>CM057456.1:1875392500-1880392500 GCA_016271365.2 Neoceratodus forsteri
CTTTCGCAGCAGGTGGCAAAGAATTCCTGTCATTTTGGCCAAGTGTGAAAAAGAAGTGTTGCAATTTGTGGCAATTTTCACAAAATTTTGTGAAATTGTCGTGCCTGTGACACTGCTTTGTGACACTACTGGTTCCAGAAGTTTGGGAAACATATTTCTGGGGTGTTTTACCCCAAAGTAAAGACATGGCTAGCATCCTCAGGGTCCGACTGGTGAACACAAAAAGAATCGTGTCCCTAGAGGGTCCCAAATTTAAATGGCAAGCATTTTTCTGATCACCAACTGAAAAAAAAACGGTGGATTTGTGACACTAAAAAGTGCATTTGCGAAAGTGTTGAATATTTTGTTAACTTTTCCCATTGACTGATAATGGGAACTTGTTTTTTGAATAACTTTTGACCCGTTCAATATTTTTTCATGAAATCTTCAAGAGGCACATTGGGGACCCTGGCCGCATGTTCCCTGAAGATTTTGGACTGGTCACACAAACTGTGCAACCTGTAGGCGAGAGCAAAGAAATTGCAAAAAAGTGTAATTGCACAATTGGTTGACGCTTAATAACTCCACAGCCGTATATCCAACCGGTACGAAACTTGGCAAATCCCAAGATCAAACATGCCCAATTGAGCATACCACATTTAAGGAAAATCCATTCAACAGTGGCAAAGTTATTAAGGTGCAAAATTTGACCCTTTAACCTTAAAAGTGCTACTCAACCCTAACTATGGTAGCACTACCGTGCTACCATAATATATCTCTATATGTGTATATATAAGATCTGAGTAAAACTGCAGCCTGTTTATACCCAAAGTTATGGTGTGGGGTCTGCCATTTGGTTTGGGGGATCAATTTTGAGCAAT
Source organism: Neoceratodus forsteri (assembly GCA_016271365.2). Lineage (NCBI taxonomy): Eukaryota > Metazoa > Chordata > Ceratodontiformes > Ceratodontidae > Neoceratodus > Neoceratodus forsteri. Next base: position 1,875,393,361 of record CM057456.1, read on the forward strand.
CACTGTTGCTGTCCCTGAATGGCTTCCATCTGCTCTTTAGTTTGTTTTTGCTGCTCTACTGAACCTGTGAACCAGATTCCGTATGGCCTGTCCAGCTGTGTGCCACCCCAACCTACTTTGTCAACTGCCTGCCTGTGCTGTTTAAGTGTAGCTGCTTGTGTTTGCTGCTAGTTCTTGGTGGTGTGTATTTAAGACAGGTAACCAATTGCTTCATGCAGACCCACTTATTTTTAGTTCAGCTGATTTAAATTATTCCCTGAGCACAGTAACAGAATGCTCTCCAGTAGAAAGCCTATCTGTTTTTCCTATTAAAAACATACTGTATTTGTGTGATGACCCAGCACCAGCTATTACTATATTTGATGGAGGGTGAGCCTGGGCTTCTGATGGGAGCCTCACTGTTGCAGAAGAAGTATGTCTGTCTGTTTAAATCACCTATACCATTTCTATTAAAAGATAAATCCCCTAAAACATATACATGTGAACACACAGGAAGGCTCCTGCAAAGATAGCAAACGATGGCAGTTGTCACCTGTTCTACTGCTGATGCATCTTCTAACAGATTCCTGCTTATGTTATGGTGTCTGGGTTTGCATACTTTATATTTCTGTTCAGTTTGTCTGAAGGGCAGTCATACTACTTCTCCCACCCCTTCTGATCCGTTCTAAGAATTTGGAATGAATTTGATTTGCACACATTCTCCTTTAATAGCGACGTATTTTTTAGGGCTGTATGAGCAGAGCCCTGCAGTCCTCTTGGGAGGACTAGTAGAAAAACAGCTGTAAATGAACAACCTCATGAAGTGACAAAAGTCACCTCCACCTGTCCATGCTCCCACTGTTGTCTTTTTACCCCACCTGATGGACAACTGTTTCTGTGGTCAGCATAACCCGACACCCGACCTCCCTCTCTGTATCCCCCCTAGAAACCTAACAGTGGCACTAGGGAGCCCAATCCCCAGTGCAGACATCTTTGTCCTCCCAGCGCTACTGCCATGAGCACCTCTGGACATTGGAACTATCCGTGTTCTTTTTTTTAATAAATAAATACTCCATGCAAAACCCTGTAAAAAGAAAATGGTTCATCAATGTCTTTTGCAGCCATAGCTCCCTCCACCAGACCCTCCCACTCAGCACCCCCCTTCCCAAGCCCTTACTTACTAATTGGGTGTTCAGTGCTGTAATCATCACTGGACCGCAGACACATCTTCACTCTTCAAAGCCGGACCGCGAACTGAAGAAACAGGTATCCGCTTTCAATGTATTTCAAGGGGATGAAAAATGTTACAGGTTTCTTTCATACTGTAACATGCCATGAGGCTCCTCCAGATCATTTAAGATGCTTCAACTTCACTCAGTGCTGCTTCACTGTCTGCTCTGCTGCAGCTCCTCTACCTGACTGCCTGCCCTCATGCAACCTCACTCACTCCAGGTCTGTTGTCTTGCCTGCCACAATAAATCACAGCTACTTCTGCTTGTGTAAAATCAAACTTTTCCATGTTCTATGATGTTCACTGTACATTGGGAAATTACTTTTATTCAATAATCGGAGTTGTGTGCTGCTTTCTCATACTTCAGCCTAGCTATAGTAACAGCCCCCCCCCCCACTGTCCTGTTTTTACTCACTTTCTCAGCCTGAGAGGATATGGATGTAAACTGCACAATTCTTCTGGATCCCCACTGACAAATATTTATGTTATTAAACCCAAATGAAACTGAGACAAACACCTTAGGGGTGTCACTTCACAGGGTAGCGATAAATGTCTGTAGGGGTCAAAACAACAGCAACTCATGACTATTAATTATTCCCTGATTTGTTTCCCTTATATAATTTTGCAGTTCACAGAATACTCACTGCCTTATTTTAAAGAATCGTTTTTTGCCATATTGGGTTTGCATACTTTATATTTTGGTTGTACAACCAAAATATTGATACAGTACAGTCGTTTATGTCACTGGTACAGTTAAACTCTCACTCTGTTTTTATCTTCTCAGTCATTTGCTGTACTGAAGTTGTCTGCTACCAAAGTTTTGTCCAAGTATACCCACAGGGGAGTGATGAATGTCTGTAGAGGTCACAATGACAGCAACCCATGGCTATTAATTACTCCCTGATTTGTTTCCTTCATATCATTTTTCTTGTTCACAGAATACTCACTGTCTTATTTTAAAGAATTGTTTTTGCCATATTATTGTACATAACCATCTTCAGATCTGTATTTTAATCACTGCTCAATACTCCTGATGTACAATACATGGTGAATTCTGAGGGAGACAGAATTACTGCTCCAGACTTGTACATGTTCTGGCCCTTTAATTGTTATCAAGTCCTTAAATGGCTCTCCTAGCTTATGGACATGATACTATGCCTATGAACCTATGCTAACACAGTGTCTCCATTAGAATTCCTGATGCATTGCTTTTACACTTCTTGGTGTAACAACACAGGAATGCTGTGCTAACTTTTATCTTTTTACAGCTTAAGTTGTGTCCCTCCCACAAGAGTGACAGCACACTGTATGTGTTGCTTGCAGGACAGATGCGCTGCCTTCAGATCACTCTGGCTGCCTCAGATGCCAATTAACTTGTTTTTAACCTCAAGTGTACAACCAAAATATTGATACAATACAGTCGTTTATGTCACTGGTACAGTTAAACTCTCACTCTGTTTTTATCTTCTCAGTCATTTTGCTATAATGAAGTTGTCTGCTACCAAAGTTTTGCCAAAGTATACCCATTTCTTGGACAAGATACCCACATTTTAAATTGCCACTACAGCCTTGTTCAGTACATCCCCTGTTTTACCACTTAGAAATCCCACCATGTCCTACATGGAAAATGTGTTCTTCCAAATTGTGCAGTCAGAGGTTAAAACTGAAGTTTATATCAATTCCCTTACTTAACTACTCAGATTTGGTACAAGAAAGCACATATTTACACAATGTTCTGAACTTTCATTTCCACTGTATATTTGGTCCACATTTTCTATAATTTCCCCTCAAGCTGTCCCACATTTAGAAGTCAAGAAGTATGCATTGCAGTTAACAACCTGTGGATGAGCAGTCACCTGAAATGCATCCAGGGAGTTGGTTAGTTCCATTTTAAAAATTATTTGACTTTACAAAGTATGGCACTGTACTGGAGAAGAAATGTTTTGCTCTCAAAAAGGTGTGAGTGTCTTTGGCAGGGGTGATGGGTGGTGGAAATTGCTGTAGGTGACATTCAAAACTGCAAGAAAGTAAAAAAGTTTAAATTTTCTGAACCAAAGAGTATTATACTAGTAACATTTTATATTATCTTCCTTTAAAATAGAAATACATATTTTCCCTGGTGTTCAGTAGTCCTTCCCCTCTATCCAAGACCTCATACCACCCCCAACAGCAGCCAGCACTTACCCACTGCTCACATCCCTGAGCTTCCACCGTTTGGCTGGCACAAGTACTGTGCCACTGTACACAACTGTGCAGCTGTGCAAAACTTGCTGTCTAAAAAGAAACATGCACTTTACTTTTTTTCTTTTCAGAGAGCATGTACTGTTTAGCTATACAGCAGTGTACAGTGACACAGTACTTGTTCAGGGCAGATGGCTGATGGTCTGGGAGTTGAGCAGTGGCCACCATCTGGGGTGTATGGCATGGTAGTCTGGGTGGGGTTCCACTGGATGTTAGGGATATTTACAATGGAAATAAGCATAGGCAGAGGGACCACTAGATCATGTTGGAGTTATGTGTCATATTTTCAACACCCCCAGAGCTACATATTCACTGGGTGATCTTAAGCAGGTCCCTGCACTTTTCAGTGCACCACTCAGCTGTGGAATCTTGTTGAATCAGGTCATCACTGCACTCACTGCACACATACTGTATGTTGCTGTATGACTGTGAGGCAAGGTCATAACAAGGCTGTGTTGAACATTTGGAGTAACAATATTAAAAAAAATAGTTTCACTATCTTTACCCCAGATTCCTCTCCAGCAGCCCTATCGGCTCTGGCCAGAGTTTGTTTCTATTATCTAGGAGACTAAGAGGAGGGGTTTATTGCAGGCAATAGTTGTTTTAAAAAACAATCAGTTTTCGACTGATAAAAGTGTTGACACCATCCTTTGGTTCCCATCATCAAGCTCACACTGTAAATGAGGCAGCAGCATGCTCACTGTTTTAAACAAAAAAAAGGACAATGAGGCAGTGGCCAGTCTGTGCTGAAAGGTACATATGCTAGTGTTCCTGATGCTGTGCGCTTGTGTGTCTGTTCACATGTGTGTCTATCAGTGTTTGTGTGCATGCATGTGTGTATGTATGTGCATAAGAGTGTGAATGTGTGTGTGTGTGTGTGTGTGTGTGTGTGTGTGTTTATCTTATTTTATAATGTATTTCCCCAGAATAGTTCAACTGACATACTTCTATCCTAAAGTGATCAGCGTGGCTATCCCCCAGAGAGATTTATTAAGTGTGGGACCAGTGGTTGCCCATGACACTCACCAGTAGGAGGGTCACTCCAGGTAGGTGATGGCCAATTTAGGTCTTAGAGCCAGGTGGTGAGGGAGAGTTAAAGAAGAAGGGAAAGCCAGTTTGGTGTTGGTTTATAGTTATAGAGTGCCTTTTATGCCTCAGTTGATTAATCTGTTCTCCAACTCCAAGAATCTTATTTTACAGCACCTTCAGCAAGACAGACCCTGTCACATTGAGCCATACCAGGTCACAGACTTGAGCCTCAGTACAGGTAACATGGCTCTGTTTTCTCTGTCTGCACTCCTTTTTAGGGCTACAGTGGGTGGCGCCCTGCAGATCTCTTCCTATCAAAAAAAGACTCAGCATTCCTAGCATACTTTGTGACCAAACAACATGTTGGAGTTGTGCAATAGTCACCTCTGTATCTTTGGAGTACTCCACTCGCACTGCACTTTTTTGTACCATAAAAAGAAATTGGTGGCATCCTGATTGCAACACTGGGGGATTGGATTCCCCCCATGTCACTCATTGGTTTCTGGAGGGGGTGTAGAGTGATGGGTACTGAGATGGGGGATGGGGGGTATCTCTAATTTAAAAAGGAAAAAACAAATGGCAGTCATGGCAGAACATGGCACACTCTGTCATGTCCAAGAAGGTCACCACACTGTACTGTGCATGCACGACTACTAATGCTTGCACAGTAGAGTGTGATGGTTGCTGCTTTTTTAATTAAAGATATCCCCCCACCCGATCCCCCCTCTCAGCACCCTCAAACCCATAACCCCACGGAAACATATGAGTGACACTTGGGTACAGTCCTCCAGTGTTTTTACCAGGATGCTGTTAATTATTTTTTCAATTCCCCACCCGACCCTCCCTCTCAGCACCCACCACCACCAGCCCCTCCAGAAACATAACAGTGACACTGGGAGTGCCCAATATCCTAGTGTCATGGTCATCAATTCTGTTTTTTTTAGTCCCCCCCCACTACTGCGCATGCACAGTTATTTAATTTTTTTTAATAACCCACCCCACACAACCCTCCATCTCAGCACCCACCACCCCCACACCCCCACAAGAAACATTATAGTGACACTGGGGAGTGCTAAATCCCACAGTGCAGAATCCTCATTTTTTGTTTATATCTGTAAAAACAAACCATCCATTGATGTCTACTGTGACCGTTACACTCCCCCCACCTGACTCTGCGACTCAGCACCCACCACCCACCCACCCACCCCAAACCTTTACTTACTGATCAGGGGTCCAACACCATAATCTTCTCTGGACTTCAGACATGTCTTCACTTTTCAAAGCTGGACCATGAACTGAGGAAACAGGTATGCAGTTCAATGTATTTCACTAGGGTTTTGAACTTAGTGCCATAACTTGTCAATTTTTGCATATTTTTGCCCCAAATTTTAAACATGCCTTCTGTGGGACCCCCCCCCCCATGAACCTTGGCACTGTCATTTGGCAGATTGGTCCCTGTGAAAAATCACCTTTTGGGCAGGTGTTGAAAATGTAATCTGCCCTTGTACAGGAGGTGGGGCCATAAGAAGGCTATACTGAAAATTTGGTGTCAAAATATTAAAAAAACAACAAAGCTATGAGCCAGTGTTTAATTTTTCAAACACAGGCTCATAACATTGATACTGTTCAATATTTTCCCCCCAGATTTACAAAATAGCCATATCTTTATAGCACCTCATGAGTGTGACAGCTGTCATTTTTTAAATCCTGGTCAAAATGTTTTTTTACATCCCAAATGGTGATTTCATGGTCCCTGCATGAAATCACCTTTCAGGCAGGAGTTGAAAATTTTCTCTGCCCTTGATCATGGGGTGGGGTTATATAAAGGCTATGCTAAAAATTGGGATTAAAAATATTAAGTAACCAAATTATAAGCCTACTGTAAGCTAACTTTTGCAAATGGAGGCTTTGTTAATTTTCAATATTTTCCCCCAAATTCACAATGTAGCCATACCTTTACAGCACCTCATCAATGTGACAGCTGTCATTTTTGAAATCCTAGGCAAATTGCTTTTTTTTTTTTTTACATCCCGAAAGGTAATTTCATGGTCCCTATGCAAAATTACCTTTCTGGCAGGAGTTGTACATTTTCTATGTCCTTGTTCATCAGGTGTGGTCATAAGAAGGCTACAGTATGTTCTAATTTGGTGCAAAAATATATTTAAAAACAAAGTTATGAGGCTATGTTGAATTTATATATTTATTGAAATAAGGAAGGCACACTGAGTGACAAGTTACTCATCTCCCACTGTGACCTGGAGAAAAGGGGTACAATAGAATTGAGACATTTAACATTCAAGTTACAAGATCAGCATTAACATACAGTTGTAAGACAGGTGTTACAAGCAATGTTACAATAGTGTTGCACATAATAGGTAGAAAGAGTGGACAATAATAAGAGCTGGGTTAATAAGTAAACAAGTGCTTACATGAAAGAAAAGTGGGAAAGAAGAGAGAGGGATGAGGTGGGGAGGGGAAGAGTAATGTTCAAGCTACATTTAAGTTACAAGATCAACATTAACATACAGTTGTAAGGTAGGTGTTGCAAACAATGCTAAAACAGAGTTGCGCATAATATGTAGAAAGAGTGGACAATAATAAGTGCCTGGTTAATAAGTAAACAAGTGCTTACGTAAATGAAAAGGGGGAAAAAGGAGAGGAGGGTGAGGTGGGGGGACAGGGAAGAGTCGTGTCCCTGGAGACCCCTTCAGGATGAAAGGAAACGTACAAGGGGACTGGGGAAACCAGAGAGAAGGGGATAGGTAGTGTCCCAAAGAGACCCCTTCAGGATCTGGGGAACCTTGCAATGGGGCTAGACTGAAAGGGGGATAATGCTGAGGGATTTAAAGAGGAGGAGAAAGAGAAGGAGGAGGTGTGACTTAAATCCTCGAGGGGAATAGGACCTAACCCAAGAGAGGACCCTTCAGGATGCAGGGTACCTTGTCAGGGGGTTGGGGAAGGTCAGTAGATAGGTATTGAGAGAGTGATAGGAGAGGGAGAGAGAGAGAGAGAGTGAGAATTGAACCTTTGAGGGGGAGAGAATTCACACCTTTGGAGGGGATGGGGCCTAATCAATAGTCCATCAAGATGCATGGACCCATGGGGAGCATTCGGGGTCCCTTACATTCTGTAAGAGATCAAGGGAGGCCAGTAAGGGGGAGCAATTTGGGGGAAGGGGAGGACAGCTGGAAATTTTGGGGGGTGGGTGCACAGGGTAAAATGAAAGTGATGGTAAAGGGGTAGAGTTTATCCAGGGCTTAGAGGAGGGAATTGGGGGGACATGACAGGAGCAGCTAGGTGAAAGGTAATTATTGAGGGCAGAGCTGATGGAGTAGGCAGAGGATGAGTGCCAGACATGAGGGGGGCTGGAATTCCAAATTTTTAGGAGGCAGTGAGAGTAACCAGATTGGCTGATTATGGTGGATCTAAGTGGGACTACCAGGGTGTGGGAGTTGGTTGGCCTAAGGGAATTGGAGGATGGGGGGTTGTTATAAAGGAGGAGGTGAGGTAGGAAGGGAGCTCACCTAACCAGTGCTTGGAGGTGAATTTAGCACAGTGGGAGAGTCACCTGTTTGTAAGAGAGGGGAAGGATAGGGCACAATAAAGATCACAGTGGTGGGTGTGAGGGGGTGGCATCCATTGCAAAGCAGTAGAAGGAATTGAAGAGGGTGTCCAGTCTGGCCAGGGAGGACTTAGGGACAGCACCACAGACTATGTCACAGTAGTCAAAAATGGGCAGTATCATCTTCTGAACAAGTTCACATCTAGCCATAGGAGGGATGCAGTTACAGTTCCTGAAGAGGGCACCAAGCTGGGGTGCAGTTTTTTCTGGATGGTGTCAATATGTCCAGAGAAGTTTAGGTGTTGGTTCAACCAAACACCTTAGTACCTGCAGGAGGATGTGTCCTCAAGTAAAGTCCCATCACGGGTGTGGAAACTGGGTAGGGAGGGAAGCCTAGAGAGTCTCTGTCTGGTGCCAAAGGACATGGAGGCTGTTTTCTTGGCATTGAAGAAAAGTTGATGGTTAGCAAACCAGAGCTGAACCTTGTCGAAGTCTTGCTGTAAGCTGGTTGTAACCTCAGCAAGACAGGAGCCAGATGCGTACAGGACTCTATCCTTGGCATACATATGTATAGCTGAGGAGGGGGAGCAAACAGAGGGAAGGTCATTTAAGAAGATGGAGAATAGGAGGGGCCCTAATACAGAGCCCTAGGGGATGCCAGTGCTAATCAGGAGGGGAGAGGAAGTGGCATCCAAGATCTTAACTAATTGGGTTCTGGCAATAAGGTATGACTTGAACCAGTTTGTGGTGGAGAGAGATAGGCCAGCTGCTGGGAGTGAGTCTAGGAGAAGGCAATGAGAGGTGGTGTTGATGGCCTTGGCCAGGTCAACAAAAATGGCAGATGTAATTTGGCCATTGTCCATCTTGGTTAGGATGGCGTCTGTGAGCCATATGAGAGAGGTGGTGGTTGAGTGGTTTTTCCTGAAACCAGACTAGAAAGGGGTGAAAAAGAAGGTGTCAGATAGAAAAGAGGTGAGTTGGGAGAGAACAATATGTTCTTGAAGTTTGGCAAGGGTAAGGAGAAGAGAAATAGAGTGATAGTTGCCAGGGGATGAGGGGGTCAACCCTTTTGGGTAGAGTGAGGACCATTGCATGTTTCCATGAAGAGGGGGTTGAGTCAGTAGAGAGTGAGAGATTTAGGATTATTGAGATGGGGTAGGCAATGGCCGAAGTGGAGAGGGAGAGGAGTTTTGGGTCAAGGCTGTCAGGGGAGGCACCTTTAGAGGGGTTGATGGTGAGGATGGCAATAAAGGCATTGTTTGGGGTTACAGTAATGAAAGAGAAGGGGAGGGGGAGGGTGGTGGAGGGAACACACCGGTAGAGGGTGGGGAGGGTGATGGGTATAAGGAGAGGGATTTCAGTAGCTCAGTGGTGCAGAAGGAATAGTAGGAGTTAAATTTCACAGCTACAGCTGGTGGGTCAGACATTTGAGAGCTATTTACTTTAAGTACCGGGGGGTCAAGATGAGGGGGTAAATAGGTCATGGACCACCTTCCAGAACTTTGAAGGTGAATTTATTTTGGTGATGAAGGCAGATTTGAAATATTCAGACTTGGCTAACCTTGTAGCCCTGGTGCAAGCGTTTCAGAGCATGCAGTAGTTCGCGAGGTCACTAGGATTCTGAGTAGCTTTATGTTGCTTCCAGACTTGATCTGTAGTCTGAGGCAGGCCAGAAGTTCAGGGGTTATCCAAGATAAGTGGTTACCTCTGACTCTGGTTTGTTTGAGTGGGGCAAAGGTGTTTCAGTTTACAAGAAAGATTTCTTTGAAGTAGGCAAGGGCCTTATCAACCAAGGGGAAGGAGGTTAGGGGGGACCAGTCAGAAGTGGCAAGGTTACTCAGGAGAGGTTCAAGGTCAAGAGACTTGAAAGAGCATAGTTGTATGGTTTTGTGTGGTGATTTAGTTCTGTGGACTTTCCTAACTATGAATATTAGGTTATGGTCACTGAGAGCATTGGGGAGGATGCCAGAGGTGATGACGTGGTGGGGGTGGAGGTAAGGGCCCAGTTGAGTAGGGAGTGTTGTTGTGTCTTATGGTTTGGGTGGGGTGAGTTCAGAGATCAGTTGGGAGAGGTTTAGGGCCCCAATTTCATTTTCAGTTTTGGTAATTTTAGGCAACAACCAATTTATATTGAAGTCGCCTAGGATGAATAGTTCCCCAGAGTGAGCAAGGGAAGTGATGGAGGTTAGGAGGTCTAGTGTGACTGAAGGATGAACATTTGGGTGGCAAAAAATGCTGGCTATGAAGATTGGGAGATTGAAGGGGAGTGTCACATGGATAGCTAGGGCATCATGGGTTTCAGGATTTGAGGATGAGTAGATGATAAAATATTGGATGGAGACTATGGCATAAATGGCCACACCACCACCCCTGTCAGCATGGTCTTGCCTTAGGGTAACCCATGAAGTGGGCACATGAGGAAGGACACCGTTCATTACAGTGACACCTTCCTCATGCAATCCACTCACGGCGACCGACGGGTAGGGTGACCGGATGAGGGGGTGGGCGAACTAGGCGACAGGATGTCACTATATGTACACGCGTGGGGGGGTGGGAGTGAGCACAGCAAGTGTGGGCTAGGTGAGGTGGAGAGGCTGTAGGGGGTGGCACTGCAGTCATCGGTCAAGCTGCGGCATGGTGTCAGGGATTGGGCAATGGCTGGGGTGGCTGAAGTACTGGGTTTGAGTCTGGTCTCTGGTGCAATTTTTATTGCGCCGGGCCCGAACCTTTTTATTTTTACTACTTCAACCTCTGACATGCACCCCTGGGTTGAGAATCCTTAAGTAGGGGTGCGGGGGCATGGAGGCAGCCTACAGAAAGTAGTAAAAATATGTCCTGGCATCATTGTGCTGGTGCGCCAGGGTTGTCAGAGTGCCAAAAATGTGGTCGGCACTCTGACTGAGTGATAACAGTGATCACCTTTAGGCATTCACCGTTATCACATAGAACCTTGCCTTAGCAGTGAGTAGCCAGGAATGGAGACTGAGTGGTTAGGGATAGTGCTCTTTAGCCAGGTTTCTGAGATGATTAGAATGTCTGGTTTTAGAGTGCACACCATGGTCTGAATCTGGTCTATTTTTTCCAACAAGCTGCAGGTGTTTAGAGGTAGGATCTTTAAGCCCTTTGGGAGGGCTGAGAGAAGAGAGCGGGGGGAGGTAGTAGAGAAGGAAACACCAGAGGAGCTGGGGCAATAGGGCCTGGGTTAGGGTGAATATTCCCTGTGGAGAGCAAGAGAAAAGCAAGTATGAGAAAGTGGAGCTTAGGAGAGTTTGAAGGGGTTGGCAAGGAGGTTGGGAGATTAGAGTAGAAGGAAATGGATGAGTGAGGAAGAAGAAGGTGGAGAACCACAGTGAAAGTGGACACCGTTATCAAAGTCGCATGAGGAATAGCAGCAGAGTAAGATGATATTTCAAATGGGGGAGGGGAATGATAGCATGGATGTGGGTAGGGGACTGGAGATAGTAACTGATGGGGTTTGGAGAGTTATTAGTAATAGATGTGTAGTGAGCAAGTGGAGGTGGTAAAGAGAGGGATATCAGCAAGGGGGAGAGAGGAAAGTAGGGGATGCATTGTTCATATAGGCAGAGAAAGTGATGAACAATTGATTTAGGATCTGATTTAGGAACAGGAAGAATTTGTAAGCAGGGAGCATGGAGGGGGGCTGGTCAGATGGAGGGGGCAGCTGCAGTTTAGGAAGGTATCTATGTGAACAACAGGCAAACACAGGCTCATCATTTTTTCTAATATTTAGTATGTTTACCCAAAATTTTCAACATAGCCATTTCTTTACAGTACCTCATGCATGTGACAGTTGTTATTTTCAACTCCTACTTAAAATGTGTTTCTGCATCCCGAAAGTTGATTTCACAGTCCCTGCATGAAATCACCTTTAGGCCAGGAGTTGAACATTTTCTCTGCCCTTCTTCATGAGGTAGGGTCATAACAAGGCTATGTTGAAAATCTGGTTTAAAAAATTTACAGAGCAACAACTTTATGACCCTATGCTACATTTTGTGAATGCAAGCTCATAACTTTGGTAATTTTCAATATTTTTACCCCAACTTCCTCACCTGTAGCCCTATCTGCTCTTGCCAGACATTGTTTATAAGAGGAAATCATTGCACCACAGAAAAAATTATCACTGCGGGGAGGGGGGACTGTGTATTCCTAGTTTTCAGTGGGATAACATCTACTTATAAGCAATGGAACTTTCTGTTCTAGGCTTCATCATCTTCTGTGTTTTACATTTTTGGGGCAGGGGGAGTCACTTGTATAACTGTTCATATCTGTAGTTAGAAATACTCTATAGCGAAGCCAGAAGTGAGCTTAATAACCTCTGTTAGTTATTTCATTACAAGTAACATTAAGTTCATACTTTTTTCTGCAAGGGTTAAGAATATAGAAACACTGTAGCTTTTTCAGAAATCAGGTTAAGTGAAAAGTTTTCCATGCGTGTACATAGTATGAATTAGGATTAAAACTAACTGCTATGTACTGTAACTTCTTGGATATTAGCCCATTAGCCTGTTTTTCTGATATGTCCAAGTGACCCATTTTGTTTTATCTATAATGATTGCTTTTTTATTTACAAAGGACATATGATGTGTTAATATAAACTGCTTCTGCCCATTATCTAATAACTACTGAAGGGATCTGCTTAATTTTGTTTATTACCTTCTATTTTGAAACCTTATCAAAAATGCCTTTTTTATGTTCCTATAATTTGAGACATCAAGTGGTCCCATCTGATCTGAAATGATTAATTAATTGCCTGGTACTTATCAATGTATATCAACTGTTTTTCCTTGAAAATTATTTGGGGCATATTATTACTTTTTGTTTTCTGTTCCCTTTTTAAATCCCATTCTCTAATGTTTTATTGAACTAAAATAAAATACCCTTAATGATATGAACAGCATTCCTACTATTCAATTATGTATTGTATACTGCTGTGAAGCCTCCGCTAACAAAAAAGATTTGGATATTAAATACAGTATAAATCGGAGTTAAAAGGGAGTACGGTAAATTGATTATATTATTTGGGGCTGGCAGTATAGTTTAGAGGTTCAAGCAAAGAACTGTGACCAAGCTGGGTGCATACTAAAAACCTGGGTTTGATATCCCACAACCTCCACATGCATATTGTACAAGTCTGAGCAAGTCACTTAATGTTCCCAGTGCTTCCAACTTGCCACTGTAAATGGGCCTTACCCAGTTAACAAAGAATAAGAAAACAATTTTAATAATTTAATACAACAGCAGTCGTAAAACTAATGTAATGCAAAAATCAATTCATAAATACTACCTTGTGCAGCATATACCCTTTGTAGATATTAAGAACCTAAAATTAGCATGTGGGGCTTCATTTTGGTGAAGAGCAAGTATCCTGCTCAGCATATATCTTCATAAATATACTCAATCATTCAGCCACAATTTTTTGGAGAACATCCTTTTTAAAAAGAAAAACAAATTCTCTTGGCTCATACAGCTTTTCTGGTATGTTCTTACGAACATTAACTTGACATCTGTTTAAAAAGCTTTTAATGGAATTTTCAGACATCATTGTGCTTTTATAATGACATCATAGTGCTTACCATGGCAACATATTGTGATGTTGCAAAAGCAGCAATTATGAGGTCAGTTAGGGATAGTCAGATAGGTTTGAATTCCACAGTAAAATGGGTATGTATTTAGGCAATCTGAGGGGCTGATTGTAATGTTAGCTTTTTATTTTACACTGCAAGCCAGTTGATCAGAGCAGTCTAGATTAGGTACACAGTTATTCAGCAACCAAATATGTCTCTATTGCACTTGTACTATAACTCTGTTTAATGGAACAACCCACTGTGTATATGGGTGTACTGGATGATGGCTCCTGAATTCTGTAGCAAAAATAATATGACAGTAATACAATATTTGAAATTCTTTGTGAAACATACTGTGGAGTGCTTCTTTGTTGTTTTTGTTTTGAAGGGGGATAGAACATTGATGTACTGCAATAAACTTATATGCAATCTAGAATTTTTATTGACTGGAGGCTCAAGGTTCCAGGATTCCAAATTCTGACATAAGACTATAGATTAGAGGGCAAACAAGGTTATTGCCTGGGGTGGGTGAACCGTTTGGTAAAAATCCTACACCCCCCAAACAAGCTGAAGTAATGATGATCGAACCACTTCTGAACAGTTTCAGCTGTATGGAATGGTTCAGAGGGTGACTTGAGTGCAGGACATACATGCACGAGATGCAGAAGATGGCAGGAGGCAGCAGATGTGGCTCCTCATTGGATGGCGGCATAATCCATCTTTGTAAGGTGGATCCTGATTGGGTTGTGCCATGAGGAACCCATATGGTCCACCTTATGTGCTGGCTGGTGCGCTGTAGTCTGCTCACTGCACAGCAGACAAGTGTAGAAGGAACAGCTCTGTACACTGTTCTGTATTGGTCATCTCACAACTTGCACGGAGCAAAACTTCAAGCCAAAAAGAAGATTTATAAACAAAAAAAATTATTTTTTTTTATTTTAAGAAAACACAAGTTCAGAGGGTGGGGTAGGGACTAGGGAGTTGGGGCAAGGGGACTTTGAAAGGGGAAGAGGAGAGGGGCAAGTGAGCCACGTGTTTGGCAGGCACTCTGTCAATTAAAAATACAAAACTAAAAGGGGGTGAAACGTTTTTGTGTGACTCAAATAATCCTTGCTTTGGAAGGAAGTACTGTGTCCTAGAGGGGTAGGCCAGGTTAGTGTGACCCCGGAATCTTATAAATTTGAACTCTAGCAATGTCTGTGGGTAGCAGCAGCACCAGCCCTTATGCACTAGGTCCAGTTTCTCCAGGGTAACGTGTGAAAGAACCAGAATAATAATATAGGACAGAGACTTGTGTCTGAAATTTAAAAATCTATCAGCCAGTCACCAGTGCCAATTCTTACATACTGTGTTACCCCAAACAAGTCAGTCAGCTCTTGTACTGTGTCTTAGAGGTTAGTAGGAGGAATTGTTAGTTGTAACCCTCTGACTCTTGCAGCATTAGTCCCTATAGGTCCAGTCAGTGTGAACTAGTGTGTGTGAACCAGAATAATATGCAGACCAGTGTCTGAAATATAAACTGATATCGAGCCACCAGTGCCACTTCTTGCACACTGTGTGACCCAGAACAAGTCAGTCAGCTCTCGTCTCCTCCCTGTGCTCTGTGGGGTACACATAAAAGATTTGGCTCAGTAGGCATTCCGTCACGTGGAGTAAAATAAATAGTAAAAATAAATAATCCTTGTTTTGGAAGGAAAAGTACTGTGTCATAAAGGGTTAGGCCAGGTTTGTGACTCCCTAAATCTTAGACCTGAACTCTAGCACTGTCTGCAGGTAACAGAAGCATCAGCCCTTATAGGTCTAGTGTGTGAGTGTGTGAAGCAGAATAATATAGCACACCTGTATCTGAAATAAAATCTGACAGCCAGCCACCAGTGCCCCTTGAACATTGTCTTTGTGACCCTGAGCAGGCCATTAAGCTCTTGTCTATTCCCTCTGCTCTGTGGGGTGCACCTGCAAGCTTTGGCTCAGTGGGCATTCCGTCACATGGAGTAAAATAAATACAAATAAATAATCCTTGCTTTGGAGGGAAAGTACTGTGTCATAGAGGGTTAGACCAGGTTTGTGACTCCCTGAATCTTCAATCTGAAGCTACTCTAGCATTGCCTGTGGGTAGCAGCAGCCCCATCCCTTCTAGGACTGACTTGTTATGTAACACAAAAATGCAGAAATATCTGTACCCATCCTAGCCATGTCATTCACTGCAGTGTTGCTACTTGTGCTTGTTATACCTGTTATGTACCTGATCTGACCACACTACACTTTACTGTATCTCGGCTCCTTATAATTTGTACTGTTTTATAATTGTAAATTGAACTGTATTTTTGTACGCTCCCCTCATTTTTGTATGCCCCCCACCCCCACAGTTTTCTCCCAGGATGTATCTGGAAACAAGCAATTCTGCTCAGTAAGTTTTCTTGGTGAAACGTTTGTTTAAATAAATAAATAAATTAGCCAATTTTAAATGTTTTACTTTTCAGATTTACTATGATGGGGTTGTACACTGGACTCTGTTCATGATTTTTACCCCCACTGAATGAACATGGAAGATGTCATTATCAAATCCCCCTCCAAAACCTATTTTCAGGGTCGTTCCACAAAATAATGTTTTGGGTTGCATTCCATAAATGATATCTGTCATGTTCATGAGTGGGGGCAAAAAAGCCTAGTATTTTAAAACTTCAAGGTCACAATCTACGAAAACAATAACATTACATGCAAACTTCTTTATTTGCCAGTCATGGCAATTTCAATGTTATAACTCATGTTATTAATTTAATTATTGCTTCTGCACTATCAATGTCAAACACATATACAGCAAACACAGACAAGAAAACATTTGATATTGATAAATGCTTGTTTTATTCCTACTGTGCATAGGTATTGATCGGTTCAAAGTTCATCTTTCCTATCTCCCTTGTCCTGCTTCTGTAGCTATCTGTCCTTTTTGTGTGTTTCTGACCCCCTTCTGGTTCCTGTCTCCATTTCATAACAATCTGTTAATGGTAACACTTTTCCACAAATAAAAAAACTTTCTAACTTATAATACGTCCTCTGACTATTCATTACAATCCAAGCCAAGTATTAATTTTATAACCTTAACTGGTTAACACATAGCAGTCAGTTTGGCTCGGATCAGAGTTCGTTTCATTTTTTGCAGACGGAGGCTCACGTACTGAATCGTAGCAACAAGTATGCAGCAGCAAATTTCTGTTGCTTACTTTTTATTAAAATCCATGCAGCACATACTGTATCAGTCTCCCCACACCATTTCTTAGAACTGTGGTCTAGAGTACAACATAAACAGCCCAGTGACTGGGAATTCTCAGACCACATCATTCTTACTTTACCAGAATCATTATTTACTTTTAACTCCATCTGCTCAATTTCAGCAGCCTTGATTCTTTATGCAGTATCAAATGCCTTATGCAGAGTGGGACCTACCTCTGCTAAAATGCTATACTCAATTCTCATTACCAGGTTACTAGGTTGTATTTAGACACAAGAAAGCGGAGGCTCATCGTGGATGTCTCCTGCAATGCAGTGGGTACATTATTATTATTCTCTATCCCAGTTCAAATGTTCATCTAATCTCTCTTTGAAGGTGTTAAAGTTCTTTGCTTTGACTACATACTGTGGTAGAAGATTTCACATTTTCACTGCCCTAATATTGAAGAAGTAATCCCTTTTCTGTGTAGTGGCACTGGGGACAATTATCTGTTGCTTGTGGCTTCTCAGAGCTGTGGTACAGTTTGCAAAGTTTAAACCACATTGTGATCGTAACATTGGGGTTTGCGGAATTCTGTATATTTGCAAAAGATCTCCCCTGATTCATTGCAGTTCAATAACCCAAAGGGTCACAAATCACCTACAGAATGTAATCTTTAACAATCATATTTCTTAGCTATTTGACGTAGGTCTGCAGGAAACCTCGATCACCTCTAGTCCCTTTTTTTTACAGAAATTGAACCTATTTGAAATTACCCTTGACTTAGGATCATAATGCTACCTTTTTCCATTAGCTCAGGAGATATCTTATAAGCAGGTGGTTCAAGTCTTCTAAGAAAATACAAAATCGCACATGCTCCCACAATGCAAAGCATCATGGGCTGCATATGCAAATCACCACAGAATGTTAGGCTGGTCCAACTTTAAGCAGAATTGCATGGTGCCAAAAGGCCTCTCTCACACTGTGTGAGGCCTTTCGGCCTCATGCAGTCTGCAGACCAACTATTCAACATATATAAACCCATTAATGAAACATCTTGCTGTATTTTCTTGAAACTTGGCTTCCCAGCCAAATGCCCTTTGGGGTAACCCTTGCCTCAGTGTTTATGCACAGAGGTTCTTTGTCTTTTAACAAGTCTTCTAAGTTCATAGGAATCTTGATTTCTATAGCTGTCTGAAAAACAAAGGCCCTTTCTGCATACTTTGTTTCTTATTTGCAAGAAAGAATTGTTCTTTTGCTCTGTATAGGCTCTAAAGAGCATAGAAACTTGGCCATAGGAGACTGTGGAGTATAATAGTTAGGAATTTGTTTCCTCATCACTATTTGAGGTGTAGGAAGTCCTGAAATGGCAATATAAACCACAGGAGAAACTTATGACATAAGCACTTGAGTCTTATGTAGGCTAAATCTTGAAGTAAGCTATTCTATTGATACATGAATCATGTAGTGTCTGTGTTTCCATCTGTTTGCCTTTTCTCAAACTGGAAATACAAGAACATCACATCACCATTAGAACAACTGTTTAATTCACAGGTTTTTGCAAAATAAATGATAATAATAAATCTCATTTTACATTTTTCATGATTTGCAGTTCTTGAATTGTTAGTTATTAATGAGACTTTTCAATAGAATCTTTAATAGAATCACCTTGGTACAGTACTGTTGTACTGCTGTAGTATAAAGTGAATGTTGGACATACTGTGCCTATTCTCCATGGTGTGGAGTGTCTATGTGCTATGTACTGGACGTGCATAGACACTCCACAGCTGCTGTGCCCCCTAAGCCGGATGCACCAAAGAGGCACGGTACTGTTATGCATCAGATCCAGTGATCTCCACATGGGGGCTGTCCAGGGGGTGGTGCAGGTTGTGTGCCCGTACTCCATGCTATTCTCAAAAACATGCAGAAGAGGGTGAGGGGGGGCACTGACTACATGTTCCCGAGGCAGTCTTAGTTACATGACCCCCCCAGGATGTCATCGCTGGCCACGGCAGTGAGGTAGGGACATGCAGAACCCCACAACATGCTGCCCCAGCCCTTGGGTACCTCATGGAAGTCCAGGGGTGGGGGACTGACTACCCACCTGCCCCGATGCCACGGCCGCACCGTGGCCACCTGAATGCTGTGGCGCCCCACAGGCACAAGTGATCCAGTGGTGGACTGGGTCTGGGCATCCCATTGGATGCCCGCCTGTGTCTGCGGAAGGGCCCATACACACTGGTGCACCAGGGGGACATGGAAGGGGGCAGCGCAGTGGGCAGTGAATGGGAATACAGCCACTGTGTATTGTTCCTCTGGCAGGATACGCACCTCTGATGTGTTATTCCTGCCCCTTGGAGAACTCCCCCATTGTACACTGCAGCTATGGACTCAACATATCTGTTCACTGTATATAATTATAATGCAAATTCAATACCTAAGTGCAAATTAAATTAACTGTTTCCTTTAATTTGTTTTCTATAAGCAGATAGGGGCTTTGTCATATTTTTATACAATACTGGCACTTATGTTGCCATGAAAAGGTAAAGCATTAGTGGGAGTCAAAATAAGAAGATCCAGACACTTTTACAGCCTGATGTCTCTTTTCCCTTAAGTACTTATGTTGCAAATGAAATGGCAGATATGAGTTATTATACAACTTTAAGATACAATGTTATCTGTCCTGTGACAGAAAGAAGAAAGGGTTAAATAGAAAACTGAGAGACAAAGACTTTGAAGTACAAAAGAGAAAACAACAGGTGTCTGGTGCTAAGTTGGGGAGTCCTTGAAGAAGTGTGAGTTTAGGCCTTCTGAGTTATCTGTAAATTATGAAGTGGTATCAGATATTGGCAGGAACAGCTCTGGAATAAAGAAATAGAAAAAGGGTCAGTCAGAACAATAGAGAAAGTTGGAACCCTAGAGGTTGCAATGAGAGGGGAGGAGGAGGAGGAGTGAGTGAGTGAGAGAGAGAGAGAGAGAGAGAATTTCCTGAAGCAACAGAGCAGGATTAAAAATTCATGCAAAACATGAACTGAACATACCCCTTACATGAGATATGACCTTAAGGTTGCTCTGTGATTTCTTTAATAAATATTCTGCATTCCTGTTTCATCCCAATTTATGAGTTAGAGGGCTGAATTTTACAAAGCAGTAGCCATGTCTGCAGACTTCTGTATGGATAAGGACATTTGCACAGATGGTGCACCATGGCCATCATACATTGCTAAACCCAATTTCTCATGTGTGGATGCAATTGTGGCACTTGGATGTGATTTGAAGCAGCTTGTGTCTAGGTTTAGATGTAAGTAACTCAAACAATGATGCACACTGACCCACAGAAACATGGTTCAATGGTGACCTTTTGATGCAGGGATGGTAAATCCTGATTTTTAAAGCAAGTTCCATGTATCACGTATTTAATGCAGTGGGGACATTTATCAAAAATATGGATCTGAAAATCCTTCCCATGGAGTATTTTTTCTTTCTGGGCACTGCACCATGCCTAGGAGTCTAAGGAGATGACATACAAGGAAGCACAGGGTCCAAAGGGTATCTAGGTTGAGAAGATATGTTCTGGATAGGATGTTCTGATAGGACTTCTAGACTGCTGGTGCTGATGGTAAAGCAGCTGCAAACATCAGATACTTTTGGTCCAGTTCAAGAAAAATTAAAAGCATTCATCCTCACCATGTCAGCACCAATGAGGGTGGACAGCCGTGTGGTGAAGGGTGGGATGGTGGTCACTAGTATTTTTCCTAAAACCTCATAGTTTGTAACAGCTGTGAACTAAATTACTATAACTGACATTTAACGTGACCTTGTCCTAAACCATGTATTTTAGCAAAAATATATGAAATGCCTGAGAGTGTTTATTTGTGTGTAACTGTAGGAGTTGATTATGCTGTACATTTGGGAAGCTATTTAATATCATTCTAAACTTTATCATTACGCTGTCATTTATCAAGAGGCCATTTTTTTTTACAGTTAAAGAAACTGGTCTTAAAAATAAATAATATGGGAAACATACTATTTATATGTTTGCATGATAAATGTATTTCCTTCACAAATGGGTTAATTATGCAGCACGAAAGTTGTTTGGATAACCGTTGTCTCATTAGGCATGAAATAAGCAGTCATTCTAATGTTTTAATGTGAGCGATTTGCATATAAATATACATAATACCACAATATTAATACAAATTTAAGTAAAACACTTGTTTATAGTATAAGAACCATAGTTTATCCACAAGACTGAACTAGAACAATAAAGAAGCAAAACACGAGCTGGCACATGTTTCTCTGAAATAGTATATGTGCTCATGATTGCAGTTAGCTATGGCTTTTACTGAATAAGAGTGCCAATCCAACTCCTTCTGTAGGACAATGTCCACTCAGGCTGCTACAATCCCCCATTACCTGCACTTATGAACCAGTTGACATCCTGAGCCTCATAACAATGGAGTCTTTATGAAGCATATAGCCTAATCCCTGCACTTGTTATAACTCACTGTTTTCTTTGTTTCAGCTGTTTATTGTACCTTTGTTACTACCTGCTTATTGTAACAATTTTTATATGCCCTTTGTACTTGTATTGTTCTCACTTGACTTGGAACCTTCTAAAGGAGTCTCTCAGCTCAAAGGTTGTAATCAGAAACTGAAACTAATTAATTAATGAATTAATTCAGTCTGTGGGACAGGACCACAAAGGAAAGCTGAGCAACTCTTACTGCCCAGACTGAATGAGATTACTTTTTTCATTCATTAAGAGCCACATCTAATTATAACCATAAACACATAAATCACTTGAGTTAACAAAACATTATTTATAAGTTTTATATTTTTTTTTATTTTTCAAAAATCAGTGTAACACGCCTCCCCCTTGCTGTAAACAGTGAAGTTTCTAGTTCACCAGTACTGCATATTATAAGTCTACATAAGATAACTGTATTGTGGTTCTGGACAATGATTGACCAAAATGCTGTGAGTTAAAACACAGAATTGGGCTCTAGTGGGGATAGCATTGATGTAATGAACTTTTGTGCTACCACTTATCACATAGAACACCTGGGTTTTCAGAAGAATGGATTAGTGCTCCATGGATGCTCCCCATCACCAGGGTGGGTAGCGAGGTAAAATTACATAGTTACAAAATTATATACTTGACTTGGTGGCACTATGGAGGAATTATGAAACTAAATTCCTTGATAGGGATGTGATTTGCAGGTTGTGTCCTGGTGCTTTATGTGAACATGAAGGCCCACTCCTGCACAAATAATTTGATTTTGATGGCCCTGTAAGAGAGCATCCACTGCTGGGGACAAGTTCCAGATCACAGTCATCAGTTAATCGGGGGTCAGAGAGGGCCCTGTTATTGTTGGCTTCAGGAGACAGAGGCAGAGGGACATAAAGTATTAATAAAAAATTGAACTCTTGTAATACAATGTCAGGGTGGAAACTTTGTTATTGAGGTCTACATTTTTTTTGTATACATTTCTTCTTTCAGGTTAGAAGCTACAAAACCTGAAATATTCACAGACAAAAATTAGTACTTATGAAAGGAATAAGACATGACAAAGTGTGGTTTCTGGCCTGATAACAGTACAGCCAGGTGTGTAATGAAGTACTCTTATCAGGCCAAAAGCATACCTTGCAGTGTCTTATTACACTTAGAAAAAGGATTCCATGTTAAAAAGTATTCAAAAATTCACATTAAAAATGTTTAAAAACCTATAGAAAATAGAAAAAAAAAGAAAAAATGAGAAAAGTAGTCCTTATCCTCATATTCAAATGGACATGTTGTATCATTAGAAAGTCACCAGGAGGTGGTTGTGCCTAGCTGTGCCCCCTCCAATACATCAAGACCTTTGACAAGAGTTAGAGATTTTTTTCCATGACTGTCAGGCCAGAACAATCAGACACAGGTGACCAGTTTCAGTGTTTCAGTAGGACTGAGTGGGGAGCAGGTGTGTCCCTTTCCAGAATCCACAGTTATTTGTTTGTAGCACTTTATTAGAGCAGAATGATGCAGTTTTCTGTAACAGGCTGCAGTCACGCTCATCCCAAACCGAGTTTTACCACCTGTGCTGATGGTGGTAGTTTTAAATAATTGTAATACTAATGGCAGCAAGGTTGGCAGAGGCTAAGGTCTTGGCTTTGATATTGGTGCAATTTATTGGCAGCACACGCAGACACTCAGCCGATCACAGGTGGCTCTTCCTGAAGTGGAGATTGTGAATGTCTTTATCAAAAAGAGGCAGCAGAGGTCACACTTTTGCTTATGAATGTTTTATTTGACTTGAGCTCATCTGGGTACTGTTATAGAGCCGGCGGAGGTTGCAGGTCAGACAGCACAGCACAGAGTTCTGGTGGTTCCAGCTCAGCTACTACAGCAGAGTCTGGCACAATGATATCTGTTGTTGTCAGTTCTGACTGGCCAGTTGGTGTAACATGCCCTTATAAGGATATGGCTACATGTACCCCTCATCCAATCAGTACAGAGAAAACTCTCAACCCATTATATAAATAAACTTATTTTATCAGGAAAAAACTCCATTGAGCAAATTTATTTTTCTAAGAGGTTCTGGGTCTTTTTCTAAGAGTATAAATATAGGTTACAGCAGCAGTTACAATGCAATCAGATATGTATACCTAAAATTTAAAAGAGCTAAGATTTGTATTTGGGCTTTGTAGTCCATAATCTTAAGTCACACTAGCATTTTGGTGCCCAAATTATGATTTTTAACAGATCCTTGCAGGAGGGACAGGGTCAGAATTAAAGCCAAACCCATGGCCAGATGATCCCTTCCACTTCCTGGTCACCAGCCCTGCCCCCATGCTCAAACGTTTTGTGACTTCTAAGCAGGGAGAGTTTGGGGGGGGCATGCCCCATAGAAGTCTATGGGGAAATATTTCAATACCTTACATAGAAACATAGAATTTGATGGCAGATAAGGACCGCTTGGCCCACCTAGTCTGCCCATTTTCCTACCTAACAGATAAACTGCAGATCCTAGTTAACCAACAGCTTACTTCCTCCTACCCCCCACTAGGACTGCCTTATGTCTGTCCCATGCATTCTTGAAGTCCCCCACTGTTCTTGACTCCACGACCTCCTCAGGGAGGCTGTTCTGTGCATCCACAACCCTCTCAGTGAAAAAATACTTCCTCACATTACCTCTGAGACGTCCCCACTCTATCTTCAAATTGTGCCCCCTTGTTCTTGCACATCTCTTTTTCTGGAAGATGCTACCCTCTTGGACTTTGTTAATTCCCTTGAGGTACTTGAAAGTTTCTATCATGTCCCCTCTCTCCCCTTCTTTCCTCAAGGGTATACATATTAAGCTCCTTTAGCCTTTCTTAGTATGTCTTCTGGTGCAGACCCTGCACCATTTTGGTTGCCTTCCTCTGGACAGCCTCCACTCTGTCTATGTCTTTGCGGAGATGGGGTCTCCAGAACTGCACACAGTACTCCAGATGGGGTCTCACCAACTGTCTGTACAGATGGATAACAACTTCCTGTTTTCTACTATTGATGCCTCTTCCTATGCATCCCAGTATCCCCCCATCCTTCCTTACTGCCTTCTCACATTACACTTCTCACCTTTTTCTATACTTAGAGAAAAATGAAAGCCCCATTATTGGGGAATGTGCAATTTGTGTTTACTTTAATAAAAACTGCATTAGGATTTACAATGCAGTGGGCTGGGCCAGTGGCACTGAGGGTTGAGGTGCTGGATGCCACACCTCATGCCATGCTGGCAACCCAGGTTTGGACACAAGCCTGGGCCACCAGGGGTCAGCAGGGGATGGATGGGATGGAGTATCCAGAGGACTGCTCTATCACAGGGAGGGATCCAGGGTTCCATTGCTCTGTAGCGGCCCCTGATGATGACCGGGGACTGCTACCAGATTGGTGTAGAGAGGGGGTGAAGTACAACAGACATTGGCTACATGCCTGGATGCCACTTGCACTGCTACATGTTTGCATACCACTACCCTCAAGGAGGAAAAAATAGAAAATTGGGCTCCAAGTTGGGCAGCATGAGCTTCCGACCCCCACTGCCCAACCTGAATGGTGCCTCCTCATCTGGATCCCACTTCGGTGAGTTGAGCTGGGTAGCTTCTCACCACCCTGCCATGGGGAGTAATCCATGGGGGCTTGAGGAGAATGGCCTGATCTCTGTGTTAGAGCTAGCAGGTCGGTCTGGATGTATCGCTGACTGGAGCCACGGGGGAGAAAAATATGTAACTAAAAAAAAAAAGGATTTACAATGCAGTAGAGCTGTGCAGACTAGGATTCTGTTGGTGGAATTGCTTTTTGGAATATTTGGGTTGCTTTCATAGAATTCTAAAAGTTTACTCTTGGTTTATTTATTTAAATCATGAATTTGTTTACTGCATGTGATTTTTATTGAATGAATCTTTTTTTTTTAGCAATTTATCAATGTAAACTACATAATTTAAGGACAGTTTCCAGAAAAACAACTGACCATCACATCATCAGATTGATTCCCCAGGCAGGTGTCTTAAGAACATCAGGAAGCAGCTAAATGAATTTCTTACATGACATTCACCCACTTAGTTTAATGTAATTGACATGTGATGGTCTCAGAAATGTGTTCTGCAGAAAACAATGCAGACCAGTGCAGTTTTGGAGCAAACTGCTGAATGTCAATGTGTATTGTAATGTGGAATTCAGTGATTCTGTTTCTGGTGGAATTTCATGGAATTAGTCAGAATTATCTGAAATTCCACGAACTTTCATTCTGCCACAATTTGAAAATTCTACCCAGCATTACAACACAGGCAGCTTATTATAAGATAGAGGATAATAGATGGGCAACAGTGAACAACAACGTTGTGTTCACTTTAAGAGGTTGTCATGACAACCTCAAGAAGTGAAATCAGCAATGTTGTTTACTGTTGCTAATCCATTATCTTTTATAGTGTGTGGGCAACAGTTAAACAATAACAGAACACGTTTTAAGCATGGCATGGCTGTGTCAATCTTTCCCCACCCCACCTTGATCAAGCTTTACTCCGCCCCCACTCACACAGATTGATTTCTTTTTTTTTTTAAATAAAGAAATCAGAATGAGTGTACTCTTTTATCCCAGAGTCCACAGTGTCTCTTCACATCTTTCTTGCCATGGCTTTTGCAGTTCTGTGCCCACAAGCTAGGTTCGGCAGTAACTGGAAGAAATATACACAATTTTAAAAGATGTTTGAACTGCAGCGCTGCAACTAGAGGTGGAAGCAGCAATGCATGCCAACATTCGATGTTGCCGTACCATCGTAGTGACGTACTCAAGAGGGTAAAATAACCTCTTGATGTCACAATGATAGTACAGCAACATTGGGATTCTGCTGATTTCTAGACAAATTAATGCTGTCCCATACATTATAAAGATAGCAGTTTATTATATACAATGTAATCAAAGCAACATAGAACACAGAAATCAGTGCTGGCCACAGAATTCAGAAAAACCTGACACATAGTTGCAGAAATGCTAGCTATGCTATGCAATCACACAATGAAAGACTGGATCATAGAATCAGCAGCAGTACTCAGGCAGAGGCTTTTAAGATCAATGGTAGATATTTAAGTCTGCCTTAATATGGTACCATGATCAATGTGGCTTAAGTTGAGGGGGGGGGGAAAAAAGCTGTTTTTTTACTTGGCTGATGGCCCTGGTATTCCTTCTCGATATACACAGTTCCAAGTCTTGAGGATCATTCATTCAACCATTTACCCCCTTGCACACAGTTACTTGCATTCAGATCAGATGTAAACAAATGAATGGGAACATGCTTATTAATATGTATGGGCTGGTGCACTGCCAATAGCTGGGACCAAGAGCAAATTGAAGACTGCATTCCAAGAGACTGTGCTCACTGAATACCAGCAGGCTAAAACAGAGTTTCTGTATGGTGACTTTTATATAACACATCCACTGTTTAATAAACAAACATAAATACATTTTAAAAAGCCTGTGGATTTCAATTAATCCAGATGTTTATAGCTGGAGAGGGAGCTGGAGTCTGGATTCAGCTGACTGGATTGATTCAGCTTTTGAAGCTAGGGAGCTGCTATTAGACTGCGTAAGCTCAAACTCTCAGTGAGCACAATCCCTTGCAACGCAGTCTTCATTTTGCTCTCGAGTCCAGCTATTGGCAGTGCACCAGCTCACATATATTAATAAATATGTTCCCCTTCAATTGTTTACTGTCTGACCTGCATACAAGTAACTGTATGCAAGGGGGCAGTTATCTTAATGAATGACCCTCTTGACTTGTAACTGTGCATGTCAGGAAAGAACATCAGAGCAGTCATGCAATTAAAACAAAAGGTGTTTCCCCCCTTGACTTGAACTGTGTTGATCATAGCACTGTATTAAGGCAGACTGCCTTAAAGAATATTAAAATTGGTGGGAAAAGATGGATTACCATCTCGAGATGGCAGCACATTTGTTGTCATGATGTCATTCTCAGTCTTGAGCTGCTACCATTGATGTTGGTCTTTGAATGACGTTAATGACAGTTAGCTTTCACCTGAGATTGGGACAAAAACCAGAGGAACTTTCAGTGGCTGACAGGCAACAGCCACTTGAATTAATGTCTGATGTGAAAAAAAACCAGGACACCATACATAATTGGTTTTAAATGACAAACTTTATTGATCTGTCCCAAGACAATGCTGACATTTGTGTTTTTTTTGTGCCGGAGGATTTGGCACCAGAGCTCTCAGAGGAGGGCTTGTTTTTTCTGCTGTGGCTATAGCTGTAGAGAGGAGGCACCATTGTCACCAATTTCCTTGAGCTGTGCTTGTCTTTTTTTTTTTGGATGATTCCCTGCCTTTTTTATGAAATGTTGGTACCCAGGGATCGTTGGTTGAATCTACAGGCAGCAGCGTCAAAGGGCCAGGGAGCTTCCCTCATTTTCATAGACTGGTGTCTGACTTTGTATCCATGGAGTAGGCCTCAAAGAGCTGAGCCTGGATTGGCCAGTGTAGTGAGAGGAGGTGCCACAGAATGGCCACAGAAGCAGCATTTGTTCTGATGTAGAAAATGTGACTTCCTGCCACAGAATGTAGGTCCACTTTGCTGCAGTAAACATGGGGCCCTGCACATAAATAACCCCAGTACTATTGTAATTTATAAAAGCTTTTGAAGACTACCATGTAATCACCCTTGGAGTTTAAAAACTCATTTGCAGGGTGTATTGTACCACAATATTAGCAGTTACTACTTTGGTGACAATCAGCTAGGGGTGATGAAATTCCATGGTGTGGAGTATCTAGGCTGTATTTCCAATTAACTGTAGCATGATTTTGCTGTAATTGCATTGCTTGAGACATGACTGTTAGACCACATAAAATGTGGTCTAACTTCATATTGCATGTCAAAAAAGACACATGCATCAAATAAATGACACATATTTTTTTCCATAAAATGAGCAAAATGTTTCAAATGTGTCAAAATGTTTTAAATTTAACACAGACATTTTGGTGCGCTTGCAGTGTAGCAGCTCAAACAAAACAACAGCCACATGGCCTGACTACAAAGCTTTGAAAATCCAGGCTTCTGTTTTTTGTAGACTATGAACCAAACCATCCCTAAAGATTGTATCCCTCTTATAGACCATCAAAGGTAATTTATCCCTATCTGATCTGAAACCCAAATCTGTACTTAAAATTTTCCAATTCATCTTCAAGGTTCTGTGTTTCCTATTTGCTTATCTACTATAGGTTGTAACAAAATGTATCTGATGTTTATCCTGTTTTCTTTCTACAGTACCCTGGGCTATAATAGGTCATTGCTATCCACACATCTAGTATCAGTAGCATATTTCACCTAATTTGTCTTAGTTTTATCCTCTTCCAAGGAATCTTTCCCCAAGTCCCCCAGCTTTACTTTAAACTTTTTCTGATGACCTATACTTTCTCCTGATTCAAAATGGAGACCTGGATGTTGCTCATTATGTGGCACGGATGACATTTATGCACTCTTTTTTTGTTAACCAGGTGGATACACTAGAAGATAAATCTGTCCCTATGAGGATAAAATACAGTCAGAAAGTCAAAATTGTAGCTTGGTTAACCAAAATTAGGAAACAAATACAGAGGAAGGAGTGTGCATAGAAATCCATCTAAAGCCGATGAAGTCGGCCGAGAGAGACAGGCTGGTCGTCCGGCGACAGCTCCCGTCTCCGGGGAGGGAGGGTTCTTTCATCGCGAGCGTGACCCTGGTGGAGACTGGGGGGAGCGACAGCAAACCGAGTCTCTGGGGGCGTGATCGGTGCTGGTGAAGGCTGGCAGCCTATCAGCCTCAAGAGGCATCTCTTCCATGAGAAGGGGGGGGAACGCTGCTGATGCCAGGGGTTGCCGTGATGCATAGACACGCAGCGGGGAGAAAAGGAGAAAATGGATCCCCCACAGAGCCTTGATGATGGGAGCACCGAGCCACGGCCCTAATGTGCCAGCGCCCATCCACTACCCAGGACCTGGACAAGTCCCCAAGATTCGGGTAAGCCTCCCGACCCGACCCCACCCGGGGGGTATTCCAAGGCAAGATGATAGGTCTGGCGGTGAGTAGGAGGAGCGCTGGCAGGGGCAGGGCTTCATGGGTGCACCGGAGGGAGCAGCTCTGAGGGGGTATAAATTGTAATTTCAAAAAAAAAAAAAAAAAATCCATCTGAACGAAATAAAAATAAATTCAGGAATGAACAGTGTGTAACTAAACAACTAATCAAGAAAGAAAGAAGCAAGCTTGAATTCAAAATTGCCCACTCTAAGGACAAATAGAAATTATTTTTTTGCCTATATTAACAACAACAGGAGTGGAAACAAAACTATTGACCCAATAACTTGTATCAGTGATACTATAAAGGATCCATCCAACATAGCTGAAGTCATAAATGACTACATTTGTTCTATTTCATGGGTTTCATAGGCTTCATAGGTTCTGATATGAGCTTATTATGTAACAGTCCATGCAAAGCTCTCCCCTATACTAGAGGGATATCCTAATAAGCATCCATTTTACAATAATCATCCAGTGTGTTCTTGAACTCCATCTTACTGCTACTTCCTGCCACTTCACTTAGTAAACTATTCCAGCCCCCCACGACTCTCTGACTAAACCATCCAGTCCTGCACTTTGTTGTGTTGGTTTCCTCCTTGAGCTGGAGTCTATGTGACCTAGTATTATAACTCTGTGGTCTAAAATCAAAGCTTAAGCATTTTAACAAAAAAACAAACAAAAAAAAAAGAAGCAAATACAGTATAGCACCAGAATATGCTTTTCACCAAAGAAGAAGTATTTATAAAATGAAAAGTGCATGACATGTATATGACCTAACTCCTCCTGATGCCCAGATGGAATTCACCCATTATTCATTAAGACATTAGCTTCCTCCCTGTGCCTTGCCTTTACCATTCTGTTTAACAAATTATATGAATTGGATATTGTTTCTGAGGAGTGGAAAAGGGCTTATGTTGTCCCAATTTATAAATAAACTCTGGCCAGAGCCAGTACAGCTGCAGCCAAGATTGCAGTTGGAACATGGCATTGTCTGCCATGTCAAAGATGGTGGCCTCAGTTCTCTGTGCATGTGCGATGACTCGCGCATGTGCACTAAACTCCGGCAGCATTGCGGCACAGTCTACCAAATCCAAAATGGCCACTGGAGCCCAGTGCACATGCGCAAGTCACCGCACATGTGCAGAAAACTCTGGTGGCCATCTTGGTAACAGCAGATTGCGCTACCATGCCACTGAAGCTCAGTGCATGTGCGTGAGTCATCGCACATGTGCAGACAACTCCAGATGCCATCTTGAACATGGCAGACAAAGGCATGTTCCACTGGTTCTGATGGACAAAATAGTGCAGTGAATGTGCAGTGACTGCCATTCACCTCCATTATTTCATAAGTCCTTTCAGTATCCAGAAAGCTCACTTTTCTCAATTGTGCTCACACAACATCTGCAGGACTATGCCCACTGCAGCTGTAAAAAGGGAGCAGGTCAGCCATGTGTAATTACAGACCAATTAGCCTGACATCAGTTTCATGCAAGATTATGGAAAAACCTCTAAAAACTCACTTAGATGATGAAGTAAGGGACAAGGGTTTAGTTGATATCACACAGCATGACTTTATATCAGGGAGATCATGCACAACAAATCTTATATCCTTTTACAATAGGGTAATAGGCTAGACAATGGTTCACCTATGGATGTCATCTAACTGGACTTCAGGAAGGCATTCAGTACTGTGCCTCATTTTGAGCTAGTGATTAGGTTGGAGAGGATGGGACTCAGTATGCATTTTGTTAGATGGGTAGAAGATTGGTTGTCCAACAAAAATAGCAGGTCAGGGTTGAAGGGTGTCTAGCAAATGAAGTCCTTGTCAAGGGTTATGTCCTTGGTCCTGCACTATTTGTGCTATTTATTAGTGATATGCATCAGGGTGTTATTAACCATATTAAAAAAATTGCTGGCAACAAATGTTTGAGGTGAAGTTGACGCTGAAAATAAATATCAGTCACTTATAAGGGACCTGGGACATACTGAACTATAATCACAGACAAATAATATGGACTTTAACACTGAGAAGTATATCATTTTACATCTAGGAAGGAATAATCCCTCAAGGTCATATGATCTAAATAATGCACTTTTAATATCTCTGTTAAATGAACGTAATTTTGCATCATATTAGACAATACATTCAGATCAAATACCCACTGTGAAAAGGTAATACAGGTGGGAAATAGATTTTCAGGTTGTATTAAAAAAAACATTTGTCTCAAGAAGTGAACCGTGTTTGATTCCACTATATAGAGCCTATGCAAGGCCACACATAGATTACAGGTCTCCGTTCTGGGCACCTGTTTTTGAAAGGATATTATGCTGATTGATAGTGCCAAGAATAGGATAACAAAGCTGATACTGAGGCTGAGGAATACACTGTATGGGAAGAGACTGGAGAACTTGAGCTTGTATAGTTTGGAGGACAGAAGGACAAGGGGGGATATGTTACTACTATACAAAATATTGAAAGATCCAGTTCTCATCACAGAGTGCAAAAGGGGATGAATCTAAGATCTCACAACTGGCAACTAGCAATCCCATGGGTTAACACAAAGAAGAGGGAATTTATTTTCACATTAAGGCCACCAAAGAATGTGGAACACTTTACCTCAGCACTTAGTCAAGATCACTGTTTCCAGTACATTTAAGATCAAATTGGACAGGTACCTTAGTGGCAAATAAGCCCACTAGGAGTGAGAGACAATTCCAATGGACCTATGGCCTGCTTCTAACACATTGAGTAGTACCGAGTAATGTCTACTGGGAAACCAAAAATATATGTATCCTCTATATAAAAAATCTTATTTCAACTAAATCATGATGTTAATCATATTATTCGAAAAGCAAAAAATAAAGGATTCCAAGATG
Source organism: Neoceratodus forsteri (assembly GCA_016271365.2). NCBI lineage: Eukaryota > Metazoa > Chordata > Ceratodontiformes > Ceratodontidae > Neoceratodus > Neoceratodus forsteri. Next base: position 1,875,425,654 of record CM057456.1, read on the forward strand.
GCCACCGAACAGGGAACATGCTACAACTGGATCTCCCAATTTGCTGAACAATTAAAAGCAATCTGCCTGCAATACGTTGTAATCCAGACAACAAAAGAGTCCCCAAGGAGAATGAAACAATATAAAAGAAAAACCTGCATCTGGGAATGCAGGATACTGACATATTTGGCTCAAACACAACAGCAATGCTGCCCAAAGCTAATATAGCATAGGCTGCCAACTCCAGGCAGCTGTGCTAAGCCACACCAGATAGTAGATATGGGGAAAGTAGGTTAACAGGTGCAGAAATCCAGCACAGCATTTCACTCTCCGAAATGAGAAAGGGATTCACTACTATACTTGAAAAACTGGCATATATTAAAAAAGTTATTGGCTAACTAACTCAAAAAGTCAGTTCCTTAAGACAGTGAATGGATAAAGTGGAAAAAAGAGTGAGTCAAAATGAGGACAGCCTTGCCCTTCTTGAACCAAACCAATTCCATGATCTTCACTCACCATCAGAACCTGCACTGTGACTATCACCTGAACATCCTTAACTCTATGAATGCCCCTTTTAAGCAAGTATCAACCTTCAAGTACCTGGGTATAACCATTGACCCATCCCTCACCTTCCACTCCCATATTTAACATCTCTCCTCTGCCCTAAACTCCAGGATTGGTATTCTATACCATCTCCAGCACTGTCTCACTCCTGAAGCCTTTGACTTGCAGTATCCTCCTCGGTCCTCTCCCTCCTGGACTATGGTGTAGTGATATATGGTACAGCAGACCTGACTTCCCCCCACCTAATCAAAACCACATTAAAAAAGCCTGTCATCTTGTCATGGGTTGCGATGCACTCATGCATACCTGTGATCTCTACAAATCTACAAACTGGCTAAATTTTGACGGGAGGCTAAAATATCATACATGTCTCTTTGCTAAAGAAGTACTTCACAAACTAGTCCCACCTGGGCTCCACTGTCTCATCAATCCTGCCCCTTCTATCAGAACATCCAGAAGCAACACTTCTCCATGCCCCATTGCAGAACCTCATTTTGCCAAAGGGATTTCCTTCACTGGGCACCTAAATGGCTAAATGCCCTCCCCGCCACCATTGCCTTGGAACCCAAACTCAGCCTCTTCAAAAGGTACCTCAAAAGTCATCTACTTGAGCTATCCTCCTGTGACTTCCCCTAACCCAGCCCCACTCACCCTTGAATCTCTATGAGCTCATATTTAGATTATCATTGGACCTCATTTGCTAGTGTATCTCTAGGAGGTATCTCACCTATTGACACTGGGTAAACTACCTACCCTAGCACTGTGTTTTTGTTACTGCATGACCTACTGTGAATGCTGGGTTTACCTGACCTTAGACCTACTGAGCTATTGTTCTTCTACATGTTATGTTAATGTTTTTTCTCTACTGTATTCAGTATGCTTACTGCTATTCTTCCCATCCCTGTACTATTGATGTGGAACCTTTGCAAAGGAGTCTGACTCAAAGGTTAAAATTCTGATTATGTATTAAGTAGAATAAAATAAATAAATAAATAAATGAACTGCTGGTCACTCGCCTTGAAAAAACTACCTATATATCAGCTTTACAGCTTAAAATGGACCGCAGCAGACAAGAGAATGTCACAGTAGCGGGGCTGCCCAAGGGTGCTGAGGGTGACTGCACAGAACAGTTTTTCAACAAAATATTTCAAGACTTCTTAAAGCTGGCTGAATACAAGGATACAAAGGATGCACGGAGATAGGGCTCACAGAGCTCTGACAGTCAAAGCAGCACCTGATGAAAAGCCAAGATTCATGCTCATAAAATTTCACAAAACGCTGAGAAAGAGTGGCTGATGAGGTGTGCAAGGATGGAGGGGGAAATGAAATAGAAAAGCCTGAGCCTGCAAATACACCCAATATCAGTGCAGAGCTCTTCACTAAAAAAAGAACATTCACTGTGGCAAAAGGCAAAATAAAGAAACAGAATATCCCATTTGCTCTCCTGATACCAGACAAGCTCTGCATAACTGTTGCTGGTAAATAAAACTGTTTCCTTGGCCCAAGGAAAGCTGAGGACTTGATTTACTCACCGAAAGACTTCCCAGAGTGAACACTACATTACAAAAGGCTCAACAATAATTAAATGTGTGAGACTTTTACCCTGAAGCTGGGGGAATGGACACTGGATGCCCTGAAACTGCTTGCCCCCCTACCCCCACTCTCTCTCACACACACACACACACGCACACACACACACTCAAGGATACACAGCTCTAACAGAAAACAAACAAGCTGCACACCATAAAACACACATCTATGGCAAACATGAATGCTTCAATAATCTATTACAAAGCCCTGAAACTAAGTGCAAATAAGCAGGATAAGAAACTACACCACAACACTTTGCCTCTTGCGCATGAAGCTTCATCCATGGGAGGGGACAAAACAGCAAAGTCATCCACTCTGTTTATACTAATGTAACAAGATCATGAATACTTTATCAATATCAGTTTAAAGTGGTATTGCTAACAAACGCTGTCACTATAGAAAATTCAGTTATTAGATACAGCTACCAAATTTCATATTTTGTTTTATTTAAGTATCTCAGACAGTCATTCATCTATATTGAATGTTTCACTGCTTTTTTAAATCACACAGCTGCTTCAGAAAGTATGACTAAAAAATGTATACATACACATACTGTATATTAAATTCGTATGGCTCAAGAACAAAAAAATAATATCTGAAGAGCTGTACATGTATTCATTCATAAATTATTAAAATATGCCAAATCTTGGACTCAAAAACAGCATGCAGAATTTTCTGGTAGCAGTTCAGAGAAACAAAGCTGCAGAAGGCTGGGGTGCTGAGACAAATGCAAGTCAATGTAGGTACAGGAAGTCTCATTCTCACCACCATATGCCTTGATGTGTTTTGGACTGGGACCTTTTTCAAAAGTCTTTTGAAAAAGGAACCAGTCTGAAATGTGTCAGGGAGTGTCGTGGTGGTGTGCCTTGCACCAGCACTTTAGTAAACTTTTGGCAAATATGGAAGTTTATGAGCCTCATCTTTCTTCTGGTGGTAGTGAGGATTTTCTGGTAGCATAACCTTTTGAAAAACAGAAATCACATTCACTTTGTTTGACTGATTGCTTGAATCATATTTTTTATTCCTTATTTCTTCTGTTTGTAACTGGCAGCAGCATAGAATATTAAGTACTTTTAATAACTACTTACTCATAAATATGTGCCAGAAAAAATACATTTTAAATCAATGTTGCCTATTAGTTTTATGATTGCATATTGTGCAGTCAAAATCTTTTATTTAAGTATTGTCCCTTCTGAAAACAGAGAGAAGACTGCCACACATTAACTTTAGAACTCTGTTTAAAAACATTTGTTATATGTTGCTACATATACACTGTATATAGAGAATAATGCCTAGGCAGGTGTGTGTTCTGATGTTTATTAGTACACTCAAGTTTAGTGATAAAATATAAACCTTGAGAGCGAAGCTTGAGTGGTTTATGAGCTCATCACTCTCTGAGGATGTGTAAAAAACATTATTATACAGTGACAAGAAAAAATCCTGGACTCTGAATGGTCAGTCTTGGGCTGGACCCATGATGTTAATCAGTACAACATCACAGGTCTAGTCTCAGCCTCACTGTGAACCTGCAGATGATTTTTTTGATGCTGAGCTTGGTGAATTTTTGGAGGCCGAGCTTTTTTTTTTGCATCTCCTCTTAAGAAACAAAAATATTTTTCCACACTAATAAAAACATTCTTTAAAATTATTTGTTTACTTTATATAACAAAGAGCCATTGTATAATAGCAATAATGCCCTCCAGGGTGTGCATCGTTTGGGATAATGTCACGCCTCAGTTGTTGGATGCACTCAGCCTGCGGCCTTATGCCCAACCACCTGAGGCATGATGTTATCCCAGCATGACACACACCCTCTCGGGCATTATTGCTTAATCAACACTCACCTGACTATGCTTCATTTTATATAATTATTGATACTATTTTTTTTTCAGAAAAAAGTGCACATGGAACACAAAGATGGCAGTATTTAAAAAAAATTTCTGTCAGCAAACTGCCAAGTTCATGAAGCATACTACATTGGCTGACCACGAGAAAATGTGCAGCAGTAAGTGTTTTCAGTCTGTCAGGGGGCTTGTGACTGCGACTTCCAACTGCAGAGTTTGTGAACAGTGGAGCATGAGTTTTCAAAAGCCATAATAACTGCTTATTATGGTATTTACAGGTTATTACGACTTTTGAAACTGCTAAAAAACAGTGTCATAATGAGAACCACCAGTAATTGTATTCATTTAAAGCATACCTTTTAAAATCTCTGTATTGAACTTTAGTTCTAGTTTGGGGAGAGCTCCTGTACCCTTTCAGCCCTTAAATAAACAAATCATGTTAGAAACTGTAAATGTATCCAGCATTCAGCAAACATCTCTTTAAAAAATGCCACTCACCCTGCGTTTCTCGACTTCAAGTGTGAAAGTCTGCCAGTGATGTCAAACTGCTCTCAGCTTTCTCTTAAACACTTTTGACCTGGCCAGCTCTATGAGAAGCATCATGTTTCAGCCCAATGTTGTCACTGAAAATAAGGTTCCTTAAAGGATACCTAAACACTGTTTTTATGAGGTACACTGTTCCTGAAAACCTGTCATGGAAGAATAGCAGAAAGTGAGAGGTGCTGAATAATATAAATAAGTACCTTAAAGTGAAGAGGTTTATATATTTTTGGTGAGTTTCTTTATTTCACTGCTACCAGGAAACATTTTATTTTATTTAGTTTTGTTGACTGGGAAAGGAGGACTAGACAATTCTGCATATTTACAGCTTCATCCGAGAGGAGCGGGGGATCACAGATTAATGCCAACTGAAAATGAACCAGATTAAGCTGTTAGTGGTATTTTTAGTGAATGGGGGAACTCTGACCAGGACACCGGAGAAAATCCCCTACTCTGCTTCAGGGGGCATATTGCTGCCTGTGAGCAGGATGGACAACTCCAGTCCTGAGTTGGTCAATGATGAAGGAGGAGGTGCAACTAATGTGGGTACAGGTGCTTTAAACACCACCATGGAAATGCAAGTAAATCAGGATGAGAATGTGCAGGTCATGCATGCAGAAGAACATCAGGAGACAGAGGACATCACTATGGAAGAAGCAGCTACACTGGAGGTAGAGAGGAATATTGAACAAGAAAAGGAAAGGCTGTAATCTCAGTTAATTTTATTAAACCAACAGCTTACAAAGGCAAAGGCTGAACAAGGGGAGGAAAAAAAATGAAAACAAACAGTGTAAAACTTGTCCAGTGCTACAATGACTGTTTCCACAAAAGTTTTTGTCTTTGGCAATGGGTCCAAAATCCCAGATCACCCAACCATTGCCACAGCATCGGATTCAGCTAAATATCCACCAGAAGAACAAGGGAAATGGTTGCCAGAAGCAGCCTTATGAGGAGAAAGCTGGATTCGGTCGGAAACTGGTATGTGGATTCCAAACCCCAACATAGAGATACTAGGAATGGAAAATGGATCAGCACTGGATACAACATCAGCACAAACAGTGGAGATTAATTTGGAACCACCCACTACAGATGAGCAATCAGGTATTGTTTCTTATTCTCCACTTGACAATGTCTCTGAGAGTTTTATGACATGCAACAAAGTACTGCTGCCAGCTATTCTAATCTGATACTACCTTCTCAGTATCAGGAAGGTAATGCGAAGTCAGGTACAGCCACTGAGGCAACTCTTGAAAATGGGAGCAACCAGACCTATGTTAGCCTGTTCCACAAACCTGTGGAATTGGCAAAATGAGTGAATACAGTCTGACTAAGCTACCTGTGGTGTATGGAAACATTGCCCAATGGATTCTATGTCAGAAGATGTTTAATCAAACTATCACTTAGTTTCACCCCAGCAGATGTCTACACCCTTATTGATGCTGCTGGGGAGTTCATCTTTGATATAAGCGTTCGCACTCCAGAACTATTGAAAAGTTTCTGGAGTAAACACATGATTTTGAAAACAAACCCTCTCTGGACCCCATTTCAAGTCATTCCCCTGATAAAACAGTCATTCAGGGTAATAATAGTCCTTTTTGGGAACAAAGGGGTCAATATAACTGACATTCTGTACTGGCTAGAGAAAAAATGCACAATTCAAGACACTCCAGAACCAATTCTGGAAGAGGAGGGTTTCTGGAACTGAGGTTGGAGAATCAAAATTAAACTACACCAGGTAGCAAATGAGATGTAACATTTGCCAAACTGTCTTTATATAGGCAGACACAAGGGGTTAATTTTTTACCCTGGACAGCCATGTTGTTGTTTGAATGTGGCTTGGCCAGACACATCAGTTCTAACTGTGACATACTTAAATGTGCTCAATGTGGGGAAGTGGGCCACTTGGGCTACCATTGTACAAACCAGCAGAAATGTAACTTGTGTGATGAGCAGGGGCATTCATTTACAGACTGCCCTTGAGCCTCAAACAATACAGAGAATGCAGATTATGGGGTCCAAGATTTTTACATTAACAGAGTGGCTAAAGCTGCATCCTGGCCTTATAATGCAAGACAACCACAGAAGCAAAGAGCAAGATGTGCTCATGAACCCACAAAGTAAACCCCTCCCCCCTCAGCAAGCAAACGCGCTGGAGGAAGTTTCCCAGGGGCAGGCCGCAAAGGAAGAACTAAAGTCAGAAGCTATGGATATGCCCTTCCCCCCCTTTTGGGGGATTCAGAATATAAAATTGTGCAAGGAAAAATAAAGGGGAAATCCATGCAGGGAGACTCTACATCTTCTTCAGATCAGATTACCACTCATAATCCCTTTTTAATCTTTCAAAGAGGGGACTCAGAGGCAGAACAAGATTCTGACAGTGCTTCAGTACCTTCTTCCCAAGTAGATGTACTGTCAGATTCAGAAAAACAGAAGGAAGCTAAAATTAAGCTCAGGAGATAAAGGATGGGTACCAAAGCAAGTTCTAGAAAAGTGCCCTGAGAAATTTAACAAGGGATAACTCATATGCAGCACTTCAAGCTTTCAGTAGCCTCTTTGAATACAAATAGCATTCAGTCAGAATGGAAGAGATTGGCATATTTTGCCCTATTTGCTGATTTGTCTTTTGATATTGTATTTTTTTCAGGACACCAGGCTAATTTCATTGCATGATATTGTTTAATAAGTTTATCAAGCAGAATAGACTTGTGTCTTTTGATTGCTTGCCCACTAAACCATCTTGTATTTGTTAACATAAAACCTATCTAATCTTGTTTTGAACAGTTCCATTGTAGTACTGGATACCACCTCAGCAGGCAAGGTGTTCCAAATGGAAGGCACCCTTTGACTGAACCAACATTTCCTTTTTTCAAATTCCAATGAGACGTTACTATCTGAAGATGGTTCCCCCTAGTATTATACTTAGATTCTTTGATTATAAGACTGTATTCTCTCCACAAAATGTTAGCAGGTAATGCCCTATAGAGCATAAACAAATCCCCCCTCAGTCTTCTATACTGCAATGTGTAGATTTTGAGATATTTCAGTCTCTCCTGGTATGTTAATTCTTTGTTACCTGCTGCTGTTTTGGTTGATCTACGTTGGACCCATTCAAGTTTTAGTATATCCCCCCTCTTATATGGTGCCTATACTTGGACTCCATATTCAAGATAAGGCCACACCAAGGCCTGATAAAGGGGAATAATAACCTTCTTGTCTCTACTTTTGATGTGACGAAGGATACAATTGAGTCTTTGGTTTGCAACTTTGGTAACGTTGTTGCAAAGTGTGGTGCATTGTAAATCAGTGGATATTGTTATCCTGAGATCTTTTTCCTCAATTGTAGTAGGTAGGATAGTTTCCCTGATTTTACAAACAGATTTGGGATTGAGTTTCCCCAGGTGCATAACAGCACATTTGTTCACATTTAGTTCAAGTTTATTCTTAAGAGTCCAGGTTGCTATGTCTAGTAAGGCATCCTGCATGTTGTTTTGCTCCTCCCGAGTATTAACTATAGACCACGGTCTACAGTCATCTGCAAACTTCTTTAACCATATATTACTGTATTTACAGCCCAATAGTGATATATATATTAAATAATCACAGACCCAAAACGGACCTCTGCAGTACCCCACTCATCACCTGTACCCAATCTGAAAGAACTCCATTCACAGTCACCCTCTGTCTCCTCCCTCACAGCCATGAGGCTATCCAGTTAACCAATTTTGGAACCACTCTGAATTGGTGTAAGGTGCACACCATTTATTTATGAGGCAGTTTGTCAAACACTTTGGAGAAATCCAAAAAAGCCACATCTATGGCATTTCCTTCATCCAGTGCTTTCGTTACATGTTCATAAAAAAACTAACATGTTGGTCTGACAGGAACAGGATTTCATGAATCCATGTTGAGTTGGATCTAATTGATTAGTTGCCCCCAGATGAACTTATATGATGTCCTTAATTATACCCTCCAGGATCCTACATATTGGTGATGTCAAACTAATTGGTCGAAAGTTACCTGGGATGGACCTTGAACCTTTTTTCCAAATTGGGACAACCAGGGCACCCCTCCATCCTTGTACTACTACCCCCATGTCAATAGATTTTTGGAAAATATGAGTTAGTGGGGCTACTAAATGTTCTGACAGTTCCACTAGGATTCTGGGGTAAATGTTACCTGGTCCAGGAGATTTGTTAGTTTTGAGTTTTTTTAACCTATTCATAACTTCTACCACATTGATTTTTATATTACCAGGACTAATTTGTAAACTGGTTGTGGAGGTATCAACTATGTTATCCTGCTTATTAAATAATGAACAGAAGTAATCGTTCTGGATATTTGCTGTTTCCATGTTGTTGGTTTTGATTCCTTCTGGATTTAAATAATGGCCAATTTTATGTGTCGATTTTTTCCTACTATTTATGTATGTATAGAACATTTTATAATTGTCCTTTGGTTTTGTGGCCAGTTCCACTTCATAATTGTCTTTTGCTCTCTTTATTGTTGTTTTTACTTCTTTAACTAAGAGCTTGTATTTTATCAGATCATTGGGATCATTTGATTTTAAGAATGTTTTATTTATTAAATTTTAGTTTTTTATTAGTTTCTTAATTTTTGGATTAAACCAACCAGTTACATACTTTTTCTTGCCTTGATATTTGTTACTGCTAGGTATATATCTGGTTGTTTCAGTTTTCATTTTGGTTAATAATATTTCCCACATATCATCCACAGATTTGCTATAAAAGTGTTTTTTTCCAATCCCATCTGTCCATTACTGTTTGAAAGGATTCAAAGTCAGCCCTCACAAAATGCAGTTTGTTAGTGTACTTGTTTACAGCCTCAGTTGGGGAATCTTCCTTTATTTGGAAAAGGACCGTTTGATGATCACTATTTCTGAATGGATGTGAGACTTCTACATTTTTTACCTTTACACTATTGGTCGTAATTAGGTCCAATCTGCTACTACCTCTAGTACATTTGGTGACTTTTTGTTCAAATCCTATTTGGACTATGATTTGTACATATATTTTTTCAATGATAGAGGAGCCACTTGAATTGGCTCAGTTGATACCTGGTAAATTAAAATCACCCATTAAAATAATTTCCTTGACTGGGTCCAACTTTGATATATTGTTTATTAAAAGGTGGTCTTCATCTATTGAAATTGATGAGGTTCTGTAGACTAACCCTAGGTTTATATGGGGACCTTTTTCTAGAAGGATATTTAGCCAGACCATTTCTAAAGTATGTTGCTCCTGAATTAATTCTTCACTGTTTATTGAGCTCTTGATATATATAGCTACTCCTTCCCCTTTCCTGTATTTTCTAGATTGAGTATATAATGTATAGCCCTCAATATGTTTTGATACTGTTATTGTTACTGTCAGTACTGCCTGGGTATGGAGCCCCAGTTTTTGGTTCCTGGGGGAAGACACTTGTAGTTGGGTAGGCATTTGTTTCATGGATCAGCATATAAAACATTTATGCATCACAGTTCAAAGTCAGCAGGACTGAATTATTGAAAAACAAAAATACAACCTTACTTGTTTATGGCAAGGAATGTTTTATTTGGGGGTGATTTCAACTGCAGTCAGTTTTTGACTGATAGAGGCTTAAAAACTGCTAAAATCTTTTGTGATACCTCCTTTCTAAATCAGGTACTTCAACAGACAGGGTTACAGGATAACTTTGCAAATACACATGAACATGTCCCATAAACTTATTTTAGAGGTACCATTTCAACCTGTATGGATTACATTACAGTAAGATCTTCAAATGTAATACCAGTAGAAACCTTGGACCATGGGCTACTTAGTTTGACAATAGCAAATTGTGCAGAAACTACAAAAGGGACAGGGTATTGGAGGCTTAATCTGCATCTCTTAGAGAATCCTGTCATATTAGAAGGCTTTTGACAAATTTTGGCCACAAGAAAGTCAGTTTTTTCATGTATGACTTCTTAAAAGAATTGTGGGAGGACAGTAAGCAATACATTAGAGAGTATTTTAAAGCTATGTGGAAAATGAATGGAAAGTTAAAAAAGGAAAGGTACAGTATTTAGAGCTCCACACTCAATTGTATTTCCTCCAGTTATTACAGCTAAAGAGTAAAATCTCATATGCAGACAAAATGCAAGAGATTAAAGAAGATATGCTACAAATTCAATACAATGGAATGAAGTCCCTAGAGACAGAACAGAGATTTGGTAAACAGAGTAAGCATGGGCACATCAACACCTTTGACAGCTGTTCTAAACAAAGAAATAATAAGGTGACTGATAGGGTAAAAAAGCTTAATGACAAGCTAGTGACAACAAATAATGAAATCTTAACAGAAATTGAAAGGCATATATCCCTTATGTTTTTAAAAAAAGATGGGTTAGTAGAATCAGATATGAAGGAGTGGCTAGAGACCTGTAAAGTTCCGCAAATCCTAGAATACATTTAAAACCCTTTAACTAAAGACATACATAAATTAAAGCTTTATTCAGTGGTAAACAACCTAAAGAATGAGACAGCACTTGGGCCGGATGGTCTTCCTAACAAATTGTATAAAATATTATTAACTTATATAGATACAGAAATAGTTCAGGTCTTTATTTTTTATAGCAGGAAATCCTAGCCAACAGTATGTATGACGACCTACTAATTTTATTATATAAATCTGGAGATAAAGACCTTTACAATAACTGGAGACCTATTGCACTGCTCAATGCTGTCTGCAAAATTTTCACAAAAATTTTAAGTAATAGGATGGCAATGGTTTTAGACAGCGTTAGTCATCCTTCACAATTTTGTGCAGTCCCTGGAAGAAAGATAAGTGATGGCCTAATTTTACTTAGGAAGATTTTGGAAAGAGGGAACGCAGAAGAAATACAAGGCTTTTTAGTAAGCTTGGACCAGTTGAAAGAATTTGACAGAGTGGATCACACGTACTTGTGGAACTGTACGAAGGCTTACGGTTTCCCAGATAGATTCATAAAATGGATCCGATTATGTTGTAAGAGTGCAGTGGTAACACCATATATAAACAGATGGATTGGGAGACAGTGTAAAATAAAAAGAGGAGTACGGCAGGGATGCCCCTTGAATCCTCTTCTGTATATACTAACTTTGGTCCCCTTATTACACAAAATAAATAAAAATGACTCTGTAAGAAGAATTTCAGAACACAGTGAGGTCCTGGAAATTAAATCAGTAGTAACATTACAGGTTCAACCATAAATTACTCTAAATGTAAGTGTCTCTAAATTAGGGCAATCGATTTCATACAAACCGATTATATGAATATTCCAATCCAAAATATTCCAACCCAAAATCCTACTGCCAGAAACCATTAACTATTTCAGTCAAAATGGCACTTCATGTCCTCTCAATGTTCTATCACCCTTCTGCCTTTTGACCTCCATCCTGTAAGTTATCACCTCCAAAAAGACACTGAGCGCTTATTACCAAGGGATTGCTACTCGGTCTTAGAAAAATTATCTTTCTCCTACTATGATCAGGGAATGTAAAACTAAACCCTTGTCCTCCCTTACCCTTAAATACTCTATCTGAACTACCTCAACTTAAAAGCATAGGCTTCCTATATATGAATGTCTGCAGCCTATTAACAGAACATGACATGATTTAAGCATGGGTACTCCATACTAGCTCCAATGTACTAATGATATCCGAAATCTGTCTCAAAGGTTCCACCCCTAACTACTAAATCAATATCCCCTAGTGCAATGTCTTCAGAGCAGATTGACACTCTGGAGGTGGTGGCGTTGCAATCTACATAATGGACAAATTCTCTGTATCGAGTGTGGACTCCTCCACAGTCCCAAAGGAATTTGAAAGCATTACCCTAAGGTTGTCCCTATCCTCTCAGGAGTCTTTCTCAATAACAGCTTGTTACAAACCTCTGTCAGGGGGCTACAGGCTTCTATTTCATTTTAAGGAATTACTGAGACTGACAACTCAGAATGTATTATCATGGGGGACTTCAACCTAGACTGGAACTCTGACTGCTCCATTCTTCTGAAACAATTCTGTGATAATCATGACCTCTCTCAAATGACCCGGATGTTACCTGACCAAACATCAAAAATCCTTCTCGTAGTTCCCTCTTTGATCTAATACTTGTCAACAGGCCATACAACATTTCCCACTCAGGAGTGTTCCATAATGACTTAAGTGATCACAGAGCAATAACCTGTATAAGAAGCACACCAAAGCTCTCCTCGACTTCTACCTACAGATTTAAAAGATACCTCAAAAGGTTTAGCCAACCTGCATTCCTGGTGAACTTAAGTTACATTAATTGGAAGGATTTCTACTTGGCTCCTACAGTCCCTGAGGTCTGCAATATCTTCTAGAGACTCATCATGGGGGTGGTGAACAAACATGCTCCTTTGGTAAAAACAAAGACCAGGTAAAGATCCTGCCTTTGGTTCACACCTGCCTTAAAAACAACTTCAAGAACCAGATATAGGTTAAGGAAAAAAACATGAAAAAACAAATCCATCCAAGACAGGTCAGCCTTCAGAACTTCTAGAAACCTCTGTACTAAACTTGTAAGAGAGGAAAATGCTAAATACTTTCAGGCTTTGCTCAAATTCTCCTGAAACAATAATGCCAAATTCTGGAAGATACTCAGACAGATTGAAGGTCATACTCCACCATCTCCTCTGCCCTTTAAGATTACATTGGGTAATAATACTTACATTGATAGGGCCTCCATCCTGGATCAACTCAACAACCATTTTGCCACAGCAGGCCTAGTATCCGATGTATCTCCGGCAAGTAATCTCCTCACCCAACCTTGCAGTAAAGAACCTCCTTGCACCAGACCCCTGAACATCCAGATTCTGTCCTCATTCATCTTTAGCCCCATATCCTTCAAACAGGTCAAGGATCTCCTCCTTACCCTGGACATCTGAAAGAGTGCCGGTGCCAACTTTTTTCACCTATTCTTCCTGAAAATAGGATACCGATACCTGACTGCCCCATCATGCATCTCTTTAACTTATCACCCTCCCTAGGTGACCTGCCTGCTATTTGGGAAATAGCACACATTATTCCCCTCCTTAAATCTGGTGACAACTGTGACCTTAATTACTGGCCCATTTCCCTTCTACCTATTCTATCAAAGCTACTGGAAAAACTAGTTAGCGGTCAATTGAGAGAATACTTGGAGTCTAATAACCTAATGAACCCAATCCAATCTGGCTTTAGACCCCAACACAGCATGTTCTCCGCCCTTGCTAAGGTGACCTACGATTAGCAAAATGCCCTCAATACAAAGAACCATGTCTGCACTTTCTTCTTTGACCTAAGCAAGGCTTTTGGTACCATTGACCATGGCCTGCTTCTGTCCATGTTGTTCCATCTTGGACCAGAGGAAGTCACTATGAAATGGTTCAGCTGTTTCCTTATTGATAGCAAGCAGCAAGTCAAGGCACTTGGGGACTTTTCACCACTAACGATTCTTCCACGAGGAGTGCCGAAGGGCTCTGTTCTGGGACCCCTTCTCTTTGTGATCTATATAAATAACATAGACCTCAATATCAGCATAGCGAAAGTGCATCTTTTCACAGATGATACTGTATTATACACAGCCAGTCAAACTCCTCAATTTGCCTGTGCAGAACTGCAGTGAGAATTCAGTATCTTGCAACATAACCTCCTACAGTTAAAATTACTCCTGAATGCAAAAAAGATGAAAGCTATGGTTATCTCAAACTCTACACACTTAACAGCCGATGTCACGCAGAACACCAGTCTGCAGGTACAGACCCTGCTTGGTGAGCCACTACAGATAGTGGACACATTTAAGTACCTGGGTTTTTGGCTTGACAGTAAACTTAGTTTTGCAGCACACATCGATGAGCTTGCCAAAAAAACTATCATAAGGCCAAAATTAAACTAGTACAAGCCACCTTCCTTCTCCTATTAGACTACGCCAACGTCCTTTATAGCCACTGCCCAAAAAACTCTCTAACTAAACTTGACACGCTATACCACCATGCACTGAGATTCATTACCTTTACCCCTGCCAACACCCACCACTGCTCTCTCTACAAAATGTTAAACTGGCCCTCTCTTACTACCAGGAGGATGAGAAATGCAGCACTCTGAATATTCAGAGCAATCACAAACTCACTCCCCCAGTACATCTTGGAGCTATTCTTGCACTCACAAGGATCCTATAGCCTAAAACACTACTCTCTTATCATGTTCAATGTTCCTAAGATCAGAACACATCATGGTGCTGCTGCCATTAGTTCTGCACTCTCCTTATTATGGAACAACCTCCAAAGGTTGCTAAACCTTATCAGTATTCTGGGGATATTCAGCTTTAAATCCGTGTTAAACCAAGCATTGAAGGAAACATGCTCCTGTTATTGTTAGCCACCCTGACTATGGTAATCCACTCACTATTGCTATTCCTTCCCAATCCTAGCCCTTCCCACCCAACACTTAACTCTGGCTTCCTTTTGTTGCAGTTTCTACCCCTCATGCTTTGCTATATATCTTGCCAACCCTCCAATCCTCTTCTCCTCCCTCCCTATTCTAAAACTTATTTGCACTGTGTCCCTTTCTCTCCCATTCTCTAGACTAGCTACATGCCTTCATGGTTCCCAATCTCTAATCTATCCACACCATTAAAAAAAATATATATATATATTTCTTTGATGCACCTCATTCTATGAATATCTCCCTGTATTGTATATATGTTAAATTATATGCTGCACTTACTGTGTTGATTTATAAATGTTTATACAACTATTGTTTTTTTGTGTACTTGTTCCCCAGGACCATCTTGCAAATGAGCTTGCTCAATGATGTACTGCCTGGTTAAATAAACATTTGATTGATTGATTGATTGATTGATTGATTAATTGATTGAAATGGGTGGCACAAAATCTTGGGGATTTTTTTTGGCAAAGTGATATGAGTTTTTATAATTGGAAATATTATTAAAGGAAGCACAGATTAAAATAAAAATTTGGAACTCCTGGCACATGTCAAAACTGAAATGCATTTATGTGGTTAAAACCTTGATAACAATGTTTTTGCACCTCTGTGCGATATTCCCACTGCTGAAACAATTAGAGACTACACTGTATAGTTGTTTTTTTCAGTGTATTTGGGGCAGTAGGCTGAACTCAGTTAAATGAGGAATAACTTATTTGCCCATCAAAAAAGGCAGACTCAGTATGATTAACCCTGTAGTTTTCTTTACCTATATACTCAAACATTAAACCCATTCTGCAAAAAATCAGAGAAACTGTGGGCAACATGGATATTAGACTACCCCCAGCCCTGGTTAACTTCTTGGAAGTTGGATTCTGGGATCCCTAAACAGAAACAATTGACTGGGCTACCTGCATATATGCAGAACTATTTTAACAAGTTTAAGTTATGGCATATCCATAAACAAGCATTAATTACACTAACAAGGAAGGAGTTATATGCACAGATTTTGTCCAGCTTTTATTAAGAATCTCCTATTTATGGAAATAGAGATCCAAAAGAGGTGACCCAGATTGGGGAAATGCTAACCAATACTAGACTGGCAGGTAAAATGTAGGATGTACTGTGGTTGTGCACACACAACAAGCTTAATGTTAAGAACAATCTAAAACACAAAGATAACAAGAAATGTTTTATCCTAGAACTGAGATACAGTATGTACAAATCAACTGGAGACTAAGAAATATCTATATTTTGAATGTCCCTATATCTTGGTATTTTGGTCATTTTTGTAGGGTAAATGGAAACATTCTCCAGTTTTATTACTCAAAAAGAGAATTTATTCTTAAGGATTCTACCACAAAAATGGAACTCATATGATCAGGGTACAATGCATATGATTCTACTACTTCTAAAATATCATATCTGGATTACAAGGTGTCAATTTACATTACAAAAGAAAGAGACATCAACAGAACAATTGTCCTGGACCAGACAATTAGCACTTAAAGGGATAAAGAGATATGCTAGTATACATTGTATAGAATCAGTATTTCAGAAAAGCTGGAAGCAGATGAATTGGATAGACTCAGTGTAACTGAGAAAATGAGTGTTTTGTATGAATCCAAATCTTGGATTTATCTTTCCTTTTGTGTCCTAGAACAGCAATACCTTTAAAGCATGAAGCATGCACATAAAGTTGACTTTGTTTATTTGGCTAGGCAATAACTACATGAATACAAGATAAGTGCTTATTATTATTTTTGTATATTGTTTTGATGTGAGGTAACATGACAATATGATCATTTATGTATGTACGTTCTAAAAATAATTCCCCCACTTCTCAGTAGTAGAGGGCAAAAGGGTAGTAGGCAAAAATACTTATTAGTTTTTACTCTATGATTGACTTATTAAATTTATAATAACAAGGATGCATTGTTTTATGCTAGGTTTTTGAAGTTTCAATCCCCCTACTGTATAGTAGTAGGTGTGTGGGAAGGGAGTACTTATTAATACTTATTTGATTTATTATAATTACCTAATTTGTATATTAATTTGATGTGAATTTAACATGGTTGTATTATTATTTGATTTTGAAGTCTTAATAAACAATTCCCCTACTCTGTCTACAGGGGGTGTGAAGCTCCTTGCTGATGGAATGGAGGAGCTCAGGGTGGAACAGGATGGTGAGGAAGAAGGAACTCTTTTTGATGGGGTACAGATGAAAGATTCAGCTTTGCAAATATCAGTTTCTAGTTTTTCAACAGAGGATGGAGTTAAGCATCTGGATGAAGAACAGCAATTGAAGAAAAAGAGAGAGGAATGGCTTTTGATTAGTTCTACAGGTATTCCTGGAAAGAAATTGCTACTTATGGCAAATGAACCACAAATGGAAAGAACAAATTCTGTGAACGCGACAGATGGAACAAGCGCTTGTACTGCTTTTCCACCAGAGCTTGTGGCCATGGATTGGACACCTGAAATGGCACTTGAGAATGTCAGATGGATTTTTGTTAATGGACACTGGTCACTTGACTCAGCTTTCCCCTTTACTGGGAGCATTAGGGACAACAACAAATACTGCCTAGAAGTAAACAGCAAGGCCAGAATCGACAGATGTACAGATCACCCTGCAGCCTGCTGCTGCAGTTGTGCAGGATCTGGCATTGGAATAAGCTGTTTCATCTGTGTCAAATGCCATAAAAGACAACACAGAGAACACTGGCTTATTCAATAATGAAGCATCACAAAATATTGCAGGTACTATGCAATCAGATATTAGTACTGATTCATTAGATGACAACTGTATGGATATGATTCCTGAACCGAATATTAATACACTGGCTCCAGCTAAGCCAACTAGTTATGCTAGCCTTTTTAAATAGCCTGCAGAAGCTGCAAAATGGAGATATGTGGTGCTGGTTAGATATAGAGGTGGCTTGGAGCTAGTCCCTGATCACAATTATGTGGGCAAAATATTGATCAAAGACTCACTGCATTTTACACCTGCTGATGTATAGAATGTTATACATGCCCCTGGCAACTATAATTTTGATGTGAGCTTCATAAATGCTGCCTTATTCGATTCATTTTGGAATGCTTACTACCTGGTTAAAGACACTCCATTTTGGTGCCCCCTTATAGCAATTCTGATCACTAAACCCACTTTTAAGACTATAAAAGTTGTATTTGGAAATGAGGGAGTTAACATAAATGACATTGTTTATTGGTTAGAAAACTGATGTACTGTACCAGGAACACGTGATCCAATCATAGATGACAATGACTTTTGGACAGGTGGTGGAATTTTGAATTCAGTTGAAACAAACTGAGCAAGGCATAAAGCATTTACTGAACTGCTTTTTCTTAGGAAGGGACAGGGGTATAGTATTCTTTCCTGGCCAACCAAGTCCTGCTATCAATGTGGCTATTTGTCCCATCAAAACACAGACTGTGACAAACTGAAATGTTTCCAATGTGAAGAGCTGGGACACTCTGGAAATCATTGTAATGTACCTCCTAAATGTAACCAGTGTGGTGAGGAAGAACATTCCTTCAGATCTTGCCCCTGGGTGGCTCACAACTCAATGGATTATACTGAGCAAGACTATTATAGTAATCAAGCCCTTAAATCACACCAGGTAACAAGGAACCAGGATACAAAGCCCTCCAGTCAGTTTTTCAGGAGGCAAGCTCTGTAATTACTCCAGCTGTACCAAAGGCACCTATGGTCACAGAGATTTTGCCAATACTATCTAATCCACAGTTACCAGCAAGCATTGAGGCTGAGGCCCCTGACATGCCACCCCCCTCCCACCACTAGTACAGTCAGAAACTGAATTATTTCAACAGGTGACTAAAACAAAAAAAATACCATTTCACGTGTGACTTGAAGTGCAGTTATAGATCATCTTCCTTTGCACAATAAATTTGATATTTTACAAGACTGGAGTCAGGTGATGGATGATGAGGACTCAGATGTATTAGTTCAGTCCTCACAAAGTAAACCCCCTCCTAACTCAGTAGTACCCGATACTTCTGGGGTCACTCCAGCAGAAAATACAATATCTACTACGTCAAGAAAGAGGACATCGTTAAAATAACACTTTCATAACATTACCTGTACTATGGTCAGCTAGCCTTAATGTTAACAGTATTAAGTCTGACAGCAAGAGATCTGCTACCTTTTCAATGTTAATACAGTTTCACTATGATATTTTCTTCCTACAGGATACTAGGCTCCATACTATGCAAGAAATTAACAAAGCAAAAGCAGAGTGGTTAATAGGGTAGTCCTTTTGGTCAACAGGGACAGAACAATGTGATGGGCTAGGGATATGTTTTTTTTAACTCAATCTCAAAAATAGAAGTGCAGTAACAAATTAACGTTTCCCAAGGCAGAACCCTGATTTTAAATATTCTTTATAATGGTTTGGCCTGCAGACTGATAAATATCTATGCTCTACAATCAAAGTCTCTTAGAATAGAATTATTAAAACTGATTCAGTCCTTTTCATATACTAGTAGACAACTCCTTTTGGTGTAGACTTTAACATTAGCCTTTTAAAGATGGATAACTACCTCAACTCTATTAAAACCTATCGTGATTCTACCTTATTACAACCTTTACTTAAACAAACTGGTTTAAAATATGCACAAGGAGTTGTAGGGCAAACCCCCAAAACACAGATATTTTAAAGGAAGGATATCAACTCATACAGACTTCTGGTTTATTTCAAGTACTCTCCCAGTATCTAGTACTACTACTGTTCCAGTGGAAACATTGGATCATGCTATTCTTGGGATTCATGTTTCCTTTTCACCCCTCATGAACAGTTTGAAAGGGTGTTTGGAGAATTAATTTGAGCTTGTTGCAAGATCCACAAATCGAACATGCTTTGTCTCACATTATCAAGGACAGACAATCAGTGCAATTTCTGTATGATTCTCCCATACCTTGGTTTGAAGACAGTAAAACCTGCTTCACTGACTTTCTGGTACAATCAGCAAATCAAAAAGAGGCTAGCAAGTATCGACAAAATGTTTCTCTTAGACAAAAAGTATATGAGTTAGTTTCCTTACAAACCTCACATACCAAAGATTATACTGAAACAAATCCAAAAACTTAATACAGAAATTTTTTTTAGCAATATAGTAGATGCAAAACTCTGGAAATGGAGCAATGATTTGGGACACAAGATAAAAACATGCCAAACTAACTCATATGAAGATTGGTGGATTGCTATTCCTGAACTGGCAGAGCTGAGTGGCAAGATGGCCACAATGCTGCTCCGTTCTGTGCAGCTCTGAATACGAAGTGGCATCTATAGG
Organism: Neoceratodus forsteri; assembly: GCA_016271365.2. Taxonomy (NCBI): domain Eukaryota; kingdom Metazoa; phylum Chordata; order Ceratodontiformes; family Ceratodontidae; genus Neoceratodus; species Neoceratodus forsteri. The sequence continues at coordinate 1,875,445,965 of CM057456.1, forward strand.
CTTTTTATAAGTGCAAACTTGTTTTGTCTTATTTACTTCAAACCAATGAATGAAACTTGCATTATTTTTTTAGCCCTTTTGCCACTACGACTTTATATGGTTTTATTTCTGCTTTCCGATGTTGCAAATTGGAAATCTGGCAATGATAATGGGCACTCCAATTCCATGCTGATGATGTATTTGCAGTTCTAAAAAAAGTTTTATTCTCACTTCAGTTTCAAGTTCTTGTGAATGAAACTGATGTTATTTCTGTATTTTATTGATAGAAACAAGTTATTGTCTCTAAAACTAAACATTAAGGAGCTGTGTTGAGCTTTTCATTAAATGGTTGTGTGGGCCGCCTGTTAAAGTTTTCTTCAGCATCCTTTGACATGAATGTCAGACTGGAATGAAAATGAATGAGAAATATAAGATGTATTTACCTGAATATGGAACCAGGTGAATTCTGAGCAGAAAGAAGGCTATGTTAGCACTTCAGTGCATACAGGCTTGTTTAGCCTTACTCAGGATATGCTAGTGTTGCCTTGTGGTGGGGTTACATATGTGCACTTTTGGTTTTAAAGAGGAACTCTGGCCAAAAGTGATACATTGCAGAATTAGAATAAGCATACCCCCAATAAATCCCATACCAAAAATTAGATTTCTACATTGCTTCATTTTAAAGTTACGAGCTATTTTGTAACCCTGATTTCACTACCTGTTCAGAAAAGCCCATTTCAGTAAAAAGCTGCTGATGTCATCTCCTGATCTCACAGTCTAGTCCTCCCTGCTAGTAAATGTATACAGTAGGACGTGTTTCTCCAATGATTAAAGTGATTTATGGAAGGTTGCCATAGCAAATGGGCATAGTAACCTGCAAGAGTTGTGAATCAGTCTCCTACCATTCAAACTGCCAGAAAGTACTGATTTCCATGAAAGCAAAGCCTTTCATTTCAGTGATCCATTTCATTTGCATAGCCCTGCCCCTTTTTTCTCAGTGCTGCAACCCCCAACTTTTACATCTTGCAAGGGAATCACAGTTTTTAAAGTGATTTAGCAAGCTTTGCCATAGGCAATGGGAGTAGTAAATTATATTAACCTGTAGAAGTTGTGATTCAATCTCCTACCATCCAAACTGCCCAAAAGTGCTTTTTCCATGAAATAAATGCTTTTTTTTCTGTGCACTGCTTCATTTGCATAACCCACCCTTTTTTTCTCAGTGCTGCAACCCCTAAGTGTGACATCATGCAAGGGAAACAAAGTTTATAAGCACTGTTTTGAAACGCAGACATCTGTTGGTCAGTCTTGATATTGCATACATCTACACTACTAACATAGGAGACATCTCTCAGTAAAGAACTCTTGTCAGCTAGATACTATATGCACAATGCCTTGTTTGGAAAATACACTTAAGAGAGCTTTTATTGTTGAAGCCAGTACAGAGATATGAGGCTGCAGTTCACAGTAAGGGAATTGGAAAACAACTTCTTATTGTACTCACAATGTTTTGTTATGTACATCTACATATTAGGTGTAGTCACCACCACCAAAATGAGGGACTGCACCTCTGTGTAACTAACATGTAAATCTCCTTTATAATTTACCCAGAATTCCTTGGTGATGCATTTAAAACATTGACAGCTCCCTTGCATGACATCATTCTGGGGGGTGTGACCACACAGAGAAAACTGGAGGGCAGACAGAAACAGCGTGCTGATAAAACAGCAACAGAACTGACTATGAATGAGTGTTTTTACAAGACAGATTGCAGCTTCAACACCTGAAACATGGCTGGCAATGGCCTACTATGTGAAAAATGTGTTTGAGGAACTTCCATAAATCACTTCAAACTTTGGAGAAACAGGTCTGATAAGCTTGCTGACAGGGAGGACTAGACTGTGAATTCAGGAGATAACATCATCATCAGCTCTTCACTAAACTAGCTTTTTCAAACAGGCAGTGAATTTAAGGTTGTAAAATGACTTGTAACTTTTACAGTAAACATCATAGCTTAGCAATCTCATTTTTGGCATGAGACTGATTGCATCTATGCTGATCCAAATTCTGAATTTACTGATGTCAGAACTTTTTACCATAGTCCCACTTTAAATCCCTACATTATTGTGCTCAGATGAGCATCTCCCTTCTGTTTAATTTAACAGGTGCATACATATGGATTTGGAGATGGCACTGTTTGATGAGACATGTAGGATTCAAAGGAGAATTCATATATATCTACATGTCTAAACACCATTTACTGAAGGTAAGACACTGTTGCCTAAGGGGTGAAGGGGGTTCACACTTGAATTTAATTTAATTACTACACTCAGAGGGGCATTTTTCCTTTTCTCTCTTTCTATAGTGTTGCTGCAGCTGAAAACATGGAGAACAGTGGATTTGAACTTATGGATGAGGTTTAATGGCCAATTTTGGCTGAGGATGGAAACCATGCATTTCTGACCACCCAGATAAAGGAAAAGTGGAAATAAAATTTGTTCAAGTTTTGCTAATAGTGCTCCTATTGGGACATTTTAAAATATACATACAAACACTGTATCAGCGACAGCTGGAGTCATGTGGGAGGTATTTTCTCCATCAGGTACCTTTCCTTACCATCCTACATACACAGCCTTTTTGGGTCCCATAAGAATGCTATTTTAATGACTTCCTTTTTACATAAGACGCTATCTTAGTGACTCAAGGAGACAGGTTATGGGGCATTCTTTCCCCCACCCCTTCCACAAAAACAAAGTAGTGTTGTGCTGGTGGTTGAAGTTAGACCCACCTCTTTTCACTTCTACTGTTAAAGCAAGATTCTCCTGCATTGATCTGAGTTGCTGTTTGACTGATAAACCTGACAATTTCTACTTTTAAGGCTGTTACTGTCTCCATAGTATATATTCTTAGCATTCTGCAAAACCTCATGAAAAGTCATCAAATGGTGCAATGTCGATGACGAACTTTCTTACTCCAATACTTTTGAGCCAGTTGGAAATTTAATTTTGAAATAGAGACATTTAATTTTACATATTAACATTTGGACTCCAGAGCTAAGGAGCCTTGAATGCTGAAATAAAAATGAATGGACTCCTGTGTGTGTGTAATGGAGCCATAACTTTGCCTAGTCTATACAGCATTTATTGTTTAGAGTTATATGTTTGGATGTTACAGGTATGCTCTATAGCATATTTGGTCATATGCTTTTTAACAATTTTCAGATATTTCAGGCATTTAGTGCACTGACTTAATCTCCATTTATTAACCTATTTAAATTTATAGGGCAAAGGAACATGGATGGCATTAACTATATGGTTTAAAGCGTGTGAGGTTTGAGAAACAGTACTTGCTGGTTACTTCTAAATTGCAAATGAGTCTTTTAGGTATAAAGGGCTGCTTATTTTTATTGAATGTAATTAATTTGCCATGAAGGTTATTGGCAAAGTTTTAAGATTATAATGTTAACTAGGGCTGTTTTGGGAAACTGCTTGAATATGTACTATTTTTAACTTGGCAGGCACAGATAAGTGAGTCAGATGATAGATTGGTCTGTGCCTGTTGGAAACTGTATATATCACATGTGTAATTGTGATAATCAACTCTTTTACACTGTGCATTTGTATGTTAGGTTTGTATTTGTTTATTTTAGCTTTTATTATATTGTAATGGCTCATTAGCCAAACAATAAAGTGAAACTTATCTATCTATATGAAGATTGTAAGAATCGAACTAATAAGAAACTGACTACGAAATTAATGGATAGCAATGGTAATGTGTTTTATGATAATGAAAAGATTATGCACACCATGAAACAAAATATTTTGGACCAGTTTGGTACTCCTATACCGTCAAATAATTACATATTGCAGATTTTATAAGCAGCACACTTACCCCAAATTTTAGAAGATCAAAAACAATATGTCATTTCCAAAATTTCACAGGGAGAACTAGAATCTGTTATTAAAAGTTTAAACAATGAAGTAGCTCCAGAGACAGTTGGTATACCATGGGAACTATATAAATTATTATGGGAGTTTATGCCAGCTGACTTGCTTGAAGTATTTAATTATTTTCTTCTGGAAAACTGTATTACTGAACAAATGCTTGAGAGTTTACTTATTTTTTTACACAAAAATGGAGAGAAAGCAAATTTACAGAATTGGAGACTGATTACATTGCTAAACATTGACTTCAAAATTTTAGCCAAGCTTATTAGTTCAGATTGGCTATGACCCTAGATATGATTATCCATCCTGCACATTTTTATTTTATTAATTAAACTGGAAAAGCATGTGAGCAAAAGTGCTCATTTTCACAAGTGTCCAGTTCAGGACAGATACATAAGGAGGTTACAACCATAAGGCAAAACAGCACGGGATCACATAATTGGGGTAACATGGCAAAAGGAATTAGAACAATTGAGATCAGGTATGTCACTAACACAATCATATAAACATTACAAAGTGCCATGGAGCAAAAGTGCTTTTCAGTTCTCAGACCGGAGTATGGTTTAACAAAAGTGAGACCATCTGATAACAGTTGGATTGGTAACAATTGTGAAGTTAAAGTGGGAATGAGGCAGGTGTTTCCACTCAGTCCATTTTTATAAATATTAACATTTGATCCAGTGATTCAGATCTTACAACAGTCTCCTGCCATACAGAGCATCAACTATAACCACCTCAGGTTTAAAGACAATCACATATGAAGATGATCTCTGTCTATTAGTGCCAGATGAACTATCTGGGGCCATAGCCAGTAACCTTTTACAAGCAATTTCTAGAACATCGAGTTCACATATTAATAAGCAGAAAAGTCACTGCATAGAAATTGGAGATTCTGGTACAGCACATCAAGCAATTGAGGATATTCTGATTGACACAAGATTGTGTAAAATTTTAGGGGTTTTTTTTTGGTCCTGGAGATATGGTGACATTTAATTGGGAAGCTCAAATTGCCAAAGGGAAGACACAGGTTAATAGATGGAATGTGTGGTGTATGGGTAAATTAAAAATTATTTATAATAAAACATTTTTAATCCTGACCTTTTCATTTTTAAGTTACATTTTTCCAGTTCTGAAGCATTTAGAAATGGCGTTGTATGATTGTTTTGTCTTGTTTTGGGGGAAGTTGCTTTAACCCCATTAAAAGGAATATAACATATTTGGATAATATGAAGGCAGGTGGGTATGCCAGATCCCATTGTTTCCTTTTTTATCATTTTTTTTTACACGCAAACTTTGTTCCAGTGGAAAAAAATTAACATATATTGTGGCTGCACTATTCTTAATTGGGATACTCCACTAATGGACGTCAAATATGGATGCACTATCTTAACTGGGATACTCCAGGAATGGACATCAAATAATTTTTTGCATAAAAATAAGAGGGTACCTAGGTTGCATCTGATGTGGACATATGTGTTTGATTACATTAAGAAATGGGATCTAACTAAGATGGAAGTTGTGATGATGTAATAAAAACAATTGTATGATGTCATATTATGTCCCCATTTTGTTGATTCTCCATTCATACAATACTCAACTACAGAACAGGAAATTATATGATCTTTATTAACTGATCAAAGAGTACCACAAAGAATGTGGGATGTGGTTTGGTTAGGGCTTCATGGTAAAATTAATGTTAAAGGAAACCACAAATACAAAGAATTGAAAGACAGGTTTTGTCCAAGACTTACATGTGTTCAGGAAATTGAGACCATGGACAATTTATTTTTAGCCTATCCTTATATACTTGATTTTGGGGCAGTTCTTGAAAACAGATGGCAGATGAGCATTTTTCAAAATGTAATACCTGCAGTATCATAATTGGGGATTTGTCCCCCAATATGGAAACCATACATCATTAGTAGTATGAGAATCCTGATGGTGTGTTTCCTATATTGGATATGGCAATTGAGATGCAAGTTTATACTGTAGCAATAATACATAAAACCAGCTGAATTTGTTCATATAGTATTGTGTGACTTGCAACAGATTCAAAAAAAGGAATTCTAATAAATGAGTCAGACTAAATGAACATAGCACTGGGATACTTTGAAGTGGCTCTCTTAATATTCAGATATGAATGTATATTCTGGGCTATGGTTTTGTTTATAAATTCTGATTTCATGCACTTCTACTTTTTCAGATAGAATGCAAAAAAGTATATAAAGAAGGGAGGTTTCAGGCCTTGCATTAGTGCATTAGTATATTAGTACAATCAGTTGGAAAATTGCTGCCTTTTCTTTCCTTTTCTAATGTTTTTCCTATTTTGATGATGTACGTGAGCTGGCAACCCTGAAGTTAATTTTGTTCCCTTATAATAGCTGAATGTTTTTTTTTGTATGTAAATGGTTATAATGGATGTACTTCCACTACTTTATGTTTACAATGTTTTTGAGTTTTCTGACATTTTATGTATATATTAATGTCTTGAATATGTTAATAAAAAATTCCCCATCTCTTTTCAAGAAGTGCCATGGGATCTTTAACATCCACTTGAACTACCACCAGAACAGGCAGATGGGACCTTGGTTTAATGTCTCATCTGAAAAGACGGCACCTCATGAGTTCAGCACCTTCCTCATGCTGCACCACAGTGTCAGTATTGGGATTTAAGACCACTACACTAAGGCTGCCAGGAACATGCAGTGTAATGTTGTAATCTTAGTGAGTTATCTCGTCCCCAGTACTCAACCCTTATGGAGCCTAATTTGTTGTTTATAACATTAGTGCTGTATGAGTACCTTGACATTTTTATCATTATTTAACTTGTACATTGCACTGTAATGTACAAGTTAAATAATTCAATTTAGATGTCAAGGTACACATATAGTGCTAAATTTACACACAATATATAAGGCTCCATAGGGACTGAATACTGGGGACTGGATGTCTCACTAAGATTGCATCATCATGCTGCATGTTCTTTGGCAGCCTTAGGCTCTGATTCATGTGGTGATCTTAAAATGCTTCCTTGTTGCAGCGACATAAAAAAAACTTGCCAAAAATGTATAAAACTCATCATTTTAAGGTACTCATTTATATTCTTTAGCACCTCTCCCTTTCTGCTATATTTCCACGGAATGGTTTCAGGAACAGTGCACCCCATAAAAACAGTGTTTTGGTATCCTTTAAATCCTTAGAACTTGTACCACAGCATTTACTAAAATGGAGTAGTAATAATTGTTATTTATACTACCAACAGTACTATGGTTTAATAATTCATTAGACTTATTGTCTCAACTTAATAAGCTTTTTTACTGGCTTTCCCATACAGATAGTACAGCTTATAGCTTACATTATGTTAGAAAATGGGTAGAGAAGCATCTTCACTTTGATTGGCTAAGCCCCCCAATCAGCCAGTCTAGTATCAGGCAACAGAGACCGGGAAAAATAATCCCCAGTCTCTGTTGCCTGATTACATTCTGAAATCATTGTGCATGTTAGAATAGTAAATGAAAACTAGTCACCATTTGCTGGCTCATATAACAAGAAACACAACCTCCCCAATTGCAACAATACTCCCTCTCACTGACCTCTTGGCGCTCATCACAAAAAAGAAAAAAAAAAAACAGTTAATATCACTGAGGTTGACTTGCACCTTAAAAATGCTCCATACTATTTTCATACAGCTGAGGTTAACATGTCCTGATTATGACTGCTGTGTGGATTGGGTTCCTGCATGCCATCAGCCTTAGCTCCCATGTGCCCGCTCTTACCGCTGCTCTGCTGCTTAACACAATACTTAACTAAGCTTCTATCTAATAAAAAAAACACAATCACCTTTTTGGTAGCGCCATTACAGTGCTTATTGTTTCTGTCTATCAGCCTCACCAGAGCTGTAGAGCACTCGGGTCTGTCCTTGGCATAAACAGGCATCTGGGTGGGCAGCCAAGATTGCAACAATTTCAGAAGCAAGACAAGAGTGAGTAAAAAACTAAAACTATTATGGCCACCAGCTGCTCTTACATATGAGGGGAGTGTGGGCAGGTGCACCACCATAAACACTGTACAGGTTGACTCACAGTGTCTGTGTGTGGGGGGGGATGAGGATGGCCTTCGTAATAAAAGTGAGACATCCATGATCAGTGCCCTCTGCTGGCACTTGAGCCAAATAAGGGACTACTTTACACTAATCATATGGTCAAGTGCATGTACTTTATTTATTTATTTATTTAACTTTGTGTTCCAATTTTATAACCAACCCATTTTCTAAGTGCAATACTACTGTACAGGGTGGGCTGTATTGGGATTTAGGAAATAGGCAATTGCAAAACTGGCACCTGCTTGGCTAAAAACACCAATCAGCCAGTCTGGTATGAGACAACAGAGACTGGGAAATAACTAGTCCCAGTCTTTGTTGCCTCATTTAGTTCTGATACCAATGGGCCAATAGAACATTGAAAAAGACAACTGCCACCATGTTGTTTGACTCACTAACAGTGTCCTAAACTATTGGCTGCTCTCCCCCTTGCAAGAGCATCTGTGGTACATAATTTCTATCAAATCTGTAAAAGCATATACACATGCAGCTAAGATACATCTATTCTGCAAAATACCACAGTAAGCTGAGCGTCAGCTAGAGTGCTAGCTCTGGTTCCGCAACACACAGTAGCCCTACCAGAGCTAGCACTCCCTCTCTCTCTCTCTCTCTTACATAACTCCATGATTTCAAGCAAAAATATTTTTTCCCAGAGGAAGAGAGCTCCTCAACAGCAACTTAATTTTTACATAAAAAAAAGAAACAATCTAAACACAACTTGCATCTCAGTACTGTTATGTGGCAGTGTGTCAGGTGATGGCTGGCATGCTTCTGATCTTCAACTCCCTCTCAGTGCACTTGCATCTCTTTCAGCCACTATACAACTCCAGCAGGGGCAGGCATGTTTAAAGAACATTAGCTAGTGCCTCTCTTCCCTGTCTCGAGTCCTGACTAGTGATTGCATTCAAGCTGGGTGGGGAAGGGGGGTCAGCACAGGATTGTAAGTCTGTAAGAAAAAAAGGACTGCTTGGTGTGGGGGGGGGCAGTGCCCCACTGAACTGCTACTGGCAGTGTAGTGCGGAACGGCAAGTAACAAAGAGCTACAGAAGAAAAGTGGGAAAATAATAAGGACTCTCAAACACAGCAGTACTCTCTGCTGGCCAGTATACTAATAGAGGTACTACTTTACAAGATAATGGATTTACAGTGAATGGCAGAATGCAGTTCTAACACGATTTCAATGTTCTGACAAATGTGCTGCTGTAGTAGTGACATTCGCAGTGCAACAGAATGACTTTTCGTTCTGCTGCACTATGAATGTCATATTGCTGTGTCCTCGAGCTGCAATGTTTACAAAGGAACCAAGCACTATAGGGTTCCATTCCATTCCATAACTGAAAAAAACTCAGATCTGTTCTGTTCATGGCCTGATTATCATAATGGGAGGGGGGTAAGTTTGTCCTCAACTCTGCTGTTGCCTCTTGTTTGAATCTGGCATATATACAGATGAGCACGTGATACATTAAGCAAAGTAAGTGTACTAAAACCTCATTTTCCCTTTTCTCTTTCCTTTCATTTCTACAGGATGCATATGCTAGCTGTGGAGTGTCTATGCACAAGTGGAGAGGGTGAATTAAAAAGACTGTATTTTTGGTGTTCCCTCTTGTTTCTTTTTTCTGCCGAATAAATATGTATACACGTATAATGGCGTTACATGTAAACTGTTTGCTTTCACCACATGTTACCTTTTGTCTAGGTGTCATTTGTTGTTACCATCTGTTTGTTTTTTTTTGTCTCATCGGGGACGTTCTACCATACACTATATAGAACAGCGTATGGCTTACCATTCATAACAAGGCTTCTCTTAACCCTCATGGATTCTGTGACAGTTATTAGACCTCTCAAGCTTTGCTCTTGAGGTCATCAGCCACCATAGTAACCACTGGGGCAGAGATTAGCCTTGTTATGAATGGTAAGCCATACACTATCCTATATTTCTTACACATTTTTACTCCTTTTTAATTTTAGTTTTTTAGTTTTAAAGTCTTTATTAAAATGTTACCTCTAACCCATTGAATAACCACAATAATACCTTCCAGGGTGGGTGGTATGGGCTATAACAGACCTTCCAGGGGCTATAAAGCCCTCTGCCTGTAGAACTGGACCAAACTGCATCCCTGGGCAGTCCGGTATAGCCCAATACCACCCAACCCGTTGGGTATTATTGTTTACATACCTGACCTTTCAGAGGCTATAAGGACCTCTGCCTGCAGTGTCAGGCATCATTACACCCCTTGGTGGTCTGAGTCATCTGGTGTAGCTCGATACTGCCCACCCTGTCAGGTAATATTGCTTATTTTGAATACCTTTATCTACACAAACACATCAAAATAAAATCTCACACTGACCCCTAGCATTCAGCAAGTTCTCCCTATCCCACATGCAGCATCTATTCCATCTATGAAAAATCTTATGTATCTATGAAATCAGTAAATTATTTTAAGTGTTGAACTGTATGGGAATGAGGCCTGAGGTAGTGCAAAGGCTCTGAGTTCAGAAGGGGGTGCAGCGCAGGGTGACAAAGATGATCAAGGGGCTGGGGGACTTATCATACGAGAGGAGGTTGAAGGAGTTGAACATGTACTCACTGGAGGAGAGGAGGGACAGGGGTGACATGATTGAAACCTTTAAATACATGAAAGGAATAAACAAGGTGGGTACAGAGGGGCTGTTCAAAGTAAGGGAGGGGATGGCCACCAGGGGCCATGGATATGAGACTGAGGGAGGAAGGTTCAGAAGGGAGATGAGGAGACACTTTTTACAGAGAGGGTGGTGGCTGGGTGGAATGCGTTACCTGCAGAAGTGGTATGCAGTAGAACAGTGGACTGCTTCAAAAGGGATGGGACAGGACAAGGGAGGGTTAATGAAGGAAAGGGTGGAAGGGAGGGCAGCTGCAGAATAGCAAAAGCAGCTGCTCATTCGAGCAGACTTGATAGACCTCTAGGCCTTTATCTGCTGGCAAATTTCATATGTTCCTATGTTCGTAGAAGGAAAAAGAGCATCAAAAAAGCAAAACACAGATTAGCCTTCATCTAAATCTATCCCATCCAACTTCAGAAGAGCTAATCATTCTAACTCATTCATTTAATCCATATTTAGGATTAATTGTTTCCATTCTGTCACTCCATCTACCTCCATGCAAAATGAGAGGCTTTTCTCAGTCTCCCCTTTTTGTGGCATTTTAACTTGTTCTATATCAAAAAATCTGTTATAGTATTGTATGGGATCTCGTCACAAAATGTCTTACCACAGTAGAAGTTACATATTTTTTTCCAAATACAACTCTTATGTTCAGAAATTATTGTATTTAACAGTAATAAGTATAAGTGGTCATTCCTATGTAAATCAAATTGCAGGGACATTTTGTTACATATACCACATGTGTGGTCTGGCATGTTATGAGTATGAGGTCTTTAATAAGTTTCATTTTTAGCTGCATTTTGGAATTTTGTAATCTTTCTAGTGTCTGAACACTGCATGCTGTTCCCATATGGGAAACTACCTTTAATATCTGACTTCAGCCAATCAGTGCCAGACTCCACATAAGGGACCAGATATTCAAAACCCCAAGGGCAAAAGTAGCACTGCACGGCATGCTAAAGTAGCCTGGAACCATTAGCATGCTATATTCTAAAGGAATAGACCTAAGGCTAAATCCACTGAATATAACATGCAAAGGCAGCTGTGCAAACAGAGCTGGGAGTGCAGTGCAAAAATAGCCCGGGAAATAAGACAGCTCTGAATATTGCAACAGGGAAGGCCAAAATGCAACAGCAGCTCAGTGGACACGGAGGTGGAAGGCAGAGCTGCAGTAGCAAGCCAATGTGAGTGATAGTAATGGAGTGTTGCACAACAGCAACAGTCAATGCAGACCACACACAACAGAACTGTGCTGCGCAAGTGACAAGTTGGCCTGGAGCAAACACATTGGCCCAGTGCTAACATTTTGTCCCTGGCTAACACATTAGTCTGGGGCTAAAGTTTGCAATATTCAAATCTCATATGTAAATGAGCCTACTTAGGTAATCTGAGTGCAAACAGTCACATTTGCATCTCATTATGGGCTGCTTTGCATACATTTTGATGTAGCTTGCCCGGTGCTATTCCATGGTGCTCACAGCTCCACCTGTAGGTCAGACTGGAAGTACAGGCTGGAAGACACAGGCTGGGGTGTGCACATAGCTCCAACTGTATGCCAGAGCTAAGAACAGCCAGGTAGCTGCAGGTAATGGGTGTTGGCAGGCTCACTCAGTCAGTACATGACCCACACCCATACAGCACTGCAATGAGGGACACAGATGTTCAGAATGAGTGTCCCTGCACACCTATCCCTCCATAGATGCATGACCCAATCATCAGCATAGCTGTCATATTACCCCAGCACATGTAACCAGTAAAGAAGCTTTTCAGATCCATGCAACTCTCTACGTCTGCACAACTGCAATGTCATTCTGCTCCAGAGGTGGAAAAACACAGTTTTACCAGGATTTGAAAAATGACAGCAGTGATATACATGAGGTGGAGTAATAAGAAGACTATATTGCAAAGTTGTAGTCAAAATATTGAACTATTCCACATTTACTAGCATGAGTAGTGAAATTCCAATTAATGGTGATAACGTCACCATTTTTAAAGATTCTGCCCTAAAAGTTTCAACATAGCCTTCTAATTACCCCACCTAATGAATACCATGACTGTCATTATGCAAACCCACCCAAAAGTTGAATTCTCCAAGTGACTGCAAAATCATCTTTAGGGTGGGAGTTGTGGAACAACAGTCATATTGGTCATGAAGTGGGGTGCCCAAAAGGCCATGTTAAAAATTTGGGGTCAATATCTTGACCAATGCCAAAGTTATGGGTAAATGTTGAAACCCCCATTGAAATAAATTGATCCACATGTACCTTAGTTTTGTCATATTGCAGTCACTGGTTCCAGCAGCTAGACATGTCTTCCATTGGGAGAGCAGCTCCCAGACCTGGGACCTCTTCAGGTGAGTGAGAGTGTGTATGGGGTGTCAAGGGGGGTGTGGGGAGGTGCTTGCACAGTCAGTGGTCAGTTGGGGGGAGTGGGTCTGATCGGTGAGGGATGTTTTTATTTTCATTCATGTGGAACACACCACATTACATTGAGGGACAGTTTCCTTTATTGTGGCATGTAACACAAACAAAGCAAACCAATGCCCACCAATGCACTGGGGAATGGAGGTGGTGGGTGGGTGGGACTGCTCACGAGGAGGGAGTGGAAGGGTATCATTCTTTTGCAGAAGTGACGGGGAATGGGTGGCAGGTGCGACTGTACACACAGGGAGGGAGTGGGAGGGCTGTATGCATTGCACTGCAGGGAACGGGGAACAGAGGTTGGCAGGTGGTGGGTGAGACTGCACACAGAGGGGGGAAGAGAGTGGGAAGATATTATTCATTTGCAGAGGGGATTGGTGAACGCAGTGGTGGGTGGGTATGCACACAGATGGAAGGAGATGGAGGGCTGTATGCATTGCACTGGGGACTGGAGAATGAGAGTGGTGGGTGGGAATGCACACAGAGGGAGGGAGCGGGAGGGTATTTTTCTTTTGCTGAGGGGACCAAGGAATGGGGTGGCAGGTGGGACTGCAGAAAAAGGGGGGCAGTGGGAGGGTATCATTCTTTTGTGGAGGGGACCTGGAATGGAGTGGAGGGTGGGATTTCAGATAGAGGGAGGGAGTGGGAGGGCTTTATGTATTGTCACTGATTGTGGGGACTGGGGAACAAGGGTGGTGGGTGGGACTGCACACAGCAGGAGGGAGACTACCAGGGTATACCCTACAGGTGTCGGGGTTTGGGATGGAGGGGCACTAGACTACCAGGGATAATTATGACATTATATGTATAGGTGTTGGGATATGGTGGGAGGTTTACTCGACTATGGGCTTGTATGTACCGCTTGGTGCATGTGTTGGGAAATGGAAGTATTGTTTGCCATCAGCAGCATTACTGCATGCTTTTTGATGGTGGTATTCAGTGCCGCACTATAGGTCATGCAATACACTGTAGTGCAGCACTGTTCTTCTGAATATGCCGGTGCGCCGCCATTCGTGGCCCCTCCCCTCCATACATTAACTTTTAGTGTCAGTGCTATCGCATAGTGCCAGCACTAATTGGCCTTTTGAATATTGCAGCTGGGCACAAATTTGGTGCCATTCCAGTGCAATGGGTTTGGGCTGGTGAAAAGCTTTGAATATCTGGCCCGAGATATCATATGATCAAATTTACACAGTCTGTCCTACAAGTTCTTAACTCTCCTAGAGACAACTAGGGGTTTGGATTGAAATGCTTTCTCACTTTATTGGCCACTACTATTTGCTAATGTCTCCATAACATTTTAATGTTATGTTGTTAGTCATAGTATTTGGTTACTAGAATCAGCTTCTCTGTATTTTCATCTTTATGTTTTTTTGGTCAGCAAATCTTTTATACCCATTTTATTCACTTGTTCCTCTGCTTGTTTTAAAAGTTGTGAATTATATCCCTCTGTATGAATTTATCATAAAGATTATTTTTCTCAACTTCATAATCCACATCTAATGTAGTATTTCTTTGTATTCTCATACATTGACCTTTTGGAATATTATAAATCTAGGATGATAGCTTGAAGATAATAACAGAGTATTTCTGTCTGTAGATTTCATGAATAGATTCACTTTTAGATTTTCCCCCATTTTACTAATCTCCATATCGAAAAAAAGAAATGTTATTGTTACTGTAACTGATAGTAAATCTTAAAAATTATGTACAAGACTCCATGTACTCTTTGAACTGTAACAGTTTTTTTGCAGTTCCTGTCCAAGAAATTAATTCATCAATAAAACAATGCCAAATGTGTTTTGTATCCTTAAATAAGCTTTTGTCTGAATAGGAGAACTGTTCTTTGAACATCTCCATTGTCAAATGTATGTAACTGGGGGCCATTGTGGATCCTATTGCAGTTCTACTCTTTTGTTTATCAGTATCTTCAAACTTGAAATAATTCTGTTCTAATACTAATTGAGCTAGCTGTAACAGGAAAACATTAGGGGTTTTATATCATGTTCTCTCTTTTACATAATGTGTCAAGGCTAATAAGACTTCAGTATGTGGTATTGATGTGTGTACAGATCCTTAACATCTGTACTTACCAGTAACAATTCATCTCCATTCAAATCAAAGTTTTCAACTATATTAGCAATATCAGTTGAATCATTCACACAAGTCATGACATTTTATGTATATTCTTTTGTATGATGATCCACATAAGTTGAGAGAGGTTCAAGTACAGAGCCATTTCCAGCAACTATAGGATGTCCATGTGGTGATTCCATGTTATTATGTATTTTAGGTAGAGAATAAAAGGCTGGTGTTATTGGAAATTTCTAACTCGAAAGGTTAAACTACCATTCAGTAATCCATTTTCTTTCTTCCCTCCTTCCAGTGTTAAATGCACTTTTCCTTGTATCTCCACTAGGGGACTAGTGTCAAGTCTTTAATATGTACTCCTCCTATCGAAGGATGGTTTTCTTTATTTCAGGGGTCATATTCTGACACTGGAGATTGGGCACCCCAGTGTCAGGCTACTGTTCAGCATTACCAGAAGTGGGCACCCCAATGTCACCATGTACATATTTGGTATGGGGTGCTGGTGACCTGGAGGAGAGGAGGAGGAACAATAGAAGCAGTAGTGGGGGGGGGGTGACACTCTGATCCACTAATATTGACATTGAGAAGGGGGCAGGCAACCTGGAGGGGAGGGGAGAAAGAAGCGTAGATAGATGGATGGATGGATAGATGGATGGATAGATGAATGGATGGATAGATGGATAGATAGATAGATAGATAGATAGATAGATAGATAGATAGATAGACAGACAGACGAAGACAGACAGACAGACAGACGGACGGACGGACGGATGGACGGACGGACGGACGGACAGGCAGACAGACAGACAGACAGAGACAGAGAGAAAGGGGATCACTGGCTCAATGCTTCAACAGAAATTGGCAGCACAAGTCCAGCTGCAGCTTCAGCATTTAAGAAAGTCCCATTGTTCTCATACAATGTCATCATCATCAAAATGCTTATTGTGCGGCTAAAAAGCTTTACAGTGACAAATACAATAAATTAGAACAATACAAATACAAAATGTTATTAGAAAAACATTACATAAAGTTACAAAATGTGTTATAATACATACTGACACATTATAAATATCTAAAATCTGAAATTAACTCCAGTTATATAACATTTAAATTCCTTCTAATTGTATCTGCTGCTAGCAAAAATTTGGCAAGTCATTCCACTGACCAGACATCATTTGTGTGAAACAAAATATTGATTAACAAATTTTTATCTGTTGAATACATCTCATTTAAAAAAGGGTCCTAACCAATAAGTCCTTTGTAGCTGATACCAAGTACAGTCCCATAATACATGTATGAGATGCTCACCCCCCAGAACAGTCACAATTCCCAGAGGTATATCCTCTTGTTTTGTATCAGTAAAGCAGGACATTACTTTTTGCTTGTTCAAATTTATAACTGGAGAACGTAGCTCTCATCCTACTCTCTGTCAGAATTTCCAAATAGGGTTTCATACCAAAATAGTAGTTGTTTTCTGAAAACCATTTTGAATAATGTGAAGATTTAATTAATTGTAAGTCTTTAATAATCCAAATATTTACAAATTTCTTTGTAATATATGATTTGTAGTTTAGACAAAGGAGAATACCTTTTTCTGTTACCCTTTTGAGGTTATTCAGTTTGTTGTTCCTCATTATTTTCATTAAATTTGCATACCATAATTTCTGTTTGACACCTATATTGTAACACTTTTCTTTCTCCCTAACAGCTATAGATGTCAATGATGAGATTTATTTTCTACTAAAAGTGAGCCAATAGTTTACTTTCCTAGATTCCATTACAGCTTCCAAATTATTCAGTCCTAATTCTGATCTCAAATACACGGCAGGACATGAATGAGCAACCCATAATATTGTACGTAAATATTTATGTAAAAGGACAAGTACTTTGTTTAAGTTACTTATGCCCCTTATTTCAGAGCCATAAAGTAATTTTGAAACAAATTTCACTTGTATAACTTGTATCAAGGGTTTTAAAGTCATCCCACCATATTTTAAATTAAAGCGAACAAGTCCCGCTACTGTACTTTTAACTTATCTGACAGAATTTGAGAATGTTGCGTCCCGTTAGTATTTTCTTGAAAATATACTCCTAGATAAGAATACCCTTTAACCCTTTCCAGTCTCTCCTTCCCCAATGTACAAAACGTAGAACATTTCGTGTGCCTCTTTGAAAAATTTAAAACCTTTGTTTTGTTTATATTTATCTTTAATTTTAATGAGGAAAGATTTCTCTGAGATGTAATCAATATTTTTTGTAATCCTACTTTTGTTAGTGAAAACAAAACTATATTATTGGCATATGCTAATAAAGGTCATTTACAAGAATTTATATTCAGTATATCAATGAATTCTTTATCACTATCCTTCAACATGTGGTCAATGTATAAGGAAAATAGAGGTGCAAGCACACAACCTTGTCTTACATCCTAATTTATTTTAAAGGAAGCTGAAATGCCTCCTTTCCTGCCTAATCTAATATTAGCCCAGGTTGCTATATATAGTTGAGAAATAATTGAAACCAACTTGTAATCAATACCTCTTTCGATTAGCGCCAACCAAAGTATTTCTCTTGAAATAAGATCAGATGCTGAGGAGTAATCCACAAAAAGTGCATTAAGAGTTTGTCCCCTTATTTTTACATACTTTTCTATTAGATGGTGCAATATAAAGATGTTATCTAATGTGGAGAAATCGAGGCCTAAAGCCAGCCTGATAATCAGTCAAGCCTCCAGTTCTTTCCACTTCTTTTTTCAATCTTTATAGTATAACTGTAGAAAATATTTTTGAATTAACATCCAAAAGACTAATTGGTCTATACATAGTAGGGTCCATTGTACTTCCTTTTTTGTGGATTGGAACAATGGTAGTGCCCAGGTTCTCTTACAGAGACTGCAGGTCAATAGCTCCTCTCATTAAGCTAGGCACCAGGACTTTGGGGGTGTCCAGAAAAGGTATTTCTGACTATTGTTTTAAAAAGAAAACACCAGAATATAGCTAAACAGATCCCTTTTAACTAGGCTCAAGTGTTTTGTTTTTTAAATAACAGAATTTCTATGTATTTTTCATGTTTTTTACTTTGGGGGAAAAGAAGATGGCAGCCATTATGTCTCAATTTTTTTGTTGCTGTAAGAAGCAAGTGATGAGAAAACAAAAATGACCTGTAACATGAAATTTTTTGTTTCATTATTAGAATGTTATAAAAAAACAACTGAGCATGCTCAGAACATGGAAAAAAAAGACTTCAAATCCTTCTAACTCTGTAACCATTTAATATCTTTTCACAAATCCTTCCAAAGGCACTCCCTTGGCACAGCTCACTTCTACCCTGAAAGTTTAAAAAAAAAAGTCCATGCCATGTAAGCTGTAGGTGAGACTAAAACTAAAAGTCCATGTTAAGTATAGGAAAAAAATTGGATGGCTATAGGAAAATGACATATGTGAATCTCAGAAACTACAAAAGCTGCCATCACAAAATGTTCCACATATTTAGACCTCACCTATTAGACAATGTATGGGAAATGTCAGCTAATTTTGTCAAATGCTGCCAAAGCTATTAAGGTGCATAATTAAGGGTTTAATATAGAAACTGTTGGTCAAATTTTCTTCATCCTTTAAATGCCCAAATGTTTCATCACCGCCATGTGTGACTTCTTCAGGATGAATTAAAGTGATTTAATAGATATAAACAACCATAAATATCTTAATATAGTCTTCTGAATTTGCTTTTAGATCTTCTGCACAAAAAAAAAATGTGACATGCCAACTATTTCTTCAATCACTTAAGCACTGAATCCTCTCCATGAAGAAATGGCTTTTCATTGAATCTGGTATTTCTGTGATATACAATAATTTTAAAACAACTTAAGGACTTATTTCATATACAAAGTACTGTGCAATCACCACCACATCACAATGCAGCCACATACAAAACAAATGCTGGTCAGAGTCACAATGGCTGCTAATGCATTAATATGATAAGAGATAGATTGATTGATGTTAAAGATTTTACCATGAAAGACATGTTGAGCTAGTAACAGCTCATTTTCAGATGCACCCTGGGGGAAGGGGAAAGGGGGAATGATAACAGATACAAAAATGCAGAATATAAAATACATACAAATTGCTTAACTATAACAAAAATAAACAGAACAATTATGCCTAAAAAGAAATTGAAAGAAATAAGTTACCAAGCAATAAGCTGTGGAAGTGACCAAAGAACAACTAAATAGTTACCAACTTAAAATAAAAAATAGGGGATTGACTGATACTGGGTAAGATATATATAAATAATGTGTGACTTAGTTGTACTTGTATTATTGTAATGCTAAACTCTAATATTTACACCACAATAGCAGAAACGAAAACATAAACATCAAGGTAATGCAGTGAATAGTACTTTTGGTTCTGGACATTCACACCTCCTTGAAAATACACACAACAAACATACACGCGTGTGCGCACGCACACACACACACACACACAGCTGTTACAACAGTTGTGCACACATAAAGGGTGTGAGTGTGATTAGCAGAATAGAGCAGCTCAGTGGCAATATTTCATTTTCAGTGGGATCCTGCCTTTGCACATTTTTACAGTGTATTTAGTAGAGTTAGCATGGCTTACATGCAAAATCTCATTTTTTTTCTGGGGGTTCTGATTTTATACCTTTTTTCAATGCAGTTACCCAGGATAGGTCAGTTAACCTGCGGTATCTCATTTTCAGTGAGGTCCTGATTGTACCTATTATTACAACATATTTTCTTAATAGTGATCAGCTGAGATGCAGTGTCTTGTTTTTAGAGTAATTTTGCTTATCACAAATGCAAGTAGTTATTTACACAATGGGCAGGATATTCAAACTGCATCCAAAAAGTGTGCAATAGCAGGAACAAGCACAAGTCCATTGTGCCCATGTGCAATAGACACGATATTCAAAAAAGGAGCAAGCCAAATTGCGCCAACAGCTAAAGTCTGAATATCGCACAACCTGCACCATAGCGCAACTAGGAAAGGGAAGCTGAGCAGATACGATGCGCTATGGCACAACAAGGGCTGCCCAGCTGAGCAGCCCAGAGGCACCATAGCACAAGCAGGGAGCCCCCCAGCAGCAGAGCAATGTAACTGCACAACCAGGGAGGTAGGTAGGGGCCCACCACCCATGCCACAGATGGGCACAGGAACACACAGCAGAACTGACAATGCGCCCCCACACCCCAAGCACAGCACAACTGGGGAAGGGCTGGAATATCCACCAGCCTATGGGGACAAGCAAACAAAGCACAGCTGGTCCATGGTGCCCCAGCACACCCACTGGCAAGCTGAGACTGCCACACAAGGAGGTCAGATCACCCCGTGCCACACCAGCCCCCCCAGTGCACAGCAGACTCTGCACTGTGACCCCAGACACCCCCATGAGCAGTGACCACCACTGCAGGAAACCCCATGCATACCACCACCCCCACTGTCACACTGCAACCTCGTGTACCACAGAACCATACAAGCCGGCCCCACCATGAGCACCCAGCAGTGGGTGGCAGCACACAGCAATGCAACAACGGCAGACACAGTGCCAACATGCACAATCCCCCCGAGGCAGAGCTGAGAGACCGACCATGCATCGGCACAAGAGGTACCCCACATGGGAAAGGGCATGCCCCTGACACCACCACCATTGATATAGCACCCTGCACAGTAGACAAGTGACACATCCTGACCCACCACTAGCCACAGCAGCCAGCACAGACACCCACAGTGGTGCGTGGAAGCATGCATCACACCGGATGCAACACAGTGCAGGGGCAAACACACACCCATACCCATGGGGACATAACGCAGGGATGCAGTAGTGTGGCAACCAAGCCCCCAGTGTGGGCCCATGAAAACTGAGCACACACAGCCTGCAGTCCTCCATGGCACAGGGGTGACACCCACCCTGTGCATGCACTGTGGTCCCATACACCACCATCATATGCCTGGAGCACAAGTCACAGACAGTGGTGCACAGCCCCTGCAACACACACAAGCTACAGCATGGAGGTGGGACATCAACTGCAGAGGCCACAGTGTCACCCGAGGTAAACATGCACCACACCAGTGACAGGAGGCAACCCAGCATTGTGACGGTTACAGTGGATGACCTGCATAGAAAGCCACCACTGACAGGGCAGCAAACCTTGCAGGCCACAGACATGCAAGGGTGTCAGCTGCACAGGCCAAGGACGGGTTGACAGGGGCACAATGGACAATGAGCATGCACCATGGACCACTGCACACAGTAATGCAATGTACAGGGAACAACACACACACCACAGACACCGACTGATAGCCACTCCCACACCATAGACACTTCCCCACGCACACACACACATACCCATGACTGAACCACCCCAGATGTCATGCACACCACTGCAGCTGAGCACCTATAGCCAGCTGCAAATCTGAGATCACCACAGTATTCATATCAAAATATTTATATTGCAATATATAAAACACAACTATATACAGAAAACTATGTACAAATGGGGGGAGGGACAGAAACAAGGTGGGAGTGGGTAAGGGGCAGGGGTGAACATATGGGAGAGGGAAGGCAGGGTGTGAGGGTTGGTCAAAGGGGAGAAGGTGTAGGTAGGTCCATGTGGACATTAGTGGCCAGCCTGGTCCTCCTCCACTTGGGGCTGTCGTCTGGCCCGTCTCCTCCTCCTGACCCCATGCTGGTGTATGTCCCTCAGGATGTTCAGGGACTCCCGTGCCACCTGCAGCAGCTCTTACACAGCCTGCTGGATCCACGGGAGTAGCCGTTCACCTAGGATGAGGGATCAGAGTCAATAGGTGTGACTGTCCATCCCCCTGCAGCCCACCCATTATGCATGGAATACAGCCATGTACCATGCTCCTGTGATGGTGTGCACCCACCCACAGTGACCGTGTCCACAAGACATGCCCAACCAGGCAGCAGCAGCCATATGGACCACTGCACACACCCACCGCCCATGTCCAGCACAGCACAACCAAGGACATACAGTAATGTGGCTATGCGGTGTGCAGGCAGTGCCACAGCCATGTGCCCAGTGCATGCATGGACCACCATTGATGCACTCCCAGACATGCAGTGCCACTGGACAGTGCTGACTGTCACAAGTCACGTGCATGGCAGTGGTGTCCATGGATGGTGGCAATGCCCTGCTTCCCACCCTGTTACACAGCATACAATAGTAATCATGGTGTCATGGCACTCACCCTCATCGGGCCGTTGTTGTCAGTGGTAGTGGTCCCCAACACGCCTGTGTGCTGCATTCTCCTCCCTCTGCTGCCACTCCCCCATCCACCGCCACTCGTCCATGCCTGTGGGAGAAAAAAGGAGAGAAAAACATCAGTACAATCCCAAAGCAAAGTCCCCCTGCCCCAATGTGTGTGCCCACCCACCCAGCCAGACCCACCCACCCCATACCCTGTAAACACCACGACAGCCAACCCTAGACTATCCCTCCCCTATGTGCTGGACACATAAGACAGTGTTACCTATATGGACAATACAAGTGTGTAGACGTATCACTCACCTGGATGAGGCACCATGCCCTTTCTGGCATGTGACCACAGATGGGCAAGTAGCTCTGGCTCCCTCCTCCTGAGGTCCCCATAATGGTGCCTGCACTGCTCCACTGTCCTCCTGAGTCCAGTGGCCACCTCCAGGTCAGTGGCCACCTCCTGCCAGACCTGGGTCCTGGCCCTGTCCAGTGCCTCTTCTCCAAACAGTGGGCCATAGTGTGGCTCCACAATGGCCACAAGGTTGGCCAGCTCAAGGGCACTCCATTGTGGGGCTCTCCTGCGTGCCATCTCAACTGCTATAGTAGGCAATATGGTGCTCTGCAGCCCGGTACCCTACATGGAAATGCTGCGCGGTACAGCACCACCATTCCCTATCGTGCTGTTACCGAACAGCATGATAGAGCTACAGCCATGCCGGACGTATGGCACCAAGGGGGCAAAGGTCGGGCACAGGGTCATGGGTCTCTGGCGCAAGGCCACGCACAGCACCATCGGACATCTATGCTTCTAGCACGATTGGTTGCTTCTGTGCCGGCACCACAGTGAACTATTGCGCAGTTGTGCCACAGCACCATGTAGTGACCCTCGCTATAGTGCCGCTGGCACAATGGTGGCCGTGCCCTGCATTGCCTACCACGCACAGCACATCATCAGTGCAGCAGATGCCTGCGTAAGCTACCTGGTCATGTGCAGTGAGGTGTACTACACATGCCATAGAACTGCGCCATTGGCTCAGCATGTTCAACACAATTGCGCAAAGCGCAAAAGCGCGATATTCAGCCGTCATATGCTAATCATCCGATCAGCCATGCAATGGTGCAGCACCACGATTTGCATCTAATTAAAGTTGCTCCTCACCTAATTTGCATGGATTGCGGTATAAAACTGCGACACTGTTCTGCAGTGGCCATATTTGGTTACTGCAGTTTATTGGTGAGTTGCATGCTGTGTGGGGGTCTGGACTGTGGTATTAGGGACTTGCTTTGTACTGCACAGTCACAGGTAACCACTGTCATCCTTACAGGCTGACTAATGACCGAGCGAGGTCTGGGTGAGGAGGACTACGATGGTGGGTGGAAGAGGAGGCCCAATTTCACAAAGGCCGAGACAGAGGCACTCTTTGAGGCCTACCTTGATCAGGAGCCACTGCTCAGTGGACAGTGGGGCACCCCTCAGGCCCATGCTGCTGCATGGGAGGGGGTGGCACATGCCGTCAACCTGCACGGCAGCCACCAGCGCTCTGTGCAGGAGTGTAAGAAGAAGAAGATGAGTACTAACAGGAGGAGGGTGAAGGAGAAGGTGGTTGCCATCAGGGTGGCACATGCTGCAACATGCGGGGGCCAGCCGGAGGTGGTGCAGCTCACACCGGCAGAGGACAGGCTTGCTGCAAGCATGCAGCACAGTGCCATAGAGGGCATTCCAGGAGGTGGCTTCCAGACAGGTGGTAGCCCATCACTGCATGGTAAGTCATGGTCTGTCGAGGGGGCAGAGTAGATCACACACAGTAACGTGACCTTACTTTCTGTTACAGATCCTGCGCATCTGCAGGGGTCAGCGGTGGAGGACCTGTCCACTGCGGACAGTCATCTGGAGTTGGAGGAGGGACCATCCACCTCCACAGATATACATTGAGCATTGCAACAGTGGGTCCGCCTGGCTGTCCACACTGATGTCGTTGAGACAGGTGTGGAGGAGGTCCTTCCTGTGTCTCAGCATTCTGGCATCCAAGGATGCCAGCATGCTGTGGCTGTTGCAGTGACCTGCACCAATGATGAAGACACAACCATCATGGGCAGTGACATGTGTGTGCCACAGAATGGACATACAGCAGGCCAGCTCACACCCATGGACCTGGCTGGTTCCGACGTGTGTGCCAGCATGTCAGCACAGTCCCAGACTGTGCCTGTTAGCACCAGTGGGGCAGCACCGGTGGCTGTTCAGGACAGTGGGACTGTTGCAGACACAGCAGCGGAACAACTGATCCCTTGGGCACAGCAGGCGGAAGGGCGGCAGCAGCAGTCGCCGACCAGGACTGGGGGTTCAGGGTTCAGCGGTGGCATCTGTGCACCGCCTGTGGACTTGCCCATACCTGGTCCTGGTGAGCAGCACCCACTCTCAAGGGGTGCTGAACATCAGGCCCTTGCATACCCTGAGGAACGGGATGCTGAGGTGGCAGACGACCTCTTTGACGAGCACACCCGCCTACTGCAGGCATCGGTACAGCAGCAGATGCAGCTTGCAACGTCCGTGGAGGCACTGTGTGTGGCTCTGGAGTGGGCTGAGGAGCGACGCAGCAGGGACACCGATAGGACCCTGTCACGGATTGACCATTTGCGGGAGGATGTGACCGCTGCCATTGACAGGCAAACACAGACGTTCATCGCTGTCATGGCCACAATGGGCACACAGTCAGGTGCCCATGCGTCGCTCACACTGTGCAGTTCGCTATCCACTCCCCATTCCCGGCGTCATGCGGCACCCACCCTGTGGACGCCGGGTTCAGCTGTAGGCATCCCAAGCACTCCTGGTGCAGGTATGTTCAGTGTGCTGCAGACCCCTGTGCGGGCACTGTCATGTTCACGCAGTGGAACCCCTGGTGGACCATCAGTGCCACCCCATGAGGCCCGTGGTCAGCCTGCCAGTGCTGCTGGGTCTCAGTGGGGCCATCCACGCATCCAAGGCAGACGTGGCACTGTGCCACAAGACTGACCTGTCTCCCAGCATGGGCACTGTCTGGTGCTGCCCTGTGTGCATTGTGTGTTTCGGTGGGCAGTGCACGGGTGGGTGCCCGGCCCTGCACGCAGACACGCGGTCCACCTGCACACCCTCCCGGCTACTGTCCACAGGTACGTGTGCATGATGATGCCTGCATTGCACTGTACACCAAAGTGCGATGGTGCCCAGCATCTGACACACATGCATGGACAGTCAGTGGATGTGGTGGCCTGTGGACATGTGTGTTGCTAGTGTTTGCGTTCTAGCTCGGTTTTGCACCTGACCCCTGTGCACTTTGTGCCTATTGTGTGTGTGTGTGTGTCCGTCCATGTGGCGTGTTACTGTTCACCCCTCCCTGGTTGTATGTGTGTGCTTCTGTGCCCTGCCACATCCCTTGCCAGCATGCACCCCTGGTGTGTTTCCATGCATGTATGTGGGTTGTGCCCTAGCCACTGGTGGTTGCACATGGCACCATGACTTACCTGTGTTGGCTGAAGTGCTCCTCTGTGATGGTGTCCCGGTGCAGCTGTGCCAGCCGGAGCAGTCGAGGGTCCCATCAGCCAAGGGGGGGCTGCCCATCCCCATCATCACCGGCATCACCGTAGTCCCCATCACTGTCCCCCTCTTTGACTTGTACAGCTATCCCACAGTCTTTGGCCATGTTGTGCAGGATGCAACAGGCCAGGAATATCCCACAGGCCTTTGAGGGGCTACACCGTAGGGCACCGCCAGAGGTGTCCAGGCAATGGAAACACACCTTCAGCATCCCAAACACCCTCTCAATGATGTGGCATATGGTGGCATGTGCCTCATTGAAGCGTTGCTGCGGTGGGGTCGTGGGCCACCGGTAGGGTGTGATCAGCCAGGGATGGAGTGGGTATCCACTGTCACCTGTGTGAAGATAGTGGAGGTTAGTGTCTTGTTCAGCCTTAGACTGCCCCAAGCCCTGTGGGCCACACCCATGGCACCTCTGGCCATACCCCCCTTGCCCACGATATGTCAGTTCTACATACATACTCACCCACTAGATGACCTGTGGGAATGTCCCCACTCTTGAATTGGTGGCACAGTGGCGACTGGTGCCAGATGTAGGAATCATGTGCTCCCCCAGGGTGCGTGGCACAGACATTGATGATGTGCCCACTGGCATCGCACACCACCTGGCAGTTGGCACTGGCATATCCCTTACAGTTCATGTCGGTGGCCCCCTCGGGGCCAGGTGGTGTGCGTATGGCCACATGGGTGCAGTCTATCGCCCCTAGCATGCCAGGCATACGTGCTACCCTGTGGAGCTCCTGTATGTTCGCTGTGCGCTCCGCCGCAGTGCTGGGGAAATGGATGTACTCCGCAGCATGTGGCAGCAGTGCGCTGAGGAATTGGGTGAGGATGCGTGACGTGGCCGACTGTTTTATGCCTGTGGTGTCCCCTGTTGGTCTCTGGAAGGTACCCGTGGTGAGCAAGCACATGCAGGCTGTTACCTTTGTCTCCACTGACAGAGCATGACTCCGTCGTGTGGGTGCCTGCATCACATCACTGCACAGCTCACAGAGCCGCCTCAGTATTGCCCTGTTCAGGTGGTACCGGCCCACAATCTCGATATCTGTGAACAGCTCAAAGCTGGTGTGGGCTCGGTGCTGCCTGTTGGGGGCATACCACCGATGGGCCCTTCCATGGCCACGTCCCCCTGCAGCATGCCTTCTCACCCCCCTCATTATGGCATCCATGTGTAAGGTGGCACTGGCCATGTCCCTGGCTTGCATTCCCCCCCAGCAGCTGTTGCTTTGTTCCCCCTGCTGTCCTGACTGCTACCTCCCCTGCACCGGGTACACCTACTAGCATCTGCTTTCTGTGGCCCCACACCCCTTCACTTACCCCTCTTGTGTGGTGTGATTTCCCTGGCCTGCCCTCTTTTGTGCTGTTTTCCTGTGCCTGTCTCTGCCTCTGTCTCATGTGGCTTCCCTGTATCGTTCTTGTGCCTCTTCTTTGCTCCTTTTTATTTTGGCTCATTTCCACTATGGTGCAACTTCCGCCTGCTCCCACTGTTGCGCATTGCGCAAGTCTTTGAACATCGCACTGCACCCTTTATGCATGGTTCCTCCCCCTTCGGTCACACATGCCTTCATTATCATTGCACTGTTGCTCAGCATGTTTTCAGTGGCACAACTGCCTCCTGCTGAATATCACAGAATGGCGCATTTTCTGACTTGCGCTGGCGCAACCCTATTGCGCATTGCGCAACCCTTTTGAATATCCAGCCCAATGTATCATTTCGGTAGAAGATGGGCATTTCAGTAAAAGCTGGGGATTTATGATGTCAGCATGGGAATATGGAGCTGGTGAGGTCCCTGACATCATAAAGAGCATCTTGATTTTGTTTACAATTTGTTTACCCAGGACAGCTCAAAAGAATTGCAACATCTCATTTTCAGTGAAATCCTGTATCTACTTGCAGTATGAAGAACAATAGCCTCTGATTAAGAACTCTGGAGCACAGTCAGAAACAGTGTTGGTTTAGCACTGACATACTGACCACAAAGTAAGTAATAATACCCAACAGGGTGGACGTTATTATGAGGCCCGACACCACAGGTGGAGGGCCTTATAACCCCTGGAAGGTCCGTTATATCCCATAATGCCCACCCTGGAGGGTATTATTACACTTAGAAAATGGGCTATAGGTGTAGTTAAAAAAAGAGTATAAGAAGATAAACATTTCTATATTTAAACAAATAAAAAAGAAAACGGTAACTTTTACAGCAAACGTAATCCCTGTATTGTTGGATTCACCACTGGAGAGCGCTGCCATTTTCGTGCGTCTCTGATGAGCTTGTTCTCTTGATTTGTGTCTCTCCCCAATCACTCACAGACATGAGAGTGTTTTATTTTTGGTCTTTGGATCAGCACTGTATGAGAACAGGGGAATGTTTGCTGAAAGGTTAAAAAAAAGTGATCAGCTATGTGAGGTAGTGACCATCAGGCTAGCAGGCGTACAAGCAGTCAGCAGGCAGTAAAACAAGGGATTAATGACTTTGAAGTATTCAGGTAAACAAGTAACAGACAGACATTTTAAGTCACTGCTTTTTTAAAAAAGAGAATGTGTTAATCGGGGCAGTGACGGCTGCTTTCGGTTCTCGGTTTCACTTTCTCATGAGTAAAGGTGGTGAGCAGGGGGAAAAATGTAGGCTGATGGGTTTCAAAATTCAGGGGTACTCAAGGATAATGTTAGTAATACGGCACTTTGAATTGGAACTTGTTTTAGACTGGGCGTTTTTAAGCAATAACAACACCGGTGCGATTGTCTTTCAGCCAATCAGGAAGCATCTTTTGCGATACCCATTTTCTAATACTGCATAATCACAACACAAAAATAAATAAATTATTGCAAAATCCAAACTTCTGTTTATGATTTTGGTTACATTAACACATTATTTTAGCACTGCAAGACATAAGGGCTTTAGTTTAAAAATATCTCAAGTAGTTTAAGCTGAAGCCTTTCTCTGATCTCTAACCACATTTCTTATATGTCTCAAGGAGTTTAAACTGAAGCCTTTATCTGATGGCCCATCACATTCCTTCTGCACTGTGAACATGAAACTGTATTAACCTTTGCTGTGCCACAGACTGATAGTCCAGAATTCCTATACCCTCTCATTCTGTCAGTAATAGCAGCTAAGGGTTAAACTTTCTTTTCCCCATGAAGAAAACAGTGCAGTAGGGGAGGGAGGGAGTATCTGTGCTGTACTGAATGGACAGTGCACAGTGAGATGTTATTCAACACCAATCCATGGAAGCAGACAGGCTGTGCTGTGTTAGGAAACATTCCAGACATTCCACAGCCACCTTTCCCTACTGACCAAATTGTACTATGTCAGCATAGGTCTGCTAGGCAGCTGTAAAAACTGCACCACCCTGTCCTACTCTCATCATTTGACTGACCCTATGAGCTTGGTTGTTGCTGTACGCATTTGCTGAACTCTAAAAAAAAGTTGAACATCTTATGGACAGCTTTCCTATTGTGAATTAAAAAAAACAATGTGCCTGTAACTCATGCTTAAAGTGAAATGATTTCCTTAACTATATTTGACTCATAGGTCTGTAAAAAAAAAAAAGAGTATACACCATTTCAGTTTACTCATCTTACTTCTAAGTTATATCATTATTTAGTCTGAAGCACTGTGATCTTGAAAATTCTCTCCTTGAATAATCTATACATGGAAATCCTCCAGAGTGCCTGCTAATGATTTTACCAACTGGGTCTGCAATTACCAAATGGGCTTACTGAAATTCTCCATCCTTTCTGATGAAGTGCATTTATTTTCTCCTTAACCACATACACACAGTCTTCCTGGTTAATTTTAAGTCCACCTAAATCTTGGTTGTGTTTGTTATTTTGAGTAAAACATTTTGTACATTCTTATTGTAACCTATTGCAATAACCATAGGTTTTATGCTAGGTCCTACATCTATGTAGAATCTCAGACTGATAGACAGCACACTTAATATAATGCATATTCCAGAAAGTATAATCATAATTGACACATTAATTAATGCTTGTTGCATTAATTTGTAAAACTTTGTTGAGCTCATTAGATTCCCACTTTTCTTTCCTTCACTCACTTGCAATTGATTCACTTACATTCTGTAATACATACAGTCCTATGGTCTTATTGTGTCTGCATTACTGATTGGTTCAGACTACTATCTATTGCTTTGCAGTGTTAATAAGTGATGTATTTACTAATATTATGCAGCATTGCTGTCTCTCAGTGCAAACTGACAGCACTAAGCTGGAGAGAGGCCTCCCTCATGTACCCATGGCTAATGAGGGCGTGGTGACATGTGATGACATCACCGCACACACTGGGAAGCACCACGGGCACTGTGTGGCATGGCAGATACTGTGAAAATGATAAAGAAAAATCACTTCAAACTGTAATATATGTTTGCTTAACTGAAAAATGGCTCCTGTTATATAGAAAAAACTTTCAATATTTCATGTTTAAATGCAGCAAAAATGTCCTTTCTCTAATGAGGAACTAGTGTATCCATAGCACTGACTAAACTGATTCCAGGACATGAACCTGCTTGTGGCAGGGAGATCCTGCTACTCTTGAGGGCTAACCTTTTCTTACTGTAAATCTTTTGCAACAGTTTTTTTTCTTTTCCCTCTCAGGTCCTTGTACATGGAGGTTATTGTGGTGACCTCTGAGCTAATGTAAAACAACAGGCTGTATTCTTCGTTGTTGGATTTAGTATGCAATAGCAGTATGTCATAAAATAACTTGATGTATCTGCTTTATGTGTATGAAACCTGTAAATGTTGAAAATCCCATGGCACTAGGAGTTTTTGATAAAGGTAAAAAGTTACTAGGGGACTGTAGTATAACAATTAAGTTAGCTGTGTTATTTAAAATGCATGTAAATTACATATTGTTTGAGAGGCCCTTTGGCACCATGCATTCCTGCTTTAAGCTAAACAAGCCTAAACTGTCATGGCGATTTGCATATAGATCCCATTGCATTATGGGGATAGGTGTGATGTTGTGTTTTTTTGAAACTTGGCTTTTTTGCCAATTCCCTTTGGGGTAACCCTTGCTTGAGTGCTTCTGCACTGAGGTTCTTTGTCTTTAGCGTGTTTTGAGGTTTTTCTTTTTTGAGCCCCCACATCACCCAAACAAACAGGACAAACATAGGAATTGAAAATTTTTCACTAAAAAGATAGATCAGTGCTGAGTAGGTGCTGACTAAGGGCAGAGGAAGGATATGTAGTCTGTTGCTGCAAACAGATGTGTTTGAAGAAAGGATATGCCAGTGCTTAAGGTTATCCACTGTGTTTGAAATAAACATCACACTGAGATTCTGTGTTGAGCCTGAAATTCTGTGTCTGGTCCATCTGTTATCCCACAACATCTCCACAGACTTGGTGTCAGTAGTGGGATAACTTGCTGGAAACATCTGGACTGGTCTAGGGGGACATTTCCTGCTGGATATTGCCCAGATATCCCAAGTGGACTGATGCACTAGGAGTTGCCAGAGGAGAACCCAGAGAAGAAAGTCCATGGAGTTCTGCTCAGAACCATGGCTGACAGACTTGGAGAGAAGCTGCTGCCTGGACTGGACCTGGGAGCTCAGAGGAAGGCCAAGCCTGAAGATGACAAAGAGATGCAAGAAGAAGAAGAAGAATTGAGGGAACCTCCTCCTCTTGAAGACACTCCACCTGAGGACTTAGGGGAGTTATTGAAATG
Source organism: Neoceratodus forsteri (assembly GCA_016271365.2). Lineage (NCBI taxonomy): Eukaryota > Metazoa > Chordata > Ceratodontiformes > Ceratodontidae > Neoceratodus > Neoceratodus forsteri. The sequence continues at coordinate 1,875,477,645 of CM057456.1, forward strand.
TCTCTGCATAAAACAGGTGCAGATGGAAAGAGACAGAGATACTGAGTGGAGAAATCAAGATGCCAAATGGGTGGATACCATGAGGGACTTGCATGCCATCAATGCAGGGAAAACACAAAGAGTCAGTAGCCCAAAAAACATTAAACTGTCTAAACCTTTGGAGAGTGATGACATTGAAGCCTACCTCACAATGTTTGAGAGCATTGCTCGAACATGCGCATGGCCAAGGGAACAGTGGGTTGTTCAACTGGCACCGCACCTGACAGGCAGTGCGCAGTTGGTTTATATCCACATGGACTCCTGAGAGGCAGAGGACTATGACAATGTGAAGCAGGAGATCCTCAGGCGCTATAACAAAAACACTGAAACCTATCGCCAGAGGTTTAGGTTTCTTAAAATGCAGTCACCGGATACCCCTCCCAAGAGACTTATGCCCATCTCAAGGAGCTCTGCTACAACTGGTTGCAGCCAGATAATAAGAGCAAGCACCAACTTCTGGAGGTGGTAATTATTGAACAGTTTATTAAAGTTTTACCCCAGGATGTGCAACTTTGGGTTCGGGAGCATAAGCCTGATTCTGCTAATAAAACCATCATGTTGGTAGAAGACTTCCTGGCAGCCAGACCATCCAGACCCAGAGGGTTCCAAGGGACATCAGCAGCTGTAACCATCAGCAATCTGGTAAGGGACCCTTTTACTTATAAACTGTCAAATCCAGCCCCAGTGAAACAAGAGTGGAGAGCAGAGAGAGGGGGTGAATTCCAGTAGCAGAGATTGTATGTCATGAATGCCAAAAGAAAGGACATTATGTAAGAAACCATCCTAATATAAAGAAAGAGATAGCTCATGCAGCCTTAGCGAACTGGGGACACTTTATGACTACTGTACAGATTGGATCACAACAGATAATTGGACTGATTGATTCATGGAGCTGCCAGACTCTTATGTGAGCAGATCTGGTGACTGGGAATAATAAAGGGCCAGATACAGCGGTCATCTGTGTGTACAGTGATACCCATTGCTACCCTACAGCCACTATGCAAATGACTGTTCAATGAAAGACACAAGGTAGAAGTGGGGTTGGTACCTAGTCCTACCCATGCCAGTTATTATCGGGCATGACCACCAAGACTTTGCTTCATTTATACATTGTCATGCCACCCAGGACTCTGCTGTAGTTGCCATAACCACCAGAGCTCAACTGAAGCAGGGACTTTTACCATCTGTGTTCCCATCTGATGATGATGTTTTTGAGAATCCTGGCAAGGGCCATAAAACTAAGGCAGAGAAGAGGAAGCTAAATAAGCACTGTATTGATACTCATGCTGGTGTGCAGCCCAACTTGGGACACACTTTTAAATGTGATATGCAGCAAGAGCAAAAACCAGACCCTTCACTTAACCCTTTATTTTCACAGGTGGGGAAGCGAGTGGAAAAAGGTGCTCCTCAGTTTGTTGTAAAACAGGGAATACTGTACAGAGAATACACTAACCCCAGAATTGGAGAGGTAGTAGACCAACTAATGGTTCCAGAAAAATCCCACTCCCAAATCATGTATCTGGTGCATGACATCCCTTTAGCAGGCCATGCAGGGAGGGATAGCACCCTGAATAGGATATTGCCCAGATTTTATTGGCCCTTTATCCATGAGAACATAGCTGAGCACTGTAAAGCATGTGCTGAGTGTCAGAGGGTAGCTCAGGCTGGAAAAAGGGACAGAGTACAGTAATAGCCATAGACATGTCCAGATATTTCCAGATATTTCACAAAATGTATAAACAGTTTCTCTCTGTTGCCCCTACTGTGTAAATGCAGAAAGCAGGAGATTCCTCTAGAAATATCACAGAAATTTCAGAAAATATCTGGCCATGTATTTGGCTGTGACTGTACCACTACAACCCATCCTCATTGTGACCAACCCCTTTGACAAGATAGCCATGTATGTAGTGGGCCTCCTGGAAAAAAGCTTCATGGGTAACAGATTTGTACTGGTCATATGTGATTACGCTACGCACTACCAGGAAGCTATCCACATGAGAACTGTTATCATCCCAAGGATAGCAGAGGAGCTAGCAAAGGTGTTTTGCTGCATGGGAATCCCCCAGAAATACTTACTGATCAGGGGAGTAATTTTAAGGCACACCTGCTAAAAGAATTGTACCATCTGCTGAGCGTGGTAACAGTGTGTACTTCCACACAGCACCCACAGACTGATGTCCTCATAGAGAGGTTTAATCAGACAATAAAGAGAATGTTGAGAAAGTATGTAAAAGAAGAGGGTAGATATTGGGATAGGTACCTCCCCTATTTACTTTTCGCTTACAGAGAAATCCCTCAAGCAGCCACTGGTTTCTCTCCTTTTTCGTTATTGTATGGGAGGAAACAGAGGGGGCCACTGGATGTGGTTAAAGAACATTGGGAAAATGGGAATGAGGTGTGACATCTTAATGTCATAGAGTACATGACTCAGTTATGCAAACACCTGGTGGGGTATATCAACTTGGCACACCAGAGCTTAGAACAGAGGCAAGACTTGCAGAATGAAAGACACAACCAGGGTTTGAAGACAAAAACATTTCAATCAGGGGACACAGTGTTGTTATGCCTTCCCTCCGCAGAGAACAAACTACTCATGAAATGGCAAGGCCCCTTCACCATTTTGAGGTAAACAGGAGAAGCGAATTATGGGCTTTGCATGCCAGGAAAGAGACCCCCCCTCGAAAACCTACCATGTGAACCTCCTTAGGAAATGGCATGAGAAGCTTAACCCCTCCCTTTATATCCATCCTGAAGTTAGGGAGTCAGAGCTGGAGGTTGCCTATAAAAGGCTACAGCAGTCAGGACAGCTGGGGGAGATCCAGATAAACCCTGAATTGGAGCCTCAGCAACAGAAAGATTTGTAGGGGGTATTACAAGAATGTTATCCCAAATTCACAAACATCCCAAAGAGGGCCAAAGGAATTGTGCACACCATAACTGCCATGCAAGACAAGCCCATACACCAAAACCCCTACAGATTGCCCATGAAGATAAGGGATGGGGTGATTCAGGAAGCAAAAAAAATGGAGCAGTTAGGCATAATTGTTCCATCAAAGAGTGCATGGTCTTCACCCATGGTCATAGTGAACAAGAAAGAGGGTGGGCTACATCTATGCCTAGATTTTAAGAAGCTTAACAACGTGCCACTATTTGACGGCTATCCAATGCCCCAAATAGATGACATCATTGACAGGCTAGTCAATGCACTGCATGTCTCCACCCTTGACCTTACTAAGAGATATTGGCAAATCCCCTTGTCACCTGATTCACAAGATGAAACTTCATTTCGCACCCCAGTTGCTTTATACCAGTTTGTCACAATGCCGTTTGGACTACATGGGGCCCCAACCATTTTTCAGCATTTTGTGGATCACATACTAAGACCACACACTGAGTACTGTGTGGCTTATTTAGACAATGTGGTCATATTCAGCCCTGACTGGGAATACCATGTTAGACACTTGTTCCAGGTATTGCAAGCAATAAAGGAGTCAGGATTGACCATTAACTCTGCTAAGTGTGTCCTAGCAAAGACTGAGACTAGGTACCTAGGGTTCATTTTAGGCAACGGACAAGTGAAGCTCGAGGTACAGAAGGTTACAGCAGTAGCAAACAGCCCATTACCCACCACGAAAAAGCACATGAGATCTTTGCTAGGCCTGGTTGGTTAATACCAGAGATTTATTCCTAATTTCTCAGCCATTGCTAGTCCTTTGACTGATCTCACTAAAATGAGGTGACCGAATAAGGTTCAGTGGACCCCTATTTGTGATGAGGTAACATAGAAACATAGAATATGACAGTAGATAAGGACCGCTTGGCCCACCCAGTCTGCCCATTTCCCTACCTAATGGATAACCTGAAGATCCTAGTTAACCAGCAGCCTACTTCTTTCTACCCCAACCCCCTAGAATTACCTTATGACTGTCCCATGCATGCTTGAATTCAACCACGGTTTTTGACTCCACAACCTCCTCTGGAACGCCGTTCCATGCATTCACAATCCTCTCTGTGAAAAAATACTTCCTCACACTACCTCTGAGCTGCCCCTCTATCTTCAAATTGTGCCCCCTTGTTCTTGCCCACCTCTTTTTTTGAAAGATGCTACCCTCTTGGACTTTGTTGATTCCCTTGAGGTACTTGAAAGTTTCTATCATGTCCCCCCTCTCCCTCCTTTCCTCGAGGCTATACATATTAAGCTCCTTTAGTCTCTCTCCATATGTCTTCTGGTGCAGACCCTGCACCATTTTAGTTGCCCTCCTCTGGACAGCTTCCATCTTGTCTATGACCTTGCAGAGATTGGGTCTCCAGAACTGCACACAGTACTCCAGTACTCCACACAGTACTCCAGATGGGATCTCACCAGCTGTCTGTACAGAGGGATAACAAGGTGGTGGCAGGTGTTTCGGAATATCAATGCCATTATATATACAGCTCCTGTGTTGAAAAGCCCTGACTTCAACCAAGTGTTTGAGGTTCAAACCGATGCATCAGAGAATGGTATTGGGGCAGTCTTATCTCAGAAAATAGATGGGGAAGAACATCCAATCATGTATATCAGCAGGAAGCTACATGAGAGGCAGAAAATATATACTACCACAGAGAAAGTATGCTTAGCTCTGAAGTGGGTTATTGAGCCTCTGAAATATTACTTTTGGGGGCTGAATTTAAGGTTGCAACTGATCCCTTTTCTGGTTGCACCAAATGAGAGAAAACAATCCCCGTATAATGCAGTGGTACTTAACTCTTCAGCCCTATCAATTTACTGTGTCCCATAGGGCAGAGGCAAAACACGTAAATGCTGATATCATGTCCAAATATGGCATAGGAATTGATGTCAAGGAACTGTGATGGACTTTCCATTAAATGAGATAGTATAGGGAAAGGTACCATTAGTCTCTGATGAGAAAGGTGTTAACACATCAGGGTAAAGAATGATGATATTCACCTTGTTTAATGATGATATTCACCTTGTTTATGATGGAATATTTATGCAATAATGCACGACAGGGTGTGTGTTGTGCTGGGATAACAGCACGCCTTGCGCGGTTGGGTATGAGGCCAAGACCGAGTGTGTGACCAACGGCAAGGCGTGAGTTATCCAGCACAACACACTCCTGGGTGCATTATTGCTATTATAAAATGACTCAGCTGTACAAAATTTGTCAGTTTTTTTTTTTAGTTTTTGGTTTTTTAGTTACTGAAAATGACATGTATCCTTTCACTTAATGAAGTAGTCCAAGACCTGTTTCTGTTCTTAAAAGCTTTTAATATTTATAACATTTGAACAGTAACAAGAGAATGATGCAGTCTGAATAAATAATACCATGGAAATAAATAACAGCATGCAGTTTGTAAATAAATAAATACAATAACACCATAAATATATTTAAAGCTTGCAGTTTATAAATAAATACAATAACACTATAAATATGCTTAAAATCATGCAGTTTGGTTATATTAGTTTTTGTGAGTAAATTAGATTTGATAGAAACATTTTGAACTTTGAACTAATAACAGCAGTCCCTGCTTGCTGTTAGATATAGGAAGTTCATTTTATATTGTGTTTTTTTAAATGTGGAGTGCTTGCTTACTGAAATGATACTGTTGCTCTTGTAGGTCTGATGTTTTCATTTATTGTATATGTGGAAAACTCACATTGAGTTTCCCGTGATGATTGTTTGTGTATTTAGGGATTGCTCTGAGGAGACTGATGTCACGCTGTACGTGCCTGCTAGTTGGTTCGTCATTGAGGTTACACTGTTTGCCCCATTTCCTGTGGCTTTGGGTTCGGATCTGTGCTCCGGTGCTTGCTGTAGGATTCCAGGTGCAGTTCTGATATGGACTTGTCCATCGTGAGTGTAGGCATCAGTAATTTGGAGAGGACTGTTGTAGGTGATTGCTGGTTGGGAAACATCTCTGGAGGTATGTGGCTGCTCTGTAGTTCCACTGGTGCCAGACAGCAGGTTGCTCCAAGTGCTTTAGTTTTCTAGTGAAGGGGCCCAGTAACTTTGCAGAGAAGTTTCAGTTTGGTGGCCTGTGACAGCCATTATCTGTCGGGCTTGCAGTCCAGCATCGGATAAGATTTGAATGGCAGTAGCGTGGAGACTATGATTTGTATATGTTTCTGGGAGTGCCGCTGCTTTACATATTTTGGGGAGCCTTGTAGCTAGGAAATTTATTCCCATCAGTTCTAATGTGAACCATGTAATTTCCTCAGACCATGGTTTGCTTGGTTTTTTTCTTGGATGCAGGTACAGACTGGGAGCATTTTTTGGGATTTTACTTAGGTATTTGGTGAAGGCTGCTACTGGGCAATGCAGATGTCCTGGGATCGCAAACATGCATCCACATAGGTTGTCTCTGCCACGCTCCATTATTTTGCCATGCTTTTTGTTTTTTCGTTGAAAGTCATTGTTAGGTACTGGTGGCCAGTGGAGTCAGTGCATAACTGGAAGGAGTCTGGCTTTAGTTTTTGCTGCCCCTCACAGCCGTGCCTGGTGAAATGAATTTGAATTTTGAGCCACACGTGGTGGACTAGACCTTCAGGTGTTTCAGTAACAGTGAGTCTGAGTTTCTCAGCTGGTCAAGATGGGTGAGTGGTATGGCAGGGTGATGCTTTGTGTGATCTTTCCCTTCTCAATGGAGGTTTTTTATGTTGGCAACAAATACGTTGTTGGAGGATTGAAAATCAGGATCGGACATGAGATTTATGTTCCTGCTTACTGGGGGTTCATTTAGGTACCTGTTTATGCCAGCATGAAGCCCCACATAGCTGCTGATACTGTACAGTTGTCCCGTTGTGGTTCTGACTGAACCATAAAAGTAGGGAAGGGTAGTGTTTAAATCGGATGGTGATATTTCGTGGAAGTTCATTTCTATGTTTTTTTCAGTGAACCAGTCCAGGAATATTTTCATAGCCCAGGCAGTTGCTCGCTTTGTCGTGGGCTCATTTTTCTCTTTCTCAAGTTGGTCCAGGTCTTGAGGAGCTATATCTAGGTGTCTCTTTTTCCTTTTTTTTTTTACCAGGAATTGTAGTACGTTGTGGCTGGTTTGATTGCTCCTTTTCAGTTTCAAACCATGTAGTCAGGTCTGCCATGTTACAGATCTCAAAGTTAACTTTTGGTAGTTCTGACATTTTTTTTATTTCTTGTCAGCTGTTCTGAGGTAAAGGTTTTGACAGCTTTCCACAGACGTAGTGATTTTTTTTTTCTTAGGCTCTATCAGGTTGATGGGAACTGATCCGTGATGTTGTACTGTATTATCCTCACACCTTCTGGACACTGCTGGCCAATCAGGTGAGTGGATTTTTTCTTGCCATTTTATAATTGTCTTTAATAGAGACCCTGAGATGGAGCTTCTGAAGATGGATGGGTGGAAGCTCCATCCCTTCCTGGGACAGGAAGGTGGTAAGCAGTCTGAAATAACTGCTTCCCTCTTAGGGTGGGGGATATGTGACGGGGGGGTACTACCACTCTGAGGACTGATCTTTTCTTAAATCTGTTGCAGAAGTTCTTCTATTTCTTAGCCTAATCTATGCTTTACAATTTCTAGTCCATAAGGTTGGCCACCTATGGGTGCCCCCTCCCCTTTCTTGACTATGCTATAGTGTCCTCTGTAATTTTTCTTTTCCTTTTCAGGTTCTCATACAGGGATGTTATTGTGGTGACCTCTGAATTGATGTAAAATGACAGGCTGTGTTCCTCATTGTTGGATTTAGTATGCAGTAGCACTGTCATAAAATACCTTGATGTATTTGCCTTATGTGTTGAAGCCTGTAAATGTTAAAAATACCATGGCACTAGATGTTTTTGATAAAGGTAAAAAGTTACCAGGGGGCTGTATTATAACAAGCATTTGTCAATGCTGAATGTTTGCTTGCTGGTATTAGCATTGGAAATGCAGGAGTTAGACAGATGCAGAATAGGAATGGCAGTGAAGTATTGAACTTCACATGAACCCCACCTCCATCCTGTAGATACGGCAGAATTTGGTGTAAGTTTTTGGGTCATCGCCCACGACAGTCAAGCCATGTCACCTCACCCTATTCTGCAGACACTGACACATGTTGAGGTGTGCCTTAGGGTGTTTGGCTTTACAGTCACCCCATTCCATAAAGACATACGGTGAAATGGGTGCAGCATAGGAGAATGGGGTGAAGTCTTGGGCCAAAGAGTCCAAGGTACACCTTGATGCCTGCCTGTGGCTAGAGGGGTGGGATGGCATGAGCAGTACAGTCAGCAATCCAAAGGCACACCCTGATGCCTGTCCATCTGTACAGGGTAGGACGTTATGGTTAGCAACCCTAACGCCGCAGGAGTTTGTTGGTATTTACATTACAAATTTTCAACATGGCCTTTTTGTGACCCCACCTCATGAAAGCATTTGGGACCTTTTCTCATGAAGAGTGGCAGTGTGATTTTGTCAATGTGTCCTGAACACTGACTTTCAACAGTGACAGTGCCATTCTGTGCCACATGTATGAAAACACAGATCGGGCAGGATATGAAGAATGACAGCTGTGCCATCCATAGGGAGGTGTGAAGAGATGGCAATGTTGAAAATCTGTAGTGGAAATATTAAAAATGCTCACACTTCCGAGCATACGTGGAAACTGCGCAACATATGCACTTAACACAGTCATTTTATGGACTTTCGTCACCAGATTTTCAACATAGGCATTTTATGACCTGTGCTCATGAACAGTGTCACTGTGATTTTCTTAATGTGTCCCGAACACTAATTTCCCACAGGAACCATGGTTTTCTGTGCTGGAACTGCAAAAACACATTTCAACCAGGATGTGAAAAATGACAGCTGTACTATTCATAAGGAGGTGCGGAAAAATGGCAATTTTGAAAATCTGGAGTGAAAATATTACAAATGGGCAAAGTTATGAGTGTGTGTGGAAACCGCGCAATGTACGCTCTTAATACAGTCATTTTATGGACTTTCATCACAAATTTTCAACATAGACATTTTAGGACCTCTGCTAATGAACAGTGTCACTGTGATTTTCATAATGTGTCCCGAACAGTGATTTCCCACAGCAACCACATTATTCTACACCGGAAGTGTGAAAAAACACATTTTGGCCAGGATGTGAAAAATGACAACTGTACTGTTCATAAGAAGGTGCAGAAAAATGGCAGTGTTGAAAATATGGAGTGAAAATTTTGCAAATGTGTGAAGTTAAGAGCGTGCTTGGAAACTGCACAATGCACGCTCATAACACACGCTCATAACACAGTCATTTTATGAATGTTTTTCACCAAATTTTCAACATAGGCATTTTAGGACCTCTGCTAATGAACAGTGTCACTGTGATTTTTGTAATGTGTCCTGAACATGGATTTCCCACAGCAACCGCGCTTATTCTGCTCCGGAAGTACGAAAACACATTTCGCCAGGATGTGAAAATGACAGCTGTTCTCTTCAAAGAAGATGTGGAAAATTGCAATGTTGAAAATCTGGAGTGAAAATATTGCAAATTAAGCTGTTACGAGGCAGCATAGCAACGCAACGTGACACTGTGAAATAGTAATTTTGATTTTTCATCAAATTGGTAACATAGACATTTTGAGACCCCATCTCATGAACACTGGCACTGTTGTTCATTAATCAGTCCCAAAAGGTGATTCCACGCAGTGACCACGAAATCACTTTCGACTGAATAACGCCATGACAGTGGCTGAATTACAAGGAGGGGTCCCAAAACCCCATGTTGAAAATTTGGTGCCAAAGTCCAAAAAAATGCCTGAGATATGCATTAAAGTTGAAAAAAATCCCTATTTATGCCATTATACAGCTTACCGGCATTTCCTCAGTTCGTGGTTGGCTTTGAAGAGTGCAGACGTGTTCCCGGTCTACCGAAGATCATCGCACTGGGCTCCAGAAGTAAGTATGTGGTGAGGGGTGTGAGGGGAGGCAGGGTGTGCACAGGGTGGTCGCGGGTTGGGAAGGGGCTGCCAGACTCGACGAGAGACCATTTTTTGTTTTACAGGGAAAAAAAACACATTGAGGGACTTTTTTTTGCAGGGAAATTTAACAGGACATTTAGCATGCTGGGGTGGGCTCCCAGCATTCCAACCTAATGTTTTATTGGGGGTGACTGTAGCCAACAGGGGATTGGGCACCCCCATCAGCATATGGTGGGGCACAATAGCCAACGGGGATTGGGCACCCCCTTGGCACAAACCTATGTTTTGTGTGTGTGTGTGTGGGGGGGGACATTATGCCAATGAGGAGTGGGCTCCCCCGTCGGCAAATTAATTCTGGATGATGGTCATTATGCTGATGGGGAGTGGACTCCCCCATCGGCAAATGAAACTCAGACAGGGACTGAAGCCGGTGGGGATTGGGGCCCCCGTCGGCAGACAAAGACTGTCTGGGGAGCACATGCTGCTGAAGGGGATTGGGCACCCCCTTGGCACTGGGTGCTGCATAATACTGTTTAGGAATGCGCCGGCAAGCCGCCCACCATATTCAAAAACAGTATTACGCTAGCTAACATTCCGCCCTGCAATGACGGGTTACTCCCTCATTGCAGCAGAATAACTGATGCTGCAATGACAAGGTGGCCCCTGATTGCTGCGGCGAAAATGTTTGTACTTGGTTGCACTTTTGGAGACCAGTATCATTGGCACACTGTGCCTTCATTGGTCCACCAGTGCCAAGCCCCCAAATGCAGTGCCTCCCTTGGCTGTAACAGTGCCATGCCTCCACAACCCGCTTCTCTCCTAATCTGTTGCATAATGTTTTTTGTGCATGCACGCAAGCAAACATAAAAATTAAGTTAGTTGTGTTATTTAAAATGCAGGTAAATTACAGATTGTTTGAGAGGCCCTTTGGCACCATGCATTCCTGCTTTAAGCTGAGCAAGCCTAAAATTTCATGGTGATTTGCATATAGAGCCCATTGCATTATGGGGGTATGTGTGATGTTGTGCTTCTTTGAAACTTGGCTTTATTGCTAATGCCCTTTCTAACCCTTGCTTCAGTACTTCTGCACTGAGGTTCTTTGTCTTTAGCTTGTTTTGGGGTTTTCCTTTTTTTGAGCTCCACATCACCCAAACACACAAGACAAACATAGGGATTGAAAAATTTTCACTAAAAAGATAGATCAAAGCCAGCCTGGTGGTGCTGATTTTGAGGTGCTAGATGTAACACCTCACATCATGCTAGTGACCCAGGTTCGTGATGGATTCGGGCGACTGGGTGTCAGCCGGGGGGGGGAGAAGGATCGAGTGCCTGATGGCTTGCTCTCCTTCTCTGGAGAAGGGGTGGTAGCTAGCCCTGCCACAATACTGCCATCTCCACAGGTATTTGGCAGTGCAGATGAGGTTATCCCCCATGTTTTAAATAAACATCACACAGAGATTGTATATTAAACCTGAAGTTCTGTGTCTGGTCTATCTGTTATCCCACAACCCCTCCACACTGCTACATAATCCAATGTAAACCTGACTGTTAAATATTCAAAAGGAAGATGAAGGCTATGAAAGAGAATTCCCTTGGGAAGCATGGGGCAAGACTGGATGTCCTCTGTTGTGGATATTTATAACTAATAGGTGATCTAAAGATTACTAGTGTGGGTAGGAGTGAGAGCTATTATAGTGTGTTAAAATGAAAGTGAACAAGCACATTACATTTTACAGTAATGGAAGCATCAAGGACACTGATTACATGTATTAGGTCTGGGCGGGAGGCTCACCAAGAGTAATATACTTGATAATTATCTACTCTCTTGGAATGTATTTCCACCTACCTGGTTGTGTTTGATATGCTATAAAATACCCTATAAGTGACTGGGGGTGGCATTAAATATATTGAAGAGATATGCATGGTAAGAATGTTGCAAATCAGGCACTGGTGGATTTTAACATCAGCCTCATCAGCCTCACCAGCAAGTCTGACAGTTATTTTCTTCATTCAGGCCCCACCACGTAACTCAAAGTCCCTCACATCTCCACACATTCCAGTTTTTTATTGAAGTTTCCTCCTCTTGGTGATAGTTCAACCATCTGAAGCCACCAAAACCTAAGGGATGCTTCACTATTGCCCCTCTTGGTGATGAGTTTCGCTACATTTAGTAGATAAGTGATTGAAGTAACAGTTTTTATGCCATATGCTGTTTTGTTCAGAAGCTTTAAAAGCAAATTCAAAAGACTGTGTAAAGATATTTATAGTTGTTTATATCTATCAAATCGAAAAATCTATTTATGAAGTGGCAAAACATTGGGACATTTAAAGTATTAGGAAGATTTAAGATTTAATTGGTGCTTGGCCTCATACTTGGCCTAGATTGGCCCCTAACCATTTTTAGGGCTGCAGTGGGCAGAGCCCTGCAGTCCTCTTTGTATCAGAAAAAGGACTCAACATTCCTTGCAACTGAACAACATGATGGAGTTGTACCACAGCGGAAAAAGGACTCAACATTCCTTGTGACTGAACATGTTGGGGTTGCACCACAGTTGCTTCCACATCTGTGGAACACTCTGCTCATTCTCCCCCTTACTAGTTGCACTGCACTATTTTAAAATTAGACATATCCACCCCACCAACCCTCCCACTTAGCACCCCCAGAAACATAACATTGGCACTGGGAGTCTCCAATCCCCCAGTGTTGTGATTGCTGATTTTCTTTTTTTATATTAGACATATCCCCCACCCAACCCTCCCTCTCAGCACCCACCACCCTACCCCTCCCCAGAAACATAACAGTGACCCTGGGGTGCCCAATCCCCACTGTCATGATCACCAATCCATTTTTTGGGATGCTCCCCACTACTGTGCATGTATGGTTATTTTTTTTTATTTTTTTTAATCACCCACCCCACCCCTTCCTCCTTCCATGCACCCACCACCTCACTCCCCCCAAAATAATGTAGTGTTGATACTGGGGTTACCCAATCTCTCAGTGCAGGAATTCTCAATCTTTGTGTTTCTTTTATACCTGTAAAAAGAAAACCATCCACTGATGTCTTTTACAGCCATTAGACTCCCCCACCTGACCATCCAATTCAGCACCCACCCTCTCCAAGTCCTTACTTATTGATCAGAGGTCCAACACCATAATCCTCTCTGGACCACAGACACATCTTCACTCTTCAAAGCTGGACAGCGCACTGAGGAACCAGGTATGTGGTTCAATGTATTTCAATGGGGGGTTGAACTTAGTGCCATATCATGGCCATTTTCCTTATTTTGGCCCCATATTTTCAACATGCCTTCTTTGGGACCCCACCTCATGAACAATGGCAGTGTCATTAGGCAGATCTATCCCAAAAGGTAAGTTCACAGTCTCTGTGCAAAATCAACTTTCAGGCAGCAGTTGAACATTTTCTCTGCCCTTGTCCATGAGGTTGTACCATAAGAAGGCTATGTTGAAAATTTGGTGTAAAAATATTAAAACACAACAAAGTTATGAGCCTACATTGAATTTTGTGAACGCAAGCTTGTAACTTTGTTAATTTTCAGTATATTTCCCCTAAACTCACAACACAGACATATCTTTACAGCATCTCATGAATGTGACAGCTGCCATTCTTCAAATCCTGGACAAAATGTTTCCTTTTTTACATCCTGGAAGGTGATTTTGTTGTCCTTGCTTGAAATCACTTTTCAAGCAGGAGTTGAACATTTTCTCTGCCCTTGTTCATGAGGTGGGGTCATAAGAAGGCTATGTTGAACATTTGGTGTAAAAATATAATGAAAAACAAAAGTTATGAGCCTACATTTACATTTAAGAGGTCCCACTGTGTATGGTCAGGAAATACCTAGTAAAAGTACTTGGGAAGTCAAGGCATAGCGGTGATTCCTTAGACCTCAAATTAGTTGCCCTTACCATTGAAAAAATACTGGTGCCCATTGCAAAGATTCTAAACCTCTCACTGAGACTGGCACAATTCCCACAAATCTGGAAGTCAGCTCTTGTTACCCCTGTTCACAAAAGTGGAGACCACACTATACATACAAACTATAGACCTATCTCTATACTTCCACCTCTGTCTAAGGCACTTCAGCACATAGTTGCGGATCAGCTGGTTGAGTACATGGAAAAATACTCAATCCAGTGCCCCCAGCAGCATGGATTCAGAAAGTGACATAGCACTATCACAGCACTGCTAGAATTCACTTGTTTCATTCACCAATCTCTGGATCAAAGTAGATTGGTGGTTGCAGCATTCATAGACCTCACAAAGGCCTTTAATATAGTGAACCATGCTTTTCTTCTCAAGCAACTGTCCTCAATTGGCCTCTTGGCAGATGCTGTGTCCTGGTTCAAAAGCTATCTTGTAGGCTGCTCCCAATGAGTGAAGATAGCTAATGTCACCTCTGACCATCAACATGTCTTCTCTGGAGTACCACAGGGCTCCATACTGGGTCCACTTCTCTTTAGCATCTTTCTTAATAAACTCCCTTGCTCCTGTCACCAGCAGATCCTCCTCTATCCAGATGATGTGGTCATATACACTAGCAACACTGAGCCTGAACCACTGGAACACCAATTTCAACTTGGCTTTGAAGAAGTGGAGGACTGGTTCAGGAAACCCAAGCTGATTCTGAATTACAAAAAAACAAAAGTCATGTTGTTCAGTGGTGTTTGCAGCAAACACAGATCTAGTGCCCTAACCATCAGGAACTCCTCTGGCTTCCCACTTGAACAAATTCAACATTTCAAGTATCTAGGGGTAACCATGGATAGCTCACTATCATATGCCCAGCATATTGAGAATGTTGCCAGGTCTGCCAGTATCAAGATAGGGTTAATTCATAGACATAAACACAATCTAATGCCTGAAGCCCTTATACTAGCTATCTATAGCTCCATAGTATCCATTGTTGACTATGGTCTGGTTATCTATGGCTCAGCTTCCACCACTACCCTTCACAGAATATCAGTGGCATTCAATAAAGCATGCTGACTTCTTACTGGAGCAGCATGCCTTGCCCACACATGTGAACTGTATGTACAAACAGGTTGGCTTCAGCTAAATGGGAGGATACACTATCAAGCCTGCTTGCTAACTAAAAAGGCACTTTTTGGGCTCCTGCCTTCTGGTGTTACAAACTTACTCAACAACTCTTGCATCTCCCAGCACACACATAGCTCAGTTAACCAACTTGCCTCCATCCCAAGATGATGGACTACACAACGGCAATGATCATTTGCATATAGAGTACCACTATGGTTTAATGTGCTGCCCAGTGATATCTCTTCCTTAACAAAACTGGGACCATTTCAAGGCACTCTTCATCAGCATCTCACAGCTAACAGTTCCTGTGACTGTTTCAACTGACATGGTACTACCTCAGCAGTATTGACAGATCTTTGTGTACCACTTCTTCCTCTTTCTCTGCAAATGATCACTTTCACCCTAACCGCTCTGCCCTATTTCCTGCCTCCTTCCTCGATCCTTCTTTCACCACACCCCTCTCACCCTCCACCTTCTTTCCACTGTTTATCTTCACTTACCCGAAGTTTTGTTCACCCAAATCTACTTACACCTATTTAATGGATGGATTCTAGTTGGCTGAAGTTGAACGCAGAAAAGACAGAGGTTTTGGTGGTGGACCCGGGCTGTCGGATAGAGGAGTCGCCTGTTGTTGCACCCTCAGGAATTTTTCTTGGGGGTGTGTCACTTCCGACCTCTGAACGGGTGCATAACCTAGGGATTATCTTGGATGACAGGCTGACTCTGCATTCGCAGGTGTCAGCAGTCATCAAGACTTCCTTTTACCATCTTAGGAATATCGCTAGAGTGAAACATCTCATTCCGTCTGACATGCTACCTATATTGGTCCACGCCTTTGTGTCCTCTCATCTGGACTACTGCAACTCCCTGTATTTTGGGCTTTCTGGGGTTGAAATTTGCCACCTTCAGCTAGTGCAGAATGCGGCAGCCCAGGTTTTGATGGGAACCAGTAGGTCCTGTCATATTACCCCAGTGCAGCTCGAACTGCACTGGCTCCCTGTTCGGTGGCGGATCACCTTTAAAGTCTGTTTATTGACTTTTAAAGCCCTACACAACCAGGGTCCAGCTTATCCGAAAGATCTTCTAGTGTCTTACTGCCCTGGTCAATCGCTCCGCTCGGCCGACGAGGGGTTGCTAGAGATTCCGAGAGTGAGTCTAAAATCATCTGGTTGTAGAACTTTTTCCTACGCCGCTCCCACTCTGTGGAATTCTCTACCCCATCGGTTATGGCAGTGCACCTCCCTGGGGGAATTTAAGAGTGGCTTAAAAACTCATTTGTACCAAATTGCCTTTTTATAGTATTATATGAATTGTTGTTGAAATTGTGGTTTTATGAATGTTTTATTTTTTTTTCATTCAAACTTTATTCAATTTTGTACAATACCAAAGAGAAGATCCAATAAACACACATGTAATTGACACAATACCTAATTACAGAGATTAGATCAACTCTTCCCCTCCCCCTTCCCCCCCCTCCCTTTTCTTCACACAGGTGTGACCTCAAGGGGACCAACCGAGTAGGGGCGAATCTCTATGAGACCTGCAAAGAGTACAACGTCAGTATAGGGCTGTATATCCTCTGAAATTTCTGAGACTGATCATGCAGGTTAGCTATCATATTCTCTAGGTGCAGCTTTAGCAACAACTCTTGCAACCATTCAATATAAGCAATGTCAGTCACGTCCTTCCAATGACTCAGCACCAGGTTTTTCACTGACATGGATATCAGAGCAATATGAAGTTTCCTAATGTTTATTGTGATAGAGGAGAAATCTCCCAAAATGCATATTTCGGGAGTAAAGAGGTCATTTAATCCCAGTAATGGATCTACCCTCGATCGAATCTCTTGCCACAGGGGAGTCACTTTAGGATACTCCCAGAATATATGTTGGCGATTCCCCTCGTCCTGGTGGCAACAATTGCACATACTAGATGACAGGAGTCTCAACTTAGCCAATTTATGAGGAGAATAATAGTAATTGTGCAAAATTTTAAACTGCATGAGCCGGAGCTTATCATGTCTGATGTACTTGTGACAGTCTGCCCATAGGGATGGCCAGTTGAACATTTGGTGAGGGAAAAAATGCAGCCCAGAATTGGGTTGGACTGAAACAAGCTGGCCATTTCCAATTTTGTAGTATCCCGTACATCTTGGACACAGCATGAGGGCGGCCGGCCACCGAAATCAGCTCCATCCAGTAGGGATGATTCTGGGAAACCGGGGGGACAGAACCGAGAGATTTCACCAGTAGGTGCCGTAACTGGAATATTTTGAACACCACAAAATTCAGAATTAGGGCTTTATGGATGATCTCGGAGGAATTTAACCACGCGTGATCCTCTCGTATAAAAAAACTAAGCGGACAGTCTCCCAGTTGGGGGATCCACTTCAACTGGAGTGGCTTGCCCTCCATAGTGAGGTTAGGTTTCCCCACCATGGCTGGGCAGGGTCCACCGTATGCTCGTATTTCAAAAAAGCGCATAACTGTGAGTGCACTCTCACCGAGACTGCCAGCAGGGTATGTTTGAGCAAACGGGGCAAGGATTTCAGCCTAGTATGCAAAAGCGCCCTTGGAGATAGCCCATTAGCTTTTATCAGGGAGAGTTCAATATCCAACCAAATCGGGTGAAGGGACATGACATATCCAGGGATTCTGGTGTAAGCCACCTTAGGTAGGTGTTCGCGTGACTAGCCCAATAATATAATGCCATGTGTGGGAGACGTAGTCCTCCTTTTCCCTTGGGAGCTGATAACTTGTTATAACTAACCCGGGCTTTCCTTGCAGACCAAACAAAATCTGAAATCATTTTGTGTAGCTTCTTGAACCAAGTCAAGGGAATCCAGATGTTTGAATGATGAATTAAATAAAATATACGGGGAAAGATATTCATTTTAATTATGTTAATTCTCCCCCAAAGGGACAGGGGCAGGAGGGCCCACCTTGTAAGATCTTGCCTGATCGCCACAATCAGGGGATCCAAATTCAGTTTTATAAATCTACCAGGATCCCTTGCTAGACCAACTCCCAAATATTTTAAGGACTTGGTCTGCCAGGAGAACCCCGCCTCCAGCACATCTATCGTTGTCACCTTGTAGTTTAGGGGGAAAACAACAGTCTTGTCCTTGTTCAACTTGTAGTTGGACAGGGAGCTGAACTCTTCAAGAACTGACATGAGGGCTGGAATGGATGTTTTAGGATGAGCCAATTGCAAAAGTAGGTCATCTGCGTAGGCCAGGGCTTTCACAGTATGTTGTTGCACTGTAATACCCTGTATGTCTGGGTCCATTGTGATCCTGTGAATAAGAGGCTCTAAGTAGATGTTAAACAGTAAGGGTGATAGTGGAGAGCCCTGCCTAGTTCCAGCGGAAAGTGAAAAAGGGTCAGACGTAAACCCATTGCAGAGCACAAGTGCAGTTGGGTGTTTCTATAACGCCTTGATCCAGTCCAAAAACAGCGGGGGGAATCCAAAAGCCTGGAGGGTATATTGCAAAAAATTCCACTCGACTCTGTCGAATGCCTTCTCAGCATCCAGGGAGATGAGCACTGCTGGGTAGTCAGCATCCCTGGTGGCCAAGAAGACATGCGACAGAGTCCTGAGATGGTCCACGGAAGATCTAGCCTTCATGAATCCCACCTGTTCTGGACCTATTATATCTGACAGTACCTGACCTAGTCGGTCTGCCAGTAGCTTAGTAAGGATCTTGAGATCCTGGTTCAAGAGGGAGATCGGTCTGTAGCTATTCACTCTATCCGAAGGTTTACCCTCTTTTGGTATTAGAGTGATTAAAGCCTCGAATAAGGACTTATCCACTTCCTGCCCTGACAATATATGGTGGAACAGCACCACTAACAGGGGGGCTAACTGGGGAGCATACATTTTATAAAAGTTGGAGAAACCGTCAGGCCTTGGTGTTTTATCCGTGGGGAGATCCTTGATGACCTTAACTATCTCCTCTGGTGTAATGAGGGCAATGAGTGTGGCTTTATGCTCATTAGTAATAGTGGGCAGGGAGAGACGGGAGAAAAACTGAGACAGTTTTACCAACAAAAGGGGCTCTTCCATTGAGCTATACAACTTAATGTAGTAAGTTCTGAATTCAGAGGCTATGTCAGGTGGGGCTATTTTCAAGGTATTATCCACCATAGAGCGAATTGAAGCAATGAATCTGTCCAACTCAAGCTGTTTAAGTCTGAGAGCCAGGGGACGCCCTGCTTTTTCTCCCTGGTCCAGGTAAATTGCTTTGGTTTTGAGAATAGTGAATTCAGCCTTCTGTCTCAGCAAGTCTAGATAGGCATCATTTAATCTAACCAGGTTCTGCCTTTCTGAGTCAGTGGACTGGGGTGACAAAGTACGCTCCAGCTCACGAATTTGGTGCAATAGAGATTTAAGTTTCTCCTCTTGCATATTTTTCCTACTAGAGGCTAGGGCAATCAATTGGCCCCATAGGTAAGCTTTTAGAGTGCACCATTCTATATCTGGTCTCTTCGTTGAGTTAACATTAATTTCGGAGCAGTTGATTATTGACCTTCCAACGCCCACCTTTCATAGGAGAAGATAGCAGGGAAATCCAGCACGATACAGGCGAGTGATCGGATAAAGGGCCTGGGTGTATATTCGCATCTGATATCCCGGTAATCAAGCTTTGGGAAATCAATATGTAGTCGATACGAGTGGAAGTATGGTGGACCTGCAAAGTAAATGTGTAATCTCTAACTGTCAGATGAAGGACTCGCCATATATCAACCAGCCCTGCACTGTCTATCAGCTCCCAGAGTGCACGCTGAGCTGGGGAAAGCCCTTTCTGCAATTTATTGGAGTGGTCTAATTGTGGGTCAACAACCAGGTTCAGGTCCCTTCCTAAGATTAGGGGAGTGTCTAGGTGGGGTGATAGAGTATTGAGTAGTTGCATAAAGAAGCGGGGAGAATCGATGTTGGGACCATATACACTAACCAATAAAATGTCTGTAGTATACAACTTCCCCTTCACAATAATGTAATGCCCCTCTGGGTCAGGAATAATTAAATCGGGAGTAAATGGTATGGTTCTCCGAATTAGGATCATCAACCCCCTACTTTGCGTGTTCCCCTCGGCTGAGAAACATTGGCTTATTTGTTGCTTACACAACATGTTTGCCTCTGAGTTTAATAGGTGTGACTCTTGGACCATTATTATGTCCACTGCCAATACACAGAGGTGCTTGAGTAGTTGATACTGCTTAAGTTTGCACCTAGCTCCCCTGATGATCCATGTGAAAATACTCACCATTCCTGTCTTGACAATATACTCAAAACTAAACCTATATAAACCTTATCCAGCAGTTCCCTCTGGAAACTGAACCAGTGTGAAGAAATCCTTCCCCTGTATCCCCAAAACCAAACAAGCCCCTTATTATATCCCTTACATGAAATGGACAGTGACCAAAAAGCCCAGCCCTCCCCTCCGCCCCCTTGTTCATTCTGTGCTGTACACCTCATGCTGCTGCAATCACCCCTCTCCCTCCAGCCCCCCTTATATCTCTAATACAAACAACAAAACAGTCTCGAATGATCTAGGTATGATCACACACAATTGACGCCTTATACAGGTATTATAACCACAAGACATGAACCTAACTACAGCCCTCGACCTTTGGGGCACATCCTATCTATAATAAGTAACACAAAACTATGAACTTCGGTCCTATGAGATCTAACACTTTGGAACTACTAATTCCTTCCCTGGGCTACTACGCTAAACGATTATTGAAATAATTGTAACATCTACTTTTGCAGTTACTTATATATTAAACTATCATTATTTAAACATTGCTCCCCTAATAGGTAACATTGAGAACCCTTTTCCATTATAACAAACCAAAAGGGGAGAAGCACGGCCATGGGATGAAAGTTTTATAATGTATTATAATATTTGGTTTTCTTTTTACTACATGTTTTGTATAGCGCTTTGAAAATTTGAAAGGCGCTTTAAAAATAAAATTATTATTATTATTATTATTAATGAAGCACCTTGAGCTGCCTCCTTTTATTAGGTTATTTTTGATTTTCTACAGATTTATAATTTTAAGTTTATTTGCAATGTTAATGCCATATTGTCATTTTAAATATTTTCTTGTCAAAATGTTATGTAATACCATTCATTGTATGTCTGTCACCCTTCCCACTGATGTGGAGCCTTTGTAAAAGAGATGTTATGTGCTCAAAGGTATTGTAATCCGAGAATGAATAAATAAATAACTTTACTTTTGTGAACACAGGCTTGTAATATTAGTAATTTTTAATATTTTTACCCTTAATTTACAACACTGCCATATCTTTACAGCACCTCATGAATGTGATAGCTGTCATTTTTCTAATCCTGGCCAAATATTTTTTTCACATCCTGAAAGGTGACTTCGCAGCACCTGTGCAAAATCACCTTTTGAACTGGAGCTGAACATTTTCTTTGCCCTTGTTCATGAGCTGGTGTCATAAGAAGGGTATGTTGAAAATGTGGTGTAAATATATTAAAAAACAATAATGTTATGAGCCTACATTGAATTTTGCAGATGCAGGCTCTTCACTTTAGTAATTTTCAATATCTTTACCCCAAATTTACAAAATATGCATTTCTTTACACCATTTCATGAATGTGACAGCTATCATTTTTCAACTCCTGCCCAAAATGTGTTTTTGCACCCAGAAAGTTGATTTTCCACTCCCTGCACAAAATCACCTTTAGGCCAGGAGTTGAACATTTTTCTGCCCTTCTTCATTAGGCAGGGTCATAACAAGGCTATGTTTAAATTCTGGTGTGAAAATATTAAAAAACACATATTCAATATTTTTACCCCAAATTCCTTGGCTACAGCCGTTTCGGCTCTGGCCAGAGTTTGTTTGTGTTTGCTTTCGATTTACACAAGGGCTGGCTCCATGAAGCTTTTCTACAAACTAATGATTTCCTCTGAGACATGCTGTTTCTGAAGGTTTTAACACTGTGCCTGTGCACTTTTTCTGTTGTACTCAAAACTCACCAGAGACACTACAGTTCTCACAAAACAGCATATTTTATTTTATCCACAAATCAAAGGAAACTATTATACAGAGGAATGCATCTTAAATACCTAGCAGATTTCAGTTCACTGATACAATCTCCAGTACTCAATTACAATTCTGTTCACATGGTCTACAGATACCTCCTCAAATGAATCCTGCACACTTACCAAAATAGAGAGCAATGAGTACAACAACACTGTTAGCAATGATGGATTTTTATTATAAATGCCTGTAGGGCACCATACTCAAACATGTTGAAAAGAGCAAAACAGCTTCCTAACATGAACTGGAGATGACCATGATTTACATGCAAGTTAACATTTTTTAACACACTTCCACCTTTATACCCTAAACAGTATAGGCTATCAGTTTTATTCTTATAAGAATGCAACTAAATAGCAAAGTACATATAAACATGTAAGGGTAATAGTTATCTAGTGAGGAGTTTCACTGCATTTTGCACTTTACAAATGGAATATATTCTTGGAAAAGGAACTGCTAGCAAATGGATGCAACCTATGTATTGCACTGTATAATATTTTGTTTTTATACAGTATGTGTAAAGGCCAATAGGCCAATCAATAAAATAAATAAATATGATGCCGGAGATATTCAGTATGATGCTGGAGATGTGCAGTACTTAGTGCTGTAGTTACCATATTGGCATCTTTTGCACATAATATTCTGTTTTTGTATGTGTAAAGGCCAATAGACCAATCAATGAAAGAAATACTATACAATGGCAAATAAGAATGCTGGCCTCTGATTGGTCAGTCTGGGACTGGAGCCATGATGTTATCCTAGCATAGCATCATGGCTCTAGTCCCAGCACACTGCTGACCGCATTTAACTTAAAAAAAAAAAATCACTCTGCTGCCTACGAGCAGCTTCCCCAGTCCCCACTTTTCTGCTCTGCTTGTACAACTGGAAACCTGCCCCCTACACACTGACCATAACCCCGGAACAAAACTCAGACCAAATAACACCCACAACCCTCACACAATGAAATGAAATCCCCAACTGTTTCTCTATTTCTTTTAAAAATCAGATGCAAGACCCATACACAGACTGAGTGCACCTGGCCCAGTGAGCGAGCGAGCAACTGTGTTTTCAAACAGTCACCACATGGCTGTCACTCACTTGCTCCTGAAAGACACTGCTCTCCTGTTCTTCTTTAAAAAAAAATATTACCAGATAAACATACTAAAAAACGCTTTCTGAAGCATCTCCCTACCTCCCATGCAAGCATCCTCACAGCAGCACATGGCCGGCTGAAACTGGATTGGGGGGCGGAGAGCACAGCCTTCTCAAAACAGTAGCTCCATGCATACAGAGTTAAGGAAACACACATAAAGACAAAAAAATCCTGCAAACCAGAACATAAACCCCAAGGAAATAACGTTGATCTGGGATGCTGATTCATAAACACTGGCAAAAGTAGCAAAGACTGCTGTTGGGAGCACAAAACCACACCAAAACAGGGCAGCTCCACCTCCAGGCTAAACAAGAAATTCAAACTATTTTTTATAATGTAATCCTACCTATTGCAAAAAATGACAAAACATCTACTTTTAATAAATTTTTATTTTTTTTTGTCTGTTTTTACAATTGAGCCATTTTATAATAGGAATAATGCACCTCAGGGTGTGTGTCGTACTGGGGTAACATCACTTCTGGGGTGACATTATCCCAGCATGACACACACCCTGTCATGCATCATTATGATGATGCTGGAGATGTGCAATACTTAGTGCTGTAGTCACCATATTGCCATCTTCTGTTTGTGCAGCATAAAACAGTTTGTGCATTAGTGCAAAGAGAGGCCTTGAGTGCATACAAATTGAAGGCAAAACTATACATGCATTACACAATGGTATTGGAAACCTAGTCACTGTTGTAACTGGCATTTTGCCCAATGATAGTTACTGCTCAAGGATAGCATATTTTAACAGAGTGCAAATAGCATGGATCATATAAATAATTCTATCAGCACCCTGTAACAGCCAAACAAGCCATAACAAAAACAATGTTAAGTCATTTCCCTGAACACCAGGGCAAGGAGCTGCTGTTGTGACCGGACGTCTCTACTGGGACTAAAGAAGCAGAACTCTGATACTGGAACCTTCAATTTACTGGGACTTAAGAAGTAGAACTTTACTACTGGGACCTTCAATGTCGGGAAAAATAAAAATAAAAAAAAGCTAGTGTGTTTGTCTGAGTTGGCTGAAGTGAATTATCTGAGCAGTTATCTAGCTGTTAATCTCAGGTTGCTGAAGGGGATTATCTGTGCATTTTAACTAAGTGTAGAAAGATCTGTTAAGTAGGGGGAGTGACTTAGCTAGAAGGAAGCCAGGTTAAAGCCAGATTTAAACACTGCCCTAGATAGCTTCTGCCAGAGAATTGTCAGGGAACACCAGGACAAGGAGCTGCTGTTGTGACTGAACATCTCTACTGGGACTATATTGCCATCCTGCCCCACCCAAAGCCAGTTCTACTTTTATAGGCACAGGATTTGACTGACAACATGAACTTCCTGTTTGGGAGCAGGAAGTGAGTGATCACAGAGACACCAAAGACTCCCCATCCTAGAAGGACAAGAGTAGCTCTCCGTCCTCCCCCCCCCCAGCTGCTGGAGGCTGCCTCTGAGCAAGTAAGGTGACTACTGAGAAATATAGGATCTTCTTGTCTCAGAACAGGAAGATCAGGTGCTTAAAGGGCACAGAGGTAGTAATTAAGTAGGGAAAAAAATTTGAAAAATTAAAAAATAAACCGAGGAAAGAATAAGTATTCCAAACAACAGTGAAGGGGCCAGAAATAAGACATGATAGGAGTGGTGCAGTGAAATGGCTGCGGAGCAGCAGTCTTCTGGGAGACGTTCTGGAAGATGTGGTGTTGTCCCATCTGCAGGCAGCTCTCTGGGCTGAGGGAGGAGGTTGCTCATCTCCAGGCTGAATTGGCTAGGATTTGTGGGACCTCCTCTCCCATTCAGGGACCACCAGGGCCACTGCCGTTGCCTCAGAGGTTGCCAAGAAAGATGAGCATTTGGACCACAGTGGGCTGAGGGAGGGTGAGGGTGGTGGAACAGAGGTGCATCCCTCCAGTTTTACCTCTCCACAACTCATATGCCATTCTGGCAAAGTGTGGTTCCTCTATGGAGGCACCCACAGTGTAGACCAAGGAGGATGCTGGGAACCTCCACAAAGGAGACCCACAGGAGGGTGGCATGGGACCTACAGGGAAGGAAACAACTCCTGGTGGGGACTCCATTGTTAGGAAGGTAGAACTGGGGAGGAAGGGGAGAGGGAGGTAAGGTGCCTGCCTGCCATGGCTTGAGGGACAGGAGCGAATCCTCAGGATCGCCAGAGCAGCTGCACAGGGGAGGGAGCTGGATGTCATTGTCCACCTAGGGACAAATGACCTGGCTAAGAAAGGGATCAGAGCAGTGCAGGAAGAGTTTGTGGAGTTGGGGAGGGGCCTTAGACAAGTAGCATGCATTGTAACCTTCTCGAGGTGCTGCCTGTCTATGGTGTAGGTGAGGCTAGGGTGCTCCACACCATGGGATTCAATCAGTGGTTGAAAAACTGGTGCAGAGCTCAGGGATTTGGCTTCATTGGGGACTGGGGGTCCACCTGGAGTGATGCAGGCCTATACTGCAGTGATGGTCTGCATCTGTCCAGGAGGGGAACCAGGATCCTAAGTGATAGGTTTAAATGCTTCATTGGCAAGCATTTAAACTAGCCAAGGGGGGAGGCACTGGAAAGGAGCAGGAAATCCTAGCCCCCAAAAAGTCAGGGTAGTAAGTGAGGTAAACACCAAGTTAGAGATGTCGACAGGGAGAAGGGCAGGGGTAAATGGAGAAAGTGACAAAGGCAATAAGGACAGGGATGGGTCAAAAAGGGATAAGGCCATCAGGAAATGGAGGGTAATGAGTACCAATGCCCATAGTCTGGGCAACAAGCTCCCTGAACTGGTGGCCTTGATGGAAGAGAGATGCCTAGATATTGTAGCAGTCACAGAAACATGGTACACAGAGAACCATGACTGGATGTTAACATACCAGGGTACACAACCTACAGGAGAGACAGGAGGGAGAAGAGGGGGAGGAGTAGCTCTCTATGTAAGGGAAAGGATTAAAGCAACTGAATAAAAGAGTAAACAGGGAGGAGAGGAGGCAGTGTGGGTCACCTTAGAGACTGGAAATGGCACCATAATCTTCACTGGGTAGTATACAGACCCCCATGTCAGTGGGAGGGAATGGATAAGAATATGATAGAAGGCATTCTTAGGATGGCAGAGAAAGGGGAGACACTGTAAATGGGAGACCTGAATATGACAGATGTTAACTGGAGCACATTTGCTGCAGCCACATCCAAGAGCAGGGCCATTTTCAATGCCCTCACAGGTGGCATGCCTCAGACAGCTAGTTTTGGAACCCACTCATGATGGAGCAATCTTAGACCTTGTACCTCAAATGGGGACAGTGAGAGGATCTCAGATCTAGAAGTGGTAGCTATCTGGGAACAAGTGACCACCAAACAGTGTGGTTCATGATAAACTCAGCTACAGAGTCAAGCCACAAAAGTGAGGGTACTGGACTTAGGAGGGCTGACTTTGGCAAGATGGGAGAGTGCCTAGAAAAGCACTAGCAAACAGGCTAGAAGGAGGGTGGAGCAACAATGAGGAAACATCAAAACTGCCATCACAGAGGCAACAAGCCTCTGTGAAGCAAATAAATCAAAGTGAAAGAAAAAAACATTATGGTTCCCAAAAGAGGTGTCGGGGAAGGTCAGGGAGAAAAGGAAAGCATTCAGGAAGTATAAGGAAACACAGAAGGAGGAGGACAGACAGCTGTACCAGTTAAGGCAGAAAGGAACAGTGAGGGAAGTCAGAATAGCAAAGGCCCAAACTGAGGAAAAGATAGCCAACTCGGTTAAGAAGGGGGATGAAGCCTTTTATAGGTACATCAGGGAGCATAGAAAGACAAAGGGAGGGATAGTGAGGCTGAATTGAATGGACGTTGGGTGGACAGAGAGGGACAGTGAAAAAGCAGGGATATTGAATAAATACTTCTGCTCAGTAGTCACAAAAGAGACGGAGGGGGAGGTGCCTAATCCAATTAACAGAAGCACTCTGGATAGGGGGTTTGAGCCCAGTCCTTTCACAGAAGAAAGGGTTCTGAAAGAACTCCTAAAACTGAAGGTGGACAAAGCAATGGGGCCTGATGGAATTCACCCCAGAATTCTAAAAGAATTAAGGGGAGAACTAGTGAAACCACTGACTGCCCTTTTAAACAAATCATGGGAGGATGGTGTGGTACCTGAGGACTGGAGGAAGGTGGATGTGATTCCCCTTCACAAAAGTGGGACCAGGACAAAGGCAGAAAACTACAGACCTGTCAGTTTGACCTCTGTGGTAGGGAAAGTGATGGAATCACTTCTGAAGGAAAGAATAGTTGAGTACCTAGAGGCCAGTGGGGCACAGGACCCAAGGCAGCATGGGTTCACAGTGGGAAGGTCATGTCAGACAAATCTAATTGATTTCTTTGACTGGGTGACCAAAGTAGTAGACCAGGGAGGGGCTGTGGATATGGCCTACCTAGACTTTAGCAAGGCATTTGACACAGTCCACACAAAAGATTAATAGACAAATTAACCAGCCTGAGGTAGGTCCCAGAGTGGTAGCCTGGGTAAAACATTACTGGACAACAGGACACAGAAGGTAATTGTAAATGGAGTCCACTCTGAAGAAAGAGGGGTTACTAGTGGGTACCACAGGGTTCAGTACTGGGTCCAGTCCTTTTTAATGTCTTTATAAGTGACATTGCAGAGGGATTAGAATGAAAAGTATGCCTCTTTGCAGATGACACAAAGATCTGCAAGATGGTTGATACATAAGGAGGTGTGGAAAGTATGAGAAGGGACTTGGCAAGGTTGGAGGAATGGTCAGAAGTATGGCAGCTTGGATTCGATGCAAAGAAGTGCAAAATAATGCACATGGGAAACAAAAACCCAGGGGAAGATTACACAATGGGGGGGAGGTAGTAACAACAACAAAAATGGAAAGAGACCTGGGGGTAATCATATCAGATGACCTTAAGGTTAGCAAGCAATGTGAGAAGCCAGTAGGGAGGGCTGGGGGGATACTGGGATGTAAAGGGAGTGGCATCACCAGCAGAAAACAGGAAGCTGTTATTCCTCTGTACAGACAGTTGGTAAGACCACATCTGGAGTACTCCGTCCAGTTCTGGAGACCCTATCTCCTCAAGGACATAGACAGGATAGAGGCAGTCCAGAGGAGGGCAACTAAAATGGTGCAGGGTCTGCAACAGAAGCCATACAAGAAGAGACTAAAGGAGCTTAATATGTACACTCTTGAGAAGGGGGGCATGATAGAAACTTTAAGTACCTCAGTGGACTCAACAAAGGTCCAAGAGGGTATCTTTCAGAAAAAAAGAGATGAGCAAGAACAAGGGGACACAATTTGAAGATGGGGGTGGTTCTAGAGCAATGTGAGGAAGTATTTTTTCAGAGAGGGTGGTGGATGCATGGAACAGCCTTCCTGAGGAGGTTGTTGGGGTCTAAAACTGTGGGAGAATTCAAGAATGCATGGGACAGACATAAGGCAATTTTTGTGGGGGGTAGGAAGAAATAGGCTATTGGTTAACTAGGATCTGCAGCTTATCCTGTAGGTAGGGAAATAGGCAGACTAGGTGGGCCAAGCGGTTCTTATCTGCTGTTAAAGTCTATGTTTCTATGTTTCCCCCTCTCCCTCTCTCCATAGCAGTTATCCCAGGCATCCTATGGTATCCTTCCCTCTCCCTGTGTTAGAACCCCTTGTGTCCAGGGGCACCTTCTCCCTCTCACTGTGTCTCCACCAGTTATCTATGGCATCCAGTGGCACCACCTCCCTCTCTCTATCCACATGCCAGTATTTCCTGGTGTCAAGTGGTACCTTCCACCCTGTTGAATAACCTTATCTCACCTGGCCCAGTAACAGTGGTAATCATAACCTCTTCATTCATCTCCTTAGCCAGCAACAGTCTGACTCAAGTAAACACTACAGTACAGTACGGTATACTGATATATCAGCAGGTACATTGATATAGTAGTAAGACATTTCTAAGAAATCACAGAAGCCCCATAATATTCTGAGGCATATCACAACTACTATCTCAATATGCCCACTGGTATATTAACATAGTGTTTGCAAGAATTTGACAGTGGAAGGCCAGGAAAGTGAGCAGAGAATTTGTGCTGGCCACCATGGTTGGAACAGGGTTGGGAATTATGGGGTTCTGGGGAGTGCCACTTGGACGTTAAGGACAGCAGATATGGGTACTGGGGGAGAGTGTCACTGGAGGCCAAAAATAACTGATATGGGCACATGAAGAGAGAGAGAGAGAGAGAGAGAATGGGGATGCCACTGATAACAGGAGAAACTGCCATGGGGATATTGCAGAGAGAGTGGGTGCCACTGGATGCCAAGGATAAGTAGCATGGGAATAGGGAGGGGTGCCACTGACAACAGGGAGAACTGGCCTGGAGATCGGGTGAGAGGGGTGCACATTGGTTTGTGCTCCACACAGACTGTAGATCACAATATAATACCGTACTATTGAAGTGGACCTTGAATAATTACATTACGGATGACATTCTGACCCTTAAATACAGAAATACATTTATGCTAATGTGGAAATGGTGTGCTGCAGCCTCATGTCTCAACCTGCTCACATGTGTAACTGGATATCTCTGTTGTCTGACTTCAGCACGGCATGCAACTCAATGCTACATAGAAGGTTGCTGATTAATTTAGAGGATTTGGGTACATCGATGGACCTAGTTACATAGATTGGAATTTGGTTGAAGGGAAGACAGCAGATGAAGAGGTAAATGTGGTCATATTGGGGGAGAAGGAGGTCACAAGCAGGTTTCTTCAAGGGCAGTCCTGGGACGAGTACTTTTCAATTTGTTTATCTATGACATAGGAGAAGGAATACATGAGAAGATGTGTCTTTTCACTGATGACACTAAGCTCTGTGGCAGGGTAGACAGTGAGGAGGGGGTAATGGAGATGCTGAGGAACCTGCTAAGATTAGAAAGGTGGTCCAAAATCTGACACTTGAAATTCAATGCCAAAAGATACAAGGTGATGTACATAAGGAACAATAACCCCAGGATGGAATATTGCATGGGAAAGGTTAAGATGGACACACACTAATTCTGAGGTAAGTGACCTTGGAGTTATCATAAATGACTTCATAAAACAATCCAGCCAATCAAACAAAGCCTACAGCAAGGTGAAGAGAGTGCTGAGGTGTATTGAGACTGGGTTCTGACAGCAGAAGGAAAGAAGTAATACTACTGTACCTCTCTACAGAACACTGGTGTGTCTGTATATGGAATACAGTGCACAGTTCTAGAATCCCCACCCATGGTGGGCTAAAGACAAGCTGAAGACAGTGCAGCATAGTGTAAACAAAATGGTTCAGTGCCAGAGGGCAAATCCTACAACGAACAACTCATGGCACCAAACATGTACTCACTAGAGGACAGAAAGGAGGGGGAAGACAGGATAAAGACCTTCAAGTTCATAAAAGGAATGACTAAGGAAAACCATGAGAAACTAGTCAGCTGAAATGGCAAGCAAAAAGCATGGAACCTGAAGGGGGAGATTCTGGAAGGACATGAGAATATTTTACTTTACAAAGAAGGCGGTTGATCAGTTGAACAGCCTACCAGGTAAAATGCTAAGCACAGAAACTACCAATGGTTTCAAACACAGCTGGGACAGAGTTAAGGAATTAATAGTTACTCAGGGGATAGCAGTAACATGGGGTAAGGGAGGCAGTGAGGGCATAAACTCCATCTAGACAATAGGTCCAGGTGTGGCATAGGGACAGGTTTAACAGGGCAGACTGCATTGACCAATGGTCTTTTTCTGACATTTTCTGTGTTTTATGTTGCATGCTGCAGCTCACATCCTGCAGTACCTCTTCAGCAGAGAGAAATGTGCCTTGATAATGATATAGATTTTGAGGCAACATTATAGGAAAGAGGTGGTAGGGCTTTGCATGCTGGATAGGATCGTTAGCATTTAATGTGCCAGTATTGTAGTTCAGTGCTTCACTACTAAGGTGTCTGTGGCAAGCAAACTGTCCAGCTTGCTCAGTATGAAGAAATGATTAGCATGACTAATCACTACTGTAGTTTGTGCTTATGCAAGGGTTAGAGTTTTGATCTCACTGGAGATATACCCTGAAACCTGTTAGTGCTTTACATAGCTTTAGTAGATGGGTTCCAATATACCTCCTCTTGTCTCATTCCCATAGTTGCGTGAACACATAGCACTTCATGCTTTACTCCATGTGAGTTTTGTCTTGGCGACACATTGTGCATAATATAAGACCCGCCCTCCTTATTTCACAAGTTGGCCCAGGTGCTGGGATCCATAGCTCCGGAAGACACCCCCATTTTATTAGGGGGTGATTTTAATCTTACTCTGGACCCTTTCCTGGATAGATCCCCCTTCCTATACTGAGCCCCACTCCAGGGCTGTAATGGCAGTTGCTCAATTACAATAAAATTTGGCCCTTATGGACATCTGGAGAATATTTCACCCTTCCCAGCAGGACTACACCTTTCATTCCCCAGTACATAGTTCTCTTAGTAGAATAGACTTCTGGCTCACCTCTACTACTATTACTAGTAACACTGTTAATACCCTTATTCATCCCTTAGTTATCTCGGATCATGCCCCTGTGCATCTTGCCTTCACATGGGGCCCCCCTTCTCCCTAAGTCTCCGGCATGGAGGCTGGACCCATTGCAACTTCGTGACCCAGACTTTCCCCCCTTGGCTTCAAAAGGAAGCAACAGAATTTTTTCGGCATAATCTCATAGCAGATACCTCTGCAGGTACCACATGGGAGGCATTCAAAGCTACTCTAAGAGGGGCGATAATAGGGTATGTGAGCCGGCGCCGAAAGAGGAGGAAACAGTATTTGAAGGGGCTTGAATGACAACTCTGAGAAGCGGAGCTTGCTTTTAAGGCCCTTTGTGTCCCTTCCCTTAGGTCAGAGGCAGGTCACAAGGTCACCTCTCTGAAGATGCAAGTGAACGAGCTGGTCTCTAGAAAGACAGAGATTTTGATCATTAGACTCAAGCATAAATATTTGGAAGGGGAAGAAAAGGGGGGCAAGATGCTGGCATACTGTCTCAAAAAGCAGCAAGCCAAAAAGCATATAGCAACTTTAGAGGATGCAGGGAGTAGGACCCAGACCTCAGCGCAAGGTAGTAATCAAATAATGATGGATTTTTACTCCTCGTTATATAAATCCTCCAGAGCCCCAGACACCCAGGGGGTCCGCCCATTTCTGGAGTCCCTACATCTCCCCAAAATCTAGGAAGCCGAAGCTAATGCCCTAGATGCCCTGATCTCAACCCAGGAAGTGGCAGACACCATCCTCTCCCTTAAAAAGGGAAAGGCCCCAGGAGAGGATGGTTTCCCTATTGAAGTGTGTCAGCTGTTGCATCCCATAATCTCGCCAGTATTGCAACAAGTATTTACTGAGTCATTGCAAACAGAGTCTCTCCCTTCATCCCTTAGGGAGGCGACTATTACTATCCTACCAAAAAAAGGTAAAGACCCTCTTAAAGCATTCAGCTACCACCCTATTTCATTATTGAATGCTAGCTAAGATACTAGCTAATAGACTTAATCCTCTCCTTCCCAGTTTGATCCACCCATCCCAAGTAGGCTTTGTTAAGGCCGCTTTAGCGCGGACCATATTAGATCATTGGTAAATTTAATCCATAAGGCCCAAACATTACCTTTCCCCACTGCTGCCATTGCAGTAGATTTCAAAAAGGCCTTTGATTCCCTGGAGTGGGACTATGTCCAACAAGTACTTTGCACTATGGGCTTGGGGGTGGGGTTTTGGGCCTGGATTGGGGCAATATATTCATCCCCAGCTGCACGGATACTCACCAATACGATGCTGTCTTCCCCATTCATACTGGGTAGGGGTGCCTGTCATGGCTGCCCACTTTCCCCACTACTTTTTGTATTGGCAGTAGAACCCCTGGTGGCTGTTATTAGGCAAAATCCTCTAATTTCTGGGGTCCAGGTGGGAACAAGGGCATACCCTACTCTTATGTATGCGGATGACCTGTTGCTCCCTATAGCCAATATCGTTACCTCCCTCCCTCCCCTACTGTCCACCTTGTCAGATTTCTCTACATTTTCAGGGCTCAAGATTAACCAGACCAAGACTGAGATCTTACCTTTAAACTCTAAGTGTACCTCTCAAATGGTTACTCAGCATGGGCTCCGATGGGCCCTGTAGGGGATTACCTACTTGGGCATTACTATCTCTCCTAATCTGCATAAAATCTGGGACCCAAATATGAAACCACTTTTTGCGTCCATTTGTACAGAACTGGACACATGGAAATTCGACTGTTGCATGTAGGTAAAATATCCGCAATTAAAATGGTCACAGCACCAAAAATTATGTATCTTCTCTCCCACATCCCTTTGAAAATACCTCGTTATTGGTTTACTAAGTTAGACTCCCTGCTGGGATCCTTTTTGTGGGAGGATAAGAAACCTAGGTACAGTAGAAATAAGCTCAGAGCTCATTGGTCGGAAGGGGGTTGGGGTCTTCCATGGTTAGAGGGGTATAAATGGGCCTTTCAGCTGGCTCAGATGTTAAAATGGTTCCTTTTCCCCTGAACACAACACTCCCCAGTGGCTGGATATGGAGAGAGAGAGGTATATCAGCTTACTCACTTGGTACTATTGTTATTTAACCATCCCCCTAAGGGCACTCGCTCTCATCCTACTATAGGTCCCTCTCTGGAATATTGGGCCAAGGTGCATAAGAAGTTGGATGCCTCCCCATCTCCCCTAAGACTTACCCCACTATGGGGCAATAATGAGATTACCATCAATAAACAACCAATTGCATGGCCTTCATGGGAACATGGTGGTATCTTATTGCTTGGAGATATGCTCATTTCTGGTACAGATACCCTTAATTTCTTTGAGGGCCTGTGGAGCTCTTATGGGATCTTTCCCAAAGACTTCTGGTGATTCTTTCAAAAAAGAAGTGCCATCCTTATGTACAGGCATAAGCAGCACCAAGATCAACACATCTCCCAGGTAGAGTCATGGCTGGCCCTAGAAAGAGGACAGTCAGTCTGGGTATATGTGGCCATTCAGAGCACCATCCTGTCCCAAGCAGAGGAATCCAAGCATAAATGGGAGAAAGCACTGCATGCCCCTATTACGAACCTGGAGTGGAAGTCTTGTATAAAATTAGCTCATGGGGCATATCCTGACACCAGTAGTCAATTAATACTGAACAAGATAATTCACTCCTGGTACAGGAGTCCTATAGTCCTCGCCAAGGCAAAGCTGGCTCAGTCTGAGCTGTGTTGGAGGTGTCAGGAACTCCCAGGTGACCTGTTCCATATACTTTGGTCCTGCAGGCTGCTCCAGCCACTATGGCAGGCTACCTGTGAGATGGGGTCCAAAATACTTAAGAAGCTTGTGCCTCAGTCCCCTGAGTTGCTGTTATTAGGACTCCAGACCCTGGTCCCTCACCTTCATCTCTCTGAGTTGAAACTACTTCTGACACTCAGTAGGCAGGTTAAAAGACTCCTACTGTGTAAATGGTGGTCTCAGATAATCCCCTCCCTGGGGGAGCTACTTACCTCCATGGCTCAAGTTGTCAACTGGGCCAGAATATCACATACTGTGACCAATACCCTCTTTAAATATACTGCCCTCTGGACTCCCTTCCTTCTGTTTTTGAAACCTAGGGAGGGAATCGGCAGAATAGGCACAACCATGCTACTATAATGGTCTCCTCTCATGGTGCATTTGGGGCAAGTGCTGGAGAGATTGTTATTGAGTTATAGGGGACCATGCTCTATGGATGACATGGTCTAATATCAGTAAAGGATAGTATCTTCTCTGACAATGAAGACCTGTTTGCTTTGTGTGTGTGATCTCTTGTATTTTGTAGGTGTAAAGTAGAGGACAGTGGCCCTGGACCTCTCATAATTTCTGATGCTTTGTCAAATACTGCAGAAACTAGCAGGATGGGGCCAGGTAAGATATATTTGTATGAGTTAGCCATAATGCAATACACCAACTGCTAATACTTTCAAAGTTAATCTCCAGCTGGATAGGTGTTGTACATCCAAGCACAGAGTATTATCCTACTGCTTACCTGGGTAGTATATTCAGTTCATTACTATTTGGCTAGCATGTTCTGTTCTCTGCTTCTACAGACATATGTAACAGTCTGTAAGACCTTTGCAATGTATCCGACTGTTTTTATGTTTGTATCATCTTAATAAGTCAGATCAATAAAACGTATTAACCATAACAACATAAAGAATAATGAATACCTAACTATCGATAACAAGCTGGTTAGTTCATTGAGAGGTTGCCATGGTGACCATTTGAAACTCGAGAGCATAGCTTGAGAGGTTTGGTCACCATGGGTAACCTCGAGATTAACTAACCCAGTTAGTTACTATTAGTTCGGTGTTTATTGTTTTTTATAGTGTTGAATGCCAACTGCTACTGAAACAAATACTTTACACAACTATTTGGGAGACCTACTTTGTTTTTTCCTCCACTGTGCTGCTCTCCTACTATCTTGCTTACACCACCGTGGCCGCTTCCTGGTCATATAATGCACATGTACTAGTGCATTTGATGTTGTTATGCTTCAGTAGCTACATAGCTAGTGCAGCATAACAGCTACGATGATGTAGCTACTACAGCATAGCAATATTTCTAAAGTGATGGATTTCTATCGCTAACAACGTTCCATCATATACTATAAAGGATTTCAATGTATTTAATCACTTGCCTTTTTACATTGATTTTACAAACTGATATTGAATAATATGAAGGAATGGACAATGGTTTAATGCTTACAGAACAAATAAAGTAATTTTGCAATGCATTCCCAACTCATTAGCAGTCAAATTAGAGAATGTGTTTTAAACTGCTTTCATAGAATGTTCAGTGCTTGCAACAAAATGCTTTGAAAAATGTAAGCAATAACCCACAGCAGGACATAGGTTTATAAAAAATGAATGCAAACTCTGGATGAATTTGAAAGCACAAGGCCAATGGCAGAGTGCCTTTCAATGTACCCAGGAAGTGTGTTAATTCTCAAGAAATCCATGCCATTGAGTGGGATATTGTGCTTAAAAAATGGAACAGGAATTTTTGATGTAAAAGATTTTCTTTTCTAGTATTTAGGCTGTTGCTAGGTAGAATATGTGAGTTTGGTAATGGAAGTTGAATGCATATAAATGATTGCAGGAAGCATAGTTTTTTTGATGAAATATTTCCCTGTTGTGAGTTATTGCATTTGAAAAATGTAAGTATTTTTATTTTAATGGAAACATAGTTTATTTTCATTTAGTTACGTTGTTGGTGATAGATTAGGGTGTGTTAGTTACTAGCTGTGAGATTTCTTTTTATTTTTTTGTGCCCTCCTCCTCTCTC
This sequence comes from Neoceratodus forsteri, assembly GCA_016271365.2. NCBI lineage: Eukaryota > Metazoa > Chordata > Ceratodontiformes > Ceratodontidae > Neoceratodus > Neoceratodus forsteri. The sequence continues at coordinate 1,875,514,230 of CM057456.1, forward strand.
CGCCGGTCATCCGCCTGGTCACGGACCCCTCGGCTGCGGCATCCCCACATGAGCTGTACTCCCGGGACCCCCTGGATTACCCCCCAGGGCAGAGACGTGGCACCCATCCCCTTTTGGGTGCCATGAACAACGGGATAGGGCGGGAGTCAGCCTGGGGAGCCGATAGCAGCCTCGAGGCGGGCATCATCTAGGCAGTGAGAGGCGGGCTGCTTTCTCCCTCAGAGGGCGCGTGGAACCGCAACGACGCCAGCATCCGCCCCGCCCTTGAGCCTTTCTGTCCCATATGCTGAGGTACCCTGGCATCCACCAGGTGTCCCCATGCATCTGTGACAGCCCTCCCCGAGAAGGACAGCAGTCGGACGCCGATCCTTCTCTCTCCGACTGGCCCTCCGCTTCCGACGATTGTGAGCTCGCTCTCAACCTAGGTCGTCAAGCGTTGTAACGGAAATCCAACCGCTGTGCCGGTGGGCCGGCCAAAGCTGTGAGATTTCTAAGAAATGAACCAGTGTTCAGTTGTTGATGTGTTTCAACCAGTGAAACTTTTAGGTCTGGTTACTTCATAAACTCCATTTATTTAATAAGGAATATACCGTACATGGATAACTAATTTAAAGAGCTCCTGATACTGTTGGGACAACTTTTAAAATATGTAATACTTAGATCCAGTTCAGCTTCTAGTTTATTTTTCTGTAACTCACATTTTTATTACTAGGGGCATTTGGATGAAAATGAGATCTCAGCCCTATCAGCTGTGGCTTCCTGTCTACACCTAATATCATAATTCTGGTTATGACATCACAACCTGTTGCTGTGAAGATAATTATGATGTCATACACTGTGGATAAAGATGCCAGGTGAAGGCAAGCAGCCAGAGCAGATCAAGTATAAGGGATAGTAACCCTGTTTTCATGCAGCTGTCATTAGTAATTAAAATTGGGGGAAAAAAATTAGAGAAGTGTATAAAATGTTGACTGAATTTTATTTGAAACTTGCATTTTCCAAAGTTTTTCTAATGAAGTTAGGGGCCCTTTAAAACTCACTGTTACTCCTGAGGTGAGTGCATTTGCAGCTCAAATCATAGATTATTTCCAATCAAATGCAAAATTACTTCAATGTAGTCAGTACTGCACAATGAAAAACAGAACCCAAGCAACCACTTCATTTTAGCTGAGGTCTGAAGCTCTCTGAAATTGGAAGCCCTTTATTCCACACTGCGTGCATCCATCCAAATAACATTGTCAGTGCTGGATCATGCTCTTATCACAGTAACTGTTTACAATTGCTAGAGTCAGCATCTCCCATTACTGAAAATATTTTCAGTTGCACAATGAAGTTTGATAAGGAAGACCCCCTCAGGATCCAAGTGCTCTGCAGTTTCTTCCTGTTTTCTTTTCAACTACACAACGACGTTTGATAAGGAAGACTCCTCAGGATCCAAAAGTCTTGCAGTTTTGTCTGTTTAAGAAAATAAAAACTGTAGTTCTTTTTTGCTTTTAGTATGCTATTTGCCTACTACTGTACTAAAGTAGTGCCTGAAAATGAGTAGTTTTCTCTAGCACACTTACCAGGTTACCAAAAGCAAATAAATAAAGTAAATAAAAATAAGATGCACACAATTCATATCTGCTACATTTGACAGGAAAACTAACAGCTGGACTCAGTAACTAAAATTTGGGACATGTGTTCCTATTGATGAGAATCCCATATTACTGCCCCCCTCCCCCCCACCAGTTTGATTATTTTGTGCCACTGGTTTTAAGCATTACCCCCTGATTTGTGACTTAAAGGTATGATGACAGTTATATGGTATATTAAAATATGCCTTGCTCCCTAAATAGGCAGTCTATTTTTTTAGTAACCTGAACCTAGTATAGAACAGGAAGAAGGAAGAATGTGAAACTTTATCATTTCTCTCAAGCTTTGATTATGTCACCGAAAAGTAAATGGTAAGAAAGTATAAAGAAACACAATCCATAAAGGAAGTGAAAAAGGTTAAAGAAGTCAACATTAATTAAATGGTGATTGAAGCTGAGAGAAAATTGATCTATATTAGCTGAAGGCCATTTTTGCCTTCTGGGACAAAGAGCACTGGTGCAGAAGGGGAAAGAAAGGTTTCTACTGTTTTGTTGTGGAAATATATGTCACAGACTACCTCTTAGCCCATGGCACTGTGATTTAAGACAGCAGTGAACTTTTGGATTTACTGGTTTTAGTGTCCTATAACTGCTTGTGGGTATTGTGTAGAGATAAGAGACTCTTAACAAAATTCTAAGGAGGTCAAAGATCATGAGAGCTTCATCGACTTTGTATGCTGTTCTGTCTCAGGCAAACAAAGCAAGATTGAAACACAAGTAAAAACATCAGGGCAAGGCCACTAACTGCAGCTAAAGGTTATGAGGCACACTGAGTTTGAAGTGGTGGAAAATTGTTTTTGTATCTCTATTTGAATAGACAAATTTGCATTAAAACATTCTTAGAATGTGATTGAATAGCAGATTTTTTAAAGCATTACCAACTTGTAGTGACAAAACGCAGTTATTTAACAATTTGTACATGTTCCTAAGTAATGACTTCATTTAGAAATGCTAGCTGTTTTCAGCTTTCTGAACATCTAGATAGTAAATGAGACCAGCACAAATAGATATACGTGATATATGTTGCCTTCTTCACACCCAACTAAACATTTGTGCAAGGTACAAGTGAGGTAGCTTATCAAGGCCCTAGCAGTTAGCACTACCAAAATGAATAAAACTGATTTCGAGAGCAAGATCTTGCCACAGTAATTGTTTTTTTTTCAATGGGAGTGCATGCACATTGCACATTTGTATACACAAGAATGAAAGCACACAAACTAAGTGATTTGCAGTCACACACCCACATAAACATATTGATACATACTGCACATGGATATGATATGCATACTGTACAGAGGTGCACTGAGACAGACATACTGTTATTTACTTTTAGTTATTTATTTTATGTAATTTATTTGTTTATGACTTTGATAACCGGGTAAGTACGCTGATCCCAGGGACAGTTTTCAGGCATGCCCCGGGTCAAGACAATGGCACAGGAGCAAATGAAAGCATCATACATGAATCATGAAGGCAAATTACCTAAATAATGTCCAGAGGAAAACAAATGATAGATGAAAGATACAGCAGCAGTCCTGTGTGTATGTATTCACATACACACAGTATGCTGTAGGCTTCCTATCAGACAGACTTAAGGTGCAGTATGCTACAGTTTTAAACAGTAGAACATGGATCAGACTAATATATATATATATATATATATATATATATATATCAATCACTGAAATTGTCCTAAACTGCTCTCACATATGGTCATTTGCTACAAGCATAGGGAAAAAGCTACAAGCTTGTAAACCTAGCTATCATCCTGGTGATCAATTGCCACATTATCCAGGTGAAATGAAATACATCAACCCATAAACTTTTTCTTCAATTCTGCTTATCACTCCTCTGCTGAGTATGAGATCTGAGATCTCTTTTGGCCTTCTCCAGCACCCATATCCTGTCTGACTGAGACCCTCCTGCTCATGACACTGGGCTCCCTGGTCCACCCGAGACACACCTGATGGACAGACCCCTCAGACTGCTCCCCAAGGCAGGGTTGCTTTCAGCTCCTTGGTGAACTACCACACTAATTTGTCCACAGGCAGAGGTGAAGAACAGGGGCTGCCAGCTCAGAGCAGGTTGGGTTCGTTGGAGGATTTGGTGGACAGGAGCAGTGTCAACCCCTCATCTGATGGCTATTTTCCACCTGATTTCATCCCTGGAAGAGAGGATTTGCAGTGACATCCTGGTGATGTCACACATGCTCCCATACCTGATGTTCCAATGTCTACCTCTCCTCCAATCCCTTTGTTCATACAGTCTTTGCTCATTGCCCCCCAGCCAATGCTAGGGGTCAGACTGTTGCTGAGTGCTGCATCTCCCCTGCCTTAGAGGAGAGCTGTCCACTGGATGCTTGATCCTCCTCCCACCAGACAACTCTCTGATACCCCCAGCTCATTCCCAAACCTGGGTCATCAGCGTTGGAACCAATAGTCCTACCACTTGTGCCAGCAGGCTGGCTAACCCGCAGACTTTGGTGAACATTCATGAATGGTTCTTTAACATCCATCAATGTTTGTCAACTGTTCTTCAACTCAATTCATGAACCATGTTCATGAACTGTTCTTTAACACAAAGTAAATGAAGTTACCAAGCCTTTAAAGGACCATGATGAACTGAGACAAAAACTGATTTGCATAAATAATTTACACATCACAATACACAGTTTCCCATTGTAAACATTCAAAATATCACAAAACCAGAACTTTTTCAGTATAAGAGTGGGGGATATATGTTCTACAGGGCAATTAACTCTCTGAGCACACAAAAGGATTCATTTTAATTTTTATCATAGTTTAAAAAACTTGCAGATTCTACTCATATCTTCTGTGAAGAAATATTTCCTCACGTCCCCTCTAAGTCTCCCCCCTTCCAGCTTCATATCATGCCCCCATGACTTTGAGCCTCTCTTTCTGTGCAATTTGCCTCCCTCAAGTACCTTATTGATACCCGTGAGGTATTTGAATGTTTCTATCATGGCTCTCCTTTCTCTCCTTTCCTCCAGTGAGTACATATTTAATTCCCTGAGTCTTTCCTCATGAGGCTTCTGATGCAGACCATTCACCATTTTGGTTGCCCTTCTCTGTACTGCCTCCACCTGGTCTATGTCCTTCCTGAAATGGGGCCTCCAGCACTGGACATAATACTCCAGGTGTGGCCTAGCCATTGATCTTTATAGGGTTAACACCACTTCCCTTTTTCTGCTGGTGATACCCGTCCTTATGTACCCCAGCATCCTACTAGCCTTTCCTACTGCCTTATCACACTGCTTTGCTACCTTCAGGTCATCAGATATGATGTTGGAGGGGGGGTGTTTAAGAGGAATATGAGGTAGCACTACCTCACTGAAAGAGAGGTAGATGCTTTGAATAGACTGCCATGGAAGTGGTGGAAGTGAAAATAGTAGGTGGCTTCATGCAAGTGTAAGATAAAGATAGGAGAATATTAGTAAATAGGCAGGGTGGAGGGAGGGTCACCAGAGACCAAAAAAGGTCTACAGAGACAGACTAGGCAGGGATCATCTGGGCAGATTAGGTGGCCAAGCAGTCCTTTTCTGCCAATGGATTCTATGATCTTTCTATAAGTTAAGTTATTAATTCTAAAATGCAGTGCAAGAAAAGCCGTTCATTAGAAAATGTAGACAGGATTCACAAAAGGCAACTTAGGACACAAGGCAACTTGCGTCTGAAAATATGGTGCAAGTAGCACGTGCATCCTGAGTTGTGTCATGCTGGGATTCACAAAGGTAGCCTATGACATGCTGCAGGCTGCCTGTGCCAAATGCACCAATGTGCCATAAACCCCCTTGCAACATGGCGTAAGGGGGTTTATGGCAGCAATTGCACCCTATTCAGGAAGGGTGGTATCAAAATCCCCAAATCGGGATTCAGAAAGAACCCCCAGTGGACATCCACCAAGGAACACTTACGTCTGCAATGAGATAGTGTAAGTGGTCTTTGCTGTCCACCAGAGGGTTGCCAATGTGCAGCCAGTGCTGCACAACTGTGAGCTCACCATACTTCTCCCACAGCCCCATTCCCCTAGTGTACAGCACTGCCCCCACATGCCCAAAGACCCCACAATAGACAGCACAATGCCCAGTGTGGGATATCACCCACCCCATCCTGATATTGCCGGGTGTGAAGCCCTATGAGCTAACTGAACACCCCCTTCCCCAGCCCCAATGCCCAATTCCCACTCCCTGCACCCACATCCCATCCCCACTGGTACAATACACACTCATCATGCCCCTTATAACCCTGAGTGATCCAGTGGCCCCTTCCCCACCCAACAGTGTGAGCCCACCACTCCCCAATACCCTACGGCGACTAGCATGGCCCACCTCTCACCACCATGGCCAGCCGACTGAGCAGTCTATGGAGTGCATGCAGTTAATATATGCGCTCCATGAATGACAGCTGGTGCATGCGGAGGCCCTGTCTCGAAAGAGGGGAGTAGCCATCCTACTGCATTAATCTTTGCCCTGGAAACTGTCTGCCAGCAGAGCTGATGGGGAGGGGCGGTGGGTGATGGGCACGTATGACACCCCGTCCAGCCCCATAATACTGTACAATGTATATGCCCCTAACCAGGATGATCCCCTGTTCTTCAACTACCTAGCAGAAACCCTTACTAGCATCACTCCACCCCACAGCTCACTGTTGGTGGGTGGGGGGGACTTCAACCTGACTCTGGTACCCCATCTAGACAGCAATGATATGGGTACAGAATCACATGTACGGGGAGGGAGGGCTTTGCACCAGCTTATGGAGGACCTGGATCTGACAGATGTGTGGAGCCTCCTTCACCCCCGGGTCTGTGGCTACACCTTCCACTTGGAACCCAACTCCTCCCATAGCAGGTTGGACTTCTAGCTTGCTTCGCAGACCCTTCTACAGAATGCTTCAGATTTTGTCATACTCCCCAGGAGTATCTTGGACCATGCCCCGGTCCAACTTATACTGGCTTGGGGCCCTACTGAAACCCCCTCCCACTCCAGGAAACTGGACCTGCTCCTTATGCAAGACCTGGATTTTATCCCCTGGGCCAGAATGGAGGCCTCCCTCTTTCTCTAGTCCAGTCCAGTCTCAGACACTACCTCGGAGAACACCTCAGAGGCCTTCAAGGCCACCATGAGAAGAAGCATAATAGGGTATACGGCTGTCAAAAAGAAGAGAGAGGGAGAAGAAGCTGGTGGACCTGGAATTTCAACTTGGGCAGGTAGAAGCCACTTACAAGGCAATGCCTTTTCCTCTCCCTTCTCGCTCACTGGCAGAGTAATCCTGGGTCTCTGCTTCGAGATTAACCAGCTCTTAAACAGGAAAGCCAAAGTAGCTATCCTCCATCTCTGTCACACATTCTAGGAAGGAGGGGATAAGGGAGGCAAGATATTGGCACACCACCTTAGGAAACAGCAGGCTGCCAGCCATATACCAGGTCTGAGGGATGGGAGCAGGGTGCTGGCAACCAGCTCTCCAGATATTAATAAGGTCATGGCCTCCTTTTACTCCACTCTCTACTGGTCCTCTCACCCAACTCCTCCAACAGAGATTCAACCCTTCCTGAACACTACCCCCCTCCCCAAACTCTCGACCCAGCAGGCCAGGGACCTGGATTCTTCTACTTCAGTGGAAGAGGTTGAAACATCCATCAGAGTTCTGAAGGGGGGGAAATCCTTGGGCAGAGACAGCTTCATGGTGGACATCTACCAAGCCCTCTGCCAGTAATTGGACCCTCTACTGACTGAGGTTTTCAGGAAACCAAGTCCAGTGGTACACTGCTCCCTACTCTCCATCAAGCCAATATTATAGTTATCCCCAAAAAGGATAAGGACCCTACCAACCTGGGCAGCTGTTGGCCTACATCCCTTGTTAACATTTATAGTAAGGTGTATGCAAAAGTGCTCACCACCTGGCTGAGCCCCTTACTATCCTCCTTGATCCACCCCTCCCAGGTGGGCTTTATTCCCAGGCAACACAGCTCAGACTATATGAGGGCCCTGTTGGGTCTGATGCACGTGGTGAGGGGACTGTCCACATTGGCTGCAGCTATTGCAGTTGACTTCAAAAGGGCCTTTCACTCCTTTAAGTGGGACTACTTGGACACAACCCTTGCCCACCTGAGAATAGGAGACTGCTTCAGGGGTAAAGTACAGGTCATCTACAACATGCCAGCAGCTAGGGTCACCACTAATTGAACTATCTCTGCCCAGTTCCCCCTAAAGAGTGAGACATGGCAAGGCTGCCCTCTGTCCCCTCTCCTATTTGTGCTGGTGGTTGAACTTCTGGCCTCGGCGATCAGACAACATCCTGACATCTGGAGTATAGTGGTTGGCCAAAAAACCTACATGACTCATGTATGCTGATGACCTGCTCATCCCTCTGGGCGATGTTCCGCTCTCAATATCCCCCTCCTGGCTCTCCTTGCTTCCTTTGCCAGTCTCTCAGGACTCAAATTGAATCAATCCAAAACTGAGATGATATCTCTGAATGCACACTGCACCCAACAAACCGTGCTGGAGACTGGCTAACTGTGGCCCCATCTGGGATTCCATACCTGGGTATTGTCATTACCCCCTAAGCTAGAGGATATCTGGGGAGCCAACATACTCCCGTTATTGGTAGCACCAAATTGGAGTTTGATAGATGGAAGCTGCTCCAGCTTACTTTTGCCGGGAAGGTAGTGGCCATAAAGATGGTGACGGCCCCCAGATTTTTCTACCTCCTTTCCCACCTTCCAATCTCACCAACTAAGCAGTGGACCCAGGCTATTGACAAACTGATTGGGGGGCCTCCTTTGGGAGGACTCCAAACCCAGGTTCAGCCTCAACCAACTCCAGGCACACTGGTCCCGGGGGGGGGGGGCTAAAACCTGCCCTGGATGGAAGGCTACAGATGGGCCTTCCAGTCTGCCCAAACTGCTCAGTGGCTTAGAGATCCCCTGGTGGAGAGTCCACAATGGATGGGGATAGAACAGGGCCTGATGGGGCTCCTGGACACTTCCTCTCTTATAGTCCCCCCCTTTGGGGTCATTGAACTCGGAAAGCCCAAAAGTACCGTCACCCACCATTGTGGCCTCAACAAAAATCTGGCATACCACCCTGACCAAACTGTGGATGGACCTGCCCTTCACCACTCTTAACCCTATCTGGCACAATCCCCACATTACCATAGACAACAACAGAGTGGCTTGGCCACAATGGAGCACTAGAGGCATACTGAGGGTGGGGGATCTCCTAGAACTTCCAGACTTGAGAGTTGCCTCCTTTTAAGCACTACAGGAAAGATGGTGATTCCCTCAGGTGGACCTCTGGAGGTACTTGCAGATGCCAGCAACTCTCCACTCTTTGCTGGTCAAAACCAGACAGATCCCTCCGGAGCTGGTCCTCCAGGCCTGGACTGACCGGCCGAAGGGACTGGCTGGCAGCATCTACATGCAGCTCAGGGATACATTCCCCTCACAACCCTTCCCTCACAATCCAATGAAGGAAAGTATAAATGGGAGAAGATGCTGAAGTGCACTCTTCCGGACACCCAATGGGAGCAGGCTTGAAGGACTCACACAAATGGTATAAAGATGCATGCACCAGGCTAATCCAAAACAAGATTTCCCATTCCTGGTATAAAGCTACAGTTGTTCTTCACAAAGCCAAACTCCTCCCATCAGAAAAATGCTGGTGCTGACTTGGATGGGGGAGGATCTGTTGCACATTCTATGGTCCTGCCCTAATGTCCAACATGTGAGGCAGCAGGTGTGCCTGATAGCCTCCAAAGTACTGCAGAAACCCATTCCACAACTTCCATCCTTCTTTCTCATGGTGATAAAGTGTGATCTTCCATCTCTCACCCCCAGGAATACATGTGTCTTGCAATCTTGACCATTCAGACTAAGAGGGACTTAGTCTGCAAGCGGCGCTCCACTCCCCCCACCAGTGGGGAGATCTTAGCCTCCCTCTCAAACTTAGTGGCCCTAGATAAAATCTCCCATTTATGAGCTTCCAAATGGCTAAGTTCCAGAAGTGCAGGGGCCCCTCCATCCACTATGTCAAACCCCCCTCCGCCAGGGTAGAATGAAGTGCACAAGGTACCTGTAGGTTATTACCCCTTCTTAGGTCTCACCCAGCCTGAATGTGGATGCTTGGATGATGTTCAAGCCACTGCATTGTGAGGCTGGTATACTTTCAGGAATGCTTTGGGTAATAAGTCAAGCAGGCCCACCACTATGCTGTACAGGGGTCAAGATGTATGTACTAGCCTGTTTCACACTAGGTCTCTGTCTGGTACTGTTTGAATGAAATGGATGATAACCCAAGTGGACCATTTTCCTTTGTGGACTTGTTTTCTGTGTCGACTGACGGTGGCAGCCTGGATCATTGGAACTGAAGCTGCTTCTACCTGAGTTCAGCTGGTGTGCCTTGTGGGAGGTGACAGACACTCAGCTCAGAAGGGGACATAGCTCAGTCACAGGTTTGGTCCATCCAGCTTTGAGCCGTGAGTACCTCTTTGCTACTTCTGGTCCCTAAGTCACCTTTACCTCCTGTCACTAGAAGTCCAATATGCCTGCTTTGGGGGACAGGAGCCACTCTGGGGAGTAGGACAGGGGCCACTTAACCCTTAACTCCTATCTTGTCAGATTACCCTACCAGTGTATGCTGAATAACTTTACAGTCAGCTATAACACTCTTGCACCCTGTACCCTAATACAAACTAGTTACTTAACAGTTGACCTGTCTTCATGGTTATGCTATCCCTCTTTCCTCCCCCCCCTCCACTTTTTTCCCTCCCTGGTTTTCAGCTTATGTACCTGTTCACAATATAATGTGGATGTACTTTGTTGTACTGTGTATAAGTTTGAAAACAAATAAAAATTCTCATAAAATAAAAAAATGGTGTATATTGTTCTTATGTGATAAAGTCATGTGGAGCACTGGATGGACTGTATTCATAAATGTTTAGTAAAGGTGTTTCATGATCTTTCATTGACCCCCTTTATGAACCATTATGTTTAAGAATGTTCATGAACACTGTCCATTTGTTGTTCTTGCTCACAATTCATGAACGTGATTGCTGAACTTTGATGCATGTGCAGGGACTCAGTTCAAGATGTTCATGAATAATTCATGGGTGTTCATGAATAGCTCAAGATCACATCTGCTGGGTACACACTTCTATTTGTTGCAGTTCTCATGTCAGGAGGAGCTTGAATTATCAAATCTATATCTTGTATTTGGAAAAAAATAACAGATACACAATACATAAACACTCTAGAATACCAAGTGTTATTATTTTATAGTGTATGGCTAGGACTTCTTGTGCACAGAATTCAACCTGGTCAAAATCCTTGTTGTGCACATTCTAAAGTTAGTGTGTACATTCTAAAAACCATATTGACTTATTATATTAACTTAAGAGGTGTACTACTTCAGCCATGAGCCAAAACCTAGTCTTGCTGCTTAATTTAAGAAATGAAGGGGACACCATAAAGAGCGTACCTTAACTGTAGCTCCCTTGACTCTGGGGCCCTTTCTGCAAGCTGCTCAGTTTTTTTGTAACCTGAGGCTTCGACCCCCTTCTCCATTGTTATGTAGCCCCTCCTTACAGCCTACCTGCTATTAAATTGTCCCTCTTTTTCCTCCACCTTCACAGACCGAGACCTCCGCAGATTGTTCAGTGGCTCCCCCGAGGGTCACATGGGCTGGAGGACAAAGCCGTCCCCCACAGCATTGCCACAGGTACGCATCCAATGGACCCTTGTGTTCTCCATGCTCTGAGAGGAGGACCCCGCCGACACTCTGTGTTGGCTCCCCACTGCCCCCACCACCACCACCCTTGGTCAACACTGTAATATATAGTATATAGCTATGCAGTCATGTGACAGCCAAAACCAATCAGCCAAGTTTCCCATTAACAAGCTATCTTGTCTTGCCACTAGTGGTCGCTACTGCAACTAACTTGGTTCTAGTGGTCAGCTATTGTATTAAACTAGTTTCTACTCCTGTCTCTCTGAGCCACTATGCCGCAGTCCCTGCTACTGTGCCTCCTCCTACAATTTCCACTATCCTCTCCTTCACCACCCCCTCTCTACAGCCCCCATACTGGAGACCCCTCACCACCCCTCCACTCACTCTCCACCCCATTTCACCCCAAAAGGCCCCCCAACTACCCCTGCTTGGCCCACCCCACTCTTACCACCTCCTCTCTCCTCTTCAAACCCATCCCTTATACCTCCCCCTTATCCATTTCCTCCCACCATCCCCAACCATACACCCTGAACTACTCCACTCACACCCATTAAACTTGGAGGCTCTCCTCTGGTGCCTAAACCTCCATGCTCCACCCTCCAAGTGCAGTCCTGGTACATGCAAGCAATCCCCTTTTCTCACCATATCTCTTCTACTGCTCCTGGCAGGTGACATTCACCCTAACCCTGGCCCTTTAGTGCCCAAGCAAACCACATCCACACCACCTCCTTCATCCGGGCTGCCCTCTGACTTTTTCACCAAGGGCCTCCGTATATTTCACCTCAACATCAGGAGCCTCCTCCCCAAACTGGATAACCTCACCATCTGGGCCTCCCAGTACAACCCAGACATACTCTGCAGCACAGAAACCTGGCTATCTGCCAAAATCCCCAACCCCTCTTTGGCCATCCCAGACTACATCCTTTACCATCAATACTGGGGCAAATGAGACGGGGCAGGTAGCATTGTACATCAGGAATTCCATTTCATGCTCCATTATACAGAAAGAATCCTGTCATTAGTCCCACAAAACCATCGTCACTCACCTGTCCTTTCCCTTGTCCAACCCCCTCTACACTATGGTTCTGTATGCCCTACCAAAGACATCACCCGAATCCCATGTCAAGGCCATCTCAGTAATTTCCTCAAGCACTACAAATGGCGAACTCATATTACTAGGCAACTTCAGTCTTGACTGGCTCTCCTCCTCTGCCAAACCCACTGCCCTAAGGATCGAAGCTCTAAATCTCTCCCAGCTAATCCAGGAACCAACCCATCTAAACCATCGGTCCCAAAACCACATCCTTCTGGACTGGATTTTATCCATCCATCCCCACAGGATCTCTACATCAAGCATCTTCTCTGATGTCCTTAGTGACCACTGCATCACTTACTGCATCCACAAAACCTCCTCTCTGCACTCTCACCCCAAATTTATCTGGTCTCGCCCCATACACCTCCTCAATGAATCTGCCCTGCTGCATGACCTAACTAACATAGACTGGTATCCAGTTTTTTCCATGCCAGATGTTGACCTTGCCCTATCCTACTTCTGTGACATCTTTCAATGCAACTGGGACCTCCACACTCCCCTCAGGAAAGCCAGGGTGAAAAGGCACCACCACCCCTGGATCACATCCGACCTCATCACATTGTGTCATGCCAGGGACAAGGCATGGAGGCAATACAAAGCCTCTCATACCACTCTTGACCTCCAATCCTACAAACACCTCAGAAATAAATGCACTAAAGCTATTCAGCAATCTAAATCCTCCTACTTCCAAGCACAACTCACCCAGAACCAAAATTCCCCTGCATCCTTCTGGAAGGCAATCAACTCCATTATCAACCCCCCTACTAAGCAGACTTGTCCCATCCTTAACATTGATGGCAGACCAGTCTCAGATCCTGCTTCGGTAGCTGCTCTTTTCAATTTGTTTTTCATTTCTTGTGCCATGCCTGACTCCCCACCTCCTCCGCCCGATGCCACCAAACCCTTCCCCACTTCCCCCGGTTTCCTCTTTCCTCCATTCACATCCCAGGAAGTCTTCAATGCATTCACCTCTCTAAAGCAGGCCCAAACCAGCACGGACGACTTGCACCCTAGACTGCTCCGCATCTCTGCCTCTGCCATAGCAGCACCCTTGACACACATATAGTCAACCTTTCCCTCACCACCTCCACAGTTCTTTCTGCCTAGAAATTGGCCAAGATCCTCCCTCTGCACAAAGGTGGTGACCCTTCTGTGCCAGGAAACTACAGGCCCATCTTGCTCCTTCCCTTCTTCGTCAAAATTCAAGAATCCCTCACGCTGTCCAAACTCTCTGATTTTCTCTCCTACAAGAGCTCCCTCTCTCCCTTTCAGTCAGGATTTAAAAAACACCACTCCACCATCACCACCTTGCTGTGTGAAACAGACTCTATCCTCTCTGCCATGGACAGTAACTAGACCACCGCCGTCATATTTATCGATTTGGTGAAAGCCTTTGACTCAGTCTCCGACCCTTTGCTGCTCCGGTAACTCAGCTCCTTTGGCCTCACCCAACCTGCCATCAATTGGTTCCACTCATACCTCCAGAATAGGCAGCAATCTATACAAATAGGCAACACTCTCTCCCCTTCTTTCCATCCTCTCAGGTGTCCCGTAAGGCTCTATCCTCAGCCCCATCCTCTTCTCCTTATTAATAAACGACCTTCCCTCCACCTGTCTCTCCACTAATGTGCATATGTATGCCAATGATGCAATCATTTTTGCCTCAGGCCCCTCCCATGACAGTGTCCTCCCAGATCTTCAAAACAACTTCAATAGAGTCCAGTCCTGGTTCCTGAAAAACCAGCTCAAACTAAATGAAAAAAAAAACTGTCACCATGGTCTTCAGAGCTAGACAAAAGTTTGCCTCCCTACCTGCCCTCCCAGTAATCTCCACCCTGAATAGCTCTCCCCTTGAGCTAGTCCCCACCTTCAAATACCTGGGAGTCTGGCTAGACAGCCACCTCAATTTCTCCACCCACATAGAGGCCGTCTGCACCAAACTCCGGCCCAGACTTGCCATCCTCTATCACCACAAAGCCAGCCTTCCCCTTCCCACCTGCAGCGAACTCATATGTAAAACAATCTTGCCTGTACTAGACTACATGGACATCATATACAGTATGGCCCCAACCTCATTCCTCTCATAACTTGACATCCTACTCAACTCATTCTGTTGTTTTGCCACTGCCTCCCCCCACTTACTCATCATTGCCCCCTCTACACAACTCCCTGCCCCGCTCTCCCACAACAGAACTGTCCAAAGTGCCTCCCTCATAGCCAAATACTGGTTAAGCTCCCTGCCCCCCTACCTCACCTCCCATCTTGCTACAGCAAACTCCCATGGCTACTCCCACCACCTCAGGAATGCCCGCACTTTCAACCTCCCTTGCCCCCACACTGCTTCCTGTAAAGCCGCCTTTTCATACAGTCTCCCCCTTCTATGGAACAATCTCCCACCCATCCTTCACCAGGCCTCCTCCATCTCAGCAGTTAAACAACTCCTCAGGCTTCTCCCATCCCCTTCTTGCCAAAGATGCTCCTTGGGACCCACCCCGACACGGGCCTAATCCCACACTAGGAGGCCCTCAGATGGTCAATATTGTATACGCTAACCTCAAACTATACCTAATTCCTGCATCTCTACTGTACAATTCCTGTTCTTGTTTATACCATACCGCAAGATAAAAGTTTGTATTGTAAGCTGTAGATGTTGTACTTACTGTCTGTAAAAGTTTGTATTGTAAGCTGTAGATGTTGTACTTACTGTCTGTAACCAATAATTGTTGTACATACTGTTTGTAAAAATGAATTGTTGTACTTTTTCTCTGCATAACTTCCGCGTACACCTTTGTACCCGGGTCGCACCTGGAAATGAGCCTTTGCTCAGTGTGCCTTTCCTGATCATGAATTTTAAATAAATAAATAAATAAACGTGCACATTCCATTGTTAACTACACCTGCAATTAGCTTGTGCTCACTCCTGCTGACTACTTTCAGTTGTTTTGCACACTGAACCTCATAGCTCTCTTCACGGTGGTGCATTTTAAGAGAATGTCAGTTGCGGTTCATTCAAAAGAAATAACAGAATGAGAAAAATACATCCTCAAACAAGAAAACAGGCAACAATTCCTATGTCTTGTTACTGTTTACTGATTCCCAGCCACTCTTTTCCCACTGTTTTTACTGATGATTATTTACTGCTAACAACTATTTAATCTTGGACTCAAAACCTAAAAAAAATAAATGCTCCTTATTTTAATATTTAACTGTACAACAGTTCCTTTTTATGTATCTGCTTCAAACAACTATTAAAATTAATTTGTTGTTCTTGCTATAATAGGCATTTCAGTAAATTAATTTAAAAACTCTATTATATTGTTTCGGTCTTATTTTTAAAACCATATTCTATAACAAATAAAATATGAGTGGCAATACATTATTCCTTATATAGTGTATGGTTAGCCTCTGTTTTGTACAAAAATCATTGTACTCAAAATCCTTGTTGTGCACATTCTAAACTGTTACATGGATTTCAAAGTGTTGTTGTATGCATTATGAATAGTTGTTCTGCTCAGTTCAAAAGTCATAACCGGTGACCCACAGTAGATCGACACCCCGACAGCGAAACCCGAAAAAGGACCATTACAGCAACAGTCATTCTGGGTCTCACCAATGTGTTTTCTTCTGGTGTTCTGCCCCCCTCCCTGAAACAACTCCGACCTGGAGTTAATTATGTTTAAATGCAGGGGGGTGAGGGGCGCACAGCCCCCCACCAAAAACACTTGCAACATTGGCAGTTCCATGCTGAGTGTTGGTATTATGCCATCGCTGTGAGGGATGTCGGCAGAATGTCTGTCAACATTCTGTGGTGCTTCCAGTCATAGCATTTTAAATTCCTCACTTACCCCACACCCAACTCCTTATTAACCACACACTGCCCAAAATTGTACATTTTTACTTGTAAAACTCTAAATTTCATTTTGATTGTAGAACAGAATAAAGAAATGGCAATTCTGATTTTAATTTACTTTGAGGGAGGGAACTATTCTGTGACTCCTGTGTAACAAAGCCAATATACTATACAAAATGAAATCTGGGCAGCCATACACAGCTTGGCTGGCATGTGTTTCCATTTCAGGATTAAAATGACAACAGAAACCTCTGAAGCTTCACTCTTGAGGTTCATATGCTGTCATCTCAACCCCTTGACTGAAACACAGCCTTCTTATTTATGGTAGCCCATAGTTTATTCTCTATATGTGGGAAGTGGCGAAGTGCAATAGTAGAGTGGGGAGTCAGAAAGGAGTGTGGCAGACTCTCTTTACTTGTTTTTATCTTTCCCCACTCTAGCCATCAATCCACTAAAAGTTCTGAGTCCAGTGTTCATGCTGTGATACTTGATTCAGGATGGTAGCCTGCCCCCCGCCACTGAGAACTACTTCTGCTGCTGACTGCCAATCATCTATGATGTACTTGCTCCTGCACCTATGGCAGTTGTAGCAGAGATGCTATATATGGAACAGTACAGAATAAAAGCACTTCCAGTTCCAGACATGGCAGTTGTGTGAAAGAAGCAGAGTGTCATGGTAGAGTACTATGTCACAAGGGAGTCTGGCAGGCTCTCTTTACATGTTTTCATCATTCCCCACTCTGGCTATCACTCCACTGAAAGGTTTCTGAGCCCTGTGTTTGTGGGCTGTGCTGCCTGATTCTAGCCTGTAGCCTGCCCCCTCCATTCAGAACAACTTCTGCTGCTGCCTACCAATCATCCCTGATGACCTGGCTCCTGAACCTACGGCAGTCATGACAGGGCTGCTTTACATGAAGCAAGTTAATATAAAAGCCTTTCATCCTCCAGACATGGCAATGGCTGACAGGCAGCATCAGAGAATGATGTTAGAGAGGGGAGACACAAGTGGGTGTGGCAGACTCTCTTTACCAGTTGTTATCTTCCCCCCTCTGGCTATCACTCCACTGAAAGTTCCTCTTAGTCCTGAGTTCACGTGTTGTGCTGCCTATTTCAAGACTGCAGCCTCCCTCAATCCATTGAGAACTACTACTACTGCTGCCGCTGCTTGCCAATGATTGCGCCTGTCAGTCCATGACACAGTGACTCTTGTACCTGTTGTAGTCATGGCAGGACTGCTGTAGCTGAGTGGTGGCAGTGGGGTTCAAAGATAGAGTAGGGAGTCACAAGGGACTCAACAGAGAGCAACTGTAGCCTGGGTGCATCACCATGCCCAACTTTATTTGTAAAGCATTTGTCTTTTATGTGCCATGTTTCTCAGCTTGCTCTTAACTGTGTACAACTGAAATGGTTGTTTTGTAATGCTTGCTTGTTCTTATAAGTATGTTTTCTGTGTGCTGTCTTGGTGCCTCATGCCATTACACTGCCACACATTAAAACTTTATTTGACATCCTGAGATTTGAAATTACAGGTCTTATTTAGAAGTCAGCAGAATACTCAGGGTATTTTTTTCATGTGTAATCTTTTATTCCTACAGTACTTTTTACTAGTAGTACCCTGCAATTTCTTTTTAAAAATGGGACATACTTTATCCTGGTTACTAGAAGGATGAATACTACTTTTTTGTTTTGCTTTGTCTTGACCCACTGGCCCTCTAATAGACCTCTGATACTTTGAGCTAAGGTCTTGAACCGACTAAAGGCCCCACAAGCTATGCTGATGCTGATGTACTGATGGTATGGCCTGCTATCAATATTATTGATGAAGTACTATCAGAAAGCTAACAGTAGTCAATTCCATGGCCATTATCTTCCAGCTTTGGTGCAGCCAATAATGGGTCAAATGTAGTAGTTACACTGAGAAATGCAACTTTTACACACTACAGCCCAAAAAAACAAGTATTGCTCAATGCCGAATGTTTGCTTGCTTGTATTTGCTGTGTAGGTGTTTTGCATTGATAGGGCAGAGGTAATAATTGACAAATGAATAGCATTAGTTATAATAGTGAAATTGTCATGATTGGAGAATGAAAAGGTTCACATGTTACATTGCCATTTTCTTAGATTATGACCTTGAATTTTCAAAATAGGAGGCAGTATAGCGCAGTAGTTTAAGGGTATGAGCTGCAAACCTGGAGACCTGGGGTTGAATCCCACAGCCTCCACTTGCATACTGTGTGACCCTAAACAAGTCACTTAACTTTCTTGTGCTCCCAGGTTGCACCTGTAAACAAGCTTCAGCTTAGTGTGTCTCTCCTGGTTAAACAAAAAAAATATTACATTTATTTTTGCTCCAGCATATGACTACAGCAGATGTCATTTATGAAAGTCAACACAAAACATTGTTTTGTGAGATGACGGTGCAAACAGGTTTTAGAGGGGGGGTTTAACCATGATGCCTGCCATGTTCATTCAATGATGGTAAAAAACATGATCACATTGGAAATGTGGGTTCAAAAGTAAAAATATTGCAAAGTTATGAGTATATATTGAAAAATGTCAACATTTAAAACTTTTTTTTATTTTTCACCTCATATGTTCAGCATAGTCTATTTATTAAAGCCACTTTATGCACATGACAGATCTCATTAATGAAACCATGTTCAGAATGTTATTTTGCAGTACAAGTGTGAAAAGATGTTTTGGGCAGGCCTGGAAAATGATACATTCAATGTTCTTGATGCAGGGTACACAAATGGCTACGTTGAAAATGTGGGATCACAGTCTGGTAAAATAGAAAGCTAGGAGTGAACTCTGAGGAATTTCAATTTTTTTTTATAACTTTGTTGTTTATTTTGGATTTTGACCCCCAATTTTTAACCTAGTCTTATTATGACCCCATCATATGAACAAGACGATTGGAACTGTTTAAATCCTGTCTGAAAGTGATTTTGCAGAGTGACTGTGTAAACATATTTCAAAGGGATTTGCAAAATAACACCTGCCTTGTTCATGAGGTGTGGTAAAAAATATATATCATATGTTGAAAATTTGGTATCAAAATCAAGACAATTATCTAAGTTGAGTGAAAATGTGAAATACTTTGTTGCTTAAACCTTTATGGTTTTCTAAGATTCTGACCCCATATTTTCAACATAGTCTTTTTATTACCCCACCTTAGGATCATGATAGGTGATTATTTTTTTCTGACTAAGTTGTTTTGTAATGCTTGCATGTTCTTATAAGACCACTTTCTCATATGCCCATTTTCATGGAGGACCCAGACAAGTAACAAATTAACAGAGTACATACATGAATTCTCACTGAACATACATGAAGATTTCAGAAACAAATAATATATATATATATATATTGCAAAAAACTTCATTGATGCATCAGTTAGGGTTGATGCAACAAATGTAGGGAAAGGAGACATTACAGTTGAGCCTCTTCTACCCCCCACCGAACCCCACCAGCTCATGCCACACCCACCCTCCACAGACCAACATGCATCATGGTGTGCCTTGGGGTCATTGGCCCAAACTCTCACCCCATTCCATGTGTAAGAAAGCCAACATGATACAGTATTGGAGAATGGGGTGAGAGTTAGGGTCAATGACCTCAAGGCACACAGTGAGGCATGTTGGTCTGTGGAGGGTGGGTGTGCGTCAGCTAGTGGAGTTGGGTGGGAGGGTGGTAGTGGCTCAACCATAGTGTCTCATTTCTTTACTTTTGTTGCTTCAACCCTAACTGATGCAGCAA
Organism: Neoceratodus forsteri; assembly: GCA_016271365.2. Lineage (NCBI taxonomy): Eukaryota > Metazoa > Chordata > Ceratodontiformes > Ceratodontidae > Neoceratodus > Neoceratodus forsteri. Next base: position 1,875,534,311 of record CM057456.1, read on the forward strand.
CAAAGTTTTTTGCAATTTATTTCCTTACCATTTATTAATTAAACTATTAGGTCCCTGTCGCCTCCTCCTGCCAACTTGGCAATGGGGACACATAAGTATTTTTGCTGGTTTTCTCCCCTTACCCCCTCCCCGAGGCCCTGGCACACAGCTGTGTGAGCATGTGGAGGCATGTATGCACCCTGTGGTGCCAGCTCAGCCTCTTCCACCTCCCTTTAACTTTTTGCCACCCCCTCTCCTCCTATGCTACCTACCAGATCTCCACCAGGTGGAAGCAGAACTACAGAGGTGCACCAACCTACCCTCATCACCCTTGGGAGAGGAGAGCTTACCATTGGAATGACTGATCCTGCTCCCCCCTCCCCCCACACTCTCACTCTGATGACCTAAGGTCATTCCAAACCTGGGTCACTGGCATGGCTTGAGGTGTGGTATCCAGTGCCTCAACCCTCTGCACCACTTGGCCAGCATTTCCTTACTTTTTGAGATGTATGTAGCTGTGGAAACACAATGATCTCTGGCTCCTGTGCTTCCACACATTATGTTATGAGCAGGTGTAGAGAAATTGCAACAAATAGTCATAACTGTGCCACCTTAAATAATTTTCACCTTAAATGCTCAACATAACCTTCTTATCACCTCACCACATGTACCCAGTACAGAAAATTTTCAAATCCCAGTCGAAATGCATTTCTGCACAACTGTAATGCCATTACGTGTCACAGGTGTGGAAAACATTTTTCACAGGCTTTGAAAAATGACAGCTATACTATTCATGAGGTTGTGTGAAAAAAATGGCAATGTTGAATATTTTCAGTGAAAATATTAACATTTGGTAAAGTTACACATGTGCATAGCGAAATTTCAATGACTGCACGTAACTCAGTTGTTGTGAAGTATTTTTGCACTAAATTTTCAACATTGCCTTTTTGTGACCCCACCTCATGAACAGTGGCACTGTGATTTCATCACTCCATCATGAAAGTTGATTTTACTCAGTGACTCAAGTGCGAAAACACATTTCAGGCAGGATGTGAAAAATGACAGCTGTACTGTTCATGAGGAGTTGTGAAAAAATGTCAATGCTGAAAATCTGGAGTGAGAATATGAAACATTTGCAAAGTTATGAGCATGCATAGAAACAGCAAAATACAGGCTCATAATGCAGTCATTTTTTAAATTTTTTTACCACATTTTCAACATGGGCTTTTTGGGACCTCTCCTCATGAACAATGGCACTGTGATTTTGTTATTCTATCCCAAAAGTTGATTTTGCACAGCTACCACACCATTCTGCATGACAGGTGCAAAAACAAGTTTCAGGCAGGATGTGAAAAATGACAGCTTTACTGTTCATAAGGAAGTGTTAAAAAATGGCAATGTTGAAAATCTGGAGTGAAAATATTAAAAAGTGGTGAAACTGTGAGCGTGCATAGAAGCTGTGCAATGCACACTCGTAACTCAGCCCTTTCTGGAATTTTTGCACCAAATTTTTGACATGGGCTTTTTGGGACTCCACCTCATGAACAGTGGTACTGTCATTTTGTTAATTGGTCTCAAAAGGTGACTGCACACAGCGACCGCAAAATCACTTTTCGGGACTAAGTAACAAAATGACAGTGACAGTGTTCACGAGGTGGGGTCCCAAGAACCCCATGTTAAAATTTGGGAGAAAAATTCCTAAAATTGACCAATGAGTTGAACCCCACCCCCACTGACTACCATTATATGACTTACCTTGATTCCTCAGATCACAGTTCAGCTTTGAGGAGTGCAGACATATCCAGGTCCAGAGAAAGTCACCACTCCCAACTTCTGGAGGTAAGTATGGTTAAGGGGGAGTTGGGAGGTGGGTGCTCAGTTGGAGGGTGGGGATGGGAGAGGGGGATTGGGGAGATGACAAGGGACTGTTTTCTTTTACAGGTAAAAATGAAAAAGAAGTTGGGGACAGTTTTCTTCATTTAACAGGGGAAATATATATATACTTTTGGGTACACTGGGGTGGGCTTCCAGTGTGCCACTTGAGTTTGGGAGGATACATGCTGCCAACGGGGGATTGGGCATCACCATTGGTAAAGAAAGCCGGCTTGGGGGGGCATCTGACACCTGGAGTGGGCATCCTGGTGTCGGAAAAATAAAAATAATTGAAAATTATCTAGGTACACTGGGTTGGGCTGCCAGTGTGCCACATACCACAACCACTGCCTCAGAGGTTTCCATGTGTGAAGAGCAGATGGACCACAGTAGGTTGTGGGAGGGTGAGGGTGGTGGAACAGAGGTGTAGCCCCCGGGTTGCACCTCTACACAAATCATATGTCAATCTGGCAAATCAAGGTTCCTGTATGATGACACCCTCATTGGAGACCAAGAAGAATGCTGGGGACATCAGCAAGGGAGACCCACAAAAGGGTGGCAAGGGACACCACAGGGGAAAGAAACAGCTTCTGATAGGGGACTCAATTGTTAGGGATGTATACCTGGGGAAGGGAGAGGAGAGGGAAGTAAAGTGCCTGCCTGGTGCCATGGCTTGAAGGGACAGGAAGCAAATCCTCAGGATTGCAGAAGCAGCATCACAGGAGAGGAAACTAGATATCATTGTCCACCTCGGGACAAATGACCTAGCTAGGCATGAGATTAGTGCAGTGCAGGATGAATTTGTGGAGTTGGGGAGGGGCCTCAGACAGGTAGCAAGCAAGATAACCTTCTCAGAGGTGCTGCCAGTCTATGGCAGGGGTGAGGCTAGGGTACTGCACACCATGCAGTTTAATGAATGGTTGCAAAACTGGTGCAGAGCACAGGGCTTTGGCTTCATTGGGGACCGGGGGTCCACCTGGAGAGATGAAGGTCTATACTGGCATGATGGTCTGCATATGTCCAGGAAGGGAAACACACTCCTAGGTGACAGGTTTAAAGGCTTCCTTGGCAAGCTTTTAAACTAGCCAAGGGAGGGAGGTGCTGATAGGAAACAGGAAAGTTCAAGCCCCCCCACAAAACATGGCAGGTAGTAGGGTAAACACTGAGGTACAGAGCTTGACAGAGGGAGCAGGACGGGGTAAATGGAAAAATGGACAAAGGCAATAAGAGCAGGGATGGGATAAAAAAGGATAAAGCCAACATTAAATGGAGGGCAATGAGTACCAATGCCCATAGTCTTGGAAACAAGCTTCCAGAGCTAGTAGCCCTGATGGAAGAGGAACACTTGGATATTGTGGTAGTCACAGAAACATGGTACATGAAGAACCATGACTGGGATGTCAACATACCAGGGTACACAATCTACAGAAGGGACAGGGAGGGTAAAAGAGGAGGTGAAGTAGCTCTCTACATAAGGGAAGGGATCAAAGCTACAGAACTAAAAAGTAAAGGGGGAGGACAAGAGGAACTCTGGGTCACCTTGGAGACAGGGAATGGCATCACAATCCACACAGGGTTGTGTACAGACCCCATCTCAAGGGAGGAAATGGACAAGAAAATCAGAGAGGCATTCTCAAAATGGCTGAAAAGGGGAGATACTGTTGATGGGGAACCTGAATATGCCAGATGTTAACTGGGTGACATGGACTGCAGCCACATCCAAGAGCAGGGTAATTCTCGATGCCCTACAGGGGCATGCCTTAGACAGCTAGTGTTGAACCTCTCGGAGGAGCAATATTAGACCTGGTACTCTCAAATGGGAGAGGATCACAAATTTAGAAGTCAGTAGACATCTGGGAACAAGCGACCACTGTACAGTGTGCTTCACAATAAACACAACCATGGAGACAAGCCATACAAAGACAAGGATACTGGACTTTAGAAGGGCTGACTTTGGCATAATGGGTGAATACCTGAGGAATGCATTAGCAAATGGCCAGAAAGGACAGGTGGGAGAACAATGGAGAAAAATCAAAACTGCCATCATGGAGGCAACAAGCCTTTGTGTGAAACAAATAAACAAAGCGGAGTAAAAAACCACTATGGTTCTCAAAAGAGGTGTCAGGGAAGGTTAAGGAGAAAAAGGCTGCATTCAAAAAGTATAAGGAATCACAGACAGAGCATGACAGGGAACTGTATCAATTAAAGCAGAAAGAAGTGGGGAAGGCAGTCAGAAAAGCAAAGCCCCAAACCGAGGAAAAGATAGCCAACTCAGTTAAGAAGAGGGATAAAACCTTTTATAGGTACATTAGGGAGCATAGAAAGGTTAAGGGAGGAATAGTGAAGATTAATAAAGGAGAGGGAAGGTGGGCAGAGGGAGACAGTGAAAAGGCAGAGATACTGAATGAATACTTTTGCTCAGTATTCACAAAAGAAGAAGAGGAGGAGTTACCTAAACCAAACAGTAGAAGCACTCTGGATGGTGGGGTTGATGCCAGTCCATTTACAGAAGAAAGAGTACTGAAAGAACTCCTAAAACTCAAGGTGGACAAAGCAATGGGGCCTGATGGGATTCACCCTAGAATCCTAAAAGAGCTAAGGGAGGACCTAGTGACACCACTAACCACACTTTTAACAAATCATGGGAAGATGGGTGGTACCTGAGGACTGGAGAAGGGCAGATGTGATTCCTTCACAAAAGTGGGAGCAAGGCAGAAGCAGGAAACTACAGACCTGTTAGTTTGACCTCAGTGGTGGGGAAAATGATAGAATCACTTCTGAAAGAAAGAATTGTTGAGTACCTAGAGGCCAGCGGGGCACAGGACCCAAAGCATGGATTCACAGCAGAAAGGTCATGTCAGATGAATCTAATCAATTTCTTTGACTGGGTGACCAAAGTAATTGACCAGGGAGGGGCTGTGGATATGGCCTACCTAGACTTTAGCAAGGCATTTGACACAGTCCCACACAAAAGATTAATAATCAAGTTAGCCATCCTGGGATTGGATCCCAGGGTGGTAGCCTGGGTAGCAAACTGGCTGCACAACAGGACACAGAAGGTAATGGTGAATGGAACACATTCTGAAGAAAGGGGGGTTACTAGTGGAGTACCTCAGGGCTCAGTACTGGGTCCAGTCCTCTTTAACGTCTTTATAGGTGACATTGCAGAGGGTCTGGAAGGAAAGGTATGCCTCTTTGCAGATGACACAAAGATCTGTAACAGAGTTGATACACAAGGGGGAGTAGAAAGGATGAGAAGGGACTTGGCAAGGTTGGAGGAATGGTCAGACATATGGCAACTTAGATTCAATGCAAAGAAGTGCAAAGTAATGCACCTGGGAAATAAAAATCCAGGAGAAGAGTACACAATAGCAGGGGAGGCACTAACGACAACAATAATGGAAAGGGATCTGGGTGTAGTCATATCAGATGACCTAAAGGTGGGTAAGCAATGTGAGAAGTCAGTAAGGAGAGCCAGGGGGATACTGGGATGCATAGGGAGGGGCATCACAAGTAGAAAAAGGGAAGTGGTTATCCCTCTATACAGACAGTTGGTGAGACCCCATCTGGAGTACTGCGTATAGTTTTGGAGACCTCATCTATGCAAGGACATAGACAGGATGGAAGCAGTCCAGAGGAGGGCAACTAAAGTGGTGCATGGTCTACATCAGAAACCATATGAAGAGAGACTGAGAGAGCTTAATATGTATATCCTTGATGAAAAGAGGGACAGGGGGACATGATAGAAACTTTTAAGTACCTCAAGGGAATCAACAAAGTCCAGGAGGGTAACATCTTTCAGAAAAAGAGATGTGTAAGAACAAGGGGGCATAATTTAAAGTTAGAGGGGGGATGGCTCAGGGGTAATGTGAGGAAATTCTTTTTCACGGAGAGAGTGGTGGACGATGGAACCGCCTTCCTGGAGAGGTTGTGGGGTCTAAAACAGTGGGGAATTCAAACATGCATGGGACAGACATAAGGCAATTATAGTGGGGGTTGCAGGAAGTAGGCTGTTGGTTAACTAGAATCTGCAGCTTATCCAATAGGTAGGGAAATGGGCAGACTGGGTGGGCCAAGTTGTCCTTATCTGCCGTCAAAGTCTATAAGTGTGTGTCTGTGTGTGTGTGTGTGTGTGTGCATGTGTGCATGTGTGCATATGTGTGTGTGTGTGTGTGTGTGTGTGTGTGAGGTATACCAACACAGGGATTGGGCACCCCAATGTCGGTGAGGAATGGGGGTCAAACTACTTTGCTGCAGGATTGATACAGGATTCTGCAGTGAAGATAAATGATGTTGGGGACAGTTTTCTTTATTTAACAGGTAATAATAATAAAAAAAGAACTGGGGTACACTAGGTTGGGCTCCCAGTGTGCCACATCAGTGGCGCTGATGGAGGGGGATTCCTGCTACTAACACGGGGATTGTTGGCTTCTATAGGAAATAATGGGAAATACCTAAATCAATAACTTTGGAATGGATTAAGATTTTTACACCAAATCTTCAAAAGGCACATCTGTGAGGCCAAGGCTTTCTGCCCTGAAAATCTCATGCCTGAATTTTAAATGGTTTCCAAGATAGACATGGATAGAAAACTGCCAAACCCAGGAAAACCTTCTTTATTTTCAACCCCATATCTCAGAAACGGTTATACCTATACAAACAAATTTCACCATATACAAAGAACTACCCAAGTCAACACAGCATTCCACATTTCATTCTAATACCTCAAACCTTCATAAAGTTATAGATCCTCAAAATTACCCTTTAACATTAAACATCCTCATCAACCTTAAGTATACTGGCGCTACCATGCCAGTATAATATATATATATATATATATATATATATATAGTAAGTAACAGGACCATCTTGAAAATGGGTTTTCAACCTAATGATGTGAAATTATGATCTTTTTCTATATGAAAATAAACATTTTTACTTACTTACTACTTACTAATATATATATTTTCATGGCAAAAAACTCTGTTTAATACATCAGTTAGGGTTGTTCCACAGTGACAAAAGTGAGGAAATTCGGTGTTAGGGTTGAAAACCCTAACTCCACATTCACCCCCACACCCCCAGCACCACACACAGAGACACACACACATGCAAGTAGCTGGGAGGACCAAGACAACACGACCAATCACAGACAACCAGCAGCAGGTGACAGAAATAAAATACAACTGTATAAATGTACTACAAGACATCCTTACCCACTGACCAGGTACTGCATACTCAGTGGAGACTCACAGCAAAACTGAGGCCATGTACACCAAATGTACACATCCCTGATTGCAGGTGCACACAACGTACTACACTTAGGAGTTGCATGGCCTTACCTAGCGATGCCACACACCCCATGACACCTGCTGGTGCACCGTGACTGTACACCAGCAATGAAACTCCATGATTGCAGGAATACAGTTGTTTGTACACTTATGAGGAGACAGAAGTTAAATGCAACTGCCTAAATCTACTTCAAGACACATACATCATCATGAGACAACAACTGTAGAATGTGAGCATGTGTTATGCTTAGCTGTATGTTTTCTATGTCTGTACACTCAGGATGCAGAACCTGATCTTGAGGCTCAGCAAGCCATTGCCTGTACAAGGGCATGCAAGTCCTAATTCTACTAACAGGTGTGCAGCCTTAGTGATGGAGGTGTAACACTGATGTGCATTGACTTACTTTTGCTGTGGCTGCATACTCAGAATGCAGTAACTGCACTGTGTGTTAGGGGGGACTACGTGGCTGATCCCATGCAACTCAACATGCAAGGATGGCTGTAGCTGCAGTCTCATAGCTGTACCATGGATGCCCATAGAAACAATTTAGCTGTAGCTCTCTAGTCAGTATGCAGTACCTGGCCAGGATGATGGCATTCCCTATATAATGCCATGGTAATTTTAACTTTGTTAAGTTGAGTATACTTGCAATGAGTGAGGTGTAACATTGATCTCCATCACCTCAGTTTTGCTGTAGGTGCAAACTCAGGATGCAATATATGGTCTTGTGCTTTGGGGGAGCATTTCCTGACTGAGGCCATGTCAGTTGTAACTGTGGTAACTGGAGTGTTGCTGCAATTAGGAAGGTTTATCATTGATGTCCATGCCCTTTGTGTTGCTGTGGCTTTGCAGTCAGGATGCAACAAGTGGTGCGGGTGGGCATTCTGTGGCTGACACTGTACAACTTGTGAGTGCACAAACCTCTGTACGGCTGCAATGAAGGAGTTTTACTGTTAATGTGCCTGGCCTTATTTTTGCTGCACCTGCACAGTTAGCATGCAGTACTGTACCTGGTCTCGGGGCTCAGTCATTCGCTGCCGAAGGGCTACAGTGCCTAACTGTGTTAAGTTGTGCATACCTGCAATCAGATAGAAATACCATCCATCTCGAAGGCCTATGTTTTGTTGTAGCCCTCCAGTCTCAGTGCAGTAGCGGGTGTGTTGGGCTATGTGGCATCACTAGGTAAGGCCATGCAACTCCTAAGTGTGGTACGTTGTGTGCACCTGCAAGCAGGGATGTGTACATTTGGTGTACATGGCCTCAGTTTTGCTGTGGATCTTCAATGAGCATGCAGTACCTGGTCGGGTGGGTAGGGATGTCTTGTAGTACATTTATACAGTTGTATTTCATTTCTGTCACCTGCTGCTGGTTGTCTGTGATTGGTCGTCTTGCCTTGGTCCTCCCAGCTACTTGCATATGTGTGTGTGTGTGTCTATGTGTGTGTGGTGCTGGGGGGGTTGGGGTGGTGAATGCAGAGTTAGGGTTTTCAACCCTAACACCGAATTTCCTCACTTTTGTCACTGTGGAACAACCCTAACCGATGCATTAAATGGAGTTTTTTGCCATGAATTTCCCTTCTTTTTGATAATGAGGAATACTAATAGTAAATGGAAATGTGTTGCTGGACCACCACTCTCACTACACAGTAAATTATGGGGATGTGGTGCTGGGGGTGCAGGCCCTTTGGGCTCTACCCTCTCGCCACATGATTACTTGTATGTATGCAGTGCTGGGAGTTTGGACCCCTCTGTTCCTGCGCTCTCACCACGTGATTTGTTGTATGAATGCAGTCATCATAGAGCAGACACTTTGTGACCCATGCTACCAGCAAATGACTTGGTGTAAGGATACAGTGGTAGGAGTGCATATTTTTGTCACCTTCTATTACCAGCACATTATTTGATCTATGAGATTGATATGCTAAGTACAACAGAAATCCCAGTACTAACAGTTAGACACATAATGACAAACTGTCAGACAAAGAGCAATACTCGGTTTGTGATCAAAACACCTAATATATTTCTGTTGGTTGTCTATCTAATTTTATATTTCTGTCAATGGTCACAGTTCAGTCACAGTGACAATTTCCATGACACAGAATCAATAATATGATGTGACTGTGGGTCTGATGCTGTATTTGTGCCACTAGCAGATGTATGTGTGCTGACACTGTATTTATCTGTCATATCTCTTTCTGTTATCTATTGCATAACAACTGGTATTGTGTGACACAACAGCAAAATGATCTACTGGTACCATTCACCTAGAAAACTCACAGTGCCAGTATTTCTGTTATCTACGTTTGACAGTCTACGAAGATCTCCATACCTGTTACTGCTTTTATTTGAGTCACGCCTACCATTGGTGTGTCACACAGCAAATCATATGGTGCTGGCACAACTCTAGAACAGTAACAACTGATTTATGTTTGTATCTTAATACTGTCCACATGAACATACACCTTATTGTTTTTCATTTTATTCAAGTTACCATTGCCATGGCACACATCAAATCATATTGTTCTGGTCTTTCACATACTATTATTTTGTACTAAGTGATAGCATTCTGATAGAACAGAGCATGTGGGGTCCTCTGTGTCTCAAACACACTTACATGTGACTGTACCCTTGCATGCTCTGCTACTCTACCTTTACCTGATACATATTGTTAAATGAAGTCATACATATAGATATACGTTTTTGAAAATGGTGATGACAAATAGAATGTATTTCACAGTTTAACTTTGCTCAACTGTAATGTACTCACTATCTTATACTGCACTACCAATACCATTGTTTGCTAATTACTCAGAAACACATGGCCAGTGTTCATGGTAATGGTCTGGTTATGATCTTGTGGTGTTCTACTATGGCACAAGGCATAGCCAAGTGCCACATCCTCTTGCAGGTTAATTAACTGACCATCAACATAATTCCTGGTACTACCTTATCGCTATTATTACAAAAACATATCATTAAACACAACAAAAATTTTGTGCAGCATATTGCCAACCTCTACAGGTATGTATGTAACAGATAAGTATAAGGCTGTAACAATGCAAATTGTTAATTAGAGAGGTTCATGTCTCAGAACCTTCTAACCATATCAGTGGAAGCAATATTTTGTAATGGTTGCTGTCTTAGTAGACGTCCCCCCAAAAGTAAGAACGAAACACAACAAATATTTTTGATAAGAAAATAGCTATATTGTTATTTTTTTTAAAATAGAACATATAAAATGTAATGATTTATTCAACATATAAACGCCTGTCTTGTATAAAAAAAAATAACAGTTCCATGAGATACAAAAGAAATAAAACATAAAAAAATGGTTTATACAGTATATATATACATAATGTTTTCCATCAAAAGATGCCTTATTGAAATAAAAAAATTAAATGAAACAACTGAAGTATAATTCAAAAAAAGGAAAAAAGGTGATACACTGCTCATTCAAATAAGAGGTGTGCTGCTGGTTGAGGTAGTCCAGTACAAAACCTAGACACTATGTGGAGGCGCACAGAAAGTGGAAGCTGTTGCACCACGGGGGGGGGGGGGATACCAGAAAAGCTGTGGAGGCTGCTCAATGTGACTTAGACGTGCTTGTAGTTGGTGGTGCAGGGGAGCCAGTGCTGCTTGGCTTGCTGACACCTGCCGCTGTGCCCACAGGCTCGAGCACAAGATTGATGGTGGCCTGCTGCACTGTAAAGAGGGACAATAACTTGTCTTGTCCCTCTCTCAGGGCAGCAGTTTCTCTTCAGCCCATCAATCTTCCGCCGAGCTCATGCATACAGTGGCAGTGTACAGTGCAGGTCTTCTTTCGAGATTTATCTGTAAAGAGACAAAAAAATGCCCATGAATATACAATAGTTAAAAAACAACATTATTGCTTGTGTTGAAGCTCAGAAGATTGTGTTATTTACTGCATATATTTTAAGTAGACGTAGCTCTGTATTCTTACGCACATACAGTAAGGTACAAATCGTGCAAAATTTTACATTGTTACTCTGCATATGGTCTGTTTGACTTGCTATGTATTGTAAATGAATTACTTTCATGAATTTTCATGAGTTGAGAGGCTGCTACATTTATATTGAATACTTCTTTCTGTATTACATTCTCGATATATGCAATGATTGTTTACTATGGTTAACACAATAACCAATGCAACAAATTAAATTGCTTCATTTTCTAAGGCCATAACAACTGCCACAAGTTTAGCTACTTTATTTGTGCACATGTTGTTAACACTCCATGTCTGTTGCACACCCTGACACTGCTATGTCAGTCATCACGTTAGTAAATGTAGTTTACAATGTTTCTGGAACATAACTACATCTCAGACTGTCTTTTTACGCTGCTACTCTGTATTGCAAAGAATAAAAAAGCATATCATTCTGATGTTGAAATGGTATGTTATCCCTAATGTCAAGCATCTCTATGTATAACTTCTCAATGCTATCAGCCACTCTTTTCTTAAGACGTCAGTTGTGCACATTATGAAAGGGACCCAATATCTAAACAATTAATACAATAAGAAGACATTCTTCTGTCAATTTTCACAGCATTAAATTGTCCAATGTGAAAACAACAGTCAATGTTGTAAGTACTGGTAAAACTAATGTATATACTTAGCATTTGTCAACGTCTTAGTATTGTTTTACAATGAAAAATGCAATAGGCACATTTTGAACACTATGGATTTCCATTTCTAGTAAACAATCTGTGCTGTGCAGCACAGACTAGATATTGTGCTAAGACAGTTAAATGATATTCTTCATGAAGCATACACAATAAGTAATGATGTTTGTAGATTCTGTTAGCATATCATAGGATGTCACTTGCTGAAATACTCCAGTTCGCAGTACATGTCATTTGTATACTTTTGATGTCATACTTACTTCTACCATTACTGCCTGCCTCCTGCTTCACCTGCACCACAGGTTCAGTCACAGCCTCCAAGGTCACTGCAACAAAGAATATGATTACATTATTAAATAATTGTGATTTAAAAAAATCTCAATAAGTTACTATACTTTTACTGTCTAACATACAGATGCTATTCTGTAATACTAGTATACAAGTATGTAGTATGGTTCCGTATGTGGTTGTCTAGAACATATTTAAAGTAAGGGTATACAGTTTTCATTATGTATAAAATGTCATTACAATGCAGAGATTAACAGTAAGAACAGATCATGTGAGAACACATGCATATAATCACATGGAGGTAGTGCAGGGGCCAAATGCAAACAGCATACCACAATGTGTCTGCAATATGTTTCTATTCCATTTCAATAGCAGAGACATAAACAAGGAGCAAGCAACAATCATATTAATTTCCTATGGCTTTGTTTAATGATTGCTGTATCTTTGCTGAGTTGCAGTGCAGTTCAGCTAACAAAACTCATAAAAATACAACAAATCAGCATTAAGAATAGACTACTATACTTGTCTCTCAATAAAGGTTGTTGAGAATTGCACATAAACAATGATTTAAAGCACTGCATTGATATGAATGTTAGGTTACTCAAAGTTGTGCATGATACCCTACCAACAACTTGAGTTGATCATACCATAGCTATCAACCAATATTTTGAAATAAACGTTAATGTAATATCATGTTACCATTTTTGTTCAGTTATATAAACAAGCAATATACCATTTTAGGGATTGGGTATACTGTTCTGTTTAGCACAGCTGGCGTGGTTCAGCCATGAGGCACAGTCGAGTAACTTAACCATACCAGAAGTGATAAATCCACCCATATACCCATTCCCTGCAATGGCATGTTGCTGTAATACAATATCCAACTTCTTTATTTTGCTTTATAATGACAGTAAACTGTGACAGTGGGTATACTGGAGGATTAACCAAAATAATGTGATGTGTTTTGACCAATACGGTTACAGGATTCCCATACCCCATGCTAGAATAAACAAATTGTCTTTATTAGTGATACTTAAGTGTTGTACTTTATAAGGCACTCACTGTTACTGAAAGGCAGCCCATACTGTAACATGCAGATAACTCTTGTCTGGAGAACAACAGATGCAACCATACACATGTACCACTGTACACATGGAGGATGTTGAGGGGACAATGCATGGGTGGCCAGACCGTGGAACAGAACAGGTCTGTCCACAACCATAGGAAACATCACAGAGTGCACATCAGTCACTATTTGATATACCGCAACACCAGTGTACCTTCCTGAAAATGTATACCCCCCCAGTCAGAGCTATACAACTGTCATGTCACACTAAGCCAGACATGAATATGGCACTGAGAGAATCTTATGCCAGAGGTGCAACAGCTGTGGCTTAAACAGCAGCGTAACAGTAATGTACACTGTCAGTAAACGCCTCCATGTTGACCTGTCACAGTGTATAATGCAGTATTATCAGTGCCCTACTCACCAAAGGCAGTGCTGTCTCCACATACCACTAGCCCCCTTGCAACAGTTCTACCTGCTGTGCACTGTACCATGAACTGCAGAATGAGAGTTGAATACAGGAGCACCACTATCTGTGCCAATGCTGTGTTGTGGAGTATGACAGCAGGCAGCAGCGCATGTGAAAGAACAGTGTTTAATACTGTACAATATTAGGTCTGAGTGCTTGTGCAGCACCAAGAATGTTTGCACAGGTGTAGAACAGTACTACAATGTTACTCAGTGCCAACTGCATACAAATCAGACCATAATGAGATGCAAATGTGGATGTTTGCCCAGAGGCTACCTTTGCATGCTTATTTCCATGTCACTTTTGAACATGGAAAAGTTTGCCTGCGAAGACACATGTTTGCACCGGTCTAATGGTTAACCCTTCGCTAAACCCACGCAAACATACTAGCACTGTGCAAACAGTGTGGGGAACATTTAATAGTATTCAATAGTGTACTTTCACATATGCTGATGCCTGCTGCAGTACTGGCCCTACGCATTTGATGACACACACATTGGACACATAGTACACCTGTACCTACGTTCACATCACTGTGCACTGTTTTGGTATTGTGAGTTGAACTTATTGGTTGCCATATTCGGACCTGTCTTATCCCAAGACTAAAGTTGACCTGCACTCCTAGATCAGCTTGCCCTGTTTCTTTAGCATGCAATATTCAGAAGCTATTTCTCCTTTTGAATATGGCTTGCTTTCTGATGCAGGCTAAGTTTGCCAGCCACACAGTGCTCATTCAACACCCAGGGCAAAGTTTTGAATATCTGTCCCTCACTGTTAACAGAGGTTTACTAATGCGATTACAAAAACTACTGACAGCAGGTAATCAACATAATAACAACAAGTATCTTCTTACCATCTGACTCCACAAAGATGATAGAGTCTGAGTCAGACTCTGCAGCCTGCACAGCTTCTGTTTCAGCTGGCACTACTTCAGCTACAGGTGGGGAGCATCTCTGGCAATCTGCGAAATAAAGGTAATAAAGAGATGAAGTAATTTTCACATTTACATGGTAACTTATTTAGCACTGATCTGTGTCTATAATTAACAAGTATCTATAACCTTACATGATCCTTGATCAAGCATTGTGTAGTTACTGCACTCCCATGTTAACTGACAAATGTATATTTATTAATATTAAACTAATCAATGACACACTATGTGAACTTTTATCAGTTGTGCACTGCCACCTATATAATATCCGTTGCTCTTGAATTGAATAGCTACTGTGCACTCACTGTCAGTTTAACATAACAACACTGAAAGATATTGGCAGCACAACTACAGAATCACAGTTAGAATGTCATAGTAATACTGAACACGTCATTAACAGATCTATCTTCAGATATCTGGCACAGAAAAACTTAAGTTGCATATATTGAGTGGTTATTTACACAGAAAAAGAATGTATGTTCACAAGCTACACACTGTAATAATGCATTTACATTTTATTTAAAGACTGATAAGTCAAAATCTTTTTACATAATGAATACACTGCACCACCTCACCCTTCCTCTTCACCAAAAGTTGACATCTGTTATTCCACTGCTTAAATACTTAACAGATTGACTAATTGTGTATTATGATAATTATATAATTTTTTGTTAACAATAAAAATAAGCATGACTGATTTACCTATGTTGTCGCATCGCTGAAGAACTTCAGAGTAAAAGACACATATGATAGCAATAACACAACGTTTGATCTCCAATGCAGCTAGAGATTGCTTGCACATCACTCTAAGCATCCAATGAGTACTGGGAAGCAGCTAACCACCTGAAAACATGCAGCTGTATCACATGTTACAATGTCCAGAATTGATATACACTCACACGTGCACAGCATCGGGCAATTGGTCTGCACAGCAAACTATAGTACAAAGTCCCAAAACCTGCAAAATGGATCCATAGATTAACATATTGTTGCTGTGCCTTACAGTATGATCTGCACGTTCATTACCACATGCTATGGAACTATACCTGTGCAGCCATAATAAACAATGTTAGTTGTGCAGTGAAGTGTCATACTGGAATAGCACTGGTGTAGACTGATAAGTGTAGGGCACTGCAACACTGTTATGCAACTGCTTACTCAACTGGTGATTGCTCTGGATGTGGCCATTGTAGTATCAGGTTCCATACTATTTTGTGGTGTTCACAATCGAGGTGATGTACGCACCACTGGACCACCAGGCAGCAATATACTTTTTGCAAAAGGCGCAATTACGGTGGGAGACACAGTGCTATGTGGCAGCAGACATGGATATACCTTAACAAACCCCCAATCAGTCTGCCAGCTATGCTTCACTAGAGCGCAAGGGATTCATACCATTCAACAAACCTACAATTAAAAGAGGGAGGGGGTGCATCAACTATTTAACCATGACAACATTCTATTTCAGACTATTCACACTGTCACGTAGTGGCACCTTGCAACCAAGCAACACTGGTTATCAGTGTTTCACATGTACAGCATGGCTGACCACCAGCTGTAGTTTGCTGACAATTGACAAGGGCACACTTAAATGATGTCGTAAACGTATGGTAATTGCCCATTTGTAGCAAACATAGATAATCTCTACATTTGCATAGACAGTACTGAATATCACACTTGTATTATTAGCAGAATATTGTTGCTTTACTTATGGTGTGTCAGATGCTCCCCTGCAACTGGCTTTCCAGCTGCCTCCCAGAGTTCATAGCTGTGGTAGTACCAGCGTTTGTCATTCTCTGGTATCTCCTCCTTCTCTTTTAGTTAGTAAAATTGCTGGTGCAACAGCTTCTATTTTCGCTTACACTGCACAGATGTCTTGTTCTTGACTTTTAGAATCATGTGCAGGTAGCCATTGATGCATCTCCACATAATGTCCAGCTTTTGATTTGTGCTCCACATCAAGTTACGGGCACTGACCCATGTCTGAACTGCCTCGACCAGCAGACACTCCTCTCACAGGCTCCAGATCCTCATGGTACTTCATGTTTCTCTCACAGTCTGCAATTAAAAAACAGAAAACAGTACATTACTGCCATGGCTTGTAACATGTGCGTGACTTTCTGTTGTTTTAACTGTTTATATAAAAAAAAAAAAAGAGCAGCATGGTAATAACCCACTCATACAGTCCAGCTAGATATTCAGAAGGGTATTTGTGTACTGTACAAATACTGATGTTTCATGGTGCATCAGAAATGTGTGTGTCGCAACTAAGGGTGTCATGCCCATGTATAGTTGGAGCATACCGATATTCAGCCTGGTATATGCTGAGTATATGTAGTCACAACCCCTACTTGTACTTCACACTGTTGAACCCAAATAAGAAGAACAGGTGATGCCATGCAAAAGTGGGCTGCTTTGTCACATGGCGCAACACGTCAGCCTGCATCTCTGGGTGGACACCCGAGGTACAATATCACCATCTTTCAACGTCACCACCCCCATGCCTAATTGCAGGGTTTCTATTACAAGAATATCTCTGGTGGTGCATTGGACCTTACCCCCTTTCCCAATTGTGGGCTTTCTGTTTTAAAAAATGACCATGGCAGTCCAGTGCGGCTCCCCCAGCTGATCAGGTGAGGTGGTAGGGTCCACTGAAACACCAGAAATATATTGAATACAGCAAGGTCGCGATCACGTGAGGGGCTAGGGTCAACTGGACCACCAGGGATATCTTTCACAGAATGATCCAGCAATTGGGTATTCACGCACGCAGCTGCTGAGGGACAGGGTGGGTGTTGTACCCAGCTGTTACTGCCTGGGAGAGCACCAGATTCAAGTTGCTGGGGATCGGTCCACCTGCATGTAAATGGGGCCATAATGACATGCAAATAGCCCTATATACACCTGGCATGCATCATGGGCCCATTTGCACATCCACTGCTGAATAGCACTGTACTTGCACCTAGCAGTGCTGCACTAGTGCTGCTACATCCATCTGCTCTTCTTCAACCACTTGTGTTGGCATAGTGCCATTTCACCATGCACAATGTAGCTGGCAACAGCGAAATATTCAATGATGCTAAGCCATGCCACATCACCACTAGATATCACCCTGTCAACACCCTGGTGTATCCCAGTTGCACTGTTCCCAGGCTTGCACCTCAGCCTGGCACAGTCTGAATATTCCCGGTTTATGTTAACACCTGTGTAAGTGATGTATGTAGTTGTTCTATTTTTTGACCAACAGTTCATGGTTCTGAAAATAACCTTTTTTTTACTTTTTATGCGTTTAAACAGTCTGACATTCTTAGAGGACTTTGAGGATTGCATCTCTAAGGTCTCCCAGGAAACAACAATTGCCAGCATGTGAGAAGTGTACACTGTCTGGTAAATATAGCCAATCATAAGAATACTTAATTTCTGGGTGACATATGGTGTACATTCCAGACATGCGCAGATATGCAGATATTTATATGTTTACCTTTCTTTGAGCTCTGTCAATCAGGTACATATGATGTTCTGCTTGCCAGTCCCTACGCTCTGTAATATCCAAAAAAATGATTTTACAGACAGGCAACATACTCATGATAGAAGCAAGGTCCAATTTTGCTTCTGTCACTAAATCTACCCAGCATTTGGTGCCCAAATCATTGCTCCAAGATGTGTCAACAGTGTGTCTGGATGAGCGTGAGTACTCAGAAGCCTGTGCATTGTTGGCATGAGGTGCTACCACCTCATTCCACCCCTGCCAAACTACTTAACACAGCAATTTGGGAGCTGCAGGTTTTTCCCAAAATCACTGTTCTGAGCATACTCTGATGCTCGCCTTACTATACTGCTGCCTACAATCCACAAAGTCCTTTTGCTGTTTTCTGCCATTTCTGAGCTTTGAAACTAAGAAGTGGACAGGGAACTACCAAAAAAGTCACTGTGTCTCCTGCAGTACCTAGGCACTAGTGAAACTAAAACTGAACTCCTCCTCTCTACTTCAACACAGCTTCACTAAGCTGTAACATAAAACACAGATAAACCACATGATTGGCTAAACTTCTGTCTTACATAGCCAATACAGTGTGTGCATGGACTATCTCAGCAGTTCTGCTTCAGCAAAAAATGTAGGAAGATTTCAAGGTGGCAAAATGCATCCTTTTCATTGGCAGATTCAAACAATTACAAGTGCAGAGTCATGTCTGATTGGTTCCCTATTCTGTAATCCCATACATGCACCTTACTTGTTCCCTTCATTTTGTAGCTGTATCTGTGCTAGTAAGTACCAATTTACACTCTGACTTTAAACAGTTTTAACTTAATAATGCTGCAGGCTACCTTGCATTTATATACATAGACAAATAGAGCAGGAAAAAACATTTTGATTAATACTATTTAGATGTTGGTAACACTTTTTATCATGCTAGAAAAATGTAAAATAAAATGTTAAGTACTTACAGCAAGCAAGGCACTGTTTCTCAGTGTTACCCAAGATGCCTGCTATGTCCTTCTTCTTCAGTGTTCAGTGTCTCTGATTGGTTGCCTTACATGGTCTGATAAATGTTACACTGCATTGGTCGAAGTGCCTGTCACTCAAATACAAATCAATATATTATTGGCTAATGCGTATTGTTGCTTCCCCCATTCTCAATTTTGTGATACTTTCGAACACACGACACTGGTTTTGCGACACTGTCGACACACGACACTACTTTTTCAATACTTTCGAAGTTCAACACTATTTTTTTTACACTTTCGCACGCACAACAGTAAATGTTCGGCACTATTATAAGTACTTTTGAATGCACAGCACCATATTATTACGACACTTTCACATGAACAACATTATATTTTGTGACACTTTCGAATGCATGACATGATATTATGGCTTTTTCCATAAAAAAATTATTCTTTGAGTAAGACCAGCTCTGCTCACTTCATACTGTCGCAATACATTATTTGACACATTTTTACATACCAATTATGAAATTCTTAATCATTTTATCAACTCTTACTTTTCTGCACCATCATTTATTGATTTCATTGTGCACTGTTACCACACAGATGAACTGTGTACTCCTTTATAAGCAATTATGTTGATTATTGATACATCAGTTAAAAATACACAGTCTCAACATTGAATTTCACAAGAGAACAAAACAAAGAGATACTAATATTTTGTTTTTCTGTCTCTATTATACAGGTGTCTGATACCTCTGTAAGATTGCTGATTACTACTGTGAAGTCCCAGATAGCAAAGATGGCCAGTAAACACAGACGACTATATAAGCAAAGATGAAACAGGTATCATAGTGGTTCACTGTCACTCAAGACTAATACGAAAGGCACTGATGTGAGTTCAACACATAAAACAATTCAGAAAGCTACTGAAACAGTGGACCCTATATTGTCTCACTCCACCATAACAGTACACACTTGCTCAACAGCAAGAAAAAAATGTTCACCTCAGCAACAGTTGTATAGGTCATTGAGACAAAACACTACTATTGCAAAGGTAAGCATAACTTCACATACTAAACAACATCAGAATTTACCACCTGGTGATGTCAATCTGAGAAAGCAGAAGTATTTCCAATCACTAGCATCTAAAGCTAAGATTGAGAGGCTTATTACTGCTGTGATGAGACATGAGCGTAAAAGGAAAAAAAGTCATGTAAGCTTAATGAAATTGCATCTCAAAGTATGTACATTAGAGAGTAGAGCACTATTTGCTTTTCAGTGCTTATGGCGTAAGATGTGTCATGTGCTTGAACTATTCAGAAAAGTTGTGTACGACATCAAGAAAAGGCTACGACAATGTCCTGAATTGACCGTACATAATTTCTGTGATGTTTTCACAGGTCAATGGCTCCACACACAGCACTCAGAAGCATATTTCTGGGAAGAGTCATATTATTCACAGAAAAAAGACAGCAACTTCACTTTAGATCAGTCCGGTAAACTGGTAAATGCACTCAGTATCTCTGACAATACAACAATGGAGTCAGATGGTGATGCTGAATCAACTAGTCAGCCTCACAAGTGCCATTGTCTCTCATGGGCATGTGATGCAACTTGCAATTGCAGGCAATCATCGTTTGACAAAGTTGACCACTTTATCAACCTGTTTGTTATAACAGATCATAAAGACAGATATAAACTGTTTCACAATATTGACCTTTGTGAGATCCGTCCATGTACTGGACTTATGGGTCACTCACTTGCATGCCTGGATAGCGGTGTTTGTGACAGTGTCTTTCACCACATGCGGATGCTTGGACTACATCAGACAGGCATGCAGAACTTTGTATACAGGGAGTATGAAGTTCGACGAGTTGTGAATCAGTACACTACTTTAAGAAACTTATTGGAGTCTGGTGACATGCATGGTGTCATCACATGTCTGAAAGGTCTATGACGCATGACTTCTGTAGCAGACACAGGAATAAATCAGTCTCCTACTTCTGATGAGGCCTCTGTTTCTGTGTTAGAAAGTGACATCCTGAACCAGTTTGGCAAAGAAATAGCAACATTCAAATTGGCAAAGGCACAGAAGTTTGACTCTGTATGTGTGTCATGCGAACATCTGTGATACGACAAACAAACAGTCACAGTGAATCTTGAAACCTTGTCGCCATACAACGACATGTGGTTTCGACTGTCAGCATTCTTGCTGTTGAAATCAGACTTCCAGTTACAGCTCATCATTGTGCTCTGCAAGCATTGTTTCTCCAAACTGAGGTGTAACATTCTGCCACCAAGGTCATTGTTGAATAATATGGAGGCACAAGCTACACCAAATGAGATTGCCACATTGAATATGTTTGAACGTATTCTTATTCAGACTATGAAACCTTTTCAAACCATTCTACGTCTGAACACAAAGACATGGAATATCCCACAGAAAGAGCTCATTAGCTCTCTTAAGGGTTCTGTCATGTATCTGCCACTTCCTCTACAGGAAAATGTGGAGGCAATCTCCACAGAAAATAGTTTGGTGATTCTTGTAAACAGTGTTCCAACTAAGGCCAAGGTCATCTGACAAGATGTTGTCAATATACAGAAGGTGAAGCTGGCTCTTACTTATTTGAAGAGCAACAATCCCTTTTACATAGACCTTGACATTGATACCATGACTACTATGTCAGTAGAATGCAATGAGTTGGGAAGCAGTAAACCAATGATTGAGAAGGTCAATGTGCAGACTAATGACAATGCGTATGAACAGTGCACAATTCACCCACTGCATGGCAGAGATTCAGTGGGGGACAACATTGAGCTCTATCAAATGAAACAGGTAGAAGGTGAGCCTGTCAGCATATGGGAGGCAACACTGGAAGCATGCTGTTTCCCAGACTTATTACCAAAAGGGTCAGGTGAATGACTACACGAAAGGGAAGTATGTATACAGGGTGCTGAGTACTGCAATAGCCGTGTACTCAGCAAGGATGGAAAATTTAGACGTAACATACAGTACCTATTTCGTCTCCTGTGGGAAAGTGCACTTAGCATACTGTCTGTGTCTATTGCACATACTATTCATCTCACTACTCCACTAGATGGAATTACAGCTGCACAATTCCTTGAAAAATTGAAGCAGAAAGATGAAAATATGCAAGTGAATTTGTCTTCCATTCTCTCAAGCCTACGTGGCACCAAAGAATATTGGTATCGCAGACACTCTGAGGTGATGACAATCTGCGAGAGTACGATGCAGTCACATGGTTTGTCACACTCAGTTGTGCTGAATATGCCTGGGATGAAGTCATAGAACTGTTGAAATGGGCAAATTCTGATGTAGGCGGCATTTCATCAATGACTGTCGGAGAAATGTGCTCACTTGACCCTGTGTCTGTCACAAGGCATTTCCACAAGCGGTTCCATGATATACTGACTTTCATTTTGTCAAAGGACAATCCACCTCTTGGTACTGTAGAGCATTACTTTTGGAGGACGGAGTATCAAGCACGGGGTGCCCCTCATATACACATGTTATTGTGGATCAAGGATGCACCATGCATCGGTGAACATGAAGCAGCACAGGTGCTTTCATTCATCAAGCAATACATCACTTGCCGCATTCCAGACAAGTATGACAGTCCTACACTGTGGAAGTTGGTTTAAAAATTCCAGAAACATATTTTTGCAAAATACTGCCATCGGGTAGGAAAGAACAAATCTGATTGGTACACAAGATGTCATTTTGGATTCCCTAGATGGGTTTGCCAGGATGGTGCCATGATTAACTTTTTTCAGCAATGCGACACCACTTGAAGGCAAAATCAACCAAGGGGGTATATGAGTTACCCAGAGACGAGAAAGAGGTGTCTATCAATGACTACAACCCAACTCTTCTCCTAATATGGCAAGCAAACATAGATCTTCAGTTGGTGGCTGACAACTCATTGGCTATGGTGTGGTACGTTACTTCGTACATCACTAAGCATGAGCAGACTAGCTTGCAAGATCTTTAGGAAGATATTGCCAGTTCAAACAAGAGCCTGACATCTCAACTCTGGTCACTGGGATTGAAAACTCTTTCACACAGAGAATGTGGTGGTTATGAGGCCAATGATCATTTGATATGCACACATTTGTATGGCAAATCTGATGCTGTGCGCTTTCTGAGTGTGAACTACAAAGAGAAATGCAAATGTGTACTTATTCCTCATACTGAGATTGAGGAACTCACTGTCAATAGACCTTCCTCAAAAAATATTTTGAAAAATAACCCCATTGCCACATACTACCCTCGTAGGCATGATGACATGGATTATATGTGCCTATTTCAGGTGGCTAAGTGATATGACTGCAAGACAAATATGTCACCTGATTCTACATGGAACATTTACAAGGTGAAAGGAGTTGATGGCTGCCTCATTAAGAGACACAAGCCTTGGCTCATAGACCACTGTAAATTACATCTAGGCACATCAGAGAGCAGAAAACATTACTACTTTGCTCTCTTATTCTTACTTAGACCCTGGAGGAATGAGTCTGAATTAAAAGGTAACTGTGATACATTCGAGGAAGAATTCAATCTCAGTTACGAGACTTTCAAAGGTGAATACTCAGACGTATACATACAGAGACTGGAAAGTGAGAAAGAAAAGCTTGAGAAGGCAGATAAACAACTTCAGGACTATACTCCTGTTAGCTCACAAGACAATCTTGATCCAGAGGGAGAAGGTGTTCTAGGTGAGCCTCTGCCTTTAAATGTCCCAGATGTCTTAATGTCAGAAGTCAAGAGTGCCATGGAACATGGAACACACTGCGGTGTCAACCCAACTGACTTGAGAGAAAGACTAAATCAACAGCAGCATGTAGTTCACCCTCAGGTCACTGATGCAGTTCAACATGGGCTGCTACATGAAGCCAGAAAATGTGACTGCCTTGACTATAAGCCACTATTGATGTTTGTTAGTGGCTCAGCTGGCACAGGAAAGAGTTTCCTCATTGAAGCCATCACTGCTGAAATACGGAGCCTGACAGTATCATCAATGTCTGTTGCTGTTACTGCTCCCACTGGACTAGCCGCATACAACATTGGTGGAGTTACTTTATACCGTCTCTCTATGTTGCCAGTACAGCATGGCAAGACAGGAGAGTATTGTAAACTGTCATTTGAAGTTGCATCTCAGCTTCACTCCATGTTCACAAAGATGAAGTTACTCATCATTGATGAAATTAGCATGGTGTCCAATGTAATGCTCACCTGTATACACCTACGTCTACAGGAGATCTGGGGTACTGACTATGGAATACCATTTGGTGGCAAAAGTATTCTTGTATTGGGAGACCTTTTACAGCTTGCACCAGTTAATGCAGAACATGTGTTTGCAATTCTGACTGTCAAGCAGGTTAAAAGCACACTAGACTGCATTGGAGGTGTAAACCTTTGGGAGTTATTCACCTATGTCGAGCTGTATGAGAACATTCACCAAAGTGAAGATCTGGCTTATAAATCACTTTTAGATGAAGCTTGCACAAGTTCTTTATCACCAGCACATGTTTCTATGTTAAATGATTGGAGAATCAGAATAGATAGTACATCAATAGAAATATCATGAAATGTTTTTAGTGATGTGTACTCCACAGGCACGCAGATTGTGTGTCTCATGCCACAACTGAAGAAATGTGCTGAGTTCAACAGTGTCATGTTGCAGAGAGAGAATCAAGAAATTGTCACACTGCATGCTGTTGACACAGTTGATGGTGTCATTCTCAGTTGAAAACTGGTAGCTAAGATGACTGAGTGACTCACTGAACTAAAGTCAGATGTTTCACACACAGCTGGTCTGGAAGCTGTTCTAATGCTGTGTAAGAACGCATGTGTCATGCTGTGGCGTAATCTCGATGTTGAGCGTGGCGCGGTTAATGGTGCTATGGGAAACATCATTGACTTTCTTTACAATGTCTAGAAGACATTTATCAACACACTTGTAGTCCACTTCGACAACATAGAGCAGCCTGTACAGATAGACCGCACCTGTGTAAAATTTCAGGTATTCAAGGATATCTATTTAAACAGGAAACAGTTCCCAGTATGTGTTGCATATGCTGTTTCTATTCACAAATCTCAGGGTTTAAGTTTGGATTCAGCAATGGTGGACATAGGTACAGACATTTTTCAAAGATGGCATGAGCTACGTAGCACTTTCACGTGTCCGTAGTCTATCTGGGCTGCACATCATAACTCTTGCACCTCAAAAGATACGTGCAGACAAGAGATGTATTGTTGAGTACAACAGGTAACGTACTCTGTACCAGCCACACATGCCTTTGATACCAGTACCTACATCTCTGGTTGTCTCACATCGCACAGTCATATCTACATCTGTCAACAAACTGAGATGAGCTTCCACAAGTGATTCAACTCCAAAGAATTCTACAGAGGTCACAGTATCAAGTACAGGTGCAGAACCAGCTTTTAGTCAGAAATCAGTAGGTGGAGTCACGTGATGCAGAGCACCTAGAAGCAGCACTAGACCAGAGCTCCTACTTTTTTCCCTCTGCTAAACCCCTTTTTCCTTAATATTTGGAAGGATTACACGCTGAATTCTAGCCTCACACTTCTATAATACTCCTGCCTTCAGCGATCGTTTTTTGTCTAGATTCCGCATCGCAATCGGCTTTACAGCAGCGATGGATGCTGAGATGAGGCAGGCCGGGATCAGGCACACCCCGCCTCCCACTCCAGAGAAAACCCCTAAAAAATCAAAACACAAAGGTACCTGTATGGGAGTTCAACTAAATCAGGCACCCTTAATCCTCCAGCGACTCCTCTGACTGAAGATCGCTTCCTCCAAGAGCTTTTACCATTCAGGGAAACTTTATAGGACATCTCTACAGAGTTAAAATCTATTTGAGGAGATCTCAATAGCCTGACAACATGGATGGGAGACTCGGAAGCCAGATCCTCTTCATTGGAAAAATGGAAGGAAAAGGTTGACCCAGAGATCACTCACCTCCGCCAACAAGAACATAAACTCCAACTGAAAACAGAAGACTTAGAAGGGAGAAGCAGGAGAAATAATGTGTTGATTATTGGCCTATCCAAAGCTGAAGAGGGAGCTGACACCATCACCTTTCTGCAAAAATTTTTCAACAAGATCGTTGGCCCGTCTCCTCTGAATCCACAGTATCATATAGAATGAGCCCACTGCTCTCTCAGACCGAAGCCTCTACCCAGAGCACCTTCTCGACCAATCATTGTTAAATTCCTCAGCTTCATGGAGAAACAATATGTTTTAACAAAATCAAGAGAGCTGCAATCAATACATTGGGGTAGTTCAAAATGAAGAATAATGCAAGATCTCTCCTTTGAGACCCGCCAGAAATGTTCTGCATTCCACCCAACTGTCAGCAAGCTGATAGCTGCTGGTATACACTTCAAGATGTTATACCCGCTAAATTACAAGTAGCAATCACGGGTACCTGGTGTTCCTATGAATCTCCCGAGCAAGCCGCTACAGATCTCACTATCAAGCTTCCCAATCTCTTCAAGACAGGCTGAATCCTCAAAGGACTTATCTGTGTGTAATTTGAGTAAAATGACTGTACTGATTTTGAGTATTTACCAGTTTGCAGGTTAATTTTTTCCTTTTCCTCCTCTTCTTTTCTGGTTGGGTCAGGAAGGAGTGGTAGGCCCGTAGTGAGGCCTAATAGGCCAGAATTTTTCCTTGTGGAGCTATCTGATTGCTCCTGATCTGGGATGGTAGGAACTTTTGACCGGCGGGCGTTTCCATATACCGCTATTGGAAACGGACGATTTGGTCCCACCATGAATATTGATCCCCTGTAACTTCCTTGCCTTCTCGGGGTCTGTGTTATTCGGGGTTTATTTGGCATACGGTCAATTTAAGAGGGGACTCGCGGACTCTCAACTTATGGATTAACCCAGTTTTTCTGGACAGGAAGGTCCCATTAGCCACAATTTGGATTAGCTGTATAGATGACATAAGTCATTTAATTAATTGCTGTTGAACTGGGTAGCAGGTATTACGGCATGGGTGAAATTTTAATAGCTTTGAGAGATATGGCCCTTCCATTTTCTAAGTGCCTTTCTTTTACTGACCTGCAACAGTAAATATTAGTGTAATGCACATCCTTGCTGACTTAAAGGGGATGGTGGGGGGGCTCTTGGCTGGAGCAGTCTCAGAGAGAGCTGTATAGCATGCCTGTGCAGGGGGAGAATGGTGCATTTCAAGGGAACCTTCAGGGGTACAGAGGTTTTCAGTGTCATGTTAGACACCCTCCAAAGTCAGAGTATAGGTTTCCCTTTCAGGATAGGAATCAATGTTTAGGTTCATGTCTTCACTGAAATGTTGCCAATAGGGATAGGTCCTCAGAAACCTTTACAAGGGGGTTATGGTTATTTTTTATAGTTACCTGGGTACCTTTTGTACATAGTTGGTGGGGGTTTGGGGGGAGGGGGATTTCATTGTCCAGAAGTCTTTCCTGTTGACAAAGTCTACTGAAGTTAAAGATAGACTGCTGAAGTCAGTCATGTTTCCAGTGATGTATAAGAATGATTGTTTTATCTGGGGAAGATGGTGTTGTATTACTAGATTACTTTTTCAGGGGAGGAGATGGGAGGGTGGTGGGATTGGAGTGTGCCTTTCAGAATGTATTTTTCAGTTAGTTATTTATGACTGCATTTTCTTTTTAACTAACAATGACTACCATAACACTTAAAATTGCCACATGGAATGTCAGAGGTGTTAGAGACATAACAAAGAGATATCAGGTCTTTAAAAATTCATTTTATTAAATGTAGAATTCTTTTGCTTCAAGAAACCCATCTACTGGTCACTGAAACAAACTGGCTATGCCAACAAGGCGTGGGGTAGGGAGAAATAGGCTGTTGGTTAAATAGGATCTGCAGCTTATCCTCTAGATAGGGAAATGGGCAGACTAGGTGGGCCAAGCGGTCCTTATCTGCCATCAAAGTCTATGTTTCTATGTTTAATAACACCACTGTAGTGTTAGGTTCCATTTACGGACCAGTAAGGGGAGACGCAGAATTCCTTATGGGCTTAGCTGATAGGATAGGTGGATTTTTACCCTCTCCGTTAATTTTGGGAGGTGACTGGAACATTCCACCATCTCAAGACCTAGGCAGAACATACCTGCCATTAAAACCTTTATCCCCCCCACAAAAGGCCTTAGCGGACTTCATGGAGCTTCTGGGATTGTGTGATCCCTGGCGCCTTCCTAATCCTTCGCACCGGGTTTTTTCTTTCTATTCTCATGTCCACCGGTCTTGGTCTAGATTAGATTATATTCTAATCAGTATCTCCCTTTTATCTGGTCTCTGACAGACAGGAATCGAACCTATTGTCTTATGAGACCACTCAGCTGTATGGCTGATGAACTCCTCTGATCCGGACCTCCAAAGGGACACCACTTGGAGACTAAATACACAACTTCTCAAAGAAGAACAGACAGTTTCCCATATTAAAATGCTAATTTCCACTTCATGGATATTAATAAAGGTTCCATGCCAAGGGAGGATTTAATATGGTGCTCCCTTAAATGTTATCTTCGGGGAGAATTTATTAAATTAGCTTCCAAGAGGAAAAAACGAAGAGAAGCAAAGGCAATTTCCCTGTTAACTCAAATAAGAGATGCAGGAAGTTCTGTATCTTCATCCTCTCCTCCATACTCCCTGGAAACCCTGTTAACACTAATGAATGAATATGCAGACTTATTAAAGGAAAAAGCAGAGTATGCCATCTTAAAAACCAAGTCTAAATACATTGACCAAGGAGAGAAAGCTGGTAGAATGTTGGCCGTTCACTTACAGAAAATGGAAAGCTCGAGGCTAATCCCATCCTTGCAAACTTTAGATGGCACCATCAAAACCTCGCCGCGGGATAACACTCAGGTTTTTGAAACTTGTTATAGTACACTTTATAGCAAATGCTCCTCTCCGGCACCTCTGTCAATTATCGAAAGCTATTTGGAGAGCCTCAATCTTTCCTGTCTACAAGACCTTCACAGTTCTACTCTGTCTTCCCCATCACATTGATGGAAGTGGAAGAGGCAATTAAGGGGTTAGCACTGGATAAGTCACCTGGTCCTGATGGCTTTCCCTCCAATTTTTATAAAATCTTTTGCAAAGAACTAGCCCCCCTCCTTCTAAATCTATATGAATATATATTCACAGCTGATACTTTGGATCCCACATTGTTAGAAGCCATGACAGTTCTACTTCTTAAACAGGATAAACCACATAGGGAACCTGCCAGTTACCGACCAATTTCCCTTTTAAATTGTGATATTAAAATATTAACAAAAATGTTATCTCTTAGGATTAAAAAGATATGGTCCCATTTGCTGAGCCCTGAACAAGTCAATTTTGTGCAAGGCCACTCTTCAGCTGACCATCTCAGAGCTCTCTCACATATTTTCCACATAGCCCAAGCCTCTCAGATTCCCATGGATCTAATCTCGTTAGATGCTGAAAAGGCCTTTGACAGAGTCAACTGGGACTTTCTTTGGGCAACAATTACGATAATGGGTTTACCCGCTTCCTTTATCCGGAGGATTCAGACGGTATATAAGTCTCCTTCCACAAAAATTTATTGCAATGGGGTCTTCTCTTCTCATTTCTCTCTGTTTACAGGCACCAGGCAAGGTTGCCCCTTATCTCCCTTTCTATTTAACTTATACCTGGATCCTCCCCTTCTCAGTATCAAACGCTCTCCTCATGTTCAGGGTTGTTCAGTGCTTCAGCAGTCCCTGACTCTCTCAGTGTACAATGACGACATTCTTCTTCATCGGGCACATCCTGATACATGTTTAGCACATGCCTTACAAATTATTACACAGTATGGACTTCTGTCCAACTACAAGTTGAACCTATCAAAAACAGTAATATTTCCCTTAAACACCCTCACCCACAAAGCTAATTTCACTCAATTCGGGATGAAGTGGTCCTCACATTCAATTAAATATCTAGGAATACATCTTACTAAGGATCCTGTGTCTTTCAAGAAACTTAATCTTCATGATTTAGTAGTAAATATTCAACATGATCTCCAAAGATGGGCAAAACTTTCCCTTTCCTTATGGGGTCGGATTAGTATTATCAAAATTAATGTTCTGCCCCACCTTTTCTATCCTTTAAATTTATTGAATCTGTGGCTCCCACTATCCTACTTCCAACAATTTCACTCCATCCTTTCCAAATTTATTTGGTAAGGCAGACATCCTAGACATTCCTTTCTTAAGCTTAGTCTTCCCAAAGAGTTGGGAGGACTCCATCTCCCCAACTTTATTTTGTATTACTGGGCTAGTCACCTGTCCAAATTGGGGATATGGTTTTTGGTCAGGGACAATGACCACCCTCCTATTTGGCTCCAGCTTGAAAGATGGTTATTGGACTCACATAACTTCAACTCATCTACTATCTTCTTCCTTACCAACTTGGCACTACTGATCCCAATACGAAATTTGGTTATTGGTACCTCACTTAAAGTCCTAACCCAATGCTGGAATTTCTTCAAAATCTCCCCTAAGAGAGATACAGTGCAACCCCTTATCTTAAATCCTAATATTAAAATAGGTGGATCACTGATCTCTTCAGAATGGCTACCTCAGTTACAAAGAGTCCTGATAGAAAACCTTTATTCTCAAGACTCTCTTCTTTCTTCCCCTGAAATTATGGCTAGATTTAAGATACCTCAGAAGTTTATTTTTAAAATCTTCCAGTTGAGGCATCTCATTAACTCTATCTTTGGTACTGCTTTTAGGGAATCTCAGGTTAGGCCTTTTCTATAACAAATGCAGGATTATGCAAATAAACCCCATGGGATCTCAATGATGTAGTCCTACCTATTGGGCCTTAAATTTCCAAATGCCCTTCCAGGATCCAAAGTATGGGTTTCTCTTCTGCCGGACACTACCCCTATATGGAGCTAAATTTGGAAAGACTTGCATAGATACCATACCCAAGACAGGCTCAGACTCACTCAGTATCACATCCTAAATAACCTGTATTATACACCAGTTAAATTAACTAAATTGGGCAAGCTTCCTGTTTCTACGTGTACTAGGTGTGGTAAATTTGAAGGGAACTTGATACACATATTTTGGCATTGTGAAAAGGTGGCCCCTCTATGGCACACAATTCAATCCAAACTAGATCCATTACTAGGATTGGAGGAACTGTTTACCATACAGATATGTATCTTAGGAATGTTTTCCAGCATTGGGATCCAAGAGTGCAAATTCCACATGGCATTAATCTCAATAGTGGTTAAGAAACTGGTACTTAAGCATTGGATGGATCAACTGGCCATAACGTACACTGAATGGTTGAAGGATCTATCAGCTTGTTTCAATACTGAAAGACTGGTTGCTAGTTCCCGTAACAACATGGACTCATTCAATAAAAAATGGGGTAAACTATATGGTCTATACTTGCATTAACAGTCATCTTCCGTATGTCTCTGTATGTTCTTTTATTTTATTGGTATACTATAATTAATTTGCTTATTGTTTCATTGACACTTTCTGTAATGTCGGGTTTGGTTGGCACACCGGGCAGGGGTTGGGATGATGGAGGGGAAGGTAGGGGAGGGGTTCCATGGATTGAGTTAAAGGGTTTATTATAATTTATATAATTTATCGGAAGATGGAATGGTTTCATGTTAAATTTAGATACTGCAGGAATGAGTATGTTGTTTGTGTTCTTGTTCTTGTATGACATAAAATAAATAAAGATGTTGAATTTCAGAAATCAGTAGGTGTGGCTGCTGTACTGGTCTTCGCCAACAGCACTAGAGTTAACTGCTATGCTAATTCTGCTATGCAAATTTTTCTCCAAATGCCACACTTTGTGCAGGCAATATCTGCTTCACAAGAGACTCCACTGTCAAACGCATTGAAGCAGGTTGTCAACATGGTTTCTGATCACTCTAACAATGTACAGTCATTAACACCTCTGTGACAGGTGCTGGGAACATATGATGGCTGCAGTACATTTGCTGCAGACATGTAACAGTATACCACTGAGTAGATGATGGCAGTGATAAACAGCTTGGATGAAGAGGGGATTCCAATGCGTCGCTATTTCACTGTGTCATATATTACCAAATATACATGTGTATCATGTGGTTATTCAGAGCGTGAAACCACAGAAGACATGCTGTGGATTACTCTGTCTGTTCCTCATGCCAAAAGTATCAAATTCCAGCAGCTATTCAAAAATGCTGAAAGTGGTTACTTATGTGAAAGGTGTGGAGGCACATGTTCTCAGTCTATACTTCTCAGGACCTCATCTCA
Source organism: Neoceratodus forsteri (assembly GCA_016271365.2). Lineage (NCBI taxonomy): Eukaryota > Metazoa > Chordata > Ceratodontiformes > Ceratodontidae > Neoceratodus > Neoceratodus forsteri. The sequence continues at coordinate 1,875,566,629 of CM057456.1, forward strand.
ATATCTGTTGCTTGTATTGCACAGATTTGACTCAAATGGGCTCAGAGTTGACACACCTATCACAGATTACATGGCTGGTAGAATAGTTTTTAACCAATCAGTGTTTGACACTCACAGTGTGGTCTACCACCATGGTCAATCTATGCACGCAGGACATTATACCTGTGTGTTAAAGTATAGAACTGGCTGAGTGCAGTGTGACAACTCTACAAGCTCTTTCAAACAGAGACTCCCGCAACACTTGAAAAATGCCTGTCTCCTGATATTGAAGAATTACGATGACCTTCATATCTCAGAGGAATAGTCATGCAACATGTGACATTCTTTGCTGTCTACCTTGTGACACAGTGACTCGTAGGATACTAGAATTGTTTCCAACCTACAACTTTCCATAAATGATTACCTACATAAAATATGACATGGTGGCAAAGTATATTGTATGCAACACGACATATAAGATTTTTTGTGTGGATCAGTGACATAGTGAAAATTGTTGTAGTGGTTTCACTCGGCGCCAACTGTTTTCACAGTCACTAGAGAAACCATGCTTACATGTCTAAGAAAGATAGTGACATCGCAAAACACACTCCTTTCTGGTTCATCATTTCTGTACATATCACTTCTTGTAACTATGTAATATGCATACCTAACAAGAAGTAGTTGTCAGCACAAAGGCACATACTTGTCCCTTGGTTATTTTTCAAAGTTTGAAACACATGTGTCATTGACCATGCTGAACACTGTGTCACATGTATATCACCAGTTTGTTTCTGTATCTCACTTATTTACATATTGACTCTGTCAACACTTTTCTGTCATGCATCAGTGTACCACTAGACCTGTTAGTTTTCAAACTGTCAAATTGTATATATGTATATTTAACTATTTATATGGAGTTAAGCAATTCTTAATACTATTATATCCAAGTAAAATAAAAAATACTGTATTATTTGACAAATGAAAGAAGTAGCAATGTACAGCTGTTGTTAAGTACCATTTGTATAACTGTTTCAGTATTTCACTAACTGATTTATGTATATTAAATTGCTACATACTTATTCATAGATGAGATATACATTTGTATTTCATATGATCAGTCTTGATCAGTAGCTAAATATTAGTACTACAACTGTTACCATTATAGTCAAGTAACTTTTTTCAGCTTAAATCATAATAGAAACAACAGAAAAAAAAATAATTTAACTATATGTCTAACAGGAAGCATGCCATGGTACACACATTTGTTTTTTTTATTGGTTTAAAGTGTTGTAGTAAGAAATGTTATCATTTTAAGAAATTAACATTGTACCTGTAATGATATATTATTCCATGTACTTCTCAACCAAGTAAATGTTATGTATATCGATAATACTTGGAATTGTAAATCAGACACTTTTGTGATACCAACTGAATTCATACCTGTTCCTGACAATGTTTTTGATTGCCTCTATTGAGGGGTCGGTTGGGAATTTTCCAAATGCACTTACTCAGTGATATCTCTTAGAATATTTAAGTGTACATACCATGTATCTAATATCACTGAGATCATATCTTTCTGCAGCTATTGCTATAACACTTAGCATCTGGTTTTTTGCACACCCCAGGAACATACACATTATCTGTCATACAACTACAACAAAATCATCACTTTTCAATGTGTGTAATCAGTGGTAACAGGGTGCTGCCATACTTGTATTAATGCAGCAAGTTTCCCCATAGCACATCATGTATTAAGTATCTGTGATACAGCTTAACATATTTACAACCAATGGTAACACACATGTTGCTTGTATTGTGAGACTGATAGTGTTCAATTATTGTACTCTCAGTTTGGCCTTTTCTTAGTCTTTAAAATTGGCAATACATTTTTTTTAAAGTTAACACCTGTCTGGAGTCTTTACTTAACCATCAAGTTAGAATGTTATTATATGGCAGTCGTTGTATGTATGCATGCAAATATACTTAAGCAGTAAAGCACAACAGCATGTGGGTTATTAGGGATTTAGCCACGCCTTGTCTTGTGTATCACAAAGTGCACCCAAGTGGCTTAACCACACACCCTGGAGTGCCTTATCGCAATAATGCAATGGAACCATGTGTAAAACAAATGTCAAAATGTGTGATACTATGTTTTTTATTAATGAAATTCCTCAACTGTGGGTAATGCAGGATTTACCCACAGTCATGTGACATGTTTTGGCCAATGAGGTGACAGGATTATCACACACCATAATAGAATATATGATTTTTAGTACACATAACAATAGAAAGGACAACTTTGAGACCTGTACTCACAGTGCAAGATTCGGTATATCGTCCTGCACTAGCACCACATGATTTCAAGCAATACATGTAGTGGTAAGAGGACAGACCCTTCATGCCATGCACTCCTCCCACATCATTTGGCATATGTATGTATAGATGTGATGCTGAGAGCATGGGGCCTTCAGATCCTGTGCTGTCACCACTGGATTATGTGCATAAATGCATTGGTGACAGCACAGAACCTTTTGACCCTCTACTCCCACAATATCATAGTAAGCATATATCCAGTGGTGGAAGAGCAGGCCCTTTGGGCTCTGTACTCCCACCACATGATATATGGATGTAATGGTGATACTGCAGGCCCTTCAGGGCCTACGCTGCCATCGCACAATGTATCCATGCAGCGGTGCGAGTGCAGGCCCTTCAGACCTGCACTCCCACCACATGATTTGACGTATGGATAGAGTGGTGGGAGTGAAAGCACTTTGTGCCCTGTAGTCTCAGCACAGTATTTGATGTATGAATTCAGTGCTGACAGCACAGCCCCTTTGGGCCAAGCACTCCTGCCACATGATGTCTTGTGACATAGTAGCAATGGTAACAGTAATGGAAATGCAGATGATAATGCAAACGGTAACGTTAAATAGTGAATAGAATGCAGTGGCAGGATGGTAACAGTAAGGAAAATGCAAACGACAATGCAAAGGGTAACACTAAATAGTGAATGGAATGCAGTGGTGGCAGCGTGGGGCCCTTCAGTCCCCGCACTCCCGCCACGTGATGTCTTGTCACATAGTAGCAATGGTAACAGTGATGGAAACACAAATGACAACACAAAGGGTTATGCTAAATAGTGAATGGAATGCAGTGGCGGGAGCACGGGGCCTGAGTAGCAATGTTAACAGTAACAAAAATGCAAATGGCAATGCAAAGGGTTATGCTAAATAGTGAATGCAGTGGCAGGAGTGTGGGACCCTTCAGGCCCCGCACTCCCACCACATCATGTCTTGTGACATAGTAGCAATGTTAACAGTAATGAAAAAGCAAATGACAATGTAAAGGGTAATGCTGAATAGTGAATGGAATGCATTCCCCATGCTCCCACCATGTGATAGCTCATGACATTGTAACAATGTTAACAGTTATGAAAATGCAAGCACAAATGGCAATGAAAAGGGTGAAGCACACAGCGGCGTACACAGTAGTGATGACACAAATGGAGACATAAACACAAGTGGAAACAGTAACTGTAACAGTAGCAGGACCGCACACTCTGTTTTTGCCAAAAAGGTGCATAGAGAAACACAGTGTGTACAAAGACTGTATGCATTGTAATGAGTATAGAAGCTTAAAATGAGCATTGTAAGCACTAAATTGCTAATATCTCAGGAACCGCACAACGTAGAAAAAAAATTTAAATGTCACAAAAATCTTGATTTTCCTGGCAATGTTTTTGTTATTACATAGCCCACAGGGCTATGTAACTCGCAACAAAAAATCTGTATCTCACATCATTTTCGAGATACAAGCCCCAAAAGATGTGGTGTATGCCACCATGTTAGTCTATGGGGGAAAACGCCAACTTCGCAGTACCGTAACTTTGCAGCCCTGCAATATTTTTTCACCAAACCTCCAAATGTCAGCCCAAAAGACTAAACCTTTTGTTTGCAGCAGGGTGACAAAGAATTCCTGTCATTTTGGCCATAGCCTAAAAAGTAGTGTCACAATTTGCGACCCTTTTCGCAAAAATTTGCGAAAGTGTCATGCGTGCGACACTACTTTGCGACACTACTATTTCCAGAAATTTGAAAAACATATTTCTGTGGTGTTTAACCTCAAAATAAAGACATGGCTAGCATCCTCAGGGTCCAACTAGGTGAACACAAAAAGAATTGTGTTGCGAGAGGGTCCCAAATTTAAATGGCAAGCATTTTTCTGATTGCTAACTGAAAACAAAATGGTGGATTTGTGACACTAAAAAGTGCATTTGCAAAAGTGTCAAACTTTGTGTTAACTTTTCCCATTAACTTATAATGGGAAATTGTTTTTTGAATAACTTTTGAACCGTTTAATATTTTTTCACGAAATCTTCGAAAGCACCTGTAGGCATGAGCAAAGAATTCACCAGAAACCACAGATGCATGAGCAGATCACACTTAATAACTCTGCAGCCGTATACCATACTGGTACAAAAATTAGCAGATCCCAAGATGTATGGTTCATGATTATGCATTCCAAATGTCAGGCAAATCCGTTGAACAGTGGCAAAGTTATTAAGGTGCAAAGTTTGACCCTTGAACCTTAAAAGTGCTACTCTACCATAATATATATATATATACTGTATATGTATATTGCAAAAAACTATGTTAATGCAGAGATTAAGGTTGTAAAAATGCAAAGCGTACAAAGATGGGAAATGGAAAAACATTAGGAATTTGGGTCTCTGGAGTATTGGTGCGTTGGTGGCGGGGTCTTACAGTACTTGAGGTTTTCAAACCTAATGCCCCCCCAGCCCATAGCCTCCTGTCTGAAGTACAAGATACAGCTCCAACCTAGTGCTTCATAGTGATACAGTATGACCAACATAATCTGGGTGAAGACATCACATTTGACCTTGTCTGATCCAAGGTAGGGATGGGCATTAGGGCTGACAAGAAAGATCTCACCACTGATTCTCCAATACTTCGGAGACCCAAATCCTTAATGTTATTTTTCATTTTCTGTCTTTGTACACTTTGCATTTTTACAACCCTAATCTCTGTATTAACTTAGTTTTATGCAACTACAGTAATTTCCCTTCTTTTTCTGATAGTGGAACTGTATCCTCATTTGCCCTTTGAGACCTGTGCTAAATGAGCTAAATACAATATTGGAGACAGTCATGATGCAGTGTATCGGCCTAGCAGACCCCGGCATACATCTTGATACCTTGTGGGTGAGGTTCCCTGACCTACCACAGGGTGTGGTGCCTGCACCAAAACACTACTCCATCCCTACCCAGTCCATGATTGGTGCTGCATGCTGCAGCACCTTCCCCATCAGTCTTGTCCCAGTAAACTGGCTCACTGAATTCACAACTGAACTCAGCTCACTGGCATGGTAAGGAAGCATGTTCCCCAGAGGTGCAATGGACATCCCTGCAATCAATGTTACTTAATAAATTTTTTGCTTTTTAATTTTTGACCCCAAACTTCCCCCATATTCTTCTTATGACCCCACCTCATAAATCTCATAGGTGAACATTTTCAAATCTGTGTTGAAACACCATTCTGTGCCACAAGTGTGAAAACATGTTTTGGACAGGATGTGAAAAATGACAGCTCTACTGTTCATGAGGTGGTGTGAAAGAATGGAAATGCTGAAAATATGGAGTCAGAATATTGTAAATTACTAAAGTTATGCGCCTGCATAGAAACTGCACAATGCACGCTCATAACACCACCATTTTTAGGAATTTTGTCACAAAAATTTCAACATGGCCTTTTTGGGACCCCTCCTCATGAACACTGACACTGTCATTTCATTAATTGGTTCTGAAAGGTGATTCCATGCAGTAACTGAAAAATCACCTTCAGGACCTGATTAATGTAATGGCAGTGCTAGTGTTCATGAGACAGGGTCCCCAAAAGGCCATGTTGAAAATTTGGTGTAAAAATTCAAAAAAATGACAAAGTTATCAACATAAGTTGAAAATACCATTGAAATACATTATATGGCACTTACCTTGAATCCTCATTTTGTGGTTCAGCTTTAAAGAGTGCAGACGTGTCCACAGAAGATAGCATCAGCTGACCTCCAGAAGTAAATATAGTCTAAGGGGGGTGCGGGGTAGTGGGTGCTTAGTGGGAGGGTAGAGTTGTGGGTAGGGAGATGGTAGTGACAAGGAGGGACCATTTTCATTTTTCAGGTACAAAAAAAAAGACGTCAAGGAACTTTTTTCTTTTCAGGTAATTTTTAAAGTAAATAACAATTTCTGTACATTGGGGGTGGGCTCCCCAGTGTGCAACACTGCTGGGGGGGTTGTAAATGCTGGCATGGGAAATTGGGCCCCCCGATGTCTGCAGCAGTAATAAAACAAGGGGCTACACAGGGGGGAGCATCTGACACTGGGAGTGGGCATCCTGGTGTCGGATAAGTATAATACCAAATGTAACAATAAAAAATAAATTAAAACAATACATACACTGCCACCAGGGTTTGAGGCCCCCGGTGTGCAGATAACAGTTGCAGTATGGCACAGTCAGGCTGGCGGGGCTACAACGACAGTAGCCCTGTTCCTGACCCATGAGATACAACAGCAGCGGATCGTACTCTATGACACAGCAGTCTTTAATAAATGACAGCTGTGTCATATATATTACTGTATATGACACAGCTGTCATTTATTAAAGGCAGTTGTATTGCATAGTACTTGCACTGCACGGCACAGCTGTCATTCATTAAAGACAACAGTGGTGTATGTGCCTTGACCTCGAGAGTTAAGTATAGGGTAAGGGAGCATGTGGGGTAGTGGGTGCTCAGTGGGAAGGTCAGGTTTGGGATAGGGAGATGGTGGGGATGAAAAGGGACCATTTTCTTTTTTCTAGGTTGAAAAAACAGAGACATCGCAGGAAATTTTTTTCTTTTCAGTGAACTTAACACATTGTTTTGGGCCACTGGGGGTGGGCTCCCCAGTGTCTCAAACTGCTGGGGGGTGTGAATTCTGACACTGGGATTGGGCCAACAATGTTGGCAGTGGTAAATATTCAAAGGGCTGCAAAGGGGGATGCATCCCACACAGGGGGTGGGCACCCCGGTGTCAGATAACATCTAGTAATATCAATAATAAATAAATGTATTAAATGGTTCTGTTAAAGCATAAATGTGAAGGGGCAGAATGGTCCTTGTTTTCATGCCATGCTCCCAAAAGCAGAATAGCAGCAAAGTGGTGCCAAAAGTGATAGTGGGCAGAGCTGTGCATGATTCTCAGCATACTATACAATTTGTTATCTTCTGAAATATGTTATCTGTGTGGGGATTGCAGCTACATACTGGAAGGCAGGTGTTCTGTCTCTGTCTGATGACTTATCCCAAGCCGTCCCCACTACACCCCCCCATCCCAACAATATATGGCACTCAGCAGACATGGTACAGCAAGGCAGCATGCTCCCATGCAACAATGGACTATATCCACCCTCCCACCCCATAGGACTTGTACACCACACTACACATGTGTGCCTAAGCTGGCAGTATACTGAATGCACCATATAGGCGTACTTGGCTCTGCAATGTGCTGTGTTCAATAGCAGAGTGACACGCAGGTATACCCACCCACCCACCCCGTGCATCTCGCAGACCATAGCAAACTGTACTTAGAGGGTGCTAATGCAAGTGGTACCATTATGGCAGTGAGGTGAATGAGGTAACAGGCATGCTGTGCTGGTTCTCATGCTCTAGGCCCAGAGATCATTCAATAGTATGTACCACAGGAACAACCACATCCACACATTAACTGAGATAGTGCAAGGACCATCAGAGCACCATGCGATACCCCTTGCATGCAAACAGCTGTAGAGAAAAGGTTGCATCAGTGACAGAAAGTGATGTGCCCACAAGGATAGTACAGTGCAAGTGACGGAAAGTGTGCCCTGTGGTGTGGTAATAGAAAAGGAGCTGTCATGTGCCCACTCCATCACAATCTGTCCCCTAAGGGTACCGCAGTGCTCTTAACAGGAGGGATGCCCTCAGGCCTCATAGTATAAAACAACACACAATGGTAGAGTCTAGCAGCCATGGTCACACCGTGCCCTTTGCAGGAATCAGATGCGTTGGTGTAGAACCTGGATCAGAGTGGTGCATGGTCCTTGGCCACCACAGGGAGTGTAGGTCACAGTGCATGGTGCTTGTCTCTCCTGATGACATTCTGCACTGCTGCCAATATCCTGGCAACCGTTAAAGAGGTGAGATCCCTATGTCAAAGTCAGCATGAGTTGTAGTAGAACTTCCCTGCAAATAGTACACTGCACAGCAACACAGCTATGGTATGGGTGCCATTGGAACATGCAGTTTGCCACATCACTATGAACCTCTAAGCAGCAGTCATCTCTCCATAGCTCCTGAAGTGGTACTGATGGTCAGGTGACATTTCCCCCTGATGTCACTGTTCAACATGGACCCCCTGTTTCCCCACACTGTCATGATCAGCAGTGACATCAGACCATGACAAGCACACCTTGCCGTAGCTGTACAGTCAGTCACTGTAAAGACAGTATAAATGTTCCCTGCAAATAGCACACCACACAGTAACAAAGCCATGGTATGCGTGCAGTTAGAACATGCAGTTTGCCTGATCATTGTGAATGTGTGAGCGGCAGTCATCTCTCCATAACTCCTAAAGTGGTACTGATAGTTGGGCAATATGTCCTCTTGGTGTTACTGTTCTGCATGGACCCCCCTGACACCCTGCATTGTCACAGTCAGGAGTCACATCATGCCCTGACCAGGACACCTCACTGTAGCTGCACTGTTGGTCAGTGTACGTGATGTAGGTCTGAGCAGCAGTCATGTCCCTATGGCAGTTTAATGTATGATTGCGATTATCGCACCCTGTCCCCTCGCATCAGTGCCCCATGGTCACTGCAGCTGATTGAGCACAGTGCCATTAGCAGCACACTGAGATCAAAGGCACTGCATGACACCTTGCCAAAGTAGCAGCATATTATACCCTCCGTGGGGAATGGAGAGACCTGACAGCTTTTCACAGGATGTTGCCTTACAGTATCATTCAGTGGTACTGTCACCCACAGGATTAGCTACACCCTTTCATGAACAGTGCTGCTATTAAGAAATATACTGCCACTGGGGATTGGGTCCATCGGTGTGCAGAGAACAGTTGAACTGAGGCACAGTCAGTATGGTGGGGCTACAATGACAGTAACCCTGTCCCTGACCTATGAGTGGTGACAGCAGCAGGGTTGCACTATACCACACATCTGTCATTTATTAAAGACAACTGTGTTGAATAGTGCAAACTGCTGCTTTTACAAAAATTCAGTTATAAATAGAATTTAGATTTTTTAACTGCACATGCTCAGAAACTGAACATTTTTATTAAATATTTTAAAAACTGCTTAACTATGGGGCCTAAAAATAACAAAAGAACACACCTTGTACCAACTTCTATCAAACCTAAAAGTTTCAGGTTTCAAAGGCTCCTATTTTTTAAGTTATTGGGTGGCAAAAAAAAGTTTTACAATTTAAAAAATAATGAGACTTTTGAGTTTTTTTGCACCTCTGTAACATTGCCTCCCTGGCACTGATCTACATGAAATTTATAGGATCAAGTCATTCTGGCAGAGAGGCTGTGCTTTCCAAATTTCATGTAAATCAGTTGAACATGGGGCAAAGTTATTAAGGTGCAAAAATTTGAGTTTAACATAGAAGTGCTTACTCAAATCTAATATACAGGCACTAAAATGCCTGAATAACACACACACACACACACACACACACACACACACATATAGGGGATACATGATGGGCATGAGTGTGATATGGCAAATATTGTCACTCCCACAGAGTGAGCTCTGGATATCTCACGAGTTCCTTTGGCACTCATGAGATATCCAGAGCTCATGATGCAGGAGTGGCACTATTTGCCATATCACACAATCTGCACATCATGTATTCAATTTATACAATAGGGCTAGGAGTTTCAGAATTATTGTTATGTTGTATTGTGTTCTGTTTCTTTTTCTGAATGGGCTGGAAGTGTTACAAACTCTGGGAGAGTGTGTTTTGCAATACTTTAAATGAGTTAGTTTTAGGTAGGAGTGAGAAACAGACTATTTTGTGAAGTTGTATTCTTTAGACATCTGGCTGCAGTCAAGCTGAGAGTATCACAGTAATGGTAACGGGCTGAGAGTCAGAGTGTGAGGAGCAGCTGAGACTTTTTGGTGGTAATTGAGTTAGCTGCAGGCAGCAGTGAGGAACAGATTGTTCTGTGAAGCTATGCTCTTTAGAATTCTGGCTGCATTCAAGCTGACAGTATCACAGTAATGAGCTGGAAGTTAGGATGTGGGGAATAGGTGAGTGTTTTGTAATGGCATGGGTGTAGGCAGGCATACTCCAAGCACTCCATGGTGTGCAATTTTATTTAAGGGGGTAGCAAATAGGCTCTGAACTGCTTCCTTTTTCCATGAAAACTTAGAAAATACTGAACCTTTCTGTAATTTTATTCATAGGAGTCAAAATCAGAATGACTGGTCACTAATACTCTCTTTGCATCCGAAGGGCAATGCAACTTTACAGGCTCTGGGCTGGTATGTGGGTGTCTTAAGGAACGATGTGTGGCATTTGTATTTACCCATGCATGGCAACAACCACTGTCATGAGATACAAAAGTTATAGTTATTGTGCTAAATGAGGCAACAAACAAGGTCCTGGTGTACATTTGTATATTGTCTGGCTACACCTGGGGGGGGGGTTTAGCAGTGAGTCCACTTGGTGTGCAGATCTGAAATCACTGGCTACACCCCTGTGTAATGCTAACTGAATTAGCTGAAGGCAGCAGTGAGACCTCTCATGTAGTTCTGCATTTGTGCCTATGGTAAAAGCACAGGTGTTTCTTGTATGCTGAGGGGAAAGTTGCCTAGATTGATGATATCAGTGACCTGTGTGTGTAAATGGCTGTTATCATCACAGTAGAGCAAAGGGTAAAATATCACACTGCAGTGGATGATACACTGTTTTATCTCATTCATTTATCACTCACCCCTATTGTATGTGTGTGTGTGTGTGTGTGTGTGTGTATATATATATATATGTTCTTTGCAAAAAACTGTGTTAATGCAACAGTTAGGGTTGTTACTACAGCATCAAAAGCAAGGAAATTCAATGTTAGGGTTTTCAACCCTAATTCTGAATTTAACCCCCCACCCCACATACACACATGCACAGACACACACGCACACACACACACACACACACAGAACACACATACAAGTGGGGGAATGGTACAAGGCAAGACAACCAATCACAGACATACACCATAAGGCAACAGAAATAACATACAACTTCATAAACATACCATAACAGGCATCCATCATCATGTTTCACCAACTGTATCACTTCTGCTGCCATCCCCAGTGTCTTGGGTATGTACACCCACATCCTGTACAAGCATGTGAGATGGTCACTGTATGAACTGTGTATGCCATTGTGGGCAGTGGTTGACATGAAAAGACACTTGCTTCAACAGATTAACAACCAAGATGCCCATTTGGTTATGATCGGATAACATGAGACCACATTTAAACCACCCTTTAGTGTGTGTTAATGCCTAATGATGTTACCCCAACATAAGCAAGACTATTTGGTTATGTTAGGCAAACATCATGACACATTAGCAGACTGTGAAGGGTCATGTAAGTACTGTCCCATGCTATTCACTGATAATCACATTTTCCTCTTGGTTGTCAACATGTGGAAACACCTCTCTGTTCATGTCTACAACTGGCTACAACAGCATACACATAAGGGGCATTAATCTGTTTATAATGTCTCTGGATGCCTCTGTTCATAACACGAAAGTGAAACAGCATTTGTTTATAGCTTTGTAAAATCAGGGGGGCATCAACACACAGTAAACAGTGCTGAAAATGCTGCTAATATTATCCGATCATAACTACATAAGTAGGAGTATCATGCCCAAGACTATTTTGTCATGTCAAGGTAACATCAGCAGGCATTAATACACACTAAAGGGTGGTGTAAATGCTGTCTTATGTTATCTGCTCATAACCACATACTCCTCCCTGCTGTCAATGTCTTGAAACACTTATCTGTTCATGTCTACCACATTCCACAACATCATACACATATGCAGTATTCAACAGTTTATCATGTTAATGCAGGCCTTTGTTACTAAAATTAAACTGAAGCACTATTTTGTTATGGTGGGGTAACGTGAGGTGGCATTAACACACAGTAAATGGTGGTGATAATGGTCTCTGATGTTGTCTGGTCATAACTACATAACTGAATGCATGGTGCCCAAGACTACTTTCTTATGTCGGGGTAACATCAGGAGGCATTTACACACACTAAAGGGTGGTCTAAGTGCTGTCATACATTATCCAGTCATGACCACATAGTCATCTTCATTATCAATTTATGGAAACACTTGTCTGTTCATGTCTACCACTGCCCACAACAGCACACACATATACAGTATTCAGCTGTTTATCACATCACTGCAGGACTCTGTCCATAGAAGAAAAGTGAAACACTGTTTAGTTATATTGAGATGACATCATGTGGCATTAACATACAGTAAATGGTGCTGAAAATGATGTCTGGTATTATCCAGTCATAACTACATAAGTGGAAGCGTGATGCCCAAGACTATTTTGTTATGTTGGGGTAACATCAGCAGGCAGTAAACACACACTAAAGGGTGGTGTAAATGCTGTCTCATGCTATCCATTCATAACCATATACTCATCTTGGTTCTTAATCTCAGAAAGCAGTTGCTTGTTCCTGTCATATCAGATGACCTAAAGGTGGGCCAGCAATGTGAAAAGGCAGTAAGAAGGGTTGGGGGGATACTTGGATGCATAGGAAGAGGCATCACCAGTAGAAAACAGGAAGTTGTTGGCCCTCTGTACAGACAGTTGGTAAGACTACATCTGGAGTACTGTGTACAGTTCTGGAGACCTCATCTCCACAAAGACATAGGCAGGGTGGAGGCTGTCCAGAGGAGGGCAACCAAAATGATGCAGGGTCTGCATCAGAAGACATATGAAGAAAGACTAAAGAAACTAAAGATGTATAGCCTCGAGGAAAGGAGGGAGAGGGGGGGGACATGATAGAAACTTTCAAATACCTCAAGGGAATCAACAAAGTCCAAGAGGGTAGCATCTTTCAGAAAAAGAAATGTGCAAAAACAAGGGGGCACAATTTGAAGATAGAGGGAGGATGGCTCAGAGATAATGTGAAGAAGTATTTCTTCACAGAGAGAGTTGTGGTTACATGGAACAGCTTTCCTGAGGAGGTCGTAGAATCAAAAACAGTGAGGGAATTCAAGAATGCATGGGACAGACATAAGGCAATTCTAGTGGGGGTAGAAGGAAGTAGGCTATTGATTAACTAGGATCTGCAGCTTATCTGATAGGTAGGGAAATGGGCAGACTAGGTCGACCAAGCGGTCCTTATCCGCCACCAAATTCTGTTTCTATGTTTCTATGTCTACCACTAGTGACAACAGCATACACACACACACAGTACTCAAGTGTTCACCATGTTACTGCATGCATCTCTTCATAATAGTGAAGTGACACACTATTTACTTATGTTGGGGTAACATCAGCATTAACACACATTAAGGGTGGTGTAAATGCCGTCTTATGTAATCTAGTCATAACCACATAGGCATCTTGGTTGTTGTTAATCTGTTGAAGCATGTATCTATTCATGTCAATCACTGCCACAATGGCATACACAGTTCATGCAGTGATCATCTCACATGCTTGTACAGGATGTTGGTGTACACACCCAAGACACTGGGATGGCAGCAGAAGAGATACAGTTGGTGAAACATGATGATGGATGCTTGTTGTGATATGTTTACAAAGCTGTATGTTATTTCTGTTGCCTCATGGTGTCTGTTTGTGATTGATTGTCTTGTTTTGTACCGTCCCCTCACTTGTATATGTGTTCTGTGTATATGTGTGTGTGTGTGTGTGTATGTGTGTGTCTGTGTGTATGAGGGGTGGTGGTGGTGCAAAATTCGGAGTTAGGGTTGAAAACATTAACGTCGAATTTCCTTCCTTTTGTCACTGTAGTAACAGCCCTAACTGTTGCATTAACAAAGTTTTTTGTAACGAATTTCCCTCCTTTTTAAACATTGTAATAAAGTGAACAAATACACAGTTGCCAAAGTATTATTTTTTTCAGTGAGTTCATAAAACATGTGCAATGGCATTGTACCATGCCCCACACGTGTCATTTAATTGACATATAAACCTTAATTTCATATCTCAAAGTATACCTTCCACAGACATAGCGATGTACTTAAAGTGTCAGTACATTGACTTACACATATTTTCAAAATTTAATAAGCTCACATTGACATACACTTTCAAGAAACACCACAAACACAGTAAATAAGTTACGCAAATTATTTAATCAATCAGTCAGTGCCAGTTCAGTAGTAAGCAAGGCCAAATGGAAGAACTCACTCAGTCTCACACAACTGCTGTGAAAATTGCATCACAGAACTATAGCCAAAAAGACTGATCAAAGTCAATGTTCCTGGGTTGGGCAAAAGCAAAATGCATTAAACAATTATAAAAAGCTATGGACACCAAAACAGCAAATTATAACATTGCTGAAGTGGTGCAGTACTACGTTAGAATATTTTAACACTATCTGCATCTGGAAAAATTCCCACCACTCAATAAAGGCTATCAGAAAATCATCAGGAACATACTGTACCTTAGACTGATATTGAGTAGAGTGTGTGATTCACAATAGTAGTCCATCAACAATAACAAACTAATAACTCAGTACACACAATAAAGAATAGAGTAACAATTACATCATTGTAACAGTAGTAACACAAGGATAAAATTTAACCATTTAAATTACTGATTTTATGAGTAACAGTGTTGCATACTAAATGCTAATAAGATGATCTAAGTCATTAAATACTGAGAATTCATACAATAATACAACTCCTACCTAGTGACTAAGTATTTGGGATAACTATTTTTTTGTAAACCATCTAAATTGATGAGACTCATAAACTGGCTACTTAAAATTAAATGACTATGAATGCATAATTATATACAACTCAAAATAACACGCATGCACAATTCAATAATACCTTAACAATTTTCAGAAACTTCTAAAGTACATTTGCCAGTGTAAAAAAACTTTGTCTGAGTAGATATATATACAGATATTAGTTTAAAGTTTTACAACATATGATCAATATTAACATTAAGTATTCCTCTAAACATGTACATTATTCACAGTATACTGTCCAAAGAAGTAGTACAAAGTTGACAACAAGCATATTACTGAAAGAGCCTGCCACATAGGTACCAGTGAGCCACATATGTGCTGATAGAATATCAGCAATTGTTACATACTGTGGTTATATTGCATTGTACAACAGCACATGTACAAAACCATACACAAGAAAAGTGGCATTTGTTTTGCACAATCTCTAATCTTGCATAACAAGTAAGACTCATGAGATATATGTAGTGCAGTATGACCCCAGAAGATTGGCAAACAAAAGACTGTAGCTACATCTGTCTTTGCATGTAATGTCCACAATATTGCTATGCAATGGTCTGACATGTATCGAACCATATTCTATGTAACATGGTGCAGCAGTGCATAAATAAACTGATCAGCACCACACAATGGCATGGTGCGACAGTATCAATACACAAGTACTACAAGTGATCCACACTGAAAGTAATAGTTACTGAAATGTGACCAAGCACACAACTCATACCAGTTAAGGCCTGCTAAGGCTGCATTGATGCTAAGATCACAGCAACAAATACTCTAACTGTAGTTATCATAAATACCTGCATCTACATTCACAATCACTGCAAGTTTCCATAAATATATATGAAAGTAGCTGCACATGCCCACTAAAGGTTGCATGGAATAGGCTATGGACTGTAACACTGTATGAAACAGAAATAAAAAATGTTATCATGCTCTATTCTTCAGCCACATGAATGAATCTCATTGTAATTCTTAAGAACCAGGTCATAAGCATTTTTTAAATTATGAGACAATCTCTGTTTAAAAGTGTTCATGTAGTCACTGCATTCTATCCCCCATTGC
Organism: Neoceratodus forsteri; assembly: GCA_016271365.2. Lineage (NCBI taxonomy): Eukaryota > Metazoa > Chordata > Ceratodontiformes > Ceratodontidae > Neoceratodus > Neoceratodus forsteri. Next base: position 1,875,582,742 of record CM057456.1, read on the forward strand.
TGTACCTCAGTCATGTAACAATAATGGCCTGAATGGACAGAGGTTCCATGTGGAATATAATAGCCTGAGTATCAAACCATGCTCCCATGAATTGTACTCTTCCAGCTACAAACTCTGTGATTGGTGAGTCAACTCATAGTCCATGTGCATCAAACCTTTGCAAGACTAAAAGCAGATACTGTGAAAAGGTCCTAAGTCATATGGACTGAACACACTCTCTTCTACACTGGCTACACCTCCAGCCACACTCTCCATTCTTCAGCAGTTGTCTGAATTTAATAAAATGAACCTGTGTAACATACAGAGAAATCCACAGCATGTTTTCTGTGACTTCTTTTTGTGAACGTTAACAAGACAAGCAACTGTACTTTGTGACATACATAACAGTAAAGTACTGTTGCATTGGAATACTATCTGATTCCAAGCTGTTTATGATTGTCATCATAAACTCATGCACATCTTGTTGAATGTTGTTGGATAATGCTTGATGCCCTTGATACCCACCCAAGACATTACATAAGGATGTCAGAGTCTGTATGGTATTGTCATGTTTTTCACTATCATTGATAACCTCCTTTAGTGACTGAGACAATGGTGTGTCACAAGAAGACTTAATAGTGCTTACAAAGTGAGATATATGCAGAAATGCTTGAATTGCAGAGTTAGCATAACAGTTCACTCCAGTGCTGTTGTCAAAAGTGGGCACAACAGCCATGCCAAGCACCTTCTTATGAGGTGGAGAGTTAGTTTATTATTGAGATTTAGAAGCGGTCTTTGTGCTGGCTACATCCAATCTTGGTCTGTCTGTCTGGTACCTCTTTTTATTGCCATAGGTTGTCACTGTAGCATCACACCATGACCTATACATAGGCAGTGATATGAGAGGCAATTGTGGCTGGTACAGAGTATGTAGTCTGTTGTACTCAGCAACACAGTCTGTCAGCATGGACCTTGTGTGGTGCCATACTGATGATATGCAAGCCAGGCAAAGTACATACTCGTGAAAGTGCAACATAGCTCATGCCATCTTGAAGATGCCAGTGCCTATGTCAAACATTGCTGAGTCCAAACTAAGGCATTGTTACTTGTGGATGGACACCACATATGTAACACACACAAGAAACTGTTTCCTTGTCACATATATGTCTTTCATGAGCTGAAATTTAACAGTAATCCTAGAAATGGGTAATGACTGCTGAATGACCTATCTGAACTTCCTGTGGATTGCAATGATCCTGAAGCCCTGGTTTTGGCTTATAATACTGCTATCACCTCGGCTTTGGATATTATTGCACCAGTCCGTGTGCGACCTCTCTCTCTTTGCCCCCGGGCTCCATGGTTTGATGGAGCCTTGAGGGAGTTGCAACATTTAGGTCGCAGGTTAGAACATTGTTGGTGGAAATCCAGTCTGCATGCCAACCACCTTAGACTTTTAGAACATTATCAGCTCTATCAGTCAGAAATTTCCCATAAGAAGGCAGAGTTCCTGTCCAGGGAAATTTCTGCAGCTCAGAACCGACCAGCTCAGCTCTTCAGAACTGTGGACAGGCTGTGCAACCTAGCCTGTATGCAGCTCTGGAGAGCTTTTACACAATCGCAATGTGATGATCTTGCATGGTTCTTTGCTGATAAGTTGGCTGACATTAGGTTGGAGATCCTTTCGACACATTCTATGCGAGCTGTGGAGGATCAGGGTCCAGTCACTGCCCCACCATTCTCTGGGAGCTCCTTTGACCATCTGGAAGTTGTGGATGTTATACGGATTGTCCAGGGGATGCATCCTACATGCTGTAGTTTAGACCCGGGTCCGACTTCCCTAATTATAGGTTGTGGTGATCTTATCAGCCCAGTTCTGGCACAGATAGTTTGGTGCTCCCTTGACTCAGGTGTCTATCCCTGTTCCCCTGTGTCTTGAAAGAGGCAGTAGTGACACTGCTGTTGAAGAAAGCTTCTTTGGACCTAGACTCTCCTGCAAACTACAGGCCGATCTTGAACCTCCCCTTTTTGGGGAAAGTGATCAAGAAAGTAGTGGCTGCACAACTGGAGAACCATTTGACCATCCATAACATCTACAAACCTCTCCAATCTGGTTTCTGGAAGAGGCATAGTACTGAGACTCTGCTGATTCGGGTGCTCAATGATCTCCTGATGGTGACAGACTGGAGAAAATGGTCCATTTTGGTACTTTTAGATCTGTCATCAGCGTTTGACACCGTTGACCATGGGGTTCTGCTTGAGCACCTGAGATTTACCTGTGGACTCTCTGGATTGGTCTACAGATGGTTTACATCATACCTCACTGGAAGATCTTGGGGGGTAGTGTCAGGTTTTTTTTCCTCTGATTCAATCACTCTATCATGTGGGGTCCCTAAGGGCTCAGTGCTGTCCCCCATGTTGTTTGCGGTGTATATGCTTCCCCTTGGAGATATTGTAAGACAGTATGGGCTGCTGAGGTTCCATTGCTATGCCGATGATACCCAGCTATATCTGTCTTTTGCTCCTGACCAGGAAGGAGCTGTCCCAGTATTTAATAACTGTCTCAAAGAAATCCAAGTATGGATGAGGTCCAGTTGGTTGATGTTGAACCCCGCGAAGATGGAGGTGATGGTTTTGGATCCAGGTCATCGGATGGGGGTCTGGGGGCTGGGGGCAGGCTGTCCCCTGGGATTATTCCTAGGGGATGCTAAGCTACAGGCCTCTGAACAGGTGTGAGACCTGGGGGTGTTGTTAGACTCAGGGCTGACACTTCATGCTCAGGTGTCAGCCATCGTAAAGTCTTCTTTTTGCCATCTTAGAAACATTACCAGGATTAAGCACCTTGTTCTGTCCGTAGACCTGCCTATATTGATCCATGCCTTTATGACCTCATGCCTGAACTACTGCAATTCGCTTTACTTTGGGCTACTGGGGGTTGATATCCATTGCTTGCAGCTGGTGCAGAACTCAGCGGCCCGGTTGTTGAAGGGGATTTAGAGATAGTCCCATATTTCACTGGTGCTGCGGGATCTGCACTGGCTGCCAGTTCAGTAGCGGATCTCCTTTGAAGTTGGGTTACTGACATATAAAGCCCTATATGGACCGGACCCTGACTAACTGAAAGAGCTTCTGATTCCTTATCTCCCTGAATGACGACTCTGCTCCACCGACGAGGGGTTGCTAGAGATTCCAAGGGTGACTTTAAAATCTGTAGGAGCCTGGGCATTTCTGTTCATGGCCCCGACCCTTTGGAATTCTCTACCATGTTGGATTAGGGAGTGCGCGACTGTGGGGTGATTCTAGCAGGCTTCAAAAATGTTTTTGTGGGATAAAGCTTTTAATGATGGTGTTGGCTGACAAGCATGTATTTTTAACTGTGCTGATATGTTGTATTGTTTTGATTTATATGTTTTAAATTGGTTTTATTGTTATGCACCTTGGTTGTGAAAGGCGCATGATAAATAAAGAAATTATTATTATTATGTTGTACATCAAGAATACGACGTAGCATGGTACATGCATTCATGCACACAGTTAGAACTGCTTCTAACCCTGCTGTAAGAGACACATCTGACTGTAGCTCAGACAACCATTCTGTCAGCTTTGCTGCTAGATTCCAGCTCAAGACTGCACCATCGACAGTGTCAACAGCATGCAAAGTAAAGATCTCTTGACCCTGTCTCAGCAACATAATGCTGTTGAATTCAGCACACTGCTTCAATCGAGGCATGAGACACACGATTCGAGCAGATTCTGAGTACACACTAGTAAAGACATCACATGATGCTGTGAGGGAATTGCACTCAGTGCTGATATAGTGTGTCCTCAACACAGAAACATTCTACTCTGACAATGAGCCAATTCGAGCCTGATCCAAAAGTATCTTGTATCCAAGATCATGGCTGTGTCACATATTTTCATACAGTTCAATGTAAGTAAACAGCTCCTAAAGATTGATCCCTCCAATGCACCCAATGTTTGTTTTTTTTTTGCTTCCTTCACAGTCAGTGCTCTGAAGACATGCTCTTCATTCACAGGTGCAAGTTATAGGGGGTCATCAAACACAACAACACTCTTACCACCAAATAGCTGACCATCATCACTCCTGAGTATCTCTTGGAGATAAAGTAGTATACAAGCCAGCATAACATTTGATACCATACTAATCTCATCAATGAGGAGTACTTTCATCTTGAGAAACATTGGCTGCAGCTCAGATGCTACGTCATGGAAAAGTTTATGGTAATCTCCTATTTTGTTATGCTCTACAGGAAACATGAATAGCCTGTGTAGAGTGACACCACCAATGTTGTATGCTGCCAAACCAGTTGGAGCAGTCACAGCCACAGGCATCACTTCTCCTGCATGCCTCCTTATCTTCACTGTGGTAGCTTCGATAACAAAACTCTTTTCTGTTCTGGCAGAACCACTGACAAAGAGTAACAGAGGCTCATAGCTTGCACATGTGCATTGTTTCCTTTGATGTATACCATGTCTGACTGATTCACTGACAGCATCATAGGCAGCATACTGCTGCATATTTAACTGGTCAATCAGTATACTTGGACCCTCTGCAACATGAGAAGAATGCTGCATAGCACTTTCAGCTTCACTCATCAGAACCACAGGATCATTCACTGGCAGTGGAGCACCTAGAGTACCTCTCCCTCAGGATCCATATCTTCCTAAGAATTTCCTGGGGTATCTTCCTCAAGCTTTTTCTTAGCTTGTTCTATCTGCTCCTTCTCTAATTCCAGTCTAGTAATGTATTTTTCAGACTGGTGACTCTTAAAGGTTTCATATATCAGGTAGAACTGTTCTTCATATGTATCACAGTCTCCTTTTAGTGTGGTCTCATCCCTCCATGATTTAAACAGAAACATTAGTGCAAAGTAGTAATGCTCTTTGCTGTCAGAGTTAGAGAGACTCAATCTGCAGTGGTCAATCAGCAATGCCGTCTTCCTTTTAACAAGGCACCTATCAAAACCTCTGACTTTGTAAATGTTGCGAGTTTCATCGGGTGAAACATCTGTCTTGTAGTCATACACTGAGCCACATAGTACAGCCACATGTCATCCATTATAATTGCCCTATTGGGGTAGAAGGTGTCAATCAGGTTATTCTTTAAAATATTCTTTGAAGAAGGACAGTGCACAGCCAGTTCTTCAATCTCATCATAAGAGTTCAAGACATGCTTTCATTTCTCTTAGTAGTTCACATTGAGAAACTGTACAGCATCAGAATTGCCATACAAGTGTGTCCCAATCAAACGATCACTGGCCTCATATACCTCACACTTCCTGTGAAACAGTGTATTTAATCCCAATGAACAGAGTTGTGAACTCAATGATCGATTAGATGCTGCAATGTCTTCCCAAAGCTCAAGCAAACTTGTCTGCTCATGTTTAGTAATGTATGATGTGACATACCACACAAGAGACCGAGAGCTGCCAGCAACAAACTGCACATCAATGTTTGCCTACCACATCAGGAGAAGAGTAGGATTGTAATCATTAATGAACACTTCATTCTCCTGTTGGGGTAACTCGTACACTCTCTTTGTGGACTTTGTCTTGAGATGGTGATGCATGGCTGAGAACAAGTCATTCATACTTCTTTGCTCTCAGACACGCCTCAGGAATCCAAATTGACAACTGGTGTACCACTGATTGTGACTCTTCACTGAACGTCGACAGTACTTTCCACAAAGATGTCACTGACATTTTTGCACCAGCTTCCACAGTGTTGGGCTATCATACTTATCAAGGATGTGACAAGTTATATAACGTGCGATGAAGTTCAGCACTTCAGCTGAATCATTATCTTTAATATGAGGAGCATCTTTGATCCACAACAGCATATGAATGTGTGGCAAGCTTCTTGCCTGATATTCTGTCATCCAAAAGTAGTGTTCAACTAAGCCAAAATAAATGTCAGAATCTCTTGGAAGCGATGCTGAAAATACCATGAAACTGAAACTGGATCAAGTGAGCTCATCTCACCAAGTGTCATTGACGATATGCCATCGACATCAGAGTTGGACCATCTCAACTGGTCTATCAACTTATCCCAACTGTACTCTGCACAGCTCAGAGTTACAAACCAAGTGGCTGCACCATACTCATGCAGCATGGTTATAACCTCTGAGTGCCTATGATACCAGTATTCTTTTGTGCCATGTAGGTTGGACATGAGAGATGTCAAATTCACCTGGAGTGTTTTGTCCTTTTCTGCCAGGCGATGCAGAAACTCAGCTGCTGTCATACCCTCCAATGGGTTAGTCAATTGAAGTGTATGAGCAATGGGCACAGAGAGCCCACTAAGTTCAATCTCCCACAGCAGGTGGAACAAATACTGTATGTTCCTATAGAATTTGCCATCCTTGTTCAATACTTTTGATGTTTGGTATTCAGCACCAGGAACACAAACCTCACACTGATCCAGACACCCTCCTGTTCCTTTTGGAAACCAACTGGAAAGCACCGAGCTTCAAGTTGTTCCTCCCATATGCTGATACGGCTACCTTCAACCTATTGCATCTGATACAAGTCAATGTTATCACCAATGGGATCTCTACCATGCAGAGGGTGAACTGTGTACTGTTCATACACATCTTCATGAGTCGAGACATCAACCTTCTCAGTCATTGACTTGGGAGTGTCTGCCAGTCTCAACTGACAAGTTACATCTGACAGTTCGTTAACGTCAAGGTCAGCACAGAAAGGATTATTGCTCTTCAGATACTGCAATGTACTTTTCACTTTCTGAACATTGACAACATCTTGCCAAATCACCTTGGACTTTGTAGGTACATCATTCACCAGTATCACCATACTGTTTTTCTTTGAGATTGTCTGCACATTCTCTTTCAGTGTAAGAGGTAAATACATAACTGCCCCTTTCAGGGACTTCACAAGTTCTTTCTGGGGTACCTTGTGACTCTTAGTATTGAGTCATAGAATAGTCTGAAATGGTTTCATGGTCTGTATCAATATCTGTTCAAACATATTTAATGCACCAATCTCACTTGGTGTGTCATCAGCCACCAAATTGTTTAAAACAGATCTGGCTGGCAGACTGTTACTTTTCACCTTTGACAAACACTGCCAACACATAATCACTACTGGTCCCAAATCAAAGTCACTCTTCACCAGTAAGTAAGCCAACAATCATGCCAACATATCATTGAAAGATCTAATCTTTTCCAGATCAATTGTTATGGACTGTGAGCTGCAAAGTAATCTGTGAAGTGAGACACAAACTGAGTCAAATTTCTCTCTCTTAGCCATCTCAAACTTGGCTAGTGGCTTGCTGAATCTTTTCAGTATGTCAGATTCTGACAGACTGACACTGCAAGATATTGTGGCAGAAGCATTCTCACAGACTGTGTCATAATTTTTACCAGCATGCTGTACATCCTGTTTTACAAGTTTGGCAGCCTCCATATCTCCTGTTGACAATGACTCATCAAGCTGTTTGTATAATGAAACAGCTTTTCTGACCCGGTATATTTTGTGCATACAGCTGAGCATGGCAGGATTGTGCACAGTAATCATACGCATGTGATGAAAGACACTGGTGCAAACACCACTGTCTAAGCAAGCTAAAGAGTGTCCCAACAGTCCCTTATGCTTGTGAATTTCACAGAGATCAATCTTATGAAATAAGTTGCATCTTTGTTTTTTCTTTGTTGCCAAAAACTTTGTAACAAAATTTGCAATAGCATCAAATGATGATTGATGTAGATTACAACTGTCATCACATGTCCATGATGCACATGATCTGTTCACTGCACCAATTTCTGAGTCAGTCTCATCATCTGAGACTCTTCTTACTTCTGAATGTGTCACCTGTAACACATTACAAGACTTTCTGGCCTCATCAACAGAGATAACAAGCTCCTTTGAAACTGGTTTATATGATTCCTCCCAAAAGAAAGCCTCTGAGTGCTCTTTGTGTAGCCATATGCTTTTAAACACATCACAAAAGTTGTCTCCGTTAAGACTCTCAACATGCTGTAGTCTGTCATAAACAGACTGCACAATTCCAGTGAAGTGTTCAAGATCTTTCATCATTTTTTTCCACAAACATGAAAGAACTGCAAGTGCCATATTAACAAATCTACAAACCCTAAGTCTCAGTTTCACCAAAGGCAATTTACTCTTTAGTCTATTGCCTAGACGTCTCATGATAGTAGAAATAATCCACTCAACTTTATCTTTGGAAGAAAGTTTTCAGAAAGATTTCAACTTGCTAAGATGGCCACAAGCAGCCGAGCTTCCTTTTTATTTACGACTGCAAATACACACATTCTGAGTAGGCATGCGTGTGGCAGGCCGGGCCATGACAGAAGTACTCATAGTATCCAAGCGTGGTACAATTGTGTCACTCAAACCAAAAGACTGATCACTATTAATATTAGCATGCAACCCTTTCCTAGTACCACACTTCCTAGTTTCCTTAACTATTTTTAGTAGTATGTTTTCTGTGAGTAGTACTCTTCATAGATTTAATATAGGCATCATACTAAGCCCTTCTACATTTACTTTGCTGTCTTAACTTAGTTGGCATTTTACAAACAGATAATTCACAGTTGTCAGTCAATGTAAAGATACAGTATCACACACCTGCAAAAGAAAAGAAAAAATTAGTATTATTTACATATACCATGAAGAATTGACAATACCCACAGCACATAAATGGCATTGTAATGATATTTAACTGTACCACCTAATGCCACAAATAACATAACAAGTTCATTATTAATATAAATGTGTGAAACACTAAAAGCTTTTTTTTAGCTGCATAAGTCTGATTTGCCATTCTGAAAATAAATGCTAATGGCAAACGTCTTAAAATACATGACCTTATCTAAACTAGAATATGTTTAAATGTTCAGACAAAAAACATTTGTTATTGAGGAATCTTCTCACCCAGATACCATATACTGCAATAATGGTGAAAGATGTGGTCAATCCCTAGACAGTAACAACCAGATGGAAAATCATGTACACAAATGCTCACAGCCTGGGAAATAAGATCCCAGACCTGCAGGCAATAATGTCAGAGGCTAAACTGGACATAGTAGCAATTAGTGAGACGTGGTTTACCAGTAACCACACTTGGGAGACTTCAGTACCTGGCTATGTATTGTTCAGAAGAGACCGAGGTGCAAAAGGAGGAGGAGTGGCCTGTATGTTAATGAAAATATCAAAGCTACAGAAATTCAGAATACACATAAGGAGCCAGAAGAACTGTGGGTCACCCTGGAAACAGGAAATGGGACAGCCATAAGAACTGGGGTTGTCTACAGGCCCCAGACCAGAGGGAGGACATAGACACATTACTGTTAGAAGATATACAAAACATGACAGCTAAAGGGAGGTTCTGATAATGGGAGACTTCAACATGCCAGATACAGATTGGTCAATACCAGCAGGAACATCTGCCAGAACTAGACTCATAGTGGATTCCTGCAGGAGGGCCTCAAACAACTGGTACAGCAACCCACAAGAGACAGGGCTATCCTAGATCTAGTACTGACTAACATAGAAGGGATCACAGATCTCCAGGTAGAAGGTCACCTGGGGCCAGTGACCATCACATGGTATGGTTCAATTTGGCTACTACATCTAAATCATCCCATTCCAAGGCAAAAATATGGGACTTCAGAGGAGCTGACTTTGATAAGATGGCCAACAGAGTTAAGCTAGCCCTGGCAAAAGAAACACAGGTGAGGAGGTACAGGCAAAGTGGGCAAGCATTAAGGATACAATACTTGAAGCAACATCCCATTGTGTTAGACAGAAAAGGAAGTGCAAAGAAGAAGGAAACCACTTTGGTTCTCAAACACAGTAGCAGAAAAGGTCAGGGCCAAAAAGGCTGGCCTTCAGGAAATATAAGGAACACAGCGGGATGAAGATAGGAGGCATACCAAACTGCCCTAAGGGGAAGCAGGGAAGGCAGTGAAGGCAGGCAAAGTCCCAAACTGAGGAAACACTAGCACGAACAGTAAAGAAGGTGACAAGACTTTCTATAGATACATTAGTGAAAGGAGAAAGTCCAGAGGGGTATTGCTAAACTTAATGGAGAAAAGGAGCATGTGAGGAGGAGGACCCTAAAGGCATCTATCCTAAATAGATACTTTGCTCAGTATTTACTGAAGAGAAGGTAGGGCAGGGCCCACAGCTCAGCATCATGGACACAGGGGAGGGAGGTGAGCACTACTCTCTCACAAAAGAAAGGGTCCTACAAGAGCTGCTAAGCTCAGGTGGATAAGGCAATGGGACCTGATGGCATACATCCCAGGGTACTTAAGGAGCTAAAGGAGGAACTAGCAGACGCACAAGAATTGTTTAGTGAGTCTCTGAGCACAGGAGAGGTCCCAGAAGACTGGAGAAGGGCTTGATGTGATCCCGCCTCCACAAGAGTGGTAGCAGGAGGAGGCGGGAACTACAGACCAGTCAGTCTTACCTCAGTAGTGGGCAAGATTATGGAGGCACCTTAAGGAAAGGATAGTGCAACACCTGGAATCCATAGGGCACAGGATCCAAGACAGCATGGGTTTACAAAGGAAGGTCCTGTCAAACTAATCTCATAGATTTCTTTTGACTGGGTAACCAGAGTGGTGGACCAAGGGGGAGAGTTGATGTCGCCTACCTTGACTTCAGCAAAGCTTTTGACACTGTTCCACATAGAAGATTGATAAATAAGCTAGGTAGGCTCTGGGTGGGTCAGAAGTTGGTCAACTGGGTGGCAAACTGGTTGACTGGCAGAAAACAGAGTGATGGTAAATGGTATACAGTCAGAAGAGATGCAAGTCACAAGTGGGGTACCTCAGGGATCAGTCCTGGGGCCAGTCCTATTCAACATCTTCATTAGTGACCTCCGCAGATGGACTAGAGGGTAAGACTTGTCTGTTTGCAGATGACACCAAGATCTGCAACAGAGTAGATGATCCGGATGGGGTGGGCAGAATGAGAAGAGATCTGGATAAACTAGCAAAATGGTCAGAAGAGTGACAACTGGGATTTAATGCAAAAGTGCAAAATCATGCACATAGGGAAGAGAAACCCTGAAGCCACTTATAGGCTGGGAGGGAGTTGCTAGCAGTCACAAAGGAAGAAAGAGACTTGGGCATCATCATCACTGATGACCTAAAATCATCAAGCAGACCTCTAAAGCAGTAGGTAAGGCTAGGGGGGTGTTAGGGTGTATTAGTAGGGGTATCACAAGTCGTAAGAGGGAGGTAATAATCCTTGTACAAGACATTGGTTAGGGCCCCATCTGGAGTACTGCATGCAGTATTGGAGGCCACACCTTCACAAGGACATTAACCAAATTGAGGCAGTCCAGAGAAGGGCAACCAAATGGTGCAGGGACTGCATCAGAAGACATATGAGGACAGATTAATGGAGCTCAATATGTATACCCTTGAGCAAAGGAGGAGAGAGGTGATATGATCGAGACATTTAAACACCTTAAGGGCATAAACAAGGTGAAAGAGTCTAACATGTTTAAATATAAGAAAAATAGCAGGACAAGAGGACACAGCATGAGATTAGAGGGAGGCCGATTAAGGGGAATGTGAGGAAATTTTTTCACAGAAAGGGTGGTAGATGCATGGAATGGCTTACCACAAGAAGTGGTGGCTATGAATACAGTGCAGGGCTTCAAACAGGCATGGGATAGGCATAAGGGAGCAATACAAATGACTATGAATAGATAGGTCACTGACAGAGCAAAGGCCGATGGCACATTTATAAGGTAGAAAAAAAAATGGGCAGACTGGATGGGCCTTGCGGTCCTTATCTGCCATCAACTTCTATGTTTCTATGTTTCTATGTGGGAAAGGGGGGGGCTTGGAGAGTTATGTAACAGACATCTCACTATCACTGTCTGTCAACCGAGGTAGTAATTAATCATAATGAGGTCACTGCCTCTGATGTAAGTATACCAAACATAAGTCTAATTGGAATAATACCTTTTATTTTGCAGTCTTGTCACTGGCAGTGTCAGCACCAGGAAGTGTACGGGGAGATCCCACAGCACTGACTTCTTAGAGCTCTAACAGTTATGGCAACTAATTACGGCTGGTAGTGTGACCACAAATAATTCTGTACAGTAATAATCTCTATTGGTATATGTTATAATGACACATTGCAAAAATTATATTTTCACAGTTAAACATCATAACAACATTCATAAGACAAAGCATTACATTATCAATTAAAAAGACAAAAAAAAATTGGCACTTTATAACTTACAAACATGACCAGTACTTAAGTACACTATAATTACCCTGCAGGATAGGTGTAGCCCCTCCAAACTGTGAGTCCCCCAACCCTTCAGCCCCCACAGAGTACTGGTTCAGCAGAGCTGCTCATCCCCCTTAGCCTTCAAACCCCATACCTTTAATAGCCCTGTAAGGCAGTTCTACACCCCAACCCCCATGTCTCTGCAGCACCACGCAGTGTACAATACTCAACCACCACCAATTATGAATGATGCTGTATTGCCCCCACCTAGCAGTACCAGTCAAGCCATCTCCCCACCCCCACCCCTTCTTCAGCCAGTAACTGGCACAGCCACATCTTTCCACTATGGCCACTGACTTCCATAATATTATCATGGTAAAAATGTTTTTGCTGTATTGTTTTCAAGCTAGCTTGGCACTTCCCACTGAAATATATAGCAACTGCATGATAAAGAAATATTTGCGCGAACGTTGTCGAGCTTCCCATAGTAAACAATACAGATGTAACCGCGATCAAAAAATGTTATTGCGCAAACATTTTTTGATTGAGCAATCCTGGCCTTCTACCTTTGCTCCTATGATACTTTCAAGCAGTAAGTGCTAGAAACTCATGTCTAGAAACACCAGTAATCAAGAAATGGTAAAAAATGACATATCTTAGCAGCGCAACTGTAATGCGGTTATAAAAGCACACTAATACATTTTTTGCTGTTTTGCCACTGGGACCATCAGCAGCTGGAAGTGTACTGGGCAGTCCAACAACACTAAATTGTTAGAGATGTAACGGTTTCAGCAGCCAATCACAGCTGTCACTTCCACCATAAATAAATAACTAGAGTAATAGTCTCTATTGATATATGTTATAATGACACATTCAAAAAATTATATTCCACAGTTGAAAGCATCATACTAATATTCATATGACAAAGCATTACATTATCAATTAACAAGACAAAAAACAATTAGGCACTTCATAACGTACAGTCATGACCAGTACTTAAGTACACTGCAATTGCCCTGCAGGATAGCTGTAAACTCCCCCGATGGTGAGCCCCCCCCACCCATCACCCTCACTCAGTACTGGTCCCACAGAACTGCTCATTGCCCCCTTATCTTCAAATCCCATACCACTAATAGCCCTGTGTGGCAGTTTTGCCCCAACCCACCATGACTCCCATGTCTCTGCAGCACCACACAATCTACAATAACCCCCGCCCTGATTATCCCTGGTGCTGTAGCGCCCCCCACCTAACAGAACCAGTCACACCATCTACCCACCCCACCCCTTCTCCAGTGAGCAACTGGCATAGACACATCTCTCCACTATTGCCACCCACTGACTGACTTCCATAGTAATACATGATATTATTGTGCTATTAAAATGTTTGCGCAATTGTTTTTGAGCTATCTTGGCACTTCCCATTGAAACACATAGCAACTGTGTGATGAACAAATGTTTGCACGAATGTTGTCAAGCTTCCCATAGTAAACAATACAGATATAACTGTGATCAAAAAAATCTTATTGTGCAAACATTTTTTGATCAAGCTATCCTGGCCTTCTACCTTTGTTCCATGGTGCTTTCAACCAGTAATTGCTAGAAACTTGTGTCTAGAAGCACCAGTAAGCAAGAAATGGTAAAAAAAAATGACATATCTTAGCAGCAAAACTGTAATATGGTGATAAATGCACACTAATACATTTTTTGCTGTTTTGTCACTGGGAGCATCAGCAGCGGGAAGTGAACTGCCGTTGCCTCAGAGGTTGCCAAGAAAGAGGAGCGGTTGGACCACAGTGGGCTCAGGGAGGGTGGGGGTGGTGGAACGGAGGCACATCCCACCAGTTGTACCTCTCCACAATTCCTATGCCATTCTGGCAAAGTGTGGTTCCTCTATGGAGGCACCTACAGTGGAGACCAAGGAGGATGCTGGGAACCTCCACAAAGGAGACCCACAGGAGGGTGGCAGGGGACCCTGCAGGGGAAGGAAACAACTCCTGGTGGGGGACTCCATTGTTAGGAAGGTAGAACTGGGCAAGGAAGGGGAGAGGGAGGTAAGGTGCCTGCCTGGCACCATGGCTTGGAGAGGCAGGGAGCGAATCCTCAGGATTGCCGGAGCAGCTGCACAGGGGAGGGAGCTGGATGTCATTGTCCACCTAGGGACAAATGACCTGGCTAAGAAAGGGATTAGAGAAGTGCAGGAAGAGTTTGTGGAATTGGGGGAGGGGCCTTAGTCAAGTAGCACACACGGTAACCTTCTCGGAGGTGCTACCCATCTATGGCATAGGAGAGGCTAGGGTGTTCCGTACCATGGGATTCAATCAGTGGTTGAAAAACTGGTGTGGAGCTCAGGGATTTGGCTTCATTGGGGACTGGGGGTCCACCTGGAGTGATGCAAGCCTATACTGTCATGATGGGCTGCATCTGTCCGGGAGGGGAACCAGGATCCTAGGTGATAGGTTTAAATGCTTCATTGGCAAGCTTTTAAACTAGCCAAGGGGGGAGGCACTGGAAAGGAGCAGGAAAATCCTAACCCCCAAACAATCACGGTAGTAAGTGTGGCAAACACCAACATGGAGGTGTCGATAGGGAGAAGGGCAGGGGTAAATGGAGAAAGTGACAAAGGCAAGAAGGACAGGGATGGGGCAAAAGGGGGTAAGGCCATCAGGAAATGGAGGGTAATGAGTACCAATGCCCGTAGTCTGGGCAACAAGCTCCTGAGCTGGTGGCCTTAATGGAAGAGGATGCCTGGATATCGTAGAGTCACAGAAACATGGTACACAGAGAACCATGACTGGGATGTTAACATACCAGGTACATAACCTACAGGAGAACAGGCAGGGAGAAGAGGGGAGGAGTAGCTCTCTATGTAAAGGAAGGGATAAAGCAACTGAACAAAAGAGTAAACAGGGAGGAGAGGATGCACTGTGGGTCACCTTGGAGACTGGAAAGGGCACCACAATCCGCACAGGGGTTGTGTACAGACCCCCATGTCAGGGGGAAGGAATGGACAAGGATATGATGGAAGGCATTCTTAGAATGGCAGAGAAAGGGAGATACTGTTGATGGGAGACCTGAATATGCCAGATGTTAACTGGAGACATTTGCTGCAGCCACATCCAAGAGCAGGGCCATTCTTGATGCCCTACAGGTGGCAGGCATTAGACAGCTAGTTTCGAACCCACTCATGAGGGAGCAATCTTAGACCTCATGACTCAAACGGGGCAGTGAGAGGATCTCAGATCTAGAAGTAGGTTGCCATCTGGGGACAAGTGACCATCAAACAGTGTGGTTCACGTTAAACTCAGCTACAGAGTCAAGCCATACAAAAGTGAGGGTACTGGACTTTAGGAGGGCTGACTTTGGCAAGATGGGAGAGTGCCTCAGAAAAGCACTAGCAAACAGGCTAGAAGGAGGTGTGGAGCAACAATGGGGAATTATCAAAACTGCCATCACAGACGCAACAAGCCTTTGTGTGAAGCAAATAAACAAATCAAAACGAAAGAAAAAGCCACTATGGTTTTCAAGAGAGGTGGCTGTGAAAGTCAGGAAGAAAAAGATAGCATTCCGGAAGTATAAGGAAACACAGAAGGAGCAGGACAGAGAGCTGTACCAGTTAAAGCAGAAAGAAGCAGGGAGGGAAGTCAGAATAGCAAAGGCCCAAACTGAGGAAAAGATAGCCAACTCAGTTAAGAAGGGGGATAAAACCTTTTATAGGTACATCAGCGAGCGTAGAAAGACAAAGGGAGGGATAGTGAGGCTGAATAGAATGAACAGTGGGTGGGCAGAGGGGGACAGTGAAAAAGCAGGAATACTGAAGGAACATTTCTGCTCAGTATTCACAAAAGAGGAGGGGGAAGTGCCTAATCCAATTAACAGAAGCACTCTTGATAGGGGGGTCGATCCCAGTCCTTTCTCAGAAGAAAGGGTTCTGCAAGAACTCCTAAAACTGAAGGTGGACAAAACAATGGGTCCTGATGGAATTCACCCCAGAATTCTAAAAGAATTAAGGAAGGAACTAGTGAAACCACTGGCTACTCTTTTTAATAAATCATGGGAGGATGGTGTGGTACCCGAGGACTAGAGGAAGGCGGATGTGATTCCCTTCACAAAAGTGGGACCAAGACAGAGGCAGGAAACTACAGACCTGTCAGTCTGACCTCTGTGGTAGGGAAAGTGATGGAGTCACTTCTGAAGGAAAGAATAGTTGAGTACCTAGAGGTCAGTGGAGCACAGGATCCAAGGCAGCATGGGTTCACAGCGGGAAGGTCATGTCAGACGAATCTAATAGATTTCTTTGACTGGGTGACCAAAGTAGTAGACCAGGGAGGGGCTGTGGACATGGCCTACCTAGACTTTAGCAAGGCATTTGACACAGTCCCACACAAAAGATTGATAGTCAAATTAACCAGCCTGGGAGTGGGTCCCAGGGTGGTAGCCTGGGTAAAACATTGGCTGGACAACAGGACACAGAAGGTAATTGTAAATGGAGTCCACTCTGAAGAAAGGGCGGTTACTAGTGGGGTACCGCAGGGTTCAGTATTGGGTCCAGTCCTTTTTAATGTCTTCATCAGTGACATTGCAGAGGGACTGGAAGGAAAAGTATGCCTTTTTGCAGATGACACAAAGATCTGCAACAGGGTTGATACACAAGGAGGCATGGAAAGGATGAAAAGGGACTTGGCAAGGTTGGAGGAATGGTCAGACGTATGGCAGCTAGGATTCAATGCAAAAAGTGCAAAATAATGCACCTGGGAAACAAGAACCCAGGAGAAGAATACACAATGGGTGGGGAGGTAGTAACAACAACAAAACAGGAAAGGGACCTGGGGGTAATCATATCAGATGACCTTAAGGTTAGGAAGCAATGTGAGAAGGCAGTAGGGAGGGCCGGGGTATACTGGGATGTATAGGAGGCGGCATCAACAGCAGAAAACAGGAAGTTGTTATCCCTCTGTACAGAGAGTTGGTGAGACCCATCTGGAATACTGTGTCCAGTTCTGGAGACCCCATCTCCGCAAGGACATAGACAGGATAGAGGCAGTCAGAGGAGGGCAACTAAAATGGTGCAGGGTCTGCAAGAGAAGCCGTATGAGGAGAGACTAAAGGAGCTTAATATGTATACCCTTGAGGAAAGAAGGGAGAGGGGACATGATAGAAACTTTCAAGTACCTCAAGGAATCAACAAAGTCAAGAGGGTAGCATCTTTCAGAAAAAGAGACTTGCAAGAACAAGGGACACAATTTAAAGATAGAAGGAGGGCGGTTCAGGGCAATGTGAGGAAGTATTATTTCACAGAGAGGTAGTGGATGCATGGAACAGCCTTCCTGAGGAAGTTGTGGGGTCTAAAACTGTGGGAGAATTCAAGAATGCATGGGACAGACATAAGGCAATTCTTGTGGGGGGCAGGAAGATAAAGGCTGTTGGTTAACTAGGATCTGTGGCCTATCCTGTAGGTAGGGAAATGGGCAGACTAGATGGGCCTAGCGGTCCTTATCTGCCGTCAAAGTCTATGTTTCTATGTTTCTAGGCAGTCTCACAACACTAACTTGTTAGAGATGTAACAGTTTCAGCAGTCAATCACAGCTGTCAGTTCCACCATAAATAATTAACTTCAGTAATACTCTCTATTGATTTATGCTATAATGACACATTCAACAAATTATATTTCCACAGTTGAAAGCATCATACTAATATTCATATGACAAAGCATTACATTATCAATAAACAAGACAAAAAACAATTAGGCACTTTATAACTTACAAACATGATCAGTACTTAAGTACACTGCAATTGCCCTGCAGGATAGCTGTAAATTTCCCCAATGGTGAGCCCCCCACCCATCACCCCCACACAGTACTGGTCCCACAGAGTTGCTCATTGCCCCCTTACCTTAAAATCCCATACCACTATTAGTCCTGTGTGGCAGTTCTGCCCCACCCGACCCCCATGTCTCTGCAGCACCACACAGTCTACAATATCCCCACCCCAATTATCCCTGGTGCTGTAATGCCCCCCACCTAACAGTACCAGTCACGCCATCTACCCACCCCAACCCCCACCTTTTCTCCAGCCAGCAACTGGTACAGCCACGTCTCTCCACTATTGCCACCCACTGACTGACTTCTGTAGCAATACATGATGTTGTCGTGCTAAACAAATCTTTGCACAATTGTTTTTGAGTTACCTTGGCACTTCCCATTGAAATGCATAGCAATTGCATGATAAAGAAATGTTTGCAAGAATGTTGTCGAGCTTCCCATTGTAAACAATACAGATATAACCACGATCAAAAAAATGTTATTGTGCAAACATTTTTTGATCGAGCTATCATGGCCATCTACCTTTGCTCCCATGATGCTTTCAAGCAGTAAGTGCTAGAAACTCGTGTCTAGAAATGCCAGTAAGCAAGAAATGGTAAAAAAAATGATGTATCTTAGCAGTGCAACTGTAATATGGTGATAAAAGCACACTAATAAATTTTTCGCTGTTTTGTCACTGGGAGCATCATCAGCGGGAAGTGTATTGGGCAGTCCCACAACACTAACTTGTTAGAGATGTAACAGTTTCAGCAACCAATCACAGCTGTCAGTTCCACCATAAATAATTAACTTGAGTAATAATCTCTATTGATATATGTTATAATTACACATTCAAAAATTATATTTCCACAGTTGAAAGCATCAACCAATACCCATATGACAAAGCATTACATTATCAGTTAACAAGACAAAAAAACAATTAGGCACTTTATAACTTACAGTACTTAAGTACACTGTAATTGCCCTGCAGGATAGCTGTAACCTCCCCCAACAGTAAGCCCCCAACCCGTCACCCCCACACAGTACTGGTCACACAGAGCTGCTGATTCCCCCCTTTGCCTTCAAACCCCATAACACTAATACCCTGCAAGGCAGTTCTGCCCCCCACCCTGACCCCATGTCTCTACAGCACCACACAGTCTACAATAACCCCTCTGACCCAATTATCCCTGGTGCTGTAGTGCCCCCCACCTAACAGTACCAGTCATGCCATCTAGCCACCCTCCACCCCCACCCCATCTCCAGCCAGTGACTGGCACACCACATCTCTCCACTATTGCCTCCTACTGACTGACTTCCATAGTAATACATGATGTTATCGTGCTAAAAAAATGTTTGTGTGATTGTTTTTGAGCTATCTTGGCACTTCCCACTGAAATACATAGCAATTGCATGATAAAAAAATGTTTGCGTGAATGTTGTCGAGCTTCCCATAGTAAAGAATATAGATATAACTGTGGTCAAAAAATTTTATCGAGCAAACATTTTTTTGATTGAGCTTTCCTGACTGTCTACCTTTGCTCCCATGATGCTTTGCAACTAAGAAGTGCTAGAAATTCATGTCTAGAAATGCCAGTGACCACCAAATGGTTAGAAAATGACATATTACAGCACCACAACTGTAATATGCAGATAAAATAACACTGATACATTATATTGATTACTGTAATACTGTAAATGAGAGCAATTGTCACACTTGCTCCACTAAGAGCAACCATGTTTTTTTCTGAAAAAAAAACCACCCACATAGCAAATCTAACCAATCAGAACCAATTGAGCCATAATTGACAGACCACATCAACAAATGAATGGTAGTAATTTATGCAAAAAATACTCTTTTTTATGCTAATATAAATCACAGAAAGCAGGATAAACCACCAATGAAACTGCAGCAAAAGGCAAGAACAAACAGAAAATTCCAACATTTCTGGCAAACTGCTTGAAGGCTGACAACATTCATTAAGGGCACCATTTTAACTTAATAAGAAATAACTCTTTTAAAATGCATGTAACTGTACAAAATAGCTGTATCTTGAGGCTAGCATTTTTTTCTCTGTAATACTGTAAGAATCTAAAAGCTAAACATCGATTATAGTATTACTTTTAACAGTTTCAAGCAGATCTTGAAACAGTTCTCACCAACACACGTCAGTTCAAAAGGGACTCCCAGATTGCAGGCACGTGTGTATGAAGGTGGCTGTCAGCAAATCAGAATGCATCTACAGTAGTGATGTGTTCTTTCAAAGCTTCCAATCAGAGAGGCATAAATTCCCACCAAAACAAAAAAATATGTTTAGTCTGCTCCACAGCCAGGAGGAAAAAAAATATCAGGTACTGAAGTGGTATCATTTTCCTATTGGCACCATCCAGGAGGCAGCAGCCAATAAATATTTAGTTTTGTACTGCTGCTCTATCTCTGAGGAAGAACAAAAATGTTCAAGAAATTACCTGGCAGAACTGTTCAGATGCCACTGGCCAGCAACAGACTCAGACTGTCTTACTTGAGCTCTCTGTCACTCTGTTTTTAAAGAAACTTAGATCATGGCAGAAACCTGAGAGGCCAAATTATGTCCTGAAGAGTACATTCTGTACTCCCTGTCACACCCACTAATCCATGGCTGGATGTAGTATGCCCCCCCAAAACCTGGTAGCTGTACCCAACCCAACCATAAGAGGCCAAATTATGACCTAAAAAGTACCGTCTATACTCCCTGTCACACCCCACACTCACCAGCCCATGGCTGGATGTTGCATGCCCTCAAGCCCGGTATGCCCTCCCAAACCCAAGTACCTGTCCCCAACACAACCTTGTGAGGCCAAATCATGACCTGAAAAGTACTGTTTGTACTCCCTGTCCTACCTCACACCCAACAATCCATGGCTGGATGTCGCACGCCCTCAACCCCGGTATATCCCCCCAACCCAGGTACCTGTCCCAAACCCAACCCCAAGAGGCCAAATTATGGCCTGAAAAGTACCATCGGCACTCTCTGTCACACTCCACACCTTCCCTATAAGGAATAAATTATAAGAGATTACAGAGAGGAGCTCTGTTGAGTGGTAGGTGCGGGCCTCAGACCAGCTATTGGATACTCTCAAAACAAATATAAATAATCCACAAGGTGGTGCCTGCTGTAATAGTAATGTATTTCACAAAAATGTCATTACTAGAACAGGTTCAAGCCTCGCCAGCTATCTTAGCACAGCAAAGCAAAGCAAAACAAACTTTATTTCTATAGCGCCTTTCATAATCAAGATGCTGTACATAGTATAAAATTACAGTATAAAAATAAATTATATAATAAATTATTTAAAATTAGTCAATTAATAAATCAATCAGGGAAGGCCAAAGAAAATAAATACGTTTTTAGCATAGATTTAAAACTGCTGATGGTCTCTTAACCGATGAGGTAGAGAATTCCACAGGGTTCGTGCAGCAAGTAAAAAAGCACTAGTACCAGATGTTTTAAGATGAACCCAAGGAATCTCTAGCAATCTCTTGTCGGCAGATTGGAGAGAGCGATTGGGGGAGTAGGAAGTCAGGAGATCTTTCAGGTAGTCAGGTCCCAGTTCGTGTGGAGCTTTAAAGGTAAGCAAGCCCATCTTGTAGGTGATCTGCCACTGAACTGGCAGCTAGTGTAGTTCGCGCAGCACAGGCATAATGTGATTGTTCCTGGAGGAACCAGTCAGCAACCTGGCCACAGCATTCTGCACTAGCTGAAAGAGGCTGATATCAACCCCAGATCGCTCTAGGTAGAGGGCATTGCAGTAGTCAAGATGGGTGGTAATGAAGGAATAGACCAATGTTGGAAGGTCATCCCATGGAATCAGGTGTTTCACCTGGGCAATATTCCTCAGATGGTAGAATGAGGATTTAACCACAGCTGACACCTGAGACTTCAGGGTCAAGCCGTCATCAAAAATAACACCCAGGTTACGCACCCGATCTGAGGTAATGAGCTGGACACCATCAAGCCATTGGCCCGACATTTGCCAAGCCCCAACACCCACCCCCGGGTGACCCAGTTCCACAACCAACACATCAGTCTTATCCGGATTCAGTCTCAACCAACTTGAGCTCATCCAGTCTTTGATCACAGGGAGGTAACTATTTAGCATAGAGATCGCATCAACCTGTCCAGGCACAAAGGGCGTATACAGCTGAATATCATCTGCATAGCAGTGAAAACTCAAGCTGTATTGCCTGATAATATCTCCCAATGGCAGCATATACTCTGTGAACAACATGGGCACCATTATGGAGCCCTGTGGCACCTTGCAGGACAGGGGGAGGGCATCAGAGTAATAAATTCCAGTGACCACCCTCTGAGACCTGCCTATGAGGAAAGATCGAAACCATTCGAGGACTGTACCCAACAGTCCACAAAGGAACCACTGGGCTTCTGAAAGCACCTCATGATTCACAGTGTCAAACACTGCTGAGAGATCAAGAAGGACCAAGATGGTAGATACCTTTTGATCTCTCTGTCCCAGTGTGGCATCGCCCCTGGTGTCCAGTGTGCTGGGACACAGACTGGGGGCAGGATCCAGCACCAGTGATGATGGGACGCACGTCCCAGACAGTGATACATGTGGGGCAGAGGATGGTCCCACAGCAGGCAACTGCCAGGGTGATACCACAGGTGATGCTGTCATGGCTGCCTGCACAACAACCCATTCACAGCCTGTGTCTGTATGCCCCAGAGGGGCAGCACTGGTGTGTGTCCAGGGCGGTGGGGCTGTCGCACGGTATTCCCTGGCATTTGGCAGCCAGAGGAGCAGTGCCAGCAGTTGGCCAATGACAATGGGGGGACAGTGTCGGGGGTGCTGGCAGTGCACCACGTGTGGACGTGCCCCAGAATGGCACTGGTGTGCAGCGCCCATACATAGATACATAGATACATAGACAGTGTCGGCAGATAAGGGCCTATGGCCCACCCAGTCTGCCCATTTGAGCTTGTAAGCTGGCCATCATCAAGGGGTGCTGGCCAGCAGGGCCAGGAACACCATGGGGGACAGCATGCTGGACAAGCAGATGACCCCTTGGACGACAACAGCCGTCTTCTCCAGGCCTCAGTTGATCAGCAGATGCAGCTCGTGATGGCAGTGGATACACTCAGTGCAGTTCTGAGCCAGGCAGACGAGCTGCACAGCAGGGACCACGGCTTGCTCCTGGCACAGTTGGCCCAGCAGCGAGCGGATGTGACCACTGTCATTGACAGGCAGACCGCTGCAATGGTGACTGTCATGGCTACACTGACCAACGAGTTTGGTACCCAGCCACCACAGACCCCACACAGTGTTATGTCCACCCCCTGTTCCTGACGTCGTGTGACACCTGCTATGTTGACACCGGGTTCGGTGGGCATACTGAACACGCCTAGTGTGGGCATGTTCGGTGGGCTACAGATCCCTGCATGGACACAGTCATGTTCATGCAGCGTTATCCCTGGGGGCCCATCGGTACCACCCCATGAGGCCACTGGTCAGTCTAGCATGGCTGGCAGGTCTCAGCGGGGCCACCCACACATCTGTGGTGGCCGTGGTACTGTGCTGCATGACTGATCTGTCTCCCACCATGGCCACTGTTTGCCACTGCTCTGTGTGCACTGTGGTGTTCATTTTGTGATGTATGGGTGGGGTTCCCAACCCTGCACACACACGGTCCCTGTGCATACCCTCCTGGCTGCTGGCCACTGTGGCATGTGCATGATGATGCCTGCGTAGCGCTGTCTGCCACTGTGCAATGGTGCCCAGCGTCTGAGGCACACACAGTGCCAGCCACTGGGCATGGCCGTGTGTGGTCCTGTGAGGGTGTGGGGGTGCCTGTTGGGGTGGGCAAGTCGTTTGCCCTTTGGGCATGTGTTGTGGTGTGTGTGCATGTGTGTGCACATGTCGTGTTCAGCCCTGCCTATCCCTGACACCGTGTGCTGTCCCCCTCTCAGTCCCATTCCCTTACCACCATCTGCCCCGGTGTCCAACCCTGCCTGTCTGTGAGCTGTGCCCTTGCCCTTGGTGGTTGCACATGGCCCAGTAACCTACCAGTGTTGTCTGAAGTGCTCCTCTGCAATGGTGTCCCGGTGCTGCTGTGCCATCTGGACCAGCCGGGGGTCTCATTGCCCAGGGTGTGGCTGTCCTACACCAGCTGGACCGGTGTCCTCATCATCCCCACCGCTGTCCCCCTCTTCGACCTCAATGGCTATCATACAGTTGGTGGCCATGTTGTGCAGGATACAGCAGGCCAGGAATAGCCCACAGGCCTTCAAGGGTCTGTACTGTAGGGCACCGCCTGATGTGTGCAGGCACCAGAACCATGCCTTCAGCAGCCCGAACACCCGCTCAATGACATTCCGTGTTGTGGCATGTGCCTCATTGTACTGCAGCTGCAATGGGGTCATGGGATGCCGGTATGGTGTGAGCAGCCAGGTCCGTAGCAGGTAACCACTGTCACCTGTGTGTAGAGGGGAGACATTAGCATGGTGGTCTGCGTCACTATGCCATGGGCCATCATAGCCAGTGCCCATGGCACCTCTGACAATGCACCCCCCATGTCTGCACATGTCATCCTGCATGTTATGCGTACTCACCTACTAGATGGCCAGTGGGGATGTCCCCACCCTCAAACCTGTGGCACAGTGCAGACTGGTGCCAGCTGAAGGAATCGTGTGCTCCCCCAGGGTGCATGGCACAGACATTGATTATGCACCCCTTGGCATCGCACACTACCTGGCAGTTTATACTTGGGTAGCCCTTGCAGTTGATGTATGCCACACCCTCTGGGCTAGGTGACATGCAGATGCTTACATGGGTGCAGTCAATGGCCCAGAGCACACCAGGCAACCGTGCTACACTCTGGAACTCCTGTATGTGTGCTGTGCGCTCCACCTGTGTGCTGAGGAAATGGATGTACTCCGCAACATGTGACAGCAGTGCGCTGAGGAATTGTGTGAGTAGGCGTGATGTGGCCGACTGGGTTATACCTGTTGTGTCCCCTGTTGGTCTCTGGAAGGTGTCCATGGTGAGCAGGCACATGACAGCTGTGATCTTTGTCTCCACTGACAGTGCATGGCTCCATCATGTAGGTGCCTGCATCTCATCACTGCACAGCTCACAGAGCCACCTCAGGATTGCCCTGTTCAGGTGGTACCAGCCCACAATCTCAGTGTCAGGGTACTGTTCAAAGCTGGTGTGTGCTCTTTACTGCCTGTTCTAGGTGTACCACCGAAGGGCCCTTCCACGGCCGCTCCTCCCTGCTGCCTGCCTTCTCACACCCCTCATTACCGCCTCTATCTGGAAGGTGGCACTGACCATGTCCCTGGCTGGAGTTCCCCCCCAGGTGGCTGTTCTCCTGTTCCCCCCGCTGTCTGTTGCTGAAGCTGCCCCTGCACTGGGTTCATCTCCGGCTGTTCGCCTGTGGCAGTCCTGCCTCTTGCCACTCTCCTCCATCCACTGTGGCACTCTCAGGCCCTATCGCGCACACTGACACGGACACATCCACTCCTACCCTCACTCAGGTACACCTCTAGTGGGTCCTGTCCTGTACCTGGCCACTCCTGCACCCTATTTCCTGTCTTGCCTCCCTGGCACTCTGTCTCCACGCTCCCTCCTATGGCTTCTCTGTGGCGCATTCTTCCTCCCCCCTCTTGCTCCCTTTTATTTTGGCTTATTTTCGCTTTCGCGCAACTTCTGCTTGCTCCGCTTTTGCGCATATCGCATGCTGTTGAATATCACACTGTGCATGTTATTCCTGGTTCTGCCACTGCAGTTGCACATGCATTCATTACTGTTGCGCTCTGGTGCATTGATTGGTGTACTGCGCAGCCGACTTCTGCTGAATATCACACCATGGCACATTTCCACACTTGCTCTGGTGCATCCCTGTTGCGCATGGTGCATTCACTCTGAATATCCCACCCAAAATGTATACCTGTATTGAAACCATACATCACAAAATGTGCAGCTATGCAGAACTAGTGTATCTGTTACAAAGGACATCAGTATTGCCATTACCTTGAAATGGAACTTTAATATTTCTGAAAATGTTATCTGTGATGCCATAACACTTAACAATACTTCTTTTTCCTACTGAACCACTGGAGACCAGGGCTCAACTAACAATTAAACAAGAGGAACCAGAGCCACAAACCTCTGAAAGCCTAAGCTACAGGAGGAGTGCACCTCTGCCCCGGAGCTCCCCCACCGACGACCTTGAGCCTCCCTGACCATAAGCCTCGACTACAGGAGGGCGCACCTCTGCCCTGGAGCTCCCCCACCAATGACCTTGAGCCTCCCTGACATTAAGGTAATCACTTCAAGTGAACTGCAATGCAGCCTTGCCTCCCATTGTCTTTTGAAATTGGTGCCCTTTTCTTCCTCTTGGACTTTCTGCCCACTTCTCAAGAACGAATCTGCCTTCAAGGACAAAGCGGAGCCACTCTGGTTGTTGCCTAATTGTACTGAGTGTATTTCTTACTAAATAAGGGTGTGTGTGGACTTTACTCAGCATAAGCCTGGGCACTGTATTTAAAAGGCACCAAACCCCAAATTTAAATCTTCCCCAACCTGTCTACCAGCCACTAAATTGCTTAGGAAGCCTAAAACAGAAAATTATTGCAGCTGAAAGGCTGTAACTGAGCCAGTAGCCAGGAGTGTAAAGTAATTTTTATGCACCTTGATTTTTCTCAAGCTCTTGCAAACAGTTTAGTAGCTGATCCCCTTACCATACGTTTTAAACTGTAATTGTTTCCCTCACTCTGCAATTCTTTTTTGAAGCAGCCTCTGAAACTGTTTCGGGTTCCATAGCACGAGCTCAGCTGAGGTGGAGACCTGTATTTTTACATTTGATAAATTGCTCCCACAGACGTGCTGTCTGCAATGCCTGCAACTCAGGTGGGAGACTTGATTTTTCAGCAGTAAGAGCTGCTCCGTGCTTGTTGGATACCAAGTGCCTATAAATCTCATCACATATGAGCACAGAACCACTGCATTCCAAATACAGCTTGCTCAGTGCTGCTTTCCCCACAGTCACTTCACGACTGCTCTCAACCCGCCTCCCACCCCCACCCTTAGCCGGCTTTGGCGAAATAGCAGATAGATACAAACCACGCCCTACACACCCCTAGGTGAAAATTAACTATCTTCTCACTCTGCCATTAGCAGATTATACTCTGTTACAGCTAGAGGGTGCCTGAAATTTGTACCTTTTCTCCTAATACTCCAAACCTAACCTTGAAAGTTAAACTAAGCCTGTCTACTCTCTCTTGAGACCTTTTTCCCAAACCTTCCTAATTCTAATTACACTCTCTGTAAATTGGAATATGGCCATAAAACCATGTGCTACATTTCTTTTAGTCTCTATTTTCTTAACCTTTATCGGTCCAAGTCTTACACTACCTCCCAAACAAACCACATGCTCTCACTCAAACTATCGACCTAAGCTCTCCTTTTCTGCGAATGCCTTTTCAATGACCTCGAGACACCTTCTCACTTCTCATTCCCGCTGACTCATCTACCACCTAGCCTACTCTCTGCATAAATCCTCGTGCTTAACATTCCTGCCCACCCCTTCACCCATCGTAGTTATGCTACCTCCTACTTCTAGCCTTACTGTTAGCAGGGGATATTGAGCTAAACCCGGGGTCCGTAACAAACCTCCCACCAAATAATACAACATGGCATGACACCAAGGGACTCCACATTGCACACTTGAATATTAGGAGCCTTCTTCACAATCTAGCTGAACTTGAGGGATGGGTTGCTCAGAACCACCCCGATATCCTTTGCCTGTCTGAGACTTGGCTAAAAACCTCCACCACTGATACCCTCTGCACACTGCCCAGCAATAATTTCATTAGACAAGACAGGCCCTCATCAAAATGTGGAGGTGGTGTTGCCCTCTTCTATAAACAACACCTTCTGCTAGCCCAAAACATCCTACCTACCCTATCTCACTGCAAAGCACTCCATGCAACATTACTGTTGGGCTCAAAGAAATTACACATAGTTTGTGCTTATAACCCTCCTGTTGGAGGGATTAAGGGTTTTGAAGAACTCCTCTCCCAAGTAGACAGCACCATTGGCCATAACGAGTTACTTATACTGGGAGACTTAAACCTTAACTGGACTAGTAAATCAAATCAGTCCTCTCCCCAAACCCTCTATCTTCCTTTCTCCCACTCAATCAAAAATAACTTCCTACTCTGTTATGATATCACTCCTCTGTTCTAGCATTCCATTTAGACACCACCCTCACCATAAAGTACTATAAACTAGTGTCTACTCATCTCCCTCCTCAATCTTCTACACCCTATACTACCTCTCTTTGTTTTGTCCCAGATCTCATCTCCTCCCATTTACCCTGACCACATATCCAGAATACATACTCCCTGACCATTATTATCCTACTTGCACCATTTGTCACTCCTACAACTCCCCCCCCAGTTTCTGCCTCTTCTTCTGTATCTATCTTGCTCTTTTCCTCACCCCTCCTTTCCCTTACTAGGCTGAATTGTGAATACTGGGCCTTCACTATCATAATCCTCCCACCTCACCCTGATTTCTGACACCTCCACTGCCAACTACATTCCCAACACACAGCACCTATTACTTTCTACTCCCTTCCACAGTGGTACCGACCATTCTCCCTCCAGATACCCTCACAGGATTAAGACAGATCTTCCTCTGCTTCTCCCACATACCTCTCTACAGAGTACCTCTTCCACCCCCCACCCATTTACTCACTTCTTCTCATGGCATAATACCATCATAAAGTGTACGTGTTTTTTCTTTGCTTTTATACTGATATCAAACATTTGTAGTGGGTATAGTTATGTGATATGTTTTAAACAATGGTATTAGAGGATTTTGAAATGCCATTGTATATCACACAGACAACCACTTCAGGTAAGCTACTTGCAATTCCTGTACAAGTGCTGCTACTAGGATATGTTACAGAAGTCATTACTCCCACACTTCACTGTAACAGTATATTTATGAATATGTGATACCTATATAATACTTATAAACAGGACAGTAGCATAACTCCCAAATATTACATCATCAGTTATGCAATAAGCATGACCATGGCTTAGGTTAACAGGGCCAGATATTCAAAACTTTGCGCTAGGCCCAAACCATTTGTGCAGGTTTAGCATGGGATTAGCGTGGGTTCACTATATTCAAAAGACCAAATAGAGCACAGAAACTGTATTAATAGCGGTCAAAATTATAATGTATGCAAGGTGCAAACTGAGGGGGCGTGTACATGAATACAGGTGCAATGCTATATTCAGTAACTAGCGCCGTGCAAAGTAGTTTTGCGGGACTTAGCATTACACTCTGTGCAGTACACCCAGGAAAAGGTAGTCTTAACCCTGGGCAATCCAGCTTTGCATGACATTATGGCTTTGCATGGTGTTTGCATGGCTTTTGCTTGGTGTTACATGACCCTAACCAATAAGTATGACACATAGAAAAAGACAGTCATAGAGGAAACATGCTGCTCACTGATGGCATCACAATGATGCCATCATCTGCCACCAGTCCCAGCCATGCCAGGCAGTAAGTGGTGACCCATCCCACAGTGGACACCATGGCAGTGTGGCCATATAGCACACACCTGCAGACCGCCCTTCTGTGGACACCAACAGATGCCAGCACACACATGCAGCACTATAGGCATGGAGGATGTTGAGGGGAGTGGGTATGGGTGACCAGGCTGTGCCACAGACCAGGTATGGCTATAAAGCTGGGACACATCACACAGTGCACATGGGCCAGTATTGGGAATACCCCAACACCAGTGTGCTTGTCTGATCGTACATACCCCCCCAGTCACATACCGCACAGCTGTACAAATATCACAGCACACACAGCTGGCCATGTATATGTCACTGTGAGCATCCCATGCCAGAGGTGCAGCATCTGTGGGTCACACAACAACATAACAGTAAAGTCTACTGTCAGTAAACACCTGCAAGTTGCGCCTGTCACTGTGTACAGTGCAGTGGTCACCACTGCCCTACACCATAGGCATTGCTGTGTCCCTCACACTACTGGCCTCCTTGCTACTGTAGTGTCTGCTGTGCACTGTAGCATGGCCAACAGTGTGACATTTGCATGCAGCACCACCACCACCTGTCCTTATGCTGTGTTGTCCCCTGGGGCACAATATGCTATGCTGTACTGTATACATGTAACCTGCAGCTACCATCATGCCCTGCCAGACTAACCTACAGGTGGAGCTGCAGGCAGAGCTGGCCAGCCCCTGTACTTCCAGACTGACCTACAGGTGGAGCTGTGGGACCCTGTAGTAACGCTGGGCAAACTGCATGCAAATCAGGTCATAATGAGATGATAATCTGGATGTTTGCCCAGAGATTACCTAATTAGGCTCATTTCCATATCAGCTTGGAATATGGCAAAATTTAGCCCAGGCAAATGTGTTTGCACCAGGCAACGCCTTAACGCTTGTGCTAAAACCACGCAAACATGTTAGCACCACACAAACAGTTCAGGGAATATTATACAGTTTGCACACTGTACTTTCACATGCACTGCTGCCTGCAGCTGTACTGAGTCCATGCATTTGCTGGCACACACATTGGCCACATAGTTCACTTCTACTACCTTCACACCACTATGCACTTGGCTGCTGTTGTGGTGTGCACTTCTAGTGCTATATTCAGAGATGTCCTATTTCTGGGCTATGTTTGCACTGCACTCCCAGCCCAGGTTGCCCGGCTTCTTTAGCATGCTATATTCAGCAGGGTTAGCACCGGGGCTATCCTTTTTGAATATAGCAGGCTATTGGGTCAGGACTAATTTAGCATGTCAGGCAGTGCTAATTTAGCCCCGGGCAAAATTTTGAATATCTGGCCCACTGTTTCTTAATCACTGATTAGGCCTGTAATATGGTACGGCATACAACCAAGTTCCATATTGCCCAAGGAGGTTATTAACACACTCTTAATCTAACTCCTAGAACTCATTGTTGCTATAATACTTTTTAAATGCTTTCCTCATTCAGAGAGAATTGTGTAATAAAATAGTTAATCCACCAACAGTTTGTAAATGTTGGTTCAAAATCAAATGCATAATTTGACACATTCACCAGTGTCACAGCATGGAATTCTGACAGGAACAATGCATGTACCATGGTGATCATGCTCTACATAACAGTGTGACATATATTAATGTAACTGTGTTGTAATCCTAACAGTCAATCAGATTGAAGTATTTCTGAGGCCCTTGGGGCCAGTTCCAAGATGAATGGCGTAACTTGCATGCAGTTGCGAGTTACACCAATTGCCCCTATGCCAGGGACCCTGTGCTGCATCCAGGAGCAGCAGGGTTCCGGCACCTGTGACATGCAGGCTATACCAGGTGTAGGCTACCACCACATGCCTGGCATATGCAAACCACATGTTGCAACTTGCAGCCAGTTACTGGCTGCTCTCTGAAGCCCCCCCACCCCAGACCATCTTGGCACACTCCAGGGGGATGGGGGCAGGACAGGTGGCACATGCATCCAGGGAGTGCACCAGACATGGACCCATGGGTGTCACAGATGATCTGGGGTTGGGACAGGAGTGTGCTTGAGGGGGTATGGGGGCAGTACAGTGCCATTGGTGCACAGCTGCATGGTGGCATCCAACGGTGCCAGCCTTCGGATGCCACCTAGGACAGCTCTGAGAAGTCTTAATTCTGGTATGCCACTGCAGCTCTCAGAATTGCAACTGTGGGTTATGACAGCTGCCCTCCTAGAACTGGGCTAGGTTGCTGTCATAACTCGCAGTTGCACCAGGCATTGAGGGCTGTGGTGTAGCACGTGGCGTAACCCATGGTTGTCGCAGTCAGCATCCGCCATGGTGCAAGTCACCACTTGTAATCCCAATGGACGAAAACACATGGCGAAGTGTGGGATATGCCATGGAGTCTAGTGTATCCTGTCTTACTCCAAGTCACACACAAGCTCTATTTCAGGGCCTGAACACTTTGATACATGTACAACAGGAAATTAACCAAAATATAAAATTATTAACAGAACTGGCACAAAAAAACAATGAATATCAACAGCAAACAATAGAAAAATTTGACATAATACAACAAAATATTACATCAAACACAAAACAGATTATATTTATTTATCACAGTGTCCAGGTGTTGGAATCTAGCATGAAGAAAGTCAATGCAATATCAACAGCTACAGCGACTCAGACAGAAGAGAGCCCTGGTCTCCAATCCACAAGTGATCTGTCCCCTCCTCTTTAAATCTTTGGCACCTTCCTCCACTATCAGTAGAGTAGTTTCCACTTCCTCCTGCAACCCCATGCCTTGCAACCCCTTCCAAGTCTCATCATGCCCTCCAGCAGAACAAGGCAGCTGGTGCATCACATGAGGAGAAAAAAATTATGCTACCTTTATGTATTATTTTGTAACTGTTAAAAATTGATGCTGAATTAATATTTTATTACATAATCATTAAAACTTTCTTTGAAGAAATATTTTCGTTACAAATAAAAAATGTTCAGTATACTATATTTTTCATAATGAATATATACAATATCTGACTTTACTTTTGTTATAAATAAAAATGTTTCTGTATGCTATGGCCAGATATTCAGAAGTGTTGTGCCATGTGCAACCCACTGATGTGCCCCAGCACGATATTCAAAAGGAGAACATGCACCACACAAATCCTGATGCGCCTGAGCACATCAGTAATGTATGCAGGCGCAGGTGGGGGACGTGCCCACGCATACTCTGCACAGCCTGAT
Source organism: Neoceratodus forsteri (assembly GCA_016271365.2). Classification (NCBI taxonomy): domain Eukaryota; kingdom Metazoa; phylum Chordata; order Ceratodontiformes; family Ceratodontidae; genus Neoceratodus; species Neoceratodus forsteri. Next base: position 1,875,615,571 of record CM057456.1, read on the forward strand.
ATTCATCCCGGGATGTGCAGAGCCATGCATCACAACCCCTACCTGTGCCAGCACAAAATTCATATAAAAAGGAGCAGGGCTGGCCACCCCACAGGTGAGCTGCTGTATTGCAGGCGCAACACAGCAGCTGCCACCGTGGGTGCTACCGAGCTCTGGCTGCAACTCCGTGGTGGTGGCCCTCCATGCCCGATTGGGGCATCAGTAAAATAATTAAAGAAAGTCAGATGCCAGCACAAGTTACAAGCACTTGCCCACAAACCACAAAGGTTGTCAATTTTGCCATCTGTAAAGAACAAAGGAAGCATAAAAGACTTTCTTAGAGTGCTAAAAGTGCTTCATTTTATTTTTAAATGCACCCTGCTTCCATAAAAGCTGTCCTTTCTTACAGCATAAAAGTTCTTAACACGTTTCAAGCCCCTGGCTAGTCATAGGAATAACTACCAAACCATAAAGTGCCATTAAATACTTTTATTCTTAAAGTGCCAGTACAATATAACATACTTCTAACAGGACATACATTAAATCACCATTAAAAAAGCAATTAAAACCATTCTCTGTACTTATCCACTGCAAAATGCTGTTGCATTAAGTTATTACTAGTTATTTATTATAGACTATTATCAAACTAGCTTAGTTTATCAATTTAACTTCAGTTTTAATTTTTACCACTATTATTTTTGTACATCAGTGTCCTCCTCCAATTTCTTGGGGATACATTTTGCATTCAAGTATTTAGCAGAGGTATATATAAAAAATAAACAGGAAATGTGAATTAACACATATATCTTGCTGTTAAGATGCTTTCATACAATGACTATATATCATACTATAACAAATCTATTAAACAGCAGGCCATAATAGTTATTTCTTTGAGAAAGGTTTCAAATCAATTCTTTCATTTAGCCCTGGTCTTTCTGACCCTCCTGTAGCAAAAATCCAGTATTGTTCTCACTTTAGCAAGACATCGTCGTAGTCACCCCCCCGGGCTTTTTTATAGGCTTCTCAATCCCTAAGAAAGACCAAACATGTTCCTTTAGGTTTGTCACCTTCCCCATATGAATTACAAGTGCATTCTTAATGTCACCATTCTTTATTGCTCTAAGGTGTTTCCCCATTCTTTCCTTCAATTTTCTTTTTGTTTTACCTATATAAAAACATCCACATGTACATGTGGCCATGTAGATGACCCCTTCTGTTACACAGGTAATAAACCCTCTAACCTCTGTCTCTCTTTTTGTTTTGGGGTTAATGAAATTCTTAGTCTATGTCAGAGATTTACAGAATTTGCAATTACCACATTTAAAGCAACCCTCCTGTTGCCTCAGTATCCACATCCTTGTATGTTCTTGTTTTGGTTGTACTGAATGTACTAGCCTGTCTTTTAAACTTTTTCCTTTCCTGTGTACCATTCTAGGTTTCATATTCTTAAGATCCCTCAAACCTGGATCTAGGCTCACCAGATGCCAGTGTTTGTTAACAATTTCCCAATCTCATCTGATTGTGCATTACATGCGCTTACAAAATTTATTCTGAGGTCACCTTTCTCTCTTTTTTCTGTCTTCTTTTGCATAACCTCAGATCTCACCATGTTGTTTACTTCTTCTCTGGCTCTAGTAATGGTGTTTACAGGTATTTCTCTCATACAACTCTTCTCCAACTCATTAGCTCTTTTCTCTTATGTTTCCTGGGTACTGCAATGTCTTTTCATTCTCAAAATTGCCCTTTTGGAATACCTGCTATGGTGTGATATGGATGACTACTGTCTGCTTGTAAAAATGTGTTTCTGTCTGTGCTTTTTCTATACAGATCTGTTTCTATTCCTCCTGTTCCATCCTTTTTAATGATCAAATACAGAAAATTAATATGTGTGGAAACGAAGGACAATGAGAAACATAGATTTTTATTGCTTTGTTCCAGATAATTAACAAAATCGAAGAGTTCATTCCCTGTACCAGTCCAGATGATAAATATATCATCTATAAAATGTCTATAGATGTCTATTTTGTCTCTAAATGGGTTCGCCTCCTATCTCTAATAATCTCTTCTTCCCATTTTCCCAAATACAAGTTTGCAAAATTTGGAGCAAAAGTTGCCCCATAGCTGTCCCTTTAACCTGTATATACTGCTGATCTGTAAAAGAAGGTGTTAGACATTAGCACAAATTTTGCCATACTTACTAACATTTCTGTTGGTGGATCCTTCCATCTCTTCTGTCCAGATAATACTTAATGCTTCAAGGCCTCCTTCATGAGGTATATTTGAGTATAAGGACTCAACATCCAATGTTACAAACAAGCTCTTTTCCTCAATTTTAATTTCCTCTAACACAGAGAGTATATCACCTGTATCTCTTATACAAGAAGGAACATTCTGAGCTATGGGTCTGATGTAATAATCAATATACTGCGACAAAGGCTCAGTTAAAGAGCCATTTCCTGACACAAACAGGTGACCTGGGGGATTTTTGAGGCATTTATGTACTTTAGGGAGGATATAGAAGCATGCTGTCATAGGGTTATGCACATTTAAAATAAGAATGTATCTTCAGTTATCAACCCTTTTTCTTTTATTTCCGCCAGCTAATTATCAATCTGTTTTTTATATTTTAATGTCGGGTCTAATGATACTTTCTCATAAAATGCTGAGTTACTCTGTTGCCTATGTGCCTCTAACAGATATTTTTCTGTGTCCATCACAACAATTGAGCCACCCCTGTCCACTTTCTTAATGGTTATATTTTTATCCTTGCCTAGTTCATTAACGGCAATTCTTTCTACTGCATTCAAATTATTTATAGCATTATTACCCCTACTTAGCAAACCTCTGTCCAGTTCTAACAGATCCCTTTCACAACTTTTAATAAAAGTCTGTAATACTGGAGTCAGTGGTGGACAGAAAGTGGAACGGGGTTTAAATTTGCAAAAATTCATTGTATCAGTGTCCTCAGATATCACAGTCTCACTTACCCCTGGATCTGCGATGTTACCTTCTGAGCCAATGGGCGTGCAGCCTATATCGTACTACACATTCCAGATACGTGGTTCCACATGTCTGGAATGTGTACGGCATGGGCTGTATGTCCATTGGGCTCAATGACAGTATCAAGCTTCAGCGGGTGGGCGGGTGGCAGGCGGGTGGATGCTGCTGCCCGCCACTGACAGGGGGAGGGGAGGGGATCAGTGGTGTGGGTGGGAAGGGGTCCACTGGACCACCAGGGATGATAGGTTTCATTTAATCATACTTCAGCCTGTGATCAGGCAGACAGGTCCACTGGACCACCAGGGATATTGGATTTCTCATTAATTTACTTAGCCAGTGATCGGGCAGTGGTCCACTGGACCTTTTTTACTGAAGCCCACGATCAGGAAAGGCAGCGGTCCATTGGACCACCAGGGATATTGGATTACTATTTTATTTACTGAAGCCCACGATCAGTTAGGCAGTGGTCCACTGGAGCACCAGGGATAATATGATTGATCTTTTATTTACTTAGCCCACCATCAGGTGGTCCACTGGACCACCAGGGATATTGGATTTTCTTTTTTGTACTGCAGCCTGCGATCGGGCTGTGGGGCACATTGCCACACTGCAGGAGGCATCTGTCCCCAGTGGCTGCTGCCTGGCAGGGCACCAGGTGCAAGTCATAGGGGATCGGTGCACCTGCATGCAAATGGGGCCATAATGACATGCAAATGGCCCCATGTGCACCTTGCATACATTATGGCCCCATTTGCATGTCAACATTTGAATATCATGGGTGCTGTGCCTTGTGCAATGGAACTTGTGCTAGCACATCCACATGCTCCACTCTGGCCACTGGCACTGGCTCAGTGCCACTGCACCATGTGCACTTCAGGTGGCCAGGGTGTGATATTCAATGATGGTGAACCATGGTGCAGCTCTGTTGAATATTGCCCAGTCCAAGCCCCTGCACAGTCAAAATGAGCTGTGCCTCAGCTTGCACCACAGCCTGGCACAGTTTGAATATCTGGGCCTCAAATTTTTTCATAATGAATAAATACAATACCTGACTTTTGCTTTTCTTAAAAAGAATAAATACAAAACTATTTTACTTTATAACTGTCTATTACTGAGAAATATATCAAATTGCATATTTATACATGTTACTTTACTGCATTTGCATGTATGTCTGTGGTACATCAAACACAACTAATTTATATAGGAAGAACACCCATGCACAACCAATAAATTACAGGTCACCTAGTTCCATCTGTTGGTGTGTGTACAGTACAAGACATGCTGACATTGAAATTTGCTTATGCCAGGATAACATCAAGACACATCACCATACACCAAAGGATGCTGTGAATGCCATCTGATGTTATCCAGTCATAATCACAGCTGGCAAGGTGCACAGGATAAATTAACAACACAGCAGTTTTTTGCACATAATAGTGTACTGTTATATGATTTTCTTATGGCTAGGTAACATCGGAAGCCATTAACAGACACAAAAGGGCGGTAAAAAATGCTCCCCTATATTATCAGGTAATGCCAGAGAAACCTCAGGAGGCATTAACACACAGAAAAGGGAGGTGACAATTGTGCCTGATATTATGTGGTCATAACTACAAAATGTATCAGTTTGTACAGAAACAGACTCATGTCTTTGAACCAAGAAACTCTCCCCAAAGCAATTATACTGAAGTGGGAGTGTGGGACCCTTTGGATCCAATGCTACCACACAGCTGCTGGGCTTGTATACAGGATAAGAGAATGGTGCAGCAGACCTCTCCACAAAATAGTGTGCTGATACATTAGTTGCTTATGCCAGGGTAACATCAGGACACATTAACACACATGAAAGGTGGTGACAATGCTGTCTGATATTATCTGGTCATAACCACAGAAGTGGGAGAATGGGGCCCTTTGGGCCCCCTGCTCCCACCAACATACCCACACTCCCACCAAGCTGGCCATGTGTACATAAAGATAAAAAGTCCAAAAAAATTACCATGATCATCTCTGCCCAGAATTGGTATGCAGCACTTCTAAGAGGGGCGGCTCACCCACATAAAGTAGTAATCCAAAGCAACGAAGTGTGCAAATTGTTGTCACAGTCTATAGATGAATATGTGGAAATAAAGAGTTCAGTCCAAGTATAAAGTATACAAAGGACCAAAATTTATTCATAGACTCTATTCCACAAATATATAGTAGCAAAATATAAAATAATAATTCAAATCCAAGACTGTTGAAGAGAATCTCTGCAAAAAGGCAAGCTAAATTCCCTTAGCGCCTTGCATATGCCTCTTTATTACAAGCTGTGGCCAGAACTGAATGCACATATGCAGTGCTCAACCATTTTATAATGGCAGCATACATTTCTGTTCATAATAGTACACAGAAACACTATTTGGTTATTGCGAGGTAACATCAAGATGCATTAGCACACCAAAGGGTGCTATAAATGCTGCGTGATGTTATCTGGCCCTAAGCACATAGTCATTTTTGTTGTAAATGTCTTAAATCACTTGTCTGTTAATGTTATACAGAGGCCACAGCAGCATACACAGCCACGCTCCCACACAGCTGGCCAGGTGTACGGGATAACAGAACAGTGCAGCAGACCTCTCCACAAAATACTGTGTAGATACATCATTTGCTTATGGCGTGGTAACATCATGAGGTATTAACACACACACAAAAGGGTGGTAACAATGCTGTCTGTTATTATCCGGTCATAACCACATAACAAGAATCATGGGACCTATGCTCCCACCAACATATCAATTTGTACAGAAACAGACAAGGCTCTTTGAACCGAGAGACTGTCCCCAAAGCAATTAAACTGAAGTGAGAGTGTGGGACCCTGTGGGTCCCACGCTTCCACCCAGCAGCTGGGAAGGTATACAGGATAAGAGAATGGCATATCAGGCCTCTGCACACAAGAGTGTGATGATACATCATTTGCTTATGTCAGGGTAACATCAAGAGGCATTAACACACATGAAAGGGCAGTGAAAATACTATCTAATATTACCCAGTCATAGCCACAGAAGAGGGACAATGGGGCCCTTTGGGCCCCATGCTCCCACCAATCTATCAATTTGTACAAAAAACAGACACATGTCTTTGAACTGAGAAACTCTTCCCAAAGCAATTATACTGAAGTGGGAGTGGGGTCCCACACTCCCACACAGCTGTACAGGTCTACAGGGTATGATAATGATGCAACAGATCTCTGCACATAATAGTGTACTGATATATCATCTTTTCATGCCAGGGTTATATCACAGTGCATTAATGCACATGGAAATTAGCAATTAGAACACTAATTTGCAAATATTTAACAAACCATACAAGCTAGGAAAAAAAAAATCAAATTTCATGGTTTTCATGGCTTTCCAACCTACTTAGAAATTTTGTGACAGAAAGTCGGTATCGTGAAACATTTTCAAGATATGGGTCCTGAGAGGCAGATGACAGGCCACAATGTTATCCTATAGGAAAATGTCTAAAATATAGAATGATGTAACTGTAGGCATGTTGTACTAGACCACCAAAAGGCACACCTCTGGGACTAGGGCTTTCCACCCTGAAAAGTTCAGACCAATAGCACAATCCATGTTGCCACAATGAAGGGACAAAGAAAACAACTGCTGCAATGTTATCCTATGGGGAAATTTCTGAACTTTGGAATGGTGTAACTATGGAACTCTTGAATTTTTCTGCACCAAACCATTGACTCCATTGCACTAGGGCCTTTTACCCTGAAAATTTCAGGCCAATAGCACAATCCACCTTGCCACAATCAAGTGACAAAAAAAAAAGTGACACATAGCAAAATTCTCCTATCCCCGTGATGGGAATGTTATTGAGATAAAAAAAATGTTATCAAAATTATTATTATCAAAGTTATTTAAAGTTTTCACGATTGTTTGCATGACACAAAAAATGTTGTTGAGATAGAAAAATGGAAAAAGTTTATAAAACATATTTCCGGACTAGCTGGCCACAAACTAATGCCTGGGGCTTGTTCCTCATGGCCCGATTAGGTAAACCTAATGGTTGGTGTGTTCACAAATGCAGTATTTTTTGAGCTGTAATGTTTTTTCCTCTCTCTCTAACTGAAAACAAGATGGCGGCAGCACAGCAACATTTTTGGCAAGCTCGACCGAAAAAATGTGATCACGATTGTTTTCACAGTGCGCATATTAATCTTCTCATAGAGTATAATGGGACAGAAAAAATGCAGTAACTTTTGAACAGAGTAATATTTTTTTCACCAAATCATCAAAAGGCACCAGTGCAGCCCAGGACCCATGCAGACAATCCAATTTGAACCCACTCAAATGCATTCTTCAGTGCATTATGGGTGGATAAAGAATCACAACTTTGGGGATTTTTCACTTTTTGAGCTTGCTATGATTCCGCAACCATGCTTCTGACCTACATGAACATTTCCAGATCAGGAGATCTATGGTAGATCTTTCTACTTTCCAAATTTCAGGCAAATCAGAAAATGGTTCAAAAGTTATTAAAGTTGTTAAACCTGAACATTTGTGCATTAATAACTTTGGACCCTTTCAACAGATTTGTATGATATTTGGTATGCACAGTGGAGCATAGTAGGTCTCTTGATCTGCCAAATTTCATTTCAGTTGGACTTACAGTTTTGCACACCAAAACACTGAAAATGCACTTTCGCCAGTTATGTGGGCAGGTTTTTGGATTTTGTCTGTGGTGCTACGTGGCCGTTGTGTTGTGTGTTACTCTGCAACTTGGCACATTGAAAGAGCATGGATCAAGGAATATGATGCTTTTTGTTTGGTGAAAAAATATGAATCCATGCAAAAGTTATTAAAGTTTTAAGTTCCCATTATAACTCTATGGGAAAATTTATATGGTTATTTTGCGAAAGACGAATGGGGTTTTGGTCACCTGGTCCCTCCTCAAGATCAAAGAATTCGCAGGCTCACAATCATTTTTTGATCATGATGGATGCCATCTTGTTTTGATTTTGTGGTTGGAAAAAACAAATATCTCAGCTCAGGGGTGTTTTCTGAAGTAAAACTGATGGGTTTTACTCAGTGGTCTTCCCTCTATCGAGCCATGCCTGTGGTTTCTTCTAATTCTGTCCAAAAATAGAGTTTTAAAGTTTTAAATTCCTTGATCGCAGCTCACTAATGATCTTTGATCATGAGCCTACAAATTCTTTTATTGCAAGATTCTTTGACCACGATATTTGATCTCGAGGGAGCGACTACGCTGGCCAGATTAAAAAATCTAATTTCTCAGCCCAGGGGTGACTTATAAAGTCAGACTAGGATAGTTTTTGCTCAGTGGGCTTCATTCTATTTTGGCATGGCTATGGTTTCATGTATTGCTGTGTAAAAATTTGAGTTTAACCATTTTTTATTCTTTGATCGTGAGCCTGCAAATTCTTTGGTCGGGAGCCTGCAAATTCTTTGATTGCGAGATTCTTTGATCAAGATCTTTGTTCATGAGGGAGGGACTAGAAGGCCAGATTTGGAGGGACCAGATAGCCCAATTTTAACAACTTTTAAAATTAAATATCTTGGAAACGGTTTGCTCGTTTAACTTGAAATTTGGAGGGTGTTGATGGAATGTCCGGTAAATGTGAATTATGCTGAATAGGTGTCAGAAAATACATTTGTTGTGGAGATATTGTGTGGCACAGTGTACGTTCTGCCGAGAGTGTTTTGCATTGTGGTAGTGGCTTGAAATTTATAGGGTAGCTAGTCTTACTGCCATGGATGTGCTTTTCAGTCATTGAGTGTGTAAAATGTAAACAGGTGCAGAATTCTGCCACTTCGATGAATGAAAATCTCAAACTTTAAAATGTTATATCTTGGACATGGTTCAGTCTTTTAAATTGAAATTTGGAGAGTGTTGAGGGGATGTCCTGTACATGTGAATTATTGTATTTAGGTGTTGGAAAATTAATCTGCTGCAGAGATATTGCATGAAGCACTTTACATTTTGCGTATAGTGTTTTGCATTGTGGTAGTGGCTTCACATTTATAGGGTACCTAGCCTTACTGCAATGGAGGTAATTTTCAGTGGTTAGGTGTCTGACATGTAAACAGGTGTGGAATTATGCCACTCTGATGAATGAAACATTGTTTTGTTTCACGGTGTTGGGCCCCATGCTCTCAACCATATGCACTCCCACCAATATATATGATATTCAGTACTTGTACTGTTATTGTTAGACAGACATTTGCAAGTTGGTGGGAGCTCCTACCAGCTTCAGTGACTTTCTACTTTCTATTCTTTCTCAAAAAGTAAGGAAATTCCATGTAAAAACTTCATTAATGCATCATTTAGGTTAAAACACAAAAAGTAAGGAAATGAGACCTTGAGGGTTGCCCCTTCCCCCCATGTACCCCCCATCCTCCTGAGATTGACAGACGATGGGGCGTGTCATTGGAGCTGTGAGACCAAAATGTCATCCCATTCTTCTTTACTGTGGCTTTTGAATATGATTACACATGGAATGGGGTGACATATAAGCCTCACAACCTCAATGACACACCCCATTGTTCGTCAATCTTGGGAGTATGGGGGGGTACATGAGGGGGGAGAAGGCAACCCTAAAGATCTTGTTTCCTTACTTGTGTTTTAACCTGTAAATGATGCATTAATGAGATTTTTCGCATATATATATATATATATATATATATTATGGTAGAGTAGCACTTTTAAAGTTAAAGGGTCAAATTGTGCACCTTAATAACTTTGCCACCATTCAACAAATTTGCCTGAAAGTTGATACACACAATTGGGTATGGTAGATCTTGGGATCTGCCAAGTTTAGTGCCAGTTGGATATATGGCTGTGGAGTTATTAAGCGACAACCAATTGCGTAATTACACTTTTTTGTGATTTCTTTGCTCTAGCCTACAGGTTACATGGTTTGCATGACCAGTCCATAAACTTCAGAAAACATGCAGCCAAGCTTCCTGATGTGCCTTTTGAAAATTTCATGAAAAAATATTGAACAGTTCAAAAGTTATTCAAAAAACAAGTTCCCATTATAAGTCAGTGGGAAAAATTAACAAAGGTTCAACACTTTCGCAAATGCAGTTTTTACTTTCGCAAATGGCCCTTTTACTTTCACAAATCCACCATTTTGTTTTCAGTTGGCAATCAGAAAAATGCTTGGCATTTAAATTTGGGACCCTCTAGCAGCACGATTCGTTTTGTGTTTACCTAGTTGAACCCTGAGGATGCTGGGCATATCTTTAATTTGAGTTAAACACCCTAGAAATACGTTTTTCAAGTTTCTGTAAAATGTACTTCCCCAAAGTAGTGTCTCACTCATGAAAGTGTCTCAAAGTTTTGGGAAAGCTTTCTCAAATTGTGACACTACTTTTCCAGGCTATGGCAAAATGACAGCAATTCTTTGCCACCCTGCTGCAAAAGAAAGGATTGGTCTTTTGCGTTGCAATTTGGAGGGATGCAGCAACATCTTACAGATTTTCAGTGTTTTGGTGAACAAATATTACAGGGTGCAAAGTTACGGTACTCCAACGTTGATGCTTTTTCCCCATAGGATAACATTACGGCATCCGCCACATTACAGGAATCCTTTGCCGCCCTGCTGCAAAATAATGGTTTGGTCTTTTGAGCTGACATTTGGAGGGAAGAAAGCCAACATCCCACTGATGTGCCTTTTGGTGGTTTGGTGAAAAGATATTACAGACCAGCACAGTGACGGCACTCTGAATTTAATGCTTTTTCCCAATGGATAACATTACAGCACCCGTCGCACCTTTCGGGGCCTGTATCTCAGAAATGGTGCGAGATACAGACTTTTCATCACAAAAATGCTTAGCCCCCAACTGAGGGTTAAGTACTAAAATAGCCAGGAAAGTCATAATGCATATGAAGTTTACATTTTTTTCTACGCCGTACGGTTCCTGAGATATAAGCAATTTAATATTCCAAGTCCTCATTTTCTGCTCCGAGGCCCATTGTTATGTATACATTCTTTGTTTTCACTGTGTTTTCCAATGCATTTTTTTGGAAAAGAAGGGTGTGCCCTTTAGTTACTGTGCTAATTAGCATTTTCAGTTGCATTTCTGTTACCATTTGTTAGCACCATTCCATCTATGCCACCATGTACATTACAGGTTTTGCGTTTTTGTTGTTTGTGTTTCTGTGTCATTTGGCATTATTGTTGCTGTTACCATTACCAGTTTCATTTCAAATGCGGTATCATCCACATGCGTTAAAGTTTGCATTTTCATACGCTTGCATTTCTGTTCAGATCTGTTTCCTTTGGCATTATTTTTTCTGTTACTGTTACCAATTGTGGTACCATGACCATGCACGTAACAGTTTGCATTTCTGTACCCACTTGCATTTGCATTTCTCTTTCCTTTGGCATTATTGTTGCTGTTACTATTACCATTTGCATTAACAATTGCGGTTCTGTGACCATGCACATTATGGTTTGCGTTTCCATATGCGCCTCCATTCCCGCTTCCATTTCTGTTTCTTTTGGCATTATTCTTCATGTTAACTTTACCATTTGCATGTACTATTGTGGTACCATGGCTGTGCATGTTACGATTTGTGTTTACATATGCATCGTGTTCACATTTCTGTTTCTGTTCCCTTTCATGTTCTTTTTGCTGTGACACTTAACATTTCCATTTCAAATACCACTGCCATCACTGTTCACGTTACCAGTTGTGTTTGGCGTCACTTTGCACTTGCATTTCTATTAACGTTTCCTTTACCATTTACGTTTCCATTACTATGTGAGCCACTGTTGGCACTTCTGTTTGTGTTGCTGTTCCTGATACTATGTCACAAGACAACACATGGTGGGAGCGTGGGGCATGAAGGGCCCCGCGCTCCTCATACATTACTTACTATTTGTCATCATCATTCTCAAAAGAAGGAAATTAGAAGCAAAAAATCAATTTAGTGCATCAGTTAGGTTGTTTGACAGTGACAAAGTGAGGAATTGGGTGTTAGAGTTGAAAACCCCATGGACCCCCATCCCACCCCCAAATGGTATCAGAGTGTGCGTTGGGGTCATCAGGTCCGAACTCTTACCCCATTCTCCTATACCTCTGCTTCTTTACACATGTGATGAGGTGACAGTGGACCAATGACTGCAACATGCACCCTGATGCTGGTTGGGGGGTGGGCTGGGGGGTCCAAGGTGGGTTTTCAACCCTAACACCGAATTTCCTCACTTTCATCACTGTAGAACAACCCTAACTGGTGCATTAAATGGAGTTTTTGCCTCTAATATATATATATATATATCTATATATATATATATATATATAGATATAGATATACTGTATATGTATATATATATATTATACTGGCGTGGTCACCCCAGTGTAGTTAGGTGAAAGAGCACTTCTATGTTAAAGTTCAAAAGGTTTAGTAAAATAATATTAAAACATTCAAACATTATTAAACTCTTAATTTTCCATTATTTCCCATGGAAAAAGCTAAGTGTTCAGCACCAAAATGGAATTTTTTTGAAAATACTATTTTTTTTTCAAAAATGTATTATTTTTGTTTGAAAATTGGGCATTTTTGTTTGAGAATCTGGCATTTTGTGTAAAAATTGGGCATTTCATTTGAAAAGTGGACAGTTTTTTTGAAAATGGGGCATTTTTGGTTTGAAAAAAGGGAATGTTTTACAAAAATAGGGCATTTTTTCAAAAATGAGGCATTTTTATTCAAATATGGGGCATCTGTTTTGAAAATGGGGTATTTCTGTTCAAAAATGGGCATTCATTTGCACAAATAGGGTATTTTGTTTGATAATGGGGATTTTATTTGTGAAAATGGTGCATTTTTGTTTGAAAATGGTGCATTATTTGCAAAAATGGGCATTTTTTTCAAAACGGGAGCATTTTTTGTGAGAATGTGGCATTCTTTTCCTAAAATGAAGTACTGTTTGTGGGAAATGGAAGCATCCAATTTTTGGAAGTGAGGGACTGTTTTCAAACATTTTCGTGTTGTTTTTGGAAAAAAAGGTGCATTTTCAACCTCTTTCTTCAATTTTCACATCTTATGAAGTACTATTTGTGGAAATGGAAACATTCCATTTTCGTAAATGGGGGAGCGTTTTCAAACATTTGTATATTGTTTTCGCAAAAAAAGGTGTTTTTTCAACCATTTTCTCTAGTTTTCACATGTTATCAAGTACTGTCATGGAAATGTAAGTGTTCCATTTTCAAAAGTAAGGGAGCTTTGTCAAACATGTTTGTGTTGTTTCGCAGAAACAGGTGCTTTGATGATTTTCTTCAATTTTCACATTTTCCAAAGATGTGGTGTCTGCTTTTGAAACAATTCTGTTTATTTTGAACATTTCTCTACTTTCACAGTGACAGATACTAATACATTGAAAAATAAAAATCAATGACAGTGCTGCAGTGGTGTGGTGGGTAGTGCACAGAGCTGCAGTTTGAAACATCCTAGGTTCGAATCTAACGAGTTACATTTTTTTCCTAATTTAAACACCAGCAAAATTCTTGTTTTTTAGCTAATTTCTTCCCATTTTTTATTGATGTGACTGTTATTGATATTTCTTAATAACAAATGATGTTTATATAACAGAAAGAAGGTACAAACTTGTACTATTTTGAAGTACAGATGAGACTGCAGGGTCCAAAGCACCCTGTGCTCCCATTGTATAGGGATACTGTTCTATTATCTGGATGTATGTATGGAAGCACAGGGTCCTGTTGTACTATTTGGATCAGACCCTGCACTCCCACAGCAAAATGATGATACAATTATACTATCTGAAAAGAAGGAAATTCTTTTGAAAAAGTTAATGCATCAGTTAGGGTGAATACTACATTGTACTATCTCGATGGAAGGATGGAAATGTAGGGTCAAGGACCCTGCACTCCCACTGTGACATATGAACAGTGTTGTACTATCTTGATGGAGGATTCAGACCCTGTGCTCTCGCCATGACATATGGATACTGTTGTACTATCTGGATGGAGGGATGGGAGCGCAGGGTCCAAAGGACCCTATGCTCCCACAGTAAAATTAGGATGAAATTATACTATCTGAAAAAGAAGGGAAATTGTTTACAAAAAACTTCATTAATGCATCAGTTAGGGTCAATACCACAGTGACAGAAGCAACAAAATGAGGTGCTAGGGTTTCCAACCCTAGCGCCTCACCCCCCAGGGTTCCCACCCCTACAACCCTATCCCGTCCCCCCACCCTCCACACACCAACAGACATTGGGGTGTGCCATTGGATCTTCAGGTCTAACTCTCACCCCATTGTCCTATACTGTAGCATATAGGCTTGTTTACACATGGAATGGGGTAAGAGTTAGGCCTGATGACCCAATGGCACACCCCAACACCTGCCTGCAACAGTCCTAAGCTGGTTTTGATTTTTCCTCATGGGCAGGTCACAGAGGGTTGTCACAGGAATTTACTCCTCTGATGCCCTCCCCCTGTCCTGTGGGGTGCCACAGGGCTCCATATTGGTGCCCATGTTGTTTGCAGTGTATATGCTGCCATTAGGAGATGTCATTAGGTGATACAGTTTGGGTTATCACTGCTATGCAGATGAAACCCATCTGTATATGTCCTTTATTCCAGGAAAGGATTATGCGATCTCCATGCTTAACAACTGCCTAGCCAAGATCAAGAATTGAATGAGCACTAGCTGGCTGAGGTTAAATCCGGATAAGACTGAGGTGTTGGTTTTGCACCCGGGCCATCCAGGGGAGGGTCTTGGGGGTGGACACCCTTCAGGCTTATGGCTTGACAGTGTCCAGCTCATGACCTCAGACCAGGTGCGTAACCTGGGTATTATTTTTGACAGCAGTTTGACCCTGAAATCACAGGTGTCTGCCATTGTCAAATCTTCCTTTTACCATCTAAGAAATATCATCCAGGTAAAACACCTAGTTCCTCCGGCTGACCTTCCTACACTGGTCCACGCCTTCATAACCACATGCCTTGATTACTGCAATGCCCTCTACCTAGGGCTTCTGTGGGTTGATATCCATCGCTTGCAGCTAGTGCAGAATGCGGCAGCCAGGCTTTTGACTGGTACATCCAGGACTAGTCATATTATGCCTGTGCTGCAGGAACTGCACTGGCTGCCAATACAGTGGTGGATCACCTTCAAGGCTGAGTTACTGACCTACAAAGTCTTACAAGAACAGGGACCCCGGTATCTGCAAGAGCTCCTTTCTCCCTGCTGCCCCTCCCTTTCACTCTGATCTGCCACTGAGGGATTGCTAGAGATTCCCAGGGTTTGGGTAAAAACATCTGGGAGCCATGCTTTTTCTTATGATGCCCCTACCCAATGGAATTCTCTGCCTTGTCAGTTAAGGGAATGCCTGACTGTCTCAAGTTTTAAATCAGAGCTCAAAACATATTTGTTTTATCAGGCTTTTTCTGAAGGTTTTTAAAACCCTATGCATGTTATTATTTGTTTATATTGTTTGTTTATTTCATTGTACAGTGCTTTGGTATTTGAAAGGTGCTTAAAATACATTTTACTTTACTTTACTTACTTTACTTTACTTTGGCGTGTGAAGGGTGGGGTTGGGCATGGAGTGGTAGGGGTGGAAACCCTGGGGTGGGGCATTAGGGTTGGAAACCCTAATGCCTCATTCTCTGCTATTGTCACTGTGGTATTCACCCCAACTGATGCATTAACAATTTTTTGGCAAAGAATTTCCTTCTTTTCTTTATGGTATAATTGCACCCTCATTTTACTGTGGGAGTGCAGGGTCCTTTGGATCCTGCACTCTCATCTCTTCATCCAGATAGTACAACATAGTACAACAGTATCCATATATGTGCATTTTGTGGGAAGGTGTAAAATATAAGGAGTGGGAAAAATGTGACTCTTACTTCTAGCCAAATGGTATTACATGGGACTGCATTTGGCCATCAGCAGTACAGTTAAGTATAAAAAGAAGGAACTTATTTTCTTATGGGGGCAGTACAAATGTGGATTTTATCCAGAATATATTTCTAACTTTAGGTACAAATCTCAATAGTCAGGTTACTGTTTGTCACTTCTGTTGGCTAGTGGAGACATCAAACTAAATCCTGGACAAAAATATTTTGGTGGATTACAAGTAACACATGAGAACGCATGTAGCCTAATACATAAGATTGATTTAGTGAGAGAATGGGCTGAAAACACAAAACGAGATATCATGGGGTTTTCTGAGTCCTGACTCCAAAAAGATGTCTTGGACAATGAAGTCCAGATAGCAGGATTTAGTTTGGCAAGGCAGGATAGAGGGAAACGGGGAGGAGTGATATATATATAAGTATTAAATTAGGCCCCTTGAGAATTAGATACTCTGGAGGGCATGGACTATCTACTAGTAGAACTAATTATAAGTAAGCTTATGATAGGGATAATATATGCACCTCCTAAAACCAAACTGACCCTTTATGATAGGTTGGCAGCTATACTTTTGGATAAAGTTCAGGACGCTGAATTTATTTTATTAGGGGATTTCAATGCTGCCTGGAACATGAGTAGGGGAAAAAGATTAAAAGACTGTTTTAATATTTTGGGATTACAACAAATAATACATGGAATAACAAGAAATACAGGAAATATAAACAAGGGGTCTTTATTGGACTTAATGTTTATATCTAAACATTTAGTTGCAAGATCAGTAGAAATACTGCCACTAAATTTAAATGTTCACTGTCTGATAAGATGTGAAACTGAATGGGCAAAACCTGGGAGAGCAGATACTGAGGTCAGCTGGGTAACAGATTGAAGGTTTTCAGTGCCAGTGCCTTTAGGGACAGTCTGTGTAATGAAAATTGGACGCAGATTACACTAATACCTGACTTAGACCTCACATACAGGATTTTGCAAACACACTTGTTAGAATAATTAATAAATATGCTCCAAAGGTTAAGAAAACATTAGGGAAAATCAACTGCCATGGATTACTGAAAAAATAAAAAATTCATAAGGATATAAAATAGATTATGGAAAACCAAGAGAACAAAATCTTTCGAAGATTGGGCCACTTTTAAAAATGATGCAACAAATGTTCACAAATATCATGGACATCTAGAATAAAAATATCACAAACAGGGTATAAAGAATGCTACTGAGCCTAAGAAGTTTTGGCATTACATAAAAAAACTCAAACATCTAGAAAACTCAAAAAAAAACATGCCATTAATTAATAATCATGTTATGATTGAAAGTGAGAGTTCAGTAGCAAATTTATTAAATGGTTTTTATAGTGAGCTCCCTGATCTAGATCTGCCTGATTTTAGGCAGGTTTCTTCTGATCCAAGTATACATGTATTACATAAGAAACAAGAGATCTTGGAAACGGAGGAAAAGAGACCCAGATTCAGGTTTCAGGTTTCAGGCATTGAAAACCTTTGATGTTGAAAAGGAACTAAGAAGGCTAAAGACTGGCAAGTGGTAACCCGTGAGGTGGGCGCATGAGGAAGGGTGCTGTCCATTATGGCAACTCCTTCCCGGCACCATCCCTCAAGCGATGGGAAGGGTAGGGCTACTGGATGAGGCTTTAGGCGAATTGGGCGACAGGATGTCACTATGCGTATGTGGGGATGGGAGTGAGCAGGGTAAACATGGGCTGGGAGGGGTGGAGAGGCTGGGGGTGGCACTGTGGTGGCTGGCTGAGCTGTGTCATGGCATTGGGGTTGGCAAGTGGATGCAGTGGGAGAGGTGCGGGTTCAGGTCGGGGTGCTGGTGCAATTTTATTGCACCTGGCCTGTGCCCTCTTTCCTGCTTTCACCGCCCAATATGCACCCGGAGATGAAAATCCTTAAGTAGGGTTGTGGGTGCAAAGTCCCCACAAGGGTTGTGGTGGGCAAAGCCCCTCCACAGAAAGCAGTAAAATAGTATCCTGGTGCAGTTGTCCTGAGGCACTGGGGTTGTCAGAAACTCTGACTGAGTGATAGCAGTATCGCCTTTAGGTGTTTGCCATTATCCCTGCCTATCCCTGACACCGTGTGCTGTCCCCTCTCAGTCCCATTCCCTTACCACCATCTGCCCGTGTCCAACCCTGCCTGTCTGTGAGCTGTGCCTTGCCCTGGTGGTTGCACATGGCCCAGTAACCTACCAGTGTTGTCTGAAGTGCTCCTCTGCAATGGTGTCCCGGTGCTGCTGTGCCATCTGGACCAGCCGGGGTCTCATTGCCCAGGGTGTAGCTGTCCTCCACCAGCTGGACGGTGTCCTCATCATCCCCACCGCTGTCCCCCTCTTCGACCTCAATGGCTATCATACAGTTGGTGGCCATGTTGTGCAGGATACAGCAGGCCAGGAATAGCCCACAGGCCTTCAAGGGTCTGTACTGTAGGGCACGCCTGATGTGTGCAGGCACCAGAACCATGCCTTCAGCAGCCCGAACACCCAGCTCAATGACATTCCGTGTTGTGGCATGTGCCTCATTGTACTGCAGCTGCAATGGGGTCATGGGATGCGTATGTGTGAGCAGCCAGGTCCGTAGCAGGTAACCACTGTCACCTGTGTGTAGAGGGAGACATTAGCATGGTGGTCTGCGTCACTATGCCATGAGCCATCATAGCCAGTGCCCATGGCACCTCTGACAATGCACCCCATGTCTGCACATGTCATCCTGCATGTTATGCGTACTCACCTACTAGATGGCCAGTGGGGATGTCCCCACCCTCAAACCTGTGGCACAGTGCAGACTGGTGCCAGCTGAAGAGAATCGTGTGCTCCCCAGGGTGCATGGCACAGACATTGATTATGCACCCTTGGCATCGCACACTACCTGGCAGTTATACTTGGGTAGCCCTTGCAGTTGATGTATGCCACACCCTCTGGGCTAGGTGACATGCAGATGCTTACATGGGTGCAGTCAATGGCCCAACACACCAGGCAACCGTGCTACACTCTGGAACTCCTGTATGTGTGCTGTGCGCTCCACCTGTGTGCTGAGGGAAATGGATGTACTCAGGAACATGTGACAGCAGTCGCTGAGGAATTGTGTGAGTAGGCGTGATGTGGCCGACTGGGTTATACCTGTTGTGTCCCCTGTTGGTCTCTGGAAGGTGTCCATGGTGAGCAGGCACATGACAGCTGTGATCTTTGTCTCCACTGACAGTGCATGGCTCCATCATGTGGGTGCCTGCATCTCATCACTGCACAGCTCACAGAGCCACCTCAGGATTGCCCTGTTCAGGTGGTACCAGCCCACAATCTCAGTGTCAGGGTACTGTTCAAAGCTGGTGTGTGCTCTTTACTGCCTGTTCTAGGTGTACCACCGAAGGGCCTTCCACGGCAGCTCCTCCTGCTGCCTGCCTTCTCACACATTACACGCCTCCTATCTGGAAGGTGGCACTGACCATGTCCCTGGCTGGAGTTCCCCAGGTGGCTGTTCTCCTGTTCCCCCGCTGTCTGTTGCTGAAGCTGCCCTGCACTGGGTTCATCTCCGGCTGTTCGCCTGTGGCAGTCCTGCCTCTTGCCACTCTCCTCCATCCACTGTGGCACTCTCAGGCCCTATGCGCACACTGACACGGACACATCCACTCCTACCCTCACTCAGGTACACCTCTAGTGGGTCCTGTCCTGTACCTGGCCACTCCTGCACCCTATTTCCTGTCTTGCCTCCCTGGCACTCTGTCTCCACGCTCCCTCCTATGGCTTCTCTGTGGCGCATTCTTCCTCCCCCTCTTGCTCCCTTTTATTTTGGCTTATTTTGCATCGCAACTTCTGCTTGCTCCGCTTTTAGCATGATCGCATGCTGTTGAATATCACACTGTGCATGTTATTCCTGGTTCTGCCACTGCAGTTGCACATGCATTCATTACTGTTGCGCTCTGGTGCATTGATTGGTGTACTCGCAGCCGACTTCTGCTGAATATCACACCATGGCACATTTCCACACTAGCTGGTGCATCCCCTGTTGCGATGGTGCATTCACTCTGAATATCCCACCCAAAATGTATACCTGTATTGAAACCATACATCACAAAATGTGCAGCTATGCAGAACTAGTGTATCTGTTACAAAGGACATCAGTATTGCCATTACCTTGAAATGGAACTTTAATATTTCTGAAAATGTTATCTGTGATGCCATAACACTTAACAATACTTCTTTTTTTCCTACTGAACCACTGGAGACCAGGGCTCAACTAACAATTAAACAAGAGGAACCAGAGCCACAAACCTCTGAAAGCCTCGGCTACAGGAGGATGCACCTCTGCCCGGAGCTCCCCACCACCTTGAGCCTCCTGACCATAAGCCTCGACTACAGGAGGCGCACCTCTGCCCTGGAGCTCCCCACCAATGACCTTGAGCCTCCCTGACATTAAGGTAATCACTTCAAGTGAACTGCAATGCACAGCCTTGCCTCCCATTGTCTTTTGAAATTGGTGCCCTTTTCTTCCTCTTGGACTTTCTGCCCACTTCTCAAGAACGAATCTGCCTTCAAGGACAAAGCGGACCACTCTGGTTGTTGCCTAATTGTACTGAGTGTATTTCTTACTAAATAAGCGTGTGTGTGTGGACTTTACACTCGGCGATAAGCCTGGGCACTGTATTTAAAGAGGCACCAAACCCCAAATTTAAATCTTCCCTAACCTGTCTACCAGCCACTAAATTGCTTAGGAAGCCTAAAACAGAAATTATTGCAGCTGAAAGGCTGTAACTGAGCCAGTAGCCAGGAGTGTAAAGTAATTTTTATGCACCTTGATTTTCTCAAGCTCTTGCAAACAGTTTAATAGCTGATCCCTTACCATACGTTTTAAACTGTAATTGTTTCCCTCACTCTGCAATTCTTTTTTTTGAAGCAGCCTCTGAAACTGTTTCGGTTCCATAGCACGAGCTCAGCTGAGGTGGAGACCTGTATTTTTACATTTGATAAATTGCTCCCACAGACGTGCTGTCTGCAATGCCTGCAACTCAGGTGGGAGACTTGATTTTTCAGCAGTAAGAGCTGCTCCGTGCTTGTTGGATACCAAGTGCCTATAAATCTCATCACATATGAGCACAGAACCACTGCATTCCAAATACAGCTTGCTCAGTGCTGCTTTCCCCACAGTCACTTCACGACTGCTCTCAACCCGCCTCCCACCCCCACCCTTAGCCGGCTCTGGCGAAATAGCAGTAGATACAAACCGCCCCCTACACACCCCTAGGTGAAAATTAACTATCTTCTCACTCTGCCATTAGCAGATTATACTCTGTTACAGCTAGAGGGTGCCTGAAATTTGTACCTTTTCTCCTAATACTCCAAACCTAACCTTGAAAGCTAAACTAAGCCTGTACTCCTCTCTTGAGACCTTTTTCCCAAACCTTCCTAATTCTAATTACACTCTCTGTAAATTGGAATATGGCCATAAAACCATGTGCTACATTTCTTTTAGTCTCTATTTTCTTAACCTTTATCGGTCCAAGTCTTACACTACCTCCCAAGCAAACCACATGCTCTCACTCAAACTATCGACCCTAAGCTCTCCCTTTCTGCGAATGCCTTTTCAATGACCTCGAGACACCTTCTCACTTCTCATTCCCCTGAAGCTCATCTACCACCTAGCCTACTCTCTGCATAAATCCGTGCTTTAACAATTCCTGCCCACCCCTTCACCCATCGTAGTTATGCTACCTCCTACTTCTAGCCTTACTGTTAGCAGGGATATTGAGCTAAACCGAGGTCCGTAACAAACCTCCACCAAATAATACAACATGGCATGACACAAGGGACTCCACATTGCACACTTGAATATTAGGAGCCTTCTTCACAATCTAGCTGAACTTGAGGATGGGTTGCTCAGAACCACCCGATATCCTTTGCCTGTCTGAGACTTGGCTAAAAACCTCCACCACTGATACCCTCTGCACACTGCCCAGCAATAATTTCATTAGACAAGACAGGCCCTCATCAAAATGTGGAGGTGTTGCCCTCTTCTATAAACAACACCTTCTGCTAGCCCAAAACATCCTACCTACCTATCTCACTGCAAAGCACTCCATGCAACATTACTGTTGGGCTCAAAGAAATTACACATAGTTTGTGCTTATAACCCTCCTGTTGGAGGGATTAAGGTTTTGAAGAACTCCTCTCCCAAGTAGACAGCACCATTGGCCATAACGAGTTACTTATACTGGGAGACTTAAACCTTAACTGGACTAGTAAATCAAATCAGTCCTCTCCCCCAAACCCTCTATCTTCCTTTCTCCCACTCAATCAAAAATAACTTCCTACTCTGTTATATATCACTCCTCTGTTCTAGCATTCCATTTAGACACCACCCTCACCATAAAGTACTATAAACTAGTGTCTACTCATCTCCCTCCTCAATCTTCTACACCCCATACTACCTCTCTTTGTTTTGTCCCAGATCTCATCTCCTCCCATTTACCCTGACCACATATCCAGAATACATACTCCCTGACCATTATTATCCTACTTGCACCATTTGTCACTCCTACAACTCCCCCAGTTTCTGCCTCTTCTTCTGTATCTATCTTGCTCTTTCCTCACCCTCCTTTCCCTTACTAGGCTGAATTGTGAATACTGGGCCTTCACTATCATAATCCTCCCACCTCACCCTGATTTCTGACACCTCCACTGCCAACTACATTCCCCAACATACCTATTACTTTCTACTCCTTCCACAGTGGTACCGACCATTCTCACTCAGATACCCTCACAGGATTAAGACAGATCTTCCTCTGCTTCTCCACATACCTCTCTACAGAGTACCTCTTCCACCCCCACCCATTTACTCACTTCTTCTCATGGCATAATACCATCATAAAGTGTCATGTTTTTTCTTTGCTTTTATACTGATATCAAACATTTGTAGTGGGTATAGTTATGTGATATGTTTTAAACAATGGTATTAGAGGATTTTGAAATGCCATTGTATATCACACAGACAACCACTTCAGGTAAGCTACTTGCAATTCCTGTACAAGTGCTGCTACTAGGATATGTTACAGAAGTCATTACTCCCACACTTCACTGTAACAGTATATTTATGAATATGTGATACCTATATAATACTTATAAACAGGACAGTAGCATAACTCCCAAATATTACATCATCAGTTATGCAATAAGCATGACCATGGCTTAGGTTAACAGGGCCAGATATTCAAAACTTTCGCTAGGCCCAAACCATTTGTGCAGGTTTAGCATGGGATTAGCGTGGGTTCACTATATTCAAAAAGACCAAATAGAGCACAGAAACTGTATTAATAAGCGGTCAAAATTATAATGTATGCAAGGTGCAAACTGAGGCGTGTACATGAATACAGGTGCAATGCTATATTCAGTAACTAAGCGCCGTGCAAAGTAGTTTTCGTGGACTTAGCATTACACTCTGTGCAGTACACCCAGGAAAAGTAGTCTTAACCCTGGGCAATCCAGCTTTGCATGACATTATGGCTTTGCATGGTGTTTGCATGGCTTTTGCTTGGTGTTACCTGACCTAACCAATAAGAGTATGACACATAGAAAAGACAGTCATAGAGGAAACATGCTGCTCACTGATGGCATCACAATGATGCCATCATCTGCCACCAGTCCCAGCCATGCCAGGCAGTAAGTGGTGACCCATCCCACAGTGGACACCATGGCAGTGTGGCCATATAGCACACACCTGCAGACCGCCCTTCTGTGGACACCAACAGATGCCAGCACACACATGCAGCACTATAGGCATGGAGGATGTTGAGGGAGTGGGTATGGGTGACCAGGCTGTACCACAGACCAGGTATGGCTATAAAGCTGGGACACATCACACAGTGCACATGGGCCAGTATTGGGAATACCCCAACACCAGTGTGCTTGTCTGATCGTACATACCCCCAGTCACATACCGCTGCTATGTACAAATATC
Source organism: Neoceratodus forsteri (assembly GCA_016271365.2). NCBI lineage: Eukaryota > Metazoa > Chordata > Ceratodontiformes > Ceratodontidae > Neoceratodus > Neoceratodus forsteri. The sequence goes on from CM057456.1 coordinate 1,875,639,416, forward strand.
ACAGCACACACAGCTGGCCATGTATATGTCACTGTGAGCATCCCATGCCAGAGGTGCAGCATCTGTGGGTCACACAACAACATAACAGTAAAGTCTACTGTCAGTAAACACCTGCAAGTTCGCCTGTCACTGTGTACAGTGCAGTGGTCACCACTGCCCTACACACCATAGGCATTGCTGTGTCCCTCACACTACTGGCCTCCTTGCTACTGTAGTGTCTGCTGTGCACTGTAGCATGGCCAACAGTGTGACATTTGCATGCAGCACCACCACCACCTGTCCTTATGCTGTGTTGTCCTCTGGGGCACAGTATGCTATGCTGTACTGTATACATGTAACCTGCAGCTACCATCATGCCCTGCCAGACTAACCTACAGGTGGAGCTGCAGGCAGAGCTGGCCAGCCCTGTACTTCCAGACTGACCTACAGGTGGAGCTGTGGGACCCTGTAGTAACGCTGAGCAAACTGCATGCAAATCAGGTCATAATGAGATGATAATCTGGATGTTTGCCCAGAGATTACCTAATTAGGCTCATTTCCATATCAGCTTGGAATATGGCAAAATTTAGCCCAGGCAAATGTGTTTGCACCAGGCAAGCGTCTTAACGCTATGCTAAAACCACGCAAACATGTTAGCACCACACAAACAGTTCAGGGAATATTATACAGTTTGCACACTGTACTTTCACATGCACTGCTGCCTGCAGCTGTACTGAGTCCATGCATTTGCTGGCACACACATTGGCCACATAGTTCACTTCTACCTACCTTCACACCACTATGCACTTGGCTGCTGTTGTGGTGTGCACTTCTAGTTGCTATATTCAGAGATGTCCTATTTCTGGGCTATGTTTGCACTGCACTCCCAGCCCAGGTTGCCCGGCTTCTTTAGCATGCTATATTCAGCAGGGTTAGCACCGGGCTATCCTTTTGAATATAGCAGGCTATTGGGTCAGGACTAATTTAGCATGTCAGGCAGTGCTAATTTAGCCGGCAAAATTTCGAATATCTGGCCCACTGTTTCTTAATCACTGATTAGGCCTGTAATATGGTACGGCATACAACCAAGTTCCATATTGCCCAAGGAGGTTATTAACACACTCTTAATCTAACTCCTAGAACTCATTGTTGCTATAATACTTTTTAAATGCTTTCCTCATTCAGAGAAATTGTGTAATAAAATAGTTAATCCACCAACAGTTTGTAAATGTTGGTTCAAAATCAAATGCATAATTTGACACATTCACCAGTGTCACAGCATGGAATTCTGACAGGAACAATGCATGTACCATGGTGATCATGCTCTACATAACAGTGTGACATATATTAATGTAACTGTGTTGTAATCCTAACAGTCAATCAGATTGAAGTATTTCTGAGGCCCTTGGGGCCAGTTCAAGATGAATGGTAACTTGCATGCAATTCTGAGTTACACCAATTCTTATGCAGGGACCCTGTGCTGCATCCAGGAGCAGCAGGGTTCGGCACCTGTTTATGCAGGCTATACCAGGTGTAGGCTACCACCACATGCCTGGCATATGCAAACCACATGTTGCAACTTGCAGCCAGTTACTGGCTGCTCTCTAAACCCCACCCAGACCATCTTGGCACACTCCAGGGGATGGGGGCAGGACAAGTGGCACATGCATCCAGGGAGTGCACCAGACATGGACCCATGGGTGTCACAGATGATCTGGGGTTGGGACAGGAGTGTGTTGAGGGGTATGGGGCAGTACAGTGCCATTGGTGCACAGCTGCATGGTGGCATCCAACGATTGCCAGCCGGATGCCACCAGGACAGCTCTGAGAAGTCTTAATTCTGGTATGCCACTGCAGCTCTCAAATTGCAACTGTGGAGTTATGACAGCTGCCCTCCTAGAACTGGGCTGCGTTGCTGTCATAACTCGCAGTGCACCAAACGATGAGGGCTGTGGTGCATACGTAGGCGTAACCCATGGTTGTCGCAGCCAGCATCCGCCATGGTGCAAGTCACCACTTGTAATCCCAATGGACGAAAACACATGGCGTAAGTTTAGGATATGCCATGGAGTCTAGTGTATCCTGTCTTACTCCAAGTCACACACAAGCTCTATTTCAGGGCCTGAACACTTTGATACATGTACAACAGGAAATTAACCAAAATATAAAATTATTAACAGAACTGGCACAAAAAACAATGAATATCAACAGCAAACAATAGAAAAATTTGACATAATACAACAAAATATTACATCAAACACAAAACAGATTATATTTATTTATCACAGTGTCCAGGTGTTGGAATCTAGCATGAAGAAAGTCAATGCAATATCAACAGCTACAGCGACTCAGACAGAAGAGAGCCCTGGTCTCCAATCCACAAGTGATCTGTCCCTCCTCTTTAAATCTTTGGCACCTTCCTCCACTATCAGTAGAGTAGTTTCCACTTCCTCCTGCAACCCCATGCCTTGCAACCCTTCAAGTCTCATCATGCCCTCCAGCAGAACAAGGCAGCTGGTGCATCACATGAGGAGAAAAAAATTATGCTACCTTTATGTATTATTTTGTAACTGTTAAAAATTGATGCTGAATTAATATTTTATTACATAATCATTAAAACTTTCTTTGAAGAAATATTTTCGTTACAAATAAAAATGTTCAGTATACTATATTTTTCATAATGAATATATACAATATCTGACTTTTACTTTTTGTTATAAATAAAAATGTTTCTGTATGCTATAGCCCAGATATTCAGAAGTGTTGTGCCATGTGCAACCCACTGATGTCCCCAGCACGATATTCAAAAGGAGAACATGCACCACACAAATCTGATCGCCTGAGCACATCAGTAATGTATGCAGGCGCAGGTGGGGGCGTGCCCATACTCTGCACAGCCTGATATTCATCCCGGGATGTGCAGAGCCATGCATGCACAACCCCTACCTGTGCCAGCACAAAATTCATGTAAAAAAGGAGCAGGGCTGGCCACCCACAGGTGAGCTGCTGTATTGCAGGCGCCACAGCAGCTGCCACCCGTGGGTGCTACCGAGCTCTGGCTGCAACTCCGTGGTGGTGGCCCTCCATGCCCGATTGTGGGCATCAGTAAAATAATTAAAGAAAGTCAGATGCCAGCACAAGTTACAAGCACTTGCCCACAAACCACAAAGGTTGTCAATTTTGCCATCTGTAAAGAACAAAGGAAGCATAAAAGACTTTCTTAGAGTGCTAAAAAGTGCTTCATTTTATTTTAAATGCACCCTGCTTCCATAAAAAGCTGTCCTTTCTTACAGCATAAAAGTTCTTAACACGTTTCAAGCCCCCGGCGCTTAGTCATAGGAATAACTACCAAACCATAAAGTGCCATTAAATACTTTTATTCTTAAAGTGCCAGTACAACATAACATACTTCTAACAGGACATACATTAAATCACCATTAAAAAGCAATTAAAACCATTCTCTGTACTTATCCACTGCAAAATGCTGTTGCATTAAGTTATTACTAGTTATTTATTATAGACTATTATCAAACTAGCTTAGTTTATCAATTTAACTTCAGTTTTAATTTTTACCACTATTATTTTTGTACATCAGTGTCCTCCTCCAATTTCTTGGGATACATTTGCATTCAAGTATTTAGTAGAGGTATATATAAAAATAAACAGGAAATGTGAATTAACACATATATCTTGCTGTTAAGATGCTTTCATACAATGACTATATATCATACTATAACAAATCTATTAAACAGCAGGCCATAATAGTTATTTCTTTGAGAAAGGTTTCAAATCAATTCTTTCATTTAGCCCTGGTCTTTCTGACCCTCCTGTAGCAAAAATCCAGTATTGTTCTCACTTTAGCAAGACATCGTAGTAGTCACCCCCGGCTTTTATATAGGCTTCTCAATCCCTAAGAAAGACCAAACATGTTCCTTTAGGTTTGTCACCTTCCCCATATGAATTACAAGTGCATTCTTAATGTCACCATTCTTTATTGCTCTAAGGTGTTTCCCCATTCTTTCCTTCAATTTTCTTTTGTGTTTACCTATATAAAACATCCACATGTACATGTGGCCATGTAGATGACCCCTTCTGTTACACAGGTAATAAACCCTCTAACCTCTGTCTCTCTTTTGTTTTGGGGTTAATGAAATTCTTAGTCTATGTCAGAGATTTAGAATTTGCAATTACCACATTTAAAGCAACCCTCCTGTTGCCTCAGTATCCACATCCTTATGTTCTTGTTTTGGTTGTACTGAATGTACTAGCCTGTCTTTTAAACTTTTCCTTTCCTGTGTACCATTCTAGGTTTCATATTCTTAAGATCCCTCAAACCTGGATCTAGGCTCACCAGATGCCAGTGTTTGTTAACAATTTCCCAATCTCATCTGATTGTGCATTACATCGCTACAAAATTTATTCTGAGGTCACCTTTCTCTCTTTTTCTGTCTTCTTTTGCATAACCTCAGATCTCACCATGTTGTTTACTTCTTCTCTGGCTCTAGTAATGGTGTTTACAGGTATTTCTCTCATACAATCTCTTCTCCAACTCATTAGCTCTTTTCTCATATGTTTCCTGGGTACTGCAATGTCTTTTCATTCTCAAAAATTGCCCTTTTGGAATACCTGCTATGGTGTGATATGGATGACTACTGTCTGCTTGTAAAAATGTGTTTCTGTCTGTGCTTTTTCTATACAGATCTGTTTCTATTCCTCCTGTTCCATCCTTTTTAATGATCAAATACAGAAAATTAATATGTGTGGAAGCGAAGGACAATGAGAAACATAGATTTTTATTGCTTTGTTCCAGATAATTAACAAAATCGAAGAGTTCATTCCCTGTACCAGTCAGATGATAAATATATCATCTATAAAATGTCTATAGATGTCTATTTTGTCTCTAAATGGGTTCGTCTCCTATCTCTAATAATCTCTTCTTCCCATTTTCCCAAATACAAGTTTGCAAAATTTGGAGCAAAAGTTGCCCCATAGCTGTCCCTTTAACCTGTATATACTGCTGATCTGTAAAAGAAGGTGTTAGACATTAGCACAAATTTTGCCATACTTACTAACATTTCTGTTGGTGGATCCTTCCTATCTCTTCTGTCCAGATAATACTCTAATGCTTCAAGGCCTCCTTCATGAGGTATATTTGAGTATAAGGACTCAACATCAATGTTACAAACAAGCTCTTTTCCTCAATTTTAATTTCCTCTAACACAGAGAGTATATCACCTGTATCTCTTATACAAGAAGGAACATTCTGAGCTATGGGTCTGATGTAATAATCAATATACTGCGACAAAGGCTCAGTTAAAAGCCATTTCCTGACACAAACAGGTGACCTGGGGGATTTTTGAGGCATTTATGTACTTTAGGGAGGATATAGAAGCATGCTGTCATAGGGTTATGCACATTTAAAAATAAGAATGTATCTTCAGTTATCAACCCTTTTCTTTTATTTCCGTCAGCTAATTATCAATCTGTTTTTATATTTTAATGTCGGGTCTAATGATACTTTCTCATAAAATGCTGAGTTACTCTGTTGCCTATGTGCCTCTAACAGATATTTTCTGTGTCCATCACAACAATTGAGCCACCCTGTCCACTTTCTTAATGGTTATATTTTATCCTTGCCTAGTTCATTAGCGGCAATTCTTTCTACTGCATTCAAATTATTTATAGCATTATTACCCTACTTAGCAAACCTCTGTCCAGTTCTAACAGATCCCTTTCACAACTTTTAATAAAAGTCTGTAATACTGAGTCAGTGGTGGACAGAAAGTGGAACAGGGTTTAAATTTGCAAAAATTCATTGTATCAGTGTCCTCAGATATCACAGTCTCACTTACCCTGGATCTGCGATGTTACCTTCTGAGCCAATGGGTGCAGCCTATATCGTACTACACATTCGAATCGTGGTTCACACTGTCTGGAATGTGTGTCTGGCATGGGCTGTATGTCCATTGGGCTCAATCACAGTATCAAGCTTCAGCGGGTGGGCGGGTGGCAGGCGGGTGGGATGCTGCTGCCCGCCACTGACAGGGGAGGGAGGGGGATCAGTGGGTGGGTGGGAAGGGGGTCCACTGGACCACCAGGGATGATAGGTTTCATTTAATCATACTTCAGCCTGTGATCAGGCAGACAGGTCCACTGGACCACCAGGGATATTGGATTTCTCATTAATTTACTTAGCCAGTGATCGGGCAGTGGTCCACTGGACCTTTTTACTGAAGCCCACGATCCAGGGAAGGCAGCGGTCCATTGGACCACCAGGGATATTGGATTACTATTTTATTTACTGAAGCCCACGATCAGTTAGGCAGTGGTCCACTGGAGCACCAGGGATAATATGATTGATCTTTTATTTACTTAGCCCACCATCAGGTGGTCCACTGAACCACCAGGGATGATTGGATTTTCTTTTTTGTACTGCAGCCTGCGATCGGGCTGTGGGCACGTGCCACACTGCAGGAGGCATCTGTCCCAGTGGCTGCTGCCTGGCAGGGCACCAGGTGCAAGTCATAGGGATCGGTGCACCTGCATGCAAATGGGGCCATAATGACATGCAAATGGCCCCATGTGCACCTTGCATACATTATGGCCCATTTGCATGTCAACATTTGAATATCATGGGTGCTGTGCCTTGTGCAATGGAACTTGTGCTAGCACATCCACATGCTCCACTCTGGCCACTGGCACTGGCTCAGTGCCACTGCATGTGCACTTCAGGTGGCCAGGGTGTGATGTCAATGATGGTGAACCATGGTGCAGCTCTGTTGAATATTGCCCAGTCCAAGCCCCTGCACAGTCAAAATGAGCTGTGCCTCAGCTTTCACCACAGCCTGGCACAGTTTGAATATCTGGGCCTCAAATTTTTCATAATGAATAAATACAATACCTGACTTTGCTTTTCTTAAAAGAATAAATACAAAACTATTTTACTTTATAACTGTCTATTACTGAGAAATATATCAAATTGCATATTTATACATGTTACTTTACTGCATTTGCATGTATGTCTGTGGTACATCAAACACAACTAATTTATATAGGAAGAACACCCATGCACAACCAATAAATTACAGGTCACCTAGTTCCATCTGTTGGTGTGTGTACAGTACAAGACATGCTGACATTGAAATTTGCTTATGCCAGGATAACATCAAGACACATCACCATACACCAAAGGATGCTGTGAATGCCATCTGATGTTATCCAGTCATAATACAGCTGGCAAGGTGCACAGGATAAATTAACAACACAGCAGTTTTTGCACATAATAGTGTACTGTTATATGATTTTCTTATGGCTAAGGTAACATGAACCATTAACAGACACAAAGAGCGGTAAAATGCTCCCCTATATTATCAGGTAATGCCAGAGAAACCTCAGGAGGCATTAACACACAGAAAGGGAGGTGACAATTGTGCCTGATATTATGTGGTCATAACTACAAAATGTATCAGTTTGTACGAAACAGACTCATGTCTTTGAACCAAGAAACTCTCCCAAAGCAATTATACTGAAGTGGGAGTGTGGGACCCTTTGGATCCAATGCTACCACACAGCTGCTGGGCTTGTATACAGGATAAGAGAATGGTGCAGCAGACCTCTCCACAAAATAGTGTGCTGATACATTAGTTGCTTATGCCAGGGTAACATCAGGACACATTAAACACATGAAAGGTGGTGACAATGCTGTCTGATATTATCTGGTCATAACCACCAGAAGTGGGGAGAATGGGACCCTTTGGGCCCCTGCTCCACCAACATACACTCCCACCAAGCTGGCCATGTGTACATAAAGATAAAAGTCCAAAAAATTACCATGATCATCTCTGCCCAGAATTGGTATGCAGCACTTCTAAGAGGGCTCACCCACATAAAGTAGTAATCCAAAGCAACGAAGTGTGCAAATTGTTGTCAAGTCTATAGATGAATATGTGGAAATAAAGAGTTCAGTCCAAGTATAAAGTATACAAAGGACCAAAATTTATTCATAGACTCTATTCCACAAATATATAGTAGCAAAAATATAAAATAATAATTCAAATCCAAGACTGTTGAAGAGAATCTCTGCAAAAGGCAAGCTAAATTCCCTTAGCCTTGCATATGCCTCTTTATTACAAGCTGTGGCCAGAACTGAATGCACATATGCAGTGCTCAACCATTTTATAATGGCAGCATACATTTCTGTTCATAATAGTACACAGAAACACTATTTGGTTATTGCGAGTAACATCAAGATGCATTAGACACCAAAGGGTGCTATAAATGCTGCGTGATGTTATCTGGCCATAACACATAGTCATTTTGTTGTAAATGTCTTAAATCACTTGTCTGTTAATGTTATACAGAGGCCACAGCAGCATACACAGCGCTCCCACACAGCTGGCCAGGTGTACGGGATAACAGAACAGTGCAGCAGACCTCTCCACAAAATACTGTGTAGATACATCATTTGCTTATGGCGTGGTAACATCATGAGGTATTAACACACACAAAAGGGTGGTAACAATGCTGTCTGTTATTATCCGTCATAACCACATAACAAGAATCATGGGACCTATGCTCCCACCAACATATCAATTTGTACAGAAACAGACAAGGCTCTTTGAACGAGAGACTGTCCCAAAAGCAATTAAACTGAAGTGAGGTGTGGGACCCTGTGGGTCCTTCCCACCAGCAGCTGGGAAGGTATACAGGATAAGAGAATGGCATATCAGGCCTCTGCACACAAGAGTGTGATGATACATCATTTGCTTATGTCAGGGTAACATCAAGAGGCATTAACACATGAAAGGGCAGTGAAAATACTATCTAATATTACCCAGTCATAGCCACAGAAGAGGACAATGGGCCCCTTTGGGCCCCATGCTCCCACCAATCTATCAATTTGTACAAAACAGACACATGTCTTTGAACTGAGAAACTCTTCCCAAAGCAATTATACTGAAGTGGGAGTGGGGGTCCCACACTCCCACACACAGCTGTACAGGTCTACAGGGTATGATAATGATGCAACCAGATCTCTGCACATAATAGTGTACTGATATATCATCTTTTCATGCCAGGGTTATATCACAGTGCATTAATGCACATGGAAATTAACAATTAGAACACTAATTTGCAAATATTTAACAAACCATACAAGCTAGGAAAAAAATCAAATTTCATGGTTTTCATGGCTTTCCAACCTACTTAGAAATTTTGTGACAGAAAGTCGGTATAGTGAAACATTTTCAAGATATGGGTCCTGAGAGAGCACGACAGGCGCCACAATGTTATCCTATAGGAAAATGTCTAAAATATAGAATGATGTAACTGTAGGCATGTTGTACTAGACCACCAAAAGGCACACCTCTGGGACTAGGCTTTCCACCCTGAAAAGTTCAGACCAATAGCACAATCCATGTTGCCACAATGAAGGGACAAAGAAAACAACTGCTGCAATGTTATCCTATGGGAAATTTCTGAACTTTGGAATGGTGTAACTATGGAACTCTTGAATTTTTCTGCACCAAACCATTGACTCCATTGCACTAGGGCCTTTTACCCTGAAAATTTCAGGCCAATAGCACAATCCACCTTGCCACAATCAAGTGACAAAAAAAAGTGACACATAGCAAAATTCTCCTATCCCGTGATGGAATGTTATTGAGATAAAAAATGTTATCAAAATTATTATTATCAAAGTTATTTAAAGTTTTTCACGATTGTTTGCATGACACAAAAATGTTGTTGAGATAGAAAAATGGAAAAAGTTTATAAAACATATTTCGGACTAGCTGGCCACAAACTAATGCCTGGGGCTTGTTCCTCATGGCCCGATTAGAGTAAACCTAATGGTTGGTGTGTTCACAAATGCAGTATTTTTGAGCTGTAATGTTTTTCTCTCTCTCTAACTGAAAACAAGATGGCGGCAGCACAGCAACATTTTGCTAAGCTCGACCGAGAAAAAATGTGATCACGATTGTTTTCACAGTGCATATTAATCTTCTCATAGAGTATAATGGGACAGAAAAATGCAGTAACTTTTGAACAGAGTAATATTTTTTCACCAAATCATCAAAAGGCACCAGTGCAGCCCAGGACCCATGCAGACAATCCAATTTGAACCCACTCAAATGCATTCTTCAGTGCATTATGGGTGGATAAGAATCACAACTTTGGGGATTTTTCACTTTTTGAGCTTGCTATGATTCCTAACCATGCTTCTGACCTACATGAACATTTCCAGATCAGGAGATCTATGGTAGATCTTTCTACTTTCAAATTTCAGGCAAATCAGAAAATGGTTCAAAAGTTATTAAAGTTGTTAAACCTGAACATTTGTGCATTAATAACTTTGGACCCTTTCAACAGATTTGTATGATATTTGGTATGCACAGTGGGGCATAGTAGGTCTCTTGATCTGCCAAATTTCATTTCAGTTGGACTTACAGTTTTGCACACCAAAACACTGAAAAATGCACTTTGCCAGTTATGTGGGCAGGTTTTTGGATTTTGTCTGTGGTGCTACGTGGCGTTGTGTTGTGTGTTACTCTGCAACTTGGCACATTGAAAAGCATGGATCAAGAATATGATGCTTTTGTTTGGTGAAAAATATGAATCCATGCAAAAGTTATTAAAGTTTTAAGTTCCCATTATAACTCTATGGGAAAATTTATATGGTTATTTTTGAGAAAAGGCGATAGGGTTTTGGTCACCTGGTCCTCCTCAAGATCAAAGAATTAGCAGGCTCACAATCATTTTTGATCATGATGGATGCCATCTTGTTTTGATTTTGTGGTTGGAAAAAACAAATATCTCAGCTCAGGGGTGTTTTCTGAAGTAAAACTGATGGGTTTTACTCAGTGGTCTTCCCTCTATCGAGCCATGCCTGTGGTTTCTTCTAATTCTGTCCAAAATAGAGTTTTAAAGTTTTAAATTCCTTGATAGCAGCTCACTAATGATCTTTGATCATGAGCCTACAAATTCTTTTATTGCAAGATTCTTTGACCACGATATTTGATCTCGAGGGAGGCATTCAGCTGGCCAGATTAAAAATCTAATTTCTCAGCCCAGGGTGACTTATAAAGTCAGACTAGGATAGTTTTTGCTCAGTGGGCTTCATTCTATTTTGGCATGGCTATGGTTTCATGTATTGCTGTGTAAAATTTGAGTTTAACCATTTTTATTCTTTGATCGTGAGCCTGCAAATTCTTTGGTCGGGAGCCTGCAAATTCTTTGATTCTGAGATTCTTTGATCAAGATCTTTGTTCATGAGGGAGGGACTAGAAGGCCAGATTTGGAGGGACCAGATAGCCCAATTTTAACAACTTTTAAATTAAATATCTTGAAGCGGTTTGCTCGTTTAACTTGAAATTTGGAGGTGTTGATGGAATGTCCGTAAATGTGAATTATGCTGAATAGGTGTCAGAAAATACATTTGTTGTGGAGATATTGTGTGGCACAGTGTACGTTCTGCCGAGAGTGTTTTGCATTGTGGTAGTGGCTTGAAATTTATAGGGTAGCTAGTCTTACTGCCATGGATGTGCTTTTCAGTCATTGAGTGTGTAAAATGTAAACAGGTGCAGAATTCTGCCACTTCGATGAATGAAAATCTCAAACTTTAAAATGTTATATCTTGGACATGGTTCAGTCTTTTAAATTGAAATTTGGAGAGTGTTGAGGGATGTCCTGTACATGTGAATTATTGTATTTAGGTGTTGGAAAATTAATCTGCTGCAGAGATATTGCATGAAGCACTTTACATTTTGTATAGTGTTTTGCATTGTGGTAGTGGCTTCACATTTATAGGGTACCTAGCCTTACTGCAATGGAGGTAATTTTCAGTGGTTAGGTGTCTGACATGTAAACAGGTGTGGAATTATGCCACTCTGATGAATGAAACATTGTTTTGTTTCACGGTGTTGGGCCCCATGCTCTCAACCATATGCACTCCCACCAATATATATGATATTCAGTACTTGTACTGTTATTGTTAGACAGACATTTGCAAGTTGGTGGGAGCTCCTACCAGCTTCATGACTTTCTACTTTCTATTCTTTCTCAAAAAGTAAGGAAATTCCATGTAAAAAACTTCATTAATGCATCATTTAGGGTTAAAACACAAAAAGTAAGGAAATGAGACCTTGAGGTTGCCCCTCCCCCATGTACCCCCATCCTCCTGAGATTGACAGACGATGGGGCGTGTCATTGGAGCTGTGAGACAAAATGTCATCCCATTCTTCTTTACTGTGGCTTTTGAATATGATTACACATGGAATGGGGTGACATATAAGCCTCACAACCTCAATGACACACCCCATTGTTCGTCAATCTTGGGAGTATGGGGGGTACATGAGGAGAGAAGGCAACCCTAAAGATCTTGTTTCCTTACTTGTGTTTTAACCTGTAAATGATGCATTAATGAGATTTTTGCATATATATATATATATATATATATTATGGTAGAGTAGCACTTTTAAAGTTAAAGGGTCAAATTGTGCACCTTAATAACTTTGCCACCATTCAACAAATTTGCTGAAAGTTGTACACACACAATTGGGTATGGTAGATCTTGGGATCTGCCAAGTTTAGTGCCAGTTGGATATATGGCTGTGGAGTTATTAGCGACAACCAATTGCGTAATTACACTTTTTGTGATTTCTTTGCTCTAGCCTACAGGTTACATGGTTTGCATGACCAGTCCATAAACTTCAGAAAACATGCAGCCAAGCTTCCTGATGTGCCTTTGAAAATTTCATGAAAAAATATTGAACAGTTCAAAAGTTATTCAAAAACAAGTTCCCATTATAAGTCAGTGGGAAAAATTAACAAAAGGTTCAACACTTTCGCAAATGCAGTTTTTACTTCCATAAATGGCCCTTTTACTTTCACAAATCCACCATTTTGTTTTCAGTTGGCAATCAGAAAAATGCTTGGCATTTAAATTTGGGACCCTCTAGCAGCACGATTCGTTTTGTGTTTACCTAGTTGAACCCTGAGGATGCTGGGCATATCTTTAATTTGAGTTAAACACCCTAGAAATACGTTTTCAAGTTTCTGTAAAATGTACTTCCCCAAAGTAGTGTCTCACTCATGAAAGTGTCTCAAAGTTTTTGAAGCTTTCTCAAATGTGACACTACTTTTCCAGGCTATGGCAAAATGACAGCAATTCTTTGCCACCCTGCTGCAAAAGAAAGGATTGGTCTTTACGTTGCAATTGGAGGGATGCAGCCAACATCTTACAGATTTTTCAGTGTTTTGGTGAACAAATATTACAGGGTGGCAAATTTACGGTACTCCAACGTTGATGCTTTTCCCCATAGGATAACATTACGGCATCCGCCACATTACAGGAATCCTTTGCCGCCCTGCTGCAAAATAATGGTTTGGTCTTTTGAGCTGACATTTGGAGGAAGAAAGCCAACATCCCACTGATGTGCCTTTTGGTGGTTTGGTGAAAAGATACAGACCAGCACAGTGGCCACTCTGAATTTAATCTTTTCCCAATGGATAACATTACAGCACCCGTCGCACCTTCAGGCCTGTATCTCAGAAATGGTCGAGATACAGACTTTTCATCACAAAAATGCTTAGCCCCCAACTGAGGTTAAGTACTAAAATAACCAGGAAAGTCATAATGCATATGAAGTTTACATTTTTTCTCATACATCACGGTTCCTGAGATATAAGCAATTTAATATTCCAAGTCCTCATTTTCTGCTCCGAGGCCCATTGTTATGTATACATTCTTTGTTTTCACTGTGTTTTCCAATGCATTTTTGGAAAAGAAGGGTGTCCTTTAGTTACTGTGCTAATTAGCATTTTCAGTTGCATTTCTGTTACCATTTGTGGCACCATTACCATCTATGCCACCATGTACATTACAGGTTTTGCGTTTTTGCTTGTTTGTGTTTCTGTGTCATTTGGCATTATTGTTGCTGTTACCATTACCAGTTTCATTTGCAAATGCGTATCATCCACATGCGTTAAAGTTTGCATTTTCATACGCTTGCATTTCTGTTTAGTATCTGTTTCCTTTGGCATTATTTTTGCTGTTACTGTTACCAATTGTGGTACCATGACCATCGCGTAACAGTTTGCATTTCTGTACCACTTGCATTTGCATTTCTCTTTCCTTTGGCATTATTGTTGCTGTTACTATTACCATTTGCATTAACAATTGCGGTTCTGTGACCATGCACATTATGGTTTGCGTTTCCATATCGCCTCCATTCCGCTTCCATTTCTGTTTCTTTTGGCATTATTCTTCATGTTAACTTTACCATTTGCATGTACTATTGTGGTACCATGGCTGTGCATATTACGATTTGTGTTTACATATGCATCGTGTTCACATTTCTGTTTCTGTTCCTTTCATGTTCTTTTGCTGTGACACTTAACATTTCCATTTCAAATACCACTGCCATCACTGTTCACGTTACCAGTTGTGTTTGGCGTCACTTTGCACTTGCATTTCTATTACGTTTCCTTTACCATTTACGTTTCCATTACTATGTGAGCCACTGTTGGCACTTCTGTTTGTGTTGCTGTTCCTGATACTATGTCACAAGACAACACATGGTGGGGCGTGGGGCATGAAGGCCCCGCCTCCCTGCCACTACATTACTTTCACTATTTGTCATCATCATTCTCAAAAGAAGGAAATTAGAAGCAAAAATCAATTTAGTGCATCAGTTAGGGTTGTTTGACAGTGACAAAAGTGAGGAAATTGGGTGTTAGAGTTGAAAACCCCATGGACCCCATCCCACCCCCAAATGGTATCAGAGTGTGCGTTGGGGTCATCAGGTCGAACTCTTACCCCATTCTCCTATACCTCTGCTTCTTTACACATGTGATGAGGTGACAGTGGACCAATGACTGCAACATGCACCCTGATGCTGGTTGGGGGTGGGCTGGGGGTCCAAGGTGGGTTTTCAACCCTAACACCGAATTTCCTCACTTTCATCACTGTAGAACAACCCTAACTGGTGCATTAAATGGAGTTTTGCCTCTAATATATATATATATATATCTATATATATATAGATATATATATATAGATATAGATATACTGTATATGTATATATATATATTATACTGGCGTGGTCACCCCAGTGTAGTTAGGTGAAAGAGCACTTCTATGTTAAAGTTCAAAAGGTTTAGTAAAATAATATTAAAACATTCAAACATTATTAAACTCTTAATTTTCCATTATTTCCCATGGAAAAAGCTAAGTGTTCAACACCAAAATGGAATTTTTGAAAATACTATTTTTTCAAAAATGTATTATTTTTGTTTGAAAATTGAGGCATTTTTGTTTGAGAATCTGGCATTTTGTGTAAAAATTGGGCATTTCATTTGAAAAGTGGACAGTTTTTTGAAAATGGGAGCATTTTTTGGTTTGAAAAAGGAATGTTTTACAAAAATAGGGCATTTTTTCAAAAATGAGGCATTTTATTCAAATATGGGGCATCTGTTTTGAAAATGGGGTATTTCTGTTCAAAATGGGCATTCATTTGCACAAATAGGGTATTTTGTTTGATAATGGGGATTTTATTTGTGAAAATGGTGCATTTTGTTTGAAAATGGTGCATTATTTGCAAAATGGGCATTTTTTCAAAGCGGGAGCATTTTTGTGAGAATGTGGCATTCTTTTCCTAAAATGAAGTACTGTTTGTGGGAAATGGAAGCATCCAATTTTTGGAAGTGAGGACTGTTTTCAAACATTTTCGTGTTGTTTTGGAAAAAAGGTGCATTTTCAACCTCTTTCTTCAATTTTCACATCTTATGAAGTACTATTTGTGGAAATGGAAACATTCCATTTTAGTAAATGGGGGCGTTTTCAAACATTTGTATATTGTTTTCATAAAAAGGTGTTTTTTCAACCATTTTCTCTAGTTTTCACATGTTATCAAGTACTGTCATGGAAATGTAAGTGTTCCATTTTCAAAAGTAAGGGAGCTTTGTCAAACATGTTTGTGTTGTTTGGCAGAAACAGGTGCTTTTGATGATTTTCTTCAATTTTCACATTTTCCAAAGATGTGGTGTCTGCTTTTGAAACAATTCTGTTTATTTTGAACATTTCTCTACTTTCACAGTGACAGATACTAATACATTGAAAAATAAAAATCAATGACAGTGCTGCAGTGGTGTGGTGGGTAGTGCACAGAGCTGCAGTTTGAAACATCCTAGGTTCGAATCTAACGAGTTACATTTTTTCCTAATTTAAACACCAGCAAAATTCTTGTTTTTAGCTAATTTCTTCCCATTTTTTATTGATGTGACTGTTATTGATATTTCTTAATAACAAATGATGTTTATATAACAGAAAGAAGGTACAAACTTGTACTATTTTGAAGTACAGATGAGACTGCAGGGTCCAAAGCACCTGTGCTCCCATTGTATAGGGATACTGTTCTATTATCTGGATGTATGTATGGAAGCACAGGGTCCTGTTGTACTATTTGGATCAGACCCTGCACTCCCACAGCAAAATGATGATACAATTATACTATCTGAAAAGAAGGAAATTCTTTTGAAAAAAAAGTTAATGCATCAGTTAGGGTGAATACTACATTGTACTATCTCGATGGAAGGATGGAAATGTAGGGTCAAAGGACCCTGCACTCCCACTGTGACATATGAACAGTGTTGTACTATCTTGATGGAGGATTCAGACCCTGTGCTCTCGCCATGACATATGGATACTGTTGTACTATCTGGATGGAGGGATGGGGCGCGGGGTCCAAAGGACCTATGCTCCCACAGTAAAATTAGGATGAAATTATACTATCTGAAAAGAAGGAAATTGTTTACAAAAACTTCATTAATGCATCAGTTAGGGTCAATACCACAGTGACAGAAGCAACAAATGAGGTGCTAGGTTTCCAACCCTAGCGCCTCACCAGGTTCCACCCTACAACCTATCCGTCCCCCACCCTCCACACACCAACAGACATTGGGGTGTGCCATTTAGATCTTCAGGTCTAACTCTCACCCCACTGTCCTATACTGTAGCATATAGGCTTGTTTACACATGGAATGGGGTAAGAGTTAGGCCCTGATGACCCAATGGCACACCCCAACACCTGCCTACAACAGTCCTAAGCTGGTTTTGATTTTTCCTCATGGGCAGGTCACAGAGGGTTGTCACAGGAATTTACTCCTCTGATGCCCTCCCCTGTCCTGTGGGGTGCCACAGGGCTCCATATTAGTGCCCATGTTGTTTGCAGTGTATATGCTGCCATTAGGAGATGTCATTAGGTGATACAGTTTGGGTTATCACTGCTATGCAGATGAAACCCATCTGTATATGTCCTTTATTCCAGGAAAGGATTATGCGATCTCCATGCTTAACAACTGCCTAGCAAGATCAAGAATTGAATGAGCACTAGCTGGCTGAGGTTAAATCCGGATAAGACTGAGGTGTTGGTTTTGCACGGGCCATCAGGGAGGGTCTTGGGGTGGACACCCTTCAGGCTTATGGCTTGACAGTGTCCAGCTCATGACCTCAGACCAGGTGCGTAACCTGGGTATTATTTTTGACAGCAGTTTGACCCTGAAATCACAGGTGTCTGCCATTGTCAAATCTTCCTTTACCATCTAAGAAATATCATCCAGGTAAAACACCTAGTTCCTCCGGCTGACCTTCCTACACTGGTCCCGCCTTCATAACCACATGCCTTGATTACTGCAATGCCCTCTACCTAGGGCTTCTGTGGGTTGATATCCATCGCTTGCAGCTAAGTGCAGAATGCGCAGCCAGGCTTTTGACTGGTACATCCAGGACTAGTCATATTATGCCTGTGCTGCAGGAACTGCACTGGCTGCCAATACAGTGGTGGATCACCTTCAAGGCTGAGTTACTGACCTACAAAGTCTTACAAGAACAGGGACCCGGTATCTGCAAGAGCTCCTTTCTCCCTGCTGCCCCTCCTTTCACTCTGATCTGCCACTGAGGGATTGCTAGAGATTCCCAGGGTTTGGGTAAAACATCTGGGAGCCATGCTTTTCTTATGATGCCCCTACCCAATGGAATTCTCTGCCTTGTCAGTTAAGGGAATGCCTGACTGTCTCAAGTTTTAAATCAGAGCTCAAAACATATTTGTTTTATCAGGCTTTTTCTGAAGGTTTTAAAACCCTATGCATGTTATTATTTGTTTATATTGTTTGTTTATTTCATTGTACAGTGCTTTGGTATTTGAAAGGTGCTTAAGAAATACATTTTACTTTACTTTACTTACTTTACTTTACTTTGGCGTGTGAAGGGTGGGGTTGGGCATGGAGTGGTAGGGGTGGAAACCCTGGGGGTGGGGCATTAGGGTTGGAAACCCTAATGCCTCATTCTCTGCTATTGTCACTGTGGTATTCACCCCAACTGATGCATTAACAATTTTTGTGGCAAAGAATTTCCTTCTTTTCATATAGTATAATTGCACCCTCATTTTACTGTGGGAGTGCAGGGTCCTTTGGATCCTGCACTCTCATCTCTTCATCCAGATAGTACAACATAGTACAACAGTATCCATATATGTGCATTTTGTGGGAAGGTGTAAAATATAAGGAGTGGGAAAAATGTGACTCTTTACTTCTAGCCAAATGGTATTACATGGGACTGCATTTGGCCATCAGCGTACAGTTAAGTATAAAAAGAAGGAACTTATTTTCTTATGGGGGCAGTACAAATGTGGATTTTATCCAGAATATATTTCTAACTTTAGGTACAAATCTCAATAGTCAGGTTACTGTTTGTCACTTCTGTTGGCTAGTGGAGACATCAAACTAAATCCTGGACAAAATATTTTGGTGGATTACAAGTAACACATGAGAACGCATGTAGCCTAATACATAAGATTGATTTAGTGAGAGAATGGGCTGAAAACACAAAACGAGATATCATGGGGTTTTCTGAGTCCTGACTCCAAAAGATGTCTTGGACAATGAAGTCCAGATAGCAGGATTTAGTTTGGCAAGGCAGGATGAGGAAGCGGGGGAGTGATATATATATAAGTATTAAATTAGGCCCCTTGAGAATTAGATACTCTGGAGGGCATGGACTATCTACTAGTAGAACTAATTATAAGTAAGCTTATGATAGGGATAATATATGCACCTCCTAAAACCAAACTGACCCTTTATGATAGGTTGGCAGCTATACTTTTGGATAAAGTTCAGGGCGCTGAATTTATTTTATTAGGGATTTCAATGCTGCCTGGAACATGAGTAGGGGAAAAGATTAAAAGACTGTTTTAATATTTTGGGATTACAACAAATAATACATGGAATAACAAGAAATACAGGAAATATAAACAAGGGTCTTTATTGGACTTAATGTTTATATCTAAACATTTAGTTGCAAGATCAGTAGAAATACTGCCACTAAATTTAAATGTTCACTGTCTGATAAGATGTGAAACTGAATGGGCAAAACCTGGGAGAGCAGATACTGAGGTCAGCTGGGTAACAGATTGGAAGGTTTTCAGTGCCAGTGCCTTTAGGGACAGTCTGTGTAATGAAAATTGGACGCAGATTACACTAATACCTGACTTAGACCTGGCCATACAGGATTTTGCAAACACACTTGTTAGAATAATTAATAAATATGCTCCAAAGGTTAAGAAAACATTAGGGAAAATCAACTGCCATGGATTACTGAAAAAATAAAAAAAATTCATAAGGATATAAAATAGATTATGGAAAAACCAAGAGAACAAAATCTTTCGAAGATTGGGCCACTTTTAAAAATGATGCAACAAATGTTCACAAATATCATGGACATCTAGAATAAAAATATCACAAACAGGGTATAAAGAATGCTACTGAGCCTAAGAAGTTTTGGCATTACATAAAAACTCAAACATCTAGAAAACTCAAAAAAACATGCCATTAATTAATAATCATGTTATGATTGAAAGTGAGAGTTCAGTAGCAAATTTATTAAATGGTTTTATAGTGAGCTCCTGATCTAGATCTGCCTGATTTTAGGCAGGTTTCTTCTGATCAAAGTATACATGTATTACATAGAAACAAGAGATCTTGGAAGCGGAGGAAAAGACCCAGATTCAGGTTTCAGGTTTCAGGCATTGAAAACCTTTGATGTTGAAAAGAACTAAGAAGGCTAAAGACTGGCAAGTGGTAACCCGTGAGGTGGGCGCATGAGGAAGGGTGCTGTCCATTATGGCAACTCCTTCCGGCACCATCCCTCAGCGATGGGAAGGGTAGGGCTACTGGATGAGGCTTTAGGCGAGTGGGCGACAGGATGTCACTATGCGTATGTGGGGATGGGAGTGAGCAGGGTAAACATGGGCTGGGAGGGGTGGAGAGGCTGTAGGGGTGGCACTGTGGTGGCTGGCTGAGCTGTGTCATGGCATTGGGGGTTGGCAAGTGGATGCAGTGGGAGAGGTACGGGTTCAGGTCGGGGTGCTGGTGCAATTTTGTGCACCTGGCCTGGGCTCACTTTCTAACTTTCTGCGCTCAATGCACCCGGAGATGAAAATCCTAAGTGGGGTTGTGGGTGCAAAAGTCCCCACAAGAGAGTTGTGGTGGGCAAAGCCCCCTCCACAGAAAGCAGTAAAATAGTATCCTGGTGCAGTTGTCCTGAGGCACTGGGGTTGTCAGAAACTCTGACTGAGTGATAGCGGTAATCGCCTTTAGGTGTTTGCCATTATCACATAAACCCCTGGCAAGTCATGTGGGATGGACGAGTTGATTCTGAATTCCTGAAGATAGGAGCTGATATATTAGCCCCTGTTCTCACATATTTATTCAATTGGAGCTCGAGTACTGCAGTTTTTCCCAATTTATGGAAAATAGATAAAATAATCCTGATAGACAATGGAGGGATCCTCAACTATAGGCCCATCACATTGCTCCCAGTTTTGTTGAAAGTGCTGGAGAAATTTATCCATAGGAAGCTGTCTGGATATTTGGAGAAGCATGACTTGCTCACAAACAAATCAATATGGGTTTAGAGCAGGGAGGTCCATGGACTTGGCCTTCATAGATTTCAACAACCTTATATCTGAGCCCATGAATCAGGGCTACACTGTGGGGCCATGTTCATGGACCTCAGCAAAGCTTTTGGCCTGTTGACCATGGATTGCCCTTGGAAAATTGTATGAGATTGGACTTCATGAAGAAACATTGTCTTGTTTTAGCTCCTATTTATCCAAAAGAAAACAAAGTGTATCAGTAGGTAAATCTATATCAGGCCTGAGGGAAGTAAGGAGAGGTTCCCCAGTGTTCGATACTGGGACCCATTGTCTTTAAAATTTACATAAATCACCTGCCTGAATTTATAAGGAATAGTGGTGCATTTGTCGTGGATGACACCGCTTTGGTGGCGTCCTGACCAACCGCACTCTAGAGGTAAACTGCAGGAAGATGTATTAGGTATGGAACACTGGTTTTATGAAGCCAGATTAATGATGAATTGTAAGAAAACACAGTGGTATGACATTCATAACTAGTAATACAAAAGCAACAGGAGAAGAATTAAACTTGTTTTTACAAACAAACAGCAGATTCGAAGATGCATATGTATAAATATCTGGGGATAACGATTGATAGGAGACTAACATCTGAAGAGCATATTGGGTCAATAGTTAAAAATATAGTCTAAAATTGGGTGCCCTATGGAGGACTTCTGCCCTCCTTATGGAATCCACCAGGAATAAATTGGTGAACCAACTCATGTTGAATGGGGGTGGGAGAGTAAGGCCTGATGACCCAATGGCACACCCGATGACTGTTGGTGTGTTGAGGGTGGCGGAATGGGTGGGGTGTTGGGTTGAAAACCCTAATGCCTCAGTTCTCTACTTTTTCACTGTGGTATTCACCCTAACTGATGCATTAACAACGTTTTTGCAAAAGAATTTTCCTTCTTTTCCAGATAGTATAATTGTAGCATCATTTTACTGTGGGAAAGCAGGGTCCTTTGGACCCTGTGCTGTCATCCCTCCATCCAGATACTACAACATAGTACAACAGTATCAGTATGTCACAGTGAGCACAGGGTCCTTCGGACTCTGCACTCCCATCCCTTCATCGAGATAGTACAATGTCATATTCACCCTAACTGGCAATGATTCATTTTCAAAATAGCCATTCATTTTACGTTTTGTAGACAGTCCATATCTCAAAACCAGAAAATCCATCCACAAATAAGTGGGCATGTCAGGAGACCTTCCCTAAAGATTATGATTGCCAAACTGTGTGCAAATCCATTGAACAGTTCTATAATTATTCATGTTCAAAGGTTAAACAACTTAGTTTCATTTTGCAAGCAATGATTCATTTTTGAAAATGGCCATTAATTTTATGTTTTTGACAGTCAACATCTCAACAGGAGGCAATATAGCACAGTGGTTTAAGGCTGTGAGCTGCAAACCTGGAGACTGGGGTTTGAATCCTACAGCCCCACTCATACTGTGCAACCCTGAGCAAGTCACTTAACTTCCTTGTGCTCCCAGAACACACTTGTAAACAAGCTTTCAGCTTAGCTGGTCTCTTCTGGTTAAAATAAATAAAATAAACAAAAGCTACAAAACCCATCTACACAAACATTGGCATGCCAAGAGACCTACCCTAGAGATAATGCATGGCACATTTCTTGCAAATCCATTAAATGGTTCTTCAGTTATTATTGTTCAAACGTTAAACAACTTGGTTTAATTTTGCAAGCAATGATTCATTTTCAAAAATGACCATTAATGTTATGTTTTGTGACAGCTCATATCTCAAACACCCCAAACCCCAGCCACATAATTTGGCAGGTCAAAGACCTACCCTGGAGGATTATGCATGCCACATCTTGGTAAATCCATTGAACCATTCCAGAGTTATTAAGCTTCACATGTTTGAGTTTCATTTTTGAAAATGGGACCGTCCATTTTTGAACATGGACCATTTTCATGCTAAACACTTAACTTTTCCCATAGGAAATAATGGGAAATGAGAAACATTGATAACTTTTGAATGGATTAATATATTTTCACCAAACCTTCAAAAGGCACATCTGTGACCCAAGGACTTTCTACCCTGAAAATTTCAACCCACAACATATAGCCATTTCTGAGATCCAGGATGACAAAGAAAAGTTAAAAAATCCAGATGTTTCTAGTTTTCAACACTTTATATCACATCGGGGTGTGCGTTGGGGTCATCGGCTCTGTCACCCCATTCCATGTCTAAATAATCTGAGATGGTACAGTATAGGAGAATGGGTGAGAGTTAGGACCGACACCTCAATGAACACCTCAATGCCTGTTGCAGGTGAGGTGGTGTGGGCAAGGGGTGACAAACCCTAACACTGAATTTCCTTGCTTTTGTTGCTGTGGAACAACCCTAACTGATGCATCAAATGGAATTTTTGCCATGAATTTCCTTCTTTTGAGAATGTACAACATGCATAACAAATGTTATTTGAATCTGTTCAACAGTTGCACAGTGTCACACCGGTAAAACTGCACAGGAGTGCCGAAATAATATTTTGCCACTTTACTACACAAGAACCATATATCCAAGGAACCTAAAATTGTTAAAGAAGACATGTACCATTGGACACTGTGTGTCCAGAATTCTCCTTACATCCATTCAGTGGTCACACAGTACCATATGAGCAAACAACAACATGCACCATTCAACAACTGTAAGTGCCAGCACCCTCAAATTGTCACAGTCAAAGATGTGTTATAAATCTTTGTACATTCCAAATGCCAGGCAAATCAGACACATGGTTCAGAAGTTATTGAAGTGTAATGAACCATATTTTCATTAGTCAGAGTGGTATAATTCCACACCTGTTATTGTTTTACACACCAAACCACTGCAAGACACCTCCATACCACTAGAACTGCCTATGCTATAAATTTCAAGCCAGTAACACATGCATCTGAAACTGCGATGGGGGCCAACTTCAAATGGCAATAATTCTGGAATGGAAAATTTTTCACCAAACAAAAACTGGCATGTTTCTTCTACAAAGGTCTTTCTATGTGGCAAGTTCCAGATCAATCAACCACACACTGGCTGCACAATGTATCATGGAATACAGTGCATAAAAATAACAAAAACATAATGTTTTGCACTGCACTGTGCAGATGCAAAGACACAAATGGTAATGTTAATGCAAAGGGGATGGTAACAGTGAGGTAAAAGAAAATAGTAATGCCAATGGTAACACAAACGCAAGCGCAAGTGGTAAGCGACACGGTGATGCAAACGGAAATGATAATGCAAAATGTAAGAGAAATGTAAGCACAAATGTAAATGAAAACAGAAATGGTAATGCAAACGGTAATGCAAACGTTAACGGCAACCAAAACGTAAACAGTAATGAAAACGGTAATGGAAATGCAAACGGTAAAAGAAACACAAACAGAAATGCAAACAGTAACGGAAGTGGTGACACAGAAGGAAACAGTAATGCACTCAACAATAGTAACGCTTACTGAAGCACGAAACACTAAGACCAATGGAAATGCAAATGCAAATGGCAATGAACATGCAAACAGTAATGGTACACAATTGGAAATGCAAATGGTTATGGTAACACCAACGATGACACCAAAGGAAACAGTAACACAAATGGAAATGCCAATGCAAGTACATACGCAAACACAAATGGTAACACACACATTGATGTAAAGTAAACACAAAAATGGTAATGGAACACAACTACTAAGAGTAACACAAACGCAAGTGAAAAGGTAACACATACAGGGATGTAAACGTAAATGCTATCACAAACGGTAATGGAAATGCAAGCAGAAATGCTACAGGTAACAGTAATGCAAATGCACACCCTGTTTTCCAAAAAGGTGCATTCAAAGCACAATGAATACAAAGAATGTATGCATAATAATGGCAATTGGAGCAGAAAATTAGCACTTGGAATACTAAATTCCTTATATCTCAGGAACCGTATAACGTAGAAAAAAATTAAATCTCATATTGTTTATGACTTTCCAGGTTAGTTTTGTACTTAGCCTCCTATTGGGGACTAAGCATTCTTCTGACAAAAGTCTGTATCTCAAACCGCTTTTGAGATACAGGACCGAAAGGAAGGCGGATGCTGTAATGTTGGCCTATGGGAACAATTGTCAATTTTGGAGTGCCGTAACTTTGCAACCCTTTAATATTTTGTCACCAAACCTCCAAGAGGCACATCTGTGGGATCTTGGCTTTTTCCTTCCACATTTCAGCCCAAAAGACCAAACCATTCTTTTGCAGCTGGGTGGCAAAAATTCCTATTGTTTTGCATAGTGTCGCCAAAGTACTTTCGCAAATCACGACACTTTCACAAATAAAATCATGAAAGTGTCACATATGCAAAGTACTTTGTGACACTACTTTGTAAAAATTTAAAAACTATATTTCTAGGGTGTTTTACCCCCAAAAAGACATGGCTAGCATCCTCATGGCTCGACTAGGTGAACACAAGAATTGTGTCCCTAGATGGTCCCAAATTTAAATGCCAAGCATTTCTATGACTACCAACTGAAAACTAGATGGCCGATTTTCATCACTACAAGGGTCATTTGTGAAATTAAAAAGTGCATTTGAGACACTTTGCATATTTTGTTAACTTTCCCATTGACTATAATGGGAAACTTATTGTTTGAATAACTTTGAAACCATTTAATATTTTTTCATGAAATCTTCAAAAGACACATCAGGGACCCTGGCTGTATGTTTCCTGAAAGTTTCAGACCAGTCACACAAACTGTACAGGCTGTAGGCATGAGCAAATAATGTGCAAAATGCATAATTTGTGCTTTTTATTTGGTGCTCTGGTCATAGCAACCGTACATCCGATCATAACTAAACTTGGAAGATCCACAGATCTCTAGTGCTAGACCAAGCATTCCAAGTTTCAGGCAACTCTGTTAAACAAAGCAAAGTTATTAAGCTGCCAAATTTCAGATTTAACCTTAAATGGGGTACTCAACCCTAACTGTGTGTGTGTGTGTGTGTGTGTGTGTGTGTGTGTATATATATATATATATATATATATATATATATATATATATATATATATATAGGATATACAATGGTAAGCTGTCAGATAAATGATTTATTTACATAAGTGCTGTTTGACCTTGGGTAACCTCACAAGTGGCGTAAGCCACAGTGAGGTGCCAAGGTCAAACAGCAACAAGTGTAGATAAATCATTTACAGTATCTGACAGCTCACCATTGTATATTTCATTTATGCAATGGGTGCTTTCTTTCAGTGCAGGAATATTTGGTTTTGACTGTTTATCTTTATTTTAAATTATAATTTCTGAGAGTTTTGGTTAACTTTCCTCACCACTCATTTTGTTGAAAACTTCTTGCTGAACAAATGTCATGCTCACAGTACTATGTTACCTTTTTCATTTTAAAGTTATTCCCATTTGTTTGTCAAAAAGGGAAAAGAAAATTGAATTTTATGCTGTTTTTGCTAATTATAAAATAAACTAAAAGGTATCTATAAATGAAACACCACTCTTTTGTAGATATTTTGTGCTGAACATATTTCGTGCTCACAGTACCATGCTATCATTTTTGTTTTAAAGTTATTCACATTTGTTTGTCAAAAAGTGAACAAAAATTACATTTTCTTCTGCATTTTAGCTAATTGTAAAAATCTATAAGGTATCTATACATGAAATGCCACTCATTTTGTAGATAATTTTCGTGCTCACAGTAGCATGCTATCTTTTTCATTTTAAAGTTATTCCCATTTTAATATGGTTAGTACTGCTTCTGAGGCTGAACATTCTAAATGAATTCTAAAGAGATTTGTGACATAGTAACTGTGTGTATAAATGGTCATTGCATGTATAAATTTATTTATACATACGGTGACTCAGATAAATGCATTTATCACACTGAATATATGTCCACTCCATTGCATAAATATATATATATGTATTAGAGGCAAAAACTAGTTAGGGTTGTTCCACAGTGATGAGTGAGGAAATTCATGTGTTGGGTTAGAACCCCTGGACCCCAGCTCACACCACCAACTGGCGTCAGGATGCGCTTTGAGGTCATTGGTCCTAACTCTCACTCCATTCTCCATACCTCTGTTTCTTCACACATGTGATGGGATGAGTTAGGCCAATGACTCCAATGCGCATCCAGATGCCAGTTGGTGGTGGACTGTATGGTCCAAGGGGGCTTTCAACCCAACACCGAATTCTCACTTTGTGACTGTGGAACAACCCTAACTAATGCATTAAATGGATTTTTTACATACATATATATCTATATCTATATCTATCTATCTATCTATCTATCTATATATATATATATATATATGTATCTCCAGCTAGGGTCAAAATGACAAAATTTGAGAAGTTGGGAAATGAGACATTGGGGTTTTCAGCCCTAACACCCACCCTCCCAAACCAGGCAGGAGAGCAGGTGTGGGGTGTGCCTTGGACATCTCAAGCCTAACACTCACTCAATTACATCTGTAAATAAGGTCAGATGTGTAGATTTTATGAGAATGGGATGAGCTTTAGACTTGAGAACCAAGCCACACCCCACACCTGCTCTTCTGCCTGGATTGGGAGGGTAAGTTGGGATTTTGACACCCTAACACCTCTATTTCCCAATGTTTGTCAATTTGACGCTAACTGAGCATTAACAACCTTTTTGCAACTTATTTCCTTATTTTTGAAATAGTATTAGTATCCTTATTTTACTGTGGGAGTGCAGGGTCTGACGAGTGCTCCCATTCTTTCATAGATACATATATGTATGTAGCTGAGGTCTCTGCACTTCCATGTATAGGACAACAGTGACCAAATTGTGTGCATAGTCACCTTAATACGCACATCATGTACCCAGTAAAGAAAATTTTCAATCTTTTGCCAAAATGTAATTTCGCTAACTGCAACAGCATTCTGTGCCACAGGTGTGAAAAATACATTTTGGGCAGGATTGAAAAATTACAGCTGTGACATACATGAGATGGGGTAATAGGAAGAGCTATGTTGAAAATCTGGGGTGAAAATATGTAAAACCTCTAAAGTTACAAGCAGGCATAGCGAAATTGCAACAAATGGTGATAACGTCAGCATTTTTTCATATTTTGACCCTAAATTTTCAATATAGTCTTCTTATGACCCATCTCATAATCCCATAGGTGAAAATGTTCAAATCTGTGCCAAAACATCATTCCACATCACAGGTGCGAAAACACGTCTCAGACAGGTTATGAAAATGACAGCTGAACTGTTCATAAGGTGCTGTGAAAAATGGCTGTGTTAAAATTTGGAGTGAAAATATTGAAAATTACAACTGTTTTGCTTTTTGCATAGAAACATGAAGTGAACGCCATAATCATTTGAGGATTTCACCAATTTCAACTAAGGTCTTTTGGGACTCCACCCCATGAACACTGATGGGAAATTTTGTTATTTGGTCCTGAAAGGTGATTTCACACACTGACAGCAGAATCACCTTCCTGGTCCAATTAATGAAATGATAGTGGTAGTGTTCATGAGGTGGTACCAAAAGGCCATTTTGAAAATTTGGTGAAAAATTCCTAAAATTGGCAAAGTTATGAGCATAAGTTCAAAATGCCATTGAAATACATTAAAGTTACTTACATTTATTCCTCAGTTTGCGGTTTGGCTTTGAAGAGTGCAGATGTGTCCTGGTCCACAGAAGATGACAGCCTATGACCTCCAGTGGCACTTATGGGGTAAGGGTGTGTGTAGAGTAGTAGGTGCTCAGTGGGGTGGTTGGGATGGGGGATGGAGAGTCAAAGGGACCATTTTCTTTTTTAGGATAAAAAGGATGTCTAAGACAGTTTTATTTTTCTGCAGGTACATATGAAATATATCTATTTTGGGACACTGGGGTGGGCTCCCCAGTGTCCCCACTCTACTGGGGATTCTGACACTATGTCTGTGCAGGGTCCCGATGTCCTAATACTTGGCACTGTTGGGGCATGACACTTTCATTGACTGATGTTCACTTTCCTCAGTTGGGAGCTATATATACTTTATTACCCAAATTTTACCCATGAAACCTTATAGTATTCTTGTTTTTATGCATTTTGTTTAGCCACTATTTTGCTGTTTTGAAACAGTTGTCCATGCTTTTTTGCATACATTTCAAAAAATTCCATGATTTTGAGAGTGTAGAATATTTACACGTAGACAAAATACATAAAATCAGTAATACCACAAGGTTTCAGTAGTAGAGTTTAGGAAATGAGTATGTATAGCCCAGACAGAGTGAAAGTGAATGCCATTCAGTGAAAGTGCCATGCCCCAATGGTGTTGAGTATGAGGACATCAGGACCCAGTGCTGACATAAGCGTTACTGATGCAGCAGGTACATAAATTTGAAAGTGTACAACAAAGCTCCACTGCCAGTGTGTGTGGCACTACACTGACAGTGAGCTGAATTTTCACTAAGTATAAGAATATTAAGGCTCATTTCAAAAAGCAATTAAACACTGACATACTGGTTTGGGGCACTAACCAAAATACATAGTAATGTATGTCGGGCAATAGATATATTGGGATTCTGGTGATGGGATTTTACTTGTCGGGATTTTGCATGTTGGGATTGCACACCTAACCTGTTTGTTTAGTAGCTCCACTACAATAAGTTGATCTGAAATTTTCTTCTGTTGCTGTTCATGTATGTGTAAAAGTCATTTATGCTTTATACAGACTTGTGTCCAGTGATTTGCATTACCTCTGTTGCTTGTATTCTGCTGTCAATGAGGTTTTGACGACATGTTTGCATGCACTATGATTTGTTATTTTTGCTATGTTTTATCTCAGCATTTGCTGTCATTGTTTTCATAATAGTGGATATTTTATTCAGTCCAATTGGTTAATTTTAAACCATTTCACTGTGCCTAGTCCAGTATAGAGTTCTGTGTTGTTGTTTATTGCTAAAACAAAACAGAGCAAAACGTCCGGTTCTGCCTCCAAGCTTGATGGCTGCATAGAGGACCAGTTCCACCTAAAATCCCCAGCATTTTGCCTCCATACATTGCTAAATACTGAACTAAGAGCAACTTTATAAACATGAATAGGAGGCGAAACAATGGGAGTGAGCCAATAGGGATGGAAAGCAGATGACCCTCCAATGGAGGACAAACAATCCGATTCAGACACCACAGATACGGACAGCATGCTGCTTAGGCCCGCAATGGCCTACCTGAAATCTAACAGTATGACACCAAAAACTCCAAAAGCAAAGACACAAATCAAACTTGATACAATCTGTAATGAGCTTTGTGCATTCCGGGCTGAAATCAAGAAGCAATCTGGGAGATGCGAAGACATTACTCAGCTCGAACAATGAGCAGATGACACTGAGCAACAGTTAACGGCAAATGAAAACTGTGTAGACGATATGGAGAGTCTAGTTCAGCAAATACAGGAGCAACAGGAGTTACTGGGGCCCGGCAAGAAGATGCTGAAAACCGGTGCACTGTAAGAACATCTGTATTTATTGTATTGCAGAGGAGAAGAGGAACCAACATTAAAGAATTTGTTACCACGTTGTTGCAGAACTCATTAGACCTCCCCTGACATGGTGCTTGATTTTGAGAGGGTCCACTGAGCCTTGGCCCCCAGGCCTACCTCCTCCCCTAGGCAGTCCTCGATCCATTATAGCCCAATTTGGTAGCTAAGCAGTCAAGGAGAGATTCTCTTAATCACATGGTGTAAGAAACAGACCTTTATGGTCAGAGTCATTACTATATGGCCCATGACTATGCTCCTAAAACTATGAAGCTTGGAGAGCTTACTTCCTCTTTGCCAGTTCTTAAGGCACAGGGGCTGAAATTCACCACACCTTATCCTGCTAAGTTGATTGTTCATTTACCATTGAGGAAACAAGAATTTTCAAATGCCGAGGAGGCCTGTGAGACTCTTCTTAAAGAGGGCCTGGTGTTCCGGAGCACCCACCAACAAACCTAAAGCCCCAACCTCTGAGATGGCAGACATAGGAGGTGAAACAATGCAGAAGGGATGAGAATAAAGGGCAAGATCAAGATCCAAAACACCGTTTGGCCAAATTCAGGAGAACTGAGAATAACAATCAGAAGAACAGCCAGAATACCTGAAACAGAGGAACTGGACCTTGCTGTATAACAATATGTTAGAGGGACCGGGGAGGGGGTAAGGAGGGCAGAGGTGGTTTGGTAGGATCTTTTTTCTCTGCCTGGCTCCAATGGCGGGCCTGACTCTAGGCCATATATAAATGTCTGTTTACCCTCTATAAATCTGGTAATTTCTGGGCCACATGTCATGGCACCACCTAAGGTCATACCCCTTTGTCCTCTTTGCACACTCTCCTTTCTATGCCGGAAGAAATCATCTATTAATACTACAGAATTATGGAACAGATTAAACTTTTATTTGCATATTACACGTTGGGCATTGCCTGGATCATGATGGTGATCTGAAACCTGGGGAAAATAAATTATATGCTACAATCCTGGACTGACTGTGTCATACGAGAATAAGGTTTGGGGACACAACTGCTGCCTGTTAGTTACATCAGGACTATATGAGACTATATGACATAAGATATTGAAAATCTATCAAAATCCCCACTGGGGTTGTACCTCCTTGATTTGTTTTAATTTTTATTTATTTGAATCTGAGGGCTTTACATATAATGGGAATGTTTTATGTATCGGGGGACAGGCGGTGAACATGCATAATTGAGCTGAAGGGCATGATTCCAGGGTAATTCTCTGACTTTTTCCCAACTCCTCCTATGTTCCTCCTTTTTACACTTGATTTGGATCTGATTGATCCACAGGGGCCCAAGGCCAGGCGAGCAGCTGGACTTACCTCTTTTCTGGTATGAGGCACAACTACATCTGTGTATTCCCAGAACTAATAGGGAAACTGGTGGAAGTTTCTCCTACCTTGGAAGTCCAGTTCAAATTTCAGTATTTGACTGCTGTAAATAGTTGGTTTAATATGTGCACATTGACTACTATAGATAGGGGCCCGTGTTTACTGAGGCAAAGTGGACCTACATTCTCTGAGCAGGACCTCATACTTTCTGCAGCAGAAAACTGCTGATTCTGTGCCATTCTGCAGCAGATAATTGTAGTTAAACAGCATTCCTTCAAGGGATTAAGTCTTAGTTTACTCTTTGACTGCCTTCGTGCAACCACTCCGCTACACTGAAAATGGAACAGCAGGCCATTAAACAGTATGTAGTCTTATCACAAATATTCTGGAAATTGGTGGCTTTTGCTGTTCTCCTAGGTTATAATTGGAGGAGGACATAAACACTCAGTTAAAATTACACAGAAGGCAAAACCTGCTTAGATTTCTTCTAGTTTATATTTACAGTTAGCAGAAATAACGAGAGATTCCAACTTGAAAGCCATTTTGTTTTTCTGACTTTGATCAACATTCTTTTAGATTATAATTTTTTAAATTAGGAATACCCCAACTGTCTTGCAACAAACATGTTGAATGCAGTGTGCAAATCTGTGTGTGTGTGTGAGAAGTGGATTGTCTTCCTGTAATAGTGATGGAGGTGTAACTTGCAGTGTCTGTAGGATTTGCTGACTCTGATTTTCCTTTGTGGAACACACTAAAAAATGCAAGCTAGTCATTCTTATTAAGCTAGAGTAACCTTGGTTAGCATGTTTTCTCCCAGCAACTCAGCGGGTGGTGGTGTTCTTCAGTCAGTGATCCTCATTTCACTTATGTAAAGCAGCAATCAATACAATTCTCCATTCTGATTTTTTTCTTATCTGCTCGTTCCAGTTCTAGTATACCCTGTCCCAACTCTACTGCAGCTGGACAACTTGACCATCCTAAGAACTGAGCTTGATGCCACCACTTAGACTGCAGCTTCAAATCTGCCAATAAATTACTCTCACACTTGCAGGTACAGATCTGCAGCCCATGAATCAAAACTGTGATCAATGTCCATCAGTGGGGACCGAGTCCTCTGCTCAGTCTGCTGCCTGACACATGTTTCTGCAATCAGCTCCTCCTCTGATACCTGCCACCACACCGAAATCGATTCCACCTCCACGGACACCACTGAATCTTCTCACTTCTTGACTACTGCTCGCCTACCAGTTCTTCCTTCAAATTCATCTTCCAGGGATTCAGCATCCACTGTGTGCAGCCTCACAATGAAAATGAACATGGCTGAGCTACACACCTACACAGCAGAAAATCACATAACTGCTGTGGACCTAATCAAGCTCTGCTACTTGTGCATCAACATCCCCACAATACTGTCTGAACAGAGTTATGTAACAAGAGCCAGCATGAGTGAAGATGCTATGCGGCCACTAGCTTTGCTTTGTAGCGAAAGTGGCATCAGTTTGTTGCCCTTTCTAATGAGTATGTATGCCATGGCATACTTAACATATCAGTAGCTATGCCCTTGCCTTTTGTCATCATATAGCGCAGTTAGCATTTCTGTGGTCCATATGGCTGGTTTTCCCAATTTCTGTGGCCAGTACTTATTTTTGCGGTCTGCCCTGATTTCTCATGCTACTGCTGCAACCACAGAATACGCAGAAAACATGGGCCCAGATAGACCTTAAGATTGCCCAGTTGGCAAAAGGTCAAGTTGTATATCTGATGCTGGTTACAAGATGTAATAGCAGAGAAGAAGGCAATATGCTAAGCATGACGAAATGGAGAATTTGGCAGATACTCTTTAAGGGATACTTTATTAAGCTTGGGATAGGACTGGTTAGATGAACTGACCTGGATGGTGGGATAGATGGAGGAAGAATTTGGCCCTTATACCCAAATTTTCTTGGGCAGTTAGAGATTCATTATAACATAATGGTTAAACCAGCATTAATACTTTCATTTAATGTGAATGGCATCCATAATCCGATTAAGAGAAGAAGGTTACTAAAACTGCTTAAAGAGAGAAACCAAATGCCATTCTTTTGCGGAAAACATCTCCCCAGATTGAACACTCTGAAATAAAATCCTGGAGGTTTCAGGTGGTGGCAGCCTCCTCACATCCCTCAGGTAGACAGAGAGGAGCTGCAGTCCTGGTGCCTAGGGAGTACAGTTTCAGCTTCAACAGGAAATTATAGACAGGGACAGGCATTATGCCATAGTAGTGGGTAAACTTTGCAATACCAATGTTACCCTGGCTTCGGTCTATCTCCCCAGGCTCCCTAGTCCAGGCTATGAGTAAGTTTTAGATGACTTGTTGGTGCACACACAGGGTCTGTGCATCATAGGAGGGATCTGAATGTCACTCTCAACACTAATTGGATACAACCTTTCCTCCAGACATCGGACCACACCACTTCAGAAACATCTTAAGGTGACCCTCCCTAAGCTGGAAAGGTTGATGTTTGGTGTCACTTTTCCCTTCCACTAGATCCTATACCTACCACTCTTCTAAAACCTATACATCTTCCAGACTAGATTATTTTTTATCTCCAGTGAGCACTTGGATTTAATCTGAGATATAACTGTTGGATCCTCAGTTTTGTCCGATCATTCCCTTCTGTATTTAAAAATAGATGTCATACCAACGAGGGCGACCTCCTTGTGGCATTGAAATCTTATGCACCTGCAAGATCCAGAGTTTATTAGATGGTCTGGGTGGCCATACCACACATTTTATCAGACAATAGCTCTTCAGAAACCTCCCTAATATAAGATGGGACACCTCAAGACAGTCCTAAGAGGGAAATCATTAGATACTCCATGTATAAGAAAAAATTAAGGGAGAAATCATAAGGGAATTGCAGACACAGCTTTTGCACTTGCAAACCAGGCAACTTAAAGGTGATCTAACAATCAAAGAGGAATTAGCTGAAGTAAAGTAACATCTTCAAAGGTTGGTTGATCAGCAGGTGGAACAACAGTTGCTTTATTTGAAGCTAAGACATCAAAAAGGAGGACCACTAGGAGTCAGAAATCTGGCAAGACACGTAAGAGGCACCAAGTGCAGACCACGGTAATAAAACTCAAAGACCCTATATCAGGCATCCGACTATTACACCCGGGTGAGATTAGACAAGCAATGGCTGACTTTTATCAGAGATCAGAGATCCAGCCCACACCCCAGAAACTAGCCACCTACCTTGATAACTCCCCATTACCTAAGCTCTTCTTAGGCCCAAGTGGAGGGTTGTTACTTCTTATTACAACTGCAGAAGTTTGGGATACTCTCAAGTGGACTAAATATCAGAAAGCTCTGGGGCCAGCTGGATTCCCCATGGAATTCTATCACATATTTTGAAGAGTATTAATACCTCCACTATTAGCAACTTATATAGATATTCAAGAGGGAAGACCTACCCCACCTTCATGACGATATCTGAAATGGTAGCAGTTCCTAAATCTAGAAATGACCCATCCCTAATGGCTTCATATTGACCTATATCAAAACTTAACTGTGACTACAAGCTATTCATATCAATTATAGCAAAACCGAGTGGCACCTTTGCTGCTTCTCTAATAGATGGAGACCAGGTGGTTTTATTATGAAACATAAGCCCATGATGCTGTTCTGAGTACTCTGCTCATAGAACATGCATCTTCTAGGCAAATCCCAACTGTCCTTCTTGGCCTTGACACCCAGAAGGCATTCGATGAAGTGTCATGGCCTATCTTTGGGCTACTTTAAAAAGGCTTGCATTCCCTGATAAACTTATTTCCCAAATACAGGCCACGATCATGTTCCCTAAGCATATCTTAAGTTAGACGGATCCCTTTCTCAACCTTTTCCTTTATCTAGGGTACAAGGCATGGGTGCCCACTATCTCCACTACTTTTTGCACTCTATTTAGAGCCTTGGCCGCTAATATTAGGGCACAAGTCCGGTGGAGGGGTTCCAGTAGGAAGATCTAAAAATTGACACTATTTGCAGACGATATTCTGCTGACACTTACCTCCCGGAGACGCTGGTACCAGCAGTTTAGGCACAATTAACTCTCTTCAGTGGGTTAATGGGTTATAAGATTAACAATACCAAGACAGAGGCTTTTACCTATTCCTTTAA
The DNA here is from genome assembly GCA_016271365.2 of Neoceratodus forsteri. Classification (NCBI taxonomy): domain Eukaryota; kingdom Metazoa; phylum Chordata; order Ceratodontiformes; family Ceratodontidae; genus Neoceratodus; species Neoceratodus forsteri. The sequence goes on from CM057456.1 coordinate 1,875,675,386, forward strand.
ACCTCCCTTGCCATGAAAATGAATCTTCCATTTCATTGGAATAGGGTGGAGATGAGATATCTGGGTATTAAAATACCCTCTAAACTGTTGCATTTAGATCTGATGAATTACAAACCTATTACTCAACAAATCACATCGAATTTACCTAAATGGACCCTCCTCCCAATGGGGATTATCCCATGAGTTGAAACTATCCAGCAGAATATACTGCCCCACCTGCTCTTCTTTTAAAACTCCGATACTCCCACACATACATATTTCCAAACATGGGATAAGTTAATCTCCAGGTATATTTGGGGAGGTAAAGCACCTTAAGTGAAATATGCCACCTTACAACTATCTACAGCACAAGGGGGACTAAATCTTCTAACATGAAAGATATGCTCAGGCAGCTCATATACTGATTTCTCTATTACATGTAGCTACAGATTATAAGACACATTGGAAAGACATTGAAGTAACCCTTAATGGATTGGAGAACTTCCTGCCCTATATACTGGGAAATCCATTGAGATGTTTCCCACTTTCTAACTTCATGAACTTCACTGCAAAATTTCTGAGCAGCTGGATACAAATGTGGAGAACTCTTCTATCCTTTTCAGAGAGAAGATACTTAAGATTCTCTCGATCTCCCACTGGGAGAAATTTAATTTACATTATACATTCCAAGTAAAAGGTCCTTTGGGCATCCACTCTTTCCCACATCTTCAAACAGAATATAAACTCCCTAACAAACAAAGTAAATTCTATGAGATTTTGAGGGATATGCTAGCTCCATTTGAGGAAAATATAATGGCAGTAGCCAAAACCCCATCTGTTTTGCTTCAAATGGTGATGTTTTATCTGAGAGGACAACCTCAGGATCATGTCATTGGGAACTTGTATTCAGCACTAAGGGCCTATGATAAGACATATTTGGACTATGTTAAAGTTAAATGGTCAAAATATGTGAATTTATAATTTGATATAGGCATTGGCAAACTGCAACATCATTATACTCCAGAATCTCTTCCAATGTATATTGGTGGGAGTATGTTTGGAAAGCCAGAGTGAGATATTTTCGAACTCCGGAAATCATGGCAAAGTTCAGGGGACAGGGATGTGGGCAGAGGGAGGTGGGGATGACACATATTATTTGGTCATGTCCATACATAACAAGATTTTGGCAGGATATCGTAAGTGAACTAAATGCTATATATGGGAGGCGGGAGATATTTTCCCAGATCTTTATACTGACAGCAATACCTGCAGTGGGAATTAAAGTCCAGGGTCACTTTTCAAAATGTTATCTCTATTAATATTAGTGGCAAAAATATAACTCATCTGTGGCTTTCCACCCAGACTCCAACCAAGGAAGCCTGGAGAAAATTGACGTATGAAATGTATAACCTAGAGAGAACATCAGCAAAATGAATAACAGGTTGTCTGCATTTGATAGCCAATGGAGAATCTGGTGCTATACCAATTAGGACAATATGGGACTTTGTTCCTAAGTATATGCATTACTAAATTTAAAGGTATGTGGGAACTTGAATTTACTGGGGGATGGGGTATTTTAGTAGAGCTAAACTTCAATGAGACAGGGAATATTGCCTACCTTACAGCCATTATTTATATGATAGATATTGGCATACTCACTGTATTAAGGCTTATACTAGGAAAACAAAATTGGTATGTGATTATACAAAACTGGAGATCTCTGAATATATAGCAGGAAGTTAGTGATCACAGAACCACCAAAGACCCACCATCCTAGAAGGGCAAGAGTAGCTCTCCAGCCCTCTAGCTGCTGGAGGTCTGCCTCTGAGCAAGTAAGTGGTCTACTGAGAAATATAGGATATTCTTGACTCAGAACAGGACAATCAGGAGCTTAAAGGGCACACAGGCAGAAAGTAAGGAGGAGAAAAAAAACAGAGGAAAGAGTAAGGATTGCAAACAGTTAAGGGGCCAGAAATAAGACATGATTGGAGTAGTGCAGTGCAGTGGCTGTCAAGCAGCAGTCTTCCAGGAGACATTCTGGAGGATTCAGTGTTGTCCCATCTGCAGGCACCTCTCTGGGCTGAGGAGGAGGTTGCTCATCTCCAGGCTGAGTTGGCCAGGATTTGTGGGACCTCCTCTTCCATTCAGGGACCAGCAGTGCCACTGTCATTGCCTCAGAGGTTGCCAAGAAAGAGGAGTGGTTGGACCACAGTGGGCTCAGGGAGGGTGAGGTGGTGGAACAGAGGTGCATCCCTCAGAGTGTACCTCTCCACAATGCCTATGCCATTCTGGCAAAGTGTGGTTCCTCTATAGAGGCACCCACAGTGGAGACCAAGGAGGATGCTGGGAACCTCCACAAAGGATACCCACAGGAGGGTGGCAGGGGACCCTGCAGAGGAAAGAAACAACTCGGTGGGGACTCCATTGTTAGAAGGTATAACTGGGAGAGGAAGGGAAGAGGGAGGTAAGGTGCCTGCCTGGTGCCATGGCTTGGAGGGACAGGAGCGATCCTCAGGATTGGAAGCAGCTGCACAGGGAGGGAGCTGGATGTCATTATCCAACTAGGAAAAATTACCTGGCTAAGAAAGGATTAGAGAAGTGCAGGAAGAGTTTGTGGAATTGGGGAGGGCCTTAGTCAAGTAACGCACGATAACCTTCTCGGAGGTGCTGCCCATCCATGGCATAGGAGAGGCTAGGGTGTTCTGCACCATGGATTCAATCAGTGGTTGAAAACTGGTGTGGAGCTCAGGATTTGGCTTCATTGGGGACTGGGGTCCACCTGGAGTGATGCAAGCCTATACTGGCATGAATGGCTGCATCTGTCTGGGAGGGAACCAGGATCCTAGGTGATAGGTTTAATGCTTCATTGGCAAGCTTTTAAACTAGCCAAGGGAGGCACTGGAAAGGAGCAGGGAAATCCTAGCCCCCAAATAATCATGGTAGTAAGTGCGGCAAGCACCAACATAGAGGTGTCGATGGGGAGAAGGGCAGGGGAAATGGAGAAAGTGACAAAGGCAAGAAGGACAGGGATGGGGCAAAGGGAGTAAGGCCATCAGGAAATGGAGGGTAATGAGTACCAATGCCCGTAGTCTGGGCAACAAGCTCCCTGAGCTGGTGGTCTTGATGGAAAAGGGATGCCTGGATATCATGTGATCACAGAAACATGATACACAGAGAACCATGACTGGGATGTTAACATACCAGGGTACATAACCTACAGGAGAGACAGGCAGGGAGAAGGGGAGTAGCTCTTTATGTAAAGGAAGGGATAAAAGCAACTGAACAAAAGAGTAAACAGGGAGGAGAGGAGGCACTGTGGGTCACCTGGAGATTGAAAAGGGCACCACAACATGCACAGGGTTGTGTACAGACCCCCATGTCAGGGAGGGAATGGACAAGGATATGATAGAAGGCATTCTTAGAATGGCAGAGAAAGGGAGATACTGTTGATGGGAGACCTGAATATGTCAGATGTTAACTGGAGCACATTTGCTGCAGCCACATCCAAGAGCAGGGCCATTCTTGATGCCCTACAGGTGGCAGGCATTAGACAGCTAGTTTTGGAACCCACTCATGAGGAGCAATCTTAGACCTCATACTCTCAAGCAGGGGCAGTGAGAGGATCTCAGCTCTAGAAGTGGGTTGCCATCTGGGGACAAGTGACCATCAAACAGTGTGGTTCACGTTAAACTCAGCTACAGAGTCAAGCCATACAAAAGTGAGGGTACTAGACTTTAGGAGGGCTGACTTTGGCAAGATGGGAGAGTGCCTCAGAAAAGCACTAGCAAACAGGCTAGAAGGAGGTGTGGAGCAACAATGGGGAATCATCAAACTGCCATCACAGAGGCAACAAGCCCTTGTGTGAAGCAAATAAACAAATCAAATGAAAGAAAAAGCCACTATGGTTCTCAAAAGAGGTGGCTGTGAAAGTCAGGAAGAAAAGATAGCATTCCAGAAGTATAAGAAACACAGAAGAAGCAGGACAGAGAGCTGTACCAGTTAAGGCAGAAGAAAGCAGGGAGAAGTCAGAATAGCAAAGGCCCAAACTGAGGAAAAGATAGCCAACTCAGCTAAGAAGGGGATAAACCTTTTATAGGGTACATCAGCAACCTTGAAAAACAAGGGAGGGATAGTGAGGCTGAATAGAATGAGCGGTGGGTGGGCAGAGGGGACAGTGAAAAGCAGGGATACTGAACGAATATTCTGCTCAGTATTCACAAAGAGGAGGGGGAGTGCCTAATCCAATTAACAGAAGCACTCTTGATAGGGGGTCGGATCCCAGTCCTTTCACAGAAGAAAGGGTTCTGCAAGAACTCCTAAAACTGAAGGTGGACAAAGCAATGGGTCCTGATGGAATTCACCCAGAATTCTAAAAGAATTAAGGGAGGAACTAGTGAAACCACTGGCTACTCTTTTAATAAATCATGGGAGGATGGTATGGTACCCGAGGACTGGAGGAAGGCGGATGTGATTCCCCTTCACAAAGTGGGGCCAAGACAGAGGCAGGAAACTACAGACCTGTCAGTCTGACCTCTGTGGTAGGGAAAGTGATGGAGTCACTTCTGAAGGAAAGAATAGTTGAGTACCTAGAGGCCAGTGGGCACAGGACCCAAAGCAGCATGGGTTCACAGCGGAAGGTCATGTCAGGCAGAATCTAATAGATTTCTTTGACTGGGTGACCAAAGTAGTAGACCAGGGAGGGCTGTGGACATGGCCTACCTAGACTTTAGCAAGGCATTTGACACAGTCCACACAAAAGATTAACAGTCAAATTAACCCAGCCTGGGAGTGGGTCCCAGGGTGGTAGCCTGAATAAACATTGGCTACACAACAGGACACAGAAGGTAATTGTAAATGGAGTCCACTCTGAAGAAAGAGGGGTTACTAGTGGGTTACCGCAGGGTTCAGTATTGGGTCCAGTCCTTTTAATGTCTTCATCAGTGACATTGCAGAGGGACTGAATGAAAAGTATGCCTTTTGCAGATGACACAAAGATCTGCACAGGGTTGATCACAAGGAGGCGTGAAAGGATGAAAGGGACTTGCAAGGTTGGAGAAATGGTCAGAAGTATGGCAGCTAGGATTCAATGCAAAGAAGTGCAAAATAATGCCACCAGAAACAAGAACCCAGGGAAGAATACACAATGGGTGGGAGGTAGTAACAACAACTAAAAGGAAAGGGACCTTGGGGTAATCATATCAGATGACCTTAAGGTTAGCAAGCAACGTGAGAATGCAGTAGGGAGGGCTGGGGTATACTGGGATGTATAGGGACAGGCATCAGCAGCAGAAAATAGGAAGTTGTTATCCCTCTGTACAGACAGTTGGTGAGACCCCATCTGGAGTACTGTATCCAGTTCTGAGACCCCATCCCGCAAGGACATAGACAGGAAAGAGGTAGTCCAGAGGAGGGCAACTAAAATGGTGCAGGGTCTGCAAGAGAAGCAGTATGAGGAGAGACTAATGGAGCTTAATATGTATACCCTTGAGGAAAGAAGGGAGGAGGGACATGATAGAAACTTTTAAGTACCTCAGTGGAATCAACGAAGTCCAAGAGGTAGCATCTTTCAGAAAAAGAGACTTGCATGAACAAGGGGACACAGTTTAAAGATAGAAGGAGGGTGGTTCAGGGGCAATGTGAGGAAATATTATTACACAGAGAGCATAGTGGATGCATGGAACAGCCTTCCTGAGGAGGTTGTAGGGTCTAAAACTGTGGAGAATTCAAGAATGCATGGGACAGACATAAGGCAATTCTTGTGGGAGGTAGGAAGAAATAGGCTGTTGGTTAACTAGGATCTCGGCCTATCCTGTAGGTAGGGAAATGGGCAGACTAGATGGGCCTAGCGGTCCCTTATCTGCCTGCAAAAGTCTATGTTTCTATGTTTTCTCTTAACTATGTCTGCCTCCTATCACCATTACTCTGCATTGTACAGTACCACCTCTAAATGTATGTTTGTATTGCATCTGGTATCATAACAAGCTGCTAAAACCAATAAAAAATAATAAAAAAACAGAGCATTAGGGTGCATTCAGGATTCTAGGCATTGACTTGCATATACTGTGTATGCTGTCACAGGACATCATGTAGGATTCTGTTCATTTTCATTGCCCTTGGTTTGATTTTGCATGCATCTCAAATGTTCATTCCAGTTCGAGTTTTTGTTTGCCTTTCAGTTGAGTATTGGATGTAATGCATGACAGCATTTTCATCTATATTTTTTAGTCACCCACCCAATTCATCAGTTTAATTTCAGTGGATCCTCTGATACTAAAAATATGCAACACATGCTTATATCGTTTTAATTAGGGGTGTTGCAGACTGAGGACTCAGTTTTTTTTCATACAGTTGGTCAATTATGGCATCTGAAATTTCTTTTGGACGAATTGGTTTTGCATCCTTTGCCTAGTGCTTTTAGATTTTTTATTTAGCTGCTGGTGCTTGTCTTGTTATTTCAGTCTCTTGCCTTTTGTTATGGAGTGACTATAATTTTTTGATCTCAGGTATCTGAAAGGCTTATGGGTTCATATGGCTCACCATTTTTTGCATTCACACAAACTTTAGATAAATGGCTGTTCAGTGTTATGGGATCGATTTTTCTAAGGGTCCAGTGTCTGAGTATGTCTCTGCAAAATACTTTTGTATGCCAGTATGTCATAGTTGTTTTCTGTTAGTATTTTTATGTTCTTGGCCCTTTATAAAACATAATACTGATTCCTCAATAGTTAAGTACTTATCTGGCTGGTGGGCTGTGGATGTAGCAGAGACTGATGGTTTGCTCTGTTCTGTAGGTGATACAGGCTCAAGTTGTTCCATTTCTGTGTTTCTTGAGCTGGATTGTTCTGTTTGGTTCTTTAGGATAGGGACTGTTGCTGGCTGTATTTCAAAGGAGATGTCCATTGGTTTAGAGAGGTACTTTTTCAGTGGTGTGACTTTTTAAACATGGAGCTTTAACTGTATTGTAGTCTGTGTTGTTTAGGTAACTTTCGGACTCTTCTTTCTGCTTGTTTTTTTCTTTGTTTTAATAATGCTAGCCTTTTGGGTGTCCTGTTTGTTGTGAGGAATGGTTTTCTGTGTGAGCTCATGCTATTTTATCATGTGACTGGTACATGTGTGGGCACATCTGTGTTTCTGTGAGAACAAAGGCAACTGTTGGGTGTCAGGCAGTCATATGCCAGCTTTGCAAGTGTTGTCATGGAGACTGAGTGTCAGTGTTAATGCTCTGTGTTGTTTAGTTGAACTGATGGGATTTTGTTGCAGACTATTGACTGTCAAGTGTCAGACTCATGACAGTCTATGGAGGATCTGCATCAGTAGTGTTGGGATTGGGAGTAGGGAGCAGCAGGATTGGACACAGGTTGCAGAATACTGTTTTCCAAAATTCTGAAAAAATTAAGAAGTGAAATAGAGGTGAGGGCAGCAGCTTTAGATCACTCAGTATGGGAATTTATCTGTGACATGGGTTTGCCTTTTAGTCTTTGCAACTTTTCACAGTGGGATTTATACATTGTGTTAATTGCAAGGACTTTCACTTTCTTGTGTCTTCTATAAGCGTGAGCGGCGTTGTTGGCAGTGAGACATAAACTGCTTCTAGACCTTTAAAATGACAGCAGCCTGTGTTTTAAATTTTGTAAAGCCCAGTATTTTCATTCTTGTGTTTTGAGCACATTAAAAATAAGCTGGGAACTATACATACACACAAGAGTGAGCATGGTCGGGGCTTCAGTAAATGAGAAATGTCACCATTTATTGCCATAGCAATGCTCGCTCGTTTTAAAACCATTTTTGTTTTAATATTGAGTCTAAAGAGGCAAGAGGGAGTGCAGTGAAAGCCCTGTCTGTCTTCTTCCTACAGTCATCAAGCATGTTTCAGAGAAAAGTAATTAAACTTAAGATTGAAAACAACATTTAGTTACGTTTTGAGAGAGCATGTATTATTTAAAATTCTGGGAGCACATAATTTAGTGGTATTGTGAGCTGATCATCACTACATTAAATAATGGAAAGTGAAAGCTTTTGCGGTTTTGTATGATGTATCAGAAGATGAAGATATCACCATGATGTATAGGAAGATAGAGATGTCACTATGACATATAGGAAGATGGAGATATCACTGATATCCCCACTGTCTGACAAAGATTTTATTTATTGAATTTTGTTGTCCGGTAAGCCACTGGGCCTAGATGTCCCATTTTCAGGGGTGACCAGGGACAGCGAGGATACAGATGATAAGCAACTGAAATTGAACCAGATTAAGCTGTTGGTGGTATTTGTAGGAATGGGAGAAATTTGGCAAGGACACTGGGAAATTCCCTTTACTTTTTCTCTAAGTGCCATGGGATCTTTAGTATCCACCAGAACTACCACCAATCCAGGCAGATAGGACCTTGGTTTAATGTGTCATCCGAAAAACAGCTAGTAGTTTTATGTCTCTCAATATCCCAAAACTTGCAAAAACTTTATTAATGCATCAGTTAGCATTCCCACCATCAAAAGTTGGGAAATATGGTGTTAGAGTTTTCAACCCTAACAATCCATCCCCACCCCACACACTCCAACAGGCATCAGGGTGTATTTTGGAAGTCAGCCATAATGCTCACCCCATTCCATAAGTAAATAAACTTAGATGGGTACAGTATAGGAGAATGAGGTGAGATTAGGACTGACACCCTCAAGAAGGCACATCCTCAACACCTGTTGGTATGTGCAGGGTGGGTAAGTTGTTAGGGTTGGAAACCCTAACACCACATTTCCCAACTTTTGATGGTGGGAACCCTAACTGATGCATTAACACATTTTTATCAAGAATTTTCACTTTTGACAAAGTATCACCCTTAATGGTAATGTTATTTATGTGTGCACTCCATATATGTGTACATGTTTGTATCAGGAAGCGCAGTGCTCCTGGCCCTGCTCTTACATTTGTAGGGGAAGTGTGACAAAATTGTCAGCATAGCTAGTTATTACCCCACTTGATGTACCCCATATTAAAAGTTTCTAATCCCAGCTGAAATGTAAGTACTTGCAACAGCAACATTCCACACCACAGATGCAAAAACACATTTTGGCCAGGATTTGCAAAATGAGAGCTGTGGCATACATGAGGTGGGGTAATAGCATGTGTATGTTGAAAATTTGGTGTCAAAATATTTAAAATTCACAAAGTTACAAGCATGCATAACAAAATGAAATGAACTGTCATAACTCTGCCATTTTAATAATTTTAACCCCACATTCAACATAGTTCTTATGACCCCACCCTCCTGAACTATATGACTATCATTACACAATCCTCCAAAAGGTGATTTTGCCAACTGACCGTGAAATCACCTTTCCAGTAGGAACTTCAGAATGACAGTCGCACTGTTCATGAGGTGGGGTCCCCAAAAGGCTACACTGAAAGTTGGGATCAACATCTCAAAAATTGCCAGAGTTATGCATTAAAGTTGAAACCCCATCGAAATGCATTGAAGTGCATTTACCTTAGTTTTCATATTGCAGTCTCCAGTTTCAGCAGCAAGATGTGTCATCAATCAGGGAGTTGATCTCAAATCTTGGACATCTTCAGGTGAGTGAGGGAGTGTGGGGGTTTCAAGGGGGTGTGGGGAGTAGGTGCACAGTGGGAGGTTGGGTGGGGTGCAGGTCTAATCAACGATGTATGGTATGTTTTACAGGTTAAAAAATGGAAATTGCATGACAGTTTTCTTGTTTTCAGCAGAAAAGACATGGAGGGTGGGGAAGCCATTGACCACCAATGTCACACAACAAATGGGTATTGGGGTGGTGGTACCCTAGACACCAGGAAAAATGGTGCCAACAAAGGGGTGGGTAAGCAAATTAAATTAAAAAATAAACAAATAAAGAGATGGGCATCATGGATTGGGGAGGGAAGGCCACTAGATCACCAGGAAAATTAAATTAAAAAAGGCTGCAGTTCAGTTAATCTTGGAGTTTACTCAGTCTCTTCTTTGACATGTCATGCATCAAAAGGTGATGGTGCTCTTAGTAAGGGCTGTAGATATTAAAACAATGCTCATCCCTGTACAGTAGTCACAATGTAGCAGTATTTCAACTGATCAGAGATTAAAGGAGACAGGAAATCTGTGCAAATTGGCAGCAGTTAGCAATGTTCCCACTAGGAGAAATTATAAGCTTGCCTCCAGATGAACCATATGTAACTGTACCTTAATAAACATCGATGTGAAAATCATGTTTAATTGTTTTCTTTTATGAACAACATTTGAACAGTTCTTTTCTGAACCAGTAATTTGAGTGTTTACTATATCACAGTTTGAGTACAGAATGCTAAACATGAGCTATTGTCCTATCAGAATCATGCTTAGAATTCTTTTCCTCAAACCATGACATAGTTAAAACTCCTGATCACTGGTTCCATGAAGAGAACTGCAACAGAATGTTGCCCATAAAAACAAAAACAATGCAAAATACAGTTATTCATATCACTTTTATTCGGTACAGTTACGTATGGACCATTTAGGCTTATGGATATCATTTCTGTAAACTGGAACATTATAAATAGCTACCAATTAGAAATAATTTCCTGTCCTCTTTAAACTGAGTAAACTCTCACATGTTTCCCTGCACTCTGCATAGTCTAAACCAGACACAGGGTATATAAACTGAAGCTGTCAGAGTACAACAAGCTAATGGACTCATAGTTTAGTTACTTTATTTATTCAAACATCACTAAATGATTACATACAAATATCTGAGATCAGGGAGGGAGGGCCACTAGACCACCAGGAAAGACATTGGCAGAGGGTTAACTTGTCCTCAGTTAGCCAGGCAAACACATTTAAATAGTTGAAGAAATACTGAAATATCAGTTATGTTTACCTAATGCTTGGTTGAGAAATCTGATTTTGTGGTCAGTTGTGCCCAAAAATGTTCAGAAATATGTGTGTTTTATCCACATAGGTGTTACACTGCAAATTGTGCAACTATTTTCATGAAACAAAGAGGGTTCTGCCATAAATTACGCAGTAAAACCTCCATAGAAAAAATAAACATATTTCTGGACATTTGGGGAAAATTAGCCAGAAAATCAGATTCCTGGGCCCCAATTAGGTAAACACAGCTGTTGATGTTACCATGTCAGCAATCTTCAAATATTTCAGTTTGTTTGCCTCGTTAACTGAAAAACAAGATGGTGGAAGCTTGAAAATACTTTCCACATTTGTGACAAAATACCCACATTCGCAGCAATAAAAGTTGTTTTGAGGCTGCCATCTAACTTTCCCATAGGAAATAATGGAAACTTTTACTTTGAATAACTTTGAATCGATTAATAGTTTTCACCAAACCTTCAAAGGCACATCTATGAACCAAGCCTAATATACCCTAAAAATGTCAGACCAAACCCCCAAGCCATTTCTAAAAATGGTATGAGAGTTACATACAATGGTAATTTCACATTTTTGACACTCTGTATCTCTGCACCTGCACATTTGACCAGAACAAAATGTATCACATCCAGAGATCTTTGGTCACTGATGGTGCACGTAAAATGTTATGCAAATCGGTGAAATGGTTGCAAAGTTCTTAAAGTGCAAACTTTTAAGTTTAACATAGAAGTGACCATTGAATACAAACTACAGGGATGCTATTGTGCCCCATAATAATATATATATATATGTATATGTGTGTATATATATATATATATATATATGTGTATACACACAGTGTGTATATATATATATATATATATATATATATATATATATACAGTCCCCATCACTTATAGCTCACACGCTTTATGAGGGCAATTGCTTTGGCGGGCAAATTCCTGTTTCCACTTGCCCACTCATTGACTGCAATGTAAAGCGCTGGTTATAGCGATCTATGCCTGCCTTCTATTTTGGGCAGATTAGCTGATAAAGTTCAACATGCTGAAGTGTGAATTAATGTTCTAACAGCTAATCTGCCCATAATAGAAAACTGGCATAAACATAACGACCGCTAATTGGTCCCAGCTAATGTAGCAGCAGTGAATGGAAGAAGCAATCTGTCCAAAAAGGTAACAGGGATCCGATTCTGTTAGTTTGCTGCTCCGATTAAAGAAGACTCCCATGTGGTGCTGTGTTGTCCTCTGAAAGGGCTTTCCTGAGGCCTTTATGCTGTGGCAGTTATGGGAAGAGAACTGTCTTACCCCTTGTGATAGTGAAGGGAAAGGGATCCAATTAAAAGAAGACCCCCATGTGCTGCTGTGTTGTTAGTGGTTATGAGGAAGGTGAGTGCAGCAAACTAACAGAACATGTGATTACCTCAGAAGGGATTTATGTAGGGCAGTGAAGTATACAAATTATAATTTTTGGTTACAGCGACCAGTGTATATATATATATATATATATATATATAGAAGGTACATGATGGGCATGAGTATGATATGGCAAATACTGTCACTCCTGCAGAGTGAGCTCTGGCTATCTCATGAGTGCGAATTTCACAGAACACCCTGTTCCTCACTGCTGCCTGCAGCTAACTCAATTACCACTAAAAACAGTATCAGCTGTTCTGACACTCTGCTTCTTAGCCCATTACAATTACTGTGAGCTCTCAGCTTCACTGCAGCCAGACTTCTAAAGAATGCAGCTTCACTAAAGTATGTTTCTGCTCCTACCTAAAACTAAGTCATTTAGCATTGTAAAACACACTCATGTGTCTCTCAGAGTTTATAACATTGCCAGCCCATTCAGAAAAACTCACACACAGAATGAGCAAACACATAAGCAAAAACAGAACACAAGACAGCATAACCAAACTTCTGAAACTCTTGGCCCTATTGTATATATCGAATACATGATGGGCAGATCATGTGCTATGGCAAATATTGTCACTCCTGCATCGTGAGCTTGGATATCTCACTCTGCAGGGGTGACAATATTCTGCTATCACTCATGCCCATCATGTATCTCCTATATATATATATATTAGAGGCAAAAACTCTGTTTAATGCATCAGTTAGGGTTGTTCCACAACCCTTTGCCTACTCAGCCCACCGCCCCAACTGGAATTGGGGTGTGCATTGAGATCATCCATCTTAACTGTCACCCCATCAGATGTGGAAAGAAGCTGAGGAATGGAAGAATGGGGTGACAGTTAGGACCCGACTGACCTCAATGCGCACCCTGATTCCAGTTGAGGAGGGATGTGAGGTGCAAAGGGGTTTCAACCCAACGCCGAATTTCCTCACTTTTGTTGCTATGGAACAACCTTAACTGATGCATTAAATGGATTTTTGCCTCTAATTTCCCTTCTTTTGAGAATGATAATGAGAAATAGTGAATGTAATGCGCGGCTGGGCGTGGGGCCCTGTGAGCCTCAGCTCCCCACCATGTGATGTCTTGTCACATATAACATTGTGCCCGCAAACACAAATCGTAATGCGCATGGTGACACAAAGTGAAACAGAAAGAGGAACGGTACTGTAGACAGAAATGTGAAAAACAATGGAAACACAACCGCAAATGAAAAACGCAAAGGGTAGAACGCAATGGTGGCGTAAACATGAACGGTAAGTGAACGGATACGGAACCGCAAGCAGAAACGGTAATGGTAAGAGTAATGGTGCACAGGCTGGTTTTCCCCAAAAGCTGTATAGAGAAAGACAGTGAGAAAGAATGTATGCAAAATAATGACTCTCGGAACACAAAATCAGTAGTTGTAATAGTAAATTGCTTATATCTCAGTAACCTGCACGACATAGAAAAAAAATTTAAAAGTCATATGTATTATTACTTTCCTGGATAGTTTTATACATAGCCCCAGCTATAATTTTTGACAAAACTCCATATCATACCGCTTTCAAGATCACGGGCCCTCAAAGTGTGATAGCGCCGTAATGTTATCCTATGGGAAGAAAACAGAAGTTCAGACTGCCATAACTTTTGAACAGTTTAATATTTTTCATGAAATCTTTGAAAGGGACATTGGGGACCCGGCGCATGTTTCCTGAATATTTCGGGCGATCGCGCATGTGACCTGTAGGAGCAACCGTAAAATTCCAGAAAAGCGTAGCGCATGTCAGGATCACTTAATAACTCCAAAGCCATGTATCCAACTGGTACAAACTTGGCAGATCCCAAGGCATATAGGTCTTGATCATGTATTCCAAATTTCAGGCAAATCTGTCAAATGGTTGCAAAGTTATTAAGTTGCACAATCTTAGGTTTAACATGTAAGTGGCTTCTCAACCTAACTATGGTAGCACTACCGTGCTACCATTATATACGCTACTGGACAAAAGTTTTAGAACACCCATTTTTCCAGTTTTATTGAAATTTAAGCAATTCCAGTCCAGTGAATAACCTGAAATGGTACAAAGGTAAGCAGTAAACTGCTAGAGGTTAAAAAAGTTTAGGTTGGCAAAACTGAAAAATAATGTCAATTTCAGAGTTATAAAAAGGCCTTCTTCAGGGAACAAGTAATGGGTTAATAACTTATAGCTGTTCTGTATCAATGGAAGTAAATTAAGCCTTGAAAGTTGATGCAAACAATTCCTACAGGTGTCCCAACTTTTGTTGATTACTTGATTACAAACCCCTGTATGTATAAAGCAGTGTTGGAACAGACTGTTATTACACCCTCTGAAGCATTATTTGGACAATATTGCACTGCAGGAAGTAGTAGATTGCTATCATAATGGTGAGAAAAAGGAAATTAACAAAGGAAGACAGACAGACCATTATAACCCTTAAAAGTGTAGGTCTTTCCTTTAGAAAATTGCAAAAAGCCAAGGTGTCAGTGAGTACAGTTTCCTACACCATCAAATGGCACTTGGAAACTGGAGGAAACTCTGACAGGAAGAGGTCTGGCAGACCCAAAGCCACCACAGAATCAGAAGACAAGTTTCTGAGAGTTAACAGCTTGCATGATAGGCAGCTCCCAGGACAACAGCTTCAAGCACAGCTTAACACTGGTCAGTAAGCAAGTCTCAGTTTCAACTAAAGAGAAGACTTGAGCTGCAGGTTTGACAAGTTGAGTGGCAGTAAAAAGCCATTGCTAAGATGGCAAAATAAGAAAAGAGGCTTGCCTGGGCCATGAAGCACCGCCAGTGGACTACTGAAGACTGGACGATGAATCAAAATTTGAAATCTTCAGTTCATCACGGGGTTTTGTATGCCGTCAGTAGGCGAAGGATGGTTCCTCAGTGTGTGACACCAACTGTCAAACATGGAGGAGGAATCATGATGGTCTGGGGCTCTTTTGCTGGATCCAGAGTCGGCAACTTGCACAGAGTGACTGGCACCCTGAACCAAAAGGGCTACCACAGCATTTTGCAGTGCCATGCAATACCCTCTGGTCTACACCTAGTTGGTCAGGGGTTCATCCTACAGCAAGATAATGACCCAAAACATACCTCCAGGCTATGTCAGAACTACCTTCGAAGTAAAGAACAAGGCGGTGAGGCTTCAAATCATGGAATAGCCAGCACAGTCTCAGACTTAAACCCCATCGAGCTGGTTTGGGATGAACTGGACAGAAGGGTGAAAGCAAAGCAACCTACAAGTGCAACACATTTGTGGAACTCTGCAACAGTGTTGGGAAGAACTTCCCAAACAATATTTGATGTCCATTGTAGGAAGAATGCCACAAGTGTGTTCGCGGTTATATCTGCAAAAGGTGGCTACTTTGATGAGTCAAAATTTAGATTAAATTTTGTTAAACAAAATGATTCTATGATTTCTTTTTTATCTCCAATTGTTTATTTGTTCTATGCTTTAATTTCAGAGTACATCGAGACATTAAACTGCATAAATTTCAATAAAAACTGGAAAAATGGGGTGTTCTAAAACTTTTGTCCTGTAGTGTATATATATATATATATATATATATTAGAGGCAAAAACTCAGTTTAATGCATTAGTTAGGGTTGTTCCTAGCGACAAAAGTGAGGAAATTCGGTGTTAAGGTTGAAAACCCTAACTCCACATTCACCCCACCCCCAGCACCACACACACACACACACATATGCAAGTAGGGGAGGACCAGCAACATGACCAATCACAGACAACCAGCAGCAGGCGTGCAGTTGTGCTCTGATATCGCACGGTCATCTGTGACTGTCCACTCAGGATGCAGTACCTGGTCAGGAGCCTTGCCCGTGTGAGGCCCTGCAAATCCTAACTGTGCTAAGTTGAGTGTCCTTGCAATCAGTGAGGTGTACTATTGATGTCCATACCCTCTGTTTTGCTGTGGGTCTCCACTCAGGATGTAGTACCTGGTCTCGGGGTTTGGGGGCATTGCCTGGCTGAGGCCATGCAACTCATTACTGTGCTAACTGGAGTGTACCTGTAATCAGGGAGGTGTACCATTTATGTCAATGGCCTTTGTTTTCCTGTGGCTGTCCACTCAGGATGCAGTAACTGCTCTGTGGGGTGCATTGCCTGCCTGAGACTGTACAACTCCTAAGTGTGCTAACTTCTGTACAGCTGCAATCAGCAAATTGCACTGTTGATGTCCATGGGCATATTTTTGCTGTGGCTCTCCAGTCAGTAAGCAGTACCTGGTCTGGGAGTGGGGCATTGTCTGGCGGAGGTCCTCCAATTCCTAAGTGTGTTAACTTGTGTATACCTGCAAGCAGGGAGATATTCCATAGATGTCCATGGCCTTAGTGTTGCTGTGGCTCTCCACTCAGTATGCAGTACCTGGTCTGGGGGTGGGGCATTGCCTGGCGGAGGTCCTCCAATTCCTAACTGTGTTACCTTGTGTGTACCTGCAGTGAGGAAGATATACCATAGATGTCCATGGCCTTAGTGTTGCTGTGGCTCTCCACTCAGGGTGCAGTACATGGTGTGCCAGGGTAGAGGCATTACTAGCTAAGGACATGCAACTCTAAGTGTGGTAACTTGTGGGCTCCAGTAATCAGGGATATGTACCATTGGTGTACATGGCCCCCAGTTTTCCTGTGGATCTTCAGAGAGCATACAGTACCTGGTCTGGGGTGGTGGGGATGTCTTGTAGTATATTTAGACAGTTCTATTTTATTTCTGTCACCTGCTGCTGGTTGTCTGTGATTGGTTGTGTTGCCTTGGTCCTCCCCTACTTGCATGTGTGTGTGTGTGTGTGTGTGTGGTGCTGGGGGGTGGGGTGAATGCCGAGTTAAAGTTTTCAACACTAACACCAAATGTCACGGTAGTGCTACCATAGTTAGGGTTGGTAATTAGCACTTTTAAGGTTAAAGGGTCAAATTTTCATCTTAATAACTTTGCCACCATTCAATGGATATGCCTCAAATTTGGTATGCACAATTGGGCATGGTAGATCTTGGGATCTGCCAAGATTTGTACTGCTTGGATATACAGCTGCAGAGTTAAGCAACAACCAATTGTGCAATTATGCTTTTTGTGATTTCTTTGTTTGCTTACAGGTCGCACAGTTTGTGTGACCAGTCCAACAACTTCAGGGAACATGCAGCCAGGGTCCCTGATGTGCCTCTTGAAGATTTTGTGAAAAAATATTGAATGGTTCAAAGTTATTCAAAAAACAAGTTCCCATTATAAGTCAGTGGGAAAAGTTAACGAACAGTTCAACACTTTCACAAATGCAGTTTTGCTTTAGCAAATGGCCTTTACTTTCGTAAATCCACCATTTTGTTTTCAGTTGGTGATCAGAAAAATGCTTGGCATTTAAATTTGGGACCCTCTAGCAACACAATTATTTTTGTGTTTACCTAGTCGGACCCTGAGGATGCTAGCCATGTCTTTATTTGGGGTTAAACACCCCAGAAATATGTTTTTCAAATTTCTGGAAAAATTACTTTCACAAAGTAGTGTCGCATTCATGAAAGTGTGGCAAATTTTTGTGAAAGATTTTGCAAATTGCAACACTACTTTTCTAGGCTATGGCAAAATGACAGCAATTCTTTGCCACCCTGCTGCAAAAGAATGGTTTGGTCTTTTGGCTGAAATATGGATGGAGCGCAGCCAACATCTCACAGATGTGCATTTCAGTATTTTGATGAAAAATATTACAGGGTGGCAAAGTTACGACACTTCAAATTTGACATTTTTCTCATGGGATAACATTACATAGTCTGCCTCATTACAGAACTCCTTTGCCGCCTGCTGCAAAATAACAGTTTGGTCTTTTGGGCTGAAATTTGGAGGGATGAAAGCCAACATTCCACTGATGTGTCTTTTCATGGTTTGGTGAAAAAATATTACAGGGCAGAACAGTGACAGCACTCCAAAGTTAATGCTTTTTCTCTTTGGATAACATTCGCACTCATTGCTCCTTTTGGGGCCCGTATCTAGGAAACGGTGCGAGATACTGACTTTTGTCTAAGAATGCTTAGCCCCTAGTTGGGCTAAGTGAAAAACTAACCAGGAAAGTCATAATTCATATGAAATTTACATTTTTTCTACGCCATACGATTCCTGAGATATAAGCAATTTAATATTCCAAGTCCTCATTTTTCTGCTTCAAGGCCCATTGTTATCTATACATTCTTTGTTTCACTGTGTTTTCCAATGCTTTTTGGGGAAAGAAGGGTGTGCCCTTCGTTACTTTGCCAGTTAGCGTTTCCAATTCGTTTCTGTTACTGTTTGTGGCACCATTACCGTCTCATCCGTGTGCATTATTGTTTGCTTTTTCACTTGCGTTTGCATTTCTGTGTCGTTTGGCGTTATTGTTACTGTTACCATTACCAGTTTCATTTGCAATTGCAGTTCCATCCATGTGCATTACAGTTTGCTTTTCATATGCACTTGCATTTCTGTTTCATTTCTGTTTCCTTTGGTGTTATTTTGATGTTACTGTTACACAAGACATCACATGTTTGCGTTACAATTGCAGTACCATGACCGTGCTCATAATGGTTTGCATTTCTGTACTCACTTGCATTTGCATTTCTCATTCCTTTGGCGTTATTCTTGCTGTTACCATTAACATTTGCATTAACAATTGTGGTTCCATGACCATGCACATTACAGTTTACGTTTCCATACACCTCTGTTCCTGTTTCCATTTCTGTTTCCTTTGGCATTATTCTTCAAGTTAACTTTACCATTTGCATTTACTATTGCTGTACCGTGGCTGTGCACTTTACGGTTTGCGTTCATGTGTCTTCTCGCATTTGCGTTTCTCTTTGTGATCCCTTTCATGTTCTTTTTGCTGTGACACTTAACATTTCCATTTAAAATACTGCTGCATCACTGTTTGCATTACCAGTTGTGTTTACGTATGTGCTTCAATGTCTGTTTGCATCACTGTTCACTTTTGCGTCACTTTGCACTTGCGTTTCTATTAATGTTTCCTTTACCATTTACGTTTCTGTTACCATGTGCACCACTGTTAGCACTTCTGTTTCTGTTGCTGTTCCTGTTACTATGTCACAAGAGATCACATGGTGGGAGCACCCGCGCTGCATTACTTTCACTATTTGTTGTCATCATTTCCAGAAAGAAAAGGAAATAGAGCAAAAACTCCATTTAATGCATCAGTTAGTGTTGTTCCACAGTGACAAAAGTGAGAAATTTGGTGTTAGGGTTGAAACCCCCCTTGGACCCCAGGCCATCCTCCAACTGGCATCAGGTGCTTGATTGAGAGTAGTTGGTCTAACTCTCACCCCATTCTCCTATACCTCTGCTTCTTTACACATGTGATGGGGGGAGAGTTAGGCGATGACCCCAATGTGCACTCTAATGCTGGTTGAGGGTGGCCTGGGAGTTCAAGGGGGTTTCAACCCAACACCAATTCTCACTTTTGCTATGGAGCAACCCTAACTGATGCATTAAATGGGGTTTTTGTTTCTAATATATAGTGTATATATATATATATATATATATATATATATATATATATATATATATATATTATGGTGGAGGAGCCATTTTAAGGTTAAAGGGTCAAATATTGCACCTTAATAACTTTGCCACCATTCCATGGATATGCCTAAAATTAGGTATGCAAGATTGGGCATGGTAGATCTTGGGATCTGCCAAGTTTTGTATTGGTCAGATATACAGCTGTGGAGTTATTAAGCACCAATGAAATGTGCATTTATGCTTTTTCAAATTCTTTGCTCTCACCTACAGGTAGCACCGTTTGCGAGATTGGTCCAAAAACATCAGGGAATGTGCGGCCATGGTCCCTGATGTGCCTTTTGAAGGTTTTGTGAAAAATATTAAATGGTTCAAAAGTTATTCAAAAACAAATTCACATTATAGCCAATGGGAAAAGTTAACAAAAAGTGCTAAAGTGTCATACATGCAGTTTTTATCGTCACAAATGACCCTGTAGTGTCATGGAGTCAGCCATTTTTTTTCAGTTAGTGATCACAGAAATGCTTGGCATTTAAATTTGGGACCCTCTAGGAAACAATTCTTTTGTGTTCACCTAGTCGGACCCTGAGGATGCTAGCCATGTCTTTATTTGGGGTTAAACACCCCAGAAATATGTTTTCAAATTTCTGGAAAAAGTAGTGTCGAAAAATAGTGGCGCATTCACGACACTTTCACAAAATTTGCGAAAGGTGTCACAAATTGTGGCGCTTACTTTTCCAGGCTATGGCCAAAATGACAACACTTCTTTGCCACCCTGCTGCAAAAGAACGGTTTGATCTTTTGAGCTGAAATTTGGAGGAAAGCAGCCAACATGTCACAGATGTGCCTTCTGATAGTTTGGTGAAAAAATATCACATGCCTCCCAAGTTACGGTTCTCCAAAGTTGACATTTTCCCTTAGACTAACATGGTGGCGTATGCCTGTCTTTCGAGTCTCGTATCTGAAAGCGATGCAAGATACAGATTTTTTGTCCGATGCCATGTAATACAGAATGGTAGCCAGGAAAATAGTGATTTCTGTGAAATTAAAATTGTTTTTCAATGTCGCACGGTTGCTGAGGTATTTGCAATTAAGTACTTCCAATGCTCATTTAAGCTTCCATTCCCATTACAATGCATACATTCTTTATGCACACTGTGTTTCTCTATGCAGTTGTCCAGCAAAACAGGGTATGCAGTTCCGTTATGGTTACACTTACTGTTTCAACTTGTGTTTATGTCCCTGTTTGCGTTACCATTTCCGTGTATGCCACCATGTGCATTACCCTTTGCATTGTCATTTGCACTTGCTTTCCTTACTGTTACCATTTCTGTTTTCACCTTGTGTTTGCATTGCTGCTTCTGTTACTATGCCACAAGACATCACATGTTGGGAGCATGAGGCCCAAAGGGCCCACACTCCACCGCTGCATTACAGTCACTATTTCTCGTCATCATTCTCAAGAAGGGAAATTAGAGGCAAAAACTCCATTTAATGTATTAGTTAGGGTTGTTTCATAGCGAAAAAGTGAGGAAATTCCGTGTTAGGTTGAAAGCCCCCTTGGAACCCCCAGTCCACCCCTAATAACGGCATCAGGGTGCACGTTGGGATCATTGGTCCTAATTCTCACCCCATTCTCCTATACCTCTTCTTCTTCACACATGTGATGGGGTGAGAGTTAAGGATGACCCTAACTCACACCCCAATGCCAGTTGGGGGTGGACTGGGGGTCCAAGGGGCCAACCCTAGCATCGAATTTCCTCACTTTTGTCACTGTGGAACAACCCTAACTAATGCATTAAACTGAGTTTTCCTCTAATATATAGATATAGATATAGATATAGATATAGATATAGATATAGATATAGATATAGATATAGATATAGATATAGATATATATCGTTCAGTTCAGTTTTATTTGTTTGGTTTGAAAACTATTACAAATTAGCAATTATACAATGGCAAGAAAGAATGCTGGCCTTTGATTGGTCAGTCTGGGACTGGGCTGTGATGTTATCCCAGCACAACATCACAGCTCTAGTCCCAGTCCACTAATGACCGCATCAACCATTCCCATAATCACTCCACTCAGCCCTCTTCAGTTACCCTGCCAAACAGCCCACTTCCATGATTCCGCTCTTCACCCACCTTTCACTGTACCCAAGTAAAAATCAGCCTACATGAAACCAACAGCTCTTCACACAGTACATTCCCCAAAATCCACTAAATCATTTTTTTTAACTGCCACTATGAGCAGCTTGGCACACTGTTACTGCTTGTCTATTAAGCACATGTACACTCACCTTGCAACATTCACCTGACCCAGGATGAGAGACTTGCTCCTTGATTACTTCCCAGACCCAGCTCAGTCACCAGTAAATGCAGTAGATTTAAAAAAAGTCAGTTTAATGCAACCACCTTCATCTACTGGTTCCATGCCTCAGTATACACACACTTGCTCCATGCTGCTCGGCCATTCCCGCAGAACCACATGCAGTGTCTCCTTCATAAAATAAAAATAAATATTCTCTTAAGTATTCCAGATAAATGAGCAACTACTACATGGCACAAAACACATTTCCCCTCAGAAGCTACCGAACACTTGGTCTGTCTCGGAACCCCAGAAGTCTCGTTCACTTCTATCAGTTGTTCCTGATGTGCAGTCACCCAATAAAATAGCAGGCAGTGGGGTCACTAAATTAAACTCTGTACAAACTACCACCAAAAAAAAACAGCAACAGTTCTTTGGAGGAAGAAACAGACTACAACACCAAGATAAAATTTTGTCAGAAGGGCAGTCAAATGCAGAGACAGAGTCAACTTGTATACCAGCAGCACCAGCTACTGGCCAAAACAGGACTCTTTGTTCCCTATATATCCCTCCACAATGATACAGTAAATGACCTGAAAATCAAGTAAAAAAAGATTTTTTAAATTATAAATGAGCCATTGTATAATAGCAATAATGCACTCAGGGTGTGTGTTGTGCTGGGATAACATCACCTCTGGGTGATTAGTCACACTAGCCTGCGGCCTCATGCCTAATCACCCCAGGCGTGACGTTATCCCAGCACAACACCACCCTGTTGTGAATTATTGTAAATATCAAATAATAAAATTTCCAGACATACAAATTCATTATTTAACATATCAATAAATACAGAAGATAAAATCATTTCAGATGTAACTGACAAGGGTAGATAATATTGATCAAAGCAATTCCTGGATCAGTATTGCACTATTTTGTTTCTTGTATATCCAACTTTTAATATATTATTCAAGATTTTCCATCTCAATTCCAATGTATAATATCAGATAATGCACCTAGGTGGAACATAATCACTAATCCATCTTCACAAGTGAACTTACTTCAAAAGCAGCTACCTTTTTCATTACATATAGATCATTTGTATTTAGGAGATGCAGTGTCATAGCTTCAGGGAGAGGTTGAGGTCAGCCAGAATGTCACCCAGCCATTTATCTCTCTGGCATTTAAATAAAGGGCAAATTAGAATAATATGTTTAGCATCGTCCTCCAGCGACAAACCACACTTGCAATAAGGTGAATTTATATTCATTCTCTTTTGCCTATAGTAAATGTAATTGGCTTTGTAAATTTCAATCTGATCCTAGACAAAGCTCTTCTTTTGAAAGGGTCTGACAATTTGAGTTAATATGGTTCTAATCCATGTTCCAACTTAATTTGTTTATATCATCTAAATAACTTCTGATTTGCCAGTGTCTCTTTCATATTTTTTGTATGTCTCATAGCCTATTCTTTATAAGATTCACTATCTCATCCCAAGGTTGTAAAAGACAACCCATAGGATGTGACCTAGGCCATTTGGAAGAAGTAAATTCTTGATTATGTTAGTCGATGGGAACTCAAGTCCTAGATGGGAGTATTCAAGTTCTTCCTCAAAACATTGTCTAGGCAGGCTTGTTTCATTTAAAAGTAATGTTTAAATAGTTGCAATTATTTTCCTGTCCAGCACTAGAGTGCGTGTGGAAATGTTCCTGTTTCAAGCTTTAGTATGACCATCGGGACAGACTGTGGGACCATCAAAATGTATCTGTTAATCTTATTCAGAATAACTTTTAAATTATTTAATGTGGTATCACCCCAATTTTCTGCTACGTATATCATACTTAAGCAATAATCCATGACAGGGTGTGGGTTATACTGGGATTTACTCACGCCTTGCATGGTTTGGTCACTAGGCTGCAGGCTGAGTAGCCAAATTCACACAAGGTGTGAGTAAATCCCAGTACAACTCACATCCTGTAGTGGATTATTGTGATTATACAATGTCCTTTTAAAGACAAAATAAAGAAAAGACTTGAAAATACTAAATGTTTGTCTTTTTTAATTTTTGTTGTTAAAATATCCTTCCTCCTTAAGTTAAAATAGTCCACACAGAAGAACGGTAAAGATTCCTTTTTGCTGTATCATGCCCCAAACCAATATATTTTCTTTGTTTCCCATATTTTCATTGTTTCAGAGAGTGTCAGTGCCTGTTAGGATGACACAAAGGAAGAGTTGCTCGAAGACAGAAGCAGTGAAGAGAGCATATTACTTAGTGTTAGCAGAGTGGGCTGGAAACAGGAGGAACAGCATTTGTTTTTGACTAAGAGCAAGCAGAATAAGTATTTTTCTTTACTACAGAAACTGCACATGTGAAAGCCAGAAATATCAAGGGCAAAACAACTATTTGTCTTTAGTACAGATTAACACAGGCTGTGTCAGTGATACTGACAGACAGTGAGAAAGCCAAGCCTGAAACTATTTTTTCTGTAATGCTGAACACAAGCTGGGAGAGAGATGGCAAGTGCAGAAATGGGGTGTAGAGTGAGGCATGACACAGCAGTGCTAAAACAGTCATTTCCTGACATGCTGAAGACAGTGAAAGCATGAGCAAAAGTACTGTTTTTGTGCTGTATAGCTTAAAACACAGTCTGTGGCGAGACCGAGAGTCAGCAAGCTTAGAAACAGTGTTTTTGTGTACTACTGAGCATGGGCTCTCAGAGTGAGCGAGCAAGACAGATAGAGAAAAGAAATGTGAAACAGTTTTTTCTGAGACATGCCTTCTATCTCACACATGAAACAAACAAAACAAAATTGGGGTTATGTCTAATAAATTGCTGTGCTTGTTAAGTACTGCTTTCATATTGTGTTTTAGCGGGCATTAAAAATGGCAGTGTTCTTGTTTTGAATTTCAGGATCGGATTGATTTTAAGATGCGGTTGACTTGGTCTGACTGGCACTTTCTGCGTGGGTTAATGTTAGATTTACTAATGGCTAAAAGTGCCAGTCAGCCAATCAAAATGAGTGATTCTTGATATCCATTGTATAATTGAATTTATTTTGGCTTTCACTACCTTTAAAATACCCTTTACCGTGCTTTGTCCTATTTTGGCATTGAAGAGTCTAAATGCATTAAATGCCATTTTAGTTTTATTACTAATCTGGGCTACATGATCTCTCCATTTAATATTCTCAGAAAATCTTACTCCAAAGTAATTATAGTATTTGACCTGATCAACTTTTTCTTTATTTAGTCATATGGCACATTTCCTTCTACTATTATTACCAAAAATCAATATTTTAGTTTTGTGATATTCATTTTTAACTTATGTTTGATACATTGTTCATGAAGGCAAATGAGTTTTCTTTCTAAGCCCAATTTTGAGGTTGAAACCAGGACTGGATCGTTGGCATACACCAGGCAATCTATCCTGTTATTTCCTACCTTGGGGGCATGAAAATCTGGGTTCTGGAGTTGTATGAGAATCTCATTTATATAGATTTAAAATAATAATGGTGCCAAGAAGCAGCCCCGATGTACCCTGTATTAGTGGAAAATGATGATGTGATATTCCCTCAATGGTCATACTGAATTTTGGCCCAAATATGGCTGTAGAGTCTAATCAATACATTAAGTAAGTCAGGGCAAATCTCTAGAGTATACAGTTTATCTCAAAGAAGGGATCTACTTATACTGTCAAAGGTGGAGGAAAAGTATATGAAGCAGCAGAATAATTTTCCTTTTTAATTTGCACATATTTCAGAGCAAGATGTTTCAGAACATAACAGTGCTGTATAGTTGAGCTTGATTTTCTATATCCATTTTGAAACTTCTGCAAAATAGACCTGTCCATCACCCAATCATTTAGTCTCCCCAAGATTATTATTGTAAAGACTTTTTGGGTAATATCGATAAGACTGATTGGTCTATACATTTTGGGATTATTTGGATATTCTTTTTGTGCATGGGATAAACTATATTTCTTGCCAACTGTTAGGTATATCATGTCCTTGCACAATAATGTTAAATAACTGGTATAATATGGGGACCCTCCAGTCAATATAATATTTGTACAGATCTCCTACAATTCTGTCTGGACCAGGTGCTTTGTTAGTTTTTAACTATGATATAGCATTTTTATTTCTTCTATGGAGATAAATAGGAAAGTCAGATAATTTAGATTGCCATATGTAGATAGAGTCTCTTAGTTAATTTGAGCTTCTTCTATGGAGAAATATAAATTGAGAAGTAAACTTCCCAAGTGCTTGGGAGAATATGTGCTTCAACTTTAGTAGAATATGTGTCATAACCCTGACTGACTTATTATTCTCCAGAGTCATTTGCTGTCCTTATTAACTACCACAATTTTGAGTTCTTCCCACCTTTCCTTCACATAAGTTAGCCTTTCTTGATCCAATATTTTTCTATATTTTTCCTTTCTTCATTTATGTTAATAAAAGTTGTTTTGTTGTATTTCTGTTGTTTGTATTTATACATTATCAGGGTCCTAGTGAGAATTTGTTTTGCCTTTCTACATCTAGAGTTGAACCAATTTTGCCAGTAGTCATCTTGGTAATTATCTTATTTGTTACACAATGAGGTTTAATTAATATGTTAATTTTTTTCAGTTGTTTAACCAGGAGTAGCACACTAAGCTGAAAACGTTTTACAGGAGCGACCTGGGAGCACAGGGAAGTTAAGTGACTTGCTCAGGGTCACACAGTATGCAAGTGGAAGCTGTGGGATTCAAACCCAGGCCTGTCCTGCTGGATGTCCTGATTTACAGCTCAGAGCCTTAAATCACTGCACTATACTGCCTCATGTTTATCTTATTCCATTTGTGTAGGGAAGAGGTAAAATCATTTTCTTCCACAATAGATGATCTAAGACTTACCAACATTGGATCATTGAAAAAATTATCAAAAAAGTTATAGTTTTGGGTACCCATTTATCCTCTTCTGATTTATTATTTCTGTTCCGCCACCAGTGTGAGCTTCTGAGCTACCTCTAGTTATTTTATCCATTTGGATTTTAAGCTCACTGGGTTATGTGCTGATTCAATTCTACTCACTATTTCAATATCTTGCACTATTTTGCTGGCTTCAAGATTACCCCAGATCAAATCTACAGTATACTTGATGAGCCTTGAAACACATTATATGTTAATTTCCCTTACTATCTCCTGGCAATCTGCCATTCAGCAATAACATATTTTATTAGTCAAAGAAAGAGCAAGAAGTTTCCCTCTTTTGTTTGGTCTCAAATCCTGGGTCAGTCTATTATTACTGATCCCAGGACTGAGTTCTAGCAAAAATAGATAGGAAATCTACTTTATTACTATTAGTTGGAATTCTTGCAGTAAAATCACCCAGGAGTATCAATGGCACATCAGGTTGCCTGCTTAGGATATTGCTCAATATCAAATTGAGTTTTGTTAAAGATTTATTTATTTCTTTAGATGGTGAGAAATATGCATTAACTATAATTAGTTTATTATGTCCATTTCCATTCTCTATAGAAAGGGCCAAGATGTCATCAACTGTATCATATTCTTTATGAATTTTGAGATTTAAATCTGTTTTAAAATAGACGGAAACTCCTCCCATCTTTCAGCCATATCTCTTTATGTTAATACCTGATTTTGCTAGATTGCAGTAATTTGGGGATTCCTCTGTCATTACCCAAATTTCTTGTAGGCAAATGATATCAAGGTCTTCAGGAACCTAGACACCTCAGGATCAACTATTTTTAGGTAAATTCCTCTATGTTCCAGGACAGTATTTTCAATTTGTTGATATCCAGGACAACCTCTTTGTTATTATTTTTAGCCAGTCACTGGGTGACAATCTCCCTTGAATTTATATCTCTCTAGTATTGATCTTGATTGGAATGCTTTAATTATGGATGTTTTTCTGTACTGGGAGTCCATTCATCTGGGAGCAAGATGTGAAGCCCACCTGATCTAGTACCATAACGTGTTTTAATATAGTCTGTACTATGCTAGAATTTTTGAAGGTGATGTCTATCTGTGAGGTGCTATTGTATCGTTTATATATTTTTATAAATTCTATCAATTTTGGGGATGTTTGTTCCAATTAATCTAGAAAGGCAGACTGCTACTTCATGTTTAATATATCCTAGAGTATCTTGCTCTTTCATTTCCCATCCAAATATGGTTATAGTCTTGTTTTTCCAAGTGTTTGCTTGCATGTTTGTTTGGTGTGCAGGTCTTAGGCTATTTTCATGACTGTTATTGTTTTTATTATTCTTTCGTCCTCATTTTCCTCTGGCTCTGGTGTTTCCAAATTATCTTGTATCAGTACAATTTGTGTTGGCATTAATATAATGCCCATGTATCTTAACATCTCTTGTTGGCCCCAGATCATATCTACCACTCAGCCCAGCTTAGTATAAAGTAAAACACAGTCTGCATGATCCTTATTTGGTGGGCTTACTACATACATATTTATTTTCATTTTTCAATGTGTAATACTGTATATACATTACCAGTCTTTTAGTTTCTCCCTTGTTTCTCCTTGGAGATGGTAAATCCCATTGATTTCCATAAGGTATTCCATTTCTGTCCCATCTAAATCAAAAAACTTGTGTGTACTATTTGGCTCATTTTTATCTTTCAATAATTTTTCCCCTAGTTTCTCCTTTAAAGTGCTGGTGTTGGTACAAGGTGACTTCTAGCTGGCTTCAGCCCTCCAACACCCCTAATACCCCAGTGTTCAAGTTTTCTTGCATAATTCTATTTTCTTCTATCCTGCTTCTACCTTTTGATCTCCTCCTGCCCGAGAGGCCACATATGTATTTTCTCATCTCCTTTACTTCTGAAGTTTTCTCTCTTCCCCATTTGTATTTTCATACCCCTGAGTATGTTTAAATGGTATCTCCTATGTTGTGTCCTCCTTCTATTTCCCTATGTCACACTTATTTTTATGTTTTTGAGTTTTTAACTCCCAGTTGGTTTCCTACAGGTCTTGTAGGCAGATGATTACTCATTATTATTCCTTTAGTTTCCCTTTCTAAGCCAAGATTACAGGCACTGGGTAAATTTTTATCAAATGGGGAGGCAGATTCACCTGGCTAGCTTTGTTCTCTCTCTGGATCTCATATTTAGTCTCCTTATTATTTTCGCCTATATCTACGACTGGTCTGCTGCTGTATTATAGCTTTTCTGGGAAAGATTCTCTAGAATTGCTCTATTATAAAATAAACAATTTCTAATATTGTCCATCTCATCCTTGATAGTAATGAGATTTTCTAAGATAACTATATTGGCATAATAGGGATTTTAATGATTTCAAGAAGTTATTTAGACAAGAAGCTAGAAAAGGCAAAATCCCTTCCCCAGAGAAATGTTCTTAGACTTTAGTACTGTACTTCTATGGCTAGAATCTCTATTAGGTCCAGGGCCTGTTTTCTCATTATTTATACCAGTTTCATCTTGTTTTTTCTCTAGGTATCTCAGGCCTTCAATGATCTTGCTTAAATTCTGTGTAATCAGTTTCATTTCATCCTCTTTTGCTGGGATATTTAAGCATTTTCTTTACAGTCTTTGGTATCCTTTTGGTCTATTGTTTTAGGACCATCAGGAAGATATGTTGGAAGTGCCAGGCAATAAATAAACATCAGAAGGAAATCCATCTGAAGAGAATTGACAATCATCTCTGCAGTCACTGCTATATGGCTCATATGTTTCTATGCTAGTCTAATTGTACCTTTCTTGCAGGGAATGGTCTGAAGGGAGATAAGGCTGGAAGGATTCATAAGAAGCCCACCCATAGCAGTCTTATGAGATTCCTTCCATCTGAGGACAATGAT
Source organism: Neoceratodus forsteri (assembly GCA_016271365.2). Classification (NCBI taxonomy): domain Eukaryota; kingdom Metazoa; phylum Chordata; order Ceratodontiformes; family Ceratodontidae; genus Neoceratodus; species Neoceratodus forsteri. The sequence continues at coordinate 1,875,705,284 of CM057456.1, forward strand.
CTTGCCTTGCTGGTTACACTTTGATTACAGGTACTAACAATCTCTTCTACATTGTCTATTTCTCTACAATCAGACTGTACCAGCTGACTGGGAGTACTAGTGTAGTTATTATGATGTGTCCTGGGAGACCCACAGATGTGGGTCCCTGTGTACATTTCCATAGGTTTACTCTGCTAAGGATCTTTGTTACTAGTCCATTTAAGGTCTCTTTCACCAGATCCCTTATTTCATAGTTTTCCACCTTTCTTCCTTTGATTTGTTGCCATTTTGTTTCTCTCCCGTTATTCACCACAACTTTCTCATTCCTAGTTTGTACCATCTAGGAAGGCCAGAGGTCACAAAATTACTTGGTATAAACTTTAAATGATGAAAAGTAAGTTTAAGCAATTAAACAATTTTGACAGTTGTACTCCTTGGTTGAGCAGCATAAAACAGTCTTCAGACAACATATTTTGCTCTCTCCTCTTAGTACTCAAAAATTAGATAACCTCTCAGCGTCAAAACCCAGCTATAGTAGGGAGAAGTAACACAGTGGCAAGTAAAATGCAAAAGTCAAATACAGTACCCAGGCTATCTATAAACCTAAAATAAAAATACAGACCCCAGAATCAGGCAGAACTATAAAACCTTGTCACAGCGATTAAAGAGGAAAGCTAATGAAGTTCAGGCATCAAGACATCAAGTCTTTCTTTAATTTTCCATTTTAACCTAGCCTTATGAATGTCCTCAGCTGGAGAGAACTTCACTTGATGCATCCAGTCTCTTTCTTTCTCCTTATAGATCTATAATCACAGTTGAAGTAAATGTACAGAACAGGTGTTGCAAGACTCCAAACCTCTAGATAAAAGTGTCTTAGTTCTGCAGTTCTGTAATTCAATTCAGTTCATCAGATGTGATATACTGTATTATTGTCTTGTTACCTTCCTTTGTATTCCAATAGTGGCATGTTCAAAAGATATTCTGCACAGAGCACATCAAAGTGTCTATAATCCAGTCCTTATGCAGAGAATAGGTGCAAACTTCAGTAGTTCAAGTACCACTTAAAAGGTGCTTAAATAGTTTAAAAATCAGCAATGTTACATTACCCTCACTGCAAATTTAAAAGAAAGTCAATCAGAATGGCTTCTCACTTAGACCCTTAATTTAACCTTAAATTACATACTGTGTCTAATACTGTATGTATTTTGTTTTTAAAAGCGTCATCTATTTAAAGCTTAGTTAAAACTCACAGAGCTATTCAGAATCTATTCAAAATCTCACTTGCTTACTTCTAACCCCTTCATAAAACTCTCAGTAATACACCAAAATCCAGAAGCTTTCAGCGGCCCACTGGATTGCATGCAGATTGAGATGCCTGTTTGTAAGTCACTACACAAACCATCAGACATTTAGCCACTGCAATAGAAGTAGTGGAATAGCAGCCCTTAACTTGTAGTGGCTGGGAAAATCCTTTCGAGCTTACTAAATGGCGATGATATCAGACGAACGGACCAAGATAGAAGTACCGATGTGCACAATCACTTAGCCCAAAAGCCTGAAAAGAGCCTCATAATTTAGTTTGATTTGAGAGTAAGAATTTTGGCTAACAGCCAGAGGGGTCAGCCAAGTGAGTGATCTGGATCTCTTCGGGAAAGTGGCATTTGAAGTGGTGTCTGAATAGCATCTGACATTTATAGCAACCTGGGTCAGGTGTCCCAATTTACATATGGTGCCAGCATTTAAATCAAATAGCCCTTCTTTAAAATATACAATTTAAGCTAGAAAATTAAAATTATTATAAAGGTGAAGAGCTGTAAAAACTACAAAACTACAAAGTTATTAATAAACTGGGGTGCTGGAGAGAAAAGTGCATATCACTAGGAAGCCCTAATGAAGCACACATCAGTTCAGTCCATGTTTCTCTATTGATTTCCTCCAAAAGGTTTATTTTCAAAATTTCCTAAGTTTTGGGAGCTCACTTCTTTTCCACAACTATGCTTCTTTCCATCTCTCAGACAATTCTATTCCATTGTAATACACCACGTCCAGGGCTTGTCTCCAAATACCTTCATTCAGTTGCCCTCACTCACACTTCTCCACAGCCAGCCTTTCCGAGGGCCCCTGTCTACCACAGTCCACCCAGGTGAAGGGGCACCAGTCTCCTCAAGCCCTGTCCTCCTCCTGTGGAAACAAAAGACACCAGGAGAAAAACACCAGCGAGAGACACAAGGTTGTCTGGTAAGGCTTGCTAGTTCAATAAACTGGTGGCATACCTTTTTACTATGAAAAGAGCATCTAACATGCCCTGCTCTCACAGCATTATCTCCAGCTTGTGCAGCATGCAGCCTCTCTCAACTCCTGTATTAATCAAAACTCTGGAAGATGAGTGTCTAAATTTTGTCACCTGTGCAGACTTATACTGTTTGCTTCTGAAATAAATAAACAAGTAAATTTGAAATTCATTCATACCAATTTTTTATACATGATGTGCTACTGTGGAATATGAGAAATATTAGCATAAGTGCAGAGTGGACTGTAATAATATCACAAGTGGTGAAGTCATGGGTGATATTATTGCAGTTCACTCTGCATGAGTGCTTATATTTGCCATGTTCCACAGTCACCTATCATGTGTGCTATTTATACAATAGAAGCCCTTCTTTTTTTATTTCTGTAATTTTGAGTGTGTTTTCAGTGTTTTTCTTTGTTACAATGTAATTCCTGCATTGTTCTTTCATTTCTGAATGAAGTCGTATGTGGTTACTGATGACTATGATATGTGTAGATTTCTAAAGTGTGATTTTTTGAATGTTGGGGTTTCCTGGGTTTTGATTGAATGGTGGGCATGGTTTTCTGCAGAACTGAGTAGCGGGTTTCTGTAGTCATCCATTGTTTGTGATATATTTTTGGGTGTGCTTTTGTGTTTTTTAACTTATTTATATCATGTTTATTCATTTATTTAGTGCTTCATAGTATACTTAGTATGCACTGTTTCATTTTAGTAATGTGTGCTTTGTGTACTTTTGGTGTTGTCATTTTGGCTGCTTTTTAGGAGAACAAATTCTTCTGTGTAAGTGGTCACTTCAGATTCAACTTTATTATTTAGTCTGCAAAGTGAATATTGAAAGGAACTGTGAGAAAACATGTATAGGTTGTTTCCATGCAGATTGCAGTCATGTGAAAGATGAAGCCAGTTTCTGGGTGATGAAGGTGTGTGGTAAGTGGTTATTACTTTTACTGCTGCAGGCTTTCATGATGAAACAGTATGTAAATATCAGGTGCTGATGTAGAGAGAGTTGGCATATCTGTTTGAATATTGCACTGTGTCTACGTCAGTGCCATGTTATTCAACACCAGTGAAAATAACACTTTTTATTCTGATGGTTATTGCTTCACCCCTATTGTGCAAATATATATATATATATATATATATATATACACTATACATATGGATGCACGCACACACCACTTCACTTAGGATTGAATAAGATGTTTAATGTTAAACTCTACATTTTGCACCTTAATAGCATTGTCCCTTTCAGTGGAGCTGCATGAAATTTTGCATGTGTGGTCCTGTGGGGTATATGTCATGACATGACAAGTATTATTCGATCTGACATGTGGATTTCGAGATCCAGAAAGTGTGAATAAGTGGCTTTATTTATTTATTTATTTATTTTTTTGCTGTTTCTTTGTCCACCTCTAGTACCCAGAAGGTTTGGATATTTGGTCTGACATTTTCAAGACAGAAAGGGCTTGGCTCACAAATGTTCCTTATTCTAATTTGGTGAAAAATATAAATCTGTTCCAAAGTTATATATTTTTCAAATTTTGGTTCTGAACATGCTCAGCAGGCACTATCAAACTAGCCACAGAGAATGAAGCAAGAACTGGGTCATAAAAGTGATCCTTTTGGTACTGATGATTCCTCTTTCATGTGAAACATTGGAACACTATAATGCAACATTTAATTTCCTTATTTGATATTTCAATCCCTTTGGCCTAAAGTATTTATTACTGGGTATTCCTACAGGATCCCTTAAAGGTCAAGAAGTTAGATATCTTTGGTCCATCCTAGCGGTAGCATTGATAAAAGCTATCACAGAGAGATGGCTTGAAGTGACTCCTCCCACAGTTATAGAATGGGTGTCCATAGTGAACAGATGCAAAGCACAGAAAGGATCACCTTTACAGTGCAACATAAACTGGCACCTTACACTAACAGGTGGAAGAGGTGGAATTGCATCAGAATGAGCTCCTTACTCCATTAGATGAATTCCTCCTCCTACCATGGAGTTATCAAACCCCCATATAAGAAGTAGCACAGTGTACCTATTCTCTGTCCTATTTATTTATTTATTAACCATCTTGCCCCAGTGCATCCCTGAGAATACTTTTTGTGTATTATTCTTTATCAATTTCTGAATAGTCTTGTTCGGACTCTAATAATTAATTAGGTGACCATTCTTTGTTTATTGTTGGTTTCTTTTTATCATTAAGTATATTTATAGTTTATATTACTATTTCGATAGAAGATTGTTCATTTTCAATTTGTTGTTGGATATATTGAATTGTTTTCTTAATCAACTTGGTACATCTGTGTTTAACACTGTATTTATTTTTCTCATCATATAATGACCATTTTGAACTCAATAAATGAGTATTAAAGAAAGAAAAGTCCTTTTTTGGTGTGCTGCCATCTTGTTTTCCATTTTCAAAAGAAAAACTTTCAAAAGCCACAAATATTACATCCTGGAATGAGACCAATGCATCTATCTGCACACAGGGACCCTGTTGGCTAGATTCTGCACTTAACTGTTGGAGAAATGCACCTTAAAAGTTGTTTAAGATTATAACTATTTTTTCATGACTCGTGATAACAAGAAAGATTCTTTTTTCATATCACAGTCATGAAAAATATATTTTTCATGAGGGTAAACTCTTTCTTATTTTCCAGCATCTTTTTCCTGGTGTCTAGTGGTGCCCCCCACCCACTGATTGATTTACCCATATTGTTTTTTATTTCCTGCCTGGTGTCTAGTGACATCTCCACCCTCTGATCACTGTCTCTGTAATCTGTAATGTTTTTCTGGTGTTTGGTGGCACCCCCATCCTCTGATTGTCATCCCTGTGTTTTCATGGTGTCTAGTGGCAATCCAACCATGCCCTCCCTTTCATTGTCTTACAGTACCTGTAATAAAGAAAATAATCCCTTGAAATCTGCTTTTTCACCTGTAAAGAAGAAAGCAGTCCCTTTCAATCTGACCCACCCACCTTAACCTCATTCTCAGAGCACCTGCCACCCTACATTCTCCACAGCCCCCACATCCCCTCACTCACCTGAACAGATCCCAGGGTGAAGATCTAGTCTTCAGTCTAAGACACGTTTGCTGCTGGAAATGCTGACTGCAATATAAAAAGTAAGCTAAATGCAGTTCAAAGTATTTCATAGGGTTTTCAACTTTGTGGCATAACTTTGCCATTTTGCATATTCGAGCCCCAGTTTTCAACATGGGCTTTTTGAGACCCTGCCTCTATGAACAATGTTGGTGGAATTATGCAAATCCACCCAAAAGGTGATTTCAGGGTCACTGGCAAAATATATTTTGGGCAGGATTTGAAAATTTTCACCACCCTTCATGAGGTGGGATCATACAAAGGCTATGTTGAAAATGTAGGATCAGAATGCATAATAATGGTAAATTTATGTGCATCCAGTGATATTTTCCTATGATTACTCAAAACATTAGTAATTTAAAATATTTTGACATCAAATTTTCAACATAAAATAGCCATTTTTACACCACCTCTTGAATGTGACAGCTGTCATTTTACAACCCTGACTAAACTGTGTTTTCACACCTGTGGCACAGAATGACATTGCGGTGGTGTAAAATAATGTTTTGGTGAGGATTTCAACATTTCAAGTGCAGGGTACATGAGGTAGGTAATAAGGAGGCTATCCTGACAATTTGCTTGCTGTTGTCATAGAAGTGAAAGTGCAGAGCCCTGTGCTTCCATGGCAACATACATATCTGCATCTATGGAGAGTTGGGAGTGCAGGCCCTGGGCCCTGTGCTCCCACAGGTAAATAAGGATATGATTATACTATATCGAAAAGTAAGGAAATTCTTTGCAAAAAACCTGCATTAATGCAACAGATAGGGTTCAGATTACACCAAGAAAAGTAGGGAAATGTGATGTTAGTGCTTCAAATCCTAACACTCCCTGCCCCACCAGTTCTACCATGCTGCAGTAACATGGGTTTTGCTGACCATTTGAACAGCGACAGCACAACACTGCCAGTTGGTGTTATGCCATTGCTGGGATAAATTGTGTTTTCTGTGTGGGCTTTGTCCCCACACCTCCCATGGCGGACTCTGCCTCAGCACTTCTGTACTTACAATAACCAACTCTGAGTCGGGTTGGTTTGGGAAAGTGAAACACCCCAGCGGCATCAGCGTCAGGAACCCAGTAGACCATTGCAGTGAACTGTTGAAAATGTCACTGTGATAGTCTTCACTGTATTCCCATCACTGTTCTGATATGATACCACCCCACCACTGAAGTGAATGATGGGTAGAGTCTTCCTTTGGGTTCAACCCTAACACTTACTCCATTCTGTACACTCATGAAATATACACACCTGTCTACATCACATCTCAGCTTTTCCGTTACTGCAATTGGGTGAACATAAGGTTTGACAACCCCAGTGAAGACTCTGCCCATCATTCACTTCAGGGTGGGCAGAGGTGTTAGGGTTTAAAACCTTAACATCACATTTCCTACTTTTGTTGATTTAATCTGAACACTAACTGTTGCAGTAACACAGTTTTCTGCAAAGAATGTATATACATTATCTATATACATCTATATATATTCTTTGCAAAAACTGCATTAATGAAATATTTAGGGTTTGGCCTAAAGTGACAAAAGTAGAGCAATGTGGATTTTGGGTTTCAACTGTAAAACTCCATGCTCATCCATGAAAACAAATCAGGGTGCAGTCTTCCTTGGGGTTATCAACCCTAACGCTCACTTCATTCTGTACACTCCTGAAACATACACACCTTTGTCCACCACATCTGAGCTTTCTTGCTTACCATAGTGGGGTGAGCTTTAGGTTGATAACCTAATGAAGACTGCACTCTAATTTGGTCCAGGGTGGGCATGGAGTTTTAGGTTGGAAAATCTAAAACCACATTTCCCTACTTTTATTGGTTTAGGCTGAACACTAAATGTTGCATTAATGCAATTGTTTTGGAAAAAATGTCCTTACTTTTTGAGATTGTATAATCATATTCTCATTTGCATGTGGGAGTGCAGGGCCCTCCAGGGCCTGCACTCCAATCTCTCCATAGATGAACTTGCATTTGTAGGAAAACAGCAACAAGTTATTAACATAGCCTTCTTATTACCACACCTCACAAAGCCAGTACTGCAAATTTTCAAATTCCTGCCAAAATGTCATTCTGCTGCACAAAACATCATTCTTCACAACACAGTCAGGCTAGGATTTGAAAATGACAGCTGTCATTTTCATGAGGTGGTTTAAAAAATAGCTATGTGGAAGATTTGGGTTCAAAATATTTAAAATTACTAAAGATATGGAAAAGTGTAGTAACATTTCAATGTATGACATAACATTGCCATTTTTACATGTTGTGACCCCAATTTTTTCTACATAGCCTTCTTATGAGCCACCTCATGAACAAGGGTGGTGAAAATATTCAAATCCTGCTGAAAATGTGATTTTGCCTACTGACTGCAAAATCACCTTTCAGACTGGATTTGCATAATTCCACCAGCATTGTTTATGAGAGGTGCCAAAAGGCCATGTTGAAAATGTGGACTCAAAACATGCAAAAATAGCAAAGTTATGCATCAAAGTTGAAAATCACATTGAAATACACGGAACTGCACTTACCTTAGTTTCTCATATTGCAGTCGGCAGTTCCAGTAGCAAGATGTGTCTTGGATCAGAGAGTGGATTTTGCCTGTGACCTGTTCAGGTGAGTGAGGGGTGTGGGGGTGGTGCTGACTAGGAGATGGGAACTGGAGTCAGAGCAGCGAGGAACATTTTCTTTTTGCAGTTCAAAAAAAAAGAAAAACAGTGAGGGTGGTTTTCTTTATTTCAGACAAGGATGGAGATTGAAGGATAGGGGTGCCACTAGACACCAGGGCAATAACAAAACATGGGGATGATGACTGGAGGGTGGGGGTGCCTCTAGACAGCAGGGAGGTCTTTAAACAGTGGACACAGATAGTCAATAAAAACTCACCCTATGGCGGCATTATACCTCAGATCTCTGGTGGTTAACAGTTCATTCCCCTGAATGGAACTGATCAATCAATGTTAGAATGGTATAAATATAATCTTAAATATGTATCACAGCTAATAGGCCCAGGGGCATACATTCTTTTGCCCAACTCCAGTCATTATATAAACTTCCACATGGCCAATATCATAAATATCTTCATTTAAAATTGTACCTGCAGCCTTTCGAAGAGGCCCTTGTGGCAGTAGCAGAGAACCCCATACAAATAATAAAATTAATCCATTTCCAAATATGGGAACCAGTATGGAGCACCTCATCAGTGCTGTTCATACAGCCTTGGGTGAAAACCTAAGGACTCCCACAAAACCATTCGACTTTGTTGACCCCAGGAATTAGAGGCAGATGTCCTGGAACTCAATTGGAGGACCACCTCTGTGCTGATGCTGAAGGTTTCTGGATCTCCCTAGTGGAGAGTATGCATGGAAGTTAAGACATAGATACTTCCGACCCCACAGTAGTAGCTAAACTTACAGGGGACCCCAAGGGAAAATTATGGAGGAACTGTGGGACCACCCAGGTGGATCAAATCCACATAATGTGGGAATGTGACTTGTTGGCTCTTACTGGAGGAGTTGTCCTGGAACTTATGGCAATCTATGATAACCAGATCTTTTCACACCTGGATTCATTTTAACTGCCACAACTCCATTTGGGTTAAAGGTAGATAAATCCACATATCTGCAAACCACCTTGATGATGTTGGCAGCAAAAAGGTAATAACCAGACTTTGGGGAGCAGACAAATTACCAATCAAGGGGTATGGCTGGCTCTGGTAGAGAGAAATATATGGTTTGAGAGGATGGCAGCCAGAATGAGGGTAGAGTAGAAAATTTTGATCATGGGTGGAGAAAATTGGTTGTATACAAACTAACCACATACTCTGATTTTATACCTTGAATTTAATTAACTTGGGCAACTCAAAGACTGTTTATTGTTTTCTGAATCCTCTGATCATAAATGTATCCTATAAAATGTGATATCTACTATATTTTAATGTAAGCTGAATAATTTGCCTTTGTATTAACTCTGCATATGGAAATGTACCTGAACCTTGAACCTAACAAACATTTTATTATAAAAAAAGCTGTGTGAGTGGTGCTATGTAGAAATGCAGGCACCCACTGGACATGGTCATGCCATATCAGTGGAGACCAAGGTGACAACAGTAATGTGCATATTCACCACAGGAACCTTCCAGAGGCATTCTGGGGACATCACTGGCATATCACAGGCCTCCACATCCCGTCTCCTCACACAATTCCTTACCACACTGCTACCACATGTTTTGGAATACATCCATTTCCCCAGCAAGCAGGCAGAGTGGACAGAAACAATGCAGGAGTTCCACAGGGTGGCATGCATGCCAGGGATCGTAGGGGACATTGACTGCACCCATGTGGTAATCTATGCACCACCTGGTGATGATGTGGTGACATACATCAACCATAAAGGATACCACTTCATCAACTGCCAGGCGATGTGCAATGACACAGGGTACATCAGTAATGTCTGAGCCACACACACCCTGGAAGCACACATGACTCTTTCATATGGCACCAGTCTACCCTCTGCCACAGATCTGAGGCAGGGGACATACAAGTGGCCATTTAGTAGGTGTGTAGGACATGGCAACCAGCTGCACAACAGGGCACTATGGCACAGGATAAGATGGGGGCAGATGTATAGGTAGCATGATACACAAAGCTGAGAGGGTGTAGCAGATGTAGGACAGCAGAGGGAGGACGGTGACACAGGCAGACACCAGTCAGTACAAGGTGGCACACATGCAATGACTGGATTATGGGTGCAGTGCCATTGGGGGCATGCATGGCAGGGACAAGTGCAGCACAATAGACAACAGCCACTGCCACAATGCACACTGGGCAGGACAATGGTGGGTGTGCACGTGTGTTCACAATGGCATTTGTGGCCTAGGGCCAACAACAGCGGCAGGCCCAGCAACAGCAGGAGAATGGAGGGGTAGGATTTCAAAGAGAAGGGACAGGCACAGCCAGTGGTGGACTCTCAGCACACACAGCTGTGCAGCATAGAGGCAGGGAGGTGGGTGCGCTGCATACTGTATGTGACCAGTGTACTAACAGCCATCTTTCACACCCACAGGTGATGCGGCAAAACCACTGAGGTCCTGACTCCTCACCCCTTCTGATGACCCAGAAAAGACATGTAAGAGTGTTATAATGAGGCACACACCACTATGTGCACCATCATTGAGCACATCTTCGACATGTTGAAGATGCACTTTCAGTACCTGTGTAGGTTGGGTGGGGCCCTACAGTATAGCCCTGAGAAGGCCTGTGGTATATTTCTGGCCTGTTGTATGCTACACAACATGGCCATTGACCATGGACTAGCTGTCTAGGCCAGTGAGGGCAACAGTTCCAGGGAAGAGGAGGAGGGGGGTGGAGGATGTGGGTGTACCACATGGCCAGAACACTGGACCACCAATGGGATGGTGGTACCCATGAGTGGCTGCAAGATCAAGGCTCTATAGGAGCACACTGGTGGAGGAGCATTTTGGGAACCATAGGTGAGTATCACAAGTATGTATAGGGAGGTGCACAATGGTGACAACTGGTAGAAACACAGTTGTGCAGTGCATGGTGGACACAGCACAGCACACAAACAGCCCAACACAGGTGCACACACATAACACATGCCACACAGTGGTGTCGGGGTAGCAGTGGACCCCAGACATGCCAGGGACCATGAAGTCCAGAGAGACACCGCATACACACACACACACACACACACAGATGCCTAGCAATACACACTCGTGCCACAATGACAGTGCCAGGGATTGCATGGACCAGTGTGCACTGCTGCTGGCACACAGGTGCAGCAGACACTGGACCACACTTATCATGCCCATGCCACACCTCACAACAGTGATGCACACAGACATGCAGGTGGCACTGCATGGGGACCCACGATGGTATTGGACTAGGGCAGGTGCATGCCACCTATGCCAACCAGGCACCATTATCCAGGTGAGTGGGACACAGAAGTGGAAGTGCTGCAGCTGTGGAATGGGGACCTGGACATCACAGGGCGACACCATGGCTGCCATGGACATGAGGGCAACCTCTGCAATAACTGGCGGATGCAGCCACGGCACCACCACAGCCACAGGGTGTGTATCCTACACCCCTGTAGTACTGTAATGAGACTGTGAATGGGTGCTCATCAGTGTGGTGGCCCCACAAGCCATGTCTGTGCTGGGGATGGTTGGCAGTGCAACATGAGGTGACAGCATCAGCAGCAATGGGTCCACCTGACACCACTGTCTGGGAGTGCGGAGGTGCTCCTGGGTGTCCGGCTGGAGGCCTGATGACCATGGCACATAGTGATGCAGCTGCTGTCTCCACAGTGGCTGCAATCTGCTCCAATACTGCGGTCATGCCCACCCACTGTAGACATGCCTCTGTCAACATCTGGGCATACCATGCAACTGCAGACTCATGCTCCAGCACCATCAGCATCCAGGGTCCCTGAACTCCACATGTAGGGCTGTCTGCTCCTCCACAGTATCACGCAGGAGGTGGACATAGACCTCAATGTTGTCAGCGGGTGATGGCTCACGGTGACATCTATGATGGGTGGGTGGTGAAACAGCCTGCTGAGGGTATCCACGGGTGGTGTTTACCACTGGCAGGCTGCAGCATGTGAGGTTTGGGCATGCTTGGCCCCAGCATGTCCCGGCCAGTGTTGTCACATTCCAATGTTGCTTGCATGTGTCCACATCACCTGGACATGATGCCTTGATGGCCCCACCAGCACACATGGACCAGATGCAGAGTGCACCGCATCCACTGCTGCTGGAAGCTGTGCAGCCTCTGCATCCATGCTATGTGCGGAGGGCTATCAATGCCATCAGGGACCACCTGCACAGGCACCTGTGTGCTTCATTTCCCACTGTCAGCCATGTCTCCCTCTATCTGGGTGGCATTATCATCCACAGGGCCATCACTGTACACCCTTGCATGCCAGATGTCTGCACAAGAAGGGCATCAGTGATGTCCACTGCATCTGCTGGGTCATCAACAGACAATCCCAGTAGACCCTCCAGCCATGTGGTGACATTGCTGCCAGCAGTGGTAGCACTGTCTGAGGGGCCTGATGGGCCTGCCACCACTGGTGCTGGAGCAGGTTGCACCAGTGACATGGATGGTCCAGAGATGGCACCATCAACCGCAATGCCTGCAACCCTATGTTACTGGGCCAGCATCATCGCCTGCTAGGGCATCCTGTGCAGCCAGCCCCATGGCCACACCATGAGGCATAATGGAGCTGTGAAAAGAAGATGAGAGAATATAGTTAGAAACATAGAAACATAAAGTTGATGGCAGATAAGGACCGCAAGGCCCATCTAGTCTGCCCATTTCTTTTCTACCTGATGCATGTGCCATAGGCTTTACTCTGTCAATGGCCGATCTATTCTTACTCATCTATATTGCTCCTTATGCCTATCCCATGCCTGTTTGAAACCCTGCACTGTATTCATATCCACCACTTCCTGAGGTAGGCCATTTCATGCATCCACCACCTCTGTGAAAACGAACTTCCTCACATTACCCCTCAATCAGCCTCCTCTAATCTCATGCTGTGTCCTCTTGTCCTGCTATTTTTCTTGTATTGAAACATGTTAGATTCTTTCACCTTATTAATGTCCTTAAGGTGTTTGAATGTTTCAATCATGTCACCTCTCTCCCTCCTTTGCTCTAGGGTATACATACTGAGCTCCATTAATCTGTCCTCATAGGTTTTCTGCTGCAGTCCCTGCACCATTTTGGTTGCCCTTCTTGGGCTGCCTCCATTTTGTTAATAGCCCTTGTGAAGGTGTGGACTCCAGTACTGCACACAGTACTCCAGATGGGGCCTAAACAGTGTCTTGTAAAGATGGATTATTACCCCTAAAGGGCCACTGCCTCCCAGCCATCCTCCCGCATCTGTACAGCTGCCACCCCTGCCTGACAGTACATCACGCCACAGATTGTAGGCTTCAATGAGGGCCTACTCTTCATCTTTAGTAAAGTTTGTCCACCTGCAGCAGGCAGCACTATCTCCTCCTGACATACTAGTTCCTGTGGAAAGAACAGACATTAGACTTGCACCTGGGGATTCCCATGTGCCCATTATTGACATACAGTGGTTGCAGAGTGCCACCACAGCACCTGGCTGACATGGCTCAGGCAGTGCATGTGTTGTGGTGCATCGTGTGTCGCGGCAGTCAGTGCTACATCCCGCATGGACAGCCTACTCCACCATGGACAGCTGCATGGCCATGGACATGTCACCTGTGATGCATGTCCAGATACACATGCAGCTGGCTTCTTATCTCTCACTATGCACACCTCACTGTTTGTGTAGGCACATCAGCCACCAGTATGCCCCTCCACTGGGGTGGCCTGTGGAACAGTGTGTGGGACACCATGTCATGCAACAGGTGTCCCTGCACATGGCCAGACAACAACAGGCTGTCCACTGACCAGTTCATCATTTGGATTGGCTACACTAGTACTGGACTTGTGCACAAATGGATGACTTTATATTAAAGTCTGTTGGCAGTCATCTGTATCCCCTCCCTGGGTCCTGTCTGAGTCTAGGCAGAGGTTGCCTAGTGCACTTACCTAGTCCACAGCAACTGAAGTAATACATGTAGAAATGAAATAGTACTCACCTTCAAGGCTGTGAATCCTCTCAGTCACCAATTCTCAGTATGGTCTGAGTTGGGAGCATGTATGGCTTAGGGCATGCAAATGAGGACTGGGGCAGTGATAATGAGATGCTAAACAGCTGTGATGCCCCTGAATACATTATTAGACTGATTTGGGAGCATTGTCTGTGAATTGCATAATTATCCTTAGCTCATTTCAATCAACAAGGAGCATTTGCTAGTAGGGTGCATCTCTACACAGCGCATTGCCCAATGTGTGTGGTGTGTTGGGGCATCTTTCTGAATGGGGCTGAAGTGCTTCAGCACATTCAGTGCACATGCACTGCACATACCACCCTGATGCAGCACTGCAGTTGTGCGATTGGTCTGATACTCTCATTGCGGACATGCATATGGTGCATGGTGCAGTTTGTCTCGCGATGCACATCCCCATGCAGTGCACCTTGTGACAGTTGTCACTTGTTGCATGTGGATCGTGCATTACATGCCATTACACGACATTGTGCTACCCGGCAATCAAAGGTGCTATACATGATAGTGCATGTCACACATGATATGGTGGACAGCTACATATTATGCATGCATGACCTGGTCATGACCCATGACCCTGCATTCCCGCCATGACATTGCACATTGTGCATGCACCTGTGGCGCATGAATGACCAATCATGCTTCATGCTGATGTGCGTGGGGCATGCACATGGCCCTAGTGTCACATGTGGTGCCATTTTACACTCAGCTGCGCAGGCATTGCATACTGCTGTGTGCTGTTTCTGTTGTGGGGATGCCAAGGGCAGGGAGGACTGGACCAAGGGCCATGAATTGGTCTGAGGTGCAGGTCATCCACCTGGTGGCCCAGGTGCTGCATGTGGAGGGGCAGCTTTTGAGAGGAGGACCTGCAGGTGCCCTGGGTGCAGGTGTGGGCCACCTTGCCCGGCAGCTGGTGCAGTGCACAGGGTTCCCAGCTCCAGAAAACAGTGCAGGCACCATTATGGTGATCTTGGCTGGAGGGACAGGGCCCATCCTCAGTGGCTGCGTGAGCATGCACACAACGGTGCACTTCCATGACCAGGTAGGTTTCATGCCTACATTTGCAGCACAGGTGCATGTGGGGTGGGATGGGTCACATCACAACATCACACTCACATGGGCACTCACCAACCACACACTTGGCTGTGGCTGCACCTGCCCTGTGGTGCCCTGGTATGCATGCCACATGGGTGGACCTCTCTGCGGTGGTGTGAGTGTGGGACAGGTACACTGTGTGCGCACATGGGGTGGGACCACTGTGTGTGGTGCATAACCACAGCAAGGAACTTTGGGGGTTCAGTCATGGCTGCTGTGCACAGCTGTAGACTATATGATCAGTCACCAGTGTTGCACAGGCTGTGTACACCATCACTGCATGCCCACACTGGTATCGGGGGTTGTGCACTAATGTGTCTACTCATGGTGGCATCTGTCTGTTGCATCTTGCAGGGCTGGTGGCCAGGCGGTGGGCCACAGAGGCCACTGAGGAGCATATGCGGAGTGCTGCAGTTGGTGCTGGTGCTGTCCATGTGGGTGCAGGTAGGTGGCTACCTTGTGTGTGCAGTGTCTGTCTGGTGGGGTGGGTTTCTGCTCAGTGGGGGCTGTGTGTTTACAAAGGGCACTAAGTGTGTGTTCTTGCATGTAGGTCCCTGGGATCGTGGCACTGGGGCTGGCAATGGACGACCCTGGAGTGGCAGCAGGCCAGTGGGTGAGGTGTCCAGTGGGCCATTAAAGTGGCACTGTGGCTCATAGTGCATGTGTGAGGCCAAGTGCAGCCGATATTGGCAGCTGTCATCCACATACTGTCAGCACGTGGCCAGGGTTGCAAGGTGTGTTATGGGGCCATGCCAATAACTGTTTTTGTAAATAGTTTATAGTGCTGAACAGATGTTGCTGTTCCCCACCCTCCTTACCTATGTTGCTGTCTGCACCTCTAATCCCTTCTGCACTCCTGTTACTGTATATAGTCCCTCACACACCATCCCTTTTGTATCATCACATGTATATAGTTGTTTGGGGTTTTGTTTTTTGTTCCTGTAATTGTTATTCTTCTTGTTTCTTGTATTATATTATTGCTTCTCTGACATGGTGTCTGTGGTCCTTCACTGTTCCACGGTCCTGGTTTGTGTACTGTCATGGGCTCTTCACTGTCCCCTTGCTGCCATGCCCCTGTGTGCACCGTGTATTTGTACAGTCTGCTTCCCCCCCCCGCCTCCATGTGACCCCACTGTTGCCTGTGGTGTGTGCATGAGCCCTATTTCCTGTTGCTCATGTCTCTGCACACAGTCTGTCTGTGCTGATCGTGGCATGCATACATTGCAATGCTGCACTATTGGTCTGTGGCCCTGTGTGGTTTCCTGTGGTTGGGGATTTTGGTGACTGTGTGTCACTGCAGTGGCAATGTGTGCTGCCCATCATATGGCATGTTGTCGGCCTGTGTCACCTCCCACATGGCCATGGTCTTGGCCACCTGTGGTGTTGATCTTGTCCAGTGGCCACCACCTTGCTCCTTGATTTCACCGACTGTTGTGTGGTACCATGCCAGCTGCAGTGTGCCTGTTCTGTGTGCCTGCCATGGCCTTGTGGGGGCATGGACAGGGCCACTGGTGTTGTTCTGTATGCCCAGTCTCACCATTGTGCCTCTTTTGGCCACTGTTGTGCTCTTGGCCACTTGATTTGTCTCTTTGGTCGTGTATCCTCTCTCCTTTGTCCCACTGCATTGTCCCTTGTTGTTCCCACATGCCTTGGTGGGTTGCTTGTGGTTGTATGCATCCCAGATGGCTGGTGCATCTCCACTTGTGCCTCTGCCCTCTCTCGGCGTGAGTCACAGTTGGATTGTGCATGGTGCATCACTTTGTGAATCGCTGTTTGGTAGGCACATCCTATTAGAGCCCAGTGCATCTCTTTTGTGAATCCTGCCCCTATGTTATCCTGTAGGACTTTGCAATATTTAATGTTTGTGCTGTTTTACATAGCCCATTCATATTTTTTGTGGAGCGGATGGATGTATGTATTAGTCCAGCAGTACTCATTAAGACCTTTAGTTTGATATATAGATTGTCCCAAAAGTGTAAATATTGCGATTTATGGCTTGTTGAAGTGTGAATGTGTAAAACAAACATAAGTCCAAAATTGTTTTCCATATAGAAACATGGAAACATAGACTTTGATGGCAGATAAGGACCACTTGGCCCACCAAGTCTGCCCATTTCCTACCTACAGGATAAGCTGCAGATCCTAGTTAACCAACAGCCTATTTCTTCCTACCCCCACAAAAATTGCCTTATGTCTGTCCCATGCATTCTTGAATTATCCCACTGTTTTAGACTACACAACCTCATCAGGAAGGCTGTTCCATGCATCCACCACCTCTCTGTAAAAAGACTTCCTCACATTGCCCCTCAACTGCTCTCCATCTTCAAATTGTGTCTCCTTGTTTTTGCACATCTCTTTTCTGAAAGATGCTACCTCTTGGACTTTGTTGATTCCACTGAGGTACTTTAAAGTTTCTATCATATCCCCTTTCCTCAAGGGTATTCATAATAATCTCCTATAGTCTGTCCTCGTATGGCTTCTCTTGCAGACCTGCACCATTTTAGTTGCCCTCCTCTGGACTGTCTCTATCCTGTCTATAACCTTGCAGAGATGGGGTCTGCAGAACTGGATGCAGTACTCCAGATGGGGTCTCACCAACTGTCTGTACAGAGGGATAACAACTTCCTGTTTTCTCCTATACATCCCAGTATCCTCCCAGCCCTCTACTACCTTCTCACATTGCTTGCTAACCTTAAAGTCTTCGAATATGATTACCCAAAGGTCCATTTCCTTTTTTGTTGTTGTTACTAAGTCCCCCATTGTATAATCTTCCCAGGGGTTTTGTTTCCCAGGTGCATTATTTTGCACTTCTTTGCATTGAATCCAAGCTGCCATACTTCTGACCATTCATTCAGCCTTGCCAAGACCCTTCTTATCCTTTCCATGCCTCCTTGTATATCAACCCTGTTGCAGATCTTTTTGTTATCTGCAAAGGCATACTTTCCTTCCAGTCCCTCTGCAATGTCACTTATAAAGACATTAAAAGGACTGGACCAGTACTGAACCCTGCTGTACCCCAGTAGTAACCCCTCTTTCTTCAGAGTGGACTCCATCTACAATTACCTTCTGTGTCCTGTTGTCCAGCCAATGTTTTACCCAGGCTACCACCTTGTGACCCACTCCAGGCTGGTTAATTTGACTATTAATCTTTGTGAGGGACTGTGTCAAATGCCTTGCTAAAGTCTAGGTAGGCCACATCCACAGCCCCTCCCTGGTCTACTACTTAGGTCACCCAGTCAAAAAAATCAATTTAATTCATCTGACATGACCTTCCTGCTGTGAACCCATGCTGCCTTGGCTCCTGTGCCCCACTGGCCTCAAGGTACTCTCCAATTCTTTTATTCAGAAGTGATTCCATCACTTTCCCTACCACAGAGGTCAAACTGACAGGTCTGTAGTTTCCTGCCTCTATCTTGGTTCCACTCTTGTGAAAGGGAATCACATCCACCTTCCTCCAATCCTCAGGGTACAACACCACCCTCCCATGATTTGTGGAGATGGTGGGTGATATGATAGTTCTTTTTCATATGAATGAAAAGGCCATTAGAAACAAGCAAAAGTGAGTCACGGAAAAGGATGTGAAAATTACAAAAAAAAAAACACATTTGGGGTAATTTTTACAAATGTAAATGCAGAATCCACCTAACGGGTTCCGATCTGAGCAAGAGACATGTATTGGTCTCTCTGCAGCATGTCATTTTGTGAGTTTCAGATTTTATTTTATTTTGAAAAAAAACAGAAACAAGATGGCAGAAAATGAAAAATGATTTTTTTCTCACAAAAAGGATGGGCCCCATATGAAACAAAATCTTACCTACCAATTTCTTTTTTGTTTCCAAGCAGCTATCCTGAAGTGCCTACTGAGCAGGCTCAAATCTGAAATTTTTAAATGTAATAATTTTGTAATGGATTAATATTTTGCACCAAATCAGTGAAAGGCACATCTGTTGGCCAAGCCCTTTCTACCCTGAAAATTGCAGACTAAAATTCCAAACCATCTGGGTGCAAGTCGATGACAAAAAAAAAAAATAGCAAAACAGAGTTGTTTTTTACATTTTTCACCATCTACATCTTGGAATTTACATATCTGACCAGAATAAAATGTAGCACATCAAGAGATATGCCTTACAAGACCATGCAAATTTTCTTGCAAATCTATTGCAAGATCGTAAAGATATTAAAGTACAAAATTTAAAGTTTAACATTGAAAAACCTGCTCAACCCTAAATATAGTACTGTATATATATTCTTTGCAAAAATTTCATTAATGGTCAGTTAGAGTTGCAGTGATGAAAGTTGGGAATGTGCTAGGGGTTTCCAACTCCAAACACTTACCTACACCTTTGCACACAGCAATAGGTGTGAAAGTGTGTGCCTTGGGGTTGTTAACCCTATCGCTTCACACCATTCCATGAGTAAATAAGTTGAGATGAGTACAGTATAGAAGAATAGGTGAGCATTAGCATTGACAACCCCAAGACACACACCCCTAGCCTGTTGTTGCATGCAGGGTGGGGTGTTAGCATTTGAAACCTAACACCACATTTCCCAATTTTTGTCACTGCAACCCTAACAGATGCTTTAATGAAGATTTTTGCAAAGAATTTCCTTACTTTTTGAGAAACTATAATCGTAGCCTTTTTTGCTTGTGAGGGCACAGAGCCCTACAGACCCTGTACTCCCATTCCTCCATAGACGTCTACATGTATGTTGCCATGGAAACATTTCAGCCAAAACAGCAAACAAATTATCAGCATAGCCTTGTTCTTACCCCATTTCATGAATTCTCAGCTGAGAATTTTCAAATCTCTTCCAAAACATCATACAGCACCACAGCAACATCATTCCATGCCACAGGTAAATTTGAAGTGAAAATATTGAAAATTATGAATGCTAGGAGCAAGCATAGTGAAATATCAATAGATGCAGATACCTTTGCCATTTTAACATATTTTAACACCAAATTTTAACAGATCCTTACTATGACCCCACCTCATGAACAAGTATGGTGAAAATGTTGAAATATCCCAAAAGGTGATTTCACCAACTGAGCACAAAAGCACATTTTGGGCAGGATTTGTGAAATGACACCAACACTGTTTATGAGGAGGGTCTCAAAAGGGTATGTTGAAAATTTCATGTCGAAATCTTTAAAATGACAAAGTTATGCACCAAAGTTGAAAACCTTATTGAAATACATTGAACCAAGTTTACCTTAGTTTCTCAATTCCCTGGTAGTCTTGTGGTTTCTCTCCCTCCCTGTCTCCATCGCCATCTCTGTATAAAATATATATTTCCCTGGAAGTTTAACGTTCCCTCCCCACAGATGTCTGATCACCTTTCCGTATAAAATATATATTTCCGTGGTAGTCTACTGGTCCTCCCTCGATGTCTGATAGCCATCCCTGGCTAAAATACTGAAATCCTGTAGTGTGTAGTGGTCCTTCCTCCCATTCCCCATTCTCCATCCCAAAATAATTTTTAATTTCCCTGGTGGTCTAGTACACCCCACCCTCTCAGGTAGTCAACCACCATCACACATCCCCATCCCAACTCCCAGTTGGTGACCAGCACAGCCCTCCTCTCACCACAATGGGTGGCAACCCACTGAGCTGTGAATGAGAGTGTACTGTATACAGTATGTGATCATTCACAGCTCAGTCAGTGGCCTGCCATGGGGTGAGATTAGGGCTGTGCTGCTCACTGGATGGGAGCTGGGATGGGGAGGAATGGGTGGTGGTGACTAGGTCACATGGTGGGGAGTCCATGAGAGCACCAGGGAAATAAATAGAATAATTCATGGGATAGTGATCAGAGAGGGGAGGGACCACTAGACTACCAGAGATTTCAGTATTTTAATTGTTAATGGCAATCAGACATCAGGGGAGGGCTGCTAGACTACCAGGGAATATATATTTTATACTGGAATAGGGATCAGAGATTGGGGAGGGAGCAAGGACCACTTGGGCAGTCATTGTTTCAGAAAATGTGAAAAATCATTTTCCATGATTCCTTTTCACAATTTGCAGTAAAAGAAAAATCCTTTTTGCAAATTGAGAAACAGAATCCTTTTTGTGATTTATTTTTTCACAATTTGTGAAAAAGGATTTCAGCATGTTAAAAAATGCATTTACAGGTGATTTATAAAAAAAACTAACAGCAGAATCTGATAGAATGGGCCTAGAGTCACATAGGTTGGTTACTTCAGAAAACATCACTGTTTTCTAACTTTGTTTCCATTGCTAAGAAAAACAAGATGGCGGCAGCACAAAAAAGATTCTCCATTTGTGACAAAGGGTTACTCATTTGTGACACAGGATTGCTCATTTGTGACACAGAATCTTGTTTCAAGGCTCACATCTAACTTTTCCCATTAAAATAATAGTAAATTTTAAAATGTAATTACTTTTGATTGTATTAATATTTGTTCACCAAATCTTCAAAAGCACATCTGTGACCCAAGACTTTTCTACCCTGAAATTGTCAGACCAAAATCCCAAGCCATTTTGTGCAGTGGTGTGCCAAAGAATTTTACAAAAATGGTTATTTTCACATTCTTTGATGCTCTGTATCTCTGCACCCACACATTTGACCAGAATGAAACTTTGCACATCCAGAGATGGTAAGACCCTGAGGGTACGTGCACAATTACATTCAAATCGGTTGAATAGTCATGAAATCATTGAAGTGCAAAATGTTGAATTTAACATAGAATTGAAGGTTTAATCCAAACTATGAGCCATCTACACCCATATAATATATTATATATAATAAGAGAGAGTGCAGTGATGGTGCTAGATCACTCCTCAATTACATCATGACGCACTGATGTTGCTGCCATTTTATGTCCAGCCAGGTGCACAGATTTAATCAGAATGGTACAGTTTGTTATCTTTTGTCTACAATGATAAAACAGTATTAAAAGTTAGCAATGCACAAAATGGAGCCGGAATTACATTGGTATGGGTTTAGCCGAGTACCTATGTTATCAGATGTTGTACCTTTTTGTATTCTAAATGCCATATGTGGTTGTCCTTTAAATTGTATGTTGTACTATTTTAGTTGAAAAGGCATTTTCTGGGACCAAATATCAAATGATGAATGATAAACATCTGAATATACAGTATGCCAAACATGAATACAAATACTAACTCATTATTTGAGAAAAGGTATTCACACAACCCTATTCCTATCCCTTCACAAGTAAACCTATCACATCTACTATACAACTTTTCATGTTCACCAACGAAAAGGGTAATTGATGTAGAAGAAGTCATCTGGGTCCAGCGATCACAGTATGGTATGGTTTAACATGAGATCAATACTGAAATCCAGCCACACAAAGGCAAGGGTATGGATTTCAGAAGGGTCAATTTGCAAAGATGGAGGTATATCTGAAGAAAGCCCTAGGGTATAGAGTGGGAAACAGGGATGTAGAGGAACAATCAGCACATTTCAAGGGAGCCATAAAGGAAGCCACAAGCCTTTGCATTAGGCAAATAAGTAAAACAAAGAGGAAAAAAGTCACTATAGTTCTCACAGGAGGTCAAGGGAGAGTGAGGGAAAAAAGACAGCATTCAGAAATACAAGGAAACAGAGGAGGAAGATAGAGAATGTATCTGGAAAAACTGAAGGAGGTGGTGAAAGCAGTCAGAAAGGCCAAGGTACACACAGAGGAAAGAATAGCCATGGCAATTAAAAAGGAGACAAGACCTTTTTAGATACATTAGAGAAAAGAAAAACAAGGATGGGATTGTGAGACTAAAAAAGGATGTGGAGGGGGTCAGCAGAAGGGGACAAGGAGAAAGCAGAAATCCTGAACAAATATTTTGTTCAGTTTTCATAGCAGAAGTGGATGGGAGGGACCACAGTTAGATGTAAGAAGTACCAAGGGAGGTGTAGATACCAGTCCATTCACAGTAGGGAGTCCTGAAGAATTAGAAAAACTGAAAATAAATAAAGCAGTGGGGCCAGATGGAATACATCCCAGAATTCTAAAAGGACTAAGAAAGGAGCTAGCAGGACTACTGACAGCCTTGTTCAACAAATCATTAGAAACTAGTGTGGTTCTGGAAGACTGGAAGAAGGTGAATGTTGTCCCTTTCCATAAGAGCGGAGTAAGAAGGCTGGTAGCTATAGACCAGTCAGCCTAAACTCAGTGGTAGAAAAATTGATGGAATCATTACTATAGGAAAGGATTGTGACATACCTTGAATCCAGCAGACAGCAGGATCCAAGACAGCATTGTTTCATGGCAGACACTTCTTGACAAACAAACTTGATAGATTTATTTCACTGGGTAACAATGGAGATTGATCAGGGGTAGTAGATGTAGCTTATCTGGATATTAGTAGGGTCTTCAATACTGTCCCACTAAAAGGCTAATAAACAAATTGAACAGTTTGGGAGTCAGATCCAGGGTTGTTAACTGGGTTAGAAATTGGCTGAGCAGTAGGACACAAAGGGCAGTAGTGAACAAAGTTCAGTCTGTAGAAAGGGAGGTGACCAGTGGGGGTGGTTCAAGGATCGGTGTTAGGCCCAGTCCTCTTTAATGTCTCTATAAGTGACATTGTAGAGGGGCTGGAAGGCAAGGTGTGCCTCTTTGCTAATGACAAAAGATCTGCAATAGGGTAGACACACCGAGGGGTGGGGTGCAAAGAATGAGAAGGGATCTGGACAAGCTGGAGGATTGATCAAATGTATGGCAGTAGAGATTCAACACAAAGAAGTGCAAAATTATGCACTTAGGTCATGGGAAACTGAGACAGAAGCATTCAATGAGGTGGGGAGGTACTGTCATCCACTAAACAGGAGTGGGATCTATGAAAATTATATCTGAGGACCTAAAGGTGGCCAGACAGTGTGTGAAGGTGGTTAGAAGGGCCAGTGAGATGTTGGGGGTGCATAGAGGCATCACAAGCAGAAAAAGGAAGTG
Source organism: Neoceratodus forsteri (assembly GCA_016271365.2). Lineage (NCBI taxonomy): Eukaryota > Metazoa > Chordata > Ceratodontiformes > Ceratodontidae > Neoceratodus > Neoceratodus forsteri. The sequence goes on from CM057456.1 coordinate 1,875,729,357, forward strand.
GTGATGCCACTATACAGATCATTAGTGAGACCTCATCTGGAGTACAGTGTCCAGTTTTTGAGGCTGTATTCAGGAAGGACATAGACGGAGTGTAGGCAGTCCAAAGAAGGGTTACATAAATGGTACAGGGCTGCACCAAAAGTCATAGAGGAGAGGCTGAAACACCTCAATGTGTTCTCTAGACATATGAAGAGAGAGGGGAACATGATAAAGATGTATAAATACCTTCAAAAGATCAATAAGGTACAGGAGTGTAGCATCTTTCAGGAAAGAAGATGGATAAGGACTAGGGGACATGAGATGAAGCTGGAGGGAGGAAGAATCAGGGGTAATGTGAGGAAGTATTTCTTCATAGAGAGGGTTGTGGATGCATGGAACAGCCTCCCGCATGGGTAGGAGGGAAAAAACAGTGGATGAATTAAAAATGCATGGGTCACACTCAAGGAACCCTAGAAAAGAGAAGAGTAGGAAAGCCACAGATCAACTACAGTCTTTAGCACAAATTAAAGGTTGTTCAAATGGGCAGACTAGATGGCCAGGTGGTCCTTATCTGCTGACAAATTGTATGTATCTATGCACCTTTAATTCATTCATCACCATCTGGACCAGTTTCTCATCTTTGGGCATCTTTGGCCCAAGAAACTGCTGTAGACCTCCATTTCAACACAAGCCATTTAAAAGGAATACACTGGGAATGATGTTCAGCTCCATCTGCTTAATGACCACTACTTCTTTTTGCAGAAGAAAATAATGGCCAGCTTCATGAGCTTTTCAACTGAGTATACTGTATATCTAATCTTCTTGACAGCATATCCTCAGAGCAGGTTTTCAGTATCGCTAACACTATTGTCAATATAGGACATATGTGTCCACAAAAATGTTGAAAGCTTCACTTTCATTAAAATTAATCAAGATTTCATCCCAGTGACTAGAAAACTTAGATGCAGAAAAACAAGAAAAAGGGGATGTGGCTTATCTGCAGGAGAAGGAAGATTCTAAAGGTGAGGATATTATGGAGGGAATATTTGAGCACTAAATTCAAAATCTAGTAATTACAGTATTTGTTAGTTGAACCTTTTAGTTACATTTTACTTAATCAGTACTCTACTCTATTTTGACTCTGTATACTGCACTAACCTGTGTTATGCTGTCTTCTGTATGAACCTATATCTCACTGTATCTGTATCTCATTGTACTGTCCCGTGTCATACCTGAAAAGAAGCATATAACTCATCTAGTGTACTTACCCGATCAACAAAAGCTAAATAAATAAATAAATAGTAAACATTCTGTATCCTTTTGGTGCTGGATGACATTGCTACACTTAAATTTGTGCAGTATAATAAGGTTTTCTGTTTGTGTTAACAAAATGTTACGTGACTGCAGTCTTCTTTAAACAATACTGAATTCAAAAGAAATTGTTCAAAAGGTGCAGTGCACTGACTGTATACCTACATTATCCAAAATGATCATTACTTTCAGGTACTATACCAAATGTGCAGCGAGAATGAAAACACTAATCCTGCATACCACTGACCATAGCTTGGCTGAGTGCTGACAAAGGCTTAGCTAGCATTATAACATCTGAATCTACTTTTCATTTTACAACTTCAAGTCAGACAGACGGTCACCTTTGTCATCCAAGGTGTTAAATCAAGTGACTGACATATACTTGACCTTCCACTCTTGCCTCTGCCTAATCTCGTTGTGTAATAATGTACTGAAAATGAAGAACAAGAACTGATACTGTACTGTATATTTTATTAGGCTCATTTATCATCATAGACAGGCTAGACTCCCTACATATCAGAGAGGGTAAGTGTATTAAATCATGCATTGCAAGTGGTGTGTGTGTGTGTGTGTGTGTATACTGTGTTACAGTGGTGTGCCTGTGTGACTTAGAGGCTGTGTGTGTGGATTCTTTTCCTCCACATCCCTTCTCCTCAGTCAGTGATGTTGACCATGACACACGCCCTAGTTTACTTTGTACTGCAGCTGTACAGCGTGTTGACACTAGAGAAAGCAGACCTGCTAAGCAACCCCCAGTGAAAGTGGTTGCCTCCCTTGTAACTTCCTTACAGTTCTGCCTCTTCTACCTTGTGTGACCAGTGTCTGCATACTACAGTAGTGTGACCTGGCCTCCCTCGAAGCTCAGTTACTCCCTTCTCCTCCTCCTCTGTCTTATCTCTGAAGTGACCAATGTCTCTGTTGTCTGTACCACTACTGTGTGTCCTTGCCTCAAGGCTCACTGACTCTTCCACCTCTTTTACCTTGAGTGACCATTGTCTGCTTAGAATAATATGGCCTGACCTCCCTTTAGTCTCAGTTGCTCTCCTTCACCTCTGCATTGTCATCAGTGAAGAGTGATCAATGTCTCTGTAGTGGCTACATCTTGAGCTCAAATGTCTTTGTATTCTGTACTGCTGTACTACTTTGTGGCCTCTCCTTGAGAGTCTACTGTTCTACCCTTCTGCCTTGCATAACTCATTTGTGTCTGTAATAGTGCGGTCTTGCTTCATCTCAGGGCTCAGTTTTTCTCCCTGCCTCTGAGCTGCTGTTATTAGATTGATTAATGTCTCCATCTCCATAGTCTGTAGTACTACTAGTCTGTGGCCTTCCCTCAAGGCTCACAGGCTTACTGACTTTTCCTCCTCTGCATTGTTGTCAGTGACAGTGAATTTACCTTTATGCCTCTTCCTAGTAGACAGTGGCATTCATCCCCTTTAGGCTCGCTTAGTATATTCCTTCTCCTCCACTTCTGTAAGTGAAGTTATCAGTGGGTACTGTTCCCTCCTCCAGCACCTCACAGGTAAGTCCCTGCTGTGTTCTAGAGTAAACTTCTCTCTCACGTCTCCTAAAGAAGAATAAAATAATAGTTTTTGTTGACCAGCAAGGAGGGCTAGGCAATTCTGCCTGTTTTCAGCCTCATCCGGTGGTGGTGCTGGGTGGGTTCAGACGCAAGCTGACATATTTTTATGTTAAGCTGTTGGTAGTATTTTCAGTGACTGGTGGGAATTTGGCCAGGGCACTGGGTCAATTCCACTACCCTAAGGAAGTTTTATCTGTCTGAGAAAAATACTCTTCCTAGGCATATGTTTAACACTTTATGGAAAACTGTTACATGCGTACCTTACAGTGTAACTGCTATGGCACAGGTAGGGTGTAACACTGTACAATGAAAGGATGATTTGCTATTGTATACTCTATATGAGGTTGCCAACCTCCTGTCTGTATTTTTATTTTTTGTTGGTCATTCTGTTCATGTTTCTGCTTTTTTTTTGTTTGTTTTCCTATGATTTATAGATTGGTATGCATCCAACATAATTGGAATTTGATGTATTATGTTTATATGACTTTCTTTTTAAACCACAGTTCCCTACTCTTTTCAAGAAGTGTCACGGGTTCTTTAATGTCCACCTGAACAGCTGCCCAAACCCTCTCCTCAGTGTAACACCTCAGGACTGTCTCCTCATGCTGCACTACAGTGTCAGTATTGGGATTTATTTTAAAATCATGGTGGCGTGAATCACTTTGGAGAAAATAAAGTGAAATTCATTTTATAAAAGTCTGAAATACTATACCAAGCTACTGTAAAGTACTTAAAGGTGAAGTTTGTGACTTAGCACCATCTCTGCTAGCATCATTAAAATGTTTGGTAGTTCTAACCTGCATAGGCCATCTTTCATCCTTCTGAGACAATACATGTTAACATAACTGGGCCTTATGTTAAATACAGTGGAGCTCAACAGGATGCAACACAGTGTCACAAATTCTGCTGTGTCAGAAGGGATTCATTATCTTTGAATTTGCACTGTTTTCTGCACCAACTCTGCAGAATTTTGTAGTGTTTTACATGGCGTCTGGGTGGGCCCCACTGCAAGTTGAACCTGTTCAATTAGAGGATACTCTGCAGCATCAAGAAAAATGTCACAAAGTGGCCATTCCTGAACCAGGAAGTAACCCTCTGCCCCATTGCAGCACTGTCCTCCCAGTTCCCATCACAGCACAGCCCCCACTACCAGCAGTCATAACACTGCCTCCTCACCCAAAACAATCACAATACTGCCTAATCCAATGGTCACAGCACTGACCCCATCCCTAACAGTCACTGCACTGACACACCACCATCCAATAGTACATTACTGACCCCATCTCCCCACCTCAACTCTTACAGCAATGCCCCAGCACTGACCCCCATTGCCTGACACAGCACATCTCTCACCATGTATAGTCATATCATTGCCTTTCCGCTACCAGCAGTCACAGCATTGACCCCTCACTCAAAATAGTTTCAGTATCGGACTCCAACAAGCACATCACTGACCTTGCCCCACCTCCCAACAGTCACAAAACCCAAACCCCTAGCTCAAAGCACTAAACTCCCACATCCCAAAAGTGACAGCAGCATCCAAACCAGTCATAGCAAACCCCTCCCAACAGCCATAGTACTGGTCACTAAAATGCAAACTTATTGATCCTCCCACCAGTGGCAGCACTGCCTCATAAGGCCAAAGCTCTGACCCCAACAGTTGCAGAACTACCCCTACATCTCCCCAACATCTTGCTGTACATTAACACCCCTTTTCCTGTTAAACATGACACAGTCCCATGGATTTGCTGGCAAGTGGTTTGCTTTAAAATGTGACTTGTGCCCAGATTTTAAAAGACTAAGCAGACTCCTGCAGTCCTGAAACAAAAACCCAGTCCTCAAAAGCCAGGTCTTCCAATTTGCTGCTCAATGTATTGTTGTGGTAGTTGTGCAGAAATTGTAATGAGGAAGCTGAGGTTGCATTCCATTAAGTAGTAGCATGTGGATTTATACCTGCAGGTTGTTGATTGATATCAAGGGATATGGCCAAGAGCTTTTGTGGAAAGTGGGGGATCCTACTCCTCAGAATCCCCAGAAGAATCCTCCTTCCCAACAGATTTTCAAACAGGGAGCCATTCCTGGGAATCCCCAGAGTGCTGTGCCAGTATTACAGATGTCTGTATCAGGGTTGTGCTCTTTGGCAGCCTCTGGACTGCCACACTTGTGTGGCAGATTTCCTAATTAGGTCCTGCTCCTCAGGAGCTCTCCTAGAGTGATGTACCTGTGCATCAGATTCTTGGATTGGTGTCACCTTTTAGAAGCCCCATAGAAGCCCTATACCTGGTTGGTAAATTTCTGATTGTGGTCCCAGTGTTTGAGAGTCCCACTGAATGCCATGACCACATGACAGATTTCAGATCAGCATCCACACTTCTGGAGCCCACTGTAGTGTGCATCTGGGCAACAGATTTCAACTTACTTCCAGGGTTTAGCAGGATACTAGATAGCTCCATTCCCCATTAGAATGTGTCAATCACACTGTGAGTGCTGACACAAAACAACCAATTATGCACAGCATACTTGCTCTGTCGCATACGACATTCAATCACAAAAGTAGTCCCTCCCCACCCATGGCATGAGGCACTTAACATTTTCTGTGTTAAACCCAACATGAGACACACCTACTTTTCAATATGTACAGTCTCAAGAACTTACTCACCCCTCTTGTGATCTATTGAATGAAGTCTGACATGCAACTTGCTTCTACACTCAATCTCTACAGTGGTTCTCTGCAGCTGCTGTCAAACTCTTGTACTGCACTGCTGTTCATGGGCACCTATTCTACATCCTACCTGTTTAAAATTATGGTGGGGGCTTTCAGGGTGCGGCCTCTGTGGTCTTATATGGGCCCTGTAACAATCACATCACTGTCATTGACTTATATAGTAGAGATGGGGTGCACTTCTAAAGACATTTACCCCAGTAGCCCCATAGCCAAAGCCATAAAGTGCTATTCCAATACTGCATGCTACTGGTGCACAATAGAAACATCCTAAGTAGTAACCAAACATTCCGTACAATAATGTAAAGCAAAGTGTTGAGAAGCCTGTTTCCAACTACTGTACTGTACATTGCTAAGAAACCTGAGCCAATGGCCTTATTACTGTAAAAGTACTGAAACATAGAAACATAGAAAGATAGAAACATAGACTATGATGGCAGACAAGGACCACTTGGCCCACCCAGTCTGCCCATTTCCCTACCTACTGGATAAGCTGCAGATTCTAGTAAACATACAGCCTACTTCCTGCAACTAACTATAATTGCCTTATGTCTGTCCCATGCATGTTTGAATTCCCCCACTGTTTTAGACCCAATGACCTCCTCGGGAAGGCTGTTTTATGTATCCACCACTCTCTCCGTGAAAAATTTCCTCACATTACCCTGAGCCATCCCCCTCTAACTTTAAATTGTGCCCCTTGTTCTTACATCTCTTTCTCTGAAAGATGCTACCCTTCTGGACTTTGTTGATTGCCTTGAGGTACTTTAATGTTTCTATCATGTCCCCCTGTCCCTCCTTTCATCAAGAGTATACATATTAAGCTCTCTCAGTCTCTCTTCATATGGCATCTGCTGCAGACCCTGTACCATTTTAGTTGCCCTCCGCTGGACTGTTTTCATCCTGTCTATGTCCTTGCGTAGATAAGGTCTCCAAAACTGCACACAGTACTCCAGATGGGGTCTTACCAACTGACTGTACAGAGGATAACCAATTCCTTTTTCTACTTGTAATGCCCTTCCTGTGCATCCTAGTATCCCCTGGCTCTCCTTACTGACTTTTCACATTGCTTACCCACCTTTAGGTCATCTGATATGACTACCCCCAGGTCTCTTTCCATTTTTATTGTTGTTAGTACCTCTCCTGCTATTGTGTACTCTTCTCCTGGGTTTTGTTTCCCAGGTGCATTACTTTGTCTTTTGTATTGAATCTAAGTTGCCACATGTCTGACCATTCCTCCAACCTTGCCAAGTCCCTTCTCATCTTTTCTACCTCCCTGTATCAACTTTGTTACAGATCTTTGTGTCATCTGCAAAGAGGCATACCTTTCCTCCAGACCCTCTACAATCTACAATGTCACCTATAAAGATGTTAAAGAGGACTGGACCCAGTACTGAGCCCTGAGGTACTCCACTAGTAACCCCTCTTTCTTGAATGTGTTACATTCACTATTACCTTTTGTGTCCTGTTGTGCAGCCAGTTTGCTACCCAGGCTACCACCCTGGGACCCACTCCCAGGCTGGCTAACTTGATTATTAATCTTTTGTGTGGTACTATGTCAAATACCTTGCTAAAGTCTAGGTAGGCCATATCCACAGCCCCTCCTTAGTCTATTACTTTGGTCACCCAGTTGAAGAAATCAATTAGATTCATCTGACATGACCTTCCTGCTGTAAATCCATGCTGCTTTGGGTCTTGTGCCCCGCTAGCCTCTAGGTACTCAACAATTCTTTCTTTCAGAAGTGATTCCATCATTTCCCTACCACTGAGGTCAAACTTACAGGTCAGTAGTTTCCCTTCTGCCTTGCTCCCACTTTTGTGAAGGGAATCACATCTGCCCTCCTCCAGTCCTCAGGTACACCTCATCCTGCCATGATCTGTTAAAAAGTGTGGTCAGTGGTGTCACTAGGTCCTCCCTTAGTTCTTTTAGGATTCTGGGGTGAATCCGGTCAGACCCCATTGCTTTGTCCACCTTGAGTTTTAGGAGTTCTTTCAGGACTCTTTCTTCTGTGAATGGACTGGTGTCAACCCCTACCCAGAGTGCTTCTATTGTCTGGTTTAGATAACTCCTCCTCATCTTCTTTTGTGAATACTGAGCAAAAGTATTCATTCAGTATCTCTGCCTTTTCACTGTCTCCTCTGCCCACCTCCCTCTCCTTTATTAATCTTCACTATCCTCCCTTAACCTTTCTATGCTCCCTAATGTACCTATAAAGGTTTTATCCCTTCTTAACTGAGTTGGCTATTTTTCTTGGTTTGGGCCTTTGCTAGTCTGACTGCCTTCCCACTTCTTTCTGCTTTAATTGATACAGTTCCCTGTCATGCTTCTTCTGTGATTCCTTATACTTTTTGAATGCAGCCTTTTTCTCCTTAACCTTCCCTGCCACCTCATTTGAAAACCATAGTGGTTTTTACTCCGCTTTGTTTATTTGTTTCACACAAAGGCTTGTTGCCTCTATGATGGCAGTTTGATTTTTCTCCATTGTTCTTCTACCCCTCCTTTTTGGTCATTTGCTAGTGCATTTTTCAGGTATTCACCCATTTTGCCAAAGTCAGTTCTTCTAAAGTCCAGTATCCTTGTTTTTGTATGGCTTTTCTCCATGGTTGTGCTCATTATGAAGCACTGTGCAGTAGTCGCTTGTTCCCAGATGTCTACTGACTTCTAAATTTGTGATCCTCTCTCCATTTGAGAGTACCATGTCTAATATTGCTCCCTCGAGTGGGTTCAGCACTAGCTGTCTAAGGCTGCCTGCAGGCATCAAGAATGACCCTGCTCTTGGATGTGGTTGCAGTACCTGTTATCCAGTTAACATCTGGCATATTCAGGTCCCCATCAACAGTATCTCCCATTTTTCAGCCATTTTGAGAATGTCCTCTATCATTTTGTTGTCCATTTCCTCCCCTTGAGACAGGGGTCTGTATACAACCCTGTGCGGATTGTGATGCCATTCCCTGTCTCCAAGGTGACCTAGAGTGCCTCTTGTCCTCCCCTTTACTTTTTAGTTCTGTAGCTTTGATCCTTTCCCTTATGTATAGAGCTATTCCACTTCCTCTTTTACTCCCTGTCTCTTCTGTAGATTGTGTACCCTGGTATGTTGACATCCAGCCATGGTTCTCGATTATTACCATGTTTCCGTGACTGCCACAATATCCAACTGTTCATCTTCCATCAGAGACTACTAGCTCAGGAAGATTTTGTTTTACTAAGAATTAAAGTGTCATGCAGCGACTCAATGGCACACAGCTACAATATGTTACTGATTATGAAATGGAGTAGGTTTACATTCTGGCATCCAGTTAGATCACTGATTTTAAGTACTCTACTTTTCTGTGGTTGCTCTCACCCAAAAGCATCAAATTAGGAGTAGAGCTTGTCTTAAGCAGCAGCAGTAACAGAAACCACCAGGGGCCCCAGCCAGAGCCAGTGCAATCCATCGGTTTACAAATGTAAATTTTTATTAATTTATTTTTCACTCTATTTTCAGTTGAAACAGCATAATGAAATGGTGTCACTGTTACACTGCTAAGCAGAAACCTCTGACATCGTACTATGATGCCACAAAATTACCTGCCAAAGTAAAGGACAACCTATGACAAGCAAAGTGATTTGAGTCAGTAAAAGACCCCAATGTCTACCTTTACTGGCAACCACCACCAGCACTGATTTTCTTAAATTCATAAGTGGCTACTCCAATTTTCTTCCATTTTCATATAATCTACCACCTACTTGCATTGGCTGCCAGTGCTATTTTTTACATGCAACAGCTCTTCAGAGAGAAGCATAATACTAAGGGCTGGATTTTCAAAGTGTAGCTCTGTGCAACAACACTTAAATTCTGTCAGTACACCAAACCCATTTGCTACAACTGTGCCTGATTTTACAATCTTGGGTTGAGTTGTGACAATTTTATAAGCTTACTTGTGCCAAATATCTGCCAAAAGCTCCATAAAAAGGCTATCTAGGAGTTCCGCAAGTTATACTGGAAAATTGGTCTAACCTGTGGCAATTGCCACTCAGGATATAAAATCCCATTGGATCATTGTAAGCCCCATGCACAGTATCATCAATGGATCCAAGGCTTGAGGCCCTTCTAAGTCATTTGAAAATCCTGCCCAAAGTCTTGTTCCAGATTTGTCCACTAAGAACTCCTCTTCAGTAATGTGCTTAGTATTCTCCCTACCCCACACAGAGACCCAGAGATTAGATGCATCCTCTTCATACTGTATTCAATTTCTCTGACATCTAGTCCAGGAGACAGTATCCTGAAGTCATTTTTGATCCTTTGTCCAGTGCTACAACATGATGCTCTGTCATCTGAGCAAAGTTAGCTGAATGACTTTGAAAGCACAGATGAACAGGTTTGTGGACTGCTACTAGGCAATACTGCAGTTTTCATCTTGACTAGCTGAAGGACTCACTTCTACTGTACCATAGTATCATAGGCAGTGTGGTCTAGTGGTTAGAGCAATGCCTTGCGAACAAGAAGATCACAGATTCAAATCCAGAGAGCCAAATATTCACTGTGTAAACCTGGGTAAGCCACTCAACCTCTCAGTGCTCCAGTCCACCAGCTGCAAAAATATTTAGAAGCAGGGCCTCACTTTAAATGCAATGATGCAGCTCAACTGAGGCTGCCCTGTTAAATAAATTGTAAAATAAAGGAATAATACACAATAGGTGTGTGTCATGCTAGGATAACATCATGCCTTGGGTGGTTGGGCATGAGGGCTGCCAGCCGAGTGTGTCCATCACTTCAGTGACATTACTCAAGCATGACACACTCCCTGGAGTGCACTGTTCCTGCTATACAATGGTTCATTTGTAAAAAAAAGGCAAGAAATAGAAAAAGATTAAAAGTTTATTAAAAGTACATTTATTTTGTCATATTTTATCGGGTAGAGATACTTAGAAAATAGTGCTGATTATTTATTTTGGCCAGTAGGTGGAGCTGCTGTGGTGTGTGTCTCTCTGTAGCTAGGTCCCTCAGAGCTTCATAGCTTCTTCACATTGTGTATAGTTATTGTTGGATGCCACCCCATTTCTCACTTGTCCTGTATCTTCATGTTTTCTGTGGCTTCTTTTTATTTCTGTGTAGCAGGAAAACAGCCAGGTGGCCGTCCACCCCAACAACTTGTTGTTCACATCCTAATTGCATGATGACTGCAGTCTTCTCCTTCTGTTGTCACAGGTCTGTGTGCGTGTGTCTCTAAGGGCATTTATGTTTTATATTTACATATTGCTCCTTCCTTCCAGCCTGCTGTGAGAATTTGTCATGTTGTTAATTTTAAAGGAGTAAACTAAGGGCGCAGCCATTTGTAATGGCTGCTGAGCAGAATCGGGAGTGAAATGAGTGCGGCACTATGGTTCACATGCGCTTGCATGATTGCTTTGGCAAGCCGGGAGAAAGCAGATTTTAGCTGCGGCTTTTTGAACTGTATTTTAAATTTTTGAGTTGTGAATTGTGTTGGGAGGAGGACAGTGATGAGTGGCCAAAACAGTGAAGGTACAAATCATGGAAATAAAGGGATGTTCATTGAGCATGTACTGTAACTACAGCAGGGAAGTGGCGTGAAGCCAATCACAATCGTGACTTTCACTTTGTTGAACATGGGATGGTACTGATTTTTGTTCATGTGATTCAGTCATGCAGGTTCTGGGACAAGATCCATGATGTCTTGCTGGGATGACTTCATGGTTCCATCCCAGAATGACCAATCAAAGTCCAAGATTCTTTCTTGCCATTGTATAATAAAAATAAATATCACTACTTACGGAAATGCCACACATGCTGTCAGGGACAGGAGATCATAACTCTGATGAATGGTAAATGACCTTTAAGAAAGAGTTTACTGACCACAAGGCACATCAGGGAGTGACGCATAGTAGCACATTCTTCAGATGGGATTGCCACTGTAGAAGTGCTTCAAGCCTCAACTTCAGAAGACCACACATGGAAAGAGATTCAGGTGAAAGCTTATAGCAAAACATAACCTTGAGCCATGTGAGCAATATGTGTGACTTCAAACCCCATTTGGGATGGCTAGTCAGTTTTGGAGCAATCAAAAGTAAAATGTTTTGCTTGCAATAATTTTATTCATGAGTGTCTTTCTCTTTTGCAGTCTTTTGGAACTTGGGGTTCGAAATACTTCTACAGTGTTGATCCCTACTGACAGTAGTGTTACTCTAGTTCCCTGCTGGGTGTGGCTGATGTCAGTAAGCTCTTTTTAAACCCTTAGGCTGCTGAAAGAATTAGAATGTATAGGAATTTTGGACTGATATATCAGTCCGTTGCACAGCAAGGGTTAAATGCACTTAGCCCATGGATACTACACAGTATCCAGGAAATCTGAGTTCAGCAATTTTATTAGTCATAGCAGTTTCTGTGGTATCTTCCTATTTTTTAGGAACTAATGGTGCTTCTTGTATTATTTTAAATGACCAGCTCTGTCCACGGGGATGTAGGTAACCAGGCCCAAACTTGTGGTTAACTGGTATTATACTATACATTTTTAGTGTTTAGAGATGTGCAGAATATAAAATTCTACCAATGGAATACCTGCAAAATTAACATTATGCTGCATTTCACAGAATTTGTGAAAATTCTGCAGAATGTTGCCAAATTTAAAATTTCAGTTATTTTGGCCTAGGTTGTAAAAGTACACATCCGAATAATACCAAATTTGGTAGGCATACATGTACTAAAGGGGCTAGCATAAATCTATTTATTTCAGAGCCCTAGATAGAAAGGGTCTGAGTTATAGTTGGCTAATGATTTAATCAGCATTTTATTTCAAATTTTTCCATCTAATTTTACAATTTCTTATCCAAATTCCTCCACAGTTTCAGGATTTAGATAAACATACAACATGGGTATGTGCAGCATGTTTTTGGTCTCAAACTTTAAAGGGTGCTGTGCTATAGGTAGCCAATCATTTTGCAAAATTTAGATTTTAGATTTTTGTTTAGTATAATTTTGAAAGCTTTCATCAAAATGTTATAATATTTTGCAGACATACAGGATATTAGTACATTTATATATGTTCCCAGTTTAAGATTTCTAACTTTGAAGGTGCTTGAGTTATATGCAGATAAAATGTTCATGACACTTCCCATAAAAATAAAATGACTGATTTTGAGCACCTATCATTTTAAGATTATGCATCCTATTGTCATGATATTTGGCAAATCATTAGAACTCTTTTCAACAAGATCTTTATTCCAAGATGGCTGCCTGAGGATAAGGGTGTGCAGGGGTTAACTCCATATCTCCTGAAACTACTTGGACTAAACCTTTTATGCTAGCAGCAAACAGCAGTAATACTCTTTAATATGCTTTAAAAAGTAAAACAAGCAAAATAGATGGTGCCATGTTGAAATCTGTAAGAAGGCTTAAGTTACAATTTGATGCTCCAGAAAAGAAAAAGCCAAGTCTGCATCTAAGAAAATCAGTATTGCTGGCAGAGCAGCGCTTCATTCGATTCTGAAGCTACATCTGGCCCATCTGGTTCTGCTATGCAACCTGTGGTGCATACACAGTTAGCAACAAAAACTTTGCAGTTTCTACTGATCTCAGAACATGGTCTCTTAACAATTCCAAATTTATTGTCACCATTCAACAACTCTCCGATGCAACAAAATAACAACATGCCAAATGAAAAAGATAACTCTGGGGATATACAAAAGATATTCGCTCTTCTATGATGCGAAGACAAACTCACCAACTCACAACAGCTGTGACACAGGATAATGGTGCTCTTGGCCTAAAGGTTCATCATGGCACCCATGCTAAACCCGTAGGTAAGCCATACTAAGCCCCAATCAACAAATATGGGTGATAAACTGTTACCTGTGCTTAGCTGCAATAACATGTCTGAATCACAGTCAGCCTATAGCGGGGCGACAAGAAGCAGCATAGGAGAGAATGGAGCATTTGTAAGACAAAGTAATTCTAGCATGTTGATACAAGAAGCAGATAAACAAGGAACTATCATTCATGTTTTACCCAATGCTTTAGATGCTGAAACATTAAACAAACATAGAAATATAGAAACATAGACTTTGACGGCAGATAAGGACCACTTGACCCACCTAGTCTGCTCATTTCCCTACCTACAGGATAAGCTGCAGATCCTAGTCAACCAACAGCCTATTTCTTTCTACCCCCACTAGAATTGCTTTATGTCTGTCCCATGTATTCTTGTATTCTCCCACAGTTTTAGACCCCACAACCTCCTCAGGAAGGCTGTTCCATGCATCTACTGCCCTCTCTGTGAAAAAATACTTCCTCACATTGCTGAACCACCCCCATCTTTAAATTGTGTCCCTTGTTCTTGCATGTCTCTTTTTCTGAAAGATACTACCTCTTGGACTTTGTTGATTCCACTGAGGTACTTAAATGTTTCTATCATGTCCCCCTCTCCTCCTTTCCTCAAGGGTATACATAGTATGCTCTTTTAGTCTCTCCTCATATGGCTTCTCTTGTAGACCCTGCACCATTCTGGTTGCCCTCCTGGACTGTCTCTATCCTGTCTATAACCTTGCAGAGATGGGGTCTGCAGAATTGGATGCAGTACTCAGATGGGGTCTCACCAACTGTCTGTACAGAGGGATAACAACTTTCTGTTTTCTGCTGGTGATGCCTCTCCTGTGCATTCCAGTATACCCCAGCTCTCCATACTGCTTTCTCACATTGCTTGCTAACCTTAAGGTCATCTGATATGATTACCACCAGGTCCCTTTCCTTTTTGTTTCTGTTACTACGTCCCCCATTGTGTAATCTTCCCTGGGTTTTGTTTCCCAGGTGCATTATTTTGCACTTCTTTGCACTGAATCCTAGCTGCCATACTTCTGACCATTCCTTCAACCTTGCCTAGTCCTTCTCATCCTTTCCACGCTCCTTGTGTATCAATCCTGTTGCAGATCTTTGTGTCATCTGCAAAGAGGCATACTTTTCCTTCTAGTCCCTCTGCAATGTCACTTATAAAGACATTAGAAAGGACTGGACTCAGTACTGAACCCTACGGTACCCCACTAGTAACCCTCTTTCTTCAGAGTGGACTCCATTTACAATTACCTTCTGTGTCCTGTTGTCCAGCAAATGTTTTACACAGGCTACCACCCTGGGACATACTCCCAGGTTAGTTAATTTGACTATTAATCTTTTGTGTGGGACTGTGTCAAATGCCTCTAAAGTCTAGGTAGGCCAAGTCCACAGCCCTCCCTGGTCTACTACTTGGTCATCCAGTCAAATAAATCAATTAGATTTGTCTGACATGACCTTTCCCTGCTGTGATCCCATGCTGCCTTGGGTCCTGTGCCCCACTGGCCTCTAGGTACTCAACAATTCTTTCCTTCAGAAGTGATCCCATCACTTTCCCTACCACAGAGGTCAAATTGACAGGTCTGTAGTTTCCTGCCACTGTCTTGGTCCCACTTTGTGAAGGGGAATCACATCTGCCTTCCTCCAGTCCTCGGGTACCACACCATCCTCCCATGATTTGTTAAAAAGGGTAGTCAGTGGTTTCACTAGTTCTCCCTTAATTCTTTTAGAATTCTGAGGTGAATTCCATCAGGCCTCATTGCTTTGTCCACCTTCAGTTTTAGGAGTTCTTTCAGAACTCTGTCTTCTGTGAAAGGACTGTGAGCAACCCCCTATCCAGAGTGCTTCTGTTAATTGGATTGGGCACCTACCCCTCCTCTTTTGTGAATACTGAGCAGAAATATTCATTCAGTATCCCTGTTTTTCACTATCCCCTCTGCCCACCCACCGTTCATTATATTCAGCCTCACTATCCCTCCCTTTGTCTTTCTACACTCCCTGATGTACCTATAAAGGTTTTATCCCTTCTTAACCAAGTTGGCTATCCTTTCCTCAGTTTGGGCCTTTGTTATTCTGACTTCCCTCCCTGCTTTCTTCTGCCTTAACTGGTACAGCTCTCTGTCCTGTTCCTTCTGTGTTTCCTTATACTTCCTGAATGCTATCTTTTCTCCCTGACTTTCCCTGCCATGTCTTTTGAGAACCATAGTGGCTTTTTCTTTCATTTTGATTTGTTTATTTGCTTCACACAAAGGCTCATTGCCTCTGTGATGGTAGTTTTGATGATTCCCATTGTTGCTCCACCCTTCTTCTAGCCTGTTTACTAGTGCTTTTCTGAGGCAGTCTCCCCATCTTGCCAAAGTCAGCCCTCCTGAAGTCCAGTGCCCTCACTTTGTATGGCTTGACTCTGAAGCTGAGTTTAACATGAACCACACTGTTTGATGGTCACTTGTTCCCATATGACAACCCACTTCTAGATCTGAGATCCTCTCACTGTCCCATTTGAGAGTATGAGGTCTAAGATTGCTCCTCATGAGAGAGATGAAATCAAAGGTGACATTCAAATGGGGTTTGATCAAACTACTAAAGCTCTATCAGGTCTTACTGTATCCATTAATGATCTTAGCACTAAAATTTACACTTTAGCCAAATGTACCACAGAGGCTGAGTGCAGGATGGGCCTGTTAGAGACACAGTTTCCCATTACAACAACAATTTACAGCATGCAAATCACAGTTGGAACTTTTGCAACAAAAATTGTCAATCAGAGGACAGGTCTAGATGTAGTAACTTTCAGCTAATTAACATCATGGAGGAGTTGAAGGCGGGGGCCCTACTCAATTCTTTGAAGAGCTGCTGACAGAAGCTATGGGGTTAAAATATCTGGAACAAAAAATAGTCATTATATCGGGCTCACAGAGCCAGGCAATATCCCAAAACCTCAAAATGTGTCATTGCAATGACAATTTGTAAGACCAGTGTATCATAGAATTTACAACTTGCAAGATCGAGAAAAACTGCTTCAAAGGCCAGAATCGAAAAGGGCTTTTGCATATGATTTAAAATGTTATGTCTATCCAGATTTCTGAGCAGAAACTGTTCAATCTAGGAGAAGCTTTGACAAAGCAAAACAATACTGAAAGAAAGGGATTAGTTTTTCAATTTTACAACCAGCAAAGCCGAGATATTTTGCATGGGAAAATGCATTTCTTTACTGACCTTAAAAATCTGAAATCTTTCTGCAAACACAATTTAATTCTATACCTGTCATCGTATCCTCAATGCAATCTCATTCACTAGATGAAGAAGTCATTAATGACTAAATAAATTTATATTTCCCTTTTGTTTTTCTGGGATCATTATGTATTATAAAATAAGGGCTAAAAGGGAGTTATGGTAACTTAAATTGATATTGAATCAAGTATTTCTCCTCTTATCTTTTTCTTTTTGTGTAAATGTTTTGGGCAAAAAGTAAGATAGGTTACGATTGAAAATAGATAAGCCTTAATTTGTTTATATATTATTTGCTTAAGGAAGGGTTGATGCTACGTATAAGTGGAACAGGAGGTGGGAGTTTCCACTCACTCCTGGCTCATTCATAGTTTTTCCTCATTCATGGCTGTCAAGGTAGATGAACAAGGGGTACCAAGGTCACATTACTCTATTTATAAAATAAACATTATGCTATGTAAGTTTTGTTTTGGACCATTGGTAAAGGGAAGAGAGTGTGGAGTGAAGTTTTACACTTAGGGTGGATGGGGAAAAAATAAAAAGTATACCAAAATAATCTTAGTCTGGTATGAATGGTACGTATGGAAGAAATGTCATCTAAAATTGTAAATTTTTTGCAAAGAATAGGATTCAGATAGTAAAGTTTGGGATTCTTTTCTTTTTCTCGTGGCTAATTATTTAAAAGTGGTAGCATGGAATGTAAAAGGAATCAGAGACAGAGTGAAAGGAAGGAAAATATTTAATTATATAAACAATCAAACAGCTAATGTGCTTATGGTACAGGAGCCACATCTTTTACCAGCAGATTGTGAATTCTATGCTAATAAATGGGGTGACAGTATTAATGCACCATATCACTGTAATGCCGGAGGGGCATTTCTATTCTAAAGGAAAACATTGATCCCAACAGCCAATTCTTAGTCTGTGAAGTCCTAATAAAAGGTATGACTCTGACACTATTAAATGTATATGGACCAAATGAGAATTATCCAGATTTTTTACCCAAGTCTTTCTAACTGCAGCTACTTATAATATGTCTTCATACACATTTAATTAAAAACAGTTTATCATTTAATAAATGAGTGCATATGTTAAAACTTTTACTTTCATGATTTTTCTTCTCTTTCTTAGTAGAATTTGAGACTTGGGTAGAAAGCGATACCTCCTTAAAACCAAACACTAATGTGTGTTTTTTTAGTGATCTTTTATCTTCATCCTACACTCTGACATCCACCTCTCCTTCAGGTCCCCTAGCACTCCATGCCCCAGCAGTCCTCTTCTGGAGCTCTCCCTCTCACACAGATTGAAACTGACCCCTGAGTTGTCCCAGCATATCCCATAGTCGGGCAGGTCCATCTCCTCCGAGGAGGAAGGCACCAGGCGATGGGGAACCCCAGCACACTATTTTTGTTCCATGGTCTGGGGGCACTGCTGTGGTGGAGGAGGCTCCCAGAGGTTCTGGGGAACATGGAGAGTACAGGCCATCATCCAGTGGCACCAAAGCTGTTTTCCAGCTTTCTTAGTCCTCCTTGTGCCACTGTGTGTAGTACCCTGGTCTCCACCGAGGCCACTACAAGCAGAGTACCACTCAAGCCCTCATCAGAGAGGAGAGGAGGAGACCAGTCCTCTGGGTGCTTGATCCTCTCCTTCCCCTGCCATCCCCTGAACCCAAGTCTGTTCCCAAACCCAGGTTGCTGGCATGGTTCGAGGTGTGGCATCCAGCACCTCAGCCCTCTGTACCACCGGCGTGTGTTGTTTTTAATTCTGAACCTCTTCTTTTGATTCTGACCACTAAAGCTATACATTTTCATATCATTTCTGCATTTTCTAAAAACCTTGGATGAAGCAGTATAAAAGTGGGATCATAATTAGCATTTGCATAAATAGTTAAAATCTTGATACTGATTTCTTGATTTAGAATACAGTGGACAGATGGTAGTTAAATGGGGTTTGTTTCCAGATGACCCTTATTACAAACACAAAGGCAATTTGTTTTAATTTTATTTGTTGATGTTATTTTGTTATAATATGTATATTTAGAAGTAATGAGTTCAAATCTTGTCCAAGTTATTAATTTTCTGTCTCCTGTACAAATAGGGAGAGCTAAGTATTCTTCTAGGAATCTGCCATTTTGCTCTCCCAAACCAAGGTGTGCATCTTTGCTTATTTATGGTATCTGTATCTAAAACTTGTGTCCATTCAAATAGTATTGTTTTTAATGTGGGTTCTATATTGTAGAGATATCAATATTTCTATTAAAATCTTTCCATAAGTGATGCATGTTTATTTTAGTCAATATGTTTTTAAAGAATCCAACCATTTAGACTTCAGTCCTCATTAGCCTAATTTATATTTACTTTTAAACATGGCATTGCTAAATTATTATTTATGTTGTTAATTAACCCTAACCAATATGTTGCTAGGGTAAGGTCTTTGATAGTTTTATAGATATTCTACCCAACTTGGCTCTTACCATACCGTTGAAGTTACTTTTGGTAGTCTTAGCAGAGCTTTATAATAAAAAGATGAACATTTTTCCAAATTATCTGAGTCATAAGATCCTCACAGAGAAATAATGTCACCGGGAGGGAGGGAGGGTTACATATGGTGAAGGGTTACCCTGGTGAGCAGGAATAGCTGGTTGCAGATAATAGCCGAGTTTTGAGCAGGGACTTGAAGGTAAGGTGTGAACCAGCCCAGCAGAGGGTGAAAAGGATACTGTTCAGAGAGAGTGGGTAGCAAAAGACAATGCTTTCCCACCCATTACTGAAGAGATGTTGGGACCACTGGGCAAGGAACCAATGTTTCATGGAGACATCAGGTCGGCACCCAGGCAATGATGAGGGAAGTGCAAGAGATTCCACACCATTCAGCAGGGAGCTATCAATGAGGCTTCCTAAGGCATAGTCATGACAGCCCTTGAAAAAGAGCCACCCTAGTGACTGATACAAGGAACAGTGGTGGGTTGCATAAGGAGCCAATAATACAAAGCAGCACACACTATTATAGACAAGAGTTAAGTCTGTGGCAAAGGGTGGAGGACAGAGTGGGAGAAAAATCGGGAGCAGTAGTCCAGGATAGGAAGAAGATTACCTCAAGCAATGGTTAGATGGGCATCCAATGTTAGGAAATTTCATAGTTGGTAGGCGGTGCCCAGCTTTTGGTTACCCTGTGTATGATGATGTTAACATGTTCTGTATAAGATGGGCAGAGGTCAAGGGTAATGCCCAGATATTTGAAGTAGGGGACAGTCTGAGGGAGGACCAGATGGAGAGAGACCACAGTGTGAGAAGAGTTGGTTTCACACTACCAGCCAGGATAGGCCTGGATCCAAGTGACAATGCTTTTTTTTTTTTTCAGTTGACAAGGAGCATGTTGGATAAGAAACAGTTATGGGCAGAGCCATAGCTGTGGCTGAGAACTGAGGATATGTTTTGAAGTGACTTATCATTATGAAAGGGACTAAGTCATCCACGCTATAAGAGAGCAGAGCAGTGTATGTTGTTGGAAGGGAGGAGGAGTTGATGAATAGAAAATAGTAGGGGCCCAGTACGAGACCTGGGGACACCCGTTGAGACAAGCAGTTCAGGGAGGTGACAGCTCCAATAACCAGGATTGGGATTGTTCAGTTAAGTAGCTGTGCAACCAGCACAAGGTCTCATTAGAGCATCTAAGCTGGAGGAGATTGGTTTGCAGTAGAAGGTGGTTGACCAGGTCAAAGGCCTTGGTCAAGTCCACAAACACTGTGCCAGTAGCTTTTCCCAGATCCATATTTCTGTGGACATGGTTTGTGACAGGACGAGGGCAGAGGCAACACTGTGTTTTTGTGGAAGCCATGTTGCTGGTTGCACAGAAGGTTGTTCTTATCAATGTGATCAGAGATTTGGCAATGCACAATTTTCTTAAGGAGTTTGTTGAGGTGGGGAGAATAGAGATTGGCCAGTATGTGTCAGAAGAAAGAGAGTCTCCTGCTTTAAATATGGGGACTACTTTGACTATCTTTGGGAAACAAACATGGTGGCAGTGGTCAGAGCAAGATTAAAAATAAGCGTTAACAGTTTGGATATAGTGAGGGCAAAAGTTTGAGCTAGGAATAAAGGCCGTTGGTACCTGGAACTTCCCACGAGTGGGAGGCTCTTGAAGAGCTTAGAAGAAACATTCTGGGAGGTGACCCTGAAGTACAAAGGTGGGGTCTGGGGTGTTAGGTGGGAGGGAGGTAGGGTGGGTCACAAGAGTGTGCTCTTAGGAATGAGGTTGCAGGTAGCAATGCAGCTAGGCGGTATGATATGAGGATGTCAGCAGGTGCCACACCACATGCTCATGTGGGGACTTGTTTGGTGTGCAAATGTCCCAGGGGGCTCGAGAACAAGGTACAGTGCTCCCCAATGGCAGGATGAAGCCACCCGGTTTGCAGGCCCCTCATCTGGCTACTCAGGCACTGGCCCCTCCCTAACTGGATCCAGTCCATGACAGAAGGTAAGGGCCTCCGTCACCCCCACCAGAAGGGGAAGCTCTGGGTGAACAAGAAGGGACTCACAAATATCCTGGGGAGGCCAGGGTGATAGGGCTGGGATCAAGGATGGGCAGAAGGGGCCATGGAGAGAGCGGAGAAAACAAAAGAGACACTCTGTTATTGTGAATTATTAAAAACAGCTCTCATCATGATAGCACATTCTGCTCACTGATTCATCTTGCTGAACATATAGCTACCAGGAAGGTTGTCTTGAATGAGGCCCATTTGGTATCAAATGTATTGGCTTGAATAGTGCTGCTGTTAGAGCACTGAGCATGGTGTTAAGGTGCCATGCTGCATCTAGTTGTTTAGGCCATAGTTTAATTTTTCTAGGCTACATTGAGGAAGAGGATTATGTCTGGGTGTGAAGGGTGAGGGTGTTAACTATGTGTTCTATAAGCTGCTCCAGTTGCTGCTTGTACCCTCAGAGAGGAGACTGATAGGCGTTTATCTAGTACTTGCTGAAGGAAAGACAGGACATTGCTATGGTGATGAAATATTCTAGGATGTGTCATAGTACACCAGTTCCTGAAGACTGACCATTGTCTATTGTAAGCAGATGTAGTGGATTGGTGTCTGGATTGTAACACTGTGTCTACCACCTTGTCACAATATTCCTTCTTTAACAGTCTTTACCTTTCAGAAGACAGGCTTTAAGCTGGGGCCTTTGGATATGGGCTATCTGATGAGGCTCTGGGATAGGATGTCTACCTGTGAGGCAGTTTCATGGTTTGTCTATGACCATCGCCACTATTGTTGCAAGTCAAGGTCTCCTGGATCAGAAGGGTACAATAATTACTGTTGATTTTTTGGTGAATCTTATTCACTGTGTGTTGTACTGTACTAGTGGAATTGGTGGAAACACATAAACTTTGTGGAAGCACCATTTTGTTGTGATAATGCATCCACTCCACTGGGTTTTGGGTCCTTATAACATGAGAGAAATAGTGGGAGTTGGTTGTTTTTCCTGGATTCTATCAGGTTGGTCTGTAGTGGTTCCCATCTTCTGTTCATATGACTGAATATCTGCATGTGGTGTGACCATTCTCAAGTTGCTGTGGACTGTCTGCTAAGCCTATCTGCTTGAAAACTGAGTGTTCCCATGTATTGCTATAATGCTTGACAGATTAGTTTTTGACCAGCTGAGGACTTTGCCAGCATCCTGTAATATTATTTTGCTGCTTGTGCCACCCTGTCTCAATATACTACTGTGGCCCTTATTGTTGGACCTGATTAGAACTTACTTGTGTCTTAATTCTTTGGTAAAGTGGTGTACTGCTCTCATTCCCAGTACATTTATTGGCATTCTAGACTCAGCTTCTTTCCATTTTCCAGGGCTGACTGTTGGTACCATGTAGTCCCTATCCCTGTAGGCCTGCATATGTGTCAATGCATCTGGTTTGTATTGATGCCCTGAATATGTTGAATGTGTCCATCCATCATTTGAGTGAGTCCACATTTATTTTGCTATCAATACTGTTTCTATTGGATCATGGTCTAGGGCTTCTCCTGCTTGTTTCACCATTGACTGTAGTGACCTCATGTTCCTTAGAGACTATGGCACAATATCCATACAAGAGGCCATGATTCTGAGCATTTATAGTTCTTCATGGTTCCCAGTGCCCGTGTTTGTATTTGACATTGGTCTCTGGCCTGCTTAATCACATTGTCTGCCATTTTGGTGATGGTTTTACTGCAATTGCAACAGTGCCTATGATTGTGTCTAGGTGTTCCAGTTGTTGGCCGGATGTTAGATTGTTCTTCTTGAGATTCAGTATCCATCTGTGAGCTGACAGCATATGCATGACTGTTTTGGTGCATTTGAGTGATTGCTGTGGACTCTTGACTCTTCTCAGCCAGTTATCTAGATACAGAACTATGTGAATGCTTTGTTTCTGGAGGTGTGCTACTATTGTCACTGAAGTTTTGTGAATACTGTGGTGCTGATGCCAGCCCAAAGGTTAGTGTGTGTAGTGGTAGTGTTGACCCAGGACCTGAACCTCAGGAATTTGAAATGAGCTGGGTGTATTGGTATGTTCAGTTAAGTGTTCTTCATGACAATGGATATGAGGAAGTCTCCTTCTCTAATGGAGCAATAGTTGGCCATGGTGTCTCCATTTTGAACTTTCTGGGCTGAATGAACTGGTTGACTATTTTAGGTCAAGTACCAGATGTAGATACACCAATTTGGGGGGGACATGAAAATGTTGAGTAATTTTCCTGGCTCCATTAGACTTGAGTAGTGGTGCTATTGCCTTGTTAGATAGTAGGCTGTTGAGTGTTACCTTGATTTCCCTGTACTTTCAGTGTTTATCTCAACATTGGGATGTGACTAGTCTGTTACTTGGGGGCTTCTTGTTGAATTCTATTCAGTAGCCTCAAGATACTACTTTCAGTACCCATTTGTCTGAAGTTATCTTTTGCAATCGATGACTGAATAGTAAGAGACTCACCCTGGGGATGTGTTTGTAGTTCAAGAGTGTAGTCATGTTTATTGAATCTGGCCACACTGGACAGTAGGAAGGGAACCTCCCATCCAGGGAGCACCAGAGCCACCACCACTACCTCAGAGGTTGTGAAGAAAGCACAGCAGTTGGACCACAGTGGGTTCAGAGAGGGTGAGGATGCTGGAACAGAGGCACAACCAGTCAGTTGTTCCACTCCACAATCCATACACCATTCTGGGAGAGCATAGCTCCCCTATGGATGCACCCACAGAGGAGACTAAGGAGGCTGAGGACAACTGTCACAAGGGGGGCCCCAGGAAGGAGGCAGAGGACACCACAGGAAAGGAAGCAGCTCCTAGTGGGGACTCCAATTATTAGGGGATAGAACTGAGGAGCAGGAAAACTGAAGTAAGGTGCCTGCCTGGTGCCATGGCTTGAGGGACAGGAAGCGATCCTCAGGATCACTAGAACAGCTGCACGGAAGTCTGAGCTGGACATCATTGTCCACCTAGGGACAAATAACTTGGCTCATCATGAGATTAGAGCAGTGCAAGAGAACTTTGTAGAGTTGGGGAGGGGCCTAAGACAAGTAGCACACACAGTATCCTTCTCAGAGGAGCTGCCTGTCAATGGCATGGGTGAGGCGAAGGTACTTTGCACCATGCAGTTTAATGAATGGTTGAAAAAATGGTGTGAGCACAGGGTTTGGCTTCATTGGGGACTGGGGTTCCACCTGGAGGGACACCAGCCTATACTGGCAGGATGGTCTGCATCTGTCCAGGAAGAGAACAAGTCTTTTGAGCAATCGGTTTAAATGCTTCATTGGCAAGCTTTTAAACTAGTCAAGGGGAGGCACTGATAAGCAGCAGGAAAATCCTAGCCTCTCCTACAAAACAGGGTACTAAATGAGAAAAGACCGAGGTAGAAAGGTCAGTGGGGGATGCTGCAACAGAAGGTAAAGCCATCAAAAATGGAGAGCAATGGAGTCACGTGATGCGGGAAGCGGCGTAGTAAGGTCTCCGCGAGTCGCTAGCCACCGCTTTAATTTCATCTTTGGTTTTTCCTCAAGGCATCGGAGGGCATATTGACTGCAGCGAAAGGTCGGGAAGAGTTGGAGCAGTGATCGGATGGAGGCTGAGATGCGGAAACCTCCCCAGACATACCCCGCCAGCGACACCAGAGAAGGCCGCAAAAAGTCCAAGGCCTCCGGAAATGCAGCAGCGAGGGGCAGGCAGTGAAGGCACGGAAGCACCACTAACACTGGCCTGTTTTTTGAGGAGTTCGACCCCATGAAGGAAACAATTTGGGCATGGCTGGAGAGCTGAAAACCATAAAGGAAACGATTTCGGATATTAATAGAAAGGTCTCAGATAACGGCGCATCAAATCATTGAGGGCACGAAGGAAAGGACTGAGGCTGAGATTAAAAGGTGCTCCCAGAGAATGCAGAAATTAGAAGCCAAAATTGAAGATCTCGAGGGTCGAGCCGATGCAATAATGTAGTGTTTATTGGCTTACCCGAGAAGGCTGAGGGCCAAGAGCCAATTAAATTTGCCCAGAGAATTACAGAAAAATTGTGGGGCCATCACCCTTTGGGCCTAAATTCATGGTGGAGAGGGCACATCGATCACTACTACCTATGCCACCGGCTGATCGCTCGCCCAGACCTTTTATTGTAAGGTTCCTTAATTATCAGGAAAGGCAGCTTCTTATTGAAAAGTAAGAGAAGAAAAGCAGGTGTATTGGGAAGGTACATAGATTAGAGTGGCGAGGATTTGCCGTGTATCTGTTCGCAGAAAAGAGCCACGCTTCATCCCCTGGTTAAATGGCTTATTGCTGCAGAAATAAAGTTCAGAATGGGCTACCCTGCACGACTACAGGTGCTTATCAACAAGGAGTGGAAAACCTTTGAATCCTCTCTATCTTGCATCGGCAGCTCTTCGTGGAGGCATTTCCAGCACTTTTTAAGGAGCCATGAACTGGGTCAAGGCAGTGATGTCGGACATGTTATACTGGGGACTTTGTGTGGACTTTTGGAAACACTTGTACTATATTTTATTTCTGGGGACTGATGTGCTCAAAATGAGCTTCTGTTTTGTTTGTTATAGATAAAAGGAATATTATGTTAAAGTAATAGTCTGGGAACGAGTTGTGATGGTTGGGTAAGTTAACCTAAGTTGGATATCAGAGAATATCAGTCATGTATTAAAGGGAATTACTTTATTATGTAAATGCCAGTTCAGGGTTAGTGGTTTTAATGGCCCTTCTAGCATTCTAATTAAAGTTTATGTTTGTTATCGGGGGTGAGATAAATCAACTGGGTATAATATATTACCTAACACGAGGACGCTGTTTGGGCTGTTCATATATTTGCTGGGTGTATGGCGAGAAAGAAATATGATATTATAGGATGCCTTTGCACAACACATGGGTGGCAAGTGGAGGCGGAGGGGAGTGCAGGGCATCCTGGTGTCATGGGCCATAGTGCAAATTGCTTGGGAGGTGGGAGGAGGGACTAAATGGGAGTAATGGTGAGGGGGAGCAGTGTTATATTAGTATAAGGGGTTAAGGAGGGTTAGCAGGGGGATGAGAAGTTGGGGTTTGGAGATGGGGGACCACAAGGCTGTAGAAATAATTCTGTATGTTAGACAGGAAAGGCATCTCGTATACCGCTTAATAGATTGTGGGTATGGGGGCTGACGTAATTTTTAAGTTGTGTACTTGGAATGTTAAAGGCACGCACAAATTAAAGCAATACAAAATATTGAAACAACTGGAAGTGATGGGGATAAAGGTGGCCTTTTACAAGAAATGCACTTGCTGCAGAGTGAAGCAAATGGTATGAGGAGAAGGCAGTTTGGTGTAGTATTTTCTTCAGAGGGCAGTTCTAATAGCAGAGGGGTTATGATTCTAATCCATAGAACAATGCCCTTTCATCTGATCAAGGTGATACAGGATAAAGATGGTAGATTCAGGTTTGTCAGAGGCAAACTTTATAATGTGGAAGTTATGTTAGCAGCGATATATGGGCCTAACTCAGATAGTCAGGATTTCCTGGCCGCTTACTAAAAGCCTTGTTGCCATTCATGCATATACCAATGATAATGGGGGACTTTAATCTAGTCCTTGATCCCCTGCTTGATAGGTCTACTAGGAGTCAACCATCGATTACTCTGGCCAATTTGGCGTTTAGCGATTTAATTGCTCGTTTGGGCTTAGCCGATATCTGGAGAGTGTGTTACCCAGGCAAGAGAGTATACCTTTTTCTCAAGTTCATGGCTCGGGTTCTTGATTATATGTTAATTTCCAGGGTTTTAATCAATAAAACATTGGGGTCCAGGATAATGCCAGCACCTGTGTCAGACCACTCTGTAGTAGAGGTGACGATTTCTCTTCCTTCTGTGGCTCAAAAGGCAATAGATGGAAGGTAAATAATCAGTTATTATAACTCCCAAGATTGTGAATGAGCTATCTGTAAAATCACAGAATTTATTGAATTCAACTTGAATGAAGACGTAAACCGGATATTTTTGGTCGGCGTTGAAGGCATTTGTTAGAGGCCTTTTGATCTGTCAGGGCCTAGGAAAAGAAGGAGGTAAACGTTACTACATAGAGAGGTTGCTGAGTCAAATCAAGGAGATACAGGAGAAATTGGTTAAGGGCCCCAGTGAGGAGGCTGAAGAAAGGTTAATTAAAGTTAAGAATGAGTATTTAAAATTGCTGGGAGACCGCGCGGAGTTGGCCATGATTAAAACTAAAGCCAATTATATTGACCAGGGGATAAACCCGTAAACTTTTGGCTAGACGGCTAGCTCAATTGGAAGCATCCCGATTAGTTGAGGGTATTTGGTCAGAACAGGATAGATGTATTAAAACAAATCCAAAAGATATAACTCAGGTCTTTAGGAGTTATTATGAGGTCCTGTATGGGCCCATGTCTGCTCCGCTGTCTAAGGACAGGATTATGGCTTATTTGGAAGGGATATCCCTCCGTGTTTAAATAAGTCAGATCAGGAAGTTCTGGTAGCGGATATCACATGTGGTGAGATTGAAAAGGCGATTCAAAACTTGCCAAATGATAAGACCCCAGCCCAGATGGGTTCTCACCCAACTTTTATAAGGCCTTCTTGCCTGTTTTAACCCCTTGCTATTCAAATTATACAAGCACGTGCTTTGGTGCTGATACTGATGGGTACCTTTATGAGGCATTGATAGTGGTACTGTTGAAGCTTAATAGACTCTCCGAAGGCCTGATAGCTACCGCCTATTTCGCTACTAAATTATGATATAAAATCTTAGCCAAAATACTTGCAGAGAGAATTGAAGGTAGTTTCGAAGTTAATTGGTCCAGAACAAGTGGGCTTTATGAGGGAAGGTCTTCAACAGATCACTTCAGAACCCTCTCGCATGTCTTCTCGCCTGGGAGACAACAGTACCTTGGGCTTTAGTCTCTCTGGATGCTGAGAAGGCATTTGACCGAGTTCACTGGCTATTTTTTTCCAGGTCTTAGACAAACTTGGTTTCCCAGACCAGTTTATTAACTGGATTAAGACCTTTACTCTAAAACCGCAGCCAGAATTGTATGCAATGGGGTTGTATCTTCATCCTTCAGGCTTCAGGTTGGGACTAGGGCAGTGCCCCTATCGCTTCTTCTCTTTAACCTCTATTTAGAACCCCTAATTAGAAGAGTAGTAGAGTATAATAAGATCAAAGGTGTCCAGATAGCGGATCACATGATAAAGGTCACAGCGTTCATGGATGATCTGATGGTTTATGTTGCCAATCCGTTAAGGCCAATTCCTGCCCTTTAGAAACTATAGCTGAATTTAGTGCACTAGTTAATTACAAGTTAAACCAAGAGAAACAATTGTGTACCTCTTAATAACAGGGTTTTTAAGGCAGACGTGACTCATTTCGGACTGGGTGGAATACAAAGTCTTTGAAATATCTCAGTCTCAATTTGACCACCAATTTGAGAGGATGCGGAAATTAAACCTAGACAATCTTGTTCGGATCATAGAATTGGATATGAAGAGATGGACCTGACTACCCCTATCATTATGGGGAGGATAAATGTGGTAAAGATGAACGTATTTCCCAGGCTCCTTTATCCGTTGATCAATTTAAATATTTCTCTTCTGTTATCATGGTTTAAGAAATTGCAAGGGATGATAGCTGATTTCATATGGAATTATAAGAGAGCGAGAATGGCATATAGTAAGTTGGCGGCACCTAGAGAGCAGGGTGGCTTGAGATTACCCCATTTCGCTTTATATTTCTGGGCTGCCTACATAAATAGGTATGGTAGGTGGGTGACTCACGGTTTGCCTTGGTACTGGGAATATCTCCCATTATGGGCGAATTGAAATTACCCTTATTAAGAACTCAGGGTTTAACCTGAAAACATTAGTCTACAAACAACCCTAAAATGTTTCCCATGTTTAAAAATACACCCATAGGGGTATCCTTAAGAGTTCATAATCAGGTGTGTAATTATCTAAAATACACTTATAACTTAGATGGTCACCAGCCAATAATAGGTAACCCACAATGGCGTATGCTCACCGGATGATTGTATCTAGTGGCTACCGGTTTGCAGAAGTGTAGGTGGGCTGACCTTTAAACGAGGAAGGAGACCCTGTCCTCTGGAGCAAATTATGCAAAAGTTCCAGTTGCCATGCAAAGATGCTTTTAGAGCATATCAATTAAGGCACCTCTTAATCAAAAAAATGGGTAAAATAGGCATGTGGTGTTCCATACAGATATATGGTCAGAGCTTGAACCGATAATCGGTTCTCCACATGCTGTTTCAAATATCTATAAAAATTTATTCAAGTGGGCCTTCAAAGATAATTTAACTCCTACTTCACATTGGGATAGAGCTTTTCCTAATGTTAATCTGGACTGGGGCGGTATCTGGAGAAATTGTCATAAATATGTGAGGCAAGACTACCTCAGATTAATTCAATTTAAAATTTTACACAATATATATTATACACCTCAGAAACTGGCAGACCTGAAGGTGCTACGGGGCCCAGGTGTTACCGCTAGAAAATAAGAGGCTGACTTGCTGCATATATTATGGTATTGTTCATGTGCTGTGGAAAGAGATTAGAAAGAGAGCGAATCCTTGTTAGGAATAGCTGATTTGTTTACCCCAGAGATTTGTGTATTAGGTGATTTGATAGAAGTGCCGTTAAAGTGAGGAGATTTCATATTACATTAATCTCTATGACCGTGAAAAACTGGTTCTTAATATTGGAAAGTATCAAAAGTAATTACTTATACAGAATGGACAAGGGAGCTGTTAACGACCCTCAGGACAGAGAGAATGATTATGGTTCTACATAATCGAATGCCTCTTTATGACAAGTTTTGGGGCCTCATAGAGATTGCCTATTCCTGAATATGCTAATGTTGATGTTTAGGTTACACAATTGCAATAGGAAGGCCTTGTGGGGATGGGGGAGGGGAGGTGGGGTTTTACTTGGGATAAGATGGGGGTTTGGGGATTTTAATATTGTTTGAATTGGTTCACACATTTTTCATGTATTACTGCCTGGGCATTATATATTTTATATGGAAAACAAGTTGCTGGATAATAACTTAGGTGGACTTAGAATGTATCATTTATTAATGGGAGAGGTGGGTTGAGTGGGATTTTTCTTTCTTTTTTTTTTTACTTTTATGGGGGAGGGTTGAGGGGGACGAGGCATCTGTCTAATGTGCATTAGTTTTATCTGTCATAATGGTTAAACGCTGTCTATGCCTTATATCTTTTGATGTTTAAGTCACTGTACCATTTTTTTGTGTATAAAAGTTAATAAAAAGTGAATAGCAAAAAAAAAAAAAAAAATGGAGAGCAATGAGTACCAATGCCCACAGTCTGGGTAACAAGCTTCCTGAATTAGTGGCCTTGATGGAGGAGGAACATCTGGATATTATGGCAGTCACAGAAACATGGTACACACAAAACCATGACTGGGACGTAAACATACCAGGATACACTATGTACAGGAGGGACAGGGAGGGTAAAGAGGAGGAGGTAGCTCTTTACATAGGGAAGGAATCAAAGCAACAGAACAAAAGGGTAAACAGGGAGGAGAAGAAACACTGTGGGTAAATTTGGAGACAGGCAATGGCACCACAATCTGCACAGGGGTTGTATACACAGGGGAGGAAATGGACAAGTAAATGATAGAAAGTATACTTAGGGAACCACGTGATGCAGCGCTAAGTAACAGCCTAACTGCTCAGCTCCTGTCACCTGGGAATTTGGAAGCCCTTTACTACTTTTCTTCTCGTCAACATTACTGGTTGGGGCTAAAACATCCGTTGAAGTATCAGAGAAGAGAGTGATCTGGGAGAATGGAAGTAGAGATGCGTTCTGCACCTCCTAGGCACACGCCGCCGTATCGCCCGAAAAGCAAAATAAACGCCAAAGGCCCAACAAAGCCATGCTGGTAAAGTTACTTCACCAATGCTACTTCAGTGAAGGAAACTGGGGACGCTCCACTCACACTCGAACGATTTCTGGCTGAGTTTTCCCTTTTAGAGAAGACGTCAAGGCACTCCACGGCTGAAGTCAAACAAATGACTACTGTACTGGAAGACCTCACCATATGGATCTCTGAAAATGAAGCTCGTACTATTTCCCTGGAGAAAAAACAGATGTGATTAAGGAGGAGGTGGCGGAAAATCGTGCAGGCTCAAAAATTAGAGGCGAAACTGGAAGACTTAGAAGGGAGGAGCCGAAGAAATAACATAGTCATTATAAGCATCCGAGAAAGAGAGGAAGGTACTGAAACCATCAGTTTTGTTCTAAAAGTTGCTGGAAAAGTTGGCGGCTCCTCTCCATTTGGCAAAACCTATATGATTGAGCGCATAAGAGCTCTCAGACCTTGCCTCCACCCGAGCCTACCCGCCGTTAATCGTTAGATTCCTAAATTACCAGGAGAAGCAGTATTGCATGGAAAGATAAAAGAGCTAAAGGAAATCAATTGGGAGGAGGTAAAATCAGAATTACCCAAGATCTCCCTTGTTCCGCCAGGCTGCGCCTTTATTCAATTTCATCCTATAGTCTCTAAGCTGATTGCCACTGGATAAGGTTCAAAGGATACCCGACCAGACTGCAAATACTCCTGGAACGCTCCTGTGCCACCTTTGAGGAGGTGGATGTATTAAAAGCCACCCTCCAGAAGTCTCTGCCCGATCTTTTGGCAACCGTTGATCTGTGGCAAAGGGATGCCGGCAAAAGTGTTCCCCTACCGACAAAACGAACACTGCAGTTAAAAGTTTTAATATTCGGTTTCCACGGTCAGGAGGTTCACCCCTCAGCATACCGCAACCATTTTCATGGTCTATGGGTTAGTAAGAGGATCTATATTTATAGGAACAGGGTCTGCTGCTGAAAAGTATAACGCGCTCCAGGAGGAATAAATGTATTATTCAATGCATTTTCGGATGTCAGTTTCCTTTCTGCATCTTGAGCAACAACCACAATTTGGTCTCATTTCCACTAGAGGTCCTCATTGCACTACAGCTGAGTGGCGTTTCTTTCTCAAGAGAGCAGACCAAGACTAAATCAAGATGCTGTACTGTAAACGTCAAATCTGCTCTTCTTGCCTCCCCTGTCTCAAATCTGGACCAAGGTGAATCTCCAAATACCACATCCTCAAGGAAGATTGCACCTGAGTTCTGTTTAGTGGATGCATACAGTCCTTTTTTTTTTTTTCTCTTTCTTTTCAAAATATTTAAGTTTGTTCCAAGATAGTTGAGAGCCACACACAGGTCGTGTGGAATTATGTTTCTGACATTTAACACCAATGAGAGATTGTTATCATTGGAATTTACTCTGTGTGTATTGGTCAAGTGGGTAACCTTATCCTGGTTTAACTCCGTGTTGTTTTTACTGTTGTTTTTACTGTTCTTTTTCTGATATAACTTGTAACCTGGTGAAGGAGTAGAGCAGCTGGAAAAGCAGTGAAAAGTGGCTCTGCACTTAGTGGGCATAATAGAAGGGGATTTTTTCTGGATTATTTCTGTTAGAGATATTAACTGTTACTTAGGTGGGAGGGGAAGGGGCTGGGAGGGAACTAAAGAAAGATGGATGGGGCTGGGAGGGTGGGTATAATACAAGGTATACTAAGTTCTCAACGATTTCTCCTTTGGTTCCCTTTCTCTATTCCTGCCATAACACTACTGAGAGGAAAACCCAATGGCTAAGCCACTGAAAGTTATTACTTGGAGCGTTAAAGGGGTCAGAGCTAAAACCAAACAATATATGATCCTAAAGCATTTAAACCTGGTCAAAGCTGAAATTATGCTATTGCAAGAAATGCATTTATTAGATGCTCAGCCACTAGACTTTGGAGACAACAGATAGGACAGGTTTTTGGAGCTGAGGGTGCTACAAACAGCGGTGGCACCATGATTTTGCTGCATAGAAAACTCCCTTTTGTTGCATCGCGTATCATAAAGGATCCTAAGGGTAGATTTATTTTTGTAATTGGGAACCTTTACACAAGGGAGCTAATTTTGGAAGTATTTACGGGCCAAATTATGACTCTACTTTTTCACACAAATTATTACCATTCTGCTTCCTTCCTTGCAATCCCTATGATTTTAGGAGGAGATCTCAACCTAGTGTTTGATCCGACAGTAGACAAATCTGGATCCCTAGGAAAAGTCTGTCCCCAGCACAACGCGCATTCAGGGACTTAATAGACCAGGCAGGTCTATGGACATCTGGAGAGTTTTGCATCTGGGTAGTAGGGAATATACCTTCTTTTCCCGGTCCACAGAACCTCATCCAGAATAGACTATTTGCTTATTTCTAGGACTTATATCCCACAGGTTATGGACTCCTCGATACAGTCAGGTCCCCGTCAGACCACTCTCTTGTAGTTTGTCAACTGACCATTGAACCCCTGCCAAAGGTAGAGGAAGGTGGAAACTTAATGATCAACTTGTTAAAGATCCTGAATTAGCCAGTACAATACAGAACCATATAGATCAGTTTATCCACTTTAATCAGGGCACAACCCAAAGACCGGATTTCCTCTGGTGTGCTTTCAAGGCTTACCTAAGGGGATACTCATTGGGATAGCAGCCCATAAGAAGAAAGTGAAGGAACAGGTATCATCCTAACTGCTAGCGCAGATAAGATCCATAGAAAAGACTTGTCTCCCTCAACTCCAGAACATACACTCCAAGAGCTCACTCAGCTAAAAGCAGCATATCTGGAGATTCTCCGTGATAAGGTGGAATACGCCATTATAAAAACACAGGCGTGTTACTGACCAGGGGAAAAGCTGGGCATCTGTTGGCCAGTAGAATAAAGCAGATGGAATCTTCCAGGTACATTGCCTCTATTCGGTCCCAGGAAGATGGTCTTTTGAAGACCTCCCAGGACATAATTAGGGAGTTCCTCAAGTATTATCGCATCTCTATGGCCCAAGGGCAGATCCCCAGATGTGAGTCAAATTGATAGATTTCTAAGAGAGACCACCCCTACCGAGTCTCACTGAGAACCAACAAAAAGCACTTACTGTGCCTATTACTAAGGAGGAGATTTTGAAAGTAATAAGTGCACTGTCATTAAATAAAACCCCAGGAATAGATGGCTTCTCAGCCCTTTTTACAGTAGGTTCAAAATGTCCCTCGGCCTTTACTGCTCCCCTATTTCATTATATACTTTCTGGGCAAATGGAGTGCTTCTATCTTTGAAGCACTAATTGTGCTTATCCCTAAGCCTGGTAAAATGCCTGAATGTGTTGCAAATTACCATCCAATTTCTCTTCTAAACCAAGATGTTAAGATTCTGGCTAAATTAATTGCTTGTCGTCTCAATCCGATTCTCCCGTCCATTATAGGCTCCAAACAGGTGGGATTCATGAAAGGAAGATCATCTTCAGATCATCTTCGAACCCTGGCTCATGTCTTCTCAGCGTCCAGGGATGCTCCATTCCAGCTGCCTTAATCTCTCTGGACACTGAGAAGGTCTTCATAGAGTGAGTTGGCAGTATCTGTTCCAAGCCTTGGATGCCTCTCAATTCCCCAAGGTTTTCCGGTCCTGGATTGAATCCCTTTATCACTTTCCCACTGCCAGGATTTCAGGAAACGGAATGATCTCTGAACCATTTACCCTTTATTCTGGTACCAGACAAGGCTGCCCTCTCTCGCCATTATTGTTCAATATATACCTTTAACCCTTAGTTACGATTACAATCCTGTCCAGAAATACAAAGAATCCCGATTTTCCCATGCGAGGTCAAGGTATCCGCATATGCAGACGATCTCCTTCTCCAGGTTGCCAACCCATTTCTTCTCTGCCCCAATGTTAGAGATTAACTCTTTTAGTACAATCTCTAATTACAAGCTAAATGTGAACAAAACTATTGTATTCCTCTTAATCATAAGCTTCTTAGAACAGAAATCCTAGAAATGGGTTTGGCCTGGAAGCAGGACTCCCTGCGCTATCTTGGCATTGAATTAACCAGACTCCCGGGAGATTCTATAAAGCTGAATCTGAGTTCCCTTCTACAAGTGGTTAAACAGGATCTGAACAGGTGGGCCTCTCTACCAATTTCTATCTGTGTAGAATAAACTTGCTCAAAATGAATGTATTTCCATGGCAATTCTACCCCTTTCGATGCTTAATATCTGGTTACCACTCTCCTGGTTCAAAGGGTAAATAGTTTATTCTTTGATTTTATTTGGGCTCGTAAGTCCCTAGAATAGCATTTCATAAACTAACCGCACCTAAGTCTAGAGGTGGCTTACGTTTACCTCACCTTGGGCTCTACTTCTGGGCAAGTCATCTTAATAAGTACTACAGATGGACTCTACCTAGCCCATCGGATTATACCCCACCCTGGCTCAAAATAGAAAATGCCTGATCAGTTCCTGCAGACTAGCACCAAATGCACTATTATACATGAAAAGTAATCTCCTCCCTACTAGATTAAAAAACACTCTCATCGCATTATCATTGAGGGTTCATTCTCAAATGTCGTTTCCTTAAATATGATAACTATAAAGATGGAAATCAAGATCTGGTGGAAACCCTAATTTTAAGATTGACGAGAAATGTATTTCCTGAATTGGCTACCCCAGCTAAAAGGCACCTCACTTCTGTCATTAATAGGAGATGACAATGGTTGGCTATCCACTCACGTATATTGGACAAGTTCAAGATTCGTTAACCACTTTTTAGAGTCACTCAACTGAGGCACCTATTAGTTAAAATGTTGGAGCTAAGACCAAATATATCTGTGGATTCTCCTCATCCCCGGAGTTAGCTCAATGGGTGGACAGCAGAAAGCAGTTTCAAGATTTTCAGTTTGTTGTTCGACTGAGTATATCCAGATTATTACGGCCCCACTCATTACTGTTCCTCCCACTTTCCTAGTTACAATTTTAACTGGGGAATCTCTGGTCTAACTGTCACAAATTTATAACCCAGGATAGACTTAGGTGACTCAAATGTTTATCTTACATAATGCTTACTTCTCCCTGAGAAAATGTTTAAATTGGGACTGACATCCTCCCCAATGTGTAAGATGTCTAATCATGACGGTTCTCTACTTCATATACTCTGGAATTGTCCCAAAGTAAAGACCCTTTGGACTAGTATACATAATAATCTGGACCACGTGTTGGGACTAGAGGAGCTATTTACTCCCAAAATATGTATTCTTGGGATTTTTCTAATATCATGTTTCCAAACAAAAAATTACATGGCCTTGATATCCCTGTCTCTTAAGAAAGTTGTCTTAAAACATTGGAAAGTTCAAGTTGAAATTAGATATGGGGAATGGTTTTCGAGCTGCTGGCAAATCTCAGAACCGAGAAAGTCATTGCAAGCCTCAACAATAGACTGAACAGGTTCAAGAAGATATGGGGCCCTTCCATACCTTGCTCTCGATCCAGAATACCATTGAGTAAGGTCTCTTGAAATGACATCTCAATTACTTTTGGTATGAATAATGATATAGAAATCGTAGGAAGAACTTTTGTTTCATCTGTACCGTGGGAGGGGGTAGGAATTTTGGGGGAGGGAAGTGGGGTTACAGGTCTGGTCCCATACATACTGTATATATGACATGTATCTGTTATGAAAGATCTGTCTTGTATGGTAAAACTCTAATAAAATTTAAATTGGAAAAAAAAGAAAGTATACTTAGAATGGCAGAAAAAGGAGATATTGCTGATGGGTGATCTGAATATACCAGATGTTAACTGGAGTACAGTTGCAGCAGCCACTTCAAAGAGTGGGGTTATTCTAGATGCCCTACAGGGGACATGCCTTAGACAACTAGTATTGGAGCCCCACTCGAGAGGGAGCAATCTAGACCTGGTCTCTCAAATGGAGATGGAGAGAGGATCACAGATGTAGAAGTGGTAGCCATCTGGGAACTAGCGACCATCGAACAGTATGGTTCACAATAAACACAGCAATAGAGTCAAGCCATACAAAGGCAAAAGTACTGGACTTTAGGAGGGCTGACTTTGCCTAAAGGGTGAGTGCCTAAGGAATGCACTAGCAAATGGGCAGGAAGGAGGTGGAAGAACAATGGAGAATAATAAAACTGCCATCACAGCAGTAACAAGCCTTTGTGTGAATCAAACAAACAAAACAAAATGATGTAAGAAACCACTATGGTTCTCAAAGGAAGTGGCACTGAAGGTTCAAGAGAAAAAGAAGCATTCATGAAGTACAAGGAATCACAGAAGAAGCAGGACAGAGAACTGTATCAGTTAAAGCAAAAGGAAACTGGGAAGGCAGTCAGAACAGCAAAGGCTGAAACCGAGGAAAAGATAGCCAACTCAGTTAAGAAGGGGATAAAACCTTTATAGGTATATCAGGAGCAAAGGAAGACAAAGGGAGGGATAGTGAGGCTTAATAAAGGAGGGAGGTGGGCAGAGGGTGACTGTGAAAAGGCAGAGATACTAAACAAATATTTTTGCTCAGTATTTACAAATGAAGAGGGTAGGTACCTAAAACAAACAGTAGAAACACTCTGGATACAGAAGTTGATACCAGCCCATTTACAGAAGAAAGGGTTATGAAAGAACTCTTAAAACTGAAGGTGGACAAAGCAATGGTGCCTGATGGGATTCATCCCAGAATTCTAAAAGAACTAAGGTAGAACTAGTGGCACCACTGACTACCTTCTTTAACAAATCATGGGAGGATGGGGTGGTGCCCGAGGACTGGAGGAGGGCAGATGGATTCCCCTTCACAAAGTGGGAGCAAGGCAGAAGCAGGAAACTACAGACCTGTTAGTTTAACCTCAGTGATAGGGAAAATGATGGAATCACTTTGAAGGAAAGAATTATCGCAGATCTAGAGGCCAGAGGGCAAAGGACCCAAGGCAGCATGGATTCACAGCGGAAGGTCATGCCAGACGAATCTGGCACAATATATCAGTTGGGGGTGAGGCTATAGCATGCACCAAGCAGGAAAGGGATCTTGGGGTTATCATCTCTGATGACCTCAAGGTAGGGAAACAGTGTGACAAGGCAGCAGGTAAAGCAAATAGGATGCTGGGATGTATAGGCAGGGGCATCACCAGCAGGAAAAGGAGGTCATAATTCCACTATACAAGACACTAGTGAGGCCCCACCTGGAGTACAGTGTACAGTTCTGGAGACCATACCTACGTAAGGACATAGACAGGGTAGAGAAGTTTCAGAGGAGGGCAACAAAGATGGTGCATGGATTGCATCACAAGTCCTATGAAGACAGGTTGAAGGAACTGAACATGTACTCCCTGGAGGAGAGGAGGGAGGGGGATATGATAGAGACATACAAGTATCTTACAGGAGGAACAGGGTGCAGGAAAACACTATTTTTAGCGAAAAAGATGTTCTAGGACTAGAGGACATGGGATGAAGTTGGAGGGAGGACGATTCAGAGGAAACATGAGAAAGAATTTCTTCACAGAATGGGTGGTGGACAAGTGTAACACCCTGCCAGAGGAAGTGGTGGGGCTGAAACAATCACGGGATTTAAGAATGCATGGGATAGACACAAAGGAATTCTGGAGGTCAGGGGTATGGGGCAACAGACTTCTAGGAAAACAAACTGAACTTACAAGCTCAAATGGCAGACTGGGTGGGTCATAGGCCCTTATCTGCCGACACTGTCTATGTATCTATGATTATGTATTTGACTGGGTGACCAAAGTAGTAGATCAGGGAGGGCTGTGGACATGGCCTACCTAGACTTTAGCAAGGCATTTGACACAGTCCACACAAAAGATTAATATACAAGTTAGCCAGCCTGGGAGTGAGTCCCAAGATGACAGCCTGGTAAAGAATTGGCTGGAGAATAGGACACAGAGAGTAATAGTAAATGGAGTCCACTCTGAAGAAAGGGGTTACTAGTGGGGTACTGCAGGGTTCAGTATTAGACTGGTCCTCTTCAATGTCTTTATAAGCTACATTGCAGAGGGACTGGAAGGAAAAGTATGTTTCTTTGCAGATGACACAAAGATCTGCAACAGAGTTGATGCACAAGGTGGGGTGGAAAGGATGAGAAGGGACTTGGCAAGGTTAGAGGAATGGTCAAATGTATGGCAGCTTAGATTCAATGCTAAGAAGTGCAAGGTAATGCACCTGGGAAACAGAAACCCAGGGAAGAGTACACAATGGGGTGAGATACTAACAACAACAAAAATGGAAAGAGACCTAGGCTAGTCATATCAGATGACCTAAAGGTGGGCAAGCAATGTGAGAGGGCAGCAAGGAGGGCTGGGGGTTACTGGGATGCATAGGAGAGGCATCACCAGGAGAAAACAGGAAGTTATTATCCCTCTGTACAGACAGCTGGTGAGACCCCTTCTGAGTACTGTGCAGTTCTGGAGACCCAATCTCCACAAAGACATAGACAGGATGGAAGCTGTCCAGAGAGGGCACTAAATTAGTGCAGGGTCTGCACCAGAAGACAAACGAAGAGAGACTTAAGGAGCTTAATATGTATAGCCTCAAGGAAAGGAGGGAGAGGGGGACATGATAGAAACTTTCAAGTATCTCAAGGGAATCAACAAAGACCAAGAGGGTAGCATCTTTCAAAAAGAGGTGCAAGAACAAGGGGCACAATTTGAAGATAGGGGTGGGGTGGCTCAAAGGTAATTTAAGGAAGTATTTTTTCACAGAGAGGGTTGTGGATGCATGGAACGGCCTTCCAGAGGAGGTTGTGGAGTCAAAAACAGTGGTGAAATTCAAGCATGCATGGGACAGTCATTAGGCAATTCTAGGGAATGGGGGTAGGAAGAAGTAGGCTGCTGGTTAACTAGGATCTGCAGCTTATCCAGTAGGTAGGAATGGGCAGACTGGGCGGGCCAAGGTCCTTATCTGCCATCAAATTCTATGTTTCTATGTTTCTGTCACGTAGTGCCAGCCAAAGCCCTTCCTATGGCCCTGTTGTTCTGGAAAAGTAAGAAGGTTTAAAGTTGTATGTGTGTCCTTGTGAGTAGGTGTAATTGCTTTGTCTTCTGTCCCTTCTGTCCTCTGTTGTTTCTGAATCTGCCTCAAGCTGATGGAAGACAGGATGATTGTCCTGATTTATCTTTCATTGGGTTTTACTATCCTCCTTCTAGAAACATAGAAACATAGAACTTGATGGCAGATAAGGGCTACCTGGCTCACCTAGTCTGCCAATTTCTACCTACTGTATAAGCTCCGGATCCTATTTAATCTATGCCTACCTTCTCCTTCCTACCACTAGTTTTGCCTTCTACCTGTCTGATGAATTCTTGAATTTGACAACTGTTTTGCCTCCATGACCTCCTCTGAAGGCTGTTCCGTGCATCCACCATCCTTTCTGTGAAAAGATACTTCCTTACGTTGCCCTCAGTCTCCCCCAGCCTCATATTGTGATCCATTGTTCTTGCACATCTCCTTTCTAA
The DNA here is from genome assembly GCA_016271365.2 of Neoceratodus forsteri. Lineage (NCBI taxonomy): Eukaryota > Metazoa > Chordata > Ceratodontiformes > Ceratodontidae > Neoceratodus > Neoceratodus forsteri. The sequence continues at coordinate 1,875,769,868 of CM057456.1, forward strand.
AAGATACTGCCCTCTTGAACTCAGTTAATTCCCTTGCTGTATTTGAATGTCTCTACCATATCCCTCCTCTCCCTCCTGTCCTCCAGAGTATACATATTGAGTTATCTCAGTCTCTCCTCATATGGTTTCTGGTGTAGCTCCTGCACCATTTGTGTTGTCCTTCTCTGGACTGCCTCCACCCCTGTCAATGTCCTCTTGAAGATGAGGTCTCCAGAACTGCACACAGTACTCTAGATGAGGTCTCACCACATGCCTGCATAGCGGCATCGCCACCTACTGTTTTCTATTGGTGATACTCTCCCTGTGCACCCCAGCATTCCATTGGCTTTCTTCTCTGCTTTCTCACATTGTTTGGCTAGTTTTAGATCATCTGTTATGACTACCCCAGGTCGCTTTCCATTCTTTTTGTTGTTAGTACCTCCCCATTGTGTATTCCTCCCCAGAGTTTTTGTTCCCCAAGTGCATGGTTTTGTACTTCTTGGCATTGAATCTGAGCTGCCACACTATTGAATGTTACTCCAAATTCCTTAAACTTCTGTTTAAGGAATTTCTCTAATCCTTCATCAAAGAAGAGGTTTCACTTGAAGCAAAGTTTGTTGAGCATAGTTTAGGTTTGGTGTTGGCCTGCCATAACTTAAGCCATAATGATCATCTGGCCTTGTTAGACGTACTGTAGTTGCTTTTCTGGCTGTCATTTTCAGGTCACCTACCGATGTGTCCACCAGATGCTTTGTTGCTTGGATGGCAGAATCAGCCAGGTAAGCCTGCTTTTCCTATAGATTCTAGAGAGTCAGCAAGTCCCTTGAGCCATATGAGTAATGCCAGAGATCTGCAAATAGCCACTGTGGAAGCTCTACAGGCTGGGCCTGCCATTTCAAAACTTTTCTTTAGCATTTCCTCCATTTTCTTGTCAATAGGATCTTTCAGCTGGAAGTACTGTTTTACAACTCATTGTGGCATTTTACAGGTCAGTGACCGAGGCCAAACACTATGCCTTGCAAATGTTATCTTGAATTGGAAAGAACCTGTCTAAGGTTTTTCTTTTGTGATCTTGGCCAAATTGGATGACTCCACTCCTTAGCATTTATTTATTTTTTCCACTAAAAATTTTATTTCACTTTTCACCATAATACACTGACCATGGTGTACAGACAGAGGAAGTGGAAGAAAAATCTTGAGCTCACATAACACGTTCTGCTTCATTTCCTCTTCCTTACAGGATCAATGTATTACCTTTAGTTGTAGATAGTTCCAAGTGATGTACATATGCTACATCATGAGTATATAAATCAGGGCTGACCATGTATTAATAATATTAAGTTAAGAAAGTACACCCTACATGTCTAACATTCCTATTTTCACAGAGAGCCTTGAATGATTACCTTTAATGCAATGACAACAGTATGCATTCATGGATATCCCAGAGAAAGGTCTGCATCCTGCTATACTCACATGAAATATTTCTGATCCTGGGGCTCAGAACAGCACCTATCAACTCTCAGTCACGATAACCATGGTGTAACACTGGTATACATGAGAATTACCATAGTGGGTGTCCCTTACATGGGTTGAGGCTGGAATACCCCTTTTGCCTACTCACAGACCTAATCAAAAGGAAGGGTGTTATCTTATGACTATCTTACTGCCACAGGAGAAGGAGAGGGACTCATGACTACAACCTGGGGGACATCCTTACTGGCTGCCTTCTTGGTCATTGCATGGGAGGCAGGTTGTCTGAGGGGGGAGAACTTAGTATAGGTGGGAGTTGAGATATGGGCCCATTTCTTGTAGAAAAGGATAGTTTGCCCTAAGTGGCATAAGACAGTCTTTGGAATGTAGCAACCTTGGCCAGTGCTGAGTGTCATGTTACCATGGATGGGGAGAAGGCTGTCTGCTTTTCATAAGAATTGCCCTTTAACTTTCTTGATGGCTGCAAGCAGCCAGAATGTAGCCTGATTGGACCCTTTAGGAATTAGTGTACTGTCGCCAAGTAGAAACACTGTAGAACCAGGCTGTGAGGAATTGCCATGTCTAAAATTATGTAACAGTCCCCACAACCACTTTCCAGTCTTGAGCAATCTGGGGATTTTTCCAGAGCACATGTAAGAGACCTGCCTCAAGTACATTACATCACCAGCAGTTGGGGTGGGGAAGAAGTCTGCTATGGATAAGGGCTGCAGGGGTTCGGTACCAGCTGATGAAGAATTTTAGATTGAATGAGTTGCCCTTTCAAATCTTTGTAGACCAAGTGTGCCTTTTGATAAACCATCCCATCTCTCCTGTGGGATAGCCAGCTGCAACTCTTTTCCCACACTAGTTTACATTTGTCCATAGTTTCTGGCTGGGCATCCCTGACCATACCATAATTCCTTCTTGCTATTCCTTTAGAATTACTTGGTTAGTGCAGTTGGTATAGCCATAGCCAGAGCTGTGATCTGGAGATCATTTCATCTAGTGACCAGAGGGCCCGTGGTTGTAGGAAGCTCCAAAAGTCAGATCTAAGTAACCTGTATTTTGGAATGAGAGTAAGGTCTAAGTGTTGGGAATTGTAATGTCTGCCACTGTACTTATGCCTGCTTGCTGCCATTCTTTTCATCATACAGGAGCTCCACCAACCTGAATGCGGGGTTCTGCCACAAATGAGTGTAGAGTTTGAAGGAGCCCTCTCGTTTATGAGGCATCGGGTAAGGGATAAGCATTTGCCCTAGGCATTTTGCATTTCTAGAATGATCGGGTTCCCTTGCCATAATTGTTATCTTACTGCCCAAGAGGAGACCAAGCCATGGCATTTGCATGATGTCTTTCTCCAATAATATCCACTGTGGGGTGTTTGCAGAGTTTGTGAGGAACCATTTTGTAGCTTGAGCCATTCTGTACACCCAGAGATACCCTGAAAGTTTGTCCTCAATAAGTCTGGGCTTTGTCCCTTCCAAAAGCAGCTAAGACAATACATGATCCAGTCTCTTAGAGAGCTTATCTGGTACCCATAGGGAATGTTGTGGAAGAAGTAGGCAAACGTAGGCAGCACAAGGATTCTAATGAACTCAAACTTATCCTTGAATGTCAAGCGTATTTTGAGCCATCTACGTATTTCAGGTTCTAGGGCAATTAGAAGAGGGTGAAAGTTGGATGCTGCTAGATCTGCACATTTGTGGACATATTTACCCCAAGTAACTGAGCTCCACCAGAGCTGAGATTATAGGAAGGCTACTTGTGCATGATGAGGCACATGCTTCTTTGAAAGAAAAGATAGTCATTTTCTTCCAGTTCACCGCCAAACTGGACAAAGTAGCACAATCATCTGGAACTTTCATGGCTTGCCATAACAGTTGGTGAGGTGGGCTATGGTTAATTGTAGTTATCAGCATATGTGCTGACCAAATAGCTACTGCCCTTTACTTTAATACCCTTTATGTCCTTGGAGTCTAGTAGTTTTCAAGTAGGAGGGTTCAATGCCAAAAGGAACAGAATGAGTGGACAGGGGCAACCCTGTCAGGTGCTCCTATGTAGGAAGAATGCTTTGGAGATGGTGTGTTTGGTCAGAATAGTTGCTGTTGGGGCATGGTATAAGGTGGCAATCCAGCTCCAAAATTGGGGACAGAAGCCATTTGCTTCCAGTACAGAGTGGAGGTATTCCACTTCACTGAACAAAAGGCCTTGCAGAAGTTTACAGCCACAGCTGCTATCTGGGTGCTAATCTGGTTTGTGTACCATTTGAGATTTAGAACCATTTGCATATTATCTGCCCCTGTCTTCCTTTATGGAACCCTACTTGTGAGGGGTAAATTAGTGAAGAAAGGGATGTTTCAAGTCAGTTAGCAAGTGCAATGGCCATGATTTTGGTGTCAGAAGGAATTTGAGAGATCCGTGTTGGATTCTAGTTTTCTAGAGATTCTGCTCCTGGACGCTGCCTGCTGCAAGGGTTGGCTTGTGAGCATTGCTGCCCTCAAATCCTCAACTTAGCAGATTGTGGATCCTGTCTTCTCAGTTTGCTCTGCTTGTACTCGCTCAAGCAGTGCCGCCATCTTGTTTACTCCAAACTGGATCCCTCTGCCATCACATACAGAAGTTTTGAATGGATTGTAAGCCTTCCTTTTCTGGACCACCTTGTGGGAGTAATCTTGGTATAACAAGATTCTACCCCTTTCAGTATACACCCCATTTATCTCTGGCTGATCTCAGGAGCTTTTCTTTTACAGAGTATCTTAACAGGTATGTGATGATGGGCCATTGTCTGTAGCCCACTGGTGCTGGGGGTGCCTGGTGCAGTGTGCCCTCTCAACTTCAATAGCCCCTTCCCACATGGGCACTATGAGTTGCAGCAGGAAATCTTTCAAGAACTGCTCCATATTAGATCCCTCTGCCCTCCCAGTACACCAAGAATGCAGATATTATTGCAGCAGCTCCTATTTTCCTGCTCTTCAGCTCATTCCCAGAGCTGGTCTAGTCCCCTCTCATGCTCATACAGTCTCTGGAGAATTCAGTACTGGGTATCCACATGGTCTCCCCTGCTGCTTGGCTACACTGACGCAATCTGAGAGGAATTTCTCCTCCCGAGGTGGAAGCTATAAAGGTTTTGAGCTCAGCCATGTCTGCTATCAGGGATTCCAGTAGCTGAGTGGTGTATCCTAAAAGGCTTGATTTGTGGTTGGCTGTCCCCCATTCTCAACTCCTCACATATTTCTGACTATAGCACAGTGACCATGCAGACCGGCCACATGGGTGCAAAGGCTATGAGCTGGGTTGATTTCTTTGAGGCTGCCAAGTCCTGTAAAAGCTATGCAATCTCAGGAACATCACTATTTCTGATCAGTGGGACATCTGTCATGAATTTAAAAACCTAAGTTTGTTAGATGGCTAGGACAGGGTATGAAGTTAAGCAGCCATCTACCTCAGTGTCCAAGCCATGCCCCCACAATGACTTCATTTATGGAGTTGCCAATGGGAAAGTGTTTTGATTTTTGTTTTGCTTGGAGTATATTAGGGATTGAGCTTTGACTGTTTTTGTAGTAGTGGGCTTTTGCAGCCCATGGAATCCCTTATAGATCCTATAAGTTCAGGCATTATGTCAGCCATGCACTCTTTATTGGTTAGTACTGGCTTTCCATCTTCTGTTTCCTGATCCTTCTTCTGATTCTTCCTTCTTTGGTCCTCCTACACTGGGTCATTGCCTCGTCCTTTCTGTGTTGTTGTTATGTGTGCTGTTGGTCTCATCAAGACAGGGTGTGAGACAATTTTGTCTGGGCTCCTGTAGCAAGGTTGAGGGCAGAAATTCTGCTGTGAGGGCTGCTTATGCTTTAATCATGGCCTTCATTCTATCTAGCACTTGCAACATAAAGGCCTGTTGTGCTTTGATAAAATGCTGCTGTGTTAGCATTCAGATCCTCCAGTGACATATCTGGTGGGTCCATTTCATCCAGTACTTCCATGTCCACAACTCTAGGTACATCAGTATCTTTGCATTGTTTGGAGTAGGTTGGACACAGCTGTCCTGTCTGTGAGTTAAGGAAGGTGATATTGCAAGATTTGCACTTTCTTGTCTTCCTTATGATTGGCAACTTGTGCAATAAGAAGATTTTGGAGGCTACTTAATGCAGTGTCCTGATCATGTGTTACCAGCGCATTATGTATTGCATATGGCATTCTGGTTCATACTGGACTATGTGTGGAGTGCAGTATTTCAGTATGTGCCTTCACCTCTAATAACTGGGTCCTAGTGAGGTCCCATAGAGATAGTGCTAATGGTGTGAATGTGGACTGGGAATCTATGACATTGCCATAGAACAGCAGTGTGTGGATTGGTTAATGTTACCCTGGAGACTGTGCATGGATGGTGCTATGTGGCCTTTGCTAGGATAGGTTCTGCTTATGTGGCATGGGGTATGTCAGGTGTGGCCAGTCATATGGTATATAATTTAGTGATAGTGGGTTATTGCTAACAGTGGAATGCCCCATTCACTAATGTAGGCACTTTAGGACTTATTGTATGGCCTCTGTGCCAGCATTTAATAGTGGCCTATTTGCTGTTGAGGGTAGCCTCAGGAGAAACATAATTATGCTGCTGTGCCTGCATTATCTAAAGTGTGAGTGAGGTTGAGTGCCACAACTAAAAGGCTGCCATTTGTGTCCACCACAAAAATGGAGGACGATATATGTTCCACACATGCCCTTCTTCAAAACGGTGACTGCACACAGAAGTCACTGGTCATTTTTCTGTAATAACTCTTACTCTGTATTGCTAAAATCAATACAGTTGAATTTAAAAAAGAAAGTAGAAGTCACTGGTCATTTTTCTGTAATTACCTCTTACTCTGCATTGCTAAAATCAATAAAGTTGAATTTAAAAAATGGTGACTGCACATCTGCAGTGTATGACAGCTGTAATAAAGTGCAGGCACAGCTGCACATGCACTAGGCATGTCAGCCAATATACATGCATCAGTGAGGGAGTGGATGTTAGTTTGTGAAAAAGGAGGAACAGAGAGGGAGCAATAGTGTGGGCATGTAAACATGACGCCATGTGTAGGGGATGAGTGGCAGCCATGAAAGGGCAGAAAGCACAACACTCCAGGAGGCAAGAGTGAGGGACATGAAGGACTGAGAGGTATGTAGTTTGTGCACAGTTGTATATTTGAATTTTGAGCTCAGAGGTGTGTCCATTGAACACAGTGTTCTCACGAGGGAATTCCTTGTGGGCAAATCCATGTTCAGACTGCTTGAAAGGGGTCCTTGCTGGAGCAAGCATGAGTTAGTTAATTGTTACCCATTTCTTCAACTGGAGCTGCTTGTAAGGTGCCACAGAAGATCTCTTGTATTTTATTACACCACTTTAACATATGTTTTAAAAGAACACCACTGGTCACATTATAATTACAGCAGAAGCCTCTTAATCCAAATGGCTTGGTGTCAGGCTTTTCATCCCATTTAAGTGAGCATCCCAGTTATCAGAAGTGAGGATTTTGCCTTTAATTTCCTTCTTTGATACAGTGCTGAGCCTGTGTTTGTTAAATTGCTTTACTATCTCATTGGTAAAAGCCAGTAATACACTGAAGGAGAGCATTAAGATGCAGGAGCTTCTGGTCATTAAGCTGCAGAAATGCTGAGAGGCGTGTATAAGCTGTGAAACATGAGGCAGGGCTTTCAACTTTCCATTCCTGTAGATTACAGGACCTCTTTTCTCTTTGTTTAATCTCATCAGTGTAAACTACAAACCTTGCAGAAGTCGACATCTTCCCTAAACTATAATAAAGGTTGTTTTGTTCTTTATCTTTGGGGTCAAAGTCGATTGCTCAGATAAGCACAACAATTACAGTCGGAGAAAGACCATGAGGTGTAAACTCAACACAATGCATTTTTAGAGCAGGAGCCAGGTTAATTTATCTATGTGTCTGGGTCCAAAAGGTTTGATGACTGTTTCTCATGTAAAAAAGTGCAGAATTCATATTCACAACTCTTATTCATCCATAATTGTATGTTTTCTGAAAATGCCCTTTCGTGAAGAGTAACTAAAAGGTTTACATTTATGTAATAGACTCGGTTTACTTATTTATTTAATTTATCTAATTTATTTAATACACTCGGTTTACTTAGTTATTAATGTAATTTATTTAATGGTTCAGATATGGCTAGCAAGACTTCTCACAATCTACAGAGGCAATGCATCCTACATACTGATCCAGGAATTAACACAGACCATGGAAACCAGCTACCTTTTGATGATGCTCGTGGGAGAAAGTAGCTGATGCAAAGGAAAAGATTTCTAGTCAAACACTGTCAAAGTACAACATGGTGTTCTTGAATTGCCTGAATTTTACTCCAGCAGCCATGGGTATCATTATATTTGATACAAGAACTTCACTGCATGTAAGAGTTCTGGTAAACTTGCAGCTGATGAAACTTTAAAAAGACATTGCGAAGCTGTTATCCAGCAAAATTGCTTCACCCCAAGTTCATAGTGCTCCATCTGAATCTGCAGCATCTGCATCAGGCATATTCCCAAATGAATGTATATTTTGCAAATCATACAAGAAAAGGAATCCTAAGGGGTCAAAGGAGACTTTTGAATATACTACAACATGTGTAACTTATGGAGCAGCAGACAGCATAAAAAATGCAGCAAAAGAAATGGACAATTGACAAATGGATATGATGGTAGACGGTATTGATCTCATAGCCAAAGAAGTGAAGTACCACAACAGCTGTAAGAACAAGTATGTAAAAAGACATAATGAATAAAGGGCACAGCTACAAAAGGTGAATATAGTCAGTTGAGGGACAGTCACCAGGTTGCCTTCCCAGACTTGTTAAATATGTGCAGTGCATCATTGTTAATGGAATGCAAGAAGAATCTTTGCTGTCTCTACACAAAAGGTACATGGACATTCTTATGGAGTGTAGTGGGTGTGAAACAAATTATGACTCACAGAGCTTGCAGTCAAACATGGTGGATCACTTCAAAGATGGTATCATATTTGATACCAAAAGTAGAAAAGTGGGTACAATCATCAGGTCTGCTAAGAAACAGGCTGACTGGAGGGAAGCACAAGCAGCACAAGCAGCTCAATGCATAAGAGAACAGTTGTTGGAACTCCTAAAGGTACAACCTCATAATAAAACCTAAGTTAAAGTTGAAGACTTAATAGAAGAAAATGTAAACTGCCACCCATTCTTCAGACATTTCTACATACGGTACTCATGGGTTCATCAGAAGGCAGTTAATGACAGGTGAGGGTAGTTCAATCTGTTGCAGATGACATAGTGTTTGCAATGTCAAGGGAATAATCAAACCACAAAAACACCTCTTGATGGGCATGGGTATTAAATCCATGATGGGCAGTAAGAAAGTTTTAACTATTTTGAACAGGTTTGGTCACTGTGTCAGCTACCATGTTGTGGAAGAACTCAAACTGCAGTCACAACTAATATAATGGAGAAGAATATGGTTACACCATATGGATTGCTCATACAGTCAGGTTTATTCACTGCTTTGGCTTTTGACATTTATGATGAGATGACAGAGACACTTGACAGTCATGACACTTTGCATGAAACTGTGGATATAGCATACCAAAACATACCATCGAGTATTGAGGAGACAGCTGTACCCAAAGAAAGGTCTGAAGAAGCTATGAGAAGAGCACACACAGATGACCAAGTGCCAGCAAGAAATGAAACACACACAATAGAAACAAACACAGATAAGCAAAGATCAGAAGTTGATGCCCATGACCAGGCAGGGCCATCTTTAACATCAAAGAGCAAAACAACGAGAACATCAAAGACAAAGGCTGAAGATTTTGATGAAGATTATTTGCTAAGTGTAAAGAAGCAGATATTATAGCCAATGGCATGACAGGAACAAGACACTGTACCCAGGCACATTCAAACATCTCAAAGGAAAAGAGCTCTAGATAGTGGCGAGAAAGACATTTGACCATGTACATCTGGAAACCAAAAATAAGACAGTATTAATATACGGTGACAGAAGAGAGGAAAACATATCATCACTCCAGTCTCCTGTCTTATAACTGGTCCTGACCAAAGCTGACCAAGAGACTTTGCTGGATCCCTGTCTTCATCTTCATTCAAGACGGCACTCCTAGGTTTTCTAGCTACAGCATGGAATTCTGATGAGTACTGTGAAGTTCTAGGTGATAAAAAGCCTCATGTATGCAGTAGGAAAACTTGTTACTCATACAAAGTGGAAGGGACATATGCTCAGACTAGAGTGCAAGCCCAAAAAGCAAATGTATAGAAGCAGACACAAGAATCATGCAACACATACACTACATTTGCAGTCAAAATAAGGGCGAGCATGTATGTAGTGGTCAGGCAGCTGATACTGATATTCTGGTCATTCCTCTGTATTATGGAAGTCTAAATGATAATCTCAAACTGCACATTGATGTTGGCCATTCAGGGAATGACACTAGAAGATTTATAGATGTATCCTGCTTGTCAGCAGAGTTAGACAGACCTGTGTGTAACCTCTAACAGGTCTCCATACACTGACAGGGTGCGACTATTCAGCAGCATTCAAAGGCAAGGGAAGGTGAGACCTCTAACAATTAGGGAAAAGAATATAGAGTACACACAGGCATTTGGAAAACTGGGATGTTCACACTTGTCTAAAGAAACTGAGGATACAATTGAGAGCTTTGTGTACCTTGTATGGACAGAAAGTAAAGAGTGTCAACACAGCCCGCTACAGTATGTTCAATGTCAAGTATCAACTGAGTGACAAAGATGCACCCTTAAAAGAAATCAAAGCAGCAGATGCAAGCTCACTGCCACAGTGCAAATCAACTCTGGCACAACACATCTGCCATGCAAATTACATTTCATTGTTATGGAAAAACGCAGACAAACCAGAAATGACACTACTGAAGCCAGAGGACAATGGCTGGACCTATGAGGATGGTAAATTCAAGCCAACGAGTTCACATGTGAAGTTGTACCACTAGCCTTATGAACAATTGAATGAACATGACAACAATCCAAATGAAGAAGATGACAGTGACTGTGATGTCGGCATTGATGAGACAGATTTGCAGTCAGATAATGAAGACAGTGAACAAGAATACTGATTGTTGTACTGTACTTAGGTTCATAAAACATCATAAAAAGCTGATTGTTTCAAGTTAAATGTAGAATAAAATACATAATAATGTTAATATTAAGCCTTTGATACATATGTTGCTGTTTGTAACAATGTCTGTAGTATTTCAATAAAAGTTTATAGAATTGAAATTAAAGAAGGAGCCATTAATTAAAATATACACAATTTTCGCCATTTCATTTTTTATTGAAGAAGTGCATTTTCCAAGAAAACATTCAACTTTGAGCAAAAAAGAGTAGTAAATCTGGATTCTACACACTTTTTTACATTAGAAACAGTCATCAAATCTTTTCGACCTAAACACATAGATAAATGCACCTGGCTCCTGGACTATTTATCCTTTTGTGTTTAGTTAGTGTTAAGCTGCTAGGCTGGTTTGTAAAATGGTAAAAACAGTGGCAGTTAACTCACACAGGCCCAGATAACAGACCACATTCTCCTCCAGCTGTACACCTCCACTTTCATGAATGTGAAACATGAAGCTCTCTCTCTATGAGCTTCAAGTTCCATCTCTCTCTCTCTCTCTCTCTCTCTCTCTCTCTCTCCAAGCACAGTGTTGTTGTAGGTGGAGGGATCAACAGGACAGTAAAGGCATAAGCAGCATAAGGATTCCATTATGGGCCAGAGATGCTGGGAGAAAAGAAAGGAAGTACACGTTCATACCTCAGTAAAGGGCTATAAATACACAATGCAGGACAACTGTAGAACTAAATCATCCCAATTAGCTGGAGCATCAGTCCCTATTATCTGATAGCAGAGAACACTGAAGTCAATGGCTACTTAATGGGTGCCTGAGGGCATCCAATAAAGTGGAAATCCCGTTTATCTGCATCCCAATTAAGTGACTTGACTGTATACAGTAACTGTAATGCAGATTTGAGTCACTGTCTTTAATTAGAAAAGAGCTGCTCATTAGACTTTTGATGATAGCAGCAGTTTAAGGGGAGGGGTTTGTGAGTGTTTCCTTGACTTGGAATAGGATGGCACTCCAAGTGCAGCAGCTCTGTATTCAAACGCTGTGTGAAAGTTCTGGACCTGTTAGGTATCTGGGGAGGGGGCAGGCTTTCTTTATTCCCTGATAAGTCAGGTTGAGCACTGGACCAATCAAGTATTTCCATAAGGAGACAGACTGTTTCTTTATTCTCTGACTGGCTAGGTTGAGCACCATCCCTTTCTGCTGTGCAGCAGGCTGGGTTGAAGCATGCATGGCAGTGTGATCCCTATGTGCATTTTGGGAAGAGTGAAAATTCACAATCAGGTTTTACTAGGAGCAAAGATGTTACCATTCATTCATTTATTCATGACATTACTGAGATAGACACTGAACAGAGAAGACAGTCTGCAACAGGGGACTGTTTTCTATTATAGTTTCTTTTTCCTGGGTGTAATGGGTGGGAAGACAGTGGGACCAAAGGTTGGGTGGGAAGGCATGTCATGATTTACTGTGCCTTAATCTGGGGTGGAACACAGGTGAGGGAGTGTGTTTGGTGCATGCTGGGTGAAAGGGTAGGGAATTGAACTTTAGACAAACTCTGAGTTGCATGACAATCCTACTTAACTCTTTGCAATTCATGAGGGCAGAGGGAAGAACAGAGGAGGGTGCCACTGGGGGATAGGAAGAGGTATATAATAATAGGATGTTCTTGGGAAGCAGGTGGGGTGTAGAAATGCAATTTGTGTAATTCTGCACCTGCGAATTTGACAAGTGCATGTGCTGAACTATGTGACTTGCCTAATTCATCATAAATTGGCAGTTCATGTAGAACTGCCACACAGATATGGCCAATTCACTGGGTGTGGATAACCATGCAACTTATGGTCATCAGTGAGAGAAGTTGGCCAATGCGAATTCTGGCAAGAAGCAAATTTCATCAACTTGTCCATTCTCTACTCTGGCTGGGGTCACTGTTGGCCACTTAGCTAAGATGGAGGCTTCCAGTGGTATGGAGGAGGAGGATGCAAAGCTACAGTAGACTGGAGGGATGTCCTCACCTTTGGTCGCTACTCAGCCTGAGGATAACCAAGAGGTTTCAGAAACAATAGTTGATATACTAGAAACTGGTGATATCATGGAGGGATTAATGGATACTGCCTTATTGGCTCCCGTGACTGGAGTCGAAGACATCTGAGCTGCAGAAAAATAGCTTGAGGCAGAATTCATGCAGAGGAAACATCTCCTAAAAGTGATGGCAGGTGATTATGAAAGGTATTCTAAAAGGAAAGCCACTCTGAAAGAGTTGTCATCTACCATGAAACAAGAACAGCCACTTAAAAAACTAAAAACTATGCATATCTGTTTGAACACTGACAGTACCAGCCCTAGCTTTGACACTCAGCTGAGTAAGCAGAATCAAAGTGGACCACAAACAGCAAGGTGGTATCTAGTGTCTGTCTTCCACTTAGAAGAGAAACTTCAGGAGCAAACATCATGGTAATCAGAAAAAGCTCTTAAGAACACAGGCTGGAAAAGGATGAAACTGGCATGTGAGTTGTGGACATAGATTGGGACCCAACAAGAGGTAGCCAAGGCAACACTGAAAGAAGCAATATGATGCCCAGTTTTCCAGCAACAGAAGAAATGGGAATTACTCACCTGAGCATGGCAGAAGCACAAGAGGGTGAGAATACCTCAACTCTGATGCAATTGACATGCAGAGGAATCTGCTGAAAACTCTCACACTATTGAGACCTGGTGATAGAAATTAGAGTTGTTATGCAGAATACTGTCCAGAATACAACTTTATCTTTAGAAGCTGCACAGCCTGGTACAAGTATTGTTACAAATGATAACAATGTGTGGGAGACTATAACAGAGTCTCAACAAGGAACAGAGAACATTGGGCTAGAACATATAACAGAATCTCAGCAAGGACAGAGAAACACTCCCAGAAGGATAATGAGGGTTGGAAGGGTATCACTGATCAATACTACAGAACAGGGTGTACCAAGGAAAGGACTTTTCCCTAAACAAATTCAGATGTAAACAATATAAACCCTACTCCAAATGTTTGAGGAGATAAGTCAAGGTGCATAGAAGGGGTACTCCCAGCACCCCTGAAACAGAGGCATTTGCAGGAGAAATGTCCAGCAACCAGAGTAGCATATTCCTACTGAAGATACTACTGGAACACAGGGACAAGATGTCATGGCCTATAACACTGACTTTGAACCTGGCACCTCTAATGAGGAAGTAAGAAGCCCAGTACAGGATGGAGGTTTGCTGATCTTTTTTCAGCAGCGAACATAACCAACCCCCAGAAGGAATCCTGTAAGGCTAAAAAATAAGGAGTCTTGCAGACAGCCTCATGGAGTATATGTAGCTACTAAACTTTAAAAACCTCACAGGGTTATTTTTCCACTGAGTTTTATGCACTAAAGAACCATTTGATATTAAGTTTCAGAACAGTACAAACCTTGAACGATCTTGGCTGTGATACCACCAGTTAAACCTCTCTCCATGGGACCATTTTGTAGTAATTCTTCTCACTAAACTTTTCAATAAAACAGTGATTATCCTTTGAGAATGATGGTGTGAGTGTGGGCTATATTCATTTTGGTTGAGTCAATGGTGTGATGTTTGTGTAGCCCAGAACCCATTATAGATTCTGAAAAAATCTGGCCTGGAGGTTGGTGGTTTAAAATAATGTTAAAACAATCAGACAAGTGAGTGAAGCATCTATCAAACAGATTTTGGAGGCAGAGACAGAGGTAGTTTTAATACATGCCAGCCCAAAGCCTGCAATAGATGTGGGGTAAAATCACTTAAGTAGCTCTTGTGACTAAGTATGTTATGACCTTTGCAGACAGTTTGGTCATGGAGTATGACATGCCAAAATATATTCAAATGCAATCTCTGTGAAGAGAAAGGATATTTATTTCCTATTGCCTTTAGGGCAATATAGATCTGATGGGTTTGATCAGGAAAACATTTTGAGAAATGTGCAAAATACTAGTAAACTACTAGGACTGCAAGGCAACTTACATGTGAAGATATATCAGCAACAATCTTTAAGAGGAATCAACACAGAAACTCAGCAGGTTTCACAAAATTCAGGAAATCATGCCACCCGGAATGATTGCAGTTATCATAAAAGAACTAGATCTCGACTGTGAAAACACTTCAGTCCTCTGTTATCTCCTTACAAAACAAATGTGAGAAACTCAGACACAGAGGAACTGGGGTGATTCATAAGTAGGAGATGTGGATTCAGATGTAGCCACACAGTCAGCTTAATCCAAATTATCACACTTTTCCCTCCTCAGCAATAGAAGAGGAGGAGGCAGGTGGTGGTGCTACCCTAGTGTACCCAGGAAAAGAGGAGACATCTGCTAAGAAAGGCATTTCTTGATTTATTTGAAGTTGCTATTTTTCTGTTTTTCAGGGGTTTTTCTTTTGCATCATGGGCTTTCTCAAAATCACTTCATGAATTTATGTACAATTAAGAATGCAAAAAGTAAGTACAACACTGCTTTCTTTTTGACCCAATTTTGATATTATTATTATTTTATTTATTTATTATTATTTTTTTTGCAGCAAGCCTGGTTGCAAACAACATTTCAGGTAATGGAGGTAAAAAAGAATGGGCTTGAGGCTCATCCTTTTGGAACTTTGGGTAGAACAAGACCTGATGGGGTGGGTATTCTCTTCAACCAGGCTGCATTTACAGTGGACAAACTAGTGGATATCTATAAGGAAGGGCCTTGTTATTAAATATTTATCAGGAAGAAGTATTTCATCTGATAAATGTGTATGCATCACAGATTAAAACTGCAAAATTGTATTAATTAAAATATGCATCTGTATCTTCACACCTCAGTAAATTAATTTTTGTGTGGATTTTATTGTCAATTAAATGGTGTTGATACAGAGACTTTAGGAAAAAGTTTATTGTGATGAGCATGCACTACAAAAAATCATATCTGTAGCTGGCTTACTAGATCCTTTTAGATCCCTCCATCCTACAGGAGGTGCAACTTTTTTAAATTCCCTTTTACATGAATTCACTAATTTCTTACCTCTAGATCAGTTCATGCTAAATCCTGAGAGCTAATTCCTCTGGAATTATCAGATCATGTTTTGTTAAGTAGTAGAACAAAACTACAGATAGTGGGCCAGATTCTATAAGAGTTACACCTGAGTGTAACACCAGTTGTCTGCCAGGTAGAATGGCACATGTAGCAACATACACTCAGTTGTGTCATGCGTGATTCTACAAAGTGGCCTGCTGCATGCCAAACAGCACTTACGCTTGCAGTTGTGCCATAAACCACCTGCAGTGTAAACCCTAGGGTTTACAGCAGCAGTTGTGCCCCATTCCAGAAGGGCAGCAACAAAGTCCCCAATGTCAGGATTATACAAAAACTCCTGGAGGAGAACAGCAACGTAAGTTACACCAGCTTTTAGATGGTATAACTTACGGACACCCCTGGGTCCTGTAGACCCAACAGCTGTCCAGCAGTCATTGCACAGTGTCCCTCCCCATGCCCAGCATACCCTGTGGGTGCCCACAGGGCTGCTCACCTCCCTGCCCCTAAGTCCTACATTACTGGCCCATGGCCACACCAACTGCCCCAATTCCTACAGTAATAGCCCCACAGGGCTGGTTACACCGACCATCCCCAACTCCATCCATGATATGCCCTGCAAAGGGTGCAATCAACCCCCACCCATGCCCCGACCCCAGTGCCCAGACACAAATACGGCATATACCCAGCAAGCCCTGGTAGTCTAAGCGCCCACCCCCAATCATTGTAGAATAAATAAATATCACCTCAATTACCTTGGTAGTCTAGTGCCCCCAATCATTGTAAAAATAAATGAATATCACCCCCATTACCCTGGTAGTCTAGTGGCCCCTCACCCCCACCCAGCCATGCCAGTCCACCCAGCACCCACCCACCCATTCCCAGCCTCTGACTGGTACAGCCCACCTCTCACCTCCATGGTGAGAAATTAATTTCTGAGTGCATCTTTGCAGTAGCACCCCACAGCACTCAGTCAGTGGCTGGCCATGGAGGTGAGAGGTGGGCTGTGCCAATTGCTGGCTGGGGACAGGTTGGGGTGCTGGGTGGACTGGCATGGCTGGGTAGGGGCCACCAGGTCCAGGGTAATGGGGGTGATATTCATTTATTCTATGATGATCAGGGGCACTAGATCACCAGGATAATGGAGGTGATATTCATTTATTCTATGATGATTGAAGTACTAGACTACCTGGGTAATGAAGGTGATATTCATTTATTCTATGATGATTGGGAGGGCACTAGACTACCAGGGCTTTGCTGGGTATATGCCGCATTTGTGGCTGGTGACTCGGGTCAGGGCAGCACGGGAGGGGGTTGACTGATCCACTCTGCAGGGCACTTTGAAAAGGGGGATTAGGGGATGGGGTTGCGGGCAGCTCTGCAGGGCTCTATCTGACCGTGTCAGGGGCTGGGGTGTAGGCAGTCCTGCAGGGTGACTATGGCTTGCTGGGCATGGAGGGGCACTTCGCCCTGTGGTGCAGCTTGTGACATGCTCACCAGGTGCAACCACAGTTCAGCATACCTGACCACATGTTGCAAGTCACAGGGCTTAACTGTGGAGACTCTGCCCTTCTAGAATAGGGCACAGGGTCATTGTCACAGTTGCAGGTGGTGAAGTTGCATTTGGTGGCAACTTGTGCCACCCTTCTAGAATCAGACACAGTGTATACTGAGGATTTGTTCTACATGAAGTTCTATGCCAGCTGAAACCTTTTTTGCCACGCTTCAAAGGTCATGGAATGTGGTTGTACCTTTCTGTGGTACAACAAGGTTCCAACTGATTGGAAATCCTCAAGGCAGTTGATGTTTTCACAGTGCTATTGCATCGCATAGCAGCCAGTTCAAGTTCTGAACTGAGACCACTGGAACATTTGCTGCTGCTATGAGCACTGTGAAAGCACAGTCATTAAAAAACTAATCAAAACACTATACATTGTAAAAGATACTGGCTGGGCAACAGCATGCCCAACCAGCCTGTGCTTGCCACCTCAGACTTCTGATTACAGTGGACTTCTCAAGCTTCATTCTCCAGGTCTACTGATGTAATTAGAACCCTCTGTAGCAGAAGAGGCTAGTTGTGCATAGTTGCCCACCTAGTATTCTCTGTTCTTTTGTAATTAAAAGTTTATTGGTTTTAAGGTGCAGTGATACTGTATAAGCAATAATATCAACATCCCTAGCCGGATTTCTCCTTGAATTAACAAACTACAGTAGTCTTGAATTGCTCATAATATATCCATCGTAACAACCTTGGTAGGAATAGCATTGAATAATACAGACTCATAAGCTGGATGAAGTATGAAAGTGGTTAAGTACTTAGCATCTTGTCTTAACTCATTAGGTCTTTGTAAGTCAAACTGTAACATATTCTTGATGTCTGAGCAGATAAAACCACTTTAAGTTTTCTCTATTTTCTGCTCAGCATAACCAGAAAAGGAGGTGGGGATGAATGCATCAATACTTGGGACTGAAGAAGTTAAGAAATCAATCAGCTATGTAATGTTAGGCAGTCTGTGCTCTTCATGTATGACAGTCCTCTACTTTGGTGGGAAGATATGAATCAATACATAAAATTACTTTTCAGCCTCTAGGAAAACAAACACACAGTCTTACTATTTAACTTATTTAACATTAAAGGATCAATTGTATAAATATTTAATAAATGTGCCTACTAGTACAGATAACATAGGGAGTAAATAGACAACATTATACAAGAAATGTTGCAGTTTTAGTAGAATAGAGTGGAGTCCCTTAGAGCAGAATGTAAATTTGGTACTTAAAAAAACCCATTCAGGGATCCTTTGAGGCCCATAAAAATAGATCACACTATTTTTTCTGCTTTGAAATCAGAGACAGGAGATGCAGTTATGAATATACTTGCTATGTTAAAGGTGGTAAAATGTGTTTGATTGCTCTTTGGTAAAGCAACAAAACTAATGACAAAATAGGAAATTGTTTGCATGCCCAGATCCCAGCACATTCAGCACTAACTCTTAAAAATATGCTTACACCTATTTCAAAGAAAGCAGTTTAAGTCATTAAAACACTAAACAATGGTTAAGCTCATGGGGATGGATGGAATCCAAAATGTATTTTATAAATGATTTGTACATGTATTATTAGAATTCATAACTATGGTGTTTCAATATATATTGGACTTGAAATCTTCTTTGCAGACTTTCAGTAATGTCCTCCTAATGTTCTTGTTTAAAATAATGTGAAAAAGAGGACCTTACAAATTGGAAACTCATCAGTTTAGTAATCTCTGATGTGAACATTGCATCAACATTTTATTTAAGTATTCTCTATTTTCTGCTCAGCATAACCTGAGCTGCAGATCTGAGACCTGGGTTTGAATCCCACAGCTGCCTAGATGCATACTGTGTGATCCTGAGCAAGTCACTTAACTTCCTTGTGCTCCCAGGTTGCATCTGAAACAAGCTTTGGCTTAGTGTGCTACTCCTGGTTAAACAATGTTCCTTTCCTAACCATCTGCAGATTGTTGCAAAGGATCTAATTGAGCCAGTACAGGCTTTTTCCATTCCAGACCATAGAATACTGGAAAAATTATTCTTAATTAGGGATGTTATAGAACAAGCCCAGAGTATTCTGTTCAAGGTTGTGTCTTTTCACTGGATCTAGAGAAAGCCTTTGATACAATTTCACACAACTGCTTTGTTTAGGGTTATCGATTATGGTATTCTGGATAAATTCATAACTAGGATTTGGACATTATATGACAAAGCTACAGTAATGTCTAGTATGAATGAAATTGTTGGTAAATTAACTCCCACTAGAATAGTGGTTTGACACTTGCTATGTATTTTACATTAGATCCTTTAGTGAACAAATAAAATGATACAATCGAGTTAGAGGTATTACCCCATTTATCGGATAAACACTTGAAAATACAACTTATTCAGGCAAAGTTTGTTTATATTGGAATTGCATACTTTGGTGAAATAGTTATTGAGGTCATAAATGTCTGCTGCTATGCAACTGCATTATTATGGATTTATTTGCTTCCTTGTCAGGCTCAAAAATCATTAAGGGCAAGAGTCTTGGTTTATGATTAGGAAACTATTTCAAGAAATATGAGAAGCAGCAGGGGTAAGTTTAATGGCTGTTTCTGTAAAACAAAAATTGGGAGTAAAATTTGAAGAATAGGATTTATTTCCTTTAAA
Source organism: Neoceratodus forsteri (assembly GCA_016271365.2). Lineage (NCBI taxonomy): Eukaryota > Metazoa > Chordata > Ceratodontiformes > Ceratodontidae > Neoceratodus > Neoceratodus forsteri. The sequence goes on from CM057456.1 coordinate 1,875,789,695, forward strand.
ATGGCTGGAAAAATTGGATATGTGTACAGGAAAGGTTTCATTGTGGAAGTCCTGAAATCTTCCATACAAAAAGGTACATGTAACACAGGAAGTTCTTTTACATGATCAACTCAAATGTTTTTTTTTTCATGTAGTTGACAGTGAGCAGAATGGCTGCTTGGCAGGATTGGTTTTGGGGAGGGCTACATTTATTTTTCACTAAATGGGAGAAATTGATCCAATCAAACTTGCAGCATTTACAAATCCCAGTCTATGTAATCTCTGCAATAAATATTATTTCAATGGAAGAAACAGACGTAGTCAATTCTATCTTCTAATAGATCATAGTTGTATAAGGAAATCATAGGAAAGCTACATGTAACAAACCTGGAATTTAAATCTTGTCACCCATCAAAAGTTCCTTTGGTTTTAGTTCAGCTTATGGACAACAAGGTCCCTAGGAAAATGTAGGACATTTTATGGATCTGCAGCAATGGATGATTGGGGTTCAAAGGACATTGGAAATATAAAAGTGTGGAAGACTGTGTTTGTCCCAGACCTGAGTGTGGGGACCAAGTTGAAACTATGTAACACTTTTTTTGAATGGTCTCATTCAAAAGGTTTCTTGACCTTTTTGGCAACCAGAGTGGCTCTCTTTTGGTTGGAACATTTAGCATATGATTTGATTTTAGGTGATTTTTACTCTGTATAGTATGAGGTATAATATAAGCACTCTTACAGTGATCTTCACTTGACTGATGTATTACCAATGGCAGGCAAAGTGTCAGCTTGTGTTGTTCACAGTTGCAAGCAACTTATATTTTGATTGCTAGAATGACTGAAGCAGTTGTAAGAGAAATTAAATTGAAAAAAGTATGTTAAATCAACTACAGTTTGTTGCTTTTGGAAAAATATTTCCTAGTTATTATTTAGACATTTGGGGCTACAAGTAAATCTTTTTGAATGGAGCAAATTATGTTTTTCTTCTCTCCTCACTGTTTGCATTTGATTTTGATTTGGGGCTCTTGGAACTGAGTTAATTCCTTTAACTTGTGGTTGAGTTTCCTTTTTCTCTTTGTTTTTCTGCATTTTAGTTTCTCTTCAGTGTCATTATTTTGTTTCTTTAGAGGGATCCGCCAGTAACATTGTGGGACAAAATATTGCCAGACAGAACTAAGCAGCATAAACATCGCCACCCACAATATCAGCAGGCCATGGCCTACCTAGACTTTAGCAGGCATTTGACACAGTCCCACACAAAGATTAATATACAAGTTAGCCAGCCTGGGAGTGGGTCCCAAGATGACAGCCTGGGTAAAGAATTGGCTGAGAATAGGACACAGAGGTAATAGTAAATGGAGTCCACTTGAAGAAAGGGGGTTACTAGTGGGTACCGCAGGGTTCAGTATTAGACTGGGTCCTCTTCAATGTCTTTATAAGCGATACTGCAGAGGGACTGGAAGGAAAAGTATGTCTCTTTGCAGATGACACAAAGATCTGCAACAGAGCTGATGTACAAGGTGGGGTGGAAAGGATGAGAAGGGACTTGGCAAGGTTAGAGGAATGGTCAAATGTATGGCAGCTTAGATTCAATGCTAGAAGTGCATAGTAATGCACCTGGGAAACAAAACCCAGGGAAGGGTACACAATGGGGGTGAGATACTAGCAACAACAAAATGAAAAGGACCTGGGGTAGTCATATCAGATGACCCAAAGGTGGGCAAGCAATGTGAGAGGGCAGCAAGGAGGGCTGGGAGATACTGGGATGCACAGGGAGACATAGACAGGATGGAAGCTGTCCAGAGGAGGGCAACTAAAATGGTGCAGGGTCTGCACGAAGAGATATGAAGAGAGACTTAAGGAGTTAATATGCATAGCCTCGAGGAAAGGAGGAGAGGGGGACATGATAGAAACTTTCAAGTACCTCAAGGGAATCAACAAAGTCCAAGAGGGTAGCATCTTTCAAAAAAGAGGTGTGCAAGAACAAGGGGGACAATTTGAAGATGGGGGTGGCCTAGAGGTAATTTTAGGAAGTATTTTTCACAGAGAGGGTTGTGGATGGCTGGAACGGCCTTCCAGAGGAGGTTGTGGAGTCAAAAACAGTGGTGGACTTCAAGCATGCATGGGACAGTCATAAGGCAATTCTAGGTGTGGGGTAGGAAGAAGTAGGCTGCTGGTTAACTTGGATCTGCAGCTTATCCATTAGGTAGGGAAATGGGCAGACTGGGTGGGCCAAGCGGTCCTTATCTGCCATCAAATTCTATGTTTCTATGTTACCTCACATCGCAGGACAGAATACTACAGTATAGGTAACATGCAGGCAGAAAACACCACCTGCTGCAGTAATTGCCCTAATGGGTACAGCACAGTCTGCCTGCATCCTGCTGTCATCCTGTGAGTGGTCACAGAAGCCCCCCTGCTGCCAGTGGCCACTCTCTATGACTCACTGTAATGGGCACAAGTTCTCTCTGTACCCTGGCACTGACACACCCAAATCCATCTTGTTTTCTGGTTGTCTGCATTCCCAACCCTGACCATACCTTTATGCCCTGTCCTTGGGCACCCGCTGTGACCATTGCCCTGTGCTGCTGTCACTGCCCCTTGTGCCATCTCCATTCTGTGGGCTCAGTTTGGTATGGTTCCACCTCCATTGCAGCATCTGTGTTGGTGTGTGGTGCCACTGTGTGCATGGCCCTGTGTGTCCCTGTGAGTGCTGCATGGTGGTGGAGCCTGCCTGGGTGGGCCATGGCTGTTCAGCCCCAGTGTTGGCACTACTGGTGGACCCCAGTTGCCCACCCTGGTGACTCTACATGCCACTCAGTTTCATGCATTAGCACATCTGTCTGCTGCTGCACTGTTGCAGTTTGTGGCATTACCCTTGGTGGTATTGTTGTCAGGCTATATTTTCCACCGCAGTGTTATGTCCCATGATGTTCCTTCTGCTTTGTTGTTTCTAGAAACATAGGAACATAGAATTTGATGGCAGATAAGGACTGCTTGACTCACCCAGTCTTCCCATTTCCTAACTGATGTATAAGCTGCAGATCCTAGTTAACCAGCAGCCTACTTTTCTACCCCCACCCCTAGAATTGCCTTTATGACTGTCCCATGCATGCTTGAATTCAACCACTGATTTTAACTCCACAACCTCCTCTGGAAGGCTGTTCCATGCATCCACAACCCTCTCTGTGAAAAAATACTTTTTTATATTACCTCTGAACCACCCCATCTTCAAATTGTGCCCCTTGTTCTACCACACCTCTTTTTTGAAAGATGCTACCCTCTTGGACTTTGTTGACTCCTTGAGGTACTTGGAAGTTTCTATCATGTCCCCTCTCCCTCCTTTCCTCGAGGCTATACATATTAAGCTCCTTTAGTCTCTCTTCACATGTCTTCTGGTGCAGACCCTGCACCATTTTAGTTGCCCTCCTCTGGACAGCTTCCATCTTGTCTATGTCCTTGTGGAGATTTGGTCTCCAGAACTGTGTACAGTACTCCAGATGGGGTCTCACCAGCTGTCTGTACAGAGGGATAACAACTTCCTGTTTTCTACTGGTGATGCTCTCCTATGCATCCCAGTATCCCCAGCCCTCCTTACTTCCTCTCACATTGCTTGCCCACCTTAAGTCATCTGATATGACTACCCCAGGTCCATTTCCATTTTTGTTATTGTTAGTATCTCACCTCTCATTGTGTACTCTTCCCTGGTTTTTGTTTCCTAGGTGCATTACCTTGCACTTCTTAGCATTGAATCTAAGCTGCCATATTCTTCCATGATGTTACTGACCGAACCCTTTAGAGATACTGTATGAATGTAAATGACTCTGTATTTCTGATTGTGGTTCTTTAAAATTAATTATTTAATTAAAAACAATCCTTAGTCTTTTTGATAAGTGCCATGAGATCTTTAGCATCTACCTGAAAACCAGCAGGACAAGAAGTCTGGACCTTGGTTTGACATCTCATCTGAAAGATGGTGCACCCTAACAGTACAGCATCCCTTAGTACTACACTTGGGTGCCAGCATTTTTAGTATGAGCCCAACCCCAGTGTAGGACTAAAACTCATGAGTCTCTGGCTCAGAAGTGAATTTGCAACCAACTGATCCATGCTGTCACTCTAAATTACCATTCTCCAGTGATATTAACCACCCAAGTTAGACATTCGTGTTTAAAAAGCACATTAGTCATAGAAATAAGATTTTGTTACAGTAGAATATGCTAAACATTTTTCCAGCAGTCCACAGCTAATATTGCACTGAAACTGCTGTGGGGTTAAAGAACTGGCCCTATAACACATGCATGGCACGATAACCCAACCATGAACAGCCTTGGAGACTTTATTTTATTAACATGTTTCCTTTAGTGTAAGCAAACATGTATGTAACATGTATTTTGCTGAGTGAAAAGCCTCAATCCTTTATTTAGTAAAGAATACACTGAGTGCATGGGTGCACACAACACTCCAGTAAAGCATAAGGAAATGGAACAAAAGAATATTACTTCAATCTTTTTCTTTTAATAGAGGTTGCTCTTTTCCATACCTTTCAGAAAAAAAATCTAACAAAAATGAGTCAAATCCTGTAGACACAATTGCTTGCTTATACTGTAGCAGTTGCAGCCACAAATCCATATGGTTGTTTCTGAGTGGAATAGTTTACCAGCTACAGTAGTGCATATCCTTATCCAAGAAGACTGCAATATTAACAGTAGATTAGCATGTAGATGACCTTCTGACTGCCAAAATAGAGTTCTTTAGTAGTATTTTACCAGTCAGTTAGTTTAGCCTTCAGTTTAGCAGACATTTTGAACTGATGTTGTTAAATACTGCTAATATGTTTACTGTTATTAGTATTTAACCTTCAGTTTAGCAATCATTCTGACTAGATGCCAATGTTAAATACTGCTAACATGTTGCTGCTAACAGTCATTAGCAATCAGAAGAGTATAAAGATTTCACAGAACAATAGTAACAGTGCATGGAGAGCAACCTAAAATAAATACAAATAGTTACTGAAGATCATGACATATGACTCCACAAAATCTTCATCTGGATTGTAAAACAAACATAGATTTGCAAGAACCTTGTTTCATTAAGCAAACAATTTATTGATATCCGTGTTGACAGACTTTCACAGTGTTGGAAACTATCTAGCATACTCCATAAGCACCTGTGCAGAACACAACTGAATCAGTAAACATTGCTGGAATGCTTGTTTATAAACATTGTTTTAATTACTTTTTTGCTACGCTTAAGAATAATTCAGAACAGTTTAGAGCAGATTAGCAGCACTTTTTTATCTTTAAATGATTGAAACATTATAATAAGATTGAACCCACCAGTCCACTAGTGCAGGGGCATGGTGACCATCTGTGTACTGATGACCTGGGTTTGGGAATGGACCCAGGAGGTTGGAGGGCTAGCTGGGCTGAGAAGGATTGTGCATCCTAAGGACAGTTCACCTCTCTGGGGTGAGGGTGGGTAGCATAACTGGCACTTGCTGTCCTTTGGTGGAGGCCAGGAGGGTGGCTGCAGTGGGTACTGACCTAGTTCAGAGGGCCGGGACAGATGTCAGTGTCAGCCTGTGACATTATGGCATGTCTTGCCCCTTGGGAGCATAACAGCAAAATGGTCCACCAACTAAATGAAGTCACCTGGACCTTGCTGCATGCCCCTGACTCTCACCACCACTACCACTTAAGACCTGCCAGAAGCTGGCAGCTCCTCCCTGTGGGTAAGCTGGGTTTTGGAAAGCCTTCCCTCTGCCCAGTACCACAGTAGTAGTTCTGCTGGGAAGCCCTGCCTTGGGAAGGGAAGCTGCGGCACTGAGTGGAAAGGGAGCTGCAGGAAAGCTTGGTGGGAAGCGTTAGGGTGCCAAGACAACCCATGTTGGTCAGGTAGGACACCCTAAAACAAATTATAAGATTGAACTACTTTACAAAATTCTACAATGTGGGCCAACATACTGGTGCAGTGGCAGTGACTGCTTGCAGCACTGAGGATATGAGTTCAGTAGTGAACCCAGGCAGTTGGAAGTCTGGACAAGGTGTGGAGAAGGATAAGCATCCCAAAGACTACTGTCTTTTTCTGGAGTGCAGCAGACACTGGCACCCAGTAGACACTGACCCCAGTAATGGATACCTGACTATCAGCATTCTACAACTTGTTGTCACAGAACTGATGCTGGAATACTGAGGCCAAGCTTTGAGGCAGGGTGACATCACTGGAGACAGTTCTGCTGCAAATAGAAAAAGTGCTGGGGATCTTCCTAGGTCACAGTCAGGCTCTGCAGAAGCTGATCTGAGGGGGTGGTCTGCCAGCACAGTGGCAAGGTGCCCCAGGTTTGGGAATGGACACAGGTGTCAGAGGGCTGGCTAGGTGAGGAAGGACTGAGCATCCAAGGGATGGCCTCCTTCTTCAGGGGGCTAGTGTCCAGCATGACAGAGACACCTGACAAAGGCAAACTTGCAACATTATAATAAGATTAAACTACTTTACAAAGTTTAAGAATATGGGTCAGCACACCAGCGCAGTGGTAGCGACCGCTTGTAACACTGACGATGACGATATGGGTTCAGTAGTGAATTCAGTCCATTGAGGACTGGGCAAGGGGTGTGGAGAAGGATGGGCATACCAAAGACTGCTCTCCTTCTCTGGAGTGCAGCAGGCACTTCCACCTGGTAGACACCCCACCCTGATAATGGATTCCTGACTAGCAGCTCTCTACAACTTACCATTGCAGAACTGATATGGGAACACTGTAATGAAGCTTCAAGGCAGGGTGACGTCACTGGAGACAGTTCAGATGCAGATGGAAGATGGGTCAGGAACCTTCTTAGTCACTGTGTCAGTCTCTGAAAAAGCTGGTCCAACATGCTGGGCTGCTGACACAGTGGAAAGGCATCTGAGTGCAATGCCAACATCCCAGCTATAGGAACAGACTCGGGTATTGGAGGACAGGCTGGGTGAAGGACTGAGTATTCAAGGGACTGTTCTCCTCCAGGGAAGGGGGCTAGTGTCTGGCACAATTGAGACCCTGATGGAGGCAAACATACAGTATTATAATAAGGCCAAGGGATTTACTGCAACTGAAGCCTACATGTCTGGGAGGTGGAACAGACTTTGGGCTTACCCTATGGATGACATTGAACATCCCACCTCCCGGAGAATACTACAGCAGCAAACATCTGGTCACCAGGCATTACAACCCAGCTCTGCTGCTGATCCCACTGCCATTTCTGCACACTGTGGAGTCCCACCCATGGTCCCACCCTGGGAGGTTTGCTTTCTTGTCCATTGGGAGGGTGCCTGCCTGGCACCCTGACCTGGGGATAAGCCAGGGCATGATGGGATGGTGCAGAATGGGGCTAATCTCCATGGCCAAAACAAAAGCTGGTCCAGGCAACAAAGGTGAGGTTGGATGTGATCTCCATTGCACTGCCATCCATGGTCACCTAGGTGGTCACTTAGGTGGCAGTAATGCAGCAGTAGTGCAGCAGAAGCAGTGACCCACCCTCTGGTATGCTCAATCCTCCTTCCCCAGCTGACTCTTAATGATCAAGGCTCACTTCAAACCTGAGTCACTTGCATTGTGAGTGGTAGCACTACTGTTGTGCCAAGGTTCATATATCTGGCAACAGCATTCTCTTTCTTCCATGATGGAGAAGTCTAGGGGTGGCAGTTGAGAGTAAATAAAGGTAGGCATTATCAGCTTGGCTCAGTAAAGTAAACATTTACACATTTGGGGCATCGTAAAAGTGAACAGTCCAGGTATCCCATGAAAAGAGTGAGTGCAAACAGTATGGAAACAAGAGCGCTTCAAAAATAGCAAATTTCATTTTGATGACCTCGTGTTAATAGCACTTGTTTGTTTGAGCTATGATAGTGCCGATTAGCCTGTAGAGAGTACAGGTAGAGAGTAATGTAATTATCAGTGTCTGGGGAAAGCCGTGCTGGCTCTGTAGCCTAGTTATTAGATTCACCAGCTTTAGAAGTGTTGCTGCACCCAGGTCTGGGTTCAGATCTGAATGTTACTGATTTAATTTTGTCTTGCACCCACCCTCTCCTCCACATTCCCCCCAGCTCCTCTCCAGAGTAACCCTCCATCCACAACTCAAGGCTAACTCCCTCTCCACCTTCTTCTCCAGCCCCATCACCCCACAGTTTTTATAGCACCATCAGTCCTCCGTAGTCCCCTCCAACACCATCAATGTATCCAGAGTCTCCCACCATGTATACCACCTGCACACGCTGTACCACCAGTGATAGCAACCAAGAGATGTTCACTTGAGGTGCCTGGTCAGGGACCTGGAAGGGAAATGCAGTAGCAGGAGGGAAGTCAGACAGGGCAGTTCTGGATACTGAGAGTGGTCAGCTAGAGGATGCTGGACTTGGAGCTGGTCCAGTTGCAGGGTGTTTTGTGAGTAGAGGGTGGTTGAGCTGTAGAGTGGTGGTTCAGCTACAGGGAGGGTGGTACAGAGTCTAGCCCACCTGCAGGGATGGTAGTGGCTATGAAGGTGAGGGTGGTGTTGTGGGGAGTAGAGCATGCAGAGTGAAAAAGAACTCACTAAGACCCATGGTTTGTTGGCATGACAACCATCATAGAAATAATGTTGTACTTGTCTTTGCTCTTAACACCAATGTCACCTCAGTGATGGCTGTTCACTTAATCTCTATGATTTATGGCTCTGGATTGATATCTAGGCCATTTGCAACCATTCGATCTCCCTAGGGTCTATTCATCTTCTGAAGAATTGAGCAGAAAAGCAGGACTTCACAGAAAATTAGATCCTTTATCTTCATTTGACAACCCTAGGTAAGTAAATGGTTAAATAAAGTAAGTCTCTAAGATGCACCTCATGTATTCATTCTTATCATCCAAATTTTTCCACAAATTATTTGGAACATCTTGAAAACTGACAGATTGCACTTGTCTGTTGCCTTAAAATCTAGAAAAATTCATTTCCCATAACCCCTTGGCTTCTTGGCAGGATATGATACTGTCAGAGTGATTCACCTCCTAGTTTGCTGCTGCTCTGTAAACAGGCTAGCCTAGACCAGTTGGAACATGTTTGTGATCTGAGCTGGATGCTTGTTAGAGGGCCTGCCTAGAGAAAACAAGAATTTTCAGATATTTTTCTACAGTTTTTAAACTTTACCTTAGAAAAGTGCTTATTATTCTAGGATGAGTTGCAGAGACAATCTTAAGCTTGAATACATTGTGTTTTTGAGCTAGCTTCCTGCTGTTCTGGGTCAGATTTAATTTAAACTTCCTTGCTGTAAATAAGATTGATTAGTGCATTCTTTGTTTTACTGCATTTTTAAAATTTTGTCTGACAGAAAATGGCCATTCAGACTAAGAAATATGTGCATTTTTGTTTTTACTGTATTTTTAAAGTTTTGTCTTACAGAAAATGACCTTTCAGATTAAAAATGTGCAACTGTAAGTACTACAGCATGTGTTTGTGTGTGGGGAGGGGCTGGTTTACATTCAATGGCAGTGTTTGGAGCTGCTGTGGTAACATGTTGCAAACTTGAGTGTTAGCTGAAGAAATTGTTGTGGTTGTGTGTGAATAACATTTTTTGTGAAAGGAAAGCTCTAAGCCACCAATGTCTGACACAAATTTTATGCTTTTATGAACTGTTGTTTTATGGTCTTCTTTAAATTATTTTTCTTATACTGTAGTCAATTGCTTAATCATAGTGTTTAGAAGCAGAATCACACTAGAAGTGAAATCTGTCCTGGGTTAAATTAATTACAGTATAAAATAAAACATTTAAAAATGCATAATATTCAGTAGGAGGGAATGCAGATTTTTTTATCTGTTATTTGTAACCCCTCCCAGCCAAACATCTTATTGGCCTAGTCACTTTACAACTACTTAGGCTTAGCTATACATCTGAAGTGGGGCAGAATTTGGGAGCATTTGCAAGTGATGGGGTATGCTTCCATCTGTGGCAGGAATGTAGCTGATGTACCTCCCTGACGATGGTGGTTGTACCTCTCCAAAAATCATGGTGCTAGGACATCACTTCATATCCAATTTCCATGCTTTCTGGAACTTTTACTTGTACTAACATATTTCTCTGTTTCTTGTTAACAGCTCTACAGAGCTTCCTACAACCCATCACATAAGTATTTTACCTTTTTCACATGTCCTGTCTGTAGTCTTATCTTTTCAAGAACTATGGATCTTTTGATCACTCTCTTTATTCTTATTTTACAGGTGTGCTGTCTACAGCATGTTTTCTGGATCCCTCCCCAAGGTCACCCAGAAGCAGGTAAGCACTATCTTTAATTACTGCCTTTTAAACTGGGGTGAACTATATTGTAGGGATTTCTTCCTCAGGCCCTACTTATACTGCTTTTTGATCCTCAAACCATTCTGCTCATACAAAAAGTAACCCTTACAGGTCTTAGAAGACATAATGCCTTACCTATTAGGTAAGTAGAGTCTGATTTGGGTGTACTGTGGTTATGTGTGTGTTATTTATTTTAAGGTCCTAAGGAATTCTAGGTTCATCATGTCCCTGTAACGATCGCTCTGGGATGAATAAATATGATGTGAAATGTGTATTTTAAGGCCTTCCCAAGGCAAGGCAATTTTATTCTAAGGCTTCAACCTGAAGGTTCTGGGTGCTGTACATGATAAGAAAAAATGCATGAAATACAAAACACGATTATAACAGCAGCAGGGAAGTTAAAATCAATGCTCTAGAAATTGAATTATGTATAAAGTTAGCTATAATATAGTAAAAGATAAGACAGCTTATTCTGTAAAGCCTGGCTGAAGAGGTGGGCCTTAAGCCACTGCTTAAAGACACAACCGAGAGGGCCTCCGGACTGCAGATGAAAGCATGTTCCACAGGATCGTCCCAGAGACACTGACTAAATGCTTGGTTGCCAGAGGTCTTGAGGCAAACCTTGGGAATGTCCTGCAGGCCCTTGAAGAGGAGCAGAGGAATGAGCAGAGGTCACAGTGGGCAGAGGTCACAGGCATCTGAGCTCAGACAGGTACCCACAGTACTACTCTAGTAGATGTGCGCAAATGTTTGGAAATTATTCTATCAGTACCTTGGATTTTCAGAATTTCCAATTAGGGTCTGATTCTGTTTTGCCTCCAGTTAAGACATAGGAATGAAATCTGAAGTGATATTCACAGTTAGTCTTTGGAGTTGATTTGATTAAGCAGCTTGCAATCTGTATCTGATCCATTTTTTTGAGTGCTCTGGATTTTTTTGCTTTTGGATATCATGCTATCTCTAATATTAAGCCAAAGTTGAATGTGTACAACACCTCTTCAGTGTGGTGAGTGGTTAAGTTTAAGGGTGAGTGGTTCAGTGTAAGGGTATCTGCCACTAGTCGAGGTAATGAAAACTGCTTTACAGTTCCTAGTAGATCCCTTCAGCCATGTCAGTCTTATGATTTGAGAGCCCCATGTCCATTTGACCTCACTTATGGTATGCTTGGGTTGGCAAGTAACCTACAGGCATCCTAATACTGTTTTGGACATTTCTGCCAGCCAGAGTTGCCCCTGGTGTGTCATTTAGCAGGTCTCATAGCTGAATTAAATAAAACAGTTGTTTTAGAAGGCAGTCAGGAAACTACTAACCAGTATAGAAAACACAGCTGCCATCAGCAGATTAGGTTAAATGCTGTCCCTGTCAAAAATTTAACCTGGATGTGTCTGTATGACTTAATAGTGAACTTTGTCTGAAAACGTCCTCATTTGAAAATGTCAGAGATGTAACACAGACTTTTCTACTTTTGCAAGGGGGTGCTCAGAGTTTGAGTAGAAGGGGTAGCCAGGGCAAGTTGCAGAAGAAGGAGTTGGTATGTCTCTGAGAATGTCCGAGGTTTGTAATTCTGTGTTCCTCAGAGCAAGTTGGGGAAGGTAATGTTACCCAACCTCTGCATTGGGACACACAGATAAAGACAAACCCTCAGACTTGGTTCAAAAGACACATCGATGCATACTTTCCTCCAAACTTGCCCTTGGTCAGTATGTAAAACAAACTCCTCTCCATCCCCACATTTTCTGTGTGGGAAACAGAAACAACACAGGTCCTCAGATTTTGCAGGAGGGGAGCCGTGGACACTATATGTCCTTGAAGAAGTCCGAAGGTCTCTTGATTTTGCATAGAGAATGGCAAGTTGAGCAGTGGAGGTTGCGTGATGCACTAACCAAGTTGTGGGGGTTGGTCCTTGAGCAATTCCGAGGACCGAGGACCAAGTTGTGGGTGTGGGGTCACATCATATGTTACCTACACTGCACAGTGTGTGATCCCCTGTAAACCTTCTCTGTGGAAGCAAGCAGAGACCCTCAGACTTGCTCAGGAACACAGCTATGCCATTTCTCTAAACTTGTTCTGGGGCAAGCAACAGAAACCCTTAGGCTTGTTCATGGAAGCACAGGATGTGAGCCCACCCCCACCCCAATGCAGATAATCTCTAGGATGCAGTCCATTCTGTTTATCCCAAACACAAGTCTGCAGGTGTTGTTCAGGGATCATCCAACTTGTCCAACCCTACAAGTCCAAGGGAGGCTGTCTGCATTTGGTGCACTAGGGGACTATCCATGTTGGTGGTATAAGCATACAGTTGCCGTGGGTTTGGTGGGGTGAGGGTACTGTCATGCTGGTGGGGCAGAAGGACTGCCTGTGTCTAGTTGGGTTCTGGGACTGTCCGTGTTTGGTGGGTCAGAGTGGGGAATGGCCATGTTGGTGTGGTGGGAGAGTGGCACTGCTGATGGGTTGGGATGGGAGAGTGGCCATACTAGTAGGGTGCAGACATTGGTCATGCTGGTGGGCTGGGGATAGTGGGCATGCTGGTGAGATGTGGGAGGAGGGTGTGCTGGTGGATGGGATGGGGAGCATGACTGTGCTGGTAGGATGGAGTAGGAGAGTGGCCATGCTGTAAGATTCTACATTTATACACATAGTTACTCAGATAAAGGTATTGGTATTTATCACACTCCATTTATGTTTACCCATTGCATAAATGTATTTATATGTATAGCTCTTCAGAGCTCTTTCTATTTACTGCTCTTTATTTTTAATTATAGACTGTCCTGGCTGTTATGCTGTTCTTTTCCTCCCCAGTCCTTCAGTAGCCCTTGGTGCTTTGACATTAGCTGCTGTGCAGCTCTATTGTATGCAGTTCTTGCCATCTCTATGACTCTTAGGAGCCCAAGTAGTCCTCCCTGCCTGCCTCCCACCACTACTTTTAAGCCCATTTCAGGCACTGGCCTTTGGCTGCAGTGCGGCATTACCTTTGTGGTCCTATTCTGTCTGTCTGCTCTCCAACTCCCTTCATATCAGGCCCCTAAGGGCACTCACACTCAGCCACCATATGGCTTAGCTGGCAGTTCCTGCCATCTACTGCTGGCCGCCCACCCTCTGGATCCTCTTAACCATCTCCTCCTCTGAACCTCTTAACCAGCCCTCATTGAGGGGAGCTCTTCACATAGCTACTTTGTGGCTGATTGGTAGAGGGAGGCATATTTGCCCTAGCCTCCTCCCTCCCAAAAATCTCCATCTTCTTTCCCACTCACATGAAGTAGGTTACAGCCTGAACTCCACACAGGTTGGGACTGGGAATTGAAAGTGCCTGCCAGCACTGTCACTCTAATGCAGTAGTGTTAAACTGATGGTTGCATAGCAAAAGCATCAGGATTTCTGATGGTGGTTCTCTGACTAGCTTATCTGCCTGCTACATACAGTCGGGGCCCAGGGACACTCCACTAGATGCCAAGGAAAGATTAAACAGAATAACAAAAAAACACTATTTGCCACTAGCCACGAGGGAGTTGGCCCACTGCACCACCAGTGCTATATCTTAAAAAACTGGCCTCCTGGGACAACTCAAGATCTCTGAACCACCAGCGTATTTTTAAATGATGCAGGCACCACTAGCACAAGAGCACCTCCACTAGCCCATTAGGGCTACTACTAAATCTGCTGGTCACCAGCAAGCCAACTAGTGGCACTACGGGGTTTTGCTGAGCCCTCAATATCTCTTCATTATTTTCTTAGCTGTCTTTGTTTTTATTTCCAATCTATGTTTTCCTTAAGGTGACTTTAAGTATGTCTTTTCCTCTAAAACCTCCCTTCCTTTACTCCTGTGCTGTACTGCCCTACTGGGTGTGTGGCATACAACAAGGTACCCACCCATTATAATTTGTAGCAACTTGATTTGTGTATTTTGTGGCCTGGAAAGGAAAGCTATTTCAGCCTTGTCCCCAGCTGGTATTTGTTAGAGGTCTCACTTACCAAATTGAACCTTACTTACTTATGAAATTTGATATTATAAGGCTCCAAGGTGGTAAGGCTGCAGTCAGGTGTAGAGACTATTGAGCCCCACTCAGTGCAGAACAAGCTGTTAACCTCACACTGACCACACAACGTGTGAGGTTACCAGTGCATTCAGCAAGATGATGGGTTTGTTACATAAAATGATATGGCAGGCTGTTTCTAAAACATAGAGGTAACACGCAAAACCCCCATGGAGTGCTGATTTCAAAACAGCACAGTACATTTTAAAAAATTATTTTACTAGGTGTTATTTTGAAATCTGCAATCTTCTGGTGCATATAGGTCAGTTGGAATTCAGCACAATTAATAATCCATTAAAACACATATGGTAATGCTGGCATTGTGTGTGATTAATGGGTCATTAAAAACAAAAATACCATTAAAAGGGTGATCAAAATGTAATGGTGCCATTATTTATGTACTGATTAAGAGGATAGTTGATTGAGTGCTGTTCATGGTTGCTTGGCAAGAAATCAGAATTTAAAGAGTGGTGTGCCATCAAATGACATGAAAGAATTTCACATTTACTCACTTATTGATTTCAGAAACAAACCATCTGCACAGGTGACAAAATGTAAACATTCACCTTGAGCATGATTTGTGCTTAAGAACATTTCTCAAAATGGGTAGTACAAAGACTGTCTCAAAGCAATCCATATGATCCCTGGAGACTAGGATGGAAAGGGGGCTATGATAGATCCTGCCATTTTGTGAAGGGATTAACTGGTAACTAGGTGAATGTTGGAACTATTCAGATTGGTACATCAAGGTAATATGGAAATGAGGGGAAACCTGGAAGTAGATTGGGAGGTATATTTAACAAAGAGGGTGGTGGATCCATTAAAATCTGCCACTCACAAGTAGGAGGTTTAAGAGCTACATCAGGAAGTCTTTTAAACAGAGTGTGCTGGATCCATTGAAAAATCTTACCAGCATCGGATGGTGGATCCATTGAAAAATTTGGCCAGATGATGCAGTGATAATTAGTTGTTCCAAGCAGAGACACATGGAAGAGCACCAAAACCAGGGTGGAGGATGGCTGAATGCTAGGAACCAGGAGAAGATGATATGTGCCAGAGCTGATGGGGAATTCTGTCAATTAGATGACCATGCTACCAATCTGTTTGCATGCTCTTTAAATTATTTATTTTACTGCAGAAGCCCAATGTGCACATGCAATGACAAACACAATGGGTGATCTGGAACATCAGTATCATTGCCCGAACAAAGATATGCACATTTTGTAATCATTTACTTATAATAATAAGAATGTACAGATAAGCAGGATACTATGGGCTCTATGTACACTTGTTTGCATTTTAGCAACATGGAGGAAATTTCTATGCAGATATAGAAGTTTGAGACTGACCATATAATGCTATTTTCATTTTAGTTCTAAAGTGTTATATTTTGGTCATTAATTCAAAAGAAACAGCACCAACACTTCTTTGGAAAAAATGCTGTATTAAACTCACATATTAAAGACAGATGAAATACAGTAGCACCATGCAAGGTAACAACAGCTCCCAGAAAACAAACAGCCCGACCAGTTTCACGCCAAAAGTGCCTCCTCAGGGACTAATTTGGTAATTACAAAACCCTTTAAATAGAAAATACCACTTAAAGTGACAGTGCAACATTATCAAAAGATTTTTACCACCAATAATGCCAAACCAAATTCATTCTAGTATTCTATACAATAACCTCAAGATTTAAAATTTTAAGTAAACATTTATACTACAAATCAAGAATACTAAATTAGCAAATAATTCTCTCAATGGGCATTTCAAAAATAGTAAGAATCACTAGTACATTATATACCAAAGTTGCTGAAGAAGCTTCTCAACCTGAAAAAGGAAACACTATGAATAACACATAATACCACATTTGTATATTAATTCATTGTTTCAAATATTTAAGCCTTAAAAAGGTGCAATATCAAAATCATTTAATCCTGGGTGCTCCAAAGCACCCAGTGTATAGATCCAAAAGAATCTCTGCACAATATTTTATTCTCCAAATTCCCTCCACGTGCCAACACACACTTTCTCAATACCACAGAATGTAAAAGTATGTACAGTGTCATAATGATATAGCTGTAAATGTTGTACCAAGGCATTCTTATCATTATGACATCTAATGTCACTCATGCTCGCAAACCCTCAGTTTGAATGCTCTCAGTTTTGCCTACATAAAGGCACCACAGGTACAGGTAGCCAACTATACCACCCTGTGGCGGAACAGTTAATAAACTGTTTCACATCAAACTGTTTGTTGACATTGGCAGAAGAAAACTGTTTTCAGGTCCATAATATTGCAAAACCTGCAATGACCACAACAGAAAAAGCCCAATGGTGGCGGAGGTAACCAACTAGTATTAGGTCTATCCACTGGTTATGAATGTACCAGTAGATACGAAATGTTCCTCCCTTTCTATAAACCATCCTTGGTTTGATTTTAACTTCATTTTTAATGTAACATCTGTACTAGTATAGACCAATGTTTGTCTGTAATATTCTTAACTTCTGCTGTATTTTGACCAAAAGTAGTAATAAAATTAAGATGTTCATTATCTTCTGCTCTAACTTTATATTCTAACAGTTCACTCCTAGGCATACTTTGAACTTCATCCATTGACTTCTGCAACACACCAGTGGCATAACCTCTATCCCTGAATCTCTGCCATTTCACTCTTACAAATTTCAAAATCTCCTGGCTCACTACAATTGCGTTTAACCCTCATGGACTGAGATTTTGAATGTTACTGATGTGTGGCAGGATGGCAGCTGAAGCATGCAGAACTGAATTTTATCTCTAGGGTTTCGAAAATGGAGGTACAAATAGTACCATCCTGTAATTTCACAACATCCAAATTCAAAAATTAATCTGCCTAAGATCTGCCTGTATTGAGAATCTTAAGTGGATTTGATAAATGTAAATATTCACAAACTTTCCAGCTCACCATAAGTCCCCCGCCACACCATCAGAACATCGCAATAAAGCGCCTCCACAGATCAATCTTGTCATAGAAAGGATTCTTGACATGGTCATAGACCACCTCCTTTCCCACTGTCCCAAATAAAGGTTAGCATAATTGGGAGCAAATGTAGCTCCCATGGCTGTCCCTTTAATTTGGTGATAATATTTCCTGAAAATGAAAAACATTAAATTTGAGCACAAATTCAGAGAGCTGAACCAGAAAATCTTTTCACGTCCATCCAGATTAGTAGACAGGTCTAACCAAGCACGTACTGCCTCCAGTCCACCTTGATGAGGTATATTAGTATATAAAGACTCAATAACCATTGATACCAATAACCAGGACTGCTCAATTTGTAAGTCCTCCAGGATGCCCAGAGTTTGTGTAGTGTCCTCAAAAGAGGGCAATAGCCCCACTATCCCCCATATATGTGCATCTACATACTGGGAAAGAGGTTCATTAAGTGAACCAATTCCCAAAACAATGGGTCTTCCTGGAGGACTTTGAACACTTTTGTGGACTTTTGGCAAAACGTAAATGGTAGTCTGTACTGGATGTTGTACTGTGAGAAAATCAAGGGAATTTTGGATATCATACCATCTTGGAATGCCCAAAGGAGATAAACATCAATTTCCTTCTTAAAGTCCAACTTAGGATCTTTTTCCAAACGTCTGTAAAAATACCATTATCCAACTGACGATGTACTTCCTGTATATAATCCTTGGTATTGAGCACCACCACAGCTCCCCTTTGTCTGCCGGTTTGAAAGTAATTAGAGAGTTATTCTCCAATTCAGTTAGCACTTTCTTTTCATCATTATTTAGTTACAAAATGAATGACTGTTCTGTTTCTTAAACATGGAATCTATATCATTCAAGCATGCAGTTTCAAAACTATAATTGCAGCTGAAGCGGTGGATTAAATGTGGATGGACTTTTGAAATGCTAAAGATGTCCCTCCTGATGTTGTGTCTGAGTTAATACTGTTTCAACCCCTACCTGCTCAGCCAATATGCTCAGCTATTACGTCTATTGAAAATGATTTTATACTTAATTTCGAAAACCTCTTAATGTCCAAAAGATGTTAAACCTGGAGGTACTGCATGAAGGAATAAATTTTAGTCCCTTCCCAAAATCGAGACTTGGTTGCAGTCAATACAACATCAGACAGGTTTATGACATTCAATGTATCGACCTCCTCTGAACTTCTGTGAGGTTCTCTGCATCATTACTGGATCTCGTTTGCCTCAGGGTTTTTATTCTTGCATCTCCTTCGCCCACCTCACGTGTCTTTGATCCACCTCAAACCTTACCAATCGTTCTGAGCAAGCTGGCAGCTGTTGTTCACTGCGCCAACTTCTTCAAAGGGTCTTCAGATGACTCTGATGTAGAATGAAAACTGCTGTCAATATTGTTATTAGTGTTGGTGCGTGAAATCAATTTATTCTGTTGTTGCTTATTTTAGCTGTACTTCATTTATGCTTGTCAGTAGGCTCAGACCCCTTCCACGCAAAGACTCTATTCAGAGCGTAATCCTGCGGTCTCTGTTCAAACTTTTTAATTTTTATAGCTTTTAAATGAGTATCTTGTTTAGTGATTGCCAAGTGTAATAAAGTCTGGATCAGCACTATAACTGGCAAAGACAGATTCTTTTCTTTGACAAGGGCTCAATCTGAATCTTCTGTGCTCGATAGTCTCTTATTAAGCACTCCTGAAAAAGCATAGAGGCTTCTTGCATCTGATTAGTCCAGTCATCTTTAAAGCCTTGTTGATCTAAACCGTATCCAGGCCATTTAATTACTCTAAGTCCTCTGGGGACTCTATTCACCTGTACGTATCCCTCAAGGCTAGTAAGGTTCCAATTGATGCGCCTTGCTTTAAGTGCCAACTTTTCCAGCCCGAAATAAGCAGTAAATATACTGGCTACTGGCTCTCACGATTTGGAGCATCACAAACAACTATATTGTTTGGTAGAGATACTGCAGTGTCAGGATCCGAATCCATAAACGGGTTTGGTGTCCCTATGCCCCAAAACAGAAATTTGCTAAAAGTCTGAGAGCCATCGCTACCCGCATACAAATTTTCTATATTAGAAGACATGATTAAAGAAAAATGCAGGCTGTAGAAAACCAAACCACAGGCTACAAAAAGACCGTAATATTAATAAATAAAAACGGTCACATATATTCTTTACGACGCTAACAAAGAAGTCGAGCTGAACTGAGCTGCTTTTTCTGTGTAGCTGTATATTTTGGTCATTCCTTATTGACACTTCTGCATTTTGGCAGATCGAGGTCTGTGATAACACCCTTTGAAGAAGACAATGTTTAACATCCTTCAAGAACACTGAAAAAGGTATGAGAACGTGGGATTTATGCATGGACTTACCATGACTCTGGCTACAGTAGGTGAGCACCGTTTATTTTCTTAATACTGGGAAATTTCTTGGGAAATGCAAAGCCACTTTGAGGTATGAGTTACTGCATGATGCTCAATGAAAATTCCAGTTCAAAGGTGTTTCTCTAGCCATGTATAATAGATAACATGACCTGCCATCATGGTGCTGAGATCAGGCAAAACACTTTGATTTATTATTGATGCATCATTGATGCATTATTTATATGGACATTGGACAACCTTTCTCAAAATAAGGTTGTGTCATGATACAGGTTTTGGACACTGTTTGTGTACAAGTTGAAGGTAAAATGCACTCCATACTTTTCAAGCCTGTAAATGACTCTACATATTTAATGTCAAAAATTCTGCATTGGACTGCAATGTGATTATTAAAGGTTAAAAATACTGCTTCTGACTAGGATGGGACTGTTAAGTGAGTTGTAACATTAAATGTCACATAATGGTAAAAAGCCAGTCCTAAGCAATCTTTTAACCTTACATATCCATTCAGTAGCAGTACTTTAACCTTAAATATATACGCATCATGCGTAAGCAGTAAAGTATACTACTTAAAAGCAGTCCTTGACCATCATCCAGACTTCTAAGACTGCTATTAAAATGGCTATCTTAGGCTTCTGATTTAAATATTTCTTGCCATAAGCAGGCTAACTTAAGGCTTCAGATTGTGAAGGTCTTCAAGATAACTAATACATTCTTGTTAACATGGAAAAACAGTTTGAAGGCTAACCTCATGATAATATATTGCTAAGGTGAAAATAGTCTGACTGCTATTAAGGTTAGGTGGATGTCTGCCATTTAGTTAAGGGTAACAGTATGTCAAAATTTAAAATAGCATTAGACCTTTACATGAAGAATGAAGGAGGCTAGGATATTAATTTTGCAGTCAAGTCTATAAGGCGCAATCTTCTTGACTTATAACTTTCTATGATTCCTATGAAACCAATCTAAGCTGGGTTTCAAACTAAAACTAACAGTAAAATTAATACATGTTTGTACTTACTTCACTGCTTTACAGAGTTTTCAGATGGTAGCATGGCAGGATCCTTGTCCCTGGTGGGATAAATGACTGGCAGAGTAGGGCAAAGAGATCAGGTGTGGTAAGAAAGGCTGGGGCAAACACCTGTGGGAGGCAGCAGTAGTTGGCAGAGTCAGAGTATGAGCTCCAGTTGAAACACTGGTGGGTCGGGTTCAGTTATGGGCAGTGCTTTGAGATAGAGTCACCCATTTTGGATGAGGTAAAACCAGAAGCTAAACCACACCCCAAACTCCGCCTCTGGCTCTACCCCTTTTATGACTGCCGGTATATTGCTCCTCCTCCAAAGCCATTTGTAATGTTGGAAAGACATTACTAGTGATAGTAAATCTTTTTATACTGTTATTTACTTGATTTATTTATTCAGTTATTTAGTTTTATTCTTTGGCAACCAGGTTAACTCCCATAGGCCACATAGCCCATTTTACAGGAGTGACCTAGGAGCACAGGAAGGTTAAGTGACTTGCTTAGGGTCAGGCAGAGTATAAGTGGATGTTGTGGGAATCAAACTCAGGTCCACTGGATGTGTCATGCCTCATCCACAGCTTATTGCTCAGCCCTCTGTTAAACACTCTCCCATTTTCCTTTCCATGTCAGTCTTGTATTCTGATGTATTTGACCAATTTTGATAACTTAATTATCGATGTTTGTGGTACCTTAATACTGCACTGTGTTCCCTTTACCTCAGCAGCTACTGCTGTTTCTTTTCATATTTCTAAGACCTTCCACAATTTCAGATACACCATTCCATGCTGTTTATCTGAAAGACCTGTAAAAGTGTAGCTAATATCATGGAATGTTCAGGTAATACAAAATTAGAGCAAAGTGGTGATAAAGGCAATAAAAGTTAGATTATTAATTTAACAAAATGGGTCTAAAACATACCAGAATGTATGACAAACAAAGAGAAATACATGAGGGCACATAAAGGTGTACAAGCTGTTTCCTGTCATAGCAGTAAAAGACCATACTTAAAATTCAGAGTGGAAAGATTAAGTTAATTTACTGTTAATGATCTTAATGGCTATACTTTACACCTCCCAGACAGTCTGGTTTTACAAACAGAGGCAGGTCTGAATGACTGTGACATCAGAACTTCTTTGTAACCTGGCAATGCAATGCAGCCAAAACAGTGACTGATTTGATACATCAGTTTTAAGAGTATATGAGCACTCAAATGGCTCAAAAATCAGACTGCATTTAATCAAAACTGGATGACCAGATAAGGACCCTAAAACCACATTATCCAGTCAAAACCACATAGGTGGCAACCCTACTTTGAGAGGAGTGCTGCAGACACTGAAGGAGAAGTCAGGTTGGACAAACAACAGTCAATGATAACATCCAGCAGGCAGCAACACAACAAAGTCAACTTAGTCAGACCTAATTGGGTGAATGGGTAGAATGAAAGGATTTTCAGATTGAGACTCATAAGTGTTTTTGGAGTGCGGATGGCAATAGAATGGCAGTATAACCTAGAGGTTAAGCGTAACAAGCTGTAAATGAGCTTGGCACTCCAGCAGGTGTACCTAGTTTTGTTTCTACAACCTCCACTTGCATACTGTGTGACTCTGAGCAAGTCACTTAACCTCCCAGTGCTCCTGGGTTGCCCTTGAAAACAGGCAATTGAGCTTAGTGTGTGGGCCTTAACCAATTACCAAAGAATAAAATAAAAAATAAAAAATAAAAATGGTGATGGCAGTGGGTGGGCAAGCATTTACTCAAGCACTCATTCCCTAAGACAGAGGTGTGGGCAACCAACAGGCAAACAGTAGGAACATTCTTGAATACTCATCCTGAGACCAGTAAAAGCAAAATAACATTATAGCATGAGCGATGCGTCATCCTTAGTAACAACTCCCAAATCAACCTTTTACAATGAGGACTATGGACTGCCTTCCACCTACTGGAGGACTGGTTCAAACCCCAAAAATACTGCTCAACTACAAAAAAACTAAGACTGTACTTACCTCAATCCAACACCCCAAAAAACACCCATCACTTTCTATTACCAATACTAAGGCAGTACCTCTTGAACAAGTGCACTCATTCAAGTACCTAGGGTCCTGGAAGATGATACCTTCTTCTTTGTGCCACACATAGACCTGGTGGTAAAAGCGGTTAACACCAAACTAGGGTGTCCTATACAGGCACAGGCATCTAATGCCTGCCACCCTCTGCCTCTCAGTCTCCAGCTCCATTCTGTCTGTTATTGATTATGGACTGGTCATTTATGGGGCAGCCTCAGACACTGTGCTCAAGTGGGTAGTCACAGCCATCAATACAGCATGTAGACTAACACTAGGGGTAGATAACCTAATGCACTCCTGTACTCTTCTGAACAAACCAAATGGTTTAATCTGAATAATAGGATAAAGTATTAGATATGCCTTCTTGGAAAAAAGCACAGCTAGGCCAAACACCACCTTGCATTGTAGATACTCTACAAGCAGCCCATTCCAACTCGCACAAGGGGCAACACTAGATGCCTTCTCAGTGTCCCATTCAGAAGAACCACTCTTAGATAATGCTTGTTCACTTACAGGACCCCTTCTGGTTGAGTGAGATCCCTGCTGAAATACATAACATTGTAAACCTCCCACTTTTAAATTTGAATTGAAACAACACTTTGCCTCACTGGGAACCTGTGCTTGTAGGAAAGTGACTTGACCAACTAACACCAGCTCTTCCTGCCTCATTCAGATGCACTTCTGCACTGGCAGGACCCTCCTGTCGCCCCTGACAACTTCTTCCCAGATGATATTCCATCACCTGTCCTTCACCCTCTCTCACTCCTCTCCCCTTATGACCACTATCCCTTAGGTCTGACTTCTCCTCAGTTACCACACACTTGCCTACCCTTCGCCTCCATGACTTTCACTTGAACTCTGATCTGTTCTTCCTTGCCTTTTAAAACTGAAACAGTTTGCTTAACAATGACTATTTTCCAGGCTGCTCCATGACAATACCAGGTTGTAACCCTAACTCCAGGGAGATTATTGTAATTACCTCTAATTGTTGGCTGTTTTTGTTGTTGTCACGGGTTTGTAATGTGTAACTCTGTTTGTTCCTGTTTAATGATGTGGAACCTTTGCAAAAGAGCATCATGCTCAAAAGTTGTTTCTGAAGAATAAAATAAATAAATAAATAAACAAATAAATAAATAAATAAATAAAACATTGGCCAATGCCAAATGTTTGCCTGGTTGCAGTTACTGTGTAGATGTTAGGCAAAGATAGTGCAGCAGTTAAAATTAACAAATTAATAAATAACATGAGTTATACTAGTGAAATTGTCATGAATGGTAAATTAATTTCACACATTATGTTGTTTTCTTCAATTGTGACATTGATTTCTCAAGATAGTATTTTATTACTCAGCATATGAACATGACAGGTGTGAATACTCAGTATTCACAGTTGAGAGGAAGTGACCACAAATAAGCACCAAGAGATTGGTGGGAGGAAAATGGACACCAGTTTCTGATCTAGACGAGGGTCAGGAAAGCACACACTAATCTGAGGGTGGTCAAAGCCATGGGGCCAGACGGGTACATCTAAGAGTGGTAAAGGAACCCATAGAGGTACTAGCTGCACCCCTGGCAGACTTGTTTAACAGTTCACTGAAACTGGCATGGTTCTAGAGGACTGGAGAAAAGTGAACATAATCCCACTTCACAAAAGTGGTACAAAAAGGAGGTGGAAAATTACAGGCCTGTCAGCCTGACATCTGTAGCAGGGAAATTCATGGAAATACTATTAAGGAAAGAATCATGGAACACCTGGTATCTGGTGGACTGTAGAACCCAAGGTAGTATAGCTTTACAGAGGAGACATCATGCCAAACTAATCTGATAGGGGTAACCAGGGTGTTGAATTGGGGGTGAATGTGGCCTCACTTGGACTTCAGCAAGGCCTTTGACACTGTTCCACATAGGGGCTGGTAAACATGTTAGGTAGCATGGTGTGGGCAACAAGGTGGTAACCTGGGTAGAAACTGGTTACAGGATAGGAGCAGAGGATGGTAGTAAATGGAGTTCACTCAGAGGAGGGAAAGTGACCAGAAGGGTACTGCAGAGTCAGTATTGGGGTGAGTCCTCTTTAATGTCTTCATTAGTGACATAGCAGAGGAACTGGAAGGAAAGCCTGCCTCTTTGTGGATGTTGCCAAGATGTGAAACAAGGTAGATTTTTCAGAAGGTGCAAAGGATGGAAAGAGACTTGAAATGAGTAGAGGAGTGGTCAAACATTTGACAGCTAAGGTTTAATGCAGAAAAGTGCAACACAATACACTTGACTCACAGAAACCTGGGGTGCAGTACAAAATGGGAGGAGAGATACTAGCAGTGACCTGACAGGAAAGAGACCTGGGGTAAATCATATCAGATGACATGAAGGTGGCCAGACAATGTGACAAAGCAAACAGGAAAGCTAGTGGGATGCTGGGATGTATAGGTAGAGCTATAACCAGCAGGAAGAAGGAAGTGATATTGCCACTATTTAGGTCCTTAGTAAGATCCCACCAGGAGTACTGTATTCAGTTTTGGAGGCCACATCTAAGGAAGGACAAAGACAGGATGGAGGCCATCCAAAGGAGGGCTACCTAGATGGTACATCAAAAGTCCCATGAGGAGAGGCTAAAGGAATTAAACATGTGCATCCTAGAGGACAGCAGGGAGGAGGGATATGATCAAGACCTTTAAACACATCACGGGGGCATGAGGTACAAATGGGAGATATTTTTCAGAGGAAAGGGTGCTCGAACAAGGAACCACGATATGAAGCTGAGGGGGTAAGTTTACATTATTCTATATGTTAACTGTTTTTAAGAATCTTGGCCTAATAAATGACTGCTCTGTTATTGGTTAATACAGTAACTGAAAACTGACCAGTTTCTTCTAAACAATTCTGGGAGTTATTTGTAAGATTCCAGACACCAACCTTAAAACAGATTTTTAATAAGTTAAAATGATTTTATGTCTGGTTCTAACTCCCAAACCTCTGGTTTATAAAGTATATTTACTTTCATGGCCTAAAATGTGGTAACTTAGTAGCTTGGCAGAAGACACCAGGAGAAAGGACTTCTGTGTGACTGGACTTCTATTGGGACTAAAGAAGTAGAGCTCTTGTACTTGGAACTTTAATTTAGGTAAAAAATCTAACAAACAAAACAAAAAAGTGTATGTTTGTCTGAGTTAACTGAACTGAATGGTTATCTGAACAGTTATCTAGGTAAATCTCAGGTGATTGAAAGGACTTGATAGCTGTGAGGTTTAAATTACTTGTAGAAAGATCTAGTAAGTGAGGGAATGGCTTGGCTAGAAGGAAACTATGTTTAAAGACTGCCTTAGAAAGATTTTGCTAGTAGCTTGGCAGAAGACACCAGGAGAAAGGACTGCTGTGTGACTGACTTCTCTACTGGGACTATATTGCACCTTCCCTCCCACCCAAAGCTAGTTCTACTTTTATAGGCACAGAATTTGACTGACAACAGGAACTTCCTGTTTGGGGAGCAGGAAGTGAGTGATCACAGAGCCACCAAAGACCCACCATCCTAGAAGGGCAAGAGTAGCTCTCTGGACCCCTCTAGCTGCTGGAGGTCTGCCTCTGAGCAAGTAAGGGGTCTACTGAGAAATACAGGATATTCTTGTCTCAGAACAGGACAATCAGGAGCTTAAAGGGCACACAGGCAGAAAGTAAGGAGAGAGAGAGAGAAAAAAAACAGAGGAAAGAGTAAGGATTGCAAACAGTTAAGGGCCAAAATAAGACATGATGGGGAGGAGGTGTAATGGCTGTGGAGCAGCAGTCTTCGGGAGACATTCTGAGGATGCGGTGTTGTCCCATCTGCAGGCACCACTCTGGGCTGAGGGAGGAGGTTGCTCATCTCCAGGCTGAGTTGGCCAGGATTTGTGAGACCTCCTCTTCCATCCAGGGACCACCAGTGCCACTGCCGCTGCCTCAGAGGTTGCCAAGAAAGAGGAGCGGATGGACCACAGTGGGCTCAGGGAGGGCAAGGGTGGTGGAACAGAGGTGCATCCCTCCAGTTGTACCTCTCCACAATTTCTATGCCATTCTGGCAAGTGTGGTTCCTCATGGAGGCACCCGCAGTGGAGACCAAGGAGGATGCTGGGAGCCTCACAAAGGGAGACCCACAGGAGGGTGGCAGAGGACCCGAGGGAAGAAAACAACTCCTGGTGGGGACTCCATTGTTAGGAAGGTAGAACTGGGGAGGAAGGGAGAGGGAGGTAAAGTGCCTGCCTGGCGCCATGGCTTGGAGGGACAGGGAGTGAATCCTCAGGATTGCCAGAGCAAGCCGCAGAGGAGGAGCTGGATGTCATTGTTCACCTAGGGACAAATGACCTGGCTAAGAAAGAGATTAGAGAAGTGCAGGAAGAGTTTGTGGAATTTGGAAGGGCCTTAGACAAGTTGCACGCATGGTAACCTTCTTGGAGGTGCTGCCATCTATGGCGTGGGAGAGGTTAGGGTGTTCCACACCATGGGATTCAATCAGTGGTTGAAAAAACGGGTGGAGCCCAGATTTGGCTTCATTGGGGATTGGGGGTCCACCTGGAATGATGCAAGCCTATACTGGCATGATGGGTTGCATCTGTCCAGGAGGGGAACCAGGATCCTGGTGATAGGTTTGCTTCATTGGCAAGCATTTAAACTAGCCAAGGGGGAGCACTGGAAAGGAGCAGGGAAATCCTAGCCCCCAAAAAATCATGGTAGTAAGTGCGGAAACACCAACATAGAGGTGTCGATGGGAGAAGGGCAGGGGCAAATGGAGAAAGTGACAAAAGCAAGAAGGACAGGGATGGGGCAAAAGGAGTAAGGCCATCAGGAAATGGAGGGTTATGAGAACCAATGCCCATCGCTCTGGGCAACAAGCTCCCTGAGCTGGTGGCCTTGATGGAAGAGGGATGCCTGGATATTGTAGCAGTCACAGAAACATGGTACACAGAGAACTATGACTGGGATGTTAACATACCAGGGTACATAACCTATAGGAGAGACAGGCAGGGAGAAGAGGGGAGGAGCTCTCATGTAAGGGAAGGATAAAAGCAAATGAACAAAAGAGTAAACAGGGAGGAGAGGAGGCACTGTGGGTCACCTGGAGACTGAAAGGGCACCACAATCTGCACAGGGATTGTGTACAGACCCCCATGTCAGGGGGAGGGAATGGACAAGGATATGATAGAAGGCATTCTTAGAATGGCAGAGAAAGGGAGATACTGTTGATGGGAGACCTGAATATGCCAGATGTTAACTGGAGGACATTTGCTGCAGCCACATCCAAGAGCAGGGCCATTCTTGATGCCTTACAGGTGGCAGGCCTCAGACAGCTAGTTTCGGAACCCACTCATGAGGGAGCAATCTTGGACCTCATACTCTCAACGGGGCAGTGAGAGGATCTCAGATCTAGAAGTGGGTTGCCATCTGGGAACAAGTGACCATCAAACAGTGTGGTTCTACGTTAAACTCAGCTACAGAGTCAAGCCATACAAAAGTGAGGTTACTGGACCTCAGGAGGGTTGACTTTGGCAAGATGGGAGAGTGCCTCAGAAAAGCACTAGCAAACAGGCTAGAAGGAGGTGTGGAGCAACAATGGGGACTCATCAAACTGCCATCACAGAGGCAACAAGCCTTTGTGAGAAGCAAATAAACAAATCAAAACAAAAGAAAAAGCCACTATGGTTCTGAAAAGAGGTGGCTGTGAAAGTCAGGAAGAAAAAGATAGCATTCCGGAGTATAAGGAAACACAAAAGGAGCAGGACAGAGAGCTGTACCAGTTAAGGCAGAAGGAAGCAGGGAGGAAGTCAGAATAGCAAAGGCCCAAACCTAGGAAAAGATAGCCAACTCAGGTTAAAAGGGGATAAAACCTTTATAGTACATCAGCGAGCATAGAAAGACAAAGGGAGGGATAGTGAGGCTGAATAGAATGAACGTGGGTGGGCAGAGGGGACAGTGAAAAGCAGGGATACTGAATGAATATTTCTGCTCAGTATTCACAAAGAGGAGGGGAAGTGCCTAATCCAATTAACAGAAGCACTCTTGATAGGGGATCGATCCCAGTCCTTCCACAGAAGAAAGTGTTCTGCAAGAACTCCTAAAACTGAAGGTGGACAAGGCAATGGGGCCTGATGGAATTCACATCAAGAATTTAAGGGGAACTAGTGAAACCACTGGCAACTCTTTTAATAAATCATGGAGGATGGTGTGGTACCTGAGGACTGGAGAAAGGTGGATGTGATTCCCTTCACAAAGTGGGACCAAGACAGTGGCAGAAAACTACAGACCTGTCAGTCTGACCTCTGTGGTAGGGAAAGTGATGGAGTCACTTCTGAAGGAAAGAATAGTTGAGCACCCTAGAGGCCAGTGGGGCACAGGACCCAAGGCAGCATGGGTTCACAGCGGGAAGGTCATGTCAGACAAATCTAATAGATTTCTTTGACTGGGTGAACAAAGTAGTAGACCAGGGAGGGGCTGTGGACATGGCCTACCTAGACTTTAGCAAGGCATTTGACACAGTCCCACACAAAAGATTAATAGTCAAATTAACCAGCCTGGGAGTGGGTCCCAGGGTGGTAGCCTGGGTAAAACATTGGCTGGACAACAGGACACAGAAGGTAATTGTAAATGGAGTCCACTCTGAAGAAAGAGGGGTTACTAGTGGGTACCACAGGGTTCAGTATTTTGTCCAGTCCTTTTAATGTCTTCACAAGTGACATTGCAGAGGGACTGGAAGGAAAAGTATGCCTCTTGCAGATGACACAAAGATCTGCAACAGGGTTGATACACAAGGAGGCATGGAAAGGATGAGAAGGGACTTGGCAAGGTTGGAGGAATGGTCAGAAGTATGGCAGCTAGGATTCAATGCAAAGAAGTGTAAAATAATGCACCTGGGAAACAAGAACCCAGGGAAGAATACACAATGGGGGGAGGTAGTAACAACAACAAAAAGGAAAAGGACCTGGGGATAATCATATCAGATGACCGTAAGGTTAGCAAGCAATGTGAGAAGGCAGTAGGGAGGGCTGGGGTATACTGGCATGCATAGGAGAGGCAACAGCAGCAGAAAACAGGAAGTTGTTATCCTCTGTACAGACAGTTGGTGAGACCCCATCTGGAGTACTGTGTCCAGTTCTGGAGACCCCATCTCCACAAGGACATAGACAGGATAGAGGCAGTCCAGAGGAGGGCAACTAAATGGTGCAGGGTCTGCAAGAGAAGCCGTATGAGGAGAGACTAAAGGAGCTTAATATGTATACCCTTGAAAGAAGGGAGAGGGGACATTATAGAAACTTTTAAGTACCTCAGTGGAATCAACAAAGTCCAAGAGGGTAGCATCTTTCAGAAAAGAGACGTGCAAGAACAAGGGGCACAATTTAAAGATGGGGGTTCTAGGGGCAATGTGAGAAGTATTATTTCACAGAGAGGTAGTGAATGCATGGAACAGCCTTCCTGAGGAGGTTGTGGGGTCTAAAACTGTGGGAGAATTCAAGAATGCATGGGACAGACATAAGGCAATTCTTGTGGGGGTAGGGAGAAATAGGCTGTTGGTTAACTGGGATCTGTGGCCTATCCTGTAGGTAGGGAAATGGGCAGACTAGATGGGCCAAGCGGTCCTTATCTGCCATCAAAGTCTATGTTTCTATGTAACCATAGCAGTAAAGTGTAGATATTATCTAGCATTTGAAATAAGAACCACCACGTATTTTTCTTACTTACTTATTTATTTATTCCATTATAACACCTTTAGGCAGGGCCTATTTACAAAGGTTTTAGAGTCAGCATCAGTTAACTATTACATTTAAGTGTTGCCACATTCAAGCTGTGGGCATTGTAAAACAATTGTAAAAACAGTTCATAATATCAGTTCACAATTTTATAACATTTATAGTAGCTCATTTAGTATTGGCAGATCCAGATATGGACAGGGAGGAGAAGAGAGTGGGTTTAAATTGGGAAAGAGAGCAGTCAGCTTTTAAGGAGGGAGGCAGCCCATTCCAGAGTTTGACAAATCTGTAGGAAAAGCTGACTTGGCCTAGTGATGTTTTCCTTTGGGGAGGAGCAGGGGTGTTGTACAACCCCCTAGTGGTGTAATGTAGGTTTGATCCACAAAGTTGAACATGGCTTGTAGGCCTGGGGACAGAGAGCCACAAAGTGCTTTTCATCCAGTGATTAACAGACTGAGGCCAAAGAGGGTAGCAAAGTCCAAGAGGGTAGCATCTTTCAAAAAAGAGGTGTGCAAGAACAAGGGGCACAATTTGAAGATAGAAGGGGGCATCTCAGAGGTAATTTAAGGAAGTATTTTTCTCACAGAGGGTTGTGGATGCATGGAACGGCCTTCCGGAGGAGGTTGTGGAGTCAAAACAGTGGTGGAATTCAAGCATGCATGGGACAGTCATAAGGCAATTCTAGGGGTGGGGGTAGGAAGAAGTAGGCTGCTGGTTAACTAGGATCTGTAGCTTATCCATTAGGTAGGAAATGGGCAGACTGGGTGGCCAAGTGGTCCTTATCTGTCAGTCAAAATCTATGTTTCTATGTTTCTATGAGGCGAGCTGGGATTCAAGGCTAGCCAGTTTAGGCTATTATACAGTACATTTGTATGTGTGTCTGTTTTAGGCCAAGGCAAAATGACAGGCTCTGTTGAGGACACACTGAACTCTAGATAGCTCACCATCATTTGCAGAGCCATAGATAATTATCCCATAGTCTATAAGACTGGTGATTTAAGACCTTACAAGCAGCTTTTGATTTCAGGAAGAAAGCTGTTTCTGTGGCAGAAAGGAAGGCAAAGTCTTGTGTTGATGGTTTTGACTAGAATGTCAGTGCGGGCTGTGAAGGAGTGGATTGGGTCTAGGGTGAACCCTAGATGCCTGAACGTGGCCACTTGTTCCAGGAGAGTGTCAGATGAAGTGGTAATCAAAGTTTTCTGAAGGAAAGGGATTTAGTATGAGTGGTGAAGGCCATACATTTAGTTTTCTTTGTATTCAACACAAGAAGATTGGAGGAGAACCAGTCCTGTGTGGTGCTGAAGTCTGTTTGACATTTCTGCTGCAGAATCCTCAGGTTCATACTGCTAGTAACAAACTCTGGTCAGAGCTGATATGGTTGTGGAGAGCTTTTGGGATGCCTTTACTCATTATTTCTAATGAATTCGCACAATGCAGATCTGCTGAGAGGCAGTTTTAATGTGGTCTTCCTTTTACATATTTTGCAATGTAGTTTGCTAAAATATGCCTCCTGCTGCTATATATTAAGCCTGGATAGTTCACAGAAGAAATGTCGTCTTATTCTCAGGGGGCAGAGCACTGGCAGTAGGATGCTGGAATGTGTCATACATAGGCACCAGCTGTGTGCGGGTGATAATGCTCAGTGGCCATACACCTCAGGCACTCACATGCTGAGCCATCATCCCGGTGCCATTGCACTGCTCAGTGCGGGCAACAGCCAATGCTGTACTTACTTACACAGGTCCTGGAACAGACATGTTACAGACAACTCCCATTCATTTGTATAATCGGGGAACCATGGACCCACTATCCATAGCCTGGAGCATACACTGCAAATGGCATTGCAGGATATCATGCCCTATGGTGCCCAGGATACCTCAGCAGTCCAGAGGGTGGCATGTTACACAGGTGAATGCGAGAGAGTGTGGGCCTGCAGTAGTGTATGGCAGCAGGAAGATACAGCATCGACAAGGCATGCATTGGAGGTATGTCAATTCCTCTTACAGTTTGACAGGGCCATACACATGGCTGCATACACTGGTGGGTCCACAGCTTGTGTTGACTTGCACAGAATACTCTTTGTGTTCACCTGGCCCATTCCTTGTGACCAAGCGTATCCCGCACGTTTGAATACCACACTGTGGCACATTGTTGGAGTTACGTGGCACATCTCCTTTTCCACCTGGATGCACCACACATCTCCTTTGAATATGGGTGCCCTGGACTAAGCTACTCTGAAGAAGAACATTATCAAAATGGTAAAATCATGACCCCACTGAAAACAAGATCTTGCATCTAATCTGAGATAGCCTGAGTAAATACAGTGCAAAAATGTGTAAATGAAGATTCCTATGACAATGAGATGTAGCATCTCCCCTACACTATCCAGGATACAAAATATAGGCTTAGAAATATTGAAAGGAAATTTATTCTAAACCAAACTTCACTGTGTTCACTGACATAAACAAATAGTTTCTTTATTGTTTAATAACATAGTAGAATGCAGTATTTATTTTGAATGTTGTTGCTATGAGGATGGTGTGTGTAGTGTGTGTGTGTGTGTATCCAGGATACAAAACATAGGATAAGAAATATTTAAAGGAAATCTACTCTAAACTGAACTTCACTGTGTTCACTGACATAAACAGTTTCTTTATTGTTTAATAACATATTAGAATGCAGTATTTATTTTGAATGTTGTGGCCATGAGGATGGTGTGTACAGTGTGTGTGTGTGTGTGTGTGTGTGTGTCTGTGTGTGTGTGTGCAGTTGCTATACCTCAATATATTTTATTCCCAAAAGCATAGTAGAAAATGCCTGCTAAAAGCACTTGCCCAATAAATATGTTCTGCACTTTTCTCGTTGGTTGTCCTGCCTTCAATTTCATCTTGGCCTCCCTCCTAATTTCTTCCTCTATCTCCTTACTCCATACTACCCTCCTTTATCTGGTACCCCTACTCCTATTCTACTCCCAGCCCTTCCATATCTACCTGGTATTGACTATTAGAAAGGGTACAATCACTTCAGTATTATACCTACTCCAATTTGTTGCTGAACTTGTTGTTTTTGAACTTAACCATTTATCCTACCTTCCCATTATATCTAGTCTATAACTGTATTATGTTTAGTGTATTCTTATGCCTGTACTGTGTCTTTGCTCCTCAAAATTGTCACATTTTGTACCTTATTCATTGTACTGTCACTGCCTTCAATGTTTTGTTTCTGTAACCTCCTGGCTCATGCCAGGAAATAGTTATTGCTATGGCTAGTGCACCTTACCGGTAAACAAAAACCAAATAAATAAATAAATAATTGCTACATATTTAGTCTGAGTAGTTCACTGAAGATCTGGCATATGTCTGAGACAGAACTTATCAGACAGTGTCTTTAGAGGTTAAAAAACAGTGTAAATTATAGATTTGCTGGGAAAGGGATGACATTTTATGGTATGAATCTTTCTTGAAAGACAACACATTCCCAAGTGAAACTACCAGTAAGAAGCTCTTTAAATGCTACATTTTAAATGTGCAAGTTGTTGCATTCTGAGAAGTTAACAAATTTTCAGTTTAATAGGCAAACTAATATTTAACAAATAATTAACAAGCTGTTTCAGTTTCCTAATGGCAGTTTGGAGTTATGTTTCAACATTCATAACAGAAAGAAGGGAGCATTTTATTTCAGTTGGCATGGAAGGATACATTGAAAAGTCAAAACATGTGTTCCACGATACTCCATTTTCCAGCTACAGATAGCAAGATGGCTGTGGCTCCACCCACAGCCATAAAAATGACTGTATCATCTGCATAAAGCAGAACATTCATGGATTTGCAGATTGTGGGCAGTTCATTAATGAAAAGGCAGAATTAAAGAGGACCAAGGATGGACTGTTGGGGAACTCCAATGGTTACTGCTTGAGTTTCAGAAAGTGCTCAATGACATTTAACCACTTGAGTTCTGCCATCCAGGTAGTTTGTGAACCAGGGCCCAATTCCAGAAGGGCATACGCCGGCGTAAGAGTGAATATGCCAAACCCACTTGGCGTATCTCGCTACTTAATACCAGTCAATATGCCAGCCCCTATTCCAAGATGTGAGTTGTGCCTTGGCATCTGCAGACTGCAACAAATGCAGGTTATGCCAACACTTACGCCGCAGCCCGCAATGCCTTGAGCAGAACTGCAGGTTACGACAGCAACCTAGCCCAATTCCAGTAGGATGGTTAGTCGTAACCTGTAAACACAATTACAAAAGCCTCTGTGGTGTGGTTAAGTTAGAACAGTCCCAAGCTGCTCTAAGTGGCAATCAATGGTGCCATCCATCATCTGCCTGCCACCTGGCACCACAGCAATGGTGCAGATATGTCCCCCATGTCCCCTAATGTATACCCCTGCCCCATCCCCAAAATAGCAGGGACCTTGGGAGTCCATTCTCCAGCATGCCCTCTGACACCTGTGTCACCTGTCCTGCCCCTCCATGCCCCTGGTGTAGCTGGTAGTGTTCTGGGGCAGGGAGTGCTTTGGGGCCCCTGGCATTTGTCACGAGTTGTGACTTGTGCAGGTATTGCCATGCATGGGCTACCACCACATACATGGCATATATTGCAAGCCACACTGCTGGGACCCTGCCACTTCTGGAATGTGGTGTAGGGTCCCTGATGTAGAAGTGACTGGCGTAACTCACAACTGTGTGCAAGTATCACTGGCCATCTTGGAAGCAGGTCCCAGGACACTAGATCCATAAAAGTGCCCAGCGAATGACATTTCCAGCAAGGAGGGAGTGGTTCACAAGGTCAAATGCCTTGGTGAGATCAATATGGATTCAGCAGTTTCACCTTTGTTGACAGCACAATGCAGCACATCTGTATATTCCAGAAGAGCTGTCATAGTGCTGTGATTTTCCTGAAGCTGTGTTGTTCCTTGGCTAGTAGCCCATGTGTATTCAAATAGTGTGTGAGCTGATCATTGATGGCTTTCTCAGGATTTTAGATAGGGAGGACAAGATGGAAATAGGGCAATAGTTAGAGGAAGGTTGGCTGCACCCCCCTTTGTGTACCAGTAACAGAGCTTTTTCCACAGCCTTTGCCAGTGGAAAAGGAAAGGTTAAACGTAATCTGCAATGGGCAGGTGTCCTTCTGTAGAACAAGTTTGAGGAACTTCATGTCAATGTTATCAAAACCTATTCAGGTGGACATTTTAGATTTACTATAGTAGGTGTATACTTCCTTCTGAGACAGCTTCTTGAAGTAGAATTTGGGCCTCAGTAGGGGGATGGGAGGCTTAGTGGGTGAGGTGTTGTGAGTAGGAAGGGCAAGTATGTAGGGTGGCAAGTCACAAATCATTTTGTGAAATGAACTGGCAATGTTTTCATTGCCAGCAACAGTGAGTTTTTGTCACAATGGGCCAGGGCAGAGGCTTTTTGAGTTACAAAGCATTTCACTGATGCTTCCCAGAGTTGCTTAGGTGGTGAAGTATGCTTATTTTCTGGGGTCTATGAAGTTAGCCTTGATGTTTTGATGAGGGTTTTAAAAGTATTGAATAGTTCCTTGTATATTTGAAGGTATTTTAGGTGATGAAATTCTTTGTATTGAGCCCATGCTTTGTTCATTTCCTGTGACAGTGACTTTCCGTAATCAGTAACTTCTTCTGTTCTGATTCATTGATACTCCCCAACATAATGAAGATTTTTAATATTGCCCAATTTTATAGTTTTTCTTTTTCAATGTTCAGTTGAGATGTTTAACATGTAAGGTTATGCTATCTGAAATTTTGCCACCTGGAAACCAAATATAAGATTAAAAGAACAGATTACCAGGCACAACAAATGGTTATGTTCCTTTACTGTAAACAAAAGTTTCACATTTATCAGACAATGGCAAACATTTAACAACAGACATGATTTATTTAGAAGAGATGGAATCCATTTTAAACAGAAGGGGCTCAACAATTCTGGGAAACATAATTTTACTGCCATTAAATGCAATTTAAATGAGGTGTTGGGGTGGTTATATCATTAAATAATACTGCATTGGAGAAACACCCCTCAATTCAGGATACACAACAATCATATAGGTCTCATAAAACAGATCTAAAAATTCTGTCATTCAATGCAAGGATTATAAATAAAATAATTGAACTATTAACAGTGAAACACAATGAAAACCAGTATGATATCATTTCAATTACAGAGACATGGTGGCAACAACCACAAATAACATAACCTATTATGACTATAGGAAAGCGGATTGTAACACTGTGAAGGAGAATGTGGTTAATTGGGACTGGAAAATGTTATTTACTAAAGAGACAGTAGAAACAAAATAGGTTATGCTCTGGGATAAACTGTCAGAATCCCAAGAACAATGGGCACCAAAAGAACAAAATCCAGAAGCACTAACACCATACCCAAATGGTTAACAATGGATATTAAAACAAAAATCTCAAACAAAAGAAATCATACAGGGATTTTAAATTAGCCCCCAGTGACATCAAGTTGAATGAATATTGGAACAATTTAAATTATGTAGACATGCAACAAAAAAAGTTACTCATATTCAAAACTAATAACAAATACAATCCCAAAGCATTTTTCGGGTACTTTAACTCACTCAAGGACAGAAAATCTAAAAAGGACCTTTGGAAATTAATGGCACATTGATTGAAACCCCAAGAGATATTGCAACAGAATCGAGTAAATACTTTGTTACATCCTTTAATGCTGAGAAGGTATGTAATGGCCCTGAGAAAATCAGTAACACTATCAATGTTAACACTGAACTGTGTTCCTCAATATTCTCAAGAGAGTTGGTTGAGAAGGAACTGCTCAACGTAGACCCATACAAGTCAGCAGAGGCTGACAATATGCATCCTCACTGATTACAAATATAGCCAATACCATTTGTGGACCCCGAATGATATTTTCTGTACTTCACTATGTACTGGTGAGGTGCCAATGGAATGGAGGAGGGACTGTCACCTGCTATTAAAGAAGGCTCCAGTAAGGACATACATAATTACAGACCCATAAGTCTGACCTCCATATTAGGAAAGATCATGGGGAAATTGTTAAAGAATCATATAGAAGAACATCATTAAGCACAACTTGAAGGATGAAACACAACATGGCGTTACTTAGTAACGCTCATATGTAACCAACTTGATTTCATTCTATGAACCACTCAGCAACTTCTTAGCTAATAATACACCATGCGATGTGATAAATTTAGATCTTAGTAAGGCATTCAATAGAGTTCTGCATGACACACTAGTCACAAAACTGGGCAACTTGCAGATTAAAAGAAATGTTGTTCAGTGGGTGAAAGGTTGGCTGGAAGGAAGAAGTCAGAGAGTTCAAATCAATGGTTCATTATCTGATTCTGCACAGGTGTCCAGCAACATGCCCCAGGGCTCGGTACTGGGCCTCTTCTTTTACCATCTATATAAGTGATTTACATCTGGGTGCTAAGTCCTGTTATTAAGCCTGCAGATGACACCAAGATCGGGGTAAAGCTGGAGCTTTGACTGACATATGCAAGATACAGGCCCACCTAGATACCATTGCAAAATGGGTCGAAAGATGGGACATGATGTTCAACCTTAGTAAATGTGTGATTATACACATGGGTAGCAAAAATATCACTTTTCCTTATAGGCTTGATGGTATTGCACATAGGTCTGTAACTGAAAAATGATCTGGTGTTATTATACAGAACAACCTGTCATTTAGGTCATTCTGCTTGTCAGCTTCTGTAAAGGCACAAAGAATACTGGGCTGTATAAGGATAACTTTGTCAGTAGACAAAGTATGGTTCTTCTTCTATTATGCAGAGCACTGGCACTTCCTCATCTGGACTACTGTTCACAAATATTGTTACCTAGCCTGAAGACAGACATAACATCAGTTGAAAAGTGCAGAGATGTTATATTGAAATCATCAGGGTTGTTAATCCCAACCCATGTAGCCAGACTTAGTAGGTTAGGACTGCATATTTTACAAATGAGATGACTGAGAGGGGTTTAATTCTACTCTATAACCAATTTGACAATCATAATTGCTTGTCTAATCTTGGGTTTTTGTTAAGAACAATGGAACACATCAGGTTCCATAATAAACAACTATGCAGAAAACCATGTAGAACAAAGAAAAGGGGATCATTTTACACATAAAGAGTTTTAAGGTATTAAAATGGTTTACTCCAATCCATTGTGGATTCCCCACACTAAATATTTTCAAAAGACAATTGGATACTGAAATGGACACATGGGATTTAAATGTCTGACCACTGTTGGGGAGGGACAAGAGGTGCCACTGGTGCACATCCACCCTTATCTAACTAAGAAACTAAGTTGCAGATCTAATTTAGCTAATGATTCCCGAACTGTATGTAATGCCATTTGTAGCCCATGAGCTGTTTTAGAAATTAAAACAGAGTCATCCTCCTAAAGCAATACATTTATTTTTATGTTACTTATCTGTGAAGCATCCATGATTATAGTTTCCAGGTCTTCTACTATGGTATTTGTTCAGACATTGAAAAGAGCTGAGCCAATAAACAGCCCTGTTTCTCCTCATTTGTCACTGAGATGTTTTCTATTAAATCCCTAGCCTCGGGAATATCTTACTTTAATTGTGTTATCCTGATGTAACATCTGTACCAACCTTAAAGTATGAGTATCTAGACCTTTCTGAGACAAGATATTCCATAAAAGTTTGCTGTTTAAATTATCAAACATTTTCTGTTTAAATGATTCAACAGTATCCTAGCATTTAATGAGGAGATACATTTCAATAAATAAATAAATAATATACAAAGCAAGGACATTGGCCTATAGAAGCTGGGATTACTGTGGTTACCCTTTTATACAAAATAACAATTTGTGCTGTCTTCCAATTTTAGGAATTTGGAAACTTATGTTGTGAACTATGTTGATATTTTGCCCAACAACCCACGTTATTTCTAAAAGTTTCTACAAGAATACAATACCAGCTACTCCAGGATAGTTGTTATTCTTCTGCATACCTATCATTTCTCTACTTCCTCCTTACTATTAAAAGTGTGGACCAATCAGAATAAGTTTCATAATAAAGTGGGGTTCTAGCTCTCTGAAGTGTGTATGCAGACTTGTGAATCTATGACAACTGTGAATTATATTTGAGATGTCATTTGATCAGCTGCACTCAACATGTAGGAGGCTAAACCTACTGACTACATGTATGAGTAATTGTGACTTAAAATGGAATTCCTTTGACAGCCCTCATGTATAAGTAGATGTGAATTGGGCAAAAGATATACAATAGCTGATTTTTAAACAAATTTGTACTCTTTAAAGATATTCAGAAGAATATTCCAAAAACTAATGATCCAGGATGAAAATGAATACCCTGCAGTTTCAGAATGCCCTTCTAAGAAATTCACCAAAGTAGTAGTGGTAGTAGATGTTATTTGTTTGGGGTGCCCTTCCCCAAAGGCTCAGGGCTCTTACAACAAAATTACAGATAGATACATACATAAATAAACAGGACAGGAAATAATAATAAAACATAAACAAAATCTCAACTATAGTTAAAACAGACAATCCTATTCAAATTGTAAAAACAGCCCTCCTTGGACTCCAAAAGATTGCATAAAAAGAATGTTTTAATTGATGCTTAAAAATTTCAGCAGATGGTGCCTCCTGGAGATGCCCTGCAGCGAATTCCACAGCTGTCGAAGGTACCTCAAATGCTTGGTCCCCAGAGCTTTTAACCTTGCTCTGGGGATCTCTAGGAGAGCACCAGTAGCTGATTTGAGGAGGCAAGATGGGATATAGAGATGCAGAAGATCCTTCAGGTAACCTAGACCCAATCTGTGTAGGGCCTTGTAGGTCAGAAGACCTATCTTGAAAGTGTTTTGCCAGTGCACCAGCAACCAGTGTAGCTCATGCAGCACTGGGGTTATATAAATGAATCTAGAATGACCAGTCAACACCCATGTCACTGTGTTCTGCAGCAGCTGCAGGCACTGCCACGCACCACCTCTGACCCCGAGGTAAAGGGTGTTGCAGTAGTCAAGCCTCAAGGTCACAAAAGCATAGACTAGTGTGGCCAGATCTTCAGGTGGAACAAAGGGCTTGATCCGGACAATGTTCCAGAGATGATAGAATCTGGTCCAGACAACTGCTGACACCTGAGAATCAAATGTCAGCTCACTGTCAAACACAATGTCCCTATTCTTCACCCTCAATGAAATCTCCAGTTCAGTTGGGCCTATAAAAGTCCCAGCCTATTGCAGGAGGCTCCAAGCCCAACCCTTTGACCTGGCTCTAACAGTGGTATCTCAGTCTTCCCAGGGTTTAGTCCCAGCCAGTTCAACACTGTCCAAGCCTGGATCTTGGCCTAGCATTTATTGAGCACATCGACAGCATTAGGTCTACCAGGTGTGAAAATATGTAAAGCTGAGTATCATCAGTGTAACAATGAAAACTCAGTTCATACCATCTTACAACAGCACCCAGAATAAGCATATATACTTTAAACAACATGGGGAGAGGACAGAGCCTTGGGGAACTCCACAGGGCAGGTCTCTTGGGCTTGAGGAACAATTTCCCAACACTAACCTCCGAGACCTTCCCCAGAGAAAGGACTCAAACCAGCTGATGCCCTTGCCAGTGAGTCCTACATACTCCCTCAGCCTGTCCAATAACACCCTATGGTCCACAAT
Organism: Neoceratodus forsteri; assembly: GCA_016271365.2. Lineage (NCBI taxonomy): Eukaryota > Metazoa > Chordata > Ceratodontiformes > Ceratodontidae > Neoceratodus > Neoceratodus forsteri. The sequence goes on from CM057456.1 coordinate 1,875,830,847, forward strand.
GTCAAACACTGAGGAGAGATCAAGAAGGATAAGAATTGTATGCACTCCTGATCCCTCACCCTGAGCAGATCATTCAACACACTGATCAACACTGTCTCTGTGTTGTGCAAGGCCCTAAATCATGACTGGAAAGGTTCATAAATTTGGAAGTCTATGAGATGATCCTCTAGCTGTGCTGCTACCACTTTCTCAAGAACCTTCCCCAAAAGGGAAGATTTGAGATTGGCTAGTAATTTGCCAGAATGTCGGGGTCCAGTGATGTTTTTCAGGAGGGCTTCACCAGAGCCTGTTTTAAAGACTGTAGAAAGACTCCTGCCAATAATTATCTCTCGACAATCCCAGCAAAGACCAGGCCCAATGCTTCGACACAGCCAACTAGTAGCCTTGTCGGGCCTGGGTCCAGGTCACAGAAAGTTGGTTTCACCCTGAGGATTATCCCACAGACCTCCTGCACCATCACAGGCTGGAACTCACCCCAGGGTGCCTGATTGCACCTGCTCACACAAGGCACACCACTGCTGGATGATTGAATTCCACTTGGAGCAATCTCAGACCTCACAGAGGACACTCTGTCTGAGAAGAATTGAGCAAACTCCTCACATGTGTGAGTAGAAAAGGCTCTAACAAGTTTTAGAAAGGCTGGATGTAATAGCCTGTCCACAACCCGGAAGAGATGAGCCAGTCTATTCGTTTTGGCTGCAATCGTCCTAGCCATAAAACTGCCTTTTCCTGGATTATTGCATTCTGATACTCATCATAGTGAGTCATCAGAATCATGTTGTTCTCCTGAGATCCAGACTTCCTCCACCACCTCTCCAACCTCCACCCCTTGTCTTCAACTCCCTTAGCTCTACATCAAACCATGGGGTGCCAAGGGATTTACATGGATTGGCACCAGACAGTCAAGGTCCTCAGTAATAGCACTATAACAGGCTGCCAATACCTCCTTAGGACCACTAGCACAAGCCTCCAACACAGATGAAATGTCCAGCTCTGCCAACAGTCCCTCAGGTCTAACACCCCTTAAAGGGCAGAACTGGACCATTTCCACAGGGGTGGAACATTTATTTTTTTAAAGCTGAACCTGATGGTGTAATGATTGGACCAAGCGACCCAATCAGTCTTGAAGGTGTTGATTTCAAGCCCCAGAGAGAACACCAGATCGAGTGTGTGGCCAGAGTGGTGGGTCCCAGACATGGAGTGCAAGATCAGGCACAGAGCCTCCATACTTAGTAGGAGATCCCTGGCCCAGGAAGACACCACATAATCCACCCAGGTGTTGAAGTCACTGAGAATAATCCATCTCAGTGACTACAACACCCTTTGGTGACAAAGAACATCAACTCCTGTAAGAAGAACCAGTCCCACCCAGGTGGCGGTGGACCAGGAGCACTCTAAACTCCATGCCAGGACCCACCCAAACTTCCACACACTCAAAAGAACTGGTGTCCCCAACTGTGTGCAGCATCAGGCCCAGCTCTGACCTAAGACAGATCGTAACCCCTCCCATGCAGTCCTTTCTTGGGCAGTGCACAACAAAGCACGTGGCGGGATTGATTCCTCTAGTACAGGGTCTGGGCTATCCCCAGCCAGGTCTCTGTAATGCAAGCCAGATCAACAGACTCAACAAGACCAGCCATTATAGCGGTATTATTAGCCATTGATCTGGCATTGCAGAGCATGACACCAAAAGGACAAAAGGCTGGGGCTGGTTCATCAGTTACCTGTTGTCTCAGTCTGGAGGAAACCCTGGGTACAGGAACAAGGTATAAGGGACCACACTTTAGCTGTCTCCTTAATCCAGAACATCTCCCAGTCCCCACAATCTGAACTCCCCGGCTACATCCTTTTCTCTCTCTTTCTCCCTCTAGTACCCCTCCTCAAGATATCCAACTCTTTACACCTCCACCATACTGCAACATCAAGTGGTGGAGTGAGGAAGGGGCAAAGATCTTTAAGGAAAGAGGAGAGTAAGCCAATACTTGGGCCTGAGGATGGACCCCATCCTAAAACTACTACCATTTATGCACTAAAACTCAAAGTTAAGCTTAATCACTCATCCATCCACACACTCACACACACAAACATTCATCACACACCACAACCCCAAAACCCTCCCCAACCCAAAATAAATTAAAATTTAGCACAAAGGAGTTAGATCTTAAAGCAAGCCAGTAAACAGAGACTAAGCCCCAAAACAGTCTGGGAATTTCCCACTGTAGTCCAAAACCCAGAAAGCTGTCACCCCACCTGAGCAATTCATGAGTTCAGTTCCAAGAAATTTCAATTACACCCAGGGCCTCTCACCCCTGGAAACCAGATTCCTGAAGTCTAATAAACCCACTCATGGAATAGGAATGGGAATCAGCCTAACATTCTGAAGCCAGTTGAAAGAAAATACAGAAAAGTCATACCGACTGATTGAGGCCACTCAGGCCTCTCACCAACCCACTCTCATCAGGACAGAGATTGAAACAGCAGTACCTGCAAGGGGCTCACCAACACATCACCTTTATCAAGTTGTCCTCCAAGATGGAAGAAAGTATGCCAAATATTCTCAATAAAATGATGACAAAACAGCAGAACAGGCAGGTCTTAGTCTAATCCTGGAAGTAGCATGAACCTGACCTAGAAACAAAGCCACAGATGGAACTGAGCACTAGAGAAACAACAACCCGCTCCCATATTCACCCGCAGCTCCACTCCACCGACTAATGGACTCCTCCATTCAACCATGGGTAGCTTCCACACCTGAGGAAAACTCCAAGCTACTCTTCGAGTTGATGATTCCTCTCCACAGCAGTTCCCCACTGCATACAGTTACCAGCGATTCTCTGTGGCAGCTCTCCACTTCAAACAGTCACCAGCAGTTCTCTATGGCAGCTCTCCACAACAGGCAGTCACCCAAAGCAGCAGCCCAAATTCTCTGCCACAAAAGATGGGGAATAGATGGTTGAAGATGGACCTGAGGCAGTAATAAAATGGCACAACCAGGTGCTAACACCTGGGAGGGTATAGAGTATTTGTATGTGTAGTTAAACATTTGGAGGAAAATTGTTGTGGATTTGCATATGAGAAATAAGATCATAGGTAGGAACCATTATGTCTTAGCTACTGAAGTCATCCTAAAGATCAAAGACTGCTGAAATGGCTTAAGGATTTTATTTCCAAGGTAAACATAATACAGTATCTCCCTTGCATCTGTGGAAGTGGACCTTAACTGATCTAACCTTTTATACGGTATACATCCACACTTTGCTTGCAGTGCAATACATTTTGACTTCTAGTTACCATTTTTTAATGCTTGTAAACTGCTGAAATGGCTTATGGATTAGATGTTTTACTGTAGGTTAATATATAATTCAACATCTCCCTTGCATCTGTGAAAGTGGATCTTAACTGATCTAACCTTTTATCTAGGTATACATCCACACTTTGCTTGAAGTGCGATGCATTTTGACTTCAAGTTACCAATTTAGTTTTATGCTTGATAACTGCACACCTTGTGTGAAAGAATTCAACATGTGATAAATATCAGTTATGACTCATGAGGATATATTATGATATCGTCTTGGGTCAAAGGCTGGTTCATCCATTTGCCTTTCAGAATTTCCCCAATTTGTTGTAAATACTTACTGGCATACAGAACTAAAGTTTGTACAATATTTATGAACACATGAAACATATAATTTGTGTTTCTAAAAGGATGAATCATAATAAAAGTATAGTTTTTACTGTATATCTTGATCACATTTTAATCAGTTTATAAGTTCAGATTTTTTAGTAAAGCACCTATATTTCAAGAGGGTCTCAAGCGTACAGTGCAAGAGCTGTTGCATGTAAAGCTAAGTTACATTATACCAATTTGACAACCAAGTGCCAATATTTATAAACATTTAGAACCACGAGAAATGAAAAATGTTGCCATAAAATTGAGCTGGATGTACCATTCGGATTCAATACAAAATTCATGGAACCTCTGTGGAAATTCTGCAGAATTTTGCCCACATTTTATTTTGGTTAATTTTGTTTAATTCTGAATGCTTGCATCCATATCTTACCAAATGTGGCAGGCATACAAGTCCATACTACATGTAAAAGTGCACCATGTTTCAGATTCTTAGCTTTAAAGGAACTGAGATGTACAGTAGGTGGTCAAACATTTTATCAAAATTTAATTTTCAGTTATTTCCATCTAAATTCTTTACATAATTTCTCTACCACTTCAGTGTTTAAAGAATCATACTACATGTGCATGTGGACTTTCCAAACAGGATTGGTGCCATGTACAACCAGGGCAGGGTTGCCCATAATGAAGACTCTGCTAGAGATAAAGTACCAGAGCTAGCAGAATAGGATTTTTGAGGATATAATTGCTCTGCACCTTGTAGTTATTTGTTGTATTATTAACTTGTTTTGCTGTGAACCTGCTGTTAAAACCTTTCAGATATCACACCTGGAGCATGCGATTAAAGTAGCAACAATCAGCATTTATGGGTTCCTGTCTTTGCTTCATGAGTGCCCAGTGTCTTGCTGGACTCAATGTAAGCATGTGCACAGAGTTACAGGTCTCAAGCATTAAAGAGGGCTGTGTTAAAGACAGTCAAACATTTTGCTCAATTTTAAATTTCAATTATTTCAGCATAATTTTAAAGCAGTCAGCTAAATGTTACAAAGTTTGGCAGGTATATAGGTAAGTACTATTTGCATATGTGTTTCAAGTTTCAGATTCCTAGCTTTAAAGGGGACTAAGTTATAGGCATTCAATATACCAAAATGGAAATTTCAGTTATTTCCATCACATTTGTAAACAATTTAACCAAATTTCACCAACTCTGAAATATTTTAACTATGTGCCACATGGTTAAGTGTGCCATATTTTTATATTTCTTGCTTTAAAAGGAGCCAACTAGCCAACTTTTCATAAATGTATAAATTACATTTTAGAGTATGTAATGCAAGTCTAAAACCAATCATAATGACATTAAATTTGGCAGGGTCATAGACCTTAGAAGGAGACTGGGTATGCCGATTTTATTATCTCTTGCTTAAAGGATGTCCTTGCTAGAAGCTGCCAAAATTGTAAAATAACACTAATATAGCAGAATTTTATGAGTCTTTGTGAGAATTGTAGAATTTCATGACAGTTACGTGCCATTATCAGAACTGTTGAGTGAATCTCTGAGCACAGGAGAGGTCCCAGAAGACTGGAGAAGGGCTAATGTGATCCCACTCCACAAGACTGATAGCAGGGAGGAGGCAGGGAACCATAGACCAGTCAGTCTTACCTCAGTCGTGGCAAGATTATGGAGGTAATCCTTAAGGAAAGGATAGTGCAACACCTGGAATCCATAGGAGCACAGAATCCAAGACAGCGTGGGTTTAAAAGGAAGGTCCTGTCAAACTAATCTCATAGATTTCTTTGACTGGGTAACCAAGTGGTGGATCAAGGGGAGCAGTTGATGTCGCCTACCTTAACTTCAGCAAAGCTTTGCTACTGTTCCACATAGAAGATTGATTAATAAGCTGGGTAGGCTCGGGTGGGTCAGAAGTTGGTCAGCTGGGTGGCAAACTGGTTGATGGGCAGAAAACAGAGAGTGGTGGTAAATGGTATACAGTCAGAAGAGATGCAAGTCACAAGTGGGGTACCTCAGGATCAGCCCTGGGGCCAGTCCTCTTCAATATCTTCATCAGTGACATTGCAAATGGACTGGAGGGTAAGGTTTGTCTATTTACAGATGACACCAAGATCTGCAACAGAGTAGATGATCCAGATGGGATGGGCAGAATGAGAAGAGATGCAAGTATGTAATGCAAGTCTAAAACCAATCATAATGACATTAAATTTGGCAGGGTCATAGACCTTAGAAGGAGACTGGGTATGCCAATGTTATTATCTCTTGCTTAAAGGATGTCCTTGCTAGAAGCTGCCAAAATTGTAAAATAACATTAATATAGCAGAATTTTGTGAGTCTTTGTGAAAATTGTAGAATTTCATGACAGTTACGTGCCATTATCAGAACTGTTGAGTGAATCTCTGAGCACAGGAGAGGTCCCAGAAGACTGGAGAAGGGCTAATGTGATCCCACCCACAAGACTGATAGCAGGGAGGAGGCAGGGAACCATAGACCAGTCAGTCTTACCTCAGTAGTGGGCAAGATTATGGAGGTAATCCTTAAGGAAAGGATAGTGCAACACCTGGAATCCATAGGAGCACAGAATCCAAGACAGCATGGGTTTAAAAAGGAAGGTCCTGTCAAACTAATCTCATAGATTTCTTTGACTGGGTAACCAGAGTGGTGGATCAAGGGGAGCAGTTGATGTCGCCTACCTTAACTTCAGCAAAGCTTTGCTACTGTTCCACATAGAAGATTGATTAATAAGCTGGGTAGGCTCGAGGGTGGGTCAGAAGTTGGTCAGCTGGGTGGCAAACTGGTTGCGGGCAGAAAAACAGAGAGTGGTGGTAAGCGGTATACAGTCAGAAGAGATGCAAGTCACAAGTGGGGTACCTCAGGGATCAGTTCTGGGACCAGTCCTCTTCAATATCTTCATCAGTGACATTGCAAATGGACTGGAGGGTAAGGTTTGTCTATTTCTGGATGACACCAAGATCTGCAACAGAGTAGATGATCCAGATGGGGTGGGCGAATGAGAAGAGATCTGGATAAACTAGCAAAATAGTCAGAAGAGTGGCAACTGGGGTTTAATGCAAGGAAGTGCAAATCATGCACATAGGGAAGAGAAACTCTGAAGCCACCTATAGGCTGGGAGGAGTTGCTGGCAGTCACAAAGGAAGAAAGAGACTTGGGTATCATCATCACTGATGACCTGAAATCATCCAAGCAGACCTCTAAAGCAGTAGGTAAGGCTAGGGGATGTTAGGGTGTATTAGTAGGGGTATCAAAAGTCGTAAGAGGGAGCTAATAATCCCTCTTTACAAGACACTGGTTAGGCCCCATCTGAGTACTGCATGCAGTACTGGAGGCCCCACCTTCACAAGGACATTAACTAAATTAAGGCAGTCCAGAGAAGGGCAACCAAAATGGTGAATGGACTGCATCAGAAACATGTGAGGATCCCAGAGCAAAGGAGGGAGAGAGGTGATATGATCAAAACATTCAAACACCTTAAGGGCATTAACAAGGTGAAAGAGTCTAATATGTTTCAATATAACAAAAATAGAAGGACAAGAGGACACAACACGAGATTAGAGGAAGCTGATTAAGGGTACTGTGAGGAAGTTCTTTTTCACAGAAAGGTGGTGGATGCATGGAATGGCCTACCTCAGAAAGTGGTGGATATGAATACAGTGCAGGGCTTCAAAAGGCATGGGATAGGCATAAGGAGCAATACAGATGAGTATGAATAGCTAGGCCATTGACAGAGCAATGACCGATGACACATTCATAAGGTAGAAAAAGAAATGTGCAGACTGGATGGGCCTTGCAGTCCTTATCTGCCACCAACTTCTATGTTTCTATGTTTCTGTGTTTCAATGGCAGCCACATCCATGAATATTTCCAACTCGTGCACGATTTGACACACAGGAGAAAGGAAAAACTAGTGAGAGAGAGAGAGAAAGAGAGAGAGAGAGAGGAGTAATAAGGTTGGGTTCTTGGGAACTCCTGTGTAAAAGTAGGATAGTTTGAGTGCCATTGCAGGCCATTTATGCTAATGCAGGTAAGGCAGTTTGTCTCTGCAATGCATGCCAAATGAGTGTGATCCATGACTAAGCACTGCATATAGAGGAAGCAACTGACTGTTGTAGGGTTTACATGTCGAAAGGATGTAAAGATGTCACTAATTGAATGAGAGATGTTCCTAAAAGATGTCCAGAGTGACCTTCTTTGGGACTCTTATGATTCTGGAGCCTGAGGAATAGCAGGGACATACATTAGATAGGATACATATTCTGTTGAAAAAGTGCCTTCTTTTTTGACAAGTTCTATTCTGGGACAAGGAATGCCTGCAGGCTCGGAATGTACTGTATGTAGTTCTGCCAAAAAGAGGGAGCACTGATTTTGTCAGGGATGGTAAGCAGAGTGTAAACAATTCCAACTTGAATGCAGGGTATATAAAAATCACACCAAGTAAAACTGACTACCCTGCACCCTGATGTACTAGCAAGTGTAAGATTTAGAGGTACTCAGAATGAGGTAGTGGGAGAGAAATATCTGTGGCACCAAGAAGGAGTTCTGTCTATTCCAATGGTATTGGTCTGACAGAAAAGGAGCACAGAACAGTTAGGAAAAAGACTATGGACACTGTACTGATTGCTGAGGCCCATTTGAACATGTATCTTTAGTCAGGTGCAAGTAATCCTGGGTTGCTGTAAAATAGGCAGTCAGTGGCATTCTGTCTCAGCCTTTGCAACCCTGCATGCAATATATGTTATTAAACACCATGGTATTTTTTATGTAGCAATGTGGGGTTGGCTGACCTGTAGACTTCAGATTCATAACCTACTGCTGGTAGAGGGTTTACCTGAGTAACAACTTTTAATATCAAAGTTCCAGTAACTTTGACTACAGTGAAAGCATACCAAATATCTGGTTGGAGCTCCTGACTGTTTTGGTGTTATGATCATTGAAGGTCAGCCTGGGTTCAAGCCGTATGTTGAGGCATAAATTCTGGATGACCTCAAGCAAAGGTCTGATCATGAGCACTACTTGCAGATAGTTGGGTGAATACATTTCACCAGAGAACACCATGATTTTGTCTTGAACTTTTGACTTTGTCTTTCACCTGTAATACTGCATGTTCATCACTTAAGTTTCACCTTGGATCTCCTTCCTACATCTCTTGGTATAACTATTCAATGTAGTCCTGTCAATGCTTCCTCTTTCACTAATATTTATTAGCACAGATGGAGGAATTAGTGCGTTATTGCATTCACTGCTTTGGATAAACAGTGAGCTATCTTTTGACTTACACATAGCAACAAATATTTTTAGGCAAATAATTGTCTGGGGTAAGAAGAATCTCTGGTAATTTCATAGACAGTGTATCTGATTTAATGAAGTAACCTGGACATTATGTAGGTGTAATTTGGACTTGGACTGTGTAAGTGGTATGTACTGGATAGTGGATTGATTTGCCACCACTAGATAAGACCAAAACCATATACTAAACTACACCTTAAAACTATACACCTAGCCCTATTGCTTTTCACAACTTAAGTGTATTTTGCACCTCCATTTAATATGTCAGAGGAGTCATTCATTGAGCAGTAAGACTGTACTAAAGATACAGACTGGAAAAGAGTCATAGAAGTTATACTGCCCACCATTTGATTGACTAGTTTTGCATGTAAACATTGGGCATATGCATACAGTACTAAAGTTAGCCAAAACAATGAATGATTTGTCAGTATCTGTTTGAAGAACATGTAGCCAGCCAAGCATTGCTGTAAAGCAGCAGTATCTCTGTGGAAAACTGGATGATCAGATAAGGGCCTAACAAACTCTAGCAAGAGCCACTACAGCTGCAGCTGAGGTCGGGGCAGCTGAGGTCTGGTAGAACACAACAGACTATGCCACTGTGTCAAAGATGGGGTGCATAGTTTTCTGTATATGCACGCACGTCATGCATGCACAGTGAACTCCAGTGGCATGGCAGCACAGTCTGCCTTATCCAAGATGGCCACCGGAGTTTTCAGCGCATGCAGGACAACCTGAGCATGTGCACTGGGCTCCAGTGGCCATATTGGATATGGAGGACTGAGCTACTGTGTCGCTAAAGTTACTGCACATGAGTGAATCATCATGCATGTGCATAAAACTCCACACGGCCATCTTGAACACTGTGTACAGTGCCGTGCTCCACTGATATCGACAGACAAAATAGTGCAGTGAATGCACAGTGATTGCTGCTCACCTCCACTATTAAAAAGTTAATTCGGTATCCGTGGGCTCCATTTCTCTAAAAGATTGCAAGATGTCTGCAGAGCTCACTGCAGCCATAAAAACAGGTGATACTGTTAAAAACATCTGTAAGTGGCAACACTAACTGGATGGTGCTTGTATCAGATTTGTCACTATCAGAGCACTTCTAATACATACATGCAGTCTCAGATACTGTTAGATAAATTGTAACATATTTATAGTAGCAAAATTTATGTATCCATTGTGTTTATAAAATACACAAATACAGAATGTACTTTACAATGTTTTTTCTGGGTTGTCTGAGGACAAGAACATTTGTAGTTAAATAAGTATTGCAGCTGATTGGTGCATCACTGTGCACTGATACAAATGAATAATCACACGAGCAGAAAGATCATAAGAAACAGAAAGGCTGATAAATATACAATAACTCACTGCCTGTCTTACCTTTGCAGGTGTACACAAAGACAAGATTACAAGCTGACAAGTTGCATTATTTACTCTGTGTGTGTGTGTGTGTGTGTGTGTGTGTGTGTGTGTGTATGTGTGCAGTCTGCAATTGTAAGATTGCTACCATATTCTTACCATGCAGTACAGTAACAAAGCTTTGCAGATTGAAGAGTTTCAGATGAAGAGAAAATTGGTTAGTTCTTCTTCATTGTGAACTTCTTGTTGAGCTCTGTAGTAGAAAAACTAAACAACGCAAATAAAAATTAGATTGCTGTGTTTTTATTGATTGGAATCCAAAAACACCAAAATGAAAGGCATATGGTCAAGTATCCTAAAATCATCTTACAGATGGCCCAGCTCATTCAATTCAATTTTGGAGGCAGTCCTCAACTGCCCAGCACTCCCTTCTGCACTGATGGAATTGGATTTATGAGGGTTCTGGTGCACAGAGGTCCCACTCACACAAGTGAGGACCTCCACACTCTCACAGCCCTGGCAGCTGCCCCTCCCAATACACCCTATCCCAAACCACTCATGGGACTACTTAGGCAGCCAGGATTAGGACAGACCAGGGGTGGGTGCAGGCATGCACTGCATTCACAAGCCATTCTCCATGGTGCAGAGTGTCAGTGGAAGGGACAGCTGCTACATCTGCCTGAGGACAGCAATGGCTATGCATCCCCTCCACAAAGCTATATCACTTTCTTCCACCCCTGATCAGCCCTCCCTGCTCCAGTCCCCATCCTTAGGACACTCCATGGTGGACTGGAGGCATCACTTACACAATCTGGTGTGTTTATAAATAGGTTCTAATTCCAGTGGAGTAAACACTGCCGTATCAGGACATTCCTGCACACTACACAGAGCAGGGATCCACTTGTAGACTGGTGCAGGTATGCATTTGGATGCCGGTGGTTCCAACCTACTCTAAACAAAAGCATAGAAACTAGTGGTGGGCAAAGTGGCCTCAATCTGCTCTGCAAAGCATTTCGAGGACCACAGGTGGATTCACGGAGTGCTCCACAATGCGAAGAGGAGTACTTCACGTTATAATGAGGAACGTGAAGTGCATTGAAAACAGTGACTTCGCATTACTCCGCCTCCACTGGTCACTACTCTTTCAATTTTAAGGTGAAGTACATTGGTGGCAGTTCACTTGCCTCACTTGGCCTTGTTTTTGAGCTCCGAAGGCAGATTTTGCAGTGATTCATGGGACTTCAGGTCACATGGGCTCTATATTGATCTGCACGGCCTCAGTTTGGGGTAGTATGAGTAGGAAGGAGTAGGAGACAGTGTGCTCTGATAGCTGTCTGTAGGAATCTTTAAAAGCTGTTCAAAAGCATTTTTGCTTTTTGGGGGATCCAACTGTAGTTCATAGATTGTAGGAAACCCTCCTGTGCTCACCATCATCAAGCGTTTTTGTTTGTGTGTGGATTTTGAATGTAAATTTACAACACTGAGTGTGTGTGGTGAGAGACAGTGAAGAGTGCTGTGTGGGGAGGGCATATCTGTGTGTAGGTAGATTTAAGTTGGAGAACTAGTGATTTCTTCGTGTTTTGGTTATATTTTGTTATATAACTGACTGTGTTACTGTACACATAGTAAAATCGTCAGTAATAGTACAAATTTTCTTGCTGTTTGTTGTGTGAATGTGGTGCAACATTTCATAAGGTCAGGTTGTTTTAAATTACAAATTTACATTACCTAGCAGTACACTGAACTTTTGCATTTGCATCGCATTCCTCATTCAGCATTGTACACAAAGTGTTCTGTGTTGTGTGTGCAGTGTTGGGTGCATCAAATATAACACACCTTTTAAAATTTGTGACACAGATTAGTGTAAGTGCAACTAAAGCGCAGCAGTGTGAACCTGCTACCCTGCAACTGCATGATTTTGTACTGTGATCATGTTCTCTGTTCTTAGTTTTGCTGCTTGTAGTAGCCATAAAATCAGCACTGTCTGTATTCAGTGCTCCCCCCACCCCATGTTGAAAAGGTATTTTTACCAGACTGGATTGTTTTGTGACCCCATCAGCACCACTGGTTACTGAAGTTGTTTTAATTCCGTGACAGTGTCACAACACAGTAGTCCCTTATCTGTTGCTGAAGCCACAGTTGTTTATTTTGCTTCACATCCAGCCAGCGTCCCTCCAGTCAGAAAGTGAGCGTATCAAAATCTGAATTTGGTAATAACATTTGTGGTTGAACCCCAAAATGCCTGCAAAGAGACATGCAAGTAAAGCTGTTTCTGGCCATGGCAATGTTGGCAGTAAGAGGGTCTGTGTGCGTGGTAGTAGTACGCAGATGGAGAAGTGCATTGTTGATGTGAGGAAAGGTATTTCTCCTGCAATGTTTTTACAGCCTAATCAGTAGCTTCACTCATAGTTGGAGAAGATGATGTTTTCCCAGCCGGTGGTGTTAGTGTTACTGGTGTTAGTGGTGGTGGAGGTAGTATTAGCATTGTTGCGTCAAGTTCTAATTCAACCAGTGTACCATGTCCAAACATATTGAGTGAAACAGTGCAAGTGAGTGACAGCATAGATTATGTCATACTTCCCAGTAACATCCCATTAACTGAACCTGATTCTGATGATCATGTCAACGATAGCATACAATGTGATATTCCATCCACCGTGGCACTTAATGTCACACATTTTCCATGCAGTGATTCACAGTGTGGTGAAAAAATATCAGGTGATAGTGGTGTACATGCTGATGATGAATGTGATGATGATGATGTTGCTGTTGTCGCAACATGCAGTAGACATGTTAGCATCCAAGCAGACTATGTGAATGTGTGTGACAGTGACATTGATGAATATATGATGATGTAATTGACTCCAGTTGAGAACCAGAGAAAAGAAATTAAAAGTGGCTGTGTCTGAATCTGTTTGCAGGAATCCACCCCGTAAAAACTTGTGATTTACTGGTTTTAGTGGATGATGATGATGATGATGACGACCCAGTAATCAATATGATAGGTAGTCGTGGTGGTCAGTTGCAGTCTAGGTGTGCAGTGCCAGAAACATCACGTGCCCCCCAACTTCAGTGCTTAAAATAACAGATTTAAATAAGCCACATCATCATGGACATGTTAAAAGCAGAGCATCACAGTCCCTTGTTTGGGATTTTTTGTTCAAGATGCAAATGATGATTCAGTTGCAACCTGCCAGGTTTGCCATGTACTTGTGAGTCAAGGTAAAGGGGAGCCATCTTGGGACAGGAGGACAGCATACGCATCTTAAGAATAGGCACTTGTCTCTGTGGACCCAGCAGAAGCTGGCAGCTAATACCAGACTGGGGCGTTCACCCGTTTCACCTGCAACCATAGCCAGCATGTTATCCCTTCCATGACTGTTAAGCCCAGTAGGAAATTAAACATGTGCAGCAGTGCGGTAATAAGAGCAGAGGATTACTACAGGCATGATGAGGTGGAGGACCATAATGACTTTGAAATGTTGTCCAGTGCTGGTGAGAGTAGCAGTTTTGTGGTGGTGATGAATGCAGTATGTCTAGTGGTACATCAACCTCGGTTGGCAAATCTGGAAAAATAACATCATTTCTGGGTTTGTCATCATCATCACCTGTGCAACCATCTTCATCAAATGTCCACACTCCACCCCCTGCCAATGCCATTCATCACAGAGCACAACCATTTGTGACCAACAACACACCCATGTAAAACGTTTAAGTCAGCCCACATTACAGAGTCTTCTTGCACATGAGCTGAAGTACCCCCAATCATACAGTGTCACGTGAACTTAATGTTGCTTTAGCGGAAATGCTGGCAATCGATATTTTGCCCTTCTCCTTTGTAGAGAATTCTGGGTTTCTGGCGGTTTGCTGCCCGTGCCTGTCCAAATGGAAAGTCCCATCCAGGATATACTTTTATACCCGTGCTGTTCCGAGTTGTTCCACAGTGTCTCAGACTCAGTAAGACATGCCCGTAAACATTCCTCCTCTCCATTCATCCATTTAAGTATGGATATGTGGACAAGTGGCAAAACAGCAGGAGTTCATATCTGTGTATAACTGCACACTGGGCACAGGTGCCAGGGGTTGTTTGTGATGCTGGTAGTGTGAATAATCAGTGCAGGAAGGTGGATTGTCATGATAGCAATCTTCCTGGAATTCGCCAGCATGCAACAATTGCTATGCACAGTGTGACCTGTTCACACACTGGTGAGAACATGTTGGACATGATACTGACTGAAATTGACAGATGGCTAAACCCTCTGTCCCTGAGAGCTGGGTTCATAGCAAGTGACAATGGGTAAAATACGGTGAAATGCATCACAAATGTTTTTTCATGTTCCATGCATGGCGACTGTTTAGGTCTTGTGGTTCAGGAGTTCTGCAGCACCCTGACATAAAGGAAATGCTGATCATTGCACGATGTATCTGCTCTCACTTTTCAAGATCTGGAAAGACCCGTGACCGACTGCGGCAGTTGCAGATACAAAACAGCCTGCCTCTGCACACAAGAAGGACGCATTGTGGGCATGCAGAAAAAATCTGGGGACTCTGTGCCAACACTGCGCCGCATGACTGAGTCGCCATTAATTCTGGGGACTTGGTATGTGTTGAAACAGTCTCTTTTCACTTTGTTACCACTTGTCAACTTTCTGCACACAAGGAGGACGCATTGTGGGCCTGCAGAAAAATCTGAGGACTCTGTGCCATTTTGTGTGTTCTGTGATTGTTGGCTGTGAGCTCATAGTCATGCTGTCATAGTGACATTTTACAATTAAAGCAGCATTGCAAGAATGTCCTCATAGTTCTGAACTGTACCTTTTATGCTACTTTAAATTGCCATAGCAACCACTACTTATGTGCAGTCGTCAGTGACTTGAATGATACAATTCTTCTCACAATTTATGTCTGCTTCTCTTACTCCTACTTTTTCATGTATGAAAACAAAATGAGCACATCTTCCATATTGTTCTGACCAGCTTTGTATTTATTTGCAGCTGCTTTTCAATAACTGTTGTTCCGTGGTGTCATATAAAACACTGACTGATGCATAACTGTTAGTTAACAACAGAAGTTATATATGACAACTACTTGATGTGATGGAGAAAAGCAGAGAAAACAATGACAAAGACCTGGTCACACTCACTGTCAGCAGCACCGATTTAAAAGGAATGCTCCTTTCATTATTTCACACATGAAAAGGTAGTACAGCACACTCAACAACTGCAAATTATCATATCATTCCAGTCAGTCAGGATGTAAGTAAAGGAAGTGGTAACATAGCATTAAAAATATAGGTCAGAGTTATCAACAGATTGTTGCGCTGCTGCTTTACAGATAGTCACCACATTACATAGTTATGGCGATGCACATAAACTAATATGTGGAGGCATTACTACCACTGGAATATTTCTTGCTCCACAGAGTGCAATATATGTTTGTGAAAACCACCCATAATTTCATTACAGTGAGTCACATGATGAAGGAATTAACAATCTGAAAAGCAATCCACATTTAAGCCACACTTTCTCAACAACGTTAAGGCGTGATGGCGGGGGCGCAGGTGCATGCTCCACTATACTGAATGTCCAGCAGCTATCCCAAGCAATGTTTCCTAATGTTATAAGTTCACTTTGTAGTGAAATGTGGATGTTTCCACTTACCAAGGCTCTTCTTACTGGAAACGTGCCACACATTTCACAACAAACTGACCATTAACATAAAGAAACATTCGCAACCTGCACATTCCGATATTCACTGTAAGGAGCATGCACACGCTTTCCTGCCATCATGCCCTAATGTTGCTGAGAAGGGAGGCAGAATATGGGCATATTTTCAGAATGGGAATGCCTCTGTCACATGACTCACTGTAATGCATTTACGCATTGTTTTCAAAATGTATTGCACTATGTGGTGCAAGAAAGATTCCCAGGAAGGGAAAATGTATGATTTAATAATAAACAAAAAAACACACAACAAAAGTACAACACAGTAGTGGGGTGGGGTCGGGTGGGTGGGTGTGGGTGTGGGGAGGCAGAAAACAATACCTGGACTTACTATGGCCGTGGATGCATGGTGGTCCAGCAGCAGGTGCAGCACTGAAAGTATTTGCTGTTGCTGTGCTTCCACTCTAGTAACCTGCTGCTCCAAATTAATGAAACGCTTGTTGTTTTCTCCATTGCTGCCCATACCAGGAGGCGGTCAGACTGGCTAACAGGGACTGTGCCGGGGTCCACTACAGTGGGTAATCCAGGTAGTGGGGCTGGTGCTGGAAAGGGTGGTGCTGGTGGCTGTGGTGGCAGTGGTGGTGGTGGTGGTGAGCACCTGATGTAGCCCTCCTCCTCCTGTTGTAGCGGTGACTGCTGCGAGGCACATCTCCCACCCCAGCATCACCTCGCGCCACTGCCATGGAAGGGCCACTGGTGGATGCATGGCCCTTCCATGGCAGCCTGCCACTCTGCCCTGTGGTGATTCATCATGTGGGTGCACTGACCACCGGTACCCAAATGTGTCCCAGGGGACCACGGCACACAAGCACACCACACACACACAAGGCACTTCACCACTGTGCTGTCTCCCCTACACAATTAAAAACCTCCCACACTGGGGAGCTGCGGGGACCAGACACATTACGCACTTGGTGGGCACGAGTCCCACCACCACCACCACTATTGCCGGGCCACCTCCTGTGGCTGTGGAGGTGATGGAGGGGGTGCTGGAGCCCAACAGCTTCTGCTAGTGGTGGTGGGGGAGAAGGTGGATGAGCAACAGCCACCAGTGGCATTGGTGCTGCTGCTGCTGCTGCTGCTGCTGCTGCTCCTGCTCCTGTTGCTTCTGCAGGGGAAGCAACACTGGCCAGGAGTCTGGAGCGGTCCAACATAACATGACCGCCCCGCGCACCATGAGTCCACACTCCTTCCTCCCTAATACTCCCGATGCTAGCAACTTGCCTTCCCGACTCAACCTGACCCTCCATCCTCCTGGGTCCACGGGATCACACACACACACACACACACACACACACACACAGACACACAGACAGTGGACACACATTACACACACACACACACACACACACACACACACACACAGTCACACACACAAAACAAAAACAAAACTTATACAAAAATTCACTAACCAGAAAAACATTAACACAATACAAACACTAAATAAAATAGCTTTTAAAAAGCTGTTTGAATTGGATTGGCAGTAACGACTCCAACAGCCAAGCAAACTCCTCTCACAAAACAATTTTGCTTTCTCCTGTACAAATGCAAAGGAGAAAGTGAAACTGCTTCTTTGACTCACTTCCTTCCTGCCTGGCTAAAGCATGTGACTTACTGTACTGCAGGCCATGTGATGTGCCTATTTTCTTCTCACTTCGCCTTACTTGGCGTTAAGGCATAATGAGAACGTGAAGTGGTAATGATAACATGAAGTGAGCACTTTACAGGGTCTACTTAGCGATGTGTTCTGTGGACGTGAAGTGGTCACTTCACATACATTTCATGGGGCGGATTTATAATTTAGTGCATCTCTAATAGAAACTACCCACTACTGAAAACGTTTTCTCATTCAAGTGATTTTTTATTGTAGCTTGTACCATGCACATACCTCAATTTAAGCCTCAATGTTTTGCCACTACTTAACTTGCCATTGACTGAGTACAAATATGAGTTGCCACCATAAAATAGTCTGAATTTGCTGCTTGTTTTCTCCATAATATTTGGCCATGTATTTCCTGTATGCTTCCTTCCTGTAGTGCTACACCTTCATTATAATTCATTATTGTTTTTTTGAACCAGAGATAAGTTCTGTTCTTGTCATTTTAATACATGCCATTATCATGTATTTCAGAAATAGCAAGGATGCTAAACAAAACACAGATAGCAAGCCTAAGGTAAAGTCAAAATCCAGTGGTGCTTCTCATGTTATGAGTTTTGACTTACTAACAATGAGGCTTTGAAACTGGTTGCACTCGGTCTTTGCACAAAGCTAGCCAAAGCAACATTTCCAAAATCTTGTTACTTTTTCAAAGACCAACATAGCTGACATATTTTACCCCTAGAGGAGTTCCCTGTTTTCATTCATTTTCTACCCCAGTACTGTTGACTATTATTTATCTCACAATTAAAAAGGCTGCCTGCTTTATTGCTCTTTTTCTATCCTTTCATTTATTCCCACACCTGCCATGCTGCCACCCAGTCTATAATATGTGGTAGTCAAAGAGGGGCATTGATTCTGCCCCACTTCCTGAGAGGAGAGCTATTCATGGGATGCTCAATCTTCCCTCCCTGTCTGGCTCCTGATCAACCAAAGACTAATTGGAAACTTGTTTCCCCGTAGTAGTTAATAGTACTGACGGTACTATAGCACATCAGGGATGGCTCTTTATTGTCATTAAAAATTTTTTTTCCTTTTCTTTTCACAATCTAATTTGTTCCTCCCTGTCACCTACCAGGGCTATATCCTCTAATCAGACAGGGATGTAACCTGTTTTGGCTCTATGAGTCATCACTGAGATGGCAGGAGTATTTTTCCAGTTTTTCCCTCTTTCTCCCTCCACCCCTGTGATGTGAGTAGTGCTTTGCAGCCTTGATGTAGAAGCATCCCCAC
This sequence comes from Neoceratodus forsteri, assembly GCA_016271365.2. Taxonomy (NCBI): domain Eukaryota; kingdom Metazoa; phylum Chordata; order Ceratodontiformes; family Ceratodontidae; genus Neoceratodus; species Neoceratodus forsteri. The sequence goes on from CM057456.1 coordinate 1,875,849,770, forward strand.
AGTGAGTAGCAAGCTCCCTTGCCAAGCTATAGGGGTCACTGTAGCACCTGAAATCACTGACATCCCCAACAGAAATGCACTGCATGGCAGCAGCTACCCAAATCAGGCCCATCCCCAGCATGGCAACTTAACTCTGCTCCTGAACCTGGGCCTTCATAGTGGTCACTGGAACTGAAACATTTGAGAGCACCATGTTTGTCTCCAAGTGGGTTGGGGATCCTGCAAGGAGACCAAAATGGCACTTATGAACAATTTTCTGTGAGATCTTGCTCTTGGGCCCTCTTTGAAAATGAAATGGAAGATATGAACAGAGTTATAAAGCAGGCAGCCTTTTACAGATGTGTAGCAGGAGCTATGGCTTATGTAGGATGAGAGAGAGGGCCCGGAGTGTGCGACCAGCTACTGAATGCATCACAAATGTTTGTTCCACAGAAAGGGGAGTTGAAGCACATAATACTTCATATAAATGAATCTGTGTGCTCTCTCTTTTCGCCTCCACCCCCAGCAGAAGAGTCAGTCTCTCTCCCCACCTGTTACCCTTGCCAGATCTACTTCTATCCTCACTACATCAATAAGTCCCTTCCCTAGCTGATTTGATCCTTCACTCCCTTATTTATCTAAATATTTCCTGGATACCCTTAGACCCACCTCCACCAGTCCTGCCTCCCAAGAGCTGAACTGAAAGTCAGAGCAGCGGTGGCTGTGGAAATTGGAAAGGGGGACCATGTGATGGATGTACCCTCTCTTACACTGGCAGTGCCAAATTATGTCTAAAGCTGTACCGGCTGTTACTGTCATCCACCACCAGCACTCTTTCACAATGACACCATAGCTGTTACTGTCATCCCCAGCCACCAGCATTTACACTGGAACTGCTGGTTTATATCTAAAGCCACACCGTGGTTGTTACTATCATCCTTTCTCTGTGTGCTGAGCCACATGGACTGCCTTCAGTGAGCTTCCAAAGTGGCCACTGATTGGGCAGTTATTCTTGGAGTGTTTTATACTCATATACTGTTCCAGAGGCTGAATAAAAATAATGAAGTGGAAATAATAAATAACTGAGCCCCTGAATGCAAATATTAAACCAAACATTCAAAATAAAAGAGAAGGGAATGGCAGTGATACAGAAAAAGCAGGAGTAGGCAGGCAGGGGTAAATGTAGGAGAAATGAGCATTCAGCAGCAACTAGCAATAGGACCAGAGGATATAGGAAGAGCAGGTGGAGAGGGGTGATCATATTCAGTGTAATCAGATTCAGATTCAAATTTTATTTTACACACATGTATATAAAATGATTTTGTTACATGTTGAATTTAAAACATATTAAAAATACAGACCAGAAGCAGTTAGCACTTTCCATTCTTATAATCAGTGCAACTTTAAATACAATACCAAAAGAGAACAGGCAGGAGTAAAGAAATCCGTGATTTAATACATAAGATAAAGTGTCCATATCTAGTTATTCATTCCTCATGTGATTCTTTTTTCCCATGTAATAAAATACATATTGTGCAAATTTTGCTAGTGCATATATTACTGGCTCATGTCCTGACTTGAATATACTCATAGTTTTAGCCCAGGAATCAGTCCCTCTAAGTGGTCTTTTAAGGGTCAGATCCACTTTATCCTTGGCATATCAAAACTGGGCATTCAAAATCACATAAGGAATTTCCCACTTACAGTTTTCGTTACAGTAACATGATGCCAGAGATAATGCCCTCCCTATCATAAACGTTATACCCAGATTAACCTGTTCCATCTGAAGTCTACTCAAAGCTTTTCTCTGATTTTTATCATCATAGAGGACTAGATATTTTCTGTTAAAATGAATTTTTATATATCTGTATATTTTCCTTCCTGCAGTCATGTATTCTTCCTATATCTTGTGCTGCAGCTACATCAAGTAGTCTTTGGGTGGCCAGGTTCTTAAACAGATAGATACCATTGTCAGGTTATAGAATGTTGTTATATTCTAATCCCAATTTGTTTAAGATGGAGTTTAAAATAGGCAGCCACATGTCTGTACCCCTATATCTTTCTTCACATTCCTCCACTAAGGAATACTGGGAGAGATTGGGGTCTTCATTATTAGTTATTCTATACCAGAAATGTATTGCTCTTTTCCTGTCTTTGTTTTGATAGAATATACTCCAGTTTCTGCATTTACCATTGAGTTATGGGTGTACACAGAAAGCCCCAAAAGTTGTTTTAGAAATGTTTTGTATTGATTCCAGTGCATTTGTATCCCCAGTACTCCTCAAATATTTGAGGCATACAGCATCTGACCATTAGTCTTCACCTCCAAGCATCTAATTTGTGCCATAAGAATTTTGGGCAAACGATTAGCAAACCTTGCTACTGCTTGGACTGATCTCATGTTTTTTTCCTCTATTTTTGGATATGAGTTTTCCAAGTTAGTTTTTTTAGAACCAGAGACCCAAGTAGCAAAAGACATTCACTTCTTCAACTTGTTTGTCTCCTATTGTCCAATTATGTGGTTTTGAATTTGAATTTCCCATTCAAACACCATGATCTTTGTCTTTGTATATTAAGCTCCAAATCAATCCCTTTAGTGAGCCAGAAACTGAGGATAAGGCTCTTTAACCTCAGCGGAGTTTGAGACATAATAATAGCGGCATTGGCATGTAACATCATTTTCACAGTAGCTGAAGTATTCTGGGAAGGAAGGTATCAATTTTTGTAATTCTTCTACCACCATTTCATAATATATTAAAAGTGTTGGCACCAGCAAACATCCTTATCTTACACCATAATTAATTTCAGGGTTCCATACAAGCATCATCTTTATTATATCTTATTACAACTTCAGTATCTTTATATAGTAATTTAATCATTTTAAGTAGTTTACTATCTATCCCTTATTTTCCAAAATCTCCCACAAATATTTTCTATTGACACTGTCAAATTCCACTTTAATATCTATAAATGCTACACATAGTTTTCTTCCGTCTACTCTTCCGTATTTATTTACTATATGGACAAGTGTAAATACAGGGTCTAAAGTGGATCTTTGCTTTCTAAATCCAGACTGGAATAAAGATATTATATTATTTTCTTCTACCCGCTGCTCTAGCCTTACCAATAGGAGTCTGGCAAAAATGTTTGGAGCTTATACTTAACAGAGTAATTGGCCTATATTTACCTAGGTCCTCTATGGGTCCCTTTTTGTGTATAGGGACAATCACACCCAGGGCCCAACTTAAGGGATTTTTTCCATTTTCTCCATATAATTAAACATTGGTGTTAATATTGCCACTCACCATTCCATGTCTGAATGATAAATCTCTGCTTCTATCTCATCCATACCTGGGGACTTGTTATTTTGTGTTCCTTATTTGCTGTAACCACTTCCCTATTGTAAAATCATTCCAACTTTTGTTTCAGGGTATTCTATTCTCTGTTATTCTTAATATTATTTCTCAGAGGTTCAAGAGTCTTCTGATTGGCCCTATATATTGTTCTGAAATTATTTATCCAGGCCTCTGGGTTGATATACACTTCTATATTTGTTCTAAAATAAAACAACCCATATGCCATTAGGTTCCAGAAAGACTTTATGTCCTTTTCCACTATTGATGTCTGCAGTGCTTGCCAAAGGGCACTTGAATATTTTAGTTTTTAGTATTTATCATTGCCTATTTTCTTGTCTTAAGTTTATAAAAGCCACCCTATCTTGCAAACTCTCTTGTACTTTTCATTCTTTTCCTGTTTCACCATTCTAGCTTTTGCACTTACACAATCTCTGTCAAACCATTTAGCCATCCTTGTTCCTTCTTATTCTTCCTTATAGTCCTACTTTCCTTGCCTGCTCTTAGTTTGGCTAAAATCATTCTTTCACATGCCCCAAAACATTCTGAATCTCCTAATTTTGAGCTAGAAACTTTTATTGCTTGTCCCTTCTGCTCCACCTCCTTTAATCCCTGCCTGATCGTATTCATACTTCTTTTTGTTGTAAGAGTGACTTTTCCTGCTTCAGCTTTTAGCTCTCCTTTAGTATCTTCCGTCCATCTTATTCTCTTCTTATTAAACACATGCATATTTTCATTTACAATAGACCTATTTTCCATATTCTCTATTCTCAATTTCCTGTCAGTGATGGATCTATACTTAGAGAAAGAAGGAAGTGATCACTATCCTATACTTCAGTATCCTCATATTTGATATTAAGAAAAAGAATATGTATCAACTATAAATAGTCCAAAATACTTGCTCCCTTGTTCCCTATATGGGTATACTTTCCATCTCTGTCTCCTGTAGATCTGCCATTTAACATCCTCATGTTGGTTATTTTGAACCCTTTAACAAGGATGTCCTTGTTTATTGATTTTTAAATCTGAGGACATCCTTATGTGGATTCCTAGGCTCATCTAATTTCCAGTTGTTGCATGGGTCCTCTATTTGTGTCCCAGCTCTTGCACTCAAGTCTCCACCCAGTATGATGGTAATTCTCGGATATTTTACTTGTACATCCAAAACACTTCCTGGAGGGTTTCCATTATTTTAGTAATTTCCTTCAACCTGACCTTAGGGACCAAATAAACATTCAAAATTATACATATGGGCCTCCATCCCTGGATAAGACAATTCCCAAAATATTATGTATTTCATTTTTACAATACACTTTGCTTCAACCTCAAGGCCCATTTTTGCAAGGGTATATCCCCCTTAGGGCCTTCTATATTTAGAGTTGTTTTGTACTTGAACTCCCCAGGTCTGGTAGCCCGAAAAGATGTCCCACCTGATTGGTAATCCATGTTTCCTGAAGTAAAATGACCGTAAATTTAGAAATTAGTTTCACCAGCCCATATCCTTCATTTTGTCCCCTAATCCTGCTATATTTCAAGAGATTACTTCTAAACCTTTTTTACTGGGATGGAGGATAGTGTTTTTCCCTTCCAGTCAATGAAGAATCTCTTCCGTACCAAAGGATGACACCTATTTCCTCTTGTTATATCCATGGATGGGTACCCAAATCTATTACAGAATTATCATCAGATGACAGTATCATGCTGTTATTTATCTTCAGAACTCTGATTTTTTTCCTCTAATCATCCTGTCTTTAGTCCCTACCTGTCCACTATCCTGTAATGTGTAGTCTTTTGTATTGGTTCAGGATAGTTTGTTATTCTTCTCTGAATTTTCCTGACTGGGGAAGGATCTATATCTATCATGGATATTTCATTCTTTCCTCTGATGTTTTCTTTCTTTCCTCTATTCCTTTTCACCCAAGCAGATAGTTGTTTCTGCTTTTACCCTATTTTTTTAACTCTGCTTTTACATCCAGGATCAACTCCTGGATCCTATCTTCTGAGTTACTTGACAGACCCATCCTTTTCTTCCCCTGTTGATATCTATATACTGAGTCAATATCATTTCACCTAAACTTATTTCCCAATAAACCCTTACATACATTATACACTGCTATTTTGAGTGTTGTTAAATTTTCATTTTAGTTTTAGGAATTCCCTAAAATAAACTTTGGGTTTATTAACCCTTTCTAATTTTTTCTTCTTTTGTAATTCCATATTTTTCCTTAACCATTTGTTCTTCTCTCCCTGCTAACCTTTCTCGGTTACTGGGTTCTGAGTCCTCTGCAATCTGTTTATTTTGCAATCTACGCCTCTTCCCCTTTGCTCATTATGATCTAGAGCCATGATCTTCCCTACTTGGGGAGAAATCAAAGTCAGGATAAGAATTCCATTCTCCTTCTAAATATATTCACCTGTTCCCAGTTTTCCTAATTGATTTTGTCCTTATAATATTCCTAGCATGGGTGTCCTCGTTCACCCTTTCCTTGTCCTTTACCAGTTTTGTTTCTTTTTCCATTCTTACGTTGTAGTTTTAATTGTTGTACAAGCTGTTGTATTTCCAGATTTTCCTTCCTACCTACTTCTTATGTTATATCTTTTAACGTCTTTATAGTATTCTCCCTCTTCCTTGTTACATCCTCCTTTTCCTTCTCTTCCTGACCTTTATCTATCACACCTAAATAGTGTGTGCAACTCCTTTTACCACCTCTCCGCCATATTATCTCTATTTAAATTGTTCTTTAATACTGCAAGAATTTCCTGTAATAAGTATCTATATGTTGTTTTCTTGCTTTAAGCTCTTCCAGAGCTTTACTATTTTCCCTCTCAATTCATGTGGTGATATATTATGTCCTCTACTGTCCTACCATATGTTTTGTCACTTTTTCTCTTGCAAAACTCCCTAGCTGAGGAGACAAGGGCTTTTGCTCATATTCTTTCCTTTACTTTCCACAAATGGGTAAGAATAGGGACATTTAGAGGGTGGATCTAGCATTATTCTATTCATATATGTAGTGAGAAATTCATCAAACTAATTTAAAGAAAGAGTCTAGCATAATCTCGGATTCTAGCTTCTCTGTTGTTCCTTTGCTATCGTCCTTTTTTCGATTCCTCCAGGAGACCATACTCCTTCCTAGGTATTTTCACATCACTGTTCTGAGCTGCTAATTTTAAATCTGTCTCTACTTGAACTGAGCAGGCTATCTCTTTTGGTTCTTTTCTAATGCCCTAATCTGTTGCAATAATGGATGTTCAGTTGATGGAGTTTGTATTTTTTGGAGAAGAGGTCAATGGTGCCAGACTAGTACTGTGTATTCTTAAAACCTCCCTCTTCCCTACCAGATAAACCTGGTTACCCAGGGCTAATAGATAGTTAGTAATTTTTCTCCCTAATACTCATATTATTCTTTTTATTTTGTTCTTCTTGTCCTTTTTGGTTGTAAAATTACTGGTTCTACTTTTTATTTATTTTTTCCTCTTTCATTTTAAGTTGTCTTGTGATCATGACTACCTTGAGCATTCAGATCTTACAAATAAGAACTCAAAGACACAATAAAGAGCGAGGCCAAGTATGCTGTATCACACTTTGCCACAATTAATAGTAACAAAAGTGCCAGCAAATACAATTTTCCAGATTCCACTTTCGTTTATAGATCCAGTCTCTTTTAAAATTACTACATGCAGGTTAAGGTCCCAAACAATATTCCTTACAGTTCTCACTCTTCAATCCTCTTATCTGTATTTATCCTTTATAGTCCACCATCCAAAACCTCGATTCCCAATCAATGTTTTCCATTCAGTTTCATATGCCTTGCAAAATTCATTCAGCAAGTCCTCCCTGTATGTTGGCTATAAGGGCACTGAAATACAAACAAAACAGGGGAATAGGAGTTCAGCTATTTATACAATTGTTCTATCAAAGCTACACACCTAGACAGCTATCAAACTGTCCTTTTAATTTAAGAATGCTTAAAAATAATTCTGGCTACTAAAGCACTACTGCTGCTTTCGTATTCTCTACTTGTTCTCCACACCTGCTTGACTCAGATGTTAACTATAGATAAGCATTTCAACAGAATAAAAGCCAAAGAGAAAGGCTTACTTGTTTGTGTGTTATTAAACACACTCTGTTGACCACTACCAGGATCCTCCACCAATCAGCAGCTTTGCAATTAGAAAGAATAAGAAGAAAAAGCAATTTGGTTCAGAAAGAACTGGTTGATATAACCTTTCAGTGTAGTTTCTCCATTTATGTAAAGATGGCTATAGGTGGAGGCAAGCACCAGACAGGGGCAAGCTGCTCTTACTATGCACCTCTAGACAATGGTGATTTTAAACAGAATCACAATTAAAAGAAGAGATACAATCGATTCAGAATTTAAGCAGGCAGAGCTTGCTCATTCTGCCCAATCAGCATTTAATAATGAGTTAGCTTTTGAGCCTGACATCAATCCACAAGTCTATGCTTATGGAGGATGCTGGGCACATGATTCTAACATAAACTTCTGGCACCAAATTATTTAAAACTATATCCCTTAAAATCTTTGAAAATTCTAACTAAAACAAACTAAGAAAACAACACCAATTAAAACTTCTCACTACTTCTGTTTCAAATTTTCTAAAGGGAAATCTGAAAAGTTTATAGACAATTTGAAATATAATTAAGTCTTCACTTATCGTAGGGCACAGATACTGAAGCAGCCTTTGTTAAAAGTGCTGAAAATGTCACATACATTTCTGTTTCTAGTTCGTAACTGAGTCTCAATCCTTTTCCAAGTCAGAGTCAAAACATTCCTGGGCCCAAAAGAAAAAGAAAAGAAAAATAGTGCTAATCTCTACCACTCCAACACAATTGTTTGCTTTTCTGATCAGAGAGATCTGTATCATCCTCTCAGTTGGTACACACACTTTTCTCCCATCAGCATCCATCCAAAGGACCTCTGCCCCTGTTCTGTGCCCTGATCCAGGCTTCACTCTTTTTACCACCAATTATTCCAGTGTCTGTTATGTCGGGCCTGAAATGGAGCAGAAAGACAGTGGGAGAAAAGCTGTATGATGGGGACACAATATGTTCTACTGGAATAGGAGACAAGTGGTAGGCAATGATGGCTTACCTTTTCTAAATAAAATATTGCCATTGTCTCCTGCTTCTCTCCCTTACCCTCAAGTGGAGAGTGCATAGCAGTCGGCCATCTCTTCAGTCCAGCACCTTCCAAAAGTTATCAGGGGAGCATAGAGTGTCCCAGACTTTTAGGGCATCCAATTTGGGTAGGATGCTCTTTCAGAGTAATCTGTTCTGTGTGCATCTGTTCGATTCTCATAAATTCTTATTCCAGCTCCAATTCCAGGAAAGGGTGGAATAACTGGAATTGGAATTTCCAATTCTGTATCTGACTCTAAACAAACCACTCCCCACCCAGAAGTATTCAGGAAAACCAAGGCCCTGCTCTTAGTGCCCTTACTACTCTTCTGTTTTCCCACATTTGTGTTAGTTTGTTTTTCTAAATTAACTTAATCTCATCATAATCTAATCTTCATCATCATTATCACCCCAATCACTTTTCTTACCTGGGTTAGTGATGTTCATTGTCACTGGTGTAGCTGTAGACAGTGCATGCAGTCACAGACATGCATAAAGATTGCAATGCATGCAGTGTATACTAGACCAGCAGGCTAGTACAGATGGTATGGGTCCAGGACTGAGATTCCTCTGAGATTCTAAACTCCCTAGAACTGAGATTCCTCCAACACTCCCATGCAGACAGTGTGGGTCCAACACCAAGACTCCTCCAACCCCCGGATCAAGACTCCAAACCCTCACCTCATGCAGATGGTTCAGGTCTAGGACCAGACTCCTCCAAACTCCCCAGAAGGAGATTTCTCTGAACTACCTCCCCTTGCTGCCACACATAACAGGACTGGAGAGGGTCAGACCCATTGTGTTGTTTGCTAACACCCTATCACTGTCCTGTGTTCACATAGCAAGTAGTGAAACTACCCTGGCCTTACCCAACTGACCCAGTTCAACTTGGCCACCATGGCATACTGTGCAGTTCCTTTGCTGATTCCAAGTCATTGACCTCTTAGCATAGGGATCTAGCCCAGCAGACTGTAACAAAAGTAAAGCCCTGGGTAAAAGAAGTGCCAGATTCTTTACCCAGACATTATCTGGCATAACTTTCCAGGGTTTTGTTTCAATCAACCAAAGTGGTTCTGAACATCCCTCTTGTTTTTCCTTCCTAGGTCACCTTGGGGGATTATGGCCAGGACCAGGCTGGGGGATAGCTGTCTGCCTGCAAGTGAATACAAGTTAGGAACCTTAGGGCACTATTGCAGTATGGGATGGATCAGAACATTTCTGGACTCATTGGGGCAGGAAGTGGCATTGACTTGGGGTCCAATTCTGGGACCAGGGAGGCTGGCTGGCTGGGGGTGTTGTCAGTATGAAATGATAGGCTTACTGGGCAACTTTCAGTCAGTGGGTTGCTGATGGAGGGCACTGTCTAATGTGAGTGGAGTCAGTGGATGGACAGAGTACCTGATGTGCTCATGGAGGGACCTATAGGAGAAGGTCTAAAGGATTCAGAGGAGCATTATAAGAAAGGAAGGAGCAGAAGGTAAGGTGAGGTGGGATTTTAAGAGGGGAAGGTAAAACTGTATTCGGATTTGGAATCCTATTCCAGTTCCATTTCTGATATCTGACTCTGAAACACCATTTTTGAATTAGGATTATCAGACTCAGAATCGGAACATCCAAATTCTGGATTTTGTGCTGGAATTTGGTTAAATCTGATTCTGGATTCTGAGATCCAGTCATCCCAAGTGGAGAGTTATGTATAGGAATGCAATGAGGTGAACAAACTGCATATGAAAATGGCTGCATAGCAGAGACATGCAGTGGTGCCAAGCATCATGTTTCATCATTTGGTTATTTAGTTATTTTATTTATTTATGCATTGTTCACCAGCTTGATGTACTGGTCCCAGGGACCATATTCAGTTGGACATATCATGACGAAGGACATCAGGTACTGCCATCTTGATGTCCTCAGTCACAATTAGTTGCAATGTTTGGTGTCACTGTTTTAAATTCTAAAAATATACATTGTCATCTGCAGGTTTATTTAAGAATCAGTAGGGTGCACTGTACAGAAATGGTGCTGCACATGTGTATGCCTCCACAGGCCCATTAGCCTGCAAGCTATAGCGGTCAGCCTGCAAATTGCAAGATGATAGGCAAATGCAAAGTGATGGTCTTAACTATTCTCAACTGTTCTTCACTTAAGATGCTGATTAACACAAAATAACTTTGTCCTCAGTATTACTTTAATAGCAATAACAGAAACATAAATTCACTAACAGTAGAGGTACACGTTTCTGAATGTATTAGAGAATAAGGCCCATAAGGGGTACAATATATAAGCAGGTATGACGTGCACCTTTTAGTAAAATGCATAAATTGCTTGAGGAGAAGATTCTGTGCGGGTAGGGATGCATATCCAAAACAGGTGTTGGTGTAAACTTTGGAGCAGGCATAGTTTTACAACTTCTGTAAGGGATGTTGTATCTGTACTAGAAGTAACAATGGGTACTAAATTTGAGAGGGGTGAGGTAGAAATTTTGGAAGGGTTAGGCAACAGATTTCTGGTTATGAAAACAATACACATTTCAGGAGTGTCTAACACAGCAATATTTGAGAGGGATGCATATTATAGGAGTAGCAAGGAGCACAAATAGTATGTGTTGTAGGGGTCACATTTTGGGAGGATGTAAATGTTGAGAGGGCAGAGGTTACAAATTTGAGATGGGGTGAGTGGTACAGGTTAGCATTTTGTGAATGGCAATACACACATTTTGTTTTGCTGAGGCAGGTGACAGGATTTTGGATTGACAGTGGTTGAAAGTTATGGGAGAAGTTCAGTTTTAGGAGGACTATATGGATTTTGTTTTAGGAATGACAAGGGTGAGATAATAACATTTAGAATTCCAGTTTTCTTGGGCAGAGTTATGGCATGTTTTTGATATGGGCCATTTACCCGAGCGTATAGAACTAGTGTAAAAAGCCAGTGAAAAGAAAGGCTGGCTTTGTAATAGCAGAAAATCAAATTACAGTGTACAACATACAAGGCATTGTAAACTTAAATAGGCAAAACTAAGTTTCAGGTCCAAGGTAAGGCCCACTGCAGGGGTATAGGGCTGGTATATACCAGCAGTAATAGGAAGAATGAGTACCCTGTATAAATCAATTGTGAGGCCCCACCTGGAGTACTGTGTCCAGTTCTGGAGGCCCCATCTCAGGAAAGACATAGATTCAGGTGGAGGCAGTACAGAGAGGACAACCAAAATGGTGCATGGCCTAGATCAGAAGCACAACAAGGAAAGACTCAGGAGTTAAATATTTACTCTCTAGAGAAGAGAAGGAAAGGGGAGACATGATAGAAACATTCAAATGCCTCAAAGGTATCAATAAAGTAGGAAAGTAGCATTTTGCACAGAAAGAAATGCTCAAGGACAAGGGGCATGTTATGAAGCTGGAATGGGAAGACTTAGAGGAATGTGAGGAAATATTTCTTTACAGAAAGGGTGGTAGACATCTGGAGCATACTCTCAGCAGAGGTGGTGGGTAGTAAAATGGTAAAAGCTTCAAAGATACATAGGATAGACACAGGGGACCGTAGTAACAAGGAGAGGTATTGCTGTTACACTTTGCCCGAAGTTCATGTGAATTGCCATAAATTCGAGCTTAGAGGAATTCTGAGTTTTGGAACACTCTGAAACTGATTTGCATGCTTTGCTCAAAATCGCCTGTCAACTTCACCTTTTTAATGCAAAGCATGAATTTTGTGAGAGGAACGTGAAATTCATGGGCAAAATTTGTGCCTGCAGAAAAATCTGTGAAATTTACCATGAATTTCACTGAAATCTTACCACTAATTCTGATAATCCACTAAGTAATTTGTGTAGTGAATTTTGCAGACTTGAGCACCACTAGTAACAGGGCTGGGAAGACTAGAGATCAATTAGGGTCTATGGTAGCATAGTAGGTGGAATTTAGAGCACAGTAGGTGGGCCAGGAGGTCCTTTTCTGCTGACTGCTTCTATGTTTTGTGTTTGTCTGTTTCTATGCTCAAGGTTGTTTCTACCAACAGCATGTTATCCCTCTGAAATGATGGCAGCAAGGTTTAGCTCAGAGAGACTAAAAGAACCATAGGGTGACAAATGGCAATGCTCTTGCTTTTGATGGAAGAATGTTTGTGTGCATGTGTGTGGTGGGTGGAATATTGCAACATGACAAGGTCAGCACCCATCTTCAGAAGTGCTGATGTTTGTGACACCTCATATGTGTTAGAACTTCCCATGCTAGCACTAGATGTAGAAAGAAAATGTTGAACAATTATGACACGCATAGAATCAGCTCATTAAAGGGGACCCACATTTATATACAGAGCTGCACGTCCCTAATAGCTAATTGAAGAGCACATGTCAGTGGCATTATAATAACACTGAGACAAAAGGGTCATAACCTACAAATGGGAGAATTACCTGCTGCTAAAATATCATGTCAGGGTTGTTTTACAGTACTGTGATTTATTTGCAGGGTACCATGACAGAATGTAAATAGAAGCCATTGTCTGCTATTTTGTAAGAAATATTACACCACTTGCTTGCTGTATGTAGTAGTGAAAGAGTGAAGTCCTGGAACAGAGTGTGGAGTTCAGGGTGAAGTCAAGTGAAACCAAAGGGCCTCCATCTGACAAACTGACAATGCCCTTGCTTCTGATGAATGTTTGTTGTGAGGTGTGTTGGCATAAGCTTCCCTCCCCAAAGCTGGGGAGATAGGTCCTCCCATCATCCCCATTATTTACTCAAATGTCTCTGTGCCTACTATAACTTCTACTCTAACTGAAGAGTTTAACCTCTCATTCTGCATGAGCTTAGTGCCCGTAGCTTGGAAGAAGGCTAAAGTTATCCCCATTTACAAAGAGAAGACACTTCTGTTCTGGATAACTACCACCTTACTTCCCTTTTCCCTACCCTTGCTAACAACTAAGAACACCTTGTACTTTCTCAGTTCACCCCATTTCTTAACTCATCAGCTTTTTTAATTCTGTACAAGTTTGGTTTCTACAATCCCACAAAACCATGATCTTCTAGATATGTCTCACTGACTTCATCCTTAAAGGAATGGATTAGGGCCATGTCACCTCTGCCATCTTTGTCAGCCTTATGAAGGTGCTCAACACTTCACCATCTCCTGCTTGACAAACTTGCTCAAGCTGGACTATCTTCCCTCGGCAGTCAACTGGTTCCATTTCTACCTCTATGTCAGGTCCCAGTATGTCTCAGTAGTTGGTGCCCTCTCTTTCCCTCAACATCTAGTCCAGAGTTCTTCAGTGTGCTGTCCTTTGCACTATCCAGTTTTCAGTTTTCCTGAATGACCTTTAAAAGGCCTGTATCTCCTCTTACATTTTCCTATATGCAGATGATACAGTCCTTTTTGCATCTGACCCCTCTGCCCTGAGTTGGTGGTGAAGCTTCAGCATAACTTCAGTAATGTTCAACTCTGGCTCTGCAAGAATCAATTCCTACTCAATACCAAAAGACTCCATGATCTTTGGCACCAGATAGTTTCTAGCTGGCATCCAGACAGCTCCTGTCTTCATGATCCTGGATGGTTCCCAACTAGAGATCGCCTCCTTTTTAAGTATCTAGGTGTTTGGCTTGACAGTCATGTTGACTTCGTGGTCAATATCCATCCGCATCAAGCTTCTTCCCAAGATAGGAACACTACAATGAAACAAAACCTGCATCCATCACCCTGCTAAGCATGAGACTATCTTAAGAACTATCCTCCCTGTCCTCAACTTTGGAGATGTATTCTATAATGGAGCTCGTAAATCCACCCTAGCCATGCCATCCTGTGTTCCACTTTTTATGTACTTTGCCCTGTTGCTTTCCTACAAATTCAAAGTGTGACCTGCTCAGCCCTGGCTTGTTTCATCAGTTTAATAATGTTCAAGTGTGCTTCTACTTGTGGCTACTATCAATACACAGGTAAAGTTCAATGTGCCCCCCATACTGCCCTGAAAGGCCTGTGGTTGATGATTTCTACTTTAATTCTCATTCCCACTATAGTACTTCGATTTAAACAGGGTCTTAGTTATCAAATGTCAGCCAAAATTTGAAAAATCTAGCCACATATCCACGGTGACCCCTGTCAGTTACATAGATACATAGAATTTGATGGCAGATAAGAACCGCTTGGCCCACCCAGTCTGCCCATTTCCTACCTAATGGATAAGCTGCAGATCCTAGTTAACCAGCAGCCTACTTTTTCTACCCCACCCCCAGAATTGACTTATGACTGTCCCATACAGGCATGAATTCAACCACTGTTTTGACTCCACAACCTCCTCGGAAGGCTGTTCCATGCATCCACAACCCTCTGTGAAAAATACTTCTTACATTACCTCTGTGCTGCCCCATCTTCACATTGTGCCACCTTGTTCTGGCACACCTCTTTTTGAAAGATGCTGCCTCTTGGACTTTGTTGATTCCCTTGAGGTACTTGAAAGTTTCTATCATGTCCCCTCTTCCTCCTTTCCTCGAGGCTATACATATTAAGCTCCTTTAGTCTCTCTTTATATGTCTTCGGTGCAGACCCCGCACCATTTTAGTTGCCCTCCCTGGACAGCTTCTATCCTGTCTATGTCCTTGTGGAGACTGGGTCTCCAGTTGGTCCTACACTATGCTATTTTCTATTTTACCCCATTGATCTGAGTTGAAGTCCTGCTATTTCATTCTTTTGTGTGCAAAGATGTCCCTCCAGTTTCCTAGCTCACATTTATAGGGCACAACCTTATGAGATACCCTGGTGTGGCTGGGAGCAAATCACAAGCATTACTCTACACTTTGGTTGTGTATGCCCATTGACTAAGGTAATCTGTGCTTTGTCATATTTATATGTTTTCAAGTATATTAGAATTCAGTAAAGGGATATACTTTGTAACTTAAGCATGCCTAGTTCTGGCCTTAGTGAAAATACTGGAACAGAGAGGTAGACTGATTGCTGATACATGCATTCTTACTACCACTGACTCCAAAGTGTCTGTGTTGATTATCCAAACCTATGATATGTATAGTGCTAGGAGTCTCAATTAGCCATGGTCACATTAACTAGAGGATGCAGTTATGTAGTGAAGTAACACGTTACTCCTTTGACCAGCAAGCAGTGACTGTTTTGACATAATCAGTGCAGTAAAGAGACTCTTTGAATTTTATGTTGCTTGCACATGTGCAAGAAACATAGTGCCATCATCGGAGATTTCAGAGGAGTGTCACCTCCTCCTCCAATTCAGTCAGTGTGCTGGCAGGCGCGACTCTGTATAATGCATTTTGGAGCTGTCTATGACACGCTCAAAATGCAGTGGCATCTAGTTGAAAGGGGAGCTAGCACAGTGAGCACTGATAAGATATCGGCTGCTCACGTGCAGCTGCCCCCACCACAGACATTGACGAGGCGTGCAAGCCCCGCATGCACTGGCAGCTGGACGGTGCCAATCCTGGCTGAGTTGGGCGCCTCAGTAGGTGCCATGCTGGAGCCCACCCCAGTGTGGCAAAGCAGTCCTTTGGCGATGGGGTGCCCAATCCACCGTCAGCTGAACACCCCGTCCTTGTCACGCTGGAGCCCACCCTAGCGTGGCAGCAACAATGTTATGGCCGACGGGGTGCCCAACCCCGCCAGCTGAATGCCTCATCCTTGTGCCACACTGGGTCCCACTCAGCGTGGCAAACGTCCCACGACGCTCTTTTTTTTTTAAACCTGTAAACAAAACAGTCCTGCTGGCGACTCTCCCAACCCTCCCACAACCCACACCCACCCACTGTGCACCCAGCTTTCCACACACCCCTCACCTCATACTTACCTCTGAACTCCGCGCGATGATCTTCGTGGACCGGAAACACGTTTACACTCTTCAAGCTGACCGCGAACTGAGGAAATGCCGTAAGCTGTATAATGGGCTAGATAGGAGGGGGTTCAACTTGTTGTATATCTGTGAGGTTTTTGCACAGATTTTGTAACATGTTTTGACCCTCTTATGAATGATGTCATGTTATGGCATTATCGTCCGGCAAGTGATTTCACGAGTGACTGTGCAGTGATCATAAATCACCCTTCGGCCTGAATACCAACATGACAGTGACATCATTCATGAGAAGGGTCCTAAAACCCATGTTGAAAATTTTGGTGCCAAAATTCCAAAATGACTGTTTTACTTAGCGCAGTGTTGCGTAGTTCCTACGCAGGCTCGTAAGTTCGCTAAATTTCAATATTTTCACTCAGATTTTCAACATTGCCATTTTACCACACCTTCTTATGAGTAGTACAGCTGTCATTTTTCACATCTCACCCAAAATGTGTTTCCGCCCCCATGTAGCGTAGAATGGCGCAGTCGGTGTGCGAAATAAATGTACAGGACAAATTAAGAAAATTGCAGTGACACTGTTCATGAGCAGAGGTTCTAAAATGGCTATGTTGAAAATTTGGTGAAAATTCCTTAAATGACTGTTTTATTTACGTGCGCTATGTAGTTCCTACGCACACTTAAGGTCACTAATTTTCAATATTTTCACTCCAGATTTCCAACATTGCCATTTTATCACACCTTCTTATGAGCAGTACAGTTGCTATTTTTCACATCTCACCCAAAACGTGTTTCTGCCCATGTAGCACACAATGGCGCAGTCGGTGTGCAGATCAATGTACGGGACAAATTAAGAAAATCACAGTGACACTGTTCATGAGCAGAGGTCTTAAAATGACTATGTTGAAAATTTGGTGAAAAATTCAAAAATGACTGTTTCACGACCGTCGTTGTACAGTTCTACATGCCTTTCGTAAGTTCATTGAATTTTCAATATTTTCACTCCAGATTTTCAACATTGCCATTTTACCACACCTTCTTATGAGCAGTATAGCTGTCATTTTCACATCTCACCCAAATGTGTTTTACGCCCATGTAGCACAATGGCGCAGTCGGTGTCTAAATCAATATATGGACAAATTAAGAAAATCACAGTGACACTGTTCATGAGCAGAGGTCTTAAAATGGCTATGTTGAAAATTTGGTGAAAAATTCCTTCAGATGTTCTGCAATATTACTAATGAAGACATTGAACAGAACTGGCCCTAGGACCGATCCCTGCAGCACCCCACTGGTCGCCTGCCTCCCTAGACTGCATACCATTTACCACCACTCTCTGCCTCCTGTCTGTTAGCCAGTTTCTAACCCAGTTTACCACCCTTTCCCCATGTCCAGCCTACCCAGCTAGTTTATCAGCCTCCTATTTGGGATGGTGTCAAAGGCTTTGCTGAAATCAAGGTGGCGTTGTCGCTGCCCCACCTGATTCACTTCCTTTGTCACCCAGTCAAATAAATCAAACAGATTTATCTGACATGATGTCCCCACTGTGAATCCATATTGTCTATGGTCCTGGTTCCAATGGCATCTAGATGCCCCACTATCCTTTCTTTAAGCAATGTCTCCATGATCTTCCCCACTACTGAGGTGAGGCTGAATGGCCTATTGTTCCCTGCCTCCTCCTGCTGCTGGACTTGTGTAGAGGGACCACATGTGCCCTCCTCCAATTCAATCATGTTGAATGACTCAGTGAACATGGCTGCCAGAGGTGCTACTATCTCCTTAGCAGTTCTGTTAATATCCTTGGCGTGCCATCTGGTTCCATCGCTTTGTCTACCTTCAATTTAGTGAGCTCCTGCAGGACTCCTTTTGTCCACCTCTTCACCCCTTGGCAACTGCTGTACTGCTGTGGTCCTTGCCCTCCCACTCTTCTGTGAATACTGAACGGAAAGACACAGTGGATGTCTTGGGAGGAAGGCATGAAACTATCACTTTCAAATACCTGAACAGCACATACAAGCAAGCAACATTCGCATTGACAAATGCTTGTTTAAAGTGCTTCTCCCTTGAGAAGATTGCTACCTGTTGAGAACATTTGAAATCAGCCTCTGGTAGCATTCATTAAACCTCTGATAGACGCTCCCTCTGAAGGCAATTAGAAAGTTATAACCTAATGCTGATTTCCTTAGGTTTATTTTTATTACTTTACATTTTTCTTCCATTTTCCAGTTTTTGTGGACATACTACTTAGATAAGAATATGATTTACTCCTTCACGTGTTGTGTTCTTAATAATCAACTGGTAGGCTGGTTTTCTTGCCTCTAAAATCCTTATAGTGCATGGACAGGGCTTATCATTCACCAATTTCAGTTAAAAGATAGCCTTGTTGTACTACTGTTGTGACATCGGCATGCTGTTGTACCATCATGAGACATCACATCAATGGTACAACAGCATGGAACACACTTATGCATGTCGCCTAGTTAAAACTGCACTGGGAATGTACGCAGCCGTGAGATGTGAACTGGGAGTGAAGAGAGGACAAGATCTAGTTTGTGAGATCAGGGGTTCAGGATGGAGTATGACTCATTCTGGGGGCTTGGTGGGGAGTTTTTGAAACTGTTTTTTGGGGGAGATGACAGAGCTTCTCATCTGGTCTGTGAGTAAGGTAAGGGGTGAAGTGGGAGGTGATGCGGTAAGAAGGGACTATTGCTACCTGTGTTTTTTCAGGGCAATAACTGAATTAATTTTTGAAACAGTACGCGGTTGTGTGTCAGACGCTATACAAGACATCAGATATTAAAGTGGCAATTACTGAGCATTTTCTGAGGTTGACACAACAACCTAAGATCCATGAGCTACCTTGAGGTCTATTAGGTTGCCATGCCAACTTCTCAAGTGTGCACAGTGTGGTTGTTAACTGTTGGTGTATGAATTTCAAGTCTATTGCCTTGGTACATTGTATGAACGTTTTGAGCTAATGGCTATGATATGGTTCAGACATGGAACTTTGTTTTCAGTTCTGATCTCTAGCCACACATCTCAGACCTTCTACTAAATCTTTTAAATTGTGCCCACTCCAGAGCAGGACATAGGTGCAGCAGTGTTAAAGTGTGGGCATTAGATACACATGCATGGTGCTTTTCCAGCAAAAGCTTCAGTCCCCACTGCTATCAGTTGTACCTTTTTAAAAGCATTGCATTAATGAAGGTGTGTTAGCCACCTTGATTGAATTTTTTCTGTCACTCATTTCTGTCCAGGTCAATAAAAGTAAAGTATGCAGAATGTAATTGTAATTTGATTAATCTGAAAATGAATGTAGTCCAAATAATATATTCTGTATTTGGTTTTGAAATTTTGTTTTCACTTATTATGCAGATTGAGTTGGCAAGAAGCACACATCCAGCTCTGGGGATCAGCAGCTAAACAGTACATTTGCAACAAAGCATGTATCTGTCAATGAGCCAGAAAGAACAGGTTAGGCAACAGAGTCCTGCTAATTACAATTAAAGACAATTGACTATCTGGTGAAGTGAGGAGCCTGCAAGATATTTATCTTGGCTTTTCTATCAGCAGGCTAATTATTTGAAGTAGAAAAATCCCAGACTAGATAACTGACTTGGATAAGAAAACATTTGGTTCTTTTTAATACATGGACAATTTATTTAACTTCTGTTAAGTAAACCTTGGCTAGTTAAAATGGTTGTACTAAGTAAAACTAGTACACATTATTCTGACACAACAGAATTTTATTAAGAATAATGCCCATGTTAAATAATTGATTTTAGTAAATAATGGATTGCTACTAGCTAGAGCTGTATGGAATATGGAGATCTGCCAAAATAATTATTGTACAATGGGAATTTTGCTTCCCAAATGCTTTCAAGATTTACTTTGTGAATTCTTCGGAGTTCAGAAAAGTAATTTTATATAAACTGCAAAATAACATCCTGAGGATTACGTAACTGTAGAAAAGATTCCACCTTCAAAACTGGAATTCTGATACCAATGTGATTCTGTAAAATTGAGTGGAGTTTTAAAATTCCTCAGAATTCTGTTCTACTGGGATTTGAAAATACCATACAGTACTACCTCTGACTCCATATCTGTAACTGTAGCTGAATAATAACTGAGCAATACCTGTGACTTTTTGTTGCCCTGATTTAAAACTTCTGGGGCCCAATATTCAAAATTGCTATAAGTGGAATGCCAAATTTTGCACTGCACCTTTGATTGCCCAGAAGCCTGAAGATGCTATATTTAGTTGAATAGCATTCGCTGTCACTATTCAACTGAATATAGGGCCATAGCAGTGCATTGTTAAGCCACTTAGCATTGCCCCAAAATGGCTACTGAAGTATGGCACCAGAATGGATAGCATCGGGTGCTACCTGCAGTATTCAAAGGACCCATGCAAATACGCCAATTGGGCATGCAAGGTGCTAAGGGGCCATTTATATGATCATTATGGGCTTATTTCCATAGGTAGTGAGGCAGGTTAGCACAGTGCTACCCCCAATTGCCCAGTCCCAGCATGTGTACATATCCCTGGTACCCAGTACTGTAGTCACCCCTCTTTGGTTACCAGCCTGTACCATATTTTAATAACTCCCTGGTGGTAGCATTCCACCCTGTGATCACCAGATCATACCATGATTTTAATAACTCCCTGGTGGTAGTGGTCCCCTTCAAACACCAGCCCATACCATACCATATTTTTATGAACTCCTGGTGGTACTGGTCCTCATTCTGATCAGTAACCCATGCAGTATTTTTAATAATTTGTTGGTGGAGTGGTCCCCCCGATCACCAGCCTCTTCTAATTGCCCCTCCCTCCTTCCCATCACCAGTCTAAAGTGAAAGGAACACCCTTCCTGGCATCCAGTGGTTCCTGACCCCACCCACTGCACAGCACCCCCCATCACCTTGCCATTTCCCTCAGTGCTAAGATGCACATCACCGTGTCCTTTAAATAAGCATGCTCCCTGCCTGGACATACAATGGCGGCGGGGGAGGGTATGAAGAGGGCTACACTGGTCACTGCATTCACCTGCGGCACTGAGGGGAAACGGAAGGTGACTGGGGGTGGTTTGGAGCTGTGGTGGAAGGAGAAGGGATCACTGGATGCTGAGGGGAGTGTTCCATCCTACTACAACCTGTCACCAGAGGGAGGGAGGGGGACAACTAGCATGAGCTGGTGACTGAGGGGACCACTACCACCAGGGAGTTATTAAAACTATGGTACAGGCTGGTGTGGGAGAGGAGGGAAGGAGGAGGGACAACTAACACAGGCTGGTGAATGAAGGGGACCACTACTACCAGAAAGTTATTAAAAATATGGTATGGACTGACAATCAGAAGGGGGACCGCTGCCACCAGGGAGTTATTGCAAATCTGTAATGGGCTGGTGATTGTAGGAATGGAACACTACCACCAGGATACTATTAAAAATACAGTATGTGCTGGCAATTAGAAGGGGACCACTACCACCAAGGAGATATTAAAAATTTGGTATGGGCTAGTGATCGACGGGCAGAACCACTACCACCAGGGAGTGTACTTGCACAGTAGGGGGCTGGATACAGCTGGCTGTTGTTGGAGGTGGATGTTTAATGCTATGCACTCCTGTGTTTGTGAGTTCAGCACAGGAATTAGGGTTACACTGTGCATTTTTTTTGAAAAGGTATGATATCTAGTGCCTGCCCTGAAATCATGTAACCTTACCAGAAAATCTTACTGCGCTTTCATCCTGGTCAATTTGTCTGCCCTCCTTCTCTCTGCTTCTCTGTTGGTGGCTGCAGGACCCCTGCAGCCAGCACTGTGAATTTCTCTCAGATCCTGCTCTGGGAAACTGAGGGTCAGCACTGAGTGCCGATTTGGAGTTGAAATTTAACAGAAGGACCTGTCAGATGGTCTCCAGAGGGCTCTTCATGCTTCTGTCTATGATGAGAATGGCGTTGTCCCCAAAAGAAGATTTTTGTAGCAGCTGTGTCTCTTTCTGACTGGACTGCACAAGTCAGACAAAGCCAGCTAAAAGGATTGTAGTAATACTTACACTTTTTAATATATCTTATTAACTGGTAGTTTGCAGCTGGCTTTTTTTGTTTTATTGCTCTATTGCTCTATGTGACTATATGTTAATGTGTTTGGTGAAGCATTCTTAGTCTAGGGCTAGTACAAGATCCCTGGGACAATTTGAACTGCATCTTTCATATTTTTATGTTTTCTTTTTGAATGTTTTAAAATTAGTTCTGGCTTAATTGAGTTTCACGCCACCTGAACATTATGGTCATGTGACCACTCCCTATAATTGTGCTGATGTGGAGTTGGCATCTTACATACATCTGAGCACCATCTTTGAGCAGTATCTGCATTTATTACAGATCTTGTACAGATTGTTATAGTTTTCAGCACTGGCGTACTATTATAGCCCTGCTCAGAGTAGTCAGAGCTGTGAAGATTATTCACAGCAACTGGCATTTGGCATTTGGCAGACTGATACCACTGCTGCTGCATTGATTTAACCATTTACGCTATGTTGGTGAACTGCTTAGCAATATCGGGCTGAATGCGGCTCTCTGAGAACAACAAATGCACTGGGCATGTTGGAACTTAAAATTTAGAAGGAACCTAGCTAGTTTCTAGCTTAGTTTCACAGTGATCCTTCTCATCTTATGTTTCTACCCTGGAATAAGAGTAAGCGTAAGTCTCATTCTATTGATTAAAGCACATCTGTTTAAATTACTGTCTCTAAGCTTGATCATAGAGAGAGAGAGATAGATAACAGAGACTAACATAGGAA
The DNA here is from genome assembly GCA_016271365.2 of Neoceratodus forsteri. NCBI lineage: Eukaryota > Metazoa > Chordata > Ceratodontiformes > Ceratodontidae > Neoceratodus > Neoceratodus forsteri. The sequence goes on from CM057456.1 coordinate 1,875,872,826, forward strand.
TAGTACGGTACTGATTTGTAATTTAGTGTATATTTTAATATGTGTTTTTAATTGTTATAAATTTATTGTTATATTAAGACACCTATTTTTATATTTCTAGTGTTGCTTTGAAGATCTACTGAGACTGTTCGACTGGGATTATATTTTTGAGCATTTTCTGAAGAGCATTTTTCTGAAAGACCCTTTAGGATCCTGATTTTATCTGAACTGCTCCTATTTGCACCTACACTTTAAAGAGACAATTGATAAAGATATGGATTACAGACTATGGACATTTCTCATGTTGTCTTTACTTGTTTGGACTCTGATTTATTTGTTATATTCCCTTGATTGCCCTACCAGATTCATTTGACTACATGTACTTTTCTCATATCTAACCTGGAAAAGAAGAACAAGCAGCCCTTCCCCACCAGGCAGGATATTTCAATCATAGGGACTGTAAAATATAAATGTAAATCTAGGTATATTTCTATTCGGCTGTTTTGTTGCACTCATAGTTTTTATTCAATATATTTTTTCTACAGTTGAATAATTACTACTCTGGTCAGCATGTTGTATACTCCTGCATATTACTTTGCTTTATTTCAAAACAGACAATGATGACTACTAGGCTACAAAGAATACAAAATGGCAACCTATCACCATTACAAGAGCTTTCTGTAAAAACACCTAGTACCAGACAATCGAAAATAACTGAACATATGGCCTTGTTACATAATAGTACTAAGATCTCAACTCCTAGAAACACTACAACTGTGCCTTTCCTGACTAATATACGGTTGGACAATACTGTTAAAACTCTACCCTCTATATTGCAAATAACTAATCTTGGGTCAGAGTCATCCTATTGTACTAATAGCTAAGTAGTTAATATCCTCTCTGCATCTTCTATTGATGACTCTGATGTACAAGTTAATGTATCTGCAGAAAAGTCTGTATACATGGCTAATACCCCAGTGATCTTAGTTCTTCATTTTGCTAATGACTGCTTATTACATGGGAGTGGATAACAGAGCAGTCTAGCACTGAGAAATCACCAAAATGTTGGTATTCTAATCCTTCTGATCCAGCATAAGAGCAGGATAAGGAGGGCTAAACTCAAAATTGGGAGAAGTTATAACTGAATTACAAAAAATCAATGAATTAAAACAGCTGGATGATATAGCACTGGTACAATCACATTGCAAAAAGTGTGGGAAAGATATTGGACAAGAGACTAGTAATAGTAAAATATTTAGACCAACCTGTTTAAGTGAAAATCTGATACACTTATTAAAAATCCCCAGAATACTCATCTATTATTAATGGAACAGCTTGTCATTAACAGGTCTATTTTGGAAAATCTAAGACTAGATGTGGTGATTAATAGAGCCAAAATTGATAAAATCAACCTGACAGATAATTAGTGGATGCTAATGATACTAGTACAAAAGTTAGTACTACACATATTGAATTGGAAGATAATATTACCAACAGTCAGAGACCAAATTTTAGTACAACTGAAATTCCGGATACACCACTTAGTAAAATTAAATCAAAGAGACCTAAAAAGAAAAGAAAGGGCTAGAATGAGGAAAAATGGGAGAACAAACCTAGTAAGAGAGAAGCTTCTAACCAGAATCAGGTTCCTACAGACATAAGTAGTATTCCATATAAGGATAAATTTAATCCTATGACATCACAGGATGGTAAGCTGATGGATGATAATTTTACCCACCAAAGATACATTAGTTAAAACTGATCTTTTAGCCAACCTGGATATTCTGGAACAAGAAATCACTAAATTAAATCAGCAACATGGGTACTTAATTGCCCTGGTGGAAAAGGCCATACCTGACCCTATAGTGGATAGGCTATATAATAAACAAGGAGAACAATTAGCTCAATCATCACAAGGTAAAGAAGTTGTAAGTGTGGATAAGATACCTATTCAAAGTTCTTTAACTCTACTCTATATTCAGAGGACAGGACCAGTACTAAAGAAACCAATTGGACAGAATCCTACCCACTGATTAGATTAAATGGCTCAATTAACTGGGCGATTTTCATCCCACCCAGATGGAAACTGAGGTTCTGCAGTACTTAAATAAAAATCTGGACATTAGCCTTTCAGAAAGACATTTTAGAGATTAAGAACATCCCAATAGTGGAAGCCACTATGATAGATATTCTGTTCTTATCCTCCAGAGTAGCAAATTATATCTGGGTGAATACCTGGCTAATGCAAGATACAGATCTGATTATCACTTTTCCTAATTGAAAACTATTTAATAAAGGGACAGGGGATTTAGAGAAAGAAGTTCCTCTTAACATGTTTCGAATGGATATGCTTAGACAGAGAATGATGCTAAATTAACTAAGGCCATAAAAGATTTGCTAGTCAACTTTCTGAGAATACCAGTGGATGACTTAGGTGATTTTTCAGCCTCTAGAGCTTGTGTTGATAGCCAAGTAAATATAAAGCCCCAACCCTAAATTAGCAGAATGTATTTTAGGGAAGGTTGCTATCCTGGATAATATGGACTCAATTTGGTGAAGTCACACATTCTGTGTACTTCAGGGTTAAAGTATGCTGCAAAGAATAATAAAACTAATGATATCTGATTGCCATTAAGTAGCAGGTTCATGAGTTGGCTGGATATGGGATAATTGACTACCTTCAAATTATTTGACACCTGTAATCCGAACACTAAACCCTCGGAATTAATCTTTATGTCATGGAATATTGCAGGTTAGACCTCATATATAGTTGACGTGAATTTAAAAATACATTAATACAATCTGATTTCATATGTTTGCAGGAGATTTGGCCTCACTTAGTGATGAAATCAGCTTAAATGGCTTTGAATGCTTCCAAGTACCTGGTGATAAACTAACTAAATTTGGCAGACACTCAGGAGGACTAGTTGTTTTGCAAAGGTTGGTAAGTTTAAGCAAGTAAGAAGAACATTTTTGTGTAATAACATAATTGTAGTAACTATCAAGACTGGGAATTTAGACGTATATGTGGTGAACTGCTACATACCACTGGAAAATTCCACTTTTACAACAAAATACTGTGGAATAACATAGCAAATGAAGTCATGAGTATCTATCAAGATAACCCTACTGCTTATATTTTGTTACTGGGTGACTTTAATGCCTGAATTGGATCATTTGATGGTCTTGCAGGTAATTTGCTATTTATGCATATGCAATATGCTACTCCACTACAGAATAGAAATACAAGGGACATCAAGATAAATAATAATGGTAAAAAATGAATAGATTTTATGTTGGACTATCTGTTTTACCCATTAAATGGATTGAGATATAATATATTTGTCTGCAAGGGGTGCTTCAATAGTAGACTATGCTATCTGGTCGGGTCATCCTGAATTGTGGAATTTCCTGACTATACCTGTGAGATCAGAAAGTGATCATTTTCCCTTCTTCTGGAGTTTAATACCCGGACAGTCCCCAAATGATTCACATTCATCTACCTTACTGTTTACTGAGATCAGAGCTGACAAAAGAATTACATGGCAACAGAATTCGGAGGATGTTATATTACCCCTTCTGTCTGAATCCTGTATCACTGAAAATGTGTAGACCTTTGGAGGAAAGACACACAGGCCCAGATATTCTAGCTACGCCAAAAGCACGCAACAGCAGGAGCAAGACAAGTCCACTGCACCATGTGCAAGAAGCAAAATATTCGAAAACTGCACAGGGCAAGATGCACCTAAGGCCGATGACTGAATATCACACCACCTGCACCATAGCGCAACTAGAGAGGTGAAGCTGAGTATATCTGATAAGCCATAGCATAACAAAGGATGTTCAGCTAAGCAGTCCAGATGCACCATAGCACAACCAGGGATGCCCCAGCAGCAGGGCAGCAATGTAACAGCACAACCAGGGATGCAGGGGCCCACCGCCCATGCTACAGATGGGCAGAGGAACACACAGCAGAACAGACATCGTCCTGCACACCCCATGCACTGCACAACCTGGGGAGGCTGGAATAACCACTGGCCCATGGATACAGCAGCCATCCCACAACCGGCCCATGGTGCCCCATCACACCCCTGGCAAGCTGTGACCAGCACACAAGGAGGCCAACTACCCCGTACTCACAATATCCCATCAATGCAGAGCACACCCTGCACCATGATCCCATACAACCTCGCCCAGGAGTAGCACCCAACAGTGCAGGACACCACATGCATGCCACTACCCCACTGTGACAATGCAACCCTGTGCACCATTGAGCCATTCAAGGTAGCCCCACCATGGGCACCCTGCAGTGGGTGGCAGCAGACAGTGATGCAACAGATGAATACACAGTGCCACCCTGCATGTCCCCCAGGTACAGCTGAGTGACTGACCATGTGTCAGCACACGAGGTACCCCCATGCGACAAGGCATGCCTGGATCCCACCTCCAGTGGTACAGCACCTGCACAGCCTCCCAAGGACACATACTGTCCCAGCACTGGCCACAACAGCCAGCACAGACATGCACAGTGTAGCATGGAGGCATGCACCACACAGATGCAACACAGTGCATGGACAAACACCCACCCATACCCAAGGGCACAGCAACACAGGGACACAGTAGCAGGTCAACCAAGCCACTGTGTGTGGAGATGGCTGGACGGGTACACATGGCCAGCACCCCTACATGCACAGGTGTGCCAGCCATCCTGCATAGGCACCATGAAGCTGTATGCCACCAGCATGCTGCCGGAGCACAAGTGACAGACACTGGAGCACATCCCCACAACAGACACAAGTGACAGCATGGATGGTGGACAGCAATAGAGGAGGCCACAGTGCCACTAGAGGCAGATGTGCACCATACTGGTGATGGTGGTCAACCTGGCATTGTGCAGGGTACAGTTGTTATCCAGCATGGACGGCCACCACTGACACACCAGCAGACCATGCATATCACAGACATGCAAGGGTGTCAGCTGCACAGGCCAGTGATGATCTGACAGCAGTGCCATGCACACAGTGCAGGCCCATGGACCACTGCACACAGGCATGCAGTGCACAGAGTACAACACACAAACCACAGACAGTGACTGACCCTGTCCACACCATAGGTGGTTCACCCTGTACACACACACACACACACACACACACACACACAGACACACACACACACACACACGCCCATGCGCACCACCCCTGACACCATGCACACCACTGCAGCTGAGCACCTGCAGCCCATGCAAATCAGAGACCACCACAGTTGTTATAACAAAATGTATATATTAAACTATGTACAGCAAAGCTATATACAAAACTATATACAATAGTGGGGGAAGGGCCACAACAGGTGGGGTGGGTAAGGGCAGGTGAACATATGGGAGAGGGAAGAAGGGTGTGAGGGTGGGTCAAGGGGAAGGTGGTATTTGGAGCATGGGGACATCACTGGCCACACTGGTCCTCTTCCTCCTGGTGCCGATGGGATCTCCTCCTCCTCCTCACCCCGTGGTGGTGGATGTGACTCAGGAGCTCCAAAGTCTCCCTCCTGACCTGCAGCAGCTCCTGGACATCCCACTGGATCTGCCAGAGAGTCCGGCCACCTAGAATGAGGGAGCATAGTCAATAAGTGTGACTGTCCATCCCCTGCAGCCCACCCATTGTGCATGGCATACAGCCACAGTGACCGTGTCCATAAGACCTACCCACCCAGGCAGCCACAACCATGTGGACCACTGCACACACCCACCGTCCATGTCCTGCACAGCACCACCATGGCCAGTACAGTGACTTGGTTATGTGATGTGAAGGCAGTGCCACAGCCATTTTACGGTGCATGCATGGACCACCATTGATGCACTCCCAGATATGCAGTGCCACTGGACAGTGCTGACTGTAACAAGTTGCGTGCATGGCAGTGGTGTTACTGGATGGTGGCCACGCCCAACTGCCAGCCCAGCTATACAGCATGCAATAGTAATCATGGATGTAAGGCACTCACCATCAGCAGGATGGTCCATGTGCCACAGACCACCCTCATCCTCCCTCCTGTCCTCCTCCAACATGAGGCACCTCCCTCATGGTTGCGCCTCTGTTCTTCTGGCCCTAAAGTAAACATGGAGAGAGGAACATCAGTACAATCTGGTAGCAATGTCCCCAGCCCACATGTGTGTGCAATCCCACACAACCAGACCCACCCACCCCATACCCCAATACCACCACCACAGCCAACACCGATGCCCCCCATGTGCAGGACACATGCAACTGTGGTACCTGTATGGGCAATAAAATGTATAGATGTTGCACCTACCTGGTCGTGGCACTGTGCCCCTCCTGGCATGTGCCTACAGGTGGGCAGCAGGTCCGGGGCCCTGCACCTCAGGTCCCTATAACGGTGGTGGCACTACTCTGCCATCCACCCCATACTGGTGGCCTCCTTCAGGGTGTCAGCCACCCGCCATACTTCACTCCTGGCCCTGTCCAGGGTGCCTCCCAAACAAAGCCCCAACATGTGGCTCAACTATGGCCACAAGGTTTGCCGGCTCGATCTGGCTCCACTGCACAGCAAGCTCTGTGCCATCTCTGCTGCTCAGTTCAATCAAAATGGTGCTCTGTAGCACAGTCCTGCCACGTGCAGATGCTGTGTGTACATGTTATTCCCTCATCGCACTGCCTGCAACGAATGCACGATAGGGTGAAAATCATGCCTGACGCATGGCACCTAGGGGCAAAGGTCAGGCACAGGTCAAGGATCTCTAGCACATGGACAGACACAGCATGATTGGAACCCAATGTGTAGTGATTGGGTGCCTGTGTGCCACCTCCTGTAGCAGCTACCACACTGCTGCCCCAGTGCACCCACGATGCCCCAGTGCCACAGCGCCATATAGGTGAACAGTGCTGTAGTGCCACTGGCACAATGGTGGCTGTGCCCTGCATTGCCTCCCATGCAAAGCACGTCAGCAGCATGGCAGGTGCCTGTGTATCAACCCAGGCATGCGCAGTTAGGTGTGTACTGCGCATGTCACAGAACTGCGCCTTGGCTCAGCTTGTTCAACACAATTGTACAAAGAGCAACAGCGCGATATTAGGCTGTCATATGCAAATCAGCTAATCAGCCATTCAATGGCACAGTCACTGCATTTGTATCCATTAAAGATGCGCCTCTCTCATTTGCATGGGTTGCGCTATAAAAGTGTGACATTGGGCTGCACTGGCCATAGTCGGTTACTGCAGTCTATTGCGGTGAGTTGCATGCTGTTTGGGAGTGGACTGTGGTGTTTGGGACATGCATGGACTGCACAGTCACAGGTAACACCTGTCATTCTCACAGGATGAATCATGACCAAGTGTGTGGTGGAGGAAGAGAACAGAGTTGTGGGAGGAAGGGAGGCCAAATTTCACTAAGGCTAAGACAGGTGCCCTGTTCTGAACCTACCTAGACCAGGAGCTGCTTCTCAACGGATGCCAGGGAACACCACAGGCCCGTGCTGCTGCATGGGAGGAGGTGGCGCCTGCTGTAAACCTGCATGGCAGCCACCAGCGCTCTGTGCAGGAGGCCAAGAAGATGGGCATAAAGTGGAGGATTAAAGAGAAGGTGGCAGCCATCAGGGCGCATGGTCTGCGACAGGTGGGGACAGCTGGAGGTGCTACGCCTGACCCTACAGGAGGAGCGGGTTGCTGGCCGCATGCAGTGTTGCACCATTGAGGGTGTTCCAGGTGGTAGATTCCAGATGGGTGGTAGCCCGTCACTGCATGGTAGGTCATGGTCTGTCTATTGGGGGACAGGGTAGGTCACATGCAGTAACGCTACTTTTTTTCCCCTTACAGCTCCTGAGCATCTGCATGGGTCAGTGGTGGTGGGCTTCCCACTGAGGCTAGTCACATGGAGATGGAAGAGGGCCTATCCACCTCCACAGGAATATGCAGATCAGGGCAACAGTGGGCCCACCTAGATGTCCAGACTGATGTTGGTGGAGCAGGTGTGGAGGGAGGTTCTGCCCGTGTCCCAGAGTGCCAGCATCCATGGATGCCAGCATGCTGAGACTCAGGCTGGTGCCGGATCCATCACCGATGATGATGGAGCTAACGTCATGGGCAGTGACATGTGTGCCACAGGATGGCCACACAGCAGGTGACATCACGGCCATGGCTGTGGGTGGTGCTGCCGTGGAGGCCTGCATGTCATAACAGTCCTAGCCTGTGCCTGTCAGCACCAGTGGGGCAGCACTGGTGTGTGTACAGGACAGTGGGACTGTTCGGCCACTGCCACAGCACCATTTAGCCCTGGGGAGTGGCAGCCGGAGGGGCAGCATCAGCAGTCAGCCAAGGGCCACAGGGGTAAAGTGTCAGGGGCAGCATCAGTACACCACCCTGGACATGATCAGGCCTGGCCCTGGTGTGCAGCACCCACCCTCGAGGGGTGATGAGCATCAGGGCCACAAACACCCTGAGGGACAGCATGCCAATCAGGCAGATGACCTCTTGATGAGCACACCTCATACTGCAAGCATCAGTCAATCAGCAGATGCGGCTTGTGACGGCAGTGGATGCACTGGGCAGCTCTGCGCCAGGCAGAGAAGCATCGCAGCAGAGACACGCTCTGCTCCTGCAGGGATGGACCAGTTGCGGAGGATGTGACCACCGCCATTGACAGGCAGACACAGGCATTCACTGCTGTCATGGCCACAATGGACACACAGTTATTTGCCTATGCGTCGCAGACACCACGCAGTGCAATGTCCACCCCCATTCCCAGGCAAACATGCGACACCATCCTGTCAACACCGTCTAGCTGTGGGCATCCCATGCCACTTTTGCGCAGGGCATGTTCAGTGTGCCAGACCCCGCATGAGCACGGTCGCATTCATGCAGTGGAACACCTGGGGACCATCGGTGCCACCTTATGAGGCCAGCGGTCAGCCCGTCACTGCTGGCAGGTCTCGGCAGGGCTGTCCTTGCATCCGTGGCGCTATGGCACTGTAGCGCATGACTGACCTGTCTTCCAGCATGGCTACTGTCTGATGCCACCCTGTGTGCATTGTGTCATTCAGCGGGCAATGCATGGGTGGGTACCGGCCCTGCACGCACACACAGTCCATCTGCACCCTCCTGGCTGCTGTCCACAGTTGTGTGTGCATGATGATGCCTGCATTATGCGGGTACAACGCTGTGCAATGGTGTCCAGCGCCTGACACATGCACAATGAAAGGCAGTGGCCGTGGTGGTCTGTGGACATGTGTGTGGCTAGGTGGTGGTCTGGGTTGGCGGCCTCCTACCCTTTGTGCATGTCTGGTGAGTTGTGTGTGTGTGTGAGTGTGTGTGTGTGTGTGTCTGACCATGTGCCATGTTAGACCTTGCCCATCCCTGGCGGTGTGTGGGTTCCATGCCCGCCACTTCCTTGATGGCATACAACCCTGGTGTGTGTCCATGCATGTTTGTGGGTTGTGTCTTTGCCACTGGTGGTTGCACATGGCCCCATGACTTACCTGGTTGGAGGGAAGTGCTCCTCCGTGATGGTGTTCCAGTGCAGCTGTGCCAGCCGGAGCAGTCCGGGGTCCCATACTCAAGGAGGCTGCCATCACCATTGTCACTCAGTTCCTCATCATTCCCCATCGCTGCCCCCTCCTTCGACCTGTATGGTTATCCCACATTCATTGGGCCATATTGTGCAGGATGCAACGGGCCAGGAATAGCACACAGGACTTTGAGATGCTGTACTGTAGGCACTGCCAGAGGTGTCCAGGCAATGGAAACGTGGCTTCAGCATATCAAACACCCGCCGATGACATTACGTGTGGTGGCATGTGCCTCATTGTAGCATTGCTGCGATGGGGTCAAGGGCCACTGGTATGGTGTGAGTAGCCAGGGACGGAGTGGGTATCCACTGTCACCTGTGTCTCAGAGGGTGGAGGTTAGTTTGGTGATCAGCATCGGCCTGCCCCGGCCATGTAGACCACCACCCATGTCACCTCTGACCAAGCCCTCCCAAGCTCTATGTTTTTCCACGTGACTTGCATAATCACCCAATAAGTGGCCAGTGGGGATGTCCCCACTCTCAAATCTGTGGCACAGTGCCAATTTGTGCCAGATGAAGGCATTGTGTGCTCCCCAGGTGCGTGGCACAGACGTGATTATGCTCCCCTGGCATTGCACACCACCTGGCAGTTGATGCTAGCATAGCCCTTCTGATTAATATATGAAGCCCGCTAGCCAGGTGGTGTGCAGATGGCCACATGGGTGCAGTCTATTGCCCCTAGCATGCCAGGCATAAGTGCTACCCTGTTGAACTCCTGTATGTTTCCTGTGCACTCCACCAGTGTGCTGGGGAATGGATGTACTCTGCTGCATGTGGCAGCAGTGCACTGGGGAATTGAGTGAGGTGGCATGATGCAGCCAACTGGGTTATGCCTGTGGTGTCCCTGTTGGTCTCTGGAAGGTACCCATGGTGAGCAAGCACATGCAAGCTGTCACTTTAGTCTCCACTGACAAAGCATGGCTCTGTCGGTGGGTGCCTGCATCACATCACTGCACAGCTCACAGGAGCTGCCTCAGAATTGCCCTATTCAGGTGGTACTGGCCCATGATCTCAGTATTGCTGTACAGCCTCAAAGCTGGTGGGCTCGGTGCTGCCTGTTGGGGCATACTGTTGAAAGGCCATTCCATAGCCGCGCCCTGCTGCCCAACTTCTCCCCCCTCATTACTGCTCCATCTGGATGGTGGCACTGGCCATATCCCTGGCCTGTGTTCACCCCTCGCTGCAGCTGTTTCTGTGTTCCCCCACTGTCCTGGCTGCTACTTCCCTGCACTGGGAACACCTTCCTGTGGTGGCCTCTGTGCTGTGTGGCACTTCCTTCTACACTGGCTGTTGCTCCCCACACCTTCCCTGTGCCTCTCTGTTCAGGATGCCCTTTCCTGGCATGCCCTGTGTGTCCCTCCTGCCCAACTTGAGTTGCTAGAGTTCAGCCTCATGTGCCTTCCCTGTAGCGTTCTTGTGCCTCCCTTGTTCCTTTTATTTTGGCTCATTACTGCTATTGCTCAACTTCTACTTGCTCCCTATTGCGTATGGCACATGTTGTTGAATATCGCACTCATTATTTATGCATTGTTCCTCCCTTCAGTTGCACATACATTCATTATCATTGCGCCTTGCTCAGCGTGATTTGGGGGTGCATCAGCTTCCCACTGAATATCGCAGAATGGCGCATTTTCAGACTTGCACTGGAGCAACCCTATTGCATATGGCACAACCCTTTGAATATCTGGGCCACAGTCTTTAATGCTGATGTTGAGTCAGCTTTTTGTCAAGATACAAAACTGTCTGGAATATAGGTTTAAAACTGTTCATCCATAGTCAATAATTGGTTTGACATAGAATGCAAAAGATAAAAGCACTTATCAGGAAGCTGAACAGAAATTATAAAAATACTAGGGATAAATTGGTCCTGGCAGAATTGAATCAAGAAAAATTAATTATAAGTATATGACAAAGCAAAAAAGTTAATATATTATAATAAATGATGGCAGTAAATGCTGACTGTGGTTGAACAGCAGAATGGTAAGACCTTTTGGAATTTAGCCACCAGAGGTTGTACTAATTTTAAACAAGAAATTAACATTTTCATAACTGAAGAGAAATGGATAGCACATTTTACAACCATCCTTTATGACCCACAAGTGGAGGTTTCCAACAAGGACATGAGAAATGTCCAGAATGGTTCTATAATAATTACCTCCATTGAAATATTATTGGCAATTCATACTAAAAAGCATGAAGCGGCAGGTCCGAATGGAATCCAGCAGAGGTATACCTATGTTCTCCATCAAAGTGGGTTAACTTCCTAGTTGTATATTTCAACAGATGCATTAATGCAAATATTTTTCCTGCATCCTGGAGAGGAGCAAACATCATACCAATACATAAGAAGGGAAGTCTTTCAGATCCTACTATGTGTAGGAACATTAGCCTACTAGACGTGGATCTAAAAATATTATCTAGAATCTTACTAGAAAGATTAAATAATGAAGTGATAAAATGGGGACTGGCAGATTACCAGGCATGCTTCAGGACTAATTACTCAACACTAGATGATATTTTGTCTTGAAGCATCTGATTAAGAAAAACATCAAAATCAGACACCAGAAACTTTATGCGATCTTCATTAATTATACATCTGTGTTTGACTGCATCTCAAGACACACATTGTGGTGTATACTGGAGAAAAGAGGATAGATGTCAATCTTGTTGCACTAATCTCCCAGTTATATATGAATAACTGGGCAAAAATTAGATCAGGAAAACAGGGTGGTCTATTGGTCATATTTAACATCAATAGGGTGTTAGGGCTGTGTGTTGGCCCACTTCTGTTCTCTCTTTATATAGACAACATGCTGACTGAGTGTGAATCCACCAATTCAGATTCTCCAAAAATGTTATCTCTACCATGTTCTCTCCTAGCCTATGCAGATGACATTGTCTTGTTATCACTTACAAAATCAGGGTTACAAAAGGAATTAGATTTCATATAATAAATCTACTGAATTAAAACTAAAATCAGTATGAATAGAACCAAAGTTGTTATATTTGCTAAGGGAAAAATAATGATTCAACATTTTGGCTTGTGGGTAAAGAGAAACTGGATGTAGTAGCAAGCTATGTTTATCTGGTATTCTGTTTCAAGAAAATTGCAGATGGACATTACATATTGAAATTCTTGGAAAGATTGAAGAAAACTGTAGCAGGATGTGACGCTTAATGTAAAATATGGTGGTATGTCCATCAAGCCCCTAATACAGGTGATTAGGACAACATTTGACACTAAATTGTTATATAGATCTCATATATGGGAGTGTAAAAATCTAAAAGATTAATGTCCCTCTTTACAAGTTCTTACGTACAGTTTTAAAGTTAAGGAACTCCTGTCCTTCATGTACATAAGATTGGAATTAGGAATTGTGAACATGGGGCACTGATTGAGATAAGGAAAATTAGCTATTGATTAAGATTGTCCAGACAGAATAATCCAATATTAGCAAATACTGCACTTAAAGAAAAAGAAGCTTGGTATAACCTTGGATACAAAATGGACTTTGGTATACCACATTATTAAACATATTAGAAAAACATAAAATGATGAACTCAAAACATGTAATAAATAAGGAATTACACTCAGTGGGAAGTATAAAAGTATGTTTCTAAAAGGATAACTACTAGTTGAAACTGTCTGGATTTAGATATGACTAAAACTCCCATTATTCAAACTGGTTCGCCAAAGTAATTATTTTTTGGATTCAAACCTACCTCGAAATTCTAACAGATCCAAAATTAAGATCTTTAGTCTCAAATTATAAATTTGAGCAATATCCAAGCAATATGCTAGCTTATCAATATAAGAAAAAGGGCCTACAATCAGAGAGTGCAATTGTAGCAAAGGTGGTTAAGAAAATGTAATGCATATACTATGGGACTGTCTCTTGGTATAATAACCATCATCCATACTGGCTGAGTCCTTTTGTGAGCAACTATATATCAGCTTGCTAACCTAACCCTCACAAATATATTATTCCATACTGAGGATGTGTGGTCATTTGAGAGATTACAATATCTCACTATCATCAATAAAATCAGGAATAGGATCACAGTAATATGAATACAGTATATCTGGTAAATCTGAAATCCTAGTCTGATTTTATAGTGCTAGACTGTATATCTTAAGTACACTTCATTATTTTGTCTCATGATTATAATTTCCCTTAGAGAGTGTACTCTACCATTGTGTAATATTGTGTATGGTCAAATAGATTTAATATAGTTATTTGTATATGCTGTAGAATACTATCTTGATGTATAATGTGTGAACTGCGAGTTGTTTTATATTAGGGGTGATATTCAGACTGTGCCAGGCTGTGGCGCAAGCCTGGGTGCAGCACACAACTGGATGTGCCAGGGTGTTGATAAGGTGATATTCAACGTGCTGTGCCATGTCTCAGCACCATTGAATATCACTCTGTGGCCACCCGCAATGTGCATGGCACAGCAGCACTGCACCAGTGCAAGTGGCCAGAGAGGGGCAGGGGATGCACTAGCGCAAGTGCCGCTGCGCTTGGAGCATCAACTGTGGTATTCAAAAGTTCACATGCAAATGGGGCCATAATGCATGCAAGGCATAAATGGGTCCATTTGCATGTCATTATGTTCCCATTTGCATGCTGGTGCACCCATCCCCGGTGACTTGCAACTGGCGCCTGCCATGCTGCAGCAGTGGGGACCAAGGCCCCCTGCAAGTGGCAAAGTGCCCCTGGCCCAATCGTGGGCATAAGTATAGAATTATAAGCTCCTATATCCCTGGTGGTCCAGTGGATTGCTTGCAGCCTGATTGCGGGCAGAAGTATAAAATTATTAACTTCTATGTCCTGGTGGTCCAGTGGATCGCATATGTATCGCCGGGCAGCAGTCTCAAAATAGATTAGATCCCCATCCTGGCAGTCCAGCAGCACCCCCTCTCCACCCTCCTACTGAGCCCCACTACCATGCTCCCCTAGTCAGCGGCGGGTGGCAGCTTCCCACCCGCAAGCCACCTGGCCACCATGACTGACTGCATACAGTACAGCTCTCGCCCATTGGTCCACAGAGTGGGCTAATGGACGTATGAACCATATGTACTACACAGTCCAGATATATGAATTAATCCATTCACATATCTGAACTGTGTAGTACAGCATGGTCTGCATGCTCCGCTGGCCCAAGCTGGGGCCAATGGGCGACAGCTGTATTGTCACAGTCAGTCAGCAGGCGGTCGGGCGGCTTGCAGGTGGGGAGCTGCCACCCGCCACTGACTGGGAGGGTGGGGTGGCAGGGCTCAGTGGGAGGATGGGGAGGGGAATACTGCTGGACCTCCAGGGATGGGATATAATCTATTTTTAGACTTCTGCCCGTGATCAGGCTGTGAGCGTCCACTGACCACCAGGATATAGGAGTTAATCATTTTATACTTACGCCTACGATCGGGCTGCGAGCAGTCCACTGACCACCAGGGATATAGGAGTTTATAATTTCACTACTTATGCCCGTGATCAGGCATGGGGGTGCTACCTGACAGAGGGTGCAGCCGGAGTTAGGGCCACCCACAGCTGGCAGCTGCCATGTTGCACCATGTAATATGGCAGCTCACCTGTGGGTGGCTGGCTTTGCTCCTTTATTTTTGGACAACTGTATGTGGCACATGTAGGGGTTGTGCCTGCATGGGCTCCGCATATCCTGGGCTGAATATTGGGATGTGCAGGGTATGCATGGGCATGCCCCCTACTTGCACCGGATACATTGCTGATGCACTCCGGCACATCGGGATTTCTGCCAGACACTTTCCCTTTTGAATATCATGTCAGGGGCACACTAGCGGGCTAATGGTCAACTGTGTTAAGGCCATGCGATTCTTCTGAAAATCCCACCCTATTTATTTATGTATGTATCAAATTTGGTATGTGACATGATGGAATATGATTGTAATGGCTTACTTTGGCCTCACAATAAATGGAATTGATTGATTGATTGAGTAGGGGCTGGTGATCAGAGGGGCAGTGCCAGGATCAGAGAGGATGGATGTTTCTCCATCGGTCAACCAACTAGATGGCTGCATTACCTCCAGCAGCCACTAGGGTTGCCCAGATTAAGTCAGGATTTTGTTTAGCAGTATTTTGCTGCATAAAAGGACTGCACTATAACCGCTTACACCTCACAATGCTGCTAAATATGGGTATCAAGGATATTCATGGCCATGCCTCCTTGCCTGCCAACATACATTATGTTTTGCAGGGTGCTAACCTCTTTTCCCATGCAACAGCTCCTTTTGATTATAGGGATCTGGTTCAAACCCCAGTTTGCATGGGTAAAGACCCATTAATTACAACACAAACGCTTGAATATTGGGTCACTGAGGTGTAACTCCAGCACATTGTAACAATGGTAAAATGTATCCTTCACTCCTTTAGTGCATTTGGTTGCATAGTATAGCATCACATTTGCCTTCATGGACCAAGGAATGATAGCTATGATAACCTAGTCTGAGTTTTAAAATGCACCCTTTATACTGTATATTTTTGGGAAAATGCTATGCCTTCAACAAAATCTGACTTCCACCCAAGTTCAGCTTTATTTATGCATTTTCTTAATCATAGCATAAAATATATTTGCTCCATGCTTTAGACAGTGAGTAAGCACAGTCTTGAAACTGAAAATAAACTCCAGTCTCCTTTTCACATTGCTATTGGGGTGCTGTCAGTAAATTATATAAAACAGTGGATGGGAGTCAGTGAAAACTTGATTTTTTTCACCCCTGAGTGTGGTCTACTGTAATATAATACACTCTGAACTGTTTTTCTGGTGTTTACAAAACCTTATCCTTCATATTTCAGAATTTATAACCTGTTCTTAACATTTCAGAGCATGAAGAACAAGGTTACTCTCTAAACAAATTACAGCAGTGATCACCAATTCCATTATGAAAGCAAGAGCTGCGTTGAACTGTCATGGACAATAGATTGCATTGCATGCCAGTTGAAACAGTCAGTTTGAATCCCAGTAAACAATATTTCCTACTGAAGAACATGCTTAAGTTGTGTACTATTTATTTATTTTATTTATTTGAGTTTTGGTAACTGGGTAAGTCCACTGAGACAATTGCAGTCCTTTTTCAGGATTAGCCTGGGTCAAAATCAACCATGAATGTATAAGTGCAATAAGTAATGCATTTCTCATCTTACAAGGATGGCAATTAGGCAGAGTATATGTCAAGACAAAATATTGCAAGTACACAAGCAAATTTTGAGAGGAGAAGCAGGAGATAATGGAGGAGGAGGGAGTTCCAGTCAGTTAGAGTGGCATATGAAAAGGAGCATCTGGATCTACTATAATTTGCAAAAACTTTGTTAATGCTCTAATTTGGGTTAAAGCCACAAAGTAGGAAACGTGGTGTTAGGGCTTCCAACCCTAAAACTCCACCCCACCCAGCACACACCAACAGGCATTGAGGTGTGTCTTGGGTTGTCAGCACTAATGCTCACCCCATTCCATAAGTAAATAAGCTGATACGGGTACAATACAGGAGAACGGGTGAGCATTAGGGCTGACAACCCAAAGGCACACCCCCGACACCTATTTGTGTGTGCAAGGTAGATGGGGTGTTAGGTTGAAAACCCCACGTTACATTTCCTTTGTTAGTGGCTTTAACCCCAACTAAAGCATTAACAAAGTTTTTGCAATTTATGTCCTTACTTTTGAGACAGTATAATCATATTCTTATTTGCCTGTGGGAGCATGGCCTCCTGGCCCTGAGCTCCCATCTCCACAGATACGTACAGTATGTATAGAATAGGAAAGCTAATAGGCCCTTCGGCTCCTGCACTCCATTTATAACACAAGAGCACTAAATTGTCAAAATAATCATCTTATTACCCTACCTCATGTACCTAGTAGAGAAAATGTTTGAATAAAGAAAGGAGGTTGGCCAGAGAATGACAGTGAAAGCAGGATACTGAACAATTACTTTGCTCAGTATCCAGTCAATAGAATCACTCTGGATAGGGGGTTGATATTAGTCCTTTCACAGAAGAAAGGGTTCTGAAAGTACTCTGAAAATTGAAGAAATGGGGCCTAAAGGTATTCACCCCAGAATTCTAAAATAACTAAGGAAGAACTAGTAACACCACTGACTACCCTTTTAATAAATCATGGGAGGATGGTGTTGTACCTGAGGACTGGAGGAGGGTGGATGTGATTTCCCTTCATAAAAGTGGGAGCAAGACAGAGGCAGGAAACTATAGACCTGTCAGTTTGACCTCAGTGGTAGGGAAGATGATGGAATCACTTCTGAAAGAAAGAATTGTTGAGCACCTAGAGGCCAGTGGGGCACAGAACCCAAGGCAGCATGGATCAAGAGCAGGAAGGTCATGTCAGACAAATCTGATTGATTTCTTTGACTGGGTGACCAAAGTAGTAGACCAGGGAGGGCTGTAGACATGGCCTACCTAGACTTTAGCAAGGCATTTGACACAGTCCCACACAAAGATTAATAAACAGTTTAGTTAGCCTTGGAGTGGGTCCCAGGGTGGTAGCCTGGGTAAACTATGGCTGGACAAAAGGACAAGAGGGTAATAGTAAATGGAGTACACAGTGAAGAAACGGGGTTACTAGTGGGGTACATGAGGGTTCAGTACTGGGGCCAGTCCTTTTAATGTCTTTATAAGTGACATTGCAGAGGGACTGAAGGAAAATTATGTATCTTTGCAGATGACACAAAACTCTGCAACAGGGTTGATATGCAGGGTGGGGTGAAAGGGATGAAAAGGGACTTGGCAAGGTTGGAGGAATGATCAAATGTATGTCAGCTTAGATTCAATGCAAAGAAGTGCAAAGTAATGAACCTGGGAAATGAAAACCCAAGGGAAGAGTACACAATGGAGGTGAGATACTGAAAACAACAAAATGGAAAAGGACCTGGGGTAGTAATATCAGATGACCTAAAGGTGGGCCAGCAATGTGATAAAGCAGTAAGGAGGACTGGGGGTACTGGGATGCATAGGGAGAAATCACCAGTAGAAAACAGGAAGTTATTGGCCCTCTGTAAAGACACTTGGTAAGACCACAACTGGAGTACTGTGTATAGTTCTGGAGACCCCATCTCTTCAAAGACATAGACAGGGTGGAGGCTGTCCAGAGGAGGACAATCAAAATGGTGCAGGGTCTGCACCAGAAGACATATGAAGAAAGATTAAAGGAGCTTAAGATGTATAGCCTCTAGGAAAGGAGGGAGAGGGAGGACATGATAGAAAAGTTCAAATACCTCAAGGGAATCAACAAAGTCCAAGAGGGTAGCATCTTTCAGAAAAGACATGCAAGAACAAGGGGCACAAGTTAAAGATAGAGGAGGGACTGCCCAGAGGTAATGTGAGGAAGTATTTCTTCACAGAGAAGGATGTAGATGTATGGAACAGCCTTCCTAAGGAGGTTGTAGAGTCAAAACAGTGAGGGAATTCAAGAATGCATGGGACAGACATAAGGCAATTCTAGTGGGGGTAGGAGGAAGTAGACTGTTGGTTAACTAGGATCTGCAGCTTATCCGTTAGGTAGGGAAATGGGCAGACTAGGTGGGACAAGCGGTCCTTATCTGCCATCAGATTCTATGTTTCTGCAAAACTGTAATTCTGTCAACTTGCAATATCATTCCACTCCACAGGTGTGAAACACATTTTGGCCAGGATTTGAAAATGACAGCTGTGACATACATGAGGTGGGATAATAAGAAGGCTATTTTGAAAATCTGGGCCAGAATAGTTAACATGTGTAAAGTTAGATAGTATAGTGAAATTGCAATGAATGGTCATAACTTTGCAATTTTTATATATTTTGACCAAACTTTTCAACATAGCCTTCTTATGATACCACCAGATGAACAAGGCCAGAAAGTTTTTTTTAGGTTAATACTTTTTCTCCTTTTGGCCATACCTGTCTCTTCCTTCTACTGGCAACCCACCGGATACTGGCCACCCTTCGCACCCTTGCACTTTGAGGACTGTTCTGTCCCCGCGGCTACCCCCGCAGCAGGGTGGTGGGGAGATCCCAACTCCCACCCCAACAGATCCAGATTAGGTGCACCCTCTCGAGCTTGAGATCTTCAGAACGGCCATCAAGCCACTCAACAAGGACGCCTTTTCCCCATGTTTACTGTCCCATTGAAACCGGGGCATGCCATGACACCAGGCAGAGGCGCAAGCACTCATTCACACACTCCCTCTAGGCATCTGCTCCCATCTCCTCCCAAGCAACTGTAGCACTCTGTCCTACAGCCTTCACTAGGGTTGAATGGGTGCCGACAGTAGAAGACCCTCCCTAGAGAAGGAGAGCAGTCCATTGGACACTCAATTCTTCTCTGCCCCAGTCGACCTCCGATGACCTGTGCTCATTCCCAAACCTGGGTCACCATCGTGGAGCAAGGTAAGGCATCTAGCGCCTCAGCCCTCAGCACCACAGGACCAGCACAGAAAAGTTTTAAATCCTGCCCAAAAGGTGAACTCACCAGTGGCAGTGAACTTACCTTTCAGGCGGGGTTGCATATATGACAGTCATATTGTTCATGAGGCAGTGTCCCCAAAAAGGCCATGTTGAAAATTTGGGGTCAAAATGTAAAAAATGGATAGGTTATGCACCAAAGTTTAAACCCCATTGAAATACATTAAACAACATTTACCTTAATTTTCATATTGCAGTCACCGGTTCCAGTAGCAACACATGACTTTAATCAGAGAGTGGATCTTGAACCTGGGACCTGTTTGAGTGAGTGAGGGTGTGCAGGGGTGTACTGGGGTGTGATGGTGGGTGCTGAGTGGGAAGTGGAGTCGGGAGCTGATCGGGGAGGTCCATTTTCTTTTACAGGCTAAAAAACTCATCAAGGACTATTTTCTTCATTTGAGGCGTAGCCTGAAATGGAGGGTGGAAGGTATCACAAGACACCAGGAATCACTGGGAAATAATGGGGATGGTAATCAGAGGGTGGGGAGTGCCACTAGACACCAGGGAATAAAATAATAATGGGCATGGCAATCGGTGAGTGGGGGTGCCACTAGACACTAGGCTATTGTTCATGGGGACAAGCAATCAGCAGGTCAGGGTGCTATTAGACACCAGGGAATTCTTTATTGGGACAGTGATTAGTGGGTGGGGTGCCACTAGACACCTGGGAATTTTTATTGAGACTGTGATCGGTAGGTGGGGGATGCCACTAGACACCAGGGACATTTTATAAAACTAAGGGACAGTGATTGGAAGGGTGGGGTGCACTAGACACCACAGCCACACGATACATTGCCAGGGATGGCAATGGAGTGTGGGGGAGATAGGCACTACAAAATAGAATAAAAGGGGTATATATAGTGTTGATATTCACTGTGACATGTACTGCAGCTATGATGTTTTACCTCATTACACATTGTAAATTGCTAGCTTGTGCCATGCTCTGTGTTCATCCATATATTACATAGAATGATGTATTGTAAATAAAGTGTGTTTAATGGCACAATTAAGGTATCTCTGAAACCTGCTAAAAGCCCACATCCATGACCACGAGATTCAGGTTGTGGGCTACATAGCTACCGCATGACAGAGAAACCAAAAAGGGGGTGGGTCCTAATCTATGCTAAGGATGACCTATCCATGTCACCTCTACCCCTGGAGACTAATCCTACTGCTGAGGGAGAGAGCATATACATCCGGATAACCCTAGGAGCACGCCAAACAACTAACAATTGGCTGCGTCTACCACCCACCAAAATCAGCCTCAAATCCTTGAAGCCATCACAAATGATACGGGCTATCAAAGTAACAATGGAGCAACTAATCCTGGGCAACTTCAACATTAACTGGGCCCCAGGACCCTGGTCATGCTTTGAAGTTACTTACCCATGAAGCAGGTGTGACGTAGGTCATCTCTGAACCGACCAGATTTAATTACAAAACTGGGAACCACACCACCCTTGACTGGGCTCTGGTGTCTAACCCCACTAATATACAGAGTGTGGGCACAATGGCAGACTCCTGAGTGACCATTTCCCAATCTTCTGTATATGGAAAACAAACCACCCAAGGTCCAACCTAGAATTCTCTCTGCCCATGACTTCTCCAAGTTCTCTGAACTACAATACAATCACTACCTAGTAAGTCTGGACTGAAACCCCATAAATCTTCTCCTACTCTTACTGAGGCTGTGCAATACTTCCAGGATGAACTAACCACAGCGGCCAACCTCTTTGCTCCAATGAAGAGAATGAGGCTAAAGGCAGCTGCTACAAGTGGATCTCTCCCTCCGTCAAAGCACTAATGGCTACTCGGGAAAAGCCTTGAAAAGTTTAGGCTCTCCTCCTCCCGCAGACCTCGCTGAATGCAAAGCCCTGAGGAACAAAGCCAAGAGAGCCATAAACTCGCTAAAGAGATTACTTAACACACCTCCAGAAAATCAGCCTGGGCAACCCCAAGCAATTCTGGAATTATATCAATGACCTGATCAATGGCAGCAAAAGCCTGAGTCCTGTTCCATGGAGATTAATGGCCAGCCACAACTGACCCTTCTCAAATATCGGATGCCCTTAACAGGCACTTCTCAGACCTCGAGGTCTACAAGACCTGCCTGTCTCCCCAGACTTCTCCCCTACCTCAGATGAACCACCTCACATGGAAAGACACCCATTTCACCTGAGACTGGCTAAACACACTGAAGTACTAAACCTCCTAAGGAACCTGAAACCGAAAGGGTCAGGGGACCTGACGGTATCAACCTCAGCTAATCAAGGCAGGAGCTATCTCCTTAGCCTGGCCTATAACCATGCTCCTCAATTGATCACTGAGGGAAGGAGCAGTCCTCACCCATGGAAACATGCCAATGTTGTCCCTATTCACAAAGGGGGCTCAGGAAAAACTCAACAACTACAGGCCCATCTCCTCCTCTGCTCACTTGCTAAGGTGCAAGACAGAGTCATCTACAATCAACTCAGGGACTACTTGGAAACTCATCAGCTCCTTGCCCCTTCCAACATGGATTTATAACAAACCATGATACTGACACTGCCCTCATTAACTTCATGGATGAAGTTCTCAGGGCAATGGACAAAGGATACCCACTGGTGCAGTTTTATAGACTTATCCAAGGTGTTCAACCTCATCGACCACAACTTGCTGTTATAAAGCTGCAAAATATAGTCCTAGACAATCATGCCTTGAAGTGGTTTTGGAGCTACTTATAAGGCAGGGCACAGAGGGTCTCATGGAAAGGGACCATGTCTGACCCACTACCCCTAAACCAGGGTGTACCTCAGGGCTCAATTCTAGGCCCCTCCTGTTTTCCTTGTTTACCAATGACCTGCGCACCCACCACGGGAGAGCTCGGTTGTGCAGTACGCTGATGATACTGTCATCTTCCAACCCCTGCATGACATGGTTGCCTTTAGGCCCCTACTCCAAAATGATCTCACTTCACTAGAGACTTGGCTATGTAAGAACAGAATGGTACTAAATGCCGACAAGACCAAGGCAATGCTATTCAGGCCAAGATCCCTGGATTTGACAGGTCCTCATCCCTCTCCTTAACCTCACTCTCTGGTAAAGCCATTAATGTAGTCCCTCCCTTAAAAACTTAGGACTCACATTAGATCAGAATATCACATACAAGGAACACATGGACCAGGTCACCAGGACCCTACATCGAAAACTTGGCACCCTGTACCGACTCAGGGACCAACTCATCCCTGAAGCCAGGCTTCCATAGCTACCAGTGTCCTTCTACCCAACCTGACCTTTGTGGCCCCTATTATACAGGGCATGGCTAAACAAGAGATTACCAGGATGCAAACCCTATATAATAAAATAGCTCATTTGCAACCTTAGACCACCTGAGATGTCACCACTGTGACACTTTGGCCAATCTTCATTGGCCCATTGGTCATCGCCTCCAACACCCCTTGCTTGTCCAGGCTACAAGCTTCTCAAACCCCACGCTCCACCAAGCATTGCCGGGACCATAACCCCTAACACAAACCCAGGAACCTAAGGACCTCAGATAGACACTATTAGAAGTCCCTAGAGTAAGGACAAATGCTGGCAGAAGATCATTTTCCTCCCAAGCAGAGTGCCAATGGAACAAGCTCCCTCCCAGGTCCAGACCTCCCTCACTCATGAACTTCCACACCAGGCTTAAGTCCCATCTGCTGACCTCAAGCCATGCCTCTGTCATGGCACTTAAAGCTCCTAAGGTACTCCCTCCTCTCTATTTAAAGCTCCTAGGTACCCCCTCTCCAACTTCCATCTCCTAGCTTAACCTTCCTACTACCTGCCTTATACAGACTGCTCGCAGGGGCCACGGTAACCCCTGAATAAACTATATGCAAAGTACTACCAATTGCTTAAATGTCATGATGATAACCATGCCTGTACCCATGCCTGCATCCACTGCTTTTTTTACTGTGCCTGTATCCACTGCTTTTCTTTTACCATACTTGTAACCATGCCTGTATCCACTATTTTCTTTACTGTAACCACCTCATGATGTAACTCACAATGCCTCAAATGTTCCTTATGTCCTTGTTCATTCTTATAACTTGTATTGTTATCCTGGGTCGCCCCTGAAAAGGGACCTTCGGGGCTCAGTGGCCTACCTGGTCACCAAAATTTAATAAATAAATAAATATTCAGTGTTCTTCCACCATTTATTTTTATTTGTCACATCATCATGTAATAATATTTTGAGATATTGCTCAATGGAAACTCAGTACTGAAACACGTTAGTGGCTCCCTTGTGTGGCAAAACTGATGTCAAGCAGAAAACAAGGGACGACTGATAACTAGTGTGTATGGATCATGTATTATATATGATGGAAAGAGTTATTTGTATATTGGACTATTGGCCAGTGAGCCTAAATAACTCACATTATGGATCCCAGAGATGGATCCGACATTATTCATGCAATCTATTCAGTTGTTTTTCTAGTCATCAAAGATAATTTTCACGTGTTACATACTGTTCAATTGAGAATCCTTTTACATTATCTTAATGTGGAGTTACTGTATCCAAGGAGAATAGCTGGCAAAATCACTCTGCTAAATGTACATCAGTAGAACCAGCACTGTTCATGAATAACCAACAAGGCAAAAATACAGTGCAAATATAACATAAATTCCTGTTCTAACTGGAATTGCTCAACAAAAGAGCAAAAAATATATGATAGATAGATAGATAGATAGATGATAGATAGATAGATAGATAGATAGATAGACAGACAGACAGACAGACATACAGACAAACAGAATGGAGTGTGTGTGTGTGTGTAGGAGCACCACCAAACAACAGGAAATGGTGGCTCACAGCTCACACTGCAGCTGGCAGCACCAGTCCAGATACAGCTGCAGAAGTCAAGACATTCCCACTGTTCTCCTACAAAGAACATGGGGAAAGCACTCCTCTCACTAAGCTGGGCACCCAAGTTTTGGGTGCGTGTGCCAAAGGTACTCTATTTATGGGCATCATGTTAAAAACAGACATCAGAATCTAGCAAAACTGATCCTGCTTAGTTAGGTTCAATTTGAAATCCCAGCATTTTTATGTGTTTTCCATATTTATTTATTTTATTTATTTAAGTCTTTGGTAACTGGGTAAGTGCACTGATCCAGGGAAACGTTTTCAGGCATGACCCGGGCCACATAGGAAGCAGTTACAGAGGTAGTGACAACTTATACAGTGAGTACAAGCCATGTGGATATACAGACATCATTGGTGAACAAAGAAAGTGACATGGGAAAGTAAAATTAATGGAGAGGCTGAAAAACAATCAGTACATCATGATAAGCAACAATTATTATACAATTATTTACTAAGGATGGGTGACCAGTGATGGGTGACCAGTGATGGGTGAATGCATGATGTAAAACAAACAAACAAACAAATAAAACATACAAGACACAGCCAAGGAGCGAGCTCAAGAAACAGGCAGTGAGGGATGTAAGACAGGAGTCCAAAGAAATTAAAGCGGGCAGGGAGGCCAAGGCAGCCCAAGAGGAAAAAGTCAGAAAGGTAGGGGGAGGGTTATCCAAGCTAGCAATGGCATGTAGCCTCATCAAGCAGCCAGGATTTGAGATGTGTCTTGAAATGGCATGGGAGTCCAGAGAGTGGATAGGCATGGGGATTCTGTTCCACAGAGTGGGAACAGCTATTGATAATGCTCTGCTACCCATAGCCAAAGAGACTTTCAGGATATCCATGGTGGGGACTGCGGATGCATGCAGACACCTCAAGGGAGTTCTGGTCTTGAGGAGAGACGTATAAGGGAGGCTTCACCATGTCTGATGGCACTGCCCAAGAGGTAGCCATGCCTGTAATCAAATCTGCAGTATAGTGGGAGCCAGCCAAGAGTCTGGTAAAGGTGGCTTTGGTGAGTGGAACATGATGCCAGAAGAGTGAAATGACATATATTGTTGTACGTGGAGCAGAGGCAAACATGCAAGGTTTAGGATGTGTGTAGTAAATAGGGGAGCAATAGTCAATCAAGGGTAGTAGGTTGCCTTGGGCAATGATAAACAGGCTTCTCTGGTCAGGAGTGATGTTACCCGATAAGCCAAACCAAGTTTCTGGTTAATAAGACAGATGACAGAGGAGATTTGATTAAAAAGGAGAGGATGGGTCCAGGATAACTCCCAGATATTTGAAAGTTCATACATTTTCAAGTACAGTATTGACCAGTGAGATTACTGAGAGGGTGGACCCAGCCTTGGCGACTTTAGATAGGAAGTGTTTAGATCCAAATAGCATGGCTTTAGTTTTAGCATTAACAATTAGGTGATGTGAGTGGAACCAGATGTGCACCACAGAGTAGTTATAGGATAAAGCCCTGGATATTTATTTTTAGTTTATGGAAAAAATTCATAAGATGCAGTTGGCACGGCACAAAAATGTTTGGTGCCATGCAAATCAAGTGGTGTGAAAGCAAATATGAGCATTTGAGGTATCAAAGTTTTACATTCGCCACAGAATGTTATCTGAAAATGCTACTGAGCATGTGCAAGCCAGAAAACACTGAATTTTAAAGTCTTATAACTAGGGAACCCCTTAATAGTTTTTCACCAGACCTATCAAAGGAACTACATTGGAACATAACACGTCCCCCTACAAGTTTGGGGAACAAATTATATTCCATATAGGCTGTAGGAAAGAGGAAAAAACATGTTCGGTATGGGACAAAAGTTAAACATTTACAAAGAATTTACACATGCAAATCTCAGAAACTGCAAAAGTGGCCATCACAAAATATCCACAGATCTAGACCTTGCCTTCCAGACACCACATACAAGTGTCAGCACATTTTGTAAAATGGTGCCAAAGATAATTAATGTGCAAAGTTAGGAGTTAGCATTGAGCAGGCTACTCAGCTCTAACTATGGGGTTGCTGCAGTGCCCCTATAATAAAATAACATAACCCCTTCCTTAAGAACTCATAAGAGTTTCAATGCCTTATTAGTCTGATGACATCAGGAAGGCACTCAAACTTTGCACTTGTGCCCTGATGTCACTGAACTAAGTCGACGTTGAGTATCTGCTCATTCTCAACAAATGGGAGTTAATTATTGTATAAAACCTAAACCACTTGAGCTTTGAACACACGAACATACAAAATTTGCCAGCAGATAAAAGCCTAATGGTCTATCAAGTCTGCTCAAATGTGCAGCTAGCACCTCTTATTCTGCAGCTGCCCCTCCCTTTCATCCTTCCCCCCCTTGACCCTCCCCTTGCCCTGTCCTAGCCCCTTTTGAGGAGTCCACTATTCTACTGGATGCCACTTCTGCTGGTAACATATTCCACCCATCTACTACTCTCTCTGTAAAAGGTTTCTCCTCATTTCCCTCCTGAACCTTCCTCCCTCCAGTCTCATATCATGGTCCCGAGTGTCCTCCCTCCCTTACTTTGCACAGCCCTTCCATACCTGTCTTGTTTATTCCTTTCATGTACTTGAATGTTTCAATCATACCCCTGTCCCTCCTCTCCTCCATCGAGTACATGTTCAACTCCTCAGCCTCCTCTTGTATGGTAAGTCCCCCAGCCCCTTAATCATCTTTGTCACCCTGTGCTGCACCCTCTCAGTAACTTAATGTCCCTCTTCTGATATGGGTGCCAGTACTGCATGCAGTACTCCAGGTGTGATCTAACTAATGATCTATACAGTGGCAGAATCACCTCCTCCTTGAGGATATCCCCTTGCAATGCAACCCAGCATTTTTGGCCTTTTCATCTGCCTTCCACATTGTGCTGAGTTGTTATTGAACCCTAATGAGCACCCCCAGATCCTTCTCCTCCTCTGTCTTGGCTAACTGCACTCCCCCAGCTGGTAACCCTCCTTGGGTTTTTACCCCAAAATGCAGCAACTTGCACTTTTGGCATTGAACCCATTGCCAGGTGTCCAACCAGGTTTCCAGCTTGCCAGGCCATCCTACAACCCCTGTTATCCCCATAGGACATCCACCACCGCTCCCATCTTGGTGTCATCAGCAAACAGACTGGTATTGCTTTTATGCCCAATGATGTTTCTGCAATGAATATCCCAAACAACATTGGTCCCCATCACGTGATGAGCCAGGCATGAGAGAATATTGGTTGTGTTGTCCTAGGCCCTACTTAGCCTAAATTATATTTCAAACCACCTCCAGTGATATATTGCTCTTTCCTACCCCAGTTAATTGGGAGAAGTGCTTGCTTGTCGTCCTCGCTGTAAAGTTTATGAGTTGTGGTAATCGAGATGAATTTCTTTAGCCCAGCATTGCTCTCTCTGGCCATGCCAGACCGTAAGCTAGTAGAATGGAGCCCGAGTTCAGTGAGCCTTATCAGCGAGATCACCAGCAGTTAAGCGACTGAAGCCTCACTTGCCGGTGCAGACAAGCAAGCGGAGCATAGGAATGGAAATGGAGGCGAATGTAAGAACTCCGATGATTTGCTGGAGATAAAGCAACTCTTGCAGGGGCTGGTGACAGATTTTGCTACTGTTAAGCTGGTGCTGTATTCACTGGCCCAAAGGATGGGGGGATGTGAAGCCAGGGTCTCCTCACAAGGAAGGAAGGTCTCGATTATGGAGCAGGAGGTGGTGATAGCCTGTAAGCAAATTAAGAAACTTGAGGACGCTTGGAGGATCAGGAATCCAGGAGTAGGAGGAACAACCTTATTCTGGCTGGGTTACCTGAAAGGGCTGAAGGCTCGGACTGTGTCTCCTTTCTACAGGATCTCCTTCTGTTATTGGGCCCCTACACCATTTGGGGAGGCCTATAATCTAGAAAGAGCACACACAGGTTGAAAGAGATGCCCCCCAGGAGTGAGGCCCAGGGTTATAATTATGAGGTTCCTGAATTATAAGGAAAAATCATATGTGCTTGCCTGTTTCAGGAAAAACAAAGCTTTGCAGTTGAATGGAGTGTCTATCTGGTTATTCCAAGACCAGACGCCATCAGTGAGAGAGAAGCAGAAGGAATACTCTGAGATAAAGAAAAGATGTATCTAGATGGAATTAAATTTCAGATACAATATTCTGCTATTCCATCTGTGCAGTTGCAAGCTGGGGAGAAAAGATATTTGACAGCACGAGATGCCCTGGAGGGTTTGCAGAGTGAACTTCCAGCATTATTCCAGTCGACTACTTGAGTTTCTTGCAGACAAGCAGAGAGATGATATGGCTCTGTTGAACTGGGTCTTGAGAGATGAAGAGAGATGCAATTGCTATATGAGAGGTTTTGCAACAATGTTTTTTTTTTTTGCTTACTGGTTGGGTGGGAGAATGGGGTAGGTCAGTCTGAGACTATTGAGGAAAGAAAGCTATGTGTGGGGTAAGATTTGGAAATGAGCCTTCCCTTTTTGTTTTGCTGTTCTTTCGAATCTGAATTGATTTTCATTTGTGCTAGAGGGTTAACCCCTAATCTATTGCTATATTGTCCTGATTAAGCGTGATAACTGACCTATTATTTTAAGAGTTGGACTTACCCTAATTAGCAGGCAAGTCAGGGTCTATATGCAGTCCCTTAAGGTGGGACTCCAGGCCTTGATAGTGTGCCAATAGGAAGGAGGGTAGAAGTCAATATTTCAATGATGACGGTGGGCACACACTCTATTTAGCTTGTAGGGGGCTCCCTCTGGGGAGGTTTACGAGCTGAGGTCCTGACTTGGTGGCCTAAATTATCTTTAATCAGAGTAAACGAAGGAATAACGGTGTTTATCAGGCAGCAAAATTTATATAGGTGGATGGGGTATAAGGCACTTGGGATAGGTCTATGGGGAAGTATGTCTTCACGGTGAATAATAAAATTAGTGGTGTGCTGTTGGGGGATGGGACTGCTCTAAAGGTTTTTGGAAGGGGTGGGTTACTTAGCTATTTTAGTAGCCTGTAGGGTTTGGGAGTGCAAGGAAACAGCTCGTCCATGGATCAATGTTATATAGGAGGTCAATTAGGAATTGGGGAAGGGGGAGTTAGGTGGGTTAAAGGGATTTGGAAATAGAGAGTCCAATAGGGAATAAGAGAGTGATGCAGACCATACGAGAGTTTAAAAAAGATGAATTATACCGGTTCTACAAACAGTAAGATGACTTGTGTTAAAATTATATCATGGAATGTAAAAGGTCTTAGAGGCAGACATAAAAGAACAGTAATTCTGAAGCATGTTGAACAGATGGCGGCCCACATAGCTGCTTTACAAGAGACTCACTTGTTGACAGAGGAGTTGAGTTCCTTAAGAGGATGTGGATGGGCCAGGTATATGGGGTAGGTAAGGAAACAGCATCGGCGGTAATTTTAATTGAGAAAACTGCCCTTATGATATAGCTCAGGTGATAGTACGGGAAGATTGTAGAGGATTTTCTTTGGGCAATATTCTGGCTACAGAATTGTTGATCATCTCCATTTATGGCCCAACTCCTTCTAACCCGGAATTTTTGTGTCATTAGAGATGGATATTGCTTTATTTTCCTCATACTCCATTATACTCGCAGGGATTGGAACCTTTGTCTAAATAACTGGAGGATAGACTGCTGCCATCCAGAGGGCCGGTATCCAAGGCCCAGGAGGCTATGATTAGGATACTGGAAGTTACAGCCTTGGTAGACCCCTCCAGGATCTCTCCATAGAGGAGACAATATGACATTTTATCTGCAGCCCACAACAGTCATTCCAGAACTGATTTTTTTTTGGTAAATAGGGAGGCACTGAGGGAGGTTAAGGAGGTGATGACTAAATGTAGGATACTATCGGATCACGACCCCATCCAGTTGACTTGGGAGCTAATAACTGCACCTGCTAGGCCATTTAGGTGGAAGTTGAGTGGCTTCTATTGACCAAGACTTCTCTAAGAATAAACTAGAGGATGCCCTTCTGGAAATAATTCAGACCCAGCTCCTAGCTTACAGAATAGATCCCTGGCCAAGGCCAACTTGTAAGGTCTTATATGCTGGTATAGTACAGGGTTATGCAAGGAGAGAAATAGGCTAAGATGAGCTAAAGAGGAGTTTTAGTGGGGCTATTCAGTCCCTGACCCCACTGGAAGGGACCTCTGAGGAAATAGACACCGAACTTCATAGTCTCACGAAGAGAAATGGAGGATATTCAATATAGTAAAGCTGAAATTTGGCTAGGAAAGATCCAGGCTAAATATCTGCTGCAAGGGATGTGCCTGGGAATGGAAGCCTCTAGAACAGTCACTGTCATAAAGTATGATGGGAAGGTTATTACGGATCCTCACAAAATGGCAGATGCATTTGACTCCTATTACCAGGAAATCTATCACTTACGACAAGTGGGGAGAAGGAAATTAGGGAATTTTTAGATAGTATCCCACTGCCGTGTTGAGCCCAGATCAGATTGAAGAACTGGCTGCCCCAATAAGTGAAGGTGAGGTAGTAGAAGTGATTCAAGCTCTGCCCATCGGCAAAGCACCAGGGCGGATGGCCTCACAGCTAAATTTTATAAGGTGCATCTCGGCACTATATTGCCCATTCTTAAGGAACTTTTAGTAACATAATGTAAGAAGGTATGATCCACCCTCCACTATATCAAGCTTATATTACGTTGGTCCCTAAGCCTGACAAGCCAACGGATTTGCCAGGTAGCTATAAACCTATTACTCTAATGAGTCAGGACATAAAGAACTTGACTAGTATTATTGCTAAGTGTATATTGAAGGTTGCTCCATATCTAATTAGCCTGGAACAGGTAGGATTTATGCCAGGAAGGGGCGGTGATGCGCTCAGAAAACTTCACCATATACTCAGCTATGCTTCGGATTCCTGGCTTTCACTAGCCCTGATATCTCTTGATGCAGAGAAGGCTTTTGAGAGAGTCTCCTGCCATTTCTTTTTGCCACAATGGAAAGGATGGGATTCCCTGAAGGCCTTCTCAGAGGTATTAAAATCTATATGCGGCCCCACGGCTAGAGTATTGTGTAATGGATATATTTAACAGGAGATCCAGCTTAAAAATGGGACTAGACAGGGATGCCCCCTTCGTAATTTTATTTAATATTTACCTAGAGCCCTTGCTAATTGCCATTAGCACAGATGCCAATATTAAGGGCTCACAATTGTGGAGGAATTGAAATTCTCTGTTTTGCTGACGATATATTGTTGCACTTACAGGACCCGCAGAAAGTTTTCAACGATCAGTGGAAATTATGGAGCAATTCTCCAGAGTTTCGAATTATAAATTAAATCTGAATAAGACTCAGATTCTCCTCTGACTCCGCATGTTTATAGATGCGATTTTGCACTGCTACAAATACTGTAAGTTGGTAGGAAGATAAGATTAAATATTTGGGGATATGGCTTATCATGCATTTGAAAGATGGGGCAGCAACTAATATGGAAAAGGTTTTGGCACCTATTAAGAGGATATACTGATGGAATAAACTACCCTTAAATTCTGCAGCGAGAATGGGGCTAATCAAGATGAAACTACTGCTCGAGGATATTATATCCAGTTTATTTAGCCCCATACATAATCCCTAAAGTATGGTTCATTAAAATTAGAAAGTTACTGTCTGAGTTCTTGTGAATTCTAAGCCCTCGGAAGAAACATAGTATCCTGAGCTTGCATATAAAATGGGTGGGATTAAGCTGCCTGATCTTCATTTATACTATGTGGCTGGGCAGCTGGGTCTCATGATTCGCTGGGGAAGAAGGGAGGAGGGAGAGCTATATATGCCAATATGGCTCCAGATAGAGAGACAGTTAATAAAGGAACTGAATTTCTCTCCAGAGGCATTGCTTTTTCCAATGTAGGAGGATGCCTCAAAACAGCAGCTACGGCCCCAATTGTTAAGACAGTAATGGCCTGGTGGCTGTATCTTACTCCTGCTCAAAGGAGGGATCAAATGAAGACCTGTGACCAGCCAGTGCTGGGTAATCCTAATTTATTGATTAGGGGTCATTACAAAACGCTGGAGTAATCACTTGGAGGGTCTGATGCTAAGAGATGTTATAAGAGACAATAAAGTGTCTCTCCCAGTGGGTTGTGATACAATCCACTTTTAGAAGACTACAGCTTGTTAAAGTGTTGGAGGGGTGAGGAAAGAGTTAGGAACCCCTTCAGTTAACACCTTCACCTAGGAGTATCTGAATATGATAGATCCCTTATCTAACCCTTTGTCAAAGGTCTATAAGGTCCAAACTTACCAACAAGGGTTCTAGGCTGGGATAGAATATTGGTCCCCAACAGCATGCTTGGGAGGTTATCTGAAGTGTATTAAATATGTACCTATACCCAAATATAGAATTATGCAGTTCTTTATTTTTAGATGTGGAACAGAGTCCACTGACATTTTACATGTTATGTGGGATAGTAAAATAAGCCCATTCTGGGCAGAAATTAAACAACACATGGACCCTATGTTGGACTATTCTGATTTTATACTACCCAATATTTGTATACTAGGTGATATGTCATATATAACAGGTGTCACACCCAAGTATCACATATCCTTGATGGCGGCAATGGTCAAGTCCTTTATTTTGAAACATTGGAAGGATGAACAGAGTTATGGATATGTACAGTGGGTGAGAGACCTTTATGAGCTTTGGGAAGAATAAAGAGGTCCATGTGTTGGGAGGGTAAAAGGGTTGTATAATAAAAGGTGGTCGACTTAGAGGTTATCTATCTATTACAGATAGGCAATGGCCAAACCCAGCTCTGTCTGTCGGGTTGTGATGAGCATTAAATATGGACAGGGCAGAATTATGTAGTATTTAGTGGATTGTTTTAGGGTCAAAAGATGTAAATATTAGGGACCGGTTTTGGCTGTAATACATATCGGATTTGGTAATGGGATAAAGGCCTTGGTCTGCTGGGTTTAAGTATGGGGGGAACTCTTTCCAGGGGCACATGGGGGACTACCTCCAGAATGTTCTAGTGTTAATGTAGGTGGCCTCAGTTAATAATATATTGGGTAATGTGACTAGTAATGTTGTTCTGTCACCTATTAATGCCATTTGTTCTCAATGATGATGCCTTTTGAAGATATAGTCCTGAATAGATTTGGTTTTGTGTACTGAGGGGACATCCCCATGGCTGTGCATGTAAATAATTGTTATTGTACATAGGTTACACAACCAGTTTTGGGTTGTGGATCCTGGACTTGCTCTAGGACTTGTGTTTGTTTGTATGAAACTTGTTATAATCCAATAAAGAAAGTTTTCCAAACAATATTGGTCCCAACACCAGACCCTGCAGAACACTGCTCGTCACTACTCTTTGGGATGAGAGCTCCCCACTGACCACCACCCTCTGTTGCCTTCCCTGAAGTCAGTTCCCTACCCATCTCATTAGCTTAGCACCCACCCTTGTGGCTTCTAACTTACTTCCCAGACTCTCATGCGGCACCAAGTCAAATGCTTACAGAAGTCCAGGTACAGGACATCCACTGCATGGCCCTGTCCAATTGCCTAGTTACTCAGTCATAGAACTCCACCAGGTTGGTTTGGCAAGATCTGTCACTTATGAAGCCATGCTGTCTGCTGTCCTGTAGTCCTTTGGCTCCAGGAGGGCCATCAGCCACTCCTTCAGGATAGTCTCCATCAGCTTACCCATGACA
Organism: Neoceratodus forsteri; assembly: GCA_016271365.2. Classification (NCBI taxonomy): domain Eukaryota; kingdom Metazoa; phylum Chordata; order Ceratodontiformes; family Ceratodontidae; genus Neoceratodus; species Neoceratodus forsteri. The sequence continues at coordinate 1,875,907,437 of CM057456.1, forward strand.
GATGTGAGGCTCACCGGTCTGTAGTTCCCCAGTTCATCCTTGGGGCCACTCTTGTGGAGGAGCACCACATGAGCCATTCTCCAATCCTGAGGTACACACCCTGAGTGTAGTGAGTATTAAATAGGTCTGCCAAAGGTCCCACCAGGACCTCTGCCAGCTCCTTCAGTACCCTGGGTGGATGCCATCCGGCCTGGCACCTTGTCCACCCTCAGTGCCCTAAACCCTCCAGAACCCTGCCTCTGTGATTTCCCATCCATCACCCCTCTTCCTCTGTTTCTGCCCTCCTTCTCCCCTTGCATTACTCCCCTCTTCTCCTTAGTAAGTACTGAGCAGAAGTAATCATTTAGCAATTCTGCCTTATCACCCCTGCTTCCACCCAACCCCTCTTTTCTAATCCTTACTATATGGTCCTTACAGTTCCTTTTTCTCCTGATGTACCTGAAGAAGTCCTTCTCCCTGTTCTTAATGCCCTGCACCAGCCTAAGCTCTGTAGATGCCTCTGGCTGCCCTTACTGCCCTTGTCACCTGCTTGATTTCTTCAGGTACTCCTCCCTATCCTCCTCCTCCTGTTTTTGTAACTCCTAAAGGCAGCTCTTTTCCTCCTTACCTTTTCCATGACCTACTTGCTCACCCAGCTTGGTTTTTTGCCCTAGCCTTCTTGCTGCGGCCTTGCTGAAGGTTCTGTTTGCCTGCACTATCCCCAGCTTCATGAACTCCTCCTCTGTTTAATGCTCATACTATTTTGAATTCTGGACAGGTACCCTTTATCACTTCCCCATCCTCCCGAAGTCAGCCCTCCTGAAGTTCAGCATCACTGTGCCAGATTCCACTCCTTCCTTACCCATATCCAATGTGAACCATACTGAGTGGTGGTCACTCCCCACCAGCAGTTCTTCCACCCTACATTCCCTCACAAACTCCCATTTGCCAGCAAGAGGTCAAGGAATTCCTAACCTGGTTGGTTGGCTGATAATTTGCATCAGGAAGCTGTCCCAGAAGGCATCCAGCAGTACCTGCTCCCTTCTATTCCTAGATGTTGCAGTACTCCAATCCACCCTGCAAGTTAAAGTCCCTCACAATCACCACACTACCCTTCCTGCAGGTCCTCCTGATCTATCCTGCTAGTTCCCTGTCTAATGCCTCTGTCTGAGAGGGTGGCCTGTACACCACTTCCATCCTGATAGTCCTATTCTTGTAATCCTGGATTTGCATCCATAGTGACTCCATACTATCATCATCCCCTTCTCCCATACACACTGCAGTCCTTAGTCCTTCCTCACATATAGTGCCACTCCCCTTCTTTCCCAATCATGCTATCCCTATGAAATATCTTCATTTTTGTTTTTACTTAGTAGCACACATGTCAAGGGTGTGAAAGAAATCTCATATCACACTGACCTCATATATTATAGGGACATGGTAGCACCCTATAATTAATATTGAGTTGGCTGTTTAATGTTAAACCTCAATTTTGCACCTTAATAACTGGCATAGTTTGACAAAATAGACCAACATTTGGCATACATTATTAGGCTGTCAGAGTCTCATGACATGGAAAGTTTCATGATGGCATCTTGTTCAGTTTTCAAGATACAGAGTGCCAAAAATGGAAAAAAATGTGTTTGGTTTCCTATACTTAACACTGGGTATTTTGTGCTCTCACAACCTAGACTGTGTGGAATTTTTAATGAAATTTTCTGGGTTGAAGGCCAATGCCAAGGTTAGCCTTTGGAAGATCTAGTGAAAAATATTATATGATTCCAGAGTTATAATGACTTTACAGTTACAGTAATATCTTGATGTGAACAGTAAAAAATGATCATGTGTGCTTATTTTCATATATTACCTTTTGGGCAGTAAAAAAATTACCGATCGAGAAGGCCACTATTTTTTCCCTTCTATCCTAACAGACATTGAAAATACATAAAACATCTGTTAAAACACCTGAACCTAGCTAAACGGGACCAGTTTGGCTAGATTCTAATTTTTTTTTAACATCTTGCCCGAATACCTTTTCTGGGCACCCATAATCCAGGTGCCCAGCTTAGCAAGAGGAGCTGTTCACCAGTGTTCTGTGTATGAGAACAGCAGGACTTTCTTGAGTTCTGCAGCCACAGATGAAAGCGCTACAGGTTGCAGTGGCAGCAGTGAGCCATTGATCCCTGTTCTCCCTGTCTCAATCTGTCTGTCTGTCTAATATCTATCTATCTATCTATCTATCTATCTATTATCTATCTATCTATCTATCTATCTATCTATCTATCTAGCTGTCTGTCTGTCTGTCTGTCAGTCTATCTGGTTGTTCACTTTGCTTCAGCATGGGGTGGCAGTGGGTAAGATAGTTTGTGTCATTTTTACAGTTTCTGAAGTCAGCCCAATATTTCCTCAGGAAAGCTGCCTAACAGCCCTGACATGACTAGGTCACCTAAATAAATTGGCGTGTTTCAAAAGCAAGACCAGTAACAGAGATAGCTGTTTTACTGCAGAGGTGGCAGAAAGGGATACAATAATAAAAGGATATGACAGTTAATAATGTGTCAGCAATGGAGCAGCTAGCAGAGGATCCTGCTTCACCTGTTAATAATAATAAAACTTTATTTTATGGTGCCTTTCAAGTACCAAGTCACCTAACAGATTTAGAATCAGAAATCAAACATCAACAAACATAAATCATATAAAATCAACAGTATCATCATCCATCAATCAATCAGTCACTGAATGCCTGGTGCCATAAAAATGTTTAAAGCTTGCTTAAATCCCTTACGATTGTGCAGCCGTAACCAATGGGGTAGAGAATTCCAGAGGGTAGGGGCCTCATGCATGAATGCTCTGGCACCAGAAGATCTCAAACACACCTTTGGAATCTCTAGCAATGCCTCGTTGGCTGAGCGGTGCAATCACCCAGGCAATAAGGGACCAGAAGCTCTTTCAGGTAATCCGGGCCCAGTCTGTGTAGGGCTTTAAAAGACAGAAGACTGACTTTGAAGATAATCCGCCTATTATACTGGCAGCCAGTGCAGTCCGCGAGCACTGTCAAAACTGGCTACCGTGGTTCTGCACCAGCTGCAGACGGCAGATCTCCACCTCGGAAGTCCTAGGTAAAGGAGTTGCAGTAATCTAAGCACGAGGACACAAAGGCACGGACCAGAGTAGAAAGATCACCAGATGGAACCAGATGCTTAATCTTAGAGATATTCCTTAGATGATAAAAGGACGATTTGACAACAGCTGTCATCTGAGAATGCAGGGTCAGCCTTTCATCAAAAATACCCCTAGGTTTTGCACCTGTTCAGAGGTCAAGAGTGATAAGCCACCAAGAAAAAGTCCAGAGGGCAAACTAACCCCAACCCACCTATCTGGTGACCTGGGTCCACAACCAGCACCTCAGTGTTTTCTGAGTTCAGCTTCAACCAGCTGGAATCCATCCATTCCTGGATTTCTGTGAGACAGCTATTAAGACCAAGAGCTCCATCCTGGTCAGGTGCAAAGAATGGTAGAGCTGGGTATCATCAGCATAGCAGTGAAACCTCAGCCCATACCTTTTACAATGTCTCTAAGGGCAGCATATACACTACGAACAACATGGGGACAGCACTGAACCCTGAGGTACCTTACACACCAGAGAGACTGTGTCTGAGGAAAAACCCAGACACCACTCTCTGAGTTCTTCCCATGAAGAACAATGTAAACCACCTGAGGACTGTACCTGACAGTCCACAGATGTATCTCAGGCAACCAACCAGTACCCCATGGTCCACAATGTCAAACGCTGAGGAGAGATCCAGAAGAACCAAGATGAAATGGCACTTCAATCTCTAGTCATCAGGAGATCATTAAGCACCTGAATCAGCGCTGTCTCAGTACTATGTCTCTTTCGAAAACCGGACTGGAGGGGTTCATAAATGTCATGAATGGTCAAATGGTTTCAACTGTGCAGCCACTACTTTTCAATCACCTTCCTGAAAAGGAAGGTTAGAGATTGGTCTGTAGTTTGCATGGCAGTCTGGGTCCAAAGAAACTTTCTTTAATAGTGGTGTCACCACGCCTCTTTCAGGGAGCTAGAAAATTCACCAGATTCCAAGGAGAACCAGACTACTCGTGCTTGGACCAGACCAATGAAGTCAATACAACCCCAAATTAGGGAAGTTGGTCCTGGGTCCAAACTACAGCATGTAGGGTGCACACTCTGGATGATCTGCATGACATCCATGAACTCCAGTCAGGTGAATGTACTCCAGGACAGCCAGGAGCAGTGGCCTCGTGCTGATCCAAAGCAATGCCCATAAAGTGTGCAGGTTGGAATGCCACCCTGATGTCAGCCACCTAGTTGCAAAGAATCAAGCAAGCTCATCTCACTCTATTTGCAGAAAGACTTTCTGGACTTGTAGACAGGCTGGGTTGCACAGTCTGTCCACAGTTCAAACAGCTGAGTTGGTCGATTCCGAGCAACTGCAATCTCCCTGAAAAGAACTCTGCCTTCTTATGGGTGATTGCAGATTGATAGGCTTGGTAATGGTCCATCAATCTAAGGTGATCAGCATCAAGGGTGGATTTCACCAGCAATGCTCTAACCTTCATCCTAGTCACTGCATCTCCTTCAAAGTCCCATCAAACCATGGGGATCAAGGTGAAGGGAGAGAGAATGCACTGGACTGGAGCAATGAGATACAGAGCCACCAAAATGGCCAACTTATAGGCCATCATGAGGGTCTCTGGGTCATTATTTGATGCTGGGAGGGACAGACGGTCAAGTACCACTGCTAGGCCTATAGAACTTACATGAACCCTCAACTCAGCATAACACTGAGATGCTGGGCAAAGCAATTGATAATTTTTTATTTTATTTTTATTTTTTCATTCTGGATCTCCCCTTGTTCTTGTACCCTCCATGCCCACTGCCCCTATGCCCTGGCTTGCCCCTCAGGGCGGGACTGCCAGGGGACTCCCCCATGGACACTATGAGCAAAGCCCTGACTTACCCCACAGGTTGCTGCCATGGGAGCAGGACCCCCATGGTGGATGGTGAAGGCAGTGGATGGTGGGATGGAGGGACGTCATGCCAAGGTGCTGGCTTTTTCCTTAATGCTTGATCCCTGGGGTTGGGGACATGCAATGACATCCCACATCCCTCCCACCCCTAACACAATGGCACCAGTTGTGACAGTACTCTAGCCTTCACCAGGGGTTCATGAACACTGGACACTTATCCTCCCTCCCCTGGAGAAGGAGATTAGTCCCAATGATGCTCGATCCTTCTCCCTGGATGGTCCTCCAACTCCTGGGTCCATTCCCAAACCTGAGTCATCAGTGTGGCAAGCAGAAATCCAATGTGCTTGCCTGGATCAATAAATATGTCAGAAAGCTTAATGACCTAAATGCTAAAGTGGATATTTTGTTAATAAAGAAGCAAACAGTAACAGAGAGAAGTTGGATGCCATTGCTACACAGGTTAAAAAAATAAAGTGGCAAATTTGGATATATCAAATCAAACTAAGGCTTTATGCCACAAATCAGAAAATTGAAAGTATGGAGAATCAGTTAAGATATAAATATTTAAGACTGGTTAGCCTAATGAAATTGGATTCTGAATTTAATATGGTGCATGATATAATGAAGTATATTTTTATTAAGACCTAGGATTTGCCTGAGGACAATCCTTTATTTTTAACTAAAGCCTTCCATCCCTCCCAAAATCATTTATATATATAGAAACTCTAACATAACCACAACATCTATAGTTAGTACTAACGATCCAGAAGACAAAGTCCAATAGCAACCTTATCTGCATTTGAATCCAACCATGATCTAATATTTTAATTGTCCAAATTATGTAAGAATAAGACATGGCGAGGTGTGGTTTATGGAGGATAAGAGCAAGCCCCAGGTGCATAATTAGGTTTGAGGCACTCAGTCCACGTGCTTTTAGCACCTGGGAAGTGCTCCTATCAACCCATAAATCACACCTCAGAGTGTCTTATTCCACTTGTAAAATGGGTCCCACTGAAAAACTCTCCTGGAAATTACATTAATGATTAAAATAAGTGTCCTAAGCATAAGTGTTAAATGTAGGTTACTTAAAGTAGAAAATGGAATAACAGTCCTTGCATTTGTTGTTTGTGTCTGTCTGTCTCATCTCCCACCACACACATTCTGTTTCTCCACCCCCACATTTTTTACTGCTTTTTTTAGGCTTTTTAAATTTTTATTTGTTTTATCATACCGTTTTGTGTGGCAGCCATCTGTAGCTGGGGAGTGGCTGGTATGACTGGTACTGAGGGTGTCTACCAATGATCATACATTCAAGCTCCACCCTCTTGATACACACAACACAGATTTACAAACAAAGATTGCCTGTTTTGTTTTATTCTACTTTTTCCTGTTGAGTTTCTCTTTCTTTTCTTACTGTGTTTCTGAGCTTGCTGCCTGTATCGAGAATAAGCACGTTCCTTACGCCACCATAGAGAGTGGTTTTCTCCTTTGCATGTCTTTCAAATTATAGCAATATTAGCTACAAGATTAAATTATTTTTTGTTTGTGGTGACGCAGTACTTTTAAATAACTACAGTAGTACTGCCAGTAAACCTGGGGAGGCTGGGTCTCGGGTTTCATTTTATTTCCATTTTCTAGCAGCATGCAGTGATGCTCGGTGGATCAGAGCTGCTGAGGAGTGTGCAGCATGAGTTCAAATCCATGTCCTAGAAGCACAGGCATCAGTTGTTCAATAGCAGTCAACTTTAAGACACCAAAGGTAAGAATTTTTTTTAAACTAGTTTTGTCTAAACTGATTTGGGGACTTGTCTGTCTTCCTAAATACAGTGAGTGAGAGACTGTGTGTGTGTGTGTGTGTGTGTGTGTGTGTGTGTGTGTGTGTGTGTGTGTGTGTGTGTGTGTGTCTGTGTGTGTTTCTGTGTGTGTGTGTTTGTCTGTGTGTGGGAGGTGGGGGTTCTCTAGATCCAGTAGGCAGCTCCTTCTAAAAGCTAGAGGTTGGCACAGTGATATGTGCTGTTCTCCTTCCTTCCTTCCTTCCTGACTGGCTGAAGAAGTGCTGTTTGGCACACTATATCCTGATAAAGACACAGCAAGAGTGCCTCTCAGCCATTCAGGAAGCAGAAAACTCCAGATCGATTTTGTGAAGGGAAAATTGACATACCAGTGCCACTGATTATATGTTTATCTGAACTACACATGCACTAGTCAACAACAGCAAAGATGTTTACTAGCTTATTGTCAAGATATACTGGAATTGGGGCACAATTTCAGCTTTATCACTTGATAAAGTACAACTTAAATACATGCATAAGAAACACATATTTTTTATACAGACCAGACCTCTGCCTTCATTTGATTTCAGTATTACACATTCTGCCAGGGAAGTTGAAGATGACTCACCAACAGCTTCTGAAAAGAAATGTCCCAAATTTTGAAAAGTGGGGAAGAACAGTAATCAGTATGATTGCATTTCATGCTGAAGTGATGCAGACATATATATCTTTCTTACTCCTTCTTTTTCATTTGCTCTGATATTTTCAGTTGGATAGTTCATCATTTTATAAAAGTTTATTTGTATTACTACTGACATATGATTAAAATATAATGTACTGAAAGGTAAAGCTGAGATGTAGTCATGTCACTGAACAGTAAATCCAGAGGTCATCAGTATGAATCCACTTCTAAAGTCTTAATATTTTATTTATTTTATTTATTTATTGAGTAAATCGGATTTACAACCGTTGAGTCAAAGACTTATTTACAAAGACTCCTCGTCATAGTACAAAACATCAACATAGTACAACACATCAAATTAGCATGTGGTATACATACTACAAAGTGGTAAGGACACACAGGATATGAACAGTACATAAAACAATGAGGGTTGTGCCTATACAATTGGGTAGCTACAAGTCCATCTAAGAGCATGTAAGTGGCAATGTACAGTTCAGGTAGTAAGGGGTCGAGCCTATACATTTAAGAAGCTATCAGGAAGCCGACTTTGTGATTTGCACAGTCAATATTGTGTTGAGAATTAACAGCAGTAGGGTGCAAAGCACTTTAGCCCAAACTTATTCCAGGAGTATAGGTGATAACTGATGGTCTATGTTTCCTGCTGGCACCTCCATCCCAGCTCTACTACTGAGACAAGACTGGGCAGGCCTGGCCAGTGCCCAGTAGCCAGGTGTTGGTGGTGCTGTGTAGAAGTCCATAGAAGCTGGTGCACTGGCAGCGGGTGGAAAGTATGTGGTCTTTGAGGGTATTTTGAATGGGCCTTGTCTGGTGATAGAGGTAACAGCTGTGGGGAGCTCATTGTACCATAGCGGTGCTCTGTAGTAGAAGGACCTTTGGGCTAGTATGGTCATAACCCTGGGGACAGCCCATATCAGTTAATTTGCTGAGCGGTGTTAGCTGAGGCATGAGCAAGAGCAGGAGGCAGAAACTCCAAGGGGGTTAGGCCTAGCTGAATTTTTTGGTGAGGAGACTTGTTTGGTATCAGACTCTTTCATCTACAGTGAGGATATTTGTTAGGGCATACAGGGTGCAGCTGTTGGTACGCCTGTCTACCCCAGAGGAGTCTGCATGCTTTGCTGATAGCTAAGTGAATTTTGTTTAGAGCCATGTGCTCAGCTGGCTGTGTATATGGCAAGTCCATAATCCACTAAAGAGAGAACAGAGAAGGTGACCACAAGGTTGAGGGCCTCTGGTGGCAGGCAGTCTCTATGCTGATACAGTAGTCCTGTGCGAATATTTACGGCTGAGGAGAGGTTATTGATATGTGGGTGGAATGAGAGCTGGGATCAAATGTAATGCCTAAATATTTATAGGTATGGACCTGTTCCAGTGGGAGGAGGGCTTTGGAAAAAGATTGTTAGTTGGCATCAAGTTCTTGCTTTGCCAGTGGGCAAAGAGCATTGACTTAGTCTTTTTACATTGACCACCAGTCTGTGGTCAGTGAACCAGTTTTTGACATGTTGAAGGCAAGCAGCAGGGAGGATTGTATGGTTGTGGGATCTGGGTGGGTGGCAAACAGTACCACATCATCTGTGTAGAGTAGAAGTTTACTTGGACAGGTTTTGGCAGGGTGTTCAGGAAGATGCTGAATAATAATGGACAGAGGATGGAACCCTAGGGGACCCCAGAGCAGAGAGGCAGAGTAGCGAGAGTGTTGTTTATCTTCACACATTGGGACCTATCTGAGTGATAACTTGCAAACCACGTGATGGGTCCAGGGACAGCCCGTGAGGTGGAGAGTATTTAGGAGCAATGTGTGAAACAGTATCGAAAGCTTTTGACAGGTTTATAAATACAGCTCCTGCTAGGTGTTTCTTATCCAGGCTTTATGCAGCAAGTTAGAGAACTCTGTGAGGGCAGTTGTTGTGTTATGCCCTGTTCTAAAGCCATGTTGTTCTCTACATAGCATGTTGTGCGCAAGCAGGTAGTCAGTGAGTTGAGTGGCCATGATTTTTCCAGGTCTTTTGAGAGGGTGGAAGAATAGAGAGAGATCGTAATTATTGAGTGAGGTGGGGTCACCATTCTTCAAAATTGTTGTGATAGTGGCCATCTTCCAGTCAGTTGGAAGCTGCTGTAGACATAGGAGAGGTTAAGGAGATTAGTCAGTGGTGAGAGTATAGTGTCTATTGAGCAAATCACTTGTCCTCCCTAAGCTGGGTAGAAGCAAACACCACTGAACACAAGATGTTACCACTGAGGTGGTCAACCTGCATTTAATTAGATTTGATTTGGTGCATTAAAGCACTGGCATCCAGTCGCTAGTACTTGCAACCCCTTCCCACCAATGCACATATGTCATTAACTCCCAGAGAGCAGTAGGGTACTGGAAATCTATCAATGTGCTCTGTGACAGCCCTATGTCAATATGCCTCTGATATGTTTTTGTGTTGAAACTTTAAGTAACAAATCAGCTTTAAAAACTAATAATCTTTTATATGTAATTATGGAATGATTTGTATCTAAATGCTAAAAATAAGATATTGCAATTAACTTTGCATCACACCTTCATAATCAATACTCAATGTTCAAACAAAAATTGGCATTAACATTACGTGTGCCTGAGTGTGTGTGTGTGCGGTGTGGGGGGAGATAATAATTACAACATAAAAATGCACAACAATTCAATACATTATAAAAAGGGTTTGTATAACTTTCATAATTGGTGAACTTTGTTAAAACAGTCTGAACACTATCAGGCATTCACTTTGTTAGAGTATGGGGTGGCAGTGATGTGACAGCCGTGAAAACCATGTCTGAAAATAATTGTCTCATACATCTTATGTTATACACAGTCATCAGCAACTGCTAGGATGTTTGCTGCTTACCCATGTTTAAGAAAAATATAAAATTACTGATTCGAATACATAATGTTCTTAAGATGTACCAAAAAGAAATCAGAATTGGAGCTTCAATCATTACTTACCATGCTGTAGACTAGAAGCTGCAGAAACATCAACATGCATGAAATATGGACTGCACATCTCATAATGCATGGATGGATAAGTCATTTGTTTTGGCAAACTCTCATCTGGCAGTGGCATACTGATGAAAAATGTTGTGGTTAAATCATAACAAAATAGGATCTAAACTACTACAGGACACCAATTTAATTTCAAAATATGATTAAAAACACATTTATATGCTTACAAAATAATGTCCTTCATATAAAACCTTTCATGTCCCCTTTAAATCAAAGTATCTCCTGAGCTTGACCAGCTCTGAGGAGGCACAAAAATGTATCTAGCCTGCTCCCAACCCAATCCCTGAGCTGCAAATCTTGTGACATCCAGCTGACCAGACCTGGATTTGAATCCCACAGCTTCCACTTGCATACTGTGTGACCCTGAGCAAGTCACTTAACTTCCCTGTGCTACCAGGTCACTCCTGTAAAAAGCTTTCAGCTTAGTGTGCTACTCCTGGTTAAACAACTAAAAAAAATGAGACCTGTTGCAAGCTTGCATGTTTAAATAAGAAGAGGCCCCACTTGGGATGAGCCCTAGTATGAGTGGTAATTTCAAATATTAAAAGGACCAGCCTGGGCTGACTCCTGCTATGAGCAGTAGTTTAAAATAGTTAATGGCCCATCCTGGGCTGACCCCAGTATGAGTGGGTTTTCAAATAAAATGATGCCCCACCCCATGCTGAGACTCACTCTGAGTGGGACTGCTTTAGTGTATGGAAGCCCCTCTGGGGCTTAGTCCTGCCACATGTGGCCAGTCAGCCCCTCTCTTCCTTAAGACCAGATACAAGCTGTTGAATTAAGTTAAAGAAACTCCATCTCTTACACTGATCCTTGCTATGAGAAGTTTGCTGAGAAGTCAGTTTCAGTGAACTGAGAAACATTTTTCTGTACCACTTCATGGTAAACTGCAAAACATCTCCTGAACTGCTACTTAAAATGCAAATCATTCTCAAGTGATACACATGTCCACAGTACTGTACTTTCTGGAAGCAGCTAGTATGACTAGAACCATAGAAACATAGAACCTAGAATTTGAAGGCAGATAGCACCATTGGCCCACCTAGTCTGCCTATTTCCCTACCTAATGGATAGGCTGCAGATCCTAGTTAACCAACAGCCTACTTCCTCCTGCACCCCCGCCAGAATTGCCTTTATATCTTTCCCATGCATTCTTGAATTCACCAACTGTTTTTGACTCCACTAGCTCCTTAGGAAGGCTGTTCCATGTATCCACCACCATCTTCGTGAAAAATACTTCTCACATTACTTCTGAGCCGCCCCTCTATCTTCAAATTGTGCCCCTGGTTCTTGCACATCTCTTTTTCTAAAGGATGCTACTCTCTTGGACTCTGTTGATTCCTTGATGTACTTTGAAAGTTTATATCTGTCCCCCGCCCCTCCTCTCCTTTTGAGTGTATACATATTAAGCTTCTTTAATCTCTCTTCATAGTCTTCTGGTGCAGACCCTGCACCATTTTAGTTGCCCTTCTGACAGCCTCAATCCTGTCTATGTCCTTGCAGAGATGGGGTCTCCAGAACTGAATGCAGTACTCAGATGAGATCTCACCAACTGTCTGTACAGAGGGATAACAACTTCCTGTTTTCTACTGGTGATGCCTCTCCTATGCATCCCAGTATCCCACCAGCCCTCCTTACTGCCTTCTCACATTGCTTGCCCACTTTAAGATCATCTGATATGACTACCCCAGGTCCCTTTCCATTTCTGCTGTTGTTATTATCTCACCTCTGTTGTGTTCTCTTCCCTTGGGTTTTGTTTCCCAGGTACATTACTTGGCACTTCTTTGCATTGAATCTAAGCTGCCATACATTTGACCATTCCTCCAACCTCCAAGTCCCTTTGCATCCTTTCCACCCCACCTTCTGTATCAACTCTGTTGCAGATCTTTGTGTTGTCTGCAAATAGACATACTTTTCTTCCAGTCCCTCTGTAATGTCACTTATTAAGACATTAAAGAGGACTGGTCCCAGTACTGAACCTGCAGTACCCACTAGTAATCCCCCTTTCCTCAGAGTGAACTCCATTTACTATATCCTCTGTATCCTGTTGTCCAGCCAATTATTTATGCAGGCTACCACTTTGGACCCACTCAAGGCTGGCTAACTTGTATATTAATCTTTTGTGTGGGACTGTGTCAAATGCCTTGCTAAAGTCTAGGTAGGCCATGTCCATAGCACCTCCTGGTCTACTACATTGGTCACCCAGTTAAAGAAATCTATTAGATTCATCTGACACGACCTTCCTGCTATGATGCCATGCTGCCTTGGGTTCTGTGCCACACTGGCCTCTAGGAACTCAATAGTTCTTTCCTTTAGAAGTGATTCCATCATTTTCCCTACCACTGAGGTCAAACTAACAGGTCTATAGTTTCTTGCCTCTGTCTTGCTCCCACTTTGTGAAAGGGAATCACGTCCTGCCTCCTCCAGTCCTCCAGTACCACAACATCCTCCCACGATTTATTAAAAGTGTAGTCAGTGGTGTCACTAGTTCTACCAATAGTTCTTTAGAATTCTTGGGTGAATCCGGTCAGCCCCCATTACTTTGCCCACCTTCAGTTTTAAGAGTTCTTTCAAAACTCTTTCTTCTGTGAATGGACTGGTATCGACCTCCCTATCCAGAGTGCTTCTATTCTTTGATTTAGGTACCTCCCTCCTCTTCTTTTTATGAATACTGAGCAGAAGTATTCATTCAATATCCCTGCTTTTCACTGTCATCATCTGCCCACCTCCCTTCCCTTTTTAAGCTTCACTATCCCTCCCTTCATCTTTCTTCACTCCCTAATGTACCTATAAGAGGTTTTATCTCCATTTTTAACTGAGTTGGCAATCTTTTCTCAGTTTGGACTTTTGCTATTCTGACTGCCTTCCCCGCTTCCTTCTGCTTTACCTGGTACAGTTCTCGTCCTGCTCCTTCTGTGTTTCCTATACTTCCTGAATGCATCCTTTTTCTCCTTAACCTTCCCTGCCTCCTCCTTTGAGAACCATAGTGTTTTTCCATCATTTTGCTTTGTTGATTTGCTTCACACAAAGCTTGTTGCATCTGTGATGGCTGTTTTGATCTTTCCCCATTCTTCCTCCACTCCCTTCTCGTCCATTTGCTAGTGCTTTTCTGAGGCACTGTCCCATTTTCCCAAAGTCAGCCTCCTAAAGGCCAACACTCTTGCTTTTGTATGGCTAGACTCTATGGTTGTGTTTATCGTGAACCACACTGTTTGGTGGTCACTTGTTCCCAGATGGCTACCACTTCTAAATCCAAGATCCTTTCTCCATCCCAATTTGACAGTACCAGGTCTAAGATTGCTCCTCCCTAGTGGGTTCCACCACTAGCTGTCTGAGACATGTCCCTGTAGGGCATCGAGAATAACCCTGCTTTTGATTGGCTGTAGCCAGGGTGCTCCAGCTAACATCTGGCATATTCAGGTCCCTCATCAACAATATCTCCCCTTTTCTGTCATTCTAAGGATGCCTTCTATCATTTCCTTGTCCATTGCCCCCCTGAGATGGAGGTTGTATACAAGCCCTGTAATGAATGAGGTGCCATAACCTGTCTCCAGGGTAACCCACAGTGCCTCCTCTATTTCCTGTTTATCCTTTCGCTCCATTGCTTTGATCCCTTCCCACATAGAGAGCTACCTCTTCCTCTTTTACCCTCCCTGTCCTCCTATAAATTGTGTACCCTGGTATGTTGACATCCCAGTCATGATTCTCAGTGTACCATGTTTCTGTGACTGCCACGATATCCAGATGTCCCTCTTCCATCAAGGCACTAGTTAAGGGAGCTTGTTACACAGACTATGGGCACTGGTACTCATCACCTCCATTTGTTGATGGCTTTACCCCTTTAGCCCCATCCATGTCCCTACTGACTTTTTCTGTATTTACCACTATCCTGCTCACATTAACTTCTCTACCTTGGTGTTTACCTCTCTAACTACTGTGTTTTTGGGGGAGGTTGGGTTTTCCCCTGCTCCTTTCAGTGCCTCCCCTTGGCTAGTTTAAATGCTTGCCAATAATGCATTTAAACCTCATCACCTAGGATTCTGGTTCCTCCTGACAGATGCAGACCATCATGCCAGTATAGACCTGTATCCTCCAGGTGAATCCCGGTCCTCAATGAAGCCAAACCCTGAACTCTGCATCAGTTTTCAACCATTCATTGAATCCCATGGTATGGAGTACCATAGCATCACCCTTGCCTATAGACAGGCAGCACCTCTGAGAAGGTTACTGTATGTGCTACTTGTTCAAGGCCCTCCCCAACTTTTCAAACTCCTCTGCACTGCTCTGATCCCATTCACAGCCAGGCCATTCATCCCTAGGTGGACAATGATATCCTGCTCCTCTCTCCTGCAGCTGCTCCCACAATCCTGAGGATTCGCCTCCTGTCCTCCAGCTGTGGTGCCAGGCAGGCACCTTACCTCCCTCTCCCTTCATTCCCCAGATCTATCACCCTAATGATTGAGTATCCCACCAGGAGTTGTTTCCTTCCTCTGTGGCATCCCATGTCACCCTCCTGTGGGACTCCTTTGTGGAGGTTCCCAGCATCCTCCTTGGTCTTCACTGCATGTGCCTCCACAGAGGAATCACTTTCGCCAGAAGACCATATGAATTGTGGAGAGGTACAACTGGAGGAATGTGCCTCTGTTCCACCATCTTCTCCTCCCTGAGCCCACCTTGGTCCAACTGCTCCTCTTTCTTGGCAACCTCTGAGGTAGCTGCAGTAGCCCTGGTGGTCCTGGTTGGGAGGAGGTTTCAGTAATCCTAGCCAAGTCAGCCTGGGGACGAGCAACCTCTTCCCTCAGACCAGAGAGGTGCTTACAAATAGGCAGCATCGCAGCCTCCAGAAAGTCTCCGGAAGACTGTTGCCCCACAGCCAGTGCATTGAACTACTCCCCAAATGTCTGTCTTCCAGTTTCTCCTGTGTTAAGCCTTTTTTTCTTTGTTATATGTATAGTTACTGAGTGTGCTATTACCTGCAGTGCAGTGTGCTGTGCTGGTAAGGATACAAGCTGTATGCACCTTGCCCCTTGAGGAAATTATGTCAGAACCCCTGTTAGAAAGGAAATGACACTGGGGTGTGTGGGAAGGGTGAGTTTGGGCCTAAGCTGTGCCCTCAGGAACAATCAGCTACAAGCTCTGACCCACCACTAGGATGAGTGTTAACCTTTCTTTCAGCAAGACAACCTGCACAACAATCAGGGGAACACAGTCTCCTGCACCTGAGGCTGTCTGTGTTTCAATCCACAACTGCAGCTTTTGCTATTACAACTCCTTAGCCACCAGTACATTCTTTAAAAATAGTTTAACTGTCACATAATCCTAGTAGTCAATCCAGCTACCCACAAGGACAACCAAAATGCAGTATTTCAACCCTTCTGAAGTTACTTCCATGATAAGCAGAGTTTGCAAGCCCTTCTTCAACTCCTCAGCCACCTGTAAATTATTCAAAAATAGTTTAACTGTCACAAAATCCTAATAGTCAATCCAGCTACCTCAAGGGAAAACCCAAATGCAGTATTTCAATCCTTCTGAAGTTACTCACAAGATAAACAGAGTTTGCAAGCCCCTTCTTAGTTAAACACTAAATAAATATATAAATAAAAGCAATTACCAAGGGTAGTTAGTTTCACCTCCCACAGAATTGAGCAATAGGTGCAGGTTGCAGATATCAAGTGCAATATAGAATTTCCCACACAGCTCACAGCTGAGTAAAGAAGTAGCTTCCTTCAATGTCAAGAAAATGTGCTTTTCTTAACAGTCACACAGCAAAGAGACTGAAACAAATTGCATCCTTGACATACTCACCAACAAATATTTCTTTTCAGTCACTGAAGAATGTTATGTTTCATGTTTAGGCAACTTGGGCAACTTGGAAGGGACCGACGGTGTAAACATAAGTGAGCTGAGTTCTGTTACTTTGTTCCAAGCTGACAGATGGCTGTTGTGGGCTCTTGCTGTTAGGCATGCTACACTACACAACATACAGATATTTAGAGTTTTTGTGGATGTAATAACACATATGAGTCAGCAGAAACTTGAGATTGTATGTCCTTAATGAGATACTGTATGAGCACCACTAGAAAGTTTGTGAAGATCCGCAGTTGAAGTGGCAGAAAACAGAGCCCAAATAGAAGAGAAGTGTGCCCATCCAGAAACCATTGACATACTGATCCTCTATTCTGTAGGTCATAAAGTCCTTGCTGCGCTTGCAGTTATCAGGTGGATTCTTGCCTCAGCTTGAAGCAGGTGGATTTAGCTCTTTCCATTTATTGTTCTCGCTGTGGGCACATAACATACCCTGAACCAAACAATTTAGAAGGGAGTTGATCTCCTCAAAATCCAAACCATGGACGGAAGGTAGGGCTGAAACTGGATCCTATGTGCACCTGCCTGATGTCACACAAACTGGAACAGGTGAAGGAAATATTTTTGAAATTTTAGGCCAGGGTGAAACTTGTATTCATGGTAGCTATCCAGAACTCTAAGTTCTGCATAGATATTCCCATTATCATCCATTGAAAATTGGACTCATTACTTTCTTCACTCACTGTGCTTAAAGTTTGTGGGGATTGAAGGCATAAAAAGATACTGCAAATGATGTTTATTCTGTGCCCATTTCAAATTAAACTGTTCATGGATTAATGAGATTTTAACTTATTCAGACCATGACGTAACTAATCATCTTCATAAATATGTAAACCTAATCAAGTAATATCATGTAGAAAGATACAATGACACTGATTACTTGTCTGGCTGTCTACCCTTATAATGTTATATTTCCATCATTGCAGTTTCATCATTGCAGTTAGTTTTGAATTATCATTGACATTATGTACGTTTCTAAACAGCAATGTTTCATTGAGCATTTCTTTTACATCACAAGTGTGAAATCGGATACATGGTTCAGATACTGACAGGGCCACTTACATGTTGTGTGTCACATAACTAATCATCTTCAGAAATTTGTAATCTCTAATCAAGTAATATCATGCAGCAAGACACAGTAACACTGACTACACATATAGCTCTCTCCTCTTATACAGTACATTTTATTTTTGCACATTACAGCAGTTTACTATTATTTTGAATTATCACTGAAACTGTGCATGTTTCAAACCGCAATGTGTCATCATGCATTTGTTCTACATCACAGGTATGTGAAATGGGTTACATGGTCCAGATCCTACCAAGGCAACTTATGTTGTGTGCCATCATTGTTTATTTGTATAAGAAAAATATGTTTCAGCTGTTACTGTGTGATGAGCTTTAAATACAATGTTATGAATAAACTCCATATATTCAAAATGATCTTCTGGTTATGCTTAACTGTCAGTGCTATACTCAAACTGAAGTACATGCAAAACAAGAGAGGCTGAGAGACACCGTAGTTTATAATGTAGAAAAATTCAGGTGATTTGATTGCCAGAAGTATCTCTGAGCCATGCAATTATTGACTCATAGTTACATACCAGAACTACTTACAGCCATTCAAACCTCACCATGAATATACTGTACATTTAAATATCAGTATGCTGCCATTTTCTGCTACACCTCAGAAGCAGCATAAAATGAAATCAAAGTGACTTGCTGTACTGAGGAAACTTACAAAAATCAGCTTAGGGAAGTGCAGACCAAGATCAGAGATGGGGGCTAGATTTTCAAAGGCTAAAACAGGTCTTGTGTGAAGCCTTGTGTTGAAGCTGTTTTTGGGGGCAGCTGTGCAACTCCTTTGCCGCAACTGCAATAAATTTTGTACTGTTAGGCGAAAGTTGCAACAATTTCTCAGTTTATGACAGCTTCCACCAAATATTTGCAGAAGTCCCATAATAAGGGTCTCCGATGCCACAAGTTAGACCAGAGAAAGTTGGCCTAACTTGCAGCATTTGATGCATGGGATTGAAAATCTCAGTTGTAGGCGGGAGAATGCCAAGCCATTGTGTGCCAAATGGTCCGGTGCACCAGGGGCTTGAAGCATTCTTACGGTTTTGAAAATTGAACCCTGGATGTTTCTAGTGAGGATTATGACTGTGTGATTCTTGTGTGCAGATTGACAGCTGAAACTGGATCTGTTTTTAATCCTTATCCTAATCATTATGTCATCTGGTCATTTTCCCATTTCACAACCTGAAAGGCATCCCTTTATGAATGCATTTGATGCACTCATGGAAGCAGCAGGAGTGAGTAGTGCTGGAGGAGCAAGCCATAGTGGCAGGAGGAAAAGCACAGTTACTGAACATGAAGTGGAGACATGCTGTTCTCATACAGGAACTGATTTTTCCATTTACTCACAGCTCCCCATCTGGATGACTTTTTACTTCAAATAACATGTAAGAAAAATTACTTGGTGTGATTTTTCTTACATATGTTATAAGTGCCATAAAACACTTGAGGGTGTGTGTTTATGGTCAATAATCTCATACCTCTCTCGGTGATTAAAGGCACCTGGCGCAAGCACTCATGCCTGACTGCATCCTTCGAGGTGTGTCATTACTGACCAAAAACATACACCTCTCATTCATTATTGCATACATATATATATATATATATATATATATATATATATTAGCAATTGTAAATGCTGGATGAAAAAAATTGTTTCACTGCGCAAATAGCATGCTGTACACATGGCTCCAAACGTTCTTAGTTCTTTAACAGGGTTTGCTGTCAGTTCTCAAGACATAATTGTTTGTTGCAATTTCCAGTAAGGCCAAGATTAAATAACAAATGAGCCCAATCACAGCTTTCAGACAGTGCTAGGCAATATCTCATGCAATGCTCTCACCCCTACCCTCTTCAACCACTTGTCATCAATAAAATTAATTATAACATTAATAGTGTAAGAAAAATGCATAAAGTGAATGCAATGCATAAAATGTAATCTGTGTGTTGCAGCTATTGTATGTTTTGCAAACCTATCAGTACAGTCGTCCCTCAATATAACGAATGATTTGGGATCCATTCTGTGCATTCGTTATAGTAACTTGGCTCATAAATCGAGGGACGCAGAATACAACTACAGGATTACGATTGCAAAACTCTTTCATTAATAAAAGCGTAGTACTTTGGTTTTTCAGAAAAAGTAGTTTATTTAATCATTTATTTATTAAAACATCAGCTTAATGCAGCTTAATGCAGAATCAGTACTTTAAATACAGTAGAAAACAACTTTGACCATGGAAAAAATTACTGCTTTGGTTTAAAAATCAGTGACTTTAAGCTGTGTTGCTTTTTTTGCATGCAAGTCTCTGGCATATGACAAAATTTGCCTTAGCTGGACCAGTTTCATAGGGTCTGCTTCCTTGCATTCAAGCCAGGTGAGAGCTGTTCTCAAACTGCGAACTGCCTCCTGTTGTCGGCTTGTCCATCAAATCATCCTCGCCCTCCTCATCCTCCTCACCAGAATCTTGATGTTCAGGCATCTTGCCATCTGCCAAAACGCTGGACAAAATCTCAGCATCTGACATTTGGTCAACTGTGGGCACCATCTCATCATTAGTAATCAAGCATCTATGATTTCGGATGCTTTGTTTTTGTTTGCTATCAAGTTGAGATTTGTAGCCAGCTGTGCTATTTCGACAGTGTCATCAACATCAAGATCACTGTCAAGGTCGGTAGTGGGCGCGTTGAATTCAGGTGGGAAAGAAGGACCTAGTGTTGCGACCCAGCAGTGGTGCATGGTGGCAGTCGAGACAGTCTCCCAGGCTTCACCCGCAAGATGTATGCTGTCCCAGTCATTCTTGTTTTTTAGAACCTCCTGCACCCCAATTTCAGCATTAGGTTGACCATCACCAGCTGAGACAATCTCACTTAGGAGTCACTTCGATAGTGTTTTTGAAAGTGGCGATTGATTATACCACCATCCAGGGGCTGAACCTTAGATGTGGTGTTCTTTGGTAGAAAGACAGTGCAAATTTTGCCATCTCTGGACTTTAACTCTGCCTTAGGAGGATGGGCAGGGCACTGTTCCAGCAGCAAGATTGCCTTTGGTGGCAATTTATTCTCTGAAGATGCTGCCTCATGGATGGCACAAAGAGTCAAAAACTACCTTCTAAAAATGTCACAAGTCATCCATGCATTCTTGCTGCTGTCATAAATGACAGGCAGCCCACCCTGTTAGTGTGTGCAGACTTATATAACAAGCTCATATGGGATCTACACCTGAGTTTGTTATATGTGATTATTCATAATAATGGGTTCGTTATAGTGGGTTATGACTGTATAAGTATACAAACAAAACAGAATGCATGGTTGTAGAAAGACATATTCCTGTACTAAGTTGTGTACAATTTTTTAAGGACAATAAAAAGGCTTTCTACTGATGCTATTGTTCCATGCAACACAACACAACACAACACAGGACCAGCTGATACTTATTCTGTTGTTGCCACCACTGTAACTGTTCCAAGCCCAACTCATGCGTGTTAATATTCCAGTACGGTGGTGCCCAATCTCCTGTGATAGCTGCTGCCCCCACCTTGCCTCTTCTATTATTCTGTGACACCAAGACCCCACCCTCAGTACCACCACACAACACTGACACTGGGGGTGCCCAAACCCCAGTGCCTGCACCTGAAATAAAGAAACCATCCTTCATAGATTTTTAAATACACCCTTCAAAAAAAGAAAACTGTCCATTGATGTCTGTTGCCACTGTTGCTGTTACTTTCCACCTGACCCTCCCACTCAGCACCCACCACCCCACCCCCAAGCCCAATCCACGATGTTAATATTCCAGAATGGGGTGACCAATCCCTGTACTAGCTGCCACTCCCACCATCACCATTTTGCTTCTGCAACACCAGGGAGCCCACCATCAGTGCTGCCAAACATGACACCAACACTGGGGTGCCCAATTCCCAGTGTCACCAGCTGAAATAAAGAAACCTGTCCCTTGTTTTATTTTCACATACAGCCTGTAAAGGAAAACTGTCCATCAATGTCTGTTGCTGCCACTGCCAATACTGTCCTCCAACCCAATCCTCCTACTCAGCACCCAGCACCCCACATCCCCCATGCCCTTACTTACCTATCGGGGTCCAATGCCATAATTTTTTTTGACCACAGACATGGCTTCATTCTTCAACACTGGACCATGAACTGAGGAAATCAGGTATGTGGTTAAATGTATTTCAGTGGGGCTTTGAACTTGTCATTATAACTTGGTCATTTGGTATGCCTCCTGAACAGTGATATTTCTATGGCGACTTGCGTCAATATCAACAACAGCACCATGTCACCGCGAGAATTGCCGCTGAGACCAGGCAACCCTTCCCTGACCTGCACCCTCCCTGAACTAACTCCAACCTGGAGTTAGAATCCCAAAGTATGGGCGATGAGGGCAGAGCTCCCACATGGGGGTTTGGGGAGAAGCTAACCAAGAAAAACACACACCAATATGTGAAGCTCCATGTCAACTGCAAATTGTTGTCTACATGGAGACTGGTGCTTGCGATGCAGTCGACATTTTTCTTGTCAAATCAGCATCCTAGAGCCAGTCATTTTTGAATATTTTGCCCACAATTTTCAACTTGCTTTTTGGAACCCTACCTCATGAACAATGGCAGTGAATTTAAGCAAATCTGTCCTGAAATGTAATTTTGCAGTCACATCATGAAATCACCTTTCAGGCAGGAGTTGAACATTTTGTTCAGCTTTGTTCTTGAGGTGGGGTCATAAGAAGGCTATGCTGAAAATCTGGGATAAAAATATTAAAAGCAACAATGTTATGTGAGTACATTGAAATTTACAAATGCAGGCTCATAACTTTGGTAATTTTCAATATTTTCACCCCAGATTTTAATCTGAACAAAATGTGCTTTAGCACTTATGGTGCAAATCACCTTTTGGGCAATATTTTGAAAATTTTCTGTGCCCTTGTTCATAAGGTGTACACATAAGAAGGCTATGTGGGTCATGCAAAGGCTATGTTAAAAGTTGAAGTAAAATGTGAGAAAACAACAGATCTTACTTGAGAGGGTTCTTGCAGTAGGTAATTACATATAGGACTGATGCTGGCAGGCGCCAGGACCCCACAGAAACATTTCTAGCTAGCAATCTCTGGCAGGGGACGCCCCACTTTCAGGTGACTGATGTCATGTGACATCAGTATAAGGGTGGTCCCCACACCGCCTTTTCCAGTTCTTTTTCCTGCCTTTAGCTCTGTCACGCCTTTGTGGTAAACTTAATGCTCATCAGCCCTGTCGTCAGCAGTTTTGCTGTCGGTTTTATGATTTATTCAACAAATTGTTTAATTTTCGGTGGTGTATGTCATCCCTACACCCTCCAAGCACAAGAATAAGTGTGACTCATGCAGCGCCTAACTCCGCAGACAAGGATGGCCATTCCCAGCGGCTCTTCTGTCTGGGCCTGGATCATCAGGTGGAGAAGTGCCAGCACTGCCTCAATTCAATGCTGCCATCCGTAGATGGAAGCAGCAGTCCCTGGAGGCCTACATCCTAAGAAGAAAATGCCTCCATGGAGAAGGAGTTGAAAAGCTACAGCAGGCTTTCACTTCCCCGAACGCCATCATAAGAAAAGGATAAGGAGAAGCACCAGGACCAGGACTCCCTCGTCCACCACAACCGGCTGGAGTCGCCGTGCTACAGAAGGTAACATCCCCCTGGGACCGCTCCATGACAGCCATCTTGAGACTTCAAGTGGCATCGCCCCACCTGTCTGGCTCATGCTCGAGCCTTTGGGCACCTCCAGGCTATTGAGGCCCCACACCCCAGTAAGGCCACCGTGCAGCCATTGGTCCAAGTGGTTCGTAAGCCAGACGCCAGCTCCTCTGACACCACCAGGAGACAGTCGCTAAGTCGCTGACCCTTCAGAGCTGTACACAGCCCTGTTCCATCCGACCAGGCTGATCTCCTTCGAGGCTGCCTTGGGCGATGGGTCCACTAAGTCGGATATCGGTTCCTCCAGCGCTGCCCAGACTCCACCAATAAGTTGGACGCCAGCCTGCCCAACGATCACACAGCTGCCGAGCTGACGCCGACCCCTTTCATCCACCGTCCCTGGCTCCCCCACAGCCCTCACTGCCCTCCGGGAACCCTGGGACTCTCAGCCTGACCCCAGGGATTTTCTCCTCCTTCCCTGGGTGATGCCAAGGATCTTGCTGTGCCCCGCCAGGTCTCCCTCCTGCCAGGCTAGACAACCTGACATTGGCTCCTGGACGCCGCCCCAATGCTGGTTCTGCCTATGTCGGGCAACATCCCTCCCAAGGGTCTGTTCTTCCCCACACTGGGAGGGAGTCTTCTTCTTCCTTCCTCCTCCTCGGGCACCTCGGATGACTTTGATGGTTGTTCTGACCCAGATGATGAGCCCCGCTGTCCGGATAAACCCAGGCCAAGGACTCTCTGAAGTTTTCTCAGGAGGATCCTTCCTTCACGGAGTTGCTGCGCAAAATCCAAGAGGTTCATCAGTGGCGCCCTTGAGCTGGATCCACAGTGTAAAAGCTCGCTGTGCACCTGGATCTGCCTGAGACCACTCCGACCTTGGTGCCACCCTGATAGAGCCTTATGCCGACCTAGTTTCCACTATTTGAAGCAACCATCGGCAATAGCCCTCTTCATCAGAAGTCAGACAGGCTATATCAGGCCCCGAGGGTATTGATTCTCTAAATTCTCACCCTCGAGCTGACTCTGTTGTGATTAGCGCTGCTCATGGTCGGTCAGCTAACCCAAGCATTTGAGTTTCCCACCTAACAAAGAATTCGTCTTCTGGACCAGTATGGCAAGAAAGTCTTTGCTTCTTCCACTCTGGGTATTAGGGCCCTGAATTATGTCGGTCACATGGGGATTACCAGAAAACGATTCTAGTGAGGTGGAATCAAGTTGGACTCCTTCCTGATTCTCAGGCAAACAGGAAGTGGCTGGTCTTGTCCGCTCTGCACATTCGGCCAGTCAGCACATTCTTCGTGCCATGTACGATGCAGTGGACACTGCCAGTAGGAGCTCGGCTTTGCTGTGGGTTTACGGCATCATGCCTGGCTCCATGTGTCAGGGTTGGTCCCGGAAGTGCAGTCCACTATCCAGGAAGTGCCTTCCCGGTTTGGTGCTGTTTGGTGGTGATGTCAAGGACATTATCACCGATCTGCAGGAAAAGGTGATTACACTGAAGTCTGTGGACTCCATGTACAAACTCCTCAGACGCAGCATCAAATCATCCCTTTCACAGATGGAATCGGCAAAAGATGAAACCCAGGAAAGCGGGCCAAGAAATGCTTGGCCCGCCGCCAAGCCCCCCACCAAAAACGCAGCAGGGCCTTCGGCCATGACACTGCCTCACACCACCTGACTCCTTTCCTCTCCCACAGCCTCCGGGGTCTCCAGAGGAACCAGTAGGAGGAGGTTCTCCCTCCATCTTCCAGGTTGGGAGGGATAACGTCAGACACCTGGGTGCTCCAGCTGATTGCAGAAGGACACTCAATAAAGTTCCTTTGAAATCTCCTCGAACCTCACCAAGGTCATCTTACTCCCCAGAACACCTTCTTCTGGTCCGGAAGAAATATCTCTCTTCTTCTGAAGGAGGTGATAAAGCTCATCCTATTCCATCTTCGGGGGATAGGTTTACTCCCCCATTTCTTCCTGGTCCCAAGAAGTCAGGAGATGAAGGCTGATTCTTGACCTCAGTTCCCTGAACTTGTTCATAGAGTACAAGAGGTTCAGGATGTCTCTCTGCAGGGTCTCCTGCCCTTCTACAGTCGGAACAGTGGTTGTGCATTCTGGATATGCAGAATGCTTACCTGCATATTCCTATCTGCCCTTCCCACTGCAAATACCTGCATTTTGCATTCCAGGGGATCACTACCAGTTCAAGACCCTCCCATTTGATCTTTCCTCGCACCCCGAGCTGCTCACCAAATGCCTTTCAGTGGTGGCTGCCTACCCGCGCACTCCAAGTTGTCCAGGTTTTCCCATACCTGGATGATTGGCTTCTGGCAGCCCCATCCAGGAGGAACTCCTGCACTTCCTTTCCCTTACCCGCAGGTCTTTGCCTGCCTGGGTATTACCATCAACCACACCAAGTCCCACTTGATCCTGTCCCAGAGGCTCCAGTTTTTGGGGCAATCCTGGACATGACCTTTGGCATGGCTTTCCTGCCACTGGACAGGGCAGCCACATTCCAGGCCCAGGTCAGCCTGTTGTCCAGCCACAGGCAGGTCAGTGCCAGGTTGGTCCTTCGCCTCGGCTCATGGCGGCTGCAATCCTGACAGTCCCTCATGCTC
Organism: Neoceratodus forsteri; assembly: GCA_016271365.2. Taxonomy (NCBI): domain Eukaryota; kingdom Metazoa; phylum Chordata; order Ceratodontiformes; family Ceratodontidae; genus Neoceratodus; species Neoceratodus forsteri. Next base: position 1,875,933,149 of record CM057456.1, read on the forward strand.
GGCTCCACATGAGAATTTCTCAGTGGACACTTTGGTCTCAGTGGGATCAGCTCATGAACAACCTAGATCAATTCATTCTAGTCTCCTCTCCCATGGCTCAGAACTTGCAGTAGTGGATGGTTCAGGAGAACCTTGCCAGGGAGTTCCTCTGTCTTTCTCCCCTCCCAGGCGCTGACTACAGATGCCTTGAGCGAGGGTTGGGGAGCCCATCTCAGGCCTCACAGGACTCAGGGCTCCTGGTCCATGCTTGAGAAATCTCTTCACATCAACATGCTCGAGCTTCGGGCAGTGCTATATGCTCTTCAGGCTCTGCATCTGCATCTGCTTCCCGTCACTTGGCTGTACAGACGGACAATATGTGTGGTCTGGACAGTCAACAAACAGGGAGGAACTCATTCCTACCCTCTTTGCTGGGAGGTGATGTGAGTTTGGGATTGGGCAGTGCAGCACAACCTTCACCTCACGCCAATTCACATCCCAGGGGTTGAGAACACATTGGCAGACAGACTCAGTCGATCGTCTGCTCAAGCTCACGAGTGGGAACTGGATCGGGGTCACGGACAATATCTTCCTACATTGGGGAACACACAGGTGGACCTGTTCACATCCCTCAAAACGCAAAACTTCCTGACTTCTGCTCGCTCACCCAGGAGCGGCATTTTTGGAGAGATACTCTGTCTCTAGACTGGAAGGGCAGATTCGTCTATGCTTTCCCCATTCCATTAATTCCAAGGGTCTTACAGAAACTCAGTTCAGAAGGAGCTTGAATGATTCTGATCATTCCTTTCTGGCCCAGGCAAGTTTGGTTCTCTCTTCAGCAACAGTACTCAGAGGAACCTCCTCTTCTTCTTTCTCAAATTTTGCTGATCCAGGATCAGGGGACCCTGGTCCATCTAGGCCTCAAGTCCCTTCAGATGCACGATGGCTCCTGCAGATGTAGCTCAATCCCTCTTTGGGGTCCCCCTCGGGTAGCTGAGATTCTGGTGGAGACCAGGAACCTCCACCAGATCTACTTATGCCATGAAGTGGAAGCGGTTCACTATATGGGCGCCTCCAAAGATTTCAAGCCTTTCTCATGCTCTGTTGGGCTGCTTCTGGATTACCTGCAACACCTCTTTGATATGGGTCTCAGTCATTCATCCTTAAAGGTTTACATGGCAGCCATTTTGGCCTACCATGTCCCATTTGTAGACAGGACATTTGCTCAGCCAGAGGTCTCCAAGACCTTTCTTGGAGGGTCCTCCATTTGCAATCCCCATCCAGGTTCCTGCCCTCCTTGGGATCTGAATTTTATTCTGGAGAAGCTTACTCTGCCCCTTTCAAGCTGGCAGCCTCTGCAGACCTAAAGTTCCTTTCTTGGAAGACCCTCTTCCTAGTGGCCATTGCTTCTGCTCGAGGATTTCTGAGCTCCAGCCCTGATTCATAAAATTCGTATCTGATTTTTCACAAGGAATGTGGCTTTGCTGCTCCAACCCTAATTTCTCCCTAAGGTGGTAGCAGAATCTATGCTGAATCAATCCATAGAGTTGCCTGCCTTCTTTACGTAGCACTTTAATCATGGAGAGTACCTCCTGCATACTTTGATATTCACCAATTCTGAGATACTACACCAACAGGACTAAGGATCTCAGAAAGACTGATCAACTTTTTGTCTCTTTTGCTCATAAAAGAGAAGGCAATGCTGTTTCTAAGCAATGCCTATTGAAATGGTTGGCTCTTTGTATCACTTTCTGTTACAACAAGTACAACAAGACCCTGCCAGGTCAGGTCAGAGGCCACTGCCTCTGTGGTTTGTTTCAAGAATGTGTCAGTGGCTGACATTCATAGCTGCCACTTGTGACTTCTCCATACCTTTACGAAACATTACAGTTTGGACATTGCTCTCGCTGTAGAGCAAGCTTCAGGTTGGCTGTTCTGCAAGGCCTCCTTTCCTAAGGCCTTCACAGCCAAAGGGTCTACTGCTAAGTAGCTTTTTCCTCCTGTTTGCTTCTCCTTGTTCCAGACTGCTTGGGACTCAGTCCATATGTAATTACTCACTGCAAGAGCCCCTTGAAGTAGTGATAGCATGTTACGTAAGAACTCACTGTAACAGTAGATCTTCGAGAGAGACTCTTGCAGTAGTAATACCTTCCTGCCCTCCATCCCCTAAGCTTTTTCAACTCTTTTCCAGGATGGAAATATCCACTTTCTCTCATCTCGCCTTTGGGCCTTTGGTGGAAAGAACTGGAAGGTGGCTGGGGACCGCCTATACTGATGTCACATGATGTCGGTCACCTGATGGGGCGGTCCCCTGCCAGAGACTGCTAGCTAGAAATTTTTCCTTAGTCCTGATGCCCGCCGCATCAGTTCAATATGTAATTACCTACTGCAAGAGCCTCTCTCGAAGAGCTACTGTTACGCAAGTTCTTACGTATAATACTTTATCAGTTTACATTGCAATTTTTCAATGCACACTTGTAACTGTAGTAATTTTTTATTTTGTCCCCACCTTTCCACATAGCTATTTTTCACACCACCTCATGAATGACAGCTGTCAGTTCTCAAATCCTACCTACTGTAATATGTGTTTTAACACTTGTGGTGCAAAATTATATTTCAGCCATTGTTTTATAAATGACACCTGTCATGCTCAGATGGACAGGTCATAAAAGGACTATGTTCAAAATTTGGTGTAAAACTATAAAACCAACTAATGTAAGAAAACAAGAGCTGAAGTGCTAAACGCTGCAGCTACAGGACTGAACGAAGGAGCCAAAATATTGCACCAAACAGCAGGAACAAGAAACATTCTGGCCTCCTCCTGCAAAGCAAAAGAATACTTGAGGATAGTAAATGATAAAAAATATAATTTATTAAATAGAAAAGTAGCACCCCCCCATACAAGTATCTATGTTTCACATCACATTTGATGCTTCATCAAGAACCGAAAGACGCTAAACATAGATGCTTGTGTGAGGGGCTGCTACTTTGTATTTAATAAATTATATTTTTATTGTACGCTATCCTCAAGCATTCTTTTGCTTCCAGGAGGGAGGCTGAAAGTTTTCTGTGTTCCTGCTGAAAACTAACTAAGTAAGTTATGGGGAAATGAATTGTTCCAACATTTACTCATAACTTTATTTTTTGCAGATTTTGGCTTCTAATGTTCAATATATCTCTTGTGTTACCCTACCTCCTGAACATGGCAGGTGTCATATTTCAAATCCCTCCAAAACTTGTTTCACAGTCACACAGCAAAATCACCTTTGGATGGGATTTAAAAGTTCCACCTATCTTGATTATAATGTCAGGTTATGAAAAGACTGTTGGATATTTGGGGTCAAAATGGGAACTAACTTAAATGTGGATATTGCCTCTCAGCTGCCCTATCCTGGTAATTACAAACTAACAATGTGTAAAATCAGAACACCACTGAAAATGAAACATTGCATCTCATCTGCTCTATCCTGTAAATCTATAGTAAACATGTGTACAAGCAAGACCAGCAATGAACATTCAGCATTGACAAATGCTTGCTGAAGAATAATTATAAAGGTCTGGCCAGACAGAAAGGCACTTGACTATAGACTGAAGTTAAAGCCTCATTCCTCGAGCAACTGAATGTAGGAACTGGCTGTTGCTAAAACATTTCAGAAAGACTGCGCTTTTGAATGCCGAGATCATTTTGGGTTATAATAGTGATGTTTTTGAAACTTTTATTATCTCTTCCCATTTTTAGACTAAAAGTAGCTAAAATGATACATTCTGATAAGCAGATGTTATTAGGAATAATATGATTGCCTTTAAGGTGAAAATGCAAAAAATAGTCAATAGAAGGAAAAAGAAAATAAATGAGTACATTACACCCCACATATCTGAACCAACCACAGTGTGTGTGACTAAAACTTCTGTTACTTCATCCCCTAAGAAAGGGTCATCTAGAATACATGATTGTGAACAGTGTTGCCATTTACTGGATTTGATAAGAAAGATGGAGTCCAATGTCCAACCTGAAGTATAACCAACTGACTCATAACTTAATACATCAATCCCACAATTAGGTGGTTCTAGAAAGCAGAAAAGCAAAAGCTGCTCAGTTTATTACTGTTCCAATAAATTCATGGATAAAGAGTTACCACAAACATTTTATGTAAAGGAGCAGGATTATTAGGATGAGGGAGGAACTGGAATTGATCTAATGGGGAGAAACAAAAACAGAAATGCATAAGAACACACTAAACAAATTTCCTGTCTGATTTTGACATTTTAGTACTCCCTTATGTAAATAAATTCAACTTAGATCCGCCACCAAAAGGACAGCAAAATATACAATTTATCTGGTCAAATAGTGTACTGGGTAATCAGCGGCCAAAAGGAAGAATCAGGCATTAAGTGCAGTAAACATCAAAACCCTGGTTTAAATTACTTTGCAGCACAATCTAATGTTGTTGATTGGCAAAGATATTCATGACACGAAAATTTCATTACTACTGAAAAAGCAATTTCTTGCTGTAAGAAAGGCTTGCTGCAATCACAATACAAAATAAACAACATGCTGAAATATTAATATCTCTAAAAGAAAAGGAAGAAAAGAGTGGCACATTTATAAAGAAACATAGAAGTTGATGGCAGATAAGGACCCAAGGCCCATCCAGTCTGCACATTTTTTCTACCTTATGAATGTGCCATAGGCCTGTACTCTGTAAATGGCCTATCTATTCATATTCATCTGTATTGCTCCTCATGCTATCCCATGCCTGTTTGAAGCCCTGCACTGTATTCATATCCACCACTTACTTTTTGCTTTTTGATTTATTCTTTATGGTGCCCGGCCCGCTTTACCAGGCATCCACCCGGCCATGGACCCTTGGCTGCAGCATCCCCAGATGAGCCGCACTCCTGGGACACCCTGGACTACCCCAGGGCAGAGACATGGCACCCTGGCCCTTTAGGGCACCTCAAACAATGGGATGGGGTGAAGTCAGCCTGGGGAGCTGATTGCAGCTCAGGGGTGGGCTTCATTATGGCAGCAAAGACAGGCTATTTTTTCCTCTGTAGGGGATGGGAACATGCAATGCCGCCAGAATCCATCCCACCCCAGGAACCTTGTGGACGTTGGTTGCTGTGGCACCCTTGGCCTCCACTAGGGGTCCCCATGCACCGATGATGACCTCGCCTCCCCTGGAGAAGGAGAGCAGTCAGAGGATGCACAGTCCTTCTCCCAGGCTGGCCCTCCAATGACCCGAGTCCATTCCTCGAACCTGGCTCGCCGTGTTGCAAGTGGAAATCCAACTACGTGGCCGGGCGGCTGGCCCCATAGCCACCACTTCCTGAGGTAGGCCGCTCCATGCATCCACCACCTTTTCTGTGAAAAGAACTTCTTCACATTACCCCTTAATCGGCCTCCTCTGATTTCATGCTGTGTCCTCTTGTCCTGCTAGTTTTCTTATATTGAAACATGTTAGACTCTTTCACCTTGTTAATGCCCTGAAGATGTTTGAATGTTTCGATCATATCACCTATCTCCCTCCTTTGCTCTAGGGCATACATGTTGAGCTCCTGTAATCTATCCTCATATGTTTTCTGATGCAGCCCCTGCACCATTTTGCTTGCCTTTCTCTGACTACCTCCATTTTGTTAATGTCCTTGTGCAGGTGCAGCCTCCAGTACTGCATGCAGTACTCCAGATGGGGCCTAACCATTGTCTTGTAAAGCGGGATTATTACCTCCTCTTACGACTTGTGGTACCCTGCTAATACATCCCAATGTTCCTCTAGTCTTACCTACTGCTTTAGTGGTCTGCTTGATGATTTCAGGTCATCCATGATGATGATGCCTAAGTCTTTTTCTTCCTTGTGATTGTCAGCAACTCCTCCCAGCCTATAGGAGGCTTCAGAGTTTCTCTTCCCTATGTGCATGCTCTTGCACTTCTTTGCATTAAACCCCAGTTGCCACTCTTCAGACCATTTTGCCAGTTTATCCAGATCTCTTGTCATTCTGCCCACCCCATCTGGATCATCTACTCTGTTGCAGATCTTGGTGTCATCAGCAAACAGACAAACTTTACTCTTCAGTCCATCTGCAGTGTCACTGATGAAGACATTTATTTATTTAGTTTTTGTTGACCAGGTAAGTGCACTAGACAAATCCTGCCTATTTTCAGGCACGACCCAGGGAGGGAGATACAGATGAATGCCAGCTGACCTAGAACCAGATTAAGCTGTTGGTGGTGTTTTTCATGAATGGAGGAAATTTGGCCACTGCACAAGGGAAATTCCTGCTCTTTCCAGAAGTGCCATGGGATCTTTAACATCTATCTGAACTACAGTATCACCAGAATAGGCAGATGGGACCTTGGTTTAACGTCTCATCAGAAAAAGACGGCACCTCAGGAGTGCAGCACCCCTCATGCTGCACTACAGTGTCAGTATTGGGATAGTAACCCAACTGCCTAGTGTGGGATAGAACCCACAACCTACTGATCTTCTGGCCTCAAAGGCAAGTGTGCTACCAGCTGAGCCACTGACACTGCCACATTGAAGAGGACTGGCCCCAGGACTGATCCCTGAGGTACCTCACTTGTGACTTGCATCTCTTCTGACTATATCATTTACCACCGCTGTCTGTTTTCTGCCTGCCAAGCTGTTTGCCACCCAGTTGACCAACTTCTGACCCACCCAGAACCTACCCAGCTTATTAATCAATCTTCTATGTGGAACAGTATCAAAAGCTTTGCTGAAGTCAAGGTAGGCGTACATCAACTGCACCCCTTGGTCCACCACTGGTTACCCAGTCAAAGAAATCTATGAGATTAGTTTGGCAGGACCTTCCTGTTGTAAACCCATGCTGTCTTGGATCCTATGTGCTTATGGATTCCAGGTGTTGCACTATCCTTTCCTTAAGGAGTTAATCTTGCCCATTACTGAAGTAAGACTGACTGGTCTGTAGTTCCCTGCCTCCTCCCTGCTACCACTCTTGTGGAGGGATCACATGAGCCCTTCTCCAGTCTTCCGGGATCTCTCCTGTGCTCAGAGACTAACTAAACGGTTCTGATAATGACTCTGCTAGTTCCACCCTTAGCTCCTTTAGTACCCTGGGATGTATGCCATCAGGTCCCATTGCCTTGTCCACCCTGAGCTTAGCACGCTTTTGTAGGACCTTTTCTTTGTGAAGGGACTAGTGTACCTCTCTCCCCATGTCCATGGTGCTGAGCTGTGGGCTCTGCCCTACCTTCTCCTCAGTAAATACTGAGCAGATGCATCTGTTTAGGATAGATGCTTTCCTTGGTCCTCTTCCGCACCCCCTTATCCCTTTGATCTTAGCAATACCCCTAAGGACTTTCTCCTTTCACTAATGTATCTATGTAAAGTCTTGACCCTTCTTTACTGTTCGTTGCTAGTGTTTCCTTGATTTGGGCCTTTGCCTGCCTTTCTGCCTTTCCTGCTTCCCTTAGAGAAGTTTGATATGCCTTCCTATCTTCGTCCGCTATGCTCCTTTATAATTCCTGAAGGTCAGCCTTTGGCTCTGACATTTTCTGCTACTGTTTTTGAGAATCAAAATGGTTTCCTCCTTCTTTTGCTCTTGCTTTCTCTCTAACACAATGGGATGTTGCTTCAAGTATTGCATCCTTAATGCTTGCCCACTTTGCTTCACCCTGTTGGCCATCTTATCAAAGTCAGCTCTTCTGAAGTCCCATATTTGTGCCTTGGAATGGGATGATTTAGTTCTAGTGGCCAAATTGAACCATACCATGTGATGTTCACTGGCCCCAGGTGACCTTCTACCTGGAGATCTGTGATCCTTTCCCGTTAGTCAGTACTAGATCTAGGATAGCCCTGTCTCTTTGTTGACCAGTCTGTATCTGGCATGTTGAAGTCTTCCATTATCAGAACCTCCCTTTAGCTGTCATGTTTTGTACTGTATATCATCTAACAGTAATGTGTCTATGTCCTCCCCTGGTCTGGAGGCCTGTAGACAACCCCAGTTCATATGGCTGTCCCATTTTCGCTTCTAGGGTGACCCACAGTTCTTCTGGCTCCTTATGTGTATTCTGAATTTCTGTAGCTTTGGTATTTTCATTGACATAAAGGCCACCCCTTTGCACCTCAGTCTGTTACAAACCCAACTGGAAGAAACTAAGATTAAAACAGCACAAGAACATTAAAATGGAAAACTATAAAACAAATTACAAAAGAAATAATGGCGAAAGAGGAAAACAGGAATTAAAAAACATGAGGATGTCAGTAGGAAGCAGTGATAAAAAGGTTGCAAAGCAAACCAATCATAATGTTTAGGTGGGGGCACCTAATAAAGCCTAAACCTAAAAAAATCAAAACAAACTGAACAGTGACAATGCAGAGTAATAAAAAATGTATGCAACCCGAGTGCAGTTAGAAGAAAATAAAAGGACAAAAGTAGCCAGTAGAAGATACAGTATACTCAGTGAATGCAGTAAAAGTAAAACAAGAGATCTTAAGTTGCTGCCTACTTTATTTTCATCATGAGTCCCAAAACCAAAACAATGAGTCATCCTGTCTTTTAAAAGTGCAATATGTAACCTGATTAAGTCCATTGTGAATTATAGATTTGTGTGGGAAGATCTGTGCTCTGTATACAGGTATAAAGCTCATGCTAAGGTTGATACGAAGGTGGTGTTGGAGCTAGAAGGTATTAGCCCATTGCTACTCCATCCATTTACCCATAATAATGTAGTTGTTTTCCTGATAGATTAAACTGGTCTAGTTTGTTAAATTCTACCTTAGTTTTGCTAATTATAATTTCCAGTGATAGGGAATTCCATGGGTTGACTATTCTTGAGTGAAAAAATACTTTCTCCTAAAAGTACCTAATCTGTGACCTACACTTTGTAGGAGGTGCCTCAGTATCCTTGTTATCTTATTTATAGGTGATTCCCAGTTCACACTTTATGTGTGGGCCCTGTATGATGTCATACATTAGAAGTATGCCACCCTTAGATGCCATGTTTTGAAAGACATAAGGTTGAACTGAAGTAATCTGTCTTGGTAAGATTTGTCTTTGTGGCCACTGATGAGCTTTAGTTAATTTTTATTGAACCTTTTCAAGTTGTTTGATGTCATTTTTCTTATAGGGCACCACAGTTGTGATATATTTTAGGTGCAGAATTATAACACTCAGGGTGGGATATTCAGAAATGCACCAGAGGCAGGCGCAGTAGCGGCATAGCACAAGTAAACTGTGCCATGGCTTACCAAACACAATATTCAAAGCTTGCGATGATGGCAAGCGCCAGCACAACATGGCTGAATATCGCAGGATGCACCACAGCGCAACCAGGGCTGCACCATGGAGCAAACCCACATGTGCCATAATGCAACCAGGGCAGTGCCAGGAGCAAATCAACATGCGCCATAATGATACCAGGGCTACACAAGGGGCAGAGGCGCATGTGCCAGGACACAGGACAACAGGCACAGCAAGGAGCATGACACCAGGGTGCAGAGGATGCCAGGAAGGAGGTATGGCAGGCACAGGGCAGCAGGCCACTGACCATGTGCACCACAGTGGTGCATGGAGGCAGGCTGGCACCAATGCCCACTGGCAAACAGCCACTGGCAACACCCACAGGAAGGCATGGGACATGTCACCTGGACCACAGCTGGCAACACACATGCCAACAGCACACAACGCACATGGCACACAACACTAAACAGAGAGCACATGGCCACCCCAGGGCACAGCCACCAGCCACTGGGCAGAGACTACCAGGCACATTCTCCAGTCAACCCCAGATGTAACACTCGGCCACCATGCACACACTGCAGCATGGCTCCACACACCAGCTGCAAAGCAGACACAGACACAGATGGATAACCATACAAAAGTGTATTAAAAGCCAGTCAGGATACAACTATATACAATAAAACAAATAACAGGTACAGGGAGCAAGTATGGGATGCCACAACCAACCGGGAGGTTAGGGAGGGAGGCAGGGGACTGGGGAAATGGCTGTACAAGGGTAAGGGTACAAGGAGGAAAAGGCAGGACAGGGAAGGGAAGTGGGTGAGGCTATAGGGTCCTATGGGTGTCCACTCCCCACTGGTGCCTGACACCGACGTTGTTGCTGTGGCCTGCACAGGGCCTGCTGTATCAGACGTGCCACCTGGAGCATGGCATGGAGACCTGAAGGATCCTCCTCAGGAGCCTGGTGTGGACATCTGGAGAAGGAGGACTTGGTATGAGTGCATGTCCATATGACCATAGCCCACCCACCATGTGCAGTGGACAGCGGTGACATGTGCCCTGAGATGGCTCACAGCCTCCCACAGCATGTGCGCCCACATGAACCACCAACCCAACTATCCACAGCCATGCAGAGCACTGCACACCAACACTACCCATGTGCACACACCACAACCATGGCAGCCAGGTGACAGGGTTAAGTGGCAGGATGGCAGTGGCACAGCTGGAATCTGGGTGCACCCACAGCCCACCTGCAGCAGCCACACACGCGCAATAGCCACGGCATGGTGCAATGGACACTGCCGTGGTGCACAGCCGGAATGGCTATGTGCACAGGGGCCGTGGCCCACCCCCACCCTGCATAACATCATACCTGGAAAGAGTGCCTACTGCTTGCTGGGGTGCACCTGCACCTGTCCAGTGGCACCACCCATGTGGCCTGCATCCTGCACCCATACCCTGTGTTGGCCTGCTCTCACCCACCTGCAGTGCCAGCCAGACGGCATGTCTTCTATCCTCAGGGCCTAGTAGGAGACAATGAGAATGACACATCAGTACTTGGCAACACCACTTGCCCCCTCACAGCACAGCATGCCCTCTGGCCCAGCGCAGTGGCAGTGCGGTGGCACAGTGCACCCATGGTGAACTGCCACTGCCAACAGAATGTGCAGCTACAGCCCCCCGCAGCATGGTGTGACACCCTGCTGACCCCCACAGAACACTGGAATGGCATGGGACATGGGCGTAGTGCACTTACCTGGACGTGGCACGGCACCCCTCAGGACGAGTGCCAGTAGTGCCCATAGCCTCTCAAGGTCGCCTCCTCCACAGGTCACTATAGTGGTGGTGGCACTGCTCACCACTGTGCTGTGCCCCAGTGGCCTCCTCAAGCCCTCAGCCACCTCCTGCCACACCTCCATTCGTGGCCAATCCAGGGCACCTGGCCATACAAACTGCCCGCATGTGGCCCCACAAGGGCTACAAGATTAACCAACTCACATGTGACCAATTGTGCCCTTGCAGTGCTGCGCATGGCATGGTCGTTCCTGCAGTTGCACAACCAAATGGTGCCCAGTAGCCCACGATCCACATGTGCTGTGGTGTGACCGCTTGTGATGTGCTATCATCTCCAATTGCTCATCCATGGTGCTGTGCGAGACAGCTGGTGCAGCACTGGCACCTGCCACAGGGCACCTTGAGGGTCAAAGGGCACCATGCGTCAGGGTTGGCATGCTGCACCGTGGGTGACAGCATGATTGGTCACGCCATGCAGGTATGCAATAGAGGCATGTGGGCCTCAAGGCCATGGGCCAATCATGCATGGGTGCCATAGGCATGTAGCGCACGAGCGCCACATGCCCAATAGTGGCAGAGCACTGTAGTGCATATGGCGAGTGTGCGTTGATGTCACTGATGTACGCAACAGCACTATGTGCATACGCACTGCTGGGCCTACTGCACACGCTCCATACTGTTGCACCATGGCTTGTGTATGCAACACCAATGTGCCATGCTAATTCACAATATTCAGCTGGCATATGCAGATTAGCTATTCAGCATATCGTGGCGATCAGAGGCATTTGCATCTCATTTCAGTTGCGCATCCCTCATTTGCATGTGATGTGCTTTAAATGTGCCACGGGACTGCACAGGCACTAGATTGATATTGCATCCTTCAGAGGTAAGCCACCAGGCCATGGGCCTATCGGACAGTGGACTGGGAGGGTGGTGGGGTATCAGCCATCACTGACCACATGTTCATACCCACAGGACTAATCATGATGGAACATGAGGAGGTTGAGGGGTGGGCCTGCATGGACGCCAAGAGGCCCAACTTCAGAGGGCAGAGAGCGATGTCCTGTTTGATGCCTACCTGGACCAGGAGCCTTCCTGAGTGGCTCAACAGGCACCTCACAGGCCTGGGCAACAGCATGGAGGGTGGCCAGGGCTGTGAATCAGCAGGGCAGCTATCAAAGGACAGCACAGGAGTGCAAAAAGAAGGTAGGCACTGACCAGAGGAGGATTAAGGAGAATTTGGCCACCATCTGGGCTGCACGTGCTGCCATGGGTGGTGGACAACTGTCATTGCAGGAGGAGTTGGTGGTGGCATCCCTCAGTGCAGTGCCCTTGAGGGGTGTCCAGTGGAGGGTTCCAGATTGGGGGCAGCTCATCACTGTATGGTGGGTAGGCAGTGCCTGGGGAGGGGGCAGGGAGCAGGGACGGTGCCAGCACCACTAATGCAACTGTTTTCCTTTCAGCTCTGGAGCGCCTGCATGCAGTGGCAGGGGTGGGTGTGTCCACCATGGGGCAGTCCTGACCTGGAGGACTGTCTGTTCACCTCCACTGGTGTCCGGGGTCCAGACCACAGGCAGCCCAACCCCACTGTCCATCCAGATGCCTATGGTGTGGTCGCAGACGAGGTCCTGGCTATGTTTCAGCAGGATGCCAGCCATGGCGTCCAGTATGCTGAGACACAGATCGAGGCAGGGTCCGGGACCAACGACAATGATGTGGCTAGTATCCTGGATAGTGGTGTTGCTGTTCAGGGGAGGCACCCATACACACACCCTCCATGGCAGGGCAGACGGTGCCCTGGCAGCAGTTGTCTGCCCACCAGCCACCACACCCACCGATGCTGTGGGTGCCATTGTTACAGCACAGTCTGAAGGGGTGGCGAGTGGTGCAGCCACACCAGCACCGATCAGTGCACAGCGGCAGGAGGGGCAGTGGCAGCAGGATGAGGTTGATGGGGACCGGTGTAGTGGCGACCAATGGTGCACCGCAGACTGATCAGCCCCAAGGAGGCCCCACTGTGCAGCCCCACCAGCATGGGGGCTGTGCTGTGGGTCAAGCATCACGGTGGGTGAGCGCAATGCCCATGCCCCCAGGCCGACCCTGACTGAGCACACCTATCTATGGGCCTCCGTGAAGCAACAGGTGCTGGTCGTGGCAGGTGTGCATGCACTCCGCACAGAACTGTGCCGGTCCGCAGGGAGGCATGACAGGTACTTTGAGAAGCTCCCGGCTGAGACCACATGTATGTGGGAGGACATGACCGCAGCCTTGGATCGGCTTACCTCTGTGGTCATGGCTGGCCTAGCACCACTGGCCACCCTGGGTGCATGGCAGTCTGCATGAGACCCCACAGAGTGCCTTATCCCCCCTCGGTCATGGTCATGCGACCCCATCAGTGTCGACACCGGGATCTGCTGTGGGCATTCCAGGCATGCTTGGAGCAGGCATGTTCGGGAGCCTGCAGACCCTCACGAGGGACCACTAGCGCTCCTGCAATGACATACCTGGGGACCATCAGAGACACCCCTGTGGCCATCGCACAGCCTGTGTCTGCTGGGCAGTCTCAGCGGGCTGTCCACATGTCCACAGTGGCCATGCAACTGCACTGTGGTCCGAGCCACCATCCTCCTTGTCCGCTGTCTACTGCTGCCCTGTGTGCACATTGGTGTGGTGCATGTGCATTCCAGGGACATGTCATCCATGGTCGATGCCAACGCAGGCCTTGTCCACACCCACCGCCGCTGGCCACTGTGGCATGATGATGCCAACACAACACCAGCTGCTACTGTGCACTGGTATTCAGCGTCTGACACATGCCTGTTGGCGGCCTCTGGGTGTGTGCTTGTAGGTGCCCATGTGCATGTGGATGTGTGTGGGTGTGTGTGTGTGTGGGGTTGCAGTGCTGTACAGGGTGCTTCCACAGGATCCAGTCCCATGTCCATCCATGCTACCCACCAGCCATGTCTGTCATGGGGCCCGCCTTGCATACCTGACTACTGTGCCATGGTCCCTGGGACATGCATGTGGTCATGTTCACCTACCTGCATGCACCGTAGTGCTCCTCCGCAATTGTGTCCCAGTGCTGCTGGGCCATCCTGTTCAGCAGGGGTTCCTTCACCTGGGGCTGCCCAGCACCACCTGGCCCAGCGCCCACGCTGCCCCACTGCTGTTCCCTTCTTCAACCTCAACAGCTATCCCACCGTCGGTGGCCATGTTGTGTAGCATACAGCAGGCCTGGAATAGGCCAGAGGCCTTGAGGGGCTGTACTGTAGGGCACCACCAGACCTGTCCAGGCAACAGAACCATGCTTTCAGCAGCCCAAACACATGCTCGATGATGTTGCATGTGCTGGAATGTGCCTCATTGTATTGCTCCTGCACTGGAGTCATTGGGTACCGGTATGGGGAAGAAGCGGGCCAGAGTGGGTATCTTCTGTCACCTGTGTGTTGACATGTGTGGTTAACATGGTGGTCTGTGTAGCTGCAGCCCCTGCCTTCCCGCCACACCCTCTGATGTCACTGGCCTAGTATCCCCACACCCTACCCTGTTGTGCCAGGCTGCCCATTCCAACTGCATACTCACCTACTAGGTGGTCAGTGGGGATGTCCCCACTCTCAAACTTGTAGCACAGTGCTGACTGGTGCCAGATGAAGGCATTGTGTGCTCCACCAGGGTGTGTGGCACAGATATTGATTATGTGCCTCTGGCATCACACCACCTGGCAGTTGATGCTGAGGTAGCCCTTCCTGTTGATGTAGGCTACCACCGCCTGCCCAGGTGGTGTGCAGATGCCCTATGTGGGTGCAGTTGAAGGCCCCTAGCACACCAGGCATACGTGCCACCCTGTGGAACTTCTGCATGTTCGCTGTATGCTCTGCCTGTGTGCTGGGGAAATGGATGTATTCGCAACATGTTGTAGCAGTGCATTGAGAAATTGTGTGAGGAGCCATGATGTGGCCAACTGGGTTATGCCTGTGGTGTCCCCTGTTGGTCTCTGGAAGGTACCCGTGGTGAACAGACACATGACAGCTGTGACCTTGGTCTCCACCAACAGGATGTGGTCCGTCTTGTGGGTGCCTGCATCTCATCACTGCACAGCTCATAGAGCTGCCTCAGGATGCCGATTCAGGTGGTACCAGCCTACAATCTCTGTATCACTGTACTGTTCAAAGGTGGTGCAGGCACAGTACCATCTGTTCTGGGCATACCGCCCATGGGCCCTTCCATGGCTGTGCCACTCTGCCTCCTGCCTTCTCAGACTCTACATTACTGCCTCCATCTGGAAGATGGCACTTGCCATGGCCTGGGCTGTCCTGCTCCCCTGGGCTGTCTCCCCAGGCACCCCAGCTGTGTGCTGCTGTGTGTGCCTGTGCTGGGTACACACCTGTGTTCAGGGTTCCCAGCTGGTGGCCTATTGGTTGTGGCTTCTGCCTCCCACCCATCTGGGCACTTTGCTGCCACTCCTCAGCCTGGTGTCACAGACTCACGCTGCTGTAGTTGCCCTGCACCTGTCTCACACACACACACACACACACAGCAGGCTCATTCAGTGTCACACGCCCAGTCCCACACTCTGTTGCACTTCCTGCCTCTGTCTCTGTCTTGCACCCTCCTGCTGCCCTGCCTTCCCACTCACTCTCCCTCTCTCTCCTGGTCCTCTGTGGCACATGCCTCCCTTGCTTGTTCCCTCTTTTAATGGGCTCAAGTTTGCTCCACGCATGTCCCTGTTGCTCTGTGCTTGCGCTTTTGCTTGCTGTTGAATATCGCACTCGCCACTCATTCATAGCTACGCCCCTGCACTTGCACATACATTCATTGGGGTTGCGCACTGGCACACTCACGATTTGCGTGGTGCATTGGCTCCCACTGAATATCACTCTTGGCATTTCCGCACTTGAGCAGGCGATCTCAGTTGCCATGCACAGCTGCTTTGAATATCCCACCCTCTGTATAATGGGGTAATTATAGTTTGATCTCTAGACCTTTATTTCTGCAAATGGCTCATGATTTTGTTTGATTTACTTTTGAAATCATTTGTTTGTTGCATGTACAGTCCAGGTCACTTGTAATGGTGACACTCAAATCCCTTTTTGAAAGGCTATGCCTGTAGTTCAATGGATGAGCAACCAGCCACTCCGCTTCCTAAGCTATAAAGCAGTTCCTCCCAGCCTCCCTCTGAAGGACTTTTCCTTTGCCAATCAGATGCTCTCTTGGTTTGTTTACTCCTTGGGGCTGCAGGTGCCTTGCCTCCCGGCATTTCTTGTGTTCTGGG
Source organism: Neoceratodus forsteri (assembly GCA_016271365.2). Lineage (NCBI taxonomy): Eukaryota > Metazoa > Chordata > Ceratodontiformes > Ceratodontidae > Neoceratodus > Neoceratodus forsteri. The sequence goes on from CM057456.1 coordinate 1,875,949,416, forward strand.
CTCTGCTTGGTTTCTGCTGGATCCTGCTTCTGCATCTCTCCTGCTTTGGTTAGTTTTTGTTTTGCCTCCAACTGCTGCTGTGTGCTTCCCTGAGGATTTGTTTTTCTGTTCTCCTATGTTTGTATTTTCTTTTGGAGCATTCTATTTTCCTAGCATCTTGTTGCCCTTTGTTTGCACTATGTTTCTCATACACCTGCGCTTCAGGCTCCTACTAACCCTCAGTTTTCCTACAATTGTTACTGTATGTTTCAGCCCACTATAGTTACTGCCTCCTGTGCTCCTTCTTTAGTTGCTTACACCTGGTCCTGGCTCTCCTGCTCAGCTAGCAGCTCCTCTTTGTTTACAGCCCTGCTCCTGATTTTCTCATTGCCAGCTCCACCAGGCCCAATGCTGCATTCATATGCTGACACTTTCTGCTATTTTATGGCTGCCTGGTCTCATGGTGCCTTGCTCTTGGCTCACTGCTATTCCTATGGTGGAGAACTGTGGTGTATCAGCAGTGCATCACGCCCCTGGTAGCAGGAGCATGTTAGTGAATTTCCTATTTTTACACTGCTCCTTGCCTTCCTGGCTTTTCAGCTATCAATGATGAGCAATTTCTGTACCTTGCAACCTTCATGGCTTTCTCAAATTGTTTTTAATTCATTACTGCTTTGTCTAGAATTCTATGTTGGCTACTGCTGGATAATCTGCTAATTCTGTTGCTCACAATAATTTAGCCTCCCTACTGGATGTGGTTGGTGTGCCTCTCCTGCAAATTGAGCAAATTGCTGCTATGCTGTATTTCATGGACCACCATGCAGGTCTGAACATTGTTTACACTGCCCTTGGGTGTTCAGTCTGCTTTGTGCTTGCTATAATACATGTATGACCTACATGATGGTCTACAGCACTCACACTTCATTTACGCCTCCTTTATATTGTCTCATCCATACTTGGAGGCATGCCAACCATATCCATTAGTTACTATGGCTCGGGCTTGCCCTGCAGCTGACTGCCTTGCTCTGCACCCTCAAGTCCACATCTTGAGTGTGTGAAACTCAGGGTGAGATCCTTCTCATCTGGCCCATAGTGGAATGTCCTCACCCCAAGCAGAGCTTGAGCTGTGCAGGTGTATCGGTGGCAGCTCCTGATGTAGAATTTAAGACACAGCTAAGGGGTGGGGCCCTGAGCAAAAAGGGGCTACATCAGCTAGCCAATTGCTTTGGCAGTGTCTTCTAGCTAGTCTCCCTATGACTGCCTCTGGTTCATCTGGTTTGTTTTTTAAATTGGTAGGCCAGCTGAGTGCTTCAGTGGTCATTGTTCTCCTCCTCCCACCTTGGAGGAGCTTGTTGCAGAACACTCGTAACCCTTCATGGTGTTCCCATTTGGAGGATAGAGTGAGAGCCTCCAAATTGAAAGTTTTCCATCCGCTTCTTGAATTGAATTTCAAATTGCAGCAGCAGATCTGTCACTAAATACAAATACCCCAAGCCTGAAGGGAAGGTGACTCAGGCCTTGGATCCCCAGATATTTCCTCCTCAAAAGGTTTTTTTTCTGTGTTGAAGGTCATAATACTTGCTTAGTTTTAGAAATATTCTCAGTTTACTTAGGTAGGTTCCACTGTTGGATGGGGGTGGATGGTGACCCTACTAGCAGTTCCTTCTCTCCTTTGGAAGCCCCATGCTTTTGTCAGTGCAATCTATTTTATCTGTGCCATTCTGTTAACCTGGGATTCTCATTTATCTTTCATCAGCTGCCTGTTGCTGTCAGTCTGCTTCGTTACCTCATAATTAGTGATCATCGATAATGTTTTTGAGCGGGTTTCTTCTCAAGGCACCTTTAGCCAAGGGAACCTTCTTGTGGCACCTTCTAGGGGTGGAACCTCTTCTACGTTACTTGCCTTGGTATCCCTACAGGGTGGTAATTGCTCATGGAACAGAGAGCAACTAATGGCCAGAACAAGGTAACACAGATGCACAAGCATAACACTATACTGGTTGCATAGGCCATTGAATTGAAAGACTATGCCTCTATTTTAATGGGTGAGCAACCCACCGTGCCCCCCTTCCTGGGTTATATAAGCAGTTCCTCCCAGCCTCCTTCTGAAGCACTTTTTCTTTGTCCCACCATGGTGCAGTGTTGCCCCACATCTTGAAACACCTCAGATGTGGAGGGATTATACTTAAGTGTGTGGGTGTGTGGGTACAGCTCCCCATAAATGGCATATACTTGCCCCAGTGCATTGACACTGAAGTGGTTCCAGAATTTGCACTGTACTATTACAAAATTTATTTGGCAAGACAAAGCTCTGAGAAGAGCATATAAAACAGGCTGTTTCAAAATACATTGGTGGTTTTAAACTTCCCCATTTCCTGATCTACTATATATCCATCCACTTCAGTAAATTTTGCAGTGGTTCCTCCCATCCTCTGTGGGTCCCCTCCTTGGATACAGGCCTCTCAGGCTGGATTTGGAGCTCCACCTCTTGCAGCAATATGGGATGGAGCTATTCTCCTACGATATATTCCTTGATCTAGCCTACCCATGAAGGTCAAGGAGTCAGTTATGGGGTCTCACTTAAAGTGTACTCACAATATTGGGCTCTGGTAAAGTCCGCATTTCCAAGAACATTTCCCAGCCCATTTTTATAACCTGAATCTTATAATAGGTGGCGCCCATTAAGGGGACTGGTTCCTTCATTCAGAACCCCTGGTTAAAGACCTGCTGGATAATGGTGTGTTAAAGTCCTCAGACACAAAAATCAGGTATTTAGGTATAGGTCAGCAGTATTTATTTAAGATGTTTCAATTGAGGCATGCCTTAATTCAATGGTTTGGCCAGGGTCTTTAACCACTGATTTCTGCTTTTTCACTGTAATTTTCTCCCAGATCTCTCAGAAGCATGCTGTATCCTCTCTGTATAATGTGCTGTTTCTCAGTATACTCCTGAAGTTGATGGTTCCTGCCCTTACTGGGACCAATTGCCTTCCCTTTCCTGCAATGCTGGTTGGATATTTGGAAAGGTAATTATAGCTATGTGGGGAAGACAGACTGTGGCTTATGCAGTTCAACATATTAAATAATCTGTACTATACCCCACAAAAAGATGGCACGAATGGGGCTGTTACAGTCATCCACTTGCATTAGATGTGGTAAGAAGAGTCCCTCGTGCATATTTTCTGTTTTGCCCAAAGATAGCTCCACTATGGAGTGCAATAGAGAGTAAAGCTGACCTCTATTGGGGTTACAGGGTTTGTTCCAACCAGAAATTTGTATATTGGGGAATCTGGCTTTGATTCCAGTACTAGAGCATAGATACTTCACGGCTATGATTTCCTATCATTAAAAAAGTGGTCCTCAGACACTAGCTAGATTAATCTGTAATCTTTATAATGAATTGATGCAAGATCTGCTATCTAATTTATTGATAGAGCGTTTCATTGCTCGCTCGTGTACAACCTTAAGGGTTATGAGAAGAAATGGGGAAAACTGCAAACTTTGTATACTGCTTGAGGAGGTAGGCGTAGAGCAAGGAAATAACTATAAGGCCTGTATTGCACTATATCTTCTGTTTTGTAATCATATGACATTCTATCACCCACAATTTTATGTTCTGCAAGGTATGAGTGTTGCTCGGGGAGGGATGGCTGAGGGAGGGAGGCTTGCATGCCTCGGGAGGGGTATCTGGACACTGTCAATACTTCATTCCTTCTATGTTGTGGTATATGTGGATATACTTAGTAAAGCTTTCTAAAAAAAGAAAATAGAACACCAGCCTCCCCACAATTAGCCCCTACCTATGTGGAACCCATCAAAGGAACCAACCACCCCCAACCAAGTAGAACCTAAAAGTAAATCATGCAATAAGCTATGGCACCCTAAATATGCTACTAAAGATAAACAATAACATTTTCATCATTAACATTATAAAATAAGTTAGAAACACTAAGTTGCAAAACCAGGGCGACATTAACAAAATGGTCCCTACAGGAAGGTCCCCAAAAATAGGTGGGACTGCTGAACCATAATGCTCCCAGGTCCCAGTAGGCAAATGGATGCCAATAAATTGTCCACTTTAGAAGACAAGTAGCGGCCTTCTAAAGGATCAGGAACTAGATAAAGAAACACATGCTGTGATCCCTCCAAGTCAGTAAGGCCAAATATAGGCATCTGGGATCAGAAATAAAGCTATAAGTTCCACAGCAGTTACATTCGGCAGAATGCTCCTGGCAACCCTGGAGCCCCTGGTATACTGCCACTCAAATCAACATTCTTATGCCACTGATTCTCATAAATCATAAGGAAAGTCCAAACCAGAGCAGCATAAAATAGTCCACATACTGCAACAAAAGTAGAAGATGGGGTCAAATCACAAAGTTCTCAAACAACACCAAGGTGTTGTCAGCAATCTGTTGAAGGAGGAACTCTGTCCATTCCAGGAGTCAATCAGCCAACATAAGAGGTAGGAGCCCAAAAATAGAGGAAAATGTTCAGGCTATTGGCAGGTTCACCAAATCTGCCCCACTAGGTTCCAGTCTTTTTTTAACTCTATTTTTCTCCACATCACTGAACTCTCTCCAGCGACCTGTGATCCACCATCTCTACCTCCCGCATGACCCTGGTTGGCCCTCCACTCCTCACCAGCACCAGGCATCCCCAGGTCTGCCCTCTCTGGAAGGGTTGCCCTGCCCAGGATGCTCTATCTTCAAATATTGAGTCTAGGTTCCAGTCTTGAGGGAGAAATAAATTAATCCAGTCTAAGCCCCTCACAGAGTGTCCAAGGCCTAAGATTAAGGCAAATCAAATCAAAGCCCTCCATACAGTAGTACACAGAGAGGCAGGGACAAAGCTACCTCATGGAAAATCCAGGTGGTCAAACATGAGGAACCAGAAGCAAACATCAGGTAAACTAAACACTTCATCATTAAAACAGCCATGTGCAATTATGATATACCTCAGTTTCAAAGGTCCAAGAGATCAGTCAGGCTTAAATAGTTCAGGAAGCAAGGCACAAAGCTCTGAAGTGGCTTTCTCAGGAACTCAAAGCTTAACCAGGACCCTTCATGATGGATCTGCAGTAATACTGGATAGCACATGGAATCGGATACTGGCAGCTATTAATTTTGACACAATCGGGTAGAACTCTCATGCTTCTGACAAACAGACAAGGGAAGGTCCTGCACAATCCTCAGCCGATGCCCTTCTCAGAAAATATCTTTGAGATCTCTGGTCTTCAATGCAATATGCTGCATGTCTGAGTATTTCAAGCATTTTAAAATCAGGGGTCTCAGTGGGGATCCAGCAGGAGGCATCAGGCACAGCAAGCGTGTGCCTGCTTGATCACATAACCAAGACCATTAAGGAAGGGCCCGTGATTTTATCACACAGTTTTTGGATTAAAAAGAACATTGGGGCCCTCTTCTTTTGGGTAGCCCTAACACCACAAGATTGTTCTGCCTGCTCCTAGCTTCTAAATTCTCGAGGTGGTCCTCCAGCTTTTTATATTTTGTTGGAATGCGACATCTCTGGATCAACTTTTGCTCGCCAATCATCTAGAGAGGAGGTACGCACTCAGTGTCACCCACTGCTGATTCAATGAATCCACCGAGGAACGGAACTGCTGGATCAATTGGTGATTGTAAGGAGTGCCTCCTTAAGTGGTCCCAATTCTTCTTGGAAACATTCCTCTGTTAGGGCTTCCTGTGTGGCTGGTGCTTAAATGCAGAGTACTCTGCAGCTTAGGCTTTTCTGTGGCCTTATCCAGCATGGTAGGTGGAGTGTAGGCAAAGAATCTTTCATTTCTGAGTCCATCACAGCCAAATAAAACAACCTGTAGGTTCTCTGGAGGATAGAAAACATCTACAGTTAAGTCCAGTGTAAGAGGATTACAAAGGAAGGCTCTAAAATATAAAAATAAGGAACAGAAAGCAGGAGAGAGTTTCAATCCATCTGCTCAGGCAGCCATCACATGACCAATACTTGTTTTCTATCTTTTTTAGTTTTTTGTTGACCGGTAAGTGCACTAGACAAATCCTGCCTATTTTCAGGCACGACCTGGGAGGAGGATACAGATGAATGCCAACTGAGCTTGAACCAGATTAAGCTGTTGGTGGTATATTTAGCGAATGAGGAAATTTGGCCAGGACACTGGGGATATTCCCCACTTTTTTTCTGCAGAGGGCATTGTAGCATTGCAGGAGAGATGGCTGACCACAGTTTGGAACAGAACTTTGAGGAGAGAGGATGTAGTGCAGCAGTGCTGGCTGCTTCTTTGGATTTGATACTGATCTGTGTACCACAAGACTGGCTATGGGGAAGAAAACCTTTTAGTGACTCCTCTCATTGTGAAACAGAAACCGAGCTACAAAATATGGAGACTGAAGAGGAGAAGTTACAAGCAGAATTAGAGTTTCAAAACAACAGTTGATGGGTCTTATTACAGCAGCTGAATGGGATTTTCTAACAAGTAAGCAGAAATTGAGGATGAAAAAAAGAGAAAATGGTAGTGGTTAGTCCATCCCGGTTTCAGTAAACGCTACTGCTAGAGACTGAATCTGGACCTAGCTTAGGAGCTTGTTCAGATTGCGTCTTCAATGCAGAGTATCAGTTCTGAATGGCCTCAAACAGCTGACAGTGCCCGATTCCAGATTGGACCCTAGGTTCTGCTTTGTAACAAGTGGGATGGTTGTTCCAACGGGATCATTGGGTCCTGATCCTGCTATTCCCTTGCTGGGCTCCCAGAAAATTTAGCATTATGACTTCAGTGGGTATCGATTTTGCAAGATGCTGATGCTGAGTCCCAGCCTATAGCAGCTGTTGCTGCACGGATGAAATTGAGGCCTCAGCCAGACAAACTGCACCAGACGCAGTGTCTCCAGCAGACTCCCTTTACCTACTGATCCCTCCCAGGTTGGATTACTGAATAATTTGTCTCCAAATTTGTCAGACGTGCAGAATGGTGAGCGTTGTTCTTCGAAGCTCCACTTCCTGGTATTTCTATACCGTAGATGTTTGAGCAGGAGAACATGGAGAGGGGAAATTCTCAACCAGGTTCACAAGGGTCTAAGACATTTGTTGGCCTTTTAGTAAACCAGCAGAGGCTGCAAAAGACAATTTTTGGTACGTCTCAGGTATAAGGGTGCAGCTCCTGTTGTGCCTGATAGGGTATGGGTGAGAAAACCCTGATTAAAGACTTTATGGGATATTCACCAGCAGAGGTTTATGCTTTTATTCATGCCCCAGGGACCGAAATATGACCTTAGCTTTTGTACAATGCAATCTTTGGATAAATTCTGTAAACTATATTATGTATTAAAAGACATGGATATTTGGCTTGATTTTTTGGCTATTCATATAACTAAGCCAACTACTAAGACTGTGACTATTCTTTTCCAAAATGAAGGCTTGTATCAATGATATAATGTTTTGGTTAGAAAAAAGTGCACTGTTATGGAGCAGCCCAGACCAATTATGGATGAAATTGGTTTTGGACTGGGGATGGCTATTTCGGGTTCAACTCCACCAAACTGAGGCATGGATCCAGCATTTGCCCAATTCTTTTTGGGGGTCGTGATTGGGGTGTTGTTTTTTATGCAGGACAATTCAAGAGTTGTTATCGTTGTGAAGCCTTGGATCATTTGAATGTTGATTGTGATAAAATTAAATGCTTTAACTGTGATCTGTTGGGGCATATAGCTCCTCATTGTGCTGCGCCTTCTTTCTGCAATTTTGTGGTGAAGAGGAACACTCTTTCCAGGATTGCCCTTGGACTGCCCATAATACAGAAGAGGAGTCTGATCATGATTTCTTTTGGCTAAAGCAAAACAGTCTTTTGTTCATTCCTTTAATACCCCCACAGAAGATAGTTTTCCTCCCCATGGTCGTGGGAGGTGCAGAGGTAATAGCTTTGGAGAGGGGAAACTTCAGAGATCTAGACCTCAAACTGCTAGACAGGACACTCGTGTTTTGGATATTACTGAGTCTTCTAAGGGACAGCAATCATCTCAAATGAACATTAGACTAGCAGAAGAGGTTACTCCATTATGTCACCCCTCAGGGATCACCCTTAGAACTGTAACATTGACTTCCTTTTGCAGCAACAGGGTGCTAATGTTTGGGGCTGATTCTCCCCATAAAGTCCTTGAGCAGGAGTTGAGAGACCCATTGTTGTCTGGTCCATCTGATAAAGTTTTGTGTTCAGAGATTTTAGGGTTGAGGATAAAGCTTTACCTCCTCTTATTTCACAGGTGATGGTGGGTGAGGGGCTGGGAATTTTGCTGTCCCTTCTTCCTTTGTCTAATAGATTTGCTGCTTTCACAACTTGAGGAGAACAGGTGGACTCTGAATTCCCTATGGAGAGGTTGTATTAGATTCCCCCAGGAATCGACCCTCCCTCTCTCAAAAACCCAAAGTTTGTTCACTCCCAGAAATGGATAACTCATTCTAGTGGAAAGGTGGCTGTGCTTCCTCCTGAACCAATATGTTTAAAGATTGCTAGCTTGAATGTTAACAGTATGCAATTAATAAGAAAGCATTTTTCCACATTTGGGGTGTTACAATGCTTGCAATATGATGTTTTTTTTTCTCCAAGATACCAGATTACATTCAGTTGTGGAGATAAATCAGGCCTCTGCAGTTTGGCATGGGGATCATCTTTTGGTTTCTGATGCTGGATACCTGTAGTGGTGTAGGATTTGTTTCACCTCTCCAGGGGTGAAGGTTTATCAACTGGTAGATATTGACTCAGGTCATGCATTGTTGTTGGATGTAGAATTAAACTTGGTTCAATGTAGATTGGTGAATATTTATGGGCCACAATCCAAAGCATTACATATTGAATTGCTGAAAAAATTCAACCCTTCCTACATACTAGCTAGAGATAATTTTTGGGGTGACTTTAATATTAATTTATCATATATAGGAACTAGGATAACATTTATTGTAATAAGGCTTTTTACGTCAGATGATTGGACAAGCAGGTTTAAAAGATGTGCATGGGTCAGGAAGTCGAATTATTAATCCTACTTTTATAAGGGATCTCTCTCTTCCTGTATTGATATGATTTCTGTTCATCGTACCTTTGCCTGTGTTTAAAACACAATTAATACCTATAGAAACTTCTGATCATGTGTTATTAGGAGTATATTTTGAGTCTCCTTCCATAGAATGGTTGGACCAGGGTACTGGAATCGAACTCTTCGAGTTTAAATGACCCTGTAGTCCTACATGCAATAACTGTTATGGTTCAGGATAAGGTTACTTCACAATTTTTATATGATGATCTTGGTGGATGGTGGGAGGATCTTAAACTTTGTTTGAGTAGTTTTGTTCGGGACAAAGGGAGAACTAGAAGGGCATCTGCTTATTCAAAATACTTGATGCTTTGAAATTGGTTAGGAGTACTGCTGTCCAAACTCCATGCTGGTCATGAGGAGGTTCATATGGAAATACAGGAGATTAAATCTGAAATGGCTTGTTATCAATACGACCGTTTACAATCTTTAAGTTAGGGACAATCTTTTGGGACTCAGGGAAGATGGAACAAGGTAACCTTTTCTGATAGTCAAAAGAGGAGAGAGAAAAGTTGATGTCTGGTTTGTTGAATTCACAGGGGTTTTGGTGGAGAATAATACTGGTATTATGACGGTTTTGGAAAATTATGTGCAGGAGAATTTGGGACTCCAGTACCAGACTTAGGCTTTAATACACATTTATTGCCACAGCACTCCCACAGTTGCAGCCAGAGTTGCAAGAGTCTATGGTTTTGCCTTTTTCTCAGCAGGAACTGGATACAGTACCTAAGAGATTAAGAGGGAATGTCACACCTGGGTCTGATGGGCTATCTGAGGACATTTATAAAGTGTTATGGCAGATTATACCTGAAGACATGTTAGCGGTTTATAATTTCTCTTTACAAGACCAATGTTTACTGACTTCATTATATGAGGGCTTATGTTTTTATTCAAATCTGAAGATTGTGAGAATATTTTAAATTGGTGACCCATTACCTTATTAAACGGACTTTAAAATATTAGCTAAATTATTGAGTAATAGATTAGCAGCTGTCATGGAAGGACTGATTATCACTACCCAATTTTGTTCAGTTCCTGGTCGGAAAATAACTGATACTCTGTTATTATTGAGGGAATTAATGGAGGTTCCTGGTTTATCTGGGGGTTGGAGATAAGGGATATAATGTTAGTCTAGACCAAGCAAAAGCATTTGATGGAGTGTCACATACATTCTTATGGCATCGTTTGGGGCATATGGAATCATGAAGATCTTTATCCAGTGGATTCAATTATGTTATGCTTTGGCATATGTGCTGCTATAAGAAAATGGGTGGAGGGACGGAAGATTCGGATCCAGAAGGGAGTTAGACAGGGCTGTCCTTTAAGTCCTTTATTGTATGTATTTATGTTAGATCCCTTACTCCGTTTTATTCAGCATTTCCTTTGATATATGGGTTGAGAAAAGAAGTAATTTGGATTACAAGATATTGGCCTATGCAGATGATGTCTGTCTATTAGTTAGGGATGAGTCATCCATTTGGTTGGCCTGTGGATTGCTTCAGGAAGTGGGTAGAATCACAGGAGCTAGTATTAATATGTCCAAGACTAAATGTTTAGATATTAATGGATTCCCAGGACCTGGAATCCTGGTAGGTGATATTCCAGTTTCTGAGATTCCTTGTAGAATTCTAGGTATTTATTTTGGGGGATATGGCAAGGTTTAATTGGGACCATGCTCTGTTGTTGGGACATGCTAAAGTAAAGTGATGGAATAGATGGAAAATGTCAAAGAAAAGATGGGTATTTTTGACTAAAACATTTTTAGTATCAATATTTCTCTTTATTAGTATGATTTTTCCTTTGCCCCTAGAGTTGGAGACTTCACTGATGAGTTTTTTTCTTGTGTGTGGGGCAATAGACTGAATCTTGTGAGACATAATATTCTTTATAAATCAGTGAAGGCTGGAGGTCTTGATATGTTGCATCCTGGTGTTTTTGTTTTTTCATTATTTTCTTGAATAATAATCTTCTTCCGTTATTAAAGGTACTGCTAAATTGTGGGGTACTGGGGATATGACGTGGTTGGCAGGGGTTTGAGGGAATGGAGAGTCTGGCCATTTTTGCATAAAAACAAATGTAGTCCCTGTTTGGTGAAGAGTTGGGAAAGTGTATTTGCTGTTTTGAAAAATGAAGAATAACAGTGGAAGCTTCTCTTAGCCTTTCTAGGAGGGCTCTTTTATGTGGATATTATTTTACGGTGTTTTGATGAGAATGTCTTTACAGGATTTTCACAGATAGAACAGAAACAAATATCTGACTATGTGATAAATGATCGAATTCCTGTGCAAATGTGGGATACTGTTTGGTTGGGGATTCATGGTCAATTAATGTGAAGGGTAACCAGAAACATAAATCTTTGCCAGAATGCTATTGTCCAAGGGATCATTGTATTCTGAAGATTGAAACAATGGATCATTTGTATTTTGTTTTTCCATATGCAATGCAATTGTGGGACATAGTAAAAATAGATGGAAATGGGTGGGTCCTATTCCACCAGATTCTAATTTGCTGTTTTATGGGTTGATTCCAAAATCTCATGTTAATTTACATCCTGGAACTCTGCGTGTAATTTATATTCATTTTCTTTATTGGCTATGGATAGGGCGTTGTAGATTGGTATTACAACAGCAGTTTATTCCAGCTTTGGAACTTTTTATAAGATATGTTCATCTTTACATAGCTGGAAACAGTCCAAATGATGAATTTATAGTTCAAATGTTTGGGCCCAGTTTTGGAGTGATTTTGATCATATTTAGAGTACATTTAAAATTTGGCCTTTGAGGCGGTCATTAGGGTTCACATGTGATTTTGGTGAATTACCCCGTATGTTCAACTAAAAGGGGATTTGGATATGTTTAGGGCATGGGGTGAAGATGTTGGTTTTCACATATTTGATTGACAGGAGAATTATTGTCCTGCTGTTTTTTTGAAGGGTGGGGAAGGATATGCTTATGTGGTTAATTTTATTTTCTTTCCCTTTGGAGAATAGTATGAAGTAATACCTTTTAGTTTTTTTAGTTTTTTGTTCTTCTAGTTTTTTTTATTTTTATTATTGTTTGATTTTGTGTTGGGTTATGAATGTGACTAAATATGAGTGTAATGTTGTTATTTATGATCTTGTATATTGTTTTGTGTGCATCAGCACAGTGTTATAATCTGTTTTGATTTTGATGTTAAAAAAAATTCCCCAACTCTTTTAGTGGGGTGGAGGAGGGTTGTTTGATTGTTTTCTTATGTTTGGGGTTACTGTATGGAAGTTTCGATTGTTTTCTTTATGTTTGGGGTTACTGTAACGGAATACTTATTTATGTTCTTGTTTTCCCTTTTCTTACTAATTTGTATGATGTAATACTAACTTGTATATGATTTGTCTCTGATTTCAATAAAAATTCCCTACTCTTTTCCATAAGTGCCATGGGATCTTTAACATCCACCTGAACTACCACCAGTCCAGGCAGATGGGACCTCAGTTTAATGTCTCATCTGAAAGACGGCACCTCAGAAGTGCAGCACCCCTCTCATGCTGCACTACAGTGTCACTGGATATTAACCCAAGTGCCAGATGTGGGAACTGAACCCACAGCCCTCTGATCTCCTGGCCTTAGAGGCAAGTGTGCTACCTACTGAGCCACTGACACTGACTGATCTTGAAGTGCAGTACTTCATAAGTTTTCTAGTGATCATCTCCTTTGTCTTAAAATTAATCTACTGATAAACAACAGAGAAAGAATTAAAAATGAGTATATATGAGAAAAGAACGTGATGAACACATGGAAGTGAAAAAGGGAAAACAGTAACATAGGATCCCCTCCTGCCCTTTAAAATAAATGAACTATGTGAAAGTAAAGAGGTAAATGATCTTAAAATGATTTCTTGTCATTAATGGATAGTGATGAGAACTTATTCCAGATTTTTGATAATACTCAGGAGGGATGCAGTGAACAGTTAAAGTACAATGCTAGAGAAACAAAAATGTTCATAATATCAGAGGAAGTTTGCTTGCTATGATCAAAATTGTGGAAGATTAAAGATGACTGTGAAGAAAGCTGGTAGGAAGTCACATATACAAGGTGATTATGTATATAGAGAAGCGTACATTAATATAAAAAGGAATATAGATGTATACTGGTTAAAATATATAAAGAAAGACTATGGACAGCTTTATAGATTGAATATGGAATAAGGATATGCATTTGTTCTGGGAACTAATAGCTTTTGGAGGTACAGAAAACAGAAGGAATGCTGAAGCTTGTCTTCCAGCTGAGTAATTGCTTTTAGTAATATTTTCATAAAAATAATTCTTCTTATACTTGTACTAATTCACAATTGCATACACTTTCACATCCAGAGATGAAATATTCCCAATTATATAGTTCTGACTTCAGGACAATTGAAGCAATCTTAGCAATTAGTAAACAAAAAAAGTAAGTTTCCTGGGATAGATGAAACACCAGCAGAAATTTCCAGAAACTAGGTTACATTGTTGGTTGAAATTCTTACAAAACTCTGTGGTCCCTATATTTAACTACATGCAAAGCAGATTGCAAAAGTTTGCACTGTGACTTGCACTTGCCTGGGTGCCCAAAGATGCTATATATAGCTAAACAGCACACCAGCACTATTGACTGAATATAGAGCCATATTGGCCCAGTGCTAAGCCACTTAATGCTACCCCGACAGGCATCCTGAAGTACATGCCAGAATGGATAGTGACAGAGTGCTACAGTATTTGTAATATTCAAAGGGACCCATGCAAATGAGACATTGGGCATGCAAGGCACAAAGGGGCCATTTGTTTATTTATTAGCTTTTGTTGACAGGGTGGGTGCATTAGGCAAGAGCCTGCCTATTTTCAAGCACTACCAGGGGAGGTACAAGATACAGTGCAATCAACAAGCAAGACATTGGAGGACTACAATCAGCTGTTGATATTATACAGCAGATATCCTTACAGAATATACACAGGAAATACAGTATACATGTTAACGACAAAAATATACAGAAAGTTGAATGCCCATTTTGGGCTCCTTTGCAGGTAGTGACTAGTGTGGCAGGTTAGCATGGGCGCCACCCCACACATTTATTTAGTTATTTATTTATAACTTTGATAACTGGGTAGGTGCACTGGTCCTGTGGACGTTTACAGGCATGACCAGGCCAGAAGGCACAAGTAGAAGCATTACAGTAGGTAAAGCCTACAAGGTTACAGTTACATGTGGTACACTAGAAGCACTTACAGTAGCAAGTCGTTTACAAAGCAAAGCTATTTACAAAGTACATTTCCATATAATACATACAAGAAAACATATAGTTGTGTACAAGGCAGTTATAAACTCTCCAGTCAGTGGAATAAAAGCACAAATTATTACAATTTTGAGACATTGCAAGAAGACATTTATGCAGAGGTATCATGTTATTTGTAACTTTAAAAAATGGGAGACCCTGTTTCATTGAAGATCCACAACTAGACCAAACATACCCAAACCAGAGGTAGAAAGTTGGGAGAAAAGCAGGATGGGGATGGAAATGGTCATGTGAGTGTGTGATGTGTTACCAAGCAAGGCAGTTGCATCAGCACTTGTCCAGAATCCAGGTTATAGGTTCTGTTTGAAGTTTACATGGGTGTTTGAATTTTGCATGGTGTGGGGCAACCTGTTTCACAAAGTGGGAGCTGCCACTGAGAGAGCTTTCCTCCCATATTAGTGGTGGTCCAAGGTACTTCAAGGGTGGGGAAAGAGAGGGTGAAGATGTTTCACGGGGTTATAATGTTGAAGAGGCTGGAGAGAGGGAAGTGTTTCCACACCCTAAGGGGTAGAGTCGAAGAAATAGCCAAGTGAATAGTCAGTGACCTTGCAAGGGAAGCCAACCAAGGGGATGATAGAGGTCACAGTGGTGGGTTGAATAAGGGGCCAATAGGGAGAAGTGGCAGGCACTGTTATAAGCTACCAAGAGTCTAGTCGGTAGGGTGGTTGAGACTTGAGAATAAATAATGGAACAATAATCAAAGATTGGGAGGAGATTACCAGTGATGATGGTCAAACATACCTCCTTTGTTAGGAAGGTCTTTAGTCGGTAGGCTATTCCCAGCTTCTTATTGATCATGCAGAATAATTGTTGTACATGGTCTATGAAGGGAGAGAGAAGGATCAAGCGTTACTCCCAGGTATTTGAAAGAAGAGATGTTTTCCAGGGTGGGGGCCATCCAGGGAGCAGATGAGAGAGAGGAGTTGGTGTTGCCAGTTTTATTAAGGAACGGTTTTGATCCAAACAGCATGACCTTCATTTTCTTCAAATTGACCAACAACAGATTAGAGGAGAATAAGTTATAAGCAAAACAGTAGTTGTGGGAGAGAACAGAAGAGATACTCAAGAGGGACTTGTCACTATGATAGAGGACAAGGTTGTCTGCATAGAGAAGGAGTCACAGGTAAAGCTGTTGGCAGGTAGTGAATTGACAAATAGAGAGAAGAGCAGGGGCCCAGATGGAACCCTGGGAACTCCTGTAGAGACCGGTGAGGTGGAGAAATGGTAGATCCAATGTGCACTGACTGTGAGTGTCCTGAGAGGTAACTCTGGAACCATTCGGTGGTCCCGACAGAGCAACCTAGAGAGGATAATTTGGATAGGAGTAGAAGTGATTGACCATAACAAAAGCTTTAGATAGGTCAACAAAACAGCATCTGTGGCAGGGAGGCAGTGTAGAATTGGTTTAAGGCTCTGAGCTACAAATCTGGAGACCTGGGTTTGAATCCTACAGCCCCCACTTGCATACTCTGTGACCCTGAGGAAGTCGTTAACTTTACTGTACTCCCAGGTTGCACCTGTAAACAAGCTTTCAGCTTAGTGTGTCTCACCTGGTTAAACAATTGGAAACAAAATGTCCACGGTCCATGTTGGAGAGGATGTGGTTGGTGAAAGAGCAAGGGCAGTGGACATACTGTGATGCTTATGGAAGCCTTGTTGCTGGCTACATAGGAGGGTCGTATCTGGCAATGTACTCAGATAGTTGTTGGTGGACAATCCTCTCAAGGAGTTTACTTAGGTGGGGAGAATGGATATTGGCCGGCAGTTGTCGAGGGAGAGAGGGTCGCCGGATTTAAAGATAGGAACTACTCTAGCAGACTTCCAGGAGTCAGGAATGGCAGAGGCAGATAATGCAAGATTAAAGATAAATTGACTGGTCCCACATGTGTATATGTCCATGGTGCTAGTGCTCCCCTCTAATTGCAAGTCCCATCATATATAGTATTATCGCTCTTGTTAGTGGTGCCCCCCTCCAATCACCAGTCCTGCCATATATCGTAACATCCCTGGTGGTAGTGATATCCTCCCCTTTGATCACCAGCTCACTGTATTTTATAACATTCTTGGTGGTAGTAGTGTCCCCCTCAACTTGCCAGCCCAGCAGTACAATAAAAACCTCCCTGACACCCAGTGGTTCCCCCACGACACCAGGCATACCACCACCACACTCACAGTAGCATTATCTGTGGTGCCGTGGGGCATATAGTGACCAGCACAGCCCTCATCACACATCCTTCACTGGCTGTTGTATGTACAGATAGCACACCTATTACTTATAGGACAGGCATCATGTCCTATAAATAAGAGGCATGCTCCCTGTCTGTACATACAGAAGGCCAGATGAGGAGTACAAGAGGACTGCACCAGTTGCTGTATGCCCCTGTGGCACCATGGATAATGTATGGTGAGTGTGGGGTGATATGCCTGGTACCACAGGGGAGAACCACTGGACACCAGGGAAGCTTTTATTGTACTGCCAGGCTGGCAATCAGAGGAGAGGGCATCACTATCACCAGGGATGTTACAATATATGGTGGGACTGGTAATCAGAGGGGGAACCCACTGCCACCAGGGATGTTATGATATACAGTGGAGCTTAGTGATCGGAGGGATGGGGACACAACTACCACCAGGAATGTTATAATATACAGTGAGGCTGGTGATTGAGGAGAGGAAACATCACTACCACTTGGGACATTATATTCTACATAATGGGCCAGCAATCAGTGGCGTGGGGGTGTCAGGGACCATGTGGACCACAGTGGTAGTTGTAGCCCCCAGCAGCCAGCCAGCTCAGTGGTTGAATTACCTCTGGCAGTCACTAGGGTTGCCAGGAGTTAAGTTGTGGTTTTGTTCAGTGGTATTTGTGCTGTGCAAAAGTAACACACTAAACCTTTCAGTATGGTGTAGCCTGCATATTCATGGCCATGCCCTCCCTTGCCACCACATACATTATGTTTTACATGAGTGCAAACCCTCTTTGCCAGTGCAACAGCACCTTTTGAATTTGAGACTTAGCACAACCCTGGCTTGCATGGGCAAAGACCCAAGCACCCATGCAAACTTTTGATTATTTCGCCTTAGCTGTATTAATTGGTTCAAAACTATGCCTGCTTTTAGAACACTGCAGATACTGCCCCATTATTCAAAAGCACTTCCTCTTTGTATATCACAAAAAATATTTTCTCAAATATTGATGGACAGGATACAATTATGGGTAGAAAATAATATTATCAGCCCAAACCAATTTGGATTGTATACTGAATATTCAGTAGTAGACTGCATTTTATCATTGACTTTCTGCTGTGTAAATATAGAATTAGGAAGGAAGCTTATTCTTTATGGCTTTCTTAGACATCAAGGAATGATTAAAACCAGAAGAGGAAAACATTATGGTCCACCTAGAAAAAAGCAATGAAAATAATCTTCTTATAAGCTTGATTGAGATTTTGCATCATAACACAGTTTTGAAAGGTAATATCCTCAAAATGGAAATGTTACAGGAATTGTTAAAGTAGAAAAATGTGAAACAGGGTTGTCTAATTGCCCTCTTCTTTTAAATACCTACATTAACAAATTAATAGCTGACATTGTAGACATAGAAACAGATTTTCCTAAGATTTTGAGTGAATGCCAACATCATACTATACACAGATGATGTGGTGGTTATATCTTAAACAGTTGCAGGTCTTCAAAAATTCTTGGAACATCTTCACATATTGGATCTGAAATTAAAGATAAACAAAACAAAAACGTTGTAATTCACAAAACATAATATAAAACTTATTGCCTGAAGTATAAGGGGGAGAAACTAGAAGAGGTTGGAACATTTAAATATCTCGATGTGTTAATCAATACAAGTAAATGGTTGGCTATGTCATCGAAGGAAAAAGAAAGACAATGACAAAGCAATGTTAGGTATTCAGAGATTTGAAAAATATTTGCAAACAATTTTTTATGGCTATGTCCCAAACATTTTCTGCAAAAATATCCTCATGTATATCATATGCAGCTGAAGTATGAGGTTTTGCACAAAATAGCATATGGTTGGAATGTGTTCAAAATCTGTTAATTAGATTGGCCTTTGGCTGCCATAGATAACCCCAGCAGAATACAGTACACGAGGACTGAAACAGGAATTTCTTCCTTATCTGAAACATCTTCAAAAGAATAATTACTGGACAAAATGGTTAAATGTGACAAAAAAACTTGAAACATATGTGTTTGCAAGAAATTAAATGGAATGCAAATTATTTACAATTCATGGTTATGTGAACTGGATAAACTATTAAAATACCGTCATGGAGCTCTTTTCCATATGCTCAATGGACAAGTATGTTAACTTTTTATAAAAATGCAGTAGTTACACACCAACATATAGCAAGACAATATGATATAGCTAGACTCTCAAACTCTCATTCTTCTTTTTTTTTTTGGATTTTGAATAGGGACATTGAATATGAGATGAATTCCTATCTAAAATATTGTGACAATTCACAACATATAAAATGATTGCAAAGGCTGAGATTTGACTGTAATTATAGTAACTCCACTCTGTCAACTAACAGGAGGATTATGAAAGAGGATTGTTTATGTCCAGCCAAATATAGAGGTTAAACTCACTTCAGTACTTTTACTATTTCAATGTCAACAATCATCTTTATATAGGAAAAGTGGTTGGATCCTCTATTCATAGGTAAAGAAACTGGATATAAAGCAAAAATGCAGTTTTCTGTTGAATAGTAAGAAAACAAGTACACTGTTTGCAGTTGCTAAATTTGCACAATCAGCTTTTATGTTCTGAATTCACTGAAGATGAAAGTACAGTACAATGTAATATTTCACTGTTTAACTTGTCTGAACTAAAGTGTTTCTGGATGTGAATGTATGTATATATAAGATAGTTTCTTCCTACATATGTTGTTCTTAATTGCATGTTGAACCATTGTTGTTATACATACTTTTGTAATAAAGTGAACTGAAATGAGCTGTTATCCTGTCACCTGAATAAAAAGAGGAATTATATGGAGTAGGGTGAGGAATGCAAGCCTCACAAATTTATAAAAGCAAGCCAGTAGCACTGCAAATATATGGTATAAGTGAAAGGGTTGTAATTGCATAGAGATAAAACAGACTACAGGACAGTAAACCTTGAATTTCGCAATGATTACTAACAATTATTATAGATCAGAACAGGGATGATGCAGTCACACCATCACATCACCACAAACACACCAATCACCAGCAGTGGCATGAAAATACCACCTACCACAAGTAAGCTATAGTAATTAACATTACTTCCAACCTGAAGGCTCCTTACTCCATTGTAATCTGTTTGCACTAAGTTAATTGGTATATTGTGAGCTGTAGTGATTTAGCTGAATTGTTGAATATGAACCAAATTTTCTTACTCCAAGTCAAAGTCCAAACAAAGATTGTTCTGGCCCACTTCTTTCATCCTTACAACTGAGTACTTAAGATAAAGGGCACTGAAAGGAGGGGTTCCACTCAGAGTCAAGCTGAAATAGTAGGTGGCCATTCAAAGAAGTGTGTCTGGAATGGAGGATAGATAATGTGATGTGGAAACTTAGGATGGGCAGAGGATGAGGCAAGTGGCCACCATATAGAATGCCTGGTGCAGAAATACATAGTGAATTTACAAAACAAATAACATGGTTGCATCTACCATGAGTGGTGAAGATAAACTGGATGGTATGTTGATGGAATGGTGAGAAGCATGGTCAATAAAGGCACAAGAGGGGAAGTGGGCTGGGATAAAAGGCTGATATGAGGGTGGGATAGGGATAGTGGTGGGAAAGCTAAAAGATACTAGATACTCAGGACTGGGGAGGATCATTTCACTAATGCAATAAGTTTCACAACACTTGTAAGTTATGTAGTATATCATATTAGAGGAAGCACTCTACACACAAATCTACAGTATGGCTGATTTTGAAGGTGCCAACCTGTTCAAGTTATCGTTTATCACATTTTGGTTTTCACGCTAGGACTGCAAATTCCTCAACTCCTCCAGGCCATTTCCTCAATAAGTATCCCAACTGATTGTGTTCAATGTTACAGTAAAATGTTATGTTTTGATTTTGCCATGTTGTTCATTGCATCCATATTCTAACACTAGACTAACTTGCATCAAGCGTTGGATACAAGACTTTGGTCTAAGTCAGTCTACATACATCCAAACAAAAGACATTGTACATAGGAAAATGTATGTACTGTAAGGTGAAAAATAGGTCACAAATGGATGCAGCTTGCAGCAGTTTATGCCCAGATAACCAAAAACTCCTGTTCCCTGTATCTGCATGAGAGGCATGGACAGGCACACAGGAAGGTGCTAGGTGATCTGGAGTCAACTGACCTGAAGGTACTGTGAACTTAGTGTTAGAAATGTAAAAGTTTCTTTACTTCTTTGTGTGAAGCTAATTCATGAAATATACTAAAATCATGAAGCAGATTCACTGTGCAAATCCCAGCTTTGTAAATATCTAGAGATGGACATTTCCACCTGCAGCCAAAGCTGCAGGAGCTCCTCCTGCCCATCGTTTCAGTGGAACCAGTCATTGCCCAGCCCCGGGCATTCCACACACAGCCAAAGCTGCAGGAACTGCTCCTCATCTACCTGCTTTCAGCTGAGCCAGGTACACCTCTGAAACTCCAACAGACACTGCCCTCCACCAGTGCTTCTGATATGAACTTGGCACCTTTTCTGCCTTTGGACTTTCCTCCTCCCTGCCTTCCGGGCTCTGGAATTTATTGCATTTGCTAGTGCCTTGCCTGTTTCAATATAATTAATTCTGGGTACTCTCTCCCAGTGAGCAGCTAGTTTGCTGAACTGTAAAATCCCCTCCCCTGTGAGCTGCTTATTATTTTTTTTAGTCTAAAATTCCTCCCAGTGA
Source organism: Neoceratodus forsteri (assembly GCA_016271365.2). NCBI lineage: Eukaryota > Metazoa > Chordata > Ceratodontiformes > Ceratodontidae > Neoceratodus > Neoceratodus forsteri. The sequence continues at coordinate 1,875,970,686 of CM057456.1, forward strand.
GCTGCTTATTTTATTTTAAGTTTAATTTCACCCCACTCAGAGCTGCTGCTTGGCTTGGCCATTTCAACTCTTTTATTTAACAGTGAGCTCACAGCAAAATGAATCTCCCAGTGAGCTGTTTGCTTTAGTTTATGAACATTCTCCCCTTTGAGCTGCTCATTACCTTTAGCACTCTAATACCTTAATCATTTCATACAGAGCTGGAGCCTGCATTTTATTGTATACACCTTATTGCTTGGCTCTATCTCTCTGGAGGAGCCTCCAGTCCTCTCCCTAATGTCCACCAGCAAGTGCCAACCATTACCCCTAGATTCCCCCAAAGTGGGCTGCCCAACCCCGCCAAAGGCTGGATCCAGTGTGGCCAGTGCCGTACTCTTATTTGATGGAGGGACCTTCAAGGCACACCCTGCCTTCCACCGAGCAATCTGTTTTTCTCCTCTGGTGTACTCCCCAGAGGCAGGGCATGCATGATGCCAGTGATGGTAGTGCATGACACTCCCATGCACACTCCACTAGGCATCTGCCCCATCTCTACTCCATGTTGGCAGTGTCAGTGCGAGCCCCAGCCTCCACCAGAGGCCAGTCATTCACCAACCACTGGAATCCCCCTCCACAGAGAGAAGAGCAGTCTCAGGGATGCTTGAGCCTTCCCTCCCTGCTGACCCCAAGTGGCCCATGCTCATTCCCAAATATGAGTCACTGGCATGGCATGAGGTGTGGCATCCAATGCCTCAACCCTCAGTGCCACCGGCTGGCCCATGAAGCCTGCATTTTTAACCGACTCCATCTGAACTCATTGCAGTTTCCTTGAGCGAGCTGTTTTCCTTTGGTGTAGGAGCTATTTTCTGCACCAGAGCTATTTCCTGATCTGAGTGCTTGTTAATTGAAGATTCCCCAGTATTTCACTGAGTGAGTAGGAATTTCCACACAGCTTTGGTGATCAGTTCAGGTCAAAATACTCAAGGATTGCCCCAGTTTAATCAGAGTCCCAGTCTAAAGGGATCCTACCTGTTTCTGCTGCTGCATGGCTTCTACCACTGCCTTCCCACCACCACTATGCAGCAGCTCCCCATCTGCCCCCACCACATCCAGCCTTGGCTAACCTGCCTTATATATGCAAATTGGGGATCATAGGCAAATTGGGGTAATATCAGTAAGTGTCAACTTCTCCACTGGTAGCTTATACCAAACCACCAACAGAGGGCAACGGGATGTGCTAGTATTAGCTACAGGTGATTTTAGACCTACCACTTTTTTCAGCTCAGCTGTTGCACCCTTTGTCCCTATTCTGCTTGTTCTAGCCCTCCCACTGTACTAAGAGTTAATCCTTCTCCCTGTAACACTTGCTTCCCTTGATTGCATCATTCTCTCCCCCACACACAATTTGTCTGCTGTTTCCTGACTCATGATAATGTTCAAAGCATTGTGATAGGGTGGTTCAGCTGGCCTCTGCCTGTCCTCTGTTGGTTGCTTTAACCACTAGTAACTTATTTCTGCCCCCTAGTATACCTCTAGCTGCTTGTCACAAGTAATAAATCCAATATTCCTACCCCTACTGGCAGTCTCACTGCTAAGCATCATTTGAATGGTGGACTCATGTGCCTTAGTGTTATGCATTGAACAAGCAAACCTGTCCTTCTTCTCTGTCACTTGTCAATCATTGGTCCCCCATCTAGTTTTTGGTGAGCCGCACCCTCACAGGCCCCATCACCCTCTTGTTTCTTTTCAAGTCACAGCACCACTTACTTAGATTTTTCTTTACTCCATCTCTGTTTCTTCCTCTTGGCTGGATTGTCCTTATAGCCTCTTGCTCTCCCTGCTTTTACTTGCTGGTGATATTGAGAGTAACTCAGGCCCAGTGAACACACCCATTACCTCTTCTAACAGCATCTGGCTTTAGCCAGGCAGGAAGGAAGTGAGTCAGAAAAGTAGTTACTTTCACTTTTTCGTCTGCAGTTGTAGAGGGAGGAGTCTTTTTGGTGAGAGATGAGAACAGTTTGTTTCCAGTGATTTTGTGCAGAAAAACAATTTTTTAAAGTACATCTTTATTTAGTTTTTGTATTGTGTTTGTGATTCTCTTTTGGTACTGAATTTTTTTATAAGTTTTGTTTTGTTTTGTGTGTGTGTGCCTGTGTGTGTGACTGTGTGTGTGTATCTGAGAGTGTGAGACTGAGTGCGGATGAAGGTTAGGCGTTGGGACTCTTTGGACCGGGGTCGTGGCCCGTGGGCGTGGGAAGAGGAGAAGAATGCGCACACATGGGGGTTGTTAGGTGTTACTGGACTGCTCTCAACTCTTGGGTGTTGCTTCCCACCCTGTGGAAGCAGCAGCACCAGTGCCACTGGTGGATACGCATCCACCTACTCCGCCACTACCACCACCATCAGTAGCAGCTGCAGGCTCCAGCAGCACCCTCCACCACTTCCACAGCTGCAGGTGAAGCCCCAGGTAAATGTAGGTGGTCCAAGCAGTGTATCTGGTCCCCCTGAGGTCCCCAGTGTGGGAGTTTTTAACTGTGTGTGGAGAGACAGCACAATCATGGTTTGCTATCTGTGTGGTGTGCTGGTGCACTGTAGCCCCGGGGACACAATTGGGGAGACTGGTGGCCAGCACAAGCACATGGCAAACCACCACAAGGCAGAGTGACAGGCTGCCACCAGAAGGGGCCAGGTGTCCACTGCTGGCCCCTTCTGTGGCAGTGACCGAGGGTGCTGGGGGTGAAGTTGTGCTTCACCTCCGCAGCAGGAGGAGGGCAACTGCAGCAGCACCACCACCACCACCACAGCCACCATCACCACCCTCTTCACCACCACTATCTGGGTTTCTAGCTGCAGTGGTCCCCACCACAGTGCCTGCAACACAGGCCGACATTGCACTGGTGTGGGCGGCCTCAAGGAGAACAATAAGAGGGTGGGTGCTGTGCAGCAGCAGGTTGATCAAATCCAGCAACAGAAGCTGCAAATAGTGACAATGCTGTACCTGCTGCTCGAACACCACGGCATCCATTATAAAGGATTTTTCTGGATCCCTCCTCCCCACTACTGTGCTGTACTGTTTTTGTGTTTTTGTTTGTTGTTTAATAATAGACATTTTCCCTTCTGTTGTTGCAGTGCCTCAGTAATGTTGACTTTTTGTTTTGGAGTGCTTGTGGACAAGCTGTTGTGAGCAGTGCAAGTATGATGTATAAAATTGCATGTGTGTAGTCAGTGTTGTTTCTGTGTGTGTGTGTGTGTGTGTGTGTGTGTGTGTGTGAGTGTGTTTGACATCAGGCATTGTGCAGTGTGTTGCAAACATATATTGCTGTTGCTGACTTGTTGCAGTGTTTATGCTATAAAGAATAATGAGCAGAATAAGGTATATTTTATTGTCACCATCATCATCAGAGGGACTAAGTGATACAATACTTTTCAGAGGTGTCTGGCCAGAGTGCACCTTAGTCACATTATATACTACACTGCATACATAACTTTTAGGAGAGCATGTGTTTTTGTGCTATGATCTCCGCGAAAGTCATGTGTGCACTGAGAGTGATCAGAGGTGCACAGTGAGGACCCGATACCTCTGAAAAAATATCATATCACTTAGCCTAATGGTGTTGATGGTACCAATAAAATATACATCAGGTATTCTTTATCTTTATTCTTGATACTGCAACAAGTCCTACCATATACATGTTTGCATGAAGCTGGACAATGTATGCACACAGAAAAACAGTGACAGCACACATGCAGTTTAGCACAACATACTCACATTGCTCAGTCTTCATGCTGTTTGTGAAACACTTAAACTCTGATTCATGAGTCCCGACACAAAGTAAACATTACTGAGGCTCTATAATTATTTTTCTGTGAAATAGACATGAAAGAGATTCACCAACTTACAGCATTGCACCTGATATATGGGTATCTTACTTCAGGAGAATCTTTCTTGCTTCACGTGTCCTTATATAGTACAATACATTTCTGTGAAACCGCCCATAATTTCATTACAGTGTGTCATGTCATGGAGAATTCCTGTTCATAGCGCTGCCCAAATTCTGCCCCCTTTCTCAGCAATGTTGGGATGTGATGCCAGGGAGAGCAAGGGTGCATGCTCCATTATAGTAGATATCTGATTGTCTGACCAGATTCCGAATGTTTCTTTATGTTATAATGGTCAGTTTGTGATGAGACAGTGCAGGCACATTTTGTGCAACAAGAGCCTTGTTAGTGGAAATGTGCCCATATTTCACCACAAAGTGAACCTTATAACATAAAGAAACATTCAGATAGCTGATAGACATTCACTATAGTGGAGCACGCACCTGCGCCTCCCTGGCATGACATCCTAATGTTGCTGAGAAAGGAGGGCAGAATTTGGGTGGATTTTCTGAACGTGAATTCCTCCGTGACGTGACACACTGTAATGAAATTACAGGTTTTTTACAGAAATGTATTGCAACATGTGGAGCAAGAAAGATTCCTGGAAGTAAGGCACCCATATAAGGTTAGGTGCAACACCAGAACTATGTAACATGGTGAATCTCTGTAAAGCAGCAGTGCAACAATCTGTTGAGAACTCTGACCTATATTTTTAATGTTATGTTACAACTTCCTTTACTTACATCCTGACTCGTACAATATTATAATTTCCAGTATTTGAGTCTGCTGTACTACCTTTTTTCATGTGTGAAATAATGAAAGGAGCATTCCTTTAATATGGTGCTGACCAGGTCTTTGTCAGTATTTTCCGCTGCTTTTCTCCATCACATCAGTTAGTTGTTATATATTACTTCTGTTGTAAGTTAACAGTTATGCAGTAGGCAGTGTTTTATGACCCCACAGAACAATATTTATTGAAAAGCAACTGCAAATAAATACAAACCTGGTCACAACAATATTGAAAGGTGTGTTCTCATTTTTTTCATACGTGAAAAAAAGTAGTCAACTAAGTAAAGCAGACAGAAATTGTGTAAAGAAGTGTATCATTCAAGTCATGACTCGGAGGTAACTAATGGCTGGCAATGTAAAATAGGATAAAAAGTACAGTTCAAAATTGTCACCATGTTCTTGCAATGTTGCTTTAATTAATAATGTCAGTATGACACCATGTGCTCACAATCACGCAACACACAAAATGCATCCGCTGTGTGTCCAGAAAATTGACAAGTGGTAACAGAGTAAAATGGAGACATTTCAGCACATACAAAGTCCTCCAGAATTAATTGTGCACTCAGTCATGCACGCAATGGTGGCACAAATTCTCAGATTTTTTTCATAGCCAAAATGCATCTGCCTTGTATCCAGAAAATTGACAAGTGGTAGCAGAGTGAAATGGGATCATTTCAGCACATACAAAGTCCCCAGAATTAATGGTGCACCAGTCATGTGAGCAGTGGTGGCAAAGAGTCCACAGATTTTTTTTGCATGCCAAAATGCATCCGCCTTTGTGTCCAGAAAATTGACAAGTGGTAACAGAGTGAAATGGAGCATTTCAGCACATACAAAGTCCCCAGAATAAAATTATGACCGTGAGCAAACTGTTGCTTGTCCAATGTGTGCTAATTCAAGCAAATGCAATGTGATCATCTCAACTGGATGGAAGGGTGCTCTTTGTCTGTACACTAATAGTAGCCTTGGTGAGTTGATATATATAGATATATATTTGTGTATTTTGTAGGTGAGGGGTTTGACATGGACATGTACTCATGATATTGTTCTGTATCACAGGTCACAGATACTGTTGGTGTGACATTCCAGTGCTTGATGAGAACTTTTACATAGAAATTTGAAAGGATAACTCTCAAGCACATGAAGGTCAGTATTTTTGGGGGATGGGGAAGCATATTTGCAGGTTTGACTGTAATGGTTTCTTATTTTGCTACTTCTTCACAGATTTCATCTGCATTCTTCTCGAGTCTGGTTGTTAATGATGGTCATGGTCATCTAATGAAATGATTTCTACATGTTGCATGTGTGCTCAGCCCAGGTGGCGGGCCGATGTTGAAGAACTTGTTTGGATAAGGCCACTTTGACAGAACAACAAAGCATCTGAAAGTTTACTAAAAAAGAAATGAATGATTTCTTACAACTTAATTGTAATTTGTCCCTGGTTCTCAATCTCAAGTCAAGTTACCTTTCAAAACCACACCTTGTCAAGTAACACAGCCTGTGTGCATCTTTTCAACACTGTCATGGTCAGGGCTGCACAACTGCAAGTTCAGAATACAGTGCATGAATGATATCTTACAGAAATAATTTTGGTGACGTACACATGTCACCTAGTTTATGAATCTTATTCAGTTGCATTTGCTGCAGTCTTTCCAAAACAATGACACGGATGAAATAAAATCTTCATACTTACCAGACTGGATTTCAAATGGATATTTCATAGGTTCCTCTGTATGGTACAGCTGCAGTACCATTCCTACCAAGTTTCAGCGAGGTGAGTTTTTTAACCAGTAAAAAACAAAATAAGTGTACCATATGTGTTTGACCATTGCGGCTCTGAAAAGCTACAGAAAACAAAACATACAACTAAAGGAAGTTAAATAGCATAATAAACATTAGTACACATACTCACTTTTTGTTAAAATATTAAGAGCGTTGTTCCTGTGGCTGATGGATGTGGCCTCCTGTTCGACTCCCTCTGCCTTGGCATGGTAAATGTAAATGTAATGGGAAATATTGTCTGAATGACACTGGTGGTTGGTGCTGGTGGTGATACCTGTGACACATGATGACATTCTCTGTTATATCTTCCGCATCTGGTGGTGGTGGCAGTGGCTAACATCAGTCCTGGTGGTGGTGGTCTGAGGGGTGGACAGACTCATGCTCAGTGGTGGCAGTGGCTAATATCAGTCCCGTGATGGTGGTCCAGGGGCAGGCGTAGTCCATGATGCTGCATATTTAACTCCGTTCTTTTAAGCACTGAAGTGGGGCACATGATGTTTCTGGCACTGCACACCTGGACTACGACTGACCACCACGACAACCTATCATTATTACTGGGTCATCATCATCAACTGAAACTGGTAAATCACACGTTTTACAGAGGAGAATTACTGCAAACAGACTCAGACACAGCCACCTTGAATTTCTGTTTCTCCTGTTCCCTATTGGGGTCAATTACATCATCATCATATTCATATTCATCAACATCACACAATCCACATCTTCTGCTTGGATGTTGGCATGTGGACTGCGATGTTGCAACAACAGCAACATCATCATCATCGCCACATTCATCATCATCAACTAGACCATCACCTGATATTTTTCACCACACTGTGAATCATTGCATGGAAAATGCTTGACATTAACTGCCATGGTGGAAGAAATATCACATTGTATCTATCATTGACATGATCATCAGAATCCTCAGGTTCAGTTACTGGGATGTTACTGGGAAGTATGACATCATTTACACTGCCACTCACTTGCATTGCTTCACACTCCACTATATTTTTGATATGGTACACTGGTCAGAATTCGAACTTGAGGCACCAATACTAATACTACCACCACCACTAACACCATTAACACTAACACCACTGGCTGGGAAAACATCATCTCCTCCAACTATGAGTGAAGCTACTGACTGAGCTGTAAAAACATTAGGAGAAATACCTTTCCTTACATCAGCAATGCACTTCTGCTTCTGTGTACTACCATGCCCATAGACTATCTTACTGGTAGCATTGCCATGGCAAGAACCAACTTTGCTTGCACATCTCTTTGCAGGCATTTTGGGGATTAACAACAATATTATAAACAAATTTAGATTTTTTTGTTCACTCTCTGAGTGGGGGACGCTGGATGTGAAGCCAAACAAACAACTGTGGCTTCAACAACAGATAGAGACTGTCATGCAATGAAAACAACTTCAGTAACCAGTGGTGCTGATAAGGTCACAAACAATCCAACCTGGTAAAAATTCCTTTTGCCAGTGGGGATGGGGGGCACTGACTGCAGATTTTACGGCAGTACAAGCAACAAAATAAAGAACAGATACCACGACCACAGTACAAAATAAGGCAACTGCTGTGGATAGTAGGTTCACACTGCTGTGCCTGCAATTACACTAGTCTCTGGCACAATAAAGGTGTATTATTTGATGTCACGCACACTGCACATGCACTCACTCACACACACATAACAGTTTGTCTACAATGGTGAATGAGTACTGCATAGAAAATTGAAAAGTTCAGTAATATGCCACATATTGTAATGTAAACAGCCGAAATTATGAACTGCTGCACTAGATCCACACAACACACAATCAGCAAGAAAGTTTCAACAATTACTGACAATATTACTGTGTGTACATTAACACAGTCAGTTATATAACAAAAATATAACCAAAAACAAAGAAATCACTATTTCTTCAACTTAAATCTACCTACACTACAGATATCGCCACTCTCCAAAGCACACTTTCACTGTCTTTCACTACACACACTCAATATTGTACATTAACATTCAAACTCACACAAAAACAAAACGCTTGATGATATGAGCACAGGATGGTTTCCTACAATCAATGAACTAAAGTTTGAGCCAAATAAAATGCAAAACTCTTTTTAACAGCTTTTAGAAGGTTTCAATCACAGACCGCTCTCATAGCACACTGTCTCCTACTGCTTCCTACACACACTATCCCAAACTGAGGCTGTGCAGATCAATATAGAGCCCATGTGACCTGAAATCCCATGAATCACTGCAAAATTCACCTTCAGAGCTCAAAACAAGGTGAAGTGAGGTGAAGTACGTTGTTTTCAATGCACTTCCCTTAAGATTTTGGTGAAATAGTGCTCTGGGAAAGCGGAGTAACGAAAGTCAATGTTTTCAATGGACTTAGTATTTACTTTATTATAACGCAAGTACTCCACTTCGAGTTGCGGAGCACTCCACAAATCAGTCTTTACTCTGTGAATCACTTCACGGAGCGGATTGAGCTCACTTCACCCACCACAGTGGAGGGTGGGGATTATTTCTAGTCTTTATTGAACTATGACCTGTTACCATAACTTTGTATGTCAAAATTCCAATACTTAATTGTGTTTACTTCTGTGTATTGCATCTCTGTCCTGCTGTTATTTTGATTGTCATGTTGTAAATCATGCCATCTTAATGGCCCGGTCATGCCAGGAAACAGTCCCTTGGATCAATGCTCATACCCAGTTATCAAAGACTTAAGTAAACACAATAAAATAAATATGCATACAAAGTTCATAAATTTGCAGTTATCGATGCATCATGGGATTCATACCATGAGGCTACAGAACTTTAGTTCACATAGTATGACTAATAGCATATAGGCAATGCTGAGCCTCACTTCCATGCAGTTCTAATTGGTGTTTCAGGGAGCTAGGAACTGTCCTCTATAGCTCAAACTAGTTATCGATCAAAAAAGTCCTTAGTCACATAAAATACTTAATCGTGGTACTAGGTCAGCTTCATTTCACTTCTCAGCACCTGGCATGGATGTTTTAAATTCATTTGAGTGTGTTTTGATAGTTTAGTTTGCTGTTTCAGTTTGGAGATTTTGACTCAGTACTGTATGGCTATGTGTGAGATACTGGGAGGGGCAAAACAGTGTCTGAGGCTCAGCTGCACACTTGCCTCTGAGACCAGCAGATTGGAAAGTTGTGGGCTCTGTTTCTGTACCAGGGACTTAGAGTAAATCCTTGTACTGGCACTGTAGTGCAGCATGGGAGATAGGGAGGGTACTGCACTCCTGATGTGCTAGCTTTTGGATGAGATGTTAAACTGAGGTCCCATCTGGTGGTTGCTCAGATGGACTTTATAAGATACCATGGCATTTCTTGAAAAAGATGATGAACTTCTCTGATGTTCATCCAACGTAACCATTCCCAAAAATACCACCAGCAGCTTAACCTGACTCAACATGTCATTTTGTGTCTGAATCCTCCGATGAGGCCAAACATAAGCAGAACTGTCTAGCCCTTCTTATCCAATCAACAAAAACTAAATTAATAAAAAGGTGCAGCTTCCATCTCATACTGTGTCTCTGTTTGCAGGCTGACAGGGCTGTGTCAGTGATTCAGAAAGTGTGAGTGTCTGTGTGGTTTTGAAGTAGCTTTAAGTTGATTTAATACTTTTTTCATTTGATTTTATAAATTTGTTGTATTTTTCAAGACCCAGAATTAATAAATGTTTTGACTTGTTATATATTTATGGGTTTCATTTTTTAGACTGTGCTAGGGTGTGATCTGCTGTATACAGTATATGGTTCTTTAAAGTCTTAAAATAGTAGCAGTAGCACTATCAGCATTAAATAATCATGATTGAAGTTAGACATGGTGGTGCTTTGGGAAAAGGTACAGGAGGTAAGGCAACAGAAAATAAGCTTGATGTGAGCAACCTGGAGAAAGGGAGGGCTAAGGAAATGAAGGCATCTCAAAATGCTTTTCAGTAACTGCTGTTTTACATACTGTATAACAGTTTAAATTTACACCCATTATATTTAGCACTCCAAGCACACCTTGACATATTCACGTCATTTTATTTTCACTGGTGGAACACTGGTGCTGCTACTGTATAGTGATTCAACTAATATTCACTGTCTTTATTTTCACTCCAACATTGAGCCAGTGAAAATAGTAAAATGAAAAGACAGTGAATATTTCCTGTTATACAGTATCTTTTTGGTACCAGTGCATCAGACAGCAGCAGCATGAGAAGTTGCATAAATGCAAGTGTAGGAGCAGCAAGATTTTACCTTGACTGGCCACCCCATCCTAATGTGAGAAAATGTGTAATTGGTCATACCAGTTCCAGTACTATGCCCCAAGTTGACCCCCAAAATGTTCACAATGCAAAAGGATATGAGGATGAGGATGTGCCGGAAGCACAGGCCCTGCTAGTTGATGAAATGGTGGCTAATCCTCACACTGAGGTGCTGGTAATGATTCCCTAAATATGGCACTGGATTTGGCCTGACAAAGGTGATGTGATAGGAGACTGACACAGTGTAGCAGCAGCATATAGCAATTAGCACTAGCATACACATTGTAGGACTTGAGAAAATATGGGAACTGAGAACTTAAAGTGGAAACAAAGAAACATGAATTTGTTGGCAGAAAAGGATTTCTTGGCCCAACCAGTCTGCCAAGCTGGTTCCTGCAAAGTCTTTCTCCGCAGACCCTAACTTGTCTCCAGTGATGCTCTCTCCTTCCTGTCTGTATGCTAATATTCTACTATGTGTATCCCATGCATGATTGAAGCCCCTTTGTTTTCACCTACACCACTTCTGTTGGCAGTCTATTCATGGCATCCACCACTGTTTCAGTGAAGTAGTACTCCTCATCCTTCTTAACCTCCTCCCGCCTGCTTTGTCACATGCCCTCTGGTTTTAGTGATCTTTTCATTTGAAAGAGACTACCCTTCTGCATCCTGTTCACCCTCATGAGGTACTTTTAGGTCTCTATCATGTCCTCTCTAGCTCTTCTTCTCTCTTCTGGGTGTACATGGTGAGATCCCTCAGTCTTTCTTCATCTGGCTTTTGATGCAACCCCTCCACCATTTTAGTTAACCTCCTCTGGACTGCCTCCACCCTGCCCCTGCTCTTTCTGAGGTGCAGTCTCCAGAACTGGACACAATACTTCAAATGGGGTCTCACAAGTGAGTGATACATTAGCAACACCACCTCCTCCTCCTGCTGGAGATTCCTCTACAGATGCATCTCAGATCACACTGGCTCTACCCTCTGCTTTATCAAACTGCCCTGCTACTTTAAGGCCCTCAGATATTATAACCCCAAGGTCCCTTTCCTGCTTAGTGACTGTCAGTACTTTTCCCTTCCTATACTCAGCTCCTGGGTTCCTATGTCTAGGTATAGGACTTTGCATGTTTTGGCACTGAACCCCTATTACAATGCTCCTGACCACTCCTTGAGTTTCCCAAGGTCCATCTCCACCCTCCTGCATGGCCACCACATTACAGATATTGGTATTGTCTACAAAAGACATACCTTCCCTTCCAGTTCTGCAGTGCCACTTATGAAGCTATTGAAGAAGACCAGTCCCAGTACTGTGTCCTGTGGCACTCCACTGGTCACTCTCTCCTCACTAGAGTTAGTGCCATTAACCACCACCCTGTGTTGCCTATATTTGGTTTCTCCAGGCTGCTCAATTTTTTATTAGTTTCCTGTGTGGCACAGTTTCAAAAGCCTTGCTAAGATCAGATATGCCACATCCACTGATCGCCCGATCTATTTCCCTTATCACCAAGTCAAGAAATTAATCAGATTCATATGGCATGACCTGACCCCACAGGAGTCCATGCTGCCATTGGACTTGTAACCCACTGTATTTAATATACTCTACAAACCTTTTTTTTAACAGGGGTTCCATTAATTTGCCCACTGCTGATGTTAGACTGACTGACCTATAGCTGCTTGCCTCCTCCCTGCTGCTTCTCTTATTGAGAGAGACCAAATCTGTTATCCTCCAGTCATCTGGAACCATGCCAGTTTCAGTTAGTTTTTGAAAGACTGTCAGTGGGGCAGCTAACACTTTCCTGAGTTACTTTAGTACCCTTGGGTGTATCCCATCCAGTTTCATAGCCTTGTCCATTTTCAGAGCTGCAAGTCTCTTCCAGACTCTTTCTTCTCAAAATAGATTTGAGTCCACCTCCCTCACCCTCTTTGTTCCTGCTGCTCCCTGGTGGTCAACCCCTCCTGAGAAAACTCAGCAGAAGTGCTTGCTCAGGATGCCTGAATGTTTCTTGATCCTCTTCTGCACTGTCTTCGCCTGCCACCCTGCTTATCCTCCCTATTCCCCATCCTTTCTCTTCTCACTTATGTACCTGAAGAAATTCTTATTCTCTTTGGCTACCCTTTGGTGATCCTTTCCTCTGTCTGCACCTTTTGTCCCCTCACTGCCCGTCCTGCTTCCCTGTTTATTTGGTATACATCCTGTCTTCCTTTCTCTGTGTTTCCTTTTTTCCCTCACCACCTTGGACATTTCTCATTTCCTTTTTCCCTCACCACCTAGAACACTTCTCTAGAGAACTATAGAAGTCTCTTTTTCCTTTGGCTTTTACTCACTTCTTTCACACAGAGGTTGGTTGCCTTAATTACTCTGTCCCTTATTTTTCCACACTGTGCCTGTACTCCTCCCATGCAATCCTCCCTACAAGGCAGTTTGTGAAGGAGTCTGCTGTTTCTTTAAAATCACTTATTTGCTAACAGCCTGTGCTGTGGGACCACCAAAAGCAGTGTGACAGAGTGACTTTAAGCGGGAGTTGTGTATGGTAAACCTTCCTGTACTGAAATTCTAATTCATTATCAGTTGGGAGCTTGCTTTTGAGGAAACACCACACTGCTAATTCCAATAACACTTTGATGTACTGAGGATAGAGGGATTTAAAACAACAGTTAGGCAGTTTAATTTCTTTTAAGTTAGCTCCATTGTGTGGGGCTTTTAAATATTTGCTTGACATTTTCAAATAACCCTGTTACTTCTGGGTTCTAGGCGTATAAAGCTGGGTCTATAGTGAGTGGCATGAGCATTGTGCAGTGCGTCGGTGAGCTGAGGCGTGCGGATGCACATGCGTTACCAGGCATGTTTGTGTGTTAGTGGGGAGCGAAGAGAGGGCAACAAGGAACAAGGAATAAGAATGAGTAAGTTAAGAAACCAGAATAAATATATTAAAGATGGAAAACAATGTGGTGCACTGTATAAAGCCTGTATCTTTGTTGTCATTGGGGAGATTTGCTTGATTAGTTGTAAAGAGTGTAAAATGTACATGGAGGCTGAAATAGGGGTTGATTACAGCGCCTATGAATCCAAAATGTGTAACAAATCAGGAGCTGTGTTTAGAACTAACTAAAGTAATGGAAACGCTACAGGTTTTAGAAGTTAGCCAGCTGCAATTATCAGAAAGGCTGAAGATCTTGACCTGTTTAAATAAAAAGGAGATAGAAGGGATCAACAAGGGATGGGTAAAAGAAAAGAAAAGAGCAGGAACAGGAGGATAAACAAACACATAAGAAAGTGTCAGAGAAGGTTAAGAAAAAGTGTAGAGGGTTAAGCCCCTTCACCCAGTCCCTACATCAATTAGGAGGATATTTTACAAATTGCACAAGAAAATAGGAAGAATGAGTAATGAGTTGTCATCACAAGGTAGAGGATGACAATGAGGAAATTAACTTTTGTGTCCCAGTTGAGAATAGTTATGAGATATTGCAGAATTTGACTGAGGAAAATGTAATACATGAGGAAGGTATAGAGATGATAGAAGAAGAGAAACAAAACCCGAGGCAGGCTATAGTTATAGGATTCTATAACAAATACACTGATCAATATATTTGTCATAATAATAAAGAAAATCGAATGGTCAGTAGTTTTGGGAGCAGGGAATGGATTTGTGTGATATGGTGGATAACATTTTAAGGGTGCAGGGAGAACCCACTAGCAGTAAGATATGTGAGTATTAATGATATTTCATGGAAGACTCTACCTGAAATGCAGAAAGAATATAGTATGTTGGTACAAAAGTTAGTAAATAAGGGTTGTGAGATTGTGCTCTCTGAACTATTACCAGAACCAAGGGCAACAGTATATAAAAGGAAGAGAATTGCCTTGACAAATGAATGGTTAGGGAGACGGGCAAGGGAATCTGGACATAAACTCATTAAACACTGGGGGACGTTTGCAAATAATGTCAATTTTATAGTAGAGATGGGTTGCATCTCAATCATATGGGTAGTAGAATATTAGGACAGAGGATTAAAAATGAAATTGAGATTTGTTTAAACTGAAAAAGAGGGGACGATCAGGGTAGTCAAGCAACAACAAAGTACAGTACTAAAAAAGAAAAATAGTTAATAGTATGGTAGATATAAAGGTAATTTTTTTAATGCAAGAAGTTTAAATGAAGTTAGCATGGATGAGTTGGAAATGATAGTAAGAGGGATAAACTTGATTTGATTGAGGTAGTGGAAACATGGTGGTCTGATGATAGCCAATGGAGTCAACAGATACCTGGATATAGATTAATAAACCAAAATACAGTAGAGAAAAGAGGAGGTGGAGGGCCCTATTAATAAGGAATGAACTAGAAGTAATGGTTAAAGAAGTACATTGTGACATGGGAGGTATTGCAATTATTGTTGTGGATGTGTTGAGCAATACAGGAAGAAATGTAGCTTTCTTTTTTTATAGACCACCAGATACTATAATGGAAAACACAGAGTATTTTTATAAATCTTAACTGAACTAGCTGAAGGTACTGATTTGGTGATGGTAGGGGATTTGAATATGCAAATATTAAGTGGGATGACTATATGGAGGAAATAGCTTAGAGTGTAGATTACAAGAGGAGTTTATGGCAGTAGGTATAAGGCAGTGCATACAGGAGGCCACTAGAGGAAATAACATATTGGATGTCATCCTAACAAATGTCCCAGATGTTATAACACAAATTAAGCTTCAACCACAAGTTGTAATGAGGATCATAATTCCATACAATTTAATATGTTGTGGGAAGTAAAGAGGGTAAAAGTAGTGACTGAGCAGATACTATATAAGAGAGGAAAATTTGGGGCTATAAGAGAAGAATTAAGTAACATCAATTGGGAGGTTAAAATGAAAGATCTCAATATGGAAATGTCTTGGAAATTTTTCATTGAGAAATGAAAGAGGTAATAGAAAATGTACCCTGGAGAAGAGTATATAATAATAAAGGTAAAAACAACTGGTTAACAACAAATATAATTAGATTGTGCAATAGAAAGAAAGTGCTGTATTGAAAAATGAGAAAGTTAAGTTCATCAGAATCAAAAACTAAATATAAGAATATCCAAAAAATTTTAGAAGGAAATTAAAATTAAAAAAACAGAATTTAGATTAGTGATGGACAAGAGTAATAGTAAAAGCTTTTTGCTTATATAAATGGGAAGAGAAGGGGTAATAGTATGATTGGACCACTGAATATTGAGGAGGTTACAACTTCAAAATGTGAGAAGATGCTGAAGAATTTAGTAGATGCTTTGTAGCACCTTATAAAAAGTATGATGGGGATATAGAGACAGTATATGTAGGTGATAGTATGTTGGACCTGAAAAATGTTATAACAAAAGAAAGAGTGAGGAGTAGAATTATGAAGTTGAAGGTGGAAAAGGCGGCTGGTCCGATGGGATGCATCCTTTCTTGGTAAAGGAGTTAGCGGATATACTGGTGCCGGTTATAACTAGCCTGGGACAAAAATCATTGGAGGAAGGTGGTGCCGGAAATGTGAAAGCTAGGATATGTGGTACCTATATAAGAAAGATAGTAAAAGTGATGCAGGAAATTATAGACCAGTGAATCTGACCTCTATTGTGGGGAAGATCATTGAGGGAATCCTGAGAACTCTATTTTGGATTATATGAGGAGTAAGAACTTAGTGGACACAGACCAGCATGGATTTGTGGTGAATAGGTCCTGTGAGACTAATTTGGTGTTTTTATGAAAATGTTAGTAAACACAATGATGAAGGTAGAAAATGTGGATGTGGTATTGTTCGATTTCAGTAGGGCTTTTGACACTGTACCCCATTGTAAAGTAGTAGAAAAACTGATAGGGCTGGAAGTAGATGGGGCCATTGAGATGGGTTAAACAGTGGTTGGACACAGATGGTTAGACTGTATGGTCATTTATCAGATCCACGGAAGGTGATAAGTGGTGTGCCACAGGGGTCGGAGCTTGGGCCCTGTTGTTCAGAATATTTATTGGTGATTTAAGGCTATCTAGTAAGAACAAGATGGTTAAATTGCTGATGATATTAAGATGGGAAGAGTAGTGGATACTTTCGATGACAGATTGAATTTGGACAGGATCTGATGTGTATATTGGAATGGGAAAGACCAATGGTATGACCTTTAATGAGGGAAAATGCACTATAATGATTTTTGGGAGACATAATGTTCACCAGTCATATAACATATTAGGATTAAAATTAAAGATATCAGAGGGAGAGAAAGACTTGGGAGTATTTGTACAGAATGATTTAAATAGTGGTGCACATAGTAAAAAAACCTCAAGTAGAGCTATGCAGTTGGTAAATTGCATCAGACGAGGCTTCAATCTAGAAATGAGGAGGTGCTGATGCCTTTGTATAAGACAATGGTCAGGCCCATAATCGACTATTGTTAGGTGGGTTTTTGTCCATATCTTGTTAAGGATGTAAGGGTGATGGAAAGGCCGAGAGAGTATATACAAAGATGATAAAAGGAGAGAGGATAGATCTTAAGATGAGAGGTTGAAAAGATTGAGTTTGTGGACATGAGAGAGTAGAAGAAAGAGGGAGATTTACTGTTATTATTTAAAATTTGAAGGATGAAGTTTTAAAGCTTGACTTGAGTTTGGAGTTGGTAGAAAACCATACTATCTACTGATGTCATAATAAACAATTAAGGGAAGAAACGGTAAGAACTGAGAGAAGAAGGAATGAATTTAAGAGTAGGGCAGTTAGATGGTGGAATGGGTTGCCACAGGAGGTGGTTGATGCTGAAAATATAAGTATTTTTTAAAAAGGTTAGATGAATTTCTTACAGAAGTTGATGACGTAAGTCATTGCCCCTGAATGGTGGTGGAGGTCCTTGTGGGCAAATGTCTTTAACTTCCTTACACACCCAGTATGAACTCCAGTATGAACTCTAAAATCCAGGACACTCATCCTCATGTAGTTTTCCTCTGTTCCCATCCTAATGTTTAACCGCTTGTACGGGTGATCACTGATACATAGGAGACTGCCCACAGTGACGCCTGAAATTGATCCCAGTTTGTAAGCACTAGGTCCATCACTGCCTCATCCAAGTGAGTTTTTTACCAACTGAATGAGAAAAAAACCTTTCAGGGAGTCAGGGATGTTCCTGTTCCTTGCTACAGCTGCAGCTGGAAGGCCCCAATCCACATATTGTAGACTGAAGTACCCAACTAGCAGTACCTTACCCTTACTCCTATCATGATATTGGCTTCCCAAGAGCCTTGTCAACTCCTCTCTGTGCTGGAAGTCTTTATACCACCCTGTATAACAGCCTGATACAGCACCACTTTATAGATGTATTGTGCTTTTCAAACACACCTGCTACTTAAATGCTTCACAAGAGGTGCTGTGGTGGGTGACAACACAGTACAGCAGCAGCAAATAGCAACAGCATATATAAATTATGAGACTTGAGAAAATACAGGAAATTGAGAATTTAATGTATTGTGTTTTTCACACACACCGACCACTACAGTGCTTCACAAGAGGAGCAGTGGTGGAAACTGACATGGCACAGCAGCAGCATATAGTAGTGGCTGCTGGTGGAACCATTCCAGTGCTTTACAGTAGTGCTTTCATGTACACTGTATCCTTCACAAACTGCTTTACAATTAAGCAGCAATGGCTAGACTTATTGCATACCAGTTGTGGTGGGGTGCTAGAATGATCCCAATGTTTTACAATTAAGTATTATTGCATAGAAGCAGTGAGGGGCAGTAGTGAGGGTGAGGGCATTACCTAAAGGGCAGAGGGCAACACACAGAGTATTGACAATCCAGACAGGATGTTTGACTGTTTGGCCAGGATGTTTATCTTGTTTGCTAGCAAAGACTCCATTTTCTCCTTCATGGATGCCACACATTTGGAAAGACTGGTTAACTCTCCTACAGTACAGCTGTCCCAACATTGGCAACACCACCTACTCCCAGTCTTCATGCCTGAGCAGCCCTGCCTGCACCAGGTCCCTGATTCCATGTCATACCCCTCTATGCCTCACTATGGAAAGATTTCTGAGTGCATTTCTCACTTTACACACCTGGACCTCTAGAGTAGGAGGAGGAGGTGGAATCAACACCACTGCCTGCTCACTCCTTCTGAGCTGCCTCGTGGTGGGTATCTCATTCAGCGCTGTGTTTCACTGTAAGGTGGCTGTATTACCCACCAGTCCTAAGATGTAAACCTTGTTTTCCACTTCTGACATATGCTTTGTACAGTGTATGAATGGCCAGTCTGTTGTCAGCCTGGTCCAACTTAAAGAAGATCTACACTGGGGACTTCAGCAGTTGGCCCTTAATGAATGGATGCATGGGGGGCAGCAGGGTTCCATTACCAGATGCTGTGGGAGATAGTTTGAGTCACAGTAATGGGAACTATGCTGTATGGACCTGCTGTTGCTGCTCCAGTGAAAGGAGGGCTGGTATACTGTGTTGGCCTCCCTTACCTGTGGATCCCATCTGTGCATCTGTGCCTGCCCATACCCTCCTTTAACTTCAGCTGGTGCCACCAGTGTATGAGAACAAATCTGTATTGCTCAGGTGTGACAGCACAATCCTCTTTATGCTCCTCCTTAGCACTCATTTTGGAAATATTAAGTATATGTAGACAACATGTAAAGAAAGAGATCAGAAATACATTTATAGATGAACAGGAGAAAAAGCAAAGACAGAAAAACAGTGAATGAATCTGAAAACTGAGAGAAAAATGGAGGTATAAAATGAAAACAATATACAGAATATAAACCTATAGAAGCATCTGAAAATAAATACTACCTTTAGAAAAAGATAACTCAGAAAATTGCTGGCTAAAAGCCATCGAAAACATTTACATTAGGTTTAAACAACACTAAGAAGCAGTGTCAAGCCTCCACAATACACTCTCTGGAACTGAAAAGAGACAAGGCAGTACACTGTGTACAGTATATATTCTTGGATGTACCACATGACCTGCATTCTGTTTATAAGCAGCACTTTTCTGAATATCCCAGAAAAATTTGATGTGGTGAGGTAGGCAAAGTGAACTCCTCAGCAATGTTCCAAGCAAATCCAAGGTGACGCTGAAGGCAAATTTCCTTGAGGAATAAAGCAAATTCACAAAGTGATTGGCAAGACTAAGTCAGTGCCTTTGCAGGAACATTGCCACTGAATTACAACTGCACTTCATTTTACTGAAAGTGCTATACTGTACATGTTCCTGTTTCTGCAAAAGGTACACTGGAGAAATTCTACAGTAAAATGGCAGCTATAGATGGATTACATGTCAGAAAAAATCAGCGTTGTTCAGGATGTTATCTTTATTTGAGGTTGGCCAGGTGATCAGTGAGAATCACCAGTAAGCAATAATTATACACTGGCAAGAAAGAATCCTGACTTCTGATTGGTCAGTTGGCCATCACAGCAGGGATGTTATCCTGGCATAACATTCATGCTGACTGTTTGCCAAATGATTAGCATTGTTTGCATCTTCTCCTAAGAAACAAAAATATTTTTACACACTAACAAAAACATTCTTTAAAATTATTTTTAATTATAAAACAGCAAGACATTGTATAATAGGAATAATGCTCTCCAGGGTGGTGTTATGCTGGGATAACATCCCTTCTCGGTGTTGGATACTCTTGATTGGTGGCCTAGGGCCCAACCACCTAAGGTGAGATGTTTTCCCAGCATAACACCCACCCTGGAGGGCATTATTCTTTAGGGAAATGGACCAAGAAGAGGTTCTCCTTTTGCAACAGAGACCTAAAGGAATTGATCCTAGAACAAAAACCTATAACTACTAATAAAGAGAAGAGTTGCCTCCAGACCACACAGGATTGCAAAGCAGCACTGAGGGACTGCAATGCTAGAATTAAGAAAGCCAAGAAGGATCCAGAAGCCAGGACGGTCATAGAAGCCTCAGATAAGATCAAACCCTTTTAAATACATATTCTTTAAATAAAAAGAGAAAGGGAATGAAAGATGAGAATTCTGAAAACAGGGAATGGCAAAGAGCCTATAAGAGATTCAGAGGTTATGGCTCAAATTCTGGAAGAATACTTCCCTGTTGTGTTGAGCCATGGGCCTCCCAGGAGAGTTAGGGTATTCATCAAGTGTATCTTTTAAATTAGCACATGTCTGAACAGCATACTTATTCATACCTACATATAAAGTTGTGGGAGTATGATGGACATAGAGTCCGTCCAACTCAAGGGTGAGAGATCTGCACCATTGGCAACTTTAGGTTGGCTAAGAGTTAGATCCCATGAATTTGGTTCAGCTTTGATAATTCAGTAAAACTTGTTGGCTCCCAATGCAGTAATTGGCATGTGGTAAAGCAGATGATATGCAGTCTCTATGGTGACATAGGCACAGCAACCCCCCACAGTGAAACCCCAACCACCTCTATATCGGCATCAAGGGTATTTCATTTCAATGGACTTTGTGGTGATGGGGAATATATCTAACTCCACTGTCTGTGTAATGTGGAGATAGATATCTAAAGTAGGGATGTAGTAGGGCACACCCCTACATTGGGTGTCACAGTGTTGCCAGTCATTCGGGATGCATCAGAGACGGGGTGTTGACGGGTTTTGATGCTGTCGAGGACATTGCTGTGGGGGATGTTGAGCCGGCATTGTAGATCCAAAGCAGACTACATACTGTATAGGGGGTAGAAAAGCCTTGATATGAGTAATGAATATTTATTTCTATAGCTTACTTGTGGCAGGTGGTGTTGGTATACCACTGTTGTGGACTGGTGTGTTGTTGCACAAAAAGCAGGTTTGATAAACCTCTGGGCCTTCTTCTGCTGGCACTTTTGTATGTTCATATGGTGGTGTGCATCTAGGACACAAGGATGACACCAGTACAGACCACTGTTGAGCTACAGTAATAGTTACCTTCATTGCTGAGCTTATTTTAAACCCAATGTAGTCTGTATTTTACATCCATGCCATTACTACAGTTTACAGTATTCACTCTGTCCCCAAAGAGCTGCAACTTACTGTATGTAATAATATTCTCTCCGAAAAAGTTTGCACAAAAATTAAAAACAAATGAAGAAATTAAATTTAGGGCTTTACATTACTCTTCAAATTATTTTGCCATACATTCATTTTTGTTCTTTTGTGTATTATAGTGGCACAGTAGCTTCAAAATAGTTAGGCTAAGCATGGGTTTCTATGTTAAACCTCAAACCTTGAGCCAATGACATGGGCTCAGAAGTGAACCTGAGGTGTCAGAGGGCTGATTGGGGAAGAAGGATTGAGGATCCACATGACTGCTCTCCTCCACTGGGGAAAGGGTGGGCAAGAGCTCAGAGCTTGATCAACCCTTGCTGGAGGCCAGGGAAGATGCAGCCCAACCTATAGAGATAGGGAGATGTGTCAGACATCAATGCATGCACTTTCACATCAGTGCATGTTACGTCTCCCAGGGATGAAAGAGGAAAACCCACTCATGCAGGATAACTGCTGGCCTCTGCAGGCCCTGCACCAAGTCACTCTGACACCTTTGGAATCTGGATCTGGCTCTGGTGGATCGAGAACTACCTGCCCTTGCCACAGAAGGCAAGCCATGGGGGATAATGGGAGAGGTAAGTCCTGGGAGAAGCTGGGGTGATAGGGCTGGGAGGTCTGTAGGGAACAAGGGCTGACCAGAACAGGAAGAAAAAACTCTGTACTTTAATAGCTTTGCAACCATTCAATGGATTTGCATGACATTTTCCATGTGTGGTCTTGGGAGGTAGATCTCTTGACTTACCAAGTTTCGCTTCCTGCTGGATGTGCAAATTCCAAGATGCTAATAGCAAAATTTGAAAAAAGATTGTTTTTTTGCTGTTTCCTTGTCATCACCTAGCATCCAGATGGTTTAGAATTTTGTTCTGATATTTTCAGGGTAGAATCAGGTTGGGTCACAGTGGTGTCTTTTGCTGGTTTGGTGAAAAATATGAATTTGTTCCAAAGGTATTACATTTTAAAATTTGTATGCTGAGTATGCTCAGTATGGTCTTTGATAACTGCTTGGAATAAAAAAAGAATTTGGTTCATATGAAAACTTATCTTTTTTGTATGGGGTTATCCTTTTCATCAGGAAAAATCCTTTTCACATGGCTGCCTTCCTGTTTCCATTTTTCGAAAAGAAAAAAATTTAAACACCAGAAAATGACACACACCAACATATGTATTTTGCTAACTGGGACCCACAAGGTGAAATCTGCACTTAGTTTTGGAAAAATTACCCCCAAATGTGTTTTTGATTTTACAATCCTTTTCATGACTCAATTTTCTTTTCGTATGGCCATATGAAAAAGGAGTTCAGCCATACAAAAAGGATTGCTTTATACAAAAAGAATTTGACTTAGGTTTTTCTCTGATTCCTTTTTGTATGAAGGCATCCTTTTCATATGAGCAAAAAAAATATGATAAAGGATCCTTTCGTATGAAAAAGAATTGAGAAAAACTAAGTTCAAATATTTTTTTAAATGAAGGATCCTTTTTCATTTGTTTTTGTGTTCATATGAAAAGGATGCCCTTATGCAAAAATGATTTGGGACTTTAACCTTATATGAATAAAGACTTTGACTTAGTGTCCCCTCCCTGTTCTTTTTCATATGGAAGAATCCTTTTCATATGATTTTTCATTCATACAAAGAGAATGCCCTCATATGAAAAAAGACTTTGCACTTATGTTTTCACTTGATTCTTTTGTATGAAGGAATTTTTCTGAATGGGTTTTTGTTCATACAAAAGGATGCCTTTATACAAAACAAGATTTTGACTTTGAGTGTTTTTTACCACATTTGAACTTCAGCTAGCCATAACTCCTCAATATTTGGAGTTAAGGGACAATCTATATATCAATACAAAGGTCTTCATGAGTACTGAAATCATAACACATAATACCCTCCTCCAACAATATAGAAAGCATAAAGAAAACAATTAAAGCATGAAAATAAAATTAACATAGGACACAACTGGAAGTTGAGCAAGCCATACAGCCAAGCAAATAAATTGGTTCTGGGCAGAAATGGAAGTGCTGGACCCTCTGGCCCTGTGTTCTCACAACAACATGGGTGTATGCATCTATGCAGGGATAGAAGTGCATGGCCTGGAGGGCCTTTACTCCACAGACAAAGGGATCTGCATGAATGAGGATATGGTTATTCTATCTCAAAATAAGAATGCATTGCAAAAACTTTGTTAAAGCACCAGTTAGAGATAAGCAGCAAAGTTGAGAAATGTGATTTTAGGGTTCCCAACCTAACACCCTACCCCCACCCTGCAGGGGTCAACAGGAAAAACATTACGGTTTGAGCTCTACTGAGTCTTTACCGTCAGACATGGGGTGTACCCTGGGGTTTTCCAGCCTAACAGCTTACCCCATTCTCATATCGCTGCACATCTCAGCTTATTTACTGGTGGAATGGGGTGAGCATTAGGGTTGACAGCCCCAAGGTACACCACATGCCTGATTTGCAGACTAAGGAGAGGTGAAACCATAATGTTTTTTTCCTGTTGCTTGCAGGAAAGGGTGGTGTTAGCGTGGGGATCCATAACATCACATTTCCCTACTTTTGTCACTTTAACCCTAACTGATGCATTAATGAAGCTTTTTGCAATGCATGTTTTATTTGGTTATGTTTTTGTATTGATTACACCTAGTCTGAATATAGCTCCTGCCTGATGGCAGTAATAGCTAACATATAACCAATTCACTCCCTGAAGTCAAGACTGAGAACTTTGCACCTGTACTTGGCTAGTCACTCATTCTGTTACTTTACCATTCATGGTGGATGTTGTAGGAGCGATGAATCTTACTTAACTGATAACTGTAAGTGACACATGTGATCATATTGAGCTTGTTGGTGATGGCAATGTGAAATTCATCATACTGCTATCAGAAGGAGGAATTAATTTGGGGGTGAATCTGAGTAGTCATTTTGCTGCCACTGCTGCTGGGAGTAGAGCTAGTCTGTCATGCCAATGCCAGTGAGAGACCATGGATACCTGCCACAAGGAGCTGTTGGAGTTGGAATGGTAGTTGATGTCATCACCAGATGCACTGGATAACAAGATGGGTCTGTTGGCTAGAGTAATAGTGGAACCAGTGGACCTCTAGGGAACTATTGAGCCATGGTTCCTTTGCCATAATGTCATGCACCCAACTCTAGTCCTCACGGCCCCATGACTACTAATCCCATTCTCTTTCCCACCATGACCAGCTCCTTAACAACCAATTCAACTTGCAGAACTGGTACTTGGAAGAACTGGTATGGCGAAACATTTATCTGCTTCTTTGCTCCCACTGCATCCTTTTTTCTCTTGTTATTTTCATCATGTTTTTATGAACTCAATGAAACATAAACAACAGATGATAATGGGTTTCATACTGGGCATTAAGAATACCAGAATTCTAAAGCCCATTAAGTCTATCCCCTGCATCACAGGTATATGTTATTAATTGCCCTCCCATTAATGTAAAGTTATCTAGTGATTTTTAAGGTGTTCATGCTATATGATTGTACTACATGTGCTGGTAATGTTTTGTGTCTACCAATGATTCTTTGTGTGTAAAATGATTTATGCATTTTGTTCTGTATGGTATTTTCATAAGTTGATATTCATACCTTTTGGCTAGACCCATTGGCCTTGTATCCTAAATTTAAATAATTAAAGAGATCATTATCCTTATGTATGTGTTACGTGAAGGAGGACTTTGCTGAATTCTCCTCTGAAGGCTGTACACATTTAGGGACTCCAGTTCATCAGGACAGCTCAGGTTATGGAGTTCATGAATCATGAATCAGTTGTTGCTGCCCTATGCTGTACCATCTTTAATCTCTTAATATCTAATTGGTAACCAGTACTCCATATCTGTGAGCTGTGGTCCAAACATGGTTCAACAAAACTTCTGTATAAGGGCATCATCACCTCACTGGAATTGAAGCTAAATATTCTATGTGATTCATACAGCTCAGGATTTTATTGGCCTATTTAGTGTTTCCCTCACATTGCTAGGTATTCATAAAATATTGCATGTTTTTATTTCAAAATCTCATTCTGTCTTGATGACATGATGTTATTATTTGTGTGGGAGTTTTTATTTATTTTGGGATAATTGGGGCTGGAGTTTTGGCTTGCCAGTATGTGTCTGATGACTGCTTTCCTTTGTCAGGTGCTACTTCCCCTCAAGCTCTGGGACCTGGGCCCTTTAACTATCCTCCATTGCCTGCAGCAGTTTGTGGTCACTGTAGGGTTTTGCAGATAGTGGGTAAAGATCGAAGGGGGACCCTGGACCCTGGTTGTGAGGGGAGCTGAGCAGCCAGATTAGATAATGAGGTCTAAGAGATACCCTGGGGTGAAGAGGGTCCCAGAACAAGGTTTTCATTGCCTGGTACCCATACCAAAGGGCTCCACTGTTAGCCAGCTGGTAGCCGGTCAGCCTAAGTTCTCATCTGACTCAAGCAGTGTTGTGCAATGCCACGTCAATTAAAACAAGACAGCTATTATTACTGATCTTGTTGGGTCAACAGACCTGGCTTGCATCACCAAGACCTGGCTGGATGAAAATGTTGGCCACATTGTAGAGACAGTGATTCTGGCCAGGTTTTCAGTGATACACTGCTCAGGGTCAGATGGCAGGGTGGGGGTTGCAATTTGTTTTAGATTGGAGTTGGACCTTGTAGTTGTGCCAGTTGAGAAAACCAGGTCCTTTGAGTGTATGGTGGTCACAGGTGTGGGGTGCAGGATTCTTCTTGTCTACCATCCACCAGGGGTGAGAAGCAGTTCTTGCAGGAAGTCACGGACTTCGTTGTCAACATGGTGTTGAGTCGCCCAGATTGATGGTGCTGGGTGACTTAAGTGATGATGAACTCTTGCAGATTGGTCAGAACTTCCTCCAACTTATGAACTCGTTAGGCTTCACACAGGCAGTTGCCTCTGCAACCCATAATTGTGGTCACTCTATGGATCTGGTCTTCTTCCTAAGGATTGAGGCCTCCAACTTGGTGGTGAAGCCAGTTGGATGGTTGGATCACCACTGTAAGGTTCAACTTCCATGCCCCCATAGGCCTGCCCCTGTGGAGATGGTCTGGTATCACCTTTGAGAGAACTGACCCCAGATGGCCTATCAGCAGTGCTGGACCTATTGGGATTACCATATGCAAGCAAGGATCTGGAGCACCTGCTACAGGCTTATAATAGGGGCTATGGTGGGTGCTCTGGATGCTGTAGCTCCTGTCCGAGTTTGTCCTCAATCTTCACCCTCGGTCCCCTTGGTTTGATGGGACCTTGAGGGAGTTGCAGCAGTTGGATGAAGGTTGGAGTGTTGTTGGCAGAAATCGTGCCTTGATGCTGATAGACTTAGATTGATGGACCATTATAGGGACTATCAATCAGCAATCTCTTGTAAGAAGGCAGAGTTCCTGTCGGGGAGATTGCTACAGCTCAGAATTGACCAGCTCTGCTCTTTTGAACTGTGGACAGACTGTGCAAACCAGCCTGTCTGCAGGTTTAAAGAGTTTTTACAAGAAAAGTGTGATGAGTTTGCTCGGTTCTTTGCTGATAAGGTTGCCGACATCAGGTCCAAGATCCGCTCCGCTCACTCTATGGGGAGTGGCAGTGGCCAGTGTGAGGTTGCAACTCCTCTTTTATGTTGGAGGGACTTTGACCATTTGGAGATCATGGATGTCATGCAGCTTGCTCAGAGTATCGGCCAACCTGCTGTAGTTTAGACCGGGCCTGATACTCCTTTTGATGGGGTGCATTGATGTCATCAGCCCGCTTTTGGCAGAGATAGTCTGGAGCTCATTACAGTTGGGTTAGTTTCTGGACTCCATGAAGGAGGCAGTGGTGACACCCTCCTAAGAAAACTTCTCTTGACCTGGATTGTCCAGACAACTACAGACCAGTCTCTAACCTCCCATTTGTAGGAAGGTTATTGAGAAGATGGTTAGCTGCAACTGGACAATCATCTTACCATCCATGATATCTATGATCCTCTCCAGTCTGGGCTTCAGAAGAGGCACAGGACTAAGATTGCTCTTCTTCGGGTACTCAGTGACCTCCTGATGGTGAGAGATCGGACACCCATTCCATCTTGGTCCTCCTTGATCGCTTGGTGATGTTTAACACTGTGGGCCATGGGGTATGCTGGAGTGCCTGCAGTTCATCTGTGGCCTGTCTGGAACAGTCCTCAGATGGTTCCATTCTTTCCTCATTGGCAGAGTCTCAGAGGGTGGTGTCAGGGATTTATTCCTCTGGATCATTCTCTCTGCCATATGGGGCACTGTAGGGTTCTGTGCTGTCCCCCATGTTGTTTGTGGTCTATATGCTGCCACTGGGGACATTGTAAGGAACTATGGGCTGGGTTTTCACTGCTATGCAGATGATACTCAGCTCTACTTGTCCTTTGTGCCTGGCTAGATAGTACAGTCTCAGTGTTTAACAACTGTCTCACTGAGATACAGGACTGGATTAATGCCAGCTGGCTGAAGCTGAATCCTGACAAGACAGAGGTGTTGGTGGTGAATCTGGGTTGCAGAATAGAGAGGTCATAGTCTGGCTGTCCCTCTGGGATTTGGCTTGGGGGTCTCCAGTTACTGACCTCTGAATGGGCACAGAATCTGGGTTTTATATTTGTGATGAAGTGATACTTTGTTCACAGGTGTCAGCTGTCATCAAGTCACCTTTTACCATCTGAAGAATATCACCCAGATTAAGCACCTTGTTCCACCGGCAACCTTCCAATATTGATCCATGCCTTGGTGACCTCATGTCTTGACTACTGTAACTCCCTTGTACCTAGGGCTTCCAGAGGTTGGATGCCCTCTTACCTGCAGCTGGCACAGAATGCAGTGGCCAGGTTGTTGACTGGGCTTTCTCAGTCAAGTCATATTACTTCTTTCCTGAGAGAACTTCACTGGCTGCCTGTTCAGTGGTGGATCATCTTCAAGGTCAGTTTGCTGACCTACAGTACTCTACGTGAATGGGGTCTTGGCTACCTGCAAGATCTTCTGTGTCCCTACTTCCTGTCCGACTGCTCTGCTCAGCCAATGAGGGATTGCTAGAGGTTCCAGGGTTCGGTTGAAGACATCTGGGTCATGGGCATTTACGCTGCAGCCCCAACTTATGGAACTCTCTACCTCTTTTAGATAACAGAGTACCTGAATGTGGAGAGCTTCAAACTGCCTTAAAACATACCTATTTGAGCTCACCTTTGGTGATGATTACTGAGTTGTTTATGTGATAATGCTGGTTTTATATGTGTTTTATCTATTTATTGTAATGGGTACTATGATCTCTGGAATAGTGCCTTTTAAAAATAAAGATGATTGATTGATTGATGACCTTTAATTCAATATCATCCAGACAGTACTTGGTTTTATTATTTTTATGACTGAGATGTACATTTTTTTCCACATTTAAGCAAATTCCATGTGAGTCAGGCCAGTTTTGATGTTCAGCTCTGACTGTAATAACCTTTTCTCAGAATACTTGATAGACCTCCAAATTCAGTGTTGTTAGCAAATTTACTGGTCCAAACTGATGCATTTAGCATCATGTGATGAATGAATGTCTTGAACAGTCTTGGACTGAGAACTAAGCCCTATGGTACACCACTGCACTTAGATATGTTTATACAAACTTCTGCTTACCCATACCTGTTGTGTATGGTTAGCTAACCAATCCCATATCCAGTTGACAGTTTGCATATTAATCCTAAGATTTTCCAGTTTATTGATAAGATTAACCATGATGGACATTAGTGAAGTACAAAAGATTAGAACTACTGGAATGCCTTGTCAAAAGTACAGTAATATAAACTTTTCAATAGAAGGTCAAGAGATTAGTCAGACAAGAACTTTTTAAACAAAGTGATGCTGGTCATTGTCCACAGTATCTAATTGTTTAATTTGTTCTTTCAGAAAAACCTCCATATTTTACCTACTATATGAGCAAAATCAGGTTAATGGGGCGTAATTACGTGTAATTTTTATTCCCTTTTGTAAACAGGAACCATGATAATTCCTTCCATTCATCTGGTACCATCCCATATATGAGTTCATTTTAAATAGGAGTTTAATGGACCAGTTATTTCAACTGTCATCTCCTTTAATAGTCTGGGATATGGTCCATCCAGTCCTACCAGTTTATTGACATCCAAACTCATTAGTTTTCTAATAATTGTAACTTTATTGAAGATAAGAATCTCTTCTTAATTTATTGGTTGAGGCCAGATATTCAGAAATGCTTGAAGTCAAGCAAGTCTGGCACAACCTAAATCAATGTGCCATGGTCACCAGAAGCCATATTCAGAAGTTGGACGGGCCAAGTTGCACCAGCACAACCCAGCTGAATATGGCAGAGTTGTGCCATGGCGCAAACAGATATGCTCCAGAGTAACTGTGTGAGCAGAGCTGCAGAGCAACAGAGGGGGCACGGCACAGAGAACAGACCCAGGGACAGAGCCATGGAAGCACAGTGACAGGCCACAGGAGGCCTCCCATCAGCAGGGCACAGCAGGGCACACAGGCACCCAGACACTTGAATCCAGAACACAACAGTGGCACAGATAGCAGGTGACAGGAGGTGCCAACAGCCAATGGAGGGCCACCAAGGGGATCCCCACAGGCCTCTGGCCATGCACCCCCAGACCATAGCAGGCCACACCCAGGATCATGCAGCCAAGTCACTGCATTGTGCTGTCCTCATGGTGCACAATTGATACAATGATACCATGATGCACATGTGCACTACAGGCCTGCACACACCATGCATGTGTGCACATTACTGCAACTTGCTCTAAGCAATCTCATTATGCATGGGGCAATATCCCGATATTCAGACACCACATGCATGGTGCAGTGGTGCATTAGCATGTCATTACTGTTGCACCCAACCTCATTTGCATGTGTTGCACCTTATAAGTGCCATGGAACAGCACAGGCCATGGACCGTCATTGCAACCTTGATAAGTAAGTTGTGCACACCTGCAACTCACTGGGAGCAGACAGCACTGCAGGGTGGGATGGACCAGGGAGATGCTGCCACTGATACACTGTGCTGTTCATGTCCACAGGCAGCAACATGTCAGCACATGAGGAGGGCGAGGAGCAGGGGCCTGCATGGAAGTGTAGGCCCAACTTCATAAAGACTGATGCCCTGTTTGAGGTCTACATGGACAGGGAGCCCTGTTGAGTGGTGCCATGGACACACAACAGCCAGGGCTGGTTCATGGGAGGAGGTGGCAACCTGCGTGATTCAGCATGGTAGCCACCAGCGGTTAGTGCAGGAGTGCCGAAAGAAGGTGGGAACAGGCAAGCAGCGGATTAAGCAAAGGTGCAGCCATTCGGCATCCCGTACTACCTCCAGAGGAGGACCTGTGGATGCACTCACACTAACACCACAGGAAGAGTTGGTGGCAGCCACCATGCACCACACCACAGTGGAGGGTGTACCTGGAGGAGGATTCCAGATAGGTGGCAGCCATCACTGCATGGTGTGCGCGTGTCAGATGGTGAGTACACAGGCATGCTGGCATTCATGCGGCCCGGCACGCATGCCATGTGCATGTGTAAGCACCCACGCACATGCCATGCTGCAGGACATATGCAGTGGCAATGTGCGGGGGGCACATGTGGGCATTGTATCACTGACACACCATTTGTCTCTTGCAGCACCAGCACACCTCTGTGCAGATGATGGAGCACTGGCAGCGGCAGCAGCAGTGGACGCCAGTATGACCCCAGAGGCCCCAGAGGGACCAGCCATCTACATCCACAGGCATCAGGGGTCCCGACAGCCTGCAGCTCAGCACCATGGTGCAGGCAGATGTCCTGGACCTGGGGCCAGATGAGGCCCTGGATGTGATCCTGCAGGACGCCATCCTTGGTGTTCTGTGTGTGGAAACATAGATTGGGGTGGGGTCCGAATCTGATAAGGACTACTCTCAGCTCCTGGACAGTATGGGTGACATTGTGGGTGTCGTCCACTGGCATCTGACACAGGCACCACACCCAGTGCTCTGCCAGTGGCAGAACAGTTGCCTGCCACCACTGCTGGTGCAGCAGTGTGCGCTGCCACAGCTGTGCCCGTGGTGGTGGTGGTGCAGCTGCACAGGTGCGAAGGCAGTGTGCAGCAGCCAGGCGAGCAATGGCAGTAGGCTGCGGGTACTGCCACCAGGCAGCTGGACACAGGGTCGCTGCCGGTGCATCTGTGTGCCCATTCCCCACAGACCCCACCGTGCAGCATCCACCAGAGAGGACGGGCTGTGCAGCATGGCTGGTCACCACAAGAGGATCGGTGTCCCACCGAGAGCCCCAGGATGCCAACCGTCTGGCTGAGCATACCTGGCTGCTGCAGGCGTCCATTCAGCAACAGGTGCTGCTTGCTGGTGGGGTGCATTTACTGCATGTAGAATTGCGCCATTTGGCTGAGCAGCAGGAAAGGGGCACTGCACAGATCTTGGTGGGGGATGAAATGCATGCAGGAGGCTATGACTGCATCCTTGGATCGCATTGCCAGTGTGATCATGGTTGGCTTTGCTTTGCTGGCTACCACAGGGGTGGCCATGCACAGATGCCCCCTGCAGTGCGCTGTCCACCCAATGGACCCTGCGTCCTGCAACCCCAATGTAGTCGACACTGGTCTCTGATGTAGGCATACCAGGCACACCCAGGGCTGTCCCATTTGGGCACCTGCACACCCCAGAGGACATGGTCACAGTCAAGCAGTTCCACCCTGGGGGCTGCCACTTCCCCAGCTGATCGCAGCCTGTGGCAGCTGATCAGCCCTGGCACAATCACACCCATGGCTGTGGTGGCCATGGTACCATGCAGCAGCCCTGATCCACAGGCTGCCCTGACTGCAGTCTGCAGCTGCTGCCTGTCGCACATGGGTGGTGTGTGTGTGCCCACCACTGGTGTCATAAGCATGCTGCCCGTGTGTGCTTGCCAGCTGCTGGTCCATGTGGCATGGGTGTGATGAGGGCAGTCTAGCACCAGTTGCACCTGTGCACTTGTGCAATGTGTCTGATCCATGCCACTACCAATGCCTGGGTGGGTGCGTGTGTGTTGTTGTGTGGTTGTGTGCCACTGACTCCCCTACCCCACATCATGCCTCTGTGTGTGCATGCCCATTACCATGCATGCCCCTCCATGTGTTCTGTGCCTGTTTGTGTGGCCCATGCTTGTGTACCGCACCACCTACCTGTGCACCGTAGTGCTCCAGTGCAATGGTGTCCTGGTGGCATTGCACCTACTGGAGCAGCCGGGTCCCTCCACCAGGGTGGCTGTCCACCCCTATGGCACATTGCCTCTGTCATCCCTACTACTCTAGCCCTCATCAGCCTTGACAGCTATTCCATGGTCAATGCCTATGTTGTGCAGTATGCAGCAGACAAGGAATAGGCCACAGGCTTTCGAGGGGCTGTACTGTAGGGCACCACCTGACCTGTCTATGCAATGATCCATGGCTTCAGCATGCCAGACACACTTTCGATGATATTGCGTGTGCTGGCGTGTGCCTCGTTGTACCAGTTCCTCTGCTGGGGATGACAGGCCCCGGTGGTGGGTGAGCAGCCAGGGCATCAGCGGGTATGTGCTGTCACCTGTGTGGAGATTGACATAGTTAGCCCTCTGCTATTCTGTGCTTGCACCCCTTGCCTGTCCCTGGTGCCCACACCACCATGCACACCCTGCCCACCACCATCCCCAGGTCTGCTCTGCCTATCACCCCTTCCCCATGCCATACTCACCCACTGGGTTGCCCATAGAGATGTTCCCACATTCAAACCTGTGGCACAGCGAGAACTGTGCCAGATGAACACATCATGTGCACTTCCAGGGTGTGTGGTGCAGACATTGGTGATGCACCATGGCATCGCACACCACCTGGCAGTTGACACTCAAGCTCCCCTTCCGTTGATATATACACTTTCAGGGCCAGGTGGCATGTGGATGCTCATGTGGGTGCAGTCATGGTCCCAATCACACCAGGCATGTGTGCACCCTGTGGAAGTCCTGCATGTTTGCTGTAGCTCCGCCTTTGTGCTAGGAAATGGATATATTCAAGCACGTGGCAGCAGTGCATTGAGGAACTGTGTGAGGAGATGGGACATGACCAATTGGATTATGCCTGTGGTGTCCCTGATTGGTCTTTGGTAGGTGCCCATGGTGAACAAGTACATGACGGCGGTCACCTTCGTCTCCACGGACATGGCATGGCTCTGTCTGGTGGGTGCCTGCATCTTCTCACTGTACAGCTCACAGAGCTCCCTCAGGATGGTCCTGTTCAGGTGGTACCAGCCCACAATCTCTGTGTTGCTGTAGTTCTCAAGGTGGGCAGACGCGGTACCACCTGTATCAGACATACCGCCCGACAGGCCTTCCTCAGCCATGTTGCTGTTCCTCCTGCCCCTCACACCCTCATTACTGCCTCTATCATGAAGGGCACTCTATCCATGGCCCTTGCTGTCCACTGTCCCCGGGCAGTTGGCTGCCGTCTACGTGCCACCCTGGCACACAGTATGTGTGTGTGTGTGTGTGTGTCTCTCTCACTCTCTGTCTCTGCCCCTCTCTTCCTCTCCCAGGCCATCTCTCTGTCCCTGTCCTCTGTGTGTGCATTTGTCTGTATGTCTGTGTCTTTGTCTGTCTCTGTCTCTCCTTCTCACCCCTGGAGCAAATGCTGTCTGTGTGTTTGCACCCTGAATTTATAGGAACAAGTCCTGCTCAGAGCAAGTTCAATTTTCTCTATGCTTGCACCATGGTTTCACAGTTGAATATGCCACTCGCTGGATATTCATGGGAACACCCCTGCATTCATTATAGTTGCACATTGGTGCAATGGATTTTACACTGTGTGCACTGGCTCCCACTGAATATGAATCCTTGGCGCAATTCCGCACTCTGAGCTGGTGCAACTCAGTTGCGTCTACACAACTGTCTGACTATCTGGGCCTGAATGTTTAGCCTACTGCTCTTACTGGGCAACAATTTACCTTATTTATTGAAAACAGTACAGAAGTATGAGTTTAAGGCAGTAGCCACAGAACATGGGGCAGTAACCTCAATGCCTTTATCAATCAAAATTCCAACATTATTTTCATTCTGTTTAAAGATATTGTGTATCTGAAGAAATGCCTAATCATTGTTTTACACTGTGCTAATTTGAATAGTTTTGTGCTTTTCTTCATCCGTGTGCATGTGTGATTTTGTTCTACTTATTTTGTGATGTTTTCACTAGTGGTGTTGCTTTCAATTATTTTATATAGTTTCTTTTTATTTCAGGTTCTGACTACTCTCCTAGTTTGACAAACAGGTTAAACATAGAAACATACACTTTGACGGCAGATAAGGACCGCTAGGCCCATCTAGTCTGCCCATTTCCTACCTACAGGATAGGCCTGATCCTAGTTAACCAACAGCCTATATCTTCCTGCCCTCCACAAGAATTGCCTTATGTCTGTCCCATGCATTCTTGAATTCTCCCACAGTTTTAGACCGCACAACTTCCTCAGGAAGGCTGTTCCATGCATCCACTACCCTGTCTGTGAAATAATACTTCCTCACATTGCCCTAGAGCGCCCTCCTTCTATCTTTAAATTGTGTCCCTTGTTCTTGCAGTCTCTTTTTCTGAAAGATGCTACCCTCTTGGACTTTGTTGATTCCTGAGGTACTTGAAGTTTCTATCATGTCCCCCTCTCCTTCTTTCCTCAAGGGTATACATATTAAGCTCCTTTAGTCTCTCCTCATACGGCTTCTCTTGCAGACCCTGCACCATTTTAGTTGCCCTCCTCTGGACTACCTCTATCTGTCTATGTCCTTGCAGAGATGGGGTCTCCAGAACTGGACACAGTATTCCAGATGGGGTCTCACCAACTGTCTGTACAGAGGATAACAACTTCCTGTTTTCTGCTGCTGATGCCTCTCCCTATACATCCCAGTATACCCCGGCCCTCCCTACTGCCTTCTTACATTGCTTGCTAACCTTAAGGTCATCTGATATGATTACCCCAGGTCCCTTTCCTGTTTTGTTGTTGTTACTACCTCCACCCATTGTGTATTCTTCCCTGGGTTCTTGTTTCCTAGGTGCATTATTTTGCACTTTTGCATTGAAACCTAGCTGCCTTACGTCTGACCATTCCTCCAACCTTGCCAAGTCCCTTTTCATCCTTTCCACGCCTCCTTGTGTATCAACCCTGTTGCAGATCTTTGTGTCATCTGCAAAAGGCATACTTTCCTTCCAGTCTCTCTGCAATGTCACTGATGAAGACATTAAAAGGACTGGACCCACTACTAACCTGCGGTACCCCACTGGTAACTGCCCTTTCTTCAGAGTGGACTCCATTTACAATTACCTTCTGTGTCCTGTTGTCCAGCCAATGTTTTACCCAGGCTACCACCTGGGACCCACTCCCAGGCTGGTTAATTTGACTAATAATCTTTGTGTGTGGGACTGTGTCAAATGCCTTGCTAAAGTCTAGGTAGGCCATGTCCACAGCCCCTCCCTGGTCTACTATTTTGGTCACCCAGTCAAAGAAATCTATTAGATTCGTCTGACATGACAGCCTTCCCGCTGTGAACCCATGCCTTGGATCCTGTGCTCCACTGACCTCTAGGTACTCAACTATTCTTTCCTTCAGAGTGACCCCATCACTTTCCCTACCACAGAGGTCAGACTGACAGGTCTGTAGTTTTCTGCCTCTGTCTTGGTCCCACTTTTGTGAATGGGGAATCACATCCGCTTCCTCCAGTCCTCAAGTACCACACCATCCTCCCATGATTTATTAAAAGAGTAGCCAGTGGTTTCACTAGTTCCTTCCTTAATTCTTTTAGAATTCTGTGGTGAATTCCATCAGGACCCATTGCTTTGTCCACCTTCAGTTTTAGGAGTTCTTGCAGAACCCTTTCTTCTGTGAAAGGACTGGGATCGACCCCCTATCAAGAGTGCTTCTGTTAATTGGATTAGGCACTTCCCTCTCTTTTGTGAATACTGAGCAGAAATATTCGTTCAGTATTCCTGCTTTTCACTGTCCCCTCTGCCCACCCACCGCTCATTCTATTCAGCCTCACTATCCCTCCCTTTGTCTTTCTACACTCGCTGATGTACCTATAAAGGTTTTATCCCTTCTTAACTGAGTTGGCTATCTTTTCCTCAGTTTGGGCCTTTGCTATTCTGACTTCCCTCCTGCTTCTTCTGCCTTAACTGGTACAGCTCTCTGTCCTGCTCCTCTGTGTTTCCTTATACTTCCGGAATGCTATCTTTTCTTCCTGACTTTCACAGCCACCTCTCTTGAGAACCATAGTGGCTTTTTCTTTCATTTTGATTTGTTTATTTGCTTCACACAAGGCTTGTTGCCTCTGTGATGGCAGTTTGATAATTCCCCATTGTTGCTCCACACCTCCTTCTAGCCTGTTTGCTAGTGCTTTCTGAGGCACTCTCCCATCTTGCCAAGTCAGCCCTCCTAAAAGTCCAGTACCCTCACTTTTGTATGGCTTGACTCTGTAGCTGAGTTTAACGTGAACCACACTGTTTGATGGTCACTTGTCCCCAGATGGCAACCCACTTCTAGATCTGAGATCCTCTCTGCCCCATTTGAAGAGTCGAGGGCTATGATTGCTCCCTCACAGTGGGTTGAAACTAGCTGTCTAATGCCTGCCACCTGGGAGGCGTCAAGAATGGCCCTGCTCTTGGATGTGGCTGCAGCAAATGTGCTCCAGTTAACATCTGGCATATTCAGGTCTCCCATCAACAGTATCTCCCTTTCTCTGCCATTCTAAGAATGCCTTCCATCATATGCTTGTCAATTCCTTCCCCTGACATGGGTCTGTACACAACCCCTGTGCAGATTGGGTGCCTTTCCAGTCTCCAAGGTGACCCACAGTGCCTCCTCTCCTCCTGTTTACTCTTTTGTTCAGTTGCTTTTGTATCCCTTCCTTTACATGAGAGCTACTCCTCCCCTCTTCTCCTGCCTGTCTCTCCTGTAGTTATGTGCCCTGGTATGTTAACATCCCAGTCATGGTTCTCTGTGTACCATGTTTCTGTGACTGCTATGATGTCCAGGCATCCCTCTTCCATTAAGGCCACCAGCTCAGGGGCTTGTTGCCCAGACTACAGGCATTGGTACTCATTACCCTCCATTTCCTGATGGCCTTACCCCTTTTGCCCATCCTGCCCTTCTTGCCTTTCTCACTTTCTCCATTTATCCCTGCCCTTCTCCTATCGACACCTCCATGTTGGTGTTTCCACACTTACTAAGCGTGATTGTTTGGGGCTAGGATTTTCCTGCTCCTTTCCAGTGCCTCCCCTTGGTTAGTTTAAAAGCTTGTCAATGAAGCATTTAAACCTATCACCTAGGATCCTGGTTCCCTCCGGACAGATGCAGCCCAGCATGCAGTATAGGCTTGCATCACTCCAAGTGGAACCCCAGTCCCCAATGAAGCCAAATCCCTGAGCTCCACATCAGTTTTTTCAACCACTGATTGTGCAGTACTGTAAAATGGTCAGGTTGATTTAATAATAATCCATTGTTGTTCTGGATTATTATTTTTAACACCTGTTTTCCAGTTCCATTTATGTATTTCTTACCTAATAGCAAATACATTTGTCCTTTGATAAGTTATAAGGAGTTTGTTCTTTGGGTTTACTTAAACACATATTTATTAAAAAATTACCATGTTGTTGTCACTCCTTCCAATGGGCCCAGCAACTTTACAGTTTTATAAATTAGGATCCAAATTAGGTAATGCCAAGTCCAAAATCTTAGTTTCCCTAGTTGGTTCTAATGCTAACTGAACAATAGAAGTATCCTTTATTGTGGATTCAAGTTCCCTCTCACATGACATTGTTGCTTTCTTTTGTGACCAATTGATTCCAGGGTAGGTAAATCCACCATCACCACAGCATCACCCAGTTTAGATGCAGTACTTATTTCATCCAGCAGGTTTCTGCTATCAGTGTGATCACAGTTAGATGGTCTATAACATAGCC
This sequence comes from Neoceratodus forsteri, assembly GCA_016271365.2. NCBI lineage: Eukaryota > Metazoa > Chordata > Ceratodontiformes > Ceratodontidae > Neoceratodus > Neoceratodus forsteri. The sequence goes on from CM057456.1 coordinate 1,876,009,405, forward strand.
CCATTATAATCTGTTTTTCAGCCAGATTTGATGTAAATTGCAGTTGCCCCCGGTTCCTGCTTGTAGCATGCAATGTGAATCCTTTACGTTTGCCTTCAACCATTGTGATTGTTCCACCATGTTTTTGCTATACTTGCAGGATCAATACCAGTGAGGTGCAGGATTGCTGAAACTTCTATAACTTGGTATTTATTTTAACTTCAGTGTGTTTAAACAAATACATTTGATGTATAACCATTATTACTCTTTTATTGATGTTTTCATTGTCTTTAGAATGTAGCCAGACCATAATCTTGTTAGTAAAATGTTTTGACCTCAGATATATGTCATGATTATCAAAACTTGTGCCATATTTAGTTTAAAAGAGCACTTGGTATCATTTTCTAGTCTATTGGGCAGGTCATACTCCCTTTTGTGTTTAATTGTAGACCTTCTCTGTTATATAAATCATTTATATTATGAAAGTAGTTTCAATGTCTAACGAAAGTGAAGCCCTCCTCCCTTGCCCAGATAGCAAATTGTCTCCACTTCCAGCTCTTGGCACAGGAAGTATCTCTGAGATAGCCACAGTGCATCCTTGTTCCTTTAAGTATTTTCCTAAGTTTATAAAGTCATTGTGTATGTCATCATCTAATCTATACCATATGTCATTTGTATCCACATGTATAACAATAGATGCCCCACCCCAGCCTGTTTAAAAGCTATCTTTCATCATTTCCTTAATATCAGTACTTTTTGCTCATGGAAAATAACTGAATACCATTTAATTTGTCATAGTGACATATGTGTCAGTCAGTATAGTAGACTGTGAAGTAGTCAGTCACTATCAATTGTTAGACTGGTTTGTTTGGAGTTAAGGCTGGTTCTTCAATTGGACTGTCAGGGGATTGTCAACTAGCTTATTTTCTTCTTTACCTAGGTTAATTAAAATGTATACTATTTTGTATAGGAAAATGCAAAAATATCTGCTTTTCTCCTCATTTGCTGCTTCTGTCCTGCTTGCAAACATCACTCATCCTCTATCTGTGCTCAGTTTCTGTTTGCATTTGATTATTGATCCTACCCAAGGATATTATCATTTCCCAAGTGGTATGAACATGTTCTATATTAGACCTTAAGTTGTTACTGTACCTTTTTCACTTGAGTTAATGTTTGACAAAATTTGAGCAATATAGATGTCAGTGTCTCTCATTAATTTTATGTTTGACAGTTCATCCTCAGGCATTTTAACCTTTCTGTCAAGTTCACCAACACATTTACATTCAGAACATTCAAATATAGTGAAGTCCATTATTGGTTCTGTACTAAATTTCATGCATATTATGCATTATGTACCCAGTCTGCCATTAGCAAAAGTATGCAACCATCATTGTTTGCAATTATTGATGGTAAGAAACTACATGTCTGACTACTTAGTTTGTGCTGTATGTCATAGATATATTGCTTTCATAGTAGATATTCTGCTACCCCCATCTTTCCTCTGGCTGACATTGGCAGATACTGCCTCTGCCAGTGTTGTCTCCACAGTTCATGCCAAAGCTTGCACAGGTGACTGTTCTTATACAATGGTTTCCTGGATTACAAAAGTGGAAATGTATTATTGCTATACTACATATTTTGATGACCCCAGAAATGTGCTTAAAAGTGCCCAAAACATGAAAACATCGTTGATTTAAAGGAAACCAGTCTATACTGAAGTGAAAAGCTTACTGGAGTGAGTTTGCTTAAAATATACACAATTTGTGCAATGTGCACTTTCTCTGTGAAAGTTGTTGTACCCTGAGTTTCCCTCCTGCCTGATCAGCAGAACTGAGAGAGAGAGAGAGAGTTCAGTGTAAGAAGTTATTTTTGTTTTAGTTTTGTTTTTTATTCTTTGGCTTTGCAGTATTGAACTATCAAGAGAGGCAGTTTAGGTGTAAAACTGAACTACAAGAGCAGGCAACAGCATCTCCCATTTCTCCAGCATTGAAGTTTGCACCTTTCTTTAGCATCTCAAAACCAGGAGAGCATCACTGCTAAAGTTCTGTTTTCAGCATACCCTGAAATATGTTTAAAAGTGCCAAAATGTTAAAACTAGGGATGGGCAGGTCAGCTGTGACCTGGTTCTGATTTAAATTGATTTTTTCCCAAAAGATTCTAATTTACTCTGATGAATTGTAGACCTATTTTAACCTATTTCAGCATGAAAAAATGCATCAGTGTTATTCTTTAGATCCTGCTGTTAAAAAATTAACCTTTATAAAAAATTATTTGTCTGTATTTTCCTGTCATTTTTGAAGGTCAGCTAGCAGCCAACAGCAGTAAAATAAATTGACTGTTGTTCTTGCAAATCCTGTGTGTCAGTCATCACATGATATTCATAGGAAACAGTAGTCTGGATTCACAAAACTCTTGAAAATCCCACAGCTGCAGAAAAGTCGCACAAGTGGGTTGCCAGTTGTGAAACCACAATTTCTCCTGCAGCTGTGGTGTTCTCAAAAGTGAAGTTGGTTTATGCCCAGCTTCATGATTTACAGCAGTATGCAGGTTGTGTTGCTGTGGAAACCCTATAGCTGTGGAAAATGTTATGGGCAGTGGGACCAGCTTTAACATCTTCTGCAGCTGCTTTGGATGTGAGTAACAATCTCCACAACTGCTGAGATTTTGGTACACAACTGGAGTTGTGGTGTGGGATTTAGTCTCAAAATGTTTGTGAATCTATCCCAGAGTATGCAGGTCATTTAGGGCTTTGCAGTGAAAGGAGACAGTGGGTCAAACATTAGTCAGAAAGGGAGAAAGAGAGAGAGAGACCAACGAGTTAAACAGCAGAAAGATAGCAGAGTGCATGCAGACCTTTGTTGAGTCTGGCATGCTTTTTGGTCGGAGACAGGCAGCATGAGCAGAATGTGTGATCGGGTCCCTGCCATCCCTCCTGCCCTTTTTGACTTGAGAGGTTATGTTTCTTATGTGTAATTATTTGGCTTGCCTACTTGGTGTTAAAGCAAGCATCATGGGCCCCAACCATCCCACACACACTCCCGCCTGATTGGTCAATTATTTTGTATCACTTGTGCTTTCTAACTTACTTTTTATCTGGATGAGCTTGCAACCCCACCAACATTGCCGATTTTTTTGTAGAGCTGTTTTGGCCTCAACCACCACCTATAGTACTCCTGTCATGAAGCCCACGTGCTAGTCCCCAGCTGTGTTTCCACCACCCTGTTGTCAAGCCAGTAGGGATCCACATGGTACACTCCACCTGGGTTCCTAAATTGAAAAAGACATACAGCAGTACATATGAAGCAATATACACTGTGACAGCACAAGAAGGATATTTTTACTTGATCTTTCTGTTATGGTTGCTGACCCTTGTCTTCTGAATTCAAAGAAATAAATCATTAAATTAAATAATTTCAACACAATCATCTTCAAACACCACCAAGAAAGCATCCTGTTTAGGAGACACCTTTCACAGCTGTTTATCATCATCGCTTTTATGTTCGGGCCACTCTTTACTGAACTGGTGATAAAATTTGTTGAAACTGACTTTTAGGAAGGTAAGGCACTATACATTTTCAGGAAACCTTGTGCAGCCATCAGAGACAACTTATCCAGCTGTGCTAAATATACGCTCACAGTAAACACTAGTGGGAGGGCAACTAGAAGCTTAATAGCAATGGCGGACAGTGCAGGCCAGATGTTTTTCTTTTCCAACCAGTACTCAAAGGGTCATCGGTAATATTAATAAGTATTTCTCATAAATAGGGATCAACAATATTAGATAAAGACAAAGAAGGCTATGTGCTTTTCAGAATGACATGCGTTTCTCAAGGGTCATGAAATGGACTTTGTGCAGGACTACCCAATGTTAATGAAGGAGTACATGGTAGCACTAAGCGGAAATTATTGCTTTCACCACCAATAGATGTCGCATCATCAGATGCAGCATCCACATCATGTGATTCACGTGTATTGTCAAATGCAATCCTGTCCTTTTCCTGTGCAATTGCTGAAATCAGCATACTTTTGTATTTGAGATAAGATCGCTGAGATCTGAAGGAGGCAGCCACTGCAAATTAAACCAAGGTTCAAGAAGAACGGAAAGAAGAACATTTTTGATTGTTGTGATATTTTGATGTCTTCTGAAATCTTGGAATTGCTGCACAGTCTGTCCATGAGGGATACACAGATTTGTCTCCATTTTGTTCAAAACCTCAGTGCAGCCTCCTGTGTTCTTTGTTCAATAAATTTATGATGGGAATAACCTGGCTTAGAGTAGCATTTTCTTTGCTGATCCATTGAGTTGCTTCCTCAAAGGGAGTCAAAGAGCAATGTAAGAGGCTCCATGAGGCCCCACTGGAAGGAATTCAGCACAACACCATCTGCTATGTTCTGCTCCATGGTATATTCATGGATGCCTTCTTTGTGGGAGAAGTATCTCACACATAAAATATTGAGTTCCATTTTGTTGGAACATCTTGTTTTAGTTGCTTATTGGCAAGCCAGTTTGTTCTGGAAGTCAGCCAAGATACCATGTGATTTTACAGTGACTAAAATGTTCACAGATTTTCTTTGCAGCTACCACTAGTGTTATAATACTGTTGTCACTGGAAAGGAAAGCTTGTACTAACCGATTTAATGAGTGTGCAAAGCATGGAATGGAGTAAAACCAGCACATTTCAGTGCATTAACAATACTGGCACCATTGTTTGAAACAACGAATTCAATAGAGTCCCTGGGGCTCTAACCACTCAAAAATTTTGTCACACAACTCTTCCAAAGTAATGTCAGCAGTGTGATGCTTACCAAACATGCTAACACAAAGAGCTATAATTCTTTGTCTGCCTTGCTGTACACTGTTGCTTGTGGTGGTGGTGTTTGAAGAGACCATGACACCCAATCTGCTGTGATGCACATATAATCAGTGGTTTGAGAACTCATCCACATGTCTGTGGTCAGGTGCACAGAACTACATTCACTGTCCTGAACAGTCAATTTTATTTTACTTTGCATACATTTGTACATTTTGGGAACAGCCAAAGTGGCAAAATATTTATGGAATGGTATGTTGTTACATGTAGCAAAATATTTTATCAGGGCTCTAAAACCATCATTCTGCACCACAGAAATGGTTGCAGGTCCTTGGCAATAAATTCAGCTATTAACTGATTAATATTTAATGTGACTTGATGTGATCTACTTGTAGACAGTTTTTGTTCAAGCATTGCAGTAATGGTCTACTGTTTAGTTTGTGCGGGGAGGGGCACAAAAGCCATGGCATTGCAGTGGTGAAGCTGTAGCTTGTCTAAATATTTTTGTCAGTGAAGTTGAACATGTTTTTTTTCTGCCTTGTCTCTCATTCTCTTCACCATCACTATTGTTTTCAGGATTATTTTCATCACATATATTTCTCCCTTGCTCAGGACTGCTGCCCAGCTGAATAGTTGGATGTGCTCTTTGCAAACACCTTTTATTGGTGTTGTCCTGAACTGGCCTTTCTGTTTCCCCTGCTAACTTCCCGATGACAAAAATACAGACAGCAACACTTTCATTTTTGGGACTCATATGAAAATAGCTCCACATAACTGAGGTGGAATGCTTTGTCATCATGCCAGGAACTACAGCAATTTTGATGGCAGATGTTTCTGACCCTGATTCATGCACACTGTGACTGTCCCCAGAAGAGTTGCCATTATTATTGATTGTTTTCCACTTCTGGCTGTGCTACTGCTGGTGCTTGCTGTATGTGTTTTGCTTTTTTGTGTGGGAGAACCCAGGTGGTGTCCTCTACCTAATCAATACAACATTCTGATTCATCACCTTTTGAAGAGTGTAACTGTGATACATCATGATCGTGATCTTGTTCTTATTTTTCAAATTAAATAAACTTTATTAAAGTTCAAGCAAAGAGTATACAGAATAACAGTTATCGTACAATATGTAAGGAGCCAAACAACAAACAGCAGAACAATTATTTTATCCATAAACAGTTATCTAATACCATCCCCATTCCCATCCACCCCCATATCACCAGCCCTCCTCCATCCCCCAACCTGGAGAGGAACAATCATCAATTCTGGAAAAGAAAATACATTGAAAGAGACAGAATGCATATCGGGGAAATATTAGATGAGAAAAACAGACCCTTATAACATATTCTTCCTTTTCATAGAGAGTGATCTTGTTTTGTACATTTACAACCTCTTCTTCATCACAGGCACTGCATTCTGATGAACTAGCCTAATATGCATGAGTGGCATATCATGGAGTGCCACGCCTAGTGGTACTAGATAGACTTTTTTCTTAATCATTGACTTTCTATTTCTAAGTGTTTTGTCTACATGTTTTGTGTTTTACATTTATCTGATTTTCCTGGCAATGCCAATAGTGCTGCACTTGTTTGATCAGGGATTCACCAACATTCTTTTCTTTTTCTGGTTGTGTTGTTTTATCTTTTTCTGCTTCTTTGACTTTATTTTCATCAATTGTATTAATGACATCTTTAGCAATGGATTTCCTTTTTTCTGAATTTGTTTTAGGAAATATTTTTATTGTTAAGTGTACCAATTCCAGCCATACTACTGGTGTTGGCACATGTTCCATTTCCACAACAGACTCTGATTCTGAATCCATTTTGGGGTCCAACTTAATTGCTTACTTAGCACTATTAGTCTGGATGCAGAGATGGGCAACACAGAGCCTGAAATGTAACACCCCTCTCCAAAAACATGAGTCACTATATGACCTAGTAGTAGTTCAGGCACAGGGATGGGCAAAACAGAGTCTGAGATGTGACACCTTCACAAAATGTCTGAGGCACTATATGACCTAGTAGTAGTTCAGGCACAGAGATGGGAAACACAGTGTCTGAGATGTGATGCTCCCCTTCACAATCTGTATGGTACTGTGATCTAGTAGTAGTTCAGGTACTGAGATGGACAACACAGAATCTGAGATGTGACACCCCTCTCAAAATACACGAGGGCACTATGTGATCTAGTAGTAGTTCAGGCACAGAGATGGACAACACAGAATCTAAGCTATGGCAGGATGACCTAGCAGTAGTTCAGGCACAGAGATGTGCAACACAGACCCTGAGATATAACCCTCCTTCGCAATCTGTATGGCACTATGACCTAGAAGTAGTTCAGGCACAGATATGGGCAACACAGAGACTGAGATGTAACCCCGCTTCACAATCTGTATGGCACTATGACCTAATAGTAATTCAGGCACAGAGATGGGCAACAGAGTCTATGGCAGTATGACCTTTCAGGGCAGCACAAAGATGGGCATGACAGAGTCTAACACATGGCACCCTCCTTCAAAATCTGTATGGCACTATAAGCCCCTCTCAAAATTACTGAGGCACTATGACCGTCAGACAGAGTCCACATGTACTGTCTGACTCTGCTTCCTTAACATTTCTCTTATTTTTATTTTCTGCACTCTGCTGTTGTCTGCTGTTAGATTCATTGGTCTCTCTCTCTCTTTCTCTCTCTCTCTCTCTCTCTCTAACAAAAATGGGAGGTTTTTTGTATTTTTACTGTGGAGTCTGCCATGTCTGTACTCTGCTGATGTCTACTCTGCACTCTGCTATTGAATTCATTGGTCTCTCTACTTTCTCTCTCTCTCTCTTTCTAATGGAAAAAATCCTTTTTTAATAGGAGTACTCTGCTGACTGCTGCAACTTCTGCACTCTGCTGTTGAATTTGTTGGTCTCTCAGTGTCTACTCTCCCTCTCTAACAAAATGATTTTTGCTGGTTTGATTTGGGAGAGAAATCTACACACACATACACACACACACACACACACACACACACACACACACACACACACACACACGACTGTCTCCATGAAATACAAATCCCCAAGTGCACTTGATATTCAGTTTCCTAGGGATGTCCTGTGGTGTCTGACACAGTGGATTGGCTAGAACATGTGTCAATCACAGAACAAAAACCCTCATTGGTTGGCTCTCTTCAGTGCCCCAGGATCATGAGTGTTTTCCTTTGTTGGTCATGTGGTAGTCCAGGGACTTGGGAGTCTTCGCAGAGATCAGGGAAAACATTTTTGCCTTTTTAACTTACTGCATGTTTTTGTGCCCTACCCTACCTTTTCTATGCAGTACTAGTGGTGAGAGTCGTGTTCTGGACCAGACCACACTTCTGAACCAGGTCAACTTGACAATTTGGGTGAAGCCATGAAAGGCTTGATTTTCCCAGTCAGAGCTGAGTTGCCCCAGTCCGGGGTAGGGTTGAACTCCACCATAGCTGGTTCACCCATCCCTAGTTAAAACATCAGCAGTTTACAGGGAAACTAGTCTATGATGAAGTAAAGAGCTCACCAGAGTGAGTTTGCTTAAAGATACCAAATGTGTGCAAAGTGCACTTTACAAATAAACTCAGGGATCCTTAGACCTTGGACCCTGGGTTTCCTCCTGTCTGTACCAACAGTCCTTAGAGTAGTATAAAGCAAAAGACAGAGTTCGTTGTGACAGAAGTTGTTCTTTTTGATTTTTTCCATTTGTTTTAGAGTAGCGCACTATCAAGAAAGCAAGTTAAGTTGCATAAACAAGTTACCATAGCAGCATTTGCACCTACAACCTCCACCCCAGTTATGACAGAAAGTGGAACAGTTGCAACTCAACACTAATTGTGGTGATTCACAATAGTTGTCAGGATGTTTACATGCCCACATGATGCTGCACCCACCTGGTGCAGCGATGAATGACTTGTGAGGTGATGGAATTAAGGTAGAGACACCACTAGGTTCCACCCACTGAAAAGACCCTCCCCCACTGACAGACCTAGTATCATGCATAGCAGCCTATTTCACTTTTCTCCTACTGACTAGCTGGCAGGCTCACACAAAAAATAAAAGATGGATTCTGAGTCCTTTATCATCAGCAGTCAGTAAAATGTATTCTTTGTCAAATAAATCCTTCTGGAGTCCTTCCTGGACCTTTCCCAGTTGCCAAATTCACTTGCTGCCTTACTGCAGGTAGGGTATGTAGCTGCTGGCCTGCAGCAAGTACACTGCACACAGTTTCACTGTCCTGCATGCCTGCTTAAAACTGCAGCTAAATTATGTGAACTAGCTAGCTAGGATGACATTGCATGATTCTCTGATAATTTATAACATTTCCTCTTTACAAATTACTCTTTTTGCAAATAAACAAAGATCTCTAAGTAGCTAGATCCTTCTCATCTGAGAGAAAGTTGAAAAGTGCACTAAGACTTGTGCAGGACAAGGAGTTATAAACCTCTAGAAGCACTGATTGACTCCTGCTGGTCATATGGATCACCATCAACTCACACGGCTCAGCGTGTGCTCCCTGTAAAAACAGAATATCATGATGTAAAGTGCCAAAAAGCTGAAATGAAACTGCATCTCTTTAAACCTGCTTTTCACCTGTGTCAAAAGTGCATCTACTGAATTCCAGTTTGGCATTGCCTTCTTCTTACTGTACTTCCAACCTTTAATCATTTTATTAATTATGTTACTGTGAGAATATGGTTGCAATATGTGGGTTGAAATTAAACTGACTGTAGGGCCTCAGAATGGCTGATCTTATCAATGTGCTGGTTGACATCCTGTATAATTTACGGTGAGAACCTAGGTTCTTGTAAATGCAACACATCTGTAACCATTTCAGTAGGAAGTCTGCTTTATTACTACTTAGTATTCTGCATATCAGAAACACAGAAGACAAGATGGATCTTTTGTCACTCTGTTTTCTTGTAGAAGAAGGAAATCTTAAGGTATCACCATACAGTAGATGGAAAGGTGACTATCTGGGAAGGAAAATCTCAAATATATGATCTCCCATGTGAAACTGAGGGCTGGGTAGAAACTGTTGGAGAAGTAAATAAAATAGTCCAGCTTATTTTAGTGGGCAATGCTAATATAGGCATCTCTGTATCTACTGAAATAAATGGATGCAGGTGAGGATGTGTGTCTGTGTGATAAAAGACATACAGAATTAGTTTAGTTGCCAATTGGTCCTTGTAAACACATATCCAGAAGCAAATGGCTTGATATCTTTTATTGGACCAAGATAGATGTTACAAAAAGAAAATGGTCAATGTTTTCTTTTGTAACATCTATATTAGTCCAATAAATGGTATCAAACCATTTGCTTCTGATATGATACATAAGTTTGCCAGTAACAGGCAGCCCAAATTATCAGATGGCCCCTAAGGAAAGAGGAAAGACAGAGGGAGGAGGAAGGGGAAGGGGGTGGTGAGGTTACCAGGTGTCATTTGACACAGGGATAGGAGAGTGAGCCATTGGCCAGGGGAGGGCTTGGATGAATCCTGGAGGAGGGCCTGGAGGGTATAATAGATTGTGCAACCTCCAATAGCCCTCTTTGCTGGGATTTTCCTTGCTGAAGTTTCAGCACTTTTGTTGGCAAGCAATAAGGTAAGGCACAGGTTGGGTCCTTGGGGCCTTTAGGCCACGTGGAGCCACGGTGTGTTTGTTTCTCAAAAGAAAAGAGAAAGAAGGAAGCTGTTTTCAATGAGGAGTATTCAGTGTGGAATCAGTTGTGTTTATTATTGTAAAATACTGATTGTGTCTTATTGGAAGGTTCTGGATAACGTGTAGCAAGGCAGGCAGTGAGCAGGGTAGGTGGGCTGCTGGGAACAGAACTGGTGCTTGATAGGTCCCTGGTGGCATCAGAAAGGAAGAGGTAGTTAGAGAAATTTGGGAGCAGGCATGCTAGCAGCAATTGACACTTCAGGGATTGGGAGATCACTGTGTTGGAGGCGGTGTTTGTTCCTCTTTTTAATGATGGGGAGACTGGTAGGCATTTTGGTCATCGCAAACCTAGGGGACCATTGTTACATAGAATGTGAAATAGAATGCAAACATAACCAAATACACAAAAGTGAAACTTATAAGAGACTATAGAAGTTTAACAGAACAAGTTTCCAACATCAGTTGAAACATGTAAACTGGGAATGAATAAACCTCTTTCCAGACATTGATCTGGCAGTTAAAGAATTCACCAACACTTTTGTAGATATCTATAACAAAAATGCACCCTTTAAACAAATAAAGAAAGAAAACAACATTATTCCGTGTAGAAGATAAAATAAAAAAACAGATCAGATGGAAGGTTAGAGTGTGGAAAAAGTCAAACCAAACTCTAAAACAGAAGATTGGGAATTGTTTAAAAAATAAGGAAAAATACAAAAGCATGATTAAAAGGCTAGAAAAAATCACAAACAAAAATAGAACAGACAAAAACCCTGCTCAATATTGGAATTTAATAAAGCAATCAGAAGGAAAAACAAAGCAAGATACAGAAATATCTATTTAGGATGAGAATAATGAAGAAATGAGTATCCATCAAATTGTAAATAATTTAAGCCATTATTTATGTCAACTCCCAGATTTAGATGTTAAAATCATTTGGATGGCCCACTCACTTTTCAAATTACTCCTTCAAAAACCAGATAAAACATACCATAATTTTATTTTTGAGAAATCAAGCAGAATGAGGTGCAAAAGCAAATAAAAAATTGAACTACTTGAAAGCCACCAGATTAGATCAAGTGGAAATAAAATTCTTAAAGGATGCTGTTGAACAGATAACCCCAACCATAACAAATCTATTCATTTCTAGCCTACAGCAGAGGACCTACCCAGATTTCTGGAAAAATTCCAAAATAATACCCATATTTAAGGGAGGAACTAGAGATATTTTGACAAACCACCCAATAGCTCTGCTATCTATGCTGTCTAAGGTTTTGAGGGATTAGTATGTAATCAGATACATGAGTTTTAGAAAACACAAACTGTTATCGGATAGCCAGGTGAGTTTTAGAGCAGGCAGGTTGGCGGGCACTGCTCTGCAGACTTTATCAACACAGTCTCAAATGGACTGGAGATGGGGAGTCTGTGGAAGCAGTGTTCATTGACATCTCAAAAAGCCTTTGATTTGGTGGATTATGGTGTTTTGATGAAAAGACTTACACTTGTAGGTATGTCTGAATCAGTTAAAACATAGATGTTGTCTTACCTGATAGAGTGCACCCAGCAGTTCTGTGTAGGTGATATATTATCCAAGAAGGAAGGGACCTTCAGAGGTGTTCCTAGGGTTCAATCCTAGATCCTGTCTTGTTTTTAATTTATATAAATCCATTGCCACAATCGATTGGCAGGTGTAAAAGTTTCCTGCGCTGATGATAGGCTCTGATTGCCAGAGCAAAACTAGAATAGAATTACAAAATATCCTAAGTCTGAATTTGATGTTTTGCAGTGCTGGCTGTATGCCTCCAAATGATTATGAGTGAAAAAAGACCAGGTTATGCTATTTCAAACAAAAGTGCAGCTAAGACATCTAACCAAGCATTACATATTACCACCTTGGGCAGCTCAAAGCTGGATGAAGTGGTACAATATAAATGCCTGGGGTATTATTGGATGACAAACTAACATCTGGTGGCATGTAGCCAGCACTGTAAGAAAGTCAGTGTCAGACTGGGGGTTATACAAAGAAAGATTTGATTTCTGCCAAGAGAGGATCAAATAAAGTAGCACAGCAACTATTGCTGCCAATATTAGAGTATGGAGTTTGACCTATCAACATGCAACCAAAACTACGTTGGACAAGCTAAATGAAGTATACCTAAAGATAGCTAGATTTGTTTTAAAATGTCATTTCAATACCCACCACTGCAGCCTTTTACAAAAGCTAAACTGGGACTCCTTTGAAACCAAGAGAAAAGCGGTTGGGCCAAAAGCATATATGGAATTTGGAGAGGGAAATAAAATGGAACACCCTATGTATCCAAGACAACAAGCAAATACACTCTGAGAGTAATTCAAAATAGAGGTTTAAAGATCCTCATAGTCAAGAACAGGTATAGTAAGATTCAAAGGAGGCATTATCTGCCAAAAATATGGAATTAATTAAATCTAGAGCAGAAATGCAAGTAACCTGGGACAGTTTAGAAATGGTGTACACTTAATGTGGAAAGTAAATTGTCAATGTTTAGGGCCATAGGATAAATTGTTATGAAAATGTTTTAGCCTAAACCTACGGACTGTTTGGTGTATTGATGTTGTTAGTATATGTTTTTGGAATCATTTTATTTCAAGTCTTATTTCTTTTCTCTTCTTTATTGTATATTTATGCTTACAGTAGAAATACAATCCTAGCTACTGTATTGAGATAGCCAAATGTATCAACTTATGGACTTTTATGTGACTGTCAAAATGTATTTGTTAGTGTACTTCTACATTAGTCAATGTATGTATGAAACCTTGTTAAGATTTGTACTTTTTACAATGTAACCATCCGCTACATAGGACAACTTTGTAAAACAGGGCTTTGCAGTCCTAAAGGTTATCTCCTGTTAAAAATAAACATTTGTATCTATCTGTCTGTCTATCTATCTATCTATCTATCTATCTATCTATCTATCTATCTATCTATCTATCTATCTATCTATCTATCTAATGCTATTGGGCCCAGTTGGTGGACCCAGGGGAGCACAGTAAGAAGGAAACCCTGCACGGTGGTGAAGACATGCTGGGGTATAACAGGGCCTCATGCATGTGGACAAACTATAAATTCTAGCATGTTTGCTTATGCTGCCAGGCCCACAACCAGCGGCAAACTGCCATCGGAGGCAGTACCAGAAGCAGTCAGTTGGGGGAAGGAGTAGGAGGAGGAGTGGGCAGGGGCAGGGGCACAACAAAGGAGGTTAGAACTCCAACGGTTGGAATTGACAGGGAAAAAGCAGAGAGCATGGGGTTTTCCCTTAGCACGTACCCCATAGCATGGAGGGTGGTTGAGGCCTGGATGCATGAATACCCAGATGTAGTCAGAGCAAATTCCTGCGAAAGGTTTCAAGGGGTTTCAGTTGAGGTTTGAGGGTGGGTGCAGAGCAATGAGGGCAAAAAATTTGGGGTCAGTAAAGGGAAGGAGGACATTATCCGAGCAAAAATTTGGAAGGAGGTGCTAGCAGGGAGGGTGGAGGGCCTTTCACTGAACCTCCCTGACCCCATTCAGGGTGTCACCTTCTGGGTGGTCCCAAAGAAGAAGAAAGGAGTTTAGGCTCATACACCACCAGTCTTACCCTGATGGTGCCTTGGTATGAAGGATTCTGGATGACTTATGCATATGCATCCCTGGACCAAGCAGTGGTGCTGATAAGGGCAGTACAGGGGCTTGGCTAGTGAAGACAGACACTGAATATGCTTTCAGGCTACTGCCAGTGAAGTATGAAGACTGGGACCTATTGGGCTTTCAATTTGAGGGCAAGCAATATTTTGACAAAGCCATGCCAATGGGATGCTCAGTGGGCTGTTGAGCCTTTGAGGCTTTTAGTTCCTGTGTGCAATGGGTGTTTGGTTGGGGATATGGACACAGGAGAGTGGTTCACTATTTGGATGATTTCCTACTCATAGGGAGGTGAGTCAGAGACAGCAAGGATGTTGTCGGACTTTAGGAGCTGTGTGGAGTGCGTTGGTATCAAACTGGCAGAGGGGAAGATGGAGGCCGAGCCATCAGTTGGAATTTCTGGGGATTGAGGTAGACAATGTGCAGGAGTGCTTCCGCCTGCTGTGGGACAAGTGGCCCAACTCAGGGTCTGTTAGCTCAAGTAAAGGGAGGAAGAGGGTGCTGCTGGTATTAGTACAGCAGCTGCTGGGCACCTTAATTTGGCTTGTAAGGCCATAAGCCTGGGTGGGGCCTTTACCAGGAGGTTGGCGAGGTCTACAGGGAAAGCAAAAGCCCCATCACTGGGTAGACATTATGAAAAGGGTATGGGAGGACATAGGGGTGTGGGAGGTTCCTCAACAGTTATAACTGGGTTACATTTTGGCAGGAAGAATGGGTGTATAACATGGAATTGGAATTATACACTGATACTTTGGGGGCACTGGTGGCAGCCTACTTCGAAGGATTGGATCTCAGAGGCATGGTCCGGCTCCTGGAAGAAGATGGGCTTACTGAAGGACATTACCTTCTTGGAGATATTTCCCATCTTGGTGGCTGTGGAGGTTTGGGGAGACAGGATGAGGGAAAATGCATACTGTTTTAGTGCGACAATAAAGGGGTGGTGGAGGTGATAAACAGGCAAGGGGTCACCGACTTGGTAAGAGGGTTATCGTCATTTGGTCCTGTTGAGACTGTAACTGAATTTGACATTTAAAGCACAGCATATTGAGGGTATTCAGAATGGCGTGGCTGACAGTCTTTCTCATTTGCAGTTGGACAGGTTCTGGGAGTTGGTGCCAAATGCAGTGGTACACAGAACCAGGGTCCCAGACCATCTGTGAGAAATTGGAGGAAAAGGCCAGATGGTTGTACCAGAGCTCCTGGGCACACAACATGCTGAGAGCATATAAAGGGATGTGGGAGAAATTTCAGGAGTTCTGGGCCAGGGCTAGCTGGTATATGGAGGAACAGGTATTGGAGGACCAGGTGAAGCAATACATAATGGGGAAGTGGGAGGAGGGATGGCCCATACCACAGTGGGGTGCAACTGGCCAGCATAGGTTAGGTGTGTACAGACAGAGATTGGCCAGATGCCATGGTGGGGAGGGTGGAGAGGCAGATGGTCATAGGTTGGCAGAGAGAGCATGGGGTGAAAAGGGCAGGAATGAGCCTATCATGGGACAGCTGCTCCAAAGGTGATGGATGCCCTATATCATGTATGCACCACAACAAAGGAAGCCTGCCTATTTAGAGCAGTCTTTGCATTCATGTCAAAGGAACCTTTCAGGGTTGGGGAGGTGGTAGCCCACAGAAGTTGGGATAGGCCAAGGTTTGCAGGTGGGGAATGTCAAGTTGAAGCAAGACAGAATGGTCATTCATTTGTCATGGTCAAAGGATCAGGGGCAGGAGAGAAGCTGTGGCCTTGGTCAGACAGGGTCTTGGAGGTATCGCTGTCATAGAATAGGAGTATGGCAGAATGTGGGGAGCAGGGGGTATGGTTCCACCATGGGGATGGGAGCCTTGTGATGGGCTTTCAGGTCAGGGGTATCCTTAAGAAGGCACTTGCGTTTATCGGAAGACCCGAATAATTCACCCCCATTCATTTCACATAGGGGTGGCTTCGAGGCCACAGCCAGGGGTGGGTCAGAGGCAGAAGTGAAGCAGGTGGGAGATGGAGATCTAACTGCTATAAGAAATATGAAGTAGTGACTGAATGGTTTTTCACCCTGGTGTTTTTTCCTCTGCAGGAGAAAAGTGATAGGTCTGGTTGGTGTGGCACTCCTTTATCTATTGGGCAGAGATTTGCATCTTCAAAGTGGTGGGACACAGCTGAGACAGATCTGAAACACAAAGGGTGCACTTAGAAGGACAAGGGGCATAAGATGGGCCCAAATTATGCCTCTATTGGAGGAGCTTCAGATATGGTGGAGCAGGCTGGATTTGCTCATCATACACTTAGGGGACATGACCTGGAGAGAGAAGCCATGGGGGCTTTGTAAGGCCATAACAGCAGATCTAGAAAGAGTGAAGGGGTGGTGGCCAGGGGTGATCATCGGCTGGTCTAAATCACATCCTGTAGGGTGTGGAGGTGGGTCAAAGAAGTTGGGCCTTGCAGAAGGGAAAAAATGTCTCAATAGGAAGGTGGCAAGGGCATTGATTGAGTTGGGGTGAGTACATATTCAACACAGAGAGATCTCTTTCGAAAGGTGGGAAATATATAAGTTGGACGGAGTTCACCTGCTGGAGTTTGGCATGTGCCTATTCCTGAGACCCATGATAGACCTGATGGGGAAATAGAAAAGAGGGTCCTAGGTACTAGCCCACAAGGGGAGCCCTGTCTTCCATTGCCAGTGGGAGATGGGTCAGTGGAAAAAAGGGAGGAGCGAGATAGGGAAAAGGGGTATAGGCAGAAAGGGGAGGGGCAGGGCAACATGTGCTGGGGCAAGGGCAACCTGGCATGGAAGTAAGGGGTGGGGAAAGGTAGAGTCAGGGTCAGATCATAGTGTCCAGACCCTAGGGGTAGAGGTCCTGGTAAGTCAGTACCTGGTACTGGTGATGGTGTGGGGTCAGATCTGAGTGTCCAGATCTCGAAGGTGAATCACACAAGAAGAAGAAGAGGACCAGGAAGGAAGAAAGTTATGGAAGCAATAATGGACCTCTGTACTGACTGGGCCTCTACATGCAACCTTGGGAGCAATTGGCTTCCACTTAAACTATGATATGCCTTGCCCACCTCATCAGAACAGATGGGTTCAGTCATGATCCATTAAGCTTGTGTTGAGAGCCCTTAAAATGATACTATTCATGCTTCCGCTCTGTTCTGGCAGTGCCAAACTGTACCCAGGCCCTCTCTACCTATCTCTGCTCCTTGCAACCTTATCAACCTAAAGGTCTACGTATCCTCCATATTAATGTGTGCAGCCTCCTAAGTAAGTTAGATGCCATTCAGGCTTTGATTACACACATGAAACCTGACATCCTGGTGGTTTCTGAGACCTGGCTCAAGCCTACTACCCTGGACTCTGAGGTCAACTTACCTGAATACAATATCTTTCGTGCAGACAGGCCGGACTGAGGTGGGGGGTTGCCATTATGTATTGGAAAAATATAACGTTTCTATTACTGACGCCTCATCAATGCAGAAAGAGTTTGAAATCCTTACGATTAAAGTCCAACTCTCAACCACCTTGGCCTTGCATCATAAGATGCTTCAGGCCTCCCTCTGTAGGACTTCAACTGTTAAGTCACATTTCCCACTCTCTTAGTGTGCTGCAGTCAGAAGTCATAATCCTGGGTGACTGTAACCTGGATGGGCATTCAGACTCCTCCAAACCCTTAAAAACTCTATGTGATTCATTCAGACTTACTCAAATTGTCTCAGAAGTGACCTATCAAATAAAAAGAACCCAAATAAAAGCTCCCTACTAGACATTATTCTAGTAAACAAGCTGTACCTCTTCTCTCATTCTGAGTCTTCTTCACTGATCTTAGTGATCACTGCTTTATTGCTTGGATAGGGCTGCACCCAAGCCTATTTCTAATTCAGGTTCACAATCAGGAGATATTTACATAATTAAGTGCCACAAGCCTTCCTTTCAGACCTACAAAACTCCTTGCTATGGCAGGATTTCTACTTAGCCAAGACAGTAGAGACAGCATATGAGACCCTCCATACTATTGTCCGTGGAGCTATTGACAGACATGCCCCTTGATCAAAGCATGTACCAAGAAAAGACTCTTCCCTTGGTTTACACATCAGCTGAAGTCAGTTTTATTCAACAGGGACAAGGTCTGGAAGAAAGTGCATAAATCAAAGCTTCAGTCAGATTGGGCTGATTTTAAGGCAGCCAGAAACCTCTGCACAAAGCTTGTTAGAAACACTAAGGCTAACTACTTCCAGTGAACTCTGGACTCCTCCACCAAGAACCCTGCCAAAGTCTGGTGAACCTTTAGATATGCTCAAGAACATGCTTCATCAAGTTCTCTCCCTACCAAGATCTTAAATGAAGGATCCCTCATTACTGAGAAGACAGAAATCCTTGACTGCTTTAATAATCATTTCATTACCGCAGACATGGCCTTTGACATTTCACCTGTGAATAACCTACTTCCAGTTCTTATCACAGGACCAGCAATCCTTCCCCTGTCCACAGTACTCCTGTCATGGGTTTCTCCTTCCAACTGGTAACTTACAAGGAAGTGGATGACCTGCTCCTTCAGCTGGAGGCCAGAAAAAGTGCAGAGCGCCTTTTTTCCTAAAGCTCAGTCACCAAGTGCTGGCAGCTCCATTGACACACCTCTTTAATATGTCCCTCAGCTTGGGCAAACTCCTTCTGTCTGGAAGACTGCCCAAGTTTACCACTCTTCAAATCAGGGAGACCCTACAGACCCAAATAATTACAGGCCAATCTCCTTACTCTCCACGGTATCAAAACTGCTGGAGAAATTAGTGAATTGCCCACTTAGAAACTACATTGATGCCTCAAATCTGCTAAACCCTGTGCAGTCAGGCTTTAGGCCATGCCATAGCACAATCACAGCTCTGGCTAAAGTCACAAATGACTGGCAGAGAGCCCTTGACTTAAAGAATCACGTGTCGTGGTATTGCTCAACTTAAGCAAGGCCTTGATACAGTTGACCATGCATTGCTCTTAGTTACTCTCTGCAACATTGGTCTGGATGCACCTTCCTAAAATGGTCCTCTTGCTACCTGGCAGAGTGGATGCAGCAAGTAAAAGCAGTAGGAGATCTCTTCTCCACTGTAAAACAGATTAGCAGAGGTGTACCTCAAGGCTCCATCTTGGGTCCTTTACTTTTCTCACTTTATATCAACAACATTGACCATTGAATCAAACTTTCCAGTGTACATCTCTTTGTGGATGACACAGTCCTTTATACTGCCAGGCCTACTCCTCAAAGTGCCTGCTTGGACTTGTAAGCAGATTTCCTTACACTGCAACAAAACCTCCTGAGTCAAAAGCTCCTATTGAATGCCAAAAGACCAAGGCTATGCTGTTATCCCCAATGACCAAGTCCATAAACTTCCTTAAGCATGACAATATTCCCACTATCACCACCCTGCTTGGTGAGTCACTTAACTATGTGACCAAGTTCAAGTATCTAGGTATGTGGATTGACAACAGACTTCCTTTGCTGGTCATATAGATGAGCTCTCAAAAAACTTAGACCGAGGCTTGGACTTTTTTAAATCAAGCATCTGCTTACCCAGGAGGCCAGAAAAGCTTAGTTCAAACCATGTTCCTAGCTATCTTGGACTATGCAGACTTCCTGTATGGTCAAGTCCCCAAAAACACCCTATCTAAGCTTGACACTCTTTATCATAGGGCCTTACATTTCATCTCAGGTACAGCATATCATACCCATCACTGTGTACTCTATTCCATGGCAGAATGGACCTCACTTACGTTCAGGAGGCAAAGGAATGCTATACTATGGACCCATAGATCTATATCCAAGATGTTACCCTTCTACATTTCTGACTGTCTGCCCTCCTGCACCTTACAAAACTATGCCTTGAGAAACCATTCGTACATCTCACGAGCTGTGCCTAAAGTCTTTTCCCATGTTGGTAGAGCCTTCTTCAGCTATGTGCTGCCCCAGCTGTGAAACAACAGCCAGAAATCCTCAAAACTGGTGCATCCTATTGGTTTTGCGAATTCAAGTCACTTTATTCGAGATACTTCTCAGAGCACTGTCAATGCCCTCCCTGTTGCTAAACTGTAGCGATACATTCTCTTACAGTCAACCCTATACACTTTCTATTCTCTCATTAGAATTACCTAAGCCATGTTCCTGGATTCATCCTTGCTGCTGAGCCCCAGCTTGCACTGTCACTAGCATTAACTCTGCTCTACTAGAGCTATCAGTGTCTAAAATCACTGGTTCGGCACATTGGTGCTGACTTGCTTCCACCTCTCTGCTGTACTGTTTACTGGGATGAGGCTTCACTCTAGATTGGGCCTCATTGATTATCCTTGTACCTTGCTTTTATTGCTATGTATTGTATTACTATGCCCACTTGTGCTATATGTTCTATTGTGCTACTGTACTAGTTATTCTGTACCTACCAGGCCCTTCTTGAAAATGAGCTTGCTCAATGGAGTTTCACCTGGCTAAATAAAGATTGATTGATTGATTGACTGTTTGAAATGTAATGTTTAATGCAAAGAAATTGGAATGTAAATATTAATTAGTGTCTAGAATAAATTGTTGTAACGAGCATCCAAGCTAGCAGTTGTGGAGTGAGTTTTATTTCGGGGTCAGATGACAAATGGAAATGGGTTGATGCATACCTCTCAACCTCTCAGCATTAAAATTCACAACAATGGCCTTCAAAATTCAGAGCAAATAGAATTTGTAGCACTCTTTTATTTTGAAGAATAATATGACTACAAAAAGTGTGTCCCAGACATTTCCTGTTAAGGACTCTTTATATCAAGTTAGTTCAATGATTTAATAGTTTGTGTCCATAAATAACTCTAACATTATCAAGAATGTCAGTAAACCTTTGTGGAGCAAGGGTAAATTTCAGTGTAAAAATCATAGTGCTATGCCAAATTCATAGCAATTGAGGAGTATGGGTTGCTGTTCAAGTGTCCACTACTCTTTCTGTAAGAAAGTATTTCCTTACATCCCTCTTAACACCCCAGCTTCATAGCATGCACCTGTGTTCTGGTACTCCTCCTCCTATAAAGGAGTCTCTCTTCATGCACCTTGACACAGAATTAGTTAATTGCCATGTTGGTCCTTGTAAGAATAAATCCAGAAACAAATGGTTTGGTACTTTTATTGGACCAACAAAGATGTAACAAAATATCATACATCTATGTTGGTCCAATGAAAGGTATCAAACCATTTGTTTCTGGATCTATTCCTACACCTTGTTCACCAGAGTGAGGTAGTTAAATGTTTCCGTCATGACTTTTTCTTCTTCTTCTGTGTTCATGTTAAACAGGTCAGCCACAACACTAATCAAAGACTGAGGTTCCTGTATAAATTAAAACACTGTTTTCTCTTGAGACCAGGAAAGCAAATACAGTTGGTTCTCTGTGACCCCATTTTCATTAAGTTTCTTGTCTTTTCATTAACTTGGGGGCTGGGCAAGAAATGTAACATTCTGTTTTTCTAATAAATATATGTTATTTTGTTTTACTTGCCCCAAATTATACCTATCACTGTTCTTTCTATTCTTAATCGAGGTGCTCATTAGCACTTTGATAACTGAATATTTTTTGGCTGTCAAATTTTAAATTTTTTTTCTCCTCCACTCCATCTGCTCTTTCAGATTTAGTATTAGTAAGGACAATGTTAACAATTCTAAGATCAACTGATATAATTTAAATTCATATCAAACTTAACAAATCTAAAGCAGGCCTTCATGTTTTTCAGGTACTACCTCGTGTTATTTGAGACAGGTTAGCTGAACTGTTATGTTCATTTCTTTTCTTTCCTTTTTGTGCTTTTACTTTATTAAAGTTTATAATAGATAGGTTACAGACACTTTACAAAGACAGGAATCCAACATACAATGGCTGCTACCATAAATGCTCCAGGGGTATTTGATACTAACTTATATACTGTAGGTATGATACTTGTGAGATAAGATAAAATACAATGCTGTATGGATGTACTAAAACTCAAGTGATTAATGTAAGACCAGGGAGTAACAAAGACAACTTGCTGAGAGCAATGTTGCTCAGTGGCACATTGGAGCTGTATTGTATTGTCCATCTGATAATAGGTAAAGTCCCTGAAAAGCACACAGACAAAAACTCCCTAGGATGAGTGCAAGGTGGTGAAATGTCTCTATGTTTCTAGTGTACCAAACTATTCATAAGTAAGTAGACAATTATTACTCTAGATATACTCCCTAAGCTTAAGCCTGCAGGGCACCCCCCATCTTGACAAACTGTAGTGGAATCAACACATCACTCCTCAGGGGATAAAGTTTTGCCTGTGTCCCATAATGTATAGGATCCAACATCTCCAAAAATGTTCAAATTGTTGTACCTGATGTTCCATTTGTGCTGTGACTTTTCCATTTTGTATATTCCTATAACTAAGTCCTGCCAGACAGAAATCATAGGGATGGCAGAAGTGAGCCAGTTCTTTGTAATGGCTTTTTAGCAGCCAGTAGGCAGATATTAAGTAGTTTCCTTATTGGCGGTGAATACAGAAGGCTATATACTACAGATAACAGTATAGCAAGAGATTACCTCATAGTTACTAATGTAAGAAACAATATGTATTGGTCTAAGTCATTCTCCATTGGAGAATGACTTAGAAGATAAAATACTAATGAGTATCATGTGAGACAAATAATATGGCAGTTAGCACTATAGCTTGGACAAAAGAAATGCTGACTGGGCTCTATTACACATGGCATTTCTTACCTGTGTATAACACATAACAACGGTTTTCTTTCTGTCAGCTAGCTTACTTAGACAAAGAATAGTACTGACTGGCCACTACTGCATGTGACTATATGAGAATATGTATATAGTGTACAAAGTAATCACTGATGATCCCTCATAGTCATTTTATCAGTGATTAGGTAGATTATGTATGTAATATATGTAAAAGACAAACATAACACATTATAGTGAGGTATAACAGTCATGCATGACCTAATCCTATGAAGGATGTAAACATTAGCAAATATTAGCAGCAAAGCACATCCTGGCACTCATGCTTATATAATGGATGCCTAAATCTATATATAGTGCAAAATAGCAGTATCACAGTATAACAGACCAGGAATACAGTATAAGGGTATGTGAGGTGTGTGTGGGAAGATAAGGGGCATAGCCCAGGCTCAACAGTCCCCTCTTTGTTGCCCTAATTGCAAAAGTGGCAACACAACAAAAAGATGATGGTTAGGCACCATTCATCTACAGGTCCGAACCACAAGCCTGATGAGGAATTTTAACTCATCACAGTGGTGTTTCAGAGTTTTCCTTAAACAACAAAATGTAATTGTAAGGAAAATGTTAATAAACCTTGTATTACTATAAACATTTGGAATAAAACTTCACAATGGGTTTTCTAATATCAAAACAATCAGTAAATACTAATATGTATCAGGTGTGTAGCTGTCCTATTGGGAAGAGATTGAAGAGACAAACTTAAGTTACCTGTATGGATATTAAAAATAAGTAAAAATTGAGATAGAGCATCAAGATAGTTAGGACTATACCTAATGGTATCTGGTTCCAGGGTGGAACAGGTGTGATTATCGTATAACCTATTACCTGTTTAGGGAGTAAAATAGAAGTTAGAAAAGTTCCCTCTGCAAAACTTTTAGTCCATATCAGAAGAATGTATAGTTGGCCAACACACAATGTTCCACAACAGCAGAATATATAGCCTTGGAGGATGGCATTTTCACTTGGTAAGTTGAACTGGACACGAAATGTCAATGTCCACAAGGCATAAACTACCAACAGTTCCAGGAATAAATCCAGGGTTTCTTCAAGTGTTAGATGAAGATTCATAATTCAAATTTGATGCATTCAGATTTTCCAAAGGCAGATCCAAATGTTCAGGAGGCAGCAATATTTTCAGAGGCCTCAGCAGGGGTGCATTAGATTGCACATTAGTTTTACAATGGAATAGCAACAGTGTTCCATTGAAGATGTTCACACAGCTGCACAAAGTGTAAAAGTGTAAAAGTTTATGACAGTACTCAGTTTGTATGAGGTGCCAGCCAGGCTTGGAAAACAAGCAGTGAAGAAAATGGATTTATTGATTGTAGATCAAATGAAGAAGAGTCTTCTTGCTGAAGTTTGGTCATTTCCTCCACCCCAGACATGCTTCATAGTATGCATAACAATGAACTTGATTGTAGAATCTTAATTGGCTGGACTGAATACAGTTGATTTTAAATTCACAGAGGAAGCCTAATTTCAGTAATTAGGCCAGTATTCCTAAGTTAGTAAGAGAAGTCACAGCTGCATAAAGGTGATGTTCCTTTCAGGTATGACATTCAATGTTGAGAGTCAGTCATGATTCCAAGACCTCATGGTAAACAAGGAAAGGAGGTAGTTTCAACCTTTCATGATAAAAGTTCCCATCAAGATGACCAATAGAATGGACAGTTGCCAGATGATCAGAGATGGATTGTGCCAAATGAAAATGTGGCAATGACTCTGAGAGTCACAAACATGGCTTCCTGGATTGTGCAGGAGTAAGTTTTGAAACATGGAGCAATACTGGTGTGTGTAGTGACATATCAATGTTCCTTGTCATTGACAAGGAAGTGCTAGATTCAAATAAACATTTGATAACACATGCAATAGAAGTGCAAAATGTGGCAATGCCACTGACCCATACGCTGTCATATATGAGATCAAGGATATGTCCTAATTCCAGATCCCAGAAGAGATAACCAAAGGGTTGTAAGAACATAATAGCTGTAGTCAGTGCAAAGGACTTTCCTAGCTATGTGATGCTCATCTGCTTTCTTAATGTAAGCAGAAATTAATTCATTAACATTAACATTTGTCAGGTCAAACCCTTCACAATATCCTCAATATTGATCAAAATCATGTATAGCATGCAATGGGTGGGTGATATTATATTTCATACTATCATGAACCTTTAACATATGTGCTTGAATAATGGCTATATCAGCCTTATTTCAAATAGATATGGCAGAGCCAAATGGGAATGAGTCTAAACCTGCATTTTTTGTTTTCCAAATAAAAATAAAAATAAAAACAAAAAAGCCTAGTGAGTTTGGTAGGTTTACAGTCATAAGATGTACCACTAGCAGTCAGAATGTGAAAATCCGGTGCATGTGTGTGGTGCTATAAGTGCATGTACAGCAAGTCATTATTGAGTACCTGGGTATCCAATCACATCATTATTAAAAAAAGTGGAAACATATAACAAATCATTCCAAGTTCTAAAGGGTAGATTTAAAATCACTTGGATGTGCATGAGCTGCATATTATTAACTAGGGTACCTGGTTGAGAAGTGGCTATTAGACCCCTGGTGAGCCAGGGTTCTGTTTTAGAGCACTCTGCATTAAGTGTCACAAATTATGGGGCATCATTGGGTAAAACCTTAAGGTCTAATGGCTTTTATTGCCATATAAATGTTGAATGCAAAATTCCTGATTATCAATAAAATGTAAACAGGAGTCCAGATCAAGTCTAGCTGCTAGGATTGATCCAAAGTAATGATCATAACATTTAGTAGGGACTCACTACCCTCTTGAACAATGAACATGTCTTTTAGGAGTTTAATTGAATTCCACAGGATGTAATTAAATCATGTGGGCTTGTGAGGTACTCTGCCTCAACAAGCTGTTTAGGTTTAGGTCACTGGTTCTTATCTGCTAATACGATGTGCAGTTTGGGCTTGTAAGAAGACCCATACTTTTAAAAGAATAATAAGCATAAAAGCAAGCATCTCTCTCTGGAACCTAAAGGAAGAGAAAATAAAACATAGTTAGTTTAGTACTATTCCACCCATTGGGTATGGAAAAGTAATTTAATCTCCTTTAAACAGGTTCATTTGATTAGCATGTAGCCATTTATCAAATGACTGTTATAGTGAGACAGTTTAACTTGGTAGACTGCCGAACTGAGTTTGTTTACAATGGGATGGGGCCTTGCCCATACATTTGTGAAGCAAACAAGTGTACCTTTGGATGTCTTGTTTGAGATATTTAACATATTTATCTACTTATGCTTCATTAGCAGTGGCAGTACACAGGTCCAGAATAAATGTTCTGGGAGTCTCATGAACCATCTGGTCATGATTTCAAAAATGGGGTATGCTATGAACCTGCAGAGGGTGTCCCTCTTACTGCCATAAAGTAAAAGCAATAATGAATCCCAGTCCTTTGGGTTTTCCTGAACAAGTCTGGATTAACATAACTTTGATCTGCCTGTTAGCCCATTCCACCTGTCCTGATGACTGTAGGTGGTAAGGGATATGAAACTTGTTTTACCCATAACAAATCCAGAGTTTTCTGCATTACTCTGGTGATAAAGCCAGATCCTTGTAATCAGAATTTACCTTTAGGGATAAACTCTTCCTGGTAAATAGCTGGTTTACCAAGACATTTGCAGTCACTTTGGCTGTGTTGCTACATTGGGTTGGTGATCATTAGTGCAAACTATTTGTTCTTAGTGGTTGGCATAGGGCCAATGTAGTCAATCTGGATGCCTGATTGCCTCTGGGGTAACAATCTATTTTCCTAGCTGGTATAGGATTGTTCTGTGCACAGATCAAACAGTTACTAATGTAGTGTTCTACATCATTTCTCATATGTGGTCATGAGACAGAGGATTTCAGTCTGTCTAGTGTTTACTGACTTCCTGGTGCCCACCAGTTGGAGTATCGTGTACTTGGTACAGTAGATAAAATCTACTCTTAGGTGTTCAGGAATTACCCATAACTTTTCATGAGTATTATGAGGTGATACCACATGAATAAGCCATCACTGATAGGTGAATGTCATTTCACTTTTTTATAAGAGCTATACACTGCCCTCAAATGAGGGTCCTTTACAATATGATCGAACCTTATGAATGTAGTTTGTATTTAAATGGTTAGTTTATGGTTGTGATGTACACAAATAAGTCTGTATTTCACAGAAGTAATAGTATAGTATTGAAAGTGTTTATTTTCTTCCAAAATAAATTCAGTTAGAGAGAAGATACCCAATTAAAAACTGTAATAAAAGAAAAAATAGTTTGTGCAGTGCTTCTTTAATTAGATCAAGGCCATTTCTTAAAGTGTGCAGAACTTAACCCTCCGTGGAGTGCTGGTATCATGTTACGTAAGGAAAACAGACTTTGTATTCCTCTCTTAGCACAAACCATTTCACTCAAGGACTTATCAGCTTTCTAAACCATCCACAAACATTTGTGGTAATAAGGAGACCCTCGCCTCCTGCTTTACATTTTTTTCTTGCCAGGCATGTTTTAACATTGCTTATGAATTGTACATATACAATGATGCAATTACTAGCCATGAACACTCTGTCATCACCAGGATGCACAATAATTCCAAACCCTACTATCTGACCCTCATTGATATGTGTGGCTGAGTCACAATTTACAGGATTATCAGTCAAAACATAACACACAGTGGTGTCTTTTAACACTTTCTGAGGTTTTGTCAGAAAGGGCCCTGGGACAGGTAGATCAGGGATTGGTGTGAACAATCATGGTCTCTCCTGTAAATTGTGGGCCATGGGCCAACAAGGATGAAGTTTTGATAGGAAGAACAGTGATGTCATGATCCTGTAAAATGAGATACTAGTGTGTAAGTCTGGCATTGGATACAATGTCATCTTTTAGTCTGACAACAAAAGTTAGTTGGAAATGATTGGAATGCAGCACAATGGATGCATATACATGATGTACATAAGAGTATCTCACTGTCCAGTATGTAGCCAAGATTCCTTCTAACAAAGGTTGTATTTGAGCTCTACTGGGGTGAGCATCTGGGATGCATAAGCAATGGGTCTGTTGTGCCCATTGGATTTTGGGGAAAAAACTGCTGAGATTGCTATATCTGATGTAGAAGTTTCAATATACCCTAAAACTGTGTTAGGATTGACCAATGCTGGGACCAAGGTTAGTGATCCCAAAAGAAAAGGCAATGATATCAGTATTAGGATACCTTGCACCTTCTTACCAGAATTGCCTGCCATTGTATGTGTTGGGAATAACCCAGACTGTTCCTGACTTGTGTCTGCTATTGCATGTGCTGGGAATAACCCAGACTGTTCCTGGCTTGTGCCTGCTATTGCAGCCACAGTATGGGATGATCCAGGTGTCACTGGTGGAGGGCTTTCTGCATCATGTTCAGGCAGTGCTGGCATCATCAGAGGTGCCTGCACAGTGGAGAAAAGTGGTGTGCAAGTTGCACATAGTTCTCCAGCTATGGATTGTGGTTCAGTAGCCCTCAGGGTGGAGAAAGTAGTACTGAAACAGCTGTCAGCTCAGGTTCAGAAATCAAACCTGTAACCCTCCCTCTCAACGTGGCCTGTGATGCTGAAAATATCACAGCCACAGGGTTTTCAGAATCAAGGTTGTTCCTCCCCATCAAATGTAAAGTGGGTTTCCCCACCGGAAGGTTGCTGGATGGTAGCAACATGTTTTTAATGCTACAGCTTATGGTATTAATACACTGCATATGTTCAGTGCTGTCAGTGTTAGGAAAGCAGTACATTCAGTATTCTCAGGTAAAGCTGATGCTAAATTGCATAAGGAAGAATCACAACATTTCATGTAATTTATTGCAATGGTTCCTTAGCCAAGGATGTTCTAGTATAGTAAACATTGCTAACAGCAGCAGCTGCTTCTGCAGCATCAGACACTGACTTCATGACAGGTAGCATACCAGCCTTATTCAAAAGTATGTCAGCATCATTTTTAATGAGAATCTTCTGTCCCTCAGAAACACTAGTCTTACCAATAACATTATTAATCATGCCAAAAACTCCGGTATGGTTTGTTTGGTTATGGCAGCAATCACAGGTCCCTGTGACTGCATGATCCAACCTCTGTGATGTGGTGGTCAGCCATTTTGGATTACCTCATGGGCATCTTGGGTTACTGTGTTATGACTATCATCACATGACCATGAATGGCCATCTTGGGGATGGTATGGGGTTGCAACCTGATGACATGTGTGTCCACCATTTTGAGACTCCAACAATTCTCCATTTTCTAGCCTTTGTTCTAGTCCACCCCACAGCATACTGTGAGTGTTCAAAATCAAACTCTTCAGCATCAGAAGAGACAAGGTCTATAGGCATTAAGTTAGTATGCCCTGCCAATACCTCTGGCTGATGGTGCAAGTTCATCATATCTGACTTTTACTACTACATTCTTACTGCTCAGATACAGGAGTTAGCACACTGTAAAGCACCTTGTTTTCAGACTGCAAGACATTCTCATCTTGTAAACCTGCCTTTTATCAAAGAAACTGTGATCACAGTTTAGATTCAAAACATTTATATCAAGTCTGCTGTACTCAAAACATAATAATTCACACTGTTCAGTCAAGGTCTGGTCTTAAAATACCAACACGCTAACTCTTTCAGTAATTACTTCAGACTTACCATCCCTAAGTTCCTTGTTTTCAAAAGTGAGGAACCAGTGTTATTAGCCAGAACACTATTCATTTGAAAAACTTATTTCTACTAAGTTTTGCCTTTTCAATGTGTTGGGTAAGTTACTTTTCTATTACTTTCAATTACTTTTGAAACTGGTTACAGAAAGCTCTGTGCAGTCACTAGCAAGGATGGAGAAGTACTAGAAAAAGTAATACACCTTACAGTTCTGATTACTTATGGCTTTCTATACAAAATACGTAACTGTTACTGATTACCTTTATTTGAAAGTAACTAGTAACTAATCTATTACTTTCAAAAAATGTAATCTGATATAGTTATTTATTATTTTTCTATTGTTTTTGTACAAAAGAGATTAACTATAATTGTAAGGTGTATTACTTTTCTAGTACTTCTCCATTCTTGCTAGTGACTGCACAGAGATTCCTGGAACAAGTTTCCAAATGTAATAGTAAAGTAATAGAAAAAGTAATTTACCCAACACTGTCTTTTCAGCATTATCGCCTAAGTCATGCAAGTCTTGGCTGCCCTTCTCATTAAAGATAAACTCATTTTCTTGATGGAGAGACTGCAGCTGAGACAGCAGTCCATCTATCCTTTCCTTATAAGAAGCCATTTTCAAACTAATCTCCATTTTACAAGCAATATACTCAGATTCCAAAACAGATAGTTTATTTAGAACAACATCATAGCATTTAAACAACATTGCAAATAATAATCCATCAGGATCAACTCTTTTCGGTACTGTGTTTCAAGTCCCTATAATGGACAATGATATCCCTGAAAGGGCTACCACTGGATTCTGCTACCTCAATAAAATCAGACCAACCACCGTAGGCAGTTTGGTATGTTAAGACATCCAGCCTCAACTCAGTACATATATTTATAGACATGTCATAAGATAAGAAACTCTTAGTTGTCTGTGGATCAAAAACTTTGTTTACAACCAAAGTTCATGACAGGACACAAACAGCCTTTGGCGTATGTGGACTCCTAGATGAGTAAAGACCCATTAGAATTTGAAACCACAAATGAAAGCAGTATATCTGTCTGTTCAGATCCCTTTACAGCTGTGTGTTCCCACAGAGAAAGAAGAGGGAAGAAAAACTAAAAATAAAACAACTTGTTACACAGAGATTGAATATTCTGCCAAGAGATTGTTTTGTCTGCACTGTGGTACACAACTGACTGAAAATTAAAACAGAAGACACACTCAGCTGCTTGTTACTGGGAATTTTCACCCAGTGTTTTAATTTACAGAGAAATTAAAATGTAACTTTGACAAACACCCAGACTCCATTCACGGTTGCCATTTTATGTTGCCTAAACACTCTTACTGTATAGAGCAAATAATAATAATAATAATACAGATTCTTATGTCTTTGGAGTCTGCCAAGGCACATTGTCTTGCCTAATCGAAGAGTCACAAAGGAATAATCACACTTGGCATTCACACATCAGCACAATTTATTGCAAGCAAAAGATAATTATACTTCATTTAGCAGCAATATCACTATCAGCATTAATGATTACACTTTAGCATTCATTCATTAGCAATATTACTATCAGCATTAATATATACTTCAATTAAGCAAAACATGATACATCACCGATTCAATAAAGCATCATCCAAGCCTTTTCCCAGTAGTTGGGAAGCCCTAAATCACCTCACAGCCTGGCCAGGAGTTTTGAACTGGGAGAAAGTTCCACAGCGATCGTCCACCCTGCAGATGAGGCTTCCAACCAGGCATTGAGAAAGCTACATTTATATCTTATTCTATGCTAAAAATAACCATGCAGCCTTTATAGTGTTATTTTCCACATTCTAGAAGCTGGCTGGGCTTCCAGGATGTTGCAAATTCACCACGATAAGGACTGCTCAGAATTCCACACCTGCTAGGTCACTGTGCTCCAAACACTGGCGGTGCCTAGAACACTATGAGCTAAGCAGAAGTTTAAACAAAACTACAAAACAGGTTGCCTGATAATATGCAACCTTCAAGTCAGCAAAATACACTGTCTGAAGCAAAACATAATAATGAGGCTATCTAAAGAGCAAAACACCAATTAAATGAAGCAGCATGTAAAATGGAGTCACACAATACAAAATGGAGTATAAAATGACATACATTACATGAAATAGCATACAAATGGAGTGACAATAATCAACATATTATACTATCACTACATTCGGTCCTTTGATTATTGTGAATACGATTTGTATGATATTGGTACCATAGCAAAATTACTACGAATATAACATGATAAGTAACAAGTCCAAATAAGCAAGATAATTGTCACTACAGCAATGATTATCAGAATATTTAACACTTTTGTAGCTGATGGAGACCATCCTGTAACACGGGCCTCCACACATATTCATTATTACTCATTAAATCACTCTGGGCCTTATTTCTTTGCATTATAGAATACATATGTCCAATCAATAAATCCGAAATATTTTCTGCTACTCCATTCCCTATACCTGTGAAGCATTAAATAACTGCAAGAACTCAAAATCATAATTCAAAGTTAATCTTTGGGGTAAGAAAACAGTTGGCATCCATTGAGCTTGTAAGTTAATTAAGCTAAATACATCAATTCCTACTGCCTGAAGCCTGTTAGTCAGTGTTTCTATATCAACACTATTTAAAATTCCCTGCATGCCTGCCCCTGCTCCACCTAATAGCGTATCATACCAAGCGCTTTTATATTTGCATTTTCTACTAAACATAAACGTTATGTTAAAATGGATTACATTTTCTGATACCGCTGCGCTTACTGATGTACATGTGGATGGAACCTTAACTATACTATCATTGCTAATTACAGGATGATTTTTCAACACTGTAATGTGATCTGCCCAAGTAGTTCTATTAGTTATTGCAGTAGCATTCATGCAGAATAATGTGTCTATGTCAATCAAAGTAATACTTGCATTGAAAATGTCTGTTTGATTCATGCAGCAATCAAGTCTATGTTGTACAGTCACCATGCAACTATTCGGTAAGTTGCAGCATCTAATAGCAGTCTGGTTCTGTAATTTAATCCAATTTGTGTCCTGCATAGGTTGGCGCCTGCCATTGTCTCAACTGGTTTTCAAATGTTCACATCTGGTGAAAAAGTAATGTTCACTATAGG
Source organism: Neoceratodus forsteri (assembly GCA_016271365.2). Lineage (NCBI taxonomy): Eukaryota > Metazoa > Chordata > Ceratodontiformes > Ceratodontidae > Neoceratodus > Neoceratodus forsteri. The sequence continues at coordinate 1,876,042,103 of CM057456.1, forward strand.
ACATCCTTGGTTTTCAGGGCAAGTAAAGTTGTCTTGCACCCATAAACTGGTGGAATATTTCCAACCCATTGTACAAGTGGGTCGTCAAGCTTCAATATTCTTCCACCAGGGTAATAGGCTTTACCGAATGGACCGTGAGAGAGAGTGTTATTCCTTTTAGAATCCATTGAAGAACCTAGAAAATACACAGACTGATTATTCTCGAAGATAACATGTGTTCGCTGGTACATATTCCCATCTCTCTTTCCCTGACCTGATAATTAACACTGTGTTGTCTCGTCCGGTGGCTATCACCTCAGCTGGTTCAGGAGGGCCATTTGGGTTTGTAACCCATATTTTGGCACCATTGTTAAAACCTCCTGTAGATCTAAAAACTTTATCCCCCTTGCTGTTAAGAGTGTGGGGCTTGTCCCTTATAAGGGTCACTTTGTTAACTGGAATAATTAACAATTGAGCCACTCTGTCATACTGTTGAATTAAAGATTTTGTTCTCCACTATTCAACAAAATTACTTTCACTTCTCCTTGGTAATCACAATCAATCACCCTCCCAAAATTTGTATTTCCTTGAGGGCTAGTTCTGATTTAGGTGCTATCCAACCAAAATGTCTCGGTGGAATTTGTATTCCAATACCAGTTTCTATCACTTGAATGTTTCTGCTGTTTATTCTGTATTCTTGAAGGGCATGTAAATCAAGTCCAGCAGCTTCTGGGTTGCCCTGCAAGGAGACAGAGCTCCTGGTGTAATTTCCCAATATAACACTGTTTCTGTAGTTGAGTAAGCCTGCACTTGCAAATTAGGAGTTATCATTCGCATTAAGGGGTCTCAGATTCTCCAATTGGTCTATTATTTAAAATCTGTAATGCTTCATGCAAATTCTCTTTCCATTTTCGTAGGCTCCCCTCCCATTTCCTAAACTGTTCTTTCAGCAATCCATTCATTCTCTCAATTAACCCTGCTGCCTGTGGGTAATAAGGGATGTGAAATACCCACTGTATGTTATGGGCTTGAGCATAAGCTTGTACCATTTTCCCCTAAAATGGGAACCATTGTCACTTTGTATCTGCAAGGGTATTCCATAGTACAACATAATTAAGTCAATTGCCTTAATGGTGTTTTTCTGTGTAGTTGTTTACAAGGGTATGCCAATAAATACCCTGAATATGTATCTACAACTGTGCAAGCATATCGACATCCTCCACTAAGGGGTAGAGGTCCAATGTAATCAATCTGCCAAATTTGTCCCGGTAATTTTCCCTCCCCAATTGTCCTTTCACAATATGAGGGATTGGTCTTGTTGCCCATGTTGGCATATAGGACACTGAGCAATAACAGTTTTAACTAAATCCAATGTTAGGGTACACCCTACTATATGCCCACCTGTAAGTGGCTTTCTCTCCCAAATGTCCACATTTTTGATGTGCCCATTTTGCCAGCCCTGATAACTGCTGACTTTGAGTTTCTTCAATATCCACTGGAAGAATCTTAGCTCTTTCATCTGCAATAGAATTATACCATCGTTCTAGTGTATCTGAAGCACAATGAGCATCAACATGAAATACAGTAGTCCAGTATTTTGCACCATAGTCCATATTTCCTGCCACAGTTCTTTTCCCCATATTTCTTTCGAATAAATTTTCCACTCATCCTTAGCTCTAAGTGGGCAGCCAGGTTGTTTTCAACCATTGGCTACAGACCATGAATCAGTATAATCGAACAATCATTACACAATATTTTCTCCGGGCTGCTGACCTATTTTCAGTTCCAAAATGGTCTGTACTGCCTCAATTTGTTTACCTCTAATCCTGTAATTACCACTGCTGACCTTTGTGTTTTGCTGGGTTCCCATAAATTAATGAGGCCTCCACCCCAGTGTCAATTAAAGCTCGTACTTTTTGGGTGAGCCACTCTTCCAATTAATTTCCAATTCTACATGAGGTCTAAAATCCCTCCTAGCCCACCCTTCTACTGGGGCTTGGCCTTCATTTCAGTCATATTTTAGGTTTTTCAGTTGCTGCAACTCCCTAACTGGGTACAAATCACTAGGATACAGATCTGCATATTCCTGTTCCGGTCGGGGTGACTCAATGGATCCCTGAGTGGAGCCCCCCACCCCACCCCGGATATACTTTCATCATCAAACTCTGCGGGGAGCAATTGGACTTACAGACTCCTGAAGAGACATGTACATCTGTCTTTAACTTTGAATTGGTCTGCTTATTTACTCGCTTCTTAGTGTTCAATCCCTTTTTGTACATTTCCCACATATCAGGGTACTGATCCCATCAATGTTTTCCCTTGCCACCCCATCCTTTAAGAGAGCCAGGAACATATCTCTCCTAGAAACTCGACCTCAGGATTGGACCGCTGTTTATCCTGTCCTGAAGAATCATATAAACTAGACCCCTTTGGGCCCAATCTCCCAGTTCCCCTAACTGCCGTATGCTCTAGCACTACACCTACTGTTTTCCCCATCTGATTAATCAACAAAGTCATCATTACTGCCTATATGCAGGTGGTGCAGTTTTGATAATCTTATTATGTACAGACACTGGCACAACAACACTCTTAAATCAGCATGGTCTTCTGTGGAGACCGCAACTTTCATCATTTCCATTTTAATGTTTTGTATACAGTCCTTTAAGGTAAACCATGGTTTACAATCCTCTGGCCAGTCACTCACCGTCCGATACTTGTGTTTGCAAGCCATAGCCACCACGCCAGCATCGTAGCATAGCCCTGCCCCTGTATTGGAGGGTCCGAAAAGCCTCCTTCACCACAGGGTCATAGCTTAGTGACAGAAACCTAGGGGCATCAGTTTCATCTAAGCTTACTCCATCCGCCCCTGTGTCATACAACCTCACCAGCCATCTCAACAAACTCTCCCCCCTGGGTGTACCGCTCCAGGAGGTCTGATACCTCCTGTTGAGAAAAATCCTCCACTACATCTCGATTCCTAGGATTTCCCTGATCCAACACTTCAGTACGCCTTCTAGACACTGGCTGTGCATGCAGTATTGGAACCTTACGCCCCTCAGCCTTTTCTTCTTTATCTGAGGCTGACCTTTCCTCATCTGTAGAAAACCAAATATCTCCATCCCATGTTTCAGGATCCCAATGGGCTCCTGCCCTAGCTATTGCTGACTTACCTTTTCCTACTAACTCTGCCCTCCTCTTTTTATACTTGTACTGTGCCACTCGGACAGCTGCATTTTCTGCAACTGTCCGATAGGTATCCAATTTATCACTCAGCAAATGATTTTGACATTGTAACATCACAGCTTTACTTTCCAAATCACAAACCTTTCGTTCCAACTCTGCCTTTTCACTAAGAAGTCCCACTACCTTTTCATGCATCTTCCTATAGGCAGACAATAAAATCCACCCCTGCTCCAAGGCAGCACATTCTTTCCCTTTGCCACAGGCACTCTTTCTTATACATGTAACAACATCTGCAGGCTCAGAATCCTTTAAACAGGATTCCCAGTGTTCACTCAACCCTGCACAACATGACCACTCAGTGGCTAAATCAGCATAAGGTTGGTTTTCCCAACCAGGAATTTCCACTTGTGCACATGCAACATTAGACTCTTTTCTTTTAAACATTTTACTTCACCTTAGTGTGTCTTTACTTTATGAATCCTGCCGACTATGCCAAAATTGTCTTGCCTAATCGAAGAGTCACAAAGGAATAATCACACTTGGCATTCACACATCAGCACAATTTATTGCAAGCAAAAGATAATTACACTTCATTTAGCAGCAATATCACTATCAGCATTAATGATTACACTTTAGCATTCATTCATTAGCAATATTACTATCAGCATTAATATATACTTCAATTAGCAAAACATGATACATCACCGATTCAATAAAGCATCATCCAAGCCTTTTCCCAGTAGCTGGGGAAGCCCTAAATCATCTCACAGCCTGGCCAGGAGTTTTGAACTGGGAGAAAGTTCCACAGCCTAGCCCACCCTGCAGATGAGGCTTCCAACCAGGCATTGAGAAAGCTACATTTATATCTTATTCTATGTTGTAATAACGTGCAGCCTTTATAGTGTTATTTTCCCACATTCTAGAAGCTGGCGGGCTTCCAGGATGTTGCAAATTCACACGATAAGGACTGCTCAGAATTCCCCACCTGCTAGGTCACTGTGCTCCAAACACTGGCCGGTGCCTAGAACACTATGAGCTAAGCAGAAGTTTAAACAAAACTACAAAAACAGGTTGCCTGATAATATGCGACCTTCAAGTCAGCAAAATACACTGTCTGAAGCAAAACATAATAATGAGGCTATCTAAAGAGCAAAACACCAATTAAATGAAGCAGCATGTAAAATGGAGTCACACAATACAAAATGGAGTATAAAATGACATACATTACATGAAATAGCATACAAAATGGAGGACAATAATCAACATATTATACTATCACTACAACATTCATAATCAAGCAAGAGTACTAATAAATGTTTATTATACTACTTATGCCAAGCATGTGAAAAGAAAATCACAAGGAAGATGGGTTTCTCACCACTCTCCTGAAGAATGTACATAATCTCCAGAATTGTAGGATCTCAGGTTCTCCAAGATTTCATTCTCTGTCCTCCATGGAACTAGGATACAGAAGGCTATGTACTACAGACAACAGTATAGCAACAGAGATTACCTTATAGTTATGGATATGAGAAACAATATGTATTGGTCCTAAGTCATTCTCCATTGGATGATGACTTAGCAGACAAAATTATTAATAAGTATCATATGAGACAAATAATATGCTTCAGTTAGCACTATAGCTTGGACAAAAGAAATGCTGGCTGGGCTCTATTACACGTGGCATTTCTTGCCTGTGTATAAGACATAACAAATGTTTTCTCTCTCTGTCAGCTAGCTTACTTTGACAAAGAAAAGTGCTGCCTGGCCACTACTACATATGACCATATGAGAGTATATATATATAGGCCCAGATATTCAAACTGCACCCAAAAGTATGCAATAGCAGGAGCAAGTGCAAGTCCATTGTGCCCATGTACAAAAGGCACGATATTCAAAAACTGAGCCAGACAAACTGCGCCTACAGCCGACAACTGAATATTGCACCACCTGCACCATAGCGCAGCTAGGGAGGGAAGCTGAGCAGATCTGCTGTGCCATAGTGCAACAAGGAATGTTCAGATGAGCAGTCCAGAGGTGCCATAGTGCAACCAGGGACACCCCCAGCAACAGGGCAGCAATACAGCTGCACAACCAGGGAGGTAGGGGCCCACCACCCATGCCACAGATGGGCACAGGAACACACAGCAGAACAGACATCATCCCCCACACTCCATGCACTGCACAACTGGGGAGGGCTGAAATAACCACTGGCCCATGGAGACAAGCAACCAAACCACAGCTGGGCCATGGTGCCCCATCACACACCCCGCAAGCTGTGACTGGCACACAAGGAGGGCTGACCACCCGTGCCACCATCCCCCAATGCAGAGCACACCCTGCACCGTGACTCCCAGACACCCTGCCCAGGAGCAGCATCCACCACTGCAGGAAACCCCATGCATGCCACCACCCCCACTGTGAAAATGCAACCCTGTGCACCACAGAACCATGCAAGGCAGCCCCACCACGAGCATCCATCAGCGGGTGGTAGCACACAGCATTATAACGACAGCATACACAGTGCCACCATGCACAGCGCCCCTGAGGTACAGCTTAGAGACCAACCATGTGTCAGCACATGAGGTACCCCCACATGGGACAGGGCATACCCTGGACACCACCACCAGTGGTACAGCACCCTGCACACTCTCCCAATGAAACACCCTGACCCAGCACTGGCCACAACAGCCAGTGCAGACACTCACAGTGGTGCATGGAAGCATGCACCACACCAGATGCCACAGTGCATGGACAGACACCCACCCATACCCAAGGGCACAACAATACAGGGACGCAGTAGCAGGGCAACCAAGCCCCAGTGCAGGCCCATGTAAACTGTGTACACACAACCTGCAGTCCTCCATGGCACAGGAGTGCCAGCCACCCTGTGCAGGCACTGTGGACCTGTACACCACCATCATTTTCCCAGAGCACAAGTCACAGACAGTGGTGCACATCCCCTGCAACACACACAAGCCACAGTATGGAGGTGGGTCAACAACTGTGGAGGCCACAGTGTCACCCGAGGCAGACATGTACCACACCAGTGACAGGAGGCAACCCAGCATTGTGATGGGTACAGTGGCTGCCCTGTATGGACAGCCATCACTGACATGCCAGCAGACTGTGTAGGTCACAGACATGCATGGGTGTCAGCTGCACAGGCCATGGACGGGCTGACAGGGGTGCCATGGACATAGAGCATGCACCATGGACCACTGCACAGTCATCCAGTGCACAGAGCACAACACACACACCACAGACACTGACTGATAGCTACCCCACACCATAGTCACCTTCCCATGGACACACACACATACCATGACTGCACCACCCTGATGCCATGCACACCACTGCAGCTGAGCACCTATAGCCTGTTTCAAATCAGAGACCACCACAGTATTCATATCAAAAGATCTGTATTCAAAACAATATCAAAATGAATGATATACAATACTATATACAAAGTTGGGGAGGGCCACAAACAAGGTGGGGGTGAACAAATGGGACAGAAAAGGAGGGTGTGAGGGTGGGTCCAGGGAAGTAGGGGATATCGGGGCAGATGGATTGGTAATGGAGCCCCACTCCCCGCTCTGGCTGCTCTGCTGCTGGTGCCTCCTGTGGACCCCAATCTGGTCGATCCGTTGAAGGATTTCTAATGATGCCCTTACCACAGTCAATATCTCCCTCAATGCCTCCCTGATCTCCATCAGCTGGTGGACACCTAGGACAAGGGAGCACAGTCAATAGGTGTGAATGCACAGCCCTTACAGCCCACCCACTGTGCATGGCATACGGCCGTGGGACATGCCTCAGTGAATGGTGTGGCCACCCACAGTGATCACGTCCACAAGACCTGCCCACCCAGGCACATACAGCCATGTGGAATTCTGCACACACCCACCGGCCAAGTCATGCACAGCACCACTGTGGCCATTTGTGACATGGCTATGTGGTGCGAAGGCAGTGGCACAGCCATGTACCCGTGCATGCATGGACTACCATCGACGACTCCCAGACATGCATTGCCACTGGACAGTGCTGACTGTAACAAGTTGAGTGCATGGCAGTGGTGTCAATGGATGGTGGCCATGCCCGCTGCCCACCCTGTTACACAGCATGCAATAGTAATCATGGAGGTATGGTACTCACCATCATCAGGCCAGTCCCTCGGGCGCTGTGGACTGTCACCCTCCTTGCATCCCTGTCCTCTTGGTGGCACCGCATTTCATGGGCTAGATGCCACTCTTCCAGCCCTGTGTGCAAACATGGAGAGAAGAACATCAGTACAATCCTGTAGCAAAGCCCCCTGCACCCAGGTGTGTGCCCTCCCACCCAGCCAGACCCACCCACCCCACACCCTGATAACACCACCACAGCCAACACTGGATGGTCCCTCCCCCATGTGCTGGACACATACAACCGTGATACCCATATTGAAGATAAAAGTGTGTTGACGTAACACCTACCTGGTCATGGCACTGTGCCCTCCTAGCACGTGTCCGCAGGTGGGCAAGCAGGTCTGGCTCCCTCTGCCACAGGTCACCATACCTGTAGTGGCACTGCTCTGCTGTCCGCCTCTTCCTGTGGCCTCCTCTAGTGCAGTGGCCACCTCCTCCCACACCTGGCTCCTGGACCTGTCCAGGGTGCATCCCAAACAGTGGTCCATGGAGTGACTCACTATGGCCACTAGGTTGGCCAGTTCTACCTGGCTCCACTGTGTAACCCTCCTCCATGCCATTTCCTAGCTCAGTTGGCCAAAATAGCACTCTGCAGTGGCTCCCCACGCAGATGCTGCGAGGTACAGCCGTTATTCCCTATTGTGCTGTCACCGAACAGCACGATAATGGTGCACCATGCCTGATGCATGGTGCCTAGGGGCCAAAGGTAGGGCACAGGGTCAAGGGGCCAGGTGCACGGACAGGCACAGCACCATTGGAACCCAATGCGGTAGCATGATTGATGCCCATGTGCTATCTCCAGTAGTGGCCTACCGTGCTGTTGCCCAATGCGCCTATGATGGCCCAGTGCCACAGCACCATGTAGGTGAACATCGCTGTAGCACCACTGGCACAATGGTGGCTGTGCCCTGCATTGCTTCCCTCACAGCACATCAGCAGCGTGGCCGATGCCTGTGTCAGCAACCCGGCATGCACAGTGAGGTGTGTACTGTGCATGTCACAGAACTGCGCCCTTGGCTCAGCATTTTCAACACAACTGCGCAAGCGCAACAGCATGATATTCAGTCGCCATATGCAAAACAGCTAATCAGCCATTCAATGGTAGCACTGCAATTTGCATCCACTTAAAGTTGAGCCTCCCCATTTGCATGAGTTGCGCTATAAAAGGCGACATTGGCTGCACTGGCCATAGTCAGTTACTGCAGTCTATTGGTGAGTTGCATGCTGTTTGGGAGTGTGAACTGTGGATTTAGGGACATGCATGGGACTGCACAGTCACAGGTAACAACTGTCATTCTTACAGGCTAAATAATGACTGAGCAAGTTGTGGGAGAGGAGGAACACAGTGGTCAGAGGAGGAGGAGGCCTAATTTACCAAGGCTGAGACCGATGCCCTGTTTGAGGCCTACCTGGATCAGGAGCCACTTCTCAGCGGATGGCAGGGAACACCTCAAGCCCATGCTACTGCATGGGAGGAGGTGGCACGTGCAGTGAACCTGCATGGCAGCCACCATCACTCCATGCAGGAGTGCAAGAAGAAGATGGGCACAGACAGGAGGAGGATAAAGGAGAAGGTGGTTGCTATCAGGGCAGCATGAGCTGCGACAGGTGGGGGACAGCTGGAGGTGGTACACCTGACCTCACAGGAGGAGAGGGTTCCTGGAAGCATGCAGCGCTTGTGCCATTGAGGGTGTTCCAGGTGGTGGCTTCCAGACGGGTGATAGCCCATCACTGCATGGTAGGTCATGGTCTGTCTATAGGGGCAGGGTAGGTCACATGCAGTAACATGACTTTGTTTTCCCTACAGATCCTGAGTGTCTGCATGGGTCAGTGGTGGTGGGCCTGTCCACTGAGGACAGTCAGCTGGAGATGGAGGAGGGCCCATCCACCTCCACAGGTATACGTGGCTCAGTGCAACAGTGGGCCCACTTGGCTGTCCACACTGATGTTGTTGGAACAGTGTGGAGGAGGCCCTACCTGTGTCCAAGTGTGCCAGCATCCATGGATGCCAGCATGCTGTGACTCGGCTGGTGCCGGGTCTGTCACCAATGATGATGTCACTAACGGCATGGGCAGTGACACGTGTGTGCCATGGGATGGCCACACAGCAGGTAACATCGTGGCAATGGCTGTGGGTGGTGCTGCTGTGGAGGCCTGCATGTCAGCACAGTCTCAGCCTGTGCCTGTCAGCACCAGTGGGGAAGCACTGGTGTGTGTACAGGACAGTGGGCCTGTTGCAGCCACTGCGTGGCACCAGTGAGCCCTGGGGAGTGGCAGCCGGAGGGGCAGCATCAGCAGTTGGCCAATGGGCTTGAGGTACAGGGTCAAGGGCGGCATCTGTGCACCACCTGTGGACATGTCCAGACCTGGTCCTGGTGTGCAGCGCCCACCCTCAAGGGCGCTGAGCATCAGGGCTGCACACCCTGAGGGACAGGATGCTGAGGAGGCAGATGACCTCTGGATGAGCACACCCACCTACTGCAAGCATCAGTCCAGCAGCAGATGTGGCTTGCAACATCGTGAATGCACTGTGTGCGGCTCTGAAGCAGGCAGAGGAGCATCACAGCAGAGACACCGCCTGATCCTGGCAGGATGGACCGGTTGGGAGGATGTGACCGCTGCCATTGACAGGCAGACACAAGCATTCACTGCTGTCATGGCCACAATGGGCACACAGTCATGTGCCCATGTGTTGCAGACATCAAGCAGTGCACTGTCCACCCCTGTTCCCAGCATCGTGTGACACCCTCCCTGTTGACACCGGGTTTAGCTGTGGGCATCCCGAGCACGTCTGGCGCAGGCATGTTTGGTGTGCTGCAGATCCCTGCGTACACGGGCATGTTCACGCAGTGGAACTCCTGGAGGACCATCAGTGCCACCCCATGAGGCCAGTGGTCGGCCTGTCAGTGCTGGCAGGTCTCAGTGGGGCCGCCATCCATCCGTGGTGGCCGGGCACTGTGTCGCGTGACTGACCTATCTCCCAAAGTGGCTACTGTCTGGTGCTGCCCTGTGTGCATTGTGTCTTTCAGTGGCATTGCACGGGTGGGTACCTGGCCCTGCACGTGGACACAGAGTCCATCTGCACACCCTTCAGGCTGCTCTCCGCAGTTGCGTGTGCATGATGATGTCTGCATTGCGCTGTACACCCATGTGCAATGGTGCTCAGCATCTGACACATGCACATGGACAGGCACTGGACGTGGTGGTCTGTGGACATGTGTGGCTAGGGGTGGTGTTCTGGATCGGTGTGCCTCCTACCCTTTGTGCATGTTTGGTGCGTTGTTTGTGTGTGCGGTGTGTGTGTATCCATCCGCGTGGCATGTTAGACCTCACCCATCCCTGGTTGTGTGTGTGGTTCCATGCCCTGCCACTTCCTTGATGGTATGCACCCCTGGTGTGTGTCCATGTGTGTTTGTGAGTTGTGCCTTAGCCACTGTTGGCTGCACATGGCCCCATGACTTACCTGGGTTGGCTGAAGTGCTCCTCCGTGATGGTGTCCCGTGCAGCTGTGCCAGCCAGATCAGTCGGGGTCCCATCGCCCAAGGGGCTGCCTACCACCATCATCACCAGTGACCTTATCATCCCCATCGCTGTACCCCTCTTCGACCTGTATGGCTATCCCACATTCATTGGCCATGTTAGCGGATGCAACAGGCCAGGAATAGCCCGCAGGCCTTTAAGGGCTGTACTGTAGGGCACTGCCGGAGGTGTCCAGGCAACGGAAATGTGCCTTCAGCATCCTGAACACCTGCTCGATGACATTACATGTGGTGGCGTGTGCCTCATTGTAGCGTTGCTGTGATGGGGTCATGGGCCACCGGTAGGTGTGAGCAGCCAGGGACGGAGTGGGTATCCACTGTCACCTGTGTGTAGAGGGTGGAGGTTAGTTTGGTGATCAGCATCGGCCTGCCCCAGGCCATGTAGGCCACTACCCATGTCACCTCTGACCATGCTCCCCAGGCCCTATGATTGTCCATGTGGTTTGCATACTCACCCACTAGGTGGCCAGTGGGGATATCCCCACTCGAATCTGTGACACAGTGCTGACTTTAGCCAGATGAAGGCATCATGTGCTCCCCAAGGTGCATGACACAGACATTGATTATGCGCCTGGCATCGCAACACCACCTAGCAGTTGATGCTGGCATAGCCCTTGCAATTGATGTATGCGGCCCCTGTGGGCCAGGTGGTGGGAAGATGGCCACATGGGTGCAGTCTATTGTCCCTAGCATGGCAGGCATACATGCTACTCTGTGGAACTCCTGTATGTTTGCTGTGCACTCTGCTGGTGTGCTGGGGAAATGGATGTACTCCGAAGCATGTGGCAGCAGTGCGCTGAGGAATTGAGTGAGGTGGCATGATGTGGCTGACTGGGTTATGCCTGTGGTGTGCCCAGTTGGTCTCTGGAAGGTACCTGTGGTGAGCAAGCACATGCATGCTGTCACTTTCATCTCCACTGACAGGGCATGGCTCCATCGTGTGGGTGCCTGCATCACATCACTGCACAGCTCACAGAGCCACCTCAGAATTGCCCGATTCAGGTGGTACCGCCCACAATCTCAGTATCACTGTACAGCCTGAAGCTGGTGTGGGCTTGGTACTACCTGTTGGGGGCATATCGCTGACAGGCCATTCCACGCCACACCCCCTGCTGCCCACCTTCTCACCCCTCATTATGGCCTCCATCTGATGGTGGCACTGGCCATGTCCCTGGCCTGTGTTCACCCCTGGCAGCTGTTTCTGTATTCCACCTGCTGTCCTGGCTGCTACTTCCCCTGCACCGGGAACACCTGCCTGTGCTGGCCTCACTGCTGTGTGGTGTACTCTCTTCTGCACTGTCTCCCACACCTTCCCTCTGGCTGTTGCTTTCAGGTGCCCTTCCTGCCTGGCCCTGTGTGTCACTGCTGCCCAGTTTTCCTGCTATCTTTGGCTCTCATGTGGCTTCCTGCAGTATTCTTGTGCCTCTCCTTTGCTCCCTTTAATTTTGGCTCATTTCCACTATGGTGCAACTTCCGCTTGCTCCCCTATTGCACATGATGCAAGTTGTTAAATATCGATTGTGCCATTTATGCATGGTTCCTCCCCTTCAGTTGCACATGCATTCATTATCATTGCGCTGTTGCTCAGCGTGATTTGGGTGCAACTGCCTCCTGCTGAATATCGCAGAATGGCACATTTTCGGACTTACGAGGTGCAACCCTATTGCGCATGGCTCAACTCTTTGAATATCTGGGTCATAGTGTATAAAGTAATCACTGATGATCCTCAGAGTCATCTTATCAGTGGGTTGTTGGAGCAAAATGGCTGCACCTAGGTGTTTGTGGAGTAGACGAGAAGCAGGAGCAGTAACAAACCTATTTTATTTTAAAACAGGTATACCACTGTTGCCACATTTATTTTAGACTTACTGCCCTTTCTGGGCATTCTTGTTGCCTTTTGCTCTTTGGTGTTCCTCTTCCTTTTGTTTGTTCCTGCAGTTGGATCAGGTGGAGTGCAAGTGGTGGTGGCAGCCCGGGGAAGACTGTAAGGGCCAGGCCATCCTGCAGAGGACTGTGATGGTTGGGGCACCTACAGGAAAGTGTACCAGCCAAGGAGAAGTCATTCTATGCTGATTTTTGGTAAACTGCATCAAGAGGAAAAGAAAAGGAGAAGAGTGGAGGGCGAGGAGTGAAGGAGTAAAGTTTTAAGACTTTAGAGGGTGAAGAACGAAGAAGCTGCATGCCTTGAACTTTGTAAACCATTCCTTGACTTTCCATGACTTCCCAGATTTTGTTGATTTTTGACTGATACTGTTACTTGAGATATTAGTTTTGAGTTAGTTTGTGAGCTCGGAGATTGAACATAGCACATGGCATATAGCTCACAGTTCATTGTATATTGCACATTCACATTTTGCACGTTAAAAATGTTAAAATCTGGTTTTATTCCTGGGTGAATGAGTGAATGAATGCGTGAGATTCTGGTTGGCATATCTAATACCTAATACAGAGCTAGAACAGATAAGATATAAAATAAAGTAGAAGTCTCTCACTTTATTTTATTTTTATTCATTCTTTTATTAGAAGATTTTAAATCTATTATAGTGTAGCTCTGCTGTCCATTTGAAGGCCATCAGGAATAGCTCAGAATAATTCAGATCAATATAAACATTGATCAAAATATATTGAAAGGAACTGTCCCTTTAAGGGAAGAGCACTTTCTTTTCCTGCACTAGTGGTCTGCAGCATTCGTCACTTATACTATGTATGTCTGAGCGTTAGTTAAATTGTGCTTGCTCAGTTTGTGTCTCTGAGCTGGTGTTCTGAGTTCTGGAGTTTTTGCAAGCAATTTTACAGCCAGAATGCAATTTTCCTGTCTATGTGCTGTGGGCTATAGTTGTCTGTTTGTGGTAGCCCATAACTGTTTAAAAATCATTTAAAACTGTACGCTTTCTCATTGTTGTTTTTCTATGAGGCATATGCGGTTAGATTGGTTAGACTGCTGTTTCTTGTAATCGCAAGCTCATAACCAAATCAAGTTGTTGAGCTGTTGTGCCAGCCTGGTGGCACTGAGGGTTGAGTGCTGGACACCACACCTCATGCCATGCGGTGACCCAGGTTCAGGATCAAGCTCGGGTGCCAGGGTTAAGCAGGGCGGTATCAGATTGAGCACCCACTGGGCTGCTCTCCCATGCTGGGGAGGGTTCTGAGGTGTCTGGTGCACCAGCAGCCCCTGGTGGAGATCAGAGGTGCTGCCAAGCACTAGACAGCATGTAAATGGCATGGCCTGATGTTGGCAGGTTGCCATGCACCGCTCAGGGCAAGCACACAAAGGGAGGGGAGGAGCACACACCAAGGGAAAAGCCCCCCACCAGATAGGTGATGGCTTCTCCAGTGCCATCGCTGCCACACTCCCAACGCTGGTCCTCCACAACTGCCCCTTGATCTCCCTGGAGCTGTAGCCCCTGTGTCCCCAGGGAGACGAATGTCTCTGAAGATGGTGGGGAGCACAGCGGTGGTAGAGTGGTTTCAGCAAGTGAGGTCGCCTGAGAGAGTTCCAGTCGGGAGGAGAGAAAACAGAATAGAAAAAAATTGTTGAACTGTTGAGCTGTCGGAGCTGTCTGAGCAGTTTGAGCCACTGAACCACTGAAGCTGCTTTTTGCCTCTGAGTTGGACACAACAAGTCATCCTTTCAAGTGCTTCTGTGTTCCTGTTCCGGTTAAACTCCATTACAGCAACCATCACTGCTTAGCTCCTATTTACATGATAAAGTTTGCACAAGTAAGAGGTTTTTTCACCTCTATGTAAACGCAGGAACTTGACTGAAACTGATGTTTTTGGGCTGGTAGGAAGTTTAGAGGCCTCAAATGGATAGATTATACATTTTAGCTTATTTGCCTTCTTGATACTAACACTAATCATTAATTATATTAATTAAACCACACCACATCACGCTGTATCACATTTATACTATTTTTATTGGGCTCATTTTTCTGACGTTTATATTTGTAGCTACTTTGAGGTTGTGGTGGTTGCTGATTTTCTTTTTTTTTCTTTTTAGTGACTGTCTGGAGATTTCCATCATTATTACCATTTTCACCATATACACTGGGCTACAAATCTTTGAGGCATCTCCAGATTGGACTTGCAAGGGATTCAAATACAAGATTTCTTTCTTCTTTTGCAGAGAAAAGTTAGATTTTTGATAAGACTATTACTGTGCTGGCAGCTGGTGGCTGTTGCTATCAATTGCCAGCAGTATAATTGGACCTGATTTTCTATCAAAAGACTGTGGCTACAGTGGCACAAAACTGGCTGATCCTGTATTTGTAACTTACTTAATTGGTCCAAGCTTTTGCGCAAATTCTTTTTATTCATTATTTATTATTTATTTCTCTGATTGTCATCTGCTATTTTGATATTTATATGACCTTTCTAAGGTCTGTGATAAGAAATGTTCTAGCTTTAAGTGACTAAAGTGATCAAGTCACAAGATTATTGTTGCATTATTGTGCCAGCTTTGGCAGTCAAGTGGATAATATGCCAGCTACTACTCATAGCAAGAATAGTGTTTTGTAAATAAACTCAAGAGCACAGCAAAAGGGGAGGTGCTGAGTAATGAGGGAGGGAGCCTGAAGTTAAATCTAAAGGGCCCTTTCACTCAAAACATTAGCAATGAAAGGAATGGATAAAAATATGAAAAACAGCCTAAAAAGGTAACTTAAGAGGAAAAATCTAGAAAGATAAACCAGATAAACCAGAACTTTACTGGCAGAGAGGATTTATTACAATCTGTCTCCATGCCTAATGGAAGTGATGGAGACATTAGAAGTTTTTTCCCCTTTAGCTGCCCTGGGCTTCATTAAGCATGTTAAAGTGGTTAATGTCACTTCTGATAAAAATGAGTTATCTGTAGGTAGTATGTGTAAAATTGACACAGAGACAGATATTCCAGGACTCAATGCAGGGCTCAATTTGGTTACAAGAATTGATTTTTGGCTATTTTTCAGAACACATCAGTCTTAGAGTCTGAGGTTAGAAGTTTGAAAGAAACACTTCATTCAGAGAACAAATCTAATGAAAGTAAAGAAAACGACATTGATATAACTTATTCTCACTCAGATTTCTCTACAAAACCCTCAGAAGAGGTTCTTCACATAATAGAAACTATAATGAAGTAAGGAGTAGAGCATAGCTTAATCAATGAGGGAATTGTACTCATAGTAAGGCTGGCAAAGTAAGATTTTTGGACGAATATAGAGAGCCATCCCCAGACTTAGTAACTCAAGTTCTTGGACCATGAGCCCTGAAATACAGAGTATATCAGAGACTGAGGGTATAGAGGCATATCAAGGATTTATTAACAGTTTTAAGAGACCCACACAATGCTAATATATTGTTGTTTAAATAGTTACTGGAAATCAAACAATAAATATCATTCATTAAAGGGTTTGTTTAGAGAACAGAATCAAATTAGAGTCAATTGAGAGGGATTGTGTGTTATATAAATGTAGATCCCCACCCCAGTGGATAAATTGGACCCTTTAATAAGTCTGGGGGCCACCTTGATTCTAACAACATAATGGATTTACCATGTGATAAGGGATTGGCTGAACTGGAAACCATCTTGAAACCCCTAAGTAAGGAGAAGTAACTATCATGGAACTCTCCATGTATCCCACCAGGAAGATCAGAGTACTTTAAGTACTCACTCTGAGTATGTTATGCTCCTTTCAGAGTATCTAAGGGATAATAACACATGCAGAGATTTTGCTTCTAAACACCCTCACTTATGGCATAAGGGTGAACTGCAGGAAAAGGCATGAGATTAGAAGAAATAGAAGAAGGAGGGTAAAGGATTGCCTCATGCCACCAAAAGGACTAAGGCTGGTAAGGAGTCAGAAAATAATTTAAAGAGCCTAGATTGTAAGAATAGGTCTGTTCCTCTCCCAATAGTAAAAAAAAAAAAACACGAATTAATGAAGTTTCTGTAGATAAGGGTGAGAGTAGTGGGGACTTAGTCCAGTTCCAAGTAGCTCAAAGTCCAAACTTAAACATAATACCTCCTCTACTCATCAAGCACAGAAAGGAAAATTGAAGATTGGGAAATGTAAGAGAACAAAGGCCCAACATTAAAAAAAAATAAAACAAAATGAAAAAGGATGTCATGACAAAACAGGAATTCAAAATCAAAATCAGAAACCCCCAAGGGAGGTTGCTTGGGGCAGGTGTAGACAACTTGAATATACTTAAAGAGAACACTAATAGGGAAGACAGCACAGAGGAGGCTGGTACTAGAAACTCCCTGCTAGTGAAGATAAAGAGGTCTGTCAGAATAAACAATTTAATTCATTTTAGCAAAACATTAGGTTCTGACTTTGTTCTACCCTCTTAAGGTATCTTATTTACCAAATGAAACACTTTCAGAATCTATAATTGCCTTAATATCCTCTGTACTGGGTGGCTGAAGAATTGTGAAAGATTTAATTAGTATTATCAGGCCTAATTGGAACTGAATTGATCTTGTTAATCAATGATCAATATTATATGTTGACTGCAGTGACTCAAAAGGCCAAAAGACTAGAGGACCTGGTATTGTGGTTGGGAAAGTTACACATTGATGGATATTTTCCTGAACATTATTCTAACAAAACTATAAATAGAGTAAATCAATTGAAAATTGAGGTTTCTATATTTGATTGAGACAATTACCAAATGAAACCAAATCAAATCCAGGGGAAACTGACTAATTTCTCAATACATGTCTGGGATTACAAGTCTGCAGTAACCAGTTAAGTAAGGTGTCCAGGAAGGAGTATGATGGACATATTATGTTCTATGTTAACCAAGAAAGCATTATAAGACAACTACTGAGGAAACAAAACACTTTTGATGATTTAGGATTCATTTTATATTGAGGATGAGGAAACATACTCTGCAAATAAGCAAAGGGATAATCAATTAAATTCCCAAAAGTAGGAAATTATTGTTGAAACCTCAAGCAAGTTTGAGAGTCTTCCTTGCCTATTTGGAGCAATGACAACAACACTGTTTAGGAGGAATACTGTGGGGGCTTAATACCAGAGGTGAGTTCATACACAACCCGATCATTGTGGGATCAGGAGAACCTCCAACAAATAATGAGGATGTACTTCAGATTTTATCATGGAATCCATCGGATTGGAAGAAAAGCTGGGGATCCAGAGATAGTGCATATTTGAATCATTTTCATATTTGCCATTCAGGAAACATGGGCCTTGGACAACTAGTTTTAATGGATACGCCTCATACCACGAAAACTAAGCAATGTGGCAGAGGAGCAGGAGGATTAGCAATATTCATCAAACTCAATAGTAACATAACAACTGAGGAGGTTAATAGTGGCAGTGGTAGTATCCTGGCAGTCAAAATACTGGGAAAAACAAAAATATGGTATATCATTAATGTGTACTCACACCCAATTGGCAGCTTACATGGAGATGCTAAATACTTAAATACACTAGAAGGATTAATTGATAAAATCCAAATGGATTCCCCAGAAGGAATATAATAATAATGGGAGACTTCAATGCAAGGCTTGAAGTCTTACAAGGCTACTCCAAGGACTTGGTGGAAGCTGTCATGGATATTACACATACTTGTTTATCAGTTACATGAAACTCAAGAGATAAAGTTTTGAATAGACAGGGACTAGAATTACATAAAATACTGTCTAGGAGGAACTTGTTGCTTCTGAATGGAAGATTCTTACTTGACTCTGATGGTGAATTTTCTTTCTTGGGTGGTAATTGATTCTCTACAATTGACTACATTTGGGTTAATCTTCACCTGATTAACAATTCTCTCTCCCTACAACTGGACTGTAGACCAGAAAGTCAACATAGGGCTTTAGAATTAAAAATTCAAACTTGTACGAAAAACTTCACAAATATATTAGATGGTAGGATATTCCTATGGTATTTAATAAAAGGGGTATTGAGTGGAGTGTAATTGAGGAGAGATGCTAGAGGGACTTCTGAAGAGTAACGGATCCTGTCAAGGCTGTTGACTCTGGCTGAGCAGTCCTCTGAACATTTAATAATCACAGAATTTAATTCAATCATAAATATAGTTGCTTACACAATCAGCAAAGATATATCAATAAAACCAAGAGAGAAGTTCATGTGGTATAATGCTGACTGTAAAAAGCAAGAAGATTGTTAAACAGAAAGTTCAGACTACAGAAACAAAGTACAGATAAGGAAACAAATAATTAATGAATAAGGCAAGGAAGGAGTACAGGAGGTCTTAATTAAAAATAAGCAAAAGTTTACTTGGTAGTTATGGACAGATTTAAAATGCAGTTTTGTCCAAAGACACAAAATGTTTTGGAGCATTATAAACTATGGACAAAACATTGTAATCAAGTAGAGACATATATTGAACCCGAGATTGGGTTAATTATTTTAGGTAGCTATTTTACAGAAATGACATAGATTACCTCTCAGTTTTGGCACAGCTTCAGGCAACTGGGAGGAAATATGACCCTGACACAAACATTATACTCCCTGAATTAATGGAAGCCTTGGGATCTTTAGTAGGAGAAAGGCACCAGGTCCTGATAAGGTCCGATTGGATGTAATTATCAGAACTAAACACTTCTGGATCCCTTTTGCATAAGGTATATAGTTATATCTGGGAATCAGGAGAAATACCTAAAAGTTGGAAACTGAGGATAATTGTTCCAATATTTCAAAAAGGCGATAAGAAAGATCCTGGGTGTTATAGGGCCATTAGTCTTTTGGATACTTTGGGAAAGGTTTCACAAGAATTCTAAATAACAGATCATCAAGATGGGTAGAAAAAAATAATTGATGAGGCACAGGCAGGATTTAGGAAAGACAATTCGACAATCAATCAATGCTTTACCCATGATATTGGTTTATATTCCTTGCAACCTACTTGTAACCTTGTGAAATTATTTTGTTTGTTGTACTTGTATTTGGAATGTTATCCCTGTATTTGTTGTTTTGTATCCTCCCAGGTCGTCCTGAAAATAGTCATGATTATGGCTAGCGCACCTACCCGGTAAACAGAAACTAAATAAATAAAATATAATAAATACAGAAGAGTTAAAAAGCAGAGGCTGTTCTGTACTTTCATAGATTTGAAGTCTGCCTTTGACAAGGTTAATAGAATATTTTTATGGGACAGATTGCAACAATTAAGGATTGATCCAGCCCTTCTAAAGATGATTAAACTTATGCATCAAGAAAATTATACCAGTGTAAGATACAGTAATACTGGAGGATTGAGCGAATGGTTTCAAAATAATACTGGGGTTAAGCAGGGTTACACATTAGCTCCTTTGCTTTTCAATCTTTTTTTTTCCTACCATATTGAGAGAGATGTATAACACTGAATTCCATCTACCAAAGATTGGCTCCAAGCCAATAGTGTATCTAGCTTATGCAGATTATGTTGCATTACTTTCCATTAGTTATTTGTGTGTAAGTAGGAGTATTGAGAAGTTTCAGTTAGAATGCCAGAAGGCAGATTTACAAATCAGTTACAACAAAACTAAGGTTTTGGGCTTTGGTGGTAACAAAAGGCATACTGGTATTATATGAATAAACACAAGTTAGAAGTGGTAAGGAATTTTGTTATTTAGGGCTTCCTGTCAGTCACACGGGCACATAGGGTACACATCTGAAAACTGTAAAATCTAAAGCTGACAGTTTCCTCCCAATAATGCTGTCTTTTTCCATATATATGGAGGAAAATCTGTACAGGGAGCTTAATGGTGGTGCATGCTAAACTTAAAAGCCAGCTTTTGTATGGTGCAAAGGTATGGGGTGCTAACCATAGAGGAATATTGGATATTAGTTTTAATAAATATTATAAAAGATAATAGGCTTACTATATAGCGCCTTCGGTGGTAGTCAGAGCTGAATTAGGACAACTATCAATTGAATGTAGCTGTGCCCAAAGGCTAATTAACTACTGGGTCAGGGCTTTTAAAATGCCTGCAAATAGGCTCCTTGCTTATGTATGGAGGAGGCCTTCACCTATATCCAGTTGAGCAGAACTTTTCCCTGTATGAACATTGTAGAGGATCTCATTAAACCTTTTAGTCTTTTGCTATAATCACAGATAGCATTGCATATTCCTTAACAGATATTAAAATGATAGTGAACAACAGGATGAGTGATATCTTTACTCAAAGGGATTTGGAGGCCTATAGATTATCAAAGGCCTGTGTTTGGCTTGCCAGAAATAAAAAGAGCACAAGTTTGAAAAGCTTTTGTCCTGGATGACCCAAGACAGAGAACTCTCTTGACCAGGTTTAGATATGAGACTTTCTTAACTAATCGTAAAAGGGAACAGTATGATGGAGGAAAGGCCAAGACTATTAGTTGTAAATGTGGTCTAGGGGAAGATAATTTAGTACATTTGCTTTTATTCTGCCCATTGTATGAGATATATTCATTTTATATTAAGTAGAATTTTGAGTCAACAACAATACCAGCTTCAACAATTATTGACCTATTTACTGAAATTCAGTGACTGAAATGTATTGGGCCCTATAGTCTCCTTCTTTAGAATAACTGACCAAAGAATGTATCACTTAATTACCTAAGTAACTTAATATCACACGAATGGGTTGTAAAATTTATAAGTATATGTTAAATGTATGGAGCCTTTAATTATATAATTTGGCCTTACTAGTCAACTGTGTTTTATATTGACATGTGATATTAATTTGTGAATTATAATTGGCCCTGTATTGGGTATGATATCAATAAGAAATGTTTAACATATAAACAAGGATGATTATTATGTAAGAGTGAACACTTACACATATCCTGTTGTATTTGAGTGTCTGATTGTATATTACTATTGTGTTTTTTGTATTTAATATGTTTGTAATGGCTTTCAAATTTGAACAAATAAATATGAACTGAACTGAACTAATCTTAACAGTGATTAGGTTATTATATGGAATATATGTAAAGACAAACATAATGCATTATAGTGAGGTTTAATAGTCATGCATGATCTAATCCTATGAAGGATGTTTAACATTAGCAAATATTAGCAGCAAAGCAGATTCCTGGCACTCATGCTTATATGATGGATGTATAAATCTATATATTAGTGCAACATAGCAGTATCACAGTATAACAGACCAGGAATATAGTATAAGGTGTATGTGAGGTGTGTGGGACAATAGAGGGCATAACCCAGGTGCAACACTTCTACATGGAGTATATGCTGAGGTCTTGCAGCTTCTCCTTGTATGCTTTCCTGTGAAACCCCTGCACCACTTTGGTAGCCCTCGTCTGGACTGCTTGCTCCCTGTTGATGTCCTTGTGGAGTTGCAGCCTCAGAACTGGACACAGTACTGCAGGTGGAGTCTAACAAGTAAGCAATACAAAGGCAACACCACCTCCCTTCTCCTGCTAGAAATTCCCTCCCTATGCACCCCAGCATCCAGTTAGCCTTGCCTACTGTCTTGTCACCTTGTTCTGCCATCTTGAGTTCATCAGATATGATTACACCATGGTCCCTCTCTTGCTTGGTAACTGTAAGTACCTCCTCCCATCTTATACACAGCCCTCAGGTTTCTCAGTCCAGGTGCATGACTTTGCTTTGGCACTGAAACCAGTTGCTACTCCATTTCCCCAGATCCCTTTTCATTCTTTCCTCCTCCTCCTGGGTATCCACCCTGTAGCAGATTTTGTATCATCTGCAAAATAAACATCTTCCCTCAGTTACTCAGTAATGCCACTTTGAAGACATTGAAGAAGACATGACCCAGTATCTATCTGTGTGGTACTCCACTGGTCACTGCCTCATCCTCCGAGTGACTGCCATTTTACCACCACCTCTGTCTCCTATCATTCAACCAGTGCCATGCCCAGTTCACCATCGTATTCCACACCCCAGGCTGCTAAGTTTCTTTATTAGTCTCCTGTGTAGTACAATGTCAAAGGCCTTATTGAAGTCCAGATAGGCTGCATCCACTGTCCACACTTCATCCACCTCCTTAGTTACCCAGTCAAAGAAATCTATGAAATTTGTTTGACATGACCTCCCCTTCATGAAGCCATACTGCCAGTGGTTCTGCAGCCTATGGTACTCATGAGTTGCTCCTTCAACTGGTACACCATTAATTTCCCCACTACTAATATGAGACTGACTAGTTCTGTAACTGCTAGATTCCTCCCTTCTGCCACTCTTGTGCAGATGGACCACATCAGCCCTATTCTAGTCCTCTGGAGCCACCCTCATCTTTAAATAACTGCTAAATTGTTGTTGCTAGAGAGCAGCTAGCGCCATGCTCATCTCCTTTAGTACCCTTGTGTGGATCCTGTATGGCCTCATTGCCTTGTTTTCCTTTAGGGCTACCAACCACTGATAGACTCTCTTTGTAAATAAACTTGCGTCCACACACCCTCTGACTTGTATCTGTTATGCAATGTCAGCCTATCCCCTCCTTCCACTGTGAAGGCCCAGCATAAGTACTTGTTAAAGATTTTATCTTTTCATGATCTTGATCTGCACAGTCCCCACCTCCTTGTCTCCTGATCCTCACCATACCACCCTTTCCTCTTCTTTTCGGTCACATACCTGAAGAAAGTCTTATCACCATTCTTGACCTCTTGGGTGATCCTTTCCTCAGTTTGAGCCTTTGCTGTACATACCATCCCTCCTGTCTCCCTTTGTTTCTCTAGCTATACCTTCCTGTTCACCTCCATTTGGGTCTCCTTATACCTCCTGAAAGCTTTTTTCTTCTTTACTACCTTGGCCACCTCTTTTGAGAACCACAGTGGGCTCCATCTTCTCTTACCTTTGCTTACTACCTTAATACAGTTTGCCTTACCTTAGTTATTCCATCCTTTATTCGTTGCATTGTGCTTTCAACCATTGGGCTATCTCCTCATTCAAGGATTTTCTTAAGTCAGTTTCCATTCTTAAAATCTGCTCTCCTGAAGCCTAGGACAATTATCCCAGTGTGGGTTATCTCCTATCCAGTCTGTATGCCAACCCACAGTGTATGATGATCGCTGGTAGCCAGGAAACTACCCACTGTAAAGTCTGCAGTGCTGGCCCTTATTGTAGTACCAGATCCAGCACTACCTTATTTCTAGTGGGATCTGTAAAATGCTGTCTGAGAAATGTCACTTGCAGGAGGCTAGGATGACTCTGCTCCTAGATATAGATGCAGCCAGGATATTCCAGTCTACAACTGGCAGATCAAAGTCCCTATTATTACTACTTCCTTTTTGCTTGTCATTTTATCTATGGTCCCCAAAACCCCATCCAGTTTCTCCGCCTGTGCTGGTGGCCTGTACACCAAAGCTACATGTATAAATGCCCCAGACCCTCACTCTAAGCCACCATAAAGAGCTTCCAGACCCATCTTTTTCCAACTGTGTCCTTGTATTTCTGTGGCCTATATAGCTTCCTTTACATTCTTTCCTGTCTTATTCATTCAAATAATGCTGTAAACCAGTATGGCCATTTCCCAGCTGTGGCTGTCAGTGCAACATAATTCTATTATGCCTAACTGATCCGGGTCCACTTCCAGTAGTAGCCTCAAGGCCAAGAAGTTTGTTTCTTAGGCTCTCTTGTGTTAGTGCACATGGCTCTCCTTTCCATTTCCCCCGCCCCTATTTTATTCTTCCTTCCTGAGTCCCTCCTTAACCCTTCTCTTTCCTGGTACTATCCTTCCCACTGTTATCCTCCTTCTGCCCACCCTTCCTAGTATATTTCTCAGCCTTAGATCCACAACTTGACCCTCCCATCCCTTCCCTCTCTAAACTTGTATATTAATGGGACAGTTTAATTAGAGTCAACAGGGAGACAAAGTTTCTTCACCCTGAAAACAAGCAAAGGTTATGCCAATTTTCAATAGCGATAACTTGATATGCCCTTCAAATTATAGACCAATTGCACTATTGGCTGTCCTTTCCAAACCATCTTTCATAACAGATTATATAAGTACAATATCTTTAGTAATGTTCGCTCGACAAAATTTTGACTGGACTTTAGAAAGGAATATTCCATAAGCACCACAGTTATAGATTTTGTGGATTTGATAGCTACTACAATTGAAGTAGAAGAGTCTGTGGGTGTGGTATTTATGTATTTTTTCAAGTTCTTCAATCTGGCTGGTCCTCAATACTACTCACTAGGTTGTCAGATAAAGGAACTCCTCTAGAAGTTTGTATCTGGTTTAAAACAATTAAAAGTTGAACACAGAGCATGAAGGTTGAAGGCAAACAATCTGAGTTATGTTCAAGTACAAGGAGTGTCACTCAGGGATCAATATTGGGCACATTACTATTCTTAATCTACTGTATATAAACCAACTCAAAAGTATTAAAACTCTAAACTTCGACTTATATGCTTATGGCACTGTATTGGTTGCTTCTGCTATTTCAATTCTGAAAATAGAAAAGAAATTTCAGGAGGACATCCAGGTTATGCAGTATTGGTTTGAAGTGTAAACTAGTAATGAACTATAAGAAAGAACTCAGACAATTGCTTTTAACCTCCCTCTTGAAAAGTTAAAATCAGAGCTTAACAATCAAAACTAATAATGGACAGTTAGCACAGTAACTGGCATAAATGGGTGTAAGTATTTAAGGATTATTATTGATAAACATATAAACTTACTGAACATATAATAGATTTAACCAAAGTTATACAATGGGTTTAAAAGGAACTAATATTATTGGTTAAAACCCATTACATGACCATGTGGAGATATTTCTCATTGCACGACTGTTTCTGCTCAGAGCACTACATCATACAAAAACCTGACAACATCAAAACGCCCCACATCACTTATAAACAGAAATTGTAAAACCACCATCTCAATTCCAAATAGCAACAACAGGTCACAAGTAGCCTTAAATGTCCTCCTTTCCTGAAGCAAATTTCAACTTGTTCCTTACAGAACACTTGGTTTCTGAAGTCAAGAAGATGTTTTTCACAGGAACACAAAGCATCACAACCTCAGACCAAAAATCCCCCAAACAAAAGACAACCATTTACTGAACTGTGAGTAGACATGTCAGTTTAACCTCTGAACAAGTAAACAAAATTGAGGACAATGTCCATGAAGTAAATACAAAATAAGCACCCTTCAGGCTCCCCAAGATTTTTTCTGATTGGCTTTGTAAGACCAATAAACAAATTGATCTTAAAACTATAGCAGAAAATGATCTGTCACAGGTGCTATGAGAATGCTATGCCTCCATTAGAAATACCACCAGACAACAGTACACATCAAATTACATTTCCCAAGAGTGGGGAAAAGCAGGTATTTAAACAGTGTTAGCATCAGACAATATTTCAGCATAGACACCTAATCTGACTTCAAAAATGCTAATGATGTCTTTTACAGCATTTATAAAACCTATCGTAAAAACCAAGACAGCCTAGGCCAGACACAACCCAAGAATCATGGCCACAAATTTACAAGTCCTCTGGATCACTCTCCTTGTGCACAACCATGGAACTCATATGGAAAGTATGAGAAGACATTCATTTAGCCCTAGTGAAAAGAGGGTTGGAGGGTCTCTGACAGTTACAAAAGACTCATTTGCTGTTACAAAATATGAAAATGACTGCAAATATGTAACCTTTGCTTTTATGAGGAAACTAAAAATTACAAAGACCAGAACAACCCAAGCTATGATGATGCATGTAGAGGATTCATGTTCACCCACCCAAATGACCCCTCTGCCCAGTGGCATCATTCACAAAAATACCTTGTAAATGCCCACCAGAAGCAGAGCATTCTTTTGCATCCAAAAGGATTCAAGAGCCTCTACTACAACAAGAAAATATATGGTATACAACCCACCCAGTGACTGACCTTTCTGGGGAAATGATGCCATGGATCTCAAAAGAAGCAAAATTATGCCAAATACACAAAATCATTCCATTAGATCCATGGCTGTCCATCTTCTGTCCTAAGCTAGTCTGGACAGTCTTCAAATGATTAGAGGTGCAGAATACAAATTTCTGCAAACAGAATGACTGCAGAATTACCATTCTAATTCTGTGGACTTTCAGAGAATGTATGCAAAATTTCTGTGGAATTTTGCCATATTTTAAATGTCATTTATTTTGGTCTAATATTTAAAGTTCACATCCAAATGATACCAAATTTGGCAACTGTACAGGTACTAATAGCTTGCATAAGTATACCAAATATCAGAGTCCTCAATTAAAAGGAGCCGAGTTATGGGTAGCCAAATATTTCATCAAAACTTAATTTTAGTTTTTTCATCTAATTTTAGGATTTCTTGTTTAAAGTTCTCTGTAGTTTTAGGTTTAAAGAAGCATGCAGCATGGGTATGTATACCAAGTTTTAAGTCTCAAGCTTTAAAGGGATGTGCTATAGGAAACCAAACATTTTGCCAACGTTTAGAGTTTAGTTTACTATAATTTTGAAAGAATTCATCAAAATGTTATTACATTTTGCAGACAGATGGGTGAGTACTGCATTTTTATATGTACCCAGGTTAAGATTTCTAGCTCAGACATGACTGTCATATGCAGATAAAACTTTTCATGAAATTTCCCCAAAAAATAAAATGGCAGACTTTGGCGCCTATCATTTTGAGAGGAAGCATTTGAATATTTTGCAAACCATTAGAATGCCTACAAGCAAGTAAACATGCCAAACTTCAGATCTCTAGCTCAACAGAAGGGTGAGTTATGACAAAGTAATACATTTGAGAAATTCCACTGAATTTCATCAAATTTTAAATGTCCATTATTTTGGTTTAGTTTTCAATGTTTGTATCCAAATGAAACCAAATTTGGCAGGTATACAGGTACTAATCATTTTCATATGTGTTTCAATTTCAGAGTCCTAGATTAAAGGGGTGAGTTGTTTGTAGCCAAACCTTTAATCAAAATTTAATTTTTAGTTATTTCCATCAAATTTTAAAAATTCTTATCCAAATGCCTCCACAGTGTCAGCATTCAGAGAAATGTGCAACATGGGTTTGTGCACCAAGTTTTAAGTATCAAGCTTTAAAGGGCTGTGCTATATGTAGTCAAACATTTTGGCAAAATTTTGATTTTAGTTATTTTAGTATAATTAAGAAAATATTAATCAAAATGTTTTAAAGGTTTTCAGGTATAATGGTTATTACCACATTTATATATGTGCATAGTTTCAGATTTCTAGCTCCAAAGGTGCCTGAGTTGTATGTGAATAAACATATTCATGAATTTTACCACAAACAATGACAGATTTTAAGCACCTAGAATTTTGTGGTAATGCATCCTAATGTCATGATATTTTGCACACTGTTAGATCACCTATAAATAAATAATTGTACCACATGTCAGATCTCTAACTAAATTGGCAGCTAAGATTTGGCCAAATTATTACATTTCAAAATTCCAAGATGTTTCAATGAAATTCTGTGAAATTTCACAGAATTTCAAAGAATTCCATCAAAATTCCATAGCTTCAGAATTTTCTCATTTGACACAGCTCTACAAATAATGGACCCTATGTACAAATAAAAGTTGCCTACGTGCCATGTATCCAAGGTGTGTAGGCTACCATAGTTGGAATGATGCACACCGGGGTCCGCAGCCCTAAACAGTGTGCAAACAGTTACAGGCCAGATCCCTGGCCATGCAGGCAGCTATGCATGGAGGTGGTCAGGGGTGTTCTGGGGCATGCCTGTCCCTACGCACCTATTCACTAAGGTGCATAATGCAGTGCACAGGGGGCATTAGAGGGTGCGGGTTATGCCAGTGTGGACCCTGCCATAACCACAGTATGTGCCAGCCCTGAGCATGCAGGATGCCTGCCCAGCCCCAGCAGCAATATGGCAGCCCTCCTTACACACATCTGCCCCATCGTTGATACTGCAACCCCCAACACATGGAACCCCATCCCATTGTGTAAAAGCATCCCCTCACACACATCTGCCCTGTCCCTGTCATGGATATTGCAACCTCACCCAACACATGGAAGCCCTGTCCCAATTGCATTCAAAGCATAATCCCCCAACACATGTATGGCCCATCCCCATTATGTGCAAAGCATCCCACAAACACATGTAAGCCACATCCTGGTGTGCTCAGCATCCCCCAGCACACACATATGCCCTGTCCTGGTGTTTTCTAGCATCCCCCAGCACATGTAACTCCCATCCTGGTGTGTGGCAAGCATCCTCTGCACAGATATGCTCCATCCCAGTGTTTGCTAAGCATCCCCCATCACACATAAGCCCTTCATGGTGTTTGCAATGCAGCCTCCCAACCCACAGCACATGTAAGCCCCATCGCCAGTGTAGAACAAGCCACCACCTGCCACCACATAGAGGTGCCTTGGTCCTCCACATAACCCCAACCCCAAACCTGGCATTCCATCAACATCATTGGTGGTCAGTGAACCCTCCCACCCATGACACCAACCCCCACACCAAATCCCATACCTGATAGTTGGTGCCGAGGACACTGGTGCCCAGTGGCACATACCTCTTCACATCTCCTCAGCTGCAGGCTGTCCAGCTGATGCTGGGAGCATGCTGCCTATTTATAGGTGTGGTCCCAGCATCAGTTGGACAGCAGGCAGCCAATGAGGTATGCAAAGGATGTTCCACTGGCCATCAATGCCCAGGAAAGGGTATATATGTGCTGGGAGTATGGTTAGCAAGCTCCAGGAAAGGACATAACTCATTATATTAATAAAAGGCCATACAAATATACATGGTCTAAAATCAAATGTTAAATCTGGTGCCCTTACAAAAAGATCAACATGAATGTGGGAGTCAGGCAAGGATGTGTGCTGGCCCCAACACTGTTTAACCTATAAATTAATGATATTCATTTACAATTGTACAACCAGGTATTTCATCCTCCGACGGTTTTACAAAAAGGATTCCAGTCCTTGCATATGCAGGTGATTTGACAATAATTTCTACAACTAAGGTAGGCACACAAAGGGCATTAGAGAAGCTAGATGCATTTTGTACAAAACACAATTTGAAACCAAACACAAATAAAACAAAGTAATGATCTTTGGTACTCCCAAAATATATAGGAAGTAAGTTCTTGCAAATAAAAGCTGGAATATGTTCAGGAATTTCCATATTTGGGAGTTCTATTCACTAGCAACTTTAGATGGTCAAGACATGTAAATTGGTTCAAATGTAAGTTAGATAGTTATGTAAAAGCTCTCAAAAGATTTAACAGGATATTTGGTGGGCTCGCTCTGTTCCCCATGATTAAAGCAATTAATGTTAAAATGATCAGCCAAGCCCTGTATGTGGCAGAAGTATGAGGAACAGAAAACTTTCAAAAAATTGAGTCTGTTAAATAAAACATATAAGCAGATATTAAGACTACATGTAAGTGCGCTAGCACTTAGTAAGAACAGAACTAGGGCAAGTGAGATTTAAGCATATGGGTTCATATAAGGATGATAAACTATTGGGTGAAACTAACTACAGGAAACAAAACTCAATTTTGGGAAAGCTTATGGAAAAGAAAAAACTTCTAACATATTGCAAGGGTGGTTGGTATCTACTAAAAATGTATGAATTTAACCAGCTAAATATCCGGTGAAAACAACATTTATCTGAACTCAGTGTACTTGAAAAGATCTCTGAGCATATTCAGTATAAATCTAAAGAAAATGACCTAGAAGAGGTCAAAACCTTAAAGTTGTTCCCTGGTTAGTAATGAACTCCAAGCAACATAATTTGAAATATTACTTGGATATTGACCAACTTCAAGAACATTGAGTTGTCCTAAGTACAGATTTGAGGTATTCTCCAGTAATATTCTGGAAAACAGATATAGCAAGCGATCAACCTATAGGACAACATACTATTGCCCATTAAATGAAAATGAGGCCCTGGTACATATGATTCTTCACAGCCCTTGGTATTCTGGAATTCGACACAAATTCTTGGGAAAACATCTGAAAGGAAGAAATATTTATAAAATGCTCTGAACATGTAAATGTGTAAAGCAAAGCTTTCTAAGAAATACTTGTCATGTCACCAAGCCTGGGTCTACTCTTTGTTGCTTATATTACTGCTGATGGAAATATTTACTAATTTGTATTCCCTAAACTTAAACCCTCTGTAATCAAGTTGAACATGATTAACCCCAGATGTATAATTTTTGATAAAATGCCAATTATGTGAAAACACCTGTTTTATTAGTATTTTAACTCTTTGTGTGTAATGACTAAGTATGTTGAACAATAAACTTAAGTATGAAACTTGAAGTTCAAGTACACCAATTCTGTAAAACAAAAAATAACTTTTCTTTTCTCTTCCCTTCCTGTAGTGTAAGGACATCTAATAAAATTCTACTATATTTCAACTTTTGGTACTTAAACTCATTGCATAAATGCAATAACACAGTCAATGGTATGCATTATTCTACATTGTTACAATTCCCAGGGTGTACATTGATTTGCATAATGCACACCTGTCATGTGTTATTGCTAGCTTAAAGAGCTAGTGGAGCCAAAACAGGTAGAGAGGAAAATAATACAAATTTAGGTTGTAATCAATTGTAATATTTTATTTTGACGATTTTTCCTTTTGCTGATAAGAAAGTTTTCTATGTGATAACATTGTGTTGGATGTGTGGAACAGTCTTAGCCTGGCAGCTGACATATTCACTCCGCTTCCCCACTACATCATCAACATTATGGTCTCACTGACTGTGACATCACAGGTGAATGACCTGGCAGTTACTCACTTGCTGCTCCTAAGTAGCAGTGATGTCACAGTCCAGTGAGGTCACAATGCTGATGATGTAGTGTGGGGCAGTAGAGTAAGACATGTCAGTTGCCAAGCTAAGAACTGTTCCACATCACACCTACTAACATCAGGTAAACAATCTTCTAATTAAACAATGGGAAAAGAGAAAGTACCACAGATATAAAAGGTAATGGTTGACTGCTTTTAAAATCCAATATTAGCTTTAGTCAGTACACTAGCTCTTTTTGACATGGATGCATGCACTGGTGCTTTATAACATTTTGTTTTGCTATCCCAGAACACACTAGACTGAAAATTAGAAATCCACGAATCCTGTCAGCTATGGATTATGGCAGTCTGATATACTGGCATGCTACTAAAAATAATTGCAAAAATTAACATCATGTATAACAAACTGTTAACATTTGTATATCTCTTTAAGTATGATGCACATTGCTGTACACTGTGTCAGATAATTAACTGGGACACTTTGGATGTCAAAAAGGACACAATATGGTTTGGTATTGGATTTCATTTAGTAAAATCCTACAAACTGTGTCCTTTAATTGAAAAGCTGTCTAAGTCTCAATATAAATATGGACTGAGATTAGCTAGAACCAGAGATTTTTGTTTACCAAGGATTCAGACTTGATATAGTGACTTACTGTTTCTGTATAACATACTGTACCAGTCAGCCTACATTCTAGTTCATGAACACTAAAAGCCTTAGAGCATGAAATCCAGAGCAAGGGAGGAGTTTCAAATGTTATAAAATGTACAAAACTGCTACTTACATTGGGTGGATTTTTAAAAGTCATTACATGGGGGTATTTTCAAAAGTTGCTCTTTTAAGAATCAGTAACTGTTTTATAGTACATTATTCCCAGTTTTGGATAATAAAATGGCTAGACATACTGCAGATGCACTGTAAATGACAGATTAGGTTACACTTGGTCTGGAAATTGTGTCCATGCACATTTATGTTTGAACTTTGCAAACTGGACATAAAGAAGTCAGAGTTAGCTTTTAAAACATGACATAACTGTGTCCCAGCTTCGAAATTAAACCTAGTAGCATTTTTTTTATCTGAAGTTGTACAATAGAAAAATAGATATAGACATATGCTTTGAAAATCCCTCAGATGTCCATGTATAACTTTATATTTCTGATCAATTGTATATAACTAAACTTTTAAAGTATTTGTATGTGTTTTAAGTGTGGTAATTGCTTATTTAATGTAGCCTTAACAAACTTAAACAGCACAACATTGCAAGCAGGGTTGGCCTAACAGTATTAACCCTATATAAAATTGAGGTTTTATTGCTCCTACTTGACATTAAAGATTCCATGGTGCTTTTCAAAAAGTGTAGGGCATTTTATTAAAATTATAAATAAAATATTGTGAATGGAATGTGACCATGTCAATGTAATCTCCTTTGTTACTGTACTTATTTTCTTTCTACTTACTGCCATATCCATTTTGCTGTAGTTTGAATGGCATGGGGCATACAAAATATAGTCCAGGTCACATGTCCTACAGCTATCTTGGAAACCTATAAGGAAAACAGTTGCCTTCCTCAGAGGCAACCAAGCAACTAGGGAATTAACAAGGTAATAAAAACTGTGAGTGACCTTTTCAAGTACTGGGTTCCTGTATTCATACAATAGGACAAGAGGATGTTGTTAAGTGGGAAAGGGCAGTTCAGCTATAATCACACACACAAGTACACACACACACACCATGCACTACATGGGTGGGAATACTGGTGGGGGCAGTCATGCTAGAGTAGAGATGTGTGAAGTTGATGAATTTCACTACTCAAAATATTTCACGAAATTTGTCCATTTCATGACATTTTCTGCAGAAGCAAAATGTGGCATTTCACCCATGGATGATGAAATTTCACCTGCGGATGGCAAAATGTCACCCTGGATGGCAAAATTGCACCCTCAGATTAGGTGAAATTCACCACCCATGGTGAAATTTTGCAATTTTCAGGTGAAATTTGCATTTAATGGGTAAATGTTGCACTTTACGCAACCTGTGAAATATTTTATGAAATGGACAAATTTCATGAAATATTTTGTGCGGTGAAAGTGCCGGCTTCATGGAATTTACCCAAAAATTTAATTTCACAACATCTCTACTCTAGAGAGGTCCCATCCTACTTCGAGTCATAAATAGAAGAGTTTAGCCACAACTTACTTACTGACTTCCTGCAACTTTTGAAGAGGCCCCAGTAGAAAGGAAAGAACAGCTTCCACGGCTAGGTTATCTGGGTAAGGAAAGAACAGGCTTAGTGAATGTTTTTCTCAAGTTAGGTGTCAGCTAAATGCAAATCCTAGTATGAGACTAGATTGTCAATTTATTCTATAAGTCATCCATCTGTTAAAACTGCTTTATTTTCCTGTCCTGTAAATGTGTATTTCTTTTTGTTTGCTGTACATACCCTGTTTATAATATTTTGTAACATTATAGTAGTGGAGAGCTATTTTACTGTAACAGTGGCTGAGTATCCTTATTGTAAAGGTAAATTTAATATTTTTGCTTGGCAAAGTGAAAATTCTCTGTTTAAAGTCCACCATCCAAAGTACAGTTGATCAAACATTACTGTGTTTGACCTTTCAATTCCCTGAGCAGGATAGATGTACATACCTCTCAACTGTCCCTGATTTTCAGGGACATCCCTGATTACCCCAAAATTTTACTCTGTCCCACCTAAAATGTGTGCTTCTGTGGCTAAACAGTGGAAATTGTAAGCACAAAATAATGTCAAGCATTAAAGTTGCAGACTTGTTCTTCCTTAGAAAATGCATTTTGCCCTATGCCCCATATTCTACCAGCTTTCAGGGTGGATATCTTTAATTCTGAAGATGTGTCCTGATTTTGGTCCTTTGTCCCTGATTCTTTTAAGCCTTGTCCCTGATTTATGAGGCAGGAGGTTGAGAAGTATATAGAGGTATGTTCCTGGGCTTACCAGGTGGTGGCAGCAGGAGAAGTATCAGACAAAACTCCCAAGAAGCTGGTACAGCCCAAAGGAGTTTTTATCACAAACATATACCCCAAAGCAGATTAACTCAAAAGAAAATGCAAACACACACCATATTTACATAACCATCTCTGAAAGCAAAGATACAGTAACAGAACAAAATAATGCTATGGAAATTAAACCCAATTGGAATTA
The DNA here is from genome assembly GCA_016271365.2 of Neoceratodus forsteri. NCBI lineage: Eukaryota > Metazoa > Chordata > Ceratodontiformes > Ceratodontidae > Neoceratodus > Neoceratodus forsteri. The sequence goes on from CM057456.1 coordinate 1,876,076,863, forward strand.
TCAAGAATACACCTACATTGCCATACCTGATACCTCTTCCCAATTCTATAGCTTAAAGCAATGGGATCCAAGAAAGATTCTCCACAGTACTGCTACTTTGATGCTACAGTATGTAGACTTTTGGACAAGAATATTCACTGTAAACATTTTTGAACCATGTATATGTCTGTGTGAGGAAGTATATTTCTTTGTTGAAGGGTGAGGGCACATTGTGCCTGCCACAAATAGTATTTACATGTCCTGACCAAATTCCCCACTCTCCAAAACCACCAACAGCTTAACCTGGTTCAATATCATTAAGTTTGCATCTGTACCCCTACCCTGGACAAGGCTGAAAACAAGTAGTTCTTAGCCATCCTTTCCTGCTCAAAAAAAAAGAATTAGTTAAATAAATAAATACAATAGGATTCCAGTATCACCACCTCCACAGCATACTTGTGACTCCACTGGGAGTCAGCCACCTAGGTCTCCTGCATGATGGCATCAATCCACAATGTACTTCCAGCAGTGCCACTTACTGTACCTGGCTCATAGCAATTTTCATTAAAATCATTGTTACAGGAGGGTGCTGCTGAGCTAGCTAGAAGACACACGTGTTTGTGGAGCTCTGCAAGTTGGAAGCTGAAATCCACTCAAAAACTCATAAAATAATGGAGTGTGTTTGTTCTTTAAGTTAAGAACTTTTGTGTATAGTTTGTGCGGACTTTTCAGTGAAAAATGGACATGTTTGTTTACCCAAAGCTCGATGGGAGAGGTGCTCCAGCCGAGTGCCTGTAGGTTTACTCAGTGCGGAAGGAACAGGGAGATCTTCTGCATTAGTGGCTCATGCAGAAACAGGTGTCAAACCCAAAGTGGTAACTAAACCATCTTTGGTTTCAGTTCAAGCCCTATTATCGAATTCCAATCCAAAGTCAGACAATCCAATTCTTGGATTGAAACTAGTTTAACAGAAATGTCATCTTGATGTTCAACTATTGAGAAAAGGCTAGAGGGTGCTGAAAAAGCAATTCAATTCAACAAAAGGAAATAAAAGCCATAGCTGCAAGAACTCTCACCTTGGAAGGAGCGGTCAATGCAGCTTTGCATGAACAACTAGCCCGGCTGCTAGAATGGAACACTTGGAGAACAATATCCTGAGACGAAACCTGAGTCTCATTGGTTTTCCTACAAATGTGCTGAATTCAGAACTGAAAGATGCAGGAAAAGCTGCACTCTTAGTAGTTTTTTCTTTGGACACATGTTTTTCTTTGGGTCACTATTTCACCCTCACACAATCTGAAGAAACCTAAGCAGAAAGAAACCGGAGCAAGGTATATAATAATCACGTTTTAACTTTTTCTTAGAAACAAAATCAGGAACAGGTGCAGTGAATTAGTACCGCAGCAGTGGCACAAGGATGTGACACAGAGCTTGAAGCAAATCACAGCTGCAGCCTTAAAATCCTGTCCAAAGTGTCTACAATTAGCCTCCAGTGCCACCAGCAGTTAAATGGCACAGATCATGCATAATGTACAATAATCACTCAGAATAAAGATAAGCACTTGCGATAATATCTAATTTAATTGGTAAAATCAGTATTTTGAACCCATGTTCATTCTGAGCTGTTTTGTATACTTGTCCTATAAGGTCAGTAAGCAGTGCCTGTTGCATGCTAGTTCATTATAGTCATAACAAAAGGATCTTAAACAATGAGTGTTTAAAAGCAACAGAATACTAATGAAAACCTGAGCTAACCATAATAAAAGGAGTGGTTCTTTTATTATTTCAGCTTTAAAAGTAATAAAGCAGGCTCAAAATGTGGAAAAAGTGTATCATACAAATCACAGCATAGATGGCAATCTAAAATAAAATAAAAATGATAGATCAAAATTTTCACTGCTATCATGCACTTCTGCTTTAGCCTTTAATTAATCCATTGTATGAACATACGAAAATACAGAACCAGCAGAAAAAGGTCTTACAAACTCTTTAGTCTGCTCAAGTTTGTAGACCTGTCAGTATCTACCAAGTGATCTGACCACCTCCCGCTATCCACTCCTCCTCCCGCAACATCCCCACAATGCAGTTTTCCCTTTTATCCTGCTCTATCCCTCGTGAAGTTATCTACAACCTTCAGGAAACTACTTCCTCCAGCAACTCATTCCACTTTGCCACCACCTTTCAGTGAAAAAATGCCTCATCATTCCCTATTTAAGCACCCCACCAGCACCACCAGTTTAAGGAGGTGCCACTAGTGTCCTGCTTCTAGTAAAGTTGAATCGGCGGATGATTTGTTCCCGGACAAAATGTCGCTGAAATAATATAAGCGGCAATAAAGTGACTAGTCAAAATAATATTGAACTTCAAGTGGCCTCTATAGTCGCTGGTCTATATGTCACCCTCGCTTTTAAGTAGTATGTATGTTAGAGTCTGTACTTTTCAGACAGCAGGAATTATTTGAAGGCTTAAGTGGTTGCAGTCTTTTTGGAAAAACACAATGAAAGCCATTTGAGTGATACACTGTGCTGCACTGTGGTTGACAACAGACTTTCTCTTTTGTACATCTCCTCCTCCAGAATGATTAGAGTTTAGAGCACAAATTTAGTGACCAGGAAACTCAAGTTCAAATTCCCCAACAGCCAGCCACTCAGTATATGACCATGAACAAATAAATCACTTAACCTTTTAGGGCTTCAGTTCAGACAGCCTTACAAATGGGAAAAAGCCAGACCCCATTGAAAAGAATATTCTGGGGTTCAGCTGTGATCCTGACCAAAATGAAAGGAACACTGTCAGCTTTTTTAACAATTTATTTACCTTGCGATCCTGTTCCTCTTGCCTCCTATATCATCACAGATACATCTGTCACCCTATGGTGCTACAATTTGAATCCCAGGACCGGAGACCACCTTTCTGGCAACCTTTTTTCTTTTAAGTTATTTTAGCGGTTTGTAACACTTACTTACATTTCTTGGGTAAGTGATCCTCTTTTGAAGCTGCACTTTTGAGAAATGGAAGCAAAAGCATGGTAAAGATGAATCAGGTATCAGGAAACACATTTACTTTCAAGTTCAGTCTGTGTCCTTTCACCCTAATTAGTCGCTTCCTGTATGTACAAGAGAAATCAAGGGAATAATAAAACTGATTTAAATTGGACTACCCAACGGACAATATGTCACTGCTTTAGATCTCGACAACATTTTCGCGACGTTTCATCTGGTGCTGAAATGGACTGGCGACATTTAAACCACAAGCATATGACTGCGGTATTAAATCCGGCGACTAATCATCCTAGTGCCCGTTGAATAGATCCCAGAGTTCACTTTGTTGAAACCTTTAAGGTAGTCTAAGGATTCAGTTATATCAACCTTTCCTTTCTGTCCTCCAGAGATCACATGTTGAGACCTTTTTATGTTTGCTTGCGCATGTGCAAGAAACATAGTGCGATGATCAAAATGCAGTGCCAGTACAGTTGAAAAGTAGAGCACCGCTTGGTGAGCAGCACTCCCCTCTCCCCACACATGCATGCGCACACACATTGCGTGCTAATGCTCCTACCTCCCCACGCACACACGTATGGCTGGCGGGGTGCCCAATCCACCGTCAGCTCTACTGTTCCCACCCACACAGTCTGTATGGCTGATGGAGGTGCCCAATCCCCATCAGCTCCACTGCCCACAACAGCCTTCCAGCTGCCACACTGGGAGCCCACCCAGTGTGGCAAATGTCCAGCGTAGTCCAAATAAAAAAAAACCTGAAAGAAAAAAACCTTCCCTCGCTGCTGTCTTCACCCCTCTCCCACCAGCACACCCACTCGCACCCTACCTCCCCACACCCCCACCTCCCCCCTATACCTCCGGAGCTCACCGTGATGATCTTTGGTGGACCAGGAACATGTCTGCACTCTTCAAAGCCGACCGTGAACTGAGAAAATGCCGGTAAGCTGTATAATGTAAAAAATAAGGTTTTTTCAACTTTGCTTGCATATTTCAGGCATTTTTGGAATTTTGGCACCAAATTTTCAATATGGGGTTTTGGGACCCTCCTCGTGAATTCTGTCACTGTCATGGCGTTAATCGGGCCGAAGGGGTGATTTCGTGGTCTCTGTGAAATCACCTTTCAGGACTGATTAATGAAATGACAGTGCCAATATTCATAAGGTGGGCTCTCAAAAAGCCTATGTTGAAAATTTGGTGAAAATATTCTAAAATGACAGTTTTACAAGCGTGAGTTGCGCTGTTCCTATGCACGCGTGAGGTTCACAAATTTTCAATATTTTCACTCTGGATTTTCAACATTGCCATTTGACCACACTTCCTTATGAGTAGTACAGCTGTCGTTTTCGCATCTCACCCGAAAATGTGTTTCGCACATGTGGCGCACAATGGCACAGTTGGTGTGCAAAATCAATGTTTGGGACACATTAAGAAAATCACAGTGACACTGTTCATGAGCAGATGTGTTAAAATGGCTATGTTAAAAATTTGGTGAAAAATTCCCAAAATGACTATTTCTAGAGCATGCATTGCGCTGTTCTTACGCGCTCATAAGTTCACAGATTTTCAAAATTTTCACACAGATTTTCAACATTGCCATTTTACCACACCTCCTTATGAGCAGTACAGCTGTCATTCTCACTTCGCCCAAATGTGTTTTCGTGCATGTAGTGCAATGCGCTTCGTCGGTGTGCTAACTCAATGTATGGGACACATTAAGAAATCACAGTCACACTGTTCATGAGTAGAAGTGTTAAAATGGCTATGTTAAAATTTGGTGAAAAATTCCCAAAATGACTGTTTTATGAGCATTTGTTGCGCTGATCCTACGCACACTCATAAGTTCGTGAATTTTCAAAATTTTCACTCCAGATTTTCAACATTGCCATTTTACCACACCTCCTTATGAGCAGTATAGCTGTCATTTTCATATCTCACCCAAAACATGCTTCCATCCATATAGCGCACAATGGTGCAGTCGATTGTCGAAATCAATGTATTGGACACATTAAGAAAATCACAGTGACACTGTTCATGAGCAGAGGTCTTAAAATGGCTATTTTGAAAATTTGGTGAAAAATTCCTAAAATGACTGTGTTACTAGTGAGCATTGCGTAGTTTCCATGCAAACTCATAACTTCATGAATTTGTAATATTGTCAGTCCAGATTTTCACCAGTGGCATTTTCCACATTTCCTTATGAACAGTACAGCTGTCATTTTCACAACATGGCGAAATGTGTTTTCACACTTCAGCACAGAAATACGTGGTCGCTGTAGGAAATCATTGTCTGGGACAGATAAAGAAAATCACAGTGACACTGTTCATGACCGGAGGTCCCAAAATGCCTGTGTTGACAATCTGCTGTAAACAATTCCCAAACTAATTATATTACGGGTGCACGCTTGCACAGTTTCTACGCACGCCGTGACTTCACCAGTTTTTAATATTTTCACTGCAGATTTTCAACATTGCCATTTTTTACACCTCCCCATGAACAGTACAGCTGTCATTTTCACATCCTTTTCAGAATGTTTTTTGCACCTGTGGTGACAAATGCCATAGTCACTGTGCAAAAGCAGCTTTGGCTAACAAACTGATATTGTCACTATTCATGATGTGGGGTCACAAAAACCATGTTGAAAATTTGGAGGAAAATACTAATGAATGCCTGAGCGTTAGGGTTTCCGACCATAACACCCCACCCTAGTAGAGAATGACAGGCATCAGGGCTGTGACTTGGGATTGTCACCTGCAATGCTCATACCATTCCACCCCACCCACACCCTGCAGCCACTGAGAGGCATCGAGGTCTGCCTTGGACTCTTCAGCCCCAAAGTTCACCCCATTCTCTATACGCACCCATCTCACAATATTTCCTGATGGAATGGGTGCAGCCAAAGACCCAAGGCACACCGTGACACTTGTCGGTGTCTGCATGGTACAGTGTAGTGAAATGGCATGGCTGTTATGCCTGATGACCCAAAGGCACACCCCAATGCCTATCACTATCTGCAGGGTGGTGATGGGTTGGCTTCAGTTCAATACTTCACTGCCATTCCTATTATGCAGCTCTGTAACTCCTACACTACCAATGCCAATGCCAGCAAGCAAACATTTGGCATTGACAAATGCTGTTGGTTAAACATTACTCTTACAATTGATTTCACATGGTCCCTTACTCTGTAAAGTTCTCTGGTTGCCATGCTAATTGATTTGCAGCACAGAGAGTTTACCAATGGAACTTAACATGAAAAAATAATGGGACACTGAAACCAAAACCTTTGACCATCATTTTTGTGAGCTGGGCACCTTAATATCACAAAAGTAAGGAAACGTGATGTTAGGGTAAAAAATCAATTTAGCCTTGATGCATCTGTGATGTGCTGTTTCTTGATATACAGTATGAGCAACCATGTGAGAAAGCATTGACCTCGCTCTAACTTTACACTGTCATTCTAGGCACATCAAATACTCACACCCCAATGCTTGGAGAGATGAGGCCAAAGTTAGGGCAATACCAACACTGCATTATACAATCATTTAAAGCCCAAAAACATCCTGCCTAAGCTTCATCAAGGCTCATGGAATTTAATATTGCATTTCTTTACTCTTTGGCATTAAGGGCAATCCAAACTGATGCCTAAATCTAATTTATTTGCAACAAATTGCCTTACATTTAAAAACTGAAATTTAATATCTGATACACACTGCTTTGTATTTTTATTTGTTTGGCAAACCCAGGTCTGCTGGGTCTCCAGCCTAAAGCAGGACTGCATGACAGTGGCAACAATTTTTGACATATACTTTATTATTCTATTTTCATGGCCCTCATCTGCTGACTTGTATGACACCTTTCTTTCCACATTTTGCTTTTGAAATAATAAAGAGAATGCTCCTTTTCATATGGCTAAGCCAGGTTTTCATCAGTATTCTCAGCTGTTTTGTACACCTGTTGTCCAATAAGGTCAGAAAGCACCATCTTCTGCCTTCTAGTTCATTACAGTCACACGAAAAGTAATCCTAAATAATGGGGTGTTCAGAAACAACAGAGAATACTGATGAAAACTGCTTGTTAAAGAAGGACTCCATTTAACCTTATCTTCTATGTCTTTCCCACCGCAACAGTGGTGGTGACCCAAACCCTAAGCCATCTCAGAAGTACAATTAAACCTTGCTTGTCAAAACCCCTTATCCTCTCTATCTCTCCTCCCACAGTATTCCTACCTGCTCTGCCTCCTCCCACAGTCCCTCTCCTCCCACGTTGGGATCTAGTGGGGTGTGCAGGCCTATATTGCTCTAGTCATCCGCCAAGCAGATTATAAAGAAACACTCACCCCAAGCCCCACCCTGGTATAGTCTTCTCCCTGATTAATATCTCAGTCCACCATCCTTGTAATCATGCTGCACCCTTATCACAGCCATCCTCTCCTTCTGTTCACTCTCTTGGTCATAATTCCCTTCAGATCCCTGTCCCTCTTTTCTCCACCCCACATCCCCCATAGATTACACCTTCCCACCTTGTCTGTGACACCCTCCCCAATCACTCCCCACACTTTCCTTCTCCTCTTGAGATCCCTGCCCTCCTCCTTCTTGCCCCCCTCACCCCTGCAGTAGGCTACCCATCCTTACCCTAAAACTGAGGTCCCACCACTCTGGTCTTCTTAGGAAGGAACACCTCCCAAATACCTTGCACCCTGCCTCTTACTTCTCCTCCTCACTGGAGACATTGAAACAAACCTAGGGCCTGATAACTCAGCTTCCTTCCCAATCCTCAGCTAGCACTTGGCATTTACCACATAAATGGCAGAAGTCTCCAACCTAAGTTGGATTACATAAAGTCCTTGATAACTTAAAATACCCCTGATGTTCTATATGTATCTCTGAGACTTGGCTCTCTGCCAAGGTCCCAGTCTCAATGATAATGATCCTGGATACTCTCTATTTCATCAAGACAGGGCAAATGTGGTGGCAGGTTGCTGCTTACCTCCACGAGTCCCTGTGTGCCTCCATCGTCCATCAGGAGGTCACCCCAAATCACATGAGCTCCTACTCACCAAGCTGGTGCTCTCATTATCCTCTCCCTCTTCATTGGAGTATGATATTTCTCCTAAAGCTAATCCTGCAACTATTGCCTCTAGCCTTGCCACCCTCATCTCTCACGCTGCATCAGGAGAGCCCCTAGTCTTAGGAGATTTTAATCTGAATTGGCTTGCCCCTAACCAGATCGATCACACAGGAGATTGAGGCCCTCAAATTTATACAATTTATCTCTGAAATCACCAGGCTCAATCTCCACTCTGCCAAACACTCATTAATAGACTGGAGCCTAGCTTCACATCCCTAAAATTCTTTTCAGCTGGGATCCTCCCTGATGTTTTCAGCAATCATTGCATCACTCACTGCCTTAGGAAATCCTGCCCCCTCTGCCCAAGTATCTTTGGTTCAGACCCATAAAGTCACTTAACCCTTAAGCCCTCCTGGCAGACCTCTATTTGGCTAACTGGTCCAGAGTTTCTCCACACCTGACATTGACTTCTCACTGGCCTCATTCAACTCTACCTACTTAAATATATGGAATAGCCATGTCTGCCCCAAAGGATACGGCTCCATCACAGGCACTTTCCTGGATCTCATGCAATCTGGTGAGGCTCTTCAAATCCAGAGACCGCACCTAGACAATGTACAAGGCTTCCTTCAACACCTCAGACCTTCAAACATACAGTTCCCTAAGAAATGCTTGCACCAAGACAGTCACGGACCACCAAAGCAAACTTTAAAATCACAGCTTGAAAACTGCTTCCCTTCACCCACAGCATTTTGGAAGACTATTCACTCCTGCTCAGTACCTCTTCCCACCCTCCCTCCACGTCTGTCCCTGGTGCAGATGGCATTGACTCTGAATCAACTGCCTCCTCCATAAACCACTTCTTCATCACCTGCACTCTCCCCTGGACCACTCCCCACCTCTATCTCCCCGAACCTACCAACACTCTTTGGCAGCCCTCTATGTCCAGCCACACCTCCCCAATTACTCCTACAGAAGTTCTATATGCCATCAAATCCCTAAATTAATTGAAGCAGAGTCCCAATGGACTCAATCTCAATCTCCTGATGATTTCCATGCCTGCAATAGTCCCACCACTCACCCATCTTTTCAACCTGTCACTCTCTACATGCTCACTGCCCAAGGCCTGGAAATTAGCCAATGTGATCCCGCTTCATAAAGGGTGATCCCTTCATTCCAGGCAACTAGAGGACTATCTCCTCCTCTGACCCCCTGATGAAGCCTTAATTTGCAAAGTGCGGGTACTTGTAGCAGCATTCCTAGGTGTAGAAGTGTTCACAAGCATTTATGCTGAATAAAACTTTATTTCTTCATTATTTCCACTGTATTGAGGAATATTTGGCAAAATTGTTACCTATACTGGGGTTACACTCCTGACTCCGGAGTGTCTTTTCTGTTGTTTTTGCTATCTCCCTCCTCCTCCCTCCTGCTCAAAAATTCTTGAATCTCTCATTTCTAATAGGTTAAACTCCTTCTTGGACATAAATGACATCATAACACCTTACCAGTCCAGCTTTCAGAGTCTTCACACCACCATCTCCTCCCTTCTCTGCTTTACCAATCATATCCATACCGCTATGGACAAAGGCCATTTGACCTTGGCAATCTTTGTTGACTTAGCCAAGGCTTTTGATTTAGTCTTCCATAGGTTCCTCCTAGATAAAACTCTCCTCTATTGGCCTCTTGCCCTCTACCACAGGCTGGTTCAAGGCCTATCTGCCTGACAGACTCCAGTCTCTGCAGTTGGGCAACACTAAATCCCCACCCCCATCCTGGCCAGGGTACTGCAGGGATCGATTCATGGGACTTTACTCTTCTCAATATTTGTAAACAACCTCCCCTACATCAGCTCTGCCTCGCTTGTCCATATATATGCTAATGATACGGTGATCTATGCATTTGGCTCCTCCCTTCTTCATAGCAAGCCCATCTTCCAGGCCAACTTTGATAATATGCTGCTATGGTCTGAAGCCAATTTGCTCAGATGTAAAAAAAATAAAATCGCCATGGCATTTGGCTGTGCTTAGAAACTGGCCAAACTGCCTCCTCTCCCTCCTTCCTTGCCCTAGATGGCTCCAAAATCAAGGCCTGATTCCTGTAAATATTTGGGAGTATGGCTATACCCTAAACTGGACTTCTCCCACCACCTTGATGCTGTCCACAGCAACCTGCATCCTAAATTAAGCATGCTGTATGAGACACAAGGACAGCCGCTTGATATCCATCAGAAAGGAACTCACCTCCAAGCTCATCCTCTCATCTTTTGACTACGCTGATCTAGTATACAGCTCAGCACCTCAGTCATCCTTGTCAAGCTGGACCCTCTTTTTCATGCCTTCTGCCATTTTGCCACTAACTTCCCTTATCACATTCATCACTGCTCCTCTATCGAGCCATATCTCTCCCTCCTCTCTCCAACTGCTGTCTTGCTCATTGAGCCACCTTCATCGCAAGTACTGGTTTGGCACCCTTCCTCCTACCTTTCATTGTTGATAACCCCAGCCCCCAATGCAGGATACTCACTGCACAATTGTGACCACCACTCCTTTCCTCTGCCCCAATCTCACTCACTCTTGGGGAAATCATTCTTTGCCTACAGACTCCCAGCCCTTTGGAACAGCCTCCCTTTCCCAGTCCACATTCTACCAACAGCAGCATCCCTCAAAGCCCCTGTGTATGCTCTCCTACTCCTTGCACCTGAGTCAGCATACCCCACCTTCCCAAACCTCCCTATCCACCCCAACTTCCCCAAACACCCTTCACCCACTTGCCCTACCTCCCCTATACACCCCTCAGCAACCTTCCCTTGCTTTGACCCTCCTCAGTACTATTGATAGACTTCAACTCTGCTGTACGGTCTTCCAGTTGCTAATCTAGTCTAACCATTATTAATCCTCCTATATACATACCTGTGCTTCTCTGTGCTTTTCTCATATAGCTGTCTCCTGACTTGAATGCTACTTATCGCCTATACTTGATTGCTGTATTGCCACATTGTGCAATGTTTTCACTTTAATGAAAACATTTTTCATTGCTGTTTTAGCCACACTATGTACAGTATTAGCCACTAGGCATAATGTTTCTGCATCTATGTAAATATTGTGGGTTAAGCTGGAAAGGAAAATGGGGCCAGCCATCCGCACAGGTGTGGTCTATAGACCACCAGCCCAGGAGGAGGAAACAGATAGAGTTGATGCTAGCCATCCAAAGGATGGCAGACAAGGTGAGGTAGTACTGGTTGGAGACTTCAATATACCAGACGTGGACTGGAGCATCCCAGCAGCAGCATCAACTAGGAGCAGATTTATCCTGGACTCCTTCAGGGTGCCTTCCTCAAGCAACTGGTCATGGAACCAACTCGGCAGAAGGCAATACTGGACCTTGTGCTCACAAACAGGGACAGTGTGATGGGGGTAACAGTTGGGGAGCAGCTGGGTAACAGTGACCACCAGTCATTGTGGTTTGAAATCACAGAAAGAGCAGAACCAAACCACACAAAAACACGTACCCTGGATTTTAGGGGGCAGACTTTGGGAAAATGGGGGATGCCTGAAAGAGGCATTAAGGGAATGACAGGAATCAGGGATTGAGGAACAGTGGGCAGTATTTAAAATGGGGATTATAAGAACAACAGAATTATGCATTAAGCAGGTTAGCAAGAGGAAAAGAAAGAGGAGACCATTATGGTTTTCCAAAGAGGTAGCAAAGAAAGTGAAAGCCAAAAAGATTGCATTCAGGCAATACAAAAAGACACAGGCAGAAGGGATAGGGAGAAGTACCAGGAGAAACAAAGGGAGGCAGGGAAGTCAGTACGGGAAGCCAAAGCTCAGACAGAAGAACACATTGCAAAATCAGTGGTTAAAGGGGACAAACCTTTTACAGGTACATAAGTGAAAAAAGAAGGACAAAGGAGGGATAGTGAGACTGAAGGGGAGGATGGGAGCCACGTGGAGGATGACAACAGTAAAGCTGACATATTGAACAGGTATTTCTGCTCAGTCTTTACTAAGGAAGAGGGGGTAATGGGTCTGAAGGGAGCACAAGGGGTGAGAATGGTGCAGAAATGGACACAAGTCCCTTTACACGAGAAAGGGTCCTGAAGGAACTGGAAGTAATAAGAGCTGATAAAGCAATGGGGCCAGATGGGTGCACCCCAGGGTCCTTAAAGAACTAAGAGAGGTGGTGGCTGAACCTCTGGCTATCCTGTTCAGCCAATCACTGGAAACAGGGAGGTACCCAAAGACTGGAGGACAGCAGATGTAGTCCTCTTATACAAAAGTGGGAACAAAGAGGAAGCAGGGAACTACAGACCAGTCAGCCTCACTCGGTAGGGAAAGATCATGGAAGCACTACTGAAGGAGAGATTGGTGGAACATCTGGTTGTCAATGGACTACAGGACCCAAGGCAGCATGGTTTCACCAGGGGAGTCATGTCAGACCAACCTCATTGAATTTTTGACTGGGTGACTAGGGAGGTGGATCAGGGAGGCGGTGGACATGGCCTATCTGGACTTCAGCAAGGCCTTTGACACTGTGCCACATAGAAGACTATTAAACAAACTGGGGAATATGGGTGTGGGCAGGACAGTAGTGTGGTGGGTAGGTAACTGGCTGGGTGGCAGGACACAGAGGGTGGTGGTAAATGGCTGTCACTCCACAGAGGGAAGAGTGACCAGTGGGTACCACAGGGATCAGTGCTGGGACCGGTCCTAGTCAACATCTTCATCAGTGACATTGCACAGGATATAGAAGGCAGAATTTCACTGTTCGCTGATGACACAAAGCTCTGTAACAGAGTAGACACACCAGAGGGTGTAGACAGAATAAGAAGGGACCTGCAGAAACTTGAAGAATGGTCAAGGGTTTGGCAGTTGAAATTCAATGCAAAGAAGTGCAAGATAATGCATATGGGGCACAAAACCCTGGCACAATATATCAGTTGGGGGTGAGGATATAGCATGCACCAAGCAGGAAAGGGATCTTGGGGTTGTCATCTCTGATGACCTCAAGGTAGGGAAACAGTGTGACAAGGCATCAGGTAAAGCAAATAGGATGCTGGGATGTATGGCAGGGGCATCACCGGCAGGAAAAGGAGGTCATAATTCCGCTATACAAGACACTAGTGAGGCCCCACCTGGAGTACAGTGTACAGTTCTGGAGACCATACCTATGTAAGGACATAGACAGGGTAGAGAAGGTTCAGAGGAGGGCAACAAAGATGGTGCATGGGTTGCATCACAAGTCCTATGAAGACAGGTTGAAGAAACTGAACATGTACTCCTGGAGGAGAGGAGGGAGAGGGATATGATAGAGACATACAAGTATCTTACAGGAGGAACAGGGTGCAGGAAAACACTATTTTTAAGCGAAAAGATGTTTCAGGACTAGAGGGCATGGGATGAAGTTGGAGGGAGGACGATTCAGAGGAAACATGAGAAAGAATTTCTTCACAGAACGGGTGGTGGACAAGTGGAACACCCTGCCAGAGGAAGTGGTGGGGCTGAAACAATCAAGGATTTAAGAATGCATGGGATAGACATAAAGGAATTCTAGAGGTCAGGGGTAGGGAAATAGACTTCTAGGAAAACAAACTGAACTTACAAGCTCAAATGGGCAGACTAGGTGGGCCATAGGCCCTTATCTGCTGACACTGTCTATGTATCTATGTATCTATGTATCTATGTATTGTATTTATGGCATTTTCCATGTATGTATATTAACTTATGTATGTAACTTAAACTTTCTTCGCCCTGTGGTTGCCTAAAACCCTGTGATCTATCACAGCACTCCTCTCCCTGGAGGCATTCCTGGACAAAAGACTAGACTCCTGAGGTCTATAAGTTGTAAATAGTGTTGTATCTGCTGCATCCCTAACTATACCTCTGGTACTGTTCTTAGTGGCTACATATTTTTTCTGTTGTGTACATGCTGTATAAAACTATGCCTTACTAAAATTGGTAAGCTGTTTTAATCTGTATCATGTTGTCCTCACATGACTTGTAACTTGTTTCTAATCTGTACCATGTCATCTTATGTATTTAAATCTGTAATTCCTGTACTCTCCCAGGTCGTACTGAAAATAGGCAATTGTCTTGTCTAGTGTACTTACCTGGTTAACAAAAGCCAAATAAATAAATAAATATTCTCCTGTATATGATGCTATATGATTGTCCTTATCCCCACCGTGGACACACCTGGAGATGAGCCTTGACTCAGTGTGCTTTTCCCAGTTAGATATTGTTGTTGTTTTTGTAACATCTATGTTGGTCCAATAAAGGCATCAAACCATTTGCTTCTGAATCTGTTTCCTATTTACCAAAATTTTAAATAAATAAACTGTTTCTAATGGTAAAACAGACTGAAAAGGGAGAAAAACATGTCATACAAGACAGGAGATAAGTGGCGATCTGAAACATCATAAAAGAATAGGCAAAAATGTTCACTGTTATCATGCACTGCTGCTTTAATCTTTAATTTAGTCCTTTGTCTATCACTTAGTGTAAACATTACTCTGACAACTAATTTCACATGGTCCCTTACTCTGTAAAGCTCTTTGGTTGCCATGTTCACTGATTTGCAGCACAACAGAGTTTACCAATGGAATTCAACAAGACAAAAAAAACTGGACACTGAAACCACAATCATTTAATATCATCTTCATGAGCTGTGCAGAGTTTGAAAATTCTGAACTTATGGAACTCAAAGGGATTTTGTGGAATTCTGTGGAATATTTGAAATTATTATTTTTGTGTCATATCTCTGCTGTCTATTGAGCTAGAGATCTAGAATTTCACATACATACTTGATGTTAGGTGTCCTAAGGACATGCCACATATCTTCACAGTTGGATGAGTAGTTTCAAAAGTACATGGGCTCAAAGTCTGGCATTTTATTTTATTTTTTTTGGGAGGGGCATTTTAGAAATATACTATGCATATAACCCACCCCTTGGAAGCTAGATATGTGCAAATTAGCATGCTTTGCCTTCTTGGAAGGTCATAGAAACTATTAAAGATGGAGATATTTGATTTTGTAATTGTTTTGGTGACAGGGAATCATCATTTTATTATATAATTACTGTATTTCTAAAATAATGTGAAAATCTTCAAAAACTGTAGAGTTTTGTAACTTACCTGCTGCTGCTGCAGTTATATATCTGAAATTTGACATCAATGTCATGTTTAGATGGATCCTGATATCTATATACAAGAGATGGAGAAATCTTGTTTAGTAGTTTACGAAAACATTGAATTTGACAGCAGGTAAGGACTGCTTGACCCATCCAGTCTGTACATTTCTTCCTGCAACACTATTACATCAAACCATGCCCTATCTACGTCTCTTTCTCCTTCCCCTTCATTTCCACTATGATTTCTTTTTGTTTATCCCATGCATTCTTGAACCCCACCAATGTTTTTGCCCCACCACCTCCACTGAAATTGTGATCCAGGAATCCACCACGCTTTCTGTGAAGAAGTATTCCTCACATCTCTCCTGAATCTATCCCTCCAGCTTCATAGCATGTCCCCTTGTTCTTGGGCACATTTTCTTCTGAAAAATACTCCTCTCCTGTACCTTATTTACCCATGTGAGGTATTTTAAAGGTCTCCTTCATATCACCCCTCTCTTCTCTGTTCTAGAGTGTACATATTGAGGTCCTTGGTTTCTCCTCATAGGGCTTTTGATGCAGACCCTACACCATTTTAATTGTCCTCCACTGGACCACCTCCACTCTGTCTATATCTTTCCAGAGATGTGGTCTCCAGAACTGGACACAATACTTTAGGTGGGGTATTACCAGTGATCTATACAGAGGCAACACCACCTCCCTCTTTCTGTTAATGATACCCCTCCTATGCACACCAGCATCCAATTTGCCCTCCCCACAGCCTTGCTGCACTGCCTGGCAACCTTTAGATCATCTGATAAAATTATCCCCAGGTCGTTTTACTGCTTGGTGGTTGACAATGCCACTCCACTCATTTTGTACTCCACCCTTGGGCTTCTAAGTTCTATGTGTATTATTTAGCACTTTTTGCATTGAAACCCAGCTGCCATACCCTTGTTCAAGTTTATTAACAGGAGAAACTCCATTGATCAGGCTCATTTACAAGGAGGTCATGAGTCAGCAAGCAATACACGACATATACAAGAAGATACAACATATATAGCAGGGCGATACAAGTATTTACAATTTATACATAAACAGTTGTCAAAAAGAAAAATATGAAATACAATTTTAGCAATAGTGTAGTTTGAACTTCAGTTGGGTAATTCTAAGGTACAATATCTGATATGGGTTGGGTGGAATAAATCAGAGATGATGATAAGGGAAGTCAGATGAGAGGAGCGAGAGGATGGTAGAGGATTAGGGTGGATGGGAGTAGAATGAGAGGGAAATAGGGGAAGGAGTGTGGAAGTGATGAGAGGGGTATGGGAGAGGGTAGGTGAATAGAGGTGAAGGACAGACCAGGTAGGTGAATAGAGGTGGAGGCAGACAGGGTTGTTCAATAGAGGTGGAGGACAGACAGGGTAGAGGGGTGAGGAAGGCAATGAATGGTGGTGGTGAGGGTTGGGTGGTGAGGTCAGGAGTGAAGGGTGGCTGGGGAGATGAAAGAAGAAGATAGGTGGGGAGGCAGGGATGGAGTGGGGAGAAGGGTAGATGACAAGGGAGAAGAGTAGGGGTAGGCAGGTAGAAGAGGAGATAAAGGGTGCGGAATGGAGGTGAGAAGTGGAAAAGGGTGAAGGATGGAGGTGAGAGGTGGAAATTGAAGCAGAGCCAGGGGTTTGAGGGTGATGGGGTAGAGAGAAATTTTCACTTAGCGGCAAGTGCACAGCTCATTACATTTGCAGATGACCAGATTCTTGAAAATATTTAATGGAATTAAGTTTTCAAGTTTAAGACTAGATTGGGCTTTGCTCAGGCAGTGGGAGAGCGTGGCTTATGGTTGTTGCCAAATGGGTATGGACGCTTGGGACCTTTAGCATAATGTAGGAGTTTCTATGCAAGTGGTATAAGCAGACCAACCACTGAAAAGATTAGATATGTAGGGTGGGAGTTTTGCCAGGAGAGCTTTGTAGAGCCAGGTAAGTGAGTGGATGAGACATCTAGTGGATCCTTGACCACTTCTCTGGTTTTCTCAGGTCTCTTCTCATTCTTTCCACCCACCTGAAGTGTCCACCTGATTACAGATTTTGGTGTCATCCACAAAGAGGCAGTCCTTCCCTTCTAGCTCCTTTGCAATATCACTTATAAAGACATGAAAGAGGACCTATCCCTGAACTGATCTCTGAGGCACCCTGCCGGTCACCCTTCCTTCCATGGAGTGAACACTGTTTACTACCATCCTCTGTCACCTATCCCTTAACCAATTTCTTATACAATTTACTACCTTTGGACCCACTCCTAAGCTACCCAGCTTGCTTACTAGTCTCCTATGTGGAACATTGTTGAACACCTTACTGAAATCTAGGTAGGCCATGTTCATCTATGATCTAGATCATGAATAACTCTTAATCTGAGAGAAACCACAGAACACACCTAAGAACACACCTGATCTAGTTCATTGGTCACTCAGTCAAATAACTGTCAGAGTAATAAGAACATAAGAATTTGCCAGCAGAAGGGGTCCTCTTGATCCATCTAGTCTACCCAGAATACCTCCCCTCCTCTTAGACTATTTCCTTTTTGTGCGTAGTATTTATCTCACACAAGTTTGAATTCCATTATATTTTGTGAGTCTACTACCTCTTGTGGTAGGCTATTCCAAGGGTTGATCACCCTCTTGAAAAAAGTACTTCCTGATGTTTACCCTAAATTTACCTCCTGCCAGTCATAGATTGTGGCCTCTTGTATGACTCTCTGATTTCATCTGAAACAGGTTTTCCTTCTGTGCTGTGTTAATTCCTTCATATAGTTAAACATTTTGATCATGTCCCCTGTCTCTTCTCTCTGTTCAAGTGAGTACAGCTGTAAGATTGACAAGCTGACTGGCCTACAATTGCCAGCCTCCTCCCTGCCACCACTTTTGTATAGTGCTACTACATCTGTCCTCCTCCAGTTCTCCAGAACAACTCCTGTTTCCAGTTAGCTGTTAAATAGAACTGTCAGAGGTGTAGTAATTATTTTCCTGTGTTCCTTTAATACCCTTGGGTGCACCCCATCTGGCCCCATTGCTTTGTCCACTTTCAGCTCCGTTTGACATGACTTCCCACTGTGAAACCATGCTGCCTTAGGTCTTGTAACCTACTGGATTCAAGATATTCCACAATCCTTTCCTTCAGCAGTGATTACATTTAAGTTCCCACCACTGATGTCAGGCTGACTGGCTTACAATTGCCAGTCTCCTCCCTGCCAGCACTTTTGTATAATGGTACTACATCTTTCCTCCTCCAGTCTTCCAGAGCAACTCCTGTTTCTACTGAGCTGTTTAATAGAACTGTCAGAGGTGTAGTAATTGGCAAGTTAGTTTATATTTCTAGAATTACTACCTTTGAGCCAGAGGCTCTTTAAAAAGGTTCCACGTCAATTAGGTACAGTACAAAAGGTTACATAGATAACACAACAATTTGTGTTGTGTCAAGAGCAAGAAACATATACAAATACATAACAAATCATTTGTGCAACAGGACATGAGATATCAATAATCACATTATTATTACAAGAAAGAGGTCATGCCAGATTAGGAGAAACATATAGGAAAAAGTCCAGAACAGAGAGGGTAAGTGAAAAGTGTGGAGCAGACAACAGCAGGAGAAAAGGTTTCCCAAACATGTCTTTGTCAAATAACGGGACAGGGTGGGTAGTGAGAAAATAGGAGGTTTAATCAGGGCAGTCACAGGAGCTGGAGGTGGCAAGGTGAGAGAAAAGCCTTGATTTGAAAAATACATAGAGAGGTGGAGGCAGTAATATGAGTGCTGAGGGCATTTAGCCAGCTGGGGACATGATAGGCAAATGATCTTTGTCCCGAGAAGTCTGGCATCGGGGACTTGGAGAGGCTGGTGTTCTGATCTTCTGGTAAAACGGGTGCTAGCACTCAGGCATAACAGGTCTTGTATACAGGGTGGAGTGAGGCCCAGAGTGGATTTTTTCACCATCAGGCAGGTAAGGTACTTTATCCGTTTGAGAGTTGCAATCAACCTGAGTCAGCATAGAGTTCACATGTGGGTACGTCGGTGTGCACCAGTGAGCAACTGACAGGCCTTATTTAGGGATGTTGTAATGCGACTAAGTGCTGTAGTAGTGGCAGATCTGTATATAACTAAGCCATAATCAACGACTGAGATGATAGAGGATTGGATGGCAATCCTCAGTGCAGAATGGTAAGAAGCTCTGATACAGAATCCCAATTCGCTGATTAATAGTTTTTGTGTACTATCAATGTGAGTTGCAAAGGTTAGGCCTTGATCAAAGTTGATTCCAAGATATTTTAAAATTGCCACTTGTTCAAGGGTATTTCCTAGGTATGTATTAATGGTGATGGGACTTGCCTGCTTTTGTTTTTGGGTTAGAGAAGAGCATGGATTTAGTTTTTTTGTGGTTTAGAACCAGCTTATGTTCAGGGAACCACATCTCAACTTTGGAAAAAGCATGCTGAAGGTTGAGGCATAAGAGGTTCGGATCTTTATGAGTGGCAAGAATCACGGCATCATCGGCATAGAGGATTATTTGTTCAGGGCAGGATTTGGGGAGGAGTTTAGGAAAAGGCTAAAGGAGAGGGCCCAGGATGGATCCCTGGGGAACTCCTGAGCGAACCAGTTTTGAGTCTGAGAGAACTCCAGCTACTTTTACAGATTGAGGCGCTGAGGCAAGGTAGTTTTTACCCAGTCACCAGGATCCTGGGAGAGCCCTAGGATAGTAGTTGTTTGATAAGTAGGCCATGGTGAACTGTATCAAATGCCTTGAGTTAAGTCAATGTAGACTGCTCCAGTTAGGTTTCCTTTGTCCATGGCATTGTGGATTGCTCCTGAGAATTCAAGTAGGGCAGTCGATGTGCTGTCCCTTTCCTAAATCCATGCTGCTGAGTGCATAGGATGTTGTGCTTTTCCAGGCAGTCTGAAAGTTGGTCCGCCACCAAGTATTCAAGGGTCTTAGAGAGAGGTGGTAGTATTGATATCGGTCTATAGTTACCAGGCAGTGACTTATCACCACTTTTGTGCACGGAGTGACAACTGCAGCTTTCCATTTCTAGGGAATTGGCTGTAGCAGAGGGAGAGATTGAACATTTTGTGAGGGGAGCAGTACTTCCCTCAGAGTGAGGGACAGAGGTTTAAGGTCAGTAGTGCTGCTTGCTCGGGACTTAGAAATGGCCTTCTTTACATATTTATAGACTTCATGTGCCTTTACTAGGTTAAATGGAAGGGTGGTTTGGTTGGAGAGGCAGTAGAAGTAGAAATTGGAGGGTCAGCATCAGTGAAGAAATCAGATGAGAGGACACCACTAAGGTCCATGAAGGTATCATTTAGGGTGTTTGCAATGATCTCTGGGTCTAATGTAGTGGTTCCATCCACATTCATTATTGTAGGAGAGGATTTGGACTGCTGACCCATGATATTCTTTATGTTGTCCCAGAAGGATTTCCTTCACCAGGAATTGAGAGGGCATTCTTGAAGTAGGAGTTCTACATCAAGCAGATCTGTTTAGTACAGTGGTTACGAGCCTGTTTATACTTTTGAATATCTGACAGAGTGCCAGTAGCTCTTGCAGTGGCCTAGAGGTGATCCCTACTTTGAGTTGTGCCAATAGCTTCGCGTGAGCCAGGGATTTGTGAGTGCTTTGATTTTGCGCTTTTTACTGGTGCATAGGTGTCACAGGCAGTGTTGAAAGTACAAATAAAGTAATCAAGGGCTAGGTCAACATCTTGAGTTTTGTAAATCAAGGACCAGTCTATCTGCCTAAGACAGGTCTTGAGATGAATAAGGTTGCCATAAGGTAGGACTCTCATAGATGGTTTTGAGGCAGCTTACTAAACTTATTTGTCCAGGTACATATTATTGGAGAGTGATCACTGAGCGAGTCAGGGAGAACACTTACATTGGTTATACTGGGTAGGGTGGCTGGTAAGGATCCAGTCAATGAGGGTGCTGGTCCCTGATTTGCAGTTTTCCTGGTAGGGGCATTTACCACTTGTGTTAAATTTGCTGCTAGGATAGCATCTTTGTTTGACCCTGCATCAGGAGCAAGCCAATTTATATTAAAGTCCCCAAGGAGAAGGAGTTCGATGTCAGAAGGTTGTGTACTTACGAACTCGAGGACAGCCTGTAGGCGGAATCAGGATCTTTTGGTGGGATATAGACAGCAGCAATCATGAGGACTTTAATATGCTTGGTGCACGCCATCTGGCCCCATTGCTTTGTCCACCTTCAGATTAGCAAATCCTTCAGGACTCTTGCGTGCAAAAAGGACAAGTCCAGCTCCCTCTTTCCAAAGCTTTTATTCCTTTTTGTGGCTCCTTCCCTACCCTTCCTCTGTGAACACAGAACAAAGTATTTGTGCAGGATGTCTGCCTTTTCTGTTCCCCTCTAACATTTGCAGTGGAAATACCACAAATGTTATTAATGACAAAATGTACTTAAATGCTCCTGGTACCAAAATAGGCAATGACTCCATAGTTCCCTCTGGAATTCAGTGTTCACAAGGCACTTATCACCACTGCATTTGGCAAGCAGAGCTGAGCTGCTTGTAGTTCCTTACTGGTGATTATTTCTCCATCCCTTTTTCTCCCTTACTATAGGTCAATCAGTTAGTCAGTGTAACTGCTGAGTCATCTGATATGCTCCTTGTTCTTCACAGTGACACGGTCCCCTCAAAATGAAAGTGACCTACTGCTTTTCCTGCCAGATCTATCCTATTAAAACGGGCCAGAATTTCTCCTTCTTGGTGTCCCAGTCATTTCTCCCCTCTATGACTCTTTGAGTGCCCCAAGTCCTAGACTTACAAGTAAATTGGTCTCTCTGGCTAGTCAGTTTTGTTGGATGTTATTCTTATATGACCTGCATTCAAGTTGGATTTAGTATCCCTCTGTGTTTCCGTGCTGCAACTAGAATTTATTTATTTAAGCGATTCACCGGAAGGCATACTGAGCAGGCTACTGCTCGATTCCAGATGCATCCTGGGGACGGGAGGTACAAACATAGTTGCAGAAACAAGTGCAGTATGTTACAAAATGGCATAAGAGGACAATTGATGCAGACATGTACAGGCACTGTTTTGAATACAAGCATTAAAGTATTAGGATAGGCAGCAAACATTAAATGTGCAATAATTGTGCTACCCAACCCAGCTGTCCATTTCTTGGTGAACTCATACATCTATTGTAACTCCTACCATTGGTGATGCCCTGCACTAACTGTCTCTCCAACCCATGTCCATTAGTTTAAATCCACCTGGCTACCCTGTCCCTTGCCATGACCAGTAACCCTCCTCTTGACACAGCTGCAGCATATCCTTATCATGCGTACATTCCTTGCCCTAGAAGGCACTCTAACTTTCCATCACAATAAAATAAGTCCATCCCTCTTTCAACAAAATCTTAGCAAAAGTTAGATGTTCTGTTTTCTGTCACTATCATTCCTCACATGCCCCAGAATCATGCGGGCTTTGGAGAAGATTCTCTGGACACCTTTCCACATTGGAGCATCTCTGATTCAAAAAGTAGCTCCTCAAGGCTGAATTTTCAATTAGGTTATACTAGGAACATAGACATCACTATTCTTTAATCTGTGCTATTACCTAGATGGACACTATGCAGAGCACTGGAGGGCTTTTTTATTACAGGCTTTTCCAGGTGCTCAGAGGGAGAAGAGGGTGGTGGACCACATGGGGGTTGGGAGGTGGGGTTGATGAATGATGAATTACTCTTTGAGACTCAGTTTGGGGAGGTTGGAGAGTGCATTTGATATGCTGCTGTGGAGAAGGATAGGGTATTTGAACATTAATTCAGACTAACTGCCTTGGAGTCCTCCGACTATGTTTTACTTTATCACTTTGCTATTGAAATTTGTGAAAGCAGAGTGCTAAGGGAGGACAGAGGAGAGTTCTAGTGAAGAATGGGAGAGATTATCATGAAAAAACATTTTAGGGAGTGAGGGAAATGCAACACAGTGAATGGAGGAGGTTTTATAGGTTTAAGAGTCACTGTAAGTTGGTGCATCAGCTACAAAATTCACGAAATTTGCAAAGCAGAATTCACAACAACTTTGCCATCATCTCTATTCACTATTTACAACTCTGATGACATGTCACCTGGAGGATCTTCCAGGTTATTAAAGAAAAAAGAATGAGTTATTCCTCACTGACCCTACTGACATTGCAAATGCACTTAACGAACATTACTCAAACCTTAGCAGCTACCTGTCTAAGCCCCTCCACCTCCTTGCTCCCTCCTCCACCTTCCCTCCTATTAGTTCCCCTTTATTTTAAGACCATTTCTCCTCCTGGGATACTTAAGCTCCTCCTCAGCCTACCATCTTGAGGGAGTGCTGGTAGCGACGGCCTATCCCCACTTCTTAAAGCTAGTGGCCCAGGACATGGCCTATCAACTCACCTTCATCTTTAACCTCTCCTCACTACAGCCTCTGTCCCATCTGTCTGGAAGCAGGCCAGAATTGTCCCCATTTATAAATCAGGTGACCCTAGTCTTATGGACAACTACTGTCCCATCTCCATTTTGCCCCACCTTAATAAGTTCCTAGAGACGCAGTAAACTACCAACTTACAGAGCATATCTCCAAATATAGTTTCCTTTTCTCTCAGTAATATGGTTTCCAGAAGGGCACAGCACTTCCATGGCCCTTACCCTCTTCACCTACCATTTGCTGAGGAATATGGATAAAGGGAAGCTAACTGGAGCAGTGTTTGTTGATCTGTCCAAGGAATTTGACTTGATGTCCTTGGTTTCTCCCTGCCTCCACCACCTGGCTCACTACACTACCTCTCTGGTAGAACACAGATGGTCTGCCTTGGTGGTGCCGCCTGTCCCTTTTGCCCATCTTTGTGGGAGTCTCCCAGGGTTCTGTCCTTGGCCTCCTCCTTTTTTTCCTCTTCATTAACTCTCTCCCATTGGAGGGTCTATCCTGTAAATCACTCCTCTATGCCGATGACTTAATATTATACCAAAGTGACCCCTCCCTCCTCATTATCTGCCACTCTTACAGATGATTTCTGTTAGGCACATTGTTGATTTTCCATTAACATACTGTTGGTCAATGCTGCCAAAACAAAGGCTATGTTTTTGGTTCCAAACTGAAACTCTCCACCCTTGCTCCACAACAGTAGCCTTCTCACTGTCAAATCCCCAGATGGATCTCCCTTGACACTGTTCCTGCCTTCAACTTTCTGGGGTAATCCTGGACCCATCCCTAACATACACTGATCACATTGCCTCACTGATCTGGTGCATCAACCTAAAGATGGGGCTGTGCTATCACCTGATTGACCACCTCTCACCTGAAGCCTGTCTTGCTATGTGCCCTTGGTGACCTCCTCCCCCTCCTTGACTATGGCTGCCCGTGTTCCCTCACCTCCATTACCAACCTGAACCACCTGGATGCTACCTACAATCATATATGCCACCTTGCCCTCCACACTCCTCTCCTCACTCACCACTGCTCTCTTTACCAGTCCCTTAACTGGCTTCATCTGCAAGTGTGGCACTCCTACCTGCTGGCCCAGACCATTTCTGATACCTTGCACAATCCTCCTACTCTCCACTATCCTTTCTTATCCAGCCCAGAACCTACTTCCACAATCTACGTTAGTCTTCACACCTTCAACTAGAACGTCCTAATATACTAAACTATGAGGATGGGCCTAAGAGCCTTCTCCACAGCTTGACCCTCATTATGGAATGACCTCCACTCTTCCCTATAGTCCCTGATCCTCTAAATGCCCTATTAAGAATGCACTTTCTGTCCTCCATGACCTGCATCTGCCCACAGGCCACTAGTATGGCTTCACCTCCCTTGCAGCCCACCTCACTCCCTCCCTCTAGTGCTCTGCTGTCCTCGCCCATCCTGAATACTATTGTTATTCCTATTGTTGAATGATGAAACAACCTTACCCTGTTTACCTAAATGTTATATACCTTGGTATGCTAAATTGCTGATGTATCTGGTACTGTTTTACTTAAATTTTCTCTGTTAGCTTGACCTACAGTACACTGGATTTCCTGTTATATTCCCTCTATGATGCATGCTGTTCTCTCACTGTATTTTATGCTGTTTGTGTCAGTTTCTGGCCCGGGCCATGCCTGAAAGAGGTCTTTGGATCAGTTCCCAATGTGGTTACCAAATTAATAAATAAATAAAGAAGTATGTCTGAGAAATAGAAGGAAATATGAAAACAGGAATATGAAGAATTAGCATTTACTCTATATAGGACTTTTCCTATACATCGTATCCCAAAGCACTTTATAAGCAATGAAAGACTGATAGTAAAGTGGCTGTAACATGTAGAGGTAGCCATTTCCAACATCAACACCCACACAAAGCCTTGGATGATTGCATGTAGTGGTTTTATGGGAAGAGGAATGCTGGCCAGAATACGGGAAGTCCTCTACTCTTGCAAGTTTGACTGTCTAGCAAGATGGCTGACCCGGGACAAAGAATGACAGAGCTGCTTCTGGGGTACAGGGAAGGCCTCTCCATGATCCTGCACCACATGGAGGTCGAACTGGGCAGACTGGAACTGCCTTCTGGTGCAAAGACATATCATATATTGTCATATACTGTCTGTTGTGGCCAAGCTGACCACTCAACTATCCAAAAAGAGACATTTGCTAACCATGATGGAAGAGGAAGAATGAAAATGTATCTCCACATTGCACACCCTGGAAGCTGAAAAGCAAAAATGTCTACAGTTTTACCACCTCTTGATCAGTTTCTTCATTTCAGACAGGTCCCCTGGAGGTCAAGTGCCGATCAGGATATTCTTCTTGCCCCTGTGTCCACACCCTTGAAGTTGATTGTAATAAATCCAGTGGGTTTGAGGGCAAAGCCCCAGGTGGTGGAGATATGGTAAAGCCCTGCAAAAGAAAGAAACCATTGAGGTGTCGCCATTTCTGTTGTGGTGACATTATGTGCTGCCACTCTGTTGCAGCATACTATTTCCATGTGTGAGTTTGACATGTGCAGTTTCATCCATGTCATAAGGACCCCATGCCATGCAGTGTCTCTATGACAATACAGCCATCTGGTGGGAGGATACAAAGCATAATTTGACAGAGTTTTTTTCCTTATGTTTCAAAAGAAAAAATAGTAATAAATATCTAAAATATTTGAATTTACATCAGAAATTGTCACACCTTTTAACAAAGGCAAGAACTGGTCCACATATGTGGCTGATCAAATTCAATGTATTAAAAATGAAATGCAGTCCTTATAATATGATAGGGCAGTCTCACGTTTCCTAGAACTCAAATATGGTACTTAAGGTAGAATGGGTGCTGGGAACATATTTGATAGTTGTAAAGAAATGGTCCAGAAATCAGTGTTTACTGGATTACTTAATGATTCTGTAGATTTATTCACTGATAACAAAGGAATGTTGAAGATAGTGGAAAACTATTTGTACAATACGTTTGGTACCTTAGCCGTGAAATAGGGGACATACCCTGTTTTACAAAGTTGTAGGTTGGAAGAGTTATCTAAGGAAGGGAAATAGATTAATTGTTCCTATGTCCTCAGATGAAGTCAGCAAGGCTATTGCTAAATTGAAAAATAAAACAACACCAGGGATCGCTGACCTTACATCTGAGCTGTGTAAATCTTAAATAATTTTTTTTGCATCACCTACGTATGACATATAATAACATTCTACAGGATGGGATAGTAACTGGGAATTCTGGTAAAGAACGCAAATTTTTCATTTTTAAAAGGTGGGCATTCATGATCTGAAGAACTGTAGGTAACTTAGCCTATTAAATACAGACTTCAAAATATTTATGAAAATCCTCAGCAACAAGCTGTCAAACTGGCAGAAAAATTGACTTCAATGTATCAAACATCTTCAGTCCCACAGACATACTGTATGCATGACAATTTAATGAAATGAAAGAGCTGGTATCCCAGGAGAACTAGAATCATTTAGATGGTCATCTTCTTAGTACTGACCAAGAGAAGACATCTGGTAAAGTTGACCATGTATATTTATTCTCTTTGTTAAGGCAACATGGAATTCTGAACTCTTTTATCACTTGGTTATCAGTAATATATGAGAATGCTTGAATAACACCTAGGGTACAGATTTATTTGTTGAGAGGCATGTGTCAAGGCTGCCCTATTAGCCAACTTTTATATGTTTTGGGCTAATCCTGTTTGAGACTCATTATACAAAATCAAGATATAGGTGGGCTACAGGTGCCTATTTTTCTCCCAGCAAGTCTGGGTGACTGCATATGCTGGTGACATGTGTCTAATAGTGGACAATATGGCTTGAGGTGAACTCTCACTTCAGATGTTGGCAGAATACTCAAAGGTTTCAGGGTCTAACATAAATGTTTACCAAAGAAATTTTTTTCTCAGAATTCAGGACCATCCCTGGTATCCATGTTTGCTGGTATAACTGTATTAGGAGACCCCATGCAGGTTTTAGGGAACATATTTGGGCATGGGGACATGGCTGCACTAAACTAGTCAGAAAAATTAGAGGAGTACAAATGCAAAGTTGCAGTATGGAAATTATGGCAGTAGTCTAAGAGGAAGAAGGTGACTATTACTAAAATCTTTCTCCTCCCTTTGTTTGCTCTTCTACAGTAAGTGCAATATCCCTCCCCATGTTAGATACCAAAATATGTAGTTTGTTTTGTTCAAATGCTCTGGGCCTGGGAAGCTGGATAAACCCGTAAAGAGAAATATTTTATACTTACCCATAAAATCTGGTGGTCTAAATATGATAAACCCAATTTTTATTTTAGTTTGTGTTTCTTTTTTAAGTTTGCCCTTTATTTATCTTGCAAAAATGTATTATGGCATAAATGGACAGCTTTTGGATACAGCCTATGTGTATCATGTGGAATAGAGAGTTATCAAAATTGAAAAGTCCACAGGTGTTCCTCCCTATGTTTATGATGTAGTACAAAAGATCCACAAGTGGAAACATATGGAACTACTTTCCTGGATTAGCTAGACTACAGTTATACAACCTGATGCAGGATCACGGATTTGGGACTCAAGTTGATTTTGGTGGAATCCAGAAAAGTATCTTAATAAAATATCCCAACAGCTGATGGATTTGAGGATTCATCTGACGACTTCAAATGCCATGTGGCTTTTGAATCATGAAAACTAGGGTGAAAGATAGTTTAAAGCACAAAAGCCTGGTTGAGAGATCTGTCAGAAGAATTGTTGTATTGCTTACTTTGAAACCCTTTGAGCATCTGTTTTGTGACTGCATTTATAGTAAACATGTTTGGAGTACTTTGGCAATCCGATGGAAGGACACTGTGTGGACTAAGGTCACATATTTAAATGCAATAACAGGGTCTTTTCTGCTAGTGCCACATAGATATCATGAGAATATTGTTCAGGTAATTTTTGCCTGCATATGATTTCAGATCTGGCTAACTGGTGCAGGTTACTTTTTCATCAGAAGGTCATTCGATTGTAATGTCTCATAGACTTGACTGAAAATTATTTGAAATCTGTATATCAGAATGAATGTGCCTCTTTTTGGAGCAAACAGTACAAACTGGATGGAAGAATATTGTATGTATGGTATCTGATTTTTGTATGTTGACTATCTGCTGATGCACTGCCATCCCCTTTGTTTCTTTCATCTTCACATTTTTCACAGTCCTTATTATTTTGGTTTGTACGCTTTTCCTCTTTCTTACTGTATGATGTATAATTTTCAGCTTCTGTAAACAGTTGCATTTTCTATTATATTATTGTCATGCTTGTTTGATTTTTGTTTTAATAAGAACTTTTCCTACTCTTGCAAAATATGCCTTGGGTTCTTTTACTTCCACCTAGACACCCACCAGGATGGCACCTGAGATGGACCAAAGGGATTGTGGCTTAATGTCTCATTTGAAGGACAGCACACCCTAACAGTCCAGTACTCCCCTCCATACTGCATTCAGTGCCGGTGTCTATGGTGTGAGCCTAATCCCAGTGTGGGACTAGAACCCACAACCTTCTGGCCCATAGTCGCATACACTACAAACTGAGAAATGCTGACACCATGAGACTTGTCTATTCTTGTAACAGGATTTTAAATCTTTTTTTTTTACCTGCTTTGGCACTGATTAAATAAATTAAATCAGCTTTTTAAATTATTTAAATATGGATCCTGAACATCTTTGCAAATGATCATTTGCTCAATGTAAATTTTCTAGTTAAACAAATAAATACAAATACAATCAAAATAAAGATCTGAGATCCTGAGACTGGTAACAACTAACTTAACCATCTGTAGTGTGCAACTCTTTCTGTTTCAACACTTAATTAGGAGAGGCATTTTAAGGAACCAAAATGATGAGAGAAACTTTCCTTGTTATCGAAGCTTCTTGAAGCCTCTAATACAGATTTATTCTGTGTTTCTGAGAAATAATTTTCTCAGAGCTGCCTAGGAAAGGTTTCTGGCAAAGAGTAAATTAATTTTGGATGACAGCCACTACCCCAATCATAATTTGAGCTGGTATTGTTTTGTCTGTTTCTGCAGTCTTTCGTGAATAATAGAACCACAGTATTAAATCTACAAGTCACTGAACAGGACAAGTCATACTGTACATACCATTGGCTTTAGAAATTATTAAGAAGCAGTTACAGAGATGTCCAATACTCTTTTCTCATTCTCTATGGAGTTACTGGTAACTGCTGCTGACCACAGTAAAACTGCTCAAACCAAGCTTACATTGCTCTTAAGGTTCCAGAGTCCTCTGGATAAATGACAGACTTCCTTTCAGCTAACATTTTATTGCCCACCCTTGTTTTACTGCTGTATGTAGTTCTTTTGTCTTTACCCCACTAATTTATGTGGGTACATACTGTATATGCACATAGAGTATATTTCAATATGTGAGCATGTAATGTACATGCCTATGTCTAAAAAGGGTATTTGGAGGCCATTTGTAATATGTATTATATGGGTGAGGTAGCACTTCTGTGCTAGGTTTGAGGTACTGTTTGTGTCAAAAATGTTGTTGCACTCTTAGTTACACATGGCAAAAATGGTCATGAACATTTTTTCTAAACCAATGTGAACAACTAATTATGAAAATTGTAGAGAACGTTTCTTAAGTCAAACAGGAAGGAAAAAAAAACATAAAAATCATAACATACATTTTTATGTTGAGCTGTACATGAAGAAGATGTTTAAAGTGGCAGAACAGTTATGAAAAAAGGGTTTAAGTCCAACATGAACAAAATGTTTAATGCACATGGTTGTGAAAAATGTAACAAGTCCTGAAGAAAGTTAGCACTGATGTGCAGTTCATGCAGGGCCTGAAGGGCTCTGCCTGATTCAGGCCCTGTGTAGCAAGTTAAGACTCAGCTCCTGTTTTGTGCAGGACACTTTGGTCCTCACCTCTTGGCCTTGTGCAAAGCATGTTAGGACTCAGCTCTGGGTCTTGCACAAATTAGGTTAGGACTTGGCTCCTTTTTGTGCAAAGCTTGAAGAGCTCTGTGCAAAGCAAGTAATGACTCTTCTTTCTTAAAAGTATATGTGTGTATACTGATGTATGTATGTATGTATGTATGTATGTATGTATGTATGTGTGTGTTTGTGTGTGTTTGTGTGTGTTTTGTGTGTTGTGGGTATGGTGTGTATGTGTGTTGTTTGTTGTGCGTGGTGTGGTGTGTGTGGAATGTGTTTGCTATATTTGTTGTGTGGGTGTGCATGTGTGTGTGTGGGGGGTTCTGGTGGTGTGTACACACATATGTGTGGGTGGAGCGTGGCATGGGGCAGTTGTTATGTGGTTTAGAACACTTAATTTTCACATATAGTGTGCATTTATTTCCTTCTATTAGTTGTCAGTGGGTGGATTTCACACTGTCACATCTTTATCTGCTCATATTAAGATGCATATCTCATTTACTTGGGGGTTCATTAAAGGTGTAATTCCTTTGGGTTTTCATTTAGATTGCTTAGACTGATTCTGTGCATTTTGTTATACACAGACTCTGTGTTGAAATCTGCATTTATCAGGCTTATGGTCTCGTTTTCTTGGGGGTCATTGACAAGTTTTTTTTTTGCACTTACACTTACAAGTGATACTTTCATGCATCATGTTTATATGTGTAGGTTAATTTGAGGCTTGATTTCAACTTGCAGTTATACCTAATTTCAGGATTTTGTCTCTCATTATCTGTCCTTTAATATACCAGGACAATTGGAATGTAAGTTGTAAGCTCATCTTACATGTATTAGAGAGAATGCCACTCCAAGGTTTTTTTATCACTAGAATGCTTTCTTGGCATACTGAGACATTTTAAAATTTATGTGACAAGAACTCTTGGCTGTAGAGAATTTTGATAACCTTTGCCCTTCTGAGGCTCTCGGATAAAGGCATACTGGTGTTAATTAGCTTCTCTGGCGTAATCTTCTATTATGTTTTAAATGTATATGTTAAACCAATGAGAATTATTTCTGCTTTTTCTATATAACTTGGTGTTAATAGTATGGATATTTGAAAAACTGCCACAAAGCTTCTGAAGAAGGACCTGGTTGGTCTCGAAAGCTAAAGCACTTTGTTCTTTTCTGTAACATCCATGTTGGTCCAATAAAAGGTATCAAATCATTTGTTTCTGGCTCTGTTAAAAAGTAAGGAAATTAATTACAAAAAATATGTTACATTAGGGTTCTGTGGTCACAAAGGGAGGGAAGTGTGGCATTAGGGCTTTTCAGCCCTGATTTCCAGCCACTATCCAGGTGACCTAAGGTGATGCCATATATCTGAATCATGCCCATGGGTCTGCTGCTTCAAGTTACAGGTCTGATGCCCTGTGTGAAGAAAGTTATAAGTGATATTTTGCTTCACACAGGGCTCTTGAGGAACATTATGTCAATCCTATCCTTCAACTGTGTCTGTCTGGGAGTCCCACATTTCTAGTAGCCTTATTGATGCAGCTGGTAGCTTCAGAGAATGGCATTCTGGTGGCCTGGGTTCAAATCCCAGATAAGGCACTTGCAGTATTTCTTTCAATTTTCTGTCTGCTTGTACTATCTATCACATACCCCAGTCCTTTCCTCCTCTGTCACAAAAACTGTAACCCAAACCTATATTCTTTCCCAGGTCTCTTGTTTCCCATGTGATGACCATGAAAGTTTTGGCATTAATGCCCAGCTGCTAGATTTCTGTCAACATCTTGAACTTATTTAATTTACAAATACCTTTCTCATTGTTAATCCTGCCAGAGACTGTGGTGTCTTCTGCTAATAGATTTTCTGTCTGATGCCTTCCCTATGTTGCTAATGAAGATGTAAACAACCACTGTACCTAGCACCAACCTCTATGGTAACCCACTGGTGACTTCTTCAGTTCCAAGAACTCCACATTTATTACCAGCCTCGGAGTCCTTCCCCAGCCAGTTTTCTACCCACCACGTTCTTTTGTCCCCACCCCTGGGTCCCCAGTTTTTTGCTAGCACTTATATGAGACAGAGTTGAATGTCTTGTAAAATCACAAGACAGTTTATACTGTCTGTCCTTTATGTACCACCCTCATTATCTGGTTAAAAAGTCTGTCAAATTTGTTTGCCACAAAACTATGCTGTCTATCATCTTGCAGCCAATTTCTCTCAGGAACTCTATTAGTCTTTTTGGCAATGATTTTGAGTAGTTTGCCTACTATTGGCATCAATCTTACAAGCCTGTAGTATCCTGGTTCATTCTTTTACAATTTTTGTGAAGATGCACCACATTTGCAGTTCACCAGGCCATCAGCACATCTACAGTCTCCAAGAAACAATTGAAGAGGTCTTTCAGGGATTCATTCAGTACCTGTGTCATTTTCTTCAGCACCATGGGGTCCAGTTAGTCTAGTCCTGGGGATTTATTTATCTTCAGTGCCCCAAGACCCCTTATAACATGGTGAAGAGTAATGCAGTCACTCAACTGGCAGGCAGTCATCAGGTGACCATATATTGATCTCTGTTAACCATATAGTTTGTAGTGCTCAGGCACCCTTGGCAGATCAGGGGCAGAGTCATACTCATTATTCCTCAGCTAGTACATTCCTGAAAGGCAGTCATTGAAATCTTTCACTAAGTGACCAAGGCTGTTTCCCATGGAGCCAGAGCTACAGCTTTGTGGCCAGTCTGTCCAGTTCTCAAGTATATTCCCCACACCTATGTCACCCTATACCTCACAAGTATGTCCAGAGCATCAGTGACTGGAAATTCCTGTACATGCAAGTGATCCCCTGTAGTAGTATGTTCTGCTAAGACTCCCACCCCATGTGAATAGCACCTTCCCTACAGACCTCCAAGAGCCAAAGCAAGCAGTAACCCTTGGTTCTCTGTACCCACCCACCCTCCCCATGGACCTCTGGGAATCAATCGGCAAGTGTAATTTTGCTGTGCAGTAAAGTTCACTGCCACTATTCTCTTATCTGTTCTGCTCCATAGGGTCTGTTTGTATAGCACTTCACTAACCCTCTGTTGTCTGTCCCTGCCCACCCACCCACTCTGCAGACCTCCAGAATCCACTTCACCTTTACAGAGGCTGAGAACCATTTGATCCCTTACAGATGCCATGGGCCATGTATGTCTTCATCAAGTATGTAACAGGAACATCACTGATGATTGAACTCATGGGGGGTGCATCTTTCCACAGACTTAGACAGCGCAGTGAGGATGTCTTTTGGCAATGGGGACCACAGGTGTTTGCTTGGCAGTAATGAGTGCAGGTCAGAGACAACAGGAGCAGCAGATGTACCTGGAACTATGCGGCAAGCATTACACAGAAGAAGTCCACAGCAAGAGCAACGGTGCAGAGAATGACAGAAAGTGAGTAGAGAGAGAGAGAGAGAGAGACACAGCTTCAGAACTTTGCATCCAAAATGCTGCAGTGTCCCTCTGTCTGTGTCTCTCTCTCTCTCTCTCTCTCTCTCTCTCTGTAATCTTGATTTCTCCTCCTGTTCCCCTGTGCCAGTTTAACCTGCTCCTTCATGCTCCTCTCCCCACAACCCAGGCTGACAGTCTTGGAGTCATGCAGCAAGCATTAGAGTGTCCTGAGGCAGAACAGTAGAACTGCACAGAGGTACTAGTAACACAGTAAGTGCAGAGAGAGAGAGAGAGAGAGGAGGAGAGAGACATGCAAATTGTTTAATTCAAACTTGCTGCAGTGTGTCTGTGTGTTTCTCTCTGTCTCTCTCAAGCAGGACAAGGAAGTACAATCATCTGTCTGTGTACACATCGAGAGGCAGAGACAGCATTAAATAAAAGTTAGTGCACTGTACTGCTCCTACCCCATGTTATAAAGTCACACAGTAAAGTCCACAGTGAGAGCCGCCATGCAGACAGTGACAAAAGTGAGCAACAGAGAGATAAGAGCTTGGGACTTGAACATCCAAAGTGCTGCAGTGTCCTCTCTCTCTCTCTCTTCTCTCTGTAATCTTGAATTCCCCAGCTGCTCCCCATGCCAGTGTACCCCAGCTCCTTCATGCCCCCCAGAACCTGTGCTGACAGTCTCTGGTCCCCTTACAGCACTCAGGGCTGTGCAGCAAGCATTAGAGTGTCCTGAGGCAGGACAGTAGAACTGCACAACAGTACTAGCAGCAGAGAGAGAGAGAGATTGGTGGTGCAAACTGTTCAGTTCAAACTTACTGCAGTCTGTCTGTGTGTTTCTATCACTTTCTATCTCTCTCAAGCGGGATGAAGAAGTGCAATCATCTGTCTGTGCACACATTGAGAGGCAGAGACACCATGAAATAAAAGTTGCTGCAAGTGCAATCATTTGTAAAGGCAGAAAGAACATTAAATAAAAGTTGCTGCATTGTTCTGTGTGTGTCTGTGTCCCTTCTTATTGTATTGAAACAGTCCACCTGGCATCACGTCCTTAGCTAGTGTTGCCATTTGGTACTGTGCAGGAACTATTTTTGTGGGGAAGGATACGTCCTAAAATCCACATTTGTTTTCATGTTCCATGAGTTTCCTTCATTTTATGAACACGGAGGTAAGCCCATGTTATAAGTGCATAACCCACGACAGGGTCTGCGGTTATTGGGGATTAATGAACACCCGGTGCTGTAAGAACACTCGGTCTGCAGCCTTCTGCCTCACAATGCACTCAGGGTGTTCATTAATTCTAATAACCGCACACCCTGCCATGGGTTATTGCTTACTTAACACCCTGTCCATGGTTATTGATCTTAAATAATAGGTGTTCAAAACAACAGAAGATAGTAATGAAAACCTGTGCCAAGCATATCAAAAGGAGCACATATTTTATTATTGCAACTTAAAAATGTAATAAAGCAGACTTAAAATGTGGAAAAGGTATCACACAAATAAGGAGCTAGATGGCAATCTAAAATAAAATAAAAATATAGGTCAACATTTTCACTGCTATCATGCACTACTGCCTTAATCTTTAGTCCTTTATCAATTAAATATTACTCTGACAACTAATTTCACATGGTCCCTTACTCTGTAAAGCTCTCTGGTTGCCATGCTCAATGATGTGCAGCACAACATAGTTTACCAATGGAATTCAACAAGAAAAAAAACTGGACACTGAAACCACAACCATTTAATATAATTTTCATGAACTGTGCAGTGATTAAAATTTGAATTTGTGGAATTCCAGTGGAATTCTCATGGAATTATATGAAATTCAGTTGAATTCTGTAGAATATTTGATTTTTTTGTCATAACTCAGCTTTTCTTTGATGTAGAGACCTAGGAATGTATACTTACTTGATGGTATGTGTCCTAAAACATGTCAAATATCCTGGCATTTGGATGAGTAGTTTCAAAATTACAGAGACTCAAATTCTGGCATTTTAGTTTTTTGGGGGTTGGCTGACATTGTTAATACTTTCAATGGGGTGGCATGTACTTGCAGCAGATGAGAATAGCATCTTAGTGGCAGAGCTCTGTGCTACCTAGACCTTAGCTTGACAAGTCAGGTATCTTACTGACAATGTATGCCAAACTGATCTCAAACAACAGTAAAAATCTGGCCTAATGAATTCTGAAGTTTGGCAATGAAACTCCACTTAGCGAATAAGTTATTAGGCAAAGACTGTAGCTACCCTCTGACAGCTTGCCGACTGCTCACAGGCTGTGGTGGCAGCCCCTGTGAACAAGGCAGGGAGATAAAATACGTTCTGCAACAGGTGTCAAAGGAAATCACCTCCTTTATGGGATTGGTAGCCCTCTAGAGGAAAAGGTATCTGATCTGCAGAGCAAAGTTAGGGATACAGATGTACCTGTCCTACATTGATGAAAAGGAGAGCCATCACAAAGCTCACATACAGGAGCTAGAATGCTTAGTCAACCTCCTCTGGGAATGGGCTGAGCACACAGAGAACTGTAGCTGCCAGAATAATCTCTGGTTTGTGGGATTTCTGGAGAAAGTGGAGGGATGGAACACCACAGCCTTCCTAGCAAGAGTTATCCCATAGCTGTTTAGGCATACATGGAAAAGGAGCTCAAAATCCACCAAGCCCACAGGACACTGGGCCCCACAACTAGAGAAGGGACTAGCCCAAAGGTATGTACCCCAAAACTGGCCAGCAGCAGCAAGACACTTGCTGCACCCACCGGACAATCATGGAGGGAAGGAACGAGTCACACAGACCCACAGAGACTGGCCACAGCACACAGGAGGCCCCATGCAACAGGATAGGAAGCAGTGGCAGATCACTAAACCCAAAAAGAGGGGCAGGGGCAAGAACCAGTATGGGCAGAAATATGGCAGTGCAACTGCTGTGCTGCCAGCAGGGACTCTGGCCACTCCATTTGTAGCAAGTCATCAGGTGAGCCAGAAACAAAAGTTCAGACAAGTCAGGCAACCGGTCGGGCAGGCCTGGCTGCCACAAGCCTGTCTGATGGCTTGCAGCCCCCCCACCCCCATGCACTGTTTCTTTGGTGCAACTGTCAACTTGTGACAAACCCATGGATTTGGCCCTAGGACCCCACTTTTTGTAAAATTAGGGGATGGTCCCTGGTGCACCCAGATTTGCCACAGGCAGTGGTTCGGCACACAATACACCTATCTAATGGGGCTTTTTAGACTTGAGCCCATGTTCCTTTTTTTTCCCTTTTCTTCAAGTACTGTAGAATGTGCCTGGGCCTCCTGTTAGGATTGTGCTAATTTTTGAAAGGTAGAAGGCTTGAGGGCTCACATCACATTTCAAGCTAAGGCTACACTACCCTTAGCCAGTTTATGGGCCCCCCTCCTTAATACATGCCGCAGTAAGAGTGATTAATTCCTGGGATGGGTGGTGGAGGAGAGGGACACAGTTACAGGAGATATTTGTTCATACTTCAGCTGGCTCCTAGAGATTTCTGCTCTGAACCAGTAGCCCCAGCTTCCCACTCCAGTGAATTGCCGCA
Source organism: Neoceratodus forsteri (assembly GCA_016271365.2). Lineage (NCBI taxonomy): Eukaryota > Metazoa > Chordata > Ceratodontiformes > Ceratodontidae > Neoceratodus > Neoceratodus forsteri. The sequence continues at coordinate 1,876,114,408 of CM057456.1, forward strand.
CCACAAGAGACTGCATGGACTCAGCAAGAAGAGGGCAGAATCCAGTGCACTCTTGCCTGGACCCCCATTCACTGTGTGTTCTTCTAGAGTCTCTCCTAAGCCCAACACAATAAAATAAAGGGAACCATAAGCATAAAGGAAAGAAGGCAAGTTCACAAAAGGGTGGGAATCCTCTATCCCATACTCTGAATTCTTCCTTCGCCCATAGCAACAGCACTGCCAGGGAGCTCCAGGAGCTCTGAACACTCAAGCAGCAACAAGCAGCAACATTCACTCTGCCTGCTTGGGGACAGGAATGTTTGGAACATGCTCTGACAGCATGGCTGCAGTCTGCTCTGTACAAGTGCTGACTTCTTGTGGCACCTTGGCTGGCATGATAGACTGGTCTGGCTAGAGGCAAACAAGAAGGAGGACACTTGGGTAACCACCAGATTGGATGCACTTAAGGCCTACACAAAGGCAGATGCATTAGCTTTGGCTCATATTAAAAAGGTAAAGAACCAGGACCTTGAAGCACAGCTTCAGGGCCACAATGAATTAGAGAAGAAATTCAAGGAGAGCAATTGCTGCTACATGAAATATTGGCAGAAATCATGGGGATGAGGTACAAGGTAGAACACATTGCCACCAAAATGTAGAATATGCCTTATTTCATCTCTGCAACCTTTTCAGAGTCCAGAGAGAAACCATGCAAGCTACTGGCATACTAGCTCAAAAATGCCTCAAAAGATCTTGGACTCCAGGCATTAGAGATGCCAATGGAACACTTTAAACAGATCCAAATGGAATCAGTGAAGCCTTCCTGAGCTTCTATCAGAGCTTTTATACAAAAGAAAAGACTCCCACTGCAGCAGACCTGAGAGTTTCGCCACCTCACTAGCTTGCTCCAACTCTCCCCACAATATAAGGAGCTCCTGAATGACCCTGTACTATGGATGGAGAAGCTTGGGGATGCACTCCATAAGATGCCAGTGGGTAAGGAACCAGGAGAGGGTCGGCTATGTGCTGAATTCCTGGGCTTTTATTCTGAACTCCTTCCAACTCTAAAGGAGGTTGTGGATGAGGCTAGCACCAACAGACAGCTCCTGGCATCAATGAAGACTCCCAAAATAGCATTAATTCCCAAACTAAGGAAGGGTCCCCTGATCTGTGGAAGCTTCTGCCCCATTTCCATCATTCTCATGGACTGCAGAGTCTTTGCCAAAATGTTGATTTTGTGACTCCAGAAAGTCATACCCACTCTGATAAACAGAGATTAGGTGGGTTTCATTCCTCAGAAAAATTAGGATGGGAAACACCAGGAGACTATTAAACCTCATATGGTAGATTTCCAGAAACAAGCACCCCACAGCCCTGGTGTCATTAGACATGGAAAAGGTGTTTGATATGGTTGAGTGGCGCTACCTTTTCCATGCCCTAAAACCTTCAGAATTGAGGACACCTTCATACACTGGGTGCAGACACAGTATCAAGGAGCACAGGCTATAGCCCTTACCAACTCCATGGAGTCAGCCTCCTTTCCTCTGGGGAAGGGCATCCATTAGGGATGTCCCCTGTCCTGCTGCAATTTGTCCTAGCCCTGGAGCCTCTGCCACAGGCAATCTGGAAGGATGACACCATTTTGGGATTGAAATGGGCCATGTGCATACTGCTCTGGCATATGTGGATGACATAATGCTCACACTGTTGAAACCAGAGAGGTTCGTGCCTGCTCTTTCATCCTTGTTGGAGCAGTATGGGTACTTTTCTGGATACAAGGCCAGTGTGTCCAAGTCCCTCCTACTACCATATGGCCAACAGACCATGTGAAATCTGGGCTTCATTTCAGGCCTACATCCAGTACACAGCAGATTAAGTACCTGGGAGTTAACTTCTTCTGGTCCCCTGGAGCAATGGCCTGGCACAACTTGCCCTGCCTCTGGCATCTATCTCCCAAGAGTTGAGAGATGGAGCAAACCACATCTGTCACGTTGTGTCAGAGCACATTTTATTTATTTATTTATTTATTGAGATTTCGAATTAAAACTTTGAGTCAGAGACTCATTTACAAAGGCTCCATGTCAGAATACAAACATTGATTGGCAAAATACAACAGGTAAACATACAGAGGAGGGTAGCATAATGGGTGAGCTGTACATTGGGTATGCTAAGCAACGTTATTGAACAGAGTAAAGCACATAATGATACATAAGAAACAATATCTAAAAACATCTTAATACATAACAGACAATAGTTTCAAATATAGCAGACAATAGTTTAATACATCATAATACATAGGAGACAATGGGGAAGAGAAGCAGAGGCAAAAAGAAACCAGTTGGGGAGAGGCAGGAAGTAAACTTTTGTCAACGGGTATGGAGGCAGGAAGAGAGTCATTTGTCAGAGGAAGAGGAAGTTAGGGGTAGAGGATGCAGGGGTAGGATTGAAGAGAGAGCTGGTGGTGGCCAGAATCAATAACATGCCTGTAAGATGATGATGTCCCATAGAATATTATACCTTTTAGACATTCTTCTCGATCAAGTTGAAAGTGGAGGACTTCAAGGTATGCATATGGGTATGTTGTAGTTCTTCTGGGGCTCTGTCCCCAAATGTCTCAGCTTCTGGAAGCTCACCAGCCATGTGAATAAGGTTGGGTTCTCTATCTACCCAGCTTCACAAGGAAATATGATGCACACATGTTACTACAATTGTCACAGTCCTTCAAAGATGGGTCACAATCCATGCATCCAAAATGGCTGGACAGAGAAGAGGCATCCCAAGGGACTCCCTGGACAAGGCAATTCAGTTTGAAACTATTACCAGGGCGATGAAGCAGCATCCTACCATCAAGGCATCACTGATGGTGTGGAAGAGGTGGGGGCACTGGTCTAGGTGGGATCCCATTATCTTGCTGGATTTCCCATTGTGGGGCAATACAAGGCTTGCCATAGACAAACGCCCTATTAGTTGGCCAAGCAGAACCACCAAAGGAATACTTTATCTGGACCAGCTGTTGGAGCTTCACAATTGTCTCACAAGTCCTTTGCCAATCACAGGGTGAATTATTTCTGCAGAAGCATCAGCATTGGCACATCTCCAACTACATCATGCTCTAAGAGATATACAGTGCTTCCTCTTTATCTGGTCCTCACTTAACATCAGGGTGAACTCCGCCCCATTTTTCAGAAATGCTATCTCCTTTTTAAATGCCACCTCTGTTATCAGCCACCTCTTTTATTTGCCAAAATGTAGGATGTTTGGAGGCTGACAGATAAAAGCGGAGCACTGCACATGGACCCTCCCTACACCACGCAGGAAACAATAAGCTTATTGACATCTTCCACCACTGAAACTGTACGCTGTCTAAGAGCAGCACATTGCATCACAGCTTGGTGGATACTGAAGAGTAACCTACAGAAGCCTTCAGACAAAAATAGGCAGCAAAACTGCAATATGAACTCCACAAAGAGCCTGGAACTAGATTTGGACCCAGCTCCACACAGTCACTAGGGACACAAGGACGCTGTTTACCCAATTTAAAATGTTACACTCGCTGGCACAGAACCCACATCAGCTTCATAGGTGGGGTCTGATAGATATCGGCAAATGTTGGCAACGTGAGAAGAAAAGTGACACTATTACCCACTTACTTTGGGGTTGTGAGGCCTACATCACTTCTGGCAAGAAGTACAGGCCACATACAAAACCAGCAAACACAAATGAAACTGCATAAGTGGGGCCTACCTAGATTCTGCAATTTGCAACATACCCACAACATACTCATGGGGCACTAAATGCCTCCTACTTGCTGCCTCAACACTATGAGCACTTGCATGACCTTCAAAGCCCTACCTCCTTTCCCTAGGCATAGGAACCTCCGCTCTGATGATGACGTAACATGTTGAAATGTAAGCACGTGACCTCTACCCAGAAGAGATGGACTACTATGCAAGCACTGTTGTGCACTAATAGTGAAACAGTTGTTTTTCCAAAGCCACCATTAGCCCTAACAAGGACACCAATACACTCAATGAGTGAGGTATACAAGTTCAGGATCGAATCGTGGATGAGTGATGTTGTTCGGACCATAACCTGGGCCCAGTTTGCTACTGCTTTGTACATGACCATGCTTGGAACTGTAGGTGAACAAACTCTCCCTAGTTTTTGTGCTTAAGCAAGATATAGTAGTGCCAAATTGGTTGATGAGTTTGCCCATGTCCTCTTGTTATTACACAAATAAAGGCTTTAACCTGAGGAAGAAGACTACATGTCCTGCTGTTTATCAAAGTGTTGACTTTTTCCACAGAGTGGAAACTTTGTGCTTTGTAGTATCTCTACACTCCTAGGTAAGTGCATCTAGTATTAGTGCACTTACCTAGGAGTGCACTAGTATTAGTCCTCTTCCTGAAAGGTGAGTCTCTGGTCTTGTGTTTTGCACTTGCATGACCTTCAAAGGCCTACCTCCTTTCCCCTAGGCGTAGGGAACCTCTACAGGGACTGGTACTCCCCAAAACAAACCTAACAGACCTAGGTAATGACTCCTCTTCCACATGCAGATGGTTACCATATCAGGATGTTGCTCAAATGGACCAAAAAGTAAACATGAACCCATTATTTGTTGAGTTATCTTATTATGTCCTGGAAATGCTTCTCTTAGCCTGTTCATCCAGGGGACTGCTTTTAGTCCTGGCTTAGTACTCTGTGATGTTACATGTGCTATATGACTGTTGTGATGTAAAAAATTAAAATAAATAAAATACTTGATTAAAAATACTTTCAATGGCAAGCAATGCCCACTGACCTGCCCACCTTCACCACACCCTCTAATAAACAGTCAGTGGCATAAAGTGGTACCCCTCCTCACTCCACTCTTGTACCAAGCAGCACTTGGTGTCCAGAGGCACCCACTCCCACACTGTCCCATTGCTAGTATACCAGGTATACAGTGGACCCCCACACACACCTTGCCCCATGTCTTGCCTCCCTGGCATCCAGTGGTACCTGCTCCATACCCTGCCCCTGTCTCAGTATACATGGTGTTCAGTGGATCAGTTAGGGTTGCATATTAATGCTGCAAAAGTAAGGAAATGTGGTGTTAAGGAAAACAATTCCACTGAGACTTGATGCATCTGTGACATGCTGTTTCTGGGCTTTGAGCAATCGTAAACCAGCTTTGGCCTTGCCATAACGTCGCATTGTCCTTCCAGGCACATCAAAATACCACATCAATACTTAGAGAGATGAGGCCAAAGTTAGGGCAATACCAACACTGCATTGTACAACTGTTCAAAGACCCAAAACACTACACCATTGATTCCCAAGGCTTGGAAGAATTAATATTGCATTTCCTTACTCTTACAGCATTAAGGGGTAATTCTAACTGATGCCTAAACGTAATTTTTTTCAATGAATTGTCTTACATTTTAAAATGAAATCTAATATCTGATATGCACTACTTTGTATTTTTATTTATTTTTATTTTAGAATTTTTGCAAACCCAGGTTTACTAAGTCTACAGGCTAAAGCAGCAGTGCATGATAGTGGCAAAATTTTGGCCTATCCTTTTTTTTTTTTATTTTACACTGACACTTATGTTTCTACTTGTATGATACCCTTCTTTCCACATTTTGAATCTGCTTTAGCACTTTTGTTTTGCATTTGAAAAAATAAAATGAATACTCCTTTCATATGTCTTGAACCAGGTTTCTATCAGCATTCTCAGCTGTTTTTGTACACCTGGGGCCCGATATTGTAAAATGGGCAAAAGTGGAGTGCAAAGGTATGTTTGCCCTTGCCCATGACCCCAAGGAAGCTATACTCAGTCAGATAGTGTACTGGCACTATCCAACTGAATATAGGGGCATGTTGGCACAGTGCTAAGTCAAATAACGCTGCCCAAACATGGATCTGGGAAGTGCAGGGAACAGTACCCCCAGACCCGATAGCACTGGGGAGCCCCTAGTGCGATATTCTGCAGCACCATGTATATGAGCCCATTGGGCATGCAAGACACTAAGAGGCTATGCATGCCCATCACGGGCTCATTTGCATGGGAAGTGGTAACAGGTTTGTGGCCCTGTGACCAGCCCCCATCCCTGAAATCTCAACCCTGCACATGAGTAATCATTCCTTCATGTCCAGTTGCACCCCTCTCTGATTGCTCAGTCCCATACCATAATATGTAGTCCCTGGTGTTCAGTGGCACTCCCCACCCTCTGATCCCTGTCCCTGTACATAAATAGGTATTCCCTGGCATCTGGTGGCATCCCCTATTGATTTCTGTCACCATACTACTGTATGCAGTCCCTGGTGTCTAGCATTCCCCTGCACTGCCAGCACCGAGTAACCTGCCCTGCCAACCCCGTTAACTTTGTTGTCAATGCCATGGATCTAATATGGTGACTGGCACAGCCCTCCTCTCACCACCTTAGCTGGCTGTTGTATGGTCTGACAGGAAGTGTGTGTTCTGTGTACTGTAAAGGGAGTGCATGTGAATCTAACTCTGAAGACTCCTGTGAAGGAGTGCATCAGTTCCATCCCCTACTCTATAATATGATGCTTCTATTATGGGGATGACCTAGTGGTGATGATTTCATTTAAACTGCTAAATAAAATTCAACTTCCAGTGCAATGCTTGTGATGTACAGTACTACTGCCATGATATAAGATGGTATTGGCTCTGTGATAACAATGACCCAACCTGAATCTAGTAAGTCATATGAAACTGCAAAATTAAATCCAATTTCCAGTGTGTACCTGTCATCTGCTGCTGTCCCAATAAAACAAGCATTTGTCAATGGTGAATGTTTGCTTGCTGGCATTGGCATTGGTAGTGTGGGAGTTGAGAGCTGCATAATAGTAATGGCAGTATGAAGTATTGAACCGAAGCCCACCCCACCACCACCCTGCAGAGACTGACAGGCATTTGGGTGTGCCTTTGGGTCGTCAGGCATAACGGCCACGCTTATTTCACCACACCCTATCCTGCAGACACTGACAAGTGTCACGGTGTGCCTTGGGGTCTTTGGTTCTTATGCTCACCCCATTTCATCAAGAAATACAGGTGAGAATCCCAAGTCACACCCCGATGCCTCTCAATCTCTACAGGCTGGGCGCTGGTCGGAAACCCTAATGCCTCAGGCATTCATTGGCATTTTCTCCAAATTTTCAACATGGTTTTTGTGACCCCACCTTATGAACACTGGCAATATCAGTTTGTTATCCAAAGCTGATTTTGCACAGCGACCACGCCATTTAGCACAACAGGTGCAAAAATACATTTCAACAGGATGCGAAAATGACAGCTGTACTGTTCATGGGGAGGTGTAAAATGGCAATGTTGAAAATCTGCAGTGAAAATATTAAAAAACTGGTGAAGTCACTGAGCGTGGAGAAACTGTGCAACGGCAATCTGTAATGTAATTAGATTGGGAATTGTTTACAGCAGATTGTCAACATCGGCATTTTGGGACCTCCGGTCATGAACAGTGTCACTGTGATTTTCTTTATCTGTCCCGAACAATGATTTCCCACAGCGACCACGTATTTCTATGTGGAAAGTGTGAAAACACATTTTGGCCATGTTGTGAAAAATGACAGCTGTACTGTTCATAAGGAAATGTGGAAAATGCCACTGGTAAAATCTGGACTGAGAATATTACAAATTCATGAAGTTATGAGTTTGCGTGGAAACTACGTAATGCTCACTCGTAACACAGTCATTTTTAGAATTTTTCACCAAATTTTCAAAATAGCCATTTTAAGACCTCTGCTCATGAACAGTGTCACTGTTCCAACAGCGACTCACGCATTTCTGTGCTGGAAGTGTAAAACACATTCGGCCATGGTGTGAAAATGACAGCTGTACTGTTCATAAGGAAGTGTGGAAAATGCCAGTGGTGAAAATCTGGACTGAAAATATTAGAAATCCATGAAGTTACAAGGGTGTGGAAACGCGAATGGTCGTCAGAATACAGTCATTTTATGGACGTAGTTCACCAAATTTTTAACATAGCTATTTTAACACTCTGCTCATGAACAGTGTCACTGTGAATTTCTTAATCTTTCCTGAACATTGATTTCAAGACACCGACTGCCATTGTACGCATAGGGCGGAAACATGTTTTGGCAGAGATGTGAAAATGACAGCTGTACTGCTCATAAGGAGGTGTGGTAAAATGGCAATGTTGAAAATCTGGAGTGAAAATATTGAAAATTCGCAAATTTAAGCTGCGAGGAACAGCGCAACGCATGCTCGTAAAACAGTAATTTTGTGAAATTTTTCACCAAATTTTAACATAGCCATTTTAACACCTCTGCTCATAAACAGTGTCACTGTGATTTTCTTAATCTGTCCCAAACATTGATTTCATACACCGATCTGCGCATTGTGCGCTACATGCACGGAAACACATTTTGATCAGATGTGAGAAATGTCAGCTATTCTGCTCATAAGGAGGTGTGGTAAATGCCAATGTTGAAAATCTGGAGTGAACATATTGAAAATTCACGTTTCACGGCGCATGCGTAGGAGCAACACCATTGCATGCTCAGAAACAGTCATTTTGGGACTTTTTCACTAAATTTTTCAACATAGGGTTTTGGGGCCTACCTCATGAACTGTGATACTGTCATTTTGTAAATCAGTCCTGAAAGGTGGTTCCACACAGTGACCATGAAATCACCTTTCAGGGCCAATTAACACCATGACAGTGACAGAATTCATGAAGTGGGGTCCCAAAACCCTATGTTGAAAATTGGTGAAAAATTCCCAAATGCAAGAGATATGCACTAAAGTTGAAAAACACTATTTATTACATTATACAGCTTACCGGCATTTCCTCAGTTCATGGGTCGGCTTTGAAGAGTGCAGACATGATCCCGTCCAATCAAGATCATCGCGCCGAACTCCGGAGGTAAGTATGGGGTGAGAAGGGGGTGGGGAGGCAGGGTGCAGTGGTGGGCACGGTGGGGAAAATTGGTCACGGACAGTCAGCAAGGGAAGGTTTTTTCTTTCAGGTTTCTTTTTTTCACTTAGACGATGTAGGACATTTGCCACGCTGGGTGGGCTCCCAGCATGGCAGCTGGAAGGTTGTTTGGGGGCCATGGAGCTGATGGAGATTGGGCACCCCATCGGCCATACGATCTGTTGCCATGCTGGGGTGGGCTCCCTGTGTGACATCTGGAACTCTGTTGGGGGGAGCGCAGCACAGCTGACAGGGATTGGGTACCCCATCGGCTATACAGTGTGTTTGAGGGGCACAAGCATGCAGTATGCATGCCTGCGTGTGTGTGTGTGGGAGTGTGCATGAGCACACAGTATCTTATCGCTGCTCACTGAAGCATAGCTGTCCCTTTCAACTGTACGCCCACTGCATTTTCAACTGCTGTCATAGACAGCTGCAGTGTTCATTGGAGAACCGCGGCCGTGACTGCAAACAACTGACTGAACTGGAAAAGGCTGCCACCTCCGAAATCGGATGATGGCACTATGTTTCTAGCACATCGCGTGCAACAAACATAATGGCACCATGTGCTATGTGTTGAATATAGCTCTGATCAGGTATTGAATGTTTTTTATTTATCAAAATATTTCATCAGGAGAGAAAAAATTTGCTAAAATCTTACTTAATGGTGTCCTATAGAGGAGCAACAGTGAACAGTTACAAGCAATTGTTAAACCAGACATGTCTATATTGTGCAATCAATCCATACTGACACGTTTGCTTTAACAATTGCTTGTACTATTCACTGTTGTTCTTCTATAGTACACTATTGTAAGTGAGATATTAGTTTATTTTCTCGTCCTGATGGACTAATTTGATAAATAAAAAGTCATTACCAGATCAGATTTCTCCTCAACACCTATCACATGGTACACAAAACTAAAAAGGTAAAGCAGGGAAAGGGGTGCCAACTGGTACAACTTACTCAAATGAAAACAAAACCAAGCCACTCACCAGAGCTAAAAGACTGCACAGATACTGAAGATAAGTGTCATATCCTTTTATTAAAGTGCACAACAAACTACTCAGGGCCAGATATTCAAAACTTTGCGCTGGGCAAAAGCCATTTGCGCAGGTTTACGCGGGATTAGCGTAGGTCTGCTATATTCAAAAGGCCAAATAGCGCGGGCAAACTGCATTAGCGCCGGGCAAAATTATAATGTATGCAAGGGCAAACCCAGCATGAATACAGGTGCAATGCTATATTCAGCGACTAAGCGCTGCGCTAAATGGTTTTATGCGACTTAGCGTGACACTGCTTGCGGTGCACATTACATAGGAAAAGCTGGTCTTAATCCTGCAATCAGCTTTGCGCAACATTATGGCTTTGCTGGCGTTAGCGCTGGTTTACGTGGGTTTTGCGCGACCCTAACAAATAAATATGACACATAGATAAAGCCAAACATAGAGGAAGCATGTTGTTAACTGATGGCATCACAATGATGCCATCATCTGTCACCAGTCCCAGCCATGCCAGGCAGTAAGTGGTGACCCCCACAGTGGGATAGCACTGCAGTGTGGCCATACAGCACACACCTGTAGACCACACTTCCGTGGACACCAACAGATGCTAGCACACATGCAGCACTGTGGGCATGGAGGATGTTGAGGGAGCATATATGGGTGGCTGGGCTGTGCTACAGATCAGTGTGGCCACAAGGCTGGGACACATCATGCAGTGTACATGGGTCAGTATTGGAATACCCCAACACCAGTGTGCCTTTGGATAATATATGCCCCCAGCCACATACCACAGCTGTACAACTGCCATAGCACACAAAGCCAGAAATGTACATGTCACTGTGAGCATCCATGCCACAGGTGCAGCATCTGTGGGTCACACAACAGTGTAACAGTAATGTCCAGTGTCAGAAAACATCCACAGGTTGGGCGCCACTGTGTATAGTGCAGTCATCATCACTGCCCTACACACCATAGGCATTGCTGTGTCCATGCACTACTGGCCCCTTGCTACTGTAGTTTCTGCTGTGCACTGTAGCATGCCCTACAATGTGACAGTTGAATGCAGCACCACCACCACCTGTGCCTATGGTGTCCTGTCCCCTGGGGTATAATATGCTATGCTATGCTGTACTGTTTACATGTAGCCTGCAGCTATCATCATGCACTGCCAGACTGACCACAGGTGGAGCTGCGGTTGACCTGGTCAGCCCCTGTACTTCCAGACTGACCTACAGGTGGCTCTGTGGGACTCTGCAGTAACGCTGGGCAAACTGCATGCAAATCAGGGTATAATGAGATACTAATCCGTTGTTTGCCCAGAGGCTATGTAAGTAGGCTCATTTGCATAACACTTTTGAATGTGGCACATTTTAGCCCGGGCAAATGTGTTTGCTCCGGGCTAACTGTTAGCTCACGCTAATGTTGCGCTAATGTGTTAGCACGGCGCTAACGGTCACGGGAATATTATACAGTTTGATCACTGTTCTTCACATCTGCTGCTTCCTGCAGCTGTACTGAGTCCATGCATTTTCTGGCACACATTGGCCACGAGTTCGCTCTGTACCTGCCCTCATGTTGCTGTGTACTGTGTTGTTGTGGGTTGCACTTCCTGGTTGCTTTATTCAGTGCTGTCTTATTCAGGGCTATTTTTGCCCTGCAATCCCAGCTCAGTTTGCATGGCCTCATTACCATGCCATATTCGAAGCTATTTGCCCTGGGCTATTCCTTTTGAATATAGCGTGCTCTGTCTCGGCTAAGTTTGGCTCATGGCAGTGCTAATTTTGCCCCGGGGCAAAGTTTGAATATCTGGCCTCAATGTTTTACTTTGCATCTTTATCAGGAGAGTAAAAAGCACTCCCAACAGACCACTTAAATAGTGGCTCTCTTAAAGATGCAGTACAATAAAATCAATTAATATAATGAGGTGTCAGTGCTCAAACATATATACAATATTTACATTAATTAACATATCACAACTCTATTATATTGATAAATACCAACTCAGTTTCATACAAAAGCTCATAAATATGTTAAAATACATATGAAATCAATACATTTGATATATCATTATATTCTGTTTTCCAGATTAGCATCAGAAATGTTAATACTAGCTAAATCCATTGCTGTCTTATCAGCTGAAATTATAACTCTGCCCTAACACTATTACACATCCCATAATTTGTGACTGTCATCCCTAGCCTCGCCACCTCTTTTTGCCCGCCTCCCCAACTCTTCCCTCCCTCCCTGGCCTTCCTCATGCCTCCCTCCCACCTGCTGACCTCATACTTCCCTCTCCGCTTAAATTGTTGCAATATTACTCTCTTTTGCACTTGAGCTCATCCCTCAACATCTTGTTTCCTATCCACCCCTAGAATACCATTTGCTGCAGACAAATGACAGGTTTCACTGTCAGGCATCTCATACCCTTAAGTGTGTTAGTTAGCCTCATTTCCTTTTTCCCTAACCTCTTGTGTAAACATGTACTACTCTGGTACATCTGTTTGTATCTACTACACTGTAACTGTACTACTTTGTTTGTATTGTGATCATGATGTGGAACCTATGTAAAGAGCTCTGAGCTCAAGTGGTGTTATCTGAGACAAAAAATAAAAAGGGGGCTATCTCAATCTGATCATTCAGGCCTGGAAAAGATGTGGCCTGAAATTTGAAAATCCCAAATTTTCTTTTGCCAACCTCAGTTCTATACAGTACATCTCCTCTTGGCCCTGTAGATACTTTGTCTATCCCCATAAACAAACCATAATGTTCCTTAGGATTACCTGCCCCTTACACATGTTCTGCAAGTACATAATCCCTATTCCATTTTGTAGTGCTCTCATGTGATCACCCATTTTCTCTTCAGTTTGCAGCTTTTTACCCACACAGAAGACAATCGCACTGACATGTGGCTAAGTAAGCTATGTGGATACTATCACAATTGATAGATTTCTTAATCTGATGATTCTCTGTTTATGCTGGATTCACAAAACTGTTCCATTCATTGAGTACAATACAATACTTACATGACCCATTTAAAATTACCACTAAGCATAGGTGGCAACCAATTGGTACTGCTTTGTGGTTGTGTGGGCTACAAACTATGTGTCACCTTGTCTTCAACATTTGATGTACTCCAGTATACAATCCTAGGTATTTGTGCAGTATAATCTGACAATTTTTCTTCTATTTGGAGTATACTGCACTCAAATTTTTCTGTATAATGTTTCTAACATCTCCAACCTGGATGCTGTAGGTTGAAACAAAATAAATAGTTGGACCAAGCATATTATCATTCGCATTTCTATCCCTAGGTGTCAGAAAGTCAATCCTATTTGAGTCTGAAACCCTCTCCTATGCTCTTTGTATCACCTGGCTACTCTAACCTCTATCCCTGAAGCAATTTACCATTTCCTGCCAGTTTGCTTGAAAAGATTCTGAGTACTAACGTTCCTGCAAACATACAGGAACTGACTTGTGGGTATATTATCTATGGTGTGTTTGGGTGGCATGATCTAGACAATAAAAAAGACTTCTGGTCAGTACTTTTCACTATAAGTTTGTGTCCACACCTCCTCCATATTCATTGAAATTTTGAGATCCAAAAAATAACTCTTTAAAAAGCTGTGGTTAACTATAAATTTAAGATTCTAATTCATACTTTCCAAAAGGACACAAATCAAAACAACTCCTCTACTGCCCCATGCCAAACCTTAAAATATATCATCAATAAAACACCTCCATAGCATAGTCCTAGATAACTAAGGATTTGTTTCAGCTTCATACACCAACCTTCCCAACAGCCAAAATGTAGGTTAGCATAGCTTGCACAAATGAAGTGTCCATTGCTGTTCTTTTGTCTGAATATAGTACTTGCCTAAGAAGGTGAAGACATTACTTTCAAATGCAAACCTTCCAAAATCCATTAAAATCAGTTGAAGGACAAGCTGATGGTCCCTTTGATCCAGAAAATAGGACAAGGCCTGCAGACCTCCCTCATCTGGAATGTTAGTTCAGAGTGCCTTCCACATTGAGGGTCACCAAGAGTTCTGTACCTCAAAAGGAAGTCATCCAACACTCCCAGAATATTTGGTTTATCCTTAGCATAAGATCGCAAAGATTAAACAAATGGTCTTACTTGAAAATCAATATACTGAGACAGAGGTTCTGTCAAAGACTGTATCGAGGCAATGATGGGTCTACCCACGGATTGTTTAGACATTTGTGAATTTTAGGAAACATGTATTTTGTTGGCCTAATGGGATGCAGTACTAACAAGAACAGAAAATATCATTATCAATAATACCCTCCTGCACAACATGAGTAAGAAAAGGATCAATCTTGTTTTCAAAGGAGAGTGTGGGGTCACAAGCCAATGGACAATAATACCTTGCATCAGATAATTGCCTCAGAACCTCAGCTATATACACAGGGGTGTAGCCAGGAATTTTAAACTCTACTCAAAACTGATGCCCTGTTGCCCCTGTTATGTAAACATAAACTGAAATATGCACTGCAATGTCACGCTATTGCCCCCTGCATTTGCCATCTCTGAGTTCAAGTAATCAGTTTCTCCTGTGATCTTCCTTCCTTTGTTTTCCACCTGTCTGATAAATTGTTCTTGTTTGTGTATTTGGCTGGTGGCATCTGTGCCCATAGCAAACAACAACAAAAAGGTAAAGGGACCAGTGCGACATGGACATAATGTGACCTCACAATGTCCTTGCTTTCCTCTTTTGTTGCCCCTGCCTGATTTATTGCCCTGCCTGATTTCTTTTACTGTACTCTGCTGCGTACAGTGCATATGCCTGCCGACATCCCTGTATATACATACAGTATCTGTGTCTTGGACCACCCTACTGCCCCCTTGTCTGCAGGATTAATTTAATACTTAAATCTCTTTCAAGTTCTTTCAAAGCCTTAAATTCCTCAGTGTTCATATTGACAAAAGTTGCCTGATTATAATGTATCATCAATTGCCTCAAATCTACTTCAAAAGCTTCACAAATATATTCACTGTGGGGTTAGTGGATGGAATAAATGTAGATTTCCTTTTAAATTTGTGTATCTCCTGTTGTTTTCTCAGCACAGATTGTTTATCACCATCAAACCACACTAGTTCATTGTTATTTTGGAGATGTTCAAGACTCACATTTCCTCAGTCTAACCTGTTCAACTCATGTCTGTGTTATGATATAAATTCCTTAAATTCACTAAATGGCCACATTTCGTTATGTCAAAAATATTTCAAAACAATTAATATTCACTCTAGGAATGAACTTTAAACCATAATTCAATACATCCAGTTGGGCTTGTGTAAGTGGCTTACTTGGTATTTTTATAACATTCACTCCACTATGTCCATCTCTCAATACCTCCCACTCCTCCCTCTGATATCTCCGGCTCTTTTCCAATTGTTGTATCCCTGTGTATGTCTCTGTTAGGAGTGGGGATACCCTTCTCTTATGTTTTCCCTTCATGTCCTCAACATGGTCCCTTGTGATCCCTGAATTGGACTTAACTGGGACTCCTGCATAGCTGTTGCTGTTTGCCATGGGGTAGCTATTTGTGGGATGGTGGTGGTGTTAATGGATTCTCATCCTGTGAAAAAGAAGCACCAGAGTCTCCATCAGTATTCCTGTATCAAATGTACTTTGATTAGGATAATAACATTGCTTCAAGATAGATTTAGGTGTATTATTATTCTTATGTTGCTTCCAATTAAACACCCGATTATTCAAATACTCTTGTTTAACCCTAATAACTTTCTTGTTTATATTCCCTTGTTTTCTGATCAAATCTCACAGTAGTGCATCCAAATTATCTTTAAAACTGTTGAACTCAGGGTGCTTAGAAAGTTTAAGTAATATAGCTTCCTTGATTATAGGTTGCTTTGTTAAGCGCTGTTGCACCTTAATAGCATTAAGGCTCATTAGTCTAGTGAGGCTTCATATATTTCCTCCTTTCAGAGAGTGAAAATGTCCTCTCTCATCTCTCTCTCTGCCAAATGTAGGAAATGTAAGGATCTATAAACTCTTGGCACTCTTTTCTGTAATGAATATTTTCTAAAGCTACCTGTTGCCAAACCACTCATTGCATTTTAAGGGCCAATTTCTCCTAGTCAATGAATGTTTCGTATCAAAGTGGAATATTGAGATTGCACAATGTCTACATGTTTGGTTTAACAATTGTAATTGTTCACTATATAGGACTCCATTGTAGGAGAGATTTTAACTAATTTTTCCTCACCTGATGAAATATTTTGATAAATTAAAAAGCACTCATTGCCAGATCAGGTTGCATGCTCAACACATACTGTAGCTTATGGCCATTTCTATCAGCACAGCAGCAGATGGCATGTACACACTGGAAATTTGAATTGATTTTGCAGTTTCACATGACTCATCAGATACAGTTAGATAATTGTTATTACAGAGCCAATACCATCTACATCATGGCAGCAGTACTGTACATTACAGGCATCCCACAGGAAGCTGATTTTTTATGGTTTCAAAGAAATCATCACAAACTATTTCACCCTCCCAATAACAGAAGCATCATATTATGGAATAGGAGGACGGAATTGATGTATTCACTCATAGAAGTCTTCAGAGTTAGATGTACACACATTCCCTTTACAGTACCCAGTAGAGTACACAACCAAAGGGTTGCAATTCGATATGTATAATAAATAAATAAAAAGTACAAGGACATTTGATCCCTGACAGACAATACAGTGGCTGGCTGAGATGGTGAGAGGAGGGCTGTGTGACACTGTATGGCTCCCAAGGCACCAGCCACTGTGGTAAAGGGAGTGGCAGTGTACCCAGTGCAGGCAATGTGGGGACCACTAGATGTCAGGGATTTATTTTCATAAATTGCAGTGAGCAATCAAGGGATGGGAAGCTACCTAGACACCACACACTATCTTGAAACTACAGGAGGGAGATCAGTTGAGGTACCATTGGATGTCAGGAATATTTCATATTTTATGGGGATGGGGATTAGAGGGTGGTGGGTACCAGAGGACTGGGATTGGAGTGGGTACCACTGGAGTCCAGGGAATGGGAATGTGAATGGGGCTTGAGGGTGAGGGTTCACCACTGGATGCTGGGAAATGTTTTATATTTCATGATGGCAGGGATCAGATGGGGGTACCCTGCATGCCAAGAAATGTTTTATATTTCATGGGGACAGGGATCAGAGGTTGGGAGGTACCACTGGATACCAGAGAAGGTTTTATATTTTATGGGGAGGGGATCAGAGGGTTGGGGTAGCACTGGACACCTGAATTTTATATTTAACAGGGATGGGGATCTGAGGGTCGGAGTACCACTGAATGCCAGGGAATGTATTATATTTTAGGGGTATGGGGACTAGTGGGTGGGGTATAACTAGACATCAAATAACAGGTGTGCTGTCCCAACCACCAACTTGGTTGTTGACTGCAGTGGCTCCACCAGCTGCTAGGGTTTGCTAGAGTAAGTCGGACTTCTATGGTAAGTATTGCAATGAGCAAAGTGGCCTGCACTACACCTGTTCTACAGTGCAAAATGCTGAATATAGTGCTGCACCTGTATTCATGTCCCTGCCCCTCCCTTTGCCCAATGAATACATTATCTTTCATTGCACAATATCCACTTTAGTGTGCACCTTCCCCCTTTGAATATTGTGCTCAGGAGCAAACTGCATGCAAATGGCACACAATCACTTTGCCCACCAAGTAAACTTTTGAATATGTGGCCCCTGATGTCCTATAAGGTCAGACAGCAGTGCCTAGTGCATGCTAGCTCATTATAGTCACAAGAAAAGTAATCCTAAATAATGAGTGTTCAAAACAACAGAGAATACTGAGGTAAACCTGGGGCTTAATCCTCAAAACTGGTAGTAATGCACAGTGCCTGTGTCAAACAGAAGTAATGCAAGGGGCACCTAACATCACAACTTTTGTAGTTTGTGATCCTGGAGGGCCAGTTGCAGCACAATGGAGACCCCTGCATCAGAGCAAGTGGACATCAGGCCTGCACTAAGATTGGGAGTGTGCCAGGGTGCTAAGGGACCTGTGACATACACTGGCTGCAACATCCCCTTAAATGGGATTCTAACAGCCAACAAGACCCATCAGGACTTAGACCACACAAGAGGTGGTCTAACAGCCCTTGTGCCACCCCTGCAGCCTTCACAGGGTGGGAAGGAACCTGTGCCACTGCCCACTTGTGGTATACCACACTCCCACATCACCCTGAGCACTCACTCTCAGTGGTGCAGTGCCCACAGGTTCCTTCCATGGTGCCAGGCATGAAGCAGCCTTCCCACCCATGGGCAACACAGGCACAGTAGCACCCTGCAATGTCCCCATGGGGACCTGTGCCACCCCAGCACCCATCTCTGCCCCACCTGCCCTCCTGACCCTGTCCTATCCTGCTTGACACTGCCAGCCTCCAGGCTGGTCTTCGATACTAGGTGTCGATTGCTTCCTGACTTCCCGCGGCTTGTGGCTAACCCACTCCCATGCACCTTGCCTTTGGCAAACAGCAACATTGCCACAAGTTGTGGGACTTTGCACCAGGACCCCACCTGTTCATGAATCAGGTGCAGAGTCCCTAGTGCACCAGTGATCGTGCAAGATGCCATTGGTGCAGCTTGCATCGATCATTGAGATCCAGCCACTGGTGTGAGACATATTAAAAGAGAACTTCTTTTATTATCTCAAAGGTAAAACTGACTGAAAATGGAGAAAAAGGGTATCACACAAGACAGGAGATAAGGGCAAGCTAAAACAGAATAAAAAGTATAGGCCAAATTTTCACCTCAGTCATGCAATGCTCCTTTTATCTTTAATTTAGTCATTTGTCAGTTACTGTAAACATACTGACAGCTATCTATTTTCACATGGTCCCTTACTCTGTAAAGCTCCCTGGTTGCCATGATCACTGATCTGCAGCATACCTGAGTTTACCAATGGAGTTCAACAAGAAAAATCTTGGCACTGAAACCAGAACCATTTAATATCTTTTGCGTGCTATGCATACCTAGAGAATCATGACTTTGTGGAACTACAATGGAATTGTGTGGAATTCAGTGGAATATTTGAAATGAGGGTTTTTCTGTCATACCTCATCTGTCTGTTGAATTAGAGACCTAGAATTTCACACTTACTTGATGTTAGGTGTCTTAAGGACATGCCAGTAGCTTGACATTTTTATGAGTAGTTTCAAAATTGCACAGGCACAAATTCAGGCAATTTTTTTTTTTGAAGAAGTTCTATGAAAATATTTACCTGCATATAATGAACCCCTTTGAAGCTAGATACAGTATGTGCAAATTAGCATGCTTTCCTTCTTGGAAGGATCACAGAAACTATTACGCTAAATAATGAGATATTTGTTTTAGTATTTTGTGACGGGTACAGATATTCATAATTTCATTATATATTTATTTCTGAAATGTTGTAAACATCTTCTAAAATTGAGTTTTATCTTCTCTGCTGCTGTAGTTATAGACCTGAAATCTGGCAAAAATACCCAATGTAAATGGATCCAGATACAGTATCTAAAGAGCTGGAAAATTTGCTTAGTAGTTTAAAATTTGTAGTGGAAATACCACAAATTATTATTTGCAAAATATCCTTAGATGATTATGTTATCATAATAGACAATGCCTCCAGAGTTAGTGTTGTGCAAAATTGAATATTTTGCAATGCAAAATATTTCATGCAATTAATGCATTACAATATTTTGCTTGGCAAATGCAAATTTCGCCAGTGGTGTGAGAAAATTTTGCCCCAAGCTGGTGAAATTTTGCCACTGCTGGTGGAAGTACACCACTCACGGGTGAAATGTCACCTCCTGTGGGCGAAATGTCACCATCTATGCTGGACAGGTGGACTGCCGAAGTGCCGGGGAAAGCTGTGAAATTCGCGGCAGTTATGCGAAAATTGTTCACGCTGCAGGTGGTGATTTCGCTGCAATTTTCCTCTATCTAGAGTTCCACTGTGGAAATCAGTCTCACAACACACTTATCACCATTGCTTTTGGCAAGCTGAACTGAGCTGCTTGCAGTCCTGTAGTTCTTTACAGGGTGATTATTTTGCCTCCTTCCTTTTTCTATTTTCTCTCTAACTATAGGTCGATCAAGCTAGACAGTGGAACTGCTGATTCACCTGATATCCTCCTTGTTCTTCACAGTGACACACTTCCTTAAAATGAAAGTCACCTCTCCTTCTCCTGGCAGACTTATCGAATTGAAATGGGTCAGAATTCCTACTTCTTGGAGTCCCAGTCACTATGTTCCCCTGTGTCCCTTTGAGTGCCTGTAAGTCCTAGACTTACAGATTAATCAGGAACTCTGGCTAGCAGTTTTACTGGATGTAATTCTTATAGTCAGTTTTACTGGATGCATTCTTATATGACCTACAGGATTTGATATCCCTCCTTGTTTCTTGCTAGAGCTGGTAGGTTACAATCCTTGTGCTACCCAAACCAGTTGTCCTTTTCTTGGTGAGCTCCATACATCTATTGTACTGTAACTCCTGCCACCAGTGATGGCCTGTACTAGCTGCCCCAACCCATATCCATTAGTTTAAACCCACCTGACTATCATATCCCTTGCCATGGACAGTACCCCTTCACTCTTGGCATGGCTGCAGTAGATCCTTATCATGCAGGCATTCCTTGCCCTAGAATGCACTCTAACTTTCCATTATGGTAAAGAAGAACCTCCCTCTTTCAACAGAATCTTAACAAAAGTCAGCTTGTCTATTTTCTGTCACTGTCATTCCTCACATGCCCCAGAATAATGAGGGCTTTAAAGAAGATGCCTCTGGGCACCTTTCCTTAGGAGCATCTCTGATTTAATAAATGACCCCTCAGTGCTGAATTGTCAACAATGAGTTTTACTAGAGCATAAATGTCACCATTCATCCATTCATGCCATTCATCCAGCAGTGTCAGTGACTCAGCAGGTTGCACACTCACCTCTGAGGTCAGAAAATCAGAAAGCTGTGGGTTCTATACCCACACCTGGCACTAGGTTAAATTCCAATACTGACACTGCATGATGAGCAGGTGCTGCACTCCTGAGGTGCCGACATTCAGATGAGATGTTAAACTGAGGTCATGTTCTGGTGGTTCTTTACGTGGACGTTAAAGATCCCATGGCACTTCTTGAAAGAGTAGGGAAATTTTTATTGATCAAAACAAAACATCAGCACAAGTCACAAGAAAATACACATTTTATAGCCAAGAAAACAGGGGAAAAGAAAAGGAAAAAATCATTCTCTATGCAGTCACTTTTCTCCTTACTTTAAAATAGCATCAAAGAGGAAAAAATACAAAAGGAAATTAACAATATGCAAATTACTATATGAAAAGGTATAATTTCATCCTATATTGCTAAAGCTTAACCAAGGTATGTTCTGCCATAACATTTGATATTTTCTAGGTTCCAAGCTTATTATTTCCTTCTTTTTGTTTAAGAATAGCAGCTTCAATTTGTTTTATTAAAGTTAAAATTGGTGTATCTGTATGTTTAATGAAAACCTGCATCTTACCTGCCACAGATAGTACTTAATGAAAGCAAAATCAAATTTAAAGTACTAGGTTTGTATCTGGGGTAGCCCTGTATAATGGAGTTTGCCCTTAAGGGACAGACCAGGTTGTCCTGGTGCATCCTTCCTTTCATTAGGATGGTTGTGCTCAGAAGGAGGGGAAGGAAGGGGGAGGGACAAGGGATATAACAATGGCCAGGCAACAGGAAGGGAAGGGGCAAGTGGAGGTACATAATGGACAGCACAGAGGTGTTTTAGCCACTTTTGCTGGAGTTTTGAACTTTGGAACTGCAGCATGTCAGATTGGCAGATTAATTGGAAGGTTTGTGCAACAAGGAAAGAGGTAAGGAAAAAACAAACAGCATGGTAGAAAGGTGTTGAGTTAAAAAAGGCAAGAGAAAAGAAAGGAATGAGAGAGGAGAATATAAACCTGAAGGACAAGAATGCAGAAGGTAGGGGCTTTGGTGTTTGACTGTGATGTAAGGTTTTGGGTTCAAACCAATAGCAGAATGTTAAATACATAGCATCTGAAGGGTAGTACAGATGTACAAAACAGTTATCGAGTCAGAGGATGTGAAAAAAAAATTTAAGCATAGTAAAATACTCGTATTTCAGGATAGTGAGCATTTGTGTTGTCCTTTTGAGCATAATGTACAGACAGCAGTGGTGACAAAGCAGGTTTTTAACAGAAGGAACTTGAGTGTAAGTGGCACAGGCAGCAGTTGTTATTTCATGGAGCGATGCATATGGCAGCGGTAAAGGAGTTTTGGGAGAAAATGTAAAGAAAGGCAGGAGAGGTGAGCATAAATGGGGTTGCAAGCACTCTGTGGCAAAAAGGAGGCAGGAGCACTGAAATGCAGAAGGGTTTACGGTTGTTGGCATAGTGGCGATGATTTGTAGCAGGGTACAAAGGAAGCATGGTAAGGGGCCTGGCGGATGACCCAGAAGGAATGGGGAATGGTAAAGGAAACCAGGAGGTAATCAGTGCAGGGATCACAGAAAGCATGGATCCTGTGCATGCAGCTGGTTGCCTGATGGAGCTTGGAGCACCACACGGAGAAGGCGCGTGTAGGAGGCCTGAGCAGTGAGGCCTAGCGTGGACATGGAACAAGGGATGGATGATGGTGGCCATGTGGGCATGACATCACATGCCTCACCGAAGCCGCAAGGGAATGGGAGCAAGCTATGGGAGAGGGTGGGGACCCAGGGATGGCAGACAGAGGAAGGCATGGTAAGGGAGGCCAGGGAATGTGGAGAAAGGGGGTCTGCATAGAGTAGGCCACAAAGCGTATGGCATGATGTCACATGCCACAGGACCACGCGTCCGGCCACAGGTTTGGAGGAAGCTGGAGGCAGGCGATGGCCTAAACAAAAGGACAATACGACGGGGAGGGAACAGCCAAGGACCAGAGCTGCAAGGGAAGAAAAGGGCACAAACAGGAGGGCAGCAATGACAGCCACAAGTGGCAGGAGGCCTAAAGGGGCGGGGACCACAAAATGGGGGATCAGGATCAGCCCCTGAACTCAAGTAGCACAGCCTGAAGGGGACAAGGCCAAAAGACAGGCTTGGAAAGGCATCATGAGAAGGCACATGACAGCACGAAATGGGAGGAGCCTTTGCAGGCCCAAAGAGGTGGACAAGAGAGGATTTGAACCACGTGATGGCTAGTAGCCAGCAGAGACCCGTGGGGCCGAGCATGACAAGGGAATGAACAGGCCCAAAGGGGTATCAACTAGAGGCAGGGAAAAAGCATAGAAAAGGGTAGTTGTGGACTGGGAGTCCACAGGAAAGGACACTGGAGATGCGTGGAGGTGCAATCATCCGAGGTCGCGGGAGTGGAACTGGTGATGAGACAAGGGCCTGTCGGGTAATGGGGAGACAGAAAGGGAGTGAAGGTGGGGAGGATGGGGACTGAGGTCAGTAAGCTGGAAGGAGCCTGTGGTATGAGTGCAATGTAGGATGACCAAAGAGGAAGGGGATGGCCACGAGGGCATGATGTAAACATCACGTTAACAACAGAATCTTGTTTTCTTCTCTTCAGTTGTCTTTGCAGTGTGAGAGGATGAAGGACATGGCACCAAAGAAAAGCAGGCCTTCAAGGAAGATGCTTACAGGGCTATAGTGAATTGGTGGAAAAAGCCAACAGAATGTGGGAGCTGGTGGAAGGGAGAAACCAGGAGACCTGGGGAGAAAGAAGCGGGAAGGAAAAGGGGCAGAGGAAGAGGAAGCGGCGGCCGAAGAGGCCACGCAGTCCCACAGGGTACAACCAATGGTAGTGGGACCCACCAAGGTGGCGATCCAGTACCTCTGCACCTAGCGACCTGGTACCGCCAGTACCTCCCAAGACCAAGTCAGGATCCCCTGGAGGAACCAGACCAGATCTCCCAAACATGGTGGTTCCCTCAGCCGCTAGTGGTGCACCCACCCCTCAACCACAGGGTGACACAACGGGCACCAGGAAGATGGCAGGCAACAAAACTCGGACAAGGACCCAGGTAACACACCCAGTGCAGTGGGTGACAGTATAAAAGAGTATATTAGTCAGGTGTGTCAGCACTTGGGATAGGAGGCCTAGGGCAAATGGGTCAGCCCTGGCAGAGATCAGGACAGAGAAAGAGGTACGAAAGGGAAGGAGGGAGGTAGTAGAGAAAGAGGAAAAGGAACAAGGGAGAAAGGTGCCCCCAGGATGATGGTAGGTGAACATGTTCCACTGGCCACAAAAGAAAAGATATGGAAAGGAGAGTATGTGGATATATTTGTGTTGGTGAGCAGGGAAGCAGCAGCAAAGTATGAGGAAATGAAAACATAGGAACAGTGAAATGGCAGCAGCGGTAGTCTTGTTAGGAAGAAAACAAATTCACAAAAGGAAGACTTGGGATGGGTGGTATGTAGGTTTTGCCATCTTCTCAGCCATTGTATTAGAAAAAACAGAAATGGGCATCCCACTCATCACATACTCCCTAATAATAAGTGGGCAAAAGCAAAAGGTGGGGTGGGATGGATATACTATGACAAATTTATTCGCAGAGAATGGCAACATATGGGGATGTGAGATGGGATATGAAGCAGCTAGACTTATGGACAGACTCAGTAATGGATCAGTCCACTCCTGAAGGGAGTGGGGAGGAAGGTGTTGTACCCAGAGATACTGTTAGGCTTACAATAGGGCCTTTTGTTCATGGCCTCAATGTCACTTTTGGTCCGCGATGTTCGAAATATGGGAACGAATCCAAGAAACAGATGCAGAATGACATGGGCCCAGACAGCACAAGAATCCAGGGTCAGAGTTTAGGTCAACAGTTTTTCAAGAAGGACAGGGGTTTAAAGGGCAGGCATGGCAAAGGGTAGGGAAGTGTTGGGGAACTTGAGCAGAGGAGGTCAGAATCACTGATCGGAAAAGCCGAACACTGAGCGAGACAGGGACCTGGGAGGGAAAAGGGGAGAGAGACAGGAGCAGTTTGGGATAGCCAGAACCCCTATCAAGATAGAGGCATGGAGAGTTGGTTGGACAGATATCTGAACAAAAAGTGGCGGGATGATCAAAAAGGTTTGCACAGGTTTTTCATTTCAGTGTGATTGGCCCAGACAAGTGAAAGAGGCAAGCAACCTGGGGTCGGCAAAAGAGAAGGAAGAGATGTTAAGATAAAAGATAGAGAAGGAAAAGGTAGTGGTGAGAGTAGAAGGCCCATTTGAACACCCCATTGCAGAACATGAGGATCTCACCATTAGGTTTGGTACCCAAGAAACAGGAAGGAGAATATAGGTGATTCACCACCTTTCCTTTCCAGAAGGGATTCAGTGAATGATTTCATCAGGGAGGAGTATAGTAGGGTAACATATTCAATATTAGAAGATGCAGTCTGGATAATCTGGGCTACTAAGGATGCATGGATGGCAAAGACGGATATCAAATCTGCATTTAGGGTGCTGCCAGTCAGGAGAAGACTGGGACCTCTTGAGTTTTAAAGTTGGGGTCAGTACTATTTTGACAAAGCCATGCCCATGGGATGTTCGATAGCATGTGCAACATTTGAAGCATTCAGCACCTGTTTGCAGTGGATATATCAAGAGAAAACTGGTTATGGAACAGTTATTCACTATTTGGATGATTTCCTTTTCATCGGTAGTGGAAAAAGGAGATGCAAAAATGCTGAGTAAATTTCAAGAGCTGTGCAAGGAATTGGGGTTCCACTGGCACGCGAAAAACAGAGGGCCCTGCAGGGTGCTAGAATTCCTGGGTACTGAAATAGATGTCCCAAGGGAAATATTCCTGCTGCCAACCCAAAAGTAGAGAAACTGAAAGAATTGATCCTAGTATGTACAGGCAGGAGGGATACAACTAAAACAAATACATCAGGTACTAGGGCACCTGAACTTTACCTGCAGGGCTATTGAACCAGGAAGGGCATTCACAAAAAGGTTAGCAAGGGCTACAGCTGGGTGACCAAACCACACCATTGAGTAGACCTGACAAGAGGTGTCAGGAGGATTTTAGCATATGGGAGGAATTTCTCAGGGAATATAATGGCTGCTCTTTCTGGCAGGAGGGTGGGTGTATAACACAGACCTCGATATTTACACAGATGCAGCTGGGGCCTAGGCATGGGGGCTACCTGAAGGGCAGGTGGCTTGCAGAACCATGGCCTTCTGACTGGGTAAGGATGGCAAGGTAAGAGATATAACATTGCTAGAGATCATGCCCATCTGGGCATGTACCCAGTGTGGGGAAGAGTTACGGGATCAGACAGTGACATTCTGGTGTGACAATAGAGCAGTGGTGGAGGTCCTAAACAACAGGGGGCCAGGTCATAAACAGTCATGCTAGTCTTATGACATTTAGTGTTAAGGCCTTGCAGCTGAACATGCCATTCAGAGCAAAACACATAGAAGGGGTACACAACACCCTGGCTGACAGCCTTTCCCATCTGCAGCTGGACCATTTCCAGAGGCTGGCACCAGCAGCAGAGAAGCAAAAATGCCCATACCAATGATCATCTGGGACATTGACAAGAAGAGCAGAACTGTTGTTTCACAGCTCATGGGCATCTTCGACTCTGAGGGCCTACGATGGGGCCTTGCAAGTGTTTCAAACAATCAGGGCAACACACCATATGGATGTAAGTAGGCCACTCACAGAGGAACAATTGGGAAAGTTCAACAATTGGGAACAATTGGGAACAATTGGAGCAATGGCAAAAAGGAAAAGCCCACTCCACAATGGGGGTCTATTTAGCAGGGATTAGTGTTATCTGCAGCCTAAAAGGATGGAAGGACCCAACAAAATCATGGTTTATTAGAAGGATGATGCAGGGATGGGGTAGGTTGAAGCAAGGTCCAGTAGACAATAGAAGACCAATAGGGGAACAGTGGCTAGCAAAACTAAAGGATGTGCTACCGCAATATGCAGATCAAAGACCAAGACCCAGCTATTTCACACGATTTATGTTGTAATGTTTGCAGGGGCCATGAAAGTGAGTGAGGTGGTAGGTCAAGGCAAAAAAGACAAGAAAGGGGGATTAGAATGGGAAGATATAAATTGGGGATGAAAGAGATACAGATCAAGATTAAGATGTCAAAGATGGATCAAAGAGGACAGGGTTGCATGGTGACACTAAAGAGACAGGTAAAGGCACAGTATGCCCAGTGCAGGCTTTGTGGGCTTTCACCACAGAGCATGGGACCAGGACAGGGAGATTATTTGTTAATGGTGATGGAAGAAGGGTCACCAGTTATCAAGTCACAGCATTGCTCAAGAACGGCATGCAATTCTTGGGGAGGACCCACTTAATTATTCGTCCCACTCCTTGTGGATTGGGGCTGCCTCACAGTGGGCAGTGGCAGGTGAAGCCGGGATAGTATTTTTGAAAAAGGACGCTGGTGGTCTGCCAGTTATAAGAGATATATCCGAGCACTGAAGTGAGAAAAGTACCATATTGCCTATGTTTTTGTTACAGATGTGGAGGCGAATGGGGCAGGGGGAGGACAGGGAGAGGATACTGTGGTGAGGAAACTAAGACAATATACTGTATAAGATAATTAATTTTGCTTAAACCCCATGGGAAGAGGGAGGACCATGGAAGTCTGGATCTCTGGCCACTCCTATATTTAGTGGGCAGAAAGGAGAGCAGAGAAAAGGCTGGGGAAAGCAGCTGTACCAAGATGTGAAACAGTGTAGGTTGGTTTGGCATGGCATCCGGGGATGAGATAGGTGCAACTGCTTCCACCTTGAAGGAACTTAAGGAGCGGTGACCCAGTCCAGACTTAATTATTATACATTTGGGGCAATGACCTTGCGGGCAAGCCGTGGGTAGACACATACTTGCAGATAAAAGGACCTAGCAACAATACAGCAGTGGTGGCTTCAGGTAAGCCTTATCTGGTCGGATATGATACCAAGGAGGGTTTGAGGCAGGAGCACAGCCATAGAGCTGTGGATAGGGCCAGGAGAAAGATGAACAGAAGGGTAGGGACATGGGTAAGGAATATGGGAGGACAGGTAATACTGCGGGGTGTAGAAGAATGGGTAGAAGATTTCTGCAGATCAGATGGGTGCACCTGTCAGATCTAGCCATAGACATGTTTAGCACAGAAACAATGGACTTTATAGAAGCATGGAGGAGACATACAAAAACAGAATATAAAAAAAAGGAAAAGAGAAGGATTAAGAAGGATTTTCCCTGAGATAAGGAGAGAATAATACCCTAAGTGAGGAAAACAGTCATCCAATGCAAGCTGGAGACTGGCTAGTGGGGCAAAAGGGGAGGAGGCGGGGGAGAAAAGGAATAACACCAAAGAGGAAGAAGATGAAGGAGAATGCAGGCTCAGTTTTCACTGTTACCTAACAGAAAAGGAGAAGAAGAAGGCACCAGGTTTTCACCTGGGGGAAAAGAGGAAGAAGAGGGATGATCATATATTGATATGTGGATGAAAATAAATGAAATTCTGAGAGATATAATAATAAAGATGATGAAATGGAACATGGAATTATGATATATAAATAAATTAATTGCCAATCTGAGCACAACAGAAAACAATGGTCTTTGTCTCTTTGTGAGGGAAAAGGGGAGTCCGGGACAACCCCTAAAACTAGTATACCATATGTTATTTGTTGAACAGGCCTCCACTGCCATCTAGTGGCCAGAATTTCCCAAAAATATTTGGTGTACACACAATTCAATAAGAAATGATCAATTGTTTCTTCCTCCACTATACATTCTGGTCATATGCATTGCCTTTCCAGTATAGATTTATGTTTTAAATTGCCTTTAACACCCAGCCTGCCATGGCAACCCAACCACTGTATGTCCCACATCATAACCAAAATTCTTCTTTCAGTACCTTTAAAGCAAACCCTAGTTTTGAAGGGATACATTTTGGAAATTCTGCCTGACCTGCAAAATTTTGTGTGATTATCACAGTATACAGAGCTTTTCTTTGAGAGTATTGTTTGTGTGATTTTGTAATCCCCCATATACTAAGTTTTCTGATTGCTGGCTTAGCAAAGTCTGGAACCAGAGGGTAGCTGTAAGCCGAGGAACCTGAGCTTCCATTTCTGCATAAAACATGTAAATAAATCTAAAGTCCAAACCTCCCAGGGTGTCTATTGTTTACCTTCCAAACCCAAAATTCATTATCAAGAAGAAAGTAAGATAAAACACCACTGAATGAATCATTCCTAAACCTCCTGTTTTAATTTTAAATATGTAAATTCTCCTTTACTGGGTTCAGGCAGCTCCCACACCATCTGGAAAAATGCACTTAGTAATCTTGTTTCCAGTTGTATAGGGACTGGAAAGATAGAACTGATATAAAAATTGAGGAAGCAGAAATTTCTTGATGATCATTACCCTTTTTGTTTAGACAGGGACCGTGATTGCCATTGTTGCACCTTAGTTTCTCCCTGTTTTAATTTTCTCTTCCCAGTTTAAGTAAGCCAAATCCCGTTGCCAAATAATAACCTAATATTTTAATGGTAGTATTAGAGATTTGTAATGGGCCTATGGTAGGAGAAAAATGCCATTTCCTATATAAACACCTAGGCTTTTATTATAATTTACTTCTGCTCTGGCTATTTCTGCATACTCCTTTAACGCCTGCATAGTTTTGACTACAGATTCCCTGTTCTGCACAGCTAAACAAATATCATCTGCATAAACAACCAACTTCTGGGGTGCTATATTTAAAGCTGGTGAAATTCCCATATTCCGTATCCTGTGAAATCAACCTAATTACAGAGTCTAACAAAAGGTATATAATAAAGGACTGGTGGGCACCCTGCCTCACTCCCTCTTAAAAGGTAATCCACTACCCAGTAAGCCATTAATGGTTGGATAAATTACTACTTCCTTATACAAAACCTGTAACCATGTCCTAAATCTTTGAGAATCCCATATTTTGTAAGACTGTGTATTAAAAATTATGAGACACCTTATCAAAAGCTTTTGTTTGATCTAAAGTCATTTAATAGCCATTTAATTTATTTTGTTTTCCATACTCACACAGGTTTCTGAGGAAAAGTAGATTTTGCTGTATGTTCCTTTGTGATAGAGAGCAGGTTTGGACAGGCAATATCACTGGTTCAGCTATTTTTGCAGCCTATGGCATAAAATAGTAGTTAGGATTGTATAGTCCATATTAAGGAGACTAATAGGTCTCAATTACCCAGATCATATTTCTGTCCTTTTAATATATAAAAATAATAATAGCATCAGAAAAGGTTTTGACATTTTCCTGTATCTAATATTTCATTATATAGACTACATTGAATCTCACTCATTTCTTCTGGGAAGTGTTTATAAAATGCATTTGTAATTTGGTCATTCCCTGGTGAAACTCCCAATTTAAGTTGTGTAATGACCTTCCTGACCTCCTCAATAGTGATAGGCTTTTCTAAATCCTTCTTTTTTTTTGATCCTCTAATGTAACAGGTACTGGGAAAGTTGCACAGTCATCCCGCCCTTTATCTGTGGTATAGCTTACCCCATGTTGTATCCTCAAACTACGACATGCAATCTCCAACATTTCCACATTCCAAAATTTAACTTGTCCCATCTTATCCCTTAAGCCTTCCATGAGTTTTCTCTACACCTTGTTTGCAAGCAGAGAAAGGATCTGCATAAGGTTTTTTTTAATCCAAATTTCATTTCAGTCTGTAAGGAAGTTGCTCTATCATATTGATAGAATTTCATTTTCTCTTTAATTCTAAGTAATTGTTCCTGAAATTGTGAATCTGAACTGTTTGATAAAGACATGAGTTGATAGTATTGATTCCTGTAGTCCAGATACCTTATGTAATCTTCATTACTCTTGAGTTTTCCTAAATGCATGAAAAAGTCTTTATCTCTACCTGTCTTCCACCATGTTACCCAATCCTCATATAGTTCAGCTACTGTTTTTCTGGCATTGATAACATCAAGCAGTTTCATCCTAATTTCTACTTGCTGTAATAGAGTAGAATATAATTTCTATCTACTGGTTACAGATGGAAACCTAGGGGAACAGATGAGAGGCCTACATTACATATTAAAGCCTTATGGTCTAAAACCTCACAAAACTTTAAAGAAAAGGTGTTTGGAATTAAATACTTGGAAAGGAAAAAATAATTTATTCTTGAGTAATAAATATTCCTTCTATATGTGTACCCTGGATCAGAAAAAGTTCCTATATGCATAGTTTAACTTTGAGGTACTCAGAATGCCCTGCAATGCATGAGTATCACAATAAATCTTTATTTGGATATGGTCCCTAATTTTGCAATCCAAACTACAATTAAAATTCCCACCCCAAATAACATGCTTATTTGTGAAAGATAAGGCTACACTGCATTAAAAGATCAGTACAAGCAGTTTTAACTTGTGAAGCATAAGTATTAATTAGCCTGAGAAAAATCCTTTATAAAAACAATTCAGAATTAAAACTCTCCCAGGTATTACATCTACCACTCTCACTGCCCGAACCTGTATACACCCAAATAAAATTCCCAAACTATCTGCCATATCTGTGCCATAGGACCAAAATGAAGGGCCAGAAATCCAAGTTTTTTTTGCTTGTGCCATATCCTGTAATGTATTAAATCTAGTTTCCTGTAGGAATAAAATGCCTGCGACTAAGGACCTGCAAAACTGTAAGCATGCCCACCTTTTCCTATAGTGTTTCATGCTACATGGATTCAGGAAACTAGTTTCAAAGTAGCCATTACAGAGTTTTAAATTCATTTATCATTTTTCTTTTCTTCCCTTCTTTTTTTTGTATCAAAACTTCTGTTCCCCTTCTTCATCACATTCCATTTCAGAAAGTGTCCCAGAAATGGAGGAAACATCAGATTCAGAGCCCCCTCTGGATCCTACAATACTGAAAAAGCATTTTGAGTAGGAAGCCCATGAGTTTTGTTTTGCCTATTAGAAGCTCTGGTAACTCTTTTAGGGTGTGGGGTATGGAACTCTAGCGAGATTGGGGGCATAACATGCTTATTCATTTATGAGTAGAGGGGCCTCCTGAGCTGAGTCCTGCTGATCCTTCAGAGTTTCTGACTGTTCTGTGGGAGTATTATGCTCTGGGGTTGTGTGGTCTGCTTCTGAGGTGGTAGGCCCCATTTGAGGTGGGTCCTGCTGGAAAAATTGGGCCTATACCTTTCTTGTGTGTGATTAATCAGATCTTGTTTATCCAAGCCACCCTGCCTGTTCTGCCCTGCCCAGGGGCACTGATGTAGAGCATGTCCTGTTCATCATGCAAGTTGCATTGGAAAACATTTCTACAAGTTCCACAATCATGGTCAAAATCCCACAGAGAACACATTTCATCTTATCACACACACTACTGAGGTGCCTCCTACTCCCACATTTATAGCAGGCCTTGGGCTGGCCTGGGTAGAAGCAAACCTCTATTCTTGCTCAGAAAGAAACTGTTTGGAACATACTGAACCTCCTTCCTAATGTTGTTTAGTTTTACCTTAAATTTTCAACGACCTGTCCAGATGCCTTCATCATCAATAATGGGCTCTGGGGCCCAAAACATTACATTTTGTTCCAGCCAAAACTGAATATCCCCACATTTACTCCCTCATTCTGAAACATAACATGATGGTTTTAAACAGGGGTTTAGTGAATGGGATTGCCCAAAGGGGTTCACAAGGTGTAGTTTTGCAAGTTTCATACTTTACCCAGAACTTATCCAGACTGGCAAAAGATTTAAAACTGATATCAAAAGTATCCTCCCCTCACATTGATTAAGGCATACACCTCAGATGCTAAAAAGTTAATTGAGTCTTTAACAATTTTCTGGCCACATAAAGCCTATCTGGATGTTCCTGCAAACCTCTCTGATATCAGAGATGAACTGCATTGTGCTGGTACTTGTTCCAGGGTGTTGTGGTGAAATAGATTAGAAAATCTGGGACCAGTCCTCCTTTGATCTATGCATGGGGAATGGAGTGGAGAATCACAGAAGAAGTATGTGGTAGTTCAGTTTCAATATCAGGGCCCTCAGCAAAATTGTCACACTCTCAGTACCCTTTCTTTATCATATAAAATGTTTTCTTGCCCTGCACCTGCATTGAAGACATCCAGAATGTCTGGTTGCATAGAAAAGGAGATTCATTCAGAATCTGGACCCACTTCTGTCCAAACAAACCCACCAGCATTCAAAGTGCTTGTTCCTTTGACCAGGAGCTGCCAGATTGTGCAGCGTCAGCCTCGCTTAATCCTGCATTTTGCTCCTTCCACGTCACCACTCTGGAATGCATTTGCTAGTATGTCTTCACATTCAGCTGAGCTTCAGCTGATACTCTGTTTATGAATGTATGTGCTTTCTCCTGGGATATCTTCAGGTCATTCTTATTGGAAAATGCATTTAAAGACACCACTTCCTCTGCTTCCACTGCAAGAGTTCACACCTGCATATCTCTAGCACCTGAATCCAGAGAAATATCAGAAAAACATCCCTTGTAGCTCTGCAACTGAGGTCGGGGATGGATTTTCAATCCGCTAACAGTCCAACATGTCCTCCTCCACTGGTGGCCTGACACTGTCTGCCATTGTGCAGAGTAGACAGCACCCCCTCTAAAGAGTAGGGGAAGACTTTATTAAGGAAATCATACATATCAAAACAAAACAATCGACAGTATCAAAAAATTCAGGCAGAGCACAGGAAAAGCAGATGAAAATTAAAAATAAGAAAAAGAATAGGAGGAACAAAATCAAATATCATCATTACGTGAACAGAAAGTCATTATCAGTAATCCAAGGTAAGTTCCTCCAGAGGCCAACAAGTGGATCTTTGTGAGAGTCTTAGATTCAGAGAAATAAACATCTTGTATGGACTAAAAATATTACCATATAGTTCATAGTATGAAAGTTCCTGTTGAAGAGTAAACAGGCACCTGGAGTGCCAAATAAATCATTTAATAATAGAAAAAATAACAAACAGCGTACTCTTATCCCAGGTAGTCCAATTACTGGGATAATTACCGTATAAAGAGCTGGATATGTAAGATGTAAAAAAGGGTAAATCAGACTTATCATAAAGGAATTTCAAAAATCAAGAACATAAGAACAAGTAAAATATAAATGCAGCAGAGTTTCAGGTTGAGCAATGCATTCTGGTCTAGAACAAATACGTTCTTCCACCCTCTTATGCTTTTGATTAGCCTTAACATTTAATCTCTTATGACAATTTAGCCAATGATGATCTTTAAATTTATAAGGGATATGAGGTTCATTTAAAAAGAAGTAAGGCATCATGATGTAATACTGGACATTTAGGAAAGACCTCCAAAATACCAAAATGAGTCTCAAAACAAAGGCATATAGCTGTTTTTCGAGAGGAAATCACTTGTCTACTTGTGATCCCCAGGCTTTTAACTTAACAAAACATCTCTTAAATACAGAGGAGAATGAGCACCCTTATCAATACGATGCAAATTTCCTAAGTCCCATGCTGCAAACCAAGGAAATGGAGGAAACAAAGAGATCACACCAATATTTATCTGGTGAATGAAATAAAGGTCTGAAATGAGCAGAAAAAAACAAAACTGGGTTAATCATATGCTGTCCACCTTGTTGTGAGGTAAATATAAAACATTCCTCTTGATAGGGTTTAGCGACTACCATGAAAGACTGAAAAAACAAATAATAAATTTTAACTTCCTTGACTTAGAAATAGGAAAAACAGAACTAAGAAATAAAAAGAGGCACCAAATAGGTATGTATCATATAAACTCTTTACTATAGCTCATTTTGTCTTATTCCAATTCTGAACCATATGGGATCAATTAACAATTTTTATCCCAGTTATCTACACCCATTTGAGGTGACCCAAACTCAATACCTAATATTTTTAAAGGGCCTGATGTACGAGAGACCAGCTCACGTGACTCTGAGGGCTAATTACCTCTCAGAGGCTTCCTAATACATTTCAATAAATTCAAACTAGTACCTGAGATTGTACCATAAGTGTACAAATAGATAAGGCTTTAGCTGCAGAGGAATCATTCCCCACTAAAAGAACTATATTGTCTCGTAAGCCAAAGCCCTATAAGGAATGGCAAAGGATGCCAATTTAATAGGGTCAATGCCAGAAGAGGAATGTAGAAGTCTTAATAACGGATCTATACTAAAAATATATGAGAGGTCTAATTGGACACCCTTGCTGAACCCCAGTTTTATGGGGAACATGAGGGCCTAAAAATCCATCAATGCAAGGATGGACTGTTGCAGTTCGGTAAAGGGCATGAAGCCAAGATATAAAAGTAGTGGGGATACCATAATGTTGTAATACTTGCCATAAAAGACATGTGCTACCTCATGAAAGCTTGCCATTGGTCTAGGAAAAACGAATCCAGCTGAAGGGAAAAGGAATCATGAGAGAATGTCTCACAATAAAAGTAGTTGGTCTGTGATCGAGTTTCCAGCACAGTACAAGACTGAGCTGGAGAAATCAAGAATTTTGCTACTGTTAACAATCTCACATTCAGTAATTCGGAAGAATTTTAAAATCAGTATTTAAAAGGCTAATAGGTCGCCAATTGGATAAATCTAGTTTGTCACCTTTGTCCTCAAAGAGAAAAATAAAACACCAGTAGACATCTCAAAAGGTACAGATCGTGCCTGTAAAATAGCATTATAAACTGAAGTTAGTTCATCTAACAGTTCACCTTTAAAAATGATAAAGATCAGAGGTGAGGCCATCTAAACCAGGGCCTTTCCTTTAGACAAAGATTTGCATAGCAGCAACTTCCTGCTTGATAATAGGAGCTACTAGACCTAGAAGCTGAGTTTGGGGATGTGGAACCTGAATCGCATGAAAAAGAAAGAAAATCTGTTTGACTGCACGAGGGTCACAGAAAATAAAGAAGCAGCATAGTCAGATGCAATGCACACAATACTGTGCTGATCTTCATGAACCACACCCTGAGTGTCATAAAGAGCCGAGATAGTTTTAGACCCTACTACTCCTGTCGGCTTAGCAAGGGCAAGTATGAAAAAAAGGGCCTCGTATTTCATGTTGTTGCGGGATTCTATATCTGTGGACTGAGACAAATGATATTGTTTCATTTTCTTGAAAATGAGCAATCTGAGCCAAGAAATCATGTTTAGTAAGTTGTGCAAGAGAATACAAATGTTGGAGTTGTTTGCAGTTTTTGAAGTATGAAAAGTAGGAACCTTTCCAGAATATCTACCACGAGATTAGAAGGAACGGAGGTCCGATTTTGTTTCTAACCACCAGACAATAAGGTCATCATATAAAGGATATAATGATTTTCTACAATCCAAAAATTGGAAATTAGGTGAAGGAGGCCCGATTCCTGCAAAATCATAGAATTTAACTTCCAATATCCTGGGCCATTGGGGCAGTAGCTCCAAGGAAATCAATACCAAACAGTGGTCTGAGTAAGGAGTTGGGTCAACTGAGACAGACTGAAGTGGCAAAGAAAGACAAAAAGAAAAAATCAATACGGGTAGATAAAGAACCTCTAAAAATGTACATTCCGAACACCAGTATGAGACAAAACAGCATTTTTAAGATGTGCCTCACTCACAACTTTTTCAGAGCAGCCATATCACCAAATATTTTTTCGTTTGGTGGCGAACCTCTATCACCCTGACTTAAACCACAATTAAAATCCCCCCATATCACAAAATAAGCTATATGCAAAAGGGACTGATTTGCTGAAAAGGAGCGTCACGATCAGCTTTAGTCTGTGGAGCATAAGTGTTAATAAGTCTAAAAATGGCATTCAAAATGAAGTCTACAAG
Organism: Neoceratodus forsteri; assembly: GCA_016271365.2. Lineage (NCBI taxonomy): Eukaryota > Metazoa > Chordata > Ceratodontiformes > Ceratodontidae > Neoceratodus > Neoceratodus forsteri. The sequence goes on from CM057456.1 coordinate 1,876,151,152, forward strand.
CAAAACCCTACCCAGGACAAGGTCCAATACTCATGCTACTGTTGGTGCAATATGATGGAAAAGGATACCAACCCCTGTGCAATGTTCAGGGCCGATGGACCAATATGAAATCCCTGTAATCCATTCTTTAGTGGAAAGAGAAAGTTTGAAAATGGAGTGAAGCCTAGTATCTTGTAAAAGAAAGACACCATAAGAAAAGACTGTAGAAAGGAGAACACCACAGTCTGTCTAAGTTTATTTTGAATACTATTGACGTTGGTCATTAAAGGAGGAATGGAGGAAAAGGGCATTTAAGAAAGAAAGAACTCAACATTTTTTCTGAGATTTACCTGCGATGGGAGGGTTGGGTAAAATATCCCGTCATCCATCAGGACAGACTCAGCAGTGTCCTTAGGCATAACGGAATCAGCAGAAGAACAAACCAAATCCGTGTCAGAGTGATCAGCAGTTAAGAGAACCAAAAATCTATTGGAAACATCATGAAACGAGGTTTTAGACATTTTAGGGGTGGGTAAAGTCCAATAGACCTCTTCCGGTAGAGGTTCTCCGGGCAGGAGGTTCTTCTAGTATAGGGGGCATAGAGTCAGACAGAAGTGCAGGATTCTTAATAGACATAGCGTCAAGAGAAATCGGGGGATTAATAGGAAGGACAGCCAAGGGAGAGGAAGAGAGTTAATAGTCTCAGCCACAGGACCTGCTCACTAACCTCAGGAGGGGGAGAGGTCAGGATCGGAGGTAACAGACAACATCATAGTGGGTATATCTGTGACTAACTGTGAACCCATAGGCTTAGCCACCTTCCGTTGAGCCAGCAAAATCAAAAGCGTTGCTCATCCCTGTCTGCAGAAAGGGACGTCTTATGAGCTGCCTTTGGACAAGTCATGTAAACATGTCCTTCTTCCCCACAAAGGTTACACAGGACTAAGTTTGAACATTGTTTACTGAGATGACCGGTCTTGTGGCATAGGGAACATTTCAGCTGGTCACAAGTACTACTAATGTGTCCAGAAAGGCCACATTATAGCAGGTCCTAGGCTGTCCCTGGTAAAACAAAACCCTTCGGTCTCTACCTAAAAAAAACTATTTGGAAGGTGACGAGAGTCCCATCATCAGTATGCAGTAGAACACGATTTTCCAACCACCTGTCAAATCCCTTTGGAATCGAAGATAGCTTAGGGATGGCTGGATACAGTACAATGCTGTTTCAACCAGTACAGTAGGTCAGTGGCGCTGACCCCTTCATTCTGAAGAGAACTGCAATGGTTTTATGAGTAGGTCTGGTAAGGCGAAAAACCTCAAAAGGGGCCCACAAAGGGTAATTATGCTTGTTGATAACGAGCCCAAAATTTTCAAGACCACTATTTATTTAAAACTAACATCAAATATGGATTCTCCAGACACATGAATAAGTGCATACAGTTCTGAAACTTGAAAATGCAAACTTTGTCTCGATAACTGATGACCCACATAAATCCTATCTGAAAATACATCCAAACCCCTTTGTAAATAATACAAACTGTATTATGATGTTTAGCAGAAGAGACAGAGTTAGAAAAAAGGAAGCATAAGGTTTAGGAGGGGCAACCAGAGGGGCTGGAAAGCCACCTTGGAGAACCATAGTAGAATTCCTGAGTTCTGCAGGAATAAATTTTGGGATATCAGAATATACTGAATCATCGCTGAGGGCTACAGCCTCCTCTTCACAAAGGCTAAGTATGAGCCCCTGTAATTCCCCCTGGTTGAAATTCTGGGTTCATTGAGAAAGCAAAATCTGAGGATAGGTGGAGTGGAGAATGTTGAAGATCAGAACAAGGAGAGAGAAGCTCGATCAGGATTGAGTATAGTTTACCAGGAGTAGGGATAGGGAACCAGCTTTAAGTGTGGGAACCAGGTTGAAGGAGCCCAGCAGGTGAGACAGTAGCCTGAGGTTCTGAAACAGTACTCACGGGTTCTACAAGAGGGCAAGGTGTAGAAACAAGGTGAACTCCTGGAATCTTGACAGGCGTGAGACTGGAAATCCAGGAACCTGTGTCTGGGAGTGCACCCAGCCAGCTGCTTGAGTGAGTTCTCAACCATCCAAGTGTCTCCTTCACACACAGGGTGTCCATGCAATAGCTTCTCAGGGCTCCCCTGTTTAACTACTCTGTCCTGTCGAGTAGAGTTCTGGCCAGCAGAAACAAAACACCGTGGCAGTCGCTTGATCCTGTCAGGGTGAAAAATGATTTCTTTTGTACCGGTGCCTCACTGTGGGTCGTCTCCATGGTGACCGACCGTGTTGTAACAACAGAGAGCTCTGAAACCGGAGCAGTAGAAGATGCTTCTCGGGAGTGAAAATGAAGATAAAGATCTTTCTTCTTTTCTTGGTAGCGTTGTTCTTCTAGTTGTAAAGATGATGCAGCTCCTGATTAGAAGAGACATCCATTGAGAAGGGAGAATCAGTTCCAGGTAAAGCAACGGCTTCCATATGAGGTAGGTCAGGCAAAGCAGGCAAAGGATTGAAGCCTGAAACTGCTCAGGCTCCCCATGAGCTGAGGAAACATCCATTGGAGACTGCATCGAAGCTGTAGAGGCGTTCTCCTCAGACAGCAGCACATCCTTCCGTCCAACGGCAGTGCCTCAACTGAGGCAGCCATCCTTGACGGCTCAAAGGGTCCCCTACTTGCAAAGAGTAGGGTAATTTCTTTATTAGAATAAGACATGTAACAAAATACACAGTACATTCAAGGGGTACATTCATCACAAGTAGTTACAAATTACAGATTTCATAACACAAAATGAAAGAAAACAACAACTTAAGTTAAAAACACAACCTTTGAAGCAACACAATTATCTGATAACAAATAGCAAGTAAATACAAATCACACCTATTTATACTTTATAATGTGTGAAACCCTTTCCACCGATTTTTACTTTATCAGTAGTATACATTTGCATATCTGTCAGATAAACTTTTGGAATTCATTTAGAATATACTGACAACATCCTTCTACAGTGGGTTTCTTTTGATATAAGACCCATTGACAACGTGTTTGCCATAAACAAAACCGTAATACTGCAAGAAATACCCTTAACGTTCCTATATCATACATACAGAATTGTGATGAAAAATTACCAATTACCAATAAATTATAGGCAGGATGTGCCAACCAGGCCATTACCCATTTCTTCGCCAAATATCCCCACAATTTATTTGAAAAGGAGCAATACAGAAGAAAATGTTCCATAGTTTCCTCCTTATTGGTGCATTCCAAATATGGACAGTTTCTTTCTTCTATTGCCTTGTATTTTGCAGTACCCTAATATTGAGATGACCATACATAAAGAGCCACTGTACTTCCCACATGTACGATGGTAACGGGGATTATTCAACTGATCCAATATGTTGTGGTTCAGGACAGAAGGAAAATTCTTGAAACTGGGTAACACCGGATAGATCAAAGACATAACCACTTCATACAGTGTATGTGAAGAACTATCACGGATTTGAGTTTTAGTCATCTGCCATTTATACAGTTTTTGAGCAGCAGGCCTAAAATAGGCAGGGATGGATAATTTGGGATGTAATTTAGGGGCACAATGTATCCATGCAACACAATAGCGATCCAAAGTTGTCCGAAACCACATAACTTGGCCATTATAGGAAGTTTAAAACAATTTTGCAAGATTTTGCGAAAAATAACGTGTGACAAAATACTACGGGTCAATCATCCCTGTACCACCTTTCTGTTTATCCAAATAGGTGTAACATCTCTTAACTGGATTAAGCCGATTACCCCAGAATAGCTGGAAACTCAGGCTATAAAGTCTTGTTTCCAAATCAAGGCAATGGGTACAGAACAGCAAGCGTACTGTGAACGAGGGTAATATAAACTGTTTAAAAATCAGTAGTCTCTTCAGTTTTGAAAAACGAAACTGTTTCCATCGAATAACTTTGGTTTCTACTGGGTTCAGTACCTTCATCCAGTTATCATCTGGGAGATTCGATGGACCATAAACAATCCCTAATATAGTAATGGGCTCAGTAGACACCTGAATAGACTTGAATATAACAGCTTTCTGATGTGAACATCCTAACAAAACTCCTCTAGATTTCTCAAAATTAATTTTGGCATTGGAGAAAACTGCATATGTCTGAAAATCTGGAAAAACCTACCCATTTGTTCCTTATATGTTGAAAAAAAGGCATAAATAATCTGCATAGAGCCTGTATGTTCAAAACATAATCTGAAGTAGGTAAATGAAATCCTTCCACTGAGGAAAAATGTTAATAGCTCTAACCAGGGGTTCCAATGAGCAGACATATAATAGTGCACTCAAAGGACAACCCTGTCGCACCCAGACTCCAGTACCCAACCCTTCTCAATTCTACCTTTAATTACAGGATGAATCCACGCACCTGCATACAATTTCTTTATGATAGCAAGTAAGGCACTGGGAATGCCTAGAAAATCCAAAGTAGCAAACATAAAGGGATGACTGACCCTATCAAGAAGCTTTTCTAGGTCCAGAGAAAGCAAAATACCAAGCGTCCAGTGATCAACAAATATTCAGTTAAATCCCTTATCAAGTATAATAACGTCTGAATTTTCCGTTTAGGCAAACTACAATGCTGCATAGGAGAAATAACGATGTCCGTTCACAATTGTAGTCTATTAGTGATTAACTGGCAAAAATTTTGTAGTCCCGTGTTGTAGGGGTTTTGGTCTCAATTTGAATCTCGCCTCTATTACCTGATTTATAAATGTAAGTCTGTACACCTACCGAAAAATAATGGGGATTGGGTCACCTGCCAAAATTTATTAAAAGTAATTGTAAACAAACAACCAATTCAATATGGAAAGTTTTGTAAAAATATTGGGAAGTCCATCCATACCGGGAAATATTGATCGTCAAATTTGAAATAATCCCTCTATTTCTTGTGATGAAAATGGCTTTATCATAGCCTTTAGTATTGTGGCATCAACCCTAGGACTGCGTAATGGTTGTAAATAATTATATATTTCAGCATGAGATATATTAGTGTGAGGGCGAAGCTCCTGAAAATACCGTGCAATACAATTGGCAATAGTTCTAGAGTCTTCTAATTTACCCAATTCAGAGTCCAAATATTCCAAATTAGAGGCATCTTTAATAGTTTTACAGAGGAGATAAGGATCACCCACAACTGATTTTTTGTGTGATTATTTATCAAAGCTTGCAGAGTTTTATCAGTCATATTGAACCTGCTTCATTTGTGATTTAAGAATCTCAATTTGTGCAGAATAATCCTGTCTAGAGGAATTAGCCAACAAAGTAAGGCTTGTAAGTGACCACGAAATTTCAAATAATCAAAAACTTACTGTTCTTTCGTTGGGTTCCATACGTCTTGAACCAGTTGATGCAAACCCGTTTAATTTCCACCACCATACCCATAGATCTGAATATAAAAAACTACAGAGAGTCTAGCTTGCAAGATCAATCTGATGGAATTACAACTAATTGTTCTTTCAAAACAGGAGTTCAGCTTCCATCTCCGTCTCCTGTCACATTGTACAGAGTTAACCTCTACCAGCACTTGTAGCATCATGTGGTCCGAGAACTCCATAGGTACCCTTTTAAAATTGGCAACATTCAAATTCTTTGAACTAAATAAATAATCAATACAAGATCCTTAATTCCTTTACAAAAGTGAAACCAAGGTTCTTTGACTCCCAAAAATTACAATTAAGCTAAATCCATCAACAATAATTGATTTCAAGCAGTTAGAATCACAATAAACTTTACTTAAAACAGATGTGGGGACTTAATACTACAGTTAAAGTCACGCCCCATAGAATAGGTAACGTAGTGACTAAATAAGGTTGTACCTCTTTCATACAGGCTATCCTGGATGTTTTCGTCTGAGGGTTATAAATGTTAATGAAACGGTAAATTTTGGAATCCACCTACCATCTATAGTCAAAATCTGTCCAGGAATCAAATCAATCAATTTTAGCAAACCAAACGATATGAACTAAACAAAATCCCTACTCCGTCTGCTTTGTCCTCTCCGAAAGACCAATAAGAAGGTCCCCACGGCCAATCATATTGAAATGAAGTAATCTGATTCATGGAAAACATCCAGGTTTCTTGTAGGAAATAAATATCTATCTGCTCCTCATATATTGCATTAAAAATGGCTTTCCATTTACTACTATGAAGAATACTATGTGTATTCAATGAAGACAACGAAAACTCATATGTAGGAAAAAGAAAAATCACCAAATAAGAGATCTAACTCTCATTTCTTTCTCCTCTTTTTTATCTTTATAATCCTCCGTGTAACCCCTATAACATCGAGAATAGATTTTGAGAATCAGAATCTCCCATATCCACTTCGAGTTACCCCATGAAGTAGAAAGGGCAGCATAAGAGTTCTGAGATTCCACGGTTCAGATATTGGAATAGGAATTATTTTCAAATTCCTATTTGACCTCCTAGGAGGTAATGTAGGTTGTTGAACTACAGGCACCGTGGCCTATCACAATATCTTTATAGCAAACAGGCTTCAATAGTGCCATATCAGGCGCTTCCTCCTTTGAGCAGTGTAACAGTCACCCGGCGGAGGAGAAACACCTTGTCATCAGGTATAATAACCTGATGTGCCAGTCTGGAGGATAAAGGGGTGGGGCTCACATGAAGTAGTGCACAGGGCTCATCTTCCAAAGCTTCTTGTGCTTTTGAATAAGCAAGTCAGTGTCACCACAAGAAATCTTATTTTCGCAGCCCAAGGACATTTTAAAACAATGATCAATTCCTTCACAAAGGTCACATTTAGTTGGATTATTACACTGTATGGTCACATGACCCACTTCCCACAATTATCATAGCGTGGATGGTCACATACACTGGAAAGATCGTTTTGACCGCATCTGTAACAAGCTCTGGGTTGGCGCTGTAAAACATACTCCCCTATCCCTACCCAATAAAAGGAATTAGGAATGTGTTCAAAACCCTGAGCAGTCTGACGAAGTTTACTTTATACTTCCATCCCCAGTCCAAAATTTCTCTGAATCCAAGATCGGGTCAGGCTTACCCTGAATATCACATTTTAGGGACAACCAATAGGTAATGTCCTCAACATGTACTCCTTCATTTCTAAACATCACTGTCACAAATTTAATAGCTGGTTCGACAGTGGGACCACTAAAAAGGAGCCCACATTGGGAAAACTTCACCTGATTATACCTGTCCCAGAATAAATCCAACAAACTCAATGAGTGAAAACTGATGTCATAATTATCCTCCCCGAGATGTTGATGAAAGCAAAAACATCTCTTGGGAAAAATGTAAATTCTTTAATTAACGTTTTACCCACAAAATATCGGTCAGGCCTCTCAGCCATTACCCCCTTATATCGAATCGTACTGCATTGCGGCGTGGAGCCGCCCTCCCTTTTCACTCGTAAATAAATCAGATAAAGAGGTTTTGGACAGGTAAAGGCCCAGAGGTGTCATTATGGACAACACCAGTGGGATTGGTAACACTACCCCTTGGACAAGAGGAACCTGTTTCACAAATTTATCATCTAGGAACTGACCCCAACCAACCCAGCCAACCGTGTGTATTACATGAGTCACCTGGTTTCCACCCTGGGGAATGGCTCGTAAATCAAATGTTGGATCCCAAGCTAAATCTGAAGACCAAGAACCATTCACCTGTTGTTGCCAACCAGCCGCTAATAATGCACCCTGTGGAGACCAAGTATGATCATGACAGCGTGGACCAACAACAACAGTAGATAAATCAGTATCAGGGATAAATGACCCCAAAGTAGAAACAGTAGGTTGAATCTTAACAATGTCTCGCTCAGGCATGGTAACCAGAGAAGGAGTAGCCAGGTCTTTACAGAAGCTAAACTCAGTCACCCGTCTTGATGAGTCCCAGCCATTTGATAAATAACAGCAGGAGGAGAGCACATAGGCAAAGTTCCACGAAACAGGATGAAAAACAAAACCTGTCTCTTTATCCAAAAACGCTGAGATCCCTCAGAACATTCAGTCAATACACTCACCAGGACATTATCCAGTAGAGCAGGGTAAAATCGGTACAGAAGTCCTTAATCCATGGTTAGAAGGAGAAACCAGAGGAGCAACCAAAGACAGACCGCCTTCTGTCTGAAAATCTTTAAGAAAAGAAACGGTAAGCGAACACCCTCTCCGTGTACAGCGGACTGTACATGCAGCTGGGATTGCAACACAGGCGATGCATTCTCTTCCGTGTTAATGCATGAGCGATTCCATCACTCAAGAGTCGACACCTGCTGGCGTGCCGCCATACACAGCACGCACAGGAAGCAGTGTACCTTCAGAACAGTCCTTCACGAAATCTTCCGAGAATTTTCGGCTAATGCAGGACCAGACAAATCGTCCGACTGTAGAACAAAATCAACACTCGCAGAAAAAAGCCTCATGGAAGATTTCCTCGCTGTCTGACTCCATTGTAGAGCAATCAGATGTAGTAGCACTAACATATTGTGGACTAAGAATCCTCTCTGAATCCACCTCCGTCTGCTGAAAGCGATACAGAAATAGCCATCTGGAGCTATCGAGGACCAACACCCCACCTGGCCAGAACGCCAGCAGAGTAGAAATTCCCCAGTGTCCTGGCCAAATTTCCCCATTCACTAAAATACCACCAACAGCTGCTTAATCTGGTTCAATTTCAGTTGGTTACCATCTGTATCCCCGGTCACCTCTGAAAGGGACTTCTAGTCTCAGTGGGCCTACGGGTCAACAAAATTAAACAAACAAACATCAAGATGTACACTGAGCGAAGCAGGCGCTCTGCATTGGGGACCATTTTTTTATTATAGTTTTTCTGGGTGCTGGTGGGGAATATGGTGGTGAGAAATGAGAACAGGATTGAATGGGAGGGGCTGATGAATGATGATTGACTCAATGGGAGCCAGATGAGGAGGCAGGGAGTGTGTTTGTCACATGTGGGAAATGGGTAAGGTATTTGAACATTAGTTCAGACTAACTTCCTCAGAGTCATCTGACAGCGTCCTGCTTTATTTCTTTCTTTCCTGCTGCAATTCATGATGGAAGTGGGCCAAGGAAGGAGGAGGAGAGTACCATAGAGGGATGGGAGAGGTTTATATCATGAACAAAATATTTTATGGAGGGGCAAATACATCAGAGTGGGAAGAGGGAGTTTACATTTTTTTCTTTTTTTTTATTGATCACAAAACAATAAAATAAAATTAACAGGAAAAATACAATATATACATTCTTGAAGCACTCCCTTGTTACATCAAGCCATTATTCCTTTTGTATATTTATACTACATATATATATATCCTGTTTTATCTTTCTTACCTTACGTGAAATTAATCAATAAATCCCTTGATTTTATGTAATTACTGTAATTTAACCACATTTTATCAAATAATTTACATCTTTTTCCCAAAATATAATGTACTTTCTCTATTTTATAGGTATACATCATAAAATTCAATCATGTATTATAATCTGGAGGAGAGTTTTCTATTTCATTAGGATGCATTTAAATGCATTAATTAGAGCTATTCACTTTAGTCTTTTTGATATATCGTATGTCCATTTGTTGAATAGCCAATCATTAGTAGCAAGTTTTCATTATTCCTTCTAAATCTTATTGTGGTGATTTTTTGTATTGTGTCTGAAATTCTGTGCCAATATATATCTCACTTTCCACATTAGCAACATGTGTTCTACAGTTGCATTTTCTGAATTGTATTTTGGGCAATGATCGGAATGACTGGGATATATTAACTTTATTTTATTTGGTGTATAATATGTTCTGTATAATATTAAAATATATTTGTATTACTATAACATAGTGGAAGCACTCACCCTCACAGCAGCAACAAAAAAGGAGAGTCAATGCAGTTTTATAGATGCAGCTCTTATTTTACTCTTATCAGACCAACAAAACAGACATGCACAGCTCTTATTTTACTCTCATCGGACCAACAAAACAGACATGCTTGTATTAGTCTGGAGGATAATATATCCAGTTGTGTTAAGTCTAGAAGTTGATTCCATTTGTTCTGAAAAATATTATGTTCTATTTTTCTTTCCTGTTTCATTTTTAGTTGTAGGTTATATTGTAACTACATTTTTCTAATATTATGGCACATATTTTTGAAATTTATTTTGTATTTATGGGTTGTAATAACATGCTTTCAATTATATTATTTTGTGGTGTAATAGCTACTGTATAGCCACCCTTTCCCTATGTAGTCTCTTATTTGTACTGTATCTGAAAAGGTGATTATTAGTTATGTTATATATTTTTTATTTTCTCAAAATCAAATAGGCCATTATCATTATAGAGTTGATTAATTTCTTTTAGATCCTTCACATACCATAGTTTAAAGGCTATGGGCCAGACATCAAAGCCCAGACGGGCACAAAAGCCATTGTGCTGGACTAGCGCCGACCTTGCACCTGACTGCAATATTGAAAGTACAGTTAGCACCGGTGCTAGGTGTGTGCACCATTGCTAACAATAATGTATGCAGGGAGGGACAGAGTGGAGGGCCTTGAATGCTGGCGCGCCAGCATATTCAAAGCATAGCACCACGCTACAGGCATTAGCACAACCTGTAGAGCAGCGCTAGTTACCGCTGGGAAAAGCCGCTTTTATTGCAGTGCTAATAGTGGCAGTGCCCCAAACCCCATCATGAAACTGGCCCCCATGTCCAGCAACAGCACACCAAATCCCTGGTGTACTAGTGGTCCCCATCACGATCCCTGACCCCAGCTGTAGAATAGACACATCAAACTGGTAGTCTAGTGCCCCCAAGCATGTATCCTGACCCCATTCCCTGTATAATATATAGTACCCTGATAGTCTAGTGTCCCCCCAAGCATGTATCCGACCCTAGCCTTCCCATAGAATGCAACCATTTCCCTGATTTACATCTAAATTTACCATCAGTGATGGCCCCCACTCCTCCAAAAACCACCCACAAACAGAGCCAGCGGCTGACTCAGCCCTCCTCCACCATCACAGCCAGCCGCCGACTGGGGATGAATGTGCTGTACTGCATTCATTACAGTACGGTGCATTTCATTCCTCGATCGGCATCAACTATGATGGTGAGGAAGCTGAGCTGATTGGGTAGTTGTTGGGAGAAGCGGGGGCCAACACTGCTGGGTGGGGAACTAGACCACCAGGGAAATGGTTGCGTTTACACGGGCAATGGGTCAGGATACATGCATGGGGACACTCAACTACCAGAGAAATGGTTGCATTCTATGGGGAACATGGTCAGGGATCATGATGGGGTGGGATCACTAGACTACCAGTGAATATGCATTCAAGTGGCTACAGGGTTGGGAATCCCATTGGGGCACTAGACTACCAGGGATACTATTAATGCAGGGCTGCTCTGGGGTTGGGTATCACAATGGGGGTACTTATAGGTACAGAGCCATGATGGCACAGATGGACTGCAGAGCACACCCAGCCTTCCAGTCCCCTACAGTAATGTGCTGTTGTGGAGCCTAGTGTGCTTATGGCCTGCATCCCCTCTTGCCACATGCCTGTTCTATGCAGTCATGTCTCACCCCACTGTTATGGCATCCATCACTGATGTGGGGTGCCACTGTTGTAGTGGGGGCTGTCATCCAGTGCACATTTGGACCCAGGCAGTATATATATATATATATATATATATATATATATATATATATATATATATATACACACACACACACATATATATATATATATATATATATATATAGTAGAGCAAAAACTCAGTTTAATGCATCAGTTAGGGTTGTTCCACATCAACAAAAGCGAGAAATTGTGTTAGGGTTGAAACCCCCTTGGACCGTATGACATAGAAACAAAATTTAAATTTCATATGAATTATAACTTTTCTGGCTAGTTTTGTACTTTGGGAGCTAAGCATTTTTGAGACAAAGTCTGTATCTCGCACTGTTTCGAGATACAAGCCCGAAAGGCGCAACAGGTGCTGTAATGTTATCCAGAGGAAAAGCGTTAACTGAAGTGCTGTCACTGTGCCACCCTGTAATATTTTCACAAAACCACCAAAATGCACATCAGTGGGATGTTGGCTTTCTTCCCTCAAATTTCATCCCAAAAGACCAAACCGTTATTTTGCAGCAGGGCGGCAATGGATTCCTATGTCGGCAGACGCCGTAATGTTATCCTATGGGAAAAAGCATCAATATTTGAGTGCTACAACTTTGCCGCCCTGTAATATTTTTCACCAAAACACTGAAAGGCACATCTGTGAAATGTTGAATGCATTGCCTCCAAATTTCAGCCCAGAAGACCAAACCATTCTTTTGCAGCAGGGTGGCAAAATTGCTGTCATTTGCCATAGTCTGGAAAAACAGTGTCCCAATTTGCAAAAGCTTTTGCAAAATTTAAGACACTTTTGTGAGTGCAACACTATTTTCGAAAGTACTTTATCCAGAAACTTGAAAAATATATTTCTAGGGTGTTTAACCTCAAAATAAAGACACGCCTAGCATCCTCAGGGTTCAACTAGGTAAACACAAAAATAATTGTGTTGCTAGAGAGTCCCACATTTAAATGCCAAGCATTTTCTGGTCACCAACTGAAAACAAAATGGTGGATTTGCAAAAGTAAAGGGCCATTTGCAAAGTAAAACTGCATTTGCAAAAGTGTTGAACTTTTTGTTAACTATTCCATTGACTTATAATGAAATTGTTTTTGAATAACTTTTAAACCATTCAATATTTTTCACAAAATCTTTGAAAGCCACATCGGGGACCCTGGCTGTGTCTTTCCTGAAGTTTTGGACCAGTCACACAAACTGTGTGACCTGTGGTGAGACAAAGAAATCACAAAAAAGCTTAATTGCGCAATTGGTTGTTGCTTAATAACTCCACAGCTGTATAGCTGACCAGTACAAAACATGGCAGATCCCAAGATCTACCATGTCCAGTGCTCATACCAAATTTCAGGCAAATCTGTTGAACAGTGGCAAAGTTATTAAGATGCAACATTTGACCTTTTAATCTTAAAAGTGCTACTCAACCCTAACTATGGTAGCACTACTGTTCTACCATAATATATATATATATATATATATACACATAGACATATATATATATATGTGTATTAGAAGCAAAAACTCCATTTAATGCATTAGTTAGGGTTGTTCCACACCGACAAAAGCGAGAAAATTCGGTGTTGGGGTTCAAAACCCCCTTAGCCCCCTGCCAACACCCCAACCCGGCATCGGGTGCGCAGTAGGGTTGTCAGTCCTAACTCTCACCCCATTCTCCTACCACATCTGCTTCTTTACACATGTGATGGGGTGAGAGTTATGGCCGACAACCATGTCGCACCCTGATGCCAGTTGGGGATGTGGGCAGGGGCGGGGGGCTAACACACGAATTTCCTGCCGATGTGGAACAGCCTAAATAATGCATTAAATTAATTCTCTCTATATATATATATATACATGCTATACTATATATATGTATTAGAGGCAAAAAATCCATTTAATGCATTAGTTAGGGTTGTTCCACGATGACAAAAGTGAGGAAATTCGGTGTTGTTGGGTTGAAAGCCCCTTGGACCCCTGCCCACACCCCCAACTGGCATCAGGGGTGCGCATTGGGGTTGCCGGCCCTAACTCACACCCCATCAGATGTGTGAAGCAGAGTATAGGAGAATAGGGTGAGAGTTAGGACCAGCAGCTAACTCGTGCCCCGATGCGGTTGAAATGAAGACTTCAACAACACACCTGGCCCTACGTTTAATTAGCAATAGTAACTAACTAATGCATTAAATCGAGTATTGCCTCTATTCCTTCTTTTGAGAAGGATTATGAGAAATAGTGATGTAATAAAGCAGCGGGGCCCGTGCTCCTCACGTGATGTCTTGCAACATAGTAACACAGGGCCCTAAGCATCAAATGGTAATGTGCATGGTGGCATAAGCGAAACAGAAAGATAAACAGTACTGTAGACACAAATGGCTAAAATAATGCAAATGCAAGCACAAATGAAAATGCAAGGGTAGCACATGGTGCCGTGAGGCAGGGAACAGTAAGTGAAACGGTTACAGAACCATAAGCAGAAGCAGTAAGGGTAACAGTAATGTAAGCACACAGGCTGGTTTTCCTCAAAAGCTGCATAGAGAAAGACAGTGAGCACAAAGAATGTATGCATAATAATGGGTCTCGGAGCAGAAAATGAGGAGTTGGAATACTAAACTGCTTATATCTCAGGAACCATCGGACGTAAAAAAAAATTTAAAAGTCCTATGATTTATGACTTTCCTGGCTAGTTTTACTTGGTCCCTGCTGAGAGCTAAGCATTTTCTGACAAAAGTCCATATCTCACACCGTTTCCGAGATATGGGCCTGAAAGAATAATGACGCCGTAATGTTATCCTATGGGAAAAAGAAAGTTCAGAATACATAACTTTGGCTCCTGTAATATTTTTCACCAAACTAATAAAGGCACATCTGTGGGATGTTTTCTTTCTTCTCTCAAAATTTCAGCCCAAAAGACCAAACCGTTATTTTGCAGCAGGGCGGCAAAAGATTCCTGTAATGTGGTGGATGCCGTAATGTTATCCTATGGGAAAAAGTGTCTACTTTGGAGTGCCATAACTTTGCTGCCCTGTAATATTTTTGCACGAAACACTGAAAGGCACATCTGTGAGATGTTGGCTGTGTTCCCTCAAAATTTCAGCACAAAAGACCAAACCATTCTTTTGCAGCAGGTGGCAAATAATTGCTGTCATTTTCCACAGCCTGGAAAAGTACTGTCGAACTTTGCAAAGCTTTTGCTAATTCATTCGACAGTGTCAGAAGCGCTAAAGTACTTCTGAAAGTACTTTTCCAGAAATTTGAAAACATATTTCTGGGTGTTTTACCCCAAAATAAAGACATGCCTAGCATCCTCAGGGTCTGACTAGGTGAATACAAAAAGAATTAGGTTGCTAGAGGGTCCCAAATTTAAATGTCAAGCATTTCTCTGATGACCAACTGAAAACAAAATGGCAGATTGCGACAGTAAAAGGGCCATTTAAATAAAAACTGCAGTTTCGACACTGTCGAGTTTTTGTTAACTTTTCCATTGACTTATAATGGGAAATTATTTTTGAATAACTTTTGAACCGTTTAATATTTTTTCACAAAATCTTCAAAAGGCACATCAGGGACACCAGCTGCATATTCCCTGAAGATTTTGGACTGGTCGTGCAAACTGTGTGACCTGTAGAGAGCAAAGAATTCAAAAAAGCATAAACACGCACTCAGATCACGCTTAATAACTCCAAGATGTATATCCGAACAGTACAAAAGTTGGCAGATCCCAAGATGTATGATTCTTGATCGTGTATTCCAAATTTCAGGCAAATCCATTGAACAGTTGCAAAGTTATTAAGGTGCAAAATTTTAGGTTTAACATGTAAATGGCTCCTCAACACTAACTATGGTAGCACTACCGTGTTACCATAATATGTACATATATATATATATATATATATATATATATATATATGCAATAGATAAACCACTGTGAGGTGTGCGGTTGTGCTCTGATATCGCATGCGCCTTGGTGCGTTGTTACGCGCTGAGGCCACAGGCCGGTGCATCAACCACCAAGGTGTGCGTATATCAAAGTGTGACCCACACCTCAGAGTGTTTATCTGTCTTATAAAATGTCAGAACTGTTTTGGAGGGGATAAAAGTGCAGGCATGGTCGGCGCTCTGATATAGGAATGGTCATGTGATGTGTTTTATACAATCAGAAGTTTGGATTTGGAGCTACTAGCTTTATCCATTTTATAAATATATTTATAAAATGGGGATGAGATCAATATCAAAATCAATGTTCTGACTGTATAAAATACATCACATGACTAAAATATATCAGCGGCGACCGCACACTTACACTTACCCCCTCAAAGCTAATTACACATTTATGAGATAGATAACTCACTCTTAGGGTGCGTGGCGCTCTGATATATGCATGCCTTGGGTGGTTGATGCACTCGACCTGCGAGCCTCATGTGTACTGCACACCAAGGCATGCGTATATATATCAGAGCATGACTGTACACCTAAGAGTGGGTTATCTGTTACATATTGTGTGAGTGTGTGTGTATTTCTATATAAAACATGTGTGAGAACTTTTCCCTATAGAAAAGGGCATCATGGAGCTGGTCGGTGTTGCAGATGACTAGAGGCACTGGAGGCCTTACCTCGCCTTCACCAGCGACCCAGGTTAGTGAGCAGACTTGAGTCATCAGGGAATGATGGGAAGGAAAGATTGTGCATCCAGAAGACAGTTCTCCTTTCCTGGAAGGGAGGAGGTAGCAGACCCGCTGTCAGGTGACCCCAGTGCAGACTGGTGGCAGCAGCAGTCAAGATCTCTAGCAAGAGGATGAGCTGCAGTGGCACTCTTGTGAACATGCAGCGGGGAGTGTGTATGTCTTGTGCTGTGTGCATTGCACTGCTGAGCCTGGGGAGACAGAAAAAGTGTAAAAAGCCCTGGTTGCCTGGTAAGTGAAGGTGGGTCCAGTGGGACAGCCCCATGCACAGCACCAGGTCCTGTTGACTGATGACTGGTTCTCCTCCACTCTCTGGTTGCTCTACTAGAGTCGAGATAGAGCACCAGTAGGAGTCAGTGGTCCCACCCCAGAAGTCTTAGAGCTGGGGGTTGGGTGGGCAGAGGAGATGGCGTGGAGATGGGCCCAAACCAGGAGTCAGTCAGGGGCTTCAGGTGTGGGAGAAAGGCAATACCTGAGAGACTACACTGGAGAGAGGCCAGGAGACCAGTGAGTAGTGGGCATAAAGAAAGTTGAAAAAAATAAAAAGAAAAGGCCATCATTTATTTCCTGTACAACTGTGAGTAATCTATCATTTAAAAGTATACCTGTGACTAATCTATCAATTCACAATATATACGTGCACTAATTAAACAAATAAAGCTATATACCTACTGTACACTAATTAAAGCTATAAACATACATTAATCAGACAATTAAACTTTATATACCTGCACTAATAAAAAGTAGACACATGCACTACATTAAACCCAATGAGACACCACTAATAACACAATTAACACAGCACTAGGAAGCTAGCCAAACCTATTAGCAAACTGCAAAAGAATCTGGAGAAAAGACATACATACACAAAATCCTATGAAAACACAGGACCCCCAAATCCTACCACACTACACACGCCATTCCCTCCTGCTGCAAGAGATCTTCAGGTGCTATAAAGTGATTGCAGATGTGATCTCCATAACAATAACTGTTCTAATGTACCATATTCAACAAACAATGGGTAGGGTTGAAAACTCGAAGTATACTTATCTCGGGGGCTAATTAGGGCAATATGACACTCATCCTTCAGGCTAGTGGCCTTGTAGCTCTACTTAGACCCTTAATGGGTATACATCCTGTATACAACCCTCTCCCCTATATATATTTATTAGAGGCAAAAAACTCCATTTAATACATTAGTTAGGGTTGTTCCACACTGAAAAAAGCAAGGAAATTCGGTGTTAGGTTGAAAGCCTTTTGGGCTGAAATTTGAAGAAACGCAGCCAACATATCAGAGATGTGCCTTTCAGTATTTTGGTGAAAAAATATTACAGGGTGGCAAAGTTACAGCACTCCAAATTTGATGCTTTTCCATAGGATAACATTACGTTGTCTGCCACATTACAGGAATCCTTTGCGCCCTGCTGCAAAATAACGGTTTGGTCTTTTGAGTTGAAATTTGGAGGAAGAAAGCCAGCATCCACTGATGTGTCTTTTTGGTGGTTTGGTGAAAAAAATATTACAGGGCGGCACAGTGGCGGCCTCCAAAGTTAATACTTTTCCCATTGGATAACATTACGATGCCCGTCGCTGCTTTCCAAGGCCCATATCTCGGAAACAGTGCGAAATACGGACTTTTCAATCTAAAAATGTTAGTGAAAACTAGCCAGGAAAGTCTTAATTCATATGAAATTTGCATTTTTTTCTACGTCATATGGTTCCTGAGATACAAGCAATTTAATATTACAAGTCCTCATTTTCTGCTCGAGGCCCATTGTTATGTATACATTCTTTGTTTTCACTGTGTTTTCCAATGCATTTTTGGAAAAGAAGGTGTGCCCTTTTGATTACTGTGCCAGATTAACATTTCAGTTGTGTTTCCATTATCGTTTGTGGCACCATTACCGTCTACTCTACCGTGTGCATTACAGTTTGCGTTTTCGCTTGCGTTTGTGTTTCTGTATCATTTGGTATTATTGTTGCTGTACCATTACCAGTTTCATTTGCAATTGTGGTACCATCACATGTGTTACAGTTGCATTTTCATACGCTTGCATTTCTGTTTCGTTTCTGTTTCCTTTGGCGTTATTTTATCTGTTACTGTTACCATTTGCATTTACAATTGCAGTACCATGATCGTGCATACAACGGTTTGCATTTCTGTACTCACTTGCATTTGCATTTCTCTTTCCTTTGGCATTATTGTTGCTGTTACCATTACTATTTGCATTCACAATTGCGGTTCCATGACCATGCACATTACAGGTTGCGTTTCCATATGTACCTCCATTCCCATTTCCATTTCTGTTTCCTTTGGCATTATACTTCATATTAACTTTACCATTTGCATTTACTGTTGCAGTACCCTGGCTGTGCGGCGTTACAGTTTGCATTCGTGTGTGCTCGCATTTTCATTTCTGTTCCCTTTCACGTTCTTTTGCTGTGACACTTAACATTTCCATTTAAAATACCGTTGCCATCACTGTTCCATTACCAGTTGTGTTTTGTATGTGCTTCAATGTCTGTTTGCATTCCTGTTTGCTTTGGCGTCACTTTGTGCTTGCATTTCTATTAACATTTCCTTTACCATTACGGTTCTGTTACCATATGCGCCACTGTTGGCACTTCTGTTTGTGTTGCTGTTCCTGTTACTATGTCACAAGACATCACATGGCAGCAGCGTGGGGTCAAAGGACCCTGCATTCCGATGCTGCATTACTTTCACTGTTGTCGTCATCAATCTCAAAGAGAGGAATTAGAGGCAAAAACTCAATTTAATGCATCAGTTAAGGTTGTTCCACAGTGACAAAAGTGAGGATATTCAGTGTTAGGGTTGAAAACCCCCTTGGACCCCAGGCCACCCCAACCGGCATCATGGTGAGCGTTGGGGTTCGTCAGTCTAACTCTCCCATTCTCCTATACCTCTGCTTCTTTACACATGTGATGGGGTGAGAGTTAGGGCTGATGTTAATGCACCACCGATGCTGGTTTGAGGTGAGCTGAGGTCAGGGGTTTCAAACTCTAACAGAATTTCTCCCATTTGTCTTTGTGGAACAAACTTTAACTGATGCATTAAATAGAGATTTAATTGGCTTTCCTATCCAAATGCCCTTTTGGGTAACCCTTGCCTCAGTGTTTATGCACAGAGGTTCTTTGTCTATATATATATATATATATATATATATACACACATACACACATACCTATGTATTGTGGTAGAGTAGCACTTTTAAGGTTAAACAGTCAAATTTTGCCTTATAACTTTGCCACTGTTCAAAGATTTACCTGAAATGTGGTGTGCATGATTGGGCATGGTAGAGGTTGGGATCTGCCAAGTTTTGTACCAGTTGGATATAAGGCTGCAGAGTTATTAGCGACAACAATTGCGCAATTACACTTCTTGTGATTTCTTTGCTCTCACCTACAGGTCGCATGGTTTGCAAGACCAGTCCAAAACTTCAGGTAACATGTGGCCAGGGGTCCCTGATGTGCCTTTTGAAGATTTGAAAAAAATATTAAAGCGGTTCAAAAGTTATTCAAAAACAAGTTCCCATTATAAGTCAATGGGAAAAGTTAACAAAAAGTTCAACACTTTCACAAATGCAGTTTTACTTTTGCAAATGGCCCTTTTAATTTCACAAATCCACCATTTTGTTTTCAGTTGGTGATCAGAAAAATTCTTGGCATTTAAAATTGAGACCCCCTAGGAACACAATTCTTTTGTGTTCACCTAGTTGGACCCTCAGGATGATAGCCATGTCTTTATTTGGGGTTAAACACCCTAGAAATATGTTTTCAAGTTTCTGGAAAAGTAGTGTCACAAAGTAGTGTGGCACTTTTGCAAAATTTTGTGAAAAATTTTTGCAAAATTGCGACTCTACTTTTCAGACCTGGCCAAAATGACAGGAATTCTTTGCCACCCTGCTGCGAAACAACAGTTTGGTCTTTTGAGCTGAAATTTGGAGGGCTGGCAGCCAACATCTCACAGATGTGCCCTTGATGGTTTGGTGAAAAATATTGCACACCTCCATGTTATGGTACTCGAAGTTGACATTTGTCCCATAGACTAACATGGTGGCGTCCGCCGCACTTTTGAGGGCTCGTATCTCAAAATGGTGCAAGATACAGAATTTTTGTTGCAGGCTCTGCAACAGCAAAACCTACAAGGAAAATCATGATTTTGTGAAATTTACATTTTTTTCTCGTCGTGCGGTTGCTGAGATATTAGCAATTAGGTACTTCTAATGCTTGTTTAAGCTTGATCCCTATTACAATGCATACATTCTTTGTACACACTGGCCTAGATATTCAGACTGTGCCAGGCTGTGGTGCAAGCCTGGGTGCAGCGCAACTTGCTGTGCAGGGGCATTGACAGGGTGATATTCAATGGAGCTGCGCCATGGCACAGCATCTCTGAATATCGCACCTGGCCACCCTCAGTGCACATGGCGCGGTGGCATTGCACCAGTGCAAGCGACCAGAGTGGAGCAGGGGATGCGCTAGCACAAGTTCGTTGAGCTAAGCACAACAACCATGAAATTCAAAAGTGCACATGCAAATGGGGCCATTATACATGCAAGGCGCAAATGGGGCCATTTGCAAGTCATTATAGCTGCATTTGCATGCAGGTGCACCGATCCCGGTGACTTGCGCCTGGCGCCCTGCCAGGCTGCAGCTGTTGGGACCGTCACCCCTGCACATCATGGAAAAGTGCCCCAATGCCCGATCGCGGGCATGTGCAAAAGAAGTACACATCCTATATCCCTGGTGGTCCAGTGGACTGCTTGCAGCCTGATCGTGGGCACATGTTGTAAAACAACGTCCTATATCCCTGGTGGCCCAGTGGACCACTTGCAGCCCGATTGTGGGCATATGTTGTAAAATAAATGTCCTATATCCCTGGTGGTCCAGTGGACTGCTTGCAGCCAGTCACGGGCATATGTAGAATAAAATAAATGTCCTATATCCCTGGTAGTCCAGTGGACCGCTTGCAGCCTGATTGGAGGCATATGTAATAAAAGGAGAGGTCAATATCCCTGGTGGTCCAGTGGTACCCCTCCCCACCTGCCCACTGGGCCCCACTGCCCCACTCCCCACGATCAGCGGTGGGCAGCAGCACCCCACCCGCCTGCCATCACACGCCCACCGACTGACACCTTACGGTGGGCTGTCGCCCATTGGTCCACAGCGTGAGCCAATGGGCATGCAGCCACACCATACTACACAGTCCAGATATGTGAATGGACCCCCAGTCAGTCACCACCCTCTTTAGCTCTTCCTCATCCTTTTACTTCCTTTAGCACATGAGGATTAGTTCAAATGCTGTTTACCTCTTCTTTCTCCCTGCCTCTCCCTCCCCATTCTCCTTGACCTTAGATCTATTCTTTAACATTTTCTCAAGTTTCCTTTTGTATCTATACAATCCCTTTGCACTCTGGTCCCCCTTTGTAAACCTGTCTTGATGACCGTGGGTACAGATAAGCAGTGTGATGCTTGGCCCACATGTGTATCTGATCCACCAAAAGTCATTATTAATTCAAGCTGTTTGTAAATTAAAAAAAAAAAAAAACGTTTTTGTCAATCTTTATGAATGATATTCAAATGTTATTATCTCCTACTTTTCACATGCAGTATTTCTAACATAATCTTTGTAAATATGCTACATGGTGCAGACTATCAACTCTCACTTTCTTCTCTTTTCCTTCTATTCCTTCTGTCTCTTCACTTTTTATCCATTTCTTTATCCCATTTACTTCCCCTTGCCTTCATTCATTTTCATATTTTTTATTATGCTTATTATTCAGTTCATTCTGTCCCTTCTGGCTTTTTATTGTGTCTGAGTTTCACTCATGTTGCTGCTTTCTGTTGTGATCATTGGTTGTGGTGATGTGGATGTGTGGGGAATATCTTGTGCATTAGAAAAATTAGAGGAGTCATTTGTAAGGCTTCTGCCTTCTTAGGGTCCATAAAAACAGAATTTTCCCATGCGAAAAGAACCTTAGCTGGTGTTAATACTGAAAAGCAAATCCCCATTTCATATAGCACTGATTTTGCTCTATCAAAAGCTTTGTAAGACATAAATGTTTCAGTGCTGAAATCTGGTAAGCTGAAAATGTATTCCCTTTGGCTAACATACCTTTATCTGTTCAGGCTTTTCTTAGTATTCACTCTCTATATTGGTAATAGTGTGGTATTGTATAAACTGGTCTAGGTTTTTTGTGTTTGAGCCTGTATTGCTGCTTTGGAAATTAACTCCTTCCTGATGTTCTCTGTCCAAAATTATCTTTTCCATTGGAAAATTCAGTCCCAAAGCATTGGAGATTAGTTTTTCAAAGAACTGTACTGGGTCATCTTGTTCCTCTGCCCCTTCTGGTACATTAATCGACCTAATAATGTTTCTTCATGATCTGTTTTCTTGGTTTATGATTTTTTGTTCTAAATTTTTAGTTGCTGATTGCATTCTTTTAACTGTTGCTGCATTGGGTTTATTGTATCCTCGATGTTACTGACCCTTGGTTCCTTCTCAGTGGTTCTAATAGTGAATGATTCCAGCTTTGACCCACACCCCAATTCATTAATAGATTTTGTCAGTAGGGTTAAAGCTGATGTCATGGATTCAAATCCTTTTGTATGTCTGTTTGTATTTCTTTTTAAATTCTGAAATTGTTGCTGTTTGTCTAGCCAGTTGTTCCCTGTGACTGCTTCAATGGGATTATCACTATTTGTTTGAATGTTTAAAGTATGATCCCATTGTTTCTGTTGCTGTATGCTGTTTATTGTCTTATGTTTAAGTTTCATTAAGTCTGTTTCTGAAGTTGGTACAAATCCCTTTTAGTCTGTAAATTTTTAGTCTGTGATTACTTTCCTGTAATTCATTAACCTCTTTACAGTTTTGAGACCTCATTTCTTTCATTTTATATTATTGTCTTGTGTCTCCTTTGCCTGTTCTGGGCTGTTTATCCAATGTATTCCTCCCTATTGTGGCAGTGACAGAGTGTCTTCAGCACAGAAGAAAAGGGTTCCTTCTATTGCATTTCAGCAGCTGCTGTTAAGGGATCATTCTGATCTGTGGGTGTCACAGGTAAGGAGGATAAGGGTTCACCAATGTTTTTTATCCATGAACGAAAAGAACTGCTACATTTTCTGTTGCAGGCATGTTTCTGATGATTGAGAGCCCAAAATTGCTGATAGTTGTTTTGTTTGATACTCAGTTTGGATATTATATTCCTTGTTCTTTGGGTAGTTGTGGAAAATCTTTTAAATCCTTAGCTCTTTGTATTGATTTAGACATTGCCTTTGTTTTCTGTTTGCATTTTACAGATGTTATTTGGTTTCAATGATTATGCCTCCATAGTATAAATTACTCTTGTCCTGGCAGCATCAGAGCTCACTGCCGAGCATCCGTTCCTCAGATGGCCATCTTGGACATAAAATGCAATTAGAAGCAGGGGACATGGTATTGATCTAAATGTTATGTACATCAGTTCATATTGTTTTCTAACCTACCAGTTAAGGAGGGGATGCCCTCCTCTCTGTTCTTGTTTTGTTTATTTTTTTATTTTTTAGAAATCAAAGTAATGTTTGGCTGGTAACCACAAGAACTAATACAGGCTATCCCAATGCACACTATGATAGCTTCTTCCTTATATTTTGATGTTGCTGTGAGCAAAGCCAAACAATGTCATAGGTATCTCTTCTTATGAAATCATGACAGGCAAACAAATGCAGTTGACTAAGCAGGTTTTGTTTGCCCAATACTACACCTGAAATGGGGCAGGGGTGAAAATTTTAAAATCTTTGTGCAAACCTTATTGCAGAAATTAAAACTAGTGTTCTCTAGGTAGGAATACCCATAATATCTGTTTTCATTTAATGCAATTAAAGAAATTTGTAATTAAATATTTACTTTTGTTTTCAGCCTAATTTGACTTATATCATTACTCAGTAACTTTCGGTAATGCAAGGTAGAAGAAGGCACTAGGCCCATCGGGTCTACCTTCCCATTCCATGTGGGCTATTGGGTCCCTAACCCCATAATGTATTTATCTAATTTGTTTTAAACTGCAGGGCATTTCTTTGAATCTACTATGATTTGAGGTAATTTGTTCCATGGTTTCATTGCTCTAATATTGAAGTAGTATTTCCTTTTATTTGTTATGAACCTAGGGACCATCAGTTGTTTAGTGTTACATCTAAGGTTTAATGGTTTATTTGCATAGGTAATGTTACATTCAGCCATTAGATATTTGTCATTAAGTATATTAAATAATAATTGGTCACCCTCTGATGTCTTATTTCTAGGTCAAATAAATTTAGCTCTTTCAGTCTGTCATGATAGGGCAGATTTCTAATTCTTGCAATTAGTTTAGTGGTCTTTCATTGAACACTATCTATAAGCTTTTGTCCTTTGTTAAGCATGAAGCCCAAAAGGATAATGCATAGTCCACATGTGGTCTTATATAGGAATTGTATAAGGGCCAGATACATGTATCTTGCCTTGAAGTAAAGATCTCCTAATGGATGCCAGGATCCTATTAGCTGTTTGTGCAGTATGTCGACAGTGATTGCTTGCTGTAAGAGAATTATTCATGATGACCCCAAGTCTTTCTCTATTTTTACTTGATTTACCAGGTTCCATTAAGATAATATTGTGTCTGAGGGTTTTGGCTCCCATGTGCATAATAGCACACTTTTTCTATATTGAATTCCATTTTGTTCCAAATTGCGAGTTTTGTAGATGGACAATGTCTCCCTAAAACTGTCAGTTTTGTCATCTGAATCAGTGTCATGACAGAGCTTAGTGCCATCAGCAAATTTACTAATATGTCCATTTACCCTATGATGCAGATCAGAGGTGTAAATGCCAAAGAGACCAGGCCCAATACAGAGCCCTGTGGCACTCACTAGTCACCTTAATTGGGTCAGAAAGGGTGTCAGAGATCTTAACAATCTGAATTCTGTTAGACAACCATGCTTCTACACTTTTGATAATTTTGTTTCTATTTTTAGTTTTATTAGTTTGTCAATCAAAATTATATGTGATACTTTATCAAAAGCTTTCCTTAAATCTAAAAATAGCACATCAGCTGGTGTGTCCTGGTCTAAATGATTACTAACTCTGTCATAAAAGCTAATTAAGCTAGTGGTACAAGATCTACCAGCTAAGAAGCCATGCTGTTTCTGGTCCTTTAAGTCATTGGAATTTAAAGTGTTTTCAATTCTTTTTTAAGAATTATTTCTATCACCTTACAGATTACTGATGTCAAACTGATGGGATGATAATTACTTGAATTATTTTAACTTCCTGATTTATGAATGGAATAACTGATGCTTCCTTCCACTCTTCAGGAATTGTACCACTGTTTAAAGATATATTGTACATGTGTTTTAGTGGAAGAAAACTGTTGATAGTGATTTTTAAAAAGTTAGGACTAATTCCATCTGGCCCTGGGACAATATTTTCTTTAATCAAATTTATATCTGTATTTATCTCCTCAATGCTGATTTCATCTATATTCGATTCACTAGTTACATTAAATTTGAATAAGTCTTTGTCAGAAAATACAGATCTGAAATATCTATTAAATGCACTGACAATGTCTCTGATATCCTGTATGTCTCTTCCATTCTCAACTAGTTTATGAATACTATTTTCCTGTTCTTAGTACCATTTATGTATGCATAAAACACTTTTGGATTTTGGTGAAAGAAAGTTTGAATTAAATATTTTTCCTTTCCATTCTTATCAATTTCTTTTTTTTTAATTCCTCCCTATAAAGATTTATATTAACAGAGCTTGGGCTTTTTCATCATTTTAAATGCCTTTTCTTTTTATGAATTTGTTGTCTAATAAAGTGTGTCAGCCAAGATGGCATTTTCCATTTTTGTTATAAGGGGTTTTGTATAGGAATGTACAGTTTTTCTAGTTCTATGAAGATTTGTTTAAACAAGTCCCAGCATTTATTGATATTTAATTCAGAGAACATATTAACCCAGTCGAAGCCAGCCAAGGCCTTGTTGATTTTATTATAGTTCCCTTTATTGTAGCTATATTTGTCATTGCTTTTACTCTCTACTATCTTTTCTTATTAATTTCCAGTAGAATTCTATTGTGATTGCTGTTACGTAGTTGTCCTATTGTATTGATGTTATTTATGTCAGGTGAGAAGTTAGTAAAGACAAGATTAAAGATGTTATTCTGTCTTATGGGTACATTTATCATTTGTTCTAATCCTGCCATAATAAATGAATCAAGGACCAAAGCCTCAATGATGTTTTAGTAGTGAGATTATTCCAGTTGATACCCAGCAGATTAAAATCCCCAACAAACATAACATCTAAGTTTGATGCCAGCTGACTAATTTCATCAATTGGGAGTTGGTCCAGATTTAGGTCTAAGGATGGTGGTCTGTAGAAATTTGCAAACAGAAAGTGTTCTTCATTTGTTTAGGCTATTTGAAGACATATACCTCTCCTGACCATCCTAAGTATATTTTAAGGGGTATTCTGATGCCTTTCTTGTATTTACATATATATATATATATATATATATATATATATATATATATATACACACACACACACACACACACACACACACCCTGCCCTTTCTGTTATTTCTATTTCTATGGTATAAGGAATATCCAGGAATTAAACTGTACCAACTTGATGATTCATCCCACCATGTCTTATTTACTGCTGCAATATCTATCTGATGCTGTTGCAGTATTTCAGTCAGTTCAGTAAATTTTTTCTGTTTAAACTTCTGGCATTGGCCACAAGGAGTTTGTAATTATTGTTGTGTTTAATGGTTATACCATTTGACCCATGTCTGTCTTTTCTTTCCCAATGTAACTCTACCATTCAGGCTGAATTGGCCGATTTGGAAGATGTTAGCATGGCTGTGTCACTGAAACTGATCAAGATTCCACCATTGATGCCCAAGATACAAACTTTATTGGGCCTCAAGCCTGAAGATTTGATTCCTTTACATATGGACAATGATGTCATTAGTAAAAACATTTATGCTTTGCCAACCCTTGGTTGGTGGCTTTTATCCAAACTTATGTCCAGCATGCAAATACACTGGTTATTTTATGTGTATTTCTGTGTTTGCAACTCATATTAACTGTGTACAGTTGTATGTATCACAAGTTTAAGAATACCCTGTTTCAAGTTAAAATGTAAGCACAAATGAACTATATGACACCTTTGGTATAAGGTGAGACACCTGAAAAATAATCTCAGATGTCTTAAGGTGGGAATTGTTGGAATGAGCATATTAGTATATATGGACTGTACTTATTGATACATAGTACATTACTATATCAAACATGTCAAAAGATTGTATGCATGCACAGTATGTTATTCACAGTGTTGTTCTGTTAGCTATAAGCATGCATATTATGAGAACTCACACATAGCCATAGGTTAGGCACATTACAGCACCACTTGGGGTTAATTCAAGAATAGTGAAAAGAGAAAAATGCTTCTAATTTTGCTAAGACTTTAGTAGGATCTGGATTATGTTGTGGTGGGAATTCAAACACATGTTGATCTTTTCTGTCCATCACTTTCACTGTGTTATAACTTCTTCTGACAAAACTGTCTAGTTTAGCATTAAAGATAAGGTCCAGGTGCATTATCTGGTGTATGTCTGTACAACTCAGAGACAGGAGATGGAAGCAGCATATTCACGTAGAACTAGTATGAGATCATACAGGCCTAAGTCAAAAACACATTATCCTATCATAAAAGTATATGAAGTCAGCAGATGTTGGGTAAAACCTGATACCAAAAACAGTGTATAAGAAAATAGGCTTTTAGCAGTTGTTGTTACACAGACTGAAGTAGAAAGCAGCAACACTCTTGGCTCGCCAAATCCAGAAAAAAGAAGGAAGACTTGTTTCCAACTTTAAGACCATGAGTTTTATTAAATAATGTAGCACCCTCACACAAAAACATCTACGTTTCACATCACCCTTGACACTTTTCAAGATAACAATCATTCACTTGTACATGCCTTTTATAGTGCTCAGTGCCAATTAAATGCACTAATTAATGTTTTGACAGCACACAAGAAATCCATGAAGACATATAAAAAGGCTATGTGCCTAATAAAATCTCTCTTCATCAATTTACTATCGTCACTACTAAATAATTGCTATATCTAAATTAGCACTCAACATCATTTACAAAAGCTGTCTTTTGCTAGAAAGCAACCCCATCTAGAATACATTTCTAAGAGAAACATCACATGAAAAATACCATATATACATACATTTATTTTACATCATCCATTAAAGCAAGACACACATACTAAATTTCATTACATAAATAACATAAAGGCACATATTGAATATGTATAAATACACTCATTGCAAATATACAAAATATATATATATAAAGCTTCACAATTAAATACTTAACTATGTATGTTCAACATAGAAAATGCATGGCAAATCATCTCCTATTTTCTTATTTTTCTAAAGTTCCTTTTTAAATATGGGGCCATCTGAAAGTGTCCAGTCAATCCTGAAATCTACCAGCTCGAAGTTTAAATTGCCAGTAAGTCTCCTTGCACATCAATTTGTTATTTAGATCCCCAAGCTTATTATTATCTAGCTTTTCTAAGCCAAAAATGTAAATCCATGTTGATTTCCTTCAACTGAATATGATTTGCTAATGCATTCTCAGATGAACCTAACCTATATGTCTCTGATGTTCTATTATTTGGGTTTAAATTTCCTCACTGTTTTACCTACGTAAAAACATTTACATTTACATATGGCTATATACACAATCATTTCTGTACTGAATGAAATAAATACATTTGGCCATATTTTTTACCCAGAATGAGGTAAAATAACATTGCTCCCAGTACCCATATAATTACATGCTGTATAGTTGCCACATTTAAAATTTCCTCTAGGTAAATGTGACTTATTTTCCATTCCTGATTTTTCAGCCCAACTGTGGACCAAAATATCTTTCAATTTCTTCACCTTTCTATATTAAAAGTGAGGTCCATTTTCCACTATGTGTTTCAGACTTGGTTCCAGAGACAGAAACTGCCAGTTTCTTTTAACAACATTTTCTATATCCTTGGCCTGTGTGTTAAAAATAGTAACAAAATTACAATCAATATATTTATTTGCATTATGTTACTTCCTTCCTTTTCTTTCACTACCAACAAGTTATCCCTAGACATAATGTCGACTTTGTTTTTGCTTTATACACACAATTTACTGTATTCCCTGTTCTTAAATTTCTCTGCTAACACAGTGCAATTATTTTGATATCCGCTCTGAGTGCTACAATTCCTTTTAGTTCTAATAAATTGACCAGTGACTATATTTAAGGTCACATGTTTTGGATGACAACTAGAAAAATGCAATATACTTTTTTATCAGTAGATTTTCTAAACAAATCAGTGACCAGACCCCCTCCCATCCTTCATGAACAAAACATCTATAAAAGGCACTTGTACAGAACTTGATGTAACAGAAAAATGTAAAGTATGATTTGTTCCTCCAGATATTGCACACACAAATCCAAATCCTGCCGACTACCTTGCCAAATAATAAAAATATCATCCGAATATCAACATAAAAAATCAAAAAAGTTTTCAGAATCAAACACAACCAACTTTCCCACTGGGCCAAGTAAATGGTGGCAAAATTGGGAGCCATTGCCCCCATGGCTGTCCCTTTTATTTAAGATATACTGTCTCTTCAAACAGAAATACATTTTTGTCAAAATAATCTTTGTTAAATCTATCAAAATTCTACAAATTCAGTAGTATACTCAGTATTGTCATTTAATGAAGCCCTCAGTGCATCCAATCCATCATTATGAGGAATATTATTATACATAGACTGAATGTCCAGAGTCACCAACAGCCACTTTTCTTCAACTACCATTTCTTGAATTAGTTCTAGAAACTGCATGATGTCCCTAAGGTATGATCTGGATTCCTGTGCAACACTTTTAATAAAACAATCAGCATACTGTGTCAGTGGTTCAGTAATTGAATTATTTCCAGAAACAACTGGTCTCATAGGAGGGTCATTTAGGTTCTTATGAATTTTGTAAGCCATATATAACCAGTCTAACAGGAAAATCTACAGTTAGAAGATCACATACTTCCTGCATAATATACCCATTATTTAATGCTTCAGACAAATATATATCAATTTGCAGTTTGAACTTAATACTAGGATCACAGGACAATTCTTTATAAAATCTTGATTACTCAGTAAAGAAACCATAGCTGTAAGGTACTTATCTTTCCCATCATTACCACAGCCCCACCCTTGTCTGCAGGCTTGATAGTGATGGATGGATTATTCTTTAACTTGTGTATCGCATTTCAATCATCAAGGTACAGTTCCCAAATTTAGGCTTCTGTGGATTCTTCATCATTAACTCGATGTCCTTCTCACATGCTTGCAAAACACACTCACAGTTTTGTTCATTGGTGGAATAAAGTTTGATCCCTTCTCCATCTATTAATTTGAGGATGTTGTTCCTGCTTCACTGAGTCTATCATATCTATGTTTTACAAACTTGAGTCCACATTGTTATCAAAAGATGAAAATGTTCTCCTCCATCAACATTCTTTTTAGAAAATACACCTTCAAATTCAGTTTTCGTGCAAAAGCATGAATATCAATGATAGTGTCAAAATAATTATTGGTAGTGGTAGGAATAAAGGAAAGACCCTTATTAAGGATGTTTCTCTCCACTTGAGACAATAAATAAGATGAAATGTTCACTACCAGTTGTTCACTTTCCTTCTCCATTATTAATACTGATGGTTCCTCCAACAATTCATCCTGCCTCTGGGTCTGCCCCATTGGGACTTGCCCCTGAATCTGTATACTGGGTTCCCCTCTTCATTTCCTTACCCCCTCTCCTTTCCTAGAGTGCCCTTCTGGTTCTTCATCTGAGAACCGTATAAGACATGGACTGCATCTCAAAATTTTCTGAGGCATTATTGGGAGTTGTGGGAGATGGGGAATTTTTGATACATTTAACAGAGATTATTTTGACAAGAAATGTATTTTTGTTTGAAGTGACAGTATATCATCAAATAAAAGGTACAGTCATGGGGCAGCAATGGCTCCCAATTATAGCCTGCCACCATTTACTTGGCCCAATGGGAAAAGCTGGCTGTGTATGATTCTGAAAAAATAGGCTTTTTATTTTTTATTTTTATAAGCAGATTTGGATTATATTTTATTATTTGGCAAGTTAGTCAGCAGGATTTGTATTTGTGTGTGCAATATATGGAGGGACAAATCATAACTTACATTTTGGTTACATCAAGTTTGGTACAAGCCTTATTTGGATGTTTTGGTCATGAAGGATGAGGAGGGGATCTGGTCTCTGATTTGTTTAGAAAACCTACTGATAAAAACTGTATTGCATTTTTCTAGTTGTCATACAAAAGACATGAGCTTAAATATACCCACTGGTCAATTTATTAGGACTAAAAGGAATTGTAGCACTGGGAGAGGATATCAAAATAATTGTACTGTGTTAGCAGAGAGGTTTAAGAATGGGGATACAGTAAATTGTGTGTCATAAAGCAAAAACCAAAGTGGACATCAGGTCTAGGGATAACTTGTTGATAGTGAAAGAAAAGGTAAGGAACCAACATAATGCAAATAAATATATTGATTGTAATTGTGTTAATATTTTTAACACACAGGCCAAGGATATAGAAAATATAGTTAAAAGAAACTGGCAGCTTCTGTCTCTGGACCAAGTCTGGAACACATAGTGGAAAATGGACCTCACTTTTCATATAGAAAGGCGAAGAACTTGAAAGATATTTTTGATCCACAGTTGGAGTGAAAATCAGGAATGGAAAATGAGTCACATTTACCTAGAGGAAATTTTAAATGTGGCAACTGTACAGCATGTAATTATATGGGTACTGGGAGCAATGTTATTTTGCCTCATTCTGGGGAAAAGATATGGCCAAATGTATTTATTTCATTCAGTACAGAAATGCTTGTGTATATAGCCATATGGAAATGTAAATGTTTTACATAGGTAAAACAGTGAGGAAATTTAAAACCAGAATAAAGGAATGTCAGAGACATATAGGGTTAGGTTCATCTGAGAATGCATTGGCAAATCATATTTGGTTGAAGGAAAATCAGCATGGATTTACCTTTTTGGCTTAGAAAAGCTAGATAATAATAAGGGTGGGGCAGATCTAAAAAACAAATTGATGTGCAAGGAGACTTACTGGCAATTTAAACTTGAGCTGGTAGATTTCCAGAACTGAATGGACACTTTCAGTTGGGCCCATATTTAAAAGGAACTTTAGAAAAAAATAAGTAAATAGGAGATGATTTGCCATGCATTTTCTATGTTGAACATAAATAGTTAAGTTTTAATTGTGAAGCTTTATATATATTTTTGTATATTTGCAATGAGTGTATTTATACATATTCAATTTGTGTCTTTATGTTATTTATGTATTGAAATTTAGTATGTGCATCATGCTTTAATGGATAATGTAAAATAAATGTATGTATATATGGTATTTTTCATGTGATGTGTCTCTTAGAAATTTATTCTAGATGGGTTGCTTTCTCTAGTAAAGATAGCTTTTGTAAATGATGTTGAGTGCTAATTTAGATATAGCAATTATTTAGTAGTGACGATAGTAAATTGATGATGAGAGATTTTATTAGGCACATAACCTTTTATATGTCATCATGGATTTCTTGTGCATTGTTAAAACATTAATTAGTGCATTTAATTGGGATTGAGCACTATAAAAGGCATGTACAAGTGAATGATTGTTATCTTGACAAAGCGTCAAGCTGACGTGAAATGTAGATGTCTTTTGTGAGGGTGCTACATTATTTAATAAAACTCTTGGTTTTAAAGTTGGAAACAAGTCTTCCTTCTTTTTTCAGGATTTGGGTGAGCTGAGGTGTTGCTGTTTTCTACTTAATTCATTTTTTGTACCTTGGCTCCTAACTTAACCTGGAGCTGTGTTTTCTTTTCTTGAATGTGTGTTACAGACTGACGCAATGGCATCTCAAACTTCCATCTGTAAAATCCTGATGTTGTTAGTATAATTAATTTTAGTATACCTATTAACAGCTAGCCAAAGTGACAGGATACCTTTATGATACAAATTGAAAATGTATTTTGTATTCTTTGTTTGTGTGCCTATAATATAATGGTCTATTGAAATAGAAATGTTATATTGAACACATGTGTCTTGTTTGGTCTGAACCCTGATAATAAAATTGGATTTTGTTATACTTTATACCAGTTGTAAGATTTTCATTGTCAATTTTGTTGTTATTTTAACAGTTCTTGGCAAGCATACTGATTTGAGACAACAGATCCACAGATCATACACAAGAATAAATGTGCTGTATTATTATACAGATAATCACAGCTTCACTTGTATTTTGATCAAGAAAGGGACCTGTATTTTCTATAATTGATGTATAGTTGCTCAAGGTTTACTTGATGGTTATTATTGTAATAACTTTTCTCTTGCTTCTTATAGTTGATATTTTAATAGTAAAACCTAAACACCATTTTGAAAACTCATACTGCACTTTTGGTGATTTTTTCCATTATGGTGTTTTGGCTCCTTTCTCCTGACAACCACTAGCCATGGCAACTTGCAATTTATAAACTATTGACCAACTGGGTCTTAGAAAGTGGCCTAGTAGGTGGTATAAAAGCATGGGCTGTAGAGAGAGGAACCTGCCCCCTGACAAAGCTCTATAGGAGAAAAGTGCCAGGTCACTATCTCTGTGTGTCTAGCATTTTTTCAGTTTATACTGTGGCAGCAATAAAATATTTTCTATTTTATATAGATACTTCTCAATGTTGGCATTTCCCCATATCCATAGTTACAGGTTTTCTCGTGTGCCGTGCTTTTGTGGGATTCTGCTCATATGTCACCTGGAGCTCTTCATCTTATTAAATGAAAAAGATTTATTGATTATGGATTTGAGAAACAGAAGAGAATATGAGAAGAGTATGAATAATTAGCATTTATATAGTGCTTTTCATCACATTGTTCACAAAGTGTTTTAACGAGCAATGAAAAACTGGCAGTGAAGTGACTGTAATGAGTAGTGGCAGCCATTTTGCACATCAGCACCTGCATGCAGACTTGGACAATCACACAAACCAGTTAATTGGGAAGGATTGGTAGCCAGAACACTGGCTGGGTTAACATGCAAGCTAAGCCCTGCTGAAGAGAAGTTTGTCCTGTTAGCAGTGGGTAATTTGCCGTGATGTGACAGATCTGCTTTTGAGTGAGAGTGTGTGGGGGGAGCATTACTCCCACAGCAAACAAAAGAAGTGGCCTTCCAGACAGTTTCAAGCACCCCTTAGGAGGATTAGGAAGAGAATTCATGACCAATTAAGATGTATAATCTGCTGCAAGGAATTCCCTCCTGGGTATTAAGTGCACAGTCCATTGGACCCTGCTGGCTTGGAGAGGAAATACAAAAAAATCCTGGGGCTTAGACCTGCCTTACAGGTCACAACTAATCTTCTATCTAGTTGGTTCCTCCAGTAATCGATACTGGGGATTGCTAGCAGGAGTCCCTTTTCATTCCAGGGCCCCGTTTGGTGCAGGCCTGAAGAAGGGACAGGCAGATAGAGGCCATGGGGCTGGCAGATCCCCAGATGAGTGGCACCCTCCAAGCAGTATTCACAAGTTTTCCAGCAATTCTCCTGCCAATGACCACAGCTGAGAGGATACCAGAATGATCTTCTGGTGATTGCCACAGTTGAGGGGCTGGAACCATGAACATGGGTGGTCACGTAGTCTCTAGGGGTGATTTGAGAGGTGAATATCTGAGTCAGCTATGCTACCAGCCCTGAATTAAACACAGATTTCCTTAATTTTCTCTACATTTTGGCTGTGGACAACACACAAACTGTATTTAGTAGAAGGCAAATTGGAATGCAGGAACAATTGAAATGGACACATAGGTATACCACCAGTGCCACCTCAGCCACAACCTCAAAGCTCTGCCAGGTTCCCAATTCCCCACTGAGCACTGAAACAGAATCAGACAAGTGCTGTAGCCATGGGGACACCGTTGCAGCCTCTGCTCTTGCAACAGCTAGGGTGTCCAAATAAAAAAATGATATAGACATAGATAAAAATGGATTATAATACATAATTAATCTTGGGGAGATACAGCAGTGCCAATGACAGTGGACAAGAGCAGGCAGTGCATATCCCTGTGAATAAACTGCTGACACAGAATGGTACACCAGTCCTCCAAGAGCTTGGACATGAGGGTTCCTAGCAAGTCACTCATGGCATAGGGACAAAAAAATGGCTGGTGGCAAATTGTATTTATTTATTTATTTAAAAGTTGATAACCAGGCAATGCAGCGTGAGCCAAAGCTCATTTCAGATGTGATCCAGGAAAAGGAACAAGGAGAAGCAATACAAATGGCAAATGTATACATAAATACAAGCATAAGTCATGGGTCAGGGTTACAAGACCCAATACAAAAATAGAACCAGCAGCAACATAAAAATAAGCGGCAATGCACAATCAAAGGTCTCATAACATAAAGAATCAACAATAATTGGGGTTGGGTTATACAAGTCTCAAAAACCAAACATAAAGTGGATTCAACCAGTTAATGGAAGCCCAAGCAGAGATATCAACAATAAGACAGTCAGGGTTGGGGACATTGGAAGCAAAGCTGATGGGAAGGAGTCTGAGCAGTCTTTTGAGAGAGAGAGAGAGAGAGGAACAGCATGAATGGATGTCAGAGGGTAGTTTGTTTCAGAGAGAGAGGAAATGGAATGAGAAAGCAGATTGTCCAGAGACTGAGTGAGAGAGGGGTTAGAGATGGTCGGTGAGTCTCTGTGATGAAGGGAGTAGTTAGAGGGGCCAACTTGGGCAAGATGGGAGGAGAGGTAGGAGGAGAGAGCCAAATCAGAACTTGGCAATGAAGATAGCACAATGTAGCAGTCTCCTGTGAGGCAATACAGCAAGAGATAGGGCAAAATTAAGAAGACAGTGGTGAGTGGGGGGCAAATATTTGCTGGAAGCCTAGAGGTTTGTTTTGTGGCATTGGGGCAAATACCCTTCATCCTTTTCCTCCTCTGCTCACCAGCTGCTAGCACTTTGGACCCCATGGGAAGAAGCTGGCAGTTTAAAAAGTGCAACAGGGCTCAAGGTTGAGCTCAGTGCCTTTAATAATACACACACACACATTTATATAGATTAATTAAAGAAAGAGGGCATAGTCCACCACGTTGGTACCATGGGTCAGGGTGATGCAGAGAATAGGAAGAGCGCCCACACTACATGGGGATCAGTAAGGGTAGGGCTCTGGGCAACCTCTGCTAGGGGATACAGCAAAAAATTATTTTGTTTCTTTTCTCTTGGTTTCTGTCTGGTCGAGTGTGGGGGGCATTGATTGAAGCCAGGTATCCACTGCAAAGCCCTTCTCCTGATGTGCTAGGCTTAGAAGAAAAACCTACTAATGTGCCCATTCTTTGGAGGACAGTAATTTATCATTACAGTTTGAATAATGCCCAGCAAAAAGACCACCTCAACAAAGGCAGTAATAGCATTACTGGAAGCCCAGCTTTGAGAGATGTATAAGAAGAAGGGGTTGGAGTGGCTCTAAGCCTGTTTGGAAGAACCAGAACTCCAAGCAACCCAACAGCAATGATGAAGAGCAAGCAGCCAGCCAAGGAACCAGCAGCACCCTGCTAAAGGTACCTAAGACACTTCAGAAAAATAAAATACCATGGTTACTTAGATATTGGAAGAGCAGTTTAAGAACATGTAACGAGGGCTTTTGGAGGATTCCTCTGGGTAGGGTCCCATCAGCACAGTATATGAAAGGGAGTGGCAGACCGGCCCCACCAGGTTTAGATTCAAGGCCAGGGAGGAGAAGGTCTGACTCCCCAGTGGCAGAATCAGAGGCAGATGCCACAACCTTCTTGAGTCCAGCTCTGGGGCAGCAGGAGGCCAATTAAGGGTCTACTGAGGGTAGAAACTGGACAAGATCATTGACCTGATGATCAGGTTTGTTGCTTTGGCCAGGGTCAGCAACAAAAGGGGAAAGACTAGGAGAACATGGTTGTAGCTGCAGCCAGCATGATGCCATGCCAGGTGTTGGTGTTGGTGGTGGGCAACCCTGGTAAATATGCTAGTGTGGTGAAACCAGTGGGTTCCCACCTGACAGACAAGAACCACCAGCAGATCCAAAACCAGGAATATGTACACATGTTCTCCTGCTCAACCATCTCAGTGAGCAGGAGAAAAAAAAGACATGCCAAGGATTCAGAGAAGAAAAAAGTGAAAGTGCCATGCACTTTTGAGAACTGACTAGCAGGTTTCATTGTTTTTGCTAGCACCATATTGAAAATGACACTGGAATAAAGGTTAGACTTGTTTAATTACCTGAATAGAATCATGCTGATGCATAGGAGCAAAGGGGCATGCACGGTTAGAATACGATAGAAAGTTACGGTGCTTGATTCAAAAGGGTGGGAGATATTGGACATGCCCTGTTGGTGGAAGTGATGCATGATGGAGGTCTGTCCATACAGACAGTGGATTGCCCATCAGGACATTCCAGCCACAGCAGCTGGAGTCTGGGCTGCCCTGCTTCAGATATGCTTCATGTATAATCAAGGGAATTGTACTTGGGCCAACTGTAGATCTTGGCACAAATGTATCACTTTGGTCAACAGCTCCCCTCATGGAGTGCACTTCACTGAAGTCCCCAAATAACAGTTAGTATTCCACCCACAAAAGTTTCACAAGGCTCAGGCAGGCAAGCCTGCCCAAAAAGAACCAGGTATGGTGCTGTGCTCAGGACCAGAGCAGATTGCAAGTGCAGGGCAGCAGTCCATAGCAAAGATACAACAATACAGAGAATGCACTTGCACTCAAGAACCAGGAGCTTGAGACTTCAGTGAAGTTGACACTTAAAATACTGGAAAATTCAAGTTATTTTATTATCACGGCTACAAACCAGCCAAAATACAAGTGACTGGAGTACACAGTTGAGGATTACTCTGTGAGGTCAGGTGCCCCACACTTTGCCATATAACAAGAAGCTCTGGGGCACCTGACCTCATGAGTAATCCTCAGATGTGTACTCCAGTCATTTATATTGGTCTGGTTTGTACCCGATATAATAAAATAACTTGAATTTACCATATTTTAAGTGTCGAACTTCACTGGTGCTCTCAGCTCCTGGCTCTGGAGGCAAGTGCATTCTTTGTTTGTTATGAAGCCAAGCCTGTCTACCCTGGTAAGGGAGGACAGGCTTAGACCATAGCTTGACTAGTACCCAGACCACAAGGCTGCCTGCCTGTGAGAGGGTTTCTCAGTAGGCTATAGAATCCCGTGTATGGGGCCCTTGATGCAGAGAATCTGAAGTTGATCCGAGACTGCCCACAGGTGGTCCAGGAGAGGCACTTGGGACAGGTGAGCAGGCCCTATTCTACCACTCCCTGCCTAATCTCAGAGTGTCCCCAATCAGGCTGGTGCCTAAGAATGCCCCAGGTGAATTCAAATGATCAACTAGCTGTCATATCAAAGGGGACTCAATGAATGATCATATTGATCCCCATTTCATGGTGGTCAGTAACAATCATTTGACAGCCATAGTGATACTGTTGGCAGCAGGGTCTGAGCCAGAATAGCTAAGGCTGGCATAGAATGAGCCTTTCACTTACTGCTGGTACATTGAGAAGACAGGGATCTGCTAAGGATGAGATTTGAGTGAGAGTATGTGGGCAGTTCATGCCTATGGGATGTGTAGTAGCTTTACAGTGTTTGAAAACTTCAGCACCTTTCCACATTGGGTCACTACATGGGTGTCAGAAAAACCAGGGCATTGTCCACTACTTGGATGACTTTCTGTGTGTGCAGTCAGCTTGCTCCCAGTTTGTGGGCAGACACTAAGCACTTTTGTAAATTATGTGACCACTTTGGCATTCCCCTGGCTCCTGGGAATGTTGAGTCACATAGTCCAGGAGCCAGGCGCATTTATCTATTTGTCTAGGTCCAAAAGGTTTGATGACTGCTTCTTATGTAAAAAGTGTTAGAATCAGATTTACAACTCTTACTTGCTCAAAATTGAATGTTTTCTTGGAAAATGCACTTCTTCAATGAAAAAATTAACTGTGAAAGTTGTGTATATTTTAATTAATGGCTCCTTTAATTTCATTTCTATAAGCTTTTATAGAAATAATACAGACATTGTAACAAACAGCATCACATGTATCAAAGGCTTGATATTAAAGTTATTATTTATTTTATTTTATATTTAACTTGAAACAATCAACTTTTATGACATTTTATGAACCTAAGTACAACAATCAGTATTTTTGTTCACTGTCTTCATTATCTGACATGTTAAGCAAATCTACCTTATCAATATTGATATCACAGTCACTGTCATCATCTTCATTTGGATTGTTGTCATGTTCGTACAATTGCTCACTTAAGACTGGTGGTACAACTTCTCATGTGAACCATGTTGGCTTGTATTTGCCATCCTCATAGGTCCAGACTCATTGTTGTGTTCATTGATCCATCAATTTTTTTAAGGAGAGGGTGCCAGAGTTAGCAGGTAGGCAAACATCATCATAAGTTCAACTGTTGAAGTTGTAGACAGATATAATAAGCATCCAAGAGGTCTTGAGTTCCTTTCAACAGCGATTTTCTTCTCCTTGTTCTTAATCTTCAGCTTCATTGCATCATGTGCAAAGTTCTTCAGCCTATATCTTTTGATGGGTTCCTCCAGACCTACTGCCTTTAGTAATGCATTCATCTCTAAACACATGATACATTTGAGTACCTATCTCAGTAACCTGTAACATTTCATTTGCTACCTCTTGTGATACTGCTTTTCCACTATCTATTGAATAAAGATTGGTGTCCTCAAATGCATCCCAGAATGGATTCATGGAGGAGTCTATTGTGTTCAACAGCTTGTTTAGATTCTTTGAATCTTGTTTAACTCTAAAACTCTTCAGCTCTTGGCTGGCTTCTTCATAGCGGACAAGACTAACTTTTCCATAAGACTTCCAACAATCTTACTTTGCGCTGACTACAGAATGCTCAACCTCCTCCTTGCATTGATATTCTCTGTCAAGAAGAAATCCCAGTTAGTCTTGATGCAGCATTGGCATTAATTGACTGTTCCAAGGTCAAGTCTATATCATTTCTGCTAAACCCTGTCTTTGATCTTGCAATGGTTAATGTTCCATTCTCAAATTTTTCCTTAGTCCAGGGTGGGTCTCATCCATGTTTAGCAAATTCATAAGGTACAAGGTCATCCACTTGGCATAATTGTGATGCCCAGTTGAGAAGTAAAGGTATCATCTTCTCCAAGCTATATGCAAAGAGAGGCGAGTTGTTTGTCCTGATGGAGCAGCAGAGGAGTTGGTGCAACTCTACAAACTACAGTTCTGCAGCCAAAATTGAGCAGTTGTACATTGCTTACCACGTGTTTGGAATCTGAGAACATTTCATATGCTTCCATGAATGTCTTGAACTCAGCTGTATTCTCTAGGTCCACCTTTGAGGAAGGTGATGGGTCATTAAGTAGCTGCTGCAGATGCTTTGAGATTGGAAAGTCTGACAAACCTTTATATTGTATAAAGCACTGCAAATGTTTAGTTCTGAATGCCACTGATAGCATCAGGTGAAGCCAAGAAGTCCATTCAGGGATCCCAATGCCAATATACCACTTTCAACTGGAATGTGGTCTTCACCAGAACCATTCAGGAGGTATCCAAGACCTTTGAAATATGCTAATTTTTATAGAATGGTCCAAAACATATGAAAAGTCTGTTATATTCTGGGGACTTTGTGGACTGAATTTATAGTGCAGGTTTTGCTATGGGCAAGTCATAAGTAATAGGCATATAGTCCTGGCATTCATCCATAACCTTGGCAGCATTATTCATGGTATCTTGCACTACATCAAGTCTTGTAGGAGGCTTTCCTATAGGGTCCATGTATGATAGGATCTGCTGTGGCAGGTCATCTCTACAGAAACAAGGGCATTCCATCCATGCCACATTGGGTAGCACTTGCACATGATATCATCCAGGCAACATCCCTTCTCTTAGCTTGCATGAGGTTTTTGGTTCAGAGCTTTCTGTCACCTTATATTGATGCTGTCTTATTTTTGGTTTTCAAGATGTATATGGTTGAATGTCTTTCTTGGCAATAGCTAGAGTTTTTCCTCTGAGATATTTAAATGTGCCTGGGTACAGTGTCTTGTTCCTGTCATGCCACTGGCTACAATATTTGCTTCGTTACACTTGGCAAAAGTCTTCATCAAAATCTTCAGCCTTTGTCTTTGATGTTCTGTGCCATTTGCTTTTTGATGTTAAAGATGGCCTTGCCTGGTCATGGGCATCAACTTCTGATCTTTGCTTATCTGGGTTTGTTTCTATTGTGTGTTTCATTTCTTGCTGGCTCTTGGTCATTCCTGTGTGTTTTTGTCGCACTTCTTCAGACCTTTCTTAGGTACAGCTGTCTCCTCAATACTGGATGGTATGCTTTGGTTAGAGATGCAGCAAATTTAAATTCTGTTGGCAGAAGTGCTGGCAAAGTGGCCAAATTCACGATATGGAGTAATCCACTAATATTTCCTTGTGTTAGGTATAATTTCACCACAGTGAAATTTTGCCTCCTAATGCGTGCAATTTCACCTTCCGCTGCAAAATGTTGCCTTCTGTGGGCAAAATTCCACCTTCTGTGGTGAAATCTCATTTTCTGCGGGTGAAATCTCACCATGGAAGTTGGAATTTTGCCACAAAGGTGAAATTTTGCTGTTTTGCAGGCAAAATTCCACTGTTCCATAATAAAATTTCACCATTCTGTTCGTAAAATTTTGCATTTGCTCTGTGAAATGGACGAAATTCATGGATTACTCTGCATAGCAAAGTTTTCTCACTTCACCCACAACTAGTTTTGGTATGCTGTACCCACAGTGTCATGCAAAGTGTCATGACCATCAAGCATCTCTGTCATCTCATCATAACTGTTGAAAGCCAAAGCAGCGGCTAAACCTGGCTGTATGAGCAATCTGTCTAGTGTAGACATTCTTCTCTATTATATTGGCTGTGACTGCAGTTTGAGTTCCTCCACAATATGGTAGCTGACAAAGTGACCAAACCTGTTCAAAATAGTTAACATTTTCTTACTGCCTGTCATGGTTTCATACCCATGCCCAACAAGAGATGTTTCTGTGGTTTGATTATTCCCTTGACATTGCAAACACTGTGTCATCTGCAATACATTGAACTACCTTCTCCTATCATTCACTGCCCACTTCTGATGAACCCTTGAGTACAGTAGGTAAGAATGTCTGAAAACGGGTGACAGTTTACATTTTCTTTTATTAAGTCTTCAACTTTAACTTTGGTTTTATTATGAGGCTGTACCTTTAAGAGTTCCAACCACTGTTCTCGTATGCGTTGAGCTGCTTGTGCTGCTTGTGCTTCCCTCAGTCACCCTGTTTCTTAGCAGACCATATGATTGTACCCGCTTTTCTACTTTTGGTATCAAATATGATACCATCTTTTAAGTGATCCACCAGGTTTGACTTCAAGCTCTGTGGGTCGTAATTTGTTCATGCTCACTATACTCATAAGAATGTTTATGTACGTTTTGTGGAGAGATAGCAATGATTCTTCTTGCATTCCATTAACAATGATGCACTGCACATACTTAACAAGTCTGGAAAAGGCAACCTTGTGACTGTCCCTCAACTGACTATATTCACATTTTGTAGCTGTGCCCTTTATTCATTCTGCCTTTTTACATACGTCTTCTTACAGCTGTTGTGGTACTTCACTTCTTTGTCTGTGAGATCAACACTGCCTACAATCATATCCATTTGTCAATCATCCATTTCTTTTGCTGCATTTTTATGATGTCTGCTGCCTCATAAGTTACACATGTTGTAGGATATTCATAAGTCTCCTTTGACCCCTTATGATTCCTTTTCTTGTGTGATTTGCAAAATATACATTCATTTAGGATTATGCCTGATGTAGATGCTGCAGATTCAGATGAGCACTATGAACCTGGGAGTGAAGAAATTTTGCTGGATAACTCTTTAAGATGTCTTTTTAAAGTTTCATAAGCTGCAAGTTTATCAGAACTCTTATATGCAGTGAAGTTCCTGTAGCAGATATAATGATACCCATGGCTGCTGGAGTAACGTTCAGGCAGTTCAAGACACACATGTTGTACTTTAACAGTGTTTGACCAGAGCCTTTCCTTTGCATCAACTACTTTCTCCCAATGAACATTATCAAAAGGTAGCTGGTCTCCATGATTTGTGCTAACACCTGGATCAGTGTGTAGGATGCATCACCTCTGTGGTTTGTGAGAAGTCTTGCTAGCCATATCTGAAACATTAAATAAATTACATTAATAACTAAGTAAACCAAGTCTATTAAATAAATTAGATACATTAAATAAGTAACAAAGTAAACCAAGTCTATTACAATACATACTGTAAATGTAAAACTTTTAGTTACTCTTAAGAAAGTGCATTTTCAAGAAAACATACAACTATGGATGAATAAGAGTTGTAAATCTGAATTCTACACACTTTTTACTGAGAAACAGTCATCAAACCTTTCATACCCAGACACATAGATAAATGCACCGGCTCCTGCTCTAACAGAGTTCAGTGATAACCTTCCTGGGCATAGGGATTGCAGTAAGGCAGGAGTGTCATTTGCCAAGAGACAAGTTAGATACACTGCAGGATCTCTAGAGTAAGGCAGTGTTGGCTGAAAGATAACCCAAACAAAGAAAGACTGCCGTGCACACCTCAGTCAATCAGAGTACATGACACACTGTTGTAATGCAAAGGGTGCAGAGTGTTGCTTTTATTTGTGCAAAGTTGCAGTGCAAAGTTACTGAGACAAGGGCAATTATCCAAACAACACAACTCCCTGGTGCTTTGAATCTAAATGATTCTTCCTCCAGGGTGGCCTTGTTACCATGCACCAGACAGTTCCATGGCGTGAGCTGGTACAGAGAGATGATCATGCCCATTTTCAACTACTGCGGCGTAGTCTCACGATGCTGCCTCACAGTCCCACCTGTCCAGACTGGACTCTCTCTTCAATTCCTTCTGTCGTTTTGCTCTTGGTGCCTCTCCTGCACCTATCATTGTGACCTCTACCACTGTCTCAACCTCCTTCCCTACACTCCAGCGTGCACTACATGGTACTAAGTTCATCTCTAAATTCTGGCTTGGATCTCTCCTCTTATCTCCTCTTCTCTTGGGACCCTACCCCTCCCTCTATTCCCTGAGATCCCAGGCTGACCTGTGCCCTCTCACTCCCCTGCAGATCCACTTCCTCTGGCCAAAAGTCTTCTCCTACCACCTGCCTAAAATGTGGAATGCAATCCCTCTACAAATCTACCACTCCTTCTCCCTATACTCCATTACCTCTTCACTGCACAATTACCTTACACCTACCTGCACCTGCTTCTGACCCCTCCCTGCATACATGTCTCCTCTCACTTTTTCTCTCACTCTTACCTCC
Source organism: Neoceratodus forsteri (assembly GCA_016271365.2). Lineage (NCBI taxonomy): Eukaryota > Metazoa > Chordata > Ceratodontiformes > Ceratodontidae > Neoceratodus > Neoceratodus forsteri. Next base: position 1,876,196,039 of record CM057456.1, read on the forward strand.
TCTTTCTCATCCCCCTACCCCTTGCACTTATACTAACCTTTATAGACTAGCCTTTAAAATGGTGACTGAATCTATGTGTTCACCCTGCTGCATCTGCATCTCTAGTGTACTGCCTGTAATGTATGCATTGTTAGCCTTGCATCATATGCTTGGTCCCTGTACTGATTATATATGCATGCTGCTCCTATGAACTGCCAGCTCAATAATTGTTGCAACAGCCTATATTGTACTCATTTGCCATGAACCTGTTTTGTAACTGTATGTGTGTATTCATCATCTGTTATGTATGTATCTGAACTCGTACTCTGTACATCCCTCACCCCATTCCCCAGGATGTACCGTGAGATGAGCATTAAGTTGCTCAGTGTATCTTTCCTGGTGAAACAATTCAATAAATAAATAAATGTTAGCAGCACTATTATCAGAGATAGAGAATGCCAATGCCATGGGTGATTTAATTACCCTCAGTGACTTCAACCTAGGTGACATAGATTGGTCATCTAATACAGAATCTACCACTAAAGGTATTACATTGCTCTCTATGTAATCAGCCTCATCTTACTCAATATGTAACAATTCCAACCAGGGGCAATAGTATTCTTGACCTGGTGTTATGTACTGATCACTTGAATATAAACAATTGTATTAGCACTTCCCTGTAGGTACCAGCAACCACAACACAGTACATTTGTTCACTCTAGGAATATTCTGTATCACTCTGGTTTCAGTAAACTAAAGCTAATTTACCAGCGATAAAGGAATATATTTCCAAAATTAACTGGGAAAATGAATTTAGTAAGTGATCTATCTCTCTAGTTGGAGCTTTTTCAGTGAGATACTTGGTGACATATGGGATATGTATAGTGCAATCAAACTAAAACACAGCAATACTAGACACTGTCCTAAATGGCTTAATAAATCAGTTTAAAAATTGTCAACAGAACAAAAATACAGAAATTTTCTAAAGAATAGGTCCAGTGAAAATTGGTCTAAATTTGTGATTACACAAAAAAAGTACAAGGCTAAGATCAAAAATTTAAATAAAAATGTGAATTCCGCTTAGCAGAGCATGCTAATAAGCATAATAGTAAATATGTTTACTCTTATGTTAATTAGTTAAATAAACCTGCTTGTCAAGTCTGCCCTTTACTTGAACATAGTAACCTTGTTCATGACCATAAGAAAATGGTTAATATTTTCAACATTAGATTCTGTAATATTTTCAGTCCACAAAATCAGACCCTTGTATTAATATACAAAATGATGTTAACCCCAATCTTGATGAAGATATGATTTTTCTAAGCTTCTTGCTCAAAGGAAAAACTTCTGTAGGTCCGAGAATATATCTGGCCATATGCTATACCTACTAGCTGATAGTCTTACTCTACCACTAAAAATCTTCTTTCAGGGCTGTCTTTCTGAAAATGTTGTCCCACAAGAATGGAAAATGGCAAATGCCATCCTGCTACATAAGAAGGGTCCACAACAAACTGGGAGAATTATAGGCCAATCAGTCTTACTTCCCCAATCTGTAAAATCCTCAAAAGCCTTATTAAAGATATCATAAACCCAACCATTAACATTTCTGATACTGAGCAACATGGGTTCAAATAGGGTAGATGTTGCTTCACTAATTTGATTTGACTTGATGAAAAATCAGCAATAATTTGGATAGTGACTTACCTTTCTATTTATTGTATCTATTAGAGTTTTACCAGGAAGGCATACTGAGCAGAGTACTGCTTCGATTTCAGATCGCCCTGGGGGTATAGGGGATAGGCATGACACAGAGTTAATAAATTCTACATATGTACATATTACACCAGTACAGACATGACAGAACAGGTAAAACATATAAATATATAGTAAATATAGAACAGGGTAGTACAGGCAAGGTGGCTATATTCACATAATTACATAATTACACAACAACCAACTTCATAACAATAAGCAGGGTTGGCAACAGCAGGGTACCATTTAGCAAGTATATTAACAGCTGCCATCAAGGCTGCAAGGGCTTCAGTGGGCCAGAATGCATGAGCAAGTAGTGGAGAAGTGAGTCTTGAATAGAGCACTGTGGTGAGAGTGCTAGAGGTATGTCTAATGTCAGCTGTTGAGGAGTTCCATAACTTAGGTATCCGGAAGCTGAAAGCAGCCTGCCCAGACCTGGCGGACCTGTGGGGGTTGTGGAGTAGCCAAGAATCAATGTTCCTGAGTGAAGTAGGCTGGAGGAGGAAGAACATTAAGGGTGGTTGCAAGGTAGGAGGGAGGGTCTCGACCAGAATTTCATAAGCGGTTCTAGCACTATGTACCAATCTCTGATTGTGGAGAGAAAAAGGTCTAAGTAATGGTAGAGGTCACAGGGGTGTGTACTGGGAGGGCAGTCCAGGGAGAAATGGCAGAATGAGTTGAAGAGAGGGTCTATTTTGGTCAGGGAGGATTTAGGGGCTACACAGTAGACTACATCCCGTAGTCCATGATTGGGAGGATCATCTTTTGAGCGATAGTCAGGCATGTGGGCAGGAGGATGCAGCTTTTATTATGGTATAATGCACCTAGCATGGGTGTAGCTACTTATAAATAGAGTCAATATGCATGGAGAAGTCAAGATGCTGGTCTAACCAGACCCCAAGGTATCTGTAGAAAGTGCAAGCCTCCAGAGGAGCCTTCCAATGTGTGGAATGATGGGAGGCTGGTAGATAGGATAGTTTGGCCGAGTGCAGATGTTAGGAGACAGTTTTGTTTGGGTTTAGGAATAGCTGATTTGAATGGAACCAGCATTGAACAGAGTCAAAATCCTGCTGCAGGCAGGCTGCCACAGTGGAGGGGATGACCGGAGGCATACAGCACTATGTCATCTGCATACATGTGGATATACGTATGAGGGCAGGCTGTAGGCAGATCATTGAAGAAGATAGAAAAACAAAGGGCCTAAGACCGACCCTGAGGGACGCCGGTGGTAACAGGAAGTGAGGTGGAGATGGCCGAGCCCATGACGTTGTATTTAAAGACTTTAATAAGGCTTTTGATATCATGACACATTGGGTCCTAATTAAAAACGATCTAAATTAGCCATTCATAAAAATATCATTATGTGGATAAATAACTGGTTAACTCAGAGAACTCAATGAGTTTTGATAAAAAGCCTACTGTCTGAATCTGGTAATGTCACAAGTGTGGTGCCTCAGGGCTCAGTTTTGGGCCCAATCTTGTTCCAGGCATTTATCTCTGATCACTCCTTGGCACATCTCTACTTGCCTAGCCCCCAGCCTAGTCTAGTGCCTGGTGTATCCTGGCAGTAGCGCCCGCTGAACCTATGTGTCCTCCAGCAATACGTATCTCACTCTAATTGCCTAGTTGCACTGTTGGTGCATTGGACTTGTTAGTAGTTCACACTCTGTTAGCCATTGCCTTTTGGCAAGTTACTTGCTTTGTTATTGTACTGTTTAATTCCTGTTAAGATGCTGTACCTGCAATGTGAATTGTTGTGTTTAAATGTTGTATTTGTCCTGACTTTACCCCTCCCCAGGACACATCTGGAATCGAGCAGTACTCCGCTCAGTATGCCTTCCTGGTGAAACTCTTTAATAAACAAATATGACTTCCAACATAGAGTCATTAACTGTAAATGTTTTAATTGATTCTTAGTTGGTCCTTAATTGATGTGGAATTGTATTCCTATATTGTAAATTCTGTTTATATATTGTACATTTAGTATTCTGTAATGTTTGTATTTTTGTGGGTTGCATCTGTAAAGGAATTTATTTTCCAGCGTGCTTACCGTTAAGCAAATAAACAAACAAACTGTAAAATATGCAGATGATGTGAAATTAGGTAATATCATTTCCTACTTGGAACAGGCGTGATTCTCCAAAATGATCTAGATAAAATCACTAAATGGGTAAATAAATGGGGATGAAACTTAATTCAAATAAATGCAAGATTATGTATTTAGGTAGACTTAATCCATGAACTTTATATACACTTAAAGGGGACAGGGAATTGATTACTTAGGTGCAGCTTTTGAAATGTCTCTGTTTTCATAAATTATATTCATACCTCTAAAGTGTTCTATTTAACGATGTCTGAAGAAAAGCTGAATCTGTCAGTTGTGTTTTGTATTGTTTTCTTTGTATGGACAACATTCCATGCAGTTCTTTTAATTGAACCAAAAATTTTGGAGTTTTGATTATGTCACTTCATGGTTTTAGAACCTTGGGCACTGTACTGATAAGTGCATGCTCACATTTATGAACCATAGGTGACATAGTCAAACTCAAATTCTTAATTTTATGAAGGAACTGCAGCAATGCCCATACAAAGAAAACAATACAATAAAATCAAAACAAAACACAACTGACAGCTTCAGCTTTCTCCTGGCACAGTTAAATAGGGATCTTTAGAGGTATTGATATAATTTATGAAAAACAGAGACATTTCAAACAGCCGCACACATAAGTAATCAATTGCTGTCCACTTCTTAATGATTCTCCTCACTACCAACAACTGATGAGAAAGATTTAGGTGTTATTATATCTAATGACTTTGGCAGTTCTAAACATATTACTGTGGCTATTAGTAAAGACAATAAAGTCATTTGGTCAGTCTGTCATAACATTCAACCTAGGGATAAAACAGTTTCAATGCCCTTATTCAGGGTCTATGTTAGGCCACATCTGAAGCACTCCTCTTAGTTGTGGTGTCCTTACAAAAAAATCAAACTATCTACAACTTGAAAGGTTCACGGAATTTCACTAAGCACATTTATGGCTTTATGACCTCACCTATGATGATAGATTAGAGATCCTAAACTTAATGTCCTATAAACCCATCGATTAAGAGGTAACTCACTGTTACTATATGAGGTTATTCAAGATCCTTATCTATTGTTTGAATTAGGTCTCAGTCTAAGGATTTGACTTATAATTCTAAAGGTCATCCCCACAATTAACAGGTCAACAATTTAAACACAATAAAAGAAAGTATTCCTTCACTCTTAGAGTGATCAATCCTTGGAATAGGTTACCTATACAGATAATTGTTAGCAAAACTAAGTCAGAATTTGAAGACCGACTAGACAATTATATATTTTCCGGTGGGTCTTTGAATTATATACCTATTGATTAACAGGAGTGGGTATGGGCATTGCCTGCCTTCTTGCTCCTTAACCATCTTTAGTATGATCCTTAGTAAGTGAAGTCATCCCACAGGGAGGACCTTCCTAAGACACATGGCAAAGCTGGGGTGGAGACTAAAACCCTATCACTGGATCAGGGTTACAGATGGGTTCCACAAGGACCTGCAGGTCTAGCAGACATTTGTTACCCACTTCAATAGTGTACTGATGTGGCCAGAGACAGAGGATAGTCAGGCCTTGAAGTTGTACACAGATGTAGCTGGAGGAATGGGGCTCAATTCATACTTCAAGGTGAGTGGTGTGCATCAGAGTGGCATCCTGCTTGGACTGCCACTGGTCTTCTAAACAGATAACATTACTAGAGTTTTCCCTATTGTGCTGACCTTAGGCATGTGGTGCCCCATGCTGAGGCATAAGAGAGTCATCTTTGCATAGATAACATGGGTGTGGTATACACCATAAATGGACAATTAGAGCCAAAGGATCCATTGGGTGACCTCATGAGAATCTTTGTCATAAAATGCATGTTGCTGAACATTCACTTTAAAGTTGTCCAATGTCTGGGCATGAGAATGGAATTGATTTGCTTAATCTTGTTTGCAGTGCCAGAAATTCAGAGAGTTGGCCCCAGCAGCAAAGCAGCATCCATAGCCAGTCCGCTATTTCTGTGGAAAGTAGTGACATTCACACTTGGAAGTCCATAGGTAATTCCATTGCTCCTTGGACCAGAGCAGTCTATCACTGAGGAATGGAGAATACAATACAACCTGGGCAGAGGTGAGATGGCCAAACACCTGGCTCATTTTGATTGATCAACTGTGCAGCTATATTATGGCAGCAAGGCAAGAGGGACTGATACCAGAGGTCATTGGGTGACATCTGATGGGCTCATCATGGTTTTCAGGAGTAATAGGGTTCACAGGCACCATCTGAGTTTTTAAGGTCTTGAAGGTCCACAAGGGTTGGGACAAGAGCCAAACTAGACAACTAGACAGATGGCACTCTATCACACTAGCAATTCTGATGCATTTGTGGGTGGCCTTTCCAGCAGTATACTGGAACCCTTATGTGGCCATGTTATTCAAGACTGCATCCCTACTGGCATTCTGCAGGGCATTTAGGGTCTTTGAACTGGTGTAAGTGGCCAAGAACATGGTGGGACCCAGCTTGATAGACAGTGATGTTGCTTTGACCATAGAGGCATTTTGTGTGGCTGCAAAACAGCAATACTGATCAGAAGAGTATTGTTTGCTGGTGTCTGGTGAAGACCCCAGTTGGATCCCTGTGGGACATCCATGCTCTGGTGGTAGCATACATTGCCTCTCACCTGATGGAGGTGAGGCTTTTTCCAACATGTGGATGGTAAGCCCATGACAGCCTATCAGTTTCAGCATATTTTGGGACTTGTGGTCCTCCAAGTTGGACGAAATGCCCAGTAATTCAACACCCATTCCTTTATGATAGAGGCAATGACCAGCGGAGCCAGAGGTTGACAGATACTGAGATCAAAGCTCTAGGGGCACTGTAAGTTCCAGACATTCTTGCATTATATATGACTGCACTTGCTTTAATTACCTTAGCTTATCTATTCCAGGTTCCCCAGAGGGCTCCAAGAATATATGGATCTGTGGTCATTCCTTCATTTACTGGGTGGAAGAGAGAGAGTGACCCTTCAGCCTGGAAAGCTGAACCTAGTTGTACCATGGCAGAAGGCACAGATTGGATGGGTAACAGAGGCATGTGCTGGGAGGGACTACTCTCCAGGTTAGCAGTGGGCGCAGACAGAGCTTGTATGGACATCCTGCTGATCCATCTAGGTGGCAAGGACCTGTGGCCTTGAAAGCTGATCGACCTGCTCCTGATGATGAAGGAGGGCCTATGTTCCATACTACAATGGTGGCCTAAGACTGTAATCATCTGGTCTCATCTAATTCAACCAATGCACTGGCCACATGCAAGGGATCCCAAAGCATTAAACACAGCATGCATTTGTATTACTAAGGATATGTGACCATTCATGGAGTCTACGAAGGAACCGGTGAGATTCAAAGATATCACTACCTTCTGCCAGGGATGTTATCTCTGGATGGTGTGCATTTGTGGGATGGAGGTTGGGATTTGCTGCTGGATTCATTTATGAAGTCTTACTAGCACAATTGGAGTGAGCTGCTGGGGGGTCAGACTGCATCTGTCCTGTAGTAGCTTGGGAATATCACAGACCAATGGTACCAGGAAAAGGGAGATTAGTTAAATTCTTCTGAAGGGTTCATCACCTCCAGTCATCAACAGGCCTGGAGGCCTGGTCCAATCTCATCAAGCTAATCTGTGAGGGTAGCAGTGCCAGAAAGGGGCAGTCACTAGCCACTTGGCCACAGGAAATCTCCGCTCTTGGGGTTGGGTACTAACAGAGGAGGTATATATGTTCCTTGGCCACACAAGGGTGGCACTTCCCAAGAAGGCAAGTGTTGGGGCCAGAGGTGTAACAAATTCTCCCAGCTGTGCAAGCCACTCCAATAATTTAACATGTTAAATAAACATATGACTGCAGATCTTTCTTCAAGACCTGAGTCAGTGCTTATTTAGGGAAGGGCATGGGGGCTACGAGACAATGAAGATCGGAGATGTGAGGTGGGTAACAGCTAATTTAGCTATCCCTAGTTTGTAATTCTGTTTCTGTTTCAACACATAATTATGAAAACCATTTTATGGAACCATGTTGATGAGAGAAACCTTTCTTGATAATCCTTGTTGTTGAAGCTTCTTTGAAGCCTCTAATACAGATGTATTCTACTTTTCTGAGAAATAATTTTCTCAGAGCTGCTAAGAAAAGATTTCTGTCAAAGAGTGAATTAACTTTTGGATGACAGCCACTACTTCCAATCACAATCTGAGCTGGCATTGCTTTTTCTGTTTCTACAGTCATTTGGTGAATAACAGACCTACAGTACTAAATCTATTACAAGTCCCTGAGAGGACAAGTCATACTGTAAATACCATTGGCTCTATAAATTATTAGAAGCAGTTATAGAGTTATGAAATACCCTCTTCACATTCCCTATGGAGTCATTGGTAATTGCTGCTTACCAGAGAAAACCTGCCAAAACCAAGCTATATTATAAAATGCTTAAGATTCCAGAAGCCTTCTGGATTAATGAAATTATTTTCTACTAACATTTATTCACCCACCCATGTTTTACCACTGTATGTTTTTCTTTCTCTTACCCACCAATTTATGTGTGTGCATACTGTACTGTAAATGCAAATAGAGAATATTTGAATATGTGAGCATGTACTGTACATGTATGTGTCTATATAGGGTATATTGAGACACAATCATATAGACATTTGCAATATGTATAATAGTACATGCTCACATAGCTTCTGCCAGAGAACAGGCAGAGTACCAGGAGGAAGGAGCTGCTGGTATAACTAAATGTCTCTACTGGGACTATATTGCCCTCCTTCCCCCACCCAAAGGCAGTTCTACTTTTATAATCACAGGATTTGACTGACAACAGGAACTTCCTGTTTGGGAGCAGGAAGTGAATGGTCACAGAGCCACCAAAGACTCACCATCCTAGAAGGATAAGAGTAGCTCTCCATCCCTCCCAGCTGCTGGTGGTCTGACTCTGAGCAAGTAAGGAGACTACTGAGAAATATAGGAACTTCTTGTCTCAGAACAGTAGGATCAGGTGCTAAAAGTTCACAGAGGCAGTAAATAAGTAGGGAGAGAAAAAAAGAAATAAACAAACAAAGGAAAGAGTAAGTATTCCAAACAACAGTCAGGAGGCCAGAAATAAGACATGATGGGAGTGGTGCAGTGCAGTGGCTGTGGGCAGCAGTCTTCTGGGAGACATTCTGGAGGATGCGGTGTTGTCCCATCTGCAGGCACCTCTCTGAGCTGAGGAGGAGGTTGCTCATCTCCACGCTGAGTTGGCCAGGATTTGTGGGACCTTCTCTCCCACCCAGGGACCACCAGGGCCACTGCCATTGCCTCAGAGGTTGCCAAGAAAGAGGAGCAGTTGGACCACAGTGGGCTCAGGGAGGGTGATGGTGGTGGAACAGAGGTGCATCCCTCCAGTTGTATCTCTCCACAATTTCTATGCCATTCTGGAAAAGTGTGGTTCCTCTATGGAGGCACCTACAGTGAAGACCAAGGAGGATGCTGAGAACCTCCACAAAGGAGACCCACAGGAGGGTAGCATGGGACCCCATGGGAAGGAATAACTCCTGGTGGAGACTGCATTGTTAGGAAGGTAGAACTGGGGATGAAGGGAGAGGAGGTAAGGTGCCTGCCTGGTGCCATGGCTTGGAGGGACGGGAGGCGAATCCTAAGGATCACAGGAGCAGCTGCACAGGGAGAGATGTATGTCATTGTCCACCTAGGGACAAATGACCTGGCTAGAAAGAGATCAGAGCATTGCAAGAAGTGTTTGTGGAGATGGGGATGGGTCTTAGACAAATATCACACACAGTAACCTTCTCAGAGCTACTGCCTGTCTATGGCACAGTTGAGGCTAAGGTGCTCCACACCATGGGATTCAATCAGTGGTTGAAAAACTGGTGCAGAGCTCAGGATTTGGCTTCATTGGGGACTGAGGGTCCACCTGGAGGGATGCAGGCCTATACTGGCATGATGGACTGCATCTGTCCAGGAGGGAACCAGGATTCTAGGTGATAGGTTTAAATGCTTCATTAGCAAGCATTTAAACTAGCCAAGGGAGGCACTGAAGAGGAGCAGGAAATCCTAGCCACCCCAAAAAATCAGGGTAGTAAGTGAGGTAGACACCAACATAGAGATGTCGATAGGGAGAAGCACAGGGTAAATGGAGAAAGTGACAAATGCAATAAGGACAAGGATGGGGCAAAAGGGTAAGCGCATGAAGAAATGGAGGGTAATGAGTACCAATGCCCGTAGTCTGGGTAACAAGCTCCCTGAACTGGTGGCCTTGATGGAAGAGGGATGCCTGGATATCATAGCAGTCACAGAAACATGGTACACAGAGAACCATGACTGGGATGTTAACATACCAGGGTACACAACTTATGGGAGAGACAGGGAAGGGAGGGAGAAGAGGGGAGGAGTAGCTCTTTTGTAAGGAAGATATAAAAGCAACTGAACAAAACAGTAAACAGGAGGAGGAGGCACTGTGGGTCACCTTAGAGACTGGAAATGGCACCACAATCCACACAGGGTTGTAAACAGACCCCCATGTCAGGGGAGGGAATGGAAAAGGATATGATAGAAGGCATGCTTAGGATGGCAGAGAAAGGGAGATACTGTTGATGGGGGACCTTAATATGCCAGATGTTAACTGGAGCACCTTTGCTGCAGCCACATCCAAAAGCAGGACCATTCTCAATGCCCTTCAGGTGGCATGCCTCAGACAGCTAGTTTGGAACCTACTTGTGAGGGAGCCATCTTAGACCTCGTACTCTCAAATGGGGACAGTGAGAGGATATCAGATCTAGAAGTGGGTAGCCATTTGGGAACAAGTGACCACCAAACAGTGTGGTTCACAATAAACTCAGCTACAGAGTCAAGCCATACAAAGTGAGGGTCCTGGACCTCAGGAGGGCTGACTTTGGAAGGATGGGAGAATGCCTTAGAAAAGCACTAGCAAACAGGCTAGAAGGAGGGTGGCACAACAATGGGAAACATCAGAACTGCCTTCACAGAGGCAACAAGACTTTGTCTTGAAGCAAATAAACAAATCAAAATGAAGAAAAAGTCACTGTGGTTCTCAAAGAGGTGGCGGTGAGGTTAGGGAGAAAAAAGATAGCATTTAGGAAGTATAGAAAACACAGAAGGAGCAGGACAGAGAACTGTACCAGTTAAGGCAGAAGGAAGCAGGGAGGGTAGTCAGAATAGAAAAGGCCCAAACTGAGGAAAAGATAGCCAACTCAGTTAAGAAGGATAAAACCTTTTATAGATATATCAGGGTGTAGAAAGACAAAGGAGGATAGTGAGGCTGAATAGAATGGACAGTGGGTGGGCAGAGAGGACAGTGAAAAAGCAGGGATACTGAATGAATACTTCTGTTCAGTATTCACAAAAGAGGAGGTGTGGAGGTGCCTAATCCAATTAACAGAAGCACTCTGGATAGGGGTCAATCCCAGTCCTTTCATAGAAGAAAGGATTCTGAAGAACTCCTAAAAACTGAAGGTGGACAAAGCAATGGGGCCAGATGGAATTCACCCCAGAATTCTAAAAGAATTAAGCAAAGAAATAGTGACACCACTAACTACCCTTTTAACAAATCATGGGAGGATGGTGTGGTACCTGAGGACTGAAGGAAGGCAGATGTGATTCCCTTCACAAAAGTGGGACCAAGACAGAGGAAGGAAACTATAGACCTGTCAATTTGACCTCTGTGGTAGGTAAAGAGATGGAATCACTTCTTAAGGAAAGAATTGTTGAGTACCTAGAGGCCAGTGGGGCTGGGACCCAAAGCAGCATGGGTTCACAGTTGGAAGGTCATGTCAGATGAATCCAAATGATTTCTTTGACTGGGTGACCAAAGCAGTAGACCAGGGAGGGCTGTGGACATGGCCTACCTAGACTTTAGCAAGGCATTTGACACAGTCCCACATAAAGATTAATAGTCAAATTAACCAGCCTGGGAGTGGGTCCCAGGGTGGTAGCATGGGTAAAACATTGGCTGGACAACAGGACACAGAACGATTGTAAATGGAGACCACTCTGAAGAAAGAGGGTTACTAGTGGGGTACTGCAGGGTTCAGTACTGGATCCAGTCCTTTTAATGTCTTTATAAGTGACATTGCAGAGGTACTGGAAGGAAAAGTATGCCTCTTTGCAGATGACACAAAGATCTGCAACAGGGTTGATACACAAGGAGGCCTGGAAAGGATGAGAAAGGACTTGTAAGGTTAGAGGTATGGTCAGAAGTATGACAGCTTGGATTCAATGCAAAGAAGTGTAAAATAATGCACCTGGGAAACAAAACCCAGGGAAGATTACAATGAGGGGAAGTAACAACAACAAAAATGGAAAGGAACATGGGGCTAATCATATCAGATGACCTTAAGGTTGGCAAGCAATGTGAGAAGATGGTAGGGAGGGCTGGGGGATCCTGGGAAGTATAGGGAGAGGCATCACCACCAGCAAAAAAAGAAGTTGTTATCCCCTGTACAGACAGTTGGTGAGACCCCATGTAGAGTACTGCTTCGGTTCTGGAGACCCCATCTCCGCAAGGACATAGGCAGGATGGAGGCAGTTCAGAGAAGAGCAGCTACAATGGTGCAGGGTCTGTAAGAGAAGCCATATGAGGAGACTAACAAAGCTTAATATGTATACCATTGAGGAAAGGAAGGAGAGTGATAGAAATGTTTAAGTACCTCAGTGGAATCAACAAAGTCCAAGAGGGTAGCATCTTTCAGAAAGAGATGTGCAAGAACAAGGGGAGACAATTTGAAGATAGAGAGGGATGGCTCAGGGGCAGTGTGGAGGGAGTATTTTTCACAGAGGGTGGTGGACACATGGAACAGCCCTCTTGAGGAGGTTGTGGGGTCTAAAACTGTGGGAGAATTCAAAAATGCATGGAACAGACATAAGGCAATTTTTGTGGTGGGTAGGAAGAAATAGGCTGTTGGTTAAATAGGATCGGAGCTTATCCTCTAGGTAGGGAAATGGGCAGCCTAGGTGGGCCAAGCAGTCCTTATCTGCCGTCAAAGTCTATGTTTGTATGTTTCTATGTTAGAGATGTGGCAGCACCTCTATATTAGGACTGAGTTAGTGTTTGTGCCAGAAAAGATTTTTTTTTTAACTTGTATGGCATCTCAGTGCTCTTAGCCTCTCGGACTGTGGATTTGGTGTGCATCTTCCCAGTACTAGGAGCTAGTGGGATTGTAAGTTTTATGCAAATTGTGTCAGCAGTTTGCAAGTTCTTAATATCTGAATTTATATAAAATTCATCAAATTAAGACTTTTTTGCCCTTAGATAGCCAAAACTACACTGATTTAAATTTTAAGATGTATATGTTTGTTAGTTTTCATGCCACACAAAAATTTCTTTTCATGATTTGAAAATGATCTGACATGTACTTTTTAAGTTATAAGGTTTAAAATTGGACCTATGCATGGTCACTCCAAAACAATAGCAGAAAAATCATGAACTTTTTCACGGTTAAAGTTTGTGATAAACCACGGGATGGATTTTCAAAGCATGGCACATGGCTTCACCATGTCCTGTGCCACAACACTAGGTTCTAGCAGTGCACTAGCCCCCATCACTGCAGCTGTGCCCAATTTCACAATCTCAGGCACAGTTTTGACAGCTTTCACAATTAACAGCAAATTTGCACCAACTGTCTGGCACAAGCCCTTAAAAAGCCCCAGGATTGCCACAAGTTAGACCAGAAAAAGTTGGTCTAACTTGTGAAACTGCTGCATTGAATAGAAAGTCCTGTTAGATTGCTGCAAACCCATGTGCCTTATCATCTGCACACCCGGGCTTCAGTAATCTAAGCCTTTGAAAATCCAACCCTACAACTTTAAACTGTAAAACCTCAAACAATACTCTGTAACTCTAAAGGCTGACAGTTGTATGGTTCGTCTGAAGACAATCTAATGAGCTATTTATGCTGACTTCAAAAATAAATTACACTTAGTATTTTAATAAAAAAATGTTATGAATAGATGAAAATCATCCTGATTATCTACAAAAATCAAAACAAGGGAATTTAACAAATCAAGCAAAACCTCATAATTGTTACTGCACATTTAGTTACACAAGACCAAAATGGCAAAAGGTCACAAAGTGTTTTCTAAATCCAACATGAACAAAAAATCATGACAATTGTAGAGAATATTTCTTAAGTCCAACATAAAGAAAAAACATATGGAAATCACAGCATAAAATTTTGATTAAGTCCTACATAAAGAAAATGTTTAAAGTGGCAAAATAGTCATGAAAAAGGTTTTAAGTCCAACATGAACAAAATGTTTGAAGCACAAAAGTGGTCATGAAAATGTATCAAGTCCTAAAGAAGTTAGGACTTATGTGCTATTTAGTGTGGGTCCTGAAGAGCCCTGCCCAATTCAGGCTCTGTGTGTAGCAAGTTAGGACTCTGCTCCTGTTTTGTGCAAGACCCTTTGCCCTGCACCTCCTGACCCTGAGCAAAGCATAAGAAGACTCAGCTCCAGGTTTTGCATGAAGCAAGCAAGAACTTGGCTTCTTTTTAAGCAAAGGCCCAAGGGCTCTGTGCAAAGAAGTAATGACTCACCTTTTCAAAATGTAAGGAAATTCATTGCAAAAAACTATGTTACTTTATCATTAGGGTTCTGTGGCCACAAAAGGAGGAAATGTGGCATTTTTTAGCATAAACATCCATCCCCTTTCCAGCCTTAGCCTCTTGACATGAGGCCAAGCTATAGTCTAGGTTGGGCCCCACAGGTCTGCTGCTTCAAGCTACTGGTCTGGGACCATGCCCGTAGGTCATCAGTTTCGATCAATAGATCTGATGCTCTTTGTGAAGAAAGTTATGAGTGATCTCTTGCTTAACACAGGGCTCATGAAGAAAAATATGTCAATCTTATCCTTCAACTGTATCTGTCTTGGAGTCCCAGGTTTCCAGTAGCCTTGGTGATGCAGTTAGTAGCTCAACACAATGACGTTCCAGGTGGCCAGGGTTCAAATCCCAGCTAATGCACTGAAGCATTTTATCTATTTTCTATCTGTTTGTATTATCTATCACCCCCAGGTCCCTTTCCTCCTCTGTCACAAAATTTTCACCCGACCTCTATTCTTCTCCAGGATTCTTGTTTTCCAAGTGACAACCTTGAGGTTTTTGTCATTGAAGCACACTTGCTAGATTTTTGACTATTTTTTTGTCATTGAAGCACACTTGCTAGATTTTGACTATCTCTCAAGCTTCCTTAATTTACAAATACCTTCTGCAATACTAACCCCGCCTCAGATCTAGGAGTATTCTGCTGATCTATTTTCCCTCTTACGTTGCCCTATATTGCTAATGAAGATGTTAAAGGCACTGTACCCAGCACCAACCTCTGCTGTAACCCACTGATGATGTCCCTTATTTCCAAGAACTCCCCATTTATCACAACTCTCTGGAGTCTACCCCTGCCAGTTTTCTACCCATCATGTTATTTTGTACCCCATCCCTGGGTCCCCAGTTTTTGACTAATCTCATATGAGACAGAGTTGAATGCATTTATAAAATCACAGGACAGTTTGTCTACTGTCTGTCTTTTATCTACCACCCTCACTACCCAATCTAAAAGTCTACCTAATGTAACCCCCAAATGAGGGCTTACCATTGCCAATTATCCATTTCTGCTCCTGCTGTGGCACATGTCCAGATGCCAGTGGGTCCCATTTCTGTCCCCAGAATCACCACAACAGCCCAAGTCCTAAAATGTGCCTAGGTCCCTTCTCCCTTTATTTTGGCCCTCCTTGTGCTCATGAACTGGGATTGTGGGCCACCAGCATTCTGGCTGGCTGGTGACTTGCACTGGCACAAGAAGTGCACTTTGACTTTGGACCATATCGGTGGTCATCTGGTGACTCCTACAGTAGTCAGGCTCCCCAAGGAGCAAAGCAAGGGGTCTGGTGGCTTCCCAGTGTCAGAAGGAGATGCTTGTTTGAATAAATAAAAGCAGCACAAGAGTTACATATGAGGGGCTCATGAATGTTATAGAGCCCCTCATAAATATTAACAAGGGTTCTGTCTGCAGTGGAGAACATGCCCATTTGGCAGCTGCTGCAGTGATCAAAATGCAGATAAATAATAAATAAAAGCAGCAGCTGCCATAACAGACACTAAAGGAGCTAACAAATAAAGGGGAAAGTTTAAAATAAAATGTATTTTCCTGGCTGTGCCAAAATTAAACATTGGGACTCAGATATAAAAGCCTGGCTGTTGCCTGGGGCACTGATTACTGCAGCAGCGATGGGCAAGAGACCAAACAAAAATGTTAAAGCTGGGCAGTGATCTAAAGGGCAGAAAAGCAGCTATTGAATTATGGGGCAAGTGGGAAAATAAAGTAATTATCCACAAAAGATAATATTTATTTCTGATTATACTGCCCTACATTTCACTCTGTATAAGAGCTTGTTCACAGGGTATATCTGTTAAAAATAATAAACCACTTTTAATATAACAATTCATGGACAAAATCATTTGCCTCCATTTTTATGTTTGCTTGTGCTGAGCGTAAGAAACATATTAATGGTAACAGTGCTGAGCAGGTTCTGGAGGTGTGGCACTGTTGTGCCAATAGTGGCATGGCATTTTGGGGCATGTGTGATGTCCACCAATAATGGGGACACATCCGGTGACACTAGTTTGGAATCTTGCTACCTACTTAAAAGAAAATAGCCATGGCCAGATGCTTCCCCCACACACATACACACACACATTGCATGTTACTGTATGGCAGCACGGGGTGCCCAATCACCATCAGCTCCAATGTTCCCCAACAGACAACCGGGTGCCACGTTGGGAGCCCATCCCAGTGTGGCAATAGTCCATATGGCTGATGGGGTGCCCAATCCCTGTTCAGCTCCACTGCCCCCACCCCAAACAGCCTTCCAGCTGCCATGCTGAAGCTCGCCTAAGCGTGGGCAAAGTCCCACATCATCCAAGGAAAAAAGGAAATCTGAATGAGAAAACCTTCCTCGCTGACTGTCCTGACCTCCGCCCCCCCTCCAGCACCCACCCTCTGCTCTCCCTGCCTTCCCACACCACCCCCTCACCCCATACTTACCTCTGGAGTCTGGCACGACGATCTTCGTGGACCAGGAACACGCCTGCACTCTTTCAAAGCCGACCATAACTGAAGAAATGCCGGTAAGCTGTATAATGTAATAAATTTTTTTAAACTTTGCTGCATATCTCAGGCATTTTGGGAATTTTTCACCAAGTTTTCAACATTGGGTTTTGGGACCCCACCTCATGAATTCTGTCACTGTCATTTTGTTAATCATCCTGAAAGGTGATTTCACAGTCATTACGTGGAACCACCTTTCGGGAGCAATTTATGAAATGATAGTGTCACAGTTCATGAGGTAGGCCCCAAAACCCTATGTTGAAAATCTGGTCAAATAATTCCCCAAAATGACTGTTTTATGAGCATGCATTGCGCTGTTCCTATGTACGCCAGAAGTTCACAAATTTTCAATATTTTCACCAGATTTTCAACATTGCCATTTTACCACACCTCCTTATGAGCAGTATAGCTGTCATTTTTTCATTTGCCCAAAATGTGTTTCTCATATTCTGCGCTGTGTGCACAATCCGTGTGCGAAATCAGTGTTCAGGACACATTAAAAATCACAGTGACACTGTTCATGAGCAGAAGTATTAAAATGGCTATGTTAAAATTTGTGAAAAATTCCAAAATGACTGTTTTACGTAGCATGTATTGAGGTGTTCCTACGCACGTCATAAGTTCGTGAATTTTCACTATTTTCACTCCAGAATTTCAACATTGTCATTTTACCACACCTCCTTATGAGCAGTACAGCTGTCATTTTCACATCTTGCCCAAAACGTGTTTCTGCTCATGTAGCTTAACAATGGCACAGTCGTGTGCGAAATCAATGTTCAAGACAGATTAAGAAAATCACAGTGACACTGTTCATGAGCAGAGGTGTTACAATGGCTATGTTAAAATTTGGTGAAACGTCCATAAAATGACTGTGTTATGAGCTACCATTGCGCAGTTTCTATGAACCCTCGTAAGTTCATGGATTTCTAATATTTACAGTCCAGATTTTCACCACTGCCATTTTTCCACACTTCCTTATGAACAGTACAGCTGTCATTTTTCACACCATGGACGAAATGTGTTTTGCACTTCCAGCACAGAAATGCATGGTCGCTGGGAAATCACTGTTCGGGACAGATTAAGAAAATCACAGTGACACTGTTCATGAGCAGAGGTTCCAATGCCAGTGTTGACAATCTGCTGTAAAAATCCCAAACTAATTTCATTATGGGTGTGCATTATGCACTTCTACACACGCCATGACTTCACCAGTTTTTTAATATTTTCACTGCAGATTTTCAACATTGTCATTTTTCCACCTCCCCATGAACAGTACAGCTGTCATTTTTCACATCCTGTTCAAAATATGTTTTCCACCTGTGGTGCCAAATGGCATAGTCGCTGTACAAAATCAGCTTTCGGCTAACGAACTGATATTGCCACTGTTCATAAGGTGGGGGGTCACAAAAACCCATGTTGAAAATTTGGAGTGAAAACTGCCAACATACGCTGAGACATTAGGGTTTCCAACCATGCGCCCCACCCTGTAGAGATTGCAGGCATCAGGGGTGTGACTTGGGATTCTCGCCTGTAATGCTTATACCATTCCACACCCTGCAGCAAGTGAAAGCATCGAGGTGTGCCTTGGATTCTTCAGCCCCAAAGTTCACCCCATTCTCCTATACAGCACCCATCTCTCTGTATTTTCTGATGGAATGGGGTGACATAAAAGCCAAAGACCCAAGGCACACTGTGACCTGTCGGTGTCTGCAGGGTAGAGTGTGGTGAAATGGCATGGCTGTTGTGCTTCACGACCCAAGGCATACCCCAATGCCTGTCAGCCTCTGCAGGGTGGTGGCGGTCGGCTTCAGTTCAATACTTCACTGCCATTCCTATTATGCAGCTCTCTAACTCCTACACTACCAATGTCAATGCCAGCAAGCAAACATTCGGCATTGACAAATGCTTGTTTATGTTATGACACTGTGTTAAGTTAGAGCATTGTGAAATTCTTAGAGTAATTATACACGCAAATGAATTTACCCAGCTCACAGCTACTGTCCTCCTGTATGTTGCTTTCCTCTTGCTACTTCTTGTTACAAAAACAACCATGCCATCTGTGAATCGATATAACATGTCCTATCACTTATTTGTACATGAAAAGCCCCATATTAGCTGAATTTTAACAACTGCATAAATCCTGTACCCACATAACCTTGGCCATTTACCTCATAGCATACAGAAGCACTCATTGTGAGTTTCACTTCATTCACAGTTTGTTCAAGGTTAAATCCAACAATTGGGTATAAACCCTGCAAAACACATAAGAGCAAAACTGTTTCACTAAGTAAGTCACTATACAATGCTTACATAGATCCTTTATGTACTCTTATACTTAAACATTTAAACTGAGATAGTTCTACCTTATTGTCAGTGATTTCAGACAGTTGCACATAATAGTTGATATATTTAGACACAGGTTCAAAAAGATCCAGTGCCTGAGACTATGAGCCTGTCCAGAGGTTTGGATGTATTTTTATGTATCTTGGGCATACAGTAAGATGGGGGTTCTTGGGTGTACATTAGATAGAATTTCAGCTTCCCACTGATTTAACCATTGCATGTCTACATACTCCTGCAGCTTCTCTTGTAATTCTGTTTGTATGCTCTCTAGGGGTCTCTCCCTTGTTTTCTACCAGCTTTCCTTCCTTCCTTTTTACCCCTCTCCTCCCCAGTGTGGTGGTTATAAGAAACAAAACACTTCAGTAATTAGAATGTGAGGCACTTCGATGCCCAGCTTAGAATCTGAATGTTTGTCTTTAAATGTTTAACAATCTTCAGTAATCTTTAATGCCCCATGGCTTTTGACCAACATATGTGAACCTGCCTCCTCTTAGGAGGTGTGTGGTTGTTAGCAACCTCCTGCTCAAGCAGGAATACAAGGGAGTGATTTCATTCCTCAGGACACACAGGTTGGTCAGAGATGTACCACACTCGGGCGGCACACTCAGCATTGTTGAGACTGCAGACAGAGCATTTGTGAATGCCAAAGCTTTGAAGCTGTCTGAAATCACAGACAATAAGGCAGAACTATCTCATTTTAAATGTTTGAAGTATAAGAGTATATAAAGGATCTATGTGAGCATTGTATAGCGACTTATTTGGTGAAACAGTTTTGCTCTTAAGTGTTTTGCAGGGTTTATATCAATTGTTGGATTTGGCCTTGAACAAACTGTGAATGAAGTGAAGCTCACAATGAGTGCTTCTGTGTATGCTATGAGGTAAATGGCCAGCGGTCATGTAGGTACAGGCTTTATGCAGTTGTTACAATTCAGCTAATATGGGCTTTTCATGTACAAGTAAGTGATAGGACATGTTATATCGATTCACAGATGGCATGAATGTTTTTGTAACAAGAAGTAAGCAGGAGGAAAGTGCCATATAGAATGACAGTAGCTGTGAGCTGGGTCAATTCATTTGAGTGTATAATTACTTTAAGAATTTCATAATTCTCTAACTTAACACAGTGTCATAACATAAAAATTTAGGCAAATGGATTTTGTTAATGAAATGTTATATTAAAATGTGGTTTATTATTTTTTAACAGATATACCCCATGAACAAGCTCTTATATAGAGTGAAATGTAGTGGACAGTATAAACAGAAATAAAAAGAAAAATCACTACTACACTTCCGTGATGCAAGTCATCTGTTAACAGCTCCTCTGCATCTCTCCAGCCACCCGTCTGTTTAATTGCATTATACCAGCGAATATTACCAAAAAACATCTAGGGAACAACATCCAACAAAGAATCTTAATATCATCCTTATGAGGACTGTGCATTTTGGACCATCATGAATATGGAAATGTGCAAAGCTCCACTGCGCCATACATTACTGAGCATGCCAAAAGGCCCCTAAAATCCAAGGCCTCTGGCTCTACTTGTGCTCCACCTGGAACCAACCTGCACAGAGATCGAGAACCACTTATTTCAGCCCATTTTCTGGAGGAGTTTAAGCTGTTCAAAACAGAGCTATGGAGAACATCTCCCAATGCACTGCCGACAGTGAAACCAGACTTTACTTTAGAAAGCGGCCAATAAGATTGACCAAAATAACAGCAAACAGACAGAGGATGGCAAAACTTGAATTAAAAATAGAAGCCCTAGAAGGTCAGTAGGCTTAAATAACGCTGTCCCTCATAAGAGCTCCCTAAAAGAGGGAAGGTCTGACACTGTACAATTCATCCCAAAATTCATTGAGAAGATTGTTGGCCCTCACCCTATGGGCCAAAGTATATTGTAGAATGGGCACACCACTCCTTTGCCCAATGCCCTCTCCTGGAGCGCCTCCATGACCTCTCATCTTCTGATTTCTCAATTTCCTTGAGAGACAGTATTTTCTGCAGAACACGAAAAAACGCAAGATTCTGCGTGGGAAGGGCCAGAATCTGAATTGCCCAAGACCTCCCAGCAACAGTGTACGGCAAAGGATAGCAAGCTTTCACCCACTGGTAATGGAGCTTATTGTCGCATAAAATACAAGATGAACTACACGGCACGGGTCCAGATGTGGATTTCGGTAGCTGGATCACTTACTGTGACTTGGCAACCACTGGTTTGAAACTTCCTTTTCCAGATCTCTTCCGCAACCCTAAATAAGGAAATTGGACTGTTCTGCCTTTGCCTCCCACAGTCGGATATCCAGGACCCTGGTACCATGCAGATTGCAGTGACTTCTACCATTAGACCTATTTCTGACCAGCCCCGACAGGAAAACCATGGACCCATTTCTGCCCTTAATGTGCTGCTCTCATCCTGATTGCGACATCACTTGATCTTCTGATGTTTTCTGGCACAATCGAAGGGCTTTAGGAAAGTAGACTGTGGCTTTTGACTTCAGAGACTATGCAGGTGAGGGAATGCCTATTTTTTTCTCAGTCCTTTAACCTGCACATATTAAAACTGTAGCTCGACTGGATACGATGACAACGTTGCACTTTCACAGCTAGATGGAGCCTCAGCTCACCACCATCATTCGTCTTCACGAATATGCATAGAAAAGTACAAATTAACAACCCTTTCTCCTGGATCGCTTTCAAAGACCCACATCATCACTGACTGATGTACTGGTGTATGTAAACTACTGGATAATCTCCTAGTCAAAATAGCCTGTTTCAATATGATGGGATGGATTCAGTATTTCCTGACAAACACAAATATCAGTCTCTTGAGAATGGGACATACAGAAGAATTTACTCTTTGTTTTATTTAAATAGACAGTTTGATAGCTATATGGTTTGCCTTTTTATTTTCATTCTAATCACAGCAGACTGCCTATGAAACCTCTCAGTCGTTTATTTATCTAGATGCCAAATAAGCTGTTTCCTTCAACAGACCGCCCTCAAGTTTATAGGGCTCAGAGGTCTTTTATTCCTATTTTCCCTTAACTTTCTATTTGCAATTTTTGTACTGATAGGATATTGGACTAATTACATTTTTTGCTATTAAATGCTGTTTGAGGGGTTTGGGTGGCTGGAGGTGGGAGCTTCACAGAAAAGAGTGTTGATCCTGGTAAAACTAATTGTAGAAGGGAGAGCAAAGCTAAGGTTCAATTTAGGATCTTGGTTCAAGGGAAGATGGCATTTATTGTGACACTTTAAGGACATATATTCTTCAACAAAATGGGAATTGGTTGGGTGGGGATGGCTAGCACAGTAGATTATAATGGGTAGGCAAAGGAACACAGTAGTAGATATCATTATCACCCACCCTTTGTCTCTTACAGACAAATGGCTAGGATCCTGACCCCTGCAACCTGGAACATTAAAGGAGCCAGACACAAATTAAAACAGTATAAGATATTGAAACATCTGAATCTGCTCAAGGCAAATATTGTTTTTATACAAGAATCCCACTTGTTAGATTCGAGGCACCAAAATTATGACGGCAACAGGTAGGGCAAGTGTTTTCCACAGGAAGCAGTACTCAGAGTTGCGGGGTTATGATCCTGATCTCCAGATCTCTTCAGTTTATCTCAAAACCAGGTAATTGGAGACCCTTTATGGAGATTCCTATTCATTAAGGGCACACTGCACACTACAGAAGTACTGTTGGGAGTCATATATGGCCTGAGTATGGACTCTCCAAAATATTTTACCAACCTGCTTAATTTGCTGTCTCCTATCCTTTCTCTCCCAATAATTTTGGGGTGACCTAAACCTAATGTTTTGATCCCAGTATAGACCACACAGACAACATCCACAAGGGACTATCTCAGCCCAGAGGGCATTAAGGGTAATTGGATCAGCTGGGGCTGTGTGATGTCTGGAGAGTTTGCACCCATGGAGAAAGCTATACATTTACCTCTTCAGTACACAAAACACCCTCCCATACTGATTACCTTCTCATCTCCCAAATGCTTCTCCCTGAGGTGGTAGACTTCTCCATACACCGGGCCCCTGTCTGACCATGCACTTGTCATCTATAAACTTTCATTTTCCTCCCTCCCAAGGAAAGAAGGGCAATGGAAACTGAATAACCAGCTTCTCAAAGACCCAAACACAGTACAATACATTTCAGACCACATCACCCAATGTACCTCTGTCAATCACAATTCCACAGGTAAACCAGATATAGAGTGGTGTGCATTGAAAGCCTACGTTAGGGGTTTACTAATTGGATTGGCCACACGATGGAAAAAAAAGAGAGCAGAAGCTACTGTCTATTCTATCCCAAATCAGGGAAGTTGAGGATAAACTATCATCTCACTCCTCAGACCAACTTAGACAAGACCTAGTTAATTAAGGGCAGCATACCTGGACCTTCTGAGAGAGAAGGCAGAATTTACCATTTTAAAGGCTAGTGCAATATATGCTGACCAAGGGATAAAGCTGGTAGATTGCTCACTTTAAGAATTAAACAGCAAGAATCCACCAGGCTCATTGCCACCATTTGTTCCTCAGATGGAAAATCCTTAAAACCTCCACAGAAGAAATAGTTTCCAAGTTTCTTACTTACTATGAACAATTCTATGGTCCCATGTTAAACCTCCCTCTGAACAGACTATGGACGAATATTTAAAACAGTTCCAGCTGCCTTCTCTCTTGAAACCCAAATACTCACTCTGATTGCTCCAATTACTAAATCTGAAATACTTAAAATTATTAAACCCTTCCCACAGAAAACCCGGGACCAGATGGTTTCTCCCCACTTTTGCAAGATTTTCACTGAGCAACTAATTCCATTATTATTACCTTTATACCTCCACATGATCTCAGGTGCCACCTCAGACAGGTCCCTTTTGAAGCCTTAATTGTTCTCCTACCAAAACAAGGAAACGGCCCAATATGGTCTCAAGTTACAGACCTATCTCACTTCTCAACCAATATATTAAAATCCTGGCCAAGTTGCTAGCAGAATGAATCAACACAGTTCTCCTGGACCTCATTGGCCTGGAACAAGTGGGGTTTATGAAAGGTAGGTCTTCTGTAGACCATCCATACTTTGGAACACGTCTTCTCAGTATCCAGGGATGTGGACTATCCTGCAGTGCTGGTTTTGCTGGATGCCAGAAGGCATTTGACAGAGTTAATTGGAACTTTCTGTTCAGAATTTTAAATGCATTTGGCTTTCTTTTAGCATTCCAGAAATGGGTACAAGCCCTATATACAATACCAACAGCTCGTATCTCTAGTAATGGAGCAATTTCCTCCATGTTCCCATTGCAATCCGGAATGAGACAAAGCTGTCCCTTATTCCCGTTGCTTTTCAATTTATACCTTGAGCCCTGATACATAGACTAACCAACTGCCAACTGATTCAAGGCATTACCATACAAGGACATGACGTCAAAGGCTCTGCATATGCAGATGATCTGCTTCTCCAGATATCCCATCTGAATACCTCCATTCTGCCCATGCTGCACATCATCTCAGAGTATGCCAATATGTCTAATTATAAACTTATCCTGGACAAGACAGTAGTCTTTCCCTCAATCACAAAATACTAAAATTCCCTATCACAGATTTTGGGCTTTCATGGGAGACAGGGGCCTGATATACCTGGGAATAACACTTTCTAGAAGCCAAACCCATTTCAAAAAGCAAATCTAGACTTTCTCCTCCTGACAATCAAACAGGGCCTAGATAGATGGTCATTTCTTCCGCTTCCCTCTAGGGTAAAATAAACTTAATTAAAATGAATATCTTCCTCTGCTTTTTACCCCTAAATCTCTTAAACGTTTGCTTCCCTCTTACCTGGTTTAAAAGAGTTGATCATCTTATTACTGGTTTTATTTGGTCAGGCAAAAAGCCACATTAGCCCAGAACAAACTAACTGCACTAAAGCCAAAGGAGGCTTACACCTCCCTCATATAGCACTCTGCTATTGGGCCAGCCAGGCTAATAAATATTTGTGATGGCTAGCTGCAGATGCTTTTCCATAACCTGCTGCTTATACTCCTACCTGACTTAAAATAGAATTGTCCCAAATTAAAAGCCAGGGCTCTCCTCTGGCCGTTCTATATATGAAACCCAAACTTCTTCCTGCATCATTACAAGGCTCCCCAATCACAATTTAGATCAAAATTCACACTCAGCTCTGTACTTTCCTTAGATACAATTATACACAGGATCTGACCCAACATTTAAAAACAACCCCCAATAACAAACTGGCAGGAAGGTTCTTTTACCTTCTTGGCTCCCACAATTGAACAATTGGCAGCTTGCATATTTGAAGAAGAAGATGGATCGTGGCTCACCTCTACGAAATCCTGAGCAAAGCTTCCATCCCCAACTCCCAAATTTTCAAAGTGTTTCAATTACGGCATTTATTAGTGAAGCTATTTGGAACCACTCTCCTACAGCCTCTGGGAGTGCCTTTCATTCTGAACTGATTCCTGTGGCAGGAAGTCCCCATGCAGTATCCAGACTTTATAGTTTACTACATGAAACAGTTTATCAAGAGCAACTTGGACCAACTGCATATTGGTCTCCACTATTCCCAAATATAATTATAGATTGACCCACAATATGGAAGGGATGTCACAGTTTTACAACCCCAGATAGACTCCACCTTATGCAATTTCAAATCCTTCATAACATATACTACTCCCCACAAAAATGGCCAGACTAGGTTTAATTCCATCCCCACTTGTACCCATTGTGCACAAGCGGAAGGGTCCCTACTCACATATTCTGGGAATGTCCCAAAGTTATAACACTCTGGACCTCCATCAAACAGAAAATAGACCCTTTACTAGGCCTGGAAGATCTATTTACCCCAAAATTTGCATACTTGGTAATTCTTTGGGAATAGCAGTACAACATCGTAAATACCACATGGTCCTAATCTCGATGTCAGTTAAAAACTTGTACTTAAACACTGGAAGGACATGGAAGTGATTTCATACACAGAATGGTTGCAAGAGTTACTTGCAAACCTCAAAACAGAAAGAGCAATTGCAAGTCTCTGTAATAAGCTCATAAAATTTAACAATATCTGGGTTTCCTGGATTCTTTATACTCCTTGCAATCCACATAAACAGGCTCCTCATCTACAGTTACACATTGCCTCTTTAGTGCTAATTTTCCACTGTGCTCGGACATAGGGAGGGGTGGGATGGGGTTATTGGGGAACACTGAGGGAAGGATGGTTGGCAGATCTCGTATGAATATGTACATACCTTCTCATATTCCTGATATGATGTAGATCTGCTTTGTTAAACATGTTAAAATGTTAAGAAACTTTGAATGGAAAGAAAAATCACTACAAAGAAATTTTGGACTCTGAAGAAATTATTTTGGGTTCCTAAATATTATCTTTTGTGGACATTTGATGGCACCTTGAAACCGGAGGCACAGTGTGCGATTTAATAGGTTCATTTCCCATCTTTCCTTTGGGATTTTTTTAAATAAAGTAATTACTCTGGCTATACCAGGACATTTTACTTGGAATTATGTTCAAGCTGCAGGGGACTCGTGTCTTAGCAGCCATTACAGTGCAGCAACAGCCAATCGGATACAAGGATTTCCAGTCAGGAGTTATGGGACTTTGTCTGAGCTTATGGGACATAGCAAAGTGCTTATGGGGATGCTGCAGGGACCTAATTTCAGGTGCCAAAACAGGGAGCTTCTAGTGAATCGGTGGAGTTAATGAATATTCATTTTTGGACTGACAGGCAGGATCAGCCAGTTAGTGGGAGCAACAGATAGCTTCAGCCAATTGAGAGCCTGAGAGGAGCTCCATAAAAGACAGTGTTTTGGCTGTGTGAGCAGTTCAAGTGAGAGTCCTCACAGGGTGGGGACTCATGCCTCAGCTAGAAAAATTGGCCTAGTAATCCAGTACAAGCCCTCCTCGGGAGGAATCATTCTTCTGACAAGAGACAAGTGGTTGCCAACAGTTAAAGTCGCTAGTCTAGGACTTACCATATTGTCATCCATGGCTAGCCAGAGCCTTTCCACATTCTGGAAAACATGGGTCTGTAACCTGATGAAGCCAGCTGAGAGAGAGATAAACCTGCCTCAAGAGTGAGAGCATTGATAAAAGCCTGAAACCTCAGAAGGAGGAATGCAATTTCTGCAAGACACCTGAGTGAGTAAATTCCTTTGCTAGTGCAGCTTCAAGAAAATCTTGAAGAGGGAAGAAAGCCAAAACCTACCAATAGTGACTGTCTGTCTGCACCTGCATTCACAGCAATGTTCAGGGGTGGACATCTGCCAAGTGACCAGTAAGGGTCCAAATACTGTGGATAAATGTGTCTGATTTGAAAGTGCCTATAGGACTGGAAGGGGAGTACTGGAGCTGGGGCTCTGCCTAACTTTGCCTGGGAGGTCCAGTACTTGTCCAAGAAGCTGCAAATGCCAATGTATACCACAAGGGACTGCATGTTGTATTTGAGCTTAGAGGGCTACAGAAACCGTTGTTGCCAAGTGAAAGTTTTGTGTTAAAAGAGCCTAGAGAGCTACAGTAAACAGTTTATTGCCAAGAGCAAGTGTCTGCATTGAAAGAGACTACTGTGTCTGTTGCTAGCCAGTGAAGTCTGGAGAATGGTAGTGGGCCTTGCCACAAGCCCAGTCAGATCAAAGTATCTTAATTGGTAGTGAGTTCAGCCTCAAACTTGGTCTAGTGTGGTGACAAAAGTTGTGCTTTAAGCTCCAGCTTTAATCGACAAGGAAGATAAAATTGTCCAAGAGACTGTGTCCTAATGTCAGTGTTGGAGACTTAACTTGGGCTCTGTGTTGATCACTCTGCCATACAAAGTGTGGGTACTCATCCCTAAAATGCTTGGGAGTGTGCCTGGTTCTAAAGTTCTGGCCAACCAGAAAGAAATAAAGGGTCTATGTCTGCCATGACCAGCTGGGACACATGGAAAAGAAACTGTGATTAAACCATAAATGTGCTGAATTCATAAATCGCTGAATGCAATGTATCCAGCCTGATCATCTAGAAAGTGTTCTCAGCCCAGAAAAGGGCCCAGCCTTTTCAGAGTTAAGTGTTAATTTCTACCTGCAAAAGCTGAAAGACCTTGGCAGTCAGTATTGGTGGCCAGCTGTCAGTTTGCCAGCATTTTAGCCTTCGGGATAGAGTCTGCTGAAAGCACTTGATCCTGACTTCTCTAAGACTATGAAGACATCTAACGGTAAGTAAGGCAGGGTCAGCCCTGCACCACCATGAAAAGAGACATGTACATAGTTCAAAGTTGGTAAATTCTGCAAGCTGCAGTTAATTTAAGTTTAAGGATGCAATCTAAAATGAATCTCCTTAATTCTCCTAAGAGCCCCAACTAGCTGGCCAACATACAGTTGCACCGTCCATCAGGCCTGCACCATTTTAAGAACTGTAATTACTGGGTACCCAGGCTGTGTGGAATTGGGGGTCTTATACTAAATGGAAAACTGGTGCCAGTGTGGGTATTAATGATAAATGTTCTGCCTTAATGCAGATAAATGGTTAGTCAGGAGCTGACTACTCCAGAGGTTGGTGGGTGGCTAATGTGATTGCAATTGATTTAAAATTAAACTGTTCATCCTGTTCTTATATCAAACCCAGTCTAACTCAATTGTAAATAGCATGACCTATCTTCCATTTTCACCCTTCCTATCCCTGTCCCCTGTAAATAATCTTGTTGTTGTTGTTCTGCACAATCTTGTCTCGTGAGCATATTATTAATGTCAAGTCTGTGACAGGGTAGAATAGGACCCTGTCCCATTTGTTATGGAGATAGTGTTTAAATGCAAGGATCTTTCCTTTTTCTGTCTTTTCTCTGTCTGGTTGTGCAACCAAATTTTCCTTTGAGACCTCAGACTTGATCGACAGAAACAGTCTCACAATTCTTTGCCTCTCTCTCTGTCTCTCAGCCCTCCCTTACTGTCTATTTTCCACCCTTGCATATCAGCTAATATAAAAATATGTGCAAAACATTGTATGGAAATGAAACTGATATTGGGTTCCCTTTGTTTAGAAAATATATAGCATTACTGTTGAAATGTATATTGTATAAGTATAATTTGTGATGACTGCAAAAGCTGTTGGAAGCTAGAGGTTACCAGAGTTCAATTTTTAAGTCTTTTGCAAAAGCTGTGCAAAGGGGGCCTCAACTCCAGAAACACACTGTGTTCTAGCAGCTGCTGCCTGATATTTACAAGAACAGGATGTTTGTTTAGATTGGGAGTTGAAAGGACTTATAAAGGAGCTAAGCTGCAATTGCTAAAAAGATTACAAGAAAAGGGACACAGAGACTGAAGAGATATTATTTTTCCTCTGTACATAGTTATTCTGGACAAGTTTATTTTTTTATGTTACTGCAACTGCAAATAAATAGTTTTGTTGAATTCTACAACTGCTCCTGATTTTCCCTATGCTTCCTGACCTGTGCCTCAATGACAAAGTCATTAAATGCAAATGTTGAAATGTGGAGTTTTATCTGTTGGGTCATGCTTGGGTTGGCCTTATGGTATTGTGGGTGGATGTAGCTTCTCAGAGTGCTGCATTATCTAAAGTCCAGATCCATTTAAAGGTAAACTCTGGGTGGAGGCACTGCACAATATGTTATCTTAGGAGCATACCAGTTTAAAGTTAATTTTGGGAACCCAGACCTCTCAACTTTGTTCAGGCATTCCAAGGCAGGAAGTAGCCCTTGGTGTAGTGCTGCCTAGGGGCTACAGTGTGGAGGTACCACTGGGGTCTCCTGTTATGCCATGTCGCACCCAGCATGGATCCCCCAGCTCCTAAGTATTGGGACCTTAAAATGGCTGTCACCTATGTAACTAATGGAGGTGTGTTTGGTACCAGAACTGCTCTAAGCCTCTTCACCACTGGTCAGTGAAATCTTGTGGGGCATGTGCACACCTAGTGGCCAAAGTGGAATTGCTCCAGAATTTATTTCAGTTTTAAAATCTTGTACTGTAAGGGTCCCCAGAGATACAACATCTGACAATGCCCACAATTGTTTAAAAGTGTTTACTGCTGTGTAGAAAGATTGCATTTGTCTAGACAGGATGTGTGGTGGCCAATTCTAGATGGGAAGCCATGTTTCTACTTACACTTGTTCATTGTTTTAAAAGTTATTTGAAGTTGGGTTTGCTTTATGGTATCAGTACTGCTAAATCACCCCCCACCAGCACCATCTCTCCGAAACTCAATTTTTCGATAAATCCACTACTGTAAATATGTAAATACACGCACCTGATATTTAAGGTTTTAAATGGTCTAGAAATGAAATGAAGTAATTCTTTTTCAACCCTGCTGTTCATAGAAACATAGAAACATAGAATTTGATGGCAGATAAGGACCGATAGCCCACCCAGTCTGCCCATTTCCTACCTACTGGATAAGCTGCAGATCCTAGTTAACCAGCAGCCTACTTCTTCTTACCCCCACCCCAGAATTGCCTTATGACTGTCCATGCATGCTTGAATTCCACCACTGATTTAAACTCCACAACCTCCTGGCGTTCCATGCATCCACAACCTCTCTGTGAAAAATACTTCCTTAAATTACCTCTGAGCCACCCCTCTATCTTCAAATTGTGCCCTCTTGTTCTTGCACACTCTTTTTTTGAAAGATGCTACCCTCTTGGACTTTGTTGATTCCCTTGAGGTACTTGAAAGTTTCTATCATGTCCCCCTCCTCCTCCCTTTCCTCGAGGCTATACATATTAAGCTCCTTAAGTCTCTCTTCATATGTCTTCTGATGCAGACCCTGCACCATTTTAGTTGCCCTCCTGGACAGCTTCCATCCTGTCTATGTCTTTTGGAGATTGGGTCTCCAGAACTGCACACAGTACTCCAGATGGGGTCTCACCAGCTGTCTGTACAGAGGATAATAACTTCCTGTTTTCTACTGGTGATGCCTCTCCCTATGCATCCCAGTATCCCCAGCCCTCCTTGCTGCCCTCTCACATTGCTTGCCCACCTTTAGGTAATCGGATATGACTACCCCCAGGTCCCTTTC
Source organism: Neoceratodus forsteri (assembly GCA_016271365.2). NCBI lineage: Eukaryota > Metazoa > Chordata > Ceratodontiformes > Ceratodontidae > Neoceratodus > Neoceratodus forsteri. The sequence continues at coordinate 1,876,227,381 of CM057456.1, forward strand.
CATTTTGTTGTTGTTAGTATCTCACCCCATTGTGTACTCTTCCCTGGGTTTTGTTTCCCAGGTGCATTACCTTGCACTTCTTAGCATTGAATCTAAGCTGCCATACTGACCATTCCTCTAACCTTGCCAAGTCCCTTCTCATCCTTTCCACCCCACCCTGTGCATCAACTCTGTTGCAGATCTTAGTGTCATCTGCAAAGAGACATACTTTTCCTTCTAGTCATGCCGCAATGTTGCTTATAAAGACATTGAAGAGGACGGTCCTAATACTGAACCCAGTGGTACCCCAGTAGTAACCCTCCTTTCTTCAGAGTGGACTCCATTTACTATTACTCTCTGTGTCCTATTCTCCAGCCAATTCTTTACCCAGGCTGTCATCTTGGGACCCACTCCCAGGCTGGCTAACTTTATATTAATCTTTTGTGTGGGACTGTGTCAAATGCCTTGCTAAAGTCTAGGTAGGCCATGTCCACAGCCCCTCCTGATCTACTACTTTAGTCACCCAGTCAAAGAAATCTATCAGATTTGTCTGGCATGACCTTCCTGCTGTGAATCCATGCTGCCTAGGGTCCCAGCCCTCTGGCCTCAGATACTCGACAATTCTTTCCTTCAGAAGTGATTCCATCATTTTCCCTATCACTGAGGTTAAACTAACAGGTCTGTAGTTTCCTGCTTCTGCCTTACTCCCACTTTTGTGAAGGGGATCACATCTGCCCTTCTCCAGTCCTCGGTACCACCCCATCCTCCCATGATTTGTTAAAAGGGTAGTCAGTGGTGTCACTAGTTCTACCCTTAGCTCTTTTAGAATTCTGGGATGAATCCCATCAGGCCCCATTGCTTTGTCCACCTTCAGTTTTAACAGTTCTTTCAGAACCTTTTCTTCTGTAAATGGGCTGGTATCAACTTCTGTATCCAGAGTGTTACTACTGTTTGTTTTATGTACCTCCTCTTCATTTGTAAATACTGAGCAAAAATATTTGTTTTAGTATCTCTGCCTTTCACAGTCTCCTCTGCCCACCCTCCCTCCCTTTATTAAGCCTCACTATCCCTCCCTTGGTCTTCCTTTTCTCCCTGATGTACCTATAAAGGTTTTATCCCCTTCTTAACTGAGTTGGCTATCTTTCCTTGGTTTGGGCCTTTGCTGTTCTGACTGCCTTCCCAGCCTCCTTTTGCTTTAACTAATACAGTTCTCTGTCCTGCTCCTTCTGCGATTCCTTGTACTTCCTAGAATGCTTTCTTTTCTCTTGAACCTTCACTGCCACTTCCTTTGAGAACCATAGTGGTTTCTTACATCGTCTTGTTTTGTTTATTTGCTTCACACAAAGGCTCATTACCTCTGTGATGGCAGTTTTTATTATGCCCATTGTTCTTCCACCCCTCCTTCCTGCCCATTTGCTAGTGCATTCCTTAGGCATTCACACATTTTGGCAAAGTCAGCCCTCTAAAGTCTAGTACTTTTTGTCTTTGTATGGCTTGACTCTATTGCTGTGTTTATTGTGAACCATACTGTTCGATGGTCGCTAGTTCCCAGATGGCTACCCACTTCTACATCTGGGATCCTCTCTCCATCTCCATTTGAGAGAACCAAGTCTAATATTGCTCCCTCTCGAGTGGGCTCCAGTACTAGTTGTCTAAGGCATGCCCTGTAGGCATCTAGAATAACTGCACTCTTCTAAGTGGCAGCTGCAACTGCACTCCAGTTAACATCTGGCATATTCAGATCACCCATCAGCAATATCTCCTTTTCTGCCATTCTAAGTATACTTTCTATCATTTCCCTGTCCATTTCCTCCCCTGAGAAGGGGTCTAGATACAACCCTCTGCGTATTGTGGTGCCATTGCCTGTCTCCAAATTTACACACAGTGCTTCTTCTCCTCCCTGTTTACCCTTTTTCTGTTGCTTTTATTCCTTCCCTTATGTAAAGAACTACCTCCTCCTCTTTACCCTCCCTATCCCTCCTGTAGACAGTGTATCCTGGTATGTTTATGTCCCAGTCATGGTTTTGTGTGTACCATGTTTCTGTGACTGCCACAATATCCAGATGTTCCTCCTCCATCAAGGCCACTAATTCAGAAAGCTTGTTACCCAGACTATGGGCATTGGTACTCATTGCTCTCCATTTTTGATGGCTTTACCTTCTGTTGCAGCATCCCCACTGACCGTTCTACCTCAGTCTTTTCTCATTTAGTACCCTGTTTTGTAGTGAGAGGCTGGGATTTTCCTGCTGCTTGTCAGTGCCTCCCCTTTGACTAGTTTAAAAGCTTGCCAATGAAGCATTTAAACCGATTGCTCAAAAGACTTGTTCCTTCCTGGACAGATGCAGACCATCCTGCCAGTATAGGCTGGTGTCCCTCCAGGTGGAACCCCAGTTCCCAATGAAGCCAAACCCCTGTACTCCGCACCATTTTTTCAACCATTCATTAAACTGCATGGTGCCAATTACCCTCACCTTCCCCATGCCTTTGACAGGCAGCACCTCTGAGAAGGATACTGTGTGTGATACTTGTCTTAGGTCCCTCCCCAACTCTGCAATGTCCTCATGCACTGCTCTAATCTCATGATGAGCCAAGTCATTTGTCCCTAGGTGGACAATTACGTCCAGCTCAGAATCCCTTGCAGCTGTTCTCATGATCTTGAGGATGGCTTCCTGTCCCTCCAAGCCATGGCACCAGGCAGGCACCTTACTTCAGTTTTCCCAGCTCCCCAGTTCTATACTCCTACATTGAGTCCCCACCAGAGCTGCTTCCTTTCCTGTGGTGTCCTCTGCCTCCTTCCTGTGGGCCTCCCTTGTGACAGTTGTCATCAGTCTTCTCTCGTGGTGCATCCATGGGGAGCTATGCTCCCAGAATGGTGTATGGATTGTGGAGTGGAACAATTGACTGGGTGTGCCTCTGTTCCACCTCCTCACCCTCCTCAGCCCACTGTGGTCCAACTGCTGCTTTCTTTGCAACCTCTGAGGTAGTGGTGGTGGCGCTAGTGCTCCTGGATGGGGAGGTTCCTTTCCTACTGTCCAGTGTGGCCTGGGGAAGGTTTCCTTACTACTGTCCAGTGCAGCCTGAAGACAGGCAACTTCCTCCCTCTGGGCAGATAGTTGTCTGCAAATAGGCAACATCTCAGCCTCCAGAAAGACTCCAGGAAGACTGCTGCCCCACAGCCATTACATTGCACTACTCCCCACATGTTTATCTAGTTTTTTGTTTTTTTTATTTGTGTGTGTGTGTGTGTGTGAGCGTATGTGTGATTTGTTATATAGATATATATATTATACAACGTATGCTTATATTATCAGTGCAGTGTGCTAGAGAGGATATGACAGTGAAATGCCTTGCACTCGAGGAAATGATGTCAGAACCTCAGGTATAAAGGAACTATTTCCAGGGATGGGTGGGGTGAGGGTGGGAAGGTTGGGGCTAAACTGTGCCCTCACAAAACAATCAATTAAAAGCTCTCACCCACAGCTGCGCTGAGTGCCTTCCTGTCAGCAAGATACCCTACACAACAATTTGGCAGAGAAAGTACCCTGCTAATCAAACAGAGAAAATCCAGACATCCAAGTCAGACACAGGTAAACCTCTCCAGTCCCAAAACAGCCTGGTGCTTTGTTAGCCACAAAGGAAAATCAAATATGCAGTTCTTTCAGCCCTTCTGAGGATGCTGACAAGATAAGCAGTTTTAAAAACCCTTCCTGAATTAAAAACTAAAACAAACACAAAGCAATACCACTTTAAAAGTGAGGAAAACTTCTCAGATGTAAGCAAGAGAGAGAGAGATTAGTTACAGATATTTAGTCCAAAATAGTATATCCCACGCAGCTTCTCAGTTGTTTCCAAGCACACCCTGTACACAACTTGGAAGAAGATGGACTTCTGCCTCAAACAGGATCACACCACTAGTTTATAGTAATTGAACAATGCTGAAATGGTCTAGCTAGACAAATGGCTGTGATGCAGACCTCTGACTTGTGAAGACAATTACCCCACCTCAGGCTATGTCTGGCATCCAATTACAAAGTGCAGCTTTTGCTATTTTGAATCACACAACCCCACCAAAAGTTGCAAAATATACTGATGCAGATTCTCACAGAATTCTAGTAATCAGTCCAGTTAGCACAAAGAAAAATCAAATATGCAGTTCTTTCAGCCCTTCTGAGGATGCTGACAAGATAAGCAGTTTTAAAAACCCTTCCTGAATTAAAAACTAAAACAAACACAAAGCAATACCACTTTAAAAGTGAGGAAAACTTCTTTCAGATGTAAGCAGAGAGAGAGAGATTAGTTACAGATATTTAGTCCAAAATAGTATATCCCAAGCAGCTTCTCAGTTGTTTCTAGCACACCCTGTACACAACTTGGAAGAAGATCCAAAGTTCATTCTAAAGTGTAACCTCTCCACCAAACTCCATGTAAATGTACCATAATGTATCACTCATCTGTTACATGATAATCGCTGTATTTGTATTTCCCTGTCTACCACCTTGTACATGTACCGGGTCACACCTGGAAATGAGCCTTGACTCAGCGTGCTTTTCCGTCACCAATTTTAAATAAATAAATAAATGTTGCTTCCCAGAGGGCTGCATTATCTAAAGTCCAGACCCAATTAAAGATAAACTCTGGGTGAAGGCACTGTGTAATATGTTATCTTGGGAACATACCAGTTTAAAGTTAAATTTGGGAACCCAGATCCTTCAGCCTTGTTCAGGCCTGCAAGGCAGGGGTAGTGCCCTTGGTGTAGTGTGCCACCTAGGGGTTACACAGATTTGTTCAGCAAATTTTTCCTGCCACAAAACTATGACATCTATCATCTTGTACCCCATTTCTCCCAGGAACTCCACTATTCTTTCTGTGGCTATGGTATTGAGTAGTATGCCTACTATTGATATCAAACTTACCAGCTTGTCGTTCCTGGTTCATTCTTCTAACATTTTTATTTTTATTTATTTATTTATTTAGTTTTTGTTAACTGGTAAGTGCGCTTAGTCAGCAAGTGACTGTTTTCAGGCACGACCCAGGAGGTACAATTACAATACACAAAGAGTACAGCCAGATTATTAAGACAACACGACAAAAATGCAAAATACATATGGCAATGTAACATACATTAGTAAACAAAAATATACTTTAGCATGAAGGCATGCCACATTTGCTGGTCTCCAGAGCTGTAGCATCTCTGCAGTCTCAAAGGAGCAATTGAAGAGGTCCTTTTGGGGCTTAGACAGTACCAGAGACATGTCCTTCAGCATCAACACCCTTGGGTCCAGTTAGTCTAGCCCTGGTGTTTTATTTACTTTAAGGGCCCCAAGTCCCCATTAACACCCTGTCCATGGTTATTGAATCCATACATATCATTGTTCCCCAACCTGGTCTAGTATTAACTTTCTTCTGAGGTAAGGGTCCTTTCTTTCCTTTAGTATATACTGAACAAAAGCAAGCAATCAGTATCTCTGCCTTCCTTTGCTGTCTTCCATATGCTCTCACCCTGTTTTACCTTGACAGTGCTTTCTTTCTCTTTCTTATTTTTCCTGATGTAACAAAGAAGGCCTTGTCCCTTTTATAACTTTTTCAACAATATTAGTTCCACCACCCTCTGGGCTTCTTCTACTTTTATAAGATATACGTTCCTTTAGCACCTTTTGATTCTTTTAAATCTTATGAAAGCCTCACTTTTCCTTCACTGCAGTCTCCACCTCCCTCATACTGCAAACCAGACTGGTTGTCTGTATCTTTCACTTTCCCTACCTGCCTTAAGCAGGAGCTTGTGACCTTCTGCAGGGTATCCATAATAAGGACCAATTTCCTTCTATCCCCACTCCCCACACACACAACACTCCTTTAATTCACTCCTGTCTACCTCTAGGTTTTCTTCCATGTTTTCAAAATAAGCAAGTCTGAAACAGATTATCAAAGTTTTGAAAACCCCACCAAACCTATCTTAGGCAAGTTACAGTTCAGGTGAGTCTGCTGCATGTTAGGGCAATGTGTGAGGGTGAGAGTGCTTTGTGACAAGTACAGTAGTCACCATGGGTGGAGGTACGAAAGAGAAAAGCTGAAAATGTCAGTGTGTATTTTCAAAAGTAAGGACATTATCTGTAAAAAATACATAAATGCATCTGTTAGGATCATAGACCTTCACTACCTCCACTATTCTGAGTTTAGCATCTGCCTTGGCCCTCTAGACCCCATGATGAGAACTGTACTTGTCACTCCTTTTATGACCTCCCATGCTACATTAATGCATCAGTTAGGGTGAAGCACAAAGTGCAAAAAGTAGGGAAATGAAAGTTAGGTCAATAAGTTAATCGAACCTCGGCAAATCTGTGATGTGATGTTCTTTGTGCAAATAATCATGCAAAGTAGTGTTGGTGTTGCCCAAATATTGGCACCTTCTACTAAAGCATTCCTATGTCACTATTTTTGTCAGGACGGATCTGTACAGCATCTCACTGGAGTCAGGATGTGTGCCACTGGACTGGAGGATGGCACATGTAGTGCCATTACACAGAGCAGACCAAGGGATGAATTGGGTAATTATCATCCAGGAAGTCTCACCTCCATAGTGTTCAAACTCACAGAAACAATACTAAATGAAAGACTAGGTGTCGCATCTGAGGACAACAACAGCTCCAGGATGTGGGGCAGCATGGATTCATTTTGGAGAAGTCTTGTCAAAGCAACCTGATACAATATTATGACTATGACTGGTTGACAGGTGAGCTGGATAAGGGTCATGCAGTGGATGTTCTTTACTTGGACTTTAGCAAAGCCTTGATTAAGTGACTCATGGGCAGCTTGAGGGAAGTTAATTGGTGTGGGGTAGGGGCAAAATGATGAACTGATTACGTGCTGGCTGAGTGGGAGGCTGCAACGGATGGAGGTGGGAGGAGCTGTCAACTCCAAAGCTAGTGACAAGTGGGGTGCCACAGGGCTCTGTGCTGGGACCAGTATTATTTGGGCTCTTCATATCAGACATTGTACATGGGGTGGTGAGCAAGGTAAGTCTGTTCACAGATGACACCAAAATGGGAGCAGTGGTGGATGGAGGGAGGGATGGAAGCAGCTGCAGGAGACCTAAGCAAGCAAGAGGAGTGGTCAGAGAGGTGGCAGTTGGGGTTCAATGCAAAGAAGTGTAAGGTTATGCATTTTGGAGTGAAGAACCTAAGAAGAGAATACTGGCTGGGGAGGTTAAGCTGGGGATAACTGAGAAGGAGAAGGACCAAGGGGTAATGGTAACAGGAACCATGAACAACACTGTCTAGTGCAGGAGAGTGACTGTAAAAGTGCACAAAATGCTGTGGTGCATAGTGAGGGGTTTTGTCCAGTGAAGAGAGGTGATCTTGCCCTCTACAGGTCACTGGTAAGGCCACAGTTGGAGTGCTGTGCAGTTTTGGAGGCTATACCTGAAGCGTGATATCAGGCTACTGGAGGAGGTGCAGAGGAGGGCAACAAAGGTGATATGTGGAATGGAGGGAGAGACTGTGAGAGCAGGCTGGGAGACCTGAATATGTACACCGTGGAGGATAGAAAGGACGGGGGACATGACAGAGACAGTCAAGTATCTGAGAGGAATCAATAAGGATAGGGCAGATGGGGTCTTTAAACTGAGGAGGAGGAGGGACACCAGTGAGCACGGGCTAAGAATAGAGGGGAGATGTAGGAGGGAAATGAGGAGACACTATTTCACAGAGAGGGTGGTAGAAAATTGGAATGCACTACCAGAACGGGTGGTATCATGTAAATATGTGAACAGCTTTAAAGGGCATGGGACGGAACAGGGGAGAGTGAGGGTGGGGAGGTGGGGCAGCAGTGGGATGACAAAGGGAGGGTGAGGTAGCTGCAAACTAGGGTGCTAGCTGCATGCTTGAGCAGACTTAGATAGACCAGGTGGTCTGTTTCTGCTGTCACATTCTTACGTTCATATGTATGTATGTATGCAAGACAGTGCCAGTCTTAGGGTAACACCAACACTGCATTACACAATCGTTCCAACTGTGAAGAATGCCACACCATTGATTCACCAAGGTTCCATTGATTTTACCCTAATTTTGCATTTCCCTACTTTGTACACTTTGTGCTTCTAGCCTAATAGATGCTTTAATGTAATTTGGACATTTATCAAAAGGGAGGTCCTGTGGGTCACTAAGTGATCTCCAAAGATAGTTGAGAAGAGCAAAAATGGAAAAGGACAATATGGTTATAAGGGAAGGTGTGGGGTAATTAGGGCAAAATGATCTGCCTCTAGAAGGTACAAGGGATATCAGACAGCAGACAACAGAATAAACTACCAAGAAAAGCTTAAGACAGACAACAAAGAGGGCCATGGTAGATACCAAGCTCAGGATAGCAGAGCAAGTGACAGGGACACACTCAGATACATAAGTGAAAAAGGAGAAAGAAACATTGAAAAGCTGACAAAGAAGCTGGACTAGGTGGGGATGACCAGGAAAAGCAAAAGTATTAAAAACTATACAAAGGTCACAAAGGAGCTATGAGGTAGGAAAGTCCATTATTTATTTATTTAGTTAGTTTTGTTGATTGGTAAGTGCACTAGGCAAATTCTGCCTATTTTCAGGCACCACCCTTATTAACCCCTAGTAGTAAGATAAGTAACTCCATTCATGATATATTGGTCCAATTTCAATCTGCATTCTTCTTTGCTCCTGCTGACTATTATATCAGTTAGAAGGGAGTTCCATGTGTTATCAACTCACTGAGTGAAGCAATACTTTCTCTTCATGTTATTACATCTTTGACCAGTTATTTATAAAGGGCACCCCTGGTGTCAGTATGAATTTGTTTAAAATCACTATTTGCCCAACGATAATCGAAATTCAGTTTGTTGAACAAGATGGGGTTGTGTTTTGTGTTGAATATCTGCAAGAGTCCTTCCTTAATCTCCTTGTTTTCAATGACATAAATGGGAGTTTATTTAGCCTCATTTTGTATGGGTCATTTCTTATATCAGAATATTAGTTTGTAACTTTTCATTGTACTATTTCCAGTTAGTTAATATCTCTTCTTTATATGGGTACCAAAACTGGGTGGCATAGCCAACAGTGGCCTGACATATTCCTGTATAGGGAAGAATGACACATTTATCCCTGGGCTGTATAGTGTTTTTAATGGCCCTTATTATTTTGCAAGCCTTTAAGAAAGCATTACTGTATATTTTCAAGGTCTCTAGTTATATTAATACTCAGATCTCTTTCTTGGTTAGTTGTAGATACTGTAAATCTGTATTACATAATGAGTAAGTTTGTTGAACATGTTTTTTTAAGTCAAATGACATTTCCCATTTTTGCCATGGCTCAAATTAGGTTTAGGTCAGTTTGGATACTATTTCTTTGATCAATGGCTGCAGAAGGACCACCTATTTTAGTGTCATCTGCATATGTTATCACCCAATTGGATAGTTCTATGGTAAGGTCTGATAAGAAGATTTGGAAAATCTCTGGCCCAAGGACTGACCTCTGAGGCATGCCACTGGTCACTGTCCCATCACCAGAATGATAGCCATTTACAACCTCTTGCTGAGTCCTTTTATCAAGTCACACGGCTATCCATCTTATTATCTTGTAATCTAGCTTTTTCTTCTCAAATTTGTATAAAATGGCTGAGTGAGGCATTGCATGGAAAGCCTTATTCAGGTCTAGGAAAATTAAGTTACACAAACATTATCCACGGTTTTACTCACTTTCTCATCAAAACTCAATATTTCGTAGTGCATGATCAAACCTTCACAAATCTGTGTAGGTATGTGTCATAATTTGATATGTTATTAAGTACTTTATCCCCAATGATGTTTTCCAGGATTTTAGCTATGACAGAAGTAAGACTTATGGGTTTGTAATTACACAGATTAGATTTATCTCACTTTTTAAAGATTGGGACAATGTCAGCAGTGCACCAGTCATTTGGAATTATATCAGAGTTAAGGGAGTTCTCAAAGATCATTTTTAAGACATGACTTGTTGATTTCAGATTTTAAGTATGTGTCCAGATATGTTGTCTGGCCCAGGGGCAAGCTGTTATTTTTACTTATCTGTTTTGTCCCCAATTACTCCTAAGGTAATAGCATTTATTCCCAAGGGTGTTTAGTAAGATGGTGCATTTTATTTATTTATTTATTTTGCAAAACTGAGTAAAAGAATGTATTAAAAATGTCAGCTTGTTCAGATGGTTCACTTAGAATTGTATCTTTATGATGTATTGGTCCAGTCTTCCTTCCTTTTCTTTCAGGGAATTTATATAACTGTAAAACTGTTTATTTTGATTAGCTGTTTTTCGTTAAATTCAGTTCCATTTTTTTGCTTCTCTAATAATTCTTTTAGATTTATTTTTACTTTCTTTATAGTTGTGCCAGTTTTGTTGGTCTTTGTTAGCCAGGTGTATTTTGTGTTTTTTTATTTTGTTGATTAGATTTTTAACATGTTTTGTGAGCCACTTAGGTCTTATTCTGGTGTTACTATACTTTGTAACAGTGGGCATGTGCTTTTACAACTGTCTTGTATAACTTCCTTAAGTATATTCCACATATCTCCAACTGTTTTCCTGCAAATATGTTTACTCAATCAACTGTTTCCAGTTCCTTCCTTAAGGCTGAGTCATCTGACCTGTTATACAGACATAATGTAGTTTACCTTTTTCCTGTCAAATGCCTTGCCAATATCAAACATAACCAGTTTGTTGCTGTTATTAGCTAGTGGGACTCCTATCTGGCAATTGTTTATGCCCATGCTATCAGAAGCTAAAACTATATTTAAATTCTGTTATTTTGTATAGGTTCAGTAACTTGTTTTAGACATGCCTGTTCCATTTTTTTTTGACAAGGCAACTACCAGCAGCTGAGTGTACTTGATTTCAACCATTTTATTTCTCCTAATTGAAGTCATCCATAAGAACAGTATTTTAAGAGAAGACACATGTTACATGTGTCATTAGTTACAGCAATTGTTCCTTCCTGTGTTGTTTTGGGGTCTGTAACATACTCCCACGATAACTGCATTAGCTGTAGTCAGCTTCACTTTTATTCAAAAGCAGGAGGAGGCTACCAGAGAGACAAACCAATTTCAAATCTATAGCACCTCAGAAGACCATGCTAAGGTATTCACAGGACTGGAAACCACTCTGGGTTGTTTGATTCAAATATGTTTACAAAACCATCACATACAAGACAGATAGCAGATCTGTTCTTGATATAGTCATTTTTACCTTGTGCACTCTTGGAATGGGCAAAATACATCAAACAGCAAACTTTGAACCTGTGGACCTAACTTTGCTTGCTATGTTTAAGTGATCATGACAAATGTCTTTTACATCCAGCTTTCCCACATTGCTTGTACCTACATGTAGAATTACTAGTGACTTTTGCCCTTATTGTTGATGTGATTCAATTCTTGCATCCACATCCTGGATTCTGCACTTGTGAGACATGTTACCAATGTATTTATGCAACTGGTTTTTCAGATTACTGAATCTGTAGCGTGAATTATAGAGCCAGCTATCACAATTTGTGGGGTGGGCAATTTGGCTGTGTTTAAATATGGCTCTTGCTAATTATTATTCTGTAGTGGGTTAAGCCTGCTACTCATTTGAATAGCTGTGTTCCCTGTTTTGCCCTTCTACCTTTTTTCTACCCTCTGCTAGTCGGACAAGATGCCAGTCTTCTAGGTCACTCTGATTGCTTGAAGGACTATTGTTATGACCCTTTTCATTCCCCTTTCCTTGCAGTCAAGAACTCCTCCTGTGAGCTACTTTTTGTTTCACTTGAGAGCTTTTATTTCTACCCTTTTTGCCATATTATCTCCTGGTTCTGATATTCCTCCTCATCTCTTTCTGTTTGGAATTGTTTCAATGATTCCTTCCTGTTTCTCTGGGAGCAGTATCACAACTTAACTGTTTCACAGACGTTTCAGTTTTAATTATTTCCTGCAGATTTCAATTCTCTCTCTTCAACACATGTACAGTAGTTCTTTAGTAAGTTCAGAGACTGCAATATATTTACCACAGGAAAGTCTCCAGTAATTTCATAATTTGGGACAGTGCTGAACATGAGACATTTAATATGATTCACAAGCTCCCTTCAATGCAGAGAATTAGCTTAATTTCCACAGAGTGCACCATGTTTAAAAGAATAAAAAATAAATGAAGAACTAACTTGTAGTGTCGATTAGAAATCACATGTAAGAGGGATGCTGTCTTTCTGCATACCCAGAGCTGATGCAGACTGACGCTGCTTGCCTCTGCCATGAATTGCCTCTCACCTTCACTCAGTTCTGTTCACTAGGGCAGAGCTATTAAGCAGGTGTGGCCAGAAAGTAAGGTCAGTGTTGGTGTGCTGAGCTCCCAAAGAAAATGACTGTAAAATGAATTATAAAAGGGACTGCTGGCCTTTTGAGGGCTCAGTACTGGCATCCAATATATAAATAGCCTCTGTTTCATAAATAAAATCTGTCCTGTTGTGTCCTTTCAGTAGTTCCCAAGGTATAGCTGAAAACTACACTTTCCAGAAGGCTTTATGTTCATTGCTGTAGCAACCACCCTTGATGCTCCGTATTCAAAGTATAAGCCCTCCCAAACCCACAGAGAGCGAATATCATTTTGTTATTTTATTTTTCTTTTCAGACACAATACAGTCACAAACACATGGAATTTGGGCAAAGGGTTATATCACTCATTCATATAAATGGCAACCAAACAGCAAGTGTCTGTAGGCTGTCCCCACTCTACTTCTGTTCAGTTTTCACATAAGACAACTGTCCATTGCTGGATTGTGGATTGGCAAACACGTATGGTCTTGGGCATAAATGAGAAGGGGGGCATGCTTCTGCTGGCAGAGATTTCAAAGGTCTAATATTGTAGCACTGACAATTAAAAAATCACCAGACACAGACAGATTTCACCCCAAGGTGTTAAAGGTCATGGAAGTGCAGGAAGTGCTGTGGGTCATCCTGGAGACAGGCTGTGGGACCAGTATCCATACCAGGGTAGTTTATAGACAAGAGGAGGATATTAATTAGGCACTAATTGCAGAAGGACTGGAGGGTAAGGTTTTCCTGTTTGCTGATGACTAAGATCTGCAACAGAGTAGATGATCCAGACAGTGTGGGCAGAATGAGAAGTGATCTGGAAACACTAGCAAAATGGTCTGAAGAGTGGCAACTGGGGTTTAAAGGAAAGAAGTGCAAGATCATGCACATAGGGAAGAGAAACCCTGTAGCCACCTATAGGTTGGGAGAGAAGTTGCTGGCAATCACAAGGTAAGAAAGAGACTTTGGCATCATCATCACCGATGACCTGAAATCATCCAAGCAGAGTACCAAAGCAGTAGGTAAGGCTAGAGGGATGTTGGAGTGTATTAGTAGGGTATCACAGGTAAGAGGGAGGTAATAATCCCTCTTTACAAGACATTGGTTAGACCCCATCTGAGTACTGTGTGCAGTACTGGAGGCCACACCTGCACAAGAACATTAACAAAATTGAGGCAGTCCAGAGAAGGACAACCAAAATGTTGCAGGGACCACAACAGAAAGCATATGAGGACAGATTAATGGAGCTCAATATGTATACCCTAGAGCAAAGAAGGAGAGAGGTGATGGATCAAAACATTCAAATATCTTAAGGGCATTAACAAGGTGAAAGAGTCTAACATGTTTCAGTATAAGAAAATAGCAGGACAAGAGGACACAGCACGAGATTAGAGGAGGCCGATTAAGGGGTAATGTGAGGAAGTTCTTTTCACAGAAAGGGTGGTGGATACATGGAATGGCCTACCTCAGGAAGTGGTGGATGTGAATGCAGTGCAGGGCTTCAAACAGGCATGGATAGGCATAAGGGAGCAATACAGATGAGTATGAATAAATAGGCCATTGACAGAGTAAAGGCCTATGGCTCATTCATAAGGTAGAAAATGGGCAGACTGGATGGGCCTTGTGGTTCATATCTGCCATCAACTTCTATACTTCTATATTTCACTAGGGAGACCATTATCAGGATAACAAGAAGGGGAGGTGCTGTTATTGGGATTTACTTCAGGTAATATTTAAGGTTATATGATTAAATATGACATTAGTTGTCCAGTCTTGTCCATCCCTCAGTCAGTTTATATAACTTTTAAATTTCCCACCTTCCATCCATTTATCAAGTTCCCTTTGAATGTACACTGTTGTTGCAGCTGACTGTCCTCATCCAGATTTTCACTACCTTTTATGTGAAAACATGTTTCCTAGAATTTATTTTATAATGCAGTGCTTTTAGTTGTTAGTTGTGCCTCCTTAATGCAAAATGTACTTGTCCCCATTCCATATTCATTCAGTTCATCAGTTTAGTATTTTTATGCATATTGTAAAATAATAACAGTTCACCCTTATTTAATGTTACTCTAGTGTGTGTGTGCTTAAGTATTTTAGTCTGTCGTCATTGCTTTTGTCCTTGAGTCCCATCATCATTCTAGTGGCTTTGTGCTATATCTTTCTATTTTTATGTTTTCGCCCATATTAACACTTCCCTACTTTTGTGACCAATTGTCGATTAGTGGCCTTTTACATGAATTGTATAGTGGTAGTAACAAATGTTTCTGAGCAGTGAAAATTTTATTTTAATTGTGTTTAGCAGATTGTTGTTGTTGTGTATATTGTGTTTACATTTTTCTTACTCTTCAAATCATTTGTGATATATAAAGTGTTTTCCATATGTGGTTGTTTTAATTCATCACCCTTAAAATATTATTTTATTTTCTTATTGGTTTTACCTAGGTACATACCTGAGAACTTTAACCATTAAATTTAATCTTCCACTGGCTTGCCCACTTAATCATGTTATTCAGAGTGCTTTGTAAGATGTTCACTTCTTCATCTGTATTAACCCCACCTCCGAGTTTCCTGTCATCCGCAAGTTTATTGCACACACTGGATGATACCTCACCAAAGTCCCTATAAACAGCCAAAATTATGGATCAAAGACTGATCCCTTCGGGACTTCTAGAAGCCCTACAGGGGCATGCCTTAGACAACTAGTATTGGAACCCACCAAGAGGGAGCAGTGTTAGACCTGGTCCTCTCAAATGGAGATGGAGAGAGATCACAGATGTGAAGTGGGTAGCCATCTGGGAACTAGCGACCATCGAACAGTATGGTTCACAATAAATACAGCAATAGAGTCAAGCCATACAAAGGCAAAAAGTACTGGACTTCAGGAGGGCTGACTTTGCCAAAATGGGTGAGTGCCTAAGGAATGCACTAGCAAATGGGCAGGAAGGAGGGTGGAAGAACAATGGGGAATAATAAAACTGCCATCACAGAGGTAACAAGCCTTTGTGAGAAGCAAATAAAACAAAACAATATAAGAAACCACTATGGTTCTCAAAAGAGGTGGCAGTGAAGGTTTAAGAGAAAAAGAAAGCATTCAGAAAGTACAAGGAATCACAGAAGGAGCATGACAGAGAATTGTATCAGTTAAAGCTAAAGGAAGCTGGGAAGGCAGTCAGAACAGCAAAGGCCGAACTGAGGAAAATATAGTCAACTCAGTTAAGAAGGGGATAAACCTTTTAGGTACATCAGGAGCAAAGGAAGACTAAGGAGGGATAGTGAGGCTTAATAAAGGGAGGGGTGGGCAGAGGTGACTGTGAAAAGGCAGAGATACTAAACAAATATTTTTGCTCAGTATTTACAAATGAAGAGGGGAGGTACCTAAAACAAACAACAGAAATACTCTGGATACAGAAGTTGATACCAGCCCATTTACAGAAGAAAGGGTTCTGAAAGAACTCTTAAAACTGAAGGTGGACAAAGCAATGGGGCTTGATGGGATTCATCCCAGAATTCTAAAGAACTAAGGGTAGAACTAGTGACACCACTGACTACGCTCTTTAACAAATCATGGGAGGATGGGGTGGTACCTGAGGACTGGAGGAGGCAGATTGATTCCCCTTCACAAAAGTGGGAGCAGGGCAGAAGCAGGAAACTACAAACCTGTTAGTTTAACCTGAGTGATAGGGAAATGATGGCATCACTTCTGAAGGAAAGAATTGTTGAGTACCTAGAGGCCAGAGGGCACAGGACCCAAGGCAGCATGGATTCACAGCAGGAAGGTCATGCCAGATGAATCTAATAGATTTCTTTGACTGGGTGACCAAAGTAGTAGATCAGGGTGGGGCTGTGGACATGGCCTGCCTAGACTTTAGCAAGGCATTTGACTCAGTCCACACAAAACATTAATATACAAGTTAGCCAGCCTGGGAGGGTCCCAAGATGATAGCCTGGGTAAAGAATTGGCTGGAGAATAGGACACAGAGACTAATAGTAAATGGAGTCCACTCTGAAGAAAGGGGTTACTAGTGGGTGCTACAGGGTTCAGTATTAGACTGATCCTCTCAATGTCTTGTGCGACATTGCAGAGGGACTGGAAGGAAAAGTATGTCTCTTTGCAGATGACACAAAGATCTGCAACAGAGTTGATGCACAAGGTGGGGTGGAAAGGATGAGAAGGGACTTGGCAAGGTTAGAGGAATGGTCAAATGTATGGCAGCTTAGATTTAATGCTAAGAAGTGCAAGGTAATGCACCTGGGAAACAAAAACCCAGGGAAGAGTACACAATTGGGGGTGAGATGCTAACAACAACAAAATGGAAAGGGACCTGGGGTAGTCATATCAGATGACTTAAAGGTGGGCAAGCAATGGAGAGGGCAGTAAGGAGGGTTGGGGGATACTGGGATGCATAGGAGAGGCATCACCAGTAGAAAACAGGAAGTTGTTATCCCTCTGTACAGACAGCTGGTGAGACCCCATCTGGAGTATTGTGTGCAGTTCTGGAGAGCCAATCTCTGCAAGGACATAGACAAGATGTAAGCTGTCCAGAGGAGGGCACTAAAATGGTGCAGGGTCTGCACCGGAAGACATATGAAGAGAGACTAAAGGAGCTTAATATGTATAGCCTTGAGGAAAGAGAGAGAGGGGACAGGATAGAAACTTTCAAGTACCTCAAGGAATCAACAAAGTCCAAGAGGGAGCATCTTTCAAAAAGAGGTGTGCAAGAATAAGGGGCACAATTTGAAGATAGAGGGATGGCGGCTCAAAGGTAATATAAGGAAGTATTTTTTCACGGAGAGGGTTGTGGATGCATAGAGCGGTCTTCTGTAGGAGGCTGTGGAGTCAAAAACAATGGTGGAATTCAAGCATGCATGTGACAGCCATAAGGCAATTCTAGGGGTGGGGATAGAAAGAAGTAGGCTGCTGGTTAACTAGGATCTGCAGCTTATCCATTAGGTAGGAAATGGGCAGACTGGGTGGGCCAAGCAGTCCTTATCTGCCATCAAATTCTATGTTTCTATGTATCATACCACACCTCTAATTTATGTCCCATTACCTTTACCCTCTGTGTTCTATTATTGAGCCATTCAGCTATCCAGTTGACCATTGTACCCTTGATTTTCAGTGTATTCATTCTTTCTATTAAATTAACATGTAATACTATGTCAAAGGCCTTACTTAGGTCCAGAAAAATTATATCCACTACCTTCCCATCATCAAGGTCCTTACTTATTGGCTCATAGAATGTAACTTAAGTTTGTAATGCATGATCCCACCCCCACCCCCAGTGAATCCATGCTGTCACGGATCTTGCAACCTGTTGGATTCAAGACATTCTGCTGTCCTTTCCTTTAGCAGTGTTTCCGTTATTTTCCATAATTGATGCCAGGCTGATGGGTCTGTAGTTACCAGCTTTTCCTGCTACAACTTTTGTGAAGTGGGACTACATCAAACAAGTTTCACCACAACTTACCCCACCTGCTCTATGTTGTCTCCAAAAACACAAGCCTTTGTCTGTCTCTCCTGTGGCAAATGCAGCCAGATTGTACTTAAAGAGCAGGTTTCTAGACTTAACAGTTCTCCCTCACTCCTCCAATATATGTTGAAGCTTACCCTCCGGTTAAAGAGATTCCTCCTAAAATAATTTTCTCGGCTGTATTTTAAATAAAAAACACTCATAAAACAGCTCTGTGGAACTGTTATCCTAAATGCTTGCATTCCCCAAGCCAGAGCTTCACCCCATGCTTGCATGTTTCTGATATCAGTACATAATGATTTACTACATCCACAGACTTCAATGGGGCAGATTTTTAAAAGTTGTTTTTATATTTTTAGCAAGCAATTTGAGAAAGGAAGGCCACTGCTCAACTAACAAAGTCCTTGCTAGTTGAGTGGTGGCCTTTCTTTCTCAAATGCACTTAAAAATATAAAAACTACTTTAAAATGTACCCCATTAAAGTCTATGGAGCGAGCCCTGCACCATTCTTGTACTGACATCAGGAAACATGAAAGCATGGGGTATGGCTGTGGATCAGGGAATGTGAGCATTTAGGATAACTGCCCCTCAGAGCTGTTTTAGTAGTGTTTTATTTAAAATACAGCCAGAGAAAATTTATTTTAGGAAGAATCTCTTAGCTGGCTGGTAGGCTTCAATATACCTTGGGGTGGGGCTTAAGACTTGAAACCTGCTCTTTAAGGCAGCAGTTGCAGAAAAATTGGTCTTGTATAACAAACCAAAACTAACCAATCAGAAATCTGACTCAACCCTATGTTCAGTTATCAATTCGCTGAGGCGAGGCCAGATATTAAGCACCTCCCCCAAACTTCAGAGCTAGATAGACACAGTTCTTATAATATGGCCTCTAAATGTGGCTACTCTGGCTGGTCTCAGATTTACCCTTTTCTCAATAATAAATTCACTAATTCAAATAAGTTTCACCACCCCATCTATGTTGTCAACAAAAACACAAGCCTTATTTTGTCCCTCATGTGACAAATGCAGACAGACTCTGCTTAAGCCAATCTGCCAGCTCTTGCATAAAATCACCCCTATACCCCAGTGGATGGTATATAAGGATGATAGCATAACCAGTAACTACTGCACATCTAGCAGCGACACTCAAAGGACTTAGAAGATCCAGTGGGGTGCACAGTGATCCCCAATGCAGATTTAAAATAAATAGGACGCCCATGATCCTACCTTGGACAATGTACCACTGAATAGCCAGGTGGGACACATGCCGCCAGCACAGGGCTGGCATCATCGCTCAACCAGGTTTTGTAATACAAACAAGGTCCTCCAAGGAACAGCAGTGTAGTCATATATCACTGCTGTTTTATTGCTTAGTGACCTTGCATTATGAAGCATGACCCAAAGGGAGGAGCAGAGATAGGTGGACCTGCTATTTCCTACTTGTTGACATTAAGAAGGGCCTTAAGGAGGAGAACCAGGCATGGTGGTCCCCATTCCTGGTTCCATATCATCCCGGGTGCCACCTAAACCCAACCACTCCAAAGGGCCCCTCCCCCAACGTTATATCCAAGACCTCCCACGTGGTTATTGTACTGACTCCTGAGGATCTCCAGTCCTTGCAATGGCTGAGAACATCTGCAGAGAGGGCTAATGAGGAGCCAACAATTGATAGAACTGCCACAGGTGGTCTCTGGAGTAAATGTGTCTCACACCTATTGTATATCTCCTTACAAATCTTGTCACTGATAAAACAATTTTAACCCAGAATAACCACTACAACCTCATAAAATAACCCCTTAGTGCTAACCCCCAAATCAAACCATATATACACTAACACAATATATATCTATATATTCAAAGCCCCATACATGCAGCATATAATTATATACTGTATAGTATACTGCATATACTATATATATATATAAATACATGTATATATATATAAGTGTGCACACATATATATCTATCTAGTGCTAAATAAAGAAGGCACCAATATATGCTGCTATACAGTATATGTGTATATATATATATATATATATATATATATATATATATATATATAGATATATATATATATATATGTAATAGATAACCCACTCTAAGGTGTGTGGTCATGCTCTACTATACACATGCCTTGGTGTGCGATGTTATGCAAAGACCGCAGGCCGAGTGCATCAACCACCCAAGCGTGCGTATATCAAACGTGACCGCACAACATAAAGTGGGTTATCTATCTTGTAAAATGGCAAAATTGTTTTGGATGGGGGTAAAAGTGCAGGTGTGCAGTTCGCTCTGATGTACGCACTGTCATGTGATGTGTTTATACAATCAGAACACTGGACTTGTGTTTGTATTTTCTACCCACTTTATAAATATGCATATATACATTGCAAAAAAATTGCATTAATGCATCAGTTAGGGTTAAAGTGACAAAAATGTGGAAATGAGATGTTGAGGTTGGGCACCTAACTCCCCACCCTACCACCCCACCCATCTTCCACACACCAACAGTCATTGGGGTGCAATGGGGTCATTAGGCCAACTCTCACTCCATTCTACATGTAAACAGTGACATGATACAGTATAGGAGAATGGGTGAGAGTTAGGCCAATAACTCCACTGCACACCCCAATGAATGTTGTTGTGTGGAGGAGGGGGTTAGGGCCTCAATCCTAACATCTCATTTCCATACTTTTGTTGTTTTACCTAACTGATGCATTAACAAAGTTTTTGCAATGAATTTCCTTACTTTTGGAGATAGTGTAATGTAAATGGTAACTGGTATGTGTTGGTGGGGCGTGGACCCCGAGGCCCATGTTCCCTTCAGCTTCCCATTTTGCATAATGATATGTGCATGTGAAAGCATGGGCCCACCAGGCCCTGTGATCCCACCTTACACATAACAACGGAACTATACAGTAGCCCTATAGGGCTGAAAAGGAACTCTTGTAACATTAATCTGCCAATATCTCCGTAACTGTAGAATCTATGAAAACATTCCACAGCAGTTGTAATTATGACTTTGAAATCTCCATACATGCTTAGCTCCCTAAAGAGAGCTAAGCTGCCCAGGCGAAAAATCCATATCTCGCATCATTTCAAGATCACGGGCACTGAAAGGTGCTATGGGCATACAGCATACATCACCTCTGTTGCACACCCCTTTTGCACCCCACAAAATTTCAAGCAAAAGTCCTTACCGTTTCTTAGCAGTGAACTGGCAAAGTTATACAAATCCTTGTTCGTGAGCTGTAAAAACCCCTACGTTCATGAGCGAATCCCCATTCGGCGAGGGTAACAAAATCCCAGGATACAGGAGGCCATGTTGTGAGATAGGGCCATCAAGTCTTCATCTCATGAACTGGGACTTTGATAGCTCACGAATGGGGATTTTGACTGCTCACGAATGGGGATTCCTGTTCACGAGGTAGCGCCATCTGGTCTTGATCTCATGAACAAGGGGTTTTGTCACCTCACACAACAAGGATTTCTCATGAATGGAGATTTTGACACCTCATGAATGGGGATTTGTCACCTTAGAACAATGATTTTTTATGATCCTTGATGGTGAGGTGTCAAAATCCCATTGGTGAGCCAAATCCTCGCTTAGAGGTGTCAAAATCCCCATTCATGAGATATGGTCATCTGGTTCTTATCTCATTAATGGGGATTTTGACAGCTCATGAATAGGGATCAGCTGACAAATGGAGGTTGGCTCATGAAGGGGATTTGGACACCCCATGAATGGGGATCGGAAGCAGACATGAACTGGATTTTCAAATAAAAACAGCCATTTTTTAATAAACTGATAGAACCAAACACATGGTTTTGTAGAGGGCATTGCCCTGAACAAAACCCATGCATTATTTTCTGAGAAATGCATCCGTGGGGTGAAAAGTAACAACATTTTGTTTTGACCTAAAAGTGAAAACATATGGCGGCTCCTGACAGATTTTTTCTCACAAACAGGTATTTAATGAATCCCATTCGTAAGCTGACAAAATCCCATTCATGAGCCAAAATCCTTGTTCATAGCTGTGCATCTATCCAAAGACTGAACTGAGCATGCTCAGAGGATGAATTTTCAAAATTGAATAACTTTGGATCAGAATAATATGTTTTCACCAAACCAATGCTGGCTTGTTCCTTAGTGTTTTATTTATGTATTTATTTAAGTCTAGGATTACAAATACCTTTGAGCCACTGCTCTTTACAAAGGTCCCACATCATTTACAGTCAATTGCAATACATCATAATACAACACAGGAAATACAAAGGAACTGAGTGGAAAGGCTGGATACAAGATGGAGAGCAGAAGGTGGCACAGAGGGATGGTGGATACACCCGAGCCAGGGGACAGACAAAATGGCATTTGCCAGATGTACAGAGGGGTGCAGAGAGTGTAAGCTCTTTCTACCCTGAAAACATCAGGCTAAAATCCAAAATGGTGTGGGTGCAAGGTGATGAGGAAATTTCAGGAATAATTGGTGAAAAAGTGAAAACACACTTTTTCCTATGCTGTGCACAAAATCCACACAACCAATCGAAACAAAACTTAGCACATCAAGAGATCTACCCCACAGGATAGTGCATACCAATTTCATGCAATCCATTGAACGTTTGCAAAGTTATAACGTGCAAAATCTGGTGTTTAACATTAAACTGCCTACTCAACCATAACTATGAGGACAGTGGTAGTCACAGAAAAGTTGACTACCGAGTGGTGATTAAGGTACCTGTGATAGAATGAGGCAGGATACATTACACTTAATGCAAATTTCCTCAATGGTAACACAGTGGTACCTCAATCTACCACTAGGTAGTCAACTTTTCTGTGATTACCACTGTCTGTGTGTATGTGTGTATATAAATATATATATATATAAAAGACAAAGAACCTCTGTGTGCAAGCACTGAGGCAATGGTTACCCAAAGGGCATTGGCCAGGAAGCCAAGTTTCAAAGAAATACAAAATAACACATGCCCCCACAATGCAAAGCATCATGGGCTGCATATGCAAATCACCACAGAATATTATGCTGGTTTTTCAACTTTTAGCAGAAATGCATGATGCCGAAAGGCCTCTCACACACACACACACATATATATATATATATATATATATATATATATATATATATATATATACACATACATATGCTTTTCTTTTCCTTTTTATTCTATATCACTCTCCCATCTATTTTATTCTATATCTCTCTCCCTCCTATTTCTTCGCCTCCTTAGATAGACTCTTCACCATGTGCTGGATAAGTGGGCTTCATATTGTTTACTCAGTTGTGTGGTTCTGCCCTGAGTATCACAGTTTCTGTCCTTTATCATGCAGTGAATATATTTTGTCCTTAGCATTACTGACTTTAAGTGTATGTCATAATAATTGTTTACTAGCTGTAATTTGATTTTGTTTATTGCACTTTGTGTTTTAATTTTTATTTTATGTAGGATTTTCATGTTTATATTTGCTCTTTGTTTATCATATTTCCTATTCTGAATGGTTCCCATTTTCCTTTTCCCTAGGATGCACCTAGAAATTAGCTATTGCAGCTCTGTATGTTTTTCCTGGTGACATATTTTCAAATAAATAAATAAATATAAAACAAACAAATAAAACAAAAGAAAACAACAGAATCTGAGGCCAAGGTTCTGTAGCCAAGCATTATTACAAAAGTATTAAAGTCCATGGAACATAATACAATGTGTAGTTCTAGCCTTCCACCAGCTGCAACCATGTAGAGAGAAGCCATTTAGTCCAGCAAGCAGAGCATCTTCTTTCCTCCTCTTGCTCTCACCAGGAAACAGAGACTACTGGTCAAAAACCAAGAAGATTCATCCTCTCACTGAGAATCTCCAGCCTCCTGAGATCTGGAGGGAAAATAGATAGGAGTTCCCAACCATGGCCAAAACATCAGGCACATTAACTAACAGGGAGCCCAAGCTAAAACCAGACACTGCGATCAGCACAGTCAAGGACACCATACAGTCCCATTGGGCTGCCTCCCAAAACACATCCGGAGTCAACTATATCCACCCAGTAAAACCCTACTTGAGAACCCAGCCACTTCATCTCAAGGTGACATTCATATCCCTGAACACAGAACAGAGTTGTAGTAGCAAATTAAATGAATTGTAGACTGAATATCAGAAGCAAGAAATGGTATAATTCTCTCCTGACACTAACACCACTCTGCACCTCCCAGTTGGAACTCACTCTGCAAAAGTCCAGATAATCAAATCCAATTTCCATGCCAACTAAAGGGCATAATGGGCAGACAGTCAAAAATAAACAGGAACAGTTTAGCAAATTAACAAATTGCGAACTGGAATACAAGGAGCAACTGACAGAATTCTCTTCAAAAGCTACTGCTCTGAGCCTCCTGATCATACACACCTGCAGCAATCCAGTTGATTAAGCCAATTTCTGTGCCAAAGCTGTAACTGGGGACTGAACACTGCAGAGCTTGGCAGGATATATAGTCAAAGAAAACAGTAACTGAAGCAAGATGCTGATATGGCTTCCAATCTTCTCTGCAGGTAAAATAATGAAACAGTAAAGCCATGTGTCAGAAAATGAACAGGGAAACTTAAAGGAAGCCATCACATCCTGAGAAATGTATGGTAGTATTATCCACACCCAAGCAATTGTCCACACCAATGGTACATATGTTATTTTTATTTATGTACTAAGAAAATATGAATCATGAAATTTTAGTTGTGAAATATGATTTGTGCTTGCTGCTTTACTCCTTTCCTCTTTCAGAAGCCATTAGTTAGTGACCATAGTATCATCACTGGCGTAAGATCAGTTTCAGAACCCACTATCCTCATCAAGGTTCTCCACTAAGAGGTCCAGATGTAACTTTGATCAGTCTACCTACATTGATGAGCTAAAATACTCATTGCATTGTCAGGATTTTACCTAGCTAAACGGTCCATTTGGCTTATGAGATTTTTTCTGAAATTGTGACCGGACATTAAATAAGTATGCCCTCTCGTAAAGTTAGTGTAAGGAACAGAACTGTCACTGGTTCTTTTCAGAACTCATAACAGCACTGCTGGACAAGGACAAGATATGGAAAAGCATGAACTACTAAAGCACGATGGATTGGTGCCATTTCAGGAAAGCCAGAAATGCATGCACCAAGATGAGAGATGCTAAGGCCTCCTTCTATCGCTCAGAACTGGACTCTGCTGACAGGAGCACCTCTAAATTTTGAAGTCCATTAAGGATATGTCTGGACATACCCCGGGAACTCTCTGCCTGCAAAGATTACTGCTGGCAGTGTCACCATCTGTGATAAAATGGAGATCCTGGATGCCTTTAACAACCACTTTGCTACCACAGGTCTTGCATTTGACAATCCTCCTGCATGTTCTTTATGATCCCAGTTGGGTGCGCCAAACTCTGAACCTCTTCTAACCAACTCAGTCTTTCTCTCCAGCCTACTTCATTGAAAGAGGTTGAAGAACCCTATTACAGTTAGATACCAAAGAAAGCGTGGTGCTGACTCTCTAGACCCATACTTCCTAAAGGTCACCTACCATGCTTTAGCTGAACCAATTACTCACCTATTCAATCCCTCACTGTCTCATGGAATCCTCCCACCCTTATGGAAAACAGCTCATGTTATCCCTCTGTTTAAATCAGGGGACCCCTGTGATCTTAATAACTACAGACTGATTTCTTTACTCCCTATACTGTCTAAACTATTGGAAAATTGTAAGCAAGCAGCTGAGAACTTATGTAGAAACTATGAATCTCCTAAACCCAATGCAATCTGGCTTTAGAGCACAGCACAGCACTATTACGGCCCTTGCCAAAGTGACCAACGATTGGCAGCGTGACCTGGAAAATCGTAATTCATCTGTGCAGTGTTCTTAGACTTCAGCAAGGCCTTTGACACTGTAGATCATGGCCTGCCCTCTCCACCCTGAGGGCTATAGGTCTGACTCACTATCCCTGCATTGGTTTGCTGACTACCCCTCTGACCGGTGGCAACAAGTCAAGGCAGAAGGTGAATTTTCCCCTTAAACCTCTGCAAAGAGGGTCCCCAGGGATCGATTCTTGGTCTGCTACTGTTTGCAATCTACATAAAACAACATTGACAATTACATAACAAAAGCCAATATCCATCTGTTCTCAGATGACACGGTTCTCTATCTAAGTCAGTCCCTCGCCTGAAACTGCCTGTGGAGATCTATAATCTGAATTCAATCTACTTCAGAGCCAACTTCTAAACAAAAAGCTCCTATTAAACACAAAAACTAAAGCTATGCTATTTCTCCACTTCTCCATGATGCAAACCTGGCCAGTGCTGGCTCAGTTCCACAGATCACCACAATCCTGGGAGAAAACCTAGAATTTGTCAACAAATTCAAGTACTTGGGAGTGTGGCTCGACTACAGATTTTCCTTTATGGACCACATCAAAGATCTTCTAAAGAAACTGAAGTAGAGGCATGGACTCTTTTTCAGGATTAATAACTTCCTTTCTAGCGATGCCAAGCAGCTGGCTGGTACAAACAACGTTTCTCTCATTAGTAGACTATGTTGACTTTCTTTATAGTCACTACCCTGTCTCTCATCTTGCTAAATTGGATATGTTGTATCACAGGGCTCTGAGATTCATTAATGGACTACCTTTTTCCGCCCATCATTGTTCCCTTTATGCTGCCATGGGTGGCCTCCCTTCAGTACAGGAGAAACAGAAATGCTATACTCTGCACGTTCAGAGCGATTATCAAGAAATTTCCTCTAGATATCTTTGACTGTCTGTTGCTATGTGAGCTTGGGAATTTTGCTCTGAGAAGCTACTCTTTTATTTACTTAAAAGGTACCTAAGCTAAAACACACTTTGGGAGAAAGGCTGTAAGTTTTGTGCTGCCGTCCCTATGGAACAAAATATAAAATCGCTAAAGCTCAGTTCTCCAGTTAGTCTATCCTCCTTCAAGACACTATATGACCATTCAGTCAAGGAAATTTGTAACTGCTTCCCGATCCTAAACTTCCCGCATTATGGCAGATTATGATAGCGTTGTCCTCTCCGCTACACCTGGCCTTGTGGCCTTTCCATCACATTCTCTAATTTCTAATTGTGCTCTGTGCCCTTCTGTCATGTGTCCTCCCAAGGCCTTATCCTTCTCTTGTTTATCCCCTTCACTCTGCCTGTCCCCATCTCACCTTGACACGCACCTCACTTCTCCTGTTACTCTGTTTGTTCTTTTTCTCTTAACTACGTCTGACTTGTATCTTATGGAACTGTATGTAACACACCATTACCTATCAATTGTCCTCATTAGTACATCCAGCTCCGTACTTAGACACATTATGCACTATGAAAAAATTGAACCACTGCACCAAACTGTTCTCCACTTATGACTTTGTTTAACTATTGTTCATCTGTTTTGTATAATATTTCTGAGATGTTATGTTTGTGACTGTTCATATATTGTATATCCTGTGTACCTGTGCTATCAGGTCCATCTTGTAAATAAGCTTTGCTCAATGGTGATCGCTAGATAAATAAAGATTTGAATGACTGATTGATTAGTGACAAGGAGGGGATGACTTTGAGGAACTGAACAGCTATTGCAAGATGATTTTTACCTAGATGTTACATTTCTGGATGACCCACCTCTATCTGAGCAGGGTGGGGGTGGCTGGAAGCACTTAAAAGCAGAAAAGGGGGAAACAGGTGCACTCTGAATTTCTCAGGATGGTTTAATCACCAGATGCACTGGATGACTGGTGGAGCTTGAAGGCTGCTTGCCCTGGGTGGGACTAGAACCAATGGATTTCTGGGGACTAATGAACCATGTTTTTGGCTATACTATCATGTTCCTAGCTTTTCTCTTCAGAGCCCCAAAGCCATGACTCCCAGAACCTGTTCCACCGTTACCAGCTCCTTGCCCACACCACTAATTGCAGAACTTGTGCTTGGTGAAACTGGCATGGCGGAACATTTACAACAGCAGCTGTGAAAACTGCTCAGCCATATGGTGTGCTTTCTCATTCTGTGTACCATAACCAGACACATTCAAAATAGCATAACCACCACAGAACAGGTTGCAAATAGCTTGCGTGTGCCAGGTGTGCATATGTTATTACAAACATGTCAAAACTATCATTAAATGCAAAGAGGCACTTAGAAAAGTGGTCACCCCAAACAGAGATACTGGCAGGAAATAACAAATCCTCCAACCAATTATTCATCTGCATCATCTGGGAGTGTAATTAAATTTAATGGCACTTCTGACTTGCTTGTAATAAATATGCACATACAAGTACAGGCAAGCAATTTGTGGCCCTGTTCTGTGATGGTCAGTGCTACTCTGAGTCTATCTGGTATGGTGGAACGTTTATCTACTTCTTTCCTTCCATCTGCATCCCTGTCTCCTCCTGTTCTTCTCTTCATGTTTTCTACATGCTTCTACAATGCATGCAAGACAGATGATGACACAATGCAGCTTTAACAGAATACTAACAATGATGACTCACTATAGTTATCACTGATTTTTAGATGCCCATGTGACAAACAGACCCAGTGCACAGACAAGCTGCAGTGTCAAATGACTTGCAAGGTGATAGAGAAGAGTGACACAACAAGCCACCACAATTCTGCTGACAGACCACACACCACTCCACTGGGAAACCTTAAGTCTCACACAGCAGTCTACATTACATTTCACTCACTGACTGGCAGGCCTACTCCACACACAGACAAAAAAAAGGATGGATTTCTGTGTCCTGCTGCACCACCAGTGGTAGTAAAAAATACTTTAAAATCCCAGTTATACTTTTCAGTCTACTAAATTGAATCTACCCTCCTCCTGCAGCAAAGAGCACAACAATAAAACAAAGAAATAGATACGGATTTATGTTCTGTACATTGATTGCAATCATTAAAAAATGCCAAATAACACTTCCAGAAATTCCCCTGTACCTTTCCCAGTGTGCTAAATTCACTCAGTCCTTCTGATGTAGGGTCTTCAGCTGCCAGTTCAGGCTTACACTGTGAACACTTTCCTCTTCAACATGATTTCACTAGCCTTTCTAACTGAAATTACAGTTAACTATAGTGACAGCTAACTGGAGTGATAATGCTCAATTCACTGAGGATTTCTAACTTTCTGATCTGAAATCACACTTTTTCATATACTGTAAAGGAGATTCTTCAGTAGCCACTGCTGCAATATGTCCTTCCCTGTGTGTGCGTGTGTGTGTAAGAGATATGAAATGGCACTGAGATATGTGAAGCAGAAACAGTACTTAAACTCCAGCATTACTAACTGGCTGCTGCAGGTCATGTGGCTTGCCAACAGCTTGGACATGCTTCCTGTAAATGTGCTATGCCCTGATATTGAAGTGCTGAAAGGAAACCAAGTTTCTTCAGACCTGCTTCACTGGTGTCCAAAATGCAGGACTTAGCACATTCACCAAATGCAAATTTAGCATCCACTTACCCTTAATGAGAAATAGCTTAAAACAGCCATTAACTATAGTAAAAGTGTGCTCCAGTTTTGGCTCATCCTACATAAGGTATGAATCACAAATATCACAGAAATCATGCATATTTAGGCCCCAGAACTCCATACACCTGGAATTTGCAGCACTCAGTGGTGCATAAAGCCTTTCTGGCAGTCCAGGTTGACTGCAGTGTGGATCCTCTGTTTTCCCTTGGTAAAGGTTATCCCTTAAGCAAAGTACCTTTTAAAACAAAAAATAGATCATGTAACTTTGCTCACTAGCCCTCCATGACTATCTGGGAGGACAGGAACTATGGCTAGTGAGGGACCCATGGATGCAGCGGTGCCAAAGTGGGTGGAGTCAAGCGTGGACATATAACATACAGTAGGGGTCCCACTCACATAGTTTGTGTGCCTCCTGGGACACTGTACAGTGTACATCCTGCACTAAGGGTCATGTGGACAGCGGCCCTACTCCTTGCCAGCCTCTCCCAACTTGACCACCTACATATAATGGCACCTGCCAGGATGCAGCACACTGCTGCTGTAGTATGTCACAGAATGCTTCAGTATGCTGCAGGGATCAATGTAATTCAGTGACAATTAATTTTTTTAGAGCTGCAGTGGCGAAATCCTGCAGTCCTCTTGCTTTGAGAAAAGGACTCCATATTCCTCGCATTCTTTGTAAATGAGCAACATGATGGAGATGCCCCATAGTCACCTCCATGTCCATAGCACTCTGCTAGTACTGCACTATTTTTGACTGTAGAAAAACATCAGGGTGTTCTGATCGTAACACTTGAGGATTTGGTACCCTCAGTGTCACTCTTACATTTTGGTGGTGACGGTGGGGTAGTGGTGCTGAGACAGAGGGTTGGGAGGGGAAATAAGTCTAATTTTAAGAAATAGCAGTCAAAGCACACTCAACCATGTACAAGAAGGCTGCTGCACATCTGCTGGTAGTCGTGCATGCACAGTAGAGTGCAGTGACTATCTTGCACATGACAGAGTGTGCCATGACTGCCGATTCTTTTTCTTTAAAATTAGATTTATTCCTACCACCGACCCTCCCTGTCAGTACCCCCACAAACACAAGAGTGACATTGGGTGTACCCAGTCCTCAGTGTCACAATAAGGACACACCTGATATTTTAGCTAATTCCCACAACTGCTCATGTGTGGTTATTTCTTGTATTTAAAAAATTATCTCTCTATCTATCTATCTATTATATATATATATATATTAGAGGCAAAAACTCCATTTAATGCATTAGTTAGGGTTGTTCCACAGCGACGAAAGTGAGGAAATTTGCTGTTAGGGTTGAAAACCCGCTTGGCCCCCCGCCCACCCACCAACGGCATTGGGGTGCGTAGGATCGTCAGCCCTAACTCTCACCCCATGACATGTGTAAGCAGCAGAAGTATAGAGAATGGGGTGAGAGTTAGGACCCACGCATCCCAATGCGCACCCCACTCGCCGGGCCCCACAGCCCCGCTGTAGGAATGCGTTGGCGGCTTCCGCGCCCCGCCACATGATGTGTTGTGGCATACTAACAGGGACAGCAATGCAAACAGAAATGCTAACAGTGGCGCACATGGTAACACAAGCACGAATGAGAACAGAAAGGTAGCGCATATGGTGGCGTGAGACGGAATGGTCTGCCACGTGATGTGTTGTCACATAGTAACATGGTGCCTGCAAACAGAAATGTCAATGGGCATGGTGATGTAAAGTGAAACAGTAAGATAAACAGTACTATAGACAGAAATGGCAAAATAACAGAAACGCAAGCGCAAATGAAAACGCAAAGGATAACGCATATGGTGGCGCGACATCAATGGTAAGTGAAAGGTAGGATCTCGCAAGCGAAAGGGCAACAGTAACAGTAATGGAAGACAGGCTGGTTTTCCCAAAACCTGCATTGAGAAAGACAGTGAGTACAAATAATGTATGCAAAATAATGAGTATCGCGCAGAAAATGAGATCTTGGAATACTAAATACATTATATCCCAGGAACCGTATGACGAAGAAAAAATTTAAAAGTCATATTATTTACAACTGTCCTGGCTAATTTAAATCTTAGCCCCACAAGGCTAAGAAATTTTCTTGACGAAAGTCCTATCTCGTGACCATTTCGAGATACCGGTCCTGGAAAGGCGCGCTAACGCTGTAATGTTATCCTATGGGAAAGAAAAGTTCGAGCACCATAACTTTGCCTCCCTGTAATGTTTTTTCACCAAACTGCTGAAAGGCACATCTGTGGGCTGTTGGCTGTCTTCCTCCAAATTTCAGGAAAAAGACCAAACTGCTATTTTGCAGCAGGGCTCCAAATGATTTCTGTTAAGTGTCGGGCAATCGAATGTTATCCTATGGGAAAACCGACAATTTTGGAGTGCTGTAACTTTGCTGCCATGAGATATTTTTTCACCAAACTACTGAAAGGCACATCTGTGTACTGTTGCTGTCTTTCCTCCAAATTTCAGGAAAAAGACCAAACCGTTATTTTGCAGCAGGGTGCCAAAGGATTCCTGTAATGCTTCGGCGCCGTAATGTTATCCTATGGGAAAAACTGTCAACTTTGGAGTGCCATAACTTTGCCGCTGCATAATATTTTTTCAATACAACACTGAAAGGCACATCTGTGAGATGTCGGCTTGTTCCTTCTAAATTTCAGCCCAAAACTCCCCACGGTTATTTTGCAGTGCAGTGCCAAAGAATTGCTGTCATTTTCCCACAGACTAGAAAATTACTGTCGCAATTTATGAAGCTTTCAAGTAAAATTTGGCGACACTTTCGCGGAGCATGAAAGTAATTTGTGAAAAGTACTTTTCCAGAAATTTGAAAAAATATATTTCTGGGGTGTTTTACCACAAATAAAGACATGGCAAGCATCCTCAGGGCCGACTAGGTGAATACAAAAAATTAGGTTGCTAGAGGGTCCCAAATTTAAATGCCAACCATTTTTCTGATCACCAACTGAAAACAAAATGGCCGATTTATGCGAAAGTAACAGGCCCATTTGCTAAAAGTAAAAATGCATTTACGAAAGTGTTGAACTTTTGTTAACTTTTCCCATTGACTTATAATGGGAAACTGTTTTGAATAACTTTTGAACCGTTTAATATTTTTCACGAAATCTTTGAAAGACACATCGGGGACCCTGGCTGCATGTTCCTGAAGATTTTGGGCGATCCAAAACCGTATGACCTGTAGGCACGACCACAGAATTCAGAGAAGCGTAATCAGTGCTGAACAGATCAATAATCTTAATGTCTGCAGTCATATATCTGACCAGTACGAAACTTGGCAGATTCTAAGGCCTATGGTTCTTGATCATAAATTCAAAATTTCAGGCAAATCCATCAAATGGTTGCAAAGTTATTAAGGTGCAAAGTTTTGGGGTTTAACATAGAAATGGCTCCTCAACCTAACTATGGTAACACACTACCAACATATATATATATATATATATATATATATATATATATATGGGATACATGATGGGCATGAGTGGAATATGGAAAATATTTCATGAGTGCCAAGGACACAAGTGGAATATACAGTACTCACGAGGCAGGAGTGAAAATATTTTTCATATTCCACGATGTGCCCATCATGTGTCCTATTTATACAATGGGGCCTCACTGCAGCAAAATGTACAATCTGCACGGCTTGCACGGGGTTAGCACGAATTGTGTGGGTTTAGCGAGATTGCGTGGCTTTGCACGGGTTTAACGTGGGTTTTCGGGTGTAATAAATGGTATTTATTTTAACTCTGCTGACGTCATCAGGATTTATTTCACTGCAGTGAAAATAACATGGTTTATTTCACTGCAATATGTCTCACCCCCATTGTATAAATATATATGTATCTATATATATATCCCTCTCAGCATACACCATCCCACACCATCTCACAAATATAACAGTGACACTGGGTGTGCCTAATCCTCAAGTGTCGTGAAGAGGATGCCCCAAGTGTTTTGGCAACCCCAGATGCAGCACATGCACTTATTTCTTGTGTGTTTTTAAATAAATATATTGATATCCCCACCCGCCCTCCTTCTCATCACCCACCAACCAACACACCCTCAGAACTATAAGAGTGACACGGGGTCAATCTCCCGTGTCATGATGAGGAATCCTCCATGCTGTCTTTATTTTTTAAAACCCTGCAAAATGAAAACCATCCATTGATGTCATTTCGTGTCTGTAACTGCCCCAACCTGACCCTCCAACTCAGCACCCACCACCACATAACCTCCCCAAGACTTTACTTACCCATCGGGGTCCAATGCCGTAATCCTCTCTGGATCACAAACACATCTTCACTCATCAATGCCGACCATGAATTGAAGCAACAGGTATACGCTTAAATGTATTTCAATGGGGTTTTAATCTTAGTGGCATAACTTGTGCATTTTGTACAATTTCAGTCCAAATTTCAACATGTCTTCTTTGGAACCCTACTTAATGACCAATGTCACTGTTGTTAGGTAGATCTGTTCAGAAGGTGATTTCACAGTCCCTGTGCAAAGTCACCTTTGTCTAGGACTTGACAATTTTCTCTGCCTTTATATTATGAGGAGGGGTCATAAGAAGGTTAGGTTGAAAATTTGGAGTAAAAATTAAAACAACAAAGTTATGAGCCTATGTTGAATTTTATGAATGCAGGCTCGTAACTTTGTAATTTTCAATATTTGTCCCTCAAATTCACAACATAGGCATATCTTTACATCACCTCACGAGTGTGATAGCTGTCATTTTCAAATCCTGTCAATTTTTTTTTTTAGGATCCCAAAAGGTAATTTCATGATCCCTATGCGAAATCACCTTTTGGGAAGGAGTTGAAAATTTTATCTGCCCTTGTTCATGAGGTGGGGTCATAAGAAGGCTACATTGAAAATGTTGTGTAAAAATATTAAACAACAATAATGCTATGAGCCTACATTGAATTTTGCTAATGCAGGCTCATAACTTTGGTAATTTTCAATATTTTTAACCCAAATGTACAACTTAGCCATATGTCCACAGCACCTCATTAATGTGACAGCTGTCATGTTTCAAATCCTGACTAAATGTTTTTACATCCTATAAGGTGATTTTGTGGTCCCTGCACGAAATTACCTCCTGAACAGGAGACAAAATTTTCTCTGACTTTATTCATGAGGCGGGTCATAAAAGTCTTTGTTTTAAATTTAGTGTAAAATGTATACAAAAAAAGTTATGATGTTATGTTGAATTTTGCAAACACCGCTCATAACTTTAGTAATATTCAATATTTTTACCCCAGCTTTCAACATAGCCATTTCTTTACAGCACCTCATGAATGTGACAGTTGTCATTTCTCAACTTTGCCCAATGTGTTTCAGCATTCAGAAAGTTGAATTCGCAGTCCCTGCACAAAATCACCTTTAGCCCAGGAGTTGCACATATTCTCTACCCTTCTTCATGAGGCAGGGACATAGTAAAGCTATGTTTAAAATTTGGTGTAAAATATTATAAAGCAAATTTCATATTTTTACCTCAAATTCCTCAGTTGCAGTCCTTCGGCTCTGACCAGAATTTGTTTACTGCAGTATTCTGTGACATGTCATTTACTTCAAGTTACTACATTGCATCGTGGCTGGCTCTGTTGTAGTTCAGTGGGTGGTGGGAATGGTGTCAGATGCATAATGTGATTTGGAGTCTGTGGTTGCATGGAGGGCTCCACATATGCAGAGGGGCCTTTGTGGTGTCCTCTCCCCAATTACAGTGGGCTTTTGCCTGCTCTTGGATTAGGCCCTTATTGGCTTTATTTCTAAACCTTTCATGAAAGTTTATCTATACTGATGTCAATAAACATAAGTAGTAGTAGAAGTACTGTAGTAGTAAAACCTTTACTTTTAAATAGGATATGACTCTTAGGCCCAGGAAAGGCTTATTTACAAAGTTGTCCTGCACTGCAAAAGAACAGTTTCACATACTGTATCTATAGATATATTCAAAATATAACTATATAATATACATACTAATGTACAGAAAATAAACATTGTTTACTTTAAAACCATTCACCTTTCTTAATTAGTACAGAATTCAAGGCATTTTAAAACTAACCAATGTTGAATATTCTTAGCTTCTGGAACCAGCATGTTCCAGACCTTGGGAATATAAAAGCTTGTTGTCATTTTACCATAACTCATATGAATTTTAGGATATTTAGGCCTCATTGTTTGACATCCCCATATTTAGGGTTGGCAGAATTTTATTTTTATTTTTTCTAATTTTAATTTAAAATATTGATTTTCATTTTAAACCCTTTCTCTGAGTTTTATCAATTTAAATGTTCACAATTGCATGAAATTATGTTTTTTAAGCATTTATTTCGATTTGTATCGATTTAATTTTCACAGATACATTTAATAGCAGTAAACTTTGAGGATTTATGAACTGATAAAACACAAATTGTTATCACATGTCAAAATAGCAATAGAATTTACTTTGTCTATCTGTAAATTTAGATTAATATCTATGGAAATATTTTTTCATTGGTTTGTGCATGTGCAGTAAAATTGACATTAATCGACATTTACCAATTTAAGTCTAATCCTGCCAAGCCTACCCATATTTCATCTGGAAGCTTAGATGGTGATGGCAGAAAGATCAATGGTCTATCCAGTCTGTTCATATTACCTTATCACACTCTGGGACCTATTGTTTCTGTGGGGTCTTTGCTTGTACTATTCTCCCTTTTGTTCTCCATGTTTCCATATCACTTTTCCCACTGAGTAGAAGTTCTATACCCTTGACTATCCCAACTGTGTTTGATGACGTTTATGGTTTTGGCACCCACCACATCTGCTGGCAGACCATTCCAAGGTTCTACCACTTATTCTGTAAAATAATATTCTTCTTTCTTTCTTTCTTTCTTTCTTTCTTTCTTTCTTTCTTTCTTTCTTTCTTTCTTTCTTTCCTCACTGAGACTAAAAGTCTCTTTCTCAGGAGTGTCCTGGAATTAATTACATACAATAGTCATCTACAATTCAAAAGCAGCCCATGGTAATATGATACAAACAACAACAATATGTTAACATACAAACAGTGATTAGAGAATAAATTACAGTTATTATAAAACCAAAGCACACAAGGAGGCTTGAACTATACAGACAACTAATATGATCACTTAAGCAGGTGTAGCCTGAGCAATATTAAACTGTACACAGGCTAGGCCTGTGACTGCACAGTTGTCACGGGGACTCAGCTACAACAAATACATTGGTAGTACACAAACAGTGTGCACCTGAGGGAAGATTTAAGGAACTGTGATTGATGCAAGCCTGGATGCCAGCCAGGAGGTTGTTCCATAGCCTGGGAGCCACAGAGGCAAAGGACTTTTGTCTGCATCTGTTGCAGTTCTAGGGATGGTGATGAGTAACTGAAAGGAGGACCGTAAGACTCTCCTATGAGGTTTAAGTTCCAGGATTAAAACAAGGTTGGGAGAGGGTGTGTACAATTTTGTGTGCCAGGCAGAGTGTGGAATACAGTACAACCTCAATTATCTGAACCCCAACTGTCCATAACTCCTGATTATCTGAACTCTAACAGTGTCCCCCAACTCTGATTTGTCTAATGTTGTGAACCCTCAGTTATCCAAACTTCCATTATCAGAACAAATGTAATATCTCCCAGAGCATTCAGATAATTGAGGCTGTACTGTAGTTAATTCTACTTTCCATGGAATAATTTAGTGTGAACAGTGTCTTGCAGTGATGTTCCCTATTACAGACTCCTGCAGCAATTCTGGATGCACGTGGTACAACCTTACCCATTATCCTCCACTGCTGACCACATGTTCTAGCTTCTCTGTTACTGGTAAATAGCTTCTCACAGTCCCCCTTTTAATTCCTTTGAGGAACTTGAAGGTTTCTATCATACCACCTCTCTCATCTGGTTTCAAGTGAATACATGTTAGGTGCCTTTAGCCAGTCCTCATAGAATCTGCCCTCCTAGCCCTGAATCATCTTGGTCATCCTGCCTTGTACCTTCTCTAGCTTTTCCCTATTCTTTTTAGGATGGGATTCCAGAACTGGGCATAGTACTCCAAGTGTGGATTCACCAGCGATCTCTACAGTGGTAACAGTACCTCCTGTTTTCTACTGTCAAATGCTCTCCCATGCACCCTAGCATCCTGTTAGTTTTGTTGAAGACCTTGTTATATTGACTGGTTTCTTTAAAGGAGTCAATAATGATGACTTCTAAGTCTTCCTCTGATGTTCTGTCCAGCTTAACCTCTCCCATTCAATATTATATTCCAGGGTTTTTGTTCTCTAAGCACATCACTTGCACTTCTAGGCATTGAATTTCATCTGCTAGACATTGGGCCCATTTTCCAGTCTATGCAGATCTCTATGCAATTCATTTATCCCTCCATGTTATCAACCCTACCACTGAGTTTGGTGTCATCTGTGAATAGACATAACATGCCCTGAATTTCTTTATATCATGGAAGAATATATTAAAGAGCACTGGGCCCAGAACAGATTCCTCTGATACTCCAGCGGTGACCCTCTTTCCACTGATCTAACCCAATTTACCACAATTCTCTGCTGCCTCCCTCCATCCAATTCCCTACCCACCTTATTGTTTCCTTAGCTGTTCCCAGTTCCCCTATCTTCCACAGTAACCTTTGATGTGGCACTGAGTTGAATGCCTTCATGAGGGTGAAGTAGAGTAAGTCTACTGTGTGTCCCTTATCATACTGTACACCCCACACTTGAACTACAGACCAATATCCATCCTACTCCCGCTGTCTAAGGCCCTTGAACATATTGTCTCAGACTAACTAGTTGACTATCTGAATGAGTACAACATCCAGTGCCCCAGCAACATGGCTTTCGAAGGCCCATAGTACCACTACTGCACTTGTGGAATTTATAGACTATATACATGAGACACTTGACACCAACCAATTAGGGTCGATAGACATTGACCTAAGTAAAGCATTCAACACCATTGACCACAACACCCTTGGTGCCACAAGATTTTATACTGTTTTTGATTACATTTCATGGCTGTAATCTCTCTGATTCAAATTGCTGTTGCAGGGTATACCTTCTGCTGCATTATTACAGGGTGTGCCTACAGGGTTGTTACTGTTTTGTGCTTACAGATTACTGCTGTAATCTTATCTAATTCAAATTGTTTTTTAGCAAGGTATATCTTCTGTTACTGCTTTATTTTTCTGTGGCAAAGTGTTTTTGCTGGGTATACCTTATGTGAAATTGTTACAGGTGGTGCTTAGAGGGTTTACAGTTTTATCTATCATTAGGCTAAGCTTTCAGGGCTACTGCATTTGTTGTTGATTGTTTCTACTCTTACCTTCTTGTGTTTTTCATCTGTGGTTCTTCTTTTCGGCATGGGAAGGGCCCACCACCACCCCTCAATCCCCAACCACCCCATGCTACACCCTTTACAGAGTAGCACAGTTGTGACATTTCTGTAGCACAGCAGGAAGGGAGGCTCAGAGGGGTATCCACACAGTGACCTCACTTACAGGGCACAGGTAACTGAACTTGTTATAACAAGTTATAAAAACACAAACATTCTAACTTTTGCTGTCATTTCCTCCTTTTAATTATTCAGACCAGGTTATAAACTTGGAAACTCAAGTGGAATGAATATTATTAACTGCAGGCACTGCAGGACACTTTTCAAAAAGGGCAGTTATACAGGATTTAGGATGCTGTCCTACATGCTGGACCATTGGAGATCTAAGGGCTGAGCTCTGCAGCTTGGGCAGAGATTGCACACCTCAAATCACATATTCAAGAGGAAATATACTATAAGAACCACCTGCCATTTCCACATCAAACTGAAGCACCTCAACCACAGAGAGTAGTTGGTCCAGGAGGTTGGCAGGTGGTTGGGGGCAAATCGGTGCCCCATCACTCAATGCTGTCCAATGTATCACCTCCACAAACCATATAAAACTACAAACAGGTATCTGCCTCTATCTCCACAATCAAACAAAGGGCAGAAGACACTACAGAGCAGGATACTGCAGCACAGGAGCTAGCACAACAAAACTCACCCAAAACAGGGACCAAACAAAAAAAACAAACAGAAAATCCAAAACACTTTGATCATAGGAGACTCTATGATTCGGGAGCTGATACCTACCTCTGGCTGGGGTATGGTCAGATGTCTCCCAGGAACATCAGCATGGAGAGACACTGACCGATTGCTAAAATCATGCAGGAAGCAGGAGAAAACATTGACATCCTGGTACACATAGGGACTAATGATCTCTCCAGCCTGTCAATGGTGGAGACCAAGGAACACCTAACCAGGCTGGGAGACAAACTGTCATCCATTTCATCTGGCATCTCCTTCTCTGAGATTCTGCCAGTCTGGGAGAGGGGACAGATGGACGGAAGGTCAGAGAAGGGAGACAGGGAGCTAAACATGTGGCTCAAGGGCTGGTGCCAGGAAAAGGACACAAATTTGTAGGTAACTGGCAACAGTTTGGGGAACAAAGTTCTTTAAATTTGATGGACTGTATCTGACATGAAGGAGTCAGTGCATTGGGGCAGAAGTTTGATGTCTTTGCAGAATATTTAAACTAGCCAATGGGGAGAGGTGCAGCACCTGATACATCGAACAGGAAGAACACCCTCCCCTCAGCTAGTGATCAAACAGGAGTTCAGCATGTTTGTAGTTCATTTGCATCACTAGGTAAGGAAAAGGCACGATTCCCATATGACGTGCCAGGGAAATGCTGGACCTTGCCCAACAACTAACGCACTGAAATCTGGTCAATGGAAAATCATGTACACAATGCCCACAGTCTGGGAAACATGATCCCAGACCAGCAGGCAACAATGACAGAGGCTAAACTGGACACAGTAGCCATGAGCAAGACATGGTTCACCAGGAACCACACTTGGGAGACATCAGTACCCAGCTACAGTATGTACTGTTCAGAAGAGACTGAGGTGCTAAAAGGGGAGGGAGAGCAGCTCTTTATGTCAATGAAAATATCAATGCTACAGAAATTCAGAATAACATAAGGAGCCAGAAGAACTGTGGTTCACCCTGGAAACAGGAAATGGGACAGCCATATGAACTGGGGTTGTTTACAGGCCTCCAGACTAGGGGAGAACATAGACACATTACTGTTAGAAGATATACAAAACATGACAGCTAAAGGGAGGTTCTGATAATGGGATACTTCAACATGTCAGATACAGTTTAGTCCAATACCAGCAGGAACATCCACCAGAACTAGACACATAGCTGGATTCCCTGCTGGGGAGGGCCTCAATCAATTGGTACAACAACCCACGAGAGACAGGGCTGTCCTATATCTGTTTGTTTGTTTGTAAAATTTTATTCAAATTCATAAAGAATGAACAAGAATATAGGATACACTCCATTGAGTTAAAACTCATTTCCAAGGAGGTCCATTTACAAAACATACATTACAGATTAACAAACATACATTACAAATTTTAGATTTTAAGACATATATCGCACCTAACAAACACATGAATAGTTACATCACAGCAATATAGCAAGTCCAAAAGGACAACCACCAAAAATCAGTTATCAAAACCTTATACAGGGACATTTTAACAATTTAAAATTATAGAAATACAGGGAATATCACAATTCCAACAACATGATGCCCATTTCATAATATATAAGCTATGTCAGAAATTGCTTCATTATGTTATTTTATAACACACCTTAGCCATAGCTCAATAATAAAGCTTATTACACAAGAGTTGCTCCCTAAACTAATTCATTGACAACATTGTTTTGTACTGTGTTTAAATTTCTCAAACCAATTTTTGACACCCCAGAGTTAAAACTACTTCAGCTCTCTCATTTCCAATGGCAAATCATTCCAAATTTTAGATCCTCTACTTAAAACAGAAGTTCTACCCACCCCTAAATTACATTTTGGAATAACATATTGTATACCCCTAGAGGATCGAGGCCCTCTCTTAATTCTCTTACAACAAACATATCCAGAATATACCTAGGCAACTTCATTACCCCTATTTTTCCCATAAAATTTACCAAATGGAAGTTTCTCCTATCATCCAAACATCACCAATCTAATGCCCTACACAGATCACAATGATGTGTGTTTTGGGCATCAAGGATGAAGCGATGTTTCATTGTACATCACATCCAGCTTAGTCAGCTCCACCCTGGAGGCCCCATACATCAAGTCCCCATAATCAAGTACTGGCAGAGTCATGGTTTCCACAATCCTGCATCGAGTTTCTTTAGTTGTATAGTACTTTAGATGTAGAGCATTCCCAGTTTCCTGCTGAGACTACTCATCAAACTGTCTAAATGCTTATCCCATTTTAACCTACAATCCAGCCACATACCCAAGTATTTATAACTTGTTACTTGTTGAACTTTCTCCCATCTTAGTTCTAATATCTAGGGTGGGTATAAAGCAGGAGAACCCCAAAATGGACCACCTGTGTTTTCTTTACATTTATAATTAAATTCAAAGTATCAAAAAATGTTTGCAGTTCAAAAAAGCTGATTGCAACTTTATAGTAATGTCTTCGAGGAACTTCCTTCCACATATATCAATGTATTGTCAGCATATATATGATATCTAACATCAGGATCACTAAATTTTGGCCATTTATATAAATATTAAGAAGTAGGGGACCTAAGATAGAGCATTGGGTACCCCTACCTTAATCGAAGTACCGTAGATTTAAATTCACCAATTCTACCATTTGTTTCCTATCTGTAAGATAAGAACTAAACCATTTTTGTTCTGGTCCTATTATACCCAAATCCCTGAACCTGGACAGTAGGACATCATGATTTAGGTGTTAAAAGCTTGACAAATCAATAAAATGGCCCCAACAGAGTTCCTCCTGTCCAGGCCCATCTGGATATCCCTATCACTTTTACTAAAGCAGACTGGTACTTGTGTTTAAATTGAAATCCAAACTGATACCCGCTCAACAAGTTGCCCCTTCTAAGTAATCTTTCAATTGTCTAGTTACTAACTTTTCCATTATTTTGGAAACCTGTGACAGCAAAGAAATAGGTTTAAAATTGCTAATATCCCTCCTCGAACCCCTTATAAACTGGAATAATTTTGCTACCTTCCAACCCTTTGGATAACTATTTGTTACAAGAGAATTATTAAACAAATAAGTCAGTGGAATGCTATACAGGCAGCAAATTTCAATAAATGATTAGGATATTGTCTAAGCCCTTGCCTTTGAGACTTCTAACCATACAATTCAGTTCTAACCTCACCCACCAATATATGGCCAAAAGAAAACCTCTTCCTCCATTTACCATTTGCTCATCACCCACACCCTTCTTAATTAAATCAATCCCTATCCCTAAACTATGATTTTGAACCTGCACCCTACATTATTAAAAAATTATTAAACATATTAGCTACTCTGAACTAATAAGTATAGATTTTCCTTCGCACTCAATCCTCATTATTTGTTGTTTATTTTATTCCCTATAAGGTCAGATACAATACCCCAGAACTGCCTTGGATTTATTCTGTAGTTCAAATGCAATTTTCCTTAAAATACTCCTGTTTGACTCTTCTAAGTTCCTTAGTGTACTGATTCCTTAACTGTCTATAGGCCAACCAATCAGTAGGGCTGTTAGATCGTTTAGCTCTTACCTAACTTTTATTCTTTGCATTCTTCAATTTATGCAAGGAAGCATTATACCACTTGGCATTATTTGCCTTCACATCCCTACATTTTAGAGGAGCATGGTGGTTACAAACATCAAGGAACTCTTGATAGAAATAAGACCAAACTTCTGACACCCCAGGTAACAATGCCATTCAATTCCAATTCCTACTTTTAGGTCTAACATAAAATTCTACATAATCTAGTAATGACTAACAGGGAAAGGATCACAGAACTCCAGGTAGAAGGTCACCTGGGGGCCAAATGACCATTGCATGGTATGGGTCAATTTGGCCATTAGAACTAAATCATCCAATTCCAATGCAAAAATATGGGACTTCAGAGGAGCTGACTTTCATAAGATGGCCAGCAGAGTTAAGCTAGCCCTGGCAAGAAGAAATACAGGTGAGGGATACAGGCAAAGTGAGCAAGCATTAAGGACGCAATACTTGAAGCAACCATTGTATTAGGAGAAAAGCAAGATCAAAAGAAGGAGGGAATCACTTTGGTTCTCAAAAACAGTAGCAGAAAAGGTCAGAGCCAAAAGACTGTCCTTCAGAAAATATAAGGGAATGCAATGGGATGAATATAGGAGATATACCAAACTTCCCTAAGGGAAGCAGGGAAGGCAGTAAGGCAGGCAAAGACCCAAACCAAGGAAACATGAGCATGAACAGTAAAAGAAGGGGACAAGACTTTCTATAGATACGCTAGTGAAAGGAGAAAGTCCAGAGGGGTATTGCTAAGATCAAAGGGATAAGGGGAGTGTGGAGGAGGACCAAGGAAAGACATCTATCCTAAATAGATACTTCTGCTCAGTATTTACTGAGGAGAAGGCAGGACAGGGCCCACAGCTGAGCACCATGGACACAGGAGGAGGTGTGCACAAGTCCCTCACAAAAGAAAGGGTCCTACAAGAGCTTGCTAAGCCTTAGGGTTGACAGGGCAATGGGATGAGATTACACATACATCCCAGGGTACTAAAGGAGCTAAGGGTGGAACTACCAGAGGCATTGTCAGAACTGTTTAGTGAGTCTCTGAGCACAAAAGAGGTCCCAGAAGACTAGAGAAGGGTTTATGTGATCCTGCTCCACAAGAGTGGTAGCAGGGAGGAGGCAGGAAACTATAGACCAGTCAGTCTTACCTCAGTATTGGGCAAGATTATGGAGGCACTCCTTAAGGAAAGGATAGTACAGCACCTGGAATCCA
Organism: Neoceratodus forsteri; assembly: GCA_016271365.2. Classification (NCBI taxonomy): domain Eukaryota; kingdom Metazoa; phylum Chordata; order Ceratodontiformes; family Ceratodontidae; genus Neoceratodus; species Neoceratodus forsteri. Next base: position 1,876,271,533 of record CM057456.1, read on the forward strand.
TAGGAGTACAGGATCTAAGACAGCATGGATTTATACAGGAAGGTCCTGTCAAACTAATCTCATAGACTTCTTTGACTGGGTAACCAGAGTGGTGCACCAAGGGGTGCAGTTGATGTCACCTACCTTGACTTTAGCAAAACTTTTTCTACTGTTCCACATAAAAGATTGATTAATAAGCTGGGCAGGCTTGGGGAAGGTCAGAAGTTGGTCAACTGAGGGGAACACTGGTTGGCAGGCAGAAAACAGAGAGTGCTGGTAAACAGTATACAGTCAGAAGAGATGCAAGTCAAGCGGAGTACCTCAGGGATCAGTCTGGGGCCAGTCCTCTTCAATATCTTCATCAGTGACATTGCAGATGGACTGGATGGTAAGGTTTGTCTGTTTGCAGATGACACCAAGATCTGCAACAGAGTAGATGATCCAGATGGGTGCACAGAATGAGAAGAGATCTGGATAAACTGGCAAAATGGTTGGAAGAGTAGCAACTGGGGTTTAATACAAAGAATGCAAGACCATGCACATAGGGAAGAGAAACCTGAAGCCACCTATAGGTTGGGAGAGGAGTTGCTGGCATTCCACAAGGGAAGAAAGAGACTTCGGCATCATCATCACAAATGACCTGAAATCATCCAAGCAGACCACTAAAGCAATAGGTAAGGCTAGGGATGTTGGGGTGTATTAGTAGGAGTATCACAAGTCAAGAGGGAGGTAATCCTCTTACAAGACACTGGTTAGGCTCCATCTGGATACTGCATGCAGTACTGGAGGCTGCACCTTCACAACAAGGACATTAACAAAATGGAGGCAATCCAGAGAAGGGCAACCAAAATGGCTGAAGGGACTGCATCAAAAACATATGAGGACAGATTAATGGAGTTCAATATGTATACCCTAGAGCAAAGGAGAGAGCAAGGTGATATGATCAAAACATTCAAACACCTTAAGGGCCTTAACAAGGTGAAAGATTCTAACATGTTTCAATATAAGAAAAATAGCAGGACAAGAGGACACAGTATGAGATTAGAGGAGGCCGATTAAGGGTAATGCGAGAAGTTCTTTTCATGGAGAGGGTGGTGGATGCATGGAACGGCCTACCTCAGGAAGTGGTGGATATGAATACAGTGCAGGGCTTCAAACAGGCATGGGATAGGCATAAGGGAGTAATACAGATGAGTAAGAATAGACAGGCCATTGACAGAGTAAGGGCCTATGACACCTACATAAGGTAGAAAAATGGGCAGACTGGATGGGCCTTGCAGTCCTTAACTGCTGTCAACTTCTATGTTTCTAGCCTGCTTAGAAAGTTTCCTGCACTTGGCCTATCTCTGGATACCATTGGATGGTTCGAGAGCTACCTAGCTGACAAAACTCAACAAGTAAAATAAATAGTACCCTATCTGGTACCAGGAAGGTGTCCACTGGTGTTCCGCAAGGCTCCATTCTGGGACCCTCTTATTTATCCTGTTTCTCAACTCTCTTCCTGGTATCTGCCCAGTCAAAATTTGCTTTATGCCGACAGTGCAGCCATTTTCTCCAGCAGCTCCCATCTTAACCTACTCAATAATGACCTGCAACATTGCTTCACTATAATAGAGGAATGGTTCGCCAAACAAACTCCTTTTAAACTATAAAAGACTAAAGTTATGCTATTCTCCAACCCCGTAGAAAAAACAAATCCAACAAACTCACAATATTAAACTGTAAACTTGAACCCTAGACCACTGATCCACATTCAAGTATCTTGGTATCTTGCCCTTGGTATCTTGGTATCTTGCCCTGCATACACACACTGTTAGCCATCTTATTTAGCACACAACACAGGCACACACCTCACCCAGACATAAATCTACAGTTCTTGATACATTATACCACTTAAGAGTATTGATACTACAAATATATGTAGCTTACCACTGGACATGGTATGGAAGAAAAGAGTAGCAGAGGGTACAGAGCAATAAGGGGCATTTAGGACAAGACAGTAGAAAGAAGATGATGGGTGTCATGCTTTGCAGTGGAGGTGGGAAGCAGTATTCAGAAAGACCTTTTGGATATTATGGTGCTGCCCTAGCTGCAGGCACCTCTCTGTATTGAGGGAAGGGGGTAGCTGGACCCGAGCAGAGTTGGCAAGGATACAGGTGACCTTTCCCCATACAGAGATCACCATGTCCACCACCACTCCCTTAGAGGCTGCCAAGAAGGAGGTAATGATGGACTATGGTGGGCTCAGGGAGGGTGCGGAAGGCAGCATGGAGGCACATCCCCAACTGGTGGCATGTCACAACTTGTATGCCATCCTGGCAGAGCATAGAGATTGCACAGCATCTCCAGAAGTGAACACCATGGGGATTGGGGTGTCATCCAGGATGGAACCCCAAGGGCAGATGCAATGAGAACACACAGGAGGAAGAAGCAAATCCTGGTTGGGGACTCCATCGTCCGGTGATTGAGCTGGGGTCAGGTAGTAATGGGGAGAGGAAGGTAATATGCCTACCTGGAGGCACAGTTTGGAAGGAGTGCAAGCAATCCTTAGGATTGCAAGGACAGTAGCAAGGAGGGGAGCTGGACATCATTATTCACTTAGGAGTAATGACCTGGCTAGACAGGAGTAGATATAGGAAGAGTACAGGAAGAGTTCATGGAACTGGGGAGGAGTCTTGGGCAAGCAGCACACTCTGTCACCTTTTGGAGGTGCTACCTGTCTATGGCAAGTGGGAAGAGAGGGACATCCACATCATTGAATTCAACAAATGGCTGAAGAAATGGTATGGAGAGGTGGGGTATGGCTTCACTGGGGACTGGAACCTCACCTGGAGGGATGAAGGACTATATTCTCCAGATGGCCTGCATCTATCTAGGGAGGCAAAGGTATCTTCTCTGAGAAGTTTAAGTGCATCCTTAGTGATCATTTAAACTTGCCAAGAGGGAGGCATAGACAATCAAGGGATTATCACAGCCCCCCTTACAGGATATAACTGAAAGCAGTGAGGACTTAATAACTAGCACAATATCTAACCATAAAACTTCCATTGTTACAATGGGGAGAACAGAAGGTATGTCACTAATGCAGTGCAGTGCAAGAGCAATAAACAAGGAACATAAAGTGGGTACACAGAGTGGAAGGTCGTGCATAAATGTCCGCAGTCTGGGAAACAAAATCCCAGAGCTAATGGCACTGATGGCAGACACACACCTGGACATTGTGGCTATTATGGAGACATGGTACGCAGGGAACCATGACTGGGATGCAGCCATACCAGGGCATACACTTTTAGACAGCATAGGGAGGAGAAAAGTGGAAAGAGGGGTTGCTATGTATGTAAAGGAAGGGATTAAAGCTACGGAGGCTCAGGGATCCATAGAAGAAGCAGATGCATTGTGGGTCACTCTGGAGTCAAGGAACAAAACAACCATCTGTGCTGGAGTAGTATACAGGCCTCCAGCGCAGCGGAGGATATAGATCTAGTCTTAGTGGAAGACATCCATAATATGGCAGTCAAAGGAAGTACCACTAATGGGTGACTTCAACATGCCAGATGCAGATTGGAATACCTAGACTGCAAGTACATCAAGGAGCAGGGACCTAATGTCCACCATGTATGGGAAACCGGATCTATGTGACAACGGCAAAAGCCTAAAGGTGATCATCGTTATTCAGAAGTCAAGAGTGCTGAAAATTTACTGGCACTCTGACACCCAGTGCACATCAAAACAGCACTGGGAACTTAGGTTTTAAAGTTTTATGTGGGGCTGTGCCCCCACACCTCCTCACAGCCCCACTTATGGATTCTCAACTACAAAGGTGTGCTTGTTGGGGTGTGAAAACATAAAAAATAAAGGTTTGGGCTGGGCACAAAAATGCACCAGCTCCCAGACCCAAACCCACTACCCTGCCAACCAGTGCTGCCAACCCACCACCAGCCACTTGGGGTCGGCTCGGCAACCCACCATGGCACCACCTCAAATCCCACCCACCTCACTGTGCATACTTGCTACCCCCATGTGTACATATAGCCATACATCCCATCTCTATAATCGCTGACCTCAATCTGGCCACCCTATCCTATGGTAGCCTTCACACATACTGGGGATTGGGTCACCATTATTGTAGGTGCCCAATCCCTTTGCGCCTATTGTATCGCGGCTACTAGCAAACCTAAGGCAGCTGGTGGTTGAGCCCACCAGAGGGACTGTACTGGATGTAGTGCTGACAAATGGGGACAGAATCATGCATGTTGAGGTGGGCAGTCCCTTGGTACCAGTGACCACAGAATTGTATGGTTTAGAGTCAACACGCTGGCAGAAGAAAGTCATTCAAAGATTAAGTTCCTAGATTTCTGGAAGGCCAACTTCTGAGAGATGGGGGAACAGCTCAAAATTGCCCTGGCAGCAGAAGACACAGGGGAGGGGTAGAAGAACAGTGGCTTAGGATCAAGAGATCCATAGCAGGAGTGACAAGTCAATGTGTCAGATTGCTTAGCAAAAGCAAAGAAAGAAGTGGCCACTGTGGTTCTCTAAATTAGTAGCCGTGAAAGTGCAAGAAAAAGTAAGGCATTCAGGAAATACAAAGAGATACAGCAAGAAGAAGACAGACTGAATTATCTGGAGAAGCAGAGAGAAGCTGGGAAAGCTGTCAGAGGGCTAAGGCAAGAACAGAGGAAGAAATAGCACAGGCTATTAAGAAGGGGACAAAACCTTCTTCCGTTATATTAATGAGAGGAGGAAGAAGACCAGAAATGGTATTGTTAGGCTAAAGAAGGAAAAAAGGGTGGGTGGGTGGAGGACGAACTTGAAAAATCTGAGGTACTGAACAAATATTTTGCTCAGTATTTACCAAGGAAGAGGCAGGGAAGAGGCCAAGACTCATTAGGAAATATGTAAGATGGGAGAGGTGGACACCAGCCCATTTACAGTGGATAGAATCTTGAAGGAACTAGGAAAAGTTAAGACAGCCGAGGAATGGGGCCAGATGGGATTCACCCTAGAATGTTGAAGGAACTCAGGAAAGCCCTAGCAGGTTCACTGACAACCCTATTTGACCAATCACTAGAGATGGGGAGGCACCTGAGGACTGGAGGAGGGTAGAGGTGGTCCCCTGCACAAGACTGGAAGTAGGAAGGAGGCAGGTAATTACAGACCTATAAGCCTGACCTCAGTGGTGGTGAAGCTGATGGAGTCCCTGCTTAAGGAGAGGGTAGTTCCTGGAGTCAAGTGGTGCAAAAGACCCAAGGCAGCATGGATTCACTGTGGGTAGGTCCTGTCAGACTAATCTTATCAATTTCTTTGACTGGGTGACAAGGGTGGTGAATTAGGGAGGGCAGTGGATGTGGCTTACCTGGATTTCAGGAAGGCCTTTGACATCATTCCTCATAGCAGGTTGCTTAACAAATTTGGGAATGATGGTGTGGGCTCTAAAGTGGTAAAATGGGTTGGTAACTGGCTAAAGGCAGGACCCGGAGGGTGGCAGTAAATGGCATAAAATCAGAAGAGGAGGAGATGACCAGCAGGGTTCCACAGGGATCAGTGCTGGGTCCAGTTCTATTCAATTTCTTCATAAGTGACGTTACAGAGGGACTGGAGGGAAATGCAAGCTTGTTTGCAGATGACACCAAGATCTGTAAGACTCAACACACAGGAGGGTCTAAATAAAATAAGAAACAACCTAATACTTCTTGAGGAATGGTCAAGGGTTTGGCAGTTGGGTTTCAACACTAAAGTGCAAGATAATGTACCTGGGACACAGAAACCCAAGAGGAACACAGGATGGGGGGTTCTAGCCACCACAAGTCAAGAGAAAGACCTGGGGTTATCATATCTGATGACCTGAAGTCAGCCAAACAATACGAAAAGCAGTGGGGAAGGCAAACAGAATGCTGGGGTGCATAGGAAGGGTCATAACCAGTAGGAGGAGTGAAATGGTGATGCCACTGTATAGATCACTAGTGAGCCTCATCTGGAATACTACGTCCAATTCTGGAGACCGTATCTCAGGAAGGATATAGACAGAATGGAAGCAGTCAGGAGAGTAACAAAAATGATACACGGACTGCACTGCAAACCTTATGAGGAAAGACTCAAGGAACTAAACAGCTATTCACTGGAAGAGAAAAGGGAGGGATATTATAGAGACTTTCAAATACCTTAGAGGAATAAACAGGGTACAGGAGGGAGCATATTTTAGAGACAAAAGTGTACAAGGATAAGGGGACATAACATGAGGATGGAGGGAGGGATGCTTGGGGGAATGCTAGGAAGTATTTTTCACAGAGAGGGTGGTGGATCTGTGGAACAGCCTACCAGCGGAGGTGGTGGGCGAAAACAGTACAGGGATTCACAAGTGCATGGGATATGCATAAGGCACCCTGCAGTACAGCAGAGCTGGGGAGCAGTAGTCAGATAGAGATGGGATTGCCAAACCAAGTAGGGAAATGGGCAGACTAGGTGGGCAGTATGGTCCTTATCTGCTGACAGATTCTATCTTTCTGTTTCTGTCACCTTCGATAGCTCCCTTTCTTCTTTTCACCACATAGATGACATATAGCCAGAACTGTCAGCACTAGAACCGGCCTGCTCTACAGACACCAACATTGCTTGACAACTGAAGCCCTATCCCTTGTTTTACTAGCTCTATGCTCTCCATCATGAACTATGGTCTAGTTGTGTATAGCACGGCCACTGAAACTGCACTGAGTAGGATCAAAACAGCCCTAAACAAGACCTGTAGTTTGGTTCTAAGTGCAGGCAACTGTACTCATACCTGTGTGACCTATATGCACAGACCATATGGCTAAACATCCAGGGAGGATAAAGTACCACATCTGCCTATTTGGTAAAAGCTCTCCTAGACTTAACTCCAACTCCATCCAGATGCTCTTCAAGCTGACCCCAAACACACACCTGACTAGAAGCAAGGCTAGGAAGGCACTAGATAGTCTCTTTTGTCACACAACACTTGCTCAACGGTCCTCATCCTATAAGGCCCCACTGTGGCTCAACAAATTGCCCCTGAAATCACAAACATTCATAAGCTAGGCCCATTTAAAAGAGAACTAGCACTTTACCTGACACACGAGCGAGTGTGATTGCTCAGACTAATCTTCCTTTTCCTAAACTCCTGCTCCCACTGTGTGTTCACCACCCATATGCTCACCACCCGAGCCCCTACTTTTACTACTTCCCATTCCTTAGTTCTTGCCTACCTATCACCACTTCCTTCCACCCTCCTACTCCCTCACTGTATGCCACTCTCCACTGCAACACCTCAACAACTGTCAGCATTTGGCTGCTTCCTCACCTCTTGCCTAAGAACTCCTTTAATTCCTCACATGCTACCACCTATTATATCCCTTACTCCCACCCCTGCCACAACCTACTGTGCAATTTTGACTCTCTACTACCATCTACAACCTACTGTGCTATTTTGACACTCTACTACTGTCCTCCCCCAATACTCCTCTTCCCCCACTGATGCTATCCTTTTCCATTCCTAGTTTGCCCTATTTTCTCCAACCTCTCTATTCCTTATCCTCTCCTCCCTCTGGTCACCCACCACATTCATTCCTCCTCCTCCCTGCCTTCCTTCTCTCCCTCCTTTTCTGCCTAGTCCTGTCCCCTTGCAGGGTTTTCTGTCATCCTGAAGGGGTATAGATCCTGGCTCCCTCTTTTCTACCCCTCTTTCCTTTCCCTCCACTTTCTAATCCTGACCACTTTGCAGGGTTCTCTGCATCCTGAAGGGGTGTAGATTGTCTCTCTCTCCTCCCTCTCCAGCAAACTCATCACTCACCCACCTCCCTACTTCCCTATCCCTCTCCTCCCTACTGTTCCTCCACCCTCTCTTCTCTACCTCCCATTCCCATTCTCTCTCTCCTCTCTTTCTGCCTGGTCCTGTCCCCCTTGCAGGATTCTCAGCATCCAGAAGGGGTTAGATCTTGCTGTCCATCTGCTTCCTCTTCCATCCCCCACCTTCTTCCATCGCCTATCCACTTCCCCACTTGTCATATAACTGCCCTTCCTTGGATATACAATAACGCTTCAAATCATGTGCTCAGCCTACTACTTATCACTTCAAATGTGTCATCCATCCTCTAACCTTTACCCTACTGGATCACCTGATCTTGGGTTGTTGCAACGTATGCTATATCAGAACATGATTTTGTTCACCCTGGCTGGTTGGTCTGGGTTATTTCTACTCTGTAATTGTACTACACTGTTTTGTTTTAGTAATTGTACTTGTATTTCTCTGTTATTGCAATGTGTTTGCCTGTTCTCCCAGTTCTTAGCCCCCACCCCACCCAGGACGCTTCTGGAAATGAGTGGTTTACAGCTCGTGTTGTCTTTCCTGGTGAAACATTTTCCAAATAAATAAAAATAAATAAGGACCTCCCATGATGTTCTTCTTTTCTTTTGTTTTACCTCAAGTTTGGATCAGTGTAACCCACTGGTATCATTGCTCTGTAATGGATGCATTACCTAGTTAAACTTATGTAAACCTATATAAATTGTAAATTACAGTTTGTGAAATAAACTCATTTGTAAATGCTCTTTAACTTTCTCCATATTTTATTGTTTAGCCACTTGTATTCCTTCTGTATATCAATCAATCAATCAAAATCTTTATTTATCCAGTAGTAGCCATTGAGCAAGGCTCATTTGCAAAGTGGACCTGGTCATGAATACATCAAAGTACACTACAGAAGCAGGTATACAAAAAGCAATAATATACAAGGAAGAAAACGTATATACAGTGTATACAGTACAGTACAAGGTTGAAATCAATAAAAAAGCATTATTTTACAATTGAAGAAGTCAGCAGATGTACAATCAACCATAGGCATACAGGGGTTATAAGCAGAGATCTTTGAGTGAGGCAGCCTGCAACTAGACATATAGGAGAAAGAGGCCATGTATGGGGCTAAAACACAGAAAGTGATAATGGCAGTCGTGTACTTGTTTATTATGATAATGACAGAGGAGGGTAGGTGGTTGGGACACTACTATGGATGGGGTGTGACTTTAGCCAGGCTGGAGTGGACAGGAAAGGGTGGGTGTACATAGCTCACGTTTTGTGTACCTGTTCAATGTGGAATGTTTGTAAATGAGCTCCTTGCTCAAAGGTTAGTATTCAAGACAATAAATAAATAAATAAAACTACCCTGGTTACCCAGTCTAAGAATACTATCAGATTAGTCTGACAAGACCTCCCTGCCATCCATGAACCTGTGCTACTTACTATCCTCAAGCCAGTTCTTCTCCAAGTATTCCACTATGTTTCTCTTTGACTAATGTCTACATCAGTTTCTCTACCATGGAGGTAAGGCTGACAGGTCTATAGTTTACCAACTGCACATTGTCCTCACCCTTGTACAGTGGAACTATGTCTGCCATCCTCAGTCCTAGGAACTGCCCCTTGATGCATAGCACTACTGAGTAGCAGGGGTTTGACTAACACAGATGCCAGTTCTTTTAATACTCTTGGATACATGCTATTCAGCCGGGGCCTTGTTTTGCTTCAGGGATGTTAACCCTTTCTGACTCTTATGCTAGTACGTTTCTGCAGCATCATTACCTTTGTGGCACTTTGTCATCTGGATCACCTGAATGTAGTCACACTACAACTGCTTGGTTAAAGTGTCCTTTATTTGAGCAGATTTTCACCATATCATACAACCATTTCACCATTTATCTTTACAAATCATCACTATTTTATCTCCGTATATAAATCACACTTGGGGTTGCCTCTTTATTTACAATTACCCCACCTTTACATATTTAGATATTTACATTTCATTCTTCTTGGCTAAGGTGTAGTCCCAACACCACTCCAAGAACTCCAAATTCTCTTCCTGGGGTCAGATGTCCCACCTGATCTCCAGCCCTGTCACCCTAGGGTGATTACCCATGGAGGCCCTTCTCCTACCAAAATATCCTTTCCATCCAGGCCCAGTTTTTCTCTACTAGCCCATATCCACCTCTGGCGGACTATGGGCTTCCTCCAATGAAAAACTGACTTGACCCCTCAAACCACACAAATTTTCTATTGTTTCTCTAAATTCCGCATTGTTGACTGTATTCTCTACCTAGCCAAATGCACCCATTGCTCCTGTACATGCCAGATTAGTCATCGTAAGGACATTATGTGCAATATATATCCCTGTTTCCCTGACCCATGCAGTCATCTTCCTATTAACTGTCTTCTGAGCTTTCTCTATTGCCTTTAAATCTCTGGCCTGATGCCAGGTTCTCCTGGTATTATTTCTGACCATGCTATGGTCATATGGAATAAGAGGACTTTATGATTTCTAAATCTGTCTGTATTTGGTGTACCAGGATCACCCATGGTGTGTCCCTAGGTCATTCCCCAGCATGGACTATCAAGAGGTCAGGTGAGGCCATGCTCTGCTTTTCTTCTATTAGCAGAGCCATCTGCTGCTCATCGTAGCCCTCACACCCTTTCCACTGAAGTGTGGTTTCATCCGGTCTTGTCTCGTCTGGCTGCCCCTGGTACTGTTATGGCAAATGTTTTGGCCAATAGATAAAAGAGTGCCCCACTATCCAGACCACCTTACAATGTTCCACCCTTGCAAAATATAAAACACATGTTAATAACTGCTTTCTGATGTATCTTTTAAAAGCTTGTGATGCCCATCTGCCCATTTGCTTTACATCCTCCACTGACCCCCCCAGCCATGCGTCTCTGATGCAGCCCCAATCCTCAAGGAATAGGATGCAAGGACCTGGAATCTCCCCCAGAAAACCATTCTTTTCTTAGTTACTGATGTGACTTGATATGCCATAGTGGTCACCCATTTCCATGGAGAATACCCCTCCCTCCATCAGCCTGACTTCCTGTGTGCCTCTAGGGCTGCTACCACACAGAGTCCATCACCTCTTCCCTCTTGCTCTTCCCTTGGTTTCCTTCCCTCCTGATCCGTCTTGGACCAGCGTAGCCAAATGTCTACACTGTCGTGCCCCCCATTTTACATCCTCTCATTGGAGCCCCCTTCCCTGTCTGACTTATTCACGAGCTACCACTTTGCTGACCCAGAAGGCACCTTTCTGCATCACTAGAAAGTCATGCAAATAACCTGGCCTCATAAGCTGACGTACAGACCTGCTTGAGATTGGCCAGCAGCTTGTGGAATACCTCTCCCAAGAGGTTTCCTGCTGTCCACCCTCTGTCCCTGCAGGCAGCCCCAGCCCATCTGCATCCTGCATACCAACAGTGTCCTGGTGGGCTGTCCCCATCCCTGCAACTGACAGACCATCCCAATCCCTGCCAACTGCAACCCCATGGGGGATCCAGCAATGATTGTCTCCCAACGGACTACCAAGTACCACATGATTTGGGCTTCTGTTACTGGGCTACGACCTCAAGTCCTGCCTCTGCCAGAATGCCTAAACCCTCCACTCACTCTCATAGGCCCTCAGTGTGCTGGATGCCCAGGAGCTCTGAAACAGTAACTGGGTTCAGTCCATCCAATCTCCCAAGGTGTGTTGATACCTGGGTTTTCTGGGCGGCTGCCCGGGGCCAAAATGGAACCTGTCAAACTGTAAATGTGAGAGGTTGTCAGCTATGGTGTTTCTAGCACCTTCAAGATGCTACCCTAAAAGACAGGTTCAGTTTGAGGCCCATCCTAAACCAGCTGCCTGGCCACTCTCAAAACTGCTTCCAATGTCCCTGACTACCAGTTCAAAACCTCGACCACTGCTTTGTTGTCACATTGAAAATGACCCTCCTGTTGCTGAGTCACTCCTCCACACCACCAGGGCCACCCAAATGGGGAACACCTCCAAGAACGTGATGTTCTTCATGAGCCTAGTTTTACCCATTTTGTGGGCCACTCTTCTGAAATCCATTCCCCTAGAAATCTGCCCCAATCCATGGCCCCAGCTGCATCCATGTACAGCTGTATCTCACTATCCCACAACCATTCCCCTGCCAGAAAGTAATACCATTCTAGTGTGCCAGGAACTCACTCCAGGCATGCAAATCCACCTAACACCTCTGCTTATGTCCACCCAATAGTTGGGTAGCCGGCCTTGGTGATGGTCCTGGCCAATCTTTGAGTAAACCCCTGCCTGGCGCTACAAGCCCTACAGGCAAAATTCAAGTGCCCAAGTAGTTATTGGACCATCTTCAATGGTATCCACTTTTCCCCATTACTGCCCATATGAGTTCTCTAAATCTGTCCACCTTGTCAGCTGGGAGCCTGGAGACACATGCTCCACATCCAGCTCTATGCCAAAACTCCAGCTTCAGCCGAGGCCTCTGTCTTGTCCCTCACCAGTGGCACCCCAAGTTTGCAACATATTTCTTCGAATTCTCTCAGCATCTGCCTCTTGTCCTCTTCACCCTCTCCATGAACAAAAAACATCCAGGTAATGTACCACTGCACCATGGCCATACCTGTCTGGAAAGGTCCATTGCAGTCAGGTGGTGAAGGTTTCAAATATGCATAGTGACCGAACACCCATACACATTGCCTTATCAAGTAATACTCCCTTTAAATTGAAAGCCCAGTAGATCCCAGTTCTCTGGTCATACGGTAATAGCTGAAATGTGGCCTCAATATCAGTTTTTGCCAACCATGCCTCCTTCCTTCTTTGTATGAGCTCTACCACACTGTTTAATATGGCATACAACATCATGCTGTCCTCTGGCTCAATGGTTAATGTGGCATACAACATCATGCTGTCCTCATGAATAGCTGGTACTCCCCAGCTGCTTCTTTGGTACCAGACCCAATGGAATACCTAAACAATGGGAAGAGTGCAGTCGTGAAATGCCATTCCACCCTGCTCACTGTCACCTCCTTCTGTATCTTCCTTTGAACCACCCCTTCCTTCCCTTTTGTGGAACCCAGATTTCTTTCCCTCATGTATCTTTTAACTCCTTTGTAATCAAGGTTGAAACCCCTTGTAAAACCCTCCCATAACATTCTTCAGGCTCCTGTGTTTGGATACCCCTCTAACCAATAGTATAAGACATCTATTTTAATGGGGTAAGTGCCATGCTAAAAGCCTTCCTGTACCCTATCGATCAGAGGCCAGCCTCATCTCCCCCAAAAACTCCTCACCAGTGATGTCACCTGTGACTGCTACTTTGGCTCATGTATTCCCCCTACCACTCCCATTGCCCTCCCCAAAGGGACTACCCACATCTGGTATCCTGGTTTGTCTGCCTGAGACCTACATCTGATTGCCACATGAAAACCTCCACATCCTGAGCATACGTGTTTAAATTTGCAACTCACCCAAGTGCAGGCTGCCTTGTTGTATGCCCAACAAGCTTTTGCTCCTGTAGCCCCATTCCCTTTTCACCCTTGCTGCCTGTCTCCCCATTGGCTGACATGGTTCTGATCACAACTCCATCAGTGTGACATCCACCAGATATCACTGTGTGGTGTCATCCTTTGTCGAAACCTCTCATTGTAAATCAACCACCCGTACCTGCTTTTTATCCTGTAGGCATCCCTAATGATGGCTGACTACATTAACAAAGGGCTGCAAATTCTGGTTTCTTCTGTGACAGAATGGCACTGAAGTGTGTGAAACCCTCCATCTATGCCCCAAAGTTTTCCCATTTATTTATTTATTTAAACATATTGGAATTGCAAACCTTTGAGTCAGAGACTCCTTTACAAAGGCTCCACAGCAGTGAAACAGTATACAAAACATAAGACAGGCGATCATCAAAGAGCATATATAATGAGTTACAGAGCATGGTGGTCATATTAAGACATTGCTAACATCAACAACGTAGCTCTAAAGAGATTAGACATTGGTTATAGTCTTGAGGGTGAAGCAGTGGTGGGGTTAAGCAGGATTAGCCAGTAGAAATTAATCTGAATAGGTGTCCAATGATACACTAGTCCTTTGTCAGGGATAAAAGTAATAATAATGGCGGTAGGTAGGTAGAGGTGGGGGTATGGGGTAGTGGTGGGGTGAGTTGGCATAGGCACAAGAACATAGGGGTTGGCTAGAAGCAGTCACAGGCCCCTACAGAGTGGAGATGTTCCTGAGAAGGAGTTTGAGTGGCCAAGTTTATTTTGGAGGTGATGGCTCTGGGAAATACGCTCATCCAGAGGGGAGCCCTGTAACTGAAGGTTGTCTGGCCCAAGGCCGTTTTGCATAAGGGAATCTGGAAGAGGGATTTGGAGGAGCTGCAGGTGGCTTTTAACATGGGTGCAGGTGGCATTAGGGGTATGAGGCCTGAAGGGTGAGACCATTTGTGATCTCTTGGCAAGGAGGCAGGTCTGGAACCTAAGCCTCCCATCAAAATCAAGCCAGTTAGTAAAACTATAAAGTGAGCAAGTGTGTGTCAGCGGTCACAACCGATAACAAGGTGACATGCTTTATTTAGAGATACCCTGATTCTATGAAGGGAGGTGCTATCAGCCACCCATAGACCAGGATCCCGTAGTCAATAAGGGACAGGATAGAAGAAGAGACAGCAACCTGCAGGGCCTTCATAGCAGTTTCCTCACTGATTTCTCCACAATTGCCAGTGTACCGCCATCTCCGACTTGCCTCCCGATTCCCTTTGCTCATATTTTTGGCCGTGTTTTCGACCAAGGCAAACATGTTCACAAACTCCCTTCCATATCTCATCTTTAATGGATTGTGGGACATGATCACCTAGGGTCATACCTGGAGGCCCCATTTTTCCCTTGACTGGTCCCCTCCACCCTACCTGTATCTGTTTCCCATTTTTCTACCTTCTTAACTCCTGCCAAACCTTGTCCACTTCATCCCACCTCGATCCCCTTTTTTTCCACCATTTTGTTAGCCAAATAGCCTTTCAGGCTGCCCTTCACAGTCTGGTCCACTGACAGTTCCTTGCCCTGGTCAGGTGGTGAAGCCATACCCTCCAGGGTTGCTACTTGTGGGTCTCTTTTGGCAGTTCCTTCTGCAGTGGTGGGGTCTTGCTTTTCTTAGTCTTCTCCAGCCTCTTTCACCTCCACCTCCTGCATTCCTTCAATAGCATTTGCACTTGCTCCATTAGTTTGGCCACCTTCAGTGCCAGCTGGTCACTGGTCTTCTTCTTCTTCTGCTGTGGAGCCTTTTGGAGCCTTCTATATCTATATAACATAAAACTATCATTCTTTGCCCCTTCACTTGCCCCCCATGTCTTCTTGTTTCCTTTTTCTTTTCATTATTACACCCCACCTTACTGTTGGTGCAACAGCTGTAAAGCATTCCAGATCTCCTGAGGCAGTGTTAAGCCTCTGTGGAACCATGAGTCCCAGAGATAATTGCAAACACAGGACATACATTTTGCATTCAACCACCCTTTCTAACCTTATTCCAACTTGAATTTTTGTGCCATGAGGAGCCTGACTTCTGTGAGGTTTGCCAAGATGAAATGTGACCTAGTACACTTCCAAAGACAAGGTTATATCACTCCTTAACTCAATGCCATTCTATGCATTTTGCATCCAACCACCTTTATTAACTTGATTCCCAACTTGAATTTCGTGCTGTGAGGAGCCTGACTGTTTGCCAAAATGTAAAGAGGCCTAGTACACATCCAAAGAAAACAAGGTTGCATTGCTCCTAACCCAGTCCTACTCCTTCTTCGTTATATCCCCATTGCTATTATAAACATTATCCTCTTTTCTTCTTTTTTTTTTTTACACTAATGTGCAGTCTGCTGCTAACCAGTCCAAGTAAGACCTTCCCAAATCTGGCTTGTCCCATTGCCCTCTTTGCCTTTCCTCCCCCTTACCTTTTTTTTTTTTTTGCAGGTTTGCCTCTCCTTCCAGTTACACCCCCGGTTTGGGCCTGAACATGCTCCCGGCCAGTTCCTAAAGCCCCACTTGGCACATGCTGCCTAAAATCAAGGCCTACAGTGCCCCCAGGCCCCTCCATATTAGGCCCCACAGCTGGGAAATATGTTGCCTGTGTCCACCTATCCCACATACCCTCGGATGCAGCTGCCCACTTTCATCTTGCTATTCTCTCCTCGCCGTTGCTCCTGTGAAGCCCAAATCTCCCCACGATATCCCACCCCCGATAGAGCAAATTGGCCAAAGGCTATACCATTTCCTTCCTTCCCTTTGCAGTATTATCTCTTCTTGTTTTTTTTGCCCACCGCTTGATGCGCCTGCACTGGGTTGCATGTTGTTTGCAGCCCTGCTCCTGTTCCAGTGCACCACCAGTTGCTTCATGCCCCAGCCCAGTCCTCCAGCCTAAGGCCCGCCACCAGCTAGTCGCTATGCCATGCAACCTGCTTTTGGCCCTGGCCCTGCTTCGCTTTAGGCCCAGTCCCACTGGACTGACCACCTGTTCTCAGTGTTCCTCGCTGCCATCTCTGGATGTCTGCTCAGGCCTATGCTCCCTGCACCCCACCTTGTGGGATTTTCTCCCATAGGAAAATTCCCTCCTGCACTTGCAAATAGACTCTCTCCTGGCTGACTGGAGTACCAATGCTGCCTGGCCCATACCAGCCAGCCTACCTAGCGTGAGCCTCCTCGCCTCGGCCAGCTGAAAACCCCGTGAGCATGCCTCACCCTCGTATAATCACTCAGAAACCACTACACTCTGTCATCAACTCCTACGACTGTACCCCTTGCAGTTATGCCATGGCCTGCTTGCAATTCCTCCTCAACCCACTCCTCCTCTCACTACTCCACATGGCCACTCACCCTGCAGTGGCCCAACACCATGCTAACTTCCCTGGCAAGCTATCTGGCTGCCACCGAGACTTCTTACCTGCTTCACCTCTCTTGAGCTTTCAGTTCACTCCTTTCCTAAAATTCTACCTTATTTTACCTTACCCTCTCCCGGACACTCCTTTAGGAATGCACCACCTTCTTGTGGCATATTCTTCTGTAGGGAATAAAATCAAATACCGTGAAACAACACAGTTTTGCCTTAGAATTCTCTGTTGTTCTCTGGAGTCCCTGTAGTAGGCTCCAGTGGCGGTTGCACAAAAGTGGGCTTTAATTTAAGTCCAAAGACTAGGCTTAAGTACTGAAAGAAGGGCTAGTGTAAGACCCTTGTTTAAGACTGTTTCATGAAAGTACAAAATGAAAGTCTTATGCTAGTCCAGTCTGAAGGCTCGTTGCCTAGCAACAGAGACTGGACTTGATGCAAGGCTTAGCTTTGTGGACTGTCAAGGGCATTCAAGATGGCCGCCAAAACAAAAGAAAGTGAATTTCTCTGAGGAGGAAAAAATAAATCTTATTGAGGAAATTTTATTCTTGGCAAACTTGGACCAAACCTGAAAACTCCGACAAAAAGGCATTGGAGGAGGTTACTGCTAGAGTGAACTCAGTTAATACATCTGTTATCAGAACTGAGGACGAGTATGAAAGAAATGGAAAAACATGCTAGCAGACGCCAAGAACATGATTTCTTAAAAAAAACAAAAAACTGGACGTGGCCCTTTCCAGCCGTTATCAAGTTGACATCACTAATTATGGGCATATATGGTCCTACAGTACATCTGAAATGTTCCATGGCATTGATGGTTTTGGTGGGTTTTAAAGTGGTGTGCCTTGTCCCAGCAGAAGATGTCATTAATATTTTACTTACAGCTGTATCTCGTTGGAAAACACATCAGTTCAGTGTGAAGGTTAGTGATATTAACTTTGTCTAACAACAACAAAATAGTCTTGACCTAGAAGCTAAACTTTTTATTGTCTGTTTCCTTAAGTTTTGTATACAGTACCATAAACACTGACCTACTGGAACATCAGTGCCACTCAGTTAAGTAAGAACAGTCTGCTAGACACTCATAAATAAATACTTTTCCCATGTGTATTATGCTTTCTTGCAGTTTCTCCCATCATGTTTTCTTATTTTTGGTCAATAAATGCATGGTTTATGTTTCAGTTCACCTGATTGCCTGGAGGTGTCGAGTAATCATCACGTGAGGTAGTACATGCAAATGTTAAGTATTGTCTCATTTTATTTTTGTGGTTTAAATGTTTGCTTTATGACTGTTGCTGTTTTTTGTGAGGTAGTTTCTGTCACAGTTGTGAGATAGATGACTGTGCATGGTGAATTGTGGTGCAAAAAAACTTCCTCGTAGCAGTCCGTTTTACTTCGGATGTCAGCTATGGGTGGAACTGCCGTTGCAAATGCTATTTAAAATAGAATAGGTATTTACCCTGTTGCAGCTGAAGGCTTTGTAAGAAAGCACATTTTAAAGGTGTGTGCATGCATTTATCAGCATTTCTAGTATACTTGCTTATTTGTTTGAAATGTTCCACGTTCACATTACCATGCCACGATTAGTGGTATCTGTCTCTGTGCAGTAGTGAGTGATTGCTATCTTTTTATGTTCAGGGAGCATTCTCATGCACACATTTCTTGACTAAATTTTTTATTTATAAAAGTATCCAACTGTGAGTTTAAAATGATGGTTGTAGCTGCAGAGGATGACGAATCGTGGTGAATGAGGGGTCACGTTGATTATGAGGCTGATGTTGTACCGATCGGTAGTCCGTGGAGGATGAAATGCATGAAACCAATTGTGCCACCAGTATTGTAATATGGATTTATTGTTGAACTGTTGATTTGCTATTTATATTTTCTGCCTGTAAGGACGTGCATGAATGTGTGGTTGTCATAGCAAGGCAGGTGATCTACTGTTTCTAGGGCAATCGGGTGCATGAAAGGTTCTGTGTATTTTTATTATTACTTTTTGAGTTCTCGGAGGGTTTCTTTTGTATTATGTGTGAAGGCTGCCTCTGGCTTATTTGGGAAACCTGTGGCCTGTGGATTTCTACTTTGGTGCCCTATTGTTTTTGGTGGTGGTGGTGGTAGGGGTTGTCCAGTCATATAACTGGGATCATGAACTGCTGGGGTAATGGTATGCCTTAAGAATGTTACTTGAAATAATTACACTTGCATCATGATGAAACTCGTGGGTTGAAATGTTTTTTATAAATATGGATTTTCTTGCTAATCCATCCACTGCCATTGTGCAGTACTGTGACATGTGTTCCCATATCCACCATTCATTGTCTTCCTCATGTAGCATCCCCAGTATTTTTCAGCATCTCTCAATTGTATTCCCATTGGAAATGTTTTTCTCTGATTGTCATACAGTGTGTGTGTGTGTGTGTGACTGACTTCCCTGTGGCTCAATGACACAGGTGAGTGCATCGCGGGTTCAAGAATGACACTGACAAATAGGCTGCTGACAAGCATGGGCCCTTTCATTGATAGAAACAATCTATACTGCTGTCATAGATTGGGGAACAGATTAATTGCACATATTGCCAGTGTGAGCAAGGGTTGTGAAAAACCGCACCATGGCATTAGTATGCAGGGTGGTCTTGAGGATCAGATATTATATTTGGAAGTTGCAATTAGGTCATAGGAGGAAGCTTAGGTGTAATGGATGTGGTGCATACCTCTCAACCTTTCTTCATCAAAATGTGTGACAAATAAGCAAAATGTGTGACATATCATCAAACATGGCACTGCAAGCTCAGAACACTGTTGCTGTCAGTGCACTAATGTTAATAATGTTTGCTGATAATTGAGCACAATAGATAATTACAATTTCTGCTTTAAAACCTCTGTGAGAAATGTGAAATATCACTACCTTGATGTGGGACAAAAGGATTTTTGAGGGTTAAAATGAGTGGCGTACCTCGTAATGTGTGACAGTTGAGAGGTATGATGTGGCATGATCATCTTCCCTGGAACTATGTGGAATACATGGGCAGTTGTAGTATGTAAACAGTTGGCCAACTTAAGGTTGAAAAAGAATGACTGAGGTTTATGTTGGCAATGAGGTGATTTTTCTAAGTGAAATTGCGCTGAGGTGCGGTATATCCATTTATATCCATTGAAATAAACCCTGGTCAAGCTGCAATGAGCATTTACTTGCCAGCCAGTACTTATTAACTATGCTCTCCCTTCCCTCACCTCACAGCACCCGACCTGCACCAAAAGCCCCCACAGAACACTTGCAGGTGCACGCTTCAGTTTAGCTGAGATTTTATAAGTGCTGCAAGTTTCAATGTCTTTTGAGCACCTTCGCACATCTCAGATGTGATTGCCAGCACTCTCATCATAATAAATTTACAGCTGGAACAGCGGCTAGGAGTAAGTGGACAGACGCTTATTCACTGGAATCCTCCACCTCCAGATGAGTTCCTGTCAGTCCTCTCCCATCCATAAGGAGCAAGCCACAGCCCAAGCTCCATACGGGCTGGGAGTAGAAAGACCGCCTAGCACATTCACTTTCATGCAGTCACTTGCTCTCATGCTCTGCAGCAGCAGTTCCAGCAAGTCTTCCTCTTTTATGACATGTCACCTCCCTGACTACCAAAGCAATATAGGGACCCAGAGTCCCCACTGGAGCCCAGGGTAATTATGATTTAATGTATTTTATTTAATACAGTGAGCACCAGATAAAGCAACCCACCAGTGACATTGTTTAAATTATTGGCCCCACATGAGACAACTCCAACACCCATGGACCATCAATGCTTAAGTATTATATCTGTGCTGGACAACTAGCCAAAACAGTCTCCACCAGCCCACCTTTACTTCTGATAAGTACTGCCCCATAGGTTTGATATGTGTTTTGTTTGTTTTTGTGATGAGCCCCACTACCACCACCAAAAACAACAACCTGAAACATTTTACAATTTTTCCTGAATATTCTTTGTGCTGTTCTGGCCATGGGAAGGACCTCCTTCTGCTTCCTACTAGTTCATACCCACCTTACTGCAGCTACTGACACCCTCACCCATGTGTGACAAGCCCTGTGCTGCCCCAACCCCCAAGCGCACCCGTTGTGCTGGGTATCCTCACTTTTGGCATTTCTTCCCTGCAGTCATCTGACTACGGGGGAGGGAGATCCAATACAGGAGTGCTACAGCTAGTGTCCAATGCAGGGCTTAATCTGCCTGTCCCTTGCACACTGTTTCCATGCCCCACACCTACCAGACATGCACATCGGGACTGGCTGCTGGCAATGCCTGGTGGAGCCACCCTGTGAGCACTCTTCAGTGACCCTGCCTGTCACGGTCCACTGTACCACCACCTGTGGGCACCCAGGTGCTGGTTGAATAGTGGGATGAGACCCTCCCTCCCCGGAGAGAAATCATCCTCCGACAGTCCTGGTTCATTCCCAAATCCAGATCTTTAGCACTGTGTGCAGTAGCACTGTTACCATTGTGCTGGTGGGCCAGCTCTTATTTATTTATGACTTCGTTTCTTTCCTTTGTATTTCTGTCTGCCTGCTTTGTCCTGTCTGTAACTTTTTTTTGATCTATAACCCTCTTTTTGTTTACTCCTGTGCTGTTGCATACTTCTTTCGTATCTCTCCACTGTCTGTCTCAGACCTCGATACAGGAGTTTCTTCATATTCACCTTTTCTCTTTACTTTAACAGGTCCGACATGGTGCTAATTCCTTGCCCATCAGATAAGTATTCACTCTGTGTCTAACTTGTTTTATCCTCCCTATTTACTCCCTAAGAATTATGGATACTTTGTGACCCCTTTTCTGTATTTTATTTTACAGGTCTGACAGATGTCATGCATTCAAGTCCTACATTCAGCTCCCTAGTACACAGGTAAGAGTTCCTTCATATTACCTACTTTTTTTGTTTACTGTAACTGTCTGGCAGCACCTGTTACAGAGTGTGTGTGTGTGTGTGTGTGTGTGTGTGTGTGTGTGTGTGTGTGTGTGTCAGAGTCCTCAGCATTTTGTTGATAGCCAAGAGTATGTGGGTGGATGGGGGGGGGGTGAATAGTGGTGCAGGTGATAATGTTAACATATGCCTGTGTAGGAACATGTATGTGTGGTGGTGAAATATGTGTCCCTTTGTTGATATCCAGCCATTTGATGACAGTTAGTGTGAGTGGAGGGATGTACTATACTATAGTCTGTTTATTCTCGTGTGACAGTGCGCATGTTACCTTTTACATGTGGTAGATAGGTAGATTTGGCAGAAGAGCAGGAGTGGAAGAGGAAGGTGAGATGCCTGCCTTTGCCTGAGCATGGAGGGATTGAGACAAGAGAATCCTGTTGAGGCAGCAGAAGGCAGTGGATGTCATTGTCCATCTGGGACAAATGACCTGGCAAGGGATGCAGCAGGGTGGTACAATAAAGGTTTAGGCATCTGGAGAAGGGCCTGATGCAGGTAGCTCATTTGTTGTTCTTAACTGAGGTGTTACCACTATGTGGCTGGTTGGAGAGCTAAGGTACACCACACCTCTTTCAATGACTGATTAAAGGCATGGTGCATGGAGTAGGTTTTTGCTACATCGGGGACTGGGGTCCTACCTGTTGGGACTGAGGCCTGTACAAAGAAAGAGCCTCCATCCATCCAGTAGTGGAATGGCAGTTCTGGATGGAAGGTTTAAATGATAATACAATAGGTGTTTAAAACTAGCTAATGGGAAGTCAGTAAAAATGAGGAGGTAGTGAATGCAGCTCCCAGAATATGGAGTAGCAGGGAGGAGAAGCCCAGGAAAATAAATTCTTCAGGGGTAGAGAAGCGTAAGTGCAAGGGTGAAGAAAAAATGAAGGACCAGGAGGTAGCTATAACACTGAGAATTAAGCTAAGGAGGGTAGACAGAAGGAGTACAGAAAAGGGGGACAGTACCAGGGACAAGCAAAGCCCTTCCCCCAGGTGACTCCTGGCAATCAGGATTGATCCAGAAGGGAGGGCAGTGTAGGGGAGGGAAAGACAAAGAATGAAGAGCCACCATGACAGAGCATAGTGGTGTAGCTGCTAGATGGAGCAACCTGGTGGAATGCATGTAAGGGAAGGGGCATATGTAGCTAAGCACACACGAAAGTCCACTAATTCTCAAGTGAAGTTAAGGCTAAATTGTAGAATAGACACCCTATCCAGTGTAGGGTCAGAAAAAAAAATAATGGGGAGTGGGGTTGGTAAGCAACAACACATGACAGGGGTGTAGTAATGCTTAAAGAAATATAGTGTATGTAGGAATGTGGTTGTGTATGGAAAGCCATACACTGCAAAGTCATTCTGCTTTACTGGTGACAAACCATCCCATTAGCATCCGTTCATAGGGCAGGGGCAGTTGATGAGTTGGGTGCGTGAGCTAGCGGTGGGAGGATAGCCTAGAGATATGGTCCTGGACAACAGAGACTGGCTGCCTATGGTGGAAAAAGTAAGCATTTGTGTTATTTGGGACCATACATTATACAGAATAGTTTATGTAGCCCAAATACATAACATCACTATTGATAAACCTTGTAGTTACTATGCAGTCAGAGGGACCTCTCGAGCTTCACTCGGGGATCCTTGACATCATAGTAAGCACTTGGTACAAGAATAGCATTGTTGTGTATGGGCAACCAAACACTATCCTATATGTTGTAAGATTTAGTACTCACACTGTCTGCAAGTCTATGTTAGCAGATGTCTGTTAGGGTACATTTTAAAATGTAATTCCACTTGCCAGACCAGTAGCATTGAGGGTTGAGGTACTGGATGCCATACCTCACACCAAACTGGTGACCCAGGTTTGGGAATGAGCACCGGCTGCAGGGGTCAGCAGGGGAGGAGAGAGAGAGAGAGAGAGAGAGTTGAGCATTCAAAGGACTGCTCTCTTCTCTCAGGAAGGAAGAGACTGCCGTCCCGCTTGCGATCTCCTTCTGGCGGTGGTCATAGGAGATGTGGTTCCGGGAGGCACATGGCTGATGTACGCTGTTGGCAAGAGGGGCATGGAGAGAAATAAAGTGGTGGAAAATGGAGCTGGTAGTCTTCATGATGACTCTCCTGCACCCGTCCTGGCTCCCCAAGCATCTGGATTTTGCTCCGGAGGTGGGGAAAACCGGCACCGCTTACCTTGGCCCTGTCATGGGGAGGGCTTAACCAATAGAGTACTGTAGGGGAAGTCAGGTGGGGCTAGAGCCAGAGGCAGAATCATTCAAAGCAGGGGCCAGAGCTGTCTGCCAGGCTCCCAGGAGCAAAACAAATAATAGAAAAGAAATGTAATTCCGTTCTAGCAGTAAAATAAAAGGATTGTAATTTCATCCCTGAAGGTTACCAGCTGCTTCTTTTACTTCCTAGTAGCTGAGATCCTCCCTCATGCTCAGGCAGATAATGATGTAAGACCGAGGAGAGAACAGGAAGTGACCAACTAAAGTCAATGGGTCACTTTAACATCAGTTGTAACTAAGCATACGATTAATGAAGGACAATGCTGACTAACGAGCAGTCTTACTAAGTGGGTGTCCTTTATTAATCACAAATTAGTCATGTTTATGTTAAAGACTGGACATAAAAGCTGACCCCATTAACTTAATGGGGCATGCCCCCAGTCTTTCCCTGGTCCTATGTCCTACTTCATTACGCCGTGCCTGAGCACCAGGGTGGCTCTCAGCTACTGGGAAGTAAAGGAGTTGCAGACAACTTTCCAGGGGGAAATTACAATCATTTTATTTTACTTCTAGAGTGGGAAATTATTTTTTAAAATGTACTTTAACAGTCATTAGTCAACATAGGCTTCCAGACACAGTAAGTGTTGCTCCATGCTAAGGAGGTCACATCTCTTTAATTACCGCATGCCCCATGTGGGATGTGAGGCACAGCCCTGGTACTTTCTCCTTTAGTGCAGTGGCCACGCTTCCTGCAGCAGCAGCAGCAGCCCAAGCTCATCCTCTTGCTCACACTCTACCTCCTTGCTGCTTCAAAACAGTATCGGCACCCAATGACCCATCACCACCAGCACCACTAGTTCCATGTTATTACTGTACAAGTGTGAAGTTCATTCTTAACTAGACTGTTTTGTGACTTATTACAATTATATCACTTTATTACAATTATATCAGTTACAAGATTAAGTATTACTTGGTGTAGTTTTGTGATCAGCATGAATGTCTGTTAATGTGCCCACTTCATAAATTTCCATAATCATTACAAACTTATGAAATTTGCCAGCAGATAAAGTCGTAGTGGTCTATCCAGTCTGCTCGACTGTGCAGCTAGCACCCTTATTCTCAGCTGCCCTTCCCTCACACCCTTCCTCTCACACTGTCCCAGACCCTTTTAAGCAGTCCACTGTTCTACTAGATACCACTTCTGACAGTAACGCATTCCACCCAGCTACCACACTCTCTGTTTTAACTGACAGAAGTTGCTGATAAGGAGAATGTTTCTTAGTCATGCTTGGCAGAAAGGAGGTGGTTTGAAGGCAAGAAATGGAGCAGGCAGCAGTGGAGGAGGCTAGCAAGAAATGGAGCAGGTAGCATTAGAAGTGAGGGGCAAGAATTGAAGCAGGCAACAGTGAGGTGAGGGAGTAAGAAATGGAGCAGGCAGCAGTGAGTGAGGGGCAAGAAACAGAGCAGGTAGCAGTGAGCGAGGGGCAGAAATGGAGCAGGCAGCAGTGAAGTGAGGCTTGTGGTGATAGTCAGCACAAGGGAGGTGGGTGAGGAACAGAGCAAGGAATGCAGAGTGCAAACCAATGGGACTGGGTGTGCTGTGGAGCAGGAGAGCCATGGATCAGCTGACCTTCAATAAATATTTTCAAACAGAAATGCAAGGAAAGGTCAAATCATAATTTTTACCTTCTGGAACATGAAATCATAACTCTATCAATTTAGTTCAGCAGCTGGGAGTATTTTTAAACTGGGAAAATAATATTTTTTCTGTTAAGACAAGTACTGTTTTTGCAGTACTAACATGACGGAGAAAATTTAACATTTTCTGGCAGGCATGATCTCTGTGCTGCATTCTGCATGGTTAAAGAAGTACCAGTTGGCACAATATGTGCTGATAAGGACACAGCAGATGGTACTTCTTAGCCAATCAGGATGCAGAAAGTTCCTGACTCTTTTATAAAGAAACTTAGCAACATCAGGGCTGGGGAGGAGGTGGTAAGCTGGGTATCAGGCAGGTTAAAGAACAGGAGTGTGGTGGTAAACCAGAGTCACTCGGTGGATGGGAGAGTGACCATTGTAGTGTCATAGGGACCGATTGGTACTGGGTCCTGGCTTCTTCATTGTCTTCATAAGTGACATGGCTGAGGAACTGGAAGGAAGGTGTGTGTCTTTGTGAATAACACAAAATATTTAACTGAGTGGACACAGCAGGGGCATAGAGAATGCAAAGGGATCCGGTGAAACTAGAGGTGTGGTCTAGGGGTGGCAGCTGGGTTTCATTGCCAACAGCAAAGTTATGCACTTGGTGCAGGAAACCAGGTGGCTGTATATGAGATGGGAGGGAGGTGCTTATTGTCACCAACTAAAAGGGAGATTGGGGTAGTCATATCTGATGATCTTGTGGTGGTGGTGAAGTGCAACAGGGCAGCTGGTAAAACTATTGGGATGCTAGGGTGCATAGGGATGGTGTTCTCAAGTTGGACAAGGAGGTGGTTTTGCCCTTGCATCAGTCAGTAGTGAGACCCTACCTAGAGTACTGTGTACAATTCTGGAGGTCACAACTCCGCAGGGATATTGACATGGTGGAAGCAAGCCAATGGAGAGTTGCCAGAATGGTGCATCGTCGCCTAAGAAACCATATGAGGATAGGCTGCGGAACTCAGCATGTACTCCCTGAAGGAGAGGAAAACTTGAAGGGGAAATGACTGAGACCTGTAAGTACCTCATGAGGCTTAAACAAGGTGCAGAAGGACAGTCTCTTTCAGAGAAGGAGGAGCACCGGATACAGGGGCATGCAAAGGCAGCTGAGCAAGGGCAGTTTAAAAGTGATGTGAGGAAATACTGCTTCTGAGAAAGGCGGTGGATGCCTGGAACAGACTCTCATAGGAGGTGGTGGGGCGAAGACAGTGGGGGTCTTTAGGTATGCATAGCATAAGCACATGGATATTATAGGTAGAGAAAAGGAAGAGAGAGAGGGACACCTGAGACTGAATAGGGTCTGGGAGTAGTAATAGACAGAACAACAGGGCAGACTGGATGGGCCTTCTGGTTCTTTTCTGTCATCCAATTCTGTGTTTCTAGAATACGTGGGTGTAGATGACTGGCACCCTTATACAACAGTAGTGTATATTCTAATCCTCCTTACAAGGAAATGCATACAAAATACCTGGGTCTCTTGGCAGCAAACAACTTCTGAAGTGTGGCACAACCAGGTTTTGAAAGTCTTACTCAAGGAGAGACTTACATATGAGATAAATGGATGGTCCAAGAAATCTGAAAGGCAGTGGGGTCCTTGTATATATTCTTCACCTCCCAGGAGGCCATGCAGATACGTACAATGTGCTGAATGAGCTATAGTGATGCTAAATGAAGAAAATACACCACACACACACACACACACACACACACACACACCAAGACAAAATGAAATCATTTTTATTATGCAGGCACAGCAAACAGTGTGATGAATGCTATTATTGTTTGCTTGTAAGTTTCCTGTTGAACCATTTGGTTCTTCTAATGTCCAAACATTGAGGTTTAATAACCAGTAACATGTGTAGTACCTGTCTTTATATTGGCAGTATCACTTCTGTGCCTCAGCACTTGACAACCCTGTGGTGGAGAACCACTGAGTGCCACAGTGGCCAGGGGACTAAGGAGAAAAAAAAATGGCAGTCAGGTGGTCTTGATGAAGCCCGCCTCCTTCCCTTAGCCCAAACCATCACTTGGTCCCTGGGACACATCTGGATTGTGCTCAAGGGGAAATCCGGGAGGAATTCAAGACCCATGGGCTGGGGAGGTGGCAGCTGGTTGGGGAAGCAGGAACAGTGCTGAGCAGTTGTCTGCCTGAGCTGAGTATAAAAATCTTTATGGAAGAAAAAAAAAGAAAAGATTATAAAATATTTTCTTCATGGTAACGCACTGATAAGCTAGGGAAATAGCAGTCCTTAAAACAGGAATTCAGTGCACTCAAGTATATATATATATTTTTAGCAATGTACAATATTCAGAATGGTTCCATACAATAAAGTAACATTTTCCTATAATTAACTATGGCAGGATAAGCCTACTAACAACCAATAAGCCTGGTACATACGAGGCTTAAATTAAAATCTCTAATTAAGACCAATGAAATGCAAGACAATTTTGTGCAACAGGCTTAAATTTTTAAGCCCGACTTGCTTTTGTAAGACCAAAACTTGTCTTAAACATGGACTCAACTCTTTGTGCAACCTGGTGCAGAGCCTGCTCCTTACCTGAATATGTAAGAACATTCGCACAAATCTTACAAGGATCACTTGTGCTGTTCAGGAAAGACTTCTGAGCTGCAGAAAAGAGGGATTTTGGCCTCTGCAGCCCCTTTTCTACCCCTTTGGCCACTCCCCTCCTCCCTTCAGTCTATCCCTTCCCTTTCACTCACCCAGCCAGCCCAGCTCCTTTTCTGACATCATTCCCTTCCTGCCCCCTTCTCTGTCCTCCTTCCCTAATCCCTCCTTCCAGGTGACCCATGACAACCCAGGTTGCCTTTTAGCTTAGTTAGGAGGCAGTATAGCACAGTGGGTTAAGGCTCAGAGCTGCAGATCTGGAGACCTGGTTTGAATCCCACAGTTGCCTAGGTGCATACTGTGTGATCCTGAGCAAGTCACTTAACTTCCTTTGTACTCCCAGGTTGCATCTGGAAACAAGCTTGCCAAAGTGTGCTACACCTGGTTAAACAATGTCCCCCGCCTTCCCTAGTAGGGAAACCCCATTGTCCAAAATAGTCTTATGCTCCAGGCAACATTTCCATAACCAGTTTAAAGGCCATGATTACAATTTACTTTTTCTCCTGAGGCTCAATGAGTCCCAGAAAAATTTGTTTGGCATGGCACAATGGTGAGTGTCAAGGGAAAGTAGAGCAAAGCAGGCTAATTTGTTATATGTTACATTTAGTTTGTCTAAATGGTGCTGGAGACACGTTAGTATACTACGTTATCATATTCTAAGACAGATAATACTAGTTGTGAGGCAATGGTCACTCTAGCAATTATGGATATGTTAAATGTGCTGCAGCATAAACACCCAATCTGGTATTCTCTTTTTATATAACAGTACTGTTTGTGTGATAACTTGTTTTATTACATATTTGTTTTATGTACTTCTGTATGATAACTATTTGTACAATATACTGTATGCTTTTGTACATTTGATTTTTCAATCCTGGGAATCCATGAAAATGTACAATATGTTCATGGTTCTACCAGGCCTTTTAAATAAAATTGAAATTGAAATGTGTGGATCACATTTTAAAGCACTGTCTAATTGAATACCCAAATAATTATATTCATTCATAGATTCTAATTTACTTCCATCCAACAGCTTAATATCCAGGTCTATATTCCCCATTACCTTTGAATTGTGGTGCCTAAAAATCATTGTTTGAGTCTTCCTTACACAGAGAACCATTTTAGCCTTAGTTAACCATTTTGAGAGTTCTAAAGCCTTACTGTAACTTCTTCCATATATCAATCTGTTTATTTTTGCCATTACCACCAGCACTGTGTCATCTGCATATAATTTTATATCAGGTTTCTATATCTATTTACAGGTTATACAGTAGTTTGGGAGATTATTGACACAAATTAGAAATAATGGTCCCATACTGAAAGTAGATCCTGGTGCTACCCACTCCAAAAAAAATACATATGGGCCCAGATATTCAAACTGCGCCAGGCTGTGGCGCATAAGCCTGGTGCAGCTCAAATTTTTGCTGCGCACGGTGGCCAGGCGATATTCACCAGAGCTGCACTATGGCACAACTGCTTTGAATATCACACCCTGGCCACCCCCACTGTGCATGGAGCAGTGGCACTGCACCAGCGCAAGTGGTCAGATTGAAGCATTGAGATGCGGTGGCACAAGTGCCATTGCGCCATACACAGCACCTCGATATTCAAAGGGGACATACAAATGGGGCCATAATTTATGCAAGGCGCACTGGGGCCATTTGCATCTGATTACGGCCCCATTTGCATGCCATTAGCATGCAGGTGCGCCGATCCCCAATGACTTGCACCTGGCGCCTCTGCCAGGCAGCAGCCATCGGGGACCGACACCCCCTGCAGCCCGATCGCGGGACGCCCCATAAGGGACAAAGACGGTCCGTTATCCCTGGTGGTCCAGTGGACCACAATGAGCCCAATCGCAGGCAGCATTCATCCCTCCCCAAGTCCAATATCCCTGGTGGTCCAGTGGACGCGATGAGCCTGATCGCAGGCAGCATTCATCCCCAGTCCAATATCCCTGGTGGTCCAGTGGACGCGATGAGCCCGATCGCAGGCAGCATTCATTCCCCAAGACTGATATCCCTGGTGATCTAGTGGACCCCCACCCACCCGCCCTGAGCCCCACCACCCGCTTCCCCGTCAGCGGCGGCAGCACCCGACCTGCTGCCCTGCTGCCCGCTGCCCAGCGGCTTGGTAGGGAGGCTGCGCCCACTTGGTTCAGAGCATGAGCCAGATGGGCATGCACCATACCATACTAGTCGTCAGATAGTGAATGAATTCATGAATTCATTCACATAGCTGGACTGAATTCATGAATTCATTCACATATCTGGACTGACTAGTACGGTATGGGCTGCCGCCCATTGGCTCATGCTCTGAACCAATGGGCATGCAGCCCAACTGAGCTGTCAAGTCGTGGGCAGCGGCTACAGGCGGTGGTGGTGCTGCCGCTCCGCTGGCTGGTGGGGGGGAGCAGGTGGTGGGGCTCAGTGGGCAGGTGGGGTGGGGTCCACTAGATCACCAGGATATCGGACTTGGGGATGAATGCTGCCAGTGATCGGCTCCGGTGGTCCACTGGACCACCAGGGATATTGGACTTTGGGGATGACTGATGCCCGTGATCAGGGCATGGGGTGCACCGCCAGGTGTGGCAGGAACAGGTGATGGCACCCACAGGTGGCAGCTGCTGTGTTGCACCCTGCAATGTGGCAGCTCACCTGTGGGTGGCCCTCGACTTGTTCCTTTTTTTTTAGGCATAACTTTGTGCAGGCGCAGGTAGGGTTGCACCTGCATAACTCTGCACGGCCCGGCTGAATGTCGAGCTGTGCAGGTTTGCATGGGGCACGCCCTGTGCCTGCGCCTACACTTACTGATGTGCTGCACATCGGGATTTAGCAGGCGACTTTTCCTTTTAAATATCACACCAGGGTGCATCAGTGGGTTGTGCATATACAAACGCTATGCCCATGCACAACTCTTTGAATATCTGGGCCATGGGCTCTATTTCTGACATATACTGTGGCTGTTGATCATTACTTGCTGTGCTCTTCCCTTCAAGTATATACCAAACTAACTCTTCCACTTATCAGGGACAGAGTATAAACAAAACAGGACACATACCAAAGTCTGTAACTCAGTTTTCAAAAATGATTCATTTTAACTCCATAAACATTTACTGTACAATAAATGAATGAATGTAAAACAAATTCTGAAGGCAGACTGTCATTTTAATGTGTGACAGTAATGTATGCTTTTTTCAGTAATAGTAACATCATGTCCGGGGCAGATGGACGTTATGATGCAAATTTGGGGACATTCCTGAAAATTAGGGGCAGGTAAAATAGTTCTTGTTTTATTTATAACACCAAAGGGTTCTAAAAGGTTCTCCTTTTCAAATGTCTTTTGACTCTAGTAATATGCATATCAATCATGTACATGCGGTAGTAGCTTAATAACAATATAATTACTGGTTGGGGTCAATAAACCACTGCTGGCAGAACCCTACAAACTCCATAATTCCACTTGTGAATTACAGAGTTATGTAAACCATGGTTGGCAGAAATGGACGTAAGTCTCTCAGCAAGTCTCCCAGAGTACCTCTCCCAGAATCTGTCTTCACGCATTTTTGGGGAACTGTAATAAAAAAGCAAGGACACTACTAACCAGTAAATATAAAAAATAAAACATGGAGAATTGTGGAAATTTGGATTTTATGTAACCTCTGTATGTGATACCCAGACAAACCTCTTGGCTTTCACCTTCGGGTTTATGGGCATCACACACCTCTGGTGTGCATAAAATCCTCATAAACCACACTTCCCCATGCATTATTCTATATATAATTACTGGTGAGAATTTTTAATGCTTGGATGATGGGTTGTTAAAAAGCATTAAAACCACCAGCTGTAATTATGTGTTACAGGCGGGTGGTGGTAATCATTCCCTGTCAATCAAGTGCACACTGTTCACAATATCACTGCTGATTGGTGGAGCAAAGCAGCTTTTTCAAAGCATATGGCACAGGCTTTAGTGAGTAGGTGGCAGTATGAGTGAGTTGGAGTTAGAGGTATTTGTCTTTTAAAATATGCCCTTTAAAATAGATTTTAGCATCCATTTGTGCTGTTGGGAGGGCAGGAGCAGAGGTATGAGGAGCAAGAGCAGAGTGAACAGTGAGAGGTGAGGTGGGGAGGGAGAATACCAAATTTATTAAAAATGCTGATCAGTACTTATAGGAAACAAAACATGTGTGTGTGTGTGTGTCTGTGTATAAACCAGATTTGTATACACACCTGTGGTGTGGGTTGCTTCATAAATTTCTTGCATTTCACTCTCATTTTGTTTTAGCATCCCACACCTGGAATGTGTGTAAAATTCTGGTTACACACACTGAACCATGCATTATTTGTTATGTAACATAGTATTGTGGTTATAGAAGGGACTCAAGGTCCATCTTGTCTGCCTCTCTTGCCCTACGGTAGTGACTAAAGAGTATCAGATTTGACTATTAACATACTGCACATCTAAACTATTACTGTTTCCGCATGATAATCATACCCTCATTGTTCCACTCTATTTCAAATCACATAAACTGTTTTTTTCCATGTGGGTTCTTGTAGGATTTTAAATTTTGATTTCAATTTTTTATTGTTAGAATTGGTTGTGTCTATCCTTACTGAAATTATGAACAGTCTGGAGATCTGGTGCCACTACAGTCAATGGTAACTAGTATCACTATATAGTGATTGCTTGTCTTTTCTTGTTTATGGATCCACTACATTACTATCCCTTTAAACTGTTTCTTAAATAAGCTAACCCAGATGTATCAAATGTCCAATGTCTAACATCACTGTACAGTGTCAGCTTTCTTTAATGATATTTTGAAGGGTCTGTTTTAACAATGTTACTTAATAATTATCACATTTTAAGTAACGTCACGGTACACATATACTAAGCTAAAAATGTTTCTTCATTTGTCCATTTGAACTGGTTAGGTTACCTGATATGATCAAGTTATAAAAATACCGTAGTTGAGCTGGAGCAACATGTATTAAAATATAACCTTCTCATTAGTTAGCTATTTAGTGCATGATTTGAGTATATGGTGATTACAGAACAGATTTTATAACTGGTGAAATAATTCTTAAGAAAATGTAAAACTAATCCCATTAGCCAACTTAATATAGAATTATTAAAAGTCTTGATGTACAGGATTTAGCGGGCTTTCTAGCATGGTGTGATGCAATCTATTTTTGTTCCTCAGCTGGCAGATGGCTTACCTTTAAGTAATTTCCAATATGTTAGGAGATCAAAAGCCATCCTCTCACTACTGAAGCAGTAATCGCTTCTCACTGCTGGGGGTTTCTTGGTACTGGGGTTGGGATATGCAAAGCTGCTGGCATTTCCAAAGATAGAAGCCGACATTTCTTTAGACTTTGAAGTTAATAATCCTTTAGAAGTCAAAAACTGAGGATTTTCAAAAACTTTCATGTTTTATGTGACATGTGGTAAAGTAAATATCGAGGCGGTACAAGTAATGCCTGATGTAGGTATCCTGGTGAACACCCTGATTTACAGTTTGAGTAAAATTTCAGCTGTGAACTTGCGCAATTTTTCTGTTTTTTATGTAATAGGAAATATGTGCATCATATCTGTTTAAGTCTAATTAATGTGAGAGGCACATTTCATAGGTATGTACATACTACTGTGTGCTATATTTATATATTTTAAAAAGCAAATACAGTTTGCTTTTGTTAGGTTACTTCATTTATGCTTATATTCTACAGACCAAATGTGTTTAAATGTCTTCAAACAGGGAGCCAGGTGACTTTGTATAAGTGAGGTTGGTAAGTCTTTCACCTCTAGATCATTGGTTTGCACCATGTCAGTAATGAATGACAGCAATCATCTGATATGTATTTTTTGTAATCTACATGACATAAGTAGTGGTGAGTCAGCTATGTGACTGGTGAACATGTGTCTACTGCACATCATGAAATCAGCATCAGAGATGTCACTAATTGGCACCCTTGTTATCAGTCTCTTATGGAAAGGTATGGATTCTGAGCTACTGTCATAGCATCAGAGGTGGAATCTTTATGGCAAAATAAGAACATTGCACAGCAGGGTAGGGAAGCTTGCACTGTAGCCACATATCTGTGTTGTGCATACAGTATCATATGTATGAGTATAGAACTTTGGTGTACAGTGCTGTCAATCCGGGATCTTGCATGAAAACTGACTTTCTATAATAACATTTTAAAATAGCTTTTCAGATATGTCAAGTCAAGTCACTATGCTGCTTTTATATACTGCAGAACTCCATTTAAGTTGCACTTTTTCTGGGGATCCCAAAACTGAAGATGTTTACTGTGTTTTCAGATTGATGCATATAGATATATCCCTGATCATAAAACATTTTCAATGTTTAAAAACAACCAAGTTAGAAAAAAGGTCAGCTTTACAAAATTGTAAAACAGAAAAAGAGCCAAGTTAGACAAAGTGAATATCCATGTAAATGGGTGATATCCTAATAGGAACATAGAAAGGATTTGGGATGGGTGAAGCTTGGGCAGCCCTTCAAGGCCTGTCCCTTCAGCTAACCCACAGCCAGTGTCATTTTTTCTGTATGAGTAAGATAAAGGGTTAACAAGTGCTCAATCTAGTTCTCAAAAGTATTCAGATACAAATCAAAAATGTAACTGCCAAACTGGCCATGTTGATGAATGCAAAATAACTGCCAATAATTTGAGCCCCTTCCAATTTGAATTAACAGAAGAGGAAGGCCCTAATTGTCTGTCTAATCTTCCCCTTCCCAAATGCTCTCCATGAACCTACTAAGATATCAATTAAATGGATCTTGGCTAATAAAGACTCTTCTCAGCAAAATCTGTATTTTCTTCATTTCTCTTTATTAATGGTAGTCTCACTGAGATTGTTAGTTTTGGATTGCCAATATTTCACAGCTTTTAAATAAATGCTGCTTCCTCAGGGACTAAATTGATCTTAAAATAATTATAAATGTAATATTTTGTAATCATCATTCATATTGTTTCCTTGAAAATAAAATAATTTTTAACATCTCTTTACAGACCATTGCTAATTTGTTTGTGCTTGACACCAAGAGCTGCAACAGGTTTGATACTTTGGAGGGCATGGAAAGGATAAGAAAAGACCTGGAACTGCTGGAGAGATGGTGAGGGCATGGCAGCTAAGGTTTAATGCAAAGAAGTGCAAAATCATGCATGTGGGGAGCAGGAACCCTGGGGTGAGCTTCAGGTTGGGGGAGCTGCTGGCAGTAACTAAGGAGGAGAGGGACTTGGGAGTCATAATCACAGATGATTTGAAGGCCACTAGGCAGACAGCAAAGGCAGTGGAAAAGGCCAGTGGGATGTTGGGGTGTATTTGAAGGGAATCACAAGCCCAAGGAGGGAGGTAATAGTTCCACTGTACAAGACCCTGGTGAGACCTCACCTTGAATTCTGTGTATAGTTCTGGAGACTACATCTTCAAAAAGACATTGACAAAATAGAGAAGGTGCAGAGGAGGGCATCCATAACGATGAAGGGATTACATCACAAGCCTTATGAGGTAAGAGTGAGGGATCTCAATTTGTACACAATGTAACAAAGGAGGAGAGAGGTGACATGATAGAAACATTCAAATACCTCAAGGGCATTAACAAGGTGGAAGGGGACAACATGTTCCCAGATTAATAGTAGTGCCAGGAGAAGAGGGCACGGCATGAGACAGGGGTGGCTGCATAAGGAGAAATTTCAGGAAGTTCTTTTTATGGAAAGGGTGATGGGTGCATGGAATAGCCTGCTGCAGGAGGGTGGTGGCAACCCTTACAGTGGTGGGCTTCAAACATGCATGGGACAGAAACAAAGGAATAATAGACATAGTAAGAAAAGCTAATGCCAATGATAAGATAGGGTCACTGGACGCCTGCTTGGCAGCTTAAACAGGCAGACTAGATGGGCCTAGCTAGTGGTCCTTATCTGCTGACAGCATCTATGTATCTATATAATTTGTAATACATATAAACCTTATATATAGAGACCAATATATTGTCAGCTCATCACCCAGTATATTATATTTCTATAATAATAATAAAAGTTACCTTGGTAAGTGAGCTTTACTTTAACTTGCTTGTTTAAACTCATGCTCATTTTAATCCTTTAAATCTAGGTTGATCCACCCATCCTTTGGCCTACTAATAACATAGATTTATATGACATATAATATTAACATGAATAGCCATTTCATCTAACTTGCTTATTTCCACTATTAAATATCACATCTTTATCGACTGACCTTTTTTTCTAATTTGGCTGTTTTGTGAATTAAAATTCTGTTATGATAGGATATCAATTCTTTCTTAGTTCTGAAAATGTCTCAATAATTTAGTTTGAAATACTATATATGCATTGGTTTGTCTAAGTTTGGTTTCTATAAAATGTATTATTCCAACTGTATGCCCTCATTAATCATCAATGTGGAGTAATTCAAACTGAAAATAGAATCCTGGGTTTATGTTAATGTCAGAATTTGAACATTGGTCTCAATATATGAAAAAAAACACAAAAATGCATTGTTCTTACCTGCATTTGAACCCTGGTCACTTGTTTGTTAATCCAAACACATATGTGTGAAACCACCAAGCTTCAAAGAGTAAAGTGAGAGTAAAGGTAAAAGTAATCTTCCTGGCAGGGCACCTCAGATTTAAAAATTCTTGTTTCCATTACCTAGGGAGCCAGGAACCCAGTTGCCTGGGTTTAACCATAGGTAGTTCCTTTATGTAACACTATCAGGCAAGCCCCTGGGAAACATGCTGGGGAGAAAAACAGTGATTTAACATGCCCACTTCACCAAATACTTTGAATAGATACTGTAAATAAATAAATTAATGTTTTATAGAGTTTGCAATATATAGACCCCTGCTGATATTAGAACCTAGGTTGCGCCTTATTGGCTGTGACTTCACCTCAGTGCTTGAGGAATAGCAGTTCATTTCAGTGTAGCCTGCTCTAGTAATAAAGGCACTATGAAATATTCCTGTCAGGGTCATGACCTGATAGGAACATTTGACTGTAACTACATTTGATTTCTATAGCATTTCATATTCCAACTCAAAATAACAAGACAACTTTTAGGTCAATATTAGGCGGAATAAAACCAGAATTATCTCAAATTATTGTGTAAAATTAGGGGTGAAGCTGCAGTACATGCTGTCCCCAGTGTTATTAAACTTTTCATAAATTTATAGACAAACTAGAAAGCCATTGTTTTATTCACCACATTTGGTAGACTGAAAACCCTGCTATTTGTTATATGCAGATGAATTACACTAGTGTAATTTCATAAACTTAAATAGGCTTGCAGCAGAAACTAAATGAGTTTTTGGCATTGTGTCATGTTGGGGGACAAAGGTTATTCAACAAAATAAAAATGATGTCCTTCAGTCATTAGAAGTCCCTCCTTTAGTTGCTTCCTAAGTGGTCAAATGCTGGAACATATATCAGATTATATGTACCAGTAAGACAGGGTGGTGGAGTTTGCTGATAATAGTAAGTAGGTAAAATTATACAGGTGAGGAGTGCCCTGTACAAACAGTCCTTGAAAGGTATTATTATGTTCAATTTGAATTATGGAGGTAACAATTTATTTATTTATTTTAAATTACTCTAGTGGGATTTCGAATGCCTGTAATCCTACCAAACCTTAGAAGTTTTCTGAATTAAGGTTTGCAACTACTTAATGTGGCAGAGTTATAGTTGGTAGAAGTGCAGAAAATTGAGAGAACACAGCATCATTTTCTTAGGGTTCTTCTGACAACTGTTAAAGGCATCACTATCTGTTTTTGTGTTGGTATTAGTTATTTAGTCCTTAGGATCCAGGCCACCTTGAGAGGTTTCAAATATTGGTCTATGCTTTTTAGTATAATAATAATTCTTTATTTTTATGGCACCTTTCCACAACCATGACACCTAACAAACAGTTAAAACAGAATGAATCTTAAAATGCACACATTATAAATAATATAAAATAGAGATAATACAGATAAAACCGAATTTAAGTCAGCTGTCATATGCTTTTTTCCACAAATATGTTTTAAATGCCTGTTTAAATCCCTCCACGGTCATGCACTCACATAGCCGATGGGGTAGAGAATTCCAAGGGTAGGGGCCACATGCATAAATGCCCAGGCCCCGAAGATTTTAAGCAAACCCTTGAATCTGTAGCAACCCTCGTCAGCCGAGCTGGAGAGATTGCCCAGGGTAGTAAGGAACAGTAGCTCTTTCAGGTAGTCCTGGCCCAGTCCGTGTAGGGCTTTATAAGTCAGAAGTCCAACTTTGAAGATGATCACCACTGTACCAGCAGCCAGTGCAGTTCACGCAGCACCAGGGATATGTGACGGGACCAAGAGGTTCCTGTCAATAACTGGGCTGCTGCATTCTGCACCAGCTGCAGTGGTGCAGATATCCACCCCAGGTAGCCCAGGTAGAGGGAATTGCAATAATCCAGGCATGAGGACACAAGGCATGGACCAACATGGGGAGATCGCCAGACAGAGCAAGATGCTTAACCCTGGAGATATTCCTCAGATGGTAAAAGAGGATTTGATGACAGCCGACACCTGTGAATGCAGAGTCAGCCCTTCATCAAAATTGCCCAAGTTTCGCCAGTATGCCAGATACTACTAGACTTCTCAAGCAATGCTAGTTGGAGGTCTCTTAAAATAGCTTTAGCACTGCTGCTTTTCTTGGGATTAAATTTGTTTGAAGATACTCTCAAACTTTATGGGTGGATTATTTGGTGGAACCAAAATTGCCTTAACCATCAATATATTTTTGCATTAGTTAAATCTAGAATTTGGCGGTATGCAGTCAGCAAGTGCTTTGCTTGTAAACAGCGACAGATCCAGGATTTTGCAATATGGGGTGCAGAGGTGGTGTGCATACTTCATATGCAATTTTTAATTCTTTTTATCCTGTATATTGTCTTCTGTTATGTTTTCATCATATTTTCAACAGAAAATATAAATGTAATCTATAGTTTTGAATGTATATTTTCTTACAATCAATAAACTAGACTTTTTTAACAAAGTAAAATATAGCAGCACCAGGCAAGCAAGTTACAATGGAAGGGCTGCAGCTGTCCCCTTGCTCCCCAGATCTGCCACTGCTTGTAAATGAAAATACAATAACTCCAGTGTATTCTTTTGCCAAATATTCCATTACCAGGTCATCCTATTCTGCTATTTTGTTAAATCCCAAAGATCTCAAGGGTTCTAAGGCAAAAATAAGAATAGAGCAATGTTGTTCCATTCTTGGACAAGGTAGATTTGCAGGTGTTTTAAAAAGAAAAAAGAGTCTTTTAATACTTTCTAAATATATCTGTGAGCATGAAACCTTATTTACTGTTGTGTCTATATTGTGTGCAACTTAGAGATGTGTGGCATGGCAAAATTTTTGAACATTCATTCATGGATCCTGTTTATATAATTTCAGTTTTAGTTTGTCATGTCATGATCCACAGATTATCATGGCCATAGCATTTACGCCTATAAATGAGAGAAAACTGGACCACGGAAAATAAGGAACTACCATGAACTGGTCCCATGTAATGGTGACAGAAATGGGCCACAGCCATCTTCAACTTGGCTTACAGATGGGGCATGAAAATTTTGTTCAGTTTGCCATTTTGGCTTAACTACAGTACATATATCTGTACTCCATTTTTAGCCGCCTCACACCAGGGTGTGCTAATGAAACTTCACACACATATGGCAACTCAGCACAAGCCAGCACTACCCACCACTGAAAAGGCAAAGATAAAACATAAATTGTCCAGACAAATGCAGTTTAATGTTACAGCCTCAAACGATCCCTGAAGAGGCTACTGCAAAACCGTAGAAGTCAGTTGGGCCCTGCCCTTGTTCTTCCAGCCTGTGCTATCAGCATATTTAAGGTCTGTGGATTTTATACCTTTTGTGTTTGAGGCTATAACATTAAACTGCATTTGTTTGGACAATTTATGTTTTAACTACACATATAACATACTTTTTTAAAATACATTTGTATTTACTTATACATTGCTGCTGCTGTTCAGCTTGCTAGTGGAGTCATTCTTCATTCGTAATGATTCAGGATTATTGTCTTTACTTTATGGGGCAGGCTACAGAATCTAGCATGATAAGATTTTCTGTTACACATACTCATATGTAGTGTGCATTTGTAGCTGAAAAACACAGGTACTTGTTTCGGGTTGTAACTGACCCTAACCAGAAATTATTATACTATTTATTTCTCATTTATATATTAGGAAACTAGTTGCGTGATTGTATAATAGTATGCTTCATTGTCTTGCTGTAGAAGAGTGTAAATAACTGTATGTGTAGCATTCAGGTGGACTCACTTTGAAAAGGAACATGGTAAGGATTGCTTATTGTGCACTTTGGAGGCATGTTCATATGGTCCCAGAGCAGAATAAGCTTTTGCAGCACACATCACTACATGCACCATCTGGGCCTGGTATGCCTAGATAATGTGAAGCATGATGGACTATTGTAATTGTGTTTCAGTTCTTAATGCAAGAGTCTTTCAAAACCAGTGACTTCTACACATGAGAATGGTTGAAGATCAAGAGACATCATTGCTCTGAAATATCTTGTAAAGTGAGTGCCAGGGCACTGGTTCTTGTGCTTCTGCTGGTTCTGACAGCCGAGCAACACAAAACATAACCCTGTGTCATGAGTGAAATGACAGAAATTTACTGGTGTAGATGATAGTAATACAATATCAGTCTTGTTTTACTACAGAACATGTATTTGTTTATATGACAAGGAAACATGATTTCTTTATGAACACTTGACGAAGTTGTAAATCTGATAATATATAACACTATGCATAGTGCCTCAAAGCAGACAGGCAATTTTCCATGCACATGGTGCACAGGTAGCTGTGGTGCTAGTGGCACTGGCAGCTTTTGTCATGTTCATAACAAACATGTAATGAGTTGTGATGATGATCAAGTACCCATAACATTTGAAGAGGATGCAATCTTTTTATTTAAAGATGAGTGAAGCATTTTAACAGGATCTGAGCAGGTGAAACAACAAAACTCACCCAAATCAGGAACCAAAACAAAACAAGCACAAAGGAAATCCAAAAACTTCTGATCATAGGGGACTCCATGATTCGGGGAGTTGATACCCATCTCCAGCCAGGGTGATGGTCAGATGTCTCCCAGGTACATCAGCATGAGAGACACTGACCACATTGCTAAAATTGTTCACAAAGCAGGAGAAAACATTGATGTACTAGTACACATAGGGACTAATGATCTCACCAGCCGGTCAGTTGTGGAGACCAAGGAACACCTGACTAGGCTGGGTGACAAACTATCATCTATTTCATCCGCATCTCCTTCTCTGAGATCCTAGCAGTCTGGGAGAGGGAGCAGATGGACGGAAGGTCAGAGAAGGAGATAGGGGACCTAAACATGTGGCTCAAGGGCTGGTGCCAGGAAAAGAAGGACACAGATTTGTAGGGAACTGGCAACAGTTCTGGAGCGAAAGTTCTTTAAATTTGATGGACTGCATCTGACTAAAGAGGGACTCAGTGCATTGGGCAGAAGTTTGATGTCTTTGCAGAATATTTAAACTAGCAAATGGGGAGAGGGTGCAGCACACATCACGCCGAATGGAAGAACACCCTCCCCTCAGCTAGTGGTCAAACAGGAATTCAGCATGTTTGCTGTTCATTTGCATCACCAGGTAAGAAAAACAGTTTGTCTCCCCATACGACGCACAGGGTAATGCCAAACTTCACCCAACAACTAACACACCAAAATCTGGCCAATGAAAAATCATGTACACAAATGCTCACAGCCTGGGAAATAAGATCCCAGACCTGCAGGCAATAATGTCAGAGACTAAACTGGACATAGTAGCAATTAGTGAGATGTGGTTTACCAGTAACCACACTTGGGAGACTTCAGTACCTGGCTATGTATTGTTCAGAAGAGACCAAGGTGCAAAAGGGGGAGGAGTGGCCTGTATGTTAATGAAAATATCAAAGCTACAGAAATTCAGAATATACATAAGGAGCCAGAAGAACTGTGGGTCACCCTGGAAACAGGAAATGGGACAGCCATAAGAACTGGGGTTGTCTACAGGCCCCCAGACCAGAGGGAGGACATAGACACATTACTGTTAGAAGATATACAAAACATGACAGCTAAAGGAGGTTCTGATAATGGAGACTTCAAAATGCTGGATACAGATTGGTCAATACCAGCAGGAACATCTGCCAGAACTAGACTCATAGTGGATTCCCTGCAGGGGAGGGCCTCAAACAACTGGTACAGAAACCCACAAGAGACAGGACTATCCTAGATCTAGTACTGACTAACAAAGAAGGGATCACAGATCTCCAGGTAGAAGGTCACCTGGGGCCAGTGACCATCACATGGTATGGTTCAATTTGGCTACCACATCTAAATCATCCCATTCCAAGGCAAAATATGGGACTTCAGAGGAGCTGACTTTGATAAGATGGCCAATAGAGTTAAGCTAGCCCTGGCAAAAAGAAACACAGGTGAGGGGTACAGGCAAAGTGGGCAAGCATTAAGGATGCAATACTTGAAGCAACATCCCATTGTGTTAGACAGAAAAGGAAGTGCAAAAGAAGAAGGAAACCACTTTGTTCTCAAATACAGTAGCAGAAAAGGTCAGAGCCAAAGGCTGGCCTTCAGGAAATATAAGGGAACACAGCGGGATGAAGATAGGAGGCATACCAAACTGCCCTAAGGGAAGCAGGTAAGCAGTAAGCAGGCAAAGTCCCAAACTGAGGAAACACTAACACGAACAGTAAAGAAGGTGACAAGACTTCTATAGATACATTAGTGAAAGGAGAAAGTCCAGAGGGGTATTGCTAAGCTTAATGGAGAAAAGGGAGCATGTGGAGGAGGACCCTGTAAAGGCATCTATCCTAAATAGATACTTTGCTCAGTATTTACTGAAGAAAGGTAGGGCAGGGCCCACAGCTCAGCATCATGGACACAGGGGAGGGAGGTGACTACTCCCTTCACAAAAGAAAGGGTCCTACAAGAGCTTGCTAAGCTCAGGGTGGATAAGGCAATGGGACCTGATGGCATACATCCCAGGGTACTAAGGAGCTAAAGGAGGAACTAGCAGAGCCATTAGCAGAATTGTTTACTGAGTCTCTGAGCACAGGAGAGGTCCCAGAAGACTGGAGAAGGGCTCATGTGATCCCGCTCCACAAGAGTGGTAGCAGGGAGGAGGCGAGGAACTACAGACCAGTCAGTCTTACCTCAGTAGTGGGAAAGATTATGGAGGCACGCCTTAAGGAATGGATAGTGCAACACCTGGAATCCATAGGGGCACAGGATCCAAGACAGCATGGGTTTACAAAGGAAGGTCCTGTCAAACTAATCTCATAGATTTCTTTGACTGGGTAACCAGAGTGGTGGACCAAGGGGAGCAGTTGATGTCACCTACCGTGACTTCAGCAAAGCTTTGACACTGTTCCACATAGAAGATTGATAAATAAGCTGGGTAGGCTCGGGTGGGTCAAGTTGGTCAACTGGATGGCAAACTGGTTGACAGGCAGAAAACAGAGTGGTGGTAAATGGTATACAGTCAGAAGAGATGCAAGTCACAAGTGGGGTACTCGGATCAGTCCTGGGGCCAGTCCTCTTCAACATCTTCATTAGTGACCTTGCAGATGGACTAGAGGGTAAGGCTTGTCTGTTTGCAGATGACACCAAGATCTGCAACAGAGTAGATGATCCAGATGGGGTGGGCAGAATGAGAAGAGATCTGGATAAACTAGCAGAATGGTCAGAAGAGTGGCAACTGGGATTTAATGCAAAGAAGTGCAAAATCATGCACATAGGGAAGAGAAATCCTGAAGTCACCTATAGGCTGGGAGGGGAGTTGCTAGCAGTCACAAAGGAAGAAAGAGACTTGGGCATCATCATCACTGATGACCTAAAATCATCCAAGCAGACCTCTAAAGCAGTAGGTAAGGCTAGGTGTTAGGTGTATTAGTAGGGGTATCAAGTCGTAAGAGGGAGGTAATAATCCCTCTGTACAAGACACTGGTTAGGCCCCATCTGGAGTACTGCAGTATTGGAGGCACACCTTCACAAGGACATTAACCAAATTGAGGCAGTCCAGAGAAGGGCAACCAAAATGGTGCAGGGACTGCATCAGAAGACATATGAGGACAGATTAACGGAGCTCAACATGTATACCTTGAGCAAAGGGAGGGAGAGATGATATGATCGAGGCATTCAAACACCTTAAGGGCATAAACAAGGTGAAAGAGTCTAACATGTTTAAATATAAGAAAATAGCAGGACAAGAGGACACAGCATGAGATTAGAGGGAGGCTGATTAAGGGGGAATGTGAGGAAATTTTTTCACAGAAAGGGTGGTGGATGCATGGAATGGCTTACCACAAGAAGTGGTGGCTATGAATACAGTGCAGGGCTTCAAACAGGCATGGATAGGCATAAGGGAGCAATACAAATAACTATGAATAGATAGGCCACTGACAGAGCAAAGGCCGATGGCACATTTATAAGGTAGAAAAGAAATGGGCAGACTGGATGGGCCTTGCGTCCTTATCTGCCGCCAACTTCTATGTTTCCATGTTTCTATGAAAGATAATGATACTAATGCACTTTCTCTGTGCAGTGCATGGTCAGGAATAAGGTAATGTCACCCACATGCCACAGTGATGCATGATGGAGAAACTGTGATTCATGATGGAGTGGGAATGAGGATGATAATGATGAAGAGGAAATGATGTTTTCTGAAGCTGGAGTACTTCTATAGTTTTATTTTAATGTAATTATTATTAGTTATTATTGT
The DNA here is from genome assembly GCA_016271365.2 of Neoceratodus forsteri. NCBI lineage: Eukaryota > Metazoa > Chordata > Ceratodontiformes > Ceratodontidae > Neoceratodus > Neoceratodus forsteri. The sequence goes on from CM057456.1 coordinate 1,876,316,529, forward strand.
TCCAAAATGGCTTTATTTACATGGGATAAATGACAACCAAGGAAGGGCTGGAGTAGAACAGTGAAGCAGTCTAGGAGGTCAAATCATGGAAAGCCATGTGTGCAAATGCCAGAGCCTTAGCAACAAGATGGAAGATCTGGAGGCTGTCATGGTACAGTCAGACTCTGGACATTGTGGCCATCACTGAAACCTGGTGTAATGATAACCATGACTGGGAGATGGCCATACCTGGCACAACATATTCAGAAGAGACAGAGCAGGCAGAAGGAGGAGGAGTGGCACTGTATGTGAAAATGACATAAGGGCCACACAGATCCAGGAGGAACAAAATGGGGAGAGATACTGTGGGTTAAGCTGGAAAGGAAAATGGGGCCAGCCATCCGCACAGGTGTGGTCTATAGACCACCAGCCCAGGAGGAAGAAACAGATAGGAGTTGATGCTAGCCATCCAAAGGATGGCAGACAAGGTGAGGCAGTACTGGTTGGAGACTTCAATATACCAGACGTGGACTGGAGCATCCCAGCAGCAGCATCAACTAGGAGCAGATTTATCCTGGACTCCTTCAGGGTGCCTTCCTCAAGCAACTGGTCATGGAACCAACTCGGCAGAAGGCAATACTGAACCTTGTGCTCACAAACAGGGACAGTGTGATGGGGTAACAGTGGGAGCACCTGGGAACAGTGACCACCAGTCATTGTGGTTTGAAATCACAGAAAGAGCAGAACCAAACCACACAAAACACGTATCCTGGATTTTAGGGGGCAGACTTTGGGAAAATGGGGAGATGCTTGAAAGAGGCATTAAGGAATGGGACAGGAATCAGGGATTGAGGAACAGTGGGCAGTATTTAAAATGGGGATTATAAGAACAACAGAATTATGCATTAAGCAGGTTAGCAAGAGGAAAAGAAAGAGGAGACCATTATGGTTTTCCAAAGAGGTAGCAAAGAAAGTGAAAGCCAAAAGATTGCATTCAGGCAATACAAAAGACACAGGCAGAAGGGATAGGGAGAAGTACCAGGAGAAACAAAGGAGGCAGGGAAGTCAGTAAGGAAGCCAAGCTCAGACAGAAGAACACATTGCAAAATCAGTGGTTAAAGGGGACAAAACCTTTACAGGTACATAAGTGAAAAAGAAGGACAAAGGGAGGGATAGTGAGACTGAAGGGGAGGATGGGAGCGGCGTGGAGGATGACAACAGTAAAGCTGACATATTGAACAGGTATTTCTCAGTCTTTACTAAGGAAGAGGGGGTAATGGGTCTGAAGGAGTACAAGGGTGAGAATGGTGCAGAAATGGACACAAGTCCCTTACACGAGAAAGGGTCCTGAAGGAACTGGAAGTAATAAGAGCTGATAAAGCAATGGGGCCAGATGGGGTGCACCAGGGTCCTTAAAGAACTAAGAGAGGTGGTGGCTGAACCTCTGGCTATCCTGTTCAGCCAATCACTGGAAACAGGGAGGTACCCAAAGACTGGAGGACAGCAGATGTAGTCCCCTTATACAAAAGTGGGAACAAAGAGGAAGCAGGAACTACAGACCAGTCAGCCTCACCGGTAGTGGGAAAGATCATGGAAGCACTACTGAAGGAGAGATTGGTGGAACATCTGGTTGTCAATGGACTACAGGACCCAAGGCAGCATGGTTTCACCAGGGGAGTCATGTCAGACCAACCTCATTGAATTTTTGACTGGGTGACTAGGGAGGTGGATCAGGGAGGGCAGTGGACATGGCCTATCTGGACTTCAGCAAGGCCTTTGACACTGTGCCACATAGAAGACTATTACACAAACTGGGGAATATGGGTGTGGGCAGGACAGTAGTGGTGGGTAGGTAACTGGCTGGGTGGCAGGACACAGAGGGTGGTGGTAAATGGTTGTCACTCCACAGAGGGAAGAGTGACCAGTGGGTACCACAGGGACTAGTGCTGGGACCGGTCCTATTCAACATCTTCATCAGTGACATTGCACAGGATCTAGAAGGCAGAATTTCACTGTTTGCTGATGACACAAAGCTCTGTAATAGAGTAGACACACCAGAGGGTGTAGACAGAATGAGAAAGGACCTGCAGAAACTTGAAGAATGGTCAAGGGTTTGGCAGTTGAAATTCAATGCAAAGAAGTGCAAGATAATGCATATGAGGGCACAAAACCCTGGCACAATATATCAGTTGGGGGTGAGGATATAGCGCACCAAGCAGGAAAGGGATCTTGGGTTGTCATCTCTGATGACCTCGCAGAAACAGTGTGACAAGGCATCAGGTAAAGCAAATAGGATGCTGGGATGTATAGGCAGGGGCATCACCAGCAGGAAAAGGGAGGTCATAATTCCGCTATACAAGACACTAGTGAGGCCCCACCTGGAGTACAGTGTACAGTTCTGGAGACCATACCTCGTAAGGACATAGACAGGGTAGAGAAGGTTCAGAGGAGGGCAACAAAGATTGTGCATGGGTTGCATCACAAGTCCTATGAAGACAGGTTGAAGGAACTGAACATGTACTCCTGGAGGAGAGGAGGAGAGAGGATATGATAGAGACATACAAGTATCTTACAGGGAGGAACAGGGTGCAGGAAAACACTATTTTAAGCGAAAAAGATGTTTCAGGACTAGAGGGCATGGGATGAAGTTGGAGGAGGACGATTCAGAGGAAACATGAGAAGAATTTCTTCACAGAACGGTGGTGGACAAGTGGAACACCCTGCCAGAGGAAGTGGTGGGAGCTGAAACAATCACGGATTTAAGAATGCATGGGATAGACATAAAGGAATTCTAGAGGTCAGGGGTAGGGAAATAGACCTCTAGGGAAAACAAACTGAACTTACAAGCTCAAATGGGCAGACTAGGTGGGCCATAGGCCCTTATCTGCCGACACTGTCTATGTATCTATGTATCTATGTACATGCCAAGAAAATGTGAATTAAGTAGATTTGTGGAGTAATCTGTAAAATAATCTGACACAGCAGCAAGAAGGGTCATATTTAGATCAGTATGCTTACAATACAATGTGATTTCAATCTACCTTTACTGAAGTTGATAGTAATGTTTAAAAGGCTAGCTGGTGCTAGTCATAAGTAGCTTTGAAATGATGACACCCAGATTGTGTATTATAATTCTAAAACTGATAAGTGTATTCTCATCTGACCCCAGATAAAGAAGATACCATCAGTATAGATTTGTCAATGTTTTACATATTTATAAAAAGAGTTGAATTCTGATAATAAGATGTGATTTTTCCTCAAGCTGACACATGTATGCATTTGTACATCTGGAAGCCATAGTGAATGTTTGCTGTAGTTCACATCAAAAATCTGCTGCAAAGTATGTAGTGTAGTAAAATTTATACCATTAAAGGCAAATTGGAATGCTCTACAATGAATAATACAAGTAGCATGTAGTATGCAAATTTACACAGTTCACAATTGCAACAGACCTATTCCAGAACTAAATCCACTCTGGAAATTATTGGTCTCCCCAGGTAATTTCTGTAAGTTCATTGTATTTTGGCATGGCAAAAAGGTAGTATGTAAATGTTTTTAATGAGTACTGTGACAAGTGGACAGCCAGTTCTGAGTACACTATGATTTTTTGTAATATAAAAATGTGTTATGGAGTGTCTCTCATGAGAGGTGCTGAGATAGCATGTGTGAGTTGACACACACACACACACAGGTTTTAGATACAAGGTGTTACCTTGAAGGCTGGAAGTTAATTACAGACTAGAAGAGGCCTTAATCAAGAATTTCCTGTTTTTCTAAGTTAATTATAGCTTTAACTGCTAAGAGGAAATCAGTATCCATTTTATGATGTTTCAAGGAGGAAACCAGGTTTGGCACATTGGTGCAAAATCATAAATACTTTGATGTCTGTGTGAGAGGATACTGCTCATAGCTTAAAGGAAATTTACAGACTTGATTGGGAAGTCATATGGGAAAGGAGTTTCTGCTGACGTAACCTTAATTATCTTACCTTCTAATATGATAAAATATCCTGGGTGTATGATTTTTCATAAACAGAGGAGGAGCTAGGTGACCTCACACAAAGGGGTTGGCAAATACAGTTTTTAAACAGATTCTGTTTTCCTTCAGAAACACTTTTATCTACACTCTGACAAAGAAACATCTTTGAGCACTTTAAGCAAGTATACAGGTAGAGAGAGAGGCAATATCTAAGTACTGTAGTAGGAATTGCACTGTTAAAACCTTGTTCTTTTAAAAGATTGTATGGTTCTTGTGATATAATGGTTCTGTATTTTATGTTTTACATACTTGTATCTATTTTAGTAAAACTCTATTTTTTAGAGCCTACTTGGTCTGTCTTTGAATTTCTTTTCTTTTACAAGTGACGTATATATGGTTAAAGCAGACACTGTGAATAAGCTTGAATGGTGATACCAAACTGGAAAAAGGTAAGAGTAATCTGAAGTCTTTATTAGAGTTTTTAAGGGTTCAGTTTGTATGCCTGGTTAGGTGCCCGTGAGGCAAAGATATCTGGTCCCCTCAAGACAGAATTATCTAAGCCTGTGCATTGGGTATGCTAGCAAGAGGTTCACAGTTTGAATCCTCCAGAACTGAGACCAAAGGTTGATTCAACCCACAAAACAAACAGGAGGGTTACCCTGTTTCTGTTAACTGTTCAAGACTGCACTCAGGTTGGCACTTTGGGAGTAGAGGGCTGACCTGCTGAGTGGGTTTGTGACAAGTACTTCTTCCCAGCCCTTAAGCAAGTTAATTGCAACTGTCTCTTCCACAAATTCTTGTACGTGGAATTCCAGTTGCTCTAGTGGATCACATTGCAAGAGGTGGTAGTTCTGTTCCACGTGGAGAAGTTCCATACACATCACTCTGTACTGTTGTGTGCTTTTGATTGATAATACCACCACACTTACTAGAATGTTTAATTTTGATAGAACTATACTTTTCAAGTTCCTTAAGAGCTTATTTTGAACTCCAGTTAAATTGTGTTGACAACGATCCCCTGAGATTTGTCTATAGCATATGTCAGATATGTCTTTTCCACCAGCCAATAAATGTCTTAACAGCACAGATTTTACTTACTGGGGCATGCAAGAAGATTTCAGCTTAAAGGATTGTTTATGTTGTTGATGCAGTATGAGTCTGTGAGGGACTCATCACCATGCATAGCTTTAAGTCTCAAATTTCAGTATAATGTCTGTAGCTTCTCAGGTGGAACAGAACTAAATATAGAATGGGGAGGTAGTGATGGAAAGTGCTACACAGGAAAAGGACTTGGAAGCAATAATGTCAGACAGTTTAAAGGCATCAGCATAATGCAATATGGGATGGGCAGGGTGACTTGGGTGCTGGAGTGCAAAGAGAGAGAGAGAGAGAGAGAGAGGGACTGCAAGCAGAAGTGAGGTACTGCTGCCACTGCATACTGTAGGGCACTGGTTTGTCCTCACAATGGAGTACTGTGTGTTTTTAGTCCACATCTGAAGGCGGAAATGGATAGGTGGAGGCAGAATCTGCATCATGCTGTAGAACATATATACTGTAGTGCCACAGAATTCACTGTTCATGTGAATTTGCATTCGGATATATAGTGTTTCCATAGTGCCCAGCTTCCTTCCCTATCTCCTTCATCCTGAAGCCTCTACTCTATGCTCAGCATGTGATGTCATTGATGATATCACATCATATTTTAACCAATGGCAGGACTATATTCTGCCACAGAAATGAATAAATCATGCCACAGAAATCAGAAAATGGTGCTGCAGAAATCTAGAAGCCCTGCCATAGAAATCAGGCCAAAGTACCACATAACACTAGGGCCCCTGACAATAGGACAACAGGCCTTTTTCTGCTAACGTATTCTCTGTTTCTATGTTCTAAGTACCAGCAAGTGCAACAAACTCTGGCCAGAGCTGATAGGGCTGCATTTGGGGTAAAAATATTGAAAATTACCAAAGTTACAAGCCTGAATTAGCAAAATTTAATGTATGCTCATAAATTGTTGCTTTGTAATATTTGTACCAAATTTTCAACATAGCCTTGTTATGACCATGCCTCATGAAGAAAGGCAGAAAAATGTTCAACTCCTGGCCTAAAGGTGATTTCACACAGGACTGCTAAATCAGCTTTCGGGACACAAAAGACATTTGGGCGGTTGAAAATGACAGCTGTCACGTCATGAGGTGCTGTAGAAGATATGGCTATGTTGTAAATTTTGGGGAAAAAGTTGAAAATTACCAAAGTTACGAGCCTGCATTCGCAAAAGTCAATGTCAGCTCATAACTTGGTTGTTTTAAATATTTTACACCAAATTTTCCAACATAGCCTTCTTATGATCCCACCTCATGAACAAGGGCATAGAAAATTTCAACTTCTTCCCAAATGCGGAATCACCTTTGGGATATAAAAACATTTTGACCAGGATTTTAATAATGACAGCTGTCACACTCATGAGGCGCTAAAGATATGGCTATGTTGTGAATTTATTTGGGAAAAAGATTGAAAATTACCAAAAGTTACTAGCCTGCATTCTCAAAATTCAATGTACAGTAGGCTCATAACTTCATTGTTTTTACTAATTCTACACCAAATTTTCAACATAGCTTTGTTATGGCCCCACCTCATATGAACAAGGGCAAAGAAAATGTTCAACTCCTGCCTAAAGGTGATTCTGTGCAGAGGCTGCAAAATCACCTTTCGGACAGATCTGCCTAATGATAGTGCCTTTGTTCATGAGGTGGGTTCCCAAAGAAGGCATGTTGAAAATTGGGGCAAAATGACCAAGTTATGGTACTAAGTTCAAAACAACATTGAAATACATTGAGCCAATACCTGTTTCCTCCATTCACGGTCCGGCTTTGAAGAGTGAAGATGTGTCTGTAGTCCAGAGAGGATTATGTTGTTGGACTCCCAATCAGTAAGTAAGGGCTTGGGGGGTGGTGTGTGGGTGCTGAGTGGGAGGGTCAGGTGGGGCATTGTAATGGCATAAAAGACATTGCTAGACTTTTTTACTGGTTAAAAAAAGAAACAAATGAGGATTCCTGCACTGGGGGATTGGTTGGTTGGGGGAAGAAATAATAAATATAAAAATTAAAAAGGAAAACCTCACACATAACCGTGAATGTCACGGTAATGGATGGGTGGGGTGGGGACTGCTCCCCAATTGTACAGTAACACTGCTGCTGTACTCTGTGGCTGTCTCTCTCAACCACCAGACCATGCTGGTCACTAAGCTTCATGCATGCAGCTCTTCAGGTGCTATGTGGTGCTCTCTCTTCTCTCTCTCCCTCCTCTGCTCACTTTCCACAGTTCTTCTGTCCAGTACTGGGACCACACTGCCACGGTGTAATGCTGGTAGGATGGAGTGGAGGGGGAACCCACTGAGGCATGATCCTCACAGAGAGATACAGACAGAGACACATACAGACAGGTGTCAGACAGAGAGGGACACTGCAGGACTTAGGAGTCACAGGTCCTGGTCTCGCACTCTCCCTGTCACTGTCTCTCTCTCTCTCTCTCTTCCTCAGTCCACAGCTGACTGTCAGAGCGAATGCTGCTGGAGTAAAAATCACGCACCTTTTCCAGGACTCTGTACCCATGAGCTGTCCACTTCTCAACACTATGTAATGGCCAGTGAAGAGCAGGACACAAGGTGCAAGGCAGGAACAGATGTGAGACAGAGACGAGGACACATGCTGTCATACATTACATGTTGTCTCTCTGTCTCTCTCTCCCTCAGTGTGGCACTATGGCAGCTGATCACTTCGCTCTTTTTCTCTGTTGTGTGAACATGCAAGGGGCATCTTTCTCTGGAATGAAGCAGCACAAAACTAAGGTGCCACAACTCTGCAAAGGTCACCACTACTGCGTGATACAAACGGGACAGATGTGGGACAAACACACTGAGCCATTACCACTGAACCTCTCTTGCTTCCCCACATATTGTAATGACTTCTGTTGTGCTTTTGCTTTCTGAGACATGTACTGAGTGCCGACAGCACTTCTGAGTCCCTCCATGGAACCATGCATTAAAAGGGAATTTAATGCATGGGCACTCAGAGGGACTCCATGAATTGGGCTGCACATTTATTGCAACCCATTTTATAAGACAACAATAACCCATGACACTGTATGGGGTTAATAGTATTTAATGCATACCCAAGGTGTATTGTAGAGCATGAGGCCACAGGCCGAGTGTCCTCACAGCACCCCAGGAGTGGTTAAAAAGGGACTGTATCCTGTTGCCTCCCAAAGTTCTCCTGAGAAGAAAAACACACTGGATGGAATGGATGCCTGTTATGCACAGAGAAATGTGATGCATACACTACTGATGTGATGGGTCACATTTCCTGTGTGTTATACTACTTTGTACTGTGTCAACGAGGTGTGCATCATGCCCCTCCTAACCTCAATGAAGTACATACATTCATATGTACTTTGACTCCTTCATATGTTAAACAGCTTGGTGGTGAGCTGCTCTTCTCTCTCTCTCTCTCTCTCTCTCTCTCTCCCTATCATTTCCATTCAACATGCTGCTTTCTGCTGAACACAACTGAGGAAAATAAAACACAAGTTGCCCAAAGTGAACATTGATGCCCAGGACTCAACTACACTGAAGTAGGGGAAAGACAGAACAGTAGTAAGCAGCCACAGTACCAGACAGCACAGTGTGACATTCAGAGATTATTTCATACAGCGATTGTGACAAACAGAGTGAACTGAGAGAGAGAAGCTGAAACTGGGGGTCTTGCTGCTCACTGTAGCTCTGTCTCTTTCTCTCTCTCTCTCTCTCTCTCTCTCTGGTCTCTTGCTGTAGCACCCACCAGGAGACTTTCACTGGAACTTTGGGAGTCAACACAGACAGACACAGTGAGCAGCACAGCATGCTGATGTAAACTCATCGGGCGAAACTTCACTATCTCTCACTTACTTGCTGCTCTCTGTCTCTGCTTACTGTCTGCTGTCGGGTCTCTGACTGTCTTTCTCTCTCACTCTGATCACGAAACGTACAGCAGACAGGAGTGGGGGCTGGGGTGTCTGCAGAACCTGGTCACAGCAATCGGACCAAGACCACAGGACAGGGTACATTACTTGGGATTGTCATTGCTGTGATCAAATATGTCACATCTGCTCTTACACTTAAAATTCATTGGACAGCTGGCAGGCAATTTCTGTGGACATTTCTTTATACCATGACAAGACTTGTTTATAAAGTATGTTGGGACACCTGGGATTTGCACATTATGCAGTTAAACAGCAGGAGGACACCTTTATCACTGTATGAGACACAAGGAGGAGAAACAATATTACAAGATGACAATACAGCATTGTAGGTTCCTAAGTTTTGTGTATGTGGCTTATTGTGTACGGACTGGATTTCTTGACAGTGTACATTTCCCACCCACTGCGATCGGTACTTGCAACTGCCCATATGCTAAATTCCACTTTCACTGCACTCTGGCACACACAGTATTTATCGACCGCCTGCTTTTCCCACATGCTGTATACTGTTTGCTGCCTAAAATGGGCAACATCATGGTGGGTGGGGAGCCACAGCATGGGAAATCTAGGCGGACAGCCATGATCTGATCACCTTGCTCTCACTATTTCAATGGCTGCCTGTTTGCTATGTTCCCTTCAATAGATATTGAGTTCCAAGGCAACTTTCCTGACTCCCTGCATGAAACTGTGCATTAAAATGAGTATTTAATGCATGGCTACATAGGGGTTCTAGACCAATCTGGTTCTCGTTCCTACCAATTACCTATAGAAGTGCTTCACAGGCAGAGGTGACTGTGTTGTCACTCCAACATATTGTTCATTCACAAGGAATGCGGGAGTCCTTTTTCATAGCAAGAGGTCTGCAGGACTCCGCCCACTGTGGCCCTAAAAAGTGGCTGCTTGTTGGAAGCATTCCAGAAAGCATTCCTGAAAAGAGAGTGGTGGAGCTTACAAGAGAGGAGCCATCCTACACTTAGTCTCTTCCCAAACAGGGACAGCATAGGAAAGATCCTAGAACAGGACCTAGTGGAAATGAACAGTCACCAGACTGTGTGGTTTAATATCAAATTAGATACAGAGAGCAAACAGTCACATACAAAGTCATGGGGCAAGATTTTTGAAGCAGCACAATTGGCGGTAGGTGGCCAGCATCAGAGGTCATTGACGCGAAGGCACTGCTACGTCAACGAACCATGACGGAAGGGGTGCTTGCATCAAACCTTGCAGCAAAGCACATTTTCCAAACACAGCAGTGGCAAAACCGCTGCAGCCTGTATCAAATGAGCCTGCACCACCCTGCATCAACAAATGCCCTGCAACAAGGTGTAGGCATGGCTACGCCATCCACAGGCCCCAACAGCAAAGGACTGCGATTTTCTAACATGATCGCAGAGCAGCCGAGCACAAAGTGGCCACACTGCTAGACCAGGCAAGGCTGGTCCAAGGTGCTTGAGTATATAAACCAACACACAGCACAGGCAGGCCCCAGTCAGGCAACAGACACAGTGGTGTGCAGACAACACAGTGTGACCTGAATGAGGAAAATGCCTGGTGCAGCAGCCAGACTGGTGCTCAGGATCATCATGGAAATGTGGAGGCAGAGCCATGCCCGACAGCAATGCCAACTAGCAGCACGGCAGTGACAAGCTGCACAACAGCAGCAAGCAGTAGTCCACAGGCACTACGCACTCTGGTGTACCGCACAAGAACCCTCATACCTGGAACCTTGGTGAGGAACAGTGCCTGGCCTGATACTGCCTGTCGAAGGCAGTCATGTCTACACTCAGCGATGTTCTGAGGCCACAGCTGACAGGTCGGACCCACAGAAGCAACCCCATAGTGGTCGAGGTGAAGATCAGCACAGCAGTATGGTTCATAGCCACTGAACCTTCCAAACACCAACCAGAGACATGCTAGGTATCTGCCAGTCATCTGTATCAAAATGCATATGGCAGGTGGTGGAGACACTCCTACACCACACAAGGCACTACATATGCTACCCATAGGATGCCCATGAACAGCATGCCATGCAGCAGGGCTTCTATAACATAGAACAGCTGCCTGCATGTTTGGTGCAATTGATTGCACCCACATCAACATCAAGGCACCCACAGTGGATGAGGAGGTGTTTGTCAACTACAAGGGTGAGCACAGCATGAACAAGCAGGTGATATGTGAGAGCTGAAACAGAATACTCATCGTGGTGACAAAATAACCTGGATCATCATATGATGCATTCATCTTCAAGCACTGCGGAATCGCGGAGGTCCTTGAACATGGAGACATAACAGATGGCTGGCTGATAGGTGGGTGCAGGTACAACGCAGATGCACAAGTGCCACACCACACCCACAACATGATCCCTGCACACGCAACATGATGGCCAGGTCCCACACACCAGCAATAGAACAAGGTCAGAACATGTGAATATGGAACACAGCATGGTCGCTTGGTAACACAGGGTACATAGTAGAACACATACGGCAGCCAATGTCACAGATGCACTGTCAGCAATGATCACCACACACACAAACAGATGTGCACAGACAGTGGCCAAGGAGTATGCACACAGGTCCACATGCCCCACAATGACCAGCATATGGGTATTGGGTGGTGCAACACACAGGATGGCTATCACGGGCGTAGTCTGCACCATCCATGACTGAACTGCAGAGCACCGCATATGTTGTGTGTGTGCTGCTGCTGAGCTGCCAGTGTGACACAGACACAGCAGACATAAACACACATTGTGGCATACCCCATATGGAAGTACACACACATGGCACAGGACACATGCCATGGACAAACATGGGGCAAACAACCATGTAGGTGTGAACAGTCCATTATGCTGAAACCCACAGCACACGTACATCCACAGCACTGTGGTGCAAGGGCTGTACTTGACCACACTGCCATGTGGTGCAAGGATACAGCACAGCAGCATACTGCACACCACAGATGAGCCATAGGTGGATACAGCACAGGGGCACAGACACATGGGTGGGCCTGCAGGCGTCTGGAACATAGGGGACATGCAAGGGCCACACAGGCCAGCACACATGTGACTGTGTGGCAGTGCAACAGCACATGATGCCACCATGCATGCATTGCTGGAACACACAGGCCATGCAGACACACAGAGCTGCCACCCAGCATACCCCACTCATGCTGACTGTAACATATGTCTCCGCAGGTGGCAGTGGAGATCTGCTCCTGCCATGGCTGATGATACCCTACAGGGCACCTGCCACAGAAGGCAAAACACAATACAATGAGGCACATGCTGTAATGTGTTCAGTGATAGGCGCATATTGGACTACTGAAGATCCATTTCTGATGCCTAGACTGGCCAGGTGGTTCACTGCAGTACAGCACAGCCATGGGGTGCAAGATATTCATAGCATGCTGCATACTTCACAATGTAGCCATTGAGCAGCACATACAGCTGCCTGAGGAGGACAGTCACATGGAAGGCAGCAATGCAGGTGTGGCACCAGATGACAATGCAGAGGGCGTGTTGATGGCAACACTGCAGTAGTGTGTGGCAATGCAGCAACATGGGCAGCAGCCTGACACCGGACACGGGATATGCTTGTCAGGAATCACTTTGAGTGACCTTGGACAGATAGTGACACCAGCATGCAACCTGCTAGTGACATCTGTAGCATGGCAATAACACAGTGAACAGTCTCACTGTTGTACCTGCACAGTCTGCATGGACAGGGGAGCAGCAGACACCCAGATGGAGGACAACCAGCCAATGCCCATCCCAGAAGCATCACAGAGTGACATGCTGCTACATGGGAAGATGGCTACACTGCAGCCCTGTGCTCATCTATCACCATGTCTGCAGTGTCACAGTTTTGCCCGTAGCTGCACGACACATCATGAACATGGAATGCAGAATCCACTGCAATGTGTGTAGGGACATAGCCCATGGGACTATACTGTAATAGTGCAGCATGATATGTCCCAGTGGTCCGGTGCCCTCCGCTACCCAGTACCTCATGGATGACCCTGCATCACACACAAGATACACACTGCACACACCATTACAGTGCTGCAGTGTAGCTGTAGGCCTGGCCCATCCATACCACCAATACAGCAGCTGCCATCACAACCCACTGGTGCCACTGTGCATTGTGGCCCCAATGCCCTAAGATCCTGCCATCCAGCAGCAATGTGGGCCACCATCCAATGCTACTGTGGCATGGTCCCACGCCCCATGTGGCAATAGTGGTGATGCTGACCACCACACAGTGATGCACATGCAGTATTTACCACACCCCTGTGAGGCACATGTGGCAGGGTACAGACACAGTTGCGGCAGGGGAGCAGCAATAGCAGCAAGGTGATGCAGAGACAGGCATAGTGATGCAGCTGCGTTAGAACCAATGGGATGTGCATGCTATCTGATGTATTTGCAGACTGACATGTGTTAGTGTGCCATACATGCAGGAGTGCTCACCACTGGAACTCGTCCCCAGTACACAGCATCAGTGCTCACTCCGCTGTGCGTGAAATGCCACCCTGCTCAGTAGCCAGCCCCCATCCTCGAGCACAGTCGCATGTGCCTCCCGCCCTGTAGTGCCGTGACAGGTACCCATGGAATTGCAGCATGTACACTGCGACATGCGTCAAAAGCCCCAAGTGACACAAAGGAGATGCAATAGCCGACAGTGCGCATCAGTCCCCACCACAGGCAGCGCTAAGTCAGCTGAAACAGCATCAGTGTAGGCCCACAGCTGTGCATGGGTGCAAGTAGGGCTTGTGGACATCTAAGCCCTGTCTGACTGTGCTGTGTAGCACCACCACGTGCCAGACACTAATACCACTAGTACCACAGTAGCACACATTGATCTGTGTCACTGTCTGACCACACTCCAGTTACACCAGTGGCTGCCTGCCATTGCTGAGGGGCATTGCTTCCACAGAGCTTCTGGGTGTTCTACAGTGCATAGAGCACACCCAGGTGCAACAGAGGTGCAGCTACACCACAGAATGGCCAACAAACATACAAGACAGCCAAACTTCACAGATGCTGAGACTGTGCACCTGGTCAGCTGTGTCCAGACATGGGCACGGGGTGATTATGCCCCCAGGTGCTTCTGGACACCCAAGGAGGTGGGACGGGGTGTGCCATATCATCCAATCATCTAGAGGCCCTGTCAGGTGTGCCACGCATGATACACCAGCTGAAGCACAAACTGAATGATATGGCACTGTGAGAGCCAGGGATCCTGAAGTGCCTACGAGATCAGGCAAGGGAGGTGACATTGCCATGCGTGGAGGACATCACAGACAGACCGTGGGCACGGCATGGGTGATATGCGTGCACAGTCACCACTGCACCTGCATACAGCATTCACTGTGTGTAAAGGCATGGAGTGACCTGTTACCTATTACTGTTCCACAGATGCAGCACCAGGAGTGTCCACCGAGGGCGGAGGATAGGATGTTGACTGTAACAGGGACAGAAATGGAGACCATGATGCACAAGATGATGCAGCACAAGGTAGGTGTATACTCTGCACAAATACACATAGGACTGTAGCCACACATACAAACTGCCATGTGTGTGACATGGTGTTGGCATGGCCCCACATGCTGTGGCACAGCACATGCATCCCTGCATGTCCCTTGTGCATGCACATGGCGGCACAGGACATGCATGCCTAGTATTGCAACAGACATGTGTGGGACACCTGTACGTACAGAGGGGCCTGCCGTGAGTGTGCATAACTGTATGTGCCTGTGCCATGCATGCCATGCAGTACCTGTGCCATGGTACTGGTAATGCATGCAGCCACCACATGCACAACATCACAGTGCTGCTGTGATGGCCAATGTGTACATTGCATTATGTCCCATTATGTCATTTCAGGGACAGCACAGAGGACCACGCACGCCAGCATCTGATAGCCCTGCAGGATGCCATGTCCAAGCTGAAGCACAAGGAGGCACACCAGTGTGCAGAGTGGACCCTACTGATGCAGCAGAACAGGGACAATAATGACTCTAGGGACACTGTAGCACATGGGGACCGGTGAAGGTATGGCCACAGGCAATCAGGGGCTGCTCAAACAACACAGGGGACATGGGGTGCATGCACAGGCACCATCCCATGCTGGTGCACCACCACCAGTGCCACCAGCCAATGGTACCAATGTGCCTCCACACATGTGTGGCAGTCAATGTGTTGCAGCCCTCAGTGGATATGGGTGCCTGTGCCCATGTATGTGACATGCCAGGGGTTGCAGGATGGCTATCTCCATAGATCTGCTGCAGGATGATGGTGACATACAGGACTTTGTTGGGTACTCTGCAGGCAGATGAGGATGTTGCCATGAAGCTGGCTGCCCTACAGGACTCAGTACAGGCTGTACTGGGACCCTAGACAGGTATGGTGCGTAGTAATAGGTAGGTCCTCTGCGCACATGGGTACTGCAGGTTTTGGCCTCCACTGAATGTCTACTACAGCCATGGTGTAGAAGTGTAGGTAGCACACACAGGTATCTGTGCTTGGATATCAGCCTGTTGCGTGCCGTGACAGTTAGCCTTGTTACATACTGTATGCATATAGCCATGTAGGTATGTTGTTTCTGATGTTTTGTGTGCCCATGTTATGCTTGTGTGATGTGTGATAGGTCAATAAACATACATGCTCCTGTTTTGTGATGGTGTGCTGTGTAGTCTGTGATCACATGGGTCTATGCTATGTTGCATGCTCAGTATGCAGATCCATTGGCTGATGGTATGTTGGTGGGATGGGTATATAGGATGTATGCCACATTGGCCATTAATATGTCAGTGGGTGCTACCCATAGTGACAGTCTAATGCTCAGTGTAGGTTGGTCAGTGGTGTGCAGTGTGGTTCACCCGTGCACTGGGTATGTGGTGAGTGGCACACAGGAGAGGAAAAACCCCAGTGGAGGAAACCTCTGGGACCCATGGCCACTGCACCACCCGTCCTCCAGGCTCCTGTGCCGCCATGACAGAATGCATGGTTGTCCATGTGCTGCACAGCTGGGTCTGGGCATGGCCTGCATGCCATCATGGTGGGATGGTGGCCCTCATGCACATACATGCTGAGCATGTAGGCATCATGCAGCAGCACATGACATCCATGTGTTCTGGTGATGTGCTCCCCCACGTGTGCTGCATGGGGTGTACTGTGGAGTAATGGATGTTGCCTCTGTGTACGACTGGTGAAGTGCCATGTGATGTGTCTTAGATGTACCTAATACGCACCGGCCGTGCTATGGCAGACAGTGCATGGAAGTATGTGACTGTGTGTGTTCCTGGGTGCCTTTGTGTTTCAGTGGCGTGGGTCCAGTGTGCAGGTCATGGCATGACATGACCTGATGTGTATCCACCACAGTTGTGGTGGCTACCCGGATGCCCCACTGCATCCCTTGCCTAGGACCACCAGGCATAGTGATCGCCGAGGGTCCTCTTCCGGTGTGCCTGCTGTTGTTCACCAGGCCCATGGCCAACAGCATCCTGTTGTACCTGTCCCTCGCTGCTCTGGACCCGCTAACGTTAGTAGTGGTGGTGTCCTCCAGCTTCCTCTTCCGCCCATGGCATCTGCATGCTGGTTGTGCAGGCACAGTGGTGGGGGCATGGGACATATCCTGTGGTCCGCGTCTGCCATGTGTGGGTACCATCATCAGCTGCAGCCGTGCTGGCATGGCTCCCCATGCAGTGTTCCATGTGTGCAGCAGGGTCCAGTGATGGCATGCTCCATGTATCTGTATGCTCAGTGGTGGACCGCTACCATCTAGTGTGTTAGTCCGCTGGTGCTGCTGTGTGGGCTGTGCCCACTGGGTGCATTCACACATTGGGCCTTGTCTCCTGGTGTATGTCTGCAGCTGTGCGGTGTCGCCTCACACACCTGTGCGAACACCACCTATGGTAGTAGCATCCACTGGTCCACCTTGTGTGGGATCCCGTCCATGTCATAGGAGTAGTATCACCACCTGTGCCTGTCATGCACAGTGTGGCCTGTTGCACATTGGCTGTCCCCTGTAGCAAGTCTTTAAGGTGCTCTGGCATTTGTACCATGCCCCATGACATGTTGCTCACTGCCTGTTCCACCCCCAGGTGTGACACTGCATGTCAGCCATTGCTCGCGTGACAGTGTCCTGCACTGGCATTTGATCTCTGCTGGGTTGATATGGCACCGTGTGTTCCAGCGTGTCTACATTGTCCCATGTGCCCATATCCATTGCAATGGAACTGGCATGCATGCTGCGGCGGTGTCCCATATGTGTTGTCCAACAGTGCCATGTCTGGGACCTGCATGCCTGCAGCTGGGACTGTGTACCCTTTCATGTTGTACATGTGCACACTGTTTACAGGTGTGACCGATGCATGCGGTCTGCTGTGCAAGTTTGTGCTGCTGTGGCTGTATGGATGAACATAGCTGCCATGGGCAGTGGCTGTTGCGGATGTCTGTGTCTGTGGCCTGCATCAGTTGACTGTGTGCATGCATGTGCATGTTGCTGTGCACCGTGGACTGGACATGTGCCACCAATGTAGTGGCATGCATTGCCTCTGCTGCTGGTGTGCTCCTGTGTGGCCAGTGGTCCCATCGTGGCATGGATGGTGGCTGTGCAGTACTGTGCATCCCTGTGCCACTGGTCGCCTGTATGCCATGGTCTTGGCTGTGGCATGGTCCATGCACCACTGGTGTAGGTGTTGGCCTGTGTGTCTGTTGACATATCCATCCCACTGTGTGGCTGCCTGTCACACATCACCCAGGCTATGTTCTGAAGGGCACTGGCCATTGTTGTTGTGGTCTGTGTCTGTGCCCGCTGACTCTACCAGTTCCCATTGCTGATCAGTGCTGCACTCCATCATTGATGTCATGTGCTCCAGTGAGGATGCCTTGCTGCTGACTACATGACAATACACCATTCATCATGGTGAGTAGCTCCATGTAGTAGCCACATGTACTCGGTTGGCCTCCACCATGATGTCCTGATGGCGCCAACACCTCCATGATGGTTGCCAGGTGTTTGTCTGTTTGAGTGTTCTGTACCTCCACTGCATTATGTAGGTCCGAGGTGTGATGCGATTGAGGACTCCACCTGTATGACCTCCTGGCAGATACAGGCTGAGATCGTGGTCCAGTGGTGATGATGTAGGTTCTGTCCCATCTGTAGCCGCTGTGTGACCGCATGTTGCATGGGTGATGTGGGGCTGCTGCTGCACCTTGCGTCTTCTGCAGCTCACTGAATCACTGCTGTTGCTGTTCAGCTCAGTATTGCTGTGCATATTCTGTGCACTGCTGTGCACGCTGGCAGTGGGGCTTGCCACAGTATCCATGCGTGTTGACTCACTGTCTACCCTATGTCCTCCTGTACACCATCCCCGCCATGCCATTGGACCCAGTGTCAGTGTTGTTTTGGCCGCCACGCCATGCTGCTCCTGCCATTCCTGTTGCTGTTGGTGGTCTATAGTGCGTGTGCTGATCCTGCTCCTGCTGCTGCTGTTGTCCTCATCACGCCTGCTACTGCTGGTGCTGGTGCTGTCACTGTCTGTGTTGCTGCCTCTGCAAGCTCATCTGCAGGAGAACAGGGACATCATTACATGTCGTGTTCACAGATGCAACATTAGTGCCCCTGTGAATTGTGTCCATACCTGCCCATATATGTCTGGGCAAGTCTGAGCAGTGCTGTTGTTCACCACAGCCTTGTTCAGTCATCATGTGTGTATTGGATCAGTGACATGCCACATATGTGTGGTTGTGTCCACAGTGGTGCCTGTGTCTGCCATGCAGCCCATGGTCACATGCGCAGGTGGCACACATCCAGCCATGTGTGTGTTGTTGTCATGATTTGTCCTGCATTGTGTTGCCCCACTGCACATTGTGCCCTTCACATGCATGTTGTTGTGGTGGCGTGGGCCATGGTGCCCTCCACTGCCATTTGCACAGCCCTCTATGTGGTGTGTCCACCAGTGGGTGCACTAGACAACCATGCACGCATATGTGTTGTTGTGACCTGTGGGGCCTGTCTGATGCTCCTTATGTCTGTTACTGCACATGGCATCCCATCCCTGCACACCTTACACTGTATGCTGCAGCCTATAGAGGTCTAGGTTGGTGTGCCCCTTTGTGCATGGTCTCATGTGTGCTGCTACTTGCTTGTTCAGGGCCAGCCAGGGTCAGCAGCTGTTGGTCCTCTGCCTGTGCCACTGGTACACCACCTGTTGTGTGCCAGTTTCTCCTTGCTGCCCCACCTAACATCATTGTAGCACTTCTGCAGCACCCATACACTGCGTCTCACAGGACCCATGGCATTCACATGTGTTGGTACCAATGCTCATGCCAGTCTCTGCCTGTCCCATGTCCTTGTCACCCTCCGGGGCAGCAGCAGCGTACGTTGTTCCTCCACCTCCTCCACTAGTACCTGTGTTTCAGTTCTAGTGAAGTTCTGCTTCCTGCCTGTGGGCGGTGGTTGGCAGGACTGTGCCCATTGTCCTGCATCCCCTGTGTTTCCCCTTCCACTCCTGCTCTGCTTTCTGCATCTGATGCACTGCTAGCAGCTGCAGGGCTTCTCCTGTCTTGCTCGCTCCATGGCCACCACCTGACACCTGCGCCTCTCTCCTAGCTTCCTTTAGACTCACACGCCCATTCACCCCTGACCTGTGCTGTGTGTCTAGTCCGACTGCCTGCTGCATGGGAATCAC
Organism: Neoceratodus forsteri; assembly: GCA_016271365.2. Taxonomy (NCBI): domain Eukaryota; kingdom Metazoa; phylum Chordata; order Ceratodontiformes; family Ceratodontidae; genus Neoceratodus; species Neoceratodus forsteri. The sequence continues at coordinate 1,876,336,194 of CM057456.1, forward strand.
ACCCAGATCCATCAGTGGTACTGTCCTCATGTGCCCTCTGCAGCCTGCACTCTGCGTGCTCTTTGGGCATGTGGCTGTGTTCTCCTTCTCCTGTCTGCAGACTAGCCAGCTCTGCCATCTTGTTCTGTAGCTGCAGCATCCTTTGCCCTCTGTGCCCTGCACTCTGTGGGACCACTTTCTGGGTTGGCCCATCTTCTCTGTGTGGCAGCCATGGAGTCTGCTTCACAGTCCACATCTATGGCTGACGATTGTCTTTCCTCTGTGCCCTGTGCTCTGTGGGTACCCTACCCAGCATCACACGTGTTCCCGTCTGGCTGTTGGGGGTTGGTCTCACTATCCCCAGCTGTGCCTGCATGGTCCTGTGCCCTCTGTGCACTGCTCTTGCATTGCTGTTCCATTTGCCCTGTGCCCTCTGTGTCTGCTACCCATGTCTGGACAGTATCATGATGTCCATCACTGGCACCATGCTCCTTGCGGGTTGTGCACTGTGGTCTGCTTCAGCCACCTGTAACCCTAGTCGCCCTGCCCATCGTGCACTGTCACGGGGTTATTTCCCTCCTCCATCCCGCATCGTCCTCTCCCTTCTCTTGCCACCCTCTGTGGCCCTGGAATCCTTCCCTCCCTTGGTCTGGCCCTTTGCTGCATGGCTTCCACCCTGCTGTGACATTCTTGGAGTCTGACTTCCTGGTTGATGCAGCCAATGACTGTCAAAGCCCCATGCGTCATTCTTATGGGATGGGCTGCCGGCTGTGTCCTTGCAAGGACTTTGCTGCTTTGCCACTTCTTGGAAATTCTGGCACAGGCAAATGGACACAGCTGCCTTAACACTGGCATCACCCTTGCGCATGCACCATTATTTCCAGCCTTGGATGGAAAATCCTGCCATGGAGTCAAATATTCTGAAGTTAGTGCAGGCGCTACTGGGGTTTGTGGCTTTAGTGGGGTTAGGCTATATTCATAAGCCCCTGCAACGTGTACTAAATCTGTTAGAGCCCAAGTGCTAACATAATGCTGCCATCTTGCAAATCAGGGGGTCCCCTCCTACATATGGGCACTGTGGCATGTTTAAAGGTTTGCAACGGTGATAAATGGCACTCAAAGTGGGATATTTACTGTTGCCAAAGTCCATGACTTAACTGGACACTAAGCCCACACCCCAGCACCAATGATGGCAGGATGGGTGTACTGCAGCTGTCTGCATCCGCTCGCCCATCATGTCAGCAAGGTTACAGGCCCAGATGGCCATGTGCACCCCACAAATGTCTGCCCCATAATAGAGAGGCATCTCTGGTGTCCAGTGGTACCCCACCCTGAACACCTGTCCCATAGCAAGTAGGTATTCCTGGTGTCTAGCATTGCCCCCACCACCTGAACACCCATCCTGTTAAAGTATCAATCTCCTGCACCCCACCCCTGAATACCCATCCCGTTAAAGTATCAATCTCCCTGCACCCCACCACCCTCAAGCATGTGTTGTTACTGTAAGTGTACATATCTCACCTTGTCTAGTAGCACCACCCACCACCTTAAAACCCAGTCCATATTCCATAGACTATCCCTGGTATCCAGTGTACCCAATGCCTGTCAACAAATGGACCAGCACATTGGTGGGCCTGCAGACCCTACTTGCCCCACTTGTTCCAGCACACCACCCATCCAACCTCCCATTACCAGGGCCACTGAGATGTTCATGGCCCCGATACAGCAACTAGCACAGCCTCCTTGGCTGGCTGTCATGTGAATAGACAGTGTGTGCACACAGTATACTGTATGGGCACACTATCAGATCATACAACAGCCAGCCGAGGAGGTGAGAGGAGGTTATGTTGGTCACCATATCAGGAGTCCTCAAACATCCCTGGTGACCCTGGTATGGGGCTGGATGCATGGTGTACTAGGAGCAGGAAAGGGTTAGTTGCCAGACCACCAATGTTTGTAGGTCCATTTATCAAAGGTATTCAGGGGTGGTATGGGGCCCACTGGACACCAGGGATAGTCTATGGTACATGAGTCAGGTGTCCGGTGGTGGGCCGTGTCACAAGAGACCAGGGAAATGTATACTCTTATGAGATAGGTGCTCAGTGGTGGGGTGCCACTAGACACCAGGGAGAGAGATACATAATGGACAGGTGCTCTGGGGTGCAACTAGATACCAGGGAGATTGCTACTCTTACAGGATGGGTGATTGGGGCATGGGGCATGCCATTAAACACCAGAGAGTTATGTATTCTCACAGAATGGGTGTCCAGGGGTGGGGTGCCACTAGACCCCAGGCAGATATATACTCTCACAGGATGGGTGATTATTGGGTGGGGGTGCCACTAGATACCAGGAGATTATGAGCCCATAATGGGCATGTAAATGGCCCCTTAGTGCCTTGCATGCCCAATGGGCTCACTTGCATGGTATGGCTAAATATAGTCACCATGGCACCCTGTGCTATCCAGTCTGAAAGCGCTCTACCTGTGGGCTAGATATAGCACTGCTCCATGTCAGGGCAGCCTAGTTTGACTTAGCACTGCACTGACATGGGCCAATATTCAGTTGGATGGTGCTGATTCACTGTCCTACTGAATGTGACAGCCAATGGTTTGGGCATTAATACAGGCACAGAGCAAACATTTGCACTGTGCTTGAACTTGTTTATGAATATCTGGGTCCTGGACATTAGAAAGGCAGGATTTGGGAGCTGTTAGAGAGAAACTGGAAGGGTAGGAGTGGTGGAGGAGGTGATAAAGAACTGTGAATTGATTAAGAATGGGATACTGAAAGCCATGAGTCTATGTACAGTTGCAGCAATTGTCTTGCCAGATAATTACAATATATCCAGCTATTTCTAAACAGATTCTTCCTCATCTCCTCTCTCAGTTGTTTAACCAGGAGTAGCACACTAAGCTGAAAGCTTGTTTACAGGTGCAACCTGGAAGCACTGGGAAGTTAAGTGACTTGCTCAGGGTCACACAGTATGCAAGAGTGGGGCTGGATTCAAACCCAGGTCTCCAGATTTGAAGCTCAGAGCCTTAAACCACTGTGCTATACTGCCTCAATTGTCCAATAGCAATTCTCTGTAGAAGCCCCACAGCAGTACTTTTATAGGTTTTACAGACACATTTAAGCAAACATCCATCTAGCTTGTCTGTTACTATCTCAGTGAATTGCAACCCTCAGTTGCTTTAATGTTCATATATAACAGCCATAGGCCAGAGTTTCACAGCTCACTATGTCTTATGGGAGCACATTCCATGCTAGCACCACTCTCTGCATGAAGCAAGATCTCCTCCTTTTAGTTTTAAAAGTTATCCTCTAAGCTGCACATTCAGATTTTTTCTCCCTCATTGTAAAGTTTAGGCATTTCATCAGTCCAGCATCTTGTGTTGCCCCAAAACTAAACTGAGATCCCTTGTATTCTTTTCCTTTTAGTTTATATAAATCAAGTTCACTAGTTGTTCTTTCCTCATAGGTCTTCCCATTTATGCTTTTCACCAGTCTAGTAACCTTTTCTGCACACTTTCCATCCTAGACACATCTTTTGTTCTGAGGTGCCCACAGCTGTGCACAATAGTACATATGGGGACCTACTCATGTCTGATACAGTGGAAAAATCACTTCCCTTCCTCCAGAATCAGAATTTCTCCTGATACATCCTAACGATTCAATTACACCTCCTGATGATTTCTTCCCATTGAGGTTCTTGCTTTAAGTTGTTTGATACTACTAGTCCTACAATAGATCTCTTTTGATGTCTAAAATCCTAGTAATGCTCCATTTATGATATAGCTAGCCCTTCTATTTTGGACCCAGAATGTAATACTGTACACTTGTCTGTGTTAAAATGCATTTTATTGGCCTTTGCCCTGTTTGTCACCCTGTTCAATTTTGCTGCATACTGTCCACATTCTCCAGTGAGTCAACAATCCATTATTATTGAGTCCTCTGCAAACTTGGCCATCCAGCCATCGTTTCACACTGCATATCACTGATGTAAACATTAAGAGTGTCAGTCCCAGGACTGATCCAGGGGACTCCACTAGTACCATCCCCCATCCCAACAGGTACCCATTTAATGTTACTTTAGGCAGGCAGGAATTTTCTACAAATGGATAGTAGGAAGACCAGGAGGGGAGGAAAACATTATATTTCACATGGGAGGAGGGTAGGCTGTGAGGGAGAAAAAGAAGGCCTTCTGAAAATACAAATTTAACCAAGTAGATGAGGATAGGATTGTGTTTCTAGACAGAACAAGGAAGACCAAGAAGCCCATGAGGAGGGAAAATCAGATGCTGAATTCAGGATAGCTTCAGGAATGAAGAAGGGAACAAATGTTGTTACATTACATACAGGAGAGATGAAAAACAAAAGAAGAACAGTCAGATTAATGAAGGAAGGATGGTAGGAGGGGACAAAGGGAAGGTCGGAATACTGATCCAGATTTTCTGTCCGTTATTCACAGAGCAACATAAGGGCCACTATTTGACTGTGTGATTGAAGCAAGGATGGAAGGGAATGGTATCAGTGAGGATCCAGTTTCAAAGACAAAGGCATTAAAGGGATTAAAGAGACACTATCAGGTTTTGTAGACACATTTTAAAAACAAAGTATATTGGCCCTGTAATATCATATCAGTACCAACATTCAATATTGCCATAACCTGAATGTCTGTTTTTTTATTTTGACATTTTTAATCAAAATTGTAATATTGAGGTGGTCATTCCCACCTCCACTATTTTGATTAAAATGGAAGAAAATACATTCACATTATATGCGGTATTTAATACTGGTACTGATATGATATTACAGGCCAATATATTTGTTTTAAGAATTTGCCCACAAAACCTGACAGTGTCCCTTTAAAGGTGTTGAAGGTGGACAAGTCAATGGGACTGAAGGGTCTGCATCTCTGTATGCTAAAGAAAATGGAACAGATCCTAGCTGCACCACTGGCTGAGCTCTTTAACAGCTTGTTGGAGACAGGGTTAGTACCTAGGGGCTGGAGGATAGCAGATGTAATCCCCTACATAAGAGCAGAAGCAGGGTCAAACCAGGGAACTACAGACTTGCCAGTCAGAATTCACAGTGGGAAGTTACTAGCTGCCTTACTAAAGAAGATGCTAGTGGTTTTCCTGGAGACAAACAAACTTTAGAAAATCAGACCGAACAGGTTCACAGGAGAGAGGTTATATCAAAAGATCCTAATCAGCTTCTTTGATTAGGTAAGGAAAGTGATGGACAAAGGTCAGGTGGCAGACATACTACACCTTGATTTCAGCAAAGCCTTTAACTCTGTTCCACATGGATCGTTGATCAAAAGTTGGGTGAACTGGAAAAGTGGGTGAAAATCACAAGATGACTAGGAAACCAGCCAAGCGACAGAATCCAGGGTGTTGTCTTTAATGAGGAACACTCAGAGGTTGGGGAGGCCATTAGTGGCATGCAAGAGGATTGATCTTCGGTCTGCTTATCTATAACATTGTAATCTGTGATACTGGAGTTGGTGAACAAGAGTAAGGTCTGACTCTTCACAGACAAAAGCAAACATTCTTTTAAGGCTGAATGTAACATGAAACATGTGGAGGAACTGTGTTCAGGGCCCCCTTTCCTCAGGGACCCCCATGGGTAAAGTTCTGGTTATAGCCATGGCAGGCATCAAATGTTCTGGTCAGAGCATCTAATCCATGGTGTACCACCCCACCATAGATATGTGGCAAGCAACAACTATAAATGAGTCCTCTGAGGGCTTTCCACCAGTTGTGGAAAATCTAAGCCCTTGGACAGCTGTTACTAAGATTTCAAGGGTGGGGACTGCAGTAGAAGCAATCAATGTGTTAGCTATGTAACTGAAAGCTCTGTGATTGAAGGTCAAACAGGAAGCAACAGGACGGTGAAAATGTGACATTCAAGCAATGTGATTGGCTTGTAAAACAGCAAAAGTATGTTTTGCAGCAATATTATTGGCTGAAAATATGGTGGGCAATGACTTATTATATTTAATATAATTAACAGGGTTCATGTTTCCTTTACAGTACCAAGTTTAATGGATAGCAATGAACTAACTGTTCAAAATTTTAAAGGACTTTGTCATTCAGTAATTACAACTGATCATACTGCTATGTCTGCTTACTGGATGGGAATGGGACCAGGTTATTAATTAATTACCCCATCTTACTGTTACAGTATTTTTATGAAATAATGCTTTCTCTTGAGACCTTAATTAGTTTATGGCATTACAATGAAAACATGGGGCCTTTTTAACCCAAATAGTCTTTACAGCAAACCAAAAATCCTGTAACAAAGTTGTATAACAATGGCCACTTTAATCTCTATAGAAGCATTACAGTATTGTTATGAATTATCTGCACAACTATTTAAAATTACATTTATCCCCTCCCACCGCTGTACCTATTGGGGAAATGTATGAATCATGGTGTGGCTGTAATACCACTGTTATCTTCTTGTGCTGCTGTAATATGTGTGTTAAGTAAAAATCAATCAATCAAATATTTAAAAAAATTTTATTCTGCAACTTGGGTTTTACAAAACATGGGGGAGGATGGTTTCTCAAAAGACTTTAAAGGTGAAAAGAAATCTTAAGTCATCAAAAAATGGTCCAGGTGCAGAAAAAAAGATCAATTGTGCTCTGGGATTATTCTCAAAACGTCCAGAGCTGTGGGAAAAAAAATCCTGTGGATTGCAGAAAAACACAGCTGCAGAATTACTTGCAGAGAAAAAGCCATTTAAAAGTATGTATCAGCCCTTAATAGCTATTCTCATTGGTATCATGTCACAACAGTGACGGGAATAGAGCAAACACATTCACAGTGGCATTTTGGCAGTTCACTGTGATGGTCTGGGTTCCGACACTGTTGCTTCTAAGGAGTTCGCCCCTCCCTGAACTAACTCCAACTTGGGTTGGTTAATTTAAATTATGGGGTGTGTGGGGTCAAAGCCCCCTCATGGAGGTGTGGAGGTCAAGCCCCCACAGAAAACACAAATTTTCCCAGCCTGCACAACACCAGTTGGTGGTGTTGTGCCACCGCGTGCTGAAGGTCGGCAAATTCAGTGTCACTGCAGCATGCTGGAACCTTCTCAGCCACTGATGCACCTTAGGTGTACCAAAGAGAGTAAGCATAACTCACGTTTTGAGCAGAAGGCAGTGTACTATCAATTGTATACTGTATACAGTACATGCTCATTCATAGCTCAGCCAGTGGCTGGTCGTAGAGATGAGCAGTGGGCTCCAACACACGGGGAGATGTGCCAGCACTACGTGCATGTAGTGCTCTCCACAGGGAGAGAACAGTGGATCAGGTTACGGCAGCCGGATCCTGCTATAACTCCTTGTGCACCCACTTGGACATGGCCAGCTGGTCATGGTGGAACAAATAAACTGACCATGTGATGCCCCAGCCCACTAGGCTGTTGATGAGGGTCAGGGCAGCAGATGGGGTGACCACCCAGACAATGTAGAGCTGGGTCCATACCAGTAGTGCCACTCCACATCCCCCAAAGGCCATCCTCAACCCTGTAGTGCCTGGCATACCCCCACACACACACACTGGTATGCCTGGAATGACCACACAACCCTGACCACAGTATCACCAGTGGTGACCAGTGCCCACCCCCACAGCACAATCAGCACCTACCCCCATGGCCTGCTACATTCCAGACAGTGCCACGGCTTGGGACAGCCAGTGGTACTGCCTCCTCTCACTTCTGAAGACAAACTTTCCATTCAAAACTGGTCAGGAAGTTGTGTGTTGCCTGTAACTCTCCAAGTTTGGATTTTAAGAGTCATTCCATAAATTTGTAAAGCAGTAGCAGAGTGCCGTTTTTGCTTTGGTTTGTTTCTCACCTCCATAGCTGCTGGCCATCTGACATCCATGAGGCATGCATCGCTGGCATCCTGATATGTAAAACATCCACTGAGGACCGGGATGGGCATCCGATTGGATGCCGGCCTGAGTCTGTGGCTCCACCCCATCTGCCCTGCATGTACCTGCATGCTGGGGGATAATGACTAGTGGCCAGCAGTTGTGTATGCTGCCAGGTGCACACCTGCCCACAGGTGCGGAGTTATGTGAGCAGGATACACCTCTGGTGCATAATTCCTGCCTGTTTGTGCATAGGGTCCATTGTGAATAGCCACCCTCATTTGATTTGATTTTACCAGTGCTAGAAAAGTAGTTCCAATGAGATATAGGAGAACTGCTGAATATCATTAGAATCTCTGTAGTGTGAAAATCCTTTCCAATAATATGCTATTGTAATATGAATTTACTAATGAATATATACAAAGACACACTCTACTTATATGGATTTAAATGAGGAATCTTAGTAATGGCAGTGATGCTCTTCTGTAATATGAAGTTGTTAATGTAATAATATATAAAATTCACACTCTGTTACTATGGTTTTAAATGATGAATGTCTGTAATGAATAATGATGTTGTATTTTATCTTATTTTATATGTAATGATCAAATAGTTGATCAATAAAGTTTAAAGTTAAAAAGAAAAAGTACCTTTTGGCCAGGATTTGAACATTTTAACCAACTGGTTCATGAGATGGCATCATAAGAAGATTATGTTGAAAATCTGGGGTAAAAAGCTATGAACATACTATACATTCAAATAGTTCAACACTCACTCATAACTTTGAAATTTTGGGTCAAAATATTGAAAATTGTCAAATATATACATTTGGTCACACCACCTCATAAACTTGACAACTGTCATTTTAAATCCTGGCCAAAATGTGTTTTCACACTTGTGGTGCAAAATGGGGTTCTGGCCCCAAATTTGAAAAATTTCACCCACTGGGATCATGAGGTGGGGTCATATGAAGACTATGTGGAAAAACTAGGGTCAACATGTTAAAACAACAAAGTTATGAAGATACATTAACATTTTTAATGCTTCCTCACAACGTTGATAATGTTAATATTTGGACCCCATATTGTCAGCATAGCCATTTTCACACTACCTCATGAACTCAACAGCTGTTATTTTTGAATCCGGCCAAAATGCGATTTTGCACCTGTGGCATGAAATTACTTTTCATCCAGTATTTTATAAATGACACCTGTCATGTTCAGAAGGGCTCATAAAAGACAATTTTGAAATTTGGAGGTCAAAATAGTTACAAAGAAGAATTAAGTAACAGATTTTGCAGGGACTGCCACTGGCCCAGTGGGGACCATACTGTCTTCCCATGCCAGTGGCCTGAGTTTAGGTGTGAGCTCAGTGACCTGATGAATGGCCTGAGGGCTGGGGAAGGGTGCTGCAGTGTGTGGCACTGGCCCTAGCCTGGGTAGGGACAGGCGCTGTTCTAGCACACACCACGATACTTAGTGGTGGGTCAGGGGCCTTCCCTCATAAGGGGCAGGCATGCATGATGAGGCCTGATGGGCCCATGCTGTGCATCTAGATAAGTAGGTCATAGAAAGTCAGAATCCATCACAAATTACTCATCTTATTACATATGCCTGCCACACACACCATATACACAAACATTCAGCATTGACAAATACTTGTTTTACTTCTTTTGGGCCAAATATTCAGTTGGGAAACAACACAATTCCAGTAAGTTTTTTCAGAGCTCTAAAGATGTAGTTCTTGGCAGAGACATTCATAGCTCTACTGATGTCACAATCTTGTTACAACACAACTACCAAGCTGGCTATGGGATAATTTTGACCCTGAAAGAGTAGTTATCCCTTCCTCCATCTTTATTCCATAGGAGCAGAATGTTCAGGGATTCATCCTGTGTCTCACTGAGTCAAGATTCTTTTTTCCAAATAGGTGTTTGTACTCCTCATCCCTGGCTGCCCCTTTCTGTCTGACCTCCACCACCAGTCCCAACACCCCAGTATTACTGGGACTTACCTTCAGCCTGGTCTCCAGGTGCGGAGCCTGTGGAGGGTCAGGCATCATCCTGCACTGGAGTTTTTCCTCCATTTTCTCCTTTTTTCGCCATTGCTGGGGCCCACACAGCCAGACATGTGTGTATGGAGGTGCATGCACATCAGCGGATGTCCATCAGCACCCTTACCTTTCCAGGCACCCAACAGACCTGTACCGCCCTAGGGCCTCCACTTGGGGGCAGTCAGAAGTGCCAGTCCTCCCTCCCGGAGAGTAGAGCTGTCCTCTGGATGCTCAGTCCCTCCCTCCCAGCCAATCCCTGGTGGCCTTCACACAGGGTCACAGGCATGGCAGCAGGTAAGACATGGATGCCTCAGCCCTCCATGCCACTGGGCCAGCCACTGAGTCAAGATTCTTAACCAGTGAATAACTTATATGTACTGTAGTGTTGCAGCAGCTGACATGGTCAGATATTTCCGGAAAGGTCTATGATATCTCAAGAGAAATTCCTTGCCTTCCTGCAGTACCACTGTAGATCCACCAAAGAGAAATTCTAGAAATATCTCACAATACCTGAAACTATCTGATCATGTCAATAGCTACAACTGTAATATTGATATACACCAAACCATAGTCCCACATCAGATGCTGTATGATGAGTTACATTTCTGGTGTAACTCTCACTTCAGCCCAGTCTTAATCTCTGAAGAGGGAATTTAGCTTAGTGTTCTGCATGTCTAAAATGTGCCACATTGTTCCAGATTTTTTTATCCACAAGATAAAGTACTCACAGTCACTATATTATAAAACCTCTTCAAAAAAATATACATGTATTCATTGCAAAAAAAACATACATTAATGCAGACAGGGTTGCAGAACACAAAGTGGACAAAGTAAGGAAATGAAAAACATAAGGGTTTGGAGTCTCTGGAGTCTTGGAGAATCAGTGGTGTGGTGTTCCTTGGGTTTGTCAACCATTATGCACACCTCCTTGCCTAAGCAAACAAACATGATGTCTTGCTTCACACAGGCCTGCAGAACCCTGCAGAAGGAACCTACAATTGATACTGTTAGCAACATTTGGTGAAATACTTATCTACTTTCCAAAAAGCATACTGTATATCAATGAAATCTAAAAACTGGTTTGGCAGGTTAAAGAACATGGTAAAAAGTTGGGCATGCTTGATTTATGGTTAACTAGAGCCAATATGCAGACATCTGAGTATTGTACAGAACTAATGCAGAAAATATTCAATATTTTCATATATCAAGATATGGAATGGTATGTAATATTGATCATGAGGGACTTTACCTGCAAATTGACAACTTTTGTACTAGAAAAATATCAACTGTTTTGTGAAAAAGAGAACACTGAAATGCTGTATGCAGAGCCAGACTAAGGCTCATTAAGGAACCAACACTGCTAAACACTCACTCTTCTAATCACTCATTACTTGACTGAGTACTCTCCTCTCACCACCACCATATCATTGCTTCAGGTATTCTCCCAAACATTTTTAGTGACCATTGCCTGACTTATTGTGTCAGGAAGGTTGGTCTCCCCATGCATTCCAAATATGTGCGGCACCACTCCCTCAGGGCACTCAACAACAGTGCCCTTCTTTCCTGACTTGCTCAGTGCTAACTGGTCCCAAGTGCTCTCAGCCACCAACATCGACACAGCTCCTAGTACTTTTACCAGTGTCCTCACCAGAGTTTGGAACACTCATGCTCCCCTAAAAAGCTTGCATCCAACATATCCAATGAAAGACACCCTAATGGCCTTGTGCAAACTACGTGATCATGTATGTGCCTCTTACAAGTCCACTCTGACCCAGGTTGACTTCCAGGTTTATAGGTCACTAACAAATAAGTGCACTAAAGCCATCCACACAGCAAAAGCTAATTACTTCAAGGAACTCCTCCATTCTACCCAAAGCTCTCCCTGTAACTTCTGGAGATCATCCACTCTCTCATAGATCCCACCCCATCCAGTCTACCACCCTATCCTTTCATCAGATGGCTCCATTGTATCAGACCCTGCCTCTATGGCAGACACCCTAAACAAGTACTTTACTTCCAGCACTATCCATGACATCCCTGTAACAGCCTACCCTGTCTCTGACCATGACCCACCTATGCGGCTTCTCTTAATGGATACAGTGTTTCACCATTCTCTGCATGAAGTTTATAGGCTTTGCTGTCTCTAAACCCAGCCAAAAGCAGCCATGAAGGAACTGATTCTAAGATTCTTTGTATTTCCACCCACATTGCCTTCCCCTCACTCACTCACCTGCTAAATTTCTCTCTCTCTCCTCAGGAATAGTACCCCAGACTTGGAAAAACAGCTAAGGTCATCCCCTCCACAAAGGTGGTGACCCATCCAACCCTGGGAAAAACCTCCCCATCTCCGCCTCCCTCCCTTGCTAAGCTCCAAGAATCACTATATACTAAGGGTCTCTGAATTCCTCACTGTCTCAAGCACCCTCTCCATTGCAAGCTGGTTTCAGGAAGAATCACTCAACCATGTCCTTCTTACTGCTTGTCTCAGATGCCATTCTTGCTCATAAGGACAAAGGTCACATTACTGCTGCCATTTTGTCGACTTGGCTAAAGCATTTGTCTCGAGTCTCATGATCTGCAAGCTCCACACAATTGGATTAGCCACCCCAGTAGTAAATTAGTTCAGCTCCTACCTAATGAACCTGTGTCAGTCTGTTCAGGTAGGCTCCACCTTATTTTCTCCCTCCCAACCCTTGCTGGGGTCCCCAAGGCTCCATCCTTGGTCCTGTCTTATTCTCACTATTTGTAAATGACTTCCTTCAGCTTGCTCATACACACAAATCCATATGTATGCAGACAACATGATTATCTATTCTATGGGGCACTTAATCCATGATGTGGAGCTCCTCCAAAGGGATTTCAACAGCATGTTGAATTGGTTCTAGGCCAACCAACTGTAGGTAAATATGAAGAAAACTGTCTCACTGACCTTTGGGTCAAGGTAGAAACCCTCAACTATCCAGTCCTCTACCCCATTTTCTCCACCCTTGATGGCCCCCCTCGTAAATGTATCTGTATACAAATATCTAGGTGTATGGCTAGACAACAAACTCAACTACTCAGTCCATATTGATGCAATGCATGCCAAGCTTTGCTCTAAACTAGATGTTATGTACCACAATAAGGACTGCCCTTTCCCTTCCTGTGCATCAAATTGGTCACTAAAACTATCCTCTCTGTGCTAGATTATGCAGACATTGGGCCAGATTTTCAAATGTGGGTGCAGGGCTTGTATTGTGCCCTGCACCATGGGACTTAGTTTCTGCTCGTGCTCTAGACCCTTTGCCGCAACTGCGCGCCCATTTTCTAATCTCGGCTGCAGTTGTGACAGTGTCCCTGATTTACGAGCAGCTTGCACCAAATATCTGGTGCAAGTTCCATAACTTAGTCTCCTGGGAGTGGCTCATGCTAGACAACAACACTGTGGACTAAGGATCTGTGCCAGGTACAAGGGATGGAAATTCCAATTGTCTCCTGGTGAATGCCACAAGCCCCATGCACCGTATGTTCAGTGCACCAGGGGATTGCAGCATTCTTGAAGCATCGAACATCTGGCCCATTGTCTACAGCTCCACACCAGGCTCTTCCCTTGCCACACTCAACACCCTCCTAAACTCTTTTGCCATTTTGCCACTGATTCCACTTTCCCACACTCCCACTGTTCCTCTACTCATACTTTCTATTCCACTCTCTTCCACCGCCGACAGATGCACTCCATAACTTTCATAGCCAAATAATGGTTTGGTTTACTACCTTCCTATCTCTCCTCACTTCTATCCCCAGCCAGCTACTCCCTTACCCACTCTGCTCCAGGGAGTACTGCTGTTTTTTCTTTCTCAACCCCACTCCTCAGCAGGTCAGTCTGCCTTCTCCTACTGACTACCCTGTCTTTGGAATCAACTCTGATGTACTCTCCAGCTAGCCTCCTTACTCCCAACATTCAAGCACATGTTCCAAAGTGAACCAACAGCCTCTTACCACTGCCTATATCCCGTCAACACTTTAGCTGTAGCTAATCAGGTGTTTTGTCCTTCTTATTTTATGCCCTTGTCTTATATAGTGGTGGGCAAAGTGGGCTCAATCCACTCCACGAAGTGATTCACGGAACAAAGGCAGATTCTCAGAGTGCTCAGCAATGTGAAGTGGAGTACTTCACGTTATAATGAGGAATGTGAAGTCCATTGGAAACAATGACTTCATGTTACTCCACCTCCCCAGACCACTACTCTGTCAAATTTAAGGCGAAGTGCATTGCAGGCAGTGCACTTCACCTTGTTTTTGAGCCCAAAGGCGAATTTGCAGTGATTCATGGGATTTCAGGTCACATGAGCTCTATATTGATCTGCACAGCCTCAGTTCGGGGTAGTATGAGTAGGAAGGAGTAGGAGGCAGTGTGCTCTGATAGCTATCTGTGATAGGAATCTTGTAATAGCTGTTCAAATAGCATTTTGCATTTTTGGGGATCCAACTTTAGTTCATCGATTGTAGGAAACCCTCCTGTGCTGATATCATCGAGTGTTTTTGTTTTTGTGTGAATTTTGAATGTTAATTTACAACATTGAGTGTGTGTGGTGAAAGACAGTGAAAGTGGGCTTTGGGGGAGGGGTATCTGTGGTGTAGGTAGATTTAAGTTGGAGAAATAGTGATTTCTTTGTTTTTGGTTATATTTTTGTTATATAACTGACTGTGTTAATGCACACACAGTAATATTGTCAGTAATAGTAGAAATGTTCTTGCTGTTTTGTTGTGTGGATGTGGTGCAGCAGTTCATTAGTTCAGGTTGTTTACATTACAAATTTACAATACGTAAAGTGGCATAGTACTAAACTTTTGCATTTGTTACGCATTCCTCATTCAGCATTGTACACAAACTGTTCTGTGTGTGAGTGTGTGTGCAGTGTTGTGTGCATCAAATAATGCACCTTTATTGTGCCACGGACTAGTGTAATTGCACCTTTGCAGGCGCAGCAGTGTGAACCTACTATCCACTGCAGCTACCTGATTTTATACTGTGATCGTGGTGTCTGTTCTTAGTTTTGCTGCTTGTAGTGCCGTAAAATCTGCATTGTCTGCATTCAGTGCCCCCCACCCCATGTTCAAAGGTATTTTTACCAGATTGGATTGTTTTGTGACCTCATCTGCAGCACCACTGGTTACTGAAGTTGTTTTAATTCCATGACAGTCTCAGAGTAGTCTCTTATCTGTTGCTGAAGCCACAGTTGTTTATTTGGCTTCACATCCAGTGTCCTCAATCAGAGAGTGAACGTATCAAAATCTGAATTTGGTTATAATATTGTGGTTGATCCCCAAAATGGCTGCAAAGAGATGTCAAGCAAAGCTGTTTCTTGCCATGGCAATGTTGCGTAAGATGGTCTGTGGGCATGGTAGTAGTATGCAGATGCAGAAGTGCATTGCTGATGTGACTAAAGGTATTTGTCCTGCAATGATTTTACAGCCCAATCAGTAGCTTCACTCATAGTTGGAGGAGATGATGTTTTCCAGTCGGTGGTGTTAGTGTTACTGGTGTTAGTGGTGGTGGAGGTAGTATTAGTATTGTTGCGCCAGTTCTAATTCGACCAGTGTACCGTGATCCAAAATATTGAGTGTGAAGCAATGCAAGTGAGTGGCAGTGTAGATGATGTCATGCTTCCCAGTAACATCCCAGTAACTGAACCTGAGGATTCTGATAATCATGTCAACGACAGCATACAATGTGATATTCTGTCCACCGTGGCATTTAATGTCACACATTTTCCATGCAGTGATTCACAGTGTGGTGAAAAAATATCAGGTGATGGTGGTGTAGATGCTGATGATGAATGTGATGATGATGATGATGATGTTGCTGTTGTTGCAACATGCAGCCCACATGCTAGCATCCAAGCAGAAGATGTCGATGTGTGATGTTGATGTAATTGACCCCAGTTGGGTACGGAGAAAAAGAAATTCAAAGTGGCTGTGTCCGAGTCTGTTTGCAGGAATCCACCTTGTAAAAACTTGTGATCTACCAGTTTTAGTTGATGATGATGATGACCCAGTAATCAATATGATAGGTAGTCATGGTGCTCAGTTGCAGTCCAGGTGCGCAGTGCCCGAAACATCATGTGCCCCACATCAGTGCTTAAAATAACGGACTTAAATAAGCCACATCATGGACATGTTAAAGTAGAGCATCACAATCCCTTGTTTGGAATTTTTTGTTCAAAATGCAAATGATGATTCAGTTGCAATCTACCAGGTTTGCCATGTCGTGTGAGTTGAGGTAAAGGGGAGCCATCTGGGCACAGGAGGACAGCATACACATCTTAAGAATAGGCACTTGGCACTGTGGACCCAACACAAGCTGACAGCTAATACCACAGTGGGGCATTCACCAGCGTCACCAGCAACCATAGACAGCATGTTATCCCCTTCCATGACTGTTAAGCCCAGTAGGAAATTAAATGTGCAGCAGTGCGGTAATAAGAGCAGAGATTACTACAGGCATGATGCGGTGGAGGACCATAATGACTTTGAAATGTTGTCCAGTGCTGGTGAGAGAGTAGCAGTTTTTGTGGTGGTGGTGGTGGTGGTGAATGCAGTATGTCTAGTGCAAGTGGTACATCAACCCGGTTGGAAAATCTGGCAAAATAACAGCATTTCTGGGTTTATCATCATCACCTGTGCAACCATCTTCATCAAATGTCCACACTCCACCCCTGCCAATGCCATTCATCACAGAGCACAGCCATTTGTGATCAACACACCCATGTAAAATGTTTAAGTCAACCCACATTACAAAGTGTTTTTAGATAAGCTGAAGTACCCCTCGAATTATACAGTGCCATGTGAACTCAATGCTGCTGTAGCAGAAATGCTGGCAATTGATCTTTGCCGTTCTTCTTTGTGGAGAATTCTGGGTTCTGGCAGTTTGCTGCATGTGCCTGTCCAAAATGGAAAGTCCCATCCAGGACATACTTTTCTACCCTGCTGTCCCCGAGTTGTTCCGCACTGTGTCCGACTCAGTAAGACATGCCCTTCAACATTCCTCCTCTCCATTCATCCATTTAAGTATGGATATGTAGACAAGTGGCAAAACAGTGGGAAGTTCATATCTGTGTATAACTGCACACTGGGCGCGGGTGCGGGGGTTGTTTGTGATGTTGGTAGTGTGACTAAGTGCAGTAAGGTGGATTGTCGCTGTAGCAATCTTCCAGGAATTCGACAGCATGCAACGATTGCTATGCGCAATGTGACCTGTTCACACACTGGTGAGAGCATGTTGGACATGGTACTGACTGAAATCGACAGATGGCTAACCCTCTGTCCCTGAGAGCTGGGTTCATAGCAAGTGACAATGGGCAAAATGTGGTGAAATGCATCACGAATGGTGGTTTTTCGTGTTCCATGCATGGCCCACTGTTTAAATCTTGTTGTTCAGGAGTTTCTGTAGCACCCTGATATAAAGGAAATGCTGACCATTGCACGACATATCTGCTCTCACTTTTCAAGATCTGGAAAGTCCCTGACCAACTGCGGCAGTTGCAGATACAAAATAACCTGCCTCAGCACTACTTGAAGCTGAAAGTTGTCACCCAATGGAACTCCACTTCATACATGGCAGCAAGTTGTATGAACAATACAGTCATCTCACAATATCCTGTCATGCACACTAGCCATGACAGTTTGGAGCCTCCATGTCTATGATGACTGAACAGTGGTGCCTCATGGACTATGTAATAAAAATTTTGTGGCCTTTTGAACATGCCACACAGGCAGTGAGTGGTGAGTCTGCCTCCATTAGCCAATCAATTCCACTGCTGCGGGTGCTGAGGCAGACATTGGTGAATGTACAGCATAGCCTTGATGTTGCCGGAGGCGGTGGTAGCATATGTTGCTGCAACACATGCTGACAGTATTCAACCAGAATCGTCACGTTGAGCATTCAGAGTAGTGACAATTTTGCCAAACAACAATGCTGGACCCACGATACAAATGTGGAATTGCATCAGTACTGGATGGAGGGCCTGAACAGGTAAAAATATCAGTGGTCAACTGGTGCGCTTGGTTTCTTAGGGTACAGAAGTCACATCAAAGGTCAGCAAACCTCAGCAGCATAATCCGGCTGAAGGTGTACCTGGAGGGCTATCAACATATCCTGCAAGGGAAAGGGACTGCAGTTCCAGGTGGTCTGTCATCCAAAGTGGCTGGCATCAACCTGCTTTGGGAGGCTTTGTCCCAAGTGGGTATTTATGAAACAAATGATTCGGAGAACAGGATGATGCATCAGCAACTGGACTTAGTGCAGCATAGATTAATGGTTGAGTCATATTTGTCTGAAAACAGGCATCCGACAATAACTGAAGATCCTCTTTGTACTGGAGTGGAAAGGTCAGTGAATGGCCAGAACTGACTGTAGTGGCACTGAAGTACCTCACATGCCCACCCTCCAGTGTAAGTGTTGAGAGGGTATTCAGCTCAGCAGTGCAATAGTCAGGGACTGTCGGACAAAATTGTCTCCTGCAAATGTTAGTTTGCTAACATTCATTAAAATGAATGAGAGGTACATACCAGCACAGACTGCAACCGGTATTCGTACCCCAGCCTAGTCATGGTGGTCTTGCTGATCTGGAAATGGAGCATCCTGGTGACACTGGCAGTGGCTGCCTGAAACGCCCACCACTGATGTAGATAACAACACAATGGAGAAAGAATTTCCCAGTGGTCAGACTTCAGACATTGATGACCGTGAGGGCAGCTTTCTTTATGAGGATGATGATGTGGTTAATGTTGGCAGGTTTTAACTGAAGTTTTTAAAAGCGGTGTGCCCCAGACCACCACTGCCGGGACTGATGTTAGCCACTGCCACCATGAGTCTGTCTGCCCCTGGACCACCACCACTGGGACTGATGTTAGCCACTGCCACTACTGAGCCTGAGTCTGTCTGCCCTCAGACCACCACCACCAGGACTGATGTAAGCCACTTCCACCACTGCCACCATGAGTCTGTCTGACCCCAGACCACTACCACGGGACTGATGCTAGCCACTGCCACCATAGAGTCTGTCTGACCCCGGACCACCACCTCGGGACTGATGTAAGCCACTGCCACCATGAGTCTGTCTGCCCCCAGACCACTACCATGGGGACTGATGTAAGCCACTGCCACCAATGCCACCATGAGTCTGTCTGCCCCAGACCACCACCACCAGGACCGATGTTAGCCACTGCCACCATGAGTCTGTCTGCCCTCGGACCACCATCACTGGGACTGATGTTACTCTGCCACCACTGAGCCTGAGTCTGTCTGCCCCTGGACCACCACCACCACCAGGACTGATGTTAGCCACTGAAACCACTGAGCCTGAGTCTGTCTGCCCCAGACCACCACCACTGGGACTGATGTAAGTCACTGCCACCATGACTCTGTCTGCCCCCGGACCACCACCACCAGGAATGTAGGCCACTGCCACCACTGCCACCATGAGTCTGTCTGACCCCAGACCACCACCACTGGGACTAATGTTAGCCACTGCCACCACTGGAGCCCGAGTCTGTCCGGACCACCACATCCATCAGCCACAGACACAAAGCTTCTTAATATTTAAACCATAAAGAGTATATGTACTCATGTTTGTTATGCTGTTTCACTTCCTTTAGTTGTATGTTTTGTTTTCTGTAGCTTTTCGAAGAACATAATGGTAAAACACATACGGTACACTTCTTTTGTTTCTTTACAGGGTAACAAAAAAGGATCCACTGCTAAAACTCGTTGGGAATGGTACTGTAGCTGTACCATACAGAGGAAGCGATGTAATATCCATGTGAAATCCATTTTGTAAATATGAAGATTTTATTTCATCTGTTTCATTGTTTTGGAAAGACTGCAGCAAATAATGCACACAGGTTGTGTTAGTTGGCAAGATGTGGGTTTTGAAATGTAACTTGACTTTAGATTGAGATTTGAGAACCAGGGAGGGACACATAACAATTAAGTTGTAAGAAGTCATTCATTTCTTTTTAGGAAGCTTCCAGATGCTTTGTTGTTCTGTCAAAGTGGCCTTATTCAAAAGTTCTTCAACATCAGACACCCCCTCCCCGAGCTTGGGCACACATGCAACACATTGGACCAGCAACACGATGCTCACAGTCATCATTTTATACTGGGGTATGTGCTGAAACACTCTCATTCCACTGTGTTAACACTTGTAAATTTTCTGCATGCAAGGAGGATGCATTTTGGGTCAGCAGAAAAATCTTGGACTCTTGCCACCACTGCATATGACTGAGTGTGCCATTAATTCTGGGGACTTTGTATGTGCTGAAACACTCTCATTCCACTGTGTTAACACTTGTCAATTTTCTGCACACAAGCAGGATGCATTTGGGGCCTGCAGAAGAAATCTGGGAACTCTGTGCCACTTTTGTGTGTTCTGTGATTGTTGCTGTGAGCTCATGATGTCATACTGACATTTTTACAATTAAAGCAGCATTGCAAGAATGTCCTGAGTATCCTGACAGTTTTGAACTTACTTTAATATGCTACTTTACATTGCCACAGTCACCCCTAGTTACCTCCAGTCGTGACTTGAATAATACGCTCTTTTCACAATGTATGTCTGCTTTACTTACTTGACTACTTTTTTCATGTAAGAAAAAAAAATGAGCACACCTTCCAATATTGTTCGGACCAGGTTTGTATTTATTTTGCAGCTGCTTTTCAATAACTATTGTTCCGTAGTGTCATAAAACACTGCCTGCTGCATAACTGTTAATTAACAACAGACGTGATATATAACAACTAATTGATGTGATGGAGAGAAGCAGAGGAAAACAATGACAAAGACCTGGTCAGCACCAATTTAAAAGGAATATTCCTTTCATTATTTCATACATGAAAAAGGTAGTACAGCAGACTCAACTACTGCAAATTTTATATCATTCCAGTCAGTCAGGATGTAACTAATGGAAGTGGTAACATAGCATTAAAAATATAGGTCAGAGTTCTCAACAGATTGTTGCACTGCTGCTTACAGAGATTCACCACATTACATAGTTATGGTGATGCACATAAACTAATATGTTGGGGCATTACTCCCACTGGAATATTTCTTGCTTGACAGAGTGCAATATATTTCTGTGAAAACTGCCCATAATTTCATTACAGTGTGTCATGTGTGATGGAGGAATTACCCGATCAGAAAAGCCACCACATTCTGTCCCCTTTCTCAGCAATGTTAGGGCGTGATGCCAGGGGAGCACAGGTGCATGCTCCACTATAGTGAATGTCCAGCAGCTATCCAATGTTTCCTTATGTTATAAGGTTGACTTTGTGGTGAAATGTGGAATGTTTCCACTAACAAGGCTCTTCTTACTGGAAACATGCCCACACATTTCACCACAAACTGACCATTATAACATAAAGAAACATTCAGAAAGCTGCTGGACAATCGGATATTCACTGTAAGGAGCATGCACACGTGCTCTCCTGCCATCATGTCCTAATGTTGCTAAGAAGGAGGCAGAATATGGGCAGATTTTCAGAATGGGAATTCCTCCATCATGTGACACACTGTAATGAAATTATGGGAGGTTTTCACACAAATATATTGCACTATGTGGTGCAAGAAAGATTCCCTGAAGGAAAATGTATGATTAAACAACAACAAAGAAAACACACAAAACAGTACAACACAGTAGTGGGGTGGGGTGGGGATGGGGGGCAGAAAACAATCCCCAAACTTACTGTGGCCATGGGATGCCGTGGTGGTCCAGCAGCAGGTGCAGCATTGAAACTATTTTGCTGCTGTTGTTCTATTCTGTTCACCTGCTGCTGCAAAGCACCGAATCACTCATTATTTTCTTCAAGAGCTGCCCACACCAGGCGTTGCCAGAATGTGTTGCAGGGACTGTGCCGGGGTCCACTGCAGCAGGGAATCCAGGTAGTGGTGGTGGTGGTGAGAGGGTGGTGCTGGTGGCTGTAGTTGTGGTGGTGTAGCAGCTGCTGTATGCCAGCTCCTCCTGCTGTGGCGGTGACGAGGCACAACTCCCACCCCAGCAGCACCTCAGCCACTGCCATGGAAGGGCCACCAGATGGATGCCTGGCCCTTCCATTGCAGCCTGCCACTCTGCCTTGTGGTGGTTCAGCATGTGTGTGTACTGGCCACGGTCCCCAAATGTGTCCCATGGGGGCCACAGCGAACCACCACACCACACAGATGACACACCACCACTGTGCTGTCTCCCCAACAGAGTTAAAAACTCCCACACTGGAGAGCTGCAGGGGGACCAGATGCAGTCTCACCTGAGTCCCACCAGTGTTTTCAGGGCCAACTCCTGTGGCTGTGGAGGTGGTGGAGGGTGCTGCTGGAGCTCCTACAGCTGCTGCTGCTACCGGTGGTGGTGGTAGTGGCAGAGAAGATGGAGCACAGCAGCCACTGATGGCACTAGTGCTGCTGCTACTCCTGTTGCTTGAACATGGGGGAAGCAACACCCAGGTGTCAGGGCGGTCCAGCATGACACGACCACCCCACCCCCGAGGTCCGCACTCCCCTCTGACCACACCCATGGGCCAGTGACTCACCTTCTCCAGGGTCCACGTCCATCCCTCCCACACAAGACCCAGGCACACACACACACTCACACACAGTCACCACACACACACAAAACAAACAACACTTATAAAAAAAATTAACTACCAAAAAAATCACAAACACCATACAAAACTAAATAAAAATAGCTTTTAAAAAGCTGTTGTTTTACAGAGACAATAACACTTTGTCATGGACTCCTACACTGCTCTCTCACAAGCCTTCTCTCTATGAATGCAAAGGAGAAAGTGAAACTGCTTCTCTGACTCACTTCCTTCCTGCCTGGCTAAAGCATGTGACTTACAGTACTGTAAACCATGTGATGTGTGGGGGAGCTGTCTATTCTCTTCTCCTTGCCTTACTTCACGTTAAGGCATAATGGCAACGCCGAAATGGTAATAATAATGATGATGCAAAGTGAGCACGTTGCAGTGCCCACTTAGCGTTGTGTCTCCATGGACGCCGAGTGGCCACTTTGCATCCATCACCGGGCGGATTAAAAATTCGCTGCATCTCTAGTCTTATATCAATTTTATTTTGTTCTGTTTTGTCTCAGAACTGTACCTTGAATTTTGTACTATGGCTGTATTTTAGCTTTTGCTATTATATAAAATTCCCTTTTTGCACTTTTGTACTTAAGAACTGCACTCTGCATTTTGCACTGTGACTGTATTTTTGTATGTTTGTTTATTAAGTAAAATTTATTTTGTATACTATCTTCCCTCCCCGGTTGCACCTGTAAACAAACCCTAGCTCAGTGTGCCTTTCCCAGTTACCAAAAGTTTAAATAAATAAATAAAGGTTCCTTATGGGCAATAGAGTACATATAACTGATGAAAGGAAGAGAAACCAGTTTACATGTAATATAAGTGGTACTGTAGCTTCTCCATTTTCCATTTGTTGCTGGAATATCCCAGATTTGTAAAAGAAAGACCAAAATGGATAACACCACTATTATATTCTAAAATGTTTCATACAGATGAAGAGTGCTGTCTATACTTAATGTCCTTTAATAAGAACAAAGTAATGTATGGTATGGCACACATTTTTAATATTGTAAGGATTAATATACTCGTGCATTTGAATTTTATGATGTGGTGACTTTCATGTAAATGTTTATTATACTATTATGTATGTTTGCTTTAATGTGATCATTCTATTGAATTTTATACATTTTAATAAATAATTAAACTGAATTGAACTACTTCCAAAGAGTATACTCTATGTCAATGAGGTACTAGCATGGAAATGTACCTTGTGCTTCAGACCGGAGGCTATAGGCTCTGGGGTGGGCATTAGGGTTGACAAAACTCCGAGACTCAAACCTTAATGTTTTCATTGTCTTACTTTGTCCGCTTTCCGTTCTTCAACTCTAATATCTGCATTAACACACTTTTTAAATAAACTTCCTTTTAATCTGTGACAGTAGAATCATACCCTTATTCACGCAGGTCACAAAGGACCTGCATGAACAGCGAGATGCTGGGGCCCTTTCAGCCTTGCAATAGAGCGCCCATCTGGCAGTGGAAATACAGGGCCCTCTGGCCCTGCACATCCATGCAGTTATAGATGAAAACACTTTGGGGGCTGCAGATGCAGGTGTGGAGGGTCAAATGTCCATGTGGCTGACTATGGCTGCACAGGTGCTGATCTCTCTGTGCAGCATACCAATAGCAGATATCTCTTCATTATATGGTTACTTTTGCCCATGTGGCCAACACTACACCATCTCTCTCCAGGCTGGAAGTGATGCGCATTGCAGCACCATCTCCCCAATCTTGGCTCATCCAGCTGGCTCACTGAACTTGTCCCTGTACTCTGCTAACTGGCACATTAGCATACACCTCTACCTACTGGGCCAATGGCTTTCTCTGCACATGTTTCTTCATAACTTCTTTTTAACATTTTGACCCCAGATTTTCAGCATAGAGTTTTATGACCCCTCCCCAACATGACCAGTGTGATTAATAAAATACTGGCTAAAATGTCATTTCACACCACAGCTGTGAAAACATTTTTGGACAGGATATGAAAAATGAAACCTGTCATATTCATGAGTTGGTGTGAAAATAATGGCTATGTTACAATTTTGGCTCAAAATATTGAACATTACCAAAGTTATGAGTCAATTCTGACAAATGTTAACATCCCTCAAATCTTTGTTGTTTTGAACCCAAATTTTGTAACGTAGTCTTCTTTATTTTTTTATATTTCATTTAATTAAGGTTATAATTATTGAAGATGTACTCATTTGCAATAGTGACCCATCGTGCATACAAATGTATTAAAAAATCACAGTTCGGGTATACCTTAACATCAAAGTTACGATATATAATAAATACTTAAAACACAATAGAGAAGCAAATTAATCAAGTAATATTATCACATGGTCAACAATATCCTCCCATACTGGAGAATGAGTCCAGAAACTATGGTTTTAGGAGACTAATTGAGGGAGTTTTCACATTTAGCAAGTGAAAATTAGCAGGAAGGTGGTTCACATGGTAGGCACGTATACTGACTAAAATTATAGAAAGACCACTGTGTTTTAGTTCTAGGGAGAATTAGTTCCTGAAGATGAGAATTCCTCATGGAATGATTAGCTGTCCTTTAGCAAGTCTATCCCCTGAAAAATGGGCACCGTCCTAAAACACTCTTACAGGAAAAAGTATTTATGTAGCTTTCTACTGTCAGGTAGCAAGATCCAGCCTAGCCTTTTATAAAGGTCACAATGGTGGTAACCCATGGATAACAGAGAATAAGCCTAGCAAGGTGTTTGTGCAGGATCTCTAAATTCTGGAGCCTGTCTTTTGTGCCATTGTCATAGACAATGTCAGAATAGTCAAACAGAGGGAAGACCTGGACCTGGATCATTTTTGAAAGTACCAGAGTCCAGGCAATGCCAGTTTCTACACAAAAGCCCTGCCCTCTTACCCACTGGTACTGTTAATTTGTCCACATGTGTATTACCAGTCCTGAAGGGATCTAGCCAATCACCTAAATATGTTTATGCATTGACACATTCCAGAGGGTTCAGCTAGTATCACAGACATGTAGATCTGTGCAATTTTAAGTTTGGCTGTCTGTCTGAATACCATCATTATGGGAACTTTAATCTAGCAGATGTATACTGGAGCATTCTAGCCACAATTACAGCTAGAAGCAAACCATCCTAGATACCCTACAAGCAGTATTTCTTGGGCAGATGGTTACAGAACCAATTAGAGATAGGGTAGATCTGGATATGGTACTTATGAACAGGGACAGCATTGCAGACATCACAGTGGGTAGTCCCTGAGCATGAGCAATCATCATACAGTGTGATTTGGCATACAGATTGGGTGCAGAAAAAACACACTAGTACAAGGGTCATGGGACTACCTCAGTAAATACCTAGAAAGGTGGGATGACCAGGTGGAGTAGAGATACAATGGAAGAGGATAAAGGAGGGAATAACTAAGACAACAGTGAGCCATTGGAAGGAAATAAGAAAAATAAGAGGAGGAAGAGGCCACTATGGTTCTCAAAAGAGGTGGCTAAGGCAGCAAGGGAGGTAAAACAGCTTTTAAGAAGTACAAGTAGTCCTAAATGGAGGGGGGAGAGAGGTATATCTAGATAAACAAAGGAGGCAGGAAGGGAGGTAAGGGCAGCAATGGCTCAAACAGAAGAGAGGCTCACCCAGCAGGTAAATTCTTCAGGTACACAAGGGAAAAGTGGAGTCATGGGGTAGTGTAATGAGGCTCAGGAGATTGTTGGAGAGACTGTGCAGAGGAAGATCAAGAAAAAGCTAAAACTTTCAGGAAGAAGGATGGACAAACATGCATTGTCAGGCATGGGGGAGGAGGAAGTGAACGTGGGGCCATTTTCAGAAGAGAGAGTGTACTGGGGAATAGAAGCCCTAAAGTAAAACAGGGCAATGGGGCCAGATGGGATCCACTCAAGGACACTAAAATAACTGAGCATGGTGCTAGCCACTCTTCTGGCAACACTGTTCAGCACCTCATTAAAATGGGGTAGTTCCAGAGGACTGGAAAAGGGCCAGTGTTGTCCCTCTACATAAGGGTGGCAGCAGAGAGGAGGCTAGCAATTACATGCACAGACAGTCTCCCAATAGTGGTGGGGAATAGAAACTCTGCCGAGAGAACAGACTGATGGAGCACCTAGAGCCATATGAGCTGCAAGACTACTGGCAGCACGGCTACATAAGGAGGAGGGCATGTCAATGAATATCTTAGATTTCTTTCACTGATTAACTAGGGAGGTGGATCAAGGGGGCAGTAGCTATGGCCTATCTGGACTTCAGTAAGACCTTGACACTATACCATGCAGGAGGCTGATTAAGAAACTCAGCAACTTGAGGGTTGGGGAGAAGGTGGTAAGCTGGGTATCAAACTGGTTGAATGATAGTAGGCTGTTGGTTAACTAGGATCTGCAGCTTATCCAATAGGTAGGGAAAAGGGCAGACTGGGTGGGCCAAGTGGTCCTTATCTGCTGTCAAAGTCTATGTTTCTATGTTTCTAGATGGTGGTGATAAACAGCAGTCACTCAGGGAATGGGAGTGTGAATAGTGGAGTACCAGGGTTGGTACTGGGTCCTGTCCTCTTCAATGTCTTCATAACTGACATTGCTGAGGAACTGGAGGAAGGTGGGTCTCTTTGTGGATGCCACAAACATCTGCAATAAGGTAAGCATCCAGGAGGGGATGGAGAAAATGCAAAGGGATCTGGTGAAACTAGAATAGTGGTCTGGTGTGTGTCAGCTGAGTTTTAATGTCAAGAAGTGCAAAGTCATGCTTGTGGGGGTAACCTAGGGGCTGTGTACAAGATAGGGGAGGTACTTACAGTCACCATGCAAGAGAGGGACCTTGGAGTAATTATATTTGATGCTCTCAAGGTAGAAGGGCAGTGAAACAAGGCAGTAAGTAAGGCTAGCCAGATGCTGGGGTGCATAGGGAGTGGGGATTTCTAGCAGGAGAAGGGAGGTGGTGTTGCCACTGTATTGGTCACTAATGAGATCCCACCTGGAGTACAGTCTCCAGTTCTGGGACTACACTCTGCAAGAACAGTAACAGGAGGAAGTGGTCCGAGGAGGCCTACCAAAATGGTGCAGGTGTTGCATGAGAAACCAGATGAAGAGATGCTGCAGGAGCTCAACATATACTTCCTAAAGGAGAGGAGAGGAGAGTGAGAGGGAATATGACTGAGACCTATAAGTACCTTATGATGGGTGAACAAGGGCAGGAGTGGAGTTCCTTTCACAGAAGGAGGAGCACCAGAACATAGGGGAATGCTATGAAGCTTGGTTGGGGGTTAGGAGGGATATGAGGAAATGCTGCTTTACAGAAAGGGTGGTGGATGTCTGAAACAGCCTGCCAGAAGAGTGGGTGGGGCAAATACAGTGGGGAGCTTCAAGCATGTGTAAGGTAGGCACAAGGGCATAATAAATATGGAGGCAGTATAGTGCAGTGGTTTAAGGCTCTGAGCTGCAAATCTGGTGACATCCAGAAGATCAGACCTGGGTTTGAATCCCACAGCTTCCACTTGCATACTGTATGACCCTGAGCAAGTCACTTAACTTCCCTGTGTTCCCAGGTCGCTCCTGTAAAAAGCTTTCAACTTAGTGTGCTAATCCTGGTTAAACAACTAAAATACAAAAATAAAAAATAAAAGTAAGGAGGACACCTGTGATCGAATAGGGTCCAGGGTATATTAACAGGCAAGGAAAATAGAGCAGACCGAAAGGCCTGCTGGTTCTTTTCCTACCTACACATTCTATCTTTATGTGTTGCTATCAGTTTAGTTTTAGAAGAATTTACTTTCAACTCAGATTGATTGAAGAAGGGTGCAAACTATCAAAACTCCTCTGGAGCTTGCTTTGGACCTCCAGAGCTGATAGGCTGGAAGTGTAGACAATCATGTTGTCTATGTACAGGTGACAAAATTAATCTCCAACATCAATTTCCAAACCTCTTAGGTACAGTAAATCAAAAAGGAGCAGCCCAAGTACTAAGCCCTGAGGAACCCCTCCATGTGTAGTTAAGAGGAGAGATTCAAGCCCATTTACCTTAGTTGTTTGTCTCCTCAGATGTCAATATGACAGAAACCAGTTCAACACCTCCTATTAAGCCCCACATTAGCCAGTCTAGACAATAGTATTTGGTGGTTAGCCATGTCAGAGATCTTGGAGAGGTCAACAAAGATGGTACTGGCAAGTTTCCCAGAGTCCATTGCTTTGTTGATGTCATCCAAGATCCTGAACACAGAAGCCACTATATGGTGGTACTTATGGAAACTGGACTGATATCTGTTAAACAAATATGTTTCTATGAATGATTTGCCAATTGATTGACTCTGAATCTTTCCAATAATTTAGAAACCACTGGCAAGAGGGATACTGAGCATCAGTTAGCAGTCCAGGATCACCCACTTAAAAGGTTCTCAACATCCTGAAGGGAAAGTCAGGAAATGGCTACCCCTTCTCCTCATATTCAGTTCTTGCCTCTCCATCCTCTCTTCTCCAACTGCCCTTCTGAGTCACCAGTGTGCACAACCTAACCCCATCCTTTTACTCCAACAGTGCTTTCTTACTACTCGAGCCTGCTCCTGGTACACTCATGCACTATAAATGGTTCTATAGGTTTTGTATGTTCATATGTTATTTTGTATGATTTTGGACACATATTGTAATTTACCCAATGTTCCTCTACTGTTTATTGTACAATACCTTGTGTTCCAACTGTTGCACAATCTTACAATGTTGTATTGTTTGTACTACCCACATACTATTGTAACTGATCATCCTTCACAACCCTATGTAACCCCTCCCCAGGTCGCACCGTGAGATGAGCAACTTTGTTGTTCAGTGCGCCCTCCTGGTGAAACATTTCAATAAATAAATAAATAAATTAAGATGATCCTGACCAATGTCCAAGATTGGGGCAGGATACCAGATGAAAAGACCAACTGAATAAAAATGTTAAAGGGTCAATAATATGAAATGCAGAATATTTCAAAAGGGAAGGAGACAAACCATCTAGGCCATGTTTATGCAAGTTTCCAGTTTCAATAGGAGTTCAAGATGTTCATAAGTTTTCATCTCTTCAAATGAGAAATAGGTATTTTCATTTTCTACCTCACTATCACATTGTTCTGCAAGTTCTTACCTGACTGGCCAAAGTAATTACCAGATTTTATGAAAAAGTTGGTAAATTTGTCTGCCAGCTGAGAAAACCTCTTCAAGGTCATAATCAATCTGAAGCAGGATATTTGAATTAAATACACCTGACTATTTAACCCTCTGATGATAGATCAAAATATTTTAGGGTATCCTGCCACATCTGTGGTTTTATTTCTAAAAGGTATTTTTGCCATTCTGGACCCCAGCCAGATACTGTATGTATTCCTACACCTTCTATAATACTCCAGACTTGCAGATGAGTTTAAGGTCCATGCATTTAACCAGGCCTTATTCTTTTCAACTTTGACAAGTAAGATGAATACCATAGAGCAGATGTGTGTTTAACCTAGAGCAGATGTGTGTTTAACCCTTCCAGTTTGCAATGGCATATTTCTGTTAAAGACTACCGTAGCTCCAAAACCAAGTAAGACCACCCCTCTATATCTGGAATAAGTTTTAGCCTCTCCCTTTTAGCAGTTCCAGATCTATAATGCAGGATAAATAATCAAAAGATGTAAATGATTGAAATATAACACATTTTAGTGGTTCAGTTATATTCCTATCTCTAACACAAAATATCACATTGATTCTGCTAAAAGGTTGGCCATCATACCTGCATCTGTACATTTGTGGGGAAATTACACAAGACTAAATCAATTAATGAGGCCTCTCCCAGGTTTTAACATTTATGCAGATGGAGTCTTGTAGATCATTCCAGGCTTAATTTTTAAGCAATTTCTTCTAATGTGCTTAGATTTACCTGGGTCTAGTCAATTGGCATTAATATCACCATTAAAGTAACTTGTGGGTGGATGAAAAGAATAATAAAATATTTGTTAGGTCCAGAAAATCCAGCATCAAGACGATTGGGACCTATATCCACCAAACTAATAGTAGTGGATTCCCAGAATGAAATTTAATTTCAAGAGCAAGGCACTCACAACAGTTCTTACCTGACCCCAGTTATACCTGTCTAGAGAACTGCATGTACTGGAAGTAATTTAGAGCTCCTTTCTTTTTCCTGTCTGCCCAACACAAGTTGCACCCCTGGATGGCATGGCTAAGACAGCATCCTTATGATTGCTACTTAGCCAGGTTTCTGAAAAAATCATAAAGTCTGGTTTGTAGTCCTGAGCAAAGTCCCTATAATTAAATTCAGTTTCAGAGAGCAGGCTTCTTACATTATAGTGGACAAACAATATGCTACTCCTAGTTTTCAGATTAGAAGTTAGAGGCCAGGGTTTGGGTTAATATCTTCACACTGTAATAGATGTTGTGTAATTTAAATCCTGAACAGTAACCATGTACCTGTTTAACCATAATATGTTAAGGCTGGCATTTCTGTTGAACATCTCTACCCATGTACACATCTACTAACAAAGCTCCACAGGACAAAGTGGTAAGGCATCTGGTGTGGAGTGTCATGGTTTTGTCTCACGACTGGCAACAGCTTTTGCTATTGTATGGAGCTTGATTAAAGCACCTTGAAAGCTATTCACGGTCTGGTATTGCCTTATTGTTGCTGTATGGACAGAAACCATTTAAGTGAAGGACACTTGCTGTCTTCTTGTGACATGTACTCATCCACCCCTTTACTAACAGTACAGTTTTGGGCCTTCATCCAACATCACAGATGATGATTGCTTAAATTCCTAAAAATGAACATTACACCAGCAATGTTTTTCTTCAGACCACATACTGTAAAACTAGTTATTTTCATGCAAAGTAATTTTAGTACAAATACAAATGCAACCATTATTGCATACATTAAATTTAGTACTAAGTCATTAGCACCACATTCACTATGATGGAAAAACTGCTAATTAGTGTAAATTAATTTTGGCACAAATTACTGCTTCAGCGAAAATAGTGAAAATAAGTTGATAGTGAAAATTTCAAGTTTTACAGTAAGTATGCAGTCTTGTGACTCTGTTAGGCCAAAGTAGCTCAGAGTCACTGAACCAAATTTACCTCACCACCCCAGTCCCAGTGACTGGAGACCCCACCAACTCTGGGAACCTACCATGAGTCAGACTGCTAATCATATGAACTGGGGCCCCATTACTAGTACTTCAGTAAGGTGAAATTATGGAGCAAGATGTGCTGCATCAAACCCACCAGTTAGAAGTGACACACAAAACAAAATGACAAACAGTTCTAAAAGTAAATAAAAGTAATTGTATTAAAACTATAAAACCTAAGTTGAGAAGCTGGAGCCACCCAGAGCAGTGGAATGACTTAAAGAATTGAGCAAAATAGGCTAGTTTTGAAAGAGTTCGATACTGCACCACAGGAATATGTAATACTGTAAAGGATGGAGGGATTTCTAACACTCAGAATACTGCAAGATTCAACAAGGGTTCTTTCTTCAAAACACTGGCATTCACAAGACAGGGTTGGGTATGGTGCTATCCTCTAATCATGACCTCCTCCACCCCACCCCTGCAGGGAAATCCCAGTCAGAATGGAAACACCAGCATGGACTTGGCCTCACCAGAATGGTTGACCTCCCTCCCAGTGCTTCAATGAGTGCTACTAAGAGTCCCCACTTCTCAGCAATGTTATTAAGAATACTGTGGTATAAACTGCATCCCTCCTGAAGACATTACTATAGAAAGTATTTCAGCTACTTAGTGGGGTTATTGATGAGAGTGAGGACTGCACGCTTGACTGTTGAGGAGGAGCAGCTGAAGCAGGAGTCAACAAATGCTAATACTTATTTTAGTAAAGGTATGCCACCATTGCCACATTTATTTCATGACTGCTGACCTTTCCAGAATATCTTTGAGTCTGGATATCAATCAACAGACCATTAAGGGAAAAGAAGTTTGTAGGCCTCTGAGCATCTGACTGCAGTGGAGGAGTCCTGGACAGTGATAGGAGCCCCTGCAGGAAAAGACAGTCTCAGTGGGACCACGGGGTCTAGCGCAGATGAAAATTTTTTCCCATACTGAAACCTCCCTGGAATTGTATGGACAGAAGTCTTTCAAGTGAATTAAGAGCTAAGAGCCAAGAGCTAAGAGCTAAGCTGTAATGCGCTCTGTTTTGTGCATGAAGCTGTCAGGCTAAGATGTTTTTGCATTGTTTCTGGTGTGATTAGATAAATAACTAGCAGGACTCAAGCAGGCTCATGCAGCTGGAAAAATTGGGTTCTGTGTTTTAAATAAACTTGGGTGCTTAAGTGTACAAAGTATTAATGTATTAATTTATATTGACAGTATTGATATTGTCCTTGTATGTCTGTAAGCAGTCATTTAATTGGCCCCATATTGTGGGAAATAAAGAAAAAGAAAGAAACCAATACAAAGTAAGACAAATTAAGGATATTTTAAGGATAGTTCGGACACGATAGTGAGACTTGCTGAGGCCTAAGACTGCTTGTCCTTGAAACAACAGAGTTAAAGATTGAATTAATCCCTACTGTAACTGCCGATAGATGTGGCATTGAGTTGTTGCTAGAGGAAAAGTTTTGATTTGACGCTAAAATAAAATATGTAAAATATATAATAAAACAAAAGGGAAACCAGGAAGTAGAGAGAGTGCAAGTTTTGTGACAGGATGATGAACATCAAGAGGTAATAAAGTATAAATGCAAGATGCTCAGGGACTGCTGATTCAATTGCCAATGTAGTTGCAGAGTGGAGTGACAATGGACAAGCAGCAGTAGGCCTTAAGCGATTTATGAGACCACATTAGTTGTTAAGTGCTATGAAATATAGAAATTTAGAATCTGTGGACCTCTGTGGGTTATGTGAGCTTTATTTTTTATCTGTGTTATTGCTGCTAAAGAGCAGGTAGTGAAGCCATAAAATCTCAGGGGCTGAGCAGTGCTGTGCATTGCTCTCAACACTGAAATTAATTAAGGAGGGACTTGGTTGCTCACTTTAGAAAAGTAAGTAAAAAGAGATAAAAAGTTTGAAGTGTAAAAACATAAGTTGTAAATCACAAATCTCAAAGCAAATTTTAAGCATTAATTGCATTTGATTTGTATTAGTTTTATATGGTTTTACGTTATGTCTTTTAACTTTGTTGTTGAGTAGGAAGTCATAATCAAAGTTTTAATAATTACAAGATCATATGGATTTGGACTAAGCCCTTTTGGATAAAAATGGATTATGCCATTGGTCGTATAGGGAGCCTGGATACTTGAAAAGGACTGTGGAAAGAAGGAGTATCAAGAAGTGAGATCAGAGCTGCTGAAAATAAAAACTGAAGGTGGTCCAAGGCAGTATATGAGAGATATTACATCCAGAAAAGTCCTGCCCTACTTTTGAATATCTGTCAAGAGATTAAGGGAGGTAACGAGCTGTGAGTGTTATATAGTGGTATAAACACCAGAGAAACAAAATAAACTAAAAGAACTAAGAAGTTACAAATAACAAGTGTAGACTTTAAATGTTTAGGAATTTGAGACAAATTTGAGATAAAGACAAGGACTGATGAAACAGAATTATATTTAGATATTTCTGGATATATGTTGTCACTTGAATATTTAGTTAGGGTACAGAAATATTTTGTGTTTTCTGATTAGAGTGAATTAGCTTTAAGGCTTTAAGGAATTCATATTACATCTAATAATTAAATATCATACTATAGTGCGTTGCGATAGTGTGGCAAGGATAGTTTCTGAATAAAGGTAAATTGATTATTTGAAAGAAGGAATTTAAAGAGATGCCAGTAGAAACCAGAAGTGGAAAGAAAATTGGTACAAGTAATAGTACAAGTACCCCAAAGTCTTGTTTGAATAAAAATAAGGAGAATATGGGCACGATTTACCAAGAAGAATTAAACATAAAGAAACCCCACAACTCTTGTAATAAAGATCAGGAGAGAGTGAAGAAAGGAGGAATGGTTAAATCAAGCTTAAAGGTTTGGAGAATATTATAGATAGAAAATCCAGAACCTTAAACGGAAAGAATAGTAGGAAGGGGGATGATACCTGCCAAAGAAATGGTCTAAAAGAGTTAAAGGATAGCAACTCCTAATTAGGAGATATTCTTAAAACAAGGAAAAGAGAAGGAAAAGTACAATGAGTGATACAATGAGTGATGATGATGATGAAGTACAGAGTAGATTAATAAAGGGTGAAATAGACAATGGAAACATAGGGTCATCAAAAATACCTTTAGTACAAAACTGAAATTTGGTGAAAAAGAGTGAATGAGGATGTGAATAAGACAGTGGAAGAAATAAGGAGACAATACAAATAAATATGAGAATAGAACAGAAGATAAAAGAATGTAGACAAGAGCTGCTTACTCCCAATTTCAACAAGGAGAAGGTCCAACTACTTCAAGTACTGGGAGAATAAGGTGGTAAAAGAGGAATGAGGTAAAAGCACAGCTGAATTAGAAATAGAGACAGAATCTGAGACCCTTTTATGAGTCCAACAGAATCTGAGATGCTAGATTTGGGAATACTAACAAAGGAATAGTTAACATATTAAAGGACCCTTAGCAGCAAATGCCATATTTTTGAACAATTACTAGTAGCTAAACAAGATTTAAGTTTCATAAAGGGCATTTGCATAGAGAATAAGAAATGTATTGAGTTAATCTCAAACCAAGGAATAGGTAATAGGAAAGAAGAGAAAAAGAATTGATAGATTTAACAAAGGATAGTAAGTGGGCTAATACTATGGAATAGAGCAGTCCTTAATTTCTGGGTTTACAAAAGAGTTGAGTTTAGAATTAGAGAGAGGACATATTAAAAATGGAAGCCAGTTTGAGTACATGTTCTGAATCAGAACTAGTTATGTTGCCATCTAATGACATGAGAGATTTCAGTACAATAATGGAAGTAAAGCAAAAACCCAGAAATCTGGGAAAAGGAATAGAACAAGAACAAAAGAAAATGGAAAAGGTAAATAAAGCAAAAGAGAGAATAATGGAGAAACAGAAAGAAAAAGGAAGCATGAAAGTAACGACTGATAGATGGATTAGAGAAGGAAAAAAAAGGGGAAGGAATATAATGAATAACCAACATACATGAGAAGAGATAGTAAAGATAGTGGAAACTGATAAAGAGAAGGAAGAATTCAGGACAAGATAAGATCAAAAGCAAGGGAAGGAAAAAAGAGAAAGGGAGGAATAGAAATGATAATAAAAAGAAAAGAAAAGAGGAAACGAAAACAATAAAGGTATAGTCGGATAAAATAAATAAAAAATACCAACTAAAATGAAAGTAGTATGCAAATATTGTCTGAACTTGAAAATAATGAAGAAGTGGTATCTAAGGAAGAAGCAGCACAAGGTTAGATCGAATATGAAATGCAAAAAGAAAATAAAGTGGCCTCAAACAAAAAAGTGATTGATGAACATATAAAAAAATAACAAAATTAGGAGAAATACTTTAAAGAATAGTGGAATCTGACCTTGCTACCTTTTGTACATAGTGTCCATAATCACAGGAGAAATGATCAGAAGCTGGAGTTACATTTAAAACAGGTTTTAGCAATGGTGTTAAATGACAAAAAGCATGAACTCAATACTGGATAGACTAAGTGTGGTGAGACCATGGAAGGAGAGGAAATGGTTTTGTTGATATCAGATCAGTATTATATACTGAAAGCAATTGAGAAAAAAGAATAAGATTAAATTGCTAGGCTTTGAAGTGGAAAAGATTGGTGAATATTGAGGTTGTGTTCCCAGAGTACTTTGAAAGGAAAAATTAAAGGAAGAGAGGAAAACAGAGTTAGCAATTTAAATTTTGGAATAAATACTTTCCTGAATGAAAATAAAAGAAATGTGAGAACAAAGTGACAGAGTTATTACAGAATCTCTTCAAAATTGAGGTTTGAAATATAAGATAAGTAAAAGTAATAAGATTGAGATAAACGGTCAATTGACAATATGGGTACAAAATGAAATAGATTATTTAATGATACTGGAAAACCTGGGAAATTGGATAAATTGGATATCCACTTAAGCATGAGTTGGAAAACAAATCTGACCCAGTCTATATGAATTCTGAAAACTGGAATACTTTGATTAGAACTTCAAATAGATATCAGATTTTGCAAGATCTAGGGAAGAATGACATCCAGAAGTCAAAGCACGGAAGGAACAGAACCTCTAAATATTAATATATAATGTAACAGGATTAAGAAACAGAGTGGCAGATCCATCTGAACTATATTAGAAAATAAGACTGTGCGTGTGTGTGTGAGTACATATACAGGATACTTGATGAAGGAAGGGAAAGAGTTAATGGATATACATCTTTTTCCAAGAGGGCAGTAAAGGACAAGAAACGTGGTCGATTATCAGGCGGTTAATGATATGGTGTAAGGTGAGTAAGAATTATAGCTACAAAAAGACAAAGATAGAAATAGAATCAAGACATATGATGGGCATTAAATTAATATGTAAGAACAGTGTGTTGGTAATTTTGAATGTTTATATTCCTCCTGTAAATTCAAGATTTTCAGAAATAGGTGTATTACAAGATCTGGACTCAACAATTGAAGACTGTAATAGAATGAATCCAGATGGAGCCATCTTTTATTAGGAGACTTTAATGTGAGGGTGGATCATTGCCTTGAGCCCACAGAAGAAATGGAAAAGCGATGATGTATGGGGTCAGAATATTCTAAAATTAGTAAGAAAGTCTAGCAATCTAAAAACGCACAAAAGAGGAAAAGATGTGTGTTCATTATTGGAAGACAAAAATGTTATATTAAAAATGGTAGGTCAAATGGAGATAAAAATGGA
This sequence comes from Neoceratodus forsteri, assembly GCA_016271365.2. Taxonomy (NCBI): domain Eukaryota; kingdom Metazoa; phylum Chordata; order Ceratodontiformes; family Ceratodontidae; genus Neoceratodus; species Neoceratodus forsteri. Next base: position 1,876,373,571 of record CM057456.1, read on the forward strand.
AACATAACATATCAAGGAAGTAGAGGCTCCTCAGTTTTGGACTTATGCTGGATAAATTATAATATGATGATTTTATTTAGGATCTAAAAATAGAGACAAAGGCAGAACATGAACATAGTCCTATTGAAATTAAATTGGATTTGCAACAGATACAAAATTTGAAGTATGATAAGCAGAGAGAGAATATAATATAATTAGATTAAAGAAAGGAGTAAAATGGGAATTAATTCATAATTTTTCTTTAAAACAACTAATTAAGGAGTGTGAAGTGAGGAACAGATTGAAAGATAGCTAGCAATAAAGATACTAAAACCAGTATGCAAGAATTAGAGGAAGTTCTGACTAGAATATCTGCAAGCCTCATTATGGTATCATTAGTTAAGCAAAAGACATTGGGAAGCAAATGGTATGATAAAGCATGTAAATTAGAAAAATGAAATATTTATAAGTTAGCTAGAAAGTAAAAGCAAATACAAACAAGGAAAATAAGAGACTTGAATAAGGGTAGAAGAAAATATAAATGTCTATTAAAATTTAAGAGGGAAAATTACAAAATATATTTATTGAAGGAATTTGAGTAGTGTATTATTCAAAAAAATGATAAAAGTTTTGGAAAATTGTGGTCCATGGATATAGTAACTTTACAGAGGAGATAGAGAGTTATTTAGATCCACTAACTTGAGAAGGGTACTTTAAAAATATATTTTATAATGCAAAATTGGACACCCTAGAACCTGAAAGTAAGAAATGGATCCCATTTGACAATAATATATCATTAAATGAAATAAAGAGAGCAATTTGACAAGCAAAGAGACACAAAACCCCTGGTCTGGATGGAGTGCCAATGGATATATTTATAAATGATATCGATCTTTGGGCACCACGTTTAAAAATGTATATAATCATATAAGGAATACAGGTTATATATTTCCATCATGGAAAGAGCATATTATAATTCGATTTTTAAAAAGGCCTTAGAATAATCCAGGGCATTATAGACCAATAAGTTTATTTGACACTATCCAAAAGTTATTTACAAAGATTTAACAGGAAAGAATAATGCAGCGGGTAAAAATGAAGAAATTATAGATGAGGAGTAAGCTGGATTTATGCTGGAACACTCTACTGTAGATCAATGTTATGTAGTGTCACATATAATTATTAAGTATCATTTTATCAAAAAGAAAAATTATATTGCATATTCATTGATTTAAAAGTGGCTTTCAATCGAGTTAATCAGGGGAAATTATGGATTACTCTAAAGGAATACAGTATGGAAACAGCAATGATAAATATATTAGACGCATTACAGTCAAATAATAAAACTAGCATAAGGATACAATAAGGAAGGGACAGAACTACAAAATTCACTTCAAATGTTGGTTTGAGGCAAGGGTGTGTTCTTTCACAATATTATTCAATCTTTTGAACAAAATCTTGAAAGGGATGAATGACCGCCAACATATATGCAAGGTGGGCTTGAGGTGATTCCCCTACCTGCATATGCAAATAATAAAGTTTTGACATCCACTAGTTTTCTGGGGCTAAAAAGAAGTTTAAAATTACTTTCAGCAGTTTGCAAAGAAGCAGATATGGAAATAAATTATGACAAGACAAAATATGTAATCTTTAATAAATCTGGAATAAGGAAGGGTATGGATTATGTACTAATATGTAATAATGACAGAATAGAAAAGTAAATAGCTTTGCTATTTAGGAATTATTTTCTCAAGCTAATCTGTCTTGGAAGAAACATCTGGAATATATATTAAGTAAAACTAAAAGATTCTTACCAGTTTTAGAGATTTGCATATAGAGTTGGGGGACAGTCAGTAAGAGGTTATATCACGGATGACGAACGAAAGATACAGAGCCAAATATTGCATGGTGCAGAGATCTGGGGATATCATAAACAGATTTTAGATTTTACAAGAGGATATTGGGATTACCTATTGGAACCTCCTCGATACTTACCAGATTGGAAGTTGATCAATTACCAGTTAGAAATAATATTGAGCAAAGAATCATTATATACTGGATGAAAGTATATAATATGAATGAACAAAGATTACCAAGAATTTGTATTGAAGAAGCAATAAATTACAGACAAATGGGCTCAGTTTTTCCTAGTATATCTATTCTGGATAATATTGTGAGGCCACGAGGTCTACTGAATTGTCTATATGAATACAGAATAATGCCTAAAGTACAGGTTGATATAGGGATAAGAGAAAGAATAACAGACCATTTCTATATGGAGAGATATGGAGTTAGGAAAAATGGTAAACTTAGTTCATGGTTGGGACATATGAATAGAAGAGAATTGAGGATGGAAACCTATTTCCAAATTATTAAAAATGGAAAACTTAGAAAAGCTTTCTCCAGATTTAGATTTCAGTATCAAGATTCTCAAAGACTAAGGAATATTATTTTTAAGACAAAGGTGAATATATGTAAGTGTGAACAAGGGGAAGATGTTATAATGCATTTGTTGATCTTTTGCCCATTTTATGAGAAAGATAGGCAATTACACTTAGAAAATATTATAGCAGAATTACAAATGGAACAAAAATATCAGGTAATATTTCTCTTAACAAATAGGAATAGATAAATATTGAATAATGTACCAAAATTCTGTAGAAAAATAGAAATTAAAGAAATTGCACATAAAGGAAAGTACTGTCTGGATAATGTAATAGAAGGAAGTGAATAAGAAATGTAAAGAGAAGAAAATAACTCCAAAAATTTATTTTTAAGAACTTAGGAAATATTTTATTGTATAATGGACTTTACCACTGCTTATGTATTTATGTATTTATAATATTGTAACTTTGTAAAGACAATTTGTATTTGTCAAACAATAAACTGAATTGAATTGAATAGTGGGGTTATCCCCTACACAAGGATGAATTGAGTTTATGTAAAATAACATATTTCCCATTTGACTTTTGAATGTGTTTGAAAATAACTTTTCCCCAATATTAATGCTACTCTAGCTATGATTACAACAGATGATGTTAGGACAGTTATTAGAATTGTAACTAAAAGTGGCTCACCCTGGCTAGGAATATATCTGTTGTTCTGTTAACTGGTTATGAATTGTAACATTTGGCAGTTCAATATAAAAATACATTAAAAATAAAACTTTTTAAACAGCCTCTTCTCAGCCTCCCTCCCACTGCTGATTTTGCTTGTGACTCCTGCCACTCCAGAGGTAGCCACTCACATGGCAAGCCACTCTGAAAGCAGTCACTTGAGTGGCTCTGCTTTTATTTCCAAGTAAGTTGCCTCTTGCTGATGTCACTCTTCTGTTGTGTCTGTTGACATACCCCTGCTTACCAACAAGGTGATTCTGTGTAGTGTGGGAATTGTGGTGAGGTCAGCATGATGTGCTCTGAGGCAGGCTTCACAGTTTATGCAGGAAAACCTGTATTTGCAAAATGAAGAAAGTAGGCAGAAATGGTTGAACAGCCGCATCTGGACTGGCTCCACATTTATGTGCTTGTAAGCCCGTCTCCCACAGATATCACCCTCCCACTCCATCTGTTGCCAGCCCCACACTTATTAACCAGGTAATGATGCTGGTGTGACATGGAAATGGCAGTGGAAGTCAGAATGATGTGCTCTGAGTCAGGGTTTTACAGTATAGGCAGGAAAATCTGTATCAGAGTGAAGTGAGCAGGCAGCAATGGTTACTGACTCCAGTTCATGAACCTGGTTGGTGAAGTTTTTTTTAAATCCTGCCCAAGAGTTATATTTGTGGAGTGATTTTGAAATCAGCTTCTGGTCAGAATTAAAAATTTTACCTAACTTGTTCGTGAGGCAGGGTTCCAAAAAGGCCATGGCCAAGTTGAAAATGTGGTTATAAAATATTACAGAATGATAAAATATTTAAAAATATGATCAGGTTAAGAGTAAAAGTTTAAAGCGCATTGGAATACATCGACTGCACATACCTTGTTTCTTCAGTTACACGTAGGCACCAGTAGCAGCTGGATATGTGGTGGACAACAGAAGATGGATTTGAGATTGGTAAGTGAGAGGTATGGGGTGGTGAGTGCTATGTGGTGGGTGTAGAAGTGGTCACTGGAAATAGCAATGGATGGTTTCTTCTTTGCAGATACTGTACTACATTTGTCATTAAAGATTTTACTATTCCAACTCACACACAGCAACATACATACATCCTGAGGTACACTGCAACATTTGGTGGTCCTGGGGTGAACAATAAAGCACTGGGTGGCCCAGGCCTGTACAGAAATGCACTTATCTACTATTTGCTTCACATATGCTCACAGCATGATCCAGTTATTCCTGTGCCTTCTGGCAGTGGGTTCGTGATGGCACCCTGACCTCTCTTCTTGTATATGGAGCCTTTATTCACCTCAAGGAGGAGGAGAGGGTCTCATGTGTCTCCATCTGCCTCCATCATCTAGCCTTACAGCCTGTACAAACCTATTGGTCTTCACCCATGGACCTTGGCTGTATGCTCTAGCCTACTTTATCATCTTCAACAGCAAAACTATTTACATTCAGGCAATCCTTTCATAGGTGAAGGATAGTGATATCAGATTGGGGAGGTAGTGGCTATTGGGGTACTAAAGAGGTGTGTGGATTGACTGTTATATTACCTTACCCATTCATCCAAACTTCAGTTGGGCAATGTGGCAATATTTTGAATCCAAGAAGGATTGTCAGCAGTCTATGTATGTAACCAGAGTACATCCAGCAAAGCTTGAGAGAGTCTCAAAGTTGACTACTTGGGTTATTGATTGGAGCAGCTCTGAGATGGATGGGCTAACCGGCATGTGCTACTTCATCAATATCAATCTTTTGGCAGCCGCCCATATTACAGTGATCCATCAGGCTCCTGGGCAGCTTTTAGGGAGGCTTGACCTCTCACACCCTAATAACAGCAGTGGGGTTGTGGGGAAACCTCTGGGTATACCTCTTGACAGATGTCATTAACGCCCTCCCAGAATGTATGTAAGACTGGGCAGCCCCATAGTACATGGTAGAGATGGGTCCCATTTTGCCCACACCACCAGCAGTTGTTATAGCGTAACTAGGTCCTGGCCCTTAAGTTTAGCTGGGGTGTAACACACAGTGCAACAGGGTCTTGTTCATTATCAATCTGGTGTGTCCATCTCTGCAGGCAGAATGGATTCTCATCCAGCTGTGAGCCCATTGTTGCTCAGAGACTGGAGATTGCAGTTCTATCTCCCATTGTGCTCTTGCTGACAGGGGTTGAGTCTGGAGTGCATCCCGAATCAAGGTGTATATTCTACTAGCTCTGCTTTTTGCCCAGCACCTTCCAGGCCCCAAGGGGTTGTGGCTGTGAGTAGTTCCTTGTTCACTGGCTCATTGGGGCATGATTAATAGAATCTCTTATTTGTAGATCGCTCCAAAAGTAGTTTGCTCAGAGGTGGTATCTGATTTTCAGAGATTTGAAGCAATCAGAAATGTCAGTGCCTGGTATGAGCAAGTCTTGTGCATAGGTGATACCCTGAACCTCAAAAGAGATGCCAGTGAATGGTCTTTTCCCTACCATAAGGGCTGTATTTCCCCATAGCAGCATGTATTTCCGTGGGGCTGAGGCTAGGTTGAGTGATGACAGGACTTTCCGCCAGTATTTAACAGATATCTCCATTGGAGGTATCAGAGGGATGCAGTTCAATTTTCTCTATATAACACTGATGCTGGTGATGGGGATCCTGTCAGAGCTACCTCTAAAGGTTGGAGAGATCTGTCCTACCAGTGTAAACCACCGTACTACCTGTACCAAAATGAATGCCATATGGTATTCTTGAAACCAAGGAAGTCCCCACCGCTTATGCTCCAATGTTGCCATAGTTTCAATTTACTGAACTTGGGGAGGGACACCCTTCCCATATAAAACCACAAATCAGTGCCTCCACTTTCTGTAACCATTTCTGTGGTATCTGCATGAGTAGATACACCAGCAGTAATAACTAAGGATGTAAGTTTGTCATGGATGAGGTTTCAATAACTCATTTTTGTTGTTCATGGAATCATTAGTAAACTTCCTGGCACTGTCATCGTTGCTACTTTTTGATGACAATAGTGAAAGCCATGGCAGTCCTGAATAAAACCAAATACCATGGAATCCATTATGTGTATGACTGCCATGACAAACTTACATCCCTCGTAATAGCAGCCTGGGGGCTGCCATCATTTGACTGAATCTACTTTCCCTGCCATGGAATGTTTCAGCACTTTCCATTGGTCTGCATCTGTACTGAGGATTCTAGTATGTTTTTGAAGTTGGACAAGATAATTTTGTCAGGGGCAGGTGCATTTATGATGCCCATGTACTTAGTCAACCCGGAGATCATTTAAGTCTTTGTGATGTAAATGCTTGCTCCATACACACCGAGTTCAGTGGGAGCACCTCAGTCTTGAATTGGTTTACCTGCGGTCTGAGACCTGTGAAAAGTCTAACAATATGTCCAGGACCGTCCAGACTTCTGGGGGTGTGTATGCAGTGCTTACCAACAGGTCATCTACATATAGGAATGTTTTAAAGGTGGCCTTGACAATTTGCAATCCTGAGATCTCCCTGATTCCTGTATGGCTATGGCCAGTGGTTCCATTGCTAGGATGAAAAGCAGAGGAGACAAAGGGCACCCTGCTTCATACCTTTCTGGAGGTTGTAATGGTGGGGATAGCAACTGGTTGGTGAGAACTGATGCCAAGGAGAGTATACAAAAGCTTTACCCATTCAATGAAGCTGTGGGCTAGCCTCATAGTAGCCAGGGTATGCATCAGAAAGGCCATTCGACTGAGTCAGGCCTTCTCAAAATCAATCGCTAGGGTTGCAATAGGGTTTGGAAGCTCTGGACCTGATGCATTAATGTAATGAGGGTCCGATGGTGATCTGACCTGAGCTTTCCCTTAACGAAGCATGCTTGGGTGGGATGGCTGAGTCCAGGGAGGAGTCTCCAGATGCCCCACTAGCACTTTCGCCAGAAGTTTGGCATCAGCGTTGATGAGGAGAGAGGATGGTAACTCCCAGGATTTAATGTATGTTGGTCCTTCTTGGGGAGCACCATGATGGTAGCTTCTCTCATTGAGGGTAGCAGAACCCCTTCTCAATGAGTCTTTGTACACTCTGACCAAATATTTGGCAAAATTTACCTCTTTCACCTAGTATAGGTCAAAGGTAGGCCATCTGTACCTGGTGCTTTGAGCAGGTTCATGGCTTGTATTGCCTCCTGTATTTCCCCTACAGTTATTGGGGATCCTGGTCCCTAGCATCATCTGCTATCTTTGGAATTGGAAGTTTGACCAAGAAATTATTTATACTACAGTGGTCGGGGTTGGGGGAAGCATATGATGCTTCATAAAATATAAGCATAATTGTGTAAATTTCTTTCTGTGTGAGTATTTACTTCCATCTGTATTTGTAGTCAAGATGTTCTTGGCCATTTGCCTACTCTAGAAACCTATAAGCCAGTAGTTTATTGGCCTTCTTCTCCCTCCCAGTAGGAGTGTCTGAGCCTCCTCAGATTTAGCTCAGTTTGGCAGATAAGGTGAGTGTTGAGTGAAACCCTTGTGCTGGAGAGTTGCGCCAGTAGGGCATGAGGGGGTCTCAGATTTAATACTCTTATACTGGCCTCGAGAGTAGCTAGTTGCTTTTTGGAGCTCTCTGTTCTGCCTCTCTCTGCCTTCTTCTAACCGTGGCAAAGGCAATGATCCTTTCCCTCAAGGTGGCCTTGAAGACCTCCCACAGGGTAGAGTCTGAGACCTCCCATTGTTATTGTAATTATTCTGCCAGTATTCCTCAACTTCAGGCCTTGCACTCCTGGAACTGTTCATCCTCTAAAAGGAGCATGTCCAGTTTCCAAGTAGCAGATTGTGAGGTCTTCCCCATTTGATCTCCAGCTCCAGAGGCATGGTCTGATAACCTGTTGGGTTCACCTGCATCTTAGTGACACTCTCATATGCTGAGCTGGACGTTAGCCACATATCGATCCTACTGAATGATCTGTGCATTTGTAAAAAGTATGCATAGTCTCTTCGCCCAGGTGCAGGGTTCTCTAGGTGTCCACCATGCATGTTCCTCCATCAGTCTGTAAACTTTTACAGCCCATCTATGAGGTTCCAGGCTCTGTGTGCTCCTATCTAATATGTGGTCTAGGTAAGATTAAAATCCCCCATGAGCACTGGGGCCTTTTTAGTGTTCAACTCAGTGAGTGCCAGTTTTAGGCTATGGAAGAACTGTGGGAAGTCCTGATTGGGAGCGATAGATTGACAAGGATCACATGTCCCTGAGGTGTCTCCATTTCCACTATAACCCACTTCATCTCCTTATATTTGGCCTGCCATGCTGATTTCCAGCCAATATTTTTATGTAGCAGTTTCAACAATCCTCACTTGTGGTACACAGTTGTACAGTGGATCTCTTCCTCATCCAACTTTGGCAACGTTTTTGTTTCTGCCGGGAATGTTTGGTTTCCTGAAGGAATACTATCAGGGACTCAACCTCTTAAGCTGTGTCAGGACTTTTTTGTTTAATCAGTGAGTTGTGTCTTCTAATATTCCAGGATATTATTTTAGTCTCCATCAGTACTCGGACAGGATTATAGTCTGGACTGGGAGTATTCTAACACTCCAACCTGATACCTTCAGGCTCTCAGAGTCACCTGGCATAACCTGTACATCCTATTGCTCACCTATCTCTCCTCCCACCACAAAACACATCTGGTTGACTGTAACCTTAAATGTACTTCTCATAACAGTTAAACATAGTGACCGTAAACCATAAAAAACATAGAAATAACATATGAATTGTACAAACTTTTGGTGTGACCCCAGCCCATCCGTCCCCTTCTCCTCCTCCCTCTCCATCTGTTGTCCTCTTTGTTGACCAGCTTCCACTTCCAGAGTATGCTGACCTGCAGCCCAGACCTCTGCAGGAATCACTGGGGTGTTCTAGTTGGGGAACCTCCCCATCTCTGAGGCATCTAAGTTGTTCCCTTTTCTCTGCTCTCACCCTGTAGAGCCTTGGTTCATTCTACAGCTTGTTTTTTTCCTATAGACTCTTGCTGCTAAATTGGGCTATCGATAGTCCGCCTCTTGGCTGGATGTTGGAGGGTCCCTCTAGCCAAGGCTATCCGCACCCTGAGGATACCACTACACGGGACACCCATGTGGTAACCTCTGCCAGGCACGCCTACACCATCCCCTGCCTGGATGCAGAAGAAGGTGGACTTGAGAAAACTAGGTACTATGAAGGGAACCATCCCTTCACTCCCCATATAGGATATCACCCAGACTTTGATTTTGGTGGGGGAGCCATGATAAAATTTAGGATGTCATCTGGGTATGTGGGTGCCACCCTTCCTATTAGTTACTGGGGGTTAATTGCTTTGTTGCTCATTGGTGGGGGGTCTCTTCTCCCTCGGTGATGTCCAGGTATATCTCCTTCAGTGAAGTCCCTGTGGACACCAAATATCTCCTATACCCCAAACCACAGACGAGCATCCCCTCAGTGAGTTTGCAACACTTATCCTAATGGTACTGTATATATGTTTGCCCTTTCAGTGGGCTAGGAGGACCAGGCAGGTAAATGGGAACAGAACAGTAGTATCATTCATTGCTTCCAGTACCTAATTAGCACCAAATTACCCCAGAGTCACATCCTTCATAAAACATAAACCTCAGCCCAGCCACTGCTTGTTTACAGTTAGGCCGTTCCCTTACTTGGGTGTGTCTCCTTTAAGCCATCGGTCCCCTCCTTCCATGGGCATCACTTAATAAAACGACAACTATTTAAACTATAAACTATAAACACAGTCATATCCAGGAGGGTGACAAAGGATACCTAAAGGGGTTAGAAAAAGACACCAGGCAAGCTTTACTGCCCATGTCATCCCTCCTGATTGGGTCCCCGTGCTGCAGTGGTATTTCTCCCATTGGGAGCATGGTTTCCTTGTGGTCTTTGGCCTTCCACAGGCCTTGTGGTGTAGCAGCTTTGGATATTTCAGCCAGGGTGGGCTGGTCTTTAGTGACCACTGACTGAGCCTCGGCCAAGCGTCTGAGTGGCAATGGTGGGAGATGGCGGGCCTTCCTCCAGAAGTTTCTTAATGATGCAAATCTGTTGTTTCCAAAATGGGGCCTACTGATCCTGAAGAGACCTCCAAACTGGGGCTGTCACTGTGGCTCCTGGAGAGAAACCACTGGGTTTTGTCAATGTGAACCCCTCCTCCTTGGCCTTTCATCTGTTCCTCCTCTTACCTTTTGAGGTGATGGTCCTGGGCTCCTCAGGTGCAGATCAGTGGTGATTACTTTCCTCTGGTAAGGTAGTCACCTTAACTAAGCTTCCCTGCCTGGTGCAGTGTCCACTGGTGTGATCCCGGGTGGATATTCAGCCTAACCCCACCTTTCTGTGTTTGCCCCAGAATGGTTTCAGAGCATAGCTAGCTAAGAAGGATTCTGCAGCTTCTGGTACATCAAAAGTTTTAAAAGTCCTGTTTACCAGTATGCATAGGCTGGCTGAGTAATGGAGGAGTACTCCAGTCCGAGTTCAGCACTAGCCTTGCTTGTCTCAGTAGACCCTCCTTCTTGCTGATACTTCCTGTGAGTAATCTGGGAAATCTGTATTTTGTGTCCCTCCACCTAAGCTCTTTTAGCTACCTTGCTGCCTTGTTACTATTTTCTGTCCTGGAACCTGAGGAAGTGGACAAGAATATTGTGCAGGCAACTCCCTGGGGATGGATTGGGTGCCAGTGTATTGTGTGTGCTGTCAATTTCCAAGGGGTCCCTCTGTGCCAGACAATGAGTGAATACAACTCTCTGGAAGAACTGTATGGTGTCTTTGCCTTCACAGCCCTCTGGAAACCCATGAAAAGAGGTTATTTCAGTGGCTGTGGTTCTCAAGATCTTCGACCCTAGTCCACAGTATTTGTATGGTGTGGTTCTTCTCCATGAGTCATGTTTTTTGTAGCCCAGCTGCTGTCCTCCAACTCAGCCAGCCTATGATCAGTGATGCCAGCCCTCTGGGGCAGATGTGTGATATCGGCTGTGTTTAGTTTAGTTTTATGTCCATGTTGGGAAGTTGTCCATTTTGGCTAGAATATCGGTGAACATTTTCGATTTCCTCAAGGTTTGCATCCTGTGGTGGAGGTGGCTGCAATGCCATGGTGGGGATCTGCTCATGTTCTCAGGCCCCAATCAGGTCCACAGCTCTCAGATGGTCCAATCTCTGAGCTACCCACAGCTAGAAGTCTGATTTTGGTATCGGTCAATAGCTAAGATTTTTATACAGGATTTTTAAACTAACTGGATTAGCCACAGAACGGTCAGAAAAATCCTCAGATTAAGTACAGCATTCCTGGAGCTATTCAATTAAGCAGCCATTTACCTCAGTTGCTGGCCATGCCACCCCCAATAGTGCACTTACATTTAAAAAGATGACAAGAGATGGCTCGACACTGGAGATAGGGCCCAACGGTGTCAAGCTGGTTTGGTGGTACCAGCAGTGTGCCCCAGTGTCAGCATACATTAAGGGTGGTTGGTGGGGCACTGCCTTCTGGCATTCGGATAGGGTACCCAGTGCCAGAACAATAGGTAAGGGGGAGTACTGGGATGGGGGATTTAAATTTTACATTACTTGGTATTACTTGGTATGATAGAACAGAAGAAGGCCATAGCCTATCGAGACTGTTCCCACACAATGTGGGCATTATTTAGTAGTTATCCCATATCCAAATATCTAATTTTTTGTTTTTTTTTATCTCCACTCTATTTTTCTCACCTGCAGCCGCAGTCCTGCCATACATCCAGTCACCGCTCCAACCTTCACCTCCGACCCTGAAACTGATATGCCCAGCTGGCATATGCAGCTAAGACCTGCTGAGAGGGCTCCTTCAGCCCCACACCCATGAGGATCCACTACCAGCACACGCCTATTTCAGGCATCATCGGCTGGTGAAGCAAGTGGCCATCAAGCTGCCGTGGACCATGCTGCCTTTTTCTCTTTTCCTCCCAATGGGAGCACAGATGTGCATGATGCTCCAGCACCTGCTGCAGACATCTGCCATGATCCCCTACAGAGCAGCCACACCACTGCAGTTCCTCTGGTGTCCCTAGGGACCACCAGAGCACAGCATGTACCCACCCCTTTGCCCAGGGCTAGGAGAGTTGTTGTCAGATGCTCAATCCTAGTCCTCCCCTGCCGACCCCCAACAGCCTGGGCTCATTCCCGAACCCGGGTTGCTGGTGTGGAGTGAGGTGTGGTGTCAGGGCCTCAACCCTCAGTGCCACTGGGCCAGCTAAATATCTAATTTATTTTTGAAGTTATAATACTTAATGCCTCAACTAAATCTTGTGGCAAGGTGTTCCATACCAAGAAGCCCTTACTGAAAAGAAGCTTCCTCTTACTAGTTTTATAACTTTTGACCTAAAGCTGTTTGTTATGCAGTCTTGGACATGTCTCCTTTTGAGAAGGTTAGACCACATTGATCCATGAGATCTGGTGAATTTATTAAATTAAAACCATGAGCATATCGCCTCTTAATCTCCTGTTTTGAAGAGAGAAGAGACCAGTAGCTTGTAATCATGCCTGGTAGTCCATATTAGCTAATCTGGGAATCATTTTATTTGCTCTCCTCTAGACTTGTTCCAGTATGATAATATTCTCTTTTAGGCTTGGATTCTGGAAGGGGAACTATAGTTGAGATAAAGTCTAATATATGCCCTATAAAGCAGGATAAGACATTGTTCAATGTGATTTATAAAAGTATGTTTTATTTGCCTCAAGAGTCTATTGGTCATACCAGCAGTTTTAACACAGTGTTCCCTTGGCATAAGTTTGTTGTTAATATGGACACCTAGATCTTTCTCACAGTTGGATGAGTGAAGTGGAAGTCCATTAATATGATATGCTGTATGATGATTTTTTTCCAAAATGTAATACAATACATTTATCTTGATTGAATTGCATATGATTATGATTAGCCCAAAGTACAAATTTTTCCAATTCCTCCTTTAATGAGAAAATACTATCATGATTATTTACCTTGCCCCAGTTTAGTATCATCTGTGAATTTAACCATGAAATTGTTAAGCCCAGTTTGTAAATCAAAAACCATGAAAAGGTTGAACAATGTTGGTCCCAGAACTGACCCCTGAGGCACACCACTTGTCACTCTACCCTGGTCAGACAGGGCATCATTTATTCTAACCTTCTGGGTTCAATTTGTCAGCCAATTAGAAATCAATTAACAATATAAGATGACATGCCTAAGTTATACATTTTGGTGATCAATTTTCATGTGGTACTTTGTCAAATGCTCTACTGAAATCCAAGAGAATGACATCGGAAGGATACCTGCATCTAGTAAAACACTTATATTGTTATAAAAGGATATCGAATTAGTAGTACAAGAGTACTTGGGAGTAAACCCATGCTGGAATGGGTCATGGATACCCAATAGTTTTACATTCCTGTTTGAGCAGGGTCTTCATTAGTTTGCTAGCCACTGAGGTCAGACTAATGGGATGATAATTCTGCACAGAACTTCTATTACCTTTTCTGAATATAGGGGTAACAATTGCTGAGTGCCAATCATCTGGTACAGTCATTTCTAGTAGGGATTTGTTAAAGATAATCAACAGAGGTGTAGAAATATTTGTAGAGGTTTCAATCAGAAACCAGCGATGAATCCGTCTGGACCGGGCTAGTGTTTTTTTTTTTTTGATGGCCTGTGGAATATCATCTGAATTAAATCTATGAATGTCTGTATGTTGAGGTTTAACTGGGTAAGGAATTATTGTTGAGAGAAAACAGAACAAAAGAAATTATTAAAGAGGTTTGATGTTTCTATATCGGATGAGGAGAACCATTTATTATAATGGGACTGATAGTCCTTGATGTACCCTTTTATTATTTATATAAGAGAAGAGATTTATGATAGTCTTTTGTATGAGTTAATTTGAATTTTAACTTGTTTTTGCCAATTTAATAGCATTTTTAGGTTTTTAACAGCTAATCTATATTTGTGTAATATGGTTGTTTTATATGGAAGAGAGCTTTTTAAGTTTCCTGAAAAGCTTAAATTTTGTTTTAATCTGGTTTTAATGGACTTGTTAAACCAAGGGGCATTTTCTCTTGTTATTAAATTTCCTTTTAGATGGAATGAAAATATTCTCCAAATGGAGTACAATATTTTTAAAATATCCCATGCTTGTTGTGTTGTACATTAACTCATTACTTCCAATAGCTTCATATGAAGTCTGAACTATCCATTTTTACCTGACAAAGATGGCCTCCCAGGTAATAATGAGTTAATACTGGAGGTAGATTGGGCACTCAGTGTTGGTTGGTTTTAATACCTGCATTGGGTGGTGGGAGAATACTAGTGGGGCATTAAGCAGTCACTGCCAACTATTAAAAAATATATCTGGGTCAGCAGGGGACACGGCAGCTGCACTGAGGAGCTGCTGCCAGTATCAAACCCACTGGGGAACGGGAAGGAAGAGGTACTACTGTTCTACAATAAACTGCATTACTGCAAGAAAGCAGTGAGTGTGATGGAAAGTGATTTCTTTCACATTGCTTTTGTCATCTATAAATCTCAGTAGACAAAAGCAGTTTGAAGGAATGCTGTCATAAAAATACCCTTTACTGTAGAACATTTATTTTGCACTGAACATACGCAATGGTTTTCATATTTAATTCAGAAATTAACCAAAAAGAAAATTAACACAACAAAACTGTGAACATTTGTCCAAACTCTATCAACTCTATCAAACCTGTAGGTTTCAGGTTTTAAAACCAAACCACTTTTGAGTTATAGGTAAGCAAAAAAAGTGTAACGTACTCATCTTTTCTAATGTTTTGCACCTCTTTAATTTTTCCCTCCCGCTACTGAATGTCACAAATGGGTCAGAATCCAAAGATCCTAGCTCTCCAAACCTACCAAATTTCATACAAATCAGATACATGGTGGCCATGATATTGAAGTGCAAAAACTGGGGTACAGCATCTAGTGCTTACTCAACCCTAATATACAGGTATGAGATATATATTTATACACACACGCAAAGATCCTTAGTGCATAAGCACTGAGGCAAGGGTTATCCCAAAGGTATTGGCCAGGAAGCCAAGTTTCAAAGAAATACAAATCACACATACACTCATAATGCAAAGCATTATGGGCTGTATATGAAAATCACCAAAAATGTTATGCTGGTTCAACTTTAAGCTGGCATGCATGGTGCTAAAAGGCCTCTCACACAGCCTGTAAAGGGTGCCAACTGAAGACACAGACACATGTTTCATCTAACCAGGACTCATCAGAGTGCCTCATCTGTATGACACCCCAGTGGAATGAACCAGCTACCCTAAGTTGGTCTATTGAGTTTGGGTTGTGGTAAGTCCAATAAAAACAAACACAAGCTAGAAGACAAAGAACCTTAGTGTGTACACACTGAGGCAAGGGTTACCCAAAGGGCATTAGCTGGGAAGCCAAGTTTCAAAGAAATACAAAACACACATACCCCGTAATGCAAAGCATCATGGGCTGTATATGCAAATCACCAGAAAATGTTATGCTGGTTCAACTTTAAACATGAATGCATGGTGCAAAAGGCCTCTCACACAGTCTGCAAAGCTGAACCAGCATAACATTTTCAGGCAATCAGTCAAACTGTTGGGGTTTAACACAGAAGTGTCCAGGCAACCCTAGCTATTGTGGCACTACCATACCAGTATAATATATATTACAGTGGCATGGTAGTGCCACTATAATTAGAGTTCAACAGTCACTTCTATGTTAAATCCAAAATTTGGCACTTTAATAACTTTGCAAACCATTTAACCAATTCATCTGAAATTTTGCATGCACTGTCTGGTACCATAGATCTCTGGATCTGGCAAGATTTGTTTTGCTCAGATTTACAGGTGTGGAACTGCGGAATGTCACAAAATGTGAAAATTACCATTTTATGCAAATCCTTTGTCGTGCTATTTTGCAGAAACTGCTTGGCGGTTTGCTCGAAACTTTCAGGGTACATGGGGAGCGCCTTTTGAAGGTTTGGTTAAAAATACTAATCTGTTCAAAAGTTATTAAAATTCAAAGTTTCCATTATTTCCTATGGGAAAAGTTAGCTAGTGGCCTCAATCAAACTGTATTGTGCCTGAAAGCAATTTTGTTCCATAAATGGGGTCAGTTCTTTCAAGCTCCGGCATCTTGTTTTCAGTCAGTGTTGCAGGAATAACAATATAATTCAAATAATACTACCCTTGGTAAACACCAACAGTTGCGTTTACCTAATCGGGCCAATGAACACGATTCTGTTTTCAGCTTTTGAAAATACTGGCCAGAAATATGTTTATTTTAATCACACCCTTTTAATGTCGCAAATTGGCAGAATAATGGCAAAATTTGTGAAAGAACTTTACAAAAATAACTGCAAATTGTGACATTATCAGTGAAACAGCTTTGATTGTGCCACAATTTGTGACACTATTTTTATTGTGGTTAATAAGTTTTATTGATTTGACTTATTAAGATGATACAAACATTAAAACAATCAGATATATTGCAACGATCCTACAGACTGTTACATTATGTCTATAGAAGCAGAGAAAGGAACATGTTGGCCAAATAGTAACAAACTGAATATACTAGCCAGGTAAGCAGTAGGATAATACTCTGTGCCTGGATGTACAACACCTATCCAGCTGGAGATTAACTGAAGTATTAGCAGTTGGCGCACTGCATTATAGCTAACTCATACAAACATATCTTACCTGGCCCCATACTGCTAGTTTCTTCAGTATTTGACAAAGCATCAGAAACTATGAGAGGTCCAGGGCCGTTGTCCTCTACTTTAAGCCTACAAAATACAAGATATCACACACACAAAGCAAACAGGTCTTCATTGTCAGCGAACATACTATCCTTTACTGATATTATACCATGTCATCCATAGAGCAGGGTCCCCTATAACTCAGTAACAATCTCTCCAGCACTTGCCCCAAATGCACCATAAGAGGAGACCATTATAGTAGCATAGTTGTCCCATTCAGCCAGTGGTCACAGTATGTGATATTATGGCCCAGTTGCAACTTGAGCCATGGAGGTAAGTACCTCCTCCAGGAGGGATTATCTGGGACTGCCATTTACACAGTAGGAGTCTTTTGACCTGCATACTGAGTGTCAGAAGGAGTTTCAACTAGGAGAGATGAAGGTGAGGGGCGGGGCGAGTCCTAATAACAGCAACTCAGGGGACTGAGGCACAGGCTTCCTAAGTATTTTTGGACCACATCTCACAGGTAGCCTGCCACAGTGGATGGATCAGCCTGCAGGACCAAAGTATATGGAACAGGTCACCTGGGAGTTCCTGACACCTCCAACACAGGCCAGACTGAGTCAGCTTTGCCTTGGCAAGGACTACAGGAGTCCTGTACCAGGAGTGAATTATCTTGTTCTGTATTAATTGACTGCTGGTGTCAGGATATGCCCCATGAGCTAGTTTTAGACCAAACTTCCACTCCAGGTATGTAATAGGGGCATGCATGCTTTCTCCCATTTATGCTTGGATTCCTCTGCTTGGGTGGGATGGTGCTCCAAATGGCAGCATATACCTGGCTTGATTGTCCTCTTTCTAGGGCCAGCCATGACTCTACCTGGGAGATTTGTTGCTCTTGGTGCTGCTTATGCTTGTACGTAAGGATGGCTCTTCTTATTTGAAGGAATCACCAGAAGTCTTTGGGAGAGATCCCATAAGAACTCTGCAGGCCCTCAAAGGAATTAAGGGTATCTGTACAAGGAATGAGCATATCTCAAAGCAATGAGATACCACCACGTTCCCATGAGAGCCATGCAATTGGTTGTTTATTGATGGTAATCTCATTATTGCCCCATAGTGGGGTAAGTCTTAGGGAAGATGGGAGGTGCCCAACTTCTTATGCACCTTGGTCCAATATTCCGAGAGGATCTATAGTAGGATGAGAGTGAGTGCCCTTAGGGGATGGTTAAATAACAATAGTACCAAGTGAGTACACTGACATACCTCTCTCTCCATATCCAGCCACTAGGGAGCATTGTGTTCAAGGAAAGGAACCATTTTAACGTCTGAGCCAGCTGAAAGGCCCATTTATACCCCTCTAATCACGGAAGACCCCAGCCCCTTCTGACCAATGAGCTCTGAGCTTATTTCTACTCTACCTAGGTTTCTTACCCTCCACAAAAAGGATCCCAGCAGGAGTCTAACTTAGTACACCAATAACGAGATATTTTCAAAGGAATGTGGGAGAGAAGATACATAATTTTTGGTGCTGTGACCATTTTAATTACGCTATTTTACCTACAAGTGACAGTCAAAGAGATTTCCATCTGTCAAATTCTATACAAATGGACGCAAAAAGTGGTTTCATATTCAGGTCTCAGATTTTATGCAGATTAGGAGAGATAGTAATGCCCAAGTAGGTAATCCCTCCTGGGCCCATCGGAGCCCATGCTGAGTAACCATTTGAGAGGTACACTTAGAGTTTAAAGGTAGGACCTCTGTCTTGGCCTGGTTAATCTTGGAGCCCTGGAAATGTAGAGAATCTGACAAGGTGGACAGTAGGGGAGGGAGGAGGAGGTGTCAATATTGGCTATAGGAAGCAACAGGTCATCTGCATACATAAAAGTAGGGTATGCCCTTGTTCCCACCTGGACCCTGGAATTAGAGAGATTTTGCCTAATAACAGCTGCCAAGGGTTCTACTGCCAATATAAAAGTAGTGGGGAAAGTGGGCAGCCCTGACAGGTACCCACCCAGTATGAATGGGAGACAGCATCATATTGGTGAGTATCAGTGCAGCTGGGGATGAATATATTGCCCCAATCCAGGCCCAAACCCCGCCCCAAGCCCACAGTGCAAAGTACTTGTTGGACATAGTCCCACCCAGGGAATCAAAGGCCTTTTCAAATCTATTGCAATGGAAGCAGCGGGGAAGATAATGTTTGGGCCTTATGGATTAAATTTACCAACAATCTAATATGGTCTCACGCTAAAGCGCCCTTAACAAAGCCTATTTGGGATGGGTGGATCAAACTGGGAAGGAGAAGATTAAGTCTATTAGCTAGTATCTTAGCCAGCACCTTGCTATCAGCATTCAGTAGTGAAATAGGGTGGTAGCTGGACGCTTTAAGAGGGTCTTTACATTTTTTTGATAGGATAGTAATAGTTGCCTCCTAAGAGATGAAGGAGAGACCCTGTTTGCAATGACTCAATAAATACTTGTTGCAATACTGGAGAGATTATGGAATACAACAGCTGCCACACTTCAATATGGAAACTGTCCCTCTTGGGGCCTTTCCCTTTAAGGGAGAGGATGGTGTCTGTCACCTCCTGGGTTGAGATTGGGGCATCTAAGATATTAGCCTGGGCTTCCGAGATTTTGGGGAGATGTAGGGACTCCAGAAATGGGTGGACACCCCGTGGGTCTGGGGTGCTGGAGGATTTATATAACAGGAGTAAAAATCCATCATTATTTAACACCTTGCGCGAGGCCTGGGTCCCTACCCCTGCATCCTCTAAAGCCACTATATGCCTTTCGGCTTGCTGCTTTTTGAGACAGTATGCCAGCAGCTTACCCCCTTTTCCCCTTCCCAATATTTATGCTTGAGTCTAATGATCGAAATCTCTGCCTTTCTAGAGACCAGCTCGTTCACTTGCATCTTCAGAAAGGTGACCTTGTGACCTGCCTCTGACCTAAGGAAGGGACACGAAGGCCTTAAAAGCAAGTTCTGCTTCTCAGAGTTGTTGTTCAAGCCCCTCAAATGTTGTTCCTCCTTTCGGTGCCAGCTCACATACCCCATTATCACCCCTCTTAGAGTAGCTTTGAATGCCTCCCATGTGGTACCAGCAGAGGTATCTGCTATGAGGTTATGCTGAAAAATTCCGTTGCTTCCTTTTGAAGCCAAGGGGAAAGTCTAGGTCACGAAGTAGCAATGGGTCCAGCCTCCATGCGGAGACTTAGGGAAAGGGGCACCATGTGAAGGCAAGATGCACAGGGGCATGATCCGAGATAATTAAGGGATGAATAAGGGTATTAACAGTGTTACTAGTAATAGGTGAGCCAGAAGTCTATTCTACTAACAGAACTATGTACTGGGGAATGAAAGGTGTAGTCCAGCTGGGAGGGTGAAATATTCTCCAGATGTCCGTAAGGGCCAAATCTTGTTGTAATTGAGCCACTGCCATTACAGCCCTGGAGTGGGGCTCAGTACTGGAAGGGATCTATCCAGGAAAGGGTCCAGAATAAGATTAAAATCACCCCTAATAAAATGGGAGGTTTTCCAGAGCTATGGATGCCAGCACCTGGGCCAGCTTATGAAAGAAGGAGGGTGAGTCCTCATTGGAGCGTATATGATACCCAGGATCGGAGGGCCTCCCAGTATCCATGAGTACCACCACCCATCTACCCTCAGGGTATCTCACTTGTCTCTGCAATTTCCATTGTAGTTGCTTGTGAAGCAGAATCACCACCCCTCTTTCTAGAGGAGGCCGAGGCATGTATGATCTGACCTACCCACTCCTCTTCAGTCTCTCAGGATCCCCCAGTAAGTTTGGTCTCCTGCAGGAAGACCCACCCTGGCTCCCAGTCTCTTAAGGTGGCCCAAACTTGCTTCCTCTTGTTTGGGGTGTTAAGCCCTCTGACGCTCCATGTCAGACAAGTGATATCACCTGTTAGTAATAGGTAGCAAATATTTGATCAAGAGATATATCAAGAACAACCAGCAGATAGGGGTGAGGGCAGCCCAACCAGAAGAGGCAAATTTCTATAGAGCACCACCAGATATGGAGAGAGGGTAAAGCCCGTATACCCTGCCCTACCAGATGACCTTATACTAACAAGTAATGAAACAGCTGTGTGTCTCTTGTGAAACAAACATACATAAACACGTTAGCAAACTATAACATTGTGCAGTGTACCATACAATTTGGGAATATAGAGGCATCTCTTCAGCCGCAGAGCCCCTGCGTAGGCTAGCCCTATTCCCAGGGCATTATCAAGTGGTATCCATCCTTCTTAACACTACGGTGAGTGCGGGGAGGTTCCCTCCGAGAGGATCAAGCAATCCAATGAGAAGGTTGGACCATGTGGCTTCTTGCAACTCCAGAAGGTTGAGAGGCCTGCTCCAGTGGTGTAGCTCAGAAGCTGGGGTAGTTAAAGTGGGACTACACAATGCCTCTAATGAGGTGTGGGTTTGCAGGAAAGAAAGTGGGGGAGAACTGCCCGCTATTTCTGTGAGCCTAGGGTTGTTCTGATGGGTGCCAACATGTTCTCACAACAAAAAATCTTGGTGAGGTCAGGCTCATCACACCTATGAAGAGTTTACTCAAGCCACCCAATGCAGGGGCTGAGACCTCCCTTGATATAAAAAAATAATACTAAAAAATAAAATACCAGAGGAGCACAGGCCTGTGCCATTCACCACTTAGGACCTCATGTAAAACACATCCTGGATACCCATTCAGCTAACAGTTTATGCATGCCGACAAATACTTTCATATTATATGACACATCTTCCCAGTGGAGCTCACCCCCACCAACACACAAATAAGTGAGGTAGAACCTACAAAAGTTTTGCCGCTTAATCAGATGGTACAAAAAGGCCTTCTTTGCCATCTAGACATGCCAGGACGTCCACTGAGAGCTTGTTGGTAGGCCTTGTTGAATCCCTCCCGGTATAGGACTGAGGCATCTTCTCTGTCATATGGCAGTGCAAGTTGGGGGTCAAGGTTGGGGTGAAAAGGGCCTCAAAAGTTCCTTACATGGGTAACATGGAGAAAGGGTAGCAGATGGGTCAGCCAAGGAGATTGTCCACTGACGATCAATTTAGACACCCCAAACTCGCCTCTATACTTACAACTCCCAGGGATTAAAAGAACAGGAATAGAAAGAAAATAGAAGGATGACTACTTATCTGACCATGCTGGTGGGTTTTCTGATCAATTGCCCTGGAGATGTAGAGCTCAGGATGGTCCACACTGAAGATGAGATCTCCGCTGGTACAGGAGGCCTCCTCGTAGCCTTTGGTGGACACTGCCCTCCGCTATCTGTAGCTCTGTTCCGCAGATGGTGAGGAGTTGCTGACAGGGACAAGTAGCTGGGCTGCAACATAGGAATAGGCCTGCCTTCCACAGTCGAATCCACAATGCCTGGGTGTTGATCCAGAGAGCTGGGGCATATAGCTTCATATGTATTAGTGGTGTGGTAGGTCTGTAATGGATCTGGAGCTACAGTGTCCATGATTGTGGCCTCCTCTGTGTCGTCTTGCCCTCTCTCCGAAGGATGCTCCCAGTGGCCGTGTTTCTTTGAAGATTGCCTCTTTCAGTGTGCTTTTGGTGGGAGTTCCCAGTGTTGCTCCCTGAGGTCTTGCCAAACTGCAGGCCTGCTCACTGATGGAGAGAAGTGGCAATCCAACCGTCCGGTAGCAGTTTTTGCTGAAGGGCTCCCAGGGTAGTGGTGGTGAATTCTTGTGGCCAGTTGCACCGTAAAAATCCATGAGTGCATCAGGAGATTCAAAACTGTTCGGGACCCCATTATGCATAACCCACATCATGGCTGGGTAACGCAGGAAAAGGACAGTCCAATACTGTGCATTTTATGCCTTGCCTCAGAGTATGCTTGGCATTTGTCCGACAGGTCCTTAGAGAAGTTCTGAAAGATGTGGACCCTATTTGATCTCCACACTACATGCTGTAACTCATGAGCTCTATCTAGGACCTTCTCTCTGTCCCTAAAATCAATAAATTGGGCTATGACAGGTCATGGTCTGTCCTGGGCCTGAGACATGGGGGCTAACGTGCGGTGTGCGTGTTCCACCTGGAGCAGTATCAATGGGTCTAACTGCAGTATTTCAGTGATGGCTAATTGTATAAATCCCTCAGTATCTTTGCCTTCTGCACACTCGGGAAGCCCAGGAAGCAAAGATTATTATGGCGACCTCGATTCTCGAGGTCATCCATCTTACTGCACAGCATCTGTATGGTCCGTTGTTGATCTCTTAATTCTGCCCTTAAGTTCTGAACATGCCCTTCCATCACTGATACCCGCTGTTTGGTATGCAGCATCCTGGTTCTAAATTTTGAACCACTTGGGTGTTTCAATTAGTTGCACAATGACTTGTGCCATCTGGGCCATAATTTGGCAAACATCACCTCAACTGACGGTTGCTCCCAGGTTTGTGGCAAGCAGCCTTCAGCCATATTTTCAGGCCTACCTCGTCCAGGAGGCTTTTCAGTAAAATAGCGATTTCCACACAGCAAATGAAGGCTTTTTGTATCAATGAAGCTAAATTAGTGTAGCTTGAGTATTACCCCACAAGTTACAACAGAGTGAGGATATAATACTAGCTGGTAGAAAAAGGATTTTAAAGGATATTTCCCTCTGGGTTGTGGAGTTGATCTTTAAACTGCCATCCTATTTAGCTCCTTGTGACACTATTTAAAAAAAAAAATCATGTTTCTTTGTCACTTCACTGCAAAGGAATGGTTAGGGTCTTTAGGCTGAAATTTGCAGGGTATAAAGGGCTAGCCCACAGACATGCCATTTGATGATTTGGTGATAAAATGTACTTCAGTTTCATAGTTATGATTCCAAAATTTAAGAAATTTCCATAGGATAACATTACGGTGGTCACAGTACTTTTTCGCTGTTATATCTCTCAAAAATGCTTTGAGATATGGATTTTTGCTAAACGCAGCTTAGTACATCTAAGCAAGTATGCATCTTGCCAGGCCTTGATTACAACTGTGGTGGAATTTTTCCATTATCTCTATGGTTACTGTGATACTGTCCCATGTGCAGCACAAGGGTTACTTGGAATGTCTGTAGCCCTGCACTCTGTCTCTACACTAATGGATAGATGCTAGCACAGATCCTCCCATATAGGGATATCATTATTTAGTTCTGGGAGTGCAGGGCCCTTCATTATACAGTATCAGGAGTGCAGGGCTCAGAGGGCTCTGTGTTCTCCAGGAGATGAGGGTTATTTACAATGTCTCTACACTTATGGATAGATGGCAATGCAGGGCCTGGAGGGCCCTGCCTCCCACATGTGGATGCCATTATTCAGTACTGGGAGGCCCTGCGATCCCACAAGGAGATAAGGGTTAATTACATCACTACACTTACACTTCCACATTCACAGGGTGATGACAGTTACTACAATGTTTGTATGCTTTTGGATATATGGGAGCAGAAACAGATACAATTATGAAGTGATGAGAACACAGAGCCCCTGAGGGCTAATTACAGTGTTGCTACACTTATGGCTAGATAGGAGCACAGGGCCTGGAGGGCCTTGTGCTCCCACATGAAAGTCTGGAACAATTAAAATATACATGCATGGGAACACAGGGGTCCTGTACTCACACAACACATTATAGATTGATGGGAGTGCAGGGCCCAGAGAGCCTGCACCCCACAACCACATAATGGTAAAATTACACTTTCTCAAAAAGTAAGGAAATTAATTCCAAAATCTTTGTTTATGCATCAGTTAGGTTCATAATAAGTGACAGAAGTATGTAAATGAGGGTGTTAGGGTTCACAGTCCCTAACACCCCACAACATTCCACAACCAACTGTACCACCCCAACCCCACCCCACCATACACACAGCAACAGGCATCAGGGTGTGCCTGGGGTTGTTGACCCTAATGTGCTCCTCATTCTCCTGTGTGGTAACTTTCATGTTCCTTACACATGGAATGGGGTGAGCATTAGTGCTGATGACCCCAAGGCGCACCCTGACACCTGTTGCTGTGTGTAGGGTGGGGGTGGGGTGGTACAGTTGGTTGTGGGTGGAGGGTGGTGTGTGGTGTTAGGTTGTGAACCCTACACCTCATTTCCATGCTTTTGTTGCTTTAATATGAACCCTAAGTGATACATTAAAAGTTTTTTTGTAATTAATATATATATTATATATATTCATTTATTATTTCTTGTTTATTGAATTTTGTTGACCTAGTAGGCCCACTGGGACTAGAAGTCCCTTTCTCAGGGTGACCGGGGAAGGGGATACAGATGGTAAGCAATTGAAATTGTACCAAATTAAGCTGTTGGTGGTATTTTTAGTGAAAGGGGAATTTGGTCAGGACACCGAGGAATCCCTACTCTTTTTTCGATAAGTGCCATGAGATCTTTAACATCCACCTGAACTACCACCAATCAGGCAGATGGGACCTTGGTTTAACATCTCATCTGAAAGGCTGGCACCTCAGAAGTGTAGCATGAGGGTGCTGCACTTCTGAGGTGCCGTCTTTCAGATGAGATGTAAACCAGGTGTGATAAACCTAGTGCCAGATGTGGGAACTGAACCCACAGTCCTCTGATCTCCAGGCCTCAGAGGCAAGTGTGCTACCTACATAGATAGATTATAGATAGATTATAGATAGATAGATAGATAGATAGATATTACATGGTTGGGCCCTGTGCAAGTTGGAGAAAGCCATAATTTATTTTTCCATATGTGATAGGAGCCAATTATCATAGTTATTTATTTGTATTTTACCAGGATAAGGCTCTGTTGAGCAAGCTCATTTACAAGGAAGTCCTGGGTAGGACAGTATAAGATGATGCAAACAATACACAGAGGAATACAGCAAGTAGTACAGTACAAAACATAATAATAGTATAATGTGAAAGAATCACTAGGCTACAGTTCTAACATGGAATATCAGTGACGGTCCTCCATTAATGGAAAGGGCAAGCAGGAGAAAGTGTGTACATTAGACCTTTTTCAGAGAACAGAATAAAAAGAGTACTAGAATGGCTTAGGGTGGATAAAGCTATGGTGCCAGAAGGATACACCAAGAATCCTAAAGGAGCTCCAGGAGGAACTGGCTAAACCTCTGGCTAAGTTGTTCAGTAGATCACTGGAAACAGGCGTGGTTCTGGAGGAGTGGAGTAGGACACAAGTGGTAACACTGCACATAAGTGGTAGCAAGGAGGAGGCATAAAACTCTGCTCTATCAGTTTGACCTCAATATTATGTAAAATGGTGGAAACCCTGCTTAAGGAAAGGCTGGTGGACTACCTAGAGACAAGGGGCTGCTGGACCCAAGGCAACAAGGATTCATGGCAGGGAGGTCATGCCAGACCAACCTGACTGATGTCTTCAAGTGGGTGGACGGAGAAATAGACCAGGGCAGAGGGTAGATGTGGCCTATCTGGACTTCAGGAAGGTCTTCAAAACAGTCCCATACAGGAGACTAATCCAGAAGCTGGCAAATCTAGGGTTAAAGACAAATGTAGTCATGTGGGGTACAAACTGGTTGAGTAACAGAACACAGAGAGTGGTGATAAATGGAGTTAGCTCACAGGAAGGACGGGTAACAAGTGGCGCACCACAGGGATCAGTGCTGAGACAAGTGATCTTCAATATCTTCATAAGTGATATTGCAGAGGGTCAAAAGGGAGGGTTAGCCAGTTCACAGATGATACAAAGCTATGTAACAGAGTAGATACACAGGAAGGTATAGAAAAAGTGAGGAGTACTCAGAAGAGGCAAGAAAACTGTTCTAAAGAATGGCAGTTGGGTTTCAATGCAGAAAAGTGCAGGATTATGTACCTGGGGAGAGGGAATCCTAGGGTCAAGTATAAACTAGATGGGGTAACACTGGAGGCCACCAAAGAGGAAAGGGATCTAGGGGTAGTCACAGAAGACAACCTCAAAGTGGCTAAATAGTGTGACAAAGCAGTCAGAAAGGCTAACAGAATACAAGGGTGCATAGGGAGGGTATAACAAGTAGAAGGGTGAATTGATGGTACCATTGTAAACTCCTAGTAAGGCCTCATCTAGAGTACTGTGCTCTGTTCTGGAGGCCCCATCTTCAGAAAGACATAGACAGGACGGGACGGTACAGAGGAGGGTTACAAAATGGTGTCGGGATGCAGCATAAGTCATATAAGGAGATACTGAGAGCTCTCAGTATGTACTCCTTGGAGGAAAGGAGCGAGAGTGGGGACATATTCTAGACCTTCAAGTATCTGAAGGGATCAATAGGGTACCAGAAGGAGCATCTTTCACATGAAGGAAATAGCAGAACTAGGGGCACAGCATGAGACTAAAATGGGGAAAACTTAGGTGGAACTTGATGAAGTTCTACTTCACTGAAAGGGTGGTGGAGAGATGGAACAGTCTCCCCAGGAAGCCAGTGGGGCGGGTCATGGTTCAGGGATTCAAGAATGTGTGGGACAGGCACATGGGAATTATCAAGCTAGAGGCTGAAAGGGGTGGGGACTTGGTCGTAGCATCTAGGGTACCTTAAGCATTAGAAGAGTTGCACAATCAGTTTTGTTGGATTGTGATGACCGCTGTGTCTGGGATTTATGTTCTGTATGTCTGATATTATATAATAAACCAATAAACATCTGTTTAAAAAGCATTAGAAAGAGGATAGGGGAGACTGGATGGGCCACAAGGCCTTTATCTATAACAACATCTATGTATCCATGTACTGTATCTATGTATGTATATACAATATACAATTGAGGGATAGATGGTATTTAGATGGAAGAGCAATGGTATAATTAATCAAAGAAAAAGTAAGAACCTATGAACATGCAGTGCAGAAATTGTCATTTTATAATTGCTAAAGTAGAAAATGCACAATTTTATAAGCATTCAAGTAACCAACCCTTGAAACGTACATGGCTTTGTACATAGTTTATCAATCCAAGTTTTAAACACTGTATGGCTGACTTCACTGGTGAGTTCAAGGTATTTTGGCAGTGTATTCCTTTCTTCTGCAGATAATGCTACTTATGGCCATTTTGCCATAGTTGGTAAGGACTTTGGGGTATCATACAACATGTAATTATTTTATCTTAATTGGTTTGTGCTGTGTGACCTTTGAAGAGTGCTGAGATGTATGCTGGGATGTCATTAGTGACTACTTCATAGGCCAATTTATATACATTCATTAATCTTCTCATAGATAATTAAGCACATCCTACTGTGTTGTATAGGATACAGTGGTGTGTTCTTGGTTCTAGTGCAGTGATGACTCTAAGGGCTTTGTGGTTTAATACATCCAATCTGGGTAAATGTGATGGTGAACAGCTACCATACATACAGTAACACATGCATAGTCAAGGCCCCTGAATTCTGCGATTCTGCAGTTGAAATTTTTCACAGAATTTGCATCATGCCACAGAATTTATATAGTGCCTTTGAAGTCATTGTTTTGGTGAATTTTCATTAAAACATACAGTTTTCCTGAGTGCCAGGCTCCGCATCCATCTTGTTTATCCTGAAGCCCCTCTCCTCGCGCAGGGTGATGTCCTCAATGACATGACTTCATATTTTAGCCAAAGGCAGGGCTGCATTCTGCCACAGAAATAGAATAAATCATGCTGCGAAATCAGAAGATGTTGCCACAGAGCCTAGGAGCCCTGCACTTGAGAAATCGAAAATTCTGCCGCGGAAACACTAGGAGCCTATGCATAGTCAGTAAGGGATGGAATGTGGCTTGTACTATGTTCTTTCTTGCTGTCTGTGGAAGGCAATTTTATTGCGATAAAAAACTTATCCTACTTCTTAGCTTTGTACATTGCTTTGATTTGTGGTACAAAGGACAGTTTACTTCGATCCATAGGCCAAGGTATTTTAGGCTACTTTTGACCTTTAATATATCACCCAGAAATTTGGTTATTTTATGGGTTTGAGTAGTGTGTTAGGGATGTGTTATTAGGGTAAAAGTTCATTATTTTTTCTGTGGTGAGTAACAGTTTATCCTCGTTGAGGGTTTTCTTGTAGTATGTTGAATTCTGCTCATAGGTCTATGAATAATTCAGGTAGGGTTGGTTTGGAGATGTATAAGACAATTTTGTCAGTGAAGAGATGTATGCTAGCCTTGTTTACGGTATGTTTATGTTCAGATCATTAGTATAGATCATGAATAACAGTGGCCCTAAGATTGACCCTTGTGGTATTCACTTTAGGAGTTTTGTACAGGCAGAGAAGGAGCCTGCTTTTTCCTGCTGTTGTTTGCTCTTTAGATAGTTAGAGAACCATAGCTGGGCAACATGACCTACTCCTAGACTTTGTAACTTATGCAATAGAATGTTGTGATGGACAGTGTCAAAGGATTTGCTGATTTTGATGAATATTGCACCTGTGATTTGTTTGTTATCTAGGTATGAAAGCCAGTCATTTGTGACTTTTGCCACTGATGTACCCAGTTGTATTTTCCCTAAACCTGATTGTAATGGACTGATCAGAATTGTCTTCTCCAGGTAGTCCCTTATCTGAGTGTTTACATGTTTGCAAGTTTCTCAAGGAGTTTGGACAGCACTGGTACCACATATGAAACCAAAACTCAGTCAATTAGCATATATGACACCAACACCATCCATAACTGATGGTAATTATCTAACATTAAGTAATAACAACATGCTATAACATTGTATTTAACACTCTATTACAACTATGGACAAAATGTATACATGTTAAGTAATTACAATGTTTTATAACATTGTAATTAACACTCTATTACAAGTGAAGACTATATATGTTATTGCAGTACTACTGTACTAAAATGTGTTACAACCACCTGAATAACTCATGTAATAACAACACTAGCCACCCACATTACAGCCCTGACAGCATCTTGACTACAGACCCCACAAACAACTCCTCCAAATCAATATGAACCACTGTTACTGCTCCATCCATAACACTTGCCAAACTAACAACCATACATAGAAATCAAAGTTAAACTGTGTCAAACAAAAGCCTCCTGAAACACTTTCCAAACATGTCACATGCTGTGCTCCATTTTCCTAACTGTATAAAACAGGCCTCCTAAAACACTCACCAAACATTTCATATTCTGTGATCCATGTTCCTAACTCTATAAAACAGACATCCTAAAACACTCACCAAACATTTCACATGCTGTGCTTCAGTTTCCTAACTGTATAAAGCAGGCCTCTAAAACACTCAAACATTTCACATGATGTGCTCCATTTTCCAAACAGTGCAAACCAGACCTCCTAAACACTTACCAAACATTACACCTCTTCCTTCCATGATACTGTCTTAAAACACACAAAAGGAAAAACCAGTTGAACCAGGCTTCCTCGTATACACAACCATTGCACTATGAAAACCTTAAAGGACAAAACTATGTAGTACTTCAAACGTTTTACAATATGGAACAATATTATGAACAAACACTAAAGGAACAATAGAGAACTATGAAAACACTCTAACAAGCAAATGCACTAAACAAACTCACTTTCTCTTAAAGCAAAACTGCCTAACCTAATGGAATATATAAAATAAAAAGATGGCAAAGTCCAGTATACTGATGAAAAAATACCATCTTGGGGTTGAACAAGCTCATACAGGCCACTCACCCTTTGGGATTATGCCTTTATGACTTGTTCAACCCTCGATTGTATTATTTCCTCATATACCACACTTTGCCATAATTTATTCTAGCTCTGTCTATATATCTATATCTATATATATATATCTATCTATCTATCTCTATATCTATATCTATATATATCTATATATCTATCTATATCTATTTATATCTATATATATCTATATCTATATATATATCTATATATCTAAATATCTATATATCTATATCTATATCTATATATATATATATACACACACACACACACACACACACACATATACATATATACATATATACATATATATATATATATACACATACATATATATATATATATATATATATATATATATATATATATACATACAACACATACATATATATATATATATATATATATATATATATATATATATATATATATTCATGGCAAAAAACTCCGTTTAATGCATCAGTTAGGGTTGTTCCACAGTGGCAAAAGTGAGAAATTAAGCTGCTAGGGTTGAAAACCCTAACTTGAAGTCACCCCCCCAGCACCACACACACACACAGACAGACACAGACATTCAAGTATGGGGAGGACCAAGTCAACACAACCAATGACAGACATCCAGCAGCAGGTGACAGAAATAACAAACAATTGTCTAAATGTACTCGAGACATCCCCACCCACCTGACCAGGTACTGCATGCTCAGTGGAGATCAACAGCAAAATGGAGGCCATGTACACCAAACGTACACATCCCTGATTGCAGCTGCACACAATGTACCACACTTAGTAGTTGCATGGCCTTACCTACCGATGCCCACACCACACCACAACTGGTACTGTGCCGTTATTCAATATAAATGCTGAAGGTGCACGGCGACAGTTGTACAAAGGTTTTAACACTACTGAGTATACATTAATGACGAGAAGCACATAAATTAACTACAAGACAGTAGCATGCTCAAGATAAAAGTAGTGATAGATTTAGTAGGTGATTTACATAGTAGTACATTTACTGCAATGGTTTACTCAACATAGAGAGTTGATGTAAACATATGGAAAAGCATTGCCTGTTCAACGCTGTGAAATTGGTACTGCCAGTATCACATGCATTCTTAGTGATGAAGGTGTACTGCTGATGTACACCATAGACCTTCAGTGTGTTTCAATATTAAAGATGCAGTAAGTATTCTTTGTAAGAAAGATTGTAATTGCATGGATCAGGCCAACAACTTCTAAATGTCATAGCAGTACTGAGCCAACAATGACGTATCCTGTATCGGAGATGTATATAGGATAGATTTTCCTGGAGGCACTTACTGAGTATGTTGTACCTGATAAAGACCATCTCATTGCATCTGTGATGACTAACTTATTCAAATAGTAATACATTTGCTATTGTTGCAATAGTGATCTATGCCACTTATGGACACAGTGTGATTTTTTTAACAGTTGTTTCATACTCAGGCTGTATGCCTACTGTTTGGTTTGCCACTTCTGTCACTGATGCTATCAAAGTGATAACTATGTTAATTCTGCTACAACAGGAATCAAGTAGGTATGGTGTAGATATAAACAGAATGTCTTTTAGTATTGATTTAACTCATAATGGGGTAAATGTACTAGGACAGCAGGGCTTATCCTCTATCACTGAGTCTGTCAGTTATAATCACACTAGGGTTTCGATGACTGTAATGATCAAGTTACACTGTTCATCTTCATGGTTCATATTCACAGCCATTCTCCAGCAACTAGACAGTGTATGGTGTAACTGGGTGGGACACTGTGTTGCAAAAGCTGCTGCAGTGCCTAGCAGAGGAGAGTATCTACTCATAAAGACAATGAAGCAATAAGGCATGACCAACAGTTATGTTAAATGGTCTGTTAATCACCCTGTAAGGGTTTAATGTTGAATGAGGCATATCCGAGTGCCACATGTCACTAGACAGTGATAAACTGACCATTAACATAATACCTGAGAGTGGCTTATTGCTATCATAATAAACTGATTTTTAAACAACATTAAACCATGTTCATCATAGTTAGGCTCTACATGTATGTTACTAAAAACTAAACATAAGGTCGTTACAATGTTTACAGTCAATTAGAAACTCGCGTTCTCAAACCCTTGTTATAATCAGAGATATTATACCTGTACAACTCTTTGGTTTTGCTTAACTGTATTGCTCAGGTGGCCCACCACAAGTGGTGTGGTGTGGTGTGGGGCATGGTAGGTAAGGCCATGCAACTACTAAGTGTAGTACGTTGTGTGCAACTGCAATCAGGGATGTGTACGTTTGGTGTACATGGCCTCAGTTTTGCTGTTGATCTCCACTGAGCATGCAGTACCTGGTCAGGTGAGTGGGGATGTCTCGTAGTACATTTAGACAATTGTTTGTTATTTCTGTCACCTGCTGCTGGATGTCTGTCATTGGTTGTGTTGACTTGGTCCTCCCCATACTTGAATGTGTGTCTGTCTGTGTGTGTGTGTGGTGCTGGGGAGGGTGAATTGAGTTAGGGTTTTCAACCCTAACAGCAATTTCCTCACTTTTGTCGCTATGGAACAACCCTAACTGATGCATTAAACTGAGTTTTGCCATGAATATCCTGTCTTTTTCAGAACTATCACTCAGCATACTACATGATTTATAGTTCTAAGAATAGTGCACATACATATAAAACAATGTTCCAATATCAGAAATATTTCAACTGTTGTGGTTGCATTTACTGTTATTAACAGTAACAGTAGTCAACTGTTAATCATATTGTCTTAATTACTTTATTAATTGTAATTTGTCATTCTCGTTCCATGTAGTAGTTTTTATGTAAAAGTGTCTTACTCATTTTGTTTGTGAGCACATATGTTAATAAAAGATGTACATAACTAAAAGACAATATGGCATGACATAGGCACTATTAGTTCATCTACTGAACAAATGGATATGCTACTATAGTAACTTGAGATTTCATAGAGTGCTTCCACTACCAACTGAGGTGGTACCATCAATCATGTGAACAGCGGTGGAAGAGGTTTCTTGTACTGAATACATGAACTGGACCACCAGGGCTTTGTTCGGGGTGGGTTATTGCTTACATCCCGCGACGGGAGTTTCAGTCCACTGGACCACCAGGGCTATGTTCGGCAGGAGGGGTTGTATTTTACACTGTACAGCCTGCAATCAGGCTTTCAGTCCACTGGACCACCAGGGATGTATTCGGGGTTGTTTTTAACCAAAGCAGCCCGTGGTCGGGCTGGGTGGGGGAACATTTCTGCTGTTGCCCACAACAGGCCAGTGGGGGTGGTGGTGGGGATTTTTCACTCTTTGCCCATGATCAGGCTGCACGGGGGCACATGGAGTGGGTTGGGGAGCCAGCCACAGGTGTCAGCTGCTGTGTTGTGCCCTGCAGTGCAGCAGCTCACCTGTGGGTGATCATCGACTGAGCATTTTTTTTGGCTCAAAGTTGTGCAGGCAAGGTTGGGGTTGCCTTCACAACTCTGCACAGCCTGGCTGAATATTGGGCTGTGCAGTTTATGCATAGTTCCTCCCTGCAGTTCAGCATGCATTCATTTGCATTGCACTGTTGCTTAGCATGTTTTCTGTGGCGAAACTGCCTCCTGCTGAATATCGCAGAATGGAGCAAGTTTGGACTTGCATGAGCACTACCTATTACACATGGCGCAACCCTTTTTGAATATCTGGCCCATAGTATAATACTAATAGAAAGAGGCATTTTTTTTTACACAGAGTGGTGGCCCCTTGGAATGAGCTCCCATTGTCACTTATTTTTCCTAAATCAAAGATGCTTTTAAAACTCAGCTGGATAGAAATTTTTATGAAGGAAGCTAACATGACTACAAAAGGGATACTGGCTGGGAACAGCTATGGCCTATTCTTTTCATCTGGCCTCCTCCACTCCCTTGAACATTTGTATGAACCTTTGTATGAACTATCTTTATATTAGGGATTACAATACTACCACATATACCCAATGTTAAGATGATATGGTTATGACAATTGGCCCCAAAAATGTTGGGGCTTGAATGTCACACTTTATCTCTTGAATAGCAATAACACACCAAACACAAGACAGTATACTTTAACTTTTTACTATAAAAATATTTTCGATATAAAAATAAACAAAAATATTTTTTTTATCAATACAAAAATATATTTTACAAAATAATATATATACACCCAAAAACATATAAAAGTGTGTATTACATCACACACAAAATAAATATTGAATAAAATATTTTTTCTTTACATAAATAAAAACATATAAAAAAATATTGTAGAATGTTCTTTTAGTTTTGTTGAACACTTGCAGGAGTGTATGCAGTGCTTGAGGCAATCCAGGCTAGAAACTGGATTCGATGTGGAGGCGCAAAAAGTGGGTATTGCGCCCTCGGGAAGATACCGGACCGCTATGAGGGTGGCCAATTTCACCCAGGAAGCTACAGGAACAGATGGTAGCCATGGAGGTGAAGCACTGCTACTTGCAACAGCACCATCACCCACTGCTACGACGGCTCTGTACAGGGTTGACAGTCTGCTGCTGTGCATCAAAAGGACTGATTTTGTCCAGCCTCGGCGATCACAGCATTTTCTTTCCGCAGACCGACAACCTCGCTGCGAGCCGTCTTAGGAGCGTAGTGGCTCAGCACTTTTGCAGTCACCGCGCGCCCTCAAATTTAAAAAAAGTTATGATGAATATACAACACAAATTCAACAATTACAACTTTAAAATATTTCACTTCAAATATTTCTTATCTAATGCAATATCAGAAATGCATTCATTTTAAAAGTAATGATAATAGTTTTAAGTATGATGCTAAACTCATTTACTATCTTATTTCTCTCTGTCATACTTGACTATCTATATTATCTAATAAGCTGACAACATAAGAAAATGTGTAGTTAGCTGTGGCTTAGAATGCTACTCTTAGATTTTCTTTACTACTCATAAAATATTCAGTATGTACATACTTTTGTGCATTATTGACACTGTTATACCATAGAATTGAAATACATCCTCATCAAGTGACGAGAATTTTACTTCCATGTCTGCCTATAATGTGTAGTCATATATTCAGTGAAAAAAAGTACCTTGATAGTAGCAGTATAATAAAATACTTTTCATGCATACACTAACATGATAAGATTAATGATACTTTGAAACCAAACAGCTTTTTTACCATGTTTCAAGCCTAAAACACATCACTACTTTAAATAATTAAGTCACTAATAAGATGTGATGCAAAACCATACCAGATATCCAGCCGGGCTGTGCAAGAGTTGTGCAGGCTGCAACCCAAAGCTGCGCCTGCACAACTTGGAAAAAAAAAGGATCAAGTTGAGGACACCCACAAGTGAGCTGCTGCATTGCAGGACGCAACACAGCAGCTGCCACCTGTGGCTGGCCCTCAACACTCTGTCTCATACGTCTCAACTGTTTGTTCCCCAAAATGTGTTACTATTGCTTCTCAAAATGTGGAAAGAATGGGCAAACACGTGGAACACTTAATCTAATTTTTAAAATTAGAAGCCCACAACACTGTTAAAATGTTTGTATTTAAGTTCATAAAGTCTGCAATTAATCAAATTGATATATTTAGCATCATTTACTATAGAGTTTGCTAAAAATGTTAACACTGAAAGTGTTACAAGTCCTCACAATGTGAAACAGGGGGCTTTAGTGAATTAAAATGAGTAACATTCCTACGCAATGTGGAATGGTTGAGAGATATGCCTCGCCCCCTCATCAAAGCCAATCACGGGCAGCACGCCCGCCCCCAACACCTCATGTGTTTTGTTGGGGTTGCAACTACATCCCACAATTGGGATTTCCAGGATATGATCGGGAGGTGGGGGTGTTTCAATACTCCAGCCTGCAATTGGGCTTGTCGGGTCCACTGGACCACCAGGGATATATTCAGGAGGTGGGAGGTGTTTATTATTTAATCCCACGATCATGCTTATTGGTCCACTGGACCTCCATGTCTGTGTTGAAGGGAGACACATTGCTGCCCCCAATTGAGGCTAGTGAGGGGTATTATGGTCATGCCTGCAATCAGGCCAGTGGGAGGTTATGCTCTTTTGCCTCACGATTGGCCTGCAGCGGGCGTCCTTCC
This sequence comes from Neoceratodus forsteri, assembly GCA_016271365.2. Taxonomy (NCBI): domain Eukaryota; kingdom Metazoa; phylum Chordata; order Ceratodontiformes; family Ceratodontidae; genus Neoceratodus; species Neoceratodus forsteri. The sequence goes on from CM057456.1 coordinate 1,876,410,105, forward strand.
CCAATGACTGCTACCTGGTAAGGAGCCAAGCGCAAGTCCTCGGGGATCACCACACCTGCATGCCTAATGGCATGCAAAATGGGAACCATACTCAGATGGAATGGCCCCCCTATGCTTGCATGAATTACAGCCACATTTGCATATCACCTTTGAATATCGGGATTTTGCGACCACAAGCAGAATGCTGCAGTTTCTCAAGTCATAAGTTCCACTGCGCCATGCAAAGTGGTTGGGTTAGGGTGATATTCAAGCAGTTCCTCAATACACAACTCCTTTGAATATCACCCTGGACACACCCTGTGCAAGTATTTTGCACACCAGAAGGGCTTGCGCTCATGATAGCATATAATGCTCATCTCAAAACAAATGTTTTAAATAGACATATTACCACCTTTACTCACATACAGTCTCACAGTCATCTCCTTACACTGTCCCAAAAAGTAATTCTTAATAGCCACAGCATCATATAGTGACGTATTAAAACACTGTTTTAAAGAATAGGTGCTCATTGAAAGTATGACACTGTGTTCGCTAAGCCATGCATCATTGAATTATGTAGCAATGTGATCTATGTGGCCCAATATTTAGCACAGTTTCACCACTCAGCAACTTTTCATAACACCCAACCCAGAAATATGCACCGTATGATGTAGTGAATTTGCACCACTGCAACCTGTCATAGTACTGCATTTTAAGTGTGGTGAGACAACTTCATAGTGCTATTTAGAAGCGTGCAATATTCATGGGTGAAGCAAACAGTCCCATTATTACCTGCATTATTAGTTTTATCGACATTCCTCAGTTCATGATCACCTTTAAAAATACATATTCGACAGTGCACTGAACAGCATCGCACTGCATTGTAGAGTAAGCATTAGGCTGGCAAGGCTGAAGACAGACACACTGCACAGCTATTCACCTTAACTGGGAAAAAGGGATCATGAACACTATAAGGCACACTTTTAAACTTGTAGATTGAGAAAAAACTAAAAATCGTAATTGGACACTTTATGCATTGAACAACATTTGAAGTCACTACAATATCCTACCACCATGTTTGTGTTTTTGGTGGTTGGGTATCTGCAGTGATCAATGCATTGTCACCCTTATAAGGTCTAGCACGTAACAAAAGTAATGTAACAGTGATTCGCCCACCCACAACAAACAAAAGAAAGTGGTACTGCCTCAGCAACGAAGGTCTGTTGCTCACACCCCAAACAATTTAACATTTGCAGTGAGTATGCCAATAGACAGTGCACTCCCCATCATGCAGTAGGACAGCAACGCGTAATTGTCAACAGGAGCATTGATCACCACAGAATGTTGACAAACCCTATGGTACTTCTCAAGGATGCAGATAATAGCAACAACAGATTTCACTTGAGTGGTGGGCTGGCACTGGCTTCCTGCTTCACTTCCACCACGTTCAGCAGCAGCAGCTTCCCGGCTCTATTAAAGCAAACAATTAAAAAAATGATCATATTGATAGATGAAATATCAAGGTTAAAGTGTTTTCCTTTAAAACATCAATTTCTAATACTACATCATTCATACAACTATCATTTGAACACATATGTCTTTACAGAAACAGCTCTGTCTCCAACTAGTTGTGTGTTGTTAACTCAGTATTACATGATATTACAAGTCTTGAAATTATTACACCATGTATATATCTTTTTCCAAGACAAAATCTCCATCCAATCCAGAACAGTTAATACAAGAAATCATTGTTTTCCTTGGTGATTCCCTAACACTGTTTCTTCAATAACGATTTTCAAAAAGATAACTCACAAATATATAATTGGTAGTATGCAGTGCAGAACAAGTAGTGCCTGCCCATCAATCACAATACTTATAACATTGTCATAATGCACGTTTGTGACACAGAAACATCCTAAAGTATTACATGTATGTTCAATTTACATACATGCATACCTAATTATATGACACTCTGTTCCTTTAATAGTTTTAAAATGTGAGTTATTATAATAAGAATAACACAAACACAACTATAATGTCACTGTTCACTCAATGACCTCTAGCTGAATGTAGCAGCCATTTATGTGTGATTAACCATATTACCCTACAGGGCTATTAAAACACATTAACAAACTATGATATTCTATTATACATTAATAACTATTGCAATAATAAAATGAAACATTGGCATGACATATAGAAATATTAATTAAATACAATCTAGGGACATGTCATAATTGCCAACAGATAATTTAGCAGCACACCATTGAATTCACTGAGACACCTACAACATTAGAATTGGTTATCTATAACTCATTGTACATTGAACTCACCACCAAAATTAGCAGGGAAGACCTGCCCCCACAACACCGCATCTACCGCTATGCACATCCATCCATTCTCAGATTCATGAAGAATAGTATTCCCTCATCTGTAGTAATACCAGTTTGTTATGGTAGTACAGGATCTTCTGCCATGGTGGCACTGCATTCACTAGACTTGGTTAACACCTTTTTTGAACTATTTTGGGTGGCATATTCAAGATGGTTGAACCCATACACCAATAGGGCTCAACATTTGCACGTACAAAAATTCGCCATTCTGCAATATTCAGTAAAACACACTTGCGCCACTGAAAACTTGCTGAACAACAACACAATGAAATGAATGCATGGTGAAGTGGACGGAGGAACCATAAATGAACTCCAGAGACCAATATTCACCCAGGCTGTGGAGAGCTGTGTACCTACCAACCCCAACCAAGCCTGCATGACTTGCAGGCAAAAAAAAAAAAAACTGAGGGTCACCCACAGCTGAGCTGCTAGATTTCAGGGTGAAACACAACTGCTGGCACCTGTGCTGTCCCCAACCTAGTCCCCATACCCCCTGGAGCACGATTGCAGCCAACTGACTGTTAATCCTCCCACCCCTCCCAGTGGCCCGACCGTGGCCATTCTGTCTTCCCCCAACACCAGGTGAATCACGGGCAGCACTGTGCCTCCCCAAATGTATCCCTGATGCTCCAGTGGCCCGAAATGCCTGATCACAGCCAGAAAGTTAAGTAACCCACCAAATGTATCCCTTGTGGTCAAGTGGATCTAAAATGCCCAATTGCAGCCAGTAAGTAAAACAACCCACCCGCCTCCTGAACATATCCGTCCTGGTCCAGGGACTGAAATGCCTAATCGTGGGCAGTTAGTTTAATAACCCCTCTGAAAGATAGCCCTGGTGGCAGTGTCTCCCACCCAACCCACCCATGAAAGCACCACCACCCCGTCACCACCTCACAGGCAGTGAGCATCATCCCACACACCTGCCGCCCATCAACTGACTGCCCATGGGCTGCACACCACTGCTGCCGACCAAGAGCCAATGGGCATGCACCATACTGTGTATCACAGTCCAGATTTGTGAATCAATTCATTCATTAAAAATCTGAACTGTCATGTACGGCATGGGCTCCAACACATTGGCTGTACTGTACAGCAATGGTCGGCCCAGCCCTACCAGGCAGTCACTCGGCGGTGGCAGGGTGGCAGACATGTGGATGCTGCCGCCCAGCAGCTGCCTGGGGACGGGTGGTGGGCTTAGCAAGTGCGTGGTGTGAAATGATACAGTACCACCAGGGCTATGTTCAGAGAGGAAGCTTATTAAAACTTACTACCTGCAATCAACCTTTTCCAGTCCACTGGATCAGCAGGGATACATTCGGAAGGGGCTACATTGCTGCTAATGATCAAGCTGTTGCTGGAGAATTGAACCATTCCTGATCAGCCCAGAGAGGGTGCTGCGGGTATTCTACTGCTTTCTCTGGTGCAGCCTGCACACAGTATTGTTCCCCAATGACTGCAGCCTGTTAGGGCTACGCACAATTCCTCGGGGATCGGCAGACCTGCATGGTAATAGCATGCAAATCACACCATAACGACATGCAAATGCCCCCACACGCGCCTTGCGTAGATTATACCCCATTTGCATGTCACATTTCAATATTGCCCCAGACACACAGCTGTGCAGCTAATGCACAACACAATGAAAACTGCGTGTATGAATGGCACAATTTGAATATCCTGCGCTTGTGTCATGAGAAACCCTCATTTCTTATTTGTAAACAGCCTAAGAAATTTGTGATAATAAAGTCTCACCGTCGGACTCAATCAAAATGACACATTCAAGTGTCCGACTGACCACCCTCCACAGCTTGTCTGTGCAGCTTTTCAACCTTGCAGCTGGGGGCACTCTCCGATGTTCTACCATGAACCCAAAACAAAAAATAGTTAAATGTTAGATGTAAATCAAGTACATTTTTAAAGACTTACAACAACAGTTGTGAGAAATACTGGTTTCTGATTAGTATCAAAACGTTATTAGCTGTATGATCAATCTTGATTGACATATATGTAAGACTAAGCACATACAAAACAATGTTCAACACTATTTTCAAAAATATTGCTATGATAATACTAATAAGGCACTCTGACTGTTTATATCAATGGTCACTTAATCACTGTGTGGGGATGCACTATGCACGTGCTCATGCCACATTACACCAATAAGCACACATTTACACAACATTGAATAATCACGCCTCATGTCTTATTGCTTATTTATGCACTATACAATGATTTTTACTAATTCTGAAAACATGGACAACTATTATGAAAAGTTGTGCTGATTTACTTATGGTGAGAGAGCTGACGCAGCCGGCTTCCCAAGCAGCCTCCTCCCAAAGCTCATGAGCCGAGGTAGCACCAGCACGCATCGCTGTCGGCATCACCTCCCATTGCTTCAACACGTAAAAATGTTGGCTTAACAGCTCCACTTCTTTTTTCAGTTGTGCGACCGACTTATTTTTCACTTTAAGTGCGATGTACAAATAATTGTTAATGTGCCTCCACATCGAATCAGTTTTTGATTAGTACTCCTCATCAACAGCTTGCGTTTCCTCTAACCTGGACTGCCTCAAACTGTACACACCTCTCGCAAGGTCCACTGCCTCATTTTTTTATATAGGTCTTACTAGTTCTGAAATACAAACAAAACAAATATCTACATTAGTATCATATAACAATATAAATCATTTCTTAAACGAATTCCATACAATACTAATTAAATTAAATCAAAGAGCACCTCTCCTTCAATATAGCAGAAACACAGATCAGTACCATAATATAAGGCCAAAAGGATTCAGCCACTCGACAGTAAAACAACTGCTATAGACTAACATGCTATACTCTAGTCTCGTGGGTCAGAGGTACTGCAACGAACATCACATTGGGCACACCATGACATATCCATCTGTACTACACTGAAGTATTCACACAACATTGTAATGTGATGTTAAACAAGATTAACCACATCACAGAACTGTACACAGACCTATGAATGCATTAAATAAATGTGAAGACTAGCTAACAAAGTGATTGAAAGTAAAGTGCATGATAACGCAGTTGTGCATTCATTGTAGCCCATATACTAAACTACCCATTTCTGTAACATTAAAATACATCTATATCCTGACATACCAGTGAAGAAACAGATACATTTTACAGTACCACTGTGTTTTATTGAAGTTGCACACATACCATGTTGGTAACACGGGCTCGAAATAACCGGCTGTCCACCCTCTCGGACAACCGTTTTTTAAATGGGACAGGCGTTTTATTTTGTTGGCCTATCCCTTGGACAGGCAGTTCTACTTTATAGCTTTGCTACACCTATTAGGGTGCTAGGACTCAACCACGGCACTCTGTTTAGGAAAAGGGATGTCAGGACCTCATGATCTGAAGATGCACACAGGGCTCGAAATAAGAGGCGCTGAGCGCTAATCTGCGCTTCTGTTTTGCTAATTGGCACCTGCCACTTTAAGAGCAACAAGTTAAGGCGCTCCTAGTAGCTCCTTGTGTGTCTGCGCTCGCAGTAAAGTAAATCACGCCTGGTACCAAAATGGGATGTGAGAGAGTCAATTCGTTGAGCAGCGAAGGGGCATGAAATAATAAGCGTGCTGCTGGAAGCCAAACTCCTGGGTGAAACTTCTGAGGATGAGTTAGCAAGCACAAAAATGGAAGGGTGGAGTTTAATATATCCTTTCCTGTTTCAGTGTTCAAGAATGTTTAGCAGTGTTCACTTGTACAATGCCTGTGCCTGTAGCTCTGCCACATCATGATTGTTTTCTCAGAATGTAAAAGTACATTTATTCACATATGCACTTTACATTCTGAGAAAAAATATGATGTGTTGATTACAGGTATTATCAAGATTATCACTGCCAAACGTCCTTCTCACACTAAACCAGGGAAGGATATATTTTTCACAACCTGCCCAACTCCCAAAAACACTGAAGCATTAGTACAGCAGAGGATGCAGAGAAGTTGGCAGACACTCCCTTCACCATAGCAGCCAGGTTACTGTGGAGAATAAAATCTTGATAAAAGTACAGTACTCTGTTGGAGAGCTCAAAACATTCTTTATTTTTTATTTCAGTTTTAGTTTATCCAGGACAGCCCAGCTGAGATGCAACATCTTGTTTCTTGCGAGGTCCTGCTTCACCTACAGCTGGAGGACTGGAGCGCTGGGTGCTTGCTTATTCATTGAAGCAATAATCCACAGTATTGTGTCGGGTTATAGTGAGATTTACCTACTTCTGGTATAGTTTGGTCATGAGGATGAAGTCTCAGTGACTTGACTACAGCAGAGTTGGTAAATCCCCATAATACAACCCACACCCCTGCAGGATTATTAAAACAAGGTAAAAAAAATCTGAAACAAAGCAGTTGTGCATAAGGGGAACAGAGTGAAAAATGGCGTAAAATAGTGTGGACAGGCAAAAGTCTTGTGGGACAGGCAAAATTTATGTCACACCTGTCCCTCGGACAGGCAAGTCAAAAAAATTATTTCTAGCCCTGTTGGTACAGCTACAATACTCTAAGGCCACAGTAAATGGTACAATCATTTAACATACTCAAAACTATTTACCAATGTTGAGACATAACAATATCATACAATTGAGAACAGACAGAAGCAGGAAAAAGTTACTGTTGCTGTGCCCCACTATTGTAATATGGCAAACCATATATGTATCATATATGTGAGTGATGCATGCACTTGATCCTTTGTAACCATATTAATATGGTTCTGAAAAGAACCTTGTGTATTCTGTAATATTTCCTCAAACAGTCTCACGATCTTAAAGGACTTTCAAGTTCCATCTTGAAGGTCTCCCAGAAAATGACAATTGCCAGCATGCGAGAAATGTACACCATCTGGTAGGAATAGCCAATCATTACAGTATTTTATTTCGGGTGACGAGCAGTATGCATCCGTGCATGCGTGAAAAAGCAGTAATCTGTACATTGCTTTTCTGCAGCTCTGTCAATCAGATACATATGATGCTCTACTTGCCAGACTCTCGCTCTGTAATATCTGAAAATATGATAATGCAAGTCAGGCAACATCGACATAATAGAAGCAAGGTCAATTTTGCCTCTGTTACTAAATCTACCCAGCTTTTGAGCCCAAATCATTGCCTCCAGATGTATTAGCAGTATGTCAGGAGGAGGGTGAGTTCTCAAAGTCTGTGCATGGTTGGCATAAGATGTTCCCATCTCATTCCACCATGACCAAACCATCTTACATAGCAATTCGGGAGCTGCAGATCCTCCCAAAATCACTATGAACTGCAAACCCAGCTGCTCGTCTTATGTAACTGCTTCCAACTATCCACAAAATCCTTTTACTATTTCTGCCATTCTAAGTTTTTTTACTCAGAACTCTACAGAAAACTATTAACAAAAGGGCTGTTCACCCTGCAGTGACAGACAGCACTGAAAATCAAATTGATATTTTCCTCCTTATTTAAGCTAGCTTCAGTGCATTCAGACAAAACACACAAATAAAAAATTCCCTCCTGTGTGGCTTCCTGAACCAATGTAACTCATGCATTCAGTATTACTAGACTATGTTCCTGCAAAAATCTGAAACCACTGAGAACTGAAAAAAATAGCATCCTTTTCAGAGCAGTTTTAAACAATTACAACATCAGAAACAAGTCTGATTGGTTCCATTTTGTCATACAACTCCACGTGCACCTTCCTTTTCCCTCCATTTGCAGCTGTATCTGTACAAGTTAGTATTAAAATGTTTCTCACTTTAAACTATTTTCTCTTAAGAATATAGCATGCTACACAATAACAATTAACATTATGAGATTAAACACAAAAAGTTTTGATTAATAGTATGTACATGTTCTAATAAGTTTTCAAATACTAGAAAATATTATGTGAACATAGACTGTACTTACAGTTTCAACTGTTTTTTCTCAGCAATGTTCAAAATGGATCCTGTTTACTTTCTTAATAGTGCTGTCCATCTGATTCGTTCTCAGAAGTGGCCTGACAAATCTTTAATTTCATTGGTAGAGCTAGCTGTCACTCAAACAGACTGTTTAATGGTTCGATAATGAATGTTTCAGCCACTCCCAAGTGTTAGATTAACTTATTCAACGCACGCTAGCACATTTGAGACTACTTCGATGGCATGAAGTAACATTTGCGTAAAGTGTCGAAGTTCGACAGTACTTTGACCATAGTGTCAAATGCACAGTACAATTTGAAACACTTTCAAACGCACAAAAGTATTTTTTCGAAAGTTCGTGCTCATGATAATTTTCCAAGACTGTCTATATATTGACACAATTTCACATTCTATGGAAAAATAAATCAATTATCAATTTTAAACACATAATCTGCTGCATAGCTGCCTCAAACTCACTGCAGTGCAGATATTTTAGATTTACAATGTTCCACTGCAATGCAGACTTGCAAAACACTAATTTGTTGTAATTTTCACACTCAAATGTCCTCATATATCCATTTTATGACCTCTGCTCATAACAGTTGCACTCTTATGTTTAAAATTTCTACCGTATACTCATTTCTTACATCAACTCATCAAAAGCATGGCATCAGCAAAAGCACAGTATTGTTAGATGTGACTAATGAAATCTGCACTATTCACAACGCTGTGGGTTGAAAGCAAATAGTTAATTCTCAACTGAAAAGTATGACACAACACAAACTTACTAGTGTACATGTGAACTGCACTCATAAGCTTAGTAAATCAAAATATTTCAGAATTCTCACACATTTTCAACATATTCAATTTAAGTTATCTGTTCAAACACAGCCAGGTTAATTTTGTGACTGTGGCCCACACAGTTATTTGACAATGAACTGCATCATTAGCAGTACATCATACAGGAAAACATTTGTTCCCATGTTGTGGAAAAATTACAGCTCCAATGGCGATACACAGGAGTACAAAAAAACACAATGTTGGTAAAATACAACAACGATATTGAAATTTTGCTAACATGCAAGCATACCACCAACTGTGGCACACACACTCACACAACTGTAATAGTGGCATGTCCTCCCTAATTGTAAACATACCAATTGTTACAGATTTGGTAATGCACACTAATCACTCCAAATTTTGCTCTACCATATAGTTAATCATCATACTGACTATCCCATGACCGCTACATGGCATAAAACACATGTTTGTACACAGGAAAAAATAGCGTAATCATAAGAACACATGTGAAGAAAAATCTTTAAATGTGCAAAAAAATATTGAGAATGAACAAATTTCTGATATTACGTAGCAGCTGATAATGCACATTCACTAACAACTATCATTTAGTTATGTTTTTACCAAATTGTTAACATTCTTACCGCACTATTCTATTAATACACAGTGTTATAAGAAATTTACTGAAGCCTATTCTAAAACTTTTTTCTCTCTCATACAGGTGCCGATACTTCTGTAAGATTGCTTACTGTTACTGTCAACCATAATACCAAAAATGCCAACTAAATAAAGCGTAGATGTGTCTCAAAACGAGACCGGTATAATAGTACTACACTGTTGTATATGGGCAACAAACAAAACAGTAAAGGCACCAAAAAAAACAGAACATCGATCAGACCTTACTGCAACAGTGACCCCTTTACATCAAGTCACTGCACAAAGAAACAAAAATCCATAACAAAAAAACAAAATGTATAGCATCACAAATGTAGTGTCGATCTCCGAGACGAAACACAACTATTTTGAGTGTAACCATCAACAGGCGCTCAAAACAACACGTAAAATACAAAATTGTGACTTACAACTGAGAAAGAAAGTATTTCCGATCACTAGAAGTAAAGCTAAGATCGAAGACTTATCGCTGTATGCTCTGAGCACACCCACAAAAAGAGCAGAAGTCACCTATCTGATGAATTCGTCTGAAAGTACGGACTTTTGTCAACAGAGCACTGTTTGTACTACAACGATTGTGGCATAAGATGTCTCATGTCCTTGAACAATTCAGGAAACTTGTATATGGCAATAAAAAAGGCTTCAACAGTATCCTTGTTTGACTGTTGGCAACTTCTGCCATATCTTCACAGGACAGTGGCTGCACACACAGCACTCAAGCATATTTCTGGGAAGAGTCTTATCATGACTTTACCAAAATAAACGTTCAATATTGATGAGTCCGGCAAACTAAAAATGTCCTCAGTATCTCTGATGACAATCAATGGATAATGATGATGACTGTGGTCCAACCACCGGTCTTCAATAAACGACATGACTTACATGGTCATGATGCTACCCCAACACCGTAGGCAATCATCATTTCAAAGTAGAACACTTTGTTAACCTATTCATAATAACAGATCGCAAGAGAGACATAAACTATTTACAGAAATTGACCATTATGAAATCCGGCCACATACTGGACTCATGGGTCACTCACTTGCATGTCTCAATACTGGTGTTGTGATAGTTTTTTCACAACATGGATGCTCGCAGGTACCAAACAGGCATGCTAAACTTTGTTCACAGAGCATAAGGAAGTACAGTGAGCTGTACATCAGCACACATTTGTTTAAATGACTTATTGCAGTCAGGTGACATGCAGGGTGCCATCACTTTCCTAAAAAACTGCAACACATTCCTTCTGGACCAGAACCAAGTAATTTCCAGTGTCACACTTCAACAGAAAATCTGTTTCAGTGTTGAAAATGACATTCTGAAACAATACGGGAAGAAATTGCTAAGTTTGAAGTTGCAAAGTATCAAGTTTTGATTCTGTGTATGTGTCCACGCAACCGTTTGTGCTACATGAAACAAACTGTCACAGTCAACCTAGAACCTGGTCACCATACAATGACATATGGGTTTCGCCTCACAGCATTCTTGCTCCTGAAATCGACTTTCATCCACAAGACACCATTGTGCTATGCAAACACTGTTTTCAAAACTGAGAGTGCAACACTTTGCCAACAAGGTCAGTGCTAAACAACATGGAAACAGATGTTACACCAACTGAGATTTCAACATTGAATATGTTTGAGCGATATTCTAATTCAGACAATGAAACCATTCAAAGCGATTCTATGTCTGAACACAAAGACAAGGAAGATTCCACAGAAAAGAGCATGTTAGATCTCTAAAGGGTTCTGATGATGTCTCACCACTTCCTCTACAGAAAATGTTCAAGCTATCTCAACAGAAAAAGCTTGGTCATTATAAATAAATGATCTGCCACAAAAGGCCAAGGTCATCTGGCAAGATGTTGTCAATGTGCAAAAGGTAAAGCTTGCTCTGGCTTATTTAAGAAGAACAATTCCTTTTATATAGACCTTGACATAGATCAGATATTGATCTCTCTGAGCAACAAGATCTATTAGAAAAAATAAGCCAATCATTGAGAAAGTCAGTACATAGACAAGTGACAATGTGTACAGAACAGTACACATTCACCCACTACATGAGAGATCCATTAAGAAAACGGTGATCTCTATCAAATCAAGCAGGTGGAAGGTGAGTCTGTCAGCATTTGGGAGGCAGAACCAAAACACTGCTTCCTCAGACCTATTTCAAAAGGTCAGGCGGACACCCTAGATGAAAGAAAATGGGTACAGGGTGCTGAGTGCCGCTTTTAAGCTGTGTCCTGAGCAAAGATGGCAAAATTCAGGCGTAACATACAGTACCTGTTCCATCTATACTGGGAAAATGACTCAGCATTCTGTCAAATAATAGCACATACAATTCGGCTAACAACCACTAGATGGAATTACATATATCTTCTGGAGAATTAAAGCAGAAAGATGAAAATGTGCAAGTGAATCTGTCTTCCATACTTTCAAGTCACGTGGCACCAAAGAATACTGCTATACCCAGACACACCGGAAGTGATGACAATGCTATGAGTATGGTGCAGCCACATGGTTTGTCACACTTAGTTGTGCTGAATATGCCTGGGATGAACTCATTGAACTGTTGAAGTGGGCAAATTCGATATCGAAGACATCTCATCAATGACCTGAAGAATGTGTTCCTTGATCCTGTGTCTGTCTGAAACATTTTTCTAAGCGGTTCCATGACATTCACTTTCATCTTGTCAAGGACAATCCTCCCTAGGCATTGTAGAACACTACTTTTGGAAGACAGAATATCAACACAGTGCCCCTCATATCCATATGTGACATTGTGGATCAAGGATCATACGCATTAGTGAACATGAAGCAGCAGAGTGCTATCATTCATAAAAATATATCACTTGTCACATTCCAGACAAGTATGACAGTCCTACACTGTGGAAGTTGGTTCAAAGTTCCAGCGACATATTTGCACAAAATATTGCGACAGTAAAGAACAAATCTAGTGGTATCTGTGATGTAAGCTTTGGATTTCCTAGAAGAGTTTGTCAGAATGGTGCCATGAATGACCTTTTCTCAACAATGCTGACACCACTTGAAAACCAAAATCAACCAAGAGGGTATCACGAGTTAACCAGGCATGAAAAAGAGGTGTACATCAATGACTACAACCCAACTCTTCTCTAATGTGGCAAGCAAACATAGATGTTCAGTTTATGACTGACAACTCACTAGCCCTGGTTGATGCGTCCGCCAGTACATAACAAACATGAACAGACTAGCTTGCAAGATCTTTAGGAAGATATTGCCACTTCAAGCAAAAGTCACATCTCAGCTGTGGTCATTGGGTTTGAAACTCTTTCCACACAGAATGTGGAACTTACGAAGCCATGACCGGTTAATGGTACACATCTATGCGGGAAGTCTGGCGCTATACGTTTCCTCAGTGTAAACTACAAGACAAGCAGGCGTGTACTAATTCCTCATGCGAAAGTGAGGAACTTGCTGTCAATACACCTTCTTCAAAACATATCTTGAAGAATAACCTGATAGACACATACTACCCATGTAGACACAGCAGGATGAATGATATGTCTGTTTGAGGTAGATAAATGGTATGACAAAGACAGGTGCAGCACCTGATCAACACGACACATTTACAAGGTCAATGGACTAGATGGGTGTCTTGTGAAGGAACAAGCGATGGCTCAGAGATCACTGCAAACTGCATCTAGGCACCCAGAGCACAGAACATTACTACTTTGCTCTCCTATTCCATGTTAGACCCTGGAGGTCAGTCTGAATTAAGGTGACTCTGTGCATTCAGTGATTTCAATCTCATACAGGAATTTTCAAACTAGTACTCTGAAACATATACAAAGACTAAAGCTGAGAAAGAACAGCTCGAGCAGGCAGAGAAGCAACTTCAGGAAAGGAACACTCCAGTTGGTTCACAAGACAACCTTCAGTCCAGAAGGATAGGGTGTTTCTAGAGTGACCCTCTGCCCTTAAATACTTCAGAACTGTTAATCTCAGAAATTGAGACAGCCATGCAACATAGCACACACTCTATAGTCAACCCAGCTGATGTAAGAAAGACTAAATCAGCTGCAGCATGCAATTCACTCCCAAGTGGTTGAAGCTGTACAACATGGATATACTACATGAAGCGAAACAATGTGACTGCACTCAGTACAAACCACTACTAATGTTTGTTAGTGGTTCAGCTGGCACAGGAAAAGGATTTCCTGATTGAAATATCACTGCAGAAGTACGGAGTGTGACAGGCTCTTCAATGTCTGTTGCTGTGACTGCTCCCACAGGACTAGCAACACACAACATTGGTGAGATAACATTACACCATCTCTTTATGTTGCTAGATCAAACATGGAGAACTGGAAGTATAATAAACTGTCATTCGAGGAGTTGCATCTCAAGCTCCGTTCCATGTTCCAAAGATGCAGTTACTCATTGTTAATGAAATCAGCATGGTCTCAATGTCATGCTAGCCTGTATTCATCTCGTCTACAGCAGATCTTGAAATTTACAGTGATGGAGTGCCATTTGGTGGCAAAAACACATACTTGTGTTGGGAGACCTTTTACAACTTACACCAGTCAATGCAGGCATGTATTCACAACTCTGACTGCCAAGCAAGCTAAGAATATCCTCAGTTGCATTGCAGGCTATAACATATAGAATTATTTATCTATGTTGAGTTGTCTGAGAACATGTCGTCAAAGTGGTGATCTAGCTTACAAATCACTTTTAGATGAAGCTACTTTAGGTTCTCTATAAGCAGAACATGTGTTGTATGTAAATGATGAGAAAATCACAGTACATAGTACATGCATAGAAACATATAATGTCTTCAACGATATATACACTACACCGCAGACACATGGTGTGTCTTATACCCGCGACTAAGAAATGCACTGAATTCAACAATCTAATGCTACAAAGAGAACCAAGGATGTAACTCTGCATGCAATTGATACAGTTGATGGCGTTATTCTGAGTCAAGCTAATGTAAAGATGACTGAATGACTAAGTGAACTGAAGTCAGATGTTTAACAAACAGCCAAACCCGTTCTCACTTTGTAGAATACACGTATCATACTCTGACGTAATCTAGATGTAGAACAAGGCATGGTAGCGTTGCCATAGGAAACATACTGACTTTGTCTATAATGTCCAGGAACATTCAGACACTTGTAGTGCAGTTTGACAACATGCAACACTCTGTACATAGATCGAACCTGCGTAAAATTCGGTTTAAGGATATCTAACAAACGAAACGTTCCATTATGTATTGCATATGCTGTCTCCATTCCAAATCTCAGGGATTGAGTTGGTTCGCAATAGTAGACATAGACAGACATTTTCAGGATGGCGCAGGCTCGTTGCACTTTCATGTCTGAAGCCTTTCTGGATTGCATCATTAGTACAGCACCTCAGAAATCTAAGCTGACAAGCGTGTACTCTGATACAACAGATTACGAACTCTCAGCACAAAATGTCTTTAATACCACTGCCTACATATCTGTCTGTCTCACCAAGTCAGTCACAACTAGATGGACAACAAGCAGCAAACTACAAGTGATTCAAAAAAAGAGTTCATAAAGGCACAACTAAAGTAAACATTCACAGCCAACAATTCATCAGAAATCAGTTGGTGTAGCTGCTGTTGACAACAGCGATCAACTGCTATGCTAACTCAACAACCCAAGTTTTCTACACATGCCGAGTTTTGCAGGCAATATCTACTTCAAAGACAATCCCCTATCAATGCACAAAAGATTATCAACATGACTTCGACCACTCTAACAATTTACACCTAACAACACTCGACAGGTGTTATCCATATACTGGATGTATCATTTGCTGCGACATACAGCAAGACAGTACAGAGTTTATGATGGCTGTCATAAACAACCTGGATGACGGCACCCCAATGCGCGATACTTCACAAACATATATTACAAAATATGTATGTTTCATGACAATTCCAGCGTGAAACCACACAAGACATGCTGTAACTCTCTTGTTCCTGAAGCCAAAGTATCAAATTTCGACAGCTGTTCAATAATGCTGAATGTAGTCATGCCTGTGGAAGGTGCGAGGCAAGTGCTCAGTCCTCGTCTAAGGTTCATCTCAATATCTGTTGCTTATGTTACAGTTGACCCCAACAGCTCAGGTTGACCTATCACAGATTACACAGCTAGTAGAATAGTCTTCAACCAATCACTGTTTAGCTCACAGCATAATCTATCACCATGGTCAATCCGTACATTCCGGGCATTACCTTGTTATAAGGTGCACAACTGGATAGTTAGAATGATGACTCTACAATGACACCCAAACAGAGACTGCCACGTCACTTGAAAAAATGCATATCGCTAATATTGAAGATGTAACACTGCTGTTCAGAAGAATAGGACAAAACATATAGCATTTAAGATGACTACTTTGTCAAAAACATTCACTCTTTACAATCTTGTAAAATTTGCAACTGTAAATGAACAATACAATTTCAACAAATGGATTCTAATACAGACATTACATACACTGTGACATATTGATCTTGTGTAGATCGGTGACTACATAAAATTGTTGTAGTAGCTAATCGGCGCAACAATATTCACAGTCACTAGAAACCATGATTACATGTCTATAAGATATACATCTAAAGCAGGGCCTGCTCCTCCTCTGCACATCTCTTTAAAATATGTATCAACTCATATATAACAAAGTGATACGACTTATAAGCTCTAACTCTTTGCAAACAAAGGCTTCTCAGTTATTATACGTAGATTGCTGAGCTACCCTTATAACATTCAACAAACATTCCACTCTGTCACAAGTAGTCTATTAACACTTCAATTTGTCATGACTCTTCACATAGAGAACATCATTTGATCACCATACAACAGTGGAGAACATAAAGCTCTAATCGAGCTAATATTGTACATGTCTTAAAAACAACACCTTTAATGATAATGCAAGCTGGTTACACAACTGTTAATAACCAATTACTGAATCTAATTTAGTGACTCTTACAACTGTTTAAAATTAGCATACATAATAGAAACATTCTACTAACCGACATTGCTTAACTAGTTTGATACAGACTAAAAATAGCAGTGTAGCACTAAGTACAAGTGAATAGTTAGATATTATTCAGTATAGTAACAACATTTAACTAACCATAAGTTTGTTAAAATGCGTTCCATAACCGTTTTAGTATTTAAAAGTTAAAATTTAGAAGCCAATGTAATGTAACGTCATTGTTCATGTAAAAACATTTATTTTTGTACTTGTCACATAGTTATTGTACATTATATAAAATATTGACATTGTAAATCCAGGCACTGTTGCTGATCACAACAAACTACGCCTGTTCTGACATGTTGTGATAGCCTCAATTGAGAAATTCGAGGTGAGAATTTTCATTTGCACCTAGTCAGTGACATATTTAATAATAACAATCAAATATCACAAAACTTACATTTATTAAATTTTACTACTTAGACGTCAGCATATGGTTTTATACCCAAGACATCACATTAGCAGTCCACAATTACAACAAAACACTTATCTATCATTGTAATCACTTCACAACCGACTGACATTTGATAACATAACACAAGTAATACACTACATAATTACAACCTTCTGTGTTTTTAAAAAAGTAACATTTTTACAAACTCCGTTCATTCAGCCAGCAAAATATAATGAAACACCTGACCACAGCTATTAAAATTCAGTTGAATGCCAAGAAACTACTTCCTCCATAAACAGAAGTGGTACTGAAACATAACTAAAACACGCAACACTGATTAGTTTCATAATATCACACCTTACCAATCCATATTATACAGTTATTATTCTTCACATTTACATATTTGACAAGCAATGACTGCACATACAAGATTGTATTGTGAGACTGCTTCTGTTAACGAAATTTAACTTTTGATTGGACCTTTCCTCCATTTGACAACCCAGCAATAAATTTTTAAACCACCAACCACCTGTGTAAATCCTTACTTTAAATACAATTATGACATAAAATAAAAGCTCTATGACTTAAGCATACAAATCAATGTTTACTAATACTACTACAACTATACCTCCATCTATTTGTTTGGTACCTATGACATACAGTCAGTATCACAGCATATGCAACAATGTGAGACATTGCATGTCACATTGGCAGAATTCATAACAGTGTCAAAAACTTAGCAATGTACTTACTTTTCATGTGCCTAAGCAGTCATTACTACTTATACCACAGTACACACTATACCGGGCACCCAACAGGTCAGCTGTGACTTACCTGTACCATTCAATCACTACTATGTACTTCAGAGTCCAACAAATGATGTTTCTCATTGGCTGCAAACATCCTAGCAACCTATATGTTAATCTTTTATTACCATACATGAAGAGGTTGACAATATACTGAACAAGGTTTACAACTGTTTAAAAACATGTTCCATTATTATAGCGATAAGTCACTCCCAAGAATTGTTAATGGTCAGTCAATCACCCTATAAGACATGTGCCAGACAGCCACACCTCATGCCACAACACACCCCTGTGTGTGTCCGTGTGTGTGTGGTGCTAGGGGTGACTCACAGTTACAGTTTTCAACCCTAGCAGTGAATTTCTCACTTTTGTCACTGTGGAACAACCTAACAAATGCATTAAACAGAGTTTTTTGCCTCCAATGTCCATTTTCTTTTGAGAATGATATTGAAAATAGTATATGTAACACTCCCGCCCGCGATGATGTGTGGCATAGTAACAGAAGCAGCAACGCCAAAACAGAAATGATAACATGGCACACGAGCAACACAACCATGAATAAGAACAAAAGGTAATGCACACAGTGACATACACGGAATGGTGTGCCACGTGATGTCTTGTCACATAAATAACGTGGTGCCTGTAAATTGAAATGTCAATGGGCATGGTGACAGAATGAAACAAGCGAAACAGTACAGTACACAAATGGCTAAAAAGTAACAGAACACAAATGAAAAAGAAGCGCAAGGATGGCCACGTGGTGGCATTGGGATGTGCATTGGGATCATCAGCCTAACTCTCACCCATACATGGTAAAGGCAGAAGTACAATAGAATGGGGTGAGAATTAGTCACCATGATCCCAATCCACACCCCAATGTCAGGAGGGGCACTGGGTCCAAGAGGGTTTTCAACCCTAACAGTGAATTTCCTCACTTTTGTCAAAGTTAACACCTACTTCAATGCATTAAATGGAGTTTTGCCTCTATTTCCTTCTTTTTGAGAATGATAATGAAATAGTGAATGTAATGCAGCGCAGGAGCCCAAGGGCCCCAGCTGCAGCTCCACTCACATGATGTGTTGTGGCACTAACAGGGACAACAAAGCAAACATAAATGCTAGTGGGCGCATTGTAACACAAACACAAATGAGAACAGAAGGGTAACACACATGGTGGCGTGAAGCGAGAATGGTCTGCCACGTGATGTGTTGTCACATAGTAACATGGTGCCTGCAAACAGAAATGTCAATGGGCATGGTGATGTAAAGTGAAACAGTAAGATAAACAGTACTGTGAACAGAAATGGCAAAAATAACAGAAACACAAGCGCAAATAAGCGCAAAGGATACGCACATGGTGGCGCAGGAGCGTCAATGGTAAGTGAAAGCGGAATGGATCCATAAGTGGAAAAGGCAACAGTAACAGTAATGTAAGCACACAGGCTGGTTTCCCCAAAACCTGCATTGAGAAAAACAGTGAGTACAAATAATGTATACAAAATAATGAGTGTCGAGCGCAGAAAATGAGATCTTGGAATACTAAATACATTATATCTCAGGAACCGTATGATGTAAAAAAATTTAAAAGTCATATTATTTACAACTGTCCTGGCTAATTTGAATCTGCTCCACTAGGGGCTGAAGTTTTCCGACGAAAATCCGTATCTCGCACCATTTCCGAGATACGGGCCTGTACGCTAATCGCCGTAATGTTATCCTATGGGAAAGAGAAAGTTCAGAGCACCATAACTTTGCCTCCCTGTAATGTTTTTCACCAAACTACTGAAAGGCACATCTGTGGGCTGTTGGCTGTCTTCCTCAAATTTCAGGAAAAAAGACCAAACCGTTATTTTGCAGCAGGGTCCAAATGATTTCTGTTAAGTGTCGGGCGCCGTAATGTTATCCTATGGGAAAAACTGTCAGTTTTGAGTGCCATAACTTTGCCGCCATGTGATATTTTTCACCAAACTACTGAAAGGCATCATGTGACTGTTGGCTGTCTTCCCTCAAATTTCAGGAAAAAAATTAAACCATTATTTTGCAGCAGGTGCCAAAGTTCCTATAATGCTTGGCGTCGTAATGTTATCCTATGGAAAACTGTCAACTTTGGAGTGCCATAACTTTGCCGCCGTAATATTATTTTCAATACAACACTGAAAGGCACATCTGTGTGATGTCAGCTGCGTCCCTCAAATTTCATCCCAAAACTCCCAACAGTTATTTTGCAGTGCAGTGAAAAGAATTGCTGTCATTTTCCCACAACTAGAAAATTACTGTCATCTATTGAAGCTTGCAAAAAGTTTGACACTTTACGTGAGCACAGCGATTTAGCAAATACTTTTTCCAGAAATTTTCAAAAACATATTTCTGGTGTTTTACCACAAAATAAAGACATGGCAAGCATCCTCAGGGCCCGACTAGGTGAATACAAAAAAATTACGTTGCTAGAGGGTCTCAAATTTAAATGCCAACCATTTTTCTGATCACCAACTGAAAACAAAATGGCAGATTCATAAAGTAACAGGCCCATTTGCAAAAAGTAAATGCATTTATGACACTGTCAAACTTTTTGTTAACTTTTCCATTGACTTATAATGGGAAACTGTTTTGAATAACTTTTGAACCGTTTAATATTTTTCACGAAATCTTTGAAAGGCACCTGGGGACCCCAGCTGCACATTCCCTGAAGATTTAAGTGTTGGTCTCACAAACCGCTCGACCTGTACGCCGCAACCATAGAATTCAGAAATCGTAAATGCATGCACAGATCATGCTTAATAACTCCATAGCCGTATATCCAACCAGTACGAAACTTGGCA
This sequence comes from Neoceratodus forsteri, assembly GCA_016271365.2. Lineage (NCBI taxonomy): Eukaryota > Metazoa > Chordata > Ceratodontiformes > Ceratodontidae > Neoceratodus > Neoceratodus forsteri. Next base: position 1,876,430,922 of record CM057456.1, read on the forward strand.
GATCCCAAGGCCTATGGGTCTTGATCAAGTATTCAAATTTCAGACAAATCCATCAAACGATTGCAAAGTTATTAAGGTGCAAAATTTGGGGGTTTAACATAGAAATAGCTCCTCAACCCTAACTATGGTAGCACCACCGTTACTCGTAATATATATATATATTAGAGGCAAAAACTCCATTTAATGCATTAGTTGTTCCATAGCACAAAGTGAGAATTAAGCTGTTAGGGTTGAAAACCCCTTGGACCGCCGCCCCCCCCAACCGGCATTGGTGTGCATTGGGATAGTCAGCCCTAACTCTCACCCCATGACATGTGAAAGCAGCAGAAGTATAGGAGAATGGGGTGAGGTTGGGACCCAGATCCCAATGTGCACCCCAATGCCGGGCAAGAGTAGTGAAAGGCTACAGAGGTTTCAACCAACAGCTAATTCTCACTTTGTCGCAGGAACAACCCTAACTAATGCATTAAACAGAGATTTTGCCTCTAATTTCTTCTTTTGAGAATAACGAGAAATAGTGAATGTAATGCAGCGGTGGGAGCGCGGGCATTGGCGTTGGGCCCCGCTAGCCCCACCACATGATGTGTTGTGGCATACTAACAGGGACGGCAACGCAAACAGAAATGCTAACAGTGGCACATGGTAACACAAGCATGAATGAGAACAGAAAGGGTAACGCACATGGTGCCGTAGAGCGGAATGGTCTGCCACGTGATGTGTTGTCACATAGTAACATGGTGCCTGCAAACAGAAATGTCAATGGGCATGGTGATGTAAAGTGAAACAGTAAGATAAACAGTACTGCAGAGACAGAAGTGGCAAAAATAACAGAAACGCAACCGCAAATAAGCATAAAGCGATAACGCACATGGTGGCATGACGCCAATGGTAAGTGAACGGCACGGATCCATAAGCGGAAAGGACAACAGTAACAGTAATGTAAGCGCACAGGCTGGTTTTCCCAAAATCTGCATTGAGAAAGACAGTGAGTACAAATAATGTATGCAAAATAATGAGTATCGGGCAGAAAATGAGATCTTGGAATACTAAATACATTATATATCAGGAACTGTATGACGAGAAAAAAAATTTAAAAGTCATATTATTTATAACTGTCCTGATAATTTAGATCTTAGCCCCACAAGGCTAAGTAATTTTTCGACAAAAGTCCGTATCTCGCACCGCTTCCGAGATAAGGGCCCTGAAAGCGCGCTAACGCCGAGAATGTTATCCTATGGGAAAAAAGAAAAGTTCGAGCACCATAACTTTGCCTCCTGTAATGTTTTTCACCAAACTACTGAAAGGCACATCTGTGGGCTGTTGGCTGTCTTCCTACAAATTTCAGGAAAAAGACCAAACCGTTATTTTGCAGCAGGGCTCCAAATGATTTCTGTTAAGTGTCGGGCGCCGTAATGTTATCCTATGGGAAAAACCGTCAATTTTGGAGTGCCGTAACTTTGCCGCCATGTGATATTTTTTCACCAAACTACTGAAAGGCACATCTGTGTACCATTGGCTGTCGCCCCTCCAAATTTCAGGAAAAAGACCAAGCCGTTATTTTGCAGCAGGGTGCCAAAGGATTCCTGTAATGCTTTGGCGCGTAATGTTATCCTATGGGAAAAACTGTCAACTTTGGAGTGCCATAACTTTGCCGCTGTGTAATATTTTTGATACAACACTGAAAGGCACATCTGTGAGATGTCTGCGTTCCTCAAATTTCAGCCCAAAACTCCCAACGGTTATTTTGCAATGCAAGCGCCAAAGAATTGCTGTCATTTTCCCACAGACTAGAAAATTACTGTACGCACTTTGAAAGCTGCTAGGGAATTCGACACTTTCGAGCACCGAAAGTAATTTGCAAAGTACTTTTTCCAGAAATTTGAAAACATATTTCTGGGGTGTTTACCACAAAATAAAGACATGGCAAGCATCCTCAGGGCCGAATAGCTAAATACAAAAAGAATTACGTTGCTAGAGGGTCTCAAATTTAAATGCCAACTATTTTTCTGATCACCAACTGAAAATAAAATGGCAGATTTGGAAAGTAACAGGCCCATTTGCTAAAGTAAAATGCATTATGACACTGTTGAACTTTTGTTAACTTTTCCCATTGACTTATAATGGGAAACTGTTTTTGAATAACTTTGAACCGTTTAATATTTTTCACCAAATCTTTGAAAGGCACATTGGGGACCCGCCTGCATGTTCCTGAAGATTTTGGGCTGGTCCGCATAAACCGTACGACCTGTACGCGACCATAGAATTCCAGAAAAGGCGTAGCGTCGCGCACAGATCACACTTAATAACTCCGCCAACCATATATCTGATCAGTACAAAACTTGGCAGATCCCAAGGCCTATGGGTCTTGATCATACATGCCAAATTTCAGGCAAATCCATCAAACAGTTGCAAGTTATTAAGGTGCAAAATTTGGGGTTTAACATGGAAATGGCCCTCACTATCCTATTAGCACTACCGTATACCATCATACACATACACGTATACACACACACACACACACACACACACACACACATATTATATATATATATATATTTCTTTTCAAAAAGTTGTTAATGCACCAGTTAGGGTAAGTTAATAGCAAAAAGTAGGAAATGTGGCATTAGTATTTCCATCCCTAATACCCCACCCCACCCACCAAGCAGCAAAAGAAAAAAACATTAGGGTTTTGGTCTCTGGAGTCTTGTGAATCAATGGTGGGTCTTCCTGGAGGTTGTCAACCCTAATGCTCCCTCCCGAGCCTGTAGCCTCAAATCCAGCACAAGGTACAGCTCCAGGCCACTTCCTCATAATGATACATTCTTCAAAGGTAGAGAAGTATGCCTCACCACAGGTTGTCAACCCACTTTGTTGTACCTTTCAGGGCCCTACATGAAGAAAGGAGCTCATAGAAACATAGAAATATAGAACCATAGACATTGTTTGCAGATAAAGGCTTTGGCCCACCTAGTCTGCCCTATTACCGCTAACAATTGTGTACTTTGTTCACAGAATGAAATGGGTATTAGGTTGACGACCCTCAAGAAAGACCCACCACTAATTCAGCAGGACACCAGAGATACAAAACCCAAATTGTTTTCTTTTGCTTCAAAAGTGTGAAAACTCATCTCATCAAGAATTTTTAAATGACACGTCATGTTTATGAGGTGGTGTGGAAAATGACTATGTTAAAAGTTTGGAGAGTCAAAACAGGGAAATTTATTGAAGTTATGAGTGAATAGCGAATACTGCAATGTTCACTCATAACCTGGGCATTTTACCATATTTATACACCAAATTGTTAGCATAACCATCTTATTACCCTACCTCATGAACCCAGTAGTGAATATTTTCAAGTCCCCACTAAAGCATCATTCTGCAACATTTATAGTTTCATAATTTGGACTACGAGTCAAAGTGGCCGCTTGCCTAGAAATGACTCTTCACAGTGGTATTGTCTTTTAATGTTATTACCCATATGTTCATTTAAGGATTTTGTAAAGGACATTGAAATTTCATTCCACACCACAGTTGTGAAACACTAGTTTGGCCAGGATTTGAAAAATTACAGCTATCATGTTCATGAGGTGGTATAAAAATGTCTATGTTGAAAATTTGGGGTCAAAATATTTAAAATTACTAAAGTACTGTAAGAGTGAATATAGTAAAAGTTTAATGTATGCACATAACTTTGCCATTTTACATATTTTAACCCCAAATGTTCAACATTGCTTCTTATGACCCCACCTCATGAACAAGGGTGGTGAAAATTTTTAAACCATGCCAAAAGGTGATTTTACTAAGTGACCATGAAATTGTTTTTTGGGCTTGATTTGGGTAATCCCACCACCATTGGTCATGAGAGGAGGTCCCAAAAGGCTATGTTGAAATTTGGGGTCCAAATATGCAAAATGACAAAGTTATGCATGGAAGTTCAAACCACATTAAAATACGTTGAACAGCACTTACCTTTGTTTTTCATAATGCAGTCAGCAATTCCAGCAGCAAGACGTGTCTTTGAGTAGAGTGGATCTTCACTCCATGACCTGTTCAGGTGAGTTAGGGTGTGTGGGGTGCGCTGGGGTGGGAGTCATGAATGCTGAGTGAGAGGTGGGGGGTCAGATCAGTGAGGGTCATTTTCTTTCTTGCAGTTTAAAATAAAAACATTGATCGGATGGTTTCTTTATTTCAGACCAGGAAGGTGATTGGAGGTGAGGAGTGCCACTAGACACCAGGAAAAGAGGAATATAAGGCAGGCATCAGAATTCATACTGGGCCGTGGTGTGCTAGTAAATCAGGATACAGTCCATGTGAAATAGGGCACTCACTACCTTAAATCAAACAAGCACAGTCTTCTTGATTTTAGAACAATTCAGTTCATTTCTATTTAAAAAACAATTAAAAGGGGCTGTGTTCACCTGGTTTATTTGGTTTTTTAATAAAATGGACTGAATTGTCCTAAAAATCCAAGGAGATTGGTGCTTATTTGATATGAGGTGGTGAGTGCCCTATTTTTACATGTATTGTAAAGAGAAATATATTATGGGGATGTTGATTGGAGGGTGGGGGCCACTGGACACCAGTAAAAGAGAAATATATTGCAGGGGATGGCCATCGGAGGAAGGGTGGTGCCACTAGATACCAGGAAAGAGAAATACAATATAGGGATAATGATCATAGGGTGGGGACACCACTGGACACCAGGAAAGAGAACTATATTATGAAGCAGGTGATCAGAGGGTGGTGGGTGCCACAAGACACAAAGAAAAGATAAATATATATTATAGGAATGGCAATTTGAGGAAGGGGTGCCACTAGACACCAGAGAAAGAAAATATATTATGTGGACTGCAGTCAGAGGGTGGTGGGTGCCACTAGATACCAGGAAGCAGTAAATAAATATGGGGATGGCAATCAGAGTGTGTGTGTGGGGGGGTACCACTAGATATTAGGGCAACATTTCACACATAAAGGGATGGTAATGGGGTAAACCCAGACACCAGGGAAACGGAGGCTCACTGCTGTCACTGCAGCCCACAGTACGAGTTCCTGCTGTGGTGGCAGAAGTCAAGAAAGTCCCACTGTTCTCATACAGAGGACATGGCTGAATAGCTCCTCTTGCTAAGCTGGGCACCCTGGAGTTAGGGTGCCCAGAAAAGGTATTTCTGGCAACTTTTAAAAATCAAACACCAGCGCCTGATATTGAAATCTGGGCAAGAACAGGACAAAATGTTGCACTGCACACTGCAGTTGCCCAGGTGTCAAAACTGGTATATTCAGTGGAATAGTGCATCAGTGCTATTCCACTGAATATAGGGGTTAGTGAGACCCAGTGCTAGGGCCACCTAGCACTGGGCAGACACAGCCCAGAAGAGGGTAGCACAATGGCTGCGACAGGCAAACTCCCCATATTCAAAGGGGCCTATGCAAATGAGTCCATTGGGTATGCAAGGTGCTAAGGGGCCATTTGCATAAGGAGTGAGGCTGTACTGTATGGCAACCCCAACTGCCCATTTTTCCTAGATCTATCCATGGTTCTAGTGGTGCTCCCCTCAATCACCATCCCATTAATAAAAAGTACATCTCCCTGGTAGTCTAGTGGTCCCTCCCCAATCACCACTTGCCATCCCCATAAAGAAAAATAAATTCACTGGTAGTTCGGTGGTCCCTCCCCATCCCCAACTGCCATCCTGTGAAATACTAATGAACATATCCCTTGTGGTCTAGTGGACCCCGCCCTACCCACACCCCAGCAGGTAGTGCCCTACCACCCTGCTCCTCCCATCTAAAAACTGAGCCAGCAACTGGCACAGCCATCCTCTCACCACCACAGTCAGCCACCAATCGTGCTGTCCTAGACTGTGTACTGTATACAGTATCGCCCATTGATTGACAGTAGTAATATATGTTACTATGGTTTGTTTCCTAACCATACTGCCAGTAATGTATGGTGCCTACATCTTAGGCATTACTTCTCTTGAACATTACATGATTACATGTAAACAAAGACTTTATTACACTAGAACATTTATCATTAGCTTCACTACTGCATGGCATTGCTGCATATATACCAATTGATAAATGTACATTTTGCATGATAACATCTGTGCTGCTTTTGTTGCAAGTACAAAACATTGAATTCAAATGAGGGGTTCAAATGACCACTTTTACCTTCAGGGAATGGCATGTTTCATTTTGTAGTAGGCAAATGCCATCACCTCCTCAGCCCTTATAAAGGAGCAATTACTATAGCAACCTTTATCATGCTTCAAAATAGTAAAAAATAACAAACCACATTCACTAGATGAATACAAACTGCAAACAGCACTAAAGTAAGGATTTATGGACCACAAAAAGACAATCATTTGTCACATTGCAAATAAAAAAACAGCAACCGGTATTTAAAGTAGCAGCGAGATTCTTTCATATGAAAAAGAAGAAGCCATCCTTATTTCATGTAGACTAATTCTTTTTCTTATGCCCATATGAGAAAAGGAAATCGGTCACAAAAGGATTTTAAATGTTAAAAACATTGCTGGATCATTTTCACGAAACTAAGTAGAATCCACCTAACAGGGTCCCGATGACTGAGATACATGTGTTGGTATCTAAGATGTCATTTTGTGGATTTTGAAATTTTTGTTGTTGAAAAAAACAGTAACAAGATGGTGGCCATACAAAAAAAAGATTTTTTCCTTATGAAAAGGTTTACTCCCATACAAAACAAGATCCTTTTCTCTATGGACCAAATTCTTTTTTTGTTCAAAGCAGCTATCCAAAGACTATACTGAGCATGCTCAGAACAAAAGTTTCTAAATTTAATAACTTTAGAACAGATTTTTACCAAGCCAGTGAAGAATGCATCTGTGGGCAAGCCCTGTTTGCCCTAAAATTTCAGACTAAAATTCCAAACCATGTAGGTGCAAGCAATGACAAAAAAACAGTAAAAACAGTGATTTAAAAAAAAAACTTTTCTGCTATCCATAGCTCAGAATCTGCACATCTGACCAGAACTAATTTTGGCATGTTAAGGACCTACCCCCAAGATTGTGAATGCAAATTTTGTGCAAATCTGTTAAGTTGTTGCAAAGATATTAAAGTGCAAAATGTGAGGTTAACATAGAAACCTTTGCTGAACCTTAACTATAGTGGCATTTCCACATCCTTATAGTTAGAGTTGAGTTGACAGTTCTATGTAAAACCCAATTTTTGCACCTAATAACTTTTCCACTGTTTGATGAAGTAGCACAAAATTGGTACTCTATGCTCTGTCAGGCTGTCAGTCTCAAGATGAGAATAGTTTTGTGATGGAGATGAAGGGTCACAAAGTGGAAAAAATTTACTTTTTTCCCTTATACTTAACTTTGGGTATTTTTGCTCTCATCTACAGCTTAGATGGTATGGAATTTATTCATGGATTTTTCAGTGATGTTGGGGCCTTTGGCAAGGGTATGCCTTTGGATGGTGTGGTGAAAAAGTATACAGTTTTTGAATTACATGTGTAACGATTTTAGGGACAGCATTTAACTTCAAGCAATAAAAAAGTGTGATCAAAAACAACATTCGCAAGTGTTAACATGTCATAATTCGGTCTGTGTGTAGAGAAAAACCTACCATGGAAGGTATAAAAAACATATCCGTGGTGGTTATTTGCATGATTTATTTGCCTTGGGGAAAACACTTTAGATGGCCACCATTTTCTTTTACTGTTTTCAACTTTGAAACATCAAAAGTACAAATAAATTATGTATTAAAAAATCAAACACCTGAACCTAGCTAAATGGGACCCGTTTAGCTAGATTCTTATATTAGTTCATTTGTTTTAAAGTTGATATAATCGCTTTCAGGTGCCCCAGAACCCAGGGTGACTAGCTTAGTGAGAAGAGCCATTAACCCACATTCTCTTTATGAGAACAGTAGGACTTTCTTGAGTTCTGCAGCTGCAGCTGGAATTGCAGGCTGCAGTGTGAGCTGTGAGCCATTATTTCCTGGTGTCTAGTGGCACCCCCACTCTCCTATTGCCATCCCTGTATTTTGTTTCTCATATCCCTGGTGTCTAGTGGCAGCCCCTCTGATCACCATCCTGTATTTTGTTCAGTATCCCTGGTGTCTAGTAGTACCCCTCTCCAATCATCATATCTGTATTTGCTTCCAGTTCCCTGGTGTCTAGTGGCCCCTCTCTAATCACCATCTCCATATTTTGTTCAGTATCCCTGGTGTCTAGTGGTATCCTCCTGTGATCACGCGTACCGCATTCATTTCACTTCCCAGTGCCTAGTGGCTCCCTCCAGTTTCTGTACCCATATTTCAGTGTCCTATAATAGAGGACCACCTCTATGTCTTTTAAACCTATAAAAGTAAAGGTTCCCTCACCAATCCAACCCCCACCTGACCTCCTACTGAGCATGCATGACCCTGCACCCCCCACACCCCCAACACTCACACTCACACTCACCTGAACAGGTCCCAGGGTGAAGACCCTTGCTCAGATTGAAGACACATCTTACTGCTGGAACCAGCAACTACAGTATGAGAAACTAAGGTAAGCGTAGTTCAATGTATTTCAGTGGGTTTTACAACTTTGGTGCATAACTTTGCCATTTATGCATATTTGACACCACATTTTCCACATGGCCTTTTGGGGACCCACCTCATGATCAGTGGTGGCAGTGTAATTTCAGAAATCTGGCCTGAAAGGCAATTTTGTGGTCATGTGGTGAAATCACCTTTCTGGAAAGATTTGAAAATGTTCACTGCCTTGTTCATGAGGAGGGGATCATAAGAAGGCAATATTGAAAATTCAGTGTAAAATGGCAAAGTAATGCATGTGCATTGAAATTTTACTACCTAGCTTGTAACTTTGGGAGTTTTACATATTTTGACCCCTAATGTTTCAATATGGCCATTTTGCACCATCTCATGAATGTAACAGCTGTCATTTTCAAATTCTGGCCAAATCGTTTTTGCACCAGTGGCACAGAATGATGTGATGGTGATGCAGAATGACGTTCAGTAGAGTTTTAAAATTCTTAGCATAGGCGTTCATAAGGTGGGGTAATAACAAGGTTAAACTGACAATTTAGTTTAGTGCTTTGGCTGAAATGCAATTGCAAGGCCTAGAGAGTCCTGCACTTCCATGGCAACATACAAGTACACATCTATGGAGTATGGGAGTAGGCAAATGAGAATTTTATTATAACATCTCAAAAAGTAAGGATATTCTTTGAGAAAAACTGCATTAAATCAGCATTTAGGGTAATTTAAAGCCACAGAAGTAAGGAAATACGGCATTAGGGTTTCCCACCTAACCCCCTCACTCCACCCCAGTGGCAAAGGAAAAAAACACTAAGGTTTTGGGTCACCAGAGTCTTGGTGAATCAGTGATGGGCCTTCCTTGGGGTTGTCAACCCTAATGCTCACCCTTCCCCCATGGCCCCTGCGTGAAGAAAGGAGATCATGTGTGATGTTGTTTGCTCAAATAATGGGAAGGGCATTAGGTTAACAACCCCAAGGAAGATCCCACCACTGATTTGCCAAGACTCAGGAGATCCAAACCCTAATGCTTTTTTCTTTTTGCTGTTTGGGAGATGGATTACAGTGGGAAACCCTAATGTCACATTTTCTTACTTTTGTAGTGCTAAATTACCTAACTGGTGCATTAACACAATTTTTGCAAAGAATAATATTATATGTGTGAGGCAGCACCTGTATATTTGCATTGAGTAAACACTTTGATGTTAAAAATTAAAGACACAATGGACTTGATTTTCAAAATGGACCTCATTTATTTATTTATTGAAAAGTTTCATCAGGAAAGGCATGCTGAGCAATACAGTTGCTCATCTCACAGTACGTCCTGTGGGAGGGGTATAGGAGAAGAAACAACATAGCAGTACATGGTAAGCAAAGCAAACATATACATTATGCAATTACAACAATAAATGCAAGGATTACTATGAATGTTGTTTTGCAAATGCCCTATTGACATATATGAATAAAGTGCTAAATATAATAAGTGCTGGAACAGTTAATGAACACAAGCCAATGTTAGGTGAAGGATGACGGAAGGAGAATCAAGTGCAGGGAGGGAAACAGTTGGGAGAGACATAAGGGAGGGAGCATGGTCAAACTAGGTGAAAGGATACAGGAGTGGAGGTGTCAGTGCTCAAAGCAGGTACAGTTGGGAGAGAGAGAGTTACGTAGAGGAGAGAGAGAGAATGAGGGCTAGAGGCATATCTAATTTGATGAGGTAGCTGGTTCCAGAGTTTTAGGAATTGGTAGGAGAATGCAGATTAGCCAGATGAAGTAGAACGACAAGGATGGCCAAGGTACGAGTGTCCTGTGATCCAAGGGAGTAAGGAAGGAGGAGTGCTAATAGGGGCCTGGGATAAGGTGGGAGAGAGACGAGCCGATACTTGGAAATGAATTTAGATTGATGCAAGCTGTGGCAAACAGCAGCTTGCAATAAAGCCTCAGTGTGCCAGGGACTCTGCACTGAATTTTGGTACAGGAGGATCCTAGCACCAAACTCCTCTCTCTCCCATCGCCAAACACATGGCACACTGGAGAGGTTTGATGGAAGCTGCAGTGATCCCCACTGGCAGTGCCCCTGTGGAATCCCTCACCCTGGGTGGAAACACAATTCTTCAGTAGGCTTCTCAGTGGCATCCTCATAGAGAACCCCATGTCATCCCACTACCCCCTTTGGCAACTGTGGGGACAACAGTGTGACTCTTGCAAGTGGATTGGGCCTGGCCAGTGCACTCCATCAACTGTGTGCATCCAGATGGATGCCAATATGAAATGTCAGAACTCCACATATCAGACACAGTACACAGCTGGCATGTTATGAGACTACAGTGTGGAACAGTAATGAGGCTGATAACTGCTTGGCCATCCAGCTTGCTGCACTGGGGACTGTTGCTGGTGGTTCTGGCCTCTGTGGTGCACCATGAGGGACCCTCACTTGTACCAGAGGGGGGATGACTGTAGGAGTGCTTCAGGACATCCCACAACTGTATGTACAGCAGCACATCCACAAACTCCATGCAGCTGCAGCAAAGAACAGAGGCAATCTCTGCATTTGCAACCCTGCCACAGTACAAGGCACATTGGCAGCAGGTGCCTCTGTTCAAGATCTGTCCCACCTCCCATGCCCCTTGAGCTGTCTCAACTGTTGACCAGATTTGAACTCCTTACATTTCCATCTCTGAAATATTGATTTCCTGAATTGTTTGTTTATGGATACATGCACTTGTATCTAAAGTAGCTTAGGGGTTGTGCCTACTGCACATGAGTGCTATGGTGACCCATGGCAGCTATTATCCAGTCCGATATTAATACTGTAGCTTTGTCCAGCTCAGCATTTCTACAGCACCATCTCCTGAAGAAATAAAGTCAGATGTACAGATACCACTTACACACTTCACTATCTGCATTGTGAAATATGGGTATGTATTTATCTACAGGATGGTCTACCTACTTTATGTATTTCTAGAGTTTGCAGTGCTGTGTTTATGATATCCAAGGTCCCCCAGTGGTGTGTCCTGTACCAATACCAAGCCTGTTCTGAAACAAAATGGGAGCAGGGTAAAGTTAGTACCATAACAACTATAGTATTTTAGTCAGGTGAAACATTAACAATATATCATGATTGTAGTCCTTAAGCAGAAATAGTTACATATTCCATTGCACAGCATAGCATACCACAGACCTAAATGTACCATTCAAGAATGCATAAAAACACTGCTGTCTATGCTTTCCAGAGCCTTTGGTGACATATGGTACAGTATATCAAAACATCTTGCACATACATTACAGGATGTGTACTGTACCACTGGTGTGATGCAGAAGCCATCACCATGGAAGGTAGCTGCAGGCAGTGTGGCAGACCCAATATCCTCCACCCAGTTCTACCAGCTGTGCGGATGCTACTCCTCCTGGGTCATGGTGTTCACCATGGAAGAGTCTAAAATGCCATGGGGTGCAGGCTACAGGTGGCAGCATGGCTACTGAATCGAAATACGCGGAACATGCAATTGGCTGGGAGGATATGTACCATTGGGTAGGGGTATGTGCAGCTGGGTGCATGGTGTGGCAGGCTCTAGGGCATGTAGGTTTCTGTGACAGAATACAGTGCTATTTGGGAGACTGTGCCAAGTCTGTGGTCCACTGTACCACAGGCATGCACACTGTATGTGCCACTTTCTATAGCACCAGTCACCTGGCTCCTACCCCCACAAGTCTAACCCACAAAAATGTCAACTGTGCTGTTGCCTGTCAGGTAGCCTAGCTACTGGGGAACTGCAGGGTGGCCACATCACCAGTGGTCATGTGCTACAGTTACATGATGGCTCCAATGAGCACTGTGCCTCTGTGGAGCAAACAGGGTGGCTTGCTGGATAGTGACAGACCACCACAATGGGGTGAATGGGATCCCATCCCACTGGACCTGTCCAATGGTGTGGTGCACAGTTTGTTAGACCAGCTCTGGCTGGTCTAACCACCAGTGATGCCTTCAGGTCATGGGGCAAAGAGAAACTCACATTAGGGATACTGCATTACTGTTGTGCATTAGCCCTTGTACCATGGCACAACAGTACGGGTTGTTGCAACCATGGTGCAAGCCCTGCACAAGCCCAGATAGCCAAGCATCCATCCATCAGGCGCAGAAACCATTTGAAGATCGGGAATGGTGCAAGGTGCAGTGCAGTGAACCCTTTCATTATGTCTCTTTGACACAAGTACTTGCATCATTCCCAATCCTTTGAAAATTGAGCCCAGTACATTATACATACATTGTCCCCTGAATCCCCCAGGAATGATGGACACCACACCAATTTACTTGTTGGTTGCTTGTTGGCAAATGTATCCATTGCACAAAGGACTATATTTACAAACCATATAACTGAATTCACAATTCAATTTACATCAACATTCTTCCAAATTTTCCTGGCTCTGGCCTCTGTCCTTCTTCTGGTAATTTCTTCCTTCTTGCTTTCAGGGCCGGACACTGTGAATCAGCACCCTCCTCCACACTAGAACCAGGCCATTCCACTTCTCCGGGCTTTCGCCCTCCAGGCCTGAACACTTCTGAATCTGGCACCTGGACCTATCCCTCCTGCTTTACCACCACGTCTGGGTTCTTTGTCCCAGCCTGTATCCTACCACCTCCCCTTTCTCCCCTCCCTCCGCTCCTTTCCTTCCTTCCATCCACTGCCCCTCCTCCAGCTTGAAAGATGGAGGGCCTCCCTGCAGGCTAGTATCTAAGCCCCTCCTGGCCATCTGGTTCACTAGTTCCCCACCAGGTTGTAGGAACAGGCACATCCCAAACTCCGACAGGTGGACGCCATCCAACCTGAGAACTGCTGGTTGGTTGAAGGAAATGTCCCTGTGCTGCAGGTGAACTCCCCCATCTCTAGCTCATCCTGGCTACCCTCCTGTTCAGGCACTTCCTGACCTTTTGATCGGCCTGACATCCTGCAACCCTCTCCATCCCTCCGGGAGGTGATATCGGACCAGCCACCATTACCTCGGCCACCACCTCCCTTAATCTCTAAGTCCCCCAGATGTTCTGGCCCCAATACCTTACGGCAGGCTCCCAGATCACTTCCTCCCAGGTGTATCACAATGCAATCTGGGGTGCTCCATTGTGCCCACTTCATCCCCTAATGCCTTTCCATAACACCCTTGCATGCTCAGTGTTATATCTCAACTCTGCGCCTCTGAGGTGGCCACTGCAAACCTCTCAGTCCAGTACACGAAGGAATGCCCCACTATCCATATTTTCCTCTTGAATCTGCCATGGAAACAAAATGCACAGTATGAGTTGCTGTTATTGTTTTCTCACGTACCTCTTTATAGCTGCTGGACCTCCAGCACCACACCCTTGTAACTCCTACCACTGCAGCCCCTCTCTGCTGCTCTTCATGGCTGCCCTGATCCTGAATGAATGCAGGGCAAATTTGCTGGGATCCTCACCAAAAATGCCAGTGCCCTCTTGAGGACTGCCCCTACTTGAAAACCCATGACCGGGAGCCGTCCCCATGCTGGAACAGTATCCCATACCTCCCCGAGCACTCCTGTACTCCTTACAGTGCACTCACGGTACAGCTGGCTGACTGTGGTTTCCTTTACTAGAGACACTTGTGTCCCCTCCCTCCCTGGTCCATCTTGGACCTGGTCAGATGATGACCACCCTGCCGTGTCCCCACAGGACATCCTCATGCTGCAATGCCTGCCCAAAGGCCATTTTTTCAGGGCCACCACTTCCCCACCTGGAATGCCCCTGAGGCCATTACTGCAAACACAGCTTAGAACAGCACCCCTTCCTGTGCCAATGTTGCCTACTCTTCCGGTGGCCTCCAAGACCCTTACCAATACCTCCTTTATGGCTGCTCATCCACCCTGACCCCTTGCCCCTACGCCACCCTGCCATCATGCATTTTATGATCCTACTGGCCTCTACATTGGCCAGTTCCTGTCCTGGCATACCCAACTGATGCCAGCTATGCACAACCATTGTGCCGGGCCAGTCCTGCCTCCCATAGCTCCACCACGAACCTTCTTACCTGCTCGTCCCGGCCGGTTCATCCTTGTCCCACCCATGTTTCCCTAAAACCTGGAACTTTCCCCATCCTGTTTCATAGGCCCTCAGTGTTTTCTGCCCAGGAGCCCTGGTACAGTGCCCTGGCTGTGCTCCTCCGACCTCCCACAACCAGTCAGGATCCTGGTCCTATGTGGCACCACCTGCGGCTTCAGTTTCCGAAACCTGTCGAGCTGCAAATAGGAGAGACTGTCAGCCATATAATTCCTCAAACCCTCAATATGCTGTGCTTTGAAAGACAGGTTCAGCTCTCAGTCCCAGTAAGACCATACATCTGAGCAGCCTGCCCACCATCTATCCTTACTCCCTGCCTATTGATCACTTCTACTACCCCTTTGTTATCGCACCCAAACAAGATGCACTTCCCTTCATCCTTCTCGCCTCCATACTTCCAGGGCCACCCATATCAGGAAGATCTCCAGGAAAGTGATGTCCTTCAGTGTCCCCTTCTGCCCAAGTTGCCGGCCATGTCTGACATCTATTCCCTTGAGTATGCCCCCATGCCCATAGTGCCTGAGGCATCTGTGAACAGTTCCATGTCTGTGTTCTGCTCCCACTCATTTTTACAGAATGTCACCCCGTTATACTTTAGTTACTTTGGTTTATAGGACAAAAGAGGCAATTTGCCCATCATGATTGTCCTCCATATACATGGAACATTATCCCAAGTTCTGATCCTCCATCCACTTGTCAATTCAGTTTTAAATATTGTAATATTTGGTGAATCTACAATATCCTGTGGTAATGTATTCCATATTCTAGGTGTTCTAATGGTAAAAAGTTTAATCTTTTATTACTGTTGGCTCTTTTACTTCCAGCTGTCTGCTATGAAGTCTAGCCATGATTTTTCTTGTGAAATATGCAATACCACATGTTTTCATCTGAACAGGAGATTCAAAGATTTTAAACAACTGCAGAAGGTCACCTCTGATTCTTCTTCTCTTAAGTGTATGTAGTCCTGTTTTTGTAGTCTGGTACTGTAATCTAAATGAGCTAGGTGAGGGATAGATTTGGTAGCTCTACGCTGAACTTGCTAATTCTGTTACCATTAATCTTTAAGTAAGGATTCCAAAAGGTGATCCATAATCCAAATGGGCTGAACATGGATCTATACAGGGTCATAAGGCACTGTCCTGATCTAGATATAAAAGTTTAGTTGATTCTACGGATTATGCATTTGATTGAGTTGCAATTTTGGAGCAATGAGAAGTGAAGGATAATTTGTCATTGACTAATATTCCCATATCTTTTTCTACACTCGAGGTCCACATAATAATGTTATTTAGATAATATATTTGTCTGGGGTAATTTTTCCTAACTGTAGTACTGTACATTTAGATACATTAAAGTGCATCTTATTGATAAATGCCCACTGCTCAATTAAGGCTATATCAGTTTGTAGATTTTGTCTATTGCTCTGATTGTTAACTTTGCCCAAGCTTGGTGTCATCAACAAATTTAACCATGATGTTATTGGCTGGGACACACATGTCACTTATAAGCAAGGTTGAACAAAGTGAGAGCCCAAAACTGATCCCTAAGGGGACCCCACTAGCCACCTCTCCAATGTCAGAAAATAGCTGCTGAGAAGCTCCTCCACACCCTGAAGTCTTCACACCCCTTTAGTTACTTCCACCCAGTGATGTGGCCATTTGGCTTTTCCCAGTGGCCCTTCCCAGTCATCTTGTAAAATCTCTCCTGGGCTAATGGCCTTGCAGGTAAAATTACAGGTGCCCCAGCAGCTGCTGCATTCATACCAGCAGCACCCACCTCTCCCCAACCTGGGCCAATAAACCTTTAGCCATGCTACTTTTGTCCCCAGGCAGCCAAAAACAACCTTCCTCTGTGTCCACTTCTATGCCCAAGAATTCCAACTTCGAGCGGCACCCTCCATCTTGACCTGAGCCAGCGGAATCCCTATCCACTGGCACATGTTCTCAAAGTCCCCTAGCATTTCTGTGCCTCGCTCTTATTTTCCCAATGAGGAGGAAGTCATCCAAGTAATGTACCACCCTCCTGTGCCCATACCTGGCCCTGAACACCCACTGTATCCTGGTGCTGAACATCTCAAGGGGTGGAGCAGGCCACTGAACACCCCATGGGCATGGATTTTCAAAATATATGTGCCCTTGGAATTGAAAACCCAGCAGATGGAGGCAGAGACAGTGGAGGGGTTCAAGAGGAGGTGGGACAGGTACAGGGAAGGGTTCAGGAAGCAAATCCAATGCAGCAAGAATATCCGAACTGGGAAGGGAGAAGCCAGAGAAGGCAGGGGACAGCAAGGTCAGCACCCAGGGTGGGGGCTGACCAAGCGAGCAGACACAAGAAGACCGTTAGGCCTATTCTGCTGGCATTTTAGTATGTTAGTATGTTAGATCCCAAACCACAGGCCTGACAGGCAAGAGCCAAATGCTGACTCAATGTCCGCTCTTAACCAGCCATGCCCCACCAATTGCCTTAATTACTGCTATTGCCTGCTCCAACGAGGTATACGACACCACCTGAAGGTGGTCTGGAATGTCTATCATTCACTGAGGAGCCTTCCAGGTATGATAAATGATGAATCAAGTGAAGTCCCTTCTGCCTTCTTAGGCACCACACCCAATGGGGAAATCCAGAAATGCATGCATGGGGCGCACTCTAATGGACACTCCACTCAGCCTGCCATGATTTCCTTTTCTATCTTGGCCCCACAATCCCTTCCTTCCCCTTCACTTGACCCCAAATTCTTGGCCCACATTCTTTCCCACCCCCAAAAACACCAGAGGAAAACCTGTCTGGAAACCCTCCAAGCAGCTCACCTACCCCTTTATTTGGGTATTCCACAGTCCACTCCTACACTGTTGCTAGGAAATGGAGTCTGTGCCAGCATGTATCCCCACTGCCCTTCCCCATGACCTGCACAGCCATCCCCGGGTGCCATGCTGTCCCCTGTGGCTGCCCATGGCTCCCCTGCTCTGTATGCCCCGGCATGCTGAAAGGACTGCTCATGAAAGTGTCCCCATTCTGCCCCCGGCACCACTCTGCCAGCAGCTGGAGGCCGGGTGCGCTCCCCCATATTTTGAGCAGACATGCCAGAATCCTTACAGCTGCCCCATGTGCTGGTAGCCTTGTTATATCCCCAACACACCTTTGCCCTGTGCCTGGATTGTTCCTCCTTGCTTGGTCTCCAACCACCACCCCTTCCCTGGAGAGGGTCCTCACCCACAATTCCAAGTGGGTGCAATCCCATCTCAGGTCCTCTTTTGCTGCCATTCACTTGGAAGGCCTAATCATACTTGAGCCACCTGTACCCAACCTTGCCTTGTACACCTCCCTAATAATGGACGGTATGTCAGCAAGGAGACTGTGAGTTCCAGCTGCTTTTCCAGTATCAATGCATCATATACTATGAACCCACCTTGCCACCTTCTATGGTCTTCCCTATACTTTGCTTCCTCTGTCTGTGGCTCTACACCCGCCAATGCCACCGCCATTTCTGATTTTCTCCCACCAACTTCTTCTGCTCGTACTTGTGGCTGTGTCCTCATCCACAAGCCTGAAGATGTCGAGATATCTCCCTTTTCAAATTTCTCTTGATTGAGGCTGGCATGTGGTCCCCAATTGAACATCCTGGGGGCCTTCCTACTACTTTCTGTTTATTGTTGCCCCCCTTCCTTCTCCAGCACGGCCCCATTGCCTTTTAATGCCTGCACTGCCTGCTCCTCCTCTCAATTCCTTTGTACCCTATGTTGCCAGCAGTCCTCAAGATAATCCTTTAAACCTTTCTCATCCATGAGATCCACATCATCCTTACCACCATCCAAGTTCCCCATCGTCGGTTCCGGTGCGGGCAGGGGCACTGGTATCGGTGCCATCGTGGAACCTCTCATCTGGATCTCTTGCCTCCTCCACCCCTACTTGGGTTCTCCTCCCACTCCTTGTGCTTCTTCTGCACCTCCTCCTCTGCCTCTCTTCTTTGCCACTGCTAGTAGCTCCGACGTCTGCCCCATCAGGACTGGCGTTTCCTGCAACATCTTCTTGATGGTCATCTGGGTTCACTTTGGTGCCATGCCTGATCCTCTGTCCTTGCAATCTGGGGGTGAAAGGTTATACATTCAGTCTTGCATCATCAACTCTACCCCCTTTTGCCAAGGTGTGGCGGCTGCCACATTGCCCTGCCCTTGCTCGGTGGCATAAACCTGAGCCCAGCTCCAGGACCCCCATCCAAATGTCTGCCACTCCTGCATTCCATGAGTCCTGCTGTTTCCTTTCTCCTTGTTCCTTTTATTTAAATTATTATTTTATTTATTTATTTTTTATATTATTTACCCCCATCCCAATGCCCTGTGCCCGCAGATAGGCTCATTACAGGTGGCCTGCACCATCCAAGTGAGGTTGTAGGCTCCCATCTAGTCCCCTCTCTTCCCACTCAGCATTACCCCTGCCTTATGCTGCCCCCATGAGGTGTGTCCTTGACTGCCGCAGGCCACAGCCTGCCCTTGTGTTCTGGCTCCAAACAGCCACGCATGGCCTGTCCCCTTTTCCACTCCAGCCTCCTGCACCCGCCCTAAGGCCCACCTCTGCCTCAGACTAGTCTGCTGTAGGCCTCCCACTGAGTGCCCCTGGTCTTGGACCGCTGGCTAGCACCAGTCGTCATGTGGTCTGTTCCTGCCCAGGCCTGCCCTGTGGCTCCTGGCTGTGCCCTGGGTCCCCAGATCCAAACGCAGGCCACCGTGGTTTTCAAGCCACCAAGCACTGGCCTTCCTTCACCCTTAAGGTCAACCCATGCCCCATTCTGTGCCCCATGGCCCCTTTTCCTGCTGTCAAAACCCCTGCCTTGAAAGCTCCCAGGATGCTGGGGCCCCCATCTCCTACCCCGTGGCCTCCGGGGCCTTGCCAGCTATTCTCGTTCATCGTTGGCCTCCTCGACTCACAGCATGCTGCAACCACTATCTGATCACCAAACACATGCTTCCAGGTCCCACTGCAGTGGGAGCAACTCCTGAAATATCTCTCTCATGTGAGGTGATGCTCGGGTCTGCTCCCCTGCACCACACTGCATCATACCTGACTCCTCTCCCATCTGCTCCACACCCCCATGTCTGCCCAAGCAACCCAAGCAGCTGCCCAAGACACCCATGCAAACACGCAGGACCTCCTGCCCCCTGCACTGTCCAAAGCCTCCAGTCAAATGTCCCTCTGCTCTCCACACAAAACACCAGATGTCAGGCCACTCCATGCCAAGGCCCATGTGGTACTCAGGCCTGCAGGATGCTGCCCTGAATACCGTTGACATCCCCACCAACTGCATTCTCGTCTATCCCCATGAAAATGGCAATATGCCTTGCACCAGCTCGGAGATGGCTCCACAGCCTCCTGTTTTACTGTGGCTACCCATCATATGCCACCCCAGGACTATCAACAAATGCTATCATTGCCCTGCCTTCAGCGTTCTTTCTCTCTGCTTCCCCATACCTAGCGCATACTCATTTCCTCTGCCAGAGATGCATGCCCGTGCCTAGGGCATCCCTGCTAACTACTCACTTTCTGCTTCTGCCTCCGTCTCCTTCAAGCTATGTTTCTTCTTTTTTTTGAAAAGCACGAACTACAAACTGCACAGCCATCCACGTGGATGCAGGCCAAAAGGCGCTGAGGATGCCCAGTACCCACTCATTGCTTACTGCCCAAACCTCACCACACCATGAGGGCTCTTCCTGCTGCCCTGCCCCACACTCTGATTTAATCGCCCTTCCACCCCACAAAAACCCCAGTCACACCAAATGGCCCAAACCGGTTGCTAAATTTATCAGGGGCATTGTATCGTGCTCCGTAAAGACTCCAAGCTTTCACCATCTGATTAACAAAAGACCTCACATGGCTATCTGCCTATCATTCTCAAGCCAACAAGTTTCTGGAGCCGACTTCTTAAAACCATCGCAACATAACAGATTAAAATTAAGAAGCAAAACAGTACACCAACTGCAACAGATCCACTGAGTCACTCTGTCTAAATAATATGCCATGACAGAATTGACCACCAGAAGAAATTCTCATAGGGCCCAACATGGCTCTCCAGGCCCAATGTCCCATGTGCCTTACCTAGAATTTTGCCAATCAGGCTGAGGTTTTCAGTCTGAAAATTCCAGCAAAAGAGGTCAGTCCTGCCTGAGACCTGACCTATTATACTTCTCAAAGACCCTGGTCAGACCCTTTGGGCTCTGCCCCAGCCACTCCCTGGGCTATGGCTTGCCCTTGTCATATTACCTTTCCCGCCTGGTGATGTCATCAGGCCCCTCTCTCTATCCTCTGTTCCTCCTCTTTTCTCTTATGCACTTATTCCTGGTAGGGATCACTGGACAACCTGGCCTGCCTTTTAATGACAAGCCCCATTATTATGATGGCTCTATGACTTTGGTTCACCAAATATTTTGTTGACTGATGTTACAGTGAGAATTTATTTTGACCACACTTGAGATCAGCATAAATCCATCCAAGAACACTTTGTTTTCTTCAGGGCTTTGCCCCGAACTCCTGTACTTGATATAATCAACTCCGAGTTGAGTTGATTCAGGGAGGAGTGCAAGACCCTGAAAAGCAGTGCTGGGTCCCATGGTGACAGTACAGTGACCCATCGCTGTACTGTCTTTACGTAAGGGGTGCCAATGTTCTATCAGCATACCATTATGACACTAACTATACTAACATGTAAAAACACCCAAATAACACATATAATAACACTATCCACCTACATTGCACCTAAATGCCTCTCTGATTACAGCCCTGCAAAAAAACATCCAACCAAATCGCTACCGACCACTTTTGCTGCTGCCTCCATATCACTTGCCAAACAGCCACATATAATCAAAGTTAAACCGTTTAAAAGTATCCATGAGCAACAGAGTCAGCCCCACCAAATCACTACCGACCAATTTTGCAGCTGCATCCAGACATTGCCAAACAAACAGACACATACAGACATCAAAGAAAACCTTTCTAAAACAGGTGTCCTTGAGCAACAAAATCAGCACCCCTTTGAATCACTTACCAACCACTTTCATTGCTCCCTTTGATGCTGCTGTCCTGGAAAAAACTAATTAGAGAAATGCTTAAGCTGCACCTCCTTTTATAGGAAGTGACTACACTATGGAAATCTGAAAGGGCCAAAACTATGCAGCCCAAACTAGGACACTTTTCCTTAAAGCAAACAGACCAACTTTTTTAAAGCAAAACCAGCACACGTTTACTTAAAGCAAAATAAACCAACATAGTAATATATAAAACATCAGCTAGGCAAGTCCTAGATATTCACAAAATATCTGACACTTACCTATCAGATATTCTCCTATATATTTTTAGTTAGTACATTCTTAATGAAATCACCTTCTTTAATGTTTCTATAGTATTTGTTTTCATAGGAACATACAAAATTTCAGTAAATTAAGGCCTTATGGCATATCAGGTCTGTTCAGTTGTAGTACCCCTGATCCAGAGATTAAATGGGCTGCCCCTATCCAACAACCATGACTCTCCTCTTCACCCTGTCCTGCTCTCATCTGGAACTCCCAAAGTTTTCTGAGTGAAGAACTCAGATAGTAGTTCATTCCACTCTGACACTACCCTATCTATAATGAAGTGTCTGACCTACTTCTTAAACTATCCCCTGCAAGCTATAACATTGCCCCTTGTAGTCCTGTTTTCACTATGACAGAAAACTTTTTGATATCCACCTTTTATACCGTTCAGGTTCATAAAGGTTTCAGTCATGTCCCTCTCTCCTTCCTCTTCTCTGATATGTACATGTTAAGTTCTCTCAGCCTACTCATATGCCTCTACCCTGCAGTCCCTGAACCATCTTTTATGCCCTTCTTCTAACTGCCTTGAGCTGGTCAATGTCCTTTTCAGGTAATGGTTTCAGTACTGCACCCCATTCTCAGGTGCTTTGCCATCAAGGATGTATAAAGTAGCAGTATAACCTCCTCCTTCTGTTCCTGAACCCTTTAGCAATACAGCCTAGCATTCTCTTTGCCTTGTCCACTGCCTTCTTGCACTGCATAGCCTGTTTAAGGTCACTGGTGATGGCTAACCCAAGTCCTTTCCTCTTTTGATTCGATGACCTTGGCTTCCTCTAGACTGCACTAGGTGCTTGGGTTCTTCCTTTCTATGTACATGACCTTGCACTTCTTTGCATTGAACCCAAGATTCTTTTCAATGCATCACAGAAAGAGAATGCTGAATTGGCTGCTGGGAGTTTGAGCATGGCATTAATGTTGTGTTGTTAGCGGAGAAGCAATGAAAGCAGGGCTGTGCAAGATGATGTTATGAGTTATAGTAGGTATACCACCTTTGCCTCTATATTCAGGAAGTTAAAGCAGAAGTTTATCTGTTAAATTTTTTCCTTAATAAATAACTCCTGCACAGCCTTTCTGGATTGACACAGATCACCAGAATCACTGCCACTGCACTGCTCTGATACTGAAGCTCCCATTGGGAACCCATGGTGGCAGGCACCCCAGAAAATGGTAGCAGTAACCCTGCGAGGGCTTAACACCATGGTGTAGTTGGTGAAAGGGTCTGTGACCCATATGGATTTTCAAAGGTGCAGAAAGGACTGAGGTGTATTATGGAGAAAAACACTTTATTTTGGCCAGAACTCTTAATTAAATTCTAGCAGCTTTCCTATTGGTGTTTTATTGAATATTTTAAATCATAAGCTGAGTACTAATCTAGCTTGTGTTATGTACCAAGGAATAAGGGATTTTTAAAATGTTTATGAACTAGTGTCTTAAATGTGTACATAACCATTACTGAAACAGCTAAATTGAATTGTATAGCAAGATATCAGGAGGCAGTTTGTTCTTTGTAAAATCATAATATGAAGCTGATCATTCAGTTATTTTACTAAAACTTGTAGCAATCAGCCAAGTGAAATATTTATTATCTGCTAAAAGTGATTCAGGTTTTACCAAACAGACAGTTTTTTAATTAAATAGGGACCTGTTAGTTCCAAATTGGCATTTTATTATCCTTTTGTGTCATAGCTTTAAAAATTACTTCTGCTCAACAGTTTGTACTTTGTATTATAAGGTGGTAAGATTTCTTTAATTTCAATTGGGGTCATTATAACTTTAATTTCAAAATTACTGCAAAACATCTTTGACTTAGCTTAAGGTAACATGGTTCATATTCAGCTTTTAAACTATGCATGTGATGGCGTTCTCAGTGAAATGGCACCATTTTGAAGCAGCAGCAGAGTGATCCACAGCACATTTGTTTCACCCAAAAGAAACTGTGTTCTTTCTTACAGAAGCTGCTGTTGAGACTGCTACTCGATCTTTTGGCGTTGTAGGAAATCAGCTCATCATGGTAGGGAAGCTAAAACTTTCTACCTGGAGAAATTTGAACTTTCAAATTTAGCAAGCAGTTTCACCAATATGGGGAAAGGTTGACATTTCCTTTTTCAGTACTCCTGGCAGCTAATTTGTACCATGGGTTGGAGGACAACTAAAAACGTCTTGTTTCCGAATTTGTTGACAGACTCAACATATCCCATTGGGAAAAGGACATCTTGTCAACATGGTTAAATTTAAGGTATTTTTATTGTTAAAACTGGGACAGCATATTGATTGATGTGGTATTATTTAGGCAGAGACTTTGAGCTAAGTAATAGGTAGGCATAACAGGTCATTTAAAATTGTTTCACTAATATGCCTATTAGGGCTGTTGTAAGTTCTGAAACATGGGAATGATGTTCTGATTTACAAATAGCCAACAGATTTAGATATTGATAAACAACTAAATAAATAATCATAAGGATTTACAATAATATATCATATTTATTCCTTTCTAAGTGCTTAAGGAACCTATATTTTAAAACTTATAGTTTCTAAAAAGTTGTTTTTGGAGTTCTTATTTAATTAGAGAATTGATCAGCTGTGTAACTTAATACTATTAATAATACCATATCATATACTAATTAGATCAGAGGACATAGCTTATGAATTCCCTGAAATAACAACAAATAGAAGTCTAGTACAAGTATTAGGGAATCATATCGAATACTGGACATGAAGAGCTAACAGCTGCCCTAACTGCCCCTAGTTTTATTGATTTTATTAATTCATAGATTGATAGATAATTAGAACTTGTTTTGATTTGGCATTCCTTTCTTGAATTTCTTTCACTAGGTCTCATTTCATTTGGGTAAAAGGAAAGCAAAAGTGGAGTCTGAACTATTTACAGGGATCTCATTCTTATACTGGGAAAAGCTTGCTCTCTATCCTTGAGGAGGAACTGCAGATAAGAACACAGTTTATACAAGTGGGCTGGGTTGGACCAAGGAGGATTCCAAAACAACTTGATTGTATCCTGAGTTTCTGACGGACTGAAACTACTTGAATAAAATAGGGTCTATGGATCTGGACAATACTAGAAACAACTATTTTATCTAGTATCCCAGTATATTGGCCTGGTAAAAACTGGTGGATGGACTTCACTGACATGGAAGTATACAGTAATTTAATTATCAAGGTTTATTGTACCAAACAGATATTTCTAAATTTAGTGCATACATTATAAGCCCATGTATTTCTATATTTCTATATTTACATACTTACACATATACATATTTATATATATGGTCAACTGGATTAAAAGAAAGGGGTAGTTAGCTGACTTTACTTGCACATAAGTTGGTTTGTACATGAGTGGGAAAAATAGTTAATTATTAGAAGAATTACAGCATACTAAGGAAGAGGAAAAGAGGAAGCAAACCAAAGAAACAGATTATTCAAAATAAAAGAATTATGGTAAATGAGGAGGGCTTTACTTAAACAACCAAAATTACACATTGTTTTAAGGGTACTTCATCTAAGAAAATTATTTTTCTGTCTCCTAATAGCCCTCGTCTCCTATGGTCCAAGACGAGCAGGCATTCAACCCATAGAGAATGGTACTCCAAGAAAAGGAATGACCAATAAAATCTCAGAAAAGCCCTGCTTAAACCTTTTAAACCTCTCTGATTCCCCAAACCTAGAAGCATTGTTTAATAATAAACCAAGGCAAACAGCAGAGGGAGTATCACTTTTCACGCAGAAGTGGGAATCATATAACCACTCAACTTCCATTTTACATACATACAAAACATATAGACATACAAGTAGCCAGCAGAAGAAGGCCATTTGATCTATCTAGTCTGATCATATTGCAGGGTCTACAGCTTGAGCTACTGTCCCTGCCCTCCTCCTACCTCCCATCCTCCCTACCCATAAACCTGACCTTCCCCATGCCAATCCCAGCATTTCTTAAAGCTGCCCATTGTCTTCAATGAGATGACCTCTTCTGGCAGTGCATTCAAAGTGTCCACCACCCACTCTGTGAAGAAGTGCTTCCTGACCTCCTTTCTAAACCTCCTACCCTTCAGCTTAAGACTGTGCCCCTCATGTTATGGTTGCCACTCAGCTTAAAGAGACTCTCCTATCGACCTTATTTATCCTTTCAAGTACTTGAAGGTCCCAATAATGTCCCTTCTCTCTCTATCTCTCTCTCCTGTCTCAGGAGTACATGTTCAGTGCCCTTAACCTCTCCTCATATGCCTTACCCTGCTGACCCACTATCATCTTTGTAGCCCTCTTCTGGACCTTCTCCAGCAGGTTAATGTCCTTTTGAGATGTGGGCACCAGTACTAAAATCCATACTCTAGATGTGGCCTTACCAGTGACCTGTACAAGGGCAGTATAACCCTCTCCCACTACTGATTCTCCTAGATATGCAGCCCAGCATCTTGTTTATTTATTTTGTTTTGTTAACTGGTAGGTACACTGGACAGCATAGCTGCCTGTTTTCAAGTACAACCTGCAGATTACAATAAAGGGTATGTAGACAATAGTAGATACAAGAAAACATCATGGGAACAAGTAGAAGTCAAGCATAAAGACAAAGAACCTCTGTGAAGCACTGAGGCAAGGGTTAATTAAAGGGTTCATTTGGCTGGGAAGCAAGTTTCAAGAAAATACAAAATCACACATGCCCACACACATGCAAAGCATCATGAGCTTCATATGCAAATCACCACAGAATGTTATGCTGGTCCAACTTTAAGCAGAAATTGCATGGTGCCCGAAGGCATGGTGCGAAAGGTGAAGTCAAGCATAGTACACTTGTCTAAAATTTTCAGCAATGAGAGTACATTTGCAGGAATCTATATGCAGTAAAAAACAGAAATATAAGTGTAAATAACTAACAGTCATAAGTCATACAACTAGTGAGTAAGTGCTAGAAGAGAAAATAGCAAGATTTCCAGGCAGGTTTGAGAGTAGTAGAGGTTGGAGCCAGTAGGCAACTAGGAGGAACCAGTACAGGAATGGGTGGATAGAGAACAGAAGCAGGGTTCAGAGCTTATAAGAGCCATACAAAGCTCCTGTTTGAAGCTGGGTGGAGAAGGGAAGATTCTTAGACTCAGTGGAAGGAGTTCCATAGTTTAGGGGCCCAGCTAGAGAAAGCATTCTCCCCCATTTTGGTTTTACATCTTGGTTGGACAGGAAGGATTTGTCAGCTGATCTCAGTGGGTAGGCAGAGGTCACAGGTTTGAGCAATAGAGCCAATTTGTCAGGTATTTGGGAGGAGATTATATTCTTTATAAAACAGTAGAAATAAACTGTTGGAAGGCTGAGGGTAAACAATCCCAGACTAGAGTATAGTGTGCATCGGTGAGTAAGTCTGGGTAAAGACAGAGCAAAACAGCAAATGCCGTTGTAGCAGACATCCCACTTTTGGAGGAGCCCTCCAGTAGTTGCCAGAAAGGCTATTAACCCATATGCCAATTTGGGTCTCAGGATCCCCATGCAATGGCCATCCTTACCGTGGATGTTAGGCTATGTCTCACCTTATGCCAGCCCAAGTTGACTATTGATGGATTTAATGACTAAGGCTAGGTGCAGGTCAAAGGATGAGTAAAGAACAAGATCGTCTGCATGTAGCAGACCTGAGCAAGCACCATGAGTGGTGGGATGTTGTTTATGAAGACTGTAAACAGGAGAGGACCAAAATTGAACCCTGGAGCAATCCAATTGAAGTAGGAGCAAGAGGCAACTCGCATCTCTGATCTGGACAAATTGTTGATGCTTCGAAAGATAATTTTGGAACCAGGTGGTGACAGAAGTAGAGAAGCTTAGGATGACAACTTTGATATGAGCAGCAGGTGGTCAACTAAATCAGATGCTTTTGTAAGATCAACAAAAGTAGCTCAATGAGAAAGCCTTTGTCCATAGTGAGTCTGACATCATTTGTAAACTGTATGAGAGCAGTGGATATACAGTGGATATACATCAGAAACCATGTTGGTCAGGGGTGAGGAGTTTGAAGTAGTAGCAGGTAATCTGAGACCTGGGTAGCAACAATTTTCTCAGTATTTTAGAGAAGGTGGAGAGGATGGTGATAGGGTGGTAATCATCCAAGTTAGTGATGTCCCCCTTTTGTAGACGGTACAACTCAAAGCAGTCTTCCAGAGGGAAGGGACATGTCCTGTAAGAAGAGACAGGTTGAAAAGTCTAGTCACTGGAGGGACTATAGGCGTCTAGCAGTTCTTACAATTTGTAAGAGTCCATCTGCCCTGCCAATTCAGCAGGAGAGATGGACTAAGTAGCATAAGATTTCACACTCAGAGACTGGGGAAGGGTGAAAGATAGGTTGGAAGGTTTATGGTTATCCTGTGGGTGACAGGTAAAGGCCCAGGAGGTGCAGTATGGAGGAGAGGTCAGTGAATCTGGAGTTAAGAGCCTTGGCGATAGTGAGCAGGTTATTACAATTACAACCATCCATGACCATATCAGAGATGGTATTGACTTTTCCCCCATGACAGTGTTAACATGACTCCAAAAACATGAGAGTCACTGACAAAGGTACTAAGGAGCTGACGGTAGTAGTTGCCCTTAGCAGATCTGATGGAAACCTTATATAGGTTTCAGAGTCTTCCATACTCCACCCAATCCAGTGGGGACTAGGTTAGCTTAGCTTTGTTCCAGGCTTTATCCTCTTTTGAGAGGACAGGAGTGAAGAATTTAACCAGTAGGTAGCAGATCCCCAGATATGGTGCCTTTTATGGATATCTTTGTCTTTGGTTCAAAAGTGTGGTAAGGAGGTATTGAGCAACACGTTCTGTATTACATGTATTATATAGAGGTGCCCAGTCCGTGTTCTGTAGCTCCAAGATTAGGGCTCTCTTATCCATTTTGAAAAATCCCTGAAAATAATTTCTCTGGGGGTGGTTTAGGGCCTAGCCTTCCAAACACAGTAAAGTGGGGAGTGGTTACTGATTGGGTCTGGTAAAACACCAACAGCACTGATCCTCTCAGGCCTTTAGTAGATAACCCAGTTCAGAAGAGACTGGAGACTGCTGTTACTAGCCTGTCTGGTCAGGAGAGTGACCAATTGAGACAGGTGTAACCTGCTGAGCTCAGCAGCATAGAGATTAGAGTTTTCCCTAGCCAATCCAGGTTGAGATCCCCATAACAATGAGCTCTTCTACCCTTTAGTGAGGAAAGATGGTCAATTACCTTAGTCCGGCCTGTTAGTCCATTTTAGGAGGTTATAGATGCACACTACATTCAACTTCTTAGTGAGAGCTACATATATCTATATGAATAGTTTCACATAGACAGGTAGTGTTGACTGGAGAACAGTAATGTCAAGGTCCTGTCTGGTATAAAACAAAACACCACCACCATTTTTAGCATTGGGAAATCACATCTGTGAAGTTTATATCCATTGATCCTCATAATGAATCTGGTATATGGGGGTTTTAACCATGTCTCAGTTAGACCTAAGATGTCAGGGAGTTGTGAGCAATCCAAGCTTCAAGCTGTGCAAAATTAGCTGACAGACATCTAATGTTCATATGTAAGCCTAAGCCCTTTTCTGTGAACCAATAAGATGGGTTCTAGGGAGTGATGTTATCAGGAGGCCAGGGTTAGGTTCAATATCACTAGAGAGAGAGAGAGAGAGAGAGAGATGACATGGGGTACCAGGTCTCAGTGAGAAGAGGTTTGGGTTTGCCCTCCAGTGGCATATAAAAGGGAAAGAGCTGGGTAGTCAACTATACTAGCAAGCGGGATAAAGCTTTAGGAGCCGGGTTTTCAGGGATAGAGGTATTACCCTGATAATGGCAGTATAGCCTAGAGATTAGAGGAACGAGGTGTGAATGAGCTTGATACATCCAGCAGACCAGACCTGGGTTTGATTCTCACAACCTCCACTTGCATACTGTGTGACTCTGAGCAAGTCACTTGACTGCCCAGTGCTCCCAGGTCGCCTGAAAACAGGCACTTGTGCCTAGTGGGCCTTACCTGGTTACCAAAGACTAAAATAAAATAAATAAATAAAATTAGGTTTGAGAAACAATAGCTCCAGTCCTCAGCTTTATTTGAGTAGCCAGAGTCAGTAGATGTCTAGCAGAGAAGATCTACTGAGAGCTGAAGGCTAGGAAGGAAACTACTCCTACAAAGCTGCAGGGAAGTGACATCACCCCCATAGTGTACACTGGTAAGGAAAGAAGGGAATGTAGAACTAGGAAAGAAAGAAAGCGCAAATTCAGGACTGAGATGGACTGAAGCAAATGTGCAGTTGACTGCAGGAGTGAGACAGTAACTAAGTCCAAGGATGAAACTATCCAGCAGGCAGAGATATAGAGCTGCAACTAGAAATGTTATTAAGGCTTTTGCTAAGTGTGGAAATATTCACCAGCTTCCTGGGGCAATCCAGCAATGAAATTCAAGCTAGCTGCCTTGAGATCTTCACACCAGAAGAATGGTCCAATCACTGATGGAAAAAGAATATCTGCCCCAAGGAACAAGCATTTAATAAGACATGGAGGAGGGGTTGGGGTGAGGGAAAAATTTGACTTCAGTGTCTCTCACAGAAAACAGGCTAGGAGCATACAATTAAATCAGAAACAGCGTTATAAACTCGAGATTACAACCAGGAGCTGCAATGCAAAGCACAAATTCAGTTTACAGCTCGCTGGACAGAGCACATTTAAGTCAGTCTGCACAGGGGTTTGTGGTCTCCTCTGGTCTGCAATAGTGCACAGGTAAGTTGAGGTAGAAATTCAGTCACAGCTTGAAAGGCAGGAGCTGCTTGGAAAATGTGCCAGAATTCAAAGCTAGGCTGTTGAGGACTTGAAATGGAACCTGCTGGCTACAGTACCTTGCTGGCTTTGAGGTGGGCTGGTG
The DNA here is from genome assembly GCA_016271365.2 of Neoceratodus forsteri. NCBI lineage: Eukaryota > Metazoa > Chordata > Ceratodontiformes > Ceratodontidae > Neoceratodus > Neoceratodus forsteri. The sequence goes on from CM057456.1 coordinate 1,876,461,732, forward strand.
CGGTCCAAGGAGCCAAGGGCATTCGCTCTGACCCCAACAGAGGCGACTAGGAGCCTAGGGAGAGAAGAGGGAGAAGATTATATTTAGTCAGGGGACAACAGAAGGAGGCGGGGACAGACAGACTGAGCAATTAACTGGGAAGGATGGACAGAAGTGATTAGCTTGCAGGGAGGGTACTGAAAGTAGGGGAGGGACAAGAATCAGCAGTACAGATGAGAAGAAATCCCACACCTAGAGCAGAAAGCCAGAAGACTTTAAGAAATAAAATCCTACCCTAAATTATTCCTTAAACAGTTAATTGGTGAGCAGTCAGCGGTACATTCTAAGAGTTTAAATCCTTCCCTTATTCATCATAGAATCATCAGAAAATACAGTTAATTACTAAATGCACAAAAGAAAAATACAGTAGCACTTAATGAAATGATTTTTTATTTGACTTCAATGTCTTTCACAGAAAACAGGCTAGAAGATACAATTAAATCAGAAACAGTGCCATAAACTCTGAGATTGCAAGCAGGAAGCTGCATTGCAAGACACAAATTCAGTTTACAGCTCGGCTGGACAGAGGCACATTAAGTCAGTCTGCACGGGGTTTGCGGTCTCCTCTAGTCTGCAATACAGCAGAGATAAGTTGAGATAGAAATTCAGCCACAGCTTGGAAGGCAGGAGCTGCTTAGAAAAGGTGCCAGAATTCAAAGCTAGGTTGCCTGAGGACTTGAAATGGAACTAGCTGGCTGCAGTACTTGCTGGCTTTGAGGTGGGCTGGTGAGGTACAAGGGCCATAGAGTGCAGTGACCACAACAGGGCAACTAGGAGCCTTGCTGGCCCGAGGTGGGCTGGTGAGGTCCAAGGAGCCATGGGGAGTGCCATGGTGATCCCAAATAGGGGTGACTAGGAGGCTTACTGGCTTCAAGGTGGGCTGAGGATGCAAGAGCCAGGGAGAGCACCACGGTGACCTCAACAGGGAAACTAGTAGCCTTGCTGGCTTTGAGGTGGGCTGGTGAGGTCCAAGGAGCCATGGGGAGCTCTGCAGTGACCCCAACAGGGTGACTATTCTTGCACTGCATGGAGTGCTTCAGATCACTAGTGATCATCACTCTCAGGTCATTCTCCTCCTCTGATGCAGATACTTGGACTCCACCCAGGTAGTACTCTGTCCTGGGATTTTGGCATCAATATGCATAACTTTGCATTTCTTGGCATTGAAGCCAAGTTGCCAGATCCTGGACCACCTCCACAGCTTTTCCAGGTCTTCCTGTAGGCCCTGTATCCCTTCAGCTGTGTCTACTCTCCAGCAGAGTTTGGTATCATCCATGAATAGGCACATTTGCTCTTAATGCCATCCCCAATGTCATTGATGAAGACACTGAACAATACCAACCCCAGCATGGAGACCTGCAGAACCCCACTGGTTACCTCTCTGGTGCCACATAACTCCCACCACAGCCACCCTCTGGGTTCTGTCCCTCGGCCAGTTTTCCACCCATCTGGCCATCTTTTCCCCAACCCCAAGATCCACCAACTTGATCAACCTTTGTGGCGCCTGAGTCAAAGGCCTTGTTGAAATCAAGATAGAGAATGTCTACTGCTTGGACCCTGTCTACTGTCTTAGTGACGCAGTCAAAGAAGTCAATCAAATTTGTTTGACATGATCCCCCCATGAACCCATGCTGCCTTGCATCCTGGAGACCATGCTCCTCTAGATATTCCACCAACCTTTCCTTTAGAATGGTCTCCATGAGCTTGCCCACAATGGAGGTCAGACTAAATGGTCTGTAATTCCCTGGGTCATCCTTGGGACCACTTTTGTGGAGAAACACTACATGTGCTGTTCTCCAGTCCTCGCGGTACCATGCCTGACTCTAGTGAACTATTAAATAGATATGCCAGTGGCCCTGCCAACTCCTCAGCCAGTTTCTTTAGTACCCTTGGATGTACTCTGTCCTGGCCTGGTGATTTGTTCTACCTTCAATGTCAGCAACCCCTCCATCACTCTATCCTCCTCTATCACTACATCTGTTTTCCCCACCCACTCCTCTTTTACCTCCAGAAGGCACTGGTCTGTCCTTCTCCCTGGTGAAGACAGAATAGAAATATTCATTTAGTATCTCTGCTTTTCCCATTATCCTCCACCCATTCCACTGGTTTCTTAAGCTTAACAATCCTTCCTTCTTGTCCCTTGTCTCAATTATATAGCAAAAGAAAGCTTCTCCCCTTCTTAATTTCTTCAGTTATCTGCAGCTCCTTCTGTTCCTTTGCTCACTGGACTTTCTTACTTGCCTCATAGACAACCTTAGGTAATGTTCCTATCCATCTCTCTCTCTTGATCTTCCTGAATTTTCTATAGGCCAATCTCTTTTCTCTTACTGCCCGGCAACCCCAGAACTCAACCAGCTGGCTTTGGCCCTTGTGTTCTTCCCCTGAGCCAAACACACTCAGCTGTGGCAACCAGTATTCCTTCCTTAATGATGGACCACCTTTGGTCTACCCCTATATGTGTGCTGATGCCCACCAGATGACTCCTTAGCACTTTGTCCATTTTCCTGAAGTGTACCCTCCTGAAATCCAATATTTTGGTCTTTGTCATGATGCTTTCCCTGCCCATGTCCAACTGGGATCACACTGTGGAATGGTCACTGCCATCCAGTGGCTCACTGACCATTATTTCCTGTACATGCTCCCCATTTGTGAGCACCAGATCAAGAATTGTCTCAGCTCTTGTTGGTTCAGTGATGTCCTGAATCAGGAACCCACTCTGCACTCTTTCCAGGCTCACTTGACTCCTAGCACATGTTGTGGATGGTATGCTGCAGTCCACCTTGGGCAGGTTGAAGTCCCCATAATTACCACCTCTCCCTTCCCTGCAGCTTCCAATATTTGTGAATGCAGTTCCATGTCCCTCTCCTCATTCTGATTTGGTGATCTGTAAACCACTCCCAACCTCACCTTTCTCCCTCTATTGGACCTTAACTGAACCCATTATGCCTCCACCTTCCCTTCCCTTCCTCTGACTCCTCCCTTGTAGTACGTTATTTCTTCCTGACATGAACTGCCACCCTCCCCTTCCCAACTCTTCTGTCCCTCCTGTATAGTTTATATCCAGGTATTGCAAGGTCCCTGTCATGGTGTGATGTTGCCCAAGTCTCAGTTATTGCAGCTATGGCCACCCTCCTGTCTGCTAATAGTGCCTGCAGGTGTCCATCTTGCTTTCAAGACTTCGCACATTCAGAGACACCACCATCCACCTAGAATCTGACCTTCCTTCTTCCTCTGTTCTTCTATTCACATGTATCACCTCTGTGTGCACTCCTTCACATACCCTTGTTATGTGTTCTCTCACCCTCCACCCTTTGCTAAATGTGTTTCACCCTTCCACATCCTCCCTCCAGAAGTCTTTCATCACTGTTGGGGTTCACTGACCTCCGCCTCTGAGTCTGTATAATAATTTAATAAAGATAATTTAAGTGATGTATATAATTTTGATTTATCAGCTTCACAATGTGTTTCTGTAGAACAAAGACTTTGTAATAGTTCTGAGTATTAAAATCTCCCATTTTACATAGGGTGATATCAACAAAAACATGGTGGCTTCATTCAAACAGATATAGAAAACCCTGACAATGATAATCTTGCTTCAGTTATACAAAACCTCAGTCATGCAATAGATGGACTTAAGAAATTTGTCCCACCAGGGTTAGAGGATAGACCAACTGATAAATTAAATCCGGAGAGAATGCTTCCTCCTAAAATGTCTACTTTAAATTCCCCAAATTTGGAAGCTGGATCAAACTCTACAAACACTGTATATAATAAGGATTTTTTTACTAATGAAGGAGACTTTGTTTCCTCCTCTACTCTTTCTAACCAAATGTTGGAAATAATTAAAAAGCCATATTTTGCTAATGTGGTACTTTTGAAAAATCTTGGCACACAGGACTGTCTTGAGAACAGGATTGTAAAAATCCTAATGACATGTACCATCCTGTATAAAATAAAGTTTACCTACCTACCTTAAGGTAGAGATTTCTAATTTAAGAGCTGATGTCTTCTTTAATCAGGCTATTTTAAAACAACTAAGGGAAAGGAACAGCAAAACTCTGAGACATCTTGTCACATCCATGAATAGGAGATAGCAAAATAATTCTTTCATAAAAGCAATTCAAGGCCTCTTCTCCGCCTTTAAAAGAACAACCTAAAGTATTTGAAGTGCTATCAGTCATAAGTGGGGGCAAAGAGAAATTTAAAGGCTCTAAAGGCAGAAATCAGAAAAACAAATTGGGAAGAAAAACAAAATCAAATACAATTTATAACTAAAAATATAAAAAATCAACCAAAATGTAGAAAGTTAAATATAAAAATAAAAAATAAAAGGGAGGAAGAAAATAAGATTACAACAAATAACAAGAATTTGATACAAGATGGAAGACAGGCACTTAATCAACATATAGAGATGGGGCAGGATGTGCAAGAGGCTTTGTTTGTCTCCCATAAAGAGATGGATAAGTAGTCTTGTTCTAGGATGGAAAGTTTGGTCATGGGGAAGCTGAAGGAGCACTGGGGTGTCCAAAATATGAACATAGGCCTGCTGGAAGACCATTGGGGATACAGTATATAATGATTTAACCTCTTTCAATGCAAATAACCCAGATTTTGAACATTCACCCACAGAAACTGAATATTTAATAGAAATTTGAGAGTGGTTCCTCTGGAACAGGAAACTCTAGTAAAATTATTAAAATAGATAAAATATCTACTCCATATCTCAGAAGAAGAAAGGGTGTATTTGTTATATGTCCCCTAACCTAATTTACTCAGATCATTCATTCATTCATTCATTCATTCATTCATTCATTCATTCATTCATTCATATCTTTATGTGTAACAAAGCACCCTTCTAAAACCAAGATGCTTGTACATAAACTAAACGAAACATAACAATAAAAACAATCATAACAAATCAAATGCTAAAATCCATAAAACTGCAATTCAATAAATATCGGGCTCAAGTACTCTAAAAGAATCTGAATATGCTAGGCTGAATAAATATGTTTTAAGTGCTGTTTTGAAACTCTGGATGGTCAGGCACTCTCATACCCGATGAGGTAGAGAATTCCACAGGGTCAGGGCTGCAAAGGCAAAAGACTGGGCCCCAGATGTCATTAAGCAAATCCTGGGAATCTCCAGCAATCCCTGGCTGGTGGATCAGAGAGGATGGAGGGGCAGTAAAGGGTAAAGGAGATCTTGCAAGTAACAGGGTCCCTGGTTGTGTAGGGCTTATAGGTCAGTAACCTGCCCTTGAAGGTGATCCGCCACTGTACTGGCTACCAGTGCAGTTTGCAGAGCACAGGCATTATGTGACTGGTCCTAGAAGTACAAGTTATCAGCCTGGCTGCTGCATTCTGCACCAGCTGCAGGTGGTGGATATCAACCCCGGTAGCCCTAGGTAAAGAGCATTGCAGTAGTCAAGGCCAGAGGTTAAAAGGTGTGGACCAATGTTGGGAGATCATCAGGAAGAATCAGATGCTTCACCTGGACGATATTCCTTAGATGGTAGAAAGAGGTCTTGATAACAGCCGACACCAGAGATTAAAGGGTCAAGTCATCATCAAAAATAATGCCCAGGTTCTGCACCCAATCTGAGGTAGTCAGCTGAACACTCCCAAACCAACGCTCAGAGGGCTGTCCTGCTGACAAACCCACCTCCTGCAATCTGGGTCCACAACCAACACCTCAGTTTTAACTGGGTTCAACAGCAGTCAGCTGGCACTCATCCAGTCCTGATCTTGGATAGACATTATGCTTTGAAATATGTGAGTAATAAACAGTTAGCCCACAATACTGTACAACAAGCATAATTTTTTCAGCCATTAGAATTAGGATTCAGGCCCCATTAAAGGTTCTGAGACCTAGCAGGAGTAATACAAGTAGTTTGAAAGTATTTTACAAAGTAGTATCAGGAAGGAGGATTTAAAGAGAACAAGTAGAGTTCAGGAGTAAGTAGAACTGAGGAGACTGTAGCTAAATATGAGTCTGGCAATGTTTTGTCCTGGGAAAATGGTTATTATCTTAATCATTAGCTATGTGATCTAATGTTGGAAACAGTGTTTGTCATTATGTCTGTATCCTTGTATTTCCTTCCTCAGGCATGTGTTGAAAAGTGTCTTCGGACCCAATACACTTTACTAGAAAAACAAATAAATGAAATGAAATAGAACTCTATCAGCTTTGGGGTGGAAAACAAAGGCTGGAGACACAGTAAGAAATGTTAAGCAGAAATTGGTAACTTTTCTAACACGCTCACTTGATTTGAACATTCCCCAGTTCCATAGCTTGGATTAAGATTAATAAGGGTATTTCAGACACCCTACAGTTGGATATTACTTTAAAAGTTCTAAATTGCTGATTTAGTCCTAAAATGTCCCACATATTAGATACATTAGAGATTCTTATAACAAATTTCAAGTTTTGGCTATATATTCTGATCCTAACTCTAATCCTCCTGGGCCATCTCAAACTATGACAAGGTCAGATTTAGACAAAATAACAGATTCTCGATATTGTGATCAATGTCTGCAGCATGACACAATAAGAGTGCCAAATAACTTTACCTATGAGGCACCAAACAGAAAAATAAATATCATGTTTTGGAACATAGAAGCTCTTTCATATCAATCAGCAGATAATGAGACAATGAATTTTTAATGAGTCATGATATTCTCTGCTACAAGAGACCTGAGGCACAATTCCAAGATGAATGTCGCAACTCACTAGCGCTTGCAAGCTGTGACATATGTTGCTATGCTGGGGACCCCAGCGCCCAGATTCCAGAACAGGCAGGGTCCCTTGCAACTAAGTCCTCATGACTTGCAGCACCTCCAGTGTTGTGCCAAAGGAAGGAGCACCTCAATTGGGTGCCACAAGCTGCAGTAATGCCCTCTGACAGGCGCAAGTCACAACCGGTGAGGCCTACCCCAATACCCTGCTCCTGACACCATGGCAATGGCTAGTAGGGCTAGTCATGCCCCCACCTGAGAAAAAGCCAGTCCATCCACACCCTCCACACCTGGTCAGTAGCTGGCATACCCACCTCACCTCCATGGCCAGCTGCCTACAGTGCTCCTTTGAGTGCATACTACTGCAGACATACACACTCCTTCAGTTATTGAGCACATACTGTATACAGTAGTACATGCTTGATGGAGGTCAGTCGGTGGCTGGCTGTGGAGGTGAGTGATGGGTTGTGCCAGTCACCAATGGGTAACGGTGTGGGGTGGATTGGAACAGTTGGGTGGGGGTGGGGGCCACTGGACTACCAGGGCTTGCATGGTATGGCATGCATGCCAATAGCAACATGTTGGGGATCAGGGCCTGGGGACCAGGGGATGTGGACTGCCCTGTGGGGCAATAATCGAGGATGTGGGCATGGGGATGCCAGCAGCCCACAAAGGACTTCCATGCCAATGGGGACCAGGTAGGGGGCCTATGTCGGACCATGAGGAGTGGCTGCTGGGCACCAGGCACAGTGGTGCACACCCCATAGATGGAGAGTACACTTAGACCAGCTAGTAGCTGGTCTAAGTGTATAGACCCCTGATCTTCTGGGGCTGTCTTGGAATACACTTGCTATTCAGACAGCCACTCTCTTGGAATCCAGCATAACTGCTGCCATAAACCCCTTGCACCATGTCACAGGGATTAATGGTGTACCCAGTGGTGTAGTACACCTCTGGCGCAGGCTGCCTCTGGAATACCAATTGATGAAGGCATGGTGTAAAGTGCTACTTGCACCATTTTGTTTGGTGCAAGTCATTCTGTGACATGCATAACTGTTCTGGAATAGGGCCCTTGGTCTCTTAATACTCCTTTGATACCAGCATATACTGTATATTGTATGCCATACCTGCACATAAACATAAAAAATTTGGATGTAATAAAGCTGGCATTGTTGCATATATTAAAAACAGCCTTGAATTTCATGGGTACTTTATTATCTTCTTCTGAATACATATTAATAGTAATATTAATTAAAGAACATCTAAGCTTATAATTGTGAATATCTATTTCCTCTAACGTCAAGCTTTTGAAACATCTGGGCATGATACAAAGCAGTCATTAACATTTTAATAGATAAGTATGATCAAGAGGCAATTGTAGTAATAGAAGACTTTAATTCAAGAAATTATATAAACAAACAGTTTGAAAGCCTTTATTATGACTAATTACAAAGCTTTCAGATAATCAACTCATGAGTGAAATGGCTTAGAAACTCCATAGGAAAAAAATGTAACTTGCATGGCAAAAATCTTTCGTCTAATGTCAGAAAAATACTTTTGTTTGCTTACTGGCTGTCTGCCAGGCAATATTAATGGGAATTTACTTATATGGGACATTTGGGCTCTTCTGTTTTAGATGTTGTGTGGACAAATATACAGGCATTGAAACTTATTTATGATTTAAAGATAGTGGATCGTTCTGATTCCTCTCATGTACCTGTATTAGTTACATTAAATTCACAATATTTCTCATGCACAAGTTACAATATTCAAGAAATATGGGTAACTCTGAGATCATTAATGAAAAAAGAATCAGATGGGATAGCCAAAGCATGACATTTTCACAGAAATTCTTAATGATCTTTCTGACTCTAAGATTAATATTAATTATAGAATCATAGAAATCTACCAGCAGAAAGGACCCCAGGCCCATCCAGTCTGCTTATAACCCCCCTCAAGGAAGATCCTCTCTGTCCCTTTCCAGTCTGCCCCTGCCCACCCGCAATGTATTGGATCCTAGTGAAGAGGATGAGATTGCAGATAACTGGTCTACTTTAAACTCATATATATGATCTTTTATGAGGACCAGCTTATCATTACAGAAAAGAACATTACACTTGGTTTAACAAAACATGTACAGTAGCTAAAAGAAGTTTACATGAATTGGCTAGACATTGTCAAGGATCTAGGACAAAAGAAAGTATGTTAACTAAATAAGGCACAGAAAAATATAAAAACTACTTGAATTTAAACAGAGTAGCTAAAAGCTTCGTTATTACACTGGAGATCCTCAAGTTCCCTCTCCATAAATGGAAACAAGCTGTCTCTAAGGCAGCTTCCTTTACAAAGTGCTGTATTGAGGAGAAGCGGCCTGTCATGTTTCTCTAAGGGGTAGGATAAATGGATGACCTCTATAGGTAATAACACTGGGGACTTGGGGACCATTTTAAGTTTTAGGTGGTACACGGCTGATTTATGGTTCCATTGTTACAGTGGATGTCCCTGTATGTTATTGTTATTGTACGGTACTTTCTCAATGGTTCTATTGCCTGTTTGTAACTAGTAGTTTGTGATTGATTATTATTATGGAGAAGTACAGTACTTGTTGTTCTACTCTGTTCTCAGTTTCTGTGTACTGTTGGTTTACATAGAAACATAGAAGTTGACGACAGATAAGGACCCATCCGGTCTGCCCATTTCTTTTCTACCTTATGAATGTGCCATTGGCCTTTGCTCTGTCAATAGCCTATCTATTCATACTCATCTGTATTGCTCCCTTATGCCTATCCCATGCCTGTTTGAGCCCTGCACTGTATTCATATCCACCACTTCCTGAGGTAGGCCATTCCATGCATTAACCACCCTTTCTGTGAAAAAGAACTTCCTCACATAACCCCTTAATTGGCCTCCCTCTAATCTCATGCTGTGTCCTCTTGTCCTGCTACATTGTTAGACTCTTTCACCTTGTTAATGCCTTAAGGTGTTTGAATGTTTCAATCATATACCTCTTTCCTCCTTTGCTCTAGGTATACATATTAAGTTCAGGTATTCTGTCCTCATATTTTTTCTGATCCAGTCCCTGCACCATTTTGGTTGCCCTTCTCTGGACTGCCTCAATTTGGTTAATGTCCTTGTGAAGGTGTGGCCTCCAGTACTGCACACAGTACTCGAGATGGGACCTAACCAGTATTATCAGAAGAGGATTATTTCCTCCTCCTTCTTCCGACTTGTGATATCCCTACTAATACACCCCAACATCCCTCTGGAGGGTTATCAATAAAAAATGTTTATATGCAAAAAGAATTTGAATGGAGTCAATATTACAAAAAATGTGGGAGAACTCAGAGAAACCATATATACCAAAGATACAAATAAATCCTTGACTGTAGTAAGTTAGGAGCAGGACCACAAGGTATTGCACCAAGTTTTCTGAAAATATCCACTAAGCTAATATCCAAACAATTAGTTTACTTGTTTAGCATGTCTAAGATCTTCACATATGTCCGATGATTGGAGAACAGCATCTTTGACTCCTATATTTAAAGGGGAGACACCTCAAACCCAAACCTCGAACAAGCCAATTTCTATTATTTCAGTGTTTCAGAAAGTATTTGAAAATTACTATACACAGGCAAGTCACTGACTACCAGGATAGATATAATTTAATTTCAGACAAATAATCTGGTTTTAAGAACACACAGTGCATGTTATTACTAAAGTTACTGATTATTTTTCAATGCCTTGGACAGGTCAGAAATTACCCCAGCAGGGTTTCTTGACCTGTTCAAGGCATTTGACACTATAGAGCATAACATTCTGCTTAATAAATTAAAAACACTTGGAATAGGACCACCAGCATTACTATGGTTCAACTCATATCTGACATCATGCTTGTAGTATGTTAAACTGGGAGGGTAATTTCAGATACAACTATCATTAATAAGGGAGTTCCCAGGGCACTGTCCTGGGGCCCCTAATTGTTTGCTGTATGTACTGTAAATGATCTGCCTTATTGTTGCTCTAATAGTGATAAAATACAGCTTTATGCAAATGATACAATATTATATACTCACCATACCTTTTGGATACAGCTATTCAAAACTGCAATATGATTTTAATAAGGTACTGGAAGCCCTGTTGCAATTATGGTTCTTATTTAACTGCAAAAAATGTAATGGATGTTATTCACAAGGAAACAACTGTCATTTTCTGAATACCAAATAACTGCACCAAATGGAAGTATCATTTCAAAGGTACATGAATAGGGGCTGTGGACATGGCCGACCTGGACTTTATGCAGGCATTTGACACAGTCCACACAAAGATTAATATACAAGTTAGCCAGCCTGGGAGTGGGTCCCAAGATGGTAGCCTGGGTAAAGAATTGGCTGGAGAACAGGACACAGAGGGTAATAGTAAACTGAGTCCACTCTGAAGAAAGGGCATTAATTACTAGTGGTGTACCACAGGGTTCAGTAATAGGACTGGTCTTCTTCAATGTCTTTATAAGCGACATTGCAGAGGGACTGGAAGGAAAAGTATGTCTCTTTGCAGATGACACAAAGACCTGCAACAGAGTTGATACACAAGGTGGGGTGGAAAGGATGAGAAGGACTTGGCAAGGTTGGAGGCATGGTCAAATGTATGGCAGCTTAGATTCAATGTTAAGAAGTGCAAAGTAATGCACCTGGGAAACAAAACCCGGGAAGATTGCACAATGGGGTGTGAGATACTAACAACAACAAAATGGAAAGGGACCTGGGGGTAGTCATATCAGATGACCTAAAGGTGGGCAAGTAATGTGAGAGAGCAGTAAGGAGGGCTGGGGGGATACTGGGATGCATGGGAGAGGCATCACCAGTAGAAAACAGGAAGTTGTTATCCATCTGTACAGTCTGCTGATGATACCCCAGCTGGAGTACTGCATGCAGTTCTGGAGACCCAGTCTCTGCAAAGACATAAACAGAATGGAGGCAGTCCAGAGGAGGGCAACTAAAATGGTGCAGGGTCTGCACGGAAGACATATGAAGAGAGACTTAAGGAGCTTAATATGTAGCCTCAAGGAAAGGAGGGAGAAGGGGACATGATAGAAACTTTCAAGTACCTCAAGGGAATCAGCAAAGTCCAAGAGGGTAGCATCTTTCAGAAAAGAGGTGTGCAAGAACAAGGGCACAGTTTGAAGATGGGGGTGACTCAGAGGTATTGTAAGGAAGTATTTTTTCACAGAGAGGGTTGTGGATGCATGGAACAGCCTTCTGGAGGAGGTTGTGGAGTCAAAAACAGTGGTGGAATTCAAGAATGCATGGGACAGTCATAAGGCAATTTTGGGGGTAGGAAGAAGTAGGCTGTTGGTTAACTAGGATCTGCAGCTTATCCATTAGGTGGGAAATGGGCAGACTGGGTGGGCCAAGTAGTCCTTATCTGCCATCAAATTCTATATTTCTATAAATACAAGTACCTGGGCATGATCTTAGATGAGCAGTTAAATTTCAAAGCTCATATTACTTATCTTTCGAATAAGTTGAAAATTGTTAGCTTTTATTATTGAAACAAAAATATCAAGTTAGAAAAATGCTGGTAAACTCATTATTTCTCTCTATACTAGACTACAGGGACTGTGTTTATAGCAATACTACATTATCAAGTTTAAGCTCATTAGATTTATATCACAGGGCCCTAGATTTATTTCTAATCTTCCTTATTCTACACATCACTGTCAACTATATGAACAAGTACAATGGATATCACTGACTACCAGAGAAACATGCACTAGTACATTCAAAAGGAACAGTCATGGCACACCACACACACACTAAAGAAAGGTCCAAAACTCTCAGCAATTTGTTTTTCTGTGTTTTAATCTCACCACATAGAGTGCAGCTGACATTGGCACAGGCATAGAGACCACAGCAAGAACCTCCATAATGTTTCACCAGACCATTGGCTTTTTTGAAGACAGAGCGATCTAGTGCAATAGCTACTTACATAGTCATACAGTCACATGATAAAGTGGAAGGCAATTAAAGTGACAGTGCATACTTTCCTAGTACCAAAGTGCAGTAAATATAAAGAGATTTATTTATGGCATACAAATAAACTTCAGACATAGAACCTGGACAACACATTAAAACTAATTTTTATCATCTCTGAAACCCTTTGGCCAAGTCTGTTATTCTCAAAAAATTTTTATTATTATAGTTATACACTGGTGTGTGGTGTTAACCTTGTAAAAATATTATATTTAGATTCAAAACAGGTTACAACCATTGGCTTAAAAGGCATTTCTCACTTTAAGTGATATATAGAGGACAGAACAAATGAATATGACAGCAAAAGATTGTTGTTATATATAAATAAATTAAAGTTCGAAAAAATCATTTAGATTTTAAAATATGACCTTCTTTTATCATGATCATAACCACTATTGGCCTTATTTCATTTATTAATCTAATATTGTCACTTTCTGACTTCTTCAAAGGTCAGAACCATAGCTAAAGAGGTACTGGTACATGTATGTATATATATTTATTGTAAAATAATTACCACTGTATTTGTTAGATACTTAAATGGAAAAGTATTTTAAAGCATTCCTTCGTTCATCCAAGAGGTTGACTTATCAAGTACTTACGTGTAAAAACTGAAACAGGAGATTTTGCTTTAGCTCTATCTGTTCCTAAAACATGGGATTATTTGCATAAAAATTTAAGATAATTACCCTCCCTCTTTTGCTCACTTAAGAGCTTCATTAGATAGTTTGTTATACAATCATTGTGATTGTTTGCGTGATAGATATGTGACTTGATGTTGACTACTTTGTATACAATGTGATTTTATTAATTATATGGATCAAATCGTTATGTGCTGACCTTGCATGTATGTAAGTATGTGTTTTGTACCTTGTGTACACTTTTAATGTTTAGAACACAGTTGTAAATGAGAGATTTCTCTCAATTTGCCTTCAATAAATGACGATGATAGTGATGACAGTAAGGGTCATAGTGGCTATTCAGCAGCCATAGAAGGGTACATTACTCCCAATATTTAGAAAGAACATTTTGGAACCTATAGTATACAGAAATAGAAGAAAATGAATCGTAAAGATTCCTTACACAGAAATAGTATTCAAAACAGTAAATGACCCTTACTCTATTTATATTGAAGAATAGTTGATCAGATATGCACTTCTTAAGGTCCATGCAAATAAGGCTCCAGGTCCAGATCAGATTCTGGATGTATAAAAATCTTCCCAGACCTGAGGATCCCATTTTAGGGCACTATTTAATTATATAGCACAAGGAGGATGTATTCCCAACAGTTGGCTAGGAAGTAATATTTTTCCTCTATTTAAGAAAGAAATTCTTCTGATCCTAACATTTATCAGCCTATAACTGATTGATTTTTCACAGAAATTGTTTTCTAAAACAATTCTTCAAATACTTCAGGAACGCTAAATGAAAAATAAATTTGGAGTGAATATCAAAATGGATTTAGATAATGATGCTCAACTAATATTCAACATTGCTACATATTATCACATATTGTTTGGAAATAGATTAGTGTGAAGAAATCTAAATTATACTGCTGCTTTGTAGATGTAAGTGCAGCATTTGCTAGTATAAGTCAAACTTTGTTATGGAAGAAACTGGAAAGTCAGGAATTGATCCTGTGCTCTTGGATATTCTGATTCAGCTGCATTCTGAAACTTGGATCAGGGTACAATACAATCAATATGGAAGAATGACCTCCCATTTAATACCAGCTGTGGGTACACCAAGGATGCCTTTTAGCTCTGACCCTTTTCAAAATTTACATAAATTCTATACTATCAAAATGGAAAACACCTAGATTTCCACTCTTTGGGGTTAAAATAAAAATATCGGGCCAGATATTCAAAACTTTGACCAGAGCTAAATTAGCACTGCCGATGGGCAAACTGTGCCAAGAGCAAAACATAACTATATTCAAAATGAATAACCCGGTGCAAAACCAGCTGAATATAACAGCGAAGGAAACCGGGCAAACAGACCCAGGAGTGCAGGCAAACATTGCCCAGGATTAAGACAGCACTGAATATAGCAGAGAAGACAGCACTGAATATAGCAATCAGACAGAGGCAGTGCAAACACCCACATAAACAAAGTGTCAGAGGTGTAAGCAGCTGTCCAGGAACACAGGAAAGCAAAACAGCCCAGCCAGACACAACTGCAGTACTAGTGAAGGAATGGAATAACCTGGAACCACAAGTGAAACCAGAACACCACAGAACACTGTCAAATCCCAAGTCCACCCCAAAAGACACAGGACACAGGAATGTCAAGCATAATAAAGTATAATGTAAAAACATGAACATTTAAGGCACAAAGGCAATATGAACATATATACAGAAAAATAACAAAACAGAGCAGAACACCGTTCATAAAAATGGGTGCAAGAAAACATAATGAAAGGAAAAGGGCAGGAGTAACAAAGGGACTGAAAACAATGGGAAAACAACAGTAACAGTGCAAACAGGCAAAAGTTAAATAGCAACAGAACAATGGGGTAAGAATGTGGATGGGAGAGGGATGTGGAAATAGGAAGCAATTGAGGGAACAGGATGGCAGATACAGGGCTAGGTACAGTGGTCCAGGGACAGAAACAGGCTACTGAAAAAAGTAAGCAGGGGTTAGAATGCGGGCAGGCGCTAGCAGACGTTCATCCAGGATGGCCGCAACACACGTGTCTCAACAATCATGACAGCTTGCTGCTCAATTAGGTACACTGTTGCTGCACCAGCTCTGTAACAGCTCCTCCGTGCCTTCCCCCTCTTCTGGATGGGTGGCCTACAGTAGACGACCGGCGTGGACCTACAGGAGAAAGAGGACCTTATCAGGGCATGGCGATGACACAAAGGCACCATGTACCACCACACGGTGGACAGCATGCCCAACAACCATGCCCATGTGCTAGTATGGAACAAACCACAACACACACTAACATGTGCCTGCAGGACAAGGCAGTACATAACAGGCAGCATGCAACACCCCAATGTACATGGATATGCATAGATGTATGCTGAGAAACCCAACAACGTGGAGGCCAGCCAGCACAGCAGCATGGAGACTGTAACAGTGCAAACAGACAGCCACCCCAGAGATGTGAACGACAAGTGGACACTGAATGATATGCACATGGATGACACATGGTGCGACATGCCTGCAGTCACACAGCTATGATACACAATACAGATGACACCAACTGGAGAAGGTGCCACAGCCCCAACCACGTTTGTAACCACACATGCCTGTCTTGTACACCCCAACAGTGGCTCACCTCACTGCTGCCCTCCACAAGAACTGTAGAGACCCAGCCAAACTGCCACCCATGATGCTATAACACAGCAGCTGTACAAATGATGACAGGAAGCCCTGAACAGGTGGGTGACTGACATAAGTGTGCAACAGTGGCAAGTGACACAGGTAGAGACTCAACATGGACCACAGAGACCTAATGACCACAGAGGACAACGACACTGACATCAGAACAGTAGGGACTGCAGGACAGGTAACCAAGCAGTACACAACAAGGGAAGTGCCAATGCCCACCCACACCACTTGCCACAACAGAAGGGTGAGGGGCCCACAGTGGTGAAGAGAATGGCACAGTGCTGTGCCACCACCCATAGTGGCAGCACCGTGAAGGCGCACATGCAAGAAGACACACATGTGAAACACAGACACCGGGCATGGTCCACCAGTGGCACTGCAGCGGTAGGCCAATGGCATGCACAGGACAGTGTCACCCTGGTGGTCAAGGCATGGCAGGCACACACACACCTGTGGGAGCAGCATCTGCCATGGGGGCTGACAACCAGCACACCATGCTACCACAGAACAACTCCTGCAGCACACCTGCATAACATGTGCACAAACAACATGCACTGCAGGGACAGAGGACAGCACCCTCTGGGGACACTGGCCCCACAACAGAGCATGAGCCCACAGGCAGGGTGTAGCAAGGGAGGCCACAACTGCACACCATGTGGACACACTGACACCCCTCCCCACTGTTAGGTGGGCTACCCCACCAGAGTGTAGCCTGACAATATACCAACGTACACCATGACTGTGTCTGCTGCTGCCAGTGGCATTCAAGATACAATGTATGAAACCCATAACAATGGGCGCTGCCCTGCATGCGTAAATACTAAGCCATGCATTGCTCCCCAAGACACCCACATACCATCCCACAACCTGTACAGTTGTAATGGCCATGGGATACACAGACAGTCATAGTGACCAGTCCTCCTAGTGTACACCACAATGAATTAAACACAGAAAGGTACAACATTGCCATTGTTAGGCATCATACATTAAGTAAGCAGTTCATTGCCCATTGGCCAACTCCCACCAGAAATAAAACTGCCCACCATTGAGTGCTTGGAGGATGCCTGCCGACACACATGCTGCAACAGGCACACATGCAATGTACAGCCACACAGACCCATGTGGCACCATAGTCCCAAAGGACCCCTCCCCAACAGCCCGTGCATGTCCACCACAGAGGTCGGACAAGGACACACAATAACATACCCGTGTCCTTGCCACCATGACAGTACACTGGCAGGGAAATGCTTGCACCACATGACACAGTGTCCCTCGCATGCCATGGTGTGCATGGCCCTGAATGCTCTCACAACATGTCCTGCACAGATACTGACATGTTATACATGGTACTGTAAATGAGACATGCCATGAGAGGTGGAGTACACTGTTGCCATGGCAGACAGGACAACAGCAGCAGTAGTAACAGGCGGCATGACAGGCCAACCCCAGTAATCCCCACCCCAGGCATGACGACTGGCCTACACCATGCAGAGACATGCATCATCCTTCCACAGTGCTGGCCATAACAGCAACATGACACACATGGCAGTACAAGGCAGATATCAGTACACATGGCGGCAATGGCAACAATACTTAAGACACACAGCAAGCCATGTCTCAGGCCTCGCAGCAGCAGGCAAGGCAATAGAGGCAGGGGACAACAGAAATGCACAGCCATCTCACAGTTGGCCTGGATTTCCTAGCCAACTGGGCCATGACACCAGACACAGCACTGTAGTGCAGGGGTGTAGCCAGACATTCACATGTTGTACACACAATCCCAACAGCCACCTCCCCTTACAAATGATGTACTCAGCAACTCCAAATGGTACACCTTCCAAAAGGGTATGATGTCTGTCAGATGATTCCCCTACTCTCTAATGAGGTTATACATGTATCTGTCTCCTACACAACAGCATTTCAAACAGGGCCACACTCTAGTGGCCTACAGTGACCAAAATGTATGGTGTACTTAGTAACTGTTGACACAGAGGCAAATAGATTGGGACATACACTACACAAAACTGTACACAAATGTGTACAGTGCGTTTTCCTAGCTACACCCTTGCTCTACTCCTACCCTGTAAAGTCAGACACATAGTAGAAAAGCATAATATCACTCAGTACTCACACAACACACCCTGTCACCGTCACTGCTCTCCGCTGCGTGCTGAGTGGGTGCATCGGAGGCACCCCGCGCTTCGTGGATGGCCCCTGTCGGCCTGCATCTCATCCCTCCTGTCTCTGGTGTGTCCTCGGTGCTCTGCAGTGGGAAGAGGGTACAGCAGCATTACTGCAATATCAGCCACCACGGTATGCTAAAGACCACCCTGTACCCCAGTGGTGTAGCACAACACACGCATCACTGGCACATGGTGCAGTGCACCACCAAAGCCATGCCAAGCATGACATGGGTCACTGCACACCGTCTACCCATGTCCCATACAGTACACACTGAATGGATCGGTGGACCCCATGGCACATGAGCAACATGTCCAGCGCAGCAACACACATGCACACAAGCACACCACGGAATACACAGCCCCACCACCCATGCCAGCAGTGCCGTGACAGTCATCACTTACCTGGCACAGGCACAGTCCCCTCGAACCATCGCCTGCAGCGTTCAAGCAGTGGGCGCTGTCTGTGCCTGATGTCAATGTAGCGATGGCGGCACTTCTCACACCATCACGGGGTATACCGTGATGGCAGTTAAACGACGGGCAATGGAAGCCCAGACCTGGCTACAGGGAAGGTCGCCCTCCCAGACTAATTCCAAATTGGCACCGATGGCACCTCTCAGTCAACTGCACCAGGTTGGCCATCTCCGCCTCATCCCATCACCTGTCAAGGCCCACCACTGCCCTTTGCCTACGTCTCACAGACATTGCTGCTGTGAAAGGGGAAATTACCAAGTGAAACAGTGTAACAACGACTGTCCACACCCCTGACACCCCTAGTACTGCAGGCTAGCACCACGCGGCGTATTCTGTAGTGCCGTGCTAACAGGAAGTGTTCGCAATGCGCATGCATGGCTTCCTGACCCTGGGCCCATGTACCGCACATGCATGTAGCGCATGTGCTAATGCTGTTTAGTGTAGTGCTACATCGGCGCTGACAGGGTGATAGGGTAGACAAGGGGCCCCATGAGCATGCGTACTGCACATAGCGCAGCGCTAGTTGGCTACGCGCGCCTGACCCTCAATAGCCCTGCGCTGGCCTTGCCCAGCACTGCTGTGCTAGCGGGCTATTCAGAGCCATATTCAATGGGTGTATGCAAATGAGGGTACTTGTGTATGCATGGGGCAAACCATGTGATTAGCATATCATTATGCGCTCATTTACATGACTAACAGGCCTGATTGCCTGGATGGGCTATAAAAGGGCAAGCAGTGCACCACCAGTGCTGTGTTGTGGAACTGCAGCGGATTACAGCAATGTGAATGTACAACATGGAAAGAGATATGCAACAGGGGATAAGCAGCGAGGCAGGTATGTATGACCACCGTGGGACCACTACCGTCACTGCATTGTGCACATTCCCTGCAGTTAACTGTGCCATGTGCCACTGCATGCACAATGTGTCTTCCAGCCAGGTGCACTGGTGCACTCCGTGATAACACACGATTTGTCTCCCTGGATGTGTGGCATGATGGCCTGTGCCCCCGCAGGGACGTACACAGTGTGTACCAGTGATGTGCCATCCCATGCAGCATGGTGTCCTGACATTGCTAGCGCACTTGTCCTCATAAACTCTGTAATGCTCGAATGGGCACAACACAGTCATGGGGTTCATGGCAGACACAGGCCACAGCAGTGCACATGTGTTTACACCACTCACTGTCCATACACAGGACAGACAGTGGCAATGTGGGTGTGTGCATACAGGCACATGCAGCAATCTGATATGTCCATGTGGCCTGTGGCACTGTAGGGATGATATCGTGATGTCCACTGTGTGATGCAGTGCAGCACTGACACAGCCACTGACACCTGTCCCTCTTGATTATCCCATAGGTGTGGTGGTCCGACAGGAGCGCATCCGTGCCCACAAATTCTCTTAGGATGAGCTGAACACCCTTGCACATGAGGTGAAAGAAAGGGAGCACGCAGCTACGCACACACAGGCCACCAATGCTGTTGTGCAGCAAGCTTGGGAGGAGGTAACTGCAGTTGTGAATGCGGTCGGGGCTGTGGGAGATCAACAGAAGCAGTCCGGAAAGATGGAATGACCTCCTGTGACGTGCAAAGGAGGAGGAGGCACACCGACAGAGGGACAGGACCAGGACTGGTGGTGGTCTGCCTGAACACCAGCAGCGTGGTGGAGGAGCCACATGGCAGTGGTGGCATCAACACTGTGGATGGTGGCAGTGACAGGCGTGCCGGGTGGTGGTTGTGAGCAGTCCTCTCACTTCCAAGGCCAGGTCTGTATTTGCATGTGTAACCCCTGTATGTGGTGCAAGCAAGGGTGCACGGTCATGCTGTTGGTGTCCTGCACAGGGTGCACTGTATCCTGCCGAACTGATGCCTGGCATGGCCATGGTCACTGTGGGGTGGGTGGGTGCATGTTGTCACGGGCTTGTGTGAAGGGGGTACCAGTCCTGAGGGCTGCATGGTGTGGTGGTGGTAGCGGTGGTGGTGTTTGGCCACAGTGTCCATGGATGGGTGACTGACCCTGTCCCTATTCTCTCCACAGCACTCTGACAGGCCTGCACCACTACGGGATGTGCCACGGATGTCCAGCCAGGTTCGATGTCCGGAGGAGGTGGATGACGAACGTCCATCAACATCTGGACTGTGTCCAAGCTCAGGGCCGCACAGACCCAATGCATGTCTGGCATCCCGTGGACAGGGCGTGCAACTGCCTGGGAGGGGGGTCACACCTCACAAGAGGTGTTAGGCATGCGGCACCTGGATGCTGCACAAACTGAGGATGATGGGGTGGGAGAGGTACTGCTGGTCACTGTCACCAGTGCAGATGACAATGATGTCTCTGACTATTCACAGCACCTGGCCATTCCTGTGCCAGGGGATGCAGAGGTGGGGCTTGCTGAAGGCCATGGAACAGGTCAGGGTGATTCCGTAGGTGTCACCAGTGTGGCTGTAACTGAACACATGGTTGTGGGCAGTGTGGGTGATGTTGCAGGACAGCAGGGTGTGCAGTGTCATACACATGCTGGGGTTACCATCCACATGGTGCCACGGACCTGCCAGTAGTAGTCAGCAGCCAGATGTACCAGTTGCTCCATTGCCACAGGCACCACTGCCAGCTGCTGCTGGGGTTCTGTGCCTCTGGTGCATGAAGGTCATGGTGCCGGTCACTCCTGCAGGCTGCTGTCACCTCCCAGCAGGAGGCCCATCTGGACCTGCATGCCATGCGGCGTGAGCTGTGACATGAGCTGGGTCAGATAGGAAGGCAATTTCAGTGGGCTTTCCCGTGCTGAGCAGCAAGCAGAGGACAGGTTGGGGCTGCCTGGTGGGTGCCATAGACCGTAGCTTCTCTGGCTAACTGCTGCAGTGGTGGACGTGCAATGTCATGCGTGGTGTGCCTGTTGGTCGCCAGCATGGGATGGTTGGCCATGGTGCAGATGGCAGAGGGGCACACAGGCAGGCACACCATGGACGCAGGGCTGCCACTGGTTCCAGCTCGGCTGCATCACGCACCCGCCTGCAACCCAGCGCGCCATGGCTGTCCATCCACCCTGTCGGTCTCCACCATCCCCGGGGCTCAGGAGGTCAACACTGCCTGCCTCCTTCCACTTCAGCTTTGTCCTCTGCACAAAGCACCCCAGAATCCATATCCCATGGTATGGGTGCACGGTGCATGCGTGGGTGTCGTCATCAATGATGCCCACAAGCTGTCTGCAGTACTCTGCATGCATCTCCCACATGCATGTGCAGACGAGTACACACACACACACACACACACACACACCTCCCACCAACACAGTTGCCCTTACCCTCACAGCACACATCACACTTCCCCAACGAGATTACACCATTTGTGTGTGTCCCCCATGTGTGTGCTGCACAATCGGACTCACACCACATGCACACATTATTTGTCTGTTACACTGGGTTTGTTTACTGATGTGATTGTTGGTGTTAGTGTTATGTTAGTCTGTGCACATTAAAATGCTAATCACTTGTACTCTTTCAGGTTATTGTGCAGTCTGTACTTACCTTTGGTCTGTTGCAGTGTCCTGATGATGTTGTCCCAGTGCTGTATGGCCCTGCATGCCATGCAAGGGTCCCTCTCTTGAGTTGCTCCACTATCCCCTGACCGCTGGCTCTGGCTCACTGTCAGACTGTCCCTCAGGTTCAGGTGCCTGTATCCCATGGTTCATTGCCATGTGCAGCATACAACAGGCTAGGAAGATACGCATACCTTCTGAGGTGTATACTGTAGGGCACCACCTGATGTGTCTAGGCATCTGAATCGCATCTTCAGGATGCCAAACACCCTCACTATGATGTTCCTTGTTCTGGCATGTGCCTCGTTGTACAGCTCCTTGGTCACTGTGGCCAGTCAGAGTACTGGTGTCAGCAGCCAGGGTCACAGGGATAGGCACTGTCCTGTCAAGAAATGTATACTCCAGTTAGTGCCATACTGCGGTCTGTTAGCTGCTGCCCTGCACCTCTCTGTGGCCCTCCCACACCCCTTCCCTGGCCTGCAATGCCTGCCCACATCCATGCTGTTGTGTGTTTGCCTTGTATGCCACAAACTCACTGACTAGTTGACCACTGGGTATCCTGCCCTCCTCAAAGGCCTGGCACAGCTGGGACTGGTGCCAGATGAAGGCATCGTGGGCACTGCCGGGTACTGTGCATAGACATTGCTGATGCAACCCACGTGATGCAAGGCGGCTGAGTAGCAGCTCTCCAGTGTAGCTCCACCGCTTGATGTTTTAAAAGCTCAAATTCGAACATTAAAACAGTCAAAATGATTTACCTGATAGCCACGGCATGGATTAAGGCTGGGAGAAGAATCCGATCTACAGGAATGGAAGCAGAGATGCGTTTAGCGCTTCCTAAACATACCCGCCGGTCTCCCTGGAGAAGCAAAGCAAGAGGCCTAAGGCCCAACAAAGTCATGGAGGAAAATTTGTAGCTATAAGTGCCTTGGGGATGAAAGAGCAAGAAGGAGCTCCCCTAACGTTGGAGAGGTTCCTACTGAATTCACTCCGTTCAGGGATGAGGTCAAATCTCTGGCAACAGATATTAAAAATATAACCAAGGCGCTGGATGACCTATCCACAAAATTGCAGATAATGGCACCGTACAACCTCCTGGAGAAAAAACAGACCACGCTGGTGAGGAAGCAACTGATATGCGGCACAGAATCAAAGTTAGAAGCTAAATTAGAAGACCTAGAAGGTAGAAGCACAGAAATAATGTGGTCATTCTGGGAATACCAGAAAAGAAGAAGGAATAACACTGTCATTTTTGTTGAGAAGCTGGTAGAAAAACTTGCGGTCCATCGCCTTTTGGGAAAGTCTATATGATCGAAAGAGCTCATAGAGTTCTAAGGCCAATGCCTCCACCAGGGGCCTTCCTCGCCCGATCATCGGTAGATTCCTAAACTTTCAAGAAAGACAATATCTATTAGGGAAAATTAAAGAAATGCAAGAAATTAGTTGGGAAGGAGCGAACTGAGAATAACGCAGGACCTTCCTGCATCTGTCCAGCTCTGTCGCACTCTAATTCCACCCCATAGTATCGAAGCTAATTGCAGCCGGAATAAAGTTCAGAATGGGGTATCCGCCAAACTCTAGGTACTGTTAGAGGGATCGTGGGCTACCTTTGAAGAAGTGGAAGTAGCCAGAATTGAACTACAGAAGTCCAAACGGATCTGTTTAAAAATCGCTGAGGAGAGGGGTGGAATGCAGAAGTGATCTCCTTAAATTAGTGCGATCGATAGTAAAAAGTTATGTTGGGGTGGTTCAGCTTATAACCTGATGTAAAGTAGTCGTCCTGGTTTTAAAGTCCTAGCAAGGGAACTAGTTGTTTTGTATGTTAAAGTATTGCAAATAGGACAAGACTGAGTGTGAATCAAGAACTTGTAGCATTAAACTCTTGTGAGATGGAATCTAGTTACCGGGGGCCTCTCCAATGTTTGTTTGCTCAAATCTGAAGGAAGTGGGTGTAAGATACGTCTGCAAAATACTCCTATGCCAGGAATGAGGCTCTTCTCCAGGATGAAAAGCCAGTCAATATTTACTCTGATTAAGACTTGGACAATTTTAGTTTTACAGTCCTATAGGGCTTGGAGAGTTAACAAGATTGTTATTTCAGGTGGAAGCACCAGTATAGAGATATAAGCCAATCATAGAGTTGATTTGCGTTTACGATCCATACGACCTGTAGCTGCTCAGTCCAAGCAGTGCTGGGGCCAGTTTATAATTTAAGGATTATGAATCCTGTCACTGTTCTGGTTTAGCAGTGATGCATATGGCAATTCAAAGTGAGCTAAGACGAATTAGGTTAGATTAGGTTATATGACTAGATGCACTCTGCAAAACAGAAGGCAAAAGCTCCCCTGATATGGTTGTAAATATCTCCGGGACCTGGTTATGTTCAGTTGGGGACAATCAGACAAGAATTGAGGGGTGCAAATTGCTTGTACTGAGGGACACGAATCAGACCTGGGCTAAGCAGGAAAAATGAAGTACTTAAGGAGGTTTGATGAAAGGTGGTTTAGACAAGCACTTGCTTTTTCTTTCGTTCGATTTTCATTATAGAGGTACCATTTCACTCCAGATTTAGAGCTAATGATCGGACAGTTAAGGAAGTATTAACCCGATCTATAGTGAGACCTATTAGATTGATTTCAGGAAATAGACATCTAGCGTCGGAGAGAACAGACAGGAGTAGCAAAGTGATTTTGCAGTCAGTGGGGAAAGCAGAGTGGGGGGATAATTAGTAAACAGTTAGTAGTAGCAGGAGGTTTTACTCCAGGAGGGTTAAGTAAAGGAAATACAGAACAAGTGGGGTAGTAGGGATGAGGTAGAAAAGGGGAGAAGTACAGCAAAGTACATATAGCTCCAGTTTCAATACTAACATGGTTTCACCACAGATATACCACTGTCAGAAAAAGATTAATGGCTAAAATATTGAATGCAGTGTCATGGAATGTAAAAGGAGTTAGAAACAAAGTTAAGCAATACTTGATCCTGAAGCACCTCAACCTGATTAGGGCAGCGATAATTTTCCTACAGAAGACACATTTACTAGATACTGAGGCCACCAAAATCGAAGGCAGCAGGTAGGTCAGGTCTTGTGACTGAAGCTCCATGATTAGAGGAGGTACAATGGTTTTGGTGCATAAAGCTCCCTTTTACCCGTCAAAAATAGTCAAGGACCAGAAAGGTAGATTCGTGTTCGTGGTAGGTCTCTCGAATGGGAAGGAAGTACTTTTAGGAGCATCTATGGGCCAAACCAAGACTCTCCTAACTTCTTTATGCAGATCATAACAACACTACTCCATTTTCTTTGATCCCAATGATTTTGGAGGCGACCTCAATTTGGTGTATGACCCAATAATGGATAAGAATGGTCGCATTAGGAAGGGTTAACCCTGCCCAACGTGCCCTCAGAGATCTTATGGATCAACTTGGACTCTCGACAGTTGGAGGTATTCCACCCAACAGACAGGGATTATACCTTTACTTCCCGGTCCACAAAACATCATCCAGAACAGATTACGTGCTTATCTCGAGTGTATATACCCCAAGTCATTGATGTCTTGATACAACCGGCCCCGTCAGATCATTCCCTTGTCTGCTGTCACCTATCTATTGAACCCCAAGTAAAGATGGAGGTAGATGGAAACTTAACGACCAAATACTAAAGACCCTAAGCTAGCCTGTACGGTTCAGGATCATATTGATTTGTTTATAGCACACAATCAAGGTACCACTCAGAGACCGGATATAGAGTGGTGTGCTCTTAAAGCTTATCTAAGAGGAGTATTCATAAGTTTAGCCTCTAACAGGAAGAAAGAAAGGGAATGACAAATGTCCCTTCTATTATCTCAGATAAGCTCAATAGAAAAGATTTATCCCCAGGCACTTCTGAAACCATAGTACAAGAACTCATTAAATTAAGGGCAGCCTATCTTGACCTGCTTGGGAAAAAGCAGAACATGCTATTATTAAAACTCAGGCATCTTTTACTGATCAAGGTGAGAAGGCGGAAGGCTATTAGCTCAAAGGATTAAACAATGTGAGTCCTCGAGATACATAGCATCAATCCAATCCGTCGGATGGACTAGTGAAAATCTCCATAGAAGAAATCATATCGAATTTCTTAATTACTACAAAGAACTCTATGGTCCAACGACAAATCCTCCAACCTAGCCCCAACTAGATAATTATTTACAAGAGGCCAACCTGCCTAACCTCACGAAGATCAACAAAAGGAGTTAATATTACCCATTACATGTCAGGAAATATCTAGTGTCATAACAGTTTACCTTTAAACAAAACTCCAGGAGTTAATGGATTCTCAGCTTATTTTACCAAAGATTTAGGGCCTCCATCATGCCTATGATGTTCTCTTAGTTCCAATACATACTGTCAGGAGCCCCTGTTGATGCCTCATTATTTGAGCGCTAGTAGTACTTATTCCTAAGCCTGGAAAAGAGCCGAGTTGGTTACCAATTATCGGCCAATCTCCCTTCTAAATCAGGATGTTAAAATTCTGTCCAAATTATTAGCGTGCCGTCTCAACACAATTCTCCTATTATTATTGGATCAGAACAAGTGGGTTTTATGAGGGTAGATCTTCTCGGATCACCTTTGTACCCTGTCTCATGTCTTCTCGGCGACCAGGGATGCTCCCTACCCTGCCACACTGGTCTCCTGGACCCGAGAAGGCATTTGACAGGGTTAACTGGCAGTACCTATTTAGTACTTTAAAAGGTTTAAATTTCCTGAGACCTTCCTGACATGGATTGGATCCCTAGCTTCTCAGGGCAAGAATAGCAGGAAATGGAGTAATCTCTGACCCGTTCACACTCTATTCGGTACTAGACAAGGCTGCCCCTTGTCCCTTTATTGTCTAACATTTATTTAGAGCCGTTGATCCAGTAAGCTGGAGGCCTGCCCAGAAGTGCAAGGGATTCCGATACACCCATGTGAGGTTAAGGTCTCAGCCTCACGAGACGCTGCTCCTTCATTTGGCTAATCCAGTCTCTTCTCTTCCCCAATGTTAAATATCATAAAGTCTTTCAGTTCAGTATCAAATTACAAATTAAATGTAAGTAAAACAGTTGTCTTTCCTCTCAATCACAAATTGTATAAAACAGATATAGTACAACTAGGACTTGCCTGGAAGCAGGACTCTCTGAGATATCTAGGTATTGAACTAACAAGGCATTTGGGTAATACCATCAAATTAAATCTGGATTCGTTATGTCAAGTGATAACCCAAGACCTGAAGAGATGGGCCTCACTACCAATCTCCATTTGGGGAGAATCAATTTGTTAAAAATCAATGTATTTCAAGGCTCTATTACCCCTGGCTTTGCTTAATGTTTGGTTACCGATATCATGGTTCAAAAGGTTAATAGTCTTTTTATAAAGTTTATCTGGGCCAATAAATCCCTAGGATAGCTTTTTACAAATTGGGGGTTCCAAAGCAAAGGGGACCTACGGTTGCCTAATGTGAGGCTTTACTTCTGGGCAAGTCATATTAATAAATACCTGAGATGGTTAGAGCCAGTATCAACTGAGTACACCCCAAGATGGCTCATTATAGAGCTATCGAAGATCAGAAATAATGGTATAGACCCAGAATCACTACTACACATCAAGGACAGCCTTCTTCCTAACACATTAAAGAATACCCCCATAGCATTGTCTATCAGGATTCACACTCAATTTGCCGTTCCTCAAATACAACAATACAGGAGATTTGAGTCAACACCTGTTCAATAACCCTAATTTCAAGATTGATGGCAAATACATCTCTGTAACCTGGTTACCCCAGTTTAAAGGTATCCCACTGTATGCCTTAAAGGAGAGGGTGATATCTGGCTTTCAGCCCAAGATATAAAGCAAAAGTTTAAGGTCCCAGCCAATTGTTTTTCAGAATTATACAATTGAGACATTTATTGTTCAAAACTCTAGGTCATAAATTAGAATCAAATAATAATCCCTCCTCATAGAAGAGTTGAAACGCTTGGTGGGATCTCAGAATGCAGTGTCCAAAATTTATGGTACTGTCTATAACTGGTTGCACCAGAAAGTTTTGGACCGACCCACTATTGGTCCCCCATTTCCCAGGCTATAGCTTTAACTGGGAGGAACTCTGGTCTAACTGCCATAGGTTCATACACAAGATAGACTAAGGCTGATGCAGATGTACATTCTGCATAACCTTTATTATTCCCCGAAATTAGCACAGTTCGGCTAAGTTCCTCCTCTATGTGTGTGAGATGTTCTAATAGCGAAGGCACCCTGTATCACATCTTCTGGTCTTGCCCCAAAATAGTCCCTCTTTGGAGGCTATTCAGAGCAAAATCGATCCAATCCTGGGGCTTGCAGACCTATTTAAACCAGAAATATGTATTCTGGGTGACTTTTCTGACATCAGATTTCAAAATAGGAAATTCTATATGGCTTGATTTCTATGACCCTCAAGAAAGTAGTGTTAAGGCACTGGAAAGATCAATCAGAAATCAAGTATGGAGAATGGTTAACAGAGCTGCTTGCAGTCTAAGAACGGAAAAGGCCATTGCAAGCCTATCCAATAGATTAGGAAGGTTTAAAGAGATATGGGACCCCTTTTACACTCTGTTCACAATTTAACAGAATGCACTGGTAAGAACTCTGTAAGTCTGTTATATTGACATAATGGAAATGTTGGAATTGTGGAACTGTAGTGATTAAGATGTATAATATTGCTGTACTCAGTGGGGGAGGGATATAGGGTGGGAAGGTTGGGTGGGTGGGGACAGGCTTAGTCTACTGAATCCTGTCATTGTATAAAGAGACTGTTCTTGACTGTCTGACTAGTATGATGTAAAACTAATAAACTTTAAATGGAAAAAAAAGACATTGCTGATGTGCCCAGCTGCATCGCACACCACCTGGCAGTTGATGGAATGGTACCCTTCCTGTTGACGTCACGTCACTGCCATCGCCAGGTGGTGCATGGATGGGGACATGGGTGCAGTCAATGGTACCCAGTACAGATGGTAGGTGCACAACTCGATGGAACTGCTGCATTGTTTCTCTGTGCTCTGCTGCCATGCTGGGAATACTATGAATTCCCCAGCATGTGGCAGAAGATCCTCTAGGAACTGGGTCAGGAGGCATGAGTTGGCAGACTGTGTTACCCAATGGTGTCCCTGTTGGTCGTTGGAACATCCCTGTGGCAAGGAAGCACATCGCTGATGTCACCTTCTCC
Source organism: Neoceratodus forsteri (assembly GCA_016271365.2). Taxonomy (NCBI): domain Eukaryota; kingdom Metazoa; phylum Chordata; order Ceratodontiformes; family Ceratodontidae; genus Neoceratodus; species Neoceratodus forsteri. The sequence goes on from CM057456.1 coordinate 1,876,491,283, forward strand.
TCCACTGTCATGGCATGACTGCGTCTGGTATTTGGGTGCAGCTGCTCATGCAGGAGTTCACAGAGCTGCCTCAACATTCCCCTGTTCATCCGGTACCGCTAATGATGTGGTCATCAGGCGGGGTCTCGAAGGAGACCCTGGGCGGTACAACCTGTTGCAGCATACCGTCTCCCTTGGCCTGCGTTGTGGCCCATGTTGTGCCTGCTCCTCTCCTCCTCCTCCTACAGCTGCCATCAATGGCAGTATCACTGCTACTGGCACTGCACACATTCCACTTCCTATGCTGGTCCCTCCTCCTCTGTGTTTTGCCCTGTGTTTAGACCAGCCTTTTATAGGTGGTAACTATCGCCCGTGCTAAAGTGCTGCGCTATGTATCCTAAGCGATTGCTGGACCTTTGAATATCCACTTGCGTGTCTCTCTTGGCCCCCCTCTTTTGCCCCTTGCATACATTAGTGGTTTGCCCTCGCGCTAATGCTATTAGCAGCTAACTGGTCCTTTGAATATGGCGGGTCTGGCGCTTAATCCGAGCTATTGCCGCTATTGGTTTATGCGCTGCGCTATGGTTTGAATATCTGGCCCATCATGTCTTGTATATTTAGATGACATAGTTTTACTCTCAACATCCCTATTAGGGTTACAATGAAAGGCTAACTGTTCCTTAGAATTATGTAAAGAAAATAGTCTAGTAATCAATAGGGATAAAACAAAATGATTCTTTTGGGAATAAAAGTAAAATATTCCCTACATAATTTATCGATGGTGATAAAATTGAAACAACAAAATGTCATGATTATTTAGAGGTTAGGTACTCGGAAAATTGCTCATGGCAAGCACATATGTTATATCTACAAATTAAATCAAAAAGCATCTAAAACATTCAAAAGTTTTATGCACGGTTAGATAAAGGTTCGATGGTTGGTGCTTTAAAACAGTGGTGGAATTCAAGCATGCATGGGACAGTCATAAGGCAATTCTAGGGAGGGGTAGGAGAAGTAGGCTGCTGGTTAACTAGGATCTGCAGCTTATCCATTAGGTAGGGAAATGGGCAGACTGGGTGGGCCAAGCAGTCCTTATCTGCCGTCAAAATCTATGTTTCTATGTTTCTATGTAACTCAAACCAGTATTCTCTATGCAGCAGAAATCTGGGGATCTATAGAATAAATCCTTGGAAATAATCATAAATAAATGATATCATAATCTCCTAATGGTATCACAGTCCCAGCAGAGTTATTAAGACTCAAGCTTGAACAATTTTCATTGCAGACATTGACTGATGAAAGACAATTAATCTTCCCTTTTCAGCTTTTCAAGTTGCCAGAATTTTGTTTCCCAAGATATTGTTTGGAAGTTCAGTTGATTAAAATGAAGCTATTCCACTAGGCCTTGGTCACTTACTATCTGAAATATATTTAAGACCCAGAGAAGATATAATTATACAAATTAAAAGAAGATATAAGCGGTATCAAACAACATTCAGTGCTTAAAGTCCTTAAAATATTTTAAATGGTATAAATTGCTTAAAACTAGACACCAACTGGAACCATATCTCAGAAAGATGACAGATCCAGAAATGAGATATATTTTACAAGATTTAGATTGGAGCTATGCAATGCAAATTATATACTTTTCAATCAAAAAGGATGGATACCGCTTTGCTGTATTGTAAATATAATCTGAATTGTGAAGGTGACTTAAAACACATAAACACATAATACTTTTATACCTCTATGCTAAGAGAGACAGGAACAGCTGGGTAATATTCTGGGTGATCTCAGCTTCCTCTGACAAACAGTTATTTCCTTTTTAATGCATTTGAACTTGATGTTTGGTTAAAATGTGTGTGTTTTTTTTATCTACCATACACTTGTAAGTAGCACAATAGGAGAAGGATAAATGACATAGAATATCCTGCACTATTTGAATCTCCATAATGTTTCCTTGTGGCAGAACTAAGAGACATTGTATGATTTAAGGTACCAGTGGTATATGTTATTATATTTATATTATGTGTATAGGCTTTTAAGGAGATACTTTTAAAGGTTTGCCCATACTCTGGAAAAATGTTATATATTATTGTCCTAGTGTTGCACAAAGACTTGCAAATATTGCATTGTATGAATGTGAATATTTATTATATTTTAATGTACTATTTTGTAAAGGCTTATAGCTGATCAATAAATATGAACTGAATTGAACCCAGGCTTCAGATACACGATCACCTCTCCAACTTCACCAGATCCTTCTTTAGGTCCTGCACCCTTTGTCTTTGTCTATACTCCCACAGAGCTTGGTGTCATCTGTAAAGAGGCAGAGCTTGCGTTTAATGCCTGGGATCCCAGTGTTATTAAACACATTGAACAGCATTGGGCAGAGCACTGACTCCTTCAGGATACCACTTGTAACTTCCCTTGTACCTGAGAGTCCCTCCCAAATTTACTCTTTGGGTACCACCACTGAGCCAATTTGACACTCACTGGGTTAATTTGTCTCCTGTCCATAGTCCTCCAACTTCCTGGTCAACCTCTTGTGGGGGCAATGAGTTAAAGGCTTTGCTGAAATCCAAATGCAGAATGTCATCTGCCTGAACTTTGTCAACTGCCTTCATTACCCAGTCAAAGTTAATCAGGTTAGTTTGACAGGACCTCCTGACATGAACCATTGCTGTCTTTTGTCTGTAGCCCATTGACTTCAAGAAACTCAGTTATAACATGGGGTAGCAACACTGAAGTTGTAATTGACTGACCAACATCACCTGACTGTTCATTAAATATCGAATAATGGATAGGCAAGTGTGTTCATGGATTTTGCATGCTGTGCCAGTGGAGGCACCCTGCACCTGTCAGATGATGGCCCTGTCTGGCTTGTGGCACGTCTCTCCTGCCTGTGGTTTGTTGTCAGCGCCTGCAGTGAGAAGAGGGTACAGCATTGTCAGTACAATATCAGCCACCACGGTACGCTTAAAGACCACCCTGTACCCCAGTGGTGCAGCACAACACACGAGTGGCAGACGGGTGCAGTGCACCACCAAAGCCATGCCAAGCATGACAGGGGTCCATGCACACTGTCTACCCCTATCCCACACAGTACACACATGGCTTCATGGACTCACGAGCAACATGTGTAGCTCAGCAACACATAAGCACACCACGAACACACTGCCCCACCACCCATGCCAGCAGTCGTGCTACAGTCATCCCTTACCTGGTACAGGCACAGTCCCCTCACGAACCATGGCCCTGCAGCGTTCAAGCAGTGGTCGCTGCCTGCGCCTGAGGTCAACATAACAATGCTGGCACTTTTCACCATCACGTGGGATACCTGTGATGGCACTTAGTCTGGCGGCAATGGAAGCCCAGACCTGCATACGGGCAGTCACCCTCCCGCACAGGTCCAACGCCAGGCGCGATGGCGCCTCTGTGAACTGCACGAGGTTGGCAGACTCAACCACATCCCACCGCCTGTCACGGCCCACCACTGCCCTTTGCCTAGCTCTCCCAGACATATTTGTGCTGTGGAAGGGAAAATAAACTGAACAACAGTGCAACAACTGTGCATACACCCTGACACACAGTACAACTGAAGTGCAGCGCCACGCTGGCGTATGCCGTAAGCACCGGCTAACAGGAAGTGATTGCAATGCGCGGGCGTGACCCCTACCATCACCCTGGTCCGATATTGCACGCATGTGTGTAGCGCCACTGAAGCTGGTTAGCGCCGCGCTGAAGCTGGTTACGCAGCACTAAAGTTGGTTAGCTAGCGCTTGACCGCTTATGACAAGGGTAACATGAGCATGCATGCGCGTACATAGTACGGTCGGTTCTCAAATAGCACTGTTGTGCTAGCGCCGGGCTATTCAGAGCCATATTCAATGGCTGTATGCAAATGAGGGTACTTGTGTATGCATGGGGCAAAACTGTGATTAGCATATCATTATTCGCTCATTTGCATGACTAACAGGCAGGATTGCCTGGCCGGGCTATAAAAGGCAAGCAGTGCACCACCAGTGTTGTATTGTGGAACTGCGGTGGGAATACAGCAGTGAACAACATGGAGAGAGACATGCAACAGGGATGGGCAGCAACAGCCAGGTATGTATCAAGGGTGTGGATAGGTATATTCATTGTACACAGTTGTGTCCAGTTTGGTCGACCGCCTGTCACAAACCAATTATCAATCTAATCTGTGGTATTTGGGTTAGTGTTGGCCACTGTGGACTGTGTCATGCATGTATGATCTCTTTAGAGTGTAGAGGAATCATCTGACAATTGTTTGGAAGGGTGCAATTTTGATGGGCCGTGTACATTATGTAATGGGGGACGGTTGGAGACTGTGTACATTCCTGGTATGTATGACCACCATGGGACAACATCGTCCACTGCATTGTGCTCATCCCCTGCAGTTCAATGTGTCATGTGCCAATGTTTGCACATTTGTGTCTGCACGCCAGGTGCACTGGTGCTGTACCATGACAGTGCACCGTCTTGTCTTCCTGCATGTGTGGAGTGATGGCCTCTGCCCCACCGGGAGTACACAATGTACCAGTAATGTGCGCTCCCATGCCACAAACAGTCATGGGGTTCATGGCACATGTGTGCACACCACTCCAGACACAGGACAGACAGTGGCAATGTGGGCATGTGCAACGTACAGGCACATGCAGCCATCTGATATGTCCATGTGGCCTGTAGCACTGAGGGGTGATATCATGCTGTCCACTGTGTGATGCAGTGCAGCACCGACGCAGCCACTGACACCTGTCCACTTTTTATTATCCCATAGGTGTGCAGGCTCAACGGAGCGCATCCGTGCACCTAAATTCTCACAAGATGAGCTAAACACCCTGGCACATGAGGTAAGGTGGAGAGAACATGTGTTCTTGCACAGGGGCCACCCGATGCTGCTGTGCGGCGAGCAGGAGGAGGTGACTGCAGCGGTGAATGCAGTTGGTGGTCGTGGAGAGATCGACTGAGGCAGTCCGGAGCATTGGAATGACCTCCTGCGGCGGCAAGGAGGAGGTGGCACAGCGCCACAGAGACAGGACCAGAACTGGTGGTGGTCCACAGGAACACCAGCAATGTGTGCAAGCCACACATGGCGGTGGTGGCATCCACATTGTGGATGGTGGCAGTGGCAGGTGTGCCAGGTGGTGGTTGAGACATCCCTTGCACTTCCAAGGCTAGGTCTGTATTCACATGTGCAACCCCTGTATGTGGTGCAGGCAGGGTGCATGGTCCTGCTTTTGGTGTCCTGCACAGGCTGCACTGTATCCTGCAGAAATGATGGCTGGCATGGTCAAGATCACTGTGGGGTGGGTGGGTGCATGTTGGCACAGGCTTGTGTGAGGTGGGTACCTGTCCTGAGGGCTGCATGGTGTGGTGGTGGTGGTAGTGGTGGTGGTTTGCCACAGTGTCCATGGATGGATGACTGACCCTGTCCTATTCTCTCCTCAGCACTCTCGGACAGGCCTGCACCACCACAGCATGGTCCACAGATGTCTAGCCAGGTTCCGAGGTTGTGGAGGAGTTTGAAGGCGATAGGCCAACAACATCTGGACTTTATGTATCTCAGGGCTGTAGGGGCCCAATGCATGTGGGCATACCCAGGGACAGGGCATGCAACTGCCTTGGGAGGAGGGGCACACCTCACCAGGGGTGTTAGGAGACAGTGGGCACCTGGATGTTGCCCCAACTGAGAGTGATGGGGTGGGAGGTACTGCTGGTCACTGTCACCAGTGCAGATGACAGTGATGTCTCTACATGCACATCAGCTGGACATTCCTGTGCCAGAGGATGTAGGGGTGGGGCTTGCTGAAGGCCATGGAACAGGTCAGGGTGCTTCTGTAGGTGTCGGCAGTGTGGCTGAACACATGGTGGTGGGTGGTATGGGTGGTGTTGCAGGACAGCAAGGCGTGCATTTTCTGACAACTGCTGAGGTTCCAGTCCATATGGTGCCACAGCCCACTGCCACTCGTACGCAGCAGCTGGCTGTAGCAGTTGGTGCAGTGCCACAGGCATCACTGCCAGCTGCTGCTGTGGGTCCTGTGCCTCTGGTCCATGAAGGCCATGGTGCCCGGCCACTCCTGCAGGCTGCTGTCACATCACAGCAGGAGGCCCGTCTGGACCTGCATGCCATGCAGCGTGAGCTGCGGCATGAGCTGGTCAGATCACGGGAGGCAATAAGACTGGGCTTTGCTCATGCTGAGCAGCAGGCAGAGGACAGGTTTGGCCTCCTGGTGGGTGCCATAGAACCGTGGCTTCTCTGGGTTGACTGCTGCAGTGGTGGCAATTGGTGGTGTCATGCAGGGTGTGCCTATTAGTTGGCAACATGGGTTTGTTGGCTCTGGTGCACATGGCAGAGGGCACACAGGCAGGCACACTGTGGGTGCAGGCTACCACTGTTACCAGTTCCAAGCCATCACAAACTCCACCTGCAACCAAGCGGCGCCATGGCCGTCCATATATCCTATCTGCCTCCACCAAACCCGGGGGCACAGGAGGCCAACCAGTGCCTGCCTCACCTTCCACTTCAGCTGTGTCCTCTGCACAGAGCACCCCAGGTCCGTAACCCATAGTGCGAGAGCACGCTGCATGCGTGGGTTGCGTCGCCGGTGATGCCCACAGGCTGTCTGGCGTACTCTAGGTGCTTCCCTGTCATGCATGGGCAGATCTGTGCACACGCGTGCACACACACACACACACACACACTCCCACCAACACAGTTGCCCCTCACACCTCACAGCACATTGCACCTCCCCACCATGATTACACCGCTTGTGTGTATCCCCACCACATATGTGCTGCACAATCATGGAGTCACACCATGCACACACTATTTGTATTACACTGGGTTTGTTTGCTGTTGTGATTCTGGTTTTCACTGTAATGTTAGTCTGTGCACATTAAAATTGTTGCTCACTTGTACTCTTCAGGTTGTTGTGCAGTCTGTACTTACCCTCTGGTCTGTTGCAGTATCCTGATGATGTTGTCCCGGTGCTGTATGGCCCTGCATGCCATGCGAGGTCCCTCCTCTCCAGTTGCTCCACTATCCCCTGACCACTGGCTCTGGCTCACTGTCAGACTGTCCCTCAGGTTCAGGTGCCTGTATCCATGGTTCATTGCCATGTTGTGCAGCATACAACAGGCTAGGAAGATCAGCGCCTACAGGAGTGTATATTGTAGGCACCACCTGATGTGTCAAGGCATCTAAATCGCATCTTCAGGATGCCAAACACCCTCTCTATAATGTTTCTTGTTCTGGCATGTGCCTCGTTGTAGAGCTCCTCCGCCACTGTGGCCGGTCGGAGTACTGGTGTGAGCAGCCAAGGCCGCAGGGGATAGGCACTGTCTCCTGTCAAAACATATAACTTGTTAGTGCTGTACTGTGGTCTGTCAGCTGCTGTCCTGCACCTGTCTGTACCCTCCCACATCCCTTCCCTAGCCTGCAATGCCTGCCCCATCCATGCTGTTGTGTGTTTGCCTTGTGTACTACAACTCACCGACTAGTTGTCCACTGGGTATTCTGCCCTCCTCAAAGGCCTGACACAGCTGAGACTGGTACCAGATGAAGGCGTCGTGGGCACTGTCGGTACTGTGCATATACATTGGTGATGCGCCCGCCGCATCGCACACCACCTGGCAGTTGATGGAGTGGTACCCTTCCTGTTCACATACACATCACTGCCATCTCCAGGTGGTGCACAGATGGGGACATGGGTGCAGTCAATGGCACCCAGTACAGATGGTAGGTGCGCAACTCTCGATGGAACTGCTGCATTGTTTCTCTGCGCTCTGCTGCTGTGCTGGGGAATACTATGAATTCGAAGCATGTGGCAGGAGAGCCTCTAGAAATTGGGTCAGGATGTGTGAGGTGGCAGACTGTGTTACCCCAATGGTGTCCCCATTGGTCGTTGGAACATCCCTGTGGCAAGGAAGCACATCGCTGCTGTCACTTTCTCCTCCACTGTCATGGCATGACTGCATCTGGTGTTTGCAGCTGCTCATGCAGGAGTTCCAGAAGCTGCCTCAACATTCCCTGTTCATCGGTACCGCCAACGATGTGGTCATCAGGCAGGGTCTCAAAGGAGACCCTGGGCGGTGCAAGCCTGTTTGCAACATACCGTCTCCTGAGCCTGCGTTGTGGCCCATGTTGTGCCTGCTCCTTTCCCACCTCCTCCTCCTCCACTACAGCTGCCATCAATGGCAGGATCACTGCTACTGGGACTGCACACATTCCTGTGCTGCTCCTCCTCCTCTGTGTTTTGCCCTGTGTTTAGACACGGCCTTTTTATAGGCGGTAACTAAGCGCCGCACTAAGGGCTCACGCTATGTATCCAAGCGTGGCGCTGAACCTTTGAATATCCCTTGCGCGTCCCTCTGCGCACCTCACCATCCTTTGCCCTCGCATACATTACTGGTTAGCCCAGCGCCTACTGCAGTTTGGCAGCACTATTTGGCCTTTTGAATATAGTGCAGACCTGCGCTTAATCCCAGACGCTTAAATTCATGGCAAACGGTTTTTGCCCAGAAAGCTTTGAATATCTGGCCCCATGTGTTTTATTTCTAGGGGAATACTATCACCAGGTAAAGGGTACAGCCATGGGGGGCTACATTTGCCCCAAACTATGTGAACCTTTACCTGGGACATGGGAAGAAATGTGATCTATGATGTCAATAAAATCCTTTCTTTTATAACATTGACCTCTGGAGGCATTATATCGACAATGTCCTGATGGTGTGGCGCAGTAGTGCAGCAGAACTTGATGAGTTTGTTAAATATTTGCATGAATCTAATCGTAACTTGAAATTCTCTTTACAGCAAAGTTTAGTTGAAATTAACTTTTGGATCTTAGTATTACTAAAAACTCAGATGTAACTTTCAAAACAGATCTCTTTAGAAAGTTCTCAGATCAGAATACATTACTCCTGCTTGAGCTGCCACCCGCCCACACCATCAGGAACATTCCTCGATCTCAATTTTTATGTGTCAAAAAATTATTCTGCACCTTGTGATTTTGAGATGAAATTGTCAGAGATGTCAAATAGATTCAGGGTGATAGGGTATAGTACTGACGATATAGCTAATGTTGAAAAATATGTTAAGGAGATTCCGAGAGAAACACTTTTGGAATATAAACCTAAGTCAGGTCCTGAGTCAAACAAGATTAATTTCATTACTACATAGGTACGAACTCTAAAAGGTAGAAGCCATTGTATGAAAACATTGGCCCATTCTTTATACAGATGCAGCATTGGGGAATAGTAGATACCTTACCACGTACAATGTATCAGAGGGTAAAATTGATCTGACCACTTGGTACATTCTTTTGCAACCAGTGATTAGAAAATCACAAAATTGCTTCCATCACCCCTAGGGTTGCTTTCACTTTGCCGTTGCAAGTTCTGTGAAGTAATAGAGAAAACTCAGACTTTTACATCAGTTAATACTAATGTGATGTTCGAGATAAGGGAGTTTATAAATTGCTCTACTACTTGCGTAGTATATTTAGCTACATGTGTTTGCAACTCCTTTTATGTAGGGAAGACATCTCACACCTTGAAACAAGAGTATACGAGCACCTTAGTGATATCGACAGGGGATATTAAAATGCCTTAGCCAAACACATGGGTACATCTACAGAGTCGCACTCTTTTAGATTTGTAGGTATTGAAAAGGTTAAACTTGGTGTTAGAGGTGGAAATCTTGAGAATTTGCTACTATGCAAAGAAGCATATTGGACCTTCCGACTTGGGGCAATTTTGCCCCAGGTCTGAATAAGACCGTTTGATCTTCCTCCTACTTGAAACGTTCACAAAAGGCTATAAGAAATAAGTTATATAACTATGTTAGTCTGGGTTGTCCTAAATCCATTGTTAATAATGAATAAGACTCTCCTCTGCTGCTGTTTTTTCAGTATGGCATGAATTTGCAGATTGAGAATTATAAAGAGTTTAAATTAATTATTTTTGATATTTTTAGTGTTTTGATTTTTGATTATTTTGTTTTGCTGTCTGCATAGTTGGCCTCTCCATCTACTATGTCAGCCCTCTTAAAAGTTTTTCTTTTGGTATAGTGGTATCATTACTAAGAGGAATGTGATATAAAATATATAATACCCTAAATATGTGGATTTTTGATATATAGTTCATTTATTTCTTTTGTAATTAGATTGCTTAAGCCACCTTCCATATATTAGGATTTAAATAATGTGCTGACACTTTTTACTTTCCTGTGCTGGAGATCACGGTTATTCTGATGTGCTAATATTAAAATTATAATTATTAGTATACATTTTTGCATATAAAGTATATAATGGGGTTAATTGAATCAAACCTAAACAAATTAAAATATAAACAAGCCATTTATAATAATTAAGAAAATGTAATGGATTTAATGACCCCTATTTTAAAACATCAGAAATTGTTCCTGTACCTCTATTGTATTAAGCTTTATTAATTTCATTAGTTGATTACTATCTCATTAAATGATGCTGTATTTAGAGACTCACTTGAGGTGTGGGTTTGTCCCGAGGAAGTGCATGTAGCATAAAACCGGTCGGGTGTTTTGAGTTTGTAGCACCTATTTGGCAGTGACTGCAAGTTTTGTATTTTGCCTTTGTCTTGGCACATAAATGCAGTTGTTTTATTTTATTATGGTGGATGGTGCCCTTATTTCATGTGTTGGATTAACTGTTCACTTGAGGAGCATGTCGGTGAATGGAGCCTGCTTTCCTGTTGTTGTAACATGTCCACAGGAGGCAACATGTTGGCACAGAAGGGTGAGGAGCAGGGCCTGCATGGAAGCGCAGGCCCAACTTCACTAAGGCTGAGACAGATGCCCTCTTTGAGGCCTACCTCGACAGGAGGCCCTGTTGAGTGGTGCCATGGGCTCACCACAGGCCAGGCTGCTGCATGGGTGAAGGTGGCCACCTGTGTCGGTGCAGGAGTGCTGCAAAAGGTTGGAACTGTCAGGTGGTGGATTAAGGAGAAGGTGACTGACCATCAGAGCATCCTGTAATGCCACTGGGGAGGGCCAGTGGATGCACCCACACTGATGCTGACATAGGAGTTGGTGGCAGCCACCATGCACCACACCACAGTGGAGGGTGTGCCTGAGGAGGCTTCCAGATTGATGGCAGCCCATCACTGCATGGTATGTATGTCAGACACATACAGCAGGTGGCCCAGAGGGTGCATACATGGGCATGCTGGAGTGCATGCGGTCATCATGCATGTCATGTGCATGTGTACACCCAGGCACATGCCATGCTGCAGGACACATGCAATGGCAGTGCATCGGGGCACATGTAGGCATTACATCACTGACACACCTTTCTTCTCTTGCAGTACCAGCATGCTTCCATGCAGAGGATGGGGTACCGGCAGCAGCAGCAGCAGCCATGGCCACCAGTACGGTGCCGGAGGATGAACTTTCCACATCCATTGGCATCCAGGGGCCTGACAGGCTGCAGCTCAGCACCACGGTGCCAGTGGATGTCCTAAACCTAGGGTTGGATGGGGCCCTGGATATGATCCTGCAGGATGCCAGCCTTGGTGTCCTGTGTGGAGACACTGATCAAGGTGGGGTCTGACACTGATGACAACTACTCACAGCTCCTGGACAGCATGGGCAACATTGTGGGCATGTCTCCCTGCTGGCATCATAGGCAGGTCCCACGTCCAGTGCTCTGCAGTGGCAGAACAGCTGCCTGCCACCACTGCGGGTGTCCGGTGTGTGATGCCATGGATGTGCCCTCGGCAGTGGTGGTGGTGGGCTGTACAGGCGCAGGGTGGCATACAGCAGCCAGATGGAAGACAGCAGCAGACTGGGTGCCATTGGGCAGTCAGTCACAGGGTCCGCCAGGGTGTGCGCTGTGCCCATGCCATCTGCAGACCCCACTGTGCAGCATCCACCAGAGAAGGGTGCTGTGCAGCATGGCAGGTCACCATCAGAGGAATGGCATCCCACCAGGAGCTCCAGGATGCCGACCACCTGGCTGAGCACACCTGGCTGCTGCGGTGTTCATTCAGCAACAGGTGCTGCTCACCACTGGGGTGTATGCACTGCACATGGTGGTGCATCAGTTAGCTGAGAAGCAGGAAAGGGGCACTGTGCAGATCCTGCAGGGATACAATGCATGCAGGAGGCCACAACTGCATCCTTGGATCATATTGCCAGTGCACATTCACATGGCTTTGTGCTGCTGGCTGCCACAGGGCATGACCATGCACAGGAGACCTGCCACAGTGTGCTGTCCACCCCAGGACACAGCGTTGGGTGACCCCAACACAGTTGACACCATGCTCTGATGTAGGCATCCCAGGCACACCCAGAGCTGGCCTGTTTGGGCACCTGCACACCCCATGAGGACACAGTCGTGGTCCCATGGTTCCACCATGAAGGCTGTTGCATACCCCCTGCTGCTGTGTAGCCTGTGGCTGCTGACTGACCCAACATGGCCACCCCTGCAGCTGTGGTGGCCATGGTTCTGTCAGTGGCCTGATCTGTCAGGCTGCCATGACCACGGTCTGCAGCTGCTGCCCTGTGCACACATAGGTGGTGTGTGTGTGCTTCACCACTGGTATCGTGCCTGTGTGCTGCCGCATGCTGCCTGGATGTGTGCATGCCCAGCCACTGGACTATGGTGTGGGCATGATAAGGGCAGTCTAGCACTGGTTGCACCTGTGCCTCAGTGCAATGTGTCTGATCCATGCCACATTTCAATGCCTGGGTAGGTGGGTTCATGTGTGTGTATATGTGTGTGTGTGTGTGTGTGTGTGTGTGTGTGTGTGTGGTTGTGTGCCACTGACTCCCTACCCTGTTTCACCTCTGGTGTGCATGCCCTCACCATGCATGTCCCTGCATGTGTGCTGTACCTGTCTGTGTGGCCCATACATGTGTACCGCACCACCTACCTGTGTTCACCATAGTGTTCCTGTGCGACAGTGTCATGGTGGCATTGAGTCTGCTGCATCGGCCGGGTCCCTCCACCCAGAGGGTGGCTGTCCCACCTTCCATCCCACTGTCCCCATTGTTTCCACTACTGTTGCCTTCATCAGCCTCAACAGCTATCCCACAATCAATGTCCATGTTGTGCAGTATACAGCAGGCCAGGAATGGGCCACAGGATTTTGAGGGCTGTATTGTAGGGCACCGTGTGACATGTCTAGGCAATGGAAACATGCCTTCAGCATGCCAAATACACGCTTGATGATGTTGCATGCTGGCATGTGCCTCATTGTACTGTTCCTCTTCTGGGGATGACGGGCACTGGTAGGGGTAAGCAGCCAGGGTCTCAGTGGGTATACACTGTCACCTGTGTGGAGAATGAGATGGTTAGCCCTCTGCTATGCTGTGTTGTGCCCTTGCCTGTCCCTAGCGCACCACCACTATGCACCTCTGCCCACCTCCCATCCCCAGGTCTGCTCTCCATGTTGCACCATGCACATGCCATACTCACCCATTAGGTGGCCTGTGGGACATTCCCACGTTCAAAGCTGTGGCACAGCACAGAGCTGTGCCAGATGAATGCATCATGTGACTCCCAGGGTGTGTGGCGCAGACATTGGTGATGCGCCCATGGCATTGCACACCACCTGGCAGTTGATCGCGGGATCTCCTTCTTTATACACACTGGTCCCTCAGGGCCAGGTGGCATGTGGATGCCCATGTGGGTGCAGTCAATGGCCTCAATCATGCCAGGCATGCGTGCCACCCTGTGGACATCCTGCATAGTTGCTGTACACTCCACCTGTGTGTGGGAAATGGATGAATTCCAAAGCACGTGACAGTAGAACATTGAGGAACTATGTGAGGAGGCAGGATGTGGCTGACTGGGTGATGCCTGTGATGTCCTCTTTGGTCTTTGGATGGTGCCTGTGGTGAGCAGACACATGATGGCGTCACTTTCATCTTCACAGACATGGTATGGCTCCGTCTGGTGGGTGCCTGCATCTTCTCACTGCACAGCTCACATAGCTGCCTCAGAATGGCCCTGTTCAGGTGGTACTGGCCCATGATCTCAGTGTCGCCATAGTTCTCAAGGTGATGTGGGCATGGTGCCACCTATGTCAGACATACCACCCGATGGGCCTTCGTCAGCCACATGGCTGTTCCTCCTGCCCCCCACACCCCTCATTACTGCCTCCATCAAGATGGGCACACTATCCATGGCCCCTGCTGTCCACTGTCCCCTGGGTGGTTGGCTGCTGGCTGTGTGCCACCCTGGTACACAGGTTGTGTCTCTCTCTCTCTGCCCCTCTTTCCCTCTCTATGCCACCTCTCTGTCCCTCTCCTTCTGTGTCTGGGCTTCTGTCTGTCTGTCTCTCTTTCTCTCTCTCTCTCTCTCTCTCTCTCCTCTACCCCTGGCACAACTGCTGTCTGTGTGTCTGCACCCTGTATTTATAGGAACAAGTCTGGTTGAAGCAAGTTCGATTGCTCCCTTGCGCCATGGTTTCATGGTTGAATATGCCATTGCACTGGATATTCATGGGAACACCCTGCACTTGTGCTGCATACATTATAGTTGTGCATTGGCACAATGGATTTTGCGCTGTGCACTGGCTCCCACTGAATATGGCTCCTCAGTAAAATTCCACACTTGCACTGTTGCACCATGTGCAACTCTCTGAATATCCGGCCTCTCTATGTGGCCCTCCTATCCCTCAGGGTCTGGCTCTTTTTTTACTGAAACAGCTTGGTTTCCTGGTTTTGGAATTCTTCATCTTTTGCTTCGGGCATGTCTTAGTGGCTGCTGTGATCCCTTCCTAACCACTTTTGATCCAGACTCATATCTTCCTCAAGACTAAGTAAGTGTCCCTCAAAATCTCTCCCATTTTCCATAGTCCACCTTCTGAAATCTAGTACTTTCATCTTTGAACTTGGTGTTTCCATCCCATGTTAAGTCAGAACTACACCTTCCAGTGATCTCTACTACCAACGGGTCCTCCACCATGATGTCCTGGATGTTATCTCTGTTTGTTAATACCATGTCCTGGATGGCTTCCTCTCATGTTGGCTTGGACACTGCCTGTATCCAATATCAACTGACTCCTAGCACAGGTGCTGGATATATAAAATTGATATACTAAACAAAATATTAATAAGACTTTACAATAAGGACTTTCATCTACCAGAATAGGGCTAAGGAATTACCTTATTTGGCATACGTGAATGATGTGGTCCTAATATCCACCAGCTATATTTGCATTTAGAGAATTACACAATGTGATGAAAATATACTAGAAATAAACTATGAAAAAACAAAATACATGATTTGTAATGAAAGTATGATTTAACAAGGCAAGAACATTAGATTATTTTGTCACAGACATGACATTGAAAGGATTAATAGCTTTTGCTAGTTAGGTATAACATTTCCTACAATTTGAAATGGAATGAACATAAAAATCAATAAAACAGAAAAAACACCATTCTTACCAGTAGTTGATAGATTCTCAGTATAAATATGGAGGTATCTCAATCACAGACTGTATTAAGGCTCTAAATGCATAAGTTAGTAGCCGATCCTATATGGGTAGAAATATGGGTAATGAGGTATTGGGGACCCTAGAGTCAATTATGAATACATTTTACAAAATATTATTGGGTCTTCCTTTGGGTGCTTCCTCAAATTTCATTAGAATAGAACTAGGATGACTACCAGTGAGTAATAAAAGCAGAACAAAGACAAGCTCTTTTTTGTAAAAACTTACACTGTGTCTGTCTCTAGGTTATCAGGGTATGTCGGATGAAGCCATAGAATACATAACTAGAGGTTTCCTTTCCTTGTGTAAGTATTTTTAGCAAAATATTAAAACTTTATGGGTTATTAAATTGTTTAACTGAGTACAATAAAACCCATAGAGGAAATAAGTTAAAGTTAGAAATCGAATTGGAAATACATATACATAATGAAGTAAATTTAGTTAAAATAATAAAATAAGTATTTGGCTGGTGGATAATAAACAAAATTATGATTTGGACCCATACTTGATCAAACAAACAAACAAACAAATCCAAAATGAGAATTTTAACAAAATTCAGATTTGGGTATTACCAACCAAAGACTCAGGAGATACTATGAACCAATTACATCTGCTGATACTCTGTCCATTATATAACAAAAAGAAAATTATTTTGAGAATAACCTGGGAACTTTAAGTATGGATCCTAACTACCAGTTGAGTACCCTTCTAGGCTCAGACAACCCAGACATTATGGAAAAAGTGATCCAGTTCTGTAAAATAATAGAACAAAAAAAAAACGTCACTTAGTATAAATGAAAGGAACAACAGGAGAAAGTGCAATACAATTAAAATAGTCAACAGAGAACTGTGTAATATAAAGAAGTTTGTTAAAATAGAAATTGTGCAATAGCATCACTACCAATTAAGAGGATAGGTAATTCATTGTGTAAAATAGTTAAGGATAGTGTTAACAAATTGTATAATATAAATGTGACCTATTTTTGTAATGTACAGATGTTTTTGAATATGTTTTATTTTATGTGCATTGTGATATATTTGTAATGACAATTTTAATTTGTCCATCAAATAAATTGAATTGAATTGATATACTGTAGTAACTGTCATAGTTTTATGGGATAATGAATCTTGCACATAACTGTATTCCTGAACATTCTACAAATGTTGGTGTTCACTACACTCATCCTAAAGTCCTTTGTAAGATGTTATATTGCAGGTAAAATAGAATGTATGTGTTAAATAAGGAAAGTTTCAAAAATAATCTCCTCGTTGTCTCAGTCTTGCAGCTTTGGTCTGTTATAAGCCAAATGGAAGGAAATCTTTCTGCCCTCTTAATGTTGACTCTCTCTTAAGAAATTGTACAAGCTAGGATTTTTTTTAACATCAGACAAAACAAAAAACTACATCATCCACTTGAACTATTCTCTAGGTAAGCAATAATACCTGACAGGGTGCGGTATTAGGCTATACCGGACCACCCAGAGGCGAATGAGGCCCGACGCCACAGGCGGAGGGCCTTATAGCCCCTGGAAGGTCCGGTATAGCCTATACCACCCACCCTGAAGGGTATATTGCACAGAAAATGGGCACTGTTTTTATATGTTTAAAATAAATAATGTTATGCTTGCATGTTGAAACTCTGAGGTGTTTCATATATTTTTCTATTAAATAGTTCCTCCACCTGCAAGAATGGAGCTGGTTGTCATGGTTACCTCCAACACACACACACACACACACACACACACACACACACAGGGCTTAACATTATTAAAATGCTTTGTTTACTGTTTATTTAATTAATTCTGAGTTGAACAACGGTAATGTTTTAAAATTATTCAGTCCTTCAAATATCTTCATCCTGGGACGGTCC
Source organism: Neoceratodus forsteri (assembly GCA_016271365.2). Taxonomy (NCBI): domain Eukaryota; kingdom Metazoa; phylum Chordata; order Ceratodontiformes; family Ceratodontidae; genus Neoceratodus; species Neoceratodus forsteri. Next base: position 1,876,508,636 of record CM057456.1, read on the forward strand.
ATTTACAGTGCTTAGCTATCACAAATGGAGTGGGAGGAAGGTGGGGCATGAGTAATTTACTTGACTTTCTTGAGGTTTTTTCTTTTTATTTAACCACCCCAGCTCACTACCAGCAAGAGAAGTAGCTTTGAGATCAACTGTGTGTTTAGTGACAGTGCAGCCAGAAGAGATGCAATCGCTGAGGAGTAGCAGTAGTTTTCTACTCCGTCGGAGAGCACGGTATTTGCAGCAGCTGTCATGCCGCAGATGGAAGTTCATCTGCGGTATGCTACTCTAAGAAAATACCGGTGCTCTGATCTACAATACTAGTGGTACACATCTATTTATGTGTTAGTTTAATTACTGCCCAATTTTGCAACCGGAAAACTTTTATGCTGATATGTTTTAAGTTCATGACAGTCTGTTACTGTTTGCTTTGTTTTTGGGCCATGAAAAGATTATGGCCTGACCACCAGTTTTACTATGATTGCTTTATGAGTGCTGCAAGATGGTGGCTGTTTATGGTGAACATTCGGGTGCCCATTAATTAGATGAGTGATGAGGCACTCCAGATTCGTTCTTGTTTTATGTAGGCTCTATCGGAAATAAATGAATCTCTTGTTTAATGTTTCAATTATGGGATTCATTTATTTCCCAATACCATTTTCTAATTATTTATTTATGAATTACATTTTATCATCAGAACCTGAAAAATTATGTATCACCTTCTGTTGCTGAACAAGACTTTGAAGATATGGATCTTCTTTTCAGTATAATTAATAAACAAAGCCACTTAATTCCTTTTATATGCCTGAAAGCCTTCATCTTTCTTTGCCACCACAGAATACAGAATCAACAACAGTAACAACCTATGATAAAAAACTTCACATCATATTAAGATCAAATATGTCAAACTATATGAATTTGCTCTGGCAATTGGTAAAGTTGTTTACTGTGGAGAATGTGGTAGAATAGGTTGCTATACAGGACATTGGACTTAGTCTGATCCTTGCTGAATATTTGGTCACCAGCTTTAAAGGACACCTTAAAATGATGACCTTTGTAAGTAATTTCAGCCAGGTTTCATCAAAGGCCATATGCTGAGATGGCCCTAATCAGAGTGCAATGATCTTCACTTGGTGAGACATAGGAAAGTGAATGTTTTGCTTCTGTTTGGGTTAGATTTTCAAATGTCATAAAATGGACACAACTCCTAGTTACATCTGGTGGGATTTTCAAAAGTCATAAAATCTTAGTTACATTAGTATCAGAAACTGCCCTTGTCTAGCCCATGCTCTATCTTGTTAGAGTTATTTTCAAAAGCCGGACTTATCTGCATACTTTCCAGCTGTTTTAGAGTACTAAACTTCCAGTTTTAAATAAAAAGTTAGGCATAGATGTAAATGATAGATCAGATTACATTCTGTCCAGGCACATTTATATCTAAACTTTGCAAACCAGACATAACTACTATAAGTCAGAGTTTTGAAAATGGGACTTAGCGACAGTGTATCCCTGCTTTGAAAATGGACATGGGTGAAATTTGGCTTGTACCTATAGTATATACATGGATATATATATGGTAGGAAGTGGATTACAGCTGCAGAGTATGCATATGGGTATTGTAGTCCATTATATATTTAAGTTCCTGTCATGCACAGTAAGCTTTTCTTTGTGTATGTCTAGTGATGTAAGACCACTATCTCAGTAGAAAAAGATGGCCATCAAACTGACACACCATGTATAAGTCTCTTCTTGCACTGGCCACAATATATCACATTGGCAACAAAGCCTTATGCATAATTTTCAGAAAGTTCAGTAAGTACTTATATGGACAGAAATACACTCTGCTAACAGATCACAAGCCTCTACTGTCAAATCTGGGGCCAAAGGCTGCAGTACCAACTCTTGCAGCACTCCAGATGCAAAATGGCCCTAATGTTGTTGGCATATGACTATGACATCAAATACAGATAACAGAACTGCAAATACAATGTGAAGACTGCCATGTAAGAATGCTACCACAAAGGAAGACGATATGACAGTATTCCATCTTTCACGTCCCAAGGACTTACCCACTGCTTCTTAAGATGTTGCAGCAGAGACACGGCAGATCCTGTCCTCTCCAAAGTCCTAGATTTCACCCTAAATGGATGGCCTAACTTCACAAGAGATCTAACCTCCGACCTTTCTTAGACAAAAGGACCAGTTGCCACAGAGCAAGGCTGTGTTCTGTAGGGAACTCAAGTTGTAATGCCTCCAAAGTTCCACAAGAGGTTACTTTCTGACTTACATAACAGTTATCCCAGAATCTCTCAAATAAAGGCATTGGCCAGAGAATACCTCTGGTGGCCAGGACTTAATCAAAATATCCAGCATCTTGTCCAACAATATGCCATGTGCCACTGTCCGCAACCAACTTGATACAGCACCCATGCATCCTTGGTCCTAGGCTACCATACCATGGGACTGCATCCATATTGACTATGCTGAGGTGGACAAACAACACTTTTGGTAGTAATTAATGTCAACTCAAATGGCTGGAACTGTTGCCCACACAGTCACAACTACTAAAAAGACTATAGACCTTTTAAGACAACTTTTGTCTCTTATGGCCTACCACAAAGTTAGTGTTGGACAATGGGCCCCAATTTTCTTCCCATGTCTTCAAACTATTATTAAAGTAAAATGGCATCTGACATATTTTGACTCCACCTTACCATCCAGCATCAAATGGTGCAGCCAGAAGAGCTGTAAAACATTAAAAAGTGTAAAATTAACCAGATTCACGGCAAGTACCTGCAGCTCAAAGGTTGGCTCATTTTCTGTTTGCTTACATAAACACTCCTCACACAGTCACAGAGTAAACACCTACTAAACTGTTCCTAAAACATCAACCTCATACCCAGCTGTCATTGCTCAAGCCAGACTTGGCAGACACTGTCACAAAGCATCAATTACAACAGCTAAAAGCTGTGACAAGTCAGCCAAGGGAGAGGTGATGGTTCAAGATTGTAGACATCCCAAAATTTCTTGGATCCTTGGGGTGGTAATTAAAGCATGTGGATCTTGCCTTATGCAGTTCACATGGGACAGCAACTTGTTCATGTACATGCAAATCACCTGCTGCATTCTAAAGTTCCAGCAAATGCAGCAGAAGATGTCACTCCAGCTGAGGATAGTGACACAAAGGACTTTGCTCCTGCCTGAAAGTTCCACTTTAGCGGTGCCAAATAATAATAAAACACCTGTTCCACCAGCAGTGGTTATTCCAGCCTGCAAATATCCCCTGAGGCTCCAAAGACTGCCACAAAGACTTGACCTTTAAAGTCATGTACTAAACCTGTACCTCTGTGTAACTAAGCTGTTACTTGTACCATTACTTAGTTAGTAACAAGTCCTATCCAGTGGCAAAATAATCCCTGAACATGTTTCTGGGTATCAAACAGTCTACTTTGGCCCAAAAATTAAAAAATGTTACTGTTAAAGTATTTAGACAAGATTCTGTCTAAGGGGAGGAGTGTAGTATATACATGGTTCTATATGGTAGAAAGTAGATTAGAGTTGTGGTTTATGTATATGGATATTGCAGTCCATTATATGTGTAAGTTCCTGTCATGCACAGTAAGCTTTTCTTTGTGTATGTCCAGTGATGTAAGACCACTATCTCTGAGCAGAAAAAGCTGCCCACTAAACTGATACACCATGTATAAGTCTCTTCCTGCACTGACTCACAAAATATCACAGTGCCCAAAGTTATACAACAGAATATTGCATCTAGACATGGGCTGTGAGTCCCCACTTTGATTTTCTTACATTTGACATTGTGAACCATTTAAAGGTGCTAGCCCTATTTGGGTGTTTTAGAGATTTGCCTGGAACTGTTCTAAGATGGCTCTATTCATTGTGGATGGGAGAGGTGATTAGTGATAATTGTTCTTTCTGGTCACACCAGACTTCTCTGAACTATGAACTCCCTCAGGGTCCTACTCTACATCCATATTGTTCATGGTACATCGGCTTCCATTGGGAGATTATAAGACAATACACTGTGAGGTTTTGCTACACTGACTCTGCTCAGTTGTTCCTGTCCTTTACCCTGGCAATACATCAATAATGTTGCTATTTGAGCAATGTCTGTTGAAAATGAGATCCTGAAAGGCCTCAAACTGGCTGATTCTGAATATGGAAAGACTGAATTGCTCATGGTAAGGAGTGATCATCAGTTATTGGCCTTAAAAGGTACACTGAAGCTCCTTGTCTTTGATGGGGTTCAGCTGATGGCAGAGAGAGAAGATCATAGTTAGGGCTGAATTATGGCATCCTAGGCCCTGAGACATGTGGAAGATGAAGGCTCCTCACACCTCATGAACTCTCCACTACCACATTCCACTGATATATTGCAAATGCTGACTAGAATGTGGTATTGAGAAAGTACTAGTATAATCAGTTATATTATTGATATTGTCATCAGTAACTGAAAGCAGCAGCACATGTTACATTAAAAGTTTGACCCATGTCTTTTTTATTCTGTTTAACACTGCCCATGTTCTCCTGTCTTAAAAGATTACCATTTTGCCTGTTTTGAGTCTGCCATAGCACTTTCTGACATTTTAAATAATTAATAATAATGCCTCTTTTAATACAGCTATCCCTCAGTTTTTCAAAATATTTCTTTTTATTTTGAGCACCTGTTGTTAAACAGCAATTTTCTTGTAACTAAAGTGAACTAGGATTTCAAGGACACTGCACGTTAACCTGATGGGACAATACGTGTTCAAACACAGTGGAGAATAATGATGAAAACCATGGATAGCTGTATTAAAAGAGCACTCTTTTAATTATTTCAAATGTAGAAAAGTACTAAAGTAGACTCAAAACAGGAGAAAGGGCATCTTACCAGACAGGCGACTAAAGGCAGTACGTTAAAAGTTTCACTTTACTGTAACTTGCACTGCTGCTTTAAATAACCTCATGCTTATGCTGCCAACTGGAAAAAATGACATACAGTACCACTAACCTCACCATCCATTTTGAAACCTGTAAAATTCAGAAGCAAACCCTGAGCAGAGCCAATAGGGCTGCAGCTGAGGAATTTGGGTAACAATATTGAACATTCATTTTTCTATATTTTACATCAAATTTTCAACATAGCCTCATGAAGAAGGAGGAGAAAATGTTCAATTCCTGGCCTAATGGAGATTTCACACAGGGACTGTGAAATCAGCTTTAGGACACAAAACACATTTTGGGCAGCAGTTGAAAATGACAGCTGTCACATTCATGAGGTGCTGTAGAAATAGCTATGTTGAAAATTTGGGGTAAATAATAAATATTACCAGAATTATGAGTCTGCATTTGCAAAATTCAACATAGCCTCATAACTTTTTTTATATTTTACACCAAATTTATAACATAGACTTCTTGTGACCCTGCCTCATGAAGAGGGCAGAAAAAATCTTCAACTCCTGTCTGAAAGGTGATTTCATGCATGAACCACAAATCACCTTTCTGGATGAAGAAAAACATTTTGGCCAGGATTTAAAATGACAGCTGCCACATTCATGAGGTGCTATAAAGATAATGAAAAGTACCTAAGTTATAAGCCTGCATTTACAAAATTCAATGTAGGCTCATAACTTTTTATATTTTACACGATTTTTCAACATAACCTTCTTATGATCCCATGTCGCAGACAAGGGCAGAGAAAATTTTCAACTCCTGCCCAAAAGGTTATTTCATGAAGGACAGTGAAATCACCTTTTGGGATAGATTTGCCTAATGTCAGTGCAATTGTTCATGGTAGAGTCCCAAAAAGGCATGTTGAAAATTTGACCACAAATATACTAAAGTACAAGTTATGCCACTAAGTTCAAAACACCATTAAAATACATTGAACTGCATACCTGTTTCTTCAGTTTGTGGTCCAGCTTTGAAGAGTGAAGATGGGTCTGCTGTCCAGAAAGGAGTATGGCGTTGGACCACCAATGGGTAAATAATGGCTTGGGGTGTGTGGGGTAGTGTGTGTGCTGAGTGAGGGACAGGAACAGCCATAAAGACATTGATGGACAGTTTTCTTTTTATAGGGTGAAAATAAAACACTACTGAGGTTTCCTGATCATGACACTGGTGGATTGGGTGCCACCATTGTCACTGTTATATTTTGAGGCTGGGGTGGGTGTAAGGTGGTGGGTGCTGAGAGGGAGTGTCGGGTGGGGGATGAATATATATAATAAAAGACAAAAAAGGAGGTGACTGACAGAACACAGCACAGGCTGCCATGTCCAAGATGATACCGGCTTTGTCGCCAATATATCCTGGTAGCCATATTGGACACAGTGGACTATGCCGTGTTCTGCTGTGACCTCTGCAAAATAGTGTTGTGTGACTGCTAATGGACAGTGCAGAGTGCTCCACATGTGTGTTTTAACCTGTAAGTTCAAAAATGCTGTTTTTTAATGAAACTACACTGAACACCATATTGGTGTTACCACCAACAACCATGTTTTGAAACCTTTTGAGTCACACCCATCGATTAGCTTTTTGTTCATGTGCATGCTTCTCTCCTGAGATACTGTAGCTTGTAGCATTATGCATCTGATGCAATGTCAGCTGGAGTTGTCAGTTTTAATATTTCTGTCACATCTAATGAAGGTAATATGTGATGAAATTAGTGTCCTAATAGCATCTGTGTATTCTAATTATTTACTTTTGTTTTATCCAAGTTCATCTTGTTTCTGTCACTTTATTCCAAGCTACTGGAGTCTGCGTGTCAGTCACTGATTTCATACATTCTTACTACTAATTGTGACTAGATGTTTCTCACTTTTGTTATAATTTGTATCTGTATTGTGCATCTGTATATAACCTGTTTTGCAAATTTGTGGGAAAATTTTTGCAATGAATGCTTTTAACCCATTGTCCATCAATCAATGAAAATATCACAACACTGGCTAATAGTTCCCTATCTCCTGCTCTCCCTCTGCTGTTCATCTACATGGAATTGTATTTTTTTGTTTTGACTTGGCGTTATATTTATATGTATGAGAATTAATATTTATAACTGAAACAATAGACTCTTAAATAAGGCACCATTATTCAGGTCCCTCCTCCCAACCCCAAACAACAAACTTAGAACCCCACTCAAATGTCAGTATATTCTGGGCCATTACTAGAGACGGAATTAGCAGATCGGCTAAAATAAATATTCTGCACAGAGTCTGTATTGCACTGTTTTACATAATTTTAAACTCATTCAATAGTTGTTAAATATCATGTCCAGAGTTTTATGACTGATACTTCTCAGAATCACAGCACAAGCTGGTCTGAAGTAAAATGCCATATTCTTTTAGACATGCAATGTCTATGTGTGATACAAAGCCTACCTTAGCTATCACTATTAAAAAAAGGATGCATTCTATAACAGGTCAGTCTGAGATGGTAGGAGCAGCACAAGCAGCAGAGTAGGTAGAAACATAGAACATAGAAACATAGACTTTGACAGCAGATAAGGACCACTTGGCCCACCCAGCCTGTCCATGTCCCTACCTATTGGATAAGCTGCAGACCCTAGTTAACCAACAGCCTACTTCTTCCTAGCCCCCACCAGAATTGCCTTATGTCTGTTCAATGTATTCTTGAATTCCCTCACTGTTTTTGACCCCATGACCTCCTCAGGAGGACCGTTCCATGTGTCCACCACCCTCTCAGTGAAAAAATACTTCCTCACATTGCTTTTGAGCCATCCGCCCTTTATCTTCAAATTGTGGCCCTTGTTCTTGCACATCTCTTTTCTGAAAATACTACCCTCTTGGACTTTGTTGATTCCTTTGAGATACTTAAAAGTTTCTATCATGTTGCCCTCTCTCTCCTTTCCTCAAGGGTATACATATTAAGATCCTTTAGTCTCTCTTCATATAGCAGACCCTGCACCATTTTAGTTGCCCTCTCTGGACTGCCTCCATCCTGTCTATGTCCTTGCAGAGATGGAGTCTCCAGAACTGCAAACATTACTCCAGGTGGGGTCACACCAACTGTCTGTACAGAGGAATATCAACTTTATGTTTTCTACTGGTGATGCCTCTCCCAATACATCTCAGTATCCCTCCAGCCTTCCTTATTGACTTCTCACATTGCTTGCTTACCTTTAGGTCATCTGATATTACTGCCCATGTCCCTTTCTGTTTTTGTTGTTTTTAGTACCTCCCACATTGTGTACTCTTCCCTGGGTTTTTGTTTCCAAGGTGCATTACTTTGCACTTCGTTGCATTGAATCTAAGCTGCCATACTTTTGACCATTCATCCAACCTTGCAAAGTCCCTACTCATCCTTTCCACCCACCCCACCCTTGCCTATTAACCCTGTGGCAAATGTTTGTGTCGTCTGCAAAGAGGCATACTTCTTCCTCCAGTCCCTCTGCAATGTCACTTATAAAGACATTAAAAGGACGGTCCCAGTACTGAACACTGCAGTACCCTGCTAGTAACCCACCTTTCTTCAGCATCAACTCTGTTTACATTACTCTCTATGACCTGTTGTCCATCCAATTTTCTACTCAGGCTACCACCCTGGGACCCACTCCCAGGCTGGTTAATTTGTTTATTAATCTTTGTGTGGGACTGTGTCAAATGCCTTGCTAAAGTCTAGGTAGACCATGTCCACAGCCCCTCCCTGGTCTACTACTTTGGACACCCAGTCAAAGAAATCTATTACATTTATCTGACATGACCTTCCTGCTGTGAATCCATGCTGCCTTGAGTCCTATGCCCACTGGCCTCCAGGTACTCAACAATTCTTTCTTTCAGAAGTGATTCCATAATTTTCCCTACCACTGAGGTCAACCTAACAGACCTGTAGTTTTCTGCCTCTGCTTTGCTCCCACTTTTGTGAAGGGAATCACATCCACCTTCTCTAGTCCTCAGGTACCACACCATCCTCCCATGACTTGTTAAAGAGGGTAGTCAGTGGTGTCACTAGTTCTCCCATAGTTCTTTTAGAATTCTTGGGTGAATCTCGTCAGGTCCCATTGCTTTATCAACCTTCAGTTTTTGGAGTTCTTTCAGAACTCTTTCTTCTGTGTATGGACTGGAATCGATTCCCCATCCAGAGTGCTATTGATTGGATTAGGTACTGTCTCTCCCTCCTCTTCTTTTGTGAATACTGAGCACAAGCATTTGTTCAGTATCCCTGCTTTTTCACTGTCACCCTCTGCACCTATCCTCCTCTTTATTAATATTAATATTATTAAGTTATTTATATTATTTTTATTGTTTTATTTATGTGGAATATTGCTATGCTTTGTTAAGTGCCTTGGTTTTGAAAGGCACTATATAAATAAAGTTTTACTTACTTACGTACATATTAAGCCTCACTATCACTGCTTAGGTCTTTCTTTGCTCCTAATGTACCTATAAAGGTTTTATCCCTTCTTAACTGAGTAGGCTATCCTTTCTGGAATAACAGAAACACAAGCAGCTCAGGTCTTGTCATAGAGCTGGAGCTTCACTACAAAATGTTGCAAAAATCAAAGAGGAACACTGGCTCAAACAGCTACCATTAAAGAAAAAAGTCCTCACATTGGGACACAATACAATTTTTTAATGGTTAAAAACAGCTGAGTACAAACAATTCATAGAGTACAAATCGGTGGTAGCACCCCATGAACCGTCAACTGTTTTTAGCCGATTAAAATTCAGTTTTATTAGTGTCCTAATGTGAGGACTTTTTTCTTCAATGGTAGCTGCTTGTGCCAGCATTCCTCTTTTATTTTGGCCATCTTTTCTCGGTTTGGACCTTTGCTATTCTGACTGCCTTACCTACTATAGTCTGCTTTAATTTGTACAGTTCTCTGTCCTGCTCCTTCTGTGTTTCCTTATACTTCCTGAATGCTATCTGTTTCTCCCTAACCTTCCCCACCACCTCTTTTGAGAACCATAGTGTTTTTTCCCTTTGTTTTGATTTGTTTATTTGCTTCACACAAAGGTTTGTTGCTTCTGTGATGGCAGTTTTGATGTTTCCCCATTGTTCCTCCACCATCGTTCTTGGCCATTTGCTAATGCTTTTCTGAAGCACCTCCCATTTGCCAAAGTCAGCCCTTCTGAACTCCAGTACCCTCACTTTTGTGTGGCTTGACTCTACTGCTGTGTTTATCATAAACCACACTGTTTGATGGTCACTTATTCCCAGATGGCTACCCACTTCTAAATATGAGATCCTCTCTCCATCCCATTTGAGAGTACCAGGTCTAAGACTGCTCCCTCCTGAGTGGGATCCAGCACTAGCTCTCTGAGGCATGCCCCTGTAGGGCATCTAGAATGACCTGCTCTTGGATATGGTTGCAGCAAAGGTGCTCCAGTTAACATCTGGCATATTTAGGACCCCCATCAACAATCTCTCCCTTTTTCTGCCATCCAAAGGATGCCTTCTATCATTTCTTGTCCATTTCCTATTCCTGAGATGGTGATCTGTATACAACAGCCATGTGGACTGTGGTGCCTTTTCAAATGCCCAGGGTGACCCACAGTGCCTCCTCTCCTCCCTGTTTACCCTTTAGTTCCATTGCTTTGATCCCTTCCCTTATGTAGAGAGCTCCTCCTCCTTTGTTACCCTTCCTGTCCCTCCTATAGATTGTGTACCCTGGCATGCTGACATCCCAGTCATGGTTCTCTGAGTACCATGTTTCTGTGACTGCCACAATATCCAGGCATCACTCTTCCATCAAGGTCACTAATTCAGGGAGCTTGTTACACAGACTCTGGTGTTGCTACTCATCACCCTCCATTTTTGATGGCCTTACCCCATTTAGCCCAATCTCTGTCTTTACTGTCTTGGTGTTTTCTCCATTTACCCTGACTTCTCCCTATTGATTTCCTATTTTGGTGTTTACCTCACTAACTACCCTGTTTTTTTCTGGGAGTTGGGATTTCCTGCTCCTTTTCAGTACCTCCCCTTGGCCAGTTTAATTATTGCCAAAGAAGCATTTAAACCTATCACCTAGGATCCTGGTTCCTCCTGGACAGATGGAGACCATCGTGCCAGTATAGGCCTGTATCCCTCCAGAGGAAACCCTAGTCTCCAATCAGTTTTTAGGTATTGATTGAATCTCATGGTGTGGAGCACCCTAGCCTCACCCATGCCATAGACAGGCAGCACCTCCGATAAGGTTGCCATGCAAGCTACTAGTCTAAGGCCCTTCCCAACTCAACAAACTCCTCCTGAACTGCTCTGATTCCATTCCAGCCAGGTCATTATCCGTAGGTGATAAATGACATCCAGCTCCCTCCACGTGCAGCTGCTCCCATGATCCTGCGCATTTGCTCCATGTCCCTCCAAGTCATGGCACTAGCAGCACCTTACCTCCTTCTCCCTCCCTCCCCCAGTTCTACCCCCAACAATTGAGTCCCCACCAGGAGTTGTTTCTTCCTCTGTGGGGTCCCATGCCACCCTCTCGTGGGTCTCCTTTGTAGAAGTTCCTAACATTCTTGGTCTCCACTGTGGGTACCTCCATAGAGGAACCACGTTCTGCCAGAATAGTGTATGAATTGTGGAGAGCTACAGCTGGAGGGATGCATCTCTGTTCCACCACACTCACTCTACCTGAGCCCACCATGGTCCAACCACTCCTCTTTTTGACAACCTCTGAGGCAGCGGTGGCAGCCCTGGTGGTCCCTGGGGGAGAGGAGGTCCTCCAAATCCTGGCCAACTCAGTCTGAAGATGAGCAACCTCCTCCCTCATCCCAGAAAGGTGCCTGCAGATGGGACAACACTGCATCCTCCAGAACATCACCTGGAATACTGCCACACCACAGCCACTGCACTGCACCACTCTTATCATGCCTTATTTGTGGCCCTCTACTGTTGGTTTGTATGCTTACTCTTTCCTCTCTCAGTTTTACTTTTATTTTTCTCCTACTTTCTTACTGCTTGTTCTGGGACAGGAAGAAAAATTACTCACCTTAGTAATGTTGTTTCTTCTAATGGAGTCTTGCTATATTATGACAGATGCAGTTTGTCCCACCATTAGAACTGCTCCGAGGTGAAAGAGTTAACTTCCATGCAGTGCATGGAACTTAGAGCGTGAGCTCGGTTAGAGAAGCTTGTTAGGGTGGTTTCAAACCGAAACCGTCAGATCTTTATGAGCAAAACTCACTAAGGCTCTGTGTGGAAGCTGTAACCTACACTAGCCAACTGGCTACTAAAATATTCACATATTTTCCTGGTCCCAACACCAAGACTCAAGTCAGGGACCAGAAACAACAATATAAAATAAATAAATAAAACACAACACCCAAACATAAAGGGGGCATCAATAAGTGCCAACAGTGGACTGCCCACCCCATACCCAGTAGAAGTTCTGAGAGGGGGCAGGCTGGGGGAGGTCATAATATAGCAAGACTCCATTAGAAGAAACAACATTACTAAGGTGAGTAATTTTTCTTCAAAAACATGAAGTCTTGCTATATTATGACAGATGCAGACTACACAGTAGTACCTCCATGGAGGAGGGACAGAACCTATTAGGAATAGGCTCTGAAGCACAGCTGTGTTAAACCGAGCATCCTCCTGGCCTGGATATCCAGGGAGTAATGCTTGGTGAAAGTGTGTACTGTTTTACAAGTAGCTGCTTGACATATCTCCAAGATAGGGATGTCTCTAGCAGCAGCTAGAGATGCAGCTGTACCTCTGGTAGAGTGAGCCCTCAGGCCTGAGGGGGAACCTTACCCGTTTTGATAGCAAATTGGATACAAGAGACAATCCACCTGGCAATGGATCTCTTAGTGGCAGGTCTCCTTTCCCAACCTCACCATAAGTGAGAAATAGTTGGAGGGAGTCAAACCTGTGATCCTTGGTATGCTCTTATGTGAAACTTAGGGCCCTCTTAACATCTGTTGTGCAGTCTCCTCTCACCAGAGGAGGAATGGTCAGTGAAGAACACTGGAAGTGAAATAGATTGGTTAAGGTGGAAACCGAAACCACCTTAGGTAAAAACTTCCTGTTAGTCCTGAGGACTACCTTATCCCTGTGAAAGGAAATAAAGTCAGTCTCCACTGATAAAGCCTGTAACTCACTTATGCGCCTGGCAGAAGTGATGGCTACTAGAAATACAGTTTTCCAAGTCAAATACTTAAGCTGTGCTGAAGACAGAGGCTCAAGGGGGGTTGCATCAGCTGAGCAATGCAAACATTAAGATCCCAAGCAGGGCAGGGTCCCTGAATGGAGGATTGGTATGAAGCAATCCCTTAAAAAACTTGGAAAATACAGGGTGAGCAGAAAGAGAAGAGGCTTCCCTGCTGAAATGAAAGCAGAGACAGCTGCCAAATGCACTTTCAGGGTAGCTGGTCTCAGTCCCAAAGAATTAAGATGGACCATATAATCCAATACAGTGGGTAAATCAGCAGATTCCAGGGAAATATGCTTCCCAGAACACCATATGGAAAATCTTTTCCACTTGGAGTTATAGGTAGCCCTGGTGGAAGGCTTCCTAGAAGCTTTCAAGATTTCAAGAACACTTTGAGAAGTTGTAGATCAGCAACTCTAACTCCTCAAGAGCCAGGCCTTGAGGTTGAGGGATTGAGATCTGATACCAGACTCTCCCCTGAGCACAGGTTAACAGATTGTGGTTCCTGGGAGGCACAGGGAAGATGGACTGCTAAGGACAGAAGGAGTGGGTACCAGGGCTGCCTGGCTCAATCTGGAGCAATCAGGATCATCTTGCAGGGCTGGGACCTGATTTTGACTGGCACCTTGAACAGGAGAGGGAAGGGGGAAGCATAGAGAAACTTCCTTCCCATTGAGGAGACAGGCATCCAGGGGACTGAGCCCAACACTGGGGGCCTGCAACAAAAAGTGGAAGCTGATGATTGTCTGGGGCTGCAAAAGATCTATCTGAGGAGTGCCCCATCTGGCAAAACTATCCCCAGTACTAGGGGATCCAGTGACCATTCGTGATGGCCCTGGGAAACTCTGCTGAGAGCATCTGCCAGGACATTGTCCTTGCCTGGGAGGTGAACTGCTATGAGGGAAGTGTTCAGGAATAAGCCAGAGACCACAACTATCGCCTCGGTGCACAAGGTCAAGACCAGTGCCCCTTGTTTGTTGATGTACCACATTGTAGTGGTGTTGTCTGTTCTGACCTGTATCACCTTGTTCTGAACAGATGCAGAAAAAACCTAAAGTGCTAGAAAAACAGCTCTGAGTTCCAACAGATTGATGTGGAGCAGAGATTCCGAGGGGACCATAACCCCTGGGTGGAGAGGTCACCCATGTGAGCTCCCCATCCCAAGAGGGACGATCTGTAGTAAGGGTCAAGGAGTGGGACTGAGGGATGAAAGGCACCCTTGTCTCAGATTACTCTGATTCTGCCACCACTGAAGGGTCTGGATCAGGGTTGAGTCACTGGGATTAACTTGGATAGGGGATCTCTTCTTTGAGACCAGAAGGCTCTCAAATGGAACTGAATGTCCCTCATCTGAAATCTTGCTCCTTGCACTACAACTGTGGAAGCAGCCATGTGTCCTAGGAGCTGCAGGAAATGCCTTGCTGGTCGAGAGACCTGCAGAGTGAGGGACAAGGCCAGGGCCACCAAGGTCCTTACCTTTCTAAGGGAAGGAAGGCTCTGGCCTGCTTTGTGTCCAGTTCTGTGCCTATAAGGTGAGTACCTGGACAGGTTCCAGAACTGACTTTGGAAGATTGAGAAAAAAGCCCAGAGAGGTAAGCAGCTGCTGGGTAACTAGCAGGTGTGATTTGACCTGGTCTGGAGACTGACCCACAATGATCTAGTCATTTCAGGTAGGGAAAGATAGCAATCTTTTGCCTTCTTAGATGAGCAACTGCTACTGCCAGACATTTTGTGAACACTCTTGGGGCAGAGGTAAGGCCGAAGGGCATTGCTCTGAACTGATAATGGCCTGAGGGCAGTTCGAATCTGAGGTACTTTCGATGGGAGCTTCTGATAAGAACATGGAAGTAGGCATCCTTGAGGTCCAGGAAGCTAGCCAGTCCCTGGCCTTAGGGAGGGTAAAATCATTCCCAGAGTCACCATTTTGAATTTTGGTTTTAAAAGTGCTTGTTCAGATATCTTAGGTCCAGGATAGGCCACCACTCTCCTGTCTTTTTGGGGTAAGGAAGTACCTGGAGTACAGACCCTTGCCCTGGTGTGGGAGAAACCCTTTCTACAGCTCTGAGAGCCAGGAGGGTTGAGACTTCTGTTTCCAAAGCAAGAGTCTCTAAAGGGTTTGCAGGTGGAAAAGATCTGGCTCTCATCTTTGAAATTTTTGAAGCTGAGAACCAGACCCTGGCTCACTACTTCCAGGACCCACCTGTCTGATGTTAAAGACTCCCAGTCCTGGACAAAGTAAGCCAGCCTGCCCCCTACAGGTAATGGAGAGCCAACCCTGCGCATCCCATCAGGGTGCCTGTTTGGCAGGGGCTTTAGGCTGAGGGGTGGAGCAGGCCTGCTCGTACCCCATCTGCCTCTCCTCTGAAGAACCCCTCTGAACATAGGCTGAAGAGGAGGCCTGAGTCTGATAAAAGGCCTGTGAAAAAGCCTGCCCCTACCCCTGGGGGCTGCCTCTGAGGAATGGCTTGCCGTTCCTTGGCTTGTGCACTCCTATAAGTGGTTCTATATTCATCCATTTCTTCATATAATTCTCTGTCTGCTCCCCAAACAGAGAATTTCCCACCACAGGAAAATCCATAGCCTTAGACTGGGTATCCTGTGACAAAGTAGTACACCTGAGCCAGGCCAATCTGCAAAAAGCCACAGATGTAGCCATGACTCTAGAGGATACATCATTAGAATCCACTGCAGCATGGAATTGCACCTTAGATGCCTCAATACCATCAACAGCCACCTGCTCCAGCTCCTTTGCAAGCTGGCCAGGGGCCTGTTTGCTAAGGCCATGACAGTATCCCATCTAGATTTTGGTATCTCACAACATAAGCCATATAGTTTGCTTGTCTGAGTCCCAAAGACACTGCCATGTATTGTTTTTGGCCATGGCATCAATCTTCCTGAGTCCTTGTCAGGAGGATGTGAGCCAGGGAATATTAGTTTTATCACAGGCTGCAGCCTGAACTACTCAACATGACTGCATTGTTGTGAAAGAAATTCTGTATCAGGACCTGACAAAGTGTACCTCCTGTCCATCTTTTATCTATAGGAGGCACAGAATTAGGAGCTTTTAAAATTTTTATTGTTTGTTTCCAAAGATTTATGTAAAGGGATGGACAATCTCCTGGACTCTGGGATATCCATCATCTCTACAAAGTCAGGCTCCTCTTGCTCATCCAAAGCCTCTCTAAAGGAAGCTGAGGGTTTCAGCAACTTTTATAAAACAAAAATGAGAAGGGGACTCAGCAAGCCTAGGTGGAGATTCACCCAAAGGTCTGTCTGGGAGATGTCCAGTTCAATGGGCACATCCAGACTTTCAAAGTCACATTCACACTGATCATAATCATCCTCCCCTCCTCTGGTTCATAAAACTCTTCTATATCATATTCTTGAACCGGTGAAACTGAACAAACTGACCTTTTTCCAGATAGTGGCGGTTCGGAGGAACCTGGGACAGTGACTGGACAATCTGTATTGCCTGGCTATCTCTGCAGCAGTTGGAGAAGGGATTTTGGACTCCACACCTGCTGACTTTCTAGTTCTCTTTGCTGGAACTGGCTCCTCAGAGTCAGCTTTACGTTGCCTGAGAAGTCTGGCTGGTCAGAGTCACTCCCTCTGGTTCCGTTGGCACCGAACCGGCTGGCCATCTGGGTCAGCGGACTTTTTTTTTCCATTTAAACTTTATTGATTTTCAGCAGAGAAAAGGCCAACCAAGGACATACAGTAAGAATGTATACATCACAGTAATAAATGTCCAATCTCATATCAATTGAAATTTACTCTGCAAATACCCCCTACCCTAAATACTACTAACTATAAGAAAACAGGAAAACAACAAAACTCAAAACCCACACATCCCACCCAATACTCTATCCTCCCAACCCATCAAAGGGCCCCTCCCTCGAGGCACATGCAATAAGTGTAATAATACCGGATAGAGTCAAGGTCTATCTAGAATAGCAAACATCGAATAGTCCCCAGATCCTGTCAAAAGATGTGACTGATTATGGAGAATAGCTATCATTCTCTCCATTCTTAAGAAGGCCAGGAGCTCATTTAACCATTCATTGTAAGAAGGATAAAACTTGTCCTTCCAACGCCAAGCATGCTTTTTGACTGAGGCAGAGATTAAAGCCATATAAAATTTCCTGTTTCTAGCAGGAAAAGCAGTCATTTCACCCAATATGCAGACCTCTGGTCTAAACATATCCTCTAAACCTAGAAGCGGATTCAGGTTATTTTGGATTTCAGTCCATAAGGGGCTATCAAAGGGCAATTCCAAAAATATGTAAAAGGTCTCCTGAATCCGCTTCACATCTATAACATTTGGGATCATTCAGTAAACCAAATTTTTCAATTTCTGGATGAATAGTAAATGTTATGCACAACCTTAAATTGTATAAGCCTTAATTGGTCATGCTTAAGATATTTATGACATGCTGTCCAAATTCCCATCCAGTCTAAGGGAATATCTGGAAACACATCAGTCCAATAAGTGCATGGGCAAGATTTGTCAGATAAGCCCAGTGAAACAAGACTAAATAAATTTTAGAGATTGCTCATGAAGCACCAATCAATGGGCTTATATTCTCCAAAAATCCAATAGAGGCTTTGTTCCACTCTCCTACCCACTTTCCGTAGTAAAACCTGCCTGAGCTGCAATACTTTAAAGATATCCTTATTAACAAGTCTAAGCCTTTCTATTATTGCCTGGGCGGGATTATGCTTCCGCTTTCATCAAGAAGTCCCCAGGGAGCAGTCCTTAACATTTCCAACCAACCTGGTTCAACAACCCTATTGCCAATCTGAAATCGTGGATTACCCCAAATCGGCTGCCCCTATCCTCAAGATAATTATATTTAATGAATCCACAAAGCTGACCATGAGACCTGACTGCAACTCCAACTGAAGATTTTTTCAAAGCTAAGGAAGCGCTTTAGGAGATAGAAAAAAGGGCAAGAGGGTTGATCCCATGGCTGCTAATTAACGCCTTTTCGAGTTTTACCCATAAAGGGACATAATCAAGTGAGTTAGCCATGTTATCAAACAACGCCCATCTACCATATTTACTCGACTGAGCAGCCCAAAAATACAAACCAAAATGGGTAATCTTAGGCCGCCAACTAGTTTGGGGCAGCTAATTGTAGTAGGCCATCCTGGATTTCTTATGCTTCCAGACAAAATTCGCAATTATAGCGTGAAGATTCTTAAACCAGGATAGCGGAAGAAAGATATCTAATCTGCTTAAAGGGTAGAAAAGCCTGGGAAATATATTCATTTTAACTACGTAATCCTTCCCCATAAGGATAAAGGGAATTGAGTCCATCTCTTAAGATCGAGCTCTATGGTGTGAACCAGGGAATCTAAATTCAATTGACGATACGTGCCATATTTTGGGTTAATACCAGACCCAAGTATTTAAGTGAATCCGAGCTCCATTTCAGTCCAAATTCTGTTATCTCCCTTTAAATTCCCTAGTGTTAAGAGGATAAACCACCTTTTGTCTAAATTTAATTTATAATTAGAAACCTGACTGAATTGTTTTAACAAATCCAACAGTTTGGGAATAGATCTAGCAGGCCTCGACACATATATCAAAAGGTCATCTGCATAAGTAGTAACCTTAATAGGAATCCCAATATCTTAATGGGTTCTATCTCCTGCTCGTAGAGTATTCTCCGTATCAAGGGTTCCAAATACAAATTAAATAACAATGGGGATAAAGGACATCCCTGCCTTGTACCCACATGTAATGGAAAGGAGTTGGATATCACTCCATTACAACTAATTCTAGCTGATGGGTTGGAGTAAAGGGCTCTCAGCCACTCTAAAATTTTTCAGGGAATCCAAATTTTCACATGGTTTCAAATAGGAAATTCAATAGACCCTATCAAAGGCTTTCTCGGCATCCAAGGAGACCAATGCCATCGGAGATTGGTCTCCTCGAAGCCGAAAACATGGGCCAATAATTTGAAATGGTCGAATCAAGATCTGCCCTTCATAAAACCTATCTGCTCACTCCCTATTAATTTGGGCAGTACCTTATTTATACGATCCGCCAATAATCTGGCCAAAATTTTCAGATCACAATTTAACAGAGAAATGGGTCTATAACTAGCCAGGTCTGTGGTGGGCCTATTAGGTTTGGGAAGTAAGACAATAAAGGCTTCAAAAAGGATTTCTCATTCTCCTTCCCGACATATATGTCAAACAACCTGAGAAGGTGAGGAGCTAGCAAGGAAGAAATTTTTTATAAAATTGGACGAAAACCCATCCGGCCAGGGGTTTTTAGGGACAAATTCTTGATGGCAGATTCAATCTCTGCTAAAGTAATATCTGCTGTAAGGGAGTTTCGCTCCACTTCAGTAAGGCAGAGCAGATCCAGATCTTTAAAAAATGCGGTAATATGACACCCCAAAGGTGGTGTTGCCATCTCCTTGTACAAATTCCGAAATATTGACAGAAAAGTTAGCGATTTCATCTGAGGACATTTTAACACCTCCTCCTGAAACAATTCCTCAATTAGCCTAGAGGATTCCATCTGCATAAACGCTTAGCTAATAATTTCCCAGGCTTTTCACCCTGATCAATGTAATTGGCTTTCGTCTTACCTAAAGCCAGTTCTGCCTGCTCCCCAAGCAACCTAAGATATGCATCTCTGGTCTTAATTAACTCCTCTTTGTTATCCCTGGTAGGATGATTGACACATTCAATTTCTAATACCCTAATGCGTGCTAATAAATCCACCATGGTTTTCTTCTTTCGCTTTTCTACTCACAGCCAGGCTAATCAAGACCCCCCTTAGGTAGGCCTTAAACGCCCCAAAAATATCTGGACGAGTCTCCTTATTCAAATTGTTTGAGTGTGAATTCCTCAATCTGTTCTGCTATAAGTTTAACCACTCTAGGTGCCCTAAGGATTTGGTTATTAAATTTCATCTATTTCCTTTTCTCGTAATAGATGCAAAGGGAAATAGTTACCGTTAAGGCTGCATGATCCGAAATAGGACCGGGTATAATTTTGGAGTTAAGAACTCCTCTAAGGAGAGACCGGAGAGAAAGAAATAGTCCAGGCGAGATGAGGTCCCAAGGGCAGAAGAGGTAAAGTAAATTCCTAGAATCCGGGTGAAGGACTCGCAGATATCTGCCAGTCCAAGCTGATCGAGCAGATCAGTCATTGCCCAAATCGCAGGAGTTAAGCAGAGCTGAGATTTACCTGATCTGTCCATCAAGGGATCCAAAGTCAGATTGAAGTCACGCCCAAAACCATCGGAAGGTGAGTGAAAGGCAGCAACACCTTTAGTAAACCCACGAAAAAATCCTGGGTATCCGCATTGGGACCATATATGGATCCCAATAGTATTTCCGTATTTTGTAACTTCCCTCTGGCTAGTACATATCTGCCCTCTGGATCCTGAATCACCTGTAGAGGTTTAACGACAAAGATCTATGTAACAACAACATGACCCCCTGCTCAGCGATACCCTGGGAGGCAAAAACCTGACCTATTTGTAACCTCCTCATAGCATTTGCTTCCGACAGCAGTAGATTTGTTTCTTGTAGAAACACAACTTGGCCTTGATAAGTTCCATATGTTTAAGAATTCTGTATTGTTTGTCTTTAAGCCGAGCCCTTTAACATTCCAAGTGAAAAACTTAGTTTGTGTCAATGTTTCCATGTTCGACTTCAGGGTGTAATCTGAATGCAACTCCTTGCTGACACCGGTTTCAGATAGGATCTTTGAACAACTACCCATAAACCCTTTACGTAGTGCCTCTAATAAAATAAAACCCCACCCACCCCCAATAATACCAAACCCCAAAATGAAGTATCCCAACAATCAACATAACCTCCCTCCCCCTACCCCAAACATGTACACGCATGGCCCATGATAACAAGGACACTCAGCTTACTCCCTGCCCGCCCGCCTCCCTCCGAGCATTAAATGCCATTGATGATACAACCCCTACAAATTAAAGTATACCATGTAGGACAACCTATTTTATACAGTAATATCCCCTAGAAAATAGCCATGTACATCCAAAACCTTCCATACGTAAAGTGATCAAAGAACATACACTAGGAAAAATATACCCCTTACATTAAGGGACGACTATATAAATAACCCACACAAACTTATAAAGGTGTGGTATCTACATGACCATTATCTACCCTGTTGCTAGAGAGAAACCTCAGCCAGAAAAAACAAGAAAGGTTAATCCTGGATAATTGAGCCACAACAGATTTATGAGTCATACAGGCACTCGCTGCCAAGAGCTGCTCTGCAGAAAAAAAAAAAGATAATAGGAAACAAGAACAACAACTCAATTGCAGAGCACAAAGTGAAGTCGCCTGAGAAGGCCCTACTCCCTTACATGATGACCCCAAGGAGCCAAACAAATATTAAGCCGGATATGCTGTCCATTGACAAGACATTGATGCAGAGTAGGACTAAGCCGAAGAGACTATATATCACAGCAAAGATGTTAGCTACACAAGTTCAGCCATATAAAGATCCCAGTTCACATATGAGTCCCTAGGAATTGGTGTAAAATGATCGAGATTATCAGTCCAGCAAATACCCATAGTCTCCAATAAAGGAGCTCCAAAGTCCCATACTAAATTGCGTCTTCAAGGATCCTTAAATAAGGCAGGCAAAATCTTTGCAGGGTTTCCCTAGCCAGTTCTGGAGACTCAAATGTTTTCCATTCATCTTGAATCTTCACCTGAAGTCTTGCAGGATAGATCATCCGAATTTAACCTCGGCTGCAATCAGTTTTTAACCACCAAATGGAAAGCTGCCCTTCTTTGTCAGCACGGTGAATGGCAGATCCTGCACCACTCTGAGCTTCGCCCTCCCAGTATAATTCCTTGTTATCTCTGGCCTTGGTGACAAATAGCTGCCGTTCCTGATAATTCAGGAATCGAAAAATAAATGTTCTTGGTGGACCACCTGGGGGCAGCGGACGTTGAAACTGATGTGCTCATTCAATTATGTAGGATGAGCCAAAGGGTGAGGCCCAGCAACTTTACAATTAATCTTTGTATAAACTTAATCGGATCCGAACCTTCAGCTTTCTAGGCAAGCCAATGATCACAACATTGTTGCTGACGGCTTCTCCCTCTAAATCTTCAAGCTTAGAATCCACTTTACTAAGCTTTTGCTGTAGTCACAATTATGTTAGCTTCCATCTGCTCCTTAGTAGTTTCCAGCGATTTAATTCTTGCAAAGTTGTCTGAAACCTTCCTGTTCAGAACCTCCATTGTTGTGGAAAGAGACTTAATCTCACAAGCCATGTCATCCAATGTGGCTTTAAAGGTCTGAATTCCGCTAAAAACTTGGCCAAGTAAGAGGCTTCTCTGCCCCAGGCAGCTCCCTGGGCTCTGTGATAACTGCAATGCCAAGGTCTTAGACTTTTAGCCTTTTTCAGGAGTTGTCGGCGGGTATGCTTTGGCGGCGCTTTTTCATTTCCGCCTCCATATAACAACTCGAGCCGTTATATCGCACCTCGCGACTGCTGAACCACATGGAAATTATCAGGTTTTCCCTCTCAGAAGGGGTCAGAAGACAAAAATCAGGATCGGTTAGCGGAGCTCGCGGAGAACACAGCCGCCACGTGCTCTGCATCACGTGACTCCAGCGCCACGGTTCTTGCCTCGCCCCTGAGCCTACCAACTCTTTATCTAGGTAGCTGGCAGGAAATTCTTGCAAATCTGGCAGTCTGCATTGAGGTGGTCAAACCCCAGACAATAAACACATGTGGTGTGGGTCAGCCTTGGAAAAGGCTTCCCACGAACATTACAGTGTTGAAACCCAGTGGGCCCAGTTTTTCTTTTAGGTTTCTCAGACATAATGCCAGCCTAACCAAAAACTTGCCCTTTGATAGCAGCAGTGCCAGGCAAGACACCCTTATCGGTTCCCAACCGTGTCATGGGTCGTGGGAAAACGAATGAAATCCATTTTTAGAACCGATAAGAACCGGGAACTGTGACTTAACAAGCCTAAAAGGCTTCAGAATAAAGTTTAAATACAATTTGATCGGTTCAAACCGAACCGATAAACATTACAAGTTCCACACAGAAAACCTAACTATACTTACAATACCATAGACAGAGCTTGAACCGATCGGTTTGCGGTTAAAATAAAGAATATTGTGGTTGAATTTAACCGAGAAAAGACACTTTAAACCGAGAAAATGAACCGAGCAGCAGGAGGAATCTCCGGGCGACTGTTCAGTGGTAGATAAAAGAATCTGATGGTTCGGTTTGAAACCACCTAACAAACTTCTCTAACCGAGCTCGCTCTAAGTTCCATGCACTGCATGGAAGTTAACTCTTTCACCTCCGGAGCAGTTCTAATGGTGGGACAAACTGCATCTGTCATAATATAGCAAGACTTCATGTTGTTTGAAGTTCCTGTATTCCTCACTTGTCTCCTTCTTACTTGCTCTGAGACAGACCTCGAGTAGCTAGGGGTGGTGGAGATACTCTGATGTCTTCTGTCAGTGCTTGTCATTGTTAAGTGAGTTTTAGTTGGGCAGTCAGTTTCTAGCAACTTTTTATCTGTTGGAATATATTAACAGTGAGATCATGAATGAAAGCTATCCTTTTAGTGTCCAAAAGTTAGGATTTGCTAACATTTTTAAAATATTTCTTATTGTTTGTGACTCCTACATCAGTGAGCTGATGACAAAGGGAAATGAGTCCTGCTGGAGATTGTAGGTGCAGGGAGAAACATAGACTTTGATGGCAGATAGGACCACTTGGCCCACCCAGTCTGCCCATTTCCCTACCTATCGGATAAGCTGCAGATTCTAGTTAACCAACAGTCTACTTCCTGCAACCCCCACTATAATTGCCTTATGTCTGTCCCATGCATATTTGAATTCCCCACTGTTTTAGACCCCACAACCTCTCCAGGAAGGCGGTTTCATGCGTCCACCACTCTCTCCTCACATTGCCCCTGAGCCGTCCCCTCCAACTTTAAATTGTGCCCCTTGTTCTTGCAGATCTCTTTTCTGAAAGAAGCTACCCTCCTGGACTTTGTTGATTCCCTTGAGGTACTTAAAAGTTTCTATCATGTCCCCGTCCCTCCTTTCATCAAGGGTATACATATTAAGCTCTCTCAGTCTCTCATCATATGGTTTCTGATGTAGACCCTTCGCCATTTTAGTTGCCCTCCTCTGGACTGCTTCCATCCTGTTTATGTCCTTGCATAGATGAGGTCTCCAAACTGCACGCAGTACTCAGATGGGGTCTCACCAACTGTCTGTATAGAGGGATAACCACTTCCTTTTTCTACTTCTGATGCCCCTCCTATGCATCCCAGTATTCCCCTGGCTCTCCTTACTGACTTCTCACATTGCTTACCCACCTTTAGGTCATCTGATATGACTACACCCAGATCCCTTTCCATTATTGTTGTCATTAGTACCTCCCCTGCTATTGTGTACTCTTCGCCTAGATTTTTTTCCCAGGTGCATTACTTTGCACTTCTTTGTATTGAATCTAAGTTGCCATATGTCTGACCATTCTTCCAACCTTGCCAAGTCCCTTCTCATCCTTTCTACCCCCGTGTATCAACTCTGTTACAGATCTTTGTGTCATCTACAAAGAGGCATACCTTTCCTTCCAGACCCTCTGCAATGTCACCTATAAAGACGTTAAAGAGGACTGACCCAGTACTGAGCCCTAAAGGAACTCCGCTAGTAACCCCTTTCTTCAGAATGTGTTCCATTCACTCACCAGTTTCACTGCTATTCATATATTTACACTGCTTTCTTCCCTTCCTGACTCTGAGTTAGACCTAATGGAAAAAAAAAATTAAATAGGGTTAGCAAATCATGACTTTTGGACACTGAAAAGGATAGCTTTCATTCATGAACTCACTGTCAGTTTACTCCAACAGATAAAAATTTGTTAGAAAGTGATGGCCAACTAGGGCTCACTACAATGACAGATCTCTCCTCCCAACCCCAAACAGCAAACTTTTCAGAGGTTCCATGTGATAACAGTGATCATGGAAAGGCGATCACCATTAGGACAGAGTGTACATCGTTGAAAATCAGTTTAAGCTTATGTTCACTGTGGCACACAGCAAAAGGGTGCTGTAGACTTAGACTTTTTTAATGCAGGATAAAGTTCTGCACCCCCCCACACTAAAGGATACTCTACCAGGGGTGCATGTTGGGGTACAAAGTCATATATATATATATATATATATATATATATATATATATATGCTGAGGTTGTTCGTTCACAAGCTGCTTTTCTCCCAGTCCTAGCAACAGGACTGCAGGGCTCAACCCTATTGCAGCCTTAAAAATATAGGGAGGAATGGGTACCTATAAGGGAAAGTGTTTTCAGGAGAAGAGAATTACCTGCAGAGTTCAGAACAAAACAGAGCAACAGGAGCAGTTGCTCTTATGTACATTTATATTGTTTGATTTGCACCTTATGAGCTTTTGGGAACTATGACATCCTTATCCTTAAACAGATTCCCAGTTCCATTACAATACAAGTTAATTCCTGCTTACATTATTTACAGGTGCTCGCATCAGAACTATGAGCTAAGCTGTTTTGGGCCCCTGTCCCAATAATTCCATGCTTTGTGAATGCAGAGTATGAGATTTGTATCTGGTTTAAAAGTTGTGCAAACACTTTTGATGTGCCTTTTAAATTGCATTAAATACTAACATTAACTGACTATTCATGTGCTTGACCTTTTCTGGAAGTAAATTAAATTGTAGGTATACATCACAATATGGTGCTCTGTTTGGGAATACAAATATCTACAAATATTATTAACAGTTGTTTCAAGTCTTGTCATCTCTGTCTCAGCTATTCCGTAGCAATTAGTGTGACATTATACATCATATTCCAGTTGATGGAGGCCATATTCAAGATAATGGCATAAATATCTGCAGGGCAATTGCTTTTCCTGCTTCAAATGCAAGACAATGTTTAAGATAACTTAAAGCCCCAATTTATTTGGTAACATTATGTACTTTTTCCTCAATTGTAAGCCCTGCATTGGTAACAGGGAGCAGTATAACATAGGTATTAACAGCAATGAGCTGCAAACTTGGAGAACTAGATTTGAAAACACAGCCAGCACTTGCATACCATGTGACCATGAGCAATTCACTTAACTTCCCTTTGTTCCTGGTGCACCTGGAAACAAGCCTCGAGTAGTGTGTCTTTCCTGGCCAAAATTGTAACAAAAAAAAAGAAATGTGACATACCATGCCTAAATGTGTACTGAAATGCATTCTTTTTCCAAGATAGGGAGCCTAAGCCTTGTATTCTTAGTCAGCTGTTCATTTCTTTAGGTTGCACTTGGAGCCAAACAGAATGACCTTCCTTTTCATTTATCAAGAGACCACTGTCAATGAATCACTCAGTTCTGAACTGCAATAAAGCCAGTTGTAATTTTCCTGAATAGTTGAACCTTCCCAGTAGATCACATCACAAATCACATATCATTAATAGAAAATGACAGGGGCTTATAAATGTAACCCTGGGGTGCTCTATCACTAGCATGTTCTCTATGGAATAGGCTGCTACCGATTCTAACAAAGTATGTGCTCTTTGTGACATAATTGTAAACCAGTTTTTAACTATATTTTCAAGACCTAGGGTAGCAGGTCTCTAAATGCAGATATTGTGCATAGCTGTTACAGACATAGTGCAGTATTGTTGAAGTATTGACCTCTCCACCCTCTCACAACTCCTCCCCTTTGCAGCACAGGTCCTAAGGTATGACAAAACTCAGGAAAAAAGAAGACCGTATCATGTTAATTTTTCAAATACTTCTTCCACAATTCACAAACATGAAAATGAAGTGCAGAAGTTTCACAAAACTCAGTTATAAGATAGAACATTTAATGATATAAAAGATGCTTTGACTTCATGTAAGGTCTTATCTTTTTATTTTTTACAAAGCAATTAAAATGGCACAGCTGCTTTAAATTCACTATCTGAATAAGGTAAATAGTGAAAAGTTTCAATCTTTATTGGTACATGTTTAGTCAAAGATAGTTGTCTGGCTAACTGTACAGCAGCAAAATATATTCATTTCTTTTCAGGCAAGAGGATATCTTTGCAAGTGAAAGGCCTAGAAACTAATTTTGTTTTACATTTCTCTCACTCACTTGCTGTGTTTAAAGTCAGAGAAACTGAAAAAAATCTTCAATTATACTTTTATGGCTACCTGCTATCCTGGCAATTAAACACAGCTTTGTTTTTTCTTTCTCCCATCATGTAATAACTCACTGGATTTGTATTTTGCTATTCAAGTCTGTGTCCTCATGTATTGTTCTATAATGCTGCCCCACCCCATGTTTTATTTTGTATTGCTTTTGAATACATACTGCTGTTCTATGTTATTGTTACTATTGTACCAGCACACTGAGCTTGGGAAGGCACCATTCAATAATAAACCTACTACTACTATTACCACCTGGGACGATTCCCCAACTGTTGAGCCCATTCTAATTTATGCTGTCATCTTTTGAATTCTATGTTCTTAATCAAGGTGCAGTAAGTAAGTTTCCCTGCCCACAAGGGGCTGATCATTTCATGTGGCTCTAACCTAATTGTATTTTCACCTAGTTTGCTGCTTATTATTAAATGAGTGTTTTTTGCTGCAAATATGTTTTAAATTGTGTTATGACTTTCCTCTGTAGTGGCTGGGGGGTGTGGGGTGGCAGGATTCAGTGGCCACAACTACAGTACAGGAAAGATCCTGAGATTCCCTTAGCAAGTTTATACCCAGTTTCACCAAGACATATTCCAAATACAGATCATTTAGACAAATTTTAGCTTATGATTCACGTAGTATTTGCTAAATCTAGCAACTCATTTTTCATAATAACTATACACATGCACAAAGAAAAGGATCACTGCCCACTTGATTTCTTTGCTTTTGAGCCTCCCTGTTCCTGACATCATAATACTTGGTTTATGGCATCATAGTAATTTTTACAGAAATACATTGTGATGTCATAAGTAGAGCTTTCATTTTGTCCATGAAGGAAATGAACAGATCAGTCTTGCAAACTGAACATCAGGCTGATATCATTAACTTTAGTTTACTGTGGTTTACAACCCAAAAAGCAACCAGCCAGATGATTTCTTGATGTGGGCAGAGACGGGACCAGATTAAGAAGAGTGCAAAGGACACTTTTCTGGGGTAAAGGACTTTATGGTGACCAGAAGACAAACTTTCATTTTAAAAGAATGAAGTTTCTAGTCCTTTCCTTTACAAAGATATACTGCCTGGAAAAGTTAATACATTTTGCTGCTGTGTTAGCCACACAGCTGAATTAGCCAAATTTACACTTGTAAACCAGCTTCATAATGGTGTGGCTCATATCAATGTGTGTCTGCACCGGATCGTAAATGCAGATATATGTGTACACCACTTCTGAGATGCAGCTTCCACGCCAGTGAGAAATTGATGTCTAGTGCATGTGTATGCATCAGTACTCCAGCTACACTAAGTTGCCTATCCTCCATGTTACATTGTCACTTATAATTTTCTGTTACCTGTTGGGAAAGTAAAAGTTTGCTGTGTGCAAAGTTGCTCTGCAGCACTTCTGCCTGTTTTCACCACAGAATGATCCAGGAGGCACACACAACCTCAGCAGAACCACAAGCTTGTGCTTTTTGACCACAGAATGATCTAGGAGGAGAGAGACACACCCTGAAATGGACCACAAGCATGTACTGCTTTAGACTGCAGAGTGGTTCTAGAGAGAGAGAGAGAGAGAGAGAGAGAGAGAGAGAGAGAGAGAGAGA
This sequence comes from Neoceratodus forsteri, assembly GCA_016271365.2. Taxonomy (NCBI): domain Eukaryota; kingdom Metazoa; phylum Chordata; order Ceratodontiformes; family Ceratodontidae; genus Neoceratodus; species Neoceratodus forsteri. The sequence goes on from CM057456.1 coordinate 1,876,537,526, forward strand.
GAGAGAGAGAGAGAGGTGTGAACACTGAATAAGACCATAGGCTTGCACTGTGTAGACTAGTGTGGTCTTGGGAGGAGCACAAAGTGTACCAATGGAGCAGACCAAACAGCTATGCTGGATTACAGAAATGTATGGGCTGAGCCTGGTAGGAGATTTTGCCAGTTCTCTTGATTATTGTGACTTGATTACTCAGCCAAGTTAGCAGCAAACACTGACCTAAAAACCTTTTTTTTTGCTTGTTATGCACTACAAAGCACTTGCAACTCAGCTCTTACAACTTCCTATGAACTGCATTGTGGGGACCCATCCTGCAAAAGTGCTCTGGTGCACTGTGGTGCTAAATTCCTCAGGCAGGGATGTGGTCACCATTTACTCTACATTTTATTTATTTATTGAAATGTTTCACCAGGAAAGGTACACTAAGCAACAAGTTGCTCATCTCTCACTGTGTCCTGATTTGAAAACATCCTCATCAGTTCAACTCGTGTCTGGAGAGAAGCAGAAGAGCCCCAATTTGATGCCTGCATGGTTACACTCACAAATGTATACTGATAGGTCACTCCAAACCACATACATAAGAATGCCAAGTGTAAATGATGCCATAACTAAATATGAGGGTCATGAAAGGCATGAACTGCTCCTCATTTACATTGTTTAGGTCATGGATTCAAAGATGTGCTATTTAATTAGTTATAAAAAAAGTAAATACCTTCTCTTACATCCAAGAACTTACATGAAGTCAGGAGCCTTTTTCTACCTTTAAACGTTTCTATTTTAAAATCAGAGCTTAGTGAAATTTCTGTCACTTTCAAAGAATTAGTGAACTGTGAAAGAAATCTTGAAAAAATGAACATTATATGTAAACTTAGTAAACATGTCAGGAAAGTGAAATTTAGAAAACAAATATTCAGTTTCATAAGAAATTTAATTTCTGGATTTTTTTCTATGAGTAGAGTAGCAAACATTTTTCTAAATCTTCTAGAAATTTTTGTAGACTATCCAACATAATTTTATATGACCAAATCAACATACCTCAGGATCTGACCTTTGCAAAATGTTGCGATAAAAAGGTTTTGATGTAGAAGTGACTGTGACTTTATTTATTGATATAGAACTATCATAATGTTGCAGAAATACTGTAGTACATTATGTCTGTACCAGCTAAGCACAATATCTGTGTTTGACCATCCAGGCATACCAGATTTGAAGACAAAGTTAAATGTGGGTTTCAAAATGATGTCACAAATACAGTAGCACACTTTATTAGAACAGGTAGCAACCAATCACATGGAGAATATATCACTGATAGAGCATCCCAGGGTTAAATTTTGTGGTCGCTGCCATTTTCTTTATTATTGATTTGTGTGATTTCTGATGCTCTTTTCCGGAAGTTTCAACTATTACTCCAGTTCAGGAAAAAAATCACAACAGACTTTACTGCAGTTCAGAACTGACTGTTTTATTGACAGAGATCTCTTTTAAATGAAAAATTGAAAGTCTTCCTATTTCGCTCCAAGCGCAATTTAAAGAAGTGAACAATTGACCAAGGATACAATGCCTAGATGGTCCAATCTTGGAAAATGAAACCCATTACTAATTAGGGCATGGCATGGCACTCAATGCTGTGATTATATTTAAGGAGCACATACATAGTGTATACAAATCAATTTGGGGTTTTACACCAAGTCATACTTTATAGATTCATGTTTCCAAAGCTCATGAAGTATATGCCAACAGTGGAAATGTATTTGAGGCATATGTCACAATTGCACCTTTGTTCTTAACTCTGCAGGTTAATTCCTTCTTACATTTGAAGCAGTAACATGATTGCACTGCAGGCACTGTATTACTGCTATTATATTGAAATATGGCATTCTAACAACTGGAATGTGATGTACAATGCCACACTAACTGCTAAGAATAACTGAAACAGAAATGACAAGATTGGCAACCATTATATATTGTGTATGCCCACAGTGCACACAGCACTATAAATTGACACTTAACGACTTAATTTACTTCAATAAAAGGCCAGGCACTTGGATAGTCAGTTCCTTTTAATGTTTAATGTAATTTAAAAAGGTGTACCTAAACTTTTAGTAGTATTTAAACCCAACATTAGCTTAAACTCTCAGCATTCACTGAGCATAGAATTATTGGGGAAAGGGGCTTGAAGGGCTCATCCCTTATAGTTGTGATTTGAGTCCTTTGAATGATGCTGCACACTGAAATTTACTTACACTGTAATGGAAGCAGGAGCCCCATTTCAGGATAAGGACTCTATAGTCCCCAAAGCTCATTAAATGTATGCCAACAATTCAAATTATATTAGAGTACTTGCTCTTGCTGCTCACTTTTTGTTCTCAACCCTAGAGATAGTTTCTCCTTATAGGTAACTGTGCCTCCATTGATATTTTTTATTTAACTGCTCTGAATTTTATACATTTTAAAATGTATGATGATTCAGGCTGGCCCAGTGGTGCTAACGGAAGAGGCACTGGACACCACCTCGTGCCATGCTAGTAACCTGAGCTCGGGAGTCTGGGAGTGAGCTCAGTCCTCTGGGGTTGGCAGAGGGAGGGCTGAGATGATAGTAGCAGCTACTAGGCTGCTCTCATCTCCTGAATTGGGGAGGCAAGTTTCTTGCTCTCAGCTGACACCTGGTGGTGGCTGGGTATCAGAGCAGAGGTCTGGGAAACTGATGTTAGGTTGGGAGGGTGAATAAAGTTGTGGTTCTGGGATACATGTGCCATAGCTCTGAGTCAGGACAGGAGAAAACAGCAAAGTCTGTGTCTCTCTGTGGCAATGTGTGATGGCTCTGACCTCCTCAGACTCTGTTCATTGTGGATCCCCACCAGTAAAATGGTGGTGGGATGGAGGCTGACAGGGTTGAGGGCTGAGGGGGCCGCTGGCAGGCATAGGTGACACTGGAGAGCAAACAGCTTCATAGAAAGAAAGAAAAATTAATGATGAAGATAGAGGTACAGTATGTCAATCTGTTCCAGATAGCAGCATGTGCATTTTAGAAGAGGAAGTCAATTTAAGCAGCAGTGCTTGTTATGGTGAAATGTTTGATCTGTAATTTTTTCTTGCTCCTTCCTATGCTCCCCAGCCCACCTCTTCTTCCAGCCAGCCATGGACCCCACCGATACCCTCTCCAACCCTCCACCTTACCTCACATTGCAGCCATCCCAGGGTGGCCCAGCATATCCCTTCACTGGATGGGTCCTCTGAGAGGGAAGGCACCAGAGAGGAAACCAGTGCACTATCTATTTGGTCCCTGGGAGCTGCTGAGGTGGCTTTCAGGGCCTCAGGGCATTCATGGTGGCAGGAGCCAGCAGCCATCATTGGCAAGCTGAGGAGCAGTTTTTCCAGTTTGCTCCCTAGGGAGCGTGGTGTGACACAGATGTCAAGGCACATGCCGATGTCGCCATGCCCCTTGTGTTCAGCGGGGCTCACCGAGCTGTCACACTCCCAGCCTCTGCCAGAAGGTGGCACACAGTGAGTTGCATCTCCTCTCTTCACCCAGGAGAGTGAGCAGTTGTTGGATGCTCGAGCCTTCTCCTCCCGGCAAGCCTCCAGTGACCTGGGTCCATTCCTGAACACGAGTCACCGGCATCGAGCGGAAACCCAACCACTGTGCTGATGGGCCATGATCTGTGTTTTTATTCTGTTGTTCTGCCTGTGTTCTCCTGTCTTATAAGATGCCCATTTTCACTTGTTCTGAGTCTGCTTTTGTATTATTTTTTATGTAATAAAATGAGTGCTCCTTTTAATATGGCTATCTCTAGGTTTTATCATCATTCTCTATTGTTTTGAACACTCATTGTCCCTTGAGCACCAGTCTTCTAGATTCCTAGAAAACAGAAATAAAGGGGTGTTAATTTCTTCAATGATTGACTCAGTGCCTTGTAACAATGGTTTCACAGAAACATTGTTCCATCTAACTACACAATACATACTGTACAGAGAACTTAGAAAGACATATATTGACAGCATTCTAAATGTTTTGTATATAGCTTATATGATGTATTATTCATTTTATGATGTATTATTCATTTTACTCCATTCAGGGTCAGTCACTGAGACTGAGACAAGAGAAAGCATTATATTTCCCTAAACAAAAAAAGGAAAACATTAGTAGACAAAATGAATATGGTAGAGGCCAGCTAATCCTTCTTTATTTGCTATTTCTAAGTGCTTGCTTGTATAGAGATTATCCAATAAGGGAATATTCTTTAGGAAGACCTAAGCCTCTAGAGAAATATCACTGGATTCACATGCCTATTGGTGGCATTAGTTAATAGGGTTTGGCTGATCTTAACCAAAGTAATGTCTGTATATATTTAGCTTCCATATTTTAGATTCCTGGGGCCTGACATTAAACCGCAATTATAGGGATGCAAGGGAGTTCAGTGGAGAGTTTGCTGCAAGTATAGATTTAAGTCAAACTTGGGTGAATTTACAATTTTAGAACTGCAGCTGCTGAATCCCAATGCAAGTCCTTGCATCTGCTCCACCCTGCCGTAACTGCGTCAGGGGGCCCATATTACAAGGCTTGCATCACTGCTTTGGCGAGGTGCCATAAAATGAGGCACTGTCACAACTTGTGTCCATGGTTGTAAAATTTGGCACAGCTTGTGGCAAACCCTTGGATGCAGGTGTGGAAAACTTTGCTGGGATGCAGGGCTTGGTCACAAGTCCTGAGCGCCTGTTTGAAAATCAGGCCCATGGTGTTAAATTCAATAGTCTAGTGAAAATAAAAGTTGCTAGCAATTATTCTAAAACGTAAGAGATGCCTATACCTATACTAGATTTTTAATTGAGGTCAATATTGTTGAAAACCCTACAGAGCAGAATCTGGAATGAGAAAATTCAGAATTTGCTGAATTTTGATGACATTACATGAAATTCTGTGACATTTTGTGGAATTTCATCAGAATTTTGTGGAATTTTTAAATGTATTAATTTGTTCATAACACAGCTAGTGTTTAATCTATAACTCTGAACCTTGTCATGCTTACGCCTGGGTGGAGTTCAGATTATCTGCCAAATTTCATAAAGTTAGGATGGATGTGCTTAAAAGTATAGGTGCTCAAAATCTGCCATTTTATTTCTTGTGGGAAATGTCATGAAAATTTTCATCAGCATGTACCTCAGCCATCTATTGGGCCACATATCATATATTTGGCATGATTACTTGATGATAGGAGTTCCAAAATGTGACAATGTTATGACATTATGATGCATCATCTCAAAATATGTGCTCAAAGTCTGTCATTTTATTTTCTGGGAAATACATTGAAAAAATGTATCAGCATATAACTCAGGCACCTTTGGAGCTAGACATGTGACATTAGCAAGAATAACCTTTTGGGATGATTATAGAATCTTCTAAATATGGAAAATTGGATTACAGATGTCTATGTTATTGGGGTTCAAGATGTTACTATGTAAATATTTGCAAACTTTTGTGAAACGCTCAAAAATGTGGATGTTTGTAACTTCTCTGCTCTTGCAGGCATAGACTTAACATTTGACATGCATATCCAATGTCAATGTATTCTGGTATATAACACAACTGGAAAATGGTTTAGCAGTTTTAAATTTACAGAAAAAAAATTATTGGTAACATTTCTCAAATATTTATGGTAGCATATAGATGAAACATTCAGAATTCCTTTTGTGGAATTTAACATTCACAATGCATGTGTTGCTACTTCATTTGATATGCTGGGCTGAGCTTTTTGCAGTCCTACTGTTCCTCTTTGGTGACTATTTTGCCCCCTTTCTTGGCATAGCCAGATTGACTCAGTAGAACTACTGATCCCACTGATACCCTTTTGTTCTTTACAGTGACAAACTCCCTAAAAACAAGAGTCACCTACTCCTTTTCCTATCAAACTATCCTGTTGGAATAGCCAGAATACTTCTTTCCTTGTGCCCCACATTGTCTTTCCCCACTACACCTTTTTGAGTACCTCTAGGTCCCATAGCTGCATGTACATCAGGCATCCTGGATCATCAATTTACTGGTTGTGATCCTTATATATCCTACATTCAGGCTGGAATTTCTGACAGTTTGGGCTTCCTTGTTCCAACTGGGGAGGGGCTCACCACTGGAGTACTACCCAGCTCAGCTGTCCATTTCTTCATGAAACTATGCATCTAACTTCTGAACCTGTTGACCCTGCACTACCTGCCTCTCATACACCTATGCTTTAATTAGAATCCCGAGATCAGGCTGAGTGAAATTGGCAAATCAATTTCATGGAATCTTCATGAAATTCCACAATTTTCACAAGGCTCATGGAATTTGACTTTAAGTATAGATTTTATTTTACAATTTCTGACAGCAAGCAATTAATACACTTGACAATAATGTGGGGCCCAATTCCTCAGACATGGCCAGGATCAGTCTAAGCTGTGGCAACAGCAGCTTGCACCAATTCTGGGTGCATCAGGAGACCCTGTAGGAGTCCCAGTGCCTACATCCCACACTTGAGACAACCCTCCCATGCAGCAAACACCTGGTGCACAGGAAGGGTCAACCACAGGTTCCTTGTGACAAACAAGGTCCCCTCCCTGATGCTGCTGTGGTTGTAGATAATGCAAAGTGCCCCTCCTGATCCTTGAAGCTGTCCAGTAATGTCAATAAAAGAATGCCACCATGAGGTTTATAATGGGACTTCCATTGACACGCATCACTGCACCCTATATGCAGCAGTGGGTGGACATCACTAAAGTTCAGGCGCCACAGAAATGCCACTCTCTGGACCTGTAGAGCCACCTCTAATAAGCTGCCTTACTATATCTCCTGCTGTCTTCCCTGAGTATAATTGAGAAATAAGCATTAAGAAGTTACTGGTTATTACACTTAAAGTACCCAAAGCAAAATCCAGCTTGCACGGGGCTGCCATAAGCTTTGTGCTACCTACTTTATGGAACAATCTGCAAAACCCTCAAATTACGCACTCTAATGGGTATAAAATGTCTTCAAGATGCTTTATTTCCATACAATCAGAGAAGTATGTAACTGCTTCACCCTCTCAGACCCAGTACCGTGTCTGCACTGGTATATAGCCACGCCTAGACCCAATTTTAAGTACTGACCCACAGCTTGCTCCTCACAAGCTTAATTGTTCTCTCTTTTATCCCCATGTCTTATCAACACTAGGCCATCCATCCCTTATCCTTCCTTTCCCAAGCCTAGCATAGGGCTCTCCCTTTGGGTTTGTGACATCCTAACATGCCATACTTTACTAGCGTTCAATCCTGGGGCTCACACATACTCCTTTTTCCATCCACCTTTCCACATCCTGTTTTACCAATTCTCTGTGCACTGTGCCCCTCTTAGCCTTTCTCCCTACCTCCCTCCCTCCCTCCTCCCCACCTCTGCCTCTACCTGGTGTATATTTTTATTTTATTTTTTTCTTCCGTTACTTCCTCCTGCAACCTTAGATAACCTGCTTTATCTTCCTATTGCTATGTATGTAAATACCCTGTAATCTGTACAATATCTGTATAATTCTATGTACATATGAACTTTTTCTTCCTCTGTAAACAGTATTATCTGTATTGCCTTGTAAATACCTGTGTTGACCTGTATATACAATTGTTCATGCTCCACCCAGGTCCATCTTGTAAATGAGCTTCTGCTCAACGATGAACGCCTGGTTAAATAAAGACTTGATTGATTGATTGATTGATATTAGCAATAAAATGTCCCCCACCAGATCCACAAAGCTGTCATGTTAGCATAATGATAAAATGCACCCTCCTGATGCTGTGTATTGTAGTACTAAAATAGGGACCCACCCAATCCTCGAGGCTATCCTGTTAATAAATTAACAAATTGCTCACCTCTGATGCCCATATCAATTAATAAACAATCTGACTCCCTCATGGTAGTCTAGTGCCCCCCACACACCCAAGCCCCATCACCCTTAATCCATACTGAAATAGTTCTGGTAGTCTAGTGGACCCCTACCCCATAATGCCCATCCTATAGGAGATGACGATTGGCTCTGCCCACTTCTCACCTCTACGGCCAGCCACCAACTGAACTCTGAATGAATGCATACTTACTGTAGAAATTACTTTTCTGTGATTGCTTCTTATAATTCCCTCAGGCATACTACCCTCAAGCATCCCTCCTTACTGCCTCAGCTCCTCCTCCTCCTCTCCTACCCCCATTACTGAGAATAGGATGAATCTGTCTCCTTTCCTTTTCATCCCTCCCATTCCTCCTTCTTTGTTATTTCCCATCTACCACATACCCAATGCAATGCCCTCCCTATTTCTCCCTCCTCCTCTCTCTCAACCCATACCACCCCTCACCACCACTCTTCTCTTTTCCCACTAACCCACTCCTAACAAAGCTTCACTGAGCTAAATGCCACATGCCAAAATGGCATGCAGTACTTCAGGTGTGATCTAACCAGTGACCAGTACAGGGCAACATCTCCTTTTTGCTGTGACTAGTGATATGCATGGTGATGAATCCTGATGCATCTCAGCATTCTGTTAGATTTCCCATATGCCATACTGCATTGTAAAGAGAATTTTTAAACTGTAGTTATGAGAAGCAGCAAAAATGTAGCAGAGGGAGATCCAGCCAAGAACTTAGCACAAGTATGAGTGGTGCCTTCTGAGAACCAAAGAATGTCAACACCATCACCAAAGCAAACCTAAGAAATGTGTAGGAGGGATAAGACACATGTCTGAGGGCCTAGCTAAGCCCACAGAACCTACCAGTGAAGAATGACTAAATGGTGTGTGAGAGTGAAAGATGAAAAGAAGCAGCATGAAAGAGGAATAAAAGAGCAAGAAAAGGTGCTGCAGAGGCTGTGTAGGATTCTGAAAAATGGCAAGATAATTTTATTAAGTCCAGTTCAGCTATGCTAGCCTGTCAAAGGAAACACTTGTATGGATAGCTCAAGTCCAGTATCCAAAATGGTTTGGTTACAAGTTTTAACTCAAAGCCCACTTCAGTTTTCTTGTAAGCAAAGATTGGTCTGTGACCCACTGATCACATTAGTACTCAGTAGAAAGTGTGAACCACAACATACTAATTTAATTCCTTCCTGATGGCCATATGGCGTCATAAAAATACCTCTTTTTCCTGATGATGCCATATGGCATCCTAAATCATGTGCTGTAGTGCCTGATGACTCCGACTGGCATCCATGTCTTTCTCTTGGTGCAGCTCTAGCATTTGTTTACATTTGATGAATTTAACTGTACCAGCTAATAGGGACATCGTGCCGTTACTGATTTTACCTAATATAATATGCGTTCCCATTGGCTATTTTGAGAAAACAAGTCTTAATACATAAATAATTAAATTTACTATTTTGCATGTGCTGTGAAAAATGTATTATGTTCATTCTGCCATTAGTTTGTCTTGTAACAACAAATCATCTTGTTTTAGTGTAACATGTTAAGCTGATCAGGTTGACACAATAATTAATTTCATAACTTACATATTTTTTTTATTCAAGCAATCCGATTGGCGTCGGCACTTTTGGTGTATTTTTTATGTCTTTGGGGTATTTTTCTACAATAACATGTTGTTACTGCTATCATGATTCTTATAACTATTAGTCCATTTATGCCACTAAGTGAGCTGAATATTTCAGTATTTAAAAATCGAGCTCTGTGATTGTGGATTTTCTGACATCATCAATTCTAATTTAATTGGTATAAAGAGTTGTCTTAGATGCAGGCACCATCATCCTGATGAAGCCTTAGTTGTCGAAGCACCAGGAACCTGTACACAGATCTTTTGTTGTGCTTCCACTATTCTATTCAATGTGTGTGCCTGAAACGTTACACTAACTCCTTATTTAGCATTCAAGCAAGGACTCTAATTTTTTGACAACCGTTACTGGAGGAAAGTGGCTCTCTGGGCTCTGGGTGTACAGTGATTTTCTTTTTTTTTTTTTTTTAATGTTTCAGTTAGGGGTCACAGCCCTCACCTGCCAGCCCTAGCTCTGTAGTGCATCACCATTTTGGTCAAATTGATCCTCACTGATGCCATACTTGCTCTATGCTTATTGTACATGTCACTATTTCCATTAACCAGTCAGAGCACACACTGGTGCAGGAAGAGCATGGTGACTGGAAACTTAGTTTCAAGATGGAGTGCTGCTCTTAACCTAAAATACTCACTTCATTTTGATGCCAAAACCTCGGTTTGTAATCTGTATTTACTTTATTTGTTTTATTTTTATTTATGATAAAAGTTTTCATAGTTGTCACTTTGTTCATTTTGGGATAATTTCTGGTCATCCTGTGTGATCGCATCTTATGGATCCTGCTGGTATTCCTGATGGGAGAGTATTTCTTGTGCATGTACTAGATGAGGTCACATGAATTCAGCACCTTTTGTTACTTTTTAAAGAGTTTATGTTTGGATTATGGCTATGTTAAAATCTATGTGGCATGTTGCTCCCTGCGTTATGGATGATAAGTGGGTTAGGGTCAGTAGCATGTTTGTTTCATGTTCTGCACTGAGTTTTCTCCCTAATAGCAGTTGCTGCTTGTTTAAAATGAAAAATAATGGTGTTGCCTTCAACTTATCTGGCATCAGTCCAGCCCCAATCTCTGATGCACTGTAAAGCCAAATCAGTTTTGAATCCCTCCACAGTCACTGGTGTTGTCCATCGACTCGTATGAAGTCAGTCCAGACTCAACCTCTGATGTACTGTAAAAGTGTTCTTCAGGTTAAATCCTCCGCAGCCACTTGTAAGATCTAGCTCCTTACCATGTATCAGTCGAGCCCCAAACTGTAGTGAACAGTGAAGAGCATTTCAGGTTCAGATCCTCCTCAACTGATGGTGTTGTCCATCGACTTACCATGCATCAGTCCAGACCAATCCTATAATGCACTGTGAAGTGCATTTCATATTCAAACACTCCACATCCACTGGTGTAGTCCACCAATTCATATGACATTGGTTCAGCCCCAATCTCTGATGTACTGTAAAGTATTCTTCAGGTTCAAATCCTTCCACAGCCACTTGTAAAATCTATCTCCTTATCATGCATCAGTCGAGCCCCAAACTGTAGTGAACAGTGAAGTGCATTTCAGGTTCAGATCCCTCCACAGCCAATGGTGTTGTCCATTGACTGATCTGGTGTCAGTCAGCCCCTACCTCTACAGCACTGTAAAGTGCTGTTCAGTTCAAATCCACCAGAGTCACTGATTTAGTCCATCTGTTCATCAGTCTTCAGTCAATCTTTATCTCTGACACTCTGTGATGTGCATTACTGATATGGATCCCTCCTCAGTCACCATGGTGTAGTCCATTGTGCACATCAAGATTCATTCCAACACTACCCTCAGATGCACTGTAATGTTCTATTCAAGTTTGAATCACTCCACAACCACTTGTTTAGTCCCTTGTGCTCATAATGCTTCACTTCAGACCAGCCCTTACCTCTGATGCACTGTGATGTGATCAGTGCCAGTGTATAGAGTTATACTGTCTGTTCAAATGAAACATAGCACACAGTACACATGGTGCCAATGAGCATCACTCCATGTGCAGGCATACCCACACTCCTTCCCACCCACACAGTGTGCCATACTGAATGCTGCAACATATCACATGTGTATGCAGGCAAACCATGTGACACAGCACATAGTACACAACCTTTACAGGTGCCAATGTCATCACCCTGTATGTGTACCCACAATGTCTCTGCATGGCATATGAACACCATTACCAGGTGCAGGCAGCCCCACCTGCTTCCCTACAACTGAGTATACCCTAAGGATGGGTGCCAATTCATGACACAAAATGACTGCAGTGCCCATGATCATCATTCCTTGGTACAGGCACACCCACCCCTTCCCCATGACACAGTATACCCCAAATTACCAATGCCTTTTCAGCAATTTCATCATCCTATACGTATACCCATAATGTATCTACAGTGTCTGTTAGCGCCATTATTACATGCATACAGCCCCTCTCATTTCCAAGAACATATGAAGTGCATCAGAGCATGTATTATGAATGCAGGATACCCCCCACCACTAACACACAGTGCTTCATCATACAGTCATTCCCTCCTTTAAACCATCCCATAATACAATCCCCAAAATAAACGATGCCAGGAAATTAAATAATGCACAGAGTTATGTAACATGATGTTTACTGAAAGACTGTGAACCTTACATGAACAACATCATGCTTCATTTACAGTATCATAAAGCAAGCGGCACAAATAAAATAGTTTACTATACTTGTTATGGGATTTTATTACTAAAATAAAATAGTTTATTCCAATGAAATTACACATTTTAACTACAGAAAATATGCAATTAATCATAGAGACCTCCAGCACTAAAAATGTATCCATTTCCTGTGTCAGCTCACTGACCTACGTTGGAAGTGTCCTTCCTATTTACATCAATTGACCTCACAAAGCACTTCCTTCCTGCATCACTTCCTGATATGTCCTTCTAAGGTAATGTGTAAATATGGTCTTACTAAACTAGGGAAACAAATGATACTCAGATTCGTAAACTAAAATCAGTGGGTAAGAAGAATTAAACACTGCAAAATTCCAACCAGTGGTGTGGAACAAAAACTCAAGCTGTAATAACAAGAGATTCAGATATTGATTTCTGACTAAAAAATGGTAAAAATTGCAAAATTTATATTTAGACAATGACAGATGTTTATTGTATATGTTTAACAATTTTAACCAACAATTTACAGAAATTTAATATTTTGCATGACTAAGTAAACAGAGCATAATTATATTTGGATAAACTCATCATAATTTATTAAAATATGAAAACAACCTTACACAACATTAAATCCAGTTAAATAGACATTTCCAAACCTCACTCATTTTCAAAAACTGTTTGCCCTGAAAAATTTTTCTTTTACAGTTTTAAAATTGAATGTATGGTTTTAAGATATGTAGGTTTAAGCACAGTGTGTTTGTATGAATGCTGCAGATCTAAAACCCTTCAGAAACACAGGTGTTCTAGCAGCAGGCAGAGGTACCTGAACATTCTAAGTGACAATAGGATAGAATGAGTTAAAGAAGCTAAATAATGTTACACCCCATTTCTACATGGTATAGTTACTGGAGTGTATAACAGAAAGGCACCACTTTTGAGGAAAACTGCGATTCACTAGAGTTTGATGTATCACATGCAGCAGACAGAATACACAGATTGTGCACAAAGATCTGAAGAATTCAGATTCCAGTCTGACAATCATTTATTCACTTGGAAAGAGAGGCACAGAGCTTGTGAAAGGTCCTGACAAGAGACCAAAAGTGCTTGCCAGGCTGATAACAACAGGAGACCAGACTGGTACTAACATCCAAGCTTAGGAGAGTAGGAGAGATGGGAGTCCTTATTCTTTATTTATTCCTTACAAATCGGGTTTACAACCTTTGAGTCAGAGACTCATTTACAAAGGCACCTCGTGGCGGGGAGGCAGACATCAAGACAGTTATTACAGTGCAGATTAAAACAGAGGATAACATTACAGGTGCAGTAAAGGAACATTTAACATAGATACACTTAGGTTACATAATGTAGTAGTTTGTATGTTACTTAGGTTGCATAGTGTTACAAAATTGTGAGTTACACTCATGGATATAGTAGGTCCTCAGAAGACAGTGGGTTACATCCCTGTTTGGACCTAGTAGGAAGGAGTGGGTCTAGGGAGGAGAGGCTATCCAGTGGATGTTGTTGAGCCAGGGGGCAAGGCAGGTGGGTACCACAGGTTACAACATGGGGTCAGTTGCACCTACAACAGCGGGTATTAAAGATGATGGTTCCATAGGGCTATTTTAAAGGAGCCAATTTTGGAAAGTTGGAGATGCAGCTAGGGAGGGAGTTGAATGAGGTGGGGGGCTCGGTATAGGAAGAATCTCTGGGCAAGAGGTCTTGGTTCTGGGCACCTTGAAAGTGGTCTTAACAGAGCTATGGGTGGTGACGGATGATGATGACTGCTGTAGGGAGGTGGAGACCCCTGGGAGAGTCCTAACAGTGATTTCTTAGTGAGAAGGCAGGTCTGGTAGAGCAGTCACTCCTCAAAGTTGAGCAGATTGGTGGTAGTATAGAGAAGGCAGGTGAGTGTGGCTGGGGGCACTGGTCAGGAGCCTACAGGCCTTATTGATGGAGAGTTGGATTTTGAAGAGGGCAGTGTTGTCAGTTGCGACACAGATGAGCCAGCCATAGTCCATGAGGGACAAGATGGAGCCCTTGTCTAAGCAATCAGGATTTACACATTTGCTTTTCAGATAGAGAGGATTTCATCAATGGTATAGTAAATACAGTATAGCATTCATTATGGCATATGCCTTACAGAAATATAAGTGTGCTGTACATGCAGAATGCATGCCATATGCTTAATTGTGCAGTGTTTGCATGCAGTTCACATACACAAAGTATACCTAAATGAACTAGGTCTAAAAGCAGATCAGATTTGCATGCTGCAAGCTTGATATGTGTGCAGCAGATAAGCTGGTGTGAACATCTTCTAAAAAATACGTCCAAATTCATGCTGCATGCTTGCCTATGTGTGCGGCAGCTAAGCTGGTGCAAATCTCATCAAAAAACACATCAGTTTCTATTTCTTATACTACTGCTAGCAATCAGAGTCATTAAAATACATTTTCATTGAGTCCCCATTAAAATTAGGAAAACTCATTAATTCTGATCATTTTGCAAGTTGTTTAATGGCTTTTGATTTTTGTCATCAAATCACCATTAATTTGTAAAGTACCATTTGCTTATTGTGTTAAATGCCTAGGATATACTCAATCAATATCCCCATTCCAGATGTGAGAAGAGGGCCTCTGTTTTGTGAAGCCTGACCTTTTGTTTTGGATCATGCAAATCCATTGTGTATATTTAGTCCACAAATAGGTTCATAGGTTATTTCAAGCTGAATTAAACTTTCGTCCATAATACTTGCCACTTTATTTATATATCGGTTTTATCTATCCAAAAGAAATTTATCAAGTTTATTTTGAAAGAGTCCATACTCTTACTAGTTACTACATCCAATGGTAGAGAGTTCCATCCAGCCACGACTCAATTGCTAAACCAGTGTTTACGGGTAAAGTTTGCCATTTTGAACCTCAAACTGAAAGGAATGTCCCTAGATTCATGTCTAGATTTCCTCCAAATTAATCCTAATTCTGACATTAGTGCAGGATCCTGTATACATCTGAATAATAAACAGTAATCGCCCTAGTTCTCCTATATTCCAAGGTATACAAATTCAGCTCCCTCAATCTCTCAGGGTATGTCTTCTCCCCAAGCCCTACAATCGACTTGGTCACTCTTTTCTGTATTCCTTCTATATTATAGATATCTACTTTTTATAAGGGGCCTACACTTGAGCACAATACTTCAGGATAGGTCTAACCAGAGCACTATAGAGGGCATAAGCACCTTCCTGTCCCTACTTGATATATGTCAGAGGATGCAGTTTAATATCTGGTTCCCTTCCTTATTAATTTATTGCAATGGGAGCTAAATTTTATGTCTGTACTGATTGTAATCCCTAAATCCCTTTCCTCATTAGTATTATTAAGTACTATATTATCCAATTTATAAGGAAAGTTATTTTTATTATTTTTTTTTACCCAAGTGCATAGTTATGCATTTATTTTATTCAGTTCAAGCTTGCTTTCTATAGTCCAATTGTATACATTATTTAATGCCTCTTGTAAGTCATTTTATTTTTTGTGGTATTAGTTATGGCTCCAATTCTGCAACCGTCCACAAATTTTGTTAACCAAATATCATTATTTTGTATTTTCAAGGAGGTTATATAAATATTAAAAAGACAGGGTCCAAGAACTGACCCTGAGGTACTCCACTAGTCACGGTCTCCCATTTTGACTTTTCTCCTTGAATCACCACTCTATGCCTTCTCTCACTTAGCCATGCATCTATCCAGTTTATTATATTAATATCTAATGCATACTGTTTAAGAGTATTTATCGGATCTCGATGCGGAAGCTTATCAAAGCTTTAGAAAAGTCAAAGAAAATAACATCAACACAATTTCCTGCATCCAAAGCCTTCAACCTTCTCATAGAAAGCTAAAAGATTTGTCTGGCAAGAGATTTTTACAAAAGCCATGTTGCACTGGGTCCTGCAGTTCACTTGTCTCTAGGTATTCTATTATATGGTCCTTAAGATAGATTCCATTATCTTCCCTATAACCGATGTTAGGCTAACTGGTCTATCATTTTAACTCCGATTTTAATCCTTTTTATGTTGGCTGTGCATTGCGCAGCCAGCATAATGATCAATAGCAGAATTGGAGGTGTGGTCACTGTTGGGCTAATGCAGGGCACGTATCAGAAGGTGCATCCCACATTCCCAATCAAGCAGGAGGCACTGACCTCATGCATACCTAATGTGGCCATCACAAGAAAGAAAAGGTCCGCTGCAATAGAGCAAAGCTCTCATGCAAGCGTGACCATTACACGCTCCTGGTGAGCAACATGGCGGCAGTGACTGCCGCCGCTGCTGCCTGCTCACAATGCCGATGGGGAGACCACTCTGTCAGCATAATGTGTCTCCTCCCTTTGTTGATAGCTGAGGGGATGCCCAATCCCCTCAGCATCATCATCCCCAACAGTTTGTTTTTGTCAGCGGGTGCCCAATCCCCATTGGCTAAAGCACCCCACCCACAAACACTGAGGTGGCATGCTGGGAAATCCCACCTGAAAAATGGAAACCATCCGACATCTTTTTTTTAAAACCAGTAAAACAAAAACAGTCTCCATGTCTCCTGCCCCCCTCTCACAACTCGCACCCACCACTGCACACCTGCCTCCCCACATCCATCCCCCACCCCATACTACCTCCGAGTCTGGCGTGATGATCTTCGGTGGACCGGGAACACGTCTGCACTCTTTCAATGCCGACCGTGAACTGAGGAAATGCTGGTAAGCTTTATAATGGCATAAATAGGATTTTTCAACTTTGATGCATATCTCGGGCATTTTTTGGAATTTTGGCACAAATTTTCAACATGGGGTTTGGGACCCCTCCTCATGAATTCTTTCACTGTCATGGTGTAAATCAGTCTCAAAAGGTGATTTCGCTGTCACTGCGTAGAATCACCTTTGGGACTGATTAACACCATGACAGTGCCAGAATTCATGAGGTGTCTCTAAAAGCCTATGTTGCAAATTAGTGAAAAATCAAAAATGATTGTTTTAGGCTTGCATTATGCAGTTTCCACACACGCTCTGCAATATTTTGACGCCTGATTTTCAACATTGGCATTTTCCACACCTCCTTGTGAACAGTACAGCTGTCATTTTTCACATCCTGGCTGAAATGTGTTTAGCACTCCTGGCACAGAATAGCATGGGCTGTAGGAATTCAATGTTTGGGACAGATTACAAAATGGCAGTGGCACTGTTAATGAGCAGAGGTCCTAAAATGCCTATGTTGAAAATCTGGTGACGATACTCCATAAAATGATTGTTTTAAGACATGTGTCATGCAGTTTGCATGCACGCTCATAAGTTCACAAATTTATAATATTTTCACTCCAGATTTCCAACATTGCCATTGTTCTGCACCTCCTTATGAACAGTGCAGCTGTCATTTTCACCTCCTGGCCAAAATGTGTTTTCGCACTTCAGGCACAGAATAGCGTGGTCGCTGTGAAATCTGTGTTTGAGACATATTATGAAAATGACAGTGACACCGTTCATTAGCAGAGGTCCAAAATGCCTATGTTGAAAATCTGTGATGAAAGTACATAAATGAGTGTTTTCTCGAGTGTGCGTTGCAAAGTTTGCAACGCCACTCGTAATTCATGAATTTGTAATATGTTCACTCCAGATTTTCAAAATTGGCATTTTTCCACACTCCTTATGAACAGTACAGCTGTCATTTTACATATCCTGGCCAAAATGTATTTTCGCATGTCCGTGTAGAAGTGCACGATCGCTGCGGCGAAATCAGTTTTCAGGACAGTGTGAGGAAATGACGGTGATACTGTTCATGAACAGAGGTCCTAAAATGCCTATGTGTAAAATTTGCTGCCGAAAAGTCCATAAATGACTGTGTTGCAGAGCCATCATGTAAGTTTCCAAGCACCCTTGTAACTTCGCAAATTTGTAATATTTTCGTCAGATTTTCAACACTGGCATTTTTTCACACCTCCTTATCAACAGTACAGCTATCATTTTTCACATCCTGCCCAAAATGTGTTTCCGCACCTGTGGCTCACAATGGTGTATGGTCACTGTGAAATCAACTTTTGGACAGATTAACAAAATCACAAAATCACTGTTCATGAGGAAGTCCCAAAATACCTATGTTAAAAATGTGGGTAACAAGCTCCCACAAATAATTGAGTTACGTCCGTGTGTTGCAGTTTCTATACATGCTAATGACTTCACCAATTTTTCAAATTTTCACTCCAGATTTTCAACTTTGCTATTTTTATGCTTCCTCATGAACAATACAGTTGCCATTCTCCATCCTGCCCAAAATGTGTTTTCGTCCCTGTGTTGCCAAATGGCGTATCCACTGTGCAAAACCACCTTTCAGCTCACAAACTGATTGTGCTGCTTCTCATGAGGTGGCCTCTACAAGCAGCCCACATTGAAAATCTGGGTGAAAATACCACCCCTACGGTGTTAGGGTTTCCAACTGTATCACCCTGCCCAGTACAGACTGACAGGCACCAGGGTTGTGGCTTGGGGTCACCGGATGTAATGCTCAAGTCACTGCATCCCCCACCCCACCCTGCAGCCACTGACAGGCATCGTGGTGTGTCTTGCACTGTTCGGCACAAAATTCACCCCATTCTCCTATACTGCACCCATGTCAGTGTATATGGAATGGGGTAAATGCTAATACAAGACCCCAAAGCACACCGACACTTGTCAGTGTCTACAGGAGGGGGTGACGACAATGGCATGAGTGTTACAGCTGATGACCCAAAGGCACACCCCAATGCCTGTCGCTCTCTACAGGATGGGGTTGGCATCACTTATACTTCACTGCCATTCCTATTATGCATCTCTACCTATGGCACTACCAAAGCCAATGCCACTGAGACAACATTTGGCATTGACAAATGCTTGTTTATATATAGGAATTACCAATGCTTCTCGCCAGCCTTGTGGGACTTGTCCTGTATCCAAGGAATTTTGAAAAATGTGGGTCAGAGGTGGTCTAGTTGATCTGCTAATTCATACAGCACCCTAGGATGAATTGCACCCGGTCCTTGTGATTTATTTGTATGTACTGCTTTTAATTTATCAAGAACATCATGTACATGTATTTGTATACACCCTGGACTAGAGCTAGTTATAACATCAGTCTTTGACGGTAACTGGATTAAAGACAGAGCAGAAATATTTATTTTGATTTCTGCACATTCTTTATTACTTAATATTTCCCTTTTTCATTTTTAAAGGGTCTGATGATGTTGCTCCATTTTGTTTGTTATTTATATAAGAATAAAAGGTCTTATAATTTTCTTCAACTAATGATGCCAGTTTAAGTTCATAATCTTTTTCGCTTTTTTATTTCCCATTTGACTTTTTGACAAAATTCCTATATTGTAAGTTAGGTTGTAGATTTCATAATTTTGATTTTTTAAACCATCTTTTTTTTTTGTTAATTAGTGTTTTAATTCTTGGTGTTAACCATTTAGGAGTATCCTTATTGTTTATGTACTTTGCATACTTGGGTATATTCAAATGTGTTTCTCGTGACTGTTTTGGCTCAGATACTTTCCCTTTGTCATTCTATATGGAGCATACACTAAGGACAAGCACTCTTTGTGTTGAGTAGGCTCTTGGAAGCATGAACCATACCTCACATTTTGTCACTGAAATGAGGGACATGGACACTCAAAATGAGGGCAATGAGGGACACTAATCTCACAATGATCAGGACACATCCTGAAATATGGAGATACAGTACAGTACCTCAGAACACAATGGAAACCATTCTATTTACTTGTACCAATATTAGCACATGAGAATGAATTTCTACCATAAAGCAGGGGTCCCATTTAGGTAGGGCAGAGCTGGGAAGTTGCCCCTGCTGCATTTGTGCCTAGCTTGTTCTTATGATGTGGCAATAATGTCATAGATGTTGATGGCAGATTTGGATTTAATATTTTGCACAGTAAGTGCCCCCCGGCCTGTGTGTACTCATGCTGCAGGTGTGCTCCTGACTCAACTGTGTCTGTATTGTACTGTCCACTCTCTCCACCTATTAGTGGTGGCACCATCACACATGACAAGGAGGAGGCTCAGCTAAGCAAGAGCACATAAGCCATGTGAGTGCAACACAGTCTTTTCTGCCACAGAGCAGACAGGCTACACTATAGCTTGGAGGGAGTCGGTGAGCAGTGAACTCCTCAATAACGGTGTTGTGATGACATATTTTTGTTGCTGTATCTTAGTGAGTCTCTATCTCCTCTGATAGCTGAAGGGGCAGAGGGTAAGCTAGAAGCTAACTCGAGACTAGGCTATCTACTTACTCTACTAGGTTCACTTTGCAAAAAACAGCACAGACCCTCACAGTAGCAAGCTAGGCCTAGCAGCAGTGGTGACAGTGGTTTGGTGACCTTCATAGGCCTTGATCAGTGCAGGGTGGCAGTAGCTAAACAAGAAGCAAGCAACCCAGGATGGGTAGGTTCAGTTGGTGAGGTGACTTGGTTGTGGATCACACTGGGGACCTGGGATGGTTGGTTCTAGCATCCAGCTTCTAGAAGAAGGAAGGAGGAGAGGACTGAAAACTGGGCTTGTGACACACTGGGCCAGGTTGCAGATTCTGGCCAGATGGCAAGGTAAGAAAAATGAAATCATTTTTTTTTTCAGGGGATTGGGAAGGGCAGCTGGTGAGATGGACTCACTATTTGGATTTGTGCTGTGTCGAGTAATGGAAAACTGCTCATCAATAAATTAATCCTTTCATTACATGGATTGTGTTGAGACCCCTCATTGGAGTTACTTGCTAACTCCTTGCTCTGGTGTGCTGGTGCAACATTGTACATGGACTGGGGAAGGAGGAAGTACTGAAATAGTGATGTGTTTTCACATTTCTGCACCTTTGGGCAGCTTCATGAGCCATATGGGATGGGTATTGAATGGAATGGAGTTAGGGATAGAAATCAGGACTTTTTGGGAAAGGATCAGAACACCAGCCAGGAAAAAACTGGTTAGTAACTGGGTGGATTTAAGCCCAAATCTGGTGCACTGCACCAGGGTATAGAAGGATGAATCTTATATATTTGAATGTGTCCTGATTTGCATATCACTTTTCAGTCACAACAAATAAGTTTTACCTTTTAGAAATGTTCCAGACATTCTAGAGCTTGCCATCTAGGGGCTAACTAGCACCTGACCTCTACCGTTATGGGCTCTCCTGCTGAAATCTGAAATGTTGCCCACATAAAGTCTAGATTTACAGGACATCTTCTGTGTGAGCAGCATGTTTTCCATGAGGGATGGATGAGGAGTAGAGCAGTTTTCAGGGAAAATGAGAGCTGCCCTTGCATTCAGGGACAATTGAGCCATATGGTAGGCACAGACTATTGGATCCCCACTATGAGTTGAGGCCTATGCCCCTCCATTGAAGCTGAACTCTGCATCCCCATGCTCAGGTACATTATGACATAGGGCAAGGAAATTGCAGGGCATGCACCATTGAAATGAATGGGGTATTTTTTATTACTATTGTATACATTATTGATGAAGAGTTGGAGACTAAGAAGGCCATCACTCAACTAACAACAAGGGCCTTGTTAGTAGAACAGTGGTCTTCATTATTCTCCAGCTCACCTACATAATGTATAAATAGTAATAAACTATAACTCCATTCATTTCAAAGTACACACTACACTCTGACCCATGGGCATCATCTCTTAAAGACTTCTGCCTCTGGCTCCCTAGTACTCAAGTAAGAGACTCTTGACTTATATTGATACTTGGTGGGTTGTCTGTAGCAGCATGGCGCACCATCTACAGTGTGTGTGAATGGGGGCTGGCCATGTGAGTGGGGTGTTAAGTTATTGCTACTTTTGTGTTTGCCCTTAAAGTTTGCTTGAAGGAACACATCCAAAACTATGGAGAGAAAATAGTAGGAGTACAGGCCAGACAGAAATAATTAAGTAGTTTTGTGGGTAAGTGTGTGTAGTGGGGATGGGAAGAACCACATGTGTTTCCATTGGTATGTGTGCTACAGTACAGCTGGGCAGCTGAGATGGGAAACAATAAAACTGAAAAGTAAAACAGTGGCTATAAGCAAGCCACATGGGTGCAGATGAACAGTATGGCTTATTGGTTAAAGGCACTGAACTGCAAACCGAAGACTTGGAGACCTGAAGACCTGGGTTTAAATCTCAGCAACCCCCATTTGTACAGTATATGGTGTGATCCTGAGCTAGTAATTTAACTTCTATTTGTGTAGTTATCAGTGACCACTTAATTTTGCATGCATGCCACATGCATGCAGTCTGTTCAATTTAACATAAAAGCATGCTTTCCACACTTGCTTGTTGCATGTATGCCACATGCATGCAGTCAGTTCAATTTAATATTTAAATCATGCTTTCAGCATGCATATCATATGGGTAGTTTATATGTACAGCATGAAAGCATTTCATATATATTTCTGTAAGGGTGTAATGGAAGTACAACAATTCTGTGTGTATGTGCAACATCCCAAATATGTCTGTGGGCCTGACTATGACTTTGTTCAATCAATTCTATTAGCTAAACTTTTATAACTAAGCATGGGCAAAGCCATGGAGGTTCTGCAACTGGTTTTGGTTTGTCAGATCACTCACAGTTTGAGTTCTGATTTTGTTCTGATTTGGCTTTGGTTCGGACTCATGGTCACATGTGGCAAAGCCTATATCAGCTCAAGTATCTTTATTTTACTAGGATATGGGATAAAAATAGTTCTGTTGACGCATAGGTAACTGTCAATCAGGACTGCAAACTATGGGCTACTCAACTGGCAGACTACCTATACTATTAAAAATAAAGCCTTTAATGTGTGATGCAAGCTTACACCAAGTCTGCTACAATTTTTGGGAGCATGGAAGAAAAAGGATATTCCTGCTGGCATGCAGACAACTGGTGATAGACTACAAGATGTGAGCTACTCAACTGCCAGAGCATCTACACCCTCCCAATGGCTTTAACATATGACACAAGTCAATACCAAATCCAGAGCAATATATTTTTATTGGGACATGGATGAAAAACATTCCTGCTTGCAAGTAACTGGCTAGTGAAATTACAAGATGTGTCCTATACTGCTGCCAAACCTATACTTTCAAATGGCAGCCAAGAACACTATACTAGTTCTCAGAAACAATAACCAGGGACTACAGGTGCTGGAACTCTACACCCTGTAACACAATGTACAAAAGTCAGGAACTACTCAGATACCAGAGTATTAATCTCATCCCCAAGTCTATGTAAGCATGAGTTTATTTTTAATGAGGTCTAGAAGAAAAATAAACATTTTTTTGTGAGCTGGAGACTGTTCAACTGCCTGAGCAGAACCTACATCCTTACACAAATGTAATGCCTTGCTTTCCTGTTGCCTAGTCATGTAATACTAATACTTCCCTCTACAGATCCCTGGTGAGTCCTCACCTAGAGTATTGCACCAGGTCTGGAGTCCTCACCTCAGAAAGGATAAGGATAGGTTGGAAGCAGTGCAGCATAGAGTAACAAAATGATTCAGGGCTAGCAGGGCAGATCCTATGAGGAGTGCCTCAAGGCACTCAATATGTACTCACAGGAGACCAGAAGGAGAGGGAGATATGATAGAGAATTAACAAAGTGAACTGCGGGAACTATTTAGCCTGAATAGCAATTCTCAGTCACATGGACAGGAATAGAAATTAACAGGATGTAGGTTCAGGAGAGATGTGAGGAAGTACTACTTTATGTAAAAGGTGGTGGAACCTTGGAACAGTCTGCCGGCTAAAGTGGTGGGTGTGAAAACATTTAGAGGATCGAGCAGGGCTGGGACATAATGAAGAGGAATAGTAGTTACTGGGGTGACAGGACCAAGGAGAAGAATGGAGAGAGGACGGGAGGGTTAGTACCCCAGAGGAACAGTAGGTTCCAGGGATTATAGGAACTTGGGAAGACTGGATGGGCCGTCATTGTCTATGTTTCTATATATGTGATGGTAAGGAACAAACAAAGGTGGTAGTAACAGTGATAATGGAAGAGTGGCTGAGTTAAGCACAGGCAGTGTTTTATAACTGTTACTAACTTGTTTCTTATGTCTACAGCCAATTGTCTGCATGAAGAACTAGCACTGTACAGGAATTCAGCAATAATGGACTCAGACTTACTTGAACTTGAAAAGACTGAATGTTATTGAGATCTATAATTCTGAAGGTGTAAAACATAGATGGATATTTATGTACTCTTGAGAAACTGGGACCTACGCTATGAGCCATTCTGAATGTAACTTTACTATATTTCCTTAACATAATGATGGATATTGTGCAGGCAACTATGAATAGGTTGATTTCTAGTTTTGTTAATCAAAATATTAATCTAAGTGACCCCCAGCCTGTATCTAGAAGTATTAGTTGCATTCTCATCCAACACAATGGGTGATTACTTCCAGCAGCTTTACTACTTACCTTTGCCACCTACTAAGCATGGATTTCCATGTAGAACAGTGTTCTACCATACACTATACAGGTATTATGGACATGGGTGGTGAAGGAACCGGACATGATTTTGTCTTTATTGGCATAGAACAACTATTGACTGGTCCCAGAGGAGGAGATTTGGACCCTGAAATATTGCACAGATCAGTGTTTTGGATATACCAGCTTGGGGCATTAAGGACCCCTAGGCCTTAATGATAATTTTGATGTGGCTCCATTCCTTATAGAGCGGAGATACTCGAATTTCTCTGTATGATACTGATTTTATAACATACTTTCCTAGGGCATTATATCAGCTGCATCAGTTTTAGGTACTTGGTTGGTTATATGTTGATGATTTATCATCTACAGTGATGCCAATTCTCATTTTTTCTCTTAAAATTCCATTGCCTAGCTGCAGTATTCCAAAGACATAGTTGACTGGAAACTGAATTTAATGAAACCAGAAATTGATGGACACTTACAGGGACAGCTCCAGTGTTTTTCTTAAGTAAGCAATAATACCTGACAGGGTGGGCAATATTGGGATATACCAGACTGCCCAGGAGTGTAATGAGGCCTGGTGCTACAGGTGGAGGGCCTTATAGCCCCTGGAAGGTCCAGTATGCCCCAATACCACCCACCTTGGAGGGTATTATTGTGCTTAGAAAATGGATACATGTGGCATTTTATGTAACAAACAGTTGCAAGAAAATACAAGAAAAATTGTACAAATGATTGTAAAGTTTTTAGTTTTTTTTTTTTTTGTAAAATAATCCCTCCACTGTTATATTTGCCAGTAGAGGGCACTGCAGCCTTTCACAGTTGGTTGCTTGAACAGATGATCATCTTCCCCTCCTGTGAAGAGACCATTGCTCTCAGTTGCTGTCCTGCAGAAACTTTCCTGCCCACCTCAACAAACACCAAGAGACTGCACTCAATATTCCTGTTTACTAACAGGGTTCATTACTTCCTATGCCAACCCAGGTGGTCAGTTTCTAGGTGATGGGCATACCTTTCAAGAGGCAAGAATGACTGTACCAGGATCGGAAGGAAGTCTGCATGTGAGAATGGAAGTGCTGAAGTAGCAGGTTTACTATTGAATCTATTTTTGGGGGGCATTTTCAGCAGGGAAAGGGCAGGCAAATGGGAGGAGTACTGCAAGACTGCTGCTCTCATAAACAGTTGTGAGTATGCTGGCAGGTCTCTTAAAAGGCAAAAAAGATTTTATTCAGTGAATCTAGTTTGGTTTTTTTTGTTGTTTCTCACCAGGGAAAAGGGCAGGGCAAACAGGGAGTAGCACAACACTCCCATGTCATGAACAGAGATTATTTTGTTTTTTTTCTTCAAAGGAAAGAAAAGTTCTTTATTAAGTGTATTTGTTTTACTGATTAAATGGATTTCTGTGAGTAAGCGTAGTTTTAACAGTTGTTGGTGACTATGGGGGCCTTGCTTGCTAACGTGGGGAAACAAATGGCTACCAGTTAGTTTTCAAATGGATTGTGGGACAAGGATATCTTTCAGTAACTAGGCACTGTCAGCTGGCACTTGCTTTTACAGGGCACTCTTGAAAAATAAATGTATACCTGGCTGGGACTTTCAGCCACTAAGCACAGTATTTTTCAAGTCCGTCTTCTAAGTTAACTTACCATGTAGCACACTCCTTCCATTCCTAGTACTAAAATAACTAATAATTACTGGGTCTAATTTTTCCCTATCAGAAACCAGTTATAGTTTGCCATTATAACCCATGGGTTATAACGGTGAACATGTGCCAGGTTTTCCTAGCTCTGCATAGGCACTAACTGTGGTTCTTCTCTTATTTAGCACCAGCTGCCAACGGAAGGAGACTTCACCACTATTCAGACTCGGTGGTAGCGCCTAAAAAAAAAACACTGAGCTAACATCTTGTAAATCATCCTGCTTTCAAAAATGAAAAAGAAAAAAAAAAGTTAATCTTGTTGCTGGTGCTTGGGACTGTGGACCAAGCTGAAACCTGACCGATCCAGTCACACAGAAACATTGTTTTTATATAATTGCTGCAGCAAAACGATACCAACAATTATATAAAATAAAACATGGGTTGTGTGTAAAGTCAAATTTTGAACTTACCCACAGTGTTGGATGCTGAAATAAACCTCTCGAGGCTTAACTCTTAGGGTTTATGTAGCATCCAACACCTTAAGTAATGTGTAAAATTCTCGTTAAGAACACAACCCCATGTATTATTTTCATGATATTTCATAGTGAGATATATCTAAGCATTAGTGATCAGTATTAATGTTGTTAGCAGCTGCATGGTTCTATTTATGCTTTTAATAGGCACCATTTGCACTTTTTACATTAATAGCACTGTCACTTTAATTATGTACTATTTCAGAGCACACAGTACAGCAGTCTGGCCATTCCTAATGAAGCACACATGCACAAAAGTGGTCAGTCCATCTGTTTAAACTGAATTGCATCTCCCTCCTGGCATATACCATGAGCTTGATTCATGAAGATTGGCAAGCTCGCGCCATCTGCAGTGTTGGGCGCAGCTGTGCCAGAGCCCTTTGGTGCAATGCAGCCCTATTCATGAAAGGCTAGTGCAGTTGTGATAATTTCCCACTTTATGGCAGCCTGTGCCAAATCTTTGGCACAAACCCCATAATATGGGTCCCTCAATAAACAAGAGATTAGACCAAGGAAGCTGGTTTAACTTGTTGCATTTAGTGCAAGGGACTTGTGGCAGGGGTTTGTGGCAGGCATCATTTCTGAACTGCACTTGTTGCAATGTTTGACACAGGTTGCCCATTGTGTCAAACCATCCGCTGCAAGTCTCTTCGCTGATCCAAAACACTTCATGAATCGGTCCCGTGAATCTTGTTTTGCACTCTTTGTGTACTTTAATAAATATTTGTGCTTATTTGTGTAACCCCATGGAGTTTATATTACTTTAGGAGTACTGGGAAGTTCACTTCCTGGCCTTCTCTATGCCCCAGGAGGACAGAGTCAGCTGGTCTACTGGTGTGTCCCAGGGAGGGGCCAGATTGAGGAAAAGAAGAGAGAGAGGAGGAAGAGAGATGGTTGGCCCGGTGAATGGCAGGGAGTTTCTGCCTGAGCAGAACAATCCAAAAATCCACTCACTCATGGTGGTGGCCATGGGTACTGGACTCCCTGTTAGTGCGGGAGCTTCTTCCCCAGAAGAAGGTGCATCCCAAGACAAAATGGATTGGAGGTTGTCCCAGAAGATGGGGCACGAGAAAGCCGTATAACAGAAGGAGATAAGGTGATGGACATTTGTCTTCAAGGGGAGGTATGAGCACTCACCTGAACATTGCCGGGTCCAGGGGTACAGGACTGGTTAGCAAGTTCCAGTCAGAAAGAACGGCCACCTGAATCTGTGTTCTGGGTTGCTTGTCAGAATCAGCAGGAATCATCAGTGTGGGGCTGCCAAATGCCACTGATCAATTGTAATTGCCTAGCAGCTAGTGAAGTGGGCTGCCAAATGTCTTGATTAAGTCCAGTTGGGGTCTAGAAGAAAGAACTTAATGTGAGTGCTTCATCACGAGGTCAAATAGGGAATTACGTGAAAGTCCAGAAGGAAAGAACCCAGTGGGAAAGTGCTTCACTATGAAGCTGAATAGGAGATTAAGGAACCCCAATGTGTAGAATGGAGTAAGGATCTATTTTGCAGTGGCTAAGATTGTGAGACAGTGCCAGCTCGTGTTCATCATCATAAGATTGAAAAGCTCATAAAATAAAGGATCCTGGTATTTGAAATTATCCCATTTGGACATTAAGATTATTATGTTTCCCAGTATCTAACCCTTTGACTCCTCAGCCTAGCCACCCCTACAGTTTGCCATTGGACACCTGGAGGTTAAGCCCCAACTCAGGAGGTCAGGTATGTTCTGGACTTGTTGTTTTCTATATGTGAGACCCCTCCTACATGAGCATAACACTGTGGCCCCTAAACACACTGGGAGGGACCCTTACACTTGCATTACAATTTGGTGGAAAGTGCCATTCTTTTGGGTGCTGATAGCATTGTATGAGAATGTGGCACACACACACTGTGGAGCAGCTTTTGTTGTTTGGTGAGATCAATTTGCTTCCTATAAAAGCAAAATACAGGAGCATGTGAGGGCCATTTAATAATAAAACAGAGGTTAATACCCTGGATCCCATTTCAGAACTGACCATAATTTAGATCCTCACATCTGAAATGTATGGCACTAGAACATGTACCACCACCATTGCATGAGGGTGAAAGGCTTAATATCCTATTCAAGAAGGACAGGTAGATATTCATGTTGAACACTTTGAACCCACATGGATTCGATGAGAAGACTGACTACCTGCCATTTCTGAAACAGACCCATAAGTTATATATATATTGTTTTAGCTTTTCAGTAGATTGTATTTAATAACATATTTTTTCTGCTATGTTTCTTTCTATATCTTCCATGAAATAATGGATATGAGAATGAATTTTCAATGAAACATGTGACTTTTGGCACACATTTATTATTACTGATGGTTTGGACAAGGCTAAAAATATCACTGTACTTATTGTCAAAAATGCCACCCCTTCCTGTACCTTTGTAACTATTCTCTTTCAAGACAGCTGTCTCCAGGGTTAATACAGGTTAGGTAAGCCTTTATTTTTTGCTTAAGAAATTCTCTAAATAAACCAACTTGCTCTTAATATTTGGGATTTATAATGCAGTAAAAACTTGTCCTGTTCTTCCTTTTCTGTTCTGGCCAGTTTTTATTTAGACAGCAAGAGCTTCTGTGCTTTTTGGTCCAATCCTGGCACCCATTACTGCTCTATTTGGCACTTGCCGTATTATTAAGTATAGGACTTTTCACTTAAGTTTTCTAGGAGTGCCTTGGGCTTTGTCGCTACCCTCAGAGTCTCTTACACTGATTTGAATTTTCTTTTCATAAAAGCTTTACTTTGTGTAACATAGCAACACGTGATTGTAATCATGGGCTATTGCATGCCTTTGTTCCCATAGTGCAATACAGGATTGTTTAAACATTTCAAAGTGTGCAGCAATTATAGTCAGGTCTCTAACTTGTTACGATGCCTGATACAAAATCTCCTTAGACCCCACTTCCCATTTTTTTCTACACATTTGTAGAATACTGTATATGCCTTTCTTCACCAAGGTTGTTTGTAATTTTAAGGACTATGGATAAAGTGTGGTCCTTGTTCCATCTGACACATCCCTGACAATACAGACAGCAAGAAGAAATATGTGACAAACTTTAATGTACATGTGTTGCTATTATCCTCCAGCCTAAACTATGGAATTGATAAGTTGTGTTGAAATAGTATAGGTTAACCCTGTGGAGTACTTTGGCCACTACTATGGATGTTGTCAAGAGGGTTGCCTTACTGTCCAGCAGGGTCCAATACTCACTGTTCAGTTGATGCTGTCCCCACAGGTTCAGTTCTAATTTGAGGGAAAGAGGATTTAGGTGTTACAGTTTAGTGCCAGGAGGGTCCTAACCATCCATTCACATGCTTGTGGACATAGTAAAGTCAGCCACACTTACGGGGTTCTCAGCATCCCGAGGGAGAAGTTCTTTGGCTGTCCTTTCTCCCTCCCACCCTCTTCCTCTAGATGTTCCATGCTGTACCCTTGTGACTGTACAATCATAATTGAATTGGTTGGTTATAGAACATTTCAGTCTAAGTTTCACATGGTAATGTATAATTTAACACTATACATGTAGTGTTCTTTTGGTTTCTCTGTAAATCAAATGTATATAATAAAGTCTAAACTTGTTTTGTACTATTTATCTGTAAATGTACAGTCTACTCTTAGAGTGAGTATGTGATTGTCTCTGTACAATTACCGTATGTGTTCAAAATTTAAGCTATATACTACTGTATTTATTCTAATCTGTCTACCAGTTGATTAAGTTTTCTGTTATTTTCTGTATTCACTCTGTATTGTTATGCCCACTACTCACTCCTTTGTATTCCCCTCCTCCCAGGACACATCTGAAACAAGGTATTACAGCTCATGAAGTCCTTCCTCGTATTTTTTTCAAATAAACAAATAAATAAACACAATTGATATCTCTATTGCCTACTACATGCGACTCCTCAGTTACAAGCTGTAACAGTTGGACTCTGATCTATCATTGTCAGGTGCCAGAAAACCCAAGATGTACACCATGTCATCAGCAGGACAAAATTAATGCTGAATTAACCATTAAATGCCCTTTCATCACATGGTATTTTCTGTTAGAGGTCATGACTTGCATGGAAACTATGCAGTCCTCTATACCTTCACAGAGTGGTTTCTCAACTGTAATTGTTTGGGACTTTTGTCATCTACAGTGCTTAATCTAAATACAAGCATCCACAATGCTTTCATCTGCTGATATCTGCGTGTCAATAAAGGGACAACTAGACTCTGCAGATGGTGCAGGCATTTAAGTCTGTAATCTGTTCTTGCAGCTACAGTACTGAATGGTGCCCAGTTCATTGCTCTGTTCCAGTCCCCAGACCCAGGATTCCATTGTAACAAAATATAAATGCATTTGTAGGGTGCAATCTTCCTTGAGAGCCAAGTGTCATTGCTTTAAAATCCCGAGACCATTGAGAGGGGTTTATGCATTGGAGCTCATCTGGGATTTAGAGGATTACCCATGAGGATTTTTCTGCTGGGAACTAAAGGAGCAGCAACTTTGTATCATTTGTTTGGAAAATGGAACTGTGAAAGATTTGTTTTAGTTTTGTACTATCTGAAAAATTAAATGTTTGCACAGCTTGCATTTGAACTGTTTGCTGAAATCTGCCCAGAGACTGAGTCATTTGGACATGTGTTGAAGTTGACAGGAGACATGTGTTTCATGTGCTCTTGTTGGAATATTGAGTACTTGCAGCACATGACAATATCCTACCTGGCACCTGCAAGTCTGGACGTCAAAGACTTTGCACATTTCAGGTACTTAATTGGTTGGAGAATCATGTCCTGAGACTTTAAGAAACCATGCTGTGGGGTTTTCATTTGACTGATGCAATAGAGGAAATCACTGCAATAGTGCTCTATTCACCTTCACCTGGTTTTGCTACCTGTATTATTGACCACATGAGGACTTTAATCCAGAGTTCGAAATGGCCAAGATCATCTGCCCTGCAGCTCAGTGTCTATTTTTTTTTTGTATTTAAACTTTTGTTTACCAGGTAAACATTATGAGCCAAGGCCCTTTTTCAAATGTGACCTAGGACCATAAGTACACTAAAAAATGTTACAGTAAAGATAAACAGTACATAATAAATACAATAACATTAGGAAACAATATTATAAGCAGTCACATTTCAAAGAAGAAATATAATGTTTTTTAGAAACATTTTAAAAGTATCATGGCTAGGGGTTTGATATAATAGCAGTGATAGATTGTTCCAATGATTTGGGGCAGAAATAGAAAAGGCTTGCATACCCATGTTGGTAGTTACCTTAGGGACAGAGAGTTTAAGTAATTCATTGGATCTTGTGTTCCTATCTGATTTCCTTATGTCTAGCACTGGAAACAATGAGAGAATGAGACCCCAACTTTAAAACATTATGAGACAAACAATTTAGGCTATAGAGACAATATCAACTGGGAGGTAACCAGCCAGATAGCTGATACAAAGTGCAATGATGCATATGAAATAGTACTTTCAGAGCAAATCCACAAATGGCATGAAAGGTCATGGTATGCAAGGACATATCTGACTTAGCTTGTCCCTGAAATAAGAAAGAATTGTAATTCATGGTAGATAATACATTATTAGCAACAGCAAATCTAGCATTCGGTCAATGAATTCTGCAATTTAAACAATATGCCAACCTCAGATTAATATTTCTACAAGTGAGTTTTATGTGGAAGAGTAATACCGACATGGGTCTAATAGAATCCCCAGTTATTTAAACTGAAAAACCTGTTCCAGTCTAGTACCAGTAGCTTCAGGGACTACAAGAGACTTGTTTCTACCCAGTCTTTGTTTAGAGCCAAAGCATACTCTTTGTTTTTTGCTGTTCAGTAGCAGGTGATGGCATTTGAGCCACAAATTCAGGACTTGGAAATCAGCATTCAAATTAGAATTTATAATCTCCTCAGAGCAAGAACTGCTATAGAGGATAATGTTGTCAGCATACATTAAGATGTTAGTTCTGGTAAACAAAGTTGCCAGTTTATCCACAAACAATGAGTAGGCACCTCTACCTCCATCATTCTACTCCCCATCACCCCTGATAGCAGACCCTGAGAGGATGGCCCATTAGGTAGCTAACAAACCAATTGCATGGGGGTTCCTGAGTTCAAGCCTCCTCAACCTAGTCTAACCCAAAGGCACCACCCATTGTTTAAACATCAAGAGAGGAAGGAGCAATGTCACTATTTCAGTCATTTGCATCTCTGAAGAGAGCATTGGAAAGGACTTTTCCTCTGCCTATGCTGCCCTTGTGCTATTATGCCTACGTTGCCGCTGACCCTCAGTGGGGAAGCATCAATTCCACTCAATGTCTACAACATCAGCAACTATATGGAGACCATCTAAGTTAATATTCAGAACCAGGGATCCACACCACAGGATATGTACAGCATTAGGAAAATGGATTGAAGCACCAGCAGCAATCTGTGTGCTCCTGATCTTGGCTTGGGAACAGGCCACCTCTTTGGACAGTGAGGATCGAGCAATGCTGAAACCTCAACAAACTGTGGCTGAGTTCAATGACACAGAAGTAGAACCTGAAGTTCTTGCTTGACAGGCCAGTCATGTCATGGAGATGGAAGTCATATCAGCAGCCAATGTATGTGGCAATAGAGGATTCAATTCACCTTTGTCTGAATTTCATGTTGCATTGGCAGGAAAGCACTAAAGATTCAAGAGTAATTTCCACCAGTGTGTTGTTGGACTTGATTTTGTTAACAAGTAGCTACTTGGTTCCTCAGGATTGGGCCCTGAACAGCACCCAGCACTTTGCCTTCTCTGAAGTTAGACCTCATTCTTCAACCCTGTTTGTGTACTTTTAAGAACCCCTCCCCCATTAGGGTTGGTCTGTTTTAATCAACATTGAGTTGAGGGAGTAATGTATTTCATCTGATGCAGATTGAATACCTATTTGACAACTGTTGTCTGAAGAGACTTTGTTTGCCATATTTACAGTTCAAGATGGCTGTTGCCTGATGTTGCTCCAGGAAATGTCCAATGCCTCAAGTAGGTCAGACTGTTCCTTTCTACTTGTATGTCATTTTGTGCCTTGGACTTTCAAAAATACCAAGAGACATTTTAAAGACAGCAAAGACTCCTGCAATTCTTCTCCATCCCTTAGACAGGATATTGCAGGTTTCCCTTCTACTGATAATGCAAAATATTTAATGTAAATGTTTATAACTGTTGTGTTGTTTTGAAAAATTAGAGTCTGCTAGGCATTTTACCGTGCTTGGTATGTTTATCCAATACCACTCATTTACTTGTTTCAACAGGGATAGGCTGGACCAGGTCCTGGTAAGCTATGTTGCATTATACTGTAGTTATATAGTATTGCTAATTAAAGCAGCACTTCTTTTCCTGGATCATAGGGTCAAGTGCTTTAGTTAACATGTGAGATCCCAGGGTGAGGGATATGGAGTGTGCTGTGTCCCATGAAGGAGGTTTATCCTGCTGCATAGCCACTGATACTCTCTGATTGTTAAGTGACTGAATGATAGCTACACAAGCCAATGTTAGCATTATGGCAGATTCCTTCTATCCATATACTGTACACAAGAGGATGTTGAGTAGGGTTTTCCATTTCATTATTTTGTCTTGTCAGATCTCTGCTGGCATCTGAAGTCTCAAGTGTGCACAAATGCCTTTTGGTATCCTACCTGTGTTAACTCAGAGTTTGGGAAAAGGCACCACTCTGATCATAAGGACACATAGGAGGATTGCCATTGTCCTTCCTTTGCCAGGGACAGCATGAATTTAGTGCAGAAAACATAAACCCCAGAAATCCCTTTTTGTCAATAAAACTTCAGAAATCCTTTTGATTTCTATATTCTGTGAGGCTGCCTTTAGGTAATTTAGGGGTTAATGTTTTAGAGCTTCTGCTATCATGGGATCTGGTGCATGTGCTGTGTGTGGGGGACCTGGTGTGCTACCAATCTACCACTCTGGGGAGCATCAGTCAGATTGTGTCAGATATTTTGAGTTAGTGGGAGTTCAGAAGAAAGACACCTGGACAGAGCTGCAAGGGAGGTCCCTCTTCTCATTCCTCTCATGCTACATATGATTCTATAGAAGTGGCCACTACTCTCACTTCAGTGCAAGAAATTATAACTTGTGGGCCAGATAGTTTCAGTCAGATTAAGTCAGATTGTTGCTGGCAATAGCAAATATCTCATTCCAGCAGTGTCAGTGGCTTAGTAGGTAGCACACTCGCCTCTGAGGCCAGGAGGATCAGAGGGCTGTGGGTTCAGCTCCCACATCTGGAACTTGGGTTAATATCCAGTACTGACACTGTAGTACAGCATGAGAGGGTTGCTGCACTTCTGAGGTGCCGTCTTTCTATGGAGACGTTAAACCGAGGTCCCATCTGCCTGGATTGGTGGTAGTTCAGGTGGATGTTAAAGACCCATGGCACTTATCGAAAAGAGTAGGGGAATTTCCGGTGTCCTGGCCAAATAACCCTCATTCACTAAAAATACCACCAACAGCTTAATCTGGTTCAAGGTCAGTTGGCATTCTTCTGTATCCTCCCCGGTCGTGCCTGAAAATAGGCAGGATTTGTCTAGTGCACTTACCCGGTCAACAAAAACTAAATAAATAAAAATAAATATAACATAGCTCCCAAACTTTCCAGACTGGTATCGGTGTGAAGGGTATAGGGCTTGTTGGGTCTGCAAAAGTCAGCAGAGGTGCCTGAATTGGGTGCTGATGATCTTTCAGACAACCACATCACTTTTGTCTGCCCACCAAGTACTGTATCAAAAGGTTCCTGTATTTTGTAGTAGTCTGGATAGGCTTGTCCCACTTTTTGTATTGTCACCTATTCTTTCCTGGTGTGTTGATGCCCTTCATCAGACTGAACAGTTGTCTCGATTGATAAGAAGTCCTTTACAAACCCTTTGTACAATTTATAGAATTCATGGAAAGATTGTAGTTGTTAGATTGTGAGGTCTGGGCCAGGTGGCAAGGGCTTTGACTTTGGAAAGATAAGTGCTTGCACCTTTCTCAGACACAGTGTGACCCACATACTAGATGGACATCTGACAGAACTAAAACATGTTTAGGGACAGCTTCATGTCATACTTTGCCAAGCAGTTGAACATTTTTATCAACTGAGCCTTATACTCTTCCACTGTCCATCCAAACACAATGAGATCATGCAGGTGCTCAAGGAATGCCATGTTATTCAAATCTACAACCTTCTCTATTAGTCATAGGAATATAGCAGAAGCAGCAGAGATTCCTTGAAACATGAACTTAAACTGGTAAAATCCCAAGAAGCAATTGAATGCTGTGTTTTCTCATATTTTTGGCCTTGGAGATCCGGCGATCTCCACTATGGAAAGCCAAGACAGAGAACCACTTGTTTCCTGTTAGGCAGTCTGATATATTCTCCAGTCTGGACAAGGTGCACTGATCAGCAATTGTTCTTTTGTTCAAAGTTCATTAATCACTGCACATTCAAACAGTTTTCTTCTCGACCATCATTATGGGCAAAGCATATATCCTTCAGGACTCCTTTCTATCTTCCAGATGGGATGTGGCTATCGTATCAACTTGTACATGGTAGCCACAATGTTGTTTAAGTACATGTTTACCATCTTGGCAAGATCTACAACAGGGTTGATACACAAGGGAGGGTGGAAAGCATAAGAAGGACTTGGCAAGGTTGGAGGAATGGTCAACAGTCTGGCAGCTTAGATTAAATAAAAAGTGAAAGTAATGCACCTGGCAAACAAAAATCCAGGGCAGAGAACACAAAGGGGGAGGTACTAACAACAACAAAATGGAAAGGGACCAGGGGAAGTCATATCAGATGACCTAAAGGTAGGCAAACAATGTGAGAAGGCAGTAAGGAGGGCTGGGGGATACTGGGATGCATAGGAGAGGCATCACCAGTAGAAAACAGGAAGTTGTTATCCCTCTGTACAGACAGTTGGTGAGACCCAATATGGAGTATTGCATGCAGTTCTGGAGACCCCATCTCTGCAAGGACATAGACAGGTTGGAGGCAGTCCAGAGGAGGGCAACTAACATGGTACAGGGTCTGCACCAGAAGCCATATGAAGAGAGACTGAAGGAGCTTAATTTGTATACCCTCAAGGAAAGGAGGGAGAAGGGGACATGATAGAAACTTTCAAGTACCTCAAGGGAATCAAAAAGTCCAAGAAGGTAGCATCTTTCAGAGAAAGAGATGTGCAGGAACAAGGAGGCACAATTTGAAGATAGAGGGGATGACTCACGGCAGCGTGAAGACAATTTTACAGACAGGGTTGTGAATGCATGGAACAGCCTTCCGAGAGGTTGTGGGGTCAAAACAGTGGGGCAATTCAAGAATGCATGGGACAGACATAAGGCAATTCTAGAGGGGTTAAGAAAAAGTAGGCTGTTGATTAACTAGGATCTTCAGCTTATCTAATGGGTAGGAAATGGGCTGACTAGGTGGGCCAAGCAGTCCTTTACTGCCATTAGAGTATATGTTTCTATGTTTCTATCTTTATGCCCATGGACATTGTGGTGTCTTTCACAGTCTCATTCATAATTTGCACCATCACTTGCTTCACAGAGATTGAAGACACAGGCAGGATACCTTTCGGTGCCAACAGTCCTCATAGCAGCCCATTCTTTGTAGGAATTTAATGATTTCTACCTGGTTCC
Source organism: Neoceratodus forsteri (assembly GCA_016271365.2). Classification (NCBI taxonomy): domain Eukaryota; kingdom Metazoa; phylum Chordata; order Ceratodontiformes; family Ceratodontidae; genus Neoceratodus; species Neoceratodus forsteri. The sequence goes on from CM057456.1 coordinate 1,876,575,062, forward strand.
TCATGTCAGACAGGTATTCAACAGTTTTGGCTATCAGGCATTCAGTTCCTGGAAACTTCAGGCTTTTTCTTCATCTTGGTCTGGTTGGTCTGAGTTAGTGCTGGAATTCTGTAGACAACCTACTTATTAAGTTCCAGTGCTTATTGGCTAATTCAGTAACAAGGGAAGGATCCATTGACAAGAAACCCTCTAACTGGATGTGATGCAGCATGCTGGCTAGCAGCTCCTGCTTACCACTCCAGCCACCGACTTACTATAAACTTATTTTGGCTATTTACCCACTTTGAAAAGCCTCCAGACTACTCTGGTGGGTAGAAAACCACATCCACCTTACTTTGCAGTTGATTTTCAGCTCCACGGAAGAAGAAATGCTGAAACTCCGCCAAAAACACCCCCTCTGGTCACACTGCAGAAGGCCCCAAAAACTCAGGGCTTCTGGTAGAGTAGATGTGTCGATAATAGGAGCCTTTCCCTGGATTGAGAGCCACTTATACCATAGCGATTTTAGAAGAATTTAAGCCCTTCAAAGAAGAGCTACGATCCATCTCTGCTGAAATTAATTCTCTTGCCCAAGCAATGGAAGATGTGTCCAATGAGCCTCAGACAATGAAGTATGGATCTGCTCTTTGGAAAGATGGGCTGAGAAAATAGATCCCAAACTAGTAGCCATGCGACAGAGAATGGTCCACCTGGAATTAAAAGTGGAGGACCTAGAGGGCCCCAGCTGCCATAACAATGCAGTCCTCATAGGCCTTCCAGAGAAGGAAGAGGGCAGGATACTACCCTTTTGTACAGAAACTGGTTGCAAAAACTGCCAGCCCTTCTCCTTTTGGTCCTCAGTATATCATAGAAATGGCACACTGAGCTCTCACTTGATCCACAGTGAAGGCTCCCCATCCCTTGATCTTTCGATTCCTTAATTTTTAGAATGGCAGCATTTTCTTACAAAAGTTAAGGAGCTACAAGTGAGATGGGAGGATCGAAATTAAGGTGGCCCAGGACTTACCGACTTCTGTTAGACAAAGAAGCACAGAATTTCACCCTGTGGTTTCTAAGCTTATTGCCGGGTTTAAATTCAAAATGAACTATCCTGCTCAACTTCAGGTCCTTATTGCCGGCAGTCAGGTAAATCTACGAGTATTCAGAAGCAGCATCCAGAGGTCTGAAATCTACTCTTCCAGACTTATTTAAAGATCCCTGAGCCTGCTGCCTGGAAGAAACTGTTCCATCTTTAGGCCATCTTAAATGCTACTGTATTTTGATGTCTGCTTGGAAATTAACCGCTGCAAATTGAACAGAAGCCTGAGAACTCTAGCGGAGATACTACTAGTTTCCTAGTTCAACCTACCATCTCCCAGACCTTTAATGCTGGAGGAGATTCCCTTTTGAGAGTGTCTGGGTGCAGTGCTGATTTCTGGCTTTTTCCTCTCGACAGCATGCACGTTCATGTGGAATACTTTTGCAAGCTCAACCAATAGTATTTCTCAGCTCTTGATACTAGAGGAGTGTGGCTTGGTCTTTCTGCATTTCAGGACTGCATTTATTTAGACTTTCCCACCATGAGGCCCGATTTTAAAATCAAAGTGTTCTGACCCCAGGAAAGGGGCATATTTATTTGTTTTCTTTTCTTGATTTCTCTTATTAATTATCAGGACCTGTGAGTTCTAAGAGCAAATGGCTTTACATTTTCTTTTCTATTAGGTAACCTATGGACTGATTTTTGGGACTCAATGATTCTTTCAGGAATATGATAAATTACTATGGCTAAATGTTAGTGGGGCCATTTAAAGTGCTAGAAACAGATTTATAAGTTGTTCCCTCCTTTTCTTTATTAGCTCGAAACTGAATGAGTACTTTAAGTGAAATTGCTCAATGAAGGCTTATGGAATTCAGGGCACGTTTCAAATGCTGTCTATGCGGAATGCAGTTCTATTAAATGTTATACTGTTTCTTCTTCCATCAGTTAGACTGAGAGTTAAATATTATTATATTCACAGTTAGAAAGGGATTTTTGTTTATAGATTAGAGTGGGGTTTCAATGCACAACTCTGGTACAGGGTTTTCCTGTTATCCCTGACCCCTTGATTTACGGGTTCTTGCTTTGGGTGGGGGGATATTGGTGAGGTACTGCAGACCGTGGTTTGATTCAGTAGGGTAAGATGGGAGGGCTGTGGGGACTTGGAAGAACATCGTTTTCATTTCTTTGCATTTGTTACCTGATTTTGGGAGGGAGGAGGGGCTTTGGGTGATAGGGCATAGGGATTGGGGATGGGTACCTGCATCGACAGAGCCATAGTCAGGATTGTGTGGGCGGAAACATTTTTTATTCTAGCAAGGGGTGTGCAACACCAAAGTTGTGAATCAATGGCTAGAGACTTAATCTTGCCTCATGGAATGTTAAAGGGCAAGACAGAAGCAAACAATACAAAATATTAAAACATTTGCATTTGCTGAAGACTGATGTAACATTCATACAGGAGTCCCATTTACTGACCCCAGAGGCAACAAAGTTGAGAAGACAACAGATAGGTGTCGTCTTCTCAGCTGAGGGTACTACCCAAAGCTGTGGGGTCATGATTTTGATAGCATGAACTGTTCCATTTTCACATAAAATGTTATCAGTGATCCCCAGGGTAGATTTCTGTTTGTTAAGGTAAATTACATACTACCGACATTTTGCTTGCTAGCATTTATGGTCCAAACAGTGACTTTCCTGGGGTTTTATGCAGCTAGTTAACACACAGATTCCCTTCCTCTCGATCCCCATAATCACGGGGGGTCTAAATCTAACATATGACCCAAACTTAGATTGTACAGGTTGCAAGTTTAAAGGTCTCTCTCTGGCTCAGAGTGCACTGAGAGATATGGTAGATCAGGTGGGTCTCTATGATGTCTGGCAGTCCTGAACCCCACCGACAGAATGTACACTTTACTTCTCTGGTCCATGGACCTCCTCAAGAATTGATTATATTTGCTTTCACATAGTTTGCTCTCTGGGGTGCTGGACTGAGCCATACATCCAGATCCTCCCTCCGATCATTCTCTGGTTTCCTGTCAACTCTCATTTTCTTTTCTTTCCAATCGGGGAGTTGGAAACTAAATTACCAGCTCCTAAAGGACTCAGGAATCATATGGTACATCTCAGATTACATTGCACAATTTGTTTCCGCTAACCATGGTTCCATGAGCAAACCAGCTGTAGAATGGTATGCATTAAAAGCTTATTTAAGGGGCCTACTGATTGGTCTTGCCACCAGATGGAAGAAAAGAGGAAAGTCAGAAGGTGAATATCCTTTTCAAATCAGAATCTTAGAGGTCACACTATCTCCACACACTTCAGAACAGACCAAATAGGAACTCATAAAGCTGAATGACTCTATTTAGAACTTCTGAGGAGAAAGCAGGTTTGCTATTTTGAAAACCAATGCTTCCTACATGGATCAAGGTGATAAAGCAGGCCGTCTGCTCGCATTAAGAATTAAATAACAAGAGTCTTCCAGACTTATTGCCGCCATTTGATCTGCAGATGATGGTTCTTCAAAATCTCCCGGTCAACACTGCTGCAGAATTTAGTACATATTACAAACAATTATATGGATCTATGTTGAACCCACCTTCCCCAGAAAATCTGGACATTTATCTTACAAATTCTCATTTGCCTTCCTCTCAGAAGCACACCTGTTATTGTGTCTCCATTTCTCAAGCTGAACTTTATAAAATAATTCAAGACCTCCCTACGGAAAAAATCCCAGGACCTGATGGATTTTCTCCCAATTTCTAAAGGTTTTGCAGAACAATTGGTTTGTTTACTCCTGTCCCTATACCAGCATATCCTGTCTGGTTCTGAAGTGGATAAGTCTCTCTGTGAAGCCCTGATTGTCCTTCAACCAAATCTGGTAAGAATCCAGAGTTAGTGACTAGCTATAAACCAATTTCCCTTCTCAATCAGAATATCACAATTTTAACTAAATTATTGGCTGAACATATAAACTTGGTTCTTCCTGACCTTATAGGGCCCGAGCAAGTTGGATTTATGAAAGGAAGTCTTCGTTCAACCACTTACGCACCTTGGCTCATGTCTTCTTAGTGACCAGAGATGCAGAATATTCCACTGCTTTAATTTCCTGACGCTGAGAGGCATTTGATAGGTTTGGCTGAACTTTCTATTTCATGCCCTTCATGCTTCGGTTTCGACTTTCTAATTTGGATTCGAGCACTATATAAACCCCATCTGCCCAGTATCGAGTAATGGAGTAATTTCTGACTTATTTCCTCTTGAGTCTGGTACAGGCAGGATGTCCCTTGTCTCCTCTCCTTTTCAATTTATACCTGGAACCTCTATCGTAGCCTCATTAATTATCACAGGATTCAAGGTATCACCATAAATACTCATGAAATTAAAGTATCAGCCTCACGCTGATGATCTCCTATTGCATCTTTCCCATTCAACTGCTTCTATCCCACCAGTGCTGGATATTATCAGGAATTTAGTGATTTATCCATTTACAAGCTGAATATCAAAAGACAGTTGTCTTTCCCTCAATCAACATATCACGGCCTTGGGATTGTCTTGGGAAAAGAATCCCTGAGATATCTGGGAATTGTTCTCTCGAGAAGCCCAACCCTTCTCCAAAAGCAAAATCTGGATTCTCTGTTGCACACAATTAAAAAGATCTACAAAGATGGTCCCTTCTCCCACTTTCCTAATGTGGTAAAAGTAACCTGATTAAGATGAATGTTTTTCCCGTCTTTTCTACCCATTACATTTACTAAATTTATGGCTCTCTCTCTCTCATGGTTAAAAAAAGTGCACAGTCTTATCATTGATTTCATATGGGCTGGTAAAAGGCCATGATTGGCATTTCAAAAACTGGCAGCACCAAAAATTAAGGGAGGCCTCTGTCTTTCACATATTGGTCTTTATTACTGGCCAACCATGCCAGTAAATACTGTATCTCCAGTGGCTAACTCCACTGGATCCTCTGAATCCCCTCCTATTTAACAAGTTGGCTTAAGATAGAATTAGCTCAACTTAGACTGTATAGCCTCTCTCCTTCTGCAATACTAGACATAAAATCAAAGTCTCTTCCCTGAAACTGTGACATCTCTGATTTCTATTTCCATTAAAGTGCACTCTCAGCTTTGTGCCTTCATGAAATATAACCAGCTTCAAGACCTGGTACAATCATTAGTTGGTAACCCCAATCTCAAGACTGATGGTAACGTTCTCTCCACCCTTTGGCTCCCTTGCCTAGGAGACTGCCCTCCTTCATATTTTATAAGAAGAAGAAGAGGGACCTGGCTATCCTCCCTGAGATTATTACCAAGGCTGGTATCCCACAATCCAATATTTTTAAAATCCTTCAGTTGCATCATCTATTGGTGAAAGTAATGGAGAATACTCCATTGTAGCCTGCGAGGAAGGCACTTACTCTGATCTTGTTCCTCTGGCTGGGTTTCCACATGTCATGTTCAAGGTGGCTAGACTCTTGAATGATTGGATCTATCCACAACAGTTCAGCCCATCCAGTTATTGGTCACCTCACTTCCCTGAGATGACCATAGAGTGATTTCTTCTATGGCAAGGTTTGTCATAAGTACATTACCCAAGATAGACTCCGTCTAATGCAATTCCATATTTTACATAATCTATATTACACCCCACAAAAATTGACCAAAAATGACATTGCTCCTTCATTCTCTTGCAAAGGTACGCAGATGAAGGTAACCTGCTTCATATTTTTTGGACTTGTCCCAAGGTGGCCCTTTATGGGCATGCATCCAACAGACAGCAGATCCCTTATTAGACCTTAATGATTTATTTTCTGCAAGTCTCTGCTGGGAGATTTATCTGGGATTCCGGTTCTGGCCTGCAAATTTCATATGGCTTTAATATCAATGCCTGTTAAAAAGCTGGTATTGAGACATTGGAAGGATAATGAGATAATTTCCTATACTGAATGGTTGCAGGAATTACTGGCCAACCTCAAAACTGAAAGATCCATAACAAGTCTCTGTAACAGAACTGCCAGATTCACCAAAATCTGAGGCCCTTTACAAGCTCTGTTCTCCTTACAGCCTACTTAAACCTTTAGATATTAGTAGAAATAGTATGGCTCTCTATATCTTTTACATGTATAGGTCTTAGGGAGGGGCTGGGTGGAGGGAGTTGTGGGGAGGACAGATCCATTATTTTGTTACTACTGATTGTATTTTGTTTGTACAGTGCTGACTTGTCCTCTATATGGAAAAGAAACCTCTAATTGGTCCATTGTCACAGGCATTGACCAATGCATGATTTTACTTTGCCCATCTCTACAAGGCATTTAACTAAGATAAACTGAAATTGTCAGGTATGGCCTGGCTGTCTCCAAATTGGCTCTCTGTTTTCCTGGTTCAAATAGATTCACCTGATCTCTGTTGCAGTCCTGGGGTTAGCAGCAATCAAGATGGCAGTGACCAAGCTTTATACATACTGTAGTTCTTATTTATTTCACCTGTCCTCCCTCATTGTGGATTCCAGATGGTCTCTTGGTGCCATTAGTGCACCCACAACTGTGACCAGAGCCCCTTGGTGCTATTTAATACTTTTCAATCACAGGGTCAGGCACAAAATGCAATAAGTATCTTCAAAAGCTTCAATACATTCCACTCCAGTATGGAAATATCAGCATCTCCATAGCTGGCACATTCAAACACTTCATCCCACATCACAGTCAAAAGCCTGACCTCAGGTCCCCATTGACAGCACAGCAGCTGTAATCCATCCGCACCAGCTCACACCAAAAGCTGCTGCTGTGGGTTCCAGATCCTGTTAGAGTTCCTGGGCCAGGAACAGAGAACAATGACTCTGCAGTTGAGAGACACAATGAAAGTTGTGCAGCAGTTCAAGTATTCTCAGGCTGTGAGCCAGGTAAGCCTGCAGGAGAGGGTGGGTTATGCATACAGTGTAAGTTATACAGTGAAACTAACTTGAATTATTAATAAAAATGTGTTTTAGGCATACATTTGCAGTGTGCCATTTCTAATGATATAGCTTATCAGATATACCAAAATTATCCTTAAAAAGAATAAATAATAGAACTGTTGAATGCAAGACTTTGAAATGAATAAAACAAAGCCCAGGGGCTGATGAGGCTTATCCAAACCATAAAATGAATGAATTTGCTGCAAACTAATGAATAAACTATGACAATTGTGAGGCCTTCTTGATTAAAGTTATTAATATATGTAATGTGAACAAAGAATGGTGTCCGCACCTGCCAAAGACCCAAGGTCATATGCTGGTATAGAAATGGATAAAGCAGGTATCACCTTAAATCAGCAGTACTTGTTTTTATTCAGGTGCAAAAGGTGCAAAAATCCTTATACTGTAGCAGCAAACAATATCAAAAATAAAATCTTAGTTTCTGCAACAGCACACTTCCTGAACCCCTCTTCACAATGATGCCACCATATCTGGCACATTTCGTGCATGGGTGCTTTGATAAAGACTGGCTGATGTCCAAAGATTTTCCATTTTATCTGGCACAATTTAAAGAAGCAAAGTACAGCATACAAAATAAATATTAAAGGTAAACAAGTGCTGAAGGTGTGCAAAATCACAAAAGATTAAAAAGGTAGAAAGCCACTGATGTTAAGCAGCCTTGCAATTATTATATATTATACCACAGGTATCTATTCTCAGCCAATCACAACACAGGAAAACTGGCAGTTATTCTCCCACAAACTACCATCTACATGCCCACAGTAGTTTATTCAGATATAGCCATGCCCATAGTAGTTTAATCACCTTTCCACAGTAGTTTATTCATCTTAACCACGCCCACAGTCGCTTATCCACATTTCCTTCATCTCCACTCACACCTGTACACACACACACTGAATCTCATTTGAGTCACCCTGTGTAACTAAGTCCATCCTGCCACTGATTTCTTTACAAAACAAAATTTCACCCTCCTCAAATGTAATTTGCAGCTCACGTAATATCTCCTCCGATCGACTGTCACCTGCACTGCTTGGGGAGCAGGTAAGAAGCTAGATTTATCATAACTGATGATTTTTGGGTTATCGTGTAGAAATTAGTAATATCAGACATTTACCGCCAGAGGGATTATTTGTAAGTTGGTCCCCTTCAAAAGCAAGCGTAAACCCTTTTTATTTCTTGTTGCCAAATCGAATATGCCACTTTGCACATGCATTATCAGCTTCGCAAGCGCGAGGTCCAAAATCACAAATTTCATTTCACAAGAGAAAATAAAAGGGTTTTAGCCTCGCTTTGAATGGAACCAACTTGCAAATAATTCTCTGGCTGTAAGTCTTTGATATTACTAATTCCACACATAACAACCCGAAAATCATCAGTTAGTGATGAACCAGCTTCCACGTGCTCCTCACAGCACTACATAGTCATAGACGCACAGAGGAGATATTTTGTGCACCCAAGTAAAATTTAAAATCTACTGAGAAAATACATTTTACCACAAATTCTAGTGGTATATTAGTGATATATTATAGTTTTGAGGAGTATACTGCAATAACTGGCACCCACAGAAGCCGTTATTGCTTCGTATACCTCAAAACTTAATGTTAACAATTAAACGATCTACATGTAGGCAGTACTTTAAATTCATGACATTACTATCAACATGGCATGTTATAAGTAATCCTAAAAACAAGTTTTCAAAAAGCTAGGAATGTCTGCATATTAAAATGTCTAAAGCCAGCATCTTTCAGAAGTAGGTACACAGTGTACGGAAAGGCAACAGTGAACAAGCATCTGTCAGTGCTGAATGTTGTCGCTGGCATTGGCTTTGGTAGTGCAATGTGGAAACACATTTTGGGCAGGATGTGAAAATGACAGCTGTACTGTTCCTAAGGACGTGTAAAAAAATGGTAGTGGTGAAAATGTGGCATGTAAATATTGCAAATCATGGGTTACAGGGGCATAGGAAATGCGAACACAATCTTGTAGCATAGTCATTTTGTGGACTTTCTTCACCAAATTTTCAACAGAGGCATTTTAGCACCTCTGCTCATGTACAGTGTCACTATCATTTCCTCAATCTGTCTCAAAAGTGATTTCGCACAGTGACCATGCTATTCTGCACTGGACGTGCGAAAACACATTTTGGGCAGGATATGTAAAATGACAGCTGTACTGTTCATCAAGAGGTGTGAAAAATGCCAATAGTGAAAATCCAGGTGAAAATATCACAATGCAAACGTTATGAGCATGTGTGCAAACTGCACACGCATGCTCATGACACAGTTATTTTATGGAGTATCATCACCAGATTGTCAACATAGGCATTTTAGGACCTCTGCTCATGAACAGTGTCACTGTAATTTTGTAATCTGTCCGAACACTGATTTCCCACAGCGACCACGCTATTGTGTGCCAGAAGTGCGGAAACACATTTTGGCCAGGATGTGAAAAATGACAGCTGTACTGTTCACAGGGAGGTGTAGAAAATGACAGTGCTGAAAATCTAGCATGAAAATATTGCAAATTGACGAAGATTACTGACGTGCATAGCAATTGCCAAAGCACGCTCATAAAACAACCATTTTTTGATTTTTCCACAAACTTGCAACATAGGCTTTTGAGAGCCCATCTCATGAACATTGCCACTGTCTTTGCATTAATTGGTCCTGAAAGGTGATTAAACGCAGTGACTGCAAAATCACCATTCGGGACAGATTAATATCATAACAGTGCCAGAATTCATGAGAGGTGTCCCAAAACCCCATGTTGAAAAGTTGGTGCAAAAATTCCAAAAATGCCCGAGATATGTATCAAAGTTGAAAACCCTATTTATTCCATTATACAGCTTACCAGCATTTTCAGTTTGTGGTCAGCTTTGAAGAGTGCAGACGTGTTCCTGGTCACCCAAAGATCATCATGCCAAGCTCCGAGGTAAGTATGGTGGGGGGTGGGAGGCAGGGTGCTCAGTGGGTGGGTGCGGTGGTGGGCAGCGGGTAGGGAGACTACGAGGGACTGTTTTCTGTTTACAGGTGTTAAAAACACTCGGATGGTTTTCTTTTTTACATTTCTTTTTTGGGGGTTACAGTAGCTGACAGAGGATTGGGCACCCCCATTGGCACATAGGGAGTGGGGACACTAGCTGAGGGGATTGGGCACCCTGTCAGCGCAGAAGAAGGGGGACATCATGCCAACAGGGAGTGGCTCCCCACTCGCACATTAAAGTGGGAAAGGGGAAGGATGCCGATGGGGATTGGGCACCCCATTGGCAAACAATGAAAGCGGGGGTACATGAGCAGAGGGGATTGGGAACCCCTCAGCAAACAAAAAGGAGGGGACACATTATGCTGATGGGGAATGGGCTCCCCATCGGCACATACATGAGAGACAGGTAAGCTGACCGGGGATTGGGCACCTCAAGTCGGCAGTTTAGCAGCCACTGTGCCGCCATGTTTGTAGCTGGTAAAGATGTAGGAAGGTCCGCTTGTATGTGACGAGCTTTGCTCGCATTGCAGCTGACCTTTCCTTTGATGTGATCACCACATTAGTATGCATGGTGTGGTGCGGCATGCAGGCTGATTGGGGAATGAGGGACGCGCTGCTGGTGCATGCCCTGCATTCGCCCAACAGCGACCGTGCCTCCAAATCTCCACTACTGCAAGATGTTGGCTACGCAAGCATGCCAGCATAAAAACAATATAATTTAAAACAGCCTCTTAGATGATGGAACAGCTTAAAATCTCAATATCGCTGTTAAACATCACAAAATAGAAATGTGTTGTAACAGAAAGAACACGTCACATTTGGATTCAAAGCATAAACAGTTGCTCTACTGATCCTGGTATTATGCATGTCCCAGCACTGTCATAGTGTGCCACTTGCTTTAATGAGACACTGAAATGAGCCTAGGCCTGTAAACAGAATACCTTATCCACAGATTAATAGTTAAACCAACAATGTGTGCCACTTCAAAACCTGATGCATAGCAACCAATTGAAGTCAGTAAAGCCTCAAAACACTGAAAAATGGACATGTGCATTACAGAATAGCCAAGAGGCAGTATTGCAATTACCACTGGGCTAGACAGCATTTATTACTATTTATTACAACTGGTTTCAACATTCATGCTTGTCTTAGTATGTTGGTAAAGGACTCCTACAGAAAGCTGGGGCAGCCAGGAAAAGTCAAATCTAAAAACAAAGCAAAAAGGCATATTTAAACACATGATATAGTACGTGAAAATTATTTCAGTAGCTTGAAAGAATTTGGACAGAATACCATTTAAACAACACATCGAGGAGAACTATATTGCACTTGGTGAGTACTGTGCAGAAGGTGAGTGCCAAAGGCACATACATCACTGACATAATGGTAAGTTAAAGCAAAAATTATTGAAAGATACATAACAAAAACATCTGAATTACAAAGGTGTCCCACTGCACCACTCAAAATCACCAAAGGAAAACTGGCTATACAGGGATTAACCACAATGTGAATCAGGATAGTTGCTGAAAACAGATAAATATATAATGGCAATGCAGTATTGAATTGTTGTTAATCAGAGTAGTCAGATTTAACTGAAGAAAGACTAGAGGACCTCAAGATGTATTCCTTGGCAGAGAGAGAGGAGGGGGATATGATAGAGACATTCAAGTACATTGGGGTATAAACAAGGTACAGGAGGGTAGCATTAGGCAGGAAAAGGGCAGACTAGGTGGGTGACATGGTCCTTATCTGCTGCCACCTTCTATGTATCTACAGCATGTATCTATGTAACTCCCAAAACAGGAATCCTGCATAGCAAATGGTATAGTGGGACTAGAATGAAAAAGCAACCAATTCATAAAAAGTATCTCAATCACATGATGATCTCGCTAATCTAATGGAAATAATGAAGGGCCTATATTTATAGCCATATCAAAATGATGTACTGTCTACAGAATAGGTGTCACCTTGAGCCTATCATTGTATCCTAGTATATCAGTTGTACCAAATGAAAATATTCAGTACTGTTCCGTTTTCAATGGAAACTTGCCATAGTCTCCCCCACCAATCTGTTTTTATGGGGTTCTCGATCCCTATAAAGGACTGGGTGATAGTTCTATCTCTGACTGTAATGATGTGGGCTACAAGGCAATCATAGGGTCACCCCCATGGCTCATATAGGTTCCTTAATTCTCACTGTAAATTGGTGCGTGGGTCACATAGAAACTGGCACATATGCAATTAGCCAGATAGACCACCCCTTCGTGGAACAGGTGATAAGGCCCTGACCTGGGTCATTTTTTGCTGTTAGGATACATGAAAGTCCTAGATGTAACCACCACCTGGCAATATTTACAGTTGCCACATTTATTGCAACCTTGACTTCAGTTGAAAAGCTACTTTCTTGGCCTGTCTGGTAATGACTGAACAGAGTGGGTAACAAAGTCCCTAATATTCTTGCCTTCTGTGGACTAACAGGGGTTAACCTCAGCCAGGTCTTTGAGGCCTGGATCCATGCTTACTAAATATTGGTGTTTTCTGACTGTCTCTTCAGTTTCCTGGATTAAGCATTAAAAGTGGTGACAAAATTAATATGGGGATCAGTCTGGTTGATGGACTCAGCCGGTAATTTACTGAGTGATAATAGCCTGCCTCGGGTGGGTTGAAGCATGTGGCAAAGCCAAGTGCTTCCACCACTAGATAAGGGTAGTTAGCCCACCATAACGTACCCTATGGAGGTATTTATTGGGATTATGAAATGGGTCCTTTTATTAAATTGATGCACCTTGTGGACTTTCTGGAGAGCAATGGATTCCAGGATAGTAAACAGCATGGATTTGTAAAAGGGTTCTTGTCAGACCACCCTGATTAGTTTTCTTTGACTGGGTGACAAAGGAGTTAGATTGGGGCCATACTGTGGATTTACTGTACTTCAGCTTCAGCAAGGCTTTTGACTCCATGCTGCACAGACAGCTGCTGAAAAGATGAAAGCTGTGTTTGTGGCTAATGTCATAGTAAACTGAGTGGTATCTGGCTAAAGGGGAGGTAACAGAGGACTGTGGTCAACTAGTTAAATCAGAAGAGAGGGTGGTCATGAGCAGGGTTCCACAGGGATCTGTCCTGGGTCTGGTCCTCTTGACATGTTCATTAGTGACATTGGTGAGGAATCTGGGGCAGGTTGTGTCCGTTTGCAGATGACATGAAGCTGTGTTGGAGGTGGATAGTAATAAGGAGAATAAGGAAATGCAGAGAGAGCTTACAAAAACTAGAGGGTGGTCAAGGGTTTGGCGGTTGAAATTTAATACCAAAAAGTGGAAGGTAATGCATCTAAGGAACAAGAACCCAGGATGGAATACTGGATGGAGGGGTAAGACTTAGCACTACTGGCTGAGAAACAGGATGTTAGAGTTAGCAGCAGCTCCTAAAGCAATTGAGTCAGTGCAACAAGGCTTACAGCACGACTAGTAGGATGTTGGAAAGTATCGGGTGAGAGCACTGATAGCAGAATGAAAGAGTGTACTTCCCTGTATAGATCCCTGGTGAGGCCCACTTAAAGTACTGTGTCAGTTCTGAGTCCTCACCTCAGGAAGGAGAGATTGGCTTGACACAGTGCAGTGCAGAGTAACAAAAAATGATTCAGGCCAGCAGGGCAAATCCTATGAGGAGCACCTCAAAGCGCTGAATATGTGCTTGTTGTGGACCAGAAAGAAGAATGAAGATAAGATAGAGATCTTCAACTTCCTCAAAGGAATTAATAAAGTGAAATGTGAGGAATTATTTAGTTTGAATAGTACCTGCAGTTACATGGACATAAGTGAAAACTAACAGAAGGGAGTTCAGGAGAGATGTGAAAGTACTATTTTATGGAAAGGGTGGTGGAGCCATCAAACACTTCAACAGCTGAGGTGACAGGTATGAAAGCAGTTAGGGGTTTTCAAGCAGGCTGGGACAGAATGAAGGGTATAGGGGTGTACGGGGCAACAGAATCAGGAGAAGAATGGGAAGGAGGAGAGACAGGAAGAGCTAGGACCCTGAAGAAACAGTAAGTTCCTGGGCTTATAGGGTACTTGGGCAGACTGGATAGATAGACCACTGGTCTCTTTCTGCCATCATTTATGTTCTATGTTTCTATGAGCTACTCACAGCTGGGCTTTTGTGCTGGGATTACCTGATGTAGCTATTATTCAGGACAAAATAGAAATTCCTTTTGTACTGCACATTAATGTGCCACGCACAGTGGATGCTCAACACAACAACATAGTTTCTGATTGATATGGAAACTTCAAATGTTAAACTAACAGGTGGAGTCTTGAGAATGGCAGTTCCCCTTTTTGCTGTGAAAATGAGAGATCAGTTTAATGAAGATAAATAGAGATTTTGCAGACAGGTAATCACATGATAACAGATCATGTTATTCAATCCCACTAAGCTATTTTCACCAGTGTTAGGTCTTGCCTGTGCTCACCAGTATCAGGTTATACTAGTCACTGATCTTTAAACTTGCAGGGATCATTGGGGCCTTGAGAACAGCTGCCATGTCCACTACAGGATCAGATTTCAGGATATCATTAACTGGGATTTCATGTCTGGCTCAGCGCTTTGTGTTATTAAGCATATTATAGCCCTCAATTCTGCTGGAACCAGGAAGGGGTGGGGGATGTAGTTAATGTTCCTTAAAACTTTTAGTTTTTGCTCCTGTTCAACATCACATCAATGTATATTTAGTCGAAAACCAATAAATAATAGTCATTTCACATGTGCCATAAAACACAGAGCCATTTCATGGCCTGCTTCCCTAAGGCCTTTATGGATGTATTGCTGTTAGTGGTGGTTTACTTTAAACTCAGTTTGTTTTTAAAGCCTGTAAATGTAGGCCCTGGCCTTCTACAAAAGCAATTCATTTCCATTTGGGCTTGTAACATTTTTCTCAAGACTTGCTACAGTAAATAGGAATTGTTACTCAAGTCAGTGTGTAAAACCCTTGAATTATCATTAGGTGTTTTATTGAATAATTGTCTCTGCCTGATGCAGTATATGTATGAAGGATTCAGTCAAAGGGCAGCATATTGTTTACTTTTCACAGGAGACAGACTAGTGACTGGTCTACCCTGTTTCAATGCAGCATAAAGTAGCTGTAATCATGACCTTCAAAGTACGATGAGTTATGTTCTTGGTATAAATATTTTCATGTTTTGATAATTCCAAGGGTACAAATGGGGGTTGGATATTTTAACCACAAAAGCATACTGTACATGTAGTACTATATACATAAACCCATTCTAGCCAGATACAATATTTTAAAAGTAATGTGAATGACAGCCATGGGATGGGATGAACAAATAGAATGCAGCCCAGTGTAAGCATTTTGCAATGTTTAAAAAAATAGTTTGATTAAAACAGGCTTTCCAACTAAAATGGCAATGAAAAGGTGATCTTTGCCAATCAGATGACAGAAACTCTAATTTGAATATTTTTTTCCATGAGCAGGAAAGTTTCATTTCAGTGTAGGGTCCACATAAATAAAAATTAATTTACAGAATTAATTAAAAAGAACTTCCAAGGGCATACTTTGTCAACTATAACCAAATTTCTTTTTTTTATTTGCCAGAGATAACTATATCTTGTTATACAGCAAATTAAAACAAATATAAAAATATTAAACACTGAATGAATCACACGTCACTAATTGATTTATACATCATAGAACTTTGTTTTACAAACAGTGGAGCTGTGCCTCATGCAATACCACAGAGTTCTAAAGAACGTTATACACAGCTGTTACTGTTGGATCATACCATCTCAATTCAGGAGAAGTGCAGGTGGAAAGGAGATCTTTCTGTAAATTGAAAATTAAATTAAAAACATGATTAATAATAATGTTTATGTATGTGACTAAGGCATAAAGCACATCACTTACTACATGGGAAATCACAGTTGTTCAAATATACTGGGTGTAAAAGATTGTGTTTACTCACATACAGGTGCAGATAAAACTGTGAAAACCAGTGTAGAAAACACTATTGGACAACTTTAATTTGTAGTGTAATGTCGAGTGCTGTGTGTCATGCCTCCTTGAGTAGATTTTTTTTTTTTGGCAAGGCTATGCCTGTGGTTCAAAGGTCTGAGCAACAAACCACTCCCCAGTCAGGCCTTAAAGGTCACTCTTCCTGGTTTGTCCAGGATCATTTTTCATCTATCACGGAGGCGCCACCTTACTCTCTCCCTGGCTGTTGTCCCTGTGTCTGTGAGGGCCACCAGCTGCTGGTCCCCTTCTCTAGTCTATGTTTTCTCTCAGTTGGCCCTCATTCTGCAGCTGTTCAGTCATTCTTCCTCGCTTCCTCACCCCCTTTACCTTCTGCTCTTTTAACCTCATTTGTGTTTCCCCCTGCTCCTCCTGTTGCTAGTTCTTGCCCTTCTGCCTTAGATTTCCCTTGTTCCTTCATCCTCCCCACCCTCTCCCTGTCCTGGGTGTCCTCATACCTCATTGGTTCATTTCCTCTCCTTTTTCTTTTCCTTTGGGCTTTCTATTTCACCCACAGGCTGCAACACCAATTCCTCACCAATGCTTCCAGGTGTGACATCACCAGCCACACCTGATTTCAGTGGACACTCGCCCACAGCATCTCCATTTCACGCCTATGTCCCCCCTCTCAGGTACGCAAGTGTTCACCTCTGAATCTCTTTGTACCGAGACTGATACCTGTGGTTCAGTTCCTCTGCAGTCCTTGAAGCTCGCTGTCATTTCTGTGCCTAACGATACTGGTATTCATCCTTTTCTGCACTTCATTCTACTTCAATGTGCCTTTCTCTTGTATGCCCTGCTTGTTCTTCCTGCTTTCCTTTCTAGTTTGGCATTGCTTGCAGACTTCATACCTTCAATATCTTGTCCACTGCCAGGAGAACTTGCTTCCCTGCCATTCTGGGAGTCCCTGCTTTCTCCCTCATTGTTCATCCAATTCTGCTCACCTTGGAGTTTACATTCTAGCCTTATGCATGTCCTATCCTTGTACATTCTCCTCTCAGTCTTGGCAGCTACTGGTAATTCATCTTCCTGTATCATAAAAATTTACTTAGCTGTTAGTTGTCATGGTGCCTAGTTCATGGCTGCTCTGTTTTCCCATGGTGGGGACTGACTTGTTGCAGCAGGCTTTGTGGCTCTGAGTAGTGGGAGCAGCTTATTCGTTTCATGCATCTTTAGCCCTGGCTTGCCCTATCTTCCTTGCCACTCCATATAGCCTTCATGGCTTTCCCTTAGCCTCGCCTGGTCTCCTCCTGCTGATCTATGCCAACCTTTGATGTCATCTCCTACCTTCCAATTATACCCAGCATTACCCTGGTACTTTGTACCTCACCCATCAGCTGCGGGCTTTGCCTGGCCATGCATGTCTCTTTCACTCATACAGTTCAATTCCTCCTAATTTGGCTTAATAATGGACCTGGTTGCCATGCACTCCTGTGGTTACTAATTGCATCTGCCTTCTCCAACCCCACATCAGGGTCTCCTTCATTCAGTACAACCTCTTTACTGGTCTACTTGTCTGACTGGACCATCCAAGCACAACCCTCATCCAGGTCCCATGCTACCTCAACCTGACCTGATATCCACTTGGAGGTGTACCTTCCGTGTCCAGTAGTCCATGGCTCAGGGCTAGCCTGTAGTCAATGGTCTCCTCTACACCAAGAGGTCTGCATCTAGAGCATGTGAAGCTTGGAGCAAGGTCCTTCTCCCTGGCCCATAGTGAGAATGCCTTCACTCGGGTGGACTCAGTGGTCACCCATTCCAGATGACACCTCTGGATGTGAATTTATGACTTCAGCTGCGAGTGGTGGGGTTCTCATCAGCAAGGCCCCTTTAGCTGCCTGAGTTGGTTTGGAGGCACCCTTTCACTATTCTCCCTCTGACCACCTCTGGTTTATCTGGTCTGTATCATAGGCTTGTGCAGATCAGCTGAGTGCCTCAGCAGTCATTTCTCTCCTACTTTGCTTTTGGGCACCTAATTGCAGAGACTAAGCTGCAACCCTCAAAAGCATTCCTGTTAGAAGGACAGAGTGAGAGCTTCTTCCAAATTGGAATCTTTCCTCTTCCCTTGATCTTCACTCTAAATTGCAGTAGCTGAGCAGTCACTAACCAAAACATCCTTCAGCCTGAGAGAAGGCAACCTAGGCCTTGGATCCCAGAGGTTTCCTCCTCAAAGGGTTTTCCTCTCCTCCGTACTGATGGCCATAATATTTAGATAGTGTTAGCACTTTCATAGGTTCCATAGTTAGGTTCTACTGTTGATGGAGTCAGATGGTGGCCTGGGTGTTCCTCTCTCCTTAGGAAGTCCTGCCCTCTTGTTGTGTGCCAACTTTCAATCCAATAATTATTCCTCCGTTGTCTCTTGTTCCTCTCCTGTCCTAACCATCTATATCTATCTACCTCCATTTCCATTCTCAGTAGCATTCTGACTCCCTCGCCTTCTTCACAATGCTTGACACCTATTTGGGTACTCTTTTGGGCTCCTTCTAAGCTACCTTTAGCCAAGGACTCATTCCATTGGCAGCTATGGGTGGGAACCCTCCTCTAGAGTTCCTTGCTGTGTACCTGCAGGGTCTTATATCCCATGGATAGAGGGCAAACAGCCACAATGCAGCTAAGTCACATAAGCATATCATCATACCAAGTTGTGTAAGCACATTGAATTGCAGGTTATGCATGTGGTTCAATGAGCAGAGCAACAAACCACTCCCCAATCAGGCCTTAAAGGCTGCTCCCTCTGGCTGGTCCAGGATCATTTTTCATTGCCCGCCATTCCCCCTACTTCTCCAGTGGATCACTCTCTCTCTCTTCTGTGGGCACCTCCTAAGCTACTTTTGTGAGGGAATAATTCCCATGGCACCTATTGAGGTGGAACCCTTCTCTAGGGTTTCTTGTCTTCGTATCCCTAGAGGAGGTATATGCCACAGATAGAGAGGTGAACAACCACAATGTATCTAAGTCACATAAGCGTACCAAGTTGCATAAGCACATTGAAGCATTTTATTACTGTTTTATGAAGGCAAATCCTTTCCTTGTCTGTTGGTTTATATATCTGACCTCTTTATCCTAGATGGATGCCCTGTTGGTGTATAGCAGGAGGAGACTGATCAAGATTCTAGTTTGGCAATGTTTCCTGGCTCAGGAAGATGCACAGAGGACTGGGGACTTTCACACAGACCCACCTGAGACAGTTAACAGAATTTACTGTCCACAAATGAAATCACACTCAAAGAAGAGCGGCAGTTAATTTACAGCTCCATGCAGCTTGGTCAAAACATTCAGCAATTTGCTTAATCAGTACATTTCCCTGCCCTCATGATGATTATCAGGCTCCAAACATTCGGTGTAAACTTGGACATTAAACATGAAACACATTTCCCTAGACCTTTGTTATTATTTTTACTCTGCCAGGCTGCTTCTAGTGTGTACTCTTCCAGCCCACTAGGGATCCTAAATACAGGTGTTCTTGCAGTGGTGGAGCCAGATTTGGGAGAATTTGGGGCAGGGGGCCATTCAGTCAATCACAAGCTCCACAATGGGCACCAAACAGTGATTAAAGATGATTAAAGATGGTGGGGGTGGGTGCCACTACTCCGCTGGGGCAGCCAGAGGCGCCCACCCCCAGCTCCCCAGCTCCACCACTGAGTCTTTGGTCAATATGCTGAAAGCCTTCTGGTCAAGTTAATGCCTTTCCAATGGCATTATGTTACTTACTGGAACTTTACCCAACCTTTCTTCTTTCTCTTTACCTCCTTGCACACTAGACAAGATTTCCTCCTCCTCTGGTTTCATTCTTTCCTCCATAGGGGACCCACTGCGTGCAGTATTGGAGGCCACACCTTCACAAGGACATTAACCAAATTGGGGCAGTCAGAGAAGGGCAGCAAAATGGTGGGACTGCATCAGAAGACATATGAGGACAGATTAACAGAGCTCAATGTATACCCTTGAGCAAAGGAGGAGAGGTGATATGATCGAGGCATTCAAACACCTTAAGGGCATTAACAAGGTGAAACAGTCTAACATGCTTAAATATAAGAAAAATAGCAGGACAAGAGGACACAGCATGAGATTAGGGGGCCGATTAAGGGGAATGTGAAATTCTTTTCACAGAAAGGGTGGTAGATGCATGGAATGGCCTACCTCAAGAAGTGGTGGCTATGAATACAGTGCAGGGCTTCAAACAGGCATGGGATAGGCATAAGAGAGCAATACAAATGAGTATGAATAGATAGACCACTGACAGAGCAAAGGTCGATGGCACATTTATAAGATAGAAAAGAAATGGGCAGACTGGATGGGCTTTGCGGTCCTTATCTGCCGTCAACTTCTATTTTCTATGTTTCTATGGAGACCACAGTGACTTGGGCTCCTAGGCAGGGAGCCATGCAGAATGGATACTGCTTGTAGATCATAGAAACACAGAATTTGATGGCAAATAAGGTTCCACTTAGCCCTCAGTCTGCCCATTTTCCTACCTATGGTGTCCTCACAGACCACACTTGATCTCTGGCTCTACTACCCCCTTGCTTTCCACTAGGATTCCCTTATGACTATATCATGCATTCTTGAATCCTGCCACTGTTTCTTCCACCACCTCTGCTGGAACATACGGACATACAAAATTTGCCAGCAGAAAAAAGGCATTTGGTCTATCGAGTCTGTTCAATTATGTAACTAGCAGCTCTGTTCTGCAGCTGCCCTTCCTCCTCTCTCCCCACCTTTATCCTCCCTCTTGCCCTGCCCCAGCCCCTTTTGAAGCAGCCCACCATTTTACAGGCTACTATCTCCACTGGTAACATGTTCCACCCACCACCACCCTCTCCATAAAAAGTGTCTCCACATTTTCCTCTGAACCTTATCCTCTCCAATCTCAAGTCATGGCCATGAGTGTCCCTTAAAGACTGTTCATGGCATCCACCACTCTTTCAGTGAATAAATAATTCCTACCATCTCTCCTGAACTTACCCCCTCCAGTGTCATTGCATGTCCCCTAGCCTTGTGCATCTTTTTTCTGAAAAATAGTCCCTCCTGTACCTAATTTACCCACTAAGGAATTTTAGATCCTCTGTCATATCCCTTCCCCTAATCTCTTCCAGGGTGCATGTATTGAGGTACTTGTCTCTTCATATAGGGCTTCTGATGCAGACTCTGCACCATTTTGTTTCCCTCCTCTGCACAGCCTCCACTCAGTCTATGGCCTTCCAGGATATTGTCTCCAGAACTGGATACAAGTATTCCACTGGGGTCTCACCAGTGACCTATACAGTGCGCAGCACCACTCCCTCTTTCTGCTGGTGATACCCCCCCATGCACCCCAACATCCCACTGGCCCTACCAACTGCCTTGTTGTACTGTCTGGCCACGTTTAGGTCATCAGATATAATTACCGTCAAGTCCCTTTCCTGTTTTGGAACTATCACTATCACTTCTCCCATTTTGTACTTTGCCTCTAGGTTATTGCACTTTTCTCATTGAAACCCAGCTGCCCATGCCCTTAACCACTCTTCAAGTTTTCCCAGGTATCTGCACATTCCTGCCATCCCACTGGTGTGTGCTCCTATTGCAGATTTTTTTTTTCAAATGGTTTAACCAGGAGCAGCACACTAAGCTGAAAGCTTATTTACAGGTCCAACCTGGGAGCACAGAAAAGTTAAGTGACTTACTCAGGGTCATACAGTATGCAGTGGGGCTGTGGGATTCAAACCAGATCTCTAAATTTGCAGCTCAGAGCCTTAAACCACTGCACCATACTGCCTCCCAAAGGTCATCCAGAGTGAAGGATCTCATCCATAGAGGCAGACCTTCCCTTGCAGCTCATTTGCAATGTCATATATAAAAACATTAAAGAGGACTTGAGTCTTGAGGTATCTTGTTGGTCACCCTCCCTTCTCCAGAGTGAACTCTGTTTACCACCACCACCACTCTGTCGCCTATCCCTTAACAATGTCTCACCCAGTTTACCACCTTATAACCCACCCCAAAGATGCTCAGTTTCCTTGAGTCTCCTATGTAAAGGTGTTGAAAGTTTTACTAAATCTAGGAAAGCCACATCCACCACCCCACCCTGATCTAACTATATCGATTTGTTTGACATGGCCTCATTCTCATGAATCCATGCTCCCTCAGGTCTTGTAACCACTCATTTCAAGATACTCCACAAGCCTTTCCTTTAGCAGTGTGTCCATTAAGCCTACCTATATGAGGCTAAATAGAGATATACAGTAGATACATAGATGCTGTCAGCAGATAAGGACCGCTAGGCCCATCCAGTCTGCCCACTTAAGCTGCCTAAAGAAGTGTCCAGTGACCCTAGCTGGTCATTGGCTTTAGCTTTTCTTCATATCTATATTGTTCGTTTGTTTTTGTCCCATGCATGTTTGAAGCCCACCACTGTATAAAAACATAGACATAAAGACTTTGATGGCAGATAAGGACAGCTTGGTCAACCCAGTCTGCCCATTCCCCTACCTACTGGATGAGCTGCAGATCCTAGTTAACCAACAGCCTATGTCCTCCTACCCCCACAAGAATTGCTTTATGTTGGTCCCATACATTCTTGAATCCCCCATTTTTGACCTCACAACCTTCTCAGGAAGGCTGTTCCATGCATCCACTAGCCTCTCTGTGAAAAAATACTTCAACATTGCCCTGAGCCATACCCCTCTATTTTCAAATTGTGCCATCTTGTTCTTGCACATCTTTTTTCTGAAAGATGTTAACCTCTTGGACTTTGATTCCTTGAGGTACTTAAATGTTTCTATCATGTCCCTCCTCTCCCTCCTTTCCTCAAGGGTATGCATGTTAAGCTCCTTTAGTCTCTCTCTTCATATGGCTTCTGGTGCAGACCCTGCCCATTTTAGTTGCCTTCCTCTGGATGGCCTCCACCCTGTCTTTGTCCTTGTGGAAATGAGGTCTCCAGAACCGCATGTAGTATTCAGATTGGGTCTCACCAACTGTCTGTACAAAGGGTTAACAACTTCCTGTTTTCTACTGGTGATGCCTCTCCTATGCATCCCAGTACCCCCCAACCCTGCTTGCTGCCTTCTCACATTGCTTGCCTACCTTTAAGTCATCTGATATGACTACCCCCAGGTCCATTTCCATGTCTGTTGTTGTTAGTACCTCCCCACATTGTGTACTCTTCCCTGGGTTTTGTTTCCCAGGTGCATTACTTGTACTTCTTTGCATTGACTCTAAGCTGCCATACATTTGACCATTCCTCCAACCTTGCCAGGCCCATCTCATCCTTTCCATCCCATCTTGTTTCAATCCTGTTGCAGATCTTTGTGTCATCTGCAAAGAGGCACTCTTCCTTCTAGTCCCTAGGCAATGTCACCTACAGTATAATGACATTAAAGAGGACTGGTCCCATTACTGAAACCTGTGGTACCTCTAGTAACACACCTTTCTTTGGAGTGGACTCCATTTACTGTTACCCTCTGTGTCCTGTTGTCCAGCCAAGTTTTATCCATATTATAACCCTGGCACTCACTCCAAGGCTGGCTAGCTTGTTTATAATCTTTCATATGGGACTGTGTCAAATGCCTTGCTAAAGTCTTGGTAGGCCATGTCCACAGCCCCTCTCTAGTCTATTATTTTGGTCGCCCAGTCAAAGAAATTGATTAGATTCATCTGACATGACCTTCCCATTGTGACTACATGCTGCCTTGGGTCCTGTGCCCCACTGGCCTCTAGGTACTCAACAGTTCTTTTCTTCAGAAGTGATTCCATCATTTTCCCTACCACTGAGGTCAAACTAACAGGTCTGTAGTTTGCTGCCTCTGTCTTGCTCCCACTTTTGTGAAGTGGAATCACATCTGCCCTCCTGGGCTGCCACCACCTTCTGGGGCAGGCTATTCCATACATCCACCACCTTTCCATAAAAAGAACTTCCTAGACATTTCGCTTTTGTGGCCACCCTCAGTCTCATTTTGTGTCCTCTTGTTCTGACTACTATTACTCTGGAATATGTTATCCTTCCACTTTGTAAATGCCTTTGAGGTACTCAAATGTTTCCATCATGTCACCTCTCTCCCTCCTTTGATCCAGCGTGTACAATTTGAGGTCCTTCACTCTCTCCTCATAGGGCTTTTGATGTAATCCTTCACCACTTGGGTTGCAATCCTCTGCACTGTCTCTATTTTGTTAATGTCCTTTCAAGGTGTGGTCTCCAGAACTGTACACAGTAATCAAGGTGAGGTCTGCTGAGGGTCTTGTATAGTGGAACTATACCTCCCTCCTTCAGCTTGTGATTCCCCTTCCAATACACCCAAACATCACACTGGCCTTAACCACCACCTTGCCATCTGCCTAGCGACCTTCAAGTCATCTGTGATGATAAACCCCAAGTCCTCTCCTTCTTAGTTACTGTAAGCAGCTCTCCCAACCTGAAGCTCACCTCAAGGTTCCTGTTCCCCACATGCATGATTTTGCACTTCTTTGCATTAAACCTTAGCTGCCATGCCCTGACTATCTCTCCAGAAGTTTCAGGTCTTTTGTCATCCTTTCCACCCCTTCCAGAGTATCCACCCTGTTACAGATCTTGGCTTCATCTGCAAATAGGCAAACCTTTCCTCAGTTTATCTGCAGTGTCACTGATGAAGACATTGAAAGGACTAGCCCAGAACTGACCCTGAGGTACCCCACAGGTTACCTCCCTTTCGTCTGATTGAGTTCCATTCACCACTGATCTCTTTTCTGTCCCTTAACCAGTTTCCAATCCAGTTCACCAGCTTGGATTTGTTGTGTTACTTATTTCTGTATGTGGTTTATGAAATTATGTTTTAAATATTGTAAAAGTACCTTGATATTTTGAAAGGCGCTTAAAATAAAGTTTATTATTATTAATTATTGTGTCCCAACCCCAGGCTGCCTAGCTTGTTGACCAGTCTCCCATGTGGGACCGTATCAAAGACTTTGCTGAAGTTGAGGTAGGCAATATCTACCACACCCCTTGGTCTGCTGCCTTTGTCGTCTTTGTCACCCAATCAAAGAACTCTATCAGATTAGTTTGACAGGATCATCCTGCAGAGAACCCATGTTGGCTGGAATCCACCAGTCCATTGTCTTCCAGGTGTTACACTATTCTTTCCTTAAGGAGTGCCCCATTATCTTTCCAACTACAGAGGTTAGACTAACTGGCTTGTAATTCCCCACTTTTCTTTACTACCACTCTTGTGAAGAGGGACGTTTGCCCTTTCCAGTCCTCTGGGACCACTTCATAAAGGATTTACTGAACAGGGCTGCCAGAGGCGCTCTGATTCAGTTCTCACTTCCCTTAGGAACCTGGGATGTATGCCATCTGGATCTATGGCTATTTCTACCTTTAGCTTCTCCAGTTCTTCTAGGACCCTCTCCTCTGTGAATGGACTGGTGTTTACTCCTATCCTTAACTCCTTTGAAGTCCAGCTGCAAGCCCTGCCCATCTTTTTCCACAGTGAAGACTGAACAGAAATATTTGTTCAGGATCTCTGCTTTTCCCCATCTCACTCTGCTACTCACCCTGGCCCTCTAAGCTTTGCTATTCCTGCCTTTGCCTTCCTTCTCTCGCTAATGTACCTGAAGAATGTCTTATCTCCTTTTCTAACCAACTGAGCTTACCTTCCTCTGTTTGTGCTTTAGCACCCTCTCTGCCTTTTCTGCCTCTCTCAGACACTTCTGAATAAGTGCAGTGTTATAGATATTTAGGAATGTATTTGGATAGATCATTGAGCTGGACTTCTCATATAGATTGCACAATTAAAAGTTAGTAGGCGTTTGGGTGCACTATAGGAATTAGAAATTGTATGGATGTTAAAGTGAGGAAGCAAGTAGCTATGGCTACATTGATTCGTCTGTTGGATTATGGGGATATTATTTATATGAGGCAACTTTAACCCAGTTAGCTAAAATAGGCGTTCTTTTAATAAGATAGCTAGGTTTATTTTGGATGTTCTAAGAAATCCCATAGAAGAGTTAACATACTAACATACTAACATACTATTTGCCAGCAGATTAGGCCTTATGGTCTATCAAGTCTGCTCGAACCTAGATCCTTAGTTGGGTGCGAGACCTCCATCCTTTGTGCTCCAGAAACCCCTATCATCCATCCCCACCCCCGGGACAGGCCATCATCTGATACATCCACTTTCTGTGTCTGTCCCACCCTCTCTTAAAGCTCTCCACTGTGGATCTCTGAACCAGCTCACCAGGCAGAGCATTCCAAGGTCCACCACCCTCTCAGTGAAAAACCTCCTCTTTCCCCCTCACCCTTCCACCTTCCAACTTCAAACCATGCCTCTGGTGATGCCTCCCTGCTTTAGTCTAAAGATCCTCCATGTTTACCCTATTTATTCCTTGAGGTACTTGAAGACCTCAATCATGTCCCCTGTCTCTCCTCTCCTCCAATGAAAACAGGCAGAGCTCCTCAAGTCTGTCCTCGTAAGTCAAATCCCTAGCCCTCGTATCATCTTTGTTGCCCTCCCTGTACCCTCTCCAGGAGCTGTGTCCCTCTTCAAGTGTGGTTCCAGTACTGTACACAGTACTCAAGGTGTGGTCTAACCAGTCCATTGTACAGCTGCAGAATCACTTTTCTCCTAGAGGTGATCCCCTGCGATGCATCCCAACATCCTGTTTGCCTTGCTAGCTGCTCTCCTGCACTGCTCAGTGTTATTCATACATGTATCCACCATGACCCCTAGGTCTTTTCCCCTGTTGAGGCTTCCAGCACCTCCCTCCCAGGGTGTACCTGTGTTTAGGGTTTCCCCGACCAAGATGCAACACCTTGCACTTGGTGATATTGAAATTAATTTCCATGTGTGAGCCCAGCTTTCCAGGGTGTCCAGGTCCCCTTGCAGGCCAACCCCCCTCTTCTCCCTCAACTACTGCTCCCATCTTGGAGTCATCCGCGAAGAGACTCATTTCACACCCTATACCATCCCTGATGTCTGTATGTATGCATTAAACAGGATTGGTCCCAGGACCGAGCCCTGTGGTACCCACTACCAACCTCTGTAGGGTTCAGAGCTCCCCACAGACCACTACCTCTGAGTGCGTCCAGCTATCCAATTTTCAATCCATCTGACCATCAAAGGCCTACTCCTAACCCATCAGTTTCTCCACCAGACCATTGTGGGGACAGAGTCAAGCCTTGCTGAAGTCCAAGAATAATACATCCACAGGCTTACCTCTGTCCAGTTCTGATGTTACCCATTCATAGAACTCCACAAGGTTGGTTTGACATGATCTACCTGGCACAAACCCATGCTGCCGACTATCCAGACCTCCCACCTCCTCCAAGTAAACCCCAAACCAGTTATATCAGTCTTTGAACTGGATGAGTCCTCATGATAGAAGGACATTCCATGTTTTGACATATGGTCAATTCAGTTAGGGTTAATACGGAATATATTACTGATGAACTCCAGGTTAGGATAATTAGGGAGGTCTACGCTCTATGGAGGGTATGGAATATGTTTTGCCTAGAAGAAGAACAGATTTGGGTAGAGATTTTTCTATTTGGGTCCCAACATATGGAATTCATTGCCAACCCATCTTAGGCCAATTTGTTCTAGTCCTAATATAGAAGAAATAAAAGTTGGTTCAAATCTGAAGCTGATAAAAGGTTAAATGTTGAGTAATTGTGTATATTATGCTCCAAATATGTTGTAAAGTTGCACTTTATGAATGGGAGTGTGTGTGATGTGTATGTAGTTTACTTGTATGGATGTTAGTGTTATTGTAATTTATACATTGTGGTGTTGTTTTAAGTATTGTTGTATGTTATTTTGTGATATTTTTATGATGATGTTAACATGAATGTCTGTACTAAGGACCTCACTAGAAATGAGCTTGTCTCAGTTGAGTTTCCTATTCTCTTGCTTGTCAATTGAATAACATTTTACTACTACTACTAGTTCTGGTACAATTCCTTGTCCTCATCCTTTGTGTCTCCTTATACTTCCTGAAGGCTAGTCTCTTGGCTCTTACTTTCTCTGCCCCTGAACCAAAGTGGTTTTCTTCTCATTTTACTCTTGTCTATTGACCTAATGCATTGTTTTGTTACCTCTGCTATAGCATCTTTGATGTGTGCCCATTTCTCCTCAGTGCCCTGCCTATCCCACTCTTTGCCAGGATTTCTTTTAGCTGTGGTCACATACTGAAAAGTCCATCCTTCTAAAGTCTAAGACTCTTGCCTTCATATGGGTTGACTGGATCCTGTGTCCACTTTGAACCATACCATATTGTGGTTACTGGACCCTAACTGACCTTCCAGCCTAAGATCTGCTACCCAGTCCCCATTGGTCAGCATCAGATCCAGGATTGCCTGGTCCCTGGTAGGTTTCTGAACCAATTGCTAAGGCCAGCTCCTCAAGGAGTCCACAAAGTCCTGTGTCCTAGCTGAGGCCCCTTCTGGGATGGATCAGTCTATCTTCAGCATGTTAAAGTCAAATTATAGTCGCCAACCTTCTCCTGCTACTGCTTTTGCTTTGAATCGGTCATATTTTGTCAATAGAGCATTACATTAATTATGTAGATTGAAAACTGTAGATTGAAAACCTGATACGATGCTTTTAAAATTTGTTTTCTTATTACTGTTCTCTATTCTGTTTTCAGGTGACCTACTAGCCTTTGGATTCTGGATTCCAGTTGATCCATGTATGTGTGTGTTTTTATTTTTCCAAATCTTTCCTCCTCCTTCCCCAACTAAACCCTTCCCCACTAAACTCCCACATTCCCTTTTTCTAATTCCTTTCCTTTTATGTTCTCTGCTATGTGTTAATGCTCCTTTCCAAAATGATTTGATAATAAAGAATTACTGAAAATATTATTATTGAGTTTATGGAGCATTGGATCAGTGTCTCATGTCCAAATTATTGTTATTGCTTATATTTTATTATATTATATTAAATTATATGTATTACTGTTTGAACATACTAATATGTCAAGAAACTGTTTTTAGGCTTATAAGCACTTCTAGAGCAGCTAGCTTTAATGATTGCAATGTTCTGCCACAACCATTTGATTGGCTTCGTTTGTTTCTTTTGTAAAGAACTGCTGGATTATTCTATGGTGTTATTTAGTTTTGTATTGGGATTGGTGGTGGAAATGTAGTGTAATATATTATTGAATTGATGTATATAAATGAACCTTTGTCTCTACCTGTCATGCCCATGACGAAGAAAAGTAATTCTCAAAGCGCTGGGGCAAGTGGACTTCAGCATGTATTTCTGTATCTGCACCCTGAGATTACTCAAATAAAAGCTGGATATTTGGATATTTCACAGGATTTGGGTGCTTTCATTTGGATACTTCTGTGAGTGTGCAGAAAGGGACTTTGGAAAAGCAAAATCCTGAACAAAGGCCGGCACAGCAGGCACGCTGGTATGTACTCCTGGAGTTCAGAAGACTGAGGGGAGACATGTGATGTGCCTGGTGTTTAGAGCAACATAGGAGTCAGATCTGAGAGAACAACTTGCTTAAACATCAGGATAAAAGGTACAGCACCAGAACTCACACGGTACAAATATTAGAGAGAGATTTAATACAAATAGAGAAAACAATGATTTGGCATTAGAGTGGTTAAGCTATGGAACAGGATCCTGACTGAGGTGGTGGAGAGTGATAGTATGTCAAAGTTCAAGACACTACTCGACAATTACCTGATACAAAATAAAATCCAGAGATATAGTTAGATTAAGCAGCGAGCTCCATGGACTTCAGTCTACTATGCTCTGCTAAAACCTATGTAAATATTTTTGTTCAGTATTCACAGAAGAGGGAAGGTGAGGGACCACAATTAAGGACAGGAGCAATAAGGGGATGGAGGTGGACACCAGTCCATTTATGGAGGACAGCGTTCTAAAGGAATTGACAAAATTGAAAGTGAGCAAGGCAATGGGACCAGACAGGATGCATCCTAGAATATTAAAGGAGCTTATGGAGATGCTGGCAGAACCACTGGCAGCCCTGTTCAATGAACTGCTGGAAACAGGAGTGGTTTCAGAGGACTGGAGGAGAGCAGATGTAGTCCCTCTACATAAAAGTGGGAGCAGGGAGGAGGCTGAAAACTATCATACCAGTCCGCCTAACCTTGGTGGTGGGGAAAATAATGGAATCACTGCTAAAAGAAACAACTGTGGGAACATCTTGAATCCAGTGGAGCACAGAATCAGAGAGCATGGATTCACAGTGGGAAGGCTCTGTAACTTGTAGGAAAGACAGAAATGTTTATCTGCACAAGTATGCAAGCTTTTTATAATCCTGTATCTATAGAGTGGTCAAGGGTATGGCAGCTAGGTTTCAATGTTAAATAGTAAAAAATGCACGCAAAGCAGAGAAACCTAGGGCAGAGTATAAAATGGTGAAGTGGATACTGACAACTATTAAGAAGAAAAATAGATCTGGGGAGATAATATCTGATGACCTAAAGGTGACCAGGCAGTGTGATAAGGCAGTTAGGAGGGGTTAGTGGGATGCTGGGGTACATGGGAGAGGTACCAGCAGCAGCAACAGAAAGAGGGAGGAGGTGTTGTCTCTGTATAGATCACTGGTCCATTTCTGGAGACCACATCTCTGGAAGGACATAGGCAGAGTGGAGGCAGTCCAGAGAGGGCAACTAAATGGTGCAGGGTCAGAGACCTTTAGATACTTCACAGGTACAAAGGTACAGGAGAGAAGTATTTTCAGAAAAAAGGTGCTTAAGAACAAGGGACATGCTATTAAGCTGGAGGGTAGATTCAGGAGATGTGAAGAAATACTTCTTCAATGAAAGCATTGTGGATTCTAGGGGTTCAAGAATGCATGACATAAACACAAGGAATTATAGTGGAAAGGAAGAGGTGGGAGAAAGAGCTGTACATCAAGTACGATCTGTTATAATAATGTACAGTAGGTAGGGAAAAATGAGAAGACTGTGTGGGCCAAGCAATCCTATGCGCTTTCAAATTATGTGTTTCTATGTTTCTGGAAAGGATTTCTAAGGGTCAGCTAGCAGATCCATCTCTAGCTGTAGTTAGGCTGTTTGCAGCTAGCAGCAGTGATTCTGCAAGAAAGAAGTAGCATAAAATATTTTGGAAACAGTTTTTTTTATATACATATATAGATATTGTTCTAAGAATGCTCCTGAGGAGTGGAATGTGTACAAGCAAATTGTTGTTATGCAGGAATACCCAGCAACCCTTCTGGATTTAGCACACCAAATTCCTCTGTCCAGACACCAAGAGGTTAAACAGACAAAGAGACATTTGCTCTAGAACTTTTGTTGGTCGACACTGTACAAAGATGTGGCTGAGTGCTGTCACTCATGCCCAGAGTGTCAGTGTGTAGGAAAGAAAGGGATCCCTTGATTTCACTCCATGTTATTTGGTTGCTGTGGACATTGTGGGTTCACTAGTTATGCCTAGCTTGAGGGGAAAGAAGTGCACAGTGAAGCAGTAATCCAGAGCAACAAGGCTCCTCAGCTACCCCCACGTGTTCCACAAGTGCATAGTGCATCAATAATCATAGCAAGCAAGGCTCCTCAGCTAAAACCTGCCCTCCACATACTCCACAAGTGCAGAGTGGAGCGGTAATCAGAGCAAGCAAGGTACGGAGCAGGATTGGACCGCAGCATTTCATGATTCTGTTGCGTGAGTGGTGTTAGAAAGGAATTATTTAGGACTTAATTCTGTTGCTGACTAACTTACCTGCAATTAAATTTGTTTGTTTACTTTAAGTGCCTTTCTGTTGGCTAATTGTAACCGAATGTTTCTGTTCTAAAATGAATCTAGTACACTAGCAGTGTTAGCCTGCCTTCCGACTGTTTCCTCCTAACCAGAGTGTCTGCGCTGAATTTGTAGTACCCTGAAGTTAGAGGCACTGCAAGGCAGAAAACTCTCTCCTGACATGAAAATTTTCTTTTTTTTTCATTAGGTTCCCCATTCCACCACTCCCTTTGCCTGCAGTCCTGCTGACCCTCCCAGTTCCTTTGTATATTTTCTCGTCATGTGGTGCAGAAGGGGTTGGGGAAAAAGACCCTCCCTGTTGAGCTTGTGGTAATCAATCTCCTGGCCAGAAGCTAGGACCTCCCTGTCCTACAAAAGGGCTGGGGACTGGTCAGAAGGAGGAGTCGGTGGCGGCGAGGAGGTGGAGGATGTGGAAGCACAGAAGAACCTACCTGTGGTGGTCCTGTGGCTCCTCTGGCATTGCTCTCCTCCAGTTGGTATCCTGGGTGTGTGGCAGAAGCAGCAGGGTCAGTCAGGGTAGTGGGGCTCCCGATGCAACCTGTTCTCCCTGGGCAGAGCCCTGATCAGTGAGGGGCAAAGAAAGACGCCACAGACCAAGTTCTGCCACCAAGAACTAGGTCCAGGTGGAAAATGCACCCAGAACCTGTAGTTCCACCCAAGCAGCTGCAGCAGTGTAAAGGAGGAGCTGGTTGGGGTGCAGCTCTCAGCCCAGTTACCTGCCTTTTTCAGCAGCAGTGGAGTCCTGGGCCAT
Source organism: Neoceratodus forsteri (assembly GCA_016271365.2). Lineage (NCBI taxonomy): Eukaryota > Metazoa > Chordata > Ceratodontiformes > Ceratodontidae > Neoceratodus > Neoceratodus forsteri. Next base: position 1,876,607,509 of record CM057456.1, read on the forward strand.
GGAGGTGAGTGAGCAAGTGCCCAATCTTTTTGTATACTCATTCCACAGGCACAAGGGTGGGTAGGAACAGGTAAGGGACATTAAAGGGCCAAGTGCCCAAAGAATACTTAAAGAGCCCAATGCCCTTGGGGGCGGTGGGCTCCCTGGGTGAGCCACCAGTACTGAGGGAAGGCCGGGGTGGCCAGAGGTCACAGAGCTGTTGTAGTTGTTCCTTTTTTGTTATAGCCAAATGGGAACCAGAAGGCACGCTGGGACAATAGTAGCTTGCCTTTAGCTAGATAAAGGCAGAGGGCACAGTGACTGTAAAAGCCCCAGGGAAGAAAGGGACAAAAGGGAAAGGACCGGCCCAGGCACTGGGGTTAAAGCCCTTGGGGTCTGTGTTGGTGCTATTCTGTACCAAGGGGCAGGGGCAAAACCAAAGACCCTTGGCCAGCTGCCTGGAGGAGGGGCTAGCTGTGAGGGTTCAGCACCCAGGCTCTGAAACTTAGGGATTAGTAGATGAGGCCTCTACTAAGGCCAGGGTGGATATTAACACTAATAACATGGGTTGGAGTTACAAAAATGGCCAAAAAGGAAAGACTCTTAAAGGTGCAGCATCCTTGTGGGGGATGGTCCTATGGCCTAAGTGGCCCAACAGCCAAACCGAACTAGCTGTTGCCTGCCTAGTGCCCCTAAAGACCGCATTTCCTACAAGAACTGAATTGTTTGCCAAAATCGAATTGTTTGCTTGCTACTAAACTGTGTTATCGAATTGCACCTTGGAGCACTGGACATCCAGTTTTGCTTTTGTTGCCCAGAGCAAGCTTCACAGAGCCTGACACTGACCAGAGTCAGGCCCACCACCAATCGGCAGGACCACCTCCAGTGACGTCCAGCTTGCTGATTTCCACAACAGGTGCTCCAGCATCAGTCCTGTGATGGTAGTGGTAGAGAACCACTAGTGAGGTATCTAGTAGTGAGTCAGCTTAGGAGCTGCCCGGCTCAAGCGTGAGGGACCCCAGTTAATGTCATGCATGCCTCTTTTCTATTTGCTGGCTGATCAGAAGTGTGTACTTGCCCATGTTGCTCTGTAGCATCCACCAAAGTTACATCACCAGCCATCTTCTTCTTGGGAGGTGTCCTGGGTGCCAAGGACCTACCAGTGGTCATTGTGGCAGATCATCTAGAGAACCACCTGCCAACCAGAAGTCTTCAGCTTCTCGCCTGGAGCTGCAGATGATCGCCAAGTTCTTCACTGACAAGCTAACAGCGTTCCTTGTTGTGTTCTGTTCTGTCATGGGATGCTCCATTATGGCCTGTTTGTAACAAGCGCTTTGTGGGATCAATGCCCACCTGCTGATCAGCGACACATAGGAAAGCTCAAACTTGATTCATAGGTTATTTTGTCATCTCGGCTGGGTGCCGCCGGACTTGGACAAAAAGGCTAAACCCCTGTTCTAGGTTTGACCAGTTGTTGGTCCTAATCATATTGTTTCATTGTTTATTTTGTTACCCTGTAGTATGTTAGAAAACTGTCGTCTTTTGTTTATTGTCCCTGATAAATAAAGTTCTTGCATCTTGGTCACTGACTAAGCTCCTGCCTCTCCTTCCAGATTAGTCTGGCCTGTCCTGAAAAATTGGTAGGGAACCTTCTGGACCCTACATTTGGCATAGTCATCAGGATAAGAAACATCATGAAGTCCAAAGCTTGAAGCTACCCATACCAAGATGCCCACAAGAGAAGAAATGAGTGGTGATCCCGCTGGTTATGCAAGAGAAACTGACCAGTGTAGCATATCAGGTGCGGAGCTGGCAGCACTCATTGCAGAAATGAAGCAAAGGGCCCAGCCCCAGACTGGGCAGCATCCACATTGGCCTGGGAGGAGGAGAAGAAGAAACCAAGGTCAAAAATGCATGCATCGGTAGGTGAAGCAGTGCAGGGCCATGCACACAGACCAAGAGACCGTGAGGCCTGTTCAACAACCATATGAGCAGAATAATGCTAGAAGTAATAACATCAAGAGCTCGGCACCAACTGTATGAGGGCACCAAAGAGAGAGGGGAGAATCAAGCAGCATCACCAAGCTGTCATGATACCTTCGGAAGGCCCATCCAGAGATCCAGAGGCCCAAGTGGAGGAAACTGTATACATGGCAAGTGCTGTCACCTGTGATGTGAGGCAACTGCAGCCAGATTGGAAGGCCCAAAGGGAGACTCGCTACCAGGAGCTTATACAGTGGGTTGTAACGTATGCCAAACAAAATACTGAGCTGCAAAAAAGAATGTAATGACCTTAAAAGGCTCTTCATTAGCAAGATCAACAGTTTAAGAATTAGGCGAACAAGTCCTCCCATAAAGAGGCAGCAGACGGTGCACCAAAATCATCCATGGCTCTGACGTTATAACCGAAGACCTGAACCATTCACTGCTCATCGATATGCAAAATAAAGAGCTCATCAAATAAGTGGTGGAGCTGCATGTATCCTTGTGGAAGGAGGGTGTGCCCAGCTAAATGCTGAATGCCCCAGAAATTGCAAGGACCCCGGGCTCGACACCCGGTAGTGGTAAAAGAGCCTCTAACCAGCATTTGCGTCCGGAGGCCCTGAATTTTCCTCGGCCCTACAGAACAAACCAGAAGACCTGGATCCAGTTTGGGCCACTGTAACTGATGTCAGTTGTCAAAGCATTAAAGTCATCCCCCATCCAGACATCAGTCCTGACGGTGGAGCAGCACCATCGGAAGGAAATAAGGACCTCTCCTCTAGCAGAACCTCCATCACCGACCAGTCCAAGCATGTGTAAAGGCCAGATGATGAAGAAGAGCCAGGCGATGCCTATGATCAGAAGATGCCCTTACCCATAGGAGAGTGAGTGCTGATAATGTGCCTGGGGAGGAAAGTCATCTCCAAGGTGGGAACCAGATCTGTATATCATCGTGGGCACCCTTTCCCCACAGTGCATAGCTACCAGCTCCAAGTCAGGGATGGGACACAAAGGCTAGTGCACCAAATGCATCTAAAGTCCTTACCAGTTCCTTTCAAGACAGATGGATGGATTAGCAAGAGAGCATGAACCACTCCCAACAGGCACCTCAAGGTCATCCATCCCTTTTCTTGGTTTATTGTGGCTGTAGGTTAAAAATGTTACAGTAGACCAGTCAAACCCTAATGCTTTTAAGTAGACTAGGTAAATAGGTTATAGTACTAAAATATTTGTTTTGTGTTAAAAACTCGGAATGATGTATGGGGACATGTATGTTTAAGGGCTTATGTAGTACCCTGAAGTTAGAGACACTGCAAGGGACAGGCAGATCTCTCCCCAACGTGAAAATTTTCTTTTTTTCTAGGTCTCCCATTCCACCCCTCCTCTTTACCTGCAGTGCCACCAACCCCTCTCAGTCCCTCTGTCTGTTTTCATGCCATCTAGTGCATGGAAGGGGCATCGGGGATAAAAGACCCTCCCAGTCAGATTTGTGGTGTCCAATCTCCTGCCCAAGCCAGGACCTTCCCTGCCCTACAAAGGGCCAGGGAGTGGTCAAGAAGGAGGAGTTGGTGGCCAGGTGAGGAGGTGGAGGATGCACGAGCACAGAGGAAAGACCAACCTTTGGTGGTCCTGTGGCTCCTCTGGTGTTGTTGCCCTCTGGTCAGTGTCCTGGGGCATGTGGCAGTAGCAGCAGCAGCAGCAGCAGGGTTGGTTGGTGGAGTCAGGCTCCCCGATGCAACCTGCTCTACCTGGGTCCCAATCAGCAAGAGGGGAAGAAAAGGGTGGATGGACCAAGTAGTGGTGCCAAGAACTAGGTCTGGTTGGAAAACACACCCGAACCTGTAGTTCTGTCCAATCAGCTGCAGCAATGTAAAGAAGGAGCTGGGTGGAAGTGGCTCCTGGCCAGGTTACCTGCCTTTCCCAGCAACAGTGTAGTCCTGGGTGGTGGTGATGGGTGGACAAGTGACCTATCTTTTTGTATACTAGTGCCACAGGCACTAGGAGTGATGAGGGAACAGGGAAGGGACATTAAAGGGGCTGAGTGCCCAAAAGAATACTAAAGGGTCCAGCACCCTTGGAGGGTGCGGTGGGCTCCCTGGGTGAGCTGCCTGTACTGAGGGGAAGGCCTGGGGGATGGCCAGAGGTGCAGAGCTATTGTAGTTGTTACTTTTTCAGTTACAACCAAGCGGGAACCAGAAGGCAGGTGGCCAATAGTAGCTACCTCTAGCTAAATAAAGAGAGAGGGGCACCATGATTGTAAAAGCCCCAGGGAAGAAAGGGACAAAAGGGAAAGGACCAGACCCAGGGCATACTGTGGTTAAGACCCTTGGGGTCTGTGTTGGTACCATTCTGCACCAAGGGGCAGGGGCAAAACCAAAGGCCCTCAGCTGGCTGCCTGGAGGGAGGAGCTAGCTGTGAGTGTTCAACATCCAGGCTCTGAAACTTAGGGATCAGTAGATGAGGCCCCAACTAAGGCCAGGGTGGATGTTAACACTAATAACGTGGGTTGGAGCTGCAAAATAGCCAGAAAAGGGAAGATCCTTAAAGGAGCAGCACCCTTAAACACAACCTCAATGCCCCAGCAACATGGCTTTAGGAAGGAACATAGTACTTAGACTGCCCTTCTAGAATTTACTGACTTCATCCATAGAGCACTGGACTGTGGTCACCTGGTGGTGTCTGTGTACATAGACCTCACAAAGCTTTTGACATAGTCAACCATGTCCTCTTAGTCTCTACCCTCTCATTCCTTGGCATCTCACCCAAAGCCACCACCTGGTTCTCTAACTATCTCTGATAAAACTCAGCATGTCAAGATATGTGATACCCTCTCCTCCATTCCCTTTGTCTGTTCCGGTGTCCCATAAGCTCAATCCTGGGCCCTCTTCTCTCCAATTTTTCCTCAACTCCCTCCCTCCATTTGCTCCAGCAACCTTTTTTATGCTAATGATGCTGTCATCTTTTCCAGTCACCTGACCCCACCATCTCGAGGATATACTTCAAGGGTTTCACTGCAGCTGAAATTTGGTTCTCTGACCATAAATTAGTAACTAACTAAAAAAAAAACAAAGTCATGGTCTTTGCTAACCCCCAAAACAAGCACAAAGGCTTGCCTTCAATATCCTCAGTCACCTTCACCAGCCTCTGGAGCAAGTCATCTGCTTCAAGTATCTTGGAGTTACCCTTGACTGCTCACTAACCTTCCATGAGCATGTCAACCAGGTCTGTAAAGTTGTCAACACTGTGATCAGTTCCTATACAGACACAGACTCTGCATGACCCCCAATGCAATCTGGCTGATGGTAACTAGCTCAATCCACTCTATCATAGATTATGGGCTAGTTATTTATGGCTCAGCAGTGGATACAGTACTCAGCAGAATAAAGGTTGCCCTAAATAAAGCATGTTGACCAGTCTCTGGAGCCATAAACTTACCCGCTGTGTGACCCCATACTGAGATTAACTGGCTGAAATTTCAGAGCAGGCTCACTTATCAGTCATGCTGCTTGCTAAGAAAATCACTATCGCGCCACCCTCTGCATGATCCTCATTACATCTGCTGCCACTCCCAAGAGCACAGAAGTGCCTCCAAAGCCTACTTAGCTGTCCCTGGTGTAGAACCTCCACTAGCCAATGGTCTTTTATGTACAGGGCTCCAACCTGTCCAAACGATCTGCCTGCTGATGTCCTGGCAGAATAAAAATGGGGACCATTCAAAGCTAAACTTAGGCTGCAGCTCCTAGCAAGCAGAAATTGTGATTGCACCTAACGTTCTCTGCCCTTTCTTTCCCTGTCCTATTCTGCCCTATTCCCTCTATGACCTATCCATGTCCATTACCAGGCTCTACTTTTCCCTCTGCCTTTCTTTGTTTTAAATTGCCAAACTCTCCTGTTTTTACTGCAAGTATTACTTCTGTCTTAAACAGCTCATCTACATCATTTTGACAATGTCTCTTTGACTGCTACCTGTTCTCTTTATTGACGATGTAATCTTTTTAATGTTGGAGTCGTACAATACTGTATTTTTTCTTCTTTGTCATACGTATTCTGTCCCAATTTGGCGAGCCTTTGTGAACAAGTCTCTGACTCAAAGGTCATTTCTGAGAATCAAATAAATAAATAAATCAATAAATAACTAAATAAATAGTGGATTATGCTACTCGATATCTGGAAGCTATAACTATGTCCTTCATAGAGGAAGAGATGCAGCAGATGAACAAAGTTGGATTTCCCAGAGATTTTTCGGATCAGTGAACAACGTTATGCCTGATCTGATGATCAATTTATGGAAGTGGTATGGGATCGAGCCACTGCATACTGCCCCATATCACCACGTGTGAATGAATGGCTTAGAGCAGAGAGATTTAATGCATGTTTCAAAATATCGTCACACATTCACATAACAGCACAAAAGGGTTTATGATGAATTCCTACCCCACTTGCTGTTTGTATACAAGGAATGTCCCAGGAGTCATTAGGCTTTTCATCTTTTGAGATCCTGTATGCTACATGGGTCAGCAGGCGCCTAGCTAGAGAGAAGTATGACAGCTCTACTGCCATAAGTGGGATTCTGTTGTGGGCTATGTTCTGAATTTCTGGGACCAGCTTAAGAAGTTTATGGGTCTTGCTCAAGATCGATTAGCTGCAGTGCAACAGAAGCAACAAGCATTTGTCAATGCCGAATGTTGTCTCGCTGGCATTGGCATTGGTAGTACTGGAGCTACAGAAGGATAATAGGAATGGCAGTGAAGTATTAAAGTGAAGCAAACCCCACCCCACCCTGTAGATAGTGACAGGCATTGGGGTTGCTTTCAGTCGTCAGCTATACACGCTCATGCCATTGTACCTCACCCTACTCTGTAGACACTGTCAAGTGTTGTGGTGTGTTTGGGGGCTTTGGGCATTATACTTACCTCATTCCATAACAAATACATTGAGGTGTGTGCAGTATAGGAGAATGAGGTGACCTCTGTGGCCTAACAGTGCAAGGCACACCATGATGCCTGTCACTAGCTGCAGGCTGGGGTGGAATGGCATGAGCATTACAGCCAATGATCCAAAGTCACACTCCTAATGCCTGTCAGTCTGTAGAGGGTGGAGTGCTATAGTTGGAAACCCTAACATCGATTGGGTGTTGGTATTTTTAGTCCAAATTTTCAACATGGGTTGTTTGTGAGGCCACCTCATGAAATGCGGCACGATCAATTTGTTAGCTGAAAGGTGGTTTTGCACAGCAGCTATGCTGTTTGGTGACACAGGGATGAAACACATTTGGGCAGGATGTGGAAAATGACAACTGTATTGTTCGTGAGGAGGCATAAAAAATGGCAACGTTGAAAATCTGGAGCGAAAATATGAAAAATTGGTGAAATCATGGGCATGCATAGAAACTGCAACACACGTCCGTAACACAATTATTTTTGGGAGTTTGTTAGCCACATTTTCAACATAGACATTTTGGGACCTCCCTCATGAACAGTGGCACTGTGATTTTGTTAATCTGTCCCAAAAGTTGATTTCACACAGCATCCACGCCATTGTGCACCACATGTGCAGAAACACATTTTGGCCAGGATGTGAAAAATGACAGCTGTACTGTTCATAAGAAGGTGTAGAAAAAATGCCAGTGTTGAAAATCTGACATGAAAATATTGCAAATTTGCGGTTACAAGGGTGCATGGAAACTGCGCAGAACCCAAGACTGTAACACAGACATTTTATGGATGTTAGGCACCAAATTTTCAACATAGGCATTTTAGGACATCTGCTCATGAACAGTGTCACTGTCATTTCCTCAAACTGTCCTGAAAACTCATTAGCACTAGCGACTTAAATGATTCTGGACGTACAAAAACATATTTCGGTCAGGATATGTAAAATGACAGCTACACTGTTCATAAGGAGGTGTGAAAAAATGCCAATTTTGGAAATCTGGGTGAAATATTACAAATTCATGAAGTTACCTGCATGCGTGAAACTACGCAACACATGCTAAATAAAACAGCCATTTTATGGATTTTTCTCCAAATTTGCAACATAGGCTTTTTGAGAACCCCCCATGAACAGTGGCACTGTCATTTCATTAATCAGTCCCGAAGATGATTCCACACAATGACCACAAAATCACCTTTTGGGGCGATTAACATTGACAGTGCCAGAATTGATGAGGAGGGTCCCAAAAACTCCATGTTGGAAATTTGGTGCCAAAATTCCAAAAACTACCTGAGATATGCATCAAAGTTGAAAAAACCCTATGTTTTCCATTATACAGCTTACTGGCATTTCTTCAGTTGGCGGTCGGCTTTGAAGAGTGCAGCCGTGTTCCGGTCCACCGAAAATCATCATGCCAGACTCTGGAGGTAAGTATGGGCGAGAGGGTGTGGGAGGCAGAGTGTGCAGTGGGTGGGTGTGGGTTGTGGGAGGGGCAGGGAGACCCGAGGGACTTTTTTTTTACAGGTTTACAATAAAAAAAAAAAACATCATGAGATGTTTGTTTTTTTGCAGGGATTTGAGCACGCTGGGGTGGGCTCCCAGTGTGCCCATTAAGTGTTTTCTTTGGTGGGGATTCTGTAGCCGACGAGGGTTGGGCACCCCATTGGCACATACTGAGGGAGACATGAACCGAGGGAGATTGGGCACCCCTCGGCACTCAACAAAAGTGGGGGACATTATGCCAACAGGAGTGGACTCCCTCATCGGCATTATGACAGGTGGTTTGTCTGCACATTGAGGCGTGTTGTGGTCATGCTGCATGAGAGCTTCGCTCTCATTGCAGCAGACCTTTCTTTGTTCTCATGGCCACATTAGGGATGTGTGAGGTCAGTGTCTGCTGCTGACTGATTGGGGAATGAGGGGCGCACCTTCTGATGCATGCCCTGCATTCGCTGAACAGTGACGATGCCTCCAAATCTGCTACTACCACAAGATGTTGGCTGCGCAAGCATGAGGCAACACAAAAACTTGGTATGATAAAGGGCCAGAGCTCTATCATATGCCATAGTGCAGAAGGTAATGGTACTTAGTATGGGAGAATGTGGTATACTTCTTCAGTGTATGCTCATTCCTTAAATTCAAGGTCTCAGCCAGGATTCCATAGTAATTAAGTACCACATTATCAAACAAGCAGTGTATCATAAGTACATGTTCATGCCCCCATCTGAGATACGATGTTCAAAATGTGTTTTAGGCTTGGCATTAAATGCTTATTTTCATTAAAATTAGCATTAGTGTGTCTGCTCTCTTTGGCATACTGTAGCACTACAGTGTGCCAAAGAAACAAACACCAACATTTGAACATGGTACCTCAAATAAGGGCATGCACATGTCTGTAATCTAACCTAATACTCAGATATACACTGCTTAGCCTGATAATGCGGTACTTAATTACTATGGGGTCATGAATGAGACTTTGAATATAAGGAATGGTATGCTACACTGTAAGAAGTATACTGTGTTCTTCCTGATGAAGCACTTGAGAAGTTTAAACATTGGGCCCTGTGTGGAATGTGGTGTTTTGGTCTGCAAGTAACTAATGAATAAAAAAACCTTGAATAATATTATATGACTTTCAGAGATGGCTGATTTTGTTGTGTTTGGAGCTTTTGCTGGTAGTCTGAAATATTTTTTCAAATGAGAGTATTTCTGTAGCAGTGGAGGGCCAGGAGACATTAGTCAAACATCAGAAAACTGGCCTATTTGGAGAATCTCAGCAGCCCAGATGGGTTTCTAAAGTGGTGTGTACATTCATTGTACTGGCTTCCTGAAAGGGTGACAAGCTCATTAGTACAAAAGAATCAAGACAGGCTATCTCAACAGTATCTGAGCTCATGTATTCAGATGCTAAATAATCTGCAAGATGAAGTGGGGTCCCTGAGCCACAGAGGACAGATAATATGCAAGGCAGATGTCACCAAAATTCTAGGCCTGAAGCAGTTTCAACCAATTGGATGAACCTGGTACAGGAAGTAACATCACAGCCTCACTCAACCAAGGCACCAGGAAAGAGAGGAGGGAATAAAAGCTTTAACCCTCTTCATTTTAACTAGTTTTCAATCTAGTTTTTTCTGTCTCATTTCACTGGGGTTCCTGTGTGCCCAAGGAGGAGGCAGACTGTGCATCTACAGAAAGAGAGGTTGAAATAACAGTGCTAGTGGATAGTGAGGATAGTGAGACTCTGCAACTTGTAGGAAAGATAAAACCATTTACCAGCACAAGTGTGCACACTTTCTTTTATAATCCTGTATGTGTACTGTTGTTTTAATGGGCCCAATGCCGAATGGGTGAGAACTATGTGCTGGAGGCATGTATCCCACCCATGTAGATCTGCACCTGTGCACAGGTGCACAGCTGAGGTATGCATCACGAAGTGCACCTGTCTGCAGCTCCTCCCCGGCATGCAGGACTCTGCAAGGCAGCCAGGGGCAGGGTTAGGTCCCGGCAGGCATTCAATAGGATGCCATCATGGGGCTGAAAGTGTATCCCTTGTGCTGAAAGGTGCGGGCCTAGTGTGTGAATGCCCCTGCAGGCACCCAGACCTGCTCCTCATGCCCCCATGATGGGCTGGTGGTTAGAGTGCCCCCACATTGCATGGCCACCACGGGGATGGCAGTCAATTCCACCCATGCCGCTTCCCATAGTGGGCTAACCCCATGCCAGTACCACTGCCACTAGCAGCCACACCACCCACGGGCTCCCCAACTGGTAGACCAGCTGGACGGTGACCCCTGTGGCACTAACACCCCACGGCACCATCAGTCCCCATCCCCCATACTTTTAGGCGGTGCCACCCTGAGATGGCCAGTGGCACAGCCCTACTCTCACCACCACGGCTGCCAGCCATCTAACATACACGGAAGTGCATCTTCTGTGGGGGAGGCATGCACCATTCTGTGTGGCAGGGGGTTGTTGCACAAGTAGAGGGTCATGTGCAGAAGGTTCTGTATGTCCCTGTTGGGAGTCCTCATTAACCAGGACTGGTGTACTTGTGGGTGGTTGGGGGTGTTGTATGAGTGGCACCGGTATGGGGCTGTCATGTGGGGTGGAGGGGCACATAGGGGCCACAGCCACAGCTTTCCTGGCACTCACCTGTTTGGGTGCCCCAGCCCTCCCATTGGCTAGTGGGCTGTGCAGCAGAGGGCTCATTCCAAATCCCCAGCAACAGGCGTGTAGTACCTGTTGGTGCGAATCAGGTTTACAGCAGGGTTCTCCCTAGTGTAGCCTGTGCACCCATTCACTCCCCACATCCAGCACTACACACCTTGGTGCATGGCACGTAGAGCTGGCATGCCCCTCGCCCATCCCCAGCATGTTTCTCTTTGTGCAACTGGCGGATCAGGCACGTATATGCTGTGCCCCCCTTAGTGCATCCTGCACAGGGAGTGAGTAGGGTGCAGAGTGGTTGCATGTCCCAGTTATGCACGCATAGCCACTCCACCCATTAGTTCATAGGGCCCATTATGCATAAATAGTGTTATATCTGATTATTTATTTTAATATTACTGTTGTATTTACACAACTAGTGTTTATTAACAGTTATTTTCTAAAGACTGGAGTAACTGGTTGTTCGTGACTGAAGATACCTGGATAAAGGGGTGCATAGTTAAAGGTCTCTAAAAGAGTAGATTATGTCCTACACAGAGCAAACAGCTTCACCATGGGGAGGCTAAGGGTAGAAGGTGGCAGACAAGGGCCATCAGAGCATAGGGTCTGAGCTCTTGCTAAGAGGGACTTTGACAATGGAGACACTGGTCCAGATGGTCACAGTGGCAAAGGCCTGAGAGAGAGAGAGAGAGAGAGAGAGAGAGAGAGAGAGAACAGAAAGAGGCTCATTAGGGACTATGGAGTGCTCTGACCCTCACAAGGGGTATTCACCCATCTCTCATCACCTTTTCCTCTCATGTACAGTCCTTCTGCTCCTCCCCAGTTACATCTACTACTATGAAGTCTTCTCTTCTTCATTCCCCAGGTCCTACAATCGATGCTTACCTTTGTTTTATACTGTTGAGCATTTACCTGGCTGGGAACTGGCACTGCCTGCAAACTAACCTTGAATAGCTACACATGGGGAGCTTATTGATGACACAGTGCCCCAGGTGGTGGGGTATAACATGCATGTTTGGTTATGTATCCATCTCTGCATGAGTTAGGGAGGAAGTGTTCAAATTAACATCTTTTAACGCTGCATTATTTTACAGAAGTAGTCAGGCTCTGGCCTCTTCTTACTGTTTTATTTATTTATTGAAAACTTCAGAGAATACCTTTGAGCACAGGTGCTCATTTACAAAATTTTCATGTCAAATACATAGTTACAATGTGCCGCATGATGACCGGTTCAGGAGCGAGTTTGGGCCGCCAGGAGTTGGCAGGGAGGGATAGAAGATTGAGCATCTGAAGGACTACTCTCCTCTCTCTCTGGGGAGGAAGACTAGTCTTCCCAATTGCTGACTGCTCTCTGGTGGTGGCTGGAGGGCAGTAAGGGTAAGAATGCTGAAAACCAACGTCCTTACATTGGTGGGGAGGGGCAGGTGAAAACTGGAGGAAAATCGATCCTGGCAGGCTCAATAATGGCCCCTGCTCCCAGGAGCAGACCTAGAGTCTGGATTGAGTCTCTGGGATGGGGAGAAGATGGCAACCTTCTTCCAGCCCTCCTTGAGGGGCACTCTACAGGGCATAGTCTGGGGCCACCTAGCACTGGAGCGGTGGGGACCGGAGAGAGGGCAGAAGCCACCTGCCAGGGCACCAGAGGTGGAAAAACTGTAAATAGAGAAAAAGCATAGTCACAAAAACATTACAAGTACAATAAGCAGTTCCAGAGGAAATGCAGTTGAGTCAGGCTCAAAACACTTAAAACAGATCAGTTACATGCAGTTTTAAAAATATACATATTGTTAGATTGTATAAAATGTATAGAATATGCACAAAGAGAACCCAGATAAAACAGTTTAACATTTGTGATTGCAAAGGACTGCAAGGGAAGATCACAAAGATCTTTTAAACTGATTAATCTTGGGAGATTCAGCAGTGTATCAGGCAGTTAGTTTAACCAATTAAGCGGCCCTAATAGCAAATGATCACTTGCCCAGCTGAGTACACTGGGGAAGAGGCTTAAGGGTATTCTTGACCATATTCCTGTTGTTGCATTGGCTGGAGAGGGTACAATAACACTTTGTTAAAGTGGGAGGTGTTAGGTCCAGGAGCCCTTGTTGGCTACAAACAACTCTGGAGCTTTATTCTGCACAGTAATGGTAGCCAGTTAGTGAGTCCACAAAGAGTACAGCTCTGAATGTGGTTATCTGCACCAAGTACAAAGTGACATGCCTTATTACTGATCAGCTTACAGGCAGCTGCATAGACAGGAGGCCATAATGTGTAAGTGACATAATGGAGCTGGCTACAATATGGTGTCTAGCATCCCCAGTGAGATTGTTCCAGTTATGGTACAAGTACGCATTCTTCTATTAACTATGGCCACTAGATTGTCGACATGTGGGGCAAAAGACAAGGTGTCACCCAAAGTTACTCCAAGGTATTTGAAGGTCTCCACCTGTTCAATGTTTTGTCCTGGCCATTCTGAATGCCAAAAGGTGGAACCTTCCTCTTCTTTGGGAGACTAGAACAGAGCGTGGTCTTTGCTTTTTGTAATTGAGGACCAGTTTGTTATTAAAGAACCAGCTTTCTAGTGACCTGAACTCACTTTGGAGAGTGGTGGTGAGGCTTTCAAGGTCAGGGTTTTGGAATAAATGTCAACGTCATCAGCATAAGGAGTACATTGGCTGTCTGACAGGTATCAAGCAGTTGATTTAGGAAGAGGCCAAATAGGGAGCCCAAGATGTAATGAGATACACACCATGGGCCTGATTCACGAAGCCTGTAGAATGATACAAAGTGCCATGTGCCAAGGGGCTTTCACCAGCCTTTTGCCATAAAATGGGCTACAGCATGGCACTAGGGGCTTGCTGCAGATGCAGGCTGCCATATCCCTAAGTTGGCATACCCAAACCCTCCCAGAGAGCAGAAGTCTAAGTACCATTAGAACAAAATAGAAATCCTCTGAGAGGGTTGTGAATCTTGCTCAATGTGCCCCCCCAGCCCTAATCTCCATGTATGAAAATTAAATTCATCCCTGGTAGTCTAGCACCCCCTGGATATCTGTCTATGAAAAGAAACTGTCCCTAGTAGTCTAGTGCCCCCAGCCCTGATCTCCATGTATTAAAATACAGTTCTGTCTCTGGTAGTGTAGCTGTCATCCCTCAGCCCGATTGCCGATGTCCCCAAAACCCTTAAAAGACAGTCCATTGTGTTCAGTAGTCCCCAAACCTTGAAGGCAGTGCCCCAAACTCCACCCCAGTCCCATTCCTGTGCCAGTGACCAGCACAGCCTTTGCACCACCACAGCTGCCTGCCTACTGAGCTATCAATGACACCTTACACGCTCATTGATAGCTCAGTCAATCAGCCAGTCATGGTGTTGTGCAGAGGGCTGTGTTGATTACTAGCATGGGAATGGAATGAAGGGGCGAGTAGTGGAGCACTGCCTGCTGGTGTGTGGGGGACCACTAGACCACCACAGACTGTCATTTGAGATTTTGAGGACATCAAGGATTGAGGCTGGGGGCAGCTACACTACCAGAGACAAATTGCATTTTAATGCATGGGGATTGAGGCTAGAGGGGAAGCGCTAGCCACAGGGACATAATTTTATTTTACTATATGGAGATTGGGGTTAGGGGCCCTAGCCACCAGTGATCACTACCCATAGTGCTATTGCTGCATGGCCAACTGTGCTTGTGACACATCTTCCTGATGTGCCGTCTGTTTAGTGCAGGGTCTGGGTTGTCACAAGCCACAGGACTTTGCAGCGGGACCCTACCAAAAGTGAATTGGGTGCAGGGTCCTTGGCACACTGGCAGTTGGTGCAATCTGCCTTCAGTGCAGCTCGTGCCAACCTTTGTGAATCAAGCCCCATATCTCTAATCTAACTAGAGCTGTGAACAAAACAAACATTATGTCATATTAGTAACCTAATGCCAAGGTCTTACTTGTATTATTCTTTCCATTCATTCAAGTTCATACAGAGATCATGTAACAATTATGCACACCAGTACTGAGAGCAGCTCAATTTATGTTTACCAGTTGAGCAGCTTCATGGATGTCATAGACAATGTATCCAAAATCCTGCATGCACTCCCTTCACACAGTTTTCCACAGACCTAAACCATAGTTTCTGTATCCTGCACCCACTCACCCCTCTGTGTAGTTAGCATGTCCCAGACATCTGGAACTGTGAGCCCAGTTACTAGTCTGTTTTGGACCAAACCCAGGCTGACTGCTATACCCACAGGTGGAGTGTGGTCTCATCAGTCTTGTTTCTGCTCTTTGCCTTATCTTTTGATTCACTTCCCAGTATTAGGAAGGACTGCATAACTCAGATTGGTTATGATAGTGTACAGTGCCGTTAGCAAGGATGCAATAAAGTAATACTGTGGTGTATCACAAAATGCTGCAGTATACTGCAGGAAACTGTAATTCAAGGGCAATTAAGCCCTTTAGTCATGCAGTATTTGGTGACATGTCATTTACTGCATTGCATCATGGCTGGCTCCACTGTATCTCTTCATTAGGATGGGTACATGATGATCCACAATATCGCCTTTTACAATGCACAGCTATTCACTTCTATCATAATAAATAATAGTGTTATTTACAACATATATGCTAATGAAATCAAGATTAAACAGTATAGTTTTAAACAGTAAATGCAAGTATATAAATATAGGATGTGTTAGGCTAAAATCTAGTAATAGAAATGTTACGTTAGCAAATAGGTAATGGGTGATTATTTCTTACTACTAGAACTCAGGATAAAAGCCTTCTCCTATCTACAAGCTCTGAATTAGCCTGACTTCTTCAGTACTAATTCCTTTTAACTTTCTCTCTCTCTGGAATAAGCAGAGTTCAGATGTTCTCCCTCTCCCAAGCTCTTTCTTTTGCAGCTATCAAATAAAAGGTCCCTGCCAAGAATTATGACTGTGTGAAATTATATGATGTGACACATGGCATATGCTCATGTCCTGTCTCTGGTCCCTTGCAAAGGTAGGCACTGTTTTCAGAGGCAATGCCTCTTGGGATTGGAATGCTTGACACCTCATAGGCACTCAGACTACAGACCATTTAGCCCTCAGTAAACTTTTGCTGTTTAAGACATTCTGCTTGTTAGAGACCCAGCTATTGAATACAGCTTTTAAACAAAGACATATGATTAGTGCTGTGTTTCTTTTAATCAAAAAGTATATACATGTATGCCACCCATCCCTTACAAAGACCAATGTCATTGCATTGTGGAAGTACCACACTGCAATTATAGGCTGCATACGTTATCTAGCAGGAGAGTCCATCAGCATTTCAATTCTTGAAACCTTAGTGATGCTGGTTGCTTAAAATATTGTCTTGTAATGCTAGTCCCCAGTATAATAACTTGCCACTTACATGCTGTAGCCATGTCAGTGGTTTATAGTCTGGGACTGCAGTAAATTCTCTGCCATACAAGTATGACTGCAATTTCTGCACAGCCAAACAACATTTACACTCCTTTTCATTAGTAGCATAGGCCACTTCCTTGGCAAACATTTTCGACTCAAGTATATTATTGGGTGTTCTTTACCATTGAATTTGACACCAAGCTCAGTACTGCCTACCAAAATGTGATTCTTCAATGTGCACAATGAATTTTAACCATGCTTAGGACTGGATAATATTGGAATCTGGCATAGGCCTGCTTTAAGTGACAAAAGGTCTTCTCACAACATTCTGTCCAGTGCACCTTTTCACATATTTTCTTTTTGTTAGATTAGTGAGGAGCTGCAATTACATTAAAACTGGCACCAACTACTTGTAGTTCTTCACAGTCCCCAACAATTCTCCACTTGTTTTATGGTTGTGAGACTGGCCCGTCCATCTATAGCCTCTAACATTGCAAGTTCAGGCCGGATGTGTCCACTTGATGTCATAAGTATGGCACTTTTGCCATGCCATTTTAAACTTCACTGCTTTGATGGTTAGCTTTGCAGCTTTCAATATTCTGAGTCTCTCTCTCTCTCTCTCTCTTCTCACGCTCTCTCACACACACATGTGAGATGCTTCTCCTCTGTCTGGCTAAATATATTGAAATCAGCCATGTAGGCCAGGGTGAAGTCACCTCCCTGGATAACACATGATTGACCAGCCTTCAAAAGGCAACTGGTACATTTTTATTCCAAATGGCATGACCAGAAATTCATGCAGTCCAAACAGAATGATAAATGCTGACCAATCTCTAGCTTCAGGGGTTTAAGGAGCAATAACCTTTGTCAGGTCAATAGTTGTTGGGTACTTGGCACTCCTAACTTTTTAATATAGTATCTCATCTGTGC
The DNA here is from genome assembly GCA_016271365.2 of Neoceratodus forsteri. Classification (NCBI taxonomy): domain Eukaryota; kingdom Metazoa; phylum Chordata; order Ceratodontiformes; family Ceratodontidae; genus Neoceratodus; species Neoceratodus forsteri. The sequence goes on from CM057456.1 coordinate 1,876,624,877, forward strand.
ATGGCATAGGGTGTGCTTCAGACATCATGACAGCATTAAGCTTTTAACCCACACAAAACCATGTCATTCCACCTTTTTAGTGGTAAGCATAACAGAAAAGTCTCAGGGTCTGCTGGATTTATGAATAACGTGGAGTTCTAGTATCTCCTTCAGCTACTTCATCATGAGGAGTTTTACATTGCCAGAGACTATCGTCATGGTTCTTTAGTTGTGCCTGAATTTCTGTAACCACCCAGTGCTGTGCAAGTGGGTGGGTACCCTGTTCTTGCTGAAAATAAGTTGCTGACAGAATGCACTACCCCTCACTTATATTACCTCTGTAGGTGTCAGTCCATCTGAGAATGCAACAGAATCAACTGTCTCTTCTCACTCTTAGCTCCTAACTGCAAACATCATGACCATCTCTACCTGTGATGATAAGGCCCCATCATGTTGACATGATAAACCATGTGTCTGCACCTCCTGTTGGACAGTTCTTTTACATAATTCACCTCCTCCACCTATTTACAAATGGATCCTCCCATGCCACCAGCAGGTTGTTCTGTCAGACTCAGATGTGCACAATCACCTTTTGTCCCATGGAATATGCCCTGTCTCTGGCTGTACAGTCACTACAGTCAGTTTTCTGCCTCTGTTGTCTAGCTGCCAGGTTGTTTTTTACCTCTGTTGTGTAGCTGGCAGGTCATCTTGTGTCAGGACAAACACAACAGAGAAGAAATAAGTGCCTTAGCTGGGATTTGAGCCAGGCTGCCCAGAATACCTGTGCCAGGTCCATGAAAACATTTAGCCTCTCCCTGAAGTTTAGGGCACACTCCACAACAGATTTGCCTGGAGTGGCAAGTTTTCCTTCCACTCATCCATCACAAAATCTAGGAATCCCCTGCCTTGGCATGCGCACGGAGTTAAAAGTGTAAAACCCTTGAACTCTTGTGGGATTTCCCTATGGGCAATTAGAAGATGAGGCAAATACTTGTCCCAGTTCCATCCATGCTGCTCCACAAATGCTGTAAGTATGGTCTTAACTTATGTGATCCCAGTGGCCATTTTGGGTCCATTCCAGCAATGGATGGCTCCAATACATATGACATCTATGGGAACAAATGAGTTTTAAGCAAGCAATTAAAACTCTTGAAAAAGGCCGTCATTTGGGGTGGCAAAGGCAAAGCCAGATCTGCTGCACCCTCATTTCCGTTATAAAGCAGTCAAACTGCTTCCACCAATCAGAGGCCAGCAGTTACTGTATCTCTTATTCTATGTACAGTTGCTGCCTTGCCTCCTCAGTCAGCTGATTCCATCATGATCAGTGATGCTGGATTGTCACAAGTGTGAGAATCAGCGTGGTGGAATCAGCTGTGACAGAATAAGGAATCTCATTTAAAAAATGTGAGGGCTCATCAAAAAGCAGTCTCTTCACTTTAGCACAAAAGGTTACAACTTCACAGGCAATCGTGAAGGATTCAAATCTTTTAGCAGCAGTTAGCCCCACTGAGCATTACAGGGTGTGTGTCCCCACTACCACCATAAAACCAATGCTTTGTTTTGCAAATGAAACTGTAAAATAAATGAAAAAAATGTGAAAAAATACAAATGTGTAAACTTGAAAAAAAAAAAAAATGTTTTAGTCACATAGCCCCGACCATTATAGGCTGTGTAGTGTCCACCTAGGAATCTACCACAGATATCTGAACAGCAGGGGAACCAGCAACACAGAAGCACACACTGTCTCTTAAAATTGGATTTTAAACAGTTTCTTTCATGCTTGAAGCAGTTTGACTGCTTCATAATATATTAATATGTGTACTTATGGTTCTCTCATGAGATAATAAGTTAATCTCATGCTAGTTTGGGCTGACAGAACCACTCAGCTTGCTTTGCAGTCTTCTTGCCCAAACCAGCATAAGATAACCTTCTTATCTCATAAGTCCTATTATTCTTGGACTTCAGCAAGACGTTTGACTCTGTCCCCCACAATGGTCTGGTGGAGAAACTTATGGGGTTGGGAGTAGCCCTTTGATGGTCAAATGGATTTAAAACTGGCTAGCTGGATGCACTCAGAGAGTAGTGGTCGGTGGGGAGCTCTCGAACCCTAGAGAGGTTGGTAGTGAGGGTACCACAGGGCTCTGTCCTGGGTCCGATCCTGTTTAATGAATACATATTGGACATCAGGGGGTATAGGGTGTGAAATGAGTCTCTTTGCTGATGACTCCAAGATGGGAACAGTAGTTGAGGGAGAAGAGGGAGGTTGACCCTGCAAGGAGATCTGGACACCCTGGAAAGCTGGGCTCACACATGGAAATTAAATTTTAATATCACCAAGTGCAAGGTGTTACATCTTGGGCAGAAACCCTAAACACAGGTACACCCTGGGAGAGCGCTGGAGGCCTCAATAGGGAAAAAGACCTAGGTGTCATGGTGGATGCATGTATGAATAACTCTGAGCAGTGCAGGAGAGCAGCTAGCAAGGCAAACAGGATGTTGGGATGCATCGTGAGGGGATCACCTCTAGTAGCAAGGAAGTGATTCTGCCGCTGTACAATGGACTGGTTAGACCACACCTTGAGTACTGTGTACAGTACTGGAGACCACACTTGAACAGGGACATACAGCCCCTGGAGAGGGTACAGAGGAGGGCAACTAAGATGATATGAGGACTAGGGATTTGATGTATGAGGACAGACTTGAGGAGCTCTGCCTGTTTTCATTGGAGGAGAGGACAGGGGGACATGATTGAGGTCTTCAAGTACCTCAAGGGAATAAATAGGGTAAACATGGAGGGATCTTTAGCTAAAGCAGGAGGTATCACCAGAGGGCATGGTTTGAAGTTGGAAGGTGGAAGGATGGGGGTGGGGAAGAGCAGGAGGGTTTTCACTGAGAGGGTGGTGGACCCTTGAATGCACTGCCTGGTGAGCTGGTTCAGAAATCCACAGTGGAGGGCTTCAAGAGAGAGGTGGACAAACACAGAAAGTGGATGTATCAGATGATGGCCTGTCCCATGGGGGTGGGGATGGATGATAGGGGTTTCTGGAACACAAGGGGGAGGGTCTAGGCACCCAACTAGGGATCTGAGGTTCGAGCAGACTCAATAGACCATAAGGCCTAATCTGCTGGCAATTAGTATGTTAGTATGTTAGTATGAAACAACCGTAAGTACACATATTAATATATACAAACTCAAATCAGTGCAGACATGAAAAGTCTCTGCTCTTGTCAGATAAACTCTCCTGAACACATCTAACTCAGCTGAGATAAATTCTCCTGAAAAATTAAACACAGTTTAAAATCTCCAGCAGTTCATCTGCCACCTTCTCTGCCTTGATGAAGGACATCATTAGAGTCTTGTGGTAGAAGGTGGCATAATCCATTGCCGCAAGAGTATACTTCTTCCAGAGCTTGACAACACACTCAGAGCCCAAGTAGGTAGCACATGATAATGGTGACTAAAATATGGTGACTCAGTAAACTAATGGCAAACAAATAATGGTGAAAACAACAATGGTGGCCAGCAATTAATGGCGACTAGTAATTAGGTGACCAGAACTAACAGTGACCTTCAATAATACCCCCTCCCCATGAGCAATGTGCACCTCAGAGTTAGATAATTAAAGATAGGAGGGGTTCAAGGATGTAGACCCCTGTGGGTGGTGTGGAGACATAGCCCCCATGTCAATACAGGCACCATGAGCTTGTGTCGGGTGCTGGAAGCACTGCAGGAGACTGGATCTACATGAGCACCCAAGGTTGGTAATCGGTACTAATATAAAGGGATCTAGCAGTTTTAAGTGTGTGCAACTGCAGTTTGGGTGTCAGTCAGCTTAAGTCACTCATTCTGACAGTCACCATAAGTTGAGGTTGCCGATGTTGTCTTCACCGTTCTGGATTCATTATTTTTCACGTTAAGCTGATAAATAAGCACCGTATTCACATGGAATCACACACAATATACATGGCTACCAATAGAGCTGTGCAGAATATAAAATTACCCAGAATGACCATTCAGTTACATGGAATTTATGGCATTTTCACAAAATTCAATGGAATTTCCCCTAAATTTTTAATTTATTTTACTTTTGTCTGCTTCTGATACCAGGCTCAGCCCATTCACGGACCTCACTGCCCTTGCTCCCAAATCAGCTTGAATCCCTAGTTGCCCCCCTTGGCTTGCCCCAGGCAGGCCATGGCACTGGGCTACAGATGCCATGGATATAGGTCAGGTCATGGGTGCCAGTCTGGGAGCTATGAAGGATCATCGAGGTAGGCTTCATGGAGGCACTGGCTGTGGGAGTTTTGACCCCTTATTTTTCTGGGGGTCAGGGATGTAATGATGTCCAGCATCCACCCCACCATTGAGGATGTCCAGACACTGGCTGCCGCCATTATCCACGGCCTCTGCCAGGGATCCTAGCCGAGCACTGGACATACTCCACACCCTCCCAGAGAAGAGAGCAGTCCATGGGATGCTCCATCCCTTCTCCCCAGCCAACCCTCTGATAGGCCAGGTCCATTTCTGAACCTGGGTTGCTGGCATCTGAAGTGGAAATCCAACCGCTGTGTCGATGGGCCAGCTTTAGAATTTCATAACATTTTCAATTTCAGTTATTTCACTATAATGTTAAAAGCGGTATCAAATAACACTATATTTGTCATGCAAATAGTACCTCATAGCTTACAAAGTGTACCAAATATCAAGAGCTGTAAGTTGAAAGGGGCAGAGTTATGGGTGGCCAAACAGTTAATCAAATTTGATTTTGATTATTTTGAGATCATTTTAGCATTTCTTACCCAAATTTCTCCTCAATATCAGGATTTAGACAAGCACCTAAACTGCATATATGCACCATGTTTTAAGCCTCAAGCTTCAATGGGAGCTGAGTTATAGGTAGCCAAATATTTTCCAACATTTGGATTTCTGTAATTTTAGTATAATTTTGATAGTATTCAATGAAATGTTACAAAAATGAGCAGGTATACAGGTTATTACTGCATTTGTATATGTACATAGTTTCAGATTTCTAGTTTCACATGGGACTGAGTTATAGCCTGCCACACATGTTGCCAAAATTTAAATTTCAGTTAGTTCCCTCAATTTTAAAACTACATATGTAAATTTAACCAGAGTTGAAATAAGTAAACTATTATACCACATGGTCATTTCTGAAAAGTTTACATTTTCAGCTTTAAATGGGATTGAATTAAAAGTAGTCAAACTTTCACAACATTTAAAATGTCATTTTGCAAGAATATAAACTACAAATGTATAAACCCCAGAAACTTTAAAACTAGAGAATGCAATACCATTAAACTTGGCAGATTCTTAGACCTTACAAGGAGACTGTGTGTGCCAATTTTATTAATTGCTTGCTGTGACAAATTGCAAAATAACATGTACATAAAGTCAAATCCCATGAGTCATTTGTGAAAATTGTAGAATTTCATGAACGATTCCATAAAACTGGCATTTTCTAATTTCTCTCAGCCTTATCTGGGATTCTAACTAAAGAATATGGATATAAGAGGTGGGTAGTTCAGGGGTCACCAGATTCTGGAGTTAGATGCATAGTTTCATCAAGAAATGGACAGATGAGCTGGCTAGCACAGCAATGGAAGACCCCAGGTAGGAGCAAGAAAGCACAGCATCAACAAATCCAACCTGAATGCAGGATATTTAAGGATCACATTCAGTAAATTTATGATCCAGGAGCCTGGTGTACATGCAAGTCTAGGACCTAGAGGTACTCAAAATGATATAGTGGGGAAGACAATGTCTTGGGCAGCAGGAAGAAAGAATTCTTGTTATTCCAACAGGGTAGGTCAATAGGAAAAGGAGTAGGTGACTCACGTTTTAGTAGAGTTTGTCACTGTAAAAGCAAAGAGGATATCAGTGGGATCAGTAATTCTACTGAGTCAATCTGGCTATGCCATAAGAGAGGTGGGTGGAGATAGTCACCCAGAGAGGAACAGCAGGACTGCAAAAAGCTCAGCCCAGCTTATCAAATGAAGTAGTGATATGTTTTATTTTATTTTTATTTTTATTTTAAGAACATTTGGAATTGCAACCCTTTGAGTCATAGATTCCTTTACAAAGGCTTCATGTCAGAAAATAATGAGAAAACTTACAGACAATGTAAACAATACAGAGTACAAGTTGGAGGAACAATGGAATGCGTACAGATGAAATGTAGAAACAAATATTGTAGAGAAAGGAGAACCCAATGTTATGCCTATAATATAGTATAATAAGCGTTACACAATATATCCAAGCATATCAAACATGTTATACAGTTATACCTGAAGCAGAGAATCATAACCATTTATAAGGAGAGGTTATAGAGCATAGCCCTTTCGGGGGGCAGGAGGAAGAGAAGGTTTGGAACAGTCACAGGCAGAGGAGTCTAGTAAGAAGGCTTTTAGATTTTCCTTAAAATGGCCAATCTTGTGCTCCAAGGAGATTGGGGCCATTAAGCCAAAGGAGGCTCTGTAGAAAAAGGCTCTTTAGCCAAGGGAGATGCGACAATGGGGACTAGGAGGGAGCACCCAGAGGTACTATGGAGATTCTGATATTCTGGGCAGGTCGGATGAGACTGTGAAGGCTGGGTGGGGCTTTCCTAAGGTGGATCTTTTGGTGATGAGGCATGTGTGGTACGTAAGCCAGGCATCAAATGGAAGCCATTCAGCACACTTGTACAAGTCACAAGAGTGAGTCCATCTGTTGCAGCGGTGACCAGCCTGCACACTTTGTTGAGTGCAACTTGATGTGACACAAGGTAGTGTGGTCAGTGGTACCATAGATGACAATGCCATAATATACCAGGGATAGGACAGATGAGGTCATGTTTGGATGGATGGCCATCAGGGGAGACAGTGTTTGTGGTGATAAAGAAGCCTGATCCTGGTGTTGATAGAGGAGGACAGTTGTTGGACACGGGCATGGAAGGAGAGGGTAGTGTCAAGGGTAATACCTAAGTATTTGAAGGACTCAACTTGTTCAAGTGGGGCTCCCCAGAGAGTTGATGATGGTCATAGGGAAGTCATAATGTGGCCTCTGGTGGTGGACGAAGATCATGGACTTAGTTTTCTTATAATTTAGGACTAGGTGGTGGAGCTGAACTAGATCTCGGCTTTGGAGAAGAAGACCTGGAGGAGCATTGGAGAGATTTAGGATTCTGGTGACTCAGAAAATAACCGCATCATCCACGTAGAGCATAATTTTTCCAGAGCAGGAGCTGGGGAGGGAGTTCAGGAAAAGGCTGAATATGAGGGGTCCCAATATGGAGCCTTGAGGCACTCCAGAGCAGACAGGAAGGTTGTTGGATAAGGTGGAGTTGATTTTCACTTGCTGTGTTCTGCCAGAGAGGTAGCTCTGGAACCAGCAGATTGTTTCATCAGAGAACCCCAGGAGGACAGGGTGGCAAGAAGGATAGCATGGTTTACAGTGCTGAATGCCTTTTGGAGATCGATGTACAACGACACCACAAGGTTACTCCATTCGGCACACCATGGATAAAGGAGGTGTATTCTAGGAGGGCAGTGGAGGTGCTGTGCCAAGGGTGGAAGCCGTGCTGTTCAGGGCACAATAAGTGATGCTTTGATAGATGGTTCATCAGTTGATCTGCCACAATTTGTTTGAGGGCCTTGGAGAGGGAGGGGAGGGAGATAGGGTAATGGTTATTTGGGGATAGACGGTCTCCACTTTTGAAGATGGGGTGATGGCACATTTCAGAGGGCAGGAAATTTTCCAAGGCAGAGGGACAGGTTTAAGAGTTTGGTGAGGGTTGTAGGACCTCCTAGAGAGCAAGACAGAGGAGCTTCAAGTCAATGAGTCAGTGTGCAATGTTAATGTTAAATTCCACACAACAAATTCTGGATGCTTCATCTACATTATATGCTATCATAAATATGTGGGAAAATGTTACTAATATTTTTTTCTTCTGCAAAATTAAAACTGATTAAAGAGCAGCTGACGCCTTTGGAAAATTTTGAAAACATAATAGTTTGACACAACTCAGCTTGTATTTCATATATCTTCTACAGATTTCTCCTTTTCATTATTTATTACTGAAGAAATTGCCACAAAACAATATCTTTGTCCCTCAGAGTTCATTTGCCTTTATAGCTTATTCCCTTACTTGAAATCGTAATGCTACATTGTGTGACATCACAGGTTGTTGCTATGGGAATAACTGTGATGTCTCAAGCAGAGTATTATGATATCAGGTTGGGAAGAAGCAATAAGAACTATATACCATCAGTGCAACAGCTCTCCTGTTTTCATACATATGACCTCAATAATACATAATGGGAATAAGACATGCAGAACTAATGAGAAATATAAGCTGCTTTTGTGTCCAAATATTACATTTTACAAAGTTACTCTGGAGGAATCCATAGCTGTTTAACCAATTTTTCCAGCTGTGTTAGACACCAGGATACACTGACCCTGGATATGCATGTCAAGTGTTTACACTATGCAGGCAACAGCAGAGAAGTTACATGCATCCACATTTTGATAGTTTTCACAAAGTTTTGCAAATATTTCGTAGTAAAGTTTTGAACCCTGTAACAAAAATCTCATATCTAATTCTGTCCATATTTAGATCATTCTATAAGCAGTACAAAAAGGTTATCGGGTTCTATGTCACAATAGTGATTGCGAACAGCGATTGCTATTATGGTGAGTGCATCTCACAAAAACCAAATGGCCATATGCACTTGTAGGTGACCCGACATCCGGCATTACAAGTGTTTTAGTGAGGATGTGTCCCTGAACCCCTGCTTTTAGATTCTCAACTCCAGAGGGTACATGCTGGGAGGCACAATCCAGACCTGAAAAAAGTCCTGCAGCTGCAGGCACCAGCAAAACAACCATCCCAACACACCAGGCATCAGCCCTGAACCTATGACCCACTACACGGGGCCAGCTTCCCTCACGACCACACCACACAGCTGGCTCAGTGGCAGTAGGTCAATACATCTCCTTAACCCAGTTTTCTATCCCTCCTTTTCCCCCACTAACCTTCCTTTCTGGTGCCGTCTCCTTCCTTCTCCGTTGCAGTAGGTCACTACCCTTGCAGTCGCCCTGTGATAAACGTACCAAATGAGTTGCCATTTTTGTGGCCACCCATTTTCTGGTGCTGTTATCACAGGATACCGGTTGTCCATACTAATTTACACATGGCTTGCTCCAAAGGTGCCTGAGTTACATGCAGATTAATTTTTTCATGACATTTCCTGAAAAAATAAAATGACAGCTTTGAGCACATATAATTTAGAAACAATGCATCATACTGTCATGAAAGCTGGCACATTGTTAGAGCACATACCATCAAGATATCATGCCAAATTTCAGATCCTGATCTAATAGATAGTTAAGGTATATGCAGATAAAATATTCATGAAATTTCGCTCAAACAATAAAATGACAATATTTGAGCATCTATAATTTTGAAACTAGCTAACCTAATTTCATGATATTCGGCACAATAGTGGCCATTGACAGAAATAGTAGATTTTCCAAACTTCAGACCTCTAGTTTGAACAACGCTGAGTTATAGCCAAATTACTACATTTTAAAATTCCATGAAATTTTGTGAAATTTTACAAAATTTCATCGAAATTCCACAGGTTTAGAATTTTCCCATTCTGCACAGCTCTAGCTGCCAACTGAAAGTGTATTTCTATTATGAATAAGGAATTTATGGTACCCATGATCTCATCCCTTGTTTCCACTGTCTGACATTTGTCACAAGTGTAACAATGCTCTGTTACTTCCTTACAAATTCTGGTTCAATAGACATTTTGTGTCAACCTTTGTTTGGGCCATCTCACCCCATGTGTTGTGCAAGAGGATGTTGTTTACAATCTCAGCAGTTACTTACTATAGTTCATAGGATTTACCACTTGTCTGCACACCTGACAGTCCTCTGCACCTCTGTGAGGTAGCTGCTCCCTGTAGAGTAAGCTATCCTCCCAATATACCCTCCCATGTGTCAGGGTTAACATTAACCCTGAGGGTCAGGTTTAGCATTAGCTGCCTGTTTCCTTAACTCCCAATGACCCCTTTCATTGTAAGCTATGTTTAATGTTTGTAGTGCTTATTATTCTGTGAGGACAATAGCCTCCCTGGTGTTTCCTCCATGCAGCTGTTATCTGCTACTGATACTAAAGGGTGAGAAATCTTCACTCCTTGCTTGCTTCAGTGTAAGAATGTGACTCAGCCAGCTCAGGGCAAACCAGAATGGTTTCTATAGCCACATTCTCCCAGATGTCAGCCTCATCAGACTTTAATCTGATGGTCTAAATCTAGATAACTGCACACTCTGTGTCACCCCTGCAGTTCAGGTTATTTTTTTAAAGTTGAGACTGTGTCTTCTGGATTCCTTTTTTCCATAATGATCCTTATTGAAAAGATGTCAACATACAATAAAGATCCAATCAGGGAGATTTGTAAGAAAAGACAAAGAAAAAATTTGGACAGACAGACCTCACATAATCCAATCACTGCACCAGAGACAAGGGAAGAGAATAGAACAAAAAGTATTACCATTATTTTATGACCATAAAGGCAAGCTAACTAGTTAGATTCTTGAAGAATAACAAATGCAAAGTTAAGAGGGCCTCAGAGAACACGATGTCATTAATTAGACAGTTTGTTCTCCGATATCTTCTAGGATATATACTAACATACTAATTGCCAGCAGATTAGGCCTTATGGTCTATCGAGTCTGCTTGAACCTCAGATTCTAGTTGGGTACCAAGGCCTCCCCTTGTGTTCCAGAAACTCCTATCATCCATCCACCCCACCCCAGGCCAGCCCATCATCTGATACATTCAGTTTCTGTGCCTGTCCCATCCTCTCTTGAAGCCCTCCACTGTGAATCTTTGAACCAGCTCACTAGGCAGTGTGTTCAAGGATCCACCACCCTCTCAGTGAAACCTCCTCTTCTTCCCCCTCACCCTTCCACCCTCCAACTTCAAACCATGCACTCTGGTGATACCTCCCTGCTTTAGTCTAAAGATCCCTCCATGTTTACCCAATTTTCTCTTGAGGTACTTGAAGACCTCAATCATGTCCCCCCATCTCCCCTCCTCCAGTGAAAATGGCCAGAGTTCCTGGAGTCTGTCCTCATCGTCAAATCCCTAGTCCTCAGTATCATCTTAGTTGCTCTCCTCTGCACCTTCTCCAGGAGCTGTATGTCCCTCCTCAAGTGTGGTCTCCAGTACTGTACACAGTACTCAAGGTGTGGTCTAACCAGTCCATTGTACAGTGGCAGAATCACTTCCCTGCTCCTAGAGGTGATCCCCTTACAATGCATCTCAACATCCTGTTTGCTTTGCTAGCCACTCTTCTGCACTGCTCAGAGTTATTCATACATGCATCCACCATGACCCCTAGGTCTTTTCCCTGTTGAGGCCTCCAGCACCTCCCTCCCAGGATGTACCTGTGGTTAGGGGTTTTCCTGCCCAAGATGTAACACCTTGCACTTGGTGATATTGAAATTTAATTTCCATGTGTGAACCCACCTTCCAGGGTATCCAGGTCCCTGCAGGGCCAACCTCCCCCTTCCCTCAACCACTGCTCCCATCTTGGAGTTGTTAGCGAAGAGACTCATTTCATACCCTGTACCTCCTGATGTCTGATATGTATGCATTAAACAGGGTCGGACCCAGGACAGAGCCCTGTGGTACCCCACTACCAACCTCTCTAGAGTTTGAGAGCTCCCCACCGACCACTACTTTCTAAGTCGTCCAGCTAGCCAGTTTTAAATCCATCTGACCATCAAAGGCCTACTCCCAACCCCATCAGTTTCTCCACCAGACCATTGCGGGGACAGAGTCAAATGCCTTGATAAAGTCCAAGAATAATACATCCACAGGCTTTCGCCTTTCCAGTTCTGATGTTACCCATTCGTAGAACTCCACAAGATTGGTATGACACGATCTACCTGGCACAAACCCATGTTGCGACTATCCAGACCTCCACCTCCTCCAAGTACACCCCAATAGTTCCTTTAGTATACTCTCCATTAATTTTCCCACCACAAGGTCAAACTGATGGGTCTATAGTTACCTAATACTTCCCTCGACCCCCTTTATGGATTGGCACCACATGTGCCTCTCACCAATCCCTAGGTACCCTCCCTGTCTCAAGCGACCTGTTGAAGAGCTCTGCTAGGGGTGCAGCCAGTATGTCTGCCAATTCCCATAGTACTCTCAGATGAATGCCATCTGGCCCAGGAGATTTATCTTTCTTTAGGGCCTTAGGGCTAACCACACCCTCTCGGTGGCGATAGCATAATCCGTCCCCTCCACCTTGCTGGCTTTTTTATCCTTAACCTGATGTGACACAACTGGTGTACCTCTCCTCCTCTTGCTCCATTTCTGTTGCTCCTGATCCCTCACTACTGCTCCTATCCCCATCATGGCTTGCTTTGTAGATGTCCCATCCCCTCCCTAGTGAACACAGAGGCGAGTACTCGTTTAATACATCTGCCTGGTCCCTCGCCTCTTCCACCCTCCCTCTTTCTGATCTCAATCTGCCGAGATGGCTCTTAGTTTTTCTCTGCTCCCCAATGTACTGGAAGAACCCCTTTTTCCCTCCCCATATCCCTGTGCCAGCCGCTGCTCTTTACTGGACTTTGCCCCGCATCCATCCAGGTAGCTTTTCTAGATACAAGATGGTACATTTCCTTCCCTATCCCTCTCGTTGTTTTATATTTTTGTAGACAGCCTTCTTTTCTCTGACCACTACCTGAACCTCACTGGACCACCAGCATGGTTTATGTGACCTTGCTCCCTTATGCTTCACCTTAGCGCAGGTCTGACTGCCTCATGAAGTCCCGTTTAATGACCTCCCATCTCTTTCCACATTTGTCATTGTTGTAATCCCTTCAAGTGATCCTTGAGAATATTTTCCATGCCCACAAAATCTGCCCCCTGAAGTCCACTGCCAGTGTCCTAGATCTCTCCCCATGCTTATTTGAAACCAGACAGTATTGTGGTCATGCCCAGTCAGGGATCCTCACAACCAGGTCCCTTACCAGATCCCCATCTGCCAGAACCACATCCAGGATCTGTGCCTCCGTAGTGGGCTCCATCACGTGCTGTGTTAAGAACACATCCTGGAAGCCGTCAGCAGCCTCTGCTCCTTGGCCACCTTAGAGGACATGGTTCCCAGTTTGTCCTGGCATATTAAGGTCCCCATCAACACCACTCCCCACCCTTTTGTTCCACACTGGGCAATGATGTTGTCCAGCAAACCGTCCTCCAGAACATCACCCATCCTGGGGGCCAATATATTATACCCAGCTTGACCGTACCTCCTGCGGGGTTCATAAGGTGACCCATAAGGCCTCCGTTTCCCTCTGCCTCTTCTACCCTAGCAATTTCTATGTCATCTCTAGTGAACATAGCCACTTCACCCTCCTGCTCTCCTTTCTATCCTTCCTAAGCATAGTGTACCCTGTACATTTAGGTCCCAGTTATGGTTTTTGTTGACCACGTTTCGTGACCACCACCATCCACCCCCCAAACACCATGGCCTGGAACTCCTGGCAACTTGTTTCCCAAGCTCCTAGCATTTACTAACCCCACCCCCACCCCTTATCCCCGATCCCTTTGCGAGACCCACCCAGGTTCCTCATATTTCCATCCTCCTCTGTTCCTCCTGAAACCTCCTCCCCAGTCTGTTTCCCCTCCCTCCTTGGGTTTGAAGGGTACTCCCCTCATCTGGAGGAGAGCTTCTGGTCAGCCCTCCCTTATCCCCCTCACAACTTTAAATCCCACCTTTCTTGAATGTAGTCAGCCACCCCTGTTTAAGGACTTCCTTCTCTAACAGGGCAAGATGAAGTCTGTCCTTGGCATACAGTCCCTTATCCTCCCAAACTCCTTTCCAGTTCCCTAACACCCTGACCCACTTTCTTCAACCGCTTCCTGAGCCAGTCATTAACCTCTGTGATCTTCATTTTTCTCCACTGAGGCCTTGGTACTGGCAATATCTCCAAAAGGAAATGTTGCATCCATTATCCTGACAGACTGTGGCAAGTTCCTCAAAACCTTGCTTGGATTTCCAAAATGCTATTTCCCTCTAGATCGTTAGTTCCCAAATGCACCAGGAAATTCGGTTTCCTCCACAATCCCTAAACAGTTCGTACACCAAGAACTTTGCTCTGTGCACCGTCAGCCCAGAGATACTCACTACCTTCACCTGGCTATGGAATCCACCCCCTGTCCTCCCAATGTATACCCCTAATCATCGAGTCTCCCAATAACAGAACCTTAACACTGCCATCATCCTTATGTTTACCTCCACTATGCGCTCAACCCCCATCCCCCTTTATTCGTGATCTCAATTCCATGGGAGTCTTCCTGCCTTATTAGAGACTCCTTGTCACCCTCCCTTTCTGGCTCCGTTGTTATTTTGCACACTTAACTCAGACTCCCGGTATATCTTGGGTTAGAATATTTATGAAAAATACTTTAGCTATCCCTACTGCTCATGGGTTCTCCTTTAAACCAGTCTTGTACTTGGGAAATTTGCTGCCAGGTAGTAGTTTTGAAGTTTGGCAAGACAAGACCTCCCAAATTAATAGGGAGACTTCGTTTGTTTAAACTTAATCTACTTTTTCCTTCAAATAAAATTAGAAATAACCTTATCTATAGCCTTAAAAAGGCACACGTAATTGATACTTGTAGAGTCTGAAATAAAAAGAATGTATTTTCATTTTCATTACAACCTTTGAGCTACAAGCTCCTTTACAAATGATCCTCGTCAAACTGTGGGAGAGGGAAGACAAATACAGGAGTAAAGCAGCTAGGAGGCACTGTCAATAGTACATCAGATTAGAACAAACATTAATCAATGTTACAGGATAATATAAACAGAACATGTCAGAATCCATGTTGTAGGTAACTAATACCGAACTTGTCAGTCTCCATGGCAATAAAGTTAAAAGTGCAAAGCCCATCCAGGAACAAGTTTTCAGAGCTCATCAGTAGCAGCTATATAGCTCTGTCAAATACCCAGAGGGTACATTTACAATGGGCCAGAGCAGCTGTGGGGAGGAAAGCTATGTCTTAGTGGGATGAGGGTAAACAGCAGCAGTAGGTAGGATTGGTCACAAAGCAACTAAATAGGGTCAAAGAACCTCTGTGCACAAACACTGAGGCAAGGGTTACCCCAAAGGGCATTTGGCTGGGAAGCCAAGTTTCAAGAAAATACAAAATCACACATGCCCACACAATGCAAAGCATCATGGGCTGCATATGCAAATCGCCACAGAATGTTATGCTGGTTCAACTTTAAGCAGAAATAGGGTCCATTTAAAGGGACCACAGCAGCCACAGAGATAGAAGGCTATAGGTTAGTGGGATGGGGAAAGAGCAACAGTTGGTAGGATTGATCACAAAGGTGGGGTTCAATGGGAGGGAGTGGTGGGGGAAGGTAGAGAATAAATTAAGTGGAGACCTAGAATGGGTGGTGTCAGGATAAAGGTGGTGGGAAATGAGGGGGGAGGGTGTGGCAGGGAGGTAGGTAGGGAGGAGGGAAAGGGAGTAGTGGACCTCGTAATTTCATCTGGTCTGAGCAGGGTGATCCTGAGCCTAGCACAGGACCCAACTAGGCTAGTTATAGCTGGAATTGGTTGTTACAGTAACAGAGTACTGAGGGAGATATATTTCTGAAGCTCATTTTTGAAGTGGCCGAGGCAGGTGAGACTTGTGGTTGCAAGGGAAGTTAATTTATCCAGGTGAGAGCCCTCACTGCGAAGGCTCACCTCCCAGTGCTGTTTTTCTGCATGGCACAGTTAGTGCTTGTCTAGTAACACTTCTTGTGGAATTTTCTATGGAGCAGGACAGAATAAAGCTTGCAATGCAGAGGTTCAAGTCCAAGGAGTGCCTTCTTCCCTAGTAGGAAGGAGTGGAGTTTAATCCAATCCATAAGAGGAAGCCATTTTGTCTTGATGTACAGGTTGCAAGTATGCGTAAGTTGATCAGCATCTAATACAAATCTACAGGCTTTATGTAGGCGGTATGAACTCTGTTCAGGCTGGTCTCAGGCGGCACCATAAATCATGTTCTAAGTAGTCCAGAATGGGTAGGATTGTGCCTGTAACCGCTTGGTACCTCGCCTCAGGGGTGAGGCAGAACCACAACCTATGGTGGGCCCCTAACTTTCTATTGGTGGTGGTGGTAATGCAGTGAATGTCATCATCGGAGAGGACTCATCAATTGTGATCCCAAGGTACCAGAAAGATAAAACTTGATCAAGAGTTGAATAAGAGTCGAGTGGTAATAGTGAATGGTATAGTGGATTTCCTCTTGTGACAACCAGCAAAGAGCATCATCTGTTTTTTTTGCGGTTGAGCATAGTAAGCTGTCATTAAACTAGCTCTGCAGGAGGTCAAAATTGTGCTGCAGGTTACTGGTGAACCCTTCTTGGCAGGAGTTTTGAGACAAAACTACTGTGTCATCAACATACAACAGGATCTTAGAGGTGGGCTACATGTCAGGAGGTTGTTGACAAAGAGGCTAAACAGAGTGGTCCCAGTATGGACCCCTGAGGGACACCGACTGTGACTTTGCAGATCTCGGAGATGGTTCTGTTAATTTTTACCTGCTGTGAGCATTCAGACAGGTAACTGGAGAACCACCTGACTGTGTGGGGACAGCCCTAGACAACTTAACATTTGGAGCAGCAGCTGGTGATCCACAAGGTTGAAGGCCTTGGTTAGATCTATATAGATTGCCCGACCAGGTGGCCTTGCTCAAGTGCCTCATGTATGTAGCCAGTGAAATCAATTAGGGCTGTGTTAGTGCTGTGCATCTAGCAGAATCTGTGCTGTTGGGGCAGAGGAGGTTGTACTTTTGCAGGTGGTCCATGAGTTGGTCTGCTATTATTCTTTCCAGTGCTTTGGAGAATGGGGACAGGATTGAGATGGGCCTGTAGTTGGATACTAATGCCGGTTCCCTCCTTTAGCACAGGTGTGACCAGGGCAGATTTCCAGGTATGCAGGAAGGCAGACAGGTGAAGCAAAGGTTGAATAACTTGGTAATGGGTACAGTGACCTCACAGAGGGTGATAGATATCAGTTTCATGTCAATGCCGTTGCTTCCATCCTTGTTTTGTTCAGGACTCTTGCAATATATTTTTTTGTTTCCTTGCAGGTTACCTGTCTGAATTAAAAGTTTGACAGGACATGCCATTGGGAGAGGAGGGCAGTTGTTCAGTGGGTGTTGTTCCATCAGGGTTGTTAGGCAGTCTATGTGGTAGGGTGTGCTGTAGTCCATGAATGCCTTGTTCAAGATATTGGCCATGGTGGCATCAAGTATGACTTCCTCATTATTGTGAAGCATGGAGGAGGGATCCTGTCACTGGTGTGGTAAGGTTTTATTTGAGGCCCACAATGTCTCTATCTCCCTATACCTGAGACTGTTGGTTCTTGTGGTATGCAGCTTTGGCCTGACAGATTACCCAAGTACATTTTTTGTGCCACTTTATAGTTTTGGACATCTATAGATGCCCCTGTTGCCCTAGCCTGGTGCCAAGAAAGATCCCGCTGTCTCATCATACTGAGTAGTTGAGGTTGTGACCCAGTCCATTCTGCCACCTTTAATCTTCTTTGTACAGTATGGGCATATTTATCAGCAGCTGCATTGGAGTAGGTGAGGAAGAACTACAGAGCTGAGTCAATAGAAGTGCAGGAGTCTAGGAAGCTCCGATCTATGTCTTTAAGGTAGTTCCTAAATTCACCCATAGAACAATTTCTTATAACTGTGTTCCTCACCATTCTTGGGGAGGTTTGGTCTGTTTGTTAACCAAACACACTGGATGGGAGAATGGTTGCTCAGGGTGTCTGGGAGTACCCTGACATCAGTTATTCTCTCGGGGTGTGTTGATAGCACCCTGTCTATTAGAGTGCTTGTGCCTGTCTGTGTAGTTAATTCTGGTACAATTTTTGACCATCTGTGTTAGGAAAAGTCTGGATACTAGATCCTTGTGTGGTGCACTAGAGTTGGCAAACCAGTTAAAATTAAAATCCCCAAGTATGAAGGTTCTTTTTCTGGCTTGCCATGAAATAGTGATTAGCAAATGTTTCAAGCCTTGCTTGCTGGCAGCCTGGGGAATGTAAACTGCGATAATAATCAGTCCTCTCCCCTCCCACCACCTATCAGGATTTTTAAAGCCAGACATTCGCAGTCATTGCTGACAGCATCCAGCTGGACTCTGTGGCATTGCAGATGGTTGCAGTATATATTAAACACCCACCATCTCACTTCCCAGTGCGATCCTTACTGTGCAGGTTGTATCCAGGTGTGGAGGCTACTGAGTCAGTGGTACAAGTAGTGAGTCAGGTCTCCATCAAGGCAATGACATCTGGCTGAGAAAGTGCCACCAGGCCTCGAGCTGCGTTAGTTTGGCTAAGAGGCTACCAATGTTCATTGCTATGATCTTCAGTTGCCTATGGGTGTGGTGGTCAGGTATGAGCTGACATAGGGCCAGGGTTAAGTGGATGTTTCCAGAGATTAGCAATAGTATTTGGATGAGTTTCCTACATGTTTTGTGGAAAAGAGATTTAACTTTGCCCTCAGCAAATCCTGTGTGGCTCGTTTAGCAGATGGGGCCCAAGCACAAGGTAAAAAGCCAGGAATAGGCTGGGACAGAGATCCCTGTATGGGTAGGGGTCGAGGTGGGGTGTATCACGGGATAGTGTGAGGAGATGCTAGACTACAGGTTTCCCACTGTGCAGTTTTACCATTTTGTATGGGCAGGTAGCCTTGGTGGAAGGTGCTCTTCACTTTGTCGGCAGCCCTAGGCTTTGAAAGTAAGCAGGAGTGAACTTTCAAATTAAGGGACAACCCAGGTTTTAAAATTAAAACTCAGCAGCCCCAGGTTTTGGAATCAAGCCAAGAGAGAGCTTTTAAATTAAGGACAGCCGCAGGTTTTCAAATTATATTTGGCAGCCTCAGGTGTAAAGTTGTTTCAATTAGGGACATTTGAGGAGGATATTCATTTTAGCAGCATAGCAATGGCCAGTTAGTGTTAGCGGGGTTTAAGCCATTTTCTAAGTCTTCACTAATTAATATAAAGTGACAGATCATTTCTGTCAAACAAGAGAGGAAGATTTTTGGTGGTAATAACACCAAAGTATTTAAGTTTGTCATAAATAAGTGTTTCTATTTCAGGTGGAAGGGTAAAATTATCCCAGGGATTTAGATGTAACGGTTCAGTTTTGGCCAGTTTAATTTTGTAGCCTGAGGCTTCCCGAATATGTTTATTACTGCCATGCATGTGGTGAAAGATAAAGATGGGTCTGGTAGGTAGATCAGAGTGTTGTCAGCATATAAGCTAATCTTATGTCCCTGTTCCCCAACCCAATTCTGATGCCCTTAATCAAATTTGAGCTGCGAATAGTGACCGTAAGGTGATGGAGGGCATTGTCAAGGAGAGGCTAGGGGGACCTGGAAAATGGGGTGCCTGGATGATAGGCAGCACAGATTCATCCCGGGAAACGTGTCAGACAAACCTTGTGGAGTTCTGTGACTGGGTGACAAGTGCCTTGGACCGGGTAGACCGCGGTGGGCGACCTCTTTCTTGACTTCAGCAAGGCATTTGACACTGTTCCTCATGGGGCCTGTTGGATAAGCTGGTAGAAATGGGAGTGGGAACCAGATGATCAGATGGATAGAAAATTGGCTCCAGGACCCAGAGGGTCATAGTTGGCGGGATAGTCTCATCCCCAAGTAGGGTCATTGGTAGGGTCCCTCAAGGATCATTCCTTGGGCCCCTTCTGTTCAACATCTACATCTCTGACATAAGGAAGAGTACCAGGAGTGAGATGAGTCTCTTTCGGATGACTCAAAACTGGGGGCGTGGTGGATGGGGAGGAGGGAGGGTGGCCCTACAGGGGACCTGGAGGCTCTGGAAAGGTGGTCTAGAAAGTGAAAGCTGAGGTTCAATGCAGGGAAATGCAGGTACTGCACCTGGGAGCCAGAAACAAAGGCCAAGTGTACACCCTGGGGAATGCTACAAGTCTTAATGGCTGAGATGAACCTGGGGTGGTGGTGGATGTCAAGATGAACAACTCTGAGACTTGTAGGAGGAACTGGCCAAGGCTAACATGATGCTGGGATGCATCACTAGGGATCACCTCCAGAAGAAGGAAGTGATACTCCTTCTGTATAATTGCTTAGTGAGGCTGCACCTCAAGTACTGCATGCAGTTTTGGGGCCACACTTAAAGAGGGACATCAAACTCCTGGAGAGGTCCAGAGGAGGACAACCAAAATGATCTGGGGCTTGGGGGACAGGACTTATGGGGAGAGGCTTGAAGAGCTAAATATGTACACGTTGGAAGAGAGAAGGGACCGGGGGACATGATAGAGGTCTTAGGTACATGAAGGGGGTAAATAGGGGAGGAGCAATCAGAGTGCTCTGAAGGAAGGTGGGTGGGGAACTAGAGGGCATGGGTGGAAGCTGGAGGGGGAGATCCAGGGAGAAGGAGGAGGTGCTACTTCACTGAGAAGGTTGTGGAGCCATGGAATGTGTTGCCCAGGGGCTGGTGGAGGCAGAGATGGTGGAAAGGTTCAAGAGGGGTGGGACAGGCACAGGGAAGGATTCTGGAAACAAAGTCCTGTGCAGTGAGAATATCCGGAACTGGGATGGGGCAAACCAGAGAGGGCGAGGGCAGCAAGGTCAGCTCCCAGGGTGAGGGCTGACCAAACAAGCAGACACAAAAGACCGTTAGGCCTATTCTGCTGGCATTTTAGTATGTTAGTAAGGGGTTCAATAATAGGGCAAACAGTAAGGTGCCTGGGTGAGGAAAAACTGTGGTATATGTTCTTATTTGTTTGAACAATGGCTTTTGGGTTTTAAATAGGAATTGTATCCAATTGATAGAATTTTGATCAAACCAAATGTTTTAAATACCTGTATTATATAGTCCCATTCAGCCCAATCAAATGCCTTTTCTGCATCAGGAATAAGAATGAGGGCCTCTTGCTGTTTACAAATATCAATTATATTTACTAGTCTTCTAGTGTTGGCCCCAAGTTTCCTACCTTTATAATTCTATTTTGATTGGGCTGGATGAGAACAAGAACAATATTTTCTAGCTGCATGGCTAATAGTTTGCCCAAATTTTCATGTTGTTGTTAAGAAGGGATATAGAGTGGGCGGCCGGTGGCACTGATGGTTGAGGCACTGGATGCCACAACTCCATGCCACACCAGCAACCGGGTTCAGGAACAAGCACAGGACATCGGGGTCAGTTGGGGGAGAGGAGAGAAGTGAACATCCACTGACTGCTTTCCTCTCCTTGGAGGGGTTTGGGGCTTTACATTGTTTCAACAGTGGCCCCCAATGGCAATCGGGGCACCAGGTGCAGTGCATCTAATGGTGATGGAGTAAGGCAAACATCGGCACGTTGTGTCTTTGACATCATTGCACATCCGTACACCAGAGGGGAGAAATGGAGGAAAATGGCGGCCAGTTATGGCAGCTTGATAGCCATGCACCTCCGCACCCTATGGACCCGAAGAAGCCATGCTCAGGATGGATCCAAAACCAGTGGGAGAGTAGGGGAGTCCAGTGGGCATTGTGTGCACACTAGCCCTAGAAGGTTTGGTCTGCTGAGGTATGGAGGGATGCAGAAGGATGGCGGCTGGACGATTAGCTGGCAAAGCTGCAGGAGAAAAAAGTATAAAAAAAGAAGGGATATATTTTATTTATTTAGTTTTTGTTAACTGGGTAGGTACACTTGACAGCATAGCTGCCTATTTTCAGGTACGACCAGGAGATTACAACAAAGGTACGTAGACAATAGTAGATACAAGAAACATCATGGGAACAAGTAGAAGTCAGACATAGTACACTTACACAAAATTTTCAGCAATGACAGTACATTTTCAGGAATCTATATGTAGTAACAAAACAGAAATATAAGTGCAAATAATTAACAGTCATAAGTCATACAACTAGTCAGTAAGTAGAAGAGAGGAAATAACAAGATTTCCAGGTACGTTTGAGAGTAGTAGAGGTTGGGGCTGGTAGGCAACTAGGAGGAACCAGTACAGGAGTGGGTGGATAGAGGACAGTAGCAGGGTTCAGAGCTTAGAAGAGCCATACAAAGCTCCTGTTTGAAACTGCGTGGAGACGGGAGATTCTTAGACTTAGTGGAAGGGAGTTCCATAGTTTAGTAGAATGATGGAGGTGACCAGCTCAGGGTTTTCTGTCTTTTTGCAAAGACCATTATTTTGGCATTATTTATTTATTTATTTATTTATTTAGTTTTGTTAACTGGGTAGGTGCACTAGCCAGCAAGTGATTATTTTCAGGCACAACCCGGAGGTACAATTACAATACAAGTAGTACAGTGCAATTTATACAGTACATGGTAAGGTACATTGACGTAAGTAGACAATTAAGTAGGTAGTGCAAACAGTGGGTACTGGTGATAGGATAGACTTAAGAGTATTGGAGAAACAAACAAGGGGAACATGATCAGGGAAGGGTAAGTGCACAGCTATGTTCGTGGGAAGTGAAGGGCTGGAGACCAAGGTAAGAGAAACCCTACCAACTATTGAGCTGTTGGGGGAAGGGGCATAATGCATCAGAGATTGTTAGAGGGAGAGTGTCCGGGCCAGGCGAGATGGCAGGCAAACGGTAGGGTTGGAGCAAGAGAAAGTTACAGCATTAGCGGCGGGAGGCAAGAGTCTGTAACTGGGCTCATGGGAACCGATTCCCGGCTTGAGAAAACAGGAGGGGGGACGGGTAGAAGACGGTAAGAGGCTAGCCGCAACAGCGGAAAGGCAGGGAAAAGTGTCAAAGGCAGGAAAAGAAGGAGGTAGATTCCCAGTATGAACTGCATCATTAAACAAATTGAGTAGGAGTTGTGCAATCAAGGTGGTGAAACACTTATAAAAATCTACCAGAAAGCCTTACCTGGCATCATATTTTTAATAATATTCCACACGCCTTCTAAAGTGAATGGGGCATCAAGTGCCAGTTTCAAATTATTGGGTAACTGAGGAAGGTTAATTCTGAAGAGAAAAGTGTTGACAGTATTGGAGTACTTAATCCATTCAAACTGATACAGATTTTGATAGTAAGTAGAAAATGCATTATTAATTTCTTTAGAATCTTTTATTAAGGTTTGATTATCATCCCAGATGGAAAATACAATTACTTTGCTTTTCTTTTGTAATTGTAAAGCCAGTACTTTGTTGGGCTTATCACCCAAGGTATAATAATGCTCTTATAAGAAGAATGGCTTTCTCTGCCTCCTTGGAGGATACTTTGTTTACCTGGTATTTCACAAGTAATAGCTGATTATATATAGTAGGGTTTGAGAAGTCATATGAAGTGATTGTAGTCAAATTACTTCTTTTTCAAGTGTTTCAATTCCAATTTTTTTTACTTTGTTTTTCTTGTAAGAAGTGTAATTAATAGCCCAGAGGACTTCTTATACAGGGCCCCATCCTGGTTCAACTCCTCCCTCCATGGTTACCAGCTTACCAAGAATTGGCCCATTTAAAGAGGGTCTTAGGAAACACATATTCACCACCGCTGCTGTAAGTGTCCTCAGCGGTGACTCACGGGCCCTGCAGAAATGCACCCACCTACCAGCTTCGCCTGTGCCTTAGGTCATCTCCAGTGACATAGTCTCATATCTAAACTGCACTTGTTTAGTCCTATTGCACCTTGTCTGGTATAATGTGATTATTTGCTGTAGCTACTTAGCTGTGTAGGAACACTGTCTATTTTTATACAATACGTTTGCTCTGTCTAAAATATTGGATTGCATCTTGCTGTTTTAGTATATTTAGCTCATTGTGTCATTATTTGTCTGCTGCTATATCTTGTACATAACTGTATTAACTTGACTTACCCTGTAACCTGACATGGAGCCTTTGGAAATGAGTCTTTGACTCAAAGGGTTGTAATTCGATGTGACAATAAATAAATAAAATAAATAAATAATAACAGAGTCCCTATCACCACTTTAAATGCTTCCCAGTGGATTGCTGGGGAGGTTGCCTCTGCTGGATTAAACTGGAAAATTCTATTATGGAATTTTACATTCTATCTAAAAATAATTTCTCCTCTCTGATGGGAGGCAGTATAGTGCAGTGGGTTAAAGCTCTGAGCTGCAGATCTGGAGACCTGAGTTTGAATCCCACAGCCACCTAGGTGCATACTGTGTGATCCTGAGCAAGTCACTTAACTTCCTTGTGCTCCTAGGTTGCATCTGAAACAAGCTTCAGCTAGTGTGCTACTCCTGGTTAAACAATGTTCCCTTTCCCTTTCCTTAAGTAATGTGGGTCCCTAGACCATAACCTGCCCGTGGAAAATAAAGAAGTATTAATTAGCAGCTTAACTGGAGCATGGTCAGAAATAACTATATTATTATAGCAAATATATTAAATACAATTTTGAAGAGTATGGGAAACTGAAAAGTAGCCACACACGATAACTTTAATGGGGGTAGAAAAGAAAGAATATGTTAGTGAGTCTATATTGGATTCCTGCCAGAGGTCTGTGGGTGACAGATCTTCCATATTGTCCCTTAACTGTCTCCTGAAGTTGGTCATATTATCAGTAAAAGAAAAGGACTTATCCAGTCTGCAATTTAAGGCCTCATTAAAATCATCTCCTGTAATGTAAGAATCCTCAAAGATGGATACATTTAGAAAAAGTTAATGAAAATAATGGGTCACTAATGTAGGGCCCATAAATATTAGCTAGAGTGAAAGGTGGCTATACCTGACCCCATTTGTTTTAGAGTTCCACATTACTGTTAGTAAAATGTGTTTCCTGAAGTTAAAGGATATTCACCATGTTATGATTAGCATACTTAAAGACTCTGGTGGCTTTTGTCCTGTCCCTAAGACCCTTAACATTCCATGTTAAGATTTTAATTGGCATGCCACATAGCATTTAAAAGATATAAGCTTGCCTATCAAAGTAATTTCTTATAAAACAAACTGCCACACATTCAACCCAATGCCTCAATAACAATAATGTCCTTAATTTATTTCTTGAATATGTCCCCTATATAACCCAACCTTAGTAATGTATTTAGTAAAAGGAGAAAAAGTAGTGTTCTCCATAACACCCCCAAGTAGTTCCCATCCAACCCTCCCACCTCACATTAATATTAACTCCCCCTGAGACAAAATACATCAACAAAAGACAGCCTTTATAATCCACTTACCTTGTGAAGGTGAAAGGTGGAGTTGATAACTATTTATGTTCAAAGGAGAAATAAAAGGAGGGATGAGAAAGAACAGATAGAAGTCAAAGTGTGGTAGAAGGAGTGCAGTAGTCTGGTTCTTGCACCTGTATGTAAGATAGAAAGCATGATGGATGCATCTGGAAAAAGAAGTAAACTGTAGGGTAAGCTCCAAAATGTATATATTAACCATATCAATATCCCCATCTTATAATATGTATTTATATATAGATAGGGGATACATGATGAGCAAGAGTGTGATATGGGAAATATTCTCACTCCTGCAGAGTGAGAATGCACAGCTCACTCTGCAGGAGTGAGAATATTTCCCATAGCACACCATGTGTGCTATTTATACACTGGAGTAGGAGCTTAATAAATGTTGTTATGGTTTGCTGTCTTTTTTCTGTTTCTGTGTGCTTCTTTTTATTCTTTGTTAACCAGGTGCGATTTTAGGAGAGGCCTGGGAACACTGGGCAGTCAAGTGACTTGTTCAAAGACACACAGTATGCAAGTGGAGGTTGTGAGAATCAAACCCAGGTCTGGTCTGCTGAATGTACCAAGCTTGTTCAAAGCTCATTACTGTAACCTCTAAGCTATGCTGACAGCACTGTCTGTGTGCGATCTGAAGGTGTGGGAGTGTTTCTGAATGGGCTGGGATTATTAGAAACACTTTGGGAAACAAGTGATTGTGTTTTGCAATGCTAATTGTTAGTTGCAGCTTGCACTGAGAAAGAGAAACTGCTTTGTAAAGGAGTTTCCTTTAGCATTCAGGTTGTTGGGAAGCTGAGATTAGCACAGTAATGGGTTAAGAGAGTTAGAAACTATGGGGCACAGGTAAATGTGTTTTGCAATGCTAACTGAGCAAATTGCAGGCTTCAATGAGAAACAGAAACTAATTTTTGAAGCACTTTCATTTAGAATGCTAGCTTTAGTGAGTTAGTGAGTGAGTGGTGACATCAGCAGAGTATGGATAAATGGAATATATCTCACTCCACTGGTGTCATCAGCATTTATCTCACTGCAGTGAGAATATCTCCATTTATTCCACTGGAATAGCTGTCACCCCATTGTATAAATACAGATGGATATATATATATAGATCTACACAGTATATATATATATATATATATATATATATATATATATATATATGTGTGTGTGTGTGTGTGTGTATATATATATATATATATATATATATATATATATATATCTATATATACAAATCTAGAATGTTTTGTTCTGGTAGGATTTGTGGTTGCAGAGCTGCAGACAATGAAAAGTGTGAAAATCCTCAGCTTTGTAAAATTATTTGCTTGTCTCCACAGCCCGAATGGTTTGTCCATCTTGTCTGAAATTTTCAGGGTATATCGGACTGAGTTAGGAAGTGCCTTTTGAAGAATTGGTGAAAACTATTAATCCATTCAAAAGTTAATAAAGTTTAAAGTTTCCATTATAGCCTATGGGGAAAAAAATAAATGTTCCAAAAGTGAAAACAAGTAAACAGCTCCAAACAATCAGTTTCTTTGCCACTTGGTAGCAACAAAATGGTTAGGGCTTTTGGGCTGAAATTTGCAGGAGGCAAGCCCTTGCCCATCAGATGTGCCTTTGCTGGTTTGGTGAAAAATGTACACTGGTACCATGGTTATGACATTTCAAAGTTGTGAAATTTCCCATAGATAACATCGTGGCACCCTCAGTGCCTTTCAGCACCTGTATCTCAAAACAGTTTGAGATACGGATGTTTTGCTACTTGCAGCTTGACCTACCTTTTGTTGGGCCAAACATGTATGGAGGTTTCCAAGTCATGATTACAACTGTAGTGGAATTTCTTTCATAATTGCTACAGTTACTGAGATATTGCTAATTTGTGTTACAAGGATTCCTTTTCATGTCTTTAGGCCTGCGGTATGTCTCCGTACTTATGTGTAAGTGGGAGCGCTGGACATATGCATACCATTATGCAAAAATGGGAGTGGGGGCATACCATTATGCAGTGCTGGGATTTCAGGGTCCCATGGCCTGTGCTCCCACAGGAAGATAAGGGTTGATTACAATGTCTCAACACTTATGGATATATGGTATCACAGGGCCCATAGGGCCCCTGCCTCCAAGAAATGGATAACATTATGTATTCATGGCAGTGTGAAGAGAGTACAGAGCCAACCACATACTACTTACATTAGTGTTACAAGGGTTCCTTTTCATGGCTCTAGGTCTGTGGTATGTATCAGTACTTATGCGCAGATGGAACACAGGGCCCAGAGGGTTCAGCACTCCCACATATGCATACTATTATGCAAAAATGAGGTGGGGGCATGCCATTATGCAGTGCTGGGCATGCAAGGTCCGAAGAGCCCTGTGCTGCAACAGGTAGAAGAGGGTTCATTACAATGTCTCTACACTTATGGATATATGGTAGCCAGAGGGCACATAGGTTGCTCCAAGAAATGGATAACATTACGTATTCATGGCAGCGAGAGGAGTACAGGGCCTGGGGCCTGCACTCCCACAACCACATACCAGTTACATTACACTTTCTCAAAAGAAGGGAATTCATTGCAAAAAACTTTGTTAATGTACCATTGAGA
Source organism: Neoceratodus forsteri (assembly GCA_016271365.2). NCBI lineage: Eukaryota > Metazoa > Chordata > Ceratodontiformes > Ceratodontidae > Neoceratodus > Neoceratodus forsteri. The sequence continues at coordinate 1,876,652,690 of CM057456.1, forward strand.
TATTGCCAAATTTGTGTTACAAGGGTTCCTTTTCGTGTCTCTAGGCATGGAGTATGTCTCTGTATGTATGTGAAAGTGGGAGCATAGGGTCCAGAGGGTCGACGCTCCCACATATGCATACCATTATGCAAAATGGGAGTTGGGGAGCATGCCTTTATGCAGTGCTGGGAGTGTAGGGCCCTTCTGACAGGAGATGTGGCTTCCTTACAATGTCTCTACACATATGAATATATGTAACCACATGGCCTGTAGAGCTATGCACTTCAAGAAATGGATAACATTATGGATTCATGCAACCACATACCAGTTACCTTACACTTTCTCAAAAGAAGGAAAATTAATTACAAAAACTTCCTTAATGCACCTTTAGGTTGTGCTCCCAGAACCATATACCAGTTACATTACACTTTCTCAAAAGAAGGAAATTCATTGCAAAAACTTCATTAATGCACCATTAGAGTTGCAACATCAAAAATATGGAAATTCAACCTTAGGGTTGCCAAGTGTAAGACCGCACCCCCACTGTGTATGCAGGAACAGGTATGACGGAGATATGTTTTGGCATTTGGAACCCTAATGCTCACCTCATTCCATGAGTAAGGTAAGATAGGTATAGTATAGGACAATGGGGTGAGCATTAGGATTCAAAACACCAAACACATCCATCATACCTGTTCATGCATACACAGTGGGGTGCAGTCTTACACTTCAAATCCTAAAGTTGAATTTCCCTACTTTGATGTTGCAACCCTAATGGTACATTAACAAAGTTTTTGCACTGAATATATATATATATATATATATATAAAAACACCTGTACTGTAGTGCAGGTATAGTTAGGGTTGGCAGGCCACTTTAATGTTAAACCCCAAAGTCTGCTTTTTAATAACTTTGCAACCATTTGTCTGATTTGCCTGAAATTTTCCATGCATAGTATCGAACCATTGATCTCTGAATCTGGAAAGTTTCTTTCTGGTCAGATTTGCAGCTGCAGAACTGTAGAGTGTCAAAAAGTGAAAAATCATCAACTTTTCACATTTTTCAGTCGGGCTTAAAGGACTGAAGAATGCATCTGAGTGGATTCAGATTTGCACGCCTATATGTGCCTGGGTTAAACTAGAGCCTTTTGAAGATTTGGTGAAAAATCTTAATCCATTCAAAAGTTATGAAAGTTTTTCATGTCCCATTTTAGCCCATGGGAAAATTTATATGTGCACTGCGAAAACATTCAGAAAAACATTTTTTTGTGTGCAAAAACATTTCATTATAAGGTATGGGTGTCGTGAAAACATTTTGTTGCCACAAAACATTTTTGTCGTAAAAACAATGCTTGAAAACATTGTCCCATGTGTTGTTTTCTTTGTCACTTCATTGTGTCAAGGTGGATTGTGCTTTTGAGCTGAAATATGCAGGGTGGCAAGGCCTGTACCCACAGATGTGCCTTTTGGTGGTTTGGTCCCAAACCATTCAATGAGCCGGTATTTACAGCGCTCCAAAACTAAGAAATTTCCCATAGGATAACATTGCAGTACCTACGGCTCCTTTCTGTGCCCAAACCTCGACAACAATTCGAGATATGGATTTTTTGCTACCCTCAGCTTAGTTCACCACTTGCATGTAGGTTTCAAAGTCATGATTACAACTATAGTGGAATTTTTTCATAGTTGCTACAGTTACTGAGATATTACCAAAAAGTGTTACAAGGGTTCCTTTTCAGTACTATGGGGCTGCTGTATGGCTCCTTATTTTTGTGTAAGTGGGAGCACAGAGTCCAGAGGGCCCATGCTGCCACATATGCATACCATTAGGAAAAAATGGGCATCGTCAGGGGAGTGCAGGGCCCGGAGGACCTGCACACCCACAAACACATACCAGTTACCAGTTACATTCCACTTTCTCACAGAAGGAAATTTGTTGCAAAAACTTCATTAATGCATCAGTTAGGGTTACTAGCATGGCAGCAAAAGTGTGGAAATTCCACATTAGGGTTACCACCCACCCCCACCCTCCACCCTCCACACCTAACAGGTGGGGGTGTACCATGGTTAGTCAGGCCCAACTCTCACCCCATTCTCCTACACTGTACCATGTCAGCTTGTTTCACATGGAATGGGTGAGAGTTGGGCATGATGACTCTATAGCACACCCAATGACTATTGTTGTGTGGAAGGTGGAGGGGTGGGGTGGGTGTGGGGTGGGTGGTAGGGTGGTAGCCCCAATTACGGAATTTCTACTTTGTCACTGTGCTATCAACCCTAGCTGATGCAATATTGAAGTTTTTGCAATGAATATATATATATATGGTGTATTATAAGGGCGTGATAGCCTTATATTTAGGGTGATACAGCACACACACAGAATTAAGTTTGCCTATGATACTTTCAGGGATGATGGGGTGTATGCTAAGGGTGTGCCTTTGGTTGCCTAGGTGAAAACATATATAACCATTTTTGAATAATAACATTTTTGTGATAGATGCAAGACAGGCAGTGCACAGGGTAAATTGCAGTTACTGTTTGAACAGTAATTTGCAAATGGTAAATGTCATTTACCATTCACAAATTACTGTTCGAATGGTAAATGCCATTTACCATTCGAATAGTAAATATGCGAATGGTAATAGGCATTTACCAATCGCACTTTATTGGTCACAGTTTAGGTTTCTTTGAATTTTCTACCATCTTGATTACTTTTTTGTGAGGCTTTTCACAGTTTTAAAATGTTTAAAATACAGCCCCTTGGTAAACACTAACAGTTGTGTTTACCTAAAGGGACCTGAGGAACACGCCCTTACATTGTTTTTTACCTCCACCCAAGCCTGTTGCTTCTTACCCTGACATCAGGGTGCCCAATCCTTGAGTCGGGTTGTGTTACTCCCCCTTCTGGCCTGGCATACTGGGAGCCCACCCCAGTGTGCCGAAATAAGGTATAAATACAGTGTAACTCAGAAAAGAGAAAACTGTCCCTGCCATCTTTTCCTTGATGCAGAATCCTGCATCAAAATTTAAGGCGCAATACAGCTTGTTACCAGCAATGTTTTTTTTTCAGCATTGGGGTGCCCAGTACCTATGCTGGAATGTGGCCCCCACTAACCTGGCACACTGGGAGCCCACCCCAATGTGCTCTAATTGATACATACATAGATACATAGACAGTGTCGGCAGATAAGGGCCTATGGCCCACCTAGTCTGCCCATTTGAGCTTATAAGTTCAGTTTGTTTTCCTAGAAGTCTATTTCCCCTTACCCTGACCTCTAGAATTCCTTTATGTCTATCCCATGCATTCTTAAATCCCGTGATTGTTTCAGCCCCACCACTTCCTCTGGCAGGGTGTTCCACTTGTCCACCACCCGTTCTGTGAAGAAATTCTTTCTCATGTTTCCTCTGAATCGTCCTCCCTCCAACTTCATCCCATGCCCTCTAGTCCTGAAACATCTTTTTCGCTTAAAAATAGTGTTTTCCTGCACCCTGTTCCTCCCTGTAAGATACTTGTATGTCTCTATCATATCCCCTCTCCCTCCTCTCCTCCAGGGAGTACATGTTCAGTTCCTTCAACCTGTCTTCATAGGACTTGTGATGCAACCCATGCACCATCTTTGTTGCCCTCCTCTGAACCTTCTCTACCCTGTCTATGTCCTTATGTAGGTATGGTCTCCAGAACTGTACACTGTACTCCAGGTGGGGCCTCACTAGTGTCTTGTATAGTGGAATTATGACCTCCCTTTCCTGCTGGTGATGCCCTGCCTATACATCCCAGCATCCTATTTGCTTTACCTGATGCCTTGTCACACTGTTTCCCTACCTTGAGGTCATCAGAGATGACAACCCCAAGATCCCTTTCCTGCTTGGTGCATGCTATATCCTCACTCCCCAACTGATATATTGTGCCAGGGTTTTGTGCCCCATAAAATTGTATTAAATTATTTCGACACTGATGCCCCATGTCGGATGCCCTCCCAAAGCCCATTATTTTTCCCAACATCGGGTGCCCAATCCCTAAGTTGGGTCGTACCCCATTAGTGTAAGACACTGAAGCCCACCCCAGTGGGCTGAATGTTCTTTATTTCTGTATTTCCTGTAAAATTAGAAAATGGTCCCCAAAGTCCTTTTTTAATTAAACCTGCAGAAAAGGAAAATATCCCTCATCGTCTCCCCAGTTCCCCTCCCCATCCTCACCCTCCCACTGACCACCCACCTCCCTGCACCTCTCACCCATATGTACTCCGGAGGTTGGGATTGGTGATCTTCTGGATCAGGACACATCTGCACTCTTCAAAGACAAACTACGAATGGAGGAATCAAGGTAAGCTGTATAATGGGAGTGAATGGGGGTTCAACTTATGTTGATATCTCAGCCATTTTTGGGAATTTGACCCCACATTAACATGTTTTTGGGACCTCATATCATAAACAATGCAACTGTCATCTTGTTTCTCTGTCCCAGAAGGTGTTTTCATGGTCAATGCATGGAATCACCTTTCAGGACTGATTAGCAAAGTGACAGTGCCATTGTTCATGAGTGGGGTCTACACTGTCATGTTGTGATGTAGTGAAAAGTTCCCCAAAATGACTACTTTATGAGCATGCATTGCATAGTTTCTATGCACGCTCATAACTTCAATTTTTAATATTTTCACTACAGATTTTTAGCATTGCCATTTTTCACACCTCCTCATGAAAAGTACAGCTGTCATTTGCACATCCTGCACAGAATGTGTTTTGCACATGTGGTGCAAAATGGCGTGTCACTGTGCGAAATCAACTCTGGGATGGATTAACAAAATCACAGTGCCACTGTTCATGAGGTGGGGTCCCAGAAAGCCCATGTTGTGAATTGGGTGAAAAAATACCCAAAAATGACTGTGTTACAAGCATGGGTGCGTGGATTTCTATGCACACTCTTAACTTTGAAAATGTTTTATATTTTCACTCCAGATTTGTAACATTGCCATTTTTAACCTCCGCATGAACTCTACAGCTGTCATTTTGCACATCCTGCCCAGAACATGTTTTCACACCTGTGGCACAGAATGGCACAGTTGCTGTTAAATCAACTTTCAAGATGGATTAAAAATTACAGTGCCACTGTTCATGTGGGAAGGTCCCAAAAAACATCTTCACAATTTGTTGAAAATGCCTGAGTTATGTGCATTTGTTGAATTTATTCCTGTACATGCATAACTTTTGCAGGATTGACGCGAGGTCTGAAGGACCCTGTGCTCCAACAGTAAAATAAGGACACTATTATACTATCTAAAATAGAAGGAAATTCATTGTAAAAACCTCCATTAATGCATCAGTTAGGGTTTTATTAAACCATAAAAGCTGGGAAATTCAGCGTTAGGGTTACCAGCCCCTACCACCCCCACCCCAAGTCCACACACCAACAGGAATCTGGGTATGCCATGGGGTAATCAGGCCTAACTCTCACCCCATTCTCCTACACTGTACCATGTCAGCTTGTTTACACATGGAATGGGTGAGAGTTGGGCCTGATGATCTCAATGCACACCCCAATGCCTATTGGTGTGTGGACGGTGGTGTGGTGGTGAGGTTGTTAACCCCAACATTGAATTTCCCAGCTTTTTATGGTTTAATAAAACCCTCACTGATGCAATAATGGAGTTTTTGCAATGAATATACATATATACAGTATATATATATTTAGAGGCAAAAACTCTGTTTAATGCATTAGTTACAGTTGTTCCACAGTGACAAAGTGAGGAAATTCGGTGTTGGGGTTGAGCCCCTTGGACCCCTGCCCCCCCCAACTGGCATCGGGATGCGATTGGGATCATCACCCAAACTCTCACCCCATCACATGTGTGAAGAAGCAAAGGTATAGGAGAATGGGGTGAGAGTTAGGACTGACAACCCCAACGCACACCCGGTGCCGGTTGGGGTATGGGGTCCAAGGGGGCTCAACCATAAAACACAAAATTTCTTCATTTTGTCGCTATGGAACAACCCTAACTAATGCATTAAACTGAGTTTTTGCCTCTAATTTCTTCTTTTGAGAATGATGACAAGAAATAGTGAAATGTAATGTGGCGGCGGAGTGCGGGTCCTTTGAGCCCTGCGCCCCACCATGTGATGTCTTGTGAGATAGTAACAGAAACAGCAACACAAACAGAAGTGCTAACAGTGGCGCATATGGTAACGCAGAAGGGTAAATGGTAAAGGAAATGTTAATAGAAACGCAAGCACAAAGTGACGCCGGTTTAACAGTGATGCAAACGACATTGAAATGCATATGAAAACGCAACTGGTGATGCAAACAGTGATGACAGTGGTATTTTAAATGGAAATGTTAAGTGCCACAGCAAAAGAATGCGAAAGGGAACAGAAAGCGGACATGTGAATGCAAGCGCGCACATAAACACAAAGCATAATGCGACAGGCATGGTATCGCAATTGTAAATGCAAATGGTAATGTTAATATGAAGAATAATGTCAAAGGAAAGAGAAATGGAAACAGGAACAGAAGTGCGTGACAGAACGTAAACCAACACGCGACAGGCACAGTACCGCAATTGTAAACGCAAATAGTAACGGTAACAGCAACAATAACAGCAAAGTAAACAGAAGTGCAAAAGGAAATGGAAGCGATATGGAAATGCAAACTGTATTGCAGACAGGCACTGTTACACAAATGCAAATGGTAACAGTAACAGCAAGGAAGATGCAAACGAAAGAGAAACAGAAACGAAACGAAGGGCTGCCGTAAACTCAAATGGCAATGCTCATGGTGATGCAAACAAAGATGCAAACAGAAACAGTAGTGGAAACACAAATGGTAACAGTAACAAAAATGCAAGCGCGAATGACAATGCAAAGGATACTTGCACACAGTAGCACAAGGGACCGATAACTTGCGGAGACATAAGCATGAAGTGAAAGTAACTGTAATAGTAATAGAAGCGCATCACCTGTTTTTGCCAAACAGGTGCATACAGAAAACAGTGTGTATAAAGAATGCATGCATTGTAATGGGGTCAAAGCTTAAAACGAGCATTGAAGTACTTAATTGCTAATATCTCAGCAACTGCACAACGAGAAAAAATTTAAATTTCACAAAATCTTGATTTTCCTGGCTAGGTTTTTGCTATTACATGCAACTTGCAGCAAAATTCTATATCTCACACCGCTTTCAGATACAAGCCTCAAAAAGGCACGGCGGATGCCACCATGTTAGTCTATGGAAGAAATGTCAGCTTCAGAGTACTGTAACTTGGCAGCTGTGCAATATTTTTACCAAACCACTAAAAGGCACATCTGTGAGATGTTGACTGCATTCCTCCAAATTTCAGCTCAAAAGACCAAACCGTTCTTTTGCAGTAGGTGGCAAGAATTCTGTCATTTTGCAAGTCTGAAAAGTAGTGTTTAATTTATGGCAATTTTAACAAAATTTTGTGAAAGTGTCATGCCCAAGACACTACTTTCTGCAACACTACTGGTTCCAGAAATTTGAAAACATATTTCTGGGGTGTTTTACCCCAAAATAAAGACATGGCTAGCATCCCAGGGTCCAACTAGGTGAACAAAAAAATTATGTCCCTAGAGGGCTCCTCGAGCCCCAAGGCCCTTGGTGATGTCTTGTGAGATAGTAACAGAAACAGCAACACAAACAGAAGCGCTAACAGTGGCGCATATGGTAATGCAAAGGTAAATGGTAAAGGAAATGTTAATTGAAACTCGCTTAGTGACGCCAAGCGCACAGTGATGCAAACGGACATTGAAGTATATACAAAACGCAACTGGTAATGCAAACAGTGATGACAGTGGTATTTTAAATGGAAATGTTAAGTGCCACAGCAAAAAGAATGCGAAGGAAGAAACGGACACGCAAATGCAAGCGCATACATAAACGCAAAGCATAATGCACACAGGCAAGGTACCGCAATTGTAAATGCAATGGTAAAGTTAATATGAAGAATAATGTCAAAGGAAAGAGAAACGAAACTGGAACAGAAGCGCATACGAAGCGCAAACCGAAACACGCACAGGCACAGTACCGCAATTGTAAACGCAAATAGTAACGTAACAGCAACAATAACAGTAAAGTAAACAGAAGTGCAAAAGGAAATGGAAGCACATATGGAAATGCAAACTGTAATGCGCACAGGCACAGTTACACAATTGCAAATGCCAATGGCAACAGTAACAGCAAGGAAGATTCAAAACAAAAGAGAAACGGAAATGAAACGAAGGGCTGCCATAAACGCAAATGGCAATGCTCATGGTGACGCAAACAAAGATGCAAACAGAAACAGTAGTGGAAACACAAATGGTAACAGTAACAAAATGCAAGCGAATGACAATGCTAAAGGGTAACGCACACGGTGGCGATACGGAACGGGAACGTAAACGGGACATAAATGCAAGTGAAACAGTAACTGTAACAGTAATGGAGGCACATCACCTGTTTTTGCAAACAGGTGCATACAGAAACACAGTGTGTACAAAGAATGTATGCATTGTAATGGGATCAAGCTTAAAACGAGCATTGGAAGTACTTAATTGCTAATATCTCAGCAACCGCATTTACTAGAAAAAAATTTAAATTTCACAATAATCTTGATTTTCCTGGCTAGGTTTTGCTACTACACATACAACTCACAACAAAAATTCCTTATCTCACACCATTTTCAAGATACAAGCCTAAAGGCACGGGCGGACGCCACCATGTTAGTCTATGGGAAAAATGTCAACTTTGGAGTACCGTGAATTTGGCAGCTGTGCAATATTTTTACCAAACCACTAAAATGCACATCTGTGCGATGTTGACTTCATTCCTCCAAATTTCAGCTCAAAAGACCAAACTGTTCTTTTGCAGCAGGTGGCAAAGAATTCTGTCATTTTGGCCAAGTTCGAAAAGAAGTGTCGCACCTTATGCAATTTTCACAAAATTTTCCAAAAGTGTCGTGCCTGAGACACTACTTTGTGACACTACTGGTTCTGGTTCCAGAAATTTGAAAACATATTTCTGGGGTGTTTTACCCCAAAATAAAGACATGGCTAGCATCTTCAGGGTCCGACTAGGTGAACACAAAGAATTGTGACCCTAGAGGGTCCCAAATTTAAATGGCAAGCATTTTTCTGATCACCAACTGAAAAAAATGGCAGATTTGCTACACTACTAGGGCCGTTTGCTACACTAAAAAGTGCATTTGTTTAAGTGTTGAATATTTTGTTAACTTTCCCCATTGACTTATTATGGGAACTTGTTTTTGAATAACTTTTGAACCGCTCAATATTTTTCCACAAAATCTTCAAAAGGCACATCCGGGACCCCGCCACATGTTTCCTGAAGTTTTTGGACCAGTCAGCAAAACCATATGACCTGTAGGTGAGAGCAAAGAAATCTCAAAAAGCGTAATTGCGCAATTGGTTGTCGCTAATAACCCACAGCCGTGATATCCAACTGGTACAAAACTTGGCAGATCCTAAGAATTACCATGCCCAATTGTGCATACCAAATTTTAGGCAAATCTGTTGAATGGTTGAAAGTTATTAAGGTACATTTTGACCCTTTAACCTTAAAAAGTGCTACTCAATCCCTAACTATGGTAGCACTATCATAGTTACCATTATATATATATATATATATATATACACACACACACACACACACACACACACACACACACACACAGTATATATGCCATACCTGTGACTATATTTCTGGCCACATATCAGTGATGTTTTGCTTCCTGGGGCCCTAGAGTGAGATTATCAAAATATTCTGACTCTAAGTCCAAATACTGTATACCTATACCTATGAAGGTCCCCACTGGCTGAAGCCTCATAGCAACAAAATAAGAAATGCAGCTGCTTGCTTTCACGCTGACTCAAGCTCACAGTTTCATTTCCTCACAGCACCCACAGAAGCACTTCCACTTTCTCCCCAATAAGAAATAATCACAAGTGCCACAAAATAAAATGCACACAGAGTAAAAAACTTTCAACAACAGTACTGATCCCCTGCCTCCCATAGCCAACACCCACCCACATTCTGTTTCCTCTCTCCTCCCCATACCCAACAAACACACCTTTCATCTCAGACCAGCAGTCCGCCATCCTGCTCGCCGGCAACCAGTGCTCCTTCACTGGCCTCTCAGAGAACAAACACTGTGCCCTACTTTGGCCTGATTGCTACCACAAGTAAACAACCTAAGTGCATGATGGTGCACGGATGCCAAGAAGCATTGCCTGCATCCAAAAACACTCAGAACCACTCGCCATCCGAAAATCATACTTGGTCATCCTGAAAGTAAAGAAAAAATAAAGCACTGCCAAAATCACAAAAACAAAACAATGATGGGAGGTATGGCATAAACAGAACATGCTACCTCCCTAGTGAAAATATCAGCAATATTTTTTGTTCTCGTTCTGATTAACTGATAACATCACTGTGGCTTCGCCACCCATGATTTCATTGGCCAATCAGCACTTGAACAAAAAATATTACCAATATTTTCACTAGGGCGGTAGCATGTCATAGATATATATATATATATCATAGTGGCGTGTTAGCATGACTATAGTTAGGGTTGAGTAGGTAGTTTAATGTTAAAGTCCAAATTTTGCACCTTAATAACTTTGCAACCATTTAACAGATTTGCACAAAATTTAGTATGCGCTGTCCAATGGGGTAGATCTCTTGACTTTGCCAAGTTTCCTTTTGATCGGATGTGTAGATTATGCATTAGCACATAATGAAAAAAGTGAGTTTTTCACTTTTTTCCCACCCATTTGTGACTTATGCTGGTTTGGTGTAAATATTTACATCTGTTCCATAGTAATAACATTCTGAAGTTGAAAATTTCCTTAGGATAAAATTGTGGTGAACACGCCCTTTCAGTGCCTATATCTCAAAAACGCTTGAGATACGGATTTTCCACTAAACATTCTTAGCATGTGCGCATGTCACCAGTCAATGATTACAACTGCAGTGAAATTTTTTAAAAGGTTGCAATGGTTACTGAGATATTGCACCATTTGTAGCACAGAAGTTACCTGGAATGTGTCTAGGCTTGTGCTACATCTCTATAATTATAGGTAGGTGGGGGCGCAGGGACCACAGGGCACTGAACTCCACATATGGATAACATTATGCAGTAATGCGCTGGGCCATCCCTTATGTAATGATGGCAGCACAAGACCCCCATCACATGGAGATGAAAGCTCATTACAATGTCTGTGCACTTATGGATAGATGGGTAAACACTGATACTATGGGGGCCCTGTGCTCCAAAAACTATATAAGGGTAAGATTACAGTTTCTCAAAAGTAAGGATGTTCATTGCAAAAACTTTGTTAATGCATCAGTTAGGATTGAAGTGACAAAAGTGGGGAATGAGGTATTAGGGTTGAGACCCTAACCCCCACCCTACCACCCCACCTCCACCCACCCACCACAGACCAACCGCGCATGGGGTGTGCCTTGAGTCATCAGGCCTAACTCTCACCCCATTCTCCTATACACTACCATGTCAGTTTTCTTGCACATGGAATGGGGTGAGGAGTTAGGCCCGATAACCCCAAGGCACACCCCATGGCCTGTTGGTCTGAGTTTAAAGTGAGGAATTATTTTGGGAAGTGGTAAACCAATAGACTCTGAAGGCAGAGGAATATTATTATGTGCTATTGGATTTTAGAAAGTAATATTGTTCACAGAAGAAGTGAATTTTTCAGCAGCTCCTAACATTAACATATTTGCATAAGCCATCATCGTGGATGAAGACAGGGCACTAAGAATATTTATAGGATGTTTTACAACATTATCACAAGAATAAATCATTGGTAGGGTACCTGACAATGTGTGACCTACCTGAGCCACTTTATAGGTGTTCCTGGCTCCCAAAAGATTGATATCCCACGTCAGTAATAATGCAGGCAAAGCTGCCCGATCAAAACATCCATAGGCATATAGACCAAAGGGGCAGAATCTGAAGTCATGGAGAGAAGGAGTTGACTAGAAACAATTAGCTCAATCTGCCTGGGTTCCTGTAGTGAAGACACTTTTTCGTGCTGTGGTATGGCCTCACATTGAGATATCTCCCCAGATGAATAGCTGGTTGTTCCGTATGAGTAAGTAGTTCCAAGGTCTCATCACAGAAGCTGAGGACAAGATAGAAGATAAAGCATTAGCCACTCGGTTCCCAGCTTGGGACAAAGCTACTGATATACTTGGCTGGATTTCTTCCATGTCAGCAGAAGCTGAGAGTTGTCCATCCATTTCCAAACTCCTACATTTTCAAACAGTAACAACATTATTGCAAACTGATGTTGGAGACAGAGTTGTAATGCAAGTCACAGACTGAAAAGATTGACTCAGGCTCATCTCCTGAAATGCAGTCAGTATTGGAGTAAGCTGAAATTCATTGAAAAGGGTTTTTCATTGAAGTGTTTTCAACCCTTTTAACTCAGGGATAGTATCTTGCCTCGGAGCTTGAGGAGTCTGAGAAAGCAGAGACAATGCTCCCTGGAGCACACCCATAGCAGGCACAGAGGGTGATAGTACTTGAAACAGTGAGTGAGCCAACTCTGGGGAGCAGTTGCACTGAGGAGATAGTTCAGGTAGGTGCTCCACAAAGCTCAAGGTTTGTGGAGTTGGTATTGCTCTGTCTAGTTTGGGCATTTTCTCTTTTGCAGAGGTTTAGGTGGTGTTTTTCTGCTTGTAGCTCTTTCACCCTCTTCTGACCCATCCTAGCATACTTTACACAGGTCTGAGGGAAAACAAACAATAGACTGAATATACATAGGTGATCTCTTCTTAGATGCTTTAAACATGGAAAAAGATACTAGTGGCAAAAAGTTAAACTGGCTGTCTTATTAAATCAACAAAGTTGTAAACTGCATTCTCAGTCTCCTGGTAGAAAAGACAGTTGGAAATCATAAAGCCAGCCAACCTTCACTCTCACACACCCAAGTGGACATCTTGGATCCCACCTGCACTTCAGGCCATTTGAAAAAGCATATCCACATCCAGATCATTACTCACTCCCACCTTTGCCATTCCTTTGCTTTTCTCCCATTTCAGAAATACTCAAGCCAATGGGACTGGAACATTTGGTCCTACCAAATGCTTTACCAGGACAAATTCATCAAGTAGGATGTGTTCAGACTTAAGTAGATCCTGATGCACTATAGAGAAAGAGTAGCTCCTGTAACTCTGTAGACTTGTGTTAATTGCTCATTGATTTCAAGGGTGGCATGTAATTAGCTGAAGTATTTTATTTATTTATTTTTATTTATTTATTTGATTGGGATTAATACCTTTGAGTCAAAGACTCATTTTCAAAGGTTCCAAGTCAGGGACAAAACAGAGCAATACAAATACAATACAATACAATAAGTACAAATTAAGATAACAGTGAAAAAGAAAAATATGGTAGGCATCATGAACATCATTAATATGGCACATGAAGACTTGTTAGTTTCAGGTACATCTTAAAAGCAGAGTAAATTACATTACATCTGTTGTTGCAGGGTAGGGATACCCTGGAATAGTGAGACATGTCAATAATAGGTCCGTGTTAAGCTTTGGAGATGATGGGGAAAAGGTAAGCAGCCAGACTGGCATTGTCAAAATAGCTAGAGGTGTGTGGGACAGGAGTGGGGGAAAGGTGATGTAGGAGGTTGTAAGTCGAAGGAGGGGAGGGAGGAGAAGAGGTGAGGAGGAGAAGGATAAGGCAGGAGGAATATGTTGAATTATTTTCTTGCACAGTTACAGGTGGTTACATTCTTAAGGTGGGATCTATTGCTCCTGACATGGTTAACATTTGAGAGCCAAGGGCAGTAAGATTCTCTCTCCTGCTTCTGGTCTCCTTACTTTTTGTTCTAGGAGTTATGCAAGATGTGCCCTAATTGCTGGCACAAATAAAACTTCTATTCCCTCTTTTTGTATGGAGGGATGGACGAACTCTGCCATGGGCTCAGGACAAGCTGAGTTAAATTTTGGCTGCCTTGTTGCCTTGCCTGTACCTTTTAAATCTGGCTGCCCTCACCACATTCTTACAACTGGAAAAGGCTCATTGGCCATATATCTGTCATCCAACTCAGTTTGTCTAGCAGAACTCATGCCTTAGTCTGCTTATCACTTTTTAAATCATCTGTGCAATACCCTGAGGAACTATTTCAACCTCTATAATTCAGTGAGCAGCAGAGGATATTTGTACCCTCCCTAACCACCCCATAGCAAATTGTCTACCTTTACCTACATTTCCATAAAACTCTCTTCATGGCCTTTCTGAAATCTATGAAATCTTTGAAACTTCGTTTGTATGCATCAGCAGTAATTTCATAACATTTTAACAACACATCTTTTACTTTCTCATAATGTCAACTGTCCAGTTCATTCAAATTGGAGAAAGTATTGAAACCTTTCCAGTGAATAATCATGTGAGTCTGAGGGCCTATGTTCTTTTGTGCCGTTTGGACTGTGCACAAACGTTCAAATATCCAAACAAATGCATCTAAATACTCTTCATCTTTAAAGTGAGAAAACATTTTAGAATTTGGTTTGGTACCTTGTGCTGACACCCCACCATTCTAATCCCCACTTACCACTCATGGTGGCTGCCAATGTAATTGCTCCAATTAAAGTTCATGTGTTTTTTCTGAGCTTCAGCCTCTCTTTTAGTTCTCAGCCTGTCTTTTGGCTTTGTCCATTCACTTCTTTTCCAGTTGGATTTCTGCCTGTTTCTGCATCTTTACTGCTCAAAAGCTCATCTCAGAATCAGCTGTTCAACCTTAAGTAATTGCTCATAGTTTATCCTGTGGTTGCTCCTGTTGCTGCTCCTGCTGTTGCCGTGGCTCTGCTGCCACTGTTCCTGCTGCTGTGGCTTTAGCCTCTGCTCTCACTCATCAGAATCCTTATACCTGCTCAGCTTCACCTCCTTATGGGTATCATCTGCTGGTTGTAGAGACTGATCCTTAACAAATGCTTGTAGCTCAGTACTCACTACTTCTCCCAATCCTCTTTGAGCAGTGCCTGTATGAGCTATTTCTCAATCAGTGACTATTATAATGTCTCGGTTGCTGCATGCATCCTGCAGCTGCTGTACCTTCAGTTTACTGTACTCTACTGGTATTTTGCCTGCACTAAACAGGCCACTTGCTGTACCCAAAACTAAAGGTAAAAGAAAGATATTTTTCTTGAGCATCTTGTTTTGTGACTGGTTAGAAATGTTGTGCAATCTCTGAACATTTGCTTGAGGTATCTGTGCTCTTCACAAGCATTTTCAACTTACCACCAAATGCACACCAGCTGCTGACTAGTATTTGAATACTTCACATAGATCCCACAAGCTGCCACCAGATGCCACAGACTATGTGTCTGTAACCCTGCCAGCATCCCCTGTACCAGCTTGCTATACATCTCCACCCTAGGTTACTCCTTTGTATCCTTCACCCATGGACACTACTCTGAGTAGTTGGCATGTCCCAGACACCTGAACACCTGGACCTATGAGTCCTAGTCACCAGTCTCCCTGGATCAAGGCTGACTCATGCATACCTCAGGGGAGTCTGGTCTTTTTACTCTTTGTTGTATTGCTTTCCAGTATAAGGAAAGATTATTTAACTCAGATTGGCTATAACAGCATGTCTTTTCAACAGGAGGGATATTGCTGAGATCCAACAAAATATTTCTCTCACAATGCAGTCATGTAACTCTCAATACATAGTGCTGTTTATTTATACAATATATTCCAAAGCAAATATAAAAAGAAACAATATGAAAATAAAGAATTTCAAACACTAAATGCAAAGACATAATCTAAACTTACGTAGGTTAAATGTTAGAGATGTACATGTTAGCAAATAGGAAATGGGAGATTATTTTTTAACACTGAAGCTCAGAATAGAAGCAGTTTCACTATCCACAAGCTCTGAATTGGCCTGACCATGTCACTACTAATCCCTTTAACAACTCTCTGTGTGGAGCAACCTGAGAGTTCAGATGTTCTCCCTGACAGACAGAAACAACCCCTAGAATAGCTCATGTCATTTGCAGAGATCAAAATATAAGCTCCTGTCAAGAAATATGGCTACAGTATGTTTGAATTTATCTGAAATGACACATGGAGTAAGTTAATGTCTTGTCTTTGGCCCCACTCATAGTGCCCCACAAATAGGTAGGACTCGGAGAATATGTTTTTGGAGGCAATGCCTCATGAGTTTGAAACACTTGACACCACATAGAAACACAGACTACACAGCATTAGGCTTTAATAAACTTCACACTTTGACATTTCGCCAGTTGGCATGACCCAGATGTTAAATATAGCATTTATACAAAAGTATATGATTGGTACTCTTTTGCTTTCAATGAAATTCATACATAGCAAGCCACAATGGCACACATGAAAAGTTTTTCTGTTTAATTTTAATCAAACAATGGTAACTAATGGGGAAAATAAATAAGAAACAGACTTTAAAATGCTAGCACTATTTTCTGACCAAAATGTAACCAAGCATGAGACACATCTGTATTAAATTCCATATGTCACTTTAATGTGGTTTGAAAAGAACAGCCTCTACATTCATAGTCACACATGCATACACATATACATCACTGAATGAGGTTTGGTTATCAAGTGAAATTGCAGACTAAAAAGAAGTAGCCAGATTTTTAAGCAACCCACTGATTATGCAATTTCTGTTTGTGGATATTGCAGAAAATATTACTTTTGCATGAAGATTTGGTCACAAAAAGCAAACATAAAACATTACAGTCTCCAGTATGAATACTTTAGCAGTTTTCATTTTAGCTTCTGTTTTATTCATACTGGCCCCATATTCAAAATCCCCTGCAAACTTGTGCAAATTCCTGCGCCATGTACTGTGCAGTGAGAGATGCTGTGCAGCAACTGACCTGAGCCCCATGGAGGATCATGGGGAAATGCATGATCTGGCCACTTGCATGGTGTGCAAAGTTGCAATATTCAGCCTGATTATGCAAATGATCTCACTGCACATTCCAAGCCCATCTCCACATGCGCAGCTCATTACTGGAATGTATTCAGGCCATTTGCATACCACAGACATGCTCAATTCCAGCTGTGCAGAGCTGCCCTACCACTCCACAAAGGTGAACAGGAGGTATTGCAGCCTATCAGGCAGGTGTGATGGACTGTTTGCGTGTGGGTGGGTGGATTGCATTGGCCTGGGTACAGTGCTACTACCCATAGCCTTGTACAGTATCAGACTGGGGTTCAGGGGGCCCACCTGGACAGTGGCCACAGGAGTCCACCTGGACATGCAACAGGGAGGGCACAGGTGACACAGTCTCATCGGAATACTACATGCATGTGATACACCAGCTCCATATGCAGCATACAGTCACCTGCAGTGCCCCCAATATGAGTGGAACATGGTGATGACTGCAAGGAATGGCAGGTGCAGAGGGTGACCAGGTACATTAGTGGATGGGTCCCACTTATGTGCACCTATGGTGTACCTCTGTGTGTGTGTGTGTGTGCCACAGGTCAATCCCTGGTCAATCCCATCCACCAGACTACCTGGACACCATTGCCTCAGAAGGCACCCTGAGTGCATGCCACCATCAAGTGGCACCCTGCAAGCTGTATGGGTGCAGGCCATGGCCCCAGCATATTTTCTGCATTATGGCTGTCCACCTCTGGTGTGTCTGGGGGCACCCAACAACACTGGCATTTGGTTGCTGTGTGTCTACGTCCAGGGTGCAGTGTGGGGATTGCTCCTGGATGGTGCCAGTAGTGACACAGCACCTGTGGCTCAGGGTTCATCTATCCCGCATGACTGCTGTGTGAGGGTGCCTGGAGCATGTCCTGGTGCACCTCCAAGAGCTGTCTTTGGATGACTTGCCTGTAGTTCTGTGGTCTGCCTGTGGGTAGCTGTCCATTTAGGCATGCTTTTTCCAAGCCTAACTTTGGGCAGCTTATCTCTGAGATGCACAGCAGATGCGCCACACATTTTGGTTGAATAAAAGAGATGCGCAGCACATTCACGTGAATGCCCCTCTACATGTACCATATATTATAGATGTTGATGGTGCATCCGGAGATGCACGACTCATCTCTCCCTTTGAATATCACAGTTCTGCTAATTTTCTGAGATATGCCATGCATCTCCACTTTGCACCAGATGTCCTTTGAAACGTGGCCACTATTGTATGTATGTAGGGTTCCTTTTGCCACCTAAGAATGGGTAGTGGGCCTCATGCTATATCAAAAGTGTGCATTTATCAAGGAAAAAGTGACATCGGTCTTATGTCTCCCATTTGAGTGCCAAGTTTGGGTATGGTTTATGTGCTCTTGTGGTAGCAATGTCACTTGCAAAACGTTGACTGTCCAAGATATCACTTGAGTATGTAAATTCCATTTACAGTGCCTTTTACGCTTTTGTGTCAAAACATCAGTTGCTGTTCATCTTAAATTGAAATGAATGAGATGATTTTTTGCAGTACTTTTGGAAAGCTATATATAAAATTGATAAGGAGAAACAGAAACCACATTCTGCTATTTTTGCTCATCTTTGCCTGGCTGGCCCCATCTGCAGAACTGCCCATCCCTGCCACCCGCCATCTCTGGCACTCATCTGCCTCTGTACATTACCTCACTCCTTCCTCTGTGGCAGGGTTCCATGAGGTTCTCCAGGCCTCAATGACAGTTTAGCTCAAATGTGATGAGGCAGGAAGCCCAGCAGGTGGTGCAGGACCTGCAGGAGGATACCACATCATGTTGCCTAAGCCTGCAGTATTTTCCTTCATTTCCCTCCGCCTGGGCACCTCATGGGTGTGGACTGTCAGTGATGCAAGCATGCAAGCGTGCTCACATCACAGTCAGGAAGCACCTGTCATTCTTCGTGGCTTCCACTTGCACCGCCATGTGTGGTCACCTAGGTAGTGGTAGTGCAGCACAGCACATTGCCCTCCCTCCCCATAAGAAAAGAGTCTGCCTGGGATGCTTGATCCTCCTAACCCGGCAGGCCCCATGACCCAAGACCACTTGCAATCCTGGGTCACCAGCATCACAAACAGGAGTTTCACCTCTGCACCAATGGGTTGGTGCTTACGCTTCGCTATTTTACATTATTGTAAATCTAAAAATTCAGATTTGTTTTAATTTTTGCCATTTATTTACACAGAAGTATCACTCCATTAGAACACATTTAAACTATATGGCAGCAAGCCAATGCAATTCTTTATCCTCTGGAATGAATGACCTTGACCAATATAAAGAGTTTATAAAATTACACTTACTGATTTTATCTAAATGTGTTTATCACTGATTGGGCTGTGAAAATGTATCCTATTCTTATACTGTGCATGTAACATTTTGTATATGTATTGAACATGGGGCACCCTTGGAAATGGGTAGTGATTGTCCAGGGGCTTACTCATTTATCAAAAACACATAACTGAACAGGGGACATGCAATGGCCTGACTCAGAATATGTAGTTTTTCCAAGTGTAGGTGACAGGACTATAGCCACAAGTGAGTTATAAAGTCCTTTCCATTACAGTATAAGTGACAATAAACTGCAAATTTTAAGTCAGACCATGGCATGTTCAATTTATACAACATCAGTGTACTCATTATACAGTTTGAAGATGTAACTGTTTCTCTTTGATGTCAACTGCTGGGTCCATTGTTTTACATGGCTATTTTAATGTCATCACTCAGCATTATGAAAGCTGCTCTCTGATTGGTTCATAATTCCATTGTGCTGTACCCAAATGTGCTAGCTATCAACTGTGACATACTCTAAAATGCAGGGTATCATGATATCTTGCAAATCGGGCCCAACAGTATCAGTTTTATTATACTAAAGACCATACTAAGGAAAAGTAGAGCTAATTAGGCATGAGCCCATGCTTGCTCCATCTCTCTAAAATAATAGTTTCCTGTCATCATGACTGAATGTATCCAGTCTGATTTTATAGTATTTTTTATCCTTTCCTACAGTGATCTCAAATGGTAACAAATTCCAAGGATTTACCAAACATTGAGTGCAGAAGTATTTTCTATTTTGTGTTATAAGATGATGACCCTTTAGTTGTACTGGATGGCCTTGCCATTTTATGTTTGCTTGCACGCATGTGCAAGAAACATAGTGCCATCATCCGAGTTTTTGGAGGTGTGGCAGCCCTCTTCCAATTCAGGAAGTGTGTTTGCAGGCACGGCTGCAGTTCTCCATGCCTGCTCGAGCTGTCTATGACAGCTCCAAAATGCAGTGGAGTACAGTTGAAAGGGGAGCTACGCTCAGTGAGCAGCGATAAGATATTGCCTGCTCATGCGCGCTCCCCCACCACACACACACACACACACACACACACACACACGCACACATACTGCTTGCTGCCCCCATGCACACACCTGTATAGCCGATGGGGGGTGCCCAATCCCATTGGCTCCACTGGCTCTCTCCCCAGAGTACAGGGTGCCACGCTGGGAGCCCACCCCCAGCATGGCAGCAGATACTAATAAGCTGACAGGGGTGCCCAATCCCACGTCGGCTCCACTGTCCCCAAGCATCCAGGTGCCAAGCTGGGAGCCCACCCAGCATGGCAAAATGCGTTATAGCCAAATGGGGTGCCCAATCCCCATCAGCTCCAGCCCCCCAAACAGCCTTTCAGCTGCTACGCTGGGAGCCCACCCCAGCATGGCAAATGTCCTCATTGTCTCAGTAAAAATAAACCTGCAAATAAAAACTGTCCCTCGGAG
This sequence comes from Neoceratodus forsteri, assembly GCA_016271365.2. NCBI lineage: Eukaryota > Metazoa > Chordata > Ceratodontiformes > Ceratodontidae > Neoceratodus > Neoceratodus forsteri. The sequence continues at coordinate 1,876,673,403 of CM057456.1, forward strand.
CTTCTCCCTGACCCTCCCACAACCCACACCCACCCACTGCGCACTCCTGTCTCCCCACCCCCACCCCACACTTACCTCCGGACCTCAGCGCGATGATCTTCAGTGGACCAGGAATACGCTCTGCACTCTTCAAAGCCGATCACTAACTGAGGAAATGCCGTAAGCTATATAACGGATAGATAGGGTTTTTCAGCTTTGCTGCATATCTCAGCAAGGTTTTGGAATTTTTGCACAAATTTTCAACATGGGTTTTGGGACTCCTTCTCATGAATGCTCTCACTGTCATGGCGTTAATCGGGCCCATAGGGTGATTTCGCTGTCTCTGCACAAAATCACCTTTCAGGATCAAGTAACAAAATGACACTGCCACTGTTCATAAGGTGGGCTCTCAAAAGCCTATGTTGAAAATTTGGTGGAAAATTCCTAAAAATGACTGTTTTATGAGCGTGCGTTGCGCAGTTCCTACGCACCGTAAGTTGTGCAAATTTTCAATATTTTCACTCAGATTTTCAACATTGCCATTTTACCACACCTCTTTATGAGCAGTACAGCTGTCATTTTTCACATCTTGCCCAAAATGTGTTTCCGCCCATGTAGCGTATAATGGTGCAGTTGGTGCGCGAAATCAATGTATGGGACACATTAAGAAAATCACAGTGACACTGTTCATGAGCAGAGGTCTTAAAATGGCTATGTTGAAAATTTGGTGAAAAAATTCCTAAAATGACTGTTTTACGAGTGTGCGTTCGCAGTTCCTACACACGCTCGTAAGTTTGTGAATTTTCAATATTTTCACTCCAGATTTTCAACATTGCCATTTCATTACACTTCCTTATGAACAGTACAGCTGCCATTTTTCACATCACCCAAATGTGTTTCGCGACATGTAGCGCATAAATGGTGCAGTCGGTGCGTAAAGCAATGTTTGGGACAGATTAAGAAAATCACAGCTACACTGTTCATGAGCAGAGGTCTTAAAATGGCTATGTTGAAAATTTGGTGACAAAAGTCCATAAATGACTCTGTTACTAGTGAGCATTGTGCAGTTTCCTGGCATCCTTGTAAGTTCATGACTTTGTAATATTTTCAGTCCAGATTTTCACCAGTGGCATTTTCCACACTTCCTTATGAACAGTACAGCTGTCATTTTCACAACATGGCGAAATGTGTTTTCACACTTTCAGCGCAGAGATGTGTGGTCGCTGTGGGAAATCATTGTTCGGGGCAGATAAAGAAAATCACAGTGACACTGTTCATGATCGAGGTCCCAAAATGCCTGTGTTGACAATCTGCTCAAAAATCCCAAACTAATTACATTACAGGTGTGCATTGCACAGTTTCTATGCGCGCTCAGTGACTTCACCAGTTTTTAATATTTTTACTGCAGATTTGCAACATTGCCATTTTACACCTCCCATGAACAGTACAGCTGTCATTTTTTACATCCTGTTCGAATGTTTTTGCACCTGTGGTGCTAAATGCCGTAATCGCTGTGCATAAGCAGGTTTCAGCAACAAACTGATATTGCCACTGTTCATGAGGTGGGGTCACAAAAACCATGTTGAAAATTTGGAGTGAAAATACCAATGAATGCCTGAGGTATTAGGGGTTCCAACCATAACGCCTAACCCTGTGGAGAATGACAGGCATCAGGGGTGTGACTTGGGATTCTTGCCTGTAATGCTCATACCATTCCACACCCTGCAGCCAGTGAGAGGCATCGAGGTATGCCTTGGACTCTTGGCCCCAAAGTTCACCCCATTCTCCTATACCACACCCATCTCACCATATTTCCTGATGGAATGGGTGCGATAAGGGCCAAAGACCCCAGGTACACTGTGACACTTGTCAGTGTCTGCAGGGTGGGGTGGTGAAATGGCGTGGCTGTTATACCTGATGACCCCAAAGGCACACCCCAATGCCTGTCACTTCTGCAGGGTGGTGGTGGGGTTGGCTTCAGTTCAGTACTTCACTGCCATTCCTATTACGCAGCTCTGTAACTTCATTCACTACCACTGCCAATGCCAGCAAGTAAACATTTGGCATTGACAAACGCTTGTTAAGTTTTCTTTGAACTCAAGGATTAATTCATTAAATAAGTATGAGTCCCTTGCAATGTTGTACTTTAACAATAGGTCTCCAATGGAGGCGACGGAGCACAAGAGACATTGATTTAAGTTTTGTAAGACAAGATAAGTATGATTTGTCATTGAGGCCAGAAATTATTTTGGTTACCCTTCTCGTTACTTTCTCAATTTGTTGGATATCTTGTTTTCATATAGGCACCAGAAATGAGATGCATAACCAAGGTGTGGTCTAACATACACTCAGTATAATGGTAATATTAAATTTCTGTTTCAAGATTTAATATTTTGCCTGCTGCTCAAATTACTTTATTTGCATGAGATATTGCTTCATTTGTCTGCTTTTATGTTTTAACTCATCAGTTGCTATTATACCCAAATCTTATTCTGATAGTGTTGCTTTTAGTAAACTGTTGTTAACTGCAGAATTATTGCAAGTATTTTTCTTACAAGATGGATAATACAACATTTATCCACATAAAAAAAAACATTTCCAATTCTTGCACCTATTTTATAATTAAGTTCCGATCTTCCTGAATTTTAAAGCATTGTTCCTGTGTCTGGCATGGTCTACTAAGTTTTGTATCATTGGCATACTTGATTGTCTAACTATTTAGGTCTTTGGATTAATCCACAATAAATAATTGAAAAATCAAGATGCCAAGTACTGATCCTTGTGGAAATCCACTTGTCACTTTCACTGAGCTTGAACAATGTCCATTAATTATTACCCTTTGCAATCCTTCTGTTAGCCAATTTGTGTGCATTTTATTAATGATATACATATATATTAAGTAAATTCATATTTTGATTATTGCCCAATGGGGACCAAATTTAAGGCCTTTTTCAAAATCTAGGTAAATAATGTTGCGGGTGTTTTCCGGTCTAATGATGTACGAATCTTTTCATAAAAGCATAGCATGTCCTTAGTGCAAGGCCTGCCTGTTGTGAATCCATGCTGGTCATTATCTATATCTATAATCTGTGTATTTAATTTTCTTTTATGATACCTTGCAGTATTTTACACATAACAGAAGTGCAGTTTATTGGTCTGTTATTTTGTTTGTCACCCTTTTTGAAAACAGGGACCACATCTGCCTGTTTCCAATCTGTGGAATGTCCCTTAAATTAATAGATTGGTTAAACAGTATCTTCAGTGGATATGTGCAATTTGTGACTATAATTTGTAAGCATATTACTGGCAATTTTGTCTGGACCTGGTGCTGTACTGGGTTTAAGGCTTTTTTATTCTATTAACAATGTCATTGGTGTTGACTTTAATTGTGGACTGAGATGGAGTATCTTTAATTGCAACAAACTTGTTTTGTGTAGCAAAGATGGAACAAAGTGCTAAATTCAGTTATTTTGGTGTCACTTATGGTTTACTCGTTTTAATAATTGGGCCTATTAGCCATTTTTTGTCCCTTTAAAGTATTTATATAACTGCAGCAGGTTTCATCATTAGACTTGCTTGCATTTTGGCAAGATTAATTTCCATATTTTGTATATCCTTTTAATTTCATTTTTAGGTCCTTAAAGGAGTAGTACATCCAGAATTTGTAAAAACATATGGTGTGCAGAGTGTTTTGATTTGTGTGTGAAGTCCTAGTGTGTCCTTCCCTCTGTCTGCTATCAGGAGTTTTTCCTAATTGGGGTGTTTGTCAGGGCCAGGCTTTGACTCCTTCAAGTTCACAGCTATTGATCATGTACCCCTTTTGAGAGGAGGTAACTGATGTAATATTATTATGCAGAGAGACAGCAGACATACTTTTCAGCTGAACACAGTCTCCCCAGGAGGACTGAATGAGAATTGGGAGATTTATCCTTTCTCTAAACAGACCTACTATTTTCTAAATGTATCTCTGTACTTTATTTATCTATCTAATTTGGTATGTTAAGGTGAACTGAAGGTTTTGGTTTTGTTCTTTGTTTTTGATTTTATTTTTATCAGGAGAACCCCTGAATATGCACTGGTAATTGCCTCTGTGTACATTTATTTACTTATATTGTTGTTTATGTTTTTTAACATCCACCTGGGTCCATTTGAAGATGGATTATCTGATCCTGGAGTGTGTGCTGCCCTTTTTCTGTATTTTCTTAGGTTCTCTTTGGTACTGATGACAGTTTTCTGTGTTTGTCTATTTGTTCTATTTATAGGTGTATACTGGAGGAAGTCCATATGATGGCCATATTACAATGGATGCTGTTTTCTTCATTAAGAAAATGGACTTTTGAGGAATATTTTATTCCTTGTAATGTCATATTTTGAATTGCACAAATAGAATAAAGTATGGGTCTGGGTGTGTAATAAAATTTACACACCCTCAGGGGTTTGATGCTGCATAAACCCCAAGAGCTAAGCTCCTGGAGAGGTTTATGCATAGCATCAAAACCGAGGGTGTAGCAAATCTGAGTTTACACAATTCCAGACCCATATTTTATTTTATATAATTGTTGGCTTCTTTTCCTCAGCAATTATATAAAATAAAAAGGAGACAGCGACTGAGGAGTTCGAGAGTACAAGAGTGGGGAAAACCGTGCGTGTTTGCCTGTTATAAATGCTCCTTTATAATGGCAAATTATGCCACAGTTTACCTATGGGAAAAAGAGGAAGCTGTTAATTATAATATGTTTTCTGTCAAGATAAAATTATTAACCAGCCTGTCTTTTATGTATTACTTATATATTTTATATTTTATGATATCACATTTGGTGTGGAATTAATTGAGACATTTTATCTTTAAGAGGAAGCCCTTTAAAAACGTGTTGCCACACACGTCGACTCCTTCCCCTGATGAAGAGTCCACAAGGGCATGAAGTGCTGTATAGTGTCTTTAGTCTTTAATTGTGCACAGACTGTGCACCTTAATTAAAAATATGCATCATTTTGATGTTTCTTGGCTGGTTCTTTTTGCACACCATTTCTTATGTTTGGCTGTTGAATTTTCCTAAATTAGCCTGCTAGCTTTATAGTAGTTTTATGACCCCTGGGGATCTCCATCTCAGCAAAGTTTATTGCTTTTCTTGTACCTACAATGCATCCTGTCTCATGTGACAGTGATGTAGCTGAGCCGTAGATTCAGCAACAAAGCACTGCTTTACAATATAGCAGCAGAGATGGCTATATTTTAAAAACTATACCAAGTTCAGCTTGGTGACTGCCCTCATTGTAAAGGTCATTTTTGTTGTGAACAATTTTGGCACTGGTTGTGTATATGTAACTTTATAGTTTTCAAGATATTTACCTTTGGCATATCTACTTGAGTGTCCACTTGGAGAGAAAAAGCATCTGCTGTTTGTAAGCACATCTGCACACATGCCAAGCAAATCTAAATATCTTGAAAACTATACAAGCTACACAAAAACCCTAGCAGCAAAGCTGTTCATGACAAAAAGGCCTTTTACAAGAGGTAGTCACTAAGCTGAACTCTGTATAGTTTTTTTAAATATAGTCATCTAATTAACCAAATTTCCATTTTTACCAAATTTCCACTTTGGATGGCAAATATTGTAAAAACTGTAAGGAGTTTAGCTTACTGACCATCCTCATTGTAACAAACTCTTTGTCCTGAACAACTTTGCTACTTGTTGAGATGGACATCCCTAGGGTTGTCAAACTACTATAAAGCTAGCAGGCTAATTAAGGAAAAATCCTGATAGCAAACAGAGGGAAGGACACACTCAGACTTCACACACAAATCAAAACATTCTCCACAACATACGTGTTTACAAATTCTGGGTGTACTACTCCTTTAAATAATGTTTGCATGTTGCCCATGTCTCTTCTTTTTCTGTCTGACAAATGGTATTTGTAACATTTGTTTTTCTTTTAATTGAACATCTTATTCTTTTAGCTAACCATTTTAGTTTTATCCTTGTTGTAGTTTTGAATCTTTAAAATATTTCTAGATGTTGTATTTATTACTGTCATTTTAATGTTATGCCACATAACCTCCACTTAACTATCATGAAGTAACTGGTCCCAATCAATTGTTTTCTAATTGTTCTAGAATTTTCTTTGTATCTACCTTTCTGTATAAATATTTCTTAGTAGCACCTCATATTAGAATGTGATGAGATACATTATTAAAAAATGCATAGTTATGGTCACTGTTGTTAAGTGATGCACCTACAGTACAACCTTTTATATTCACATTTCAGATGAAAGCATGATATACAAAATGTTATTTCCCCAAGTTGGGTCATTGATGTGTTATGTCATATTAAGTTGCTCAGATAAATGTAGAAGATTGTTGGCTATGAAGACTGCATTGATTTATTATACCAGTTAATGTCAGCAATATTAAGGTCCCCATGAAAATAACCTCTGTCTCACAAGCATTTTCTATTTCACTTAGAATATGTGCTGTGCTTTCCATAGATAAACTGGGTGGAGAATTGGCTGGTACGTGGAACTCAGAGGGTGGTGGTTAATGGAGTGCACTCCAAGGAAGGGGGGTGATGAGTGGGATTCCCAGGGGTCAGTGTTGGGTCCCATACTGTTTAATATATACATTGGGGCATTTCAGAGGGCCTAATTGGGAAGGTGTGTTTATTTGCAGATGATATGAAGATCTGTAGCAGGGTGGACATGCTGGGAGGGTGCAAAGAATGACAGAGGCTGGAGGAGGGCAGAGAAGTGGCAACTGCAATTCAATGCAAAAAATCCAAAATTATGCACATAGGGCATAAAACCCAAGGGCAATATACTGGCTGGGAGGAGAGGAACTTGAGGAAACAGAGTAGGAAAGGGACCTGGGGATCATCATTTTGAGAGCCTGAAGGTTGGAAACCAATGCAACATGGTAGTGGGGAAGGCAAGCAGAATGTTGGCATGCTAGGGAGGGCATTAAGTAGGAGGAGGAGGAGGAGGTGATCATGCACTATACAAAATTATGGTTAGACCACATCTGGAATATGGGGTGCAGTTCTGGAGGCCACACTTACAGGGTGACAGAGACAGGGTGGAGAAGATCCAGAGAAGGGCAATCAAGATGGTTCAAGGACTACATAGGGAGGCCTTATGAAGAACAACTGGAGGAGGAACTAAACTTGTACACACTGGAGATGAGTAGGAGGGGAATATGGTAGAAACCTTCAAATATCTGAAGGAAATAAACAAGGTGAGGGAAGGAAGCATATTCAGGATGCGTGACAACAAATCAACTAGGGACACAGTCAAGCTAGAGGGGAAGATTTAGAGGAAATATGAGGGCAGTTCTTCACTGAGAGAGTGATTGGTCCTTGAAATAGGCTGCCAGAATGGATGGTGGGGGTAGATTGGCTGTACAAATTCAAGAGGACTTGGGACAACTACATGGGCATGGGGCTAAAACAGAAGTAACAATGACAAGGGAATAAAGAGAGTAAGATATGCCAGACAGGGAGGGAAAATGGGCAGAACAGATGGGCCAAGGGGTCCTTTTCTGCCGGGCAAATTTCTATGTTTCTATAGGTGCATTTGGCAGTTTGTAGCAAAGGCCAACAGTATAGGAGTTAGAGTCACCATTATTTTGCTTAATCCATAGAAACATAGAAACATAGACTTTGACGGCAGATAAGGACCACTTGCCAGCACCTAGTCTGCCCATTTCCTACCTAGAGGATAAGCTGCAGATCCTATTTAACCAACAGCCTATTTCTTCCTACCTCCACAAAATTGCCTTATGTCTGTCCCATGCATTCTTGAATTCTCTCACAGTTTTAGACCCCACAACCTCTTCAGGAAGGATGTTTCATGTGTCCACCACCTCTCTGTGATAAAATACTTCCTCACATTGCCCCGAGCCATCCTACCTCTATCTTCACGCTTGTCCCCTTGTTCTTGCACATCTCTTTTTCTGAAAGATGCTACCCTCTTAGACTTTGTTGATTCCACTGAGGTACTTAAACATTTCCATCATGTCCCCATCTCCTCCTTTCCTCAAGGGTATACATATTAAGCTCCTTTAGCCTATCCTCTTATGGCTTCTCTTGCAGACCCTGCACCATTTTAGTTGCCCTCCTCTGAACTGCCTCCATCCTGTCTATGTCCTTGCAGAGATGGGGTCTCCAGAACTGGATGCAGTACTTCAGATGGGGTCTCACCAACTGTCTGTACAGGGGATAACAACTTCCTGTTTTCTGCTGGTGATGCTTCTCCTATACATCCCAGTATCCCCAATCCAATCCAAATTATTTCAGTTTGATTTTGCTCTTCGTTAATTTTATAAGAAATATTTGTTGATCATAGACCTTCCTTTATAAACATAGCATTACCTCCACCTTTTCTTTTACTTCTGTGAAGGTGACAGAGGTTATTTCAGGATTACTTTTCTCCATGGTTGCTGACTGTTCCACCATGTTTCTGTGATAGCTATAATATCTCGATGTTTTTCCAAAATAAGAGGCATGAAATTACCCTATTTTATTCTGAAGGTTCCTAACATTAATCAAGGTACACTTAAGATTTGTATTGTTTTTCATTTTAACTTTGTTGGTACAGTCAGTGGATTGTTTAATGGCTTTTTATTTTGGTTATTCTTTTCTCCTATTCGTTTAAACTGTTCATCCCTAATACTTCCATAAAATTCTCATTCAGGAAGGCAGCCTTTTTATTGGAATGGATTCCACCTTAGAAAATAAAGACTGTTTATTGTTCAAAACCCTTACAGTTACTTATGAACTTGAGATTTTCTTTCGACACCAATTTGACATCTTGATGTTTATGTGGTTTATTGTCTGATTTTTTTTTCACAACAGGCTTTAGGACTGGGCAGAATAGCAGAGATTGATATGTCACACCTTGTGCTTTTACTCTCTGTTCCAAATTCCAACAAGTCATAACAGATGTATTGTTCATATATTTTATCGAAATCATTCAATCCCAAATGAATAATTATGGAAAGCTATTTCTCATCTTTACCATTAAGTCTGCGTTGTTCTGGAATCTAAATCCTTAATCCTTGCACCAGGGAGGCAAGTTACTACTGGATTTATTTTTCAGATTTGCACACTGAACTTTCAGTGTACCTAATGATAGAAAATCACCAATTATGAGTTTATGTCTGCATGCTGATGGGGAGTGCACAAGCTGCGGGGTCACATGTTTCATCTCAAGATGAATCATTTGTAGTGAGAATACTATATTTATGTGACAGAAAGATATCATTGCTTGAGCCTATAAGTCTTATCTCCCTTGTTGATTATTTTGTAATTGCCAACAGTATACCAGTTATCTACACTTGTATGCAAATCACCCTCCTCTTTCCAGGTTATTTAGTTGTGGGTTGGATTTGCCCATATCCTTGTTTCCTCTCATTTCTTTTCTGGTTTGCTTTTGGGAAAATGAGGGTTGAGGGCAGTATATTGTCAAAGTTTTAATGAACAATTCAAATTGATTTCATTTTATCTTTGGAGTTCATTTTTGTGTGTTTTAGATTGGTTAATAAAGCAGAATAAGCTAGATATTTGCCACATGTAAAAACTGTCACTTAATTCATAGGTTAGAGTAAGGTGTACATATAGCATTTAACACACTTACAACGCAGCCCTTCTTACATAGGAACTTTATATATCCCTTGTTGGATCCATCAGTACCTGTTGTTTAGTAGGAAAGAATAAAATATAAGTAGCTTGACCTTACCACAGCAAGTCTATTAAATCAAGCAGACATGACCAAGGGAAGGGCTGCCTCTCATCCTCCTCCACTCTACACTCACTGATGCTCACAGATCATGAGCTTTTAATGAGCGCTGGACTGGAAGTGACTTCCTTCCACTTCTGGTTCAAGCAGCTATACAGAAGGTGTTAAAGTGTTTTATAAACACTAACACTTCACCAGCCAGCTTGTAAGCTGATTCAAAATAACACAGAAGTAAACTCACCAGTTTAGTAGCTCTTATAAGAGTTATCTATGGGGAGCTCAATTTTGTTAATGATTTATGATTAATCACTTACTTTTCATGATTTGCCACTTTTTAGATATCATCTCATTCAATTGCAAAACTTCAGTTGTTTTTTTTTAAAGTAATTCAGTTTCCACCTCTTCAATTTCTTTTCATACCATTGCATGTTTCTTGGCATTTGCTCTGCAAGTATCTTAATGAGAGTTTGAGATGCAGTATCCAATGCCGCTTCCCATCTCACTTATACACATCCTTAAAAAGTCCACCTGTGTGCTTCTTTGATCCTCAGACCACAAGGAATCTATTGCTTTCTGAGTATTTCTTTAGATTCAGTTGGTTATAATATAAGCTAATCTCATTATGTTCTAATTTCTCAAGTTCTAAAAATTAATCCTGCAGTGATTGTTGGTGTTCAGGTCTGGGATTGTAATCGGATCAAAATATCTCCAGCTCCTTCTCTGTGTCTGATCGACACTGCTGAGGTTTCAAATCTGCCCGTGCTGTTACTATGTCTTTGGTTGCTTGTGGCTTCAGTTTGCAATTCAATCTTAGAGTCCATGTCTGAACATATGCCTCAAACAAAATCATGAGAAACTTTAATATCAAGGAATTTAACAACACCTCATAGTCAGGTAATTTGAACAGTGCTGCATCATATTTAAATCACCAGTGCATTAAAAGTTTACTTATAAAACACAGCTCTGAATACAAAACACAGTAGCAGACCACGGCTAGGAAACATACAAATAGCTATTTACGGTGATCCTTAATGGTTCACAAAACTCAAAGAGCCTAGTACTGCAAAATGGCCAACAATACTGAACTGTGGTCAGAACACATGAGAACCAATGTCCATGCTCTGGATTAGGAGCTGCTCTGATGCTATGATAATGGTGTTCTTGCTGCCAGGATACCAAACATTAACAAGACCACAAAGTAGGAAGAGTGGGTGTCCCAGTGCTACAAAGCCACACTGAAAGCCACGGTAGTCAAAAATAAATCAGAACACAAATAACACCATGCTAAAAAATATGTGCTGGCTACCAGTATAAAAAGCAAACAGTGCTTTATTTAGAATCCAAAGAAACCACAGCCTGCTCCCCTACAGCCCTTGGAAGAATCGCACCAGTCTCCCAGTGCTTCAGACCTTGTGGTTCTTTCTCAAGGGGTAGGGTTGCACTGAACATACCACTTTTAAATAGTGAATTGTTATAGGTGCAGTGTCCCATCCTTGATCAGAGCAAAACAATTAACATTACAAATACAAATAGTAAAACACCTAAATATTGAAATAAGTGCTAAAAAGAAAATCAACAGGAACTGTATAATCTGATCCCTATAGCGGCCATTATACAGAGAATAAAGTATGGGTCTGGGTGTGTAATGAGAATTTACACACACCCAAGGGGTTTGATGTTACATAAACCCCCAAGAGCGGTTTCAAGGGGTTTATGCGAGGTGTCAGATCTCAAGGGTGTGTGTTTGAATTTACACACACCCTAGACTCCATATTTTATTTTTTATGTAATTGTTGGGTTTCACTTTTTCACCCCAGCAATTATATAAAAATAAAAAAGGCTGCTGTGACGCCATAGTCTGATTACGCCAAGGCGCATAGCCTAAGCTTCTCACTTTTATTTAAGTTTTTTCCCCAAATATTGTGAGGGTGGTCAATCCGTAGGCATGTAGAAATATTTCAGTTAATTTTAAAAGTTACTTACTGCTGAGTGTCTGTGGCAGTTTCTTCCATGATGGGTTTGCCATACAGGAAGGTTTTCCAGTTCGGAAGGAGACAGCGATCGAGGAGTTCGAGCATGCAGAGTGGGGAAAACTATGTGCATGTTTGCTGTTATAAACGCCTTTATAACGCAAATTACACCACGGTTTCTATAGGTAAAAGAGGAAGCCATTAATTATTATCTGTTAAGTGTATGCCTTAGTATTTGGGGTGTTTTACTGTTTGTATTTGTAATGTTCATTGTTTTGCTCTGATCAAAGAAATGGGGCACTGCACCTTTAACAATTCAATATTTAAGAGGGGTATGTTCAGTGCAGCCCTACTTCTTGAGAAAGAACTGTAAGGCTCAAAGTACTGGGGAGATTGGTGCTATTCTTCCAAGGGTTGTGGGGAGTAGGCAATCATCTGCTAGAAGAGACATCACATATAGAGGTATAAAAGATGGATGTGTTAATAGGGTTAACCTGGTTTCTTTGCTGAATCAGTGTTTTCTACTATAGCATATCACCAGTAATTAAAGAGAGAATAAAACTGGATTCTCTTTTCACTGAATGGCAAAGGGGTAAGTGGGTTAGCCACTTTAAAGCATAGGCACATGTAATCCCTCAGTACATATTTCTGAAAAATAAACGCTTGGAAACTGAGCCCTGAAAATCTGACTCTGGCTCAAATAATAATATATATATAGTACTGTTGTTGACACTTGTATTTCCCAGCCCCTGAACTTAAAACTTTGTCTGGCTGGACTAGAATCTGTGCAAGTGAGTCAGCTTTCAAATAAGAGGGTCCCAAGACAAATGTGGGATACCACTGGTCTGGGTTCAATCAAGGATTCATACGAACAAAAGAATTGAGAAGAGATAGTACCCTGAAGACAGCTGTGCAAGTACACTAGAAACCCAGTCACAATTTTTGCTTGCATGTCCCTATCAACAGGCATTCTGGAGAACATTAGGACAGATGAGGCAGGATCCTCTATTTCAAACATTGGATTACCAGGTTGTTGTTCTGGTATCTATAGTAACAAGCATTTGTCAATGCCGAACATTGGCTTGCTAGCATTGGCATTGGTAGTGTAGAAGTTACAGAGCTGCATAATAGGAATGGCAGCGAAGTGTTGAACTGAAGCCAACCCCACCACCACCCTGCAGAGAGTGACAGGCATTGGGGTGTGCCTTTGGGTCATCAGGCATAACGACCACGCCATTTCACCACACCCTACCCTGCAGGCACTGACAAGTGTCACTGTGCCTTGAGGTCTTTGGTCTTTATGCGCACTCCATTCCATTAGGAAATACGTGAGATGGGTGCGTATAGGAGAATGGGGTGAAGTTTGGGCTCAAGAGTCCGAGGCACACCTTGATGCCTCTCACTGGCTGCAGGGTGTGGGTGGGGTGGAATGGTATGAGCATTACAGGCAAGAATCGCAAGTCACACCGCTGATACCTGTCATTCTCTACAGGGTGGGGCGTTATGGTTGGAAACCCTAATGCCTCAGGCATTCGCTTGTATTTTCACCAAATTTTCAACATGTTTTTTTGTGACCCCACCTCACGAACAGTGGCAATATCAGTTTGTTAGCCGAAAACTTCTTTTGCACAGCGACTACGCATTTGGTACCACAGGTGCAAAACACATTCCGAACAGGATGAGAAAAATGACAGCCGTATCTGTTCATGGGGAGGTGTAAAAAATGGCAATGTTGAAAATCTGCTGTGAAAATCTTAAAAAAACTGGTGAAGTCAATGAAGGCAGCATAGAAACTCGTGCAACGACACCGTAATGTAACTAGTTTGGGATTTTTTTTACAGCAGATTGTTAACACAGGCATTTTGGGACCTCAATCATGAACAGTGTCAGTGTGATTTTCTTTATCTGTCCCAACAATGATTTCCCCAGCGACACGATTTCGCGCTTGAAAGTGTCAAAACACATTTCAGCCATGTTGTGGAAAATGACAGCTGTACTGTTCCTAAGGAGGTGTGAAAAATGCCACTGGTGAAAATCTGGACTGAAAATATTACAAATTCATGAACTTGACGGTGCGTGGAAACTGCACAATGCTCACTTTGTAACACAGTCATTTTATGGAGTTTTGTCACCAAATTTTCAACCTCTGATTATGACCAGTGTCACTGTGATTTTCTTAATCTGTCCCAAACATTGTTTTCGCACACCGACTGTACCATTATGCTGCTTCGTAATGCGGAAACCACATTTTGGGTGAGATGTGAAAATGGTAGCTGTACTGCTCATAAGGAAGTGTGGTAAATGGCACTGTTGAAAATCTGGTGTGCAATATAATTCGCAAACTTGCCAGCGTGCGTGAGGAACTGTGCAACGTGCACTCCTAAAACAGTCATTTTGGGAATTTTTTCACTAAATTTTCAACATAGCCATTTAACACCTCTGCTCATGACCAGTGTCATTGTGATGTTCTTAATGTGTCCCTACATTGATTTCTGCACACCGACTGCGCCATTGTGCGCTAACATGGGTGAAACATGTTTTGGGTGAGATGTGAAAAATGACAGCTGTACTGCTCATAAGGAGGTGTGGTAAAATGGCAATGTTGAAAATCTGGAGTGAAAATATTGAAAATTTGAACTCTGACGTGCGTGAACTCTGCAACACACGCTTGTAAACAGTCATTTTTAGGAATTTATTCACCAAATTTTCAACATAGCTATTTTAAGACCTCTACTCCTGAACAGTGTCACTGTGATTTTCTTAATGTGTCCCGTACATTGATTTACGCACACTGACTGTGCCATTGTGTGCTACATGGGGGAAACATGTTTTGGGTGAGATGTGAAAATGACAGCTGTACTGCTCATAAGGAGGTGTGGTAAAATGGCAATGTTGAAAATCTGGAGTGAAAATATTGAAAATTCGCGAACTTATGAGTGTGCATTGAACTGCGAACGACGATCATAAAACAGTCATTTTTAGAATTTGTTCACTAAATTTTCAACATAGGCTTTTGAGAGCCCACCTTATGAACACTGGCAGTGCCGTTTTGTTAATTGGTCCCGAAAGGTGATTTCGTGCAGTGACTGCAAAATCACCCTTCGGCCCCGATTAATGTCATGACAGTGCAAGAATTCATGAGAAGGATCCTAAAAACCCATGTTGAAAATTTGGGCCCAAAATTCCAAAAATGCCTGAGATATGCAACAAAGTTGAAAACCCTATTTATTCCATTATACAGCTTACTGGCATTTCTCAGTTCGCAGTCGGCTTTGAAGAGTGCAGACGTGTTCCTGGTCCACGATGATCATCGTGCGAGCTCCAGAGGTATGGGGGTGGGGGTGGGAGGCAGGTGCGCAGTGGTGAGGTGCGGGTAGTGGGTGGGCGGGGAGACTGCGAGGGAAGTGTTTTCTTCTTTACAGGTTTTTAGACTACGCGGCCATTTGCCACGCTGGTGGGCTCCAGCATGGCAGCTGGGGAAGGCTGTTTGGGGGGCTGGAGCCGACAGGGATTGGGCACCCCATCGGCCATAACATGCTTTGCCATGCTGGGCTGGGCTCCCAGCATGGCACCTGGACAGCTGTTGTTGGGGAGGCATGGATCCGATGGGATTGAGCACCCTCGCCACACACAGTGTGTGTGTGTGGGAGGAGGTGTATCAGCATGCAATATGCATGCTTGAGTGTGTGTGTGTGGGGGCTCTGCTCACTGAAGTGGAGCGCCCTTTCAACTGTATGCCAATGCATTTTCTGCTGTCATAGACAGCTGCAGCAGTGATTGGCGCACTGCGACACGCACCTGCAAAACACACTGACTAAATTGGAAGAGGCTGACACACCTCCAGAAAACTTGTATGATGGCATTATGTTTCTTGCACATGCGCAGGCAAACATAATAAATGGAGCAAATATAACAAGTCCGCACTTCAGCTCTGTTTCACCTGATAATGTAACAGAAATACTCTAGATTCAGCAGCTGTATCAGAGATGGTAAGTCATGCTATGTGGAATGTATGTAGTAGTGAACAGGAAAATTAGCTCCTGCTGCAATGGATATTTTGTGGAAGAACTAGATTGGGTTGCCACTGTAGGATGATATAGAATTAGGATAAGATCAAGCATAGTAATGTATATAACCCCCCATGTTGGTGTGGGTTAACTCACATTGCTTAATCTGAATATAGAAGTGAACACTGATGTACCATTTCTTTTCCTTTATTTTTCCTTAATTCTGGATTTGGACAGTGTGTTTATTTATGCATGACATAATGTTATATGATCTTTTGTTTGAGGAAAAAGATGAAAACAGTTTTGCTCTCTGTAGATTTGTTTATGTATGTGTTGTATGTATACTTACTATTTTTTGAGATGTGCTATGGGATCTTTAACACCCACCTGAACAACTACCAGAACAGATATGCATCACCTCTGTTAAAGTTTTATCCAAATGACGGTACCTCTAATAACACAGTTTCCCAAACACCATGCTGGGACATTGGTACTGTATGGTTACTTTTAGCCTATGCTGCTAACTCTGTAACCCTGTGATGTAGTTGATGTTACAGCTCATATTGCTTATCTGACTTCCTCTGCTGTTTCATTATATGTCTATGTAAGTAATTCTGAGTTGCTCCTGAAACAGGGACTTTTAGTCTCAGTGGACCCACCCAGTCAGCAGAATTCAATAAATAAATACATAAAATGAATAAGGAGCATTCCCAATGCATAGCTACTAACACCATTTCCTTCAGCTCCTGGTGTTCTGCTGTATGTCTCCCATCATGCAACTTAGAAACATAGAAACATAGAATTTGAAGGCAGATAAGGACTGCTTGGCCCACCCAGTCTGCCCATTTCCTACCTAATGGATAAGCTGCAGATCCTAGTTAACCAGCAGCCTACTTCTTTCTACCCCACCCCTAGAATTGCCTTTATGGCTGTCCCATGCATGCTTGAATTCAATCACTGTTTTTGAATCTACAACCTCTCGGAAGGCTGCTTCCATGCATCCACAACCCTCTCTGTGAAAAATACTCTTACATTACCTCTGAGCTGCCCCATCTTCAAATTGTGCCCCTTGTTCTTGCACACCTCTTTTTGAAAGATGCTACCCTCTTGACTTTGTTGATTCCCTTGAGGTACTTGAACGCTTCTATCATGTTCCTCCTCCCCTCCTTTCCTCAAGGGTATACATATTAAGCTCCTTTAGTCTCTCTTCATATGCCTTCCGTGCAGACCCTGCACCATTTTAGTTGCCTCCTCTGGACAGCTTCCATCTTGTCTATGTCCTTGCAGAGATTGGGTCTTCAGAACTGCACACAGTACTCAGATGGGGTCTCACCAGCTGTCTGTACAGAAGGATAACAACTTCCTGTTTTCTACTGGAGATGCCTCTCCTATGCATCCCAGTATCCCCAGCCCTTCTTACTACCCTCTCACATTGCTTGCTCACCTTTAAGTCATCTGATATGACTATCCCCAGGTCCCTTTCCATTTTGTTGTTGTTAGTATCTCACCCCCATTGTGTACTCTTCCCTGGGTTTTGTTTCCCAGGTGCATTACCTTGCACTTCTTAGCATTGAATCTAAGCTGCCATACATTTGACCATTCCTCTAACCTTGCCAAGTTCCTTCTCATCCTTTCCAACCCACCTTGTGCATCAACTCTGTTGCAGATCTTTGTGTCATCTGCAAAGAGAAATACTTGTCCTTCCAGTCCTTCTGCAATGTCACTTACAAAGACATTGAAGAGGACCGGTCCTAATACTGAACCCTGCGGCACCCCACTAGTAATCCCCTTTCTTCAGAGTGGACTCCATTTACTATTACCCTCTGAGTCCTATTCTCCAGCCAGTTCTTTACCAAGGCTATCATCTTGGGACCCACCCCAGGCTGGCTAACTTGTATATTAATCTTTGTGTGGGACTGAGTCAAATGCCTTGCTAAAGTCTAGGTAGGCCATGTCCGCAGCCCTCCCTGATCTACTACTTTGGTCACCCAGTCAAAGAAATCTATTAGAGTCATCTGGCATGACCTTCCTGCTGTGAATCCATGCTGCCTTGGGTCCTGTGCCCTCTGGCCTCTAGGTACTCGACAATTCTTTCCTTCAGAAGTGATTCCATCATTTTCCCTATCACTGAGGTTAAACTAACTGGTCTGTAGTTTCCGCTCTGCTCTGCTCCACTTTTGTGAAGGGAAATCACATCGGCCTCCTCCAGTCCTCAGGTACCACCCCATCCTCCCATGATTTGTTAAAGAGGGTAGTCAGTGGTGTCACTAGTTCTACCCTTTGTTCTTTTAAATTCGGGATGAATCCCATCAGGCCCCATTGCTTTGTCCACCTTCAGTTTTAATAGTTCTTTCAGAACTAACCAGGCCCAACCCTACTTACCTTCTAAATTTGATTGGATCAGGCTACAAGGTTGTAGAGCTGCAGGATTATCGTTTCCCAGATTACCCTCAATATCAATGTGTCACAATGCATAACTAATGTTCTATACTTTTTATCCTCTACACTACTTGACTTATCTATAAGCTTTCTGGATCACCCTCAAAATGGGCAAGTACTGTTCAAGGGCCTACCTAGCTACCAAACACATAAATAGAAACCAAAGGCCTAATATTCATCCTTTCAGCTTTAAAAATATAAATGCCTGGGATGGAATGTGCTGGCTGAGGAATAAGAGGTGTGTTTATGTTCTTTCACAAGTTTTCATCTGGTGTAGAAATGTTTCATGTTGACATAATAATAATTTCCAGCATACAGTAATTAGGGCTAATCATCAAACTTGTTTACTGTCATTTTATTTCTTAAGTTTTTTCTAGCAGTATAAAGAGGCCATTGTAGATAATATGCCTAGTTCTTCTGCCTAACATTCTTTGGATAAAACAAGAAAAACTGTACTTTTAAACATACTGTGATGAAAACTGAGTTACAGCTTACAGTGTCTACTTGCAGCTGTGACACAAATTATAGTAGTTTTCCACATGCTTAGCTGCTACTCTAATTTACAGTATGAAAGCTTGCCCAGGACATCTGGAAACACACGATTTTCCTTTCATCAATTTGATTTAGAGTACTATAATGACAGTACACTGGTCTTTTAGAAAAGACTGGTTTTATTGTTACTTGCTGGGGCTTGCTAAAACATACAAACCCCCATTCATAAAGTACCTATGAAGCAGTCAGACCTTTGAAAATGATTCTTGGCTTTAATTATAGTAAATCTTGAGCAAATATTTGTCACTCTTCCACACTTTTCAAAATAAAAAAAATAGCAACTGGCTGGTAGTTTGTTGATGCTGGAAGTCAGCTATAAACACCTCATTGTGCTTATTTGTCTGAAGCATCAGCTTTAGAAGATGTGCATCCCAAACTGTGGTAATGTTAACATAATTAAACTCATTGACCCTTAACCCCCTCCCCCAACAACACCACACACACAGTTCCCACCTAGACTATTACTTCAAATGGAAAGTGGGGTACTGTTAATTTTCAACATTGGACTTTACTATATATGTGTTGGAGCTCTGGACTACTCTGTCTTTGCAGTTTTCTTCAAATCAGTGGAAATGTTGACAGAGATATGAGTTGCGTGCCTCAAGAGACTAAGGAGAGCTACTGGCAAAGATCAAATAAACAGCCAGCAACTTGTGGGGTCAGTGACAGATTACACACATTCTAGCTCCATGGGCTTAGCAGCATTGGAAACCACACTGAAATATGTTTTATCAGTGAGTATTCCCTCTTTACCAGAATAACTATGAAGTTTTCAGATCATTTCTGTGAGTGGAGTTTCTATTCCAGTGAGTTTACTCGTTTAACAAACACAATAAATAATTGAGTTCAGACTCTGGAGTGGATGAGTTAAACAGATGTTTGGACTCTCACCTTTATCATTTGGCTAGCACAGTAACATAGATACTGTATTTAAGGCCAGAAGGGACTCTAAGCCCAAAATATCCCCCCCAGCTTCATAAGCAGGGATGAACATAAGTGTGGTGTGCAAACATGTGCAATCTAAACAGGATTCTTACTCACCAACTCCCAGAGTACCTTGTAATTCCTTGGTAAGCAGAAACTTGTTCAGATTGATCTTGAAGTCCTGTACTGTCTTCATGTTCACTGCCTCCTCTATGATAGGCTATTCTACTAGGTTCAATACCTTCTGAGTGAAAAAGTGTATCTCAGTGTTACATTTGATGTTACCTTCCTGTGAGCAGCAGAATGTGCAGAGATTCCTAATTTCTTCCAGACTTTCCTCCTGTCCCCTCCCTTTCTAGAATCCACCATAGACATACATTTCCAGCTGCTAGGAGGGCAGATTACTAGCTGTTTTTTTTATTTATTTTTTATTTGAAACTGTTTCACCAGGAAAGACAACATGAGCAGTAAACAGCTTGTTTCAGAAGCATCCTGGTGTGTGTGTGTGGGGGTTTACAAGAATTGGCAGAACAGGCAAACAAACATAGCAATAATAGAGCAATACAATACAGTTACTAAAACAAAACAGTGTAGCACAATTGCAGAGTAGAAATAACCAGACCAACTGGCCAGGTAAACAAAACCATGTTTGATATAGCATACATTGCAACAACCTAAGAGCAGGTGATCCAGTAGGGTAAAGGTTAGAGGATGGATAATACATTTGAGGTGCTAGAAATAGTAGGCTGAGCACACGATTTGAAATGCTATTGTATACCCAAGGGAGGGCAGTTATAAGACAAGTGCGGAAGTGGACAGGTGAGGGTTAGAAGGTGGAGGATGGAAGAGGGAGAGAAAGGGACAGCCAAGATCTAACTCCTTCAGGTTGCTGAGAACCGTGCAAGGGGGACAGAATCAGGCAGAAAGGGAGGGAGAGAAGGGGAGTGGGAGGTAGAGAAGAGAGAGGCGGAGGAATAGAAGGGGAGGAGAGGATAGGAAGTAGGGAGGTGGGAGGGTGATGGATTTGAAAGTGGAGGGAAGGGAGAGGGGAAGAGAGAGAGACACACAATCTATATCCTTCAGGATGCAGAGAACCCTGCAAAGGGTCAGGATTAGAAAGTGGGGGAAGTGAAGAGGGGTGAGAGAGGGAGCTAAATCTATACCCTTCAGGATGACAGAGAACCCTAGAAGGGTCAGGACCAGGCAGAAACAGACGGGAGAGAAGGGAGGCAGGGGAGGAGTAGAATGTGGTGGGTGAAAGGAGGGAGGAGAGATAAGGAATAGTGAGGCCAGAGAAAATAGGGGTAAAACTAGGAATGGAAAAGAGAGAGCATTAGTGGGCAGAAAGAGAGGGGTAGTGGGGGAAGGACAGCAGTAGAGTGTTGAAATAGCACAGCAGGTTGTGGATGGTAGTAGAGAGTCGAAATGGCACAGTAGGTTGTGGTGGGGTGGGAGGAGGGTATAATAGCTGGTAGCATGTGAGGAAGTAATCAGAGGAAGGGTTCAGTTAGAAGACAGGAGATAAGTCAGGGATAGAGGAATAGGAATAGTGTGCAAGGGTGGGGAGGGTTGTGAAGGGGATAGTAACAAGTACAGTTAGGAGAATAGAAGAAAGTAGGGCTAAGGATAACACATCAGGGTTGGGAGAGTTGAAGGGGCTAAGAACAAATGCAGTTAGGGAATAGAAATGTTTAAGGGCTAAGGAGATTGAAGATTGGGAAGAGGAAATTATTATAGGAAGTGGCAGTGAGTTCCAAAGCGTTGGAAGTGATAGTGAAAGCTTCCAGCCTATGAAGGTAGATCAATGAGGAATAGCTCGGTGCATACTGAGTGGATCTGGGGGGTTAGGATGGAGGTGGAGGAGAGGTAAGAGGGGAGTCCCAAACCAGAATTTAGAAGTGAACTTGGTGCAGTGGAGAGATGCCTGCACTCAAGGGAGGGAAGCTAGAGAATGATACAAGGTACAGCGATGTGTGCAGGAGGGGAGTCAAGAGCAAGCGACAGAAAGCATTGAAGAGGTATCCAACCATGTAAGGGAAGACTTAGGAGCAGCACTGTAGACTATGTCCAATAGTCAAAAATAGGGAGTATCATTTTCTGAACAAGATCGTGCTTAACCAGTAGCTGTAAGGAACTACGGTTCCTATAAAGGGCGCGAAGCTGAGGAGCAGTTTTTCAGGATGGCGTCAATATGTACAGAAAAATTAAGGTGTTGGTCAAGCCAGGCACTCAGGTATTTGAAATAGATGGTGTCCTCTGTGTTGTTCCATCTAGGGTGTGGAAGGAGGGAAGAGAGAGAGAAGCCTAGAGAGTCTCTGCCTAGTGCCAAAGATCATGGAGACTGTCTTCTTGGCATTGAAGGAGAGCTGTTGTGAGCTTAGCCAGCATTGAACATTATTAAAGTCAAGCTGTAGTCTGGAAGTCACATTGGAGGAGATTGGCCAGAGGTGAACAAGACCATGTTGTCAGCATACATATGGCTAGAGGATGTCAACATTAAAACAGATTACAACAGATGTCAATACTATTCCATGAGTAGCCCTCAGGGTGTGCTGGAGTACAAGGCAGTCAGTGCCCTCCTTCCAAGAAATGAACACCTAACCTCTGCAACCTGGAAAATGGAGTCCACATACAAACCACAGAACTGCATCCTGATTTAACTAGGAGATCAAAGTCTAGATGTAAATTGAAGAAGTGAGTACAGCTGTAAACCAGAAAGCTGAATTCAAGAGCAAATCAGAGTGATGCAAATTGGAAACCAATCCAGATGCAAACCAGAGAATTAGGTTCATATGCAAATAAAAGCTGAACCAGAGGAAAAGTGAGAACAGGGTCTCATTGCAAACCAGACATGTAAGACCAGCTGCAAACCAGAAAATTGTCAGATGCAAACCACAGAACTGAGTCCCAATGCAAACCAGAGACGAAAGATAGGCTGCAAACCAGAGAACTGAGTCAGATACAAATCAGAGAACCAAGTCCAAATAAAAACCAGGGCTCTTTTCTAAAGATTGATGCCGCTGTGCCAATGGCAGCTGCACTGATCACTTATGCACCAGGGACCCTACACCTGATTCATGAATGGGTGGGGTCCCGTGCCCAAGTTCCACAGCTTGTCGACAAAAGTTGATGTATACAAAGGCAAGGTGCAGCGAGAGATTAACCACAAGCTGCCGGGTGGTCAGGTGGCATCAACGCCAGTACGGGGACCAGCCTGAAGGCTGGCAGTGTTGAGTGGGACAGGCAGGGATCAGGAAGCATGTAGAACATGGACGGAGCTGGGAGGTGGCAACAGGGTCATTGCAGAATGATGCTGTCCATGGGGATCAGTTGCCACATCCCTGGCACCATGGGGACCTGCAGGCACAGCAACATTGAGTGTGAGTGCTCTGGGTGCTGTGGAGGAGTGAGATACCACAGGCAGTCAGTGGTTCAGGTTCACTTCCACCCACAAAGGCTCCAAGGGTGGTGCAAGGCGTTAGACACTCTATTGGGTGATCTAGAGTCACATGCGTCCTGCTGTCAGAATCCCATTCAAGGGGATGTTGCAGCCAGGGTCTGCTGCAGGCTCCTTAGCACCCTGGCACACCCCCAACTTTGGCCCATGTCTTTTGCATGCGGTCTGGTGCAGGGGTTCCCTGTTGAGCTGCAGCTGGCCCTCCTGCATGCATAAACACTGCAGGTTGTCATTGAAGGTGCTCCTTGCATCAGTTCTGTTTGACTCAGGCACCTTGTGTCACAATTGAAGGTTTGGAAATCGAGCCCCAGAGATTTAAGTCCAGCTGTAAACCAGGGAACTGAGTCCAGCTGCAAACCCGAGAACTCAGTCCAGATGAAAATCAGAGAACCAAGTCCTGATATAAATCAGAAATGAGTCCAAATTTAAAGCAGCGAATAGTGGTGGATGAAGTCAGAAAAATTTGCTTTGCAGAGAATTTTGCTAATTTGTCAGAATTTATGATCTACTCTCAAGGCAAATTTCTACTTACATTATAGTAAAATTTGCCAATAGGGAAAATGGCACCTTCACCTAACTTTGCCTATGACTTATGGTTCTAAGGTGGAGTTAGCATGGATTCATGGGTTAGGAGGCTGCATGGGCTGTTTTTCCATGTGTAGGCTGAATTCAGTGCAGTGTGAGGAAGAGAGAGAGAGAGAGAGTTGAGTTTGTTGTGCTCTAGAGTTGTGTGCCAAAAACCTTCTAACACCACTTTAAATATGGAGTTTTCTGTCCAGAATCACTTTATTAAGTGTGCACTGTGCCTTGTGCTTGCAGATCACCAACTAGTTATTGATTGTGTGGTGTGTGTGTGTGTGTGTGTGTGTGTGTGTGTGTGTGCTGCGCTACATGTGTGTGTGTGTGATTTACCTAGTTTAAAACAGTAGTTTCAGTTTTTGTTTTGCAGACTGTGTTGTATGCTGTGGGAGGGAGTTTATCTGTACTGTAGCTCCAGCAACAAAAGGAAGGCTTGTCTTATAGTTTAGGCAATATGTAGTGATGTTTTACTTAGGGTTTGGGGTTATTTTTCCCTTTTTCTGTGGTTTGTTGCTTTACTTCTTTGGAACAGTGAGGTTTGTTTTACTGAATTATCTTTGTCACTATACTGTAGTCTAACTGTATTGATTTCATTTCTGTTGTTTGATAGAAATTAGATTTAGTTTGTGTACCTATCATAGAAACATAGAATTTGATGGCACATAAGGACCGCTTGGCCCACCTAGTCTGCCCATTTCCTACCTAATGGATAAGCTGCAGATCCTAGTTAACCAACAGCCTACTTTCTCCTACCCCCAGTAGAATTGCCTTATGTCTGTCTCATCCATTCTTAATTCCCCACTGTTTGTGACTCTATGACCTCCTCATGAAGGCTGTTCCATGCATCTACAACCTCTCTGTGAAGAAATACTTCTCACATTACCTCTGAGCTGTCCCCCATCTTTAAATTGTGCCCCTTGTTCTTGCACATCTCTTTTTGAAAGATGCTACCCTCTTGGACTTTGTTGATTCCCTTGAGGTATTTGAAAGTTTCTATCATGTCTCCCTCTCCCTCCTTTCCTCGGGCTATACAACTTAAGATTCTTTAGTCTTTTTCATATGTCTTCTAGTGCAGACCCTGTACCATTTTGGTTGCCCTCCTCTGGACAGCCTCCACTCTGTCTATGTCTTTGAGGAGATGGGGTCTCAGAACTGTACCACAGTACTCAGATGTGGTCTTACCAACTGTCTGTACAAAGGGCCAACAATTTCCTGTTTTCTACTGGTGATGCCTCTCCCTATGCATCCCAGTATCCCCCAGCCCTTGTTACTGCCTTCTTACATGGCTGGCCCACCTTTAGGTCATCTATCATCTTCGATGTCCCCGAGTCTGAAACCTTTGTTGTGTACTGGTTTTCTTAAAAAGAAAAATATTTCTGATGTTGTTGTTTTGTTTCCTACTGTCTGCATAAAGTGTTGTGTAGTCTTGTGTGAATCCCCAGTCCCTTAAATAATCCCTGTTGTGTATTGCTGTGTATTGTTTAGCAAAACAAATATTAAAAAAAAGCAAAAAGGAAAACAACTTGGTGTACTTGTTTCTGTGTAAGGTTGTGTGGTCTTGTGTGGGTGCCCCATGTTCATTAAATCCCTGTTGTATATTCTTTTACTAAACCCAGCCCCCACCCCTCCAAAAATGGAAAATAAAATTCCAGTGGTGTTGTTGTTTACTGTCTGTAAAGTGTCGTAAGTGCTGTGTAGTCTTGTGTGGGTCCTTAGTCTCTTAAATAATCCCTGTTGTGTATTGTTTAGTGAAACAAAAAAACAATTCTAGTGTTGATGTTTCTGTGTAAAGTCTTATAAAGTGTTGTGTGGTGTTGCGTGTCTCCCCAGTCCCTTAATCCTGTGTTCCAAAACCTACATATATAAGACATATATAAGCCTGTAAAAGACACTTACTAAAGGAGTTTCTGGTGCTGCTGTCAAGAAGAACTTAGTTTTGTGGTTCAAGGGTACCATAACCACTCCCAGTTGTGATGACGCAGGTTCATCAGGGGATGGTACTGATGGTAGTACTAACCAACCAGAAGTAGTCACTGCAAGTGAGGCATTAGTGTGGCCAAATTTTCTCTGCTAAATCTGTGGCATCAGTGCTGGTGGGTGCTGCTGGTGCTGGCAGTGCAGGCGTCAGGCAGGGACAACAAGAGCATTGCAAGAACCCAAAAGTTTTTGTCTGGGAATGTGATTGAGACCAAGGACTCAGAAGTGGTTGATGTCCCTAAAAGTTTTGCAGAAGAGCCTTAGTCACAGTGTGATGTTGCAGAACTGAGAGTTAGGCAACCAGATGCTGCTGAGAAGGAAATACAGGGTGATGGAAGTGAGGATGAAGAGGTGGATGAGAAGGACATATCTCAGGAGGTTAGCATCACAGGTGTGATGCGGATGATGATGCAGACCTCTACTGGAACCAGAGAAAAGAAAAGTATGGGCCAGGGACATACCATTAGTAATGTCCCTCCTCCCCCAGTTCTCCAGCTGTTGGGTCTTGAGCCAATAGTAGTAATAACAGAGGATGAGTCAATGATTGCAGCAGAGCAGAAATCATGCGACAGAACACCCATTTCTAGACCTCCAATAACGTCCCAGTATCCGATCCACTGCCATCATGTGGAAGTAAGGGACACAAAATCCCTAGTTTGGGATTTTTACATTCTGACCGCAAAGATGAAATAGTAGCTATCTGCAAGCTATGCCAAGTGTGCGTGCACCATGTGAAAAAGGGTAGCCACCTTGGCACTGCTGAGCAACACACACGCCTGAAGTCCTGACACCTGGCATGCTGGACTCAGCAGCAAAGGAAACTGGTTCAGTGGGTGGGGGCCTTCTCCTTATCGATCTCATTCAGCAAGGCATCCATAGTGCCACAGTACAGATCCAGGGTGAGATTCTGAAGTAAACATGGAGGATTACTACAGGTATGAGGAGGAGGAGGAAGACTTGGTGGATTTCCTAGTAGTGGCAGAGAAGCAGTGGTGGTGTGAGTATTAGCACCCACAGTCAGCAAAGCACATCAACCCTGTCCCTAAAACTTCCAAAATCATATAATTCATTCATTCAGTATCTGTGACCCCTGAGTCCAAATCTACCCCATCATCTATGTCACCAGTGCACAGAGCCCAGATGTTTGGTGTCTCCAGCCCAAAACCCTGACTGGTGCAGCCTACATTGCAAAGCATGTTTCAGTGGTCACACCAAATACCTACCAAATCATGCTGTTACACATGAACTTAATGCAGCAACTGCCAAAATGCTGGCAACTGATCTGCTGCCATTCTCATTTGTGGAGAATGCAGGGTTCTGCAGGTTGATGGTACATGCCTGTCAAAAATGGAAGATCCTATTATGCATGTATTTCTCCACCCTGCTTTTTGGAGCCATATAGGACTGTGAATCAGACAGGAAAATATGCCCTGCAGCATTTTGCATCACCATACATCCATCCAAGTATGGATATGTGAACCAGTGGCCAAATAGCTGGTAGCTCTTATCTAAGTAGTACAGCCCATTAAGCACAGGTACACAGGGTAGTATTTTATGCTGGTATGGGAAAAAAATGTATGAAACCCAACTGTGCTGGTAGCAACATACTGGTTATTCCCCAGAATGCCACGATAGAATGATGAGTGTACCAGGCTCACACACAGGTCAAAAAATGTTAGAATTGCTCCTGTTCAAAACTGATGACTGGCTGCACCCACTTTCACTGAAGCAGGTTTCATAGCAAGCAATAATGACTCAATGTGATGAAATGCATCAGTGATGGTGGGTTTCTCAGGTTCTCTGCATGGCACACTGTCTTAATCTTGCAGTGCTGGAGTTCTGGCATATCCTGAAATCAAGGCAATGTTGACTGTGGCCTGCCACATCTGTGCCCACTTTGCTCATTTTGAAAGGCGCCTAACCACCTTATGCAGAGACAGATCTAAAACAAGCTGCCTCAGCATTGTCTCAAGCTGGAAGTTGTCAAGAGATGGAACTCAGCACTATACATGATTGAGCCCTTGTCCAAGCAGTACAAAGCCATCTCAGAATACCTGCCACTGCACACAAGCTGTGACAGTTCAGGAGCACCCATGTGTCTGATAGCTGAGCAATGGTGACTCGTGGATGGCCTGACTATGTTTCTGAGGCCATTTGAGATACCACACAGGCAGTGATTGGGGACACTGCCTCTATCAGTCAGGCCATCCCACTGCTAAGGGTGCTGAGGCAGACCTTGTGAAATGTATAGCAGGTGCAGGAGGCAGGAGCAGATAGGTCATGCTGTGCATTAATGGAACACATGCTGTAAAATTAGACAGCCATATCCACATTTCAACCATTCTGCATTCTGCCAAGTTTGGAATTGCCACAATGCTGGACTCACAGTATAAGAGGGACCTGTCATCCAAACTCAGTGGGCATGATCAGGTGCAACATCTAACTGATCAGTTTGTAAGATGGGTTCATGAGGCACAGATGTCACAGGCACAGTTCTAGCGAGCCACAGCATGGCAATGATGACAGACCAGGTGTTACTACCACCTCACTTAAGCGAGCTGAAAAACAATGGCTGCTCATAGGGATGACAATTGCCCATAAATCCACTTTTGAAATGCTTTGTCATAGGTGGGAATTGAAGATGTGGAGGACAAGGAGGAGCAGGCTGATGAGTCAGTAGGATTGCATGCAGCACAGTGCATGGTAGAGGCATGTTGGCAGACACCAGCCACCTGAAGATATGGGAAGGCTGCTGCTGTACTGGAATAGCAAGATAACTGAGCGGCCAGCGTGACCTCCAGAGCAGTGAAATATCTGAGCTGTACTCCTCTAGTGTGAGCATTTGCTGCTGTTTTTGACAGAAGAGAACACTTTGGTTTCAGAGCAAGATACAGCAGTCTAGAACTACAGATATGTTACTGATAAAATCACTTCTATCTCTGCAGGAGTTAGTACCTGTTTGGATTAAGCAAACAGATACTTTATTAGAAGAAGAGGGTCTCATTAAAGTAAAAAAAAAAGAAGAAAGTCAATGTGTGTTTCTCTAAGGAAGAGAGCTATTACCTTAAGTTACTGAGTCAGAGCAGAGGGTGAATCTAATTGGGGTGTGGCTTAGCAGCTTAGTAGTACAAAAGCAGCTGTCCAAGCACAGCTTCCTGCTGTTTTTGACAGAAGAGAATACTTTGGTTTCAGAGCAAGATACAGTAGTCTAGAACTACAGATTTTTACTAATTGCACTCCTTCCCATCCCTCCACCCACCCAAAGCCAGTTCTACTTTTATAGCCACTGGATTTGACTGACAACAGGAACTTCCTGTTTGGCAGTAGGAAGGAAGGATCACTGAGACACATTAGTTCCATCAACCTTGAAGGAACCTAAAAATAACTTTTCTCCCCGCTGCTGGAGGTCTGAATCCAAGAATGAAAGAAGGAGACTACTGAAGACTACAGAAAGTAGAACAGGAAGGGCAAGAGTTGTAAGGGCACATAAGGCAGTAGGAAAGTAAGTGTAAAAAACATAGAGGGAGGAGACAGTAAGCATACAAAGCAACAGGAGAAGGGACACAAAATAAGTCAAGATGGGAGTGGTGCAGTGCAATGGCTATGGGGCAGCAGTGTTCGGAGACATTCTGGAGGCTGTGATGCTTCCCTGTTTGCAGGCACCTCTCTGGTCTGAGGAGGAGGTTGCCCATCTCCAGGCTGACCTGGTTAGGATTCGTGAAACCTCTTCCTCCACCCAGGGACCACCAGGGCCACCACCGTTACCTCCAGAGGTTGCCAAGAAAGAGGAGCTGTTGGACCAAGGTGGGCTCAGGGAGGAGAGGGTGGTGGAACAGATGTGCATCCTCCAGCTGTACCTTTCTACAATTCATATGCTGTTCTGGCAAAGAGTGGCTCCTCTGTGGAGGCACCTGCAGTGGAGACCAAGGAGGATGCTGGGAACCTCCACAAAGGAGACCCACAGGAGGGTGACAAAACCCACAGGGAAGGAAACATCTCCTGGTGGGGGACTCAATCATTAGGGGGTAGAAGTGGGGATGAAGGGATAGGGATGTAAGGTGTCTGCCTGGCGCCACGGCTTGAGGGACAGGAAGCGAATCCTCAGGATCGCGTGGAGCAGCTGCACGAGGGAGGAAGCTGGATGTCATTGTCCACCCAGGGACAAATGACCTGGCTGTTAATGGATAAGAGCGTGCAAGAGGAGTTTGTGGAGTTGGGGAGGGGCCTTAGACTAGTAGCATGCGGTAACCTTCTTGGAGGTGCTGCTTGTCTATGGCAAGGATGATGTTAGGGTATTCCACACCATGGGATTCAATGAATGGTTGAAAAACTGGTGTGGAGCTTAGGGTTTTGGCTTCATTGGGGATTGGGAGTCACCTGGAGGGATGCAGGCTTATACTGGCGCGATGGTCTGCATCTGTCCGGGGAAGCAGGATCCTAGGTGACAGGTTTAAATGCTTCATTGGCAAGCATTTAAACTAGCCAAGGGGGGAGACACTGAAAGGAACAGGGAAATCCCAGCCTCCCCACGAAACACAGTAGTTAGAGAGGTAAACAACAAGGTAGAGAAGTCAGTAGGGACTGGACAGGAATAAATGCAGAAAAAGGCGGTAAGGGCAGGGATGGGGCTAAAGGGTAAGGCCATAAAAAAAAATACATGGAAGGTGATGAGTACCAATGCCCACAGTCTGTGCAACAAGCTCCCTGAACTAGTGGCCTTGATGGAAGAGGGATGCCTGGATATTTGCAGTCACTGAAACATGGTACACAGAAAACCATGACTGAGATGTCAACATACCAGGTTACACAGTCAACAGGAGGGACAGGGTGGGTAGAGGAGGAGGAGGAGTAGCTCTCTATATAAGGAAAGGATTAAAGCAACAGAACTAAAGAGTAAACAGAAGTTGATGAGTCACTATGGGTCACCCTGGAGACAGGAAATGGCACCACAATTGTATGGGGGTTGTGTACAGACACCAGCTCAGGGAGGAAACAGACAAGAAAATGATAGAAGGCATCCTTAAAATGGCAGAAAAAAGGGAGATATTGTTGATGGGGAACCTGAATATGCCAGATGTTAACTGGAGTACCTTTGCTGCAGGCACATCCAAGAGTAGGGTCATTCTGATGCCTACAGGGGCATGCCTCAGACCTCTAGTGTTGGAACCCACTCGGAGGCGCAATCTTAGACTTGGTACTCTAAAATGGAGAAGGAGAAAGGATCTCAGATTTAGAAGTGGGTAGCCATCTGGGAACAGGTGACCACCAAACAGTGTAGTTCAATAAACACAGCCATACAAAACAAGAGTATTGGACTTTAGGAAGCCTGGCTTTGGAAAATGAGAGAGTGCCTCAGAAAAG
This sequence comes from Neoceratodus forsteri, assembly GCA_016271365.2. NCBI lineage: Eukaryota > Metazoa > Chordata > Ceratodontiformes > Ceratodontidae > Neoceratodus > Neoceratodus forsteri. The sequence goes on from CM057456.1 coordinate 1,876,704,377, forward strand.
CACTAGCAAATGGGCAAGAAGGAGGGTGGAGGAATAATGGGAATAATCAAAACAGCCATGCGAGACAACAAGCCTTTGTGTGAAGCAAATCAACAAAACAGAATGAAGGAAAAACACTATGGTTCTCAAAAGAGGTGGTAGGGATGGTTAAGGAGAAAAGGATAGCATTCAGGAAATATAAGGAAACACAGAAGGAGCAGGACAGAGAACTTTATCAGTTAAAGCAGGAGGAGGCAGGAAGGCAGTCAGAATAGTAAAGGCACAAACTGAGGAAAAGATAGCCAACTCTGTTAAGAAGGGGATAAAACATTTTATAGGTACATTAGGGAGCAAGAAAGACCAAGGGAGGGATACAGAGACTTAATAAAGGGGAGGAATGTGGGCAGAGGGTGACAGTGAAAAAGCAGAAATGCTGAACGAATATTTCTGCTCAGTATTCACAGTGGAAAAGGAGGAGGAGGAGGAGGTACCTACACCAAACAAGGGAGAAACACTGAATGGGGGGTCGATACCAGTCCATTCACAGAAGAAAGGGTTTTGAAAGAACTCTTGAAACTGAGGGTGGACAAAGCAATGGGGCCTGATGGGATTCACCCAAGAATTCTAAAAGAATTAAGGATAGAACTAGTAACATCACTGACTACTCTCTTTAACAAATCATGGGAGGATGGGGTGGTACCTGAGGACTGGAGGAGAGCAAAGGTGATTCCACTTCATAAAAGTGGGAGCAGGGCAGGCAGGAAACTGCAGGCCAGTTAGTTTGACTTCAGTGGTAGGGAAAATGATGGAATCATTTCTGAAGGAAAGAATTGTTGAGTACCTAGAGGCCAGTGGGGACTGGGACCCAAGGCAGCATGGTTTCACAGCAGGAAGGTCATGTCAGATGAACCTAATAGATTTCTTTGACTGGGTGACCAAAGTAGTAGACCAGGGAGGGGCTGTGGATATGGCCTACCTAGATTTTAGCAAGGCATTTGTCACAGTTTCACACAAAGATTAATATACAAGTTAGCCAGCCTTGGAGTGGGTCCCAAGGTGGTAGCCTGGATAAAAGGCTGGCTGAACAACAGGACGTGAAGGTAATAGTAAAGAGTCCACAGTGAAGAAAGAAATGTAACTAGTGGGGTACCACAGGGTTCAATACTGGGACCGGTCCTCTTTAATGTCTTTATAAGCGACATTGGAGAGCACCTGGAAGTAAAGGTATGTCTCTTTGCAGATGACACAAAGATCTGCAACAGGGTTGATACACACGGTGAGTGAAAAGAATGAAAAGGGACTTGCAAGGTTGGAGGAATGGTCAAATATGTGGCAGCTCAGTTTCAATGCAAAGAAGTACAAGGTAATGCATCTGGGAAACAAAACCCAGGGAAAAGTACACAATGGGGGATGAGTTAATAACAATAACAAAAATCGAAAGAGACCTAGGCGAATTATATCAGATGACATAAAGGTGGACAAGCAATGTAAGAAGGCAGTAAGAAGGGTTGGGGGATATTGGGATGCATAGGAGAGGCATCAACAGTAGAAAACATGAAGTTGTTATCACCTGTACAGACAGTTAGTGAGACCCCGCCTGAGTACTGTGTGCAATTCTGGAGGCCCCATCTCCGCAAACATATAGACAGAGTGGAGGCTGTTCAGAGGAGGGCAACCAAAATGGTGTAGGGTCTGCACCAGAAGACATATACGAGAGAGACTACAGCAGCTTAATATGTATACCCTTGAGGAAAGGAGGGAGAGGTGGACATGATAGAAACTTTCAAGTTTCTCAAGGAATTAACAAAGTACAAGAGGGTAGTATCTTTCAGAAGAAGAGATGTGCAAGAACAAGGGGCACAATTTAAAGATAGAGGGGATGGCTTCAGAGGTAATGTTAGAAAGTATTTTTTCACAGAGAGGGTTGTGGATGCATGGAATAGCCTTCCTGAGGAGGTTGTGGAGTCAGGAACAGTGGGACAATTCAAGAATGCATGGGACAGGCATAAGGCAATTCTAGTGGGGGTAGGAGGAAGTAAGCCATTGATTAACTAGAATCTGCAGCTTATCCATCAGGTAGGGAAATGGGCAGACTAGGTGGGCCAAGTGGTCCTTATCTGCCATCAAATTCTATGTTTCTATGTTTCTATGGAGAGGTATTTAGTTCAGTGGGAACCATGGCACAGGACAGGTGTACAGATCTATTGCCTGAAAAGTTGGCATACTAACATATATTAAAATGAATGACGGGAACATTCCATCTAGGACAAGTCCATCTGTGTCTGTGCCACATGATGATGATGGTGGTGATGAGGATGAAACAGAACAGCAATGGTGGTTAGTGGCAAACTGCATTCCATTGAGGTGGATGAGGCATTCATGGAAAAAGAATTTCCAAGTGGGAACAATTGCAGTCTGGATAACTGCGAGGGCTGATTCCTTGATGAGGATTATGATGGTAGCAGCGCATTAAAAATGTTTTTAGATCCCTCCTTCCTCCTTATATGTTTAATCTTTTCCTTTAGTATTGATTTTTTTCCCGTCAGTCTTTTCCCCAAGTTGTGCCATGCTTCAGTACATTCATATAACACATCTGAGCAGCCAGCCTGCTTTTAGCCATCCTGCCAGTGCTGTCACTGCCAGTAGAGTCACCAACCAGCCAGCCTGCTTTTAGCCATCCTGCCAGTGCCACAGTAATCCCACAGCCAATCAATCTGCTTTTAGCCATCCTGTCAGTGCCAGTAAACCACCAGCCAATCAGCCCTCTTTAGACACCCAGTCACTGCTGCCAGTAATCCCACAGCTAGCCCACCTGCTTTTAGCCATCCCGCCAGTGCCAAAATCCCAAAGCCAGCCAGCCTGCTTTTAGCCATCCCGCCAGTGCCAGTAATCTCACAGCCAGCCAACCTGCTTTTAGCCATCTTATCAGTGCCAGTAAACCCACCAGCCAGCCAGCCTGCTTTTGCCAATGCCATCCCACCAGTGCCAGTAAGCCCACCAGCCAGCCAACCTGCTTTTAGCCAATACCATCCTGCCAGTGCCAGTATGCCCACCAGCCAGCCAGCCTGCTTTAGACATCCTGCCAGTGCTGCCACTGCCAGTAAACCCACCAGCCAGCCAACCTCTTTAGACATCCTGCCAGTGCCACCAATAATCGCACAGCCAGCAAGCATGCTTTTAGCCATCCTGCAAGTGCCAGTAAGCCCACCAGCCAACCAGCCTGCTTTTAAACATCCTGCCAGTGCTGCCACGCCAATAAACCCACCAGCCAGCCAATCTCTTTAGACATCCTGCCAGTGCCACCAGTAATCCCACCAGCCACCTGAACTACAGCAAAGGCCAACAGTGTATGCTGGCATGGTAAATTCATTTCATGTAAAGCATCAGTATTTGTTAGTCGGCCAAAACTGTCATTCAGTACTTTTTAAATTGTATTTTTGACATCTAAATTTATCACCATGCTCCATTCATTCTTGCTTTGTACAGACAGTGTCAAAAGTGCTTTTACAACTGTTGTTGTAATTAATGACTCACATTAATAAAGATGGCCAGCATTTGCAGTTTTTTAAGTGTGTTCTACAGAGGATATCCCAGATATTAGGATGGTATGAACACATTTCTGCTGTGATAAAGAACAGATAGCACTGTGCTACGATATTTAATTTTTTCATGGCTTGGTGGCACAGGACTGACCTTTGCCTTGTCCCAGGAATGAAATAAAATGACAAATAAAATGGTCTCTTAATATCTTTGGCAAACAAATCTTATTGCTGAAGAAAACTTTATACTGGGGAACAAATACTGATGCTTTAAATCTGTTTTACTTTTCTTTTGTCTCCTCTGTGTTTAGACAGCACACAAGCCATTGAGTGTTCCAGCAGCACCACTTGGTGTGGCATTGTTGTGCCAGTAATGGCATGTCCATCAATAATCTGGCAGTAAGAATGTGACATGATTTTATTCTGTCCCTAATTTATCTATCTTTTCCTGTCACAGGTGAACAGTGACACAGTGGCCATGCCAAGTCAAGCTAATAATGTCTCTTTCTTCACAGGTAACACTTTCTCATACATCTGGAAACTTCATTCCATGGCAGGGCCAGACCATCACCCATCTGACAGTAGGTATCCTTTTAGAAAGTTATTTTCTGTTTTAAGTTTTTAATTATGCTTTTGTTTCATTAGTGTAAAATGTTTATTGTTCAACTTTATAAGAAGTCATTACAATTTTGTCAGACAAGATAATAAATACAATCTTTTATATCTCCATATATAACAAATACATCATTAAATACTAACATAGATAATAAATATCCACTATATTCAAAAGCTTCTTTAAATATTAACAAGTGCAATCTACATACAAGCTTAACTTTATCTGAGGAGTAACATTTCTACCAATGTTTATAAATAAACTTTCTTTTAAAATTCATCCTATAGTGTATAGTGTACCGCAACTCAGTATAGAGCATACATAGCATATCAATACAGTGAGTTAATAAGGGTAAAGACAGAAGGACAAAGTCGAAGAGCGAATTCTGAAGCAGCACCTACAATTAATGGCAAATGGTATGCTCTGTGTCAAAGAGCACCTCAGAGTAAGATAATTAGAAGTAGCAGGGGTTCAGGAGGCACAGCCCCCATTGGGGGTATGGGAGGCAGATCCCCACATAGCAAAAATTCTGCTATAATATTTTAAGCCCACATGCTTTAGCAAGTGCAATAACAACAGATCATACCGTTCTAGCTCCTGCAGAGATGAGCTGAACTGACTGCTTCCTTTCAAGTCTGTTGCTCATAACAGTACATGCGACATATAGCAGTTTTTGTATAAGCACACAAAAACACTTAAGAGTCAAAGTCTATCTGTCAAGTTGGAATATGTGCCAGAATCACTCATAATGATGGGTCACCATGATTTTAGTAGTACCGTTAATGTAGTCGCTGTTTCAGTTCCAATGTTTTGACGCTTGCTGTTAATTATTCACCTTTATCACATGGAGCCGAGCATACTACAATGTCTAAATAATTTGTGTTTTGTTTTCATATCAGGTTTGACAGTGATACATCATGCCAGCAACATGAATAGCTGGCATTAGGCGCAAGGCTTCAAGGGAGCTAAGGCTGGCACAGGGGATCAAAGAAGGGAAAAGGATTTCTTCAGGGGAACCAGGCAGACACAGGAGGGTGGGGTTATGGATGGGGTAATCCCAGTGAAAAGGGTACTGGAGGACCTTAGTTCCCTGAGGGTTGATAAGGCTCCAGGACCAGATGGTGTGCATCCAAGAGTCCTGAGACAGTTGGCGGGGGTCCCAGCCAGAGCGCCTGGCAGACCTGTTCAACACCTCTCTAGAAACATAATGTATACCTCAGGAGTGGAGGATGGCACATGTGGTGCCCCTGCATAAGAGTGGGCCCAAGAACAGCCAGGTAACTACAGGCCGGTCAGCCTTACTTCCATTGTAGGGAAGCTAATAGAGTCTATTCTCATGGAGAGATTGGTGATCTTAATGGAGGAGAACGGGCTCCAGGATGATAGACAACATGAATTTGTCACAGGTAGACCCTGCCAGACCAACCTGATTGACTTTTAGGATTGGGTGACAAGGGCACTTGATAAGGCCATGTGGTGGATGTCTTGTATTTGAACTTTAGCAAGGTCTTTGACTCGGTGCCTCATGGGAGGTTAATCAGTAAACTAAGGGCTCTGAAAGCCAGTGAGAAATTGGTAGTATGAGTTTGGAACTGGCTGCAGGATAGGCAAAAGTGGATAAGTGTTAGTGGGGAGCTCTGCGTCTCCCCAGGTGTCACCATGGGGTGTAACAAGGCTCAGTACTCAGGCCAGTGTTATTCAATGTCTTCATTGGAGATATAGCAGATGAGATCAAGAGTAAAATTAGCCTGCTCACCGACAACACTAAAATTGGTGGGGTGGAGGACAGTGAGATGGAGGCAGGTTCTGCAAGATGATTTGGCAAAGCTTAAGTGCTGGTCTGACATTTGGCAGATGAGACTTAATGCTAAAGTGCAAGGTCATGTGCTTGGGAGTCAGAAACCCTAGGTATGGCTACTAGCTAGGGAGTGCAGTTGTGCTCCTCAGTGGAGGAGAAAGATCTAGGGTACAAATTACAGGGACATAAATCATTCTCGCAGCACAGGAAGGTGGCAACAAACTAAAAATGCTGGGGTGCATTGCCAGAGGAACTCTACTTCAAGGAAGGAAGTCATCCTGCTATTGTACAGGTTGCTGGTGAGACTGCACTCAGAGTACATGTGCAGTTCTGGCACCCATACTTAAAGAAATACATTGGTTTACTGGAGGGTACAACACAGGGGCGACAAAATGATCCTAGGCTTGGGGACATGCCATATGAGGAAAGACTGAGGGAGCTCAACATGTATTCCCTGGAGGTTAGGAGAGAGAGAGGATATGATTGAGACCTATAAATATTCAAAGGACATAAAAGGGTAAGTTCTGAGGACATGTTCAGACTAAGGGGAGGAATATGAGAGGTCATAGTCTGAAATTGGAGGGGGTAGATTCAAGAGGAAATGAGGAGGCACTGTTTCACAGAAAGGGTGGTGGCAAAGTGGAGCCAACTGCCAGAGGAGGTGATTTCACTAGCAACTTGGGCAGTTTTAAGAGGGGTAGGACAGGGTCAGAGGTAAGGTCATAACTAAGGAGAAACAGGGGAGTGGGAGGAGGTATTCTGGGGATAACACAGGTGTTTGGGGGCAGCTGCAGTAGATTAGACTGGGAGCTGCATACTTAGCAGACTTATTAGACTGCTGTGGCATTTTCATATGTTCCTATGTTCATACGTTTGTATCCTCCAACACTGTACATTGGGTACACTCTATCATTGGATGTACAATCATCATGCAAAGCAGTCCTCCAGTCTCCCACTGACTCTGCTAGTCTAGAATTTTAATTTTATTTATTGCACATATGTGAAATACCTGAAACAAGAGAAATGGGAAAAGACAACAGTCATCTTGCCCTATGGCTAAGGTCCTATGATTTCAGAAAAAAATACTTATTTGCCAGGCTACGCAAGTGTAAAATAAAAAAGCTATGATAACCCATGCAGCAACAACACTGAATCGTGGTGATAAATACCTGCAAGGTGAGAAATAGTGACAAAAGATGTTTAGAAAGACAGTGGTTTCACTGTCTCACACCCAGACAGAGCCCACCTCCCAAAATATAAATACTTAACTTTGCTGGTATGTCAGTAGCCATATCAGGTACCATTGAGCAGCAACACAGTACTTTTGACTTCTCAGAGCACTTCTCCTTTCTGGGCATCAAGAGAATTTTACAGAACAAGAAGACAAGGAGACTATCTTTCTCATGCACTTATGCATTTCATGGACTGCAGCAGCAGCACAGTATGTTTTGACTTCTCAGAGCACCTCTCATTTCTGGGCATCAGGAGAATTTTATAGGACAAAACAACAATGAACTTTTGTTTGTCAGCCACTGTATGTACTATGGTGTGATAACAAGATGTAGCAGCTTGCACAAATTTTTAAACACTCGAGAACTCTTCATGGACAATACAAGTTATGTAAATTGTGATTTTGGCACACTTCAGAACTGAGTAGCACAACAACAGGGCACTCTACCACACACAGCATAGTATCATGTAGTGGTACCTGTAGCACAGTGTGACAAATTTATTCTGCTAGTTGACAGAAATTAAGCAGCATTTGTCAATGCCGAATGTTGTCGTGCTGGCATTGGCAGTGGGATGTAGGAGCTAGAGACGATAGTGCTGTGATTTTGTTAATGTGTCCCAAAAGGTGATTTTGCACAGCAAGCACGACATTGTGCACCGTAGCTGTGGAAAGGCATTTTGGGCAGGCTGAGAAATGGCAGCTGGACTGTTGATAAGGAGATGTGCACAAATGCCAATGGTGAAAATGTGGCATGAAAATATTGCAGATTGACGGAGTTACAAGAGTGTGTGGAAACTGAGCAATGCACGCTTGCAAGCATGATCATTGTATGAATGTTTGGCACAAAATTTTAACATAGGCATTTTAGGACCTCTGCTCATGAAAGTGTCACCGTCATTTCCTCAAACTGTCCCGAAAACTGATTTCAGACAGCAACCATGCAATTCTGTGCCAGACGGTGAAAACACATTTCAGGCAGCTGTACTGTTCATAAGGAGGTATGGAAAATGCCAATGATGAACAGCTGGAGTGAAACTATTACAAATTCACAAAGTCATGAGCGCATGCAAACTGTGCAATGCATGCTCGTAAACACTCATTGCATTGACTTTTGTCCCCACATTTTCAACATAGGCATTTTAGGACATCTGCTAATGAACAGTGTCACTGTCATTTTCATCATGTGTCTCGAACACGGACTTTCCACAGCAACCGCGATATTCTGCACCGGAACTGTGAAAACAGATTTTGGTCAGGATGTGAAAAATGACAGCTGTACTGTTCATTAGGAGTGCAGAACAATGGTATTGTTGAAAATCTGGAAGTAAAAATATAAGTTTGTAGATGTCGGTTGAGTGCAAACTGCATAATGCACACTTGTAACACAGTCATTTTATGGAGTATTGTCACCAAATTTTCAACACAGACATTTTAGGACCTCTGCTCATGAACAGTTCACTGTCATTTTACGTCATTGTCCAGAACACTGATTTCGTGACTGCGACAGTGCTATTCTACGCGGAAGTTGCGAAACACATTTTGCCAGGATATGAAAATGACAGCTATACAGTTCACAAGAAGGTGTGGTAAAATGCCAATGTTGAGAATCTGGCATGAAAATATTGGCGAATTTGCTAACTTACAAGCATGTGTTGCGCAGTTGCTACAGCACGCTCGTGAAACAGTCATTTTTGATTTTCCTACTAAATTTGTAACATAGGCTTTTGAGAGCCCCTCTCTGAATAGTGGCACTGTCACTTCGTTACTCAGTCCTGAAAGGTGATTCAGTGCAGTGACTGTGAAATCACCTTCGGGACCAAATAACGCCATGACAGTGCAAGAATTCATGAGAACAGGTCCCAAAACTACATGTTGAAAATTGGGGGCAAATTCACAAAATGCCTGAGATAAGCATCAAAGTTGGAAAAACCCTATTTATTCCATTATACAGCTTATTGGCATTTCCTCAGTTCGTGGTCGGCTTTGAAGAGTGCAGACGTGTTCCCGATCCACGAAGATTGTCGTGCCAGACTCCGGAGGTAAGTATGAGGTGAGGGGTGTGGGGAGGCAGGAGTGCGCAGAGGGTGAGTGCAGGTGGGGGAGAGCAGAGACTACAGGGACCGTTTTCATGTTACAGGTTAAAAAGAAAAAAAACATGCAAGACAGTTTTTTGCAGGGGATTTGCACGCTGGGTGGGCGCCCAGCATGCCACCTAACTGTTTGGGGGATGTCTGTAGCCAATGGGGATTGGGCACCCCTCATCAGCAAACAATACAAGAGGGGGAGGAATTTATGCCAACGGAGATTGGGCACCCTCATCTGCACACAAAGAAGGGTGGGAGTACACAGCCGAGGGGGACTGGGCACCACCCTCGGCATTAAACAATGGGGCGTTCTTTATTCTGACAGGGAGTGGGCTCCCCCGTCGGCACATTCCATAGGGGGGCAGGGGCAGCCGACAGGGGATTGGGTACCCCTGAAGTCGGCAGTTCGGCGGCAGTGTACCACCATGTGCAGAATGTTGGGTAAGAGCACATCAAGAAAGGTCTGCTGCATCTGATGAGCTTTGCTCGGATTGCAGTGGACCTTTTCTTAGATGTGCTCTGCCACATTATGTATGCATGGTGTGGCGCTAGTATACACGCTGATTGGGGAATGCCCTGCATTCACCCAACAGCTACTGTGCCCAAATCCCTACTGTCCTAAGATGTTGGTTGCGCAAGCGCACCAACATAAAAAGAGATAGGCAGATAGGGGTGTGAAAGTTAGACCAAATATAGTAGGGATTTAGGAAATATAATATTTTAAGACAGTAGAAAAGGAACAATAAAACAGAATTTTTTTTTGCTATTTCTAAACTTTTTTATTTTTGGGAGGGAACAAAGGACTACAAAACTTGATAAGAGAAAGACTGTAACTAAAGACTATAAAGAAGAGGATAGGACAATTTTATTTGCTATTTTACACTTTTCTTTTTTTTTGGTGGGGGGAAACGAAGAAGGACTACCAAACTTAGAAAGACTATACTCTAAATACTATAAAGAGAAAGAGAACAGGACCAATTTTTTTGGGGGGTATTTTTATACTTTTTGGGTGTATTTTGTTTTTAGGGGGAACACAGAAGTATAAAACTTGAAAAGAAAGACTACAAGAGGATAGGACAGAATTAAACAGGAATGGGACAAAGACAGAAAAAATAAAAACAGATCAATTCACAATCACACAGCCCCACTTCCACCCATACCACCACTGTGGAGCTCCTCCATCACTGCCAGAACCTTCTTCTGATTCTCAAGAATAACTTTAATGTCCTGTTGGACCTCAGTGAGCTGGCAGTGGAGGTCGGTCACTTCCTGCCTCATTGAGACCAGCTCTGCTGCAGTTGTTGTTGGTGGTGGTACTGCTGTTTCCTCCAGAGGATGGAGAGGAGGAGGAACTGGAACAGAGGGTGCTGATGCTTCTGCCCAGCATCATGCTACAATGGCACTTGCATGTCGAGTCTCACAACAGGCCTGCCTACCCACTGCCTGCACGGGTGGGCCACCAAACCCACCCCTACTTACCCCGCCCCAGAGCTTGGCCTCCACCTGGTGTAACAACAAGTGGGTCCTCTTGCCCTGTGCAAAGGTGGCTACATTTCTTCACCAAGTGGACCTGCTTGCTGCAGATATTACAAGTGACCACACTCAGATCACTTGAGTCACTCATAAAAAGGATGACACAAGCAATGACCTGGGGTAGGGGCGGCATTGGTAGGCTGCTGCTGCTGCTAGAATGACAGGTTCTTTTGCAGAGGGAGGTGGTGGTGGTGGTAATGGTGCTGCAACTATGGGGGGCAGGGTTCCTCCCACCACGCCTTCACCCTCATGCTGTTGCTTCTGCTGTTTGTCACACTCCAGGACTGGTGGGAGGGGCAACACTCCTGTCCTCCTGCTGCTCAGGTGGGGCTTCCGCTGCTGCTGCTACTTCTGGAGCAGGAGGTATGGTTGGGGTTGCTCCCGCGAACTGTGCCTGATTCAGATGGATGGTCAGGGACCACCACAGGTCCAGACACCACGATGGCCTGGTGTACCAACTCAATGCTCCATTGGGGAAAGATGGGGCATTTAATAAAAAAAAAAAAAAAGAAACTCAGAGAGACCAGATAGAAAGCAAACAATGAAGGAAAAAAGAGAGCAAAAACAATTATAAACAAAGATTAAGTTATTAAGAAAGTTTAGAAACAAAAGGAGGTTTAGAAATAAAAGCTTCCTTAAAAGTTCTTTTGAAATGTGTGACTTTCTCTCACTCTGCTTCTGCCTGCTGCAGATTACCTCATACTGTCTCACTCACTACACTGAAAAGAAACTGAAAGCAACACACTTTCTGCCCTGGCAACATAACATGTGACCTTCAGAATGTCTCTCATGTGAACAGGACTTTTTTTTTGGGAGTGTACATTTCACTTTGCTAATGCAAAGGCAAAGTTTAAAGGTGAAACTGAAAGGCACAGTTACTATAGGTAAATTTTCCATTCAACAGGAGAAATTTGTGAACTTGCCCACAGAGATGAATTGGGTGACTTGACCAGAACTTCACCTGCATATTAAAATTTCTCAACATCTCAAGCAATGAACTATCTCCTAATGCAAACAAGATTCTTAAGACGAGCTTCAACCTAGCAAACTGATTTCAGATGCAAACCAGCAAACCATGGCCTGATACTAACTAGAGAATTGAGTTTCAATGTAACCCAGACACTTAAAACCATCTGCAAACTTGCAGCCAGTGAACTGAGTCCAAATGCAAACCAGATACCTAAGACCAGTTGCAAACCATTGAACTGAGTAGAGGTGCAAACCAGAAATGCATGTCTAGATGCTAACTGGAGAACTGAGTGCAGACCCAAACCAAAGAACTGAGTCAAGATGCCAACTGGGAACTGAGTCCAGATTTTAACCAGAGATCTGAGTCCAGATGCAAACTAGAGAACAAAGTCCAAATGCAAATCAGAAGCTGAGTCCGGATGCAAACCAACAAACTGCCTGCTGATGCAGACCAAAGATCTGGGTCCAGGTATAAACCAGGGAACTGAGTTCAGATCCAAACCAGAGAAGAGAATCCAGAAGCAAACTAGAACACCAAGTCCAGATGCAAATCAGAAACTGAGTGCTTCAGCAAAACCAGAAAACTGAGTCCTGATACAAACCATAGAACTATGTGCAGATGTGAACCAGAGAGCTGAGCCCAGATACATACCAGAGATATGTGACCCAATGCAAAACCAAAACTGAGCCCCAGAAGCAAAAAAAAAAAACAGAGTTTAAATGCAAGATTGAGAATGTACCTGGTTAAAATGTCATGCTGACAATGCCGCAGGGCAAAACCGCACAACAATAACAGCGCAAGTCCCGAGTTGCACCCCTGGAGGGATTATCTTAATAGAGGTTTGGGGGCACAGACCCCCATAATAAGAGGTCTGGGGGCACGCTCCTCAGAAAACAAATATTCCACTGTATCTCTTTTTGATCGCTGTTTTAAGCGGTATAGTGCCGAGCTGTTTTGGTATGCGACAACATGACCCTGTGCCGACTGAGAATGGTTCACAAGCAGATCAGAGATCAGAATCCAGATACAAAACAGAAAAAGAAAGAGTCCAGATGCAAACATGCCAGGTGTGCTGGGGAAGTGAGAATAACTTTCATTGTGCAACTGAGCCAGCCCACTTGGATTTACAGATTAACTGAGACTAAACTTCTTGGGTGGGGGATGAGCATTTCAAGCTGTTTTTAAAGAAACTCCAGTCATTTAGAAATGTTGATAAGTGCACATTGTCCAGAGAATTTCTGGGAATGTGCATGTAACATTGGGAAATGTTGTTAGAGTGAATATTTCCAAACATTGGTCATTCCTCATATTGAAATGGAGACAGAGAAGCTTAAGTGTTTTCTGCAAGAAACAAGGCAGTGTTCCATATAGCTGGATTCAGACACATATTTGTGCATTACCAAACTACATTATATCATTATGAGAAATCAGACTTTGCACGAGAAGCATAGTGTTTGAGGGAATCTTCAGAAATTATACACTAATGAACACCACAAAATAATGCCTCTGCTATTTTGGTTACATTTCAGTTTCTTTTATCAACTCTCCGATATGATCAAAGCTAAAAAATGAAAAGAAGCTCATGTTTCAGAATTCATTTCCAAAGTGTATACTTCCTGACTTTGGCAGACAGACAGGAAGGCAGTGAGGTTCAGTGGTTAGTGTGCAGCAGAACTGTGAACCAGGAGATGTCTTGCTTGAATCTTACTGTAGCTATTAGCTCAGTGTGTGGGCTTTGTGCTTCACATTGTGGTGCTTCAAACCTCTAAACTAAATACAGGTAGCAGCACTAGAACACTGAAAGGAGATGTTTCATCGCAGTTGGGCTCTGTCTCTCCGGGCAAAAAATGCATGGTAAAAATAAGCAGTTTGTTGTTAACTTCTACGGTCCTAACAAAAAGTATGGAGAATGAGGTACTGCAAGAGAACTGAAAATAAAATAAAATGAAAAGGCCTATGCCTCTTAGGCCATGTCTAGAATAAACAACATGGTGAGCTATAATGTTTTATAAAATGTTTATCTCTTACCATCTTGATGCATCTCAATTGAGTTTAGTCATGTTCTAGCATGGATGTGACATCTGTGTGTGGGTCCATACTTGCTGCTCAATTGTGCTCAGCGGGCTTGCCAAACGTGCCTTCTGGGGAACTGAAGTAGAGATGGAATCGTGCCTGCATTTCCAGACTTGCAGCTAACATGGTTCTTTACTGTAATCCATTTCAAAAGCTGTGTTAAAACCTAGATCCTATCAAGGCAGATATTCACAGGCTACTTCTGCAGATAAAACCATTTCCTGATATACTCCCAGCATGTCTCCATCATGTCATATGTGTAACTTCACAGAAGGTGCAGAATCAGGTCAATGGGGCACACTAGGTAGATGGGGACTGGAGTAAGCTGTGGGGTACTAATGGCCCCCAGTGTTAAGTGCCATACTGTTGTATTGGAGCCTTTATGCCATGTGGGCGTGGCACATGTATTGGCTCCATGGTTTATGTTCTCAACTTGCACCTGGAAAAGGAGATTCTCTGGCAGACTATCTGTTTAATGATTCCCAACATGCTGAGTCAATAGAACTTATGGTACAGGTGTGCCATAGGCAAGTTTTTCTTTTCTTCCTTCATGACCCTGATGCTCCACCATCTACACTAGCTGCCTGAGTCAGTTTTAAGGCACAACTGTTAAAGTCCCTAAACAAGTTTGGGCCGTTCTAGCACAAAAATGTCCTGATTCCTTTTGCTCATTCCTACCCTCTTAGATCCACTAAAGGGGTGAACCATTACTAGACATATGTGCTGCAATCACCTGGAAAATCTTGGTTGCAGCATTTTAAATGTGGAAAGCCTTATAATATATGATCAAACTGGCTCCATTGTCCCCATTTTTAAAAGCTGTTTTCTAAAACTTGCAGCATTGTTTTCTAATATCTCTGCTGATACATCTTTCTATAATTTGTACCACTAATGCCATTTCACTTAAAGTACTACTATTTTCTGAAAATTATGTCCGTGACCTTTCCTATAAATTTAAGTCCCTGTCACTTTGCTAAACTTGTGCAGCTTTCACATTTACTGACACTGTTCCCACATATTGTACCAGCAACATTTAAAAAAAATGTGCCAATGCTAGTTCCTGAAAATGTATATATTTACTTATTTATTTGGTTTTGATAATCAAGTAGGTAGACTAGTCAAATGAATGCCCACCTTCAGGTATGACCCGGCAGATTACAATAGAAGCAATGGACAGATAACAGGATCAATTTCAAAGTCAACATTTCTGAAGGTGAGATCAAGCACAAACAACAATAACAAGAGGGCAGTGGAATTAAGGTAACAGTGGAAGCAATGTAGCAAGACATAGGGCCCGATTCTAGAAGGGGAGTGGGCGCAGAAGTTGCCGCCGGCAACAACTTGCACCACCGCAATTGCGAGATTGACCCTGTGCCCTATTCTAGAAGGGAAGGGTCTTCACAGCAAGTCCTGCGACTTACGACATGCAACAAGGTATGCCTCTCAGAGTGTGCTGACCAGCATGTAACTATACTACAGGTCGCAAGTGCACCCCCTGCTCAGCAATGTGGTACAACCTACACCCCTGCTCCCCAGCCATCAGTACCTTCCCCCGGCAGTGATGGCCACAACAACTGGGTCCGAATCCCCATAGTTAAGCCCCACAGGGATGCCTTCACCCCTACACCCCAAAACCCACATTGCCAAATGCCCCAGGGCGGCGCTGTCAGACCCCATCTGAGCCCTGACTCCCGAGTCGACCAACCAAAAATGAAGCATAAAGCCTGCCCTGGTAGTCTAGGCCCCCTCCCATGATCAACATACCTAAATTAATGTCAAGTCTATTCCCTGGTCTAGTATTCCACCCCAATCATCATACCTACAGTAAGGACCTTGATGCCCTGGTAGTCTAGTGCCACCCCAACTGTAGTATAATAATACATATGAGCCCTGTCCCTGGTAGTCTAGCAGACCCCTAAACTGTATTATAATATAAGCCATCCCTGGTAGTCTAGTGGGCTCCCCACCCATCGTGCCAGCCCACCCAGCATCCCCTCCATCCATCCCAGCCAGGATTGGCACACCTCTCACCACCACATCCAGCCACTGACTAAGTTCAGTATCAGGCGCATACTGTAAAGATGTGCTCAGATATTAATATTAATATCTGGGCATGTCTTTTCGGTCGCGCGATACTGAACTCAGATCATGACTGGCCATTGTGGGTGGTGAACTGTACTCAGCTCTCCATCTGAGATGATGAAAGTGCTGTGAGCTGGCAAGCAGACTAGGGAGGTGGGGACCCACTGACTACCAGGGATGCGCATCATATTCTTTATTAATACAGTTTGGGGGAACCACTAGAACTACCAGGCAGGCACTCTTTGCACTTATGTGGCTGGCTACTCATGGTTCAGGGCACGGGTGGGGGATGGCAGTGCCACCCTGCAGGACTTCTGACAATGGGTGTTTCGGGGTCTGGGGTATGGGTATGTCTGGGGCCCCACTGGGATGTGCTGGGCATGGGGGCAGAAAACATGCACTGTCCGCTGGACAGAGGATGGGAATAAAGGACCCCGGGGGACATCAGTAAGTTATACCAGCTAAATGCTGGTATAACTTCATTACTGAATCTCCTCCGGGGTTCTTGTAGATCCGATGTGGGCACTTTTGTGGCTACCCTTCTAGAATGGGAGTGCAACTGCTGCAGTAAACCCCCTAGCGCCATGTCGCAGGGGGTATATCGCGACATAACAGCTGATCCACTTTGTAGAGATCGCGCATGTTGCAACTGTTGGAGTAAGTTGCTACATGTGCCATTCTACTTGGCACAACTGCTGTTATGCCAGGTGTAACCCTTCTAGAATTGGGCCCATAGGCTACAACTCTGTCAAATGAAGGCAAGATATAGCAATGATAATAAGTACAATAAAGCAGGACAATGAGAGGAGCAGTGGTCTCAGAAATAGTTAGAAGATCTATGTAGAGCCATTTTGGCATAAGAAAAAGGTCTGGGCTAGATGCAATCGCAGACAGAGAATAAAAGTGAATGGTTCCATAGAGCCCATTTGAAGGAGAATTTAGTGGGGGCAATTATGTATCTATGTGGGAAAGGAGTTCAGGACAAATTGACAGATCTGAATGAGCAGGGTGGGTTGGCAATTTGTAACTGTGAGATGGGGTGGCAGGAGAGGTGGTGTGCAGTGTTATCTGCAGAACGCTCTAGCGAGTAGGAACATGCAGCAGATGAAGTGCCAGTCCAGGGTTGTATATAAAGAGCAATGCTGGGTAAGGCATAGGGAGGAAGAGGCAAATAGGCAGATATTTAACAGTAATAATTCACTTATTTACCAGGATGTCTCATTGACATACAACACCTCTATTCCAAAAGAGACCTAGTCAAGAGTGAGCAGAACATGACATGTTATAGAAATCTTACAATTTCATATCATTTACACGCCTTACTATAACAATAAGGGAAAAGGCCCTGATGTTTTGGGTAACTTTAAAAATTAATGTAATATTTAGACTGATTCAATTTGTATTTTTCACCATAAATTGCACCCTTATTTCATTTTCAGTAAGTACATTTGCATGAAAACAGAATCTCTGCCCTATCTACTTGTCTGCTTATCTACACCTGACATTCCAGTTCTGTTTATGACATCACAATTTGTTGCTTTAGCAATAATTCTAATACAATAGTTGGCCATCAATTTTTTCCATAGAGCTGACCAATTATTATTTGCCTTAATAACCATCCAGATATTATAGAAACAGAATATGATGGCAGATGGGGACCTCTTGATCCATCTAATCTGCCCATTTTCCTACCCTCCCATAGGCCTTATTTCCTGATGACCCCTTGTATCTATCTCACGCAATCTTGAATTCCCTAATATTTTAGCCCCATAACCTCCTGGGGCAAGCCATTCCAGGATTCCACCACCTTCTCGGTATAAAGTACTTCCTCATATTACCCCTGAATTTCCCTCCTGCAGTCTCATGTTGTGTCCCCTGGTTTTCATGCAGTCTCTGACCTGAAAAGGTCCTGCACCAGCACCCTATTTACTCCCTTGACATACTTGAATGTCTCTAACATATCTTCCTTTCTCTCCTTTGCTCAAGGAGTACAAATCAAGTTCTCCCAGTCTCTCCTCCTATGGTCTTTGGTGCAGTCCCTGTATCATCTTTGTAGCCTTCCTCTGCACCATCTTCAATCTGTCTATGTCCTTTCTGAGGTGCAGCCTCCAGATATGGACACAGTACTCAGATGGGGTCTCACCATTGACCACTACAGTGGTTGTACCACCTCCTTTTTTTCTGCTCGTTTTACCCTCCCGATGCATCCCATCATACTGCCAGCCTTCAGCACCACCTATTCACATTGTTTTGCCACTTTTAAGTCCTCTGATATAATAACACATAGGCCCTTTCTTGTTTGGTTACTGCCTGTTTCTCCCCTCTAGGTAGTATTCCTTTGTTCGGTTACATCTACCTATGTGCATGATCTTACACTTTTTGCATTGAATTTCAGTTGCCATGTTCTTGATCACTGCTCTAGTTTCTCTAGGTCTGTTTCCATTTTCTTCACCCCTTCAGGGTATCCACCTTGTTGCAAATCTTGGTGTCATCCGCAAATAGACACACCTTCCCTCCAACCTGTCTGCAGTATCGCTAATGAAAATATTGAATAGGAGCGATCCCAGCACTAACCCCTAAGGCACTCCACTAGTCACCTCCATCTTTTCAGACAATGCACTGTTCACTTGTATGCATGCGCCTCCCACTCAGCCAGTTTCTTATCCAGATTACCACCCTCTGCCCTACTCCCATACTTTCCAACGTATTTATCAGCCTTCTGTAAGGGACAGAGTCGAATGCTTTACTGACGTCCAGGTAGACTATATCCACTTCACCCCCGTCCACTACCCTGGTGACCCAGTTGAAGAAGTCAATCAGGTTAGTTTGGCATGATCTGCCTGTCATGAAGCCATGCTGCTTTGTGTCCTGCTGCTTACTATTTTCCAGAAACTCTAGTATCCTTTCTTTAAGCAGCAACTCCATCAATTTGCCCACCACAGAAGTGAGTCTGACAAACCGGTAGTTCTTGTCTCCTCCTTGCTTCCGGACTTATGGTGAGGGATCACTGTTGCCTTCCTCCAGTCTTCTGGACCACCCTACTTTTAGGGACTTGGTGAATAGTTTAGCCAGAGGTGCTGCTAGTTCCTGTGCCAGTTCCTTCAAGACTCTTGGGTGTATCTTGTCCGGGCCAATGGATTTATCCATCTTTAGCTTGTTTAGCCTTTTAAGCACTTGTCCTTCTGTAAAGGGGCCGTATCCACTCCTGATATTGGTATGTCTTTTCTTATTGGTGCAGGTCCAAGTCCCTCTTTTTCCTTTGTGAAAACTGAGCAGAAGTACTTATTTAGACCTCTGCCTTTTCACTGTCTTCCTCCACTAGCCTACCTCCTCTTTTGTGAGTCTTATAATTCCTCCCAGTTCTTCTCTTCTCCCTGATATATCTAAAAGGTTTTGTCACCCCTTTTTACTCCTATGCTATATTTAGTTCTGTTTCAGCTTTAGCTTTCCTTATTGCTTTACCTGCCTCCCTCAGTTTCTCTTTATAGGTTTCCTCATCTTTTCACATCCATATTCCTTGAATTACCTGAATGCTAGCTCCTTTTCCTTCTCTTTGTTTGCTACCTCTTTGTGAACCAAAGTGGTAAACATGCACTCACTGAACATCAGATGCTGTCGCAAGCATTGCACTCAGTGAGTCAGCACTGCATTTGTTTGTTTATTTAAAAGTTTATCCAGGAAGTACATACTGAGCTGAAAACAGCTCGTTTCCAGATGTGTCCTGGGGGAGAGGGGAGAAGGAGATAGCTAACAATAAAAATAACAAGGTAAATAAAATAGTAATTACAAGCAGAATCATAAATATTAAAGGCAGAATAGTAGATGAAGGCAACTGGAAAATAAAACAATTTCTAGCATATACAGACAGAAAAAAATAGTGGAACAGAAAGAAGAGAGCAAGACTAGAGGATGGAGAAAAGATGAAGGAGCAAAAGCAGTTGCAGGTGAGGACAATAAAAGTCAGAAAGGAGGGACTTTAGGGAGGAAGGAGAAGAGGCAGAAAAAATAGAAAGGAAAAGGGAGGACCAGAGTTTTGGAAAGTGGTAAGAAAAAGCAGATTGGCCAACAACAGATTTTCTAGAAGGAATAGTGAGAGAATAGAAAGAATTGCTGCAGAGAGAGTAGGAAGAAGAAGGAGGAGAGGGAACAAGGACTTTGAGATAAGAGGGAAGGCTGCTGAACCAGAGTTTGATAAAAAGAGACACAATGGGAAAGAGTTGAACATCAAGAGAGGGAGAGAAAGAGCTGAGTAAAGACACCAGTGGTGAGTAATGAGGGGCAATCTAAAGCAAAGTGTCAGAATGAATGAAAAAGGCACGGATCAAAACAAAAGCAGTTTTTTTTATGGGGGAGTAAATCACAAATTAAAGGTTACTTTACAGTGGAACATGTCTTTAGTAGCACTGGCTACCAGACGTCTATCCACTATCAGACCTGAATCTTTGAAACAAACAAACAAAAACACTTGCTATCTCTACCCAACCTGGTTCTATGGAAAAAGAAATTACATTGTAATTATGCAATTACATTGTGGTTTACTGTGGGGGCATTACCTGATCCCAAACACTGTTCTGAGGTTATAAGAAACAAATAATTCTGGCAGTTTATAAGGTGAGTGCTTCCTTTTTCACAAATCTGATTTTGCAGACACAAAATTTATTAGGAAAGGAACTAACATGGGGGGGTGAGGAAAAGTTGATAGCCAGAACTTATATAAATAAAATATGGGATAGTGTGGTTACTCGAGTTTAATACACATCCTTGGTGTGAGGTGTGAGGGGTAGAGATGTGCAAAGTTGAGAAAACTTCACTGCGACATAACATCGGATGTTGGCCAACTTCGCAACGCTTGAAGTACTGACTCTGCAACATTTTTGCCAGGCGGCGTGGCATTTTTTCTGCAAAGTGACCAAACTTCACTCGCAAAGTTGCCACTTCACCTGAAAAACATTGCAAAGTTGGCAAAGTCAAAGTTGGTGATACCAATAGAACTTTGCAGCTCTTTGTGAAGTCTAGGATTTGCAACTTCATCGACAAAGTTCAACTTTGAGTATCTCTACCCTTGAGCTTCACTTTCAAGGTTTACATAGCATCACACACCTTGGGTATGCATTAAATTCTTGGAAAGCAGACCACTCCATGTATTATTCTATACATATAACTGGCTTCCCCTTTTCCCATGGGAAACTGTGGCGTAATTTGCCGTTATAAAGTGTTTATAATAGCAACACGCAGTTCCTCTTTGCTGTCTTTATGCTCACACAGCAGCGCCACCAGTCAAGACCACTCACTGCTTCCATCTCTCCCTAAACAGCACCACCAGAAAACTCGGCGTAGTTCTTTTTATTCCCCCGCGATACACAGTGGAAACTTCAGAAACTTGGACACACAAAAAAAGAATGCAGTTTTGAAATATACCGAATCAAATTTGCCGATATTGAAATCTGGGCACCAGACAAAATGAAACCGCACCGTGGATGCACTGGAGCTCTTTAATTTATATAATTGCTGAGGCAAAAGAAACCAACAATTATACAAAATAAAATATGAGTCGGGATGTGTAAATTCGAAGTTTACATGAATATTCTTGGGTTAGATGTTGTCATAAACCCTCGAGCCTTCGCCTCAGGGTTTATGTAGCATCTAACCCTTCAGGTGTGTGTAAACTCTCATTACACACCTGACCCATACTTTATTGTCCATGTAATTACCGACAAACATGATTGCACACAGAAGACTGTGGTATGGTCCACCATTACACACAGTGATGTGTAACAGTGAGTGTGAAATAGCACAGAGCTGTCAATCATTCTTACAGTGAGTGCCGCCAGTAGACAAACCACTGATAACTAATCCTGTCAATGAAAACAGTTGTTTATTTAAACAAACAAAATGACAACACCAACAGAATTTCTTTTACTTCATTGTTAACCCTGCCTTTTCAGTGAATTTTTCATTTTAAAAGAAACAATGACTCAAAGCACCTCTGTTTCTGCCAGATGGAAAAACATATCACTGACTAAAATGGAGCACCATAAGTCTTTGTTACTTTTAAAACTGGAAAACTAATGAAAATGCAGCATCAACCAGATAAGTACAAAAGTTAAAATCATGGGGTTAGTGGGTGGGGGGTGACAGCAATAGATATTGTATTAAATAACACTACTTAACTTTAGCACTTTTAAGCTCCTTTGTTTTATGACAAAACTCAAACTCAGCAATTATATTAAATAATGTATGGGTAGGAGTGTCTAATGAGTCTTTACACATACCTTTGGTGTGTGATGCTTATACAAACCATTCAACCTGGGTTTTTGAGGAATAAGACACATCAGGTGTCTGTCAAAACTCATTACGCATGTACCCATGCATTATTCTCCACCTGATTACTGGTAAGGGTTGATTACAAACCAAAATCCAGTACTAGAAATTTCTATAACACACTCCATGTCTAACAAAGTGTGCATAATGCAGTGTGCACCATCAATGGACATATTGCTAATTTTTCTTTCTTTTCACACAACAGCACATTGCTCATAAACACAACCAACAATTATATAAAGTAAAATATGGGGAATGTTGTAACTGAGGTTTGTTTTACACACCCATAGGGTGTGATGCCATGATAACCCACTTGAGCTTTGCTCTTGAAGTTTATGATGAATCACACATTGTACTGGTGAATACAGCATTTCCACAATAGCGCTGTGAGAATCGTGCTTCCAGAATAGCGTGGCATAGACAACAACAGGGATAGCATAGTGCAAGGCAGTTACCACTACCCCTATAGATGTGTAGTCACACTGGAGGAGATGAAAAGTATCTGGTAGGTGGCACCCTGCTAAGCTGCTCCCGTGGTGGAGGGGCTAAGGCCTTGAGCAACTAAGGCAGGGAATTTTCCTGAAACCTCAGTTCTGTTCCTGTTCACCCATTTGCTGTATTTTCTGTTCCCCATGAAGTTTTTTGGCCCTCACCCATTGTAATCCCTCCCAAGTTTCTCCCTCTCCCTGAGTTCCACCCCCCATGCGGAGTTGGTTATATGACTTTCGGTGGTGTGAGGGGCACAGCCCCCTCAAAAACACAAATTACCTTTTGTTTTTCTTAGCTATGGTAGCGGTCAGTGTGTTTATAGACTACTACAATTGGTGTCCTTGTTGAAGTCTCTGTTTTCTTTGGGTGCTGCTATTTACAGTGCCATTTTGCTGTCGTGATTGTGGACTGCACTGTTGTGTCGTGGTCCTGACCTAGTGCCATCACACATCTCAAGTGTATGAAAACCTCATTACACCATGCCTCATGCATTATTTTATCCTGTATGTTATGCAAAGAGGATTATGAGATCAAGTGTAAACAAACAGCCAAAGCAGTTAATGGCTAGGAGATAGTGATCCTATTTTTATAGAATTGCCCTCGTTACATAAAATCAGGGAGAAAGCATTACAGAAAATATAAACTGAACTGCGCCTAAATTGTAATCTTTTAAAAAAAAAATTTCTCACAGTGGTGACAGGGTCTCTTATGTCTGTTATGTAAAAAGCAGCTACTTTTCATACAGCAGCACATTCTAGCTGAACAAAATCAGCATAACCATCTGGTCTTACCTAAATGATGCTGGCTGCTGATTGAGAAGAGCCATGGAATTATTTAAAAATACACTTTGAGCTGGCTCAGTGACATTGTGTGCTGAGGCACTAGCTGCCATTCCACCTGCCCAACTGGCAGCCTGGGTTTGGGAATGGATCCGAGTCATGTGGGGGATAGCAGGGGAAGGAGGACATTCCTTGGACAGCTCTTCCCTTGGGGAGGAGGAATGTAAGTCCTGCTGGTCAGTGACCACCTGGAGGAATGTGGGTGGCATAGTGGGACAGCAAACACAGGGAAAGGGGATTCTCCATGAAGACAAAGCACATACATTGCATCATTGTATGTACTTGGGCCCTTAGAGAAAAATGAAGGAAAAACCTTTGACCACAGCTGGGTAATGACCCTGTTTTCTGCAGGCTCCACACCAGTGACTGTGCCCTTCCTGGCCTTTGTGTGGTAGAGGATGCACTGGAATAAGTTAAGTCTTTTTTTTACCTTTGTTTTACCAGGATAGTAGTGCCGACTGAAACTGAAATATTTCACCTGATGAAATTTTTCACCTATGTGAAAAAACTTTTGCCTGTTTTCTTGATTTCGGTAATGGCGAAATTTCACTTACCATGACAATTTCACTTATTGATGATCCAAATTTAGCCTTGATGCAGAATTCTGCTGGCAAAACTTTTAATTTTGCTCATGCAAATTTTGGTACAAAGTCTAAATTTGCAATGCATTGTGAGTAAATAGGTAAAAAGTTACGTGTAGCTTGTTTACAGCTCATTCTTCACGTGTTGAGTTGGAGAGCAGTGTGTTGTGGTGCATCAGAGCAAATAAAGCATTTGAAAACATAGCTAAAACTTGTTTTTGAGAGTTAATTGTTGCAAAATATAAAGTTTTTCCTAGTGCTGCTGTACTATTAGTGCCTGGTACTAAGAAACATTTTCTAATTTTGTGAATATTTGTATAATACGTAGTTTGAATTAGGTTTACTTTTCTCAGCTGTCTCTGAAAGAGTTGTGTGGGGTAGGGTAGGAGTATAAAGCAGTGCAGGCTATTTCTAGCCTAGCAGATTGGTATATTTACTCACAATTGTGAGGTATCTATTTACTGTTATTTCTTATTAATTGTGTTATATCTTGCAATTTATTTTCTCTGAAAACTTTCTCTGTCCTGTTTGAGAAAGTTCCTGCCACTGTTAGCTGTGCTATATGTACCATTCCTCCACTTTTAGTTGTGAATTGATTTTGAATTCTAAAGTTTTAAACAGACAGAGCTGATCCTTTCTTTCATTTTGTGGTTACTTCTGTTAGCTGGAGTGTTACTTATGTGTTACTAAAATTGTGAAAATCAACAGTTGTAAAGTACTTCTACTCGATCACTTGAACTTGTCTATTACAGTCGCACTGCATTGTTGAATTGTTCCTGTATGTTATTGCTGGAGCATGACTCTGCACACTGCACACTGCACGGTGTTCCTGTTTTAGTTAACTTATACAGACATTACTCTTTCTCTGTTATCGCATTGTTTGTGTCTCACTTGACATGCGCATCATAAAACAGTATATATTAAAATAGTCATTTTCAAGACATTTCTTGTTGATCCCTCCCATCCAGACCACTAACATATTATGTGGTACTAATTTCTTTGTTGCTGTTTTATGGTTGTCTCTGCCTGCATATAAAAAACAGATTGTGGTACTGAGTAACATAACACATTACAGTACTTTATTTGTCCAGAGACTGAGAGACACTAGTGATCTGTATTTAAAGTGTCCCACTTGTGCCCTTTTTCCCTGTGTGTGTTTCTTTAATTCCTTCCTGTTTTGGGGACAAAAGTTACCTTTTGTGTTTTACTACACTAGGCTGCCTACCATATAAGGTATTAGTTCTACAGTAAGTGCTGCTACCTGTCCTGATTGTTTTTGGACTTTTAAGGAAGCCAGTACTGTAGGTGTGTGACAGTGTGACATCATCATTCACTAGTGAGGTATTATTCACACATTTAATAGTAGTAATGCATCCTTTCTTCAAATATTCCCAGAGAAAGGCAAAGCTTTGAAGCAGCAGTCAGCAAAAATGCATGGTAAGAAGCAGCCAAGTACAGGGAGGAAACGTGGCATGGGGGGATGAGGGGAGCCATGAAGTCTGCTGAAAAGTGCACTTCAGTTCCAGTTCCCCACAGCAGTGAAAGCACAGCTATGTCTGCATCACTGTCTTCAAGTTCTGATGTGGGCCTGGTGGTGCGGCAGGATCCAGCCAAAGAGTTGGTGGCTGAACTGGGTCCGCATACCTGTGTCTTACTTTTTAAAGCTCAAACTGTTGCAGCCATGCTAGTGAGGGATGCTGACAGTGACAAGAAGGAGGCACTGACACCAGCACAGGAATAGTGGTCCAGGAGGACTCGGAGGAGGGTTATAATAAGTCTGTCAATGTGACTGTCCATGTTCCTGCAGGAGTTGGTGATGATAGTGTTCAACAAGAGTCTGATAGTCCTGGAGATAAGGATAGTCAGCCCCTGAGATAGTTGTAGAGAAAGAAAAAGGTGCCGTCCTCCAAGAAGACAGTAATGGGGAGGAGAAGGAGAAAGACAAGGACATCATCGCTATTGGTGGTGGTGATGATGATGATGACTGGGATGATCCCACATGGGAGCCTGAGTTAAGAAAGGTCAAGGGTGATGTAGGCCATTTACATGTACAGCCAGTAGTAGGTCAGTCTGTCACCAAGCCTATAAACACACCTCCAAGCAGTCAAGTAACCACCCCTCCCAAAAGTAGTGTTATGGAAGTCATGTTAGCAGCTCAAAACAAACACACTTCCACACCTGTTTCTGAATCATCCCAGTCCCAGAAGCATCTGAAGTCCAGAGGTCAAACGTCCCTAGTTTGGGGATTTTATGTGCTAGATCCTGCTGAGGAGACCACAGCAATATGCCAACTTTGTCAAGCCTGTGTTAGTCGGGAAAGGGGAAGCCACACAGGCACTGGTGGCCAACACGCCTACCTGAAAACAAACACTCCGCTGAGATGGCATCAACACCAGAAGGATGCCAGAGCTGTTGGTAGTAAGGCATGTAGTAGAGCATGAACGTGAAGAGGAGGGCAGAGGGTCAGTGGTGGAGGAGGAGGAGAGTGAGCAATCTTTGCTCTCTCTTGTAGTGGGCATAGCAGTGGCAGTGTGAGTCCCAGTCCAAGTCCCACAAGTCTTAAAAGTATGCCAGCCCCACACCCTCAAGCAACCAAAATAACTGGTTTCATGCAGTCTCCACCGCCCGCCAAGAGTCAATTGTTACTCCTAAAAGAAAATCATTGCTGACACAAGTACAGTGTTCTGGCTGGACAGCCCCAAAGATGCAACCCACTCTGAAGATCATCCTTGAGTGGCAGACAAAGTACCACCCAATCATGCTGCTGCATGAGATTTAAATGCTGCCACTGCTGAAATGCTAGCATTGATCTGTTGCCATTCTCATTCATAGAGAATGCTGGTTTCTGCAGGTGGATGGCCTGTGCCTGTCCCAAATGGCAAGTTCCATTGCGAACCTATTTTAGTAAGCGTGCAAGGCGCGGAGCTGAACAGTAGAGTTGCTGATTACACTAGACATGCATTGAAGCATAGTGCATCACACTATATCCATCTTAGCATGGATATGTGGACTAGTGGACAAACAGCAGCAAGCTTGTATCTGTGCATAACAGCACGCTGAGCACACTTGCCTGGTGCGGTTACTTGATTTTGGGCCCGGCAAAACATGTGTTAAGCAAAATTGTGGTGGTAGAAACACACCTGGTATTGCAGCATGCAACCGTGACTATGACAAGTGTCACAGGTTTGCATACGGCTGCAAAATACTTTAATGTTCTGCTGGACGAGATTGATAGATGGCTACACACACAGTCACTCATGGCAGGATGCATCGCAAGTGATAATGGCTCCAATGTAGTGAAGTGCATTAGCGATGGTGGTTTTTTCAGAGTGCCCTGCCTGGCACACTGCCTTAATCTTGTTGTTCAGCAGTTTCTCAACCATGCAGACATTAACGAAACGGTTACTGCTGCCCGCTGCATCTGTGCCCACTTTGCCCATTCTACAAAGGCCCATGACCATCTATGTGAGCTACAGCACAATAACAATGTGCCTCAGCACCAGCTGAAGCTTGATGTTGTCACCAAGTGGAACTCCACACTGTACATGCTTGACCGCTGTATGAACAGTATAAGGCTGTGTCACAATACCTGCTTCTGCACACCACCCGTGACAGTGCTGGAGTGTCCATCGCTCTAACAACAGAGCAGTGGCACCAAATTGATGGGCTAATCACATTCTCTGTCCATTGGAGCATGATACACAGGCCATGAGTGGGGACACTGCTTGCATAAGTCAGTCCATACCTCTGACAGGTGTGCTGAGGCAGACACTAGTGAATGTGCGACACTAGACAGAGGCAAGTGGGGATCATGGCACTTGTGATCTAATGGATCACATGCTCCATGAGCTGGGCACAAATACCCATGTATCTGGCATTTTACAGTCAGCTGAGTTTGCAATCTCCACCATGCTGGATCCACGGTACAAACATGGCCTGCCTCTATAATTGAAGGAGATAGTCAGCGAGTACAGCAGCTGACAGAGAACCTCATTAGATTGGTACATGCTGCACAAAATGAAAAATGCACACACTGCATCAAAACAGGTGTTGCTACCACCACAAGTGGCTCAAAGGGAACACAATCAGAAAAATGTCACGGCAGAGCAGAAAATGGCAAGCAATCCCATTTGGGATGTTCTCTTCAGGTGGAGTGGAAGATATGGAGGAAAAGGAGGAGGAGACAGATGAGGCAGCTGGACTCGGGCAGCAGAACGAATGGTGGAGGCCTACATGGGGACCCAAAGCACCTTGCCATTAATGACGAGCCACTGCTGTACTGGAGCAGTAAAATG
Organism: Neoceratodus forsteri; assembly: GCA_016271365.2. Taxonomy (NCBI): domain Eukaryota; kingdom Metazoa; phylum Chordata; order Ceratodontiformes; family Ceratodontidae; genus Neoceratodus; species Neoceratodus forsteri. The sequence goes on from CM057456.1 coordinate 1,876,732,804, forward strand.
ACTGAGTGGCCAGCACTAACATCGGTTGTTGTAAAATACCTGAGCTGCCAACCATCCAGTGTCACTGTGGAATGAACGCTTAGAGCGGCTGGGGCAATTGTGAATAAATCGAGACCAATTTGTCACCCAAGAATGTGTCCATGCTAACATTCATCAAAATGAATGAAAGGCACATTCCACACAACACAGTGATGTCAGTGGTGTTGCCACAGGAACTGTGTCTCGTGATGAGGATGATGATGGCAATCCCTTGAGTAAGGCAGCCACCGCAACGAGGTGGATGAGGCAGCAATGTTGAGAGAATTCCCACTGATGAGAACTCCAGTCTTCAAGACTGTGAGGGTGCTTCTTGGATGATGTGGAATTGGAGCGAAAAGGCTGAGTTTACTCCAAGCCCCCCAACAACAACTTTCAACTCAGTATGGTTGCTGGGGTGTGTTTGTTACACCTTATTTCTAGCTATGTACCACTGGATTGGTTATGGAAATATGTTGTTATGTGCTGAAGCCTGCAGTGTGTATAAGTTTCATATCATCACCCTTTGCCATAACCCATTGATTGGTCACCCACCACCTCCACCAGTCCCCAAGGCCACAAACCTATATAAAGCAGCAGCAATGTAATTACCATAACAGAAATATTTTGCAATTGCATAATTAATGTTTTTCTTCAAAATATATTACTTTTCAGGTTGACTATATCAACACATCATCATCTTACAGCAATATATGTTGTCTTGATGTCCTTAAAACATTGCCCAGGATGGCAAATTCCACACTGCCCTACCGCCCCTCTCATCACCTGACCTGACCTGACACACCCATGCACCCATGCGACTGAAAATTTTTTTTCTGTCACTTAGTATTGGTGACATGTACAAGAACCCAAGCTCCTAGACAAGTGTTCAAGTAGCATATGAATGTAACATGCTAATTCAACTGTTAACACAAAGTTAAACACATTTTGAAAAATGATGAATGGTGGCCATCTTTAATATGCGAGTCATTAATTACAAAAGTAATCATGAAGAGGCTTAACAACTTACATCAAATCCCCCAAAAGGTTACTTCTACAGTACCAGGTTAAGGTACACCAAAATTGCAGTGGTTCCTGGGGAGGGGTCAACTCAGGGCAGGGTGAGTGTCCTGCTGTCCTCACTTTGAGGGATTCAAATGTTCATGATTACTGCAGCTATGCAATCCCCATTGAGTAGACAAGACATTAACCCTCTCCACCTAATTATTTACCAAACACCATATCAACCATCTGTGTTCACATTATCGCATATAGTTCCTCCCTGTATGTGGGTGGCAGTGGTGGTTACTCATTAATGGTAATGGTATGGACACCAGTCCAGTGGCCAACATCGCAGCTCAAGCAACACCCCTGTCTTCCAACAACACAACACAGTTCCTGCTCCTGCATGGCCTGGATTGATCATGTGTCATCAAGATATGACAAACTGAAACCTCAACAGAGGAAAATGACCTAAGCAAGAGCAAAGATAAGAAAAATATTGGATACTAATCAATCTGCATACCTGCTTTTTCCTAACAAGTTGGAAGAAGAAGCAGAGAAAAAATGTATACTTACTCATACCACATGATGTGATGTCATTCAACTGAGGACATTCCCTACAGGAACATGCTGTGTGGTGACATGATTCCAATCCAGACAAGGTCCGATTAACCACAGTACCACTAGCAGGCATTCCCTTCCCTAACATCACTGTGTACCTTGACATAAGAAAAAATTAAGAACAAACTTTGGTGATTGTTGGAAATTCCCCACCACCACCCATGAGTCTGACCATCCACCTCCCTCCCTACCCCAGAGAACCATAAAATGAAGACATACTTACCTCAAGGACTGTGAAAGTGGAACCATTGCATAAGGGCGTAATTAAATAAATCCCCAGACCTGGTTCGACAACCAGCAGCAGCAGCAGCAGCAGGATGGAAAATAATTAACTCTTCCTGAATTCCTGATGTTGAAAAAGCAAAACATAACACAATTACTATCAAGCTCAGACAACCATATGGCAGTAACAGACATACCACGCTTGTATGAAAATTCCAGTACTTACCGCTCATGCTGGGAAATTGGGAAGATCCATGCATGATTTGACATTTCCCTCCTCACAGCCCAGCATGATGATGTCATCCACAGCACACTGAAAAATAATATAACAGCAGTACAAGCATATTAGAACTCAATATGCCATAATACCAACCCACCAACACCCTAATCTTGCACAGGAAAACATTGAAGACAGATACTTACATGTTCATCAGCAGCAGTATGGACTGTGTGAGGATAATCCACCAGGCACCAACCATCCAGAACAGTAGTTCTTCTTGTGGCACCTTGAAAAGCAGTAGTCATAGACAGCAGCAGGCAGCAAACTACTGTGCCCCAAAATTTCATTCACTACCCCACCCCACCACCAGGCAAGGTACTACCACAGAGACAGTCAGTCAACACAACTAACAATCAGTACAGCAGCACAGGGATAGGAAATGATACTTCTGTATTTCTATGTCAATCAGTTGAAACACAGCAGCAGGAAAGAATTGAAAGTAGCAGCAGTATTTTGCAGGAGGAATTCATGTTCTCTGCATGTTGCCACCCCTTTCATGTCCCTGAGGTGGTGGGACACCATAAAACATCAAGACTGACAGCACATTTCAATATCAATTTGATGTCACATTTTGGGTAAACATTTCTGGGTTGTAAGCCCTGTTTGGCACTAACAGCAGTGAGTTTCAGGTAGAAATATTGTGTAAACAGGCCCTAAAACAGCTACTTGATGTCTGGGTGGTCGGGGGAGGGTGCCCTAAAACATAATGGTTGAGACCAGATTCCACTCAATTTAATGTACCATTTTTTCTGAAACATTTCTGGACATTTACTGCCTGTTCTACAGTGACAGAAACAAGATTGGGCCTAAAGACACTTGTAACAGTGGACCAAAGACCATTATTTGTCCGGTGGTGGCGGTGCGCCATAAAACATCATGGCTGAGACCTGATTTCACTCTCTATGTACTGTGCAATTTTTGGGAAACATTCTGGACATGTTTTGAGCCGGCAACAGTGAGCTTCAGGCAGAAATATTGTGTAAACATGCCCTAAAACAGCTACTTGATGTCTGTGGTGGTGGGGCACCCTAAAACATAACGGCTGAGACCAAATTCCACTTCAATTTAATGTATCATTTTTCTGCAACATTTCTGGACATTTACTGCCTGTGTTGCAGTGGCAGAAACAAGATTGGGCCTAAAGACACTTGTAAAGTGGACCAAAGACCATCATTTTGTCCGGTGGTGGTGGGGCACCCTAAACATAATGGCTGAGACCAGATTCCACTTCCAATTTAATGTACCATTTTTCTGCAACATTTCTGGACATTTCTGCTTGTGCTACAATGGTAGAAAAAGATAGGGCCTAAAGACACTTTTAAATGGTGTTCGAAACGACATTTTAATGTCTGGTTCCTGTGGGCACCATTAAACATCAGGACTGACAGCGATTTCAGTTTCAATTTGATGTCATATTATTTGGGAGGCATTTCATTACCTCAGGGACCTGTTTTACATGAGCAGAGCCAACATTCACTGTCACATAGCTTTGGAAAATACGTTTGTCCAGAGTAAAGTGCTTATACTTGACATTTGTGGATAGGATAGAAGGAGCAAGGAGGAAACATATAAAAACAAAAGGAGTAACATAATGGAAGACAAAGAAGACAGAAAATATTTTTTGTTGTTTTTGGATTTTCGGGGGTCTTTTTAAGGGAGGTTGTAGAACAAGAACAGTGAAAAACAAATAAAGGAGAAGAAAAAAGCACAGGCCCACCACCACAGCCACGGGTCATTCACTGTGGCTGTGCACTGCCACCACCACCATGAAACTCCACCAGGAGGTCCAAGACCTTCTTCTGGTCCTCCATTATTTTTTGGAGGTCTCCCTGACCTCCTGGTGAAGTTGGTCAAGGTCTTAATGCACACCTTGCACCTCAGTGCGCACAGCCTCAAGATCTGCCCTGGTGACCACCACCTGACTTGGGGAGCTGCAAGATGATCAGGAGGTGGCTTCTCTGATGGTCCTCCTCCATGGTGCTGCAGCACAGTCGTGGTGAGGGATGCATCTGTCTGCTCTGGGATGGTCCCTGCTGGTAGACCTTCCCCTCCCCCACCCTGGTATGGTGCCCTGAGACTCACTGCTGCCTCTCTGCTGCTGCCTACAGTATCTCTGTTTTGAAAGCCACTCTGCAGCATGGCGGTGCTGCAGATGGCTCCTCTGGCCAGAAGTCCCAAAGTGGGACTCTGGTTTCCCTTTAATATTCTTCACACACAGGGTGCAGACCACAGTGCTTGCATCATCTGCCTTAGTTCTAAAAAGGCCCAAACTGGTGATCTTGGTTTGGGGATCTCCCGCACAACAATATCCTGCTGTGGCTGGGGTTGGCAGACGCAACAGGAGCCACGCCATCATGCTGGGGAGGGGCAATGGATCACAGCCTGAATGCTGCTGCTGCTGCTGCTGGGTGTGTGTCTCAGTGCCCAACTCCCCAATGACCTGCTGCTGCTGGGGGGCACAGGCTGGGGCCAACTGCTCCTGCTGCTGGGGGCTCAATTCCAAATATGTGCCTGTTGAGGCGAATGCGCCCTCTTCCCTTCCACTCTCAGGACCACTACTCCCAGTCCCAGTCCCTTCCATCATTATAAAAAGAAAAAAATGAAAAAGGGGGAAGTGAACACACACACACGCCACACACACACACACACACACTCACAAACTCACAAACTCACAAGATAAACAGAAAATAGAACACAACAGAAAGATAAACTTTGCTAAATAATGAAATAGGGTAGAAACAGAAATTCAAAGCCAAGTTGTCAACACACACACACACACACTGTACACACACAACACAAATCCTCATTCTCTCACTAACAATTCACCAAACCTATATATTTTCTCACTCACACAGTCCCTTTCTCCTACTGTCTGTCTCTATCCTACTACAAACTGCAGGAAAAGTATGTAGATTCAGTAGCTTCCTGAGTACAGGCAACATGTGACCTGCAGTCTGCTTCAGAGAGCAAGTCTTGTGACATGCCTTTCTTTCCTAATTTCACCTTAGTTAAATGCTAAGGTGAAACTTAATCATGGAAGTGAAATTTACAGGCAGAATTTCACTGTATAATATGGGCTAAATTTCGCACAACCAAACAGGTGAAATTCTGCTCCAAGGCCATAATTTTGCAAAGTATTCTGTGGGGCGAATTGGTGATGTCGCTGGCATTTCGCCATCAAAATTACATTTCACTGTATCTGTACTGAGAGACACACTAAGCTGGAAGGTTATTTACAGGTGCAACCTGGGAGCACAAGGAAGTTAAGGGACTTGCTCAGGGTCACACAGTAAGCAAGTGGGGCTGTGGGATTCAAACCCAGGTCTCCAGATTTGCAGCTCAGAGCCTTAAACCAATGTGCTATACTGCCTCTAAAGTCCCAGATGATGGGATCAAGGGACTGGTCCAAATACAAGCCAGCTCTGGGTGAATAGGAGTATCAATTTAGGTTGCAAAAATGTACTGATGGGCGGGCATTCAAAGTGTACAGTAACACTACTACTCATGATGTTTGTAATATGAGTTTAGCAACGAGCCATGGCTGTCTAAGGCCAGCTGGGGAGGAGGATTGATCACCCTAAAGGACACTGTCCTCCAGGAAGGAGGGTCACTGCTTCCACTGCAGTGCTGTCACCTGGGTGACCACTGGTGATAGCACAGCAAGAAGCAGAGTGGGAGGTTGTACATCAGTCTGGGCTTATGGCTGTCACACCATTATGCATGCCTGGCACTGAGCTCCCATGCATTCTGATGTCTTAGGAGACAAAGGATACTTGAAAAATGATCCCAGCATGGCAATAATGAATCTGGGTGCATCTGGGCCTCACAACCCCACCAGCAGTGTCTCTTGATGTTATGAGACTCGAGGTAATAAATCCTCATGTCATCCCCACCATGGGGAGAGCCAAGTTTCAATGGAGGACAACTCTAGTATGGCTAGACTGCAAGAGGGTTGGATTGGCATAGGTGATCCTAAAAAGACTGTGTCTTGAGATTAGAAGATGGCATAAATGGAAAACTATCTTTATGAAATATTAATAACATTGAAGCCAAAGAAATCAGAAACTCTGGTCCCTAGTTTCATCCTGTTGCCACTACACCAATTGTAATGGAGTCTGGATCCAAAAATATGCAGATGATAGCAAACTGGGTTGTATAGTAAATGACAATGCATCTATTGTTTCCTTGTAGGAAAACTTAGATAGTTTGGCCATGTGGGCACAAGCCAATAAATTAATATTCGACACTGCCAAGTGCAAGGTAATGCGTCTGGGTAAAACAGCATGCAAGTTAACTATACCATCAGAATGATATGCTTCAGGTAGTTATGAATGAAAATGATCTTGGTATTACTATCTCTAACTATTTAAAATTCACTACCCATATAAATAAGACCACTAAAAATGTTATGGCATTACCAAATGCATTTTTAAGCATATTAAAAGTTGGTCATTCTCCATTATTTACTAGCCTGGTTAGACCCCATAGAGACTACTGTGCTCTCTTTGCTCTCCTACCTTGAGGATAAAGCAACTATTGAATCAGTCTAAAGAAAACACTAAAAAATTTAAAACTTACATTCTACTGAGTATGAAGACAATCTACAAATATTTGGTTATACTCCTTGAATACAGAGTCTCATGGGAGAACTATGTCTGATATATAATGCATTTCAGAATCCATCCTTGTTTGAAATAAACTGCCTTGTTGGACAGACATCCTTAGATAGCACCAGATCACACAAGCTAAAATTACAGGTAGAAACAAATAAGATTGTAAGAAGAAACAACTTCATCACTCAAATAACACCTCCTTTATGGAATTCCTTACCAGCCTCTGTTGTATATAGTGAAAATATTAACCAGTTTCAATATCTACTTTGTACATATGGAAACAAAAAATTATTTTCCGCTGTTAGGATATAATGGTGACAAGTTCATAATGGGCTTAGCATCAAACTTGTAATAACTATGAATCTATGAATCTATGAATTTATGAATTGTGATAACATCATTTTCAGACATCCCATTAATATGTTCTCTTTGATGTTTTGAATTAATATCTCTTGATCATGTAATTGCAATTGTGTGATGCATTAAATGAAAATATTAACACAGATTCATAGACAGGCTTCAATGATAGTTATTCAGCTGAAATGGCAAAAACAATGTAATACATTTCTTCTTGATAAAAAGGTAAAACAGATTTGACTCATTTTATCATATCACAGATTCTGACAACAGTTATATTAAGTAAGTATGATAAAATATATTCTGGGAAACACTGGAAGGATTGTGGTACAGAGAAACCGGACAACATTCACATATTATGAGCAAAATGTAAGCTGAGAAAATATTGGGGAACTGGTAAAGGATGCTGTACAGGAATTTAAACAGACAGTATTTTAGATAATCTACTGTTCTGAGCATTTCATTTGTACAGACATGACAGTATAAGCAAGAAAGCATCCCACCACTGACGTAGATAAAGTGCTGTCCTTCTTGCAATCTAAAATTTCTATCTCTATGTCTGTAGTAGATGCAACCTCTTAGAGAAGACCTGTGTCTGAGGCGCCCACCTTCCTGAGTCTCTGCAGAGCTCACTGATCTTTGTAAAGCTCATGATTAAGCCTGGTACTCTACAGGGCATCGAGTGCCCACGATTACTTTTTTTGCAGTTAAATAAACTTTATTAAAGATGTGCATCGACATGCAAAAACAATTGCCACACGATGTACTGTACAGCCCACAATATAAGACAAAACAAGTGGACCAGTATAAACAAGGCAAAACAAAAACAAAAATGCCCCCCAACTACACACAAGATATCGGACAGTCATAATTCTGAATAAAAGATGACAACAGGTCCTTCCCTATGAATCCATTTCCCCCAGCTCCCCTCAAGACCCCAATACACCCTCCTCCCCACCCACCCCCTCTCAGAAAAGAAACCAGACATCATATACTTGTACAGGAAAGGTATTAGCTAGTAATTCATTAATTATAAGACAGAAGACCATAGTCCTTCCACAAGATAGTTCAAATCAACATTAAAGGAGTGAGAGTAATGCTTTCATCCATCCACTTGCTTTCACCTCCTGCTAAGAATTGTAAGAGGGACTCCCAGATGGCATGAAACCTTCCTAAATTATAATATTGAATCATGATAGCTCTCTCAGCATTCAGTGCAGTTGGTATTTCTTGAAATCATTCCCTCTGGGATGGAAAAGAAGCACCAATCCAATGTCTAAGTAAAAGGAGTTTGACTACCGCTGGGATAAGAGCCATATAGGCTCGGTGTTGCCGACTTAATAGCAGTATAATTACCAATTACACAGACTTCTAATGAGAAGTAATCAATGCAACCAAAAAGGTAGAACATGATTGTTTAATAGCATTCCAGAAGGAGGCCACACCTGGATAGGTCCAAACCATATGGATCAAGGAACCATCCTCCTGTGAACATTTATGGCATGTAGCTGTCGCTGTCTGCCCATGTGGTATAGCCTGAGTGGAGTGTAGTATAAATTATGTAGTATGTTAAATTTAATCGGGGCAGTCTATCCTGTTTAATAAATTTATATATATCAGATCATATTGATTTCCACTGGCAGCATCATAGGGCAGGTTAGCCGCCAACTGCCAATAGAATGTAATAAGGGTATAATAAATTTGAGATTAGCCTGTCCTTAAATACCAGAGAAGCCAAAGGAAAAAACATCTGGAAGCCACATCTGACCATGGCTTCACCACCATAAAGGAGGAAAGGCAACGTTTAAATTGAAGGTAGTGAAAACTGGAAAGGCAGGGAGGTGGAAAAGTTTCTGAACTGTATTAGAGTTAAAATGTCTCCCTCTAACAAAATCCAACAAGGATGGTGAGTTTAGACCTTTCCAATCCGATGGCTGAATCACTTTGTTACCAATGAGAACATTTAAGTTACTGAAGAGTGGTTGACCAGAGTCCTTCTGACTTTTGATTTTAAAAGACATACACAATTGCTGATGAGCTCTTATGGACCAACCAATCGGTGAGAGCTTCAAAGAGCAGACATTTTACTACATGGATTGTAAAGGAGTGAATGTAGTGCAATATGAAAGGATTGGGCTCAAAACTTTTCAATGTTCCACCACACCAGGGAGGAGGACAGAGCACTTGGATCACCTCCATTTCAAATATTTACTTCCATGAAAGGCAAAATAATAGAGGAGTAGGTGTGGAGCCATAGTCCCCTATCTCTCTAGGATGGCATAATTTCTCTATTGATCTTCTAGGGTGTTTCCTGCCACAAAAAGGCAGACCAAACTGTGTTGATTTTGTTGAATCATGTTCTAGAGGGAAGATTTAAAACAGAAAGTGGGTACATGAATCAAGGGAAATGGCCATCTTCAAACTATTAACCCTGCCTAAAGGGTGACAGGCAAATGCTGCCAGTGGGCAAGGTCCTGCTCAACCTGTTTCACTACTGGATCCAAATTCAAAGCCTTTAAGGCTTGCAAGTCTGGAGTGAGTTCTATTCCTAAAAATGTGATAGAATGGAAGCCCATTTGAGACCCAATACTTCAATATCCATCCTCAAACAGGAATTTGAGAGGCCAAATACCAACACTAAGCTTCTAGCTAGTATTTTGGTGTTCCGACTTAAGCAGGTGTGGGCAACATTAATAAATCCCGAGCAGGTGGGGTTTGTTGCAGGAAGACACTCTAGTCACCATTTTGTAAGTTTTTTCATCTTCTCTCTGCATCTGGGGAGCGGAGTGTTGATGGGGTGCTCATCTCCTAGATCCGGACAAATCTTTGATAAGGTAGCATGGGATTTTTTGAACAACGGTTTCGTGCCAATTTAGTTTGTAGTCCACCAGCATGCTATAGTTAGCTATTATATCTAAAACTGTGTGGAGAGACTTAGCCCAGTTTGATAGATGCAATAGTACATTGTCCACAAACATAGAGAGTTTGCACTCATATGGTCCTATTTAATGCCCTTACCTCCTCGGAGCTGTTAATTTTCCTAACTAAGGGCTCAATGTATACATTGAATAGCATGGGTGAAAAGGACACCCTTGACGTGTTCCCTGAGTTAAAGAGAAGAGTGGGGATAATACCCCATTACTCATGATTTTCACTGTGGGCAGAGAGATAATATTTTAATCCATTGAATAAACTCTGGCGTATACCATATCACGGTAAAATATCAAACAAAAAATCCTGTGCTACCTTATCAAAAGCTTTGTCTGGATCTAGGAGATGAGCACTCATCAACACTCCCTCCCAGATGCAGAGAGAAGACGTAAAAGCTTACAAAATGGTCACCAGAGTGTCTTCCTGCAACAAACCCTACCTGCTTGGGATTTATTAATGTTGCCCACACCTGCTTAAGTCGAACACCAAAATACTAGCTAGAAGCTTAATGTCAATATTTAATAGTGAGATGGGTCTATAGTTATCATGGCGTGAAAGATCCCTTCCTGAGTTTTGGTAGTACCACAATGCTGGCTTCAAAAGAGCAGTTTCTTGAATATTGTGGTAAAATAGATAATTAAACAGGTCAGCTAAAATAGGGATAGTTCAGACTTAAAGCATTTATAAAAGAAAATGGAAAACCACCTGGGCCGGGGGTCCTGTTCACTGGGAGATGACCAATGGCCTCCTGGGCCTCCTGCTTGGATATAGGTCCTTCAAAAGCCCTCACTGATCATCCGTCAGTTGTGGGATCTATTCCTTGCAAGAAAGAATTGAGGATTCAGAAAAGTTGTCTACCAGCGGAGGGCAGTATATAAATCTTGGTAAAATTTCTTGAAAATCCCCACTATCTTAGATAGGTCCAAGGTCGTCAAATCTGATTCTGGGTCAACTAATGCTGTAACCCAGTGGTAGTTTTTGCTGCTTTAGCCTACTGGCAAGAAGCTTCCCTGTCTTCTCCCCTGGCCAACGGAGTTGCTTTCATTCTTAATGTGGAGCAATTAACTTTGTCCAACAAATAGCAGAATACCTAGCCCTCAGGACTGGAGCTCATTCCATTTCTGTTCTGTCAATCTCTTAGACAAACTTGACTCCAGTTCCTAATTCTGGACAACCACTCTTCCACTTGCAAATTTAACCTTTTCCTCTTTACAGTTGCTAGTCTTATTATTTTCCCTTGCCATACCGCCTTTAAGAACCCCAGATCACATCCTAGCAGTTATCGAATACGCATTTTCATGCCATGAAGTCAAAATACATTTTTCGTATGTTCCTGAAGTGGTCATCAGCTAAAAGAGAAACATTGAGGGACCAAGTTCCAGCTCTAGGAGTACATGAAGACACAGTTCAAATAAGCTAGGTAGGTGAATGATCTCACAACACCCTTGGATAAATACCACACTTTCCACCCCTTCATACAGAAATTGCTAAGTAGAAAAAAAAAAGATGCATGAGCATGTCTGCTGTCTTCACTGTTTGTAACTGAAACGTTGACTGCAGTAAAACGGACTGTGAGCGAATTGTCTAAATCATTTAAACGGCTTGTTCATTTTAACAATGCAATATATTTATTTAGTTTAAATGGATCGTTTTCTTAACATTGTTGAAACCACTGACTGCAGTAAAACGGACTGTGACTCGAACTGCTTACATTGTTTAATGGCCTGTTTACTTTTAATAATACAATACACTCACTCGGTTTAAACGCCCACTTACTCTCAACAGTGCAATATATTTAATCAGTTTGAACTCCATTTATGAATAAACTTACTGGCGGCACTATACTCCAGCTTAGGACTGTGTAAGGTCAGTCAGACCCCGGCTGATTTGTTGTGTGAAAGAACCTCCAAGCAGCCTGATAGGAGTCTGTAAGGATCTGAAGAACTGCTGGTTCTGGGATCCAATTGGGTTGGAGAGAAGGGTCTCTGAAGCCGGGCAGCCTGGACGGACAGGAGAGGAGTCTCTGCAGCTCGAGCTGTCCTGAAGTTTTGCTGCTGTTGGGATTATCTTTGGAACTGTTGGAACCGATTGCTATGGACTACTGAATTGAAATTCAGGTAGGAGATCAGCTATAGGTAGTGTGAATTTCGGGGTGACTTTACCAGAGGTGGTGCGTTTGTTGTTGGCTGGGTCTGTGGTGGGTGGCGCCAATCTTGGGGCCCGCTGGAGGGTGGACGCATGTTACCGGTGCCTCCTAGTCCTCCGCGGGATCTGCTGGTGAATGGATGCTGGGCTGGGAGCCATTTGCTGCGGTCCTGACCTGGTACAGTGACTCCTCTAGAGGTGGTTGCTCTTCACTTCATGCTGCTGGCTCCTATATGGATAGCTGCCTTGAATGTAAGACTTTATTTGACATTGACAGCTATGCAAATCTACAAAATTCTTGGGGACATCGCCTAGACCCACTGGTTTAAATTTTTTCTTTTACTGTTTGCTCGTATCTCAAACTCTTGGTGAGAGACAGAGTCTGGGATTAAGTATTTTGGCATTACTCTCCAGGGAGGTGTGAGCTCGCCTGGCCTATTCATTAAAGCATTTAGAGTTGTTTGCTTGATCTGTTGCAGAGGAGTGCGGATTATTTATACTGAGACTGAATTAAGGTTTCTGCAATTGGAGTTGTGAGAGGACTTCTGAATGTGGATTGATTATGAACTGGAAGCCTTACTGGGCTTAAGTTTGAACTGTTGTCTTATGTTTTTTTTATGTTCTGATTTTTGAGGTTCTTGCTGTTTATGTTGGGGGATAGATATCTGGCTGTTGTGATTTGAGTGGTGACTGTAGTCAGTGTCATGGTTGCTTGGATCTTTGGTGGGGTTGTGTGAGAGGCTGAAGGTGTCTGTGTAAGTGTGGTGTTGGTATTGAGAGTGAAATTATTTTGATTAGGTTTTGGGATTTTGTTAATTGTTGTATTTGAAATGTGTTGGGAGGGTCTTAAGACGGTCAGGCATTATTCTCCCAGCATGCTCAGTGATTTACGCCTTTGACTGTCCCCCATTACTAGCTGAGGTGTATAAGAGATGTCAATTTTGGGGATAGTCAGAAGTCAACTGAAAAGGGTGCGATTTGGGCATGGTGGGAGAATGGAGAGGGGTGCACGGATAGAGGTTGTAGGGACTAGGAGATGCCCTGGGTGAAATGGGGTCAGGAAAGGGGTGTTTCCTGCCTGGTTCCCATACCCAAGGGCTCCACAAATAGTGGGCAGTTCCTGGGATCTCTCTCGATGACCCATCCAACTCGGTGGTTGGCAATGCCAGATCGATTAGGAACAAGATGGCTATTATAGCTGATCTTGTTGGAACACCTGATCTGGCATGCATCACCAAGACCTGGCTGGATGAGAATGCAGGCCCTATTTTGGCATCTGCTGTTCCAGCTGGGTTCTCGGTGATACACCGCCCTAGATTGGATCTAAGGGTGGGGCATAGCCATTATGTTTAAAACAGAACTGGGCCTTGTGGATGTGCCAGTGGGTGCACTTCGATCCTTTGAGTGTATCATGGGAGCAGGTGTAGGTTTCAGGATACTTCATCTACCTTCCACCTGGTGATGGGGAGAATTCTTGAAGGAGTTTGAGGACTTCATTGTCGACATGGATAGGAGTCACCCAGATGGTTAATTCTGGGGACTTTAATGCCTGTCAACGATGAACTCTCACAATTTGGAAATAGTCTCCTCCAGCTTATGACTATGCTGAGTCTTACACAGGTGGTTACCTCTGCTACCCATAGGGGTCACTCTGGATCCTGTGTTCCTCTTGAGGATGGAGACCATGGATCTGGTGGTGGAACCAGTGGTTTGGTCAGACCATCAGACCATAAAGTTCAGTTCTGAGGCACCACCAAATAGGCCTGCCCCTAATGAGATGGTCCAGTACCGCCTTTAAGGAGTTACCTCAGAGGGCCTATCGGTGGTACTGCACCTATAGGGTTTATCAAGTGAATGCATGAGTCCAGGGGTCTTGTACTGGCCAATAATAAGGTGGTGGGAGATGCCCAGGACTTAATTGTTCCTTGTTTGTGTTTGCCCACTCACTCTGTGCCCAAGGACCCTTGGTTTAATGAGTCCTGAAGGAGCTGAGAAGAGTGGGTCAAGGCTGAGAGAGCTTGACGAATACGGCCTTAATGCTGACAGGCTTAGATTGATGGAACACTGTGAAGGCTATCAATCAGCAATCATCCATAAGAAGGCAGAATTCCTGTCCGGGGACATTGCTGCTGCATGGAATCGACCGTTTAGCTCTTCCAGACCATGGACAGACTGTGCAATCCAGTCTGTCTTCAGTCTGGAAGAGATTTTTTTTTTTTTTAACTCTTTATTTATCCTCCTTCCTACCCTCGTGTCCACTCCTTCGACTGCTCATGCCCTCCAGACCACCACTCCAGGATCTGCCCTTAGAGTGCTTTCTCCCTCCTATCCTGCACAGTGGGATCTGTCCCGAATTGGTGGTCCGGTGGAGCAGTCGTCATCTAGGACCACCGAGGGGGTTATCCATTTTTCTGTGCTCCCCTTTAACCCGGCCCCTGAGACACCAGCGCAGGGATGAACGTCCAGAGAGGCAACGTGCTGATGCACGTCTCTCAAGCGCCCGACGGCGTCCCCTCCCAACTCCGTGAATGGAGCCGCCGAGCCCCTCGAGAGCCCGTGGCCCCACCTGCTCTTTCAGGATGTCGGTGCCTATTGCACCCTGGTATCCCACTCCTGAGGAGGAGAGCATCCGCTGGGATGCTCAATCCTCCCTCTCCCAGCTGACCCCACCAACCCGGTCCGCTCTCGAACCCGGTCACTGGCGTGGCATGAGGTGTGGCGCCTAGCACCTCAACCTCAGTGCCACCGGGCATGAAGAGATTTCTCATAAATTAAGTGTGATGAGCTAGCTCAATTTTTTCAGATAAGGTTGCCAGCATCAGGTCAGGTATTGGCCCAACTCTATCTATGATGGATTGTGGAGATTATCGGGATGTGGCGAGTGCCCTTTCTGCCTGGACTGACTTTAGCTGGCTGGAATTCCACAGACATTGTGAGGATTGTCCATACTTTGCAACCAACCAGTTGTAGTTTGATATGGGCCCTACACCACTATTGGTAGGTTGCATAGATGTTATCTGCCTGATCCTTGCAGAAATTGTCTGGAGTTCCTTGAGAAGGAGGTCTTTCCTGATCCCTCAAGGAGGTGGTCATTCGACACTTTAAAAACCTTCCTTGGATCCAGACTGTCTAGTTAACTATAGGCCTGTCTCTAATCTACCCTTTGTGGGTAAGGTTATTTAGAAGGTGGTTGCGTTGCAGCTGGATGACCATCTTACAACCCACAATGTCTATGATGCTCCAATCTGGGTTTAGGAAAAGACATAGCACTGAGACTGCCCTTGTTCAGGTTTTAAATGATCTTCTAATTGCGAGAGATTGAAATGCTCGTACTATCTTAGTCCTTCTTGATCTCTTGGTGGCATTTAATACTGTAGACCATGGTGTGCTTCTGGAGTGCCTTTGGCTTCTCTGTGGACTGTCTGCAACAGTCCTAAGTTGGTTTCGATCTTTCCTCATGGGCAGATCACAGAGGGTTGTCACTGGAATTTATTCCTCAGATGTCCTCCCCTGTCCTGTCGGGTGCCGCAGGGCTCCATATTGGCACCATGTTGTTTGCAGTGTATATACTGCCATTAAGAGATATCATTAGGCAATACAGTTTGGGTTTTTCTGTTATGCAGATGATACCCAACTGTATATTTCTTATTCTCGGACAGGATGATGCAATCTCCATGCTTAACAACTGTCTAGCTGAAATCAAGAATTGGATGAGCACTAGCTGGCTGAGGTTGAATCCAGATAAGACTGAGGTGTTGGTTGTGGACCTGGGCCATCCAGAGGGGGTATTGGGGCTGGGCACTCTTCGGCTTATGGCTTGATGGTCTCCAGCTCATGACCTCAGACCGAGTGCTTAACCTGGGCATTATTTTGACAGCGGTTTGACCCTGAAATCACTGGTGTCTGCTGTTGTCAAATCTTCCTTTTACCATCTAAGAAATATTGCCCAGGTGAAACACCTGGATCCTCCAGCTGACCTTTCTACATAGGTCCACGCCTCTGTAACCACCCACTTTGATTACTCTACCTAGGGCTTCCGGGGTTGATATCCATCACTTGCAGCTAGTGCAGAACACGGTGGGCAGGCTACTGACTGGTACATCCAGGACTAGTCATATTATGCCTGTGCTGCACGAACTGCACTGGCTGCCAGTACAGTGGCAGATCACCTTTAAGGTTGGTTTACTGACCTACAAAGCCCTACATGAACAGGGATGCTGATATCTGCAAGAGCTCCTTACTCCTACTGCCTTCCCACTCACTCCGATCCGCCAACGAGGATTGCTAGAGATTCCCAGGGTTCAGTTAAAACATCTGGAGCACGTGACTTTTTCTCATGCTGCCCCTACCCTGTAGAATCCTCTACCTGTTGGTTAAGGGAATGCCTGACTGTCTCGAGTTTTAAATCGGAGCTCAAAACTTATTTGTTTTATTAGGCTTTCTTGAAGGTTTTAAAATGTTACTGATATTATTTTGTTTACATTGTATGTTTATTTTACTGTACAGTGCCTTGGTACTCAAAAGACGCTTAAGAAATACGTTTTTACTTACTTACTTTTACTAAACATGGTGAGGCAGAGAGTAAAATGTATAGTCTTTTTCGGTGTCAAGTAATACCTTCCAGGGGTCCTCCAGACCAGATCTGACATAAATTCCTACAACCCTCATTGGGCAGGAGAAAGACCAGCTCTATTATGAAATGATCTGTCCAAATCATTGGAAAAACGAGGTTCCTGTCTCCTCCCAAAAGGCAGGGGATGTCGATAAGCGTAGCTAGTATAACAGCTAGTGGAGGAAAAAAGAGGGTTATCCACATTCAGTCCATAAATTGAGCCAAGAACAACCTCTACATTTGCTAATCTACCATGAATATTAACATAATGACCATCTGTATCATACCATTCTTTAGTCATTGTAAATGGAGTCGATTTATGAATCAGAATCACCACGCCTCCATGTCTGGCACTTGATACAGTACCAAACACCTGACCCACCCAAAGCTTCTTCAGATTGCTTAACTGGTCTCTCAGGATATGTGTTTCTGTAGCATGACCACATGGGGTTATACTCTATTTAAATGCCTAAGTAGGCAATATTTTTATTGTAATCTCTACCCCTTTAATATTCCATGATAGTATATTGAAGCTACCTGTTTAAACTGAAAAGCATAACCTGTCCAAACACACCCTTCCTGATTAACTGGCAAATGTATCTTCCAGCCCCCACCCCACCCCCAAACCCACACCTTCCTCCCCTTCCTCAAATGATATTGATACTCCCCTATCCTACCTACCCCTACTAACCTACATACCACCCAGGCCAGATGCCTACTCCTAAATAGCTGGTCCATGATGCCCGGGAGAAGCATCCACCTCAAATAAGCTATGTACTTATCTAACTACCTTACTGTATCTCTCTTCAGTTGCGCTTTCCTAGACCCCCTGAAACAGTGGAACCACTCTACACACCTCTTTTTTCTTTGTTTACACTGTTGGGAGATTAACCTCTGCTTGCAGAACAACAAATACTGGGTCCAAAATTTATAATCAGTAATAGGATATACCATGCCCCCATCCATTATTGTAATGGTTGCCTACCAGAAAAATAGTTGTCTATATGCAACTACCCTATCAATAGTCCCAGCCATGAGGAAGTTATACAAGGTCTAACATCGTTTATAAATAAAGAATATTTAACATAATACTAATAAATCTCCATCCCAACATTTCAAAAATAGAATCAATCTCCTAACAGCATGCCTAATGTAAATAAAAGAGGAGTACCCCAGATTAATAAAGAGATTCGTTATTAACTGAAATTATGCAAGTAATAATACCCAACAGGGTGGGCATTATTGGGATATAACAGACCACCTAGGGTGTAATGAGGCCTGACGTTGCAGGCTGGAGGGCCTTATAGCCCCTGGAAGGTCCATTATATCCAGACCAACCACCCTGGAGGGTAATATTACACTTAGAAAATTGGTTACAGGTGTCATTTTTTTAAAAAATATAGAAGAAAGGAAATGTAGAAATAAAATAATAAGTAAAAGCAAGTAGAAATAATGTTTGCTGTAAAGTAGTGCCTAATGTGAAGTGCTGGAATTACCACTAGAGGTCATTATGGTGTAGTTCTTCATGCTGTTTGTGATTATCTTGCCCTCCTGGTTTGTGATCACACACACACACCTGCTTGAATAACGCTGTGTGAGAATAGGAGAAATGTAGCCTCTTAATGTTTAGAGAGAGGTACTTGGTTTAATGTGGGATGGCGCGAGTGTGCAGCTCGGTTTAAAAGTGAGCAGACGATTACCGGTAGCGCAAGCATGTTGGGAGAGGAAATGGAGCACGGAATGTCAGGAGGTGGAGCAGGTTGGTATTACAGGTATTTAAAATTGTTGTTTATTTTGGGGTGCCAAGGAGGAACAGAGGCAGTTTGGGAGGCCGATCAGGCTGTTGGTGGAATTTCAGTTCAGCAGAGTGGTGGGGCCCTGGTGGGGACTGGTGTGTCACTAAGTGTGGAAAAAAATGGCTGGTAAGTTTGGGGTGCCGAATGATCGAACTGGCACTTGTTTTGAAGTGGTCTGTTGTTCAGTTTACCCATTATCTAAGAAATAATATCACCTGTATAGACTATATTATCATCTCCTGCTGAACCATCATTATTTTACTCTGCAGCTATATGTGAACATATACCCCTCAAAATCCCACAAGAGATACTAGATAAATGGTACTGTATCTTAAACCTTCAAAGTTAAAAGGAAAAATACTCCCTAAGTAAAACAACTTGCTATAAATTAGGGGGATACTAACTGACTTTCTGAAACGTTGTTGTATATTTATAACAGCAACAATAATTGGTCTACATGCTAACATTCTAACTATTCATTTACATAGTAAGAAACACATCTGAACCCTAATCAAGTGAGAAAACTAAAAAACAAAAAACAAACAAAGAAAAGGAATCTTTGAATTGTACTGTGTCTAGTCTCCTAATTTAAATGTTGACCCTTGTCTAAACTCAAAGAAGGTATATGCTACCGGAGGCTAACAATAGATTTTTCTGCTGTAACATTTAAATAAAATGTATTAGCAAATACTGATTTTATCAAAAGTCCCAATAGATAATAGAGTGAGGCTGGCATAGTACTTAATGATTAATTCAGAACAACACCTCTACCCATGTATGTGATGTTCAAGATATCAAATAGAAGTCCCACAATGTGGCAGGAAAAGAACACAATTTGCTAGCCATTTTCTAAAACAGGTTAATGCCCATCAAGTTCACCAACCTGTTCAGAAATAAATTATGTTAAAATAAAAATAAAAAAATATATATATATATATATATATATACAGTGTCAGTGGCTCAGTAGGTAGCACACCTCCTCTGAGGCCGGAGATCAGATGGCTGTGGGTTCAGTTCCACATCTGGCACTTGGTTAATATCCCAGTACTGACACTGTAGTGCAGCATGAGAGGGGTGCTGCACTTGAGGTGCCGTCATATAGGAGACGTTAAACCGAGGTCCCATCTGCCTGATTGGTGGTAGTTCAGGTGGATGTTAAAGATCCCATGGCACTTATCGAAAAAGAGTAGGGAATTTCCTGGTGTCCTGGCCAAATTTCCTCATTCATTAAAAATACCACCAACAGCTTAATCTGGTTCAACGCAGTTGGCATTCATCTGTATCCCTCCCCGGATCGTGCCTGAAAATAGGCAGGATTTGTCTAGGCACTTACCCGTCAACAAAAACTAAATAAAATAAATATATATATAAGAAATCAAAAATTCCCATCAGTGTTAGTCCCACATAAAGTCCTCAATGCAGTCCTCATAAACTGCTGGCCTGGCAGGATCTCTCCTCCTCAAAGTGATTAAAAGTTCTCCATGCCGTGGGTCTCCGAGATTCTCCAGACCCCATCATCATATGTTTGGACGAGGAGCTGAAACTATGACATTGCAGAAATTTGAGATTATAACAGATAAATAACTAAAAGTCAAGCAGCTCCTTACATAGAAAAACAAAACAGCCTGTTCTTCCAAAACAAGAATACTGAACCTCCCATTCCTATGTATAGGTTCAGCAAATGTTCTGCTGCTGTGCCCAACAAAGCAAAAAGTTTTCTCAGTGTAGCTGCTTGATGTGCAGGCAAAAACTTCTCTATTGATTATTCCGGCCAAGTACTCACCAAGGGATTCAGGATTGTTCTCAGGCCAGTCCTCACTCCCCATTCCCAAACAACTTGGAAGGAGCTTGGCAAGCTCAGCGGCTGCTTGTTTAGCCAAGTCTAAATGGTGAGTTCCGAGGGAGGGTAACCTCAAGTCAAGCAGGGTATAACATGTGATGTCGAATTTGGCTGCTCATAATTTTGACTGCAGTGGCTGAAAGGACACTAGCTCTGCTGGACCTTATAGATGAAGTCAGGACCAGCCTGAGTCGCTTCTCTGCCCACTCTATCTTTTCATGGACCTGGCTGCTTTAGTAAATGATCCCTGTCCAAGTAGTTGAGGACTTTAAAAATTATAGGTCGTGGTGATTTTCTGAGGGCTGGTTTAGGCTGAATTGGGTGATGGGCCAGTTCAATCATGTATGTAGGGCTGTTTGGTGAAGGGCCCGCTATCTTAGTACACAGCTTCTGCAGAAATGAAATGGTCAGGTGACCCTCCTCCATCATGGAGCCCCAGGAGGACTAAGTTGTTCCTCCTGGAGCATCACTCCAAATCATCCACCTTCTCCTCTAACTTTTTACAGTACGGTATAAGCTGTTCAGTTCAGGCTCCATCTTGTTAATATGAACCTCGGTTGATGAAATGCGGACCTCTATGTCTGCCACCCTTTGGGCTAAGTCTGTAAGGTTGGGCTTCCACTCCCGAAACTCTGAAATTAAACAGAACAGAGCAGTCTTTATAGTCTGCAGCTCTGCATACATCTGCTGTTGTGTAATTGGCTGAGATCTAGCAGATGGAATGTCCCACATGGAGCTGCTCCTGCAGGGCCTAAGCCCCTGGCCTCGCACCGCTTCTTGTTGTCCTCGGAGTCTTTCAGCTGAAGAAAACTGGTTTCGGGGCTGATGTAATATTTCTTCCATTCCACCAGTAGCTTCACAAGGTAAGATGCCTGCAGACAATTTGAGAGCTGAAGCAAAATTGCAAATGATGTATTTAGGAAGGAAAATTAATGGGTCTCAAGGAGCTCCTCTGAAGAGCTGCTTACTCCTTGGCAGGCATCACATGACTCCGTGCCCCTGATGACTTGTTGAGCTAGCAAGCAACTTAAGCATTCTTGCACAAAAGCCACCAGGGTGACCAAATTAAACTATTTTGCAATAAACTTACATGGTTTGTCCAAGATTTCAGTCATGATTATCCATGGACACCCTCTGATGACAAACAGCCCAAGGAAGTCGGCTCCATGGTGACAGTGATGGGGCATCACTCTGACATGCTTGTGACCAGGGATCACACCCCAATCCTGAATGCCAGGAGTGAAGGCCAATAGGCAGTGAGGTCAGGGCATCCTTAGACTCTTCCATCCCAGGGTGGTAGGGTCGCTATGTACTGCCTCGGTGGCGGCTCCTGGTGCTGGCACTTCAGAAGAGTTCTTGGTGTGGTTGACCACAATGCTGAACACCATCACCCCCAGGACACTGCTGTGCATAGCAGGGAGGTAGTTGGGACCCCAGAAAAATGGGAAAATGGCTGATCATGAGCTGGTGTCCTGGTTGTCTACCTTGTAAATCAAGCAAAACAATCTTGGTCTTGGGTCATTCTTAGGACACAACAAAAGCTTGCACAACAAAAAGGATAAGCTCCATTGTTATTCAGATTTTCTTCCTATTTATTTATTTCTCATTCACATAACACATGTATGTATATAATAATGCTGAATAGCCTAGGTACAGACAATGCAGTAGAAGTAGTAGTAGTAGTAAAACCTTTATTTTTCAATAGTATCAGATGGCACAGTATACCATTAGGACTGCAGTCCTATTTACAAGGTGCTCCTGAAATTAAACATTTTATAAAGTTCATAAATTACATAAAACACAACAAAATTCAAGTATCCTTCAAGAACATCACAAAATACAATGAAGTTTGGTGTTTTGAACACTGTTATGTGATTGCTGGTGGAAACAGAATTCTGAATTTGAAAATGTAAAACGTTTTCATTAGTCTGGAACATACCGTATGTCTATGACTATAGGTAAGAAAGCATATGGAAGAAAGTCTGATGAAGTAGCTTGGGCCACGTAACATCACCATAAGTCACATGTGTTATGTGAATGAGAAATAAATATAAAGAAAATGTGAATAGCAGTGGATCTCATCCTTTTTGTTATGAAGAGAATGGCTGACCATGGCCCCAGATGATGACCTTGGGTAGACTTCCCTTCATCGCCCCAGGCCACACAGCATGGACTGTTCCTTCCCTCCTACCTGACGTCCCTGGATCAGCTTCCACTGGGAACCAGTCAGCCACATTGGTGTGCTCGATGGGTCAGACCTGATCAGGTCTGATAGGTGATATGCAGCAGTGATGGATCCGCCCATGGACAGACGGGAACAACACGAAAGCTTGAAGGAGTGGAGCCATGGAAAGTCAGAGGAAGGCGGGAAAAAGCAAACAAAAAAAAATTGCTAGGTACAGACCATGGATAACCATGTCCAATGTATTTTGAGAATTATTGAAATGACCATGACAAACAAATTGTTTAGTTGTCAGATTGGTCCTTAAGAACAGATCCAGAAGCAAATGGTTTGATACCAACTGTCATAAACTTCTGAGGAAGAACTTGGTTGGTTCAAAAGCTAAAGTACTTTATTCTTTTGCAACATTTGTTGGTCCAATAAAGGTATCAAACCATTTGCTTCTGGATCAAATGATCATGGTTATCCATGGTATCTATGTTTGTAATTTGCAGAAGTTTCTTGCATTATAAAACTTATTTCTACATTTCTACATTACTCAAGTAATGTATCTTTCCAACAGTCTTAATCTTCTGTAATGAATACTTATTGTCCTCACTTGCTTTTGATACAGTTTGAATTTACTTAGAATTTGTTGCTGTTGTTCCACTTTCTAATGGAATTTCTACTCTTTCACCGCTAATAGACTGGCTTAGTTGCTAATGTGTCGCACTCACTACAAAATGAAAGCATTTTTAAGATGTAAGGAAGTTCTCACATTTATTTTTTATGCTCAAGTAATTAATTTCCTTGCACATAGTTTACTTTTCCTTCATCAGTTGCAAATAAAAGTTATTTTGATTCTTTAAATTAGTGTACAGTGCCAAATTCTGCTTTCTGATATGAAAGTAAATTATGAAAACTAGGTTGCTATCCCATGGTTTTATGACCACAGACAAACCACAGTCAAACACGGCTGAACTATACAAGAACATATGAACATACAAAGAAGCCAGCAGAAGAAGACCATTTGGTCTATCAAGTCTGCTCATATTGCAGGGTCCCTGCCTCCCTCTACACTGCTCCCATCCTCCCTACCCATGATCCTTACTTTTCCCTATTCCTATCCCAGCTCTCTTAAATCTGCCCACTGTCTTCAATGAGATGACCTCTTCTGGCAGTGCATTCCAGGTGTCAACTACCCTCTGTGAAGAAGTGCTTCCTGACCTCCCTTCTAAACCTCCCACCTTCCAGCTTAAGACTGTGCCCCTAGTGTTATGGTTGCCACCAACTTAAAGAGACTCCTTATCAATCTTATCTATTCCTTTCAAGTACTTGAAGGTCCCAATCATGTCTCCTTACTCTCTCCTGTCTTTCAGGGAGTACATGTTCAGTGTCCTCAGCCTCTCCTTGTATGCCTTACCCTGCTGACCCACTATCATCTTTGTAGCCCTCTCTGGACCTTTTCTTGCAGGCTAATGTCCTTTCTGAGGTATGGCACCAGTACTGAACTCCATACTGCATCCCAATATCTTGTTTGCCTTTGCTGCTGCTTTCTTGCACTGCGTGGAGTGCTTCAGGTCACTACCATCATCACTCCCAGGTTCTTCTCCTCCCTAATGCAGAGACTTGACTCCCACGCAGGTAGTACTTTGTCCTGGCATTCTTGGTCTCAATATGCATGACTATGCATTTCTTGAATTGGAAGCGCTGCCAGATCCTGGACCACCTCCCCAGCTTTTCCAGATCTTCTTATGGGTCCTGCATCCCTTCTGCTGTGTTGACTCTCTTGCAGAGCTTGGTGTCATCTGCAAATAGTCACATTTTGTCCTTAGTGCCATCCCCAATGTCACTGATGAAGACATTGAACAACATCGACCCCAGCACAGAGCCCTGTGGTACCCCACTGGTTACTTCTCTAGTACTAGACAACTCCCCACAAACACCCTCTGGGTTCTGTCCTCAGACAGTTTTCTACCCATCTGGCCATCTTTCTCTAACGCCAAGATCCACCAACTTCCTGATCAACCTTTTGTGTGGCATAGATTCAAAGGCCTTGCTGAAATCAAGATAGAGGATGTCTACCGCTGGCTCCTGTCTACTGTCTTAGTGACGCAGTCAAAGAAGTCAATCAGATTCATTTGACATGATCTTCCACCTATGAACCCATGCTGCCTCGCATCCTGGAGACCATGCTCCTCTAGATATTCCACCAACCTTTCCTTTAGTATGGTCTCCATGAGCTTGCCCACAAAGGAGGTCAGACTGATTGGTCTGTAATTCCCTGGGTCATCCTTAGGACTGCTTTTTGTGGAGGGGCACTACATGTGCTGTTCTCCAGACCTGCAGTACCATGCCTGACTCTAGTGAACTATTAAATAGGTCTGTCAGTGGCCCTACCAGCTCCTCAACCAGTTCCTTTAGTACCCTTGGATGTACTCTGTCCGGGGCTGGTGATTTATTCACCTTCAATGTCAGCAGCCCTCCCTCACTCTGTCCTTCTCTATCACACATCTGTGTTCCCTTCCTCTCTGCTCCTCTTTTCCGTCCTGAAGGCAGTGGTTGACTATGGTATATCCTGAGCATTCAGATAACATATGGTGAAAGGCCTAATGATACACAGAGCAGAGCTCATGCTTAATGAATTCTATAGCAACTTGATCAAGAACAGTAGCCAAACAGAACCAAAACAATTTATTAATTAACAGGGTCTATTGATAGCAATCTATCTGAGAAACTATCTTTGTACTTTGAAAAACAAGCAAAAAAAAAAAAAGACTAGGATTAGTTAAATAACAGATGGCATAAACTTAAAAAGCAGGGATGATAAGGTTATTCTGGAGGTTTATTGAAAACTAGAAAAAGAGGCTAACTAGAAATACAATAAATCAAGAGAGTCATACTTTTCTATCTAATCTTTACACTTTGTGTGTATGTCTCTAACTCAGCTTAAAGTGCTAGTGTACTGCCTAAAACTAATATTAGTGTTTAAAAGCAGTCAGCCATTACCTTTATATCTGAGGTACCTTTTCCTTTCCCTTTGGTTACTTAGAAGGTTGTTTACCTGATGGTTAGTAGGTGTGATATGTGGGACAGCACTTTGCCTGGCAGCTGTCATATATAGAGGATACATGATGGGCTACTGTGGAATATGGTAAATATTTGTATGAGTGCTGAGTGACCTCAGATAATATCATGAGTGGCTCCACCATAAGTGATATTATCCAAGTCACTGCATGAATGCAAATATTTGCAGAGTTGCACATCATGGTTCAGATATTCAAACTGTGCCAGTTTGTGGCGCAAGCCCCTGCGCCGCTCAAAATGCTCTGAACCACTGGGCGTGAGCCATACTGAGCTGTCAGTCGGCAGGTACCGGGCTGCAGGCGGTGGTGCCGCCCGCTGACGGGGAGAGCAGGTGTGGGGCTCAGTGGGTGGGTGGGTGGGGGTCCACTAGATCACCAGGATTTCTATACTGGGGTGAGGAATGCCACCCACGACTGGGCTCTGTTCGGTCCACTTAGACCACCAGGATATTGGGCTTTGGGGATCTGATGCCCGAATTGGGCTAATGGGGGTGGTTGTTATGCCCACGATTGGGCTACTCGGGGAGGGGATTGGATGAAGATCTCCCACCATCATTCTACTCGGGAGGGGGTTGGATGAAGGTATGCCTGCGATCGGGCTACTCGGGGGACAGTTATGCCTGCAATTGAGGCATGGGGGTGCCACTAGGTAGCGGAACAGTCAGGGCCACCCACAGGTGGCAGCTGCTGTGTTGCACCCTGCAAAGTGGCAGCTCACCTGTGGGTGGCCCTCGACTTGTTCCTTTTTTGGCTCAACTGCAGGCGCAGGTAGAGTTGTGCCTGCATAGCCTCTGACGGTCCGGCTGAACATCGGGCTGTGCAGTTTATGCATGGGCCCCACCTGTGTCTGCATACATTAGATGAGCCCTAGTATCAGGATTTGTGCCGCGCACTTTTCCTGCTTAAATATTGCAATCAAGACATCAGTGGGTTGTGCATGGTGCAACACCGTTGTGCCATGCGCAACCCTTTGAATATCTGGGCCCATGTGTGCTATTTATACAATAGGGTCTCAGAATGTGCCCATTTTCTGCAGTGCACGAAGAGGTTTATTCTGGCCATTTTCCGCAGTGCATGAAAGATATGTGGAATGTCATTTGTGCCAGGTAATGTCAGGTGTTTTAAGTAATTGTAAATGTACTTAGGAACAGTTTAGCTGAGTAGAAGGTGACGATCTGGGTGGATTATTTTACTTGTGACGTATCCACATAGTTTATTTTCAGTTATTCCACTGTGGATACATCTTCATTTAGTTATACAACAGGAGTGATTTATGGGTATATATTCAATGACATACACTTCACCCCTATTGTATAAATATCTATATTCCCCCCCCCACACACACACTCACATCATCAGCACTGTGGCCTCACTGACTGTGACATCACTGCTGCTTAGAAACAACCACCGCGCGGCTGCCAGGTCAGTCACCCGCGATGTCACTGTCGGCAGATCACAATGCTAATGATGTAGTGGGTGGGGATAGGATAGATATGTCAGCTGCAAGGCTAACATCTGTTCCACACATCCAGCACCATATTATCACATAGAAGACATTCTAATGAGCAAAAGGAAAAAGAAAAACACTCCTGAAATAAAAAGTTACAACTGACTACTTGAAATTTGTATTATTTCCTGTGTACCTGTTTTGGCTCCACTAGTGCTATAAAATTATATAGACTCCTGTAAAGGGCTTAAATGGATCCATCTCAAAATGAGGCTAAACTGAAACTGGAAATATTAATGTTTTAGAGTAGAATCTATACTTTACGTAGTTCAATGAGCTCCTGTACCACCTGAAATAATTTATTACAATATTTTATCAAGATCACGGATGGCTGTGTGGCGCGAACAGCACCATGGACCAGCTCCCATCCTGAACGCCAACTTTCACCTATTTAAGTACTTTTTCTGCATTCTAATCCCCAGCAAGACATATACAGGCTTTGGATAGTCTTCTGGATACATCAGAGGCAAAGCTTAGAGGAAACAGCAGGAATTTTACTGAAATACACGGAGCACCCACCAGGGTCCTAACGACAGAATGGAAGTTAATGCGCCAGGTGCTTCCAGTTCACACTCCACCGCAAACACCTCAGGGCAAATAAAAGACCAAAAGGTCAGACCGGGGCCTCTGCTAAGTCCTTAGCAGCTCCAGTAGGTGCTCAAACTAACATTCCTCTCTCAGAGAAGAAATTTTGGAGGAGCTACAGCCATTTAAGCTTGCCTTGCAAGAGCTCACATCAGAACTTAAATCTCTCCGTGGAAGTCTTGTGGATACCAATAGAGTCATTTCGGATACTACAGTTCACGCACATCCCTAGAAGGTTGGAAACATGCCATATACTGAATTGACTACTATAAGACAAAGGTTGCACAAAACAGAATCTAATCTTGAAGATCTGGAAGGCCATAGTAGACTTAAATAATATTCTGATATTCAGCCTTCCAGAATACACGGAGGGTGCTATGCCAGTCGTTTTTCTGCAAAAGCTGATCATCAAGATTGCGGGCTCTCTCCCAACAATACCACTTATATCATTGAGAGAGCCCACCGCTCCTTGTGACCAAAGCCTGGGTCTGGTAAGCCACCTCGCCTCTAATACTGAAGTTCTTGAATTATTTAGGCAAGACTCACATTCTGAGCCAGGTTAAGGAGGTGCAACAAGTTCTTTGGGATGGTCAACAACTTCAGTTCCCCAGGATTTCCCTTCACCGTCAGGCAGCGACGTGCTGAATATCATCCCCTGGTGACGAAATTGATAGTGGCTGGAATAAAATATAGGGTTCAGTACCCTTCTCACCTTGATGTTCTCATTTCAGGATCCTGCATACCTTTAAGTCGGCGCAGCAAGGTCTCCCGCACTGCAACCTCTGCTTCCTGATCTATTTATGCTTGTTGAAGATCTCAGTGGTATTTAAAGGTTGGATGGTTTGCTTTTCTTTTGAAAGAGCTGCATGAATGTGCACAGGGTAGCTCCCAGAAGATTGGCTGTTGCAGTTAAGACCACAAGAGGGCAGCAAAGCTATATGGACATATGCATTTTTAATTAAAGGACTTCAGACCGCAAGTACTCTTTCATTTCTAAATCGCTTTTTTGCTGGTCCGGTTTTCCACATATCAATCTATAGGTTTTTGAAGGACTCTTAAGCTACCAGAACTTAATTTCCTTAATTTTAAAATATATCGAGTCCTGCATTGTATTGTATTTCTTGCTTGTTCCAGCTGGGATAAATGGAAGACGATTTTTTTTATTATTGTCATTTCATTACATATTTAGACTTACTGTAGTTGATTGTTCAGGGATGGGGTGGGTTAGTGATAATAAAGAGGTTCACAGGGCGTTATGTGTTACAAAGGAAGGTGGGGAGTAGCCATAATAGTCCACAGTAGGTATTTGTTGATGCTATTAATAATTATGGTAAAGTCCACTTAGTGGTTATTTTTGGTTTATCAATCATCTAGTGGACTCAAGTTGGATCTTTGTCATTCTACTGTGGCTATGGGGCAAGAGAATTTTAAGAGGGTAAGATGAAGGTGGGGTATAATATTTCATTCACAGTTCTACTTTGAGAGTTATTATGTTTTTGTTATGGGGTTCAAAGTTGTGAAGTTTGCCTACATTGAATTAAAGTTACTAAGTGATGGGGGTATAGAATTGCAATAATAGAAGTCTGACACAAAGAAGAGATATTTTAAATCTCATTGTAATAGATGGTATTTGTTGCCTATATATAGATGTTATGTTTTTCTATGTGTTACAACATCTTATATGGTGGGGATTAGATATTGCTCCTGCAATATAAAAGGGCACAAACTCAGCTAAACGGACTAAAGTTTTGCTTCATCTTAAAACTTTACAAACTGATGTAGCTTTTTGCCAAGAGATGCATCTCTTGACTACAAGTATTCATTATTTCCATAGAAATTGAGTGGGTCAGGTATTTGAAATGCAAAGATACAAGGAGAAGAGGGGTAGCTATTTTAATTCGTTCGAAAATTCTTACGGCTTCTATAAGAAGTTGCAGATCCTGAGGTAGATTTATTATTGTAAGGGGTCTTCTGGCTCATTCTGAAGTGTTACTGTTCCATATATGGACCTAACTTGGATGATCTGGAATTTTTGTCTCTCTAATGGTCACACTTGCCCCTTGGACTAAGCTTCCAATAATTCTGGGTGGTGATTGGAACCTGGTCCTCTCAAATAATTTAGATAGGTTTGGTCAAACTAGGCAAATTTTTCACCTGGCCAAAAAGCTATTCATGAGCTTATGCACTCTCTG
The DNA here is from genome assembly GCA_016271365.2 of Neoceratodus forsteri. Lineage (NCBI taxonomy): Eukaryota > Metazoa > Chordata > Ceratodontiformes > Ceratodontidae > Neoceratodus > Neoceratodus forsteri. The sequence continues at coordinate 1,876,762,769 of CM057456.1, forward strand.
GGTCTTATCGATCCTTGGAGGCTTATGCATCCCAACGACAGAGAATATTCATTTCATTCTCTCCCCATAATACCTTTTCCCATATAGATTTTTTTTCTTTGACTGTGGATCATCTTCCTGGAGTTTCTCTAGTATATTATTCATCTAAGGTTATCTCAGATCATCATGCTGTCCATCTTCAATTGGATCTTTTACCAAATGTCCACAGAGACAGAATTTGGAAATTTAATAATCAGATTCTGAAACAGGACGAGTGCATCCAATTACTTCGAATTTCATTATTAATTATATGGAAATTAGTGGTCCATCCACATCTAGAAAGGATTTTTATGGGGATCCCTGAAATGTGCATTAAGGGAGAACTAATCTGTTTAACTACTGCTTAAAAGACAGAGGACTGCAGCTATCTCTCGATTTTAGTACGTTAACAGATCTCGAGAATCTCTCTCCTTTATCTTCAGAAGAAGAAGAGTGGAAAAGAGTTGAATCTCTTTGAGCTCAATATAACCATTTATTAGCTGAGAAAGCTGAATTTCTTCTCCTTCGCTTCAAAATTTCTTACTTTGACCAGGGGAGAAGGCTGGAAACTCCTAGCTTTGCGACTCCACACACAGATGGCTGACAGAATAGTCTGCTCTATTTATTCATCCTCAGGTGCACTTCTCACTTCCTCCAGATATTGTGAATGCTTTTCATTATTACCAGCAATTATATTTGGCCACCTACAACCAGGCATCTTTCTCAACAAATAGACTCGCTTGTGCAAGACATTAATCTTCCTGTGTTATCGAACCCACAAATTGATGAATTGAAAGTCCATTACTCTAACAGAAATCTGTGAAGCCATAGATTCATTCTCTGTTGACAAACTCTGGACCTGATGGTTACACAACTAACTTCTATAATCGCTCAAAGAGACTTTAGCACCCATTCTTCTGGACACTTTTCATTACATATTCGAGAAAGGTATATCGGATAATTCTTTGTCCCTTGCTACCATTGTGGTACTTCCTAAACCCAATAAGGATCCCCTAAAGATCAGTAATTACAGGCCTATTTCTCTTATTAACGTGGATTTAAAATCCTCGCTAAAATTATTTCTCTAGACTTAGCCAGGTTGGAACATCTTATAAGTAGAGAACAGGTTGGTTTATCAAGAATAGACTTTCCTCAGACAATCTAAGGAAAATAGCCTATCTTTTTCTGCATTCAGGATTCCCAAACACCTGCAGCTCTTGTTTCCTGGATGCAGAAAAAGCTTTTGATAGGGTGTCATGGGAATATCTTTTCTCTTTGCTCCCAAATACCCCATTCCTCTGAATTCATCTAGTGTATTAAAATTTCTACCCATCACCGACAGCTCAAATTCAATGTAACAGTGTTTTTTCCACTCTTTTCCCTATCTCAGGGTACCTGTCAAGGTTGTCCCCTTCCTTATCTTTTAATCTTTATTTAGAACCTCCATTAGAAAAATCAATCTCTCACTCATAATGGGTATAATAATAGATAACACGGACTATAAAGTCTCTGCTGTTTTCAAATTATCCCCAATTCGAGTCTTTTCAAATTACAAATTGAATCTGGCAAAATGGAACTTCTTCCCTTAATAAATATACTGTAAAGGCTGATGTGGCCAATCTAGGACTACATTGGAATTCGGACAAAATGAAATATCTTGGGATTTATCTTCACCCTCTTCACAAATCATGAAGAAACTTAACCTAGATGCTCTCCTTAACACTCTAGAAGAAGATTTTAAATGCTGGTTGAACTTACCACTAACCTTGTGGGGATGCATGAGCATTGTTAAAATGAGCGTGCTACCGCGTTTATTATACCCTTATAAATGCTCAGCCAGGCCCTTCCACTTTCATGGTTCTCACAGGTACGTGGTATTCTTAGTAAGTTTATATGGCAGGGTAAAAGTTAGGCAGCACTATTTTAAGCTTACTAGATTAAAACAGATGGCGGCCTACAAGCACCAAATTTCTATATATACTACTTAGCAATTCATTTAACTAGAATATGACATTGGCTACAACCTTTATATAATGCGTGGGGTGCTATTTACTCTCCTCCTTTGGTCAAGATTGAGCAGGATCTCTGTGCAGCACATGGTATGGACCCCAAGGCTCTACCCTAGCCCCAAAAAGAATCTCCTAAACCTCTACATGATACTCCCTTAAAGTCCCTAATTCAGGTTCAACATCAGCTAAATGTTCTTCTCAAAATGGATTTTTATAGAGATATAGCACAACCCCGTTTCAAAACCCTAACCTCTTAATCTCGTAAAATAATCAAAATCAATCCTTCTGGCCACAGATAGGTATAGAGCATGTGGACCATTTAGTATGGGATCAAAAGTTGTTCCTTTCAGAGAAGGCCGCCACTTTTAATTGGCAGAGAATACCTCCATTTTCAAGTATCTTCAGTTATCCCATATGCTGACACATTTCTTTGGAACAGGGACTTGGTCCAGCTCTTTCACCACCATTTTGCTCCTATACTTTAATGATCTTCCTTCTTCTCATCTTTATCACTGGTAGCCACTCTGAGGGCAGGAGATTTTGTCGATGGGATAACATTCTCCCATTACCTCTCACAGCCAGGATTGGTCTTCTGTCTGGGCCCACTTATACAAATATATTAAATGGGATAGATATAGATATATGCAGTTTTGTATTAATCATAATTTATATTACACCCTTCCAAACTATACCAAATGGGTATTCTACCTTCAAATTAGTGCTCTAAGTGTCACCAAGCTCCTGCTGATCTAATCCACGTGCTTTGGTCATGTGAAAAAATTACTCTTTGGCTAACATCCAGAATAGGTTGGATCCATTACTTACTTTAACAGATAGTTTTAACTCGAAATCTGTATTATAGATGATTACACATTACTACCAGGGTCCAATCAGAGGGCCCACATGGCACTAATTTCAGCATGTGCTAAAAAGTAATATTGAGACATTGGTTAGACTCAGCTACTCCTAGCTATCTAGAATGGTTTAAGGAAATCAAGTTTGCCCTGCAAGCTGAGTGTACCATAGCTGGACTTCAAAAGTATGGGTAAATACAAGCATAGATGAGAACCACTTTACACCCTTCTTTAATTTCTTAGACTCTGTCTATGGATGACTAGATTTCCAGTAAGCCTTTATCTGTTGAAGTGCTCTAGTAATCTCGCCCCCTTTAATATATATTCTTTTGTTTCTTCAACTTTTATTTTATTATTTCTCTTATATGACTGCAAAGTTTATTCCTATTTTCATAGAGGCAACCAAATCAATAGTTAAAAAATAAATAATAACCAGTGGCAGACTAAGGTGGAGGGGTAGGGGTGGTACAATTTGCAAACCAACAACTCTATTTAATTTTTTCATGTCTGAAGTGATTCTTTGATCTTTGCATTGTTTCTCTTCTTGCTGCAATTTAATTTCTGTACTCATGTGCCAAAACTTAATTATGTCTTAAATGGAGTTATGTACTATGTTTGTCTGTTTGTTTGCAAAACTTAATAAAACATAATAAAAAAACACTATTTTATCAAAATCTTTTTCTTTCATTTACCAAATTGAAAATGGATTCAGTTCTCAACATTAATTTCTTTTGATTATGTGTGTGTTTTTCCATGAATTTGCACAGTTCCATCAACCATGGATAATCTTGTCTATGAATCTTTATCAAACCATAGATTACATGAGTGCCCGACCATGAAGGGTTTTAAACAGGCCTTGATAACTTATTTATGGAGGCAAGCGCTTGGTGGTTGAAGTCTTCTCCAACTGAATTAGTTATTTTATTGTTGTTTTATATTTTTAAGAATATTGAGATGTATAATGTGTTTTAAATTTGTTCGCACCTTGATTTTTGAAAGGTGCCTTAAAATAAAACTTATTACTATTATTATAGAAGGAGGTACAGTATCGCTCAAAGTTCAGGGGAAGGACAAGGATGACGAAGGATGTTCAATGATTACCTTGTTTGTTCATGGGAATATGAACAACTAAAGAGTGTCCTCCTCTCAATTGACTATTCCTTACCTTCTTGATGGAAGTGGTTAGTAATGAGGGTGCTTCCAAGTTGTTTCTTGTTTCAATAAATACTTACCACATGCACAGTCAAACTTTCGCTTCTCCCTACTTACTGTACCAGACACATCACCCTCTAAACCTCTCTACACCGCCTACTCATCATCCCCATTACACTCTCTCTCTGCAGTCCTCTCCCTAAATTCCTCCAGAGGTCATAGCCCTCGATGGACTGGACCCTAAACTACTGTACTTTAAATCCTGTACCTTCATTCTCCTGTGATATAAGCCCTTTGTCTTCTCCTGTCTATCTTTCTTTCAGTCTCACGGCCATCCTACAAGTGTGAAACAGGCCAAATTTTTCTGTCTTCACAAAGGTAGGAACTCTTCCACCCTTGAATACCACTACCTGTTTTCTGAAGCCTGTCCTAGCCAAGCTTCAAGAAAAACTGTTAGTACTTAGCTCACACCTTGCTTGGACACCCTTTTCTCCACTTTGAATTGGGGTCCTAGAAATAGCATTCCACACAGTGTCTTCTTTCTTCTGAGTCACTGACACAATTCTTAGGGGATAGACTAGGTCACATTACTACTGTCACTTTCATTAACTTGGTAAATGCCTTTGACACAGTAACCCAAACAAAAGAAAGAACACACTTGCACCTAGTGGAGAGATCAAGCATATCAACTTGGCACACACATTACTTAATTGTGACATAATCTTTATTCAGTCTTTAATTCAGTCATCATTTTCTGTTGCAGTGCATTTAAAGTGAAGATAGTCTTACTAGGAACATTTTTCTCTGGCCATTCTACTTACCCCAGTTTCAAAACTACAGTCTTTTGCATGCTTATCATGGTGTTACTTTTGAGCGATTTGTTTTGCTGAATTCTTCCAATCCCCATCATATAGAGGTGCATTAGATCTAATCTGGATTTTAGCTTTTCCCATTTGCATCGTAGCTGCTGATAAGACAGTAGTTGATCGGGGTGTTATCCAATAACTAAACAGGTAACAAAATAATGTCATGCCAATAGAATTCCCAAGTATTCTTTAATGCCTTTTTGAAAGACTGCACAGCTTTTTAAGTTAAACCATTTGATGACAGACGGTATGGAGCTGAAGTTACATGTAAAATATCATTTTGTTTCATGATTTTTGTTTTTAAATTCAGCACTGATAAACGCTATTATCCATTAGAACCATTTCATACAAAACTTGCATGCTAAAATCAGTCCTCAAAGGGCAGCCCATCGGTGAGGTGGTAGCGTTACCACTTGTGATGTCGGCGACCCAGAGTTGAGAAGGAGGGAGGGTTCTGTCCTCCACCAGAACATGGCCACATGGGTAACCTACAGGTGGTAGTGTAGCAGGGAGGTGGATCAGAGGGCAGGGATGTTGCTCAGCAGGCTGATGCATGCACAGGCGTTGCAGGCTCACATTGATGTCCATGTAGGCAATGTCCCTCGGGAGAGAAAACTATGGAAAATGGCCCTGGCACTTCTATGATGATGGCCCACAGGAACTTCCTGGGCATCCATCACCTACATGATGAGACACAGAATTTTGGAACTGACTCACCCTGACCACACCTGGGGAGCATAGCCAGAGCTCCTTGGAGGTGGGTGACTGTGACTGGGGGCGCATGAGGTTGCCACTGGCCTGAGGACCTCAGAGAGGCCAGACAGACAGGGACATAAACAGAAATAGAAAAAATCAGTCCTCAATTTTTCAATAGCAGCACCAGAGGTGGAAGTATTCAATGGCTGTATATCTACAAATTTGGAATGTGCCTCGACTAGTACCAAAAACATTTTCCCTAAGAATGGACCAGTGCAACTGAGAAGCAATTCCTCCAAGGTTATCTGGTTATGCTGAAGGGTGAGTGGTGCTCTTGCCAGAGAAATGCAACTTTCTTGACATGCCTCACATGTTTGTGTCTTATGCTCAATGTTCGTGTCCATTTTTGGCAACCACAAGTAACTTCTGACTAACCCTTTCATTTTTGTGATTCCTAGATGGGTTTGATGCAGTTCATTCAGGACTAAATCTTGGTCTTATATTGGAGCTAGGCATCTGACTCCTCACAATACACATCCATCTTGCACATCAAGTTCAATCCTCCTTTAGAAAGGTGGCATCAGGTCAATGTCATTGATAACATCAGGCCAACTTTATAACACAATTTCCTGACTCATCCCCTGCACAGCTGAAATCTGCTTCACTCTTTTATCTTTATCTTTATTTCTGCATGCTCTCTTAATAATCCCGTTGCACCACAAACATGACATTCTGCATCCTTGAACCTGCATTCTTTGAGAGAGTGCTTGCCGACAGCAATTACAATCCTGACCTGCCAGCTTTTGCTGTTTTCCAGGTGTCTTAAGAAGCTTATTTCTGTGGCGTTCCATATTGGCAATGGGTAGTAATTACTGCTGGGTAATGTGCCCTCCTACTAGGAAATGGCACAGTCAAAAGGCTCTATCAGCCTTAGAATGTTGGGCACATGAGGATTTCGGACAGCAGCAACACTTCCAGTCTGCCTGCAAATCTGTGTCCACAGCCCATTCATAGTCTGAACTGTGCCATTGATGGGGAAAACATCAATCAAGCTTCCATGAGGAGATTTTCAGCATTTAGGCCATGGGGCTGCAATTCTGCATAGCAGGTTGAGGCTGTCTGGTAACAGAGAGTGCTCCTAAAATAAATTGTGCCTGCTAAGCTGCGGCTTTCAAATTGGCTAACTTGCTGTCCTCATTTCCCACTGCCAGAGCTTGGATTAGGGCCACATATGCCACATATTTAAGGTGTTTTAGTTTACTTAGTCTTCAATTTTGACCAAACAAAATACAAAAAGAAAGAAGAAAAGCAGATTCTTCAGGTAAGTACCTGTCTGTTAATTTTGGATCTCTAGTTTAGGGTGTTCCGGGGGTCCTCTTTGTTTTCCCAGTGTCGGTTCCTCCCAGCCCCTTAGTTATTTAAAATTAACTATTTATCTTTGTTTTTCATTGCCCTGTTGAGCCCCCTACCTTCTGTGAGGAGTTCTGCTCTTTGTGTGTTCCTGGTGTGTGCTTGTGCTGGAACCTATTTGATGGTAAGAGCATTTGCTTAGAGGAGCTGCCCTGAATTTTCTACCATTTTGTACTTTTACTTGCTCCCTCAGCTTTTCTGTTTTCACTTTGGCTCCTTTTGAGCCACGCTTTTCCCATCATTTTTAGCACCTGCTTTTCTGTTAGGCGTTGCCTCCTCTAATGTTTAGAGGCTCTTTGAACTAGCGCACCATCTGCATGTCTTCTGCTCTGCATGCATGCCTCCACTGAGCATACTGACGCTACCACTGGCATGCTGATGTCATGCTCATGCCCAACAGAGAGGTGCACGTGCATCTGCACTGTACTTAATGAGAGATGAGGCTGCTCTCGCTTCTTCTCACATTTTAAGTTTGGTCAGCTGGCAGATTAGGGGATCTCTCTCATGCTGTCTCTCTCTCGCCTCCCTGTATTCCTCTTATTAGCTAGGAGATTGCAGCAGTAACGCCCACAAATGACTGGGAGCTTTTACAGCAATCTGGGTAGCCAAATTTGCCAGTCTTAGCACAGACTTTTGCAGAGCTGCTTTTGTCTAGCATCATGGCTTATCAAAGACCTTTAACTTTGAAAACATAAGACCTGCATGAGAATACTGTGACTATCCCCAATGGGTTCTTTTGTCTGCATTGTGTTTCAAAGGCTAACACATCACTAACTGTATTTCCCAGCAGGCCCTCCAAACTGGGGAGGTACCTGGTGTATCAGTTGGCAGTGGCAAAGCACAATAGCATAAATCTTTCTTATTGCTTTTAGTTGAGCTGTTTGGCCCCAGTGTTCCACAGAACATTACAGCAGACACACCCAACACAAAGCTGGGCTCCCAGGTCAGGGGAGGCCCACACAGGCATGTCCAGGTGCACCGCACCAAGAAAGGGCTGTGGATACAGATTTGCAGGCAGATCGCAACCCTGATCCTGTTGAGGATCAGGATGAGGATATCAGCAATCTTGTAGAGAATCCTGACCCTAAGAATTGGACATTGAGGAGAACAGACTTTCTGAAGAGGCAGAGAAGGAGGAAGTGGAGTGGATGGAGTCTAACAGGAGGATTTCTATCCCCATTTGATACAAAGTCTTTATCCTATTTGATAACTGAGGCTTGTAAGTCCTTACAGCTCAGGGAGGAGCAATCTATGGAGGCAGTGGATCTCAATCAGTCCTCTTCCTTCTCCACTCCAAAGTGTTTTCTGAGCTTTATTCACTGTGACCAAATTATTGAACAGGAATGGACAGGTGTGGATCAGAGAAGTATTTGCCAAAGCCTAAGACTCAGCATTGCCCTTTTTGGAGGTGAAATCCCTCAAGTGGAAGAACCCCCCACACTGACAGATAAGGTGGTTCATAACTCGGTCAAGTACACCACTATCCCTATTGAAGGGTCCTTGGCCTTAGTGGATTCGCATGACAAGCAAATTGATGCCATCTGCAGAAGAGCCTTCACCTCCAATGGCACAAGTCTCTGCACCTCCTATGGCTCCTTCATTGTTGCAAGAGCCTTGAACTTGTGGGCTATGACCTAAGCAGCTTTGTTCCCCGACTCAGAGGGAGCAAGCATTTTGCTATTTTTTTATGGCCTCCATCCTCAGCTATGCGAGGTTTGTGGCTTAAGCTTTGGGTGACTGATCACACTTCAAAATCCAAGTTATCTAATCTTCCATTTGAAGGAGGGTTGTTGTTCGACTTGGGACTAGATGACATTCTGAAGGATATTCAGGATACAAAGGGCCACCTTTCAGTCTCAAAACAACAGCAGAGGACTGCTTCTACCTCTAAGGGCCAGGAAGTGGCAAACACAGGCAGTTTTAAGGAGTTTACATTACTTTTGGAACGCCAGAGACTAGAGGAATAAAGGGAGCCTGTTTGGGCTACAAGGCAATAGTAGTAGTAGTAAAAATTGATTTTTATACGGGAATAACACATGTCATTTGGATAACACAATCCAGTTTTCAAGACAGTCCTGTAGCAAACTCTCTAAGTTTCACATAATCAAACCAACCACAAACAATTAAATACAAAATATAAATAAATACACAAAATCTATCCCTATACACCTTACTCAACAACCTAAATTACAAACATTTTATAAAAAGAAAACAACAAAATCAATATCAAACACATACACACGTAAACATAACACATCTCTAACCCTCAATAAATTTTTAGTAGTTTTCTCAGCTCATAATAAGGGAGGGAGTATATTCAACATACTGATGCTTGTGATGCTAGTGTTCTATCCCCAAACTTATTTTTCGTCTATCTGGATCAATTCTATTTTGGTACAATGACCTAACTGAATGTTTCCTAAGGGCAGAATCCTTATCTGCCAATAGTTTAGCAATATTATGATTTAAGTGGATTGTTGTATATTTATAGATAAATATTGACCAACTTTTCTTATATTCCAAATCAAGGGATAACCAATTTAACCTAGTTAACAAGGCACAGTGATGGGTCCTAGAATTACAACGTAAAACATATCTTGCCACCCTATAATGTAATTTATCTAATTTATTTAGAAGTTGTCTGGTTGCAGACCTATAAATGAACTCTCCATACTTTAATACTGGAAGTATGAGCTGTTCTGCAATCAATTTCCTGTCCTGCAGTTTTAAACACCTAGATGTCCTTTTCAAGGCTTCATTTTTATGTGTCTTAGTAATAATGGATTCTATGTGCCTTTAAAGTCAATGACAAATCAATATTTACTCCCAGATAACAATAGTTTGATACTTGTTCTATTGGAGTTTGATTCAATGTCAAGATTTGTACACTTGAGACCACCTGATGTTTATTGATGCCAAAACACATTAGTTTAGTCTTATTTACATTCATTATTAGTTGTGACCTGATGAACCACTCCTGTATCCTGGTAAAGTCAGTCTGTAGGTTTCTCTGGAGAGCCACTGAATCACACCCAGAAGCCACCAAGACCATATCATCTGCACATTCTTATATCTGTATGCTGGATCACTGATGGTAATTCATTATTAAAGATCAAGAACAACAGAACATAGTAACAGAGGAGCCCTTGTGAGGAGGCATAACGCAGGCCCAGGAAGAAAAGTGGGCTCCTCACAATGAGGGTACACAGGCCCATCTTTGCCTCTCTTCTGTTGGTGGAAGACTGCATGATTTCCACACAAGATGGGCTCAGATAACAGCAGATGCTTGGGTTTTGGAAATTCTGGCCTTAGGGTATGCAATAGAATTTTCAGAAATCCATTCAAGGGGCATTTTCTGCCATCCCTGGTCCCAAAGGACTCCATAAAGAGACAAGCAGTATCATAGACCCTGACCCACCTCACTCAAATCAAGGTGATTGTGCCAGTGCCTCCCAGTGAGAAAGGCCAGGGATTCTACTCAATCTATTTCATTGTCCCCAAAAGTTGGTGATGCAGGCCCATTCTGGATCTGAAGCATTTGAACAAGTTTGTGCATCACAAGACCGTCAAGATGGAATCCCTACACTCGATCATCTGGGCTTTCCAGCTGGGGATTTCCTAGCATCCATATACCTGAGGGATGTGTATCTTCACATCCCCATGTGGCAGTCTCATCAGAGGTTTCTCGGTTCTCAGTTCTGGACCAACATTTTCAGTACAGGGCACTTCCCTTTGGACTGGCAACAGCCCCCAGGGTTTTCTTGAAGGTGCTCATAGTCCTGGTGGCCCATCTTCAACAGGAGGGTCACCATGTCCATCCCTACCTGGACAATTTGATAATTCAAGCACCATCTGTGGCATCAGCAAGGAAGTCAGTGTCCAGGACTCTGGAGCTATGATGTCTCACTGCTGGGTAGTGAATCTTGAGAAATGTTCTCTCACGCCATCACAGACCCTGCAACACCTGGGAGCAGTGTTCAAGATGGATGAGGGACGGTCATCTTCTCCCAGACAGGAAGGAGACTCTTTTGAAAGAGGTGCGCAGAGTCATGTGATGCAATTGAAGAGATAGGACGCACTCACTAATGCTCAGCTCGCCCAACTTCTAAACATAACTAAAACCTGATTTAGAGCTGCAATATAAATGTCCTAAGCTGTGCTAACTCTTTGTGGACATCTCAGGAACATATTCCAGTGCAGATCACCAAATGGAATGGAAGCTGAGATGCTGATGGCTCTCAGACACATGCCACCAGTCACTCCTGAAAACAACTGAAGAAGCCTAGGGTGAGTGCCATACTACAGCCCACTCCCTAACAGTGGTCTCAGCCAGTCAATCAGTGGAAACAACCCCTTAACTCTTGAGAGATTCCTCTCTGAATTTCAAGCCCTTTCAGGACAAGGTTCATTCCCTTGTATCTGAGGCTAAAACTTTATCGGAGGCTCTAGAAGATACACAAAGGGAGTCAATGATAACTCAGCCCCATATGTTCAACTGAGAAGAGTTAGATGAAATAGAGGAATCGGCAACCGCTATAAGACACAACATCAAGAAACTAGAGAATAAGATCGAGGACCTCAAGGAGAAGCCAACGCAATAATATTGTAGTATAGGCATCCCTGAAAGAGAAGAAGGTTCAGATGCAATATCTGTTTATGCAGAAATTTCTGCAAAAATAGCAGGAACATCTCCCTTCGGGCCTGCATACACCTTAGAACGAGCTCATCAGGCGCCCGCCTATGCCTCTTGCCACAGCATCTCCAAGGCCCTGATCTGTAGACTACTCAACTATCAAGAAAAACAGTTTATTATCCAGAAAACAAAGGAGTTACAAGAAATTCTGTGGAGGGTAAGAGAGTCTGTATCACCCAAGATCTCCCGACATCAGTATGGCAACATCGCATTTTTCATCCCATAGCATCTAAGTGCTTTTGCGGTTGAATCAAATTTCGCATGATGTATCCTGCTAAGTTTCAAGTTTTCATCAACAATTCCTGGTTTGCATTTGAGGAACCTGACCCCACTCTGTCCCTCTTACAACAGAAAAGACTGGTGCTTTTTAAGGATCATTGAGGGGCCCTGAAGGTATGCTGGTGTTAATCAGTATTTATTAATCCACACGGCACATCTTTGAAATAGTTTACCAATTACCATGGTAGTCTTTGTGGATCCTCACTACTGAGTGATTTTCTATACTTCAACTGTGTAGGGTGGCTACGGACTGCTTCACAGTACACTTGCTAAATTCCACCCTCCCTGGTATGGCTCCCTTGCAGCCTTAGAGCTACATTAACTGTATGAAACCAGTGTCAATGTTTTATTCTACTTAGATTCTGTTCCGTACATGAGCGAGACACAATATTATCAGTCTGGACTTTGTCTTTTAATTTTGTCTTTCTGACGACTTAACTCCTGCTCTATTGTTCGCAATGTTGTGGGTTTTTTGTTCTTCCCTTAGCTCGACGCTGGGATGGGGGATATGGTTTTCTATGTTTTTCTCTATTCCAGTAATTGTTCCTGGAATTCACCGATAACCGGTGAGCAGTTCGCATTCACATTCTTTAGCAGATTGGGCTCTAACAGTAATGGCTGACTTAAGCGTGGTGGGGTTGTAGGTTTATGTGGCAGTCACAGAAAAATGTCTCACCACTTTTTGCAATTTTCTTCAATTTTAATTGATTCTTCTTTCAAACATCACTTACATCAGGATAACATCAGAATGGCACAATATTTTTTCTCCTTTTTCACTTCCATTTCGATAGTAGACATTAGAGCATCTGGCATCATCTCATATTTATAAGTTTTTAAGAGAGACAATATAAAGGCATAAACCTCACACAGGATATTCTGGCAGTTTTAAATCTTCCATTCGAACATAAACCAAAACAGTTTTTTCAAATAACTCCATAGAGCACTTTTCAGCAGCATCTAGAGCACACCTCTAGGCTCACCACAACAGGACTTAAGTCTCCACCTGTTTACACCTCTCTGACGAATCTCATCTCTGATGAATCTGTGCTGATGAATCTAAATTACCGAGTCAAAGGTTCACCCTTTTATATCCAACTAGAATCAGGTGACCTTCAAACTCCACCTTCACTTACAACTTTTAATTACTTTATTTTATATTCTAGTCCTTTATTTTATTCCAAAGAGAATATGTCCTTAAACTCATTTACTAATGTATTCCTCTCTCAGAAATAAATTATGTCTTTTCTGAACGTTTTAAACTCCTTTTCTAAAGACCAGTAAACACCACCCTTCCTAACAATACTTAAGAAGAGGTGAGCATAGCCTCGGCAGCTCTAGAACAAACAAGGGCGCGGAAGTTGAGAGTGCAGCAACTCAAAGGCTCCAAAACGCCAAACCCCACGTTTCAAGACCAAAACCAAACTAAAGGTATTTATCTTCCGAGGGTAAGCACAAGAAATTCTCCTTATTTTACATGTCAAAAGCTTAAAGTTTTAAAGCGCTAATGAATCTTAATTGATTCTCCACAACAGTACAATTACTAATTGCACTAACACTCAGGGTAACAAACCACCCATTTCCCATAGTAATGACTAATATACCACTTGTGGCCAGCCTTCACTTAATAGTGAGCTGAAACCACAAGTAATTAAACTTCAGGGCTCCGAATGTCCGAAAACACCAAAACTCCTCGCTCTGAGAAAATCCAGAAATGACTCAACATTAAACAGCCTCCACTCTGGAGGATATTCAGAGCTGTCCCCATCAATCTTCCAATAAAACCATTAAATTTATACAGAATTAGAAGGCTAAATGCCTTCACAACCATGCGCATAGTCGCAATGCACTCTGTTAGCGCAGCCCAAACCAAAGTACTAACAGCTGCTAAAACACCTATCTAGCCTGAAAATACTTTTACATTTATACAGTCCCCAAGAATAATTTCCCACCTAAGTCTCTACCATATTTCTAAATGTAGTAGAAAACGCTACTGCATTTACTACAGAGAAAGGGGGTCTCCCTTTCTTTAATCCAAATTCAGTATAACCAGAACAACAAAGTGCCCCAGCAGCATCTGGACAGCTATCCACGTTGTCCTCAATACCATCTGAAACTAATAACTCTTAAATAAGTAAAGATATTTTAAATATCTCCAAAAGTACTTTCTTTCATATTTATTATTTTACCAGGCTCCAGTCAAGCAATCGAATGCCTGGCTCCACACAAAATATTCCAGACTTTCGAGTCTACGATTTTAGAACACAATCCATCCCCAAAACTCAAATAAAACTACCGTTAACAAATCCAAGAACGAAATATTAACTTGGACTGCAAAACGTCGCTACAATCGAACATAGCGTGCAGTTTTACCGTCGCTCAAACACTGATCCTAAACCTCAAATCACCGAGTCCCAACAACAAAGACCCTTTTCAAGGACTGACCCCAGAGTCCACTCTAAGGAATTAAATCCTAAAAATCTCAAAAATACTGTCATCAGCCTCAAAATTTATTTAATCTCCTCTTAAAGGGAAACTCCCATATGTGCCAGGAAAAGAAAAAGCAATTCTCTAGCCCCATATTTTTAACCCTGAATTTCAAACCTCACAGAGCCACTCTGTGACAAAGCGTCATCCTGATTAGGTTCAATGTCATAGACAGCCTGATAAAGAGACTCTGTATTTTGGTATAGTAAGACTCTCACATTGGAAACCAAGGACTTAGGAGGGGTTAGTTTACAGGCCTATGTTCATACCAGAGGTTGCATTTAAACTAGGATTTAAAACAGGTTATCGTAGCTTACGGTGGACCAGGTGGGTGGGGGAGCAGTGTGTCACCTAGAATGCTGGTCATCATGGACCAAGATGGGGGAGGTAGTTCCATACTAAGTTTTAACTACTTCAGGAAGCAAGGACAATCCATAACCTTCTTAAATTTTTCTACTCTGGGATTCCCTTGCAATTTGGGATTAATGGGGTAATAGGGGATATGTTAGGATATGGTAAGTAGAGGGGTAAGGAAGGTTATGGACCACAAGAAGGGTTTCCAAAGTTCATGGATAATACAGGAATGGAGAAGGATGACATCAATACAAGTGTAAGGTCAAACAGTACTCTTTTTTTTTTTAACACACTTGGTGCCTTATTTACGGAGAGGGGTAGGAGAGTGAATCTGGTAATATGACGCATCCAATTAAATTCAGTTCATGGAATATCAGAGTGCAAGACACCTTAATAAATATATAAAAATTCTAAAACCTCTAAGGTCTTGAACAGTGAGATCACATTCCTTCAAGAAACTCATCTTTATCATACAGAGGAGCTGCTCTTCAGAAGGCAACAAGTGGGGCAGGTTTTGCTGTGGGTAACTCCTGCTAGTAGGAGGGTTGCTGTTCTCTTTAATAGACAAATTCCATTCACCTGTGATAAATGCATAATGTGACAAGGAGGGAAGATATGTCTTTGGTTGGCAAATCTACATATATACAATACTGTAGGGGTGTTTACGCCCAAATGTCAATTCCTTTCCTTTTTATGACAATTCTAGAATTTTATCACCTTATTTACATATACCCATGGTAATTGGGGAGATTGGAATTTACTTTTGACCCAATACTGGATAAATTGTAGGACAAGATCTTGGGGCCTTACTTTAGCGCAAAGAGCCTGCAGAGACCTGATCGATAACTTACGGTTATGTGATCCATGGCTAACTCTCAATCCATCGTCCCGAGAGCACACCTTTCATTCTTCCATACATGGCTCTGATTCTCATATATATTATTTTGTATCAGTAAGTCCCTTACACAGAATTTAGCAGATACAACTATAGAACCGGTGTGGGTTCAGACCATTCACTAGTGACCTGCCTTTTCTCCTTGTCGCTAAATTGGGGTTCCAGCTCTTTTGAGGCTGAATAATCAATTGTTAAAGGACAAAATGTAACAGATAACATCAGCTCTGCCATTGAAATGTTCAAAGAAACTAACTGGGGTTCAACCAATCAAAGGCTAATGAGTGGAAGGCTCTGAAGTGCTTTCTTAGGGGCAAATTTATAAAATGGGCCTCAATCAAGAAAAGAAAGAAAGCCAGGAAGCAAAAACTTACTACAACAAATTAGAATAAAGGAAAAAACTTATCTAATCACACGACAGACTCTGAGAGGGAGACATTAACAAAACTCCAGAACTCCTATTTAGATCTTCTTAGGAAAAGACTGAGTGGACACTTCTTAAAATGAAGGCCATATACACTGAACAAGGTGAGAAAGCAGGAAACTTTACCTCTGCCTCAAAAAATTGATGCAAGTAAATGTATCCCAGTAATATAAAATGACCCATATAAAACCCTCCTGATAAAGGTAGAAGATGTTAACAGGAGTTCGAACAATACTGTAAAGTATTATACTCTAGAATGTATCCTAGATGTCCACAATCCAAAATAGATACCTACCTTGCAGATATCCCTTTACCTATCTTATCAGCCACCCAAAGGAATGGTTAACTGTACCTTTCACGAAGCTGATATACAGCAGGTTATTAATAACCTCCAGTTGGAAAAACACTGGGCCCAGATGGGTTCACTCTAACTTCTACAAAAAATTTGCTCCTTAAATTGTTCCATTACTCCAAAAGGTTTTTACTAATATGCTTAATGAGGCCGACATTGATCTATCAATGTTGGGAGCCACTATAATACTCATCCCCAAACCGGACAAAGATTTAATGAAGACCTCCACTTACCACCAATTTCTCTTCATAACACCAATGTTAAAATACTTCATAAATTATTAGCAACCCAGGTGGAGCAAGTGCTCCCTCACTAATTAGTGCTGATCAAGTCGGATTTATGAAGGGAGGTCTTCAGCAGAACACCTCCATCATTTGTCCCATGTTTTCTCAACCTCTGGGAACTCTCCTAGGCATGGCCCTGGTATATTAAGATGCAGAGAAGGTATCTGTAAAGTGGACTGGCAGTTTTTATTTCATACGCCTATAGATTCCACTTCCTGAAAAATTTATATCATGGGTTAAGACATTATATTCCACTCCTACTGCCAGAGTTTTTAGTAATGAAGTCCTCTCCTAGTTTCCTCTGAGTCCGGTACCAGAAAGGTGTCCATTATCGCTTTTATTATTTAACTTTTGTCTAGAACCACTAATAACCACAATTCAAAATGCCCCAGAAATACAAGGTGTACAAATTGGCCCTATTGAATCCAAAATGATGATATATGCAGATGATATTTTGCTCCAACTTACCCATATAAAATCTTTGATTTACAAACTTTTAGAAATAATATCTGATTATAGCTCCTTTTCAAATTACAAGCTCAACACTGATAAATCCCTTATTTTCCTACTTAGCTCTAAACTCCAAAACAAGAAGTTCTTCAGTTCGGACTAAATGGGCCCTGAAAACTATAAAATACTTAGGTAGCCATCTTGCCACCAGTACCACTCAATTAAGGAAACTGAATTTAGATGTTCTCTTCAAAGTAATTCAGCAAGATCTTTCAAGATGGCAAAACCTTCCTTTGACGCTATGGGGTAGAATTAATATTGTCAAATGAACCTTCTACCATGGGTTTTACCCATTAAATCTCCTCAATATCTGGTTACCCAAAACCTAGTTCAAAATTACTTATAGACAGGTCAACAATTTTATTTGGAAGAATAAACTCCACAAAGAGCATATAACAAATTAGCAGCACCAAAATTGTTAGGGGTCTTAAGCTTCCTCAATTCCAATTATATCACTGGGCCAGTCATTTGAGTAAATACCTTCGTGGAATCCACATCTTCTAATACTTACACCCCAGTAAGGCTTGCTATTGAAAAACATTTGTTTGCTCAACTAGGACTGCACTCTGTGTTTCCACTTTTCTTAAATATAAAAACTCGCACTTGATCTTAAATTCAACCCCATAGGGCACTTAATACATACACATATTCATCTATGCTCCACATTGGGATATGACCCTGCTCAGGATTTTTCGAACCATTATTTCAAAATCCAAACCTACAAATTGGGGGAAATGGTTCCTAGAAACTGGATCCCATTACCCTACTCTTGCACGGTGCAAGATTTTGCAATTCTGACTTAAAGTGGCTTACTACACTGGAAATACTTATGAAATGTAACCTCTCTCAAACTGGGTATTCAAACTATTTCAGTTAAGTTATGTACTGGTTGGACACTTTAAGACAGAGGTTAAAAGAACAGACTTGTATCAGAGGATTAGCCTGCCAGAATCCTAGCTGAAGCTCCACACGAGTTTCTTCTCTTTCTCCCTTCTTTACCCACTATTATTCCCTAACGAGGAGGGTATACCTCTATATTGGAATAGTCTATATCCGAATAAAAATCAGTGTGGACTAAAATCTGGGAGACTTGTCATAAAAGATCACACAAGCACGGCTCTGTTTAATGCAAATGCAAATATTGAATAACATGTACTTAACCAGATATAAGTTATTTAAAATGAATAGAGTATCATCCCCAGTTTGTAATAGATGTGGTCATGATCAGGGCACTCTACAACACCTATTTTGGGATTGTGCCAAAATAGCCCCACTATGGGATCAAAAAATCCAACATGAATCCCTTGTAGGAATACAGGAGTACTTCACACCCCAGGTATGCCTGCTAGGGGACCTCACCACATTCCTTTTATGGTTAGGAATTATCATATATTGATGATATCCTTGTCTGTGAAAAAAGTTGTTTTAAATGTTGGAAGGACTCCATTCAACCCTCCTACAATGAATGGCTTCAGGAGTTATTATTCAACCTTCATATAGAGAAGATGATGGCCAGTCTTAATAATAGAATGGATACTTTCAAAAGAGATAGGGCATCTTATACACCTTGTATTCAATTTGACAACTATGGGTAATTTAAGATTTGAGCTCATGCAGACATACTTCCTGGTATGTGTAAATCACCTTCTCTTTACTTAAATGGAAGGTCATAGAGGTGGAGGTGAGAATGTGGGTGGCATGGGGCTGGGGTGGGGGGCTTAGTTAAGTAAATATGTTTGTTTGTAGTTTTGTTTTGTATTGGGTTAGTTAACTGTATTAGGTTTGGTTGTTTGATAAGTTTTCTTTTGTAGATGTCATGTTTATAATTATCCGGATTCCTCTTCCGGGTGCATTTTCCTGTACTCTAAGTAAAATCAATAAAGTTGAAAATAAAAAATAAAAAAAAAGAAGGAGGTGCAGTGGCTGAGGAGTTGGCCTCAGCACTCTGCCTACTGCAAATTCTGGGTATCATGACAGCAGCCATAGATTTAGTTCCATTGGCTCACTTTCACATGCGTCCACTACAGATGGAGTTATTGTCGGTCTGGGATCTGACCCTCAAGGATTATCAGGCCAGGATTCCCTCTCACCTCAACTCGTCCAGTCTCTGAGTTGGTGGGTGAGCTTCCAGAATATTGACAAATGAATTCCTGGAATTTCCCTGGAGTTAATTCTGATGGCAGACGACAGCCTCTTGGGCTGGAGGGCTGTCCGGGACCACCTTGCCATTCAGGGAACTTGGTCAGCACAGGAACAGCAGCTGCACATAAATACTTTGGAGATGAGGGCAGTGCACTTCACTTTCATCATTTTCAAAGTCAGGTGCAGTCCAGGGCCATAAAAGTAAGGTCGGACTACTCTTGCTACGGTGGCATACATAAACAATGAAGGAGGCACAAAGAGCAGGGAGATGCTAAGGAAGCCACCAATCTTCTGTCAGCAGCCCACTTGGTGGGGAGTTGAACATCCAAGCTGATTGGCTAAGCCACAAGAATGTCCATGCAGGGAGTGGATGTTGCACTTGGAAGTGTTTGATCTTCTGGTCAAATGTTCGGTCATCCTCAGATCGACCTGTTCACCTCCAGCTGGAATGCTCAGGTTCAGCGGTTCTTCAGCTGTTACCAGTGTCCACAGATGGAAGCAGAGGAGGCCCTGTCACAAATGTGGAGCTTTGACAGAGGGTATGCCTTCCTCCTCTGCCTCTCCTTCCCAAGTTCATAAAGAAATAAGGAACTCAAGAGGAAGTTTTTCAATAGCTCTGGAGTAGCCCAGAAGACCATGGTTCTTCGACTTAGTCAACTTAGCTCAACAAGCTCCATTCCACCTTTCAGTTCAGGATGACCTTCTGTCTCAGAGCCCCATTCTGCATCAAGATCTGAGAGCAATGCAGCTAGTTGCCTGGCTCCTGAAAGAAGGAGACTCCTGAAGCAAGGCTTCTCTAGAAGGTGGTGGACACTGTGTGCTGCCCAAAAGTCTCTACATCAGCAGCTTAGTTGTGTATGGTCCACCTTTTCTGTTTGGGCCAGAGTGGAGAAGGTCCAACCTTCCAAAGCCCCAGTTCCACAGATTTTTAATTTTCTGCAGGAAGGAGTAGAAAAGGGTTTGGCTTTGAACACCCTGAGAGGTCAGATGTCAGCCCTTGGAGCCTCCTTGGGTTTTCCGCTAGGGGCCAACCGGGAGGTCATTCATTTTCTAGAGGTTATCAACCAATGTCAATCTCTGTTCCGTCACCTGTTCCCCATGGGATCTGAATCTGGTTCTGAATGCTCTCTATGAGAAGCCTGTTGAACCACTCTTGTCAGTACCTTTGTATGTTCTGTTCTACAAGGTGTGTTTTGTAGTTGCTATGTGTACAGACCAGGAGGTTTGTCGAGCTTCAGGCTTTGTCTCACAAGGAACCCTACCTCATCATGTATAATGACAAGGTGGTACTCAGGACAGTTCCGTCCTTCATCCCTAAGGTTTCCACTGACTTCCATGTGAACTAGGATATCTCTCTCCCATCCTTCTATCTGCAACCCTCTCAGCTGAGAAAGAAGAAGTTGCATGAATTGGATTTGCAGCTGGCCATTAGGACATATCTCAAACAGACTGCCGAGTTCCAAAAGTCTGACAGGTTGTTTGTACTTTTTGAAGCAGCCAAGCAGGGTCAGAGAGCCTCCAAGGCTACCCTAGCTAGATGGTGAGGCCTGTATTGCCAAGGCTTGTGTTGCAGTAAAGAAGGCCTCCAACTCCCATTAAGGCTCGCTCCACCAGGGCTATGGCCATCTCCTGGGCAGAGAGGGAGGCATCTGTTGGAGTTGTGTAAGGCACCTATGTAATCCTTCATCCACACTTTTACCAAGCACTACAGATTGGACATTCAAAGCTCTGTGGATGTAGCTTTTGGTAGTGCAGTTTTGCAGGCAGCAGTTCAAAAGTAAATTCTTTCTGTCAGTAGTTGACGTATGGGGCAATATTCTTCTCCTCCGTTGTCTGGTCTGGGTACTGCTTTAGAACTCAGCTGTAATTACTACCAATGACAATGTGGAGCACAACAAAAAAGAAATGTCTTCATACTTCCGTAATTTCTTTTCTGTTAGCACCAACATTTTCAATGGGACCGACCAGTGACCCATGTTCCCTTGGGAGAATATTGCCTGATATGCCAGAGTGGGAATGTTGTACTCTGTTATAACTTTTTCTCATTGTACACTTGTCTGGACATCCTTCATAGTTTTATCTGCTGCACCTATGCAAACAAAAAAAAGGAAGCAGCTTTTACATTTTAAATGTTATGTTAGCAACTATTATGCTCATTGAGCCCTATGCATGAAATTGGTGTGCAGCCCTATGCATCCGATCCCATGGCCATGAAGACTGCAACACTCCAGGGGTCGATTGAGGACATGCCGGCACTATGCCATGCACAAAATGCATGGTGCTGTCTGTAGGGGAAGAGGACCGATCGTGTTATGCCAGGGGACCCTGCCATGATGGTAGTACATGCCAGCATGCACACAGTTCCCGCCAGGTCCACACTGCTGGCAGCAAACCCACTGGGCCAACAACACTCCCACCCCTGTCCCATATGCCTGGGCTCCCGCACACATTGTAACCCCAGGCTCGTCCTACTACAATAGACACCCCCACCACCACTACCTCACCACAGGCCAGCCTCCACCCCAGTGTAGCACAGGCAGCCCCTCCACACCAACAGAGAAGCTCTCTGCTGAAACCACCCACGGTCCATGCCCTAGCACTCTGCCATTCCCAGTGGGTGGCCAGTGGTCCCCAACCCTCCTGTGGCACTGACATTCTCCATCCCATTGCCTGCCGATCAATGCAGTGCATGGGCGGCACGCGACCCAGTGCACATCCCTCACCACTCACCTCAGCCACAGGACATATAACTGATGCTAGGAATGCTGCCTATTTATAGTGGCGCACCCCATCATCAGTGGTACTGCCAGTGGCAGAGAGTGGTGTGAGTGATGTGCAGCTGGCCATGCATGTCATGGCACTGGCTCTCGGAGTGCTATGGGGGATGGGTTTGGTGTAGGGGGGCACCACTGGCCACATGCCATCAATGAAGGTGCTGGGATGCCGGGATGGGTTGGGATGGGGGGTACCAGGGCAGTCTATGTCTATGTCTCCTGCACAGATACACAGGGCAAGGCATACAGAGCTCCAGTAGCTCAGTTTACAGTGAGTCCTGGGAAACGCTCCTGTGTGCAGAGGGGTGGCTACCATTACAAGGACCAGGGAGGTGAGGGACCCTTCTCTGGTGGGCTCATCCCCAACAGACTTCAATTCTTGTGTTTTGGACCTGGGGTAGGCGCCGGCTTGTTTGCTTCACCGGGCGGACCTCCTCGGCTCCTTCAACTTAAAGTTTTCTGTGAAAAACTTCACTCACTGGATTGGGGCTGCAGTGGGCATACCTGGCTTGCTGAGGCTGCACAGCTATTCGGGGATATTTTCTGCGATGGAGCACTAAAGGGACAGAAGAATTTGGTGCCAGTTTCAATCCGCGCACTTGTACCTGACTGGCTCCTCCTGACTGCTGTGACACCCAGACAGCCTAACAAAGGCTGCACTCTGAGCCCTGTGGCTCACTCTCTGCCATTACAAGGACCAAGGAGGAGAGGAGACCCTTTGCCGAGGCTCCCCATAACGACTTCAATTCTTGTGTTTGGACCCGGGTAGAGGCACTGGCTTGTCTGCTTCGCTGGGCGGACCTCCCCGGCTCCTTCAACTTAAACTTTTGTATGAAAAAGCTTCACTCACTGGATTGGGGCTGCAGTGGGCATATCTGGCTAGCTGAGGCTGCACAGCTATTCAGGGATATTTTCCTGTCCACCCGTCCCGTTCCTCCCCATTAAATGCGCCCAGCCCTCCCACTTACTAGGTGGGTCTATCGCACCCGCTTCAACTGGCTCAGTGCTCTGTGTTACATGTTGACATTAGCGATACACCCTTGCACTATCTGGCAGTGGTCCTAGAACTTACTAAGTTTTCTCTGTACTGTACAGTTTAGGCTATAATTGAATATAGTGTATGGTAGAATGTTATTGTCACCAAAATTCAGTTGAAAACAGTCTTGTTATGGTATCATTCTGACATTCTCTTGCTGTTAACCACCATAGAATGATACCATAACAAGAAAGAATGCCACTGCCTGTCACATTCGATAGTAGCAGCAGTCAACGGTAATCAGTACCACACGGCACTATTCAAATGGCAATGACAGTTGTGCACACAGTAGTGAGTTAAAATAAAGAAAGAAATCTCTGTCCAGGTACCTGTATTTTAATTTCACTGTGTGTCCCCAAGTGTCCCTCAGCGTAAACACTTGGCTCTGCAGCAATTCCTGAAGATGTAAAGAGCATGTTTTGACCAACCCTGTTTGACCCCATGTTCAGCAACTGCTTCCGAGTGTGTCAAGACTGATTTTCAAGTTTTGTTGTTAAAATAAATAATTTGTTCTGCCATTGTCTCTTAGTCCAACTACTGCACTGCTTTCCCATACACTATACAAGACAATGTATGGGGAGCAGTTAACAACTCACGTTGAATTACGCATCTCGAGGTTACCATGGTTACTGAAAACCTCTTGAGCTGTGCTCTCAAGGTTTACAGACCATGGTAACCTCTCGATGTATACAACGTGGTTGTTAACTGCTCCCCATACATTATCCTCTATATTGTGCCTGACTGTTCCTACTTCTGCTGGCTCTCTCGTGGTGGTCACTAGAACTGCTCATTAACTCACCTTAATTGCTATTAATCTATGCTATGCTGTACTACATAACCTTGTGCCTGACTGTTCTTACTCTCTGCTGACTCCTTGTGGTGGTCATTAGAACTGCTCATTAATTTATCTAGGTATCTGATTACTGCAGTTAAACTAATAATTTATCTGCCTGTGTGTGGAGCAGTATTACAGTGCAGCTGTATACATTTTGTCCAGTACTAGGCCCTCTATGCTATTAGCCCCTCCCTTCTGCCTGGACTTGTTTTTAGCCTAATCCACTGGACCCTACCCCGTCAGCATGCATTCCTCATGTCTCCCCCAGTGGCAGAACACTAAGGGCTTAAAATTACCCATCTCAACGTCCGCAGCCTTCTTGTTAACCTCTCAGACCTAACGGCCTGGGTTGCCCATTATAACGGACATCCTGGGGATCTCTGAAACTTGGCTTAAGTCAGCCTCCCAGACTCTGTCTGTGCCCTCCTGACTACTACGCTATCAGGCAGGATAGAGTGGGTAACAAACTGGGGGTGCACTGCTGCTTTACTACAAAACCCACATTAAAGTGTCTGTCATACCTCACCCTCCACCTCTTGTGAGCTCCTACATGCCCTTCTTCTGTTGGGCAATGCTAAAAGCTCCACCTGGCCTTGTGTATAATCCTCCAAAGGTGGTGTTCGTGGCCTCTCCTACCTCCTTGACTGCCTCAGTCCTAAGGTGGGAACTAGTGAACTCTAGTGTTTGGGGATTGCAACCTAAACTGTTTGAGTGGCAACACCAAACTTTATGAACCCCTACTGTCTGGCCTTGCCCTAGGACAAATTATCACCGAATCCACCAGATCCGTTCCTCTGGGGTAAAAGGTGCCCTTCTTGACTGGATGTTGAGTAACAGGCTGGACCATATCTCTGCTTCTGGCCTCTTCCCAGATTCCATCTCGGACCATTCCCCACCTACTGTGTTTGGAAAGTCCTCACCCCTATTGTCCCCAAAGTCATTCAGATGAGGGACTACTCTAAATTTAACACTAACAACTTCCTTGCTGACCTCTGCCAGACTGACTGGTCCCAGGTCACTGCTGTCAGCGACCCCTCTGCTGCTCTTGACTGCTTCCTATCCATATTCGCCTCTACAAGATAGACATGCCCCACTCATACAAAGAAGGGTGAGGGGCACTTTCATAAAATGGCTGCAAGGTAGTCTGTTTGCCCTGATGAAGCTTAGAGATAAATACTGACAGAAATTCAAGGTCACGGGGACAGATCGGACTTCGATGAATACAGGCAGCTCAGGAACTCCTGTAAGCGGGCGATTCACTTGGCAAAGAGTGACTTCTGCAAATCCTCCCTTGAAGCATCTGCAAAGAACCCTAAGAGCTTCTGGCACACCATCAAACATACTGTAAGTGGTCCTGCCTGCCCCAGGTCTCCGACATGCTAATCGTCGGAATCAGCTGTAACAATGCCCTGACTATAGCCAATGCTTTTAACGTTCAGTTCTCTGACCTGTCTGACCATACCCCACATCTCCTGTATCCTATGAACTGGGCCCCACTGGTAGCGCTGTGCCTTCTCATCCCTCCTCTTCTACTTTAAGTCTGTCTCCTGCAGTGAGAGATGGAAGCTCTAGCTGGACTCTCCCTCACACTGAAGCTGGGCATGATAATCTCAAGCCCAAATTACTCTGCCTGGGGACCCTGTTTGGCCTAGTCTCTCTCTACATCCTCAACTGCTCTCTCTCATATCTGGGACAATCCCAGACATATGGAAGACGTGTCTCATGTGGTCCCAGTCCTCAAACATGGTGACCCAAAATTCTTGAAAACTATCGCCTCAACGATCTTATCTGCTGTGAACAAGCTGCTCGAAAAGGTAATGGCCTCCCAGCTTGCTCTCTTCCTACAAACCCATGGCCTCCTCTCCCCAGCGCAGCATGGGTTCCATAAAGGGCACAGCACCTCCACTGCCCTCGCACATGTCACCTCTGAAATCAGAACTGCAACTGACCAAGACAAACTCACTGGCGCCATCTTCATAGACCTGTCTAAGGCCTTTGATCCGGTTGATCACTCATTCCTGGGCACTGCCCTTTGGTCCCTCTGCCTTTCCCCTCCTGTTCTAGCCTGGTCTGACAACTATCTTTTGGGCAGGCAACAGTACACCAAGTTCCAAAAAGCCTCTCCAGACTCACAGTGGTTACATGTGGGTGCCTCGGGTCTGTCCTTGGTCCCATACTGTTTTCCCTCTTTATCAACCAGCTGCCCTTGGTCCCTGCCTCTGGGCACCTCACCCTATATGCCGATGACCTCATGCTTCTTACTAGCTCACAGGACATCAGTGTCATCAACTCCAGACTAAACTCTGATTTCGATGGCATTCAATTCCTGGCTTAAGGCCAATAAACATCATCAACCTCCAGAAGAGCGCGGGCCAAGCTATTCGTTTCCCCTGCCAAAGGTGATGTGCTCTGCCTCTCTAAAGTTGCTGAAGCTGATGGTGGTGCCCCTGTATGGGTGGTTGACTCTTTCAAGTACCTGAGGGTAACCCTGATCCTCAGCTTGACCTCTCCCTGCACATGCACCCTGCAAGGCCAAAACTGCAAATTGGGTCTGGTGTACAGGGCCAAAGTTGCATCACCCCAGTCTGACTTGCCCTTGCAAAGGGTTCTTCTCCCCATGCTCAGCTATGGGCTCACCTCCTTCGTGAATGATCCAAGAAACCTGGTTCACAAAATGGGACACAGCGTGACAATAACGTATGTCAGCCGTCCTGTCAGCCACCCCTCACCCATCCCTGTCAACTCTACTCCAGGCTAGGTGGCTCTCCCCAATAACCACTGATCCTTTGTCATGGGCAACTTCATAGACAACATCATCAGAACGTCCACCCCACGGCACTTGTCGAACTGCTCAAGCCTGCCCCCCTTCCTACCGGCTGAGGTCAAGTGACTCCCAGGCTCTAAGGTCCCCAAAACTCATTCCTCGTAGGGGATCGCACTTGCAGCCCTCGCTCCCAGAGCCGGAACCTATTCCCTGCTCATGTAAGGGCTGCCCCCTCACATTTGCTTCAGGTCCTCCCTCTGGGGCTATTTAAAATAAACATCCTCCTGCTCTTGCTCTTAGCTGACCCACCCTGTTTGGTGGCCCTGTGTCCCAATGACTACGCGCATTTACCGCATGTGTCTAGTGAACCCCGTCATCTGCCTTGCTGATATATGCTTGCTTTCTTGACTGCCTTCTGTTGTTGCCATGCCTTGACTCTGTACTTGCCATTGTGTTTGTTACTGACTGTACCTCGCTGATTGCTGTACCTTGACTCTGAATTGTTGTTGCCTGTACCTTGTAATTCTCCGGACTGCACCTGAAAATAGGCACTTGACTGTCTAGCGTGCTTACCTGGTAAACAAAGCTAAATAACATAAAATAAATACTTGTCCTACAACGGGACTTGGACAGGTCAACCATTGCAGGTGCTGGGGTTGTGCATCGACAGTGTCGGGGATGTGATGGCATGTGCTGGGGGATGCATTGTGTACTATGGGGCAGGGGCTGCCAGCTGCCGGGGTTGCAGTTCTGGCACTGGGTTGGATGACATGTGCTGGGCAGAGATTTGCGGCTGCATCACGGGGTCCAGGATGGTTTGTGAGGCTGCTTGCCATACGGGCCGGGGTGGGGGTCCCATTGGGGCAGTTCAGGTGTACAGTGCTACAGGGGCATGGGCAGGGGTCCCTAAGCCAATGAGGCCATACTGCATGGGTCTGGGTGTCTGTGTTGTGTATTTACACACCTGGACCCACACCTTCTTGCACTAAGGATTCACTTTGAGACCGTGGTGAACATCAGATTGGATGCCCACCTGGGTCCACTACTCCACTGACTGCCATGTGTAGCACTGTGTGCCAGGGAGGCGGGCCAGGGACAGGTGGCTGCCATTGGTGAATGCGGCCTGTATGCACCTGTTTGCAGGTGCGGAGCTACTAATCGGGATATATTACCCATCCATTTGTGCATAGGCCCTATTATCAGGTTTGAATTTGGTGTTAACTAAGAGGGCCTCCTTGCTGCAGGTGAGTGCCTACAACATATGCAGTTTTCTTCTCCTGGCAATAACTATGTTCTTTCAAGCTGTTTTTAGTAGCCTGTTGGAAACCCGCGACTTCATCATCTTTCTTCAGCCAGATAGCAAGTTGGTTTTCATAGTCGTTGGACGCCACAAATCCGATTACCCTGCTTCAGCCAGATGGCAAGGTAAGACACTCTTATCTGTACTTTATTCTGGCTTAAGTCGCATCTGTGTGAGACAGGTAATTCTGTATCTTGTATGTCAGGATGGCCAGTATGCCATTATTTTTACAGTTCTTTCCAATTTTTAGAGGCACTGCATGGACAATCGTTACTGGAGAGATGCAGCTGTTCAGAATCCTCATGTGCCCAACATTCTAAAGTTGATTCAGCCTTTGGACTGTGCCATTTCCCCAGTAGGGGTGCACATTACCCAGCTGTAATTATTATCCATTGACAATGCTGCTGCTAACGGAAAAGGAAATCAGTATGTTACTCACCTCAAGAACTCCTGTAGCCTGGGCTTGTGAAACAAGAACAGTTTGTAATAGATTCAATAGCTTGTGCAAGTTTTAAAGCAGTCTCAAATGTTAAATCTGCATCAGACAACAGTCTTCTTTGTGTTCTGTTATCATTAATGTCTAGTGTGAAGCATCTAGGTAAGTGTGTCTCAGTAGTTACAATCAGGGGTGAAAAATGGAAGAGAAAATCAATGACTGCACAATGAAACATCCTCAGCGAACAACCATTACAGCGACAGAAATCAATAAATTGACAGGTCACTATAATGGTCCTTACAAACACTGCAGTGCATCTCCGGTGTTTTGCCCCTCTCGAGACAACTCTGACTTGGGTTGGATAATTAAATATCAGGGGTTGAGAGCTAGCCCCCAACTACTCAGACATCCTACAGCACAGTGCTGATGCTCAGCCTTGTGTCTGTTGATGTCGGGATGTCAGGGCATTGCCGTCACCGTGTTATAGGTAAAGCCAAATGCCAGCACCCCAAATGGCTACACACATGACTGACAGGGCAGGCCATCCACCACATTGGTGGCCCTTGTAAGGTGGTTAACTGTAGAAAGTTGGTGACAGGGTGGGGAGCCATGAGAGAGGGGAGACTAGGGCCAGATTAAAAAGGAATAATGTCCATGATAAATATATGATAAATATGGTTTTCATTTAAAGAATAATGCTACACAGTTTTAATATTCCCTGATAGGAAATGCTTCCTAATGAGTCTTTAAGTTCTCCAGGGCAGCATTAAGGTTTTATTAGACCATTATTTTCACTTTAGTAATCTTAAGGAGTTTATTCCTCTTTGCCCTTCAGTTTCCAATCTAAGACATATAAGATTATTTTATTATTATGATTATCTTCCAATGTTTTGCAGGAAGGCCTGAGAACACAAGAATAATGATGATTCTGAGACTAGAGACTGGAGTGTATGCACCATGCACAAACCTGGAGACCCAGCAGATGTGGGTATGAATTCCACATCACCTGTTCATCTCCCTGGCTGTGCTTTTGGTTGCACCTGGAAATGAGCTTCCATGGCTAAAATTGTAACATGAAATAAATAAAATGTGTGAGATACTGTATAAGATAAAATAACAGAAGAATTTTGCTGAATATGATTAATGAAGTGACATGGAACCAAACATAAGAAGTAGGAAAATGCATCTTTAAACTAGCACAAGAAAAAGAGTATCCATACATATTTAAGTTGAAGATTGTATTGATTGATTACGGACACTGACATTTTGGAAAACATGGAAAACTGCATCTCAACATTCAAGCATCATATCAGTACATTTAAATATTTATTTATTTATTTGTCTGTCATCTCAGAGTTACATCTTTGAGATGAAAGCTCTTTACAAAGGTTCCACATCACTAAATATAGTATGTATCATACGGATATACTGTTTCTGTTTGCAATAAATGGCCAAACCAGGAGCTTTTGATTGCAGAAAGATTTTTATAGTGTATGGTGGAACGCTGTTCTGCATGGAAATCCATGCCTGGAACAGTGTTGTTGTACTGCACTCGGTGAGTCCGATGTTGTGCTGCACTGAGTATGTCACTAGTGCAGCACAACAACATCGAACGATGGCATGCATGCACATTTGAACAACCGGTGGTGAGGAAGTAAGCAGGTGGAACTGCTGCCTAAGTAAGGCTTTTTTTTATTGGAGACCTGTTTGTGGGATAAAGAAGTGCCACCGATGGTTCCCCACACATAAAAGATTGTGTATGAGCAACCATACACAAACAAGGCAGTTGAACAATCTCGAGGTTTCCATGGTAATGGACCCCTTGAGCTTCACTCTTGAGGTCTCCGGTTACCACGGAAACCTCTCTTATCATAACTGCCTTTGTTGTGTATGATTGTTCATACACAATCCTCTATATTGCTAAGGAGCTCACTCACAGCATGTACAGCCAAACACTTCAGTCATTAGCACAGGAAGGAAGATACTATCTGGCTTCCTAGATAAACTATCTCTGGATGAGTCATTAAACTGCATAGGGTTAACCAAATGCAGAGCTAGAGCTCCTCAGTGGCTCGGAAGCCATATATTGTAACACATATGAATATACAAAATGCCAGCAGATAAAAGCCTTATGGTCTATCAAGTCTGCTCAATTGTGCAGCTAGCAGCCCTTATACTGCAGCTGCCCTCCTCCCCTGACCCTCCCCTTACCCTGTCCCATCCCCGCTTGAAGCAGCCCACTGTTCTGCAGGATACCACTTCCTCTGGCAATGGAACCACCCAGAAACCAACCTTTCCATAAAGAAGTGTCTCTCATTTCCTCCTGAACCTACCTCTTTCAGTCTCAGCTCATGCCCTTGAGTGCCCATCCCCCTTAATTTGAAGATTCTTACTGTGCCTGTCTTATTTATTCCTTTCATGTACGTGAAGGTTTCAATCATGTTCTCCCTATCCTCTCCTCTCCTCCAGGGTACATGTTCAACTCCCTCAGCCTGCTCTCGTAGGGTAAGTCCCCAGCCCCTGGATCATCTTTGTTTCCTGTGCTGCACCCTCCTCCAGTAACCTAATGTCCTTCTTCGAGTGCGGTCACCAGAACTGCATGCAGTACTCAGGAGCCATCTAACCAGTGACCTATATAGCACATTTTACCTTCCTCCTCCTAGAGGATATGTCCCTGGCAATACAACTCAGCATCCTGTTGGCCTTTGCAGCTGCCTTTCTACAATGTGCTGAGTTGTACATTGCACCTCGCTATGATCACCCCCAGATCCTTCTCCTCCTTCGTCTTGGCTAGTTGAATCCCCCTAGCTGGTAGTTCCTCCTTGGGTTTTTGCACTGAAATGTAGCTCCTTGCACTTCTTGGCATTGAACTCCAGCTTCCAAGTGTCTGACCAGGCCTCCAATTTTGCCAGATCAGCTTGCAACCCTGCTGCCCTCCTAACTAATCCAGTACTGCTCCCATCTTAGTGTCATCTGCAGACAAACTGATTTTGCTCTTGATACCTATTGAGATGTCTGCTATGAAGATCCCAAACAACACCAGCCCCAGTACAGAGCCTTGTGGCACCCCACGTGTTACCACCTTGGCAGCTGAGAGCTCCCCACCCACCACCACCACCCTCTGTCTCCCTGCAGCCAGTTCTATGTATGTAACCATACTATTAAGAGATTGACAGCCATCCCTTTAAAGTGTCTGCATACACTTCTAAAAAGTTATTTCCATTTTAAGCTGGACAGTACATTTTAGTGTCTCATGTGGTACGTTTTCTGCTGGTAGAGCAATAGGATGGTAAACTGGGGTGCTTAGCAGTAACTGTGTAATAACTAATTACCATCTCAATGGTTTCTAGCTGCAAGCTTTGTAGCTGAGAAAGAACGACTCTGGGATGGCCAGGCTAGCCAAGGGGTCAAAAGCTCAGTTGGCAGAGCACTAGGATGGTATGCTGGAAACCTGATTTCAACTCCCAGTTATGTCACAATAGGCTGAATTCAGGAAGCCATACTACCACAAATCTGAGCAGTAATAGGCTGTCACCTGCTGCAAAACACCATGTGATCCAGAATGTGTGTCTGTGTGCTCCAGGACCCAGAGTTAGAGATGTCAACCACAACTCATTCTACAGTGCAAGGGAGCTCACTGGGCAGAACCATTGACCACATTACCATACAATGGTTCCATGCCGTAAAGGTGACTGTGGAATCGTGACCGTGAAAAGGCGCAGATCATACAGCGTGACGGATGTGAAATAAGTCTTTTCTAGCAAGGGCTTTGCCTCCCACCCCTCCTCTGTGGGGATTTGCTCACCACACCCCACATTATTTGATATACTAACTCGGGGAGGGATTCTCAGGATGGGGAGAACCGCCGTCATGTGAAAGTGTCGGCACTGTGGTTCCGCTATCCTCTTCATGGGTCACTGTTCCACAGTTGCCATTTGACAGGATACCCTATACAATACATGCCACAAGTTTGAATACAGGAGCATTGCATGCATGATAGGGTATCACAGAATTATGGGGCACAGTAGCTAAGAAGGTAAATTTCCTTCTTAATCAAAGATGTGCACACAAAACAGATGCATGTTGGACCTAGAGCTATCTACAACCATAGCAGCACCGCTCTGCAGGTTGTATAGGGAACTTAGTGATAGGCAGAAGTGTTGGAAATTATTACCTGTGATCTTTACAAACATCTCCTTCATAGAGCCACATCTTTGGAACTGTAAGCCTTTGGGCAGGATCACTGGGAAGCTTTTTCCTAGCAGTGGCTATATATTGTCGTATGTCAGCATTGCTGATATAACATGGTCAGCCCCTACTCCTCAGTTTTTCTTCCACCATCAACTACTCCTCAGATGGGGAAAAGGTATTTTCAGATTCTGGTTGTTGAAGTTATAATTTTTATTTACTCACTTTTATCATTATTGCATATATTCACTGGCTGTTTGAAGAAGTCTCTGCTGTTTTGCTTCTGACAGGCCAGCATGAAGTTATTTAGACATGACACTCACACACTGTATTTTTATTTTGTTGACTGTGCCTTTCGTAAGCCATGAACCAGGCCATGAGGAGACACTCCAAAACTTCAGAAAATGTTCTTTCAAAATGAAGAAAGCCAAGCAGATATCATCGTTATCTACTCTAGGGTCTCTGGCTCGTTATCAGAACTGCTGCTGGGGACCCCTGTAGGTGGTCTGATCAGATGGCCATTCTGCTGGTTTCTCACAAAATGTCATTTGTCAAAAGAAGTTGACAAGGGCCTCCTTGATGAAGCATCACCACAAACATTCCAAGTTTTCGTCTCCATCCAAGTCACCACTGAATACCCATCAGCATAACTACTATGCTGCTACATTGAACTCTGATGTTAGCTAGACCATTGTTTGAGACTCCGAGGTCAGGCGCAGGCTCTGGCTCACCCACTGTCAGCACATGCAGCCCATTCTCAGTGCATCATTTATGGCAGTCTTTCATTGTTGCTTTTGTCATCAGCTCTGCCAGCTGACCCTGTTGATGCTAGTGCAGTTGACACTAACACTGTTGTTTTTGTCTATCATCTCTAAATTATTTAAATGACATTTGTCATCCCCACTGTTGACAATTACCCTGTTGACAGCACAACCATTACTGCTGCTCCCATCAACATTGACTATGGGTTCCTATGGGTATACAGTCCCTGCCACTGTGCCAATCCCACTGCTGCCACTGCAGCCTGTAGCCCATGATCTCCAACTTAGTCTTCCTTCCTCATCCTCTTCCTCAGCCTGAGAAGAAGGAGGAGGATGAATATAATCAAACCTCTTGGATATGGAGGAATGGGATGCAAATGAAGAGCAATACATTTATAGGTGTGACTCTAGTTACACTGCCTCCTTCTGTAGTAAAGACACTGTGGTAAAGTATATAAACCCAGGTTTCCTCCTGGGAATGCCTCATTTCAGGCTTTACTGAACCTCATGCAGGACAAGCTAGGCTTTGCTGTTGAGGAAGAGGAATACACTAAGAGAAATCTGTATGACTTCTTGGAGATCCCTACATCTCCTTCCATGAACTTTCCTTCACATTTATCCTGTTTTCTAGGATCCTGCCATGGCTGTCTGGCACAGACACAGTACATTATTGGTTACCCCTTCCAAGGTATACAATATCCAGCTCCTCTATACCACCCAGACTTGGGTGGCAGGCCTGTTGGAAAGATGCACATATACCAGTCAGACATGCGCACAGTAGGCTGGCACAGAATAAGATCTTGCACTGGTGGTATTGAACACCAGCAATACTATACTCAGCTCATCTAATACCAACTAATACATGTTGGAGGTGTATGCAGCCTAATGGTGATCAGTACCACATGCTGTGGTCATGTCCAAGTCTTCATTCATATTGGAAACAGATATAGAATGTTTACAAGTGTTGCAGCTCCATGTACCACTGACTCCAGATCTTTTTTTTTTTGTTGGGTTCCAAAGTAGCAGTTCCACACTTAAGAAGAAGTCAGCTAGACGGGTAATACTGGCTAGCATAGAAGTAAAGAGACTACTGGGACTCAGGTGGTACTCACAGAAATTCCAACTAACAATACATTTTTAAAATGCATGACACATTTAGCATAATTCGAAAGAATAGACACATTTCCACTAGTACTATTCAGAAATATGAAAGTATGGGCCCCCTACTTAAACTTTCTCCACACCATCACCCCAAGATGAGCCTTGGCCAACCAGGCATCTGTATCTCCTCCTAGAACAGGCATTGGATAAGGAAGTGAAAGCAATGATGACTGACCCTCTCAAGCCACAAGGAGACTTACCCCTCCTTTCCCTCTTCCTGTGACTTCTGGCAAGTTAAGGTGTATCAATCCCAGGCAAGTTGCATGCTGTACCGAACTGAATTATTATTTTTTTTTTACTTGATCCACCTACCATCTTACACTAAGTTGTAAATAGTTCTCATACATTAAACACAGCTGTTAAATAACTTGAATGTTTCAAGATATATCACATAAGTCAGAATATCGAGAAGCTAGTGTATACGCCATTTCTGAAAACTGAATGAAAAGTCTATCAGCTGTATTGAAGAGCCTCAAATATATAGTATGTCATGGTCTAAAGGACATAGTGAATGTATTTACTCTACTTGTCAGGCAATGCTGGAGGCGTTACTCTCACTGAGAGGGTGGTGGAACCCTGGAATTCACTGCCTGCTGAGCTGGTAGATGTAGATACTGTGGAGGGGTTCAAGCGAGGATGGGACAAGTATAGGGGGATAGTGAAACTGAGTAATGCCAAAACTGGAGGGGAACTTCAGTCAAGGTATGGGGGTTCCCATGGGAAGGCGTAGGAAGGCAGCAACGGTGCCCTAAATGGGTACTGATCCTTGAGCAGACCTCGATAGACCATGGGGCCTACTCTGGTGGCATTTTAGTATGTTAGTATGTTAGATATACAGTACCAGACCATGCAGAGTATGTGTACATCATATGTACAGATTCATAGTCAACTAATAAGGTAGCTGTGTATGGTATAGATGCCTGTATCCATGTACGATTTCTGTAATGTATTTTATTTCTGTTTTAACAAAATTCAATAAAATGATTAACTACAAAGAAAATGACATGGGGCTCATTATGATGACTCATGATAGGTCTAGGCTTCCTGTCACTGGGCTTCCTTATTGCCAGTTACAAGGCCTACAGTTGCAACCATTGATATGATTAGATATTTCTGTATATTTCAGATATTTCTAAAGAGATTCTCTGGTGGCCCTAAAGCAATACCGAGGCATGCAGGAATTTCTGAAGAGATAGCGCAGAAATGTCAGGAAATATCTGACTGTGGCACTGACTGCAAGTATACATGATTAAATATCAGAATAACCTGTGGAAGATGCTGACCTACTGGTGCAGGATGATAGTGTTGCTGATTGCAACACTGATTATCTAGATTTATGAATGAGCCAAGACCTTCAGAGGGTCAGTCAGGGGAGGATAATAGGGCATCCCTGAGGGTGATCTCCTCCAGGAAGGAGAATCCATGTCACTCCTTACTACCAGCACCTAAATGGTCATGGTGGAGGTGAAGGGGCATTAAGAAATATCTAGGGATCTGCAGCATGACTGTCAGTGGGCATCACTGGCATACCAACACTGGCTGATGTCATCATTGTCCTGTGAGGGTGCTATTTAAAAGTGGGGTAAAGGTGTTGCTTCAGAGGATGAATCCTCCACCCATCTACCACCTCCTCCCAGACTCTTGCTGTCAGCACCTAGGGATACCACCAGCCTCACCTCGACCATGGGTAGCTGGATACAGAGTGGGAAGCTGAGGAAGTTGCCATGTAGATGAAGGCATTGCCAGTCCTGAGGGGTAGGTCAAGAGGAAGTACAGAGGCGCATGGGGCAGGGCTGAAGGGAGTCCTGGGATTGCTTAGCTAGCAGGGTATCAGGGGTGGAAACCAGGCATTGTGGATA
Organism: Neoceratodus forsteri; assembly: GCA_016271365.2. Classification (NCBI taxonomy): domain Eukaryota; kingdom Metazoa; phylum Chordata; order Ceratodontiformes; family Ceratodontidae; genus Neoceratodus; species Neoceratodus forsteri. The sequence continues at coordinate 1,876,799,302 of CM057456.1, forward strand.
GTACAGCAGAAGGAGGTCTGAGGCAGGCAGCCAGGGAGACTAAAATGAATATGAGGGAGTAGGTCCAGGGAAATGGATGTTGCTTTACATAATGTGGTCCAAGGATGAAAGAATTAGGCTGAAAGGTTGAGTATGGACCAAAGGATTTTTTTGTCAAAAGATGCAAGTATAAAGCATGTTTCAAATCCAAAATTATTTTTTTTATTTAAAATTCACCCTGACATTTCACTTTGTTATTGAAGCTTTTAAAGGGCCTTTAAATTATTTTGTCTGAAATATAAACACATATATAGCTGTGTTATTTAATATGTTCATTATCAAAATGCAAGTTATGTACAAACATAATTTGTTGAATAAATGAATTTACCACATCTGTGTTTGACAGTAGGAACATTTTTCTTGAAAGAAAACTGTATATCTGGTAACTGGCTCTGCAACAAGTAGTTTCCTAAAAGTATATATACAATTTATAAAAAAACTTACAACAAAGTGAAACGTGAGAGTGAATAATATATAAATAAAGAAATATTTTGGAACTGAAACATGCTTTATGCTTGCATCTTTGACAAAACAAATTTCATTTTCATTTAATTTATTCTTTGGTAACCAGGTAAAGGCACTGGACCAAAGGTCCCTTTTCAGGCCCGACCCAGTCCAGACTCAACCTTTTAGCCCAAACTAAAAAGAATACCCTGGGAGGCCTTTTAATTTACTATGGTGGGTAAATTGCCTGATGGCAGTGCTAAGACTGATGTCCAGCAGTGTGTTTCACATTGATAGGAGGCTGGTAAGCAATTATTGCATTTTATGTACAAAGCCCCTGGTTCTTTCTCCTCATCAATCTGCTTCTTGTATATGCCTTTGCCAATATTCACAGCTGCACATTTTGCTGATTTTGCAACTGATGTTCAACAGTCAGTCCTTAACTTGCCTTTTCATATCTAGAAACTATCAGGTCATGACATGGATCTCACTTTAAAGGAGTAAAGTCTTTAATCAACAATGACTCTTTGTTCCTTGAGTCCCCTGCTCCACAGCTCTCACGTGGGCATGGGGTGATACTTTTCTAGAGGCCCCCACTCTTCTTGTGTGCAGGATCCTATCAGTCTGCTACTGGGGCCTCCCTCCTCGTGCAACTGTCCACAAGTGCCAATTTCAAGACCCCTAACTGTCTCAGTATCAGCAGTGCCCCCACCACCCCTCCACATTCCGACTCCCTTCTGCTCTTCTACCCTTTATTTGGGGTGCAGGTATGAGGCATAACTTACTGTTTCTGACAAAATGGCAAGAAAACACATCAGACAGGTGGTCTCACAGTATTATTTGGGAGGATCATATGCTGCACCACTAGTGCCTCATCCTGTGCATCCTCCCAGTCATTGTTACTACCCTCTGAAGTACTTATCAGTCCCGCTGACAGAAGTGTGTATCTTCTTGGACAAGATGACAATTCTGCCTTTACTCCTAGCAGAACTGAAACAGGGTTTCTATTCAACATATTTTCTAGTCCCCAAAAGGTGGGTGAGCTATACCCCATTCTGAAACTCAGAGGACTGAACAAACACATTGTGTACTGTTATGGTTTTCAACCAAATGCCCACAAAGTTTGGAAATGTGATATTAGGGGTTTCAAGTCTTACCCTTCTCTCCAACTTTACCCAAGACCAAGCTACAAGAATCATGCAGTGTATCAATTGTGTGTAGCTCATGCAGGCCAACATTTTAAAAATTTATGAATAGCAACCCTAATATCACTCCACTCCCACCCCTACCTTCATGACCCAAGGCCAAGCTACAGGTCTGGAGTCATGTCATACAGGTCTGGTGTTTATACACATCCTACTGGAGGGATATGCTCTGAGGGGAGGGGATACTGCCCCATCTGCAGCATCCTGGTAGAGCTCCATGCTCAGCTGGTGGCAGCAAGAGAAGAAATAAATTAGCTGCATCACTAGCTCAGCTGCAGCCCATCCACCACACCCCTACACTATCACAAGCCCACTAGTCTAGGGGTGGAGAGTGCTAGTGAGAGAAAGGTGGCAGGGTTACTAACAAAGAGGTTGTCCAGCCCAACACCATCCAGACCACAAACTGCTTTGCACTCCTAGAGGAGGCTCAGGTACCTGATTCCACAGGGAGGGACTCTGAGTTAGTTGGAGGTAAGTGGCAGGTCAACATAATGGACCTGGGGTCAAACAGGAAAAGGTCTACTATGAGAGTCTTAGTGGTTGGGGACCCAATGATCAGTGAAGTTGAGGTGGTGGGGGTTGGACTGAGGGAATAGTCACCTGCTTTGCTGGTGAATTGACTCTGGGATTTAGATGGGATAGGGAGAATGGCAAGGAGGAGGGAGCTGAGGGTGCTGTTACACCTGGGTACCAATGCCCAGTTGAACCAGTTGGTGGAGATGGTGAAAAGAACCTCACAGACTGGGGACAGATTCACAGCACACTCAGCCTCCCCTGGCCTTTCTGAGGTCCTCTTGTGAGGCAGGAAAGGAAGAAGGATAGAATAAGGAAGGATGAGATAGAGGAGTTAATGTGTGTCTTAAGGGATGGTTGTCAGGGAAGGGATACCGCTTTGTGGGGAACTGGGGTACTTTTGGACAGTAGGCTCTTCAAGGGTGACAGACTTCACCTGGCAAGTGGAGAAGCCAGTGTTCAGGAGCACAAGTTTGACAGCGTTATTGGACAGTTAAACTGGCTGGAGAGGAGACTAAAACTAAGGGAAACATTATGATAGGAGAGAGGAAGGGAACTTAGCTAGTACTCCTGTATATCTGGGGACATGTAGCAGTATAGCAGGTAAAAATAGAGCTGAGATCCAAATTGGGCTAGGGGAGGGATAATAGAGAAGGGGAAAACAAAGTGTGCAATCACCACAAAAAAAGAAAAACAGAAGAATAAGGGAGAAAGACAGATAAATCGCAGAAAGAGTTGATGAGTTAGATGGAGGGGATCTACCTTAATGTCAGGAGCCAGGGTAATAAAATCATTCAGTTCCAGGCAATGATGGCAGACACTGACATGGTCTTTGTGGCCATCACAGAAACTTTGGCCTCAGAGAATAATGACCAGGACCTAACAGTCACTGGATACTCTGTTCAGGAGGGACAGAGGAAGAGACAGAGGTTGAGGCGTAGCTCTTAAGTCAGGGATCGATTGAAGTTGTGCAATTTGGGTGTATCAGGGGTAGTAATGGGGAGACAGAGTAATTCTGGGTGCAACTCACAGTGGCATCAGGCAAAAAACTGTGCTTGAGGGAGATCTATAGACCACCAGAGCAAGGGAATGAAAGAGACAGGGAGTTTGGGAAGAACTAGAAAAGGGAGGGCAAGGGGGAAGTAGTGGTAGTCGATGGATCTGAACCTGCCTGACATCAATTGGGAGGTTCCAGTGGTCAGGAGCACTCAGAAGTCAAGGCTTACTGGATTCGCTCCAGGACTGTCTACTGGTGCGGCTAGTTAAGGGACCCACCAGGCAGGAGGTCATCTTGATGTGGTGCTCACCAACCCAGAGGTGGTAGGAGCAGTGAGATTAGGGAGCCACTAAGAAACAGCAACCACAACTTCCTCTGGTTCAAATGGCTCTTGGAACCAGAAAACCCCAATTCAGAGCTGAGGACCTAGATCTCAGAAGGGTGGATTTCAACAGGTTGAGGGAGTGGTCCGGGACAAGTTAGGGAGACAGCACAGGAGACATAAAGAGAGATGAGGACAATGAAGGCTGCCATTGTTGAGACATCTAAGTAATGCATGACAATGATAACTAAAAGTAAAAGTATATGAGAACATTATGGTTCTCGACTAAGGGCAGAAAAGAGGTGAGGGCTAAGGAAAAGGCCTTTCCAGATACAAAGAAAAGCAGGAGGAGAAAGAATGAGAATACTTACTGAGAAATAAGGAGGTAAAGAAGGCAGTTGGAGGCAAAAGCAGACACAGAGCTGCATACAGAACAGAACAGAGTCAAGAGTGGAGAAAATCAATTTGTCCAGTATTTTGGAGAAAAAGAAGAAAGCAGGGCAATTGTTAGGCTGTCGGGGGAGTGATAGAGGAGGATATGTAAAGGCTGTCATCCTTAATGATTACATTTGCTCTGGCTTCTAGGAAGGACAGTGGGCCCTGCCAGGAGTGGCATCAAAGCTACCACAAAGGGAGTCCTAGAGATAAGACAGCCAATATTTATGAGCGAAAGGGCTAGCAGTCCCTAAAAGAGATAAGGTCCTGGGACCAGATCAGCTGCATCTGAAAGTGGTCAGGAATCTGGCAGCAGATCATCAGCCTAACACTCACCCCATTCTTCTATATTGTACCTTCCTTTCAAATGGAAAGGGGTAGAGCATTTGAACCGATGACCCCAAGGCACACCCTAACACGGTTGTGTGAATGGTGGGGTGATGGTAGGGTTGTGTGGGTGGGTGAGGTGGGGTGTTAGGGTTGGGAACCGTAACATCACATTTCCATACTTTTGTTGCTTTAATATGAACCCTAACTGATGCAGTAATGAAGTTTTTGCAATGAATACAGTGTATATATATATAATATGTATTTACACATATACATCAGTTGTAAGCACTTTATGTTAAACCCAAATATTTGCACCTTAATGAATTTGCCCGCCAACTGAGTTACATAAAATGTGTAAAGGAACAGTCTCTGAGCCAGGAACTCTTGATCCTGTAATTTTCATGTAGATTGTGCAGGGACACGAAGTTACAAAAGGTGCAAAAAAAAAGCAAAAGTTCCATTTTGTAAAATTTAATACTTTTTTTGCCACCGATAACTGAAAAAAGGAGGTTTTAAAACCTGAAACTTTCAGGTTTGACAGAGGTTGATCCAAAGTGTGTGCAATTGTGTTTTTAATGTCCTGTAGTTAAGATTTTAAAATATTTAATAAAAATATTCAATTTCTGAGCATGCACAGTTTAAAAATGAACAGTCTATTCATAACTGAATTTTGTGAAAGCAGAAGGTTGGACTATAAGACACAGGTGTCTTTAATAATGACAGCTGTATTATACAGTGCAACCCCTTCTGCTGTCACCACTTGTAGGTCAGGGATGGGGCTACTGTCATTGTAGCCCCGCCTGCCTGACTGTGCCTTAATGAACTCAGTTATCTGCACACCAGGTGCTCCAATACCTGGTGGTAGTGTATTTATTTATTTATTTTCTTTCTTTCTTATTTTTAGCTGACACCAGGATGCCCACCTCGATGTTGGATTCTTCCTCCTGTGCAGCCTTTGATTTATTAACAATGCCGACATCGGTGAGGACTCAATCCCCTTGTCAGCATTTATACCCTCCTCCAGCAGTCTGGGACACTGGGGAGCCCACCCCAGTGTCCCTAAATTGTGTTATTTCTTCAGAACTTCAAGTTCCCGGAAAAAGAAAAATCCTGTGATGTCTTTTTATTTTTTCACTTGAAAAAAGAAAATGATTCCTCATCATCCTTGTCAGCTCCTAACCCCTACCTGACCCTCCCACTGAGCCCCTCCACCATTACCCTATATTTACCTCCAGGGACCTAGAGACACGTACTGAACAACTGTATTTAATAAATGACAGCTGTGTTGTATAGTAAGTATTATACAGCACAGCTGTTATTTATTAAACTCAGCTGTGTCACATAGTGCAGACATATATGGCTATCTTTAATAAAAGACAGCCATGTCATATAGTGTAGTACTATAAGATACAGCTCTTTGGGAAATGTCCATCTAGGTCTGAACTCTGTGGTGCTGTATCATGTAACTTTTGGTGTATTTTGAACCATAAAGTTATAAATATAAAATTTGGTACCTTTGAAAATGCTGATGTGAAGTTTGGATCATCACCTTTTCCATCTGTATGTGCTGTGGCATATTCGATGCTCTCTTGCATTTATTTTGTCAGTGACGGTAATGTGCGGGAAGTGGGAACTGAGTATGTGAGCTCTGTAAGGAACAGTGGGGACTGGGAGGACCCAGCAGTGGCCATAGGATTAGAACGGGTGAGGGAGGTGCCTCATGGCACTGAAGGTGGAGAAATCCTCAGGGCCTGATCGAGTACAACCTAGGGTACTAACAAGAATTGGCAGAAGAGCTGGCAGGACCACTGACAAACCTTTAATAGATCTTTTGATACAAGGAGGTGCCAAGGAATGGAGAACAGTGCATGTCATGCCTCGCCACAGGAGTGGCCCCTAGAAAGATCCTGGTAACTATAGGGCCCATCAGCCTAACGTCAATTGTGTGTAAAATGATGGAGGCAATATTGAAAGAGGGTCTGATCAAGTTCTTGGAGGAAAATGAACTGCAGGACATTAAATGACATGGGGTTATGGAAGGCAGGTCATGTCAAACAAACTTGATTGAGTTCTTTGACTGGGTCACCAGGACTGTGGACAAAGGCCAGGCAGTGGATATCGATACCCAGACTTCAGCAAGGCCTTTGACTCTGTGCCACACAAAAGGCTGATAGAGAAGCTGAAGGACTAGAGTGTGGGGAAAGGTTGGCTAGATCGGTTGAGAATTGGCTGAGTCTTAGGACACAGAGGGTGGTAGTGGGAATGAATTCCCATGTACTAGGGAGGTTACCAGCTGGGTTCCACAAGGGTCTGTACTGGGACCGTGTTGTTTAATATATTTATCAGCAACATAGGGGAAGCCATTCAGGAGAAATGTGCATGTTTGCTGACAACACCAAGCTCTGTGGGAAGGTGGACACCCAGTTGGGGATAAATGAGCTGATAGAGGACTTAGCTAGACTGGAGAGATGGTCAGGATATGGCAGCTCAGGTTCAGTGCCAAAAGTGCAAAGTGATGCACATAGGGGCGAGGAACCCAAGAGCAGAGTACTACTGTACATTGGGAAGGTCCAGGTTACACCGTTGGAGGAAGAGAAGGACCTGGGGTGTTAATTTTAGTGATCTGAAACACTGACTCAATGCAAGCATGCAGTGGCAAAGGCAAACAGAATACTGGGATGCATTGCAAGGGATTTAGCAACAGGAAGCAAGAGGTTATTCTGCACCTATGGGTCATTGGTAAGACCACACTTGGAGTAAGGTGTGAGATATTGACATCCGCACCTGAAGAAGGATATAAACATGCTAGAGAGGGTCCAGAGGACAGCACCTAAAATGATAGAGGGCAGTAGGATAAATCATATGAGGAGAGGCTGGGTGACCTTGAAATGTACACCCTGGAGGAGAGGAGACAGAGAGGATATGATTGAGACTCTCAGGTACTTGAAGGAATTAACAGGGTGGATTGCAAGGCCTAATCATGAAAAGGGCCAACACTCTACCAGGGGGCACAGCCTAAAACTTGTGGGAGGAAGGTTCAAGAGGGACGGAGGAAGCATTTCTTCACAGAAAGGGTGGTGACAGCATGTAATAAGCTGCTGGAAGAGGAGGTGGTAGGGACAAAGTCAGTGGAAGCCTTCAAAAGAGCCTGGGACAACATATTGGAATGCCAGGAGGCATAGTCAGAATACGACAAAGAAATCCAGGGATGGGGGGAGCATATTTGAAATCACAAGGCACAAGCAATATTTATTTTCCCAAGCAGACAAGATAGACCAATAGGTTCCTTCTGCTGGCTGTTTTCTTATGTTCTTATGTACAACTGACTGACAGAAATCGCTACATACTTTCGACTTTCAGAACAGTGATTTGAGTCATTGCTTTTAGATTTGTGATTGTCCCTGCTTTTTGTTTTTTACCATTCTTTTATTATTATTCACTGTCATTATTTCAGCAGAGTTGTTCCTATCCTTTTTTATTATTTGATTGCTATGCAGGAACTGGCATAAACATGGTGTATTGCTGGCTGTAATAGTGACAGCCAGAAAGCCTCATCATGAGCATTATCATTTCATACTTTCCTCAAGATTCAGGTTTATGCTCAACATAGAAAACCTACATAAAGAGCAAAACCTGTCAGATGTGAAAAGCAGAAACACCGTAGTGTGCTCTCTTCACTTTTCATCGACAGTTTTGAGCGCAATATTCAGGTAGTATATTGGCCATATAATTGTCTACTATGCAGTGGTTTCATAAATTCTAACTCCTCTTTTGTCATATGGTCATGTCAAGTTATACTTGCACCTGGTTTTTTGTGTAATGTTATGCCCATATGTGTAACGCCTCACAATGTCCTGCTTGCCTGGAGGGATAAATGGACAGGGCTAGGATCAGAAAACAAATAGATGGCCACCCTGGGGTTCATTCTTTCTGCCAGTTTGAGGGAGATCAATGTTTGTTACTGATGTGGATCACCCCACATTTGTAAGCTGTCTCTAGGGGTTATTGATCATTATACTGCCCAGCCCTGGCAAACCCCAGTCACCCCCACCCCAGATCTTATGTCCTGTCCCAATAATTGGGCAGCAGTACTGTCATCAATAGTTAGCATAAAGGTTTTCTCAGTCTCAGCCACCCAGGTCCTTTCAGCCAGTACAACACAAATATATACATAGAAAGGTGCATGGTCGCTATCCCAGGATGTTTACTCACAGATCGGGTACCGTGTGTCTTCCAGTTTGAAGTACTGGAACTTTAGGAGCACCAGGGTATGGGTTCCATCTGATCTGGCATCCCTTCCCACATTAGGATGTTGGCAGGTGCTGGCAGATGGCCCCGATAGCTAGCCCCGGTCCTTAAGCTGATATCTGATGCTATGTGCTGTGTGGCTGAACTGATTGAGCCATGGGTGAGCCCCTAACAAAAAAAGGCTAGCAGTGCTGCCTTGTAACAACTCCCAGATCTCCAGTGCTTCATGCGGTATCTTACCATGCAAGGATATCCTAGCGGTGTGAGATGAGAAACAGTGGTGGTTAATGGCCCTGCTGCTATCCCCCGCCACACTGATTCTTAGTTTTATCTGGACAGTTGTTTGCTTTTTCTTAGATCTTTTGTCTATATTTTTAGATATTCAATACTTATTGGCTGGCGTCCTGTTCCCCATGTTTTGCTGGTGGTGATACATGGTCCCATTCGCTATTCTTGGGCTGTGTTTTTACGATGGGGTTCCATGTTTCTGCTGGGTGAAGTGCAGCACCCAAGGATCACCAAAGAACAGGTTCCATCTGGGCAGGCATCCGTGGCCCACGTTTACAAGGTGACAGTTGTGGGTAAATGGCCCCACTTCTAGCCTTCCTGTTTAATCTGAGATTGGATGCTATGTGTTTTCACAGTGAAGTGCTTGAGTTGCGGAGAAACTCACCCCCAATCACAGTCAAGATGGCTGCCTCTTCAGTACCTCCAGATCTCCACTGAGTCTGGGCACTGCACTCCTGTTGTTGGTATAGCCTTGGTAAGGAAACCATGAGTGACCACATTGAATGGCGGTTCTGTGCCTTACGGTTCAGAGTGAATATACTATAGTCATGGGATTCAAACCGCTTGCCACTACTGATAGTCAGTGACTGTACCGCACTTCAGGCAAACATCGCCAAGTTTATTCACTTAGAAGTGGCAAAGTTTAGTCCTTACTCCTTTCCACTGTGAAGTCTGCATTTCACACACACACACACACACACACACACACACACACACACACACACCACACAAAAAGTGACACTTTGCATAGTTTTCTTAGCAAGACCATCCTTTGGAATCATCACTTTATGGTGGAAAATATGCACAGTGGCACCTGGTTCACAACAATACATTTGGACTAACACACTACAACCCCACTGATTCAGACACTAGTACAGATTTTGTTTTTCGACACTACAGTATACTGTATTCAGTTCTGAAAATAAAATAGATTCCAAGATTCACATGAGAAAAAATTAGACACCAAACTTTTTAGATTCTTAGACAACAATAGATTCTGTACTGAGAATAATAGCAGATTTTGATTCAAACACTACAAGAGATTATATTTAGACTACAACACCTTCTGATTCTGAGACTACAATCGATCCAGATTTGCATTAGTATCTATATCACCATGGTTGAAGTCTGTTAGTTCAAATGTATTGCAGTGAAGCAGGTGACACTGTCCATGTTTTCTCCACAAAGTGATGATTCCAGAATCCATGCAAAGGGATGTTTTGCTGAGAGGAAATGATGCAAAGTGTCAGTTTATTCCGTGTGTGTGTGTGTGTGTGTGTGTGTGTGTGTGTACATGTGTACGTGTGTGTTCATATGTGTGTGTGTGTGTGATGTGCCAACTTCACAGTGGCAAGAACTATGCTGCTTCTTCCAAATGAATAAACTTGACGAAGCTCACCCTAAAGTGGAGTGCAGTCACTGCCCATCAGTACAGGAGACCCTGCTTTTAATCCCACGACTACAGCTTATTCACTCTATGAACCCAGGACTGTATAGAGTTGATTTTAATTCTGATACGGAATATAGTTTGTTCTGAGGTTACACCACCATGATTCATTTATGAACCTACAAACTTGACAGTATCTGGAAACATAAATGTAAACTAGAGAGAGGCTGTGGTCCTCCTCTATGGAATACCACCATATCCTCTGATGCAGGAGACCCCTTTTTCCCTCCACTCTCATGTTGCTGACAGCCTTCTGCCCCTCTGGTTCCACCTACAATGTCATCCACAGTCTCAGTGACTTATCTTGATGATCCACCTGTTCCTGCATAGCTTTCCCTCTACCATGGCCATGGTAGGTTCCACAAGCACACTGCATGCAATTTATGGTGTAGTGTTCCTGTTACGCATTGGTGACAGATGCCCAGATGAGTGTTCATCAATTTACCCACACCTGTCACCATGCAAAGATGGAGCACTGATACAAGCACAGATGGAACCCATGACTTGCTGCTCTACCAAGTCCCATGTATCACTAACCAAACAGGGCACCCAATCTCAGAGAAAATGGTAGTGCCTGCAATGAAGAACAGGATGCAATAAATGGCAAACAAGCAAAATAAAATGTAAGACAAAGCAACTAATCCACAGGATCAATCGGAAGGTCCATTGGGGGTCTTATGGCAAGGCTCTATAACCTCCAGTTTTTTCTTTTTGCTCATTAGTATGTTTGACACTATATACCACTAAACACTGATCCCTTATGTACATACAGATGTCCCATCAATGCATAAGATCCAATTTTGAGTTAGGATTAATGAAGCATTGTCACCCATAGTTTCAAGGTCACCATGAGAATGACCACCGGAGATGCATTGTCGTGGAAACAGTAGGGTTAGGGTGGTGGTGGTGATCAGGCAGCATGCCTAGACTTGGGGGGTCTTCACAGCTGTCACACAACTGAGTCACTTCACCAGCACAACACATGGTACCCGATCTCAGCATGAATGACCCCTGCTAGTGATCGGGGACATGTACGAACACCTCTCACAATCCAAATGCATGGACTGGATGACAGCTGAGAGCGAAACCATGCCCGTGCTCCGGAAATTCAGTACTTGAAATGGAGGACACATGGCACTCGATCTCTGGGTACATGACTCAGGCTAGCGATGGGTGGCAGTTCTGTGTGTATATACTGTGTATATATATATTTTTTTTTTTTTTTCGTTATCTGACCATATAAACACAGCAAATGATTTTTTTTCTAATCAAATGCAGTAACAAACTTGAGTGGCTACACTGAGGAAAGGAAACAGCCATCATCATAGAAATGTAACATAGCTTGTTATGGTGCACTATAGGTCACAGCTGTCATTTATTAAAGACAGCTGTGCCATATAGTGTAGGCTACTGTTGTCATGGTTAGTACAGTAGGTCAGGGATGGGGCTACCATTATTGTAGCCTCACTAGCCTGACTGTGCTTTAATTAAACTGTTAGCTGCACACCAGGCGGCCCCAATCCCAGTGGCAGTGTATTTATTTTATGTATTTATTTATTATTGTTTTTATTGTTATCCGACACCAGGATGCCCATCTCCCATTGATCTTTGACCTTTGGTGACACTGGGGGCTGAATCCCAGGTCAGCATTTATACCCCTCCAGCAGTGTGCACACTGGGGAGCCTACCCCAGTGTCCCGAAATGCTTCCACTCCTTTATGCCCTGATGTCTGTTTTGTTTTTTAACCTGAAAAAAGAAATGGTCCCCAGCTGTCCCCGCCTGCCTCCCTATACCAACCCCACCCTCCCCTGTGCCTACCCACCCCATCCATCCGACCCCATAATTACCTCCGGAGGTCAGCTGATGCAATCTTCTTTGGACCAGAACACGCCTGCATTCTTCAAAGCTGAACCGTAAACTGAAACATCAAGGTAAGTGCCATATAATGTATTTCAATGGCGTTTTGAACTTATGTTGATATCTTTGCAGTTTCTGGGTATTTTGTCATCACATTTCAACATGGCCTTTTGGGGACCCACCTCATGAACACTGTCAATGTCATTTCGTTAATCGGGTCCAGAAGGTGATTTCACAGTCACAGCACTGAATCACCTTTTGGGACAGAATAATGAAATTTCACCCACAATGTTCATGATGTGGGGTTCCAAAAGGCCATGCTGAAAATGGTGAAAGAAATCCTAAAATGGCCAAGTTATGAGCATGCGTTGAACATTTTCTATGCAGTTATGTAACTTTAGTAATTACAATATTTTGACTCCAGATTTTTAACATACCTGATTTTTATACCACCTCATGAACAGTACCACTGTCATTTCTCACATCCTGCCCAAAATGTGCTTTAACACCTGTGCATGGAATGGCACAATCACTGCACAGAATCACCTTTTGGGACTGATTAATGAAATGACAATGCCAGTGTTCATGAGGTGGGTTCCAAAAGGCCATGCTAAAAATTTGGTGAAACAATTCCTAAAATAGTCAAGTTATGAGTGTGCATTGAAAATTTTCTACGCAGGTGCTTTACTTTGTAATTTACTATATTTTAACTCCAGAGTTTCAACATACTGCATTTACATAGCTTTTGCAACCATAGACAAATAGATATAATATGCAAGAGAAAATATAAATGAAAGTAAAAATTATTTAATACAGCTCTTAAACAGGAACTAACAAAGAGATGCACATGTTTTGACTAGAACTAATAAAAGAAGGAAATAAGTAAATTCTTCTTCTTAGAAATATCCAGAATATATTCATGATATTATATTTTCATGTTTGCCCTGTCGTAATATTATACCATTGGGTATATGTTATTAGTATTTGTAAATTTTTCTTTTTTCTTTTTATTGTCTTGTAGGAGAATTGTGTATTAGTGTGCTTCAAGTAACTTATGTTTTAAGAAATTTCAGGACCATCTTGAAAATGGGATTTTGGTCCTATTGGTGTATTTATGTCATCTAATCCTGTTTGAAAAATAAGGGATTTTACTACTACTACTACTTTCACACCATCTCATGAACAGTACAGCTGTCAGACATGCGCAAATGAGTATACAATTCCACTGTGACAAAAAGAATGGAAATTAGTTTAAAAAATATGTTAATGCAGAGATTAGGACTGTAAAATGCAAAGTGCACAGAGATGGGAAAAGAAAAACCTTAGGATTTTGGTCTCCACAGTATTGGCAAATAAGCGGTGGGGTCTTATTTGGGGTTGTTAGCCTAATCGCCCCCAGCCTGTAGTCTCCTGTCCACAAGGTTACACAAGATACAGCTCCAACCTAGTGCATCATAGTGATACAGTAAGGCCAAAATAATCTTTTAGAGCTTTCTTCACAGGGCCCAAGATATCACATTTGACCTCATCTGATCCAGGGTAGGGGTGGGCATTAGGGTTGACAACCCCAAGTAAGACTCCAACACTGATTCGCCAATACTCTGGAAACCCAAATCCCTGATGTTTTTCATTACCTGTCTTTGTGCTCTTTGCTTTTAAAACCCTAATCTCTGCATTTATGTAGTTTTGCAACAGTAGACAGATAGATAGATAGATAGATAGATAGATAGATAGATAGATAGATAGATAGATAATGAGAGATAGATTATAGTGGCTCAGTAGCACCATTATACTTAGGGATCAGCAGGCTGTTTAATGATAACCCCAGTTTTAGCACTTAATAACTTTGCCATTGTTTAAAGATTTGCACAATATTTGGCATGTGTGATCAGGCTGTAAGAATCTCAAGATGTGTAAAATTTTGTGATGACATTTTGTACGGTTTTGAGATATGGTTGGTCAATTCCATACTTAACATGGTGATTTCTGCTCTCACCTACAGCCTACATAATATGGACTTTTCATGATTTTTCCTGGGATGATAAGGTCTATGCCAAAGGTGTGCCTTTGGGTGGTTTGTTAAAAATATTACAACATTTTTGAATTGTATTTTTTTGTGATAACGTCGAAATGTGGCTAGTAAAAACAGATTGATAAAATAAAGATGGATTGATGAAAACAGACTGGGTGATAAAAATGATCTATTGTTAAGAAACCTATGAACAGGAATCGGAGGGGGACTACTGTTTTAAGAAAGTCATCTAGACCCTTCTATGAATGTGTGAATAACTGAAATACTTTAACTCATTCAGACCATAACACAACACACGTATGCATTAGTTGATCCTGAAAGGGTTTATTATACACAAAAAAAAAGAGTAAAATTAATTTCCATCTTCTATAACTGAATACTCTCAGGTGGAACTGTGCTGCTACTTGTAATACTTGAGCTACCTCACTGTTATTACAGTTGGGGAGGGCTCCTTTGTGCTCCTCATCCCTGACTTATTGAGTTCTGTGAGCAGAGGCTTGCTGCTGGAGAGCTGTAATACATACTGTTGGCACACTCCTTAACAGGCTCCTGTAACATTTTTTTTTAGATAATTTCAGTATTTTGGTGGGCAGACTTTTGTCAGTTCTCCCCTCAGGGAAAACCTCAGGGAGCTGGTATTATACTAGCCGACCACAGGATCTCCCAGGGGTTGCTGGTGGGGGAGTTCTGCCTAGTGAGGTAGCCCCTGGGAATGGCACGGTATATGCAACCTTTTTAATTGTGCTGCTCTGCTTATAATGCTGCATGGGCACCCTCGATCTACAAGATCTGAAGAAGCACAATTCTGTAAGAGGAGCAATCTTTCTTCTCATACTATTATTAACATTGATTTTTGGGTTCTCTCACTGCTCCAATAGCTTGAACTTCAGTGGTCCTTAATCTATTCCCCAATACAAGGAGGTCCGGTGTCAGTTTGCACATAACAAGTCTTTGACCCCATCAGTTTGTTCAACCTGCAGATGGAGCTTGCCCAGTGTAATATAATAGATACTTTTCTGTCTGGCTGTAGCCCTGTCATGGGGAGCCGCTGTGATTTATCAATGCTAGACTCTCACTCTCCACACCCTACCCATATGACCACCGATCAGACATGAAAAGTGCAATATTCTACTACTGGGAACAGAAATGCTACATGAGCTGGCTGCTAAATATTATGAGAGGTAATCTCTAATATTGATGATCTGTACACAGTGTTCAAAATGGTCTCCTCTTTATATAACTTGATAAGGGCACCCATTCTTCAGATTGTACATTTATGGGTAAAACACTTCATGCCCAGGGGATTCTTTACAATCTCACCCAGCCACAGAGTAGAGCAGTGAACACATAGCATACTTGATATACAGGAGTTGGTGTTGGTGATCCAATAGAGAGCCTTGCTCACCCTATCTTGTCTTGTTTCTGACACCGATTATTACAACACCCTCATAGTACCAATACTGTGACATTTAGCATTCATGATAGTATTTCCTCACTGCAGCTGGACCCCATGGCCAGTTGTGATTTATTGAATCTCTGACCCCACAGGTATTCAAATACGGAAACATCACTCACTCATGTTGCTGCTGTTGTTTAATCTATGTTTTCTAGCCCTTTGATGACTGAATATATAACTATTTACTGTGCAAGGAGGCAGGTGACCTGACACTGCCCATGCCACTAGCATTGCCTTTCCTGGTTTCTAGTGGCACTGCTCATCCTCTGATCACCATCCCTGTAATCATAGCTTTCCCTAGTGTCTAGTGGCACCCCACCCACCAATCCATTATTATATTCCCTGGTGTCTAGTGGCACCCCATGTCAATCATCACCCCTATATTCCCTGGTGTCTAGTGGCACTCCCATCCCCAATTGCCATCCTCATTATAATAGATTCCTGGTGTCTAGTGGCACCCCAAACTCCTAATGTGGCCAAAACCTAAAATAAAGAAATGGTTCCTCAATGTTCTTTTTCAAACCTATAAAAGAAAACTGTCCCTCACTGATCATCCTCACCCAACCCCACCTGCCACTCATCTCCCTCTACCCCACACATCCCAGTACACCCCACACAGACCCCCTCATCTGAACAGGTCCCAGGTTTGAGATCCACTCTCCGATGATGGAAGACATGTCTTGCTGCTGGAACCGACAACTGCAATATGAGAAACTAATGTAAATGCAGTTCAATGTATTTCAATGGGAGTTTCAACAATTGGTGCATAACACTGCCAGTTTTGACATTTTCATGAACAGTATGACTGTCATTATGAAACTCCTGCTGGAAAGGTGATTTTGTGGTTGATTGGAAATTTACTTTTCAGGCAGGATTTGAAAATTGTGTTCTGCCCATGTTCATAAGATGAGGTCATAAGGAGGCTATGTTGAAAATTTGGGGTCAAAATATGTAAAAATGGCAAAGTTATGACCATTTGTTGCAATTTTGCTACGCATGCTCATAACTTTGGAAATTTTAAATATTTTGACCCCAAATTTTCAACAGAGTCTTCTTTATTACCCCACCTCATGTATGTCATAGCTGTCATTTTTCAAACCCTGCCCAAAATGTGTTTTTGCACCTGTGGCATGGAATGGCTTTGCAGTTGTGTAGAATTATGTTTTGAAGGGAACTTGAAAATTTTCTGTATCAGTACATAAGGTGTGGAAATAAGATGGCTATGCTGACAATTTGGTCACTGTTGTCCTTTAAATGGAGGCATGAGGCCTGTAGGGCTATGCACTCCCACAGGCAAATAAGGATACAATTGTACTATCTCAAAAAGTAAGGAAATACATGGCAAAATGCTCTAGTAAGGATTAAAGTGACAAAGTAGGAAAATGTGGCATTAGGGTTTCAAACCCTAACACCCCACCCCACCCTGTACATCAACAGGCATCAGGGGAGTTCTTTGGGGTCGTCAGCCCTAATGCTCACTCTATTCTCCTATACTGTACCCAGCTCAGCTTATTTACTTGTGGAATGGGGTGAATGTTAGGATAATGACCTCAAGGCACACCCCCAATGCCTGTTGGTGTGTGCAGGGTGGAGTGGGGTGTTAGGGTTGAAACCTAACATCACATTTCCTACTTTTGTTACTTTAACGTAACTAGAGCATTAACAAAGTTTTTGCAGTTGATAGATAGATAGATAGATAGATAGATAGATAGATAGATAGATAGATAGATATGGCAAAAACATTGTTAATGCACTAGTTAGGGTCAAAGCAACAAAAGTTGGGAAATGTGGTGTTAGGGTTTCAACCCCAACCCACCCCAGGCAGCGCAGGGAGGTGTGGGAGGTGCCTTGGGGTTCTCAGGTCTAATGCTCACCCATTCCATCTGTAAATAAGGTCAGATGTGTACACTGTATGAGAATAGAGTGAGTTTTAGGCTTGAGAACCCAACACACCCCACACCTGCTGTGCTCCCTGGGAGAGGTGTTGGGATGGAAACCATAATATCACATTTCCCAACTTTGTTGCTTTAACGTTAACTGGTGTATTAATGAAGTTTTTGCAATTTATTTCCTTACTTTTTGAGTTAGTATTATCATATCCTTGTTACACACTCTACCTGTCCCCAGGCTCTGGCTCTACAATGCACAGTGACCCGTCGGCAACCTGTCGATTTTGTCAACTGATTGGTAGGTCGCCCAGTTGGTATCACTTTAGGGGCTCACCCAAGCTCCTACACCTCTCTGCACCTTCCATTGTCCCACTACTAATGTATTCCAACATCTACACTCATCCTCTCCCATCTCAACCCTCCTTTCTTCTCCCCTACCCAACCATCCATCCCTCCTTCAACCCTCTCTTTCTATCTCATCCCTTCTTCCTCTCCACTTCTACCTCAACCCCTTTCCCATTTTTCCTGCTTCCACTTCCTCCTCCCTGCTGCCTTCTCCACTCTCCTCCCCTTCCCTTATCCTATCCTATCCTAATCACTTTGTCTCCTCCCTACCTCTATACTTGTTATTCCAACCCTAACCATCTCCCCTTCTTCTATCCCTCCACCTGTCTCCTCCCTGAGCCCCCTCCTGTTTTAGTGACCTCTTCCTACCCTGTCCTGTTCCTGATATTACAGCCTGCAAGAGCCTGGTACCTCATACTTGATGTAATCAATTTATATTGTTATTAATTATGCCAATACAAACTGTGTAATACTGTACATTGCTGTGCCTTCTTGCATTATCATATTACTTAAGCAATAACCATGACAGGGTGTTGGTGATGCTGGGTTTACTCATGTCTGGTGTGGTTGGTCATGAGGCTGCAGGCCGAGTGACCAATCCTCACCAGGTGTGGGTAAATCTCAGCATCACCAACCCCTGGAGTGGTTTATTGTGATTATGCAATTGCCTCCTTATATTTTTTGTAAGAGAACAATAAAGAAAAAGGCATTTATTTTGCATTTTACATTTTTTTATGTATTCTTACGCTACAAAAAGAAAAATTGTACGTTCACACATTGTGCTCAGGCTTGTTATGAAACAATATGCTCCCCTTATACTCGTCTACGCAACCTGCACCTCAGTTTCCAGAAGTGGAACCTAGATGAATCAGCAAAAGAAAGAATAAAACAACATAGGCACTTTACCAGAATAATATTAGCAGCAAGACTGTATACTGACGGCGCTGTTGGTTGACACAGCGCTGAAGCTCCATGAGGCTTGCTGTTGCTCTGAACATCATCATTCAGCTAATCAAACATTTGAATTTTTTCAGAAAAACTGAATGCAGAAACTGTTTATTTTTTAAAAACGAGGGCTAAATCTTAGACAAATCATGGCCAAAAAGTGAAGTGTGATACTGAACATGCGCATATCGTGAGTGCGTGCTCAGTATCACTGCTCAGCTTTTCAGCTGTGAATTCAAGTTGGACTGTGTGGAGGTTGAAGGATGTCCTTGTGGCATGAGGGCCCCTTGAGGAGGCGGGGATACAGGACTGTGGTGCCAGTACATTGGGCAGTATGGTACTTTGTGTTGTTGGATGTGTTTGGTGTGTGAGAGATTTCTAGCAAAGATTGTAATATTTGATCTTGTTCTGCCCCATTTATTACATTGAAAGTAGTTTCCTTTTTAATGTGGTCGGAGGTTGCCGATACCGTTAGTGCAGGGATTGAAGATGGCAGCTATAGGACTCAGAAACAAGGCTCGGAGTGATTTTTACTTGGGGGCTCAATGCTTTGGTCAGCTGGCACCTCTTCCGTTGGTAATGCTAAAATTTACAATGATGTCAGGGTACCAGCTGACCAATCAGATTATAAGATTTGGATATGCCATTGTATAATATGCTTTTACTTGTTATTATTGTACAGTAATTTATCCCTCCCCTTCCCCAGGACACATCTGGAAATGAGCTTTATGGCAAAGTTTGTCTTTCCTGGTAAATCTCTTTTAAATAAATAAATAAATAAATAAATAAATACATTTTGCTGTGGGAGCACAGGGTTTGTGCTCCCATCCATACATAATTTTTTCAGATAGTGTAACTGTATCCTCATTTTACTTTCTAAAAGAGGCATTTCACAAATAAAGCAAATGCAACATACAGTAAAATGCTAAGGACCTGATCTACAAAGTAATAGTTTAACCAAATAAATTAACCATGAGCAAAAATAATTTTCCTGGTTTGCTCCTGAGTGCGCTATCTGATTTGGTTAAATCTGCATGCAATTTTAGGTATTCTTGTTGATATTTATAATAGCCAGTTGCACTCCATACAAGTGTCCCTATTTTCACTTCTGACATTTTGTAGCCCATTGACCCATGGCATCACATGTCTCCAGCCCTCTGAGCTAGCATGAAGGACTGGAAGTAATTACCTAATCTATTTATTTATTATCAAAACTTATATGTCCCTTTTCCTGGTGTCCAGTGGTACCCCACCTTCCAATTGTGCCCCTGTCCCCATTAATTTGCAGTTAACAGCCCTGGTGTCTAGTGGCACCCTCACCCTCAATTTCCATATATTTTTATTTTTATATTTTTTAATGGTGCTCAGTGGTACCCCAATTGTGCCCAATCCCCATTGATTTACAGTTCATAGCCCTGGTGTCCTAGTGGCATCCCCCACCCTCTAATTTCCATACATATTTTTTATATTTTATTGATATCCAGTGGTGCCCCTACACTTCCATATCCTCATATCCTGTAAATAAGAAAATTGTCCCTCAGTGTCTTGTATTGTTTTAAACCATTAAAAGTCCACATGTGATCACACCCACACCCTCAGCTGATCTCCTACTGTGCTCCCACCACCAGCACCCTCTAGACCCCCTCACACACACACCGTCACTCACCTGCACTGGTGCACTGTGAAGATCCATCCAATTGATGACATGTCTTGCTGCTGGAACTGGTGACTGCTGTCTGAGAAGTGAGGTAATTGCGGACAGAAATCCCATTGAAATACACTGGATGGCAGTTACCTTATTTGTCATACAGCAGTCGCTGGTACTTCTATCAGTGCATGGATCTTCACAGTGGGACCAGTTCAGGTGAGTAGGGGTGTTTGGGGTTGTCTAGTGTGTGTGTGGTGGTAGGTGCACAGTGGGAGGTTGGGTGGGGGTACAGGTGCGATCACCAGTGGACTGTTTTTCTTTTTTACAGGTTAAAAAAGTAAAAGACATTGAGAGACCATTTTCTTACTTACATGATATGAGGGACATGGGAGGGTTGAGGTACCACTGGACACCAATGAAAGTATAAAAGAAACAATATATGAAAATTTCAGGGTGTGGGGACACTAGACACCAGGGCTATTAACTAAAAATTAATGGGGATCAGGGCACAATTGCAGGGTGGAGGGTAGCACGGAAACCAGGGAAAATCAAGGCAATTGACTGGAAAATGGAAAAACTTTTGCCTGGCAATGAATCCCTTTGTGACATGTTTTTTCATTAAGCTCAAAAAGGATCTATTCTCACAAAAGGACTTTAGACTTTTTTTCCTTTTGGTGAGAAAGGATCCTTTATCGTAAATTTTTTTCATTCTCATGAAAAAGGATTCCATGTCATGAAAAAGGATTTTGGACTTTGTTGTTTTGAATCCTTTTCACAAGACAGGATCCTTTTTCATGAATCCTTTTCATTCTCGTGAAAAGGATCTGTCTCCCAAAAAGGATTTCAGATGTGTTTTTTTATCCTTTTCACAAGATAGGATAATTTTTGTGAATCTTTTTCATTCTTGTGAAAAGGATCAGTCTCATGAAAAAAGATTTTGGACTTTTTTAATCCTTTTTGAAGACACAATCCTTTTTGAGAGAATAAAAAGGATTCTCAATAAAGGATGTTAGCAAGTTGCAAAAAGGATTTAAATAATGTAAAAAAAGGTCTGGAGTGATTTGAGCATTATAAAACTACATAAACAACCTAATGAAGTCTCAATGAGCTAGATACATGTTTTGGTATCTCTGAAAGACATAATTTTGAGAGTTTTGACAGTTTTATGTTTGAAAAACAGAAAACAAGATGGCGGCTCATGAAAAGTGAATTTTATTCACAAAAAGGACTGGCCCCTGACAAAACTAATCCTTTTCATGAGACCAAATTCTTTTATCCTTCCAGGAAGCTTTGCTGGAGCATGAAATTCTGATTGAAAATAATGGGAACTTTAACATTTAAAAACTTTGGAACGGAGTAATATTTTTCACCAAACAAGTGAAAGGCACTTTTGTGATCCAAGCCCTTTCTACCCTAAAATGTCAGATCAAAATTCCACACTATCTAGGCATAAGGCAATGACAAATAAAAAAAAGTGAAAAATGATGATTAGTAAGGTTTTCCACTAGCCGAACCATAGAATCTGCACATCCAACTAGAATGAAACTTGACATATCAAGAGATCTACCCCACAAGACCTCATATGCACAATTTGTGCAAATCTGTTGAACAGCTGCAAAGTTATTAAAGTGTAAAATTTGAGGTTTAACATAGAAATCATAGCTCAACCTTAACTATTGAGGCGCTACCATGCCCCTATAATATATATGTATTTATGCAATCCTTGTGAGGATATTAAATGGCACTTATCAGTGATATTTTTGTTCCCTTCAGACCTAGAGTGAAAATATTGCAATAGTCTCCTCTAGCTCCCCAGAACAAAAATGTTCTCACTGTAGTTTGCCATTGTTGGAGTCAGCAGTGCAAGCTGCACACTTTCACTTTGTTGGCTCCAGCTGACTCACGTGTTGGATCTGACTGTACATCTCTTACTCTAAAACACTCATGCTGTAAGCTTCATTCCATGAGTCTGTCACTCTTTTCATTTGTTGCTTTTCTTTTTTTTAAACAGTAACCATTGCAATGAGACCCCCACCCTGACTGGCATAATCTCCAGTTCATCATGTCCATAGCTCTCACTATAAGCCCAACCACCACTCTCAATCAGTCCTGACTGGTACCAATGACTTACTTCCCTGGACGCTGCAGCTCTTTATCCAGCCACTACACAAACTCCTTCCCAGTACCCCTAGCAATCCGCATTATTTCTACCAGTCTGTACTGATGGTAGACACGACTGCACAGGAATGTAGTGATGCATCACACAAAAGTGTGATCTGGTTAGTAAAGAAACGTCTGCTCATCCTGACCTCCATACCACTCAGCCATCCAAAAAGTGCAAATTAAACAGAACATAGCTA
The DNA here is from genome assembly GCA_016271365.2 of Neoceratodus forsteri. NCBI lineage: Eukaryota > Metazoa > Chordata > Ceratodontiformes > Ceratodontidae > Neoceratodus > Neoceratodus forsteri. The sequence goes on from CM057456.1 coordinate 1,876,822,103, forward strand.
ACTAACTGAAAAACAGAAAACAAAAAGCATTGCGTAAAAAGAATATGTCATGCCCACTATCAGAATAGTGATATTTCCTGTGTACTCTAACTTTGACATCACCCTAGTTCCACCACCATGATGTCATAAGCTCAAACTACACTCAAGAGAAATATCACCGATGTTTCTGTTGGGAGCATGATGACATATCCTTTATCATATACATTTATATCTATCTATCTATCTATCTATCTATCTATCTATCTATCTATCTATCTATCTACATGGTAATGCACCAGTTAGAGGCAACTTAACACCACAAAAGTAGGGAAATGTGGTGTTAGTGTTTTCAACCCTAACACTCCTGTCATCTGCCAAGCAGCAAAAGGAAAAAAAACTAAGGTTTGGGGTCTCTGGAGACTTGTTGAATCAGTGGTAGGGTCTTTCTTTGGGGTTGTCACCTGTAATGCCCACCCCATTTCATGAACAAACATCACACTTGATCTCCTTTCTTCATGCAGGGCCCACAGGGAGGTGGGGAGCATTAGGGTTGACAACCCCAAGGAAGGCCCCACCACAGATTTGCCAAGACTCCAGAGAACCAAAAGCCTAACGTTTTTCCTTTTGCTGCCTTCAGGTTTTGGGGTCATTATGGTTGGAAATACTAACACTACATTACCTCTACTTTTGTGATGTTATATACCCTTTAATGGTACTAAATTTATTTTTGTGAGAATTTCCTTACTTTTGAGATACTGTACTATAATCGTATCCTCATTCCCTGTGCTCTCATTCCTCCATAGTTGCATACATGTATGTTAGACATGGAAGGGCAGTGCCCTTTGGGCCCTGTGCACATTTCAGCCAAAGCAGCAATCAATTGTCAGCATAGCCTTGTTATTACCCCTCCTCATGAACGCTGTGCTTAGAATTTTCAAATTCCCAGCGAAATGTAATTCCACACCAACGCAAAGTCATTCCACACCACAGGTGCAAAAACACATTTTGGGGGCAGGATTTGAAAAATGACAGCTATCACATTCATGAGGTGATTTAAAATGGCTATGTTGAAAGTTTGAGGTTAAAATATTTTAAATTACCAAAGTTATGAGCGAGTAGTAAAATTTCAACGCAAGCACATACAGTAACTGTCATTTCTACATATTTTGATTCCCCAGATTTTCAGCATAGCCTTCTTATCACCCTACCTCATTAACAAGGGCAGTGGAAATGTTTAAATCCCACCTGAAAGGTGATTTCACCAAGCAATTGTAAAATCACCTTACAGGTTGGATTTGCAGAATTTCACTGACATTGTTCATGAGGAGGGGTCCGCAAAAAGGCCATTCTGAAATGTTGTTTCAAAATATGCAAAATGCCCAAGTTATGCATCAAAGTTGAAAATCCCATTGGAATACATTGAACCGCATTTATCTTGGTTTCTCATATTGCAGTCAGTGGTTCTAGTAGCAAGATGTGTCTTGATCAAAGAGTGGATCTTTGCCCTGTGACCTGTTCAGATGAGTGACAGTGTGTCATGAGTGTGGGGGTATGGGGTGGTGAGTGCTCAGTGAGTGGTTGAGGTTGGGTGGTATGATCAATGAGGGACCATTTTCTTTTTAACAGGTGAGAAAAAAAGACATTGAGGGATATTTTTTTACAGGCCATGCAAATAAAGGGACATGGATTGGAGGGCAGGGGGTACCACTAGACACCAGGTAAACATTACAAAAATGGGGATGGTGATTGGTGGGTGGTGGTTGCCACCTGACACCAGGAAACATGAAAAGTACAGGTAATGATGACTGGCAGGTGGAGGGGCCACTAGACACCAGGGAAACATTACAACATATGATTATGTAGATCAGAAGAGTGAAAGGTGCCACTAGACACCAGAAACATGCAAAATTATGGGAACAGCGATCAGAGGGGTTGCCACTAGACACCAGGGAACATGACAGAACTAAGGAACAGTGATCAGAAGGTGAGGGGCACCACTAGACACCAGAATAATATTGCACAATGCTGGGTGGAGATCAGATGTAAGGGGAACACAAGACACTAGGGAAACTTTAATCTTAATGGCATCCAAAGGGAGCAAAGCAGAAAGCAAACTGTAGCAGCACTCTGCACTGCATGATACCAGTCAATTCAAACTCTGAGATCTCTTCCAGTTCTTCAGTAATCCGCTTAGCTTCCAGCAGTGTGGTTAACACTCCACTTGTGGCTGACAGGATACAGAGCTCACAGCTGGCAGATTGCACAAAATTATTTTCATAATGCAATTTCACCTGAAGTTGACAGTTCACCAAAAGGTAAGGTTGTGCAAAGAAAAATTTCACCAGTGGACTTTCTGCGAAAGTGTGACTTTTGCTTCCACAAAAGTTGGAAATTATTTTCCACCTTAAAATCCCAAAATAAATAAAAATTCGAGTTAATTTAATAACTTGCGGCAAAAAATCTGCAGAACTGATCACTGTTAGTGGTCAGTTCTGAGAAACTTTACCCACAGTTTAATTAATCCACCTCCTGCCAATCGGGGTCCCAGACTCCCAGTAAATAAATAAAAATAAAATAAAATTCCTCCCTGGTGTCTAGTGCCCCCCACAGATCACAGCCTAGTTCCCAGTTAAAAACATGATCCCTGGTGTCTAGTGGTCCCTCCCACCAATTACAGGTCCGTAAAGAAAAAGAAGTGATTCCTCCTTGGTGTCTAGTGGCCCTCCTCATCCTCGGATCGCAGGTATCAAGTAAAATAAACATTATCCCTGGTGTGGTGTCTAGTGGTCCTCCTCCCTCCTGTCTGCCAATTGTGGGTCTTGGTAAAGATAAAAAAAACTCAGATTCCTAATCCTCCCTGGTGTATAGTGGTCTCCCCACCCCACGATCATAGGCCCCAAAAATGTTTCAATTCCCTTGTGTCTAGCGGACCCCTCCTTATCCCAGATCCCCTCAAACCAAGAGTAAAACAAATGGCAGTCCAGTCCACTGACTCATCCCTCTATTCCCCTCCCCAATGTCTAGTGGAAAATCAATTTCCAATCATGATCCCTTGTAAAAAAAAAAAAAAGTAATCCCAAAGTGATACTCAAAGATACCCCAATTCCCTGGTGTCTAGTGGACCCCCACCCGACAGTTCACCTGCCACCACCCCACTCCCCTGCCCTGAGCAGGCCACCGAACAGGCCTCCTCTCTCCTCCATGGATGGCAGCTCACTAGACAGTCAGTGAATGAGCAAGTGCATAGCACTCATGCATGTGCTCATTCACTGACTGTTCAGTAGGCCACCAGCTTTGGAGGAGAGAGGAGGGCTGCACCAGTGGCACACTCAGAGGTGAAGTCTGGTGAGGCTCAGGAGGGAGAGGTGGTGGCAGCTGAACTGTCAGGGTTGGTGGCTCCACTAGACACCAGGAATTTTTTTATTTATTTATTTCAGAATTTGGATTTACAATCTTTGAGTCAAAGACTCATTTATAAAAGCATCTCATCGCAGGGAGGGTAGACAACAATTGTTGGTGGAGTACAACAATGGAGAACATTACAGGTGAGATACAATAAAAGAACACACAAAGCAATTCCAGTAATACAAAGGTGTACAAAGGCTTCAATTAGTTACAATTAGTCTAGTATATAAATAACAAGGTACCTCTAGGGGTTCTAGGAACGATACCTTGGGGGGAAGGGGTGGTTGCTGGGGAGAAGGCAGTCCAGAAGGACGTTGTCTGTAAATTGGGCTGGGCGTAGCTCTAGGTATGGGCCAGTCAGGGGCATTTGCAGCTCAAGAGTCAGTGAGGTGGTTTTGGATGCGATTTTCAAGGGCGATTTTGAGGATGTGTTTGTGATATGAGTGAGGAGGAGTTGTACCAAGTGGGGGCTCTGTGGTGGAATGATCTTTGGGCAGAGAGGTCCTGGCTCTCGGGACCTAGAAGGTGGCTTCAGTTGAGCTTGGTGATGACGAGTGGGGCCAATTTTAGGGATGCAAAAGTGGGTATCTTGTGATTACTTTGGAATTACATTTTTACAAGGATCGAGATCGGGAATGGGGTTCCAGTAGACACCAGAGAATAGAGTGGGACGAGTTGGTGGACTGGACTGCCGTCTGTTTTACTCTTGGATTGAGGGGATCTGGGATAAGGAGGGGCCCACTAGACACCAGGAATTAAAACATTTTGGTGGGGCCATGATCGGCTGGTGGGGGACCACTAGACATCAGGGAGGAATTGGAAGTTTTAGTTTTTACTGAGACCTACAATCGGCAGGTGGGAGGAGGACCACTAGACACCAGGGGTCATGTTTTTTTAACTTTGGACCCACGATCTGTGGGTGGGGGAGCACTAGACACCAGGGAGGGATTGTAGGTTTTTATTTATTTACAGGGACCCGATTGGCGGATGTGGGGGCACTAGATGGGGCTGTGTTACAACAACTGGAGGTAGGCATGAATTTTGTGAAACAATACATTAAATTGCAGATGGAATAATTTCCACAGTTTATATGCATTACTCCACAGTTCACTGGGATTTTCTGCAGAACTGGGTGAAAATCCACAGAAAATCCCAGTTCCGCTTATGGCAAAAGTTCTGAAATTTCCATGAAATTTCAAAATTTCATGAAGTTCTCTGAAAGGAATTCACAACTTTCCCCACCTACCTAAAGGTGATATAAAGTTCCATGCCCTTAGGTCCAATTAAATTACATAGAGTAAGGGTAGAACTAAAGATTCTTTTAATCTTGTTTGTGCAAACTTGAATTCTTCACTACAGGCTTTTCCTTAGTGTCTACCTGTATATAAATAAACTTGTTTTCTGTCTGTCTCTTTGTCTGACTATCTATCTATCTATCTATCTATCTATCTATCTATCTATCTAATCAAAGAGTACAGTTGTGCCCTATATTTAAAGTTGAGTATGCACTTTTATGCTAAACCTCAAATTTGTATTTAATTACTTTGCAACCGATTAATGAATTTGTACAAACTTTGGTATGCACTGTCCCGGGGTTGATCTCTTGATGTGGCAAGTTTTGCTTTGGTCAGACATATAGACATATGGATTCTGAGATACAGACAGTGCAAAACCTTAAAAGTTGCAATGTTTGGCAGTTTTTTCCTCCTCACTTTGTGTCCAGATAGTGTGGAATTTTGGTGTGATTTTTCTATGGTGGATACAGTTTGGGTCACAGAACTGCAAAATTATTACATTTTAAGTTCCCATTGTTTTCAATGGGATGTTCTAATCCAGAAAAGAGGAAAAAGTTTGACAAAGGTGGACCTCTCGAAAAGGATTCTTTCTTGCAAGACCCATTCCTTTTTCATGAGAATAAAATCCTTTTTGTAAGAGCAAATCCTTTTTTTGTGAGCCGCCATCTTGTTTTCTCATTCTTCACACAACAAACTGTCATAACTCTGTCCAGGAGTTTTTTACAGACATCCAAACATGTATTTTGCTCATCAGGAGCTGATGAACTTCCCTTAATATTTTTCATAGCTCCTTTGCCCTCTGAATGTCTTTTGTTACTATTTAAATCATTTTCGTCACTCGCTAAGACCCTTTTCATTCAAAAGAAAAGGATCATGAATGATGAAAAGGATTTGTACCTAGAGAAAAAGCCTTTTGCAGCCTTTCCCAGTAACCCTGGCTACAATTTTTTGTCAGGAGACAACCATTTTACACTTCTTGATTGTCCCATGGACAACCAAATCAAACTGCCTTTTTTTTGTTTTAATTCTTATTCGGTCCGCCACTAGATGTCCGAAAGATCTCTCATACTCTCTCTCTCTCAGTTGTTGGGGGGCAGTGGAGATCCTGTCACGTGATCGAGCTTTAGTTGTAACTTATGTAGTAGCAGGGAGCACCGCGCTGCTAGAGTAGAAGCCAAAGTGAGAGGGAGCACCGCCGCCCACTGCAATGAAGACCTCCTGCTACATGGCCAAGATTATCACAGCACCCACTGCCAGTGTGCCACCCACAAGACTGACAGGTAAGTCCACCAATGCTTTGGGACAGTCCTGCGGGGTGTGGGCACAATGGATGGGGTGGAGGTGGGTGGGTCAACACGGTACTGTACTGCACACTGACAGGCGCCATTTGTTTGAGACAAGTGCAGCAGACAGAGTAACTTCTGTGTTGTGGCAGCAATAGGAGCCATTTCTTCAAGTGGCAAGGTGACTTGGACTGCAAAGTGTGGTGGCAGGGGAGAGCTGGCTGCTCAGAGAGAGCACATCTGGGAGAAGTAAACAATAAGACTGAAACAGGGGAATGGAGGAGGTGGGAAGCTCACTTGTCAGTCGGGTGATGTCTGTGTCGGTCACAAGGCATATGTCAGAATTGTCAATGAACCAAGCGAAAGGGGACAATTGTGAGAAAAAATAAAGATCAGAAAAGAACAATTTTAATTAAGTCAGTCAGTCAGTGACTGAGATGGATCAGACCTAAGCCATAGTCAGGCATCAACCAGCAGGTAACCAGAAAGAAAATTAAAGTATTTGACAATGCTTTAGATAAAAAAAAAACAACAGCAACAACAAAGGGAATATTTGTGTAAGCACAGCCTGAAGTTCATTGGGAAAGTGTAGGAGCAGTTGGAGTTGGGCAGTTTGGGATGACACAAGAGGAACAGAGGAAACAGCATGGGTGTGACACTGGACTTGTGTGTGAGAAAGGGAATCTTGGGCAGTTGGGGAAGTGGACTGAGGAATGCTTTAAAAAAGAGAAGGACTGGTTAAAGAAAAGAAAAAAAAATAAAATTGTACCCTAAAACTAAAGTGTATTACTTTAAAATATTCTACCCTACCCTAGCTGACTGACACCCAAAGTGGCCGGATGAACACTAAAGTGCACTATTGTTCTCTATGCTGTGGGTACTATTGTAAAAAAAACACGACAAAAGTGTGCAACAGGTTCGGGGGGGCTAATTGTCAGGACTTGCTGTGTGTGGGGCAATTTGGCTATGCAGTTTTAGGGGTGAACATATTCAGCCACAGTCACGCCGGCCAGCTTGTACCCTACCTGACTGACAGACACCCAGGTGATTGTTAACTGCAGTACCAACATACAGTACACTGCATATGCCATTTAAAAAAGAGGGGGACTGGACTTGCTTTATGTGTGAGGGTCTGTGGGACACTTTGGAAGCTTGGAGTGAGAATCCATACAAAGGGGAAAAAACTGTCTGCTTTGTACCCTACCCTTACCCTGACTGACAGACACCTAGCAGGTGGTTATTAGCTGTACCAACACAGCAGTGCAAGTTCTGAAAAGAAAGAGGACTGGGCTTTTGTGCCTCTGTGGAACACTTTGGAAGTTAGGAGTGAGGAGGAGGAGGTACCCTACCCAGATGGAGAGACACCTTTGTTCCAGCAAAAGGGTGTACTGTGTAGGGGACACTTTCCTTGTGTGTGGGTTGTGGGACACTCATGCAGTTTGGAGTGTCCACAGACTAATAGAAGGATTCCTTTTCTGCTGCCACCCTGTCACCTGACCCTGGCTAGTGCTGCCAAGCTTTAAACATAAAGGTTTTGTGCTACTGTAACAAGTGAGACAACCCAGTGAACACACCTGGCTGTGGTGAGCGCACAGCAAAAGCTTGCCAAGCTTAAAATAACCAAACGACTTCCAGTAGATGCTAGCACACCAATGAGTAACAAACAATATTCACCACACGCATAAATCCTTCCACTTAAGTACTTTAGTTAAAGGACATTGTGGTGAAACATTAAAGGACAGAAGGATCGTCAACACAAGGCCCTGGCACTTTGGGTCAAACAAACCTTCTGTCAGAGGGCGTTGTGCTACCATACCAACTGTCACCCCATTCCTAATACTTTCTCATCCATCTCCGTCCCAGTCCCCACCCAGTCAAGGACACGCACACAGTGAGATACTGGAAAAATAAACTTATTTGCATATAAGAACAGCTTTATTGCAGTAAAATATACAGTACTACATCCCATCATTTTTCTTGTTTTCCCATAGCCTACAGTAGATCTATGTAATATTGATAAAACAACCCCTACACCATTTAGTTTATGGCTACATATTTCTATTTTAATTTTCCTTAAAATATAGTTTCTGGCCATGGACTCACAACACTGGGACTAATATTTTTGGCTAGGCCGCTTGTCTATGGACTAGCACATAAATTTAAAATTTGTCGATCCCTAATTTTCTATTTCTGTAGTGTAGTTCCTCCCCTCCTGGTCAAAGATCTATTATAAAATATGTGTTTTCTGTAGTGTAGTGGTCCCTTCCCCTCCCAGTCACTGATCCCATATATAATACTCATTTTCCATACTGTAGTGGTCCTTCTCCCTCCCCAGTCACAGACCCCATATAAATATTAGTTTTCCATAGTATAGTGGTCCTCCACCCCTCTCCAGTCACTGATCCCATTTAAAATATCACTTTTCATCATGTAGTGGTCCTCCTCCTGGTCACTGATCCCATATAATTTTCCATAGTGTAGTGGTCCATCCTCCTTCCCGGTCACTGATCCTTTATGAATATTTATTTTCCACAGTATAGTGGTCTCTCTCGCCTCCCTGGTCTCCAATCACATACTTTTCCATAGTGTAGTGGTCTGTCCTCCACCTGCCGATCGCTGTTGCCCATTTCCCTGGTGTCAATGCCCCCACCCCCTAATTATGCCTTGCTGTATTTTTCAGTTAGTAATTTTTATTTAACTTTAGTTATGCTTACACATACGAACATACAAATTTGCCAGCAGATAAAGGCCTAGAGGTCTATCAAGTCTGTCTCGAATGTGCAGCTAGCACCCTTATCCTGCAGCTGCCCTCCCTTCCACCCTTCCCCTTCATTAACCCTCCCCTTGTCCTGTCCCATCCTCATTTGAAGCAGTCCACTGTTCTACTGCATACCACTTCAGGAGGTAACGCATTCCACCCAGCCACCACCCTCTCTGTAAAAGTGTCTCCTCATCTCCCTCCTGAACCTTTCTCTCTCCAGTCTCATATCATGGCCCCTGGTGTCCCTACCCTCCTTACTTTGAACAGCCCCTCTGTACTTGTCTTGTTTATTCCTTTCATGTATTTAAAGGTTTCAATCATGTCCCCGTCCTCCTCTCCTCCAGTGAGTACATGTTCAACTCCCTCAGCCTCCTCTTGTATAATAAGTACCCCAGCCCCTCGATCATCTTTGTTGCCCTGTGCTGCACTCCCTCCAGTAACTTAATGTCCCTCTTCAGATATGGGTGCCAGTACTGCACACAGTACTCCAGGTGCGGTCCAACTAATGACCTATACAGTGGCAGAATCACCTCCTCCCTCCTCGAGGATATACCCTTGCAATACAACCCAGCATTTTGTTGGCCTTTGCAGCTGCCTTCCTACACTGTGCAGTTGTTCATTGACCCTGTGATGAGCACACCCAGATCCTTCTCCTCCTCTGTCTGGGCTAGCTGCACTCCCCCTAGCTGGTAAGTCCTCCTGGGTTCTTCATCCCAAAATGCATCACCTTGCACTTTTGGCATTAAAGCCCAGTTGCCAGGTGTCTGACCAGGTTTCAAGCTTTGCCAGATCATCCTGCAACCCTGCCATCCCCTAGGTCATCCACCACGCGCCAACCTTGGTATCATCAGCAAACAGACTGATCTTGCTCTTGATGTCCCATGATATGTCTGCAATGAATATCCCAAACAACACTGGTCCCAACACGAGCCCTGTGGGACACCGCCTGTCACTGCCCTTGGGTATGAGAGCTCCCCACCCACCACCACCCTCTGTTGCCTTCCCTGCAGCCAGTTTCCTACCCATCTCACCAGCATTGCACCTGCCCCTGTGCCTACTAACTTCCTTCCCAGCCTTCCATGTGGCACTGAGTCGAATGCCTTACTGAAGTCCAGATACAGGACATCCACTGCATGTCCCCTGTCCAGTTGCCTAGTTACCCAGTCATAGAACTCGACCAGGTTGGTTTGGCAGGATCGGCCATATGAAGCCATGCTGTCTGCTGTCCTGCAGTCCTTTGGCCTCTAAGAGGGCCACCAGCCTCTCCTTCAGGATAGTCTCCATTAGCATACCCACGATGGATGTGAGGCTCACTGGTCTGTAGTTTCCGGTTCATCCTTGGGGCCACTCTTGTGGAGGGGCACCACATGAGCCATCCTCCAGTCCTGAGGTACACCCCCAGACGTAGTGAGGCATTAATAGGTCTGCCAAAGGTCCTGCAAGGACCTCTGCCAACTCCTCAGTACCCTGGGGTGGATGCCATCTGGGCCTGGTGCCTTGTCCACCCTCAGTGCCTTCAAACCCTCTCGAACTCTGCCCTCCATGATTTCCCCATCTGTCACCACTTCCCCCTGCGTCTGCCATTTCTCCCATCTTGGGTGTCACCCCTCTTCTTTTAGTAAATACTGAGCAGAAGTACTCATTTAGTGCTTCCGCCTTATCGCACCCTCTTCCCACCCAACCCCCTCCTTCCTAATCCTTACTATGTGGTCCTTACAGTTCCTTTTCTCCCTGATGTACTTAAAGAGTCCTTCTCCCCTTCTTAATGCCTTGTGCCAGCCTGAGTTCCGTAGATGCTTTGGCTCCCTTACTGCCCTTGTCACCTCCTTGATTCTGTCAAGTACCTCTCTGTCCTCCCCTCCCTGTTTTCTTGTATTTCCTAAAGGCAGCTCTTTTCCTCCTTACCTTTCCATGACCTCCTTGCTCAACCAGCTCAGTTCTTAGCCCTAGCCTTCGCTCTGGGCTTTGCAGCAGGTTTTGGTTGCTCCACTATCCCCAACTTTATGAGCTCCCATCTCTGGTTAGTATCCATACTAGATTGAATTCTGGCCAGGTACCCTTTACCACTTCACCCATCCTCCCAAAGTCAGCCCTCCTGAAGCCCAGCACTCTTGTGCCAGATTCCCCTCCTTCCTTGCCCATATCCAATGTGAGCCATACTAGTGGTGGTCACTCCCTGACAGCGGTTCCTCCACTGTAAGTTCTCTCACAAAGTCCCCATTTGCCAGCACAAGGTCAAGGGTATTCCCTAACCTGGTTGGTTCACTGACCATTTGCAGCAGGAAGCTGTCCTGGAAGGCATCCAGCAGTACCTGCTCCCTTCTGTTCCTGGTTGTTGGGGTGCTCCAGTCCACTTCTGGCATGTTGAAGTCCCCACAATCACCACACTACCCTTCTCTGAGGTCCTCCTGATCTGTCCCGCTAGTTCCCTGTCTAACTCCCTCCATCTGAGATGGTGGCCTCTACACCACTCCCATTCTAAGACTCCTATTCTTGGAATCCTGGATTTGCACCCAAAGTGACTCTGTACTACCCTCCTCCCTTCCTCCCTTACACACTTCAGTCCTTCCTTCACATATAGTGCCACCCCCTCCTTTCCCAGTCACCCTGTCCCTACAGAAATAACCTGTACCCTGGTACAGACAGGTCCCAGTCATTATATTGGGTGGCCCATGTTTCCGTGATGGCTGCAATGTCCACCTCTCCTCTGCCATGAGAACCTGCAACTCTGCAGTTTTCCTCCCAAGGCTCCTAGCATTAAGGGTAACCACCTTCCACCTTTCCCCCTCCTCCCATCCTGCCCTCCTTTCCTAGCATCACCAATAGTACTTGCCATTTGTCCTTTGTCACTGTTATGGGGGTAAGCTCATTGATTTCCCAACCTGTGGTCTCTGCATATCTCGTCCCCAACTGCCACCCCCACTCCTAGTTTAAACTCCCAACTTCCTCTATATATTCTTCCATCCTCTGCTTCAACACTTTCTTCCTTCCTCACTCAAGTGTAGTCTGTCCTTGGCATAGAGACTACTGTCCTCCCAGGTCCCTCCCACCCCCAACAGCAACACATAGTACATCATGCATCACAACAGTTCAGGTCAGAGAAGGGTCATTACAGAAAACAGTCCAAAACACCTCAATGTACATTGTAAATGAGTAATGAAAGGTAGGCACATGAGCGAGGGACTAAGGAAAGAAAGGAATAAAGGAGTCCCTTAGATTCTCTGGTCACAGAAATGCAAAGTGTTAATTATTACAAGACAGTTAACAGCAACAAAAAGAAAAATAAAACAGAATATAGTAAAATACAATACAGTATAACTGGGTGCCTATCTGATGTGGTCTAGAGTCTCAAGGAGGTAGCAGAAATGCAGATTAAATACATACTGCTAGGTTGGTTAAGGAGAGCGTGCTGTGGGGGCTTGGCTCTGGGAAAATATAAGAGTGAGTCCAACAAGCACATATCTTGATGCTCTCCCTATCCCAGTTCTGGGTTTCAGATAGGCAAGGAAGGGGATCCAACAGGTTGTATAGGCTGCCAGTGCATCATGTGTGGTGTGTGACATACAGTCAAGAGAGGCTAACTGTGCAAAAGCATGCTGAAGTTCAGCTAGGGAGTGGACATCTGTGGTCCTCCACCAAGATAAGATAAGGCGCTTAGCTGAGGCTACAACAGAGCAAGCCAGGGTTGTGGATTCTTGAGGCTAATATTTTGGGGTTAGTCCCAAAATCCACCAAGGATCCATCTGCACTGCCTGGGTTAGGGTTTGGGTTGCCAATTGACAGACAGCCTGCCAAAAGAGGCAAGTAGTGGGCATGTCCAAACAATGTGGTATAGGTCTCTGACTTGAGTTTGGCACCTCCAGCATAAGTTATTATCCAGAAGCTTGGCTTTGTATAGGACATCTGGAGTCCTGTACCAGTGATGTAGCAACTTATTTTGTATAAGCTTGCTATATAAGTCCAGGATAAGCTCAGGTGCGCCCGTTTCCAGCAGAGGACCCATTGAGCAGCTTCAGTTTAATGTTTAGCACCTTCTCCCATTTTGTTTAGACTTTCTGTACTGGGAAGGGATGTTCTATTGTATGTCAGAATATATTTTACTGGCTTGGCCCCTAGAAAGTTTGAGCAAGAGGAGAGTTTCTGAGGGGTGGCTAGGTTGATGGGGTGTATTTTAAAAAGCCATCAGTGAACTGTGCAGTTGCAAATATCTCCAGAAGTCCTGTTTTCCCAGGTCTTTCATTCTGGCCAGATCAGCGTAGGGGCACATTGTCAACCCATTCCATCCATGACATCAGCTACAATCTTATACCTTGACGCTCCCAGTGAGGCCAGTTGATTGGTTTTGCGTTCCACTGTTATGTACTCCTTATTGAATATAGGTATATAGAGGGTGGCCTAGGATTGGCCTTGAACCTAGTGTGGACCTTTGCCCAAATTCAAACTGTTTGCCCAATAGTGGGATGAGTTTGCAGGGATTTAGGGAGAGGATTGTATATTAACAGGGGAGGCTATGGACCTGTACCAGCGACTGCTCCATATGCAGCCATTGCAGAGACTCAGAAATCAAATTGAAAAACCACTAGTGATTGCACCACACAGTACACCCATGCATAGCCTTCAAACCAAGGAAGACTCCATCCTCCAGTGGGATCACAGTTTACCTCTACTGTATCGGGTTTTTGGATTCCCAAAGAAAATTTCCCATCACGATGTGTATGGAATGGAGCCACTTTGCCAGGGAGCTAAAGGAATATGGGAAAGGGGTGAAGTAGTTTAGGAGTTGAGATCATTTTAAGAGCAGCAATTTTCCCGTGTAGAGTAAGGTGAAGCAGTCTCCACCTGTCCAATTCAGTTCTTAGGTCAGCAAGTAGGGGTTTCATATTGAGATCCCAGATACTCAAGAGGTCTGGGAAACATGTATACCAAGATAGATTAAGGCACTTTGGGCCCATTTAAGCCCTAGGGAGGCACCGTGTTGGAGTACACTGAGGGTTGAGAGGGAGCAGTTCGGTCTTGGATTTATTCATCTTCAATCCGGACAGCTCTGCAAACTATGCTAATAAATTAAGGAGTGCAGGAAGAGCTATTGTGGCATCAGCCACTGGGACTAGTAAATAATCTGCATACATAAGCATGGCATATGTCTGAGACCCAAAGATGATCCTCTGTATGTCTGGGTGCTGCCTAATGGCAGCTGCTAAGGGCTCCACAGCTAGGATAAATAAAAGGGGGATAGGGGCAGCCTTGGCAGTATCCCTGCCAAGCTGGAAGGGTGTGGAGACTACTGTGTTAGTTCGAATTCTAGCCATAGGTTGTTGATACATTGCCCTGACCCAGTTCCAAAAGGAGCTCCAAAGTCAGAGTGGTGCAGCACCTCTTGAAGATAGTCCCACCCAGGAGTCAAAGCTTTTTCAAATTGACTGCAATAGCAGCCGCTGGAGTGGGGAAGATTTAGTCTGGTAAATAATATTAATCAATGACCTACTATGGTCCCTACTAAGTCATCCCAGTACAAAACCTACCTGTGAGGGATGAATTAGGAAAAGGAGGAGTGGGCTGAGTCTGGTGGCAAGAATCTTCACAAAGATCTTGCTGTCCGTGTTAATGAGAGATACTGGATTGTAATTAGAGGAGAGTGGAGTCCTTACCTTTTTGGGAAATACCATGATAATGGCTTCACTAAAAGTAGGGGAAAAGTGCCAGTATTGAGAGCTTCATTGTAGACCTGGGAAAGGAAAGGGCAATCTGGGGAGCAAGAACCTGCCAGAGTTCAACCAGAAAACCATCTCCACCGGGTCTTCCCTGAGTGTAAGGTCTTGATTACCGCTGTGACTTGATCGGCGCATGTGGGAGGTCTAAACTCCAAATCTGGGGATGGAGGAGATTAGGTAGATGGAGAGAGGCCAGGAAGGGTTCTATGGTTCTATGGAGCTAGTTTTCTGAGCTGTAGTGAAGGAGTAAGGTCAGAGTAAAACTGCTTCATAACAGTATTGATGGACTGTGCGCCCATGCAGGTTTGACCTGCCGGGTCCCCAGACTCGAGATGTGCCATTCCTGTCTGTTGCTTGCACAGTCGATTGGCCAAGAGTTTCCCAACCTTTTCCCACCCTCCCAATAGTGATGTCGCAGCCTCAGAAAAGCAACCTCAGCCTTATATGTCAGCAAGTCATTAATAGTCATACGGACTGAAAGCATTTCTTTATGTACAGGAGAGTCAGTTGAGAGATGTGAGGGTCTGTTTAGCCTGAGCCTCTAGAGTCTTAAGTTTTGCTTCCAATGAGGCCAAATGCTGCTCTCACTGCTTGCGGTGCCTGGAGGCAAACCCCATTATGGCACCTCGTAAAGTGGCTTTAAAGGCCTCCCACGTAACACCAGGGAGGTGTCCTGAGGAGGGCTCTCCGCTAGAAAAGGACAGTCTCCGGGTAGCCTATTTCATAAATTCTGGATCCTTGAGGAGAAGGGGTCTAATTTCAGAGGTTTGACTTCATGGAGGAGAGCCCCAAAGGACGTGCAAATGCACTGGAGCATGGTCCAAAATCACTTTAGGTAAACTCTCAGAGCTTACTGCCATATGGGATACTTCCTTGGATACAAGCCAGAAATCCAGTCGGCTATGTGATCTATGTACTGATGAGGTGAAAGAGTAGTCTCTCTCCATGGGTGGAGGAGCCTCAGATGTCAGTTAATCCTACTTTGGCTATCAAGTGTAATAACTCTTGACGTCCTTTGGGGTATTGTGTGGGAGAAAGGCACTGCAGTCTAATGAGGCTCTAACACAAGGTTGAAGTCTCCTCCAAGTATGGTAGGGATAGAGGAGGGGAAAGAGAGCTCATTTCCTGAGCAAGCGTGAGAAAGTAAGAGGATCATCCTCATTCGAGTGTAAACACAGCCAGGAGTATGGGACCTTCAGGGTATTCATGAGAGTTAGCACCCATCTACCATTGGGGTCCATTCAAACATGCAAGGGGGACCAGGTGAGAGTTTTATGAAAGTATAGCCACTCCCTCTTTTGGAGGACAGGGATGAATCAAATACCTGTCCCACCCAGTCTCTGGTTAGGAGAGCATGGTCTTGTGTTGTGAGTTTAGTTTCTTGTAAGAAGGCAACTGTAGCCCTCAGTCTCTTCAAGTGTGATAACACCTGTTTTCATTTAACTGGGGTGCTCAAGCCCCCACGTTCCAGGTGTAAGTGTGGAGATCAGCCATGGTCCCAGAAGGAGAGGGAGGTACTAGTAATGAACATGGAAAAATTATATGAAGAGGCTGAGGGATTAGTTACCCAAATTCTCAGAAAGGCCCAGAGGTCACCCCACAATGCATCATAACCAAACTCAGAAACCTGAAAAAGCAATGCTTGGATGGGCACCCAGAATGTACAATAAACACAATAAGCAATCAGGCAACAGGCCCAATACATAACAAAACTATGTACAATAACTTTTACATGTAGCATCATTCTTGTGATCGGAGGCAGGCAGTTAGGCTGGCAGTCACGCTGCCAGTGCCATCCACCAACCTCTTGTGGGGTGGGTGATGATGGAGAGCAGAAAAGACAAAGCTTATAACTCATCCACTAGTGCATGAAGTGCAGCGAAGCACCAGTCCTCTGTGGGATATGTCAGCCATGGGGAAGTAGTTAAGAATGCCTCCATACCAAATTGTGTAAGCAGTGCAGGTTTAGGGTAGCATGTGTCTAATGAAAGCAATACCCAGTCAGGTCTGCATGAGCTACAGCCCCAAAAACTGTAGCCTAGGCATCCAAAATAGGACAAAAACAAGTAGGGAGAGAGGAACACTGTTGGGAGTGGGAACAAAAAGGGAAAAGAGATTATGACCATGTGGAGCAGCAGTTATACCACAGCCAGCGGTGTACAGGCAACAGCAACTAATTGCCTTGCTGTATTTAATAAAAACCTAAAATAAAGAAAATAGTCCCTCAATGTTTGTTTTTAAAACCCTGTAAAAAAAATGGTCCCTCACCAATCAACCCCCAACCCCACTTCCCACTCAGTACCCACCACCTCACACCACCCAGTACACCCTCACTCACCTGAACAGGTTCCAGGTTCAAGATCCACTCTCAGATAGAAAACATGTCTTGCTGCTGGAACCAACAACTGCAATATGAGAAACTAAGATAAATGCAGTTCAGTGCATTTCAATGGGGGTTTCAACTTATGCATAACTAGCCATTTGTTGAGATTTTGACCCATATTTTCAACATGGCCTTTGTAGACCCTCTCCTCATGAACAATAGACTGCCATCATGCCACTCCCGCCCAAACTGTGATCTTGCAGTGGCTTAGCAAATTCTCCTTTCAAGAAGGACTTGTTTTCTGCCCTTGTTCATGAGGTGGGGTCCATAAGAGGCCATGTTGAGAAAATTAAGTCAAAATATGAAATCAAAGTTACTGTATGGCCATTCGTTACAATTGCACTCACGATGCTTGCAACTTTGGAAATTTAAAATATTTTGACCCCAGATTTTTAATATAGCCTTCTTATTACCCACCTTATGTATGTCACAGCTATCTGGGACAAAGTGTGTTTGGAACCTGTGTACGGAATGGCGTTGCAATTGTGCAGAATTACGTTTTGGAGATGATTCAAAATGTTCTGTACCGAGTACATGAGGTGGGGTAATAAGATGACTGTGCTGACAATTTGGTCACTGTTGTCATATAAATTCCACAGCTACCTACATATACACATCTACAGAGGGATGGGAGCGCAGGGTCTGAACGGACCCTGTGCTGCCACAGTAAAATAAGGATACTTTCATAATATCTCAAAAGTAAGGAAATAAGTTGCAAAATACCTTGTTAATGCTCTAGTTAGGGTTAAAGTGACAAAAGCTGGGAAATGAAATGTTAGGATTTCCAACCCTAATACCCCAACCTCCAAAACCAGGCATGAGACAAGTGTGGGGTGTGCCTTGGGTTTCTCACTCTTAACACTTGCTCCATTCTCATAAAGTCTACACATCTTGCATTATTTACAGATGGAACGGGTGAGTATTAGGCTTGAGAAGCCCAAGAAACACGCCACATCTGCTCTCTTGCCTGGTTTTGGAGGAGGGTGTGCCTTGAGCATATATATATATATATATATATATATATATATATATATATATACACACACACACACACGTATAAAAAACAAAGAACCCCAGAGCAAATGCACTCGGGCAAGGGCTATCCCAGAGGTTATTGGCCATACAGCGACATTTTAAAGAAAACACAAATTGCACATACCCCAATAATGCAAAGCATCATGGGAAGCATATGCAAATGCACATTAATTAATTTGGACTGGCTCAACTTTAAGCAGAATTGCATGGTGCCAGAAGGCCTCACAATACAATCAGAAAAGGCTGAGAACAGCAGACACAGCTACATGTTGTTCTCAGCCTTTGCCAATTGTATTGTGAGGCCTTCTGACACCATGCAATTGTTTAAAGTTGAGCCAGTTAGATATATATATACATATATATACATATGCTGCCCTTGTAATGGACTAGTTTGACAACCTGCAATGAGTCCTTTGCAAGCTGTGTCCATTACATCATTCATGCCATGCTGTGATATTTAATGAACAAACTTCCCAGTACAGGCAGCGGGACTTCACAAACAGAAAAAACATACATACAGCAAACATAGAAAATTGATTACAGTGCTTTTGTGATGCTTTAGCTTTTAATCTGGAAGCCATACCAGCTTTTATTGAAGTAGTCAACAATAGTGGTCTGTTTTTTATGTGCCACGGTGTACTGTATTTCTGCCAAATGGACTCTGCAATAGCAAGCTGGTCCCACTTAGGGATGATATTGTCCCTTTGTTCCACAGCACACTGAAGAGTAAGGAGAGCATTCTGACATCTGTCAGTGTAAGTGACACTTCCACCACTTGTTCCTCCTCGAACTCTTCAGTCGGTCATCCTCAGGTCATTCTCTGCTTGAGTGTTAGAACCAAACTGTCCAGCGCTTCATTGACAATTGACAATTTAATGAAAGTCAATGCATTGGAAGCAGCTGGAAAGTAGCCACCAATAACAATTTACAAGTTAAAATATGGGAAAGTATGCAAAGTATGCTCCTTGCCAGATGCTACATGTGGAATTACAGGTCCGTTACAATGCATGGTTTACTGTTAATGTAATAGGAAATGACATTTGGCACTAGACAAATGTCCGTTAAACAGTTGTCTATTACAACCACATCCGTTACTTTGGCACATACTATATATATATATATATATATATGTGTATATATATATATATATATATATATATATATATATATATGTGTGTGTGTGTGTGTGTGTGTGTGTGTGTGTGTAAATGCAAAAGAAATCAGTGAAATACATGATTTATCTGCAAAAGAGCAGTTTGACCTCGGGT
Source organism: Neoceratodus forsteri (assembly GCA_016271365.2). Taxonomy (NCBI): domain Eukaryota; kingdom Metazoa; phylum Chordata; order Ceratodontiformes; family Ceratodontidae; genus Neoceratodus; species Neoceratodus forsteri. The sequence continues at coordinate 1,876,841,223 of CM057456.1, forward strand.
AACCTTATGAGTGGTGTGTAAGCTACTGGTGAGGTGTCCGAGGTCAAACTGCTTGAGTGGAGATAAATTATTTATTACATGAGTTTTCCATTGCATATTCCATTTATGCAATAGTAAAGGATTTGGAGGGAATTGTTTTAATGTATTTATTTTTGAGTTTGACTTTTATTCTTTTAAAGTCAGTGGGATTTTTATGTAGTCCTGGTGCAGAGTGGTCTGGTTTGTGTGGTTGCTATGTGTGTTGCTGTGGAGCTGACGTCATGACATTCAGGGGAGGTTTTCATTGGTTGATGTTTTGTATGCAAGAGTGCCCAGTGTTTAGAAAAAATGGCAGCTCTGTTTCTTGATTAGCTAGAGCTGAGAACAACCAATGTCCAGTTGGTGTGGTTTTTTTTTTCTTTTGTTTTTAGGACAAAACAGTGTCAGTGGCTCAGTAGGTAGCATACTCGCCTCTGAGGCTGGGAGATCAGAGAGGCTGGGTTCAGTTCCACATTTGGCACTTTGGTTAATATCCCAGTACTGACACTGTAGTGCAGCATGAGACTGGTGCTGCACTTCTGAGATGCCATCTTCGGATGAGATGTTAAACCAAGGTCCCATCTGCCTGGATTGGTGGTAGTACAGGTGGATGTTAAAGATCCCATGGCACTTATTGGAAAGAGTAGGGAAATTTTTATTTAATACAATAAAACAAATTATCTACAGAAATAGTGCGACTTCACACAAAATCATAATGCAAAATGAAAAGTAAACATAAAAAGTATTTCATTATCGGGCAATACTAAAATGCAGGTGTAAAGAGCCAAAACAGATCAAGAAATGCTTACCCCCACTAAAGAGTAGGGAAAGTTTAATGAAAACACACAAAAAAAATCATACAGATAAACAGGCACTTAACATTGAAAATGACCTGACAGAATACAAGTACCCTGCAAACCCATCAGAAAAAACCTTGATTTTGATCCTAACCAAACATCACCTACCAGTAATCCCAATACCTTTCCCATATGCTTCTCTTGAACACTTTCCTCTCTCCTCTCTGGTACATTCTAAACTGACAATTATTGTCTGATATAGTTCAAGAGGAGCCACATACTTTTCTTGAAACAGATAGCAACACCGAACTTGCCAAACCCAATACAGAATAGTCACAGCCATCAGATTCAAAGTACTTATGTTATATTTTCCCATTCTGCTGGAAAGAGACCATAGAACAATGTTCTTGAATCCCATACTCTCCATTCATGTTGCCAATGCCGATGTTTCCAAATAAACCAAAATTGAACAATACAAGGACATTCAAAATATAAATGAACAACTGATTCAATCTCCATCATATATTACTCCCAAAACAATACCTATCCTGAACTTGCTTATGCTTATGGTTCTCCCATGTATTGATTCTCCCATGAACCCCAAGCCAAGAAATATCCCACATGTACAGAGGTATCCTCTTAGCAGTCAAACGATCACCAATCTGTTTCCATTCTACAGCAGAAAACTCAGAGAAGCCTCTTCATTAAAATAGGAATCAACTATTGCACAGTGTAAGAGTTTCCTCAGAAGTCTCCCTACCATATCTTTTCATGACTTTCTAGGTTTTATTAAGTCAAAACTATGGACCAGTCAGAGGACAACACATATCTCCTTTTATTCTTATGAATAAAACAACTATTCTGCCATTCCTGCAGTATGTCAATAAGTTGCTCTGCCACAGAACCACCCATGATTTATCTACCATCTGACAAATAGGTCTAAGATTAGTGTCCACAAAAATAAAATAAAGAAAGCAATAGGTTGAATCATCTGGACCCCACCCACTTTATAATCTAAGTATAAAATATTCCTTTTAATTGGGTTCAAACAGCTACCCCAAATACAAGAAAAGAAAATACTTAAAAGCGGCACAAAAATTGTCTAGGCACAGGAAAGATATGACTAACATACAAAATATAGGTAAAAAGAGTTTTAATCAAAAAATACTTTTCTTCTTCTTCTCATGGGCCATTTATTCCATATACTAACTTTTTCCTCTCATAAATTAAGATGAATTTCCCACTTATAGTTCGTCATATGCTGATCCCCAAAAACAATCCCAAAGTTTTATGAGGAGAGTCCACCATCTGGATACCCCAAAATGGACATCATGATTGTGAGAAACCAGATAAATTAAAACAAACACTTTTCTGAACATTTATGACAATTCACTTCAATAAAACAGGTAAAACCTGACATAATAAATGTCCAGTTGACACTGTCAGAACCACCACACACAAATCATCTGTATAACAAATAGTTTTTATTTCACTCAAACCCATTCCAATATATACTTGAGAAGGGGGACCTATGTAAAATGTGAATAATAGGGTCCAACACCAAAATAAACAAGAGCGGACTTAAAGGACAACCTTGCCTAACCCTCTCCAAATAGAACAAGTCCATCCAAGCCACCCATTTATATAGGGCTTAACAAAAGCCAATGAATAACACATGCATAACCAATTCATAAATGTCTGGGAATCCATAAGCATGCAGCACTAACTATATAAATTCCTGAGAAATACTATCAAAAGGCCTTGGCCTGGTCAAAACTAAACAGATACCCTGAAGCTGTCCTCGAGTCCCCTGAGAAAAAGCTCCCACTGAAAGAATCAAGGCATCCTGAATCGATCTACATGGAAGCAAACCATATTGTGTTGGATGGACTAAAAAGGCAATAATTTCTTTATCCTATTTCCTAACAGTTTCACAAAATTTTAAAATCCGTATTTAACAAAGTAATAGGCCTTCAATTGATTAAATCAGTTTTATCCCTTTTTTTAAGTAGAAATATCATCAAACCCTCATACATCTGCTCTGTAGGTGGTCCTCTAATAAAAAGCATTGAGAACTTTCAATAAACCATCCAGCATAATTTTGCATAATTATTTATATAAAACTGAAGATAAGCCATCTGAACCAGGTGCTACCATATCTTTTAAGTCTCCCATAACAGCCTTAAGCTCCTCCAAAGTAAAATGTTTAAGTAAATCAGATGACTGGACTTCCGTTAAAGTAGGTAAATCTGCTACCTGTAATAATAAGTCATATCCTGAGTTTCAGAGAAGGAGATTCAAAACCATGTTTAATAAATTCCTCCACTATCAATAAAATATCTACTTCCCTCCTACTATCAGACCCTTCCCATTTTAAGGCCATTCATCTGTTTAACTTGAAATCTGGTCCTACAGTCCTCATATGGGTTAACCTGATGTTTTCCCATGAATCCCAAATTTCTGTTCAAATTCTAAAGACTTTTGCCTACTATATTGCACCTGAGTCAGTTTCTGTTTGACTTCCTTTATCTTTGCTGAGCAATCCAATTGTGAGTTCCATTCAGTTGAGAATAAAGCAAACAATTCCTCCCACAAGGATGCAGACTGTGTAGACGCTGATCAGCCAAAAAGCGTGACTATAGTCTAAAAATCCCTGCTGCACTCTTTAGTGTCCACCCACCAGTCAATCTGGGAGTCATACAAAAAAACTACTGATTGCCTATCAGTAATCATATCTAAAATCCCTCAGTAAAATCTGAATTTGAAAATAAATTAGTATTAGCCCTCCAAACCCTGGTCCATTTAGGCTCGCAGGGCACAAATTTAAATGTAACCCAATTAAATTATGGTCTGATGTTTCAACAAGTAACATCATCCACTCAAATTTCCCAATATTTTCGAACATAACCAATAATCTAGTCTAGATTTCAGTTGATTCCTTAAAAGGTATAGTAGAATTCTGGGCAAAAGCATCCACTAAATCAGCCTCATGAATTATACAATGCAATTCCTGGGAGTCACAGTACACTTTCACAGCAGTTTTGAGGTACAAGCTTGAATTAAAGTCTCCTCCCAGAGAACAATCCAGGTAGTAAACAAATAAGGTTTGATTTTCTTAAAAGTTGCACTTTAGCCGCTTTCTGTTGAGAGCATAGACATTAATAAACCTATAATTCAGCCCCTGCCAGACCAAATCAAGGATCATTGCGCTCCCTGGTACCAGATCTACCAATTTCTGAACCATAAAACCCAAAATGGAAAAACAGAACCCAAGACCTGAACATAAATCTTGGCCCAAAGACCAAAGGAGGATCCTACAAACCACTCCCTGGTGGCCTGGTCCATGTCACATTTGGTATACAACTAACATCCTGTAAAAATAAACATCATAAGTAGAAGGACCGTAAGGTCAAAAGGTCGCTTTCCTTTTATACTCTGACCTAATGCTGTTAACATTAAGTCTAGCTAAGAAAGGAAGCATAATCAAAAGCATAAATAAGCATCAGAGGAAAAAACATTACAACAATTTCTTTTCTAACTCTAGTGTTCCTCTTTCTCACTCCACTATAGAACCATCAGGTAATGGAGGCTTGGCAGCAAGTAAATCACCCTGTGAAGAGGAAAGAGACATATCAGAGTCCTCCCCTCCATAATGTCTCCCCAACTCTGCAAAGGTTCATATGGATTCACCACCAGTACTGGATCAGACTGTTTTCCTCCACAATTTTACTAGATCGTGATCTAGTAACAACAGTTATGAAGCCTGACTCCATCTCGTCTTCCATCTCTATGGACTCCCTAGATGGAGAGGATGGTGGACTGTAGGTGGTGGATGGGAAGAATGGGGTGGGGTTAGAGGGGAGGACCCATGGGAGTTTGTGCCACTTAGACTCCTGGAGACCAGCAACTTGCTGCCCTTTGCTGTGGCTCGAGATGTCTGAGATCTGTCACAGTGTCCTCAGCAGTACCAGATGCCGTGGGTTTAGCCTGAGCTGATTTATTTATATAAAAATCATGCTCCATATAATCTGAGGAGTTGTGTGCTGCCCAGGGACAGGCAGCAAAGACATGAGACACTTCACTGCACAAATTACAAGTGGGAGGGACTGAGCATCATGTTGCTGAATGCCCCAAAGTATCACATGCCAAGCACTTTAACTGGTCACAATCTGAGTTTAAATGAGACAAAGAACCACAATGTTAACACAACCACAGTTGTCCCAGATAGAACAACACCCACGGTCTCCCCAATATAGAAACAATTTAGTAGATTTTGAATTTCCTCTTCTGTTAGTTTCAGTTGAACCGTGAATTTCCATCCCCAGTCCAAAAACCATTATCATCAATCAAGGCATGAGGTATACCATTAATGGTACATTGTTTTCCAGCCAATACAGAATATCCAAAACATTCACTCCTTCATTTTGAAATAAAATCATAATCACTTTCCAGTAGGAATAGTGATTGGAATAACCACAAAGGAGTCCAAACTGGGTGTGATTTAGCTTCATAATAAGCACTCAGAATTTATCCAACAGCCCAGCAGATAGAAAGGAGACATCAAAATTATGATCTCCTGATGCAAGAATGAGTGCATATACGTCCGGGGTGTAAACTTTAAAGAATAAATAATCAAACGTTTTCCAACATAATTACGATCAGGAGGCAACTCCAGACCCCTCTATAATATATCCGGGCAACAAATCATTTCCTAGCTAGCACCTCCTTATTCTTAAAAGGGCTGCATAACTAGTAGGCCATTCACCTTCTCTCGCTTTTGAATCCCTTTGCCAGAAAATGTATCGGGACCCCTCCGAGAAAGGATTAGACATACCTGGGGGCTTAGACTGTTCATCGGTACACTGTTCACTGTATCCAGCGCTACGGCTCCTTCACAGACAAACCAGCAGTTACACTTCCTTGTTGCTGACAAGCTGGCTCTGAGTCATTGTCTGATGCAGTTGTACATTGTGAGAATGACCACACTCCGACACTCAGCTGTGTCGGCATCAGTAGGAACTGTCTCGGGACTGTCAAGCCCCGACTGACAAGCAGCCAGGCGAACAAGAGAAAGTCCAGTGTTATTAAGAGAACCACCTCCGGAGAGCAAATTGAGGGTCAGGAACCCAAATGTGCTCCGATTTTATCCATCCAGCTCATTCAAGTGCCAACTCAGGAGTCCATGTTTAGGTCACACGCTGTGAATGGAATGGGAAAGAAGCAGAAAAGTTGTCTGGAACTGCTGGCTCCATCTGCACATCCTGTAACAAATCTGTGGGTTCTAGGAAACTTTTCTTTACTGTCCCTCTCACACTGTCGGACTGCAGGCAGTATGCTTCCTTTTATTCTCATCTTCTCCAAACATCTCACTGTCAGTAACAGTCCCACTTGCCTCCTCAAAGGGCTGTTCCACATTCAAAACAGTGTCTGAAACAACTGTAGGAGAAACAAAGCAGTGCGAGACCCATCAACGGTTTGGCTATTCTCCATCTGGTTAGGCTGCAAAAAGCACATCCTCACTCTCCAAAGGCTGAGACATACTGAAGCCACTCACATTACCAACAGCCAAGGGTCCCCTACTGACCAGTAGGGAATTTCCTGTGTCCTGGCCAAATTTCCTTCATTCACTAAAAATACCACCAACAGCTTAATCTGGTTCAATTTCAGTTGCTTACCATCTGCATCCCCCCTCCCGGTGGCCCTGAAGAAGGGACTTCTGAGCCAAGTGGGCTTGCGAGGTCAACAAAACAAACAAAACTATTTGTTTTTCTCCTACATTTAGTGTGTACATTGGAGAGGCCAGTCAATTCTGTTTTTTTCTTGGAAAGGGCAAAAGGGGAAAGCAAAGAAGCAAATCTGTGAGGAGGAGAAGCAGTGCTGTCACAGAGTGGAGAACATTTCTTTCTATTTCTGGTCAGTAGCTGATTGTGGTTTTATTTGTTTTGCTCAATGCTGGGTTAAGAATTGATTACTTAAGCAGGACAGCGGGACCTGAGAGAGGCATGGTAGGAGGAAACTAGCAGAATGGGACTGGAGTGGAGAGAGTGAGGTGAGGGGTGGGAACACGAATAGCAGGGTGTGGTGGGGCCATAGACAGAGACCACGAGGAAGCTGGAAGCATAAATCTGTATTTTGGAAAGAAATGTGAAATGAAGTGCTTTTTAAAGCATTGAATAACATGTGTGTTCTTTTGAAGGAATTTGGAGTTGTTGATATGGAGGTGATTTGACCATTGAGGAAATGGAAGGGAGGTCTGCAGAGTGGGCTATTGAGAAAGCTGGTAGTGTAGTTCCGGCAGGAGGGGATTTGATTGATGGCAGGGTGTTAAACAAACTGTGGTTGATTGATGTTAGGGTGTTGAATAAACCTCTTCCCTCTCTCTCTCCATCTATATATATATATATATATATATATGTGTATCAACCTATGAGGATAAAAATGGCAAATATTTACCATATTCTCAGGTGCTCAGAACTACAGTGAGGATATCACATGTATTCTCACTGTAGGTCATTTATCCATATAGTAAGTTCCCCAGAGGCATTATACAGTATGCACTTCACCACAGCATGGACACAAAGTGCAATAAACCCCAGCAGCTCCAACCTATGACTTTGCTCACCAGCCTGCTCCAGCTCTAAACCTCCTCAGTGTGAAACCAGCATTCACACTGAGAGGATCTTCTTTCTTTTTAAAAATAAATAATAACAGTGCAACAAAAAGTCTTAAACCTTCCCAAACCCTAAGCGTTGCTACCAGTAACTCCTTCCCTTTCCCCAGGACTTCCACTTCATACATCTCACTGGCTATCACTGAATTGGGCAGCCAGGAACATACTGCTCTGCTAAAAGCACTTCTGCTGGCCTGCAACATCCTCATAGAAACATAGAAACATAGAAGTTGGACGGCAGATAAGGACCGCAAGGCCCATCCAGTCTGCCCATTTTTTCTACCTTATGAATGTGCTATAGGCCTTTACTCTGCCAATGGCCTATTTAGTCATACTCATCTGTATTATTCCATTATGCCTATCCCATGCCTGTTTGAAGCCCTGCACTGTTTTCATATTACGACGGGAGTTTCTGCCACTTTTGAGGACCGACTTTTCTTAAATCTGTTGCAACAGTTCTTCTATTTTGTAGCCTAATCTATCCTTTACAATTTCTAGTCCATAAGGTTGGCCACCTATGGGCACATCCTTGCCTTTCTTGACCATGCTATAGTGTTCTCCACACAATACCCCTCCACACATATCCACCACTTCCTGAGGTAGGCCATTTCATGCATCCACCACCCTTTCTGTGAAAAGAACTTCTTCACATTACCCCTTAATTGGCTTCCCTCTAATCTCATGCTGTGTCTTCTTGTACTGCTATTTTTCTTATATTGAAACATGTTGAACTATTTCACCTTGTTAATGCCTTAAGATGTTTGAATGTTTCAATCATATCGCCTCTTTCCTCTCTCCCTCCTTTGCTGTAGTGCATACATGTTGAGTGCCGCTAATCTGTCTTCATATGTTTTCTGATGCAGCCCCTGAACTATTTTGGTTGCCCTTCTCTGGACTGCCTCCATTTTGTTAATGTCCTTGTGCAGGTGCAGCCTCCAGTACTGCACGCAGTACTCAGATGGGGCCAAACCATGGTCTTGTAAAGAGGGATTATTACCTCCTTCTTGCAACTCGCGATACCCTACTAATACACTCCAACATCCCTCTAGCCTTACCTACTGTTTTAATGGCCTGCTTGGATGATTTCAGGTCATCTGTGATGATGATGCCCACGTGTCTTTCTTCCCTTGTATTGCCAACAACTCCACTACCAACTTATAGGTGGCTTCAGGGTTTCTCCTCCTTATGTGCATGATCTTGCACTTCTTGCATTAAACCCCAGTTCTGACCATTTTGCCAGTTTATCCAGATCTCTTCTCATTCTGCCCACCCCATCTGGATCATCTACTCTGTTGCAGATCTTGGTGTCATCTGCAAAGAGACAAATCTTACCCTCAGTCCATCTGCAATGTCACTGATGAAGATATTGAAGGACTGGCCCAAGGACTGATCCTGAGATACCCCACTTGTAACTTGCATCTCTTTGGACTGTATACCATTTACCATCACTCTCTGCTTTCTGCCCGCAACCAGTTTGCCACACAGTTGACCAACTTCTGACCCAGAGCCTACCCAGCTTATTAATCAATCTTCTATGTGGAACAGTATTAAAAGATTTGCTGAAGCCAAGGTAGGCAACATCAACTACACCCTTGGTCCTACACTCTGGTTACTCAGTCAAAGAAATCTATGAGATTAGTTTGACAGGCCCTTCCTGTTGTAAACCCATGCTGTCTTGGATCCTGTACTTTTATGGATTCTAGGTGTTGCACTATCCTTTCCTTAGGTGTGCCTCCATAATCTTGCCCACTACTGAGGTAAGACTGACTGGTCTGTAGTTCCCTGCCTCCTCCCTGCTACCACTCTTGTGGAGGCGGGAACACATGAGCCCTTCTCCAGTCTTCTGGGACCTCTCCTGTGCTCAGAGACTCACTAAACAGTTCTGCTAATGGCTCTACTAGTTCCAACCTTAGCTCCTTTAGTTCTCTGGGATGAATGCCATCAAGTGCCATTGCCTTGTCCACCCTGAGCTTAGAGAGCTCTTGTGGACTCTTTCTTTTGTGAAGGGACTAGTGCACTCCTCCCCCCCCTGTGTCCATGGTGCTGAGCTGTGGGCCCTTCTCTACCTTCTCTTCAGTAAATACTGAGCAGAATTATCTATTTAGGATAGATGCTTTTCCTTGGTCCTCCTCCACACTCCACCTTATCCCTTTGAACTTAGCAATACCCCTCTGGACTTTCTCCTTTCACTAATGTATCTATAGAAAGTCTTGTCCCCTTCTTTTACTATCTGTGCTAGTGTTTCCTCTGTTTAGGCCTTTGCCTGCCTTACTTCCCTGCTTCCCTTAGGGAAGTTTGGTATGCCTCCCTATCTTTGTCCCACTCGTTCCCTTATATTTCCTGAAGGCCAGCCTTTTGGCTCTGACCTTTCTGCTACTGTTTTGAGAACCAAAGTGTCTTCCTCCTTCTTTTGCTTTTGCTTTTCTCTAACACAATGGGATGTTGCTTCAAGTATTGCATCCTTAATTCTTGCCCACTTTGCCTGTATCCCTCACCTGTTTCTTCCTGCCAGGGCTAAGCTTAACTCTGTTGGCCATCTTATCAAAGTCAGCTCCTCTGAAGTCCCATATGTTTGCATTTGAATGGGATGATTTAGTTCTACTGCCCAAATTGAACCATATCATGTGATGGTCACTGGGCCTCAGGTGTCCTTCTACCTGGAGACCTGTGATCCTTTCCCCATTAGTTAGTACTAGATCTAGGATAGCCCTGTTTCTTGTGGGTTGTTGTACCAGTTGTTTGAGGCTCTCCCTTGCAGGAAGCCACCATGTGTCTAGTTCTGGCAGATATTCCTGCTGGTATTCACCAATCTGTATCTGGCATGTTGAAGTCTCCCATTATCAGAACCTCCTTTAGCTGTCATGTGTTGTATATCTTCTAACAGTAATGTGTCTATGTCCTCCCCTGGTCTGGAGGCCTGTAGACAACTCCAGTTCATATGGCTGTCCCATTTCCTGTTTCCAGGGTGACCCACAGTTCTTCTGGCTCCTTATGTGTATTCTGAATTTCTGTAGTTTTATATTTTCATTGACATAAAGGACCACTCCTCCCCCTCCTCTTTCTGCACCTCTGCCTCTTCTGAACAGTACCTAGCCAGGTATTGAAGTCTTCCAAGTGTGGTTACTGGTGAACCATGTCTCACTAATGGCTATTATGTCTAGTTTATCCTCTGTTATTGTTGCCTGCAGTTCTGGGATCTTGTTTCTCAGATTGCGGGCATTTGTGTCTATGCATTTACATTTGCCGATTTTGGTGTGTTAGTTGTTGGGCTAGGTTCGGCATATCCTCTGCAAGTCATATGGAGACTGGTGATGCAAATGAACTAAAAACATGCCGAACTCCTGTTTGATCACTAGCTGAGGGGAGGGTGTTCTTCCTGTTCGATGTATCAGGTGCTGTACCCCTTTCCATTTGCTAGTTTAAATATTCTGCAAAGACATCAGACTTCTGCCCCAATGCACTGACTCCTCCTTAGTCAGATGCAGTACATGGAATTTAAAGAACTTTCACTCCCAAACTTTTGCCAATTACCTACAAATTTGTGTCCTTTGCTGGTACCAGCCCTTGAGCCACATATTTAACTCCCTATCTCCCCTTCTCTGACCTTCCGTCCATCTGCCCTCTCTCCCAGACCAGACTCAGAGAAGGAGATGCCGGATATAATTGATGACAGTTTGTCTCCCAGCCTGGTCAGGTGTTCCTTGGTCTCCACAACTGACTGGCTGGTGAGATCGTTAGTCCCTATGTTCCAGGACATCGATGTTTTCTCCTGCTTCCTACACAGTTTTAGCAATGTGGTCAGTGTCTCTCACGCTTATGTACCTTGGAGACATCTGACCATTATCGCCAACTGAGTGAGTATCAACTCCCGACTCATGGAGTCTCCTATGGTCAGAAGTGTTTGGATTTCCTTTTTGCTTTTTTGTTTTGGTCCCTGTTTTGGGAGAGTTTTGTTGTGCTAGCTCCTGTGCTGCAGTGTCCTGCTTTGCAGTGTCCTCTGCTCTTTTTGTTTGATTTTGGAGATAGAGGCAGATACCTGTTTGTAGTTTTTATATGGTTTGTGGAGTGATATGTTGGAGAGCATTGAGTGATGGGGCACCAATTACCCCTCTAACCACCTGTCAACCTCTTGGACCAACTACCCTCTGTGGTCAAGGTGCTTCAGTTGGATGTTGGAGCAATGGCAGGCAGTTCTTATATTTCCTCCTGAATATGCAATTTGAGACGCATAATCTCTGCCCATGCTGCCTGGAGCTGAGCCTTTAGATCTCCGATGGTCCAGCATGTTGGACAGTGTCCTAAATCCTGTATAACTGCCCTTTTGAAAAGTGCCCACAGTACCTACAGTTAGTAATATCCATTCCAGATGAGTTTCCAGTGTATAACCTGGTCTGAGTAATTAGAAGGAGGAAAATGAAAGAAAAAGTTTGATTTTTGCTTTGTTTGTTTTGTATAACTTTTTATAACAAGTTAAATTGTTTGTGCCCTGTAAATAAGGTCACTGTGTGGATACCCTCTGATCCTCCCTTCCTGCTGTGCTACTGAAAATGTCACCACTGTGCTACCCTATAAAGGAGTGTAGCATGGGGTGGTTGGCTGGCTCTTCCTGCCAAAAAAGAACAATGGATGAAAGAAACAGGAGGTAGGAGAAAACAATCAACCAACAACAAATGCAGTAGCCTGAAAGCTTATCCTAATGATATATAAAACTATAAAACCTGTAAAAGCACCACCTGTAATAATTTCACAGAAGATATGCCCTACAAAAATACTTTGCTACAGAGAAAATAAAGCAGTAACAGAAGATATAGCTTGCAAAAAAATTTGAATCAGAAGATTACAGCAGTAATCTGTAAGCACAAAACAATGTAACAAACCTGTAGGCACACCCTGTAATAATGCAGCATAAAGCATACCTGCAACAACAATTAGAATCAGAGAAGAATAAAGCAGTAAAATGTAGCAACAGACAGTAACAAACCATGTAGTAGAAAAGAAAATAATATCACACAGTAAATCTGCCTAGCCAAAAGAAACCTTAATCTTTCCCTTGCTCTGATAATGTTCCTTGCTCTGTCCTTACAAGCAAGCCTAGAAGAAAAGAACTTGGATGAAGATAGGTGCCTTTGCCAGCAAACCTAGTCTTCCACCTCAGAGCAGCTCCACAACCTCTTCCATAATGGAAATCAGGATAAACCAGATACTAAACATTAAAATAAACAAGTTCAGAGCTCTCTTGCTAACTGGAAGCAACTGCTACTATCTTTGAAAGAACTGTTTAACCCACCACACAAAACTAAACTAAAAATACCATCAACAGCTTCATCTGGTTCAATTTCAGTTGCTTACCATCTGTATCCCCTCCCCCAGTCGCTCTTGAAAAAGGGACTTCTAGGCCCAGTGGGCTTACCAGGTCAACAAAATTCAATAAATACAAAAATAAATAAACAATCAGTCAATCATAGGCCCACATTACAAACTGACATATATACAGACTCTATAAGCACACTAGTGTCCCAATGTATGAGGAATACCAAGAACACTGTAAGAAACAACGAGCAAAAATATATATAAAAAAGAAAAAAAAGAAATGAAAAACTTGAAAAAGTGTTACAAAAAGGTATTACATACATCAAATATGCAATGCGGAGACTGGTGCTGTTTGACCTATGACATCAAAGTGTCACTCATATTTCCAGTCCCCCATTGCATAAAAACATTGTTAATGCATCAGTTAAGGTTGAAGTGACAAAAGTAGTGAAATGAGGCATTAGGGTTGACACCTAACACCTCCTCGCTCTACCACCCCACCCCCATCCTCTACAGACCAACAGGTGGTGGGAAGTGCCTTGGGATCATCGGCCCTTACTCTTACCCCATTCCTTCTATAAGAAAGCTGACATGGTACTGTATAGGAAACTGGGGTGAGGGTTGACAGTGACCCCAAGGCACCCGTCACCTGTTGGTCTATGGAGGGTGGGGAGGTGGGGTGGTAGAGGTGTGGGGTGTGGGGTGTCAATCCGCATGCCTCATTTCCCTACTTTGTCACTTCAACCTTAACTGATGCATTAAAAAATGTTTGCAGTGGATTTCCTACTTTTGAGAAAGTGTAATTTACCCTTACATGGTTTTGTGACCATGGTATCAGTTTTGGGCCTTGTGCTCCTATCTGTACATAAGTGTACAGTCATGGTATTGAACTGTCATCTTGCTGTGGGGCACAGTGCCTTCTGGGCCCTGTGCTACCACCTACCTATAATTGAGAGATGCAGTGCAGCCCTAGACACATTCCAAAAGCCTTGTGCTGCAAATGGTGCAATATCTCAGTAACTGTAGCAGTTTGGAAAAATTCCACAGCAGTTGTAATCATGGACTGGCAGTCTGCACACATGCTTAAAGGTGTCCCAAGCTGAGCTGAGCGAAAAATCCATATCTCGAACCGTTTAGATATAGCCACCGAAGGTGCCATATTTCACCACAATGTTAACCTATGGGAAATTTCTCAAATTTTGAAAGCCATAACTATGGAACTGTATCAAATTTTATACCAAACAAACATAAGTTACATCTGTGGGACAACCCTTTGTAACCTGCAAATTTCAAGCCAAAAAGTCCTAACGTTTCTTTGCAGTGAACTGGGAGAAGAAACAGTAACCATTAAAAATCCCTGTTTGTGAGGCCATTAAAATTCTTGTTCATGAGAAATCCTTGTTCGTGAGATAAGACCATCTGGTCATACCCTCACAAACAAGTATTTTGACACTGCACAAACAGGGATTTCTCAGGAATAGGGATTTTGACAGATCATGAACAGGGATTTTGACACCTCACAAACAGGGTTCCTTTTTATAACCCTTGTTGGTGAGATGTCAAAATCCTTGTTGTGGGAAATCTTGTTCGTGAGATAGGGCCATTTGGTCGTCCCCTCATGAACAAGGATTTTGACACCTCACGAACAGGAATTTCTCAGGAACAGGGATTTTGACAGCTCAAGAACAAGGATTTTGACACCTCACAAACAGGAATTTTGACACCCCATGAACAGAGATTCCTTTTTATAATCCTTGTTCATGAAGTGTCAAAATCCTTGTTCATAGAAATCCTTGTTGGTGAGATAGGACCATTTGGTCATCCCTCATGAACATGGATTTTGACACCCACGAACAAGGATTGGTTTATGAACAAGGATTTTGACAGCTCACGAACAAGGATCGGAGCGAGTGGTGAACAAGGATTTTAAAATTTAGAAATGTCACTGGCCCGTTGGCGCAGCAGTGGGATTTCCACTTGCGACGCCGGTGACCGGGTTCGGGAACAGACCCGGTCGTCGGAGGGCAAGCCGGGGAGAAGGATTGAGCATCCACGGACTGCCTCCTTCTCCCGGGGAGGTTGGCTAGCAACTGAGCGATGGGGGCCCCTAGCAAGGCTGGTGGACACCCGGCTGCCGTGCTTACTCAAGGGGTAAGGAGAGAGGCGGGACGGACCTTCGCGTCATTGCATCTCCGCCTCCTCAGGGGTGGGAAAACCGGGGAAAAAAGCGAGCTGCCGGCCACCATGGATGAAGCCGCTGCGGCTTCGATGTGCTCCCAGGCCAAGACCCCGACCTAGACTATTTCGCCGCCGGCATCTAGCCCCCGTGCGTGGCCCCGGCCGTGGGGTCCAAGCCACGGGTATCGGAGGGGTGGCTGATTTGGGAGCAGGCCGCAAGCTGTGTCCAAGCTGATTGGAGGCGCAGGCAGCTCGGTAAAAAAAAATACAGCGAATTGCAAAAAATAAAAAACTAAAAAATTTAGAAATGTCCATTTTTGACAAAACTAAAGGAAACCAAAGCCATGTGTTTGTAGAGGCATCACCCTGAACAAAACCCATACATTAATTTCAACAGAAGATACCCCTGGGGCAAGTAACAAGGTTCTGTTTGCTCAAAAATTGAAAACAAGATTGCAGCTCATGAAGAACAATTTTTCTTACAAACAGGATTTTATAAATCCTTGTTTGTGTGCTGTCAAAATCCTTGTTCATGAGGCAAATCCTTGTTCGCAATTTATACACCTATCCAAAGACTGAACTGAGCATGCTCAGAACCCAAAATTTCAAAATTTAATTAGTTTAGGGACGGAGTAATATTTTTACCAAACCAATGCTAGCTTTTTCTATGGGAAAGCTCTTTCTACCCTAAAAATTTCAGGCTAAAATTCCAAACAGTGTGGCCATAGCTCGATGAGAAAAGCAGGAAAATCAAAATTTGTGAAAAATGAATTTTTCACTATGCACTGCATGCAATTAGTAAATCGGATCAAAATGACACCTGGCAAGTCAAAGATCTACCCCACAGAACTGCATACAAATTTTGTGCAAATCCATTGAACATTGCAAAGTTATTAAAGTGCAAAATTTGAGGTTCAACATTTAAAGTACCTGCTCAACCCCTAACTATAGTGGTGCTACGATGCCACTGTTTTATATATATATGTATATATATATTGTATGTGTGTGTGTATACATATATTTATATATATCTTTAGATATATATATATATATATCTATAGATATATATAAATATATGTATACACACACACACAAAATATATATATTATGGTAGCACTACCATAGTTAGGGTTCAGGAGCCATTTCTATGTTAAACCCCAAAACTTTGCACCTTAATAACTTTGCAACCGTTTGATGGATTTGTCTGAAGTTTGAATACATGATCAAGACCCATAGGCCTTGGGATCTGCCAAGTTTTGTACTGGTCTGATATACAGCTATGGAGTTATTAAGCATGATCTGTGCCGCAGCGTTACGGTTTTCTGAATTCTATGGTCGCATCGTACAGGTCGTATGGTTTAGTGACTGGCCCAAAATCTTCAGGGAACGTGCAGCCAGGGTCCCTGATGTGCCTTTGAAGATTTCGTGAAAAATATTAAACAGTTCAAAAGTTATTCAAAAACAGTTTCCTATTATAAGTCAATGGGAAGAGTTAACAAGTTCGACAGTGTCGCAAATGCATTTTACTTTCGCAAATGGGCCTGTTACTTTTCATAAATCGACCATTTTGTTTTCAGTTGGTGATCAGAAAAATGGTTGGCATTTAAATTTGAGACCCTCTAGCAACGTAATTCTTTTGTATTCAGCTAGTCGGGCCCTGAGGATGCTTGCCATGTCTTTATTTTGTGGTAAAACACCCCAAAATATGTTTTTCAAATTTCTGGAAAAAGTACTTATCGAATCATTCGTGCTCACTAGAAGTGTTAACTTTTTGCGAAAGCTTTCGCAAATTGCGGTGGTAATTTTCTAGTCTGTGGAAAATGACAGCAATTCTTTGGCAGTGCACTGCAAAATAACCGTTAGGAGTTTTGGGGTGAAATTTGGAGGATCGCAGCTGACATCTCACAGATGTGCCTTTCAGTGTTGTATTGAAAATATTACATGGCGGCAAAGTTATGGCATCCAAATTTGACAGTTTTCCCATAGGATAACATTACGGTGCCAAGCATTACAGGAATCCTTTGGTACCCTGCTGCAAAATAATGGTTTGGTCTTTTTTCCTGAAATTTGAGGAAGACAGCCAACAGTACACAGATGTGCTTTCAGTAGTTTGGTGAAAAAATATCACATGGCGGCAAAGTTATGGTACTCCAAAACTGACGATTTTTCCATAGGATAACATTACGGTGCCCAACACTTAACAGAAATCATTTGGAGCCCTGCTGCAAAATAACGGTTTGGTCTTTTTCCTGAAATTTGGAGGGAAGACAGCCAACAGCCCACAGATGTGTCTTTCAGTAGTTTGGTGAAAAACATTACAGGGAGGCAAAGTTATGGCACTCGAACTTTTCTTTTTCCCATAGGATAACATTACGAGGCGTTCGCGCACCTTTCGTGCCGGTATCTCGAAGCGTGCAAGATACGGACTTTCGTCGGAAAATTCTTAGCCCCCCATGGGGCTAAGATCTAAATTAGCCAGGACAGTTGTAAATAATATGACTTTTAAATGTTTTTTCTACGCTGACGGTTCCTGAGATATAATGTATTTAGTATTCCAAAATCTCATTTTCAGTCGATACTCATTATTTTGCATACATTATTTGTACTCACTGTCTTCCTCAATGCAGGTTTTGGGGAAACCAGCCTGTGTGCTTACATTACTGTTACTGTTGCCTTTTTCCGCTTGCAGATCCGTACTCCATTTCACTTACCATTGATGTCTGCGCCCACTATGTGCGCTTATCCTTTTGCGTTTTCATTTGGCGCTTGTGTTTCTGTTATTTTTGCCATTTCTGTCTACGGTACTGTTTATCTTACTGTTTCACTTTACATCACCATGCCCATTGACATTTCTGTTTGCAGGCACCATGTTACTATGTGACAACACATCACATGGCAGACCATTCCGTCTCACCACCATGTGTGTTACCCTTTCTGTTCTCATTCGTGGCTTGTGTTACAATGTGCGCCATCGTTTCATTTATGTTTGCATTGCTGTCCCTGTTAGTATGCCACAACACATCATGTGGCTCCTTAACGTGATTATGTAGCGGGAGCACGGGGCCCAAAGGGCCCCGCTTCTGCCGCTGCATTACATTCACTATTCTCATTATCATTCTCAAAAAGAAGGGAAATTAGAGGCAAAAACTCAGTTTAATGCATTAGTTAGGGTTGTTCGACAGCGACAAAAGTGAGGAAATTCACTGTTAGGGTTGAAAACCCCTTGGACCCCAGTGCCCACCCCTAACCAGCATTGGGGGTGGATTGGGATCATGGGTCCTAATTCTCACCCCATTCTATTGTACTTCTGCTGCTTTACTCATGTCATGGGGTGAGAGTTAGGGCTGATGATCCCAATGCACACCCCAATGCTACCACGCAAGGCCATCCTTTGCGTTTTCATTTTCATTTGCATTTCTGTTACTTTTTAGCCATTTGTGTGTACTGTACTGTTTTCGCTTTCTGTTTCACTTTGTGTCACCATGCCCATTGACATTTCAATTTACAGGCACCACGTTACTATGTGACAAGACATCACGTGGCACACCATTCCGTGTACGCCACTGTGTGCATTACCCTTTCTGTTCTCATTCATAGTTGTGTTGCCATGTGTGCATCTGTTATCATTTCTGTTTGCGCTTCTGCTCCTGTTACTATGCCACAATACATCATGTGGCGGAGCGAGTTACATTAACTATTTTCAATATCATTCTCAAAAGAATGGACATTGAGGCAAAAACTCTGTTCAATGCATTTGTTAGGGTTGTTCCACAGTGACAAAAGTGAGGAAATTCGCTGATAGGGGTTGAAAACTGTAACTGTGGAGTTCACTCTCGCACCACACACACATGGACACACACACAGGGAGTATTGTGGCATGAGGTGTGGCTGTCTCATACATGTCTCTATAGGGTGATTGACTGACCATTAACACAATTCTTGGGAGTGACTTATCGCTATAATAATGGAACATGTTTTTAAACAGTTGTAAACCTTGTTCAGTATATTGTCAACCTCTTCATGTATGGTAATAAAAGATTAACATAAAGGTTGTTAGGATGTTTGCAGCCAATGAGAAACGTCATTTTGTCTGATTCTGAAGTACACATAGTAGTGATTGAATGGTACAGGTATAGTCTACAGCTGTGACCTGTTGGGTGCTGATGTGTGGCACCGTGGTATAGTAATAATGACTGCTTAGGCACACGAAAAGTAAGTACATTGCTGAGTTTTGACACTGTTATGAATTCTGTCAAATGTGACATGCAATGTCTCTCATCGTTGCATATGCTGTGATACTGACTGTATGTCATAGGTACCAAACAAATAGATGGAGGTATAGTTGTAGCAGTATTAGTAAACATTGATTTGTATGCTTAAGTCATAGACACTTATTTTTATGTCATAATGGTATTTAAAGTAAGGAGTCGACATAGGTGGTTATGGTTTTAAAATGTATTGCCAATTTGTCAAATGGAGAAAAGGTCCAATCAAAGTTAAATTTCATTAATAGAAGCAGTCTCACAATACAATCTTTGTATGTGTGCAATCATTGCTTGTCAAATATGTAAATGTGTAAGAATAATAATAACTGTATAATATGGATTGGAGTAAGTGTGTGATATTATATGAAACTAATCAGGTGTTGTGTGTTTTAGTTATGTTTCAGTACTCACTTCTTTATGTGAGGAAGTAGTTTCGGCATTCAACCTGGAATTCTAATAGTCAGGCTGAAGCTGTGACGCTTCATTATATTTTTGCTATTGAATGTGAATGGAGTTTGTAAAAATGTTACTTTTTAAAAATGGTTGTATGTTGTAATTATGTGTAGTATTACTTGTGTGTTATGTTAATAAGGGAATGTCAGTCGGTTGTGAAGTGTGATTACACATGATAGACAAGTGTTTTGTTGTAATTGTGTGTTGACTAATGAGGATGTTCCTGGGGTGGCGAAAACCATATGCTGACTGTTTCAAATAGTAAAATTTACACAAATGTAAGTTTTGTGACATTTGATTGTTATTATTAAATAATATGTCACTGACTAGGTGCAAATGGAAATTTCTACCGCGATCCCTCAATTTGAGGCGATCATAAATATTGTCAGGAACAGGTATGTAGTTTGTTGTGATCAGCAACAGTGCCTGATTTACAATTGTCAATATTTTTTATATATGGTAGAATTACTTATGTGACAAGTAAAAAAATAAAATGTTTTTACATGAACAAATGACATGTTATCAATTCTACATTGGCTTCTTGTAAATTTAACTTGTAAATACTAAAACTGTCATGGAATGCATTTTTAACAAACTTAGGTTAGTTAAATGTCATTACTATACTGCTGAATAATATCTAAAACATTCACTTGTACTGTAGTGCTACACTGCTATTTTAGTTCAAGTATCAAACTAGTTATTAACAATGTACACTTGAGAACAAATGTTTCTATTATGTACAAGTAATTTTAAACAGTTGTAAGAGTCACTAAATTAGATTCAGTAATTGGTTATTATTAATAGTTGTGTAACTCAGCTTCTTGCATTATCAATAAAGGTAGTTGTTTTACATATGTACATACTAGTACTATGATGAAAGCTGATAGTTCTACACTGTTGCATGGTGATCGAATGATGTTCTCTATATGCGAAGAGTCACTAGACAAATTGAAGTGTTAGTAGACTACTGTGACAGAGTGAATGTTTGTTGAATGTTATAAGGGTAGCTCAGTAATCTACGATAATAATTGAGAAGTTCTCTTTTGTTGCAAAAGAGTAAGAGCTTATAAGTCATATCAATTTGTTGTTATATATGAGTTGATACATGTATTTTTAAAGAGATGTACAGAGGAGGAGAGATAGTAAGTCCTCAGTTTTAGATGTACAATCTTTTATAGACATATAATCATGGTTTCTCTAGTGACTGTGAATATTGTTGGCGCTGGATTGAAGCTTACCACAACAATTTCATGTAGTCACTGATCTACACAAGATCTAATATGTCACAATGTATGTAATGTCTGTATTAGAATTCAATTTTGTTGAAATTGTATTGTTCATTTACAGTTGTAAATTTTACAACATTGTAACGAGTTATGAATTTTTTGGACAAAAAGTAGTCATCTTAAAATGCTACATGTTTTGTCCTATTCTTCTGAAATATGAAGGTTGGGTCATGTAATTCTTCAATATTAGAAGATATGCATTTTCAAGTGATGTGGCAGTCTCTGTTTAAAAAGTCGTTGTAGAGTCATCACACTCTAACCATCCAGTTGTGCACCTTAGTAATGAGGTGTAATGCGTAGAATGCATGGATTGATCATGGTGATAGATTACACTGTGAGTGTCAAACAGTGATTGGTTGAAGACTATTCTACTAGCTGTATAATCTGTGATAGGAGTATCAACTCTGAGCCCGCCAGTCAAATTCCAGTAAATATAAGCAACAGATATTGCATGAACTCTCAGATCGTGATGTGGATCTGAGTGATCTGCCTGCACTTTCCACAGGCATGCCTACTACATTCAGCATTAGTGAACAGCTGTCGGAAATTCTTGACACTTTTTGGCTTCTAGGAACAAAGAGAGTTATCTACAGTATGTCTTGTGTGGTTTCTACGCTGTGAATTGCCACATGAAACACATACATATTTTGTAACATATGTTACTGTGAAGTATCATTTATTGGGGTGCCGCTTCATCCAGGTTGTTTATGACAGCCATCATAAACTCAGTACTGTCTTGCTGTATGTCTGCAGCAAATGTACTACATCCAGCATATGTAGATAACACCTAATTTGTCGAGTGGTGTTAGTGAGTGTAAATTGTTAGAGTGGTCAGAAGTCATGTTGATAATCTGCTTCAAAGCATTTGATAGGGGATTGTCTTGTGAAGCAGATATTGCCTGCACAAACTGTGGCTATGTGAAAAACTTGTATAGCTGAGTTAGCATAGAAGTTTACTCTACTGTTGTTGTCAAACAGTGGTACAGCAGCTACACCAACTGATTTCTGATGAATTGCTGTCTGTGAATGTTTACCTGAGTTGTGGCCTTGTTGAACTCTTTTTTTAACCACTTTGGGAAGTTTAAGCTGTTTGTTGCTCCGCCTAGCTGTGACTGAATCTGTGAGACAGACAGATATGTAGGCAGTGGTATTAAAGACATTTGTGGCTGATGTAGAGTATATAACCTGTTGTACTTAAGAATACATCGCTTGTCAGCTTGTATTTTCTGAGGTGCTATATTAATGATGTGCAATCCAGAAAGGCTTTAGACCGGAAGAGTGCAACGAGCTCATGTCATCCTTGAAAATGTCTGTACCTATGTCTACTATTGCTGGAATCCAAACTCAATCCCTGAGATTTGTGAATGGAGACAGTATATGCAATACATAATGGGAACTGTTTCCTGTTTACGTAGATATCCTTAAAACCTGGAATTTTATGCAGGTCTGATCTCTGTGTACAGAGTGTTGCATGTTGTCAAACTGTACTACAAGTGTCTGAATAAATGTCTTCTGGACATTATAGACAAAGTCAGTGATGTTTCTCATGGCACCGCTTACCATGCCTTGTTCTACATCTAGATTACATCATAGCATGATCGTGCATTCTTACAAAGTGTGAGAATAGCTTTAGGCCAGCTGTTCATGAAACATCTGATTTCAGTTCACTTAGTCGCTCTGTCATCTTTGCTACTAGCTTTACTAAGAATAATGCCATCAATTGTATCAATTGTATGTAGAGTTACAATCTCTTGGTTCTCTTTGTGTATTAGGATTGTTGAATCTCAGTGTACTTTTAGTCGTGGTATAAGACACTGTGTGTCTGGCAGTAGAGTATATATCGCTGAAGACATTACATGCTGTTTCTATGCATGTACTATGTACTGTGATTTTTCGATAATTTAACATACAAACATGTTCTGGTGATAGAGAACTCCAAGTAGCTTCATCTAAAAGTGATTTGTAAGCTAGATCACCACTTTGGCGCATGTTCTCAGACAACTCAACATAGGTAAATAATCTCTATATGTTGTAGCCTGCAATGCAACCGAGGATATTTCTTAGCTTGCTTGGCAGTCAGAGTTGTGAATACATGCTCTGGCATTGATCATAAGTTGTAAAAGGTCTCCTAACACAAATATATTTCCTACCAAATGGCACCTATCGTCAGTACCTAAGATCTGCTGTAGACGTAGATGAATACAGGCTAGTATGACATTGGAGACTATGTTGATTTGGCCAACAATGAGTAACTGCATCTTTGTGAACATGGAACGGAGCTGAGATGCAACCTCGAATGACAGTTTATTTATACTCTCCAGTTCTCCCATGTTCGACTGGCAACATAAAGAGACGTAATGTTATTCATCAATGTTGTATGCTGCTAGTCCTGTGGAGCAGTCACAGCAACAGACATTGAAGAGCCTGTCACACTCATACTTCTGCAGTGATAGCTTCAATCAGGAAACTCTTTCCTGTGTCAGCTGAACCACTAACAAATATTAGTAGTGGTTTGTACTGAGTGCAGCTCATATTGTTTTGTTTCATGTAGTATACCATGTTGTACAGCTTCAACCACTTGGGAGTGAATCTATGCTGCAGCTGATTTAGTCTTCTCTACATCAGCTGGGTTGACTATAGAGTGTGTGCCATGTTGAAGGCTGGTCTCATTTCTGAGATTAACAGTTCTGGGGCATTTAAGGGCAGAGGGTCACCTAGAACACCTTGTCCTTCTGGATCAAGGTTGTCTTGTGAACTAACTGGAGTGTCTTCCTGAAGTTGCTTTCTCTGCCTGCTCGAGCTGTTCTTTCTCAGCTTTTAGTCTTTGTATATGTTTGTGAGTACTAGTTTGGAAATTCTTGTAGTGAGATTGAACTGTTCTTCAAATGGGTCAGAGTCACCTTATAATTCAGACTCACTCCTCCAGGGTCTAAATAGGAATAGGAGAGCAAAGTAGTAGGTTCTGTGCTCTCTGATGTGCCTAGATGCAGTTTGTAGTGATCTATAAGCCATGGCTTGTTCCTCTTCACAAGACAGCCATCTAGTCCATTGACCTTGTAAATGTGTCGTGTTGAGTCAGGTGCTGCACCTGTCTTGTAGTCATACCACTTAGCCACCTCAAACAGACACATATCATTCATCTCGTTGTGTCTACGTGGGTAGTATGTGTCTATCAGGTTATTCGGCCAAGATATGTTTTGAAGAAGGTGTATTGACAGCAAGCTCCCCAATTTCGGCATGAGGAATTAGTACACGCCCATTTGTCTTTTGTAGTTTACACTGAGGAAACATACAGCATCAGACTTCCTGTGACAGATGTGTACCCATTAACTGGTCACTGGCTTCATAAGCTCCACATTATCTGTGTGAAAGAGTCTTCAAACCCAATGACTACAGCTGAGATGTCAGGCTTTTTGCTTGAAGTGGCAATATCTTCCCAAAGATCTTGCAAGCTAGTCTGTTCATGTTTGGTTATGTACGGAGTGACGTATCAACCAGGGGCTAGTGAGTTGTCAGCCACAAACTGAACATCTATGTTTGCTTGCCACATTAGGAGAAGAGTTGGTTGTAGTCATTGATGTACACCTCTTTTCATGCCTGGGTAACTGAGAATACCCTCTTGGTTGATTTTGCCTTCAAGTGGTGTCACATTGCTGAGAAAAGGTCATTCATGGCACCATCTCTGACAAACTCTTCCAGGAAATCCAAAGCGACATCGTGTGGTACCAGTTAGATTTGTTCTTTACTGCTCGCGGAATATTTTGTGCAAATATGTCGCTGGAACTTTGAACCAACTTCCATAGTGTAGAACTGTCATACTTGTCTGAATGTGACAAGTGATATATTTTTATGAATGATAGCACTTGCTGCTCTCATGTTCACTCAATGCGTGGCGTGATCTGATCCACAATAACATATGGGATATGAGGTACCTGAGCTTGATATTCTGTCCTCCAAAACTAGTGTTCTAACAATCACCTGAGAGGAGATTGTCCTTGACAAGATGAAAGTGAGAATGTCATGGAACGCTTGTGAAAATGTTGTGACAGTTACAGGATCAAGTGAACACATTCCGACAGTCATTGATGAGATGCCTTGACATCGGAATTTGCCTACTTCAACAGTTCAATGAGTTCGCTTCCAGGCATATTCAGCACAACTAAGTGTGACAAACCATGTGGCTGTGCTATACTCTCGTAGTCATTGTCATCACTTACGAGTGTTCTGCGATACCAATATTCTTTGGTGCCATGAGACTTGAAAGTATGGAAGACAGATTCACTTGACATTTTCCTTTTTCTGCTTTAATTTCTCCAGAAATTGAGCAGCTGTAATTCCATCTAGTGGAGTTGTAAGAGCGAATGGTATGTGCTATAGACGCAGACAGAATGCTAAGCTCACTTTCCCAGAGCAGATGGAACAGGTACTGTATGTTACGTCTGAATTTGCCATCTTTGCTTAGAGACACGGCTAGTGCAGTACTCAGCACCCTGTACCCATACTTCTTTTCATCTAGGTATCCCCTGACCCTTCTGGAAATAGGTCTGGAAGCAGCGTGTTCTAGTGTTGCCTCCCAAATGCTGACAGGCTACACCTTCCACCTGCTTCATTTGATAGAGATCAATGTTGTCTCCCTAATGGATCTCTGCCATGTAGTGGGTGAATTGTGTACTGTTCATACATATTGTCACTTGTCTGTGTACTGACTTCTCAATGATTGGCGTATTTTTTCTAATAGATCATGTTGCACAGAGAGACTGGCCATCTGATCTATGTCAAGGTCTATATAAAAGGAATTGTTCCTCTTTAAATAAGCCAGAGCAAGCTTTACCTTTTGCACATTGACACATCTTGCCAGATGACCTTGGCCTTTGTAGGCACACTATTTACTAGAATGACCAATATTTTCTGTTGAGATTGCTTTGAACATTTTCCTGTAGAGGAAGTGGTAGATACATCACAGAACCCTTTAGAGATCTAACAAGCTCTTTCTGTGGAATCTTCCGTGTCTTTGTGTTCAGACGTAGAATCGCTTGGAATGGTTTCATTGTTGAATTAGAATATGTTCCAAACATATTCAGTGTTGAAATCTCAGTTGGTGTAACATCTGTTTCCATGTTGTTTAGCACTGACCTTGCTGGCAAAGTGTTGCACTTCAGTTTTGAAAACAGTGTTTGTATAGTACAATGGTGTCTTGTGGATGAAAGTCAGATTTCAGGAGCAAGAATGCTGTGAGGAACCACATGTCATTGTATGGTGACCAGGTTTCTAGGTTGACTGTGACAGTTTGTTTCGTAGCACAAACGGTTGCATGACACACATACAGAATCAAACCTCTGATACTTTGTAACCTCAAACTTAGTAATTTCCTTCCCGTACTGTTTCAGAATGTCATTTTCTAACACTGAAACAGATTTTTCTGTTGAAGTGTGACACTGGAAATTACTTGTTTCTGATCCAGAAGGAATGTGTTGCAGTTTTTTAGGGAAAGTGATGGCACCTCTGCATGTCACCTGACTGCAATAAGTCATTTAAACAAGGTACTGATGTACAGCTCGCTGTACTTCATATACTCTGTGACAAAGTTTCGCATGCCTGTTTGATGCAACTGCGAAGATCCCATGTTGTGAAAAACTATCACAAACACCAGTATTGAGACATGCAATGAGTGACCCATGAGTCCAGTATGATGGATTTCACAATGGTCAATTTCTGTAAATAATTTATGTCTCTCTTTGCGATCTGTTATTATGAATAGGTTAACAAAGTGTTCTACTTTTTGAAATGATGATTGCCTACGGTTGCAGGAGTATCACATGACCATGTAAGGTAGTGTTGTTTATTGAAGACTGTGGTTGGACCACAGTCATCATCATTATCCAATTGATTGTCATCAGAGATACTGAGGACATTTTTTTAGTTTGCCGGACTCATCAATATTGAACGCCTGTTTTTTCGTGAAAGTCATGATAAGACCTTCCTAGAAATATGCTTCTGAGTGCTGTGTGTGCAAGCCACTGTCCTGTGAAGACATGGTAGAAGCGTCACAGTCAAAACAAGGATACATTACAGTTTTTAATGCCATATACAAGTTTCCTGAATTGTTCAGAGTATTAGATATCTTACGCTTGCCAATCGTTGTAGTACAAACAGTGCTCTGTTGGATAAAAGTCCGTATTTTCAGACGTGAATTCATCAGAGAAAGGTGGATTTCTTGCTCTTTTTGCGGGTGTGCTGTAGCAATAGCAGCGATAAGTCTTTCGATCTTAGCTTTACTTACTAGTGATCGGAAATACTTTTCTTTCTGAGTTGTAAGTCACAATTTTGTATTTTACGGTGTTGTTTTGAGCGTCTGTTGATGGTTATTACTCAAAATAGTTGTGTTTCGGTCTTGAGAGGATTTGCATAACATTTGTGATGCTATCATTTTGTTTTTGTTATGGATTTTTGTTTCTTTGTGCAGTGACTTGATTTAGGGGTCACTGTTGTAAAGGTCTGTCTATACATTATTTTTTTTGGGTGTTTTTACTGTTTTGTTTGTTGCCCTTATACAACAGTGTAGTACTATTATACTCTTCTTTCTTGAGACACATCTACGTCTGTATTTGGGTTGTCATTTTTGGGTATTATGGTTGACAGTGACAGTAAGCAATCTTACAGAAGTATTTCAGGCACCTGTAAGGAAAGAGAAAAAAAAAGTTTTAGAATAGGCTTGTGTAAATATCTTATAACACTGTGTATTAATAGAATAGTATGCTAAGAATATTAACAATTTGGTAAAATATACTTAAATGATAGTTGTTATGAATGTGCATCATGCGCAGCTGCTATGTAATATCAGAAATTGTTCATTCTCAATTATTTTGTGCACATTTAAAGATTTTTCTTCACATGTGTTCTTATGATTACGCTAGCTGTTATTTTTAAGCTGTGTGCAACATGTGTTTTATACCATGTAGCGTGTCGTGGATAGTCAGTATGATGATTAACTATATGGTAGATCAAAATTTGAGAGTGATAGTGTGCATTACCAAATCTGTAACAATTAGTATGTTGTTTTACAATTAGGGGAGGACATGCCACTATTACTATTGTGTGAGTGTGTTGTGCCACAGTTGGTAGGAGTGCTTGCATGTTAGCGTAATTTCAATATCGTTGCTGCATTTTACCAACATTGTGTTTTTGTACTCCTGTGTATTGCCATTGGGCTGTAATTTTTCACAACATGGGAAAAAATGTTTTCCTGTACATGTACTGTGCAATGATGCAGTTCATTGCGAAATAACTATGGGGCCACAGTCACAAAATTACCGTGGCTGTGTTTCTGAACAGATAACTTAAATTGAATATGTTGAAAAATGTGTGTGAGAATTCTGAAATATTTCTGATTTACAAGCTTGCTGGTGCAGTTCATATGTACACTAGTAAGTTTGTGTTGTGTCATACTTTTCAGTTGAGAATTTACTATTTTGCTTTCAACCCACAACGTTGTGGAATAGTGCAGATTTCATTAGTCACATCTTAACAATAGTGTGCTTTTGCTTATGTGCTGCGTTTTGGATGAGTTAATGTGAGAAATGACTATATGGTAGAAATTTTAAACATAAGAGTGCAACTGTTATGAGCAGAGGTCGTAAAGTGGATATGATGAGGACATTTGAGTGTGAAATTACAACAAATTAGTGTTTGCAAGTCTGCGTTGCACAGTTGTTATGCAGCGTGGAATATTGTAATCTAAAATATCTGCACTGCACTGAGTTTGAGGCAGCTATGCAGCAGATTATGTGTTTAAAATTGATAATTAAGCTATTTTTCCATAGAATGTGAAATTGTGTCAATATATAGACAGTCTTGGAAAATTTCTTTTCGTGAGCACGAAACTTTCGAAAAAATACTTTTATTGGCGATAGTGTCATAGGAATTGTACTTTACGTGCGCTTCGACACTATGGTCAAAAGTACTGTCGAATCCTCGACACTTTCAAGAATGTTACTTTCATGCTATTGAAAGTGTCGCAAATGTACTTTCTTGCATTCTAAGTAAAGTTAATCTAACACTTGGGAGTGGCTGAAACATTCATTATCGAATCTTTTTTTTTTTTTTGCAAATAACTTATTTTATAACAAATAACCATACAATAGATAACCCCCACCCAAAGGGCAAAACCCTTTACAAACTTCCATACTGTAGATTATCATAAGTTGTCAGATATTAAAAGTAAGTAAAGGATGCCCCCCAAACCTCCCCAACCCAACCCACCCTTCCCACTCCCCTCACCCGCAGGCAGCATTCCTTTTAAACCAGAAAAGAGAGAGAGAACTTGATAATATAGACCAGAGTAAGTTAGCAACCTCTACATTGATAACAGTAATTACAAATTGCTTAGACCTTAAAACAAAAATGTACGTCCTAAGTGTCACCAAAGGAGAAAGAGAATATACCTTTTGGTCCAGAATGTTCCCAGACATCAGTATAAGAAAGAGGTAAATATGTTAGGCATGTCAAAATCAGTAGCATGTCCAAGAGGAGAAACCTTCCCCACTAATAACCATATTGACCTTCAGACTCCTCGAAAGGTTATCCCAGTTCTTATTAAATTTTTCCTTGAATTGAGAAAATTTGCCACGGGACCTCTCCGCATTTAAAGCACCAAGAAACTCGTCCCACCATTCCTTATAGGAAGGAGATCTATCAGTGCCAGTAACGTAGAAGGAGGAGCTTCATTACCAAAACCACCAGGGCCACTTGATATTTCTGAGCTATTGTAGGTATGTGAGAAAACTTACAAAAGCTACAGACATCGGCATTAAAGTAATCCGAAATGTTAGCATAGGGGCCTATCCATAGCTTCACTGACTCCCAAAGTTTAACTGCTTGAGGGCATTCCCATAATTTGTGATAAGTGGTACTAGCAGGGTTGCCACACATCTTGCATTCTGGGGAATTAAGGTTATATATTCGGAGAGTTTAGCAGGAGAGATACAAATTATGCAGAAGATTAAACTGTAGACCCCTTTAATCTATCTTGTTTGACATATACGTATAGGTCCGACCAAACCTTACACCAATCTTCCTCAGACCAACCCAGCGAGAGGTTTGCCTCCCAATAATAGGTATTGGGGAGATATTAATGTCTCTTAGCTATAATTGCTTTATATAATTTAGAGACTGGTTTGCCAGATAATCTCAAATCCTCATTTTCCTTAAAAACTCCCCAGCTACATCCGATCCTTTGCCACCCCAGAAGGAACTAATGCATCTATGAATCTGATAAAGTGTAATCACTGTAGATTCCACCCTGAGCACATTTCCACCAATACAGAGGCTGAGATAACTGAACCTTCTGAAGTGAAATCAGCTATCTTTGGTTTAAAGGGAAGTTACCTACACATCTCCTTACTCGACTGTTTCCCACCAAAAGGTTAGGGTTCTTTAGGATGGGCTGCATTACATCTTTTGTATATGGGATACTCAGAAATGAGTATAGCTGGTGGAGGGCCCTTATATCCCACCCCACTGGGAATCTCTTACTTTTGCGGAACTTTAGACCACGGAATGTACAAACAGGCTTCAAGGTCTAGATTAACACTATGTGCTAACAACCAATCAAGCTTAAGCCCCTCGAAGCTACTCCCCGCCCTGATACCTTATAAGGCTGCCTTAGCAACGTGTTGGCCAGATAGTAGATATAAAATCTGGGAGTTGCAAACCCCTAGCATCCTTGAACGGTGAGCTTGCTGTAGGCCCTGCATGGAGGTTTCCTTCCATAAAAATCGTACAATATTTGTAAATCGGTTATGAAGAAGGACCTGGAAGGTATAGATTAAGGTTGTACAGGGGTAAAATAATTTTGGTAGGATCATCATTTTGATTGTATTTATTCTCCCCAGAAGGATAATGGAAGCTTTGACCACCTTTCCAGGTTCTCCTGACTGACCCCAGTAAAGGTTTAAAATTTAAATCTACCAGATCAGTTAAGTCCTTGGAAATTTGAATTCTTAGGTACTGCAGGGACTTAGCTGCCATTGTAAGCCCAAGGATGCACACTCTTTGTTGCAGGAAGGAGAGAGTGGATGGACCATAGTTTTGCTTTTGTTCAAATTGTAACCTGAAATTTTACCAAAGACCGAAATAATTTGAAACACACGGGAAGTGATTTCTGGGTGTTGCGGAGATGTAGAAATATATCATCAGCAAAAGCTGACAACTTATATTCAGACCTCCCTATACAGATCCCTTGAACTTGCTTGTCATTATTAATAACCCTGATTAAGGTTCCAAATACAAATTGAACAGATAGGGAGAGGACATCCCTGACGTGTGCCCATGCATAGAGGAAAACCAATGAGATCAAGTTGTTGCATTGAATCCTTGCTGAGGGACATGTATAGAGAACCCGAATAAAGTCCAAAATTTCTCTGAAAGCCAAATTTAGATAATACCTGAAACATAAAATTCCACTCCACCCTATCAAGCTTTCTCTGCATCCAAGGACACCAGAGATGCTTCCATATCTGGGCTCGAGGATGCAGAGATTAAATAAAACAGTTTTCTAAAATGGTCCCCTGATGAACGCCCTACCATGAAACCAACCTGTTCCAGACTCACTAGGTCCAACCACGAGGCTTTGATAAAGTGGCCAAAATCTTGGCATAAATCTTAACATAGAAACATAGAAACATAGAAACATAGACTTTGACGGCAGATAAGGACTGCTAGCCCATCTAGTCTGCCCATTTCCTACCTACAGGATAGGCCACAGATCCTATTTAACCAACAGCCTATATCTTCCTGCCCCCCACAAGAATTGCCTTATGTCTGTCCATGCATTCTTGAATTCTCCCACAGTTTTAGACTCCACAACTTCCTCAGGAAGGCTGTTCCATGCATCCACTACCCTCTCTGTGAAATAATACTTCCTCACATTGCCCCTGAACCACCTCCTTCTATCTTTAAATTGTGTCCGCTTGTTCTTGCAAGTCTCTTTTTCTGAAAGATGCTACCCTCTTGGACTTTGTTGATTCCTTGAGGTACTTGAAAGTTTCTATCATGTCCCCTCTCCCTTCTTTCCTCAAGGGTATACATATTAAGCTCCTTTAGTCTCTCCTCATAAGGCTTCTCTTGCAGACCCTGCACCATTTTAGTTGCCCTCTCTGACTGCCTCTATCCTATCTATGTCCTTGCAGAGATGGGGTCTCCAGAACTGGACACAGTATTCCAGATGGGGTCTCACCAACTGTCTGTACAGAGGGATAACAACTTCCTGTTTTCTGCTGCTGATGCCTCTCCCTATACATCTCAGTATACCCCTGCCCGCCTTACTGCCTTCTCACAATGATGTTCAATAGTGAGATTGGCCTATAGTTACCCACCAGATCTAATGGTTTACCCGGTTTAGGTAGTAAAATAATCCTCGTTCAAAAGGGATGGGTCTTTGACCCTGGTGTCCTGCCAAAAAGCAAAAAGTTGCTGTAATAATGGTACCAAAAGATCTTTTGAATGACTTGAAGAAAAGGGCTGTAAAGCCATCCGCCCAGGACTTTATCTATCTTAGGCGTCAATAGCTTCCATGATCTCTTTTGAGAGAAGGGAGCCGCCAGCCTCTGACTACTCTCTTCCGAGAGTGAAGGGAAAGGAACCCTTCCTAAAAACTCCCTATCATAGTGTTCCTGTCTGAAGAAGGGGCACATTAGAGTATAGGTTTTTGTAAAAGTCAAAAAGATTCCTAATATGCCCTCTGGATCGAAACTGTGATGTTTGTCTCTAGGTGTTTCAGCCCTGCCACACTCTTAGCTGTTGCTCTCTGCTTCAACTGCCAAGCAAGAATTTTTCCAGCTTTACTACCTTGTTCTATATATAAGGCCTTTAATTTAGAGGCTCGATTCTCAACCCTTCCCGTGAACGTGTCTGCATACCAGGCCCCTGAGTGTGGCTAATTCTTGATCGTGACCTGTAGATCTCTACATCAGCTCCCAGCAGCTCTAGAGTCTCTAATTCTTTCTAAACAATTAGATAAAAGATGAGTCCTATTCTTTTTATGAACTGATGCTAGTCTAATTAGCTCGCTTCTCCATACGGCCTTCAGGGCTGACCATGTCTGGTCCACCACATTGATAGAGCCCCAATTAGATGTAATTGCAAAGGACATAAAGGAGCCAGTGACCCACCAATTTGAGATCCTTTAATAAAGAATCATTTAAAGACCATGAGTAAGATCTAGGTGGAGCAGACAGTGGACGGCACTCGAAACCTATGGGTGAGTGATCTGAGATTACCCGACTCTCTATAGTGACTTCATAAATAAAGGAAAGAACCTGGTAACTAATCAGGAAAAAATCAATCCGGGAATAGCTTCTGTGTACAGGGAATAGAAAGTAAATTTTTTGCGGTGGGATTAAACATTCTCTACGGGTCAATTAGACCCAAGGAGGAGGTTAATTCAGCCAATGCCCTCTGGGATGAAGACAGGCCTGCAGCTCTGCACCACGAACGATCAATACGGTTGGACTGTACCTGATTCCAGTCTCCTCCTAAAATAACGGGACTATCTGCAAGGGAGCTATTAATACAGCCAGCTGGGTAAAGAAGGAAGGTGACATCTGATTCGGGCCATAAATAGACACCAGTACTATACTGATTCCCCAGCTTCCCTGAGACTATAACATATCTACCGTTGGGGTCAGAGAGGATCTCTGTGGGGAAAAAGGGATTCTTTTGCCACCAAATGGCTACCCTCTTTTGCTAGAGGAGATCCCTGCTCCAAAACCTGACCAACCCACCTTTTCTAAAATGATGGAGCTTCTCTTGAGGTGTATGAGTTTCTTGAAGAAAAACAATTGATGGATCCAGATGTCAGATGATTTAAAATAACATATTTTTCTTGTTATCCTTCCCCTTTTATATTCCAAGAAATAATATTCAGGTTGCTAACCATATGGTATTTTAACAAAGGAAGATAAGATCATTTGGAAGCTGCCTGCATCCACCTAGTATCCCCACATACCCCAACCCTAAAAAAGACACCCAATGAAACCCTCCTTACCCCCATCCCAACCTCCCTAAGCACCAACCTCTCCGCCCACGGCCAACTCCATAACCGCTGGACTATGACGGCACTGAAGCGAGCACCTCCCCCTGACCAAAATGAGGATAAGTATCACATTCTCGAGAGCTTAGAGAAAAATTATGTGAACCCCTGACTAAAGGGTAACCCCTAAAAGATATAACAGCAACCTTGAGAGAAAAACAATAGATCCACCCTGTAATATCAGTTACACTTGTAGATACTAGGTGTCAGAATAACTCTCATTGAGGGCAGGAGCGGCTGACACTATTGATATTACAGCAAATAGGTGCCCAGATTGCAAAAAGCAAACCCGAGAAACCCAGAACTTTGTGCAGCAGTTCCTAAAAGGAAACGCTTAAAGTCCCTTCTATGTACCCAGTTGATATGTTAATGTTATTATATCATAATGAATATTACCTATAACATAGGTATCCCAACGATACAAATCTCATACTGGGATCAAAAATAAGTCACCCCAAAAGTCCTGGATAATAACTAAAGAGAAAAAAGAACTGAGGGCATGCAGTAACTGCACATGTTTACAATGGTTGCCAACCCTGTCAAGCTGAGTAAAAAACATGTTATTAGGGTAACCCTCTTTCCAAACATGCCATCCCTTCCATATAAATATATATCTCCCAGTTCTTAAACTATTAAATGTCCATAGAAGGGTCCATATATAGCTACATCAAAAGCAGCTTTAGCACGCTAAAGTAAAAGCAGTCTCTCCGTGAATCCTTGCATGTAATAGAAGGTAGAGGAAAAAAGCGTCCCGACTGTAGATCTATTCACCTCGTTGGGAATAAGTCAGGCATCATCTTGCTAAGGTATTTTTAGGACTCCTCCGATTGTATCAAATCGCTTTGGTCCATCCTTAAGGGAGATTTCTAGCCTAGCCGGTACAACATGCGATGTTTGACTTCCTGCGGCCCACAGTTTGGAAGTAATGGGTCAGTAGTTAGCTCTTGCCAGGCGTATCTTTCAGCGTTAGATCAGGAACCACCTGAAGCTTTGTCGTCCCATAATATTGCGGGTAACTTCCTCCTTCCTTCAAAATATGCTCTGATCGAGGAAATTGAGGAGCTTGAAGATTAGAGGCCTGGGGGTCTGTCGAAGGTGGTTTTGCTCTGCCGTTGGCCTTTTCTTAATGATGTATTCCGCCCATTAGTCGAGGGCCCGACTGTTTTCTTTAAAATTTCTGCAAGAACAAAATTGTATTAGGCCTTCTTCGCCCTCCTGGAAGTCCTAAAAGGACCAAATTGTTGCGGCGATTCCTTCCCTAGAATCATCGAGGCGGTCTTCTAGATTTGGCCACCGCTCTTCTTGCACTCGACCATGGCTGGCCGAGTTTATCAGTGCTTCTCTTTCCAGCGGACGCAGTCGGGCTTCACATCAGTGACTCTCCGAGCAAGCTAGCGCTAATGCAGGTTTGAATTCTGCTACGTCCTTCTATTAATTTAAAGAGGGCTTCCTTTATTGTTGAAAGTTCACCATAAACCCGGTAGGGTTAATTCATCCTGAGGATCTTAGACGGGCTATAGCTGCGCCGATATATGCTCCGAGCCCTGTGGAGTTTCTTCCATTCTCTCACCCGATCACTGAAAGGCGTTAAATATAGTAGATCTGCTGTTAGAGTGGGTTTAACTCAGTAAACTGCGTTAGAATGTGAAAATATAGTAGATTGTAACACCGAGTAGGGAGAGTCTCAGAGCAGCTGCTATTGTTCCAGGCGCATCACGTGACTCCCCTCATTATCGAATCATTAAACAGTCTGTTTGAGTGGAGGTTAGCTCTACCAATGAAATTAAAGATTTGTTGGCCACTTCTGAGAATGAATCAGAGACGGACAACACTGAAGAAGAAGTAAACAGGATCCATTTTGAACATTGCTGAGAAAGCAGTTGAAACTGTAAGTACAGTCTATCTTCACATGATATTTTCTAGTATTTGAAAAACTTATTAGAACATGTACATACTATTAATCAAAAACTTTTTGTGTTTAATCTCATAATGTTAATTGTTATTGTGTAGTATGCTGTATTCTTAAGAAAATAGTTTAAAGTGAGAAAGCATTTTAGTACTAACTTGTACAGATACAGCTGCAAATGGAGGG
Organism: Neoceratodus forsteri; assembly: GCA_016271365.2. Lineage (NCBI taxonomy): Eukaryota > Metazoa > Chordata > Ceratodontiformes > Ceratodontidae > Neoceratodus > Neoceratodus forsteri. Next base: position 1,876,877,379 of record CM057456.1, read on the forward strand.
AGATAGGAAGGTGCACGTGAGTTGTATGACAAAATGGAGCCAATCAGACTTGTTTCTGATGTTGTAATTGTTTAAAACTGCTCTATGAAAAGGATGCATTTTTTCAGTTCTCAGTGGTTTCAGATTTTTGCAGGAACATAGTTTAGTAATACTGAATGCATGAGTTACATTGGTTCATGAAGCCACAGCAGGAGGGAATGTTTTTTTTATTTGTGTGTTTTGTCTGAATGCACTGAAGCTAGCTTGAAATAAGGAGGGAAAATATCAGTTTGATTTTCAGTGCTGTCTGGTCACTGCAGGTGAACAGTCCTTTCTTAGTAGCTTTCTGTAGAGTTCTGAGTTAAAAACTTAGAATGGCAGAAAATAGCAAAAGGATTTTGTGGATAGTTGGAAGCAGTTACATAAGACGAGCAGTTGAGTTTGCAGTTCATAGTGATTTTGGGAGGGACCTGCAGCTCCTGAATTGCTGTGTAAGATGGTTTGGTCATGGTGGAATGAGATGGGAACATCTTATGCCAACCATGCACTAGATTTTTGAGAACTCACTCTCCTCCTGACATACTGCTAATACATCTTGGAGGCAATGATTTGGGCTCAAGACGCTGGGTAGATTTAGTTACAGAGGCAAAATTGGACCTTGCTTCTATTATGTCTATGTTGCCTGCCTGTATTATCATATTTTCAGATATTACAGAGCGTAGAGTCTGGCAAGCAGAGCATCATATGTATCTGATTGACAGAGCTCTTGCAGAAAAGTAAATGTACAGATTACTGCTTTTCACGATGCATGGAATGCATACTATACGTCATCCGAAATAAAATACTGTAATGATTGGCTATTCCTACCAGATGGTGTACATTTCTCGATGCTGGCAATTGTCATTTTCTGGGAGACCTTCAAGATGGAATCCTGAAAGTCCTTTAAGATCGTGAGACTGTTTGAGGAAATATTACAGTATACACAAAGGTTCTTTTCAGAACCATATTAATGTGGTCAAAATAGATCAAGTGTATGCATCACTCACATATATGATACATATATGGGTTTGCTATATTACAATAGTGGGCGCGCAGTAAGTAATTTTTCCTGCTTCTGTCTGTTCACAATTGTATGATATTGTTATGTCTCAACATTGGTAAATAGTTTGAGTATGTTAAATGAGTGTACCATTTACTGTGGCCTTAGAGTATTGTAGCTGTACCACAGGGCTAGAAATAATTTTTTGAGTTGCCTGTCCGAGGGACAGGTGTGATATAATTTTGCCTGTCCCACAAAACTTTTGCCTGTCCACACTATTTTTACATAATTTTTTCACTCTCTGTTCCTTATGCACAATTGCTTTGTTTCAGATTTTTTTACCTTGTTTTAATAATCCACTGCAGGGTGTGGTTATGGTGGGATTTACCAACTTCTGCTGTGAAGTCAAGTCACTGGGACTTTGTCCTCATGACCAAACTATACCAGAAGTAGGTAAATCTCACTATAACCGACACACTACTGTGGATTATTGCTCAATGAATAAGCAAGCACCCAGTGCCCTGAGTCCTCCAAGTTGTAGGTAAGAAGCAGGACTCACAAGAAACAAGATGTTGCATCTCAGCTGGGCTATCCTGATAAACCAAAACTAAAATAAAAAATAAAGAACGCTTTGAGCTCTCTCAACAGAGTACTGTACTTTTATCAAGATTTTATTCTCCACAGTAACCTGGCTGCCATGGTGAAGAGAGTGTCTGCCAACTTCTCTGCATCCTCTGCTGTACTAATGCTTCAGTGTTTTTTGAGTTGGGCAGGTTAGGAGAATATATCCTTCCTGGTTTAGATGTTGAAGGATGTTTGGCAGTGATAACTCTTACATAATACCTGTAACCTGTCACTATGATTTCTTTCCAGAATGTAAAAGTGCATATGTGAATAAATGCACTTTACATTCTGAGAAAGCAATCATGATGTGGCAGGCTACATGTAAGGTATTGTACAAGTGGAACACTGCTAAACATCCTTGAACACTAGAGCAGGAAGGATATATTAAACTCCCACCCCTTCCATTTTTGTGCTTGCTAACCTGTCCTCATGAAGTTTCACCTGTAGGAGTTTCGGCTTTCCAGCAGCACGCTTACATATTTCATGCCCCTTTCCTTGTTGCTCGGTTGAATTGACTCGCTTACATCCCATTTCGTACCGTGCATGATTTACTTACTGTGCAGCGCGAGACACACAAGGAGCCATTAGGAGCACCTCTTAACTTGTTGCCTCTTGAAGCGGCAGGTGCCAATTAGCAAAACAGAAGCGCAGATTAGCGCAGTGCCCCCCTATTTCGAAAGCCCTGTGGTGCATCTTTCAGACTATGAGGTCCTGACATCCTTTTTCCTAAACAGAGTGCCGTGGTTGTCCTAGCACCCTAATAGGTGTAGCAAAGTTATAAAGCAGAACTGCCTGTCCAAGGGACAGGCCAACAAAATAAAACGCCTGTCCACATTAAAAATGGCTGTCCGAGATGGGTGGACAGCCGTTATTTCAAGCCCTGTGTACCAACATGGTATGTGTGCAACTTCAATAAAACACAGTGGTACTGTAAAATGTATCCGTTTCTTCACTGGTATGTCAGGATATAGATTTATTTTAATGTTACAGAAATGGGTAGTTATTAGTATATGGGCTACAATGAATGCACAACTGCGATGATCATGCACTTTTACTTTCAATCACTTTGTTAGCAGTCTTCACATTTATTAAGTGCATTCATAGGTCTTGTACAGTTCTGTGATGTGTGGTTAATCTCTGTTTAACATCACATTACAATGTTGTGTGAATACTTCAGTGTAGTACAGATGGATATGTCATGGTGTGCCTAATGTGATGTTTGATGCAGTACTGACCCACCAGACTAGAGTATAGCATGTTAGTGTAGTAGCAGTTGTTTTACTGTTGAAGTGGCTGAATCCTTTTTTAGCCCTATATAATGGTACTGATCTGTGTTTCTGCTATATTGAAGGACAGAGTGCTCTTTGATTTAATTTAATTAGTATTGTATGGAATTCGTTTAAGAAATGATTTATATTGTTACATGATACAATATAGATATTTGTTTTGTTTGCATTTCAGAACTACTAAGACCTATAAAAAATGAGGCAGTGGACCTTATGAGAGGTGTGTAATGCTTGAGGCAGTCCAGGCTAGAGGAAAAGCAAGAGTGCTGATGAGGAGTACGAATCGGAAATGGATTCGACGTGGAGGCGCATTAACAGTTATTTGTACATCGCCATGAAAGTGAAGAATAAGTCGGTTGTACAACTGAAGAAGAAGTGAAGTTGTTGCGCCAACGTTTTACGTGTTGAAACAATGGGAGGTGATACCAGACAACGATACGTGCTGGTACTACCTAGCTCATGAGCTTTGGGAGGCTGCTGGGAAGCCAGCTGCGGGGAGGCATATACTCACAGTAAGTAAATCAGCACAACTTTCCATAATAGTTGTCCATGTTTTTTAGAATTAGTAAAATCATTGTATACTGCATAAATAAGCAATAAGACATCAGGAGCGATTATTCAATGTTGTGTAAATGTGTGTATTGGTGTAATGTGGCATGAGGCATGGCTGAGTAGTGCATCCCCACACAGTGATTAAGTGACCATTGATATAAAACAGTCAGAGTGCCTTATTAGTATTATCATAGCAATATTTTGAAAATAGTGTTGTACATTGTTTTATTATGTGCTTAGTCTCTACATGTAGTAATTAAGTTGACATGCAGCTAACTCTTTTATTTTGATACTAATCAGAAACCAATGTTCTCACAACTGTTGTTGTAAGTCTTTAAAAATGTACTGTGATTTACATTCAACATTTAACTATTTTTGTTTTGGGTTCATGGTAGAACATGAGGTGTTCCCCAGCTGGTGTTTAGGTAGTGCCAGCACAGAGTCAAGCTGTGGAGGGTGGTCAGTCGGACACTGAAAGTGTCATTTTGATTGAGTCCGGCGGTAAGACTTTATTATCACAAATTTCTTAGGCTGTTTACAAATAAGAAATGAGGGTTTCTCATGACACAAGTGTGTGATATTCAAATTGTGCCATTCATACACGCATATGCCATTGTGTTGTGCAAATTAGCTGCACAGCTGTGTGTCTGGGGCAATATTCGAAATGTGACATGCAAATGGGTATAATCATTGCAAGACACAGTGTGGGGCATTTGCATGTCGTTATGGTGTGATTTGCATGCTATTACCATGCAGGTCTGCCGATCCCCGAGGAATTGTGCGTGGTGCCCTAACAGGCTGCAGCCATCGGGGAACAATACTCGGTGCAGCCCGATCATAGAGAAGCAGTATAGAATACCCGCAGCACCCCTCTCTGGGCTGATCGGGAATGGTTCAATTCTCCACAACAGCTGATCATTAGCCAGCAATGTGGCCCCTCAGAGCGTGTCACCTGCTGATCCAGTGACCTAAAAGGTTGATTGTAGGTAGTAATTTCATTGGCTCTCTCTGGAACATAGCCTTGGTGGGCATTGTATGACCCACACCACGCACTTGTTAAGCTCCACCACCCGCCTCTTCGCAGCTGCTGGGCAGCAGCATCCCAGATGTCTGCCACTCCGCCACCGTTGAGTGACTGCCTGGTAGGGCTGCATGACCATTGCTGTACAGTACAGCCAATGTGTTAGGAGCCCATGCCTGCATATGACAGTTCAGATTTTTAATGAATGAATTGATTCGCAAATCTGGAATGTGATACACAGTATGGGGTGCAGTTTCATTGGCTCTTGGTCTGCAGCAATGGGTGCAGCCCTAATGGGCAGTCAGTTGGATGGGCGGCAGGTGTGTGGATGATGCTGCCCACTGCCCGTGAGGCGTGAGCGGGTAGTGGTGCTCATGGGGTGGGTTGGGTGGGGAGACACTAGCCACCAGGGCTATCTTCAGAGGGGTTATTAAACTAACTGCCCACGATTAGGCATTTTGGTCCCTGGACCAGGACGGATATGTTCAGGAGGACGGGTGAGTTGTTTTACTTACTGGCTGCAATTGGGCATTTTGGTCCACTTGACCACAAGGGATACATTTGGTGGGTTACTTAACTTTCTGGCTGTGATCGGGCATTTCAGGCCACTGGAGCATCAGGGATACATTTGGGGAGGCACAGTGCTGCCCGTGATTCACCTGGTGTTGGGGAGTACAGAATGGCCACGCGTCGGGCCACTGGGAGGATGGGAGGGATTTACAGTCGGTTGGCTGCAGTTGTGCTCCCGAGGGGCATGGGACTAGGTTGGTGACAACACAGGTGGCAGCAGTTGTGTTTCACCCTGAAATCTAGCAGCTCAGCTGTGGGTGACCTCGAGGTTTTTTTTTTTTTGCCTGCAAGTCATGCAGGCTTGGTTGGGGTTGTGGCTACACAGCTCTCCACAGCCTGGGTGAATATTGGTCCTGGAGTTCATTTATGGTTCCTCCCATCCACTTGACCATACATTCATTTGTATTGTGCTGTTGTTCAGCCAGTTTTAGTGGCGCAAGTGTGTTTTACTGAATATTGCAGAATGGTGGAATTTTGTACTTTGCAGATGTGGAGCTCTATATTGTATGGGTCAACCATCTTGAATATGCCACCCAAAATAGTTCAAAAAGGTGTTAACCAAGTCTAGTGAATGTGCAGTGCCACCATGGCAGAAGATTCTGTACTACCATAACAAACTGGTATTACTACAGATGTGAGTGGAATACTATTCTTCATGAATCTGAGAATGGATGGATGTGCATAGCGGTAGGCGGTGTTGTGGGGGCAGGTCTTCTCCTCTGCTAATTTTGGTGGTGGAGTTCAATGTACAATGAGTTATAGATAACCAATTCTAATGCTGTAGGTGTCTCAGTGGAATTCAATGGTGTGCTGCTAAATTATCTGTTGGCAATTATGACATGTCCCTAGATTGTATTTAGTTAATATTTCTATATGTCATGCCAATGTTTCATTTTTATTATTGCAATAGTTAATGTGCATTATAGAATATCTACATGTTTGTTAATGTGTTTTAATAGCCCTGTAGGGGTAATAGTGGTTAATAACAATAAATGGCTGCTACATTCAGCTAGAGGTCATTGAGTGAACAGTGACATTATCGTTGTGTTTGTGTTATTCTTATTATAATAACTCACATTTTAAAACTGTTAAAGGAACAGAGCATCATATGATTAGGTATGCATGTATGTAAATTGAACATACATGTAATGTTTTAGGATGTTTCTGTGTCACAAACATGCATTATGACAATGTTATAAGTATTGTGATTGATGGGCAGGCACTGCTTGTTCTGCACTGCATACTACCAATTATATATTTGTGAGTTATCTTTTGAAAATACATTATTGAAGAAACAGTGTTAGTGGAATCACCAGGAAAACAATGAATTTCTTATATTAACTGTTCCGGATTGGATGGAGATTTGTCTTGGAAAAAGATATATACATGGTGTAATAATTTCAAGACTTGTAATATCATGTAATACTGAGTTAACAACATACAACTAGTTGGAGACAGAGCTGTTTCTGTAAAGAGATATATGTTCAAATGATAGTTGTATGAATGATGTAGTATTAGAAATTGATGTTTAAAGAAAACACTTTTACCTTGATATTTCATCTATTAATGTGATCATTTTTTACTTGTTTGCTTTAATAGTGCCGGGAAGCTGCTGCTGAACGTGTGGAGGTGAAGCAGGAAGCCGCGCCAGCCCACCACGTAAGTGAAATCTGTTGTTGCTATTATCTGCATCCTTGAGAAGTACCATAGGGTTGTCAACATTCTGTGGTGATCAATGCTCTGTTGATAATTACGTTGCTGTCCTACTGCATGATAGGGAGTGCACTGTCTATTGGCATACTCACTGCAAATGTTCAATTGTTTTGGGTGTGAGCAACAGACCTTCATTGCTGAGGCAGTACCACTTTCTTTGTTTGTTGTGGTGGGTAAATCACTGTTTACATTACTTACTTTACGTGCTGTGACTTATAAAGGGTGGCAATGCATTGATCACTGCAGATACCCAACCACCCAAAAACACAAACATGGTGGGAAGATATTGTAGTGACCTAAATGTTGTGCAATGCATAAAGTGTCCAGTTATGATTTTTTAGTTTTTTCTCAATCTACAAGTTTAAAAGTGTGCCTTATAGTGTTCATGATCCCTTTTCCCCAGTTAAAGTGAATAGCTGTGCAGTGTGTCTGTCTTCAGCCTTGCCAGCCTCATGCTTTCCTCTACAATGCAGTGTGATGCTGTTCAGTGCACTGTCAGATATGTGTATTTTTAAAGGTGATCATGAACTGAGGAATGTCGATAAAACTAATAATGCAGGTAATAATGGGACTGTTTGCGTTCACCCTATGAATATCACACGTTTCTAAATAGCACTATGGAAGTTGTCTCACCACTCTTAAAATGCAGTACTATGACAGGTTGCAGTGGTGCAAATTCCACTACATCATACGGTGCGTATTCTGGGTTGGGTGTTATGAAAAGAAGTTGCTGAGTAGTGAAACTGTGCTAAATATGGGCACATAGATCACATTGCTACATAATTCAATGATGCATGGCTTAGCGACACACAGTGTCATACTTTCCAATGAGCACCTATTCTTTAAAACAGTGTTTTTTATACGTCACTATATGATGCTGTGGCGTGATGCGAAATTACTTTTGGGACAGTGTAAGGAGATGACTGTGAGACTGTATGTGAGTAAAGGTGGTAATATGTCTATTTAAAACATTTGTTTTGAGATGAGCATTATATGCTATCACAGGCGCAAGCCCTTCTGGTGTGCAAAATACTTGGCGAGGGTGTGTCCAGGGTGATATTCAAAGGAGTTGTGCTATTGAGGAACTGCTTTGAATATCACCCCAAGCACAGCCACTGTGCATGGCGCAGTGGAACTTGCAGCACAGCGCAAGTTGAGAAACTGCAGATTCAACTTGTGGTCACAAAATCCCGATATTCAAAAGGTGATATGCAAATGTAGCTGTAATTCATGCAGCAGGCAGGGGGGCATTCGTGATCTGATTATGGTTCTATTTGTATGCCATGAGCATGCAGGGTGTGGTGATCCCCGAGACTCTGCGCTGGCTCCTTACCAGGTAGCAGCCATTGGGGAAGGACGCCCTGCAGGCCAATCGCAGGCAGAAGAGCATAAACCCCCCCACTGGCCCGATTGCAGGCATACTGTTAATACCCCCTCACTAGCCCAATTGGGGCAGCAATGTCTCCCCTTCAACACAGGACGTGGAGGTCCAGTGGACCAATAAGCATGATCGCTGGATTAAGTTATTAAACACCTCCCCACCTCCTGAATATATCCCTGGTGGTCCAGTGGACCGATAAGCCCAATTGCAGGCTGGAGTACTGAAACACCCCCACCTCCCGATCATATCCTGAAAATCCCAATTGTGGGATGTAGTTGGCAATCCCCCAACAAAACACATGAGTGTTGGGGGTGCCACATTGCTGCCCGTGATTGGCTTGATGAGGGGGCGTAGAGTGCATATCTCTCAACCATACCACATTGCAGGAATGTTACTCATTTTAATTCACTAAAGCTCCCTGTTTCACATTGTGAGGACTTGTAACACATTCAGTGTTAACATTTTTTATCAAAACTCTATAGTAAATGATGCTAAATATATCAATTTGATTAATTGCAGACTTTATGAACTTAAATGCAAACATTTTAACAGTGTTGTGGGCTTCTAATTTAAAATTAGATTAAGTGTTCCACGTTTTGCCCATTCTTTCCACATTTGAGAAGCAATGTAACACATTTGGGAAAAAATGGTTGAGACGATGAGACAGAGTGTTGAGGGCCAGCCACAGGTGGCAGCTGCTGTGTTGCATCCTGCAATGCAGCAGCTCACTGTCAGTGGCCCTCAACTGATCCTTTTTTCTCAAAGTGCAGAGCAGCTTTGGGTTCTTCCTGCACAACTCTGCACAGCCTGGCTGGATATCTGGCATGGTTTTGCATCGCATCTTATATTAGTGACTTAATTATTTAAAGTAGTGATGTATGTTGAGGGCTTGAAACACGGGTAAAAAGCTGTTTGGTTTCAAAGTATCATTAAACTTATCATGATAGTGTACGCATGAAAAGTATTTTATTATACTGCTACTGTCAAGGTACTTTTTTCACTGAATACATGACTACACATTATAGGCAGACATGGTGAAGTAAAAATTCTCATACTTGATGAGGATGTATTTCAATTCTATGGTATAATAGTGTCAATTATGCAAAAGTATGTACATACTGAATATTTATGAGTAGTGAAAGAAAATCTAAGAGTAGCATTCTAAGCCACAGCTAACTATACTTTTTATGTTGTCAGCTTATTAGATAATATAGATAGTCAAGTATGCAGAGAGAAATAAGATACTAAATAGTTTAGCATCATACTTAAAACTATTAGCATGACTTTTAAATGAATGCATTTCTGATATTGCATTAGATAAGAAATATTTGAAGTGAAATATTTTAAAGTTGTAATTGTTGAATTTGTGTTGTATATTCATCATAACTTTTTTAATCTTTGTAGGGCGCCGGCGACTGCCAAAGTGCACAGGCCACTGCAGCTGCTACAGACAGCTCATGCGCGGAGGTTGTCAGTCTGTGGAAGAAAATGCTGTGATCCTTGAGAGGCTGGACAAAATCCAGTCTCTCTTGGATGCACAGTAGCAGACTGTCAACCTCTGCTAGAGCCGGTCAGTAGCAGTGGTGATGGTGCTGTGCCAGTAGCAGTGCTTCACCTCCATGGCTATCATCTGTTCCTGAAGCTTCCTGGGTGAAAGTGGCCACCCTTCATAGCGGTCCGGTATCTCCTCCCAAGGCGCAACAGCTTCCACTTCTTTTGCGCTCCACATCGAATCCAGTTTCTAGCCTGGATTGCCTCAAGCACTGCATACACCTCTCTAAGTGTTCAACAAAACTAAAAGAAAATTCTAAAATATTTTTTAATATGTTTTATTTATGTAAAGAAAAATATTTTTATTAAATATTTATTTTGTGTATGACATAATACACACTTTTATACTTTTTGGGTGTATATATATTATTTTGTAAAATATATTTTTGTATTGATAAAAAATATATTTTTGTTTGTTATTTTTATAGTAAAAAGTTAAAGTATACTCTCTTGTGTTTGGTGTGTTATTGCTATTCGAGAGATAAAGTGTGACATTCAAGCCCCAAAATTTTTTGGGCCAATTGTCATAACATATCATCTTAACATTGGGTATATGTGGTAGTATTGTAATCCCTAATATAAAGATAGTTCATACAAAGGTTCATACAAATGTTCAAGGGAGTGGAGGAGGCCAGACAGTAAAGAATAGGCCATAGCTGTTCCCAGCCGTATCCCTTATGTAGTGATGTTAGCTTCCTTCATAAAAATTTCTATCCAGCTGAGTTTTAAAAGCATCTTTGATTTAGGACAAATAAGTGACAAGGGAGCTCATTCCAAGGGCCACCACTCTGTGTAAAAAATGCCTTCCTTCTATTAGTATTATACTTTATGTGCCAGATATTCAAAAGGGTTAGCCATGTGTAATAGGGTTGTGCCTGCGCAAGTCCAAACTTGCTCCATTCTGTGATATTCAGCAGGAGGCAGTTGCGCCACAGAAAACATGCTGAGCAACAGTGCAATGCAAATGAATGCATGCTGAACTGCAGGGGAGGAACCATGCATAAACTGCACAGCCCGATCATTCAGCCAGGCTGTGCAGAGTTGTGAAGGCAACCCCAACCTGCGCCTGCACAACTTTGAGCCAAAAAATGCTCAAGTCGATGGTCACCCACAGGTGAGCTGCTGCATTGCAGGGCACAACACAGCAGCTGACACCTGTGGCTGGCCCCCAACCCACTCATGTGCCCCCTGCAGCCCAATCATGGGCAAAAGACTGAAAATCCCCACCACCACCCCCCACTGGCCCTATTGCGGGCAACAGCAGAAATGTTCCCCCACCAGCCCGACCACGGGCTGCTTTAGTTTAAAACAACCCCCGAATACATCCCTGGTGGTCCAGTGGACTGAAAAGCCTGATTGCAGGCTGTATCAGTGTAAAATACAACCCCCTCCTCCGAACATAGCCTGGTGGTCCAGTGGACTGAAACTCACGTTCAGGGATGTAGCAGTAACCCCACCCTAACAAAGCCCTGGTGGTCCAGTGCACCGAAACTCCTGTTCACGGGATGTAAGCAGTGAAGCCGCCCGAACATAGCCCTGGTGGTCCAGTGGACCGAAACTCCGTTCTTGGGATGTAATCAGTAAACCCCCGAACATAGCCCTGGTGGTCCAGTTTATGTATTCAGTACGAGAAACCTCTTCCACCGCTGTTCACATGATTGATGGTACCACCTCAGTTGGTAGTGGAAGCACTCTATGAAATCTCAAGTTACTATAGTAGCATATCCATTTGTTCAGTAGATGAACTAATAGTGCCCATGTCATGTCATATTGTCTTTTAGTTATGTACATCTTTTATTAACATATGTGCTCACAAACAAAATGAGTAAGACACTTTAACATAAAACTACTACATGGAACGAGAATGACAAATTACAATTAATAAAGTAATTAAGACAATATGATTAACAGTTGACTACTGTTACTGTTAATAACAGTTAATGCAACCACAAGAGTTGAAATATTTCTATTGGAACATTTTTTATATGTATGTGCACTATTCTTAGAACTATAAATCATGTAGTATGCTGAGTGATAGTTCTGAAAAGACAGGATATTCATGGCAAAAACTCCGTTTAATGCATCAGTTAGGTTGTTCCACAGTGACAAAAGTGAGGAAATTCGCAGTTAGGTTGAAAACCCTAACTCCAAATTCACGCCCCAGCACCACACACACACAGACAGACGCACACATTCAAGTATGGGGAGGACCAAGTCAACACAACCAATGACAGACATCCAGCAACAGGTGACAGAAATAACAAACAATTGTCTAAATGTACTATGAGACATCCCCACCCACCTGACCAGGTACTGCATGCTCAGTGGAGATCAACAGCAAAACTGAGGCCATGTACACCAAATGTACACATCCCCTGATTGCAGCGGCACACAACGTACTACACTTAGTAGTTGCATGGCCTTACCTACCGATGCCCCACACCACACCACACCACTTGTGGTGGGCCACCTGAGCAACAGAGTTAAGCAAAACCAAGGAGTTGTACAGGTATAATATCTCTGATTATAACAAGGGTTTGAGAAACGAGCTTTCTAATTGACTGTAAACATTGTAACAGCCTTATGTTTAGTTTTAGTAACATACATGTAGAGGCCTAGCCATATGATGAACATGGTTTAATGTTGTTTAAAAACAGTTTTATTATGATAGCAATAAGCCACTCTCAGGTATTATGTTAATGGTCAGTTTATCACTGTCTAGTGACATGTGGCTTTCGGATATGCCTCATTCAACATTAAACCTCTACAGGGTGATTAACAGACCATTTAACATAACTGTTGGTCATGCCTTATTGCTTAATTGTCTTTATGAGTAGGTACTCTCCTCTGCTAGGCACTGCAGCAGCTTTGCAACACAGTGTCCCACCCAGTTACACCATACACTGTCTAGTTGCTGGAGAATGGCTGTGAATATGAACTCATGAAGATGAACAGTGTAACTTGATCATTACAGTCATCGAAACCCTAGTGTGATTATAACTGACAGACTCAGTGATAGAGGATAAGCCCTGCTGTCCTAGTACATTTACCCCATTATGAGTTAAATCAATACTAAAAGACATTCTGTTTATATCTACACCATACCTACTTGATTCCTGTTGTAGCAGAATTAACATAGTTATCACTTTGATAGCATCAGTGACAGAAGTGTGACAAACCCAAACAGTAGGCATACAGCCTGAGTATGAAACAACTGTTAAAAAAAATCACACTGTGTCCATAAGTGGCATAGATCACTCATTGCAACAATAGCAAATGTATTACTATTTGAATAAGTTAGTCATCACAGATGCAATGAGATTGTCTTTATCAGGTACAACATACTCAGTAAGTGCCTACAGGAAAATCTATCCTATATACATCTCCGATACAGGTACGTCATTGTTGGCTCAGTAGTGCTATGACATTTAGAAGTTGCTTGGCCTGATCCATGCAATTACAATCTTTCTTACAAAGAATACTTACTGCATCTTTAGTATTGAAACACACTGAAGGTCTATGTATGTACATCAGCAGTACACCTTCATCAGTAAGAATGCATGTGATACTGGCAGTACCAATTTCACAGCATTGAACAGGCAATGCTTTTCCATATGTTTACATCAGCCTCTCTATGTTGAGTAAGCCATTGCAGTAAATGTACTACTATGTAAATCACCTACTAAATCTATCACTACTTTTATCTTGAGCATGCTAGTGTCTTGTAGTTAATTTATGTGCTTCTCTTAATTAATGTATACTCAGTAGTGTTAAAACCTTTCTACAACTGTCATCATGCACCTTCAGCATTTATATTGAATAACGGCACAGTACCAGTTGTGGTGTGGTGTGGAATCGGTAGGTAAGGCCATGCAACTACTAAGTGTGGTACGTTGTGTGCAGCTGCAATCAGGGATGTGTACGCTTTGGTGTATATGCCTCAGTTTTGCTGTTGATCTCCACTGAGCATGCAGTACCTGGTCAGGTGGGTGGGGATGTCTGTAGTACATTTAGACAATTGTTTGTTATTTCTGTCACCTGCTGCTGGATGTCTGTCATTGGTTGTGTTGACTTGGTCCTCCCCATATTTGAATGTGTGTGTCTGTCTGTGTGTGTGTGGTGTGGGGGTGAATTCGGAGTTAGGGTTTTCAACCCTAACAGCTTAATTTCCTCACTTTTGTCGCTGTGAAATAACCTTAACTGATGCATTAAATGGAGTTTTTTGCCATGAATATATATATATATATATATATATATATATATAGATAGATAGATAGATGAATATATATATATATATATATATATCAATACTACCTAACAGGGCGGGCAGTATTGTCCTATACCGGACCACCAAGGGGTGTAATGAGGCCTGATGCCATTGGAGGAGGGTCTTATTGCCCATGGAAGGTCTGGTATAGGATAATACCACCCACCCTGGAGGGTATTACGCGCTTAGAAAATGGGCACTGCAAACAAAAAATAGTGTAAAATGTTAACAAAAATTTGTTTCACGTAATTTTTGTAATAAAGTAGTTCCTCCGCCTGTATTAGAATGACTTTTTAGATACTTTATTTTACATTTCAGACTTGTTGTTGTTATATACTTAGATATAAAATGTGATTTGGACAGTTTGTGCATCATGTTAGGGACTGCGTGAAAGACATGGAATTGTAGAGCACAAAAACATAAGAAGCAAATCTCAGTCAGTTTCAAGCAGCAAGTGTATCACGCTGGCAATTCAACACTCCCTAGTGCAAGAGCTGGTGAACCTCAAAACATTTAGGAAATGGATGATATACTCTTTTTCAAATTCCATCTATGTTTGGAGTTGAGAGGTAGCTATGTGGAACTTAAGTAGAGTGAGAATATCACCTGCTGATGTAGGCACGTGGCCCAGATTTTCAAAGGGTTCGCATGGCGCAACAGTGTTATGCCATGTGCAACCCACTGATGCACCCTGGCATGATATTCAAAGGGAAAGTCGCCGCTGGACAATCCTGATCGCCGCAGTGCATCAGTAATGTATCAGGCACAGGTGGGGTGCCCATGCATAACCTGCACAGCCCGATATTCAGCCGGGATGTGCACAACCATGCATGCACAACCCCTACTTACGCCTGCACAAAGTTAAGCCAAAAAAAAGGAACAAATGATGGCAACCCACAGGTGAGCTGCCACATTACAGGGCGCAACACGGCAGCTGCCACCTGTGGCTGGCCACCCGAGTTCCTGCTGCACCTGGTGGCACCCCATGCCCCATCATGGGCATCAGTTTAATAATCCCCATCCAATATCCCTGGTGGTTCAGTGGACTGCTATGTGCCCAATCGGGCATCTGCGCAGGCTATGGCTCAAGTCCTATTACCCTGGTGGTCTAGGAATTTTTACCTCCCCTGCCCACCCGCCGCCCGCGATTGACACCTCGGTAGGGCTGCATGCCCATTGGTTCACAGCATGAGCCAATGGGAGTGCAGCCTATACTGTACTCACATTCCAGATACCAATGGGCGCAGCCCTACTGAGGTGTCAGTCGGCAGAGCAGCGGGCAGCAGGCGGTGGGTGCTGCCGGGCTGACTGGGGAGAGCGAAGGTGGGGCTCAGTAGGAGGGGGGTACCCTAGACCACCAGGGTAATAGGACATTTTCCGCTGTACTGATGCTCATGATCGGGCAGAGACCGTCCACTGGACCACGAGGGATGTTGGCCAGGGAGGTTCTCTTTCTAAACAGATGCCCGCAATCGGGCAGAAATGGTCCACTGGACCACCAGGAATATAGGGGGTTCTCTGTATTAAAACAGATGCCTGCGATCAAGTGGAAATGGTCCACTGGACCACCAGGGATATAGGACTTTTTATCTTTACAGATGCCATGATCGGGCTGCAGGCGTTGGTCTCGGCGGCTGCTGCCTGGCAGGGTGCCAGGCACAAGTCGTCGGGATCGGCACACCTGCATGCAAATAGGATGCAAATGGGGCCATAATGACATGCAATGGACCCATGTGTGCCTTCATAAATTATAGCTCCATTTGCATGTCACCTTTTGAATATCGCAAGTGCTGTGAATGGCACAATGGCACTTGTGCTAGCGCCATCTCCATGCTTCACTCTGGCCACTTGCACTGGTGCAGTGCCACTGTGCCATGCACAGTGGGGGTAGCCAGGGTGCGATGTTCAAAGCTGCTGAGCCATGGCGCGGCAGCTCCGTTGAATGTCGCCCAGGCCACGCTCTCACGCCAGCCAAGTTGAGCTGCGCCGCAGGCTTGAGCTGTAGCCTGGTGCAGTTTGAATATCCGGGCCTGTGTGTATAAATCTCATATATTATCACTGTGCCTACATCAGCAGGATTTATCTCACTGGGGTGAAAATAACACATTTATCTCACTGGTATAGCTTTCACCCTTATTGTGCATATATATATATATATATATATATATATATATATATATATATTTATTTTATTTTTATTTATTGAGACTATCGGATTACAACCTTTGAGTCAGGGACTCATTTCCAAAGGCTCCACATCAGGGTACAAAACATAACAATAAGCAGTCATTATACAATGTTACAGTTGGGGTAGGGAAAGAGATAACAATAGGGTATAAATAATATGTTTCAAATAGCAGGCAGTATACAATATTACAGTGAGTAGGAGACAAGATAACAACAGGGTATGAACAGTGCTGTGAGTCCTATACAGTTGGGTAGCTATACAAGTCCTGAGGGAGCTTGTAAATGTCAGCAAACAGTACAGTCAAAATTATGGTATGGCCTATATGCTAGCAGGTAGTGCGAGCAGTGGGGTTATCAACATTGTCATTAACACACAGGAGCAACAGTGGGATAAGGATATCTTTAACCCAGGGTCTCACCTTCCGTTGGCAGATACCTGTTCTTAGTGGGAACAATGGCAGTAGTGGGTGGAGATTATGTGGTTTTGAGGGCTGTTTTGAAGGAGCCTAGTCTGGAGATAGAGGTAATGACCAGGGGAGCTCATTGTACCAGAATGGTGCTCTGTAGGAAAAAGACCATTGTGCAAGGGTGGTTGTGACCCTGGAAACAGCCCACATTAATTTATCTGCAGCTGGGTGTTTGCTGTGGTATGTGCAGCGAGGAGGCTGACACTCCAGTGGGAGTAAGGCCTAGTTGGATTTTCTTAGTAAGAAGACATGTTTGATAAGTACTCTTTTGTCTAGGGTGAGGATTTTGTTAGCGCATACAGGGTGCAGCTGTGGGTATGCTTATCCACTCCAGCAAGGAGCCTACAGGCTTTATTGATGGATAGGTGGATTTTATTTAGTGCAGTGTGGTCAGTGGCTGAGTAGACGGTTAGCCCATAGGCTACAAGGGAGAGAACAGAGGAGGTAACAGCAATGTTTAGGGCCTCTGGAGGTAGGCAGGCTTTGTGCTGATACAGTAGTCTTGTGCATATATTTATGGCAGAGGAAAGATTACTAATATGTGGGTGGAATGAGAGATTAGGATCGAAGATAATGCCCAGATATTTATAGTGTAGACCTGTTCCAGTGGGAGGAGGGTTTTGGAAAAATTTTAGCTGGGCATATTCTTTGCAAAAACTTTGTTAATGCATCAGTTAGGGTTATTACTGAAGTGACAAAAGCAGAGAAATGTGGTGTTATGGTTTCTAACCCTTAACACCCTCCCCACCCTGCAGACAGTGACAGGCATCAGGGGAGTGCCTAGGGTCATCAACCCTAATGCTCACTCCAATCCATAAGTAAATCAGCTGAGATACGAACATACAAAATTGCTAGCAGAAAAGGCCCACAGGTCTATCAAGTCTGCCCGATTGTGCAGCTCTAGGTTTCATATTACTACAGCTGCCCCAGCCCTCCCAAACACCTCCCTTCCTCCTTTCCTAGTCTTTCCCCGCTGTTTTTTTATGCTTGTTTATTGGATTGATAAATTGATTGCATTACATCAATGTATAGAACAACAGTTCATAAATCAGAACATGACATTAGCGATCCATACAAATAAGCCGAGGTTACAGAGATTCATTTTACCTATATACTTTTGAGATGGAAGGTATTGATTACAGTGATCCTTCCCTCTTCTCTAGGCAATCACCCCAGTTTACATTCCATTGTTATCCATAATAAAACAACAATTGAAGGAATACAGAAGTAAAACATAACTTAAAAACAAATGTGACATGTTTCATTTCTAATAGAAGAGAAGAGCTAGAGTTAATTATTGTTCTCATTCTTTTTTATTATGCACATAACTACTTAAGCTTTGAGAAAAACTACACATATGCAGAGCATTGGGTGAGGGTCTCATTTAGGACAAAAAAGGGTACCAGTGTTAGAGGCCCAGAGGGCATTAAAGCAGCCAGTCATACTACTATGGGGGGTGGAGGGAGGAGAGGAGGTCAGTTCGCAGGATGGGTTAGGAGGGCCTATGTTATTTGTTCTTTGTAAAGTTCCCATCATGTCCATCTGTTCATAAATTGCTCTGTTCTTTGATTGATTTTATATGTCAATCTCTCCATATTTTGTATTCTATCTATAAGGTTAACCCACTCTGACATCCTCGGAGATTCTGTTTGCAACCAACGCTTTTTATGGCTTTAAGGGCAACTATAATCAAAATAGCCCACAAATAATGTCCCTCCTTACCCTGAACTCCTTGCGGTATGATTCCCAGCATGGCATGTTCTGGGCCAGCTTTATCTCCACCCCAAACAGGGTTACTAAGTGTTGTTCTATTCTTTCCCAATACAACATAAGTAGCGGACATGACCACAATATATACACAAATCTGCCTGTATGTCACCACAGCCCTCCAACACTCCCGCTGGGTCAAAATTCCCATTTTGGCCTGCCATAGAGGTGTTAAGAAGTATCTGAGTTTGACTGTCCAGACAAAATCTTGCCACATAGGTGAAGATGTCACCTTCCAACTACTTAGATACATGTTTTTGCCACAGAGCCATGATATTTGACTCCGTGTCCAGTACCCATTTATGTTGACAGGCTTGTAGTGTATGTGCTTTATCTGCTATCAGGTTCCAGCATAGTTTAGTGATGGCCCCTTTCCTACTAGAAGAGGCCCAAATTGTTTCATATACCTCAGGAAAAGGCCTAGGGTCCTCTAATAATTCTATATTTTAAATTTTTTAGTAATCTAGTCCCTTATTTGGTAATAATGAATTATATCCTGCTGTTTCCATCCAAATTGGGCTATGAGTATAGCCTAGAGTTAGAGTAACAAGCTGTGAATGAGTTTGGTATATCCAGCAGACCAGACCTGGGTTTGATTCTCACAACCTCCACTTGCATACTGTGTGACTCTGAGCAAGTCACTTAACTGCCCAGTGCTCCCAGGTCATTCCCGAAAACAGGCACTTGTGCCTAGTGGGCCTTACCCAGTTACCAAAGACTGAAGAAGAAGAATACATTTCCTTGCCAAACTCTCAAAAGGCAGCAAGGTATTTGCATGCATTAACTGCCATGCCAACCCTATCCCTTTCTCCCGCCTGCCTCTGGAACCATGAATGTTCAACAGCTGGTTGAAAACTTTTATCCCATGTCCACCATGAATATTTCCAACTGTGTTTACCTGTGTAGCCCTTCCATGTCCGGCATACCATCCCTGTAGGAGGCATTTACTGTGGACAATATCCCTTGGTGTTTAAGCCTTATACTTTTGGAGAAAACATAAGCATTATGGGGGTAAATTCTGTACTGTACTGCAATTCTATCTGTTGCCAGTGGGCGTATATTGTCTATGTGCCCCATAATAATGCTATCTTCATATAGGCAGCTGTCCAGCAGTCCTGCAAATTTGGACAAGCTCTACCCCATCTTTCTTGGCCAAATAAAGTGTTTTGCAGGGCACCCTGGGTTTACGTCCTGCCCACAGGAAGGTCATGAAAAGCCTTTGCCAGGCCATCATCTCTTAGTGTGGAATAGTACAGGGTACACCCTGAAAGAGGTACATCAGTCTGGGTACCACACTGGTTTTGATAATTTGCATTCTAGAGCTAGGAACGAGGAAGTAATCCAGTCTGGAATAGGACTGGTGAGCTTGTGAGAAAAGGAATATTGCCTACTATCTTTATGCATTGCTCGCCAAACATCTATTAACCTTGTCTCCCCAGCAAACCAGACACCTTCCTCACTGTCAAATTCTCCCTTCGAAATACCTGAGTTGAGGAGTCTTTAGCAGCACTCAATCTAAGATTTAGATCTCACCCTCAATCAGACATCCTTCCACCCATTCTGTTACTCTTAAAATTAGGTCCCTGTAGACCTATATGTCTGACCTGGTGGTACATAAATGGATACCAATGTGATCTTGGCTCCATTAAAAATTCTTTAATCCCTCCCCCACATATCTACCCTCCCTGTCTGCTATAGTATCTTTGTGTTCAAATATAGTTTTAAGATTGCAGTGCCCCTTCGTCCTCTTTTTATGTGAGGAATCTACAACTAACTGATATCCGAAATTTTTCAGTTTGGAATGCTACATCTTATTTAGGTGTGTCTCTTTGAAGCAGTATAAGGAGGCATCCATTCTGCGAATGTATGTCATCATTCTGCTACGCTTAATAGGTGTGTGAGTCCATTTGCATTTTGGTCAAGACTTCCTCCAACTGATGATTTTGTTGAGCTTCACACAGGTTGTTACTGCTGCTACCCATATTCAGGGTCACTCTCTGGATCTGGTGTTCATGCTGGGGATGGAGATCATGGAACTGGTGGTGGAACCAGTTGGGTGGTCTGACCATCACTCCATAAGGTTCAATTTCATGGCCCCCTTGTGAGACGTGCCTTTGGAGATGGTCCAGTACCACCTTTGAGGGAGTTACCCTGAGGGTCTGATGGCAGTGCTGAACCTATCGAGTTGGCCTGTGGAGTGCATGAACAGATGCCTTAGTAGTGCACTATAATAATATGATGCTGAGGCACTGGACTCCATAGTGCCTGTCCATGTTTCCCCTCTCTCTTCCCTCAGTTCCCTTTGTTTGATGGGACATTGAGGGAGTTGAGGAGAGTGGGCAAAGATTGGAAAATTTTGGCTGAAATCCGCCTGGAAGGTGACAGACTTAGATAGATGGCCCATTACATGGACTATCAATCAGAAATCTCCCATAAGAAGGCAGAGTTCCTGTCCAGGAGATAGCTGCATCAAGAAATCGACCTGCTCAGCTTTCTGGACCATCGACAGACTGTGAAATCCAACCTGTCTGCAGGGGTCGGAGAGCTTTTCACAAATACAGTGTGATGAGTTTGCTCAGTTCTTTGAGAATAAGGTGTCATTGATCAGGTCGGAGATCCGCAGTACATGTTCAAATGAGCATTGTAGCGATCGATGTGGGGTTACAGGCCCTTGGTCTACCTAGACAGAGTTTGACCAGCCAGCGATCATGGATATCATGAAGATTGTCCAGGGCTTGCGACAGACTTGCTGTAGTTTGGATCCTGGTCCCACGCCTCCTTGTGTGTGGTGCATGGATGCTATCAGACCAGCCCTTGTGAAGATAGCCTGGGGCTCTTTGGACCAAGGGGTGTTTCCTGAGTCTTTAAAGAGGCTGTCATGACACCCTTTTTGAAGAAATCTTCCTTGATCCTGACTGTCTCAGGTGGTTCCACTCATTCTTCACAGGCAGAAGTCAGAGGGTAGTTTCAGGGACATTTTCCTCTGCTCCCTTTGCTCTGTCCTGTGGGGTGCTGCAAGGCTCTGTGCTTTCCCCATGCTGTTCATGGTGTATATGCTGCCATTGGGAGACATTATAAGGCATTATGGGCTGAGTTTTCACTGCTATGCAGATGATACTCAGCTTTATATGTCCTTTGTACCTGAACATAATGACGCATTATTGGTCTTTAACAACTGCCTCACTGAGATTCAGGATTGGATGAGTGCGAACTGGTTGAAACTGAATCCGGATAAGACTGAGGTGTTGGTTGTGGACCCAGGTCATCATGTAGAGAAGTTGACTCCTAGGCTTCCCTCTGGTCTTGTATTAGGGGTAACCAGTTGAGACCTTCTGAGCAGGTGTGGAGTCTAGGCGTAATTTTTGACAGCGAGCTGACTCTGAAGATACAGGTATCAGCCGCTGTCAAGTCTTTCTTTACCACCTGAGGAATATCACCCAGATAAAACACCTTGTTCCTCATGATGACCTCCCTGTGTTGGTCCACACCTTTGTTTCCTCGTGTCTTGATTACTGTAATACTTTATATCTAGGGTTGCCAGGTGGATCTCTGTCGCCTGCAGCTGGTGCAGAACGCTGCAGCCAGGTTGTTGACTGGGCTACTGAGAACTTGCCATATCACTCCGTGCTTGCGAACTACACTGGCTGCCAGTGTGGTGGAGAATCACCTTCAAGGTCGCGTTGCTGACCTATAAGACCCTACATGGTCAGGGACCGGCTACTTGTAAGATCTCCTTCGTCCCTACCTCCATCTCCATCCACCCGCTCCACTGACGAGGGATTGCTAGAGATTCCCAGGTTCGTCTTCAGTCATCTGGGGCCAGGGCTTTTTCCTTTCATGGCCCCAACCATGTGGAATTCTCTACCTCGTCAGATTAGAGAGTGCCTGTCCGGAATCATTTAAGGTGTCTCTGAAAAGTTATCTATTTGAATTAGCATTTGAATGGGTTTATTGCTGCTTTTATTGTTTTATGTTGTTATTTATTATGGTTGATGTCATTTTTGATACGTATTTGTGCTTTGATATATTGAAAAGTGCACTACAAATAAAATTTGATTTGATTTGATTTGATAGGATACCACCGTTACATCTGTCTTATCTATTTTTGTCCTGTTCTCTACTTCTCTAGTGAATTACCCTTATAGTTCTTCCATGTTTTCCTTGCTTTTCTTACCCTTATTCTCTGTCAACTCTTTACTCCCTTCTGGGTCCCTAGGCATGTCAAAATTACAATAGTCATAACCATTTTGAACATCAACACAACCAAACTATATAACAAAGTTAAACCTCGTGTACTTCCACTGTGTGGAACTTCTATTTTGAGAGTTCTATCTCCAGCAATCTTCACCTACTAAGGACAACACTAGTGCCAGACCGAGGTTTTTTTTTCTGTATACCACCTCTTCAGGTAGTACCCTCGAAAGCCCAATAGATCAAAGTCTTGGGCTTCAGAAACGCTATCTGCGTATGTCGTCTCCACCAGACAGTTAAGATTAAGTGTCCAGTTGACAGCAGTAAGGCTCCAGAAAATCTGGCATAGGAAAAGCTATTCAGTATCCCTCTCACCCTCGAGCCACCAACCTGTCTCTTACTATTTGCTGGGTATTTTGTTTGTTCCCACTGCAACAAAAATTGATGTTTATGACCTAAACGAGACAAAAGTACTTCCTGTCTCCCAATTAGTCATATCACAGACATTTCATTTTTGGTACATCCCTAAACCCATTGTAGGTATTTTTAAAACTCTTCTGTTAAACTATTGCTTAGTTAACTTCAGAGAATACAGCAAACAAAATATTCTTAACAGTCACACAACTATTTGTTTTCTTACCAGAAGTTGCAATCCATCTATAAGCCTACTGTAACATGAAACTTATCTGGTATAATCTGTTCCTAAAATATATTGTGTGGTCTGGTTATTTTAGACCCAAGCATTTGGTAGTTAATTATTTTAGAAGCCCCTCAGGTAAAAGAAAAACTACACACATTCCTCAGCCTCAGATGGTTTATTTACATATGAGTTGACTGTAAACACTTTCTAGGGCAAAATTTCAAAGAGTTTGCCTCATCTTATTAAAGTACTCTCTCCACCTTAATATTCTTCTCCTCAATTATCTGCTACATTATGTTATCTGTCCAGTGTATCGACACATCTTCTAAATGAGTTTTACAGGAAGTAGAAAGAAAATAGTCATGGGCAGTGCCTGCCATTTTAGTAATCAAACAAGATGTTGCCACATTTGTCCCATTTACTGACAGCTCCTGAGGGCAAAGTAGCTGTCCTTCGAGCCCCAAGAAAAAACAGTAGAACCTTTTAGGTATTGTCCTTCATCCTCCAAAGAAAAAGAAAGCTCTCCTACCAGATCAGTCCTGAGTATTTATATTTCTCGCTCTGGGCTTCCTGCAGTTTGTTCATTAGTTGTTGAACTGCTCGAAGGAGGCTATCGATGATGCATGCTCATCGCAACCCTCTTTCTGCTGTTAGTTGCTACCATCCAATCAGAGCATCCCACCAAGGATTGTTGGGAGTTGTGGTTCTTACTTGGAATTTCTTCTGGCTCCAATAGACCCTTCTCCAGCAAGGCCTGTCATGCTTCCTCAGCTGAGTCGTAGGTTCTCTGCCCCTCAAGCCAGAAAATTTGCATCCATGCAGGGTAAGGCATGGGAACCGGATTCCCTTTGTTTTTAGTGTTTTAATAACATCTACATACTGAGCCCTTAGGCGTTGAATCTCTGGAGGAAAGTCATGATAAAAAGTATAGTTGAAAGATACTTAACCTCTTTCAATTTCCATGCTCTGCTAATGTCCTTCTTGACTTTATAGCTATTAAATTTCATTATGATTGATCTTGGTCTCATATTGGGGTCTGTTGGTTTGGGCAGTAAAACTCGACACGCCCTTTCAGTGTCTAGCTTGTACCTCCCGGTAGTTGCAGGACATCTGTGAGTAGGTATGCTAAAAATTCAGTCATTAACCTGGTCTCAGTGCCTTCAGGCAAGCCGTACAGCCTTAAATTGTCCCATCTCGACCTGCTCTCCAGGTCAATGCATTTATCTTACACATGTTCTGTCTGCTCATCCAAGGCTTGGATTATGAGGGATGTTTGCAGTGCCCTCCTCCACAACTCCTACTCTCTTTTCGACTGTCTCCAATTGACTCTCCGGTTCTGTTAGTTTTTGGTGCAGAGATCAAAATTCTTGTTTGTTTTGGCTTGCATTTCCTTAATTTCTTGGAAAAGCTGTTCAAAGTGAGATCTGAAAGTTGGTTGTGTTCCTCTTCAGTGTTGGCCATGCTCACTGGAGAGGGGCTTCTACTGCAGTTAGTGCCATCTGAGATGATCTGTCCCCATCCTTAACTTTGGGGTTGGTTTGAGCCTTAGAGTTTCTGTGCCTGTCCTTAAAACAACTTGATACAGTAATTTTTCAGATTTTGGTGGTTTTTTCTCCTGTAAATTGGGTTTTAGTGGCTAGGTTGGGGTGGGCAGCTGCTCTCTCAAGACCCTGCTGGCAGCTCTGTAACATCACCAGAAGTCCTCCCCTTTGTGTTCTTGTCTGTACAAACCCTGCTCTTGACTCTGTCCCAACCCGGCTTAAAGCCATCCACTGTCCTCAGTTCAAATAACTCCTCCAGCAGTGTTCCTCTCTCGCACAACTCTCTCTGTAAAGTAGTGCCTCCTTATCTCCCTCCTGAACCTTCCCCTTCCAACTTCAGACTGTGCTCTCAGTGACCCTTCCCCTTAAGCAGAACAATCCTCCTTTCTGACTTTATTTATGCCTTCAAGTACTTAAAGGTCTCTCATCATGTCCATTCTTTCCTTTTCTCTTCCAGTGGATACATGTTGAGCTCCTCATTCTTTCCTAATACTGCAACTCCCCAGTCCCATGATTATTTTTGTAGCCCTGCACTGCACCCCTCCAGTAATCTCACATCCTTTTGAGGTATGGGCACCAGTACTGCACACAGTACTCCAAGTGTGGCCTCACCAGTGATCTATACAAGGGTAGAGATGACCTCCTCCTTTCTAGAGGTGATCCCTCTGGCAATGCACCCCAGCATCCTATTTGCCCTTGCTGCCACACTCCTACACTGTGCTGATACTTTCATGTCCCCTGTGACTATTACCCCGAGGTCCCTTTCCTCCTTTGAAGCTGTTACCTGTACTCCCACCAACCAGTAGCTGGTCCTGGGATTTTTGCTCTGAGGTGCATGACCTTGCACTTCTTAGCATTAAACCCCAACTGCCACATCTAGACCAGTGTTCAAGTTTAGCTAGATCCTCCCAGAGTGCCTGCCTCCCTTCCTCATTGTCTACTTTTGCACAAATCTTAGTGTCATCTTACTCTTGACCCACGCTGCAACGTCTCCAATGAAGACATTGAACAAAACAAGTCCCAGCACTGAACCCTGCATTACCCAACTTGTTACTGTCCTTGTCTTGGCTTGACTGTCTCCCCTTACAACTACCCTCTGTTGTCTGCACTGCAACCAGCTCTCAACCCACACCACCAGTTTCTCCACCACCCCATGTCCCTCAGCTTGCTCATTAACCTCCCATGAGCACTGAGTCAAATGCCTTGCTGCAGTTGAAGTACAGACATCCACATGGTGGCCTTCTGCCAGCCTCTCTAGTGACCCAGTTGAAGAAGCTGATCAGGTTAGTTTGGCATGAACTTCCTGAGACAAGCCCATGCTGGCTGTCATCCTGTGACCATTACTATCAAGAAAGGTTATCAGTCTCTCCTTTAGAATGGTCTCCATCAACTTCCCCACTGTGGAAGTCAAGCTACTGATCTGTAGCTGCCCAGTTGGTCCTTGAGTCAGCTCTTGTGAAGGGCACCACATGAGGCATCTTCCTGTCCTGGGTACCTTCCCTGTCTCCAAGGAGGTGTTGAAGAGGTCCATCAGAGGGTCTGCCAACACCTCCACCAGTTCCTTCAGAACTCTTGGGTGTACACCATCTGGTTCTGGTGCCTTGTCCACCAGCAAGGCTTTAAGACCCTTCAGAACTCTATCCTCTTGAATGACCCCATCTGTTATCTTTTGCCCCCTTCACCCTTGCTTCCTTTCCCCTGTGGTATTGGCCAACCCTTTCTTTTGTGAACACCGAGCAGAAGTACTCATTGAGTACCTATGTCTGTTCTTCCCTTGTTCAACCCATCCCCATCCCTTTTGATTCTAACAATGGATCTCTACAACTCCTCTTGTCCCTTATGTATTTAAAGAACCCTTTCCTCTCTCTCTGATCCTCTGAGCCAACTTCAGCTCCATTGCTGCTTTGTCTGCCCTGACTGACCTGGTCACCTCCCTAGATGCCTTGTGAACACTTCTCTATCCCCCTCATGCCAAGATTTTTGAACTTAATGAAGGCAGTCTTTTTCCCTCACCTTGCACTCCACTTCTTTGCTGAGCCAGCTAGGTTTTTGGACCTGGACTGCTTACTCTGAGATTTGCACATGTGTTCGTGGTCTCATTCAGCCCCTTCCTAATGATTGCCCACTTCTGTTCAGCATCCATCACTGAGTTCATTTTAACTAAATATCCCTCTAGGATGCTGCTCATTCTGGAAAAATCTGCCTTCCTGAAGTCCAACACTCTTGTCCTAGTCTCAGCTGACTCCCTCCTGTGTTGAGGAGGAACCACACTGAGTGGGGGTCGCTTCCTGCTAGAGGGTCCTGTACTACCACATCCTGGACTTGATCACCATTTGTTAGCATCAAATCCAGTATATTCTCCTCTCTAGTAGGTTCCATCACCCCTTGCACTAGGTAGCTGTCTTGGATACCATCCAGCAGCACCTGTTCCCTGGCATGTGCTGTAGTTATGTCTGCCAGTTAACCCCAGGTAAGTTGAAGTCTCCCACTATAACTATTTCCCTAGACTGACCTTTCTGATTTGCTCCCCAGCTCCTTATTCACCTCCTCACTCTTTGAGGGTGACCTGTACACCACATCTATCCTGAGCTTCTTACCTTTAAGACTTTGGAGCAATACCCATATGCTTTCTGGCATCCCTCATCTCCCTCCTCCCTGGTATACAGTATCCCTCCCTGGCATAAATAGCCACCCCTCCAGCCCTTCCGCTCTCTCATTTCCTGCAGAACACTTTGTAACATGGGATCATAAGATCCCAGTCATGGTATTGGGTGGCTCAGATCTCTGAGATGGTGACAATATCTACCTCTCCTCTACCATCATTGCCTGGAACTCTGCCACCTTTTTGCTAAGCTCCTTGCATTCAGGGATGCTATAGTCCACCTTGTATCCCACCCTTCTCTTCCCATCTCTCCCCTTCCACTTTTGTCTTGGTAACTTCCTTCATTCTCCTCTATTCTCTCTGGGGAGAGGCTTTCCTGTCTCCTGGAAGGTGTCTCCTCCTGCTATCCAACTCAACCTCCCCTCCCCAAGTTTAAATCTATGTTGTTTTTAATGTACTTCTCAGCCCTTGTCCCAATGCCCTTGCACCCTGATGCTGAGATGCAGCCTATCCTTGCATAAAGCCCTTTATTGTTCCAAATCTCACCCCACTCCCCTACTACCCCATATCCCATTTCTGCACACCACCCTTCAGCCACCCATTAAACTCCTGTATTCTTAGCTTCCTCACCATGCTTGCCCCACGCACTGGGAGTACCTCAAGAGTGTCACCAAGCTTCCCACCTGACTGCAGATAACCCCAGTTCTCTGAACCTCTCTTGTACTTCTTCCACTGTACTGCCCTCTAGGTCATTTGTTCCTGAGTACACAATTTTATGAGGCTTCCTCCCACCTTCTTCACATTTCCCGAATGTGCTGCCCTCACTATCTCTGCTGCCATACCTGGCATACACTCCACCCAGGTTCGGCTCTTCCTTACTCACTCATCTCATCCTCCTGAGCATAGAACTTAATACAAGTACTCACTACCCCATCCCTTGCACTTCCTTATGGTTTGCCCTCTTATGAGCCCCTTTTCCTCAGTGTCCTCTCCTTTCATACACTGCCCTTCCCTCCTTCTCCTTCAATTGCACTTCCACCTGCTCTCTCCTCCTCTGTCCCTTCTGTGCTTTATCCCTTCCACAACCCCTACCCCTTCACTATGTGTACCTCATCCCACTGGCCCTGCATTGTGACTCCCCCTACCAACATGTTTTGGCCTTCCTCCACCTTTATTTAGTGTGTTCATGCCAACTCAACCTGCTTCCTGCCACTCCCACTTCTACCCCACAGTCTTCCCTCTCACCTTGTACCTTGTATTTCCCTTCCGTCTTGGTCCCCTGATTCTGTTCTATGGTGCCTTCCCCACCCTCCTGCTCTGTTTCATCAGCCAGTACTGTGTACCTGTTTGTTGTCTCAACCTCCTGCCCCAGCCCTCCCTGTAATCCCTCCCTGCCCCTGCTTACTATGAACCTCTTTCTACTTCCTTTCCATCTGCCCATGTTCCCTACCACCTGCCAACACCCCCTTCAGCACTCCCAGAATGCTGTGGACTTGTTCCCCTGGCCACTCACCCCTTTCTGGCCCTTGGCAGCCTGGTATATCCTGTGATGGAGCTCTCCTGGCCCTCCACCTCATCTCCTCCTCACACTCATTCCTGTCCCCTCCCACAGTCCCTCCCCTCCCTCAGTACAGTGTAGGAGAATGGGGTGAGCATTAGGCTGATGACCCCAAGACACCCCAACACCTGTCATTGTCTGCAGTGAGGGGTGGGGTGTTATGGTTGGAAACCCTAACACCACATTTTTCTGCTTTTGTCGCTCAGTAACAACCCTAACTGATGCTTTAAAGAATTTTTTTCAATTAATTTCCTGAATTTTTCAGATAGTATGATCATTTCCTTATTAGTCTGTGTAGTCAAATGGAAAGAATGATAATGGATCCTTTTGTGAAGCAGGATCCTATATCATACCATTAATGTCCCTTGTAGTGTGAAGAACCTCCCTCCCTGACATCCCACCACTGTCTGTTTTACAAAAAAGTACATTTTCAGCTTGTAATCCTTCCCCTCCCGATATACCATCATCCTCTCCATATGTTAAAAAATCCCTGGTAGTCTAGTGGTCACCTTCCCGGTGTCCGATTCTGTCCCATATTGAAAACCATGACCGGGTAGTCTAGTGGTCCCTCCCTCTCCCTCTGATGTCCAATTGCCATCCTCATAATAAAAAAATACCTGGTAGTCTAGTAGTGTTCCCTCCCCGTCCCTGATGCCCGATCCCTGTCTGTTTAAAAAGACCCTGGTAGTTTAGTGGTCTCTACCCCACTTCCTGATGCCCAGTCCCCATCTGTTTAAGATAGAAAAGACTCTGATAGTCTAGTGGTCCCTCTCCCTCCCCAGTGCTCCATCCTGGCCTGATATTCTAAAATGAAAATTACCTGGTAGTCAAGTGGTCCTCACCCTCCTAATCCCCTCCCATAAAAGCAATATATTTCATAGTGGTCTAGTGGCCTCCAAGCCCTCACCCTCTTAGAATTGCAACCACCACCCCGTCCCTGCATCCCCATTGGTTATCTGTGACCACTATAGCCCTCCTGTCACCTCCATAGATGCACTATGAAAAGCTGTGCCACACAATGCGATCTGAATGAGCTCATAAGTAAGCTGAGATTGGTACAGTATATGAGAATGTAGTAAGCATTAGTTTTGACAACCCCAAGGCACACATCCCCATGACTTTTTTGCCTGCAGGGTGAGGGTGGGGTGCTAGGATTGGAAACCCTTACAGCACATTTCCCTACTTTTGTTGCTAGAACCCAAATTAGTGCATTAACAAAGTTTTTGCAAAATATATGTATATACACACATTGCAAAAACTCTGTTAATCATCAGTTAAGTTCCAGCAACAAAGTTTGGAGATGTGTGTTAGAGTTTCCAACTTACCCACCTTCACCATGCACACACCTACAGGCATCGGGTGTGGTTGATTTCATCCCAACACTCACCCCATTCCATCAGTAAATAAGCTAAGATGGGTGGCAGTATAGGAGAATGGGGTGAGTGTTAGGGCTGATGACTCAAGCCACACCCCCGACGTCTGTAGGTGTGTGCAGGGTGGGGGCAGGGTGTTAGGGTTGGAAATTCTAACACCACATTTCTAAACTTTTGTCACTGGAACCCTAACTGATACATTAATGGAGTTTTTGCAACTAATTTTCTTTCTTCTTAGGATAGTATAATCATATCCTTATTTTCTTGTGAGAGAATAGGGCCCTGCACTCCTATCCCTCCATAGATAGATATACAATGAAGCCCACCAGGATAAAGCCCAACTCTGAAGAATTCTGCAGTAGAGTTCCTGCAGCAAATAATGCAATTTCAATGGAAATTAATCCCTTTTGTCATGCAGTAAACCTGTGACACTGCCCTTCATCCTGGCGGGTCTTGCTGTATGCATATGTAGCTGTGTAACCACAGTGCCCTGTGGCCCAAGCACTTCTATTTCTAGGACAACAGTGACCAAAATGTCAGCATAGCCATGGTATTACACCATCTCATGTACCCTGTGGAGAAAATTTTGAAATCCACGGCAAAACAGAACTATAAGAACCACAATGCCGCTCCACAGCACAGGTGTGAAAACACATTTTGACCAGGATTTAAAAATAACAGCTGTGGCATACATGAGGTGGGGTAATAAGAAGGCTATGTTGAAAATTTGGGATCAAAATATTTTAAATTCCCAAAGTTACGAGTGCACACTGAAATTGCAATGAATGGTCATAACTCACATTTTGTAAATAATTTTGACCCCAAATTTCCAGCATAGCCTTCTTATGACCCCACCATGAACAATATGACTGTCATTACACAAATCCCACTGGAAAGGTGATTTCATCAACTGACCCCAAAATCACCTTTTTGGTGGGTGTTACATAATGACAGTTGTATTGTTCATGAGGTGGGGTCCCAAAAACATGTTGAAAATGTGAGGTCAAAATCTCAAAAATTGGCAAAGTTATGCAGAACAGTTTAAACCCCCATTGAAATACACTGAAGTACATTTGACTTAGTTTGTCTATTGCAGTCACGGTTCCAGCAGGAAGACATGTCTTCAATCTGGAGACAGATCTTGAACCTGGGACCTCTTCAAGTGAGTAATAGGTGTGGGGTGTCATGGGGTATAGGAGATGGGCACACAGGGAGGTCAGGTAGGGGTGTGAGTGTGATTGGAAAAGGACTTTGTTTTTACAGAGAACAAAAAATAAAAGACATCACGGATAGTATTCTTATTTTCAGGAGTGAAAAACATGGAAGGGTGAGGGAATGCCACTAGTCACCAATGAAAATGGGCATCAGGGATTGGGGAGGAGGGCCACTAGACCACCAGGAAATTTAGACAGAAGCATAAAAGTAATATCAGGGATCAAGGCAGGCAGGCCCATAGACAACCAAGAATTTTTATCCATAGAGGTTGTATTGCTGAAAGTTGCGGCACTGTTTTGTGAAAGAAGAGGGATTCTGCTGCAATTTGCAACAAAAAGCCAACTCAGTTAAAAGGGGATAAAACCTTTATAGGCACATTAGAGAGCAAAAGAAGACCAAGGGAGGGATAGTGAGGCTTAATAAAGGAGAGGGGTACTGGTCATAGTGTGACAGTGAAAAAGCAGGATGTTGAATGAATACTTCTGCTCAGTATTCACAAAAGAAGAGGGAAGATACTAAACCAGACAATAGAAGCATGCTGGATAGGGGTCAATACCAGTCCATTCGAAGAAGAAAGGGTTCTGAAAGAACTCCTAAAACTGAAGGTTGACAAAGCAATGGGGCCTGATGGGATTCACCCCAGAATTCTAAAAGAAGCAAAAGAAGAACTAGTGACACCACTGATTACTCTTTTAACAAATCATGGGAGGATGTGTGGTACCTGAGGACTGGAGAACTATGGGTGTGATTCCAGAGGCAGGAGACTACCGACCTGTTAGTTTGACCTCAGTGGTAGGGAAGATGATGGAATCACTTCGAAAGAAAGAATTGTTGAGTACCTAGAGGCCAGCAGGGCACAGGACCCAAGGCAACATGGATTCAGAATGGGAAGGTCATATCAGATGAATCTAATAGATTTCTTTGACAGGGTGACCAAAGTAGTAGACTCATTTTGGGGCAAACTGACACCAGAATCAGATTCCTTGGGCCCTGAGTAGGTAGGCTGTGGATGTGGCCTACCTAGACTTTAGCAAGGCATTTGACACAGGCTCACACAAAAGATTAATAAACAAGTAAAATAGCCTGGGAGTAGATCCCAGGGTGGTAACCTGGGTAAAAATTGGCTGGACAACAAGACACAGGTGTAAAAGTAAGAGTCCACTCTGAAGAAAGGGGGTTATAGTGGGGTACCACAGGATTCAGTACTGGGACAGGTCCTCTTAATGTCTTTATAAGTGACACGAAAGGGACTGGAAGGGAAAGTATGCCTCTTTGCAGATGACATAAAGATCTGTAGCAGAGTTGATACACAAGGCGGGATGGGGTGGAAAGAATGAGAAGGGACTTGGCAAGGTTGGTGGAATGGTCAAAAGTATGGCAGCTTAGATTTAGTGCAAAGAAGTGCAAAGTAATGCACCTGGGAAACAAAATCCCAGAGGGAGAGTACACAATGTGGGGGTAATAATAAGAACAAAATGGACCTGATGGTAGTCATATTAGATGACCTAAAGGTAGGCAAGCAATGTACGAAGGTAGTAAGGAGGGTTGGGGTATACTGGGATGCACAGCAAGAGGCATCACCAGTAGAAAATAGGAAGTTATTATCCCTCTGTACAAACAGTTGGTGAGACCCCATCTGAGTACTGCATGCAGTTCTGGAGACCCCATCTACGCAAGAACTTAGACAGGATGGAGGCAATCCAGAGGAGGGCAACTAAAATAGTGCAGTGTCTGCACCAGAAGTCATACAAAGAGAGACTAAAGGAGCCTAATATGTATACTTTTGAGGAAAAAGAGGGTGAGGGGACATCATAGAAACATTCAAGTACCTCAAGGGACTCAACAAAGTCCAAGAGGGTAGCATCTTTCAGAAAAAGAGATGTGCAAGAACAAGAGGGCACATTTGAAGATAGAGGGGATGGCTCAGAGGCAACATGAGAAAGTATTTTTTCATGGAGAGTGTAGTGAACGATGGAACAGCCTTCCTGAGGGAGTCACGCGTTCAAAAACAGTGGGGAAATTCAAGAATGCATGGGACAGACATGAGGCAATTCTAGAGAGAGGTAGGAGGAAGTAGGCTGTTGGTTAACTAGGATCTGCAGATTATCCAATAGGTATGGAAATGGGCAGACTAGGTGAGGCCAAGCTGTCCTTATCTGCTGCTGTCAAAGTTTATGTTTCTATATTTCTAGTTTTGGTGAAAAAAAAGGAATGGTGTTTAGAACACTGAGTCCTTTTGCTGCACTCTAGGCAGACCCCAGCCTTGTTTCATGAAAATAATGGCACAATTTGTGGCAGTAAATGTTCAGTGGATAAAACACATATTTCTGCTCATTTTGGGGGCAAACTGACACCAGAATCAGATTCCTTGCTCTGAGTAGGTAAACACAACTGTTGGTGTTTACCAAGGGGCTGTATTTTTAAAATATTTAAGTTTGTTTGCCTCGATAAACGAAAACAAGATGGTGGTAGCACAAAAGATCATGCCCCATTTGTGAAAAGAATGACCCATTCACGAAGAGAAACAGACTTTCCCATTGGACATCTAACTTTTCCCATAGGAAATTTGATAGCTAAAAATAATAGAGTAATAGAGTTTCATTTAAATATAAAGGTGAAGCCCAATACTCACCCTGTAATAGCAGATTATTCGTGTAATCATGATTTAACTGAAGAGCATGGATGGAATGGGGTCCTAGTAAATGCAACGGAGTTTGAATAATAAATTTGATGGGTTTAAATTGTATCTAGAGATGAATGATATATGTATTGCACTCATCACTGAGACTTGGTGGGGTGACAATGATCAGTGGGACAAAATATACAGGGATATAAATTATATTACAAAAATAGGAAATATAGGAAAGGGGAGGGTAGCCTATATACATACATCAATCAATTGATAGTGAAGAAATTGTAGATGACACTGATCTCAAAATTTTGTGGATTAGAATAAAACCACGGGTAGGTCCACCACTTATTTTGACCTTTAGTATACAGACCTCCTCCATGAGTCCCAGAATGACAACAATTTATTATATACTTTAGTCATCTAGATACATTAAAAATTATGTAATTATGGGAGATTTTAATTTGAATAGTGTTAATTGGGATCAGGTGACTGCATTAGACAAAATAGATAGAAGCTATATGGAAGAATTCAATGAAATAGGTTTGGAACAACTTGTCAAAATTAATACCAGGGTAATAAAGTATTGGATCTTATATTAACTAATGTTGCCGTTGTATTACTGGGATTGATGTTAATGCTCCTTAGCCAACAGTGATCATATACTGTACAATTTCAAATATTAAAAAATAAACCTACATTAGCAACAGGTACAACCAGAATCCTAAACTTTTCTAAAGTAAATTTTCAAATATGAAGTATATTATGAGTTGGTGGATTGGCAAGCATTGTTCATAAATTTATCAGTAGAGGCTAAATGGCTACTACTAGTTAATAAATTAAAAGACCTTATTAAAATAACATTCCAACTAAAAGTAAATATGAACTAAAAAATAAGCATACACCTAGGTGGCTGTCCTCTAAAACTAAATCCTAATTAACAAAAAAAAACAAATTACAAGAAAATTCAAAAAGAGCTTAACATCTTAAATTAAAATATAAGGAATTATTAAAAACTATAAAAATTAAAATAAGATTAGAAAAATCCCAATTTGAATCTAAATTAGCATCAAGGGTAAAAGATAATAAGAAATCCTTTTTTCCTATATAAACCAAACTAGAGGTAATTCTACCACTATAGGTCCATTCACCACACAGTTTGATGTGTATCTAATAAATATGAAATAGCTAATATACAGAATCAGTACTTTTCATCTGTATTTAATAATAAGTCACAGGACAAATTAACTGAAATAGGAAGCTCGATACCTGGTACAATTACAATTAAACCCTTGAAGTTTTAGATAAACTTAATACGATAAATATCAATAAGTCCCGGGCCCAGATGATATTCATCCAAAGGTAATAAAAGAACTTGCTTATGAAATTTATATGCCCTTGACTAATATATTTCAGCACTCATTAGACAGTGGTGAGGTCCTAAAGGATTGAGAACTGCAACAGTTGGTAACTATTACACAAAAAAGGCCCACCAACAAACCAGAAAATTTTAGACCCATAAGTTTGACATCTCTGATTGGTAAAATATTCGAACAGTTTGTTAAGGAAATTATATTGGAACACCTGAATAATAATAAACTTATAGATAAAACCAACACGGATTTACAAAATCAAGATCATGCTTGACTAATCTCCTGACCTTTACAATAAAGTAATGGAAGAAATGGATAAGGTAACTCAGTTGATTTAGTGTTTATAGACTTTGCTAAAGCATTTGATAAAATACCCACTTTGAACTTATAAATGCTTTTAAAGAAGTTAAATTGAATCAAAATATAATTAACTGGATAGCGTATGGCTTAGTGATAGAAGGCAGAGAGTGGCCAGTAATGGAGAATTGTCAGATTGGGCTAGTGTGACAAGTGGTGTCCCCAGGGATCAGTTTGGGGCCATGCCTATTTAATATTTACATTTTCTCCTAGAATCAAATCTAAATGAGATTTGGTTACTAAAATTTGCTGATGATTGCCGCATAGGTTCTATTGTCAACAATAGTAATCAATACAGTACCTGCAAAATTCTTAGATGAAGTTACTATATGGGCCAAAGAAAAGAAACTGGTACTAAACAATGATAAGTGTAAGGTGATGCATATGGTAAACGTAATCCTAAATTTATATATAAACTGGCAAACCAGGTATTACAACAGACCTTGAAGAAAGGGATCTTGGGCTTATCATCACCCCAGATATGAAATTTAAACTCCATTGTTCCAAACAAATTAAAAGGCAAACCAGAACTTAAATTGTATATTTAGACATGTGGCAAGTAGGACTAGAGAGGTTATGTTGCCGTTGTACAATGCCCTGAGATGACCCCACCTTGAGTATTGTGTCCAAGTGTGGTCCCCATATACCAAGGAATAAATCAATAACCTTGAAAGAGTCCAGAGATGATTCAGTAGGACAATAACAGGAATGAAAGGAAAAGATTATGGACATAGGCTTAGGGATCTGAAACTGTACTCTGAAATACAGACGGCTTAGGGTGACTTATGCCTTATATATATGGTTTACTACAAGATCCTATACTCCTAAATGGAATAGGATTATTTAAACCAGGTTAGACAAAGCAACTCGTAGACACAATAAACAGTTATTGATTAGTAAATGGTATTCATTAAGGAGAAAAAACTGGTTTAGTTTAAGATCAATTGCAACATGGAATAATCTTCCTTCAAATGTTGTGGATAGTTCAAGTATGGATGCATTCAAAACAAATTTGGATTTAGCAATGATAGATGATTATAAATATAATTAAATATGTGGCAAGCATTATGGACACTGTCCTCTGGCTTGAAAAACTTATGAAACTTATGAAATAATGGGAAACTTTGATATTTAATGCCTTTTGAACAGATTATTATTTTTGCACCAAACCTTCAAAAGGCACATCTACGACCCAAGCCTCATATACCCTAATAATTGCAGATCAAAGTCCCAAGCTGTTTCAGAAAAATGGTCTGACAAAGAATTTACACCAAAATTTTAATTTTACATTTTTTAACACCATGATCTCAAGACTTCCGCATATCCAATTGTGACAAACTTGACATAACTAAGAGATTTTTGTCCCCAACAGTGCATGCAAAATTCCAATATCTATATTCTTACTACTATTTGCCTGGCATCCTCTATAAATAAATATTCATGAGCTTGTTTTGTCTAGCTTTTTACCATCTGGACCAAAGGCATGTAGCTTTAGCTACTGGGGTGGTAATTTTAAACAGTGTACCTCGCAATCTACAACTGTTTGCATCATGGGGAGAGGCAATGAAGGGACAGCGGTACTAATCTGGTACAAATAGCAGCTCTATTTTTTATTTGTTTAAATAACTTAAATTTATATATCTGCCATTGATCTTTAAATAGTTAATGGCAATGGGGGTGCAACTAGACACCAGGAAATGACATCTCCACTCTCACTGCAGCTCACAGCATGAGTTCCAGCTGTGGCTGCAGAAGTTAAAAAGTCCTGCTGTTCTCACACAGAAAACATGGGTCAAGGGCTCCTCTCGCTAACCTGGGCACCCTAGATTTTCGGGTACCCTGAAAAGGTATTCTGGCAAATTAAAAATCAAACATGCACAAGAATCTAGCTGAATGGGTCCCATTTAGATAGGTTCAGTTGTTTTTCATACATACTTTTATCTCTTGTGTCCATGGTGACCCCCTTCTAATTGACCCCCGCCCCAACACACCCATCTCCTCCAAGACTTACCTCTGCCTATTGTCCTCTGTCACAGGACCGTGGCTGTGCCCAGCCACTGGTGTGGAGCCTGTGAGGTCTCTCTTCATCTACTGTCCCCCATTGCTGGGGCACGACACCTCAGTGTGCATATGTGGAGGCATACACACATTGTGGAGTCCTGCAGTACCCTCCATTCATTGGTGTCCTTGACCCATTCTACCTTCAAACCTCCACTTGGGGGCAGTCATTAGGCGGGACTGCCAAGCCACCCTCCAAGGGAGTTGAGAGCTGTCCTCTGGATGCTTGATCCTCTCCTCCACAGCTGACCCCCTAGAAACCAAGAAACCGCCGCACCACAAACACAGGTTGCTTGCATGACAGGAGGTAAGGCACCAATGCCCCAGGCCTTCATGCCACTGCACGGACCCTGTTTATTTGCTTTTAAATACATAATTTAATTGTACATTTGGTGTTTCTACAGTAAGTTGGAAACACTAATGAAAATGGTGGCCATATTGACTATTTTTCTTCCAACACGACAAGTAAATCATTCAAATAACCACTCAAGATATGGGTTTTTTTTTTATGCTTTGTGATTGTTTTTTTACCTTTCACAAATTTTTTGCCTCTTGCTATAGTTTTTCTTTATCATTCACAAAAAGTTATCTTTAAAAATGTTATAACATTAAAATAGGACTATATTTTTCACCAAACCTTTCAAAAGCACACCCTTGGCATTGGCCCATTATAACCTGAAAAGTTTATGAAAAAATTCCATATGGTCTAGGCTGTAGATGAGAGGAAAACAATCCTAATGTTAAGTATAGGAAACCAAATATGTTTTTTTTTGGCACTCCATATCTTGAAAATCAAATGAGATGCCATCACAAATCTTTCATTGCCTTAAGATTCTGGCAGCCTAACTGTGCATGCCAAATCTGGGGCTATTTCCTAAAGGCGCAAAAGTTATTAAGGTGCAAAAACAAGGTTTAGCAGTAAACAGGCTACTCAATCCTAACTATAGGGTGTGACAGCACCCCATAATAAATAAATATATATATATGCAATGGGGTGAGGATAAAAGTGGCAAATAACAGCAGTTTTGGCTGGTCAGACCTACAGTGAGAATATCGCATTTATCTTCACTGTAGGTCATTTATCCTCACTGTAGCTAATAACCAGGCACTATCTGCACTTCAGCACAACTGCTCACAAAGGCTTTGATTGGTGGGAGCCGGCAGCATGAGCAGCACAATAAGAATGCACCTGCTCACTTGCATGCCAGCTCCACTGGCAGTTTCATATTCTCTTCAGCAGCACACAGAACAGTTTCATTTTCTTCCTGTTCTTTCACTGCAACTTATTTAAAAAATCAACTTTCAGCATCACACAATGTTGTTTACCATTTCCCTAAAGATCCAAAATACCAGACAAAACACACTGAATTATTTTGCAGTTAAACTTTTTATTAATTTTCATAAGATATACAGACAAACCTCTTACAGTACAGTACAATGTGAGGATTTTTTTTAAAGAAATTGAGGCAGCATATAATAAGAACATTGCTACAATAATATAAGGAGCTTTTGGTTTAAAATATAGTAAACAATACAGGTCATGTAATTAGCATATACTTGACATTTGTAGTGAACTTAAAGCGGATAGTATGATTAGATACGGTTTATATTAAAATGTTACATAATTATATATGATGCTGCAAAAGGGAAAAAGTACATTCGTAAAAGGATTGTGGAGTAATAAAGAACGATTGAGAATACAGTATAGGAAAGAAAAGATATATAAGAAAGTTAAGAAGAGAGAGAGGGAAACTATAAAAGGGGAAAAAGCAAGACTACAATGATGTATCAGTAAAAGGGAAAATCCATATATATTAAGTCCATACATTGGTGTTGGAAGATTTAGTTGATTCCAAAATATTAAAAAGCCCTGCCAACAATTGTTATATAACATGAGTCGGTCAGACAAGATATATGTCATACGGTCCAGAGAGGCATATTGCAATAGTTGGTTAATGATACCGGAAGGGTAGGGATTATGTTGGATCTCAATGCATGAGGATTGTGCGTTTAACTTGAAGGAAGAGTATATTTAACCATCTGCTCTGCGAATATGAAATTTTATAAGAACGGTGATTAAAAATACCAAGAATGCAATGTTTAGGGTCTAGTGTAAAAGGCTGACCTACCATTTTCATTGCAAATCTGTGAGTACAGTGCCAAATCTTTTGTATGAGGGACAGTGCCATAAGATATGCAATAAATCCCCACTGGGGAACTGCAGCCCAGCAATTGTTATTGTTCAATAAACCCATTTTTGTAATACAACAGGAGTTCTGTACCACAAATGAAGGATCTTGGTTTGAATGAGGGAACTGCATTTATCATTAAATGATTTGTGACAGGAGAGCCAACATCTGGACCATTGTGCATTGATGATATAATATTGTAGCAAAGTACTCCATCTGTTTTTAGCATTGATAGAGTAGTCAGGAAGGATATCACAAATATCTTTGTAAACAGTGCTATTTAAATTGGATGTTGTTTTATCCATTTAGAGATGTGCTTATCATACAGAGAATTGATAGAAAATGGTGTGAGGTAAAGAGTTGCATGTGGTACGAAGCTGTAGATATTTCAAAAATCCTGATGGGGAAGATTCCATATGCCTCAGTAGGTCGGTGTAAGATTTTAACTTTAATGACTTGGGTTCAAGTATATCCTGCAAAAGAGAATACCCTTATTTTTCCAGGTACAACAAAAAATGGGGTGATTATCAGAGATATATGGTGGTTACCCCAGATGGGGTGTAAGCTAAGGGTTTGGGGTTAGATTTAATATGCTTGTGAATGATTTTCCAATAGAATATAGAAGCAGCTATGGTAGGGTGAGACTTTAAAGAAGAGGTAAGGTGTTATAAAGGAAAGAAGTCACCACATTACCAGGACATAAGGATGTTTCCATATTGACCCATAAAAGGAGACTGGATGTTGGGTTTGTTAAACCATTTAATTGTTTGAGATGTATGGAAAGCCCATAAGTAGGCTTGGAACCAAGGAAGGCCAAAGCCACCTTTTGACCAATGGGATCTAAGTTTATTACGACTAAATCTTAGGTATTTTGCCTTCCCAAATGAAGCTGCAGATAATTTTGTCTATTTGGTAAGAAAACTAGAGGGAAGTATCAAAGGATATTGGAAAATAGGTATAATATTTTAGGAGTTATTGACATTTTAATGGCGGAAATTTTACCATTAAAAGAAAGTTTAAGTAGCTTCCATCTATCAAGTGTTGTTTGGATACTGGTTAACAGAGGGAAGATTAGCATCCCATAATTTATTCAATGTCGGGTGATCCGAATGCCAAGAAAAGATATACCTTGGGGGCCAATGAAAGCCTAATGAGTTGTTCATGAGGGACTACAAAGGGTATTCAGTGGTAGCGTTTTGGATTTGTTAAGGTTTAGAGCTAGTCCGGAGTGGAGGTGAAGTCATTCAGTAGTTTAACTAAACGTTGCCCAGAACTTTCAAGGTTTTCAAGTGAAAATAAGGAGATCATCTGCATATGAGAGTGAAGTATAGTAAGAGTTATCAATAGTAATGCCTTTAATTGTACCAGATTGGACATAGGGACGAGAAAGAGGTTCCATGGCAAGTATAAACAATGAAGGTGATAAGGGGCATCTTTGTCTGGTGCCTCTTGCTAAGTAAAAGGAGGGGACAAATAGAGTTTGTGAGAACTCGAGCTGAAGGGAGGTATACAATAATTGAATCCAAGCACAAAAATTATTTGTAAAGCCAAAATGAGATAGCACCTGATGTAGATATTTTCAATTGAGAGAGTCAAATGCTTTCTCAAAGTCA
The DNA here is from genome assembly GCA_016271365.2 of Neoceratodus forsteri. Taxonomy (NCBI): domain Eukaryota; kingdom Metazoa; phylum Chordata; order Ceratodontiformes; family Ceratodontidae; genus Neoceratodus; species Neoceratodus forsteri. The sequence goes on from CM057456.1 coordinate 1,876,919,122, forward strand.
ATGGCCATTGCAGCTGCAGGGTTTTAAGAGTTTTTGCTTTGTGAATTAAATTGATCAATGAGCGAAGATGATCGGAACTGTTTCTATTTTGATAAATCCTGATTGAGAAGTATGGATGAGTTTAGTCATTAAAGATTCTAAGCAGAGAGTTAATAATTTGGCAAAGATTTTTCCATCAGTATTAAGAAGTGAGATCGGTTCTATAGTTTGAAGGAAGTAAAGGGTCTTTGTCTTTTTTGGTAAGACTGTTATGATGGCTTCGGGTCATTGTGCATGGAGTTTCTTTATTAAGGTTGCTTTTTGGAATACATTGACTAATACAGGACAAAGAGTGTCAGATAGGGTTTTATAAAAATCAATAGGAACCCATCACTGCCAGGTGCTTTACCGTTTTTAATGATGATAAAGCAGATTGGATTTCCTGTAAAGTGATTGGTTTATCAAGCACAGCTTTGTCCTGAGGGGATAGGTGGGGTAGATTCAATTTTTCCAGAAAATGTTGTATTAGGTTGGGATTTGTAGTATTAGGTTGCGAATATAGCTGATGGTAAAAGGATTGCATAATATGATCGATTGAAAGGTTGTCGGTGTGTGTCTGACCTGATGGATCTTTAGACCTGCTATATGTCTCTGCATCTGTTGAGTTTTAGCTGGTAAGAGAACAACTTTCCACATTTATCCCTTGTTCCCAATAACCATGTTTAATCCTAAAAGGGCAAGTTCAGCTTTCCTGGATATCAACTCGTTAATTTTAATTCTAAATTGCAGAATTTCCAGATGAAGCTGTGAATTATGATTGGGTTTATTTAATTTATAGTATTGGGTTTTTTCTTTAAGGGATTTTTCTAAATTAGCTAATTGTTGTTCTCTTAATTTCTTTCTATGCACTGCATAACTAATAATTTTACCTCTAATAGTGGCTTTTAATGCTTCCCAGATAGTATGTTGAGACATATCTGGAGTATCATTAATAGAAAGAAAATCTTGAATCTGGGTTTTAATCCAAGGAGGAATTCAGGGTCTCTGAGTAAAAGTGGGTCTAAACGCCAAGATGGGGATTTAGAAGAAGGTGGACCCCAGAGTAAATGCAAAACTGATAAGGGAATGATCAGATATAACAATAGGGAGAATCAATGTATCAATAATTTTTTCAGTAATGAGGGAGAAGAGAACCAATAATCAATCCTACTATATGATTTATGTAAAGAGGAATAAAAGTGTAATCTCATTGTCTGGGATGATGTAGTCTCCAAATGTCAGAGAGACCTAAATCCTTCATAAGCATTGATAGAGCATTAATATACGGGTGGGCATCATGTGATGAGTTACTTCTGCCTAAATATGCTTGTAGTGCTAAGTTAAAGTCACCACCAATAAGAATAGGTGAATTATTTTTATTATTAATCATAATTTGTTGGGATAGATTATGGAAGAAAATGGGTGAATCAAAGTTGGTGCATATACATTCACAAACATAAGCGGACCTGCTGTGGTGTTTAATAGGGTTATAATCCACCTACCATCCAGGTCAATAATGATTTTTATGGGGGCCAATTAAGAATTTATGTATTAAGATAGCAACCCCATGTTTTTTGGATGGAGAAGATGGACATACTTGACCACCCAGTCCCTTTTAAGTCTGTCGACATCCTCTGATAAAAGTTTAGTTTCTGTAAGAAAGCAATATGTGTTTTATGCTTTTTAAGATAGGTAAGTACTTGCTTATGTTTACAAGGCAAGTTGAGTCCCTTAACATTCCATGAATGTAAGATTAGATCACCATGGTACTAGGATATAAGGTAATTAGTTACAAATAGGAATGAGGGACTCAATACCATTAATTTGGAGGATGTCACAGATTCAAAGGTAAATATATATAATAAACAAATGTATGCAGGGCCCTTAACTTGTATGGGTTCAAGATGATTGAGTATTTGTATTCATTTTGTCTCAGTAGAGGAGAGTATAGAGATAGGAATATCAAGTAATTAAACATTAGAACCAACAAACTTAGTATAAACTCAGTAACAAGAATATTAATTTGAAACTTTTATGAAATGCAGAGCAATAAGAATCGGTAAATATACCAGGACTCTCATTCTACACTACTAGGCGTGTAGAGTAATTAGTGAATCTCAAGATACGGTTTACCCTATAATCTTAGGATACTAAACTTTATATAACAGTATATTAAAGAAGTGTAACTGAGATTTGTGCTGAGGTAATTAAAGCATTACCCTGAAAAAACAAAACATCATTCTACCAAATAAAAAGGATAATTATGTAATAGTGTTAAATTCCAAACATAATGAATTAGCTTGGACCTAGCAATAAGTCCAATATTAAATAAAGTATACCAACATGATGGCAGATAATGCTGAAACAGTGTGAACCAGATAAAAGGATGCCTGATGTATTAATCCACATAAGCTAGATTAGGAATGCAGTATATACTATAGGTTCATAGTGCATCAGTGTAATGTGGAATCATTTTATAAGTTCCAATGATCTGGAAGAAAATGGGATGAAGAATAATGTGAAAAGGCGGAAAACTCAATGTATAGAAATACAATTGGAAGCATATTTTGTGCAAAATCTGTGAGACATAATGGAATGCACCTGATGCACTCATGTACCAGAAGTGATGCAAAATAAATATTAAATAAGTAAATGATTTTAGAGTATTTGTCTAATCATCCTCCACATTCCAAATGATAGGATTTATGTGGAAAATGCTATAATAGTAGGGGTTAAGGGCACACTGATATGAAATACAGAACTCTATATGTGTATGTATGCGCCTGACCACATGGTGGCGCTAAAAGCTTATGAAAATTAGAGTCTAAATAGCAATTATATATACTAATGTCTGGCACCACACAAGGATTAATTAGAAGAGATCTTACAAACATTGTAATATTTATTCTTTCTCTCATTTATTTTTTTTCCATTGAATAACATTGAGAGTAACTCCCAGAAGGATTAAATACCTCCAGTGTCAATTGGCTCACCTCCCACAGACAGATACAGGCTTCTCAGCAGCAATAGCGATTTACTGCATTTAAGTGCTCCAAACCTGTTGGGTGCGATAGAGACTGCGCTTTGGTAAATGTACCAAAGGAATCGAGTGAGGTGGTGAAGAGGGGGATTCTGGTGAGAAACTGCTATATCACATCTAATTATGGGCCATAGTATTTATTACAAATTTATTTTTTAGTGGAAAAGCCTCAGGTAGTCATGCTCTTCGATTTTCTTCTTCTTTTCTTTTGGGTGGTTCAGATGATTTAAAGGGAGAGCTGGACACAAGATCAGCCCAGGAAGAATCAGGAGAGTCATTACCCGTTGAGAGCTTCTTCTGGTCTTGAGTAAAGGGTCGGATACAGTCTGTCTCAGATCCTCCATAGATGAGTGCAGATCTTCTTGGAGCAAGATCTTCTTGGAGTGGGGAGAATTTGTTAGACAAGGTAAGAGGAGTAGAAAACTGATGTAACGCTCCACATGGGAAGCTGGAGAGGTGGAAATATTATTTAAACAGCAGGTATTATTATTTAGAGAAGAACCAGATACTTTTTTTCTTGTATGCATGCGGAGCTTCTGGCAGGAGCTACAGTGGCATATATGATGGCTGCAGATTTCTCAGGGACCTGAAGGACAGTTTCAGCAGGAAGGGCAAGACATTGTAATTGCAAGTGCTTGTGCTGGAGCAGGAATGAGCTGCATTAGCATCGCAAGGCAATGTAAGTGTGGGCTGTGTCCAATTCAGAAATTCAGAGAGAGATTCTGGGGTACTGAAATCTCTGGTAGAATCATTCAAAAAAGATGCATTGTTGCAGGGTAAAGCAGTGCAAACTTAATTCCACGCTGATGAAGGATTGTTTTAATGGGGTTGTAAGCTTTTCGTTTGTTAGATAATTCTTTAGAATAGTCTCTGAAAATTAGGATTCTGTTTTCTTGCCAAGTAAGTGCACCTAATTGCCTCACTTTTTAAGAATCAGTTCAGTATGTGTGTGGTTTAGAAATCTGGCAATGCGGGCCTGGGTTTCTGGTCGGGTCCAGGCCTCGGATTTAAGGTGCAGTGCAATCTCTCGATGATTAGGTCTTGGCTAGCTGGTAATTTTAAGCAAGAAGGAAGTACATGAGTTAGAAGAGCACTGGTGTCTCCTAGTTCAACACCTTCAGGAAATCCAGAAATCTAAGGTTGTTACGTCTGTTTCTATTTTCAATATCATCTATTTTGTCCTGAAGGTTCCTAATAACTCTGTCCTGCTCCTGATGGTAGCCTGTAATGTGTTAATGGAATCTTCATTTTGAGATGCTTTAACTTCAGTAGCGCTGATTTTTGATCAAGTGCCTGCATATTATTGATATTTTGTTGAGATGCAATTTTAATACATTGATTTATTTAGTTGCTGAAACACTGCCTCCACTCTATTAAGAGAGCTGTTATGTGGAGATTGGTTTGCCATTATTGTAGGCCTTAATAGAGAAATTGAAAAGCTGTAGATAACTCGTTCAGTAATTATGAGGCAATAAAAATACTGTACCAGAGCTGTTCTATGATGTACATATAATAAGATCTCAGATGTTGGTGAAGGTAGGAAGTCTGGAATCTGTAGGATGGATGATGATATTTGTGAATCCAGGGAGATGAAGAATCAAGCAGCCATCTTCAGCACAGCGCCTCTGGCTGTCCCACTGAATTATTTTCATTGTCTCCCCAACCCCACTTTCTTTCAACAAATATTAAAAAACAGCTTTCAGCCTTACACAAAACATTCACTTCCTTCAAACCCCAGCACACAAAAACAACCAACTGTCTCTTTTTTACTGTTAGTACTCTCCCAGCAGCACAATGGCACAGTGTCCTGATGCAAAGTTCAGTTTTATGGAACACAACACTCAGTCATCTGGAAACAAAAGAAATATATAAAGACATACCTATTTTAAAAAATGAAAATTACACTGATAAAAAACTTGGCCCATTGCATAAATAGAACATACAATTCCCTATCAAAATATCTCAGATATTTTCCCTCGAAGAGTTTGACTTATGGCATCACTCGTGGCTTTGCCACTCATGATGCCAAAGGTCAAGTAGCACTCAGAAAATATCAGAGATATTTTTGATGGGGACATTGCATATCCTACATACATATATATATATATTTATAAAATGGGTAGGAAAAATTATGTCTGTTGATTTGTTGGAACACATCACATGACTATTCGCATATCAGAACGCGACTGCACACCTGCACTTTACCCCTCCAAAACAATTTTGACATTTTCAAGAAAGATAAACCACTCTGAGGTGTGCGGTCACGCTTTGATATACACATGCCTTGGGTGGTTGATGCACACCAAGGCATGCATATATCAGAGCGACCACACACCTCAGAGTGGTTTATCTTACATACACATATATATATTAGAGGCAAAAACTCAGTTTAATGCATCAGTTAGGGTTGTTCACAGCAAAAAAGCTAGGAAATTCAGGGTTAGAGTTGAAAGCCCCCTTGGACCCCTCAGCCCTTCCCCAACTGGTATCAGGGTGTGCGCTGGGGTCGTCTGCCTAACTCTCACCCCATCACATGTGTAAGGATGCTGAGGTATAGGAGAATGGGGTGAGAGTTAGGACCGACTGACCTGTCCACTCCGATGCTGGTTGGGGGGACGGGCTGAGGGTCCAAGGGGCTTCAACCCTAATCCTGAATTTCCTAGCTTTTTGGCTGTGGAACAACCCTAACTGATGCATTAAACTGAGTTTTGTCTCTAATTTCCTTCTTTCTGAGAATGAGGATGATAAATAATGAAAGTAATGCAGTGGCGGCAGCGTGGACCCTTTGGGCCCTGTCCACCACATGATGTCTTGTTACACAGTAACAGGAACTTCAAAGCAAACACAAGCGACAACGGTAATGCACATGGCAAAGCAAACTTAAATGGCAAAGCAAACATTAATAGAAACACAAGCATAAAGTGATGCCGAAGCAAACAGTTGCAGTACATAAACAGAGACATCAAATAGAAGTGCATACGGACGCAAATGGTAACACACACATTCATGGTACCACAATTGTAAAAGCAAATGGCAACAGTAACACCAACAATAACACAAAGTAAATAGAAATGCAAGCATCGCATTAAATGCAAACCGTAACGCACACATTCACAGAACCACAATTGTAAATGCAAATGGTTACGGTAACAGCAACAATAAAGCCAATAAAAACAGAAATGCAAGCATACGAAAATGCAAACTGTTACACGTAAGGGCATGGTACCCCAATAGTAAATGTAAATGGTAACAGTAACAGCAACAGTAAAGACAACAGAAAGATAAATGCAAGCGCATACAAAACACAAAACTGTTACGCACATGGTGGCGAGACAGGAATGGTGATTCAATGGTAACAGAAGCACAACTGGAAAAGCTAACTGTCACAGTAACAAAAGAGCAGACCCTTCTTTTCCCCAAAAGCTGCATTGAAAAACAAATTGAAAACAAAGAATGTATGCATTATAATTGACTTCGAGCGAAAAGTACAACTTGGAATACTAAATTGTTTATATCTCAGGAACCGTATAACGAGGAAAAAATTACAGTTTTGTATGAATTATTACTTTCCTGGCTAGTTTTTGGGGGCTAAGCATTTTTTGACAAAAGCCCGTATCTGCATACGATTTCTGAGATCACGGTCCCTGAAAATGAGACAAACTCCATAATGTTATCCTATGGGAAAAACTGTCAACTTTGGAGTGCTGTCACTTTGCCACCCTGTAACATTTTTCTCCAAACCACCTAAAGGCACATTTGTAGGATGCTGGTTTCTTCCTCCAAATTTCAGCCCAAAAGACCAAACCGTTATTTTCCAGCAGAGCGGCAAAGAATTCCTGTAATATGGCAGATGCCGGAATGTTATCCTATGGGAAAGAGTGCCAATTTTGTAGTGATGTAACTTTGCTGCCCTGTAATATTTTTTGACCAATCCACTAAACATCATATCTGTGGGATGTTGCCTTTCTTCCCTCAAATTTCAAGTAAAAAGACCAAACCATTTCGAGATATTCAATGTCAAAGATTGGCAAAATTTCCCTATCTATTCCATTATATAAAAATCTGGCTATCTTGTCCTATTTTACGATCAAAGATCACGATCAAAGAATCTCATGATCAAAGAATTTGCAGCCTCATGATCAAAGAATTTGCAGGCTCATGAACAAAGAATAAAAATGTAATAAATCAAAAATAGAAACAATTGCAGTAAACCAACATCATGGTTCAACAGAACGAAGCCCCTGAGTAAAACCCATTCTCATTTGACTTCCTAGGACACCCCTGGGCTAAGCAAATTGAATTTTAAATTGGGCCATCTTATCCCTCACTTACGATGCAAGATCGTGATCAAAGACTCTCATGATCAAAGAATTTGCAGCCTCATGATCAAAAATGGTTAAATGCGACTTATTCACCGAGTTGAACCAAACCAATGGCATGGTTCGACAGAACGCACCCTCCTGAGCAAAACAAGCCCTCATTTGTGTCCCTAGCCCACTCCTGAGTCAGGATATTAGTGTTTTAGGTCACGATGCAAGATCGCGATCAAAGAATCTCACGATCAAAGAATTTGCAGGCTCACGATCAAAGATCGTTAGCAAACCACAATTAAGATATTAAAGCTTATAACTCTATTTTTGACCTATTTGGATGGAACCAAAGCCATGGCTCAATAGATCAGGGTCCCCTGAGTAAAACCCATTGACGTTTTACTTCAGAAGTGACCCTGAGCTGAGATATTTTTGTGTTTTGATTGGGAAAACTGAAAACAAGATGGCGGGCCTCAGGTCAAAGAATTTTGAAAATTCCTCAGGAACAAAGATTCTTGAACTGTGAGACTGCAAATTCTTTTGATCGCCAGGTGAGACCAGATGGCCAGAACCCCATTCTTTGATCGCAAGATATACATACTGTATAAATTTTCCCATTGACCTATAATTGGAACTTAAAGAGCCCCTGACTATTAGAAAAACTTGGAAAAAATTTGAGATTTAGACAGTCCAGTTTATATTTCATGTACTTTCTGTAATTATGTTCTGTTTTCTTTATTACTGAAGACAGTTGTATGAAAGAGGCTTATTGTCCCTTAGAATTAATCTGCTCTTTCTGTTATCCTACATATGACATCATAATCCAAGTTGCACCTGGAAATGAGCTTCTGTTCATGGTGCTTAACCCGGTTAGCAACTTTCAAATAAATAAGTAAACAAAATAAATGATCCCCATTTATGGCATTGTAATTATCCCTCAGCAACAGACTGCCATGTCATAAACAGAACTGTGATGTCAGATGTAGGCAAGCAGCAGAACAGATAGGGCAGCGATCCGTTTACATGCAAATGTCCTTAGTAACAAAGAAGCATGAGAAATACAGAAACAATATTCAAGTACAAGCTAACTTGTGCTAAACATTGCATTTTCTTAAAGTTGTCACAACGATTGTCAGGGCTCTTTAAAAGTGGCATAACTTTTGAATGCCTTAATATTTTTCACCAAACAAAAAGCAACATGTTCAGCCACCAAAGCTCTTTCAAACAAGCCATCTTGCAGAGCAGCACTCCACACAATGGCTGTGCAGAACCACATTAAGAATGCCAAAAGGTGCCTCAAAAATTGATAATTTTGCATTTTCAGCTTTTGTATACAAGACCAGCACTCCAACACAAACACAAGTTGTCAAATCAAGAGATCTAGTGCACCCCAATGTGAGTACCAAATTTCAGGCAAATCCATTGAACGGGTCCAAAGTTATTAACATCCAAACTTTTGACTTTAGTATGTAACTGGCTGATCAACCTTAACTATAGTGGCATGACCATGCTGCTATATATACATATATATATATATATATATATATATCAACTTGGCTTCCTGGCCATTGACCTTTGAGTAACCATTGCCTCAGTGCTTGTGCACTGATGTTCTTTTGTCTTTAGCTTGTTTTTGTTTTATTGGGTTCACCACAACATAACCCGGATAGACCACCTTAGGGTAGCTGGTTCATTCCACTAGGGTATTATATGGATGAGGCACACTGATGAGTCCTGGTAGAACAAAACACGTGTCTGTGTCTTTCTGTTGGCACCCTTTGCAAACTGTGTCAGAGGCCTTTGGCGCCATGCATTTTGCTTAAAGTTGAACCAGCATAATATTTTGTGGTGATTTGCATATACAGCCCTTGGTGCTTTGCATTGTGGGGTATGTGTGATTTGTATTTCTTTGAAACTTGGCTTCCGGCCAATGCCCTTTGAGGTAGCTATTGCCTCAGTGCTTGTGCACTAAGGTTCTTTTGTTATATATATATATATATATATATATATATATATATATATATAACATAGAAACATAGACTTTGATGGCAGATAAGGACCGCTTGGCCCACCTAGTCTGCCCATGTCCCTACCTAGAGGATAAGCTGCAGATCCTATTTAACCAACAGCCTATTTTTCCTACCCCCCACAAAAATTGCCTCATGTCTGTCCCATGCATTCTTGAATTCTGTCACAGTTTTAGACCCCACAACCTCCTCAGGAAGGCTGTTCCATGCATCTACCACCCTCTCTGTGAAAAAATACTTCCTCACTTTGCCCCTGAGCCATCCCCCATGTCTATCTCTCTCCCTCTCTCTCTCTCTCTATATATATATATATATATATATATATATATATACAGTATATATCTATATAGATATATTATTTGCCAAATTGATGTTAATGCAGACATTAGGGTTGTAAAATAAAGCGTACAAAGATGGGGAATGATTTTCAGAGTACTGGTGAATCAGTGGTGGGGTCTTACTTGGGGTTGTCAAACCTAATGCCCATGACCCCAGCTCATAGCCTCCCTGTCTGAAGCACAAGATACAGCTCCAATCTAGTACCTCATAGTGATACAGTATGGCCAACATAATGTGACCTTGTCTGATCCACGGTAGGGTGGACATTAGGTTGACAACCCAAGTAAGACTCCACCACTGATTCGCCAATACTAAGGAGATCCAAATCCCTAATGTTTTTTCATTTCCCATCTTTCTACACTTTGCAATTTTACAGCCCTAAAGTCTACATCAACATAGTTTTTTGCAAAGAATTTCCCTTCCTTTGAGATAGTTGAATTGTATCCTCCTTTGGGACCTGAACAAAATGAACTAAATACAATACTGGAGACAGTCATGATGCAGTGCATGGGCCCAGCAGATCATGGCACACATCTCAGTACCTTGTGAGTGAAGTTCTCTGACCCACCACAGGGTGTGGAGTCTGCACCAAAACATTACTCCACCCCTACCCAGGCAGTGACTGGTACTGCATGCAGCAGCACCTTCCCCATCAGCCCTGTCCCAGAAAACCTGCTCACTGAATTTACACCTGAACTCAGCTTACTGGCAAGGTAATGTAGCGTGTTCCCCAGAGGTGCAACAGACATCCCTGCAATCAATGTTACTTAATCAATTATTTGTTTTTAATATTTTGACCCCAAACTTTCAATATATTCTTCTTATGACCCCACCTCTTAAACCCCATGGGTGAAAATGTTCAAATCTGTGCTGAAATGCCATTCCATGCCACAGGTGTGAAAACACATTGCAGACAGGATGTGAGAAAAACAGCTGCACTGTTCATGAAGTGGTGTGAAAAATGGGTATGTTGAGAAGCTGGAGTCAAAATACTGTAAATTCCCAAAGTTGTGCACCTGTGTAGAAACTGCACAATGCACGCTCATAATGCAGACATTTTTGAAATTTTCAACAAATTTTAATGGTCTTTGGGACCTCACCTCATGAACACTGGCACCATTGTTTTGTTAGCTTGTCTTGAAAGTTGATTCCACACAGTGACCACAAAGTTACCTTCTGTGCCTGACTATTGAAACAACAGTGACAGTGTTCATTAGATGGGGTCCCAAAAGCCCATGTTGAAAATCTGTGAAAAATTCCAAAATGGCAAAAGATATCACCAAAAGTTCAAACACCATTGGAAATACATTTTACAGCATTTACCTTTATTCCTCAGTGCATGGTTCAGCTTTGAAGAGTGCAGACATGTCCCAGTCCACAAAAGATGACATCAGCCACCTCCGGGGTAAGTATAGGTTAAGGGGGATGTGGGGTGGTGGGTGCTCAGTTGGAGAATTGAGTTGGGGTAGGGAGACTGTGGTGATGATGAGGGACTGTTTTCTATTTTCAGGTTAAAAACACAAAAAGACATTGTGGGGTGTTTTTTTCTTTTCAGGGAAACATGAAAGTAATTAAAGTATTTCAGGACCCTGGAGGTGGGCTCCCCAGTGTCCCACACTGCTGGGGGTGTGTAAATGCCAATATGGGGATTGGAGCCCCGATGTCGACAGAGTTAATAAATAAAGGGCTTCACAGGGGAAAGCATCCCAGTGTCAGAAAAGAATTACAAACAATACAAATTAAATAAATAAATACATAAACTGCCACTGGGGATTGGGGCACCCCAGTGTGCAGAAAACAGTTTGAGGCACAGTCAGGATGCATGGTTACAATGACAGTAGCCCCATCCCTGATACCAGTCATAACAGCAGCCTCCTGAACTACACGACACAGCTGTCCTCAATAAACAATGACTGTGTCATATAGTGTGTTCTATATAACACAGCTGTTGTTTATTAAAGACAGCTGTGTCATAAAGTGCAGATATATGACACAGCTGTCACTTATTAAAGACAGCTGTGTCGCATATGTCTCAGTCCACAGATGATGACATTGGCCAACCTCCTGAGGTAAGTATAGGGTAATGGGGTGATGCTCAGTGGGAGGGTCAGGTTGGGGGTAGGGAGATGGCAGGGATGACAAAGGACTGTTTTCTTTTTCAGGCAAAAAAAGAAATAAGATGTTGCAGGATTTTTGTTTCATTTCAGGAAAAATCTGAACTAGATAGCAGTATTTTGGTCACACTGGGGTGGGCTCCCCAGTGTCCCACACTGCTGGGGCTGTAAATGCTGGCATGGAGACTGGGCTCACCCGATGCCAGCAGAGTTAATATGTAAAGGGGCTGAAATGGGGAAGCAGCCAATACTGTGGGTGGGCACCCGTGTTGGAGAAGAATAAGAAACAATACAAATAAATAAATTAAATAAATACATAAACAAACTGTCACTGGAGATTGGGGCCCCCAGTGTGCAGATCACAGTTTTATTAAGGCACAGTTAGGTTGCTGGGGCTACAAGAACAGTATCCCCATCCCTGACCTATGAGTGGCAAGAGCACCAGCCTAGACTATATGACACAGCTGTATTCAATAATTGACAGCTGTATCTTTTAGTGCAAGTACTAAACAACACAGCTGTCATTTATTAAAGACAGCTGTGTCATTTGGTGCAGGTCACGCTGTCGCAAAATTCAGTTATTTATTTATTTATTAGCTTTTGGTAACCGGGTAAGTGCGCTAGGCAACAGACCTGCCTATTTTCAGGCACGACCGGGAGAGCACAGGACATTGGTTACAATATGCAGAAATGCACAGACATAATATAGGTGTACAGGAGCAAAACAAGATATACATTGAGTAGCACAGTAATAGTTACATAAGGGTACATTTTAGGCATAGATCATAATAAGGATGTAAAATAAAGCAATTAGGGTAACCATAAGACAGCTGAGGACAGTAAAGACATCAAGGTTCATAGCCACCTAGACAAGCATATTGCATGGGAGAACATTAGTGTAGTACTCGGGTCAGACCCGACAGCCTGCAGTGGGACAAAGCAAATTAAGAGCATTTGCATTGGCCAGAGGCTAGAAGGTGGGTGAACAGTGAGTTTTGAATTCTCGATGGGAGGCTGAAGTTTCACCATAAGGGGAGTGAGTTCCAGAATTTGGGAGCAATGGGCAAATGCCTGTTCACCCATTTTGTCATGCAAGGTCTAGTGAAAGCATGGGGACAGAGGAAGACCCTGAGGGCAATGGGTGTGTGAGGCAGGAGTCAGGAGGTTGGCAAGATAGACAGGGCAGTGAGGTCTAGACAGGAGTCGATAAAGCAGCCCAGGGAGTAGGCTCGAATATCCTTAGGTGACAGCCAATTTAAGCCAGCGGAAAGGAGACAATGATGGGTAAGACATGGGGCAGTTAAAGGCGAATCTACAGATGTTGTTGTAGACAGTGTCCCATTTGTGGAGTGTAGCAGAGTTTGCAGCAAAGAGCAGGGCAGAGCATATTGGAGCTGGGGTAAGAGAATACCTCTCAACAGAAAGTCTAGCAGAAGGAGTGAGGGAGTGGCGCACATGATAAGCTCTGCCAATTTTAGCATTGACAGCATGGCACACCATATTGACATGTTGAGACAGGTCAAGTGTGGGATCCAAAGTGACCCCAAGGTACTTGAAGGACTCAGTGTTTAAGATGAGGGACCATCAAGGCATTGAACCCGGAGCCTGTTCGAGGGGCAGACAGTTTCTTAGAGGATCCGAATAGCATAGCACAGGTTTTTTCTAGGTTCAGGATTTGGTGGTTGCTAGAGAGCCAGGTCTGCAGGAATTGGAAGTCATTAGTGAGAGTGGAGTTGATGGCAGCAACCGATTTTGACCCAGAGTGAGAACAAGGTCATCTGCGTACATAAGAATGCAGCTATGCCGGACATGGTGGGAATATCATTTAGGAAGAGGAAGAAGAGTAGAGGTCCAAGAGTGGATCCCTAGGGAACTCCACGGGAGATGTCTATGGGGAGGAAAGGGCCTTGTGAAATGCTACTGCCTGAGTCCGATTGTCAAGATTGCTTTGGAACCAGGAGAGGCTTGGTCAGATGCTCCAATGGATTGAGTTTCTTTAGCATGAGAGGATGGTGTACCATGTCAAGGCTTTAGACAGGTCGATAAAGCAGCCCCAGTGAGTAGGCCATGGTCCATATTATTTCTGATGTCATTTGTAAGTTGTGTAAGTGCAGAGGTGGTACTGTGACCGGGCCAGAAACCATGTTGGCACGGGGTTTGAAGATTAAACATGTCAAGGTGAGCAGCAAGCTGGCGGTGGACTATTTTTTCAAGCAGCTTACTGAGGTGGGCAGAAGAGATATAGGGCGGTAGTTGGACATGAGTTTGACATCGCCCTTTTGTGTATAGGGATGGTTCTGGCAGTTTTCCAGGTGGATGGGACAGTAGATGTACGAATCGAGAGGTTAAAAAGCCAGGTGATAGGTCTGGTCAGCCAAAGTGCATACTGCTTAAGTATGCAGGATGGATGCCCTCAGGCCCTTGACCCCAGCGTGCGGAAGGGAGTTAAGTAGCTTGCAAACTTCAAGGTATGTGGTTGGAGCCAGAACGAAAGGGAGGGTGGGAGGGGTGAGGGAGGAGAAGAGGGACAGTCAGGTTGTGGGCTAGTTAGAGTAGCGACTGGTGGAGAAGAAAAAGGGCATTGAAGGCGTTGGCAATGGTGTCATGGTTGGTGCAGTGAACACCTTGAATGTTCATGTCAGTTGGATTCTGTTACTTGTCGTTGCCGAGAATGTCCTTAATTTTGGACCAGTACCTCGCGCGATTTGTAGAGGATGTTATTAGTAGGTTCCTATAGTAGGTGCTTTTGGCAATACGAATTTGTCTTTTGCAGTTGTTACGTAATGCACGATAGTCTTCAAAGTCTGCACGGAGGTGGGAGATCTTCCACCTGACCAAAGTTTGTCCCTAGACTTGAGAAGTTGAAGCAGGGGCGTGTTAGCCACTTGGTTACTTTCCCTGCCATCCTACATGTGGTAGAATGTTCATTTTTTAACTGTGCATGCTCAGAACTGGAACATTTTATTAAATAATTTAAAAGTACTTAATAGTGGGACCAAAAACACAAACGCACACACCTTTGACCACCTCTATCAAACCTGAAAGTTTCAGGTTTCAAAGCCTCCTATTTTTTTAGTTATTGGGTGGCAAAAACAGTTTAAAAATGTTTAAAACTGAGACTTTTGTATTTTTTTTTGCACCTCGGCAACTTTGTCTCCCTGAACCAATCTACATGATATTTACAGGATCAAGAGATGCTGGAACAGGGGCTAAGCTTTCCAAATTTCATGTACATTGGTTGAATGCAGGCAAAGTTATTAAGGTGCAAATATTTGGGTTTAACATAGAAGTGCTTCTGCAACCCTAAATATGCAGGCGTGACCAGGCAGCGACGCACTAGTGTAATATCTATCTATATATATATATATATATATATATATATATATATATATATATTATATATATATACACACACACACACACACACACACATATACAGAACACACACACACATCACATTATACATCCAGTCCTTATCCCTTACCATAGAGGTTGGCTTGTGAGGTGCCTGGCATAATCTCGGCCTGCTTCTGGTTTGTACGAGCCATTGTTACAAGCTATGCTCCAGGGGTGACTGTGGAGGCAAAAGGAAAGGGCGTGAACATAGAGTGATGTCTCGCTTACTCCCAAGTCACAGAATGCTAACCAGGGCCTCTGCTGACCAGAGAGCTTGTCCTCTTTTCAAGCTAGCCTACTCAAAATGAGTAGGTATGCTCCTTGAACTAAGAGGGCAGCCATTAGGCTTCACCATAAGGGGTGAGCCACAATCTGCTGGCTACTATACAAACATATGAGCATACACAATTTGCCAACAGATAAAGGCCTAGTGGTTTATCAAGTCTGCTGAATGTGCAGCTAGCACCCCTTATTCTGCAAATAGCTGGTGAAGATTTTGCACCACTTTCAGAAGGTTAATTGAACCCCAAGAGGGTTAATAAAATGTTAATTGACTGTATGAGTGATGGTGGGAAGGCCTGAGGTAACTCCTGAGAAAAAGACAAACAGGCAAAAATAAAAGTGAAAAACACTGAAATCACAATGGGAATATCTAATAGTTATTAGGAATTACAGTACATGGCTATTTCTCCATGTTAACCCTTGGATTAAAGTGCAGAACCTTTATCTTTGAAAGGAACATTTTGACTGGCTCACAGTCGTATTCTGAAAAGTGGATTGTCCCTCAGATTAAGGATTGAACTGTATTTGTAAGAAATAGTGAGGTAAGCATTTATGATGAACTTGTGTGTGGGGGCTAATATTAACTTGCATCTTACCTATGTACTGTACATAGATTCTGAGCTGTACATTACTAACCTGATAACTTGATTATGTCTACAGACAGCTGCAAACCTTGCTGGGGTGGCGAGGAGACCTCGCTGCAAGAGGGGCCCCCAACCGAACACTTAGTGCATGTGGGACAGAGGCCCCGACTCTTACTAGTCGGGCCAAGCGGCCTCACACATCAAGACAAGACACCCACCTCCCAGCACTGGAGCAGGTGGATGACCTATACTGAGGACTTCTGTTTTTTCATCATTTCAACCTGTGCCTACTTACTGGGCTCCTTTCTCACTTGCAACAGAGTTTCCTCTCACCGAGCTGACACCACCTGGGACTGCAAACAGGTGGTTAAGAGTCTGCTGAGCCCCACGGTTGCTACTGGTTCAGTAGCACAAACAAAAAGGCACAACAACTGGGTGCCAAATTTGAATCAAGCAACAGCGCCCGATTGGATCTTCACCTGCAGTGACGCACCAACTCAGTCCATCCTAAAAGCCAGAGTGGAGCCTCGCTGAAGCCACTACAGACAGCTGCAAAACCTTGCTGGGTAGCCCCAACTGGAACACTTGCAGGGTGTGGAGCAGAGGCCCCGACTCTTAATAGTCGGGCCAGGCGGCTTCCCACACTCGCACAAGACCCCACCTCCCTGCATCAAGCAGGCGGATGACCCGACACTGAGGACTTCTGTTTTCTGCCACCCACCCGCCCCATTCCCTCCCCATTAAATACATGCTTGTCATGCCCACTTGAACTGCTGAACAAATCATCCGAGAACAAGGCGCTGGGCACCGTGACACCCGTCCCTCCTATGCTCTGGACCCACCCACTGCATTGGACTCATATGTGACTAGGAGCCCTGGTCCTCAGCACTGTGACCTCACTAGTGCACCTCCTGAATAAGGTCTGCACTAATACTCAATGCTAAAGAAACTACATGCAATGTAATGTTATTTAACTTCTTTCTAATGGCTAATACTAATACTCTATGCTAACGCAGCTACTAGCTATGTAATGATATTTAACTTCTTCTAAATGCCTCCAGCTATGTATTATTATATATCTCTTCTGTAAACACACTCAAGCAATACCTACTAACTACTCAAAACTGACCTAATAATCTGTTGCTATGCTGTGCCTTGTAAAGTGTGCTTAAACTGCCAAATCAAAGGATTAGCTAGCTACTTCTCAAAAATAACTGTACACTAGACAGTGCAAACCTGTTTGACATAAGACTAAACTACTAAACCTAAGGAAAGGGCTGAAACCACTATTCTGCCAAACACAACCTAGCCCAGGGCAAGGGTAGTGAATTCTTCTTCTTTCACCCAGGTAGCCTTGGCCAAAGACTAGCCAAGAGGCCCAACCCCTATAACAGGTGAGTCGGAGGCTCATTACCTGATAACACTAACCAATAACAGCTTCTAAAAGCTCAACTTGAACCAGGGTGGACCCCCAATGGGCAAATCTAGACCAAAAGGAAGGAGCTGACCCTAGCTAAACCCAACACCAACTTGACTGGTGGTACCTTCTACTGCTACCCCTATCGAGACTACACAATGGAGCCTCACCAAATGCCTGCCCCAGCACCCCAAAGTGCACAAGACCTAAGCACCCCCTCCTAAATAGGGGGTACTTATTGCTTTAATCTACTCACTATCTCTACTTTGGGTAGACAGGATCATTGACCCAGGTCATCCTAAAGCATGGGTCCATCTGCATACTGGCCTCCGAATTTCCATAATGGAATGCTCAGTTCAAGCTTGCTTGCTGTATCGTCAGCTCATGAGATAGTAAGAAAGGGCATATATTAGGAAGGATAAGTCGAAACCCACTCACTTCACCTAGCCCTAAGCTTCTGTGCCTGATAGCAGCTCTGCTTCTCCTGGCAGGAGATATTCAGCCCAACCCAGGCCCTAGCACCACCAACATCTCAGTATCATCCCTCAGGACCCTTGCTGGGTGTCTGCAAAGGGTCTTAAGATAGCACATATGAATGTATGTAGCATCAGACCCAAAATACACAAAGTCCAAGCCTGGCTTAACCTATACAAGCCTGATGTCCTAGCAATCTCAGAAACCTGGCTAAAGCGCACATCCTTGACCACAAGGTTCAGGCACTGGGCTATAGTTCCTTCTGAAAGGACAGGTAGTCCAGAAAAGGGTGGCATACTAATCTACACCAAACAAGACCTAACTGTATCACCTCTAAGCCTGCAGCAAAGCCCTCTCTGACGGAGAATCTATATTCATCTGCATTACCTTAGACAGACCAAGCAATTACTATTGGGTGTGTCTACAATCCTCCAAAGATGGCCCTCCAATCCCTCGAGGCCATCACAAATGCCTTGACCTCAGAAGTCTCAACAGAGCTTATCATTCTAGGAGACATCAACCTCAGCTGGGCCCAGGACCCAGGCCATGCCCTGATGTCACTGACCCAAGAGGCAGGACTGACGCAAGTCATCTCTGAACTGACCAGACTGAACTACAAAACTGGGAATCACACCACCCTCGACTGGGCCCTGGTGTCCAACCCTGCCAGCACCAGCTTGCTGGCACTATAGCAGACTCCTTAAGCGACCATTCCCGATCTTCTGTATCTGGAAGAACAGGGCATCAAGGATCCAGCCCAGAATCCCTCACCAGGACTACACCAACTTCTCGGGAGGGCAATTTAATGATTACCTAAGCAGTCGGGACTGGAGCCCAATAACACTCCTCCTACTCTGACAGAGGCCCTCGAATACTTCCAGGTCCAACTATGTACAGCTGCCAACCTCTTTGCCCCTCTCAAAGATTAAGAGCAAAGGGCAGCAGCTACAAATGGAAAACCTCATCCTCAAATCCCTAATGATTAGCGGGACAAGGCCTGGAAAAAGTAAACTCTCCACTTCCAGCTGACCTTGTGGCATACAAAGCACTAAGAAACAAAGCCAAGAGTGCCATTAAACTTGCTAAAAGGGATTACCTCACAAACCTCAGAAAACCAACTTAGGTAACCCTAAGCAATTCTGGAACCATGTCAATGACCTAATCAAGGGCAACAAAAGACTGAACTATGCCCCATTGTGGTCAACAGTCAGCTCATAAGTGACCCCTCACAAATAGCAGCTGCACTCAACAACCACTTTACAGACCTCGGGGCCTACAAGGCTGGGCAGACCTCCCAGACCTCTGCACCGAATGTAAATGAACCAACTCACTCAGAATGACCCTCCTTCCACCTGAGACTAGTAAAGCAAAATTAGGTCCTAGCCCTCCTAAAGGTGCTGAAAGTCAAAGGCTCAGGGGACCTGATGGGATAAACCTCAGCTACTCAAGGCAGGGGCCACCTCCTTATTCAGACCCTTGACTTGGCTCTTAAATAGATCACTAAGGGAAGAATCATTCTAACCAGTGGAAACAGGCCAATGTGGTCCCAATCCACAAAGCTGGCCCCAGAGAAACCTAACTAACTACCGCCTATCTCCTGCTCTGCATACTTGCGGCTACAAGAAAGATTTGTCTATAGCCAGCTCCATGATTACCTGAGGCTTATCAGATTACAGACCCCTCTCAGCATGGTTTCAGAACCAACCATGGGACTGATACTGCCCTCATTAACTTCTCGGATGAAGTACTCAGAGCAATGGACAAAGGTATACCAAGAGTGCAGTCTTCATAGACCTGTCCAAGGCATTTGACCTTGTTGACCACAATCTCCTGCTCCTGAAACTGAATAATGTGGGCCTAGACCCCACTCACTAAAGTGGTTTGAGAGCTACTTAACTGGCCGGACACAAAGAGTCTCCTGGAAAGGAGCAATGTCGGGACCACTACCTCTAAAACAGGGAGTTCTGCAGGGCTCAACCTTGGCCCCTCCTATTCTCCTTATTCACCAATGAGCTGAGCACCTACTGTGGGGAAAGCTCAGTTGTCCAGTATGTAGATGACACAGTCATCTACCGATCCCTGGGGACCTAGCTCCTCTGGGTCCTCTCCTCAAAAGGACCTCTAATCCATCAAGGCATGGCTGAGAGAGAACAGAATGGTAAATGCAGACAAAACCAAGGCATGCTATTCAGACCCAGATCACTGGGTCATGACAGGACTGCATCCTTGCACCTTACCATGCTCGCTGGAAAAAGCATCAACGTAGTGCCCTCCTTAAATACTTAGGCCTGACTCTTGACCAAAATATCACATTCAAGGACCGTGTGGACCACATCACCAAGATCTTACACTGTAAACTTGGAACATTGTACTTACTCAGGGACCAGCTAATCCCTGAGGCTAGGCTATCTATTGCCACAAGTGTCCTGCTCCCTACCTTGTCCTGTCGCACCTAACATACAGAGCATGGCTAAGCAAGAGGTCTCAGGATGCAAATCTCTACAACAAAGTGGCTCTGTTCACTACGCAGGACCATCCACGACGCCACCACTGTGATACACTGGCCCAGTGTAACCATATAATGTACCCATGTCATCATCCACTGGCTCCAACTGCTTAACTGTTCATATGTGCACAGTGGGTCAACTTGACCTAGGAGAAACAATGAGTTTCACTCACACCATAGCAACATACCACACCACATGCCTACATGTCCTTATATGGTTCTAGCAGAAACCAAACTGTAAATGCAATCAAAACATGTCTAGACAAGTTCTGCCTAGATGCTAATAACAAAATGATTTTATTGGTACATGGGTGATTTTATGCTGGGGAGATGATATGTGTGTATATATATATATATATATATATATATATATATATATATATGTATACATATATATGCTTGTTTGCTTTTCCAAGAAGAAGAAAAAATGTAACATCAATGGCTGTATAACACCACGCTGAAGTAAATGTATCTTTACTCTTCCGACTGTGACTGTGTCATCTGTATTGTAATGTACATCTAGGTCCCGAGGTAATATGTAGCCTGGAGGACCCCCAGCTGTAATTAATTCCTCCGCACACCCAGCTACACTGGCCCTCCTTGACCGCTTGCCTGCAATACCCCTGCTTGTCCAGGCATACAAACTACTAAACCTGCCCTCCCAGCATGGCAGGAACTATAGCAATGAAACAAAACCCTAGGAGTCTACAGACATCCAAGCAAAGGCTACTGACTGTCCCCAGAGTAAGAACAATTGCAGGTGGCAGATCTTTCTGCTCCCTAGCCCCCAACCTATGGAACACTCCTCCCACCTCTGGTGCAGGAGGCCTCACTCATAAACTTCACACCAGACTAAAAGCACATATGATTGCCATGAGCACGTGCCTCTGCCACTGCTCATAACTGCCTCAAGCTCCCACAACACCCTCTCAAAAGCGAGCTAACTGAGAACCGCTCCCAAAAACCAGGGTACCCAGGTTCCCCAAACCCTATATACAATCTTTGGCATGGGAGGTTCTCTCCTGACAAAACTTCTCAACAACTCGCCATGCTTAATACTAGGCCTAGCAACATTCTAGTTAAGACTGTATCATGATGATAACCATGTAAGCAAACTGCATAAGTAAACCTGTATAATCCTGTAACCAAATGACTAACCACTGTATTATAAATGATTGTTATCCCGGTCGCCCTGCAAAGGGACCTTCAGGGCCCAGTGGGCCTACCCGGTCACCAAAATTAATAAATAAATAAATAAGTAATTGATATATCAGTGTGTAGTTATGTAAGCTGGTCAGCAGGTAGTGGACCCTACAGGTCTTAAGGGTTTTCAAGTCCTATATCTGTATAAGGCATCACAATACAATCGGACGGGCCATGCACCACTCCATCTGGACGCCCCTTGCCAAAACACTGCTTGCAACAATATTACTTTAGGTCAGCTAATAACAGAAATGCATGGGAGGACAGCAGGCAGTGCTTTGATGCAGGTGGGCATTCCTCACTTTAAATCAGTGTTCTTGTCTACGGGTGCCCTGTTCCATCCTCTATCCCCTAGGACCCCAACCTACACCAGACTTTTACGCAGTGCATTATATTCTAGCAAACACTGATGGGTGCTACATCCTCCCACATGGCACCACTGGCCACAAGGTATGTTTCAATTATTGCTCTTGCACAAAACAAAGTCTTTGAGGCTAACCCCAGGCCCAAGGGATCTAAAACAGTTTATTCTAGTACTTCTCCTCCTCTTGGGTAATATCCACCACAACCCAGACCCACTCAGAAATAATGACCCAGGTGTTAACCAAAAGGAAGCTAAAAATAATCCCCCTTAACATTGGTAGTCTATTCCAGACTGTTCATGTTGAAGCCTGGGTGGCACTTGTTAAACTTGACATAATTTCTAACAGAAACTTGGCTTTGTCCCCAAATCTCAGATGCCGCCCTTACCCTGACTGTTTACAATATATTTAGGAAGACTGCCAGGACAAATGGGGTAGTGGCTGTCTAATCTACCTTAGAACTTATCTACAGGGTTATAAAATAAAATTTACAACCTCACAAGAGACTGTGAATGGCTGGCCTGGCAGTTAAATACTAGAGAAGGGTCACAAATTTCTGGTCATATTGACAATGTATATACTACCAGGCAAAACCAATCTGTCCTTGAATCATTCGCCAGACACTTCAAACAAACTAGTCATAATTGGAAAACTATAGTCACCAGAGAATTTAACATCAGTTGGATAGCCAAGACAAGAACAACCCATAGGGGCACAGTGTTCAGCCTGTTCCTAGCTCAAGTAGTCACTAACACCACAGGACAAACTGTAAAATGGGAACTAAAAGCTTAATTGACTGGATCCTGGCTACTAATCCAGACAGACTAATCAAGTTTCTGTGTTTCCAGACTCCACCAGTGACCATTCTCCGGGACAATGTGTATGGATGGCAAAATCCCCAGGGCCCCAAACCATCACTAGCAGGGTCCTTCACAAAGATAAGATCACTGACTTTAAGGCTTCTGTGGCCCAGATAGACTACAGCTTTCTGAACATCATCACTGATATTGACATTGCCCTTGACTACTTCAGAAACCAAGTGAAAGCAGTCTGTGATAAATTTGTCCCTCTTAAAAGCATGTGGTTCGAGACACAGCAGCTGGGTGGGTCACCCCTGACCAATTAACCAAAAAGTGCATTAGGGATAACCTGTGGCACCAGGCAAGAGAAGTAGCTCAGGTCGACCTACAAAGGTACATAGCTACACGCACTAGGTGCACCAGTTTGACAAGACAGGCCAAAGCCTCACACTGCAAAAACAGCAAACTAGGTACAGGAGTAGCAGTAAAACATTTGGGGGTAATATAACAGAATTCCTGGGTGAAAGTGTAAAGCACCCCAAAAATGCTCAGTATTGATGGCATAGTCACCTTGGACCCAGCTGAGATAACCAACAATTCAACACAATCTTCACGGATCTCAGCTCTGTCCTCCCTTCTAATAATGGGTTAAGGGCTTGCAAAGGGATGGGACGATACTACCTAGTAGTTCTGGCTATGTCCCTGGTTACTTCAAATTCTATTTTAAGTAATTTGCAATAACAATAATGTTAACAAATATGTTAAAAATGTAAATTAACAAATATGTTAAAAAGGTTCTAGGAAAACTAGGATGGAGGCTGGCATGATAGACGTGAAATTACTGTCCTTAGCAGTTGAAGGTCTTGCCCAGCCCATTACTCAGATATTCAGCTTTTCACTGCAGTTTTCCCAGATCCCTGGAGTGGAAAGCTGCATTAGTCACACCTGTGTTCAAAAGTGAGACCACTCCAATCCGGACAACTACAGGCCAGTATTTATCCTCTCCTCCTGTCTAAGGCCCTAGAATGAATAGTATTGTCAACTACCTGTGCAAGTACAACATTCAATGCCCACAACAACATGGATTTAGAAAGCATCACAGCACTAGTACTGCCCTGTTAGAATATAACCACTTCTTGCACAAGACCCTTGATGGTGGTCATCTGGTGGGCACTATATACCATTGAACTTGACCAAAGCATTTGATCTTGTAAACCATAAGCTGCTGCTTGACAAGCTCGTTACTTGGCCTCTCACAGGACATGGTAACCTAGTTCCACTTACCTCACCAACTGTTTACAGAGGGTAAAGGTTGATGGTTCTTTTCTAATCTTAAAAAGTGTTTCAGTGGTCATGCGCTCTATTCTCAGTCCCTCCACTTTAGTGTATTCATAAACAGACTGTCAGAGGCCTGTCTGCTATCTAAGGTGCTCATATATACTAGCAATGCTGTTATTTATACCAGTAGTGCACAACAGACAAAACTATGTTCTGACCTCCAAAATGATTTTAGGCCCTTGAGAAATGGTTCTCGCTAATCACGCTAGTCTTAAACTACAAAAAAAGCAAGATTATGCTGTTCTCAGGGCCACAAGTGAAAAAAGGATCCTCCTTGTCATCCTAAATGATAAAGGAGATAAATTGGAGCAGGTTGAATCTTTCAAATATTTTGGCATAACTTTGCTAGCCTCACGAACAGAAAGCTAGACACACTGTTTAGGAATCACCTGAACCTCACCACCAAAGCAAGGCATCTTGTAGTGTCCTGCATGGTTGATCTGATTCTGGACTATGGCCTCCCTGTCTATGCAGCAGCAAGTGACTCCATACTTGACAGAGTTAGTGTAGTGCTTGGTAGGGTTTTCTTTGACATGCTTGCACATAGCTGCTCCCTTTATACCCAGATTAACTGTCTCACCCTACATGAAAGGCTAAGATTTCAGACCTGTTTGCATGCAAAAAAAAGCACTATTGGGCCTTACCCCATTAGCGATTTGTAACTTCTTCCACCCCATTAACAAGCAATACACTAGCAGGAGTATGTCTAGGAGTGCCCTAGAGATACTGGTACCTTTTCATAAAACTAGCCTTGGCAAGTGATCCTTTGCAGTAAGGGCATCTAAATGGCTCAACGACTTGCCTGAAACCCTTGTAGGACTCCCCAAAACTGCTCAGTTCAAGAAAGTGCTGAGAACAGAACTCACAAAAGTACTAAATACTTGAGTGCCCATAGGGCTGCTCTCCTTCTCCAGGGTGGAAGACTGAAGTCCCCACTGTTATACCACCACCTGGGTGACCATGGGTGGAAGTGCAGTTTGGGATGCAGTAAAGCAGGGAGGAGTGGACATCTGCCGAGGGCCTGGAGCAAGGGCATGTCTCTGTGTGCCTTCATCCCCTTGGCCTTCCTCGAGTGCTGGCATCTGAAGGGTGGGACCAGAAAATGAGTACAAGCCCCACATTTGTGCCTGGAGGTGGGCCCTGTGCCAGTGATCAGGGAATCAGGAGAAGCTTGGAGTGGCCGATCCTCTTAAGGTAAGGAAGGGGATAGGGAGGCCCCTCCAGCTCATCTGGGGTAATCTAGATGCTTGAGATTTGCAGGAGTGGTCACATGGGGACGGATGTATTATGTCCTCCAGTGCAGCCTGAGTGGTCGCATTGGCGACCTTGAGGGAAGGTACAGTTGTGGTGATGGAGGGCATAAAGACAAAAGTTAAAAAGTACTAAATACACCTGTTATAGCTAATTAGGCCCCCTTGGTTAATTTCTACCCCTACTTCTTATGAACTGTGTGCACATAGGTACCTAGAGCCTCAATGCTCACTGCTGATTATGCTCCCTGAAGCTGCAGTTTTCTAGTTACCGTAACTTTCATATGTTCTTGTCTTCTGTTGACAATGCTCTACATGAGCTGCTGGTTTCTACTGCTGACTACACTCCATGTGAGCTGCCATTACTGTATTACTAACTGTAATGAACTCAAGATTGCTGGTTTTATGAATCAACTTCTTGACTCACATGTGGAACCTTTGCAAATGAGCACTTGTGCTCAAAGATATAATCAAATGATGAAACAAATAAAATAAAAAGAACTACACTGCTCTAATGTGTTGAATATTTGGAATGCAGTTTGTTATGCAACACCATCTAGTGTGATGAGAGATCCTGCAACAGCAAAACCAGTAGATATTAAAGGAATAATGCCCAACAGGGTGGGTGTTATGCTGGGATAACATCCCACCTTGGGTGGTTGCCCAAGGCCACCAGAAGAGGGGTGTCCACCACCCAAGAAGGATGTTATCTCAGCATAACACCCACTCTGGAGGGCATTATTCCTATTATACAATGGCTTATTGTTTTATACAGAATACAAAAATAATTTTAAAGAATTTTTTGTTAGTGTGTAAAATATTTGTGTTTCTTAAGAGAAGATGTGATGACAATGGTAGTAATGATGGTCCAACACGTCGAGACAAACAATCAGCAGGGATGTTATGCCAGGATAACATCCCTGCTGTATGTGAACTGACCAATCAGAAGCCAGGATTCTTTTTGCCATTGTACAATGAGGAATAGTTACATAAGCCCCCAATGATGAGGCTAATAGTAACAGGTGAAGGAGCTGTTGAACCCCTCACCAAAACTAATGAGAATCTCCCTCTAGCTAAATAGTTAGAACTGCTGCCTTTTGGCCTCAGGTTCCTCATTTGTTTCCCTGCTATGGCTATTGGAAGAGTCTGCCTGTCCGAGGAGACAAATATATTATTTATCTAAACATATTTTACGAGGTAAACAAGCAGACACCAGAAGACTCATTTCCAGTTGCGATGTGGCTGATGGGGTGGGGATAGGAAGGTAATAGGTACAGGCAACACATTACAGAAAGATACAGGAAAACAGTCTTGCACAGGTGTTCTTATAAACAGTAGCAGTAATTAACACAGAAATACTATGCATAAAGGTACAATATTTAGGTAGATGCAATTGGAGTCTTACTAAAGAGACTCACAGCATCTACAGATCATGTACAAAAGGTATACAACAAGCAGTGTGTTAAATAGGCTTGGCGGCTAAGGGATGGTTTGTGGCTCATCATAGCTTCTATGAGGTATCAGACCTGTAACTGCTGCACCCAGAGGAGGCATGACTGAGGCAGTTGGGGCATGCAATCAGGAAGTATATATTAAAGACATATATAAAAGTTTTAGATTCATCACTGAAAAAATCACAATTCCCATGCTTATTAATTAAACTCAACAGTTATAAACATTTATCTAAAATGATAAAATGTAAATTGCTCAAATATTTTTAAAGAAAATCCAAAACATTTTCACAACACCCCAACAGATTTTCTGGCATGCCCAGAATGATTTATAGATGTTCTTCCTGACAACAGGATCATGTAGCTCTTCATGAAAAGACACTTTTTCTGCAATGATGGCTGTGTTTGTTCATGGCAAGTAATACATATGATTGACAGCAGTGGCACCAAAAGCTGAGAAACACATGCAGGCTTGTTTCCTGAGGATCACAGTACAAGACTGATTGAAAATTTCAACTTCTGCTAATCAGCAAAATCCTGTTTTCTTACTGCACCACTGACAGATACAGTAATGTTCAATACAAGCTGACACCCAGAGAAGTTTTATTAAAACTGAAGGATAAGTATTTTTGAGAATGGAGCAATGGCTAGAATACAGATGTGTTATCCTCATAACTCTCTGGGTTTAATTATTAATATAACTATTTGGAATTCCTGTTAGCGAGTTTTTCTAATAGAGAAATAAGCAGTAAAACAAGGTTACTGGTTTACAGGCAGTAATTATTTATTATATATAAAATTGAAACAACTTCATTAATCGTCAGTTAGGGTTAAAGCAACAAAGAGAGGAAATGAGACATTAGGATTGAGACCCTAACCCCAACTACCCCACCCCCATACTCCACAGACCAACAGATGCCAGGATGTGCCATGGGGTTTAAGGCTCAACTATCACCCCATTCCATGTGCAAACAGGTTGACATGCTTCAGTAAAGCAGAATGGGGTGAGAGTTAAGCCCTCATTACCCATGGCACACCCATCACCTGTTGGTCTGTGGAGGACTTTTTGTCGCTTTAACCCAACTGATGCAGTAACAACGCTTTTGCAATTTGTTTCCTTACTTTTGCAGTGTTGGTAAAAGTACTTTTTCTATTACTTTCTATTACTTTTGAAAACTTGTTCCAGAAAGCTCTGTGTAGTCACTAGCAAGGATGGAGAAGTACTGGAAGATGTAATACATCTTACAGTTACAATTACTTATGTATTTTTATACAAAGAGAATATGTAACTCGTAACTGATTACATTTATTTGAAAGTAACTAGTAACTAACCTAATACTTTCAAAAATGTAATCTGTTACAATTTATTTATTTTTTTTTGTAATTTAAAGTTTATTCATACATTTTCCACCATAAAAGGCAGCATACAAAGAAGCTGACAGAGACTCATTGATGCATAGTAAAAAATGCTGCCCCTACCTCCCTTACTGCAGTAACCCATCGCAGTGCCCATAAATGCCGAGCCTCTAATCAAAAGGCCGATAAGAGCATTAAGCCTATTATAAGTTTAGTTTGGAACCAGAGAATTAATGAGTGAGGGATCCCAAATTCTAGCATAAACTGCCAGTCTGTTATGTAGGCTGGCTATTGCTTTTCTGTTAGCAAATTGGATAATACTTCTCTTACCCATTCCTGGAAAGAAGGGAGGACCTGTCTTTCCAATGATGGAGAATTATTTGCTTAGCCGACAAGGCGACCATGGATATGTGAAATTTATGCACCTTGACTCTAATAGAAGACAGGTCCCCAACACACATACCTCAGGGATAAAGTGTTCTTAAAGGCCCAACAAGGGGTCTAAGAAGTTTGGATTGAAACGAAAAGGTGGAGATACATGGGCAAGACCAAAGCATATGAAAAAGTGTGCCCTCATCTTGCAAACATTTATTGCATTTATTGAGTCTAAGTAGCCCCACTTCTGGAGCTTTACCTGGGAATAGTATAGGTTATACAATACATGATATTGCATGAGATGCAGTCTATCCTGAGAGATAAATTTGTGACATGACTTCCAGAGAGAATGCCAATCTAACTGCAGATCGGGGAAAAAGTTCTCCAAAATCTTGATGGCCCAAATGGGCCCTCGAACTTTGTGAAACAAAACCTGATATAATTTAGAGATTACACCAGACGACCCAGAAAGTGGGGATACCTCGGTATCAGAGAGGAGATGCTCTGAGAGGGAGGAGTACTCCCCAGGGAGATTACTGGTAAATGTCTCAATTGCAAGACTTTGAAGAAAGAAGAAGTCGGAATGCAAAATTTCCTAACCATCTCCTCCACTGATAACCAATGCCCCTCACTATCAGTAAAGGTCGAGAGCTTCCCTTTCGAGTTGAGGCAACCAGAGATGGGAGATTTGATTCTTGTTAATAGTAAATGATGCAGAGTTCCATATAGACTGGGCCAAGTCCAGGTGGGGAGAATACTGCAAAAGGAACACATCTCTTAGTAGACCTTTAAAGAGGTCCTTATTATGGGACAATCTACAGCCATACTTACTTGAGATATAAGGAAAAATAACACGAGAGGGTCCAGATTATTAGCCTTAATTGCATCCAATTCTATTTTGAGCTAAATGGGTTGTGCTTCCTCTGGGCCAGGAGACACCCACCACGAACATTTTGCAAGGTGACTAGCCCAGTGATATATAACCAGATGGGGATTTGCAACCCCTTCCAGTTTAGAGCTGCCAGCTTGTGGTAAGCCAGTACGGGATATCTATCGGCCCAGATGAATTTAGTGAAAATACCATGAACCTTTTGAACCAGAGTAAAGGAACAAAAGCATTAAGAAGGGACAATGGATAAAAAATCCTAGGAAATACATTCATTTTAATTATATTAATTTGGCCTCACAGAGAGATAGGAGTTTGGACCACCTTTCTAGGTCATGTGTAATTCCCTGCAGTAAAGAATCTAGGTTTTCCTTGAACCATACTAAGGGGTTACGTGAAAGTTTAATACCCAGATACTTAAAAGACCTGGGAGTCCAGCATAGCCCCAAGGGACTAATATCAGTCTTAAAAACTTTGTGATTTAATGGAAAAACAGGGACTTACTGGCATTCAATTTGTAGTTAGACAAAACACTGAACCTTGCCACTTCACTTACAGTAGTAAGGCCGGAGCGGAGGATACTGGATGGGACAAAATGTATTAACAGATCATCAGCATATGCGGTGACTTTCACTTCATTCCCCCATTCTCACTCCTCGATGGAGTCATTATTGAGAATGTTTTGGATAAGAGGTTCCAGATATAAGTTAAATAATAAAGGAGAGGGGGCACCCTGTCTAGTACCTGAATGAAGTGGAAAAGAGGGAAAAGGCCCCATTCACAGAAATTCTTGCCGAGGGGTTTTTATAAAGGCAGCAATCCAGGAAATAAACAGAGAAGGGATATGGAAAGCCTCCAAAGTGTGAAACAAGAAATTCAGTTCACACGTCGAATGCCTTCTCGGCATCCAAGAGACCAAGCCCGCTGGGAACTCCGCATCCCTGGTAGCTGAGAAGACATGCGATAAAGTGCATAAATGATCAGAAGATAATCACCCTTTCATGAATCTAACCTGATTTGTACCTATTAACCCAGGAAGAACCAGTGCTAACCTGTTGGCCAGTATTTTAGAGAGAATCTTAACATCCTGGTTAAAAGAGAAATGGGTCTATAACTTTGAACCTTATCGAGGTCTTTGTCGGGTTTGGGAAGCAGAACAATCAGAGCTTTGTAGAGATACGGATCTGTCTCTCCCCAGATAGGATTTGTTGAAATAAACAACCAAGAATTGGTACAAGAAGGTCTTGAAAGACCTTGTAAAATAAAGGAGAAAATCCATCTGGACCAGGGACCTTATCGGCAGGCAACGCTAATAACCTTAGCAATCTCCTCCTGAGAAATAGGGACAACCAGAGTTTCACTGCACCTGTCAGGAAGAAGGGGCAAGTGGGAACCTCTTAGATAACCTTGTATATCATCTAGGCAGGAGGGTGCTCCATGTCGCTATACAGTTTAGAATAATAAGCGGCAAATTCTTGAGCTATTTCATTAGGAGATACTTTAAGAGTTCCATCTGCTGATGACCTGATAGGTGGGAAAATCTCATTGACTCCTGCTGTTTAATACGCAATGCCAGTAAACGTCCCACTTTTTCCCCAGATCGGTGTATTTGGCTCTGATACGAATAATAGCTAGTTCTGCTGTCTCTTGAAGTAACCCCAGATATTTATCCTTTAATTTCAGGAGTTTCTGAATATCCTCATCTAGGGATTAATCAGAAGGTTTGTTTCAGAAATCTGATTTGGGATAATAGGATTTAAGGTCTTCCTCTCGCTCTCTTTTCCTACCAACCACCATGCTAATCAGTATCCCTCTCATGAAGGCTTTAAAGGCCCCCACCAGATATCAGGTTTTACACCATCTAAAGGGTTTAGTGAAGAAAAATATTCAATTTTTCCCTAATAAGTTTGCAATATTTAACGTCTTTAAGAAGTTGATCATTGAGCTTCCATCTAGTTTCCTGTTAGATGAATTGAGCAGTACTAAATTGCATACCACTAGTGAGTGGTTGGAGATTGGACCAGGTCAAATCGAGGAGGTCTTCACCGGGCAGGAGGCACAGAGAAATAAGTAAATAGTCAATGCGGGACTGTGAGCCATGCACCATGGAGCTAAAGGTAAACTCCCTAGAATCAGGGTGTAAAACACACCAGACGCCGCAGAGCCCACATTGATCTAATAACTCCTGAATGCCTTCTGCCCAGGGGTAACTCCACCTAGGCCACTACCCAGCCTATCTAAGTGAGAATCAAGTACTTGATTGAAATCTCCCCTAAGATAATTTTAATGGGAATCATTGGGAGAATGATAGATATACAGTAAGTCTTACAAAAAATCCGGGTCATCCAGATTAGAGCCATAAACACAGCCCAATAGAATTGGGACAGACCAGAGAGTACCTCTGACCAAGATAAACCTACCTCGGTATCTTTGATCACCTGTGTAGGAGAAAAGGATACTCCTGTTAATCATGAGCATGACCCACAACTATTTGCTGTGCCCTGGGCACTGTAAATCGATCCCACTTGTTGCTTCCTTAATGGCAAAGCTTCCCTTCTAATAGATGGGTTTCTTGCAAAAAAGCTATCTGTGAATTGAACAGACTTAAGTGTTTAAGAACCTGAAATTGCTTATGTTGCTTTCTGATCCCTTAACATTCCAAGACACAAATGTTAACTCATTTACCATCCAGAAGAGGTATCAAACTGAAATAATATACTCAGCACAGGAGATGCAAATCTCCTTTACATATATCCCCAGGGTTACTGCAGTAAAGCCCACCCTCTTCCCTAACCCACCCAGAAGTAGATACCACCCATCCTCTAACCCCCACCCCCAACCGCGCCCCTGCCCAACTCCACCCCAATCTGTCACAAGCAATGTTCAGCACAGTACTGGTTCTAATCCTCTACTCCTGCCCCGATACTGAACCTTACTATTTAGCACTGTTGCACACAAATCACAGCCTTCAGAAATCAACCCTGTCAGTTATACCCCAACAAGAATGACTAGTCCTGGGCCTTGCCTCAGTCCAACAAAGGCATGGGTATAAGAGAGAATAACATGGGGGCTATGATAAGGCCATCTCATCGCCCACTCATTCGTGATATCCCAGAATAAAATTGGGCGCGGTTCAGCAACACCTGGAGGAGAAATGCCCCAGCTTTCATTAAGAGCGAGAATTAAAATAGGAAAGCTGAAAAAGCGTTCGACCGGAGGAGAAGATATACAAGCTATCTTTCCCACTACCAGTCAGTATCCAGTAAACAGGGCCTCCCTGAGAAATTGAGAGTGCTGCCTCCCAGCTAAGCAGTGCCCTGCTAAATCCCTCACGAGCAGAGTTTCTTGCAGGTCCCCAGAGGTAGGAACGCCTCTAGCGGTCGATTCCTGGCCCAACCTCAGTGGAGGTGAGATGGAAAAAGCCCAGGACCATCCCAGCAACAGCCCTAAAGGAAAAAATAGAAACTAGCCCACAACCAAACTGGGCCATTTCAACCCCAACAAAAATAGTCGCCAAAAACCTGGCTCACAAACCCCAAAGAAGGCCCAAACCCCGTGTCCTTTGCATCGGACCACTATGGTCCCATTACTGAAATGGAAAGAAAAGAAGGGACGGGCGGTCTGCGTGACCCCCAAGTCCACTGCAAACTATGCAGTCACCCAGATCTTCACATTCTTAAGATTTCTCTGAGGAAAGAAAACAAAGTTCAATTCTTGTCTGTCGCGATACTGCATACTATGCCACCACAATTAAAGGGTCCTTGAAGAGATCAGGCAGCATGGACTTAAGGATCCTCAGGGTTTCTTCAGGGTCTTCGTAGCTTTTCCAGGATCCGTTAGTTGAAATCTGTAGTCTAGCCGGATAACTCATTCTGAACTTCAGGCCTGCAGCAATTAGCTTGGAAACAATAGGGTGAAATGCCTTGCGTTTCATGCGGACCAAGATGGGTAGATCTTGGGAGATTCTCAGCTTGATATGTTCCCAGTGAACCTCTTGCAGAGCACGCACTTTTCGGAGAAAATGTTGTTTCTCAGATAATTCAGGAACAGGTACACGATAGGGGCGGGGTTCCTCGAGAGGTAGCTTAGGCCATAAAGCCCTTTGGGTACGGCTCAATAATGTAGCCAGAGCCAAGCGGGATGGGTCTGCCACCCGCTCAACCAATTTCCGAATAAATGGCTCAACATTTTGGCCTTCCTCTCTCTCCAGTAAACCGAGAACCACTACATTATTTCTTCGCTCCGACCTCTAGGTCCTCGAGCTTGGCTTCTAAGCGAGACAGTTTCTGGTGCATTGAAACCAGTTCAGGGTCAAGACTACCAATTCTATTCTCAATAGAAGCAATTTGGCTGCGTTGTTGGAAACAGACAATGAGAGCTCATCTAACTTTCTGGATAACGACTTCAAGTCCATTGCCATATCCTTCATTTCCTCTCGAAAGGGTTTGAATTCCTCGAGAAATTGGACCAGCATTAAGGGTTCCTGATCACCACTTTGGCTCAGGAGATCAGAGCTAGAACCACCGAGGCTCTGGATTTCTTAGGGGCCTTCTCGGGAGTTGCTGGAGGGTATCTTCTAGGGGGTTTCTTCATATAAGCCTCCATCCGCCTCAAGAGATAACCAGACCAGATTGCAACAGCTATTGTACAGCATAAAATCTTAGAAACAAGAGAAAATTGTAAATTAAAACACCAAATGTGCTAAATAAGACGCGGAAGCGGAGCTGCTTGAGGGAGTTGCTACTCAGCACTCTGCATCACGTGATCCACCTGTTACAGTTATTTATTATTTTTGTATTGTTTTTGTATTAAAAGAAATAAGTAACTATAATTGTAAGGTATTACTTTTTCTAGTACTTCTCCATCCTTGCTAGTGACTGCAGAGACCTTCCTGGAACAAGTTTCCAAATGTAATAAAAGTAATAGACAAAGTAACTTACCCAACACTGACTTTTGAGATAGTATAATAGCATCTTTATTTTACTGTGGGGCGCGGGGTTCCTCAGACCCTACACTCCCTCCCCCATCCAGATAGAATCACAGTATCTATATGTCACAGTGGAGGCAGTGTCAGTTGGACCCTGCGCCCTAACCTCTACAGATGAACATATGTATGTAGCTTTGGAAACACAGTGGTCTCTGACCCTGCACTTCCACACATTATGTTGCAAGCAGGTATAGTGAAATTGCAACAAATAATCATAACTGTGGCATCTTAAATAATTTTCACCCCAAATGTTCAACATAACCTTCTTATCACCTCATCACATGTACCCAGTACAGAAAACTTTCACATCCCTGTCAAAATGTAATTCTGTGCAACTGTAATGACATTTTGAGCCACAGGTGAAGA
Source organism: Neoceratodus forsteri (assembly GCA_016271365.2). NCBI lineage: Eukaryota > Metazoa > Chordata > Ceratodontiformes > Ceratodontidae > Neoceratodus > Neoceratodus forsteri. Next base: position 1,876,954,003 of record CM057456.1, read on the forward strand.
AAACATTTTGGCAGGACTTAAAAATTACAGCTGTACTATTTATGAAGTGGTGTAACAAAATGACAATGTGGAAATCTGGAATGAAAACATGAAAAATTGGTGAAGTGATGAGATATGAGAACTATGCGAATGCATGCTCATAACGCGATCATTTGTTGGGATTTTTTCATCAAATTTTCAACATGTGTTTTTTGGGATATCCCTCATTAACAGTGGCAGTGTGATTTTGTCAATCAATCCCGGAAGTTGATTTTGCACAGTGACCGTGCCATTCTGTGCTACAGGTGGAAAACATGTTTCAGGCAGGATGTGAAAAGTGACAGCTGAACTATTAATAAGGAGATGTAAAAATGGCAATATTGAAAATCTGGGTGAGAACAGTAAAAACTGGCGAAGTTATGCACATGCGTAGAAACTGCACAATGCACACTCATAATGCAGTCACTTTTTGTTTTTTACCAGATTTTCAACATGAGCTAACCCTGTGGTGCTGAGGGCTGAGGCACTGGACGCCTTACCTCATGGCACACCAGTGATCCAGTTCGGGAACAAGCCCAGGCCATCAGAGGTTGGCAGTGGGGGAGGCAGAGCTGGATAGAGCTGCTGGCAGGCAACTCTCCTCTCTGGGGAGGTGTGGTGGATACTGTCAGCTAATGGCTGCCTCCTGATGGAGGCCAGGGGCAGCACAGGCCCAGAGGGTGCTAGGCATTAGGCCAATGGGGTGGGGATAGGGGGGTCATTACTGGGGCTGTAAAGTGCATGTGTGCCTCCACTCTTATAGGCATCAACTCCTGGGTCCCCAGGAGAAAATGAGGTGAAACACACTGGTGGCAGGATGAAGAGTGAACCCTGCAGGCACCTTTCCTGGACCGGGTGTAAGGTGAGTCATGGTAATTCGGGGACAGGGCTGGAGGGTCGATTGGATGGGGACCAGCGGCAAGGAGCATAAAATGTTGAATGATAAAAGATTTTCAACATGAGCTTTTGAGACCTCCACTCATGAACAGTGGCATTGTGATTTTGTTAATCCATCCCAAAAGTTGATTTTGCAGGGTGACCGAGCCATTCTGTGCCACAGGTGCAAAAGTGCATTTCCGTCAGGATATTGAATAATGACAGTTGTACTGTTTATAAGGAGATGTGAAAAAATGGCAATGTTGTCAATCTGAAGTGAAAATAGTAAAAACTGGTGAAGTTTCGGTGTGTGTAATGCAGTCGTTTTTTAATTTTTCCACTAAATTAGCAACATAGGCTTTTTGGGATCCCACCTCATGAGCAGTGGCACTGTCATCTTATTAATCAAGCCCGAAGGTGATTCCACACAGTGACTGTGAAATCACCTTTTGGGACTGAGTAATGAAATGACAGTGCCAGTGTTCACTAGATGGGATCCCAAGAACCCCATGTTGAAAATTCGGGGCCAAAATTCCAAAATGGCTGAGATATCAACCTAAGTTGAACCCCTTATATGGCACTTACCTTGATTCTTCAGTTTCGGTTCAGCTTTGAAGAGTGCAGACTGTCACAAATGCACTAGCAGGTCAGGCCTCTGCTCCCACAGTGCCAACCTCCGAGCACAGTATTGTGAACAGGTAACAGAACAGGGTAACCTCCTTCTGCTTGTGGGTCTGAATCACCTTTAGTCTCAAGTTCTGGGGGATTCAAACTGTGAACTTCATGCTAGCGTACCCAAATGTACAGGTACAGATAATCTGCTCTTCAGGGGATGCCAGATGTCTTTCATAAGGGCACCTAACCAGGTATCCAAATGAACCCTTAAAACTCTATAAAAGACCTTAGGTATATTCTTACGTTTTCCCAGTTTGCTAACACCATGAAGCTCTGAACAGTTTTTATCAATCTTAACCCTCTATACGTCACATGCAAAATTACTTCAAGACACACCAGGAAGTCTTTTCAAATCAAAGGTTTACTTAAAATGGATAAAAATATGTAAAATGTAAACACAGAACACTATATCACAAAGCTTACAATCACATACAAAAACAAAGAAAACTACAGACAAACTCCTACCACAATACAATTCGACTTTTTCTATCTAATGTATTACCTCTTACAGTGCTTAAGTTAGATCTTGTTTCTAGTGCCCAAAAGTTATATCACTCAGTTGAAACACAAAATACAGTTTAAACTCTGTGTTTCCACCCCTTCTATGATGTCTTCTAGCTCCTCCTTTTAGAATATAAAATTATACAATGATCTTCCTGTCAGGAGATATTTTAAATACTGTGACTTCAGCAAAACTAATTTCCAATATGACCTTTATTAACATCCCCTTGATCTCAAGCAGTTCCTGTTTTCCCAAGGAATCAAAAGATGTTATAACTGCCCGTGGCACTGAGGGTTGAGCCGCTGGATGCCACACCTCACTCACGCCGGCGACCTGGGTTCGAGCAGACTCAGGTGCCGGGCGGGTCGCCGGGGATATAGGCTGGGCGTCCAATGACAGCTCACCTTCTCTGGGAGGGATTCGCCGATGCCAGACACCTGCATGACCCCGAGAGGAGGCTCGAGGAACTGCAAGCTCCACTTGGGGATGGGCGGCCATTGAGCAGCATAGACAGTGCGCGCATCATGATATCGGGAGGTTACTTGCTGCTCGGGAGGAGAAAATGCGAAACAAGCCTGCCTCAGCCAGGAAGTTGGGAGGACCATGGCGTGCCCACGATTTGCCTGTGCCTGCCCAGCAGACTTTAGACTGACGAAATGTAATTAATGGGGTCTGAGTCCCCACCTGCCCCACCCAGGGGGTATTCTGTGGCTCCATGGGGCCTAGGGGTCTGCTTGGTAGGTTCCGGCAGTGGGATGTCCAGTTGTCCACCCTGAAGGGTCGGAGGTGGCAGGCTGGGGAGGAGGAATAAATACTAATTTCAAAAAAAAAAAAAAGATGTTATAACCGTTTAGCACCATGGTGAGATAAAAATGTTTTTCCTCTAAGACGTCATAAAAGTTTATGATCTCCATCCTCTGGCAGACTCATGATGTCCCATTTCATTTCCACTTCAAAGCGCCTAGGCATATCATAAAAAGGTAATAAAATGCCACTGTGAAGTAAGTCAGTTAATTAAATGGTTCCTGCTTCACTGAAACCTGGAGAGGGTCACCCATGACACAGCTACCTCATGTGAGACAATCACACACTACATTTTTATATTACAAATATCATCGAACAATCATAACCAGCTAGCTGCTGCCATAATCCTCCCCACCTAGACTGAATTTGGGGGCTCTATCCCTGCATAGGATGAGCTTTCCAAATCAGTTCACTCCTCATAAGACATGACAGGCCATCGCTGTTCTGATGGGTCACTCCAGCCCTATGTAAGATTGTCATGTCATACCCTTGCAAGGCAAGACTCCATCTTAACAGTCTACCATTAGTTTTTCCCATTTGGGTCAGTCAAACCAGGGGGTTGTGGTCCATTTGTACCTCAAAATGCTGCCTGTATAAGTATTGCTCTAACTTCTTTAGGCCCACACTATGGCAAGACACTCTTTTTCCACAGTAGAATATGCCAGCTCTCTGGGAAGTAACTTTTTACTCAGGTACACTACAGGGTGAGCTTTCCCTTGGTTGGATGTCTGACTCTGTACTGCCCCAATACCCATGTCTGAGGTGTCAGTCTGAACTATAAAGGGTCTATAGAGTCAGGACTTGTCAATACAGGAGCACTGCACAGTGCCTCCTTCAGTCTGGTAAATGCTTTTTATAGGCTGGTTCCCAGGTAATTTTCTTAGGCATCCTTTTCTTTACCAGGTCAGATAGGGAGCAGCCAGAGCATTGTAATTGGGTACAAATTTCCTGTAGTACCCTGCTGTCTCTAGAAAACTCCTGACCTGCTTCTGCATTTCTGGTCTGGGCCATGCCTTGATCACCTCTTATTTTTACTTGGTTGATGGAGCTGTCCCCGCCTACAACATGCCCAAGGTATATCACTGCCCATGGCCACCTGGCACTTCTCAGCTTTGACAGTGAGCCCGCCCTCTGTGTCCTGCCCAGCACTTTCCTAAGATGGGACAGGTGTCCCATGGCTCACCCTCAGCACCATTTAACACCTAGTTCACCAAGCTTTGGAAAGTGGCCGGGCATTCTTCATTCCGAAGGCATTACTTTAAATTCAAATAAGCCTATTAGAGGATGAAGGACAACCTCTCCCGAGCTCTGTCCATTAACTCTACCTGCCAATACCCTTTGTCAGGTCAATAGTCATAAGGTAGGTTGCCCCTCCCAACTTGTCCAGGAGTTCGTCCATCCAGGGCATCAGGTAGGCATCTGACTTTGTGACTGCATTCAGTCCATGATAGTCACACAGAAATGAGTAGAGACATGTGGCTTAGGCACAAGGACTACGGGTGAGGCCCAGGGATGTGGGATCTCTGGTTTACTCCTAAATCCAGCATTTCCTCCACCTCCCTCCTAATGTCCTTTTGGACAGCCTCTGACACCTGATATGCTGTCTGCCATATGAGCTGCCTGTGTCCCTATCTCCACATTGTGTGTCGCTAAGGGGTTAGTCCAGGCTTGGCACTAAACAGTGGGGTAAAGTCTGCTAAAACCTCCCTTACTTCCTGGATCTTGTCTGGGGCCAGCTGGGTAGACAATTTAGCTGCCTTCACAGAGGACTCCCACTTGCTTTCTTCCAGAAAGTCCAGAAGGGGTCTCCTTTGTCTGTCCCTCCCCAGGACCACATATTGCAAACACCATGTCCATCCTATTAGCATATGACTTCATCACATTGACATGGTACATTCTTTCTGTCTGTCTGTCTTCTGTCAGATAACTCTATGATATAGTTCATGTCATTTACCTTCCTAACTACTTTGTATGATCCTGCTCACTCAGCCTGCAGCTTGTCTTTCTGGACGGAATAAGGACCATGACTTCCTGACCCACCATGTTGAAGCGGGCTCTGGCTCCTGCGGTCGTACCACAATTTTTGTTTCTGTTGGGCAGCTGCCAGGTTGCTCTGGGCTGTCCCCATAAGTTCCTTCAGCTGTTCCTAAACCTAAGGATGTAATCCATTATGGGAGTTCCCTGGGTGGCGTGCTTGCCTTCCCAGTCCTCTCGGATCAAGTCTAGGGGCCCATGTACTAGGCGTCCATATAAGAGTTCAAAGGGGAAAATCTTGTTGACTTTGGGGCACCTCCTGTATGCAAACAACAGGTAGGGAAGGTATTCTCCAGTCCTTCCTATAGTGTTCAGCCAACGCTTGAGCATTGACTTCAGGGTACCATTAAATCTTTCCACAAGCCCATTGGCTTGCAGGTGATAAGGTGTCATGCATCTCTGCACCACCTCACACTTCTCCCACAAACATTTCATCAGGTCCAACATGAAGGAACCCTCAATCGATGATAACCTCCTGCAGAAACCCAACATGGGAGAAAATCCCAAGTAAGGCATCTGCCACTTTGTCTGTCCTCAGTGAGGATAGGGTGACTGCCTCTGGGTACCAGATGGCATAATCCACCACAGTTAGGATGAACCTCTTACCAGAGGAGCTGGGGTATTTAAATGCCCCACAATATCCATTCCCACCCTCTGAATGGCTCCTCCACTATGGGCAATGGAATTAGGGCGCCTTGGGTTTTATTACCTGCCTTCCCCATTTCTTGGCACTGGTGACAAGACTTGCAATACTCCTTCACCTGCTGGGTGAAGTTGGGCCAATAGAATTCTGCATAGTGCACGTGATTCCCACATGGCCAGACAAGGGAATGTCATGTGCAATCTTGAACAACTGCTCATACCCCTGAGGAATGACAAGCTGCCTGCCTATCACCCTCCTCTGTCTGCACTGCCTGAGTATATATCAGTCCATTTTCCCAATAAACCTTTTGTTTACTGTCACCTACCTGTGCTCTGTCAGAATCTGCCCAAGCCCTCAGCTTCTCTAGACTAGGGTCACTTTTCTGAGCAGCTGCAACCTTACACATTCCCAAGGCATGAGACAGGTCACCTTCAGTTTCTAAACTAGGGTTGCTATCACTAGTGTCAAGGCACTCAGGATCACTGTCATCCCTAACCCTCTGACAATGGGCCACCCCTCCTTTTGGAGTAACCTCTGTAGCTGTATGGTTAACTTCTACTGAAGAAATTTCTACCCCCTTTTCATTAGTCTCCCTATCAGGAGACACAGGCTGGGTAACCAGTCTCCCAGTGGTTTCCACAATGGCTTCTGTGGGGTTCAGGTAACTATAATTTTCCCTTGCCACTTGACTATGTGTAACTGCACACACCATCCCCTGTTTGAGATTGTTGCCAAGGATGATGTCCACTGCTAACATTTTGGTTATAGCCACCTGTTGCACAGTTCCCCAGTTTCACCCATCTAGTAGAACACTAGTGAGTGACAATGTGTTCTCCTCACCAGTGAAGTCTTGTACAGTTACAAATTCATTGGGTATAAGCTGACTAGGCTCTACCAGATCCCTTTACCAATGTCAGGATGCCCCTGTGTCTCTAACCCTTGTGTCTGTACCCCATTCACCGTGACTGGGTGCATGTGTTCCTCATGTTCACAGGCATACTTCCAGGGACACATAAACAACCCACTTCTTTCCTAGCACTATTCTGCATATTGCTCATCCTTTTGGGACACTGTCTAGCAATCTGCCCAGTTTCTTTACAAACCCAACATTAATTTCTTTTTTCAGAGAAATCATTTCTTTGAAACCTGGGGCTAACTGGTTTTGGTGGAGTCAGTGAGGGTCTTAGCTGCCCTGAAGGTGCACTTTTTCCCTTTCTGTGCTGCCACACCCACCCCATTCTCTCTCAGAGCAGGTCTGTTCTTGGCATAGCGGTCCAAGAGTTCAGCAACCTCTTTCACTGTTTTGGGATCTCGGTCCTCCAGCCAGGTTTTCAGCTCTGCTGGGCATGCCCAAAAACTGTTCTAACAAAATAGCATTTTCAATTTTATCTACAGAGTTTGCTTCAATTCCTTCCCCAATGTTTTAAAACTGATGTTGTTTCATGGCTAGCTCCTCATAGCTCATATCAGGGCTTCTCCTGAGCTTATGGAATTTAGCTCTGTATGCTTCAGCAGTTAAATAAAACTTTTTAAAAGTGCAGCCTTAAGTTTGCTGTAGTCATTACTGTCCTCATTGTCCATTTGACCCAATGCATCCCGAGCTTTCCCGGTAAGAGAAGGGATAGCTGGAGTTCCAGGACCCTCTAGGAATTTTAGCCTGAACACAACAGTTAAAGGAATTTAAAAGGCATCCATATCCTCCCTCTTTAAATTCAGCTATCAATTTGGAATTCAATTTGTAACCCAGTCCTGTAGTTCCAGTTAAACCCAAGCCACTTACCTGGTCTGGTGCTGGCGGTTGGAGTCATAACTTCTCCAGTTCATACTGCCTCTGGTGCTCACACCCTCATGTTCAGCTCTCGCTGTTCTCACTCCCTCTTCTCCTATGCAGCTCGCTGGTGCTCATTCTCTTCACAGACAGGCTCCCGCTGTTCCCGGTCAGCCTCTCACTGTTCACGCCCTCTTCTCCTCTGTAGCTCATCTGTCTCACTCACCATCTCTATGGAACTCCAGCTCTGTTCTGCACAACTCAATCTGCAGCTTGAGTGCTTCTGGCTCCAGAATGCTGGTGACCTTCCCCTGCTGCTGTGGACCTTCACTGGCACTGGTCCTGCTGTGATCTTCACTGGATCTGGACACTGCACTAGCTGCTGGCCCTCCATGCTTAAGGTTTGGTCCCTTACAGTCACTGTCAGTGACTCTATGCTCGGGGCATCTGCTGTCATCAGGGCATCCATGAGGTTCTGCTTGGTGGCTCTCCCTCATACAGGACTCCTCTGTCCTGGCACAACTGCCTCAAGTAGTCTACAGTGTGCCTGCTGTAGCTGGAAGCCATCTTCTTCCTAACTATGGCTACTCTAACTTGCACGTGAGAAAAATAAAACAGGTAGGAACGTGACTGTAAACAAAATATTATAGTTCTGTTTCCTTTAAAAATAAATCACTGTCTTTTTTTTGCAAGTGAGCTGTACAGTATTAAGCTGACACACTGAACAGTTAAAGCTTATGTTACCAAATTTATCTGCACCGCTGTCAACCAATCTGTCACAAAACACATGGCAGGTCAGGCGCTCTGCTCCCACAGTGCCAACCTCTCGAGCACAGTATTGTGAGCAGGTAACAGAACAGCGTAACCCTTCTGTCTGCTTGTGGGTCCAAATAACCTTTAGTCTCAAGTTCTGGGGGATTCAAACTGTGAACTTTATGCTAGCATACCTAACTGTACAGGCTCAGATAATCTGCTCTTTGGGGATGCCAGATATCTTTCCTAAGGGCACCTAACCAGGTATCTGAAATGAACCCTTAAAACTCTATGAAAGACCTTAGGTATATTCTTACCTTTTCCCAGTTTGATAACACCATGAAGCTCTGAACAGTTTTGTCAGTCTTAACCTCTATACATCACATGCAAAAGAACTTCAAGACACACCTAGGCAGTCTTTTCAAATGAAAGGTTTACTTAAAATGGATAAAATATATAAAATAAAACACAGAGCACTATATCACAACGCATACAATCACATACAAGAAAACAAAGAAAACTACAAACAAACTCCTACCACAATACAATAAGACTTTTCTATCTAATGTATTACCTTTTGCAGTGCTTAAGTAAGATCTTGTTTCTTAAGAACCCAAAAGTTATAGTCACTCACTTGAAACACAGAATACAGTTTAAACTCTGTGTTTCCACCCCTTCTATGATGTCATCTAGCTCCTCCATTTAGAATATAAAAATTATACAAACAATGATCTTCCTGTCAGGAGATATTTTAAATACTGTGACTTCAGCAAAACTAATTTCCCAATATGACTCCTTAATTAACATCCCTCTTTGATCTCAAGCAGTTCCTGTTTTCCCAAGGAATCAAAAGATTTTATAATCTTTTAGCACCATGGTGAGATAAAAGGTTTTCCTCTAAGATGGCATAAAAGTTTATGATCTCCATTCTCTGGCAGACTCATAAAGTACCATTTAATTTCCACTTAAAAGAGCCTAGGCATATCATAAAAGGTAATAAAATGCCACTCTGAAGTAAGTCAGTTAATTAAATGGTTCCTGTTTCACTGAAACCTGAGGGGGTCATCCATGGCACAGCTACCTCATGTGAGACAATCACACACTACATTTTATTCACCTTTCGAGACTGAATAATGAAATGGCAGTGTCAGTGTTCAGGTAGGATCCCAAGAACCCCATGTTGAAAATCTGGTGCCAAAATTCCAAAAAATGGCTGAGATATCAACCTAAGTTTAAACCCCTATAATATGGCACTTACCTTTGATTCTTCAGTTTATGGTTTGGCTTTGAAGAGTGCAGAGATGTCCCAGTCCAGAGAAGAACGCCCTCCTGACCTCTGAGTAGGCATAGATGGGTGGTGGGGAGGTGGGTGCTCAGTGAGAAGGTGGGAGGGGGACTGGGGAGATGATCAGGGTTTTTTTTTTTGCAGTTTTTAAAACAAATTAAAGATATCGGGGACAGGTTTCTGTATTTACAGGTATAATAAACTTAAATACATAATTGGGCATGCTGGGGTGGGATCCCAGTGTGCCATATTAGTAAGGGGTAGATACATGCTGACATAGGGGTTGGGTACCCTGTGTCAGCAATTGAAGACTACCAGCTTTGTGGGGGGCATCACCCGACACTGGGAGTGGGCATTCCAGTTTCAGAAGCATTACATTTAAAAAATATATATATTTTGGCACACTAGGGAGGGTTCCCAGTGTGCCATATTGGTAGGGAGATACATACCAACCTGGGGATTTAGCACCCCATGTCAGCATTTGAAGAATAAGTAAGGGCCATTTTTTTTTGTGGAAATCCATCATTGTGGATCCCTGTTCATCGCTCGATCCCCATTCGCTAGGTGGGATGAGGATCAAATGGCTCTATCTGACCATCTGGTCTTCATCTGATGACCAAATAGCCATATCTGACCATCTAGTCATCATCTCATGAACAGGGATTTTGACACCTCACAAATGGGGATCGGCTCATGAAGGGGATTTTGACACCTCTCTAATGAGGATTTTGTTTGTATAATCTCTGCCTGTGAGGTGTCAAAATTCCTGTCCGGTGAGATGAATCTGATTATAAGGTGTCAAAATTCTCATTCATAAGACAATCCCCATTCATGAGATAGGGCCATCTGGTCATTATCTCACAAACAGGGATTTGACAGCTCCACGAACAGGGATCAGATCACTTAATGAGGATTTTGACACCTCAAGAACGGGATTTTAGCAAGTCCCAAACAGGATTTCCCAAAGTAAAAATGGCCATTTTTTTTAAAGTCAGGCAAACAAAAGAGGTGGGTTTGTAGAGGGTGTCTCTCTGAACAAAACCGATACAGTTGTCAACTATAAATGTATCTGTGGGCAACATACAACAGTTTCTTTGGGTCAAAAACAAAACAAGATCGTGGCTCACTAACGAGGACTTTTGTCATGAATGGGGATATAATGAATCCCCATTTTGAGCTGTCTGAATCCCCATTTGTAAGCTGAAATCCTTGTTCACAGCTGTGCATTTATCCAAAAGAATGAACTGAGCATGCTCAAAACAAAATTTTCAAAATTAAATAACTTTGGATCAGAATAATATTGTTTCACCAAACAAATGTTGGCTTGTTCTTTAGTGTAAGCTATTTCTACCCTGAAAATTTCAGGCTAAATACTCTAAACAATGTGGCTGCAGGGTGATAAGGACAATTCAGGAAAAATTGACAAAAATAAAGCGAAACACACTTTTTCCATATGCACTGCACAAAATCCACACATCCAATTGAAACAAACTTGGCAAGTCAAGAGATCTACCCCACGAGAAGTCACGGGATGTAGCAGGCCTGAGAAGATGCTTTCCCATTCTCTCCTGCCCGCCACCGTTAACTTTATATTTTTTATTGAGTTTATTAACATCGGAGCCTGATCTAAGCCATCATCTATGCCTGATCTCTTTAAAAAGTTCTTAAATATCACAGGGTTATTAGAGGGGACCATTTGAAAACTTTGAGATGTAACAGAATTCATGGAAATGTCTAATGTTTCATTCTCTGGTCTACAACTTTCTGTTTTGACTATTTCTCTATTTGGGGTTAAAACGAAAAGTCGCTTGTACCTTAAAAGTTTTTGGCTAACTACGTACACTTTAGATCTTCTGGGGAGAGGGTATGGAGAAGAGTGGGGATATCCCTGGCTAAAGTTATGAGGGGACAATGCCCAATTATGCTCAGGGGCTCTTTTCTGGGGACTGAGAAGGTCTTTAGGGTGTAGGAGGGTATTTTTATGCTGAGCCGCCCATCAAGGAGATTTGGTTTGTTGAGGCGAGGTTTCAGGGTAGGGCGGCATTTGCATCTTGTTTTTGAGTTGTGCATGTTCAATTTTGCCCCTCCTTTCTCTTTATGGTCTGGGTATGGGAGTTCCTTGTCAGTTTAACAGCTCTTGTGATGGGAGTTCGGGTGACCAGCTTGTGGGTGATTTTGCAGGGCTTAGTGAATTTCAAGTGATATTAGCGAGGTAGGCGCCTCTCAGGTTCTTTTTACTTATCGCAGCTTCACAAGGGATACAGGGACCATCTTTTGGAAGGATGGTTTCAATGCAGTTGTGATTGGCGGCCACTAGAGGAGTATTGTCATGGTATTGAGAGTATTTTTCTCCCGGACTGCTTGAAGGCCTCACAGTAGTGAAGTAGCGGTAAGGCAGATTTAGTGGCAATTGAGATACAGACTGGGTTCAGTAGCACAGTTATTGTATCGGAATGAGCTGGCGCTCAGCTTATCTGGATGTTTCCAATCTTGTTTATTCAGGGGAGCTCCCCAAGTTTGGGTTTTGCCTACTTTGGTAAATTGTATCCTCTCTCTTCCTTTTCACTCTCACTTCCTCTCGGCATGACTATAGGAGGAGACCCACTCTTGTATGAATCTGGGGCAGTGATTTTACCCCTTCTTGTGCACTACCCTAGAGGTGAGGCATTGGATGGGAGACATCCTGTCTCATGTTATTCTATATCAGGAGTGATACCTAAACTTCTAAGGAGTAGGATTAAGGACAGGATTTACTTAGATCCGCTTATTTTATTCCATTGGCTTTAAAAGAGGTTCTCATATTTAGCTTGGGTTTTGTTGGTCCCACAAGTGTTGAACTTGCTTTGTTCTTCAGCTCTGTTACGGAGGGTTACTATGCTGAGATTGTGGACGGGTGGGCGGGAGGATGGGAGTGGCTGTTTTGGAGGAGTGCTGCTTAGCGATGCATAGGAGATTTGGGTGGGTTGGGAGAACTGAGGGGATCGATGGGTATGGTATTTGGGGTTTGTGTCTTTGTTGGATAGTTTAGGGAATGTTCTCAGTAGGGTGAAGGGGAGGTTCAGGAGTTGGTAAGGCATTTTTGGGGACACAGTCCATTGTAGGTCAGTTGAGGTCTGTCTTTAAGGTAGTCTGTGACTTTAGCTACTGCAGTTATCTATCGATTTGTACAATGGCTAAGGAGCTTTGTTTTTCAACTTGAATGTTAAAGGGGCCTAAAAACTAAGCAATGTAAGATACTGAAGCACTTAGACATTTTAGGTGCTAATGTTGTTTTATCCAGGAATCTCATTTACTTGATTCGAAGCCATTCAGATGAGACGGATGCAGATTGGACAAGTCTTCAGCCCAAGGAACTTCAAACAGCTGTGGGGTCTTAATTCTTATTAATAGAGATATTCCTTTCCAGGTGACCCAGGAAATTAAGGACCCCATGGTAGATTTGTTCTGGTTAAGGGCACTTTGTATTCAATAGACTTTGTTTTAGGAAGTATTTATGGCCCTAAAAAAGATGACCCTCTATTTTTTCCGAGATTACTTAATAACATTCTTCCTTGTCATCTTCCACCATAATGTTAGGGGGATTGGAACCAAGTGGTGGATTCAGGTAAAGACTGCACTAGCTCACTCTCAGTTTCTGTTTCCCGCACAATGTGCATTACATGAGTTAATAGACAGGTTGGGACTTTGTGATATATGGAGGGTTTTCACCCTGCGTAACAGGGAATACACTTTGTGTCCTCTGCTCATGGGTCTTTTCCCGTATTGACTATTTATTAGTGTCTCAGGCCTTGTTACCAGGGTGACAAGTTCTACTATCCAGTCAGGCCGCCCTCTGATCATTCCGGTGGTGCTCTGTAAGCTGGCCCTTACTTTTTGCCAAAGCAGCAAACCAGGTGGAAACTGAATGGCCAACTGCTCAAGGATCCCAAGTGCAGAAACCAAATTAAGGAGCATATCACACAATTTTTAAATTTGAATGCCACACAGCACACTAGACCAGATGTGTTATGGTGTGCCTTTAAAGCATATCTCCGGGCATCCTAATAGGGATGGCCATGACAAGGAAAAGGGGACGGAGGCTAGGCTGAGGGAGGTGTTAACCTGGATAAGAACTTTAGAGACTAACCTACAATCAAACCCATCTGACGACTCCAAACAAGAACTGGCAAAGTTGAGGACTCCTATATAGATATGCTCAATGAGGGAGCAGAGTTTGCTATTTTATGTACTAAAGCTCTTACATAGACCAAGGGGAAAAGCAGGTAAGCTACTGGCCCAGAGAATTAAACAACTGGAGTCCACTGGTTTATTCCCCGATCCACTCCAAAACTGATGGAACTCTCAAGTCTAAGCCTCAGGAGATTGTTTCGGAGCTTGTCAGTTATTATGAACACTTATATGGCGAAATGCCTAACCCCCAGACCTTACTCTCTCCTCTTACCTGGTGGAGGCCCATTTGCCTTGTTTCTCGGAGTCCCAGAGCAGGACATTAATAGCTCCCATTACGAGTCGGAAATCTTGGAGGTGATAAAGGGCTTACCTTAGACAAATCACCTGGATTACATGTTTTTTCAGCAAACTTATAAGTGTTTTAAGGAGCAAATTACCCCCATCTTCTTCTCTCTTTCACTTCATATTATCAGGTGTGCAAATTGATTCCTCCTATTCGAGGCCCTTGCTCCTCCCAAATCAGGTAAAGATTTAGAATGTGTTGAGAGTTACAGACCCATATCATTGTTGAACCAAGACATAAAATTCTAACAAAGATCTTGAGGATAGACTCAGTTTGGTTCTCCTGACTTAATTGGTTCACATCAGGTGGGTTTATGAAAGGCGGATTTTCCGAGACCATCTCTTCACTCTCTTCCATGTCTTCTAGGTGTCCAGGGATGCCTCCTTTATGGTGGCACTGGTCTCTCTAGACGCTGAGAAGGCCTTCGACAGAGTCAATTGGAGTTTTTTACTTCAAACACTAAATTCCTTTGAATTTCCTCATCAATTTCAAGCTTGGATAAAGGCCTTATACGAGCAACCCACGGCTAAGATTTCTGGAATGGGGTGTTCTCCAGGACCTTCACCTTGCATTCCGGAACCAGGCAGGGTTGTCTCCTTTCTCCTCTACTTTTCAATCTCTACCTAGAGCCGTTAATTCATAAATTAATTTCAGGTTCAAGGTCCAAGAGATTACCATTCTCGTACTTGAGCTTCAAGTTGCTGCGTATGGATGATCTGCTTTTGCACCTTTCTTATCCAGAGGTATCTATTCCACTATGTTGGATATAATTGAGCAATTCAGTAAACTATCCAATTACAAATTAAATGTAGGGAAGTTGATTGAGTTTCCTAAATCACAAAGTTTTTAAGAATGATATTATTGCCCTGGTCTAGCCTTTGTCTAAAGATTTGTTAGGTATTTGGGCATCGTGTTAACTAGGAAACCGCAGAGTACCTCTAAATATAACTTGGAGGCTCTACTGTCCATGGTGGCTCTAGATTTGGCTAGATGGTCGGCTCTATCTATCTCTTTTGGGGAAGAGTCAGCCTGGTTAAGATGAATGTTCTCTAGAGTCTTTATACCCCTCCAGTTACTCGACATTTGTCTGCCAAGTGGCTGGCTTAAAAGGCCCAGAGTTTGATTGGTGATTTCATCTGGTCTAAAAGGAAGCCTAGATTAGCTTTTCACAAGCTCATGGCCCAAGTCTAAGGGTGGTTGATGACTTCCATACATGGGTATGTACTATTGGGCCTGTAGAGCGGCCAAATACCTAAGGTGGATGGTCTTTAATCTCTCAGGTTATTTGCCCGCATGGCTCAAAATAGAGAGGGAAATTATCCTTCGGTTAATATAGCCCCTTCCGCATTATTGTTTCTCAATATTGCCTCTATACCCAAGGAGTTAAAAGGGACCACAATTGGAATCTCTATGAGGATTCAGTCACAGTTGTGTAGATTCCTAAAATATAAAAATTGGTTAGATGTGGAGCAATCAATTTGGAACTCTCCTGTTTTAAAATAGATAACAAAGTGTTATCCTCAGATGGTTACCTAGTTTAGGTGATGGTAGGGTTTATTTATTTCTTAAGGAGGATGGAACCTGGTTATCAGCTGAGGATATCGTGGTGAAATTCAGGCTTAAGGAAAGTGACTATTTCAAGGTACTTCAGCTAGACCTCCTTATTAAAAGTTTGGGAGAGTACCCTTTATTTTATAACTTTGCCTTTCTCTGAGCTAGTCCCATTAGTTCAATCTCGAGTATCTCCAAATTGTACAATATTTTGTATGATTGGCATTTCCTGTGCCATTCGGCCCTACAGAGTTTTGGTCTGCCCTCTTCCCACACTGGGATAGGGATTGACGACTATATGGAATAATTGCCATTGTTTTGTAACACAAGATAGGTTATGGTTAATGCAGTTTTGCATTCTCCATAATCTCTGTTACTATCCTCAGAAACTGGCCAAATGGGGAATAGCTTCTCTAATGTCTGTACTAGGTGTGCTCAAGCAGAAGGTTCCCTACTCCACATTTTCTGGGAATGTCCTAAGATATCACCCTGTGGGAGGCTATAAGGGAAAAGGCTGACCCACTCCTTGGGCTGAGGGACTTGTTCATCCCTGAGGTTTGTATTTTCGGGATTACTCACTGATTTCTGTTAATCTGTTAATAAGCGTAAGTTTCATATTGCTTTGATTTCTATGTCTGTTAAAAAATGGTGCTCAAGTATTGGAGGAGTTCTGAGGTTATCTCTCATTCTGAACGGCTAAACGAGCTATTATTTAACCTTCAAGTGGAGAAGACTATTTCAAGTATCAATAACAACAAGTCCAAATATGACGGATCTGGGCCTCTCTTCATCGTTATATACTACATAATTTTTAATATTTCATTTCTAATTTTCGGATGTCATGGACTGTCATGCCTTTGGGACTGTGTGGGTGGGGGTTTTGGGATGGGGGTGTCGGGGAGGGGACGGGGTCAGCTATTCTGTTTTGTCATATATTTTATGCTATGGATGTCTTGACCCTGTCCAGTGTATATTGTGAAACTTTCAATAAACTTTAAATTATAAAAAAGAGATCTACCCACAGGACAGCACATACCAAATTGTGTATAAATCTGTTGAATGGTTGCAAAGTTATTAAGGTGCAAAATTTGGGGTTTAACACTGAACTGCACACTCAACGACTGTGCTCTATAATGTATATGTATATCTATATACATATATTTGTAAACAGGTAAACAGATTAGGCAATAAAATGCCTATTTTCAGGTACATCCCAGTATTACAGAGTACACAACACATGTAGTAACAGAAATTCACAGACTATGTCATTTCTACATGTTAAAATCTTATGACATACAGTGGTGGAAAGGCCAGGCCCTCACCTTTGCATCTGAGTACAGCACAGGCTTCTAGCATGTGCAAGTGTCAGGATATTCACCTCTAATGTTGTACCAGTGTAAAAGAATACATTGATATAGACATTACATCACTGTACTCAGGATATACAATTACGACATACTGATGGAAACATCTAACAGACATTATTTAAAAACAAAATCTAATCTTTTGATCATTTCTAATTTTTAGTCCAAATACATTAAAATACATAGTGGCATAAATGTGGGCATGATGAATTGTTTCAAAGTGGTCTTACATAAAATATTTATTTCACTTGAGTAACTACAATCTTCCCATGCTTTCCCATGCTATGCCTGTGATAGCACCAGAAAAATAACGGACAGTACATCTTGATAGTACAAAGAGGTCTTTTCATCTGTAACATAGAGTATATACAGGACACCAACAACTTTAAAACATTACACATGGATTAGTTTCAAACACAAAGAATGAGCCATTACTAGATGGGCTATGAGGTGCATCTCCTTTGTAAGCTGAGCATTATACAGGCACTACCATCCATTATTGTGTATTAATTGAAAATAACTATGTTAATGCAGACATTAGAGTTTAACAACGTAAAGTGCACAAAGTAGGGAAATGAAAACCATTAGGGATTTGGGTCTCTAGAGTCTTGGCAAATCCATGGTGGGATCTTCCTTAGGGGTTGTCAGTTCTAATGGTCATCCCATTCCCAGAGAAAACAATACCTCACATGATCTCCTTTCTTCACTCAAGGCCCACAGGACCCTATGTGAAGAAAGCTACAACAAATTGGGTTGCCAACATGTGGGAGACATACTTCTCTACCTTTGAAGAGTGTATCACTATGAGGTCCTGGCTTGAGCTGTACCTTGTGTTTCAGACTGGGGCTATGGGCTGGGCGGTGAGCATTAGGGTTGACAACCCCAAGGAAGACCCTCCACTAATTTGCCAAAACACCAAACCCTAATGTTTTTTCCTTTGCTGCTTGGGTGGTGGAGAGGGAGTTAGGTTTCAACCCTAACTCTGCACCCCCACACAAACAGTGAAAGGGGCAAGGTAATACAAGAACCAGAGACAGCCATCATTAGGTAAGATGAACAACATACAATTCTGCAGATAATCCAAGAGACATCCATCACCATGGTTTACTAATTCTGTAGCCATGGATACACATGCACACTTCAACACATACACTGTATTAAAGTTTGACAACTGTATTTTTCCTACTAACAAAGAGGTACTATACTTTAAAACATATAAACAAAAAGCCACTACCATACTTTCAGAAAACATGCATCCAATATGGTATCGATTCAAAATCCAGAAACTCACTTTCCTGATGCTCATAATCCTAATGCTGGGTGCCCAAACATGGTTGCTCGACATCAGGATTTTGCCTGCGGCTGAGTTGGAATCCTTAAGTATGGGGGTGGGGGTGAAGCCACCCTCAATGGGGGCAGGATAAATCCCTGAAACATTTAAAAATATTTGCCGTGGGGAAAATCCTGATGTCGAGCAACCGTGTTTCAGGCACCCAGCATCGGGATTATGAGCTTCAGGCTGGTGAGTTTCAGCCTTTCATAATATATCCTGCAATACTATGTCACAAGCAAGTAATAGACTATGTTTACTCCTGCTATAATTTGTCAGTGGATATCAAGTATTAGTCTTGTAGTACACCTTAAGATGAGTTAACTGATATGTACCTTATCTCTTAAATGTGAAGAATGATGGCGTATGTGTTGGTGAAGTTTCAATTTAACTCTATAGTCAGTTGGGAGAAAATTGTGCAGTGCTGTGCACAACCCATGAATTTGTCAGTGGGTATTAACTATTTAGTGTTGTGCTAGTCATATTACTGCTCTAGTAGACATATATTTAAGGAATAAGGCACCAAGGCCATCAGTTATACAAGGGTAACATCACAGTCAGCACTGTTACAAGGCACAAAGCAAAGCTGAGTGTTATTGACACCAGCTGTAATTTCTATGTGAGTGTTAAGTGTCACCATGTACACCCATTCAGATATATGCTTATACCTTATCCCTTCACTACAACCAGGGACAGACTTACTTGTTTATAAACATATAATTTCATCTTATGATCTCTTGGTAGGTGATTTTGGAGAGGTTTGCACCACCAGTGAATATGTGAGCACATATTAAGTGTTACTTTACTAACACTGACATTTGTGTCAATAGGATGCATTTATAGATATTTAACAGATAAGAAACAAAGGGCAGTGGTTGTACAAGGTTAGGCCAACAGTCAGCACCATTGCAAGGAATCAGGTAAAGCCAAGTGCTTTTATAATGGTATAATTACTTAGTGCATATTAACTCTTCCTCTTGTAGTGGCTATTGTGACATCTTCTTTGATATGCTTCTTTCCTTAATTAGAAACAGTGATATAGTTATGTGTCAGTAAAGTTGCAGTGTTACTCTATGGTCACAACACAACACAATGCACAACTCATGATTTTGTGAGTGCATATTAACTATTGCTGTTCTACCACTCATGTTCTTGTTGTGCAACACATTCAGAGCTATTAAAGCAATAAAATAGAAAATCTCATTGCTTGCACAACTTTAATACCAGTCTCAGCATCATTGCAAAGGAGAAGGCATAGCCAAGTGCTTAAGCACATGCTGTATCTTATGTGGCTACTAACTGCTACTCTTGTAGTACCCATTCAGACATCATCTGGCACATTTTAACACATTCACTATGCCTATGCACCACATATCTCGGCACATAGGCAACCCTACACATCAAAGCCACACAGCAGGGGTCCAGTGGATCCCGGGTCATTCACAAAGCTGCAAGCAAGCCAGATGTGCACTGGATCCCCCGCTGTGCAGGCAGCTACATCCCATGGTGGGCTGGGGGTGTCAGGGCATGCCCGCACTCTGCATAATTCACAAAGGCACAGAATAGCTTAAAGTGCCAGATACTGGAGTGGGGAGATACTGCAGCAGGAATCCTGCTGTGACTGGGTTACACAGCCAACCCACATCATGCACACCAAGCACTGTGGCCATCACAGCTGCCAGGATCATCCCAACAGGGGCAGTCCCACAGGCACCCCAGCAGTTCTTCTGCCCTATCCTCGATTCCCTTGGCATAATTTTGACTTTGCTTCCTTGGTGGTCTGCCAGACCCTACATCCCTGATCCCTCATGAGTCTGACATAGACACACTTTTCTGGTGGTCCAGTGGACCTGCCTCCTCCCAACCTAACAGGTTCCACCCCACTACCCGACCCGCCCATCCTGAGCTAGCAACTGGTACAGCCCTCTGCTGTCCACCACAGCTGGCTACTAACTGAAGCTGTCACTAATGAGTATGTACTGTAACAGCTGATTATACAGCACGTGCTCATTGACAGCTCAGCTGGTGCCAGGCTGTGGTGGAGGGAAGAGGGCTTTGCTGGTCATGGCTCAGACATAGAGTGGGTGGTGGATGGTGAGGCAATACTAGTCAAGGTGGGGTGGGGGTCTGCTGGATGACCAGGAATGGGACTATGTCAGACTACAAGGGATAGAGGATGCAAGGGGGGTCCACTAGACCACCAGGGAAGCAGTTCAATGTCAGACTCATGAGGGATTGGGGATATGGAGGGTTCACTAGCCACCGGGAGGGTTTGATTCTATATGATGCAAGGATTAAGGATACAGGGTGGGGGGTTCACTGGCTACAAGGGAGGGTTTGAGTTAATATGACAAGAGGGTCGGGGATTGGGGGTCTGCTAGACCACATGGAAAGGTTAGGTTTTATGGTCCAAGGGGTTGGGGATGGAGGGCTTCATACACCCATACGAGGATGTACTACCGATGTCTGCACTGGTGCTCACCATGGATAATAATAATAAACTTTATTTATATAGTGCAGTTCAAAAGTATCAAAGCACTTTGACAGTAAATACACAATTAAAATGGAATAAGACAATAAATAGTTAAAATTCCATTAATAGCAGCCAAACTCATCCATATCGAATTAAGAAAATGCAAGACTGAAAAACAGGATTTCAGTGCGGCTTTAAAGCTCTCCACAGTCAGGCATTCCTGAACCTGACAAGGTAGAGAGTTCCACAGGGCAGGGGCTGAGTGAAAGAATGCTTGAGCACCAAATGTCTTCAGCCGCACCCTAGGAATCTCTAGCAATCCCTTGTTGGTGGAGCGGTCAGGAGGGCAATAGCTGCACAGAAGCTCTTGCAGGTAGTGTGGTCCCTGTCCCTGTAGGGTTTTATAGGTCAGCAAGCCAACCTTAAAGGTGGTCCTTCACTGAACTGGTAGCCAATGCAGCTCACGAGCACAGGTGTACTATGGCTAGATTGAGAAAGCACAGTTAGTAACCTGGCTGCCACATTCTGCACTAGCTGCAGATGGCAGATGTCAACCCCTGGAAGTCCTAGGTACAAAGAGTTACAGTAATCCAGATGAGAGGTCACAAAGGCATGGACCAATGTCAGAAAATCATCTGAGGAACCAGGTTTTTAATCCAGGTGACATTCCTCAGATGGCAGAATGAGGTTTGACCATGGACAACACCTGAGCTTTCAGGGTCAGCCCTCATCAAAAATGATGCCCAGACTCACATCCATTAAGAGGTCCTCAGTTGGCTGCTTCCCAGCCCAAGACAAGTTGCCTGCCCAATGAAGACCCTCTACTTGAGGATCAGGGCCACGACTAACACCTCAGTCTTGTCAGAATTCAACATTAACCAGTTGGCAGTCATCCAGTCTTGGATCTCAGATAGCAGTTGTTAAATACCAAGACTGCTGTATCCTGTTCGGTGCAAAGGACATGTACAGCTGACTGTCATCTGCATAGTAATGAAAACTCAGCCCATACCACCTTACAATGTCCCCCAGTGGCAATACTTATACCCCGAACAACATAGGAAACAGCACGGAGTCCTGCGATACCCCACATGACAGGGAGAATGCGAAGAAGAATAAGTCCCTACACTAATCTCTGAAATCTGCCAGTGAGAAAGGACTGAAACCATTTGAGGACTATACCTGACATTCCACAGATCAACCACAGGCGCCCAGCATATCCCATGCTCCATGGTGTCAAATGCCATGGAGAAATCAAGAAGGGTCAAGATGGAATGGCTCCTCTGATCTCTCGCTATAAGGTGGTCAGTGAGCACCCAAACAAGAGCAGTATCAGTACTATGCCTCTTCCTAAACCCTGACAGGAAGGGATCATAGATGTCATGGATGACAAGATGATCCTCCAGCTGCTGCGACCACCTTCTCAATTAACTTCGCCACAAAGGAAAGTTAGAGATAGGCCTGTAGTTAGTGAGACAATCCATGTCAAGAGAAGGTTTCTTAAGGAGAGGAGTCACCGCTGCCACCTTCAGGAGTCAGGAAACTCCCTGGTCTCTAATGAACACTGGCCTATCTCAGCTAGGACCAGGCCGATGACCTCCACACATCCCACAAGGAGATGGGTTGGTCCTGGGTCCAAACCACAGCAGGTTGGCCACATATTCTGATGACCATCATAACATCCGAGATCACCACCTGATCGAAAGCAGACCAACCAGACCAAGGTGTTGTGACCTCCAACCGATCACTGCCACCCCTTTGGAATGAGCGAGCTGATCACTGACCTGATGTTAACAATCTTATCTGCAAAGAGGCAAGCAAACTCGTCACATTTTCTTGTGACAAAGCTCTCCATAACTGCAGAGAGGCTGGATTGCACAGTCTGTCCACAGTTCTGAAGAGCTGGGCCAATCGATTCTGTGGAGCAGTAATATCCCTGGACTGGAACTCTGCCTTCTTACGGGAGATCACTGATTGATAGTCTGCATAATGTGCCATCAATCTAAGCTTGTCAACATCAAGGCCAGATTTCAGCCGACAACACTCCAAGCTTTGCCCAACCTCCTCATCTCCCTCAAGGCCCCATCAAGCCATGGGGACTGGGAAGTAAGGGAGTGAGGGTGAACATGGACTGGAGCTATGGAATACAGAGCCATCACCATGGCCTTGTTATAGACCTGCAGTAGATTCTCTGGATCCAAGCTTGCACTTAGAAGTCCTAATAGGTCCAGCAACACCAATAGGCCGTCTGGGGTCAAACCCCTTAATGGGCAGTACCAGACCATCTCCAAAGGGCAGGCTTATAATGGGGTGCCTGGACATTGAATCTGATAGTGCAATGGTCAGACCGTCTGACCAGTTCACCACCAAGTTGGTGCTCTCCATACCCAGTAGGAAGACCAGGTCCAATGAGTGACCTGAAATATGGGTCGAGAGGCAGTCAGCTGTGGAAGCCCAAAGAATACATCAGTTGGAGGAAGTCTTGCCCAAAATGTGAGATACACATCGATCCAGACATTGAAGTCACTCAGCACCATCACACTGGGGGACTGCAACACCGATATGTGTGTACTGTCACCACTACTGGGTACCGCTAGTGCCTCTTGTTGTCTGTGGTGTTCTGCACCTTCCCATGCATCCCTGATTGGATGGATGCCAGCCTGGTCCCACACCCTGCTGATGCACTACTCTGATCCAGCATCATGCGGCTGTACACTGGGGTGTGGGCCCATGAACAGGTGGCTGGCATTGGTGAATACAGCATGGTGCACACTTGTCCATGGGTACAGTGCTGCACGGGGGCAGTATGCACCTTTGGCACATACTTTACACCCTTTTGTGAATAGGCCCATAGCTTGTTGCTTAATTAGAAACAGAAATACACTTATCTGTTGATCAGTTTGCAATATTATACTATGATCACCTGGACTGTAATTTTGCAGTCCTCTGCTACAACGCATCAATTTGTCAAAAGCTATTAAGTATTACTCTTGTATTACTCACACTCTTGGTGTAATACACATTCAGACATATAGCAGTAAGGACAAAATGACATTGGTTTTGGGAGCTTAACCTTGCACTCAGCATGATTACAAGGCAGGAAGGAAAGGCGTGTAACTTCAGCACCTGCTATAATTTCTCTGTGGCTAGTAAGTATTACTGTTCTAGTACCCATTGAAACATCTCATTTCATATATGCTTTATCCTTAATGTGCAAACAGTGATGAATTATGTGTTGGTAAATAGGGAATGTTAGCCTATGCTGTCTTGGCAAGTAATTTAGCAATGATGTGCATGACCCATGAATTTGTGACTGGGTATTGACTATCAGTGTTTTAGTACTAATAGTGTCATAGTACCCATTTATGACCATTTAAGCAATAACGCAGTAAAGGCTATTGCTTGTAGAATGTGAGCCTGGCACTCAGCAGGATAAAAGGCATGAGCTAAAGCCAAGTGCCTTTACCCGATATATTTTCTCACTGGATATCAAGTGTTGGACTTGTACTATTCATTCAGGCATCTCTTTTATGTATATTTTGATATAGGGGAGTTTATGCTTAAAAGCTCTGTTCAGCAGAAGGGATACTGGCTTAAATCCAAAACCAAAGTCAGAACCAGAACCTTCTAGTTTCTCCAGATTTTCTCCAGAATAATTAGTTCTGATAAAAGAAAAAAATGTTGCAAGTCTAAGAGGAATTAGTCTAGTCACTTTAAAAAAAAAGCACTGGCATGACTTATCCAGACAAAACCTATCATACGGTATGTGTCACTTTAAAACAAATGTTAACACCTGAATTCCATTGATGGTTTCTGCTGACATAAAAACCCAGAGAGCAAAGCACATCATAACTTTCTTTTGTGTCATATAAGGTCATTCACTGATTGAGTTTGCCAGAGGTGAATATATTTGTTTTCCTGTAATTTCACTGTTATGTTGACTCAAGCCACCATTGTTTACCTCAGAATGATGTGGAGACCACATATAGTACAGTAATAATATTTATTCTGTTGAGAAAACACTTTAGAATTGACAGACAAGAGATATTTAGGTCATTAAGTTTTTTTTAATCAATAAACTTTATTCAAAGGTTTTACAAGACAAATATAATCACAATCACAATCACAAGACATATATTACAAGAACAAGCACCAACTCTCAGGTACAACTTGACAGAATGAAACTACATGAAATACAAACATACCACATTTACCCAACATTCCCTATCCCCTCCCCCAAAACCCCCTACCACCCCTTGGCAGAGCATACTAGACCGAAAAAAAAAAAATAGGGGAAGAAAATCAAAGGATTACTGTACCATTATAACCCATGAAAATCACAGGGTAAATAGAGTATGGAGAGACTCCCATCTGTCCCTATATCTGGAAACTCTATTATGGATGCTGGAAATCATTTTCTCAATCCTCAAGTTGGATAAAAGCTCTTGGAGTCACTCTGGATAACTTATCACTGTGGAATCTTTCCAGTGATGAAGCACCAGAGCCTTAAGAGCGAATGCAATCAATGCCATATGATACCTTCTTTGTAGGACATCAACTCCAGTGTAGTCCCCTATCAAGCAAATTTCCTGGGTAAACAAGTCATTAAGGCCCAGAAGGGATCAGCTTTGTGCCTGTTAGTGTCCCACAGGGAGGCAATGGAGAGGCATTCCCAGAAAATGTGAAGTAAATTACCATCTGCATTGTTGCATCTTGTACAGGTAGGGTTAGGAAGTTTCCCCATCTTAAAGAGCTTAGTAGATGACGAGTAGAGGTTGTTCAATATAAAAAACTGAACCAATCTCAATCTGTCTTGAGTGATATAGGAATGACATGCCTTCCATAATTTATCCCAGCTAAGCTATTTCAAAGGGGAAACAGCTTTCCAATAGGCATTGCCCTGTCCCACCATGGGAAGGCCAAGTTGAAAAGAGCTGGGTATAACTGAGAGACTGCATGTGGCTGTTGAACCACATAAGCCAGACTTTTGATATTCTCTCCCATACTACTGTCCTCCCTAGATTGGAGATATTTTGAGACTAGAAGGTGACAGAGCTGGTAACCTAAAAGGACTTCCCAGAGCAGGGAACTTCCTCAGAATTTCATTGAGGTAAGATAGGAGGAGCCTGACATCAGGTCACTAGGGCGAATGTGGTCGGTTGACAGGAACCAAGCAGGGGTGAGACATCTGCCCTATCCTAAAATTAGGATTTTCACCAGAGGCTGATTGGGATCAATGGTATGACGGTATTTAATAAAGGGACATAGTTGGAAGTGATTCCACTGAAGTAGTCATGGGGAGTCCATCCTAACTTAGGTAAGTCCTTCTGTCTGAGGTGCTGTATTGCTTTCGCCCTAGACCCCTATTGAATCTAATATATCAAGCTCAATTTGTAGCCAGGAGGGGACATATGGGAAGGAAGAAGATTCTACAATGGGTCACAGCCAATGGAGATATCTGCTCATCTGACAAGCCCAATAATATAGTCTAAAATCGGAAGTCTCAGTCCCCTCTGAATTTGGGGACACCATCTTATAGTAGGCTCTTCTCAGAGGCTTTCCCTTCCAAATAAAATCTGAGATGGAGCTATGTAATTTCCTGAACCAGAGGAATATTTAGGTCATTAAGTTGTCGGGGCAATCAGATATGTCTGACTAATATAGGATCACAGTGGTCACAGTGTAGAAAAAGCCAGCAACATCCTGGGAAATGAAGTTATCGGACCAATTCATTCATTTTAAAAGAAAGGAAACTACAGTTCCAAGTAGCATTTTCTGCATATATTCCTAAATATCTTACTGAACAATGCTATAGATTTCTGCACCTGATACAGCTTTGCATTACAGCTAATCACAGGTCACCTCGTGTTGAATTGTATTTTATTGGAGGGAGCAAAATAGAGTAGTTTGTTCTCATTTTCCCACACTCACCAGTCTGCTAACAATAAGTCTGTCTTGTAGCTTCACTAAGCAGCCTTAAAAGGACAGCACACGCTTTAAATTGCCAATAATAATTTCCATCAATGTGCAAAATAGTGAAAAACATGAATCTTTATTTTGCGCTGCTTACATAGACATGAAATTAATAGTGTCTGGTTAATAGTAGATGGGCTGGCACTATGGCCTAGAGTTAGAGTAATGAGCTGCGAATGAGCTTGGTACATCCAGCAGACAGACAGAGGTTTGATTCCCACAACCTCCACTTGCATACTGTGTGACGAGCAAGTCACCAAGCTCCCCAGTGCTCTTAGGTTGCCCCTCAATACAGGCACCTGTATGTAGTGAACCTTACCTGGTTAACAAAGAATAAAATAAGAACAAGGATACTTAAAATACCTTACTTCGCAAAGACCAACTTATCTATAAACTGATCTTTGTTCAAACTGAATGCTGGCACAATGCCTCCTATCAGCATGAATCACTCTATTATTAAATATCACAGTTTTGCATGACACATTAGAGCAATTACCATTGGATTACTTTGGTCCCTGTAGTAACATGCAATATATCCCTGACTGAAATTTTATCCTGGGGGCAGTGCTATTACTTGTTGAATCAATCAGTCAATCAATCAATCAATCAATCAATCAATCAATAGCAATAGTCCCAAAGGCCATTAAAGTGCTTACATTTATTTCTTTTAAAATTGCTCTGACAGGAATTTTCAATGAGAAGCGCACTTCTCATTCTATGAACATCTTGGTGGCAAGAAGCAGTATATAATACAGTAGAAACAGAAAAATGTGTCATACTGTATGCCTGATTATAACAATGAGCTTAAAACAGTAGTATTTGTTAGCCAACAAAACATTTCATCATATAGTTTTTCATTTAAAATGTATTTGTGACATCATTAGATTCATAACCAGTGTATTTTAATGTCCTCACAGACTTAAATAAAGATGGCAACCACTTGCAATTTTAAATAAGTCTTCTGATGAGGTTGCCCTTTGAATGAGCTAACAGGATTCATCCTCAGGATGTATTGCACTGGTGCTATGACATGTTTCTGATGATAAACAGCATAAAATCACACCAATATAATTTTTTTCATGGTGGGCATTTCAATGGAGTGTGCAGTTTTCAAAACTTTATTTGGTATCTCATTTCAAAAATGAAAATGAAATAAAGAATAATGCATGGAGAAGTGTAGTTTATGGGGATTTTATCACCCTGATTTGTGTGATGCCCCATAAACCTTGAGGGCAAATCCTGAGGGGTTTATGTGGGCATCACACACTGAAGGTGCATAAAATCCCAAAGAACCACACTTCTCCAGGTTTTATTTTTATATTTACTGGTGTTTTGCATTTTTTGGTTTAAATTGTCTTTTTGTCACTTTGTGAGGGTAACTGTTAAAAGGACAAGCTTGTCTCATGCTGAGTGACTGATTGTGTAGCGCTTGCAAATGTCCAGTGTGAGGACAGCTTGTTCGGCATTTTTCTGGTGATGTTGCGGTACTGTTCTGACCATGATTTACAGAGCTCCATAAACCACATATGTGGTTTATAGAGCTACTAGACACTAGCTGGCAGTGGTTTATAACCACTAACCAGTAAATATAATGGGCATAATGAATATGTTTGCCAGAAAACATAACTGCTAATAAAATGTGGTGACTAACAAATGCTGCTGTTTTAAAGCAGCAGTAATTATTAGCCTGCATAAAATTGTATGTTTTAGCAATAATGCATTTCTGAAATCATTATACTCATCAGCAGAGAATTTGTATTCTCTCAGATGTTTTTAAATAGTTTTATTACCACTGCAGTTTTGTTATTATTGACTCAAGGCAATAAATGTGGCTTTCAGCCACTAGCAATTTTGTGTTGCTTGCCGCATGTGCAAGAAACACATTAACTTCAGTAGGGCCAGCTAATGAGCAGGCCATTATGTACAAAGAAACTCATGTCACAATCAAACATTAGTCTGCAGTTGTTAAGGAACTTAACACATTCTTCTGCTGGTCTCCTACTGCCGCCCCATTCTCTCTCTCACACACACACACACACACACACACACACACTCTCAAAGTTCAGAGCTGCTGCAGTTAAGAAATCTTCTGTCAAACAATGTTTTATAACCTTCATGCTGGAATTTATTACTCTGGCAGTGGAACTCACAGATGTACAGTTCCTACATTGAAACATCCCTTTGGGGTGGATTTCAACATAATGCATATATATGTACAGTACTAGCCTGTCTGTAAGATTATCTGCTCTTGGAAATGTAATTCTGAGGCTCTCTTTTAATTCTGTTGATAACATAGAATCATTAAGTAGTACTGGCCAGTATTTTCTAATTGATGTTCCAAGGGCTCCAGATAAGGGAAGTACCAACCTGTTTTACTCACTCGCTTTTAGGAAATTCCTTCAGAATTTTTTATAATGAGTACCAATACTCACCCAACATTTGTCATTTTACTCCACACATCAAAGAATAGTGCTTCATAACATAACTGGTTATTCAAAATGAGCAATTTTTTCCCCAGATTTACAGCACCCATATGCATCCCAGTTTTGTTTACTCACTATATTTTAAAACTGGTGGGTAAATCACTCCTACCTGCCAAGATTATCTGGACCTCATAACTTCGAGAATTTTAATATTTTCTCCAGATTTTCAACATTGCCATTTTACCACACCTCCTTATGAACAGTACAGCTGTCATTTTCACATCTCCACTGAAATGTGTTTTGCACATGTAACTCACAATGGCGCTGGCAGTGTGCAAAATCAATGTTTGGGACAGATTAAGAAAATCAGTGACACTGTTCATGAGCAGAGGTCTTAAACTGGCTATGTTAAAATTTCAGTGGCAAAAAGTCCATAAATGACTGTGTTACGAGTGTGCATTGTGCAAATTCCTCGCACCCTCATAAGTTCACAAATTTGTAATATTTTCAGTCCAGATTTTCAACATTGCCATTTTTCCACATCTTTTATGAACAATACAGCTGTAATTTTCACACCATGGCCAAAATGCGTTTTCACACTTCTGATGCAGAATAGTGAGGTCACTGTGGGAAATCAGTGTTCGGGACAGATTAAAAAATCACAGTGACACTGTTCATGAGTGGAGGTCTAAAAATGCCTATGCTGAAAATCTGCTGTAAAAAATCCCAAACTAATTACGTTACGGGTTTGCGTTAGGCAGTTTCTATGCGCTTGTGACTTCACCAGTTTTCTTATATTTCCTCAGATTTTCAACATTGCCATTTTTACACCTCCTCATGAACAGTACAGCTGTCATTTTTCACATCCTGTTCAAAATGTGTTTTCACACCTGTGGCACCAAATGGCGAGCACTATGCAAAATCACCTTTTGGCTAATGAACTGATAGTGTCACTGTTCATGTGGTGGGGTCACAAAAATCCCATGTTGAAAACTTGAAGTAAAAATACCAAGCAATGCCCAGGGTGTTAGGGTTTTGACCATAATGCCCTACCTCAGATGGACTGACAGGCATCAGGCATGTGACTTGGGACTGTTGACAGTAATGCTTCATGCCATTCCATCCCCACCTCCACACTGCTGCCAGTGACAGGCATCGAGGTGCGCCTTGGACCCTTTGACCCTAGAGTTCACCCCATTCTCCTATACTGCACCCATTTCAGCATATTTCCTTATGGAATGAGGTGAGTGTTAAGCCTGGACACCCAAGCACACCTTGACACTTGTAAGTGTCTGCAGGGTAGGGTGAGGTGAATGTCATGACCATTATGGGCGATGATCCAAAGGCACACCCCAATGTCTGTCCATCTCTGCAGGGTGGGTGGAGCTGGTGTCAGTTCAATACTTCACTGCCATTTCTATACTACATCTGTCTAACTCCTGCACTTCCACTGCTAATGCCAGCAAGCAACATTTGGCATTGACAAATGCTTTTTAAATCTTGTCAGCTGAGTTTTGTCTATGACTGTATATGCTAAGTTCACACTGTGGATGCATTTGGAAGGTGCTGGCATATATTTTGTTTTTGGTCTACTCCTGGTAAGCCTGTGCCCCATCTGTCCTGACCCCCAGCCCCATCTCCTGGCTTCTCATGAACTTACTGCATTCCCTGTCTGCCCCCATGGCTTGCCCATGTGGTAGGTTGCAGCAGGAACCCCCAATTGCTGCTGCACAGGATACAATTTGGGGTAAGCTGCCATACTGCTGACCGTAAGGGGTCAGTCCATCATTCTGCCCTGGCCTATCACTTTCCACCATTTTCTCTCTTGCTTCTAAGATGTCAGCCTGGAGAATGATGTAAGCATGTACAAAAGTGTGGTGTGCATCATGCATCCTGCCCATCAAGCCACTCCCAAGTATACTGCCACCTATGGTCACCTAGGTGGCAGTTTTGCACTGAAGCTGGCTGTTCTTCTTCCCCAGAGGAGGAGAACAGCATCCTTGTAGGACACTCACCTTTATCCCCAGCCAGCTCCAAATGTCTTGGCTCGACAAAACCTGGGTCACCAGTGTCGCGAAGCAGTAGCACTAGCACTACAACTACACTGATGAGCTGACTTTACCACAGATTTCTGATGGTAAACAGCCCAGCACCACATCATGATGTTGACTTGCTTCATGGTGGTTGTGAAAGTGATCCAGAACTTATCAAAACCAAACATCTTCACTCAGGAATGAAGTAAAATAAAATGGGTATGTTGATGCTTTTGACAGAAATACCTGATTACCAAAATTACTGTAGATGATGGCATTGTTTGCTGACTAACAAATATGATTGCTTTAAGGAGGCCTGACACTACCAAAAAAGTTTGAAAATTTAAGATTTAGACACAAATCAGTTTATAACTGATATCTGTCTAGTAATTTTTCACAATTTTCTTCAGTACTGAGGAAAGTTGCATGAAAATAAGATAACTGTCCCTAGACTTTATCTGTTGTGGCTGTTTGTCTACACCTGATGTAATCCACTCTTTATGACCTCACAATTATCTGCATATGTTAAAATAGTGACACTATAATACCGATCATCATTATAGCGAATGTATAATGGCAATCGTAATGAGCGACAGGATATAATGCGAAACACAAAACAGCACCGCATAATACAAACTAAAACTGCCTCCTGTACAGTTCCTCATCTAAAGATTATGTTTATACTTAAGTCTCCCAGTCATACTTCAGTTCCAGAACCTTGGGTATCAACTACTCCTGGGAACTTTGAAAACAAACAGCAATAGAAAACAAACATTTTAACTCCTGCAAAATAAATAAATGTTGCTGTATTTTGCTACTGCTCCATGAAACAGCACACACACTTTAAATCAAAGAAAATATTTTGAATAGACAGGCAAAGCAAAACTTTCCTCAGAATGATCTGAGTTGGTCTGTGCCAGTTTCCTCATTAAAGTAAGTTCTCAGCAGATCTAAAAAGTTATTTCCGAACAGAAAATCACTTGCACAATGCAAATGTAACATACACGTGAAATATATGCATTTTCTATTTCACAATACAGCAATTTTACCATCAGATAAAAATCATGGTTATGTTATATTGTTCATAACCCTTCTGCAGACTCTCCACAAATTATGAAGCTTCAAAGTTCCCATGCAAAGCCTCTCACATCCTAAACTCCAGCTATACAATACAGGACTGCTGCCAGCCTCAAGGTCATATAATAGTACACATTAAAATGCAATAAAAAATAAGATTTCTTCACCGTATGTCCGAGAAAATATGAAACAGTCACCACTGCTATCTGATATTGGGCGTTTTTTTTTTTTTTTAAACCTTTGGTTCTTTAGTGCTGTTGTGTGCTTTGCTATTTTGACTTGCTAATCAGTTTATTAATGCAAGTGGCTAGAATATAGTGGTCGCCAATTGTGTGTTCGCCATTATTCACTCGTTATTTTGTCAAGCGCTATTTTGTTGTCGCTATTATTACGGGATACCAAACAGGTGTTTGATGTCAAATGTAGACAAGCAGTCATCGCAGATAATAAAAATATAAAATAAAAGTTCCATTGTGTCTAAATATTTATTTTATTTCAAAGTTGTCCCAACAGTGTCAGGGATACAGATGCAAACATACTAGGTACAAAAACTACCTGGGTTACAATGATTATAGAGTGGTTTCTAATAAAAGACAATGAGCAAGCATTCCTAAAGGTTTTTTAGATCATGATTCCAGAATGAAGGGCCCAGGAAGATAAGACACACCTTCTGTTGATTTAAATGGTTTTGAACAGTATGTAGATTTTAATGGTTTAATTGTTGAGAACAATTGCAGTGTTGCATGATTATAACAGATCCAGAAGCAAATGATTTGATACCTTTTAATGGACCAACATAGATGTAACAACAAAACAAAGTGCTCTAGCTTTGGACCAACCAGTCCTTCTTCAGAAGCTAATTGCAGTTGTTTAGAAAATACAATACTTTTAACAGCTAGATCATGCAGAAAAACACAGAGAAAATCCCCATTGGTTTAAAATACTCATTTAAGAAATACAGAAGATGATGTCAGAGAAGTTTAACAGTACCATACTGCCTTCAGCCAGGAGGGACCCTGGGTCAAAGGTGCTTGTGGAACACACATACAAAGAATCCTACTGCATATAAATTTAATTGACATAAGATAACACTGTTGAAGCAGATGACTCCTAAATCAAGCTATGACTGTCACAGTTTGTATATGAGTGATTACTGAAAGGCAACCCCACCCAGATTAAAGACACACTAAGATTGTTTTAGGGCTCAAGAAGTTTCAATGCCTGCATTATAGACAAGAATTTACCAGTAAAGTTGTCTTAAAACATCACTGCACATTGTGTGATGTGTAAAACCTAGCTGGACCTGTCACCAGCTGTACTCTCAAGCTAGATATAAGGCCCAAGAAATTTCAAAAACTCTAGTGTAGCGACAGGACTGTATAAATGATAATTTAAATATAAATTGACAATATTAGTGTCAAACAAAAACTGTAGTCGAGGAACCTAAAGGAATTAAGACCATGTATCCTAATATGTACTGATGTCAATATACACTGAGAATGTAACAACTTGATGTACCACAAGTGTCTAAGGAATCTGAAAAGAGATACAAATTTAATTTCTCTCTCCTCCTCTTCATACAAACAATACACCCTACCCTACCCCACATCACTATAATGTGGTGGGGAGATACATAGCTTTAAGGAGATGTTGTCTCTCTCTCTCCCCTTTCTCTCTCTCTCTCTCTCTCTCTCTCTCTCTCTCCCACAGACACACACACACACCTCTCTCCTAATGAAAATTTATTTACTTCAGTCACTGCAATTGTTCCCAAAGGAATTCAACTTGTCATGAAATCCTAAGTAAAAGGGCTCATGTCTCCTAATACCTACAGAGCAAAATGTGACACTATTTAACCATTCTACTATCTGCATAGTAACATTTCCAAGGATTCTGGATAGAACTACCATGAAATAAATCTACCATCCTCCCCAGGATAAGGTAACTAAAAGTAAATATAAGTATGTGTGTAAGACCAGAGGTCTAACATATCTACATATCCACAAATTACTACAATATTAGCCTAATGTAAAAAGATCTGTCCAGGACCCCCATGCAAATGAGATCACACACCTAATATGTACAGAGTTACAAAAATGATATGTGACAGTATATGATAACACTTGTACGTACAGTAGCAGGCTAGGTAACCTGAATATGGTGCAATGGAATCAATCCCACCCAGGCAAAGATAAAAAGTAAGGAGGAATTAATATTCATTATGTGTGTGAAGTAAGAATAGTAACACACTATAACTCCATATATCTAAATAGAGGCCTACCTCAATGTGACAGCAAGCCCCACATCTGTTATATCACATACTTCACAACACATACCCACACATACATACACATACGCACCCACATCCTACACATGCTGAAGTCCTATAATATGTCAGTATGAAGAAGAAGAGGTCTGTGGATGTCAGTTTCTGTAGTGTCCCATAAAACCAAGATCAACGTTCATCCCAACTGCTACCATATTGAGATGTAATAGCTTAATCTCAAAAGCTCATCTCTGTTGTGTTTTTGAGATTTCTTTAAGACCATTACTGACATATCTGAGATCGGTGGTCAGGCTGGGAGAAGTGGTGCCCCACTGGTTTTTCAGTCTTCTTTGCTGTAATAGTATGTCTGTTCAAAGGAATTCATCCTAGTGCAGAGCTGTTGCGTGTCTCTAACATAACCTGTTTGTGGACATCTTTTGCACTGAATGAAATAAACAACATGTTGTGACATGCATGTATAACTCCCATGCACCTGGAATTGTCTGTTTTGTGATGAAACCACACAGTCCAAGATAGAAATGAGCTCACAAGTCTTACAGGGCATTGATTGCAGGGTCGTGAGCACTGTGTGACATGGTATTCTGTTCTGGTGAAAGTTTGCTCTAATAATTAGGCTGGATAAATTTGGTGGTTGTTTAAAAGATAGTAGTGGGAGCTCCTTAAAATACAATTAAGAGTTTCATCCTCACTAAATATTGGGTGACGGGTTCAATAATCTTACGAGATGTTCAAGGTCTGCATGATATGTGACTACTAAGGATATTCTGTCTGTAGCTGTCCTTTCTTTATATTGAAGTAGTTGTTGTCTTCTTGCATTGCTCGTTTGTTATCCTGTCAATTTCCTGGAAGAGTGTCCCTGCTCAATAAAGGTGTTTTCAACATAGCTAATTGTATCTCTGTCATCCTCATTTGAATAAATACGGTGACATCGGAGTGCTTGACTGTATATGACAGATTTTTTGTATGGTTTGAGTGATTACTTTTCTTGTGCAGGTATCTCTGTCTGTCTGTTGGCTTCCTGTAAATACATGTATGAAAGGTTCCATCCTTAATGGTGACTGTGGTGTCCGGAAAGTTAACCTTGGTGGTAGAGTACTCAGGGTAAGCTTTATGGTAGGGTGGAGATTATTAAGTTTGTGATGAAAATCTTTGAGTGCATCTGTGCCCTCCATCCAGATAATAAACAAATCATCAATGTAACGGAAATAAGCTAGTGGTTTGGGATACTGCCTTAAAAATCCTCCTCCAAGTCAGCCATAAAGAGGTCAGCATACTGTGGAGCCATTTTGGTGCCCATTGCTATTCCCATAGTTTGAACATAAGTTTTACCATTGAAGTTGAAGTTGTTATGTGTCAAAATGAATTCATAAGTTCCCCCACCACTCCAGGGTTGATGTTTTGTTCCGGTCCTTTCTCATGTATGTATTTAAGGCATGCTGCAATGCCATCTGTGTGTGGAATATTAGTGTAGAGGATGTTACATCCATTGTCACTAAAATGGTATCAGGTGGTAAATCCTTATAACCAGAAAGTACACACAAAAGTGCGTAGTGTCCTGGATATAACTGTCTCTTTCCATAACCAGCAGTTTCAAAATGGTCTCTACAAACCCTGAGATCCCTCAGTCAAGGTACCATTACCAGAGACTATGGGTCTTCCTGGATTGCCAGGTTTATGTATTTTAGGCAGCATGTAGAATGTCTCTGGCCTGGGTTCAGCAGGGATGAGGTCAGTTAGTTTTCTCAGACATGGTCTGGAAAAGTTCTAATTAAGCTACGTAGTTCATCTTTTTATCTTGTAGTGGGGTCACTCTCTAGTTCTCTGTAGTATGTAAGATCTGTTAGCTGTCTATTAGCTTCATTAATATAATCCTCTGTTTAAAATCATCACTGCAGAGCCTTTATCAGCTTTTTGATGACAATGTTGTGGTTTGATTTCAGTGTCCCTATAGCGCTCTGTCCAGTGGAGAAAGGTTATAATGGGCCTGTTTTTGCCTAGTAAGGATCTGACCACTGACTTGTTGGCAGAAACAATGAATGTAATTGCCTAGTTTTTTATTCACGTCCACTTGAGGGGAGTAAATTCGATTTCTTTTTCTTATCCATTACATTATTGCGGTTTGCACTGTCTTCACTACCAGTGATTTCTTCCTTGCCATGAAAGAATTCTTTAAGTCTCAATCTATGGAAGTATTCCTCCAGTTCACCACAAAACTATATTTTATCCAGTGGTTGTGTTGGGCAGAAAGTGAGGCCCTTTGAAAGTACTCAGTTCTCCAGTAGTCAGTGTGTGTGGTTAGACAACCACCAAATTTAGCCAGCCTAATTATTAGAGCAAGCTTTCACCAGAACAGAATACCATGTCACACAGTGGCACATGACCTCAGTAATCAACGCCCTGTAAGACTTGTGAGCTCATTTCTACCCTCAGACTGTGAGGTTACATCACAAAACAGACAATTCCAGGCATAGGAGTTGTACATGCACGCCACGACATGTTGTTTATTTCATTCAGTGCAAGAGATGTCCACAATGGGTTATGTTGGAGACACACCAACAGCTCCGCACTAGGATGAACTCACACAGACATACTATTACAGCAAAGAAGACTGAAAAACCAGTGGGTACCACTTCTCCCAGCCTGACCACTCGATCTCAGATATGTCAGTAATGGTCTTAAAAGGAAATCTCAAAACACACAACAGAGATGAGCTTTTGAGATTAAACTTATTTTACATCTCAATATGGTAGCAGATGGGATGAACATTGATCTTGGTTTTATGGGACACTACAGAAACTGACATCCACAGACCTCTTCTTCTTCAGACTGACATATTGTAGGACTTCAGCATGTGTGGGATGTGGGTGCGTGTGTATGTATGTGTGTGGGTATGTGTTGTGAAGTATGTGATATAACAGATTTGGGGCTTGCTGTCACATTGAGGTAGGCCTCTATTTAGATATATGGAGTTATAGTGTGTTACTATTCTTACTTCACACACATAATGAATATTAATTCCTCCTTACTTTTTATCTTTGCCTGGGGTGGGATTGAGTCCATTGCACCATATTCAGGTTACCTAGCCTGCTACTGTACGTACAGGAGTGTTATCATATACTGTCACATATCATTTTTTTTACCTCTGTACATATTGAGTGTGTGATCTCATTTGCATGGGGGTCCTGGACAGATCTTTTTACATTAGGCTAATATTGTAGTAATTTGTGGATATGTAGGTATGTTAGACCTCTGGTCTTACACACATACTTTATATTTACTTCTAGTTACCTTATCCTGGGAGGGTGGCAGGTTTATTTCATGGTAGTTCTATCCAGAATCCTTGGAAATGTTACTATGCAGATAGTAGTACGGTTAAATAGTGTCACTATTTTTGCTCTGTAGGTATTAGGAGACATGAGCCCTTTTACTTAGGATTTCATGACAAGTTGAATTCCTTTGGGGAACAATTGCAGTGACTGAAGTGAATAAAGGTTCACTAGGAGAGAGGTGTGTGTGTGTGTGTGTGTGTGTGTGTGTGTGTGTGTGTGTGTGTGTGTGTGTATCTGTGGGAGAGAGTGAGAGAGAGAGAAAGGGGAGAAGAGAGAGACAACATCTCCTTAAAGTATAGATCTCCCCACCACATTATGGTGATGTGGGGTGTAGGGTGTATTGTTTGTATGAAGAGGAGGTGAGAAATTACATTTTATCTCTTTTCAGATTTCTTAGACACTTGTGGTACATAAAGTTGTTACATTCTCAGTGTATATTGACATCAGTACATATCAGGCTACATGGTCTTAATTCCTCGAGGTTCCTCAACTACAGTTTTTGTTTGACACTAATATTGTCAATTTATATTTAAATTATCATCTATACAGTCCTGTTACTACACTAGAGGTTTTGAAATTTCTTGGGCCTTATATCTAGCTTGAGAGTACAGCTGGGTGACAGGTCCAGCTAGATTTATACATCACACAGTGTACACTGATGTTTTAAGACAACTTCACTGGTAAATTCTTGTCTATAATGCAAGCATTGAAACTTCTTGAGCCCTAAAACAATCTTAGTGCGCCTTTAATCTGGGTGGGGTTGCCTTCAGTAATCACATCCTTATACAAACTGTGACACTATAGCTTGATTTAGGAGTCATCTGCTTCAGCAGTGTTATCTTATATCAATTAAATTTATATGCAGTAGGTTCTTTGTATGTGTATTCTCTAAGCACCTTTGACCCAGGGTCCCTCCTGGCTGAAGGCAGTATGGTACTGTTAAACTTCTTTGACATCATCTTCTGTATTTTTAAATGAGTATTTTAAACCAATGGGGATTTTTTCTGTTTTTTGCATGATCTAACTGTTATAAGTATTGTATTTTCTAAACAACTGCCATTAGCTTCTGAAGAAGGGCTGGTTGGTCCGAAAGCTAGAGCACTTTGTTCTTGTTGTTACATCTATGTTGGTCCATTAAAAGGTATCAAATCATTTGCTTCTGGATCTATTCTTGCAAGGACCAATACGCAACTACTAAATCATGATTATAACAGAGAGCTTACATACCGTGACAGCTTGCCAAGAGTTTGTTTAAACAAAAGCAACTAAGAAGTTATTTACATCTGCTGTCAAATGAGAGATGTTTTAGTTGAGTGTACATAAGACAATGGTGTGGTCTGTAGTCTCAAACAAGTGCAAACCTGCAGACAGAGTTATTAAGGAAATTAACTGGCAAAAGCTAAAATGTATAACTACAACACAAGAAGAGTGAATCACATATGCAACCATAAAATAATTGCAAAATGATGTACCAGATGTCACTAAAGGCATACTACAGTAGGTGCACAATTTGATTAATAAAGTGGTTATACTCAATGGCACGGGGTCATAATGCTGACCACAAAAACTGAGCAGAAACAGACACCGTAAGCAAAAGAGAGCCGACACAAAAAGAGTCAGAAAACACAGATCACAAGAAAAGTGCACACCCATTGAAAGCAAAGTGATTTTCTTTTTTATCAGGGCTTCGCCCTGAACCACCCACAATGGGGGTTTTCACCTCCCACCTTCCAGACTTTAGATTACAAACTCCGAAGGGGTGTGATTCGGGATGGGGCAAAACACCAAAAGAGGGAAAAGTTAAATTTTTCAAAAATGAAAGGTAAAGTTGAAACACCAGGATTCCTGGGAGGGGAACCAAACCACAGTCCCAGATCTCCCATCCTGCTGTATGCAGGTGCCTTAACCGCCCACCATGGGAGCAGCTTGACCAGCAACCCCAGTACACGGTATCTAGATCCTTTCCAGGAAAAGCACAGAGTGACAGGGTAGTGGTAATTTCCTACGCTGTTATACCCTGTTGCTCTAAATCCCAGTGTGTTCTACACCACACAATTCTTCATATGCATTTTTGTTTCGTGTGTTGACCTTTTACCTACTCACATATACCACTAAGAGGGTGGAAGAAAAGAATAGCCAGCATTCAATAGGCTATAATGTTATGTGCCAAACTGATTATGACTTAAAAGCCTAACCTTAGACAAATCTTTTCATTGAACTGACTGGGCCAGTCATGTAATGATGCAATCTCAATTGACATGGAACACTTCTTTACACAGTAGCAACTGGAATGGCTTATGCTTGAGTTATTAAATTTACATAAAAATAATTTAAAAAGATACTTAGTGAGGGACTTCCGTTGCATCGCAGACAATATGGCAGCTTGATCTTCTCAGCTCCTCCTTCCTTTGCTGCAAAACCCTAAAAATATGACAGATTGGCCTATCATCATCTACTGAAGGGGACTGTATACTAAAGCTTCCACTTACTTATTAAACAATGGGAACCTACCTTGTAATTAAATCAAGCCCTCTTCGGTGACACCTCAGAGTCTGAGCAGTCCCAGGCCTCTGTCAATACAGGGGATGCATGAATGCAACTACAACACCCCACAAAAACAAGAAGATAAAATTGATACAATATACAAAGAATTAATCTCCTTTTGTTCAGAGGTGAAGCAGTTATACTCTGAACTCCGACTAGATGTGGTAAACTTGGAACAGCGCATCGATGACTCAGAATGGCAAATCACCACTGTCAAGAACCAGGTCAGTGACATAGAGGAACAGTGAAAGCACTACAGGTCCTCCAGGCACAGATCCAGGCCCATCAGGAAGATGCTGAGAATAGCACAAGGCTAGAAATATTGGAATCTACTGCATACTGGAGGGGTCGAGGCCAAGACATTATTGATTTTATTACCACCTTCTTACGCACACTTTGGAGCTCCTGCCAACCTCCCACTTGAGATGAAATGGATTAATCGGGCCTTGACCCTAAACCTCAAACCCCTATGCCCAACCTCAGTCTATTGTTGCCTCATTTAGAGCTATCCTATTAAGGAAAAGGTCCTCCTCACAGCCTGGTGGAGACCGAAAGTGTTTTGGCTAGACTCATGTTTTCCTGGATAATGATTATGCTCCTGATAACCTCAGATGATGCAGAGCATATGCTGAAATTTTCCCAATCCTAAAGGAGCAAGGCTACAAGTTTATGACCTCATCCCAGCATGCCTTGTGGTCCAGCTTCCAGGAGGCGCAAAGAATTCACATCGGCTGAGGAGGTGAAGGAGAAGTTGATTAAACTGGGCTTGAAGTTCCCTCTAGAGTCGCAGTTCCTGCTTTTAAAGACCCGCAACCTCCCAGATGGCAAACAGTGACTCATTCTCAGGCAGCTAGAGATCTTCAGAGTCAGCCCTCCATGCATGCTACCTCTCGACTTGCCGCGTTTTGAGATTGGTGAGAGGGAAACCATGATTTCCTGAGGAACTGTGAAATATAATTCTCTCTTGCTCAGCTGGCGGACTCTGTTCTTGCCATCGGAACTGATACAGGACCCTTGTTTCTCTGATGGTTGATTCATTATGGAATGTATTGCTGCAGGGGAAGGATTTAATTTACTTGCTGATCAGCAGGCAGATAATCTTTAAAGTCTGCGACACACTAGAGCACACACTGGGACAGCTCACGGTGGACTAATGGGGATCTAACTTTATTGCAGAGCAGTTTTCAGAGTTCTGACATTGATTTACCTCAGTGAATACGAGCCCTAAAGACCTCCTGTACAGCACACCTTCATATCCTGCATCTGGTTTCAGTTTGACCATGTGTCAGACTTTCTCCCTTTTGTTTTTTACATATAGCTATTTAACTGTTAACATTTAAAGCTATATGCTGTATTTGAGTTATTCAGCAGCTATGGATTCCTTCTTTGGTGCATGTACATTGACAATTATTGCTACAATGAGTGAGGCTTGACATATAGAAATATTAGTTTTATTTTGAGTTATGGTATATTATTTCACCAGGCTCTTGGGAGCTCCTAGGGCATTTATAGTAATACGTTTAATGTTGGTTACCTCTGTTATTCAGGATCACTCATAAATCAACCACATGGCTTTTATGGGGCTCCCTTTAACTTAGCAGATTAGTGTGGAGAAATCAAGGACAGATTCTAGGCTCAGATACTTCCATACCGCCTAGAGTTGTATTCCTATTTTACATCTGGATAAAACATAATTAGAAGCCAGATATGTAGTGCATTTGCACTGGTCTTTTCTCTAGCCAGATAAAGAGGGACTAAAGCACATGGTTAGATGCTTTATGTCAGTTTTTAATTTTGTATCTTCATAACCTACTTTTTGGTTAAACTCCCTGCTATTTTGAAGGGAATTTTACTCCCAGGAGGCCCAGGGACAGTTGTGTCCTGGTCTACCTCCAGAATTCATTGGGACTCCACCTGTTGAGCTCAAGGAGATCCACATCAATATCCCAT
Organism: Neoceratodus forsteri; assembly: GCA_016271365.2. Lineage (NCBI taxonomy): Eukaryota > Metazoa > Chordata > Ceratodontiformes > Ceratodontidae > Neoceratodus > Neoceratodus forsteri. The sequence continues at coordinate 1,876,996,205 of CM057456.1, forward strand.
ACCTTGGAAGTTCTTAAGATGATACTTATTGTTACAGCTGATAGGTATATCATTAATCTTATTCAAATGATCTTTACAATTTACTGTAAATTGTTTTGTAAATAGTTTTTGGGGTGACAGTTTGTGATCCACCCACTTATGTTATCATCACTTCCTACTGTCAAGTTGATAGTTATTCTGCCATGGTTGTTGTTTACATGGTTGACGCTTTATTTCCTGCAGAAGGTATTTTTAACTTTTATTTTGTCAACATTATATATTTATGAGGCAGCTAGAGGTGTTCAGAGATTTGGGATGGGGAGACAGAGAGAGGGGTTACATTTATGAACATAGATTATTGAAGAGCTGGTCAAGGGTATATTGATTTTTACACTCCGGGTCTCTCTTTTCTGGGGTATATTCTACTATATATTTGGTAAGCATCACAATCATAATAAGGGATTTACTTTTCTGTTACTTTCCAACGGCACTCTTTTAGTACAGATACTTTCTATGAATATAAATGGGTTAAATGATCCAGTGAAGAGGGCCAGAGTTTTCAATATCTTAGACAACATTCTCCAGAAGTTATATTCATGCAGGAGACCCACTTAACACCAGATGAACATTTGAAACTTTCTTGGGGTAGCAGATACCTGGTGTTTGCCCTCATATACTAAGGGAAAGTGTAGGGCACTGCAATTTTGATTCATTTTACCACACCTTTGGTACTTCAATGGGAATATATAGATCCAGTGGGATGTTATGTGATACTGTCGGGAAAATTATATGAGAAACCAGTTACACTAGTAAATATATACCTTCTCCCGCAGGCCCTCCAGCTAAACTCCGTGTTCTTTAATTAACTTTGGAGTTCCTACTTGGCTGTTTATTAATGGGAGGCGATCTGAATTTAACATTAACACCACAATTAGACTCCTCAGCACTGGCACAATACAGATCATATCCATCTCAGAAATTGTTCGCAATCAACAAGATTCTTTGGGCCTGGTTGAAGTGTGGGTGTTTTTCTAATGACCGGGCATATACTTTTTACTCCTCAGCTCATATCAGTTCAAGACTGGATTACTTTTATATTACTAAGAAACACATGGATTGGCTACATGATATTACAGTTTGCTCCTGTTTTTATCTGACCATTCCTCTTTACTTTTAATGTTAAGTTTGGGGCACCTTGAAAACTTTCTCACTGGTGTTTAAACATATCCTCCCTCAGGATGAGAATTTTATAAATAAGGTAAAAGAACAGATACTGCAGATCCTAGCAGAGAACTCTCTCTGACATCTCCTCGAGTATAATATGGGACACTCTAAAGGCAGTTATCCAGGAGATGTGATAACTTACTCTGTTTATAAGGAAAACAGATGGAAGCTGCTTATGCACAGTTTGAAAGGATCTGCAACACCTTCAACAGTCCCCTGGTCCCATTCTCCTGCTGGGCAGAGACGAATTTGGCAACTGAAGGTGAAATTACAAAAAATTTTAGATGATAAAGTCCAGCAGGCTCTGTTTTACCTGAAGAAATATCATTATGAGGGGGGTCTGAAGGAGCCAGAAACTTAGCAAGGTGACTTCATGGACATAGGGTGGCATCTTGCATTTCACAACTCTGATTCCCATCTTAACAGACAGTGACTACTTCCACAGCAGATATCATTTCAATATTTCAAACATATTACACACAGTTATATGCTGTCCAAGCCCCCTGAGACACACAGCATTGATCAATTTCTCGCTCAGATCCATCTCCCAAAATCTCACAAGACCAAAATTCTCATTAGTGCCAATTTCAACTGAAGAGTTGAAACAAGCTAAAGTTGTCTCTAAAACAATGATTTGCCTGGGCCCAGATGAACTGTGTGATAGGCTGTGCAATAGCTGTCATTCTCAGACAGCTCTGTCGGTGGCGGCCTTGGTGGTATCACGGGTGGGTTGAGCTGCCAGCTGACAGTGGGACCCCTGCTGGGGTGGGGAGGGGTGGGTTGTGGGTGCTGGGGGTGCCTGCACTGGCAGACTGCTATGCAAGGCAGCTTTACTGAGGGCTTGGGGCTGGGAGGGTTCATCATTTCATTACAGCTGCTGGGAGTGGCTTCATATGGGGGCATGGGGGTGTCATGTTGTTTACTGCTGCCAGGTGTGGCATTGACAGAGGCTTAGGGGTGTCACTGCCATACTGCCACCAGGAGTGGCATCAGACGGGGGCTTGGGGTGTCAGCATGTCCATTACTGCTGCCAGAAATGGCAGTGTCAGGGCTGGAGGGGGTCATCATTTCCTTTACTGCCACTGGGAGAAGCATGTCTCGAGCTGGAGCTGGGCCGGAGGGTGGCATCAGGTCGACGCATTCTGCTGGGGCATCCCTGCAGGTGCAATGCAAATGGGGCTATAATGACATGCTAATGGCCCCATTTGCCATGCATGCCTAATGGCCTAATTTGCATGCCCCTGGCTGTGAATCATGATTTTGGGCACAGGGCATCCTGAGATGTCCTGCTCCAGTGGGTTCACAGCCTGACATGTGATGTGCCAGCACAGTCTGGGATGCTCTGGGGCATCCTGGGCTGGCACACCTGTGCTGTTCACAGAGGGGATGCACTGGGGCTTCTCCTGAGCCTCCTCTGTCAATTGTACAATTTGCACTTAGTGCATCTCACCTGCACCGGGCAGCCAAGATGCAATGGGTGCATCTTCTTTGTGAATCCTGCCCTGAATGTTTATGACTGTTTTACCTATAGAAATGTATCACTCATTCTTTTGGGACTCAGAAAGATGTACAAGACTTTGTCACTTACTCTTTCTTTGTTTTAAATAATGGGAAAAGTACTATACATTTGTCTCTCTGTAGAAAACCTTATTTTTATAAATAAAGAGTTTTAAAAAAGATACTTAAGTTGAGCAGCTAAAGCCTGAAGTCCACTGATCGCCAATAAATTTTGACAGGATTGACCACCACCAAAATGATCCTGAAAGACCATGTTTGTAGGTTTTAATCTATTTTACATAAGTTTTTAGCCAATCTACTGTGTCAAACCTGGCATGCATAATCCAACAATGGGACTGGTCTTAGAGTTAGTATAGAAATGCTGATTAACTTGCTCCATTCCAGACCAGCATGTTTCTGCATTATTGGAAGATTGTCTATATGTTTAGCCCATATCAAGGCATTGGTTATTGCAATATCAAATAGCCTAGCCTGTTCTGACTGCTGTATGGGTATGGTATATAGTATTAACAATCTCAAAGGAAGACAGGTAGCTGCTTTCTTAAGAACTTTACCAAGAATTCAACTATTTTGGTAGAATTTATTACCATATTGTTGACTTTTGATAAATTTATTATGGAAAGCACTTTGAAGCATACTGGGTCCTATTGGGTTTATTGGTCTTGGAACCCATGAAATGAAATGAACTGAATAAAATATAATCATGTTGTGGTACAGGGAAGGTGCAACACACTAGGGCAGCCAGCCCACAAAAGACCAAAACATGAAACAGTGTGCACTCTAAGCTAAATTAAAAGGCACCAGACACAAATGGTATGCTCGCCAATACTTTATTTGATACAAATACACAATACAAAGGGCCAAAGTGTTGAAAAACTGCTATGCATTACAAAAACATCTGTAGTGCAAGCCATTTCTTTACAGCCACAATGGTCTACTCACCCTGGCACTTCCAAGGTTCAAATACCTGTTCATCAGGGGAACCCATTCCCTTTTCATTTTCCAATCAGGCATTGACATAATGATTTTTACATATTGCCTATGGTTGGTCAGAAAATTATAGGCTCATTGAATGAGAAATTCTGAGACCTGATTTCATAAGGTTTTGCTTGTGGATATATAGGATGAGAAATGTATGTACAGTATAATCAATTATATGTAACACATACAGTATGAAAAAATATTTGCTAATATAAAGGTAAAAATGTGACTTCCTGGAACTTCTGCCACCTGGAGTTAGCTCCACAAGATTCTGCTATTATATTATAGAAACATCAGGCCCTCAATGGCCCAGTAAGAGCATGTCATGCTGCCATCAAGACTGAACTCAGTGAGCCATGTTGGGGGTGGCTAAGGGCTGAAGCAGCTGCTGTGTGGCAGTGCACTCCATCTGGGGAGGGTTGACAACAGTTCAAGTGTCACCACAAAACCTGTAGGAGGGCCAGGGAGCTTGCTCACACAGTGTGCTGCAGCCACAAAGTGCCTGAGTGGCTACTGATTACGCCAGGGGCAGAAGAAGGAATCCATAGAAAAGAGGTGAAGAAACACCCAGTTGCCCTTAAAATGACAGCTATGACCTTATGCAGGTATGCTCCTGATCCAAGGTACATCTCTGCAAGACAGGCAGCTGAGCGAGAGAAAACCCAATACTAACAAAACAAAAAAGGTCAAATGATTTGCTGTAGTTGACCAGGAATGCCCTAAACAGAACATCACTGTCTGTGGTGTGCTTATTTGGAGTCCCAGTGGAATATGTTTTCTTCCAGTATCTCACCAGTGTGGCTGCATGCCACAAAAATAGATTCCTTTTCTTTTACTCTCTCTCTGTCTCTCGTATTGAGTTGTTTTTGCCTATCACCTTGTCCAGTAAATGTAACACTTTATCCCTGTTCAAAATGATTGGTTGCTCTTCCTCTAAAAAGGTGAGGACGACTACTCTAGTCTGTGTTATTGACAAAACACTTTGAAAATGCTCATACTGTACCAGATGAACTACATTAGTTCACTTAGTATATGCTGGATATACTGCACAGTGCTTCTGTCCTTCACCTCCTCTTGGCTATTCATAGCAAGCTCTAAAAACAGTTTAGGGAAGGTGCTCAGACCTGGGACAAAGTGCAACCACTCAATCAAACAGTGACTGACATTATAACTACTGTAGCACTTGAAGTGTACCCTTTGAACTTTGAACATTAGCTCTTAAAACAGTAACTTAAAACTGTCATTGTTGCCAATCTTTGCTCAAAGTTTAAAAACTGATATAGCAGTACCAGATGTTAAATAATTTTAAGGGGAGCAGGTTTCTATTGACAGGATTCTCCAGTAAAGGAGCCTATCTCACTGGGAAACATCCTGTATAAAATCACTGCAGTGAACAAATAAGCAAAGAAACAAACCATATATCTGGGTCCCAGATTAAACTGAAACTGATGTCAATAAAATGTATTTGTTAAAGAAATAGGGAAACATTTTTACATTAAATTGTATTGAAGATGCCCTCTTTACTTAAGGGCAGTTTAATATGTTAACTTTTATATGTTAACAATCCTATGTGCTAGGAAAGACTGCTGTGATTAATACTTTGGTTTGTCAAACAAATAGATCAACAAAATGGAACATAAACAAAGGACATCAGCCTTTAGAAAAGCAAGGGCCAGTAAATAAAAATAGATGGGTGTGAGTTAAAAATGGTGTCACTTTTTAAGTATTTCAAATTTACATGAGCTGCCAAGTAGCCCAAGATGAATTACAGTATATGGATAATCCATGAGGAGTACTCTGAATTTTTATAATTTATGTGGCGCTTTGTATTGTATGTGACAAGGAAGATATTTGGAGTACTGTACATTTATTGTTATGGACTTGCACTACCATAATGTTGCTATGACTTACTATTCCTCCCTCCATATCCACACTACTTACCAACATGATGGCTGTCATCCTAAAATCCTACAAGTACTTTGTAAATAATGAGTCTTTCATGAGGTATTCCAGTGTATGCGATCTGTTTTATTGCCCATGATTCAAAATGGCTGCTCACACTGTGTCTTGTGCCGCTTGAGCTGGTGGTGCTTAATTTTAATTATTATTTAGGTTGTTCTTGGTTTAGGTAGCCATGCTTTTTATTTTAAATAGTACAGTCTTATATGTGTAACAGTTTATTTTGTTTTCAGTGTGCCCAGTGTGAGTTCAGAGCTCTTGACTTGTTGATCACCCAATCCAGAGATTTCTGATCTGTAAGAGAGAACTCTGGATCCTGTTATGAGCTTTCTGTTTTCCTTCTCTACTGCCAAGTGCAGTAATATGTAATGTAATGTAATAATTCTTTATTGTTCAATCCATTGATAAAAAGATATTACAAAAAATAAACAATGTTGCAAAATCATTAAAAGCTTTTGAAAACACCTGTAGAAATCACCCTCAGACACAATACAAAAGACCTAAATACAATAAATATTCACATGCTTCATATAGTAATTATAGATCTCACAAATTTTTCCTAATTCTTTTAATATTCAGAAGGAAGTTTGCCATTCTTTTATGACAAAATCATCTTCCACAGTACATACAGTAATAGTTTTAAGGGAGATACAACATCACAATTTGCTATGGAAGAAAGACATGGGCTAAGCAAATTTTTCTTGCCTCACTATACCACCTGCATCTAAAAATGACTTGAGATAGATCTTTGTTATCTTTCCCCATTCAGTAACATAGGGAGAGTGTGGGATCACTGGATTTATTCAGTCTAGCTGTCAGTGTGCTTGATTCCAAAAATCCCATCACAAACCTTGCATAGATCTTCCTTTGTAAAGGAGTCTCTAAAAAATCTAGATAGTAAGGAAAAATGTGCATAATCATACTGTATATACTGTACCATAATGCATATCTAGAGTGGGCAATCTTATCTAGGTCAAATGCTTTATATTTTGCCACAAGGAGACTTTTTATGTGGGATCTACACTGATCTGCTTTTACGATCTTCTGTAAGGTTAGATTGAACAAATCCAATAGTCCCACAGACTGCAAGATTTTTAAGCAGAGACAACCACTTAGATTTCCTATAGCCCAGCTGTTCCCATTTTATTCCTCCTCCAAACACGGCCTTGCAACCCTATTATTTGGTAGTTTAGTGACTTTATCCAAAGGTTAACCAATCTGACTTCAAACAAAGCATGACGATTGGGTAAACTCACCTCTGCTCAGACAAAACAAGATGGTGTGGTTTTGGTAAACCCAGTGTTGAGCACAGGGTTTGTATGGCAGGTTTCTCTAGAGAATCCAAATACTACAGAACTATTTATTTTCACACAAAGTACTGTAATTTTAATACAAGCCCAAATGCAACTATAATTATGAGAATTTAATTTAGCTCTGAGGCATTGGTGCCACATTCACTATGATAGGAAAAGTGCTAATATAGCTAATTAGGGCAAATTTATTTTAGTGCAAATTACTGCTTCAGCAAAATAGAAATTATTTGACAGTGAAAATTTGGTTTTACAGTTTTACGGTCCAATATTTCAGAGCCAAATAATATTTGTAAGTTGTATTTTGCTTCAGTGGCTCAGAGTAGGGGTCTAATAGTAGCCCCCAATATCTGGTATCAAATCTTCATAAAGCCACATTGGTGTTTTTAATCTTTTTAGCAGATGGTTGCAGGGGTCTCCAGGATAGTGTCTGTGAAAAACATGAGACCCAGATACTAATATCCTTTAATTACTTCTAGTGAATAGGTATCAATGTACCAGCTAAATTCAGACTTTCTGTGCCAAATATCATTATCTTTGACTTTTGCATGTTGATTTTAAACTTTATCTTTGAAAAATCTGCCAGCATATTTAATTTATTATGTAAGCCTGATGGCGAGAGTGAGAGAAGCACCAAATCATCAGCAAATGCCAGAACAGCACAACCTTCAGAGCCAATTGTTGGTGAAACTGAAGGTACAGAGGCAAGTGTAATTAGCAATTTATTCACACAGATTAAAAAGTGTTGGGTCAAGAATACCATCCTGTCTCACTCCTATGCTTGTTGCAAATTTTCAAATGTTTCTATGATACCGTGTATAACTTTAGACAGGTTTCTGAATAGAGTAGTCTAACACTATTAATAAGAAGTGGGCAAATACCACAGGTATCCATAATACTCCATAATTTTTCTATTAATAGTATCAAACCCTGATGAAAAGTCAATATATGCTGCAAAGATCTTTTGTTTTAATCATTAATGTAAATAGCACCTTTCCTTTACAATTTGTGAAGGATTTTTTAAGTGAAAGGGCAGAACAGCTGCTTATTTCATTTTATACAAAGAATGAAATTGTAGCCTATAACTCTGGCCATGAGCATTAGTGCCAACTCTAATGCACATGCCTGGAGTTATACTACAGAAAGAAATGAAGTGTCTCTCATTGGAGCAGTTCATTTCTTTCAACTACACAAAGTGCCACAACAGCGAGCAAAATCTAGTGTCATGACCAGAGTGCCTGGTCATTGGTATACACTAGCCAAGCCCATTGCAGTTTCAACTGTAATTGGCTCAGCACTGACACACCTCTAAAATGCTGCTAGTAGCAAGATATTCCCTGTGCAAGCGCAAGTGAATGTAAAATGAGTTTAAAGATGTTGAAATTAAATATAAAATAGATTGCCATGGGCTACCACCCTTGAAAATCAAGTTATAGAAAAAATAGTACTTTTTAAAAAGGAATTTTAGATGACAACTAACGAATTCAGTGCAGGCCTTATACATAAATTGTTGCAAGACTTATTACAGCTATTAAAAGGGAACTGTACAGTGAATGCATTAATAAGAGAATGCCAGATATACGTTGGGATGGTTTGATAGGGACTGCAAAATACAAAAGACACATTTAGTAAGGCACTCAGGAAATATAAGATCTGTCCATCTAAAAATAATACTAAACTGCTTAGAAAAGAAAAATAAATTATAAATCTTTCCTAAAACAAAGAAGAAAAAATTTCAGGAGCAAATGTGGGAGCGCATGATTGAGGCTAATGTCAACAAAGACTCTAAATTATTTTGATCCTTGGTGGCATACAGCTGCAAGACCCTGACAAAAGATTGATAACGTTGTCCCTCTAGAGACATGGGTGCAATGTTTTTCATATTTTGTATGACCATGCTATAAACAGTACATGGACTCCTATCAATCCAGCTGTAATAAAAACAATGTTTCCTCAAATATCTTCTCAGAAGTCCTCTTAGCAATTTTAAAACTTAAATTAATAAAGCCCCAGGTTCAAATATGATCCTTGGGTAAGTTTTCAAGTGCATGGATCAAGAATGGGCAAATGTACTAGCAGAATTTTTTTTATAAGTGTATACTACAAAATTTTATCCCTCAGTCATGGTGCAGGTCTATAATAATTCCTATTTTTAAGAAGGGAGATAGATTTGACCCATGCAACTCTCAGCCCATAAGACTGATAGATATTATGGAAAAATCTTGTAACCATCTGCTAAAAAGATGAAAACATCAATGTGGCCTTATGAAGATTTTATACCAGATATTGGGAGGGGGTCTACAAGAGAGCCTTACTCTGAACCATGGAAGCAAAATACAACTCATAAATATTATTTGGCTCTGAAATTTGGGACCATAAATATCTGGATTCTCTAGAAATCTGCCATACAAACCCTGCACTCAACATTGTTTTTCCAAAACCACACCATCTTCTTTGTCCAAACAGTGGTGGGTTTACCCAATCTTCATTCTTTGGCTGAAGCCAGATTGGTTAACTTTTGGATAAAAGTCACTAAACCACCAAAAATTGGGTTGCAAGGCTATGTTTGCAGGAGAAAAATAAATGGGAACAGTTGGACGCAAGAAATCTAAGTGGTTGTCTCTGCTTAAAAATATCTTGGAGTCTGTGGGACTATTGGATTTGTTCAATCTAACCTTATAGAAGATTGTAATAGTGGATCAGTATAGATCCCATATAAAACCCTTCTTGTGGCAAAATATAAAGCCTTGACCTGGAGAAGATTGCCCACTCTAGATATATATTAAGGTACAGTATATACTGTATGATTGTGCACAATTTTGCATTACTTTCTAGATGTTCTAGAAAATCTTTTACACAGGAAGATCTGTGCAAGGTTTAGGATGGGTTTCTTTGAATTAAACACACTGACAGCTAGACTGAACAAATCTAGCAATCCCACACTTTCCTGTGTTATTATATGGGGAAAGATAGCGAAGATCTATCTCATGTCATTTTAGATACAGGTGGTATACTGGGGCAAGAAAGTTGCTGGGCTCAGTTCTTTCTTCTATACCAGACTGTGATGAGGTATCCCTCTTAAGACTATTATTTACTTTGGAAGATAATTTTATCATAAAAGAATGGGAAATTTCGTTCTGAACATTCTCAGAAAATAATAAAATGGTGAGATCTGTAATTACTGCATGAAACATGTGAATATTTGTTGTATTTAGGTTATTTTGTATTGTGCCTGAAGGTGATTTCTACAGATGTTTTTAAAAGCTTTTAATGATTTTGTAACATTTTTTTGTAATTATTTTGTTATCAACAGATTGAACAATAAAGAATTATTACATATATTGCATACTGCCATGAGCTGTGCCATTATAAATATTGTGATATTACTGCCAACCATATGAACATGAAAGTCTTTCTTTAATAATATTTCATTGCATTTTCAAAATCTACAGACAGAAGCACAGTTAAGACATACAGTATGCTTCCCCAGATTGGCACAAGACAAAATATATGAAAACACCCATAGCAAGAATAGGCTCAGATGGTAAAAGTATACATTTATCTTACAGTTTATTACTCTGTGTGCAAACAAACTCAGCTATATACATCAGCCTGCTGATGGCATAAACTCAGGCAGCAGGGACTTTGTGATGTAACAGATAAGGCAACAGTGAACCTGAGGTTTCACTCAGGCACCCTAAACATCCTCAGAGTGATACTAAAAAGGGCTTCCCAAACAAACTGACAACCAAACTTCTGAGTTAAGTTCCATTCATGCAAAATTTATTTATAAATATTTAAAAACAGTAGCAATTGCTCCATACCACCACCAACATTTCACATCTTCTCTGATGCTTTTCAAGGTGTGGCTTATGCACTGACATCATTCTTTTTATACATATAAATCAGTCACATGACTATTCAAATTCCACCACTCATCCCACATGTCTTAACATCCCATTATTGCACATTTCAAAAATTAGTTCATCAGTGCTCAGCCTAAAACAGTATCCAGCACAACCATTAAAAACACACTAATGCTATACACATCACTATGATTCTAATAATACATAAAAACATTAACAAATCCATGCCGAGCTATAGAAAACTATAAATGTAGCTATAAGTGCAGAGCTATAAATGACTATAAATATGGTTATAAATATATAGGTATGTCCATGCATGCTACAAGGGAATCAAACTATCATCTCCTAGCTATATAGATTTATTAATAATACATTTGTTAATAATAATATTATATATCCCAAAAGATACTGCAGTGATCTACCTTATATATTTTATATTCTACATACACACATTTTAGTTACTACATATATTTATATTCTCTGTTTCAAAAGGGCACCAAACTAAAACTTTCATTTAACCCCTCACTAGAATTAGCTCTTAAAATATGCTGCCATCTACTGCATTCGCAGAAGCTTATTATCCCAGTCACCCCTCCCCCAGGACCTATGGTGACTTGTTCCAGTCCTTGAAATTTAAATCTATGATTAGATCCTTTTAACATCACATGCTAATGCATTTCATTAATGTTTTTTTATGTATTATTAGAATCATAGTGATGTGTATAGTATTAGTGTTTTTTTTTAGGAGTGTGCTGGATACTGTTATTAGGCTGAACACTGATGAACTAATTTTTGAAATGTACAATAATGAGATGTTAAGACATGTGAGATGATTGGTGGAATCTGAATAGTCATGTGACTGATTTATATGTATAAAAAAGAATGATGCCAGTGCATAAGCCACATCTTGAAAAAGCATTGAGAAGATGTGAAACGTTGGTGATGACAGGGGAGCAAGTTTTAAATATTTATAAATAAATTTTGCATGAACAGAACTTAACTCAGAAGTTCAGTTGTCATTTGTTTGGGAAGCCTGATTTTATTAAGTATTTCTGGAAGTTTTTCTGTCTGGGCTCCAAACTAGTCCCATAGTAGCCACCTCTTATTTGTCTGTGTACTTGGATTTATACAGCAAGGCACTGTGACACTGATCAGAAGTTCACCAGCAGAATGGGTGTCTTGTGTGGATAATGAAGTGAAAATTAGCAGTAGTGTTCCCTTAATATTTAGAGACATGGATGGCTAGGAGACCCACTTCCAGGATGCACACAAGGGTCCATACTTGAGAGTTTCTTTGCACAAAGGAAGGGAATGCGTCACGCCTGTTTGTTTAAGTTGTACATAGTTGTGGTCTTGTCCATCTGGACTTGGACCACCCTGACCCAAATATTGGAGTGAATGCAGTCAGCACCAGCCAAACTGCCCAGAGCTCCAGCAGGCTGATGTGCCATTGGGACTCCTTGATGATCCAGAGCTCTTGGACTCCATGTTCCCCAGATGGGCTCCCCAGCACATGAGAGAGGTATTGGTCATCAGGATGACCTTCAGCTCAGGATGGACAAACAAGATCTCTTCTTGCAGATGCTCTGAGACTAGCCACCACTGGAGGGCATCCCACATCTTCTGGGTCACAGTGACCAGCTGGTCAAGTGACCTTTGTGCTCTGATCACTGGCTGACCAGCTCCCATTGTAGGGAGTGCATATTCCATGGGCCCATCGACCACACTGGTGCAGGCCACCATGTAACCCAGAAGGCACAGGAAGTCCCAAGTAGGGTGCAATTGCACAACCCAAAATTTTCAGGCAAAGGAGGAGAGAACCTCTGCCCTGTCCACTCAGCTGAGCTCTGGCTCAGCAAGACAAAAGTTCTTCCCCAATAAAGCTGATCACCTGTGAGGGCATGAGTTCTGACTTGGCCTCATTGACCAGGAGGTCAAAGGAGGTTCCAGTCTGAGGGCCAAATCCTGGACTGCTCCACCTCCTGCCTGGAGGGACCTGTGATCAGCCAATCATCCAGGTAGGGGTACACCCAGATCCCCAGTGCCTCTGGTAAGCTGCCACCACTGCATGCATTTGGTGAAGATCCTGGGGCTGAGGAGAGGCCAAATGGCATGGCCTGAAACTTAGAGGGTGCCCTCCACCCAAAAGTGGAGGAACCTGTGGTGGGACAGACAGATCAGGACATGAAAGAATCAATCTTGAAGCTCCAGGGAGCAAAACCACATGTCTTGCTTGAGAGGTGGTATGATCTGGAACAGAGTAACCATTTGAAAGGTGCACAACCTGAGGAACTTGTTCAGGTCATGCAGATCTAGAATGGGGCACCTGCCCCCATCTGTTTTGGCTCAAGGAAGTACCTGGAGGCAAACCCTGGGTGTTCCAGAGGATCTGCTACTCTGACCACATCCTTGCAGAGGAGCTGGGCTATGTCATCTCAAAGATCTGACTGAGTGTCTGTAGATACCAAGACTTCCCATGGGGCATGGGCTCAGCAAGGAGAGTACTGCACAATTCTAGAAGCAGACTCTTACTGACACTTCTAGAACCCACCTGTCCATGGTGACAGCGGACAAAGCAGAAAGGAAGTGGTGGAGCTGGAGTCCCACAGGAGGACCCAGGGTGTGTATGATGGGCATGAGGGTGGCACACATCCCATCACGGGTAGGCTTGGAGGAGGAGGAACAGGCTGAGGTGCCACTGGACCCCTTTCCTCCATGCTTACAGGGCACCAATGCCACTGACTTGGGATGGGGTTGCCAGGACTGAGCATGTTGACCAGCCTGATGCTGGGCTGGATTTGCCACAGGAGTAGAGGACCATAAGGGCTTTTGCTTCTGTTGCCTGTAGCCATCAGAATCCTTCTCTGCAGATGTTCCAGAGTACAAGGTGGCATTGGACTTCTCAATGCACTGGAGGTGACCTTCCACACTGGGCCCAAACAGGTTGGTGCCCAGAAGGAACATCCACCAGCTTGTGCTGAGTGTCTGCCATGAAGGTCAAGATCTGCAGTCGAGCCTCGGCACATGGCTACTGCAGCTGCCACTGAGCAGGCAAAGGAATCTCCCAGATCCAGAGCCATTTGAAGCTGCTGCTTGGCCACAGCCCAGCCCCTGATCTCAGACCATTCTGGCCATGGTCTGGAGGTCCACAGGCAGATGAGGAATCACCTCATCCAAAGAGCCCAAGAGGTGTGGAGAAGTGTGCCATCAAGATGGCGAACTCACCTGTCAGATGCTGAGCAAGGAGGCAGCATAGACATTTTAACTTCATTGTCCAATTTCTTGACTCCTTGTCTGGTGGCTTGTTGATGTCCCTGATATTGCCTGAGCATCAAAACATGGAATTGGCCACAAACTCCTGGTCCGAGGGGTGTTCCATGAAACCTGAGAGGGTACAGATGGGCACCGCGATATGTGTGGGCCACTCATGCAGAGAGGACAGGGCAGGATGTGGGTGCTGCCAAATCTCCATGGCTGTACCAACAATTACCTTGGCCACTGGAAAAGCCTCCATCAGAGAGTCCCCTTGTCCAGAATCTGTGTAAGATGATAGCTAACCCGCTTCTGAATGGGCTCCATTTTCTTCCTGTGAACTCGGAGATAAAGCAGAGGATACCCATGAAGGAAGAGGGCCCTCCTCCATCAATTGGTCCCACGCTGAGACTCCTCATCAACTGAACTGGAGTGCAGGAGGAATCTTCAGACTCTGAGGAGTCTGCATAAAGTGGCTGACCACCGAATCACCTTTGACCCTCCACAAGCAGTCAGGTGTGACAGTGGCGACAACCGGAAAAGTCCCTTGGCTGGACAAGACTCCTTGGTTAGAGTGCTGGTCAGTGGCTGCTTGGGAGGCAGCTCCACCACAATTGGCAGAGGCCGACTTTGACCAAACTGGAATGGTTTTGACTGGCTCCACTGGGGAGGAACAGTCTCAATCGACCCCACAGGAGGAGTTGGTGTTGGCCTTTTGGTGACAGCCAAGTGATGGCCAGTGTGGAAACCAGAGTCAGTTTAGTATCAGCCAGCACCAGTTGTTGCCTCATAAGATCTTCATAGCACTGATGCAACTTGTGCTGAAGCTGCTCCTCACCCAAGTAGGATGAAGATGAGGAATAGCGGCGGTGCTGAGACCAGGAGTGCCTATGATGGTGGGAACTGCTCAGCCCACTGGATGAGGACTGAAGCCTTGATCTTGGCTGCCGGGGCTGACAGCAGATCTCAGAGGAGTCAGAGAGTGCAGGGGCTCCCCTGGTTGGGGTAGGTGACTGAAGGGTTCTGATCAGTGGACTTTGCAGCCCTTCCACAGTCACAGGCAGGACTGGAGTCCTTAAGAGAGAGAGAATTATCAGCCTCTTCAGATGACAACCAATTGATTGGGTTGAGAAAGGTCTTGGCCACATCATCAACTGGTGTCTCAACTGACTGGCCCAACAGTATCTCCGTGAAGCCAGTGGACAAGGCTGCAGTTTTGACTAAAGTCAAAACCAGATAGTCGTGAGACTCTGAAGCTCTCAGCTGAGAGCACTCCTGGTCACATGAATGACGTTGATGAGAATTCTCTTTTGACTTCTTCTCCTTTGAGGTATAGAGCTGTGTTTTTCAAAAGGACCCTGACCGCTCGTCGGAGGGACTGGCACAGCTCCTTGAAGGAGCCTGTAAAAGTAGAGCTCAATTGAGCAGCACAAAACAGAAGCCGAAGAGGAGTGAGTGGCAGCCTGAGCCACCTCTTCCTCAAAGGCAGTGAGCTGTTCTAGCTGTTAGGTGGACCCCCAACTCAGAGACCACCCATTGAGCATCATTAGATTTGACCGGTGGATGCCGCTTCCAGGCGGCCCAACTTGAGGCAGGCAAGACAGTCCTCAGGACCATCAAGTGACATGACTTACAGAAATTGCAGGAATGGGTATCATGTTCATAGCCCAGACAGTATACACACATGGCGTGGCGGTATGCATCATTTTCTGCCTGCATAAGCACTGGTGAAATCTGGGTGTGGGCTTGTCATCCAGTGTGGTTGGGTTGAAAATTGAGCTTTAAGATGAAAACCAAAAAGCTGTGAAAGTTTGGGGCAATCCAAAAGGATTAGAAAGTGCTAGGACCCACAACGCGGGGCAAGGGAGGGAACCTGTTTCTTCCTCAGGAAAGGAAGATCTGACATCATAGGGCAGAGCTGAGGATATACCACCCAGCTGGGTGGGAGGAGACAGCTTTGAAGGCTTTCTGGCACTTCTAAAGGGAAATGACTCTGCCAGATAGTGTGGATGAACAACATACCCATGTCCCTAGAACATAGGATTCCTAAAGCTGATATCAAGGATGGTATCTCCTGATGTATGTATCAGTGCAAAATCTCCAAAGCCAAAAATTTTAAGGATTCTTTTAAAAGTTTACAGGCAACATAAACTCTATCTGGAGATTTAGATAAACCTCCTTTGTATTTAATGTGAATTATGTTTTTCCTTTGCTGGTTCCCAAGATTTGAAAAATGGTCAGACATTCATGTTGTTCTTGGTGGTATTTTAATTCAGTTTTGTTCTGTGGGCTGTTCAGAGGGAAGAGAAGGTTTTAGTTTTGTATTTAGTTTTCACCTTTCTCCACCCTTTCTGCCCAGGATGTGTTAGATTTATCACCAAGAGTTCCTTCTGTACCAAATTCTACTGTTTTATTTCCTTCCAAGGCTGCTGCACAGAAAAAGTATTACTTGTCCCTTTACCAGCATGAAGAAAAACAATGTATTTTCCTGTATTTTGATTTTTAACAGTGTCCCCACCAGAATCTGTTTCCATTGGAGCCTCTGAGGCTACTAAGGCCCAACTATCAATTTTGGGCTCATTTTCTGAATAAGACACAAGTTTAAGTAAGGAAGAAATCATACCTTTTGTAAGGAGTTCTGGGTTTGCAGAATCTTTTATTTCTTGAGCTGTTGGAATAGTTTCAGAAATCTATGAAGTATCGTCAGCAGATTTTACCCAGCCTGCAGCTCTAAGGGCATTCTCTGGTGACCTGGATTCTTTTTCCTCGGTTGATGAAGGTTTTGTGTCCATAACCTGTGTGAATTGTTTGGCAGTTTCTGATTATCATGTATGTAGCAGAACTGAAACTGGAAAACTCTAAGCTGCAGCAGTCTTTGTTTGAAACTAAAATATTTCTTGTTTACTTTTTTCATTTTGGTTGCTTGGCAAAGGCATTCCTTGAGTGCCCGGATAAACTTGTAGGTATTTCCATTGATGTGTTAAAATCAATATTATTTTCCCTGTTTCTTTAATCTCTGCTCCATGATCATCTTTCAAAATCATAATGCAGGAAGAAACATCATTAGTTGGTTTTTGAGATCTTTTCCAAGTTTACCTGTATGTACTAAATCCAGGCCTACTTGGTGTCTCACTTGGGTTTCTGCACCCTGTGTTGATTCTATATGAGGAGTTTCTAGTCTGTTGTCATTTTCCTGAAAATAAGAGGGCACTTTGTTTGTTCCGCTTGTGTGACTCGCAATGCCCATCTTAGGCCAAGACGCTCCGACATGAAAAGCTATTCCATTCTGGGCATTGTCTTTCAATGCAGCAGGTATTTCCTTTTTGTGTGTATTTTGTGTTACCCTTTTTCTCTTTAGAATCCATCCTAACAACGGTGGTTTCCTTTTGATGATGCCAAGGCCATCGCAAATCAGTTGGGTGTTGTTGTCAGACTACTTCTCAGATTTCTGACAATTGGCGCCAGCCCAAATTCTATAAGGCCGACTGGAGCTGTTCTCTTTACAGCTGCAGTGGATGGAGCCTGTAGACATTTTGCATGTCACAAAGGGCTGATGTCATGTTTTCTGTCCGTGGAACTGGCCGAAGGTGTAAATAGTCTCCTCCGCTTACCCTCTTCCAAGAAATGCTTTCCACACTGAATGAATACGCTTTCATGTTAGTCAATGGGTGCAGGTGTTTTCTTTTCTTAAATGGGAGGTGCAAGAACTGGAACCTGAGTAGTGGGAGGCAGTATTAGGTTTATTTTGGGGGTAAGATCCACCCCACTTTCACCTGAAAAGCTCCAAAGAACCACCCCCACCTTTTTTGTTCCTGTGGAGAGGCATGAGGTGGATCTATCATGTTGGAACAACTGATGATCAGAGCTACCTGGGGCATCAGAACTTAAGGTTCAGAAGGAAAGAAAAGTAGTTAAGGAGTGCCTGAAACGGCATCCTTATATAGCACTTACTTAAACTGCATCCTGAAATTACAGCACTTGAGGAAAGCAAGAATTTGCAACACAAGAATGACAATTAAGGTATAAGCTCACAAAGGAGTATAATATTCACCCAAAGAAGACTATCCCATATTGGATACTAGAGTGTCTGTTTCTTAAAGCTTTTATACTCCCCCTCACACACACACACACACACACACACACAGCTGAAGCACGACCCAAATAGCTGGGAACCTCTACATTTTTATCTCTGGGATCTGAAGTTTAGCAGTAATGTAAAGATAATGAAGTCTTGTGTTTTGTGCATTTGAATAGGTTTAGTGCTTTGAAGTTAAAGGTTATAATTAATATATATTTATATCTATCTATATATATATATATATATATATATATATATACACACACACACACATATAGTGTCATGGGCACCTGAAAAGGAACGAGGTACTACTGAAATAAATGTTATTCTGATGATTTATTTACGGTAAGATTTTAAGTGTAGTTACCTAGGTCACTGACAGATAAGCTATAAAAAGTACATTTAAGGATGGATTATTAGTCAAAGCTTGTAGTAGCAAAATAAAGCATGAACAATAATAAAGTGTGGTCTTTCTTTCTTTCAGTTGTTTAACCAGAGTGGTACACTAAGCTGAAAAACTTGTTTACAGGGGCAACCTGGGAACCCATGGAAGTTAAATGGCTTGCTCAGAGTCACCCAGTATGCAAGTGGGGTTGTGGGATTCAAACCCAGATCTCCAGATTTGCAGCTCAGAGCCTTAAACCACTGTACTGTACTGCTTCCTAGTTATGGCAGTCATCTGTTTTATGGGTTATGATGTTGGTGTAGTAAGCAACATTACATTGCATAGCAGGTAAAATGTCAATAAGTAGGTCCGGTAATAGATGTGCTGAGCAGTTACTGAAGCAAGAAATGTATTTAGGATAGTAAAATATTCCTGTTAGAAAACTGATAAATGTGTGACATTTGCATTTCAATTTCAAGGAGGTCCTTGTGGGGTGTCAATGTACAGTATAAAAGTAGTTACAGTTTTCAAATTGTCTGGGTAATTGCTTTGTACTACCATAGTTACTAAATTTAAACTATTCTATGAAGAAAATTAAGTTTATGTAACTGTCTGTAAATGTATTAAAAACATTTGCTGGTCCTTATAATGTAATGCACTAAATGCTGTTGCTAGGTTAAGAAGTCACATAACAACACCCAGGGCATTAGGGTTTCTAACCATAACACCTCTCCCTGTAGGGACTGACAGGCATCAGGGTGTGACTTGGGATTGTCAACAGTATGCTCATGCCATTCCATCCTCATCCCACCCTGCAGCCAGTGACAGGTATTGAGGTGTGCCTTGACTCTTCAGCCCCAGAGTTCACTCCATTTTCTTTACAGTACTTCTACCCATTTCAGCATATTTCCTAATGGAATGGAGTGAGTATAAAGCTTGAACACCCTAAGGCACACCTCGATACTTGTGTGCGCTTTGCAGGGTAGGGTGAGGTGAAATGGCATTAGTGTTATGGATAACAACCTAGAGGCACACCCCAATGCCTGTCCAAGTATTAAAAACATTTACTTGTCCTTATAATGTAATGCATTAAATGCTGCTGCTAGGTTAAGAAGTCACATAACAACGCCCAGGGCATTAGGGTTTCTGACCATAACACCCTGCTCTAGGGGACTGACTGGCATCAGGGTGTGACTTGAGATTGTCAACAGTAATGCTCATGCATTTCCACCCCATCCCACCCTGCAGCCAGTGACAAGTATTGAGGTGGCCTTTGACTCTTCAGCCCCAAAGTTCACTCCATTTTCTGATACGGTACTGTACCCATTTCAGCATATTACCTTATGGAATGGGGTGAGTGAAGCCTGAACACCCCAAGGTACACCTCAACACTTGTCTGAATCTGCATGGTAGGGGTGAGGTGAAATTGCGTGAGCGTGTATGGGCAATGACCCAAAGGCACACCCCAGTGCCTGTCCATCTCTGAATGGTGGAGGTGGGGTTGGCATCACTTCAGTACTTCACTGCCATTCCTATTCTGCCTGTCTGTCTGTCTGTCTGTCTGTCTCTCTGTCTCTCTCTCTCTCTCTCTCTCTCTCTGTCTCTCTCTATCTGTCTATGTAATTATCTATCTTTCTATCAATTGCATGTATCACTATTTTACCTATTTCTAAAACAAATCTGCATATCACATTTGCCTGTACTCTGAGAACATACTTGCATATTTGTACTCCACTTCTGCATAAACCTCTATACCTTCCTAATATTCCCATTATAACAAGCATAACTACCTTACTCTTATCAAAAGCGCCCCTCTGAAAGTTACTATCACATTTTCTCTGCTAACAGTCCATCATTACACCCTGACTTCCGACATCAACACATTGCTTAAATGTAACTTACATCATCTCATGGACAAAAACCCTGTTTTCTAAAAAAAATACAAAAAAGCAACTATGTAAAATAACCCCAAGGCAGAACATATGCAAGTCATTACTTTTTCATGTGCTGCCACCTTCTGTACCACCATGGGATTTGCATATGTTTCCCATGATGTTTTGCATTATTGGGGTATGTGCAATTGTGTTTTCTTAACATTTGGCTGTCCGGCCAATATCATCCAGGATAACACATACCTCAGTAGCATTTGCTCTGGGGTTCTTTTGTAAACCTATACTGCTTCCTTATTCATTCCATTAAATGTACACCTCTATATATTTTTCTAATGGGTATGCCTTCCTTAGAACAGAAACTAAAACAAATCTTACTACTTACAAATCATTGTATTGTTTCTCCATACCTCCTTAACAATTCCACACAACTTCACTAACTTCATTATGCAGCCTTGTGGATCTGACCAGAATTTGTTCCTTATGCATTTTCTCTTAATCGCCTCTGCTTCAATTTTCTCCAAAATACTTTTCTCCTCTTCATCTTTTAAAATACAAAATTCAGATGAACATAGAGTATCCTGTACTTGTTCTGTCAATGTCTTTGTTGCATCCGTGACAGCAACCACCATTTTGCTTTCCAACTCCACATCTTCATTCCATTTGCTGGTCTCCAAGTTTCCTAAGGCTGAGGAGGAGACCCGCTCCACAGCCTCACACACATCCATTCCTTCTGCTTGCACACCAGGCTCTGACATGTTGGCAGCACTCTGGCATGGATACCCCTACTGAGAGTAGGGAGTTTTATTTGAGACACATCAGTCTGTACAAACAGAGTTGTTCACAAAGCATACAAACATAAATAGCAGACTAAGAAATGCACAAAGAAAATGCTGTCAAAGGTAAAAGTCATACAGAAGTTTTTGTTTTTTTTCAATTGTTTAACCAGGTGTGAGACACACTGTTGAAAGCTTGTTTACAGGTGCAACCTGGGAGCACAGGCAAGTTAAGTGACTTGCCCAGGTTCAACACAGTATACAAGTGGGGGCTATGGGATTCAAACCTAGGTCTCCACATTTGCAGCTCAGAGCCTTAAACCACTGCACTATACTTAAATTTCAGAAACAAAGAAAATCCTTTCCACCAAATCTGTACTTTTGTGCTGAGGATGTTATACAACATCTTTGTCATATGTCTTTCATGGCATTTTCACATTGCTCCACTATTGTAATACAGTCAACCCTTTGTTGCTGTTGGACCAAAGGACATCTCACTTGTCATAAATAAAATTTTATTTAAGCAAATAGAGCTGATAGGGTCTCGTTATATTTTCCAAGGCTGCACAGAAAATCACCGAAAACTATCTGACCATAAGTGAGTCTCTATAAGCCATGAAAAAAGACCACCTGTGCACCAAGAAAACCATAAAGGCATCACTAAGAGCATGTCAACAAAATGTTCCATTGTTTCTTCTATCTGCTAGCATTCTGGATAAGGGCAATACCATTCTTCAATTGATTTATGTTTATGGTTCCTTTAACTGAGAGTCTACCATATGTGCACAGTCATAAAACATCCCACATACATAAGGGAATTAATGAATATTGTAATTGTCTCAGACCTATTGGAGTTCTATATGAGGGCAATTTTTAAAACTGGTTCCGTGGACCTATTTGTGCCAGTATCTGGGAATATAACAATTTTAATTTTTAGGCAAAATATCAGGGCAGAATTCACAAATGAGATGTGCATTGGCTCAATTCATAGGGCAGGGATGTCCCTCTGCATCCCGGATGCACTGCACACAAGGATGCGCCGGAGACCGAAAATAATGATATGCAGTGCATCTGGAGGGTGTGTAGCTGCATACATTGCACATCCCATTCACAAAGCAAAATGAATGCACAAACACAAGCGCATACACAAGCGATCCACCCATATGTGCCCTATGGAGATAAGTATAAAAGAAGTAGACTTAATTGCAGGCTCCCCAGCAGGCAGCTGACAGGATAGCAGCACCAGCATCACCAGCAGCAGCACCAGAGAGGCACCCAATGGATGGTGCACCATTCCTGATGGTGGCATGTTAATGGAGATAAGGAGATGGGAAACCAACAACGTGGCAGCATAGGACACAGTAGACGGCCTGCCCTGTGGTGGTATATCATTCCAGAGTAACATTCAAACAACTGACAGACACGGAAACAGTTGGCCAATACTGTCTGAACAGGGCAATTCTAAGGTAGCTCTGTGAGCTGTCATGATGAAATGCAGGCACCCACCAGAAGGGGTCATGCCGTATCTGTGGAGACCAAGGTGACACAGCAATGTGCCTGATCACCCCAGGCACTTTCCAGGGCCAGCTGGAGACACCACTGGCATATCCCAGCCTTCTACATCCCAGATCCTCATATAGTTCCTCACTGCACTGCTCCCACATGCTTCAGAGTTCATTCAATTCCCAAGCACTCAGGCAGAGCAGACAGAAGCTATGCAGCATCTCCACAGGTGGCACACATGCCAGGTGTCATAGGGGCCATTGACTGCACCCATGTGGCAAACCATGCACCACCTG
This sequence comes from Neoceratodus forsteri, assembly GCA_016271365.2. Lineage (NCBI taxonomy): Eukaryota > Metazoa > Chordata > Ceratodontiformes > Ceratodontidae > Neoceratodus > Neoceratodus forsteri. Next base: position 1,877,019,221 of record CM057456.1, read on the forward strand.
TTGATGAGGTGATGCCTTATATGAACTGCAAGAGGATTTACTCCATAACTGCCAGGTGGTGTGCAATGCCACAGGGTACATCAGCAATGTCTGCATCACAAACCCTGGGAGTACACACGATGCCTTCATATGGCACAAGTCAGCCTTTGTGCCACTGTTTTGAGACTGGGGTTCTCCCCAGTGGCCACCTAGTGGGGTGAGCTGCATGAATACATGCCCACAAACAGCACACTGTTGCACCACATATGTCGGGAGGTAGTGCATGGGTGTGGGGGCAGACAGGGGCTCTGCAAGGCCACAAGCCCATGTGGGAGAGTGGAGGTGGGCCCGCCAACGGACAGCACATGCAAACAGGGGGACAGTGCAGCAGCACAATGCAGCATGGGAGGTGAGGTGATGCAGAACAACAGGCATGTGTGGCAGGGTGGAATGTGCCACACGCAACCAGGCATGGGCAACTTCAGGGCAATGGAGGGCTACCAATGCTGGACTGGACAGGAATGGTCAGCCATGGATGCAGGCATGGTCAGGTGCAGGGCAGATCAGGGCAGCCAGGACACTGCAGTTGATGGTGAGGCACAAATGCATCATCCCACCATGGTGTTAAAGTGTTGCACTGGGAGGTGGGCCACAGGTTCAGAGGTGGACAGGCAGTAGCTGCACCCGTGTGCAGTGATGGATGGGGGAGCTGTGGTACACAATGCAAAATGCATGCAAGGTACTAACAGACTGCTTTGACCCCCACAGGTGATGTAGTGTATCTCCTCTAACCTGGCTCTCACCCTACTGCCATCCCAGCACAAAGGTGGAGGAGCGGTATAACGAGGCACACATCGCCACATGCACTATCATTGAGTGAGTCTTCAGCATGCTGAAGATGTGATTCAGGTGCTTGATAGGTCTGTGGTGCCCTATAATGCAGCCCAGAGAAGAGCTCAACCTACTACTGTGTGAGACATTGCTCCGCATAGACATAGCACTTATACCTTAACCTTGCTCCTTCTATAGTATTTGAGTTATAATTTAACTTTATTGAATACTTTGTGAGCCCCATTTCTTACAGGTAGAGGGACATACTTGCCCATATACTTTTAGTTACTTACAGCTGTGGGGTTAATTAAAAGCACTTGGTGGTGTTTCTTTTCATAAAAACAAACTAAATCCTTGATTGGGGCAGAGTGGTAATACATGTGCCTTGTCATCTCACGCCATTCTTCCGGTTTACTGAGCAGATATATTGCTAGCCGAGCAGTGAGCGTGAATATTTAAAAGTCAGCCTACTACTGTGTGAGACACTGCTCTGCCCAGACATAGCACTTATATATTAACCTTGCTCCTTCTGTAGTATTTGAGTTATAATTTTAACTTTATTGAATACTGTGTGAGCCCCATTTCTTACGGGTAGAGGGCATACTTGTCCATTTACTTTTAGTTACTTACAGCTGTGGGGTTATTTAAAAGCCACTTCAGTGGTGTTTCTTTTTATAAAAAACAAACTAAACCTTGATTGGGGCAGAGTGGTAATATATGTGTTTTGTCATCTTACGCATACACTTCCTGGTTTATGAGCAGATATATGGCTAGCCCCAGCAGTGAGCGGGCGAGCCTCGAGCGGGTAGACATGCTCGACGCGTTAAGATGCGGAAAAGACATGCATGTCATCGCGCATGTTTTGTGTGTTTAGTGGGTGAAGAAGGCATATCTACAAAGACATTAGTGGCTGCCTGATTAATATATGATTCCTGATAAAGTTGCTCGTCAGGTAAAGATCAGGGGTTATTTAAATTGACCAGGAGGGGTGTCTACACATTAGATGTTTGGTTGTTTCAACAGTTTAAACATAAATTGTAAACTGGTAGTGTTTAATACCTGCTTTCATCAAACAAAACCCAGAGGTTATTTAAAAGTTTGTTCTTGGCATTATTGTGCTTGCAGGGAATTGTGCTCGTTACTCTCTCCTGGTAATACCAGGCTCTTATTGAAAGTTACTTATGTGTGTGTATCTTTCCTTATGACTTGTGTGTATATATATATATATATATATATATATATATATATCAGTATTAGATAATCCTTCTTTAATATTAGCGATAGTAAGTTGTGTCTAAGTGAGTGTGGGCTACACTGTCTGAATATAACATTAAATAAAGTAAAAGCACCATGGCTTCTCCACGGCATGATTAAACTAATGCTACTAATATAACTTGTATTAGCTCTGTGGTTCACTGGGGCTGCAATGTCAAGTTTGTAAGATGTTTGAAATGATTACAGGAAGTTCCTACTCAACTATATCAGTGTGGCAAATGTCTAGAAAATTTGGAACTTAAGCATGAAATCAGTCTTTTTCCTCTCGTTTAATTCAATTAGAAACCAGTCAGAATGAAATGGCTGAGAGATTTTGTTTATTGAATTATCTTCCTCATAATAGTAATTGTGACAGTAGTTTGGGATCTGGTGATGTCACACCCACCCTAGAACCTGAGAATTTCCCCAGGCTAATAACAGCAGGAATGTGGTATTCCAATTACTCCATCAATCCTAACTCCTATAGTCACGCCTGTTGATATGCACCAGACCACCTGTCTATCGAGCTCTGTGGCCCCTAACCCTAATCCCCATGCCCCCAAAGGAGTTTAGTAAGAAAAGATCTAGGAAGACATGTTAGAGGAAAATATTGATAATATGTGATACGAGATACAAACCAACAGATGTTACAAAAAGGAAGGAAATCTTAAAAACACTTTATTCAATTATCCAATAGATATGATTATTTTAATCCCCTACTTAGCCAGGAAACTGTCCTGAGGGATACACCATCTGTATCATTTGATGTTAATCATAAACAGACTTTAACTATACAAAGTTTAAATGCCACTCCCTTACAAGATGCCCAAATTGATGATAAGCCCTTGATTGATTTTGTGACAGATATTATGCCTAATAAAATAGACAGCCCTATTCATAACTCCATTGATTCTTCAATTATTGACCCCCACCTAGGCAGGTATTGGTATTAGGTGATTCAATGATAAAACATCTGGATAAGGCTATTTGTAACCCAGACAAATATAATAGAACTTGCTCCAGCTTTGAGGTGCCAAGTTAACAGATATTGCATACATGTTGGATAATATTATGAAGGATTCTGTCATTAATCCCATTGTAGTTATACATGCTGGAGCCAACAATATATATTATGAGTCTATTAATGACATTAAGGCCACATTTGTGGAATTACCAATAAACTAGTTGAAATAGGAAGTACAATTTACCTCTCTGAAATTCTTTCAATCCCTCAATTTCACAAGAGTTAAACCAGAAAATAAAATATATAAACAACTGGCTTCATCAATGGTGCCTAACACAGGACCTCAATTATATAACCCATTGGGAAGATTATGTTTGGAAGGAAGATTTATTTAGCTGGGATGGTTTACATTTTGCCGGCGTGGAAATGCTTTTCTAAGCAAACAATTCTTGTCAGTTATTAATAATAGTTTAAACTAGATTATAGGGGAGAGTTGAAGGCATTGTCTTCTTCTCATAAACTAGTGGATGACACTCACATTTATACAAAACAATTTCAAATTTTAAGTTTCAGTGTTAGATGCCTTTGCCAAAAATTGATGAACTCCAGTGACAGTTTTACATGAGAGTATAGACATAATTTCTATATGTGAGAAATGGGTGATGACAAGGCTTCATGGATTGTAATTTACCAGGTTTTAGACTATTTAAATTAAATAGACAAAATAGTAAGGAGGAGGTGTTGTCTTATTTATTAAAGATACTTTAAACAGTTTAGACATATCAAACACCATAAAAACACATGACACCCCTACAGAGACAATTTCAGTTAAAGTATTTGTGAATCAAGATGATTTTATGATATTTGGCAGTTGCTACTATCCACCTAATTTATCTGTCTGTACTTGATGCCATTTTGTCTGAATTTGTGCTGGCCTGTGAAATTGGACATGTTGTCATAACTGGTGACTTTAATCTTGGAGATATTAACTGGCAGGATAGTACAGCATATAGTAGTAAGGGTAAGAAATTCCTTTCCACAAGTCTAGAGCTGGATTTAATGAAAATCTTTCTGAACCAACTAGGCAGATAAAATTCTAGGCCTGGTTTGTGTGCCAATAGTCTACTGATTGTTGATCTGAAATTACTGACCCATTGCAGGAAGTGACCACAATTCTATCCTGTTTACAATTGACAAAGTTTAAGCAACCACAAGTAATAATACTAACATTTATTTATACAATGAGGCTGATCTTCCTCTATTGAAATGATTACCAAGGAAGTTAATTGGCAGAGTATTCTTTCAAATTTGAATTTGAAAACAGTTGGACAGTGTTTAAAACATTTATATGCAATATAAGAGATACTTTTGTACCTGTTAAACCCAAAGTCTGTGGTTCAAAACGTTCACCAAAATGGTTAAATCCATCGATTAAAAATTAATTAAACTAAAAAGAAGGAAATATGTTAAATACTTAAAAATAAATCAAGCATCAATTGGAATACATATCTTACTAGTCAGTCAAAATGCAATCCGCCATCAAAAGGCAAAATCAAAGTGGAATATAAACTTGCAAAAATTCTAATAAAAGTAAAAGTAAGGAGTTTTATTCATATATCAGTTCATTAAAATAAACAATGTGTCATATGGGAATGATCTTGCTGAACTCAACTTTGGTACACGATCCCAAATCTATGGCAGAAATATTTAATCGTGAGTTCTGCAATGTATTTAATAAATGTAGTTATGATTATATAGATAGTACTATATCAACTGATGACACTGTTATTATGTTTCAAGAAAATTTGTTATTTGATAAACTCCTTACTCATAAGGGCAAATATTTGCCTGGCCCTGATAATATTGCTGGGCAATGCTGTTTTTGTTGCTAAAGATATTTCACCCCATTAAAAATTATATTTGAAAAGTTCATCGAGAGAGTTATGTCCCTGCAGATTGAAGAGGAGCTAATGTTATTCCAATATATAAAAAAGGGATAAAATACAGCTGGGAGAATTTTGACCTATAAACTTGACTTCCACTGTATGTAAAGTCTACAGAGTTTGATTAAAGATATTCTAACACCGATATTAAATAACAAGGATTTTGAGCAACACGGCTTTGAAAAGGGCAGAAGTTGTCTTTACTGATCTGATTTGTTTTTATGAGAATATTAGTGCTTCTATGGATCATAATTTACCATGTGATGTTGTTTTCATTGATTTTAGTAAAGCATTTGATGTTATGCCCCACAAGGCTTTAATTATAAAACTTCATAAAATGAATATAAACTGCCATATAATTAACTGGATTTATAACTGGTTGCAGGATAGAAAACAAAATGGTGTTGTCAATGGCATTTATTCTGAGGTTGGTAAAGTTGTTAGTGGTGTTCCACAGGGTTAAGTGTTAGGCCGTGTTTGTTCCAGGCATTTATAGCTGATATCACTAAGGACTGTCTGTCACTCACCATCAAATATGCTGGCAACGTGAAAATAGGCGGTCCATGTAATAGCATAACGCAAGAGTCTGATATTCAAAATGACTTAGACCATATTACTTCTTGGGCAAATAAGTGAGGTATGACATTAAATCTGAATAAATGTAAAGTCATGCATATGGGAACAAATAACTACCAGTATATGTATCATCTAAGGGTTCTACCCTCTTAAAAACTATTGATGAAAAGGATTTGGGCATTACTATTTCAGATAATATGTTATATAACATACATATCGATGGTATTATCCAAAAGCAAATGCAGTTGTATGGTCTATCCTATGTACTATTAAATCACGCCAGTCAGAGGTATTAATGCCCTTGTGCAGATCCTATGTCAGGCCACATCTTGAATATGTGGCTCAGTTGTGGTGCCTGAACAAAAAACTATTGGTGATTCACTGAGAAGGTCCAAAGACAGCACGCTAAGAGAATATCAGGTTTAAAAGATGCAACCTATAACAATAGACTGTCCTCATTAAATCTCATGCCCTTATCCATTCGCCGCTTAAGAGGAGATTTATTATTCTTATACGACATCATTCAGGACCCTATCTTATATCCAGGTTAGGTTTACAATTTAAAGAATATATCTATAATGTTAGAGCTCATCCATTGCAATTAATTAGGAAGCCTTTCAAACATACTAGTCGTCAGTATTTCTTTACACTTAGAACTGTGGGTCCATGGAATAAACTCCTGTTTATGTGGTTATTAGTAAAACCAAGGACATATTTAAATATAAATTAGACAGATTAATAGATTCAGGATTTGTTCTTTCATATTATTATTTGGTTTAGTATAAGAGTGTCATGGGCTTTGCCTTCTTGCACTTTCTACAACCTTAGTATGAACCTTAGTATAAGCTGTGGTATATTCCTGGCTTGTTGTATGCTGCAGCATAGCCATGACCATGAAATAGCTGTCCAGGCTGAGGAAAGCAACAGTTCCGGGGAGGAGGAGGAGGAGGAGGAGGAGGATGATGATGTGGAGCAGGGGCACGAAGAAGGAGGTGGGTAGCCACCCCTGGGATGTAGTGACCCACAACTGGTTGCCAGGTACTGGTGGCACAGGGACACCATAGTGGAGGAGCATTTCATGGACCAAAAGTTAGTATCACTGGTGAGCATCACACAGCAGCCCCCCACATCCACCCACACACACACACACAGGTGGGGTGGGAATGACACACATGTGCAGATGACTACAACACAGCGGGCACAGAGTGCACCCATGAGGGCTGACAGCAATGCACAGACACACACACAGAGGGCCAGACATGGATGGGGGACACAGTGTCTGTGCTGGGTATGGCATGGATCAGTGTACATCCACCAGTACATATGCACAGCAGACACAAGGCCGCACTCATCATGCCCATGCTTCACAGCACAACACCGTGGCCCCGCCATCCACAGTGCACCACACAGTGTCCCACACAGGTGTTCTACTGGTGCAGACATCTGCCACATCACACCACCCCAGGCACTGTTAGCCTGGTGTGTGAAGCTACAGGGGCCATGATAATCTACCCAGGTGTCAGTGAGCCACCACGGACATGCAGCCATGTTCTCAACGTGGCGATCGCTGAGTCAGTGGCACTGGCTGCAGGGTGTCCACCACCCCTGGTGGAGTACATCAGTGAGACTGTGAATGGGGCCACTGGTGTGTAATCCCCAAGACCCAGATTGGAACCGGAGTGTCAGGGATGGCTAGGTATGGTGATGGCATCATCAGCAATGGGTTCCTGATGCTGTGACCTGAGGGTGCATGACACACTCCTTAGGGTGTGACTGGTACCTCGGCATCCACATGGTGCACTGTTAGCACTCACCACCTTGAGAGCGAGTGCCATCTGCTCCAGTGTAATGGTCGCGTTCCCACACGCTGTAGGCAAACCTCTGCCAGTATCTGGGTGTGCCACGCAGATGACAACTCATGCTCCATGACCAGCTGCATCCAGTTGTCCATCAGCTCCATCCTGAGGGATGACTGCCCTTCCATGGTGTAATGCAGAAGGCGTGCATAGCCCTCAACCTCATCAGCAGGGCTTTGTAAAGGGGCAGTACCAATGAGCAGGTGGGGATTCGATCTGTTATGCTGCATCGTCTGAGGCAGATGCCACACAGCAGGCTGCTGTATAGGAAGGGACTGGGCATGGGCAACCACAGCATGCTCAGGGATGCCCTCATCATGGTCCCTTGCCACCTGTTGCTCCACAGCACCCTGCTGAACAGTGTCAGCAGTCTCTGGCCCCACAGCAGCACCATGCACAAGGCCCCCAACAACCACCACTATGGGCAGTTGTGTTGGCCCTGTGGGTGCACGGGAGCCACAGAACCACCAATGTCACATAGTGCCACCTGTGCTTGCACATGCAGTTCAGCTGGGCTGATGTTGCTCACATCCTCCAAATTTGTGTGGTGTCAACATCACTGTCATAATACATCCCACCCATTCCAGGTGCCAGCACCAGCAGGTCATCCACAATGTTGACACTTTCCACAGGGTCCTCACCAGCAAGACCCAGTAGGTTGAGCAGCCATGAGCTAACATGGCCACCAGCTGTGGCACCAGCTGTAGAGGGTTTGATGGCCATGCACCATCCACCACCATGCCTGGGGCTGCAGTGGTGCTGACAGACCTAGCACAGGATCCATCACAGCCCCAGCTGCAGCGCAGTCTGATGGTCCAGCCTCCTCCCCTGCAAGGTTGTCACAGAGTCCTCCAGACCCTGTAGCACCCATGAGGTGTGATGGAGCTGAAAGAGAGAAGGAAACATGGTTAGCGACATTTGTAAATATTGTGTACAAACAGGTATGAATAGGGAGCCATGCAAGTGTGCCATATGTGCACCTGACATGCACACAGGTGACTGCCACCAATAGGGACACTGCCATGACTATGCACCAGTGTAGGCAGACATGCACTGTGGCTAGTACAGCCACTCAGGGACATGTGTGGGACAGCATACCACTGAGTGGTGGCCCCCCATGTCCACCACCCACAGATACAATGTCCCAAGCAACCATCCCTCACCCACCCGCATGGCTGCACCCACCAGGTGCTGCACAGGGGCAGTATAACATGTGTCAACAGCACATTGTAGATGGACAGGGATGAATATCAACATGTGCAGTGCACACCTACATACAGGCACATAGCGGCCAAGGTGGGCATGTCAAGGCAACCATGGCACGGACACACAGACCTGCACAGTTATTGGAACTTGAATACTCTACAGTGCTGTGATGAACTGCCTCTAGTCTGGAAGCCACCACCGGAACACCCATCACTGTGGTCCAGACCATGCTGGCTACCAGCCTTTCTTCATTCAGGGTGAGCTGCACCTGTTGTGGCCCACCCCTGTTGCCCCCAGAGAAGCCCAGATGGTAGCCATCTTATCCTTGGCCCTCCACTTCTTATCGTGAAAGTGCTTGTGGCACTCTTTTGGGATCTGGTTGTATATGCCATTGGCATTAGGCACATCCCCTATGGCACATTTATTTATTGGATTGAAATATCAGTTCAAGATATTCTGTATATCAGTCTTACTCTGTGAGTTATTGTATGTGAGGAACAATAACTAAATTTATATATCTTTAATTTCTATATAGACAAATGATAGTATTGAGAAGGATAGAGTGATAGTAAACATAAGACTTATTGGGTGAGCTGAATCAGTTTTTGATTTCCTTACCAGACTTTTTTGATATATTTTAAAATAATAGTAACTGAGATATTTTTCTTTGTATTTAAAAGATACAGCAACACCACTGATGAAGGATCATTTCTGAAATGTTTGCTTTATTTTTCTTGCAATGTATCTAAAACCAGTAAAAACTTTTTACAAATACTAACTGGGTGAGTGGGACTTTAGTAACCAATTTGTATGGATGACATGCCACTTGAGGGGCAGCTTTTGGAACACAGGACCTGCATGAGCCATGGTCTGCTGCGGGGTAAGGTGGTAGAATGTCTGGTGCACAGGACTGGTGTATCACACATGGGGAGTACTGGAGGCACTGGTATGGTGACCAGCAGCAGAGGACCTGACTGGCTTTCTAGCCTTCAGGACCAGGCATGCAGGGGTGCGGAGCCATGCCCAGGTAAGTCACAACAACTTACATCTACTCTAGCAGGCATATAATCAGTTCTGGGGTGGTGGTGCAGTGCAGTGGTGCACAACCACACACACACACACACACACACACGCACGCACGCACACTGACATGTGTGACATACCCTGCTGGTGATGCTTGTAGTGCAGCCATGCACACCGGGCGGCTTTGACGCAAGCACCATGATGCATGACAGGGAGGTTGCATTGGCACTGTGGCAGGTGCATTGTGGTGTTGACAGTGGCATGGCACACATCCATCTGCACACTGACATAGTGCTCACAGTCTGGGGTGATTGTTACTACCCACTGCCCAGGGTGCTGTTACAGTGGGTCACTGAGGGGAGGGTCCATCACTGCATGCTGGCACCAGTGATGTTGCTGTGGGTCACTGGGTGGGAGGGTGTTTGTACATACCTACTGTCACCTCAGAGTGCTCTTTGCTTGTGTTTCCATCGCATGACCAACAGACAGGTAGAGGGCCACAGAGGACACTAGGGTCAGTGAAGGAGGCTGACAGTCTGGCCGTGTGGATGCAGGTGAGTGTACTGCATGTGCTTCCACTGTGTGTTCATCTGGGGGGTGAAATGCCCACATTGGGCCATTGCCTCCACATTTGCATGTCCTTGTGCTGCACATTGTGCACACACTTGAGGTGTCGTCTTGGTGGCATGTGCTAGGGCCACAGTGTATGTGCTCCTGTGTGTCCATCCACCATGTCCGTGTCTGCTCAGGGCCATGGGCATGGGCACACTGTGGTGCTCCATTGGTGGTCAGACAGGGCCTGCATGGTTGTGCAGCCTGTTGGCATCTGCACATGCTGTGTGGGACATGGCTGCATGTCCCTCTGCATATCACTCTGCATGCGCATGAGGGCCTATGTGCTGTTTCAGTACCATTGTACAGTCACAGTGTGGCTTTGTGTGTCAGCCTGTTTCTGGTTTGCAGTGTGTGGCAGGCTGTCGGCAAGTGACGTGGGGCTGCCTCCATTACACTCACATGGTGATCAGGGGTGGGAGGGACATGGTGGACCATGGCACTGAGTTCTTGTTGTCTGTGTCCCCACTGTAGGTCTATGGAGAGCACATCCTGCTGCATTTGGGAGGAGGTGAGGGTAGATCTTCATCAGGCCGGCATGGATCCAGCTGTGGAGGGCAATAAGGAGGACCATGGCACCACTCTACAGGAGGCAGGGTAGTTATTATGGGCACAACCCTGCTTGTGTGAACTTCAGGCAGGGGGAGACCAGTTGGACACAGGGCTGCACCCATCATGGACAGTAGGCCACTGTGCCTTTTGTAAATAGCCCCTTTGTTCCCTGTCCTCTACCCTCCATGACCATCTGCTTTCCTAGCAATCTTCCCTGTTAACCCTCTCACATACACACACAAAACCGGCATTTTCCTGAGTTTCCTTTAATTGTTCCTTTGTTAAGTCCCATGCCACCATATCCTGTTATTGGTTATTTATTCGATGTTTATATTGTTGTTCCTTTCTTTCACCTGCATAAGTAAATATTTTGATATTGTTGACAATGTCTGTGGTCATTCATTTTACCTTGTGCTGGTGCCCTGTTGTGCTTCCTAGATTCCACAATACCTTTGTTCCCATTCGCACATGTGCCCCTGTGGTAATGTGCATCCATGCACCATGTCCACATTTCATGCACTCTACAGTGTGCACCCTCCATGTTACATCTGGCCTGTTGGGTGGCCTTCCATGTGCTGGCTTGCACAGTACCACTGTTCTGTGTGTGGTATGTGATGTTTTGTTATGTTTTGGTGGTCCCTGTTGCTGTGGTGCTCTTCTTGCAGTCCACAGTGCCTGTTGGCATGTTCCTCCTGTGCAGGACACGGCCTTCGGGTCTATGTGCCATTGTGCCTGTCCCTGTGTGCACCTGTGTTGTTGTTCCCATGTCCACCCTGTTGTGTTCCTGCACACTGGAACATGCATGGCTGCCTCTGCCATGCTGACCAGTGTATCTCTGCTGCTGTGCCACATCTTGACAGTAACCACTGTGCATGGTGTCTGTGCCTATTAGTCCCTGTGTTGGGTGTGTTTCTGTGGTGCTGTCAGGTGTCATCATGTGTGCTCTGTCTGTGCACTTCATCTGCTTTGGTGGGCCACTCTCCAGCCCTTTGGCCCTGTTCCCAGTCTCCTGGGCTGTTCACCAGTGACCTTTACACCACTGCAGTCTTCCCTGTTGCTCTTGTGTCCCTTGCTAACTTGCTCATGATTCATTGTTTTGTGGTCCAGGTGCTCCCTGTGCATCCTGGTTGCACCAGGGCAACTCAGGTTGCACCATGGCACTTCAGTGGTATTCACAGTGGGGATGTGCATGGTGCATCTTGCAGTGCATCCTTCTGTGAATACCACTGTTTGGGCACAATATATCTCATTTGCCCCAGTGCATCTCAGATGCACCAGGCATAACTGCTTTATGAATCCTGCCTCATATTTTGTGACATGCCACTTACGTATTTTTTGAACAGTTGATTTTATACAGGGATGGGTATTAAGATATTTTGTAAATTTAACCAGTTCTTCAACCCATTTCATGAACCAGGAACCATTCATATAACAAACAATTTCTGTACTAATAAGGCTGGTGATTGCTAACCAAGCCAAAGCATAGCTGACCAAAACATATATGGAAAAAGACCACTGGGTGAATCATACCAATGCCTCCCTAGCTCTACTAAGATAAGTATATTACCATTTTATCAGGTTACGCTGCTTCCCCACACCATATGATACAAAATGCTCAAAATTTTAGTCTCAAATTGTGTAGGGAGGGGAAAAATAGTACTGACATACAATAAACAAGGAATCAAAATTGTTTGATAATATGCCTCTCTTAAATTTAGAGAGCTGCCAATTTTTCCAGAGCTCTACCTTATATTTGCAAACCTTCAAAATGGTTTCCAAGTTCAAAGCATCGGGGTCCTTAGATCTGAAATGAATTCCTAGAATTTTGAGGTGGGCCATTGGGATGCCTGCTTATGTCTGGGAGACCAGATTCATCAGCCTGAGAGTAACACAGCACCAGGCACTTACATCTGTGTTTATTTAGGAAGCTCCTAACACTAATGTATGAGCCACAACTTCATGTAAAAAGCTGCTGAATACCCTGGTGATCTAGAAGAAGTAAGCATATATCATTCATGAAGCTGCCATTTTAAAACTTCCAGGAACTGTGGCCTCCTTATGCCTGAAATAGCCTCATTGCCATGGATTTTCTAACCAAAGGGTCTATAGAAAAATATACAGTAAAGGGATAAGGGGGCATCCTTGTCAAAACCTCTCCAAACCATAATTTGGGAGACTCAGAACCTTGCAACATGTAATAAATATTAGCTTTAGAGTACAATAATTTTATCCAGTTTATGAGATCTGCCAGAATATTATAATGGACTAGGACATCAAAGAGATAATCATGATGTACCATATCAAAGCTTTATGTTGACCTAGGGAAATTAGGAAATTAAAAACTCAACAATCTGGTTTTGAATGCAATAAGTAGTAGTATCTCTTGAGTGACAAGCTATGATGTATTTTGTGAGTTGGGATGCCACTAGTTTGTGCTTCATGAAACTTAGTCTCCACCATACTCTGTAATCTAGCCTGCAAAAAAGCAAGGATTTTGAAATCTGAGTTTAGCAAACAAATGGGTCTCCAACAAGAAAGCAAAATTTAGTCTCCAGCACTATAAATAAAGTTGTACCTTCCGAAAAAGCAGCAGAAATTCTGTTATGAACAAGCATGTCATTAAAACCTAACTCAGAATTTAAACTAGGTCTTTTTAAAGGCACAAAAACACAGTGGAGTTAGCACAAGGACGTGGTGTCCATACTAAATTCAAATCGCAAAAACACAAAAGTAGAGCACACACACACCTCCAGTAACAAGGGCACAAGTCTATATAAAAAAAATTAACTTTATTAACAATTGCCAATAACCTAATAATAATCTTTTTAAAGGCTTTATAAAACTCATTTTGGAGGCCATCGCTCCCAGGGCTGTGTTACCCTTTAGTTTAGAAATCACTCCTGCCACCACAGAGGCTGAAATAGGGACTATTTTAATGTACTGTCAGTCTGTGGCAGGTCCCAAACTTATGTTGGATAAATATGTTGTCTGCTTATTTAGTCTGAATTACCTGGAGTACTAAAGTGCAGAAAATACTCTTGTACCACTGATAGAACATGTTGGGAGAAGATCCTAAGACCCCTGGTTATTCACAACACTCATAAAGGAAGAAGCATCTACTTTCTTTTACCTACATAAGAGTCTGAGAATGGAGTTTTCTGAGTCCCATATGCCAATTCAGCATATATAGTGGATGCCCGATTATAATGAAAGGATTTCATCTGTGTTTTAGGTGGGTAAATTGGTCAGAAAAATATAACCTAGAAGAATAAGCTGCAGTTTGCAATCTCAATAATTGATCCCTTAACTTAATGTATGTAAATATTTGATTCTGAGCCCTAGGTTTGCCATATTTTGCAAGTTAATCCACAATCTATTTTTGGTGTCTAACCACCAGTAGCCCAAATAGTCATAAAAACCTGAACTGATACCTGAAATATCTTTTCAAGATTTGATTATGCTAGTATTTCTGCATTTTGGAGAACTAATGTATTTAGCTTCCAATATGAAGCATGTTTTGGGGTGTAAGTACTCCTGTGACCACTGTTTTGACCATTAAGCGGTCAGAGAATTCCATTGGAAGGACCTTTGTTTGCAGAATCTGGACCTGTGGGTGAAAAAGATATAATCGATTTGAGTTGCATGGTTTCCTGTTTGGTATGTAAGTGCGGCCCTTACAATGTCTAGAAAACAATTCTGTAAACCAACATTTATGATAGATTTTGCAGAGCATGAGTATCACAATATATTTTTGATCCGGTGCTCGCCTGATAAATCAACTAAACTGCAGTTAAAATCTCCCCAAACATAATTACCAATGTAATTGCTTGAAAAGGTTGAATTTGTTTCAAAGTTTGAAATCCCTCTGCCTTGGTGCTAGGACCATATATATTGATGAAGCAACCAGGACAATTGTCCCAGGTTCCATCTAAAATCAGGATGCTTCCAGGAATTAAATCAATTAACTGGTGAAAACTAAATTTGGTCCCACAGAAGAGATGCCCACCCCATCTGCAGCATCAGTATCATAAGACCAATAGGATGGCCCCAATACCCAGTCCTTCTGGCAGCTTTTAATGTCCTAAATAGATTTCAACCAGATTTTGTGTACAAAAATAATATCTGTAGCACTAAATTTAAAGAGCTGAAATAACTCCTTCCTTTGCAGCCCATTCTTTAGGCTGTGTACATTTAAAGTTGCAATAATGGAGCCATCCATTCACTGTAGAGTGGTTTACCTTTAATGTTTTTGCACTAGCCAGCGGGCTAGTGAACCAGAGATTCACTATCCATGAAGTTTGCACTAGCCCATAGTCAATATGGTTCACAGTGATTTGTTAAAACAAAAGCAAATAAAATCAAAATGTAGCAAGCACGTGTCTGAATTTATTTGAAACCTAAATTACAAATTAACTTTGTGAAATAAAATACTTCATATAACACTCAGTGAAGTCAGTGTCTTAGTGTTATTGTCCTAGAGTTTTAATATAAAGTCAAACAATCTTTAAATGTTGCTGGACTGTGTGGTGTTGGGGAGTGTAGCTTACTCTCAAGCACCCTTGTGTCACTATCGCAATCACTCTCAGCTCAGACAGACCACAAGGACAAGGCTGAAAAGAACAGCAGAGGTCAGATTTCTGGTTTAAGCTCCCTGTGTTCCTGGGCTGTAGCCTGTTAGTCTCTTGTTTGATTAGTGCCATGGTCTCTCTCGCTCCAACCCTCGCCCTGGTGTGAATGCTGGCTAATCTAGCAATGTTGTTTTAATTTGGGGGTGCGGACTCAGGGATCTGTCTTTGTACCATTACTGCCTGTGGAGACAGAGACCAGCTGTTACAATTAGGATGGAAGAGGCAATTTTCTCACTGGTGCATATTTGCTGCAGCTGCTGCTTCAGAGTTTTGGAAGCAGCTTCTCAGAATGATGGTGACCACAGGGTGACAGGGTCAGGATAAGGCATCTTACTATTACAACCACGCTGTGTGCTGACTCCTGAATGCTGTGGGGTGTTGACTGTTCAGTTATTTTGGGGGGCTCAATTGAGTTTTTCCTTTGGAGGAGCCTATTTTATCACTGTGCAATATATTATCTGCTGCTTGCAGCTTCACAGACAGTGACCACAGCACAGGGTGACAGGGATAAGGCTAAAACAAATGGAACAGCAGAGATGAGGTTGGAGTGCATTACTAGCTAAGTTAACTTTATTTCAACTTCAGCAGTCCGTCTTGATTTACTTCCAACCCAACATTATGGCGCAATGCTGCCCTACCACTGGTCTTGACTTAAATACAGAGCTGATTGTCTTTAATCATGTACAGTTTCGGTCTCACTTTTCCGACCACGCTTGTGTCCTGAATGCTGCTGCTGGGGTGTTGTTCAGCTTGACTGGGGCGGCTCCTTTGTGGTCTCATTCAGTTGTCTGATCCTGTGGTTTTTTTTTTGCTTTACTTTTTGCTGTCTCACTGCTCTGACCATGTTGCATGTTGTTTTTTTCTTGCGACTGCACTAGCGCCACACAGCACAACAGGCAGAGAATGGAACTGCAGCTTTCCACCAGAGGAAATGCACTAGCCCAACCTGGCAAGTGACAGAGATTCTGCACTAGCCCACGCAATCTGCACTAGTACCCAGGCTAATAAATGAATGCTAAGATTGACCCCTGTCGACAGAGAGGTGATTATTTTTTCTGCTGTTTCTTCTTTTAACAACTCCAGAGGGTAGATCTGGCTGCAGTGAGATATTCGGTTCTGTGACAGTAGAAGAGGCATCTGATTCTATACCTTCCACATATATTCTCCCCAGTTTTGGTGGGCAAGAGTTGCAAAGAATTTGCTGACTCTATAGTGTCTAGTTTAGTGGAATGTCATTTTGGGGTACTACAGTCCAGGACTGTGGTGGAGGCATACCAGATGATCCAGGTGGAGCACCCTCCAAAGCATCCAACCATTGAATTGGTTTTGACATAAAGGCAGTGCTCAGCTCCTGGCCCATAGTTACTTCTTGGGCAAGCAGAGGAGGGGATAAATCCTTTGTGGTGGAGACCTCTTGCTGGGTGGAAGCAGTCTGTGGATTAACACAAGCCCATTCTGGAATGGGAAGAGTGATGTCATCTGAGAACTGAGCAGACTATTGGGCCTTCATTACTAACACATCCTGGTCCAGTCTGTCTGATTTATTGTGTGCTGCCCAGGGATAATTTTGAACCACATGATTTGTTTCCTCACACAAGTTATATTTAGCTTGACTTAAGCAATGATGGCTGATATGCCCATATTTCCCACATATGTTACATCTGGCTGATCGCATACTGTAAGTTGAGAGATGCATTCTGGAGCCACCTTTATAACATGCTTGGGGTTGCCCCAGACAGAAACATACCCTCTTTTCTTTCCAATGAAAAACTATTTGGTAAGTGAACAGGGCCTTCGGGGTACTTTTTAACTTTCACCTTCCACTCCCATTCAAAAGAGTTCTGAATCTAGTATAGCCTCTGGGGACTCAGCACATCACATTTATGTTTCAGCCAATGCAAAATGTCCTGCACGTGAACTCCCTCATTCCAAAACATAATAATGACCACTTTGACCAATGGTCTCATGAGGGGTATAGTCAGAAAAGGAGTCCAGAGCAGGGAGAATTTAACTTCAATATATTTTCACCAGAATCTTCTAACAACTGTGGGGAATGAAAACTGACATCGTAATTATCTTCGCCAAAGTTGTGAATGAAGGCAAAATATCCTCGGGGAAAACCCAGTGACTCCTAATTAATTTCCTCCCCACATATGCCCTATCAGGGAACACCCAGGCCTTCTTTATAGCGAAGGCAAACTGCATTCCTGCATGGAGCGGTTCAGTATTGTCAAACAAGTCAGCAAATCAGAGGCATTCAAGGGAGGGGGGCTCAGATGGGAGAGCTGTATGACCTCGGGTCCATGTAGCTATCTGGTCCAGGTCTCCACTTACCACAGCAGTGTGCTTTTGTGCAGTTGGTTCATGGATATCTCCAGGGTGATCAGGGTTTAGAGCTATAGCAGTTTCTGAAACACTTGCCTCTTGCCCTTAAAAGTTGCTCCCACCCGTAGCAATCTGAGACCGGTTTACCTCAGCTGTGAAGAGACTTCCAAATCTGGTGCTGAAGTGGTCTCCTGAGTCTCTAAAGGTGTCCAGGATAAGTCCAATAACCATTTCCTCGAGTCTGTTTGCACCCATCCCACTTCCTGCACAGCCCATTCTGAGTCCAGTTCCCTGTGCCAGGTAACTCATTTAAATCAAAAGCAGAATGAATTCTTGCACCAGCCATTTGCAATTCTCTTTGCAGGGGCTGAGACTGTTGGAACAGCTGATTGTCAGACACTGAGGAAGTGCTTGTGTTTGGTGGCGCCGCCTTATTTGGGAATGCCATCCACGGGAAACGTTGCTTGAAAACATGCAACTCTTTCCTTTCTCTGTTACAGTTCTGCTTTGCAGCATCTGTATTGCTTCTTCTCCTTGGCTAAGAGCTAAGTAGGGCTGCATTTTCTCCTGTAATTCCTGGTCCAGCTGCTGTTCTGCAGCATCAACGTCCATCTCTGAATCAGTAAGGTCAGACTCCAGTTGCTGAAAATCAGAACATTCCAACTGTTGCTTTGCCAACACTGCAACCATCTTGCAAAAAGCAGAGGATGGCTTCCCAAGCTGCTGCTGAGCATCTGGCTCTTCTGTCACCTGGTCCGCCATCTTGTTGACAGTGATTCCCTACTAGCAGAGTAGGAACACCGGATCCTGGCCAAATTACCCCATTCACTAAAAAATTACCACCAACAGCTTAATCTGGTTCAATGGTAGTTGGCATCTATCTGTATCCCTCCCCTGGACGAGGCTGAAAATAGGCAGAATTGTTTAGTCCTCCTTTCCCGATCAACAAAAACTAAATAAATAAATAATTAAAAGAAAGGAATGCCACAAGATGGCTTAGCCTCAACCTCAATAAAAGGAAGTGCTCCTGATTGGACTAGGTCCCTATATTTTGCAATGACCAGTGGAAACTCTGTTGGTCCATCCTTGACAATGTGCTTCTGTGAGCTATGGATTTGGATAGAAATCTGGGGTTGCACTTGGCTGGAGGTTGTCCCTTGAGTCAATGGTGGCAGCAGCAATCAGAAGAACATTCCACATTGAAACCATATCTTGCAGAGACGGATCTGATCATGTTAGTGCATGCAGTTGTGACATCCTGTTTGGGCTACTTCAACACTCTAGTCTCTACCAGGACCTTCCTACAATGCTGATGAATCACCTGCAGCTGGTGCAGAGCAATATAGGCAGGCTGATAATACCCCAAATCATTAGTAAGCATATCACACCTGTCCAGCACAATCTTCACTGTCTGCTGTTTGCTGCACACCACCTTCAGTGTGTGTGTGTGTGTGTGTGTGTGTGTGTGTGTGTGTTTCACTTTGCTTGAGAAGATCTGAGTATACTTTCATCTATTAACTGACTGTGCATTTGTCAGCAGTTTTAGTTTAATATTGCTAGTAAGTGCCTGTCATCACTTCCACTCCTAAATATTACCAGGCTAACCTCACAGTTTCTAGATTTATGTTGTTACTAATGTGTATCCAGTGATATGGATGACTCAAACTGAGCAACTCAGTTTGAGTGCCCATGAATAGAGTGAATGGAAATGATAACGATTGTGGAACTAGGTAGGGAAGGTTGACAACAATGGCGAAAAGTCAAGAGACAGCGATGGTAGGGGGATCTACCATGTGTGGATCTAATAGGTAGTGTGTGGGCTGGCAGTTCTGAGATGGAGGTGTGTGTAGTGGAGGCAGTGTATGCTTCCAGTGGTGGAGGACCCAGGTTCTAACCTGGGCAGGAGCTCTGGGTATTTTCTCTTTTGTGTGTGCACTTAGTTATTTGTTTATGTTTTGCTCCCCACGTACATGTTTTTTTTATCCATGTCTTTAACACTGCTTGTGACAAGTTTGCTCCATGCACAAATCTCTAATCACCACCCTGGCTGTCATGATGTGCCAACATGATGCCCTCTGGCAGATCACCCTTGACACGGACAGGCTGCCAACAGACAACAATATCACAAACATGGAACAGGTGCACCTGGGCCCACATGAAAAGCCAAAACTTCCCACTACAAATGTCCCTTACATCCTCCTGGGGCATTGGTCGTAAATTTCTGAACAATATCAGAGAACTCAGCAGTAAGTCCAAGACCCCCAACTGAAGTTAATGGTACCCCTGCTTGACCCCAGGCTTATTGCAGATGCCCTCAATCACTCATTCTCTGATCTGAGCCACGTCCTTCCCACTAACTTTCTGACCCCCCACCGACTCCCACCCCCACACCACCCTTTCACCTAAGATCCTCTCCCGTGGAAGCCAAACCATATATATTAAAAGTCCTTGGCAGCTCATGGTTCAGCAGGGACTCACTGGACCTAAAACTGCTCAGACTAACCCTCCATGAAGTGCTAGTCCCCCACTTTTATCCTCAATCTCTCCCTATGCCTCGTAAATTCTCCACTCATTGGAAGGCTGCCATCATTACCCCAATACATAAAAGCAGAGACACCACAGCCACTGGTAACTATTGACCCATATCCATTCCTCCCACCTCTCCAAGGCCCTGGAACACATAGTATCTGATCAGCTCACTGATTACCTCTAGAAATACAACTTCCTCTGCAAAGAACATGGCTTCTGCAAAGGGCACAGCACCATTATGGCAATAATTGAGTACTACTCTCACCTGCACTCTACCCTGGACAAAGGCCACCTTACTGGAGCAGTATGTGTTGATCTGTTGAAGGCCTATGATACGGTCAGTCATGATCTACTCCTAGCTATCCTCCCTACTTTAGGACTCTCTAAGTACAGCACCCTCTGGTTCTGAGACTACCTCACCAGAAGATCACAACAGGTCAAGATAGGTGACTCCCTCTCCTCTAGCCTGCCAGTAAGATCTGGGGTGCCCAGGGATCCATCTTGGGACCTCTCCTTTTCATCCTCTATCTCAGTTCCCTCCTGCTGCTTGCTCCAGCAACCTCCTGTTGTATGCCAATGACACCATCCTCTACTCCTCACACTCAGATCCTGCCACTTCCAAAATTCCCTACAAATAGTCTTCACAGAAGCGGAACAATGGTTCACCAGTAGGAGGTTAGTCCTATATTATTAAAACAAATGTTATGACCTTTGCTCATCACCGAAACCATCACAAAAATGCACGCCTACCATACTCAATACCCACCAGATCCCATTTGACCTGGTCAACCCCTTCAAGTACCTGGGCATCACACTTGACTCCTCCCTTTCTTTCCATCAGCCCATCCACCACCTTGCGCCAGCCATCAACACTACAATCAGCCTCCTACACTGCTACAAGCATTGCCTTACCCTGATGCAATCAGGGTAGCAGTCTCCTCCTCTATGCTTTCATTGCTCGACTACAGGATCCTCATTTATGGAGCTGCTGATTCCACCTCCCTCACTGAAAGTGTCCTCAACAAAGCCTGCCACCTTGCCCTTGGTTATGCCTGTACCATCCACACCTGACCCTGTACAGCACAATTAATTGGCTGAACTTTGACAACAGATTAAAATTTCATATCTGTCTAATGGACAAGAAAATCACACTAGGTCTGGCTTCCCTGGTCCTGTGGACATCATAAAGCCTGCACCGCCATCAGAAACACTCAAAACTCAGCCAGGTCTCTCCTTCATGTCCCTAGATGCCACACCACCCTCTACCAGTGCTCCTTCATGTCCCATGCCCCATCCTGAACCAACTCTCCCCTGCAACATTGTATTAAATAAGATTGGCACTGTCAAGGCCTCCTTTAGGGACCACCTCCTGCCACCAGTGCTTGTGACTGTTTTAAGCCCCATGCCTTCTTTCCCCTTTTTCCTGCCCCCCAGCCAACAAGAGACCACTATTCCACTATCCCCACCTTCTCCCCTTTGTTTACCACCCTTCTTGCCCCGCATGGACATTTCTATATGTCCTATGTAAGCTAGTATTGATGTATTATCATGTCTTTGGAACCATTTTGTAACATGCTTGTCTCAACCAGCTGTTGCTTGCCCAAGTGGCTACTGTATGTATACCTGTTGTGAAAATTGTATTTTCACTGTCTCTGTATCACTGATGTGAACCTTTGTAAATGAGTCTCTGACTCAATGGTAATTGTCCAAGAAAATACAATAAATAAATAAATAAAACTTTTGCACTCCTGTAAGAAACCACACTTTGCATATGTGATTAGAGTTTAATTTTTCTAAATATGAGTTGTTATATATTGGCATGTATTCAGAAATTGTAGTTTGTTGATCCAACATTTTATTAACCTCCTCAAAATTTTATTGGAGATTTTCACAACCATTGAGTTATTTTCATACTGGGGATTATTATGCATAGTGACAGTCATAATTTATTATTTATTTATTTATTTATTCAAGTTTCGGAATCACACCTTTGAGCCAAAGGTTTTTTACAAAGGTCCCACGTCATAGAAACGGACACTTTATAACAAGGTAGGCAAACAAATATTATATAGGTAAAACTGATAAAGACAAAACATGGAAAATTAAACTATCATATTAAATCACATTAGGCAACAGTATGAGAGCTGCCAGTTAACAGTGCATGAGCTGCCTGAGGCATTGTCAACAATCAACATGGAAGATAAGGTAATGGAATGTACCTGAGCAACCATACTTGGTGCCCAAAGGGAGAAACATTGTGGTTAATATGGGACAGGAAAAGGATAAGGGTGAAATAAGGGAGGTATAGGAAGAGAAAATAAAAAAGGCAGGATCTGGGGATGAGGGGGAGAAGTAGGTGATGGTGTGAAGAAAAGAAGGGGGGCAGGAGGAAGGGATGGTATCCAGGAGGTGGTGGAGTGGCATGGGGCCTAACAGAGGGTGGGAAGGACAGAGAGAGAAGAGGGATAACAAGGAGTCAGAGGGTAGGTGGGGAGTAGCTAAATATAGGAGAGGCATGGGGAGCTGAGAAAAATTTTAGAAGGCACAGTCACAGCTGGCATTGGCCACCAAGTACTGATGAAGAATGTGCTAAAGGGGTTTAGATCTGGGTGTTAGCAATGTCCCTAGGAAGTGAGTTGTACCAGTTAGGGCCCTTGCTTTGAAGGAGCATTGTTCTTGAAAGGTCCGACATAGGGGGACAGAGAAGGCTAGGTTTTCAGAACTCCTGGTTAGTTGAGTTGGGCAGTGAGGGGACAGTACTGACTGGACACCAGGGGCAGAAGGCCAAGGGACACCTTCTTTGCAAGACTGCATGTTTGATACTTTATTCTCCCAGACAGCGGAAGCCAGTTTGTCTGTTGCTGAGCAAGTCACGTGTGTGTGAGTTGTGGGGCTGAGGTGAGGAGCCGACAGGCTTTGTTCAGGGTAAGGGTTATGCACTGGAGGGCACTTGTCAGTAGCGGAACCATAGATTAAGAGTCCATAGTTAATAAGTGAGATAACAGAACACTATATCACAAGCTTTAAAGCATCAGTAGTTAAATAGTGCCTGTGTCTATAAAGCAGACCAATGCAGATATTAAAGGTTTTGGTGATGTTATGTATATGCAAGGCATATGATAGTGTGCAGTTGAGGTCACGCCCAGGTATTTGAAGTGGTCAACCTGTTCAGTGTGGTGCCAACACTGTTTTGATAATCAGTTGTTGGCGCTTGTGATTGCTGTGGGTGCCATGAGAAAACAGTGTTTTAATTTTTGAGTAGTTTAGGATAAGTTTGTGGGACCCGAACCAGGTTTCAGCCTCTGTGAAACTACACTGCAGTTGTTGCTGGAGGAGGGAGGTGTCCAAGTGGCTTGTGAAAATGACTGCATCATCAGCATATAGGAGTATTCTGTCACTACATGAGGTGGGGAGCCCATTGACAAAGATGCTAAATAATAAGGGGCCCAGGATAGGTCCTTGAGGAACACCAGACCAGACAGGGCAGGAGGATGAGATGGTATTCCAATTCTGACCAGCTAGGAGTGGTCACTAAGGCAGCTCTGGAACCAGTTAGTGGCGCCAGATGACAGACCTGGGGCGAGCTGTTGAGTCTATAGAGAGTGGTTGACGGTATCAAATGCATTTGTGAAGTCAATAAAGGTGGTGCCGACTGGAGAGGTTTTGATATAGAGCCTGATTAATGTAGGATGTGAAATCTAAGAGGGTTGTGTTGGTACTGTGACCTTTGGTGAAACCATGTTGCTGAGGACTCAGGAGGTCATATTTTTCCAGATAGTTGGTAAGTTGGTCTGCAACTATCCTTTCCAGTGCCTTGGGGGGGCAAGATGGAGATTGGTCTGTAGTTGCTAGGGGAGAGATGAGTCACCACTTTTGTGGATAGGGGTCACTGTTACGGACTTCCACTTACCTGGAATTGCAGAGCATAAGGGAGCGGTTAAGAATTTTGGTTAGGGTGGTAGGATTTCATCAATGGTGAGGGCAATAAGTTTTAAATCCAGGAGTCACCACTGTGCCTTGACTTATCAAGTAGGTGCTTTTAGCTAACCCTTCTGAGACTGCCTTAAAGTAAAAAGGGGCTGTTTCATAGGACCAGGTGGGCTATCAAAATGGGTGGTGGTTGGGACTGGATCAAAACGTTTGATGGGAGTACATGGCTTAGGTCTGAAAAGGTGATGTTAAAGGCGTTAACAATGGGTATTTTATCAAGGGTGATAGCGCCATTTATGTTGAGCATTGTGGGTGTAATTTTGGAGCATTTTCCAAAAGAATCAGAGAGATTGGGTCAGAACTTCCTTTCTTCTTTCCAGGAGCAAGCCAGGCATTTCTGTAGTAGGTGGCTTTTGTTTGTCGAATGGCTCTTGTGCAGGCATTCCGAGCTGCTTTGTAGGCTTGGGTGTCTGCTGGGATGTTAGTAGCCTTTGCTCGATACTAGAGCAAGTCATGAGATTTCATCTGTTCGAGTAGGTTATGGGTCAACCACAGGTTAGTTGTACCCCAGATCATATGTTTTTGGGCAGTGCATAGATGTCACATATAGAGTTGAAGGTTGTAATAAAGTATTCAAGGGCTGAATCAATGTTCTGGCAATATCAATTGGGGACCAGTCAAGAGTTGCTAGGTGTTCTTTTAGTGGGCCTAGGTGACCGAGTAGTAAGACCTGGCTAACAGTGAATTTTGGGGTGTTTGTTAAATTTGTTCAACCAGAGGGACAAGAGAGGGTGTGATCATTAATGGAGTCTGGAAGAACTTCAATTTTAGAGATATGGTGAAGCTGATTGGTAAGAACCCAGTCCAGGAGGGTGGATGTCCCCTCTTGTAGTTTATCCTGGTGGGTGACTGTACCAGTTGTTCAAAGTTGGCAGCTGCAATGGCATCTTTAAAGTAGTTGTGCTAAGGGCCAATCAGTTGGCATTGAAGTCTTCCAGTAGAATGACTTCAGCACTACTGCCAAGGTGGCTAGTGCAGTCAAGGAGAGGGGAGAGGCAGTGCTTAGCTAGTTTAGGAGTGCAATACACTGAGGCAATGGTTAGAGCCTTGCTGAGAGCATCAATATGAACCTTGATGGCTAGCATCTGAAAATCATTCACAGTGGCAGGGGGGATGACATGGCCCTTGAGAGTGTCTTTCAAGTAGAGAGCACATCCACCACCTTGCTTACTTAGTCTGTCTAGCCTAAAACTGTGTAGCCAGGTAAGGATATGGCAGAGTCTGGGATCTTTGGGACAGCCAGGTTTCAACCATTGAAAGTATGTCGGGGTTGTGTTGTGAGATCCAGGCACAAGGGAATCTAGTTTGGGGAGTAGGCTGCAGATAGTGATAGAAGCAAGAGAGAGAGAGTGGCAGAGCTAGTGGATTTAACAGGTGTTGGTTGGATTGGGCCAGGGTTTGAGTGTACGTTGCCCCAGATAAGTAGCATGAGCAGAATGAGACATTTGAGTAAGGCTTTAAAATGAAGCACTTGGTATCTGTATGATCACACTTTTGACTTTTTCCCCAGCATGGTGTTTGGATAAGTAAAATAGGGCTAAGGAATGAACCATTTTACCTATTGGGGAGGGGCAGTCAGGGGTTGTGTGGGCTGGAGGTACCCAATTCAGATTTTGGTCACAGTTGCACATGTAGGTCCGTGATATGGACAGTGGGTTTTAATTATCAAAGGAGCAGTCAGGTAGAGTTGGGATTCCTCTAATGTGCAATTGCAAGTTAGTGAGCACAGTATGAGAGCAGTCACAGAAATAGGTTGGCAGGAGTCATTGTTGGTAGACTAGTCAGTTTGAGAAAGTGAGGCACTAAACATTGGGGTGGACCTTAAAAAGGAGAGTGTTCAACCATCAATGAATAGGGAGAATCGAGAGGTGGTGGACGGACTTAGCAGTATTTAATAGAGGTCAAGGTTGGGGGCCAGGGAGGGTGGGTGGGAGAAAATATAGCTGCTAGCTTATTAGGCGGGAGGCACAAACCAGTCTAGAGGAAGAAATTGGGCGAGCTAGTTAGCTTGAAAACAGCCAGAAGTGAAGGAGCGAGGCTGCAGCCAATCAGAAGCAGCCTGCTTTAGTGCACCAGAATTTGAAATCCTGGGGCTCGGGACAGTACCTGCAGCAGTATTGTCCTGTAGTCGGCCGTGGAGCAGAGGCGGGTGGCAGTGATGCTGTGGAGGCACCCTGCCTAGGGAGAAGCACAGCCCGAGTCAGGGGCTAGGAGCTTTGGGGAGAGAAAAGAGGGAGGTTAGTACAGAAATAGCAACTGAGGGCTGGGGTGGTGAAAAGGCAGGACTTTGGCTGAGCTCTGGAAGGGGAGGAAGAAAGCAAAATACAAATGGCACTAAATTGGTGGGCGAGTTCAAGGCTGGAAACAATAGAGAATTCAGGGGAGGGGTAGACAGCCAGGCGCCATCAGGAGAGAAGAAAAAAGAATTAATCAAGGAGAGAGAAGGGGAATGAGAAAATGGTGGAAGGGTACAGTAGAGGTAGACAAGCAAGACGAATTCTACTGAAAATACTGGGCAAAGCTAAGGAAAGTAACAAAAACAGGGACTCTGAGTAGAGTGCAGATAGTGGTATGCTGAGCAAAAGAGGTCTGAGGAGTTACAGAGGCCTTGTAATGGAGTGCAGTCTCTTAACAATAATCTGATATAAACATTAACTAGACTATTTACACAGAACTGAAACTAGTAGTAAAATTAGGACTTCTTTACAGCACAACTGTGCAGATTTAAAATACAGCTTCTAGCTTATTAGGCAGGAGCACAAACCAGTCTAAGGGTAGAGAAAATGGAGCAAGATGGCCAGCTTAGAAAACAGCCAATCAGAGAAGCAGAGGAGCAAGGTGCAGCCAATCAGAAGCAACCTTCTTTAGTACACCAGAATTTGAAATCGTGAGGCTCGGGACTGTACCTGCAGCAGTATTCTCCTGTAGTCAGAGCAGAGGAACTCATGTTTTCAAATGGTGTAGTATATAACTCAGTTTCCATCCATAGAACACTTTGGAGTTACTCTATGGGATACTGCATGTCAAAGAACACCTCTATTTGGTCAACTATATAATACCATTTAAAGTTTGGCAACTTATTCCAGCTAGTTCCTCTGATGAGTGCATTTTGTCAATTTTGAATCTCCATTTTTATTGCGCCTTAAGAATGCTTTTATTTTCCTCTCTAACTCAGAGAAAAAGATCATGGGGCACTGATGGGGAGGATGAGTCCAGAAAGATGCCTAGCACTCAGATGAAGGTTTGTCTACAGCAGTAATACCCACAAGCCAATCATTGCTGCTTTTGAAATTTATTGTGAAACAACAACTAGAGCAAATAGTGCTGGAAGGGAGTACTTTCATCATCAACTAACCCCGACACTTTAACTGTAATTTCATCAGGGCTGGGTTAGTTGTGCTCTACCCCATTTACAGCACAGCCAGGCAGTACAGTTCATTCCCATTGAATGATCTGTTTATGGTTAGAAACTGCAGTTTGGCAGTGGTTTGGGGAGATCTAATCAAGGGAACCAGTGCCAGTGTTAGCTTTTGAGCAAAAACATATCAAATAGTACACTGTTTAAATGGTTGAAGAGGGAGAGACAAACAAAACAGCTCATTATTTGCCAGAGACTTATTGATTCATCCACATTTAGAAACATACGCTCAGGCAAGTAATTAATTTCCGCTATTTTTATGAACAATTGTTTTAAGCTTTATGCTATTTTCATTTTATGTGCTTACATGCATCTTATAGCCAAATTCTTGCCTGTATCCAGTGGCATGTGGTGACTTTTTGCTAGGCATGTGATGAGTGTTCAGGGCAATTGTAAAAGGCAGGGGTCTGGATGCTGCCTGGGCCCACAGAAGCTATATGATTTTCATACTTTGTGGTGCATTTTGGGGATATTTTGATACATTTTAGAACATGTATGCCACCACCACCATTACTCCAGTGCAGAGGATGCAAGGATGCAAGGTGCCCTTTGGGGTCTCGCTGATGCCTGGCAATGTGGTAAGACCCATAGGAGAGTGCTCTGAGGGATCTTTGATTCCCCAGGTGTTGCAATCATGCCCCAAATATGGATTTCAGATTACAGTGCCACCATTCCACAAGGTGTAAGAATGCACAGGAAGGCTCTTTGTGCATATTTTAACTGTTTTTTTGTAGTCTTTGTACATGAGCATGTAGTTGTGGCACATTATCATGTAGGGATCACTTACATCAACCCCCAGAAGTACATTCAAATTGAGCACAACCAACCCACACAAAAACAAGTATCATGGATTTTAGGAGGGCAAACTTTGGGAAAATGGGGACATGCTTGAAAAAGGCACTAATGGGAATGGGGAGGGAATCAGGGTTGAGGAACAGTGGGCAATATTTAAAACAGGGTTTACAAGAGAGCAACAGAATTATGCATTGCAGGTTAGCAAGGGAAAAGAAAGAGGAGGTCATTATGGTTTTCCAAGGAGGTAGCAGGAAAGTGAAAGCCAAAAAGATTGCATTCAGGCAATACAAAAGACACAGGCAGATGTGGATAGGAGAAGTAAGAGAAATGTGGATCGGCTTGTAAAAGGAGAATCAATCAATAATCTTTATGTTACCAGGTGAAACACCATTGAGGTAAGGCTAATTTCAAGGTGGATCTGGGCAGAGTATACATAACATATCTAACATTTCTGAATAACAAGGAATACATTACTGGTGATGGGAACATAATATCAACATAAGTATAGTAACACTGGAAAATACATTTTGTACATAAGGTTGCAACAGATTGCCTAACCAGGGAAATGGAGTAGCAATTTGGTATAGAAGGTATAGAAAAGGGAGATTTGCTGGGGTAGGGTTGCATAAGGGAAGGAGAGTGGGGAGAGTAGAGAGGGAGACAACACATCGGGAAAGAGAGGTGAAGGGGAAGATACGAGTGGCAAACCTCAGTTCAGTCTGTTAGGAATTGCACTTGCAGGGAGGTCAGTAAGGGAAGCCAAGCTCAGACAGAAGAGCGCATTGCAAAATCAGTGGGTAGAGGGACAAACCTTTACAGGTAACATAAGGAAAAAGAAGGGCAAAGGAGGATAGTGAGACTGAAGGGGAGGATGGAGGCCGCATGGAGGATGACAACAGTAAAGCTGACATACTGAACAGATATTCTGCTCAGTCTTTACTGAGGAAGAGGAGGTAGTGGGCCTGAAAGGAAGTACTAGGGATGGAAATGGTACAGAAATGGACACAAGTCCCTTTACACAGGAAAGGGTCCTAAAGAAACTGGAAGGAATAAGAGTTGATAAAGCAATAGGGTCAGATGGAGTGCACCCCAGGGTCCTAAAGGAACTAAGAAAGCTAGTGGCTGAACCTCTGGCAATCCTGTTTAGCCAATCACTGGAAACAGGGAGGTACACAAAGACTGGAGGACAGCAGATGTAGTCCCTTTATACAAAAGTGGAAACAAAGAGGAAGCGGGAACTACTAGTGGGGAAGATTATGTAAGCACTACTGAAGGAGAGATTGGTGGAACATCTGGTTGCCAAGGCTCCAAGGATCCAGGATCCAAGGCAGCATGGTTTCACTGGGGAAGGTCATGCCAGACCAATGTCATTGAATTTTTCAATTGGGTGACAAGAAAGGAGGATCAGGGGAGGGCAGTGGACGTGGCCTATCTGGACTTCAGCAAGGCCCTTGACACTGTGCCACATAGAAGGCTATTAAACAAACTGGAGAATATGGGAGTGGGCAGGACAGTAGTGTGGTGGGTGGGTAATTGGCTGGGTGGCAGGACACAGAGGGTGGTGGTAAATGGCTGTCACTCCACAGAGGGAAGAGTGACCAGTAGGGTATCACAGGGAGCAGTGCTGGGACTGGTCCTATTCAACATCTGCATCAGTGACATTGCACAGGACCTAGAAGGCAGAATTTCCCTGTTCACTGATAACACAAAGCTTTGTAACAGAGTGGACACACCAGAGGGTGTAGACAGAATGAGGAGGGACCTGTCAAGCTTGAAGAATGGTCAAGGGTTTGGCAGTTGAATTTCAATGCAAAGAAATGCAAGATAATGCATATGGGGCACAAAACCCTGGAACAAATATATCAGTGAGGGGGTGAGGATATAGCATGCACCAAGCAGGAAAAGGACCTTGAAGTTATCATCTCTGATGACCTCAAGTTAGGGAAGCATTGTGACAAGGCAGCAGGTAAAGCAAATAGGATGCCGGGATGCATAGGCAGGTGCATCACCAGCAGGAAAAGGAGGTCATAATTCCACTATACAAGTCACTAGTGAGGCCCCACCTGAAGTACAGTGTACATTTCTGGAGACCTTACCTACGTGAGGACATAGACATGGTGGAGAAAGGTGCAGAGGAGGGCAACAAAGATGGTACAGGGATTGCATCACAAGTCTTATGAGGACAGGCTGAAGGACTTAAATATATACCCTGGAGGAGAGGAGGGAGAGAGAGGATATGATAGAGACATACAAGTACCTTACAGGAGGAACAGGGTGCAGGAATACACTATCTTCAAGTAAAAAAGATGTTCCAGGGAAGGGAACATTGTTTAACCAGGAGAAGCACACTAAGCTGAAGCTTGTTTCCAGATGTGACTGAGAGCACAAAGAAGTTGTGACTTGTTCAGGATCACACAGTATGCACCTTAGCGGCTGGGGATTCAAACCCAGATCTCCAGTTCAGAGCCTTAACCCACTGTGCTATACTGCCTCCAGGACTAGAGGGCATGGGATGAAGTTGGAGGGAGGGCGATTCAGAGGAAACATGAGGAAGAATTTCTTCACAGAAAGGGTGGTGGACAAGTGGAATACCCTGCCAGAGGAAGTTGTGGAAGCTGAAACAATCATGGTATTTAGGAATGCATGGGATAGACATTAGGGAATTCTGCATGTCAGAGGTAGGGCAACAGACTTATAGAAAACATAAAGGGAACATTACTCTGCCTTCCATAATTTGATTTGTTTCTGAGCCTGCTGCACTAGCCTTTGCTGTTCAGCTGCTGGGCTACTAGTTCCTGATGACATCACTATAGGGTAGAGGAGTGATTCACACTGTGCAGTACCATGCAGTTGCAACATGGCTCAGCATCGCTGAATATGGCACTGAGGCTGCACACACTGTACGGCACAGTGGCACTGCACCAGCGTAGTGGCAGCAGGGGAGCAGGGGCCTGTGGCAGCTGAAGTGCGGTTGCACTAGGTGCAACAAGAGCAATATTTAGCAGTGAACATGCAAATGAGGCCATTATTTTTTTTCCAATTGTTTAACCAGGTGAGATACACTAAGCTGAAAGCTTGTTTACAGGTGCAACCTGGGTGCACAGGAAGTTAAGTCACTTGCTCAGGGTCACACAGTATACAAGTGGAGCTGTGGTATTCAAACCCAGGTCTCCAGATTTGCAGCTCAGAGCCTTAAACCATCATGCCTATACTGCCTCCATCCATTATGTAGGCAAAGGCGTAAATGGGGCTATTTGATGTCATTATGGCCCCATTTGCGGTGGTGGGCCGATCCCTGGCAGCTTGCGCCTGGTGCCCCGCCAGGCTGCAGCCATCGGGACTGATACCCCCTGCCCCTCGATGGGCAACGTGCCTCATAACCCGATCGTGGGCATAGCAATAAGATATCCCTGGTGGTCAGTGAACCCGAACCCCTGCCCGATAACGGGCATATGAATATAATATCCTGGTGGTCCAGTGGACCCAAACCCCTGCCCGATTGTGGACATAGCAATAAGATATCCCTAGTGGTCCAATGGACCCGAACCTTGCCCGATCGCGGGCATATGAATATAATATCCCTGGTGGTCCAGTGGACTCGATCCCCTGCCCGATCATTGGGCAAATGTAACAGATCCCTGGTGGTCCAGTGGTACCCCCTCCCCACCCGCCCACTGAGCCCCACCACCCTGCACCTTCCCCAGGTCAGCAGCAGGTGGCAGCTCCTGCTGCAGCCACCCAGCTGCCCACTGACTGACAGTGTACAGTACGGCTGTATGTCTATTGGTCTCACACGCGGCTAATGGTGTGCAGAACCATACTGTGCTTAGCACTGTCCGACTGTGAATGGTTCATCTCTACTTCGGGACTGTGTAGTACAGTATGGTCTGCACGCCTTTGGCCCATGAGGTGGAGCAATATGCATACAGCTGTACTGTATGCTGTCAGTCACGGGCAGCTTGTGGAGGGGAGCTGCTGCCCGCCACTGACTGGAGGGGTGCAGGGTGACGGGGCTCAGTTAGGGGTACCACTGGACCACCAGGGATCTTATTTACATTTGCCTGTGATCGGCAGGGGATCGGGTCCACTGACCACCAGGGATATTATATTCATATGCCCGTGATTGGGCAGGGGTTCAGATCCACTGGACCACCAGAGATATCTTATTACTATGCCCACAATCGGCAGAGGTTCAGGTCCACTGACCATCAGGGTGTGTTACACTACAGGCCCGCGATCGGCAGAGGATAGTGGTCCACTGGACCATCAGGGTTAATTATAACTATGCCCATGATCAGGCGAGGAGGGGCACGATGCCCAGACTGTGTCCCGGGAGGTCGGGTGGCCTCCCACACAGGCGTCCGCTGTGTTGTGCCCAGCAATAGGGCAGCCCACCTGTGGGTGTCCCCGATTTGTTCCTGGTTTTGATGGGCACATCTTTGCGCCCTGCAAGTGGCACAAGGTGGGTTTGTGCCTGCATATGCTCTGCACATCCCAGGCTGAATATCGGGTTGCACTGCATATGCATGGGCACGCCCTCTGCACTTGTGCCACATACATTACTGGTGTGCCCCGCACATTGGAGATTGGTGCCAAGCAGCTTTACGTTGAATATCGCATCAGGCCATCGTGGGTGGGTTGCAGATGAAAACACTGTTGCACCATGCGCAACCCATTTGAATATCCCACCCGCTGTGTTTCCTCTTCCCCAAGACACCCTGTTAGCAATGCATTATACCAAAATCCAAATGCCTTGTCTGTGTTTGTTTGTTTTTTTTTTGTGTGAAATTGACTCTGCCCTTCAGTGATGTCAGCAGTACAACCCGGGCTCACAGCAACACCAGGCTTGCTATAGAAGCTCTGGTACACCCTTCAGTTTTTAGCAGCTCAGAATTCAAAACTAACTGCAGCAGACAGTAATGAAATACAGTTCCAGAATCAATGCAAGAAGGGGTAATTTATGCATGAAAGTCAAAAGGTCTGGGGAAGGTCCTCTTTAACACTATTGTTTGCTATGTCTCCTTGCCATAGGTCAAATAATCTTACAAAAATCTGGGCCTGAATTATTAAGTAATTCTTTAGAATATATTTGCAAGTTGACCGATTCTGTAGTTTTATTTATTTCTTCTGCTTGCTTCAACATTGTATCTAGGTCTGAATCTATAGTAAGTGGGTCAGATAAAACTAATCTACTCTTCACCATGTCTGTAACTGTTTTTATGTTGCTTGCAAGCATGTGCAAGAAACATAGTGCCATCATCCGAGTTTCGGAGGTGTGGCACCAGTCTTCTAATGCAGTCAGTGTGTTTGCAGGCATGGCCCCAGTTCCCCAATCACTGCTGCAGCTGTCTATGACAGCAGTTGAAAATGCAGTGGTTGCACAGTTGAAAGGGAGACCTCTTCAGTGAGCAGAGCTTCCCTTCACACACACACACACGCCACACTCACGCACACTGCATGCTCATGCGCCTTCCCACTCCCCCACACTGGACGGCTTGACGGGGGTCCCAATCCCTGCTGGCTCCATGCCCGCCCCCAAAGTATCCAGGTGCCACGCTTGGGAGCCCACCCAGCGTGGCAAAATATTTTATGGCCGATGGGGTGCCCAACTCTGGCCGCGGCTGCATGCCCTCTCCAAAGCATCCAGGTGCCACCCTGGAAGCCCACCCCAGCATGGCAAAATGATGTTATGGCCGATGGGGGTGCCCAATCCCCCGCCAGCTCCAGCCCCCAACAGTTTCCAGCTGCCACGCTGGGAGCCCACCCCA
The DNA here is from genome assembly GCA_016271365.2 of Neoceratodus forsteri. Taxonomy (NCBI): domain Eukaryota; kingdom Metazoa; phylum Chordata; order Ceratodontiformes; family Ceratodontidae; genus Neoceratodus; species Neoceratodus forsteri. The sequence goes on from CM057456.1 coordinate 1,877,053,470, forward strand.
ACATGGCAAACGCCCTCATTGCCTTATTAAAAACCTGTAAATACAAATGGGAGGCAGTATAACACAGTGGCTTAAGGCTCTGAGCTGCAAATCTGGTGACATCCAGCAGACCAGACCGGGTTTGAATCCCACAGCTTCCACTTGCATACTGTGTGACCCTGAGCAAGTCACTTAACTTCCTGTGTTCCCAGGTCGCTCCTGTAAAAGCTTTCAGCTTAGTGTGCTACTCCTGGTTAAACAACTAAATAAAAAAATAAAATAAAAAAAAAAAACTGTCCCTCAGCTTCTCCCTGCCCCTTCCACAACCGGACCCACCCACTGTGCACCCTGCCTCCCACACCCCCCCCCCTTACTTACCTCCGGAGCTAGGCGCGACAATCTTTGGTGGACCGGGAACACGCTCTACTCTTCAAAGCCGACCGTGAACTGAGGAAATGCCAGTAAGCTGTATAATGGGATAGACAGGGTTTTTCACCTTTGTTGCATATCTCAGGCATTTTTGGAATTTTGGGCCCAAATTTTCAACATGGGGTTTTGGGACCCCTCCTCATGATTTCTTGCACTGTCATGGAGTTAATTGGGCGGAAAGACAGAGATTTCTGATCACTAAATGGCGAAAATCACCTTTTGACGACTAATCGAAACGCACAGCCAGTGTTCATAAGGTGGGCTCTCAAAAGTCTGTGTTGAAAATTTGAGAAAAATTCTTAAAATGACTGTTTTACGAGGCGTGCAGTTCTATAGTTCCCACGCACACTGTAAGTTCGCTAATTTTCATTATTTTCACCAGATTTTCAACATTGCCATTTTACTGCACCTCTTTATGAGCAGTACAGCTGCCATTTTCACATCTCGCCCAAAACTTGTTTCCCATGTAGCGCATTAATGGCACAGTCGGTGTGCAAAATCAATGTATGGGCACACTAAGAAAATCACAGTGACACTGTTCATGAGCAGAGGTCTTAAAATGGCTATGTTGAAAATTTGGTGAAAAAATTCCTAAAAATGACTGTTTTACAGGCGTGCGTTGTGCAGTTCCTACGCACACTCATAAGTTCGTAAATTTTCAATATTTGCACTCCAGATTTTCAACATTGCCATTTTACCACACACTCCTTATGAGCAGTACAGCTGTCATTTTTGCATGTTTCCAAAATGTGTTTCCGGCATATAGTGCACAATGGTGCATTCGTGTGCAATCAATGTTTGGGACAGACTAAGAAAATCACAGTGACACTGTTCATGAGCAGAGATCTTAAAATGGCTATGATGAAAATATGGTGAAAAAATTCCCTTCAGATGTTCTACAATATTACTAATGAAGACATTGAACAGAACTGGCCCGAGGTCTGATCCCTGCAGCACCCCACTGGTCGCCCCTCCCTAGGCTGCACACCATTTACCACCACTCTCTCCTCCTGTCTGTTAGCCAGTTTCTAACCCAGTTTACCACCCTTTCCCCATGCCCAGCCTACCCAGCTAGTTTAGCAGCCTCCTATATGGGATGGTGCCAAAGGCTTTTTCTGAAGTCAGGGTACGCGTTGTCGCTGCCCACTCTGATTCACTTCCTTTGTCACCCAGTCAAAGAAATCAACCAGATTTATCTGACATGATGTCCCCACTGTGAATCCATGTTGTCCATGGTCCTGGGCTCTGATGGCATCTAGATGCCCACTACCCTTTCTTTAAGCAATGTCTCCATGATCTTCCCCACTACTGAGGTGAGGCTGAACGGCCTATTGTTCCCTGCCTTCTCCCTGCTGCTGGACTTGTGTAGAGGGACCACATGTGCCTCCTCCAATTCACTCATGTTGAATGACTCAGTGAACATGGCTGCCAGAGGTTCTGCTATCTTCCTTCGTAGTTCTGTTAATATCCTTGGGCATATGCCATCTGGTTCCATCGCTTTGTCCACCTTCAATTTAGTGAGCTCCTGCAGGACTCTTTTGCCTTTGAATGGACTATTGTCCACCTCTTCACCCCTTGGCAACTGCTGCACTGCTGTGGCCCTTGCCCCTCCACTCTTCTCTGAATACTGAATGGAAAGACACAGTGGATGTCTTGGGAAGAAGGCATGGAACTATCACTTCCAAATACCTAAACAGCACATACAAGCAACATTCGGCATTGACAAATGCTTGTTTTAAGAATAGTTTCACAAGTTGTTACAATTCGAGAGTGTAATTCAATCAGGTACTGTACATGGGCCTCCCTAAATTATCCCTATGAACATCCACCTCTGTTTCCTTAAGATTGTGTCTCTTTAGATTTTTAAGGTGATCCACATTCCTGTCAAGAAAAGTAGTAATAGGTTCTTGTAAAGGGTAATTAATTGTATGATTTTTTTTTATCCTTCCCCAATTTTTTAGTTAGTGCCTTTTTATCAGTATCAGTCATGACCAAGTCCTCTGAATTGCCTGTATTTTCATTCTTACTTATAACACAGTCCAGGTGAGCTGTGTCCACTTCCTGAATAACAGGTATTGACTGTTCAGATGGAGGTACTTGTTATCCCATAAAATATGTAAGACCTTCTGGAGTTAATCTCCCATTTCCTTTCCTGATGACAATATAACTGGCGGATTTCCTTCCATATTAATTAACTATGTTTAACTATTGGTGTTGACATTTTAAGTATGCTTGTAAATAACTGGTTCTGGAGGATTTTGACCTTTTAGATATTTTATTAATCTTTTTTACTTGCTCTAAATCAGTTAATTGCCTACTACTTCCAGTGTGCATTTCTAAAACAAAAAATACATAAAATGTATACAAGCTCTCTTGTAATAACAGTTTAAAAAGGCGTGACAATATTAAAATACAATAAGGTCAATAATACAAAGCACAAAACATCCCATGATATTTGGCTTTGAATGAAAAAATAAAATTCAGACCGTGCTCAATGTAATGAAGTGGTTTGCAGTAGAGGGCAGCTACCAACAATGAACATGAAATGCTGTAACTGCTGTGCTTAACCACTAAAAAACACAAGAAACAACAGAGTAAACAACCAAATTGTTGTATTGAAAATCCACCTTGTGAGAGCCCTAGTACCTCGGCTTAGTGCCTTAAGGGACTCAGTTATTTCGAACTGTAGACAGACTGTGCAACCCAGCCTATCTGCAAGTCCGAAAGCTTTTTCACATTTAGAGTGTGAGGAGCTTGCTTGATGGCCAACATCAGGGCAGATTTGCAGCCAGCACTCGCTAGGGAGGCTGTTGTTGGACAGTGCAAGCTACTGTACCTCAGTTTTCTTGGAGTTCCTTCAGTCGACCGTACTTCATGGATGTCATGAAGATTATCCAGAGTGTGCACCCACATGCTGTAGTTTGGACCCTGGACCAACTTCCCTAATTTTGGGTTGTAGTGATATCATCGGTCCAGTCCTTAGCAAATAGTCTGGTGCTCCTTGAGTTGGGTGAGTTTCCCAGCTCCCTGAAAGAGGTGGTGGTGACACCACTCTTGAAGAAAGCTACCCTGGACCCAGACTGTTTCACAAACTACAGACTTATCTCTAACCTTCCCTTTGTTGGGAAGGTGATTGAGAAAGTAGTGGCAGCTCAACTGGAGGACCATTTAACCATCCATGACATCCATGTACCCCTCAGTCCGGTTTCGTAAAGAGACATAGTACCGAGGCAGTGCTGGTTGGGTGCTCAATGATCTTTTGAGGGAGAGATCAGAGAAAGACGTTCCATCTTGGTTCTCTTAGATGTCTCTTCAGCCTTTGACACCGAGATCACATGGTGTTCATAGGACGCCTGAGGCATATATGTGGAATATCGAACCATCCTTGGATGATTCACCTCATTCCTCACAGGAGATCACAGAGTTGTGTCCAGGTTTTTCCTCGGCCCCATGGCTGTATTGAGTGGGGTGCCTCTGGGTTCAGTACTGTTACCCATGTTATTCACGGTGTATATGCTATCCCTCAGAGACATTGTAAGAAGGTATGAATGAGGTTCCACTGTTATGTGCATGTGATACCCAGCTATACCTGTCTTTTGCACCCTACCAGGATGGAGCCTCTCAGTCTTTAACAACTGTCTGAAAGAAATCCAGGAGTGGTTGGATTCTAGCTGGCTGAAGTTGAACTCAGAAAAACAGAAGTATTGGTTGTGGACCCGGGTAGACAGATAGAGGGGTCGGATGTTGACGCCCTCAAGAATTTTTCTTGGTGGCATTTCTCCCGACCTCTGAACAGGTGTATAACCTGGGGTGGTCTTTGATGATAGACTGACACTGCAGGCACAGGTATCGGCTGTCATCAAGACCTCCTTTTACCATCTTAGGAACATCGCCAGGGTTAGGCATCTCGTTCCGTTTGACGGCCTTCAATGTTGGTCCACGCTTTGTGTCCTCGTGCTTGGACTACTGCAACTCCTTTACTTTGGGCTTTCAGGGTTGAAATTCACCGCCTGCAGCTGGTGCAGAATGCAGCAGCCCGGGTTTTGATGGGCTCTGGGAAATCCTGTCATATTTCTCTGGTGCTCATAGCTGCACTAGCTGCCTATCACGGTGTGGATCACCTTGAAAGTTGGTTTACTGACTTTCAAAGCCCTTCATGGCCACGGTCCGCCTATCTGAAAGAACTTGTCTCCCACTGTCCTGGTCGATCACTCCACTCAGCCAACGAGGGGTTGCTAGAGATTCCAAGGTGAACTTAAATTCATCTGATGTTGGAGCTTTTTCTTATGCTGCACCCACCCTTTGAATTCTCTACCCCATCGGTTACAGGAGTGCACCTCCATGGAGGAATTTAAGAGAGGATTGAAAACTTTTCTTTGGCAAAAGGACTTTGTGGAAAATTGAGCTGTATTTTGACTGTGTTCTCTATTCATGTTTTAAGATTTTGATTTTAATGTTTGTTTCAAAATGTTTTAATGCTGTAAGGTGCCTTGGAAATGGAAAGGCACTGTATAAATAAAAAATATTATTATTATTATTAGCCGAGGCGCTAGGGCTCTCACAAGGTGGATTTTCAATACATCAATTTGGTTGCTTACTCTGTTGTTTCTTGTGGTTTTTTAGTGGTTGGAGGACAGCAGTTTCAGCATTTCATATCTGGCTTTGAATACTGCTTGAATTCCAAGTCAGACTCCTGCTGCATCTTAAACGCTTTAGGCCGTTAGCTTTCTGATCAATCTGAGGGCACTCCTTAGTGCATGGGTTCATGCCTAAAAGAAACTGAAATCAGTTACTACCAGGGTTCAACCTTAACATTGTTTTACTAGCCCTGAACCTAGTGCAAACTGGCCAGGGCTAGTGCAGCTAACCCTCTACTTGTCCGCCTGGACTAGTGCAGGTTTTTCATGGCTGTTAATGAAGTTGAAAAGTCCCTACTTTAGCAGACTGTAGTCCTTTGTTAATCTTCCCAGTGTTCCAAGTGGTCTGGTGATTAACAGCTCAAAAGAGCTGCAATTATCTGGCAATTATCTAAGATGGGAATCCAAAAAAGACTCAATGTGAGTCATTATCACTCAATTGTTTGGACATTCAGCTAGTGTGCATGCTGTGATCACTGGCAGAGTGCTGTTAAGTAACTAGCTTCCAGTTTGCTGAACTTGTCTTTGATTTGTCCCACAATATTAAAGCCAGTGTGCCTCACTTCCCAACCTTTGAGTGCCTGTATCCAACACTGCAGTGACAGAATGCTATCATGTATACAAGGTCTGCCCAGCCAGGTGATCTGTCCACTCTATACATTCTCTGGACACCACTGCAGACTAGGCTCTGAAGTGGCCATCCATAGACCCATAGCTGCCATTACTGACTGGTGTATGGTTCTCAGCCTCTTAATGGATCACACCTGCCAATGCCATCAATGCAGTACCACCCAGCATGTCATTTCATCCTAAAACAATGCTTTGGAGCATGTATGGTACAAAGCACAATCTTAGTAAAATATGTCAGAAAGAACTGGAAGGGGCAGGATCAGTTGTATTCAGGACAGTAGCTGCTGCTGTTTTCACAGGGTTCTTGTGGATATTACTTGGTAGGTTAGTTCTTTTCTTTCTTGCTTCTAAGGGCTAGCAGGGTATTGTTCTGGGGATCCTGGATGTTTGTAAACTGATTTAGTGGCTGTAAGTGGGGCTCTTTTGTGGATGTTTCACTTGTAACAGGCTGCGCTGGTAGAGGCCTATTTCTTCTGATTTAAAACCTGTTTGGTGGGATTTGCTTGGAGATGGTTATTTGAATTGGAGACCTATATCTGTTAATTTCAAGCCTAGTTTGATTTGGTGTTAGTGAAGTTGATTAAATTGGAGACCTGTTTCTTGGCAAACATAGTTTGGGGCTTTGACTTGAATTTTGATTCTTGTGCTGACTCCATTAGCTGTAAAAGGTTAGTTCATAGTGGGGGAGGGTGTTAATGGTCTGGCCTGGTCTCACTCAGCCAATTGAGTGGAGGCAGGACTGAATCAGGTTGAGGTGCTAGCTGCTTTGTCTTCTCAGAAAGAACTGGAAGGGGCAGGATCAGTTGTGTTCAGGACAGTAGCTGCTGCTGTTTCACAGGGTTCTTGTGGATATTACTTGGTAGGTTGGTTCTTTTCTTTCTTGCTTCTAAGGCGCTTAGCAGGGTATTCTGGGGATCCTGGATGTTTGTAAACTGATTTAGTGGCTGTAAGTGGGGCTCTTTTGTGGATGTTTCACTTTGTAACAGGCTGCGCTGGTAGAGGCCTATTTCTTCTGATTTAAAACCTGTTTGGTGGGATTTGCTTGGAGATGGTTCTTTACAGGGCTTGGAGGAGACACAGGCTGATACTCTCTTGTCAGGTGTCTGCCAAGACCCGCCTCCCCCCCCCTCCCTCCCCAGAAGTCTGCAAATGTATATGGGAAGAACTGCCCTGCAATTGAGGAAAAGGCTGCTGGTGCAGCTCATGTAGTTCTAGCCACTGGGGGTTGGATTTAAAGGCCGGGAGAGAGGAGCTTAGGAGTTGTTCATTTTCCTTACATGTTTAATGTGTTGTACTGCACCTAGTAACAGAGTTACTGGTGTACAGTGGGACTGTCTCTAGGATTAGTGGGTGACCTGATTAGGCAGTAGGGGTATCTTGGAATAGGGGGAACCTGGTGGCTCACCCAAGGAAAACTATTTGAAAGGGATGGAACCACACATCATTAGGGCCGGCATCTTTGGGAGGGTGGTGGGGTGCACAGGGTGTGGAGCAGCCATGACACTGGACTGGGCTTGGAAGTTTGGTGGTTGCCCAGTGTGCTACCAGCTGGCACAGCTTAGGGAGGAGGTTGCAGGGATGAGGAGAAAGCTGGGGAAGGGGGTGGTATGGTTGGGAAGGGGCTGGAAATCTCCCACAGGGTTGCACCAAGCACTGGGGGCGGGGTATAGGGAAAGGAGTGCAGGAGAATACTCAGGGTCACATAGGACCCTGGCAGAGGGGCCCAAAAGGACACTACCAAGGAAGCAGGCAGGTAACTGGGGACCCTCACAAAGGGGGACGGAGGGACAACATTCTCAGGAAGTAGGCGGATAGCCAGTGCTGGACAGAAGGAAGCAAGGCAGGAGGTGGATCAGACCTTATACTTAGTAACCATTTCAATTCTCTTCTTCTGCTCAAGGATGGGGGGGATGTAGCCACTGCAGAGGTGGTTAGAGACGGAAAGGGTGTGGAGTGGGGCAGGAGGCAGGGCCAGATAGCAGGAAGAACAGGGGGGACCTGGAATGCAGGAGAATGGGGGAGTAGTAGATCAGAGCAGGGGGAAGAGAGAGGAAAGCGCAAGGAGAAGGACCAGTTGGGAGGAAAGGTAGAAGGACCAGAAGTACAAGGATGATTCAGTAAAGAGAGCTGAGGGTTAGGCCAGGGAGCACGATGAGCAAGGAGGAACTAAATGGAGACAGGAAGGAAGGAGGATGAGCCAGCTAGTTTAGCAGATGGGGAGAAGGACCAGTTGCGAGGCAGTGAGGGGAATTAACAAGGTACAGAAGGATACTCAGGAGGAGGAGAGGCATAGGATTGGAGGGAGGAGTGGCCATGGTAAATAAGGAACGGTGGCATGTGGCACCCAGATAGGGGAGGAACAAGGAGCCAGCTGGGTGGGGGCCAGTAAAGGATGAGGGACATGGAAGGGGGAATGGAGGAAAAGGAGGGTCAGAGTGCTCCTGCTGGGGGATTCAAGGATCAGGCGGATCAAATGGGATAGGGAGGGAGAAGCCTGGCCAGTTAGAACAAGATGCTTCCTGGACTAATGGTGCACAGGGCTAGCACTGAGTATATCAGCTGGCAAAGGACTGTGGGGTTCCCAGACATACTGGTCCACCTGGGCACAAATGACATTGAGGGAAATAGCGAGCTAGAGATACAGGCAAGATTCAGGAGCTCGTCAGGGTCTGTCATGACATAGGATGCACAGTTTCCTTCTCACAAATCCTGCCAGTGCCAAGGGCTAGTGGGGAAACACAAAGAAAAATTAGGGAGATAAACCAGTGGCTCAGGGAGTGGTGTGTGAGGCCAGAGGGTATGGGTTGATGGGGGATTGGGGGAGACTGGGAGGATAAGGAGCTGTATGCTAGAGATAGACTACATCTCAATTTGAGGAGGGAATCCTTAAGTTGAAAATGGAGGAGTTCATTGGTGAAAAGTGGGGTTTAAATTTGTGAAGGGGGTGGGATGGGAGAAAGGCAGTCAAGGGGATGCCGATAAAGGAGGACTCTGTCTCCACCCCTGGGGACAAGGAGGATTGCAGGAAAGACCAACTGGCAAAGTGCAGACCAGGAGAAAACAGAATCCCCAAGGAACACGAGCAGGGAAATGAAACTATAGGGAAAGGGTGGAAGGTAGTCCTGCTACAATGCCAGGAGCTTGGCAATAAAATGCCTGAGCTCCAGGCGATGTTAACTGAGGGAGCAGTGGTTGTGGCAGCGGTCACTGAGACTTGGGCCACTGCAAGACAAGACTGGGACCTGAACCTGGAGGGTTACACTATGTTCAGGAAGGACAGGGGGAGGAAGGGAGGAGGGTAGCAATGATAGTAAAAAACTGCATTGGCATAGGGGAGTTGAGGAGGCGGAGGGAACCGTGGAGGTGATTTGGGTCACCTTGATAACAAGCGGGCAAGAGAGTAAAATAGGAGTGGTGTATAGACCCCTGCCCCTGGCGGAGGAGCTGGAGGACAGTCTGGTGGCAGATGTTGGGAGACACTGCAGACTGGGCAGAGGATAGGTGGTGGTGTTAGGGACTTAAACATGCCAGGAACAGACTGGGAGACTATGACATCCTCTGTGACCAGGAACAGAGTTGTTGGATGTCTTTCAAGACGCTGCTCCTAACCTCGGAGAGGAACTGACCAGGGAGGCACGGGTACTGGATGTGGTCCTGGCAGACAGTGACCAGATTGGGGCCTGGAGGTAAGGGACCCATTTCGGGGCGTGACCATGCCACCGCCTGGTTCTGCCTGGACCTAGGAGGGGTAGAAGGCTGCACAAAGACGGAAGTAACAGACTTCAGGGGTGGATTTTAAGGAAATGGAAGGATCCTTATGAGCATTTGATGGGATTGGGTCAGACATGGACGCTGATAGTAGGTGGGAAATCATCAGAGAGGGGTGCAGGATGCACCAGCACCTGTGCAAGAGTAAGACGAAATGCGGTAGGGCCAAAACTCCTGTTGGTGGACCAGGGAGGTCCAGGAGGTGGTGCGGGGAGAAAGCAGCCTATAAGAAATTCAAGTGCTCAAGGAGTGAAAGGGATCGAGGGGAGTATGAGCTGTTGGCTAGAAGGGCCACTAGAGTGGTGAGGGCGGCTAAGGCAAGGGAAGGAGCAGAACCTGGCCAGGAAATTAGGAGAGGGAAAGGGTTCTTTAGATACATTGGGGAAAGACGAAGGTGAAGGGGCAAATTAGCAGGATTAAATCAGGGGAGAGATGGGCACAAGACCCAGAGGAGCAGGCTGAGGTACTAAATGAGTACTTCACCTCAGTTTTCACCAGGGAAAATGGGGATGCTGCATCATACATGGAGGAGACAGATAATGAGGGGGGACCCACCAATCGGCAGGTCTGGGGAGGGGGGGCATCACTGGCAGGTGGGGGAGGGCTAAGCAGGGAGAAGAGGTACTGGAAGTGAAATCACAGCAGAGAGTGAGGGAAGCCCTCAGCCCCTAAGACGGAGAAAGCACCGGGCCGGATAAATTACATCCTGAATGCTGAAGGAACTTGCAGATGTCCTCACGAAACCCCTGGCAGAGCTTTTCACCATCTCTCTGAGGACAGGGTGGGTGCCCCAAGACTGGAAGGTGGCGCATGTAGTGCCTATCCACAAGGGGGGATCAAGGGAGGTGGCAGGGAACTACAGGCCAGCCAGCCTGACATCAGTGGTGGGCAAGGTGATGGAGGGCATTGTCAAGGAGTGCTAGGGGGCCCTGGATAAGTCAGGGTGCCTGGACGATAGACAGCATGGATTCATCCAGGGAAATCGGTCAGACAAACCTGGTGGAGTTCTATGACTGGGTGACAAGTGCCTTGGACCTGGGTAGACCAGTGGATGTCCTCTTTCTGGACTTCAGCAAGGCATTTGACTCTGTTCCTCATGGGGGCCTGTTGGATAAACTAGGAGAAATGGGGTGTGAAACCAGATGATCCGATGGATAGAGCAATTGGCTCAGGACCAGACCCAGAGGGTCGAGTTGGTGGATAATCTCTTCCCAAGGAGGGTCATTAGTGGGGTCCCACAGGGATCAGTCCTGGGCCCTTCTGTTCAACGCCCCACGATTCTGACATAAGGACAGGAATCAGGAGTGAGATGAGTCTCTTGCAGATGACTCCAAAACTGGGGGCAGTGGTGGATGGGAGGAGGGAGGTGGCCTGCAGGGGACCTGGAGGCTCTGGAAAGACGGTCAGAAAGTGGAAGCTGAGGTTTAATGCAGGAAATGCAAGGTACTCCATCTGGGGCCAGAAACCCAGGCCAAGTGCACACCCTGGGGAATACTACAAGTCTCAATGGCTGAGAGGGACCTGGGGTGGTGGTGGATGTCAAGATGAACAACTCTGAGACTTGTAGGAGGCAGCAGCCAGGGCCAACAGGATGCTGGGATGCATCGCTGGGGGATCACCTCCACAAGGAGGGAAGTGATACTCCTGTATAACTGCTTGGTGAGGCCGCACCTGGAGTACTGCGTGCAGTTTTGGAGGCCACACTTAAAGAGGGGCATTAACCTCCTGGAGAGGGTCCAGAGGAGGCAACCAAAATGATTTGGGGCTTGGGGACAGGACCTATGAGGAGAGGCTCAAGAGCTAAATATGTACACTTTGGAAGAGAGAAGGGATCTGGGGGACATGATAGAGGTCTTCAGGTACATGAAGAGGGTAAATAGGGAGGAACAGTGAGGGTGCTTGAAGGAAGGAGGAAGGGCCACTAGAGGGCATGGGTGGAAGCTGGAGGAGAAGATTCAGGGAGAAGGAGGAGGTGCTACTTACTGAGAGGGTGGTAGAGCCATGGAATGCACTACCTAGGGGCTGGTGGAGGCAGAGACAGTGGAGGGGTTCAAGAGGGGTGGGACAGGTACAGGAAGGGTTCAGGAAGCAAAATCCAATGCAGCAAGAATATCCGAACTGGGAAGGGAGAAGCCAAGAAGACAAGGGATAGCAAGGTCAGCACCCAGGGTGGGGCTGACCAACGAGCAGACACGAAAGACCATTAGGCCTATTCTGCTGGCATGTTAGTATGTTAGTAAGTATATAATTTGAAAGGTTAAAATAGGTATTCCTGGTGCACAGATCATCCTATATAGAAAGAGGTGGTACAGCATCATGCCTGTATATTGCTCCCTTTGACTGATGAAAGGACACTTATGAAAAATCTGTTTTGTTAGGGCAGAGCATGTTAAGTCAATATTTGTGTGCCTGGTGTGTATATATAAATAGATATGTCAAAGTTTCTTACATCCCAGCCCCTGTGTTTGTTTAAGAAAACTTGCAGAAGTGCAGTTCTGGTTAGTCACAGCGTTGGGGTGGAGTGTCTTTCTCTGCCTGATTCTGTACATTGCCCTGCAGGTCAGGGTGGGACTGTGGTGACATACATTATGATGTTGGCTATTGTGTGTGCAGAGCTAGAACTGCCTGGTTGAACAATTTGCTATTATGGTATTCTCTGGTTTGGTGGGAGGGGTGTGGGAAGAGGAAGCAAGTGTACATGGTTAAAAAAAAAATGGGGGTACACACTGGAGGGACTGCAGTTTTTTTTGCTGGGCAGAAAGCAATGTTGGAAAAGTATAAATATGTAATAATCAGAGTAATTCTTGGCTTGCATTTTTCCTGTATAACCAATAAAATTGACCATTATTATTGTGGGCTAGTGCAACCATCAGCGGGCTAGTGCAATTTTTAATCAACTTGTCCGTCTGGCTAGTGCAAAAAGTTAAGGTTGACCCTGATTACTACCGTTAGAGAAAGCCTATGAAGAAGCTAATTTTGTGAATAGAATAATTTACAACATTGATAACTACTGTATATACAGTAACTAGCAAGACTCTTTACAAAACAAGACCTTAAAAGCTTACTTCATGTTGAAACTAAGTGCATCATCTTAAACTGGGAAAAGATGTGCTTGCCAATACACTTGCTCTGTATAGAAATATCTGGGCCTCCATACTGAAAGCAATTAGCGGCACAGGAAAGAGATGCGTCGTCACTAACCCAGAATTACCGACAGAGGATATTCAACAGACAGTCAGGCACTGCACAAATGTGACTGCACTGCAGCGCAGCAAAAGGCGAACCATACAAAATGAGTGTACATGAATACACAGTGCAACTACATATTAAACCCAGTTACACTGCGTGCCAATGCAAGACATGTGCGCACGCAAAGATAGGACTACAAAAAGGCAGACCTAAGTCAACAAGTCACCCAGTGCCAACACAGGAACTGCACCCTTATAGATGGAGACAGGGAAACAGTGTGTGAGAGGTCTAGACAGGGATAGCAAGCAGCACGCAGGAGAGTCATGGCAGGCCTACTATTTGGGCATGGCTGCTGTTATAGCGGATGTGAGGGAGACTGAGGAACAACAGGATGGCTGACGGAGGTCCTGTAGGTGGTATGCCCAGCATAGATGGTACCGCCATGCATTACATTTGAACAACTGATGGACACAGAGATCCTGGGCTGTACCGACTAGATAGGGCAACGCTGAGACAGCTCTGTGAGCTGGTCAATGATGAGCTGCAGGCACCCCACAGAAGCCATGCCATGGTGGTGGAGACAAAGGTTAGATCAGCTATGTGCCTGCTTGCCATGGGCACCTTTGAGATGCTGGTGGGGACACCACTGGCATAACAGTCTACCACATCCAGGCTCCTCACTCAGTTCCTCAACACTGTGCTGTGACACGCTAGTGTGTAGATAAAATTCCTCCCATGGCAGCAGAGTGGACAGAAGCAAAACAGGACTTACACAGGGTCGCACCTACCCTGAATACTTGGCACAATAGACTGCACCCATGTGGCCCTATATGCACCACCTGGCATCAACAGCAAGCAATGCAGGAACCACAAAGGCAGGTGGTGTGCAGTGTCACAGAGCGCATCATGTATGTATATGTCAACTACCCTGGGAGTGCTCATGACACCTACATCTGGATCAGACATGTGCCACCACTTTGAGACTGGGAGATGTCCGTGGCCATCTCGGTGGTTGAGTGCAGCACAACAGCAGCACAGTGCACCACTGGTCACAGGATGCTCAGACATGGAGGTTGTACAGTGTGCACAGTAGGTAGCTGGGCACGCACATGTTTCAACTGTGTGATGAATGGACAGTAGGGTAGGTGACAGCTGCAAGTGTTACGCATATGGAGCCGCAGCAGCTGGCAATGGGTGCAGTGGGCATGCTGACACACTGCACAGCCATGCAGCACACAATGTCGGGTGGCATGGGTGACACAAAGGGGAGGCACACACACAGACCGCATAGTGTGGGTGTAATGGGGAAGAGTACACCTGCCAACAATGTGAATATGCTGGCAGTGTGACTAGGAGTCAGTGTAGGAAGTGGGTATTAGCTGAATTCCAGAGGGTGCAGACAAGTGCATAACTGGCAGACAGGAGTCATGGGAGGGCTGGACCATACGAAGGGCAACATGGCACTGAGTAATAACACAACTCCCATCCATCCACAGGTGACAGCGCACCCCCTCAGACCATGGCTGATAATGCCCATCCTCGGCCCATGACCAAGGCTGAAGAATGATACAATGATACACATACCAGGATAAGGATCATCACAGAGTGAGTGTTCGGCATCCCTAAAGATGCAATTCAGATGCCTGGACTGGTCTGGTGGTACATTACAGTACAGCCCACAGAAGGTCTGTGACATATTCCTGACCTGTTGCATGCTCCACAACATGGCCCTCAACACTGGAATAGTGTTACGGGACCAGGAGGATGACAAAGTGGAAGAAGTGGAGCCAGCAGGTGGGAGATACAGCCATGGCAGGAGGAGGACAACAGCTGGCCGCAGATGAGTAGCGGCACAGAACACCATCATCGGGGAACACTTCGGAGCCAGGAGGTGGTATGACAGTTGGATGTGTGACAATAGCCAGGTAAGCATGTGGCATGGAGAAATGCCACATATAGAGCTAACAAAGACATCGCACCATATGGGCCCTTTTAGCACTGTCGCATCACGCAGCATGTGAAGAGTGGTCTGCATACTGACATGACAGGCATATGCACAAACTGAGTGGCATGGTCAGGGCACCATCAGTTGCATGGGTCAGTACAGCTGGAATGGCAGACACAGACAGCAGTGTGCCCATATGCACCCACCATCCCCATGACAGGCCAACAGCAACATGCATCACAGCCACAAGGCAGTCATGTCCAGTGACACCACAGCATTGGGGAGGATGTGACGGTACAGGGGCCAGGTGGTGCAGGTGTACACCATCCACTGACAGGCTATGGCACGGACACACTGTAGTGTGGACTGGTATCTCATGTCCACTTAGTGCGCCCACCATGCACACGGACGGAGCCATGCTGGGACAGGAAAAGCTCCAGGGCCGTGCCATGTGCCATGGATGCAGGTGACACCTGTGACTGTAGTGATACACATGCTCCCATGTGCTAGCACTCGTGCCCTTGTGACAGAATCACTGCATGAGCTCTACCGGCCATGGATAGGTGTAAGGAATGGCAGGGTAAATGGGAGGGTGTGTTTATCTGCAAAGCCTGGTGGTGGGCACATGGGTGCAAATTGTACCATCAAAGGCATGTGTAGGGGGTGTTGAGCACTGTGCACAGGCCCTGCTCTTGCATGCTCCTGTATCACCATTGCAGCATCCCACAGTGCATCTGTATTAGCAGCAAGCACCCCCATGTGCTCCGTGATGCCTCACAGAACAATGCTCCTTGTGGTGGTGCATGGCTGTCTGCAGTGCAATCAGTTCCCTTGCAGGACCACCTGTGCATCCACAGCTGACCTGAGCAAGATGTTATGGGTGGCAAGCACTAGGTCCTGGGGGAGATGTCCCTGGACCTGCTCCACTGGGCGACCATGGGGTGGGCTTGGCGCCCTGCACCTTGTAGGCAGTGGTACCTGGGCAGGGCCGACTGGCTGCACAGGGCAGGCTGCCAGCAGTAGCGTTGAATGCGTGTGTGGCTGTGACTGTTGCTGGACATGCAGCCGCTCAGCAGGTGCAGTTGGATGGGAGTCAGCTGTGTACTGCTGCGCCACCTTTCTGAGCACAACGGCGCATCATGCATGAGCATAGTAGTCTGCCGTGCATGTTGCACAGTGTCCTGTATATGGTCACGTGTGCTGTGTGGCGTTGGAAATGGAGGCACACACAGTGCTGCCAGGAGGCACATGTGGCACTGTATCCTGGATAACTGAAACAATGTAGGTGTCCACATCCACAGTATCACTGGCAAGCACCTTGCCAGGGTCTGTGTCATCCAGCACATCTCACTCCAGTTGCTGCGCATCCTGCAGTGATTCGGTGTCATCATCATCCCCAAGCCAGTGGTGCTATCCACACTGTCATCAAGAGCACACCCATCAGTCATTGTCATCGTCATCATCACCATTAACATCATCATCATAGGCATCCCCAGTGTCTATGGCATCCTCAATGGCCCACCCAGCACCACCACCAGCTGCACTGCCCACTGGCAGTACCACTGCAGCAGATGTGTGTCAGCACCAGAGGTCCCTGTCTGCGCCTGTGGTATAGTTATACATGGCAGGGGTGTGTTGCTCTGCTGTGGACTGATGCGGTGTATGCAACGCATCATGACCCATTGTAATGCCACTCATCCCTGGCCCTCCACAGCTGTGGAAAGAGAAATACAACTGTGTGAGTGCATACACAACAAGGCCAACATCCTGCAGACATACAATGCTGGACATGTGATGTCACTGTTTGTGCAGGCCTGGCAGACACCCTGTGTGTGCCATGCAC
This sequence comes from Neoceratodus forsteri, assembly GCA_016271365.2. NCBI lineage: Eukaryota > Metazoa > Chordata > Ceratodontiformes > Ceratodontidae > Neoceratodus > Neoceratodus forsteri. The sequence goes on from CM057456.1 coordinate 1,877,069,890, forward strand.
CATATGGTGTTGGAGGTTTGTTGTGGCTATGTGTGTGTGTAGTACATGCAGTGGCTGTGTGTGTTCATGCGTGTGCAGGGACACAAGACATGTGGATTGATCGAGAATCCCAATTCAGGTGATGCAACATGCATGTGATGTTCCCACAGTACTAAAACATACTCATGTCTCTGTGGCAATACAAGTCCAACCTCCCATCTGCTGCCTTGGACACCAAGCAGGATTCTGAATGGAAGGTGGTGGCCATCAGTGCCTCATGTACCATCAGCCCAGGTGCACTCCGTGCCCTCCCCCATGGCCAGCCTGTCCCTGCACATCTGTGCCAGACACTCCTTGGTCCTGGGGCATAGTCCACTGGCACACTTTCTACATTCCTGGGGTGTGTGGTTGTATGGGACCTGAGCATTCACCACCTTGCAATCACCGCCCAGGCCTGATTATAGTCCTGGTGTATCCCCTTCTTCCTACACAGGATTGCCTCACGATATATGTAGGCCACAGTCAGGCCTTCAGCTCATCAGCTGTGAAATCTGGTCTGCAACGCCACCAGATGGCATCAGTGGTGCTGCAGCAATAAAGCATACAGTATGCCAGGCAGCAATGCCCCATGAGTAGTACATAAGCCTGCAGGAATACAGGTTGCTACACACAAACAAATGGATTAAAAGGCCTACCTTACAGGGTGCAGCTCTTGGCATACCACACAGCAGGGTGGAGCATGGACCATCTTATGCAACCACAGGGAATGGGCAGATTAGCCTCCGTAATGATATGCTAATTGCATGTTTGTGCAGGAGCACAGTAATCAGCCCTTTTGCATATGCAGGATGATTATAGCAGTCCGTCACACAGTGCATATTGTTTGCGATCATGCACATGCATATGCTCCATTGTTCCCATCGCATTCCACTGGTACACCACGCACAGGCAGTAACGTCAGTCAGTAGCGCCACGCCAGCTTGCGAGCTGTGATATGTACGGTTGTATCATGCAAGCGTGACAGCACTGTGCAAGCATGCCATGCTACTAGAGCTGCCCTACAAAAATGGCCAATCGGCATGCACATTTGCTTCGGTCATGACCCTACATTGCCGCCGCATACATCATTGTGCATGTGCAATGGCTGCCCCTGTATGCCCTATTGCGCTAATGCATGGTGCTCAACCACATAGCCTGCACTAAGCCAGTATCAGTGAATCGCGAAATGGCCTGATTACAACCTACCCATGGCCTAATATTGCTGCAGCACAGGAGATTGCACTGGGAGCACGGTGAGGGCAGGAGATCAGTGTGGGTGCCAGGAGGGACCAAAGATTGTCAAATGTTGAGGTTGCCAACCTTGTAGCCCCTATGGTGCTACTGGAGGGCAGGTTATTTGACACTGACCTGACACACCAAGGTCTGAGGTGTGAGCCCAGGTGGCATGTGAACTGTCCCACAAGACGTGTATAGAGCACAGCAGAGAGCAGAGTTGCCACGTTCAGTGACCCACACTGATGGGACACCCAGTGGCTTGCACAATAGAGGACATGCTCCAGGATGGAACAGTGCCATGCCCAGGTATGTATTGATGCCTGCATTGTGTATCAGCGTTGTTGGTTAAGTGCTTGTGTAAGGACTGCATTTATGCATAATGCTTGAGTACTATGAAGCGGCACACATGCCCACACTGGTGGGTGGATGGCATGGACAGTGGTCTGAGAAACGAGATACACATGCTGCCTGCTACAGGCATGGCATGCAGGGGATCTGGCATGGGCACACCACGTGCCACACACATAAGTACAGTGATCTGCATGGTTGTAGAGTACTGTGGCATTCTGGCATTACGGACATGTGCTGTGGCATGTACCCATGACACTGCACCCCAGTACCTCTGCAGACAGCTGTATCTTGTAGGGTGTCTGGCCCAGATGCAAATGCACTATGCAGTGCCATAGACAGATGCAGGGGTGCATGCTGTGGTGGGGTAACATATCTGTGGAGCACATTGCTCTTACATGGTGGGCATGCATGCCGTGTCCGCCATGGCTCCCTGCATATTGCAGATCATAGCACCATACAATGCCTGGCACCAGCACACAGTACACAGTTGGCCATGCTGTTCAGTGTGTGACACACAGGTTGGCTCCTCGATTGGGCCACATCACATACAAGCACTGTGGGCATTGTGTGTGATACATGTTACTAACTGCACCCATATGTTTTGTCTCCCCGCAGACTGGGCAACAAGTGGCCAGAGAACAAGCCGGCAGGAATTGGACCCCATAAAGGACAGAGCAGTGCTGAAGGTGCCATCACCAGTGGGAATGTAAGGTGCATGCATGCAAGTAGTATAATGCTGTATCTGACAGGGCACACACACCCACTGGAAATGCCTACAGGGTACCGCTGCAATGCAGGCACATAAACATACACAAGGCTGTCATACACACTGCCATATATGCCCTCTGCGGACATGGCACAGGGTCAGCTGGCAGTGTCACACACAGGCCAGCTGGACCATACACCATGCCATGAGCAGCGTACACGTGGACCAACACTGTGGCACACCATACCCATGCCTCGTGGGTGGTCGCAGCATGTTGCACACGGTGCCATGACATCCACCACATACAGTGCAGGGGTGTGGGCACAGGTACTGTCACTGTGGTGTGCTCATGCTGCACATCCACAGCACCACACATCCACTGCTGTGGTATGCACAGACATGGTAGTACCGTGGCCTACATTCACAGGTTTGGTGGTCATATCGCCTGTGTTGCAATAGTACATATGCCATTGTGCACGGTCGCATGGTGGTCCTGCACAATGTGGACATACTCCAAACATGGGCATGCTGGTGTCACATGTGACATGCACAGCACATGCATGGGCTACACATGTGGTATGGCACACACACCCCTAATGGGCACATCCATCCACCAGACAGCATCCTATTGCACCCACAGTGACCCATATGTGTTCGCATGCAATGCATAACAGTTGGTGCCTGTCAGGGTGCCAGCCTGATAGCACATACCCCCCACACCAGTGGGGCTGTGCACATCCGTGGTGTGGACAGCATGCCATACAGGTGTTCTCGACCCCTGTGTTGGCCATGGCAGTGCTGTTTGGTGTGCCATGGTCGCTCCCACTGCACACCATTGTGGCTCGAGGGCTGTCATTGTGTACCTCATTAGGCCATGTTGCCAGTGGTTCACACACACACACCGTATGACACACACATTGTTGCCATGCATATTTCAGTCCCCTTCTGTGGCGCCACTGCAGTCCCACGCACATGTGCCATTTATCACCCTACCCTTGCAGTACACACCATTGGCATGCCTGCATGCTACTTGATTGTGTATTCACATACATGCATCATGTCTTCATTCTGCATTGCAGGTCCCACAACCTCCTATGGTTCAACATTGCATTTCCACTGCTGGGTTTCCTTCACACATAGCATCCCTCTTATCTGTAATGCCGTCCACATGTACATGCACACCATCTGGTCATCTGAGAAATGTCCCCATCCACCCTTGTTCCCACCCAGCTCCATGCTGAGTTGGGTACCATGCCTATTCCAGGGTGGCCACTGTCACATGTCTTGTCATTCCATGGTTGTCCTTTGCACATGCCCCTTCCTGATCCATGTACTCACCGTGTGCTGTTTACTACCACCTTGTCCAGCCTGCACTGTATACTGTCTCTTGCATTGCCATACTGCTTGTTGTTTGCCAATGTCTTGTGCTGGGTCTGGCCTGTACACCATCACTGAACATTGTACATATCCAAGGTGTCACTTGACAGCCATGTGTTGACTTTGTCAGTGTGGGAGATGGGTGGGGGTTGCAGTATGGGCCTATGTGGCATGGCACGTTGTGTAGCATGGGCAGCCAGACATAGGTTTCCATGCCGAGCACAGTGGATTGTGTGTGGCATGTGGCATGGTGCATGTTGTCCTCACATAGTTTGCTTCCTGTTGCTGTATCTGCATGTTGCGCTGCTTTGCCCTTTGTCATGGCCTGTGCACCAGGTACTTGTGTCCACATTGTGGTGTTACCAGCTGTAGTCTGTGTTCAAGGTGAATTGGTTGCTGTCACACCAATGTGTGTGGCGACATTACTCAGATGGTATGCATGTACTAGCTGTGCTGGTGTGCATCACCATGCCCCACTGTTCTGTGTATTACAAAGGTTATTGGGTTGTGCCATTGTGCCCATGTTGTGTCGGCATGCCTGTCCCATCCTGGCCTGCATGCTGCACACCTGTCATGCTGGGCAGGGGCACATTCGTGACAGCAGTATGCTGTGCCTGTGCAAGTGCCACACATGGCTCATGCTGGCATCATGTGTTGTGGTGCTCAGTGGGTGTCTGTTTCATTGAAGGGACCACTGTGGCACTGCCATGCTGTGTTGTAGTGTTGCTGCTGTGGGTGTACACCACGACATGCTGTGCACCCCAATGCCTTGTTGGTGGTGCTCGGTGGTGCACTCCCTGTTGCCATGCTGTGCACTTCCATGTGTATCATTTCTGTTGCTTGGGGGTTGTACCTTAGTGTTGTGCACCTCCTGTGCTGCTCTCCTGAGTGTGTGTTTTGCTTTGCAGGCTCATGGTGGACTATGCCTGCACTTCAGGGAGGACTCAAAAGGGCAGTGTTTTGCCAGCTGAAAGGCATGTTGTTCCCCTGCTCAGGACCATCGCCTTGCAGCTTTGCCCGGCAGGTGGTGATGGCAGAATAGGGGCAGTGCAGCAGGGTGCTGCAGATGTTGTTCAGGCCATTGCAGTGAGGAGGGCAGAGGCATGGGACATGAGGGCATGGCCAGCAGAATATTCATCTAAACTCAGGCCTCCCATGGCCCTTGTGGCTGCCTGCTGCCATGTGGACTATGTATATAGTTAATAGACATTCTTCACTGCCCATCTGTCCAACCCCTTTCAACCCTTCATTCCTCTGTTCCCAGTTTCACCTGTTCATTGCACCCAGTTTCTTATTTTGTTTGCCCTGGTACTGTTCCATGGTTACTTTCTGATGATGTGCTGTTTCTGATGTTACTGACTGTTTGTTGTTGTTTTACTTTAGTTGCACCATTGTTCTTATGTTACTTTCATGATTTACATAAATACTTATGATACAGTGTTTACTGCCTGCTGCCTGTTCATTCATTGCTGTGCTGTGCATGTACTGGGTCAGGGTCACCTTCATGTTCCTGTTCATGGTGTTGGGCACTGCTTGTTTCAGTCCCTGTGTGCACATTGCTCATGTGTGGGTGCCTGGACCTCTGGCTGTGTTGTCTGCATGCCTTCCCTGTTCTTTGTTTTCCTTGGCCCCACAAACATGAGGCGTTTGGCTGTGGCTGTGTGTGTGGTATTACTGTCACACATTCCTGCCTGGGCTGTTCCACCAGTGTTGTGTGTGGGTGTCCTTTGTGTGCACATCTGTGCTTGGCTCCCATATTTAGTCCTGTGCTGTTGCTCCATGCTGTTCTGTTTGTGCAATGGAGCTTCAATGCCATATTCAGCTGCATTTGTGCAATCGCATTTCAGTGTGCCTCCCGCGCTTCTGCTGAATATTGCATTGGTTTCCTATCGCATCTCATCGTGCAGCACATTCTGTTGCCTGGCACAATTCTCAGGCTCTGAATATGTCCCCCTGAAATATAAAAAGTAAAAAGACCTCAGAGACCAAACAACAAGCACGATTGAACTTTCTAAGAAAGGAGGAGAAAATAAAGACAGTAAAGTCCTTACAGTAGTAGCACAAATGGTAACAGACAGTAGCACTAAATACCAGCAAAAAACATACAGCTGTAACTTACTTTGTGATTTTATTCACTCTCATAAGAGAAAAGCCTGGTTAAATGTGCAACACACACAGGTTCCAATCTTGTCAGCAAAAGACACAGACACCGACTGAGCTAAACAAGTCCCTGCTTTTAGCCCCTAGGAAACAGTGACCCGTAGGTGGTCACATTGTTGAATGGTGCAAAATGCAGTAATCAAAATGAAAATTAAAACCTATAGAGCATTATAAACACGAGTTCAGCTTGATCCTTTCATCGCTTATTGCTCAGGCTAAAGCACCAGTGGCTAAATGAGCTAACAACTAGTATTCTGGATATGCAAAATAAAAAAAATGTTACCTTCCCAAACACAAAGCCTCGGATACCACAGATGTCCAAAACCACACCAGACTGGTCAAAACAAGCATACACAAACAAGAAGAATCTGTTTTAGTTTTTATAGAATAAGTTTCAAAAAGGATGGCAGCAGACGTGGCAGTGTCTGCACCTGCACTGAGACAGAGCCATTTAAACAACTTAAGGGTGTACTTTGTTACTGGCTATAGTTAGGTCCTGTGATCCTCCAAATCATGCCAAGCCACAATTAAAATATCTGTTTGTATCTATCCCTAAAAAGCAACAAAATGGACAATTATAAAAGATAGCCAAAGTTGGTCTGACTGTAACTGTTTAAAATAATAGCAGCCCCAGACTTCCCCAATCATTCTGTAATGTGGCTATGGAATGACAGGAACAAATAAAAGGAGCAAACAAGGCAGTCAAGACAGTCATGGTACTGGGAGAGAGTTCAGGAGTGGGGATGAGCTCCAGCTTGTTGAACTACTTATTCCTCCAGTTGGTGCTTCTGCCAGAACCTCCCACCTCCGCTGCCCGCAGACCCCTCTCACCTCTTTCTCTGTAGTCTTCTTCCTTGTTTTATTTATTTATTGTGATCTCAGATTAACACCTTTGACAATAAGCTCATTACATAGATTCCATGTCAGAATTGCATTAACAGTGATTTAAAAAGAAGAAAACATATACAGTTAGTATACAATAGAGCTGTAAGTGCAGGGTAATAACAAATATGAGTCTAAGTATTAATATAAACATAAACAGACTAAGTCAGCAGGTTATTGTAAGTGCAACAAGTTTGAGATGGTTAAGGCAGGTTAAGGAAGAGAGGACTATTCAGACTGGGGTGCCTGTAAGGTAAAGGAGGCACTGCAGCAAGCTGAGTTGTCAAGATGGAGGGCTATGTTCGGGGTTACAGCAGCCCTGGGTGGCCAACAGTAACTCAAGACATGGAGAAGCATCAGCCCAGGAAGGTCTTGTCAAAGCAATTTTTGGGGGGTTGGGTGGGGCTGAGGCAGATGGGAGAGGATAGTAGGAGAAAAGAGGGTGGTGGATAAGAGGGAGTTTGATGGAGGGAGGAAGGGAGGGAGAAGGGAGGAGGGATAGATTACATTAAGGCACATGACGAAGGGAAGTAACAAGTGCAGGATTTAAGGGGCCATGTGGTCATGAGGAGAGCTGCTTAGGAACATGGAAAAACAGCACTGAGGGGCTAAGGCAAGCAGTCACAGATAGCGTTAGCATTGAGATGTTTTCGAGCTCACGCTTTGTAGGGGCCTAATGCTGTTATCGAGGAGATGGCAAGAGGACAATTAATCCAAATGAGAGCACTGTAAGCAATAGTTCTTTGACCAAGAGAGGTGCAACACCTAGGAATTTTAAACACCACTCTATCTGAGCTTCTGGTGAAACAGTTGTTATCATAGGGGTAAGGAGCTCTGCACGCACTTTGGCATGAGACCCAGACTCACTTTCTTGGCCAGAAGGCATGATTGGAACCTGAACCTATATGTGAACTGGAGCCAGTTAGCCTGGTCATAGAGGTCACATGTATGTGTAAGCTGTGGAGAACCAGTTAAGAGTTGACAGGCATTATTTAGGGCGATCTTTATATGGTGAAGGGCTGTGTCCACAGCTGAGCCATAGACTATGATGCCATATCAACAAGAGAGACCACTGAACTCTAGATAGAGAGATTTAGGGCCTCTGGGATAAGACTTGCTTGTGCCTATGAAGCAAACTAATATGGATGTTTACAGCCTTTGCAACATTTTCAATGTGGTAGGTATATGACATAGCGCTGTCTATTGTGATCCCCAAATATTTGAAATGCTGGACGAGTTCCAATGTAGTCCCAAATTCATTTGTTATGTTGAGTGGATGGAACAATGCCTACTCTGGGGACTGGAAACAACAAGGTCTTGTTTTTTATAGTTTAGAATGAGTTTATGTTCTCTGAATCATCTCAACTGCAGTAAAGCTGTCCTGGAGCTTGTGTTCCAAGTTAAAGGATCAGGGTCACTTGTATTCAGGACTGCATCATCTGCATAGAGCAGAATCAGACAGCTACTGACAAGTGGGAGCCTGTTTAGGAACCAAGAGAATAAATGGGACCCAGGATGGAGCCCTGAGGTACTGGAGCAAACAAGTCTACTGTCAGATAGGACATTATCAATCCTAACTTGCTGAGAGCGATTCATGAGGTAGTTTTTAAACAAGGTAACTGTGTCAGTAGACAGACCAACAGATGAAAGCTGTTCAACTAGAAGATCATGATTAACTGTGTCAAAGGCTTTTGACAGGTTGATGAAAGGGGTGCAGACTAGCAGCCATGATCCAGGGAACCATGAATATAAGTGGTAAACTCAAGCATTGCAGTAGTGGTGCTGTGTCCTTTGTGGAACCCATGTTGTTGCAGGCACTGCATATTGTACTTTTCTACGTATTCAGTTAATTGGTCAGCAACTATTTTTCAAGAGCCTTAGACAAAGGTGGGAGTATTCAGATGGGTCGATAGTTACCTAGTGAGGTTCGATTACCATTCTTGAAAACAGGTGTCACCAGGGCAACTTTCCATAACTGTGGGAACTGAGAAAGCCCGAATGAGGTGTAGATTATGTGTATAGGGGTGCCAGAATTTCTTCTAGGGTAAGAGCCATGAATTTGAGGCTGAGGGAGTCACCACTGAAAAAGGGACTTACCCAGGATCTTTTGAGATATTTCCTAGCCTCACCATGAGAGATGGTTCTAAAGTGGAGAGGGGGGTGAGACAGAGGTAGAACTACAGGGCTTGGTTTAGAAGTCGAGACAGTTTGGAGGAAAACATCAGGAAGGTGGATGCCATTGAGGTCTGAGAAAGGCTTCATTGAGAGAATTCGAATGGAATTGGGGTTTGCAATGGGAACACCACCAACGCTCAACATGGCAGGGGTTGACTCTGTGTCCTTGCCAGTGACTTCTTTAAGGTTTGCCCAGAATTTTCTACCATCAGTCCAGAAAGAGTGAGGGCTTCCTTGTAATACTGATTTTTGCTGTGTGTATGGCCCTAGTGCAGTTGTTCCGGCCTTTTGTAGGTTTGGGCGCCCACTTGTTTACCTGTTACTCTGGCTATGTGCTACAGATGATCCCTTGATTTCATCCATTCAAGAAGTTCAGGCATGAACCAGGGATTGTTGTAACTTTTGCTTTTGCACTTTTGTATGGGGCATGCTGGACATACACCCTGTTGAACAGCAAGATGAATTGGTTTAAGGCAGCATCAACAGAACTGGAAGAGTAGACTATTGACCAGTTTTGTCGGTGAAGGTCGGCTTTAGCATTTCAAGGTGACTGTGTTTAAGGACCCTATGGATAATTGTTTTGGTGGGGTTTGATAAGTTGTTAGCCCAGTGAATTAGAACTGGTGAATAGTCACTATGTACATCTGGAAGTACCGTGATTAGAGATGTGGTCCAGTCAATTAGACAAGACCCAGTCAAGCAATGAGGAGGTGCCAATCTTGCAGTTTATCCTGTTAGGAGAATTGACAAGCTGGGAAAGATGCACAGTGGAAATTGTATCACTATAAAGACTAGAGGCTGGTGCAAGGCAGTTGGCATTAAAGTCACCCAGCAGTATTTTTACATTGTTTAAGTTCAAGGCACCAAGGCATTCCATCAACGAGTTTAGCCAGGGTCTTCTGACCAGGTGGAATGTACACCAAGAGAACTGTGAAAGTTTTGTTATGCTTGCCAAGTAGCAATTTTAAAGCTAAACTTGCAGGTTAGTCCTAGTGTCTAGAAGAGGGAGCACAATAGCTTGCAGGTTCTCCTTATGTAGATTGCACATCCACCCCATGTTTGGTTAGACGATCCATTCTGTACACTGTATAGCCTGGGATCAAAATTGATGCATCAGCAATCTTAGGAGAGATCCAGATCTCTAACATTGAAAGGATGTCAAGGTTGTGTTGTACAAATCAGGCGTTGAGGATATCCATTTTGGAAGGAGACTGCAGATATTCATAGAGCCTATTGTGAGTTGCTTGACTTAACTTTGAAGTTCATCTATGACAGTTGGAGGGCTCAGATTTGGATGGATATTCCCAGGTAGTAGCAATACAAGTAGCACAATGCAGCACATATATTCTTTCAGGAGTTTGCTACTGCATTTGAGTATCCTGCACTGATCTGAGTAGGAGGAGGGTTTTCCTGAATATTAAAAATTCCAGGAAAGAGTGCCAATGGGTGCAACCACCATGATCCTTAGTAGAAAAGCTCCATAAAAGTTGATGTAGGCAACACTCGGAAGTATAGGAAGTTTGTGGAAGTGAGTCAACATTGAAGCACAGTGGGTGTTGAGGGTCATGCCATGAAAAGATGGACTAGGATAGGGAGCAAATTTTCACTGAAGTGGGAGGTGAGAGTAAGGAGCATTAGCACCAAAGCACCTCTCAAAAAGGAAGCCAAGCATTCTGTGGGTTTACCTAGCTGTGATCAAAGGAGGAAAGGCACCTTATAGAAGGAAAGAGTAAATATTTGTGAGTGCACTGAGAGAGGATTGCACCACTGCTACCCGCCACCACCACACCACTGGGACAGAAACTTACTTTATATCAAATTTCCTCTTGCCCCCAGTCACTATATTTAGGCTGCAAGCCTGCCGCTCCTTCAGCCTGGTACACAAAATGGCCTGACATGCCACTTCAAACTCTGGCACCACTGGTTCTACTGTGGAAGTGACATCTCTTCTCATCTCTCTGGCTCCATTTCTTCCTGTTTCAGTTCTGAACTTGAATGCCTTGGCCACTTTTCCAAGACAATGCAAGTGGGCTGTACCTGCATGACATCACTATTACCTGGGCAATGGGATGCAACTTGAGGTTGCATGCCATTGCCAGTAGGATATCTGAGGTCAGCAACACTGGCCTCCCAGTCCCCATTAGAGAGTCCCCAGTGGCAGACAGACTTGAGCTATGACTATACTAAAAAAAAAAAATAAATACTAAATAATTAAAAAATACACACTAATGTATAGGCATGCATGCCACTGCCTGTATCTGAAAGACTGAAGACAAGGGAGATCATAGCATCTTGAATTGGCAGCGATCTCCCTAGGGTGTTTCTCAGGAGCCTTTTCGGTCGTGGGGTATCTACTGGCCCAACACCTTGAACTACCAGTACAGAGAATTGCAAAGAAAGAAGAAAAATACTTTGCATATTAGATTCATAAAATTTGCATAGATTACGATCCTGTTCAGTATACAACACATTTTGTCACTGGGCCTGACACAAGTAGTTCCTTCTGTGACCCATCACCACAGCCACATGCTGGACCTGGTGTTCTCACTGGGGCTTGAGATGATGAACCTCAGGACTGATCAGGTCATATGGTCTGATCATTGCATGGTGACGTTCTTGTTTGGGGCCTGCCCATTGAGATGATTAGCTATCACCCTTAGTTGGAGTGTGCCCAGAGGGACTGCTGGTGGTAGCTGATTTATCTAGTGTAGATGCTGCATGTGTGGTTGGCATGGGTGAGGCAGTGGGCACCTATCAAAGGGTGGTATCCGAGGCATTCAATGCCTTTGCACCAGTCCCTATACAACCCAGATCTTTCTCACTTGAGATCCCTTTGGTTTGATGGGGATCTCAAGGCGATGAAGATCAGGGTTGGAAGTTGAGATTGCTGGTGGAGGACCTGGTCAGAGGAGGACAAAATGACCTTGTGTGCTCATGACCATGAGTACCAAGGTGCAATTAACCATAAGAAGGCAGAGTTCCTGTCCAGGAGATTGCTGCAGGGAAGAACAGATCATCTTAGCTATTTTGGATTGTGGACAGACTCTTGCATCCAGTCTGTCTATAGTCGAAAAACGCCTTTTCAATCAATCAATTAAAATCTTTATTTAACCAAGTGAAACACCATTGAGCAAAACCCATTTACAAAGTGGACTTGGACATCCATACAGTGATAAACATAACAGACAAGGGTTATACAGAATCGGGAACTGAGGACAGTAAACCTTACACACTAGAGTCATTACAGCATGGGAAATGAGAAAGCAATATACATGAGTACTTGAAAGATAAAATGACATACAAGTCAGTATATTTACAAACATTTTGAGTAAACCCTTGGCAGGCACAACTAAGTGCAATTAAGGACAGCATAATATGGTTTAGCCTGATCTAGAGACCAGGTATAGTCCGCTTAGATAGGTGGAGAAAGTTACAAGAAGTGAAAGTAGGCGCGATGAGACCTAAGAGGGAACAAGGAGGGAAAGGATGGCTGAACTTATGAGAAGTGAGGTAGTAGAAGTGAAGTGAGAAGTGGTAGGGCTGAGGATAATGTTCAGGGAGAGGTAGAGAAGGATAAAATGTACAGTCCCAGGCAGCTTGCCTCCTACTACGGTATAGTCATTAATGGTAACAGCTGCAGGAGTCATCAACGTGTTTTTAATAATGTTCTGAATGTTGCCATTTAAACAAGGAAGCAAAGTTTCAGTTTTCAGTCACATTGTGTGATGAATTTGCTCAGTTTTTTCTGACAGGGTGTCCTCTATCAGGCTGGGAAGCCCATCAGCGAGGCAAGCTTACCTCACAGTGATTGGCCTGGGGGGAGCAGAGGCACCTGTTTGCCTGGGGGAGTTTTAAACCAGTGGAGCTGGCCAAGGTCATTGAAGTGATCTCAAGCATAAGCATACTTATTGTGAACTGGACCTGGCCCGACTCATCTCTTGATGAGATGTGTCTATTGGCCTGGTGTTTGCTGGGATTGTCCAGTGCTGTTTGTCAGAGGGAGTCTTTCCAGATGCCTTAAAAGAGGTTCAGGTGAGGATCCTCTTGAAGAAGCCATCTCTTGACCCTGATGTCCTGGCAAATTACCTCCAATCTCCAACCTTCCATTTTTAGAAAAGGTTGTTCTGAAAATAGTGGTGCTGCAGCTTGAGGACCATCTCTTGACGTTTGACATCTATGACCCATTCCAATTCAGTTTCAGGGTCTGGCATAGCACTGAACCAGAGTTAGGGTGCAAAAGACCTCCTCAGGGCTAGAGATAGAGGAGACAGGTCAGTTCTTGTGCTCATTGATCTCTCTTCAACTTTTGACACTGTGTATCATGTTGTGCTTCTGAATCACCTTAGAGAGTATTGTGGACTCACCAGTACTGTCATCAACTGGTTTAAGTCATACCTCTCTGGCAGGAAGCAGCTGGTGGTGATTAGGAATTTCTCCTCCTCCTCAAAGGTCCTGCCATGTGTACTGGGTCAGGACTTAATTTTGTCAATGGTGTTATTTGTGATGTACATGCTGCCCCTGGGAGAGCTCATTAGGCATTACAGTGTGGGTTTTCACTGCTATGCAGATGATACTCAACTGTATATGTCCTTTGCCCCTGGAACACAGGATGCTGAGGAAATGCTTAAAACTGCCTGACTGAGATCAACGACTGGATGTCCTCCAGTTGAGTTGGTTGTGACTAAATCCCAACAAAACGAAGATCCTGGTGATTGAGTCAGGTTGTGGGCATGATGGGAGTGCCTCCAGAGCAGTTACAGGTTTGTTCCTGTGATCGGCTCTTGTTGATAGCCTCTCCTAGGGTGTAGAATCTTGTCATTATCCTGGATGATAGACTGACGCTAGAAGCTCAAATGTCATCTGTTGTCCAAAGTGGTTTTACCTCTTAAAACATAGAAACATAGACTTTGATGGCAGATAAGGACCATGTGGCCCACACAGTCTGCCCATTTCCTGCCTATTGGATAAGCTGCAGATCATAGTTAACCAACTGCCTGCTTCTTCCTACCCCCTGACTTGACTTGCCTTATGTCTGTCCCATGCATTCTTGAATTCTCCCACTATTTTTGACTCCACAACCTTCTCAAAAGGTAATTTCATGTGTCCACCACCCTCTCTGTGAAAAAAAATAATTCCTCACATTGCCCCTGGAGCCATTTCCCCTTCTATCTTCAAATTTTGCCCTCTTGTTCTTGCAGATCTTTTTCTGAAAGACACTACACTCTTGGACTTTATTTATTCCCTTGAGGTACTTGAAAGTTTCTTTCATGTGCCCCCTCCGCTTTTTCCTCTGGGGTATACATATTAAGCTCTTTTAGTCGCTCTCTCTCCTCTCTCTTTGTATGGCTAATGGTTCGATCCTGCTCCTTTTAGTTGCCCTCCTCTGGACTGCCTCCACCCTGTCTATATACCTGCAGAGATGGGGTTTTCAGAACAGCACACAGTACTCCAGATGTGGTCTCACCAACTGTCTGTACTGAGAGATAACAACTTCCTGTTTTCAACTGGTGATGCCTCTCCTATGTAACCCAGTATCCCTAGCCCTCTTACTGCCTTCTCACATTGCTTGCCTACTTTTAGATAATCTGATATGACTACTTCCAGGTCCCTTTCCATTTTTGTTGTTAGTACCTCCCCATTGTGTATTATTCCCATGGGTTTTTGTTTCCAGGTGCATTACTTTGCACTCTTTTCATTGACTCTGAGCTGCCATACTTCTGACCATTCCTCCAACCTTGCCAAGTCTGTTCTCATCCTTCCCCTTGTGTATCAACCCTGTTGCAGATCTTTCTGTCATCTGCAAAGAGGCATACAGTAGTAGCACTGAATTTGTTAAGCAATTTTGTGAGATTCCCCATTTGTCCTTCACAAAATGTAAGGAAAAATCCTTTAAAATTCTTTTGTTATATCTACAGAAAGGGGCCAGTTCCTATTACAGTACTTAAGTACCATTTGGTAGATTTTCAACTACACTATCAGATGAGACAACCTCTCTGGGAAGAAGAAGAATCAGCATTTATATAGCACTTTTCATACACAGTGTATCCCAAAGCACTTTACAAGTGATGCTAGACTGGTAGTGAAGTGACTGAATGTGTAGTGGTGGCCATATCGCACATCAACACCCACACACAGCCTGGATGATTGCCTGAACCAGTTTATGGGAAGGGAATGTTGGCCAGGACACCAGGAATGTCCCTTACTTTATGATGAGTGCCTGGGTTCTTTTACTTCCACCTGGACACCCACCAGACAACACCAGGATGGCTAGAAGGGACCCTATTTTAACATCTTATCTGAAGGACCGTACACCCCGCAGTACAGCACCCTTCCTAATACTGAACTCTGATGCCAGAATTTTAGGTTCAAGTTCAATCCCAGTGCGGAACGAGAACCCACAAAACCTTCTGATCTAGAGGCAGATGTGCTACCAACTGAGCAATGCTGACATGACACCTAGTAGTAACACACTAACAAATGAAACAAAATCCATAAATAAAGGTTTCATAATTATCAATAGGGATTTTTAAAAATCCTTAAAATCCTTTGACTAATTCAGTGTTACTACTGTACTTTTCCTTCCAGTCCCTCCCAAAATGTCACCTATAAAGACATGAAAGAGGATTGGTCCCAGTACATAATTCTGTGGTACCTCACTAGTAACCCCCCTTTCTTTGTAGTGGACTGTGTCTACTATTACCTCTGCTTCCTGTTGTCCAGCCAATGTTTTACTCAGGTTACCAACCTGGGACCCACTCCCAGGCTGACTAACTTGTTTATTAATCTTTTGTGTGGGACTGTGTCAAATGCCTTGCTAAAGTCAAGTTAGGCCATGCCCACAGCCCTCCCTGGTCCACTATCTTGGTCACCCAGTCAAAGAAATGCATTAGATTTGTCTGACATGACCTTCCCGCTGTGAATCCATGCTGCCTTTGGTCCTGTACACCGCTGGCCTCTAAGTACTCAACAGTTCTTTCTTTCAGAAGTGATTCCATCATTTGCTCCTGCCACTGAGGTCAAACAAACAGGTCTGTAGTTTTCTGCCTCAGTCTTGCTCCCACTTTTGTGAAGGGAATCACATCCATCCATCTCCAGTCCTCAGGTAGCACACCATCCTCCCATGATTTGTTAAAAGGAGTCATTGGTGTCACTAGTTCTCCTGGTTCTTTTAGAAATCTAGGATGAATCCCATCAGGCCCATTGGTTACATAGAAACATAGAATTTGACTGACGAGATAGACCGCTTGGCCCACCCAGTCTGCCCATTTCCTACCTGATGGATAAGCTGCAGATCCTAGTTAACCAGCAGCCTACTTCTTCCTACCCCACCCCCTAGAATTGCTTTATGACTGTCCAATGCATGCTTGAATTCCACCACTGTTTTTGACTCCACAACCTCCTCTGGAAGGCTGTTCCATGCATCCACAACCCTCTCTAGAAAAAATACTTCCTGAAATTACCTCTGAGCCGCCCCTTCTATCTTCTTCAAATTGTGCCCTTGTTCTTGCACACCTCTTTTGAAAGATGCTACCCTCTTGGACTTTGTTGATTCCCTTGAGGTACTTGAAAGTTTCTATCATGTCCCTCCTCCCTCCTTTTCCTCGAGGCTATACATATTTAAGCTCCTCAAGTCTCACTTCATATGTCTTCCGCAGATCCTGCACCATTTTAGTTGCCCTCCTCTGGACAGCTTCCATCCTGTCTATGTCTTATGGAGATTGGTCTCCAGAACTGCACGAGTACTCAGATGTGGTCTCACCAGCTGTCTGTACAGAGGGATAATAACTCTTGTTTTTCTGCTGGTGATGCCTCCCTATGCATCCCAGTATTCCCCAGCCCTCCTTGCTGCCCTCTCACATTGCTTGCCCACCTTTAGGTCATCTGATATAATTACCCCCAGGTACCTTTCCATTTTTACTGTTGTCAGTATCTCACCCCCATTGTGTACTCTTCCCTGGGTTTTTGTTTCCCAGGTGCATTACCTTGCACTTCTAGCATTGAATCTAAGCTGCCATACATTTGACCATTCCTTTAACCTTGCCAAGTCCCTTCTCATCCTTTCCACCCCACCTTTGGCATCAACTCTGTTGCAGATCTTTGTGTCATCTGCAAAGAGACATTTTCCTTTCAGTCCTTCTGCAATGTTGCTTATAAAGACATTGAAGAGGACCGTCCTAATACTGAACCCTGTGGTACCCCACTGCTAACCCCCTTTTTCAGAGTGGACTCCATTTACTACTACTCTCTGTGTCCTATTCTCCAGCCAATTTTTACCCAGGCTGTCATCTTGGGACCCACTCCCAGGCTGGCTAACTTGTATATTAATCTTTGTGTGGACTGTCAAATGCCTTGCTAAAGTCTAGGTAGGCCATGTCCACAGCCCCTCCCTGATCTACTACTTTGGTCACCCAGTCAAATAAATCTATCAGATTTGTCTGGCATGACCTTCCCTTCTGTGAATCCATGCTGCCTTGGGCCCTGTGCCCTCTGGCCTCTAGATACGCAACAATTCTTTCCTTCAGAAGTGATTCCATCATTTTCCCTACCACTGAGGTTAAACTAACAGGTCTGTAGTTTCCTGCTTCTGCCTTGCTCCCACTTTTGTGAAGGGGAATCACATCTGCCCTCCTCCAGTCCTCAGGTACCACCCCATCCTCCCATGATTTGTTAAAGAGGGTAGTCAGTGGTGTCACTAGTTCTATCCTTAGTTCTTTTAGAATTCTGGGATGAATCCCATCAGGCCCCATTGCTTTGTCCACCTTCAGTTTTAAGAGCTCATTCAGAACTCTTTCTTCTGTAAATGGGCTGGTATCAACTCTCTATCCAGAGTGTTTCTACTGTTTGTTTTAGGTACCTCCCTCTTCCTTTGTAAATACTGAGAAAAATATTTGTTTAGTATCTCTGCCTTCCACAGTCACCCTCTGCCCACCCTCCCTCCCTTTATTAAGCCTCACTATCCCTCCCTTGGTCTTCCTTTGCTCCCTGATGTACCTATAAAAGGTTTTATCCCCTTCTTAACTGGAGTTGGCTATCTTTTCCTCGGTTTGGGCCTTTGCTGTTCTGACTGCCTTTCCAGCTTCCTTTGCTTTAACTGATACAGTTCTCTGTCCTGTTCCTTCTGTGATTCCTTGTACTTCCTGAATGCTTTCTTTTCTCTTGAACCTTCACTGCCATTTCCTTTGAGAACCATAGTGGTTTCTTACCTCGTTTCATTTGTTTATTTGCTTTACACAAGGCTTGTTACCTCTGTGATGGCAGTTTTATTATTCCCATTGTTCTTCCACCTCCTTCCTGCCCATTTGCTAGTGCATTCCTTAGGCACTCACCTATTTTGGCAAAGTCAGCCCTCCTAAAATCCAGTACCTTTGTCTTTGTATGGCTTGACTCTATTACTGTGTTTATTGTGAACCATACTGTTCGATGGTCGCTAGTCTCCAGATGGCTACCCACTTCTACATCTGTGATCCTCTCTTCATCTCCGCTTGAGAGAACCAGGTCTAAGATTGCTCCCCTCTCAAGTGGGCTCCAATACTAGTTGTTCAAGGCATGCCCCTGTAGGCATCCAGAATAACCCCACTCTTAGAAGTGGCTGCTGCAACTGCACTCCAGTTAACATCTGGCATATTCAGATCACTGATCAGCAATATCTCCCCTTTATCTGCCATTCTAATTATACTTTCTATCATTTCCATGTCCATTTCCTCCCCTGAGAGGGGGGTCTGTATACAACCCTGTATGGATTGTGGTGCCATTGCCTGCCTCCAAATTGACCCACAGTGCTTCTTTCCTCCCTGTTTACCCTTTTGTTCTCTTGCTTTGATTTCTTCTCTTACGAGAGAGCTACTCCTCCTCCTCTTTTACCCTCCCTGTCCCTCCTGTAGATAGTGTATCCTGGTATGTTTACATCCCAGTCATGGTTCTGTGTGTACCATGTTTCTGTGAATGCCACAATATCCAGATCTTCCTCCTCCATCAAGGCCACTAATTCAGGAAGCTTGTTACCCAGACTACGGGCATTGGTACTCATTGCTCTCCATTTTTGATGGCTTTACCTTCTGTAGCAGCAACCCCCACTGACCTTTCTACCTTGGTCTTTTTCTCATTTAGTACTCCTGTTTTGTGGGGAGGCTGGGATTTTCCTTCTGCTTATCAGTGCCTCCCCTTGACTAGTTTAAAGGCTTGCCAATGAAGCATTTAAACCGATTGCCCAAAGACTTGTTCCCTTCCTGGACAGATGCAGACCATCCTGCTAGTATAGGCTGGTGTCCCGCCAGGTGGAACCCCAGTCCCCAATGAAGCCAAACCCTGTGATCCACACCATTTTTAACCATTTGTTAAACTGCATGGTGCAAAGTACCCTTGCCTCACTCATGCCACTGACAGGCAGCACCTCTGAGAAGGATACTGTGTGTGCTACTTGTCTTAAGCCCCTCCCCAACTCTACAGAGTCCTTTTGCACTGCTCTACCTCATGATGAGCCAAGTCATTTGTCCCTAGGTGGACAATGATGTCCAGCTCAGACTCCGTGCAACTGTTCTCGTGATCCAGGATGCGCTTCCTGTCCCTCCGCCATGGCACCAGGCAGGCACCTTACTTCAGTTTTCCTGCTCCCCCAAGTTCTATCCCCTAATAACTGAGTCCCCACCAGGAGCTGCTTTCTTTCCTGTGGTTTGTCTACCTTCAGTTTTAGGAGTTCTTTGGGACCCTTTCTTCTGTGAATGGACTGGTATCAACCCCTTATCCAGTGTGCTTCTACTCAGTGTGTTTGATTTAGGTGCCTCTCCCTCCTCTTGTTTTTAGACACTGAACTGAAGTATTTGTTTGGTATCCCTGTTTTTCACTGTCACCCTCTGCCCAACCTCCTCCTCTTTATCAAGTCTCCTCTTGGTCTTTCTTCCGCCCTAATGTACATATAAAAGTTTTATCTCCATTCTTAACTGAGCTGGCTATCTTTTCCTTGATATGGGCTCTTGCATCCTGACTGCCTTCCCACTTCCTTCTGCTTTAACTGGTACAGTTCTCTGTCCTGCTCCTCCTGTGTTTCTTCATGCAGTACTTCCTGAATGCTGTGTTTTTCTCCTTAAACTTCCTTGCCACTCTTTTGAGAACCATAGTTTTTTTCTTTCATTTTGTCTTGTTTATTTGCTTCACATAAAGACTTGTTGCCTCTGTGATGGCAGTTTTGATTTTACCCTTTGTTCCTCCACCCTCCTTCTTGCCTGTTTGCTAGTGCTTTTCTGAGGCACTCTCCATTTTGACAAAGTCTGCCCTCCTAAAGTTCAATACCCTTGCTTTTGTAACGGCTTGACTCTATGGCTGAGTTTATCGTGAAATACACTGTTTGGTGGTCACTTGTTCCTAGATGGCTACCCACTTCTAAATCTGACATCTTCTCTCTGTCCCGATTTGAGAGTACCAGGTCTAAGATTTCTCCTCTCAAGTGGGTACCAACACTAGCTGTCTGAGGCATCCTGCATCAGAGGCACTGGGAATGACCCTGCTTTTTGATGTGGCTGCAGCAAAGGTGCTCCAGTTAACATCTGTCATATTCAGTTCCCCATCAACAATATCTCCCTTTTTCTGCCATTCTAATGATGCCTTCTATCATTTCCTTGTCCATTTCCTCTCCCTGAGATAGGGGTCTGTATACAACCCGTGTGCAGATTGTGGTGCCATATCCTGTTTCCAGGGTGACTCACAGTGCCTCTTCTCCTCCTCCCTATTTGCCCTTTAGTTCCATTGTTTAATCCTATCCCTTATGTAGAGAGGTACTCCACCTCTTCTGTTACCCTCCCTGTCCTTTCTGTAGATTGTGTACCCTGGTATGTTGACATCCCAGTCATGGTTCTGTGTATACCATGTTTCTGTGACTGCCACGATATCCAGGCATCCCTCTTCCATCAAGGCCACTAGTTCATGTAGCTCGTTACCCAAACTATGGGCATTGGTACCATTAGCCTCCATTTTGTAATGGCCTTACCCTTTAGCCCCATCCCTGTCCTTCCCAGCTTTGCTTTTTTCTATTTACCCTGTCATGCTCCTTATTAACTCTCTACCTTGGTATTTACCTCTACTAACAACCCTGTTTTGTGGGGAGGGCTGGGACTTCCTGCTCCTTTTCAGTGCCTGGTTTCCCTCCCAGACAGATGCAGACCATTGTGCAAGTATAGGCCTGTATCTCTCCAGGTGGACCCAGTTCCCAATGAAGCCAAAACTGAGCTCTGCACCAGTTTTCAACCATTCATTGAGCCACATGGTGCAGAGAGTCTCACCCATGCCATGACAGGAAGCACCTCTGAGAAGGTTTGCCATGGAAGTTCAATTCTGTTTATCTCACTACCCGTGAGCCGTCATGTTCACTGAATGCTATATGTAACCATTGTAGGAAGCTGGCTTTTCCACAGATCCTTCCTAGACACAGACTATATTGTCAATAAAATAATACCATGTGCTAGTCTGTTTATGAAATGTATTGGCTTCTGGGGTCAGGATGAGTGTCCTCCCAGATTCTGAGTTAGAGGTTCATGATGAAGGTGCTGTAGCCAATTTCATGGCTGGGCCACAAAGCTGTAAATAATATATTTGATCAAATTCAAAATAATTACGGCTCAGTATGAAAAACATCCAGAATAAAGGTAATAGGGAATAAGCATTCTTTCCAGTTAAACTCCCAAAACGCCTGTACTCCCACCCTGTTCATGCTTAATGATGATATACAATGATTCTGTGTCAATAGCCAGCCATAGCAAATCAGGTTGTCATTCAAAACCACTGAATTTGTCCAGGATGTCCATCATGTCATGCAAGTGGGACTCAAGGCCTACAACACAATTGTTCAGGAAGATATCTAGAAACATACATAAGGCTGTCTGACAGTGAGCCCACCCTGACACAATGGGATGCCCTGGTGGTTTTATAAGTCCCTTATACATTTCAGGGAGGGTGTAGACAGTTGGGATAATTAGCCTGATCTGTGCAGTGCACTCTCCTTAAAGTGGGTCACTCAGGGAGAGTTATACAGCTTTCATTCTCATCCAAGTTAATAAGTAAATCTATCATTATACAATGGCAAGAAAGAATCCTGGACTCTGATTGGTCAGTCTTGGGCTGGGCCGTGATGTTATCCAGTACATCATCATGGGTCTAGTTTCAGCACTGTGAACCTCTTGATTGTTTGCATTTGCATTGACTGTTTACACATCTCTTATGAAACAAAATATTTTCCACACAAAACATCTTTAAAATATTTTTTATTCTGCATAACAACAAGCCATTGTATAATGCCCTCAGGGTGTGTGTCGGTTGGGATAACATCACACCTCGGTACTGGATGCCCAACCACCTGAGGTGGTGATGCTATTACAGCATGACACACACCCTGTCGGGAATTATTGCTTAATTTCACCACTAGTTAAGTCTGGTCCTATGCCTTGAATTGTTTTTGGTCTATATCCCTATGTTTCACTTACTACACCCATTTTCATTTTGCAAAACTTCCCAGATCTAATTTTATGAAAACATTTATATAGATCTACTTGTGTAGTAACACTTGATCTAGTTGTGTAGTAACACCTGAAAAACTGTGCAGAGCTCAGGGATTTGGCTTCATTGGGGACTGGGGGTCCACCTGGAGTGATGCAAGCTTATACTGGCTTGATGGGCTGCATCTGTCCAGGAGGGAACCAGGATCCTAGGTGATAGGTTTAAATGCTTCATTGGTAAGCATTTAAATTAATAAGGGGAGGCACTGGAAAGGAGCAGGAAACTCTAGCCCCCAAAAAATCACAGTAGTAAGTGCAGTAAACACCAACATAGAGGTGTCGATAGGGAGAAGGGCAGGGTAAATGGAGAAAGTGACAAAGCAAGGACAGGGATGGGGCAAAAGGAGTAAGGCCATCAGGAAATGGAGGGTCATGAGTACCAATGCCCGTAGTCTGGGCAACAAGCTCCTGAACTGGTGGCCTTGATGGAAGAGGATTCCTGGATATCGTGAGCAGTCACAGAAACATGGTACACAGAGAACCATGACTGGGATGTTAACATACCAGGGTACATAACCTATAGGAGAGACAGGCAGGGGAGAAGAGGGGAGGAGTAGCTCTATGTAAAGGAAGGGATGAAAGCAACTGAACAAAAGAGTAAACAGGGAGAAGAGGAGGCACTGTGGGTCACCTTGGAGACTGGAAAGGCACCACAATCCTCACAGGGTTGTGTACAGACCCCATGTCAGGGGAGGGAATGGACAAGGATATAATAGAAGGCATTCTTAGGATGGTCGAGAAAGGGAAATACTGTTGATGGGAGACCTGAATATGCCAGACGTTAACTGGAGCACATTTTCTGCAGCCTCATCCAAGAGCAGGGCCATTCTCTATGCCCTACTGGTGGCAGGCCTCAGACAGCTAGTTTCGAACCCACTCACGAGGGAGCAATCTTAGACCTTGTACTCTCAAATGGGAGCAGTGAGAGGATCTCAGATCTAGAAGTGGTTGCCATCTGGGAACAAATGACCATCAAACAGTGTGGTTCACATTAAACTCAGCTACAGAGTCAAGCCGTACAAAGAGTGAGGTACTGGACTTCAGGAGGGCTGACCTTGGCAAGATGGGAGAGCGCCTCAAAGAAAGCACTAGCAAGTAGGCTAGAAGGAGGGGTGGAGCAACAATAGGGAATCATCAAAACTACCATCACAGAGGCAATAAGCCTTTGTGTAAAGCAAATAAACAAATCAAATGAAAGAAAAATCCTCTATGGTTCTCAAAGAGGTGGTTGGGAAAGTCAGGAGAAAAAGATTGCATTCAGAAAGTATAAGGAAACACAGAAGGAGCAGGACAGAGAGCTGTACCAGTTAAGGCAGATGGAAGCAGGGAGGAAGTCAGAATAGCAAAGGCCCAAACTGAGAAAAAGATAGCCTTTCGGTTAGAAGGAGATAAAACCTTTTATAGGTACATCACAGAGCGTAGAAAGTCAAGCGGAAGGATAATGAGGCTGAATAGAAGGAACTGTGGGTGGGCAGAGGGGACAGCGAAAGCAGGGATACTGAATGAATATTTCTGCTCAGTATTCAGAAAAGGAGGGGAAGTGCCTAATCCAATTAACAGAAGCACTTTTGATGGGTGGTCGATCCCAGTCCTTTCTCAGAAGAAAGGGTTCTGCAACAACTCCTAAAACTGAAGGTGGACAAAGCAATGGGGCTGATGGAATTCACCCCAGAATTATAAAAGAATTAAGGGGAACTAGTGAAACCACTAACTACTCTTTTAACAAATCATGGGAGGATGTGGTGACCCGAGGACTGGAGGAAGGTGGATGTGATTCCCCTTCAGAAAAGTGGGACCAAGACAGAAGCAGGAAACTACAGACCTGTCAGTTTGACCTCTGTGGTAGGGAAAGTGATGGAGTCACTTCTGAAGGAAAGAATTGTTGAGTATCTGAGGCCAGTGGGGCTGGGACCCAAGGCAGCATGGATTCACAGTGGGAGGTCATGTCAGATGAATCTAATAGATTTCTTTGACTGGGTGACCAAAGTAGTAGACCAGGGAGGGCTGTGGACATGGCCTACCTAGACTTTAGCAAGGCATTTGATACAGTCCCACACAAAAGATTAATAGTCAATTAACCAGCCTGGGAGTGGGTCCCAGGTGGTAGCCTGGGTAAAACATTGGCTGGACAACAGGACACAGAAGGTAATTGTAAATGGAGTCCACTCTGAAGAAAGAGGGGTTACTAGTGGGATACTGCAGGGTTCAGTACTGGGTCCAGTCCTTTTAATGTCTTATAAGTGACATTGCAGAGGAACTGGAAGCAAAGTATACTTTTTGCAGATGACACAAAGATCTGCAACAGGGTTGATACTCAAGAAGGCGTGGAAAGGATGAGAAGGACTTGGCAAGGTTGGAGGAAATGGTCAGAAGTATGGCAGCTAGGATTCAATGCAAAGAAGTGCAAAATAATGCACCTGGGAAACAAGAACCCAGGGAAAGATTACACAATGGGGGAGAGGTAGTAACAACAACAAAAAGGAAAGGGACCTGAGGGCAATCATATCAGATGACCTTAAGGTTGTAAGCAATGTGAGAAGGCAGTAGGGAGGACTGAGGGTATACTGGGATGCATAGGAGAGAGGCATCACTAGCAGAAAACAGGAAGTTGTTATCCCTCTTTACAGACAGTTGGTGAGACCCCATCTGAGTACTGTGTCCAGTTCTGGAACCCCATCTCACAAGGACATAGACAGGATAGAGGCAGTTCAGAAGTGGGCAACTAAAATGATGCAGGGTCTGCAAGAGAAGCCGATGAGGAGAGACTAAAGGAGCTTATATAAAACCCTTGAGGAAAGGAGGAGAGGGGAACATGATAGAAACTTTTAAGTACCTCGTGGAATCAACAAAGTCCAAGTGGGTAGCATCTTTCAGAAAAGAGACTTGCAAGAACAAGGGGACACAATTTAAAGATGGAGGGTGGTACAGGAGCAATGTGAAAGTATTTTTCACAGAGAGGGTAGGAGTAATGAAGCAGCCTTCCTGAGGAGGTTGGGGGTCTAAAACTGTTGAGAATTCAAGAATGCATGGGACAGACATAAGGCAAATCTTGTGGGGGTAGAAAGAAATAGGCTATTGGTTAACTAGGATCTAGCGGCCTATCCTGTAGGTAGGGAAATGGGCAGACTAGGTGGGCCAAGCGTCCTTATCTGACATCAAAGTCTATGTTTCTATATTTCACTATCTGGTGTCGTCTTCTGATAAAGATCACCCTTCAGAGAAGAGTTCTGTATTAAAGTTTTCTCAGATAGATTTACAACTCCTTTTGTCTCCTTGTGGAGCTCCAGAGGTCTCTGCTTCTTTTGTCCACTTCAGCTCCTTCTGATCTTCCACCTTTTGTTGCCAACTTTGTTTTCACTTTTTCCTGTTTTGTTTTCTGTTGTGTCCAGCTCTAAAAGTATCTGCTGGTCTGGAAACCTCTCCTACTGATCCAGAAGTGCTCTCACCTGACTCGCTATCATCTCTCTTCTTCCTGATGCTGACTCTTTGGGTTTACTACTTAAGGGTGCCTCCCACTGGAGGACCTTCTTATATTCGACCAGTTCAATATATTCCTAAGGTAAAATCTTTGTTATCCCTCTCAAGCTTGGACTGCTTTCTTTTCACAAGCTCTGCTTCATGCTTTTCTACTTTTAATTTCAAAGGCTTATCAAGTTCAGCAAACACTGACAATTCCTTTTACTTAGATAGTTCCTTCTTAGTATTTTTAATTTCAGCATTGACTGCAAAGTGCTTGTTAGAGTCTGAGCTATTATTACTTCAGTGAATGTCTGGGTACACAAGGCTGTTACTTTCTTCCCTTCTCCTCCTTGAAAAGTTCTCAAGACCGTAGGTGTGTAAATGATTTACTCTTAACTCTTAGTGACTGATGACATTCAATATATACATATCTAATATAATGATATAGAAGGTTAAGCTCAGTTATTGAAAACACTGCCTCTCAAGGACTGTAGAAAGCTGCTTCAGATTATCCGCCTCAGCATTTTGTGGTGATTCAGGTCAGGATCTATAAGCCTCTCCTTTACTCTGGCTTTACGAGCTATTAGTCCCTCTATGGCTTTGAACACACTGGTATCAGAGCCATTGCCTTCTATGGAGTTTATTAAAAATCCCAATTAGTCAAATCATTTTGGATTCACAAACCCAGGGCATCACACCACTGGCTCTCAATGATTGAGCTTAACTTATTCTCTGTTTTTATAGAGGTTGTGAAGTGAGGTTGGTTTTCTCAGAGATACAATAGCCTGTGAGTAGGAAATAGTATTTTAAGACCATTAGTTTTCCTGTTTTTTTAGTGTTCTTTTGTGGTCTGCATCTAGTAATTGATTTTAACTGAGCCTCCATTCAGACTAGGAACTATATATATATATATATATATATATATATATATATATATATATATATATATATATATATATATATACACACACACACTGTATGTAGCCAAGTCCTTTTTAAGTTGGACTTAGACTTGGATGTTACAACTTGGATTTGATCTTATCTTGTAATTCACAACTAGGACATTCTGGACAGCTCTGTCTGCATATTTAACATCGTTTTCAAGTTGCACATTAAAATTTTTGTATCCTTAAGATTTTATTTGCCATGCAATGATACAATGATTTTTGGTAGTGGACTCATCCACTACAGAGTAATTGGAATTTTTGAATAAACTGATTATTAGTAAATGGGCACATGACTTCTCATACAAGAATCATATATAATGTCCATCTGGACTTACCCACAAGATAATATGATGTGTCCAGCAATTAGATTGTAGGTTCTCATTCTTTGTTTTAACTATGTGTTGTTAAGTCTTGTTACAACTCATGAAATTCAAATTGCAACTTGTTTGTAAATTTTCACTTATGAAATTTGTAATGCAACATGTCTGTAAATTTTCCTAAGGATATGAGATCTTTGCATTCATTGTTTCACTTTAAATTGCCTGAACAAATGCAGCTCAGCGGCGGATGGCAATCATCCTTTGACAAACCGCGACGCTTGTTGAAACATTAAGGGTTGCTGTTTGGCTTTGGTCACCTGTATCTTGTTGTTTTGTTGTATTTTTAATCTATTTTTTAATGTAAATAAAATATATCAGGATTTTGCAAAGTTGTGGTAAGCTTAAGACACGGTTTTCCAAATGCGGTTGTTTCTTCATGCCTGGTTTGTTGTTTTCTCAGTTTATTAGATTTGAATATTAACATTATATGAGCTTCATCAAAAGCAGGTAGTACGATCTGCTTATCATTAATTTTGTTAAATATTTTTACTAAGACAGGCACAAGTATTTTATCATACTTTGTATAACATTCTATTATTATGTGATCTAGGCTTTGAAATGTATTCACTGGAAGGTCCTGTATTACATTCTTTACTTCCTCTTGAGCAAATTCAGCCTCTAAGGGCAGGATTCACGTATGGGAGAAGAATCCACAGCTGCGGGAAAACCTTGGCACTAGTGGGAAATCACTTGGGAAGCATGGTGCGCCCGCAGCTGCGGTATTCACGTAAGTGGAGCGGATATGACTGGCTCACAGATATCAACAGCTTGCAGATGCTGTTGTCATGGACAGAACGCAGCTGCAGGGCTACTACAGGCAGCGGAACCCACCACAGGACCTCTGCAACTGCCACAGCTGTGAATCACTACCGCCGCATGCGGGCTTCCAGTCTGCAACTGCAGTTGCGGAGGAAACTTAGAAATGTTCCCATTGTGATCCTACCCTTCATTCTTGAGTATGTATTTCTGATAAGGAAGGAGGCTGACCTTACTCAGAACAGAAGTGTTTATTCCTCTGTAGTTTTATATTCTACTGTATAATGATTGATAATAATCCTTTACTATTTTATCATTTTTTATGGTCTGTGTAAATAATACTGTCATGTCTTGTAACCACACTTTTAATTCTCTTCACACTTCAGTTCTCATGTTAATAATTTATCTGGAGTCACTCCAAATTTTACTACTTTGCTTTTGATCTGGTTAATGCTGATGTAGCTTTAGCTTCATCAGCTGACTGTACTATTTTTGGTTACCAACAATTTTCCAGGTCTACTGTATGTCTAGGATATTTGCAGATAGATTTGTTTTTCCCTTTTGGTTTGATCTTCTAGGAGTTTACATTATTCATTACTAACATACTAACATACTATCATGCCAGCAGAGTAGGCCTAATGGTCTATCGTGTCTGCTTGGGAGACACTACCCTGAACAGGTAAAGTATCTGTCTTCATCAAAGTTCCCCTGACAAGCTCTTCCCGCTTCCCCACCTAAACCTGTTCCAGCCCCTTTTGAACCCTTCCACCAAAGATACCCCACCAGCTCCTCCGCAGTTCATTCCATGATTCCACCACCTTTCAGGGAAGTACCACCTCCTCCTTTCCTGGAGTCTCCCCCCCCTCCAGCTTCCAGCTGTGTTCTCTGGTGACTCCTTCCTCTGAAAGAAACCACTTAGGATTACTCTTATTTATTCCTTTCAGGTACCTGAAGACGTCGATCATATCACCCCTGTCTTTCCTCTCCTCCAGCGAGAAAAGCTTGAGCTCCCAAAATCGCTCTTCAGAGGTCCTATCCCCAACCCACAGATCATCCTAGTTGCCCTCCTCTGACCCACTCCAGGAGCAAGATGTCCTTCCTTAGGTGTATTATATTGTTTTGTTTCTAATAAATTGATAAGCTACAACATGCCCTCTTATAGCTGGTTTTAATGCTTCCCACACTGTATACAACTATGTTTTATCTGAGCATTTTCTTTAAAATAGTTATATAATTACATTTTATGAAGTGCTCAAATATGGCTCATTAAGTATTGTCTAATCTAGTCTCCATAATCTTTCCTCTCGGTGTCCCCTTAAGTTCCACCATCCAAGATATACTGTAGGTGTGGGATCAGAAATTATCGGATCAAGGTAAATTCTTTAATGCTGCCCACTATATCTGCTGAAACTAAGGCAAAATCTGTTTGAGAGTAAACATGATGTACAATAGAGAAAATTAACAAACTTCATATCTGGGAATATATATCTGTAATAATCTACAAAAACAATGTCTGACATATCCCATTGTAGTTTGTATAGCACTTTTTATTTCAGACCTGCCCAGTGACTTATCTATAGTTTCAATTCCTCTCAGTACTCTTCACCCCTGATCACGCACTCAGCAGCCTCATGGCCAGACCCAACCTAAACGGCTGTCCCATGCTCCCAAGCTGCCACATGGACCAAGGACTCTTCACCCCAATCGGTGCACTGCAGCTCTGGGCTAGCCCCAAATCTGAGCTGGCTGCCCCATGCTCCCAGCTGCCGCATGGACCAAGGTATGCTGCTGAGACACCGGGATTCCCCAGCTCCTTTTTCCAAAATCTGACTGGCTGCTCAGTGCGGACCCGGTTCCTCACTGGTCGGCTCTTCTTTCAGCCTTCTCCTGATTTGACACTCTCAGCTAAGCTCTCAGAGCCTGATGCTAATTTTAAATCTGTCCCTTCTGCTAGCTAACTTGCATTGCCGTATATTTGAATTTGGCATTTGACATTGATATTAATATTGTGTGTAGTGTTTAGTGCTTTACAGTCTTTAGCATTACTGTTTAGAGCAGTTTTGATCCTATTGCTGGTTCTGTCTCCTTCTTAGCTACCCCTCCCGTGTGCTCTTCTAACCCCGTTCTATCTGCCTCTCACCTTCTCCTCTCGCCTCTCCTTGTCCCTTTTACCCATTAAATTCTGCTGTCTCCAGTGCTAAGTTTCTTTTCCTTTAGGCACCAGAACTGAGGCGCCCACTCCATGGTACCTTCCTTCCCACTGCCTGCCTTTCTTTTCCTTCCAAAACCTGCCCTGCCATCCTCCATCATTTTCTTCCCAGCCTACTCTCACCCCACCGTAAAACTTGTCTTTAAATACTCTTGAGCTCTGCCTCCACCCTCCTCCTGTGTCTAGTCCAGCTAATCCACCCCTTAAAGTGACTTACTGCACATAACCACCTCCCTCACTAAAGGGCTACCTCCATCATCCCCCATAAGAGGCCACCTTCACTAATGTTTGACTTTATAGTTTAAACGGCTGTGGCTGTAACTCCCACCCAGGTCAACTTGCTGTTACCTCGATCTCTGCATTTCACTGCTCCTGACCTAATCTTGAACTCAGCCATGTGACACAAAACTCCATAGCTACAATGAAGCCCTTGTCCCACTGTCTGTGACTGTCCTTTTGACAGGCACCCAGCTACTGTTTGACCTCTCAGCCTCAATTATCTCCATCGACCAGGCTAATCTCTTCCACTTCATTGAAGTTCATCTACCCCTCCTCCCTACCATCCAACCAATGTGGCACTCAGCCCCTCTCAGCACCCTCATCGTGGCTTCTAATCTAACCACGAGCACAGCTTGCTAGGCTTCTCCCTCCACACCACCCAATCCCCCCAATTACTATGTCCTTACGTCCTCCTGCCTTCCTTGCTCTTATTGGCTGGGGACATTACATAGAAACATAGACTTTGATGGCAGATAAGCACTGCATGGCCCACCTAGTCTGCCCATTTTCCTACCTAACAGATAAGCTGCAGATCCTAGTTAACCAACAGCTCTTCCACCTACCCCCCTCACTAGGGCTACCTTATGTCTGTCTCATGTATTCTTGAATTCCCCTCTATTCTTAACTCCACGACCTCCTCAGGGAGGCTGTTCTATGCATCCACAACCCTCTGTGAAAAACTTCCTCACATTACCTCTGAGCCATCCCCTCTATCTTCAAATTGTGCCCCTTGTTCTTGCACATCTCTTTTTCTGAAAGATGCCACCTCTTGGACTTTATTGTTCCTTGAGGTGCTTGAAAGTTTCTATCATGTCCCTTTCTCCTTCTTTCCTCAAGGGTATGCATATTAAGCTCCATTAGTCTTTCTTTGTATGTCTTCTGGTGCAGACCCTGCACCATTTTGCTGCTCCTCTGGACAGCCTCCACTCTGTCTCGTCTTTGCGGAGACGGGTCTCCAGAACTGCACACAGTACCTCAGATGGGGTCTCACCAACTGTCTGTACAGAGGGATAACAACTTCCTGATTTCTACTATTGATGCCTCTCCTATGCATCCCAGTATCCCCCAGCTTTCCTTACTGCCTTCTCACATTGCTTGCCCACCTTTAGGTCATCTGATATAATTACCCCCAAGTCCCTTTCCATTTTACTGTTGTCAGTATCTCACCCCCATTGTGTACTCTTCCCTGGTTTTTGTTTCCCAGGTGCATTACCTCGCACTTCTTTGCATTGAATCTGAGCTCCCATACATCTGATCATTCCTCCAACCTTGCCAAGTCCCTTCTCATCCTTTCCATTCCATCTTGTTTATCAACCCTGTTGCAGATCTTTGTGTCGTCTGCAAGAGAATCTAACCCTGGGCCTAACCCCTCTCATTGAGCCTTTCCCCACCTCCAGATTGGGCATCTACCACCAAAATGCTAGGAGTCTTCTACCCAGACTAGATCACATTATGGCCTGGACTGCTCAATGTTCACCCGATATCCTCTGTATTTCAAAATGTGGTTATCTACCAAAGTCCCTGACACTTCAGTCACCATCCTTGGGTACTCCATACTTTATCTTGACTGGGGTAAATGTTGGTGGTGTTGCCTACACATTTATGAGACCCTAAGTGCCACTATTGACTTGCAGAAGGTCGCACTAAAATCACACAAAATCCTACTTATTAAACTGGTCTTCCCTCCTCATCTCCACCTTTGTTGTCTGCTACTTCCCCAGCACATCACCTTCCCTTGGTCTCTAAACTTGCCCCCTAACCTCTTCTGCTACCTCAGGTGAACTTCTTATCCTGGTTGACTTTAAATTTGACATACTTCTGTAAACCATGCCTGTACAGCACAATAAAATGACATCTCTCACTGTAAACCACTACAACAGCTATACAAAATGCTGCTATGAAAACAAAGCAGCTAAGAACAAAATGTGTATTAAATGTGCACCAAGCATACTACCATCAAGCCCAAATGTACAAATAAATTATTATAACCATCATAAATCATAATGTTAAAAACATACCTGCACATTCATATCCAACTGCCTGGCGGAGGCTGGGGGTTGTGGATGCACACTGCATAAGGATAAAGCCGGGGCAGATGCCTGGGCAAGATGCATGCGGACTCATGTATGCTTATGCCTGCCGGGCGCCAAGGTATGCAGCCGACTCAGAGGAAATAGTATAGGGAAAATGGTGGCACCTAATGTGGCTTGATGGCCATCCACGAGTTTGCCAGGTGCTGGAACCCGAACTGGATCTGTTGGGGTGGGGAGTTAGGGGTTTCCTGCCACCCCTGTGGGGTAAGCCGTAGGGGTTACTGGGTGCCAGCGGTCCAGGTAGAGACGGAAGGTGGCCAGATCCCCAGGTAGGGCTGCAAGGCTACAGGAAGCATCTGGGTGGCCACAGGAGAATAAATAAATAAAAAAATACCTGCCACCATAAAGCACCATTACATCTCACCAGCACAGAAACAAACCTTACCCAACCACACACAACACAACACAGCCAATCACCACACACACACACCAACCAATCACAACTCATTTCAACAACCCATTCATAAAATCTCACACATTACCACAGCACCAACCTCATATATATATATTTATAAAATGGGTAGGAAAAATCAATCAATAATAGCATACCTGATTGGATAAAACACATCACATGACCGTCTCGTATATCAGAGCGCAACCACACACCTTCACTTTTTACCCTCCAAAACAATTTTGCATTTTATAAGATAGATAAACCACTTTGAGGTGTGCAGTAGCACTCTGATATATGCACGCTTTGGCAGTTGACGCACTCGGCCCGGTGGCCTAGTGTGTACAGCACACACTAAGGCATGCATATATCAGAGCGCCACTGCACCTGAGAGTGGTAGATCTTTACATGTAGATGTGTAGATGTGTAGATGTGTAGATTTTATAAATGGGTAAAGGAATCTCCATCTAGTGGTTAGTTGAAACGCATCACATGACCATGTGTATATCAGAGCGCCGACCAGCACACCTGCACTTTCAATTCTCCAAAACAATCTTGACATTTTATAAGAGAGACAAACCGCTCTGAGGTGTGTGCAGTCACGTTCTGATATACACACACCTTGGGTGGTTGACGTACTCAGCCTGTGACCTTAGGCAGAATAAATGCACACCAAGGTGTGCATATATCAGAGTGTGACCGCATATCTCAGAGTGGTTTATCTATTAAACATACATATATATATGTGTGTGTGTGTGTGTGTGTGTGTGTGTGTGTGTGTGTATGTATATATATATATATATATATATATGTCTATATATATATATATATATATATATATATATATATATGTCATATATATATATATATATATATATATATATATATATATAATATATTGACAATATTCTTCATGGGAGTAGACTGCTCCAGAGAGAGAGAGAACACGACAGCACTGGAGCTAACATAAAAGGAAATTATGGTACATATGATGGAATTTCTCCATTCTGCAGTGCTCCTATTGTCAAAGGAGAAGGTAGTTAATACATTTAGATTCTAAAAGCAGCGCCTATCTAAGCTGATCAGGGAAGAATATTGCCCCATATACTGTAATTCCCTAACAGACAACCACCGGATTCATCTGATAACTACTGATTGTCGAACAGAGTACTGAATTGCCATGATGGCAGAGCTCATAGCATAGCACCGAAGGATTGGAAAAGGTAAGGTTAAAGGCTACATTGTCAATTGCCAAATTCTGTTGCAAACTTGGCCCTCTAGCCTAGGATGCCATAAGCAACATGAAAGGAAATTTAAAAAACTCTGTCCTGAGAAGACCTGTCCTTTTCAAGACACTTTATCCTTCGCATCAAAACTTAACCCTATCAGTCTGGGATACGATGATCACACTAGAAAGAAAACTCCCCTGAGTTCTTAGGTCTTTGATCCTCTTACTGTTCAGACTAGAAATGGTAGGAGGAATGATGAAAATGCAAAAGTTAAATGAGTACCATCCTGTCTCCACACCTGATCTGGTAAGGTTCCAGACTCTCAAAGAACTCTAGAGTCTGTAATACTCCTGGATAAGCCAGTATGGACCCTAGGCACAATAAGGAAACCACTGGTGACTCCCACACATAAAGGAACATCCACTGGTGCCAAGATAGCAGTAATAGTAAATCTTTTTATTTATATGAATAAGGGAACATTCAATTGAGTATAACTCATTTACAATGAAATCGGGTATCAAAAGAGCAAACATCAATTCCAAAATAACATAACATAACTGTACAAAAACAAACATTAGTTACAGTATAAAAAATATATACAATATGCAACAAGGAGCTATATATACAAATAATCAGGATTAATAAATATCACATTGATTACAGCGAATAGACTACTAGCCCATACCAGGTATCATTTAGTTAGATCAGAGAAATGAATCCACTGATTTACTTTCCTTAAATGCATGGAATTTTGTTCCACAAAGTCATCCCTCTAAAGAATACAGGTGACTTATCCACATTCAGATTACATCTAGGAGTTAAATAATGTATTCCTTGAGCTGCTCTTAGATTGTCTTTCATACTTCTAAGAGGAAATAACTGAGAGATATAGATTGGAACCCTTTTTTCCAAATTCAAACATGAATTTAAGAAGATGTAAATTCCTGCACACAGAAGACTTTAGCCAACTTAAGTTATTAAACAAAATACACCTGTGAGTTCTATATGGGACCTCCAGTACAAAAAGAGCATCCTACGAAAGATTGAGTCCACCCTATCCAATAAGAAACCAGGGATCCACCATATAGGAGGTCTCCATAGTCTAAAACAGGCATTAACAGGAAATCATGACATTTAAAGGAATGTCCCTTGACCTATTTTTATAAACCTATAAAGAGCCCCCAATTTTCTATTTAATCCCTACTAACATAATATTTATATGTAGGGACCAAGACAAATTACAATCCTAGCCAAAGGACCAAGTACTTATAGTGATCCCTTCCATTATAACAGTACCATCCAAGGCTGTAATAGTCCAGCCTGATTTCTGTTCTTTACATTGCTTGTTCTTAGGATTTAATATTAAGAGATGCCTCTTGAAGAAATCATGCACCTGATCGAAGGCCATCTGGAGTTTAGGTCTAATCAAGTCCAGATTTAAGCCCTCAACATATATTATAGTATCATCTGCATATAGATGATATCTTATGTCTGGGAGGTCAAAACTAAGCTTGTTGATATAAATGTTGAGCAATAATGATCCCAAAATTTACTCCTGTGGGACACCATTAAACATATCAACTAAGTTTGATCTAAAGGACCAATCTCCACAAATTGTTTCTCTCATTTAAGTAGGACGAGAACCAATTAACCTCCTGAGTAGACATACCAATCTGGCTGAGCCTGGACAGGACCACCCGGTGGTTTATGGTATCAAAAGCCTTAGAAAGATCTATAAACAAAGCTCCAACCATTTGTCTCCTGTCCAGGCTCAGCTGCAGATCATTAACTACCTTAACCAATGCAGTATTGGTATTGTGTTGGGACCTAAAACCAGACTGATAAATGCACATTTTGCTGTTCAGGTCCAAGTATTCTCTCAATTGATTAGAAATAATTCTCTTGAAGATCTTTGAGATCTTCAGCAGAGCGATATAGGTTCTAATGCCCTGGTCTCTGACCAATGCAAGCAAAATACCAAACTCTAACAAAACACGCAATACGATCAACTCCTAGAAACCCACTGGATGTTTCTCCCACATCAGGCCCCCTGCTTCTAGTCTCCTCTTGGTCTGAACATCCATGCTGCTAACTGTGTGTATTGTTTGGTGAACTAGAACAGGAGACAAAAGTCTAGTTCTGTCTAAAGTTATCAGGGAAAATCTCTTTCAACCCTTGAATCCTGCAGACAGAGCAACAGCAGAAACTATTAGACAGGCCTACTTGATAAAAATTCCACTGTCAAGGTGAGGCATCCACTGCCTCCATGCATGGTCACAGAATAGGCTGAGGAATCTCAACAACTGGTGGATCTTCTATGGTCAAATAACTTGACCTGTGGCCAATCGGATCTTCCACTCCACATGGAAAAATAGCCCTAGGATCAGGTGTACATGTTTGTTACCTAAACAGACTGTCTATAAACTCTGTTCTCCTGCTAGGAGATCAGTTGTCAATTTGACTGTGAATACTACAAATTTAACTGCAGCAGGCTCCACTGTTAAGCATTCTCCAGAGAAGAGTAAATTGCTCTGAATCAATGTAAACTTCTGCTTAGCGCTGAAACAACCCCAAGTATAAAAGATCTTCCAAGGAACTCTATAAAACAGAGCCATTCAATCTGAATCTCCAATCCTCCATTTGTGTAGACCATTATCATAAAATAGCTTGCTCACAGGAAGAAATGAGTCATAGCCCATTGGAAACTTGAACCTCTGTTACTTCTAATTGCTTATGCCTTCCTAAAGAAGATAAGAAAGGAAAGAGTCAATGTCCGACCTGTTCACCTAACAAACTAACTCGTGGACAGGAATATGACTAGCTCCTTGATCCCCAAGACCATGTAGAGATTGGAATCACTGGCTGTGAACCTTTAGCCTCCTAGCACCAGGATCTGATCTGGAAGAGATCCCTTAGCTCAAGGGTGGGCTTTGCTACAAGGACAGCTCTAATGGTCTTTGAGGTAAACTCCGTCAGATACTCTTGAGGCTGTCCAGTTGAACAAGCAATTGCTACATTGACTATATTGTGGCAATGGCACTTGTATGGAAATCTCCTCGATCACTGTCTGGTCTTTGACAGCTACTAGCCTAAATCTATGAACTGTACAAAGGCAGGTTTACAGATGAAGACAGAATTCTATAACCTAATCGTACTGTATGTATCTGGATAAAAAATGTTCAATGAAAAATTCATCTGTCTGGGATGCTGACTGCAGAATTCCCCAGACTAGCTACTATTCCAAAGGACTCTTACCTCCAACAGTGTCATGTGGCTTTTTTCATGGTGAGCAGCCAGCTGTGCAGCTCCAGGATATCCAGTTCCTTGGCACGGACCTGTCACTCAAACTCTTGCAAATATTTTACATTCTCACCACAGTGGCCAAACCAAAAGGTTGGATCAGATTTGAGGAAAAAGCCATGGATAGTAGACCATAGGTATGCCTGTAGTAGACCGTGGCAAAGATGAGCTCAAAATTCCTTTGAAGAATCATTTGGCCTACAAAAAAAGGCAGTACTAGTTTACCAACCCAGCTCATCCCTTGAGGACAGATTGGGAATCCCTCTATCTGAATATTGCTGACCAAAATCAAGGTTGGTGATTGCACCTTTTATAGCACAATAGACTTGGACATGAAGCAGAAAATACATACATTCAGGCACAGGAAAAGGAGGCATATCATGAGTCCAATTTTCCCTCATGTATTTTATGTCAACTGGGCTTATTGCTGCTAAACCAGCCTACATAACTCCTCAAGCACTGGAGGCAGAGAATCGATGTGCAAGGAAAATTTATTGAAGAGTTGTTGTGTAGTAATTTCAGCATTACAAAGCCTAATATTGCAGCAGAAGGAAAGTATGTGTAGAGATTACAAATACAAGAACAAGACAGTTGCTAACCGCTTTTTGTATGCGAGGAGATGCACAGCAGGTAACTGCTATACCTGCACCATTTTGTGTTGCAGACAATGAAGGTTGTGCAGTTTTTCACTACACTATACCAGGCAAACCTTGTAGCTGTGTTTGTGTACCACCCTTGAGAAAAAACATCTCTTCTGACTGCACTGCCATACAAATTTCACCAGCCATGAGACAAAAGGAACCTTCCTGAATATAACTGCTGTATATGTCAAGGCCTGCAGTTTCAAACAGACCAACACCAGCAAGTCAAGCAAGACTGCATATGTAGAATTTTACAGGGGAGGGCGTGAATCTGTGAAAAACTGCAAGAACATCTGCCCCTTCTGAGACCTGCTGGTTGCTTACCTAAAGCCAGGAAATCCAGGGAAATGCTACAGGGCACAATGAAACAGATATATGTAGGGTACAAACTGATCCCACTTGAGGTGTAGGTGTGTCGTATCCTTAGCCCACAGAAGAACCAGAAGTGCTCTATCGGATACAAACCTTTCATACATGTGGTGGCATATTCATCCTCATGTGTGACTGAAAAATCACTGACCTCAGACTTAAGGGATTGTCCCTTACAACAAAAAGTCATGTCACAAGTCGCAGACCCTGGGTAGCCGATTTAACGTGATCACCGCTGCTCATCCCTGACCTAACCTGGCTACAGGAATGACAGTTCACCCAACGCTTAGGGTCTGAGCCAACTCTAGGCGTAACCCTAAATAATCATGTTGACCCAGGCAAAACAAGGGGAAATCAGGATCATTGCTTTGCATTTTGACAAATCACCTCTCTTGCGGGACACAATTCCTCATTTGACAGACCTGGTTCTGTGTGGTCAGGATCCTCATAAAATCCCCATATCCTCTCCTTGACCTGTCATGTCATGTCGTCATGTTCATTGGTGGCCTAAAAGCTAGCAGCAGGATGCCTCTTCACCCAGCTGTACCTGTAGGGGCACCTCCCTGACCTGAGGCATCTGAAGAGATTTGGGTGTTTTTATAAGTAAGATCTGCTGATACTGGGCGGTTGGCATCACCAGGATGGGACTGAAATAGAGAGTGTTCAACTCTGCTTTACTACTGCCAAACAGCACCACAGATGCACCCCTACACAGTCCAAGTGTCTGGCTTGGGAGGAGGGTGACTGAGGCATAAATACTTGATTGGGTTACAGAGAGGATCCTAGTCCTACAGCGGGTGTTACAATCTTACATATTATTGTTCTGTGATTAGCTCTGGTGCCACAAGAAACCTAGAAGAGGGAAACTTTTCATGTCAACATACAATAGCACTGTTCCCTCAGGAGTCTCTTCCCCTCTCTACCTCTCAACTTTAGATTATTGAAACAGAGAAAGCACCAAGGAAATATTTCCTACCAATAAATAACATAAGGCTGCCCCATGAAAGGATTTCTAAATTTTATCTCAGACTCTGGTAAGAACAAAACCTACATGAAAACTTTTCAGTTAAACTAAATACATCATGAAAGGGGCAGAACACTTGCTCAAAACATTAAACTAAATTATATCTGCACCCGTGAGACCATTGGGCTCATCTGAACTTTGCACTGTCTCTCCAATAACCAGTAACTTGTACAGGTCCAAAACATGCTCCCTACTGGCAGGCGACCTCTCTGAAGCTATCCACTAACTCTGATCCATCCTGATGAGGTCCACATGCTCCAGAGGAATGCTAGCAGCCTGATGGCTAGAAACCTTCAGCTAAGGTAAGCACTGTCTAACCACAATGCCTCAGAGATCAGCGGCTCCCTATGCATTGTTACATGCATAATGACATCACATGCAATGATGTCACGACGCACCAATGTGATGATATTGGCACCTCCCCATACATCTATGTACCATAGAAGCCAACAGCAATTTTCCTGCTCAGACCACACAAAAAGGACAAAACTGAATGGTATCAGGAGTACCCCAACGAGGTGCAACAGAAGAGCATGAAACCTCATAGGTGCTAGAACATGCCTTGAGGGTTGGCAAAATGTACCTCAGACAGAAGATTTTCAGGCACGAGGTTGCTTAATAAATGGCCATGACTTGAGCCATAAGCAAATGAAACACAGTCACAAAGGCACAGCTCAAAGCCTCTACTTTGTCAAAGTACAAATACTCAAGTCCTGTCCAGGATAAACTCTTTATTGATAAACAGCAGATAAAATGGACCATACACCTTCCCCAGCTAAACGTTTTCATGCCACCATGGGTGCTTTCTCAGAGCTCAAACAGAAGAGTAGGAAAGCTCAAGCGTGCAAGGTTTGATGGTGCTAGGAGCACAATACTGAGAGTTACAGAAAAGGAAATTATGGAAGGATGATGGAATTTCTCCTTCATGTGCACTTAATAATGGATATAACATTGCAACCCTAGAAACTGTTCAAGTAGTACATTATTATGACTATCTGAGGTGGAACTGTGACATTTTATTGCACTTCTCAGCCAATAAAAGTTGTAGTTGTACATTTGGTGTCATAAAGAACACAACATGACGAAGGTCACACTAGCAGGTGGGAACTATACAGGTATGTTGGTTTTGGAAGCAGGTGTATGACCTGGGCATCCCTGCAAATTATAAAGGATAACTCTGGAGAAAAGTTGGATGGCAAGGGATATGAGAGATGCTTTTAAAAAGCATCAGTTTTCAAACTAACATCCCCATGCCACCTCATGTACTCTTTAGTTGTGCAATTTAAAAACAGTTCAAATTTTATGTCAAATACATATACCATGGTCTGGAAGAGTGGCTTCTAAAGAAAACTTGTATGACTGTCCTTTTTGAATACCAAGAGACATAGTGGTAATGATAATTCTGCAACAAATTCTGACTTTTTCTGGACAACAAGCAGTACATTGTCATAATGAGGCAGGGCAGAAACAGTCTTGCAAATATGGTATATTAAACAGCTAGTATACCTCTAATAACTACAAATCATATTTTAAAAGAAGCCATCTGTTAATTTTTATATCAGAAGTACTTTTAATATCTTCTTTTGCTAATTAGATACTTTTCCAACCACTGTAGATAACAAGATGAGTTGAACTGTCCTTCACCTGGAGACTGTCATCGTGTACTGTAAATGA
Source organism: Neoceratodus forsteri (assembly GCA_016271365.2). Taxonomy (NCBI): domain Eukaryota; kingdom Metazoa; phylum Chordata; order Ceratodontiformes; family Ceratodontidae; genus Neoceratodus; species Neoceratodus forsteri. Next base: position 1,877,111,087 of record CM057456.1, read on the forward strand.
TGTTTTCAAACAACATGAAGTCTTGCTGTATTCTGACTATTGCAGTTAGCCCCAGCACTCAAACTGCCCCGGAGAGTAGAGGGTTAATTTCTATACAGAGCATAGAACGTTGAGCTCGAGCTCGGTTCAAACCTCTGTCTGCTGCACTTTGAAGTGCAACTGTCAGATTCTTTACTCCGCCTAACTCTGAACAGCCACTCCAAAGATTTCTCCTTGCTCCGGTTGAAAGTCGGTTAAAGTCCTCGGTTTTACCGATTATTTTTCATAAGTTTCAGTTCAGATCTCTGTCTGTGGTACAGTAAGTACTAGGTAGTGAACTAGACATAGTAAACTTGTGGAAATTGTAAAATTGATTTTCAACTAGTTGCTGATCAGGCCATTTAGTGAATTATATATTCTGTTTTGTTTCTAAACTTAGAGTGTGGTTACCGTTCCTTATCGGTTTAAAAAAAAAAATAAAAATAGATTTTCTTGTGTTTTTTTCCAATACCCGCATGACACTGATTGTTTGCCATAAAAGGATAAGTTTGTAGTTAGGATGGCTACATCTGAGAAACCCAAAAGAAAAACTGGGCCCACTGGGTTTCAACACTGCAGTGTGTGTGGGGAGAGTCTTTGCTAAGGCTGATCCCTCACCACCTGTGTTTATTGTCTGGGGTTTGGCCACCTCAATTCAGACTGCCAAATCTGTAAACATTTCCCTAAGTCTACCCTGGAAAAAGATTAGGTAGGCTTAGGGATAAGGAGGCTGAGAGTCCGCTGACCTGGATGACTAGCCCAGTTCGGGTTCTGACCGAACCTGAGGGACGCCTCTGACCAGGAAGTATACTTCTTTGGGAAAGAGGAGAGTTGATCCTGAGGATCAGTTCCTACAAAAGAAAAAGAAAAGAAAAATCATCTGGTTCGGATCCAGAGACCCATTTTACGACTGTCAAGAGATTGCCAAAGCGATAAGGATTGTAGAATTGCTTCACCCAGTTCCGTCTGATCTGGCGCCTTCTGGCAGGTGCTCGGTTCGGCAGTTCCTCAGGTTCAAGATTATGCCCTGAAGATTTCTGTGAACCAGATTTGGAGGAGGATGAAGATTATGATAATGATGATGACGATGACGATAGTGTGGGAGGTCTGGTTGAGTCCATTGAACCGGACATCTCCACAGACAGGCCTTCTGGTGTTTCCTCCTAGGCTTTCTGAGTCCCCTTCCCACTACATGTTTTACAGGAAAGTGGCAGAAACCCTCCAGCTCCCGAGGAAGAAGCTGTAGAGGAACAAGAGGAACTTGATTATGTGGAGATGATGGACATCCCAGAGTCCACAGATTGTCTATTCCTTCATAAGTCTTTTGGGAAACAGACACCAAAGATTTTAAAACTCCAAATTCTGCACCTCCTATCGACAGAAGGATGGACAAAAGGTACACCTTATCAGGTTCAGGTACAGAGTACTTGTATCAACAATGCATCCATGTTGGGGTTGTGTAGGCTGCAGCCTGTGATAAGGCTAATATACCCTTGGCTTCACACCCCCAGATAAAGACTCTAGGAAGCTGGATGCCATGGCAAGAAACAGTACATGGCATGCACCTTGAGACTCATGCAGGCTAATTATAGGCCTATGCAGCCAGGTACCAGAAGTCCAGGTGGTACACCGTGACAGACTAGCTAAGAGACCTCCCAGCTAGCCTCAGAGCTGGAGGGATGGCTGCTGATGGGATTGAGGCATCTAAGGTACAGTTCCATGCTGCTATGGACTCCAATGATGTGTTATCTAGAGTCATGGCTACATCTGTGGCTCTTGGAGAATGGCATGGTTCAGATGTACTAGCCTCTCACAGGACACCCAGGCTAAGGCCATGGATTTCCTGAGGTGGGTAATTCTCTGTTTGGGGAGCAGACAGAGAATTACATGAAAAGATGGATGGGTATAGGACCATCTATAGGAGTGCACAGGCCAAGGAAGGCAGGCAACTCCTCAAAGGTAGCAGGCTAGGGAGCAGGGCAGGCCTTTTCATAGGCCTTTCTACCAAGCACAGGCCTCTTCTCCCTTTCCTCAGATGGTGTTCTTCAGAGGAGGGCAGAAGGGGGATGAGCAGGGCTGCATCTATCCATCTACCTGGAGCTTCTGCCAAGAAGACACCTATGTGTCAGCCTGGGTTGACTCCCCATTTCTGTAGGAGGCAGGCTGGCTTACTTCATCCAGGACTGGATGTCTGTTACCTCAGACAAGTGGGTCCTGGAGGTGGTAAAGCCAGGGGCTGGTCTCAGCTTCAAGAAATTTCCAAAGCTGAGGCCAGATCTTGTCCACCTGCAAGCATCTCGAAACCATTGCCCTAGAGGCAGAGGTTTCATCTCTACTGAGTTCAAAAGGCTGTAGAGAGAGTTCCTACATTGCACAGGGGCAAAGGTCTGTACTCCAGGCACTTTCTACCCCACAAAAGACAGGAGTGGCGACCCATCCTAGACTTAAGATACCTGAACAAACATCTTTGAAAACAGGCAGGCAGTATAGCGCAGTGGTCTAAGGCTCTGAGCTGCAAATTTGGTGACATCCAGCAGACCAGACCTGGGTTTGAATCCACAGCTTCCACTTGCATACTGTGTGACCCTGAGCAAGTCACCTTAACCTCCTTGTGCTCCCAGGTCACTCCTGTAAAAAGCTTTCAGCTTAGTGTGCTATACCTGGTTAAACAACTAAAAGAAAAAATAAATAAATAAAATCAAAATTCAAAATGGTGACTCTGGGAATAATCCTTCCTCTCTAAGTCCAGGGGACTGGCTAGCCTCCCTGGACCTAAAAAATACCTACTTTCACATTCCCATCAGGTGCTCCCACAGAAAATACCTCAGGTTCAATTGCTTCAGGCCATTATCAGTTCAAAGCTATGCCCTTCGCCTGACATCAGCTTCAAGGGTATTCACAAATGCCTACCAGCAGTAGTGGCCTTTTAAGAAGGAAAATATTTCCATATTTCCATACCTGGACGACTGGCTCATTGTGGGTCAGTCCACAGACCAAGTCAAGTCAGACCTTCAAGTGACTCAGCAAGTGCTCACTTCCTAGGATTCCTTCTCAATCTTCCCAAGTCAGTTCTCGAGCCAGTACAGCTCCTCACCTTCATAGGGGCAGAGTTGGATACAGTCACAGCGGTAGCACGTCAATTCAGCTACTCAATTACAGCAAGTCAATTATAGCGAAGCAAAATCAGCAACTACAATTACAGCCACTGCTACATTACAGCAACTGCGACATTTCAGCGATCCTCCGATGTCAATGAGGTGACTCAGAGGGCGTTAATTTAAAATTAGGAGGGGTTCGAGAGCCCAAGTAGAATGCAGGGGCATAGGCCCCTTAACAATAATAGAAGATCTGCTTATATTTACTGAAAAAGTCCTCGCTGAAGTTGCAGTAGCTGAAATGTGCTGCTACATGAACAGCTGCTGAAATTACACTTGCAGTTTTTCAGTAGCTGAAATGACATGGAACCGCCAAAGCAAGAGCTTTTCTTCTCCTGGAAAGGGCAAGGCTATTGTAGAGCTGGCTTCTTCATTCCACCTTCTGGTCTCTCAGCCAGCAAGGCACTTCCTTCAGCTTCTGGGCCACATGGCTGCTTCTGTAGCAGTGGTCCTTGTGGCCAGATTTCAGATGAGGGACATTCAGTTTCACCTCAGGGCCTTTTGGTCTCAGAAGAAAGATTCTCTAACCAAACTAGTTCCAGTGACCCAGACTCTGATCCAGGCTCTCCAATGGTGGCAGGATCAGTCAACCTCAGGCAAGGAGTCCCATTCATCACTCAGTCTCACTCTGTGGTCCTAACCATGGATGTTTCTCTACTGGGGTGGGGAGCCCATCTGGGAGGTTTCACAGCCCAGGGACTGTGGTCCCCTCAGGAATCCCTTCTTCATATCAGTCTCTTGGAACTCGGGCGGTCTTTCTGACCCTGCAAGTTTCTCTCAGTCAGTGCAGAACAATGGTTCAGGTCAGGACAGACAACACCACCACCATGTGGTACATCAACAAGCAGGGAGGCACTCTGCCCATGGCCTTGTGCATGGAAGCCATGAAATTGTGGTCCCTAGCTTATTCTCTGCAGACCTCTCTGATAGCAGTCCACCTTCCAGGGAAGGACAATTTGCTAGCAGATGTATTGATCAGGATCTCACAGGCCATCACGAATGGTCCCTGGACCCTCTGGTGTTGAAAGTGATTTTTTAAGGTGGGCACTCCAGAGATAGATCTCTTTGCAGCCCCAGACAATCACCAACATCCTCTGTTTTGTTGCAGACCCCAGTCTTGGGCTCAGTCCCTCTGGATGCTCTGATTTTGAACTGGGAAAGGAAATTTCTATATGCCTTCCTCCCTTTCCTCTACTGTTCAAGGTTCTGGTCAAGGTAAGGTCATAACATTGCAAAGTGATTCTGATTGCTCCAGACTGGGCCAGGCAGCCTTGGTACCCCTGTTGCTGTCCCTAGCAGTCCATCTTCCCTGTTTCTTTCCAGGAATTACAACCTGTTAACCTTCTCTCAGGGAGGATTTGGTACCCCAATCTTCAGTCTCTCAATCTCAAGGCATGGCTCTTGAAGAATTAGAGTATGCAGATTTGCATCTGTCCCAAGGGGTTCTGGATATTCTCAAAGCCTCTCGAAAGCCTGCCACCAGAAAAACATATAACTCCAAATGGAAAATATTCAGCATTTGGTGTTCCAAGAAGTATATATCCCCAGACACTGCTGAATTGTCTACAGTTCTGGATTATATGGTTCATCTTAATAGGCCTAGACCTCAGACCAGCTACACTCAAAGTACATTTGTCAGCTGTTTCTGCTTTTCTGTCAGTGGGAAAGCTTTCCTCACTGTCATCTCACCCGATATTTTCAAGGGATTGCTTCATACCAATCCTACCCCTGCTTGGATCTTAATGTTTGCATTGCTCAGCTTATGCAACCCGTTTTGACCTTTGTCTTCAGCAGAGCTTAAGTACTTGACTTGGAAAACTGTATTCCTGGTAGCTATTACTCTGCCAGGCATATCAGTGAATTGCAAGCTCTGCCAGTGGAGCCTGATTTTATCTCATTCCATAGAGATAAGGTGGTCCTTAAAACTAATAGGAGGTTTTTACCTAAAGTGGTTTCAGATTTTCATCTGAACCAATCTATGTCTCTCCCTGTGTTCTTCACTGATCATTCTTCTTCAGGAGAAAGAAGTTTACACAGTTTGGATGTTAAAAGACCCTTAGTTACTACATTGAGCATACTAAGGCTCACAGGTTTGACTCCTCCAGTTGTTTCTCACTTATGGGGAAGTGGGAAGGGCAAACCTGCCACTAAGAGAACTATTGCCAGGTGGATTGTCTCTGTATTCAATTCTGCTATGAGAAGCTAGGCAAAATACCTTCCTCAGGCCTGACGGCTCATTCAACTAGGGTACAGCTGCTTCCTGGCTGGCCAGGATATTCCTTTGCTAGAGATATGTAAGCAGCCACCTGGAAAACAGTCCATACATTTACCAAGTATTACTCCCTGGACATCCAAGCTAGGAGTGATGCTTGGTTTGACCTAACAAGTACTGCAGAGCCTATTCCCAGGTAGGTTCGATTCCTTCTCCATGGAGGTACTGCTTTGTAGTCTGTAATAGTCAGAATACACAAGACTTCATGTTGTCTGGAAGAAAATATTACTCACCTTAGTAATTATGTTTCTTCTAATGGAGTTTTGCTGTATTCTGACCTCCTCCTATCTCCCTCTCAGAACCTGTTTTTGGGAAGTGGGCTGGTAGGTGCAGTGTTACACCCTAGGGTGTATTTGGGTACCCCTCCTTTTAGAGAGGGGAGTGAGTTATATTGTTAATTTAATAGTCTTAAGTTGTTAACTACCTGGCTTTTGATTTTGGATTTCTTGACTTGAGTCTTTTGGGGATCCAAAATATTTGGTTGCTATTTGGCTAGTAAAAATTTTACAATTTCCACATAATAGTTAGTTAGTATTAGCTCGTGAAGAATCTGACAGTTGCACTTCAAAGTGCAGCAGACAGAGGTCTGAACTGAGCTTGAGCTCAATGTTCTATGCTCTGCATAGAAATTAACCCTCTACTCTGGGGCAGTTTGAGTGCTGGGGCTAACTGCAATAGTCAGAATACAGAAAACTCCATTAGAAGAAACATAATTACTAAGGTGAGTAATTTTTCTTTTCTTCTTCATTCATCGGCACTGTGACCTTGCTGATTATGACATCACTCATAAGAATAGCCCCACTCAACAGGGTACTGACAAGAAATAGAAGGAATTCTCTCACAGGTGGTATCTGCTCCCATAAAGTTATAACTTCAAATGATACTGTGGGAGACCTGGAGAATATAGAGGTATCCAAGAGGGCTAAGAAATTTCTACATATATATTGCCATTATTTGTGGAAAACTAGGGATTCTCACAAACTGGAAAAAGTGAGGCCTCACTTCTAAGCCAGGCATGGCTCAAACATTGGTGTATAGAAAAAGGGTAACATGGCCAGTTACAATAAGCACTGGTTAGCCTTTGAAGAATTATTGAGCAACAGGCACCATGCAATATAAGCCAGAGTAGAATTGGACCCCGAATGTGTGTGTATGGGGAGGTAGCATCTGCTCAATTTATGTCTTTTACCTGTGAGAAACCTTTAACTTTTTAGAGTGTAATTCATTGACTTGCAGTTGGAGTTTTAGTTAGTTGTTAGTTTTAGGCTCTTGTAGCGTAATATTAAACACAACTTAATAACTCATGGTTACTCTATATAGGTGCATTCGTTTTACTTTTTCTAATTGAATACATGCAGAACACGCTAGAAGTTTTACTGTTATCCAGTGATTGCAATGTAAATGCGACCTTGTTTTACTGCTACGTCTATATGTATTCAGTGTGAAACTCAATAAATATTTTGAAAACAAAGAATAGCCTGCTCAGCTTCTGTCACATTGGGAGGAGGTCACAATACAAATGAAGCAGAACTACTGCACTGACATGTCAGCTGCCAGAGAGAGTACTATTTTATGCATAGGAGCTCAACAGGTAGAAGACTTTCTAAATGGTTGAAGGAAAAGAAAAATGCTTTAGAAATGAAATGTGACAAATGCCTACTTTTAAGAATCAATACAATGTTATGTCTGCTATTTTCAGCAGTACCTTCTCTTTAATTGACTACTGGCTCTGTGCCTGATCAGCACATCCAATGTATAATCCCTATACTCCGATGTTCAGACATACATTGGCACATCCCTATTATTGACCAGTAGTCAGAATTCCTGTCTCTAGCTGCACATGGCCAAAAATGTCTTTGGTTTATCCTGCTTTGATATAAAATACTGTAGCTCTCACAAAATCCAAGCTAGCTCCTTTATAGTAGAACATTACACAATCAAGGGTCTAAGTTAGTTTGAACTGGAAATCAAGATTGTCCTTTGGTCCTCTCGGACATGATTTACCACTGGAGGACTGAAAAGTTCAATGTAGAAAGTAAACATACCCACCATCAAAGGATTGTTCAAGCTGATGGATTATAGTGGATATAGCTGTCCTTGTACATACATTTCCATCAAGATGCCACACTAATCCTTGGTGGGGATGGCAGAGTATGGTATGTCAGATTTTTTACTGTATACTAATACTCTGTGAAGCTGATCTTAAAGGACTTGATGCTGACTTTAAGTGTGCACTGGGTTTATTTAATCCTGTATCAACAGAAATAATTTTTGTTTTGCTTGCACAGACATTTGAAAGGTGTGTCATTGTTGGGTCCAGTGCAGTTCAAACTACAGTGGGCTCAACAGTGACAGTCCAGTGGTCAGCCAGACTGATCATAATGCTGTTTTTGCCTGCTGGGTTGAAATTTCTCATAGCTGATAGGAGCAACTCACTCCTGTCACAGATACCGCTTGACCCTTACATCTGCATGACATTGTCTAGTAAGCAACATCACAATCAGCCTTAAAAACACATCCCTGGGCCGATTCCTTGTCTCCCTTTCCAGCATAACAGAATGTGTACATCCCCAATAACAATAACCTTACTGTATCAGCTAGGAAACATTTGTGGTTCCACAGTGGAGAAGCTTGCACTTTTCTTCAGTCCTGGTAAGTGAATGAATGACGATGTCCACCTACAGTAATATTCGATTGGGTCAGTTATTGCTATAGGAGGACATCACTGCTCATTCACAGAACTGTGTTCATTCTACAAAAGTAGCAGCAATTTTAGGAGTAAGGACTGAACCTCATGCTTCTGGACAAGATCACACCTTGCTTTCTGGATTAGGACTGCAGGATCAAACTACATCCTCTCCTGGGTCAGGATTGCAGAATTGAACCTCACACTCCCTGGGTTAGGATCACACCTAAGCTTCCGGAAAAGAACTACAGCATCAAAACACAGACTTCCCAGAACAGGATCAAACCCGTAGCTGGTGATAACTACATATGCCCCACAGCCACCATGTTTCACTGATGAGTGTTTTGCCAAATCTCTTTGTGCTTCATCTCCGTGTGCTGGGACACTGGACCCAACCTTGTTAGAAAAAAAACAGTGGGCCCTCTTTTCTATTTCTTAGATTTCACTTTTTTTTTGCCATAGACTTTTTTAATCCACCTTGGGCAGAACTGACAGTGTTTTTCAGTCCTTTCCCATGCACTGCTGGCCAGTCATTTACCTCCCTGTGTCCCTCCTTTTCTCCTCTTCCTCCAGCTGGAGTGGTACAGTGAACCCTGGTGCCTCAGGCAGGGCTTCAGTAGCCCAGTTCCCCTGCTATTTTTCACCAGATTTATGCCACAGAGCCATGGCAAACACAGAAGTGCTGGTCCTGCTCCACCCACCTGGCATACATCCAACCCCAAATTTCAGTGCTACCACTGGACTGCCACCTAGTGGTAGCCAAGAGCAGGGGATTTCCATTTCCTCAATTTAGAGAGGAGAGGAGAGCTCTAGGAGCCACTCTATCCTTTACCAACCCTCAGCCTGTGAGCTGCCAGCTCCCTGTTAACCTGAGCTCCTTATGGAACCCAGATCACCAGCGTAGGAGAGGTGAGGCGCCAAGGTGCCTTAGCCCACTGTGCCACTATTTCATTTCTAAAGAACAAAAGTTGTTTTCTTTTCCTTGTTGGTCTTTGGAGGACAGATGTGGGGAGGGACATGAGATGGTGATATTGGGAGACTCAAGCGTTCAGCCTCCTTTATTGGGTTTGAAATTCCATGGAGTGGGGGTTATGTTTGCAAAGTATATAACTAATTTATAATGATCCCCTGCTAACACACACACCTAGTTTGCTGGGCATTGACACCTTGACAAGGAAATGAGACCAGGCAAGCAAGGGTGAAGGAATAGAAATATAACCATGGATAGTATACTCATTTCTGGGTGTGGGCTTTGCCTACCTTCTGCTATAACATGACTTTCTGCTCTATGTAAGGAAGTCACAATGTAGCTACATACAGGGTCCCCTAAGATTTGGGTATACAGTTATAAAGTAACAAACTGGGTACAACTGGGAGGCGACACTTGGATGGTGGGGGAATCAGAATATTGTGTACAAGCTTTATTTTCCTAATCACACTCCTGAAGTTGAGCTATGGGAGTAGGGGATCAGGGTCTGGACTTGAATCTGTTGAGATTTTAGCTGCATTTTCCTTTGTATTTAGAACCAGTTTAATTGAACTAGTTTTCCCAGTAACATTTAATTTACTTGTTTTTTCTTGTATTTAAAAAGTATGCCCAAATCAGTTTCTATTTTTTTGTTGTTTTACAGTTGACCCAGGGGAGCCCAGTTGAGAAGCAATATCCCATTTTTAATGGGTTTCTGCTTTATAGAACCCATTTCATTGTATATTTACCTAGGAGAACCCAGCTAAGATGTAATATCCTGTTTTCAGTGTGGTGCTGCTTTTACCAGTTTTACAATTTAGTTGCCCAGGAGAGCCCAGCTGAAGTGTAACATCTTGTTTTCAGTGGGGCCCTGCTTTTACCATTTTTGTTTGCTTTGCACGCATGTGCAAGAAACATAGTGCCATCTTCCTGTAGTTTTGTAGGTGTGGCACCATATCTTCCAATTCAGTCTGTGTGTTTGCAGGCATGGCCACAGTTCACTAATGAATGTTGCAGCTGTCTATGACAGCAGTTTAAAATGCAATGCCATACAGTTGAAAGGAGAGCTCCGGTTCAGTGAGCAGCGATAAGATAGTGTTGATTAGCATATTGCTGGCAATCCTACTTGTATACGTGTCTGCTTTCTTCCTGGAACATAAATTCAGTTTGAAGTGAACTTTTCCTAGGACTATCTTTCCGAAGGAGGCACAGGGTGCCCAATCCCTGTCAGCTCAATCCACACCCCAAAAGAAACAGACTTCCAGTTGCCATGCTGGGGAGCCCACCACACCATGGCACACATCTGTATGGCTAATGGGGTGCCCAATCCTGTCGGCTCCACTGCCCTTCCCAAAATAATCTTCCAGCTGCCACGCCTGGGAGCCCACCAGCGTGGCACAAGTCCCGTGTCATTGTCCTCGGTTCCACTGCCTCCCCAAATCTTCATCTGCCATGCTGGCAGCCCACCCCAACATGTCCAACAATGGCGCAGTCGTGTGTGAAATCATTGTTCGACAGCATAAGAAAATCACAGTGACACTGTCCATGAGCAGAGGTCTTAAAATGGCTATGTTAAAATTTGGTGACAAAAGTCCATAAATGACTGTTATGAGTGAGCATTGTAGCGTTTCCATGCACCCTCATAAGTTCATAAATTTGTAATATTTTCAGTCCAGATTTCCACCAGCGTTTTCCACACTTCCTTATGAACAGTACAGCTGTCATTTTTCACACCATGGCCAAAATGTGTTTTGGCTCTTCCAGCACAGAAATGTGTGGTCGCTGTGGGAAATCACTGTTTGGGACAGATTAAGAATATCACAGTGACACTGTTCATGAGTGGAGGTCCCAAAATGCCTGTATTGACAATATGCTGTAAAATCCCCAAACTAATTACATTACATTATGGGTGTGCATTGCAGTTTCTATGCACACTCATGACTTCACTATTTTTTAATATATTTTCACTGCAGATTTTCAACATTGCCATTTTTACACCTCCCCATGAACAGTACAGCTGTCATTTTCACATCCTGTTCAAAATGTGTTTTTGCACCTGTGGTGCCAAAATGGCCTAGTCACTGTGCAAAAGCAGCTTTGGCTAACAAACTGATATTGCCACTGTTCATGACGTGGGGTCACAAAAAAAACATGTTGAAAATTTGAGTGAAAATACCAATGAGTGCCTGCAGCATTAGGGTTTCCAACCATAACACCCCACCCTGTAGAGAATGACAGGCATCGGGTGTGACTTGGGATTGTCGCCTGTAATGCTCATACCATTCCACCCCACCCACACCCTGCAGCCAGTAAGAGGCATCGAGGTGCCTTGGACTCTTCGCCCAAAAGTTCACCCCATTCTGCTATACAGCACCCATCTCACCGTATTTACTGATGGAATGGGGTGAACATAAGGGCCAAAGACCTAAGGCACACCGACACTGTCGGTGTCTGCAGGGTAGGGTGTGGTGAAATGAATGTGGCCTATGCCTGACGACCAAAGGCACACCCTATGCCTGTCAGTGAACTGCAGGGTGGTGATGGGGTTGGTTTCAGTTCAGTACTTCACTGCCATTCCTATTATGCAGCTTTGTAACTCCTACACTACTAATGCCAATGCCAGCAAGCAAACATTCAGCACTGACAAATGCTTGTTAGGTTTACTTACACAGACATAAGCAGTAGACATTTTGCTACAAGAATGGCATTCAAGAGGTGTGTCACTGTCGGGTCCAGTACAGTTCAGGCTGCAATGAGCCTGACAGTGACAGTCCAGTGGTTAGCCATGCTGATCATGACACTGTTTTATTAATTGGTTTCATTATTTATTTTCCATATAGGTTTTTATCCTCCTGGAGAACAGGCAGCTTGCATCATCCTGCTCCTGTCTGCCACAGCTGTCTCCAGTCCTCCATAGTCGGGGTGGGGTATCTCAGATTGCTCTGGTGGCAGGCCCAGGAGAGGAAGGCCATCCTCTCCTCTGCCTCACATTTTTGTCCCATGTTGGAGCAGCTTGCATTAAATTTCGGTCCAGGTAAGAAAGGAATGGAGACGTTTACCTATTGTAATCCTGATTGGGTCAGGCATTACTACAGGAGGACCATTACCATCCTTTCACAGAACTGTGTTCATTCTACTCATAGAAATTAATAGGAGCTGGCCAGTGTGGTTATCCTCCCATTGCCCAATTTAAATTTAAATAAATATTTAATGTGGTCTCTATTCTATAATTCTACTCCCTGTTTGTCCACCCTTGAGATAACACCACCTCCAGTGTCATTCGTCACATTTATTTTGGCTGCCCACAGAACTCAGAAGAATTACTTTGTTGTTTGTTTTATTTTAAAGCAAAGTTTGCATTCCCTGGAGCTTCAGAAGACCCCTAAAGCATACTACAGCAAGAGTGTGTATGGAGGAGGTGTGTTTATGCTCTGGCAGGACATAAACTTCTTCACATGTGCACAGTGAGCAGTGACTCAGTGAGCACACAGTTAATAAAATTTCAAAGAAGTAAGTTGCAGACTCACCTTGTTTAGAGCCAGAGGAGATCAGAATCCAACTACCAGGTTGGAGGAGGCATTGGAGTACTGCACAATCATCTTTCTGGATGGCAAGTTAGGATGGCTTGAAGTAGGCAACCGATGAGGCAGGGGACAAAAGGAGAACTACAAAGCTGGTGTCAGTCCTGCAAACTACAGCAGGGATCACTGTATTATCACTCCCCGCCAGCTTCACAGACTCATCTTTGCTAGTCTCACTTATCACTTCATCAGCCTAGTCATTGTGCCACATGTGGCATAATACATGAAGGGTGGAAAGAATTAGTTGAAAGATCACACTTTTCACATTCTTAGCTGCATTTTATTAAAAATACAAAATAGAGCCTTTCTATATCTATTTTGCCTGATACATAATCAATCCAGTTTATGTAGAGACCAAGCCTGCCCGAGGAACTGATGGGTGAGTCATGAAACATTGCTGTTACTGGAATGGGCCTGTTCATATCTGTGTGATAACCGCAACCTTCACAGGGCCTGTATGGTTAGTTACAATTGTATTAAAACACTTCCTGGTGAGTTGGTCAGTTTCCATTATTTCTCTGTGTTGGGTCATCTAGACAAGGGTTTGTGTGAAGATCCGAATCCAGCTCCCAGGTCAGAGAAGTATGGGAGCATTGCATAGTTATGTATCTGAATGAGAAGTTAGGATGGCTTGAGGTAGGCAGCTGATGTGGGGCAGGGGCAAAGGAGAATAACAAAGTTGAGGTGATGGGAGTGAGGGCACCACTGGAATTAAGACAAGCTGTCATGGTTTCACAGAGCCCTAGGATCATCTGCCCAGCATGCTCTCTGCCTCCTCACTTGGCTTCTCCTGCCATGACTTGTTGCTAGCTGCCAGTGGCTGGGCATTACCAGGGGAGACGTTGTCCCCATGTTGGTTTTGCAGAAGTTCATGGTGCTGCTGCTGTCGAAGAACTCTGCCACACGCTACTCTTCAAGATGGTCTGCACTGAGAGGCTCCAACTACCCCAAGGAGAGGATTGCCATCTAGGAAGGAAGGAGCATGCTACTCTCTGGGGCTGGGGTATCTGTGCTGGGGTATGGGAGCGGGGGCTGATGTTGGGTATGGGATATTGTGGGGTATGGGGCTGTGGGATATGGGTGAAAAGATGTGGGTTGGGGGCTGTGGTATGAAGTTGAGGCTGTGGCAGATAGGGTGTAACTGTGGGGTTAATGGTTGGGGCTAGGGCAAGGGGGACACATTAACAAGATTATCAAAATAATCCCTATACAACTGTGCAAACTATTGGACAAGTGCTTAGCGAGGTACTGAAGGATCCTCATTATGTATGTTATACATTGGGGATTTGTGTACATATTATCCTGAATTGGACTTGGATTTACATTCACAGCAACATCTGAGCAATCTGCTGGACTGCTGTTGAGAGTGTGTCTGCATTAGCTGGAGAAACACAAAATTTTTGGGGTTTCACGAAACAAATGTACAAGGATTGCAAGATGTTTGTGCACAGGTCCAGCCACTTTGGAAACATTAGTGACAGTTTTTAAGTATGTGCTTTAGGATATATTGCACTTCTGAGTGGCTTGACTAGTCCATGGTCAGAGCAAAATTCCTTTACTGTGGTTTCAGACCTTGATTGCATGCCTGGGAACATACTGTACAAGACAGAACTGTGGCATTTGAAGCATGCTTACTACTATCCTGACAAAAGCCACAACATAAGGAGACATGTGAAAAACATTTAGAGTTTGTGTTTTAAAAGTTGCACATTCCTTCCTTGCATCCTTGTTTCACATTAGCATTGTTTGTTAGCCTCCGTATGTGTGGTCTAGTGGTTAGAGCAGAACCTTAAGAACTGGGAAAAGGGGAGGTAACCAAATACTTTGTGACCTTGAGCAAGCCACTTAACTTCCCAGTGCTCCAGGCCACCCAGTTGTGAAATAGTATAAGAGGTTAAACCACAGATTTCATATCTGTTTTTATTGCAACAGTTGTTTTCGCTATGTGAGACATAGGGTTTCTGAGAAGTAAAATGAGTTATGTACCTGTAATGTGCTGACATTTGAGAGGTATGTTTATACTGTGGCCATGGTATAGCCTTGCTTTGTAATTCTAGAAGAAATAAGAAAACTGAAGGCGAATAAAGCCATGGGGCTGGATGGTATCCACCCTAGAGCACTGAAAGAGCTTCAGGAAGAAATTGCTGCACCGCTAGCTAACCATTTCAATAAGTCACTAGAAAGTGTCAGAGTACTTCAGGATTGGAAAAGGCAGCAGTAGTGCCTTTGCACAAAAGTGGAAGCAGGAGGAGGCAGTAAACTACTGCCCAGTAAGCCTGACCTCAGTGGTAGGAAAATCATGGAGTCATTGCTTATGGAAAGAATAGTGAAGTATCTAGAGGAAAGTGGAAAACCTAACCCCAAGATGCTCATGCCAGACAAACATGATTGATTTCTTCAGTTGGGTAACCAGAATGGTGGACCATGGTGGGGTGGTGGACGTGGCCTACCTGGATTTCAGCAAAGCCTTTGATACTGTTCCGACAGGAGACTACCTAATAAACTGGAACACACAGGCATTGGTCAGAAGATAGTCAACTAGATTATAAACTGGCTTCAAAATAGGACCCAAAGAGTTTTGGTCAATGGATTAATATCAAGGGAGGGCAGGGGTGACCAGTGGATTCCACAAGGCTCAGTGCTAGGTCAAGTCCTCTTATAGGCGACATCACTGATGGACTGGAAAGGAAGATCTGCCTGTTCACAGATGTTACAAAGCTCTGCAACAGGATGAACACACGAGGAGCCTCTGGCATGGAAGCTGATCTCAAAAATCTGGAAGAATGGTCAAGGAACTGGCAGTTGAAGTTTAATGCCAAGAAATGTAACGTAATGCACCTAGGAAAGCGAAACCCAGGTAATAAGTATGTGCACTGTAAAGACATCAATTAGAGGAGATGAAGGTGGAATGGGATCTTAGGCCAGTCATTACTGATGACTTGAAGGTAGGAAAACAATGTGAAAAAGCATTGCATAAGGCCAGTGGCAGGATGCATATGCAGGGTATTCTGTGATGAAAGCTTAAAGTGATCATACCACTTACAGATCCTTGAAGAGGCCACACCTGGAATACTGCATCCAGTTCTGGAAGCCTCAACTGAAAAAGGATATTGACCATTTAGAGATGGTACAAAGAAAGGCAACAAAGATGATGCAGGGCTACACCATGAGCCATATGAAACAAGACTCAATGAGCTGAATTTATACTCTTAAGCAAAGAAGAAATAGGGGACATGATAGAAACATTTAACTACGTTAAGGGAATTAAAACTCAGACAGGAATCCTTTTCCAGGAAAACAAGGCTGCACGTACAAGAGGGCACAAACTGCGTCTGGTGGGAGGTGGGTTCAAAAAAACTCCAGGAAGTACTTTTCACTGAGAGAGTGATAGACCCATGGAAGAGCCTTCCAACAGAAGTGATAAATTCAAGGACAGTAAGAGAGTCAAACTCGCTTGGGACAGGCATTGTGGGTAACATAGGAAGAAAGACAACTGGGGAGGGGTAGAAACTTTGGGCAGACAAGATGGATCATCCGGTCCCCATCTGCCAACTTTTTCTTATGTTCTTATCTTCTGACAGTATGTGCCCACAGCAGATGCGTGCTGATGGAGGATGAAGTACTGTAGATACATCAGCACAGTAACCAGCCCACCTCCATCTGTGTAGCTGTCCTCATGGTCAAGAGGTGCTGTCCCCAGCCTGGCATATTCAATTTCAGAAACTTAATGTGGCTGTGTAGGGTATCAGGCATTCCAGTTTCACTGGGACATGTCAGTTTCTGCTAAAATCATGCTCTGTCTCTTGCTGACATAACAAACAGCTCTCTCTGGCAAGGGGTTGTATTTCTTTATGGCATGCTGCTCATGAACCTTTGTTTAAGTTAAACATTTTTCTACCAAGGAAAGCCCTGTTGAGGTACAGAATTTCATTTTCATGCAGGTCCCATGTAGACAATGGCAGACAATTTACTAGGTGAATTTTTCTAGGCTTTACATTGCATTTGGTGAAAGGGACTGTATCTTTAAAAATTCAAATCTGCTAGATGGAGTTTTCTGCAACAAAGCCCAGATATATCAGGATTGGTCTCTTAAAATTTCAGATTTGTTAAATTAGAGTCTGTATGACAAATGCTGAGCCTCCACCCTCATCAATATTCTCTTGACTGGGACAAGCCAGTATGTGTGTTCAGTGTCAAGCCAGTGGTGCCAGCTGCAGCTAATGTATTGAAACTTTCATTATAAAGTGGATAGGAGAAATCCTGAAAGCTGATTGTTTCAGCCCGTCTTTGACCCATATTGATCTCAGTATATGATCCAAAACTAATCACCAGGACCAGCCATTTCTAACACTTCAGGTTCATTTTATAATAGCAATAGTACACTCCAGGGTGTGGTATATCATGGCATATGATCTCTTCTTGGGTGGTTGAAGGCACTTGGTGTTGCCTCATGGCTCATAATGCCCAAGTGTGAAAATATCTCATGATATACCACACCTACCGTATTATTTTCAATATTTTGAACCCAAATTTTCAATGTAGCCATTTTTTCACACCACCTCATGAATAGGATAGGTGTCGTTTTAAAATTCTAAAACATAGTTTTGCACTTGTGGCACAAAATTACATTTCAGGCAGTATTGTAAATGACACCTGTCATGTCTGGGGAGGATCATAAAAATGCTATGTTAAATATTTGGAATCAAAATGTCAAAACAAAACAAAAAATATGAAGAAATGTTGTGTGGAGGCCTGGCCATTAGCCCACTGGGAAATGGATTGCATTCCTGTGCCAGTGAATTGAGTTTGAGGCAGGGGTCAGGGACTTGCCTGCCCAGCATGAGGATGGTGGCCAGCACTGTTGTACCCACTGCTCTGAGTTGGGAGATATTGAGCAGTTTTTCTGTTGCACAGCCAACACCTCGTGACAGGATGGGGCACCTTCCCTGCTAAGGTGTTGATATGAGTGTCATGGCCTGATGAGGCCATGTACTGCAGCAGGAGAAAGTAGGTTTGGTTGAAAATGGAGCTTGAAATATCTACACTATTCTCTTAATTTCATTCTTAAATGGTCCTGCTCCAATTTATTTATTGAGCGTTTCACCAGGAAAGGCACACTGAACAACAAGTTGCTCATCTCCCAATGTGTCCTGGGGAAGGGGTAATTGAAATACATACAATCAATATTTTACACAGCATTATACATGAAATAGTGATGAGGTTACAAATAGTGATAAACAACAAGTTAAGTGCAACAGAATGTACAAATCACACAGAGGTAAATCAAGGGACAATGGTCCAGTGCTAAACATCAGGGTATACAAACTAGGCAATGAGGAGTCTAGCATTAATAAACCTGGCAAAAATGTGGCTAGTTAAAGATATAGATCAAATGAAGAGTAGGGATGCAGGGGAGCAGAGGAAAGGAGTAGTGATATACCATTTAGTGAACAGTTAAGGAGATGACAGGGAGGACTGGGAGATTAGTTGCAGTTACAATTTACAGAGAGGTAATTTTGAAGGGCTGAAGAGATGGAGGTAGTGAGGATCAATGAGGATCCAATGGATCCATTAGCCAATGATGATACAATTTCACAGTCATAAAAAGGAAATTCATTTAAAATAGAGGATAGTGTATGAGCAGTCATACAAACAAGGATATTCTTGTCGAGGTTTCCTTGGTAACAGATGACCTCGAGTGCACAGCTTCGAGAGGTGCTCTGTTACCAAGGGAACCCCAAATACAAGAATATCCTTAGTTTATGTATGACTGCTCATACACAATCTTCATAGTGTATGGGCAGTCACGCCTAGAAAATCACACAAAACCAGCTCGTAGACACCGGAGAATAGAAATGTTAACATTTTCTTTTTTAACTGACACAGTGTGCTTAGATGTTTCTGCAAGTTCAAGTTAAAAAAAAAAACTGTGTGGCAGCATCCCAGTTTTCTGCTGCAGTAGTGACATCACTACTGCAGCAGAACAGCTTCATGATGTCACTACTGCAGCAGAACAAGCATATACCAGGCATAGAATTCCACGCATAACAGCATTCCACCATACACTATATATAGAATAGTGGATGGTGACCATCCACAACAAGGCTGTGTTTCCCTCGAGGGATGTTGATGACATTATAGAGACCTTGAGAGTGACACTCAAGAAGTCTCACTGATATCATCAACATCCCAGAGAACACAGCCTTGAATTAATGGATAGTGACATCCACTTTTATATATTATATAGTTAGGACTTATTGTTTTTGAAAACTGTTGGTTACCTCACAGTTCCTGCTCCCGCTCTACATCACCACTGCCACTCATTTTGGGTTCACTGTGCTCCTGCTGGCTGGGGCTTCTCAGTCCTGCTCACTCGCTCTCACAGCAGCAGTTTCATTTTTAGAAATTAAACTAAAAAAATTGTTCCATGGCATGAAGCCATCTGAGGCTATTTGTGTGTAGGCGGAGTAGGATCCACTGCTCTGCACCTGCTTAATCGCGCTGCCATTTTTTCCTTTTCTTCTACTATGCAGCTATTCAAGTCAGCCAATCAGGAGGTAGGACAAGGCTGAAAAGTTTTTGTACTGTCGATGTGACATCAGAACAATAGTTCAACAACTTTTCTGACCTTTGAACTGTCCTACAACAAGATTTGAAAAGTCACTGATTTCTATCTACAATAAGCCTAACCAAATACTATAAAACTATGCCAGTGTAGACAATTTCAGTATTACGACTCTTGTTACTAAATAGTTAATTTTCTCTCTGTGCTATCTATACCCAGCAAGTACACTTTTTTTTGTTTTTTTTGCAGTTTTGGCCAGGAAAGGCACACTAAGCCAAAACTTGTTTCCATGTGCTTACAAGCAAGCAAATATTTGGCATTGACAAATTCTTGTTTTCAACTATGCCCATTTCATATTTTGTCACTGTGGTCTGGTACTTTCATCTATTTCATAGCCATCCCTACCTGCTGCAACCCTCAGGAATTCAGCTCCATCCAGATCCCTTTCCACTTACATGTCTCATTGGTATGTCGTGATGTTGCATGAGTCCCCCATGAACCTCCAGGTGTGGGCTAGGAAAACCCAACATACCTTATGATGGATAACTCTCCTTCCCAGCACAAGGCCAAGCAAGCTTCTCCTGGCAGGCCTCAAATGCAATGAGGCAAGCTCCTCAGGGCTGGTGATGGAGCAAGATTGATAGACTGGCCTCTAGGTGAAACTGGGTTACATAAATGACATTGTCTTCTTAGCTCTGCTGATATACTGTTCCTCAGGTCCTCCTCTCTTTCCATCCAGGCATTGAGGCATGCCCAAAAGAAATATTGATGTCACCACATTGTCAGATGCATATTACCATTCACCTTGCCTCTGTTCATTGTTCCAAGGGATGAACAGAGGGTTAAACAAAGTTTCTTCCTTACCCAGGGAAGAATGCATCTTGCTGAGATGCTCATTCTTCTTCTAGCAGACTATGATAATCAAGGCTTGGGATGTGAACCTGGGCAAGTGACATGTAGAGTGATTCCACAGCTCCTGAACTAATGGGCCATTCCAAAATAATATAATATGTATCTAGTAGTTTATGGTCTGGAACATAGTAAGGCATGTAATTTATGTCTGTATCAGGTTGTACAGGTGACTGGCTAGTCCTACCTGAGTGCTAACTAAGGTTTGAGGAGGGTGCCAGTTAGGGATTCTAAAAGAAAATGCAACTCACTGCTTTATAGGCAGCCCATTTCTCGGCCAACATGAAGAAAGATAAGCACTCTGGCAGCTTGTATTACTGCTGTTTATTGCACTAAATAAATCCAAGTGACATAACCAGTACAAGAAGTACAAAAGGTTATGTAACCCCCTACAAATGGGGGTCACTAAAAAGCCTTCCTTAGGTGAGCCTAAATGCTCTCCACGGGCTGGTGTCCTGTATTTCAGCCAATTTAAAAAGTAATTTAGTGAGAGTGCCTAATGCCTCCATGTACTGTCACTTTAAAAGCTGCCAAACTGCAGTATAATTGATTTGAACTGGGGACTGTGTGTTTCCTGCTTGAGTCCTGCCTGGGCCACTGAGCAGATTGCTCCATTTCTGCAGTCGCTATATGCACTGGGGGAGCCTTTCAAAAGATGTAACTATCTGCTGGTAACTTGTTAGAGTGATAATGACAGTACAGTTTGTCTAACCTGCCTTTCTTGCAGCTGGGACTCTGTGTGTTTTGCCCTCCATTTCGGATCTGAACTGCTAAAAGGCCAACCAATGGGGAGGGTTCCTCAAAATGGAGCCTGCTGGCAAATCAGAACTTGGACTCTCAAGTGGAGCCAGCCACAGGGGCTTGTATGAAGAGAGCCTCTGGGAAATGTAGTTTAGACCCTGGCACCTTTTTCACCAATAGAGGGAGCCTGTTGTGACTGACAAGAAGGCTCAGCCAATGGAAACCTTTTGATTTGAGGAATGCCCAGACTGCCTTCTGGAGAGTCAGTCGGAGCATGGAGCTGGAAGAGTGAGCAGCTCGTGGGCTGCTGCCCACGGGCAGCGCGGAACCGCATGGGAGGCCTGAAAAGGCCTGTCTGTCATCAGCTTTCCTGAAGGGAGAGAAAAGGACTGTGTTTTCTTGGACCAAGTATCCGAACTTTGTGTGTAAAGGAAAGCAGTTGTTGTGGCCTAGATCATGGGCAACCAAGTATGGAGAAGAAGTGAAGAAGAGGAACCTTGATTTTCAGACTGAGATTCGAAGAGGAAGCAAATGCTGAATGCCCTGAGGTTTGGGGCGAAGAGAACGCTTTGCAGTTGGAAGTGGGTGGGAAACCGCCCTGTGTGTTAGATGCAGCAGTTGTTGCGCAGTAGTTCACACAGGAAGCGCGTGTGAGGCCTCAAGTAGGCCTGCAGCCGTTAGTAAGCATTGTTCGGACCGAATCTGAGCTGTCAGAGTGAAAGAAGAAGCTGAAGTCATTTTGGGACCAGACTTAACCTGAAGAAGACCGAAAGTGTGCAGAATGCGATCAGCCTGTCAGGACTCTGTGGTCTGGTACAGTAAGTGACCTTTACATATAAATGTGCGTAGTGCTTGTGGGGATTGAGATTTGAGTAATTCCCCATGCTGTGAACTGTGTGCTGTGCTGGGAGTGTAATTCTCAGCAAGATTTGGACTGAATCTGAGATTGAGTCAGAGAAGAATGCCTCTGTAGCCAGGCTCAATCTCCTGAAGTGACCAGCTGCTTGCCTGGTAGTGTTCTGTGTACATATAAAATGTGCAGTGAGCTGGAAATCATAGCCAACATCACTTGACTGCATCTGCCTGCACTGAGTGCAAGTGAGCCCTGCCACAAGGGCTAGGCTAGCTGTTCTGTTTCTCCTAGCAGTCCGGGACAATCTGCATCCCATCCAGCTTTCAGCAATGAATCTGTGAGTACAAATCAGGGTAGCTCCCTGCCTTTCTGATTGTCAAAATACATGATGTTTCATCTGATTTCTTTTCCTTCCTTTCTTCATGAACTGAGCCATCCAGCTCTGGATTACAATTGGGTATTGTGCAAGTGTTTTTCTATCACAGGGACCCAACCAGCTGCACTGATCCTGGCTAGCCCCCGCCATCCTGGGTACCCAGTAAGAGTGACATTTGGGACTCTGAATATGCACACAGTACTGTGATTATTAATGTGTCTAACCTAACTAACCTGATTTCCCCTTTCCTTGTTACAGCTCCTTAAATAAATCAGATCTGTTTGTTTCAGCAAAGTTACACTGACTGAGGTATTCGTTTGTGTTAAAGTATTGTACTGTAGCTATCGTGTTGCATCATCTTGTTTTACAGGAGATCTCCAGAGTCAAGCTGACTAAACCAGTCTTGGGGGTAAGTGTAAATAGTGAAGATACTCATGGTGTATTGTGTGGGCCACTAGTAGGAATAAAAGGGTGTCTCAGTGTCCCAGAGGGCTGTGACCAAGTTAGTCGAACTGTTGCAAACCCTGACCTCTGGGTGGAGGCACCGCCATAGAACCTAGGCCCCTCAACCTGTTAGCAGTTAGGCAGGCAGGGGTAGTAGCCCTTGGGATAAGCATACCTAGGGGTTACAGATTAAAACAACTGACAAGCAAGCCCCAGCACATTGAGCACTAACTCTTTTCAGGAAGCCCCTGAGGAAGAGTTAGTACTCGAAGAACCAGGGCTCGCTTTATCAGTCGGTTTCACCATTTGTACTTTTGTACTCATTATATTGCTTGGAATTTTTAGTGCACTTAACAGCACTAATGTAAGCTGCTGGAGAACACAACTGGGGATGTAGCTCAGTGGTAGGCGTGTGCTTTGCATGTGTGAGGTCCGGGTTCAATCCCTGGCATCTCCAACTTTTGTAGTTGCCGCTTTGGTACAGTGGCAGAGCTGGTGCCTGAGGTGAACAGGGCACTAGGTTCAAGACTTGCCCAGGGTAGCAGGAAGGACCCCAGACAGTGGCTGGCAGCAGGAGCTGGGCTCAAGGTCTGCAGAAACAATCAGATAACAATTTAGCAGTGTCTGAGGTTAGAGTGTTTTAAACGGCCTTCCAGAGGAGGTTGTGGAGTCACAAACAGTGGTGGAATTCAAGCATGCAAGGGACAGTCATAAGGCAATTCTAGGGGTGGGGTAGGAAGAAGTAGGCTGCTGGTTAACTAGGATCTGCAGCTTATCCATCAGGTAGGGAAATGGGCAGACTGGGTGGGCCAATGGTCCTTATCTGCCGTCAAATTCAAATTCTATGAGAGCTCATCCTTCTTTGTTTTGGCAGCTTTTCATGATGAGCACCCACCTCTCTATGAGCACATCCATCTTTGTTTAGCACATTTTCATGGAATGAACTACTTTTCAATATAAACTTGAAAAGGAAGTTTGCTGGATGTATGATCAAGAATTTATTTACTTACATGATTGGATATGAAATCTGCTTAATTCTAATCAAGTATTTCACTTGACAGTTCTGGGAAAGATCACTGAGGGTTCCACAATTTTCACCTTTGTCTCACCTAAACAAGTCAAGTTGCAAACCACAAGACAGTTTTCTCCCTAATTATGAATGTAGCAATTTAGAGTTTTAATGTTGCCACCTGTAAAGTGTGGCAGGAAACAGTTAGTTGCCCTTTTGTCATTCAGACACATAAAATCACTGAAGCGATTGCTTAGATTGTATCCAAGGAACCAGTGTAGCATACCTTTAGAACATCTCAGGTTAATAATCGTGTGCCATTATCAGCATTTGCACAGGTGCATCGTGATTTTCTGCAAATAAAGCATATAAAGAAACATTTTGAAGATTCCGCCTGATAGTGACCTAGGTTTAAAATCTACAACAGCATGTAATGAGAAAATAGAAGCCAGTGATTACAGTGAAAATGATAAGAGAATACATTTGTTGAGCATTTAGCTATAGTGATGTGTTCTGTACTACTGTATAAAATGAATCTCTCAAATAATTAACTGATTAAAAAATCCCATTTACAGTGTGCGAGGACTTATATCAGCAAAGTACCCCTGAGCTCCTCACAAGTACAGCAGTCATGACTGAGTACAGAAACAGCAAACACCTCATTCATAGGCAGTTACAGTTGCATTAAAGTGCACAGTTTTGACACATTATTAAAAAGTAACAAATAGCCTCATTAGTGAGCAATGACTTTGATTTAAAACAAGTGGCCCTCCATGGCAGTTAAAATGTATTGCCAAATGTGTAAGCTTAACGCACATGGGGCAACAAATCCTAGCGATGAATGTAGGATGGGGAAGTAGTGCTGAAAGTCACAACTGAGGTAAAGGACTTGGTTGGCAGCAAAATTTCAGACAGTCTGAAGACATCAATACAACAAAATAGGGCATTGGATAGGACAACTAGGATGTTGAGGCATAGGGAGGGGAATCGCCAGCAGGAGAAGGAACATACTGCTACCACTGTATAGATCACTGGTTTGTTCTCACCTTAAGAACTATGTGCAACTTTTAGTCTGCATCCAAAGAAGGACAGGGACAGAGCAGAGGCACTACAGAGGAGGGTAACCAAGATGATCGGGGACTGCAGGAAAGGATGCATGAGGATAGGTTGTCAAACCTGTACATGTACAAGCTTGAGGCAACAAGGAGAGACAGGACATGGGTGAGACATAACAGTATTTCCATGGGGTAAATAAAAAGGATTGCAGAGAATTGTTCAGACTGGATAGGAATGCAAACACCAGAGGCAACTCCATGAAGCTTGGGGGAAGGGTATTTAAGAAAGATACCAGGAAGTACCTTTTCACAGAAAGGATGGAGGGATGGAACAAGCTGCCAAATGAAGTGGGACAGATACAAGGGTTTGGTAAAGACTGTACCACACAGGAAAGGGTGAAGAAGGGTGAAGAGCCACTAGGTTCTCACATTCAACATTACTTAGGTAAGACTAGGTAAGCATAATGGGCCTAGGGCCTTTTTATCCAACAGATTGCATGTTTCTAGTTTCTAAAGTATAAAAATTGGAAGTCCGTAATGTCTCCATTCACTTGATTAGGAGCACCACAGCACTTGCCAAACAGTTTTGTTAGAGATGTAAACCAGACAGTGGAAGGGATCTGATTATGGGCTCCTCAGAAACAAAATATGATACTCTCAGAAAATGCAGTAATTAAACAATTTAGAGCCTATACTGGCTGCCTTATATGGAGTTACTGGTACCTGTTCCATTTTGTGTCTTTCAATAAGTTGCACATAACTGGTACTCTTTAAAAGGAGAGGTTTTCACCTTTGCTTTGTTAGATTACTATAGAATGGAGTTTGATTTACTATAGCACCACTCATTTACATTATATCCCAAATCACTTTTTAGGGTAATGAGTTAGATAATGATAGAGCAGAAGACTTTATATAGCAGCCACAAAGAACACACTTGCCAGACAAACAGCTGTATTGCATGGAACCTGTGTTACTGAGAGAGGAAATGTTGACCAAGATTCCACAAATGATGTCCAATCCCAACTCTACGAAAAGCACTTTGAGATTGTTACTTCAAGCAACAGTATTTGTTAATTGGGAAAATTATTCACCACAGTTTTTTTTTTATTAAAATGGCTTTCTATAGTCATATTCAGTATCTTCTTAACTTCTAGATATTTTACAAACTGGTTTAATAACTATTTTTGAATTAATGACTCAAGTAATTAAGATGGCCTTCACTCACAATATTTAAAAATCTTCTCCGCTGAGAGACTGTACATGCTGGATATATTCTGTTGTATATACAGAGGATATACTCTAGATGCATATTGTAGCTGTATTATGATGGTACTAGTACATGTTTCTGATGGCCAGCAGCATCACACCATAATGCACAGGGAAACTCCAGACCTCACCCAACAACTAACACATCAAAATCTGGCCAATGGAAATCATGTACACAAATGCTCACAGTCTGGGAAACAAGATCCTAGACCTGCAGGCAATAATGACAAAGGCTAAACTGGACATAGTAGCCATTAGTGATACATAGTTCACCAGTAACCACACTTGGGAGACTTCAGTACCTGGCTATGTACTGTTCAGAAGAGACCAAGGTGCAAAAAGGGGTGGTGGGTGGCCCTTTATGTCAATGAAAATATCAAGCTACAGAAATTCAGAATACACATAAGGAGTCAGAAGAACTGTGGGTCACCGTGGAACAGGAAATGGGACAGTCATATAAACTGGGGTTGTCTACAGGCCTCCAGACCAGGAGGAGGACATAGACACATTACTGTTAGAAGATATACAAAACATGACAGCTAAAGGGGAAATTCTGATAATGGGAGACTTCAACATGCAGATATAGATTGGTCAATACCAGCAAGAACATCTGCCAGAACTAGATACATAGTGGATTCCCTGCAGGGAAGAGCCTCAAACAACTGGTACAACAACCCACAAGAGACAGGGCTATCCTAGATCTAGTACTGACTAACAAAGAAAGAATCACAGATCTCCAGGTAGAAGGTCACCTGGGGCCAGTGACCATCACAAGTTATGGTTCAGTTTGGCCACTAGAACTAAATCATCCCATTCCAAGGCAAAATATTGTACTTCAGAGGAGCTGACTTTGATAAGATGGGCAACAGAGTTAAGCTAGCCCTGGCAAAAAGAAATACAGGTGAGGGGACAGGCAAAGTGGGAAGCATTAAGGATGCAATACTTGAAGCAACATGCCATTGTGTTAGAGAGAAAAGGAAGTGCAAAGAAGAAGGAAACCACTTTGGTTCTCAAAACAGTAGCAGAAAAGGTCAGAGCCAAAAGGCTGGCCTTCAGGAAATATAAGGGAATGCAGTGGATGACGATAGGGAGGCATACCAAACTTCCCTAAGGAAGGCAGGGAAGGCAGTAAGGCAGGCAAAGGCCCAAACCAAGGAAGCACTAGTACGAACAATGAGTAAGAAGGTGACAAGACTTTCTACAGATACATTAGTGAAAGGAGAAAGTCCAGAGGGTTATTACTAAGATCAAGGGGATAAGGGAGCGTGTGAGGAGGAGGACCATGTAAGCATCTATCCTAAATAGATACTTCTGCTCAGTATTTACTGAAGAGAAGGTTGGGCAGGGCCCACAGCTCAGCACCATGGACATGGGGGAGGGAGGTGTGCACTAGGTGTCCCTTCACAAAAAGGGTCCTATAAGAGCTCGATAAGCTCAGGGTGAACAAGGCAATGGGACCAGATGGCACACATCCCAGGGTACTAAAGGAGCTAAGGGTGGAACTAGCAGAGCCATTATCAGAACTGTTCAGTGAGTCTCTGAGCATAGAGAGGTTCAAGACTGGAGTAGGACTCATGTGATCCCGCTCACAGAGTGGTAACAGGAGGAGCAGAACTACAGCCCACTCAGTCTTACCTCAGTAGTGGGCAACATTATGGAAGCACTCCTTAAGGAAAGGATAGTGCAACACCTGGAATCCATAGGAGCACAGGATACAAGACAGCATGGGTTTGCAACAGGAAGGTCCTGTCAAACTAATCTCATAGATTTTTTTGACTGGGTAACCTGAGTGGTGGACCAGGAAGCAGTTGATGTCTCATACCAACACCTCCAGTAGACTTGTTTAACATCAGGTTGATTTATTTGGATTTATTAGGAAATTAAAGCTGCCTGGCATTTTTGAGAAGAAGGAGATTTACCAGTGTATAATAATATGGGCTATGAAAAGGACTTTCCTCTACTGTGGAAGAAACCACAAGAATTGACAGTTTATCAGAATCAGCATTGGCACAAGAGGATTTCCTGGAGCAGAAATTTTGGGGACAAAACTTTCTGGACAATGTGGACTTAGATGAACTATTGACAGATCAAGATCCTGTTATATCTGATACCTTTCTTTATTACAAGCATAACTTTTAAACCTAAGTCGATCTTTACTCCAATAGGTCTGGCGCATCCTATGATCTTAGTGTTTGAAAAAGCTGTAGAAAATGAAATTTACAAAGCTATGGAAGGGAAAAATTCCATTCAAACATGAACATACAGCCTCAGGGAGCTGAGGGACCTGCAAGGTATAATAATAAAACCTTCTGATAAGGGGAAAACATTGTGTTAATACCTGAAGACTCTTATTTTAAAAAAGTGTATGATTTGTTATTAGTTGATGAAGATTATTGCAAACTGAGTTCTAATCCTACCACTGCAATTCTTTCTGAATCAGATTGTTTGGTAACTAGAGCATTGGAACAAGGTTGGATTACATTTTCAGAAGCAGGTTTATTAAACCCAGATACCCAGTTATCCCAACATTTTATATTTTGCCAAAATTACATAAACATAGCACAGATCCCCTGGACGTCTAATTGTCTCTGGAATAGGTTCACTTACAGAAAACCTGGGAATATATCTAGATTTCTTCTTACAGCCCTTTGTCACTACCATAAAATCCCACATTTAAGATACGATGCATCTATTGTTTAACATCAAAGGCATTAATTGGTGTTCACTTTAAATGGCTAAGAATAGATGTTTCTAGCCTGTATACGAGCATACCACACAGTAAGGGCCTTCAGGCTGCTGAATATTTTTGGGAAAAAAGTGGACTCTGGTCAAGTACCTATTGAATTTATATTGGAAGGCTTAGAATTTGCATTGACCTATAATTACTTTATATTTAATAAACAATATTATTTGCAACAAAGATGTACAGCAATGGCTGCATCTTTTGCACCATCTTACGTGAATTTATACATGGGCCATTGGGAAGATATTTATATCCATGGATTACATAATCCTTTTTGTAAAACATATTATTCACTGATGGCACTTTATTGATGATATTCGTGTATCTGGGATGGCACTGAACAAGAAATAACACAATTTATGGAGTACATTAATAATAAAGATTTCAATCTAATGTTTACATATTGTATGAAACAAGAACAAATACATTTTAGATATCATATTGTTAGGTCTTCACAGTGGTGAAATAATTACATCTTGCTACAGAAAACCGTTAGCAGCAAATACTATTTTGCACTACAAGAATGCACATCCTAAACATTTACTTCAGTCTATCCCTTATTCACAGTTCATCTGAATAAGATGCAATTGCTCGGATGACACTTTATTTGAAAACAAGCTACAGAACTAGTAGAGCGTCTTTTGAAAGGGGATATGAACATGGTGCAATAATAGAAGCCCTCAAAAGTTAAAATACTTGACAGAGAAACACTATTAACGCCAAAAGAAAAAACTACAATTGACAACAACCCTGTCACTATGGTACTTGATTTTAGCCTAGTGTCAGGTCAAATAGGTAGCAATATCTTTAAACATCGGTCCATCCTGACTACAGACCCTGAATTGCTAAAATGTGTAGGAAACTCTCTGAGGGTTACGTTTGAGAAGGAAATCACTAGCTGATGTTTTAACAAGTAGCCATTTTCGATTGAACCTTTAAATAAGACATGGCAACCTGCTCATCCTAATGGCTTCCACAAATGTGGTTTTGTAACATCTGTTCATATGCTTCTGAGGGAAACTTATATCCATCCCTTAAACATGATTTGGTGACACATATTTAGCAATTTCTCACTTATCACAGCACTTATGTGGTTTATGTAGTGTGGTGCCCTTATGGCTTACAATATGTAGGTATGACTACCCATTTCCTAAAAGTACATATACAGGAACATATACATGCCATATATAATCATAGTTTTGGAAACATGTTGGAGCACATTTTCAGTTTTACATAATGCAAACCCTAGAGGTTTAAAATTTACTGCTCTAGAATGTGTCCCACCCGTATTCGGGAGGTGACAGACTTACAATTTACAACAAAAGGAGAGTTGGTGGATTTTCCACTTACAAACACTCAGCCCTCATGGTTTAAATGAGGATTTTGATTTAACTCCCTACTTGAAAAATAATAACAGCATTAAACTATAGATTTGATAGTTTATTTCTGGATAAAGGTTTTGGCATGATTGAATCATTTTCCCGATTTCTGAGCCACCCATGTAGATGTTTAACTGTTTTCTCGTTGTTTAACTGTCTTCTCTTTTAATATATCCTCATGTGTTTTCTTTTCTCGTTTACAGATTTTATTCTGTTTGCTAAAAATATCATGAAATAAGCCAGAATGCTTACATCTTTGAAAATCCTCAAGTTGGCAGATTTGTTCTTTAAAATACTATGATATAAGCCAGAATGCTTACACTCTTAAGAATTTTCATTGTGATATTTATTTTGCTTAAAATGCACTCTGTTATGTGTTTATTGAATGAATTACAAATGAATGTGATCTCTAAATCCTTTTATTTTTTTTTCTGTTTCTGTACAAACTTCTTTCTAATATGTTAAAGGATATTCAGGATAAATTTAGGATGTGAAATAATTAAAATGATCTAAATGTATTTTTGTTGACCTTTGCAGCCACTCATGACCTCCTATTAATTAGAGTGCTTGTAAGTTTTGGTCAGCACCAAAAGAAGCTGATAATAAGTTGAAACTGTTGATAATAACTAGTGGATAATTATTTGAATGTTTAATTTATTGTATAGTTTCTCCTTAAAATAAGACATTATATATCCTTAACAAAATAGTATTTCTATAAGTGAGTAAAACACATTATTCTTATTTGTCATGTATCACTTATATGCCATTTGACCCCTTCATGTACAAATCCCTCTGCTTTCACCAAAATCCCCTTTTCTTTAATTCATAATGGTCTATTTATTCTGGTTTAATATTTCACTATGTGAATGATTATTTAAATAATAAATGTGTAATAGGACTAAGTCAGGATTGTACTTCTGCGTTTCTTGTTACTTTTCTCCTTCAGAATTAGGATTTTGTATGCACCTTTCTGAAGATAATATTATTCTTTAAGTGCTATTTCCTTTTAGCTCTGTGTAATTATGAACAGTTATTTACTAATTATCTGCATGACTGATTGAATCATTTGCTATGTATAAAAGGAAAACAAGTTTGTACTGCATTCATACCCCTGGAAGACCTAATGGTCAAGGCACTAGGGTTTTGTTTTTGCTCTGCTATCTCCTTGCTTGAAATAAATAATACACCTTAAAATGGTGGAAACTGACTTCTGGAGTGCTGGTGCTTTATTTTTGGATGTCTCCTACCTTGACTTCAGCAAAGCTTTTGATACTATTCCCACAGAAGATTGATTAATAAGCTGGGTAGGCTCGGTGGGGTCAGGCGTTGGTCAACTGGGTGGTAAACTGGTTGAGGGCAGAAAACAGAGAGTGGTGGTAAATGGTATACAGTCAGAAGAGATGCAAGTCACAAGTGGGGTACCTCAGGATCAGTCCTGGGGCCAGTCCTCTTCAATATCTTCATCAGTGACATTGCAGATGGACTGGTGGGTAAGGTTTGTCTGTTTGCAGATGACACCAAGATCTGCAACAGAGTAGATGATCCAGATGGGGTGGGCAGAATGAGAAGAGATCTGGATAAACTAGCAAATGGTCGGAAGAGTGGCAACAGGGGTTTAACACAAAGAAGTGCAAGATCATGCACATAGGGAAGAGAAACCCTGAAGCCACCTATAGGCTGGGAGGGAGTTGCTGGCAGTCACAAGGGAAGAAAGAGACTTGAGCGGCATCATCACCCATGACCTGAAATCACCCATGCAGACCTCTAAAGCAGTAGGTAAGGCTAGAGGGATGTTGCGGTGTATTAGTAGAGGTATCACAAGTCGGGAAGAGGAGGTAATAATCCCTCTTTATAAGATACTAGATAGGCCCATCTGGAGTACTGTGATGCAGTACTGGAAACCCCACCTTCACAGGGACATTAACCAAACTGAGGCAGTCCAGAGAAGGGAAACCAAATGGGGCAGGACTGCATCAGAAAACATATGAGGACAGATTAACTGAGCTCAATATGTATACCCTAGAGCAAAGGAGGGAGAGAGGTGATATTATTGAAACATTCAAACATCTTAAGGGCATTAACAAGGTGAAAGAGTCTAACATGTTTCAATATAAGAAAATAGCAGGACAAGAGGACACAGCATGAGATTAGAGGAGGACAATTAAGGGGTAATGTGAGGAAGTTCTTTTTCACAGAAAGGGTGGTGGATGCATGGAATGGCCTACCCTCAGGAAGTGGTGGATATGAATACTGTGCAGGGCTTCAAATAGGCTTGGGATATGCATAAAGGAGCAATACAGATGAGTATGAATAGATAGGCCATTGACAGAGCAAAGGCTGGCACATTCATAAGGTAGGAAAGAAATGGGCAAACTGGATGGCCCTTGCGGTTCTTATCTGCCATCAACCTCTATGTTTCTGTGCTGGGTTGCATTGCAAGGGTATATCCTTGAGGAAGGAGGAGGTGATTCTGCCACTGTATAGGTCATTAGTTTGTGCACCTGGAGTACTGTGTGCAGTACTGGTGCCTGTATCTGAAGAGGGACATTAAGTTACTGGAGGGTGCAGCACAGGGCAAACAAAGATGATCAAGGGGCTGGGGACTTATCACACGAGAGGAGGCTGAGGGAGTTAAACATGCACTCGCTGGAGGAGGGACAGAGGGACATAATTGAAACCTTTAGGTACATGAATGGAACAAACAAGACAGGTACAGAGGGCTGTTTAAAGTAGGGAGGAAGGACACCAGGGGTCATGATGTGAGACTAGAGGGAGGAAGGTTTAGGAGGAGATGAGGAGACACTTTTTACAGAGAGGGTGGTAGCTGGGTGGAATGCATTACCTGCAGAAGTAGTATCAGTAGAACAGTGGACTGCTTCAAAAGTGGATGGGGCAGGGACAGGGAGGGTCAATGGAGGGAAGGGTGGAAGGGGCAGCTGTAGAATAAGGGTGCTAGCTGCACATTTGAGCAGACTTGATAGACCTCTCGGCCTTTGTCTGCTGACAAATGTCAAATATGTTAAATAGCAAGAACCTAAAAATGTCAAAATCATGTGTTTCAGTTCAGGAATGAATGAAAATGAAAAAACATTAGTATAGTGATGCAGTTGCCAGAAATATATTATTGCATAATGTAAACAACATGATGACTGGCATCGAATGTTAGCCTTGCTGTTCTTTGTAACAAACCTGAACCTTCATTGTACTATTGTTATTACTGTCAGTCTGTATCTCATCTCTGTGATGTGGAACCTTTGTAAATGAGTCTATAACTCAAAGGTATTTTCTGAACCAAATAAATAAATAAATATGCTACTTTAAATTCCACCTGAACAGTCACCAGAGATGGGAAAACAGGGCAGAAGGGATTTCTGAGGATGGCATCTCCATCAGTGCAGTACCCACCAGTACAGCATTGCAGTGGTAGTGCTGGGGATTGAAACAATTGCATTGCACAGGTTGACCCCCATGAGCGTTTGATCTTTCAGACCAAGAGGTGATAGGAATACCCAGTGAGCCATTGACACCATAGTACATAGCATTTCTCTTCAACATACCTAAAGAGGCAGCCTTCCTACCTTCCTTGGGACAGAATTCTGTGATTCTGGGAATGATGGAAAATGTGCTAACTCCAGCAGATGTAAATCTGGATTAGAGTACCACTGGAAACTGGTATCAAAGGAAAGTCTTTGGGAATCTCTTTATGTTCGTGATATGAGCAGATCTGAGCTATAAGTAGAACTGAGCTTATGAGCTTTCAAGTAAATACTTATGTATTAAAATCATTCCTCTGCTTCATGGGCCATCAATTAAAAGATCACACGGAGGGTGGGAGGGTTCAGGTATTTTAATATGAGTGAGAAGTCTAGTTGAAACATTTCACTATACTTGCTCATATATCTTTCAACTGAGCTCCTTCTTTCATTATCAACTGTTGATTTTTTAGCTCTTGCAGAAGTTAAATATGTTGGCATTTTTGAAAACATACTGGATTACTGATCTGATCAACATTCACCTGGCTATATTACAGCCAGTTACACAAATCTTTTTTTTTTTTAAAGCCTAAAGCAATAAAAGGAAATTGTTCCACTCTCTTCTGTGTGGGATGTGGTAAGCACACAATGTCTTCTGTTTTTGCTTGCTTTACACAGAGTTACAGCACTCTGGGATTGTAACTGACTGTTCTGTAGAGTACAGTGAGGCAGGGTCATCGTTAAGGCATTAGAGTATGGTACATACCTACATATGTAGGTATGTACTCTATTTAAATTTAATTACTCATTTCTTTCAAAACATTAATAACAAACAATATTTTCTACAGGTTAGGTAGTGGCAGATTTTAAATGGCTGATGGAGAAGGTATGAACGGGTATTCAGAATCCTACTTCCTTGATGTTAAATGGCAGCTATACAAAGGTGAAGGAGGTACAAAGATTAAATAGCAATGAAAATTGTTAGGTGGTGGAAAAAGCACAGCCCTGATCTTGCACTGCCAAAATTGAAAGTAAAGGTCAGTGAATCACCCCTTTTCCTTTATAATGAAGATTTTCTGTCATGTGTTTCCTGAAATTGTGCTATGAATGGCTCATTAATCCAGTACTGTATAATAAGGTTGTTTCATTTAGTTTTGCCAAATACTACAGTTGTGGAGATTGGCATCATATCTTATGACATCAACTGACAGCACTAATAGTATGACATCAATGAGAGGAATTTAGAAAAGGGTGTCCTGTAACAGTACTCCGGAAAGGAGGAAGGAAGGAAGAGGGGGGACATGATAGAAACCTTCAAATACTTAAAAGGTATGAATAAGGTTAGAACAGAGTGCATCTTCAACTTGAAGGGGAGGGGTCCACAAGGGGACACAGAGTCTGAAATTAATTAGGGAAGATTTAGAAGGAAAATAGAAGGCACTATTTCATAGAAGGGTGGTGGCAAGATGGAATGAATTGCCAGAGGAAGGATCTCACTGAAAACTATGGGCAGTTTTAAGAGGGGTGGGACAGGGTCAAAGGAAGGTCAATTCTGTGGAAAGGTTGGGAAAGGGAGAGGAGGGTGGTGGATGATAAATCTAGGGTGGAAATGCATGAGGAGGCAGCTACAGCTGAATAAACTGTGTGCTGCACACTCGAGCAGATGTGATACAGTTAAGGCCTTTTCTGCTGGCATTTTCATATGTTCATATGTTCTTATGAAACAACTACGGCTCCATTAAGGCTAGCTTTAGGTGGCAGTACATCTGTGAAGAGTGCCCTGTAATACATATGCTTACTACAGTTAAAGGATAATTTATATCATTCTACTAGCTAGGCACAAATCCAAACAGGCCAGACTCAGTACAATAAATAGTGTGTGTGTTTCTTACAACATTTGACTTTTGTTTGGAATATGATTCCTTATTGATTTTCTGAAACTTGTTTATTGAGGAAGGATTTTGTTGTTTGTTTTTGCAAAAAGTAATATGAGGACAAATAAAAATGAGTCCAAAGGCCGAGCTTGGAGGTGCAGCACTGCCATTATTGAGATCAGTTTCCTATCACCACCCCATTCCCTACTATAGGTACTGTACAGTAGCATGAGGCATATCCTTGTGTAACAGACAGCACACTCTCAATCCGATGGGTCAGGTATACGGTGTGTAAAACTTCAGAGAGAGGATGTACTCTTTAATGAGAAAATGGTACCCCAGCCATGCATGGCAGCTTCAAAGCCCCTACATGTGGGGGCAGGAAGATATAGGCTGTTGGTTAACTAGGATCTAGCCTATCCTAGGTAGGGAAATGGGCAGACTAGATGGGCCTAGCGGTCCTTATCTGCCATCAAAGTCTATGTTTCTATGGCATAAATGATCCAGACACCATAAAGGGTCCTGTTATGAGAGATACATTGTAGGGTTGATGGCTTGTGTGATAGGACAAACAGCAGGTCTGAGGGCCAGATATGGTGGTTGGGAGACGAATAATTTGTAAATAAAAAAATTAATAAGTAACACGAGGATCTTCATTAGAGCTGAGTTCAGCTAACATGCATCACTACCAGGAGGCAGTGTCCGTCATCTGCAGCTGGTGCAAAATGTGCAGCCAGACTGTTAACTGGTGTATTAAGATCTGATCATATTATGCCTGTTCTCCGTGGACTGCACTGGCTGCTGATAAGGTGGAGGACTGTCTTCAGGTCAGATTACTGACCTATAGAGCCCTATGCTGCCAGGGACCAGCCTACCTGCAAGAACTCCTGGTTCCCCATTGCCTGTCCCACTCCCCATTCCTCCAAGGGTTGCCTCTTAGTGGTTCCTGGGCTAGGCTGTGGCAGTCAGGTGATTGGGCCTGTGGAATTCACTGCCAAGCTATCTGAGGGAGGCACTCTCAGAGGAAACCTTTAAAAGGGCCTGAAAACATTTTTGTTCAACCAAGCCTATGAGTCAGATAATTATTGAACGCAACTGTATGTTTACTGACTGTCTTGCTTTGATGGATAGATATGTGATGTATAATCTGTTTTTAGAGTTTATTCTGATTTTTTTTATTGTTTATTTATCCTGCAGTGTGACTGCTGTTGTTTTCTACTTGATGTTTTGTGAATTGTGCAGCACTCTAAGCCTCTGGGAAGGAGTTCTATATAAATAAAATGTCTGTCTGTCTCTCTACAATGGAACTGTAAGGCTCCTATGATGGACATTAAAAATAACTCATTTAGATCATTGTGGCAGTATCACTGATCCCTCTTTTGACTCTCCCACATGATCTGGGGTTTGTTTTCAAATTATCACTTTATCACTTGTTTCCTGTGTCTTTACATTTTCCTGGTGGTCCAGTGGTTGCAAGTGTTTGGAGAGGGGGCTTGAAATGTCCTCTGTTTCTAGGGGCATCCTCCACCCCCATCCCTGCCAATTATGCAGCACTTGAGGCTTGGTCCCACTATTATTTTGACATGCACAAACAAGCTGAATGTAGACATGCTCCCTATCTGGCCTTGTTAGCAGTCAATCTTGTGTGCTAAGAGAAAGAGCAGCAAAACCTAGTTGTGTTTTGTCAATTAAAGTTTTATTGATTTCCAAGTTATTTGAACATTGCAAACATCGACCAGGATGCAGGAGGCTTAGTGTTACGTCTTGTACTTTGCAAATTGATACATTAATAGAATGTGCTGATAATCAAAACTTCTATTGATATAAATTGAGACATGGATATAAATGTAAATGATGCACCAACCAGGATGGTTCAGGTCTTGCCAACTCTAAGAGGTGACATTCTCGGGCCATACGTAGATGCCTGGCACATGATACACTGTCCTGCCCTGAAAAGAAAACACAAAAAACTACAAAGAACCACATAGGAACTACAATACAGGGCATGTGGCAATTATCATTGCTTGTAAACATAGCATAAAGGCAGGGGTCAACCTTAACTTTTTTGCACTAGCCAGCGGACAAGTTGATTAAATATTGCACTAGCCTCAAATGGTTGCACCAGCCCACAATAATAATGGTCAATTTTATCAGTTATACAGGAAAATGCAAGCCAAGAAATACTCTGATTATTGCATATTTATCCTGCTCCCACATTGCTTTCTGCCCAGCAAAAAAAAAAAAAGACTGCAGTCCAATCACACTCAGTGTGTACCCCCATTGTTTTTTACCATGTGCCCTTGCTTTCTCTTTTCACCCCCTCCCGCCAAACCAGAGAATACCATAACAGCAAATGTTCAATCAGGCAGTCCTAGCTCTGCACGCACAATAGCCAACATCATCATGCACGCCACCACAGTCCCACCCTGACCTGCAGGGCAATTTACAGAATCAGGCAAAGAAAGACACTCTCATCCCCACCCTGTGATGAACCAGAACTGCACTTCTGGAAGTTTTCTTACACTGTGAAGTGAGCCAGGAGAAGTTCTAGGATTTCTTTGAAGGGTTAAACAAACACAGGGGGCTTGGGATGTAAGAAACTTTGACATATCTGTTTATATATACCAGGCACTAAAATATTGATTTAACATGCTCTATCCTAACAAAAACAGATTTTCATAACAGTGTCCTTTCATCAGTCAAAGGGGAGCAATATAAAGGCATGATGCTGTACTACCTCTCTTTCTATATAGGATGATCAATGCATACCAGGAATACATTATTTGACCTTTCAAATTACATACTTTACTAAGGTTTGCTTTGTACCATACATGCACCAAAGCATTGTTTTTAAGATGAAATGACATGCTGTGTGGTACTGCATTGATGGCATTGACTGGTGTGATCCATTAAGAGGAGCTGAGAACCATACGCCAGTCAGTAATGGTAGCTATGGGTCTATGGATGGCCACTTCAGAGTCTAGTCTGCAGTGGTGTCAATGGAAAGTACAGAGCGGACAGGCCACCTGGCTGGGCAGACCGTGTATACATGATAGCATTCTGTCACTGCAGTGTTGAATATAGACACTCAAAGGTTGGGAAAATGAGGCACACTGGTCTTAATATTATGGGAAAAATCAAAGACAAGTTCAGCAAACTGGAAGCTAGTGACTTAACACTCCACCCTTGATCACAGCATGCACACTAGCTGAATGTCCTTACAACTGAGTGATAATGACTCACACTGAGTCTTTTGCTGGATCCTCTTGGACTGCCAGATAATTGCAGCTCTTAATGAGCTATTAATCACACCATGCCACCTGGAACACTGAGGAGATTAGCAAAGGACTACAGCCTGCTAAAGTAGGGGCTTTTTAACTGCAATAACAACCATGAAAAACCTGCACTAATCAAAACAGACAAGTAGAGGGTTAGCTGCACTATCCTGGCCAATCTGCACTAGGTTCAGGGCTAGTAAAACAATGTAAAGGTCAAACCCTGCATAAAGGGTTGCAATGCACTGAGGAGGTCTACAGACACCTTATGAGTGGGACATAAGGGGTCCAGGGTTGTTAAACTATACCTGTTCATGGTTTTACAAATGTAATATAAGGGTCCCAGCAACTATAATATACCAGAAGGTGTTCACAATTGTATGGCATATGTGGTCCAAGGAGGCAATTTGGGTAAGCATATTTATAAGTTCAGAGCAGGTGGGGAGCTCAGTTGTCCTCCACCTACAAATAAGAAGCCTCTTGGCTGGCATGTCCATCAGTGATAGCCATTTCCATTCAGAGGTGCTCAGTGCTGGGTCCAGTGGCCTTATGCCTAGCAACCAAAAGCTGGCTGTTCTGGGCATTTTTTGTGTGTGATTTCTTCAGCTAGATTACAAAGTTGCTGTCAGAAGGGTTGAATTAGCTGGCAGTGCCATAAAATGTGCTTCAGATCTCCTGCACACTTCTAACATCTCCAGCAAAGGTCACCATCAATGAGCCTGGCTTTGTACAGCACAGCTGGGGTCCTATACCAGGAGTGCATAATCTTGTTCTGTATTAGTCTGCTTCTAGCATTGGGTTGGCCTGGTGTGCAGTTGTCCAGCAACCTCACTACTGTTAATCGGATAAGATTTGGATTGCTTTTTCCCCAACTTACTCTTAGACTTCAGGGACTGGCTGGATATACATCCTCTAAGGGTAGAATATACTATACTAGCCAGTTCTTTCTCTTGGATAAGCCATTTTGTGAGGACATTCAGTTCGTCTGTCTTGGGGGAGGCCCACAGGTACACTTACACTGCTCTATGGAGTTGTAGATACCTTCAAAAATCGGCCTGGGTTAGGTCCCACCTGGCCTTCATGCTTGAAAAAGTGACCATGTTGGGGAGAGCTCCAGTATGTCC
Source organism: Neoceratodus forsteri (assembly GCA_016271365.2). NCBI lineage: Eukaryota > Metazoa > Chordata > Ceratodontiformes > Ceratodontidae > Neoceratodus > Neoceratodus forsteri. The sequence continues at coordinate 1,877,150,852 of CM057456.1, forward strand.
TGAGGTGGGTTATATCTTTACTGGCCTAGTGGGGCCAGATGATCACATTGTGTCCTATATGTATGTCCATATTTCCCCAAATGGGTGTCAGTTCAAGGATTGGGGTTGACATTTAGCTTCCCATGGAGTTTTTATCAGTATTGGATCACAGGCCCTATAGTTGAATGTAATGGAAGGTCCTTCAGAGGGGTGCTATATAGAAGCAGGGATAGGTATTCTGTACCGGCTTGGGATTTCTCCATGTTAATCCATTGCAGAGGTTAGCTGGTACTGGGCAGAAACCATTTTGTGGTTTGTGTGGCTTGGAAGGCCCACTTATATACTTCCAGCCAGGGAAGGCACCATCTGCCATCCTTCCAGTGTGACCAGAGCTTACTCCTGTTGTACCGGAGTTTCCTGCCATCCCATGTGAAATTACCTATGTTGGCATCTATAATGGCACACCACCTGGGAGGAAGGTATAAGGACAGGTGTGATATCACAGAGAAGTTTTGTGCAGTGATCATCTTAATGGCTGCAATTTTCCCCACCATGGATAGCCAGAGCAGCTTCTATCTCTCCAGTTCTGTTCTCATTTTGGCAATTAGGGTTTCAAGTTCTGCTTCCATATCTTATGAATGGCAGGGAAATTTGGATGCCTAGTTATGTAATGCAGGAGGCAGACCATCTGAGGCCATGTGGTGCAATCAGTTGAGGAGTACACCTTACACTGAGGGGCGGACTTCAGTCTTGCTTTGATTTAGTTTCAGGCCAGAATATTGGGCAAAGCTGGACAGGAGGAAAGTAAAGGTGTTAGGAATCACTAAAGTACTCCAGGGAATGAGAGATCATCTGCAAACATGAGTGTGAGTATCTCTGTTTGCCTATTTGTATGCCTTGAATTTGGGAGTGCTGCCTGATGGTGGCCACCAGTGGTTCCACTGTGAGAACAAAGAGTAGAGGAGACAGGGGCATCCTTGCTTTGTTCTCCTCTCCAGTGGGAAGGGGTCTGATAACACAGAGTTGGTAAGGATACATGTCATTGGGAGTCGTGATGGAGCAGATCCAGCCTGGGAATCTTTCTCCAGACCCATGTGTCTGAGGACCAGCTGTAACAATTCAAGGAATCAAATGCCTTCTCAAAGTCAGTGGCTATTGCCACTGCAGGGAAAGGCATGGACTTGGCCACATGAACCACATTTAGCAAGGACCTCATATGGTGGGCACTATACTTGCCAGGTACAAAGCCTGCCTGGGAAGGATATATGAGCTGCTCAAGGAAGGGTTACACCTGGCAGAGATAGTTTTTGCAAAGACCTTGCTGTTGATATTAATAATATCAGCCAGTAGCTCGGGGTGATGTGAGGTCTTTCCCTTTCTTGGGAGTACTGTCACAGCTGCTTCCCAAGGGTGGAGTGGGGAGACATCCAGTGAGAGTTCTTCAGTGTACACAGAACACAGCACTGGGGTGACTGAGGTGAAAGGACCTGCCATAGTTCCACTGGGAACCCATTTCCTGGGGCTTTGCCAGCTTTAGTGATTTTAGCACTTGCCTGACTTCTGACTTGGATATGGGACATGCAGTAGTGCAGCTTGCTGGGAGGAAAGCAGGGTATCTAGGAAGCTAGAAATGTGTTTACTGCAGGGGATCCATGCAACGGAGGAAGAATACAATTTAGCATAAAAACCTTTCATAATTATATTTATGTCCTGCATTTTGGTTTGAGTCAGCCAATTAATATCTGCTAAGCCTGATATGAATCTCTCTGATTGTTGTTTTTTCAGTCTGTATGCCAAAATCTTCCTCCCCCCAATATTTATGCCTCAGGCGGAGGATAGAGATTTATACCTTCTTGGCTAGCAATTTGTTTATCTCCATGCAGAGCCCTGTGATTGTCTCCCCAATGGGGAATGCTGACTGGCTTGTGGCATCACCTTAAACACCATGTCTGCCATTCTAAGTTGCACTCTTCCGGGTCTAACAGATGTTGCTTTCTCTTTTCCTTGAGCAGCTGCAAGTCTGACTATTTTTCCCCTCATAGGGTGCTGCTTTGAAAACCTCCAGGTATTACCGGCAGAGGTGTCACTTATGGGGTCCTCTTGAAAGAAGAGGATGGCCAGTTTTGTGCCCACGGCTTAAACTCCAGGTCCCGCAGTAGAGAGAGTCAAGCTGCCCAGGGCCAGCACCAGGTTTCTGTGGACCCTGAGCAATGCACCTCCAGTGGGCCTCATTAGACCCTTCCAACTGGGCTATGCACCTCCGTGAGCCCACTCAGACCCTTCCAATGGTTTGTGTAAAAAACAGAAAACAAAATACAATCAAGAAACCAGGTCCAGTCCCAGCCCCAGTCCCAGTCCCAGAGCTTGGCAGAAAGATGGAGGCAGCCCACCCACAATCGAGCCACTGGCGGCACTGTCTCACACTTGGACAGCAAGGCTCCCCCCCGGCTTTATCCATTAAAAGTTAACACAAGTGACAAGTTGTTGGTATATGAATTTTAATGAAGAGTCCGACCTGCTGTGCTGTCCACAACTACAGATACTCCAGTCCTCTGTCCTAGTTGTACCACTGCTGCTGCCTCTGAGTGATGAAGTTCCACCCCAGGATCATTACACACATCTGGACAGGACGTGAGCTTCATCATCCAATTCCAGATCTGTTGTTTTTTGTGTCAACCCACCCTGTAACCCAACCCACAACCCATGCCATTTTAGCTCTCTCAACCCCCCAACAAAAAAATATGGATTGGGATTTAGTAACTCTCAGCCTCATCTCACCCGACTTGTTTGCTCTACTCAGCTCCAGACCTACAGACCAGACAACCAGTGTACTTATCTCCACAGCATGCTGCGCTGCAGCCTCAGCTCCCGCTCAACACCAGCTAACCATCCCAGCAGCTCAGGCCCACCCCTCATAGACACTCTACAGCCAATGGCCACCTCACAGCCACACTCCACCCCACGAAATGCTCCTCTAGTGCCACAGATGGATTGGGGACCTGCCAGTCAAGCAGGGATGGCAGGCGACAGCCTTCATTTTTTCAGGACCGGGGAGGAGATTGAATCATGGATCTGATATAGTTTGAACTCAGTCAGCAGGCTCAGAGTAGGCACATTCAGAATTGGCACTGACTTTAAATAAAGATAAGTTGTTAAATTAGTGTGTCACAAGCACAGCGACAGTGGACAGAGCTGGAGCATTGGAGCAGGGGAGCATGGAGCAGAGCCGAGCAGCTTAGCAGCTGGGCCTCAGAAAATAAAAGGAGCTGCTGGTGGGCCCCCCTCTGGTGTTGGGGCCCCTGGGCCTTTGCTCAGGTGACCCAGGTGCTGATGCCAGCCTACAGCTGCCATGATGGCAAGAAGGGGGATGGAGGGCCCTATAAAAGATGGAGCTGTACTGGGGCACGGTCTGACAGCATCCTAGGGAAAATTGTAGACACTATGGAGGCCAGTGTGACCTGTGTGGAAGCAAGCCAGTATTCCAGTCTGCTTTGCAAGCCATGAGCTGGGGAGTGAAAGGTGTAGTCCCGTATCCTCGGGTGAAATGCCCTTCAAATGTCAACCAAGCCATTATCCTGCATCATCTGTTGGGAGGGCAAGCCCTCCTTGACATGAGTTTCTTGGCCAGATGAGCTCCTGTCCAGGCATGGCATAAGGGTGAGGTTGAAATCCCACCCTCAGGAGAGTTGTGGTGGGGTCCGAGGTCATCTGCCCCTTGGTTTGGGCTAACGATGGAAAAAAATGGGATCATTCTCATTGAGGGTGTAGATGTTTCCCAACAGCAGAGGCCCTTCTGGGGTCTTCATCAGGCAAATATCCATCTCCCATCTGGTCTTGTTTCATCTTAATAGGGACCATTTAAGTGTTTTGTCTATTAGTATTGCCACCCTCTGTTGTGTGTCGAGGCAGAGGAATCAAACACCTGCCCTACCCAGTCTCTGGTAAGCAAAGCGTGGCCCGCTGGCCTTAATTTGGTTGCTGCAGAAGGCCAATTTGAACTTAAACTTCTTCATATGGGAGAGTACCTGTTTATGCTTCATGGGGTGTTGAGCCCCCTCAAGTTCCAGATATGACAGTTTGATTCACCCATAGTTAACTTATGGAGTTCTGGGCAGTGAGGTGTGCAGTGATAAGGAGAAAAGCTAAAGTCCACCCAGGCCCTTCCTGAGATACCAGTGGGGCACTCAAAACCTCCACAAGGCTGTTAGTAAGCAGCAGTTTCATTATACATTTCTGGAAGGCTGGGCCTGTGGTTCAATGGACAAGCAGCCAGCCAATCCCACTTCTTGAACTATATAAGCAGTTCATCTCATCCTCCTTCTGAAGCACTTTTCTTCGTCTGCTGGAGGGTCTATCTGTCCTGTGCAGCTGGCTGGGGCCTCCACCCTTGCTGTTTCTGCTTGTCTCTGCTGGACTTTTGTGTTTGTTCTTCTGCATCTGGTTTGTATTTTACCTCCGCTGAGTGCTTCCTTCTGTCAGTTGTTCCCTGTTTTTCTGTGTTTGTGTGTCTTTGGTTTTGCCTTTGAGGGCTTTGTTTCTAAGCTCCTAGCATATTGTTAATCCAGAGCTCATGCCACTTGCTCTCAGTTACTCACAATGCTACTGCAATCATTATCTGTGTGTTTCAACTAAAACCACATAGCTGCTCCATGCTTCACACTTAATTGTTTTCACCTGATTCAGGCTTACTTGAACCCTAGCTATGCAGCTCAATCATGCTTTCTCAACTCATTCTACCTACCTCATTGCTGCAGTTTCATTGCACTGCCTGGGGATAGCTGCTTTCAGAGCATTGCACCTCCCTCCATTCTATGTTTATCGAATTTTACAACTCATAGTTACTCAACACAGATGCTACTCTCTCTGTTTGTACACTGCTATAATACTCTGAGGTCAGCTAAGCTACTACTGATGCTGTAAACTAGTTTCAACATCTCCATGTGGGTCTCAGTGCCTTCCATCACTTTGTTTTTCCTATTGCAGGGACTTGGAGATGTTGGGAGTCATGGCCCTGTGCCTACTTCACTTTATGTTCTAAATCCTGCCTCCACCACTGAAAAGCCTCAGGTATTTGTCACCTCATTGGCTTTCTTGAATGCCTGGTCAGCTTGCCCCATTATTCGTATTGCTGCTCATCAGACCACATGTGCAGATCCAACTATTACTACTGTGTTTTGCAGACCTACGTGCAGGTCTGACTATTGCTACTCTGCTTACTGACCCATGTGCAGGTCTGACTATTGCTACTCTGCCTTACTAACCTACGTGCAGGTCCACTTTACTTGTGCAATCATTGCTTAATGCTCAACCTCACTGCTACCATCTTACCTACATGAGGTCCCAGCACTCTCGCTCATTCAGCTTCTCTTCAGTTTTGGGGCACACCAAGCCCATACTTTCTGGTGCAGGGCCTCCCTGCAGTCAACAGTCTCACACTGCATTTCTAAGTCCACATCTTGGCGTGCCTGACTTGGGGCAGGGTCCTTTTCATCTGGCCCACAACTAGGAATGTCCTTATTCCTGGCCTGGCTTTAGCTGTTACAGACTCAATGGCAGCTACTGGTGTATAATTTAAGACTAACTGTGTAGGGTGGTTACAACAATCTCCTTTGGCTCTAGTATTCTACTAGCAAGGCACCTTCACACTTATTCTCTATGACTGCCTGTGGTTCACCTGGTTTGTTTTAGGGTGAGTAGGCCAGTGAATGCCTCAGCAATCATTGCTCCTCCTCCCACCTTGGTTGCCCCAATGTTGCAGCGCACTCTGCATCCTTCCATGGCACTCTCGTTAGAGGGATCAAGAGAGCTTTCCTATAAATTGGAATATTTTCCACCCCTTATTGGGTTTCTAAATTGCAGCAGCAGAGCCATCACAAAATAAACATCCCAAGCCTGGAGGGAAGGCAACCTAGGCCTTGGATCCCCAGAGATTTCCTCCTCAAGGTTTTTTTCCTCTCTCCATGCCTCAGGTCATAACCATTAGTTTGCCATGGTTAGTGTTCCTTAGTTCCTTTAGGTAGGTTCCACTGTTGGATGGAGGTGGATGGTGTCCCTACTTGCTGTTCCCTCTCTCCTAGGAGGCCCCTCAATCTCCAGCACAACCCATCATACTGATGCTATTGCTAACCTGCACATCTCATTACATTATCAAGCTGTCTGATGCCTTATCTACTACTATGTCTCACAGCTACTGATTACTAACATGTTTAGATTACTACATTTCTTTTTGTAGATCCTATCTAAGGTGCCTTTAGCCAAGGGAATCATCCCCGGCACCTCTAGGAGTGGAACCCTCTTTGAGGGTTCCTTGCCTTTGGTACCCCTACAGGGTGGTAATTCCTCTGGAATAGACAGAGCGAGGGCCAAAACCTAGGAACACAGTTGCACAAGCATAACACTATACTGGCTGCGGGCATTGAATTGGAAGGCTGGGCCCGTGGTTCAATGGACAGGCAGCCAGACACTCCCACTTCCTGACCTATATAACAGTTCCTCTCAGCCTCCTTCTGAAGCACTTTTCTTTGCCCCACCATCCTCCCTCCTCCTCCAGTGGCAGTGCCTCTCTCCTTGGGATCCTTCCTAAAGTATCTTTAGGCAAGGAATCGTCCCTCAGCACCTCTAGGAGTGGAACCCTTTTGAGGGTTCCTTACCTTTAGTACCCTACAGGGTGGTAATTCCTCTGGAATAGAGAGTGCTAATGGCCAAAACCTAAGTAACACAGTTGCACAAGCATAACACAATACTGGCTGCATGGGTCATTGAACTATGCAATATCCTATTTCCTTAATGTTTCGTTATTACACTAATAATAACCACACTAACAACAACATTTACAAACCATAAACTATTTAGAGAGGCATATGCCTGATTCATCTGAGATTAACAGAGGTGTAGGGCCAGCAACAGTTGCTGCCCAGGCACACCTCTCTACCCTGGAAGGTAGTGGCTGCTTTTCACAGCCTACCTCTGTTGTGGTTTGCTACAGTCTCCGTACCAGCCTCGGGTTGGAAACGGTGAGCTGAAAATTCCTCTGAGCCTGGCTCATCAGGCTGATAACATTTATTTTTGGGGGGATTTTCTAGTGGTTATTATCTGTCTAGAGCTGGGTGTCTGCTCCACTGTTGCATGGCATTCCCTTATGTACTATCTAGGTGGGGATTTGGGTCTAGTCCTCTATTTATTCTGGTGGTTCACCCCAGTCCTCTTGGCATAGGGGAATACATGGTTAGTAACAAGTCTGGGAGAGACCACTAAAAGCCTAGCTAGGCAATAGTGATGCCTTCAATCAATCAATCAGAATCTTTATTTAACCAGGTGAACACCGTTGAGCAATGCTCATTTTTGAGGTGGACCTGGATTTGTAGTGAGCAACAGAATATGACAAAATACAGTATATACAATGAATACAGCATAGAACAATGACAGTAAGATATGGAAGGGTCAGATGATACAGTAAAATTTCAACATAAACAAAGATAAGGTATATAGTATTATACAGTGATCCAAAGTGAAAATAAAATCAAGAACACATGGATACATTAGTCAAAGGTTTTTTGGTTAAAGTTGGCAGCAAGAGAAGGGTAGAGGTATAGAAGGCAGGTGATAGAGGCAGGAAGGCAAAAACTGTGGGACAGCCACAGAGGGAGAGGAGATAGAGGATAGATATCTCAAATTGTAGAGAAGAGCTTGAGCTGGAAAGCAAAGTCATAACTGGGATTGGGAGAGGAGGGGAGAAGGAAAGGTCCAATAATCAGAAGTGACCAAGCCCTAGGTAGCAGTGGCTCAGAGAGCAATAGGACCTTATTTGAGGGTCATAAGTCAGAGGAAACAGGCACAAGATTCCTTAATTTGATGTAGGTATAGTGATTTAAATACTGTTAAGCTGATAGGGTAGTTAGTTTCTGCATTTTTGCAGCTTGTTCCATAATTGAGGTATAACGAGCTTATAGCTGATCTGTCAATATGTGAGTTTACCTTGTATACATATAAGGAAATATAGGAGGTACTTTAGGCATACTTTCCAGGAACGAGAAAGGTAGACAGGCAGAGATATAATAGGCAGTTTATTTAAGATAGCTTTGTAGGTCCAAACTGCAGCGTTTCTCTGTAGTCTGTAACTGAGGGATGACCATCCCACTGCAGTGTACAGGGTACAATGATGGGTAGAATATGGGAGACCAGTGATGAATCTTAAAGCTCTGTGGTAGAGCATGTCCAGTTTGGCTAAGGCACTGGTGGGACCCTGACTATAAAGAAAGTCTGCATAATCTACTAAGGAAAGAAAGGTCGTTTGGACCAATTTCAGTTTGGCATCTCTTGTAAGGAGATTAATGATCCTATAGAACAGGTTAAGTCTTTTCTGAGTTTCTTAGCCAACTCATCTATGTGGTCAGTGAAGGAAAGACTATGGTCTAGCCAGACCCCAGGTACTTGAACTTTGTAACATATTCCAACTGTTCATCTAGGATGGTGGCGATCTGCAGGAGCAACCCGGCAATGGCAGGATTTGTTGCATGAGGAAAGGGCAAGAGGAACATTGCTTTGGTCTTTTTGCATTAAAGTAGCTTCTGTCTTAGTAGTTGAAGCTGCAGCTGATTAAAATCACTTTAAAAGTGCTATTTGGGCAGCATCAGGGGTGGGGCTACTAGAATACAGCACCGTGTCATCTGCGAAGAGATGTATTTGTGCTTGTTTAATGGAGGCATCTGTGTTGTTGATAAAGATAGCAAAGAACAAGGGGCCTAGAATGGAGCCTTGAGGTACACGCCTCAACAGGGGTTTTAGTGAGAAGCTCCTTCCACCTTTACTTGCTGGAACTGGCCAGAATGGTAGTTAGCAAACCATCTTAGGGATAGGGGTCCAGGCCAATATTCTGAGGATAAAAGTAGCAGACTGTGGTCAACAGTGTCAACGCCTTGCTTAGGTCCAAAAATACAGCACAGACAAAGTTTTTATTGTCTAACTCACATTGCCAGTCAGTCACCTTGGCTATGGCTGAGATTGTACTGTGTTATGCTCTAAAGCCTGATTGTGTGGATTGAGCAATTTTTCAGATTCCAGATAGTTTTGGAGCAGAGTTCACAATTTTCTCCAGCATTTTAGACAGTATAGGAAGTAAGGAGATTGGCTTGTAATTATTAAGGTCACTAGGATCCCTTGACTTAAATAAAGGGACCACAGTTGCAGTTTTCCAGATGAGAGGAAGATCACCTTGGGACAGGGATAGATTAAAAAGGTGTGTGATTGGGACTGCAAGAATATGGTGCACAACCTTTAAGAAGTAAAGGTTGATGAGGTCAGCTCTAGTGCTTTTCTAGTATCTAACTGTAGAAGAAGATCTTCAACTTCTTTCAGAGATGTAGGCTGCAGGGAGAAGGGTGTGCAGAGATAGGTTTGTCTTGTGCGACTTTTCCAAGTTGTTGGCGGAGAGTATTAGCAGGTGAGGAGTTGAAGGTAACGAGCCTTTGTGTGAAGCAAATAAACAAAACAAAACGATGTAAGAAACCACTATGGTTTTCAAAGGAAGTGGTAGTGAAGGTTCAAGAGAAAAGAAAGCATTCAGGAAGTACAAGGAATCGTAGAAGGAGCAGGACAGAGAACTGTATCAGTTACAGCAAAAGGAGGCTGGGAAGGCAGTCAGAACAGCAAAGGCCCAAACCGAGGAAAAGATAGCCAACTCAGTTAAGAAGGGGATAAAACTTTTATAGGTACATCAGGAGAGAGGAAGACCAAGGGAGGATAGTGAGGCTTAATAAAGGGGAGGGAGGGAGGAGGAGGAGGGTGAGAAGAAGGAGACTGTGAAAGGCAGAGATACTAAACAAATATTTTGCTCAGTATTTACAAATGAAGAGGGGAGGTACCTAAAACAAACAGTAGAAACACTCTGGATACAGAAGTTGATACCAGCCCATTTACAGAAGAAAGGGTTCTGAAAGAACTCTTAAAACTGAAGGTGGACAAAGCAATGGGGTCTGATGGGATTCATCCCAGAATTCTAAAAGAACTAAAGGTAGAACTAGTGACACCACTGACTACCCTTTTTAACAAATCATGGGAAGATGGGGTGGTACCGAGGACTGAGGAGGGCAGATGTGATTCCCTTTCACAAAAGTGGGAGCAAGGCAGAGCAGGAAACTACAGACCTGTTAGTTTAACCTCAGTGATAGGGAAAATGATGGAATCACTTCTGAAGGAAAGAATTGTCGAGTATCTAGAGGCCAGAGGGCACAGAACCCTAGGCAGCATGGATTCACAGCCGGGAAAGTCATGCCAGATGGATCTGATAGATTTCTTTGACTGGGTGACCAAAGTAGTAGATCAGGGAGGGCTGTGGACATGGCCTACCTAGACTTTAGCAAGGCATTTGACACAGTCCACACAAAAGATTAATATACAAGTTAGCCAGCCTGGGAGTGGGTCCCAAGATGACATCCTGGGTAAAGAATTGGCTGGAGAATAGGACACAGAGAGTAATAGTAAATGGAGTCCACTCAGAAGAAAGGAGGGTTACTAGTGGGTACATCAGTGAGGTTCAGTATTAGATCTGTCCTCTTCAATGTCTTATGTTTACATTGCAGAGGGACTGGAAGGAAAGTATGTCTCTTTGCAGATGACACAAAGATCTGCAACAGAGTTGATGCACAGGGTAGGGTGGGGTGGAAAGGATGAGAAGGGACTTGGCAAGGTTAGAGGAATGGTCAAATGTATGGCAGCTTAGATTCAGTGCTAGAAGTGCAAGGTAATGCACCTGGGAAACAAAACCCAGGGAAGAGTACACAATGGGGTGAGATACTAACAACAACAAAAATGGAAAGGACTTGGGGTAGTCATATCAGATGACCTAAAGGTGGGCAAGCAATGGAGAGGGCAGCAAGGAGGGCTGGCGGGATACTGGCTGTACAGGGAGAGGCATCACCAGTAGAAAACAGGAAGTTATTATCCTCTGTACAGACAGCTGGTGAGACCCCATCTGGAGTACTGTGTGCAGTTCTGGAGACCCAATCTCTGCAAAGACATAGACAGGATGGAAGCTGTCCAGAGGAGGGAACTAAAATGGTGCAGGGTCTGCACCGAAGACATATGAAGAGAGACGAAAGGAGCTTATTATGTAGCCTCGAGGAAAGGAGGGAGAGGGGACATGATAGAAACGTTCAAGTATCTCAAGGAATCAACAAAGTCCAAGAGGGTAGCATCTTTCAAAAAAAAGAGTGTGCAAGAACAAGAGGGCACAATTTGAAGATAGAGGGGTGCGTGCTCAGAGGTAATTTAAGGAAGTATTTTTTCACAGAAGGGTTGTGGATGCATGGAGCGGCCTTCGGAGGAAGGTTGTGGAGTCAAAATCAGTGGTGGAATTCAAGCATGCATGGGACAGTCATAAGGCCATTCTAGGGGTGGGAGTAGGAAGAAGTAGGCTGCTGGTTAACTAGGATCTGCAGCTTATCCAGTAGGTGAAATGGGCAGACTGGGTGGGCCAGCGGTCCTTATCTGCTGTCAAATTCTATGTTTCTATGTTTCTATATACAACTCCTGTGTAGCAAAGTGATTATTTAGGGAGTCAAGAAGAGTTGGTCTATCTGAGATGACAGAGTTGCCAATCAGTTTTTAGTAGGTAAGGAATTACCCGTAGTATGGCCTTCAATATCTTTTATCGTTCTCCAGAATCTGGTAGGACATGTTGAGGAGTGCTCCAGCTGTGAGCAGTAGAATTTAGCTTTTGCTTCTCTGACCATTTTGGTGAAGAGGTTTCTCGTCCTCCTAAATGCATTCCAGTCATTTGAGAGATTAGTTTTTCTGGTGGTTCTCCAGAGCACATCCTTGCTCTGCAGAGCATCTTTCAGGCCTTCTGTAAACCACTGACAGGGTTTATTTCTGATAAGCACTTTTTAAGGAAGCATACTTGTTTAGTGCCCCTAGCACAATATTGGAGAAGATGTCATATGTTGTAGTAAGGGTCTTAGCTAAATAAAAATCCTTCCAATGCAAGAGCTTAGCTCATGATATACAATAAGGGCATCAAAATTACTTGTACACCTTTTAGTAGAGAATTTTGATGCAGTTGTAGCTTTATAGGTACATCTTATGCATGCGATGAAACAGTGGTCATTAATGTCAGAGAAAAGGACACCAGCATGGGAAAATAGGTGGGGTTTATTAACTAAGATGATATCCAGCAGAGTACTATTTTTAGGGTTAGGACGAGTAGCCTCATTTATTAGCTGAGACAACTCAAGGGAATCACAGAGCGCTTCAGAGGAGTAGATATGTTGGATAGCCAGTCTAAATTGAATTCCCCAAGATGATGTACTTTGATGGTGCAGATCCCAGGATGTTACTAAGATGATTCAGCAACTGTAATGCAGCCGACAGAGGCCTGTAGCACCCTGTTATGCAAAATGAGACTCCGGTAGCAATTTCAACTCTTAACGATAGGCTTTCAAATTCTTTTGGAACAGAGGTCGAGTCAATAATAGAGACAGGGAATTTATCCTGATATAGATCGCTACCCTGCCACCTCTTGACTGCCTGTCGGCTCTAAACAATGAGTAGGAAGGAATGCATACTTCATTGTTACTGGTTGCTGGATGAAGCTAGACTCTGTGACTACCAAGACATCTGGGCAGTATGATATGCCCAGGCCTGAACAGATGTAATTTTTTAAGTAAGTTGCATATGTTAACATGCAGAAAGCTTAGCCTTAAAGCTTTGTAGCCCAGCTGGTGATTCAAAAACTGCAGGAAGGCCTGGATTTAGCTCAACATTACCTGAGCACAACAGTAATAAGGGCAAAAGTTTCCTGCAGAGACCTGGGAGGAGTTTGGATAGCTGAGCCTTTTTGGTTATAGGAGTCAACAGAAATAGTATATAGGGAGCCCTGAGGCTGGTTCCTGTTGGGCCTACTACTGTGTACAGTAGTACTTGACAGAGAGAAACAATAGAATTATGGGAAAGTATGCAGATAGATATGTGCCCTTAGGGGCCAGCTATATGATAGTTCCTATGTACCATAGCCGTGGTGGACCAGCTGTGGAATGGGGAGAATAGAGCAAATGTAAGTTGATCTAAATGGTTAGAAATAACCAGGCAGGCCAACAAAGTGTGAGAGCCACTCTCCACCCTGGGAGTTGTCTGTGGATACAAATTTGAGTCCAAGGAACATATGGTGAGCAAGGACAAACAGGAGAGCAGGTAAGGAGTCCTCATTCTGAGACTAAACCCCATTGAACACTGCTAATAATTATCAGTGGAAGGGTTATATCAGAGGATAAATAATAATTTTTCCTACTGAGTAGAATATAGAAGCAGAAGGATTTTTGAAGCAGTAACCCTGCTACAGCTATAAGACAGGCATGGATACCTAAATAACTTTTAGCGTTAATAGAATATAGGATTCAGTAAGCATACAGTATGCTTAGATGCCTAAGATTGATAGGAGGAGGGATTAATGTAGGCAGTAAGAACCAATGACAAGTATTCTGAAAAAGAAGTAGGCAGAGAATATGAACATTTAAGAGTGGCCTAGGAGGGTGGGGGTGGGCGGGAAGAAAAGTCAACCAAGCAGTTAGCACAGTTGAACAGTTTGAGCTTCCACAGTTTCAACAAAAACAGCTGTGCACCCAGCTAGATCCGAGGCATATGTGAGCACCTAATTGAAGGCGGCTCACTGCAAGCCCAGGACGTCGGGTACAGTCCGGAGGTACAATAGGTACGCTTTTAGCTAAAATAACTTCATTTGCTGCTAGGATGGAAAATATAATAAGCTTACAAGCCTTAAAGGTTACCCCTGCCCAGACCTTATTCTTATGCCAGCGACCACCCGGGTCTTGAGCTCTGAAAGCAGTGGCCGTACACTAGCATGAATTCTGCAGCAGTTCTTTGCGCTTTGGATATCCAGCCTCAGATGTCTAAGCCCTTGTTTCTACTGTTCCTTACCAATGGGGTGTAGGAGTTACCTATCCCGGGGTCCCTTCTCCATATTCTTATATCCCTATCCTACCCTCTCCATAGGGATTCACTGGGGAGCAAAACTGTAGATATTTTCCTCTGTGGCAGTTTTACATTGGGTCCTATCAAGGTGCTTGGGGTCAGTCTATACACTATACAATCACCTTCAGACCGTAGTATTATAAAGAGAACCATGGGAAGAGGTAACCACCATACTGTAGGGAATTTTGTACATTCCTTCTCAAAAGCATCATTTATAAGTAAAGAGCATGACAAACTAGGTGCACTGAGTCTTCTATGCAGGGTGGGCTGTATCTGGAGGAAGTAGGTAGATCACTGTGCATGGAGAGTGTACCACGGCCGTGGCTTTTTACCTGGTGCATTGGTGCGTGCCCTGACATTTGCTGGTTTTATCAATGGTGTACCCCCCAGTCATACCATTCCCCCAAACAACAGAACATAAATGGCATTAATCTGATTAAAAGAAGTCTTCAGCCTTGCTCCGAGGCCTGCTGCTCAGCGACGCGTGTTGGAGTGTCTTCTGTCCTTGGCAGCGTCTGGTACTGCATTACAGGCTTGGGTGCAAGTGAGGCAGTTGACAAGTCAGGAAGTTTGCAGCTGTCATGTTGACCCAAGAATTGGAGGCAGGAGAGGTGAGCTGGGGAACAAGCTCTGCCTCGGGTGGGCAGACCACTGAGTTTGGGACCTGAGGTTCTGGCAAGGTTCGGCTGAGTGCTTCAGAGGTTCACATGATAGAATGGTGCCAGCTCCATCACCAGGAGGCTCGGTTCATCTGGGTCCAGACTCATTGGTCTCGCTTCTCTCTGTCGGGTGCTCCCTCTGGTTGTGTCTCCTGGAGGAGTGGCACTTCTGCTGCTGCAAGGGGTAGTGTCCATGGCTTCTCTGCTGCACATCAACGGTCTCCTGGTCTGCTCATGGTGATCCTGGCCTGTAGTCCAATCTGTCTGCAGGGGAAGGGTCCACATACTCGGTTGTGGTCCTAGAAGCTTTTCCACCTTCGGGAATGAGTGACAGAGAAAGTCCAGCAATTCCTCGGTGTGTTGAAGAAACATGGCACTCCATTATGCACCACCCACATGGTGGCAGGGTGTTTTAAGGAAAAGGAGATCCTCGACCTGTGCATTGTCCTGAGGCTTTCTGTGTGGGCTCAGTGCCTGTCTGACAGATCCCTTGAATAGTCTTGGTAGATGTGGATGTGGAGGGAGTCTCTCTCCAGCTGACCCAGTCCATCTTCCTTGCTATGGCCATTATCAATTCTTTCTGGTGAAAATCAGGAAATCTGGCCAGGATCCACAGTGGTTTATTCCCAGGTCTGGGTGGGGGGCCACCATACGGTGCATTCTCTCAATGTAGAGCCATCGTTGCAGGGAGATGTTAAGCAGTTCAGGAGGACATGCTACAAGAACCCCGTGATGTCCTGCTGTTCCACCCCTTAGGGAAAACCTAGGAGCCGGAGGTGGATCTGTCGACTCCAGTTCTCTAGGTTATCAACTTTCCCTTGTGAGGCTTGCATTGCTCTGCCCTGTTCTTTCATGAGTGCTGCAAGTTCCTCAATAACCACTTTGAGATCCAGCCAGGAACATGGTGTGCAAAAACATTGTAGCACAAAACAAAGCCGGGATAACATCACATCCTACAATATCAGCTTGCAGAAACATCACCACCCAGAATCATGCAGGCAGGCAGCAGATAGTATGAGGTACAGATCCCAGGCATCCTGTGGGTCCCCAGCCCATCTGCTGAGTCCCGGCTTTGTTTTGTGCCGCAATGTTTTTGCACACGATGTTCCTGGCTGGATGGGGTGCTGGTCCTGGACTGCAGCTACCTTCCCTTCTTAGTGTGTCAGCCCTACCTTGCTCCCACGCTCAGACATTTTGTGATGTCTTGGTATGGAGACCATGACAGAGTACTCTATAGACATTTATAGGGTGTATGTTTCATTACTGTTAAATTTTTAAATGCCTTTTGGTTAAAATAAAAAGAACATGAAAACTTGTGGCTGCTCTGGCTTACAAAGAGCCATACAAACATGAAAGTTCATAAAGTCTTTTCTTTTTATTCCTAGATTTTCTGGACATGCCCCAACATTTTGCCTTATATGTCATCTTGTGGGGAACTGTAAACAATACATAAAAATAATAATAAATACAGTAGACAAGCTGGCCTGGTGGTGCTGAGGGTTGGGCGCTGGGCGCCACACCTCCGCCTATGCGGTGACCAGGTTCGAGGCGGACTCGGGCCACGCAGAGGCTGGCAGGAGAGGGAGGATTGAGCATCCGATGACTGCTCTCACTCTCTCTAGGGTGGTAGTGGGGCTTACATGGCCTGTAGCGGTGACTGGCAGAAGCCAACCCTTTTCTAAGTGGCATACAATAGCAAGGGAGAAGCGCGGCGGGTGTCAGCACTTGGGCGCCTTTGCACGCCTGGCTCTCCATTGGGAGAAAAAGCAGAAAAATGCAGAGGGCAATCTTTGTGGCTGATGGCCGCGCCTTGTGCCCCTGGAGACCTGAGAGGCGGTACAGTGGGTGCATGAGCGATGGCTGGCCCGGCCCACTGGGGGAGTGGAGTTCGTGTGGCTCGCACACACGACCGGGTCCAGGGGTACAGGGCCGCGCGGAGATCATGTAGGGCCGCTCTGCAGAGGAGAATAAATAGTAGGAAGATAAAAATACAGTAGACAGATTTTTCTCGTGCAATACATACTCTGTTAAATTTCACAGGGTTTAATGGACAAGTTAAATACTTAATTTCTAAGTGGCTTAAAAAGAAACAAAAGTACTTCATGCTACTCAGTAACTAAACCTCAAAAGATTTTTATGAGTCATTCTGCAATGATCAAAATATCACTGGCTTACAGTCTTCACATGTGCAAGAAAGCTACCTACTTTCTTACTGGGCCATTCAGTCTCTTCTGATTGCCAGACTTCTCGTACAGTTGTTTTGATAGACAGCTATATGTTTTTAACAAAACAAAGAAAACAAAAATAAATGATAATGAATCAATGCATTATGATATCCTAATACAAATTGCAAAAACTGTGTTAAAGACGACATGAAATGATTTCTAATTGGTAGCCGCTTATAATGTCCCCATTTACAGAAATTATATATTTAAGCTTAGTGATCCATATTGTATACTGTATCTTAATTAAAGTGATACAAAAACTGTATTTTGCATTGTTTTGTTTCTATGAGCAGCATTCTGTTAGTTCTCTTCATGGAACCAGTGATCTGAGTTTAACTATGGCACAGTTTGTGCCCAGAACACAAAACATGGTTCTGATAGGACAGGACAATGGCTCATGTTTAGCATTTGGTGCACACACTATGACATAGTAAAAGCTCTGAATTACTGGTTACATGAAGAGAGCTGTTCAGAATGCTGCCATGAAAAGGAAAACAACTGAAAACAGTTTTTCAAATAAGTGTTTATTAAGGCACAATTTAATATTTTTTACTTATTTATGACTTTGATAACCGAAAGTACACTGATCCCAGGGACTGTTTTCAGGCACGACTCGGCCACAGAATGGCAAAGAATACAAATGAGAATACAAAATGAATACAAAATGAGCAACTAATTACACATGAGGAGATAGATTCGGATACAGCAATTAAAGCACAATGCATTGGTAAGGTACAAGTCCAGTGAGTGACAACAAAAGCTGTTTACAATATGACGCTTGGTACACAAACAGCAATTATATGCAAAGGTAGGTACAAAAGTAGGGTGTGCATGTTGTAAACAGCATATACAGTGGGTAACAACTAAACAGTGTGTCATGAGAAATAGAATACAGTATATACAAGGCTGTGAGGTGACCCATCAGTAACCTATAGAATAATAATAACAGGCAGGAGGGCACAGTGTAGGCAGGGGCTGGTGTGGCTAGGTGGGGAAACCCCTAGGTGTTGGGAGACTGGTGCAGCTAGGTGGTAAAACCCTAGGAGTTAATTGTCTAGTGTTTGCCAGGTGGGTACACCTAGGAGCAGTGGTAGGAGGAGTTTGCCAGGACCCATGTTTTGAAGCTGAAGTGAGTGTTGATGGTTTGGAGTTCAGTCAGTAGGCTGTTCCACTGTGAGGGGTGGCTGCAGACCAGGACCATATAGCTCATTTGGAGACAAATCTTTATTTCTCTTACTAGGAACCTTAGTAGCTGCCAATTAACACAAATTTCCTGTCACCTTTAATGCTCTAGTTAGGGTCAAAGCCACAAAAGTACAGAAATATGGCATTACGTTTTTAGCTTACCACTCACACCCACCTGCATACACCAACAGGCATTGGGGTGTCTTGGAGTTGTTGGCCTAATGCTCACCTCATTCTATAAATAAATATGCTGAGATGGGTACAGTATAGGAAAATGGGATAGCATTAGGGCCAACAACCTAAACTTCCATTTCCTCTAGTGTGTGCAGAGTGGTGTAGGTATTAGCTTTAAAACCAATGCCATATCACTGAGAATAGTGGCTCTGTTTCCATCTCCAGGGTCACCCACAGTCCCTCCACCCCGCCTCAGATTATTGTACCTCCATCGTTTTATGCCTTCCTCACATAAGCATCATGCACCATCCCTCCCCCATCCTTCCTGAACTGAGTAACTGAGTATAGCATAGTATGGCCATGTCCCAGTCTTGGTTTCCAGTGCACCATGACACAGTGATGTCCACAATATCCAGGTCAGCCTATGCTAGGGTGGCTTCTAAGTCAGAATTTTATTTCCTAGCCTCTGCCATGATAGCCTCCTAGACTTCCTAGGCTCTTGAGTTCTTATATGAGCAATGTAGTAGCTCAGCTGGTTTTAGGGGCTCTGAGTGACAAACGCAAGGGTGGAAGGAACATTCGGGGATGATTAATTTTCTTAGGATGACAAGCAGTCTTTAGCTTGGTATACTGTCTATATTGGGGGAGGGTACAGTAGCCATGAAATGATCAAAGTGGGAGGAGAGATCTAGGTGATGCTGGAGGATTAGTCCAAGATATTCTTAAAGCCTGACACAATAACTATTATTTTTGGTACTGAGCATTACAATGGCACCGTCATTATGATTAATTTAACATTATGGATTTTTTAGCACCATAAAACAGAGGTTATTGTCTTCAAAAGAAAATGCCTCAGTTGGTGGTGTCACAAACATTAAACCAACAAGGCAGGCAAAGTGTAAATATTTTGATATGAAATGTGCTAATCCATATTTCATGACATTTCAGATTTATTTATGTCCAAAACTGCAATCCTGGAACATAGGAGTGACCTTGTGAATAAATGAGTATCGCTGTGGAAACAAAAGGACTGTGGGAGAGGTGCAGGTTCTACAAAGTAATAAAAATATTCAGGATCAGAAAAGAACTACTTCCTCACTCACTGAATATGAGACAATTTTGCTGATATAAATTTGCAGGCCACATACTGTAGATAGAAGTCAATGTTTCGCAACTGCCTGGGTGATTTTATTAAGTTCACCGCTCCTGCACGCTGTGAACTTATTTCTATGAGTAGTGTGTGTGAAAACTTCAAAAGAACCAGCTGCTGAACAGCTGATCGCTGTTCAGTCACGGCACAAATATGTGGAATGCAGTCGATTCTGCACATGCACAGTAGAGCCACTTCTTCTGGCGCATGTGTGGAAAAACAACGTGGGATACACTCCTTCCTGGTGAAACATTTCAAGAAAGAAATATGCTGGCTACACTCCCAGAAAAGCCGACATCGGGGTACCCAATCCCCATGTGTGGCAGGTATCCCCACCACTTTGTGGCACACTGGGAGCCCTTCCCAGTGTGCCCAGACAATTTTCCTATCGTAATTTCCTGACACCCGGATGCCCACCCTGGTGTCAGATGCTCCTAAGCTCAATTTATTTGCCGACTGTGGTGCCAAATCCTCATTGAAATCATGTTTCCCTCCCCAAGCTCACTTTCTTTGCCGATAGGGTGCCCAGTCCACGTCGGCATCATGTCCCCCCCCCAACTCATGTGGCACACTGAGAACCCACTCCAGTGTGCCAAAAGTATTTTTTAACCTGTAAATAAAGAAAACAGTCCCCGGACTCTTTTTTAACCTGCAAAAAGAAAATGGTCCTTCATCATTTCGCCCATCCTCCCCCCATCCCAACCCTCCCTCTGTGTACCCACCTTCCCACACCCCCGCTCACCCCATACTTACCTCTGGAGGTCAGGAGCAGTGATATTCTGTGGACTGGAAAGTGTCTGCACTCTTCAAAGCCAAACTGCAAACTGAAGAATTGGTAAGCACTGTATAATGGGAGTCAATGAGAGGGTTCAACTTATATTGATATCTAAGCCATTTGTAGGACTCTTTGGCCCACATTTTCAACATGAGGTTCTTTGGACATCCGCTTCATGAACACTGGCACTGTCATTTCATTTCTGGGTCCTGAAAGTGATTTCACAGGTACTGCATGGAATCACCTTTTGTACCAATTAATGAAATGACAGTGCTACTGTTCATGAGGAGAGGTCTCAAAAAACGATGTTGCAAATTTGGTGAAAAATTCCCAAAATGACTCATATAACCGCAGAATAAGTAGTTTCTATGCATGCTTGTAACTTCACCAATTTTTATATTTTCGCTCCAGATTTTCAACATTGCAATTTTTCACCTCCTTATGAACAGTACAGCTGCCATTTTCACATCTGCCCAAAATGTGTTTGCTCAGCTGTGGTGCAGAATGGTGTGGTCACTGTTGGAAATACACTTTAAGGACAGAGTAACAAAATTACAGTGCCACTGTTCATGAGGAGAGGTCCAAAAGTGGCCATGTTGAAAATTTTGTGAAAAAAATTCCCAAAAATTATTGAGTTACAGGCGTGCACTGAGCAGTTTCTACGCATTCTAAGTCAACTTTGCCAATTTTCATATTTTCCTCCAGATTTTCAACAACATTTTTCACACTGCCTCATGAACAGTACAGCTGTCATTTTACATTCTGCCCAAAATGTGTTTTAGCCATGTGGCACGAATAGCTCAGTCACTGTGCAAAATCACCTTCTGGATTGAGTAATGAAATGATAATGCCACTCTTCATGAGGTGGTCTCAAAAAGCCCATGTTGAAAATTTGGAGTGAAAATGCCAACTAACACCCAGGAATTAGGGTTTCCAACCATAATGCTCTACCCTGTAGAGATTGACAGGCATCGAGGGTGTGACTTGGGATCATCGGCCGTAATGATCACACCATTCCACCCCACCCTGCAGCCAGTGACAGGCATTGAGGTGTGCCTTGGGGTTTTTCGGCCCCAATGTTTATCCCATTCTCCTATACTGTACCCATCTCAGTGTATTTTCTTATGGAATGGGGTGAGCGTAAGGCCTGAAGACCCCAAGGCACACCATGACTCCTGTCGGTGTCTGCAGGGTAGGGAAGGATAGGCCAGTTCAGTACTTCACTGCCATTCCTATTATGCATCACTCTAACTCCTGCACTACCAATGCCAATGCCAGCAAGCCAACATTCGACGATTGACAATGCTTGTATACTTTCAGTGATGATTTTGTCAAGAAATGCAGTTGCTTACCTAAGAAGGTCTTGTTAGTTAATGACTGCCTTTCTTTGACAAAATTATCACTGAAGAAAATCACATCTTTACAAATTGCCCCATTAAACTCTATGGAGCACCTCCTTGTGCTGTTCCTAAATAATGTGGCAAACTTTTGACATTGAAAAATGCTTGTTAAGGTAAGTGGTGACTTTGCTTGTCTGTCTCAGAACACAAACAATTAGTGGAAAACTACAGCCAAGCAATATTTTTTTGGGTTGTTGTTT
The DNA here is from genome assembly GCA_016271365.2 of Neoceratodus forsteri. Lineage (NCBI taxonomy): Eukaryota > Metazoa > Chordata > Ceratodontiformes > Ceratodontidae > Neoceratodus > Neoceratodus forsteri. Next base: position 1,877,172,582 of record CM057456.1, read on the forward strand.
GCTTGTTTTGATCATGTTTTGCTAATGATGCTTCACTGCAGTCTGCCAGTTTGTGGCATCCAGTTTAAGGACATACTGAATGTCTGATCTCTAAGTAAATATTTTGGTGAAAATAATGAGATTTGATTTTCTAACATGGCATGCTTCTCTATGGAAACCAGCTGCTGTTTATTTTAGGCATCTGCATTGCTGAATAAGTACCTCTTTTCTGGTGCTAATGTATCTATTTACTTTATCAAATTGAACAAAGCCAAGTGCATTGGGAAGTATTCCACAAACATTGAAAGAAAAGTGAAATAATCTGAATTCAGTATGCAATATGTTAGAGATATGCAGAATGGCCAAGTTTTGCTTTCTGTTCACAGATGACCTGATATTGAGACAAAACTTTGGAAAATTCATCCTTTGTGAAATGTGAAAGCCTCTGTAAAAAAGTTCACTCTGAAAATATACAAGAGGTATCCTGTGTACTGAGGTCACACTCTCATGAAGTGAGGTTTGCAAAATCTTTTGTAAATGCGACAACATTTCAGAAAGGTTAAATAGGAAATATGCAGGATTTCAACTGTATTAAATAAAAATTCACACAGGTCTAAAACAAAACTTTAACGTATCCCCTTTTCGCTGTGGTATCAGCTGAGCAGGTAAGTAACCACGTCACAGCTCTGTCCTGTTTTTGCCATTGTTTGAGGGGCACAGAGAACATGCGTTTCCTCATGATGACAGAACTGTTCGGCTTAGAAAACAAACTGGCTGACTAGGTAACACAGTAGTAGGGCTTTTGCTTGCTGCTTGGCAACTGTGCTTTGGGAATGGACTCAAGTTGCAGGTGGCCAGCCGAGGAAGGAGTGATGAGGAGTGATGAGTGTCCAATAGGATAGCAATCCTCCTTGAGGTGAGGGAATCCATACTCCACTGTTTGCCTGCCACCCAGTGGATGGAAGCTAAGTGGAAGCACTATGAAGGCTGCTTGTAACAGAGGAAGGGTTGCATACCAACATGTGCAGACATGCCATCATGCACACCCGCATGTCAAGCCATTGCATGCTAGGTAGTCCTAGGAGAAAAATGAAGGAAAAACCCCAGACAGCAACATGAAGACCAGCTCACTGCAGGTCCCACACCACCAGCTAGGCACATGCTCCCTGGATGGGATCCTTATCCAATCAGAAGATATACCCTCAGTGGTCCCACTAAGGGAGCACGCCATGGGGAACACAAAGGCATGGGTGAGTACCTGGAAAATGCAGCTGACTGGGCAGGAGGGAGGGTCAATCACAAGAGAGTCCACCCAGCAGCAGTTTGAGAAACAAAGGGTTGAAGAAAACATACTGAAAACTGGCAACTAATCAATAAACATTTGATATCTCAAAAAATCATGTTGTATCAACTGGGAGCCAGGCATATTTTGCAGGGAAGCACTTGAATCCTGTGGGGTGGACAGCATGTTCTGTCCAACATTTGTGCACACCCTACTGGTTGACTAAGGAGTGACATTTGTGCCAACTGTGAAGGCAGCTCACCCCAGCCAGAGGAATGGCAAAGTCAAAGTGACCTTGATTGTCAGTGTGGGCAAGTACAAAAAGGAAACGTGTGAGGGGAGAGTGTACTGAATAACATCTGCACAGTGCACACCAAAAGCTAATTGGCTTATTCTCACTGTAAAGTATGCCATACTACACACACTGGATAAAATGAATGGTGTTTAACAAAGAAAGAAAAAATAAAAAATAATCTGTCAGTCACCTAAGGCTACAACCAGCTGTAGCAGAATAAAATCAATACCACACACCACTGCTATGGCCTTTATAAATGTTAGGAACTGTAAACACTGAGCTGTAAGTTCTGTCAGCTACAGTGAACTGCTGTGGTTTAAATTAGCCTTCACATCAGGGACCCAAGATACAAGGAATACGTTGAATCACAAGAACAGTAATCATCAGGTAGAATTTTTATGCTGTTAAGTCTGGAAAGCCAAACACTGACAGCTAGGTGACTGTGTTGCAGAAAGTAATAAAGTGAGTTGCCATGTGGGAGACATTGGTTTCATAAGCAACCCCTGTCCCAAAGCCCCAAGGGAGTGAAAAGTAGCCCTACCTTAGAAAGGGCAAGCTCAGCTTTGAAAGTGGCAAGCACAAGCTGCCCAGAACCAGAACTATGGATCCAATTTTAAAAGTTGTCATGCATTGTCGTGAACATTTGTTTATTATTCTACAGTATGCTTGCTACCTGTGACCAAAGCTCAGTACTAGCTGCCACCATTGTCCCATCGAATGAGCTCTTCCTCATGCAACAAGGATGCTCAGGATGGAGTGCAAATTCAGTTAATGCTGCATTAACCCCCAAGCTTGCCACAAGGGAATTGTACACTTATCATCAGCACCTTAGCAGTTATAGCCATAGCTATCTGTGCAACCACAGCACAGATAAGATCCTGGTGTCCAGGTCTGTGTCCTGGGGTGAGGCGAGTAGCTTTGAATGATGGAGGGAGGGAGGCATTATGCTGCCAATATAAGACTTCCTCATTGTTGTCTGTTCCTTCCAGAACTCCACCCATGGAGACACATGGAATCTGGAGCCTACCCACCTAATACTCTATGCATACAGTATGCTTACTCCTTTCCTTGCTATGTCCAAGCTACACTGCCACCTGTGGCTACCCTACTGGAGGTATTATAGCAATATTGCAACCCACCCATCTGGTGGAGTAAACCATTCAGCATGGTGCTAAAGTCTTCTACTGCCAGTCTGCATCAACATCCCAGATTAAGGCTGGGTCACCAGTAAAGCAATGGGTGCTCACCAGTGCTAGGCTACTGAGTCAGCAGGGCACATTTTTTCTCATATATGGGACATGTAAGACTTGCATACAAAGGCAATAGTCTTAGAATGTCCTCTGCTAGCGACCTTCTCACCTCTGGCCAAAGTCAACAGCAACTGTATATTGCCAGGGGTGAGGATGCAGTGCTGGTGCATATGCACAGTGCTGGATGGCCACATTTATATGTCCGCTACATGGAGCTCATACGCACCTCAGTGGGTGGCTGTAGGTCCCTACTACATGCAGGTTGCAGCATCCTCTTACACCACTTAATAGCAACAGTACCTGTACATTGATACCCTGTCACTATAAGGCCAACACAGAAATTAGTGATGTGCAGCAATAGTTTGTTGGCATGGCTGCATGCACAGTACATGCCGACTAAATGTTTCTGAGCTTGTTCAGAGTTCAAATCCATGACTGGTTTCATGCCATCTGGGCATGTATTCAGTACTAAACATGGAAACAATTGGACACCCTGACATCATGGATCATACCCTAATCACTCTCTGCATCATTCGGTCAATAGGTGTAACCAACACCCCCCAGAAGTTGGAGACTACATAGCCAGCCAGACCCCATGAAGTAGATAAGGTGGGACAACAGGTGTGAGATGTAGGGACACTATAATATACTGACTCAATAAAGTTAATGACCACACAGAAACAGAGACAAGCAGTGAGGTAGATTTATTGTAGCTTCAATCCCATTGATCTAGCAGTTCCTTAGCGTGAGGTACATAGCTCCAGGAGGAGACCGTGAAGAAATTATAATTTATATGCATCCACCTTTCTTCCACCCATGCTTTCTTCATAGGTGGGGATAGCTAGCACAGAAACTAATAGAGTACATAGGTACTACAGCATATTGCTGGGAACCTTAGATGAAGATAACCCTATAGTGAAGACGGTCATTTTAAGTGACTTGCCACTACAGCCCAAGCAAGGAGCTTTACACACAAAGCAAAAATTTCATTTCATTTTATTTTTTATTTTTATTTTCTTATTCGGCAGTACACTGGAGTACAGTTCCTGTTACTGCACTGCAGTGAGGTCAGATACAGAGAGTTCAACAAAATGCAGGAATAAATAAGGACCATGAAGTGCCACATCAATTGAACAACAGACAACAATTTGGTACAGTACGAGGACAATATTAGATAGGGACAATAAAGTTTGACATCAAGCAGTGCAATAAATTGGTACAAAGTATTAAAAGCATTCACATTTGGAGGACTGTGGGTACTAAGGAAAAACAATGGCATTTGAATATCAATCACAAGCAAATTTGGCATAATTATCACTGAGCACTGGAGCAATTTGGAAACCCATTGATTCACTGCACAGGCATCATGGAGTCATTTTGTACCTCAAATTATGAGTTTAGTATCAGCAAACCTCAGAGTTCACATTACCAACTGGAACTGCTAATATGGGGAACTTCTGTAGAAAAGGCTGCTGCCACCATAACAGCTGGACAGGATCTGGGCAAATCTATTCACGAAGAAGGGAGGCAGTATAGCACAGTGGTTTAAGGCTCTGAGCTGCAAACCTGGAGACCTGGGATTGATACCTACAGTCCCATTTGCATACTGTGTGATCCTGAGCAAGTCACTTTGTTTAACTCTAGAGATCCTAGCAATTTAAATAACTATAGACCTATTTTCTTACTTCCTATCCTTCTAAACTGTTGGAGAAATTGGTAAATACTCACTACCTGGACTCTCTAACCTGCTTAATCAGGCACAATCAGGGTTCAGGTCACGTCATAGCATGATATCTGCCCTTGCAAAGGTGACTAATGATTGGCAGAGTGCCCTAGATAACAAGAATTATGTGTGCCATTTTCCTTGATTTAAGCAAGGCTTTCAATACTGAAGATCATGACCTGCTTCTCGCTATACTCTGTGACACTGGTCTGGACTCCATCTCTTTGAAATGGTTCTCTAGTTACCTATAGGGAGACTTCAACAGGTTAAAGCTGAGGGGAACTTTGTCCTTGCAACCTTTGTTGAGGGTGTGCCCCAGGGTTTCATATTAGGACCCCTACATTTCTCATTGTATATAAATAGCATCAATGCTGGAATCAAACAGCTAATATTCATCTCCTTGCAGGTGACATGGTACTCTACACTGCTAGACCGACCCAGTATCCACCTGCACAGACCTCCAACTGGAGTTTAATCATCTGCAATCAAACCTTCTGAGCCAAAAATTACTCTTGAATGTAAAAAACAAAGTCGATGCTTTTCTCATCTTGCATCAATGCAATAAATCCTGCCTCAATAGAAGCAGTACTTCAAATTATGACTCTTTAGGTGACTTTCTACACTTCATAACTAAATTCAAATACCTGGGGTGTAGATTAACTGCAAACTTTCTTTCCTGGACCATATTGAGGAGATGTCCAAAAGCTTAGCAGAGACTTGGTCTCTTATTCAGGATCAGACACTTCTTTAAACAGGATGCTAGAAAAGGCTGGTCCAAACTACTGTTTTCCTATCTTGAACTATGCTGATTTCCTCTATGGCCAAGTTCCTAACCCAGCATTAATCAAACTTGATTATCTTTACCACAGAGCCCTAAGATTTATCTCTGGAGCATTGCATTCTACACATCATTGCTCGCTTTACTCCTTAGTGGGTTGGTCTTCCCTTAAATTCAGAAGGCAAAGAAATGCTGCCGGAAGGACCACAGTGCATTTCAAATGGTTTACCCTGTTGTATGTTAGGTAGTTATGCTCTGAGAAGCTCCTCTTAAATTTCTCTAATTATCCCCAAAGTCAAATCATGCTTTGGCAGGGTCTCAATAAGTTATAGACTTCCTCAGCTCTGGAATGAACTCAAAAACACATGAGAATAGCCTACCATATTAATCTGTCAGCATTCAAATCACTGGTTGCACATTCCATTAGGGAGTCCTGCAACTGCTATCCTTGATTTTTGGCTAAAGGTATACTGACCTCAGACATTGTATCCTCTGTTTGACCTCCACTGACCCAACCCCAATGTGATTTTTACTCACGCTAATCCTCCTCCCTCCCTTCTCCACCTTAGTTGTTCCATGTAGCCATTGTGCTTCTCTGCTTGGTTTCCACACTGCCTTTGTTATGCAAGTATGTTTAATGCATATATTGCTATGTGACTGCTATCTACAAGTGTTCTCTTAGTGTACATATTTGCAAATGTACTGTATCTTATTCTATTGTATGTAATGCCGTTATTTTAATGTTTGTGATATTATTCTGTGTTTGATCATGTACCTGTCCAGGTTCATCTGGTAAAGGAGTTTACTCAAAGGTGTTTTGTCTGGTAAGATAAATATTTTGATTGATTGATTGATTGATTGACTTAACTTCCTTGTGCTCCCAGATCACACCTGTAAACAAGCTTCAGCTTAATGTGTCTCTCCTGGTTAACAAAAAATCTCCTTCTCTACACTACTGAAGCAGTTTTACAATTTCCTTAACTTTCAACTGAATCTAGACAAGATGCCCCTACACAGAGACAGTCAGTCTGGCTCCACCCCAGTTCTGTTTCACATGTTGCAGAACAATGTGTCTTTAGCAAACCCACTGATTGATCTTGAAGGTGGCTTAGCATCCTCTCAGTAGCTATATTGAAACCATCAGAGATATCCAGGAATTAAAACTCCCCACTTTAAGTCCTAGCTGTCCTGAGCAAGGCTTGAGACAACATCGCAAGCCCTCTGGGAGTCCCTGCAAGTATATTGCATAGCCACCTTATACCTGTAACCAGCACAGGCCAGAACGCCAAAAGCATGTGTATCTACATTTAGGATAGCCATGGGGGAGAGGGGCCCACTGAACACCACAGGGAATCCCACAGAAAACATCAAACATAGGGTATTGGCAACCATTTACAGATGCTTTTGTTGGACTGTTACGGACTTTTTTAACATGAAAGATTTTATATATCGATATATATAGATATATAGAAATACAGATATATATATTTAATCACAACTCCCAATAGAGTTGCTTATAGCCGAGAGCAGCCTGCACCATGCGCATCAAGGCTCCTCCGTTTAATCACAACTCCCAATGGGGTCACCACAGCGAGGAACAGCCTGCACCATGTGCAGCAAGGTTCCCATTTAATTACAACTCCCAACAGAGTCATCACTGCTGAGGAGCAGCCTGCCCCATGCACAGCAAGGCTCCTCCATTTAATCACCACTCCCAGCGGAGTCACCAAGCGGAGGAGCAGCCTGCACTGTACACAGCAAGGTACTGAAACTGAGTTTTTCCTCCCTGATCTGGAGCTGTTTGCTGTGTTTTGGACTTTACATTCAAGCAGACTCTCGTATGGTCAGCAGACCCTTACAGATAGTTTCTGTTACTGCAGTTTTCTCCTAGTTTGCTGTGGTTGTAATCTGTTTTCAGATGTTACCTTAATTTAGCGTGCAGTGTTAAGAATAGTTGCTGTAATTAGGCTGCATGTTATTTAGAGTGTGAATTGAAAATTTACTTGTCTCAGCTTCTGTAAGTGCCTGCATGATATTTTAGAGTCAGCCTGATTGTGCACTACATTCAGAAGCACCTCTGAACACGTTCTCTAAGCGCTGCATGCGAGATCACTCTACCATCCCCTCTCTATACTCCTGCTGGGTCTCCATTGTTTGTTTTCCCCTCCTTAGTAATTTTACCTTGTGTTCTCTTCACAGGCTCCTCCATTTAATCACAACTCCCATTTAATCACAACTCCCAATGGAGTCACCACAGTTGGGGAGTAGCCTGCACCGTACACAGCAAAGTACTTGAAAACTGAGTTTTTCCTCCCTGATCTGGAGCTAACTGTTTGCTGTGTTAGCCTGTCAATGTTGCACATCGACTGCCTCACCAACCCTGGCTCGGCATTTTATTTATAAATCATCGTGGTCATGTGACCAGCTGCCAGTCAGAAACTAAGTCCCTTGTTTCCCACTAGTTTGTTGTACTACATTGCCCTAGGAGTTGCCCGAGTGCACTGACAGTACTCGCACCACTGTTATCTGCCACTCTCTACTCTGCATCTTCCTACCTCTTGCCTGCCTTCTCACCTCTCTGGAATACCCAGTTTCAATAGTAACCTCTGCTATTCCCACACACTAGCATGCCTGGTTTTGAACCCATAGCCCTCTGCATCAGGGGCTAGCACTCTGACCACTAGGCCACACTGGGAGTTCTATTGCAAGCTAGGTCTCTCTCTCCTTATATTGGTGATATGGTTTACCCTATCACCTGCCGACTCATACCTCCACCCCTCAGTGAGGTCACCATTGCCCACTAGTTTACACCTCCTCTCTCTCCCACCCGGTAAGTCAGTTGTCAGAACTTACCAGCTCTCTAGCCTGTCCACTGATATAGTATGGCACTCTACTGTTACACTCTCCTAAGTGCCCTGTTAACTTTAACTTGGCCACTCATTTCAGACAGCTTCCCAATACCATCTATAATCTTGTCCCCTACTCTCTCTGCCCACGCAGCATTTGGCACCACAGCCTCTCTTCCTAGCCTTGTGCCTAAGCCTGTTAGGTTCTTTCCTTACACTCACTATCTGCCACACCTACAGGCCTATTATCTAGCCCTCCATCTCCCTCTATACCCGACCCCATGATCACCATAAAAGCCGCCAACCTTCCACCTAAGCCAAAATGCACACTCCTAATATTTCCTGGCCAGACAACTTCTACTGTTGTCAGGTAATGTCAGCCAAACCCTGGGCCTCCACGGAAGCCAACCAGAATAAACAGCCACGTGGAGGACTAAAAGTCGTATCCATTAACATTCGTAGCCTTCTGCAAAAATTAGGTCAGTTCAAGTTTGGGTGCTACAGCACAGGCCTGAAGTCCTCCATAGTTGAAACTTGGCTCTTCCCACTGTACCAGACTCTGCAATCTGCCTAAATGGGTACACAGTACACAGGTCAGATAGAGTTGGTAGACATGGAGGTGGCTGCGCCATATGCATCTCAGATTCTCTCCAAAGTCAGGCCTTCCCAACTCTGTCCCCTAAAGACAAGGCCCAATCACTGGGGTAAGAATTACCTTAGGCAATAATGGGAAGTCAATTTATATCGCCTCAGTGTATATTCCACCCAAGGATAATCACAAAGGCTTCCTAATTTCCTTGACCTTATTTCAAACCTACCTAATGGCTCTGAGGTCATTGCACTGGTGATTGCAACACCAATTGGCTGTCTCCTGACTCTATCCCACTTAAAGATGAAGCAGCAGCCATTGACCTCACTCAGCTTGTCTCTTTTCCCACTCAAATAAATTATATGACCGCTCACAAGCACTCTCATCGACCTATTCTTCTTTAACCATCCTGAGATGATCTCTGATACTACAGTGTTACTGAACGCTTTGAGTGACCACTCCCTATCACCTGCCATTGGACCAATAAGGCCCCTATACAACCTAGCAAAACACCCTTTCAGCAGGTCCTCAGGGATGGGCAGCTGGCTTATCTCCAGAAATTTCTCCAGCAAATCAGACTGGACCCCAGTCTTCCTCGCAGCTAGTGTCGATGGAGGCTGTAAGCCAATTTGTTTCCTGCTTCAACTCGATCTGTGACTTGTTTGCCCCTAAAGAAGTGCAGGGTGAGAGGTGCATCCAGCCCTTGGAACACGCCCCTTTCTTCTACACCTATGGCCAGTCATGACCACCTGTGGAAGGTAGCACAAGCCACTGGAAAACCAAGTGACTGGCAATGCTACCAGACCTCCAGGAATAATTGCACCTGGGCCATCTGGCTTGTGAAGGCCTCATACTACCGGGCATGTTTGCCAGCTCATGGGATTCTAGTAAGAAATTTTGGGACAATATTAAAAACCTAATGGGAAAACTCAATCAATCCCTCCCACCCTACTAGATCACAATGAGCATACCATTCAAGACCCCAGTGAAATTATCAACATTCTCAACACTTCATTCACTGACCTGAGTGAAGTCCTCCCCACTAACTTTTCAATGAACCTCCCAGCTGACATTGCCCACCTCAGTTACCCCACCAAACACTCCTCAATTTTATTTCAGGTCAGTATCCCTTCACCACCAGGAGACACCTTATGAAAGTACTTGCTAAGGCCAAGTACAGTGCTGACACCCTTGATCTCAAACTAAATTTCCTCACCATTGATGCTGTCCTGGCCCCACTTACCTGGATTCTGAACCTGTCCTTTCGCTTCAGTCAATTTCCATCTGTCTGGAAAGCTGCAGTTGTTACACCAATCCACAAGGTGGTGACAGAACCAACCTTGCCAACTACCATCCTATTTAAATTCTACCACCTCTTTCAAAAGACCTTGAGCGCATTGTGGCAGAACAGCCAACAGCTTACCTCCATGCTCATGGTATCCAATGCTCACGGCAACACGGGTTTAGGAAGGATCATAGTACAGCCACTGCCCTGCTCACCTATATGGACTTTATCCATAATCCATGGTCACCTTGTTGGGTCTATTTACATAGACCTTTATAAGGCCTTTGACATGGTCAACCACCCCTTCTTCTCCTGACCTTACCCTCACTTGGACTCTCCAATGATGTTACCACCTGGTTTAGCAGTTATCTAAGAGGCAGAACCCAGCGTGTTAAAATCCTGACCTCTCTCTCTCTTTCTCTGCTAGCCGCCCCATACTCTTCGGTGTTCCACAGGAGTCAATCCTTGGTCCCCTCCTATTTAGCCTCTACCTAAATTCCTCCACCTAGTCTGGCCTAACAACCTTCTCCTGTATGCAGATGATGCTGTGATTTACACTAGCCAGCCTGACCTTGCACCACTTGCCCATGACCTGCAATGCAGTTTTACCTCCATTGAATCCTGGTTTGCTAATCAGAGACTGATTATTAACTATAAAAGACCAACTTGATGGTCTTTGCTGGTTTGCATAACCAGTTTAAAACAGCCCAACTAGCCATTTCCAACAACTCTGGCTCATCCCTAAGCAGGTAAACAGCTTCAAATACCTGGGCATCACCCTTGACAGCACCCTCGCCTACCAAGAACACATCTTGAACATCTCCAAGACGGCTAATATCTGACTAGTCCTCCTCTACAGACACCAATGCTGTATGACCCAAGAAGCGTTACACCTCACTGTGACCAGTTCCATACTGTCCATCATCGACTATGGTATTGTATGATGTGCGCTGCCTCTGCCCTTAAAAGGATCGGTATCACCCTTAACAAAGCTTTCAGGCTACTAACAGGTGCTAGCTATGACACACATACATGTGACCTCTACATTCAATCCAATTGGCTCAACCTCCAAAACAGAATCTCCTATCACACGTGCCTTGCAGCTAAAATGATCTCCTAGAGCTCGCCCCCATTCAGCTGCTCCTTACTAACGCCCTTGCAAGCTCGCACTGCACTAGAAGATGCCAAATCAAGCCTTTCAGGTTCATTTTTGCTGGACATCCCAAGGACAAAGAGCATTTCACTTCCAAGCACCCAGCCAGTTCAACAATCTCCTGAACCTATCCAATCATCTCCTATAACTGGCACTTTCAAAACTGCCTCCAGCAACACCTAGTCAACCTCAGCAAATGTGACTGTTGGTCATAGCCTTAGTGACTTGCTGCCTTGATCCACCAGCCCCCTGTCAGCAATGACCCCATGGCTGCTATTTCTGGGTTACCGCTGAGTCCATGGTCCATCTCAATACTAAACTTTTTATGCCTACCAACTCCTGGCTTCTCTCCTACAAGCACTTATTTCATTGCTTATATTTGTGTTATTGATTGTAATTCTAAGAACTTGTATGTTTTATCTGCCTGCTTATTCTGTGTTCATAGTGTCCCCATGTTTGTTACCTCCTGCACTGTATAATTTCATTTGTTGATGTGGAACCTTGTAAATGAGCCCCTGGCTCAAAGGTGTTAATACCGAGACACTCCTCTCTCTCTCTCTATCTATCTATCTATATATATATATATATATATATATATATATATGTGTGTATATATATATATATTATGGTGTACAGTAAGTGCCACCATAGTTAGGATTATGCATTTAAAGGTTAAAGTGTGAAATTTTGCACCTTAATAACTTTACTACTGTTTGATGGATTTGCCTGAAATTTGTAAGATATAGATCAGTAGCACAGATCTTGGGATCTGCCAAGTTTCAGATAGGTCGGATATACGGTTGTGGAGTTATTAAGCAACATTCCATAGCACATTTACACTTTTTGTGCATTCTTTGCTCACACCTACAGGTTGCATGGTTTGCACAACCAGTCCGAAACCTTCAGAGAAACATGGGCCAGGGTCCCCGATGTGCCTTTTTAAGATTTTGCAAAATATATTGAACAATTCAAAAGCTATTCAAAAAAAAAGTTTCTCATTATAGTCAATGGGAAAAGTTAACAAAAAGTTCGACAGTGTCGCAATGACCCCAGAAGTGTCATAAATCCACCATTTTGTTTTCAGTTACTGATCATAGAAATGCTTGGCATTTAAAATTGGGACCCTCTAGGGACACAATTCTTTTTGTGTTTAGCTAGTCGAGCCCTAAGGATGCTAGCCATGTCTTTTTTGGGGGGTTAAACACCCCAGAAATGTTTTTGAAATTTTGGGAAAAGTAGTGTCGCAGTAGTGTCAAACCTGTGACACTTTCATGATTTTTTTGAAAGTGTCATATTTTGCGACACTACTATTCGACTACTATGGCCAAAATAACAGGAATTCTTTGCCACCCTGCTGCAAAACACTGGTTTGGTCTTTGGGCTGAAATGTGGGTGAAGAAAGCCAACATCCCACAGATGTGCCTTTCGGTAGTTTGGTGACAAAATATTGCAAGGATGGAAAGTTATACTGCTTTGAAGTTGATGCTTTTTCACATAGACTAACATTGAGGCATCCACCGTGTCTTTCGGGGCCTGTGATCTTTGAAAAGCTTCAAATACGGACTTTCTGTCGCAAAAATGTTAAGTGCAAAACTAGCCAGGAAAGTGATAATTAATGTGAAAGTTTAATTTTTTTCTATATCATACGGTTCCTGAAATATAAACAATTTAGTATTCCAAGTGATGATTTTCTGTTCCGAGGCCCATTATTATGCATACATTTTTGTACTCACTGTTTCTCAATGCAGCTTTTGGGGAAAATTAGGGTGCGCTCTTTTGTTAGTGTTACACTTACTGTTTCACTTGTCTTTATGTCAGTGTTTGTGTTACCTCATGGCTCACGCCACGTGTATGTTACAGTTTTCATTTCCATATGCGCTTATGCTTGCGCTTATGTCTCGTTTTACTTTGGCATCATTGTTGGTGTTACTGTTAGCGGTTCTACAGCGCCCAGTGGTGAGGCACAGTAAAACTGAAGACATGTATAACAATGGTACACCTCTCTGATTGCAGCTGCACACAAGTTAGCAGAGTTAGGAGTTGAATGGCCTTGGCTAGGCAATGGGCCCCCCAAGTCCAGGTACCACATCTTGAGTGGAGTGACAGCAAAAGTTAGCTATGGACATCAACGGTACACCTCGTGATTGCAGGTGCACACAAGTTAGCACAGTTAGGGGTTGAACGGCCTCAGCTAAAATGCTTCCACCCACAGGCCAGGTACTGGATCCTGAGGAGAGCCACAGCAGAACTGAGGGCATGGGCATCAACGGTACACCTCTCTGATTGTAGGTGCACACAAGTTACCACAGTTAGGAGCTGCATGGCCTCAACCAGGCAATGCCCCCACCCCCAGACCAGGTACTGCATCCTGAGTGGAGAGCCACAGGAAAACCAAGGCCATGGGCATCGACGGTACACCTCTTGATTGTAGGTGCACATAAGTTATCACAGTTAGGAGCTGCACAACCTCAACCAGGCAATGCCCCCGCCCCCAGACCAGGTACTGCATCCTGTTACTGTTAGCGGTTCTGCATTGTGAGTGGTGAGGCACAGCAGAACTGAAGCCATGGATATCAACGGTACACCTCCCTGATTGCAGCTGCACACAAGTTAGCACAGTTAGGAGTTGCACGCCCTCAGCCAGGCACTGTCCCCCAGACCAGGTACTGCATCCTGAGTGGAGAGAAATAGCAAAACTAAGGCCATAGACATCAACGGTACACCTCCTGATTACAGGTACACAGTAGTTAGCACAGTAAGGAGTTGCATGTCCTCAGCCAGGCACTGCCCCCAAGACCAGGTACTGCATCCTGAGTGGAGAGCCACAGCAAAACTAAGGGCATGGACATCTACAGTAGACCTCCTGATTGCAGGTGCACACAAGTTAGGACAGTTAGGAGTTGCACGGCCTCAGCCAGGCAATGCCCCTCAAGACCAGGTACTGCATCCTGAGTGGAGAGCCACAGGAAAACAAAGGCCATGGACATCAACGTTACACCTCCCTGATTGCCAGTACACAGAAGTTAGCACAGTTAGGAGTTGCACGTCTTCAGCAGGTAATGCCCCCCAGACCAGGTACTGTATCCTGAGTGGAGGCCTACAGGAAAACTATGGGCATGGACATCAATGATACACCTCCCAGATTGCAGGTACACACAAGTTAGCACAGTTAGGAGTTGCACGTCCTCAGCCAGGCACTGCCCCTCCCAGACCAGGTACTACATCCAGAGTGGAGAGCCACAGGAAAACTAAGGCCATGGGCATCAATGGTACACCATAGAAACATAGAAACATAGAATTTGACAGCAGATAAGGACCGCTTGGCCCACCTAGTCTGCCCATTTTCCTACCTAACAGATAAGCTGCAGATCCTAGTTAACCAACAGCTTACTTCCTCCCTACCCCCACTAGGACTGCCTTATGCCTGTCCCATGCATTCTTGAATTCCCCACTGTTCTTGACTCCACAACCTCCTCAGGGAGGCTGTTCCATGCATCCACAACCCCTCTGTGAAAAATACTTCCTCACATTACCTCTGAGCTGTCCCCTCTATCTTCAAGTTGTGCCCCTTGTTCTTGCACATCTCTTTTTCTGAAAGATGCTGCCCTCTTGGACTTTGTTGATTCCCTTGAGGTACTTGAAAGTTTCTATCATGTCCTCTCTCCCTTCTTTCCTCAAGGGTATACATATTAAGCTCCTTTAGTCTTTTTTGTATGTCTTCTGGTGCAGACCCTGCACCATTTTGGTTGCCTCCTCTGGACAGCTCACTCTGTCTATGTCTTTGCTGGAGATGGGGTCTCCAGAACTGCACACAGTACTCCACATGGGGTCTCACCAACTGTCTGTACAGAGGGATAACAACTTCCTGTTTTCACTATTGATGCCTCTTCCTATGCATCCCAGTATCCCCCAGCCTTCCTTACTGCCTTCTCACATTGCTTGCCTACCTTTAGGTCATCTCTATATAATTACCCCAGGTCCTTTCCATTTTACTGTTGTCAGTATCTCACCCCCATTGTGCACACTTCCCTGGTTTTTGTTTCCCATGTGCATTACCTTGCACTTCTTTGCATTGAATCTGAGCTGCCATACATTTGACCATTCCTCCAACCTTGCCAAGTCCCTTCTCATCCTTTCCACTCCATCTTGTGTATCAACCCTGTTGCAGATCTTTGTGTCGCCTGCAAAGAGACATACTTTTCCTTCCAGTTCTCTGCAATGTCACTTATAAAGACATTGAAAAGGACCCGTCCCAGTACTGAACCCTGCAGTACCCTCACTAGTAACCTCCTTTCTTCACTGTGTACTCCATTTACTACTGCCTTTTCATCCTATTGTCTATCCAATTTTTATCCAGGCTACCACCTTGGGACCCACTCCAAGGCTGGCTAACTTGTGTATTAATCTTTTTGTGGGACTGTATCAAATGCCTTGCTAAAATCTAGGTAGGTCATGTCCACAGCCCTCCCTGGTCTACTACTTTGGTCACCCAGTCAAAGAAATCTATTAGATTCATCTGACACGACCTTCCCATTGTGAATCCATGCTGCCTTGGATCCTGTGCCCCACTAGCCTCTAGGTACTCAACAATTCTTTCCTTCAGAAGTGATTCCATCATTTTCCTACCACTGAGGTCAAACTAACTGGTCTGTAGTTTCCTGCCTCTGTCCTGCTCCCACTTTTGTGAAGAGGAATCACATCTGCCCTCCTCCAGTCCTCGGCTACCACCCCATCCTCCCATGATTTGTTAAAGAGAGTAGTCAGCAGTGTCACTAGTTCTACCCTTAGTTCTTTTAGAATTCTTGGGTGAATCCCATCAGGCCCCATTGCTTTGTCCACCTTCAATTTTATTAGTTCTTTCAGAACCCTTTCTTCTGTAAATGGACTGGTATCAATCCCCATCTTCAGAGTGTTTCTCTTGTTTGGTTTAGGTACCTCCCTCCTCTTCCTTTGTTAATACTGAGCAGAAATATTTGTTCAGTATCCCTGCTTTTACACTGTCACCCTCTATCCACATTCCTTCCCTTTATTAAGCCTCAGTATCCCTCCTTTGGTCTTTTTCTTCACTCCCTAATGTACCTGCAAAAGGTCTTATCCCCTTCTTAACAGAATTGACTATCCTTTCCTCGGTTTGGGCCTTTACTATTCTGACTGCCTTCCCAGCCTCTTTCTGCTTTAACTGATAAAGTTCTTCTGTCCTGCTCCTTCGGTGTTTCCTTATATTTCCTGAATGCTATCCTTTTCTCCTTAACCTTCCCTGTCACCTCTTTTGAGAACCATAGCGGTTTTTTCCTTCATTGTGTTTTATTGATTTGCTTTACACAAAGGCTTGTTGCCTCTGTGATGGCTGTTTTGATTGCTCTCATTGTTCCTCCACCCTCCTTCTTGCCTGTTTGCTAGTACTTTTCTGAAGTACTCTCTCATTTTCCCAAAGTCAGCCCTCCTAAAGTCCAATACTCTTGCTTTTGTATGGCTTGATTGTATGGTTGTGTTTATCGTGAACCACACTGTTTGGTGGTCACTTGTTCCCAGATGGCTACCCACTTCTAAATCTGAGATTCTTTCTCCATCCCCATTTGAGAGTACCAGGTCTAAGATTGCTCCCTCCCGAGTGGGTTCCAATACTAACTGTCTGAGGCATGCCCTGTAGGGCATCACGAATGACCCTGCTCTTGATATGCCTGCAGCAAAGGTGCTCCAGTTAACATCTGACATTCAGGTCTCCCATTAACAATAACTCCCCTTTTCTGCCATTCTAAGAAGGCCTTCATCATTTCCTTGTCCATTCCTCCCCTGAGATGGGGGTCTGTATACAACCCCATGCGGATTGTGGTGCCATTTCCTGTCTCCAGGGTGACCCAGAGTGCCTCATCTGCTCCCTGTTTACTCTTTAGTTCTGTTGCTTTGATCCCTTCCTTTACATAGAGAGCCTCCTCCTCCTCCTCTTTACCTTCCTCTCCCTCCTGCAGATTGTGTATCCTGGTATGTTGACATCCCAGTCATGTTTCTCTGTGTACCATGTTTCTGTGACTGCCACAATATCCAGGCAACCCTCTTCCATCAAGGCCTCTAGTTCAGGGATCTGTTACACAGACTATGGGCGTTGGTACTCATCACCCTCCACTTTTGATAGCCTTACCCCTTTTAGCCCATTCCTGTCCTTACTGCCTTTTTTTTTTTTTACATTTACCTCTGTTCTGCTCCCTAATAACTTCTCTACCTTGGTGTTTACCTCACTAATCACCATGTTTTGTGGGGAGGCTGATTTCCTGCTCCTTTTCAGTGCCTCCCCTTGGCTAGTTTAAATGCTTGCCGATGAAGCATTTAAACCTCTCACCTAGGATGCTGGTTCCCTCTGACAGATGCAGACCATTGCACCAGTATAGGTCTGCATCCTCCAGGTGGCTCCCAGTCCCCAATGAAGCTAAACCCTGAGCTCCACACCAGTTTTCAACCACTCATTGAATTCTCTGTGAGGAGTGCCCTAGCATCTCCCTTGCCATAGACAGGCAGCAATTCCAAGAAGGTTACTGTGATGCGCCACTTGTCTAAGGCCCTCCTCAACTCTACAAACCTCTTGTACTGCTCTGATCCCATTCCTAGCCAGGTCATTTGTCCCTAGGTGGACAATGACATCCAGCTCCCTCCCTCAGGCAGCTCCTCCTACAATCCTGAGGATTTGCTTCCTGTGCCTCCAAGCTGCGCGCAGGAAGGCACCTACCTCCTCTCCCTTCCTGCCCCATTTCTACCCCTAATGATTGAGTCCCCATCAGGAGTTGTTTTTCCTCTGTGGGGTCCCATGCCACCCTCCTGTGAGTCTCCTTTGTGAATATTCCCAGCATCCTCCTTGGTCTCCACTGTAGGTGCCTCCATAGAGGAACCACTATCCACCAGAAGAGCGAATGAATTGTGGAGAGGTACAGCTGGAGGGATGCAACTCTGTTCCACCACCTCTCTCCTCCCTGAGCCCACCCTGGTCCAGCTCTCCTCTTCTTGGCAACCTCTGAGGTAGTGGCATTGGCCCTGGTGGTCCCTGGGTGGTGGAGGAGGTTTCACGAATCCTAGCCAGGTCAGCCTGGAGATGGGCAACCTCCTCTCTCAGGCCAGAGAGGTGCCTGCAAATAGGGCAGCATCGCAGCCTCCAGAATGTCTCCCAGAACACTGCCGCCCACAGCCATTGCACTGCACCACCCTATCATGTCTTATTTTGTGTCCCATCTACTGTTTCTCTGTATGCTTACCTCTCCTCTCCTTACAACTCTCACCCTTTCTGTTCTGGGACAGCAACTTCCTATCTTCTTCAGTAGCCTCCTTCTTCCTTGCTCAATGTCAGACCACCAGCAGCTGGGGGAGAGTGAGCTACTTTTTTCCTTTAGGTTGCCAAAACCAATGTCTCTCTATGATCCTTCTTCCTACTGCCAAACAGGAAGTTCCTGTTGACAGTCAAATCCAGTGGCTATAAAAGTAGAACTGGCTTAGGTGGGTGGGATGGAGGGCAATTAGTAAGAAAAAGGCTAGCAACAGGAAGTTGTAATTTGAGTCACCTGTTTTCTTTTAACCCTAAATAAGACCCCTTCTACTTTAATAAAGTATCTTTTCTACTTAATCTCAACAGACACTGACTCCTGCTGAGATATAAGTTTTAAATTAATAAGAAAATGTAGCTTCTTTTAGTTAGCTGCTTTCTGCTCTACAAGCAAGGCTAGCAACAGGAAGTTGTAATTGAGTCACCTGCTTTTATAGTGTCTAAGCCACACCCCAATTGCTTTCTTCCTCCTACTGGTTTAGCAAAGTCAGCTGATACAGTACCCTTCCCAGCACAGAACACACAATGACTTTCTTTCTTTTCTTTCTTTTAACCCTAAATAAGACCCTTCTACTTCTAATAAAGTATTTGTCTACTTAATCTGAACAGACACTGACTTGCTGAGATATAAGTTTTAAATTAAGAAAATGTAGCTTCTTTTAGTTAGCTGCTTTCTGCTCTACAAGCAAGGCTAGCAACCTCCTGATTGCAGGTGCACAGAAGTCAGCACAGTTAGGAGTTGCACACCTCGGCCAGGCAATGCCCCACCCACTCCCACACCAGGCACTGCATCCTGAGTGGTGAGCCACAGCAAAACTAAAGGCATGTACAATAACAGTACAGCTTTATTGCATGTACACACAAGTTATCACAGCTAGAATTCCACGGCTCGTCCAGGAATGGCCCCACCCCCCAGACCAAGTGCTGCATGCTGAGTGGAGATCCACAGCAAAACTGAGGCCATGGACACCAATGGTACACCTCCCTGATTGCGGGTGCATACAAGTTAGCACAGTTAGGAGTTGCATGGCCTCAGCCAGGCAATGCTCCCTACCACCACACAGCAGGTACTGCATCCTAAGTGGAGAGCCACAGCAAAACTAAGGTCATGGACATCAATGGTGCACCTCCTGATTGCAGGTGCACACAAGTTAGCACTGTTAGGGGTTTCACGGTGTCAGCCAGGATATGCCCCCACGGACCAGGTACTGCATGCTGAGTGGAGATGCACAGCAAAACTAAGGCCATGGACATCAATGGTACATATGCCTGATTGCAGCTGCACACAAGTTAGGAGACTAATGAGTTGCATGGACTCAGTTGGGCAATGCCAGCCCCTCCTCAGACCAGGTACTGCATGCTGAGTGGAGAGCCAGAGCACTAGCTGTGCTAACAGCTGAAGACAAATTAGGATTGTAAAAATCATCATAGGCATTGAATACTTATAATAAACACACTATGCATCTTTAGTTATTAAAATATTTTTATATAAAATTTTCTTTAGAAAAATATATAACAAAATATTTATTTTTATGTTTATGAAAAGATAAAAACTAGAATTTTTTCAAAATGAAAGTTTTATAAAACTATTAAGCAAATATATAAATGATTTTTTATTCAAATATTAATAGATGGGAGGTGTGTGTCTGGTCGAGGCAGCACACACCAGGAAACTGGATCAATGTGGAGGCGCATTGGAAGTGGAAACTGCTGCACCAAGAGGAGATACCAGTGCTGTGCAGGGCTTCATCTGTGTCCAGGGAGACTGGATTCTGCTGCAGGTGGTGGGGCAGTTTGGCCTGCCCCATGGATCAGTGGCGTGTTGACAGGCTTGAGCAGGAGGTTGACCATCCCCTGTTGAGCCCGCAACAGGGATAGGATTTCCTCCTGCCCCTGAAGCAGATGGCCAACCTTCTGCTCCAGTCTGTCCACACAGCCAAAGAGCCATGGCGCGATCATCTTGTTATTGGACCTGTGAAGAGAAAATAGACAAATTAATATGGTAAATTGATAAGTGGACAAAAGTTGGTGCACTAAGGAGTTGTACACCATCAGCCAGGCAATGCCCCACCCCCACAAAAAACAGGTAGTGGATCCTGAATGGAGACCAACAGCAAAACTAAAGCCATGGACATCAACAGTGCACCTCCTTGATTGCAGGTGTACAGAAGTTAGAGCAGTTAGGAGTTGCATGGCATCAGCCAGGCACTTC
The DNA here is from genome assembly GCA_016271365.2 of Neoceratodus forsteri. Lineage (NCBI taxonomy): Eukaryota > Metazoa > Chordata > Ceratodontiformes > Ceratodontidae > Neoceratodus > Neoceratodus forsteri. The sequence goes on from CM057456.1 coordinate 1,877,193,280, forward strand.
TCCCAGACAGGTACTGCATCCTGAGTGGAGAGCCTCAGCAAAACTAAAGCCATGGACATCAACAGTACACCTCCCAGATTGCAGATGCACACAAGTTACCACAGTTAGGGTTGAACGGCATCAGCTAGGCAATGCTCCCTCCCAAGCCAGGTACTGCATCCTGAGTGAGAAGTACAGGTAGCCTAAGGTGATGCATATCAATGGTACACCTCCCTGATTGCAGCTTCAGATGAGTTAGAAACTGAGGAGTTGTGTGAGTCAGTCAGGCAATGCCCCCATCACCCCATACCAGGTGCTGCATCTTTAGTGGAGAGCCACAGCAAAATTAAACCCATGGACATCAACGGACACCTCTGTGATTGTGGGTGCACACAATCTAGCACAATTAGGAGTTGCACGGACTCAGACAGGCAATGCCACACCCCAGACCAGGCACTGCATCCTGAGTGGAGAGGCACAACAAAAATAAGGCCATGTATATCAACATTACACCTCCCTGATAATAGGTGCACACAAGCTAGCACAGTTAGGAGTTGCTCGCCACAGCCAGGCAATGCCCCTCCACCCAGACCAGGTACTGCATCTTGAGTGGAGAGCCACAGCAAAACTAAGGCCATGGACAACAATGGTACACCTCTGATTGCAGCTCTACACAAGTTACCACAGTTAGAGTTTCACAGCTTAAGACAGGCAATGCCCCACCCCTGAGCAGGTACTGCATCCTGAGTAGAGAGCCACAGTAAAACTAAGGCATGAACATCAATGGTACACCTCTCTGATTGCAGGTGCACACAGGTTACCACAGTTAGGAGTTGCACGGCCTCAGCCAGGCAATGCCCCCAGACCAGATACTGAATCCTGAGTGGAGAGCCACAGGAAAACAAAGGTCATGGACATCAATGGTACATCTCCTGATTGCAGGTGCACAGAAGTTAGGACAGTTAGGAGTTGCACAGCCTTGCCATGCAATGCCTCCACCACCTCCCACACCAGGTACTGCATCCTGAGTGGAGAGCCACAGCAAACTAAGGCATGCACATTAACAGTACAGCTCCTTGATTGCAGGTGCACACAAGTTAGCACAGTTAGGAGTTACATGGCCTCACCCATTCAATGGCCCTCAGTCCCCCAGACCAGGTACTGCATCCTGAGTGGAGATCCACAGCAAAACTAAGGCAATGGACAGCAATGGTACAACTCCCTGATTGCAGCTGTACACACATTAGCACAGTTAGAGTTTCACAGCCTCAGCCAGGCAATGCCCCCCAGACCAGGTACTGCATCCTGAGTGAGAGCCACAGCAAAACTAAGGCCATGGACATTAATGGTACACCTCCTGATTGTAGCTGTATACAAATTAGCACAGTTAGGAGTTTCACAGCCTCAGCCAGGCAATGTCTTCCCAGACCAGGTACTGCATCTTGAGTGGAGAGCCACAGCAAAACTAAGGCCATGGACATCAATGGTACACCTCCCTGACTGTGGGCACACACAAGTTAGCACAGTTAGGAGTTGCATGGCCTCAGCCAGGCAATGTCTTCCCCAGACCAGGTACTGCATCCTGAGTGGAGAGCCACAGCAAAACTAAGGCCATGGACATCAATGGTACACCTCCCTGACTGTAGGCACACAAGTTAGCACAGTTAGGAGTTTCACAGCCTCAGCCAGGCAATGTCTTCCCAGACCAGGTACTGCATCCTGAGTGGAGAGCCACAGCAAAACTAAGGCCATGGACATCAATGGTACACCTCCCTGACTGTAGGTACACACAAGTTAGCACAGTTAGGAGTTGCATGGCCTCAGCCAGGCAATGCGCCCCAGAGCAGGTACTGCATCTTGAGTGAGAGCCACAGGAAAACTAAGGCCATGGACATCAACGGTACACCTCCCAGATTGCAGGTATACACAAGTTACCATAGTTAGAGTTGCATGTCCTCAGCCAGGCAATGCCCTCCACAGACCAGGTACTGCTTCCTGATTGGAGAGCCACAGCAAAACTAAGGCCATGGATATCAATGGTACACATCCATGATTGCAGGTGCACACAAGTTAGTACAGTTAGAGTTGCCATAGACCAATTAAGGCCATGGAAATGATTGTTATTTGTCTCGATGCAGCTGCACAACTTTATTGAGAGTGACATGTAGAAGTTTTATTTCTCCTGCATATCACTAATGTGTGTAGTACATTGCAGGACTTACACTTAGCACTGCCAGCTGGTTCTTTCTTCACCACATGCAGTGGCTGATGCGATCCAGTCTCCTGGCAGCTAGAAAAACAACAAATTTTGATAACAGATCTTACTGCTGTCTCTGTGTTTATTAAGGTTACTATTGTTTTTTATGCTCCATTCTCTGTGTATATGCTACATGCTCAGTTATGAGACATAAGCCAAGTAAACTACTGTACATTAACATCACTGTTTTGTGATAACAAGTGAACACAAGTTACATTAATTTGATGCGTTAAAGAAGGAAATGCAGCTGTTTAAGCCAACCCCAATAAAATGCTAAGATATTGTGTCCTGAGTGCTGATGCACAGCCAGTAAATAACTGTATATAGAGGATAATGTATGGTCTCTATCATTAACCAGTCAGTTGGTTGTTGAGAGGTTGCCAGGGCATTGTAAACCTCGAGAGTGAAGCTCGAGAGGTTTACGCCACCATGGCAACCCCGAGATGGTTAAAATTGACCGTTGCTGATAGAGGGACCATACATTATTTTTTATAGTGTATGGTCCCACATAAAAGGATGCTTACTTTTTCATTACTAGTCACCGCCACGGCTGCTCAGTCCTTCCCTAACCGTGCTGTTCATGCATCGTTCCCGTTGAAAAAAAGCTGCGTACATGCGCAGACTAATCGCTGTTGTTAACCAATCAATGTGACGTAGCAAAGATAGGTTAACATATCTACGCACATCGAGAGTTAACAACCTTAGGAAATGATGATTTCAAGGTTAACAGCGCTCTACCATACATTATAATATTTTCTTGAATACTGCTACTGTCCGCACACAAGTTTGTGTACTGTACAACATAATGTATTATGAAACCAATGTGTTCCCAGTCCACTCCCACACACACTCTGGACACAGTTATTTGATCTCAGGTGCTTGGTCGCAGGTGGATAGTACGGAGACTCTCTCTGTTGAAAACAAAAGGTTTAGGATGCTGAGTGCTAACACACAGCTAAACTTAAGATATGGATGTCAATTATACAAGTGTCTGTCACCAGCTGCATGCAATTTGCTGCAGTGCCATGTTGTATATGTCATTAGTCAAGCAGTGATCGCCCCCACTCAGACAGCCCCTTCTCTACCTGAACAACATCTATTGATCCACAGTGGTTAGCAACACATCTACTAAAGTTGTGGATAGTACTGTAATGCGGATCTAATTAAGAGCACTCATGCATAGGTTGTTAGACTGCCGACTTGCACAGGAGACCTTGGCAATTACACCCTCACCACCTCTGACCAGGCATTTGAAACTAAGTGTTGACACAGTTCAATTTAACACATGTATTTTTATATAATGTTTTACTGAAACCAGTCATGCAGAACCTATTGTGTTGAGATATTGCCGAGTTGTACTAACTCGATAAGGAAATGTTCCCCATCATACCTTTCTGGTTATCTGTTCTTGGTATTGTAATAATGGATTTCTCTTACATTCTGACTCTAAGAGAATGAGACTCTCGTCTGAGTCATTACCTCCACAGCTTCTGGCCAGAGTTGGCACTACCGGCCTGAGGTGGGAGCGCCACAATGTTCTGTAAATTAATAAGAATACATATTTAGAGTGTTGTTTACATCAACGTGCAGTTCTGTATATGTTGATTTAATTATTGTTAATTTTCTCCATCAATTAATTATTTTTATTATTTTTTCTGTTACTTTCTTGAGACTTGCATACTAGTCTTTGTTTAGTAGTTAATTCTATTCTTAGGTTTGTTCACTGAGATTTAATAAAACATAATCAAGTACAAGGTCTCAGCCATGCAATGACCCCCAGCCCCAAACTAGGTACTAGACCCTCAGTGATGAGCCACACCAGAACTGAAACCATGGACATTTATGGTAAATCTCGTGGATTGCAGCTCCACACAAGTTAGCGTGCTAAGGAGTTACATGCCCTCAGCCAGGCAATGCTTCTCCACCTCCCACCCCTACACCAGGTACTGGATCCTAAGTGCACAGCCACAGCACAACTAAAGTGATGGAGATGTATGGCATACCTCTCACATTGAAGCTTCAGAGAAGTTAGCACATTGAGTAGTTGCACCCTCACAGAGGAATCCCCACCCCCCAGACCAGTTTTTGGCCCTGAGTGCTGAGTCACAGTACAACTAAGCTCATGGAAATCATTGCTATATGTTTTCATGTCAGCTGCACAATAGTTTAGACAGTAAGTACTTGCATGCACTCAGCTAGCAATGCCACCCTTCACACTTGTCAGCCAGTTACTGTGTCCTGATTGCAGAGCCACAGCAAAACTAAACTCATTGACTGCAATGGTATACCTTCCCACTGCAGCTGCAGACAAGTTAAGCGAGTGAGGAATTGCACACCTCAACTAGGCAATGCCCCTCACACCAAAGCAGGTACTGCATCCTGTGTGGAGAGTCACAACTAAACTAAAGTCATGGACATCAATAGTACACCTCCCTGGTTGCAGCTGTACACAAGTTAGGAGACTGATGAGTTGCACGGACTCAGGCAAGCAATGCCCCCCTCCCAGGCCAGGTACTGCATTGTGAGTGGAGAACCACAGGAAAACTCAAACCATAGACATCAACGGTACACCTTCCCAATTGCAGCTGTACACAACTTAGCACAGTTAAGAGTTGCACGGCCTCACCAGGGAATGCACCCCCAGACCAGGTACTGCATCCTGAGTGGAGAGCCACAGCAAACTAAGGCCATGGACATCAACAGTGCACCTCATTGATTGCAGCTGTACACAAGTTAGCACAGATAGGAGTTGTACAGACTCAGCCAGGCAATGCCCCCCAGACCAGGTACTGCATCCTGAGTGTAGAGCCACAGGAAACTAAAACCATGGACATCAATGGTACACCTCCTGATTGCAGCTGTATACAACTTAGCACAGTTAGGAGTTGCATGTCCTCACTAGGCAATGTGTTCCCCCAAGACTGGGTACTGTTTCCTGAGTGGAAAGCCACAGCAAAACTAAGGCCATGGACATCAATGGTGCACCTCCCTGATTGCAGGTGTACACAAGTTAGCACAGTTAGGAGTTGTATGGATTCAGACAGGCAATCGCCCCCTCAGACCAGGTACTGTATCCTGAGTGGAGAGCCACAGCAAGTTAATGCATGGACATCAATGGTAGATCTCCTGATTGCAGCTGTACACAAGTTAGCACAGTTAGGAGTTACACGGCCTCAGCCAGGCACGTCCCCCCACTCAGACCAGGTACTGCATCCTGAGTGAGAGCCACAGCAAATGTAAAGTGATAGACATCAATGGTACAACTCTCTGATTCCAGCTGTACACAAAGTTAGCACAGTTAGGAGTTGCATGTCCTCAGGCAGGTATTGCCCCCAGATCAGGCAGTGCATCCGGAGTGAGATCCACAGGAAAACTAAGGGCATGGGCTTCATTGGGATACCTCTGTAATAGCAGCTGTAGATTACTTAGACCAGTGAGGAGCTGCATGGCTTCAGCCATGCAATGTACCCCTCCCCAGACAAGGTAGTGGGTCCTGAGTGTGATGCTGCAGCTCAACTACAACTGTTGAATCACTGACATTGGTACCAAATGTGACTGTGCTGTATTGTTACAACTGGTTAACATTTTGTGTATAGTATTCAGTTTGGTTTATACTTACACGCTGTGGGTGCTTCCCAGCAGCAGGCTTTCCCACAGATTCCACATCTCATGGGCAGGTAGTACCAGCTGACATCATTGTCCGTATCTCCTCACGTTGTTTGAGAATGAACAACCACTGGTGCAGTAGTTTCCACTTCCTTTACACATTTCTGACATTTTATTTTTGATTTGGAATGGTAACTCATGTGTGCATTAATGCACCTCCATATATGATCCAGCTTTCTTGTTGGTGCTCCACATGAGCACCCAGCTATTGCCTTTGTCTGTGCTACTCACCCAGGCAGCACACCTCCTTGTGGTCTAGATTCTCATTTTGAGATTTCTTAGCTGCTTAAATACTGAAATAAATAAGCAGGGAGATGTGAGTATATGTGTTCTTGTGAGTCTAGGTGGGTTAGTTATAACATTTGTTACACAGTTAGTGTGGATAGACATGATCAGAATGATTTCACATTCTGATATTTATTTTGTCAATATTACAGCACTCATACTTACAGTAAGTCACATAGAAACTTTATTTCTACCATTCATCCCCCAGCCCACAACCTGTTGCTTTGGTGCCCTCTCAATATAGCAGAGATTGCATGTGTGTGTGTGTTATGTATGCAACTTGTCTATTTTTTGACCAAGATTTTGTGGCTCTTAAAGAGCAGTTTTTTAAAGGTGCACATTTTAACAGTCTGATATTTTAGAGGACTGTGAGGATTCCATCTTGAAGGTCTCCCAGGAAAAGGCAATTGCCAGCATGAGAGAAGTGCACACCATCTGGTAGGTATAGCCAATCATTACAATTTTAATTTCAGGGTGACGATGGTGTGTATCCCAGACATGCAGATATCCAAATATTTGTATGTTCACCTTTCTTCTTGCCCTGTCAAGCAGGTACATGTGCTGTTCTGCTTGCCAGACCCTACGCCTGTAATATCTGAAAAATGATCTTACAGGCAGGTAACATACCCATGATAGAAGCAAGGTCCAATTTTGCTTCTGCCACTAAATCTACCTATTGTTTGGTGCCTAAATCATTGCCTCCGAGATGAATCCAGAAGTATGTACGGTTGAGCTTGAGTGCTCAGTAGTCTGTGCATTGTTGGCATGACAGGCTCCCACCCCATGCCTCCCTGCAAACCACTTAACAGAGCAATTTGGAAACTGTAGGTCTTTTGCCAAAATCACCCTCTGAGCATACTCTGAAGCTTGTCGTATTATGCTGCTGCCAATGATCCACATAGTCCATTGGCTGTTTTATGCCATTCTGAGGTTTTAAACTGAGAAGTGGACAGAGAGCTACCACAAAATAAGTGTTTCTCCTGCAGTGTCTAGTCACTACTGAATATGAAACTGAAATGTCCTCTGTCCTTCAACATTGCTTTGGTGGGCTGTCCCAAACACAGTGATTAACAAACTAATTGGTTAATTCTTTCTCATGGTTAACCAATACAGTGGATGCATGCACTCACAACTACACTGAAAGGCTGCATCTCCTGTGAACCAGAAATGTTGCAAGGTTTCTAGGTGGGAAAATACTACATTTTCATAGGCTAGTTCAAACAATCACAAGTAAACAGACATCTATGATTGGTTGCCTCTTGTATTATGATACACGTGCTGCTTGCTTTCTGCTTCCATTTGCAGCTTTATCTGTACTAGTAAGTACTCATTGACATTCTGACTTTAAACAGTAATAACTTATTTTCACAGCATAACAGGTTATTTTTATTGCCATAGTCAAATAGAGCAGTAAAAACAGTTTGTTTAATGCTATTTTTGTGGTGGTATCAGGTTTTTATAATGCTAGAAAAATTGTATAGAAAATGTGATGTACTTATATAGAGTAAAGCAGTGTGTCTCAGTTTCTTCTAAGACGTGCTATGTCCTTCATCTCCAGTCTTCAGGAGTTGTGATTAGTTGCCTGACATGGCCTGATCAATGTTATGTTCCATTGGTGTGAGCATCCGTTACTCAAATAAAGCAGTGTCTGATTGGCTTAGCCTTAAAGAGGGTGTTTTTTAATGTAATTATTCTACACTTTCATGCTCATGACACTATTATTTGACAGTTTTGTGCTGACAACACTATTTTGCGACACTACTATTCAACAGTGTTGTGCTGATGACACCAAAATTTGCGACACTGTCATGATCACAGCACAAATATTTGTGACACTGTCATACATTCGACACTACTTTTTAAAAATTTTGCAAAAAAACTTTGACAAAATAGTGTGGATAGTTAAAATTGTGATAATTTAGTTTCTGCCATATTTATAGATATTTTCTCATGTTATAAGTCAGCTTCTGTTCTGCAACATTTTAAAGCATTGTATGTTGTGTTCACTATTGTTCTGTTGTGAGAAGGATTATCTGTGCAATGTTTTGTTAGCAGTGCCATTTATTCCCATTACAAGACACATGAACAGTGTATGCAACTATGTAATTATTACCAAAAAATTTGCTCAGCACTAAATATTTGTTTTTCTGTATTTCTTATACAGGTGTCTGATACTACGGAATATTGTCCCACAGTACTGTGAATTTCTAGAGAAGAAAGATGCCTTCTAAGCAGAGATACAGTTCTATGCAGATGAAACAGGTATCATAGTAGTACACTGTTGCTTAAGAGTGGTTCGAAAATCACACATGGTACATCAAGGCGTAAACTGAATCAGCATTCCGCTTAAGGAGTAACTCACAGGTTGCACACTCCACAGAAACAGTATGTGCTTGCTCAACTGCAAGGCAAAAATGCAGAGCTCAGCAACAGTTACAGAAAGCTTTCAGATGGAAGACTAATATTGCAAAGGCAAGCATAAAGAAGCATACCAAACAGCAGTGTAAAGGCATGGCTGCTGATGCTCATCTGAGGAAGCAAAAGTATTTCTGATCACTAGCTTCTAAAGCTAAGATTGATAGACTTATAACTGCTGTGATGAGACGTGAGCAAAAATACTAGAGAGTCATCTGTCTGATGAAATTGCATCTCAGAGTCTGTACATTTGTCTACCAAGCACTATTTGCTCATCAACGCTTGTGCGTAAAATGGCCCATGTACTTGAGCAGTTCAGGAAAGTTATGTACAGTATTAAGATGAGGCTACAGCGCTATCCTGTCTTGAACCAACACAACTTCTGTGATGTTTTCTCAGGTAGCTGGCTACACACACAGCACTCAGAGGTATATTTCTGGGAGGAGTAATATTACTCACAGAAAAGGACAACAACTTCTGCATTGATGAGTCTGGTAAACTGTGTAATGTGCCGAGTGTATGTGATGACACTACAGTGCAGTCAGATGATGAGTCTGATGCAACTGTTCAGCCTCGTAAGCATCGCTGTCTGTCATGGACATGTGAGGCGACTTGCGACCAGAGGCAATCATCATTTGACAAAGTCGCGCACTTCATCAACCCTCTTTGTCGTTAATGATCATAAAGACAGGCAAACTCTTTGAGACTATAGACCTTGTGAGATCCGTCCACATACTGGACTTATGAGTCATTCAGCTTGCATGCCTAGATAGTGGTGTTTGCGACAGTGTATTTCACCACATGCAGATGCTGGGAGTGCATCAATCAGGGATGCGTGAATTTGTATAGGGTCTATGAGGTGTGACAGTTGTTGCAGTATTCTCATCTGAACGAGTAACTGCAGTCTGGTGACATGCATAGTACCATGTCATTTCTGAAATAGCTGCAACATGTCAGCAGTGTCACAGATACTGTGATTGATCAATCATCAATTGCTGATGGAAATTCTGTCTCTGTCTCAGAAACAGATAATCTCAAGCAGTTTGGAAATCCATTGCCAAATTTGAGTTGGCAAAGACAGAGAAATTTGACTCTGTATGTGTGTCGTGGTGATCGCCTCTGTTTACTAGAAACAAATGGTCACAGTGAACCTGGAAACCATGTACCGTGCAATGACATATGGTTTCGACTGTCAGCATCTCTGCTGTTAAAGTGCTATTTCCAGTTAGACCCAATCATTGTGATGTGCAAGCACTGTTTCTCCAAGGTGAAGGCTAACTCTGCCACCAAGGTCATTGTTGAACAATATGGAGGCACATGTTACACCTGCTGAGATTGCCACATTGAATATGTTTGAACAGATTCTTATTCAGACTATGAAACCATTACAAACTATTCTACGTCTGAATACAAAAACAGAGAACATTCCACAAAAAGAACTCATTAGGTCTCTTAAGGGTTCTGTTATGTATCTTCCACTTCATCTGCAGGAAAACATGGAGGCAATCTCCAGTGAAAACAGTTTGGTGATTCTTGTCAAAGGTGTTCCAACAAAGTCAAAGGTCATTTGGCAGGATGTTGTCAATGTAGAAAGGTGAAGGTTACTCTTACTTACTTGAAGAGCAATAATCCTTTTATGCAGACTTGACATTGATTGTGTGAGTAGCATGTGTGCTGAACACGATGTGTTGATACCACAAAACCAATGACTGAGAAGGTCAATGTAGAGACAAATGATAATGTGTATGAACAGTCACAATACACCCACTGCATGGCAGAGATCCAGTGGGGATAACATTGATCTGTACCAAATGAAACAGGTGGAAGGTGAGCCTGTCAGCATTTGGGAGGCAACACTGGAAGCATGTTGCTTTCCAGATTTATTCCCGAAAGGGTCAGGTGGATGTCTAGATGATAGAGAAGTGCTTGTGCAAGGTGCTGAATACCACACTGGTCGTGTGCTCAGTAAGGATGGCAAATCAGATGCAACATACAGTACCTGTTCCATCCTCTCTGGGAGAATGAGCTTAGCATGCTGTCTGCATCTATTGCACATACTATACGGCTCACAACTCCACTTGATGGAATCACTGCCATAGGGTTTTGCAGAAATTAAAGCAAAGGATGAAAATGTGCAAGTCAATTTGTCTTCCATACTGTCCAGCCTATATGGCACCAAAGAATACCGGTATCGCAGACACTCTGAGGTGGTGACTATGCTGCAAGAGTATGGCAGCCACATGGTTTGTCACACTCAGCTGTGCCGAGTCATTGAACTCTTGAAGTGGGCAAATTGTGATGTGGAGGGCATTTCATCAATGACTCTCATAGAAATGTGCTCACTTGACCCAGTGTCTGTGACTAGACATTTTACAAGTGATACCATGATATTCTGAGTTTCATTTTGTCAAAGGACAATCCATCTCTTAGTATTGTAGAGCAGTGCTTCTGGAGGATGGAATATCAGGCATGAGGTGCTCTTCATATTCATATGTTACTGTGGATTAAAGACACCCTGCAAAGGCAAACATGAAGCAGCAGAAGTGCTAGCATTCATTAGCAATAAATCATTTGCCACATACCGGACAAGTATGACAGTCCTACACTGTGGAAGTTGGTGCAGAAGTTCCAATGCCATATTTGTGCAAAATATTGCCATCGGGTAGTGAAGAACAAATCCGACTGGTACACAAGATGTCTCTTCAGATTTCCCAAACATGTCTGTCAGGATGGTTGCATGAATGAACTGTTTTCAACTATGCAATCAAGAAATTCTCATACTGCATGCTGTTGATACAGTTGATGGTGTCATTCTAGTTGGAAGCTGGTAGCAAAGATGACTGAATGACTCTCTGAACTGAAGTCAGATGTTTCATGCACAGCTGACCTGGAAGCTGTTCTTATACTTTTAAGAATCGATGTCATGCTACGGCGTAATCTTGATATTGAGCATGGCATGGTAAATGGTGCCATGGGTCATATCATCGACCCGTATACAATGTTCAGAAGATGTTTATCGAGACACTTGTTGTCCACTTTGACAACATAGAACAGCCTGTGCAGATTGATCATGCCTGTGTTAAGTTCCAGGTATTTAAGGATATCTATGTCAACAGAAAACAGTTCCCATTTGTGTTACCTATGCTGTTTCCATTCACAAGTCACATGGCTTCAGTTTGATTCAGCAATGGTGGACATAGTCACAGACATTTTCAAAGATGGCATGAGCTACGTCGCGACTGTCATGTGCCCGCAGTCAATCTGGGTTGCACATCATAACACTCGCTGCAGAAGATACGTGCTGACAAGCGAGTGTATTGGCGAGTACAACAGATTACTACTCTGTATCAGCCACAGATGTCTCTGATCCAACTACCTACATATGTGGTTGTCTCACATCCCACAGTCACAGCTTCAGCTGGCAATAAGAGAAAATGAGATGCCACTAGTGAATCAACTGTGCACAGTAATAGGAAAGTCAGAATGTCAAAGCAGATGCAGAACCAGCTCTTGCCTGAAGTCAGTTGGTATGGTTGTTGTCCCAGTGTTTGATAACAGTACTAGAGTAAACTGCTGTGCTAATGCAGCTATGCAAGCTTTTCTCCACATGCCACACTTTGTGCAGGTAATATCAGCTTCACAAGACACTTTATCTAAGGTATTGAAGGAAGTTGTCAACGTGACTTCGATCAGTCAAACAATGTACAGTCACTGACACCTCTATGGCAGGTCTTGGATAGATATGATGAGCGTAGTACGTTTGCTGCTAACATGCAGCAGGATGTGACTGAGTTTATGATGGCCATCATAAACAGTTTGGATGAAAAGGGATTCCAATGCATCAGTACTTCACTGTCTCATATGTTACCAGATATGTATGTCTGTCATGTCATTAAGAGTGAGAAACCACTGAGGACATGCTTTGGTTTCTCTGTTTGTGCCTCAGTTTCAAAGTGTCAAGTTCTGGCAGCTGTTTACCAGTGCTGAAAGTGGTCACTTGGTGTAAGGTGGAGGTACATGTACCAGTCCATATGTCTCAGGACTTCATCTCAATATCTTATGCTTGTGTTGTATAGATTTGACTCAAACATGCTCAGAGTTGACACATCTATCACAGATTTCACAGCTGGTAGAACTGTATTTAACCAAGCAGTGTTTGACACTCAGGCTGTGATCTCACACTATGGCCAGTCTGTACATTCTGGTCATTTCACTTGATTGTTGAGGTACAGAACTGGCTGGGTTGAATGCAATGACTCCACAAGCACTTTTAAACAGAGACTATCTGCGACACTTAAAAATGCATACGTGTGATATTGAAGAACTACTACAATCGCGCATGCATCGGAAGAATAGTCACACAACATGTGACATAACTTGCTGTCCATTTTGTTACAGAGTGAGTTCTGGTAGATACATTTTTATGGAGATCTGCATTCAGGATTACACTGTTAACACATCACGTGGTTTACATGCACATGTTTACTCAATCTGACTTATAAGATTGTTGCTTTGAGCAGTGACACAGGAAAATAGTTGCAGTGGTCTTCAATTGGTGCCAACTGTCTTCGCAGTCACTAGAGAAACTACACTTAGATGTCTAATAAAGACTTTGAAATGGCAAAGAGATACAACTATCTGGTCATCCTTTTCTGTCATTGTCTTTTCTTCCGAGTATGTCGTATGCAGCCATAACAAGAACTACTTGGCACACTTGTCAACTGTGTGCCTCTACAGGCACAATACTTGTCCGTGTGCATGAAAACAAGTGTAATGTACGGCTTTTTAAAGACTTACCTGCGCATGATATGATATGGATCTTTCATGAGTAAAAGATATCCTGGTTTTGTTTGTGCCAATTCTGTGTTAGCACAATTGAACACTGTTTTTTACCTGATCTGCTTACCTGTACTTAAGAGTACCATACTCTGAAATATGCATCACTCTGTGACATGTTGAGTATGACCAGGTGTAGCTTGTGTTTTCTTTTTGTCCATTTTATGTCTTCAGTCAATACATCCATATTTTACCACAACAGTGTAGTACTATGCCTGTTTCATAACGTACATCTGTGTTGTATGTATGTATATATGATTGTTAATAAATTATTCGATTAAAGTCAGTACTGTTAGCTTTTAAGCAATTGCATTATTTGTATTTAATTGAATGTATTGAACAATGTCAAGTGTTTAGCTGTTTAACAGTATTTGATTCACAAGTATTTAGGCATATTCTTTATATGTTTATTAATATAATATAGATATTTAGTAGAACTTTTCTAGTTTATAGTAATTTCATATTGGTATCATTAATAGTAATATAGAGTATTGTGGTAGATATGTGTTAATCACCACGAGGTTACATTTTCTGAATTATAGATTATTAATGTTATATTAATAGCATTGCCCTGAACCATTGCTTATTATTAACTAAATGTTTTAGTGACATAGATACTTCATTATTTCATTATGAATGTTGATTATAGCTTAGATGATTTTCACTGATGTATATAGTACCTGTTACCATATGCCATCTAAATTTGGTTTGTGTAAGAAGTTAATTAAATGTATGTGTAGAATTGTGCACTATTGTTAATCAGACACTTTCACTGATAACTGCTTTTTATGTTCCTGATAATATTTCCCAATTGTCTCTATTGAGAGGTTGGGTGAATTTCCAAATGCACCCATAGATCTCTATGTCTTTACATGTATATGTATATGTGTGTGTGTGTATGTATATATATATATATATATATATTTATAAAATGGGTGGTAAAATCATAGAAATTCCACTAACATGATTGGACAGAATGCATCACATGACCGTAGCATTATTTCCAACGATCAAGACACCTCCCAGCGCCGATCACATCTGAACTAATTGTTATCCTCCAAAACCTTCTCACCAGTACTCACATCATTCCACATCTACCACAGATAGTCACCCACAAACCAAAGTTCAAACTAACACTGACAAAAAAAAAGAGCTTTGTATTCCTATTTCTTTTCAGTTACTATTCTACAATAAAGCCGTCCTCTTTACAGAAAGGAAAACGAGTGGAGACCACTTTCACTTTTATTAGTTACATGTAGCGTGACCGAGCATGGTCAATAACACTATCTAATAACCACCCAGACACTGAAAGAGTGTCCTCAGTGTGAATAAGTAAAGTAACTGTATTTTACCTTACTTAAAGAAGTAGCCAGATCAAGCAAGTTGCAGACAGGACTTTCAGTTTATGACTGAGGTGTAAGCGTGACCGACGTGGTGAAAATGAAAGTTAATGTGCAGCCAAACAGTGAAAGTAAGTAACACTGTGTACTAGAAAGAACAAAAACTCTGCATTTGAGCTTATTTAAATTTAAAGCATGTAAAAAGCTGCCGTGGGAAGCATTGAGATGAGCGCAAACCGAGAGTGTTGGCAGCGCCGCAGATCGTTCCAGGACAGAGCGTAGTGCTCTAGCAACAGCTGCTAGAGCAACACTCAGCCTGCCCTGCATTACGCCAAACACCTCAGTTTGCGCTACTCTGAATGCTTCCCACGGCAGCTTTTTACATGCTTTAAATTTAAATAAGCTCAAATGCAGAGTTTCTTTGCTTTTCTAGTATGTTACTTACTTTCACTGTTTGTTGCACATTAACTTTCATTTTCACCACGCCGTCACGCCTACACCTCAGTCATAAAACTGAAAGTCCTGTTTGCAGTTCGCCGACTGCTTCCCACGGCAGCTTTTTACATTGTTTTAAATTTAAATAAGCTCAAATGCAGAGTTTATTTCCTTTTCTAGTACAGAGTGTCACTTACTTTCACTGTTTGCCTGCACATTACACTTTCACCACGCTCGGTCACTCTATATGTCAGTGATAAAACTGAAAGTTCTGTCTGTCACTAGCCTCACCTCGCTCCTTCTTTTACACAAATCTAAATAAAATAAGGCAAATGCAGTTCTTTACACAATCCAAAAAAAAAGCAAAATGCAACAAACCTTTTTTTTTTTCATTCTTATGCTACACAGGGACTACTTTTTGTTCTCCCACAAAACATTTATTTCCATTTTATAAGATAGATATACCACTCTAGGGTGTGTGGTCGGCGCTCTGATATCACCTTGCGCCTTGGGTGGTTGAGCATACCAAAGTGCAGATATCAGAGCGCACCGCATACCCTAGAGTGGTATATCTATTATATATATGTGTGTGTATATATATATATATTTACATTTTAAACCCAAAATTTTGCACCTTAATAACTTTGCAACTGTTTGATGGATTTACCTGAAATTTGGCATACATGATCAAGAACCATAGGCCTTGGGATCTGCAAAGTTTCATATCGGTGCATTGGGGTCGTCCTAACTGTCACCTCATTCTCCTATTCCTCAGCTTCTTTCCACATGTGATGGGGGTGACACTTAGGGCTGATGACCCCAAAGCACACCCTGATTCCATTTGGTGGGTGGGCTGAGGGATGCAAAGGGCTTTCAACCCTAACATCGAATTCTCTCGCTTTTGTTGCTGTGGAACAACCCTAACTGATGCATTAAATGGAGTTTTTGCCCTATATATATATATATATATACACACACACACACACACACACACACACACACACACACACACATATATGTCTACACATAAATATATTCCAGTTAAATGTTTTTAAATATCTTACAGATGTATCTTCTTTAGATACTATTATGTGTTTGTGCTGCTATTATTTAAACAGTTGGTATCTGCTTTTTCGCCACCCCAGGAACATTCACTGTGTCAGTCACACAATGACAATAATATCATCACTGTTTGATACATGTAAGCAGTGTACTGAGACTATTATGGTAGTTGTGTTCATGTGTTCAGTGTTACTGTCACAACTTACTCATGAAGTACCTGTCACACTGTTTAACATCTATTTTAAACTTTGATGTAATACTTTTTAAACATTGTTTTGTGAGACTGATTTAGTGTACCAATTGGACTTTTATTCAGTCTTTTTAATCAACTATTAATTGGGCAATAAATCTTTTTTATGCCTTTTCTACCTGTGTTGTGTCTTTTATTATATATTGTTACAGTGGTGATATGTATACTGGTCTTGGTATATTACTGCATAGAAAGAAAGTGCAAGAGATTCATATGTGCATATTTTCTACTTAGCAGAGTACATGTACTATTGGTCCATGTGGCACACATATTACTCTCCTATTCCATTTATTTATGACATAATTTTCATGTGAAAGGTGTAGCACATGAACTATTGCTGGATGACTAGCATAGAACAAGTAAATATTCTGATACAGCTATCTATATTTTGGCCAGATCATGGGCAAAAAGGGAGGCACGCTTCTGACCAACATATAGAAATGGTATGAGATTATAATTTCTCAAAAGACAGGAATTCATGGCAAAAACTCAGTTTAATGCATCAGTTAGGGTTGTTCCACAGCGACAAAAGTGAGGAATTTGGTGTTAGGGTTGAAAACCCTAACTCTGCATTCCCTACCCCACCCACCAGCACCACACACACACACACACACACACACACACACACACACACACACACACACACACACATGAAAGTAGGGGAGGACCAAGACAACATGACCAATCACAGACAACCAGCAGCAGGTGACAGAAATAACATACAGCTATCTAAGTCAACCTGACTGCTGAAAGAAAAGTAGAAAACACAGTTACTTAAACCCATTTCAAAGCAGGCTTGGGGTTCTCCAGTAATTGCAAGTGGAGAGTTCATATCTAGCTGATGGCTGGCACTTCATAGAAACATATAATTTGATGGCAGATATGACCACTTGCCCCTCCCAGTCTGCCCATTTTCCCTTCCTTCTGCAAAGGAGCAATTCCTGGGCTGCACTGGCACTTCAGTCTTTTCTGGAGCATCAAAGTCTGTGAAATCAGAAGCATCATCCTTCCAACTTCGTGGGGAATTTATGATGGTATGCAGTTCTGGTCTCTCTCTTTGCAGTGATGGGCCTTCAAGTCCCAATATCTCATCTCTGGCATGCTTGGCTGGCAGTGTGGAGGGCCTGCTGAGTATCTACAGGACTGAAATGAATGGCTCCTTGATAGTTGCCTCTGCCTTTGTGGTGGTGGACTCATGCGCTCATGT
This sequence comes from Neoceratodus forsteri, assembly GCA_016271365.2. Lineage (NCBI taxonomy): Eukaryota > Metazoa > Chordata > Ceratodontiformes > Ceratodontidae > Neoceratodus > Neoceratodus forsteri. Next base: position 1,877,211,012 of record CM057456.1, read on the forward strand.
CTCCTCAGTGTTTGAAGATGCCTGTCTCACATCAAAATTGTTGCTGTAGCAAGGCCTTTGATAGGATGGCGATCACCATCTTGTCTTCTGGTGCACTCTGTTGTTTACTGTCCCCGCCTCCACTCCTGTTGGCTGTACCATTCTTGCTCCTCTCAAGGGTCCAGTCACGAGGCTCCTAGATCTTCTTGGTGGGAGATGTAGTCTCTAATTTGAAATCAGGTCATTGATATTGAACCCAGGTGGCAACCTCATGTGTCTTCAAAGTCCTTGTCATCCTTGGAAACACTGAGATTGCTTAGGCCTTGAAATTATATTTGATGCCAACTTCCTACGGCAGCCATGAGGGATTGTATGTTTTTCTTCTTGACTACGCTATGTGAATAGTCCTGATTTAATGAAATTCTTGCCACTTTCTAGCCCAAATTCTCTTTCTCTGGCCACACTGAGGAGACTCTCTTTCTCAGAGTAGTGAAGTAAATAGGCAATGATTGGCTGCAGGTTTGAGCCAGGTGGGGCAGGGGACCTCTTGTTCTAGGAGCTTTTCACCTCAACTGCCCCTGCCATTTCAGTGCCATAAGCTGTGGTAGGGAATCATTCAGGAAACATTCTATATCAGTCCCTTGAGCACATTTGAGGATGCTCTAGGATCCTGATGTTATTGCACCATCCCCAATTCTCTTGATCTTTAGCGCTTTCAATAACCTTTCCAAATACTGTTCACATTCATCAAGATGTTGAATAAGACATGCTGCAGATTCTGCATCTCATCTGCCCTTTGTTCACTCATGCATTCTATCCTTCAGCTCCCAAATATCCTCTGATGTGCCAGATTCCAACATTTGTGTGATGTAGCTGAGTGAGGCTGCATCTGGGCTATCACATGCCCCCTACTTTGTCTCCACCATGCCCTGGCTGTATTCCACTGGTGCTCCCTTGCTGTGACAGAGTGAGGGCATTATAAAGGCTGCAGAGAGGAAAAGGCACCACTAAGTTGCTTGTTCCAGGCCAGTCAAATTTTGCAGCTAAATATCATGCCCAGCAGCCCAGAGGACTGGCATATTCTCCCTATGGTGTACCCCAGACTCTGTGACCCCATTTGGATCAATCGCCTACACCATGGTCAGCCCAAATTGCTCACTGCCTCATGGCTGCTCTTGTACTTCCTTGTCACACTTACCACAGGGCAAAGAAATCATCACTTTTCCAGATCACACTACATCAGACAGTTTTTCCCATTGCAGGCAACCATGGATCACTGAAAGAAATGGACAGCAACTGTGTAAAATGTATATTAATAGCCATTTCTAAATGGAGCAGCTGAGTTAGGCAGCCATATTGCTCAGCAGCTAAACCATGTCTTGCCCCTCTGGATTGCTATGGACTTAATCATTTGGCCCTCATTATTCACTTAGGGAAATTGGCAATCACACACAGACCTTTGCACTGTGCTACAGTCATCAGTCGAGAGTTCCTGAACTGGGCCCACACACCATACACAAGCTAAGGCACTGCTACACAGTTCTAAAATGTATGGCACTAATGCATATTTATGATACATAGGGACCACTCACCAGGACTGGTCTGTAAGGCCTACTGGTCCGGTAAGGAAAAGTATATGAAACCTCTATATAGAGACATAGAATCTGATGCCATATTAGGAATGCTTGGTCCACCCAGTCTACCCTGCTTTTACTTCACCACAGACCCTACTTAATCTCTGGCTCTTCCTCCCCATGCTTTCCCACTGAGATTCTTTGTGCCTATCCCATGCATGCTTGAAGCCCACCACTTTTCTCCCCACCACCTCCACTAGAAGAGTGTCCAGGCATCCTCTGCTCTTTCACTAAGGAAGTACTTCCTCACATCTCTTCTAAATTTTCCCTTACAGCTTCATTGCATGTCCCATGCATTTTTCTCTGAACAGTACTCCCTGCTGTACCTTATTCAACCCTGTAAGGTATTGATATGTCTCTATCATGTTCCCCCACTCCTGTCATCCAGGGTGTACATACTGAGGTCCTTCAACCTCTCCTCATAGGTCTTCTAATTCATTCTCTGTCACATTTTAGTCACTTTCCTTTGGACACCTTTCACCCTATGTCCTCCTGAGATATGGTCTCCAGATGGGGTCTCCACCACCTCCTCCTTCTGCTAGTGATGCCCTCTCTGTGCACTCCAGCATCCTACTGACCTTACCTAGTGTCATGTTGCACTGTCACATCACCATGAGGTAATAAGAAATGATTACTCTAGGTTTCTTTCCTGTTTGGGGACTGTCAACACCTCTTCTGCCATTGTGTACTCTGCCTCTGGGTTTCTGTGCCCTAAGTGCATGATTTTGCACTTTTTCACCATGAAATCCAGTTTTCGTGCCCTTGACCACTTCTCGAGTTCTCAGGCCTCTGCACATTCTTTTCCACCTCCCCCACCGGAGTGTCTACCCTGCTGCAGATAGAGTATCTGGTGAAAGAAATCAGGCTAGCAACATTACATAGGCACTGAATAATGCAATGTCTATGATGACCTAGGCATGAATAATACTAAACAGGGAAAGGAAACCCTAACTTCATCTGAGGAACTAAGGAATAATGCCATTGACAAACCAGATCTGGTTGTCCATTATTGCACCAAAGAATGTAAATTTCTGTCAGTGTCCAGTGGATAAACAAGAAAGAAATTCCCACTGTAAATGCAGGGCCTCTCAACATTTGATGTCTTTGAATCTCAGGGATACCTGACCTCAGCTGGAACCTCCTTCCTAGGCCTAAGGTGCTGGATACTGACTGAACCTTCTGTGTTTGAACCACTCCTGGATCACTGATTGAAACCAGCCTAATGAAAGAAAGCAAAACAGGCTATTCTCACCATAAGAGTAAGGGCCAGGAATTCTTTATTCTTAGATAGAATTTGATGGCAGATAAGGACCGCTTGGCCCACCCAGTCTGCACATTTCCCTACCTAATGGATAAGCTGTAGATCCTAGCTAACCAACAGCCTACTTCTTCCTATCCCCACCCCCTAGAATTGCCTTATAACTTCCCATTCATTCTTGAATTTATAATCTGGAGCCTTGCACAGGTCACTTTGTCTCCACTCTGGGAGGAGGTCTGTGTAGAAAAGTTGCTTGAAGACAGACCCTACTCTCTGGCAGCAGGCCTAAATACTTAATGAACTGGTGTCTGGGTGGCCTTAACTAGTCCTGCTACTACACACAGATGTCCTATCCAGCCAACCCAGCAGGGGGATTACTGGGGACCTCAGCTACTGTACAGTTGACTGGATGGAGGACTAGGCTTCATTCCATGCAGTGGAAGAGAGATGTTTCTCTTTCTGGCTGACTGGTTTAGCACTATTCTACAAAACAAGAGCATTAAGGTCAAGTTCTGGTGGGGCATGATGATTAGGGACCTACTTCTGCGAGCAGAAGTAAATTCTTTGGTAATTTGCTCTTTGACAACAGTTTAGGTGGTGCAGTCTTGGGAGCAGACTCTAGGAGAGTCATGCCTGTCAGTATACACGGGTGCAAAAAGGAAAATAGACAACTCTGACTAAGGAACTCTGGGCACTGATTGTCAGTTCAAAAGCTATGGGTGGAACAAAGGCACATTTGCTTGACTGTACATAGTGGGTTACGAGAGATTCTCCAGCACTCCTAAGCTGGCAAAAATGAGCATGACAGCCTTTCTTGGCACTGGTCATAGAATGGCTAGAGGATGTATCAACTGCCCCAACTCCTCTAATGCAATATGAGGACCCAGCTCAGCCATGGAAATTGCACCACACAAACAGGTTCTCCAGAGGTGTTCTCAGGGTAGGGAGGGGAGACAACACTTGGAGTGTGAGTAGTATCTTCGTACCATGCAGTGGGTCTCACTGGTAATGAGTGGAGCAGCTCCCAGGGCTGATGCCGATAGCATACCAAGGAGTACAGATCTGAAATGCTATGATGTCTGACCCCCAGCACCTGCACTTGTCACAGCAAGGATGGAGCCATCCTGGCTTCATCAGTTATAAAGGCAACCCCAGCAAGGTCTCTAAAACAAGCACATCATACTGTGTCATACAATATGCTCACATGAACAGTTATGGCATCAAATTGCACTTTTGCACTTGTGCAATAAAATTATTCTAAAATAACCCACAACTTGGTGTACTCATCTTTTGTACCTGACTTTGATCTCTAATGTGGATGAAGTACCCTGGGGAGAAAGTGCTACAAGGTTTTTTTTTTTGTGTGGCCTTGTTTATAAATCATGTAGCACTGTCCACATTCTAGAATTGAATAGTGTTTTTTTTATGAAATATTTGACCAATTCCTGTGAGAGGTGGTTATTTACAATCTAAGTTTGTTACATGGTATAACAAGGGCAGTAACTGTCTTAGGAGATGTCGCCATGTCAGTAGACATTAACAGTCGGGTAAAAGGTGGTGACCAGAGCAGTAAATAATGAAAGCAACTGCTGCAGATGTCTTTTGGCCACGGAAGAAAGTGTGCTAAAAGAGAGAAGGCAGAAGCAATATTTGCCAAATCAGTTGCCTAACATGAGGAAAACAAAAGTAAGGCCTCTCTGAGAACTTTATTCTATCAGTTTGAAAATATGTGTAGTGATGAAACCAGGCTGCCATCTAACCACTCAGCTCTGCATGAAATCAAAATATACCAGGAGGACTCAAAATGAACAAAACACCATTGAATTATGATAACATGGCACAAGAAAGAATTTGGAGGAATATTTAAAGGAGTATTCATTTAAATTGATTGGGGCTTTAATTAAACACGAAGTGCACTTGAACAGGGTTCACACTGAGCTGGCTACTGTAAAACAAGAACTTGTAAAACACCAAGATCATCCAAATTTTAAAGATTCTACAAGATAAAGCAAGTGAGAAAACAACTAGGTTTGAAGATAAAATTGCCAAAAGAAGAAGAACAAATTTATTAGATACATAAGAGATTGTGAGTGCTATTAAGTATATACTTGACTCAAGGCCATAGCTATAGTCATGTTAGGTCTCAATCACACTAACCTAGGCAGCAAAATAATGAAGGACAACTGAATATATCTGAGTCAGGTTCAGAAGAGGAGACCTCATCTAGAGACAATTGAAGTCAGGAATAATCGGTGACTTTTTTTTAGAGGAGGAGAGAACAGATCCAGGAACATCAGGGAAAATGGAGGCAACAAGATGAAAAGTAAAAGAAAAATAAAATATGCAGAGTGAAGTGCAAAAGGAAGCATGAAAAATCAGTAGTCGATCAGAAAATCAAACAGAATCAACAAATGACTGTGCAGGAATGCAATATTTCACATAGAACTCTAGAGATTTATACATTCAAGTCTTGTCAGAAGGTGTGTACTAACTATGCAACCAGATATATTTAACCAAAGAACTGAGCTATTTCAATTGTTTAGAAAAATGAACTGAAGATTTAAGTTTGAATTGGACACTAATGATGAAAATCAGAAAGGGCAAGTTCTAAATGAATATACTGACATTTCACTAACACTGAGAAGCAATTTTCCAATATATTTGCCTTGGTTACAGCAGGAGATAGATCCAAATGAAATGATGGATAAGACTTGAGCATTTTTGAGGAAGAAAATATATTCAAGGGAATGTGCACGAACTGTACAATAATATTGAATCAAATAATGAATTGAATTCAGTAGTTTAATTAATAATGATTTATTTGTATCTATTGTTCTTCATAAGCACACAACATTCAAAACAAAGCTGATTTATTGTCTGTGTCCAATGTTGCATTGCTTTATGTATTTCAGAAATTGGTCACTGCAGAAATGAAAGTAATCTATGATGCATGTGACCATAATAGGGCATATCATAATGTTACCTCACTTAAATGACAGGCCCTTGTGCAATTAAAAGCAATGGATGATGACTGTGGTAAAATGCTGAGAAGTGAGATAACATTGTAATTATCTCTAAGGAAAATATAGGATGTTGCCTGAAGATGGTTACCTGATATGCATTGCTATAGGGCACTAAAATTGGACCCTATTGTGAAATTTAAAGATAAATTAGACACCATTATCAGTGATGCTTACTGGTCAATGTATATAACAAGTGATGAGGTTTATTTTGCATGTTCCAAACCCTGTTTGGTCCACTTTTATCTCCACTAAAATACATAAGTCCCAGATTGACACTCTTGGGAGCCCAATCTTGGAGCCCAATTGTCTCAGGAATAGGCTCAGTGTCTGAGAACTTGTCAAAATGTGTTAATTTCTTTTTAAAATAGACTATGTTCCAGACATCAGCCTACAGTATCTCTGAGACTCAATGGAAGTGTTAAACAAGATGAAAGATATTGAGCAGCAGGACAACTGCATTTTTATTTGTATAAATGTGTTCACTTTATACAAGTATTCCACAGGACTTAGGCATACAGGTTGTGAGATGTTTACTTTAAGGAACAGGACGTGTGCCAGTGGTGTCATCTGATTTTCTCCTGCCTGGTATGGATTACATCCAAAAGCACAATGACTACATGTTTGATCAGACTTCCTAGCACCAAGTTAGAGGTCCTATGATGGGAGCCACAATGGTCCCCTCAAATGTTAACCTGTAATTGGCTTGGTGGGAAGAGCAATAGCATTTAATTACAAGGGTAATCCACACATGTGAGGGAATAATCAGATGGCTCTGCTTTATTGATGACATGTTTTGTGTATGGTCAGGTACAGAAGAATCAGCACTGGAATTTGTATCTTGACTAAATCAGAATCAACTTAACTTGTCATTTACATACAGTGGGCACTATGCACTAAGTGGGTGGAGGTACACGTAAATGTTGCTTACCCTGCCCACGCCCTGTGCCCCACAGACAGGTGCGCCCATACTGGCATTCACCAACGCTGGCCATCTGTCCATGGCCCTCCCCTGGCTCGCAGGACTCCGAGGGCGGCCAGGAGGAGACGCCATCCTGGGTGGGCATCCAATTGGATGCCCCCAGGACCCTTAGTGGATCCCACGATAGGGAGGCATGGGTCCAGGGCTGTGCATGCCAGTTGCAGTCACCTGGACCTGTAATGGCACCATCCTGTCCCAGTACCGCTGCTCCAAAAGTTGGCAGGTGCTTGCCCTTCGTTGCCCCCTGCCACCTCCTGCTACCTAGCAGCTCAGGGGCAGCAGTGAGCCATGTCCCAGTTCCCCAGTCTGAGGGGGCATGCAGTGAGTTACAACAGGATCCCTCCTGCCATAACCAGTGCCCTACTTTGCACTTATGTGGCCAGCACTATGCAAGTTTGCATACTGCATAGTGCTGGCATACCCCTGAATGCCCCTAGCGTGGTTCTGTCCATGGACATGGGAGATCAGGTGTGGTGGGTCTGTATGCTCCCATTTGTGCATCTTGTGTGGGGGTACAATGGGTGCGGATTGGCTACATGCCCCAGATACACGCACATAGCCACTCTGCCCCATTTGTGCATAGAGCCCATGATGTCTAAAGACTTAATTGTGTTTTTGAATGTCAGTTTTTTGTGGCTGATATAGAGTTGCACAGACTAAAACATATAGAAAGAAAACATCAGTAAATGCAGTAATGAGAGCAGAAAGTGCCCACCCTTAAAGTTTTATTCAAAGTATTCCATTGTGACCATTTCTCCATATCAAAACTGCTCAACAGTTGAAAAACTTGAGGAACCAGCACTGGAGCTCAAGATTAATTTTAGAGGGAGGATATTCAAAGATGCATTTAAATAATGTCCAGAAAAAGCTAGAGAGACTATAAAGGAATCCTTTGACATCATAGATCAGAGAAAATGTCTTAAGGTACCCCTGCAATTTTTAACTCGTTATAATCTACTGAGCAAGGAAGTCAGAGTATAATACAGAAACATTGGATAATCCTGTCAAAAGATTCAGAAATGTGAAGGTGGGGGATTTAGCAATCCAACTAGATTTTCTGATTGAAGAGCACAGGATATAGATGATTTTGTACCATAGAGTCACTTTGAAACAAAAAGGCAAGAAACTTGGTTGAACACAAAGCCAGTTGGCTTTACTCTTGCAAATGCTGCATTTCTGGCAAATATGCAGTTCAAAGGAAAACGCAGCGGTGGCATTGAAAATATCACTCCGGAAATGAGACAGTTTGCAAGCTATTACACAGGTTACATTGTTTATTCTATCTGGTGCTCCTGCCCAAAAGTCTATGTGGGCAGGCCACCGGCAGCTTAAAGAAAGAATACATGAACATGTACAGGTGATGAAAACTGGTTAAGAAAATTCAATAGGGTTACATTTTAAAACTCATCATAATAGTAACCCTGAAGGATTTCAGTAATGGTTGAATACATCCCAAAATAACAAAGGGAGGAGGAAGACTCAACCAACTACTGCATAGAGAATCCTTGTGGATTTTCCACCTTTTGGCACATTTGTGTATGAATTAAATTCTTGATTTAATACCATATTGACAGCTTCCTTTTGTTTGAAAATCATAAGCAGACTGTGATTCTAGCTACCTTTTAACTACTAAGTATAGCTATCCTTGAAAAGGTACATATCTAGAAGTTATGCTTATCTTCTTGGAGTAACACCTTAAAGCTATAAGCTTGTTTCCAAAGGTTCCATGTCATGACAACTACAGTTACAGGTAGTGAAAGACAATTTGAGTAAACAGTAGAAAACAAACTATATTAAACAATCCAGGTATATACATATTTAGCATGCACTGATGAAGCAGTCAAGGGTTGACTTTGTCAAAAGGCAGAGAGAGAACTGGAGAGGTTAGAGTAGGAAGGATTAGCAGTGTGCAAGGGGTGGTTGGAAGCAACTGAGGCAGGGTAGGATGGTAGGGAACAGGTTCTTGGGCAGAAAGGGCAAGAAGGGAGGACAGGGACAGGATGGTTAGAGTAATTAGGGTTGGCAATCATAACTACTTAGCGAGTAAGATGTTGGAGGATTTTTTTTAAATGGTCCTAGCTTAATAAGTCACTACAATACTGAGTAAACAAAACACCTGAAATTAGTTTTCTTTTGTATGTTTAAAATAAAGTCTTGAAATTTCTAATTTTACAACTGCATATTTAACCTGCTATTCGCAGTATGGGATCATTTTTGACCACACTTTTTGTTTGGGTCACAAATATAGAACAACAAAACATGTAATTCATATTAAGGTCACAAATCTGATGGCTTCAAAATATTGGCCTTATCTATATATATTTACTTAATAAGCATGGATGTAAACGTTGTGTGATGAATCTTGTTATCTGAGCTATTAGGGTGTATTAAATGTGAAATCTCACATTTATACACATAGTAGACACATCACCCTCCATTCATACATATAACACATCACAGACCTGCTCCCCAGCTTGCCGCACAGCTTCCAAAGTTTCAATTTCACAATAAACTCTAGAAAATACACAGCAAGTTCTTCAATCCAGAATACTTGTTGTCCCCCCCACCCCATGCTTCACATTTCTGTTTCCAGCTCTTGTCAACAAAAACTACCTGTTTTTAAAATGTTTCTCTATGCTTCAGATGCTTGTTTCTTTCCTCACAGCTTTCCTGCAGCCCACAGCACTCACTCTGGTCACTCAAATCTTCCTGTCTCTGTCTCTCCAAGCACAATCCATCACATAAGCTGCTGAATGGAGATTCAACCAGATACATCACCACACAAACTGTCAAATGCAAGCTCAACCAGAAAAATCCTAGTGAAGAAAAATCACGAAGAAGCACATGAAAAGCATCTTCTCGGTAACAAAGAAAACATAGAAACATAGAAATCTGACGGGCAGAAAAGGACCCCATTAGCCCATCCAGTCTGCCCTATCCCTGCCCCCTATTCACATGTAGTTATGCCATGACGTCTTAAACTCCTCTACCATTTTAGCCCCCACCACCACTTCCGGTAGCCTGTTCCAAGGGTCCACCACCTGCTCCATGAAGAAGTGCCCCTCGTGTTTTGTCCGAACTTCCTCCCTCCTGCTTTAAACTGTGCCCCTAGGTTTCAGATTATCTTTCTTCCAAAAGATGCTCCCTTCCTCACCTTGTTTATCCTCTTCAAATATTTAAAGTTTCAATCATACCCCCTTCTCCTCCTCATTTCTAGGAGATACATATCAAGCTCTCCTCATAGGTCCTCTGATGCATGCATGCACCATTTTGGTAGCCCTCCTCTGGACTCTGTCTCCATCCCATCAATATCCTTTTGTAGGTGAGGTCTCCAGAAGTGTACCACATACTCCAGGTGGGGTCTGACTATGGACCTGTATAGAGGGTTCTATGTCATAATGGCAAGCGTTGAATGGTGATTGCCGTTAGAGGCAGTGTACATCGCCAAAATAAAAATGAGGATCTACACTTGTGGTGAAAACAACAGTGCCAACAAGGATTTCTGTGTATGTGGAAGGCTGTGCCTCCGCGACCCCTCCACCCCACACCCTTACAACTAAAGATTCTCAACTCCAGGGGTGCATGTTGGGGGAGGATTTTAAAAAATAAATAACCACCATGACTGCAAAAACTTTCATGCCTCCTCAGACCCGAACCCTGCACCCATCTAACCATAGTCAGCCACCCTCACCACCACACCACATGGCCAGCTCAGCAGACTTCTGCTGCACTGCCTCCCATGTACCTTCCCTCCTCTTCCATCCCCATGGTATGGTTCTGGTTGCCCTCTCAATTTCTTTTCACCCATCGCTACCCTTTCAGGGTAGCCCACAACAGGTGCTGAGACTGAATCGCTCACATTTGAATTGCTCAGTCTCAGTCTCCCTTTGATGGATACGTGATAGGAGGCATTATCACTGCCTGCCTTCTGCTTGTCGTCACCCCTCCCTATGTACACCAGCATTCTGGTTGCTTTTCCTTCCTGCTTTGTTGCACTGATTTCCTCCTTTCAGTTGTCTGAAATGATAATCCCAGATTCCTCTCCTGCACCATTTCCAGAACTTCCTCTCCTCCCAGTGTGTATGAGGCCTTTGGATTTTTGTGCCTTATGTGCATTATTCTGCATTTCTTTGCATTAAAACTCAATTGCCAAATATCCAACCACCCTCCAGTTTAATCAGGTCCTCCTCATTTTTTTCCACACACACCCCTGGAGTGTCCACCCTATTGCAAATCTTTATATTGTCCACAAATAGGCATACCTTCCCTTCCAGTCCCTTCATAATATCCCCGATGTAGATGTTAAAGAGGATCGGACCTATTACTGATCCCTGGGCACTTTGCTTGTCACCTTCCTTCCCTAAGTGAATCCCATTAACTACCACCCTCTGGCATCTGTCCCTAAGCCAGTTTTCCACCCAATTAGTCATTATCAGCCCCACCCATAACTGCCCAACTTGTTCACCAGTCTTCTGTGAGGGACAGTGTCAAAGGCCTTGTTGATGTCCGATAGGCCACATCCACTGCCCCTTCCTGATCAATCACCCTCATCACCCAGTCAAAAGTTGATCAGGTTTGTCTGGATGACCTCCCCTCTGTGAATGGGGAGCATGTACAGGAAATAATGGTCAGGGAGCCACTGGGTGAAGTGACCATTGCACTGTGTGGTTCCAGTTGGATATGGGCAAGGAAAGCATCCCAACTAAGACCAAAATCTTGGATTTCAGGAGGGCAGACTTCAGGAAAATGGGCGAAGGGCTGAAGCCATCTGGCAGGTATCAGAGCAGATATGGGGTGGAAACAAAGGCAGTCCATCATTAAGGAAGGAATACTGGTTGCCACAGATGAGTGCGTTAGGCACAGGAGGAAGAACACAAGGGCCAAAGCACCCAGCAGGTTCAGTTTTGGGGTTTCCCAGGCAGTAAGGGAAAAGAGGTTGGCCCACGGAAAATTCAGGAAGATCAAGAGAGGTGGATAGGAAAATTACCTAAGGTTGGCTAGTGAGGCAAGTAAGAAAGTCAGGCAAGCAAAGGCACAGAAGGAGCCTTAGATAGCTGAAGGAATTAAAAGGGGAGAAGGCTTTCTTTTGCTATATAAGTGAGAAAAGGGACAAGAAGGAAGGGATTGTTAGGCTTAGAAAGGGTTGGACGATAATGGGGGAAAAGCAGAGGTACTAAATGAATACTTTTGTTCCATCTTCACCAGGGAGAAAGACTGACCAGTGCCTTCAGGAGGAAAAGAAGAGGTGGGGAGGGAGTACAGATGTAGTGATAGAGGAGGATAGAGTGAGGAGGGCTGCCGGCATGTAAGGTGGACATATCACCAGGCCCAGATGGAGTACATCCAAGGGTAATAAAGGAACTGCCTGATGAGCTGGAGGCCACTGGCAGAACTATTTAACAGTTCACTAGAGACAGGCATAGTACCACAGGACTGGAGAACAGCACATGTAGTGCCGCTTTCACAAAAGTGGTCCCAAGGATGACCCACGGAATTACAGACCAGTCAGTCTGACCTCCATTTTGGGCAAGCTCATGGAGATCATACTAAAGGAGAGGTTGATGGAATATCTAGAGTTCCATTCACCATTTTGATATCATTATACATAAAAGCACAGAATGCATTTTAGATTACAATATTCCGCTTTCATACTGTGCTTAACTGTAGTAGCCTCTTATTGTACTTGCTTCTTTTTGTTACAATACTCATAATATCCATGTTGTTATCTAGTATTCAAAAGACAGTGAACATAATGAATTTTATATACCAGACATTGCATTGCCTCGTGTGTTCATTATTGAGTATTTTACTCCCAATATATTCTTTATTTTCACCATCAGTTTCTATCTACATGTAATCCCCTTCATCTGCTTGTCTAGGGGCCTGATGTTAAAACAGAGTTTTAACAGAGGTACAAGCAAAATCATCCAGAATGACCTTAAAGATGGACATACCTCAGAAGCTGGATGATAGGTTCTGCTGCAGGCTTGATAGCAAACAAACAAACACACACACTGCAGAAAGGAGAGACTGGAGCCTCAAACCTGGACCCTGATGGGGTAAATTGTTAAAGGCAGCCCAAATTCATTTAAGCAGAGGCTGGAACACTTTTCAGATAAAAGCAGAATCAATTAATTTATTTTAGAAACTAAACTACAACTCCGGGCTGGGGAGCATACAGGAGAAGGCACAACAGTGGCACAAGCCATGGCACATTTCTTGAGGCCAAGAATGCCTGGAAAACTGAGCTCCAAACCAAGCCAAGGGCTCACAAAATGAGCAGTGGAAACATGAAGCAGGCCGCAGGACCCAAATCACAAACGCTGTGGCCTACACTCCACCCAAGGTAGCTCAGACTACCAAACCACTCAACACAGGAGCAGAGGGCACCGAACAGCTGCATACACATTCCTCCACACTACCTACAACATGGGGCATCAGTCCAGGACTCCCTGGCATCCCAGAGCAGACTCAACATGGGCCATGCCAGGGGACGTAAGATCTCTTCTCTGTCCCCGCAGGCTGTCTAAGCCTGGTGGAGTGCCACACTGGGTACAGGGCTAGAGGGCTGCCACCACCTCCAGGCCCCATGCCACAAGCTACCACCACTGTGACATCCCACTGCCTGCAAACTTCACACTTGTGCCGGCCTGACCGACCTCAGTGCCAAAGAGCACAAGGTGGGCCCTCCCTACGAAACTCCTATACCAATGGGCTGTGCCTCCCAAAACTGGACCCAGTTCCACTGCGCACAACCCTAAACCACTCACCAATTCTGAGGGAAGCACTTTCATTTGCCAAGGCCTGAATCCGGGTTGGGATTTGAACCTGTCCCACTGTTGTAACTGCACTATCCCGGATGGCCTCCTCCCAATGTCTGAAACACCTGCATAAAATACCCACCAAGCCAAGCCCCAAACTCCACCCAAGGGCAGAGATAACACCTAGCAGGCAATAAAAGACAATAAGGAGAAGATAGTGACTATAGTAAGCCCTTCCTGGGGAGGGGGGCTTACATACACACTATACTACATTTCCTGTATTCCCTTCTCACTGATACCATTTTTTTATAATTAGTATTACCAATTATTGTAACATTTATCTGAACTTCCCCATTTCTTTTATTCTTATAACTTTATTAATTTGCATAAAGCCAAAATGTCATTTCTCCACCTTGGGACAATTCATAATGGTATATACTTAAAACACTTATTAATTCTTGTTTTCATATTATTGATAAACACTCAAATTTATTCATTCTAATTTTGCATTCTAATTTTCTGGGTACTGTTCCTCACCTCTTTCACCCTAGACTGCCTGTTCAGCCTGTGCTTCTGAAAAGTTGAACTGGGTACCCATATTACCCTGCCTCATACGGGCAGAGTCACTGTGATGACTTAGGTGCACATGCTTGCTTGTGTTTATAAAGGCAGGTAAAAAACATCATGCACAGGCCTATGCAGGTCACACCAGCTTGGGACAAAGTGTGTGTTACATGGAGGGTCTGACACAGCTTACAAATATATCTCCACTTGTGATGTACTTAAGCAATAATGCCGACAGGGGTGTGTGTTGTGCTGGGATAACATCACGCCTGGGTGATTAGGCACGAGGCCACAGGCCGAGTGCGACTAATCACCCCAGAAGTGACGTTATCCCAGCACAACACATACCCTGGAGTGCATTATCGCTATTATACAATGGCTTTTGAGGTAAAAAGAAGAAAATGATTAAAAATTATGTTTACAAGTGAATTTTGGGTGTTTTTTAATGTGTAGGTTTACCTTTTAAGAAAATAGTGCGTATTTCTTCTGTTTGCCAGCAGGTGGAGCTCTTACATTGAAAGTGTTGCTTCATACTCTACAGATACCTTTCTGTGTTGTTGTTCTTGTCTGTCTGCCCTGTTTCTTTGGTGTAAATTATGTTTTTATATTTAGTGGGGTTTTTTTTTTGCCTCACTATCCTGTATATGTGTCTGTTTTCTTACTGTGCCTCCAGGAAATGTGAACGCCGAGAAGATGTCGGCTGCTCTCAGGATCGCGGCTGTGGGACATTGCCCCGAACACCACCATCTGACTGTGGTGCTTGTGTGTCTTCTGTCGGTACTGATATTACCTGGCAAAGTTACAGAGTTTGGAAAACAATGTTCAGGTAAAGCGGAACGGACTGTTAGGCACGTGCTCCAGTATGTTTGCCAGCGGGGACTTGTGATTGCGATGAAAGCAATAGGAAGCCGATTGTCTGATGGCTTTGCAGGTGGCAGTGAGACCGGGAGGCAGTGGAGGTGCTTGATTCTGAAGCCGATGTGATGGCTTTCAGTGTGTGTGTTCTCTTTCTGTTAAATTAAAAAGTGAACATGTATATTGTGTCGACAGCAGAGACTGTCATAGAGCAAGTGGGGAGTGCTGGAAGCCGATCGCAATATTGCCTTTCACTTGGCTAATTTTTTTTTTTTAACAGTAAGAAAATGACAGTTTTAGGGGTCTGCGTCAGGGTTTTGATATTTTTTGGTTGTTTTCTGTGCTGTGGCAGGCAGGGATTTAAACTGAGAGGTGCACATAAGCGTGTGTGTGGTTGAAAAGCTGGCGTGGGCGGGGGATCACAGGAGCAGGCTCCGTGGATTTTAATAGCGGTACATCTGCGGTCATTTGTGTACGGACTAGACCCGTGATGTTGTACTCGGATAATATCATGGGTCCAGTCCCAGACTGACCAATCAGAGACAAGGAAATTTTCTTGCCATTGTATAATTCATTCTTAATCAACATCGCTTCTGTGCATACATTCAGTACGGTTCATTTCTTGTATGTTGCCCTACCACCGCTTGACATCGTGGCATGTTCCCTTTGTTTAATTCAGCCTTTACTATACTTTAAAAGTTTGTTACATTTCATTTTGTTGTTAATTAGTCATGTCAAATTCTGAGTGCTGAGGCCCATTGGTGCTGTGGTTGGATTTCGGCCAGACGCTGGCGACCCGGTTCAGGAATGGACCCGGTCACTGGAGGGCCGGCCGAGGGAGAAGGATACAGGGTCCCACGGACTACTCTCCTTCTCCGTGGAGGGTGGAGAAGTGCCCGTGCTAGACAGACTCTGGCGGTGGCTGGGAATCATGCAGCTACCGGTGCTCACATGTACTGGAGGCGGGGCGGACGCTGGATGTCATTGCACATCCCCACCTCCTGGAGGAAAACTGAAAAGGGAGGAGTGGGTCCTCCATCTAAATGAAGCCCTCCCCAGCTTCAATTAGCCACTGTTGCCAGCAGTACTCCCAACTAGATACTGGTTCCATAACACTGGAATTAGGGAACCAGTGCTGTGGCCTGCCCTCCGGGGGCAAGCCAGGGTTGACCGGGAGACAAGCTGGCAATTGACAGTTGGTGGAAGCCTGGGAGTCGTGACCAGGGCAGAATGCTGATGGAGGACCTGCCAGGAAAAGAGAAAATTAAAAATAATTCTGAGTGCTGTGTTCTCTCATATGGCATTATCAGCTATGTCTGCATGCTAAAGCTGCAACTCACTTTCAAATGACATCCTAATTGGCATGGTTTTAAAAGACTGAAAGCACCCATTTCTGCTCTTCTGCCTTTCACATTGCCTCATGTTAAATTCTCATTTAACACCACATCATTATGAACGCACACTAAATTGTTAGGCCCCTTCTGTCTCCAACAAACATCTTTGCAGCACCTTTATATCAATGATTCACAGTGCAAGTGCTTACCTGACTGCACGCTTTCTCTCATTTAAAGCTCTGCTGTTTTTTTTCACTGATTCCTGTATCGGAATCCTTGCATCTACCAATGGCAAAATCAATCATTTTTAATTGTCTGAGCTTAAGCGGCATGTTTGTGAGCTACTGAGTTATGTGAGATAGAAAGAGATGTACTTGTTGAGTCTGGCTCTTGTTGCTCTCTGTGCAGCAAGAGTCTCAGATTTCATGGCCTTTATATACTTGTGAGGGAGTTGGGGAAGTGGGGGAATCTTGGGCATGTTCATGTGTGTTCAATTTGCTTATCTACATGCGAGATCGAGAGGGCAATTTGGGACCTTCCTGTTCTATGTATACAGCTTCACTACACATTATTTTAAGACATTTTACTTTTGTCTTCCTTACATTGCACATATATATTATAATGATTGTTTATAAACACCATGTAGTCTCCTATAGTGTCTGTTTAATTCACTTTTGATATTTCACCATTTTGAAACTTTTACTTGGGTAAAACCTCTGGTCTGAATCCCTGCTCACTTAATTTTCCTATGTTTCTTCTTCTTCTGCTTCTCTGTTGGTTAATGTTATATCTATAATTTAGGTATTCCTGTTAGCTCTATTTGAACTGATGAATTTTGTGACCCTCTTATGCCTTTGTGTCCCCAGTCCTTATCCATCACCTCTACACAGAGATCCACTGCTGAAAAAAAGGGGATATATTGCTTATTATTGATGGATTGGTACCATGTCCTGTGATGGTTAGTATGACATTTACAAAGTCAAATGCTCCACTGGGGATACGGGTTTGGGTGTGGTCTGTATGATGAGTTAGTTACCTACCAACATAACATCCAGTCTGTGTCCACATTCATCCCTATCCCCTTGTTAACACATTCAGTCTATGGAGCCACTTCATCTTGCATTTTTCACCTGCTTACTGTAGTCATCCCCAACCTCAGATGGTGGGCAAAACCCTCAAATCCCCAAAAGCTTCGATATGCCCCAGTGCTGGCATCGGGGGTGCAAGGATGCTGCATCCAGGCTCTTGTTTTATGGGGGGCACTTTTACATGCTGTTTTCTGTGCACAGCATTGACTTTCTTTTGTGCTTTGCTTTTTCCATTCTGTGCTCATTCATGAGCAAAAGTCTCTGAAGGATGGGGAAGGGTGAGGGTCGAGGTCGACCTGAGCCATGTATGTCAACATCAGCTGTTAACCCCTTTCAGCTACCCACACCACCCAAATTACTTCTCTGATACTTTTTTCTATGTACCTGCAACCCTGATTTTGAGCCATGTGTCAAGTGGCTGAGTGCTGAATCTATTGGTTGGTCATTCAGTCAGTGAGTGCCACTCCTTTCATGTTGTCCAACTTGTCCATGTTGGAAATCAAGTCTGAAATAGGAGCCAAGGCTGGGCAGCAGCACTAGTGGTGTAGCACTGTACTTGAGGTCAAGAAAAGTGGAGGAGGAGCCTAGAGTAAGATTTAATTGGGGAAAGAGAAGAACTAAGAGCTGCAGCCTGGCCCTGGAGCTGTCATGTGCAGTGGAACATGTGTGCAAAGTGAGCTGTGCAGCCCAGCCCTGCCCACAGCAGCAGTGAAGGAATCCTGAGAAGGCTGATAAGGAGATGAGACAAATTCAAGATGGATGCAGCCACTGACTAAGGTAAGGGGGTGCACAGGGCCACTAGAAGTTTGAGGTGCAGCTGGCAGTCATATGATCCCTTTGTGGTTGAGAGCTGAGACTCATCGGTCAGTGGCCAAAGGGCGTTCCATGTGTGAATCTGTGTATGCCAACTAGCCCGGGGTCAGGAGGACATAGATTGGGACAGGGAGTCAGCCAGCACTGTCAGGCATCAGGCTGGCAGAACGCACAGGTATAGAATGGAAATTAAGGGTTTCTGAACTGTATTTATTTTTTATTAAAAGTAAATGCTGAACTGTTCCTTCTACAATATATCAGCATCTAGAAAATCAAGAAAATGTTTTAAGACTTGTATTGAATTCAATTGTACTGGTTATGCAACAGCTGCACGCCACAATTTTTGGGAGGAGGGGCGAGCTACCTCACAGTATTGCACCAAGGCCCAGTAAATCCTATGTCAGCACCGTATGCCCAAGTATGCCCATACATTTGAAAATGCCTGGCTACTGTAGATCTTTCATCTTATTGCTAATGTCCCTTTATGCTCAAGTATCCATACATTTAAAGCCCTTATGTTTTTTCCCACATGCATTTGATTGCAGGGCACTTAAGTGTGTCAGTTGTGTTGCAGGCCATGTATGTTGTAACTGGATGGTGTTCTTTGTGTTTCAATATACACATTTCTCTTTCTTGGTGATGTTATTAGATATAGAACAATGTCCTCATCTGAACAAAGGAGCACAGAGAGTGTTGTCCTTGGTGGCACCTGGTGGTGTATGTAAAGTATTCACCACTCTATTTTTTATAGCACTATTTTTCTTAGATACCACCATCGGTTTGTATATAAACAGGTGTCCAATAATTCTGTCTTTTGCTAAATTGGCCAATGTTTATTTATAACTTGCTTTATGAGTCTTTGCTAGCTTTGTGTGTTTTTGGCCAGCACTATACATTTTGAAACGGGCAGAAAAGAAACAGTGAAAAGAAGAGAAGCGATTGGTTGAAACATGGCATGTGATCGAGAAGTAGCAGTGATTAATCCACCAGTAAAGCCCGCTTGTGTAGTACCTAAAGTGTCCAGAGTGCTAATCCACCATTAGAGCCCGCTTGTGTAGTACCTAGAGTGTCTAGAGTGTGCAGCTAAGTCAGAGACAGCGAGTGTGTGGAACAATAGAGACAGACTCGTGACACATACCGCAGGCGTCAAGTCTAAAAGCAAAGCATGTCAGTGAGACAGGATAGCATGGTAGAGAGACAACAGCAAGAGCATTAGACATGAGAGCTATAGCTGTAGAACGATATCGACGCCTACAGTACACACACGGTATGCAAATCAATGCATCTCATCACAGGAAGCGAGCAGATATCGGCAGTGAGTGGAACTCTAAAATAATTGCAAAGAAACGATGCTTCGATCTAATGTTTTATGCCAGTAGCACAGCAATCATTGAGTGCCCTTCCATCCTGTAGCAAGTTGTGTTACCCACATGAAAATCACTGTTAGTGTAATAAACATTATGTTACGATTGCAACGCTCGCATACATTTTCGAGTATTGTCTACCTTTCATCAGGAGACACCTGTAACACAAACTCACCACTCCTGTGGCGAGCCCATATTTACGTGCATTAATCACCTCGCGTCAGGTCTACTGGGATTAATGCCTGCTGAGTGGTTGGAATCACTGACATTAATCCACCGGTAAAGCCCTCCTCTGTCAGTGATTAATGCTCACTTGTTTTTCCCTTTAGACTTGCCCCTGTTCATACAATTACTCTCTAATGGTTTCTGTTAGTCTCTTCTCTGTTTCCCTAAGGACAGTAGCTGGGGAGCCACTGTCTAGGAACGTCTTCCCCATCTACTGCCTTTCATTTCTACTCTCTGTGTCCTGGCTACAATTTTTTTACTCTCATGTATTGTGAATAAGTAATTCTTTTGATCAGATAGGGACTGTGGTAGATATAAAATTGCAGTAGTGTTTCTATCATTTTTTCTTATATAATCCTGTACATAATTTTCCTTCATGCATAATATAGATATGGTGCTTCTGTAGGATTAGACATTAGACAAAAAGCAGCAAAACAGATCTTTGGCTAGGTCAGCACTCCATTGCATCAAAAACAGGGATCTTTGAAAACTTTTCAAATAAATACACCTTTATTATGCAAAACATATTAAAGACAGTGATTAAAACAGTGTTCTGGTTAAAACCAGTAACAAGCTCACCACACCAGTAGCAGGTTATGTTGGAAAATACGTTGCACACATGCAGCTTGCTGTGAAGGGTATTCACAAGTTTTTGAGTCCCGGTGCAATTGCTACATTTTACCTGCCTGCCAAGTCATATCCACAACTAAATAACATTGCAAGGCTGGCTAAACAGAAAGCACTCACTACAGAGGACAAGATGTATAAACACATGAGCTTGCATAGCTGGGGCCATTGAGCTCCCCATGGCAATGCCTTTTGTTGTTCATAAAATTGTAGCTCAAACATAAAATAGTTCCTGCTATGTATGTACTATATTAGCAAGTTATGCTTTCAAAACTCTGGTTGGTGGTTTGTGCCTTGTGGTCGTGTGTCCAGCACTGAACCCATTTCCTATGCCCTCTCAGTGTGGGATGGATGTGTGTAGATCTATAATATCAGAAGTTACCAGTATTCAGTCTGTTACTGGTCCCTGTGATTTAATAGACTCCAGAATCTCAATCATGTAAGAGTTGTCTGTCATAAACCCACTCTTGGGGTCAGGCCACTGAGCTCACAGTGCCCACCCTTAAGTGCAATCCATGATGGGGAACAGGGATACCCTCCTCATCCTTTAGAATGCTCGCTGATGTCATGACTGGACTTCTGCCATGAGGATCCCAGGCATCCCTCTAGCTCTGGATAAGGGCACAATACCAATCTTGAGTCTTGTGGCCAAATATGAACCTTTCCTTGGCTATTATACAAAGGAGGAAGACTCAGGCATCACACTCTCTTCAGGGTAGCAGAGTAACATCTGATTTAGCCTTCTTCCTGCAGGACATGCAACAGCCTGGTTCAATATCTTTGTAGATGCTGGCATTCTCCCATCCTTCCAGATGTCCTTTATAGACCCTTTTCTCAATTTGGTTGCTTATGGTGGCCCCTCTATGCAATTAACAGTTGTCACAGATTATTAATAAACCTTCTGCTGTCACACATACAATATAAGAACTCTCACACAGGCAGAATTTCTGTAGAAAAGCAAAAGTTTTACTAAAATAAATGAATGCAGTTACAACTAAAAGAGAACATATATTAAATTAGGTTACAGTATGAGAAACAAAATGGAAGCGTAAACAGAAAATGCACTACTAAGTCTACCTAAGGTATGAAGATTTCAAAGTCCAGAGAATCGCTGGTTTGCAAAAATATTTCAGTCATTAGGTAGCAGTCTTTGGTTCTTAGGCAGTCTCTGTGCTGGCAGCTGATATCTTGTGGTCAACAGAGTCCAAACAAAATGTGTGTTCAAATCAGTTCTGATCGGGGCTATTTATGCTTCTCTGTAACTCTTGAAATAGTAAGTGAAAATCCCACAACATTTAGGCCAGAAGATGGCACTGTTGCACTTCAAAAATCTTATTTTCCTGATCATCTTTCATGTCAGATTTCTCATAGTTAATCTAGGTTTTACAGTCTCACACAGGTATGCTATAAGGATGTGTTTCTTTTCTATTACCTCACACAGGCCTATTAGAAGGATCTTTCCTGAAAACATCCTGGTCTTTTAACTGATTTAAATTAATTAGTTATAAGGAAGATCCTGGATATTGTGGCAGTCACAGAAACATGGTACACAAAGAACCATGACTGGGATGTCAACATATCAGGATATACAATCTACAGGAGGGACAGGGAGGGTAAAGAGGAGGAGGAATAGCTCTCTATGTAAAGGAAGGGATCAAAGCAACAGAACTAAAGAGAAAACAGGGAGTAGATGAGGCACTCTAGGTCACCCTGAGACAGGAAATAGCACTCACAATCCGCATGGGGTTGTATACAGACCCCCATCTCAGGGGAGGAAATGGACAAGAAATGATAGAAGGCTTCCTTAGAATGGCAGAAAAGGGGAAATATTGTTGATGGGGACCTGAATATGCCAGATGTTAACTGGAGCTCCTTGCTGCAGGCACATCCAACAGCAGGGTCATTCTTGATGCCCTACAGGGGCATGCCTCAGACAGTAATGGAACCCACTTGGGAGGGAGCAATCTTAGACCTGGTACTCTCAAATGGGGACAGATAAAGAATCTCAGATTTAGAAGTGGGTAGCCAACTGGGAACAAGCAACCACCAAACAGTGTGGTTCATGATAAACACAGCCATACAATCAAGCCATACAAAAGCAAGAGTATTGGACTTTAGAAGGCTAACTTTGGGAAAATGAGAGAGTGCCTTAGAAAAGCACTAGCAAACAGGCAAGAAGGAGGGGTGAGGAACAATGGGGAGTAATCAAAACAGCCATCACAGAGGCAACAAGGTGTTGTGTAAGGCAAATCAACAAAACACAATGAAGGAAAAACTGCTATGGTTCTCAGAAGAGGTGGCAGGGAAGGTTAAAGAGAAAAGGATAGTATTCAGGAAATATAAGGAAACACAGAAGGAGCAGGACAGAGAACTTTATCAGTTAAAGCAGAAAGAGGCTGGGAAGGCAGTCATAATAGCAAAGGCCCAAACCGAGGAAAGGATAGCCAACTCTGTTAAGAAGGGTTAAGACCTTTATATGTACATTAGGGAGTGAAGAAAGACCAAAGGAGGGATACTGAGGCTTAATAAAAGGGAGGAATGTGGGTAGAGGTGACAGTGAAAAGCAGGGATACTGAACTAATATTTCTGCTCAGTATTCACAAAGGAAGAAGAGGGAGGTACCTAAACCAAACAGGAGAAACACTCTGAAGACAAGAGTTGATACCAGTCCATTTACAGAAGAAAAGGTTCTGAAAAAACTAATTAAATTGAAGGTGGACAAAGCAATGGGGCCTGATGGGATTCACCCAAGTATCTAAAAGAACTAAGGGTAGAACTAGTGACACCACTGACTACCTCTTTAACAAATCATGGGAGGATGGGGTGGTACCTGAGGACTGGAGGAGGGCGGATGTGATTCCTCTTCACAAAAGTGGGAGCAGGACAGAGGCAGGAAGCTACAGATCAGTTAGTTTGACCTCAGTGGTAGGGAAAATGATGGAATCACTTCTGAAGGAAAGAATTGTTGAGTACCTACAGGCCAGTGGGACACAGGACCCAAGATAGCATGGATTCACAATGGTAAGGTCTTGTCAGATGAATCTAATAGATTTCTTTGACTGGGAGACCAAAGTAGTAGACCAGTGAGTGGCTGTGGACATGGTCTACCTAGATTTTTAGCAAGGCACTTGATACAGTCCCACACAAAGATTAATACACAGTTAGCCAGCCTTGGAGTGGGTTCCAAGGTGGTAGCCTGATAAAAGATTGGCTAGACAACATGATGCAAAAAGTAGTCGTAAATGGAGTCCACAGTGAAGAAAGGAGGGTTACTAGTGGGTACTGTAGGGTTCAGTACTGGGACCAGTCCTTTTAATGTCTTTATAAGTGACATTGCAGAGGAAGTGGAAGGAAAGGTATGTCTCTTTTCAGATGACACAAAGATCTGCAACAGGGTTGATACTCAAGATGGAGTGGGAAGGATGAGAAGGGACTTGGCAAGGTTGGAGGAATGGTCAAATGTATGGCAGCTCAGATTCAATGCAAGAAGGCAAGGTAATGCACATGGGAAACAAAACCCAGGGAAGAGTACACAATGGGGTGAGATACTGACAACAGTAAAATGGAAAGGGACCTGGGGAATTATATCAGATGACCTAAAGGTGGGCAAGCAATGTGAGAAGGCAGTAAGGAAGGCTAGTGGGATACTGGGATGCATAGGAGAGGCATCAATAGTAGAAAACAAGTTGTTATCCCTCTGTACAGACAGTTGGTGAGACCCCATCTGAGTACTGTGTGCAGTTCTGAGACCCCATCTCCACAAAGACATAGATGGAGTGGAAGCTGTCCAGAGGAGGGCAACAAAATGGTGCAGGGTCTGCACCAGAAGAGATATGAAGAAAGACTAAAGGAGCTTAATATGTATACCTCGAGGAAAGAAGGAGAGGGACATGATAGAAACTTTCAAGTACCTCAAGGAATCAACAAAGTCCAAGAGGGTAGCATCTTTCAGAAAGAGATGTGCAAGAACAAGGGGCACAATTTGAAGATAGGTGGGGACAGCTCAGAGGTAATGTGAGGAAGTATTTTTCACAGAGAGGGTTGTGGATGATGGAACAGCCTCCTGAGGAGGTCATGGAGTCAAGAACGGTGGGGAATTCAAGAATGCATGGGACAGACATAAGGCAGTTCTAGTGGTGGGTAGGAGGAAGTAAGCTGTTGGTTAACTAGGATCTGCAGCTTATCCGTTAAGTAGGAAATGGGCAGACTAGGTGGGCAAGTGGTCATTATCTGCCATCAAATTCTATGTTTCTATGTTTCTGCCTGTAAGTTTTATGATTATACAGGTGATTTTATTACTTCTGTTTCCTTGGTCAGTTCCTATTGGAAATACCCATTTGATCATGCATCCACAAGCTTTTGACAAGAACGTGTCAGATTCCTGCAAGCAAGGTTGACCTTGTGGGTCAGAGGAAGGTTAAACTGCTTTTTTAAAAAAACAGTCTTTTCTCTATGTACCGTTGCTGATAGGAATACATAAAAAAACATATATACAACAGAATAATATCCACAAATAATTAGAAGCAGCCGGGCAGCTCGTGACACCTTACCTTCTAGACTGAATTTGTGGGAATACATCCTAGGCATGGTATGATTTTCACAAATTCTGTTCACTGTTCTAACTGGTGAGATAGTCTGTGTGCATTGGCATTGGCCAATCCGGCCCTATAGGTAATGGTCATGTCGTAGCCATGTAAGGCTATGCTCCATCTTAAGAGATGACTGTTCGTTTTACCCATCTGAGTCAGCCACACCAGGGGTTATGATCAGTCTGTACCTTAAAATGCTTCCCATAGAGGTATGGTTCTAATTTCTTCAGGGCCCATACCAGCAAAAGACATTCCTTTTCATCTGTGGAATAGGCTTGCTCCCGTGAAGCAACTTTTGCTAAAGTACACTATTGGGCGATCTTTCCTTGGTTAGAGGTCTGACTGAGGACTTCTCCAATCCCCACATCTGAGGCATCTGTCTGGAGTACAAATGGCTTACTGTAGTCTGAACTGGCCAACAAAGGGCACTGCACAGTGTCTCCTTTAGCTGTGTGAAGGCTGTCTCACATGCTGGCTCCATTTTAGTTTTGGGGCACTCTTTCTTTAGTAGGCCAGAGAGGAGAGCTGCCAGGTACTGTAATTTGGTGCAACTTTTGATAGCACCCAGCGTCCCTAGGAAACTCTGAACCTGCTTTTTGCCTCAGGCCTGGGCCATGTCTCTATCACCTTAATCGTGGCTTGATTAGGGTGAAGCAGCCCTGCTCCACTACATGTCCTAGAGTCACCACTTCTGCCATAGTCACCTGGCAATTTTCAGCCTTGACAGTGAACCCAGCCCTCTGTATCCTGCCAACACTTCCTCAGGTGGGACAGGTGTTCCTTCCAACTGGTACTGAAGATGGCATAAGCATAATATCATCCAGATACACCACTGTGTACTCTTCATTACCATGTAACATCTGGTTGACCAACCTTTGAAGGTGGCTGTGTTCTTCATTCCAAAAGACATTACCCTGAACTCAGATAATCCTATTGGACTGATGAAGGTCAACCTCTTCCTGACTCTGGCAGTTAACTCCACCTGCCAATACCCTTTGTCAAGTCAGTTGTGGTAAGATATGTCACCCTCCCAACGTGTCCAGTAGTTCATCTGCCCATGGCATTGGGTGGGCATCAGACTTCATGACTGCATTTAGTCCACTATAGTCCACACAAAGTGAGTAGAGCCATCCATCTTGAGAATGAGGAGTAGGGTGAGGTCCAGGGCTGTGGGATTTCTGGATTACCCCAAATCCAGCATTTCCTCCACCTCCTCCTAATGTCCTTTAGGATAGCCTCAGACACCAAGTAGGTTGTCCACCATATGGGCGCTTGCATCCTCGTGTCTACATCATGTGTCGCTAAGGAGTTAGTCCAGGCTTGGCCATAAACAAGGGGCAAGTTGACTAAAACCTCCCTCACTTCCTGGGTTCTGGGGTCAACTGGGTGACAGTTTGATTGCCTCCACAGAGGTCACCCACTTGCTTTCCTCCAGCAAGTCCATTGGGGTCTTCTTCGTCAGTCCCTCCCCAGGACTACACACTGCAAATACCATGTCTTCCCTGTTTGCATATGGTTTCATCATGTTGATATGGTGCATTCTATGGGTATGTCTCCTGTTAGGCAGTTCTATAATATAGTTCTCATCATTAACCTGTCGGACTACCTTGTATGGTCCCGCCAACTCGGCCTGAAGCTAATCCTTCTAGACCAGAATTAGGACCATGACTTCCTGACCTGCACTGTACCCATGAGCTCTGGCTCTGTGGTCATACCAGACCTTTTGCTTTCTGCTGGGCAGCTGACATGTTGCTCTGAGCAGCTCCCATAAGATCCTTCAACTTTTCCCCAATCTTCAGGACATACTCCACTATGGGAGTTCCCTGGGTGGTGTGCTTGCCTTCTCAGTCTTCCCAGATCAAGTCTAGGGCCCATGCACCTATGTCCATATAAGAGTTTGAAGGGGAAACCCTGTCAACTCTTGTAGCATCTCCTGTGTGAACAACAGGTGTGGAAGGTATTTCTGTCAGTCGCTGTCATGCTGTTCAGCAAATGCCTGGTCATCGATTTTAGGTGTCGTTAAACTTTTCCACAAGCCCATTGGCTTATGGGTGATGAGGTGTCATGCATCTCTGCACCACCCCACACTTCTCCCACAAACACTTCATCAGATCTGACGTGGAAGGTACCCCCCGATCAGTGAAAACATCCTGTGGAAACCCAATATGAAGAAAATCCTAGTAAGGCATCTACCACTTTATCTGTCATAAGTGAGGAAAGGGTGACCACCTGTGGATATTGGGTGGCATAATCCACCACAGTCAGGATAAACTTCTTCCCAGAGGAGCTTGGGGTACACAAAGGTCCCACAATATCCATTCTTACCTTCTGGAATGGCCTCCACAATGAGCAAGGGACTTAGGATGGCTTTGGTTTCACTACCAGCCTTCCCTATTTGTTGGCACCAGTGGCAAGACCTGCAATATTCCTTCACCTGTTGGGTGAAGGTGGGCCAATAGAAATGCTAGGTCAATCACTGCATGGTGTGCGCGATTCCCAGATGTCCAGACATGGGGATATCATAAGTAATCTTGAGCAACTGTTCACGGTACCCCTGGGGAATGACAACCTGCCTGTCCATCACCTCTTCCTCTGTCCTTACATCCCTGTATACAACAGTCCATTGTCCCAATATACTCTATGTCTCACATCACCTCCCTGTGTCACAGCAGAATCTGCACAAGCCCTCAGCCTCCAAACTAGGATCAGTCCTCTGAGCAGCTGCAAATTCTTCACATATTCCCAAGGCATGGGACATGTGTCCTTCAGTTCCTAAAGTGGGATCCCTAGCTCTAGCATCAGGACATTCAGGGTCACTGCTGTCCCTAACCTTCTGACCATTGGTTACCCCTCCCTCCTCAGAGTAACCTTCTGTAGCTGTTTTGTGAACTGCTACTTGGGGAAGTCCTACCCTTTCACTATTCTCCATTTCAGGAGACATAGGCTTGGTGACCAGCCTCCCATTGTTTTCCACAGGGCTTCTATGGAGTCCAGGGAACCACATTCGCCTTTGTCATCTTACTGTGGGTGACTGCACACACCTCCTCTTCTGGAGATTGTTCTCTATAATCACATCCAGGGTGAGGTTGTCTGCCTGGGCCACTTTCTGTACCCTCAGTCCTGTCTCACCCCAGTCCAGAAGAACACTAGCTAGTAGCAGAGTTTTCTCCTCCCAAGTGAATCCTTACTGTTATGAACTGATGAGTTAAAAGCTGTTCAAACTCAACCAAATCCCTTTTACTAAGGTAAGAGATGCCCTATTGTCCCTTAACCCATGTGTCTGATCCCCATTTACTGTAACGGTTACATGTGCTCCTCATATTTACAGGCATGCTTTCAGGGAGGCACGGATCAAATGTTGCACTGTAGAATGCCGTGTGACTTAATCGCATTGCATGATTTATGTATAACTATTGATCTGTGGGGGCTCAGCTACCACACCCCCCCACCAGATTCAAACTCTGGGGGTCCAACACGGAAAGCGCACAGGTCCAGGGTTTGTGCATAATGCTAGGCCGCTATTAAGTGTACAACATTATGACCCAGTGCATTCAGGGACACACAAACAATCCAACTCTGTTCAAGCACCACTTTGGCCACTCTGTGCCTTCTTAGGACACTGTCTAGCAAGATACCCTGGCTGTTTGCAAAACCAACAATCGCCATTTTTTTTATCTGATCGATCCTTTTTGTAACCTGGGCTTTCCCTTTCTGTGGAGGCATTGAGGGTTTTAGCTGCCCTAAAGGTGTGTTTGTTCACTTTTTGCACTGCCACACCCTCCCACTCCCTTTCAGAACAGGACAGTTCCTGGCATAGCGGTCCAAGAGCTCAGCAGCCTCCTGTGCTGTTTTGGGTTCTCGGTCCGCTAACAAGGTCTTTAGATCTGCTGGGCAAGCTCAAAGAATTGCTTCAGAAGCACAACCTCCTCAATTTTCTCTACAGAATTTGCTTCCACCCTCACAACAGCATTCCTAAAGCTGACGTTGCTTTGTGGCATATTCCTCATAGCTCATGTAAGGGCTTCTCCAGAGCTTATGTGTTAACCCTATATGCTTCAGGTGTTAATCCATACTTTTTAAGCAATGCAGCTTTTAGTTCCTCATAATTACTACTATTCTGATTGCCCATTTGGCCTAGTGCCTCATGCCCTTTCCCAGTAAGTAGTAGGATAGCAGGAAGCTCCAGAACTCCTGGGTATTTTAGCCTGGATACAGACCTTTTCAAACAAATTCAGAAATGCATCCATATCCTCCCCTCTTTAAATTCAGCTATCAATTTAGAATTTAATTTGTACTCCAGTCCTGGAGGTCCAGGATCATCTCTGCCACTTACCTTCTCTGGCACTGGTCATTGGAGTCTTAGATTTGCCAGTTCAAAATCCTCTGGCACTCTCTTTCCTCTCTGAAGCTGCCTTTCTTTTCCTCGGCTCTCTCTCTGTTGCTGGTTTCTTTTCCTGCAACTCCAGCTCCATCTGGAATTTCCTCTGCTCAAATTCCCTTTGCTGCTGGGCTTTGAACTTTTCTGCTCAATTCCAGCTCCAATCTCATCTACTCAAGTGCAGCCTGATCCTTCTAGCTCCAGTGTTGTGGTGGCCTTCCCTGGCACTGTGGCTCTGGGTTCCTCTGGTCTCACTATCCTCCTCCTGGGACTAGACACTGTGACATCCCTTGGCATCCCCACACCCAAGGTCTGGTCCCTTTCAGTCACCGACTGTGACTCCGAGGTCCTGGGCAGTCCTTGCTTATCAGCTGCCACAAGATCCTCCACAAGGTGCTTTATGGTTGCCCTTGCACTGGATCTCTTTTCTGACACAATTGCTTTAGGTATTCGGCAGTGTATTTGCTGTAGATGGAAGCCATCTTCTTCCTAACTACTGCTACACCAGCTTGCACACGAGAAAAAATACAAAACAGGTAGGGAACTTTATACTGTAACAAAATTATGTATTTTTTATTTCTGCCTTGATTATGTGTGGATTATTTACAGTTTATCAGTCTGATAAACTGGGCTTGAATCCACTGTTATGCCTGTGCCACCAATATCTCGAAGTTGCAACAGTATGCAACAAAATCTCTTGGGTCCCACCACTGCCACCAGATCTGTTGTGAACCTCACTTCCCAGAGTCATGCCCACTGAGCTCACAGTGCCCACCATTAAGTGCAATCCATGACAGGGGAACTGGGATACCCTCCTCATCCTTTAGAATGCTCACTGAGATCACAACTGCACCTATTTCACAAGGATCTCCTGCATCCTCTAGCTCTGAATAACAGCACAATACTAGTCTTGAGTCTTGTGGCCAGATATGAACCTTTCCTTGACTATTACATAAAGGAGGAAGACTCAGGCCTGGTTCAATATCTTTGTAGACTATGGTATTCTCCCTATCCTTCCAGATGTCCCTTTACAGACCCTTTTCTCAATTTGGTTGCTTATGGTGGCTCCTCTAAGCAATTAACAATTGTCACAGATTATTAATAAACCTTCTACCATCACACATACAATATATTAACTCCCACACAGGCAAGACTTCTGTAGAAAAGAAAAGGTTTTACTAAAATAATTAAATAAATGCAGTTACAACTACAAGACAACATATACTAAATTAGGTTACAGTATAAGAAACAAAATGGAAAAGTATATATGAAAACACACTAAGACAGGTTAGCTAAGCCTACCTAAGGTACAAAGATTTCAAAGTCCAGAGAATCACTGGTTTGCAAAAATATTTCAGTCTTTCAGTAGCAGCCTTTGGTTCTTAGGCAGTCTCTGTGCTGGCAGCTGTTATCTTGTGGTCAGGAGTCCAAGCAAAATGTGTGTTCAAATACCCTGATTAGGGGCTATTTATACTTCTATGTAACTCCTGAAATAGTGAGTGAAAATCCCACAACATTTAGGCCAAAAGATGGCACTGTTGCATTTCCCAAACATCTTATTTTCCTGATTACCTCTGATGTCAGATTCTCATAGTTAACCTAAGTTTTACAGTCTCAGACAGGTATGCTAGAAGGATGTGTTTTTTTATTACCCTCACACAGACCTGTTAGAAGGATCTTCCAGGCTAAAACATCCTGGATTTGAACTGGCTTAATTTAATTAGTTATAAGGAAGATCCTGTAAGTTTAATGATTATACAGGTGCTTTTATTACTTCTCTTTCCATGATCAGTTCTTATTGGAAATACCCTTTTATCATGCATCCACAAGCTTTTTGACAAGAACATTGTCAGATTCCTGCCAGCAAGGCTGGCCTTGTAGGTCAGAAGAAGGTTAAACCCTTTAAAAAAGTCTTTCTTCTATGTACTGTTGCTGATATAATTACATAAAAACATATCTACAGAATAATACCTACGTAATAAGGGCTAGCAGTCGGCAGCATGGCATACTATCATGTACATATGTTGTAATATTTTGAATAAGGTGTTGCAGATGGTAATTTATGTAAATGGAGAGTGGTTCTAATATTGAGTCAATGCGTAAATATAGTAATCGGTCTCCTGGGGGCTTTTCTTATGTACCTTTGAGATACTATAGAAGACAGGGGCCTGAGATATTTCTGGTTGATATAGCCCCTTCTCATTCTGTCATCCAATTAATGGATATCATTTCCTATTAGATGTCTAATTTCTGCTGCTATGTCAAGTGCAGGGTCTCTGTCTAGTTGTCTCTAACTTTCTTCATCTTTTAAAAGGTCCAAATACATTTCTCAGTATTGTTCATAGCACTGAATGGCAATACATCCGCCTTTATTAGCGGGCTTAATAACTATTGAGGTGTCCTCACTCAAGAAATCCTAAAGCTTGTCTGTCTTTCTTGTTTATGCTAGTAATGTCCTCTTGCATTACATTGTCACCCTTTCTCCTGAGTGTTTCTAAATCAGTTTGAACCATTGTTATGAATGTCTATATAAAATGACATCTCCCTTTTGGTGGGATATAAGAAGATTTTATTTCCACGTAACTCCCAATTCATCCTTGTACAAACCTTGTTATAGTTCCCCAAACTTGATTCCAATCTTATTTGTCTAAAGAACTTTTGAAGGTCACACTCAAAATCAAAGCTTTTGAGTTTTGTGGAGCAAAAAGATAGCCCTCACTTAGAACTCTGGTTTCTTCTTTACTAAGTGTTCTGCTGCTCTAATTAAAGATCACAATTTGTTTTGCTGTATCCTGTTGTGCAATCATTTCCTCTTCCTCCCATCTCTGCCTCTTGTGGTACTGTCCCCAACTCTTTCTGATATGCTCCCTCCTTGTTCTTCTCTTTTAGGGTCCTTTTGCTGTGTCAGCCTGTTCCTCAAGGAGTAATCCTGCTCATTCCCTGAGTTTTCCTATTGTTTTTCTGTGTCCTTCCTGTTGGTCCCCTGTCTCCCTGTGGTCTTTGTTTCTTGTCAAAAATCCTTACTTTTCTTAATATACTGCTGTCTATAGGTTATTTTGCATAACAGTCTGAACTGTGAGAATTTGTGTAGTTACATGGTTTTCCTTTCCACAGGTTTCACATCTTATATGTCCCTATTGGACAGAGGCTTCTTTGGACTTGCACACCATGGCTGAGCTGGCTCCATGGATCTCCCTACTGGTAAAAGCAGCCTTGGTTCCTAGTAGGTAGCTCTCAGTCCTTGCAACACTGTGCACTAAATTTTCAAACCTTAACACTTTTGTGGAATTTACTAATTTTAAGTAGGGTTTTATACTGATAGTGCTGTGCAGAATGTGGAATTCTGCGCAAGGAATTAGTGTGGAATGACCATTCCACAGGTGGAATTTCTGCTGAATTTCACTTGTTCGTGTGTGGAATTCCACCTGCTGTGATCCGAGAGTAATATTCCATGGAACAGTATTTTTTCCATGGAAAATTATTCCACAACAATTTCCACAGAATATATTGAGGTCTGCAGAATATCAGTGATTTTTCCGTGAAAATCATTCTGCAACTATTTCATGCTGCAGAATTCTGCCATTCTGTTTCGGTGGAATTGGGTGGAATTTTGGCAAATTTTGAATATCCTGGGGAATTTTATTCAGCTGGAATTTGAAAATTCCACAAAGCACTAGTACTGACTTAATATCTGACTACCCCAAGACCGGGCTGTTTGCAAGCCTTACTTGTACTGATAACCTGTGCTAGGACTGAATTTTTATTAACAAGTAAATGCAGAGTTTTCTTGATGTAGTCCTGATTTAGTCCTCCTGATTTAATTGATTTACTCGGTTCTCCAGTAAGGTATGAACAGATCCTCTAAATTTACTGTAGCTTATTGTTATTTATATTTTTTGGTGTACTTTTCCTGCATACAGTTCCCTCTTGTTTTATTCTGAAATTCTTGAATCACTTCTGTAAGTGAAATTACAGCCCCTTCCTGATTTATTTTTGAATTAGTTTTTCCTGCTTACAGCTCTACCCTTCCCTTTGTCTAGCATTGGTGCCTCTCTGGCTGCCCCATGTCCCTCCTCACTTTAGCTCCTATTTAATTTTTGCCTCAGAGTTTCTCACCTCCACCCACAAATTACCCAGCCCTTGTATTCTCAATTGTTTCCTTAATATAAACCCCACCTAACCTCTTGTTCTCCTCTCTTTCTCCTAGGCAGCTCTATGCCTCCTCGAAGAGCTGACCAAGCGGAGCCACAGACTGTCCCCACAACAGAAGCCCAGGCTCAGCTGAAGGCCAAGACCCGCGACGCTCATTGGCTTATGGCCCCTGCTACCCTAACAGATTGGCCAGAAGTGCTTCTGCCTCTTCCTATTGGACAGAGGCTTCGTCAGACTTGTGCGCTGTGGCTGATTAGATCTGTGGCTCTCCCAACTGGGTAAATGCAGCCCCTGCTTCCCAGTAGGTAGCCTAGTCCTGCAATGCTGCTTACCAATTTTCGCCAGCCCCCACCCCACCCCAGACCTCCATTAAATGCTCATAAGCCACTCCCAACTACATTGTGGTTGGCTGGACACTTCAAACTAATTCTTAGTTATACCATCTCTGGCCACTCTCTGGTCAAACTAACAGCTCCCAGGAAGTTCCACAACATACCACAACCAAGCTACACTTATAAGGTACAGGAGTGGTACTAATTTGCTTAGCACTTCTGCTGCATTATGGCCATCACCAGCCCTCACTACTTCAAGGTCCTTAATAACCTCCAATCTATGCCCTATCCTCAACCAACATCATACCCTCCATGTCTAGAGCTTCACAGCATCTGTGTCTCCAGTTACTAGCCCTGCAATGTAAAACAGCCCTAATTCCAACTCAGATCAGACAGTGGTGAAAATTACCTTTCTTGCATACCCCATGATGCAGTGCCACCTCTATACTATGCTGCTATCCAGGGACATTGAACTAAACCCTAGGCCAAATTCATGCTGCACCACTAACACTCTCTGTGCAAGCGTGCACAAACTCACTGAGACAGCTGCCTACTTGGACCAAACACCATAGGCCTCAGAGTAGCTCACATGAATATCCAATGCATCAGAGGTAAGATGCCTGAGCTTGAAGCATGGACCCTAGCTACATAAACCTAACATCCTATGCATATCTGAAACCTGGCTAAAACCTGACATCAAATCCCATGAGGTTATCCTTCCTGGATTCTCCATCTTTAGGAAGGACCAGGCTCATGGAAAATGTGGGGTGTCATGACCATGCCAGAAATGAACTGACTGCTGATGAAATGGATGATTTGGATATCCACCCTGTGGCTGAGCTTATCTTCATCACCACCACCACTCTTGGTGGGTCCAAGAAACTGGTGTTAGGCTGCATTTATCTACCTCCCAGACACTTGACCTCTTATGAAGAGGTTATCAGCAGCCTGGACAACATCTCCAGACATGACACAGTGGTATGTGGTGACTTTAACCTTAACTGGCTTGGTTCACAAAACGTGCAGTACCACTCTGCTCTGGCAGACATTCATTTCATGCAGATCACAGAGCAACCCAGTAGACTGAACATGAAGTCTGGGAGACACACAATCTCGACTGGAACATAACCAGCATGCCAGCTAACATCAAAGCTGCTGGTATCTTCCCAGACTCCTGAGTGATCACTCACCCACCTATTGTGTCTGGAACAGTTCTGCACTCTGTCCAGCCCCTAAATAATCAAAACCAGGGATTTGATCAAGTTCAATGAGGAAGAATTCAACAGCTGCCTAGCCTCCATTGACTGGTCACCAAATATCACCCTCAAGATATAAATCAGGCCCTTAACTTCTCTCAATATTCACAGTTGCCCTTGACTCTCTTGCCCCATATAAAACCAGAAGATCCAAAGGCTTCCCTGCCCCTTGGTTAACTAATGAACTGAGAAGTCTCACGCACACATGTGATAAAGCCTGGAAGACCTTTAAGAGATCTGGGGTACATACTGATTGGGTTATTTATCGTTGGCACTGCAATTTATGCAAAATAAAATAAAGGTGACCAAAGAGATTATCTTATATCTTTACAAGAGACAAACCTCACCACCCCTAAAGTTTCTGGTGCCAGATGAATACCCTACTAAAAGGTAGAGAGCATTGTTCTCCAAACCATGACCGATAATGGAGCCAGTATCACAACACCTCTTGACATTGCCACTGGAATAAACAACTTCTTTACAGACTTTACTCCCTACAAACATGGTCTTCCCCTCTTGCTCGTACTACAATACCAATCAACATCAACATGAGACCAACCATCCCTCCTTTAATATAAAACTACCAATTTTGAGGTCCTAAAGTTGCTCAAGAGATTCAAATGTGATAACTCTCCACGCTTTGACACCATGCCCTAAATTCCTCCGCATTGGGGCATCAGCACTTGCCCTGCCCATCTCGATGTTAATCAATCGATCTTTCTTCATCCACTCTATCCTGACAAATGGAAAATTGCAGTAGTGGTACCTGTCCACAAATCTGGCCCGGTCGATTCAGCCCAAAACTACAGACCAATTTCTATCCTCTGCCCTAGTGCAAACATTCAAGAATTAATCCCTACAACCAGTTGTAATCATTCCTTGAACAAACAAACATCTTCACGGACTTTCAGCATGGTTTTGGTAAACACCATGGAACCGACTCTGCCCTCCTTCATGTCACTTTTGACTTGTTCAATAACATGGATCTGGGCCAAGACACTGGCACAGTAGACCTAACTAAGGCCTTTGACCTTGTTAATCACCCCTGCTCATAGCTAAACCTCATCACATCGGACTGGATAATAACTCCTTGTGTGGTTTTCAAATTACCTAGCAAATCATTCTTAATGTGTCAAATGGGCAAACACACTATCCTCTCTAGCACCTATCACTGACGGGTACTGCAAGGGTCCATACTTGGTCCCCTACTATTTTCCATATTTATCAATAACCTGCCTCTTAACTGCAGTGGTTATCAGTACAACTCTACATGGATGATGCAATACTCTAAAGATGTTCCAAGGATATCCGCACCCTGACTATGAATCTTGAGCTAGACTTCCACGCCTAGAATCTTGGTTCTTAAATAACCAACTGGTTGTCAATGAGAAAAAACTATGCTCTTTCGTCTGCACCTCCTTCAAAACCCCATATGACACACCCTTCCTCTTAAAAATCTCCTTGGGTACTCCACTGGAACATGTCTCATCATTCAAATACCTGGAACTCACACTTGATGAGAACCTAGTGCTTGAAGCACACATACATAACACCAACAGAACCATTAATCAAAAACTTGGGCTGCTTTACTGCTAAGCACCCTACCTCTCAAAGCATGCCAGAGTGACCACTGCCTCTGCCACCCTACTCCCTGGTCTATTCTACATGGCACCTGTCATCCACTCGGTTAAGGCTTCATACTGAACAAGCTAAAAAGACATACCATGGATTGCTCGTTTTCTGCCTCTGCCCCTGCCCGTACTCACCACTGCCTTGTACTCAACAAACTAAGCTGGCCAACCCTTGACAACAAATTTGACT
The DNA here is from genome assembly GCA_016271365.2 of Neoceratodus forsteri. NCBI lineage: Eukaryota > Metazoa > Chordata > Ceratodontiformes > Ceratodontidae > Neoceratodus > Neoceratodus forsteri. The sequence continues at coordinate 1,877,248,044 of CM057456.1, forward strand.
TTCCCTGCACTGTACCACCTTTAAGTTAATTCATCAGCCCCTCCCAGTCTGAAGGGCTTGCTATCCCTAAAACCTACCCTTCGTGTACTAAGATCTTCTAGCCTACCATTACTGAAGCTCCCGAGGCCAGGCTAAAGATAGGCCAAAGATCCTATGCGTCACTGCCCCCAGAATTTAGAACAATTTGCCCCTCTCTACTTTCCTGCAAAACCATTAACCAATTCAAAAACTCTACAAGAATGAGTTCTTCAACCCCCCAATGCAGAGGAAACTTATTAACAAGTAAGGCCATGTGTGACTAATGTTATGCATCTCTCTCATCTCCACAATGGTCACAAACAGCCTCCCTTCTCTCCTATCTCAAAGACAAGCTGTTCTCTTCACTTCTCACTCCTTTTCTACCTAGAATTACATCTGACTGTAACCTGAACCTCATATCTCTAACCAAATGCAGTTGAATCTGGCTATTCTTAGTTATCTTGCTGTTTAAATTGTTGACATCTGGTATGTGAATGGCATAAATGTTCCTGCACATGGTATAAAATGTTGATCTGCCTCCTGCCTCCCAGACTACCTGCAAACTGCCTGTAATCCTGAACCTTTGGTTATTGCCTACTAGGGTGCTGTTGTTATTTACCTGTGGCTTAACTGTATATTGTGACTCATTGAACTACTGTATTCTATTTGTATTATTATATTATGTTTTGTTCTTGAAAGCTTTATTCTTGGGTCGGCACTGAAAAAGGGACTTTGTCTCAGTTGACCTCCCCAGTCATCAAAATTCAAATAAATAAATAAATAATGTATATACACTGTTGTTCCTGTAGGCAGCACAGTCTCTCTGGAACTGTTTTAGTTCTGCTGTTTTGCATTGTTTGTTTTTTTCCTCAGATTCGCTAAGTTTGTCTTTAGTATTTTCTAAAAGTGAATTCAATGATGCTTGATTCAGTTTAGCCTTTAATGTATCCAGTTCCTTATTGATCTCTTCTAGCAACTTCAGTCTATAATTATTGCCTCTATTAATGCACGCATAAAGTCACTACTGCACTTATTTCTGATTCCACCCCATTTATTCATTACTTCTTGATATTTGATTTCTATATTTGGTTCCACATTAACCTTTAGGCCTCTGGGAATCTTGTCCTGTCATATATTAGGTGAATGTTAGACTGTGCCACTGAAGGTGGCAATCCTTAAATGTAAGTTGTTCTACTCAGTTTGCAGCTGTCTACATATTTTCTTTAATTGGTGCATTATGCAAATCAATGAAGTTATAAGAATAAATGAAATGGGGAGTTCAGATAAATGTTATAATAATTGCAATACTAATTATAACAAAAAAAATACTGGGACTGTTACCATTGAAACGAAGTATGGCGTTTGACCAGAACAGAAATTGCAATATAGTGTGTACATACAAACTGATGGTGAAAACAGAAAATATATTGGGGTAAAAATAAGAACATAATAATAGAACATAAGTAATAGCCAGCAGAATTATACCTCCAGGCCTATCTATTCTTCCCAATTTGTGTTGGGATCTTGTATTTTATCCCATCACCAATGTTTGTATCCCTTCTTCTCCTCCTCCTTCCATTTCTTTGTCTCCACCTCTTTCCTCTGTGTTTGTCCCAGGCTCTTTGAAAGATCCCACTGTCTTGGATGCCACGACTGCCTTGGGCAGTACGTTCCAAGGTGTCACCACCCTTTCTGTGAAGAAGTGTTTCTTACATCCCTCCTAAATTTTCCTCCCACTAGCCTTAGGCTGTGTCGTCTGGGAGGTGTGTTCTCTTACATTGAAGAACCCTCCCATGCCACCTTGTTTATACCCCTTAGGTACTTGAAGGTCTCTATCATATCCCCCTCTGCCTCCTCTCCTCCAGTGAGTACATCTGCAGGGACTCCAGCCTCTCTTCATATGCCTTGTCATGCTGACCCAGATCATCTTAGTTGCCCTCCTCTGCACCTCTCCAACAGCTGGATGTCTTTCTTTAGGTACAGATGCCTATACCTCACTCTATACTCTAAGTGAGGCCTCACCAGTGACCTATACAGTGGCAGAATGACCTCACTGTTTCTGCACTGAGTCCCCCGCAATGCATTCCAGCTTCTTGTTGGCCTTACTACCACTTTTACATTGTGTGGATGGCTTCATCACTAGTGATTGCTACCTTAGTTCTTTTCCTCCTCAGACTCAGGTTACCTCTACTTTTCCTATATAGTACTCAGCTCTTGGATGTTTCTGCACCTATGTGCATCACCTTGCACTTCTTGGCATGCCCGATCGCGGGCAACGAGTAATGTCCCCCCCACCAGCCTGACCACGGGCTGCATTAGTTTAAAACAACCCCCAAATACACCTCTGGTGGTCAGTGGACGAAAAGCCTGATCACGGGCTGTATCAGTGTAAATACAACCCCCTCCTCCCGAACATAGCCCTGGTGGTCCAGTGGACTGAAACTTCCATTCACTGGATGTAGCAGTAACCCCCCTCCAAACTTGCCCTGGTGGTCCAGTGGACGAAACTCCTGATCGCAGGATGTAGCAGTAAATACCCCCCAACACATCCTGGTGCTAGTGTCCCCACCCCACCCATCCATGAAGCCCCACCCCGCTCCCAACCAGCGCGGACGGCAGCATCCCACCCGCCTGCCGCCCGCCACCCGCCGACGACTACCGGTAGAGCTGCGCCCATTGGTGCAGAGCAAGAGCCAATGGGCATGCAGCCCATACCACAAAGAACGAATCCAGTTTGTGAAGGAATTTCATTCACAAATCTGGACTGTCTTGTACAATATAGACTGCATGCCCATTGGCTCTGCTTCGGCACCAGCGGATCCATGCCCCGGCAGTCAGAAGCGGTGGTGGGGCGGCAGGTGGTGGATGCTGCCGCACCGCCGCCGGGGTAGCGGGTGGTGGGGCTTCATGGGGGTGGGGTGGGGACACTAGGCACCAGGGATGTGTTGGGGGTATTTACTGCATACATCCCGCGATTGGGAATTTCGTCCACTGGACCACCAGGGCTATGTTCGGGGTTACTGCTTACATCCCGTGAATGGGAGTTTCGTCCACTGACCACCAGGATGTATTCGGGGTTGTTTTTAACCAATGCAGCCCACGGTCGGCTGGTGGGGGCATTTCTTGCTGTTGCCTGTGATTGGGCCAGTGGTGAGTGGTGGGGATTTTCACTTTTGCCCACGATTGGGCTGCAGGGGGGCACAGGGAGTGGGTTAGGCCAGCCACAGGTGGCAGCTGCTGTGTTGTGCCCCTGCAATGCAGCAGCTCACCTGTGGGTGGCCCTCAACTTGATCCTTTTTTTTGGCTCAAAGTTGTGCAGGCGCAGGTTGGGGTTGCGCACATAACTCTGCACAGCCCGGCTGAATATCGGGCTGTGCAGTTTATGCATGGTTCCTCCCTTCCAGTTCAGCATGCATTCATTTGCATTGGCGCTGTTGCTCAGCATGTTTTCTGTGGTGCAACTGCCTCCTGCTGAATATCACAGAATGAAGCAAGTTTGGACTTGCGCAGGCGCAAACCCTATTGCGCATGGCGCACTTTTGAATATCTGGCCCTGTATGTTGAGAACAAAAGATAATTGTAACTCAGATAAAGTTTATTTGTAATAATTTGGCTACTAATGTAGGAAGTTAAAGGTATATTTTCATCTTATTTATCTCACTACATCAATGCAGTTGGTGTAGTTGTTACAAAATATCAGTCTGTTTTCAGTCAGTTGTCATGACTGTGAAATTTTCCTTCTTTTGAGCAGGTTTAGACATTGCTCACTCTATCTAAAACACCTCACAGCTACTGAATCTTAAATTTCAAGTTCAGGTTAGTAAAACTAAACTAATTATTCATGTTCTCTATTGTAATTCAGTCCCCTAGGTCCATTTTTCATTCAAGGCCAAAACTGCCAAAAAGGGATACTGCAGCTCAATTCATTTTTTAAATCCTGCCTGAAATCAGTAGTCCTAGTCCCTGTCTACTGTTTCTATATGTTTTATTTGAAAATGGGAGCTTATTAAAGCCCAAAGTATAGTTGAAATACAGCCATGACACAGGTTGTGTCCTTTCTCATAGCTGCCATACCGCCAGCTTTCCCACCCCCACACTCAATTCCTTCATTCCATTGAGCTGCCAGTGTTTAGCATACCAACTTTAACAGACTGATTACTTGAGCAGGATGCAGTTCCATATGGCACCAGCATGGACTCTGAGGATAGAATCAGGTTAAGCAGTTGTGGTATTTTTAGTGAATGGGAAATTTGGCAAGCACACCAGGAAATAATTCCTCTGCTGTTCTCAAGAAGTGCCAGGGATCTTTAATATCCACCTGAATAGTCACAAGAGCAGGCAGAGAGACTTCAGTTTAACATTTCATCTGAAAGTCAGCACCTCAAAGTGTAGCATGCCCTTCATGCTGCACTACAGTAGAGTATTAAGATTTACCCAATTTCCTGGTTTGGAGCTAGAACTCTCGTGGAGCGGGTGGGAGGCATTGGCAACCACAGTACAGGAAAGGAACCTGGGATAGTTATTTCTGATGACCTGAAGATAGCAAAGCAGCGTGATATGGCAGTGGGAAAGCTAGCAGGATGATCAGGTGCATAGTGAGGGGTATCACCAGCAGAAAATGGAGGTAATGCTACCTCTGTGTAGATCAATGGTGAGGCTTTAACTCAAATACTGTGTCCAGTTCTGGAGACCCCATCTCCAGAAGGACATAGATAGGGTGGAGCTGGTACAAAGAAGGCAACAAAATGGTGTAGAGCCTGCATCAAAAACACTAGGAAGAAAGACTCATGGAATTAAATATGTACTCTCTAGAGGAAAGAAGAGAAGGGAGGACATGATAAAACATTCAAATACTTCACAGGTATTAATAAGGTATGTGAGGATAGTATTTAACATAGAAAAAGATGTTCAAGGACAATGGGTCATGCTATGAAGCTGGAGGGTAGGTAGACTCAGAGATCTGAGAAATACGTCTTCACAGAATGGGTGGTGGATGCCAGGAACAGTCTCCCAGTGGAGGTGGTGGGTGCTAAAATGGTAACAGGATTCAAGCATGTATGGGATAGACACAAAGGGACCATAGAAATAAGGCAAGAGAGGATAAAACTGGAGATTGAGAAAGGTCTGCGGTAGCACTGTAGGTAGGAAAACAGGGCAGACTAGGTTGGCCAAAGGTCCTTATCTGCTGACAGCTTCTATGTTTTTATGTAACCTAAAACCTTCTGATCTTCCAGTCTCAGAGGCAAGTGTGCAACCTGCTGGACCACTGACACTGACAAGGAAAACAGATTCACTGATGATGAAAACAGGTTAATTGTTTATTAGACTTCATCTGCTCTGGCTGCTTGGATACATCTGACATCACAATCCTCTGCTTATGACATCATAATCAAGTCTGCAGCAACAGACTGAGATGATATCGCAAGCAGAAAATTGTGATGTCAGGAGCAGAAAAGCAACCAGAGCTGATGAAGTCCAGAAAATGATCCTGTTTTCATGTTAATTGTGTAATTACTTGTATAGGGAAAAATAAAATACAGAAAATATATTATAAGCTAAAAGCTGCAGACACATTCTTACAATTTGGGCAGACTACTCTTGCCAGGGAGTTGCCTGCCCCATGAGCTAAATGAGCAACTTTTAACATTTTTAGGCAGTTTCAAGAGTTTAATTTTACCTTACTTTGCCCAGCTCATAACTTCCATATATGAGTCGAGCGACTGCTGAGTGCTGCAGTGCCATCCCTAAAACTGCACTTTTTATTTATTTTTTTAAATTCAAGTTTATTAACAATAAATTGGTACATTGTTGTATACATTCTGTTATTATCCATGTATCTCAGGTTCCATATCCATTTTAGAAATTCCTTTTCTTGTTCTATTTTTATCTAAGCAAGAGAAGAAAGATGTTTCGCTTGATCTTAATTGAGCAGTGTATTAAGTAATGAATTATTATTTCCTTCAACAGCTTTGAATTCATTTGTTTTCTTTAGAGCGAGGTCGCAGAGGGTTACCCAGCGTCACCACTCAGCCCTGGTTTTCCTAATTTCTAGTGTTTGTTATTTCTTATGCTTTCCCACTCACTCACTCTCTTTTTTTTTCCCCTTCCCCTTCCCTTACATTTTTTATACTCTTTTGGCTTTCTGGGTATCTGGACCCCAGGACAATCAAGCATCTTAGGGCATATCATCTCTCGACTCTCCCCTATCGGGCGGTCCCATATATCTGAGCTCATTAGCAGACCTCCAAATCTCCCATCTAGACCATCTTCTTAAGTGTAGGTGGGTTCGGCTGTTGATTTTAAAAGTTAGTTCTTCTAGTTCTGCTATTGTGGCAACCACTTGTATCCATTCTTGCGTGGTGGGGATATTGGAGACCGCCATTTTCTCGTAATAGCTTTATGTGCTGCTGCTATTAATATGGGCCAGAGATATAGTGTGTCAGTGCCTTTTTATTTCTTCGGGAGGCCCAGGATCATATTTGGCCAGTTTAACAAGACCTGTATCTGAAATATGTTTTTAAATATCTCTATTAGTTCACTCCAGAAATTCTTCAATCCAGGACAGGCCCAGAAAATGTGTGTATGGTTTGCTTCTACAGACCCGCACCCTTTCCAGCAGTATGGTAAAATGTTCGGTTCCTTTTACTTATAACATAGGGGTCCGAAAATATCGGACCCTAATTACTCAGGTGAATTTCTGCCAATATGGTGATTGTGAAGTTTTTTAGTTAGGAGAAAAATTGGTCCCAGTTAAGTTCAGCTGTTTCGTGGGTGTTTCTTCTCTCCACCTGAGTTTGATGTTGTGGAGTGGGTCTCCTCTCACGGTCAATAGGGTTTTGTACAGGTAGGATATTAACCCTTTTGTTTATTGGTCTTAGAGGCATTGCTAATAGCTTCGAGAATTTGTTGGGCCCTATCGGCTTCTAAGTCTTTTTCTTTAGCGAGAATATAATTTCTCGCTTGCAAATATCTAAAGTGGTCCGTATTTTGCAGCCCAAACTTATTTTGAGAGAAGAACTGAAGTTGAGAAAGACCCTCCTTGACAAAATTGTGCTAAGAATTTAAGACCCTTGTCTTCCCATATGAATCCCTATCTAGATGTCCTGGTTGAACTCTGGGTCCCATGCCAGCCTTTTAAGCGGCCACATGGAATTTCTAAGATTGTATTTCTGCCATATTCTGTGCGTTGATTTTATTGTTTCTCCGACTGAGGCCAGGCAGGGTGAGGGCACCTATTCTGGCTGGAGACCAGAATTCTGGTATCTAAAGGTAGTACTCCAGGGCCCTTCTCATCTTCTTTCTCCATGAGTTTCCAGCCCATCTCAGTATTGGGGTTGAACCACGTTAAGGCATTTTTAGTTGGGCAGCTAAGAAGTAATCTTCTAGGTCAGGAAGGGATTGCCCACCTTTTTCCTGCAGCGTTTGGAGAATTTTTAGGTTTATTCTGGGCTTCTTAGAGCTCCAGATGAATTTGGAGAGTATTTTATTCCATGTTTGAAAAGTCAATGTGTTTATATGTGGGGATACATTGAAATAGGTAGAGGAATCTGGGCAATACATTCATTCGGACGCATTAACCCTGGAGTATGTCGGTAGTTTCAGCAGAGACCATCTCTCAAAGTCCCTTTGGAGATTGTCCATCAGAGGACATAATTTGCTGTGAACAAGTTTGTACTTTGCTTTGTAATGTGTATACCAAGGTATTTCATTCTTTTCACTCCCCAATTTACTGGGAGAAGATTGCATATCTCTGGATTAGGTTTATAAAAGAAGGTGAGCACCTCCGTTTTATTTTTGTTAAGTGAGTATCCTGAGTGTTTACCGTATTCAGACAGTATAGTCAGACTTGTTTTATGGACTGATTGGGTAACGTTAGAGATAACAGCACTTCATCCACATAAAGCAATATTTTTTGTGAATATCCCCATCCTTACCCTCTGACTCCCTCTGCACTCACGGATTGCCTCCGCTAGTGGCTCAATATAGGGCAAGAAGGAGGGGACAAGGGCAGCCCTGATCGTTACTCTACCCAGATCAAACTTCTCCAATATTCCACCGTTCACTCGAACATATGCCTGTGGGTCCAAGTATAATTGCTGAATCACGTTAATAAATGTTTGGGGAAACCTCTGTGTTCTAATGTTTGTGAATAGAGCTCCAGGATACCTTATCAAAGGCCTTTTCTGCATCCAGGCTCATCAGACATGCTGGAGTACCTGTCCTTTGATGTTATCTATTAGATTTATCGCTGATCTAACACTGTCCAGAACCTGTCGACCAGTAATGAAGCCCGTTTGATCTAGGTGTATTAGTCTAGGTAATATTGGATTCAGTCTGGAGACTATTATTACTGTAAAGATTTTATAATCTATGTTTAGTAGTGAGATCGGGCAATAAGATTCACAGAGTGTGGGTCCTTCCCTCTTTGTGTATAACTGAGATGGTTGCATATCTCCAGGAGGGGTATAGGCTCATTCCCTGACCATGCCTCCGTAAAGACCTCTAAGAGGATAGGAGAGATCACTGGTTTAAAAGTTTTATAAAATTCTCGCTGAACCTGTCCGGTCCTGGAAATTTAGTTGTTTTAAGTTTTTATGACAGTCTTGATCTCTTGCTGGGTAATGGGTCTCATCAGGGCCTGGCGTCAGGTTGTGACAAGAGAGAGTGGGAGAGACTCTAGGTATTTCTTCTTTTCTTGGATAGAGGTCTGCTCTCGGGTAGTGTATAGTTTGGAATAATACCTAAAAAACCTGCACTTTAATGTTGTATAGTATGGAATAGGGTTACAGGTGCTTTATGTAATTACCAACAGGATCAAGGATGGGGCTGCATAAATGTTTTAAGATTATCTTTGCTGGCAGTTCTACAAGTATGGTTCTTGCTGTTTATTTATTGAAATTGTTTTGCCACATTAACATAGAGATAAAGGAAATGTCATTTACAGAGGTGATGGAGCAGGCAAGGAAAATGCTATCAATAGTGCACAAAGATATATAATAAATGAAAAAAAATTGATGGCTTCCACATGTACTCTATAGTTATTTTCTGGATCCCGTTGTTTTCCATGCTCACAATACTGTTTCAAAGCCAAAAAGTGGTCATATTTTTTCTAGAGAAAAATAATTCAACTGTTAAAAATACATTTAGGTTGAGATGGAAAAGTTTTCCAACAACTGAAAGTGGAAGATAATTGAATCTTTACTGTCACAAAAGGATCGCCCAGCTTTGCTGCAGTGCTTCTGTTTTGAGATGTAGAGTAGAAAAAAATATGTTAAGTAACTGCTTTAGTCTTAATGGCCATACTTTACACCTCCCAAACTGACTGCTTTTACAAAGAAAGGGCTATATTGACAACAGAATTTGTCTGTAACCTGGACATGCAGCTAAAACAATGAATAATATGACAGCATTTGTTTTAAGAGTATGTACACACTCAAAATGGCTCAAAACCTGACTACCTCTGAGCAAAACCATAAAACTAGATAGGGACCTCACAAACCAGATCATCATGTAAAAAAAAATGATTGGTGACAACTCTATTTTGGTGTGAGCCCATCTTTAGATATTTATATGGAAGTGCAGGGAATCAATGAGTCTTGTTGTTCTCTTTAAACACTCTGCAACTGAACCGCAAATTTTAATTAAAAAAGTTTCATAGATGGCAACAGACTGACTCACAAAATTGGTGATTTTGCCCACTTTACACCCCAAGTGGATGAATAACTGGTAAATTAATATAACCCATGCTCATACCTTACAGCCTGATTATACTGACATGAACATCGGTACAGTATCTGATGCCAGATTGTGAAGTTAACATCATGGACAGTCTGAGCTGACCTAGCAGACATCTTCTTCATACTGGTTATATGTTTATTTGATAAAGCAGTTTGATTATTATAGTGGCACTGTAGTGCCACTATTGTTAAGGTGAGTAGGCTGTTTAATGTTAATCCCTCCAAATTTGCACTTTAATAGCATTGCCTCTTCAACAAATTTGAAGAAAGTTTGCAAGCATGGTCTGGGGGCAAGATCTCATGATGTGCCAAGTTTGGTTCTGGTCAGATTTGTGGATTCTGAGATTCAGATAGTGACAAAGGTAAAACATTGGGGTGTTTTGCTGTTTCTTTTGTCATTGCCTAACACCCAGATGGTCTGTAATTTTGTTCTGAACATTTCAGGGTAGAAAGGGCTTGCTCCAGAATGGTGCCTTTCATTGGCTTGATGAAAAATATTACTTTGTTCCAGAGTTATAAAGATTTGAATTTTTGGTTCTATGCATGGTCAGTAGGGTCTTTGGATAACTACTTCACACAAAGAAGAATTTGACCACATGAAAGAAGATTTCTCTTTTCTGATGATATAATCCTTTTTCATGAGAGAAATTCTTTTTATATGGCAACCATTTTTTCATTTTATTTTTTGAAAACCCATAAAATTGATGCCCTCCAGAGACACAAGACATGAATCTAGCTAAACGCATCCCATTTAGCTAGATTCTGCACTGTATTTTTTTTTTTTTTTGGAAAACAACAATGAAATGTCTTTTGGAGCATTTAAAGCTTGTCTTTCATGAGACAGTTTTCTTCTTTCATATGGCTCATGAAAGAAGAATAGGGTCATATGAAAGAAGATTTTTTTCCCAATCTTCTCACAGGAGAAGGCATTTTCTTTCATAAGCTCATGGAAATCTCATGAAAGAGGATGATGTCTAATGAAAAAGAATTTGAACTTCATTTGTTTCACCGTCTTCTTTAGTAAGACGAGATTTTTCTTATAAGAGTCCTTTCATGATCATAAAAGAAGGTCAGCTCATGAAAGAACAATTGAAAAAAATAAGTCCACCATCACAGTTCATGATCCAATATTCTTCTTTTCTGAGTTATTTTGTACTCATGAAAGAAAAGGTCAGGTCATGAAAGAATCGGGTGGACTTACATTTTTCACAGTTCTTGTATTTTAATTTTTTTTTGCTTTTTGGAATGTAAACCATAAACTTTGTTGTCTGTCTGTCTGTCTATCTATCTATCTATCTATCTATCTATCTATCTATCTATCTATCTAACAGATTAGGGTGCCCAGCCTTGGTACCACTTTTCTCCCCTCCCTGCAGGTCACCTTTCTCCTTATGTGTGGTGGCACCAGGGTGCCCACCCTGGTGCCACCAGAGATCATCCCAACACTGGGGTGCCAATTCCCTGTGTTAGCTTCTGTTCCTCTGTAATAAAGAAAACCATACCTGGTTAGTTTCTGTTGCCCTGTGATACAAAATAAGTCCCCCTTGATCAGTCCATTGGTGATCAGACCCCCAAACCTTACCTAACCATCCGGCCCTGACCACCCACTCAGCACCCACCCACCCCCACATACCTCTCTCACCTAAAGAGGTCACCTGACATAGAGCCATTCTACAATTGAAGGTACTCATTCTGCTGGAACTAGCAACTGCAGGTATCCTGTGATAGGGCAATTGAAATTGAGCAACTCAGATATGAGCAACTCAATTTCAGCACCCATTATGTGAGCTACCCTGGAAGATTAGCAAGGAAGAAAAGTGAGGATATGGGTTAGCAAAGGAAGAAGAGCAACAATATAGGACATCAATCAAAGGGGACTGATAAGGAAGAAAGTATGTGGAAGGTAGTGTAGTGTGGTGTTGCCAAGCTGTCCATGTGTCATGGTGGTGAGGGTGGCTGGCTACAATTAGGTAGTTTAAGGGTTTGGGGCTGGGGAGGGCACACTTTTGTATGTTCCTTGAGTGGGATTATTTTATGACTGTCTCCGACATGCACCCTGGAGTTGACAATCAAAAGTAACGGTGTGCAGGTGGCGCAGCCTGGCTGTATAAATATACTTGATGCTTTTCACCCATGTTGTTGTGCTCCTCCTGGGTGTGTACATCACTGTTTTGCTTTTTGATGATGTACATGTGCTTTCAATGTGATTGTGGTTTGGTGATCACCATTATTACATGGAACCACAACTGCAATATGAGAATATAAGGTAAAGGTGGTTTAATGTATTTCAATGTGGTTTTGAAGTTTGATTCATAACTTTGTTATTTTGAATATTTTGACCCCATATTTTCAACATTGCCATCTTGGGACCCCACCTCATTACCAATGTGGTAGAAGTATGAAATTCTGGTCCAAAAGTAATTTTGTGGTCACTTTGTGAAATTATGTTTCAGGCAGGATTTGAAAATTTTCACTCCCTTTGTTCATGAGGTGGGGTCATAAGAAGACTATGTTGACAATTTAGGGTCAAAATTTATAAATATGGCAAAGTTATGAGCCTACATTGAAATTTTTGTACGCTGAATTGTACCTTTGGTAATTTAAATATTTTACCAAAATGTTTAATATAGCCATTTTTCACACCAGCTCATGAATGTGACGGTAATTTTCAGATCCTGGCCAAATTGGTCCCAGTACACAAAGGCAGCTTCTGCTGACCACGGTGCACCAGTGACCCTGCACCGATTCACTATCAGGTAGTTCCCCAACAACAAAGTCCGTGGCTTGTGGCAACCCTGGCTCTATGTCAGTTTATACAGTCTGCTAACTGACAGCTCAGTTGGTACCCAACAGTGGAGGAGAGCAGAGAACTGTGCAGGGTGCCAGCTCTGAATGGCACAGGCAGCAGAGTGGTGGGACACTGCCTGCAGAGTGGGAGGGGTCCAACTAGACCACCAGGTTGGTTGGGTGTATATAGAAAATGGGATCAGCTGGTCTAAGGGTACTTAGAATGTTGCCCTCTGGGAGGGTTTTGTGAACACCAGTATGGGATATGACAGCCTATGTCTGTCGTAAGCCACCTAGTGCCATGCCACAGCCCATTTCGGGGCAAGGCTGGCACAAGTCCCCTTGGTGCATGCAGCCTGCATTTGACACAGACTGCCTTTCTGAATAGCTCCTGGGGCATCTTTTGGTGCAAGGGGCCACTTGTATCATTCATGTTTGATGCAGGCACCTTGTGTCATTCTAAAGGCTTTGTAAATGGACCCATTGTCTTTTCACATCTCTGGTGCAGAATGACATTTGGTGGAATTTGAAAATGTTCACCTACCAGTTCATGAAATTGGGTAAGAAGAAGGCTATGCTGAAAATCTGGTGTACAAATTGGATAAATACACTTAATACATTAATATATTTCTTCTTTGAAGTGAGCCCCACAAAAAACTATTACAACAAAGCAGATACATTGCTTTCCTAGAGAAATGGGCACACAGGGTCCAGAGCGCCTGCAACTTCCACACCCAGATGGATGTGTACATCTATGAAGGCACAGAAGCATTTGGCTTGGAGGGCCCAGTGCTTTCAGAGTCAGATATATGATTCTACTGTCTTAAAGAGTAAGGACATTCTTTGCAAAAAACTGCATTAATGCAGCAGTCAGGGTTCAGATTAAAGCAACAAAAGTAGGGAAATGTATGTTAGGATTTCCTATATTAACTCCCCACCCCTTGACCCCTTAAGCAGCAAAAGGTAAACTGTTATAGCTTTCACTGTCCTGACTCTTTTCAAATCAGGGTGGGTCTTCCTTGGGATTCTCAACCCTAACACTCACCCCATTCTAATATAGTCTTCACACACACAGAACTGTGTCTCTCCACATGTTGTCAGTGACCTGAAGAATTTTTTTTTTTTTTAGTTGTTGTTAAACCAGGTATAGCACACTAAGCTGAAAGCTTTTTACAGGAGCAACCTGGGAGCACAAGGAGGTTAAGTGACTTACTCAGGGTCACACATTATGCAAGTGGAAGCTGTGGGATTCAAACCCAGGTCTGGTCTGCTGGATGTCACCAGATTTGCAGCTCAGAGCCTTAGACCACTGCACTATACTGCATCGCATATCACCTTATTTGCTTATGGAATGGGGCGAGCGTTAGGTTTGAGAACACCAAGACTGACCCCTCCGGATCCGCCAAGAGTCATGACAGTAAAACCATATTTTTTTTCCTTTTGCTGTCTGGGGTGTGGATGAGGAGTTAGGGTTGAAATCCTAAGGCCACATTTCCTTACTTTTGTTGCTTTACTCTGAACCCTAACTGATGCATTAATGCAGTTTTTTATAAGAATGTTACATATGAAATAGCATGCTATAAGTCACATTTCATTTTTTAGAATGTATAATTTGCCTAAAAAATAAGAACATCCAAAATTACTAATGCCAGAGAAAAGAAGAGAAAATTGCAGATTAAGGAATCATACTACTATTAATATAGGTAGTTCAGTGCAATGGTGATTAAAACTTAAGATGGCACTCAAGCTAAAAATTATCAAGAATTAGCAGAGATTCTATTGATAATTATATGTATGTAGAAAAGTGTCTCATGTATATGAATGCAATATGAAATGTTAAAGTATTGATAAAAGTGTAACATGGAAGGGCTGAATTTGATAGCAGATAAGAACCGATTGGTCCACCAAGTCCGCCTTTCTTTTCCTACCTACAGTATCACTACATACCCTAATTCACCACTGTCTCTTTTCCTTCTCCCTTCCTTTCCAGCAAGATCCCCTTATGCCTGTCCCATATATTCTTGAATCCTTCCACTGTTTTCATCCCCACCACCTCTACTGTATGGCTGTTCCAGGCATCTACCATGTATTGGAAGCTTTATGTTCACCCATACTCAGAAAGACAGTATGTTTATCAAGATGTTAATATGATAAACAGGATCAACCCATGGTCCAATTTAATTTGTGAATGGCATATTTCATTTAAGATGTTCTACATATGTTTTATATGGTAAGGTGTTCACCCAATATTATGTATTCTAAGAGTGAGATCATTTATTTTAAAATGTATATTTAAAGGTTGGATAATTTGATGATTGTGACATTCTCCATACAATCCTTATATCTGGAATATCAGTTTTAATATATCTCTTTGTAACATTATTTAATTTCTGAATATCAGCTTGATTCAGGAAGAAACGGATATTGAAAATAAGATGTTGCAACATTCTTCTTCAATGATAGCCACAAACATTTACATTACTCCTGTTGAGCCATTTTCTACAAAATCTGTGCATCTGACATCTACTGTACATCCTTTCTCCATGTTGTTGATACACAAGTTGACCCAAATATACTCAGCAAGTAAGAATATTAAACAAATATGTATATTTGAATATACATGCACATATATATGTGACATGCGATGGGGATCTGTTGGATAAATTGATTATCTTCACCAGAGTAGTATGTTCCAGACAACCTCACAAGTGGCAGATTGTTCACACTGGAGACATCAACAAATGTACACATGAGCATGGTGTTGATACAGATAAACTGTGGTTGATTCCATACAGTCCAGCTCACAGAGCACTGTCTGAGGTTGTGCACTATCAGTAGCTGAAGGACAACATGCTGTATTTTCTAAATACATAGTTATTACCAAAAATAATTATTAATGTGTGAGTGACAACACACAACAAGCATGTTTTTCACTGATGGTAAAGGATGACATCATAAGCATCTTGCTGTGGAGACACATGACAAATTTTGTATTGTCACAATTTATTTTAGTATATGGTCTTACTATGCCAACGAATGAAATGTTTGTTTAGACATGGTTCACTGACACTCTCTGTAATCACATTACTGCAGGTGGCAGACTGATTTTCGGACTGACTTCACACAGTGTCTACTATTAATAGCATTGGCAGCTGGCTGAATTTGATTTCTGTCAGTCAAAACAGAAATGCAGTTGCATGACAATTTGAAACATGCACTATACTAGTTTACAACTGCATGAGTATTTTTCTGTAAAATATATAACATAACCATATACTAATTATTAACAGCCAATTGTCTGTACTCTGTGCTTATGCACTAATTGACTCTACTATGATTATATTGTATGCTTGTATCAACCTTACAGTTTGTTCACCTATGTTGCAATTGACACTGTAGTTTGTACTGTCTCCCAATGAACGGCTGGCTAGTCTAGTCTATGAATGTATGTAACTGTCCAATGATTTTTGTACATAATTATTTATATCTGTACTGTTTTCTTATGCTTGGAACATTTGGTTCCCGGCCTCCCTGAAAAAGGACTTGACTATCTCAGAGGGCCCACCCGGTCATCAAAATTTAAATAAATAAAATAAAATAGGATAATTTCAAATTACAGTTGTTTCTATATGTCTCTACTGTTTTCCTTATAATGCTGGAAAAATCTAGTATGTTTTTAGATAGTGTTCTGCCACCTGAGTTCTGTCCGATAGTCATCTGAAAGAAAATCGTACATCAATGCAGAAAACTCAAGTTCTGGAGCAGACCTGGGAAGTATATTGGTTGGCTGTGGTTACTTGAGTGAGGTTCTGAATTAGATGGAGTTGTCACCAGTGGTCACAAAATTTGATGGAAAAAAATGCTTTTTGTTGCAAATGATGTTTTCTGATTTTCTAGCTTCTCCTTGTGTTGGCTACATAGGCACAGTACTGTACTTGCATATGTTGGCACCCACACAACACCTACCACTGTAATGTGTATGCCTACCTAGCAGCTGCTGGGTTACTCATTTCACTCTGTAGGATCATAGTTATGTACATGTTCTCTATCCTCTGTAACTTTTCACTGTAATTATTTACACTCTGCATTTATGTATTCTTATCTTCCCTCACCCCCAGGTCACATCTGGAATCAAGAAGTACTCTGCTCATTATGCCTTCCTGGTAAAACTTTTAAATAAATTAACACTGTGTTAGGAAAAGGTTTACATTAATTATTGTGAGCATGCTGTCAAAAAATATTCAATATTTTAAACTGCACATAGTTAATATATTTATGTCATTAAGTGGTTCAATTCTGGAGACCCCATCTCAGCAAGGACATAGACAGGATGGAGGCTGTCCAGAAGAGGGCAACTAAAGTGGTGCAGGGTCTGCACCAGAAGACATATGAAGAGAGATTAAAGAAGCTTAATATGTATATACACGAGGAGAGGAGGGAGAGGGAGGACATGATAGAAACTTTCTAGTACATCAAGGGAATCAACAGAGTCCAAGATGGTAGCATCTTTCAGAAAAGAGATGTGCAAGAACAGGGGGGCACAATTTGAAGATAGAGGGGAATGGCTCAGAGGTAATGTGAGGAAGTATTTTTCACAGACAGGGTTTGGATGCATGGAACAGCCTTCCTGAGGAGGTAGTGGAGTCAAAAACAGTGGGTGAATTCAAGAATGCATGGGACAGACATAAGGCAATTCTAGTGGGTGTAGGAGGAAGTAGGCTGTTGGTTAACTAGGATCTGCAGCCTGTGCATTAGGTAGGGAAATGGGCAGACTAGGTGGGCCAAGTGGTCCTTATCTGATGTCAAATTCTATGTTTCTATGTTTACTGTCTTTCAAACAGCCACCTAATTTATCCAACCTGATTGTCAAGAGCAAACCTATAACTGACCAGAACAATAGAACACTGGGAGGTACTAAACCCTGAACTATTCCTAAATGTATGACATGTGAGCACATTTTCACTTTAGACCTTATCGACATCCCCCAAAACAAGCAAGTCAAGATACATAGAATTATTCATGTGTATCCCAGAATGTTGCTTGTTACATCCAATGCAAGAAGTGTCCACATAGGCTATACAGGGGGAACCAGGCAGCGCCTTGAACCCGAATAAGCTCATGTAAGTACTACATTAAAATGAAAAGTACTATAAAACCAGTGGGGCAGCATTTCTCTCAGTCTGATCACTCCATGTCTCACCTCTCTGTCCTCGTTCTCAAAAGACACTTCAGAAATACATAAGAAAAGCAGGCTTATGAGGTTAGACTTACTTTTCTTCTCAATACATTGAATGATGGAATGAATATGAACTTTAGTTTTGTGACCTATTACAGAATTTTAACTGAAAATGCTTTTTCTTGTCTAATATAGCACATGAGCATTTCCTGTACATTTTAGTATTTTATGTACATAATATGCTTTGTATTTGTTATATTCATTATTGGTATACCTTTGAACATTAACATGGTTCTTACATGTTTGATCATACATTGTGTCTGCTGGTTTCATACTTTTGATTTACACATACTTAAGTGCTTCTGAGTACACATACACAGACACACACACACAAACACACACTGTCCATTTTCAGGGAGGTAATTAAGCTTTGACAATTTATAGGCCTTTTGCTGCCACTTTCCATCCATCGGAGAATCTGATTTATACTCAACTAGGCTTTCAAAGTGTTTTTGTTTCTGAATAATATCCATTTATCTTTCTCTGTATCAACAGAACTGTCACTTCCACGTATAAAAGTTTTTTGTTTGTTTACCAACTCTGCCCTACAGTGGTGATTGCACAAAAGTATATTGGTAGCACAGTATGATGCTAACGTGCAATGCGCTATACCTATTGAATAACATGTATACCACTACTGCGCAATGATGCACAGTGCATGGTAATGGTATACTTTTGCATGATCACCACTGTGTGTACTTAAAGTGGGTTCTTTGTATAGCCTGTCACTTTCTGATGTGGAGCCTTGTGCAGTTTGACAGCTTAAAACTCTGCAAATCTCTTGTTGCTTCAATAGAAACATAGAAACATAGAATTTGACAGCAGATAAGGACCGCTTGGCCCACCTAGTATGCCCATTTCCTACCTAATGGATAACCAACAGCCTATTACCTCCTACCCCCACTAGAATTGCCTTATGTCTGTCCCATGCATCCTTGAATTCCTCCACTGTTTTTGACTCCACTACCTCCTCAGGAAGGCTGTTCCATGTATCCACAACCCTCTCCATGAAAAAATGCTTCCTCACATTACCTCTGAACCATCCCTCCATTATCTTCAAATTGTGCCACCTTGTTCTTGCACATCTCTTTTCTGAAAGATGCTACCCTCTTGGACTCTGTTGATTCCTTAAGGTACTTGAAAGTTTCTATCATGCCCCCATCTCCCTACTGTCCTTGGGGGTATACATGTTAAGGTCCATTATTCTCTCTTTGTATGTCTTCTGGTGTAGACCATTTTAGTTGCCCTCCTCTGGACAGCCCCATCCTGTCTATGTCCTTTCAGAGATGGGGTCTCCAGAACTCATGTAGTACTCCAGATGGGGTCTCGCCAACTGTCTGTACAGAGGGATAAAACTTCTTGTTTTCTACTGGTGATGTCTCTCCTATGCATCCCAGTATCCCACCAACCCTCCTTACTGCCTTCTCACATTGTTTGCCCACCTTAAGGTCATCTGATATGATTAACCCAAGGTCCCTTTCCATTTTGTTGTTGTTAGTATCTCACCCCCCCATTGTATACTCTTCCCTGGGTTTTGTTTCCCAAGTGCATTACTTTGCACTTCTTTACATGAATCTAAGCTGCCATACCTTTGACCATTCCTCCAACCTTGCCAAATCTTTTTGCATCCTTTTCAGCCCACCTTCTGTATCAACCCTGCTGCAGATCTTGGTGTTGTCTGCAATGAGGCATGCTTTTCCTTCCAGTCCATCTGCAATGTCACTTATAAAGACATTAAAGAGGACCAGTCCAATACTGATCCCTGCAGTACCCTGCTAGTAACCCTCTTTCTTCAGAATGGACTCTGTTTACTATTACTCTCTGTGTCCTGTTGTCCAGCCAATTTTTTACCCAGGCTACCACCTTGGGGCCCATTCCAAGGCTGACTAACTTGTAATAAAAGGGATCAAATCACTCACTTTGTTCATCTTTCTTCTTCTGATATTTAGTCTCCATGGTTTCTGCTGTCTTAAACTGGTGGCTATTTTAACAGTCCAGTGACTTGCTTACAGCAATGTTTATCCCTCCCTCCTTCAATAAAGTACCAGAGTATACCTATAATCAGACTTTAACAAAAAGAAAACATAGCTTTTAATGAGTAAAGCTGTAAGATCACTCTGTCAGATTGTTTATGGTGTCTTCTAATCCATGCAAGAGATCAGGGATGAAATGTAACTTTTGATGCTTTATTTAATATTGGTTATATCAATGACTATTTGGAGGATCTGATCCAGTATATCAGTATTGGATCTGATAAGCAAAACCATACATACAGGATTGACTACTGTTAAGTACTGCTGTTCAAGATTTAACATAATAAGCTTTAGTAAAGTCAACATCCATAATAAAGCTCCACCACCACTACCCATCCAGTGACCAGAGTACCCAATCAACTATTAACATTAAAAGTCTTCTTCATACCCTTCTGACAGCCCATAAGAACATACGAATATGAGACTTCCAGTTGTGATGGCTGCCAGATAGGTCGGACTGATCATCGCCGGATTACTCCCTCCATCTTTATCTACTAAATTGGCTCCTTTATAGCACCAAACACCTCAAGAGCTGTAAAACAGGTTTACCTGGTATCTGCACTGCTTGAAATCACTCATCATCCCATAAATGGACACGGAAATGAAGCAGTCACTCTCTAAGCATACCCACCACCATCACTGGAGAAGGATAAACCAGTGAAGCAAACTAAAGTGACTGAAGCTAGGGCAACTGCGAAATCTGGTCCCCAGGCCATCCTCACAGAGCAACATTATTCAAGGACTACGCCAATTAAGGAATCCTCCAGACAGTAGTGGGAGAACTCCAAACCCTAAAAAGCTCCCTGGATCAGCTCACTATTCAAATGGGAGACAATGAATCATGAATTTCTTCCCTCAACAACTAGTGATTCCATCTACACCCAGAGCAAGCTGCCATGCAAAAAAGCTGTGTAAAACAGAAGACAAAATAGAAGATATGGAAGGTCATTTGACAAGGTACAACCTAGTAGTCCTAGGTCTTCCTGAGGGAGAAGAAGGTATGAATGCCATCCTATTTGCAGAAGCTGTGCATCAGACTTGCCAGACCTTCCAACAGCCCCCACGATATTGTAGAGCAGGACCACCTCTCTGTGGCCCACTCCACCCCAGGTTCTCCCTTGCCCACTTATATTCCTCTTACTAAATTACCTAGACAAGCAACTGATACTAGATAAAGAAAAAGGGTGAAGGAAATTTATTGGGAGAGGAAGAAAATATATGTTGTACAAGATCTTGCACTGACAGTGCAATAAAAAAAACTGCTATACGTCCCTGGCCACAAAATTAATAGCAGTTGGCATCAGATACAGAGTTCAATACCAGGCCATTCTGCAGATTAGCCGTGATGGGCAAGGGATCTATTTGAGGTTCCTGGAGTATGCAAGCCAAGAGCTCATGAAGTTGTTCCCAGATCTATTTAAGTGACTGGCCTTAAACTGTCACTAGGTTTTAGTACCAGGGGACCTAGTGTCTGTTCATTTTCAATTGTTTGTTTGATCAACCACCTTGGAGACGGCTCGATGCAGCATCGCTGAATACAATATCCTTAAAGCAGGCTTCATGCAGTAATCACTGCATAAGTCTGAACCTCTGAGAGACAGGTACTCTGCCATGGTCACAATGCTTAGGCCAGGGCCCTCTAGATCTGGAGCTGAAAGCAAGCTAAGGCCTCTATTCCTGGCACTATAATTGCTGAACTGTGGTAGCTAACTGCAGTGGTAACTTGCGATGAGGACAATATATGGGTAGCTTAATGATTATCTAATGTTCTGATTTAAACCCCAGTTGGGGGCTGCAGGTTTAAACATACTGTTTATTATTATTGGCTACGTCGTTTGCCATGTTAACTAAAGACAACTGGCCCGATTATAGCTATGGAGCATACTTATAGTTATTCTAAGGGGAAGGAAGCATATCTGGTAGTAGAATGGACATTGCAAGCAACGAATGAAAGGAGATTGGTCACATGGACTGGTGGTATTTGGGACATAAAGGGTGTATATTGAGTCAATTATCCATCATTTTGTTATGGGTGGGATGGGGATCTGGGCAAAAGTAACATGCTGTGTTGTCTCCATTCTAGGATGTGGGGTTTGTAAACAACAAGGGGAGGGTGGGTATGTTAATGGACATCTATGCCTATGGTTGAAATGGGCTTCTTTACTGTGCTTCTACATAAGTGACAAAAGCAAAATGGTTAAATCGCAGATGACTGGGTATTACTGGCAATTACTTCTTTTCAGGGCATGGGGCAGAGCAGTAGGTTACCTCATGCAGGTTCCATCTTTTATTTCTTGTCTACATCTCAGAAGATAAGATATTTTGATGAGATATATATCTTGGAATGTTAAAGGGGTCCAGAATCAGGTCAAGAGCTACCAGATTCTAAAGCATCTAGAAACCTTGCACTGCTGTATAGCTTTCCTTCAAGAAACCCATCTGCTGGAAGCTGAAGGGAATCTATTCAGACAATGTCAGGTTGGTCAGGTTTATGCTGCGGAACACAAAGTGCAAGAGAGGTAGCAATCTTAATCACAAGAGGGTGCAATTCCAAGTGCTACAATGTGTTTCTGACCCACAAGTTAGATATATTTTCTTAAAAGGATTGCTCGATCACACGGAGGTCCTATTGGGGTCAGTATATGAACCGAATAGAGATTCTCCTGAATTCTTTAGCACCCTTATAGTCTCACTGAGTACCTTCCTAGGCTACCCAATATTCTGGAAGGTGACTGGAATTTAGTTTACTCTCCAGAGCTGGATAAATCCTCCAACAGAGACAGCCAATCTTCATTCGGTGCAAAAGCTCTCTGCAAGCTCATGACGCCTTTCGGTCTTAGTGACCCATGGCATCTCCTAAACCCTACCACCCATGAATTCACATTTTACTCTCCCTTTCACAAGTCCCTGTCCCACATTGACTATTTTCTTGTTAATAACGCAGTCCTATCTGGTCTTAAGGGTTGTGGAATGATCACAAGAACTCTCTCGACCACTCTCCAGTTTGGCTGGAGGGATCAATCTTGCCTAATATTCACAAGGACAGATTATGGAAGCTAAATTTACAGATGCTTCAAGATAAAGGGGTGGTAGATGCACTTAAAGACACTATTGCACAATTTATCCTCCACAACAGCAGTTCCATAACCGATGCAGATAATTATGGTGCACACTAAAGTGTGTGTTAAGAGGAGAATGCATCCAACTTGCCACGATCAGAAAATGCAAGAGAGAGGCACTTTCTTCTTCCTCCTCACTCAATCAGAACCCTGGAAGAGATGATGCATGCAAACCTGCCTGCTGATGTCTTAGTACAACTAGCCCTCTTAAGGAATCAGTATTCAGAGACCTTAAGAGAACAGGCCCAATACACCCTTTTAAGATCCAAGCCAGATACATAGACAAGAAGACAAAGCACCACCTTCTGGCTCTCCGACTTAAAAAACAAGAGGAATCCAGAATAGTTATGCACTTCATTCCCTTAAGAATAATACTCTCTCACTACCCTTAGAGAAATATTTCAGGAATTTGAGGATTACTACAAACAACTATACATGCCACCAGCTCAAACACCGTGAATCAGAGGATATCCAGGCCTACCTAGAAAATCTTCTCCTTCCCTCCCTTTTACAAGCTCATAAAAAATGTTATCTCATAAAATTACACAGCAGAAACTCTCGGAAGCTATATGCTCACTTTCCGATGACAAAGCCCTGGCCCAGATGGCTTCCTGCCTCGATTCTACAAACATTCAGAGCAGTTATCACCCTACTGCTTCGACTGTTTAATTATCTCTGTGATTCTGGTATCTCACACCCTGTCTATTGGAAGTCCTCATTGTAGTATTACTCAAACCAAATAAACCTAAAATATAGTAACTAATTACCACCCAATCTCTCTCATGAATTATGATATCAAACTCTTTACTAAAATTCTGGCTACAAGGTTGGCAAGTGTCTGGACTGATTTAATATGTCCTGAACATGAAGGATTCATTGTGGGTCACTCTTCCTCAGATCACCTGAGGAAAATCTTCCATGTTTTCTCTGTGTCCAGGTTGGCATCACTCCCCATGGTGCTAATGTCATTGGATGCAGAGAAAGCATTGATAGGGTTAATTGGGCATTCCTATTTGCAGTATTGGATAAATTTGGACTTCCTCAGACCTTCATCCAATGTGTTAAGGTCCTCTATTCACATCCTCCTGCTGAGATTTACTGTAATGGTGTTTTCTCAGCCTCATTTCCATTACACTTGAGTGCGCGTCAAGGTTGCCCACTCTCACCACTGCTCTTTAATCTCTATCTGGAGCCACTACTATACCAACTTAACACCTCCTCTCATTAAAGGCATTCAGATTGGAAACTTTGATCTCTGATTGTCGGCATATGCAGATGATATTCTGCTGCATGTAACGGACCCAGCACTTACACTTCCTACAGTATTATCTATTATAGAGACATTTGGCATGCTGTCTAATTACAAGTTGAATAGGGAAAAGTCAACAGTGATCCAGTTGAATTCCCGACTTACGTCGTGCTATCTCTAGCCTATAATTAGTTTGGGACTCTCAAATTAAATATCTAGGCCTCACTTCATCCCCAAACATGGTTCAAATGAAACGACTTAACCTGGACATTCTACTCGTGACTATAGGTCAAGATCTTGATAGATGGTCCCATTTTACCTTTCACTGCAGGGAAAATTAATGTATTTAAGATGAAAGTTCTCCACGGGTATTCTACCCCTAAATATGCTTAATTTTATATTCCTCAATTCTGGTTCAAGAAACTTCATAGTATAATATCTGTCTTCCCTGGAATAAAAGCCTCCAAGGTGATCCCACGATACCTGGGAGTTCCAACGCATATGGTGGACTTAAGTTGTCTAACTTCTACCACTACTCTCTGGTGAGCCACATGGCCAAATATCTCTATTGGCCAGCCTCCTTCCCAGAGATGGCACCCTCCTATATCCCACTATGGCTACAAATAGAGTGCCAAGTAATAGAGCAGCAAGGTGTCTCTCCTTATAGTCTTCTTTTTTCAACCCTGAAAGTGGCTTTGCACAAACTCAATAATGAGCTGATCCATAGGTTTACCAAAGTTCACTCCCAACTATGTAAATCCTCAGATATGACAACCTTAAAGATATTTCCCTGCTGATATATTCTAACTCCAATTTCACACTAGGAGGACAAATGTTAAAGGCTAAAGTGAGGCACCTGTGGAGGATGTTAGGATCTCTGAGCTAACAAGCTAGGGAAACTTAAATCCTCCAGAACTCCTAACTGGTTACATTTCCCAAACAATTGGATCTTCAGAGGGTACCAAATACAACATCTATTGATTAACTGGTTTGGACCGCGACTTTGCACCACAGACTATTCTGAACTCCTCAGTATGCTTTGCAGTATAGCCTGGCAGCTACCCTCAGTCTCCCAAATAGTCTTAGTTCTTTACTCTTCTATCCATCCTGAAAAGCAAGGACAGTCTAAGTACTGGTCTTCCCAATTCCCACCAAAGACCTTGATGGGATAAAATATGGCAAGATAGATATATTTACTCCTGTAATGATAGGCTTTGCCTAATGCAATTTTACATCTTGCATAATATTTGTCTTACCTCCGTTAAGTTAGCAGGGATGAGTAAGACTGATGATCCAAAATGCATCAGATGTGGTCAGCGGAGGCACTCTATTACATGTTTTTGGGAATGTCCCATGATTACCCCCTCTGGAGGGGTACAAACTAAAGTAGACCACCTCTTAGGTCTGGACATGCAGTTTACACCAGAGATTTGCCTAGTGGGTGATTATTCCCAAATCTCAATAAAAGAATGAAGGTACTACATGTCCCTTATCTCCCATTCAATAAAACAGGTATTGCTAAGACATTGGAAGGACCAAACCATCATGTCCTACTCTGAGTGTTTGAATCAGCTGCTATCTAACCTTCGACTGGAAAAAATGATAGCTAGCTTAAGGCACAGAACATCCACTTGTTAAAAGAAGTGGGGAAAACTCTGCACTATACTCCATCCCCTAGTAGCAGACTCTGACACTATGGACTCTTGCAGCCCCCATGTGGTACTACTTCAGCATCTGCAAGAATTGTTCTTGCATGACCTAAGATAGAAAGACAGTATAAAGATAGACCAAGTGACCATGAAAAGTACATTGGAAGACCCCAGTGATCACTTTCTCTCCCTTTATCCTATTAGGCCTGGAAGTCCCTACAGAGGGACGTAGGGAGGCTGGGTGGGGGTGGGGGATGAGAGGGAGGAGGGAGAGGGAAGGGAGATGCAGGGAACCTTGATAATGTTAGTGTTATTAGTTTGCAAATGTAACCTAAAGGCTAATGTGATCATCGTAATAGATGTTTATCTTGTCAACTTCTTTTAGCCTTGTATACTCCGGATGTTGTTATAAAAATCTTAATAAAGTATATTGAATTTAAAAAAAGAACATAAGAAACATGCTGACAGATGGGGACCATGTGGTCCATCTAGTCTGTCCAAGGTAGCTACCCCAAATTATATTTGTTTCCTAAGTTGCCCACATTGCCTGTCTCAAGCAAGTTTGAATTCCTTACTGTCTTTGATGCCACCACTTCTGGGAGCAGGCTGTTCCATGGGTCTGTCACTCTGTCAGTGAAAAAGTACTTTCTAGAGTTGCTTTTAAACTTGCCTCCCACCAGACGCAAGTTGTGCTGTCTTGTGCACACCACCCTGTTTTCCGGAAGAGGTTTTCCTTCTGAGTTGTATAAATCCCTTGATGTACTTAAATGTTTCTATCATGCTCCCCTGTTTCTTTTCTGTTCCAAGAGAATAAATTTAACTCTTTGAGTCTTGTCTCGTATGGCTCATGATGCAGCCCCTGCACCATCTTTGTGGTCCTTCTCTGCACCGTCTCCAGATGGTCAATGTCCTTTTTAGTTGAAGCCTCCAGAACAGGACACAGTACTCAAGGTATGACCTCCCCAAGGATCTGTAGAGAGCATAACTTCCTGCTTTCTGCTCATAATACCCCTTCCTATGCATCTGAGGATACCACTTACCTTCTGCACTGTTTTTTCATATTGTTTTCCTACTTTTAAGTCATTGGTAATGATCACACCCAGATCACAATTTGGACATTCAGTATAAAGATCTACTTGCATTCTCAAGGGCCTCAAGGTGATGTCTGAGATTCTTGAGTTTCACTGTGGTATTTATTGAATTTTAATGTTAACTTACATCCCATGAACTGTGCTTTATTAGTAGCAGAAGCACAATTTAGTACCCAAAAAATAAGAAAACGGAGAGAAATTTGGTTTAATTGTGTGTTGTCCCTCATATAACAGATACAAATGGTATATATTTCCTGCAAACGAGGTACATCAAATGTCCTCTTACAATTGACATTGCTGTTCTGCTGGAATTTAAATTTATTTTGACACTACATCAGATCTGTGGCTCACACTCTGTTCAATAGGATAATTGCTTCAGATGCATATACATATTTCATAAGCACTAAACATTTTTAATTTAAATTTGCTCTTTTTCCAAGCAGACCTATGGTCCCATTCTTAGTCACAATGGGCAGCAGTAAAAATGGAAGGGGCATTCTGTCACCCTGTTGTGCTGCCACTCTGTTGTACATCCTCCAATAGTCATATAGGGAGACACCCTGCAGCAACTTTATCATTATGTAAATCATTGTACCAGATGGTAGCAGATGCAAACAGGGTTTGAGCCTGATTATTTTCTGGTTGGTAACACACACCATGTTAATGGATGGCATAGAGCTAGTTACACATGCTATACCATAGAGAAGGAGTCAACTCCTAGCTCCTTACCCTTTGTGCCCCAGTTGGCACACTGGTTAATCACATCTTGGCCCAATTTCCACTGTCCCTGGCAGTCCAGTGGGTCCCACCTTTTCCGGAAATCAACATTCCCTGTTCAGTACCCACCCTCATATCCACCTAGCCTTACACCAACCAAGGAGTCACTCATCTGCAGCATGTCCCCAGACATGCTTCTCTGCTAGCCCTCCTGCTTCTGGCCACAGCTATGCATGACACCCTGTACAACTAGCTAGCAGTAGTTGTACAGGTGGTAGTGAGGGTGGAGGTGGTGGCTGGGTTGTAAAGGGTTGCCATATTCTGCGACTGGCCCTGCAAGTCATTTGCATGATGACTCCTTCTTCCTTTCCTGCACAGTCACAAGTACATTTGTAACTGTGCAGGGAAAATAGTGTGTCCCTGTTGAGCATAGCTCACAAAATTGTGACTGGCAATAAGTGAGCAATTCAGAAAATCTTAATTTATACAATAGGTGTAGAGACAAATGTTACATAATATTATCATATCTTCCATTTTGGTGTTCCTGTGATTCAGGCGACTCAAAACAGTGAACACAAAACAGGCAAACACAAAACAACACGTACAAGCAGGCCTCGGTGTAAGCCAGAGATCACTGAAATGCGACCTACAACTTTCCCCCTCCTGAGTTGCTTCCCTCTTGTAGTTGGTTAATTTAGTAAGGGGTGTTTGGAGGCAAAAGCCCTGCAAAGGGGGGTTTGGGGCATAGCCCCTGTAGAAAACCTCTTTACATTTTTTTCACCATTTGGCAATCGAGTTGTACTTATCGCTGTTTGTGGCTGCGCTTGTTTTGTGTTCGCTATTTGGGGCTCACTCTTTCTGAGTCACCAAATCACATAGAACCTAACATTTTGGGATATGTAATAGCTGATAGCTAGCAAAGTTGGGTTCATCACAATGGAATATAACAAAGAAAAGAGCAGCTTTCACAATGCTGATGACATCACTATAGGTATGTGTAGTACTGTGGCCAGCAGTTGTGATTAAAGATAGACAGTTAAATCTCCATACAAGCAGAAGATTTAAGAGCTATAGCAAGTCAAATGATATTGTATAAATCAAATATGCAATTGTCTGATTCAAATTATACAATTTATCATCACTTGTGAGGGCAGTGCTTTACTAACTCACTTGTGGCTCTGCTGCTGGTGATGAGTTATGGTTCTGCCCCCTTCCTCAGAAGATAAATGCACATTTGAGTCAGCCTATTTCATATCCACTTTAAAAAAAGGATTGGAAACTGATGATTCTGGTTCTGAATCTGCAATTCCAAGCTTTACTACTTTTAACTAAATTACACAAATTAAAACACAGAGCTCGATTCTCAAAACTCAAGTTGATGCAAGGTGCCTGCATCAAACACATGTAATGCAAGGGCATCTTGCATCAAACCTTGCAGAGTTCCCAATTCAAGAAGTCCCTTTGTGCCAAACCACGGACTCCTTTACACCAGACTGGCCATGTGCCAGGTCTGCACCCAAGCTTATGGTTGTGCCATAGGGTGCTAGGGGGCATGTGGCAGATGCAAGCAATCATATCACCAACATTGGAATTCAAGAAACACTCCCACAGGAAACATGGTCTGGGACAGTTAGATCAGCCAGGGCTGGTCTAACAATCTGTATGCCCCCAGCCCTCCTTGTATGATGGGGAATATATGACACCACCCTCCTGTGGTCTCACATACTGCTACAACATCTGGACCCCTTTGGGTGTGGTGCTTGCAGCACCCTCTCATGGTGGCCATCATGTGGCACCCCAACCCACTGGCATGGCAATGGCCCTTTTAAAAGCCCCATTGGGGTGCTGGTGCCACCTCTCCCATCACCCATATGTGTCCCATCAGCCCTCCCCATGAACTGCCATGTCCCTCACACTGGCAGCCTCCTGGTAGGTCTCTGTCCCTGGGCAAAGATTCTGCCTGACTGCCATACAGCGTGCAGCAAACCTCTCACTTGTGCTGTCTTTTTTCCACATGGACACATTCACCACAAACTGTGGGACATTGGTGCTAGGAACCCTGCCCAATAGCGAATTGGTGCGGGTCTAGGTGCAACGCAATCAGCGCAGTTGCTCTTGGTCTGGCTTGTGCCAGTCTTTGAGAATCAAGCCCTCAGTATGCACACATGCTACCAAATCAATGCACACACCATTTATAATCTAAATAATACCATGTTTCCAGCAACAACACTTCATCATATGACCTTCAGAAATGTTTTATGATAGGAAATGAGCTGGGTCTTTGGTCAGCCCTAAAAATATTGACTAGTGTAATTAAACTTTTGCTGGAACCCTTTGTTGAAAGTAGATTGTAGGTTTAGCCTTACAACAGGAAAGTACTATAATTGTCAGTAACCACAACACAGAGTTTGGTGCCTTGAGAGTCACCAGAAAATTGTTGCATTTAATCTCTATTCCTTCTATTTGTCATCTGAGTGTAGTAGCCCTGTAAAAGGCTTTCCAATTAAAGAAACATTCATTCTGTGGGTGGGTTAAAAAAGCAGCAGACAAATGGCTTAGGGCAGCACTGAATTATCTATGGGCTTATGTTAATGCTATCTTATGTGCGCTGTGTGCTATTTAATATTTTATCTGTAATTACAATCAAGTCCTAAAGAAACATAGCTTAGTATTCATTAAAAATGCCTGTTTTAAGATGTTTCTGATACAATGGGGGTCAGGAGTTAAAACCTGAGTAGAGTGATAAATGTGTTCCATTGCCAGGTTTTTCCTCATCTATTAATTTTATGCCTTAAAATGCACATTGCAAAGTGGGGCTTTGTTTCTTTCGTAGTGATATCTGATAAGAGAACAGTTTTTGCTGTATAAATTTCCTGCTTTTAACTTCTCTCACTGATGAATGTAACAAAATAAAATATGGATGCGCTTTGGGATAAAACACTTCCAGATAGAATAGTATGCAGATGGGTTTGGTGAATTAAACAAAGATAAGAGAACTTTGTTGGTCACCCTTCAGACAGTTCTGTAAAAGAACAATACTGCCCTTCTACTACCAATACTACCAGTCTTTTAATGTAAGTGTTTTTATTTCTTTTCCAGTGGCCACCTTAAACCTCAACATACTGCCATTGGCTTAGTCATGAGGGTGGTCTTGTTCATGATATATCCATAACATATTTTATATAGTATTCATCATTAGGAGCTTAGCCAAGCTTCCTGTTGGCTTTGTTGTTGATGAGCTGTACTGTACTTGAAATGTCAGCTGAAGACACTGGCTGGCAGTATAGCCTAAAGGTTAGGGTAAGCTGTGAATGAGATTGGTAAATCTAGCAGGCCTGGGTTTGAGTCCCACAACCTCCACTTGTGTAACCACCCAGTCCACTGGGGTTACTAGAATCCCATCAGAGCCAGTGCTAGGTAGGGAAGGCAGCTGGTGAATAACTGGTTAAATGGGTTTTCACCTGCTCCCTTTCTGTTTACTTGACCTCTGCTGAGTTGAGAGAGGTGATGTCATTTAGAACTCTCACAGCAGCATAAGCCAAGGCAGCTGGCTGTGAGTGGGGAGTTTTAGAATCTTCAGTTAGTTCTGAGCCAAAGGTCTGAGAGTGGAATTCAGTGTAAGTAGTTGGAGGAGTAAGGAGCTGCAGTGTGGGTTCTGTGAGGAGAGCTTGTTTCCTCACCCTAGTGCTGAGAAACATCTGCCTGCCAAGAGAAGTGGTGGAAACCATTGCCTCCTGTATGAAAGGTTTGCAAGCACAACCCCAGTATTTACAATACAATTTAGTAAAATTAGTGGGGTGGCTCCTGGTGTGTGACCAAACAAAACATATAGTTAAAGTACCAGGGCACATTCCCCCATTTTGCTGCATTAAAGCCTGCATTTTTCAAATTAACACCACTGTTCTTATTTTCATAGTTTTCTGAGGGGCTCTTGGTTCTCATTATCCAGCTGAACCATGATTAAGCCTGACCACTTTGGCAAAGTGACCACCTCCATCGGTCAGGTAAAAAGCATCACATTTTAACCTGCCTTATCAGAGCTGAGGTCTCCTTGCTTTCTTTTTTTTTTGAAGAAACCATTGCCTAGCAGGAGTTCTTGATTTTTTCATCCCTAGTGAGATGAGAAGGACTGCCAGAATAGATAAAAGGGCAATCTCCTGATTTGATCCAGGACGTTGAAGATGCCTGTTTTATTTACCAACTGTGAGTAATCTGACTTTGTGCTTCCCAGGAGGAAAGTACCTGTTCTTTCTATGGGTGTACTCTGATAAAGGAATTTTACACCAGTTCTGTTCTGATTTGAGATGGTTCTCATGCTTTTAAAGTTGGCTGACAATAGTAGAGTTCCCAGAAAGACTTGGCACAATCTTCAGGACTTTAGTTTTACAATCAGAAGTAGCGTTTTCTTATGCAGGATATGAAAGACATTCCAGGATGCATATTTCAAACTGTTTTACTAGAAATGTTGAGATGTAATGCTGAAAGAATGGCTGGGTATTGACATGGAAGCAAAGGTGGGCAGCCCCCATCTGGGGTGACCAGTTCAGCACAACAGGTATTGTGAGGGCACCTGGTTATTTCAGGTCATGATGGCAAATTCCTGAAGACAAAGTTTACCCTTGGTGTGGGATGTTCTAATTTTGAACACCAGTGTGCTCCATCATGGTAAGTTGCCACATTGTCAAAATTTAAGTCCTATGCCATATAGGGAATTGTGTGCTAAGTTGTGGCCAGTGCCACTGGAAGAAAATGTGTCTCTCAGCTGAGCCCTTTGCCACTGAAGATAAATCAAGGTCCTATGACATATGGGATATGTAGAGTTTCTGTCTGATACAGATTTCTGTTGTTCTGCCATTGCCTTGTGGCACGATGTATAAACCTTGGGGTCCACCTTTGCTTTAGTGTACCATCTTTGGAATAAAGTCACACTCTAGAACCCCAGCCTGGTTTGGACATTCATGTTACTGCTTCCTGTGTGGAATTACTGGATACCCCTACCAGAAGTACAGACCTAGCATAGCCCTAGGCAAAAGTTCTCTCCTCAGGACCAGGGTTTTAATAGTCATGTGTAGTTTTACTTTTTACACCCACCCTTTCTGACCTCTGGAAGTAATGAGCCAGGTACACATTCCCAAAGTTAGGGATTGTACCAAAAGTGTCTGAAGTAGTTTGGGTGCCCAGTTGAGGGTACCAAGGGTAGCTTATTGTGCAAAGTAGCAGGGGTGGTTACAAAATGGGAGCTCGTCCGAAAATGTTGTTTAATCTCGGCGAGGACTAGAGATTTTGCTGAGGAATGATTAGTGTTCGGTCTGTCTGGTAGCATGGTTGCCCAAACAGAAAGGAAGCTTTGGACAAAGTTTTACCAGGAAACTACCATCCAAATGTGCTTCTTGCATGCCTGCTAGTACAGAAATGACATAGTGCTGCTTGTGTGTTTTTCAACTTGCAGTGGACAGTAAAGTCTTGAATAGTATGTCCTAGTCTCTGCATCAAAAATGTTTACAAAACTTTTAACTTGCAATTTTCCAATGCCAAAAGTAGTGTGGACTTTAGGAAACATACAGAGAAATGTACCTTGAAAGTTTTAGTTACTTTGTGTGCAAATTGAGGAGTCTCTAGAGAAATTGCCAGAATCTGAGGAGAAAATGGTCAAAACAGCACTCCTGCAATTAAAATTGCAGCTGAGAAAAAATTACAGTGTCCAGTTTAAATTTAATCCTGCTCGATGATCGCCATGAAAGGAGAGAGTGAGAGGTTCATTTGAATGATGTCGAGTGACTGGTGCAAGTGCAATCAGTCCCACCCCTAGCCAGCTTCTGTGTGCAGCCAAGTGTTCAAGGAAGAGAGAGAGTAGTGTGTGAGCTGATTAGACCAGGATCACCATCGGTGGCTTATGAACATTATAATCTGTAGAAAACAGACTTTTGCTGTGTAAATTCGGGCACAAGTTGTCCGACCATCTGGAAAGTGAGCATGGCTACAATCGGTGGGCCCACCAGCCCGTTTACCCCAGAGAACTTTCAGGATCAACACCAGGCAGAAAATTTCCACCAGAGAAAGCCAGCTACTGAATTCAGTGAGTAAACCCAGTTACCTGAACATCAAATTGTCTGTGATTTTTCAAGCCAGCTGAATCTGTGTGCAAGAAGTGTGATTGTTTTGCAAAGAAGGACTGTGTGCTGAAACAGAAAGGCAACATACAAAAATTCTGAGCATAGACTGTGAGCATTTATAATGGGTTCAGCAACAACATAACCCAGATAGACCATCTTAGGTAGCTGGTTCATTTTGCTGGGGTGTCATATAGACGAGGCACACTGATGAGTCCTGGTAGGACAAACATGTGTCTGTGTCTTCTATTGGCACCCTTGCAAACTATATGAGAGGCCTTTCGCACCATGCATTTCTGCTTAGAGCTCAACCAGCTGAATAGTCTGTGGTGATTTGCATATACAGCCCTTGATGCTTTGCAATATGGGGGCATGTGTGATTTTGTATTTCTTTGAAACTTGGCTTCCCAGCCATTGCCCTTTGGGTAACCATTGCCTCAGTGAGTTCTTTGTCTTTTAACTTGTTTTTTGTTTTTATTGGGTTCACAACAACATAACCCAGATAGACCATCTTAAGGTAGCTGGTTCATTCCACTGGGGTGTCACATGGACGAGGCACACTGATGAGTCCTGGTAGGACAAAACACGCCTTTGTCTTCTGTTGGCACCCTTGCAAACTGTATGAGAGGCCTTTCGGCACCATGCATTTCTGCTTAAATTTGAATCAGTTGAATATTCTGTGGTGATTTGTATATACAGCCCATGATGCTTTGCATTATGGGGTATGTGATTTTGTATTTCAATAAAATGTTTCTAAGCAAGAGAGGTACTGAGTTGTATATTAGGCTGCTCCTTGTGCTCCTCGTTCAGGGATAAAGTGAGGCCTAGATATTTAATTTGAGAGGCCCAAGCTAATTGTAGGCTAGAGATATTCCACACGGTAAGTATGGGAATTCAACGCATCACTGTCTACTTTTCCCTATTCAACTTGTAATTAGACTGCATGCCAAATGTCTCTATAATAGATAATACTGCAGGAAGTGTAAGTACGGGGTCCATTATGTGAAGCAGAATATCCAGAGATCAAAGTCGCCAATCTGAATGCCTTTAATGAGAGGGAGGTGTTAAGTTGGTATAGTAGTGGCTCCAGATAGAGATTAAAGAGCAGTGGAGAGGTGGGCAACCTTGACACGCACCCAAGTGTAATGGAAATGAGGCTGAGAAAACCCCATTACAGTAACTCTTAGTGGTGGAATGCAAAAAGGACATGAACCCATTGGATGAAGGTCTGAGGAAGTTCAGATTTATCCAGTACTGCAAATAGGAATGCCCCATTGCTCAAATGCTTTCTCCGCATCCAGTGACACTAGCACCATGGGGTGCGGTGCCAACCTGGACACAGAGAAAACATGGAAGAGTTTCTTCAAGTGATCTGAGAAGGAGTGACCCTCAGTGAATCCTACTTGTTCAGGACATATTAAATCAGTCCAGACACTTGCCAACTTTGTAGCTAGAATTTTAGCAAAGAGTTTGGATATCATAATTCATGAGAGAGATTGGGCAGTAATTGGTTACTACATTTTTAGGTTTATTTGGTTTGGTAATACTGCAATGAGGGCTTCCAATAGACAGGGGTGTGAGATACCAGAATCACAGAGATAATTAAATAATTGAAGCAGCAGGGTGATAACTGCTCTTCAATGTTTTGTAGAATTGAAGCGGGAAAGCCATCTGGGCCAAGGGCTTTGTCATCAGGAAGTGAGTGTATAGCCTCCAAGAGTTCCTGCTGTGTTATTTTACAAGAGAAAATTTTTCTGAGCTTGTAAAGGGAGGAAGGAGAAGATTTTCTAGGTAGCCTTCATAGCTTCCGGTTGCGGGGTTTGGGCTGGTGGCATGTATAGCTGTTTGTAGCAATTCTCAAATTCCTGAACTATTTCTCTAGGGTGTAGTAGAAGAGTATTATTCTTAAGGGAATTAAGTGCAATAACTACTCTGGATTCCTCTAGTTTTAAGCCAGAGAGCCAGAAGGTGGCTTGCTTTGTCTCCTTGGTCTATGTATCTGTCTGGGGTCTTAAAAGAACATATTGGGCCTGTTCTCTTAAGGTCTCTAAATACTGATTGCTTAAGAGGGCTAGTTGTACTAAGACATCGTCGGGCATATTTTGCATCATCATCTCTTCCAGGGTTCTGATTTGAGTGAGGCAGGAAAAGAAAGTGTCTCTCTTGTATTTCCTGATCGTGGCAAGTCAGAT
The DNA here is from genome assembly GCA_016271365.2 of Neoceratodus forsteri. Lineage (NCBI taxonomy): Eukaryota > Metazoa > Chordata > Ceratodontiformes > Ceratodontidae > Neoceratodus > Neoceratodus forsteri. Next base: position 1,877,283,982 of record CM057456.1, read on the forward strand.
GCAGTCTCCTCTTAACACACACTTTAGTGTGCACCATAATTATCTGCATCAGTTATGGAACCACTGTTGTGGAGGATACATTGCACAACAGTGTCTTTAAAGTGCATCTACCACCACTTTATCTTGAAGCATGTGTAAATTTAGCTTCCATTCACTCTCCTTGTGACTATTAGGCAAGATTGATCCCTCCAGCAAACTGAGAGTGGTCCAAGAGAATTCTTGGGATCATTCCACAACCCATAAGACCAGATAGGACTGCATTATTAACAAGAAAGTAGTCAATGCACACCAGGACTTGTGAAAGGGAGAGTAAAATGTGAATTCTCGGGTGGTAGGGTTTAGGAAACGCCAGGGGTAACTAAGACAATCCTCTGTAATAGAAATACTGTGGCTTGCAAGTGACTTTGAGCATGTGTAAATAGTTCTTTGACTTGATGCTGATGCAAAGTCAAGTTTAAAATCATATGAATGTGCTAAAAGATTCTGGCAGTGCAATTATTTACAGTTTGGAGTAAATTCAGTAGCCAGCAAAGGTTGGAAACACGGTTTTGAGTCAGTGAACAAATCTGATACATGAGGAGAGCTACGCTGCCATTATAGGGTGGGGTCAGCAATGTAAACATAAGCAGCAAGGAGCCATTTTGTGAGACTGTAAAGAGACTAGTGAGCAATTCAGTAACAACCAACTTTTGTATGTTTGCTTTCAGACATGGTTTCAGGAAATCCCTGCTACCCGGATCATGCCTGAGCTATGATCATAAAGGAGGTGGCAACACCTACAGAAATATAGAGAACTTTCCATGATGAAGGTTGCCTCCAGTGTAGCAATCCTAGCTATGGTATGAGCAGGGTGCAGCACCAGAGACGGCATCATGAATTTGATTGGCTCCAATGTGGACCAGAGTAGGAAACTGCAAGTAGCAGCATGCAGCACCAGGTTGAACTGTTGGAGGAAGCCCCATAGAGTGTGGCACAGAGGGAGAGAGCAATGTTGATCTACTGCAAGGGCAGACACAGAAGGGTTTCCATGCCTGTGTCCCAAGTGGGCACTGCAATGGAAGGATCCATGGTCCCATGGAAGGAGGGTCCAAGTCCTAGTCTAGTAGGGTAGGATGAACTGTAAGAGACACTGAACTGGGATGTGTCTACCTCCATGCCCAGTGAGGAGTGGACTGTCTCAGGAGTGAGGACTTCTGCTCACTTCTGGGCTCAGACCATGAATGAGGAAGAGGAGGATGAAGAAATGTATCTTTATGTTGAGGGTCCCTGTGAGCCATCTCAAGCTTTGCCTCAGAGGAGCCAGACAAAGAAGAGGCTCCATTAACCTGCCACAGAGATGGTTGGGGACAAGTTCTTTCATTCTTTAAGTATGTGGCACCGGTAAACCAGGACTGGCCACCCCAAACCAGGCCATGGGCCACAAACTTGTGAAGAGCAGCAAGGAGGAGAGACTGATACATAGGAGAGCTGACACCATCTATAGGCAGTCCTTTTCTACCTTTCCTCGTACAGTCTGGGAGAAAACTGAACAGAACAGGCAATCCTGTTTGTTGGAAGAGGCAAGCAAGAATTTGTACTCTGGTGCAACAGAATGTGTCAGGGACAGAGTCATAAATCATTGACTTAAATTCTGGAAATTGGGCAGAACTTTGTTCATAGACACTGTGTGAATTGTGGACAAGGCAGGGAATGAGACATTCCACAAGATCAACTTTGAACACCCAGATGGTGTCATAGTCCTCGCACCTCATCATGAGTGGTACTACCTTTAATAGTGCCACTCCTGTGAATAGCCCCAGCATACCTAGGGGAAGCAAGCAGTGGCAGCCCAGTGTCTGTCATCCAGCAGCAGCAATATCCAAGGAGTAGGATGCAGCTCTACTGGTATTCCAGGATTCTTCAAGTGCATCCAGATTCATTAGCCCAGCAGTGTTTTCCCATTTTCACTGCCTGGCCTTCCAGATGACATCAATCTAGCTGTTTTCCTGTTTCATTGTCTGTTTTTGCAGAGGACATCAGGTCAGCTATATCCGAAGATACCACCTGCCTTGAAGGGATAGGGTCCTCAGCTCAGAAAGTAAGGTGATCCTTTGTGTTTGGTGTTCAAGAAACTGGTAAGACCACATTTTTGTTACTTAACTGACTTTGCACGACACACCCTACACTTGAAGACTGACCATGGAATTATAATAACTGTCCACAAAGACTCTCCCCATGGATTTCAGTGCTACTCAGGCCCTGTTCTGTTCCAGGACTGTTCTTCAGTAGGCTGCAGCCTAGGAGAGACTCTTTAATGGACCTTGCCTTCAAGCAACAACATTCTGTCACTAGTTTGGACTCTTTAGTGCTTTCCACCCACCAAATGTATTGTGTAAATGTCTGTTTTCCATTTTTACTTTTGTACTTTTATAGAAAAATGTTTTTGGGATTCTCCAGTGTTCAGGTGGAGGTCTAGGCACTGTGTTGTATGCAGAATGTATTTTGTTTTCTTCTCTTACAGGTGATTCCTGAAGAAGAAAAGAAGAGAAGAAAAGAAGAGGATACCAGAGCTCATCCGAGTTCCTTTTTTCTTAGAGTTTTAGGATTGCCTGTGGTTAACAGGGTGTTAATTTGCTTTTTCCTTCACAGGTGTGAGATTGTGGGAAAGTTTCTGGAAATGTAATGCATTGCAATGCACTGTTTCCTTTTGTTTTTGTTTGCAGGTACCCTGGGAGCTTGGGGGAGGTTCCCCAGTGGGCAGCATGGTCAGATAGATTTTCCCTAGAAGGCTAGGAGTATAAACAGGCTGCGGTCCTGATTTGCAGTAGGGCCTCTGCTCTGGTCTATTAGGGCATGCTTTAAGCAGTCTCCTTGGAGCCACTGAGTATCCATAGATAGATCGTGGGATAGGGGCTGAAGAATCATCAGCTGGGCTCTGGGCCATTAGTGCTGCCTGCCTGTGTCTGGCACATGGTAGGGCAGAATTAGTGCTACTTCCCCATAGGTAACACAGAGGGTAGGATGACCTGGTAGAGAAATGACTGAGGACAGTAATTTACCTGGCTAGTGGTGAGTGTAACCACTCAGTCCCCTGGGGTTACTAGAATCCCATCAGTGTCAGTGCTAGGTAGGGAAGGCAGCTGGTGAATTGCTGGTTAAATGGTTATTCATCTGCTCCTCTCTGTTTACTTGGTCTCAGCTGAGTTGAGAGAGGTGATGTGATTTAGAACTCTTACAACAGCATAAGCCACACCAGCTGGCTGTGAGTGGGGAGTTTTAGAATCTTCAGTTAGTTCTGAGCCATAGGTCTATGGTGAGTTCAGTGTGAACAGTTTGGAGGAGTGAGGAGCTGCAGTGTGGGCTTTGTGAGGAGAGCCTATTTTCTCACCCTAGTGCTGAGAAACACCTGCCTGCCAAGAGAAGTGGTGGAAACTGTTGTCTAGCAGGCTTCTTGATTTTCTCATCCCCATTGAGATGAGAAGGACTGCCAGAATGGATCCGAGGGCAATCCCTGATTTTATCCAGGACTTTGAAGCTGTCTGTTTTGCTTACCAACTTGAACAATCGACTTTGCTTCCCAGGAGGAAGAGTACCTGTTCTTTCTATGGGCGCACTCTGATAAAGAATTTTACATCAGTTCTGTTCTGATCGGAGACTTTTCTCATGCATTTAAAGTTGGCTGACAATCGTGGAGTCCCCAGAGAGACTTGGCACATTGTTCAGGACTTTAGTTTTACACTCAAGTAGTGTTTTCTTATGCAGGATATGAAAGACATTCCAGGATGCATATTTCAAATTGTTTTACTAGAAATGGTGAGGTGTAACTCTAAAAGAATGGCTGGGTATGGATGTGGAAGCAAAAGGTGAGCAGCCCCATCTGGGTGACCAGTTCAGCATTACAGGTTCTGTAAGTGTGCCTGGTTGTTTAGGTCATGGTGGCCAGTGCCTGAAGAGAATATTTACCCCGTGTAGGATGTTCTAATGTTGAGCACCAGTGTGCTCCATTGTGTCCAGTTGCCACATTGCCAAAATTTAGGTCCTATGCCATAAAAAATTGTGTGCTAAGTTGTGGCCAGTGCCATTGGAAGAAAATGTATCTCTCAGCTGAGGCTGAATACTGTTTGGAAACTAAGTAACATTTAGACTTATAACAAGTGGAGATACATGAATGTATGCTTATATACTGTTTATGTTATTTTAAACAAGATGCTTCACAGTAGACTGGGAGGGAATAAAACCCAGGTACATCAAAATTATCTTTTTAGTTTGGACATGATGATAGAGATAGGTGAAATTGATTTGTAGAGACTAGTGCATTGAAATGAAGTAGGCAAGGAAATTATATTTTATTTAGTAATATTTATGGTTATGAGTCTGTTGTATCACTCACAGGATTGCATAAGAAAAATATTTAGATGTAAGCTTGAAGACTTAAGATATAACAGAATTGTTTGGGGTGAGAAACCATCTTTGTATAAAATTGGAAATGACTGAATTTCAGATGGAATTGATGCTTTAATGAATAATATGTTTTGTATATTTTTAAGCTACAAGTGTACTCACTGATGAAGGATATTGTTCTGAAACATTTGAATGGAATAAGCATACTGTATACTGACCAAATCTTATATGAAGACAGTAAAATATGCATATAAATTACAGGGTGAGTGGGCTGAGTTGCTACCAGTTAGTTTCAGTAAGTTACTTAACCTCCCAGTGCTCATGGGTCACCCATGAAAACAGGCATTTGTGCTTAGTGGGCCTCATCCAGTTACTAAAGAATAAAAAAGACATCCTTTTGCCAATAGTTCAATCCTCTGTGTGAGACTGCATTGTTACTGGCTGAGAATGTACATGGGAGGGCTGTGCATGGGTGGATAATAAGTACTATATTGAATACATTATGGATATCTTCAAACAACAGAAAAGAGGAGGCTGGGGGCTCACAATTGTTTATATGCACATTACCCTGAAGTGCAAATTTGGGTAGTGCAAAAAGACCTCTGAAAAAGCAGGGTTGGTCAGCACAAAATAAACCCATAGAGGAACCACATATGGTCTAGCCCTGTTTTCAGAATATATGCTGCAAAATATTTGTAGTAAGCAGAAGGACAATTGCTTATTTACACATGTCCTGTTTATATATGCAATGTTTTTTATAAAGGCATGTCTTTAATAAAAGTAGTTTTCTTGAGGTTAGACCACTTGAGTGATTTTTCTGCTTACCACAAAATTGTCCAGTAAATAGTCTGAAAACAGGGATAGACCATATGTGGTTCCCTTATGTGTTTACTTTGGTGCTGGCCCTACCCTGCTTTTGCAGAGGTCTTTTACACTGTATTTTATGGATATATCATGAACAGGATTGCCCTCATGACTGCTTCTATGATGAAGCACTGAATATAAAGGTGATCACTGGAAAAAATAAAACATATTGAAGATTGGCAGTAGGACAGTGTCATTCTTTTACAAAACTGTATGGTTGTTGGAATGTCAGCTGTCTTGCTATTTGAACAGAATCAGTCCATAACAGGGCAAGCATTTGTCAATGCCAAATGTTTGTTTGCTTGTATTGGCATTGGTAGTGCAGGAGGTAGAGAGGTTCATGAGGTGGTGTGAAAAATGGCTATGTTGAAAATGTCTGCACTGAAATATTGAAAATAGCAAAGTTATGCATATGCAGAGAATAAATTCAATGGATGCATGTAGCTCTGGCATTTTAAATAACTTTTCACCAGATGTTCAACATGGCCTTTTGGAACCCGCCTCATGAACACTGCCACTATCATTTCCTTCATCAGTCACGAAATGTGATAACACAGTGACCATGCCATTCTGCACCACAGGTGCGAAACATATTTTGGGCAGGATATGAAAATGACAGCTGTAGTGCTCAAGAGCTGATGTTAAAAATGGCAATGTTGAAAATGTGGAATGAAAATTTGAAGAATTTCGAAATCTGAGCATGTGTAGAAAATTTTCAATGACTGCACATAACTTTCGGGCTTTCTTTTAGTATTTTGTACCAAATTTTCAACATAGCCTTTTAGGACCCCAACTCATAAACACTGACAGTGTAATTTTGTTACTAGTCCCATAAAGTGATTTCATGCAAGGACTGCACCATTCTGTGCAAGAGGTGCGAAACACAGTTCGATAGAATGTCAGAAATGACAGTCATGGTGTTCATGAGGTGGTATAAAAAATGTATGTGTTGAAAATTTGGGTGAAAATATTAAAATTAGCAACGTTATGTGTGTGCATACGAAAATGTCAACAAACAGGCATAACTCAGGCGTTTTTTCATATTTTGCACCAAATTTTCAACATAGGCTTTTGGGACTCCACTTCATGAACAGTGGTACTGTTGTTTCATTACTCTGTCCAGAAAGGTGATTCTGCACTGCAATCATGAAATCACCTTTTGGGATTGAGTAACAAAACACAGTGCCATTGTTCATGAAGTGAGGTCCCAAAACCAATGTTGAAAATTTTGTAACAAAATATGGAAAATGGCAGAGTTATCAACATAAGTTCAAAATGCTATTGGCAGCCATTATACAGCACTTACTTTGATTCTTCAGTTCACTGCTCAGCTTTGAAGAGTGCAGATGTGTCCCAGTCCACAGAAGAGGGCAGAAGACAATCTCTGGTGGTAAGTATAGAGCAAGGGGTGCTGGATGCTCAGTGAGTCAGAATGGGGAGGGTTTGAGGGAAATGATGAGGGACTGTTTTCTTTTCCAGGATTTAAGAAAAAGACAATGAGAGACAGTTCTCTTTTACAGGATAAACAAAGTTTATTTCGGGACACTGGGGAGTGGGCTCCCCAGTGTCCCATAATGCTGGGAAGACAGCAGCAAGGCAAGTCATGGCAGTTTGGCAACTCTTGTGTTCTCTGTTGGCAGTAGGGTGGAGCGTGGCACTTTCAATGAAGACAGTCCCAGGTTTGCAGATCGTGTGCCGGGTGGAGCACTTGTTTGTAATACTTAATTTAATAATGGGACTGGGGCCAACAAGCAAGCCTGGATTACAGGATTGAAAATTATTTAAACTGTAAAGCAAATTAAGTTGTTGGACGGACTGCATGTCACTATTGAATGGATCAGGAATCTGTACTGCACTGAGTGGGAACTTAACGGGAGTTGGATGTTAGGGCACTGTGGGCGTGAATAGCAAGGAAAGTGAATGAGAAAAGGTGTGGTGTCTTTGGGGAGGAAAAATTACTGGTAATTGCCAAGGCACTTCACCTAAGAGGAGGGTGTGTGTGTGTGTGTTTGTGTTATGCAAATCACTGCTGTGATGAACCCATCCCTGATTGCAGTGGTACATTTCTTTCAACTACTAGCCATTCCTGCCCACTGCAGTCTGACCACTGTCATAGACAGCTTGCAGAATCATTGGTGGGTCAGTGACAAACCCACAAAGCTTTCACTGCATAGGCCAGGACAGTGACACATCTCTCCAATGTCATGTACTGTCCCAAGATGTTGTGCATGCATGCAAGCAAACATAACAAGAGTATACTGGTATCTTTGTTTGAATTTGGATCCCTTAAGGCAGGCCATGTACTGCCCCTCTGTCGGCAGAAAAAGACTGTTGGTCCATCAAGTCTGCCCTTACTGTACTATTTCAGCCATCAACCTATTGCTCTGCTGGATTCCCTCCTGCTTCAACCTTCCCACCCCTTAGTCCTTTGGTTTCCCTCTAGGGACTATGAGTCTTGATTTGTCACAGTAGTATTTAACAGAAACATATACAGAATGGAAGATACAATAATGGAGGACTGAAGAATCACACACTGAAACAGTGACATTCTTAAACATCCTTAAAGGTACAATTTCAAAACTAAAATGTTTGCACAATTATTTGCATTCTACACAAAAAATATCCCCAACACAGTCATGTCTAAACAGTCCAGCAATTGTTATCCACGAAAGAACTGAGCTTCTGTTGATGTTTTGACTACATCTGTGTGTGCTTCTGAAGAAATAAATTTAGTAATTTCATACGTATACCAAGCCCTGTGTACAGGCTGCACAGAAAAGTGCTGGACAGAATTAGGACCAGGCAGGAAGTAGGGAAGTTATATAGAACCTAGACATAAGACCCACATATTGAGACAAATTGCACTGCGCAAAGATAATGTATACAACAGGTGTGGGTATTAATTTATAAAATAACTAATGGTATCTTTGAGCTAAGTTTCAAAATATCAAGATACCACTTGTTTGGTTCCAAGATATCACCTATGAGACACATCACAATTGACCAATTCATTATTAATGAATAGCAACAGGACATACCACATTATCTCATAACAATGTTACCATGACAACTATTACTTCACATACTTTTCAAGACATTCTGTTCATATAAACAAGAATAAAAAGTTGATTAAAAAGTAAATTACTTCACCGATGACCCAGGTTTAGGAATGGATCCGGGAGTTGGAGGACCGGCTGGGGGGTAGGATGAAGGATCCACTGGACTGCTCTACTACTCTGGGGAGGGGTCAGTGTCCGACTCACTGTAGACCCCTAGCAGAGGCCAGAAATACCACAGCAGTCAGTGCCAGGATGTACTGGGAGCAGGGCGGGCCTTGGGTTGTCATTGCACGTCCCTGCCCCTGAGGACTTACAGAAAAAAATATGCCAGCCCTTGTAAATGAGCCGGCTCCAGTGCCATCCCTTGGCCACTACAGTCCACTTTTGGCAGCCCCACCAGGGGTAAGCCGAGTGTGGTGAGCCCTTTAGCGGGGCTTGGGGAGACTGGCAAAAAAAGTTAATTACTTGTATACAGCTTTATTTATGAAACTTTCAGTCATGTTGTATACACCAGATATGAGATGAGCTAATGTACAATATAAGAAATATCTTCTTTCATTGTCTTGCGACCTCTTGGGACCTCACAAGTGGCAAACCTAGTGATCAGAGGTCAAGTACAACTCAAGAAGTTATTTATGATCTCTTATATTAGATCATCTTATATGCCATATTTATACGATGTACATTAATACAAACAGGGCCAGATAAACATGCTTTCTAGTCATAGAATTCTGAATAGATAGATAAATTTAATCTCTAGCTAGTAGGGTTCATCACAATTGTTCTTTGTGCAGTAGGGTATATCATGTAGTTCTTACCACGTTCCATTCTGACTCATGCTGCCAATTTTAAACTACTGTTCTCTAATTGATGTACTGCAGCACACACTCTCAGCAACAGTACATTTTCAAGAAGAAAAATGGTACTCTGACTGTACAATTTATACACTACGGACTGACTAAAGCCATCCATCATTAATACAACATTTTATTTAGACAGTTTTGTTTTTAAATTGGTGGCATTGCGCTGTCTCACTCCAAATGGTTCCATGTGATAACTGCGACTGTGTGATAGCAATTGCTGATTGGGTCCAGTCTACGTGAGCTGAAAATTAATTTTGGCAATGTAGACTCATGGTGCACAGCAAAAGAGCATTGGACACTTGGACTTTTCATTTTACACAGGGGACTGTGCCCCTGCACCCCCCACTAAAACATTCTGAACTTCACATGGGTGCATGTCAGAGGGTTCAAACAGATGGAAAAATAACATGTCCTGGACCCACGAAAAAATGAGCACATACCCAGAACCAAACCTAGCACCATCCCAACCCTAGCCTGCCACCAATCCACCATGCCACATGGTCAGCTCAGCAGCCCACTGCCACACTACACCCTACAAACCCTCCCTCCCTTCTCCCCATCGCACAGCATGGTCTCTTCCTCCATGTGTGCATGTACATACTGTATAATGACATTCTGCTGCTATAATCACTGAACCACCATCCTGTTGCCCTATCTGCCCAGTAGCCCTGTGTAAAAGTGCCATGATTGAGTTGCCTTTTTGAAAGTGCTCAGTCATGGTCACTGAATACCGAGCTACCCTCCAATTGTTCTCACAGTGCTGTCATGAAACAACTAATACTATGCCAGCATTACCACAGTGCACCCTCATCAGTGGTACACATAAAAAGCACTCTGAATGTAGTCAATATTCCCTTATTTGTTTTAAATAATAGGGTTTAGCTATATAATAAATCTCCTGCATAACATTTTGTTTTAAACAGTTCACACTCTGCTGAAGTCAATCCTTTCACTGTGGTAGTTGGGCTGTAAACTGATTTTGCACATGTACTTTCTACTCCAAAAGTATCCTGTCTACAGACAGCCAATCAGGAGAGAGGTTCCCATGCTACAATGTCCCATGGGAATGGGGTAGCAACAATTCTATTGTAATAGTCTCCCATGGACATCATAGCATGGCAACACCAGAACAATGCAACAAGACTGCCTGAGGAAGTTGAAACAAACAAACACAAAACCATTCACTTAGGCAGTTTGTGTGGGTGCCAGCTTCAATAGAAGAACTCCTCTCTTGAACAAAACACACAGAAAAGCTGCACAACCAGGGAAGAATTGAAAAAACAAAGTAGTAGTCCACAAAGTGATAAGCAAATAAAATAATTTGTTTTAAATTCAGTACATTTTATTTAGCCTGATTGAGACCAAGTACATGTCACAGAAAGGATACACATCAGTAAACAACACAAAAACAGAAGAAAGTATCCATCAGTTTTGAGGAACTCTCAATCAAGTTACAATTTTAATAATAATAATACAACAATCCTCCCAACCTCCTCCCCACCCCCATCCCTTCTCCTTGGTATAATATATATATATATATATATATATATCAGTATGCCTAGGATGACATTAGATATAATGTGGCAGCTGGAAGACCATAGCACCATGTACTTTAGTCATAATTAAAACTAAGATTATGGCATCAACTGTGGTAATTCCTGAAGAAAAACTATAGATGTAGCACAACAAGCATCCCCTTCTGTCACCCTGGGTTTAATGTTAGCAAGGTATAAAGAAGTTCCCAGATTTGTTTGTATTTAGTGTGTGACTGTGACATGCTAGCGATGGTGTGCTCAGCTTGGAGTGCAAACAGTATTTCCTGAAGCCACTTCCTATAAGTGGGGATGGTTTGATCACACCAATGCCACAGGATAACTTTTTGGTGCAGGCTACTATTAAGGCCATATGTGGCTTCTGATTACCCAGTAACATTCTGGAAAAATCACCAAGAATACATATTTCCAGGGTAAGAGCCTGGTCAAGGCCCAAGAGGGATCCATACAGTGTTTGATATCATCCCAAAAGGGTCTAACTTTGTCACAATGCCAGAGAATGTGAAGTAAGGAGCCCTTCCCCTGACACCTAGTGCATGTATCTAGGAGCAGCCTGCCCATTTGGTGTAGTTTAATAGGGGTATAAAGCAAGTTATGCAAAATCTGGAATTGCATAAAACAGTATCTGTCCCATTTTATGTATTTATAAACTCCTTTCCAGATGAGGGGCCATTCTTGTGAATGGTCCTGCTGGGGAAGGCCTGGTCCCAATAATAGGGAATGCCTATTCTCTTTCAGCAAGAAGATCCCAAGTTGTGTGCAAAAAAAGATATAGTGTGACAGGTAGGGTGGACAGTAACAGAGGATACAGTAACTACTATATTCCTTGGACCAGATTCCAGTCCCAAGATGACTGAAAAGCATATGACAAAGTTGTAAATATTTGAAACACATGGATATGGACCAGCTGTATTTCTGCTGTGCATCCTTGAAGGTAAGAAGCCTATTGGAAGACAGCAGGTGTTCTACTGAAAGAGATTCCAGGGCAGGCCAGGCAGACCTAGTCAGTGATTTCCCAGCAATCTGGAGGTTCAGATTTTCCAGTATGGGTTGTGTAATATCCTGGTGGAGGCTTAGAGTGAGCAACTGGCATAGTTGCTGATGGGTGTAAAGTGAATATCAATGGGGATAACTTTTAAGGGGTCCAGAGTATTCCTTAGTGGAATATACAATAGGGATTTGAGGCACAAGCCCCACTGTTGGCTCAGAAAGCCCTCTATGTCAATCCATTGAGGAATATAAAATGAATGTGAAATCCTGAAATGGAGTGATTGCAGAGGGAGACTCGAGTAGCACTGTATAGCCAAGTAATACAGGTAAACATTAGGGACTTTTAATCCCCAGCCTCCCTGGATCTCATTAGTTTTACCAAGGATCTAGAGAGGCTTCCCTGCCAGAGAAAGCAGAAAAAATGCCTATTAACCTGGACAAAGCAACTTTTGGGAAAAGCCAGACCAAGCATGAGAAGGGGTTATAAAATTCAGGAAGAGCATTCATTTTGAGACTGTTCACCCAGCCTCATGGGGACAGAGGGAGTAACGACCAATGGTTAAGGTTGTTCTGTATTTGGAAGTAGTTGGTCCAGGTTATATTTTTAGTTTAAGTGGGTCAGTACTGAGGTATAAACCCAAGTATTTTAGCTTGTCCTTTACCCAGTAAAGTCCCAAGTGTTCTACAGTGATACGTGAGTGGAGGTGTTCAAGGGCATAATTTCTGTTTTGGGTAGGTTTAGTTTATAATTAGAAAGGAGCCAAATAGAGTAATAATGTTGAAGGCTTCTGGTAGAGAGGTAGTGGGGATATGATATGTAGAAGGATGTCGCCTGCATATACTGAAAGTTTATATTGTGAAGGGCCTATATCTATACCTTGGACCCATGGGGAAGAATTAATTTTCAAATTAGGGTTCAAGGTATAGGTTAAATAAGAAGGGAGAAGTGGGCACCCCTGCCATGTTCCCTGCTGCAGGGAAAAACATCATAAAGTGCCCCATTACAGAAAATATGGGCTGAGGGTCTGGTGTACAGTATTTTAATCCATGTTATAAATCCACGGGAGGCCATATTTGGGAGCAAGTGAAACAAATATTCCCATGAAACTTGGTCAAGGCTTTCTCTCCATCCAGAGATGCCAACACAGCAGGCAAAGTGGACTCTCTGAATGCAGAGACGAGATGCAGAATTTTCCGAATATGGTCAGATGGCAGTCTGCCCGAAACAAAACCCACTTGTTTTCTACTGAGAAGACATTCCCAAACTGCATTCAATCTGGTGGCCAATATTTTTGCTAGTATCTTTATGTCCACATTAATTAAGGATATTGGTCTGTAGTTGGTCACCAACAGAAGATCCTGTCAGGGTTTGGGCAAGACAACTATAGTGGCAGCAGTGAGGGAAGTGTCCATGAGACCATTCTGAAAGAGGTATTGAATAATTCCAGAAGGTATGGAGCCAGCAGGTCCTTAAACCTCTGGTAAAAGTTAGTGGAAAACCCATCCTGACCAGGGGATTTGTCCTATGTTAAAGCTTCTATTGCCCTTTGACTTCGTCCAGGGTCAAGGGGCTTAACACATTCACCTGCACTAGGCTTAGCCTTGGCAATTCAAGATCCTGGAGGAAGATGTCCAATGCAGAAAAGTCCAGTGAGGTTGAAGGAACGTGTAAAGAGAGCTGTAAAAGCTCTGGAACTGGGAGACAATATCTTTGGGTGAGTTGAGTAGGTGACCAGAATCTGACCTGATGGATGGAATGATCCAGTCATCCTGCTGGCTGTGCGGACACAGTGTGAGGAATTTGCCAGCCTTCTCCCTTGGTCAAAATATTGGGTCTTAGTTTTAGAAGGGATGTTCCGCTTTCTCCCCATAAGAGACTGATACTTTGCTCTTAGAGTTTCAAGGTGCTCCCTGCTTGATGGTGGGCAAGAGTCTGAGAGTTCTCTCTCAGCTGCACAAATGTGGTAAAATGGAGGCTGTGGCTTGGGAAAGTTCTTGTTTCCTTCTGGTAGCTAGCCTAATTATTTCACCTCTGACTGCGCATTTGAAAGAGCACCAAAGGGTGTCCAATTTGGGCATTGTAGGTTGATTAAATCAGAAAAATTCTGTTATAAATGACTGTAATCTTTCAACTATATCTGGACATTTTAGTAAGAAATTATTAAGGAGCCACAGTTTATCTTTTTAACTCATTCACTCCACAGAAGCTCTGAAGTTGCACCACTTGTCTCCTGTATACTGTTAATAGTAAATCCTGGGCCTTTCTAAGCAAAATCAAGTTATAGTCAGCATGCCACAAACAAATCCTAATGGCTCAAGAACCGTAAGTGCTAGACACAAAGTATGAGTATAAAGTTATTCAGCACAAAATTACCTTTCCAGTGGTGGTATGCAAAGGATAATATGTAATTTCATTTTTTTCTATGCTGGTTAAAACAGCAAAACATTTTTTCCCACTAAAACAAGCATCATAAGCCATACACACCATACCATAAACAAATACGAATAACTCCTAAAGTATACAAGATATACACAGAATATTAGTGGCAATGTTGTTCAGCACAAAATTACCTTTCCAACAGTGCTATGCAGTCAAATATATATTATATTCTGTTACATTATATATTGAAATATATAAGGACTCCTCCAGACATTGTCAGGGCACACAGGAAGTCAGTAGCTGACTTCTGTAGGCGTCCTCAGGACACACCAGTGTATTTTACTGATGCCTACAGGTGTCAGCTAGGAGACAATGAGTTAAATGAAGGGTCTAGGTTGACCTGTAGGAGGGTTGGGTGATGATCTGAAATTACCTTAGCACGGTAACAGCTGACAAGGACTCCTGGTAAAGCTTTGGTGCTCAGTAAGAAAAAATCAATGTGGAGAAGGAATTATGTGGGATAGAATGGGAAGAGTATTCTGTAGAATCTGTATGTATAAACCTCCAGGGGTCTATTAGGCCCAGAGTATCCATTAGGCCTTATTAGACCAGTTGGCTAGGCATGAGGGGTGACCCCAAGTAGAATTCCAATCTAGACCATTGTCTAGGACTATGTTCCAGTCTCCCATAAGTATTACAGGGAGGAAGTCCACTGGGATAAAATAGGAGGGTATTTGGGAGAATCCTTAGAGAAATAATTGCATGAAATGTTTTCATGCTGCACCACTAAAACTACCCAAGTGATATGCATGCTGCAAGTATGATCTAAATGTTAAGTTGGAACTGATTGCAAGCATATGGCAAGAGTGCAGCAAGCAAATGTAGAAACCATGATTTGTATGTTAAATTAGAAAGACTGCATGCATGTGGCATGCGTGCAAAAAAGCAAGTGGGTCACTGATAACTGCACATGTAGAAGTTAAGTGACTTGCTCAGGATCACACTATACACAAGTGAGAGTTGATGAGATTCAAACCCAGGTCTCATGAAACCAAGTATCCTGGCTTGTAGTTCAGTGCCTTTAACCACTAAACTATACTTTCTGCACACATATGGCTCACTTGTACTTCAATACATACTGTATCTGAATACATCTGCATGCATGCAGCATGCTTGTAACCAGTGTATGCTTTTCAGTTTTCTTCTCTCCCTCATCTAATTTTCACTGTTGAGCTATAACACACATACCAATGGAAACACATGTTTTCCCACCCCAATACACAAACCCACAAAACCACTTAATTACTTCTGTCTGGCCTGTACTCCTACTATTTTTTCTCCATAGTTTTGAATGCTTACCGCAAACAGACTTTAAGGTGCAAACACAACGTAGCAATAACTTGACACACACACACACACACACACACACACACACACACACACACACACACCCAGCAGTCCACGTCCATGTACACACACTATAGCAGGTATGACCATGTTGCTACTGACAACCCACCAGGTATAGATATAAGTAAAAAGTCTCTTACTTGAGTACTAGGAGCCACAGGCAGGAGTCTTTTCAAGATGATGTCCATAGGTCAGAGTGCTGGGGCATACCCCTTGAAATAAATGGAGTTATTTTCTATTACTGTTTTATATGTTATGATGGTGAGTTGGAGAATAATGAAGGCCACTGTTCTACCAACAAGGTCCTTGTTAGTCGAGCGGTGGCCTTCATTAATCTCCAACTTCCATCAATAATGTATAAAATAGTAATTAAAAATACCCCCATTCATTTCAATGGTGCACACCCCTGCAGTCTCCTTTGCCCTTGCCATAATGTGCCTGAGCATGGGATGTGGAAGTCAGCTTCATGGGGGGGCATAAGCCTGACTATAATGGGGCTCCAATTGTCTGTGCATACCATACCACTTAACTGTCCGTGAATGCAAGGGACAGCTCTAGAATGTCTGTAACATCTCTAAAAGGTACAACTTATTTGGTTTGACTGAAATGTGATACATAAATCAGGAAAAATTCAAATGTATAAGATTCATCTTTATATACCCCAGAGCAGTGCATCAGATTTGGTTATTAACCAATTTTTTCTGGCTGAAGTTCAACCCCCACAAAAAAAAAATAACTTTGTCCTGATTTTTCTCCCTGACTCTATTCCATTCAATACTCATCCCTATGGGTCATGAAGCCATCCAAAGGTGAAGAAACATGAAAACACATCAATATTTCAGTCCTTTCTCGTTCCCTAATCCTCCTGTTAAAAATGATTTACTTTTACTTACCCCGCCATATGGCCAGAACCTGCAGCCTAGCATAGTGTGCCACCAGCCCAGTTTTTAGTCCATCCCCTCGCTCCTTCACCAGAAGCTGGATGCTAGAACTGACCATTACAGGTCCCCAACGTGGTCCGAGACCAAGTCACCTTACAACATGAATCTACCCAACCTGGGTTTTTTCATTCTTTGGTTGCTGCTGTGGCTGCTGCCACACTACACTGATCAAGGCTTATGAAGGCCACCCGCACTGCTGTCACCACTGCTGCTAAGCCTAGCTTGCTTCCATGGGGGTCTGTGCTGTGTTTTTGTAAGGCAAGCCTAGTATAGTAAGTAGGTAGTCTAGTCTTGAGTTAGCTTCTAGCTCACCCTCTGCCCCTTCAGCTATCAGGAGATGGATACTCACTAAGAGTAGAACAACAAAAATATGCTGCCACAAAACTGCTATTGAGAGTTCAGTGCTCACTGACTCCTCCAAGCTGTAGTGTTCAGCCTGTCTACTCTGTGGTTGGAAAGACAGTGTCACACTTGCAAGGCTAATGCGCTTTTTCTTGGCTGGAGCTCATCCACATCACATGTGACTGTGCTGCCTAATACGTGAGAGAGTGGACAACACAGTACAGACACAGTCAAGTCTGGAAAGTACCTGCAGTGTGAGCATACACAGGCCAGGTTTGGCACTTATTGTGCAAAGATTAAATCCAAATTTAAAGCCATTACTGCCACACCATAAGAACAACCTAGGCACAAATATGGGGGGACTGCACCCTTGCCCTACCTAAATGGCACCCCTGCTTAATGTTACAAATTCATTCTCAGGTGCTAATGCAATAGTTTCCACTGTGTTCTGAGGTACTAATCTCCATGTTTCATGATATGTCCTAATCATCATGTGGGTTAGTGTACCTTATTGTCCCTTATTTTAGTGTCCATGTCCCTCATTTCAGTGACAAAATATGAGGTATGGAGCATGCTTCCAAGACCCTACTCAGCACAAGAGTGCTGAGCATGGCCATAGTGTATATGCTCAATACAGAATGACAAAGGGAAAGTGAAATAAAACAGTCATGGAGAAACACATTTGTAGCACTACATATGCATAAGGATTTGCATGGTCCAAAACAAAAGGATAGGCTTCACAACATAGCTGCCCCTCTTCATACATCTGGAAAGTGGGATAATGGCTGGCTATATCCTAGGCGTTTAATGCAATAAGCAAACAATAATTTACAGATTAATGGTGATTTAATGACAAAATCAAAAGCCATTAAACAACTTGCAAAAGGATCAGAATTAATGAGTTTTCCTAATTTTTATGGGAATTCAAATAAATGTATTTTAATGACTAATTGCTAGCAGTAGTATAAGAGATAGAAACGGATGTGTTTTTAGATGTGATTTGCACCAGCTTAGCTGCTGCACACATGGTAAGTATGTAGCATGTGAACCTGATGTGATGTTTAAATGATATTCACACTAGCTTAACTGCTGCACTTACGCCAAGTGTGCAACATGCTAACCTGATGTAATTTTAGAAGATGTTCACACCAGCTTACCTGCTGCATACATGTCAAGATTGCAGCATGCGAACCTGATTTGCCTTTTAGACCTGGTTCACATATGTTCACTTAGTGTTGCGAACCGCGCCAAACATTGCACAATTAAGCATGTGGCATGCATTCTGCATATACACACACACCTATATTTCTGTAAGGAAGAAAGGGGGTCCTCTAAATTAGGACCATAAACTGATCCCAGGATCACCTTTAGATGACCCAGTAATGCCCTAACAAATATAAATCTGCCCTGAGGTTCAGACATTTCCTGGAGTAGGCTGAATGGGACAGATATGGAAAAGAAAATAGCAACATCTCATTTAGGGAGTCCAGACCTGAACCGAATACCTGGCCAAATCAGGAATGTCTGAGAAGCATGATCTGAGCTGGAGGAAGATGTGTCTCTTGTAAAGGCTACATCCACCTGCAGCTTGCGAAGGTGGAGCAGAACTTTGGCTCGCTTTGTCGAGGACTGGGCTCCTTTAACATTCCAAGAAGAGTATCTGTATTTAGATGCCATATCATTCTAAAAATATGTTAGCTATTGAGAGGATTGATATGTGCATGTAAGAAAGAACCACTGTGCATTAGATGTCATCCTATAAGACTTCCAGACCAACCAGAGACGGGACCTCAAACCCCACCCCTGCCTCAGCCCAGGCCACCCACCATGAACTCAATGAAAGCATGTAACAGCAGTAGAACATTAATAACATAAACAAACACAACCCCAATTTTCCTACCTCCTCCCTCCCACCCCACCACCCTCCCTCACCCTTTACCCCATCTCATCCTAGAACTACAGCTATCCCTATCACAAACTAATTGGTGCATGAGGCTCCAACCTTGTATAGCTCCCTGCCCCTCCTTCTTGACTCCCACAAAATATTAACTAGTACGTAACCTATTTAATCTAACAGCAAAATGAGATAGTCTTATTTCTAAATAACCTAGAGAACATGTAATAACATCTAAAAGCTAGAACTTTAACTTTTCCAATCTATTGTAGGAAGACTATATGAAAACATTCATAAACAAACAAAACCTTGGGAGTGAAAGGTCCTGGTTGCCTACTAATTTGTATTGTTTATTTAGTCCATGTTGGATGTTTTTGTATTCCGAGCAGTGAGAGTGCAGGGTTAGGTTGGGCATCCAGGTAGTGTGAGGACTTGTGAGCCCAACTAACTATATTGTTTGTTTAGTCTATTGTTTGTCCATTTATTTCCTGAAAGCAATTCCTGATGGTGACTTAACATCCTGTTTAGTTTTCTTTTAGTTTTAGTTGTTTATATTATTTATTTAGGTTTTTGTTTGTATAGATTTGTGTTCTTAAGCTAGATTGAAAGTATTTTGGCTTTTCCCATGCCATGTCTGGAGTTCGGGATATACATCATTGTTTTGCCCCCCAGGTCATGCGCTATTAGACCTCCGCACTTCATGCCCTCCGCCTTTCTTTTCCCCACCATTGCTTTTTCAACCTACCAACGCTGCCAGGCTTTGGGTATTGCCCGTGAGGAGGGTGGGGAGGGGTGGGGGTGTGAATGGCGGAGGGTGGAAGCGCTGTTCTCGATCAGGGTAGTTAAGCCAAGAAGACACCCTGGGGTGAAATGGAGACTAGAACATGGATTTCCTTGTGTGGTCCCCATACCCAAGGGCACCTCCATTGATGGCGGGCAGGTGGCTAGGGCAACCCAAGAGTTCTGTCAACTCAGGCGGTGTTGTGCAATGCCAGATCTGTTGTGAACAAGACTGCCATTGTTACGGGCATGGTGGGTACAGCGGATCTGGCATGCATCACCAAAACCTGGCTGGATGGTAATGCTGGCCCAGTACTTGAGGTGGCGGTTCCAGCTGGGTATTCGGTGATAAACCGACCGAGATTGGACCACAGGGAGGAGGGATGCGGTCTGTTTAAGACTGAATTGGGTCTCTAAGTGTCCCAGTTGAGGAGACCAGATCATTTGAAGGTGTCATAGTGGCAGGTGGGGGCTATAGGTGGCTCTCATCTACCGTCCACCCGGGACGAAAGCTATTCATTAAGGAAGTGGCGGACTTCGTGGCTGACTCGTGGTTTGAGTCACCCAGACTGATGGTCCAGGGTGACTTCAGTGCCTGGATTGATGATGAACTTTTGCAATTTGGACAACACTTTATCCAATTGATTAATTCATTGGGCCTCATACAGGCGGTTACCTCTGCCACTCATAAACATGGCCATTCTCTTGACCTGGTTTTCCTCCTGGGGATGAAGGCCTCTGATGTGGGGTGGAACCCATCTGAAGGTCGGACCATTACACTGTGTGATTCAATTTTGCATCTCTCTTCATAGGCCAGCCCCTGTGGAGATGTTCAAGTACCGCCCCTTTATGGGATTTGACTCAGATGGTCTAACTGCAGTACTTGATCTATCAGAATTTCCTGTGGTGAGCAGGGATCTGGAGGTTTTGTCTCTGGGATATAATAACACCATTACCTCAGCACTGGATTCCATTGCTCCAGTCCGTGTGCATCTCTCTCACTTTTCCTCTGTCCCCGTGGCTTGATGGGGACCTGAGGAGATGCAGCAACAAGGATGCAGGTTAGAGGTTGCCTCAGAGGTTGCCAAGAAAGAGGAGCAGTTGGACCACAGTGGGGTCAGGAAGGGTGAGGTGGTGGAACAGAGGCACATCCCTCCAGTTGTGCCTCCACAATTCCTATGCCATTCTGGCAAAGTGTGGTTCCTCTATGGAGGCACCCGCAGTGGAGACCAAGGAGGATGCTGGGAACCTCCACAAAGGAGACCCACAGGAGGGTGGCAAGGACCCCACAGGGAAGAAACAACTCCTGGTGGGGACTGGACTCCATTGTTAGGAAGGTAGAACTGGGGAGGAAGGGAGAGGAGGTAAGGTGCTTGCCTGGTGCCATGGCTTGAGGGACAGGAGCAAATCCTCAGGATTGCCAGAACAGCTGCATAGGGAGGGAGCTGGATGTCATTGTCCACCTAGGGATAAATGACCTGGCTAAGAAAGGGATTAGAGAAGTGCAGGAAGAGTTTGTGGAATTGAAGAGGGCCTTAGACAAGTAGTACACATGGTAACCTTCTTGGAGTGCTGCCCATATATGGTATAGGAGAGGCTAGGGTGTTCTCGCACCATGGGATTCAATCAGTGGTTGAAAAACTGGTGTGGAGCTCAGAGGTTTGGCTTCATTGGGGACTGGGGTCCACCTGGAGTGATGCAAGCCTATACTGGCATGATGGGCTGCATCTGTCCAGGAGGGGAACCAGGATCCTAGGTGATAGGTTTAATTGCTTCATTGGCAAGCATTTAAACTAGCCAAGGGGAGGCACTGGAAAGGAGCATGGAAATCCTATCCCCCCAAAAATCACGGTAGTAAGTGCGGTAAACACCAACATAGAGGTGTCGATAGGGAGAAGGGCAGGGTAAATGGAGAAATTGACAAAGGCAAGAAGGACAGGGATGGGGCAAAAGGAGTAAGGCCATCAGGAAATGGAGGGTAATGAGTACCAATGCTCGTAGTCTGGGCAACAAGTTCCCTCAGCTGGTGGCCTTGATGGAAGAGGGATGCCTGGATATCAGTAGAGTCACAGAAACATGGTACACAGAGAACCATGACTGGGATGTTAACATACCAGGGTACATAACCTACAGGAGAGACAGGTAGGGGAGAAGAGGTGGAGGAGTAGCTCTCTATGTAAAGGAAGGGATAAAAGCAACTGAACAAAGAGTAAACAGGGAGGAGAGGTGCACTGTGGGTCACCTGGAGACTGGAAAGGGCACCACAATCCGTATAGGGGTTGTGTACAGACCACCATGTCAGGGAGGGAATGGACAAGGATATGATAGAAGGCATTCTTAGAAAGGCAGAGAAAGGGAGATACTGTTGATGGGAGACCTGAATATGCCAGATGTTAACTGGAGCACATTTGCTGCAGCCACATCCAAGAGCAGGGCCATTCTTGATGCCTACAGGTGGCAGGCCTCAGACAGCTAGTTTTGGAACCCACTCATGAGGGAGCAATCGTAGACCTCATACTCTCAAACAGGGGCAGTGAGAGGATCTCAGATCTAGAAGTGGGTTGCCATCTGGGAACAAGTGACCATCAAACAGTGTGGTTCACGTTAAACTCAGCTACAGAGTCAAGCCATACAAAAGTGAGGGTACTGGACTTCAGGAGGGCAGACTTTGGCAAGATGGGAGAGTGCCTCAGAAAAGCACTAGCAAACAGGCTAGAAGGGGGTGGATCAACAATGGGGAATCATCAAACTGCCATCACAGAGGCAACAAGCCTTTGTGTGAAGCAAATAAACAAATCAAAATGAAAGAAAAAGCCACTATGGTTCTCAAAAGAGGTGGCTGTGAAAGTCAGGAAGAAAAGATAGCATTCTGGAGGTATAAGGAAACACAGAAGGAGCAGGACAGAAAGCTGTACCAGTTAAGGCAGAAGGAAGCAGGGAGGGAAGTCAGAATAGCAAAGGCCCAAACTGAGGAAAAGATAGCCAACTCAGTTAAGAAGGGGATAAAACCTTTATAGGTACATCAGCGAGCGTGAAAGACAAAGGGAGGATAGTGAGAATGAATAAAATGAATGGTGGGTGGGTAGAGGGGACAGTGAAAAGCAGGGATACTGAACAAATATTTCTGCTCAGTATTCACAAAACAGGAGGGAAGTGCCTAATCCAATTAACAGAAGCACTCTTGATAGGGGTTGATCCCAGTCCTTTCACAGAAGAAAGGGTTCTGCAAGAACTCCTAAAACTGAAGGTGGACAAAGCAATGGGACCTGATGGAATTCACCCCAGAATTCTAAAAGAATTAAGGGGAACTAGTGAAACCACTGGCTACACTTTTTAATAAATCATGGGAGGATGGTGTGGTACCCGAGGACTGGAGGAAGGTGGATGTGATTCCCTTCACAAAAGTGAGACTAAGACAGAGGCAGGAAACTACAGACCTGTCAGTTTGACCTCTGTGGTAGGGAAAGTGATGGAGTCACTTCTGAAGGAAAGAATAGTTGAGTACCTAGAGGCCAGTGGGGCCAGGACCCAAGGCAGCATAGGTTCACAGTGGGAAGGTCATGTCAGACGAATCTAATAGATTTCTTTGACTGGGTGACCAAAGTAGTAGACCGGGGAGGGCTGTGGACATGGCCTACCATGACTTTAGCAAGGCATTTGACACAGTCCCACACAAAAAGATTAATAGCCAAATTAACCAGTCTGGGAGTGGGTCCCAGGGTGGTAGCCTGTAAAACATTGGCTGGACAACAGGACACAGAAGGTAATTGTAAATGGAGTCCACTCTGAAGATAGAGGGTTACTAGTGGGGTACTGCAGGGTTCAGTATCAGGTCCAGTCCTTTTAATGTCTTCATAAGTGATATTGCTGAGGGACTGGAAGAAAAGTATGCCTCTTTGCAGATGACACAAAGATCTGCAACAGGGTAGATACACAAGGAGGTGTGGAAAGGATGAGAAGGGACTTGGCAAGGTTGGAGGAATGGTCAGAAGTATGGCATCTAGGATTCAATGCAAAGAATTGCAAATAATGCACCTGGGAAACAAGAACCCAGGGAAGAATACACAATGGGGGAGGTAGTAACAACAACAAAAAGGAAAGGGACCTGGGGGTAATCATATCAGATGACCTTAAGGTTAGCAAGCAATGTGAGAAGGCAATAGGGAGGGCTGGGTATACTGGGATGCATGGGAGAGGCATCAGCAGCAGAAAACAGGAAGTTGTTATCCCTCTGTACAGACAGTTGGTGAGACCCCATCTGGAGTACTGCGTCCAGTTCTGGGACTCCATCTCTGCAAGGACATAGACAGGATAGAGGCAGTCCAGAGGTGGGCAACTAAAATGGTGCAGGGACTGCAAGAGAAGCCGTATGAGAAGAGACTAAAGGAGCTTAATATGTATACCCTTGAGGAAAAGAAGGAGAGGGGGACATGATAGAAACTTTTAAGTACCTCAGTGGAGTCAACAAAGTCCAAGAGGGTAGCATCTTTCAGAAAAGAGACATTCAAGAACAAGGGACACAGTTTAAAGATGGGGGAGGTTGAGGGGCAATGTGAGGAAGTATTATTTCACAGAGAGGGTAGTGGATGCATGGAACAGCCTTCCTGAGGAGGTTGTGGGGTCTAAAACTGTGGGAGAATTCAAGAATGCATGGGACAGACATAAGGCAATTGTGGGGGGTAGGAAGAAATAGGCTGTTGGTTAACTAGGATCTGCAGCTATTCCTGTAGGTAGGGAATTGGGCAGACTAGATGGGCCAAGCAGTCCTTATCTGCCGCCAAAGTCTATGTTTCTATGTAGAGCGGTGCTGGCGGAGAGTCTGCTTAGATGCAGACCATCTTAGACTGCTAGAGCATTATAGACTCTATCAGTCAGCAATTTCCTGTAAGAAGGCAGAATTCCTGTCCGGGGAAATTGCTGATGGCTCAGAACTGACCTACTCAGCTCTTTAAACTGTGGACAGGCTGTGCAACCCAGCCTGTCTACAAGTTCGTAGAGCTTTTTTCACAAGTGCAGTGTGATGAGCTTGCGTGGTTCTTTGCGGATAAGGTGGCCGACATCAGGATGGAGACCCATGCAGTGCTTTTATGGAGTTGCCATGGAACAGCGCTTGGTCACTATCCTCTTCCTTCATGGAGTTCCTTCGAATGGCCGGAAATCAGGGATGTTATGAGGATTGTCCAGGGTATGTGCACTACAAGCTGCAGTTTTGATCCGGATCCTACAGCCTTGATAATGGGCTGTAGTGATGTTATCAGCCTGGTTCTGGCGCAGATAGTCTGGTGCTCCCTTGACTCTAGTGAGTACCCCTGCTCCTTAATGAGGCAGTGGTGACACCTTTGTTGAAGAAGGCTTCTTTGGACCCAGACTCTTTCGCTAACTACAGGCCAGTCTTTAACCTTCCCTTTGTTGGGAGGTGACTGAAAAGTAGTGGCTGCTCAGTTGGAGAACCATATGACCATCCATAGTATCTTTGAACCTCTCCAATCCGGTTTCGAAAGAGGCACAGTACGAAACTGCGCTGGTTCGAGTGCTCAGTGATCTCCTGATGGTGAGAGACCAGAAAAATGGTCCATTTTGGTTCTGCTTGATCTGTCATCAGCATTTGACACCATGGAACATGGGGTTCTGCTCGAAGCACCTGAGATTCATCTGTGGGCTCTCTGGTTTGGTCCACAGATGGTTTACTTCATTTCTCACTGGTAGAATGCAGAGGGTAGTGTCGGGGTTTTCCTCTGACCCTCTCTCTCTGTCTTGTGGGGTGCCTCAGGGCTCAGTGCTGTCTCCCATGTTGTTTGTGGTGTACACGCTTCCCTCCGGAGTCATTGTAAGACGGTATGGGCTGAAGTTTCATTGCTATGCTGATGATACCCAGCTCTACCTGTCTTTGCACCAGACCAGGATGAAGCACTCTCTGTATTTAATAATTGCCTCATCGAGATCCAAGATTGGATGAGGACTAGCTGGTTGAAGTTGAACCCAGGGAAGACAGAGGTGATGGTTGTGGATCCAGGTCACTGGATAGAGGGTGGGAGCAAATCATTCCACAGGTGTATTCCTTGGGAATGTTGAGCTCCCTATCTCTGAACAGGTGCAAGATCTTGGGGTGATTCTTGATGATGGGCTGACACTTCGTTTGCAGGTGTCGGCCATCATTAAATTATCCTTTATCATCTGAGGAACATCGCTAGAATCAAGCACCTTGTTCCGATCCGGGGATCTGCCTGTGTTAATCCATGCCTTTGTGACCTTGCATTTGGACTACTGCAACTCCCTTTATTTTGGACTTCTGGGAGTTGATATCTGCCACTTGCAACTAGTGCAGAACTCCGCAACCTGATTTGATGGGGACTCCTCGATCTTCCACATCCTACACCAGTGCTCACGGGAGCTGCACTGGCTGCCAATTCAGTGGCAGATCACCTTCAAAGTTGGATTACTGACTTATAAAGCCCTAAACAGACTGGGCCCTGACTAGCTGAAAGAGCTTCTGGTTCCTTACACCGAGCATGACAACTACACTCGCCAATGAGAGGTTGCTAGAGATTCCTAGGGTGTCTTTAAAATCTTCTGGGGCCCTGGCTTTTATGTTCATGGCACCAACCCTCTGGAATTCTCTACCCCTTGGATTAGGGAGTGCATGACTGTGGGGTGCTTTAAACAAACATTAAAAACTTATTTATGGAATGAGGCATATGGTGATGGTCTCAAGATGGTGGACCATAATGGTTTTATGTTTTATAATGATGTAGTACTGTTTTAACTGTTTTAATTGTGTACTGCGCCTTGATATTGGAAAGGCACATTAAAAATAAAGTTTATTATTGTTATTATTATAAGTGCCTTTAGGCTGTTCCTGTTCATGTCATACACCTTTCCACCTATAATGCATTCAGAGATCAGCCCACTTTTGGAAATAACCGAGCCTTGGGTAACCTTGGAGACGAGAGCATAATTATATGCTAGTTGTGGTAGGCACTAACCAAGTTGGAGGTAGCCAAGAAACAGAAATTACTTAATAAGATGATCATTGCCTGTGAGCTATATATGAAATGAGCCCTCACAAGGCTGATAACACCCCCGCCCCACCGTCCTGTCACATAAGGAGGGCAAAGGTTTTGGAAGTTTGATGGAAGAGCCCAGGACCTGTAAACAATTAGCCCTTAACATCTCTCAATAACATGGAGGGACAGATCCATTCACACTGAGCCTCAAAGTTGTTGTTGCAGTCAATAGACCTGGATTTATTCTTACCCCAATGTAGGAAGTGCCCTCAGTGTAGGTCCATTGTGGTGCAACTTGGTAAGAGTCTGTGGGGCCTCAGATATGCCAGTGGGGAGAGCAGGGTATTATGTCAGTCCTGAAGCACTAATAGGTGGAACCCTGGCTGTTTACAATGTGAGGATGGCAGTTCTTTATTTGAAAAGCTGGCCACAGAATAGGGAAGTGTGTCAGGGCTTGTGGTATTAATAAGGAGACACGGAGTGAAGAAGAAAAGTGCTCACATTAGGCTCCCATATGGAAGTGTAGAATAGACCTCCATTAGATCCCCCACTCACCTATCTTTAAATAGGTCAGGCAGTCATTCTTTGAGGATATGAGTAGCAGAGTCCACCATCTCAAATGAATGGCAAGTACCTTGAAGGAAAAAACAAAAAGAGTGTGCACACGGACAAAGGTGGTGCTTAGAAACTACACCACAGTAAACAAAATCAAAAGTTCCAAACACACAACCAAGCCTTATTGAAGGCGCCAGACAAAGATAAAGGTTAAAGCTTACATTTTGTTGTGTACATAAAACACCACGCCTGACATGTTTGAAGCCAATAGCTCCTTTCTCAAAGGCTAATGTAAACCAGAGCACAGCACTCTTAATATATGAAACAAGGCACACCATGTGACATCAATATATTACAAAGTGAATAAAACACCAATTTAAAAACCAATTAAATAATCTATATTTTAGTGATTCACACATGGAAAATCCTCTGGCATATATGGAACAATTACTGGCCACTGCAGTGACTGAAAATCCATTTTACAAGAAACTGTAAATAATGATCCACCAGCTTCAGAAAACACAATCTTCCGGAAATTCAACGAGGCATTAGATAAAGAAGCCTTTAAATATATATTCAAGTTAGTAAGGCCCTTGCATCCTTTTCTCCGGTTCCATCAATGGATTCAGAGGGAAAAGAACTAGCCACGCTTTTAAGGTTGCCTCCCAATCACACTCAGTTTCTAATATATACAAAACTTTACAGGCATGGGACAGTAGGTTACCATCAGAGTTTGTCTTTATTGGGTAAGAGAGCTAGGAGTGTCAGAGGACCCTGATCTATGAAGGAAACTCTGGTTATCAATGTACAAATTCATAAAACAGGACAGAATCAGATTAGTTCATTTTAACATTATGCAGAATATCTATCTCCACTAGCTAAGCTCTTCAAGTTTGGGACATTAAATACTTCCATATGCAGCAAATGCAAGGGGACATCGGCTCCTTTATCATATGATGTGGTTGTGCCCTCACGCAGACCTTTCTGGCAATCCGTTAATAGTGCTTTAGATCCTATCCTGGTTTGAAGACCTTATTTACCCTGAAATCTGCTTAATAAATTATTTCCCAGGTGATATTCCCAAAGTTAGAAAGCACATATGATACTTATCTCTGCGATAGCTAAGCTAATAATTATGAGGCATTGGATGGAAGATAAGTCTCCTAATGTAATGGAGTGGTACAAGGAAATTGGCCAGGCATTACAATTGGAAGACACATTGCATCTATGTATAATAGATTTGAAGCTTATTTCTCTCTCTGGGATAGCCTAGAGACTCTACTGATAGCTTGGAAGCCATAGTAACGTGTAGTCCTATTATAGGTGAGACATACTAAAGATATTGGATAGTGTGTAGTCAGGGAGGGTAGGGGTGGGGGTTTTAGGTTATGGTATGTATTTTAGCGCCTATTACTCTGGTATGTTCATGTACTATCTAATGTACTGTGACTGGTGCTCAAACTAATAAAACTTGTTAAATTAAAAAGAAACACAATCTTTAGTAACAGTGTTTAGACATTTGGAGAAATTGACTTTTCAGTTATGTGGACTGTTTTGGAATAATACTAATTTGGAAACTTATTTAGAAGTTAAGCGAGTACCAAGAGGTCTAAGACTGATTAAAAATCCAGCTTGTGGAACAGATCATGAGTTATTTATGAAAGAATAAGGAGGAAATGTTAATAAATGCAAGTTTGAAACTAATTAAATTAATTGTTAAGTTTGGAAAAGAAAAGAAATTGTGTTAAGGGAAGAAGTTAGAAAGAAGTGTGAAGTACTTAAATTAAAGAATATGGAAGAATTTGATGAGTGGAATAAAAATTAAAAGCTTCCATTATGAAACTTGATCGGGATTTAAAGGAACTGAAAACCAATAAATTCATCAGAGACAAGGAGAGTGGGAAAAAGGCAATATTTTCAACTGGAAACCCTCCATAAAATGTAAAGGAATTTTAAAATACCAAAAATGTGTCCTTTGAATATGCTACAGAAGGAAGTGAATCAGAATCAGAGAGAACAACAGGGAACTTTTTGAAAAGATAGACATAGGCTGGACTCCCAACCAACAGGAATGTACAACAATCTTCCTACTCCTCCCCAGCTCCACATAGAAGTCCCAGATTTCAGGACAGACAGGGAGACTCTTTTTGAATGGAAAGAAGAAGAGAATATGATGAGAAATCGAAGAAAGACAAAACTACAGGGATCTGCACAATCACAATCGAGGGAGACCCTATCAGAGACAAACATACAGGTGGAGGAAACAACGGAGGAGAGGTAAGACTGAAACAAATTATTAATCTATCTAAACATTCCTTAAATGACTCGGAGATAAGTTTGTTACAGAAGGGACTGAGCTTTGCCCGTACTAAACATATGGACAGAGTGGAGACTTTGGTCGATTTAGTCCTAAATTGTAGAAAACTTGATTTAAGAGCCTTTTTTGAAAAAATGATTGTGGTACAGCTCCTGTTAGTAAATTTAAAACCCATCTTTTTTGTGCACCACACTGTGATACTGTGACTGTATTCAGGAATTCAGTAGAAAATGATCTAGAACAGTTCTTGAAACTCCTGTATTTTACTTCTCCAATAACATTAGTAAATTAGAGAGAGGCTATACATACCTTGCAAGCTGATAGAAATTTAATCATTAAAGCAGCTGAAAAGAGGGATGCTGTAGTCCTTCTAGATAAAAACAAATATGTGGAAGAAGTAAATTGACAACTGAGTAACAAAAGATTTTATAAAAATTAAAACAAGATCCTACAGTGGATTTTAAATTCAGTATCAATGAGACCCTTCATAGTGCTTTCAAACAAGGCTTTATAAATAAAACAATGATGGAATTTTTAATTACACCTTTTCCTATTAAAGCTACTTTTTATGTTTTACCTAAGGTACACAAGATCCTGAACAACCCTCCGGTCGACCAGTTGTAAGTAGGATTGGCTCTGTCACTGAGCCCTTATCTAAGTATGTTGACTCCTTTTGAAACCCCTGGTGACATGTTTACCCTCATATTTGAAAGACACCATGGAAGTGTTAAATCTCATTTCTGAATTAAGGGTAACAGAGGATATGTATTTAGTTACAATGGATATAGAGGCTTTACACCAATGTCCCACATGAGGGGCACTGGATGCAGCAGCTTTCTATCTTAATAGGAGATTATGGTAACAGTACCCCCTACAGAATATTTGCTTAAATTACTAGAATTTGTTTGACACAGAATGATTTTTATTTGATAAAGAACTATATTTACAGGTTAAGGGTACAGTGAAGGGGCCACATGTGTCCCTTGGTTGCTGACCTTTATGTAGGTTTATGGGAGGAGAAAGTAACTTTGAATGAACAGTACAATCCCTTTTGGAAACATTCGGTGAGTTTGGAAATGTTATATTGATGATTTATTTATAGTGTGGAATGGGGTCCTTACAACCTTAGAATCATTTGTTCAATTTATGCATCAATCAAATCCGCATTTAAAATTGACATATACAAGTAATAAAATGAAAGCTACATATTTGGATTTGTTAATTATAGTAGATGAGACAGAAAATTTACAAAGTACCATTTATAGGAAACTCACTGATAGGAATACTCTGCTATTAGCAAATAGTTGCCACCGCCCCATGTTGCTAATAATATTCCTTTAGGACAATTTCTAAGAACTAAAAGAAATTGCTCTACTGAAGAGTTTTTTCTAAAGGAGCAGATGATTTAACAACATGACTACTTCAGCAAGGTTATGAAAAAGCAAGATAGAACAAGCCAAAACTGTGGCAGAAGTTAGAGAAAGGGCAGATTTATTAAAGAAAAAAGTGTCCTCTTACATATAGAACAGTAATTTAATTATACCATGACATACTCAACACAAGTAAAGAAGTAGAAAAAATACTTAGGCGTCATTGGTATGTGCTGACAGCAGAACCTAATCTAAAGGAGCTATGTGAGGATCTGCCTCACTTGTGTTATAGGAAAGCACCCACACTTAAAGATATTCTTGCACAGAGTCATTATGTTGATAAACAGAATACAACATGGTTACAGAAAGCAAATGGTTGTTATAAGTGTCAGAGATGTGTTTTTATAAACATGTGGAACAAACCAAATGTTTTTCAATAAAAGCACAGAACGGTCTTTATGATAAAACAATGTATAACCTGTGACACTGAAGGTATTGTCTACTTAGCTGTTTGCTGTTGTGGAGCCTACTACGTAGGCAAAATGAGAAGAAAGTTTAAGGACAGAGTGGGAAACACATTAGAGGTAGAAAAGGTGATCCTATGTATGCCACTGTTTTACATATTTTAGAAGCTGCTGATTCTCGGCAATATTCTTTTAAATTCATAGCTGTGGATAAAGTAAATTGAAATCCGAGGAGATTTTGAAAATCTTTTATTAATTTGAGAGAATTTTGGATACTTAAACTCAAAGCTAACAAACTTCCAGGCTTAAATACACATCTGGATATTAGCCCTTATTTCAGACAGGGCAGATAAAAAGATATCTATTAATAAGCAGTAGCTGAGCAATGGCTCAAAAGAAAGAACTATGGATTGTACAGATGTAGTGAATTTAATTTTCTGTTTTACTGTGGTTCTATAGAAATTCTATTATGGATAAAATAATTTAGAACCATTACTATGGAAGTTTGTTGCCCAGTTTTGAAAAGAATATTTGATGTTTATGAATTTAAGATTAACAATGTTAGGAAATATGTGCTAGTTAAGTTAGTCCTTTTGCCCCCCCGTTCTTACATACTTCTTTATTTGTGTTATCTGAATAGTCATTGATTGGATTCTATTATTTTTTCTCTCATACTTTGTACTTTTCTCTTATGTCTTGTGATTTTAAATGGTTTTGTTCTAGTTTGTAATTATAAATGATGCATCCATGTGGATCAGACCAATTGCTTATGTATTAGGTTAAGAGTTTTGGAACAAAATGTTAAGCTAAAGTGTTTAATTAAGTATGGGTGGAATGTAATTTAAGGTGATTTGAATCTATTAAATGCTTAGCAACAATCACTATATGTGATACTAAATCCTAAAATATAGATTATTTAATTGTTTTTAAATTGGTGTTTTTATTCACTTTGTGATATATTGATGTCACATGGTGTGCCTTGTTTCAGTATATCAAGAGTGCTGTGCTCTGGTTTACATTAGCCTTTGAGAAAGGAGCTATTGGCTTTGAAACATGTCAGGCATGGTGTTTTAAGTACCCAACAAAATGTAAGTTTTAAACTTTATCTCTGTCTGGCGTCCTTCAATAAGGCTAGGTTGTGTGCTTGGAATTTTTGGTTTGTTTACCTTGAAGGGAGATCCGTAGGCTGGCTGGGTAGAGCATCCTGAATTTAATCCCTGCAGCAATGAGCTTAGTTACCACAGGGTGGAAAACTATGCATTTCTGTCAAGTACCTGCTGGCAAGCCCTGAGCAATGTGCAGTCTGGTGCATTCCCACACAATATCCTTTAAATCCTGTGTATTTTGAAGTCGTGCTACTTGTCCAAAAGTTTAGAAGCTTAAGTGTAAGGAGGCAGGAGAACCCCTGGAGGTTGGGATGGAGAGATTGGTGGGCCTGCTTCACGATATACTTGGGGCCATTTGGAGAGGCCAGCTGTTTTCTCTACAAAGTTTTTGTGTGAACTGGATTGGAGAGGTCCCTCTTCTCCTTCAGGAAGACCAAAAATAATGAGGTTGTTCCTCTGGTTCTTCACTTCCAAGTCCTCCAACTGGCTTCCAATTTCCTAGATATTGGCATAAGGAAGTAGACTCCAGTTCATTTCTGTCCTTCCATTTCTCCAAAGATGTTGTTCTCACTTATACATCCCCACCCATTTGCCCATGTCTCTGAAATCAGGCGCCAGTGATTTTAGTTCTTGGTGAGTGTTTTCAAGGAGTCCTTGAAAGGTTCAAACTCCTGCAGGAAGTGCTCCTCAGAGGGAGGCGGGCACTGCCATTGTAGTAGGAGGTGGCCTGAACTTGGATTCTGGACCCTTGGGCATTTGCTTGCTTGTCAGATGTCTGTGGGGGTGCCACTGGGGTGCCGGTAGCATCTTGACCTCCGACATCTCTGCTGAGTTTAGGATGTTTCTTACCTCTCTGATCACCAGATGCCTCCTGGATTGTAGCTGCAGACTATCTCTTGAGATAGATGATAAGGACAGAAAAGGATAACATTTTAATCCATATCTTTGGGAGAGCAGGAGCATCCAAGAAGAGCTGCTACACTGGTGGGAACATCACGTGACTCTCGCAAATAAAATAATCTGTTGCAGCAGAGCTCCACAGACAGTGGCACTATACATTTCAGTTCCTCCACATGACCCTTCATCAGGGGTGCATCTTTGTGTGGAGGCTTAACCTTATATACCATTCAAAAACAAATCAATTAATGTGTGATACCACAAAGCGAAACACCTATCAGCACAACCAAAGGTGAATTAAATAAAATCCCTAAAATAATGAAGGAGTATGAAACCATAATAAGCAGTATAATTGCATAAATAAATCAGTTAATCCAGCTGTGATAATATGACAAAATAATATGGCACAATAATATGTTTCACAAAAATAAGGAGTAGGATGGATGTGGGCCTGTAGAAAAAAACCCAAAGTGCAACTAGTCAAAAATGTATCATACTTAGGAACCTAATTACAAATGATATGCCACAACTGGCAAGTAAAATTACCCCCATGATAAAAGTTAATGAATGCACTGATATTACTTGGGCCCACAAGGTTTTCCTTAAATGGGGGTTTTATCACTCTGACTTGGAAAGACTTGGAGTCTGCAAATTTCTCCCCCCTGTTGGCCTCCCCTAGCAGCGGAGGTCCAGCAGTGAAATAGCTCTGGCTCACTCTCAAAGGTAATGTGAAGCTATCAGAATGTTTATGTTCTCCAGGGTGTCGTACCTACTGAATAATCTTGCCATTCCTTTGACCTCAAAACTATTCAAGACCCTAGATAACTTAATCGCTTCTTTTCTATGGGAGGTAAAAGTCCCAAGATGGGGATGGTCAAAACTCCATGCACCTTGGACTAGAGGTGGACTTGGTCTCCCCTGGCTTGTGGAATATCACTTGGCCTTCAGAATGGCCCAAGTTACAGCTTGGTTTACTCCCCACCTCAACCCCCTCCACAGTGGGTAGCATTAGAGGCTTCCCTATTAGTAGATAATCCCCTCTTCTCTCTGCTCTGTGGTGGGAAGCTAGTAGCAAGGGACATACTCCAATTATGTGGGAAACATGCAGGGCATTGTGGAGGTGATGACAATCACTGGGGTCCCGAAATCAGATCACCACCCCGATTAGATATGCCCCACTATGGAACAACCGCCTTATCATGGTTGATCATAAGCTGCTCTCTTGGCCCCATTAAGCATCAAAGGGCATTCGGATGTTGGGGATCTACTACTTCAAACTCCTTGGTGTCAATGTCCTTTGAGCAGATCAAGGATAGATTTAGGGTAGGCCTCTCAGACTTTTGGAGATTCCTACAGTTGAGGAGTGCTCTCTCTTCTCTTCTCAAGGTCTCCCCAGTACAAAACTTGTGGGACTGTCTGGGAGCTCTTCATCTCCAGAAGGGCCAGGTGTTAGTGAGTATTCTATATAAAACAATTAGGGATGCCCAACCGGATGAGTGCAGCTTGCTAGTAGGGTTGCCTGGGAAAAGGACCTCCTCCACCCAGTATCCCCAGCAGTGGTCACTTTGCATTAGAGCACCTCACACAGCCTCGAGGGACTCTAAGAGTCAATTAATACAACTGAAAATTTTTGAGATGGTACAAAACCCCAGCAATGGCCATAGGATGAAGATCTTACCGCAGGACCAGTGTTGAGCAATGCCATCCTCCCCTGCCCATCTGCTACATGTCCTTTGGACCTGCCCGACCCTGCAAAATTTCTGGACTCTAGTCCTAGGGAACTGCTCAGGATAATTGGGAATTTAATCCAGATTCAAAATTACTCCCTCTTACTAGGAGACACCTCGGCGTAAATCCACTCCCCCTCTAGTGCAGCATGGATACTAGTAGCTGTGATGGCAGTTAAGGCTGTTTTGATGTGTTGGAGACA
This sequence comes from Neoceratodus forsteri, assembly GCA_016271365.2. NCBI lineage: Eukaryota > Metazoa > Chordata > Ceratodontiformes > Ceratodontidae > Neoceratodus > Neoceratodus forsteri. The sequence goes on from CM057456.1 coordinate 1,877,319,078, forward strand.
GCCTACTCCCCAACAGTTTTACAGTGGCACTCTGCTATGTCCAGATTGGCTAATTTTGAGAGGCTCTCAGCAGCGACAAGGGCCGATTGGACAGATACTATAAGAAATGGGGTGCTTACTTATACTCCCACATTTGCTTGTTTGCTCCCCACCATACCAACCCCCCGAATATAGCTGATGGTATAGTATGTTTATAGTATATTTAGGCATCTTGGCTGTATGGTCTTGTCTCTACTCCTATTTTTATATTGTTGCATATTTTTGGACCCTTATGGTCTTTTGATCCAGTCCATTTAACTGGATGGACAGACTTATCTGAGCTTATGCAAGGGTCTCATTATGTAGCTGCTCTTTTGTAGATAGGTATATTAGTGGATAGCAGACAATAATGTTTTGGAAGCCTGATATAAGACTGGAGCAACTCGCTGTTTTAGGCAGAGGATCTAAGACTATTAGTTTCTTTACTGAGTGAGACCTTCTTCATGAAGTTTGAAAGGACTGGTATTTTGCAATATGCTCTAGGAGGCGCCTGCTTAAAGATTACTACTGCGGTACATGTCTGTAGATAATTTTTGTGTTCTGAGAACAGATATGTATACACTGGGCATGTATGGTTATGTTATATACTGTATATGGTGTTTGAAGGCGCTTAGTATGGCTCTTGATATCTGATAAACTCAATAAAATCTTACATGATAAAAAATAAAGTTAATGAATGCAAACTGGCAAGGACTGGAGAAGAATGCAAAGTATTTACAAACTATATAAAAGTCTGAGTGGACAGGTTAATTATGATACAAAACACTATCCCTGAGTATGGAACAAGGATGTATCAAAAAGTTAAAATACTGTACATCAAAACTGTGGTGGACAAAATTATGTCAGTACCAAAGCACACTCCTATGCAGAAATAAACAAACCTGAATAAAGGCTGACAAGTTACAAAATTCATAAATTGAAGAGCGAGGAACTAGACAAATAAGGACAAATAATAATAACTTAGATAATTACCATTAATAATTTTTATTATGTCTAATATTGTAGAAAACTGTAAAAAACTATGACAGGAAGAGTAAAACTGCAGTGGAGAGGGCAGAAAAGGGGTGAGGAGAATTAGGATGTGCAGACAGAACATACAACTCAACTGTATTTTTATGTAAAAAGGAGTGATATCTACTGTTTCATTGAGTCCATAAGGTTTTAGAGATTTCAGGGTATAAATCCATCAAGTTTCCTTTGCAGCAGCATTTGTTTCCAGACTCCACCTCGAGGGTGAGAATGCTGGTTTGAATGCCCATAAAATGAAAGCTGCTCACATTGTTATTGTGGAATTGGGTAAAGTGTTGTCCCCTGGGTGACAGGAATACCATATAGTATAGAATGTACATGATCCTGTATTCTGGTCTTTAAATTTCTTATTTACATCCCACATATAGTATCTTACAAAACAAGTAAGCACATTTACAACAAAATTGAGTCACAATTTATAAACTCCTGTATTTCAACTTTACCCCCTCCCAGATGGAAAAATACATTCCGGTTATTCCATATTTACAAATACTGCATCTTCCACATCTGTGGAAGCCTTTAAAGTAAAGGTGGCAACCAGCTGGTGTCACGGTTTCACTTATTTAAACACAGAACTCATAACTCTGTCTCCTGTGGTACTCTCTCTACTAATTAGTGACTCGTGGTTTGTCAACCACTGCTTGAAATAAAATGTTATCTTCTTTTAACACTTGCCAATATCTGGTTACAATCTTTGACACCTATGGTGCTAAGTCATTAAATTCAGTAACAAAGGTTACTTTAGCCTCACCTGCCTTTCTAGACTTGGTTCTAGCAATGAAGATCTGTTAGTGGTATACACTTTAGCCACAGCAGTGTCTAGTAAAGATCTAGCATAACATCAATCAATGAACTTGTTATACATTTCATTTGCATGCTGTTCAAAGACCATGTCATTGGAACAATTCTGTCGTAAATGGATAAACTGTCCATAGGGAATGGCTCTAACTGTGTGCTCAGGATGAGCACTGGTGGCTAATAAAAGCATATTGCTACTTGTGTGTTTGGTGTGGTTACTAGTTTGAATATTCCTGTACTGTCCACTTTGACAATTATGTCAAAGAAATTATTTTCAGTTTCATCAGGGTAGCTGTAAACTAAAGATTCAAATTATTCTGGTTAAGCTCATGGACAAACTGTGATATCATCTCATCAGAACCATCCCAAATCACAAAAATATTGTAAATGACTCAGAAAATAATATGCTCAAGATGGCGATATCTTTCATGGGCAAACACCATAGCACCCTCCCACCAACCCAAAATAGGAGGACACCATGATGGTGCCCATAGCTATATCATGAACCTGCAAATAAAAATCATCATCAAACATAAAATAGTTAGTAGTCAAAATTAATTCAGCTGCTTTTAACAAAAATCTTGCGGGTAACTGACAGCAATCGGATTGTGTCCAAAGCGATAGTCAAAGCTTGTAGCCACAAATCGTGCCTAGTAGATTAATCATAATTGTTCTCTGTGCAGTGGGGTATTTCATGCGGTTCTTACCACATTCCATTCTGACTCGTGCTGACACTTTTAAACTACTGCTCTGTAGCTTGATGAAGTGCAGCACACACACTCTCAGCAGCAGTAAATTTTCAAGAAAGAAAAATGGCACTCTGACTGTACAACCTATACACTATGTGCTGACTAAAGCCATCCATCACTAATAAAACATTTTTATTCACTGTTTTGTTTTTAAATTGGTGGTATTGCTCTGTCTCCTCAAACTGTTCTCACTGGTGCTGTCATGAAACAACTACACTATGCCAGCATTACCACAGCTCACCCTCATCAGTGGTATACATAAAAAACAACTCTGAATGTAGTCACAATATTCCCTATTTGTTCTAAATAAAAGTGTCAAACTATATAATAAATCTTCTGCATAACACATTGTTTTTAAAAGTTCACCTTTGTGCTGAAGTCAGTCCTTTCACTGCTTTGGTGGTTGTAAACTGATTTTGGACATGTGCTTTCCACTCCAGAAGTATTCTGTCTTCAAACAGCCAGTCAGGTGAGAGTTCCCATGCTACAATGTCCCACGGGAACTGGGTAGCAATAATTCTATAGTATCAAGTTCCCATGGACATCATAGCATGACATCGAACAGTGCAGCAAGACTGCTTGAGGATTATTGAAACAGAAAACTATTAGTGCAAAAAATTCCTTTTATGATTAAATGCTGCAGTAGTTCTGGTTAACGTTTGTATTATGTCCATTGCATAAAACAGGCATGTCCATTGTGATGGTGGAGTATGTGATATCGTATTTCTCTTCATTTGTGTTCAGAGACCTCTTGACCCAGCACTCATTGTTTCACCACTCATGAGGTTCAAGAGGTCACTGAACACTCATGATAAGAAATATGTTATCACACAGTCCACCATCCCATATCCTATTTACACACTGCAAATGTGGTGACAGAACCCTGAAGCAAGCAACAAGGCACAAAATGGTGTTGGTTTCTTGTCCTGAATCACACACCCCAGTGCATTGAGAGGAATGTGGCACTTGTACTGTGTAGTTCGGTTAACTAGAACAGTGGTTCAAGAAAATGAACCGTACCCTGGAGTGTCTTACTAAATTTGTTAAATTAGGACAAATCAAATTTTATAAAACTATGAAAGATACATTTGAAGTGTTTTAGTTTTTGATCTTAGAAGTAAAAAGTAGTTTGCTTCACCTATATGTTAGCGGCTTGTCTTACAGGTCTGCGCCACTAGATAGTGCTGTTAGTTCCGTGGTCACCTCTCTCTTCTTTGCCACACAACTAAATTCTCGATTTTTAGTTTCAATTTAAACCACTTTGGAAATTGAGCCCCCAGTGTTTTGCCACCTTTGATACAGTGAGAGAAAGAGAATGGGGTGACTCTGTTTGCTTGTGCCTGTGCTTCCCACTTGGAAGCCTTCTGTGATGTTTGGTGGCAAGTATAATCAGAACTGGGAATGGAAGATAATGCAATCTGTGCTGCTTCAGAGAAGTGGGGTTTACAGCTGTTTGCCTTTTCTCATGTTGACTAAGTAATGCTGTTGGGAGAGACCATCAGAGAGTCAGAGACTTTTGTTCTGTGGAGCTAGGAAACCAAAGAAAATCAGCAGTGGTGATTTGGGAAGTCTGCAAAAGATAAAATAAATAATGGAATTAAAGTGTTTGAATTTTGTGATATTTTTATTTTTATGTGAAAAGTTTGTTTTTACTGCTGTTTGAAGATAATGGCAAACATGTTTTACTCTAAAAGATGGTTGCCAGAATGTTTCATGAAAACACTTCTGGCGGGCATTGATACCTGGGTGAGCTGTTTTCTGTTTGCTAGAAAAGTGCAACTCTCTGGGTTTCTTTTCCTGCACCACATTGCTTCAGAAATTTCTCAGCCAATCAGGATACAGGGAATGCATTACTCATTTTATAAGATATCAGAAAAAACATGTTCAAAGAGAGGATTGCAATGTGCAAAGCGTGATAGTGTGGACACACAAATAAAATGCATTGAGTGCAAAAGTAGGCATAGTAGGGACTACAATATGCTATCCACATTAAACATACCATCCACGCTTCTAACCTCAAATAGTGCTCTGCAAATACTGCTTGTGAAAGTCATGCCTGTAAATCCCACAAAAACAGACAGCAGACAGCAACATCAGCCAGTACAATACAAAATGAAACACAGATGGAATTGCACACATGGTGAGACAAATGCAGATGTCACTGTAGCATGCAGTGGATGAAGATAATGATGAAACCAGTCCTGGAAGTGGCACTAAAGATGGTATGCTGCCAGCAAAGTGTACCAGGAATGATACCCTTTCAATATACTCTGTGATGACCAGATCATGGCGGTACAGATTGAACAGGATCATGCTGATGCAACTCTCTGAGTTGCTGCATGCTAATCTTATTGTCCCCATCCACAGAAGTCTGTGGAACTGAATGTCACTGCAGTCATGTTGTACTGACCATAGGAACCTTCTGAATCCCTGCCACTGACACCACAGGTGTCACCCAGTACACCATATCATACCTTCATAGCCAGTTCCCAGATGTACTGCTGCAGATGCTGGGGATTCTATCGCCTTCCCTGCACACATCCTGAGAGAGTAAGGAGCATTCAGTTCTGCCATGTTGGTCACATTCCAGCCATGTTACTGCAGGTGTCCTTTAATATGCCTATGTAGCAATCTGTACCACCACTACTAAGACAGGGGCCAATGCCTACATCAATATGAAAGGCTTCAATTCCATGAACATGCAGGTGGTGTGATGCTACAGGACACACAATCAATCTCCTGGCACAGTTCATAAGAGGGCCCATGATGCTTACATCTGGCACAATTCCATCCAGTGCCAGATGTTTCAGGCAAGACAGATCCTGGCTGCTTCCTCCTTGGTAAATACACACAGATGATGCAAATAATAGGCCAAGAATGTGACATGTATTTTACTCAATGCAACCTGTTTTGTACCCATAAGTGATGGTACCTACCCCTGCATACTAGGATGATAACACCTGTCCTGCATCTTGCATCTGCATCTAAACAATATTACAACAGAAACATAGAATGTGTCGGCATAAAAGGAATGATAGACCCATATAGTCTAATCTGTTTTCCTGCCTACTACTACATCCTGGATTCTGTCTGGTCACAGGTGTCCCTCTCTCCTCCCTTACCTCCATTAATTACATTCATGTGCCTATCCCATGCATGTTTGAAGCTCACCACATTCTTTGCTCCCACCACCTCTTCTGGCAGGCCGTTCCAGTTGACATCACCCTTTCTGTGAAGAAAATTTCCTCACTCTTAAACTTCCTCCCTCAAAGCTCATAGCATGCCCCCCATGTTCTCGTACTACTACTCCTGTGAAAATCCCTCCTGCAAGACTTCCCTCCTGCATTTTGTTCACCCCTCTCATAATTATAGCTCTCAGTCATTCCCTCTCACTCTCCTCTCCTCCAGGAGTACATGTTGAGCTCCCACAGCCTCTTTTATGGTTTCCTGTGCAACCCCTCACCATTTTAGTAGCCCTTCTATGCATCACCTCCACCCATCAATGTCCTTGCAGAGGTGTGGCCTCCAGAACTGGACACAGTACTCCAGGTAGGGTCTCACAAGTGAACGATGCAGAGGCAACACCACTTCCTTCTGCTAGACAGCCCCTCCAAATGAGGCTCACATAGCCTCATGCAAGAACACGGAGCAGGTCTTTGGTTTGCTTAATATTTCTTTATTTCAAATGTTTTACCAGGAAACAGCCCAGAGGTGCTAAGGGTTGGGAGGCTGGATGCCACACCTTGCACCACGCTGGTGTCCTGGGTTCAGGAACAAGCCCTGGTCATTGGGGGTCGGCAGGTAGGACTAGGATTGAGCATCTGCAGACTATTCTTCTAGTCCTGGGGTGGGCTGGGGAATCTTTGCCGCATTATAGTGGCTCCTGGGGACACCTAGGGGCACTGCAGGCATCAGAGACAGTAGAGGGGAGCACGGCGGATGTCGGCCACGTTGTGCCTGGACATCATTGCGTATGTCTGTGCTCCAGGGGCCAGGTAAAGAGGAAAATGGCTGGGCGCGACCATGCAGCTTGATGGCTGCACTCCAAGCCACCTGGAGGACTTTGGCAGAGTCCTGTCGGGGAGGGTCCGTGGCTGTCCTGGTTGGCAGAGGCAGAGGGGCCCTCCAGCAGGAGGCAGACTGCCGTCCCAGATCCTCCTGGGTGCAGTTTGAACTACCAGCTCTCCGGGTGGGCAGAGCCTGCTGCTGGATGCCCCAAGCCATGTGTGCCACAGCAAGGTGAATAAATACATAATAAAATATATATATATATATATATATATATGTTTTACCAGGAAAAACATACTGAGCTGATAACAGCTCATTTCCAGATGGGTCCTGGGAATTCATTTCAGATGCATTTCTGATGCCTTAATAGATCTGGTGGTAACCTACAATATTGTCCAAGTAAGGTCTGCAAAATAGACTTTGCCTGTTGTATCCTGTGAGTCATTACAGAAACATCAAGCATATGTATTTGCTGAACATGTCTTTGTGGCTCATCATACAGGAATTCCCTACATAAACCCAGCCAACATTTCCAGGCAACAATTTTCATATAAACCCTAAACTCCAGGAACACTGTGTTCTCTCCCAATTCTCCCCTTTGCTTGACTCATCCTCCTTCTTCCTTCTTTCCAGTTTGGTTTAAGGAAGTCCTACTCCACCTTCACCTCCCTCCTCCAGTTCACTGACACTCTCCTCTCTGGCATGGATCAGGGTCTGGTCACCCCCACTATATTTGTTGACTTGCCCAAAGCTTCTGACACTGTTGCCCACCCCGTTCTCCTGAACAAGCTTATAATAGAGGACTCTCCACTTTTCAGCTTGGTGGTGCCACTCTGAATTAGAGATTCCTCACCCTCCCAACTCCCAAGCTGCTCAGGTATCCCCAAGGGTCCATTTTCACCCAGTTCTTTTCTCCATTTTTCTAAATGACTTCCCCTGCCCATTACTCTTCATCCATTCACATGTATGCAGATGACAAGGTACTCTTCACTGCTGGTTCCTCTGCCCCTGCCATCATGGTTCAGCTCCAACTGGACATTAACAATGTCCAGCACTGGTTCAGTGAAAACCAGCTGCCCCAAACGCAAAGAAAATGGTCTTCATGACTTTTGATTAGGCAGAGGTATGGAGGACTCACTTCTCTCCCTCTTTCCATACCATTGATTGGGGCAGTTATTGAAGCTGTCTCATACTTAAGTGCCTCGGTGTCTGGATAGATCATCATCTCAATTTCTCTGTTCATGAAGATGCAATCAACCAGACTTTCCACCCCAATTATAATGCACTTTACAGGAATAAGATGAGCATCCCTCTTTCTACCCCCAAAGAGATCCTCCTAAAGATGATACTCCCCATTTTGGCTATGGTGATATCATTTACATTGCTGCCATCAAGTCCACCTAGCCAGATTCCCTTTTTCACTCCTTCTGTAATTTTTCCTTTGACAGTCCCCCATGCACTCACCACTGTTCCTTGTATGCCACCCTCTGCTTCCCCACCCTTGATGCCAGGTGTCTTGCCCACTGTGCCTCCTTTATATCCAAATTCTGGACAGGCTTCATACTCTCTTACCATTCTTCTCTTTTCTGCCCATTACCTCATGATACCATTAGCACGCTTGCTCTCACTCTCACTGTCCTCACAATTAAATGCTCTGCTGGTGCAGCATCCTTTCCACTTCCCTAAACTCTGGGATTCTTTCCGCTTCCATTTGTTCTGCTTCATCCCTTCACTCATGATTTCCTACCACATCTGCAGTTGCCCCTGACAATGGGTCCTAGACTTTTGTCCACTGCCTCCCACCCTGCACTACCATTAGTATAGCCTTCCTCCCTCAGATTTCTTCCATTACCCCCACACCTACTTAGTGTTGCATTGTTACTAACTGCATATTGGGGCTAGGCATGAAAAGTATTTTGCCTATGTGCCACGGATCCTTGGCATGTAGTCAGCCCTACAATTGCAAGCTACGGACAGGAGGCCCTGTGGTCCCTGGCGGCATTCAGCAAGGGTGTGCTCCCCTTCCACTAAAGCCCCCCACAGGTTGTGAGGCTCGAATGTGGATGGTCCCAGGAGTGTCAGGGTGTGCCCGTACTCTACACCATTCACGAAGGTGCAGACTGTTGGATGAGGGGGTATAGGATACGGTGGCAAGGGACCCTCCGTATCTGGTGTGCACTTCTCTCCACAGAATACCCCCACTGAATGTAGAACAGTTGAGACCCCTCCTGTCATGCTGCTCCAGCCTTCCAGTCAGGCAGGGAGGGCTGGGCACAGCCAGTCACCCAACAATTTTAATTTTGGGACCCACTCTGTCCCACACTACCCTGCTCAGTGCAGATTGGGGATCCACTATAAGAACAAAATGGGCATCCAACTGGATGCCCGCCTGTGTCCTCCAATTCACCCCTGCACAGCCAGTGCACTGGGTGGGTGGGGTTACAGACAGGCACTGTGTAGCTGGTAATCGTGAATGCCAGCCACTGTGCACCTGTCTGTGGATGCAAACTAAACTGGCTGAGTATGTGCCTCATGCACATATGCTGTACCCTTTATGCATTTCCCCCATTGTTTTTATTGCCCTTCTTCTGCACTTGTATTGTATACATATTTTCTGCTCAGAAACATTGTCTGTGATGTACTAATGTGTTGTATTTATTTACATATTATTGCATTTTCTGAACACTGTATTGGAAACAGCACTGTGGGGATGCTGTGGAGCCAGTATGAAAGATGCCTGGAGTCTGAGCTCTGCATTTTACAAAGAATAAGTTGCTAAAATAACTACCAAATCAAATTTGTGGCTGGAACAAAACCTACCCATCAGGAACATAAGTATTCAAGAACACAATGGGCAAGCTGAAATCTGCACAGACTACTGGTGAGGTAAAAAGAGCAGCCAAAATAAGGGGCAGCTGGCCCAGCACAAGATTGTCACCACATGAAGGAGTAACTGAAGTGGGAGCAGAGAAATGCTTCAATCCTTGGGTTAAACAAGCAGTTGTCAATGCTGAATGTTTGCTTGCTAATATTAGCATTGGATGTGCAGAGTTAGACAGATGCAGAATAGGAATGGCAGTGAAGTATTGAACTCACACCAACCCACCCTGCAGAGATGGACAGGCATTGGGGTGTGCCTTTGGGTCATCGCCCATGATGCTCACGGCATTTCACCTCACCTATCCTGTAGACACCAAAAATGTTGAGGTGTGCCTTGGGGTGTTAGGCTTCACAGTCACCCATTTCATAAGGGCATACGCTGAAATGGGTGCAGTATGGAGAATGGGGTGAGTCTGGGGCCAAAGAGTCCAAGGCACACCTGGATGCCCGTCACTGGCTTCAGGGTGTGGGGGGTGCAATGGCATGAGCATTACAGCCGGCAATCCAAGGCACACTTCTGATGCCTGTCAGTCTGCACTGGGTGGGGCGTTATGGTTAGAAACCCTAACACCCAGGCGTTTGTTGGTATTTGCACTACAAATTTTCAACATGGCCTTTTGTGACCCCACCTCCTGAAAGCATTTGGGACCTCTGCTCATGAACAGTGGCACTGTGATTTTGTTAATGTGTCCCAAACTTTGATTTCCACAGTGACGTGTCATTCTGTGCCAGATGTGTGAAAACACAGTTTGGGAAGGATGTGAAAAATGACAGCTGTACCATTCATAGGGAGGTGTGAAAAGATGGCACTGTTGAAAATCTGTAGTACAAATATTAAAATGCTCGAACATCTGAGAGTGCGTGGAAACTACGCAACACATGCTTGTAACACAGTCATTTAGTGGTATTATTTCACCAAATTTTCAACATTGGCATTTGTGACCTCTGCTCATGAACAGTCATATGATTTTTTAATCTGTCCTGAACATTGATTTCCACAGTGACTGCACCATTATGCGCTAGGTGTGCAAACACACATTTCGGACAAGAAGAGAAAAATTACAGCTGTACTGTTCATAAGGAGGTGTGCAAAATGGGCAATGATTGAAATTTGAATAAATAATACACATTTTAAAGTTACGAGTGTGCGTGAAACTGCGCAATGCATGCTTGTAGCTGTCATTTTATGGACTTTTGTCACCAAATTTTCAACATAGGCATTTTAGGACCTCTGCTGATGAATAGTGTCACTGTGATTTTCTTAATCTGTCCTAAACACTGATTTCCCAAAGCAACCATGCTTTTCTGCACGGAAGTGCAAAACACATTTTAGCCAGGATGTGAAAATGACAGCTGTACTGTTCATAAGGAGGTATGAAGAAATGCTAATGTTGAAAATCTGGAGTGAAAATATTACAAATTCATGAACTTATAGTGTGTGTGGAAACTGCACAACGCATGCTCTAAGCTGATCATTTTGGAATTTTTCACCAAATTTAACATAGGCTTTTGAGAGCCCACCTCATGAACAGTGACATTGTCATTTGGTTAATCAGTCCCAAAGATGATTCCATGCAGTGACCATGAAATCACCTTCGGGACGAATAATGCCATGACAGTGACTGAATTCATGAGGAGGGTCCCAAGAACCCATGTTGAAAATTTGGTGCCAAAAGTCAAAAATGGCCGAGATATCCACATAAGTTAGAAAAAAACATTTATACCATTATACAGCTTACGGCATTTCTTCAGTTCATGGTCAGCTTTGAAGAGTGCAGGCGTGTCCCGGTCCACTAAAGATCATCGCGCCGGGCTCCAGAGGTAAGTATGGGGTGAGGGGTGTGGTAGGTGAGGTGCATGAGGGTGGCTGCGGTTGGTGAGGGCAAGAGACTCAATGAGGGACCATTTTCTTTTTACAGGAATTGAAAAAAAAGACACACGCGGATTGTAACACACTGGGGTGGTCTCCCAGCATGCCACCTCGATGTCTGTTGAAGTGGAACTGAGGGGATTGTACCACTATCAGCCATACAGTGTGCTGGGGAGCACATGAGCATGCTGTACTGGGATCCCAGCATACTACCTGGGTGTTTGTTGGGGGTGGCTGGAGCCGGCCGGGATTGGGCATCCCCATCGGACATCCTGATGTGTGCAGGGAGGAGTATGCATAGGCCAAGGGTGATTGGGCACCTCCTCAGCACCACGACAAATAAGGAAGTTACATCATGCCAGCGGGGATTTGGCTACCCTGTCGGCAAATGAATTGGGAGGGCATGCCGACAGGGGATTGGGCACCCTGTTGGCTAACAGGGACTGGGAGAGGTGGGCTATGGCTATCCATCGGCCCAGTGGGGACCTTGAGAGGCCGTTGGAGAAGCCATCACCATGTTTATTGAAGGGGATACCAGACAATGCAGCTGTAATTGGCTGCTGCAGTCAGGGACCGTCCATAAACACAGCTGATTGTTCAGTGATGAGGCACTCCCTGATTGCAGAGGTCAATTTGTTTGAGCATAGTGGCATGCTCATTAACTGCTGTCATCAACAGCATGCTCCTATATTGGCATGGCAGAGGCCAGCCCAAAATGGACTGCTGCCATTCGCCACAACACTGCCACGCCTCCATAACCCGCTACTGAAGGAAGCTGACGCAATGTGTTTCTTGTCATGCAGGCAAAGCAAACACAAAAATGAAGGAATGCCTGGTGTCGGTCATCACTATGAACAATAAATTTGCTGCCATTTCTCACAGATGACCACTCTGAAGATGACAGTAGAGGGATTAAAACAGAAGTTGAAGATATTCAGCAGCAGATGGACAGATAGATCACTGTGTCAGCACAGTATGCCAAGGATTCTAAGGTGACTAAACCTACCTTGAAATTTTAGAAAACTGAATTCACTCTGAGAACTCTGCCTCTGTTACTGAAAGACTGGCTAGTTGAACAGCTGAAAGCCCTCACAGTGATACAAAGTTGTCTGATACTGAAAGCTTTCAGAGTTAAACTTCAGGGCCCACAAGATGATAATATGCCACATGCAGTATTAGCTACTTTGGACTTAGTAGCTACTTGAGACAGGGTACCACAACTCCAAAGCTCCACCATTCCTGCTACTTGATGGTAACCCAGTTCTGTTGTTTCCAGACATTTGTTATGCCACTCAACTAAGAAAAACATTTGATGGAGTTAGTGCTTTGCCCAGTGTGCTGGATGTGCCCAATGGGACAGGAAAAAGTGTGCTCAGTGGTTCACAGCCTTGGTGCTAAGTGAAATTGCCAGTTCTGCATATAAGCCACAAGACAGGAAGATCCTACCACTCCTCCAAACACTTGTATTATAAAGTGAAGCACTGACCAATGTGGATTTTTAATTAAATTTATTAATGCCTTATACATGCATTGCAGCCACAGAGAACTGCCAGCATGTGAGGCTGGATGTCCTCCACTCCTTCTTTCCATGCAAATCTCTAAAGTGGCTTACAAAGGCAATGTTTAAGCCTTACCAATCCACCAGATACTAGTAAATGGGCTTGTGCGGACATGTGAGCAGAGTAATGTAGTAATTTTTTTTGTTAATGTAATAATGTTGTTGTCATACATGGACATAAAACATGGCTTTCTATATCACATACCCAAACAGGGCCACCCCAGAAATAAAAAGCATGTCTCTTTTGGTGACCCCAAGAGACACTGCCATTCATGTAGGGCCTGGGGAATGCCTAAAGGAACAAGTCATGAGCTCAGCCCTGCCTTGACAGTTCATCTCCATTGGCATTTTGCTCTACTTTGGTGCTGAATGATCGTATATAACTGTGTTACCAAACTCCAGTGAAATAACTTTGTGTTTTACCCGCTAGTCCTATGGAGCCATGTCAAGGGGTTATGATCTGTGACCACAGTGAACTCCCTTCCATTAAGATATGGTTGCAGCATCTGATGGGCACACACAATCCCTAGACATTTCATCTCAACTGTGGGATATGACTTTTCCCTGGGCAGAAGATTCTGTCTCAGACACATTATAGGGTGCGCCTCCCCTACAGTGTAACTTGGCTCAGGACAGCACCCAGCTCATGGTCCAAGACATTCACATGTACTATGAACTTTAAGTCATAAATGCAGATAGCAAGCACTGGTGACCCACATAATACCCCTTTAACTGTCAGAAGGCAGACTCACATTCCTCTGATCAGAGAACTTTTCAGGCATTTTCTTTTCATCAGGTCTGTTAGGGGCTGAGCCACATCACTGTAGTGAGAGAGAAACCTCCTGTAGTACCCGTCTGTTCCAGAAATGCCCTTACCTGTTTTTTAGTGGTGGGTGGGTCAGGCATGGATGGCATCAACCTTGCTGGCTCTGGACAGATGCATCCAGTGTCCACCTGGTGCCCAAGGTAGGACACTTCGCCATGCCTACTGGCATTTCTTCACCTTAACTGCCAGCCCTGCATCCTTCATTCTGTGCAACACCTCCCTCACATGCCTGACATGATCCTCCCATGTCTGGCTGTAAATGATGATGTCATTCATCTAAGCTGGTGCATATTGACCTGCCCCAGTCAGGATGTGATTCACAAGCCTCTGGAAGTTTGCAGGTGCATTTTTCATCCCAAATGGCATTACTCTGAATTTGAATAAGCCATATGGGGTAACAAAAGCAGACCTTTCCCTGGCTGCGAGGGGTTAACGGCACCTGCCAGTAGCCCTTTATCAGGTCTATCGTGGTCAGGAAGTGGGCTCTCTCAGCCGCTCCAAGGTCTTATCCGTTCTGAGCATGGTGTAGGCATCATGCTCCATACAGATGTTGAGCCTCTGCTAGTTGATACAGAATATGTGGTACCACCCTTTTGGAAGATCAGGACCACGGATTAGGCCAGGGGCTACTGGACTCCTGGATCACTCCAAGGGCCAGCATCTCCTGAGTTCCTCCAGCATGGTCTTCTTAACCCCTAGGGCACCCTGTGAGGGACTGCCTCAGCAGAACTTGGGCCCCAGTGTCCACGTGGTGTTCAGCCATTGTGGTGTACCCCGGATTCCCCATGAACATGTCTGCAAATTCGCAGCACCCCCTCATTTCCTTGGCCTGAGCCAGTGTCAGCTGCCTTGAGAGGGTGAGGTTATTCGCTAAGGAACCCTCCCAGGCTTCTCTGAGGAGATCCACCAGGGGATCAGCCTAGTTCCCCTCCTCTGGAGTGCTGCACATGGCAAGAATCATTTCCTCCCTATCATAGCATGGCTTCATGAGTTTTCATATGATATACCCTCTGCCTGCGCCTTCTGTCAGGCAGCCCTACTATAGTTAACATCACTCAGCTTCCTGATTGTGAGAATAGGCTCTCCCATGCTGCCTGCAGTTTATTGTGTTGGACTGGGACAAGTACCATCACTCGCTGTCAACACTTGTACTCCTGGGCTTTGGCCCTACAGTTTGTACCAGGCTTTCTTTTTTTGTTATTTAATATGTTTATTAAGGTTTAACACATCTTTAGACATATTTTACAGGCATCTAGACAGTCACCCTTCCAACATCTGGGATATACTGCCTAGCATCTATTATTCTATATAAAACTTCTATTAAAACTTGTATTAAAGTCATTAATGTTATCATTTCTTATAGTGTAAACCATTTCTTTGCCCATTATAGGGCACACAACTATGTACATTTAAACCATAACTGTATAAAAAAATGTGGGCGATGGAAGATAGTGAGTTTCTGTTGCAAGTATTCCCACCAAAGGGACTGGGACCCACTATAGTATCGAGAGCTCGTATATCATAGGTACACATTACGTATCCTATGTCCAGCCCAATCAGACTTCCCAAACACATCCATAGTTTCCAGTACATACCTTTTTGGTGGCACTCCATGTGTGTTGACTCTCTTTGTACTTACTCCCCACCTTCAGGATATCCGAGGCCCACCCTGCAACCTCTATTCTCTGAGGGAGCAAGGCAGTAGGTTATTCATGTCACTCCCTGTCTTAGTGCCTTAGCTTCTGCCACTGGCAGTGAATCAATATATGGCCCCAATTTATTATGAAACATCTCCTCCATGCCATGTCTTTGATATGTCAAGTGATCTAGAGCTAAATTGTCTATCACCGGATTCTTCCACTTTCTCAGCATCCGTTTAACATGCAAGACCTAGGTGTTTTGGATGCACTGCCTTGCAATTGTCAGCAACACCCTCATGATTCTTGGATATGCTTCCCACCTTCCTCTTCCCTGTCTTGACCCTCAAACAGCAAAGATACCGCTGTGCCTACCACCCGTATATGCATAGCATCAGTCACCGTTAGTGTTATCGATTGACCAGAAGGGCAAAATTCCTGCACTCCTGAACATAGTGCACATAGGTGCTCTGGGCATCATTGCATCTACCACATGTGGGTGGGACCGTCGGGTGGAATTTACTAACCACAACCGGTGGGCAATACAGTCTATGCAAAAACTTGAACTGTAATTCTTTACATTTATTGCATAAAGGCAAGCCCATGAGTGTGGTCATGACTGTAGCCCAGTTTCGTCTCTGATATTCAGCTCCTCCAAATCTCTTTCCATAGTCCTTTAACCCTTGTTGACCTGTCTGGAAATAACTCCCTATCCTGCCTTACTGACCTCGTTATCAATCCCTTTGGGTTGGTAGTGCAGTCCACAACAGCTCCTCCAGTGGCTCCAGAGGCGTACCACCCCACCCCTATTGAGGCCGAACCTCATATTTGGAAATACTTACACCTGTGGGTGGCTGGTATTCCATATTGCTCCCTTATGTACTCAAACATCCTTAGCCCCCCCATATAGGTCTCTCAGATAGCGCATTCCTCCATCTCCCACACCCCAAAGCCCCATCCTCGTTCCTGGTAAGAAGTCTGGATTGACTACCACTGGCACCAGTCCCATGACTTCTCCTTCAGCTCCTCTTCTCTTTTTGCTTGCTCCCATGCCTCCAGTGTCTATTCCACCAAGGGTTCCTCTCTTCATCTATAATATGCCCTCTTGCCCCCTGGTTAAGTATCTGTCAAGTGAACTGGTGTTCCTTCCCTCTCTAGGTCTACCCAACAAGCCGCCTCTCGCTGTACCCAATCTTGTATGTACCTATTTCGTATGAACAGATAGTATCCCTTGAGATCCGGGAAACCCCATCATGGTGGTGCCCTTTAACCTTGCTATACTCATCCTGGGCCTCTTATTCTGCCAAATAAATTAACTGAATTCCTTTTCCATAGTTTTAATGTCTGCATTTGTGAGTCCCATTCGCAGCATCTGCTAACATACAGAAGCCTGGGAGCACATTCATCTTCAAGAGGTATGCATCCCATACATGATATGGGCAATGCTCTCCATCTCTCCATATCTGCCTTTATTTTCTGCATCAGGGGACATAATGAGCCCATATAGCCTAGCCAGCTCCCTTCCACTTTTATCCCCAGATACATGAAGCTGTCCTGCACTAATTTAAAACCCCAGGTATTGTCCTCCTTCCCCTGGGCCCAGATACTCTGAATAGTTCAGACTTTGTACAAGTTAAGCTATATCCCATAAAGCTTGCAAATTCATGCACCACCTTCAATATAGCTGTAATTGTAGTGTTCAGCTCAGTAGTGAACAAAGTCATCTGCATACAGAGAGATTTTATGGTGTCCTCCCAACTGACTCTGCAATCCTTTAATCCTCATGTCTTCCCTGGTCCAGATAGCCAGAGGCTCAATGGCCAGTGCAAACAGGAGTGGAGACAGAGGGCATTCCCTGCTTCATCCCTCTATTCAGCCCAAACATGGTTGAGTAGCCTCCATTTACCAATACTTGTGCCTTTGGTCCCTGATATAGCATCCCAACCATCTTCACAAAAGGTCCCCAGCCCAGATTTCTGTAGACCCCAACAGTATGGCCACTTAATATGATTAAGGCCTTCTCAGCATCCATGGACAGCACTACCACTTGTCCCGGATGCCAATTTCTCAATGAACAACACTGAGTAACCTCCTCATGTTGGGTACAACAGTCATCCTTTCATGAAGCCCATTTGGTCTGGTGTACTAACTGTGGGCAGACCTGCTCCAATCTTTGAGCCAGTGCCTTAGCAAAAATCTTTATGTCACAGTTTAATAAAGAGATATGATCCACACTCTGTTGAGCCTTTATCTGACTTGGAGAGAACACAAATCAGTGTCTTTAAACAAGTTGCAGGCAACCCTTCCCCTCTGCCGCCTCCTGCAACATCCATGCCATGGCCTGCTAATTTCTCTCTTAATGCCTTATAATATTCTATCACACATCCATCCAGGCCTCCCGCCTTCCCATTTTTCATTTGTGCTATCACATTTCCAATCTCTCCTGCTGAGATGCCTCCCCAACTGCTCTTCTGTAGCTCTGGCATCTGGAGCCCTCAGGAACCCAGAGTCAGAGTCTCAGTGTTGTTGCATTCCACCTGATATAGAGATTCATAAAGGCTGAAAGCCTCCTTATTTGTTACTATGCGTGTGTGCCTTGCCTTTGTGATCTCTCACCATGGTCACCACTGCGGTTCCCCTCCTCCCTCTTGCCAGTCATGCCAGGATAGCCCCTGCCTGTTTCCACATTCATATAGCCTCTGTCTGGCATAGAACAGAGATGTACAAGCCTCAGCCATTAATAATAGATTGAACATTCCCTTGCAATGCCAGCATTTCCCCAGCAGTTGTTCACATGGTGCATCTACCAGTCTTCTTTCAGTGTCCTGAGCTGTTGCTCCAATGTCTGTCACCTGACCCTTCTTTGTTTCTTATGGTTAGCCACATACCCATAATCATGCCACTCATGTATGCCTTCCCCACCTCCCAGTAGATCACCATCAGTAGGAGATGTGGCCATGTTATCAGCCTTGTAATACCCCCACTGTGTCTTCAAAAATTCCTGAATTTCTCAGATGTTAAGAGGTAAGCAGAGAACCTCCACCCTAAACTGGGTCACCTTTCTTCCCTTGGGAGCAACCTCATGATCACCATGGCATGCTCTGATACGTGAATTGGGCCATGAGTCACATCCGCACACCACCATAGTTGTCCCTTGTGACATGTATATAGTCCAGCCTGGACCAGGTTCCATGTGATTGGAATAAACGTGTACTCTAGCCCCCAGACTGACTGCTTACCAAACATCCACTAGTTCTAAATCTATGACCCCCTGTTTCCATTGACGATAGCCCCTCATATTTTCTGGCTCCTCCTGAGTGTACCAGGCTGGGCTCCATCACGCAGTTAAAGTCTCCCTCAAGCACAGATTGGGAACTGTTCTCTAAGTAGGAGATCTAGAACCTTTTGATAAAACTCTGCATTAAAGACAGAAGGAGCATATATACTGGCATATGTGATCTGCTCTTCCCCTATCCTACCCTGAACAAAGATGTAGCGGCCTTCACTTGGGTCCACCACCACCCTTTCCACCTGTATTTGAAAATTCTTATGAAACAGTACCACTACCCTCTTTTGTGTGACTTGTATGCTGCTGCATGGCACATTCCACCCACCCCTATCAGTTTCTTATGCTCTTCCACTGTGAGATGCATCTCCTGCAATAGTGCTACTTGGGCCTATAGAGTTTTCAATGCCTGAAGGACCTTTTACGTTTGATGGGTTGTGAAATCCTCATTTGTTCCAAGAGATTACCACTGACTCATGTTCCATATTTGTCATATTTGTGGCATCTGCTCATTCTCTTACCTTCTGACATCCACCCCAACCTTTTTCTGGAATATCCACCAATACCTTTGGGTGACTGCATTGTTTGCATCAACATAGATATGTACATATACATTTTTACTATCTCCTGTGGCCTTTGTAAGCGTAGCCCATTCCAACCATTCCTTCCCACTCCTATAACATTCCCTGCAATAGGCAGATTCTTCAAAAACAACCAATAGCCATATACATAACATGTAACATTCTGTTCTGCCACTTCTCCCTAGGCAAACTAGACCCTTTATCATTATTATGCATCTCCTTCCTATTTCTCACACTCTAGCTGAGCTCCAGAAGGAGTTATACCATTCTCCTCCACCTAACTTAGTCCTAAACATGTCACTCAGATGCAGGTACTCATCATCTCCCCCCCATCTCCACTTTGTCAGCACTCTATATCTATTCCAGTGGTCCTCCTCTCAAGACCCCACATTAGATATCTCTGACCTCATGGTCTCCCAAAGATGCCTCTCTTCCCATGTTTCCTCCACCATCATAGTAACCCTTGCAAGTTCCCTCTTTACTTCCTCTTCCCTATCTCCAAGTGGCTGCTCTGCTTCCCTCCTTGCTTCAGGACCATGATAATGGGGCCCCTACCCTACCTGATCCAAGTTCCATTAGGAACAGGTCGTTCTCCACCTCTGTATGGCAGCCACTGCACTCTTCCTCCACCAAGTTGTAGCTCTTTTCATAGATCTGCAACAGAAACAGAAAACACACACATGAAATAAATATCATATAGACCTCTGCAGGCCCCCAAACTCTGGCGGACTGGCAATCACATCAATCACAGTTCCTACTATCACCTACCCTGTTGCCTCAGTCTCTGGGAGCACCCATCCTGCCCTTCCTTCACCCTCCCCTTCCATCACATTCCAGCCTTTCCCTCCTTCTTCTCCACTGTACAAGATAGTGTTCTTTAGTGGGCATTCAGCCGAGGATTGGCACAGGACATGAGGTGGGGCACAGTCATATACACGTGTACCTCACCTCCGCCTCTATGATAGCATTCATTCTCCTCTCCCCAACCATTGTCCCATAGTTCCAGGCAGCTTTGCGCTTCCCCACAGAGCTCTTTTATAATGTCCTGCAGCTGACTGGTCAGCAATCCTGTAACTCTCGCGGCTTCCATCCGTTCAACTCCTCATGGTGGGAGAGGAACAAGAGAAACCACTAGTGCAAATTAGCATGCCTCATAGCCCTAATGCACAGTAACAAGGTGGTCACTATCCCAGTCAGTACTTCAGCTCCCCATCACAATACTGGCTGGTGTTACATTTCCCTCCGAGCTGGGCCTCTTTGCTAATCCCCAGGATGCAGATGAGCCTGCCTGTCAATTTCCACATACAACTGGGCTCGCGCCATGTGCCATGTGGGTGGGAGGAAACTGAATTCCAAGTGTGTCCTGGTGGCCATTTCAAAATCCTTGTAACAGCAGTCCCTTATTGCAGCATCCTAGTCCAGTGTAGATTAATATGCTATGCCACACTCCAGCTGTCCATAACACTCTTGTTGGTGCTCCCAAGTACACATTAGATCAAGTTCAGCAACCTATGGGCGGACAAAGCTGCAGTCTAGTCACGATTCCATTCAAAGCAGTAATTGGGCTTAACAGAAAAGAAAGAAAACAACAGATCTAAAGCAGTCACTTATCTGTGTGGGCTATAGCTCTCTCTTGTGCCTCCTCCAGTTCTTGCAGGTATTGTTGAACTTTCTCCACCTTGTGGAATGCATGCATGGCTCCCTCCCTGTATATCTTTACCACTGCCGTGCAAAAACTGAAAGTCCACCTTGAGGCACAAAGAGCATCTAGAGCGAATGAACAATTATGCTTGCATTAGTAACTGTTGAGAGAAATCCTAGTGTAGAAAAAGCCTCACTGCCTCATATAGCACCTCTCTTTTTGTTTGAATGCAAACCAAATTGCTTGATGATCTCCAAAATTGTGAAGGCGGAATATAATTTGTCTTGGCAGCTCCCCTGAGAATCTGAGAACCAATGCACAATGTGTCTGCTCAATCTTGAAGCGCCCTCCTTAGGCTGCAATCCCTAGCAGTTGGGTAATACTTTGCTGCAGAAGTCCTCTGCTGGTTGCCTTCCTTGCCTTCTGGCAGACCGCTGATTCTCAGGTTAATGTGCCTTTGATAGTTTTCCAGGTAGTCCATTTGCTTTTTAGTTCTTCCAGTTCCTGTTTAATTGCAGTCACTGATTCAGGGAGCCTCTGTGTTTTATCCTTCAGGTCTGAAATTCTTCCTCAGCCTCTCATAATTCAGGATGCCTGCCTAGAGAGCTGTTCAGACATCTCATCCATCTTAGTTGAGAGAGCCCAGCTTAGGGCTAATTGCTGCCATAACTTGTGTTGTGAGTGTCTTCCCAAGGTTTCCATTTCCCTCATGGACAACGTGACAATTCCTGGGCCTTCTGCCACTGCAAGCTGCAGCTTTCTTGTTTGATTGGTGGCATTCTTGGAGGCTTTCTCTGCATTGGAGATGAGATATTCCTCCATGGTAGTTTTGTCTTGCTTTTCCACCACTTTGTGCCAGGTTTTAAATCAAACAATACCACTTTTCATGTCTTTTAAGCCTCATGGAGATGGAGATGGCAGAAAGACATTCCTTTCCCTTAGCTGCTCATTAGCACCCCTGTATCAGGCTTTCTGTTGCTGTTGTACAGTGGCAAAGTGCTTCTAGATAAGCCCCATGAGCTCCTTAAGCCTGGCCATGAAATTTAGGGCACCTCCACAACAGACTCCCCTTAGAGGCGGCATGGTTACCTTCTCAGTCATCCTCACTAAATCTGGGGTACCCTCACCCTGTCACCAAACAGGAGCTTAAAAGGTGAGAACCCTATGGACTCCTGTGGGACTTCCTGTATGCAAACAGGAGGTGGGGCAAATAATTGTCCACTCCTTTTGTTGGTCAGCAAATGGCCTGAGCATAGTTTTAAGGGTCCCATTGAACCACTCAACCAGGTCATTTGTCTGCGGTGATAGGGTGAAAAACAGAGCTGTTTCACCCACACTATTCCCAAAAACCGGTCATTAAGGACGGCATGAAATTTGTCCCTGGTCAGACAAAATCCCTTGGCTTGGCTAAAGATTCCCAGGAGCCACCTTTTCTGTATCAATGGAGGACATTGCCGCTGCCTCGGGGTACCTAGTTGCGTAATCTACCCAACCAGTATGTATCATTTGCCCATGAAACTTGGGGTGCCTAGGGCCCCACTAGTCCATGGTTACCCTCTTTAAGGGTTCACCAATAATAGGCAGGGGCATCAAAACTGTCTTAGCCTTGTCCCCGACCTTTCCAACACACTGGCACTGTGAACAAGTCCAACAATAATCTGCCACATCTGTATACATGCTTGGGCAAAATAAACTGTCGGCAAGCTGCTTTTTGTGCAGTTAATACCCAGGTGGCCTGAAAAGGAATGCCATGGGCCAGGGCCAGAAGCTGCTTTTGTAGTCCTGGGGTACTACCAGTTGCTGGACTACCTCTATTTTTAGCTCCTCTGTGGTGTACACTCCTGTACAATGGACCATTCTTCCAATAAACTGACTTTTTACTCCCTTGAGAGGCCTCAGCACTATCTGCTATAGCTCTCAGTTTTTGGAGGAGTAGGATCAGCTCACTATGTCCTGCCCAGCTCCTCCCATCTGACCCTCCCAGTTCCCCTTTAGGAGGAAAGCTGCCTTTCAGCAACCTCCTCTACTTGTAGCTGCCCCTTACCCACACTAGCCACTTCCTCTGCTGCTGAGGATGGGTCTGCACAGGCTGGGTCACCCCTCCTCACCCTCAGAAGCTTGCACTTTTGCCTGGCTATGGGTGGTAACACATACTAGGTTTTCCCTGTGGTTAAAATCATTCCCCAAGATCACATCCACAGGGAGATCAAGTCTGACTCCCACCTCCGGTGCCCCATGGCTGCCTTCCCAGCTCACGAAGACCTGAGCCATTGGCACTTGGACTACTGGACTTGTGACTCCCTAATCTTGGAGAATTGCCCCAGCAGAATCTGCTCTGCCTGGATTAGATCCTGCTTTACCATGGAGATGAAGGCACCAGCATCCCTCAATCCCTGTATTACTGTCCCATTGGCTAGAATGGGGTGCATATGCTTAGGTGGAGTTTGGTGGCACTACAGTGTGTGCAAAGTTTACCAACTACTGTGTGTACTGTCTTGGTCCTCCCTCCCCCAGGCATTTACCCTTTGCTCCTGTTTTTAGGGCAGTTATAGGATAGATGCCACACCTTCTGGCAAATCCAGCATTCCTTTGCTCCTTGTTCTCCTTAGAACCGGAGAGTTCTGTTTTGGGCTTGGGTGCAGGCTGGTTTCCTTTAGGCTGCCCCCCCATGGGTCCCCTTAAAACCATGTGGTGCCCCACCCCCATAGTTCTTCGCAGCTGCAAATGTGGTCTGCTGGCCACATACAATCAGCACTTTCTGCTGCCTCCTTTGCAGAGTTGCATGCCCAGTCAATAGCCAAATCGTATGTCATCATGTACAATTTTCAGAAACTGTTCCTTTGCAATTAAACGTTTAATTTACAGTATGGTTCTTGCCTTAGCCCCATCTACCCAATGGTCTAAATAAGCACACATTTGGACATGCAGTTCTACATAACTGTCTACTGGGCCTTTTATTAATTTTCTAAATTTCCATCCATAAGCCTCAGGAGTCAATTCAAAATGTTTTAATAACATTCTTTTAACTTTATTATAGTCCATGCAATCATTATCGTCTATTCGAGCAAGGCATACAAAGCATGGCTAGTAAGCAATAGGGTCAGGTGGATCATCCAAGCGGCCTTGTCTAATTTAAATTGCCCACAAACCCTCTCAAATGATTTTAAAACAAATCAAATCATTCCCTCCTGGTACTGCAGGAACATTTAGAATTAATTGTGGCTTCATGTGTTGAACCTTCTTTGCCATCACTTATGATTTGCTGCGGTGTTTGCTGGCACAGTTTCTCCATCTCAGTCTCATGCTGTTGTTCTTTCTATCAGTCTGCTCATTCTTTCTCTCAGTCTGCTTGCTCTCCCTCTCTTGCATAAGGGACTCATGCTGGTGAATCTTTTCTCTTTCCTCTCACAGAAGGATCTCATGCTGGTGAATCTTTTCTCTTTCTTCTATCTCCAGCTTTATTTTCTCCTTTCAGCCTCCAGCCTTGCCCTTTGTATTTTGGCATCCTGCAGTGCAAACTCTGCCTTCAGGATCTCAAGCTGAGGTTGATTAGAATGCACAGCTTCCCAAGCTTGTGCCACAAAGTGCTCCCTTGTTCAATCACTTTGACCTCAGTCTTGCTACCTAGGTCACTGTCCTCAGTGACCACCTGCTGATCCATGTATTGGGCCATGCCCATTTGAGACTGTCTGCCTCTCCTGCAGCCGGTCATGTGCCATCACAGCTTCCATGAGTTCACTCCTTGTCATGCCTTCATAGACAATTCCCCTCTCTGTGCACATCTCATGAAGCTGTTGTACATGAAAAGAAGCTCATATTCTCTAGTTATGCTGCACTAAGCTGTCTAGAAGAAAAAAAAACAGTAGTAAACAATGCAACCTTTGAAATCCTCTTTCCTGACTGTTAAGGTATATTTCTGCTGGCACTCCATCACCAGTGTGCAATCTCTTTCTCAAGAGTTCCTGCCTCAGAGGAAAGCACACTGTACACTACTTTACTGCACTGGTACCAGCTGCAACACTGATCACACTGCTGCCACCCATGTGATAAAAATTTCACCAGGGACTTCAGGTTCACTGTCACCATTGTGGGTTTTACCAACAGGACCCAAGGAAACCTGTTTCTTACCTCCTCAAACTGCAAACAAAGTCCAGCAGAAATAGTAGAATAGCAGAAATAATAGATTACCCATTTAAATAAAACAAGCAGTCAGTGATTCTATACAAAAGATGCTTTACTAATGGACTACAAGTATTTACAACTGGATTTATATATACAGTAGTCAAACAAAAGGATTACAGTTTACTAGAAATGAAAAAAAATGAAGTTACACCAGCCAGGTTGCAGATAGAAGAATCTGAGCTATTCTCACTTTAAAACCTATTCATTTACCTGCTGTTGTCTGAAGAAAACACTATTCCCAAGCTGTCTTTCTTACCAGGTCTCTTGCAGCAGGGGTCTGGGGTTCAGATGTTCCAAGTCTAAGAGGAAGTGATTTCGTACAGCACCTCACTTTATTTCTTTTCACTGTGGAGAAAGGTCTCACCTCCTTTGGTGACAGTCCTCCATCACCCCTCCCTCCAAATGAGTGTGCATATGTGTGTGTGTGTGTGTGTGTGTGTGTGGTTATAGATGGATGGATGACATCATTCAAGCTAGCTGGCTCACTCCACCCCTCCACTCTTTCCACTTTTCAGATTCTGTTTTGAAAAGAATGTCCAAGGTGTGTAACCCCATGCCTCTTGCCTTTAAGCTAACAGGGTGTTTGAACTGTCACTCTCCCATCTGCCTTACAAAATCTGTGGCTGAATGTTCCTGAGGAACATTCCCTGACAACTTAAGCCAATGTTTTCCATAAGAACTGTTTGGTCATGTGACATTGAAAGTCATGTTTTGAGCCCACGTATGACAGCAACATTCTTACATTAACACAATACATTAACAAAAAGAAATTACTACATTATTCTGGTCACATCCATCACAGGGTACAAAACTTCAACAATCCAGTCATAGGAAAAGAAACGCGGAGAAGGTGCTGAAGATGGCTTGGAGGAGGGCCATACTTTTTAAATTATTTTTCTGTCTTTTCATACTTACGGTTGCAGTATTTTCCACTACCATTTGGGCTTGTCTGTACATTCACTCCAAAATACAGCCAAGACTGACCATCAATTCATTTTCTTCTATGGTAAAGTCTAATCACCTAAGTAATGTTATCTGAGTGCTCTGAGCATAGGTGAGCAGTTTTACTAGTATTATTAAATCATCATTATCTTGACTGCTGGTATAGCAATATTTTCATTACCTATATAGGATTCTCATTTTGGGACTTTGCTAGGCTTGGTTGTTAGTTATAAAACTTTCTACTGAACACGTTTACCCTGCATTTATTGAATCGAATGTTAAATTAATGAAAATGTTGATGCCTAAAGAAACTGTGCCCTGGAATTTTATTAAATAGAATGTATATACATGTAACTAGACATCAAGCTCATTTTCAAGCATCTGTCACTTGTTATTTTGGTAGTAACTGCACATTAGATGTATACATGGCATAACAACCTTTTTAAGGGTTGGCTATATAGGACTTTGAGCCAGACTTATGACTTTTTAGGTACAAGCTACAGGTTTTTAAGCAAGACAGACTACTGGAGCCTTTGTTTACTCACTGTTGTCACCAGTGGAGGTATCACTAAATTCAGTGTTCATCCAGGACTATATCTAGATAGTTCACGTGGCTCCTGTATGTACCACATGGCTCCTGTATGTAACCTCTACCCTGTATCTTGTTTTCATGGATACCTTGTAACTCTCCCGGTTGCACCTGAAAATAGGCACTTTGCTGTCTAGTGTGCTTACCTGGTTAACAAAAGCAAATAAATAAATAAATAAACCCTCTCAGTAAACTGCAATGCTCTTCTAGCTGTTCTATACAATGTCCATTTTGTTGTTTACTGTTTTCTACCTTCATAGATGCACTCCCTTGTTTATAGCCCTAAGCACATCCATAACTCTCTGTTCTGGAAGGCTTTACTGTATATACTAGGAACATATCACCACAGTCTCCTTTTCTCGATTGCTAAACGGGTGCTGGAACCATGAATCAAGTGGATCAGCGGTGCTCGGAGAGGGTTTGCCTACCCCACGCTAACAGTACCCTATTCCAGAACTATGGCACTCAAGGAAAAATAACATTCGATTAGTGAGTTGCATTAGCTATTTGTTTACAGCGATTACTGAACTTAAAACAATTGGTTACCATTACTCCAGTTCTCTTTCATAAGTTGTTACCCTAGTTCTTTTCCATACAAGATATATGTAGCATGCAGATTTTGGTTCCCAGGTTCATGATGGTGCATTTATCAATAATGAGATTTAACCTGGCATTTGCTGCCCATATTTCC
The DNA here is from genome assembly GCA_016271365.2 of Neoceratodus forsteri. Classification (NCBI taxonomy): domain Eukaryota; kingdom Metazoa; phylum Chordata; order Ceratodontiformes; family Ceratodontidae; genus Neoceratodus; species Neoceratodus forsteri. The sequence goes on from CM057456.1 coordinate 1,877,346,385, forward strand.
AGATTTTGAAGGTTCTCTTTCTTTTATTTCTTGGGTGACAGTTCTGCAACTATCTCGTTATCATCTTGTTAAACTTGGTATAGTTTTCTCCGTCAAATGGAGGTTATTCAGGAGATAAGTTATTGGGAGATAAGTTCATCCATATGTAAAATTAGAAATGCATTTCTATGGAACTGTCCACACTAGCATTTGTTTTCATGATCTAACCCATTTTAACTCTGATAAAACAGTTTAAATGTATTGCCTGTAGATTGTAGCACAATAAAATCATGCTACAATCCGTGTTTAAAACATGTTAAAACCTTGCTTGGAGCAGGGTTTCAGCATTATTCTAAACCAACATAGTTGCATTGAACCATGTTAACAGCAGTGTGAATGCAAACCATGCTTAACAACTGCCAACACACATTAATCTCTCTTTGGGCGCAGGAAGAAAAATAAAACAGATTCACAAACATTGTTGAGCTCACAATGATCTCCTGAACTGAACAGCATAATTCTTCTCTGAATTTGTTGATGTGCCTGATCACAAACATCCCGGCATGCATTGTGGCACCAGCAATGCATTGCATACTGCTGCAATCATGCCTGGGAACTCAAGTCGCAAGCACAGTGTCAGAGGGCAATATGGATGCTTATGACAATCATGCTGAAGCACAGATATTAAAACATTTTGAAAACATTTTCAAAATTCATGCCAGTGTGGACAGGGCCTGTGTGTACTTTCTGAACAGAGATAATACTGCCCTGCTAGATAGGCCAAATAGCCTTATTCTGCTGGCTTCTCCATATGTTCGTTTTCATATAATACTTTTTTTGTCAATGAAAAATTAATAAACTATAAGTTGAAACTGCACAGTACTTTCCTTCCCCTCATACCAGGATGCATCTGGAACAAGCTTCTACCAGCTCAGTAAACCTTTCCTAGTGAACCTTTTGAAATAAATAAAGCCAGAGTGTTAGAAACTGAAATGATAACAAATGGGCTAGGAAAAGGGTAATTTTGATGAGGCTTTGGCTAAGTGGGATGCCTTTTGGATTTACAAAAGAAGGACATTGAACTATTCTGTACTTAATGACCAGTTTGATGTAAGGCACCCCTCATTTACAGTAGTTCTGGCCACCCTTAATGATATAGAGGATAATGCATGGGCATCTATATACAAAAACCTGTGTCTGCATTCAGAGATTTCCATGGCAACCAGGACATTCAAGAACCAAGCCCAAGAAAGTCAATGGTTGCCATAAAACCTCAAGATGCAGATACTGGCTTTATGTGGTGTATACCCACATATTATCTTTTATAGTGTGTGGGCAGTCATGTGTTCAAACACTGTTTTAAAAAATGTAAACTTGACAAATAACTCTAAACTTAGAAATTATGTTATTTTAGTGAACTGTAACATTTTAAAGTGAGTTCTGAGCATAGTACGTGTCAATAATCAAACAGCAGATTTCTGGTGATGGTGCAGTCATGGTGAGATCGACTCACAGAGCTCCGCTTCTTCAACCGCTAAATTAATTAAACTACTTAGCTAAAACTCTATTAAAATCATAACTTTGGCCTCTTATATTGATTGGACTTACCTTCTGATAATGAGTCAAGAAGAATTCTGAAGCAAAATGGACTCTGAAATGAAGAATCCCATTAAAAATACCCACGCCTATACCAGATAGATCAGGGTCTTCTAAAAGATCAAAACAATTGGTAGGTAAAACCTCTCTGGCCATTCAAAATACAAATCTCTGACCAAAGATAAATTCATGGAGCAAATTATAGAACTAAACACAGTCATTTTCATGTTAGTGGAGGAGTCGAAAACAATGAGAAGTGCCATTGAAAAAGTCCAAACTAGACTCACTGACACAGAAACAAGGATTTTCTCAATCAAAGGTTGGAGGGCTAGAATCGAACCAGAGCTACCATCTATCTGACAAAAATAAACAAAATCAACAACAAATTAGAGGATTTGGAAGGAAGATCAAGACAAAATAATTCAGTTTTCTATAACGTTCCAGAGTCTTCTGAAGGTTCAGATCCTCTCCACTTCACTCAGGTTCTCTGCAAAACTTAGCTGATCATTCTCCCAATGGCCCTTCATACATAATTAAAAAGCCCATAGATCATTAAGACCCTTACCTGCTAAAGGAGATCACCCTTGACCCTTCATCATTAGATTCTTGAATTACTTAGACAAGATCCATGTGTTTAAAAAGAAAAGTGTTAAAAGATCCTGTATGGGATGGACATAGAATCCGAGGTCTCACAAGACCTGCCCCAAAAGGAAAGACAAAGTAGAAAATCTTCTTAAATATTGTGAACAAGCTCATTTTGGCTGGCATACAATTCAGAATGTTATATCCTGCTAAATTATCTATCAATAAAGATGGAAAAACATACTCTTTTGATATTCCATAAATTGTTCAGCAACAACTGGCCAGACTGTTCCCTGATCTTTTTAAATCAGGCTGAGAGGTTTTCTTATATGATAACCCATTTTACACTGGCTTAATTTTAGAAGCACCATATACAAGCAGAAAAGCTGAAGACTTGGGATGGGGTTTATTTTCACCTTTATTTTCGAGTTGTAGTATAAGCTATGTTAATTGATGCTAGTAAAGAGAAGAAGAGGAGAATACTCTGTGTTGCTTCAAACATCCCGATGGTATAATCTGTTTGCTGACTGATATTCCTACTATATGGGGAGATACTTTGGATGATGCAAATTTGGGCAAATAAATTTATTTTTGATCTTTTAAAGAACCCCTTCAGCATGTTTTATAAGACTGGAAGAAGCTTCTAGATCCTATAAAGTTTTATTGTGTATTGCCATCAGGCTTTATGGGAATCTGAATGTTCACACATTGTGACTTTTTCTTTAATCTTTACAGAAGCAGATGTGGTCTATATCATAACAGCGGAGATGTTTGAGCACTATATATGTCAGTAAGAATTATGAAGTTAAGCCAGATATTTAATTTGCTCCTCTACTTACAAAGACTGGTGAAGTTAAACATAAAATTAAATTATTTCATTGTACTGAGGTACAGTAACAGAATGTTATTAACAGAATAACTTTGAGATGGGACTTGCATTATTTCTTGGTGGCTGTTAAAACAGTGCCTAGTTTTCTTTTGATTTCTACCAGTTACACAGCCTTGAACTATTATTGAAATGGTGTTATTTTATTTGAAATGGTGCTCTTTAATATACTATGTCAGAGTTTATTTAATTTACTAATAAGTCTTGTTCTTTTTCATTGACATACTTAACCAGTTACTATATAGCTTTTAGAAATTTCTGGAAGTTAGAATCATAATGCATTTCTTTTTAGATAAAGCTCTAGAGGCAGCAGAGTGCAAGACTAAACAGAAACTTGCAGAAAAGATTTACATTAATATATAGTAATGAAGGATATACCTTATGGTGGGGTTTGGTCACAATTATAAAATTAGAGTTTAAGCTGGGATGCGAGAAAGACTTGTATAGTCAGTTAAATAAATAGATCAGTTATGTAAGCTAAATAGAGGAATGTCAAGGAGGGCTCAGAATAATTTAGTAGAGCAGTCGAAGTTCACACAATGCCCTTATGTAATAAATGAACCAGAGGGATCAATACATGAGGAAAAGAATGAAAGTCTACTATATGAATTACTTGATTTTCCCCTTCTACTGTTATTTACTAATGATTACTTTATGGTTTACTTTGATATAATTAGTTGAAGTATTGAGGCTCCAAAACATTCCTACTTGCAGATGCCAAGGGTCGTCTTAAGTTTGTATTTAACTAAACTTTGTTAATCAGTGCTGTTCCTTTTGATTACCATAAAGACAAGGATTGTTTTCAAGAGTTCCCTAACTAAGAATTTTTAGATTTAAAGCATCAATCTCTTATCAAGACAACTTTAGGGAGGGCAAACAGAACTTGCTGAATTTGAAACTGTAATTTGTAGTTAAAACTTTGCTCCTTCCTCTCCCCAAAATTTTTATTTTTTCTCCCCAAAGGATGTGGAAATACCATCTAGACACAGAGTACAGATGGAGTGAGAATGGAGATCTGGAGGAGGAGGGAGGAGGAGTCGGTCAGAGAGAGGTTTAGTAAACTGAGTTTTTCTATGCTGTCACAACTATTTGAATTTTTGCCCATTAATCAGGACTTCCTACATGATAGCCTCTAAGTATACTAATAGAAATATTATCATATTAAATGGATCAGCTTCTTGATATTTGTAGTAGATGATAAAGCTACCTAGTGGAGCTACCTTGGCTTACTTCCATTAAACAAAGAAGACATATAATGTTTCACTCATTAGTAATTATCGAAACAAAATGCTTTTAATATTGTTATGTGAGAAAGAGATTTATTACAGTTTGTTTGGATATACATTTTAAAGATCCCAGGAGACCTGGTGTAGAGTAAAGCCATTAAAAGAAAGGTCAGTTTCCAGGGTATCATGCCTCTGGTTACATTGTCTTAATCCTTGCCATTTTCCTGCTAAATAGGTAGTCAACTGGTTCTCCTTCAGCCAACCTACAGGGCCTCACATCAGAACTATAAGATGATATATTATCTTGAGGAGGTAGGAATCATCCTCTCAAATAGGTTGTTTCCTGTCTACTTATTTCCTCAAACTTTTATTATATAAATACATCTTACCTCCAGGAGGAAGTGGATAATAATTACCTAATTTTTCCTCCTAGGTGATGAGTCTCCTTTGTTAAATATTTCAGTTAATCAACTGTAGCGAGTAATCAGGTTACATCAATATATGTGTGAGGTGAGATCCAGGACATGGCAATAAGGTTTAAAATTTGCCTATAACAGACTTCCACAGATGAGCAGAAATGATTTAACCACTTCTGTTGTAGTAAGTCTAAGTTTCTAGTATACTGGGAAGATTAAATGGAGGCAGCTATATGTTAGACTGGCATCCCTCCTCTGATTGAACAGTTTAACATATGGTTCTCCACCTCATCCTTTTTGCCCAATACTTTGTTTTAATTAAGATGTAATCTAAATGTCATGTTTAGTTTTTTTACTACAGGCCACAATACAGTTTAAGGAGCTAAGAATAGATTATATCCATTGGTAACATTTATGGAGCCTTACCATTTAAACACTCAATTAATCCTTTTTTCCTTTCTTTTCTGGTCAAGGGTTAATATTCCCAGGTAAATAGGATAATTTCCTTTCCTCCAATTTTACTAGGCCTTAGGGCTTTCATTTAAAGTTTTAGATGCAAGGACCTCTAGGTATTATTTGTATATGATTAGATAAGGAGCAAGAATTGTAGCTGCAAGGTTCTTTTATATTTTTATATAATGGGTTTAAGGAATACCTAGGTTTCACTAAAAGATTCAGGAGTTTCTTAATTGAAATATTACTTAACAAGTTTATGACGAATGGGTAACATAACATTCTATTAGTTTTATTTGTTTTAGCCTTGGAGACCTATCTTTTTTAGGTTGAAGTCTTGGAGCTCAGACTAGGATCATTACTGTTAAGAATGAGTATAGGAGGGCTTTCTTTAGGACTGGGAAAGTTTAGTTCATAAGTTACAGTAATTGTGAAATCTGTGTTAAAGGAGATATCTAGCTAGCTCATAGATAATAAGATCAAGGTCTGCAAGGACATAGCTTTATCTTTGTATTCAAAAATTATACTTTTCCTTTTCTGCCAATCATTCATTAAAAGATTATAAAGTGTTATGTCTTTGTTCTCAAAATAGCCTTATGAATGTAAAAGGTATCAGACTCAGAGTTAAAAGATTACAGATTCTACATTACCTAAGCTCCCTGAGCTATAACCTAGTTCTGCTACAAGAAACCCATTTGTTAAGTTCTGAACTCAACCTAGTTAAAAAATATGGGTTCACTCAAGTTTTCAGAGCAGGAAAATATATATCAAAAGGAGGAGTAGCCATCTTAATGGCCAATAATTTAAAGTTCTCTCCAATACAAATAATACAAGACCCTCAAGGTAGATACATAATTATTTTGGGATACTTTAGCCAAACCAAGGTGGTTATTGGGTCTGTTTGTGGCCCCAAAACAACACCTCCTTACTTCTATCAGGATTAACCTTGACTCTCACTCCCTTTTGTCTGAGAGAGTGCTACTGGGGCACTGGGATATTCCACTATACTGCAATTTAGACTGACGAACACTGCCAGTATATCTTTACAAGCAGATGCCCGTGCCCTCTCTGAGTTATTAGATATATGCAATTAGGCAGATCCTTGGAGAACTTTCAATCCCAGAGTTAAAAATTCTCATTTTATCCCCAACCCATAACTCTTATTTGAGAATAGATTACTCCTTAATATCAATGGATTAAGGATGTTATTAAGTCTAATATTATGGGCAGATCCTTTTGGATCGTTCACTAATTGACTCACATCATGTCGTCACACTCCCAGCCAAGACAAATTTTTTTCCATTTTATTCTTTCTCCACCTACCCTAGCTGCCGGCTGCCCATTACTTTCAGCCGGTCACGGACCACTGACTTCACCCCCCATATCAGCCTGGGCCCTCCAGATACCTGTGGCTTACCCTCCACAGTGGGGCTGCAGCACTCTGCCTGCATGCGCGGTTGTCGGACTAAGTCGGAAGAGCTGGCCTGGGGGCTAATTGAGCTGTGCAAGCTTCATTTAGGGTGGCCGGCAGCTTTATCCATTTTGACTTTTTTCAGAGGGAGGCGGGTCGTGCAATGACGAGGAGCATCCTGCCCCGCCTCCAGTATACATGCCTGTGCCGGGCAACTGCGTGACTCCTGGCCTCCACCAGGGGTCATCCAAGCTCCGGACACCTCCCTCCCTCCCCAGAGAGGAGAGCAATCCCTAGGACACTCCATCCTTCTCCCGGCCGACCCTCAGTGACCCGAGTCCGTTCCCGAACCCGGTCGCCGGCATCGCATCGGAAATCCAACGCTGCCTCGCGGGCCAGCTAAGACAAATTTTATGGAGTTAAATAACCTCTTTGAGACAAAACTATATTATTGACTATATTAATCAGGCAGTTGCAAACTTTTGGAAAGAAAATTTAAACTCCATTGATAATCTAAACTGATATGGGCAGCTTTTAAATGATACATCAGAGGTGAATTTATCAGATTTGGATCTAAGCAAAAGAAACAAAGGACAGAAAGAACTAACCATTTAACTACAAGTATTGACCTTTTAGAAACTAAGAACCCTAACACATTAACAGTCCAAGAAAAATTGGATTTACAAAAATTTTAAAATGAATTATTTCCTCTTACCAAACAAAAGTAAAATACAACATAATCAAATGCAAAGCTAAATATACATATCTGGGGAAAAGACCTGTAAATTATTAACAAATACAATTAAACAACATGAGCAATCAAAATATATAGAATCACTCATTTCAACAGAGGATAATTCAGCTAAGACTGACCTAAAAGGAATACTCTCTGAATTCTATAAGTTTTATTCCCAATTTTATATTCAGTGCCTAATCAACCCTCAACTTGGAATTATAAAGTATTTGAATAGATTTAAATGTTCTATAATAATGAAGGTACAAGCTAAGGAGCTATGTAAATCTATAGAAAAAGAAGAAATTGAAAAGGTTGTTGACAACAACTTTAAACAAATCCCCGGACCAGGACGGACTTACAGCGAACCTTTATAAAACCTTTAGGAGTATTTTAATATCTCTTTTACTGGACCTCTACAACTATACTTTGGAAAATGACTTGGCTGATAAAACATTGTTAGAGGCACTTATAATACTATCACCTAAACCAGGTAAACCAAGGGACAGAGTAGGTAATTATAGACCTATCTCTTTAATCAATTCGGTATAAAAATTTTGTCTTCTGTCTTGGCCCAGAGAATCAAAATATTTGGACCCTCCTTAATTTCAAGAGAATAGGTAGGTTTCATTGCACATGGGCAGCAGATCACATCAGAAAACTGTCTCATGTCTTCTCTTTCATCCAGGGACTGCAGTGCACCAGTGTAGCTGGTGTCACTGGATACTGGAGAAAGGCATTTGATAAGGTTAATCATAATTTCTCTTCCAAAGTTTGCTTATACTAGGTTTCCCAAACTCTTTATTAATTGGCTAAGAATTCTGTATTCATCCCTACAGGAAACATGTCATGTAATGGCATAATTTCTAACCTAATCCCAATACATTGTGGTACCCACCAATGCTGCCCCTTATCTCCTATTTTGTTTAACTTTTATTTAGAACCATTGCTATATTTTTTAAATAACATCCCATGATAACGGGAATTACTTTAGGTAAGTTAGAACTTAAAATGTCAGCTTCTGCTGATGATATCTTCTTCATGTATCAAATCCTGTTACTTCAATTAGAGTGGCTTTGGATACTATATGAAATTTAGCCAATACTCTAACTATAAACACAATTTGGAAAAACTATGGTCTTACCTCTGAATAATATAGTTTATATAAATGACTTTCTTGAAGGCCCTGACTCTGAAATATCTAGGTATTTACCTGACTCCAGATTACTCCCAATGTATTAAACTTAATTTGGATAATGTATTAAATACAATTAAACAAGATCTGAAAAGATGGAAGTGTCTTCCACTTTCATTTTGGGGAAAAGTAAGCATAATTAAAATAAATATTTTTCCAAGAATTTTCCATCCTATAAATATGTTACATATATTTAATCATCTCTCATGGTTTAATAAATTACATTCAGAAATGTAAAACTTTATATGGGAGGCAAGATGCAAGAATAGCTTTAAAAATTATTTCTACCCAAATCTCAAGGAGGTGTCAAATTACAAACTTTATCTTATATTACATGGCTTCTCATGCCAATAAATATATAAAATGGCTTTATTCCCCACTGGATCAAGGAAACTATGTCCCTATTTGGTTAGAATTAGAACTATCTTTAATAAAAGATATAAACTATCTCCAGAAGCTATCTTGTACTGTAATCTTAACCATCTACCCTCAGATCTGAAACACTCTGCAATAGGAACTCCTCTTAGAATTCATCAACAGATTACTTCCTATTTAAACCTATAATTACACAGAAGTATTAATCAACCCATTCTAGAGAATCCTAATTTTAAGACAGATGGTAAACCAATTCCCTTTCAATAGTTTCCCAACTTTATAAAGTTTAAGGTCTACTTATTAGTAAACAATGGTGCAATAACTCCATTTATGAACTTGTCTGAACATCTGAGAATTTGCCAGCAGATAAAGGCCTAGAGGTCTATCAAGTCTGCTCGAATGTGCAGCTAGCACCCTTATTCTGCAACTGCCCCTCCCATCCACCCTTCCATTTCAGGAGCTTCTACAAAAGAGAAGTTAAATAAAATTATTTACAAATATTACTACTTGTTAAAATAGCTTTAAAAGCTCAGTTGAGTGATAATTTGAGAACGTCAGACCCTAACGATATATTAAACGTCTGAAACTAAGAAGTTTAAAATCTCATCCCATTACCAATCTCTATCAAATGTTAATTACATGGAAATTCTCATAGGACCCAGTAATCTCCTCCTTTGGCATCAAGAGGCAAAGATTATCCACAAAACTGGTCCAATCTTTGAGCAATATTTACAAATACATCCTCCTAGATAATTTAAGATTAATTATATTTAATATTTACACTAATGCATATTTGACTCACAAACACTATATGCCTTCGGCTTAGCAGAGTCAAACAAATGCATAAAATGTGGATGAAGAGGGATCAATCACACATATCTTTCTGGTATTGCCCAAATGCACAAACGATTTGGAACAAAGTGCAAAGTAATTTAAGTATGAAACTTTCACTACAAAAGGAAATAGATTTTGAGACATGTATTTTGGGTAATATAAGCATGATTAAAGGAAAGGCTGATAAATTTGTTTGATTACTGCTGGCTATCTCCACAAAACAAATGATAGCAAACCACTGGTTAGAGAAGGAGGATTTATGTATGAAAGAACTTATGGAGACTGCACGATTTAACTAACAAATTACAAGACTAATACACTTATTCTATAATAAACTCAACTTATTCTATGACAGATGGGGTAAACTGTGTAATCTATTAATTCAAGATGGTTTAAAATTCAGTTCAAAATAGTTTTTTTCCCTTTCTTTTAAAGGAGGTGACTCTGAGTCTGATTGTCTTACTTACTTTTATTGTAATAGTTAACTTAATTTCTTGTTTTATATTTGCAGAAATGAAGTGTGATTGCTGATTGTTTAGATAGCTAGCTGGGGTCTACAGAGTCAACACTTATTGTTATTTATAACTCTGATTTATGAGTTTTACTCTGTCAGATGTATTCTTATTGATTATAATTGTGCTTGATAGTCTTTCCTTTTGTTTTCTATTGTAAAAGTTATTTAAATAAATTTAAATAAAAGAAGTTAAAAAGTAATCAAATAGCAGTCTTTAGTATGGATTGAATGTTAAACACTGAGTGAGACCATTGATAGAATAGTCTTACTTAGCACAGTCTCCAAAAATTGTCTGGTAGTCGAGCTGGCACTTGAAAAAGCCATTAACACTGGCAAAGTAAACAAAAAAACATGGATTACACTGTATCAGGCACTGTTTTATTTATGTCAGTGTTAGCAATCACAGCTACAGCTTCTGCAAGGTGACTACACATGGCAGAATTTCAGGTTGTTATGCTGCAGTACTGACAAGGCTTGATAAAGCTCTGAGTTAGGAGCAAAACGCTGTTGGCTTTTTGCTGGGGTGACACCGTATTTATTGTAAATTTTGTAGCATGTGTGTTTGTTATGGAATAAGTTGTTCAAGTCAAGACACACTATTGTTTGTCTCTGAATAAATTAATTACTTTGGGAGGGCTGAAGAGTTTTCTTTCTGCATAGTATTTGCTTTTGACCTAATGCAGCCGCATGCTGGAGGCGATCATTTTGGTTTACACTTATTTATTACCATTGTCCGTTTTCTATTGCAAGAATGAAATGTATATTTGTTTGAAAATGAGAACTGTATCTTTAAATGCAGACATACTGCACATAACTCAATTAGGAGCAAATTCAGAAGGGACACAAGGAGTTATTTCTGCATATTAAGGGTGGAGGACAAATGGAATCAACTGTCACAGGAGCTGGTTATGCATAGATGGTAAATATGGTAAGGACAGTTGGGACAGACCAATCAATCAATCAAAGTCTTTATTTATCCAGGCGGTCACCATGAGCAGTGCTCATTTGCAAGGTGGACCTGATGAACAAGCATACAAAGTTAAAACATTCCACACAGTGATAGTACATTTACAATATAGGCAGCACCTCAGGATAATATTACATATGGGTAAAGATACGGATAATACAAATATAGGTAATACAATGTAAGGTTCGCATGAATGAGGGATGACATCAACATAGCAAATACAAGGTATAGTGCACATATACGCTCAGAGCGATGACTACAACAGAGGGCTAGGTGAAAGGTAAGAATAACACAGTGGCTAGGGAGTGGAATTTAGGGTGTAGGAAGGGTGTGTGTAATGCTGGCAGAGTGGCTGGGTGCAACTGCTAGAGATTGGAACATTATGAAGGTATCTCATTCTATAATGCACGAGCTCCAGCCAAAAGGAGGCTGAGGGGCTTGTACTGAATATTGGAAATGGAGAAGATACTACAGGAATGAAGAAGGCAAGACAAAGGAGGTAGCTGCAATCGGGTTCAAGCTGGAGACGAACTCAAGGTGGTTTGGGGTGTCAGAGTTGGACGAACAAGCAGTTACAAACTTCTGTGATTGTGCAGGAGTATAATGCCTTGAAGATAGGTAGGAGACAAGGGCACTCAGTTTAAGGGTTCTTTGTAGGTTATTCCATAGGGTGGGTAGCGTAAAGCTAATTGCCGCTCTACCGAAATGAGAATTTACCCTGGGTATTATGAGGAGATGTATGAGTGGCTTCTAAGCATGTATTTTCCTATTACGCTTAAAGGTAGGCAACCAGAGATGTAGGGGGTCATTTTTTGTGAGAGCATGGTAGGTCCAGAGAGCAGCATTTTGTGGCACCTGAGTTTAAGGGAGGTCCACCCCACAGCAGCATACAGCACACAATGGTGAATAGTAATGGGAAGACCTGTGATAAACCTCAAGGCACGGTGATACAGTGTGTCCAATTTTGCTAGCTAAGAGCTGGGGCATTGGCTGTACAGAAATCCGCATAGTCAACCAGGGATAGGAAGGTGGATTGAACCAGTCGTACCTTGGCATCTATCGTAAGGAATTGATTTATTCTGAAGAAAAGTTCAAGCCTTTGTTGGAGATTTTTAGTAAGTCCTTGATAAGTTCATGTTGTCAATCCATACTCCCAGATATTTGAATTTTGTGACGAATTCCAGTTTTCACCTAGTATTGTGGTTATTTTGGGAATAGACCCACAGGCTGTCGGGCTGATTACATGGGCGGTGGAGAGAAGAGCATCACTTTTGTTTTTAGCATTCAAGAATAGTTTTGTGAATTAGCTGGCTTTGCAGGAGGTTGAATTCAGTTTGGAGATCATTGCAGGCAGCCTCCGGCATAGGCCTACACATAATAGAGAATGGTATGTCTGCGAACAAGTGGATATTGGTGTTTTTCATACAATTGTCGATGTTATTAATGTAGATTGCAAATAGAGAGGGCCTAGGATAGATCCCTGTGGTACCCCTCTTAGAAGGGGCTTGAGAGGGACAGTTCATCTTCCCACTTTGACTTGCTGAAGTCACCTTGAGAGGTACTCAGTGAACCAGTGCAGCAAGGAGGAGTCCACTCCTACAGTTTGTAAGGAGGAGAGGAGAGGCTGTGGTCAACTGTGTCGAAGGCCTTGCTTAGGTCCAGAAAGACTGCACAGGTGAAGTTTCTGAGTCAAGGGCTCTCAGCCAATTGTCAGTTACTTTAGTCAATGCTGAGATAGTGCTATGTTGGGCTCTGAACCCAGACTGCATGGAGTTTAATAGATTTGTTGTCTTGAGGTAGGACCTTAATTGTACATTCACAATTTTCTCAAGTAGTTAGATAGCACTGGAAGGAGGACATGGGCCTATAATTATTAAGGTCACATGGGTCACCTGACTTGAGGAGAGGGATGACATAAGCAGTCTTCCAAACAGGTGGCAGGATACCCTGGGACAAAGATAAATTGAATAGGTGGGTGATGGGAATAGCTAAGACATAGTCATGTGATTTTAGAAAGTACGGGTCTAGTGAGTCAGTGCCTGCACTTTTTCTGGTGTCAGTTAAAGTAATAGATCTTCAACTTCTTTTATGGAAGTGGGTTAGCGGAAATAGAGAGGAGGTAGCTGGAGGTGTTGAAGAGGGAGTTGTCTGTCAGGAGGCGTATCTTACAAGCTGGAGAGTTATCAAGAGCCAGACCTGCGGTTATGAAGTGCTTATTGAAGGAGTCTAGGATTTCCATCCTTTCGTTGAGTGTTGAATTGCCAGAGATGATCCTGTTCGGGAGGAATTACCTGAGAGTGGCCCATCAGATCCTTGATAGTGCTCCAGAACTTTTACAGGCTCTTGGAGGCAGAGTCAAGTTCTGAGCGCAAAAAGGAAGCCTTGGCTTCTTTGATTGACTTAGTGCATAGGTTACGTGCTTTCTGAACAGATTCCAGTCACTGGGCATGTTCAGTTTCCGTGCCTTTTCCAAAGCTTATCTCTTTCGAAGAGCAATGTCCTGATCTCAGGGGAGAACCATTTGCAGTATTTATTCTTGGCTTGGACTTTAGTCAGGGGCATGCATGTTGTTGAGAGCCCCTGATAATATGTCATGAAAGATGTTGTAAGTGGCAGTGACTGTTTTGGCTAAATAAAACCCTGCCAACACAAGGAAAGTTTCAGGTCATTGATATACAGTAGGTGGCTAGATTAAAATTGCATCTTGATCTCTTCAGGGAGCATTTAGATGTAACTGTTGCTTTGTTGGTTGATCTTACCCTCCAATAAAAGCAGTGGTTGCTGACATCTGAGAAGAAGGTGCCAGCATGGGAGAAAAGTTGGGGCTTGTTCACTAAGAGCACATCAGTATAGTGCTTTTATCAGAGTTTGTGTTTTGGGTACGTTGGGTCAGTGATAGCTGAGTCAACCATGAACATCAACAGGATACAAGTGGGTAGCTGCTTTGGATGGCCAGTCAAGATTAATGTCACCAAGGATAATGGTTTCTAGTGATCTTTGTCTCTGGATGTAGCTTAGATGGGATAGAAGCTTTAAACCGGCAGACGGGGCCTGTAACATCCCATTGGCTGGAGGACACTTGTCTGGGAAATTTCCATTTTGAGAAGTAGGTATTCATATTCTTTGGTAACAGAAGATGAGGCAGTGCAGGAGGACGGAGAATTTATCTTTGACGTATATCCCCCACCTCCTCTAGTTTGCTGCTATCCACTCTGAACAAGGCATAGCTGGGGATATTTATTTCGCATCAGTGGTTGTTGGTCTGAGCCATGATTCAGAGATCACTAGTACATCGGGAGATATGGGAACTCTAAGCTTGGATCAGGGTGTTTTTTAGTAAGCTGCATACGTTGATGTGCAAGACTCATACCTTTTAAGCGAGGCTAGGTCTGAGGTGAAGAGATTGGTGCCAGTGGGCCAGGATTTAGCTCTATGTTATCTGAACATAGTAGGAGGAGGAGAAGTATTTTCCTGAGTGTGGCAGAAGAGAGTTTGGGATTCCTGGTCTTATCCCGCTTGTCATGCTTGGTGACTTTAGGGAGTAGGTTGTTACCATTGTAAATGGCACTGCCTGTGATTGCAGCTATTAGTACTCTGATTGTGAGGTACCTAGAGAGTAGGTAGGCTGCATGATGGGAGTCATACCTGCGGGTCAGGGTATCAGGTATGTACTGCTGGAATGAGTTAGACAAAGGTAGGTGCAGTCGAATAGCTATAAACTCACAGGGAATTCTGGTGAAATAGTGCCAGATATCGAAGGCACAAGAAAGGATTGTAATCCATACATGGTATCAGCCCATTGGGCAGATGAAGACCAGCCAGTACTCCAAATAGGAGAGGAAATAAGCAGAGCCATATAAGACCCCACATGATGAGGCTTAGTGGTAGGATATGAAACTGTGGAAGAGTGGAGGTCCACTCAGCCAGGGCTGTTTCCTACAGCAGCTGTGTCAGGAGGCAGGGTCAGGTTGAGCCTAGTGGGGTCTTCTAGCCTAAAGAAGCACATTTGGGATGGGGATTAACACAGAGGGTGGCAGTGGAAAAGTAACACAAGGGTTGTAGGAGAACTTGGTGGAGTTAATTGTGAAGTGGATATGATCTGGGCAGTAAGAGTTGGCTCTTGGACCGAGATAGGGACCAGACACATTGAATAGTCCAAACCTCTTTATCTTTCTATATTGTATATGTGTCTGTTACTGAAATGGGTCTCTCAACCCTTGGCAAAGTACATGGACAGGCTGAAATATTGGGATACACTCTTCATCTGTTGCTGTCTATGTATGTTTTGAATAATAAAGACTTTTCTATTTGCTGCATATCCTGCCTTGTGTGGCATACTTTAAATGGAGACAAGTGCTGGACTGTCCTTCTCTCTGGCAAAACTACTACCCTACATTACTGATCATTAAAATGTGCATCTATTGTACATGACACTGTGGATCTCCATCAGCACAGATGCAGCCAGGGCTGCCATTGTGATGCCTGCAGCCTGGGTTTTGAAATGAGCTTGGGGTATTTGGGGGCCTGCTGAGGTGGAAGGATCTCAAAGGACACTTTTTCCTCCAAGGAGAGAGATTAGTAAGCTCCACTAGGATACTGCCACCTTGGTGACCACAGACAGTAATGCAGTTGGAGCTGCTATTGGGGGGTTGATGGTTAGCACTGTGCAAGGGCATGCATCTGTGCACATGGCAAACCTCTCCACTGACATTCCATGAAGATGCAAAAATTATTGAAAGTCCTGGCAAAAGCAATATGATGCTGGCACTCTTGGGTCCCACTTATCTGACTGCCTCTACCATCCCAAACTTGGGGACCTGCAGAAACTCCCTCCAGCCCCAAAAGAATTCCTCATGGAGAGAAATGTGCTCTGTGGCCTTCTAATAAGGCAAGTAAGCAGCAGAGAAGGAAAAATGGAGAGCAGGCCAAGCAGAGGTGGGCAACACCAGACTGGATGATAAATAGAATAAAAAAAACTATGGATCTACTGTAGTCTACATAATAAGGTCTAGAAAGAATAAATGCCAAAGGTAGGTACTGTAGGTACAGTATCTAAGAGGACCAACATTATTTAAGGTACAGTATCTAAGGGGACCAACAGTTTGTTAAATACCAGTTAGATCTGTTAGCAAATACATTAAAGAGACAGGTAGAAAATGCCAATGGTGTTTGTTTGTTTGCTTGTTTGTTTATTCGCTTAATGGGTAAGCAATAATTGGAAATTAAATTTCTTTACTGAAGTAACACAAAAATCAAACATAGCAGATAAAAAAATATAAAACATACATACAAAACGTAACATTTTAAGAGTAAATTCCATGTCAGTTAACATGTCATCTAAAAATTAATTAAAACATTTACAATCATATGTATGGTGTATGGTGATAATTATTCATCTTGGAGACATATGGAATGTTTGAGTTTGCTTGATTCACAGGTGTTATTCTGTCATTTGTATTTTATAGTACCACAAATAGAGGTATTTAATAACATTGTTTGCACTAGTTCATAATTTTATTGGAACATTTCTAATACAGTAGAATATCACTTGAATGATGTAGATTTTGAAATAGCATAGTTATGACTTGCTGTGATGGCACAAAATGAACCTGATGCACCAGCAATCTTGTTTTGCCTTACAGATCCAGTGTTTGCACAATATAATGAAGAAGGAACAAAAGGAAACAAAGGAGCTCCATAACAAGAATTGCACTTTGTAACAAAGAGAGAATGATCAATGAAAAGCTGGAGAGGATGGCTAATGACAGGAATTCCTGGAGGAGGTTTATTAGGAGCGGGACCCAGTGTTTGAAACATTGAAGACATCTGCATTAACGTCACAACCAGTATATTAAATTTCACAGATTACATTGTACTATCTGTGCATTTAAGGTAGAAATTGCAGCCACTATCTAAATACCTCTTTTATGGGGCCTTAAATTGTTGTATGCTACAAGCTTTCATTACAGAAAAATAACATTATACAATGGCAAAAAATGTCCTGGAATCTGATTAGTCAGTGTGTGCTTGTTGCAGTGAGGTTATCTAAGCACAGCCTCACATACAGATGACTGCATAGCAGACTGAGTAACCAGCCACACCCTCTCTGACCAAGAAAGGTTGATGTCTTTCAACTGGAAGTACAGAAGCACAGGCTTAGTTTCAATAAAACTTATTTACATTGTGAGGGGAAAACATTTTGCATGGCTAAAACATTTCATAGTTAGGCAGAGAATATGTGTCAGAACATTTCATTTATAGTGTAGGAACATCTCTTTTATCATTATCAATTTTACAGTTTTATTTTTTTGAGGAAACACACCACATACAGATGTACTGCATCATGGATATGCAAATACCTAATTACCTGATATTACATAACACACTACAGTGAAACCAGACAATTGATTATTTGCATACCCATGATGCAGTGCTTTTACATGGGGAGTGTTTCCAAAAAATTAAATTAAAAATAAAACTGTTCAACTAATACTATGAAATAGTTGTCCTTACACATAACAGGGATATTCCAACACTTGCTGTCTGCCTAATAGCCATCTACATGTTCTCATATTTATCCCCACAATATTAATAAATAAGAGCCATTGCATAATAGCAATAATACACTCCAGACTGTGAGTTGTGCTGGGATAACTTTACTTCTGGGGGTGTTGGAGGCTTTCAGCCTTGTGCCCAACCACCCCAGGTGTGAGGTTATCCCGTACAACACACAGCCTGTCATGCATCATTGCTTAATTATACAATGGCAAGAGAGAATGCTGGACTCTGATTGGTCACTCTGGGACTGGACCCATAATTTTATCCCAGCATAACATCACGGATCTAGTCCCTGCACACAGAAGACTGAATAAAATGTAAATAGAATCAGTCCACTAGCCATCAACGTGATCAGCTTCATGTTCCTGATTTTCTTGCCAGTAGTTCACAAAGTGTAAACACATCTTATAAATAAAACTTATGCCCGATCACATTTCAGCTCACTTTGTAAAATGTATAGTGTATAAATTTTACCAGTAAGCTGTAACTGTGATTGTCTCCAGCTCAGCTCGTCATCAGTGCTCCCTGCCCACTGTAAACAGACCGCCCACACCGTGCTCCAACTTGACTCACTAAACTGTTTTTCTTTCAGATTTATTTATTTCCCAGGGCTGGTACAAATTGCTGCCAACAGGAGAACACAGTAAAGCATTTAGTGTTTACAGAGACTTCAGAAGGCTCACAGTTCTGTCACAGCTGTGCTTATAGAGACTTCCAAAGTCTCACAGGTCAACAGTGCAAAATGACAGCAGCAGCACGCAGCCTTTCAAATGTGCTGCTGCTGAACGATGACTTTACATTGCAATCACTGGCTTCACTGAACTTTTTTCTTCCTTTGTTTACCTACCACTTGTAGACTGCTGCTGACTGTAAAAGAGACCACAGTAAAACTTATTCAGAACACACACACATCACCAATCTGAACAACAGCAGCATGCAAGTCCCTTAAAATTTTCACTATCAATAGTTGCTTTCAATCTTTCCCACTCCAACATAAAAATGCACAGCAAAACTGTTATTTAGTAAATACCAGAGACAACACAAACCCTGTGGGAACAGAGATACAGTAGCTCAACACTGCAAGCAAGACACGGGGCACATTTCTCCACCAACAATACCACCTACTGGACATAATAGAAATTATTGACTTTTTTAATTAGTGTAAATGCCCATACCAAAATAATGTATAAAACCTTCTAAAAATGTTTTCCCTACTTTCTTAAAAAAAGAAAAGATCCATTGCATAATGGGAATAATGCCGCAAGCATGTGTGTTGTACTAGGATAACATCACTGGTGTTGGATGCACCTGTGTGCGGCCTCATGTCCAACCACCCACATAGATGTTATCCCAGCACGACACACACCCCTGTCATGTACTATTCCTTTAATAGCCCTGTACAAAGATAAACTTAGTTCATGTGATCACAAAGTATTGATTAGGGATGGGTGACATTACCAATAGATTACTATACTGGTGCACATTAATCCAATTCTTCTTAAAAGTAATAATGATAATAATAATAATACAAAATGTAAAGTTTCCTCCAGTCAATATCCCAGAGCCAAATAAGCTCACTAGCTGAAGGAGGCCAAATTAAAAAACAGGCAGAAATATCTGCTCCCAGGAAGTACTGAAACTGTTAAAATGAAGCACTGCATTCCAGTCAGGGCTAACTCTATACAGAGAATTATTACACAGCTGTCTTTCTGTGGAATGTTTCACTTGGAGAGCAGCTTGAACATTTCTACATGTTTTATACACAGGAAATTATGGAGAACAGACATTAAAGAGTTGCAAACCTCAAAAGAATAAAGTACTGCCGTATCATCTATATCTCATTTTACTTGGGCTTATAGTATTTGGTTACCAAGGTTTTAATCAAAAATCCTTTGTTCTCAAAAATAATTGCAACAATTTTAGTGCCTGCTGAGGGACTCCTTTAACTAATACTTTAATTACAATAGAGAGAAAATAGCCTTATAATACTTCTCACAATTCTGAAAAGGAATGCTAAAATCAGACATGCTGTAGTCATGCAGCAAAGAGCATGAACTGGCAATCATGAGCCTATTAGTAAAGTACATACCATATTTTTGTTAACTTACTTGTTCTGTAATAGGAGCTTAGCAGGAAGGAAATGAAGTTTAAATTGGATATTTTTATACTATAATGGATTTTGCCTTTGCATGGGATTTAAACAACATAGAGAATGTTTCATTCCTTCAAACAGAGCCAAATTACATACAATACCATTCTTTTAGGTGATGACTAACCTAGTATTTGTGGTTAGATATTTAAAAATGTTTAAATGGGGACCAGTCAAATGGCTCATGCATGATCTAATCACCATGTTGGGGACTGGATATACATCATTAACTTGAGATTCCAGTGGGCCAGTTGGGGTTTGTGGCAGAGTGCCAAAGGATGCACAGCACTACTGGGAAAGGAATGTGGCATAAGCCATTGAATGAAGGAAACCACCAAGGGCCAGGAAAGGTTCTTCCTTCTCCTTCCCTCCCCCAGTGCACAGCAAGGCATTTGCTCTGGACACAGCGAGGTCCAGTATCTGACCCTTAATCCTGGAACCCTGAAAAATGGACCTTTGGTCATTGTTCACTCCCAGTTACAAAATGCCATACATAAATAAATAAAATTACACAAGAACATTTAAGTGAAGGGAGCTTGTCTCTGTCACCTGGATGATCTGCATTCCTTTCTGCTTCTCACTCAACTTAGCATGGTGGCCTTAAAATGGAGGGGGTGCAAGGATGATAAACCGTGGCTGAAAGTGGTCCCAGCTAAAGGCTTAAAAGAAATATATTTGCAAAATGTAAAGGTGGAAGAAGGTGGCTTTTGAGAAAGTAACAGAAAAGTAAAATGTTTGCACTTGAAGTAGAGGCATTTGACACCCAGCATTGAAGGCTGATGTCACACACTGACATCAGAAGTAGGGGCCCAGGGTTCTGTCAGCTGGGAGAGATGGGGATTGCAGGAGGTAGCCCTGACTGATAGACCAATTGGCCCTTACTGCTACATCAATGCCATTGGGTATCTTGGAAGAGTTGCAAGTAACAAGGGATCCTTATAGGGGTGTAGGTAGTAAGTGCCCTGAGAGAAGTGCAGGTGGCAGGACATTTTGGAAGGTGCAGAGAGAAGGTGGATGGAAAAGTTGTTCTCTGTCTCTTGGTGTTCTCGGAGTATAGAGGGATGAGGCATGCAGGCAGTATACATGAAATACAGAGAAACAAGTCCTAAACATATTTTCTCACAAACAAAATTAGGAGGAGCTGAGAGAATTGTTTTTCATTTGGATGGACTTGACTCAAATTCTATACTTTACACAGAACAGTACAATTCACATGTAAGTGATTTTATGGACCTAAGTACAACTTTAGGGATATGATAACTTAGGTCCATGATAGTCCCACTATGTACTTCTTAATATTTTATTTTAGGCTTTTAAGTGGTAAGGATCATATTTTGGTCTCTCAACAAGGTAGCCAGCTGATCCCTTCCACTTTCTCATTCAACTTCTGCGCCCCCATGCTCAGGCACATAATGATGTGAAGCAAGGGGAGTACAGGGCAAAGCCCATAGAAATGAATGAGACTGATTTTTCCTTACTTTTAATACATTGTGGTGGTGGACCTTTATTTTTCTCCAAGTCGCTACCACAATGTATTAAAAGGTAAGGAATACTCAGTTTCATTCATTTCAATGGGGCTTGCCACCATGCTGTGCCTTTGCTTTACATCACTATGTGTCTGAGTGCGGGGCATGTAGCTGAATGAGGAGTGAAGGGATCAGCCTTGTTGGGTCAAGCTATGATCCCTTATCATTTAGAAAGGCTAAAATCTAATACTAAAAAGTACACAGAGGGGCTATCATGAACCAAAGGTACCATATCCCGAAAGTGATGCCTTAGGTCCAAAGATGTGCTAAATCATTCTAAACTGCTCTGCCAATGAGCTGCTTTTGTGTTTTTCAGTGATTTGCAAAGTGTTGTTGGATCTAGCACAAAGCATTACAAAAACTGTCGCATAAGAGTTACAACCAAGTTTTTCATCACATTGATTTTAATTATGACTTATTTATTATTTTAGTTATTAATGTATTGTATTTTTATACCCTGTATGTCTGTTTTTAACCCTGCTTACTCAATATATTTTCTATAAGGTGCCCAGAGCCCCAGAGATTGGGCACCATATAAATAAATAGTTACTTACTTACTATTGTGGCAGAACTGCAGATTAGGATGGGTCACATTAGTAAATTCCACTTTCATTGAATAATTACAAAATTACATGAGGTTTCATGGAATTTTATGAATTTTGATAAATTCTTTTTTGGTTATAACCCAACCCCTTCTTGCAGCTGGAAACCAGAATATTGGATGCTTATATTTCACAAGTATTCCTAAGGAGATGCCAAGTTTCATGACATTTTGGAGAAATTATGTTGAACTTACATGGGGCTCAAGTCTGGCAATTTTTTTTTTTTTGGGTGAAATGTTTTAAAATATTTCTCTGCTTACAACTTGATCACCATTGGAGCTAGATGTTTGAACATATGCAAGCACAACATTCTTGGAAGTATCTTAGAAACTGCTAAATTTGGGGAGTTTGGTTAAATACGCTTTCAGTTACAGTGGTTCATAATGTCACAATTTAATTATTTGTGAAACTCTGTGAAAATGTTACAAAATGTGGATGTTTAGCTACACTGCTATTGCAGGTTTGCATCCAAATTTAGCATCCATACCCAGTGTCAATTGTTCATGAAATCTAACAAATATAGTGAACTTTGTTACTTGGTTGGAAGCATAACAGGTAATGTCACTAGGATTCAGCTTGTAAAATTGAATATTTGCAAAGCACTTATCATCACTTAATCCATTTAGTTGTGCTGACATGTTGCAGTCATGTAGTTCCTTTCCAGGTGAATATTTTGTCCTCATCCTATTGTTTTCTCTGAGTGTGACCAGATGGAGACAGATGACCTGCTTGTCACACTGATCTCCTCCTTGTTTTCAAACATATCCTCACTTAAAATTCACAGACTTCTAAGTGCACTGCACTCTCAGACCAGTCAATTCTGCTTGGTACAATTTCACATGACCTGCTTTCAAGTGAGAATTGTCTCTGTATGCTTCCTTGCTCCATCGACTGGAGTCTGCCAGCAGTTAGCCAAGGAAACAGCCAACAGCCAGGACCCCTGCCCATCACACCTCGGTAAACTGTATTGCTTCAGGAGAAGGGTATAGACAGCAAACTACTAACCTATCCTAACTGAAATCAAACTGCATAGTACTGCAGGTAAATAGAATACTAACTATAACAGTTAACACTATTACCTAAGTAAGGAGAAAATGAATTATTTCATACCTCTCTTTATGACATAGGTAGGGTAGTCTTAATTACAGGATTGTATTTGTGCTTAGAAACTCATACAGCTTCACTTTTCTGGGTTCCAGAAGAGAAGAATAAGAAACACAGGAGAACAGGACTAGAGAATGTGGGAAGTGGTGCAGTGAAGGGCTGGTATGGTTGCAGTCTTCAGAGAGACTTTCTTGAGACAGCGGTGCTGCCCCATCTGCAGTCACCCTCTGGGTTGACAGAGAGGGTTGCTAGACCTGAGGTTGAGTTGGCTTGAAGCCAGAGGACTGTCTCCCCACCCAAGGGTCACCAAGTCTGATGCCATTACCTCAAGGGATGCCAGAGAGGAGGAGCAGCTGAACCACAATGGGCCAAGAAGGGTGGGGTGATGGGCTCTGGAAGGCTGGAGGGTGGGTTGCAGGCACATTCCTCAACTGGTACCACTACAAAATTCCTATGCTGCTCTGGTGGGACTGCCAGGAGGAGGCACCCATGGTAGTGACCAGAGAGGATGTGGGAGACCACCATAGGGGAGACCCAAAGAAGGGGGGTAGAGAATCCCAGAGGAGGAGGAGGAAGCAACTCTGGTGGGGACCCAGTTGTCAGGGGTATAGAGTTGGGAATAGGAAAGGGGTGGAGAGGGAGGTTAGGGTGCCCACCTGGCGCCGTGGCCCAGAAGGATGGGAAGCATATCCTCTGGATGACTATGGAAGGAGGAAGGATGGGGAGCTGGATGTCACTCTTCACCTGGTGAAAAATGATCTTGCTACGGATGGGGCTAGGATAGTGTAGAGGGAGTTTAGGGTATTTTGGAAGCAGTCTTAGACAGGTAGCACACTTAGTAGCTTTTATGGAGGTATTCTCTGTCTATGATAAGGAGAGAAAGGACATCTGTATCACAACCTTCAACTCATGGTTGAAGGAATGGTACACAGAAGAGGGCATGGCTACATTGGAAACTGGGATCTCATCTGGGAGGATAAGGAGGATAAGGGAGGATAAGGGAGGATAAGGGCTATACTGATGTGATGGCCTGCATCCATCTGGGAATGGGGAACTACAGTCCTCAGTGGATGGTTTAAGTCTTACTTCAGTGAACATTTAAACTAGCCTATGGGGTTGGTGGAAGTAATTGGGAAGGCAGAATCTGCCCCTCCCCAGGCTGAACTAGAGATTAGAGAGATCCTGAGACGAGAGTGTCCCCCATGGTGCAAGTTAATCAAAGAAGCAGGTGTAGTAAAGGAGAGAGAGGGTAAAGAAGCATTCTAAAGAAAAGAGGGAAGGAGAGAGGAGGAGAAGAAAAGAAGTGCTGTGAGCAACCAACAATGAGCTAACAAAATCTGGAAGGCCATGTGTGTGGAATGCTAGAGAGTCTGGGAAATAAGATTGCAGTCCTAGAGGCCATCATGGCAGAGGCCAGCCTGGATATTGTAGCTATTGCGAGTCATGGTGCACTGACATCTATGACTGGGATATGGCCATACGTGGCTACACACTCTTCAGAAAGGACAGAGTGAGAAGGAAAGTTGGAGTTGTGGTGCTTTTGTGAAGGAAAACATAAAAGCAATGGAGATACAAGGGATTTTGTGGTGGGGACACCGGTACTGTGGTTCAACCTTGCATCAGGGAATGGATCCACTATTCTTACAGGCATGATCTACAGGCCTCCAGCACAGGGAAGGCATTAGATAAAGAAATGTTAGATGTAATTGGCAAAAAGGCTGAAAGGGGGAGCTGCTGCTAGTGGGGACTTCAGTCTCACTGGATGTGGGCTGAAGTCTCTGAACTGCAGCATCCACTAGAGGCAGAGACATCTGTGACTCCTGGCAGGGGACATTCCTGAGGCAAATAGTCAGTGACCCACTTATGATGGGGCAATACTGGACCATGTTCTGTCTAACAGGGACAGTGTGGCAGACGTCAAGGTGGGAAGCCATCTGGGAACCAGTGATCACCATACAGTGTGGCTCGCATAAAGACAGCTGCAGAATCAAACTACATGATGGTGAGTCCTGAACTCAGAAGGACAGATTTTGTAAAGATGGGTGAATTCCTTAGGGATGGCCTGGCAGGGGAATGACTTGGAGGAGTGGGTAGAGGACCAATGGGCCAAATTAAGGAGGCCATAGTAAAGATGACAAACCTCTGCATCGAGTAAGTGAGCAAAAGCAAAAGAAAGAGCAGACCACAATGGTTCTCAAAGAGTTGGTGGAAAAGGTAAAGGCTGAAAGGGTTGAATTCAGAAGGAATAAGGAGATTCAGAGAGAGAAATATAGGGAAGTGAATCAGGCTAAACAGAGGAAGGAGGGAAAACAGTAAAGGGTGCAAATTGCACAAACTGAAGAAAGAATAACTCAGGCAGTATCAAAAGGGTACAAGATAATGTTTAGTATGTAAGTGAAAAAGGAGGACAAAGGGAGGAGGGATTGTAGGTTAAGGGAGGCTAGAAGAGGCAGACATCTTAAACAAATACGTCTGCTCAGTATTCACAATAGAAAGGGAAGGGAGGAAAAAAAAAAGCATCTGGAGCTTTGATTGGCAGGATGTGAACACTAGTCCTTTTTCTGAGGAAAGAGTCCTGAAAACACCTAAAAATCTGACGGTGGACAAAGCTATGAGGCTAAAAGGATGCATCCAAGGGTGTTAAGGGATCTCAGAAAGGTACTAGCGTCACCTCTGACAGTCCTATTTAACACATCTCTGAAGACTGGAGTGGTCCCAAAGGACTGGAGAAGGGCAGATGTAGTCCCACTTCACAAGAGTAGTAGCAAGGATGAGACGACAAGTATAGGCAAGGCCCTGATTGTTCTGTAGCACTTTGGGATCTATGTTCTACTGCAGGATTACCATTTGCCAAAGAACTCTGTAGTGGTGGCTTGTAATTTTTGTGGAAGTTCTCCAGCATTGATGACCTGCCACATCACAGCATCAACTTGTCATCCTGACACCACATCCATGATGATGGCTGACAAATGGGATAGGGAAAGCACAGTACCACTAGTTCAAAAATAAACTCATAGACTTTAAAACTAATATTTTTTAAAAAGCTAAAAAGATATCACTTATGGTCCTATCCCACTGCATAAATGAAATACACAGAGAGGACCTTGCATGATAAATGATTTATCTATACTCATGCTGTTTACACCACTCATGAGGTCCCCACTGCATATCACTTATATACATAGGCTGTTGGTTAACTAGGATCTACAGCTTATCCTGTAGTAGGAAATTGGCAGATTAGGTGGGCCAAGTGGTCCTTATCTGCCGTCAAAGTCTATATTTCTATGTTTCTATGTTACAGTATCTATATGGAATCTGTAACATAGTTTTCTAACAATAAATTTCCTTTTGTGATTGTGAAATTGCATCCTCATTAGTACAGGTCCCTTTGAAAATGAAATAAACAGAATAGTGGAGATATTTCAGGACTCATTTTCATGCCAACTCACATCTCCTGATTCACTATGTCACCTGGTCAGGCCATGACATGCACATGAATCCGTTGGGAGGGAAGACTCCTCAGCCCATCACAAGGTGTCACCCATGTGGCAGAACACTGGGTCACACATTCCAAGGCTTGGCGGGTTGTGTGTGACAATGTTGCCCTCCCATCCTCATGCTGTCCAGCCAGCTCCCTGAGCTCATCCCTGAACTTGAGTCACCAGCATGAGAACACAACATGCACCCGCCAGCCCAATGGCTGGCTCTGCACATAATATTTCTTCATAACTTTTAGGTAATTCTATCAACCCATGATAACATGTAACCAATAACCCTGGCAAAATGTATACAGCACAATGATTCATTTAATAGATATGTTCTTTCAACAGGTCTACACATCATTATATTCTACATTTCTGGGCATAGTTCTTTTACTTTTAAAGACAGGTTAGGTTTTATCAGTTATTCATTCTCAGAGGGTTCCCCTGTACCTTAAAGGTACAAATAAATCTGTGTAAAGTAAGGTATCTAGTTAACAGGTCTATGCTGTCATCAAGTATTTGTTTAAGCTGGTCCCAGGTAATAACTTAAGACTGAAATGTTATTAGGTTGTAGTACAGGCTGAGCAAATATCACAGTACCTGATGTGCTGTGCCACATCTTTAGGGAGTGGGAGCAGTGCTAGGTAAATGGCTATTAATTTCTGTGGCACCGATGCAGCCCTGTCATTAGCTAGTGTATGATGTCATGTCATTGATAATATCACATGATGGTCATAGAGGGGTTTTGGATATAAAAGGAGGGAAGGAACCAGATGCTATGGAAACTGTAAATATTAATAAAGAATCACCAAGAACAGTGAATTCTGTGGCACTGCAGATATTCTCTGGTAGATTGCAAGTTCTGCACAAAATCCTGTGGCTGCAGAATTCTAGGAGACTTGATTAAAGGTCTGTCAGCCTAACATCAATGGTTGGTAAGTTAATGGAAACACTCCCAAAGGAAAGAATTGTGGAATATCTTGAATCCAACAGGTTACATGATCTGAGGCAGCATTGAGGAGGTCATAAAATAAATCTGATAGATTTCTTTGACTGGGCAACCAAGAAATTACATCAGAGAGAAGTGGTGGGCATGGCCTACCTGCATTTCAATAACGCTTTTGACACCATGCCAATGAGGAGACTGGCAAGGAAGTTGGGTAGCTGGGGGTGGCCAGCAAGGAAGTAACTTAGGTAAAAAACTGGTTAGGGATAAAAGACAGAAGGTAGTGGTAACGGAGTTCATTCCAAGGAAGTGAGGGTGACCAACTGTGTAACTCAGGGTTCAGTGCTGTGACTGGTTCTCTTTAATTTCTTTATAAGTGACAGAGCAGAAGACCTGAGGGAAGGTCTGCTTCTTGTGGATGACACCAAGATCTGCAACAGGGTGGACACTCTGGGGGTGGAATGGATGGGCAGAGAGCTGAAACAACTGGAGGAGTGGTCAAGGGTATGGCAGCAGGGTTCCTAATGCAAAAAAAGTGCAACATAATGTACTTGGGGCACAGAAACCAGGAGGGAGTACAAAGGGGGCAATGTTACTGACAACAACCTAGCAGGAACAAGACCTTGGGTTAATCATATCAGATGACCTAATAATGGCCAAGCAGTGTAACGAGGCAGTCATGAGGGCCAGTAGGATGCTGGGGTGCACAGGTATCACCAGCAGAAGGTGGGAGGTAGTGTTGTTCCCCTATACAGGTCACTGGTAAGACCCCACATTGAATAGTGCATCCAGTTCCAGAGGCCAAAAATCAGGAAGGACGAGAGTGGTGCAGTCCAGAGGAGGGCAACCAAAATGATGCAGGGTCTACATCAACAGCCCTACAACGAGAGGCTGAAGGAGTTTAATATAGTATGTATACCCTGGAAGAGAGGAGGAAGAGGGGATATGATAGAGACCTGCAAATACAGTATCTCAAGAGGGTAAATAAGGTACAGGAAGTTTTTTTCAGAGTAAAGGGTGCCTAGAACAAGGGACATGATATAAAGCTGGAAGGGTAGATTCAAGAGAAATATAAGGAAGTACTCTTCACAGAAAGAGTTATAGTCTCCTAATACAGGCTTCCAGTGGAGATGGTGGGGGTGAAAACAGTTGTAGAGTTTAAAAATGCATGGATAGGCACAAGGGAATCATAGAGGTAAAGGGGGCACCATAAATCAAGTAGGGTCTGCAGCAAAATAAATGTAGAAAAATGGTCAAAAGTAAGCAAGTAAAAGGAAAAAGTAAGCCAAGCGGCCTTCTCTGCTGTCAGATTCTATGTTTCTGTACTACACATGAGGGGTCTACTATTCTTTTGCTAGTTAACTCTGCTGGCATTCCCTTGGTGAACCCATGTATCTAACTCCTGTTACTGGTGACCCTTGCAGTAGCTACCTCCCTATCCTTTAGTTTAAATCCCTCTTTCTTCCTTTCCTTTGGCATAACTACATCCCTTCCTCTTTGGAGAACTGCAGTCCATCTTAGCTTGGTTATGGATCACTTTAATTTGACATGTACTGGCAGGCAAATCACCTTCCTGGAGTAGCATCACGGTCCTGCTACAGTGGCATCCAGCATCATGTTCCATCATGATTAAAGATATCCAGATACTGTTGTCACAATATATACAAAAGTGGGAACATTATACAAAAAGTGGGAACAAAGAGGAAGCAGGGAACTACAGACCAGTCAGCCTCACCTCGGTAGTGGGAAAGATCATGGAAGCACTCACCAAGGAGAGATTGGTGGAACATCTGGTTGTCAATGGACTACAGGACCCAAGGCAGCATGGTTTCACCAGGGGAGGTCATGTCAGACCAACCTCATTGAATTTTGACTGGGTGACTAGGGAGGTGGATCAGGGGAGGGAGTGGACATGGCCTATCTGGACTTCAGAGAGGCCTTTGACACTGTGCCACATAGAAGACTATTACACAAACTGGGGAATATGGGTGTGGGCAGGACAGTAGTGTGGTGGGTAGGTAACCGGCTGGGTGGCAGGACACAGAGGGTGGTGGTAAATGGCTGTCACTCCACAGAGGGAAGAGTGACCAGTGGGGTACCACAGGGATCAGTGCTGGGACCGGTCCTATTCAACATCTTCATCAGTGACATTGCACAGGATATAGAAGGCAGAATTTCACTGTTCGCTGATGACACAAAGCTCTGTAACAGAGTAGACACACCAGAGGATGTAGACAGAATGAGAAGGGACCTGCAGAAACTTGAAGAATGGTCAAGGGTTTGGCAGTTGAAATTCAATGCAAAGAAGTGCAAGATAATGCATATGGGGCACAAAAACCCTGGCACAATATATCAGTTGGGGGTGAGGATATAGCATGCACCAAGCAGGAAAGGGATCTTGGGGTTGTCATCTCTGATGACCTCAAGGTAGGGAAACAGTGGACAAGGCATCAGGTAAAGCAAATAGGATGCTGGGATGTATAGGCAGGGGCATCACCAGCAGGAAAAGGGAGGTCATAATTCGCTATACAAGACACTAGTGAGGCCCCACCTGGAGTACAGTGTACAGTTCTGGAGACCATACCTACGTAAGGACATAGACAGGGTAGAGAAGGTTCAGAGGAGGGCAACAAAGATGGTGCATGGTTGCATCACAAATCCTATGAAGACAGGTTGAAGGAACTGAACACGTACTCCCTGGAGGAGAGGAGGAGGGAGGGATATGATAGAGACATACAAGTATCTTACAGGGAGGAACAGGGTGCAGGAAAACACTATTTTTAAGCGAAAAGATGTTTCAGGACTAGAGGGCATGGGATGAAGTTGAGGAGGACGATTCAGAGGAAACATGAGAAAGAATTTCTTCACAGAACGGGTGGTGGACAAGTGGAACACCCTGCCAGAGGAAGTGGGGGGCTGAAACAATCACGGATTTAAGAATGCATGGGATAGACATAAAGGAATTCTAGAGGTCAGGGGTAAGGGAAATAGACTTCTAGGAAAACAAACTGAACTTACAAGCTCAAATGAGGCAGACTAGGTGGGCCATAGGCCTATATCTGCCGACACTGTCTATGTATCTATGTATGTATCTATGTAATGGCCTCAGTCATAACTAGTTGTAATGCCTGGTGTCACTTGGTGCCACTGTTTCAAATGCTAAAGCTATATATATATATATATATATATATATATATATATATTTTTTTTTATCTGCAGAGTTGTTAAAGAGTGAGCAGGCTGCATTGTATAGAAACAATGCTTTGCACGTACTGTATGTGCATCCACAAGTCATTTAGTCTGTGAGCTGTAGTGATTAGCTAGCAAACTGCAAGAAGACAAGCATGTGAAAAGTGCTGGCCTTGACTGCTCTTTGCAGTTTTTCGCTCAATATACCGATTGACATTAGGGTGACTGAAGCTGGTACTAAAGAACTTTTACTATGGAGTCCCCTATAAATGCTACCATATTAGCACTCTATCCAGCCTTTTATTTCCTCCATGACAGCTCAAGTGTACAGCTGTGCAAAATGTATATATATATATATGGATTACATAAAAATCACAAAAATTCCACAATTTTGCAGAGGCGCATACAATTTGAATTTAATTACTGGCGATATTTTTGACGTTATTTTGTAATTTTGGTTGCTTATAAGTTTGCCACTCTCTGAACAAGAGATTAGAAATCTGACACACACACACACAGATCCTTCTTTTTAGGTACTTACCAAAACTGGTAGCATTGTGTTCTCTAGTTTTAAAGTTATATGGGCTTCCAATTTTGTGAATGTAACCCAGTCCCATTTTAAGCAAGAGATCAGAAACGTGGTAGACATCTCAATCAGGTAGGGGCTTTACAGCAATATTTATGCAGTTTGGACTAGTAGTTTTAAACTGAGATGGAAATAACTGACATTAAAATTTTGACAAAATTTCACAAAAATTTTCAGAAATCTTGTGGAATTTTGTTGAAGTAGAATAATAACTTTGCCTGAATTCCCTGAAAGATGTTACATTTTATCAAGCTGTACTCCAAATGAATTCCAGTTGAGTTGCAAAAACATTTTATAAAAGTTGCACTTGAACTACTTAAGAGTTGATGAACAACACAATGACAGTTGCTAATGCATTGCAAACTTTTAAGAAACAATTCACAACCAACTCTTTGGTGGAACAGGTTAATGGAACTGTACTGTATAGGAAGAGCTTATAGAAACATAGACAATCTCTTTGAAACCCTTCCTGAAATTAGAAACATAGAAACACATAAATCTGTTAGCAGAAAAGGACCCATTGGCCCATCTAGTCTGATCATTTTCCTTCCCTATAAGCACCTTTGTCCTTTCCTCTTACTGTCCATTTATGCACCCCCGGTGCAGTCTCCAGTCTCCCTTTGAGTGCATGTGACATACAAAATGTTTTGCAAACGTTTGGGGTTGTATGGATAATAAAATCTAGCGAATGTAAGTGTATAGTACTCATTTGTTCTGTTATTCTTGAACAATTAACTGTTGCTGCCTTTTTATTCTTTTCTCCTCCTTTCAGGGGTCAGTTTATAAAATCTGGTCCCATGAACTTTCGTATTATTTAATCATGTTTTATTTGCATTATCTGTTAAAATACCTCATGGATATGAACCCAACAGTGACTTGTTTCCAAAATTAAATAATAAAAGGGAAATACTGTATCTCACCAACCTATAAAAGTACTGTAAATCTAAATGTCAATTTCAGGAGTCTTTGGTCCCATTGATTCGAATCAGATCAAATGGCTAAGCTTAGCACCACATCAAGGCAACTCTAGCAGCTGAAACCTAACCCTCTGTGATAGCATGTGCACTGCTGCTCCAGTTCTGGGCCCTTATCCTAGTGTAGTTAGTGTAGCCTTGCTCTTGTGATACCTCAAATCACTGGTATGCCCTTTACCATTCTCATTTAATCTTGCTTGGTGAGGTAGAGACACACTCTCTGCCCTCTGTGCTTTTATCTGCTTGCTTTGGTTATATGAGCGAGACCCTTCTCCTGTGAGACTGTATGCACTGTTTAATAGTTGCCTGAGACACCTTATTTTAGTAACTGCTTTTCCAAAGTGGTGACAGCTTCTGTAGAAACTGAGGACTGTACACTTTGATTGCATATTAAAATCAAAAGTATATGGTTCATCTCATGGCCCAGTGATTACGCATCACAATTCCATGATTGCAACCCACGATCAGGAGCAGACCTAAGGTACTGGTAATCAGGTGGCAAGCTGGGAAAGCATTTCTGTGGCATCATGTCCCAGCTCACAGAAGATTAAGAAAACATTCCACTGCTGCAGCAACCTCTGATGATGGGCCGGGGGTTGTTTCCCAGTCAGATCATTTGTTTCATGTGCTCAAAAGCCATGTAAGTGTGCATATGCAGTCAAGGAAGGAGAGTGGATCAAGGATGAAAAATGGTGGGGTTATTAGAACACAGTTAGAATGATAATCATGTTCACTCTTGGTGCTGTTCTGAGTGGATCCCCACTGTCCCAAAAGGAATGGGAGGAGCAGCTGAAAAGGCTGGTGGGTTACCAACTCACTGAGTCAAAGGCCTTGACAAAGTAAGATAGGAAAAAATAAAAAGTATGAATTTATTAAAATAATAAAAGGACACATAATTCATTTTATGTACACATACATTCACACACACACACACACACACACACACACACACACACACACACACACACACACACAACACCACACAATAAAGATTTGTTAAACTCTGGTTGATGATGCTGCCTTCCTGCTGATTGGCTCAGGTCTCTAGAACCCACGGGCTGTCATGTTGGCCTCCCAGCTCCTAGGTTACCAAGCCATAAAAATGGCTTACTTAAACATATGTTATGCAGAGTGTTTTGATATGTATGTTAAGTCCTAGTGTGTCCTTCCCTCTGTCTGCTATTAGGAGTTTTTCCTAAATTAGCCTGCTAGCTATATGATAGTTTTACAACCCCTGGGGATCTCCATCCCAAATTGGTTTATTGGCTTTCTTTCTCCTATGATGCGCCCTGTCTCATGTGACAGTGATGTAGCCAGGCCCTTAGATTTATCATATGCACTGCTTTAAAATCAGTTCACAACAGCAGAGCTTTGTAACTGTTCTTATCCAACATACATATCTAAACACTCGGTATAACATATGTTTTTGCAAATTCTGGGTGGACTACTCCTTTAATTATAAACATTGCTGTCAGCCAGTTATGCCATAATTCTAGTTGACCAGTGTTTGAAGCACTGTGTTCCAGGACCAAGACCATCAAAATCCCTGCCACCCAAGACAGTTTGCTTGCATATGATCACAGTCTAATGATCAAACTAACAGTCACATGACACCAGCATCCATCTTTGTTAGGTTTGACTGTATCCTGTTGATGCCAGTAGTATGACACTCTCCCTGCCTAAGACCTTGTGCTAAAATAAACACAGCTATGTTGTTCCAAATATTAATTATTAAACTAGCGGCTCCTAGGCTGCTCCTATGTTTTAACATTGAAGGAAATTAGAAGCCCTCTTTGAACTATGTGGAACAAGATACAGTATCTGTGCTTTTTATTTTAGCAGAAGGATCTGAGATGGGGAGAGTTAAGTTTCAGCTGTTGGAGTTTTCTTGATGTGGCTCTGAGCTTAATTGTTTCACTCAGTTTGAAACCATGGGACCAAAGGCTTCTGAAATGACTTTGAGATTTGCAAAATTCAATAACAAATTTTGCTATAGAAGAAGACCTCTCACCCACATATAAAGAGTGCTGTCCCACACCAGCACTGAAATTTTAAAGCAAAGAGTTATATTATTTTAAATTGCACATTATACAATGTGGTAAATCCAGAGAACAAAACCCTCAAATCGGATTGGTTGGCTGGCACCTTTTCAGTGTGATAAATCCTCCAGTATATCCACTGGAAAAGGTGCCAGCCACCAATCTGCTGCATAAAGAACTATACCTCAAATCCCTTTGACAATCACCAGCCCAAAACTGGCAAAGGGTAAAGATGATGAAGGACAGTGAGTCATCTTTGAAAAATGCCACATTCCATCCCATCTAAACAGCGATGGTCATGGAAAACCTTGAAAACAAACCTTCCAAACTTCAAAACATGTCTGTAAATCCAGTAGACAATCCTCCACAGTCACGAAACAGTCTGACTTCCAATCGAATATGGCCATAGACAATGCTGGCCCAAAAGTTCAAACCATCCAAAATGTCAACAGCAACCTCTGGCCACTCTCCACAGACAGTCCAATTCTTCCAGTAGTTCACCAAACAAAGAGGCACCAGAATGGAGCAACCAGGTTAATCTCAGAAGTGCAGCCCTGCTCAGCTGGACTCACTTGTTGTGCCTGATGAAAGAATGGGGGTCACTGCCATTTAAAGACACATAAACCCAAATTTAAGACTTGCACATACAATGTGCAATCTTGCAGCATTTTGTTCATATGTAGTAGCTGCAAAACTGAACCTGATTATGAATCCTGCCAGGAAAATGGGATTAAAACTATTCCTTCATTTTTCTGTCACCAAAATAGGGGCCATTGTATAATAGCAATATATCACTCCAGGAGTGGGTATATGGGTGGATTTACCACTTCTGGTGTGGTTAAGTCACTTGGCTGTGCCTCGTGACCTAACCACATCATCTGTGGTATATCCACCCATATAACAACTCCCTGTCATGGTGTGTTGTTTTAAATGAACAGCACTTGGAAAATGTAAATGCCCATGATGTCTGTTCTGAGCTTTAAAGTAAGGATGGATAAGGCAACTATAGCCAGCTTCAGATTCTGACCTGGATATCTAAGAATTTAACATGGAAGATTCTGGACAGTCCAAATCAGCCTGCTTCAGAGGGGGCCTGGATCAGAATCTGAGCCATGCCATATGTTAAGGATAGGTAATCCTATAGAACCTTTGTCTTTGCTCTGATAAATATCCAGAGAGGTTTCAGTCTCTGAAAATGTGTGTCTGAACTGATCTGAGGCAGCACACCTAGAGGATATGAATATAAACTGATTTTTCCTTCCCTACTGCACAGATTTTATCTGTGCCCAATATTTAGCTTTTACCACACATTTGCAAAGACCATGTCCTGCATTTGCCTGATGAAAGACTGAAATGTACTGTATGAAAATTTGTATACAGTGTAACTTGAGATAGGTTTTCCTAATGGTTAAACTGGAAATGTTTAGGTGGGGAACTCTTGTATCTAGATATTTAGGGATTTATTAGTAAAGACTGAAACTACTTTCCCCAACACCCGGAAGCCCGATGCTAGAAGCCTGACAGTCAAACTCCGACTGTGGTATTTTGACATTTCCACATGTTTTGGGGGTCTTGCCCCTGCCCCCCTTAATTAATATAACAAACCCATGGGAAGCAAAATCCCACTGTTAGTATTTTGAGTGTTGGGCTTCTGTGTCAGGTTTGCAGGTGTCAGGGAAAGTGGTTTCAGTAAAATGTAGCGATACCTTTCTAGGTGGTAGAACTGTCATTTCCAGGTGATGGAACTCCTCTGTAGTAGTCAATGGAGAAAGATGACAAAGATGGTGTCATACAATTTTTAAGAGGCACAAAATAGGTGATTTGATACCTTTTATTGGAACAACAAGATTTCCAAAAGAAAATTTAAGCTTTCAAACCCACAGGTCCTTTCAGAAAGAAAATGGCAGGTTATTAGAAAGAGCTAACTTAAAACTTTTTAAAGTTAGCTCTTATTAAGTAATGTGCCATTTTCTTTCTGAAGAAGGACCTGTAAGTTTAAAAAGCTTAAAGTTTTGTTTTTTTTGAAATCGTTGTTTGTCCAATAAAAGATATAAAATCACCTATATTGTGCATCTTAGTGTACTAGGACCAATACTTTATTAATTTATGTATTTATTTATTTTCTTGAATAATACCTTTGAGCTGGAAGCTCATTTACAAAGGTCCCACATCAAGTTGAGCAAAAACATTACAGGTAGCAATGGAACAATTTAAGTGCAGAGTTACAAAGTATAATTCACACTCAGATACATACCTATTTAGCAAACACATAGTGAGGCAGTCAGAAGTTGAACTTTGTCAGGAGTGGTAGAAGGAGGGTAGGGGTGAGAGGGGTAGCGGAGAATAGGTGGGAAGGAGGGGTGGTAGGGGTGAGGGGTTGGGGTGACTAGGTGGGAAGGAGGGGTAGAGGAGCAGGATAGTCAAGAAAGGGGTTGGGGCAGGAAATAGGATGCTAGGTAGAGCAGGAAAGAGAGGGAGAGGAGTGGGGCGAGGGGTAGGCAAAAATTAGGGTTAGCAGTAACAGCTGTTTAAAGAGGTAAAGGTATTGTAAGGGTTTTCTCTTAAATGGTCTAAGCTTAGGCTCATTGATTATGTTGGGGGAGATCATTTAGCTAGCATGATGCACATTAGGCAGTTGACCACTGTGCTTGTGAAGGTCAGAAGAAAGGGACTTGCAGAGATTGTCTGGACCCCACCCTGTAGGGCATATGATACAGACAGTGTTTTAAGAGGTGATGGAACTGAGTTCCTGGCTCCTGCCCAATTAAACCCCTGGATTTTCCTTCTCCATGTGATTATCTTGTCTATTTTTGAAACTGCCTTGCTGTAACTTGTTTTAGTGTATCTCCAGTCTTTGTTCCATACAATGTTTCATTGACTGAAGCATATTTGCATGTGGCAAACTAAATGGAAACTTGTTCTGTGTTGATGCAGCCTGGAAAAAACACTGCTCTAAATCAAAACAAGGTCCATATTCTTGTCAGCATTTTCAACATTACATTATTCTATCAAGTATACACTGGCAAGACACATTTATGCAGATGGCTAATGAGCAGAATGCTGGTTACTAATGAGCATCCTGTTGAGGCAGTCGTCGTTCCGACAGTGAGAACTCAAGCTAATAGAATACCCTTGATTTTTCTGTTTTGCAGAACTATTGCAGCCATTTGTAGCAGCACTATTAGTAGACACTTTATCTGTGACTTGTGATTGATATCTGTGAAATGATACCAGGGCTAGTTAGCAAGCAGAATTCCTTTCATTCCTGTAGGTTCAGATTAGAGTTCAAGATAGCTCCAATGTGCTGACAAATGGAGCCATACATCAAATGACAAGACAGCCAGCTGAATCAAGATATACATTCATGCAATGATGCAACTGGCTCTCTGGTGACTTTGAGGCCAGATATGCCTTTCATGTCACAGGAAAAGCAGTTGCTGCTTAGTCAAGGGTAACAGCAAATGTCAATTCCTTCCATCTGGTCACTTGCTGACTCCAGGAGAGACTGCAGTTGAAGCGAACTGTACCTCACATCTGTCTTGTGTGACAGGGCTGCTGTATTGAGGAAGCATTAGTTGGGCATTTGCCGAAAACAAAAAAGGGAATAGGAACTAAATACTTGAGGGGAATACACTGGATAGACAGAGTGAAACTTATTAGTTACAGTGATGGCAGATTTCAACACTTTTGGTAGGTTGGAGAATCCGTCCTGCCAGTAATAATCCCCGTTAAACAACTTCAGCATGCCACACCTACAGTATACATGCATACATGCAGCTTTTGGGAGGAAAGAAGATCAGTGGTCATTGGTCCATCAAGCTCCTAGTTCTGGGAATGTTGAATAGACAAGAGAAAACAGTATTATAAAGCTGGTTAATGTCATTTGAGTATACAGACTGGAGTTGAAAGTTAAGAAAGGCATATACTGTACCCTGCAATACATACAGAATAAATTATAGGAATGTAATAGGGTATGAGTAAAATAATTTCACTGAGTAGGTCAAACCAGCTAATAAATGTTCTTATTAGCATGTTTTACCTACAAGATGGAATTATTTAACAAGAGAATAGCACATTCATAGCTTTGGTTTTAATACATTTGGTTAGCCTGACAATGACTTGATTTTAATTTTGTTTTACAGTTTTTGAAAAATGTCCATCTGGGCAGCAGTTATGCTCAGGAGTACTTTTGTTCAAGTGCTGAAAGTGATTGCTATTTGTTGAGTGTTTGTGGAGAAAACAGCTGTGTTGATTGTTGCCATGGTTATTGATGGTTGCTTCTTAAGATTGAGGAAGGTAGCAATTTGAAATGCAAATGATGTGTCTGACTAATGTGTTGACTGTGGGTCAGTCTACTGGAGTAGGGGCTGGGGTAACCAGTTGCACTTGACCGCTGGGATTGGGGTGAGCCCAGGTTCAAAAGTGGAGCTGAGGTCCAAAACAACTGACTATCTTGTTAATTTCATTAGACTGCAGCAACAACTTCTGAGTGTAGCTGAACCATTAAGCATTATATGTCCATCAGCTGGTGCTTACCCCTCCCCATGTTTGGACATCATCAAGTTCAATGTGCTAGAGAAGATACCTTGGTGTTAGCTGGTAACACTTGACTGCTGGGAGTGGGGTGAGGCCAGGTTCAAAATTGGCATGATGCTTCTAAACAACTAACTACAGAACCTTGTCGGCTGCATCATATTGCAGTGCAGTTGAGCCATCAAGCAGCTTAAGTCCATCAGTTAGTGTTGCCATCCCCCCCTAAGTTTGCACATTGTCCATGTCAGTGTGCTGGAGTAATGGCTGGGGGAGGTACCAGAGTAATTAATTTAAAAGTCAGAGTGGCGGATGCATCGTTTAGGGTCTTACTTTTTTACCTGTTTCCAAACTGCATAATTCCTGAATTTTGGGGTGTTACAATACAAATCAAGTGCTGAAAAGAGATGGGTAGTTTCATATGAAGTTTTCTAGGGGGTGAGCTTGAATTTAAACTGTTTGTAATATGTGTTGTCATGCTATTTACTGTTTTTTAAATCTAAGTTATCCC
The DNA here is from genome assembly GCA_016271365.2 of Neoceratodus forsteri. Taxonomy (NCBI): domain Eukaryota; kingdom Metazoa; phylum Chordata; order Ceratodontiformes; family Ceratodontidae; genus Neoceratodus; species Neoceratodus forsteri. Next base: position 1,877,385,748 of record CM057456.1, read on the forward strand.
AGCTGAGATATGTCATCTATTTTTATTGAGTACTGCTTTTTACCTATTTCGTCAAATGACAGTGTGCAGCACTAAGAGGTCAGGTGAGTTGTGAAAGGACACACAGTGAGTAAGGCCCTGAGCAAACTGAGAAGGTGTGTTCACAAATGTTTTTAAAATGTTTTAAAGCTTAACATGCTGCCATCGACACTCTAAAGAACCATGCTGAACACAGTAGCAACACATCCACATTAAGTAGGCTGCCAATGTATGTTTACATGTATGCTAGGGCTGGCTACTCATCCCATGATTCATTTTGGGGTGTCCAAATGTTGGGAGGCTTCCCATGCTTAATCATGATGCAGCTGAGAGTTGTTTGTAAACAATGGTTTAAAACATGGTGGAAATTTATCATGAATCTGCATTTGGTGCTAATTGCTGCCTGATTTATGCAGAACTATCATCAGTCTTTGTACAATGTTTCCAGGCTCAGGAGGAGATCACTTAGTCATGTTTATGCACATGAAACTACTGAAAGCACATTACATTCAGAATGTAATGGATTGTGCCCACAGTACTGTATGTCTCAGCAACTATACACATACCAGTATGGACCCATGAAAAACTAGCACACAGTAGAATAAAATAGTACTATATCCATGGAATGATCACCAGTGACTTGCCAATTTCAGGATGATTAAGCATTTAAAATACTATGTACTGAGCTTACAGTATACATATGTAGAATGGACACCAAGTTTTTCAATATAGTGCTTGTGGACAGATGTACTGTTATTGCATTGTGGGGACTGGCCACAAATATACAGTAGATTGTGTTTTAAGTATATCCATGGCACTAAATCTTACCTTAGGTTTATTATGTCCACCTGATAGGCTGCTAGATGCACCTGTGATCAGAGGATCAAATTTCAGTTTGCCTTAATTAGCCCTTACCTTCCCTGTCCAAACCACCCTACGCATCTGACCAGGCTGTAGCACTCTTACTAGCTCCTGTGATAGCACCTTCCCAATTCACCTCAAAATCACACACTGACCATGATAAGCAATACTTTTCACTTACTTTATGCTTGGGGCTACATGGCTATCGATTTTTCTGTATTCCTTTTGGACTGAGTTGTGGGTGTTGTTTGTGACTGAGGTTGTTGCCATGCTGTTTGGGCTTGTGGAGTAAACCAGAGACGAGGTTGCCAAAGCTAAAAATTAATTTATAGCAGGTAAGACATCATTGCCTGAATTGCTTGGCATCTTTCCAGTTAAGCCTATGCAGACCATGGTTGCCTGTTCTCCCCTGTGTTTCCTCTATTTCCCTAGGTTGAGGCCTGCTGCAGGTGTTTCCCAGGGTTTTCCTGGTAGCTGTCCCACCATGGGATTAAAACTGACTGAACTGAGGGTCATTCCAGCCAGCTGTGACACCAGGATAGCACAGAACCTTGCTGTGAAACATTTTTATGTGCCTCAATTCTACTAGATACTGCAGAACACTGCTACACATCTGTGTATTAAAGGAACGTGGTTGAGTTTTATTATTTTGTGCAATTGAGCATTCTTTATATTTTGTATGTGTTTTCATTTTATTTAGGATACAGGACAGTTTTCCCAGGATGTCTTAGCTGGCTTCGTAGCTATCGACTAGAAATTGTACTGTGGAGGGTGTACCAATGATTATAGTTAAATTTTAAATATTTAAGTATAAGATCCGTTGGTCTAATTTTATTTTTATGTATGTATATATTTGAAAAGCTTCTATTGTAGTTACAAATTTCACGCTAATAGTGATTATTACATCACATGACCCAAGATCCTTATAAGATGCATACACTAATTCATTTTATTAATCTGCATGGATCCGAGTGGGTGCAGAGTGGGTATAGAGTGTTCTAGAGCAGGTCCTGACTATGACTGCCTGCTCTCCCTCAGATTTGTATTTGTATTTTTAGCTGTTTTTGTCTGAGGGCAGTATTTTCTGCAGAGTTTAAGTTGACAAGCATCTTTTGTATAGTAGTTTAAAAGTTTATAATGGTATTTTTGACATGCTCAACATTCTGGTGTGCTGCATTTTGGCCACTATTGAACTGCCTAGGTGGTATTGTTGAGCTTTAATCGGATGAAGAAGTGTGCTTACTCAAACATTTATTCTACTAGAAGTAAGTTGCAAACTGCAAAGTTACTAAAAATCCATGTTATGATATGCTTTTTAAAATATTTTAATGTTAATTGTTAGACCCTGTACTAGTCAGCCTGATTAATTTGGTTTTAGCTAGTGTGGTCTTTTACTTTACTGAGAGTAGTTTAGTTAACTTAATGGTAGCAGTGGTACTAACAAGCTGCAAGGTTAGCAATTTCTGAATTATTTCATGATTTCAGTTGAGGGGTATTATTTACAACGCTTCAGTTTTGTTTTTAGTGGACTGCATTAAGAACTGGCAGGCCTTGTTACATCTTAATTACTCAGATTGGCTGGATTTAAAATGTCCTTTAATTGAATCATCCTACTGTTTATACTGCTCTGATAACATGGGGAATATAGATGGTTTGATTTTAGGAACTTAAGGAATTAAAGTGCACAAAACTTCACCTTGCCAATTCTCACCAGACTGGCTAGTCTCAAATAAATTTACAGTAAATACTGGTAATTTATAATTACATAATTACCAAACTGTTCAGTGGCTGCATTCACTTGAGACTTGGTCCATTAGATCTGTGAGCTGAACTTTTTTTTTCTCCTGAAGCCAGTTTAAGCCACTTTTGCACATCTTCCACAGAATTGCATGTTATGATATGTTGCAACTAGTGCACATTTCTGTCTTTTGCTCTTTTGCTGTTTTACTGCTTAGACTTATATTTTTAGCTGTTAAAAACAGGGTATTTGTATTTATAATATATAATATAAGGTTCATTAATATCTTAAGTACTTGGCAACTTAGCAGACAGGCTGAATTGAACTAATTGATTTATAGATTGATAAATTGTTTACCTGCCTGCATAATTTGTGATCACTAACTGGGACTAATTATGGAATTTACAAGAAAACAGATCCTGGCTATGGAGTCTGAAATAATTGTCTCCAACCTAGCAGATGATCCTTTGGAGCTGATTCAGCAATCAACTCTAGACTGCAAAGTCTTGTTAGATGGTGGCTGCTCTGATGTTTTTATCAGCCACTGATTTATATTCTACTCCCTTGCAGTCTTTATAAAAGTGAAAAATGCTGTGCCCAATACAAAGAAAAGGTACTAAAAATAGGAAAACAAATTAAACAAAATAGTAACAAAGTTAAAATTGTTCCTTTAAAAAGACTTTGAAAGTTGAAAACAATTACCCATTAGGCAATTAACTCAGAAACAAACAAAGATCATAGACCATTTTGAGTCAGTGCTCTGTACCACTTTGTGTATCTTGTACCGGCAATATAGCAGGGTCCATTGCAGAAAATGCATCTAGTTCTAATTTAGTGAGCACAGCCCCATTGCTTCTTTTATTGATACTTCTAAAATATCAATTAACTCACTGAGTAGCTGTCCAAGTACTAGTACACCTTCTTGTAAATCAGAAAACTGAAGCAAGAATCTAAGCAAGAATGTGAGGATCACGAGTCACATACAGGATAATTTTATATTCATTGATGCTTCTCTTACTGTCACATATGATTCTATTAATGGCTACTCTGACTCAATGGATTTCTCACCTGAATTTTTTCTGAGTCAAATCCTAAGCCTACTTGGAATAATGATTTAAGAGGTATTATTAATGACCTCCAGGAGACTATTTATGGCTTAAAGCAATTTAATACTCCTAGTATAGCTGGACCAAATTTTATGAGTCAGAGTGACCCTGAGAATATTAAACAACATCTCTGACTGATTATAAATTACCCTCTAGTCCCAGTGAGGACTTAAAAGTTTAAACAAAACCCTTATGCTGCAGATCTCATGATTATTGAATATCTACTCAATTTTCAGCATGAAATTGATACTCTGAAAGGGAACATAGCCATTAATGGCTGTAGTCTAGATGACATCTTGCTTAAGTTAAGCAAATTAGTTCCAGAAGTTGGCTCCCATCAATTATAGAAGAACCTAAACCACTGGCACAGAGGGGTTTTTACTGTTCTTATCCCAGATTCTCACAGTACTAACAAGAAACCATAGAAGGGTAAACAAAAAGAAGTTGGTAAAAGAAAGAAGAAAGCAATTTCTAAGAACAATGAGGCTCCTTGCTTTCTGATAGTCTACAGGAAGTCCAAGTAAACAAGTCTAAAATCCTGCCCTTGAATCTTAAATTGTTAAATGCCACCTTTTGTGGACCTAGGGAAGATGCTTTATTTCTCCTTCAGTTACTGGGTCTGCTACCTCTTTGTGGCCCCTTGTATTGAAAAACTAACTATGCAATTGCATAATCTTGAGTCAGAACTATCCTCCATTAAGAAAGAGTGGAGGACTGCTCTCCCTCTTGTTTTAATAAAAAAGTTTCTGTTTCACAAGAAAATCAGCTTAATGAGGCTCCTGATGGAGGGACTAAGGATATACTTAATAATAACCTTATTGATGTTTCTGATTGTGCTATTTTATGTCTATGTGGTGTAACACATCATAAAGACGTGTTATAACTCTGTAAGGGATCAGATTGTGCACCTATTTAGGGCAGTTACAAGTACAGATATTACCCCTGTTGATATTGTCCAAATTTGAAGAGATAAAGACTATTTAGGAAAGATTGTCATTTTATATTTTGTTCTGCTCCTCGAATAGCCAACCAGATATGGTTAAACAATGACTGCTTAATTGACCATGGCTACTCAGTTGATTATGTTAACAAGAAGACTTTAAAATCATCTAGATATAATAAGTTTGCTCTTACCAAATGGCTGAGTATCTTTGGCTTAATGTCTATACCGAATGAGAACCCAAATAAGCTTAGACATGTTATTCTGAATTTATTTACACATGTTATAAAGATTTCAACTACAGAATTTAGAATCCATAATGTTATTAGGCATAAAGGTTACAATAAAGCAGGTAGAGTAGATGTGTAGATTTGTAGATTAATAATCAGGCTCTTGTAAATGAGATACCGAGCAAGGTCTTCATACTGGACAATGCTGGTGTGCATATAATAAACAGTGCAATGCTCTCTAAACAAATCCAAATGTCTCTGAAGACAAATCTACAGCCACCATGTGTCTGTATGGACTGGGTCATAAAAATGAGAACTCTACCAAACTGCAAAGCACTGTTTTAGATTTATTTTAATAACTTTTAAATATTTGAATTGTTGACCCAAATGCTTTACTGGCTAAAAGATAGGGTACAGATCTGGACTATGACCTTGTTGATATAAAAATAGTATATAAGACTCTCTGTAACAAAATACTGGATAATGTTGCCCTGCTAGATACTCTGGCCTGCATGTTATATCATCTGAGATAAATCATGAACTGATTTTGTATGGGAAAGAGAACCTAAATGGGAAGAAGCTGATTTAATTCAGAAAGAATCTATTGTGTATAATCTTCCAGTTATGAATAGATTTGAAACTTTGTCTAATATAGAGGAATGACTAACCAAATTAGAAATAGCCTATATGGTTTTATTAAGTTAATTTCATGGAATATAGCAGGGCTTAGTACAAAATGGGCCAACAGAGAATGGTTAGACTTAATAAGGAGCTGTAACTTTAAATTGTTTACAAGAGACCTGGCATAACAAGACACAAGAGCTTGCATTGAATGGTTACATTACTTTTCATGTTCCAGGTAGTGGAAATGCCGAGATGGGTAGATATGCTTGGGGTCTTGTCATGTGGATCAAAATTAACACACCCATTAGGGCTGATGTTATTTTGAAAACTCTAACTTTCAAGTTTTTTATTCAATTCTCTAAGAAAACTTTTTGTCTAATTAACGCTTATATACCCCTTTCAAATCAAAAATATTCCCATGAGATTAGGGAATCCTTAGAGGAAGTTATTCATTTGGCTTGGGCTAGTACTAAATGTGAGGAAATTCTGCTGTGTGGTGACTTTAATGCCAGGTAGGTCAGTTTGATGGCTAAGTGGACTGCAGCTTCCATCTTCTATGCCACCAACAGACTTACAAACTCCCCAGACAATCGAGAGATGCTAAATTTAATAATGTGGGCAATAAACTTGTTGAACTTCTTATGACACATTATTTAGCTCCAATTAATGGTCAACTTAAAGGTGATTTTCAGGGTGATTATACACATTTTTCTGCTAGAGGTCCATCTACCATTGATTATTTTTTCTGGAATGGGGATATGTCCTTATGGAATTCATGCCAGGTGCTCACAAGAGCTGAAAGTGACCATTTTCCCTGGTGTTAAAATCAAAAATGTTCTGATACAGTTATGTAACATGTATCTTTTCCAGCAATAGAAATATGCAATCAAGCAAGGATTAGATGGCACACTGCTAAGGGACCTCTTATTAAACCCATCCTTCAAAATATTGTTACTATGCTGGTTAACTCTGATCTGGATTACTCAACTATTTGTAGCCAATTAGAGCTAGGTTTTGAACAAATAAGATCTATATTGTCTAGGAGAATTCCTAGAATCTACAATTTCCTTAAATCAGAACTGGTTTGACTCAGACTATAGAGTGGCTATGAACCAGTTGAATCAACTTATTAGAAAATGTAGAAATAATGCATATACAAATAATTATAGGATATTGAATAAGACCAGAGAAAGTTATAAAAGTCTTTTGAAAACAAAGTGAACACAATTTCAACAAAAACAGTGGAATAAGGTGTTGGATGTTATTTGCAGAAATGACTCTCAATCTTACTGGCTTATGGTGGCTAAAGGTACAAATAACCTTAAATTTGAGATAGATTCACATATTTCATTAGATACTTGGGTGAAATACTATAGTGGAAAATTCTACTCGCCACAATGGATCGTTGTTTGGGCTTAGATACTGATATGGCTAGATTTCCTGGTTTTCTAGATCTGAAGTATATTTCTCCATAGCTTCATTAAATGTAACAAGGCCTCTGGCCCAGAACTTGTTCCAGCTGAGGTTTTTCTTGTTCAAGTCTCAGATTAGACTATTATTCTGGTGATTTTTTAATAAGTGTTGTCATAAATTAGAATCCCTAAACCCTGGAAGGTGGCCTTAATTATCTCCATTTATAAAAAGGGGATAAGTCAGATCCATTGATGCACTGTCCTATTTCCTTTAGGACAATCTAGGTAACATTTTGCAAAACTAGTACTAAAGAGATCGATGGAACAATTACAAATTCTTGGCAGTTTGTCAGAATTGCAAGCAGGTTTTAGGCCAGGGTTTTGTACAGTTGATAATTGTTATATTATCTTGCACCTTTATGAGAAATTCCTTCACCTTAGGAAACAAAAATTATTTTGCTGCTTTCATAGACATTAGCTCAGCATTCAATACAATAGATAGAACCCAATTATGGCTTTGTTTGAAAGAAAAGGCTTTTCTTATGAATTGATTGCTATAATCAGAGAACTATATAGTCAGACATGGGCCCATGTGAGGCTAGGTAGAAATGGACAACTTTCTTCTAACTTCAAACAGACACTGGGGTCAAGCAAGGCTGTTTTCTTGAGCTGATTTTGTTTTGTCTATATATAATTAGATTATTAAGACAATCACAATCTTCAAGAACTGATTCTCCAAAATTTGTATTAAGCATATTGTTGTTTTAGCATACAAGTATGCTGATGATTTAGTGTTATTTTCTCTTACACAGTCTGGTTTGCTTCAAAAGCTTGACATTTTGGTTAAATATGCTGCCAGTTGTAATTTGAAAATAAATGAGGGTAAAAGGTATTGTTTTTGGTTCAAATTGCATTCATAAAACATGGAAGGCTGGTCTAAAGTCTCTTAAAACTGTCAAACATTATACCTATTTAGGTCTAGCACTTTCTTGGAATGACAAATGGACAAAACATATTAACGACTTAAAAATTAGGCTTAAACAGACTGCTGCTTCACTTAATTCCTTTAATAGGAAGTATGGCAGAAATTCAATAAGACCATTAATAACAGCCATCAAAGCCAAATACAATGCTCAGGCAGCATATAATAATGAAATCTGGTCTGTGCAAAATGGTAATTCATTAGAAATTCCTTTAAATAGATTACTGAGGTCCAGTATGGGCCTTGGCAATTCAGTCCCTTCAGCTATCATTAGAGCAGAACTAGGTTTCTTCATGCTGTTTGGGCAGCTAGGAAAATAAAGTATTGGATCAAGCTGCTACAATATGGTCAGAAGCATATTTATCTCACATTAATGGAAAAATATTCTTGGCTTAATTTAGGCCACTTACAATCAAACTGGCTTTTCTTGCATTTTTCACATTCTTCACGATCTTGATTTCAATATTTAAAAACTTATCAAACTAGAGGAATAAGAATTAGTCTTAAATATCAGAAATATGTGTCCAATAGAATTTCTACTAAATGTAAAATCAAGATCTTTATATTATTTCGACTTTACATGTCTCATCTTGGTTAAGAGCAAATAACATTCTTCATCAATATCAACCTTATCTTGATATGATTACGGATAATAAATTGAGAGTACTGTACATGAAATACAGTATAGAATTTTTCCCAAGCAATATATTAACTGTAAGATATCAAAAGAGTATTACTATGTTTAACTACTGTACCCTGTGATGTACTGTTTTTCTTGGGACTTGTCCCCAGGTCGATCTGGAATAGAGCAACCCTGCTCAGTATGCCTTCCTGGTTAAACTCCTAAATAAATAAATAAATAAATAAACTTTTATGGATAGTTATCATCACTGTACTTTCCAATATCCAGAGAACTTGTTTCATGTGTGTTTTGTTTCTACTTGGTACAATGAGTTTAGGGTAAATGGCTAAAACCTATTTGTGATTTAATACAAACTGATGACCAGTCTTTACTGCTGAACATATTTTCACAACAAATGATGAAGCAACTGTTGCTAGATATATTGATGCAATTTGTAGATCACATGCTAAGGTCTATAAGCTAGGTTGATTTTCTGTAACTTGCATGAGTTCTGTTATGGCAAAATAACTTACATTATTCCTATCTGTTCACTTCCTGGAGATAGTACTGATATATTGTATATGCCTAATAGGATCTCATTCTTAAATTATGGATTGCAAACTGTGTGAGTGCCTGTCAGATTGTATATGTCTATTTATGCTGATATACTCGACAATTCGATTTTTAATGTATTGTTCATTTGATATATCGAAATGTGATATATACTTCATACTTATACTTGTTTTTAAATTGTTTATATCTGTGTATGTTCAAATTTGTAATGGTCTTTAGACTGATCAATAAAAGATTATTACTACTTAGTCATGTTTTATGCACATGAAACTGCTAAAAGCACTGTGCTTGCTTCAGAATGTAATGGATTATGCCCACAGTACTGTATGTTTTAGCAACTATGCACATAACAGTATGGACCCATGAAAAACATAACATGATAGAATAAAGTAGTACTATATTCATGGAATGTTTATTGGTGACTTGCCAATTTCAGGATGATTAAGCATTTAAAATACTATGTACTGAGCAGTACAGCAGTATACATATACAGAATGGACACCAAGTTTTTCAAGGTAGTGCCCGTGGACAGATGTACTGTTATTGCTTTGTGGGGACTGCCATAGATATACAGTAGATCATGTTTTAAGTAAATCCATGGCACTAAATCCCTACCTTAGGGTTATTATGTCCACCTGATAGGCTGTTAGATGCACATGTGATCAGAGGATCAAATTTCAGTTTGCCTTAACTAGCCCTTACCTTCCTGTCCAAACCAATTCTTATGTGCATCTGACCAGTCTGCAGCACTTTCACTAGCCCTGTGATAGCACCTTCCAGAATTCACCCTCAAAATCACACTGACCATGGTAAGCAATACTTCTCACTTACTTTAACCTCAGCTACTTATTGGAGACCCAGATCAGCTTGGTGACCATACTGTAAGAATTATTAGTGCAAATTACTCTGTACTTGATATGTCAGAAGGCACCTTCATTTGCAGGTGACCTTCATACTTTTACTAATGAAGTCTAAGACAGATTTGTTCAGTTGTGCAGAAAGGAAAAGATTTGTTGGAACATTGTATGCATGCAATATGGCATTTTAAACTTGGCGCCCATGGACAGGTGTATGGTTATTTGGCTGCCTCCATTACTAACACCCTACACTCCTACAGCCCCTACTACAGTAGTTGTAGTTGAGTACTCACTAGGACCTTTTGCTGTATATACTTAAACTGAGTCCCTCTTAGTTCCTGCAGCCTCTGCCTCAGCAGTTACAGTTGAGCTTGGTGAGCACTGTGGTCTCCAAATTATTTGTTTTGCTAGGGCTCACCACAGTGGTGTCTTGGGACCTCACAGAGTGACCCACAGTGATCTTTACCAAATCAGAAGGGCACATCTTGAGAAAATTATTAAGACAATTAAAAGCAATGGCACTTGGTTGAGGCACGGCACAGTTCAGCTGTATTATCTGGGCCATTTCAAGATACCTCGTCCTGCTGCAGGTCAATTACTGTTAATAGGCAGCACTCTCCAGAAGAATGTCTCCTGGTGGCCTTAAACCAGCTTGTGCAATTCTGGATCCTCTGCTCAACCCACATGTGGTGATGGCATCCTGACTCATTCATCATGACACCCGAGCCTGTGTGGTTCTCTTTTCTTTGTTTTTGACACTGTCCTCTCCACAGGTTCATGGGTTTTACAAGAGTTGGTGATGTATATACCACACATGTGCACTGTCTCCTAACCACCATCTTTGTGTATGGTAGCGCTATGATAAAGCCACCATACATGTGCATGTTTACAGAGGCAATAGCAAACCATATGCACATGCGCAACTGTAACATCAAGCTCACTCAGCACTCCCACCACTAGAACACTAAAGGTTTAACAAAGGGGACATCTCAGGCAATGGCACCCATACCTCAACACAGGCAGAGCACATTAGCACAGCCCTCCAGAAACATTACTTATCTAAATAATTATTGAACTAGTTATTGATTGAAGTACGTGACTGGCAGAAACCATTATGATGTAAATATTAATTAAGTTAAATAGCATACAACCCTGACCAGCAGGCCTCCTCCATGGCCCCTCATGCAGTGGCTAACAGAGGCGACACAGGCTCATAGATGCACAGCATGGATATATATTTATATATATATATATATATATATATATTGAAAAAACTGCATTAATGCATCAGTTAGGGTTAAAGTGACAAAAGTAGGGAAATATGGTAACACCCCCATGCACAGAACAAGAGGCATGGGAGTGGCATTGGGGTTGTCAGCCCTAATGCTCACCCCATTCCATTACAAAAATAAGCTGGATGGGTACAGCATTGGAGAATGGGGAGCATTAGGGCTGACAACCCCAATGCTGCCCCTGATGCATCTTGGTCTGTGCAGGGTGGGGGTGGGTGTTAGGTTGGAAACCCCAACATCATGTTTCCACTTTTGTCACTTTAACCCTAACTGATATATTAACACAGTTTTTTGCAATTTATTTCTTACTTTTGAGATAGTATAATAGTATCCTTATTTTACTGTGGGAGCGAGGGTCCTAGAGACCCTGTGCTCCCATCCTCCATAGATGCATATAAATATATATGTAGCTGTGGAAGCACAGAACCCTCTGGGAATTGCTCTTTCATTTACAGGGCAACAGTTACCAAACTGTCAGCCTAGCCTTCTTATTACCCAACCTCTTGTACCCATTACAAAAATATCCAAATCCCCACCAGAATGTAATTTTGCACAGCTGCAACACTGTTCTGCACCACAGGTGGAGGACGATTTGGGCTGGATTTAAAATGACAGCCATGGCATACATGGGGAGGGTAAGAAGGCTATGTTGAAAATCTGGGGTCAAAATATTTTACATTTCAGAAGGTTATGGGCAGGCATAGCAAGATTACAAAAATGGTCATAACTTTGCCATTTTTAGATATTTTCACTCCATATTTTCAACATAGACTTCTTATGACCCTACCTCATAACCCCTGTAGGTGAAAATGTTCAAATCCATGCCAAAGCGCCATCCCATGCCACAGGAGTAGAAACACATTTTAGATAGGATGTGAAAAGGACAACTGAACTGATCATGAGGTGGTGTGAAAAATGGCTATGTTGAAAATTTGGACTCAAAATATTGAAAATTATCAAAGTTCTGTGCATGCATAGAAAGATTAAATGAACAGCGCATACCTTGAGCATTTTAGGAATTTTTCACCAAATTTTCAGCTTGACCATTTTGGGACCCCACCTCATGGACACTGTTGAGTGAAATTTCATTATTTAGCCAAAAGGTGATTTAGCGAGTTACCGCAAAATCAACTCTTCGGCCCGAGTAACGAAATAACAGTTGCAGTGTCCATGAGGTGGGGTCCCAAAAAGGTCATGTTGAAAATCTGGTGGAAAAGAATAAAAAAATCCAAAGTTATGATCCTAAGTTCAAACGCCATTGAAATACATTATACGGCACTTACCTTGATTCCTCAGTTTGTTGTTCGGCTTTGAAGAGTGCAGACCTGCACAGAAGATGATAGCCTATGACCTCTGGTGGTGTGTACAGGGTAAAGGGGATATGTGGGGTGCTCAGTGGGAAGGTAGGGATGGGGAGGAGATGGGGATGGGGAACCTATCAGGGATCGGTTCTTTTTCAGGATTTAAAAAAAGAGATGTTGGGGACTGTTTTCTTTTGCAAGTCTAAATAAAGAAATACAATATATTGGGATACTTAGGGTGGGATCTGCAGTGTCCCACAGTGCTGGGGTGCACTAAATGCTGACACAGGGATTGGGCCCCACGATGTCAGCTTTATAATATAAAACAACGGGCTTGTTGGGGGCATCTGACTCTGAGGCTGGACATCCCAGTGTCAGATATTTCACCTAATGATAAGAGGAGTAGGGGACAGCAATCAGGAGGTGGGGGGTGCCACTAGACAGCAGGGAATATATAAAAAATAAGCAGGAGCTGGGCTTTTGCTTCAGCCCCTGCTTATATTTTGTCAGTTCTAGGTGCTCAGATTTTAAAAGAAGCTGAGGATGTTGCAGCACCAGAACATACCTTGCCATGGTAAATAGCTAGTACCACAGGATTGGGCCTGGGTAATGAAATCTGTATTTTGGCCCTCTGAGCTAACTTTAGCAGCATTTGTTTCCTGCTATTGCTAGATGGCTATGGCCTGAACTGGGGCTAGGTATTGAAAACCATGCTCACCAAGCTGCCATTTGTCTAACTGAAAGGGTTTCAAGAGCCTCTGGATGCAGTTTGCAAAGATTTTTGCCATCTGCACAGAGTTGCAGAAACATTTTGAAAATATGTCCTTTATATTTTGCTTGTGATGTGATATTCTGACAGGAACATGTGCTATAATAGAAACCTATAAAACATAGACTTTCATCATTAGTAAAGGGTCACTGGGGGCAGTGATTGGAGGATGGGGGTGCCACTAGCCATCAGGGAAAATACAGGAAAGGATTCTTGAGTCACGAAAGGATCCCTATATCCCTATCTTGTACCATTGCTGAGAAAATGAGTTTTGGGGATGGCAAGGCCTCAATTTGGTGATTTTTCAGAATTGTATTTTGAGGTATTGATCAACAAAAACATGACAATGTGTCGCAAACTATGTGATGCCAATCTAGATCATGTTTATCCATGCAGTATGATGCTGGGGTGTTGTCACATGACATGCTAGAGGTATACAGACCTAAATGTTGTCTTTTGCACTCCCACAAGGGCAGCCAAACTTAACATTTGCAAGATTTTTGGACCACAGTTGTGCTGTTTGTGCATTTATTGTGTGACTTTGAGGCTTCAGATCAGTCCATACAGCATCTGAGGTAGTAACTCAGGTCACACTCATCCAAAACTAAAAATCTTATGTCTTTATCTTGTACCATTGCTGAGAAAATTAGTTTTTGTGATGGCAAGGCCTCACTTTACTCTAGTGAATTTCCAGAATTGTATTGTGAGGTATAGAACAACAAAAACATGGCAATGTGTCACAAACATTGTGATTCCAACTAGATCACGCTTTTCCATGCAATATGATGTTGGGGTATTGTCACACAACATGCCTGAGGTACAAACCTAAATGCTGTATTTTTACAGGTCCACAAGGGAGGCCGAACTTGATTTTACAACATTTTGGACCACATCTGTGCTGTTTGTGTATTTATTGTGTGACTTTGGAGTTTTAGTTTAGTCTGTGCAGTGTCTGTGTAGCCTAGGGCACACTGCATCCAAAACAGAAAACTTTTTTCTATCTTGTACAATTGCTGAGAAAAGGAGTTTTGGGATGGCAAGGTCTCAATCTGGTAATTTTCAGAATTGTATTGTGTGGTACAGACCAACAAAAAATACTGCAATGTGTCACAACCTACAGTGGTAATTGCATAAAAGTTTACGGTAGCACATTATACTAAGCATTGTGCAAATGTGGTACTCATTGAATAACATGTGTACTTCAGCTACCACGCAATGATGCATGGTGCGTGGTACTGGTATACATTTGTTTGACTACCACTGTATGTGATGCCAGCTCAGATCATGCTTTCCATGCAGTATAATGTTGTGGTGTTGTCACATAACATGCCTGAGGTACACAAACCTAAATGTTGTATTTTGTACATCCACAGGTGGCAAACTCCATTTTATAAACAACTTGGGAAGACTGAAGTGCTGGTGGTTGAGCCAGGTTGATGAGAGAGCAGGGGCCTCTGGGGATAGGTTAGGGTTTTTACTGATCTGACTGAACTGGTGGCCACCCCTAAAGTGAACAATCTGGGCATTGTGCTGGACAATGAACTGACACTTGAAGCTCAGGTATTGGCTGTTGTCCAGACTGGTTTTACTATCTCTAGAACATTGTCCAAATTAAATCCCTTATTCCTCCTGATGACCTAGCCAGGCTGGTACATGCATTTGTCACCTTGAGGTCTGACTACTGAAATGCACTCTCACTCGGGATCAGAGGAGGTACAATGCAGTGCCTGCAGCTTTTGCAGAACATAGCGGCCTGGCTGTTGACTGGACATTCAAGGTTCAGTCATATTCCTCCAGTGCTACGTGAACTGCATTGGTTGCTAGTGCACTGGTGCATCACCTTTAAAATAGATCTTTAACCTATAAGGTCTCACAGGTTGGGTCCAGGCTGTCTGATGGAGCTTCTGCATCCCAACACCCCGGTCAATCTCTCAGATTGGTATGGGAGGCCCTCTTGTAGGTCCCTAGAGCTAGGTTTAAATCTTCTGGGACTGGGCATTCAAGGTGGCCCTGGTCCTTTGGAATTCATTGCTGGGGTACAGTACCTCTAGGAGGCACCTTTCCTTGAGGTATTTAAAATCATCTTAAAACATTCTTCTTCCAACAGGCTTTTGGGGCCTGACTAATGTATTTAAACCACTAAATAGCTTAGGAATTGTATTAATTTTAAAGGATGTATTTAATTGATTTTAAATGTATTGTAATATGCGTTTATGTATGCTGTGTATTAATGTTTTATTTATTTATTTATTTATTAATTATTCAGATTAACACCTTTGAGCCAAAGGCTCTTTTACAAAGGTTCCATGTCGAAATTACAAAGATAGATAACAAATTGGATTCAGTTAACAAGGTGAGGGATACTTAATAAAGATAGGTATGGAATGGCATAACAGCTAGGGTAGATACAATGGATAGAACAGGGGATAAGTTTATAAAATAGTGGGGTTCTCAGACATAATTACATAGAAAAAAAGTATGCTGCCAGGTTAAGCCTTGTCAACAGAATAGAATAATTACAATAGCAAATGTAGCTTTCAAGTCTGAATGAAACACAGGGCAGGAAAACAGAACTGGAAGGAGGCAAATAGACCAGAAAGAGGAGAGGAGAGGAGAGGAAAATGCCAAGAAAACAGGAGGAGGAGGAGGAGGACTATGTCATAATGATTCGTGAGATAAAACCTAAGTGTTAGGTGGGGTGGGGTGTCCAGGGATGAGGGGAAAAGCAGAAGAGGCAGTCACAAAGAAGGAATTTGCTGTTGAGATAAGTGAGATGAACACAAAAGTGCTAGGTGGGCTGAGTGTACAGGGATAAGGGGCAGAAGGTGCAGTAAAGGGGTTAAAAAGAGATGGGGCAGGAAAGGGGTGAAGTGGAAGGCAATGACCAGGTGGGGTAAAGGAGGGTGGGGCAGGAGGTGAAGGTGAGGGTTGAAAGGAGGAAAGGGTGGAGGGCAAGAGGAAGGGACGTGAGCGGGGGAGGAAGGCAAGAAATAATGTGAGAAGGTGTGGGAGGAAGAGCAGGATGGCGTAATGGAAACAATTGCAGCTGCAGATATTGGTAGGTGGTGCAGCAGCTTGCTTTTAAGAGGAGAAGCTTGTTCACTGCAGAGACATCTGGAGTGATTTTATATTCTGTAAAAGGCCCTGAGCCTATGGGGAAGAGCAGCCGAAATAAATAAACTCTACTACTGGAGTACAGCGTCCAGTTCTGGTGGCCCCACCTCAAAAAGGATATTGACGAGTGGAGACGGTGCAAGAAGGGCAACAGAAATGATTCAGGGACTGCATGAGATGTCCTACAGGGATAGACTGAAAGAACTGAACATGTATTCCTAGAACAGAGAAGAGAAAGGGGTGACATGATCAAAACATTCAAGTACAGTACATAAAAGCATAAACCAGGTGCAAATAGACAATCTCTTCCGATTTATGAAGGGCAGCAGTACCAGGGACATGATCTAAGGCTGCAAAGGCGGTTCTCCACCAACACCAGGAAGTTTTCTTCACAGAGGTGGTGGATTCCTGGAACAGCCTGCCTGCAGAGGTGGTGAGGGGCAAGCACAGTGGTAGGTTTCAAGAATGCTTGGGACAGCTACAAGGAGCCCTCAAACCCAAGGGCAGTTAGAAGGCTAGGCTAAAAGACAATGGGCAGACTAGATGGACCTGGTGGTCTCCTTCTGACGTGAACTTCTATGTTTCTATGTTACTACAACTACTACTACTACTATTATGTATGCTACTTACCAGTGGACCACAAGTGCAAGATCAAGTTCTGGGAGCTGCTAAATCAAAGGAACCCCTGAAACTCCTGGATGGCACTCCAATCTATATTTTCCCTGGTTTAGGCTTTGCTACCTGCCAGAGAAGGAAAGCATTTGACTCCTTGTGCAGGTGTTCAGCTTTGGGAGTCACACACTACTCCACAGTTACCAGCTCATCTACAGATACTTTATGCTGGCAAAACTTTTCTTTATTCTGATCCTTCTGAAGTCAATAAGAGATTGGACTTTATTGAACAAGATTTTCAGCAATGTTTACAAGTAAAGCCTTCAGATGGGAAAGATTCAATATTTCATAGACATTTAATTTTGTTAGGGTTGTAGTATTGCTTTCTCCTGACCTGTGTTGAAGGTTTATTCATGCTGCAGGTGTTTAACCTGTATAATTGTTTATCTGCTTTACAGACAGAACTGTTCTCATAACCCAATTGCATTTTAAACTGCATGATGTCATTTTTCTGTACCTCATCTTTGTACAGAGGTTTGTCAGAGCTAGTTTTTGCAGGTTGTTTATAACAGGTGTTTCCTACTCTCAACTTCTGCCATTATCATTATGTTGTTTATAAGGACCATATAACACCCTTTTCTGGTGTTAAACGGTAAGTTATTTACCTGGTGAACATTTGTAATGACTCTTTATTTAGTCCATGAGCATGCTGTATGAACTAACATCCGATATTTTTCTTCTTTAAATGCATGGTATTAACCCCTAATGTGTAAACAATAGATGTATAATATTGCCTCCTGCCATTGCATTTCTAGTATTGTTGTATCCTATTTTAGAAACCTAGGATGTTCATTACTTTGTACTGTACATCGAAAATTAATAAACATAAAGCTTAAAAGACTTACTCAACCCTAATATACAGGGCAACTGTGCCTGTATAATATATATATTTTTTACAATACCCATGGTGCACTTGCTGAGTAACCATCTACATATTACTATTTATGTTGCAGATGTTAAAGACCAAGAAATGTGCAACCTGCAAGGTCCTTCTAGTAGTGAACAGGAATGGACCGCAATGCCCTTGGTTGGATACAGAAGAGCTGGACTTGGTCATAGAACAATCCTCCTTGGGAGAGGACTGCAGCTTGGGACAGACAACTCCAACAGCATGGAGTGGCAGATGAAACCATCAGTCCTAATCACAGACACAGCTCTCACAAAGGCAATGTTGAAGTAGCAACAGTCCTTCATGCTGGAACTCATGGAACGATTGGAGGCTTTGTTGGCTCCTAAGCCTCCTAAACCCTCCACCCCTAAAACTGCTCAAGCCTCAGGCAATAACAAAGAAAATTCTGACTCATCATCATGGACCAACCAAAAGGAGCCAAATCAATCTAGCCATTAGGTAGAGGAGGAGGAGGACAACCAAGTTGAACCTAATGCAGACCTGGAACAGGAAGAGAAGTCTTCCACTGAGGAACAGACCTCCCTGACATCCAAACTATGCCCCTTTGAGG
The DNA here is from genome assembly GCA_016271365.2 of Neoceratodus forsteri. Taxonomy (NCBI): domain Eukaryota; kingdom Metazoa; phylum Chordata; order Ceratodontiformes; family Ceratodontidae; genus Neoceratodus; species Neoceratodus forsteri. Next base: position 1,877,404,319 of record CM057456.1, read on the forward strand.
CAGTTCCTGAGCTGGTCAAGACAATCATAGCAGTGATGGGGTTTAGATTCCCTCCCCACCAGATACTAAACTTCACCCCATGACCAAACAGAAGCAGAAGAAAGAGGACTTCTTCCCAATATGTCCTGCCAAAATAGATATGGTGACTAAGGAACACTAGTGGCATTAGGCACATGCAAAACACATGGCTGCTTGGAGCACCAGCACAGCCATGGTGCATGAGCCTGAGGGTCCCCAGTCCCTGAATATGTGTGCTGAGGAATTAGGCCCCTTTAACAGCTAAAGACTGGTGGTACAGTAAGTAACTTTCTGACCCTGATGACCACCATTCTGACTCATCACAGGTGTCTACTATGGCCATCTGGAGGTGGTGGAATACCTGCTGGAGCAGTGCAGTGCACCCATTAAGGATGGCAGCTCCATCAGCTTTGATGGCAAGGCCACTGAGGGGCCCCACCCCTGCCTGTGGGTGGCCTCAGCCGCTGGTCACCTTCTAGTAGTTAAGGTGCTGCTGAAGTACAGCACATCAGTAAACAGCAAGACCCTGACCAACTCAACCCCACTCAGGGCAGCTTGCTTTGACGGGCACCTGGAGATCATCAAGTTCCCTGCTGCAGCAGAAAGCCAACCTGAGGTGATGAACTGCCACGCACACTGATCTGCCTGATGAGCTCTTGCTACAAAGGGTACCAGGACATTGTGCAGTACCTACTGAGAATGGAACCAATGCCAATTGGACAAGTGTGAAAGGTAATCAACCCAACACCTTTATGTTTTCTTGCCTTGTTAGATAAGGCTTATCTGAGATTCAGTCCCACTGAACCTGGCTGAGAACCTTAAAGTCTTGATACCTAGCTTTTGCTTTTTATTCTAGTTTACCACCCAGTTGCCATTTTTGATAGCTAGTCCCAAGAAAATGAACTGTCATAGCCTTGAGTAACAAGGAGAATTTGTCAGAAACTGTTGCCACGGTGGTGGTGAGGGGCAATAATGACACTTACTTCTAGCCATTATTCCCCTACAGTTATTTCTCCAGAATGAATTTTCTTTTTTAATTTGGGTTAAATTCTTGGAAAGCTACAGCAACTGAATTCAGTCTTATGTCTTTGAAATTGATTACAACACAAATATCATTATAGATGCAGCAGTGTACAAATCATATTGCCTCCTGGCCAGGAAAAGTACATTTCCATGATGGGCAAGTACAAAACAAGTAAATTACACTCTGTAGGATGAGTGGCACTTCCTAATTCAGTTATTGTGGCTTTGTAGGGCTTGGCCGAGTTCTAAATGTTTACATTTATTCAGCCCTGAATAGATGACTAGCCATGCACAATACTGCACTGATTCCTTTACTAGGTTTACATGAGCTGGTGATTAATTACTTTATCTTTGATTCCAGGTACTCGATCACATCTCTGTTCTGGTTTTCATGGAGGATGGCCATCTAAGCACCAAGAACAGAACATGTTTACAAGCAGGTAATATTGATTACACCATAACTGATTATTCTGTACTAGTTTTACCTTGCACATAAACAGGGTACTTGACAACTGAGCATGTTTTGGGGATCAGTTCCAGCTCCTACTATATCTACTTGCATGGATTTGGTAATGGCCTTGGGTTTCTGGGGTCGGCCAGTGGGGAAAGGGTTAAGCATCCCAGCAGGGACTGCTCTCTCTCTTGGGAGAGATGATCAAATCTTCTTGGCCTTTAACAGCCACTGGGTGGAGGCCCAGGGGTAGTACAGACTTCAAAACTTCAAAGGTTGGGGCTGCAGTTCCATGGTGCATGCTGCCATAACCAGGAGATTGGAGAGAAACAGAACAAGGAGTCAGGCAGGCTTAATGATGCCCCACTTGCTTTCCCTTGCCCCACAGTGTCTCTGGATCTCAAGGGAACTTATGGATGTGCATAGAGAGTGAGTGGACAGGTAAGGAGGTGAGAACAAAGCAGTGAGGTGCCTACAGCATCTCACAGTTCAGCTTTTTAAAAAGGTTTGCATTTTCCATTGCAACTTATCTTCTGGCATGTTATTAACTGTGGCTACCTACTGATTTTCTCGACCCACTTTTGTCTAGCAAACAGGACCTAATGTTAGTGATCCCCACTATGTAATATCTTCTGTTTACACTGTCTTCTTCTGCTATCTATGTTCCCTCCCCAGGACGCATCTGGAATTGAGCAGTAGCCTGCTCAGCATGCCTTCCTTGTAAAATGCTTAAACAAATAAATAAATAAAATAACAAATGTTGAACCACTTAGCTATAGTACATTTTACATTTATAAAAGTAAAATCATCATAAAATGATTTTATATGTTTTAGATGGGGGATGTAGGGGATCCCTAAGTATGGCTTGAGTATTGCCCCACATCTCTAAATCTGGCCCTGGGAAGCCAGACCCAGTTGATGCTCGGGAGTTGTGGGATTGGGGAAAGAGGAGAGAGTGCCAGGACTCTGACTGAGGTCAGACTACATTCCAGTTGGGTGAGGACATACTGAGGACTCAAGGAGAGTGCAAGAGAGGCAGAAAGACAGTGCCCAGGGGCAGCACAATGATAGGTGCCACATCAGGACAGACCGAAAGCTTGCACCTTGAGAGACACCACTGAGGAGTGATCGAGACTGAGAGACAGGTGACAGCTTAAAAGTAAATGAAGTAGGAAAACTAGGTTAGGGGTGGGTGTCACATGAATCACATGAATCACAGTGCAGTTACATGCAGGCGGGGCTGGGTTTTTTTCAGATCTGTGTGGGACCATTTGTGTCTTTTTACTACTACTATGCCACCCTTGCAAACCCAACTTATACACTGAATTTGCAAAGCTAGCACCTAAAGTAAAAGGAGGCAGAGCAGAGTGTTTAGAATTCACTACTTTCCAGACAGGAAAGGACAAAAATAGAGTTTCACGGTGGGCATTGACCTGTGCAGGATAAAATGTGGGTACTGGGGCTTGTGTCCTAGATGTGTGCTTTCTTAACAGTTCTTAAGGATCTCAGACTCCATCACCCATCCCCATCTAAAATGTAGACAGCAGGAAGGCGTGTGAGAATGAGAGGACATATGATATTCTGTACTAATTTTTGCTTGGGTACCTGCTGCTACAACCAAGTATTACTTGGATTCTGTTTAGTAAGTTTCTGGATCTCCTAAATGAGAAGAAACAACATGAAAGAGCTGGCAAAGCATTTTCAGGGATGATCAAGCACTTCAGAGCACAGGTAGTTCAAGTCCTCAGGTCAGTGGTGTCCTGTACAGATCTAGTACTATGGAAGAGGTGGCACATGAGGCCTCTATAAATGTTCACTATCAAAGCAGGACCAACCACACAGGACAACCTAAACAACAAGATAACTCTAATAGACAAAGTCTCCCGCTCCCTAAGGTGGTGGGAAAACATAAACAATTTACAGACAGGGATGGCAATAGGAATCCACTACCACTGTGTAATAGACACAGACACAAGTCTCCTGGAGTGGGTGCAACACTCCTACACTGAACACTGCAAAGGAAATGGTTAAGACCAGCAGCAAAACTCCCAATAAACACACTGGAAATGAAGGTGGTCAACAATGCACTGTGTGCATTCCAAATATACATTAAAGGCTCATCAGTATTAATAAGATTAGACAGCAGAGCAACAGTGGTATACATCACCAAGCAACGGGACACAAGAAGCCTACAACTCCTTCAAGAAGCCAGCAGAGTCATGTCATGTGCCATGAACAATCTTCAACATATTTCGGACGTTACAGCTAGCAAGGAAACTGAACACTACAGCAGACTGGCTCAACAGGCAGCAAATACACCTAGGCAGGGGTGGAACTACACTGGAAGGTAATCCAAAGCATTTAGTGACAGTAGGGATCACTGACCATGGACCCAATGGTGACCAGAAAAATACAGAACTACAAACATTTTGAGATTCAAAGACAGCCCAACAGCAGGGGGACCGCAGTATCTCAGCCATGAACAATAGAGTTTGCATACATATTTCCCTGGTGCCCTGATAACGGAGGTCCTGAACAAGGCCTGGTTACTCCAATATTGGCCCAGGAGACCCTGGTTCACAACAGTAACAGCAATGGCACTGGACTCCTGAAGACTCCCCAACAAACCAGACCTAGAAGTACTAACACAGGGCCCAATGCACTTTCCGAATCTGAGCAAGCTCCAATTCATGGCTTGGCTGTTGAAAGGAGAGACTGCTAAGGAAAGGCTACCATGAATCAGTCATCAAAATAATGCTGCAATCCAGGAGATCCTCAACTACTTCCACCTTCAACAGACAGTGGCAAATTTTCAGTAGATGGTGCAAGCCAGCAGGCATCAGTACCAAGGAAGTAGACATCCCACAGATTTTCTGTATCTACAGCAAGAACTGGACAAAGATTGTCCTCTTGCTACCTATGGGTTCAACTCTCAACCATAGGAATAGCCATGGGCAGAAATGGCAATACCATACTGGGTGGCCACCCAGATGTGCTGAGATTCCTCAAGGCAGCTTCAGACCCAAAGCAGAGAGAGAGAGAGAGAGAGAGAGAGAGAGAGAGAGAGAGAGAGAGAGAGAGAGAGAGAGAGAGAGAGAGGGAGAGAGAGAGAGAGAGAGAGAAAACTCGTAATGCCATGTGACTTATCACTGGTACTGGACACATTGAAAGGGCATTCATTTGAACCAGTTCATGAAGTAGACATATACTGGTCAACTCTAAAGACCTCCTTCCTGGTAGCAATATGCTCAGCACACAGAACTGGAGAATTAAGTGCTCTCTCATGTAGGGTGTGATAGGGCTGAGGTGCATGTGGGCAGTCATATAGAAACATGCATCACCAATTCTTGTAAAAGTTTCAACGTCTGAAAAGATTTAATTAAAACTGTTTACAACAGGATAACTTCAGCATGACACAGTACTTTAACATCTTACTGTTCCATTCAGTGCAGAAAATAGCACAGCAGACGGAATAATCTGGCATTTTAAATCTTCCATTCAGAGCAGTAAATAGCACAGCAGATAAAATAATCTGGCATTTTAAATCTTCCATTCGAGCAGTAAATAGCACAGTTCATCAAAACTCCACAGAGCACTTTCAACAGCTTCTCAAAGTATACCTCCAGACCCACAGCAAGCAAAATCTACCTCTCAAACCAAACATTCTGAATTTATACCCAAAAGGGGTCATGTGATTATTTAACTTCACCCCAGTATTTTGCTATACACTTTAAATCTTTATTTACAAAGTGTTTATTTTATTTATCAACATAATGCCCTTTTAATTACTGTAACAGAATATTTATAGGCATACAAGCAGATTAAACTCTTTTAAGAGCGTTTTAAACATTATTTCTAGTGTCTAAAACACCTCCCTTCCTATACATGATATAAGGAATGTGACTGTGGCGGCCGATCTTAAAAGAACAAAGACGCTGGCAGGAACTGAACCCGGGCCTCACAAACACCGCAAAACCCTCGTCCTCAAGAAGTCCCAGACACAACACCAAACTTCCCCACTTCACCTCTGGAAGGTTTGTAAAGCTCAGAAATGATTATGCTTTTACCTACTATAGTATGTTATAGGGAATTTAAAGATAAATGACTCTGCATTCGCACTATCGAAAAGGAACTCAACAGCTTATTTTAAAAGACAAAGCTGAGAACACCTTCTCAGGAAATACAAAACACTACAACTGTGTCACCACTAGAAACAGGCATTAATATGCCTTTTAAATCCCACTTCTTTATTTTATTTTATTATTTTTTTTAAAACCCTATAACGGAACATAGCGCAATACAAGTGCCCACTCTCACAGAGTCCCTCACACGACTCTCTTGCCACCACAACAACCCAAGAAAAGGGCCACTAGGCAAATTTGAAACAAAAGGGACAATCGCCAAAACAAACACAATGGCTCCAAATAGCCACTCAACGAGAAAAAGACACCCTCAACATGGGAGAAGAGCACAAAACAAGCAAGGAACCCAAAAGAATACCTATTACCTTTAAACTTAAACAAGCCCACTAAAACACCGAACGACACTACATGGCTTCTTTTGTACTGTAACGCCTTCCATTTTCTATTTCGGAGGCTTACAATTCACCCCAATAATGCAAACCATTACGATGTATTTTATTCATCCCTCCGTATTTATGCTAAATACATCACTATCGAAAACTAACTCAGTCCCTTACTTGAAACTCTCCATCACCAAAATTCTCTAAATACATAATAAACAACGTTACACGCCTAACGACTAAGTTGAAGCCCAACAACCTTTAATAACAGCAACCAGAATTAAAGATCGCAATCACAACTAAACACGAAAAGAAATATTATGACTGAATCTGGCTGTGCAATCGTTCACCAAACAAACAGATAGAAACCACAACAACATTTACACCTACCTGGGGGAGAATTTAAGCTCAAACTTATAGCTAGATTCAGCTATACTGTCCCAAAAGGATTTAACATTAAACTAACAACTATCCTTTCATTATCTATTCATTTTAGTCATATCATTATTTAAACAATATCACTAAATAACAGTTGCCTTTTACTTTAATGGGCTTAGAAACAGCCACCAATCAAAACTAAACAGCCTAACTGTGAAACAATAGGCATCATGACAGCACCTTTAGGACAATAAAAACGGGCTTTCAGGTACCCTCCCATTTTATAAATATTATTTAGGGCTCCTCAACTCTTCACAGGGCACCCTGTGACATAGTGAACCATTCACACATTTTCATGAAGAGGGTCACACTAAGAATGGTGCTGGCTTTCATCCCTAAAGTCAAATCCAGTTCCACTCAAGTCAAGTACTGGTGCTACCTTCCTACTCCGACAGCCAAATGAAGAATGATGACAAGCTCCTATTCACTTTAGACATAAAGAGGACCCTACAAGCATACCTACTATGAACAGAGCCTTTACACAAAACATACAGATTATACATGGTTACAAGGGGTGACAAGAAAGGAAAAGTAGCTTCAAGTACACAATTGCCTCCTGGATCAAGAGTAGGACCATCAAGAAGCCTATAAACGGGCAGCCCCTACAGCCTCTGCATAAACTCAAAGCCCACTCCACCAAAGCAGTGGCAACATCTTGGGCAAGAACAAACCAGGCATCTGCAGCAGAAATCTGTGCAGTGGAGACCTTGTCATCAATCCACATATTCACTAAACACTACAGGTTGGACACTTGTGGCCCAAGTGGCACATCATTCACCAGAAAGGTTCTGGCAGCATCCACAATAACATCGGATCACAATAGTCGCCCCCCACCCAGTGATGAGGTATTGCTTGCTAGTCAACCATAAGGTAAGGACTTAGTGCCATGGATATACTCTAAACATAATGGTAGTTTACTCACCTGGTAAAGGTGATTATGTAAGAGTATATCCATGGCACTTTCATGCCCATCTCTAGGAGAGCAACCTATAGACTCAGAGAAAGAAGTTGATCTATTAAATTAATGTTCTATTTATGTGTTATACAGTCATGTAAACATTCTACTGACAGATCTATTGTAATTATGGACACCAAACAATACTTAGAAGATTATTATAAAACATTAATGGTCTATGGTCTCTGTTTAGTCTCTGCCAGTGGCACAGCTGGGAAAAAAGTTGAACTAGTTTGGACAGGGAAGGTAAGGGCTAGTTAAAGCAAATTGCATGTGATCCTCTAATCACATGTACATCTAGAAGCCTATCAGGTGGACATAATAACCCTAAGGTAAGGACTTAGTGCCATGGATATACTCTTACATAATCACCTTTACCAGGTGAGCAAACTACCAGTATCAGACTCTTAGACTCTTGTTTGGTGTTGCTAGCTCTACAATAGGAGAGATTGTGATTGAGGTATGCAAGGCCATACTGCTAGTGCTTCTACCAAAGGTGATTAAAATGCAGGATGTGACTGATATAGTGTCTGGTTTTGAAAGTGACTGGGTTTCCACATTGCAGCAGGGATGTGGATGGTACACATTTTTCTGTCATACCACCACCTGGGAAAATAAAGCATATGATTCCACTGAGGTGTGGGTGCTAATTGACCACAAGTTCAGATTCATGGAAATGCATGTAGGCAGGCCATGTAAGGTGCATGATGCATGTATATTTAAAAATACTAACTCAGTCTAAAGGGGACAGAGCAGGAAATTGCTTCTGTCCATGAACAAGAAATGGCACAATTTGCAGAAGTATTCCTGTGGTCATACTCAGTGACCTAGCATACCCTCTCATTCCTTGGCTAAGGAGTCTTACTCTGACTACTCGGTTCCCAAGAAATGAAATGGAGTGCACCTTTGGGCATTTTAAAGGTAGAGATGTTTGACGTTCAAATTGTGCAGCAAAATTGGTACAATGTGTGGCCTCACAAAGTTCCCATCTCCAACACCAACTCTACACTTAGCCCTTCAAGGTATTTTGTCTGGCAAAGTGGCACTTTTTTGGTTCAATGTGGCTGCAGGTTATGTGCGTTGCTGCAACATTACATTGAGTGTTACATTGCCTTTTCTCTTTCCTCTGGATTTCCACCTCAGTAGAGGTGCCAGGAAAAGATTCTCAAGACTAAAGGAAATTGGTAGCTAAAAAGAGCCACAACAGAGGCAAAGAACTGGAAAAGGAGGAGGGTCAGAGGAGGCGTGAAAATACTAGGCAGAGGGGTATGTGAATGAGTGTCTTAAATAGGGCATGAGGTGGAGTCTGTTAGCCATGCATTGAACCACAGGTGAAACCTTTCAATTCAATGTGTGGCTGCAGTTATGTAAATGATTGTGCAATGTTACTTGAGTGTTACTTTGGCTTGTCTCCTTCCTCTGGATCTCCACCTCAGTAGAGGTGCCAGAAGAAGTTTCTGAGGCTAAAGGAAACTGGTAGCAAAACAGTCAAAGGACCAAAGTGCGATGTAATAGAACCCTCTCTCCAACTCACGGAATAGACCCAATAATACAGAGGAGAGAAAAACACTGTGGGGAAACCTCTGGGAACCAAAGTTACTGAGTTAGCATTCCATCCAGGCTTCTTAAAATTATAAGGCTAACTGCTGAAAACCTTGGTGGAGTTTAAATTTGAATATCTACGTTTCAAGCAGGATGAAGTGAGTGAACCATGACCTTGAGGATGTAAGCTGGTATGTTCTCCTGAAGCAGAGATGGCTGTGCAATGATGAAAGACTGGCTGGAAAATAGGTGAGGACTTGAGACCCAGACAGGATACCAATACACTGACATTAAGGATGAACCAGGAAGTAATCGTGATGTAATAGTCTTCAGTACACAGAAGAGGATGAGTAGAATAAAGATGCCAGACTCTAGCTTATAGTTGGTAGAGGATCTGAATGGGACACCAAGCTGAATTTGTTGTGAAATAGGATATGTGGACCCTTATTGCTTATGTCAGTTTTGATCTTGATAAAGTAAAGGTAAAGTGATTTCCTGATGCTTTCTTGAGGCTTGAGACAGAAGAGGAGGTAAATTCTCCAAGTCTTAGAAATCCAAGGAATTTAAATACATAGCTGTTTGAACATTAAGATCTGGGAAGATCCAAAACTCTGTATTTTAAGTGGCCATCAGTGAAGAATGTAGGTTGTAATTCATAGCCTCCTTAGAGATGCTGAGGAGTAGATTTTCTTGAACCTTGAATAAAGCCTTTATTAATAGGATAAGTAAGGGCATGTGGTATCAGGATGGATGGACAACAAGGTAACCTATATGCCTGAGATATACTGCTTGATTGTTGGGGTTGTCAAGGAAAATGTTGAGAGCAGAAGGATGTACATGCAAGAACATGAGGACATAAAATAACAGACAGTCTGTGTTTTGAAGGGTGGAGAAGGTAGTGTAGTTCTTCCACATGTCTCTGAAGGCAGACTTGTTGTTGCAGATAAAGAATCCCAGATGGTAGCAGAAGCATGATTGAAATATATTTTACAGTATATAATCTGCAGCTCTTGAAATGGTGCAGATGGAGTCATTTCTTGTTGTGTGAGGGAAGCAACTTTGAACGGATTAGAGAAATAGTATGATCAAGTGCAGCTGAGAAAATAGTACATTCTCTAGGTCTTAGAAATTCAAAGAAAGCTAAGGTCATAGCCTACTGTAAGAGTTGAGTGGTTAGTGAACTGAAGACTTCATCCTACATACTGTACAGTATGAACATATGAAGAAGCCAGCAGAAGAAGGCCATTTGGTCTATCTAGTCTGCTCATATTGCAGTGTCCATAGCTTGAGCTACTGTCCCTGTCCCCTCCCACTCCTACCATCCCCTACCCATGATCTTTACATTCTTCTTATGCCTATCCCAGACTCTCTTGAAGCTACCCACTGTCTTCAATGAGACCACCTCTTCTGGCAGCACATTTTAAGTGTCCACCACCCTCTCTGTGAAGAAGTGCTTCCTGACTTCCCTGCTAAACCTCACCCCCTCCCACTTAAGACTGTGCCTCCTTGTATTATGGTTGTCACTCAACTTAAAGAGTCCCTCCTTATCCCCTTATTTATCCCTTTCAAGTACTTGAAGGTCCCAATGTTTTCCTCTCTCCTTTCCTCCAGGAAGTATATATTCAGTGCCCACAACCTCTCCTCATATGCCTTACACTGCTGGCACGCTATCATTTTGTAGCTCTCCTCTGGACCTTCTCCAGAAGGTTAATGTTCTTTTGAGGTGTGGGCACCAGTACTGAACTCTATACTCTAGAGGTGGCTGCTCAGTGACCTGTACAAGGTAGTATAACTCTTCTCTCCTACTACTGATCCCCCAGCTATGCATCCCAGCATCTTGTCCTGTAAGAGATTTGTTAGTTTGCAATATAAAACATAGACTACAAAGTTCTTTGAGGGCGGTCCTTGAGGAATAAACTTCTCAGGTCTTGAAGGAATACTTTAACTGCTGGACTGGGTAAGTATAAGCTTAGAATAGATGGATTTAAGATAAACTGAATGTCCAATATACAGTATATTATCAGTTAGTATTGGCCAATGAGTCTAATGCTTGGCAGCAGCAGATCTAGTTGACAACCAAGTGTGTGGAACAGAATAATGTGTCCAAAAGTCTGATTGCTTGAGAGAAGTATGATGAGGCAGACAAGCCAGTTGCTTGGAGCAGTATAATGGTCCAATAGGCCGAATAGCTGTGAGATGTATGATATACAGTAGATGACAGATCAATGCTTTTAAACAGTATGATGTGGCTCACAGGCTGAAGAGCTATGTGCATCATTATATGGATGACAAGTCAAGTGCTTATGAGCAGTACAATGTGGCCAACAAGCTGAATGCTTGTGAGCTGTAAGAGGAATCCAGCAGGCCAAATACTTGTGAGCAGTGTAATTATGTGGCCAACAGGCTGGATAATTGTGGAAGTACGATGAGGCGAAGGTCAAACAGCTATAAGCAGTTTGATGGACAACAGGCCAATTCTAATATGATGTGGCTGAAGGGCTGCTTATTTATTTATTTATTTAGCATTTGTTTACTGGGTTAGTGCACTAGACAAAAACATGCCAATTTTCAGGCATGACCCAGGAGAGTATATAGCAGGTAAACAACAAGACTACAATGAATGAAACAGTAAACAGAAGATACACAATTACAAATGTTAAGTAGCACCAAGTCAGTGACATGGTGAAAATGATTACTACAAAAATGACTAATACAGGTAGGAAAAAGTAACCAAGTATCATACAGCGACAGGATAAAACAACAGTTAGTAGGTCCAATATATAGATGAGCAAGGTTTCAAACATTCAGTCTAGGAAGAGCAAAACACAATATAAAATGGATTGCAGGTAAATATCAAAATAAGCAAAACATGTCAAATAAATATAACAAAATAAGCAATCATGTCATATACTGTAAGTAATCTCTAATTATTAATCATTGGGAAATTAAAAGATGTGTAGGAGTCAGTGCATAGTAGCAAGAGGGACGGGGGCAATGAAATTAGGATTGGTCAGAAGCAAGAGCGTTATCTGTGGATCTAAGTTAGCTGAATAGATTTCTTTTGAAGATAGAATGAGACTTGCAGACCTTGAGGTGAGAAGGAAGGAGTTCCAGGATTTAGGGCAAAGTGAACAAACGCCTGCTCACTTATCTTGGAGGGGCATTTAGGAACAGCCGGAGGGACTGGGTTGAGGACCAAAGTTGATTGGCATAGTCAGCAGGAGAAAACATAGAAGCCAATGAGGGAGGTTGGGAGGATCTGATGATGTTGTCAGTGGAGCAGCCAAGGATGTATAGACACCAAGAAGAGGGGAGAGCCAGTTTAAACTGGAGTAAAGTGAGCAGTGATGGGTGAGATGAGTAGCAGACAAGTCAAACCTACAAACATTGTTATTGGCAATGCCCTACTTATGGAAGCAGCTAGGGTTGGCCTGGTAAAAGAGATGAGTGTAGCATAGTTTAGGGAGTAAGACACCGTGAGTGATTGCAACTCTAGTAGCAGGGTGATGGCATGATGGATCGATAAGCAGTTCTGTGCTTGGTGTTAACAGATTTGCAGATATCAGTTATATGTAGTGAGAATTAATGCTGGGTCAAGTGTGATGCCAAGGTAATGAATGGGTCACCGAGACAAGATAGCCATCTAGATACTGGATAGCTAGTTAGTGGCATGGGTGCAGTCTTTTGTGGAGATTCAAAGAGCATAGCTTGGGTTTTGCCAATATTCAGGATGAGGCGATTTAGGTCAGCCAGGTATGAATAGTGAAGTCTGAGGTGAGCTTGGAATTGATATCATACAGTGATCTAGAACCAATATAGAGCACAAGGTCATCAGCATACAGAAGGTGCAGTAGTTAGAGGAGGAGCTAGAATGTCATTAATGAAAATAGAAAAGAGCAACAGGCCCAAGATGGAGCCTTGAGGAACACCTAAAGTTAAAAAGGCAGGGATGAAGGGCCTTGTTGAATGAGACAAACTGAGAGCGGTTGTGGAGCTAGCCGAGGACCACTGTATGCAGGGTTAGAGACTCCGAGGGACTCAAGTCTGTGTAGTAGGAGGAGTGATTGATAAGTTGAAGGCTTTTTGTAAGGTCAATGAAAATAGCACCAGTGAGAAGACCTTTGTTAATATTGGATTTGACATCACTGGAGAACTGCAAGAGGGCAGTGGTGGTACTGTGAGCAGGTCTAACTCTGTGTTGGGCAGTGGATTGTAGATTATGTTTTAGCAGGTAGGCTGAGACTTGGGAGGAACACATTTTTCGAGAAGCTTGCAGAAGGTAGGTAGGATAGCAATAGAATGGTAATTAGTGGTAGATTTAGGATCCCGCTTTTAAATACAGGAATGATCTTGGTGGTCTTCCTAATACTAAGGACAGTGGAGGTAGTTAGCAAGAGGTTGAACATTCATGTAACTGGGTAGCGAAGTGAGGGTAGCCATCTTAATATTTTGGGTTCAATCACATCTGGGTCAGTACCACCATAGGGAGAGAGGTGTAGAGAAGATGTAGGACCTCACAGCACAAGACATTGTGAAAGTATAATGCAGGAGCAGACAGGAGAGAAATAGAGAAAGGAGGTATAGTAGGGCAGGACATAGAAGATTCAAAGCAGGAGAGATCAGAGAAGATAGAATTGAAAATGTTGGCAATGGTGGTAGGGTTATTACAGTTCATATTGTCAATATCCAAGTGGGGGGTGGCTTTGATTTTTAAACCAAGTGGCCATTTATATGAAACCAGAAAACTCTTGGGGTCAATAGCCATGGCAAGTAGAAGATCCCTGCATGTACTCTTGGCAGACCGGATTTCCTTTTGCAAGTGTTATGTATAACGCGACATGCAAGCCAATTAGAGTGTAAAAGAGGATTTGAACTTGCCCAGCATTTATGTCTAGTTTTAAGCACAGCAAGCAGGGGCATTTAGCCATCTAGTGGGCTACCTCTAACCTTAAGACTGGTGGTAAGTATGTGCTTCAGTTGTAGAGAGGTGAGGATAGAGGAGAAATACTCAGCAGCACAGTCGATGTTGCTGGTGGACCAGATAATGCATCTCGGGCCAGCAATAAAGGCATCAGGATTGAAGGCAGAGTAGTCTCTGATGGTAATTACCTTGTGGCCTACCCTCCCCAAAGTCTAGGGGCAACTCTGATCTTCTCATGAGGAGGGTGAAACAGCACAGCACAGCACAGAAATCTCACCAGAAGCATCCCACAGGTTCAAACCTTTGAAAACATTAAGGCCTGCTAAAGGCATCTTCATTTCAACTGGGAAACTTCAGGGATCATGGCCACAAACACTCTGGGCACCCAAACGGGATCCTCAGCTTGACCATCTTCTCTGTCTTTCGCCGCAAGAACTCCCCCGGATCCCGGGACACAGAGGTGCAGGATTTAGCAATAAGACAACCACTGTAAAGAAAACTCATTTGGAGATTAAAAACTTTGAGTATTTGCAATTCATCTGCTCTCTTCTCAAAATTAAAATGACTCCAATTAATCCTTTAAAACTCAATTGCTTTATTTCTTCTATGCCCAAATGATTTAACAGGCTACAGGAGTCCACCTTTGACTTAAATTCAAACCTCAGCTCCATGGTGCTAAACTTATACAAACCAGAAAATATGGCAGCTTTTTAAGGGAGAACAAGGGTTTTATACAGCTCTTAAAACAGCAAACCTGGTATTTTTCAAGGACACAACAACCTCTTCCTGGACCATGAAGCTCCAACAGATTACCAGCACTGGTAAGTACCTAACAGAGCTTCCTACTTGATTTCCACAGGGTCCTACATTATCCTCAAACCAGGAAAGCATACAGTTTCTCCCACACTGTTCACTGACTCTTTATTCTGGTCTTCATGCAACATGGATGGTGCAGTACCAGCCAAACCCACTGCACCATACCCTCATTCTCTCCTGTCCAGCTGCTGTCCTGGTCTGCCCAGTCTCCCCAGACCACCTCTAGCTCCTTAAAGTCCCAGATCAAGGCATAGTAACAGGGTGTGCAGTCTAACCCTGCACAACCATAACTCGTCATCCATCCCACTGCCTGATAAGTGCAACCAGCACCAAGTGAAAAATACACCTCCAGGGCACTCCATGGCCCACTCAGCTAAAGATCAGCAGCCCCAGGTCTGTCCTCTAAACAGACCCTATACTGGTAGAGGCTTCCTCAGGCCCCTCACCAGTGAACCCTGGGCCGTCTTGCTACACTGGGATGTGGAGGTCCTGCCACAGCCTGCTGCAATGCTGATGACCCAGGCCCACTACCAGCCTACCAAGGCCTAACTGGACCCATGGGGCCTACCTATCCTGCACCTCCGCTTTCCCTTCCACCTCCCAGAGCCTGGGGCCTCACAATAACTGCCACAGACACCTGTCTAAACACCCTTCCATGGACCACCCAGGGACCTGATACATAGCCACTGAGAACCCACACTGCCCTGCAGTGCCTGTCGGTCTTCTCCCTCTCCTAACCCAGCACTCCTCCTAAACTTCCTGTCCTGCCTATCTACAGTATATATATCCCAAAAGTCCTGCTCTCTGCTGCCACCAAGTGGCAGCAAACAGAAATGCACCCCAGAGCACTAACAAATCCCTAAGCTCTGAGGGCAATAAGAAGGAGAGGTCTCCAAGAAGTATAGCTTCTCTCAAATGAGAGGGGCTTACACCTTTGGGGTTTGAAGGGGCTAGCATTCCAGAAACAAGACCAGTCAGTGGCCACTGATCAAGTTAGCAAGAGTCCCAGCAGAGGTGATCCTGTTCTTCCTATTTGTTAGGACCCTGTTATGAGTGTGAACAAGACCCTTTATTGGAGTGCCTGGTGAGCCAGTTATAATTTGGAAGAGGTGGACCTTACAATGGTCTTAAGGCCCAAGCCAGTCAAGATTGAAGTCATCCATAAGGATGATCTTGTTTTTCTGGATGGCACAGGGCAGATAGTCAACGGCTTCAGTAATACCTGGTTTACCACATTTAGGCAGAATATAGACACTAACAGTATGCAGTTTTTAGTCCCACCAAAAGCAGTAAGGAGTGTAAGATTTCACAGGATTGGAAAGAAGGGTGGGCTAGAGTGAGAGATTGAGTTGAGGCTTAAAAATAGGACAAGGCCACCTCCCTTTTGACAAGGGCAGGCAACTTGAAGCATGTTGTACCCAGGGATGGAACACAAGGCATCAGGGATGAAAGGTTGTAGCTAGGATTTGAGACATCCAGATTGTCAGGAGTGTAGAGGAGGCCCATGCTTCAAGATCTGCATGGTTGATCATAAGTCTCCTAACATTAAGATGTACAATTTTTAGATTATGGGCATGTGTCCAAGTGTGGGAGATAGTATGGTTAGGTATGTTCTGAATAGGCAGAGGCCAGGCTAAGTTCAACAGCAGCAAACAAGGATAAGGAGAGGCAATAGCCCAATGGTAGTGTATGTAACAGCTAGGATCATATGAGTGTGTAGAGACGTCACTTCTTAGTTAGACACCTAAGAAGGAAGCCTAGTAATTTAGCATTATAATTCAACCCGAGGGTGGGAAAATGACAGTCTCAGCCAGTATACTGGAAAAAGTTAAGTCAGAGTGGCTAGTCTCAGTGAAGGTAGAGGATTAGAAGCAAGGATCAACAAGCCAGAGAAAAAATAACAGATAGAAACAAGGCAAATTAGAAAGTATAGTGGGGATGCATTCTTAATCTGAGGTTGTCCCATTAAGTGAACATAAAGCTAGAGGATTTAACAGAGGGAAAGACTGAGGAGAGGGGATAAGGAGGGAAAGCTGAGAAGCAAAGCAGGCAAATACCCTAATATCGAAGGCAGTTCAGACCAGAGTTTAAAGACAAATGTCTTAGTACTATTATGCAGTCAATAGTATCTCCTCATTCAACAGGGTAAACAGGAATGAAGTGTTGCTATGTGGTCCAATAGTAATACAATGTTTGGCTGCTTAGTTGTTGTCAAACCTATCAATCTCACCAAACCACTTAAATGCTATTATACCATGGACATAAGTGAACAGCCAATGAAATCATCAGACTGGCAGTTTACCACCAGTGTAAATCCTCTGATAACCAATGGCTGTTGATGAGTATATCCAAATATCCTCTGCAGCATAGGAATAAATACAATAAAAATAAAAAAACAAATCAACCTCTTTAATATTTGTATTCTATTATAGTAATAAAATTAACCTTAGAGTATCTGGTAATAAGCCACTCAGAGGATGTGGGTTATTGGGGATTTACCATGGCTGGTGAGGATTTACCTACGAGGTGCACTCCAACCATACTAAATCTCTGATGACCCACACACCCTCGTGGCTTATTGCTTAACTAACTTACTGCTGCTGTGGAAGCAAAGTTCAGTCAGTGATAATAGATTGACTCAGGATAGAATGCTTAGCTGAAAATTAGCTAATAAGAAGCTGAGAATAAGATCATTTATCTCCACAAGCTCTTAACTGCAGTTTCTTACTGCTACAGAGGAGCAAAGATCATATCTAAAATAGCAATACTGGCTACCTTTGACTAGAGAGCTTGGTTAGGTTCTATAAGTAACAAATGACAGTTTTCACTGCTACAGAGGGAGCAGAGATAAAATCAAAAATATCAATGCTGGCTACCTTTTATTAGAGAGCTTACTTAGGTTCTATACGTAACAAACAGACAGGACAGTTTTATATTCTTCCTAGGGCAGTAACCAGATAATGAAAACCCCAAGCAGAAATTTAATTAGCATTAAAGGCTGCCCTGAACAGGTGACTTAGCTAGGCTCAGTAAGTAGCAGATAAAAAGAGAATATTGTAATTCCACCTAGACCAGAATGAAGAACATGAAGACCCTTGGCACACTATGAAATAACAATAAAGGCTGCCCTGAAATACAGCACATAGCTAGGCTCTGTAAGTAGCAGACAATCAGGACGGTTCTGTATTCCTCTTAGACAGTAAACAGAGAACTAGAAAACCACACACAGAAATCTAATAAGCATTGGAGGCTGCCCTAAATAGGAATCTGAGCTAGGATCTATATGTAGCAAGCTAACCGTGACAGTTACTGTACATATTAATCTAGGCAGTAACAGAGAATGAGAAAAAAATCTTAATGTAGTTGGACTTTCATCACAGAGACACCATAAGCACTTTACTTGGTTATCTTTAGTGCAATTTCATACCTGAAGCAGACATATTCAAGAAGCAGTCATTTTAGTTTTACAGATACAACCTGTCAACATGAACTAAATTTCTTAAAGGTCAGGCTGAAGCAGGTGAACATTAGATCTGGAAGGCACTCAGTAGTAGTCTAAAATCTGTCACACACCAATGTTATCTAACTTAGATTACCTAACAAATACAGACACAGTCCCTTGTTAGAATATGTGTGGCCGACTTCTGCAGTATTTGTGTCAGCTGAAGTCCTGGTGTCATGGGTTGTCAGCAAACACGGCTGGTCGACAGCTGACTCTTCAGCTGACAACCACAATGTGACACCCTTATATCTCCAGCCCTTAGCGGAAGAAACACTTAGGCAAGTGCAGTTCTTCAAGGAAGGAGAGTGCTGTGATTGTTATTTGTTTACAGTTTGATGTGGCTGACAGGCTGATTGCTTGTGTGCAGTATACACATCCTAGGGTGACGGAGTGAGTCATAACCTTGGCAGGCAGAGGATGGAAGTACTGCACTGTACTGTATATGAAGTTCATGTTGATTTTCTCAAGACATTCATCAGGAAGGAGGAAGACTGACCTGCATTTATTATTGCCAACGCTGCTTGGTTAACAGAATAGAATATGATAGGCTGATTGTTTCAAGAGGGACCACAGGTGAGAGCACCTGTTGCAAAAGGATAGTTACAACAAGGAAGACATGGATTGAAAATGAGGAATCTTGGAATTTCTGAGGTCCTTGGAAGAGCAAATCAAAATGCCACAAATGCCTCAAAACCATAGGATGGTGTTGCATCAAGAAAAGTTTGAGTGTTAAGTTCTGTAGCTGGATCTTTACAAAATTGGTTTGCTATTCCAGTCTAACAGCAAATGTGACTACATGATAAGGTAGGAACAAAAGGGTAAACAGGGAGGAGAGGAAGCACCGTGGGTCAATTTGGAGACAGGCAATGGCACCACAATCTGCATAGGGGTTGTATATAGATCCCCAACTCAGGGGAGGAAATGACAACGAAATGATAGAAAGCATCCTTAGAATGGCAGAAAAGGGGAGTTATTGCTGATGGGGATCTGAATATGCCAGATGTTAACTGGAGTGCAGTTGCAGCAGCCACTTCTAAGAGTGGGGTTATTCTAGATGCCCCACAGGGCATGCCTAGACAACTATTGGAACCCACTTGAGAGGGAGCAATCTCAGACCTGGTACTCTCAAATGGAGATGGAGAGGATCACAGATGTAGAAGTGGGTAGACATCTGGGAACTAGCAACCATCAAACAGTATGGTTCATGATAAACACAGCAGTAGAGTCAAGCTTACAAAGGCAAAGGTACTAGACTTTAGGAGGGCTGACTTTGCCAAATGGGTGAGTGACTAAGGAATGCACTAGCAAATGAGCAGGAAGGAGGGTGGAAGAACAATGGGAATAATCAAAACAACCATCACAGAGGTAACAAGCCTTTGTGTGAAGCAAATAAACAAAACAAAATGATACAAGGAACCACTATGGTTCTCAAAGGAGGTGGCAGGAAGGTTCAAGAGAAAAGAAAGCATTCAGGAAGTACAAGGAATCACAGAAGAAGCAGGACAGAGAATTGCATCAGTTAAAGCAAAGGAAGCTGGGAAGGCAGTCAGAACAGCAAAGGCCCAAACCAAGGAAAAGATAGCTAATTCAGTGAAGAAGGGGATAAAACCTTTATAGGTACATCAGGAGCCAAGGAAGACCAAGGGAGGGATAGTGAGGCTTAATAAAGGGAGGGAGGATGGGCAGAGGGTGACTGTGAAAAGACAGAGATACTAAACAAATATTTTTGCTCAATATTCACAAATGAAAGGGGAGGTACCTAAACCAAACAATAGAAACACTCTGGATACAGGAGTTGATACCAGCCCATTCACAGAAGAAAGGTTCTGAAAGAACTCTTAAAACTGGTAGCCTGTGATGTTGATGCCTGAAGTAGTCACCGTCCAAAATGGCGACATGTTGTAAATGAAAGCCGAATCTCGATAGAGTAGGGGCCTATATGTGGTGGGGTAGGCGACTGCAGTGACAGGATGTCACTATATGTACATGCACACGGGAGGGCAAGCACGACGAGCGTGGGCTGGGAGGGCAGAGGGGATAGGAGGTGGCACTGCAGTCGGGTTGCTGAGCTGCGCCATGGGGTCAGCAGTTAGCCTCTGGTTGCGGTGTGGGAGGTACTGGGTTCAGTTCTGGGTCCGGGTGCTAGAGCAGTTTTGTTCTTGACCCGAAACTTTCTTTTTGCTTTGCCCCCGACATTCACCCCCTGGAGTTGAGAATCCTTTAGAAGGGGTTTGTGGGGGGCTGTGGGGGACTAGCCCCCAGAAAGCAAAAAGCTAAGTCCCTGGCATCGTTCTTCTGGCATGCCGAGGATGTCAGAGTGGCAAATTGTTTCAGCCACTCCTGACGTTGTGACTCATCCTGACTCGCCATTTGGCAGTCACCGTATCACATAAAGGCTTAACACTGAAGGTGGACAAAGCAATGGGGACTGATGGGATTCAACCCAGAATTCTAAAAGAACTAAGGGTAGAACTAGTGGCACCACTGACTACCCTATTTAACAAATCATGGGAGGATGGGGTGGTACCTGAGGACTGGAGGAGGGCAGATGTTATTGCACTTCACAAAAGTGGGAGCAGGCAGAAGCAGGAAACTACAGACTTGTTAGTTTAACCTCAGTGATAGGGAAAATGATGGAATCACTTCTGAAGGAAAGAATTGTTGATTACCTGGAGGCCAGAGGGCACAGGACCCAAGGCTGCATGGATTCACAGCAGGAAGGTCATGTCAGATGAATCTAGTAGATTTCTTTGACTGGGTGACCAAAGTAATAGAAAAGGAGGGGCTGTGGACTTGGCCTACCTAGACTTTAGCAAAGCATTTGACACAGTCCCACATAAAAGATTAATATACAAGTTAGCCAGCCTGGGAGTGGGTCCCAAGATGGTAGACTAGGTAAAGAATTGGCTGGAGAACAGGACACAAAGGGTGATAGTAAATGGAGACCACTTGAAGAAAAGGGGGTTACTAGTGGGTACCACAGGGTTCAATACTAGGATCAGTACTCTTCAATGTCTTTATAAGCAACACTGCAGAGGACTGAAGGAAAGTATGTCTCTTTGCAGACAACACAAAGATCTGCAACACAGCTGATACACAAGATGGGGTGGAAAGGATGAGAAGGATTTGGCAAGGTTGAGGAATGGTCAAATGCATGGCAACTTAGATTCAATGCTAAGAAGTGCAGGTAATGCACCTGGGAAACAAAACCCAGGGAAGAGTACACAATGAGGGTGAGATACTAACAACAAAATGGAAAGGAACCTGGGGGTAGTTATATCAAATGACCTAAAGGTGGGCAAGCAATGTGAGAGGGCAGTAATGAGGACTGGGGGATACTGGGATGCATAGGGAGAAACATCACCAGTAGAAAACAAGAAGTTGTTATCCTCTGTACAGACAGCTGGTGAGACCCCATCTGAGTATACTGTGTGCAGTTCAGAGACCCGATCTCCACAAAGACATATACAGGATGGAGGCAGTCCAGAGGAAGGCAACTAAAATGATGCAGAGTCTGCACCAGAAGACATATGAAGACAGACTTAAGGAGCTTAATATGTATAGCCTTGAGGAAAGAAGGAGAGGGGACATGATAGAAACTTTCAAGTACCTCAAGGGAATCAATAAAGTCCAAGAGCGTAACATCTTTCAGAAAAAGAGGTGCACAAGAACAAGGGGTACAATCTGAAGATGAGGGGCAGCTCAGAGGTAATGTAAGGAAGCATTATTTCACAGAGAGGGTTATGAATGCAAGGAACAGCCTTCCAGAGGAAGTTGTGGAGTCAGAAACAGTGGTGGAATTCAAGAATACATGGGACATTCATAAGGCAATTCTAGAGGGTGGGGGTAGGAAGAAGTAGGCTGTTGGTTAACTAGGATCTGCAGCTTTTCCATTAGGTAGGGAAATGGGCAGACTGGGTGGGCAAAGCAGTTCTTATCTACCATCAAATTCTATGTTTCTATGTTTCAGTGATGGTAAGATGATAATCCAGAGCCATACCAGTTACAAAATGTGCCTTACAAAATGGATATAAACTTTCCTCGGGAATACTCTCATCGCACACTTGCAGTGTCACAGTAAGAAAAGTGGTTTCTAATTTGTACAGGATCATTTGACTGAGATGGAGGGACCAAATCAGAATGTTGAACAGTCAGACTTGAGATATCTGGATGTAGAAGCAAACAAATAACTAAGATAGATGGCATAGAATAATATCTGGTATGGAAGCTTTGTCAATGCCTGAGAGAAAGATTTGACTCTGAATTGCTTGATCTGAAGGAAACACAATTTGTTGTTCTTTTCATTCAAAAGATCAATTGGTACATGAAAATATTTACTCAGACATTGACGATAAGATGAATAGGCATTTGGAGAAGGACAGGAGATTAAACAACAAAGACAACAAATAATTACTCAACAACTAGTGGTCTGTAAGATTACGTCTTTAGAGGTGTCTGCATGGATCAGTTGATAGCACATCTCCTCCAGGCCAAAAGGTCATGGGTTCTTGTCCTACACAGGATTGGTTTCATACCTTAAAATGCTGGCTCTTGAGTGCAGTACTGGGAGTACAGTACTGTTGGGTGTGCCTCCTTCAGATGAGATAGCAAACCAAGGTTGCCTATACCCATCTCTGGTGTTGTCTTGGTGGGTGTCCAGGTGGAAGTAAAAGAACCCAAGGCACGTTTGCAAGAGTAGGGAATTTTATTAACACACAAATGTCAGACAAGAACTTAACTCGATACAGTAATCTTCAACAGTATCAAAATGTAATACTAGAAATTATAACTATTTCCATTAGAACAGTGGAAAAGAAAATAGGAGACAAAAGAAAAAGAAAGGAAGGGATAAATCAAATGCCATCTCCCATTGCTGATACTATGTCTCGACTAAAGATAGAACGTAAACTACCAAAGAAAAGATGCATTTCATAAAAGTACAATTGTTGTCAGGAAACTTAATCTTGCAACACAAATATTACAATCATAGGGGATAAAACATTAAAGAACCATTTACTTTTGTACGTCAAGTCCAGCATTCAAGTCTTTAAGTCATTTAAACTGCAACTGGTGACCATTTTAGACTTTTGTGTTGTTCTGTTTTAGATATGTGGTAAAAGGTGGCTATTCGTGTCTGTGGAAGTCATATGTTGGGAGAACTTTATGGAAGATGTTTCTGAGTCAATTCTACCATCCAAGTCCAGGTGGTGTGCTTCCAGGACTTCCAGTCTGTTCCCCAAGGGTACAAGGAGATATTGGCATCTGTCTTATGCAATTTCAGCTTGGATTTACGTTGACCAAACAACCTTTTCCTATTGATCAAAGTCATATCTGCAGGGGCATGATGTTTTCTTCTTGGCGGTTCTGGGGAGTAGTATCCATAGAGATGTCATCAGGAGGTGTAACAGAGATCCTGCGAGGAGTGTACCCTGAATAAACACTTAGGCTCTTTGTAGCTGTTCCTGGTCTGAATGCTGAGATGTATGGTAAGGGCTTGTGGTCCACCAAAGGTGACTTAGGTACTGAGTTGTTTATATATGTCAGAGTCTACTGTGTGAGCTACATGGGCTGTAGCTTCCTTATGCAGTTTCTGCAGGAATACTCACTTGGCATTGTTAAAGATTGAATCCTGTGGTGGTCTGTTGTCTCTGTTATGAGTAGCCCATAGACAGTTCCAGTAGGAATGTTCAATTTCCTCAAATAAGTTGCAACAAAAGTCATTTGTGCAGTTTGAGCTAACATGCCCAAATTCCAGGCAGAGATTGCAAGAAATTTTGTCACACACATTACTTAAATGACTTTCTGACCCACACTTAAAACAAGTTTTGGGTTGGCTAGGATAGAAACATTGCCCCTATCCCAGCAGATAGAACACACTTAGGAGATGCTGCTAGCCAGCAATATTATACTGGACTTTGACCGGAATTTCCAACTGCTCATCCAAATCTGTTCTGAGTCCATAATGGGTTTAGGATCCCCCATTATGTTACAGGCATTGCATGAGCCAATATTTTACATCATAAATATTCACTCCCTCGTTTCTGAGGAGAATTATAGCAGTATGCAGTGTGGGTTTGGTCAGTGGTATGGGCTAAAAGAGTAGCAAAGGGGTGTGTTTAAAGTTGCACTGCATCCAAAACTGATCTAAATTGGCAGGTGTCATGAAACTTATATCAAAGAAGCCATCGTTAGGGTGTATATGTAAATGTAATGGAGGTAGTATAGCATAGTGGTTAATGACACTGAGCTGCAAACCTGAAGATCAGGGTTTGAATCAGTCAGCCCCACTTGTATACTGTGTGACCCTGAGCAAGTCACTTAATTTCCTTGTGCTCCCAGGTCACAAATGGGAACATGTTCTGTCTTAGTATGCCTTTCTTGGTTAAACAATTTCACCTTTCCCTATACATGAGGGCATAAATCTCATTGGAGACATAATGGAGTGATTCCTTGAGAAGGGCTTTTCCCACGTAGGACCAGTCTGGAGGCAATTCAAGGCCATCTTTCTATAACAGGTGAACAGCATTTCTTGTTGTGCAGGAGCAGGAGCATTTGGAAAAAAATGAGTCTTTCAAAAGTTAGTCCATTTTTGTGTTGAGTTCATTTAAGCAGATCTGGTAGCTGGAGGTTGACTTGGAGAGGCTGCTGTGGCCTCAGCCCATTCCACCATGTTGACCAAAGAGGTCACATCCCCTTCTACAGGTATGGGAATGTCAGGTGGACAAGGGTAACTGCATCAGTTTCAGTATTAACATTTGTCATCATACATGATGACAGAGAGTTTGAATGAGTAGCAGTCAGAATCTGCGGTGATGGAAAATCAAAGTCATTTTGTGATAGCCCTGCAAGATCCAAAGACTGCTCATCAGTTATAGCCAAGGGAGAATGGGGAGCAATAGTAGCCATATTAGCATTATTGGGGTTGGGAGGGGCAGAAACTATTTGGTCTAGAGGTAGGGAAAGAGCAGGAGGGATTGAATTAAAGATTGCTACCAAGGGTCAAAAGTAAGTCAAAATGTAAAGGATCATTGATCCACATACCTTTGAGAGAGGTGGATGGTTGGGGTTCCCGTGGCATCTGTGGTTGCCACTGTCTGATATCATCATGAGTCCATCCCATCTTGTGCAGCACTGCAACTGATGACCAGTCCTTAGGAAGGAAGCCTGATGGACTGGCAGCCTGTCATCCTCACTACAATCCTCAGACTGTACCGGAGGTGTATGATTTCAATGTCAAGCATTCTTCCATACATTTTGTAAATACTGCAGTGGTTTTCATGAGGGTTTCTGTAACAGAGTCCAGGAATCATCAGGTGCTGGTGTAAACTGTGTATTCAGTGGCACGGAGGGTTGCAATGAGCCAGTAAATGCCAGCGGAGCAGGTGCCAAAGCTGTTCTTGAGGGGGCAAACTCTGATTAGTTGGGGCTGAAACTGTATTTGAAAAATTAAAGTTTGAAGTGACCAGCTGGTCATGTCCTGGAATTACTGTAGGCGATCTGCTCCTTTGATGGTGCTGCATCTTTACTGTTGACAGGAGGCAAATTCCTGTCAAGCATGGAGGACCCAACAATTGGAGATGTTCGTGGTTGGTGAGAAGCAATTAACAGCTCTTTCTGTCGGAGGAACGTAACTTCTTCTTCTGCAGTTAGCGTTTCCAGGTGCATTTTCTTTTCCATAGCGCTGTTTGTAGTCTTTTCTCTGCTTGGAGAAGGGAAGTCTTATCTGGCAGGACAACTGTGGTTTGTGCAGGTGCCGTTAGCTGTATCAAATCCATAACCTTCTGTAACAATTATTCTTCCATCCTTAATTCTGGCATAACCTTAGTGAGAGAGGTGTTGGGAAGGAGGCTAACTCCCCAAACCTGATGCTGCTGCATTGTCATCCATTCATTCTACCATCTTTGCTAGATGGGTGTTATCCCCTACTGCAAGAGTAGGGTTTTTATTGAAGGAAATAAATCAAACAAAACATACATCACCAAATGCAATACATATCATACAAGAACATACAGTTAATTTCATTATAATATAACTAAAAGGTACAATGTTTATAAAAGAAAGTATATACATTTAATAAACTTCTTGTTATATATACCCCACATTTCACCTTATTCTCTTCTCTTCTCATAACCCATATTACTTGAATTGTATTTCTATTTTTAAGAATTATTAGCTTAAGTGACTGGCACACCTGAATCAGTTATCCAAGGTAAGTTCTTCCAAACCCCTTCTAAAATATTTCTATTAGTATGCCTTTTTCAAAATTATAAATTGACTTTAACTCTGTCGTAATTTTACTAATAATTTCATCATGTTCCATGTGTTTTTGTTGTAAATGAAACAAACTTCCTGCATTCCAAATGTACCATTTTATGCATAATAATGTAATATGCAGAATACTTTTGTTCCATTTATTGCTGCTATTGTATATACCCCATACATTAATGCATTATAGGTTATTGTTTTAAACCATTGTTCTGACCATTTGTCAGCCAAACTGTACCAAAATCCATTGATGTAAGAACAGTTAAAAACAGATGTTCCAGGGTCTCCAGCTCTTGCTCACAGAATGATCTACTACATTCTCTCCTTCATGGTCTTATGTTTCTGATTACTTTGACATTTAGTTTTGAGTGGCAACTCAACCAATATATATCCCACATTTTTGGTGGTATTCTCTTCTATTTTAATAGTTGCAGTAATTCTGGTAAATATTGTGGGGCCACTTAGGGAATATTATGGCTTCTTGAAAATTATTTTCTTGTATCCAGGCATTAAGAGCTTTTCTAGGCTTGGTTATTATTATCTGGCTAGGGATTTTCCAACATTTTATTTTTACAAAACTTTCCTTAGGTATTCTTGAGTAGTGTCACATTTTTCTAGGTCCTGGCTGTCCTGATCCCATTGTCAAAACCAATTCTGACAGGTTGTATAAACTAAGGGGGCCCAACTATAATCGTTATTCTGCAACAATGGTTGTATGTTGGCAAAATGAATATACTATACAAAAATGCAATGGGGTTCACCATGCCTAGTCTTCCTTGTTTGATGGGAAGGTAAATAATATTTTCTTTATAGGGTTAAGTCTACTATCCCAGACTGCTTGGAAAAGAGACTTAAAATAGTGGTTTCAAATTATTTTGGTGGAGGAAAATATAACTTAAATACAAAAAGACTGGTATGAGATGTTTTTAATTAAATAAATTCTCTTTTTTTACTAAATTTCCATTTATTCCACTGCTGTACCAAAAGCTGCCCTGCTGTATTTTCCTTCCCAGTTCACCACCTCATCTTTTGTTGTTTCATAGGTAATGCCCAATATGTTAATATGACCTTTTGCACAGTAATACCTGCTATCTGTGTAACAGCATTTTATCTGTTTTGAAGAGGTAACCTGCACATTTCCCATATTTAATGCTACCCTGAGACCCTACCATATTTTTACATATGTGTACAACTTCTTCAGCAGATTGCATATCCCATGTAAGTGTTCATAAGTTATCTGCATATGCTAGGGCCCTATAAAGGAGTCTGCCTGCTATTGTGTCAATGGATTGTATTCTGGGAATTCATTTAGTGCCCTTAATAGGAATCTATACAAATGCATATAATAATGGGCTTGGGAACAGCCCTGTCATACCCCTCTACATGCAGGAATCATAGGACCTAACCAGCCATTTACTACTGGTGTTACTGTAGCATTTCTGTATAACCCTTGGATCTATTTAATAAATATAGGTGATATTTTATATTTCTGTAATGTTGTCCACAGGAAATCATGACTGGCAAAATTGAAGGCTTTCTGTTGGTCTAATGAGAGTAAGGTTTCTTGAATGTTACCCTGATAACTTTGCAAAAAGTTCTCTCAATAAAATTAAATGTTCTGAAATGGATCTGCCAGAAACTGCACAAGTTTGAGCCTCCAAGATGATTGATTTTGCTAGTCTTGTTAACCTGGCATTTAGAATGTTTGTTAGAATTTTGAAGTCATTATTTAGTAGGCTAATTGGCCTCCAGTTATTTATATCCTACCTACAGTATCTCCTTTTTATGTAAAAATATTAGTCTGCCATCAATCATTATTAAAGTGGGACTTTGGTTATTTACAATCAGAGTGAACACTTCTACAAGTTCAGTGGTTAGCTCCTTTTCCAATAATTTATAAATTTCAGCAGTAAGCCCATCCCTTCTGGTGTTTTATTATTCTGCAATGAAGAAATTACTATTTCTATTTCAACTGCCTGAATATTTGTTTCCAAACACCTATTATGTTCTTTTGTTGCAGCAGGGATCTTAAATATTTGAAAAAGGCTCTGGGTCTAACAAGTGGTCTTGAGTATGACTAAATAGATTCATAAAATGCTTGGTTACTATTTTCATGATGTCTTTATTATTTTTGCATTCCAGATTGGCAGCATGTTTTAGACTATCCACATATTTTTGTTTTATTTTTTCTTTAATATTTTCATAAGGACATACTTTCTTTTTTCCTTGCATGACATACTTTTGTTGGTATATTACACTTTGGTCTTGCTCTATGTGAAATTTCTTCATATCTTCCTTAATTAAATGTATCTGTTCTTGTGAATTTTGACCAGTGGTGTAAGCTATTGTTAACAATTGTTAAAGTTTTTTCTGTTATGTAAATATTCCATATGTTTAATATTCTGTTTGTTCTTACTATGCAGTTTTAATGCATGTGTAAGGTCAGAAATAGTGTCTTCCACCATACCACCTGTTCTGTGTACATATATACACAGATTTCTTCTCAGAACAAAGTACTGTAAATTAATTTGCAGTTCCTCTTCTAATAATAATGATGAGTTGAATTTCCAGTCACCTGGACCATTCTGTGGGGCTTGATTTTTCCCAATTTGTAAGTGATGAATATTATGATCTCAAAATTCTGCTGGCTGAATATTGGTTTTCTGTATGTGTAATGTTTGTGTAATAAAGAACAAAATCTATTCTGGTTGCCAAAATACCTTTCTGAAATGTATGGACTGATTTTCTGGTATATTTATAGTATGCATCTGTTAAGTTCACATTTTGTATCATGGTTTTAAAAAGCCATGTCACAGAATATTTTTTGTAGTAGTTTTTCCTCTGTCAGAAGTACTTGATCCTCAATTGAACTCTCCTCTCTAGATTATATTCTACAATGAGTGTAAAATGGCTGAATGGCCTTAACTAACTCTATTCTCGCTCCTTTCATCTGTGGAGTGTAAATATTAATGAGTCTGTAAACTGTGTTACCTATTTTTATATCCAAAATCAGCACCCTGCCTGGTATGAGATCTATTAACTTTATTAACTTAAACTGTATATTGTGTAATAAAATTGCTACCCTGAACATGTTTCAGTGGCCATTGACCAGTATGCTGGGCCCACTGTCTATTGGCTTATTGTTTGTTTTATCTCTAAAGTATTATGTAGTCTAGTGTCTTGAAGAAATAAAATATCTGCCTGTAATGATTTTAATTTTGCAAGTACTGCCACCCATTTCTTATGATTTTCATGCTATTTACATTTACAGTGTAAAGGTGTAAAGTGTGCTCCATCATAGTTTTGTGCTGGAGTAGCATACTACAACCATTGTATCAAGGTAATATTCTCTGTCGGGGGTCTTTTTCTTCCCAGCAGATCAAATACACTTCTGCATAGGTTTCACCTGTGGCTGAACATCCTGTGTTGCCTCATCATCGGGGTCCTCCTTTCAGAGCCTGGATCAGGCAGGAATGACCATAAAGATGAATCTTCAGAGTCATTGTCAGATTCCTCACATTTTCTGCCAATAAGCCAAATCTGTTTGATAAGGGCATTTCCATAGTCTTGGGGATTTCGAGGGCTGGCAGGTGCCAATTTGCTGTCATCTGGTAAGCATCTTGCTCCTCCCTGTTCTACCTGTTCTTGTGTGGGAGTTGGGGACACGATTGCTTGCTTGCTGTTTTCCTGCATTAGTCCCTTCTGCACAGTCCTAACTCTCCATGATTTCTTCTCCCACCTCCTGAATGTTTGTTACCACTTCCTGTTCTACCTGTCTGGTTTCTGTCTCTGTGTCGGGGGTCAGCAGCTACATTAGAAGCTGGTTAGGTTTGACTTTCCTTCCTGCAGTTTTGCTCTGGAATATGGGAAGTGTTTCTGTTTGACTGGTGTGAAGCCTGTTGCCTAGTCTTGCATCTTTGTGCTGTTGCCACCAATAGTCTCTGTTCTTCACTATCAGTTTGTTCTGGCTGACTATGAGCTGCCCACATGCAGGTGTGGTATGTATGCCCTGCAATATCACAAAGATTACATTTTGTTCATTTCTGCAAAACATACTAGTGCATTTCATTGCATATTGTACATTTTGGCTTGTCGCACAAGCTGCTGATATGTCCTGTTGCCCCACAATGATAGCAGGTTTTAGGCTGTCCTGCATAGAACAGGACAACTTGATCTTTCCCTAAAAAACTGGGCTGATGTTGTAGTCCTTCATCTCTGCTGTACAATAATACCCTGATTCTTCACCTCCCCAGTCCAGATATTGTCTTCATCAAAATTGCCTCTGATTTTCCTTGTACAGTGCATCTCTGTCGAGTCACACTCACACTCAAACCTTCATTTCTAAATAAGACCGTAATGTTCTTGTTGGTTGGTTTGGAAAGTGGAATTGCATCAAATGGAAGCCATAATGGGGATTTTTAACAATTGGTATTTTGTCCAGAATTTCTGTAGTCCAGCATTTAATTTAAAGCTAATATCAAATGTGGTTTCTCCAGACACATGTAAAAGGGCATAAACTTCTTGTGCTGTAAAATTCATGGTGCCCATTAACAGTGATCTTGCAATAAATTTCCCATCTGGGAATAAGTCCAAACCTCCTTTATACAGTAACTTTTCTGCATTGTGCCTCTTTGCTGGGTACATTGGTGCGCTAAAAGATGCATAGATCTAGGCCTTGACCTCCAATATGGTTAGTATTATTATTGTCATTGGTGGGTTGTTGTTCTTCATCATTTTATTTTTATTTTATTTTTTATTTTAGTCTTTGGTAACTGGGTAAGGCCCACTAGGCACAAGTGCCTGTTTTCAGGGGTGACCTGGGAGCACTGGGCAGTTAAGTGGCTTGCTCAGAGTCACACAGTATGCAAGTGGAGGTTGTGAGAATCAAACTCAGGTCTGGTCTGCTGGATGTATCAAGCTCATTCCACCTCGTTCCTCTAACCTCTAGGCTATACTGCCAGATTGAGAAAACTGTGGTGGAAATGTGTGTACAGAGGGGTCCCCATTTGTGTAGTGGTATCAGAAAATTGCATTCTCATGGAGTTTGCCAGTCCCAAGCTTTGAGTTAAATGTAAGGAGATGTATTCAGGGTTATGGGGGCTTCATTAATACTCTGCATGTCTTCCTCATTGTTATTTTGCTGTGTTTCAGGCTGTGTCCATGTTGAATGTTCTGGCAGCAATCCATTTTTTGTATGGGAAAATTCCCGAGATCCACTTGCCTGTTTCTGCTTGTTTTGCCAACCTGTAGCTGTAAGTGCTGCTTCTACAGACCATCTGTCTGTTATTTGTGCTGTATTTATACTGTAAGTGCCCGTCTTAGCCGGGATTTTGTTTCCATTTTTGCCATTCCTGGCAGGGCATTGCCAAACATTTTATTTTGTTGCCTTTAAAACAAACCGCAGTTCCCCACTGGTACCTGGATTATAAAAGGGTTGTTTTCCAGCTGCTGCTGATTCCAACGTCTTGGTCTGCAGACCTTCAGTCGGCTTGTCAACTCCTGTTTCCGCTGTCTGTTCTTGCAGCTGCACTGCTGTTGTCATGACATCTGCTACAAAAGCAGTCTGCATCTGGGCCTATGGATCTTTCAGGCATGTCTCCCCTGCTAGCTGGCGTTGTTCAGCTAATGCCTGAATAGAGGCTTGTAATTCTTTTGCTGCATCTCCAATCTCTCTTGCTCCTGTCTCCGTAGGTGCTCCAAATCTGTTGCCAAACTCACTGCAGCACTGGGCTCCAATATCAATCCCATCTTCCACTATTTGGATCTCCATTCACTGGTCATCTGCATTAGCATTATTAATGCCAGTATGTACTCCATCCATCCATTTTTCTTGAAATACTGCTTGCTCCATCGAACCTGAAGCATCAAAAATAACTCAGCCTCCTGCAGGGATAAGGCAGAGAAGAAGGCTGACTCCCTACCCTCCGCATGTCTACTCTCCTGAGCTCTGGATGAAGTGGCCATCTTGCTGGCCAGAGATTCCCCACAGGTGAGTAGGGATTTTCCCAGGTGTCCTGGCCAACTTGCCCTTCCCATAAAACTGGTTGATGCAATTGTACAAGGCTGCGATGGGAGTTGATGAAAAGTGACTGCCACTACATGTTCAATCACTTCACTACCAGTCTAGCATTGTTTGTAAAGCATTTTGGGATAGAATGCATAAAAGCACTATATAAATGCTGATTCTGATTCTTCTTCTTCAAATACTCATGAAAGGAGAGGACATAAGACTGCAAATGATAAAATAACCCCATGTGAAATGGGTAGGGTGCGTAGTCCAGCACAGTGCCTGCGATACAAGTCATTATTCAGAACCACCCAGGATACTCATGATTTAACTATTGATAGATAGTAGATGTAGGTATTAGTGGTGACAGTGAAGCTGATTTGCTGTTAATGCTATGAGATAGAAGTCAAACAGTTCCTGTTTTCTGGCAGAGGAAGAAATTATGGGCCTTTAATACTCTGTATGGAGAGCTCAGCTTGGGAAAAGTACATTTCGTAAGGCAGAACTGAGATTATGAGGAGGCATCATGTGAAGAATTTAGTGGGTGTCAGACTACCCAGAATTCATGTTCTCTGGGTTTGAATTGGCAAAGTGAGTGACCATGAGGTTCAAGGTTGAGAACTGGAAAGGATAACAAGGAAGATTGGATAAGTTTAAATGGAGCTTGGGGTGTCGAGCTTGTCCTGAGGAGGTAACCACTATGTGCAGATGACCCCAAGTGTCCTGAGTGGTACTCTGGGGTTGGGACCCAGTTCCAAGTACAAGCTAGGGCTAGGCACACAACTGCATGACTTTGTTCCTACAGGACATAGCACTACCACTACATTGCTTATCCAAGAGCCATAGGAATTAGTGAACAATGTCAACAAAGAATTACTGAGCAAATGAGAGGTCTTCAAATCTGGCACCCACTACAGCGTGAACATAGGAGATCTAGAATGAGAGCGACCCCATTAGAACACCTGAGCATGATGAACAAAGAGAGGCACCAACCAGGAGAAGAAGGAAAACAAATAAAGGCTGCAAGACAGATATCCAAAAGCAGTAACTGAGGGAAGAAGGCTGTGGATGAATCTTCCAGGAAAGGAGAGAGTTGGCCAGCAAAGGAAAGCAGAAATCTGGAAACTAGGATGGCAAAGGAGACCTGAAAGAATACAAACAAGACCCAAAAGCACATTAAAGAGGGGCAGGCAAGTGACAGGAAACTGCAGATGACAGACAGCTGGGGCAGAAATGCACAAGAATGGGGGCTGCAGCAGAAATAAGCACCAGAAAGAGAGAGAGAGACAGACAGAGCAAGACAGCTGTAACAGAAAGGAAAAGTAAAGCACAGCAAATGGAAAAAGGAAAAAGGAGCAGGGAACAAACAGGCCACAGAAAGTACAACAGCAGCAGCAAAGGGATCAGAAACATCAGAAGAAGAAGAAGCAAACAACAGAGGCACAATGGACAGGAGGGTGAGACAGAAGGAGAGAGACACAAACAGAACAGCAGAGGAAGCAGAAGGCAGCACTGAGGTAAGACCAAATGTGAAAAGCACTAGGCAGTGGAGGTGTGTGTGAGTGTGTGAGTGAGTGAGTGAGTGTGTGTGTGTGTGTGTGGCTTATGTAGGGCAGGGGTGGAGTCTGTTAACCACCTACTGAACCACAGGTGAAACCTTTCAAATTAAGTCATCACAAAGTGGCAACTTCACTGGTAAATGTGCATGCCTTCACTGGAAAAAGTGCCTTATGCTTGACGAAAACATACGAAAGTCAGCACTTATTAAATTTGCAAACTTGTGAATTAATTCACAAGCAAAGTCTCCTAACTTCACTATGTACAGTAAGTATTAATGTCCGATGAAGGAGGCTTCTACTGGAGAATTAATGCATGGTTGGGGGTTGTGGCACGAGGCCTTGGCGTGCCTTCAACCACGACCATGCGGTAATTCTAGTAAGCACTCACTCTGGAGGGCATTAATGCGCTTGTAACACGGCAATACTTCATGCTTGTTGTTGTTGTGTCCATTCTACAGTTCTGTTCGGTTTTTGTGTTGGCAATATTGAGATGTTCAGTAATCGCCGCGATGTGTGTTCTGTTGTTGCTGTGACAGCTAGTGGTGCTGGAGCTTGACCCAGGACCCGTGAATAATAATTGGAGCAGTCCTTACTGGGGAATTAATCACTGCTCCAACTTTGGTCACGTGTTGTATTTGGTCCAATGAAACTGCTTTATTTGCTGTTTCTGTTTGATACCATGTTATAACTCTGTTTAACAGCATACACGTGAAGATGCCTCTTAAAATGAAATGTGTTCAGCATTGAGAATATTCATTATGTACCTGGTGAATATTATGTACTGCATAACGTGTGAAAATAAATCCGAGCACTTCATGTCTAGTTGGATAACAGAGACTAAAAACAACTATTTTAACAGCCTATCAGTGACAGTATTCCTAAAGAGGAGTTGTCATTTGCAGCTATGGACTGACAGGTAACAGCTTTAAGGAGGAACTGGCACAGTACTCTGAGAATCATAGTAGTACCCATCATGCACACAGCTGAAAAGTGGCAATAAAAATAATACTGTGACAGCTGCTTAAAAAACACAGTTGCAAGATGTTTATATGAGAATACATTTAAAACAGTTGTTGAACTTCATGTGTTAGCACTGGCATACTGGAAAACCACAGCTATAAACACAGCCATAAACATTAAACATGTACCATTGTATTAAAATTGGTTAAATGTACACAAACACTTTCGCAGCACATTGCAACATCTGTCACTATATTATAGAAATATAAAATATTTAAGTAAACCCTGATGTGTTTTACAAACTGGTAAGATGAGTTACTCAACAGGATACTTGATACTAAGACAAACAGGATGAAATGCAATGTGAAAACAGCAATACAGACACAGAATTCTCACTGCACTATTGCTTTAGTAACGTGACCAGTGATCAAGTTACATGTGTTTTAATGAGTGTTATTTGAAATCAGTTCACAGCTCTTGAAATGTTTTTGTTACAGTACCATAAACACAATGGTGCTCACCAGGATCAAGCACCTGATCCTGCAGGTTTTTGCAGAATTATGCAGGAAACAGGGCAATTCATCGGCAGCTGTCATGCAAGAAACTGACACACTGTAATAGTGCATCTGATTCTGGCAGAAACCACTGTATGGTATACATTTATGAGAGTTCTGGTAATAGCATTTTAGTTTCAAGAATTTCAAAATCTTGTCTACTTCTGAGTTTAAAGGCTGTCACTAGCTATAAGGGTCATTCTTCAAACAAGCACCTGTTATAGGAGCTGTTGGGTCAATAACATGACATTACATGTCACTGTAGTGGGGTTGGGGTTGAATCTTGCTAATCCAATAAATTAATTTTTTTGTAGTAATGTACAGTTGTGCCCAGTGGTATGTTGTTTTCTGCTGCGTGATCACATTGAGGTGCGTCAATTTGGTGCCACATCCTTGCACTCTTGGTGCACATCACCTCCACAGCACTGACTATATTTACAGTGCACCCTCATTATAGCGAACCTCTCTATAGTGAATCTCTAGCTATTACAAATGGGTCATTTGGCACCTGACAGCAAACATCATCACCACCACATCACCACTGACCTACTGTGCTCTTGTAAGTACCCTACCATGTAAAGATATTGTAGCCTGTAAACTGTCAGAAAGCAACAATAGGAAGTAGTAAGAGTAGGGCAAGTAAAGGAGCCAACTAAACCAAATGATCAACTGACTGGCCAAAAGTTCTGTTTTTCTGCCCACCTCCCGCTCTACTGACTGTGGTTCTTCCCATCCGACTGTACACTCCTCATGATTGCTCACTTCCTTATCTGATGGCAGTGGTTTTTTTGTTTATGCATTTTGCTAGGTACAGTTTCTTAGTTTCTACTTAGAAATGTAGTTTTAACTTACAACTTGGCATGCAGATGCTGCTGTTAAAAAAAATACGGAAGTCAAGTGGTCAGTCAGCAAGGTGAGCAAGATCAGTGAAACCAAAGAAATTTAATAAACTGTTTTAAAATAAAATAAAAATGAACACACAAACTAACATACAACAGATAATAGTAAATAATAGCCACCAGTGAAGGGAATGTGCAGTTGGGTGGTGAACAGAGCTGCAGTCGGAAGTGGACGGAATACAGGAACAGAATTTTTGTTTTAGTTCAGCAGACTTGCTCTCTGTACAGTATAAAAACTGCCCTATATTATTCTCTTCAAGTCATGCAAAAATAAAGTGGATAGAGGTAGAGAGGCACGCTGTCACATAGAGTGCTGCTTATAGCACATTACGGTGGTGCTGTAAGTGTTCTGCTTGTTTGATTCAGCATCCCTCAGTGAACAGAGGTCTGTAATAAACATATGTTATGGCTCCCAGCCTGTTATAGCAAAGCAGCATTATATTTATTGTGCCAGTGATTTCAATCTAATTGTTGATTATTACCACAGTATGTTGTTTTCAACTGTCAAATATGTGCATGCATCACCTTTGTGGTGATCCACCTGCTTTCCTATAGTGTATTATTAAGTACATTATCTAACCTGCTTTCCGATACAGTTCTACAGTGTATTAAGTACTGTATCTAACCACCTCTACACACACCATCCAGATTCACCCCTCGAGAGCCACTTATGCTAAATGTCATATTTCTACCACAAGAAATTCAAAAGCTATAACTGCTTCTGTAATGGTGTTTGTAAAGGGAAACCAGCCCCTGCCTTCAGACAGCTGAATTACACTATGCTTCACATTCACCACAAAGATGCACCCATCAAAAACACTTTAAAATTTTGTAAAACTTGGGATTTAATTTCTTTCAAAAGTTCTTTTGCTTCTGGCTCCTCTACCCATGATCTCTCCTCCAAGCTGCAACTGGATTTTGACAGCATTCAGTGCTGGTTCCAATCTAACCCACTGTCCCCAATGTAAAAAAAAACAGTCTCCATGACTTTTGACACCCATCAGAGGCTTGTCAGACTTACTTCTTGCCACTGTTTAATACCCTTGATGGTACTAAGATTGAAGATGTTCCCTCCTTCAAGTACCTCGCGGTTTACCTTGACCTGAATCTTGATTTCTCAGTGCATATTGATGCTATCCACATAAACTGCACCCTAAGCTTGGGGCATTGTATAGGAATAAAGTGAGTATTTCTGTTCCTGCCCACTGAGAAATGTATTAAAATGATTCTCCCATCTTTGTCTATGGTGAGTTCATCTACAGTGGAGCCCCTAAATCCTCCCTTGCCAGACTGGACCCTCTTTTCATTCTTTTGCCATTTTCCTTTAGATTGCTCACCTTGTTCTCACCACTGCTCTCTTTACTCTGCCTTTCTTTTCCCTCTCTTGATGCTAGGCACCTTTTCCATTGTGTCTCTTTTTCTTTCCAAATTTTGGTTCAGCTCCTTCTGTTTTATTTCAAATCCCTTCTGTCCTCTCCTCCATCTTCCTCCTCCTACTCTCTCTCTCTCTCTCTAACAATATTTCTCATTCTCTCTCTGTTCCTTCTAGAAAATCTATTCCTTCTAGAAAATCTACTGTTGGTCAATTTGGTTTTCTTACCGACTTCCTAAACTTTGGTCCTCTCCTCCCCTTAAATTTAATCTGCATCTTCTCCTTCCTTCCTAAATTCTCTTCTTTGTGACTTTCATCATGCTACCTGCAGCAGTCTATAACCTGTTTCTCTTCTTTCTCCCCCACTAGTTTTGCCCTTTAATGCTTTTTCCACTATCTTTCCTTCTCTACTTAGTGTGTATTTTTACTTGCAATCATTTACTATTTGTCTCTTATGTTTATTGTCATGTTTCTCATATTATTATATTATTGTCTTTGATTTCTTATTTTAATAGTTCTACTGTTTAGCTAGCTCCTCTCCCTTCCCCACCCAGGACCCATCTGGAAATGAGCTGTTATCTGCTCAGTATGTCTTTCCAGGTTAAACTTTTATTTCCTTGTTAAACATTTAAATAAATAAATGAATAAATAAGTCTACTTTAGGGGACACCTTGGGAACATGTACTGAATTGTATGCTTATACCATAAGAAATTCAAAATATACCTGTTTCTGTGTGGTCTTTGTGAAGTGAAAGCAGTCCCTGCCTTCAGGCAGTCAAGCTACACTCTGTTTCATATACACCACACAGATGCACCCTTGACAACGACTTTGGCCTTTTTTAAAACCTAGGATTTAAGTACACTTTAGGAGACAAATTGGGAACTGGTATACTGAATGTTATGTTTATAACAGAAACAATTCAAAGTTATGCATGCTTTGAGATGGTGTTTGTAAAGGAAAAGCAATTCCTGCCTTCAGACAATCGAGCTGCACTCTACTTCACATATACCATAGATACACCCATCAGAAACCACTTTAACCTTTTGTAAAACCTGTAATTTAAGTATACTTTAGCGGACACCCTGGGGACATGTATGCCAGATTTCATGTTTATATCACAATTAAGTCAAAGGGTATACCTGCTTCTGTATAGTGTTTGTAAAGGAAAGCAGTCCTGCCTTTTAGACTATTAGGCTGCACTGTGTTTCAGTTAGAAAATGGGCTAGATTCTAGGAGCTCTGATTGGCTGACAGTCACAGTGGGGGTACATTAAGCTTTGATAGATGCCCAGTGAAAACAAGTGCCAATTCGGGGTGCCCTATTACTTGTGGAGTCCTTGAGCACCACGAATTTTCAAACTCACCACCTGCCACTCTCCCCATGCTTAGTGGACCAGTTAATGGCCAAGCGGCCCCCGCTCCATCAGTCTTTGTTAATTTTAATAAACTTAAAAAGAAAGAAAACTGCTTTGCTGTTTTCTTTTTTAAAAAACACTACATTTACCTCACATTTTTATTCCATGTCTTTCAGCCTGTGACTCAATTTGTACCACACACATCCCCAATCCCAATCAACTTGGAAGGCGTGGAACAGAAGGGCTAAAGAACTTCCCAAAAATGGTCTTTCTCCATGGTCATTGCCAAAATATACAAAACAAAACGCTGATCACTTTAAAAACATGTGCTGACCCACCAAACAGACCTCTCAGTCTCCACTTCCTGCTTTTGCTTTGCATGGTCATGCAAGGTTGTGCACCCAACTGGCACATCTTTCAACTGCAAAGTAAAGAGAATAAAACTCTTGCAGAAATTGCACTGAACATGTTCCAAAATATAAAATGATGGCAATTACTCTGGGGAAAATTTGATATACATTTCATGTCTTCTCTGCAGAAGGCAGTGGAGGGGTAACTAGAACAGCATGGCTCTGTTTGGGGGAAAAACAAGAGATGGAACAGCACTGTACCAGAGGTACTACTTTACTACAAAAACATTTCTCTCTGTTTCTATTCATTTTAAAAGTCAGTTCCTCTGTTATTTTACTTCTTAATTAAAATTTACATGGATGCCCATTTTCTAGCACAATAATACCCTCCAAGGTGGTCAGTATGGGAAATACCAGACCTTCAGGGCAATAAGGCCCATACCTGCAGTGTTGGGCTAATTATGCCCATGAGTGGTCCGATATTGCCCAATACCGCCCACTTGTTGGGTATTATTGCATGCATATACTAAACAGATGCATCCATTAAAAACAGTTTAATCTCTTTTTAAAACCTTGAATTTAAGTGCACTTTAGGGACCTTGGTGGACATGTATACTGGATCTCATGTTTATACTACAAGAAATTCAAAAGTTATACCTGCTTCTGTACAGTGTTTGTAAAGTGAAAGCAGTCCCTGCCTTCATACTGTTAAGCTGCACTCTGCTGTACATACACTACACAGATGCACCCATTGAAAACCACTTTAACTTAACACTAAACACATTGACTGACACATAATAAAATAGGTCTGACAGCAGTAAGTACGTATTTGTTAAAGACATCTTTTTTGACATTACTTTTCTTCCCTTCTTATTACTTAGCTTA
This sequence comes from Neoceratodus forsteri, assembly GCA_016271365.2. NCBI lineage: Eukaryota > Metazoa > Chordata > Ceratodontiformes > Ceratodontidae > Neoceratodus > Neoceratodus forsteri. The sequence continues at coordinate 1,877,444,713 of CM057456.1, forward strand.
ATTTTACTTAACTTTTTAGTTTACTTATTTTTGTTACCTTACATTTCTTTATTTTACTTAACTTTTTTAAACTTAGTTTTTTATTTTTATTCATTTTTTTAGGCACAGATGGAACATTACGTAATAATCACCATGTTAAGGGTAGCCGGACAAAATGTTATTTTGAAATGTGGTCAGCGGTAAAACGGTCATGGATCAAATGTAGTTCTCGACCAAAGACCTGCAACTGCATGACTATTGCACAGTGTGACATTTTGCCGAATCTCTCGACCGGTGAACCATTGCAACAGATTATTATTTTCTAGCTTTGCTCACATCTCATTTGGGGATACTGATATCTTACTGTGTGTCTCTGCAGCTATCCTCTGTGTTCTCTCTGTTCTTGCCCACATCTCCATTGCTTCACTCTGAGACCTTCCTTCCTGCAACAGCCCTCACTGGATATGAGCTGCAGATTGCTTTATGTCTTAAAAGTGTATTGCACTAATTAGAATCAGGCAGTGACAGCAATGATAACTGGTGGGACAACCTGTTGCCACGCAATGGCTGTATAAAGGTGAATGAGAATGTTGTATCTCATTCATATTTAGCCAGCCATGGAGTTTGTTCCCAGTCAGAAGGGCAAGCCAAAGCTTGTCCTGGACAATTATCTTTATACTAAAGAGAAGGACAGAGCAGATGGGATGATCATCTGGCGCTGTGAACAGCACACCTACCGTGCACGTTCACTCTTTGGGAGAGAATATCATCATGCCTCCCAAAGACCATAACCATGCTCCACTGCATGGGAGAGTTGAGGTCATCAAAGCTTGGTCACTCATGAAGTGAAGAGCTTGTGAATTGGAGGAGCTCACATGAAATGTGGTCCACTATGGGTTGCAAGTGTGTCAATTACGCACACGCACCTGCTATTTTTTACAATGCTGTCTTTTAAACATCTTTTAAAGCTGTTTGAGTTTTATAATGTTTCATTAAACTCTTTTAAACCTCTTTCAGTTGGTTCATATTTGTGCTGGGAGAGTAGAAACAAATGGAAATTGAAGAACCTAGGAGGCATTTTATTGATGTACACCTGCAAAACTCATCAACAACAAGATACAGCATCCACCTGAATTCCTAAACCCTGTGGGAGAGCCTTCCTGAACAAGGTAATAAGTTGAAGTTTATTGTTCTAGGAATTAATACCTTTGAGCAAAGGCTTTTACAAAGGTTCCAAGTCATTAAGTACAAAAACATAGTAGACAGTGGTACAAACAATCAGTAAGCCATTTAACAAGGCCACAACTTAAACAGTAACATTCATGTACAGAAAAAGAAAAGAACTCAGAGGCAGTGTCAAGGGCAAGGAATAAGGATTGGAGAGTGTGAAATGGTGTGGGATAAAAAAAATGCTCGGACAAAAATTAGCAGAATCAGCTTAAAATTTATTATCTAGAGTGGACTGGAACGACAAAATAATAAACCAAGCCATAAAGTCCATGGTTTACATACTAGAGGTAGTACTGACTATCTCAGGACTGGGTGTTGACAGCTTCACACCCTCCCTTACACTGCTAACTTCCTAGGTAGTTCTTCTTATATAGCAGTTCCTACAGACATGTGACCTCATTACTCCACTTCTAAAATTTTAGTCATTCAATCTTTCCCAAAATAAAATATTTTATTTTATTGAAACATAAATTAACATTCCAAAAACATTTTAATATTCAAAATGAATTTTATGAGCTGTCTTAATATTTTGATTTTCACAGAAGGGAAGTTCCTGTTTGAAAGGGATAAAAATAGGGAACTGGGCAAAGGCCGTTCATAGGGAAAATGAAGCAGGAAGCATCTGAAACAGAAAACGTTTATACTACACAGAAACTTTAAAAAAAAAAAAGGCTACCTTTATATACTTTAAGTTGCCTTATAAAGGTAAGCCAAGTTTTCCTTAATTCCTTTTTCAGCACAGCAAAATATTTCCTCTTGTTGGTGTTGGTAATGTGAGTGTTTTAAGCAAGTAGCAGGGGCACACAAACCACACAAACAAAGTTCACTGCATCACCAACACTCTCTTTTAATAGGCTTTTAAATGAGAACCCCAACTGTGCCCCGAGTGGAGAATTTATTTTAACTGAATGGAATCACTAGCAATGCGACTGTTGTGCCCAAACCAGTACTTTTCAGGCGCATAATTAATTTTCTAAAGACTGCCACTTAAATGGAAGAAAAACCTCAGCGGAGTTTAAACAGCCGTGGTTTGCATTTCTCCATATCTCCCATAAAGAGAAAAGCTTCACTTCACTGCACTTTATTTTTCTTCGTCCGTTCTGTCTAAATTGCAGACGGACACATTTATTAAATTAAATCTTGCTTCCAGAGCCTTTTCTACTCTGCAATAGTGCGAGGCGTTTGAGAAGGCTTAGAAGCGCTCCGCACTGTCAGCAGCTGCCTGGTTTTGCGAGGAGACTAAAAGGGATAAATTGGTACTTAAATAAGTTACAAGCCAGCATTTTGTTTTATTTCTAAATATATTTCTGCCTCACACCTGGCTTCCATAAATTAATACTGCTAGGATAAGGAAGGTGATCCACGATGCACACAAAGAGGGGTCACACACAACAAAAGACAAAAAAATACAGGTGTGGGTGGCCAGCCCAATGAACACAACATACAACATACAACAGGACACAGTGTACATCTTGGAGTCCCTCTGCACATCTGTAGCATTTAAATTAAGGAAACCCAAAGGGGTTAACAAAAAAACGAGGGGGGCAGATGGTCTTTGACTTTCTCTCTCTTACAGAGAGCTTGAGAGGGAAGAGAGGAGAAATAACAAATTTAGGAGCAGACAGAACCAGGTTAGTGGTACTCAGGTTGTCTTTGTCATAGAGAGACCATGGTGGTTAAGTGAAACAAATGTAAGTGCACTCAGTGGGATGAGACTTTAGTCAAAGCAGTCACAGGAGCTGGAGGCTATGAGGTGAGCATAAAGTAAGGATTTGAAAGCTCCCAATGTCGTGGAGGATAGGGAAGGCAGGTTAAGGCATTGTACCAGGTAGGGGCATGGTATGTAAAGATCTTTGTCCCTGAGCAGTCCAGCATCTAGGGACAAGGAAAGGTTGGTGGTCAGATCTTCTGGTGGTACGAGTGCCATTGTTCAGGCAGAGCAGGTCCCAGATACATGGAGGAGTGAGTCCCAAGATTGATTTTTTGCCATCACGCAGGTGAGATACATGAGGCGATTGGAAAGATGCAACCAACTGGTTTCCGTGTAGAGGTCACAAGTGTGGGTCCATCTCTGTGCTCCAGTGAGGAGTCGACAGGTTTTGTTTAGTGCTGTTTAGATGCGCTTTAGTGCAGTGGTAGTAGCGGAGCCATAGACAATTAGACCATAGTCTATGATTGAGATGATGGAGCTTTGAACAGCAATCCTCAAGGCAGCTTGGTTGAAAAATTGATGGTTCTGGTACAAAATTCCAATGCATTGGTGCACTGTTTTTGCAGTGTTATCGATATGGGCATAAAAGTAAGACATTCGTCAAAAGTGATACCAAGGTATTTGAAGTGTTTTAGTGTATTTCAAGAGAAGTTTTTATGACGAGTGGAGTATGCCTATTTCTGTTTTGATGACTGGCGAAAAGCATGACTTTTGTTATTTTTGATTTAGGACCAGTTTGTGCTCAAGGAACCACTTTTCTACACAAGAGAAAGCAAGCTGCAAGCTCTGCCGAGTGGATTTGGATCCTTATGGGAGGAGAGAATTACAGCGTCATCAGCATAGAGCATTAATTTTTCAGGGCAGGATGTGGGAAGCAAGTTTAGAAGTAGGCTGAAGAGGAGAGGACCTAAAATTGAGCCCTGGGGACACCAGAGAGGACTGGTTTGGAGTCAGAGAGAACCTCAGAGATTTTACTGTTTGAGAACGTTGTGCCAGGTAACTTTTCACCCAGGCTCCAGGTCCCTCGGCTAGCCCAATGTTGAGCAGAAGAGAGATTAGAAGGCTATGGTGAACAGTGTCAAAGGCCTTTATGAGGTCTATAAGAACAGCTCAGTTAAATAACCCTTATCCAAGGCTTTGTGAGTTTCACTAGAGAAATCAAGTAGGGCCGCCGATTACTGTGTCCTTTCCTAAATCTGTGTTGCTGAATGCAGAGTAGATCGTACTTTTGCAGGTAGTCTGATAGTTGATCCGCCTACATCCGCTCAAGAGCTTTGGAGAGGGTGGAAGTACAGATATGGGCCGATAAGTTGCCTGGTGTGGATTTGTCACCCCTTATGCGCTGTGTTGGGGAATTGACTTTGGCACAGGGAGAGGTTGAGAATTTTGGTGAGGGGTGGATCACTTCTTCCAAGGTGAGGGACAGAAGTTTTAGATCAATGGTGCCACTGCTATTTCTAGATTTAGAGCAGGCCTTTTTATGTATCTGTAGGTTTCATATGTCTTAACTATTTTAAAGTGAAATAACGGTTTGTCTGGCGAGGTGGTTTGGGATACGAGTTTTGGAACTGACAAGTCCTGGAAGAAGTCTGGTGAGAGGGCACCACTGAGGTCAGTGAAGGTTTTATTTAGGCATCGGCCATAGTCTTAGGGGTCATGGGTAGTGGAGCCATCAATGTTCATTGCCGTGGGAGAGGATTTAGACTGTTTGCCCATAATATTACGACATTGTCCCAGAAGGATCTCCTCACCCCAGGTGGTTTCTAGAGCATTCTTGAAATAGGAGCTCTTCATTTGCCTGATTTGTGAAGTGCATAGGTTGCGTGCCTGTTTATAAGTTAAGTGAGTCTGTTATGGAGCCTGTGGCCCTGGCTATAGCCCAAAGATGGTCACGTGCTTTAAGCTGAGCTAGTAGTTTGGCTGTTAGCCAGGGTTTAGAGAGGGCTTTGATTTTATGTTTTTGAAAGGTGCATAGGTGTCACAGGCAGTGTTGAAAGTTTTAATGAAGAAGTCTAGAGCAGCATCCACATCCAGCATATTGTATAGGGGACCAGTCTTGTTGTAGGAGGCAGGTCTTTAGTTTAGCAAGGTTTCCTGTGGTAGCATTCGACTTAGGATGGTTTTAGGAGGTGGTTGTGGAATTTATTTGTCCAGACACAGATCACAGGGAGTGGTCACTGAGAGAGGTCGGAGAGAACGGTGGTGTTTTTTTATCCGGTCTGCCGGCATTAGTAAGAATCCAGTCAATGAGTGTGCTGGTTCCAGTCTTGTAGTTTTTTCTAGTAGGGGAGTTAACTATCTGTGTTAGGTTGGTTGCTAGGATAGTATCCCTGCTGGTCAGATATCTGAGGCAAGCCAATTTATATTGAAATCACCGAGAAGGAGGAGCTCAGAGTCAGGAGGTTGTAATCTTGCAAATTCAAGGATAGACTGGAGCTTGGCTCGTGGGTCTTTAGGGGGATAGACTGCAGCCAGTGGTAAGCACTTTGTTATGGGCACCAAGGAGAAGCCTGACAGGAGAAGTTGTACTAGGGTGTTTTCTGGGGAGAAACTGGCAAGATGGCATGAGAGGTAGTCCTTATATAGATAACACATCCTTTCTTTTACCCGTCAAGTCTGAAGAGGTTGTAGCCTTGGAGCGAGATTGCATGATCTGGAGTGCTAGGTGTTAGCCAGGTCTCAACAATTACAAGTATGTCAGGATTATGTTGTCCAATAAAGGCTTGAAGAGATGTCAGCTTAGGAAGGAGGCTGCAGATATTTAGGGTAACAATGGATAGCCCATTTTCAGTTTTGCAGGCTTTATCTTAATGTTTGAGCAAGGGCCAGGGTTTGGGTGGATCCAACCGGACATGAGAAGTAGGAGGAGTAGCAGTTTGAGGATATCTCCGTAGCTCATACCATGTAACGTCTTTCCTCTGCATGCTGCAGGTTTGGATACAGTGCAGTCGCCTAGGGTCCCAACAAAGGAGGGTTGCTAACGACAGGTGCTCAAATATGATTTTTCCAGCCAGGGCGGTTGTTTGCACCCAGTCCTTAGTTATGGGGTGCCTCAGATAGAAATAAAGGGTATTTGCCATGGTTCCATAATGAAGGTAGGATGTTAAGATGCTTACAGTGGGGTGTGTGGGGTAGGAGGAGAGAGGAAGTTGACACAGTGGATAACAAATGGAGAGAGATAGAAAGACAGAGGGAGGTTTACATGGGTGACCCAAGGCTCGAATATGAGCAGGGACAGATCAATTTCGGTGTGTGCCTCAAGGGAGGATTTGCCCCATTGCCAAATGATGTAAAATAATTAAATCCACAGGAAATGACCAGTAAACTGTTTGTTTTACGGTAACAAGACAAATGATGTGTTCAATTCCTGGAACACTGGTCTATGTTTTAAATAAGGTTTTAAATCAACATTTTGTCCTGCACTCAAATTGTGCTGCAATTATTCGACTGCAACCAACTGAAACTTGCTGCATTTTGACCACTTTCTTTTGTCCCCACAATGCAATGTCCATGTCTTCATGACCACAACTTTATGTCTGGGGATGAATTGACCATACATGCTTTTTATTATACATGGAAATTTCCATATTTTGTTTGCATTTGTTTCTTGCAACTGCACAAGGCAACAAGATGCCCATCTGTACTCCTCAGGGCTGTCAGTCTTCATAGCTTCCAGTCAATGTATTTTATTTCAGTATCCATGCACAATCCTCCAATCCAAGCAGTTCTTCCACCTCCAGATCCAGAACCTCAACTGTGCCTGCCTCCATTGCTCAGGTGGTCCTGACCTCTGCCAGAATGCTGGTCAGGTTGCCCACTAGAACCATGCTCCCTGAAACTCTCCAGCTGCAGACACAAGACACAAACCTCTTCCAGCAAGGAAATATAAACAAATCACATTGTACACTGTACCAGGGTTTTCACTATAACCTGAAAATAAAGTGGTGTTTAACATTTTTCATTATATAGTACTTGAAGTATATTATTATAACATGATTTTGCACTTGTGCCTAGTGGCCCTTACCCAGTTACAAAAGACTAAAACAAAATAAAAAAAAATAACAACAGAATAAAATGTTTGTTACTCATCACATAACATCATCCATAAATTGGTTATTTTGGGTCGTATTAACAAGCTGTTCAGGATACATGTTACCTAAATGGACCCCTAATGACTGTCAGGGGTTCATAAAATAAGGTTAAATTTGTTTTTGAGAAATATATCTTTATAGTGTCTTTCAAAACTGCATACAGCAGTCCCACAGTTGAGCACCCATGAAGTGTGCAAATCATGTTGTATTAACAGCCATTCATGATAATTATTACACAGAGTGTACCCTAGTACCCTAACAACCACCAGAAGCACAGGCATTTATAAACCAATGATTCCATTGACACCACATGCCCTCCTTCAAGATTAGCAAACTGAAATCCTACATCTGGATGCTGCCCTGCAGGTGATAATGTGACACCTCAATGATTTGTAAAATGAACACAATGACAAAATAAAACTTTTATTTCAGATTTTCATTCTAATCAAAGTACAGAAAAAAAGCTTTATAATGTACTTATGAATTTGTAAGATGTCCTGTCTTTCTTGGGTTCTGTAACTGATCAATGTTCTCTTTCCTTATTAATTTCATGGGCTGCTGCCAACCTCAAAGTGCCTCCTGACAATCCTTAAAACCTCATGGCATAGTGCACTTGGTATTGGCCTCTTTTTCTACTCCTATCCCAAGTTACATCCCCCAGGACAGATACTGACTTTCAAGCACTGGTATCCCAAAATCAGAGCTGCAAGATGCTCCTGCCTGCCACTGAACATTGTCCCTAGTTCAAGTTCTCTTGCATTACTCACTGGAACAAACTACATTTCACATGAGCGGGGATGTCATAATAATGTTTTGTACTCAGCAGCAGGTGCAACTGGCACATACAAGTTGCTGCTGAGCTCATCACTGCAGTGCCATCGCTGCTCCCACAGCTTGGAATCTGTATATCAGATCTGAGAAACTGTGTTAATCACACAGGTGATGGCTCACATAGATGTGACAGCACTGGACTGCCTGAGCTGCTGTGCTAGCATCTCTAACATCTGAAGCATGAGATCAATTTTTGTTAAGGCTCCTTACATTTTCTGCCATGTTACGCAGTTCATTTCTGGCTACTGGCATAGGCTCTTCCTCTGCTTGTTCAGACAAACCTGGAGTTTTCTTGTTCCTCTGCTTATTCCTCTTTGATTTCTTGCTTAGGTTCTCTGTAAATTTCACCTTGGACCTCCTCTATTTTCTGCTTTATTTCTGGATTAACCTCTGGCTGTTCCTACTCACTTTCAATCTCCATTTCTCTTTCACTCTCTTGTTATTTGACCTCTGTCTGTTCATCGTCATTTGGTATCTCATGAGTGCTATTTCCTTCACCATGTGCACTATTTTCTTTGATATTCCAGTCATCCATTTTATCAACAAGCTTGCACTGTTACAAAGAAAAGAAAAATTCCATTAGCTACTATGGTAAAACAAGACAAATTTACATAATTTTATGTTACTTATTGAAATTGTATTAGAATCTAATTATTATTGTTTTATTTCATATTAATAACTGAAAGTACCACTACATTTCTACTAATGTTATGGGTTCTAAAAGAAATGAATGAACAGTGCTGCTATTTACCTTGGGTACCTTTTGTCCTCAGCTACCTTGGCATCTTCTCCTTATCCACAGATTTTCTGTTTGCATTTATTCAGCCTCCCAGTGTTCTTATTCCCTGCTGCAGCAGGCAGCCTTGTGACAGGTGGTGTCTTACTTGCCAGGCTGAGATGTCTTCTTAGTGACCGATATGCTACCATGTGTTATTTCCTCTCATAGAAAATAGTCTTGTCCACGGTGCAATTAACAGATGACACAGCACTGACAATTTTTAGAAAATGTAGTGTACAATTGGCATTATGGCATCTTTTCATACCTTATGTACGTTGAGCACATATGGCATCTGGTGACACAGCCCATGGCATAAACACATCATAGGTGCATTGCTACATCATACTGGGCAACAGGTGAACTTTTATGTTCCCATATAAATGATGTGCTTCCACAGCTGGTGATTTCTTTGCTGTAATTACATCTACCATTGACAACAGTGAAGAAAGGAACAGCGGAGATCAGTGCAGCCATAAGGAGGAGGAGGAGGGCTGAAGGTGAAAACATACCTGTACAGAAGATGAAGGAGTTCTAAAGACTACCAAGATCTTCATCACAAATAGTGGCCTGAGAGCACACTATAAATACCCTGTCCCTGCTCCACATGCACCACAGCCTAGCATCTGCACCAGGTGTTCACCTGTATAACACTGTTACTCACCTCTTTAGACACTATTCTGTATTTGTAGTATTATAAAGTTACATAACTGTGATTTAATTGTCACCAGCTGTCTTTTATTTGAATTTTATATTGTATGATGTATTGTATGACATTAATGCACTTTCCATGCACAGTGAAACAATGCTACTTATGGACAGCTTGCTAACCAAGGATGATGAGACCACTGTGAGGAAAATTGTGGAACATATGGCTGCTCAACATGGGGTACTGGAATCTGTCTCTTCTGTAAAGAGAATGCATCACCAGATGGGATGGACATAGGGCATGCACAGTAAAGTCACCGAAAAACAAGCCGTTATCATGATAAAATGTTATGTCATCACATTCAGTTTCATGTTATAAGAAATCTCTTTTGTCCCCATTATACAGAATGTGAACAAACTAAAGAGACTTAAACAGGCCAGGATGTGGCTCGAGAACAATGAAACATTTCATGATGTAATTTTTGGATAAGATGACAGCATCAGTGGAACAGTTTGCTTCAATAGCATTTTGTAAGAAGGGCAGGGACTCCATGAAACCAAAGCCAAAACTCCCTTTAAAGCTTTATGTTTTGAGCTCCATATTGAACTATGGGTGCAGCCCACTGTGCATTTTGCCCTTCTGGTGCTCAGAGCACTGGCATTATGGGACCGGGCAATCAGCGCACAAATGAGGGATGTGCCCTCTCCTCAACGTCTGCCCACCCTGAGTTTGCATTTCAAAGCAGGGGGTCATGGGGCACAGCCGCCTGAAAAAAAACATGATCAGCAACACTGTCAATTGGCACTTAATTGGCTGTGCCAGATCGAGGGCACATTCTGGTGATGGAACCTGCATTTTCAGGGTTAGTAATGCTAAATTATATGAGAGAAACCATTAACCCTTACAGTACTATGGGTGTATATGTACATCCTGAATCTATATATGTGCAAACATACTCAGACTGGTACTGATGCATTGCATCATATTATTAATTGTGCCACTTGTTGTATGCCCACAGTAACCATGTATGACAGATTATTCAGCAAACATATCATCATGGGCACAGTGAAGAAATACATAAGGAAGAAATATCTGAACCAAAACCAATTCTTCCAAGAAAATGACCCTAAACACACTGCATCATCAGCAGCTATTGCAACTGCTGGAATTAACTCAGTCATGACTCCACCCGAGTAAGTACTGTACTGAAAGTAGACACACTAGAAAAGTGTACATCAGATAATATGTATTTTTTTGTTTGTCACATGTCCTCAGATATGAATGTGATTCAGATGGTGTGGCTGCCATGAAAATGTTTATCAGGAGAAAGAAAAAACATGGACAATGCAAGAACTTGTTGATGCCATCAAGTTATTTTGGAATATGCTAAAATAAGACACTGCAGAGGGTATGTTGTACTCCTTGAGGAAAGTGTTTTCATTCATGGTTGCAAACAAGGTCACACAACAGGAATGTGACTCACCAACAGTACTGTTCTGTATTGTATTTGCTGTTTGATTTACTTTTTCTTTGAAAATTTGTCTTGTACTGTACCATACTGTATCTGTATATGCTGAATAAGCTGCAATTATGCTTCTGATGTTTTCTACATCAGTGAAATGTTAAAATGTACTGTTAAAATATACTGCACACTGTATTGCACTGTATGGGGGCACCGATTGGGGTAGTCAGATCCAGAAGGAGTCCTTTGGTGAAATGGAATCCTGATCATGGTTCACCATGTCTGGTGTCCATACCCAAGGGCACTACTGAGTGTAGTAGGCAGATGGGCCTGGCAGCGCTGAGGTTCATCCAGCTCAGGTAGTGTTGTGCAATGCCAGGTCCATCAGAAATAAGACTAGCATTATTGCTGTTCTTGTTGGATCAGTGGACTTGGCTTGCATCACAAAGATCTGGCTGGATGAAAATCCAGGCCCCATTTTGGAGGCTATGACTCCGGTTGGGTACTCGGTGATACACCGCGAGATTGGATCACAGGGTGGGGGTTGCAGTCTGTTTCAAGACTGAATTGGGCCTCACAAATGTAGTAGTTGGGAGAGTGAGTCCTTTCCTTTGAGTGTACAGTAGTAGCAGGTGTAGGTGTTCGTATTGTTCTCATCTACCATTCACCCAGAGATGGGAACCGATTCTTACTGGAAGTAGCAGACTTCATTGTCAACATGGCATTTGAGTCACCCAGATTGATGGTTCTGGGTGACTTAATGCCTGAGTCGATGATGAATTCTTGCAATTTGGAACCACTTCCTCCAATTAATGACTCTTTGGGCCTTAACAGGTGGTTTCCACTGCTACCCATAAATCTGGGCACTCTTTGGATTTAGTTTTCCTACTAGGCATTGAAACATCTGATCTGGGGTGGAACCAGTCACCTAGTCAGATCACTACACCATGAGGTCAGTTTGCACCCCAGGAAGACCCTAGCCCTGTGGAGATGCTAGTACCGCCCTTTATGGATATTACTCCCAAGGCCTAGCAGCGGTCCTGACCTCTCGTCCCCGTGTTGGTGTGCAGTAGTACAAAGGCCCTTGTGTTGGCCTATAATACTGCTGTTATGGTGGCTCTGGACTCTATTGCTCCTGAAATTGTGTGTGCCTCCTATCCCTTCACCCCAAGTCCCCTTGGTTTAATGGGACTTTGAGGGAGATGCAGAGACAGAGGCAAAGGTTAGAAGGTGCTGGCACAGGTCCGCCCTTGAGATTGACCGCCTTTGAGTTGATGGACCATTATTCAGTCTATCAATCTGCAGTCACCTGTAAGAAGGCAGAATTCCTGTCCAGGGAGATTGTGGTTGCATGGAATTGACTAGCTGAGCTTTTTCGAACTATGGACAGACTGTGCAACCCAGCCTGTCTACAAGTTCGGAAAGCCATTTTGTAATTAGAGTGCGAGAAGCTTGCTCAATTACTTGCAGCTAAAGTGGCTGATATCAGGGCGGATCTACAACCAGCACCCTCTGGTGGGATGCTGTTGAACAATGCAAGTTCATGATATTTCAGCTTTCTTGGAGTTTCTTCAGCTGACCTGACTTCATCGATGTCATGAGGATTATCCATAGTGTGCACCCTACATGCTGTAGTTTAGACCATGGACTGACCTCCTAATTTTGGGTTGTAGTGATATCATTGGTCCAGTCCTTGTGCGAATAGTCTGGTACTCCTTGGGTAGGATGAGTTCCTTGCTCCCTGAAAGAGGTGGTGGTGGTGACACCACCCTTGAAGAAAGCTATCTTAGACCCAGACTGTTTCACAAACTACAGACCTATCTCTAACCTACCCTTTATTGGGAAGGTGATTGAGAAGGTAGTGGCAGCCCAATTGGAGGACAATTTAACCATCCATGACATCTACGAACCCCTCCAGTCTGTTTTTTGTAAAAGATATAGCACCGAGACAGAGCTGATTCTGGTGCTCAATGATCTTCTGAGGGCCAGGGATCAGAAGAAATGTTCCATCCTGGTTCTTCTTGATCTCTCCTCAGCTTTTGACACCGTGGATCATATGGTGTTGATCACACACCTGAGGCACATTTGTGAGATATTGAGAACTGTTCTTCAATGGTTTACCTCTTTCCTCACTGCGAGATCACAAAGAGTTGTGTCTGGTTTTTCCTCAGGCCCAACATCTCTGTTTTGTGGGTACCTCAGGGTTCAGTGCTGTCTACCATGTTATTCTCGTGTATATGCTGCCCTCGGAGACATTGTAAGATGGTATGGGCTGAGGTTTCACTGCTATGCTGATGATAACCAGCTATACCTGTCTTTGCACCTGACCGGATGGAGTTCTCTCAGTGTTTAACAACTGTCTGAAAGAAATCCAGGAATGGATGGACTCTAGTTGGCTGCAGCTGAACTCAGAAAGACAGAGGTATTGGTTGTGGACCCGGGTCACGGGATAGAGGGTGTCTGTTGGGACACCCTCAGGAATTTTCATTGGCGGCATCTCTCTCCCAACCTCTGAACGGGTGCATAACCTGGGGGTTGTCTTGGACAACAGGCTGTCACTGCAGTCACTAGTGTCTGCAGTTGTCAAGACTTCCTTTACCATCTTAGGAATATCACCAGAGTTAGGCACCTAGTTCCATCTGAAGACCTACCAACATTGGTCCACGCCTTTGTGTCCTCACGTTGGACTACTGCAACTCCTTTACTTTGGGCTTTCAGGGGTTGAAATCTGCCATCTGCAGCTAGTGCAAAATGCAGTGGGCGAGTTCTGACTGGTTCCAGTAGGTCCTGACATATTACCCCAGTGCTGCGCGAATGGCACTGGCTGCCTATACAGTAGCGTATCACCTTTAAAGTCAATTTATTGACTTTTAAAGCCCCTGCACAATCAGGGTCTGGTTTATCTGAAAGAACTCTGGTTCCTTACTGCCCTGGCCAATCACTCTGCTTGGCCGACGAGGGTGCTGGAGATTCCAGGCATGAATCTTAAATCATCTGGATGTAGGGCTTTTCTTTGCTGCACCCACTCTTTAGAATTCTCTACCTTGCTGGTTATGGGAGTGCACCTCCATGGAGGAATTTATGGGTTTAAAACCCATCGTGGTAGATGGCCTTCTTGAAAACTGATTGTTTTGTAATTGATGATTTTTATTGGTTTTATTTGTGTTGATATCTGATGTTAATGCTCAGTTTATAATGTTTTAAACTGTACAGCACCTTGAAATTGAAAGGCTCTATATAAATAAAATTACTATTATTATGTAAATGTATTAAAATGTGAAATATTTCAATGAAAGGTCCTCCCAATGATAACACACAGTAAACCTTAATGTGTTAAAACATTCATCAGGTACTCTCAGAAGGAAGGGGACACATCCTAGGCCATGGTTTCCAAGAAATTTCTGCCACTGACATTGTTTTTCACTCCTGAGGGCCTGGATGTTGTCTGCAAAAAGAGCATCACTTTTGTAGGACTGTAATACAAGTGATGCACTTTATAAAACAAAAAGTACAATTCACAAAGAAATGTTGGCTGTTAAGAAGCTCTGACTAGAATGCTCCATCCTGTTTGGTAACATTGCAGTAGGACAATTTGGGTTACATCCCCCAACAAATATATTTTCACTTGATCGCCATGACAACATCACAATGTGGTGCAAAGTAGTTGTTATCTTATTCAGATATTAATAACTGGCCCACAGACCTGTGAACAGAGTAAATGGGAAGGTAGCACACAGGCAGGGCATGGTTAAAGGCTTTAGGACAAGCTACAGATCAGATTTCAGCAGGGCAGGAGAATATTCACAGTGTAGAATGCAATATTATTTTGTTACGTAATAGTTTTTGCAATAAAATACCTTTCATGAAGCTTGGATGTCATACCCAAAGTACAACACTGTACAGTGTGGAACAGTTCCGCCAAGCCACAGTGACAGGAATTCTGTTGAAGGTCATTACAGTGATGCCGACAGTTAGTATTGTGCCATCAGGAAGCACTATAGATCACTAACTCTGAGTTGGAGTTGTTTTGGGAGGGGTGAACTCCTGGAGACAGTGGCATCAGTAACACAGCAGACTAGTACAGCAAACAGCCGATTCTGTTGCTGTATTGGTTTTCACTGTTTTGCCATCACTATGGCAATAGTATAAGGTGTGGAACATCAGTGGTAGTGGTGGGAGTCAGTTTATGACTAGATAAAATACTGTACCTCTACATTTTACACCTATTCACAAAACTGTTGTGAATATGAAAGTGAATAAATAATTTCATGCACCCAATATCCCAAAACAAAAACAAAACGGGCAAATAGTGAAGACTGAAGCTATTAATATGAACATTACTGCAGGGAACACCATCTGACCCCCTCTTGTAAAGGTAAATTCCAGAAATGAAAATGAAGCACACTGCAGAAAGCAGTTTTTTACATAGCTGAAGCAAGACTGCCAGTGCCTCTAAGCTACTTTGTGGTAGGTTCCTGGGCCCACAGTGAAGGGTGTTCACCACACCCATTCAGTGCCAGTGGGTAATAAATGCCATCAGAGTAAGCACCACATTTTAATATCAAGTACAGAATGAAGGAAGCTGGCTAAAATAACTCAGGAAAGGGGTGTTGCTGGTAGCTCCTACCCACTGAACTACAGGCATGACCTTTGTGTACAATGAAGATACATAACTTAGTGAGGAGTTATGCTTATAATATTGTTAATAGTCGGAAGGTAGTTTAATGACTGTGTTGTTTGACTGTTATATATGAACACTGTGGCCATTTCCACACTCTGTCTCTTGGGGACTACCACCTGTGAAGGTACCATTAAAGGCAAAGGAACCTCTTAAGGAGGGTCCACCTCTAAAGGTACCATAAGAATACAATTCCTTTAGACTAAAGGCACCTTATGAAATAGTTCAAAAGTACTGTGCAGCAGGTAGTGAACATGGAGACTAAATGGAATACTGACTGACAGCAATCTGTGATGAATGATAAAGACTGGAAAGGAATGTCAGGATTCAAGGATAAGACAGCTGCCATCCAACCCCAACTCATAGCAGAAACCTATTACTAGGGTAAATGCTATACTAAAATACATATACTACACTATGGCCTTCACCACTCAGGAGAGAACTAAACCCTTTGTAAGAACTCTCTGGAGATCCATGGCCTCAGCTACCATCTCTCCTGGAATGGGAAATTATTATTGTGATAGATCAGAATGCTAATTTGGAGATCCAAATTTGGGGAAGTTTTTGAAAGGATAACTCTCTCTCCATCTCTAATGGGATAACACTGTGGGTTTCTGTTAGTCAGTCTCAGCAGCTAAAGGAAGTTCCCCATGATGAAAACCCACCAGTCAAAGCATGGAATGTGACGAGTAGTGACTGCTGAAAGGCTATCACCTAGCCTTGAGATTGTGAGAGGCCTATCCTTGAATAGAAACTAAAGGAGATGCAGAGAATAGCTTGCAGAGATGCTGCCAACATGGTCTGCCCAGCTAAAGGAATTCCTGTGGGCTAAGGGCCCCATCCTTTGACAGTTAAAGTCTTAAATGCTACACTTTGAGGTGCCAAAGACCAAATATCTGCATGATTAAAGGTTCCTCCAGAGCACTGCACCTACCACCCAGTGGGACTAACAGGAGGTGCTACATGAGACAAGTGGCTCACAGAGAAGGGCCCATGCCCAAGATGAGGACTCACCCTCAAGATACAGACTTCAAGTGGAGCAGAACTGCCTACCCACAGGGAAAACTCTGAGGGCAGGATTCTAACTAAATAAAGACTTCTGAATGGAATGACTGACATAGATGAAAACACAACAGCATACATCTGTCACAGGCCCACTCCAGTGGGGCAGGAATTCCCTTGCTGCAGTGAATCCCTTGTGACCAGAGTCAGGAATACCCTTCTCTGTCCTTTTAGCACACTCACTGTTTCACAACTGAATGTACACCAGAGTATCTCTAGCTTCCCTCTGTGAGAGGGTGCAATTATAGTCTTGAGTCTGTGTTCCTGGGATGGAACCCTCTTAGCCACTGCACAATGAACCAGAAAGCCACATGCATGTATAGGTCTTCAGGGAATGCCCTATACACCTATTATGTGTCATTCCCTGAAATGCAGACAGTGGCTTAAACCCCACAGACGACTCCTACAGACCTCTTGAATTTCCTCCTCCTTTGATCCACAGAGTCCCTTGTGGTACTTTATTTTGTAGTGTTTGGCCCTGAAACAGTCACACAGGCAAAGTAATGTTTGACCAACCCTCCCAAACCAACACAGACAAAATGCATTGGCAGAATTATCTTAAATACGCCAAATACATTATTAATTAATTAATAAATGCAGTAAATAACTTAAAGACTGATCATTTTAGACATTGGTTACAGGATATTGAAAGAAAAGGGGAATATACAATAATAACTAAACTGAAATTCTGGTTTAAAAGTTCTACCTCAAGTCCTTTGTTGCTGAATTTGAAGTGCAAAGTGTTCTAGAAAAGTAACTGAACTCTTGGTTCTTGGTTCAGGGAATTCTTGAAAAGAATGTCTCTGCTTTATCAGCAGGACAGGGTCCCAGTGCAAACAGCTCCTTCACATGTAACTTGAAGTGGCAAAGGCAAAAGGCAGCAGTCAGAAGCAGAAGGCGAAAAGGCAAAAGGCACTGATAAAGTCTTGCACCCCAGTTTTATAGGGTAGTGTATAGAATAATGAATACTGGCTTGCCCTGTGGTTGGCTAGCATTCTGTCTCCATGGCTACACAACCAATCAGGTTTTAATATTTTATTACAAAACAAATGTTCATTCCTGAGCAATGAAAAGTTTATTTTTTCTTCAAACTAGCTTAAACTAGCCTGGGGCTACCATTAGCCTCTCTCTAGCCCCTTTAATGACTAATTAAAGGGATGTCATGTGGCTCTTGGTAGCACATTTGCCTCTGGACCAGAAGGTCATCGGTTCTCGCCCCACACAGGGATTGGACTTGTACCTAAAACACTGGGACCGGAGTGCAGTATTGGGGTGCTGTACTGTTGGGGTGTGCCATCCTTCAGATGAGATATTAAACTGAGGTCTCTTCTACCCATCCTGGTGCTGTCCTGGTGGGTGTCCAGGTGGAAGTAAAAGAACGCAAAGCATTCTTCACTAAGAGTGGGAACTTTCCCAGTGTCCTGGCCAACATTCGCTCTTCCCATAAAACTGGTTCATGCAATTGTCCAGGCTGTGTGTTGGTGTTGATGTGGGATATGGCTGCTACTTCACATTCAGTCACTTTACTGCCAGTCTAGCATTGCTTGTAAAGTGCTTTGAGATACACTGTGTATGAAAAGCACTATATAAATGCTGATTCTGAATCTACACTCAGTACAGCCATTTACTTAAATGCTAGTCCATTCAGCTGTAACTAGATTAACTCAGGGTAGGCCTTAGGACAAAAGCTCCCAGACATCTTGGCTACTCTGGAGGCCTGGGCCTTTCACAAGCAAATTGGGATACCTGGCCTCCAAGTTATGCTTAATTAGTCCTTTTGATTCTTTTAAATGGTTTAATCAAACCTCCAGTCCCTGGTTAAACAGCTAACAGTTTTGCCCAGCAACAAGAAACTACATCATTCTAGGGTCCATGTTTTTTCATACCCATGATCCCCTGCAAGTTAGACTGGGCCACCATGGGTATCCCTGATGTATTTCATACATAAAATGATATGAAATATGACTAAAACAATAAGGTATGGCTTTAACCTGCAACATTCCTCCCTCCTTAACAGAACCTCATGGAAAAATGCCCCTTTTCAGTAAGGGTTTCACCAGTTCTGTCCCTTTCTCTGCTTGGTGAGATAGACCATCTGCATTGGCATTAGCAGACCCTGACCTATCTTTAAAGTCCATGTTGTAGGCCTGTAGTGCAATACTCCATCTAAGGAGTCTCCCATTCATCTTTCCCATTTGGTTTAGTCATACCAGAAGGCTGTAGTCTGTCTGTACCTCAAGCACCTCCCATAGAGTATGGCTCTAGCTTCAAGTGACCACACCAGGGCAAGACATTCTTTTCTACAGTGCAGTATGCCTGCTCCCAGGAAGTAGCTTCCTACCTAGGTACACAGTGGGGTAATCATTCCCTGTTGGGATGTCTGGATGAAGATGGCTCCAATTCCCACATCCAAGGCTTTTGTCTGCATGACAAATGGCTTAGTGAAATCTGGACTGGCCAGCATAGGGGTACTGCACGATGGCTTTTAGCTGTGTGAAGGCCCTGTTACTTGTTGGATCCCATTTTACTTCATTGGATTGCTTTTTCTTTAACAAACTAGGTAGAGGAGCTGCCTGGGTGCTGTAATTTGGTAGACATTTTCAGTAGTACCCTGCAGTCCCAAGGAAGCTACTGACCTGCTTTTGGGTCTCTGGTGGGATATAACTCAATGGCCTCTATTTGGCCTGGTTTGGACATAGTTGTCCCTCCCCACTACATGTCCCAAATATGATACCTCAGTGAAGGCCACCTGGCACTTTTAAATTTTGACAGTTAATCCTGCCTCCTGTATCCTGCCCAACACTTCCTCAGATGGGTTAGGTGCTCTTTCCAGCTATTACTGAAAATTGCAATATCATCCAGATAGGCCACTGCATACTCTTCAGTACCCTGTAGCACCTGATTTACCAGCTGTTGGAAGGTGGTAGGTGTTTCTTCATCCCAAAAGGAATCATCTTAAATTGAAAGAGGCCTATTGGGGTGACAAAAGCTGACCATTCCTCAGCTCTGGCAGTCAACTCCACCTGCCAGTACCCTTTTGTCAGGTCTATGGTTGTAAGGTAGGTCGCCTCCAACTTGTTGAACAACTTGTCTGTCTGGGGCATTTGGTGGGTGTCAGATTTCATGATTGTATTGAGTCCATGATAGTTTACACAAAAGTGGCTAGACCGATCTGTGGGGATAAGGACTATGGGTGAGACCCAGGGACTGTGGTATTTCTGGATTACCCCTAAGTCCAGCATTTCCTCTACCTCCCTCCTAATGTCCTTTAGGATGGCCTCAGACACCTAGTAGGCTGTCCATCATACTGGTGTTCACATCCCTGTATCTACATCATGGGTCACTAAGGGATTTGTCTGGGCTTGGCCCTAAATAAAGGGGAAAGTCCTCAAACCTCCCTCACTTACTGTGTCTGTTCAGGGGTTAACTGAGGTGACAGCTTGATTATCTCCACAGATGACTCCCACTTGCTTTCCTCTAACAAGTCCAGTAGGGGTCTTCCTTGTCCATCCCACCCCAGGACTACACACTGCAAACACTATGTTGGCCCTATTTACATATAGCTTCATGATATTGACATGGTACGCCCCACGGGTATGTCTCCTGTCAGGTAGTTCTACAATATAGTTCACGCCATTGACCTGTCGGACTGTCTTGTATGGTCCACCCACTCGCCAGCAGCTTGTCCTTCCAGACTGGAATTAGGATAATTACTTACTGGCCTGTGTTGTATGAGCAAGCTCTGGCTCTGTGATCATACCACACCATTTGTTTCTGCTGGGCAGCTTACAGGTTGCTTTGGGCCACCCCATAAACTCCTTCAGCTTCTCCCTAAACTTAAGGACATACTCCACTATAAGAGTTCCCTGGTGGTATGCTTGCCTTCCCAGTCTTCTCATCAAGTCTAGGGCTTATGCACCCTACATCCATAGAAGAGTTCTAAGGGGAGAACCTGTTGACTCTTGTGGTTCTTCACTGTATGCAAACAACAGGTGGGAAGGTATTCTCCCAGTCCCTCTCATGCTGTTCAGCAAATGCTTGAGCACTGTTTTAGGGTACCATCAAATCTTTCAAATAGCTTGTGGGTGATAACTTGTCATGCATCTCTGCACCACCCCACACTTCTTCCACAAACATGTCTTCAGGTCATGACGTTACCCCTTGATCAGAGATAACCTCCTGCAGGAACTCAACATGGGGAAAATCCCAGCCAGGCATCTGCCACTTTATCTGCCTTAATTGAGGAGAGGGTGACTGCCTCTGCAAATTGGGTGGTAAATCAACCACTATCAGGATGTACTTTTTCCTGAAGGAGATTGGAGTACTCAGTGGTTCCACAGTATCCATTCCTACCTTCTAGAATGGCTCCTCCACAATGGGCAAGGGAATTGGGGCAGCTTTTGTTTTACCTGCCTTCCCTATCTGTTGGCACCAGTGACAAGGTCTAGAATATTCTTTCACCTGCTGGTTGAATTTGGGCCAATAGAAATTTGGGGCTAATTGCTGCATGGTGTGAGTGATTTCAGATGTCTGACATGGGGGGTATCATGACCCATCTTGAGCAACTGTTCACAATACCCTGGGGAATGACAAGCTGCCTGCCCATCACCCCTCCCTCTGTCCTCACGTCCCTGTGTATACAACAGTCCATTGTTCCAAAATACCCCACGTCTCATGTCACCTCCCTGTGTCCCATCAGATTCTGTACAAGCCTCTGCCTCTCCAAACTAGGGCCAGTCCTCTGAGCAGCTGCAAAATCTTCACATTTTCCCAAAGCATGGAACATGTCCTGCTCATTTCCTAAACTGAGGTCCTTAACTCTAGCATCAGGGCATTCAAAGTCACTGCCATCCCTAACTTTCTGAATATTTGTTACCCTGCCCTCCTCAGAGTAACCTTCTGTAGCAGTTTGATGAATGGCTACTTGGGAAAGCCCTATCTCCCTTTCACTACTCTCCCTTTCAGGGAGACACAGGCTGGGAACCAGCCTCCTATTCTTTTTATTGGGGGTTCTGTGGGGTTCAGGGAATCACAAGCAGCATTAGCCATCTGACTGCAGGTAATCACACACACACCACCCCTGCTGGAGATTATTCCTATAATCAAATCCATGGTGAGGTTGTCTGCCACTGCCACTTTTGCACCCTCTCTCCTGTCTTAACCCAATCCAGGAGAATACTAGCTAGTGGCAGGGCTTTTCCTCCACAGTGAATCCCTTCACAGCAACAAACTGATTAGGTATAAGCTGTTCAGGCCCAACCAAATCCCCTTTACCAGGGTAAGAGATGCCCCAGTGTTCCTTAACCTGTGGGAATGCACTCCATTTACGGTAACCAGATGTATGTGCTCCTCACATTCACAGGTATACTCTTAAGGACACACAGTGCACCCACCTCCTTTGAGGGACACTTTGTCTACTCGGTGCCTTTTTAGGGCACTGTCTAGCCAGATGCCCTGGCTGCTTACAAAACCAACATCAATCACTTCTTTTCCAAGAAATCCCTTTTGGTAACTCAGAGCTTCCATTTCTGCAGAGGTAGTAGGGTTTTAGCTGCCCTGAAGGCATGCCTTTTCTTTTGCCACTGTGGCACCTGCTCCTCCACTTCCTTTCAGAGCAGATCTGCCCTGGCATAGCAATCTGAGAGCTCAGCAGCTTGTTGTGCTGTTTTAATATCCAGTCCTCTAGCTAGGTTTTCAGCTCCACTGGGCAAGCCCAAAAGAACTGTTCCAGTAACACCACCTTTTCAATTTTCCCCACATTTTGCTTCCACCCCTCCCACCAATATTTAAAAACTGATGTTGCTTTGTGCTGAGTTCCTGAAGCTCATTTCAGTGCTCTTCCTGAGCTTCAGAAATGTAACTCTGTAGACCTTGGGAATTAGTTTATACTTTTTAATTAAAGCAGTTTTAAGTTTTCCATAGTCGTTACTGTCCTCATTGTCCATTTGGCTCTAGCACCTCATGCCCCTTGCCAGTAAGCAGCGGGACAGCTGAAAGCTCCAAGCCTCCTTGGGTATCTTGACCTGATACAGATAATTTCATACAAATTCAGAAATGCACCCATGTCCCATCGCTTCAAATTCGATATTAATTTGAAATTTAATTTTACCCCAGCCCTAGAGTTTCAGGTTCACCCCTGTCACTTATTTCCTCTGGAGCTGATCACTGGAGTCTTAGACTCTCCAATTCAAACTCTCTTTGGCACTGCCTGTCAAGCATCTCTGCTTCATATTCCAGCCTTTTTGCTCCAGCTCCCTTTCATGCTGTTTGTCAGCAAGCTCCAATTCCTCAGCTCAGATTGTAGCTTTAGCCTCTCCAGCTCAGGATCTGTGGTGGACTTCACTCAGTACTGTAGTTCTGAGTTTTCTCTGGTCTTGCTGTCCTCCTCACTGGGACTGGACACTGCACTGTCCCTTGGCACCCCATGCCAAAGGTCTGGTCCCTTTCAGTCACTGGCCATGACTCAAGGTCTTGGGCAGTTGCTTGCTCATTAGCCAAATCAAGAGCTTCCATGAGGTTCTTTTTGCTCGCCCCTCATACTGAACCCCTTTCTCTGGGAACAGCTTACTCAGCTCTTCTACAGTGTAGTTGCTGTACTTGGAAGTCCTCTCTTCCCTAAACTAGCACTAGTCTGCCTTTACTTGCAGCAAAAACAAAAACAGGGTAGGGAACTATATCTTGTAACCAATTTTCTCTTTCCAGTTTCTGCTCTCTTTGTGTGTGGTTTGTTCAAACAGTTCACAAATTGCATCACTGCTCACCAAATCTTTCACATGCCCACTCCAGTGGGACAGAATTCCAAGGCTACAGTGAATCCCTTGTGATCAAGGTCAGGATACCACACTTCTGTCCTTTTAGCACACTCACTGTTTCACAACTGAACATACACCAGAGGGGTGCAAACACAGTCTCAAGTCTGTGTTCCTGGATAGAACCCTCTTGGGCACTACTCAATGAACCAGAAAGCCACAGTTGTGTATAGGCCTTGAGGAATGCCCTATACACCCTATTATGTATCTTTCCCTAAAATGCAGAGACCAGTTCAAACCCCCACTGTCTTCTCCTGGAGACCTTTTGTATGTTCTTCCCTCCTTTTGTTCACAGGGTCATTGTGGTACTTTGCTTTGATAATGTTTGGCCCTGAAGAAGTTACACAGGCTGAGTAATGTTTGAACAAACCATTCAAACCAACACACACAAAAGAAACTGGCAGAGTTATCTTAAAATAAGCCAAAGGTTTTACTAATTAATTAATAAATGCAGTAAATAACTTAAAGACAGATAATTTTAGACATTGGTTACAGGATATGGAAAAGAAAATGGAAATATACAATAAAAACTAAACTGAAAATTCTGGCTTAAAAGTTCTACCTCAAGTCCTTGGTTGCTGAATTTGAAGTGCAAAGTGTCCTTAGAAAAGTAGCTGAAATCTTGGTTCTTGGTTTAGGAGAATTCTTGAAAAGAAAATGTCTGCTTTCTCAGCAGGATAGGGTCCCAGTGCAAACAGTTCCTTCATGTGTAACTTGAATTGGCAACAGGCAAAAGGCAGCAAACAGAAGTATAAGGCAAAAGGCACTGGTAAAGTCTTGCACCCTGTTTTATGGTTCTCAAAGGGAGATCCAGTGGATACTGGCTTGCCTTGTGGTTGGCTAGCATTCTGTCTCCATGGCTACACAACCAATCAGGTTTTAATATTTTATTACAAAAAAATGTTCATTCCTGAGCAATGCAAGTTTTTTTTCTTTAAGCTAGTTTAAACCAGCCTGGGGCTAGCATTAGCCTACCCCTACCCCCTTTAATGACTGTAATTAAGCTACACTCAGTACAGCCATTTACTTAAATGCTAGTCCATTCAGTTGCAACTAGATTAACTCAGGGTAGGCCTTTAGGAAAAAGGTCCTGAGACATCTCAACTGCTCTGGTGGCCTAGACCTTTCAAGCAAATTGGGATATCTGGCCTCCTAGTCATGTTTAATTAGTCCTTTTGTTTTTTTAATTGTTTAGTTAAACCCCCAGTCCCTGACTAAGCAGCTAACAGTTTCTGCCCAGCTCAAGAAACAACATCATTCCAGGGCCGATGTTTTCTTTGTACCCATGATGCCTTGCTGTTAGACTGGGCCACCATGGCTATCCCTAATGTATTTCACACATACAATGATGTGACATATGATTAGAACAATAAGGTATGGCTTTATTCTTCCACAACATTAAGTTCAAATGAGAGGTAAAACACAGCCTCAGCAGGAAAGACTAGAAGCTGTGTACACACTAAGACTAGGGAGGTAAATGCTGATGCAGGCTGACTGGGTAAACTAATTAAAATAACAGAGCATGAATGGGAGAGATGGCTTTATGAAGGAGCCAGGAATAAGCAAATGAGTAGGTAAGCAGTTGAAATGAGATGTTTTGCAAGTGTCCAGGTATGAACAGCAAAATGGAAAAGCTTGAACTAGGACAAGCCAAAACAGCAGAATGACATAGGTATGACATACTGTAGAAACTATTAAGCACACCAAGAACCAAAGCAGAAAGAAGTATTGAAATTGCATAAGGACAGGAGTACAGAACAAATAGCTGACCTAGAGAAAGAAGGAAACACAAGCTGCAGCCAGGAAAGACAGAAAATGAAACTCCTACCTAGACAGTCACTGAAGGCACAAACTGAACAGAAAGCCCAAAAGCACAAAGGAAAAATGGCAGACAAACACAGGGAAAATGGAGGGGTTAGAGCCTCAGCAGAGCCTCCAACTGCAGCAAAGAAGCAATGCTTCCAAATGAGAATGGAGGAAGCTGTCTTAATTAGCTCAGAAAAGGGGTATGGCTGTTAGCTCCCACCCACTGAACTACAGGCACAGCCTCTGTGCTCTGAGAGCCAGGATTCATTTGGTATATTCACACACTGGCTGATAACTGTAGCACTTCTGCTTACTAGAGATATGCGAAGTTGGAAAACTCTGATCTGTGGATTAATTTGTGGATGTGGCTCATTTCATGGAGTTAATCCATGGTACAAAGTCCACATTTGTATAAAACTGATAACTCCACAAAATGCATAGTTTGGCAACTCCACCAGCCGAGTTTAGCAACTCTGCAAGTGGAGTTTGGCACAGAAGAAATTTTTCAAACTAAAACTGTCTCTCCCTCACCATTTGCCACCTGATAATGATCATTCCCTGGTGTCAAGTGGTCGTCCCCCCACTCTTCACCACCCAAGGTTATGATTATTCTTTGCTGTCTAATGGTTCTGCCCCACCAATCACCAGCCTATGTAAAATAAAAATGTTGCCTGGTGTCGGTGGTCCCACTCCCCACTGATCATCCACCCAATATACTCTTCAAGGCTTCCTTGGGTGTCCATTGGCTCCTCCCCCACCTGATTGCCCCACCCAAGGAATGTAATCAAAGATTTCCTAATTGTCCAGTCATTCCTTTCTCCCACACAATCCACCTAGAGATACAGTAATGTTATCCCTGTTGTCCAATGGTCCTGTCCCCACCCGCTCCCATGACTGTTGTGCATTCCATTATTCCCTGGTGTCCATTGGACCCCACCCCAGCAGGTAATGCCCCACCATCCTGCTCTCCCCCATCTTGACCCCAAGCAAGCAACTGGCAATGCCTGCTCTCCACCATGGCTGGTACAAGTACGTGCTCATTCATTTACACCTCATCTGGTGGCCAGCCATGATGGAGAGCAGAAGACTGTGCTGGTCATTTGCTTGGGGTTGGGATGGGGAGTGGGGTGGGGACACTACTTGCTGGGGTGGGGGTCCACTAGAAACCAAGGAATAATGGAATACACAACCAGAAAGGGTGTAGGTGGGGCAGGCACTGGACACTGGGGATAACATTACTATATCTTCAGTGGGCATCAGGTGGGGATGGGAATGACTGACTCCAGGGAAATCTTGATTATATCTTGGGCAGGTGATTAGGTAGGGGGAGGTACCACTGGACACCAGGGAAGGCTTGATTTTATCTCAGGTGGGTGAGTGGGTGGAGGAAGGACCACTGGACACCAGGGAAGCCTTGATTATATCTCAGGTGGATGATCATGTGGGGGTAGGAACCACTGGATACCAGGGAAACCTTGATTATATCTTAGGCAGGAGATGGGGTGAGGAGGGACCGCTAGACACCAGGGAAAGATTTTTATTTTATAACGGTTGGCAATCAGTGGAGGGGGGACTAAACATCATGGAATAATCATAACATCGGATGGTGAACAGCAGGGAGGTACCACTAGATGTACGGTCCAACAAGAATTCTGTGAACTATCAGGATTAAAGGAGTGCACAACCATGGGTAGCAAATCCAATTAGAATCAAAAGCAAAGAGATTGCACACTCTGTATGTACCACCCATTACCTTTGCAATGTTGTGCACAATAAATTAAGTCCTTCTGCAGTCTCCTTATTTGTAAAAGACGCCCACACAGAAATTCCATCCAAATAACTTTTATTGTGGGCAATTTAGCTCTGGCAGTTAAAACTCACTAACCACCACCTCAGCGCTCGGGTTGTAAACCCTTTCTCAGGAGGCATGGCTTGAGGGAAACACTATCATTTTATACATGTGACAACTGATGCCCTACACCTGTTGCTCTTTCTATCTGGTTAAACAGTGACAGAATTTAAAGTGACAGCATGTTATAAAACATGGTGCTTCTTCAAAGAACAAACAAGAATAACTGCTGTGTGCACTGTGGGACTGTGGGATAGTGGAGGACTGACTGAGTGCTGTTTTGTGAACTGTTGCACCAATCTCTCCTCCAACACAGAATCTAAAACACTTGCTCTGATTACTGGCTCCTGATTTCACACTAGGAGAAGCCTTTTTAAAGGCTAGTACTTTAGTTTTAGAAATTTGAATATAGCGCAAAACCGAAGTAGCGGGAGAACGAGTTCCGTTATCGTAATAAAAAGACTCGACCAGTGAGCAGGGTGAGCATGTGCAAGGTCACGCGGAGACACACACAGAGACACGCATGTCCCACGCGTGTCTACCATGTCCACCGACCATCAGACCAGGCAACCTCATCAAGATACATTTAGCTGAGGTAATAGAAATGACTAAATCATTACGTTAGCATCTTTATCAAGACAGACATAAAGAGAGCAAATAAAATACGCTCGAGAGTAAAATGTATACTATTGGCAAACAAGACCAAATTTATGTGATAAATGTATCCTAATTGGGGAATTACAGAGGAAATTAAAAATTGCAGCCAAGTGAAAACATGAGTTCTGACATTAAAGCACTTGAAGAATACATTGACCATATGTCATTACTTGTAGAGGCCAATACCTCCACCTCTAATTGTCTGAGAAACTCCTTCACTAGTGACACACCACTTAACTGTTTACCACTCTCTATTCTAGCTGAACACCCAACAAATTCTTCAACTCCTTTAATCACCGCTACTAAAAACTTAGCGGACTCTCCTCACAGCCTGTGAACTGGTCTCTAGTTTCCCAAAACTCATTTTAAAAACAAATTTGCTACCAAACCATATATGATTCCACTCTAATTCTTTTGAACCCTTTAACGAATTGGCTGAAGAAGTATCCAATGACTCCTTAGGCACCGTTGAATATGTACATGACAAACCAAACATGAGTAGTTATAAGGCATTAAAGAATGAAACACCTGAAACCTTAGCATTTAAGTCTCCTCATAACACAACCCCCTGTACACTCCCTCTGTGTCTCAATCTCTACATACTTTGACACATTTTACCACAAAACAAATATATGTATTGGGTGACTCCATAACAAAATACATCGACCGAGCAGTTTGTAACCCTGACAAAGAAAACCAGACTTGTTCTAGCTACAGAGGAGCTAAAATAGCTGACCTTACTTTAATGGTCAAAGAAATTTAGTCAACAGCTGGAAAACCCTTTAGTGGTTACCCATGTTGGTTCTAACGACATCACACAATCCCCACTTCATCAGATTAAACAAGATTATGTAGCTTTATGTAATGTACTAACCAATTATGGTTGCTGTATATGTCTGTCTGAAGTTCTACCTATCCCAAGAGCAACTAGATACATTAACAATAAAATAAAAGCATTAAATGAATGGATTCATAAGTGGTCTTATCGACAGGGTATAGGCTGCTTAACCCATTGGGAGGAGTTTGAGGACAGACCTTCACTCTCCTGTTGGGATGGTTTACACCTCAGTAGAAGAGGTAGTTCAATACTAGGGCAAAAGATAACAAATTTCATAAACAGTCATTTAAACTAATAGGAAGGGAGGGTTAGGACTACACCCATTTCTTGTAAAAGCAGCCCAGGTACACCCCATTTGACTAACTTCAACATCCTTTCTTAAATGCTAGATCACTCACAACCACCAAACTTGCAGAACTTGAAATTTTGCTAAAACTTCAAACTTAGCGCTAATAACAATTACTGAAACTTGGGGAATAAGGACAAAAATGGAGAACAGAAATCTCTGGCTTTAAACACTACTTCAAAAACAGAGTGGATACAAAAAGGTGGTGGAGTTAGTCTGTATGCTCAAGATGACATTCCATCTTATGAATCATCAACTACCATACACTCTGAAAGTATTTGGGTCCATATTAGGCCCACCAGTACCCACCAGCTTCTTATAGGTACTTGCTATCGTCCCCCTTCATCTGATATTGATCAAACCAACAATTTTGTAGTGAAATCTCCCAATTAGCCAATAAAGATCCGGTTCTTATTTTAGGGACTTCAACCTTCCCAATATAAACAGGGATACATTTTCTGGAATTAATAAACACGATGAACAGCTTTTGTCAGTTATAATTAATCTGGGACTAATTCAAAGTGTAAACCAACCAACTAGGGGAACTATATTAGACTTAGTCATAACTCAACCCTGAGACTCACATATCTGACATTCCATTACTTAACCCTTTAGGAATAGCGACCATTTATCTCTTTTCTCTCCATTCAACTACCTCTACTACCCAAAATGAACAAACTAAAATAAAACAATATAACAGGGTGAACTTTATAGCTATTAATCAACAGATAAAATCCCTTAACTGGGAACAAATAATGCAACCAATGAATACTGAAACAGCTTGGAACTATCTAAAAACTAAGATTTTGAACTAGAGGAAAATTTGTCTCTGACAAATTTAAGTATAACAATAAAGGGAAAATCCTCATGGTTTAACAGCAATATTAAAACTTTAATTAAACAGAAAAATAAACTATTTATAGCTCTAAAAAACTGTCCATTGGATCAGGTAACTAGCATTCTCTCCAAGTACAAAGAGGTGGATAGACAATTAAAGAAATCCATCTTATTAGCCAAATGTAATTTTGAATTCAAAATTGTACACACAAAAGATAACCACAAGGCTTTATACACTTACCTAAACAGCAAGAAAAGTAACAACAACATGATAGGTCCTTTGGTATACAACAACTTGACTATAACATCTGATATCGAAACAGCTTCTGAGCTGAACAAATATTTCTCATCTGTCTTCACACCTGAACTAATTAAAACTACTCTTACTACAGTGGATTTTAAACTTGAAACATATGAAACCCTGTTTCAAGATATTAAGTGGGTCTTTGAAACCCTCAAACATTATACTAGTCTGGCCCAGATAATATTAGTTCTAGATTCCTTATAGAAACTAAGGATACAATATTTCTCCCTGACTATTATATTCAAAAATCATTGCATGAATCCTCAGTCCCAAATGACTGGCGACTGCTATTGTTACACCCATTTTAAACAAGGCTCTCATTCTAAAATTGAAAATTATAGACCCATTAGTTTAACATCCATACCATGTAAACTAATGGAAAAATAATTAAACACCAACTTGAAAAAGAGATGTCTGTGTTAAACATTAATGATGAATATCAACATGGCTTTAGAACTGGATACTCATGTACTACAAACTTGATTAGTTTCTACAATTATATTAGTTCCAATCTAGAATGTAAAATACCTACAGATGTCATTCTCTTAGATTACAGTAAAGCCTTTAATAAAGTATCACATAGTATCTTGATTAATAAACTAAATTGACTTGGCTTTTCAGCTCCCATTATATCCTGGATTAATAACTGTTGTGTGATAGAACACAGAGGGTTAGGGTGAATGGGGTACCTCAGGTATGGATATCATGGCAAGTGGTGTCCCACAAGGCACCGTTTGGGTCCAGTATTGTTTAATCTTTTCATCAGTGACATGCATATCTCACCACACAACACAATGGTTACATTTGCCGATGATACTAAACTCGGACTAAACACCTACTAATTGTCATAACTTGATCTTTTTTTAGTTATTTAACCAGGTGAGACACGCTGAAAGCTTTTTACAGGTGCAACCTGGGAGCACAGGGAAGTTAAGTGACTTGCTCAGGGTCACACGGTATGCAAGTGGAAGCTGTGGGATTCAAACCCAGGTCTGGTCTGCTGATGTCACCAGATTTGCAGCTCAGAGCCTTAAACCACTGCACTATACTGCCTCAATCTTGAATCTCTTACTAATAGAACTATGGGCCAGTACTAATAAGATGTACTTTAATGTAGCCAAATATGCTGTATTACATTTTGGAAAAGATAACCCCAAACAAAAATACAATCTGAATAACAGTATAATTAGGGCTTCTTCTATAGAAAAGATTTGGGTATCATGGTGAATGACAAACTATCATCCTCATTGTTGAAAAATTGCTAATCAAACAAATGCTTTACTGTGCAGAATTATCAAAACATTCATCTCTAAACAAGAGGAATGCCTATTGTCACTGTACAGGTCACATGTAAGGCCATATCTTGACTATGGATCACCATTTTGGAACCCTTACTTAAAGGAAGATATAAATAAAATTGAACAAGTACTAACATAGAGCCACCAAATGAGTACCACAGTTTACCCATTTAGAGTATAATACCAGATTAAAAAAACAGACTACACTCTCTGGAGCGAAGACGAACAAGAGGCGACCTTTACAACTATATAAAATACTTAAATCATTCAACAAATGAAACTATGCGATATTGTCTACTCAACAAGAAAAATAGTACAGAGATTGCATACCAGACAAATAGAAATTCAAAAGTAAACAACAATAAGATATTAAACTTTTTACTATTAGATCACCCAGATTATGGAATAAATTACCACAAGATATTGTTAATTCAATAAACATATCAATATTCAAGAATAAATTAGATAATTGGATGAATAAGCGGACCTGAGTATATGATCCATCAATATGGAGGACAATCTTGATGGGCTACTGGCCAACTTTTGTCCAAAAACAAGTAACCAAATAACCAAGTGCCTCAGTAATGGATAACTGCTTCTAATAAATTACAATCATATTATTCTTTCATTGTATTCAAGACTTATCCTAGTGCAGTATCCATTCTACACTGATTAGTATAAAGAACTCACAATTTTAATATTGTTTCTATTTCATGACAAAGATTTTACTTGGTAATTGATTCACATTACATTCTAACATCAAACATATAAGTTCTTCATACAAAGGTAAAGCTACATAAGAGGTTGCTTAGGCAAAAAAAGAAAGATGTGCATATGTAAGGGAGAAAAAGAGGACTGTGAGAGTGTTGGTAGAAAAAGGGGAAGCTTGTAGTATGGGGTAAAAGGCTGAAAAGAGGGGTTACACAAGGCAGATGTTGGCTTGGATACAGAAAAAAGAAAACAGTTGTTTTTAGTTTGAGTTAGGGTCTTGAATAGACCACTAGACACCAGGAACAGTTTTATTTTGCACGAGTAAGTTTTAGTTTAATAGAAATTCACCATTTGTAACTTTGCTTCTGCTTGTTTTATTAAGCAATTTGCACTTACAAAACCCAAAAGTGAGGTAGAGTTACAAATGATGAATTTCCTATTAAACAGGAAAACTTTGTGAAATAATCTGTGGAGGCAGATTTGGAAACTTTACCAGAAATTTGATGGTGAAATAAAACTTTGTTGCAACTCTGTTACTTCAAACTGAAATTCCAGATTCATGTTCCCCAAGGTGTACCTTAAATAATTTCCACAGTACAAGCTGCTACACAAAAGACAAGGTGGTTCTGGGGGTGATTTTATGTAAAGGTTGCCAAGATCCAGGGAAGTTCCCAGGTTTGAGAGCCAGGACTATTTGTCAGGCATCCCACAAAATAACGCATGGCTCTGACATTGTGGGCTGCAATCTCTACAGCACTCCCAAACCATTACCTCATGGATTGTGTTCACCTGATCATCTGAAGATGCACATGTGGCAAACTCAAATATGATCCCTTGCCCTGGTCATCTCAAGTATCCTCAGTTCTTTCATGTGCATTGACCAGGCTGTCGACTCTTCACTAGCTCCTGCTTCAGGCCAGAATTTAACTTTCTAAAACATTTTGTGTCAGGCAAGATAAAATACTTCAATCCTCAGCATTTAACATCTCTTGGTTACAGATAGTTCTTATTCAGGTTCTTAAGTTTGGTTTCTTAACATCACTGCATGCCTCACTATTCCTTACTTTCTGGAACTTTCTGTTTCGCCACTGAGTCTCAGGTTTCCCAGAGGTATCGAGCTCTCCTTTTTAACTCCTTCACCTGCACTGAAGTTAGTGTCAACCAAGCAACAGCTAATACAACGCTTTGGGCATACGACTTTTAAATTCATATTCTGTCTTAATAGCATGCAAGTTGTGTAAGTGCGCACCTGCTCTTCTCCCTGATTGGAGCTAACATCCTGTATGAGCATGCCCACAGCCTCTGTTCCAGAAGTGGCAGTAAAGCATACCTAGACCTGCCAGGATCATCCCACTTTCTCAGCTGGGCACTTAGCCAGAAAAGGATGATCTTGGCTCATGCCACACTAGAGCCCCTATTGCAGCATCTCTAGGGTTAGACATGGATCCTCTGATTCATTCAGAACTTCAGTTTAGGAGGGACCACATTTATCAGCTGTGGCAATAATACAGGGCAATGCCAAATAAACTATTAAAAGAGCAGAATTACAGTTGTATGACAAGCTTTTCAGAGCATTCCTTTAATGTGCTAATTTCTAGCCCAGTCAGGCTTTCTACTTTTACAGCAGGACACATTTACTCATGCAGACTGCCTCTCTCAATAATCAGCAGAACACAATCTCCCCACATGCAGAATGCCACTCTTAAGTCAGCCAGCACCATCTTGTCATGGGACTACACCAGCCAGATGGGTATCAGCACTATCTGGGCAGGGGCCTCAGAGAGTGGTCTTCTTCCTTCTCTAATTACTACCTCAAATGCATGTGAGGCACTCATACAATAGGCGGACATGATGTGCCACATCATGTTTGACCACCATCTTGAGCACTGCACTAGCTGCCACTTTAGATGTGGACTGGAAGTGACATACCATGTCACTTTTGGCTGCCATGTTCCATACAGCAACAGCCATCTACACACCCATGGTGGCAATGTTAACACACTCAGCTACTACTGCCTTGCTGTGGCCTATCTGCAGGGAGAATGTCCCCTTTTGATGCACTGGCATATACCCATTGTTCCACTCATGAATAGCAAGATACTCTCTGTTCATCTAAAGGCGATTTGCAATTGGTGGCTCACTGTATGGGATTAATTGCACTTTATTATCCCACATGCCAATGCATGTACAGTACATTTTTATAGATACTGTACATTGAAGCATGTTGCTGTCTGCCTCTAGGCAACCTCAGGATCCACACTAATGGCTCCTTTCTCTCTCCTGTTGTGTCACCTCTCCACATTCCCACACAGGTTTACAATATAGCAAAGGTGAAAAAGTGCAAACCCTGCAGCATATTCTCTCCTGCACAGCCAGCAGGGACCGTTATGTTCCATTTGTGGCCCAGATGACTCAGACCCCTCATCTAATGACACCAACACTGAGGAGGAGCATATGGAAGATATGCCTCCCAAATCTGACACATGGTGCATCAATTGTGGCACAAAGCAAGCAAGCACATCATGCTTTCATACTCCAAATGCTATAGCACATGGAAGCTATTGAAAAAGCTATGCTCATGCCAGACGCACCTATGCCCATACCTCTCAACTGCTATGAATTTCACATAGCACTATGATTTTCACAATCAAATTTACCCTTGCTCCGCATAGGTTTACTGTTCCTCATAATGCTAGAGCTATTTCTGGACACACAAACTATTAAATAATTGAGCTAAGTTGATATAAACATTCCTTGTCACTAACTATATGGTGCCCACTATCTGTAGACATATTATTGTTTAAAATAAGAAAGTGCTACCCATTCTTGCCTTTTGCTATGATGTTTGAAGGCCAGTGCTATGATTTTTAATACTGAGGGGTTAAGAGGTATGCCTATGCCCTCCACTCCAAACAACCAGAAACCCCTGTCTCTGCTTCATATCCCACCTACTAACCCTGATGACAGTGATCAGAAGTCAGTGGATGAAGCCAACAACTCAGGCCATGATGAGTCTGCAGAAGAAGATCCACAGTCCAAGACAGCTAAATTATATTGGTATGATTCAGTGCACCCACTGGTAGGATTCATTAAGACCACTGTGGGCTTTGACCCACTTCCCAGCCAATGAGAGCAAACACATACCAATCATCCAGCCAAAACCTTAACTTGAACAACTTATTTTATACATGGGAGGCTATAGAGGAGGTAAGGGTAGAAGGATATTGGCGGTATTAGTAGGGATATCACAAGTCGGAAGAGGGAGGTAATAATCCCTCTTTACAAGACACTGGTTAGGCCCCATCTGGAGTACTGCGGCAGTGCTGGAGGCCACACCTTCACAAGGACATTAACCAAATTGAGGCAGTCCAGAGAAGGGCAACAAAATGGTGCAGGGACTGCATCAGAAAACATATAAAGACAGATTAACTGAACTCAGTATGTATGCCCTAGAGCAAAGGAGGGAGAGAGGTGATATGATTGAAACATTCAAACACCTTAAGGGCATTAACAAGATGAAAGTGTCTAACCTGTTTCAATATAAGAAAATAGCAGGACAAGAGGACACAGCATGAGATTAGATGGAGGCCGATTAAGGGGTAATGTTAGGAAGTTTTTTCACAGAAAGGTGATGGATGCATGGAATGGCCTACTTCAGGAAGTGGTAGATATGAATACAGTGCAGGGCTTCAAACAGGCATGGGATAGGCATAAATGAGCAATACAGATGAGTATGAATATATAGGCCATTGACAGAGCAAAGCCTATGGCACATTCATAAGGTAGAAAAGAAATGGGCAGACTGGATGGGCCTCTGTGTCCTTATCTGCTGTCAACTTCTATGTTTCTATGTTTCTATTATAAAAGAATAGGAGTTGCACGCATCATCATAACAGTGGAGGTGTCCTCTTTGACCTGTGACTGAACCAGACCGAATTCCAGAAAGAAAAATCCTGGGATGCAATGTACCTCATACAGGAGAACAGGTTAACAATTTGGTACACTGCCCCACTGTCAACCCACAAGTGGCATCACTAAACAGAAAGCTGATATTACCAGCCACGCCTTCAGAACCACTGAAGGACCTTATTGAAAGGAAAATGGCTGACATGCTTAAAAAGTGCTTGAGCTTGCTGTTGTTTGGCCACTACATCAACACCCACAGTGATTTACACCATCAGGCAGAAATAACATGGCTAGATGATTAACAAATCACTGGGCCAGAGTCACCACAGGCCAAACTGACCCAGCAGTCTCACAAATGGCTGAATATTTAGCCAACATGGCAGTAGACTTTTAAAATCAGTGCAAGAATAGCAGCAGTAGATAACAAGGCACGCAATGGCTTAAATGGCACTGCTCGATGCCCCAGCCCTCCACGCCATGGGAGCAGCTCGCCAGCCTCCTGACTCCTGGTGCTCTTGTTAGTCTTCAGCACCATGGACAGTAACCAGGGAGCGCTTATGTAGCGCTGCAAATATCCAGCGTTGTCCTGTGTAGGCGCTTACCAGACTAGCACTGTGAATTGCACGTGCTGTTCTGGTAGTGTTCTTCTAACTGGGTACTGCTTAAAATATGGAAGTGGACAACAACTCCAAGGTTCTCTAAAAATACTACTTTCAGGGAGGAAATTATTTGTGGAAAGTCTGGAACGATTCCTGAAAGTGAAAGGAAGGAAGGAATGTGAGCAAAGACAAACCTCACTGTGCCAGCTAGCTACACTCAACAAGGATAAGAACAGGAACTTACAAAGAAAAGTAAAAATGTTTATGACCTTAGCCAAATCTATGGAACACATGACAGAGGAAGCAACTTCAAACCTTCCCATAACTAAGGAAACCACAGGTTCAGGGGCAGATGTGGATGAGGCTGGGGCTGATTCAGCTCCTTCAGGGAAGCAATAGTCATCCCAATGCCTACAACCAATAAAGAGCCCCACCTTCCCAATAGGGGACAGCTACAAACATTAGTAAACCATTGGAAGACAACAACTCTTGACAAATGGGTGCTAGAAGTAGTAACATTTGGTTATGCCACAGAATTTGCATAGAAACCAAAGGTGGACAGGCTCATTGTCTCACCAGTATCAAACAAAAAGGCAACCATGCTGCAGATACAGGACACACTAAGACAACTGCTGGCAAACAAGGTCATAGCAGAAGTTCCAAAAAGTCAAAAAGGAAAGGAAGTATACCAAATATTCTTTATGGACCCCCAAAAGATGGAAGATTTATGCCCTGTTCTAGACTTAAAATACTTAAACAAGTTCATCTTCCAAAAGAAGTTCAAACTGGAAACCATCAGAACCACATCCAAAGCAATACGACAAGGGTCTTTCTAACATCAATAGATATGAAAGATGCATACCTCCTTATCCCTATGTAAATATCCCACTATAAATTCCTCATGCTCTCCATCCTGGGACAACACCTTCAGTACTAAGTCTCCCATTCTGACAGGAGTCTGTTCACAGGTCTTCACCAAGGTCTTAATAGTATTAGCAGCCCTGTTCCAAGAACCAGCAACCCATTGTGTTCCATATCTGGATGACTGACTCATATAGAGCAGATCACAACAACAGGTGACATGAGACACACAGAAAGTACTCAAAACACTGCAGACTCACAGTCAGGTGGTCAATTTCGAAAAGAGTATGCTGTAACCCAATCAACAAATAGAACACTTGGGTACCTGGATAAACATCTCATCCAGCTTAGTCAGGCCATCAGTGAAGAGAGTCAACATTGTAATCACACAAGGTCGCTCACTATCAAAGTCTACAACAGAGCTACTGGCCCAGGCCCTGCAACTCACTGGCACAGTAACATCATGCATAGACCTGGTTCCATGGGTGATATGGAAAATAACATCTCTACATTCACTAAGAATTGAAAAGGTGCAGAAACAGAGAACAACCTGACAATGAGGGTCAAAGTCCCCCAGATGATAAAACAGTCCCTCAAATAGTGGACCCAAGACAGGAACTTATCCAGAGTGTCAGGATTTCAACATAATAATGTTTATGTGGTTGGGAAACAATGACAGCCAATTATTTGGCACTGGGAAAGTGGTCCAGCATGGAAAACTAGCTAACTATCAGTGTTCTAGAGACAAAGAACAGTCTACAATCCCTATTACACTTCAATGAGATGATAAGGCTAAAAACAGTTCTGATCAGATCAGACAACATGTCCACAGTGTCTTACATCACCAATCAAGAGGCAAAGGAAATGAGAATGAAGATAGAGGCAGCAAAGGTCCTCAACTGGGCACAGCAGACACTTCAACACATTTCAGACGTTTATCTGGCTGGCAAGCTAAATACCTTGGTGGACTGGCTGGGCCACCAGCAGATTCATCCAGGGAATGGCAACTGCACAAACAAATATTCTAAAAATTAACAAAGGTGTGTCCCATTCTAAGTAAACCTCATGGCCATGTCAAAGCACACACAAGTTCCAATGTTTTTCTCCCAGTTCAGGAACAGTCACACCAGTGGTATAGATGCATTGTCTCTCCACTGGGAATTCAGGAGACATATGTGTTTCTACCATTCCTCTGATACCACAAATACTTCACAAAATCTGACAGACAAGATCCATAGTTTTCTTAATAGCATCCTACTGGCCAAGACGCTCATTGTTTGTAACAATGATTTCCATGGCCATGGATCACTGGATTCTCCCAGAAGACAAGATATACTGACACAGGGTCCAATATGTCATTTCAAGCCACACAACCTCAAACTGATGGCCTGGTTCTTGAAAGGAGAGATTGCTGAGGGAAGCCTACCTCTCCTCAGCTATCAACATCATCTTGCAATCCAGGAGAGCTTCCACTACAAGTACATAGAAGAGACATTGATGTATATTTCAAAATGGCTTTTCTCTCTCTCTCTCTCTCTCAATGATGTCATCCTAGAACAAGCCTCCATACCACAGTTTTTTTTTTGGTGATTAGGTAGGCCTACTAGGTGCAAGTGTCTGTTTTAAAAGCAATGCAGGAACACTGGTGAGGATAAGTGACTTGCTCAGAGTCACACAATATGCAAGGGAGGTTGTAGGAATCAAACCCAGCTCTGCTGGGTGTACCAAGCTCATCCACAGGTTGTTACTGTAACTCAAGGATATGCTGCCAGTCCAATATTTCTGTACTTGCAACATGAACTAGAAAAGGCCTGTCTCCAGCCTCCTTAACAGTACAGTTATCAGTCATAGGTGCATAAAGAGGCCAAATAAACAGCACTCCACCAGTGTCATACCCTGATGTTACCAGATTCCTAAAGGCACAGTATTAATCAGGCCACGGTCCCAACAGATCAGTGTGATGGGACCTTAACCTAGTTCTGAACATTCTCACTACAGCTCCTTTGATCCAATGGACATAGTGGAACTGTGGTGAGTATCCCTTAAAATAGTGTTCCTAGTAGCCATTTGTTCAACCAGAAGGATCAGTGAACTCAGTACACTATCATACAAACATCCATTTCTACTGTTCTTCTCTGACTGAGCTACACTAAGAATGATTCCATCATTCATTCCTAAGGTGCCTTCAGTTTTACATCAGATCTAGGTCATACTGCTACCAATGCTGGAACCAGGCTCATTTTCCCATTGGACCCTGACCTGCTTATCCTGGATATGCCTAGGGTGATATAGATTTTTCTGCACAGAACAAAGGATATAAGGCATTCTGACAGGCTTTTATCATCACTAAGGGCCAAAAGACAGGAATGGCGCATCAAAGTCCATGATAGCAGCATGAATAAAGAGAACAATTTCTGAGGCCTACAAAGTGAAAACACAACTCTTCCTAAAGACCTCAAAACACATTCCATTTGAGCAATTGCCAACTCCTGATCTGAAAGAAACTCAGTATCAGGGGAGGACATTTGCCACTGCTACATGGTCCTCGATCAACACTTTCAGCAAACATTACAGACTGAACACTTGGTCATCACTGAGAGCCAAATTTGGACAGGTAGTGCTGCTTGTGGCCAGAACATCTGACTCTGTAACTGTTCACTGTCTCCCACCCTAAGGCTTCCATACTGCTTGTGAAAACCCATGAGGTAATGGTTTGGAGTGCCATAGAGACTGCAACCTACAATGGCAGTTTACTCACCTGGTAAAGGTGACTGTGGGAGCAGATCTGTATGGCATTCCAGGCACTCCTGAGCAGGAGACTGACCATTTTCCAGAGTCATGAATTACTGCTGAGTATGGGACTGTAATAGTCTAATGCCACTAATACCTTAATACAGTTTGGTACGTGTGATACCACAAATAGAGTAATCTTTCATACTTCTCCTTGTCATGTTTCTTGTGTTGTCATTAGAGGTAGTGTTATGGTGGTGTCTAATAGCATTCATTCAACAGCTATGGATGACTTCAACTGTGGATACCTGAGATGGCCAGGGCTAGTGGATTAGATTTCAACTTTATCATATGTGCATCTTTAGTCTACCAGGTAGACATAACCCATGAGGTAATAGTTTTGGAGTGTCAGAGAGATATATTCTCAAACATCACATTTTCCATTTGAGTGATCTTCATTTTTCCTTACTTTAATTAGAAATTCCAGGCTCATGTTCCCCAACGTGTCCCTAAATACCACTTGAAGCACAAGCTGCTATACAAAGGGAAAGGGATTTTGGGGATGATTTTATGGGATGGATGCAAAGATCTAGGGTGAGTTCCCAAGTCTGAGAGCCAGGATTCATTTGGCAGACATCACACAAAATGCCTCCTAACTTGGCATTTCTACTTAATTCCAGATTTATGTTCCTCAAGGTGTCCCTTAAATACTCTAAATATCTGCACAAAGAATAAGGTGTTTTTGGGGATGCTTTTATGTAATGGTTGCCAAGATCCAGGGCAAGTTTAAAAGTGACGCACCCATTTGAAAATGTCAGTGCACTACTATGGCCACCTACATGTCATTATGGTAATGA
This sequence comes from Neoceratodus forsteri, assembly GCA_016271365.2. NCBI lineage: Eukaryota > Metazoa > Chordata > Ceratodontiformes > Ceratodontidae > Neoceratodus > Neoceratodus forsteri. Next base: position 1,877,485,589 of record CM057456.1, read on the forward strand.
GACAGCATCTAAGTACCAGCATCTCCACAGCACAGAATGAGTGTTGCATCATTGACTGCCACAGCATCCTGCAATAACATGTGAAAACATGAGGCTGGGCACAACTGTATAAGGTAGAATCCTTGTGTATTGTTTGCCTATATGAATTGTACTCATACATTATCAATTATGAATTCTTTTCACAAACTTTTAAATATGTAAATAAAATTTCAAAGCACTCTCATCATCGTTGTCTACTTTATTACAGCTTGTAAAACCAAATACTCTGGTCTTGAAATCAAAACTGTAGTGCATGTAATGGCAGAACGTTTAACTTACTATTTTCCAGTGGTTGATTGCACCATACTTCAGGTCTTCTATAGTACCCTTCATTTCCCATTTTGAATCTGTTTTACCAGTTATTTTTACTTTTCAAAACAACATTTTTATTGTTATTTCAGTTTAGAAGAGGAGCTACAGCAGACAGAAAATGGGGATAAGGATATGATACAAGGCAGGAGAAAAGTGACACTGTAAAATGGAATAAAAGGTATTCAGTAGGTCAAAGTTTGCACATCTAAGATGCACTACTACTTTGCTGTGTGTTTTAACTACAACACTCAGGTCTTTTCGAGAATTTTAAAAGTTTGTACAACTGACAGTTCCTTCGGTGTTCATACCCTTCATACCACTGCAACCCGAATTCAGCTGTATCTATTTGACTTTATTCACATCACTGTGTTGTAAGTTTCACAGTATGGGGCATCAATCTGTTTTAGGCCTGTTCGTTGGGATTAGGTGCACAAGTCATGAAACAGTAATACAATCAAATACAACCAAACAACTGGTTTCTTTATGATAATCAGCATGTTGTCCATGACAAGAAAATTATTGATATACCAATGTTTAATCAGGGTCATGTAGGTATGAATTCCATTTCTGTAAATACGAACATTATCACCTGCTGACAAGTACTTAATGTCCATCAAGCTAGTAATATTTAACCTTTTAGGTAAAAACAGTAGCACGACTGCTCAGCTAATGGAATTGGTGCACAGTCAATGTTGCATAGTAAATAGCATGAGAGATGTACAGTATGCACAAATAGGAAATTGTAGCATTGTGTGGCATGATGCTGTACCAGAACCTGCTTCTGCTCCAGCACTCTAAGTCTGCTGAATGTGCACTCCTGTCAGCATGCTGTCAGCATGGCTTAGAGGCTAGAGTTAGAGCCTATGGATAGCTGGGGCATGCTGGGGCCATGGTTTGAGTCCCCTTCATCCAATGTGTAGTTTTTTATTTTCCTGTTGTTTACATACAATATTGTGTTTTGCAATATGCACTTGAGAGTGGTGTGGGAATGAAACCATGCAACTATGGAAATTCGCTCTTTTCTCTGAATTATGTAGGACCTCAGAGTTGATTATATTAAGTAAGGGGTTGGAGGAAGAGCCCACCTGATAAATCTGTTTTAGGCCTGTTCATTGGGATTAGGTGCACAAGTCATGAAATAATTAGGTATTACATTTGATTCTTCCTCTCATTCCACAAACATATAAAAATCCTCACCTCCACCACCAACACCGCATTGGTCTCCTGTACAGACATAAAGATTGCCTGCCACCTGAAGCACTTTACCTAGCAATTACCTCCTCAGTCTTGTCACTGGTGGACTATGGCCTCACAATCTATGCTGCCACCGACCCTACAGTGCTTCATCAAATACAAGTAGTCATCAATAAGGCCTGCCGGCTCCTCTCTGGTGCCGACAGAAATACATACCTGCACCCTATACGTGCTCACCAATATCCTCTCCTTGAGGAAAGACTATTATACCAGACCTGTCTCTTCACCAAACAAATCCACCTGGTGTTAACCCAGTAGGTGTCATGGCTTCTCTTTAGGCAGCCACCATCTCAGTATCCACACGGGCAGCCCCAAAAACTATCTGGAAGGTGCCATGGGTCAGACCACCCTGGCCCAGTGATCCTTCCCCTAGAGCTCCATCCTGGTACAATGCCCTCCCACCGCCATCACATCAATCACCAATCTAGGTCCTTTAAAGCTGCCTTAAGGGCCCATATCCTCTTCACGCCAATGCCAGTGTAACTGGTAACCTGTGGATCCTGCACTACGCCACTCAGGCCATGCACCTGTCCTTGGCCTGGCAGTGGAGATCCTCACTATTTCTAGCCTACAGGCTCCTCACCTCCCTGCTTACCATGTAGTTGCACTGGACTATGAATGCATTGTATTATGTATAAGACAAGGCCTCCTGACGTGGCTTATTACCCACTCATATCATGCATTGCTTTAGCTACCAATTGTATAGGTCTTAACTGTTCATGAGGTAAATATGTCAATAGCTCTGCCCTGTTTTAGCTACCAAATGTATAGGCATTAACAAGTGCTCATTGTACTTATACTCTGTATGATTGCTCACCCACATTTATTCTATGTATGCATTGTATGAATGTCTATGTTTTATTCTGATGTGGTGCCTTTGGAAATGAGTCTATGACCAAAGGGTTGTAATTTGATTTCCTAAATAAATAAATAAAATAAAACAGCAAAATATACAGAAAGAGCAGTGTACCAATGATGAATAGTTAAGGAGAATGTGCTGGTGTTGTGTGCTTGGTGCTTGCAGCAAGTTGTCTTTCGATATGTGTTATCAGCGTGGCACTGTTGAACAGTGAATTTTCTGCTCTGATTTGTACTGCACTGATCTCAAATGTGCTGAGTTATCATGAGTCCGGTAAGAACTATACTTATGGAATTAGGATAATCTTTTTTTGTTTGTTTGTTTGTTTCTGATATGCTTAAACCATGTTCAGTTTTGTTGGAGCTTTTTTCAAATGTTGGACTTATCTACAGTGTTTCTGCCTATTTGATGATATTTTACATCCAGTTTTGGATTAAAAATGTGATACATAAATGTAAATGACAGGCCAGACTAAATCTGGTCTGAAAATTGTGTTGTCACTTTTTTTTATTTAGCATCTAGGATTACAAGTACCTTTGAGCCAAGGCTGTTATACAAAGGTTCCACGTCAACTGAGGTACAATACAAACATTTCATAGAGTTGAGTAGCAATGCAGAAATGGTGTACAGACATTTTTAGCAGTTAAAATACATCACATTTAGGAAAAGTGGGTACCAGAGGGGCAGAGTAGACAGAGGTAGCTGAGGCTTGGAATGGACACAAAAGAGGGTGCAGCTGCGGCATTTGTCAGGCCTCAAAAAGCGCTTTGGGGTAGAGGCAAAATGGGAGGGTAGGCTTTTATATCTTAACTTTGCACACTGAACATAATTAAGTCAGAATTTTGAAAATTGTATTTAATTATGTCATAGCTTGAAAACTGGACATAGGGACATTCTGGCTTATGTCCAAAGTTGCCCAATAGAAAACTGTATCTGGACATAGGCCTTGAAAGCCCTCCTCCTATTTCTTAAACAGGAATATGTTCTATTAAGACAAAACTGACATGTTGGGTTTTATTATCTGTTTTGGATAAGTATTCTACTGTACAATACAAATTAGTAGAAGTTTGAAAACATTTATATTGGCTAATAATTATAAATAAAGAAGTTTAATACTATGCAATACATGAGCAATTAAATGTAGAATAATGCACAGGGAAGTGTGTGTAATGAGGATTTTATGCACACTGAGGGTGTACATAAATCAGTTGACACACCCTGCCCCATGTTTTATTTTTTACAATAACTGGTTCCTTTGATTTTTGTTGGATAGGCACTCGCTGAACACCTTAACATCGGTCTCAGTTTTTTTTTAACAGTGTTTCAGTTTTCTTGCTGCTTGAAGAATTTTTGTCTTTCTAGGTCATAGGTTGCTGAAATGGTGATGAATGTGCCATTTTTAGGTGGATAGATAGGCATTGGTAGACCGCTGTTTATTTTTCATTTCTGTGAGAAATGTGTCTTTCTTTAGTCACACATTAATTAGATAGCCACTCAGCGGTTTCAGTGAGATTAGCGCATCAGTTGACAGCATGAGCTGACAGTGTGAGGAGCCAGTAACAATAGAATGGCAGTGATTTTTAATTTTTGCAAAATAGTGTTTAATCAAACTCTGTTATACATGGGTGATTAAACACAGCCTTGCATAATTGAACTCCATTATACATGGGTGTTTATACATAATTGTGCATACTGTAATGGAGTTTGACAGCTTCTGCCCACAGTTGACAATCATCACTAACCAATTGGTATTAAGACTTACCTTCAACTGTCCACCCATACTGTATAGCACCACACACCAATCACAATAAACCAATACAATACAAAATGTTGTTTATGCCCCCACACACATAAAATGAATAGCAGGCAGTAGCATCACAGTGACTGAGTATTTGATGCTTTCTACTAGAAAGCAAGTAATATTCAGTACTATGGTTCCTTGGTAATTACTATTAATTATAACTGTAACATTAATCATATGTACATGATTCTAGAGGTGTAGGTTCAAATTCAAAGATGTCATTAAATTTTTAGGTCATTTGGTTTCACTGCTAATTTCAAATAAACTGAGGATCCGATGTCTTTTGTGGTACTTAACTTTTATCTACTTCATTTTCTTTCTGCACTGCTTTGCTGTGTGCTCTACTTCATTTTCAAACAAGTATTCAAAACTTTCTCATAAATCTTTGTATTCCAACTGTAGTTAGCTAATCTCATCTGGGACACATCCTGTGGCCAGTATTGTGTCAACAAACAGGTCACCTCATCTGACCAACAGAAAGATCTGTCTCTCATGGTGGTTTATGGTATATCACATTCATCAAATTCACAATCTGATGCAGCAGTTCTCTGTGTTGCATGACTGACTCTAGCTGTGCATGTGCAAAGACCTCCAAAACACCATAGTATAGCTCAGCAGTACATTATCGGATGTAGGAGGTTAGAACTTTGCAAGCACAGTTTAGTAGTTCATCAGGACTAGTAAGCAACTCATGCTTGATTTAAAGCAACAGCATTTTCAGTCAGCACAACATTTCATCATATAGTTTCTTTGCAAAATTGTATTTCTGGCATCTTTAGACCCATCCTTGGTGTACTGTTAGTTTTCTCAAATATTTTTAAAGCAGCATTTATAGCTACATTTACAATTAATGACTCGCATCATTAAAGATGACCGCCATTTACAATTAAAAAATCTCTTTCATTGAGGCTACCAGCAGAATTTCATATTAGATTCATACGAGGATGGTATTGCCACATGTTTCTGATGGTAAACAGCACAGCACAGTACCAAGATATTACATTTTTTATGGCAGGCATGGAAGGGAACAGGAACTTTCACTAACTTCAAAGTCCCATATCTTAGTTCATGAATGAAAGAAAACAAAAGAAAATGTGTATCTCGATGTTTTGCTAGAAAAACATTATTGTTAAAAAAACTTAGTAGTGCTGTCTCATTGGTGCAGCAGTAGTGCTACTGCTCATGAAGCCATCAACCAGGGTTCAAGTGAGCACTGATCATTGGGGGCCTGCCTGGGAGAAGGATCAAGCATCCAGGAGAAGGCTTTTCTTTGGGAGGGAGGTCAGCTGGCTCTGCTGCTATACTGCCTGTTGGGTGACCACAAGAGGCTGTGACGTCAGAGCTGCTGGTGGGAGGGGTACACAGTTTGGTGCTGCACTGTGCACAAATGCCTGCATGCAGATGTACCATGTCACCTGGTCCCAAGGATTGGGACAACAACAGAAGGAAATGCACAGGCACGGGCAGGATGATTATCCAGCCTCCAGCAGGCCTCACACCAGTGATGTGGACCTCCTCTAAGCTGGCCTGGTCTGGCGACCAGACAGTTTACCCTGCACTGCCTGCAGAGAGGAATGACCGTGGCGGATGGAGTTAGAAGGTAAGCCCACTAGAAGCTGGGTGATGGGTCTAGGGAGACTGGCATGAAGTGGGCCTGGCTGAGGAAGGGGAAAAGCCTATATGGTGATTACCAAGTTAAAGGTTAAATTTCATCAGGGTTTACAGTAAATGTGATTTTGAAACACAGTTTAAAACATTTCAGATGCAGACACAATGCATTTTTGAGATTCTAAAACATTTTAAACTGCTAAAAATATTTTAAATACCCCAGTAGAAACAGAGTCTATTTAGCTCTAATAGGGTTAGTGCAGCTTTGTGTGTGGTTTTAGCTGCACTGAAGTAAAAAACTAAAGGTTGAGAAAACCATGTTTATGAAAGTATTGTTTTGAAGCTGAGGTAGGAATGCTTAAGGTTAAGGACTGATGATGGCATGATATGTTTAGTCTGGGTGTTTCAGATGTTGCTTTTTTTTAGTTCAATTTGTGCCCCTATTTGATGTCTGTGGAGAAGTACCCATGTCTTTTGAGTTGATACTGCCTGGAGAGCAGTGGTGTTTAGTGCTGATCTGTATAGCACATCTGCGAAACAAACATATTTATAACTATTGAAATTGTGTAGTGACTCTCTGGTGAGAGGTGGCAAGGTGTTCCACTAAAACAGCACCCAGGTTAACACCAAAAGTAGCTCAGGCTGCACGGGATTGTGAGAATTTGGAGGACTGTGAAACCCTGCACTTCTGGGTACCTGCTAGTGCACTTAGAATACTCTGTTAAATTCTAAGCAAGTTCCCTCCATTCTGCTTTCACAACACTAGTAGGAGGTATTCTGTGTGTTTCATGCTGATGAAATATTGTGCTTATGGATTGTTTTTAGAAACTGCAGTTAGCACAACACTGGAGGTATCTGCACAGTCACTTCGGTTGGCAACTATTTTAACACTCGCACCTGCGAGGCAGAGCGAAGGTGCAGTTTCACACAGAGAGATTGTAGAGATGTACATCCCAGCGTGTGTCTACCATGTCTACCAGGTACACAGGGAAGCAGGGTTAGTCTCTAGCAAATGTGAGGACACAAACTAAACAACAGCAGTAAGTACCCTGAGATCATACATATAAGCTCATAACAGACCTCATCATTAATTTCCAAGCAATCGTTGTCAATCCTGCCAAATGTATGCTATAGGGAAACAAGTTATGAACTTCACCTGTGACAGTTACTTGTTAATCCATAATTTAGAGGATGAAATATCTCATCTTCAAGCCAATTAGTTTGTTAATTCAGACATTACAGCCTTAGAGAATTACATCAACTTCATGGTATCACAGCTAGAACCTATGAACCTAGACTCAGAAGCAAAAGTCAGTTCTTTTGAAACAACTGAAACTGGATTAACCATGCAAGGACACAATTTGAAAGATGAGGCCTGAGCACAAGTCCCCATTAAAACAAAAAGAAGGGAGGCCAAATATTTAATAGTGCTCCTGTGCTACCCCTACAAACAGATATGAACTACTAAACCCTGAGAATGACACTGTAACTCTCAAAAATGAAATACCATCTGGGGACCCACTAAAGGTAACATCAAAAACAAAACAGATAACACCCTCAAAACAAACAAGCTCAAAAATCACACTGCTCCCTAAATGTTCTCCTCTCCACTCTGATACAGTCCAGGATCATTCTTTCCCAGTGTCACACCCTCCCAACACAGACACTAAATCCAAACCAATCACTACTCCCAAACAGGTCTATATGTTGGGTGATTCTATAATTAAATATATGGATAGAGCAATATGTAACCCCGATAAGATGAACTGTACTTGTTTTAGTTATGGGGGCTAGGATCTCAGGCATCACTAACATGATTAATAAGATACTTCATCCTGGTGGAACTAGCCCACTAGTAGTTATTCACACTGCAACAATAATATAAATAGGATCCCACTTTCTCAACTCATATAGGATATTGTTGCCTTAAATAACATCCTGGCAGACAAAGGTTGTGATGTCTTTTTTCTGAGATCCTGCCTGTCCAAAAGCAACTCCCTATATTATCAATAAAATCAAAATTTGAATGAATGGCTCAGGAAATTGTGTTTTCACAAAAATCACCTGCCTGACCCACTTGGGAGGAATTCCACGATAGACCATCCCTCTTTTGTTGGGATGGTCTTCATCTTAGCAGGAGGAGAAGTACTATTTTGGGTAAAAAAATCTCATCTTTCATTGCTAATTATTTAAACTAGTTTCGGGGAGACTGGGACCAACCAGATCTCTAGCAACTGTCTCCAGTAAATTCAAAGCATGCAATGTACTTTCCTTGACTGTTTGATCCCCAACACAATCAAAATAGTAGAGTTGGAAGCTAAAGTACACATATTAGATCTTGGAATCTTAGCAGTAACAGAAACCTGTGGGACACTGATTCCCAATGGTTACAAGCAATCCCAGGATTTAAAGAGGACAGGAAATGCTTTCTAATTGGTAGCTGTTTATAATGTTCCCATTTACAGAAATGATATCCACAAGCCTAAATAATCCATATGTGACTGCACCTGAATAAAAAGTGATATGAAAAACTGTATTTGCATTGTTTTGTTTTTATGAGCAGCATTCTGTTGCAGTTCTCTTCACTGAACCAGTGATCTGTAGTTTTAACTATGTCACAGTTTGAAGAAAGAACTCCAAGCATGGTTCTGATAGGACAATAGCTCATGTTTAGTATTCTGTACTCAAATCGTAACTTAGTAAACACTCCAAATTACTGGGTCCAGGAAAAGAACTGTTCAGAATGTTATTCATAAAAAGAAAACAACTGAAAACACAGAGTTTTCACATCAGTGTTTATTAAGGTACAGTGAAATATGGTTCATTTGGAGGCAAGTTTATAATTTTTCTTACTAGGAACATTGCTAACTGCTGCAATTAGCACAGATTTCCTGTCCCATTTAAACTATACCATAAAGACACAGTAAATAAAAAATTGGGGCGGGGTCTGTCTCTATGTAAGGATGATATTCATTCCCATGAAATCCCTCACATAACCCCGACCAAAAGTATATGGGTCTCTATCCAACCTAAAAGGTATCCCCAGGTCACTGTTGGGGTCTGTTATCAACCACCTTCAGTTGACCCAGCTTACACCAACACTCTGCTTTCTGACATAAATCACCTGCAACTAATGATGAAGTTCTAATTTTGGGAGATTTTAACATGCCCACAATTAACTGGACCTCTCTGACAGGATCTACACAGCATGAAAAAAGCCTTGTCTCTACCATCATTGATCTAGGCCTTAAACAGTTAATCAAGGAACCCACGAGAGGGAATAATATCTCAGATCTCCTAATAACTAATGCCAATAATAATATATTTAATCTTTCCATTCTTTACCCACTGGGAAGTAGTGATCACAAATCCATTTACTTTAGTTTTGAATATGAATCCCCAGCCCCCACCAATAGCATATTTCTAAAAATTATGACAAAGCTGACTTTGACGCTATCAACAAACACTTGAAAGATACTGACTAGGAAGACCTGCTACTCCAACTCCCAGTAGAAGAGCCATGATACCATCTAAAAGAACACATCTTAGAGTTAGAAAGCATATGTGTTCCCACTAAACCAAAATACAATAAGAAAGGTGAAGTCCCCCACCGGTTCAATAACACTAAAAAAGCTAATTAAACATAAGGAAAACTTTTTCAGCTATGAAAAAATGCTCCGCCAACAAAAAGAGGAAATCTTAGCACTCTATAAGATGGCAGTTAAAGGACTCAAAATGCCATCCTACTTTCAAAACGGAATTTGGAATTCAAAATTGCCCACTCAAAAGTCTCACATAAATCACTATTTTCATACATCAACAATAAAAAGGGAATACTAAGCAAATAGGGCCTCTACTTGTAAATTAATCTATAATTACTATTGACAAAGTAACTGCTGACAAATTTAATAATTATTTATGTTCTGTCTTTTCCTCAAGTAACAGCACAAGTCCTCCACTTCATACACAACTAATAACCAATAACTACAAACAATATTTAATTTTGACTCTGACACTAGTACAACTCTAAAAAGCTAAAGAAAACAATTAGCCCAGGATCTGACCACATAAAAGCAAGATTCCTAATAGAAACAGTCAACACAATTAAATTCCCTAACCACTGTATTTAATAAATCCATTAACCAATCTCTGGTACCCCTTGACTGGTTAACAGCAATTGTCATCCTAATATTTAACAAAGGTTGTCTATCTAAGGTAGAAAACTATCGCCTATTAGTCTCACATCCATCCTCTGCAAAATATTGGAAAAGATCATTAAATCTATCCTCGAAACCGAACTGCATTCATTAAACAGTTTTGACCACTCCCAACACGGTTTCAGGCAGGGCTACTCAAAGACATCCAACCTTACTGCATTCTATAATAACATCAGCCATGGTATGGACTCTAACACACCAATGGATGTCATTTTGTTAGATTACAGTGAGGCCTTTGACAAAGTGTCACATAGAATACTGATTAACAAATTGTCCCAGCTGGGACTCCTATCAATTTGGTTAATTGAATAGAGAGCTGGTTGTCATCAAGAATACAGAGGGTTAAGGTGAAGGCGTCCCTCTGAAAAAGGCAGGGTTATAAGTGGGGTTCCCAGGATCGGTTCTCAGACCATCACTGTTTAACATCTTCATATCTGACATGCAGATCAATTCATGCAATACCCTTTCAAAGTCTGCAGATGATACTAAATTGGGGCAAAGGTTGACACTAGCACTCATTCCTCCAAATGATTAAGGACTTGCAAACTATTGAATCTTGGCACATCTAAATGAGATGCCATTTAACATCAAGAAATGCACTGTTCTACATTTTGGAAAAAACAATCCCAAACAGTCATATAATTTAAACAACATACCTTTAAAAATTGTTAATTTCAAGAAAGACCTAGGAATCATTGTGAACAATAAGCTGACTTTCAATGACCATTGTAACAAAATAGTCACCACCTCTATTTATCTGCTTAGAAGGATAGACAGAACATTCATTACTAAAACCGAAGAATGCATCATTCCTTTATACAGAACATACTGTATATCCATCCCTACTCTGATTATGGGTCTCTCTTTGGAGCCCCAACCTGGTTAAGGACATAGATAGAATAGAAAAGATACCCCACCTAGCCCACCTAAGTTATCCCTAAAGGCTCTACAACACAGACCTTCATTCTCTTGAACAAAGGTGACTCAGAGGAGACCTCCTATTCCTCTTCAGAACCCTTCAGTCACCAACTTTAATAAGACAGTGTGGTGTTTTTTTCATAGAAAGAAAAATTGTACCAAGACTGCACAACAAACAGCTCAATGTTGAAACAGCTAAAACAACCAAAAGATTAAATTTATTTTCCTTAAGTTCTCCAATACTGTGAAAGAAACTTCCCAGGAAATTGTAGATTCTAAAACAATTACTTCCTTCAAAATGGCATAGATGCCTGGCTCACTACTAGCTTAACATGAGAAACAATGTCACACAAAATTGTGGGGACAATCTAGATGGGCTTCAGCCTCCTTTGTCCAGAAATACCAAGCAACTGAGTAACCGAGAATATTTGACATTGTGCAGTCCCCACCACCCCAACCCCATCCCCAGGCCTACCTGCACAGGTTGCATGACCTCTGGCTTACCCACCATGGGAGGGCTCCCCAGGGGACTTGGAGAGACTGAGATCCCAAGTCCTGGCCTATCATTCTGGGCTTCTGGAGACAAGTAGAAGTGGGTAGCTGCTGGTATCATGCTGTGTGGCCTGAAGGGAGTTTCTGCCTTAGGTTTCCCCTAGGGAGTGGACATGCAATGCTGTCATATTGAAACCATGTGCACTTCCACACATGGAGCACAGATAACTTCCACTCTCCTTCCCCACTTCTTGCAGTCCCCAATCTTGCAGTGCCAGGCTCCCCACCTCCAGCCATCACTAGAGGGCAGGAGATTGCCAGGTGCTGCAGTCCACCCTCCCAGAGGTGGAGAGCAGTCCATCAGTTACTCGAGCCTCTTTCCTCCAGCTAGCCTTGTGATGCCAAGGGCTTGTTCTGAATCTGGATCATCACCCGCAAGCAGTAGTGCTACTGTTGTGTTGGTGGCCAACCTATGTTTTCAGATTGATGGTATCATAACTGATTTATATTAGGGTGGTGTAAAACTGTAACTGAATGTGCTTAATAGTCATAAACCTTCAAGTTGATCCAATTATTATGGTATTTTAATTAATGATGCCACGCTTGTTTTCATTGTTGTCATTAATGATGTGGAAAGTAAGCAGTTTCCATATAGAAAAGATCTAATAACCAGTGTGTATTTTAGTACAGTTTTCAAAAAGGCCTTTCATTCAAAGACTCAAAAATACTTTCAATGAGTAATGGAAAATAAAAGCATGCATGAGGTAGATGAAATGAGGAACAAAGTAATGAAGCTAAAGTAAGAAGAACAAAGGAACACTGAAGAGAAGCAGGGATAAGGAAGAATGAAATAGCCAGTAAAGATTCAGTGAAAACAGATGCCACTGTGTGAAGTCAATTATATGAACTCCTAATATAAGCATATCCTACTTTTAAGAACTTTTTCAAATCCAAATAAATTCATTGTTATTTTGCCTAATTTAGGAATGTATTTGTCCTGGATACAAAACATCTCACTTAAAAAATTGTTTTTGAGGAAATTTTGAAAAGTGTTTCTTTGTGAACTTAACAATACTCTTGTACAGATTAGAAAATGTTTAAAAAGTTCTGATACTGTTATAGTTGCAGAGAAAAATGTGTGATTTCATTATATGGTAACAATTGATTTTACATACATTTTTTGCTGTTTTTAACAAAGCCCTTTTATAATAACATCCCTCTAAGAATATTGTTGCTTGGCATTTAAGTTGTGCTTGTAACAGGCTATGCTCTTTGGCCTTAAATCAGTAGTGGAGGGCATTAGAAAAATAGTTTTTAAGGAAGCAGTTGTCCAAATGTGGGATTAGAGGTTGTTCCATACAGCAAAGGTGTGATGAATGAATGCCTGATCTCTGGTGGAGGCTAGGAGGATGTCTGGAACAGTGAGAAGATACATGCTGGGGTGGTGCCCTGAAGGTGGTAAAATAGATGTTAACGTGTTGGGTTTCCACATCAATAAAAAGGGTAAAAAGCAACTGTGTCGATGACACCAGTAACTTGCACACCAATCACTAACACAGGTCCCAAATAGGTGAATGGTGGCACGTGCCAAAAGAGGTGGAGTCAGAAATAGATTCCAAATACTGCTCAGGATTTATTCATACAAAATGGGGAAAGGGAACACGATCACAGGAGCACTTATCCTACTTTCCTATACAAAGAGAACTCTAAATCCAACGACTGTAACAGCTCCGCTTTATGAGCGGTCTATACTCTATACCCTGTATGAAGGTAGCTTTATGCACACTTGCTATAATCAACTGTAACAGCTCTGCTTTATAAGCTGTCTATCTACTGAGATCAGCAACTCACTATGCAGTTTTGTACTACTACCCTGAGGTGTACCTCTACCTAGGGCCTATTACCTGAAGTATTCTACTTTAAAGAACTCTAAAACATGTCACTATAAGACTCTACATCAATCATAAGAGGCAGTTCATGCATAGGTGAATTTCTCTGTTGTTGGGAAGAAATTGAATTAGGAATATGGAACACAAGGTAAACACTTAGCTGGATTGGGCTAACAACTAAGGGACTGCAGAGAGGATTTTGAAAAGGCTATGGGTTCTCCCTGCACCCCACCTCTCTAGGGTTGCCAGAATTTCAGAACAATGCAAAGACTTCCTCAGCTCAAAACCCACTGAGTGCCACAGGAATTGAAACACAACAGATCCAGCCACAGTCCACTTCTGGACTGCTGGGAGAAGAAGAAGAAGATACTGCACAACTGGCCACAACCCACATATTAACTGCCAGGAGAAGAAGAAGGAGATACTGACCACCCAGCCACAGCCCCTTCTGGACTATCGGACATGAAGAAGATACTGAACACCAGCCACAGTCCACTTCTGGACTGCTGGGAGAAGAAGAAGATAATGAACACCCAGCCACAGCCCTCTTCTGGACTGTCGGGACATGAAGAAGATACTGAGCACCCAGCCACAGCCCTCTTCTGGAATGTCAGGACATGAAGAAGATACTGAACACTCAGCCACAGCCCTCTTCTGGACTGTTGGACTCAAGAAGATATTGAACACCCAACCACAGCCCTCTTCCGACTGTCAGGCACGAGAAGATGCTGAGAAGATTGAGACTGATTCTCAGCTAGTGCACCTCTGGAGAGACGTTCATATGCAAATTCTACTGCTTTGTTGACTGAGATTAAATAGAACTGTGTTAAAAGATTAGCCTTGTTAAAAGGGTACCATCCCTATACCAGAGCTCCTTGTGCTGTTGTGAAAAGCACTGTGGGATACTGGAGGTCTGATTTCTGGACTGCCACAGTATCATCCCCACTATCTCATTGTTAACCACACTCTGCACTTATTAGTGCAAGTTTTGCCTGTTTTAGCCCTGCAAACATCCAGGGTGTGCCTTTTAAAGGCTACTTGTACATTTTAGACTGAAACATGATCACGAAACCAGAAGTAGTGCATTTAGGCACTTCTGGTTCTCGACTCATAAAGACCCACACTAGTGAGTTGGGCAAGTGTACATGGGACTGCATGCGGAGACATGCACAGAGACACATGCATCTCAGTGCATGTCTCACCGTGTCTCCGGGGACAATGGGAATGGGCCCAGAGACTCTGCAACACTGAGTCAGTGTGCCAGGAACTGAAACAATACATTCTCCTTGGCTACTTGCACCATCACAAGAGCATAATGAAGAATGCTAACAAGTGTTGCTCCTCATGCCAAATGTATGCCATTGGCAAATAAACACCAACTTTACCTGTGATAGATGCTTGTTAGTTAGTACCCTTCAGTAGGAAATTATACTCCTCCAATCTAAACAAATAAAAATACTGACATTAAAGCCCTGGAGGAATACATAGACCAAATGTCATCCTCCTGAAGGCTAATACATCCTCCATCCTAATGGTGGATGCTGCCATTATTCCTGAATCTCACCTCAATATACCACCCACCCCATATTAGGAGAACACCGAGCCACTACTTCCACCCCTAGTCTCTGCATCCACCTTTCAACCACAGTGTACAAAATAGGTAGATAATTGGGTTACAGTTCCCCAAACCAAGCCTAAAAGAAGAGGTGTTCAAACACCTGTCAATACCCCTGCAATTCCATTGCATAACTCTTTGAGCACTTATCACTAATTACTGATGAAGCAATAAACGTTAGCCTAGATCTTGGCACAAATTTTGAAAATACCATATACCCTAACCACACATTATCTCTGCCACCTAGTCATCAGAATTCTGTCCTGCAGACTCAAACACCAGTGCCCCCCACTGTAATTCAGGTGGAACCCTCCAAAATTGACTCAATGACTGAACGGGTTTATGTTCTGGGAGATTCCATTACAAAATACATCGACCAGGCTCTCTGTAATCCAGATAAAGAACACCGAACCAGCTCAAGTTTCCCAGGGTGAGGGTTTCAGACATAACATCTATGGAAAAACAATACTGTCACCAGCTGGTAAAAAACCTAGTGGTCATTCACGAGGGACAAATGACATCATCAGAACTCCACTACAACAACTTAAGCAGGACTACATCTCCCTTTACAACATACTGGTAGAAAGGGGTGTAACATATGCCTGTCTGAAATACTGCCAGTCCCAACAGCCACATATCAAATCACAGCCAAAATGAAAGCCTTGAATGAATGGCTATGCAAATGGTGTTATCGGCAGAATATCTCCTGTCTTATATTGGGAAGAATTCCACAACAAACCGTCCAATTTTGTTGGGATGGTTTGCACCTCAGCAGAAGGGGTAGTACACTATTGGGATGCAAGATTACTACATTTATTAACAACCATTTAAACTAATGGCAAAGAGGAAGAGTGGGTTAATACCCAGATCTCTTATTACAAATACCTATTCACCACACCATAACCACCATAATGTTTTATACCTTAATGTCCATTCACTTAATATTACCAAACAAGCTGAACTACAAATTAAGGTACAGTCCCTCAACTTGAGACTAATAGCTATAACGGAAACCTGGGGCAACTCTGATAAAAAATGGATAGTTGAAATCCCCAGATTCAAATACTATTTCAAAATAGAACAGATAAAAGAAAAGGGGAGGTGTGGGTATATATATCAGAAATGACATCCCATCTTTTGAGTCATCAGCTAATATCCAGTCAGAGAGCATATGGGTACATATTCAGCTCATGGGCCTTCCCAGATTTTGATTGGCGCTTATTCCTACCCTCCGTGAGATATTAATCAAAACAACAAGTTAACTAATGAAATTTCTCAATAAGCAAACAAGGGCATGGTCCTCATTTTCAGGGACTTCAATCTACCCTCCATAAACTGGGAGGCCTTAACAGGCTTAAACCAACATGACGAACAGTTACTCACAACCATTATAGACTTGGGCCTTAGCCAATTTATTAGGAAACCAACTCAGGGAACAAACATTTTAGATCTTGTCATAACAAACTTAGAGAGTTTCAGAATGATCTTCAGATCTCTGATCCCTTGGTAACAGTGACTATGTCATGAACATGTCTATATTTTTACTGTTTCCCATCACCACCAACCCAAATTTAACAAACTTAAAATTAAGCAATATGATATGGCAGATTTTCATAAAATTAATGAACAATTAAATGCTATACAGTGGATCATGTTCTTCCCCTAACATCGAAGAAGCCTGGGATTTATTAAAGTCAAAATCCATGAATTGGAACAACTATATGTCCCCAAAGGAACAAATATAACACCAAAGAAAATTCCCGCTTGATTTAATGGATCCATCAAAAACAAATTACATGTAAACAAAATTATTCTCATTATTAAAAAATTTCCATGGATCAAAATGAAGACATATTAATCAAATATAGGGAAGTCGTTAAAATATTTAAAACTCATTAAACTACAAAACACAACCTTGAATTTCAAATTGCACACACAAAAGACTCATACAAAGCCCTATATTCTTACTTAAACAATAAAAGGGGAACAATCGATTGGTGGGACCATTAATCATAAATAACACGATCATCACTTGATATTGAAACAGCTACTGTGCTTAATGAATATTTTTGCTCAGTATTCGAGCACAATGATTTACTGACAACACCTAAAATTTATTTTTCCAGATCCATTGATTACAAGGTGTCACTATATGACACCCAGAAACTATTAGGAACATTAAAACAAGCAACAAGCCCCAGTCCTGACAACATAAACCCCAAATTCCTCATAGGAGCAAAAGAAACCATTATCCTACCACTAACCATTATTTTTAACAAATCACTTCATGAATCTAGAGTTCCACCTGATTGGTTGACTGCTACTGTCACCCCATCTTTAAACAGGGCTCACACTCTAAAATAGAAAATTACCGACCAATCAGCCTCACCTCAATCCCCTGCAGACTAATGGAAAAATAATTAAGTCTCTAATAGAAGTAGAAATGTAGTCCTTGAACATTATAGATACAACACAACATGGGTTCAAATCAGGTTTCTCCTGTACTACCAATCTGCTCTCCTTCTATAACTATATTAGCATAAGCCTTGATTCCAATATCCCTGTCGACATTATTCTTCTCTTGACAGTAAAGCTGCTCAACAAAGTGTCACATGCCATCCTGGTAAATAAGCTCCTTTGTCTAGGTTTCTCACCTTCCATTGTCTCATGGATAAGCAGTTGGTTAAGTAACAGAACTCAAAAGGTTAGGGTAAATGGTGCATTATCAAATATGGAAAGGTGTCTAGCAGTGTTCCTC
The DNA here is from genome assembly GCA_016271365.2 of Neoceratodus forsteri. Classification (NCBI taxonomy): domain Eukaryota; kingdom Metazoa; phylum Chordata; order Ceratodontiformes; family Ceratodontidae; genus Neoceratodus; species Neoceratodus forsteri. The sequence continues at coordinate 1,877,503,351 of CM057456.1, forward strand.
AGGGTTTCGCCTTGGGACAAACTCTCTTTAATATCTTTATCAGTGATATGAACATTTCATCTCATAACATCTTAACAAAATTTGCTGATGACACCAAACTAAGGGTAAGGTAAATAATGAGATTAACAAAAAAACTATTACCAGACCTTGCATCCATAGAACACTGGACGATACTAACAAAATGCACTTCAATGTTTCAAAATGCAAAGTATTATACATGGGAAAAAATAACCACAAACAAACTTACTTCCTAAAAATATTAGCATTAGAGAGTCAAACACAGAAAAAGATTTGGGGATATTAGTTAACAACAAATTGTCTTTTCCATCCCATTGTAACAAAATAGCTAACCATGCAAATGTACTTCTTCATAGGATAAACCCCACCTTTATTTCCAAAACAGAACAATGTATTATGACCCTATATAAGTCCCACTTCAGGCCATATACAGATTACGGATCACCATTCTGGAGTCTGTATTTGCTCTCAGATATCAAAAGAATAGAACAGATCCTGCATAGGGTGACCAAACTTGTTTCTCATCTTACCCACCTGGACTATGATACTAGACTTCGCAGACAGGCCTATCTTCACTTAAACTTAGAAGAACTAGGGTGATCTCCTTCAGTTGTTCAAAATCCTCCAATCACCGGTCTTAATGCAACAATGCAATATATCCTATTCTAGCAGGAAGATTGTAGCCAGGTTACACAGCAAACAACCTGAAGTTAACAGAGCTAATAACAATAAAAGACAAAACTTCTTTACAATCAGGGCACCCAGGCTGTGGAATACACTGCCACAAGATATAGTAGATTCCTTACAAATTACATCTTTTAAAATAAACTAGATAAATGGCTACTTAACTAAAATGGGGTTAATGTTCCACTTATGTGGAGGACAATCTGATGGGCCACAGCCTTCCTTTGTCCGCTATACCAAGTAATCAAGTAACCAAGTAAGAAAGAAGTCTGGAATGTGAAAGAACAACAGGGTTCTGGGCATCAAGGCCAGACGAGCCAAGGACTACGAAATAACAAACAGGACGATGATGCAGCATATTGTGGCAGAAGATCTGGACGGCACTTCGATACAAACAATAATACAAGAAAATGGAAGGTACCTTTGTACTGAGCCAGGCCATACACTAGGAAATGGAGAGTGGAAAATAATAAACAGGACATTGCAACTGAGACGACTGTGGCATGGTTCTTCAAAGGTCTGCTGCTGGCTGCTTCGAGATGCACTGAAGATGATTTCTGGAGTACTGAAGAATATTGATCTGAATACACAATGGTGAAAGGATTCTGAAACTTACTGAAGACTGATTTGAACACCTTGTAACAATTATTGTTGCAATGGTCAATTATACAGTCTCAATATCCAGACCACAGTAAATATACAGGCAATGCACTTTTCTGGGTGAATCCTAGTTCTGGTGGACCTAACTAACGAGGTCCCACTAACTAGATCAGGTTCTTCCTGTTACTGTAGTTCTGTATGGCTAGCTAGACTCCCTAAACATCCAGGGTCACTAGTGCTGCTGGGCCCCTATAACACCTGAGGAATTTAAATGGCTAGCAGTGGGCCTAACCTGCCCTTTTAAATAACAGTGCAACTTGGCAGTGGCCCTGACTTTGCCCGTTTAATTGCTGTGGGCCTAACTTGCCCCTTTTAATAGCAGTGGATCTAACTTGCTCCATTTACCCTTAACTTGACCCTTTAATAGCAGTGAGCCTAACTTGCCCTTTTAATAGCAGTGGGTCTATCTTGCTCCTTTTACCCTTAACTTGCCCCTTTAATAGCAGTGGGCCTAACTTGCCTTTAACTAGCAGTGGGCCTAACCCACTGTCCCTTGCGTCCTGGGCTTCCTATTGCCCTTTAACTTTGCTGGGCTTTTCTGACTGAGCCCCTTGAGCACAGGCCTGTCTATAGGCTGCTTTAAATCTTGGACCTGGATGCCCTCACCAAACAATCACTGGGCTCTCCTGTATAGGCCTTTTTAAATCCTTGGGCCTCCTTAAGCAGGGCCCTTTAAATCGCTGAGCCTCACTTAGGCTGGGTCTCTTTTAAATCTACTGATCCCTTTCTGGACAGGGCCCCTTTAAATCACTGGCCTCCTTCTGGACAGAACCCTTTAAATCTCTGGGTCTATTCCAGTATAAGTCCCTTTTAGTCCTGGGCCACCTTCTCTTACTCTGGCCCCTATAAATGAACTAATCCTCAATCTACATGGGGTTTTCCACCCTTTAATAAATATTCATGAGCACCCTCTGTACACTCACTGCTGGCCCTCCCTGGGCATCACCACGCCAACTGAATATTTATTTTTTTAATTCGGCCTCTGATGGCCTTTCCCCTGCAGCTCCGAGCTACCCTGAAGCTCTTTTGCACCTAGCACTAATGAAATAAAAATAAACTTCTTTCATTGTTAAGGCAGGCAGCATATTGCAGTGTGCTACTGCTGACTCACCACACCACTGGGAGACAGAAGATGTAGACTGGAGGTGGAGGTGCTGCTCACAGAGGGAGCGAGGAGTTGCAAGCAGGTACTGGACAGCAGGGACCTTGCAAGGTCCTGGGGCAGCACGAATGATGCGGTAGCACTACAGCCACCTCTGTGGGACTGAAACAGTACTTTTAAATTAAATTAACAAAATGGGGCACGAAGTCCTTTCCGGGAAACAGTGGACATTCCTCTTCTTTCTGGTGGCTCACCATGGCACCATGACCAAACAACACATACAAGTAGCTACTCTTCAGTGACTGGAGGCAGAGGGGCACACAGAAAAGCCCTCAGTGACAGCTTTAGCCCTGGGCATCACCATGCCCACTGAATATTTATTTACTTAAATTGGGCCTCCAATGGCCTTCCCTGTGGTTCTGAGCTGCCCTGAAGCTCTTTGTGCAAAATGCACACTTTTAAAATAAATAAACTTTTCTTTCTTTGTTTAGGGCAGACAGCACTTTGCAGTGTGCTGCTGCTGACTCACCACACCAAACCAGTGATGCAGACAGGAGGTGGGAGGTGATGCTCACAGAGGGAGGAATTACAGGCAGGTAGTGGACAGCAATGGACCTTCAGGGTCCTGGGGCAGCCACGAACAATGCGGCAGCACTACCACCACCTCCATGGGATCAAAACTGTACTTTTAAAGTAAATTAACAAAACAGGGCACAAGCCCTTGTGGGGAAACAAGCGGGGCATTTCTTTTCTTTCTGGTGGCTCACCACAGCACTGTGGACCAAATGACACATGCAGGTAGCTACTCTTCGGTGACTGGAGGCAGAAGGGCACACAGGAAAGCCCTCAGGGACAGCTTCAGCCCTCCTGGCAAGCTCTTCTCATCCCTCCTCACTTTCTGTGTCTCTCTCCTCCACAGTCACCATGCTTCTCCCTAACAGATAATTATTTTTAAACAGTAACATTTTGGGTTCTAGTTCTGAAGGCATGGCAGATGCCACACACTGGGCATTCCATCTGCTCAGCCTGGCATTCTATTTGCTCAGTATGGCATTCTATTTGCTGCAGCAGGCATAAAGGATTAACTTTTGCATTATTTTCTGAACTAGTTACAATATTTTAGACAGTGTTTGAACAGGCTTTGATGCTGGCATCTTAAACTGGGCACTTTGGTATGTTTGGGGCACCTTTCTACTGTACTGAGGCACCTATTAAAGCTGAGCACTTTTCTATTTTTTCATTTCTGTGGTGCCCCAACTCTGGGGCACTACACTAGCATAACAAATGAAAGATAAGGGACAGGAAAGAAAGGGTCAGGACTATAAAGAATTGTGTGAATTAGTCCATTTTACAATCATATGTCATAGAAGATAGGCCATGAGAACTGTAGGTATGTGTTTTTAATATAGGTTGTTGGTGATAAAGATTGGCTTTCATCCCATGTGGCAGGCAGCTATGGTAGTGGGACAGACATTTTAGGCCTTCATCAAAGGGCAGTTAAACTATTAGGGAAGGTTGAGGCTAGTGTTATCCAACAAGTGGAGACTTAGTAAACTGTCCCTGTCTATAAGGAATACTTAGGAGCTGGGGTATCATAGAAGGTAGAGCCACACACTCGAGAGTGAGTACCAAAACTGATAGGGTGAAAGTTCAGTTTAAAGTTATCACAGGGAACTAGCAAACTAGGATCAGCCAATGAACAAAGGATGGACAGCAGACAAGGTTAAAGAGCTAGTATGCTGCCTAAAACTAATATTAGTTTTTGAAAGCAGTTAACCATTAGCTTTTACATCTAAGAAATGTGTTCTTTTCCCTTGGACAATTAGAATATTGTTAACCTGATGTTAGTAGGTAAGATGTATGGAACAGCACACAGCCTGGAAGCTGACGTCTAGTTTTATTCCCTACACTACATCATCAGCACTGTGACCTCACTGACTATGACATCACAGATGACTGACCTGGCAGCTTCTGAGTGGCTATTCCTAAGCACCAGTGCTGTCACAGTCAGTGAACTCACAATGCAAATGATATAGTGAGGGAGATAAGAGACAGCTATGTCAGCTGCCAGGCTGAAAGCTGTTCCACACATCCACCACAATATTATCACATAGAAAATATTCTAATGAATAAAAGGAAAAAGAAAATACTTCAGAAATAAAAAATTACAACCTCTACTTCTTAAAATGTATCATTTTCCTGTCTGTCTGTTTCAGTTTCACTAGCTCTTTAATAGAGGGTGTCTAGGTAACCTGTGAGGATGGCGACCGCAATTGAGTGCTTTCAAAAGGGCAGCTCAATCACAGCACCTGTTCACAGCACTACTGAGCAGGGAGGGAGACCGAATGGGGGTTTGAGAATAAAGCGACAGGATGTCATTATATGTACACGCATGTGGGGATGAGCGAGCACGCTGTGCAATGGGCTGAAGGAGAGGGAGGGTTTGTGGGATGTAATGCGATAGCTGGCTGCCGAGTTGTCTGTGTGGTGTAGTGGGTGGGTGAGCACTGGGTTTGGTCTAGGCATGGTCACTTTAATGTGCTCTGTCTGGGAATTTTTTGTTTTGTTTGCACCCCAACGTGCACCCCCTGGAGTTAAGAATCCTTAAGTAGGGGGTATGGGACTAAGCCCCCATGGGGGAGTGCGGGAACAGCCCCCTGCACAAATAAAAAAGTAAGTCTCCTGTGCCCTTTTGCTTTGTGCCAGTAGTGTACATCGCCAAAATTGATTTTCAGCAATGTACACTCACCCTAATGGCGATCTCCTTTCTATAGTCACTGTTATCACATGGAACCGGTGTCTACATAAATGCCAGAAGCTTTGGATATAAAATGAGTAAGCTTCAGGCAATGGCAGCAGCTGGCATCCCAGATATAATGTAAGTGACAGAAACATGGGAATCACGTAACATCAAACTGGAACATCACTGTCCCAGGATATGCACTATTTAGGAGGAAGAGGGAAAGGGAAGAGGAGGAAGAGGAATGCACTGTACATTAGAGAAAGTATCAGAGTGATGGAGAATAAGGAGACATAAGGTTATAGAATCACTATGGGTGCAACTTAGAGTGGATGGGAGGTTTAGGAGTGATCTACAGGACCCTTAATCAGACAAAAGAGGTGAACAGGGCTCTAGACAAAGAGATCAGGAGGCTGTACCTGGAAGGGTAGTAGTCCTGATAGAAGACTTCAACATACCAGACACTCAACTTGAGCATCCAAAGGTGTCAAGCACCAGAAATCAGTACGTTTAGACACCTTCCATGACTGCATGCTGACTCAACTAGTGGAGGACCAGACTAGGGATGGGACTATTCCTGACCTAGTTCCAACCAACCTAGACCATACTGGGGTTAACAGAGGAAGAGCTGCTGGGCTCTAGCAACAACACAATCGGGTTTTACATAGTCATAAAATTAAAGAGGCATTTTACCCGACAATTGTCCTAGACATTAGGAGGTCTGACGTTTGGGAGGATGGAGGAGGAAGAGGAGGAGGAGAAGAAGCTAAGATAAAGGGTTGCAGGCCAAACAGTCAGAAGCAAGCTCTGCCTTGTCAAGATAAAGGAAGCCAGTAAGGCAGTGAGATGGGACAAGACAGCCAGTAAGGCAGTGAGATGGGACAAGGCAGTGGGACTACATACTCCAGAAAGGTGAGGTAAAATGACAAGGCCTTCTTTAAGTGTATCAGGCAAAGGAAAGAAAACATAGACACATAGATTCTTACAGACTGAAAAAGACTCCTGGTCCATCCAAAGTGCCCAGTTCCTACTTAGGCCCTCATTAGTCTAGCTGGCTAGGCTTCTAATGGATCAATCATTCCATGTTTCCACTTGATATAATGCCCTCCCAGATGTATGCCAACCCTTCTGCCATCAAACTTACCACACTGCCAAAACCAACTCTATTAAAATAATTAAATAGATGAAAACCATTAAAATTATACAGTGTACCTTTCAATTGAAAATAGACCGGGAAAAATTGGAAAGCTGGTCCAAGGCTTGGCAACTGAAACGCAATGCGAAAACATACAAGGGCATGCACCTAGAAGGAGGAATCTCAGGATCAAATACTGGATGCAGGAGTTATGATGAGAACAGACCTCAGAAGATAATGATCTGAAGTTAATAATTAATGACAGCCTCAAGACCTCAGCCTAGTGCAATAAAGCATATACAGTAGGAAAGCTAGCAGGATGCTGGACTGCATACAGTATGAAGGTCCTTCTCCAGCAGACAGAAAGAGGTGATCATATCCCTGTACAGGTCTTGGAGAGACCACATCTGGAGCACTACGCGGAGTTCTGGAACCTCCCTAAAAGGGATTTCCTGGAGCTGATCCAGAAATGAGTAATTCAAATGATTTATGGCCAGCAGGAGAGGACTTATGAGGGAAGACTGACCTCAATATTTATCCACTGGAAACCAGGAGAGAAAGAGAGAGAGAGAGACCTGATTGAAATCTCCATGTACCTGAAGGGTATAAACAGGGTGGATAGCCGTCAGCTGTTTAAGCTTAGTGAGGAGTTAATCACAATAGGACACAACTATAAGCTGGCGATCGGAGGATTTAGGAGGGACGTGAAGAAATATTACATATTAATACATGTAGTAGTGTAGTGTAGTGTGTGTCTTGCAGGATATGAACATTATATCATTCTGTTTGGGTGAGAGGATCACAAAGCAAAGCTGAACAGTTCTGTCAGCCCAAAACAGCTGTTAGATAATTTTCTTATCCTGTAAGAAACACACTACACTCTACATAGTAATATATTATGAAGCAATCTAACTGCCTTGAACAAAAAAGAGTCAGAGTAATGTTATAGAAATAACCTTATTTTCTTTTGTTTTGTGCCACCCCCTCACTTACAGCAGTACATGGTAAGTTCCATCCTACATATTTCAGGACATGCTGACACAGCTTACATGGCAAGTAATGGCAGAGGGCTATAATGGGCAGCATAACAACTCTAAAACTTAGTAAACTTTGTTTTTAACAATGTCATGCCAGACTTAATTTTAAAACTGGAAAAATAACAAGGTAAACAACTGCTATATTAACCACAACTAATATCTGAAAGTGATAAACACACTGAATTTCATCTGCTTTGACAGCATCACCATGGCTGACTGCAGCAGCACGAGGAACAGAGTGCATACAGGATAAGAGGTACAGTAAAGCAGCACACTGACTGGCTGTGGCAGTTAATACAATTCTTCAAAGAGAGGGTGGCAGAAAATGGAAGTGTCTGCCAGTGGAGCTGGTCAATGTTAATACTGTGGCACACTTTAAGAGTGGCAGGAGAGACACATGTAACTGGCAAGGTTGATGGCAGATGGGTTAGAGCAAATAGAGGAAAGGGTTAGTTCATATGGAATTGTAGGTTAATTTCTTAGTGAGGGTGGGGTTGGAACCTGACAGACTGGATGGATGATGAATCTTTTCTGTCTATAAACATATCTGTATTTACTTTTATATTACTAATATGCACAACACACTTATTTTAATGTATATGTGTGTGTGTAACTGTGTATGCTCCGCGTGTATTATGAACTACATTTCTTGGAAGTCATCGCAGGATCCTCTACTACCTCTTGTGTAATTATTTCATTTTCTTACGTTCCACTTCCACTGTTTTTCAGTGCTGTATCTTGTGCTTTCAGTTACTCTGTGCCTGATGAAAGTTGTCAATTTTGTATTTGTTTATTGCAGTCCAGGGCCAGATATTCAAAACCTTACACCAAGGGCAAGCTGATAGTACAGGAGTTGTGCCCCAATTGTCATGAAGTTGCAATATGCAAAAGGCCAAATAGGGCAGAGCAACAGAGTAGTCACCAGTGCTAAAAGAGAATGTATGCACAGGGCAAAGTGAGGGGCAGGGTATGGACACAGAGGCAACAGGCAACATGGCTGTGTGCAACAATAGCATGATGGTGCACCTGATGGCAGCAATTATTGTGGAGGAAGAGAGGCAGAAGGCCACCCTGGTCACTCCATAGCAGCAGAGGAGATATGCTGCAAACAGATGGTACCAGCCATGACTGTCCTTCAAGACACTCACAGATGACCACCTAGTGGGCTGGTATCATCTCAGTAGGGCCATTCTGAGGCCACTTTGTGAGCTCCAGCATGAGCAGCTGCAGTATAACACCCATCGCAGTGCAGCCATGACATGTAGTTGAGCAGAAGATGACAGCTGTGATGTGCTTCTTAGCCACAGGGTCCTTCCAGACACCAGTTAGTGATATCATTGGCATGTCACAGTCCACCACATCGTGCCTCCTGGCCCAATTTCTAGATGCCCTTCTGCCACAGGCTGGTGGGTTCATTGTATTCCCCAGCATGGCAGTGGAGCACAGAGAAACAAGGCAGCAATTCTATCTGGTTGTGCATCTACCATCAGTAGCTGGTGCCACCGACTGCACCCATGTTGCCATCCAGGCACCCCTGGAAATGTGGTGGATGCCTTCCTCAACAGGAAGGGGTACCACTCCATCAACTGCCAGGTGGTGTGCATTGCAACTGGATGCATCATCAGTGTCATGGACTAGCACACCGGCAGTGCCCATGACACCTTCATCTGGAATCAGTCACAACTCTGCCAGGCATCTGAGGGTGGACTAATATCCAGTGGACAACTTGTTGGTGAGTACATGCAACACTTCCCCAAGCCACCTAAAGGGGGTACACTGCCACATACAGCACACACATGCCACAGCCGGGGAGGGAGGGTGGGGGAGATATACAGGTGCACAGGATGCACCACAGAGTAGGGACTGCCATGTGGATGTGGTCAGCTACATTTTTTATTTGTTTATTCATTTGTTTATGGGGTAGGTGCACTGATCCCATGGGCCATTTTCAGGTGTGACCCAGGATACACAGATGACACATACAACAAGATATACACTACAATTGTGCATACGAAAGGACATACATTACAATTCAAAAATAATACAATTCCAGTAGCATAGGACAGGTACAATGGGTTTAGATAAAGTACAGTACATTTACAGCTGCAATACGATATATGCAAGGTTACATGATGAATGTGTGCTAATAAACTGTATAATTCTCTTTCAGGGGACAAAGGCTATCCCATGTGACCCTGGCTCCTCATACCAGTTGTTCAGCATACAAATGTGGCTGATGATACATACAATGAGGCACACAATGCCACTTGTAACATGATTGAGTTTGTCTTTGGCATGCTTAAATGCAGTCTGCTGCCTGTACCGTTCAGGTGGTAGCCTACAGTATCGCCTCAAAAGGCATATAGCATATTCCTAGCCTGTTGTATGTTAAACAACATGGTGCTGAATCGTGAAATACACCTGCTGGTACATGAGGAACATAGTGACAGTGACATGGAGTCAGGGATGCAGGGGATACTACAGCAGCTCAATAAGCATGACCCCCATATGGCCAAGAGGGCCCAGGAACATCAAGGCAACATTATCAGAGCCCTGACAGAAACAGGCAGGTGATGTTGTGGGGACTGTCATCCTGGGTGTTTGTGCCCATGCCTCCAGGTGGACAATGCTATGTCCAGGTCTTGCTCAGGGGTTCAGGAAGTTTCCTTGGTGTGACAGCATCACAGGAGTGCTGGCTGACCCTGACCTGCCACTCTATGGGGTTGATGTACACTGGGGTACAGCCCCGCCTAAGACCAGTGTACACTGGAGCAACTGCATTGCTGCCCAACCAGCCCAACCCCCTCACCACGACAGTGTGCTCCCTCATTGCTCCAGTCAGGTCCCCAAACATGTGGAGGAGGGCATCCAGGAACCTTTCCTCGCATGCCTGCAGAAGCAGACCAGTTCCTCACGCATTTCCCTAGTGAAAGTGACAAGCTTTCCATGTGTGGTAGACTGGGGAGTCTATGGCAGGCTGAAGCAGCTCCGAGACTCAATGGAGCCTGACTCTGGGGAACAGTGTCCTCTGGAACAGTACATACCTGTAGGCATGGCGCATGCCAGTTTGCAGTGGCCCACACCCTGGGTAAATGGCTGAGTTGGGAGGGCTTCGGTGGATGTGGAGACATGCACATGGTGGGATAGGGATGGCAGGAGACCATGTTGGCCACTCACGGCCACCTGTTGTATGGGGCAAATGGTGTGGGAGATGGAGAATGTGGAGGCCACACCTGTGGTGGTGGTGGTGATGCTGATGGTAGAGGTAGCTGTACCCGCAAGGGACCCTGCCATCACAGACATTACTGGAGCCCTGGCAGTCGACTGTGTGATGGCTATGATGGCCCTGCACCATCCTCCCAATGGCTGGGCAGGGGGTCGAGGCACGTTGGATGGTTAGAACACCCCCAGGGCAGCAATTGTGGTTAGATATTTCTCCAGGAGAATATAGGAGTCCTCATCATTGTCTGACAGTTCTGCCAACAGTGTGTCCAATGTCTCCTCCTCTTCCTCATCCCCCATGTGCTGTTGGCTGCCTGATGTGGAAGGGCCAGTGCCTTTCTCATCCAGCTCTTCCATGGTGTCACCATCCTGTGGTGTAGACAGAAAATAACACTGTCAGTGTGCCGCACAGTGGGCATGTTCCAGTGGTGGCACATGTACACCCATTATTCCAGTTTACATCACCCAGTGCCAGCATACAACAGGTGATTAAAACTTAAACATCCACACAACTAAAGTGGTCAGACAGCTATGGGTGGTTGTTGACCTGTATAGGCATAACATTACCCAACACCAATGTATCCCCACACACCACACACCTGCATGCCACCACCCAAAGTGAAGGCATAATTTACACACCAGTGACACACAGCACCTGTGTCAGCATGCAACAGCACACATATCAATAACCTTGGTAGCTGTGAAAGACATGGGGCATACACTCACGTATCTGTGCAGAATAGTACAAGACTGGTTGTCTGTGGCACATGATGCTGGGAAGATAATGCAGTAAACACAGCAGAATCTTGTGCCATAAAGCACATTATAAAATGAGTCTGAAAAATTCTGCCTTCTGATTAGCTGATAGGCACTTTTGCCTGTTGTAAATCCTAGCATCACCCAACAGGAAAAGGTGCCAGTCAGCCTCAGCTGGTACCCACCTGAAGTATATGCTTCCCCCCCTAACCTCAAACCCATTAGCCACCATCTTCTTTGCTGCTAAGAAACCACAAAACAAGCCATTCACTCTGAAACCACTGCTGAAGGATGCCAGCGCACTCCCAACCCGACATTCAAAATGAACGCCGCACCCTGAAAGTACCACTTAAATACATGTTATACGTTTTAGTGAAAAACAACACCTCACTGTCTAACTCCTCCTGCTGATGTTCCAACAGAGTGCAGTGCAAAAGTAGATGGGGACCAGTAGAAGTATTAAAATACTACATCGCTTGGTCGTAGGCGCTTGAATGAACAGGAGTGTCATTCACGCCTCCCACCATGCACATTAACCTAAACATATATCTTAAGAGCTTGAGGAGTACTGTATTAGGAAAGTGTTTGGCAAGATAAAATGAGGTCTAAAAGTTAAACAAAACATTGCCAAGACCTGAGCCATGATCTTCGTATACCCATATACATATGCAAATCCCAGTGGATGAGCATAAGCATAGCGGCATGCCAGGTATCAGGACTCCTCTTTTCGGCATGTTTTTGTAACTCTTAGCCCTCATTTTACTTGGCAGACACTTTCCTCAGTACATCACTCTTCCAACTCTTAAAATATATGTTAACCTAAATGAGAATGGTAGAACATGTACAGCACCATCCTCGAGCTTCACCACAGTAGGGGCTGGAGTGCTCTCAGTCTGCCAGTTTTAAAACAATAAATAAATATAGACTGAGGCTGGCAGAATCTTATTCTCTACACCCACAGCACTGAATGAACACCAGGGTATAGGAGAGGGAATTAAAAATAATGCCTCAAGCCATATCATTTTGGGAAAACATATGTGAGGCATTCTACCTGGCAACAGTAACCATTTTTTGAGGCATAAGAATACATTAAAAAACATTTAAAATGACAAAATAACTCTTTTCTGTATTTTTCTCAAAACTAAAGAGGGCATTGTATAATCATAATATCCCACTCCAGGGTGTGGGTTATGCTAGGATTAGCCCACGCCTAGTGTGTTTTTGCTCACTCAGCCTGCAGCCTCATTTAAGCCTTCATCAGGGGGTATGGCTAAGTGAGCAAACAGTGCAACATATATACCAATGGATGATATCATAAAAGTGCGACCATACAATAATGATTACAATTTAGATACAAAAGGTATACAAAAAACTTTTTTTTATAAAACCTCATTACAAAATTCATATATACATTAATCCTCATATTTACAATGTAAGTTACTAATGCATAGGACTGGAAAAATTCAGTTTATGTGAAATTGCAATTTCATTCTCATTTTCAAAATAGTTAATATATATTTAATCACATAAGTTCTATGGACAGAAACAATGGGGTTTGAAAAACTATAGGACTAAGGTACAGTCAAAAGAAAAGGACCAGAAAGGGTCAGGAGAATAGTATAGAAAATAGTGAAACAGTAAAACAATGACACTGTGAAAGGGGAGAGGGAGGGAGAGGGAAGGGTGTGTGTGGGAAGGGGGATGAAAAGAGGGGAGATGGGAGGAGGAATAATGAGAAGGAGGGAAGACAGGAAAGAAGAAACAGGAAAAATAAAAAAGAAATAAGAAATAAAATGGAAAATAAAAATGAATAAAAAGAAAACAGAAGAGAAAAACAGAAGGTGAGTGGACTAGAGAGACATATTTGTGTGATCACCGGAAATACTTCCATCCACTGAATGGTAGTAATACACCTCCATTGTGGTGAGGATCTACAAAAGCACAATCTCTTCTTGAATCCTAAAAATACCACGGGTCAACAGGTGTTGCAACCACTGATGGCTGAGGCCCGCCACCAGTGTTGTGCAGCGCACGGTGCCATGCCACCTTATTATCTTTAATATGGTGCCATAGGTCATTAAACCACTTTCTCACCACCTACAGGAAACTGACCTGGCCACCAATGGCATTGATCACTGTGGCTATCTCCCTCCATGCCACACAGACCATGGCATCTGTGGACTTGTGTCTCCCTGGCCTTGTAGGCATTGACCATTGTGTTCAGCTCCTTCCTCAAGAATTTGAAATTCTGGACCCTTGCTCTTCCACCAAGGCACCTGTTGGAGGAGGGATATGGGCAGTGGTCAGTGTCTGTTATGTAAGTAGTCTGTGTGTGTGTTGCTTGCCCAATCAACAACACGATAGCAATAGCATTAGATTACATGTCCCAGTGATAAAGGGTCTGAAACATCCCCCAGCAGCCTGTCCAGGCCCAACAATGGCCCTGCATGGGCATCATTAAGTGGAGGACAGCTGTCAGTGTATGTGCAACACTATACAAACCAGCAGCATCATACAAGGGCAGGCAGCAGCAAGACAGGTGGCTGATGCTACACTCACAGGTGTGGAGGCTACATGTATGGGTCACACTGACCTGTGACGTGGTTGGACTGGTGAATCCTATTGCCATGGGTAGTGCACAGCACAGTATGGGTACACGTCCATGTGATGCAGTGACTGGGACAGACCCTGACAACATAGAGCCTTGAGTTTAGTTTGGTCAGGAATGTTCCTCCCCAGATCATGTACTGCCTGTACAAGCATCACATCACACATGGCCAGCCATGTGTGTAGTAGTGTGAGAACTCCATGCCATTGGCACAGCGTATGTCCGTGACAGGACAGAATGACAGTGTTGCACAGTGTTAACGTTAGGACATCTCTGCCTGTGGGGTCTGGAGTCTCTAGGACAGCAGTATTCAGTGGTACCTGACAAACAATCTGCAATTACTGTTGGTTTCCCTCACAATATGTTACTGTAGTATGGTGTGCACACTGTGGCAGAAACCACTATCTGTGTATGGCATACAGAACACCTACTTGTGCTTGGGGTGCATGTCTCCTGGGATAACATTCTCCAGCCTAGTGTGTACAAAGTAGGGTTCCGCTTGCTGGTTGCAATTCCAGGTTGCTATGCAGGTGATGCTGTGGTCCCTTTAAATAGCCCAGTCAATCTACGCATGGTAATGCATGCAGATCGAGCCATAATGGCATGCTAATGTGTTTATTGCCTTCGACTCTACGGTGGCTCATTTGCATATCCATTTTGAATATTGCAGAAATTAGCACAGGGCAAATATTCTCACACCACAGCACTGCTCTAAAATATTGTGCTGGTGGTATTTGTGTTAGCCTTCTTGTGCTGCACATGTCGATGATGTCAATATTTTGGAGGTCATAGCAGTAGGTCATGCATGCACTCTGCAGGTCATTCTGCTTTATGCAGTGCTACTGTCATTAGCCCAGCACTGTCTATGTGTATAACAGATCAATAGTTACACCCATCAAAAATTGAGGTGTGACTATAGAACTGGCAGCAGTAGTGCATGGAAGACTGTGTACCCCTTCATTGTGTAAAATGACTAGCAGGAGAAGGTCTAGTGCTGTGGTGCAGAGTGACCAGCATTGGGGTAAGCTAGAACTTGCAAATCTGGTGGAGCTGGTGATGGCCAAGGAGGACCAGCTCTTTGGAGAGTTGTGGAAACCTGTAAGCCTAGGTGCGAGGTGTGGGCATTGGGTGCAGACTCCTCACTGCATGGGCAGAATCCCATGCAGTGGTAAGCAGTGTCAGCTCCACTATGTCGACCTGCTCAGGAGGAAAGATTCAGAGACATAGTGTGTGATGGCACTGTGCCTGCACCAGACAGGTGGTTTTTGTATGGCGTATTTTCAATGTGCATGACCAAGGGTGTGGGCAGACATAATCACTGTGTACATGTGAGTACTGTCATTGTAGGACATGTCAAAACACATATGCCATTTCTAAACATTGCCATTCAAATCCTGTGTTGTGTGATTATAAACTGCTATGTGTAGTAGTTTTTCTATATGGAAACACAATGTTTGCTTACTATATATATATATATATATATATATATATATATATATATATATATATATTCTATGCATAACACACCTCATTAGCTGTCAATCTTGGGATGAAGGGCGGTCCACGAGAAGGGATGGGGCAACCTTAAAGGTCTCATTTCCTGACTTTTTGTGTTTTAGCCCTAAATGATGCATTAATGAAGTTTTTGCATAGAATTTCCTTACTTTTGAGAAAGAATAGAAAAGTATAAAGTTGCACAAGTTAGTGGGAGCACAGCCTTTGGGCCCGTGCTCCCACCAACTTACAAATTCCTGCCTAAGATAAGAGTTCAAGTAATGAATATCATATGTATTACTGGCAGTGCAAATGGTTGGGAGTGGGGCCCACCACCGAAAGAAAGCAAATTGTCAGTCATCAGAGTGGCATAATTCAACACCTGTTTACATGTCAGACACCTAACCACTGCAAATTACCTCCATGGCAGTAACGCTTAGGCATGCTATAAATGTGAAGCCAGTACCACAATGCAGAATGTCATATGCAAAACATAAAGTGTGTCATGCAATATGGTGCAGCAAATGAATTTCCAACACCTAAACACCATAATTCACATGGGCAGCACATCCCTCAACACGCCCAAATTTCAATGTAAAAGATCAAACTGTTTCCGAGATACAAAATGTGAAAGTTTCAGGTTTTCATTCATCACACTGGCAGAATTCTACACCTATTAACATTTTGCACACCTAACGACTGAAAAGTACATCTATGGCAGTAAGGCTAGCTACCCTAGTAATTTAAAGCCACTACCACCATGGAAAATGCTGTCCGTATAATGTAAACTGCCTCACACAATATTTCTGCAACACATGTATTGTCTGACACCTAAGTACTATAATTCACATCTACAGGACATGCTGTCAACACTTCCAAATTTCAAGTTAAAAGACCAAACCATTTCTGAGATATTTAATTTGAAAATTGTTAAAATTGTGCTATCTGGTCCCTCCCAATCTGGCCATCTAGTCTCTCCCTTGCGATCAAAGATCGTGATCAAAGAATCTCATGATCAAAGAATTTGCAGGCTCACGATCAAAGAATAAAAATGTTAAAGCAATTTTTAGAGAAAATACATGAAACCACAACTATGACTCGACAGAACAAAGGCCCTGAGCAGATCCCACTCT
Organism: Neoceratodus forsteri; assembly: GCA_016271365.2. Lineage (NCBI taxonomy): Eukaryota > Metazoa > Chordata > Ceratodontiformes > Ceratodontidae > Neoceratodus > Neoceratodus forsteri. The sequence goes on from CM057456.1 coordinate 1,877,519,940, forward strand.
AGTTTGCCTTTAGAAGTGACCCTGTGCTGAGAAAATTTAATTTTTCATGTGGCCATCTAGTCATGTCCTCATGATCAAAGATCGCAGTCAAAGAATCTCGAGATCAAAGAATTTGCAGGCTTGTGATCAAAGAATTTGCAGGGTCACTATCAAACAATAAAAATGTTAAAAGTCCATTCTTAGGCAGAAATGCACTAAACCACAGCCATGCCTCAATAGAATGAAGCCCTCCTGAGCAAAACCCACCTCTCATTTGGCTTAATAAGCTAACCCTGATATGAGAAAATTTATTTTTCAAGTGGCCATTTGGTCACACCTCACGATCAAAGATCGCAGCAAAGAATCTCAGTATCAAAGATTTTGCAGGCTTGCAATCAAAGAATTTGCAGGCCATGATCAAACAATAAAAACTTTTAAAAGTCAATTTTAGGCAGAAATACAAAACCACAGCCATGCCTCAATAGAATGAAGCCTCCTGAGCAAATCCCACCTCATTTGGCTTAATAAGCCACCCTGAGCTGAAAAATAGATTATTTCAAGTGGCCATCTAGTCATGCCCTCGCTGGTCAAAGAATCTCACGATCAAAGAATTTTCAGACTTGGATTAAAGATCATTAGCGAGCCATGATCAAAGTATAAAAAGCTAAAACTCTATTTTTGACATTTTGAAAGAAACACAGGCATGGCTCGATAGAGGCAAGACCCTGAGCAAAACCCAACATAGTTTCACCTCCAAAGTCCCCCCGGCAGAGATATTTGAATTTTTCTAGACCACAAGCGATGGTGGCTGTCACGATCAAAGAATTCCTCATGATCTAAGATTCTTTGATTGTGAGCCTATAAATTCTTGATTGTGAGGTGGGACTAGATGGCCAAAACCCGCTCTTCTTTCATGAAAATAACCATATAAATTTCCCCATTGACATAATGGGAAATTAAAACTTTAATAACTTTTGAAAGGATTAATATTTTTTCAACAAATGGAAGTGGCATGTTCTTTGACACAAGCTCTTTCAGCTGAGCAAAGTTGCAGAGCAAGCACGCCACACAATGGCCACACAGCACCACAGACAAAATCACAAAAAGCTGCCCACATAACTGGCAAAAAGTGCATTTTCAGCATTTTGGTGTGCAAAAACTGTAAGTCCAACCAAAATGAAATTTGGCAAATTAAGAGATCTACCATGCCCCACCACAAATACCAAATTTCATGGAAATCCATTGAATGGGTCCAAAGTTATTAACATGCAAAGTTTGAGTTTAACTTAGAAGAGGCTTCATAACCATAACTATAGAGGCGCAATCATGTCCCTATAATATATTCCATGACCGAGCAAGCTGACATGCTACAGTAAAGTAGAATGGGAAGATTTAGGCTTCACAACCCAATGACACACCAAGGCATCTGTCAGACTGTGGAGGATTGGGGTGGTGTATGTGAGGGGGTTAGGTTCATCCCTTTGTCTAATTTCCTGACTTTTTGTTTTAACCCTAAATGAAGCACTAACACAGTTTTTGCATAGAATTTCCTTACTTTTTGAAAAAAATTAATATAAGTAGTAAAAACACGTATTGGTGTGAGTCGGAGCCAGCTCCCACCAGTTGCCAATTTTGCATAACAATATGCATCTGGGCCCACGCTCCCACTTATGCAATACTAGAGCCATGCAGCAGCACTACAGGGCACCAGGCCCTTGTAACAGTAATTTGCACATATCTTGGGAACCATAATAGCTAGAAAAAAATTCTAGCATCATTATAATCGTGACAGTAAGTACTTCACACAACATTGAAAGACTGTACCCATATCTCACATCGTTTCCGAGCTATGGACACTAAAAGCACTGAACAGACACTCTTTCAACCCTTGTGACAGTACTTTCACAATATCTCATGAACTGTGCAACGTGCAAACAAAATTCCACTGCAGGCTTACTCTACAATGTCAAATCTTTTCTAATGGCTAGATCACCTTAAGGTAATCTAAGCCATCTGTAACAAAAAGTCTGCATCTTGCTGTTTCGAGATAATGGCACTGAAATTCATGACACAGACTGCAATGTAATCCAGTGGGAAGAATGTCAATTCGTCATTGAATATCTCTGCAACAAATTATTTTCCCAACACCTAAACAGCATAGTTCACATCTCTATGACATCCCTCAGCACCCTGCAAATTTCAACAAAAGACCAAATTGTTATTGAGATATGGTCATCCCAATTTGGGCCATCTGGTCTTTCCTAGGGCCATCTGGTCTTTCTCATTAACATTCCAAAACTACAGATACATTTTCCCATAGGACATAATGGGAATGTCAAATTGTAATAACTTTTGAACAGATTCATTTTTTCACCAAACAAAAATCTGCATGTTCCTTGGCCCAAGCTCTTTCTACATCCCAAACTTGGACCAATAGGCCACACGGTGTCCGTGCAGCACCATGGACAAAAATGTGCAAAAGTTGAAAAGTGCATTTTTGTCACTTTGCTGACAAAAACATATGTCCGACTGAAGCGTCAATTTAGCAGATCAAGGGATCTACCACACCAGGCTGTGCTTTCCAAATTTTGTGCAAATCCGTTGAATGGTTGCAAAATTTATTAACGGTAAAATGTGAGGTTTAACATTAAAAGTGCCTACCACAATGCAAATGCTATACTCAAAATGTAAAGTCTATCATGCAATATCTCTGCAGCAACTTAATTTTTCAACACCTAAATACAATAATTCACATGTACAGGACATCTTCTCAACACCTGCAAATTTCAATTTAAAAGATCAAACCATGTCCGAGATATAACATTTTAAAGTTTGAGATTTTCATTGGTCAGAGTGGCAGAATTCTGCACCTGTTGACATTTTATACACCTAATGACAGAAAAGTACGTCCATGGCAGTAAGGATAGCTACCAATAAATTTCAAGCCACTACCACAATGCACTGTGCTGTCCAGAAACGAAACTGTGCTATGCCATCTCCACAATGAATGTATTTTCTGACACCTAAGCACCATAATTCACATCTACAGGACAACCCATCAACACCCTCAAAATTTCAAGTTAAAATACCAAACTGTTTCTGAGATATTTAATTTTAAAAGTTGTTAAAATTGGGCTATCTGGTCCCTCCAAATCAGCCATCTAGTCCTCCCTCCGGATCAAAGAATCTTTGATTGTCAGCCTGTAAATTCTTTGATCATGAGGAGGACCAGATGGCCAAACCCATTCTTTGTTCGCAAAATAACCTAATAAATTTTCCCATTGACTTATAATGGGAACTTAAAAGTGCTATAAATTTTGAATGCCTCAATATGTTTTCATCAAATGAAAAGTGGCGGGTTTGGCCAGTGAATCTCTTTCAAGCGAGCCATATTGCAGAGTGGCATGCCACACAACTACCACGTAGCGCCATGGGCAGTATCCCAAAACTGCCTCCAAAACTGGATAATTTAGCATTTTTAGTGTTTTGTGTGCAAAGACCATAAGTCCGACCGAAAGAAAATTTGGCAAATCAAGAGATCTACCATGCCTTACACACTTTCCAAATTTCAGGCAAATCCTTTGAACATGTCCAAAGTTATTAAAGCCCAAAATTTGACTTTAACATAGAAGTGATATCTCAACCTAAATACAGTGGCATGAACACACACTATAATAAATATATATATATATATATATATATATATATACATATGTTTATATTCATGGCAAAAGTCAGTTTAATGCATCAGTTAGAGTTGATCCACAGTGACAAAAGTGAGGAAATTGATTGTTAGGGTTGCCACCCTTGCTCACTCCACTCCCACACGCCCCCCACCAGCAGGCATCGGGTGTGCGTTGGGGTTATTGGCCATACTCACCCCATTCCATGTGTAAATAAGCTAGGTGGTGCAGTATGGAGAATGGGGTAGAGTTAGGACTGATGACCCAACGTACACCCTGATGCCTGTTGGTGGGGGCGGTGGGCGTGGGGTGCAAGGGTGGCAACCTAACACCAAATTTCCTCACTTTTGTTGCTGTGGAACAACTCAACTGATGCATTAAATGGATTTTTTGCAATGAATTTTCCTTCTTTTTGAGAATATGCACTATAAATAGTGAATGGAATGTGATGGTGGAGCGTCTGCATAATAACCATAACAGTCACTTCGCCAGCAAAAAACTGTATGACTGACTAAAATGAAAATTGGTAAGTGAAGACATGTACCATACCACAACATGTATAACAAATGTTATCTGTTTCTGTTCAATAGTTGCACAGCGTCATGCTGGGAAAGCTGGGCAGGAATGCTGAAAACAACATTTTTGCCACTTCGCTACACTAGAACCATATGTCTGATGGAACCAAAAATTGTTAAAGAAGACATGTACCATAGCACACTGTGTGTCCAGAATTGGGTGTACATCTGTCACTGATTGCACAGCGCCACAATCAAACAACATAACATGCACAATTCAGCAACCGTGAAGTGCCAGCGAAAAAAATGTCACAGTCAAAGATATCTTATAAATCTTTGTACATTCCAAATGCCAGGCAAATCAGATACAAGGTTCAGAAGTTATTGATGCATAATGAACCAAATTGTTATTCATCAGAGTGGCATTATTCTGCACCTGTTAATGTTTTGCACACCAAACCACTGCAAGGTACCTCCGTACCACTAGTGCTACCCTCGCTATAAATTTCAAGCCAGTAGCACCATGCAGATTGCTATGCACAAAACATTAAATGAGTCACACAGTATCTCAGCAGTGAATTAGTTTTACAACATGTAAACAGCAGTATTCACATCACTAGTACATCCACTCAACACCCTCCAAATTTCAGTGAAAAGACCAAACCATTCCAGAGATATTCAATGTTTACATTTCTGTACCTTTAAGAGTCTTCCACCATAAAATGGTGGAAATCACAACCTAAAATGCACTAAAATGGTGGACCTGGCAGATGAAAAATCTGTAACGTGGGGGGGCCAACTTCATATAGCAATAACTCTGGAATGGAACAACATTTTTCACCAAACAAAACTGGCATGCTCCTTCAACAAAGGTCTTTCTACTTGGCAAGTTTCAGATCAATCAACCACACACTGGCTGCACTATGTGTCATGGAAGACACTGCAGAAAAATAGCGAAAACATAATGTTTTGCACTACACTGCGTAAGCAAAAAAACACAAATGATAACGTTAGCACAAACGATGATGGCAACAGTGAGATAAAAGAAAATAGTAATGCTAATGGTGACTCAAATGCAAGCCAAACAGTAATGCACACAGTGACACAAACGGAAACAATAAGGAAAATGGTAAGAGAAACGCAAGCTAAAATGTAAATGAAAACAGAAATGGTAACGTGAACGCTAACGACAACAGAAACTCAAATGGTAACAAAACGGTAATGAAAATGTAACGGTAATAGAAACGCAAACGGTAATGGCAGTGGTGATGCAGAAGGAAAAGTAACACAGTCAACAATGGAAACACTACCAAAAATACAAATGCTAAGGCCAATGGAAATGCAAACGGTAATGAACATGCAAATGGTAACGTAATTGGAAATGCAAACAGTTATGGTAACACCAACGCGATGACATCAAAGGAAACAGTAACACAAACGGAAACACAAATGTAAGCCAAGACGAAACGGTAATGCACAAGTGACTAAAAGCAAACGCAAACAAAAAATGGTAACGGAAACACAAACGGTAACAGTAATGCAAACACAAGTGCACATGCAAATGCAAAGGGTAGCACACATGGTGACATAAATGGAAATGCTAATGCAAATGGTAATGGAAATGTAAGGGAAATGCTAACGGTAACAGTAATGCAAACTCATGCCCTTTTTTCTCCAAAAGGTGTATTCAGATGCACAGTGAATACAAAGAATGTATGCATAATAATGGCCCTCAGAGCAGAAAATGAGCACTTGGAATACTAAATGCCTTATATCTCAGGAACCATAAGACATAGAAAAAATTGAAAATCTAGTATTATTTTTGACTTTCCAGGCTAGTTTGCCTTTAGCCCCCTAGTGGGGACTACACATTCTTTCAACAAAAGACCTTATCGTAAACCGCTTTAGAATACGGCCCCGAAAGGCATGGCTGAAGCCAATGTTAACCAATGGGAAAAGTGATCAACTTTGGAGTGCTGTAACTTTACAGACCTCCATTATTTTGTCACCAAACCACTAAAAGGGACATCTGTGGGATCTTGGCTTCCTTCCTCCAAATTTCAGTCCAAAAGACCAAACCGTTGTTTTGCAGCAAGGTGGCAAAGATTTCCTATTGTTTTTGGTATAGTGTCATAAAGTAGTGCCACAAATCATGACACTCTAGCAAATGAAATCACAAAAGTGCTGCATATATAAAAGTACTTTGCGACACTACTTTTACAAAAATTTAAAAACTTATTTCTAGGGTGTTTTACCCCAAAAAAAGACATGGCTAGCATCCTCAGGGCTCGACTAGGTGAACACAGCAAGAATTGTGTCCCTAGAGGGTCCCAAATTTAAATGCCAAGCATTTCTGTGACCACCAACTGAAAACAAGATGACTGATTTGCTACACTACAAGGGTCATTTATGAAAGTAAAAGTGCATTTGTGACACTTTCAAGATATTTTAACTTTTCCCATTGACTATAATGGAAACTTGTTTTTGAATAACTTTTAACTGTTAAATATTTTTCACAAATCTTCTAAAGGTACATCGGGAATCTGGCTGCATGTTCTCTGAATGTTTCGGACTGATCATGCAAACCATAGGGGCCATAGGCATGAGCAAAGAATGCACAAAATGCATAATTTATGTGTTTTTGGCGCTCTGTAGCTCTGTAACCATACATCCGACCATAATGAAACTTGGCAGGTCCAGAGATCTATGGTACCAGACCATGCATTCCAAAATTTTAGGCAAATCCATCATACAGTGGCAAAGTTATTACACTGCCAAATTTCAGATTTAACCTTAAATGGGATACTCAACCTAACTATAGTGGCACTACTGCATTATACTATATATATATATATATATATATATATTAGAGGCAAAAACTCTGTTTAATGCATCAGTCAGGGCTGTTCCACAGTGACAAAGGTGAGTAAATTCGATGTTTAGGGTTGAAATCCCCGCACCCTGGCCACCCAACCGGCATCCTTGGTGCCGTTGGGGTTGTAAGCTAACTCTCACCCCATAACATGTGGAAAGAAGCTGAGGAATAGGAGAATGGGGTGAGAGTTAGGACCGACGACCAAAGCGCACCTTTGATGCCGGTTGGGGGAGCTTGAGGGTGCAAGGGTGTTTCTAGCAACAGTGAATTTCCTGTTTTTGTTGCTGTGGAACAACCCTAACTGATGCACTAAAACAGAGTTTTTGCCTCTAATATATATATATATATATATATATATATATATATATATATATATATGCATATATATATGCATATATATATATATATATATATACACACACACACACACACACACACATATGTAATAGATAAACCACTCTGAGGTGTGTGGTCATGCTCTGATATATGCATGCCTTGTGGTGTGTGTGCTACACACAAAGCCACAGGCGAGTGCATCAACCACCAAGGCGTGTGTATATCAGGCGCTATAGCATACCTCAGAGTGGTTTATCTATCTTATAAAATTTCAAAATTGGTTTGGAGGGGTAAAACTGCAGGTGTGTGGTCGATCTCTGATATACGCACAGTCATGTGATGTGTTCCAACAAATCAGCAGACATAATTTTTCCTACCCATTTTATATATATATATATATATATATATATATATATATATAGATACATGATGGACAGGAGTGTGATATACAATGGGACAGAGTTATGGCATATTTATTTGTTTGAATAAGTGGTTTTATTTGGTTCTGTGGTATTCTTCCACTGAATGTATGCTTGCTTTTTGGTATTCAGGTGTGTTTTCTAAATGGTAGTGACTGTTGTAATCTGATTGGTTGGAAGCACAAATGGGATTTCTTTCTGTTGTTTGATAGGTTGTTTTCTTAGTTGTACTGCATGATTGGATGTGTTCTGTGTGTTTGTGACATGTCATTGGATGATTTTGTTCAGTGGGCTGGAGTTTTGTTTGGCATCCTTTTCAGTGGAGTTCTCAGGAATAGTCTTTTTATGGCTGCAGACATTTTGCATGTACAAAAGGCTCATGTCATGTTTTCTGTCTGTGGAACTGGCTGAAGGTGTAAATAGTCTCCTCCGCCTTGCCCTCATCAATAAAATGCACTCCGCCCTCAAATAAATGCACTTCATGTTAGTCAATGGTTGCAGGGCATGATTTTCTTTCTTAACTGGGAGGTACAAGAATTGGAACCTGAGTAGTGGGAGGGAGCATTAGTTGTTTTTGATAAGATCCACCCCAACTCCACCTAAGCAGTCTCCTAAAGATCCACCCTACTTTTTTTGGTTCATGTGGGAGGGCTAGAGGTGGATTTGTAATTGTGGATTGATAAAGATCCACCCCACCTTCACCTGAGCAGTTCCTAAAATCCAGTTTTCTGTTGCAATCTGTCTCATATAGTATATTATTTTATTTCAGATTATAGCATATTATTTTCTCATATATTCTACCATATTATATCAGACTATACTATATGATAAAAGCGATTCCTCAATGTCCTGTTTAGAAATGCAGTCATAGGCGACATGTTGCAGGTTTAACTTCTATGACCTTTGTAGGATTGTTGACCTCGTTAGCACCAGTAACAAGGGTAAAATACTCTGCACAACAACTGCTTTAATTTAAAATTATATATATATATATATATATATATATTTTGGTAATCAGATCACTTGCTTATGGAAAGGTCATTAAAATACAAAACTCTTGTGACTAGTGTGAGTCCTTTCTAGGCCTCCTGGAATCCTAAAAAAAAAACTATGCACATTATTATTACTCTCTTGTGTGAGTAAAGCATATCTGAACACTGTGTAGGTCACAGAAGTTAAATCTACAAACTATGAACATTATTATTAAACTTCAGTATGAGTGAAGCATATCTGAACACTAATGATTAAATAGACCTGCACTCAGCGGGGAGGGTGTTACCCTGTAACAAAAAACAGTACCTGGAGGGTTTAAAGTCAGGTACAACCATAGCAAAGGATACCCTAATAATTGAAGGTCCACACTAATATTTACCTGATATTTTCTCCATGTAATGGTCACAGCAAACTTTACATGCCCAACTGGGCCAGGGAAATGCTCTCACATTGATCTTTCCCTGGCCCGTTGGGGCATGTAGTATTTGCTTTGACCATTAAATGGAGAAAATATCTGTTAAACATTATTGTGGATGGATCTTTGTTTATTAAGTACCCTGAGCTAGGGTTGATCTGTGACTTTAAGCCTCCACATATCTGAACATTGGTTAAGTCACAGAGAGGAAATCTGAATGCAATTAGCAGTATGACCCAAATTAAACACACAAAAGACCCTATGTTATGTTTCATTATTTTTATTTGCATTTGTATATACGATTATTCTTTCCCTGATCAATATTGACTTGCACTGAATCAGGATACAAGTTTAGTTGTGTTGAGTGTGCACCAGAATTATGGCAATTATCTGCAGGCAGTCTGCAGATAGAAAATTTTACTCAAACCAGCTCTCCCTTTCAAAGCTGCAGGCAGTGATTCTAGTGTGTCTATCATGAGATAAATTGAATAGTAAATCAATCCATTGTCATGGTAAAGTACAACATAATTCTTGCATATGAAATAGCAGCAGCACTATAGCTATGCAGAGAAAGAGCAGCTGCTGGAAAAAGCACACACACACACACACACACACACACACATATTATATATACTAACCCTCCCCAGAAACACCAAGGAGGTCGACAGTGAAAATGCCGACTTCCCCCGGACAGCGAGGACACAATATAGATGGAGGTATTGTGCCACCCATGCAGTGAGTGCTTTCTGTGGGGGCTGCACCTCCCACACTCCCCATGGTGGGCACTCTGCCCCTGCACCCCTGGACTTTATGATTATCAACTTCAGGTCAGAGTTGGTCCGGGGGTGGAACACTAGCGGAAGCGAAGCACAAAAGGACCATTAAAGCGACTGTCACCGTAATGGTCTTTTTTGTGTTTTACCATCAGGGTGTCGACCTGCAGGTTGCACTGCCACCCCCCATCTACATATATAAGTTCTGAAGAGGATTATGCAGCATACAAAGAAAAAATATAATCACAGTGAGATTTTCTCCATGTTTCTCCCATTACAATGCATTTTTTCATAAAAAATATTAAGCGCTTCTCAAAGGATTCCTCAAAGCCCCATTTAGAAATTCAGTTATAGATTGATGTTTTGCAGGTTTAATGTCTATGACCTTTTGAAGGGATCGGTGACCTCCTAACACCAGCAACATGGGTATAAGAGTGTGCACTACAGGTGTCTTAATAAAAGGTTTTTTTTTTGGTAATCAGATCACAGGCTTATGGAAAGGTCAATATGCACATTATTATTACTGTGTTGTGTGAGTAAAGCATATCTGAACACTGTGTAGGTCAGAGAAATTAAATCTACAAACAGTCTATGAACATTATTATTAAACGTCAGTGTAGTGAAGCATATCTGAACACTAATGAGTAGACAGACCTACACTCAGTGGGGGGTTACCCTGTGACAATAAAACAGTACTTGAAGGTTTAAAGTCAAGGTACAACCTAGGTGTATGACCGTTTGCACAGATCTGTGACATCCCTGTGTCAATGGCCACAATGACTGCTAAGCATTGAAAGCAGGCAACAGACAACATAAGCATAAAACATGGACATGGAGAAATTATTTTCAGGATAGAGTATTGGGTTGCTTACTGTACTGCTGTTTTTTCCCCTTGTATTTGCTGTTGTGCTAGCATATACTGCAATAGTGAAATGTACCATCACAGTCAAAAGGTTGTGCACTGGAAAAGGCTCAGCTGCCTGTAGAGTCCTTCCCTCCCTCAAACACACACACACACAGAGGTTCCTGCAGTGTTATTAATTTTACAAACTTGACAGCAGATCAAATAAAAAGTTACAGGACTGCAGAGACTGATCATGCCATGTTGTATTTAGGCATGCTTTTATGTTTGCTTGCACATGCACAAGAAACATATGACAGCTTGCTGGAGTAGCAGTTTGTGGAGGTGCTGTTGTGTTGTGGTCAATGCCCCACTTCTTTGTGGGCTTGTCTCTGTAGCAACAATAAATTAGCATGTTGTCTAGGACTGACTACTATGTTTACATGCTTTCTCAAGCTTATAATGCCTTCTGCTGTTTTGTTGTAAATATCATTATCCAAATATTATAAATAATGTCTGAAAATATCTACACCCAAATACTGTAAATAATGTCTATGACAAATGTCTGTAACACATGTTTAATGTAATTGTTGTTATACGTGTTTTCTGTATTACCATCTGTCTTACATGTGACGCGGTACCTTTGTAAATGAGCCTCTGACTCCAAGGTTGTAAACTGATATATCAAATAAATAAAATAAATATTATCACTGTGCCTATGTTAGCAGGATTCATCTCACTGGGGTGAAAATAATACATTTTATCACACTGGTATACCGCTCACCCCATTGTATAAATATATTTATGAACTGGACATCATAAATACAGGAAGCTGATTGGCGAGAGGTTTTGAAGCCTTGATGATATCGGGCTACATTATCACGGCTTCAGAAAACCTCAAGCCACCAGCCTCCTCAGAACTAACAACTCAATACGCACCCCAATGCGGTTGGGGTTGCTCAGGGTCAAGGGGGCTTTCAACCTAACACCGAATTTCCTCACTTTTGTCGCTGTGGAACAACCCTAACTAATGCATTAAACAGAGTTTTTGCCTCTAATATATATATATATATATATATGCCTATTCACAAATCAGCACACAAGAGGTGCATATCAGACACGCAGCTCGCAACCGAGGAGACTTCCACAGGGGCCACATTCACAAACACAAGCCACTACCTGGCTCCCTTAAGTGGTCCTGACCCCATCATGCAGGTCCATGGGGCAGGCGGTGCAGAGTGGCAGATCCTGGTACTCAGCCAATCGACTGCCCAGGCAGGGACCCACAGTGGATCACTTGCATGCTACGGGTGCCATGTTGCCAGCCAGTGAGAAGTGTACCAACTGAGCTGAGGAGGAGGTCTGCCCTGTCCACCCAACCTTGGCCTCCTGATGGCAGGGGCAGCATTGTTGGGGGCCGTTCCCTCCACCGACTCACCATCTGGAGGTAGCCTCCCCAGGGGGTGCATAACCAGCCCCAGTGGTTTATGGCTACCTCCCAGACATGGAGCCAGAAGCCCCTGAGCACAGCACTCCATGAAGTTGTGCATGCCTCAGAGTGTTGGCTCAACCCCAGCTTGCCCTGTGCATAGCTCCACGATCAGCCAGGGATTGGGTGCATTGGGGGACATCATTTTCAGGGAATGGGGTGCAGTGGGCATGGGTGGCTGCACGGTGTCTCACGTGCCCGACTTATGTGTGTGTAGCCACAGCAGCCATTCATGAATAGGCCATATATATATATATATATATATATATATATATATACTGTAGATATATGTGTGTGTGTGTGTGTGTAGAACCTGTGAAGAGAACAGGTGGATCATGTAGCATAAATCTGATTTGTTTGTTATTGTGAGGAGCACTGGGGACTTGTGTATATTTCTGTTACATAGGATCTGCTGTTGAATGAGATCGTACCACATGGATCTCTCTAGGTACAAAACTGTACATGGATCTGGTTGGTTGTGGGTGGGTCTACTGTGCACACACTGTCCAGTCATGTTCGTATGTTGCTACCGCACTGCTAACTGTGATAGTGGCATGGTGGCCTTGTACAGTCCTGCAAGTGGATATGGTGGATACTGTGTGACAGGGACAGGCCTGTTGATGAGCACTGCCTCTTACATTTTGACACAGGCTGCATGCACATATCTTGTGCAAATTAAATGGTATTCAGGACTGCGCTCAGGTGTGTGATGGTGCCTGTCTGCATTAAACCACCTGAGTAGCCATACCATCTGTCTGTGTGTGATGGATAGCTGATGATTATGCTCTGGTGGCTCACTGCTACATGTTCCTGTGCCCACGGGCTGATGGCCGTTGGGCCTCTGCTGGTTCCAGTGGCATGGTGACTGTCATATCTGTCGTATGTATGGGCATTGTGGTAGAAATGTCCATATGGAGTCATGCCATCCACAGCTGTTTTGTCGTATCTCCTGTATACCATTGTCGTGGGACAACATTTACCATATGGACCCATCTGTGTGACTCCCATGAGTAACATACTGACAATGTCACATGGTACATGGCCGGGTGGTGTAGGAGGCAGGGGCAGAATGGGGGTGGCCAGCGGTGCTGTGCATTGGGCCTACACTGTCAGCGGAACCAATGTAACGGTTTCAGCTATATTGATTCTGTTATGGTTAAACAAGTCTGGATACACTTGTTTACTACATTGTCTGTACACTGCTTATCCGTATTATGGTAAAAGTACTGTATTAGCAGGCATGTTGTACATGAACCTATGCAGTACTTTCTAATGACATTGCTCATGTGTCATATATGATCACAGGTGGGTGGTGAGGCACAGTAAAGTGTTTGACAGTTTGCCCACAGGATCACTGGCACAGGCGGGGGTTAGTGTTGTCCATTAGGGTAGTGACACTGTTTTATTCACTTCCCTCTGCAGATCACAATGCCAGGAGACAGTAGGGAACATGGCACAGGCCGCACTGAGACCAGGGTGGATGTTCATGTGCAGAGGGCAGTGTTTCATGAGTATGCTCCTTTGTGGAATAAGCATGTTACAGTCTAGCTAAGTGAGACATATATGATATCCCTTCACACAATGTTGTCATACAGCAGATTTGTGTTTGCACTGTGGGTAATTCTGGACCTGGAAGCCATCGTAGCATAGGCTAGCCTGGATTTGGTGGCCATAATGGAGTCATGGTCGCTGACAGCCACAACTGGGACATGGCCATACAGGGCTACTTTCTGTTCAGAAGAGATGGGAAGGGAGGAAGTGAGGAGCTGTTATTCTATTTTTATAAAATGAGAAAAGAAACTCCTGTGTCTGGACTGGTCATTAGCAATGCATTAGAAGTGCTGCTAACCTGGACACAGCACATAAATGAAATAAATGAGTACAGTTCAGAATGTTTATTTTCTTTGGAATTTTAGCAACTGCCATTTTATTCTGACCTGGCCTGCCTCCACACACACAAACGCCAGAATACACAGATAAGATGCTATATATACGATGTGTCCTTCTTTTATGCTGACAGTTTCTTAATAACAAACATTTTTTAATCCTTATTCCTTATGTCTGTTCCAGCCTGCCTGTCTTCCTGACTCCCATCCACATGTCCGCTCTCTCTCTGTCTCAGAGGTAAGGTAAGATAAGATAAAATGTATTTATTTGGTGACCAATCCTGGAGGCTCTGGGCACCTTAGACAATCAACAGGCAGGGTAAAACTATAACAACAGATACATCAAGGCTGTAAAAGGGTTATAAATAAATTTAAAGTTACTAGGTTAGACATTATAAATAATTAATAAATACTTACTTAAAAACAGCTATAGTTAGTCCAGAAAAGTTTGTATAAAAGATAAGTCTTCAGACCCTCTTAAATGCCTCCACCAACAGGGCAGCCCTTACAGAACTGGTAAGCAAGTTCTATAGGGCCAGCCAGCCCTCAGAAATGCAAGGAGACCCTGGTGGAGAAACAGAGGGAGTGGACCAGAGTGGCAGCTGCACAGCCACTATTTTCTCAACAACCTTCCCTAAAATGAGAGGTTGGAGATAGGACAATAATTTGCCAGGATTCAGGGTCCAGTGAAGATTTCTTCAAGTGGGGTCTCACCAGCACCTCTTTAAAGGTATCAGGAAAGATCCTCTGAAAGTGAGGCACTGGATTATCCTGGTGAACACTAGACCAATGGTCCTGTGCACCCACTAGAAGACAGGACGGGCCAGGTCCAGTTCACAAAAGGTGAGCCGCAGCCTCAAGATCACTCCAACAACCTCAGCCACCTCCACTGACCTAAACTCTTTCCAGACAATAGGAGTACCCATGTTCCTACCAGGTCAATCACTGCGGGACAGAACTTGCCCCTCTGATGAGATCCCGGACCGGATAGAGGACACCCTGTCAGAGAAGAACTGAGCAAACTCATTGCACAATGCGACTGAAAATGCTTTTTTCAGCTACAGACAAATCGGATGAAGTAGTCTAGATTTGTAGTCCAGCCAAGATTTCAGTCTCCTGCTCATTTACAAATACTGCATTTTAAACATCTATAAAACAACAGTTACAATCCAGCCTTTGTTTTTTCTGATACTAGGCCTCTCTCTGCTTACCAGCCACCTCACACTGTAGACTGTATGGCCAGCCCACCTGCCTGCATGTCATCGAATCCCATCACTGGAAAGTACCTGCAGGCTGCCACTACAGTTCACCAGCCTCAATGTTCTGAACTTCTGCTCAATCATAAAAAAGTTATAACAAAATAAACTGTTCTCACGCACATGCTGAGGACTGTGTGTGTGTAGGAGTGGGTGGGCGACTGGCCGCTACACTCCCTGTTCTGACCTGCAGCCTTATCAGAGTATCTAGATGTATGAGTGGCGGGGAGTGGGAAGCTCGACAACCAGTTTAGAGAGGTACTTTGTTTTATAAAAAGGAGCATAATTATAAAACATGGCACAATAAAAAAAAAGGTATAGGTTGCTTTGGGGAGGGTGTCGCATCAAAAAGCATGGCAAAAACAGTGAAGAAAATTTCAGTCCAGCAATATGAGCACGAGAAAGACAGTGACTGGAAACCTAAGCGAGGAATGGAACTACGAGACCTTCCTATGGTGTATAATGGATCTTCAAGTATGTATATTTAAATGGGAGTTGGGGTGGGGGCAGAGCCTCCTGCTTTTAAACTTTTGTGTGGTATTCATTTTATTTTCGCTGTTCCAACTCCTCGCTCAAGTTTTCAGTCACTGTCTTTCCTGGTGCTCACATTGCTGGGCTGAAATTGTCTTCACTTTTTTGCCATGCTGTTATGACATGGAAACAGGGGAGCCATGGCAATCACTTTGATACTATGGGAAACAAAGCACAGTTGCGGTGGCTGCAGTAGGACAAAATTCCTAAAGAAGAAAAAAATACAGTAATCTACTGCAAGCAGAGGAACTATTTTACAACAAATTACATAGAAGATTGTAATTTGTTTTCTATATCATAGAAAATTTGGATTTTTCATGTATGCAAAATTTAGAGGACCATATTATAAGCACAATAAGACACTCTGGGGATGTGCATTAGACGTTCTAATGTGCAGCCAGGGGCTGAAGGCACTTGGCTTGTGGCCTGTGCCTCACAATGGCCCAGCCATGCATTAAAACTGTCTAATGCACACCTTCATATCTTATTGCTTAACTGAGGAGGAATCAAGGTCACAAAAATATAGGGGCATGCAGAGGGAAAAGAAGGGCTTGATGGGTTGTAGGTCATTCTGGAGACAAGTACTGGGGCTACTATCCATACAGAGGTGGTATACAGACCTCCAGGACAGGAAGAGTGGGAAGCCCTCATCTGAATGGTGAGTAAGAGGAGGTGCTGCTAGTTAGTGATTTCAGTTTGCCAGATGTGGATTGGAGCCTTCCAACCACAGCTTCAGCAAGGAGTACAGCCATCTTTAACTCCCTACAAGGGGATTTTTTCAGGTAACTAGTCAATGAATCCACTAGGGATGGGCCAGTGCAGGACCTGGTGATTACAAACCAGGATGGCATTGCAGATGTTATAGTGGGCAATCCTCTAGGTACCAGTCATCACAGTACAATGTGGTCTAACATTAAGACAGAAACAGAGGCAAACCACACAAGGATGAGGTCCTGGACTTTAGCTGGGCCGATTTTAAAGAAAAGCATCACAAACTGTCTCGGAGGGGCTGCCAGGGAGGAAACAAGCACCGTGAGGAAAGATAAGGGCAGGCATAATTAAGACAACCGTCCTCTGCAGGAAAAGTGAACAAAAGTAGAAGGAAAAAGAGACTGCTATGGTTCTCTTGGGAAGTGGTCAAAGTGGTGAGAGAAGAAAGGCTGCCATTCAGGAGGTATAAGGAAATGCAGAGGGAGAAAGACAGAGAGTGCAGCTAAATAAAGCAGATGGACTCAGGAAAGGTAGTGAGGGTATCAAAGGCATAGACCATGGAAATGATAGCCAAAGGGGTAGCTAAAGGGGTAAGACTTTGTTCAGGTACATAAGTGAAAAGAGAAAGCAAGGGAGGGATAGTGAGGACAAGGGTGGACAGGAGGAGAGTGCACAGAAGAGGATAAAAATAAGCAGACATCCTGAACAGGTACTTCAGCTCAGTCTTCACAGTTGGGGGCAGACCACCGAGGAGCAGCAGAAAAAAAGAAGGCGGGTGACACAATTCCATTTTCAGAGGAAAGAGTCCTGAAAAGACTGGCAGCTCTGAAAGTGGACAAAACTATTGGACTGGACAGGATACACCCAAAGGGTACTAAGGAACTCAAGAAGGTGCTAGCTGCCCCACTGATGGCTTTATTCAACAGCTCACGTAAACATGTGTGGATCTGGAGGATGGGAGGAGGCGGATGTGGTTCCCTCCATAAGAGCAGCAGCAGGAGGAGGCTAGCAACCATAGGCCACTCAGTCTCACATCAGTGGTGGGCAAATTAACGGAAACCCTGTTAAAGGAAAGGTTGGCAGAGTATCTTGAATCCAACGGACTACAAGACCAAAGGCAGCATGGATTCTTGAGGGGTCATGCCAGACAAATTTAACTGATTTTCTTGACTTGGTGACTAAGGAAATAAATCAAGGGAGGGCACTGGATTTGGCTTATCTGAACTTTAGCGAGGCCATTGACAGTGTGCCACACAGGAGACTGACAGAGAAACTGAGCAGTCTAGGAGTGGGACCCAAAGTGGTGAATTGGGAAAGGACCTGGTTACTGGACAGATGGTGGTGGTTAACGGCACTCACTCTAATGGGGAGCATGACCAGCGGGCTCAGTACTGTGACTGGTCTTCTTCAATGTCTACAATAAGTGACACTTGAAACTGGAAGGAAGGTATGCCTTTTGCAGATGACACCAAAATCTATAATAGTTTGGACACTTAGGAGGAGGTGGAAGAATGTGTGAGGACTTGGAAAATTCAAAAGCGGTCAAGAGTATAGCAGTTGGTGTTCAATTCAAAAGTGCAAAATCATGCACTTAGGGTCATCGAACCCAGGAGCTGAGTATATGATGGGGATACTGACATTCACTAAGCAGGAAAAAGACCCTGGGCTTATCATATCTAATGACCTTAAAGTGGATAGGGCCAGTGGGATTCTTGGATGCATAGGGAAGAATTCTACAGCAGGAAGAGGGAAGGGATATTGCCATTGTATTGCTCACTTGTGAGATCCCACCTGGAGTATTGTGTCCAATTCTGGAGGCTGCACCTCAGAAAGGACATAGACATGGTGGAGGCAGTCCAAAGGAAGGCAACTAATATGGTGCAGGAGTTGCATCAAAAACCCAATGAAGAGAGACTGAGGATGCAACATGAACACCCTAGAAGAGAGGAGAGCAAGAGGGACATGACAGAGCCTACAGGTACCTCACAGGGTGTGAACAGGGTGCAGGGAAGAAAGTCTCTTTCACATGCGAATCACCTAAGAAGCTGTATTTGCGCCGGGAACCGCAGTCATGGTCCAAGAGGTTCCAGGGTTGCATCAGCAGCAGCAGCAGCAGAAATTGGGGGTTGCATTAGCAGTCGAGGAAAAAAGAGAGCTGGTCTTCAGGGTCGCATCGGCAGCCGAGGGTCAGGCCAGAGACCATCACAGCGGTTTGAAATTGTACAAGTGGAGGACTGGCCAACCAAAACAAAGGTAGTTTTGAACGCTGAGGCTGGGCTATGAAGCGTAGCCTAGCCACAAGGAACTACTTGTTGAGGAGCTGTATTTGTGCGGGGACAGCAGTCGGCAGTCTGAGAGGATCCAGGGTCACGTCGGTGGCAGCAGCAGAAGTGGGGCTGCATCGATTGGACGAGAAGAAAGGAAGCTGATCTGCAGTGGCAGAACTTGGGGCTGCATCAAGCGGAGGAAAAAAGGGAGCAGACCTCAGGGTCGACGGCAGCCAAGGTACAGGCCAGAGACCGCAGCCAGTGGTTTGAAATTGCACAGAGCAGAGGACTGGTCAATAGAAACAAAAGGCGTCAAGTTTTGAACTGAAGCTGGGCTATAAGCAGTGTGGCCAGCCACAAGAACTACTCACTGAGGAGCTATGTTGCATCCCACCTGTCCACCGCCCCGACCTGACCTCGACCCTCTATTAAATGGTCTGGGGAGTGGAGCTTAGGAAGAGGGCACACAAGGATTGGGGACAGTGAACTTGAGTGACTGCTGGGTGCTACTGCTGGGTCTGAGACATTGGGACTAATGTAGTCATTGGAGGGGCATTAGATTTTTGCTGGCTGGAGCTAAATTTTTGGGGCATATCTAATTATTTTGTTTAT
This sequence comes from Neoceratodus forsteri, assembly GCA_016271365.2. Classification (NCBI taxonomy): domain Eukaryota; kingdom Metazoa; phylum Chordata; order Ceratodontiformes; family Ceratodontidae; genus Neoceratodus; species Neoceratodus forsteri. The sequence continues at coordinate 1,877,539,521 of CM057456.1, forward strand.
CCTGTTTAAGAACTGGGTCTTGGGCAGCGCCAGAATATAGGGCAATGTATTTCAATTGCTGCTGTACTGTTCTACATGGGCTGTTAGGTTCTGTGAAGGAGCTTAAACTATTCACCAGCTAAATACTTAAATGTGTACCTAAGTTAAGACTGTTAGATCTGTTAGCTGCTAACTTTAAATTGTTGTGTAATGCACTTCACTGTGCTGTTGGTCCTGGGGAGGGCTTGACCTATGTAGGATATGAGATACCTAAATGTTTCCTAGTTAGCTGATAACTTGATACCTAGGAGCTAGATCTGTTTGCTGCAAATTAAATACCTAGATTAGGATCGGGTTTATAGGGTGGCAGTGTAGCTGCTGGAGCTGTTAGGGGCTGTAGGACTTGACATTACACCACCACAGTATGGCCACTTGGAGGAGGGAGGGTAGTACCCCAGGGGAGGAGACTGAGCAAGGGGATGGTCCCAGCATATGCAGACAAAGACAGACAGGGTGGAATTCTGCTTCCACAGCAGGTATTTTTGTAGGGTTGTGGGTTGCATGGGCTGTGGGTGGCAATTATACTAAACTGGGCCTGGAGGGAGGGAGGAGGATGCTCACTATGCAGACAGTTAAGGCAAATCAGGGAGAGGTAAACTGGGTAAGAGACAGCCGGAGGGTTTGGGGAACAATACAGGAAAATGGGAGGAGATATGGGTGGCAGGTGGGGGCAGAGGTGAGACTGGTGCATGGCTCAGAATTTAGGGGGCTATGACTCTATAACTAGGAGGGAGAACTTACAGAATGAGGACCCTTGGCAAGAGAAGCTGATGCCAGAGCAAAAACTTATGGGGTAGATGGTCCAGTTCAAAGGAGGGGGAGGGTCAAGTCAAGTGAGACCATTATGGGGCTGCCTAGAAGAGCAGACAAGGGAAAGGTGATCAAAGGAGGACCGTGAGGGGATGGATATAGGGCATCCCAGAGGGGCTGTCAGGGGAATCCAGGCCAGGAGATGGCACATCTCAGAGGGGCAGTCAGGATGAATTCAGGTCAGGAAATGGAGGCTGTCTCAGAGTGTTTAACAAATTTGAACTTCAACCTTAGAAGGGAGGAAGGAGATGAAAATGAGGGAATGAAATCGAGGGTGTTGGGAGAAATTGGAAACCCAGAGGAGATAGGGACCGGCACTGAGAAGGTGAGAAATAGCCCCAGAGGAAGTGGGAACTTAACTGCTAAGCAAAGGGGGTAGGCATCAGAGAACAGGCATAGGGGTTGAGGCGCAGAGGCCAGCGGAAAAGGGAAGATAAGGAGGGAGAGGAAGGACACCACTCAATGAAGAAGAGACTTGATGCGAGAAGGGTTCCCAGGTATAGGGACATACAAGGGGCCACTGGAGTAGATACAAGCATAAGGGAGGATGACAGATTCTGAGAAGGAACATGATCAGGACCAGGAAGACAGGCCGAACAAGAAGGGGTAAAGGGGTACCAAATCGGGTGGGGCTGAGGCAAGTGGGTATACAATGGGTGGCAGGAAGGGAGGATGACAGCGGGATCTCTCTCAAGGAAGCAGGAGGACTCCCAGGGAAGGAGATATTGGAACAGGAGGTGGGAGGAGGTTCAGGAGCACAAAATGAAAATCAATAGGAGAAAGGGTCATTAAGGTCCTACTGCTGGAGGATTCCATGATAGAGGATACACTGGGAGGTCGTGGGGACACCCCAGCCAGGTCAAGGCAGTTGGGCTCTCTGGGCTGTGATTGCACAAGGAAAAGTTCCTGGTGTACGAGCTGGCTAGGGACTGTGGAGGAAACCAAATTTCCTGGTCCATCTGGGGACGAGCGACATAGAAGAAAACAACATACAGGAAATCCAAGCTAGGTTCCTAGAACTGGACAGAGTATGTCGGGATAACTGAATGTTACATTTCTTCTCAAATATTGCCAGTACCAAGGGCCTCTGTGAAAATAAAATAAAGATAGTGGAGGTTAATGACTGGCTTAGAAAGTGAGGTAAAGAAAGGGGTTGGGGGTATTGGGGACTGGGGGGTTTGGGAAGACAAGGGATTGTATGCCAGGATAGGCTTCACCTTAGCCAGATAAGAAGGAGGTCCTTAATCAAGGGTTGGTGGACTATATTCAGGCTAAGTGGGGTTTAAACTCTGAGGGGAGAGCTAAGGGAGGGGCAGACCAGAAAGCTCTACCTCTCGGTGAGGGGCCTAGCCTTCAGCCCCAATGGGGAGGGCAACAGATCAGTGGATGGTGATTCAGTAGGGGTGAAAGGAGTTCAGATGCATAAGCTACGAGGGAGGCATGGTAAAGGGAGCAGGGAGAAGGATTGGGGGTGGTGCTAGTTAATGCCAGGAACTTGGGAAACAAGGGGCAGAGTTCCAGGCCATGTTGTTCGAAGGAGGGGGTGGATGTGGTGGCAGTAGCGGAAACTTGGGCCACCACAAACCACAGTGACTTAAATAAAAGGGTACTGTGCTAAAGAAGGATAGAAAGAAAGGCAGAGGGTAGGGGTGGCCATTTTCATCAGAGATAGCATAGAAATTTCCAGGGTGGAAGAGGCAGAGGGAATATGGAGGCCTTATGGGTCTGCCTACGAACCCCAGTGGAGGAAAGGTCAAATTGGGTGTGGTGTATAGGCACCCAGGGATGGACATTGCTCTGGAGGATTGTCTTCTGGAGAACATTATAGCCCAGTGTGGACCAAAAGGGGAGGAGTGGTATTGATGGGGGACCTTAATATGCCAGCCACAAACTGGGGAGACCGTGACTTCTAAGGTGTGCAAGGAGCAAAGACTGTTGGATGGCTGTCAGGATGTATACTTCACCCAACATGTGTTGGAGCCTACAAGAGATGGGCATGTCCTGGACTTGGTCCTGGCAGAAGGGAACTGGTGAGGATCTGGCAGTAGAGATCCCTGGCTGGGAGTGACCATGACACTGTCTGGTTTCGGATAAATCTGGGAGGGGATATTTCTAGGACCTTGGCTGTGGATTTCAGGGGCAGATTTTGGGGGCATGGGGAAGATACTCAAGGATCATTTGAAGAGGATTACAACCAAGACAGATGTCAAGAGAGATGGGAGGTCATTAACGGGACTTCAGGAGGCAGTTGGGATCTATGCAAAGGTGAGCGTAGGGGTGAGGTCAGTAAACCCTGCTGGTGGTTCAGAGAGGTCCAGGAGGTGGTCAGGGCAAAGAGGCCACCTACAGAGATTACAAAAAACAAGAGGGAGAGGGAAAGGAAGCATACCGTATTGCAGCCAGGCAAGCCACCCAGATGGTAAGGGAGCCAAGGCCAGTAAGGAGCAACGGCTGGCACAGGGGATATGGGGAGGGACAAGGGTTTTAAGTATATTGTGGAATGAAAAAAACAAAGGCCAGATCAGCAGATTGAGAATAGAGGGAGGGTGGTTGGAGGAGGTGAGGAACAGGCAGAGGTCCTAAATGAGTGCTCGCCTCAGTGTTCACTAGGAAGGGGATGGGAAATTTAAAAAGCAAGTTGGTTGGAGTTGGAAGGGTCAGGGGTAGGATGGAGAGCAACAAACATGGAAAAAAGCGAGAGTGAGGGGTACCCCAGGGTTTGCATTGGGATAAATCGACCAGGAGGAGGGGGAGGACAGATGATGAAATCCCCACTGAGTGGGTGTGGAATGCCCTTAAGGCCCTAAAAAGGATAAATCTCCAGGACCGGATGGCATACATCAAGAGTTCTATGGAATTGTGGATGTACTAGCTGCACCCTGGTGGAGCTCTACATCAGGTCACTTGAGACAGGGATAATGCCTAGGGATTGGAGGAGGCACATGTGGTGCCAATCCACAAAGGGGATGAAGGAGTGAATAATTATAGACCAGTCAGTCTGACGTCGGTGGTGGAGAAAATAATGGACAGTATACTGAAGGAAACATTTGGGGGGTTCTTGGAGGAGCTAGGATGTCAGGATAGTCGCCAACATGGGTTTGTGCTGGATAGATCATATCAAACTAACCTTGTGGAGTTCTATGAATGGGTAACATCGAACTGGATGGGAAAACCTGTGGATGTACTATTCTTAGACTTCAGCAAGGCGTTTGACTCGGTCCCACATAAAGGCCTGCTGGAAAAACTGAAGGGATTGGAAATAGGCCCATCGATGAACAGATGGATAGGGAACTAGCTGGCAGAGTGCACCCAGAGGGTAGTGGTCTGTGGGAGATCTCAACCCCTAGAGGGGCTCATTAGTGGGGTACCACAGGGCTTGGTCCTGGGGCCAATCTTGTTTAATGCATACATCTCAGATACTAGGGAGGTATAGGGTGCAAAATGAGTCTCTTCACTGATGACTCCAAGCTGGGAGCAGTGGTTGAGGGGAGGAGGAAGGAAGCCCTTCAAGGGGACCTGGAGACCCAGGATAGGTGGGCTGGCACCTAGAAATTAAGTTTTAACTCCTCTAAGTGCAAGGTGTTACATCTTGGGAGGAACCCCAAATATGAGTACACCGGGGGAGGTGTTGGAGGCCATGGCAGAAGAAAAGACCTAGGGGTTCTGGTGGATACAAGTATGAATAACTCTGAGCAGTGCAGGAGGCGGCAGTGAGGCAAATAGGATGTTGGGCTACCCGCCATGAGAGGGATCACCTCAAGGTGTAGGGAAGTGATACTATCACTGTTCAATGGCCTGGTTAGACCACACCTTGAGTATTGTGTGCAGTTCTGGTGACTGCACTGAAGATGGACATACAGCCTTGGAAAGGGTCCAAGGAGGGCAACCAAGGTGATAAGGGGATTAGGGGAGCCGACGTAAGAGGAGAGACTGGAAGAGCTCAGCCTATCCTCATTGGAGAGAGGAGGGAACGGGGATATGATTGAGGTCTTCAAGTACCTCAAGGAATTATAGAGGAAACAAGGAGGGATCTTTAGATTAAGGAGGGGTATCACCAGAAGGCATGGTTTTAAGCTGAAAGGAGGAAGGATGAGGGGGAGGAGGAGGAGGAGGTACTTCACTGCAGAGGTGGTGGAACCTCTGAATGTCCACCTGGCAAGCTGGTTCGGGCCTCTGTGGTGGAGGGGTTCAAGAGAGGCGGACAGGTACAAAATTGGGATAAACAGTAGGGGACCTGGCCCAGGGGCCGGGATGGAAGGCAGGAGAAACAGAAGGGCAAGAGGGGAAATGCCTCGGTACCCAACTGTGGTCCTGAGGCGCAAGCAGACTCGCCAGACCATACAGCCTATTCTGCTGGCAAATAGTATGTTAGTATGTTAGCACCAGGACCAGAGGCATGTGATGAAGCTGGAGGGTGGAGGGGAGTTTAAGAGGGATGTTAGGAAGTATTACTTCACTGAAAGAGTGGTGAATGCCTGGAATAGATATCTAGTGGAAGTGGTGAAGGTGAAAACAGTCACGGGCTTCAGGCATGCATGGGATATACATAGGAGAATATTAGTAAATAGGCAGGAGGATAGTCACGGAGACTACTTAGGGTCTGCAGAAACAGACTAGACAGGGAATATCTGGACAAACTGGATGGGCCAAGTGGTCCTCTTCTTCTTCTTCTGACAAATTCTATGTTTCTATGTTGGGTTACGGTGGGGATGCAGTTTAAAAGATGCTGCTGACTCTTGTTACAGTGCTAGGAGCCATCGGTTTTGAAGATTTATTTGATTTAGTCTCTGGCTACTAGGGAAGGTGTGATGGGTGGGAAAAGATTGGTATGGGAGAGGATAGCCAGGAGACTAGCTCTGGCCATCTAGAAAGAGAGAAAGGTGCTTTTTCTGTTCCTCACCAGATGCCAAATACCATGAATAGTGGGCTATTCAGAAATATACTGAATATTCAGGAAGCCTACTATTTGTGGTATTCAAGAAATAACATTTAAGGTGTCGCACTCTCTACTTTACAAATACTTGCAGTTCCAGAATTAACTGAAGCTGTTTAGTGGTGCTTTCTCTCAAGTGCCCCTTCACACATACCAGCAGGCCTAACCTTGCCCAACACTTAAATAAAATTCCTCTGGAGCCAGGATCTACCTTTGTGCAGACTGGTCCAGGCTTCTAAGCCATTCTAGAAAGCTTTACTGCCACTGAACAAACATCCAGAAACTTCTAGATGCGTTTGGGGAGACAAGTGCAGGCAGTAAGGTTAGGCAGCATGGGAATGGACAGCCAGGAGAGGAGACAGAGCAGGATATGCCCTCCAGAACCTTCAATTAATTAATGTTCCTGTGAAAGCCAGATGGAGGCACAAGATACCTATTACCCATATCTGCTACCAATCCCACTTAGCACTGAACAAAAGCACGCATTTTGCCACATTCTGCTTGCTGCCTAAATGTGGGATCATGCACACCTACACACACACCGAACAGTTAACAGTGCCACACAGGACACCCATTTAATTTATAACTCTATAGTCTCAACTGCAGCTTGATGAAATGACCCTGTTACATATCTTTATTTAAATCCCTTTTACATAAATATTAAATTTTCCTAGCTGCTTCTCTATTGTTTAGGGCCTGCAGACTGGAAGAAAAAAGATTTCTTTATTGTGCATAAGATTAAATTGGGTAGAACCCAAAGGACATCTGTTCCACCTTTCCTAACAAAATACAAGTCATTTTCTTCTGACACTTTTCTCCCACTCTCATCCTGGCTGGCTCCTCCTGTTTCTTTGAAGTGTTGTCCGCACAACAAAGTTCTTGATTAGTGCCTTCGACCCTACCTAGATCAGAGGGAGAGGACAGTCAGATAGTCTGTATCAATACATCCTTGCCTTTATCCTGATATCAGGGTATTTTTGAACATACCATCTTTTCAATAGATGTTTACTTGTTCAGTGAGGAATCCTCCCCACATGATGTTTCATGCACGCTTTGGCTCTCGGTACATCTGAGGAGAAATACACCATGGTTGTCACTTACATAGAAATATAGAAACATAGACTTTGATGGCAGATAAGGACTGCTTGGCCCACCTAGTCTCTCCATTCCTACCTACAGGATAATAATAATAAAATAATTTTATTTATAGGGCGCTTTCAACTGCCAAGGCGCCGTGCATAAATAACAGATCAAAGCAATAAAAATCATTAAAAATACAACTGGATCAAAACAGTCATTTCAATCAATGTTCTAAAAATGCAGTTTCCCATAAAAGTCTTCAAACTTCTCTTGAAGCCCTCCACAGAAGTGCACTTCTGCAACCGATGGGGTAGAGAGTTCAAAAGGTGGGGGCCACATACGCAAAAGCAGCCGAAGATTTCAAATTCACCCTTGAACCTCTAGCAACCCTAAATCCGCCCAGTGGAGTGACCAATTGGGCGATAAGGAACCCAGAAGTTCTTTCAGATAGACTGGACCCAGATCGTAGAGCTTTGAAAGTCAGCAATCCGACTTAAAGGAGATCTGCCACTGAATGGCAGCCAGTGCAGTTCGCGCAGCACCAGATGACGTGACAGGATCTACTAGAACCCGTCAAAAGCTGGGCTGCAGTGTTCTGCACTAGCTGCAGGAGATGGATTTCAACCCCAGAAAGCCCTAGATAAAGGGAGTTGCAATAATCCAAGCGTGAGACACGAGAAGGCATGGACCAACGTTGGCAGGTCGGCAGATGGAACAAGATGCGAATCCTGGAGACTTTCCTAAGATGGTAAAGGAAGTCTTGGCAATTGCCGACACCTCCTGAATGCAGTGTCAACCCGTCATCAAGAACTACCCCCAGGTTCCGCACCCGTTTAGAGAGTGGGAGAGAACACCCAAGAAAAATTCTGGAAGACGCACCAGCACCCGACCCCTATCTGTCAACCCGGTCCACAACCAGTACTTCAGTCTTATCAGAGTTCAGCCTCAGCCAGCTAGAATTCATCCACTCCTGGATTTCTTTAGACAGCTATTAAAGACCAAGAGAGCTCCTTCCTGTTCGGGGCAAAAGAAAGGTAGAACTGGGATAAGCTGCAGATCCTAGTTAACCAACAGCCTATTTCTTCCTCCCCACAAAAAATTGCCTTATGTCTGTCTCATGCATTCTTGAATTCTCCCACAGTTTTAGACTGCACAGCCTCCTCAGGAAGGCTGTTCCATGCGTCCACTACCTCTCTGTGAAAAACATACTTCCTCACATTCCCGAACCGTCACTTCATCTTCAAATTGTGTCCTCTTGTTCTTGAACATCTCTTTTCTGAAAGATGCTACCCTCTTGGACTTCATTGATTCCACTGAGGTACTTCAAAGTTTCTATCCTGTCCCCCTCTCCTTCTTTCCTCAAGGGTATACATATTAAGCTCCTTAGTCTCTCCTGTATGGCTTCTCTTGCAGACCCTGCACCATTTTAGTTGCCCTCCTCTGGATTGCCTCTATCCTGTCTATGTCCTTGCAGAGATAGAGTCTCCAGAACTGGACGCAGTACTCAGATGGGGTCTCACCAACTGTCTGTACAGTGGGATAACAACTTCCTGTTTTCTGCTGGTGATGCCTCTCCCTATACATCCCAGTATCCCCAAGCCCCTGCTGCCTTTTCACATTGCTTGCTAACCTTAAAGGTCATCTGATATGATTACCCCAGGTCCCTTTCCATTTTTGTTGTTGTTACTACCTCCCCATTGTGTAATCTTCCCTGTGTTTTTGTTTCCCAGGTGCATTATTTTGCACTTCTTGCATTGAATCAAGCTGCCATACTTCTGACCATTCCTACAACCTTGCCAAGTCCCTTCTCATCCTTTCCACACCTCCTTGTGTATCAACCCTGTTGCAGATCTTTGTGTCATCTGCAAAGAGGCATACTTTTCCTTCCAGTCCTCTGCAATGTCACTATAAAGACATTAAAAGGACTGGACCCAGTACTGAACCCTGCAGTACCCCACTAGTAACTCCTCTTTCTTCAGAGTGGACTCCATTTACAATTACCTTCTGTGTCCTGTTGTCCAGTCAATGTTTTACCCAGGCTACACCCTGGGACCCACTCCAGACTGATTAATTTGACTATTAATCTTTGTGTGAGACTGTATGAAATGCCTTTACAAAGTCTAGGTAGGCCATATCCACAGCCCACCCTGGTCTACTACTTTGGTCACCCAGTCAAAGAAATTAATTAGATTCGGCTGACATGACCTTCCCACTGTGAACCCATGCTGCTTGGTCCTGTGCCCCACTGGCCTCTAGGTATTCAACAATTCTTTCCTTCAGAAGTGATTCCATCACTTTCCCTACCACAGAGGTCAAACTGACAGGTCTGTAGGTTCCTGCCTCTGTCCTGGTCCCACTTTTGTGAAGGGAATCACATCTGCCTTCCTCAGTCCTCAGTTACCACACCATCCTCCCATGATTTGTTAAAAGGGTAGTCAGTGGTTTCACTAGTTCTCCCTTAATTCTTTTAGAATTCTGGGTGAATTCCATCAGGCCCCATTGCTTTGTCCACCTTCAGTTTCAGGAGTTCTTTCAGAACTCTTTCTCCTGTGAAAGGACTGGGATCAACCCCATCCAGAGTGCTTCTGTTAATTGGATTAGGCACCTCCCTCCTCCTCTTTTGTGAATACTGAGCAGAAATATTCGTTCAGTATCCCTGCTTTCTCACTGTACTCTCTGCCTACCCACCATCCATTCTATTCAGCCTCACTATCCCTCCTTTGTCTTCTCGCTCCCTGATGTACCTATAAAAGGTTTTAACCCCTTCTTAACTGAGTTGGCTATCTTTTCCTCAGTTTGGCCCTTTGCTATACTGACTTCCCTCCCTGCTTCCTTCTGCCTTAACTGGTACAGCTCTCTATCCTACTCCTTCTGTGTTTCTTTATACTTCCTGAATGCTATCTTTTCTCCCTGACCTTCCCGCCCCTCTTTGAGACCCATAGTGGCTTTTTCTTTCATTTTGATGTGTTTATTTGCTTCACACAAAGGCTTGTTGCCTCTGTGATGGCAGTTTTGATGTTTCCCATTATTACTCCACCCTCCTTCTAGCCTATTTGCTAGTGCTTTTCTAAGGCACTCTCCCATCTTGCCAAAGTCAGCCCTCCTGAAGTCCAGTACCTCACTTTTGTATGGCTTGACTCTGTAGCTGAGTTTATCGTGAACCGCACTGTTTGGTGGTCACCTGTTCCCAGATGGCTACCCACTTCTAGATCTGAGATCCTCTCACTGTCCCCATTTGAGAGTACAAGGTCTAAGATTGCTCCCTCACGAGTGGGTTCCAAAACTAGCTGTCTGAGGCATGCCACCTGTAGGGCAACCTAGAATGGTGCTGCTCTTGGGTGTGGCTGCAGCAAATGTGCTCCAGTTAACATCTGCATAGTCAGGTCTCCCATCAACAGTATCTCCCTTTCTCTGCCATCCTAAGAATGGCTTCTATCATATCCTTGTCCATTCCCTCCCTGACATGGGGATCTATACAACCCTGTGCTGATTGTGGTGCCAATTTCAGTCTCTAAGGTGACCCACAGTGCCTCCTCGCCTCCTGTTTATTCATTTGTTCAGTTGCTTTTATCCCTTCCTTACATACAGAACTACTCCTCCCTCTTCTCCCTTCCTGTCTCTCCTGTAGGTTGTGTAACCGGGTATATTAACATCCCAGTCATGGTTCTCTGTGTACCATGTTTCTGTGACTGCTACAGATAGCCAGGCATCCCTCTTCCACCAAGGCCACCAGTTCAGGGGCTTGTTGCCCAGACTACAGGCATTGGTACTCATTACCCTCCATTTCCTGATGGCCTTACCCATTTTGCCCCATCTCTGTCCTTACTGCCTTTGTCACTTTCTCATTTACCCCTGCCTTCTCCCTATCTACATCTCCAACTTAGTGTTTACCTCACTTACTACCCTGACTTTTGGGGGGCTAGAAGTTCCCTTTCCAGTACCTCTCCCTTGGCTAGTTTAAATGCTTGCCAATGAAGCATTTAAACCTGTCACCTAGGATTCTGGTTCCCTCCTGGACAGATGCAGACCATCACTCCAGTATAGGCCTGCATCACTCCAGATGGACCCCAATCCCCAATGAAGCCAAATCCCTGAGCTCTGCATCAGTTTTTCAACCACTGATTGAATCCCATGGTGTGGAGCACCCTAGCCTCACCTACGCCATGAGACAGGCAGCACCTCCGAGAAGGTTACCATGTGTGCTGTTTGTCTAAGGGCCCTCCTCAACTCCACAAACTCTTCCTGCACTGCTCTGAGCCCTTTCTGTAGCCAGATTATTTGTTCCTAGGTGGACAATGACATCCAGCTCCCTCCCTGTGCAGCTGCTCCATGATCCTGAGGATTCGCTCCCTGTCCCTCAAGCCAAGGTGCCAGGCGGCACCTTACCCTCTCTCCTCTTCCTGACCCAGTTCTACCTTCCTAACAATGGAGTCCCCACCAGGAGTTGTTTTATTCCCTTGTAGTCCATGCCACACCTCCTGTGGATCTCGTTTGTGGAGGTTCCCAGCATCCTCCTTGGTCTCCACAGTGGGTGCCTCCATAGAGGAACCACACTTTGCCAGAATGGCATATGAATTGTGGAGAGGTACAACTGGAGGAATGCACCTCTGTTCCACCACCTCACCCTCCTTGAGCCCACTGTGGTCCAACCACTCCTCTTTCTTGGCAACCTTTGAGGCAATGGCAGTGGCCCTGGTGATCCCTGGATGGGAAGGAGGTCCCACAGATCCTGGCCAACTTAGCCTGGAGATGAGCAACCTCTCCCTCAGCCCAGAGATGGCTGCAGATGACAACACCCAACCTCTAGAATGTCTCCCAGAAGACTGCTGCTCCACAGCCACTGCAATGCACCACTCCCATCATGTCTTATTTCTGGCCCCTTCACTGTTGTTTGGAATACTTACTCTTTTCCTATGTTTTTTTCTCCCTACTTAGTTACTGCCTCTGTGCCCTTTAAGCACCTGATCTTCCTGTTCTAAGACAAGAAGATCCTATATTTCTCAGTAGTCCCCTTACTTGCTCAGAGGCAGACCTCCAGCAGCTGAGGAGGATGGAGAGCTACTCTTTTACTTCTAGGATGGTGACTCTTTAGTTGCTCTGTGATCACTCACTTCCTGCTCCCAAACAGGAAGTTCCTGTTGTCAGTCAAATCTTGTGCCTACTAGCTTCAGATAAGTACTTGACATATTTCACGTCCAAAATCAGCTAAAAACGTCCAAAATGCACTATCTGGAGTCAATTGATGTCAGTAATACTTATTTAGTTTAATGCTGACACCTGGTTTTATAGTGTGGACGTCACGTCACCATTTGTTTTACTCAGTTTCGAGTAGTCTTGCCGCCCACTGTGGAGACGACAAATGTTTTTTTTTCCAGTGCAGTCCTGTCCATCTACCGCACATGCCACGCACTATCCAAAATGGGACAATAATGCTCCTTCTGCTCCCACGACGGCATAGCGCACCAACTTGTATATGCAAAATGCACAAATAGTGATGGATGATTGAGTAAGGAGGAGGAGTTGGGAGCTGCTCTGCTGGTGGTGCTTACTAAGTTTAACCATGATGCAATGCACCACGAGTTGGCCGGAGAGTGTGCTGTGCCACCAGCAGTCCGCGCAGAGGAGGCAGGGAGCAAGCTCTGTGGCTGCACAGAGATCGACCACGATCTCGATCACAGTGTGTGTGTGTTGTCCATCCCACAAGCGCCGATTTGGCAAAAATATAAGTCAATTTCATTATCAGACAGAGATCTGATCGGATCTGTCTGTGTCGTCCCGTCCACTTTTACTGTAGACACAGTAGAGTAGGGGCCAAGAGCAGGCTGGAAACCCTGTGTGGTGCAGCCAATCCCATCGCCCCTGAGTGGCAGTACCACACAACCGCAACTTTTGCCGGACCAACAGTGAGGCCCCTGGAGCTGAGAAGGAGAGGCTCAGAGCCACCTGAGAGGACAACCAGCCAGGAACAGCAGCGGAGGATCGAGATCAGAAGTGCTCCATGCACATAAAAGAAAGCAGCTATATGATATAGCTCAGCCTAGGGGTGAGGCTCAGTTGGGAGTGGAGCCACGAGTGCCATAGTGAGTGGACGGAGGTGGGATCACCAACCTGCCATCGTAGCAGCAGGCTGTAGCCAGTCAGTCCTCAGAGGCTGAGTGCAAATTAAAATTAAAATGTAAAAGCTTTTAAGTTAAGCTAAAGGACTGTGTGGGTAGAGGCAGGGGTGTATTTAGATGTGGATGGGGTCAGGAGAGGCACACACACCACCAGGCAGCACAAGCAAGTAGGTTTCAAGGGAAGGCCTGCAGGCTGGGCAGCAGAATAATGGTGCTGGCAGTGCTGCTGTAGAGAGATGAGGGAGTGGAGCAAGTGGTGGGTCGGGCTGTTCGAGCACACTGGATGGAGGTTATGAATTAAGGAAGACAGCCATTTTTGCAGTTACACGGTGATACATCATGGTCTTTGTGGGTTGGGGTTTATCAGAGCAGGTGCCCACTTCCTTCCCAACATATAATTTAAAATGCAAATTTGTCACCAAAGGCAACATCAGTGGGGTCTGTAGCACCAATTCAACACTGGGTACACAGGAACTTTATAAAGAGCTCCCTAGATTGATTAAATAAATAATGTACACCGGGGAGGGGGTTGTAAGTTCAGATCAGTAAGGTCACAAGTCCATCAAAATTTAGAACAATCCTCCTTAGCTATGGTGCAGTTTTTGCTTTTATTTCCTCTCTGTTGCTGCTATGAGTAGTTTACATGTCAGGGAAGGGTGAAGAGGCTAAGGGGATCCACAAGGGTTTCTTCTTGATGGTTTTGATTGGGGGCAGGCAGCCAGACCTGAACCTACTATGAGGAGATCAATAGATATGGGAAGAACTATAACTGGCTATGCCATGCCATGCCATACTTGTCCTGTAGCTGTCCTGCATGGCTGTAGGTAATAACTGCCATATTTTCAAATTCAAAATGTGACTTGGTATGTATTCAAGAGACTGGCATGAAATCCACTAGCATGAAGTTACTATCTGGATGGTTTTCTAAAAAGGACCTATAGGGAAGTACATCTACGTTGGTGTCTAATAGATGTGTACAGAGATGCAAATGTAAATCCCCACCCAGACATAGCTCTCCTCCAGACATGTTGTCTAAAGTGTGTCCACCTGAAGCATGTTCAGGTCCTACCCTCCCCAGAGTCTCAACACTGCTGCAGATTTTAGTATCATCTGCAAAAATGGATACCTTCCTCTCTAGCCCCTCTGCAATGTCACTTATGAAGACATTGTTCCCAGCACGGATCCCTGTGGCACCCTGCTGGTCACCCCCTCTCCACAGATTGAACACCATTCACCACCACCCTCTGTGACTGTGTCTTGTCAGTCAACCAGTTTAATTTCTGATCCAGTTTGCCACCCTTGAGGCCCACTCCCAGGCTGCCCAACTTATTTACCAACCTCCTATGGGACAGTTTGAAAATCTTGCTGAAATCTAGGTAGGTCACTCACATCCACCTGGTCACCCTGTCTAAGTACTCTATCAGATTTGTTTGACAAGATCTTCCCACTGTGTATCCATATGTTAGTTTTCATGCCCAGGTTCCTAAACTTGTGCTGTAGCCAATCACAACTGGATGACGGCAAGCACATTTTACGGTTTAGATTGTCTGTGTGTATGCATCGAGGCGGGGTGGGACTACTCCAAGTCTTGATAGGAAAAAGTTTGGTTTTCATGCATACAATCACAATGTCAGTGCAAAGCATCTTTGTTTGCAAATGTAATAGCCTATGTAGAGTAGCAAGCAGTAGTAGAGTGATTTCATACGGTGGCAAGTGGCACCTCCACAACCATAGAAGCACAGCACAGCACTATCTCTATAAAACTTCATACGTTTGTTTCCTTTTTCCCGATGCAGGCAGCATAGCATCTGGATCTGGCCGGTGGTGAGCTGAGCTGACTGAAGGAGCCACATCACACACCAGTAGAAGAATTCAAGCAGCAACAGGGTGCCCTGGGTAGCATGTGGTGATCGTACACATATATTATTCAGAGAGAAGCCATCACCAGTGACAGCATTTCATCACCTTTATTTGCAAGTACTTACCGTTACTGTTACCTCTACTGTACCTCTTCAGTATAGAAATGTTAAAATGCTTTTTTGTTGGGTTTGAGGCCAGGTTGCTGGGGTAGTTGGTGGGGGAGAAGTAGTACTGTGGATGTAGGGTAGCTACCATAGCCAAAAAGGATAATGCATGAGCATCAGTGATTAACCATAATGATGAAAAGGACTTGGCAAGGTTGGAGGAATGGTCAGAGTATGGCAGGTTTCATTCAATACAAGAAGTGCAAACAATGCACGGGGAAACTAAACACAGGAAAGAGTACACAGTTGGGGTGGAGGTAGTAACAACAACAGCTTTGGGCATGTGTACTGGGATTGAAACTGCACAGTTGGGGTTTGTGTTTACAGAATAAGCTGTGTATTTACCACGGGTCCAGGAGATTGATGGGCCATGCTAGACCTATCTTCTGGAGGGGAACCCAGTAAGTCCAAGCATGAAGCAATAACATAATGTCCAGACCTGCAGTCTGCAGATGGGATCCACAGACTAGTGTGACTTTAATAAAACAAATTCTCTTTAGAACAACTTAGGTAGTCTGGTCACCCAAAGCTTTACAACATAACACTTGGCAAATGTATTACTTCCATTAACCCCTACATTGGAATGGGGTTCCATACTTGTTTTCTCACTATGTAATGACAGTCATGTGATTGCTGGTAAAGTAGCGCACATGTTGAAACAACTTTTATAATTGCTTTTAGATAACCTGCTGGCTGACAACAACTCCAAACCAACTGGTGCATAAACAACACCTCGCGGACACAAATTTTGAGAACGGAACTGTTGTGACACACCGAATATGTCAAGCTTCAGGTCAAGCCAGTGACGACTCCAAAGATAGAACCACCACCACTACCACAAACTCTTTATGGACTGCTGGTTAATAAAAAATGTCCAGCAACTCAGTGCCTTGCGACTGACTCTGGAGGAGTTCATCATCTGTGAATGGACTGACTGCTGATTGTTCTTCCAATTCCAGTACTGAAATGGAAAGTGACAGCTGCAACCTTGCTGTAACTTCAATTTGTTATTGATGACTTTCCTACACTACAGTTATCAGATAGTGATGATTGTTCTTCTTCTTATGAGTGTATCCCACAATCTGCAGTTTCTCAGGGTCACACATAAGTGACACAATTATCAGTTGTTCGAAATAATGCAGTGGTGACACTAGAAATCAGAACACTCAATTATCAGATGCTGTGAAATCTGTTGTTATGCATAATTACAGACATCAGTGGAAACTGAATTTGATTGGCTGGAGGCAAGAGATGGGAAAATGTTTTGCTCTGTGTGCCATTCAGATCGCCTTCTCACAAAACAAATTTGCTACTATAGTGCAGGTGCTGCTAATGTGCATGCAGTATGTCTGACAGTAACGGTTCCAAGTTGCCTGATTGGCTGTCACAAAATTGGCTTTGGCTTCTCAGTTCACAGTGGTGGTGGCTGTGAATTAAGTAGTAAGGCATGCCATGAGTGACATGATCATCATGACCATCTAGGGAGAGTTATGGTGTGAAATGGCCTCACCCACCCAGATGGTTTGAAGCACAAGATGCGTGTAGCAAAGTGCTTCCACACCTGAGCAGGGCCCCCCGTTACCCCTGTAGGCACCCCATGAAGTGCCATATTGTGTAAAATGTGTCCTTTACGGAAACCATTGTGAATTTTAAACAGGTTATTTCAATCGGGCCCACGTTGTGCTGTGGTAACAGTTCAGCAGGAAAGCATCTGTCTGCCAATCAGAATTCAGCATTTTTTACACATTTCACTAATCTGATATTGGAAATCGGTAGAAGGATGCTGGAATTCTGATTGGCAGACAGATGCTTTTTGTATGACTGGCCTATAATCCCACCACAACAGCCCAGGTTAATCCTATTTAACAAATTAATAACATTTCAAAAAATTACCAATTTTATTACCGCAATACAGCACTTCAGGAGATGGTGGGGTGCTTTATAAAATCAATAAGATATGACAGGGTGTGCATGGATGGAACAGATTTTACCGCACACATGGCTAGGGCATACTCTATATTAAGGCCTTGCCGAGTACCTTTAGCCCTTCACGCATGGGTAAAATCTATTCCATGCATACCCATCTTATTGCTTACTCATATTCATCATAGTTCATCTAGTGAAGGCTTGCTACTTTTATTAATAATTTGTAACAGAAATGACAATTTCAGACTCAAGTATGCTGACTTTGTCACCTGTGTTTTGGGACTGCATCGTCCTCCCCACCCAGATGCTAATAAGTTTGATAACTCAGGCCAGACATAGCATGGTGGGTGAAGCAACTGATAGAATCCTGCAGTCTATCTGTACAGAGAGTGTAAGACTCAGTCACACACAGTATTATCTACTTTTAGAATATCACAGAACATACATAGATCTTCTTTGGGGTGATCTCACTCATCAGGTAGGTATGGTACCAGTACCGCAGCAGCACTCACTAACATCATAGCCATAGGAACGCCACTGTCAGTGAATGGGAATCCACATGAAAGATTCTCCGAGTACATTGCTCACTCCTCAGTTCTTTCCCACCATCGAGTTGCAACACATTCTCCACTGACAAGCAGCAGTGCAGTGTTGGTGGATTTAGCACCTTTTTTCAAAGTAGGGCCTACTGCCACTTGGGAGTACAGTAGTATCACAGTTGTTTCACAAAGCCAAGTTACTGTCTTGATATATTTAAGAGCCCATGCATTTTTTTTGGAAGGGATGTCCCAGGACTCCTCTTAAGTTTCACAGAGTCACAGGCAGATTCACTTGCCAAAGTCTTCTGTCTTGAGCTTAAGAAGATCCTTGGCAGTCATTTGTTCCAAGTCTCTGTCTTAAGTTTATGGAGTCATGGGCAGATTCACTTGCCAAGATCTTCCCACAGGGCTTGCAAGTTGTGCATTGATCTGATCCCTTCTTTACTAGAGTGATGGTGGGGAAGGACTGTGGATGGAGTGTGTGTGAATGACCAGTGCCACAACTATATTGGGCTGGTGAGGTCTTGCTGACCAGTGTCATAGTGGCAAAAGTTGCAAACTTAATAAAAACCTGGTGTGTTTACTGTCATTCCATGATGGTGAAGAGTGCATATGGCACTTGTAATCCCACCTGGTAGTGGATTACCTCAAAGATCTACTTTGTATGATTCGTTCTACATATCTGTTATTTCCTATGTGTCACTGATGTATGCCATTTCATTGTGTGTCATACGTAAAAGCAGACAGCAACTTAGCCTTTTCGAGTTTTATTCTCCTTTTATGTCGAATTCCATAGTATTTACAAGAAAATAATTTTCCTATTTTAGAAAATAGTCAAATCAACCTCAGGAAGCTACAGTCAGACAAAGGACCATCGTACTGCACTGGAGCAGACATTCTTAGAAGAGACTGTATGAAGTTAGCGACAATAATTAGGCAGAAAGTTCAAGAAGATAACGATTGCTGTGAAATTTGTAAAGAAGACAGTGAAATGTAATCTGTTTAAGCGATTGTACTTTACAGCAAAGACAGATATAGCCAAATTGCAGTGTCAACCAACTTTTAAATTTCATTAAGCTGAACAGATCAATGCCTGTATATGACATAAGTGATTACACTGTTCATGATGTTCAGAGAAGTATTGTGAAAGTATTAGGCAGCAAAAGTCATAAAAGAAGCATTGCAAGTCCTGTGTTTGGCTTACGGTTGATGAATCTACAGATCTTTCAGTCCACAAACTGTAATAATGTATATTTGATATGGCAGTGAAGGAAATGAAAACAAAACTAATTGGCAACATCAGGGTAAAGGATGGTTCAGCACATCCTTAACCGAGGCTGTTGTAACAGATGTCAGGTTCTGGGCTCGTGAGTGATGGGGCTAGTGTAATGATGAGCCCAGAATCCAATGATCCATTGGTGCACTTGCAACTACTGCATTCACCTTTTATGGTTCATGTCAGCTGTTGGCTCATAGATTGGCTTTGGCCTGTTCACAGTCTGCTACTCACTTTAGATACCTACAAAACTTTCAGGTAACATTAATGGCAATGCATGCCTATTTCAGTACATCTGCTGTTAGGCAGGCAAAGCTAGAAGATATGCAAAGGGTGATTGGTACAGTAAAAGAAAGCTGAAAAAGCAATTAACATACGTGGCTGTCAATGCAAAATGCTGTAAAATGCATTACATAAATGTTACCTGCTATTCTCCTATACTTAAAGAAGACAGGAATCTGCCAAAGCTCAGGGCCTCACATGTTTCCAACTACTTATATTTCTGCAGCTGTTCTACATAAGTTCTGTGATATCCTTAAAGTAATGGGAACTTTGTAAACTTTTCAAAAGCAGGATGCTGTAGTGGATGAAACTACAAGTGTTCTGTGCAATTGGTGAGTTGAAAACATGAAAAGTGAGCCAGGCCCAATCTTGACAGCATTTCAAGAGGCATGTGAAATTGAGACTAAAGATAGTGGACAAAATGACAGCATGTTGGAAAATAAAGGAATTCAGCAAGATGACATTTGGATTGAACTCAAATGTTCTCATAAAAGACAGCACAATTCTGAAAACTGAGGCAGGAGATCAATAACTTTATAGCAAAATATAAAGGGTTGTGCCTAGATTCTAAATCAGTACTTGGATGTTATTGCCAACTAACTGACCCACAGTCTGTAGGGCTGGGTTGGCCAGCTAGTGTTCAGAAAAGTTTAGAAATTGTTTGTGAAAAATTTGGTTCCAACACACAATACTGACAGTGATCAAGATGATACTGAGACAAATATTCATAAATGCTGACCTTTACTAAGATGAAAGTTGTCTCCGACCAATAAGCAAAAGCAAAGACAATGATGCTTGGATGCTATAGAACCTTAGTTCTGAAAGCTTTTATGAGAAGGGTATCAAAGTAATTTGATACAATGCCAGCATATTCAACATTATGTAATATCGACGGCGTATTCCACTGACATCTGTAGAATGTGTGAGCGAGGTTTAGTGTGCAGAATAGGATAAAACAAATTTCATTGTTCATCAACAGAAGATAGCCTAGAGTTACTAATGAAACTAAACATTGGGCCTCCTCTGACTTTAAGTCGATAATCTGTGACGTGTTGGTGCAGGGTTACCACACCATCCTCCCATGATTTGTTAAAAGGGTAGTCAGTGGTTTCACTAGTTCTCCCCTTAATTCTTTTAGAATTCTGGGGTGAATTCCATCAGGCCCCATTGCTTTGTCCACCTTCAGTTTCAGGAGTTCTTTCAGAACTCTTTCTCCTGTGAAAGGACTGGGATCAACCCCCTATCCAGAGTGCTTCTGTTAATTGGATTAGGCACCTCCCCCTCCTCCTCTTTTGTGAATACTGAGCAGAAATATTCGTTCAGTATCCCTGCTTTTTCACTGTACCTCTCTGCCTACCCACCATCCATTCTATTCAGCCTCACTATCCCTCCCTTTGTCTTTCTACGCTCCCTGATGTACCTATAAAAGGTTTTAACCCCTTCTTAACTGAGTTGGCTATCTTTTCCTCAGTTTGGCCCTTTGCTATACTGACTTCCCTCCCTGCTTCCTTCTGCCTTAACTGGTACAGCTCTCTATCCTACTCCTTCTGTGTTTCTTTATACTTCCTGAATGCTATCTTTTCTCCCTGACCTTCCCCGCCTCTTTGAGACCCATAGTGGCTTTTCTTTCATTTTGATGTGTTTATTTGCTTCACACAAAGGCTTGTTGCCTCTGTGATGGCAGTTTTGATGTTTCCCATTATTACTCCACCCCTCCTTCTAGCCTATTTGCTAGTGCTTTTCTAAGGCACTCTCCCATCTTGCCAAAGTCAGCCCTCCTGAAGTCCAGTACCTCACTTTTGTATGGCTTGACTCTGTAGCTGAGTTTATCGTGAACCGCACTGTTTGGTGGTCACCTGTTCCCAGATGGCTACCCACTTCTAGATCTGAGATCCTCTCACTGTCCCCATTTGAGAGTACAAGGTCTAAGATTGCTCCCTCACGAGTGGGTTCCAAAACTAGCTGTCTGAGGCATGCCACCTGTAGGGCAACGAGAATGGTGCTGCTCTTGGGTGTGGCTGCAGCAAATGTGCTCCAGTTAACATCTGGCATAGTCAGGTCTCCCATCAACAGTATCTCCCCTTTCTCTGCCATCCTAAGAATGGCTTCTATCATATCCTTGTCCATTCCCTCCCCCTGACATGGGGATCTGTATACAACCCCTGTGCTGATTGTGGTGCCAATTTCAGTCTCTAAGGTGACCCACAGTGCCTCCTCGCCTCCCTGTTTATTCATTTGTTCAGTTGCTTTTATCCCTTCCCTTACATACAGAACTACTCCTCCCCTCTTCTCCCCTTCCTGTCTCTCCTGTAGGTTGTGTAACCGGGTATATTAACATCCCAGTCATGGTTCTCTGTGTACCATGTTTCTGTGACTGCTATGATAGCCAGGCATCCCTCTTCCACCAAGGCCACCAGTTCAGGGAGCTTGTTGCCCAGACTACAGGCATTGGTACTCATTACCCTCCATTTCCTGATGGCACTTACCTATTTTGCCCATCTCTGTCCTTACTGCCTTTGTCACTTTCTCCATTTACCCCTGCCCTTCTCCCTATCTACATCTCCAACTTAGTGTTTACCTCACTTACTACCCTGACTTTTTTGGGGGGAGCTAGGATTTCCCTGCTCCTTTCCAGTACCTCCTCCCTTGGCTAGTTTAAATGCTTGCCAATGAAGCATTTAAACCTGTCACCTAGGATTCTGGTTCCCCTCCTGGACAGATGCAGACCATCACACCAGTATAGGCCTGCATCACTCCAGATGGACCCCAATCCCCAATGAAGCCAAATCCCTGAGCTCTGCATCAGTTTTTCAACCACTGATTGAATCCCGGTGTGGAGCACCCTAGCCTCACCTACGCCATGAGACAGGCAGCACCTCCAGAAGGTTACCATAGCTGTTTGTCTAAGGGCCTCCTCAACTCCACAAACTCTTCCTGCACTGCTCTGAGCCCTTTCTTAGCCAGATTATTTGTTCCTAGGTGGACAATGACATCCAGCTCCCTCCCCTGTGCAGCTGCTCCAGTGATCCTGAGGATTCGCTCCCTGTCCCTCCAAGCCAAGGTGCCAGGCAGGCACCTTACCCTCCTCTCCTCTTCCTGACCCAGTTCTACCTTCCTAACAATGGAGTCCCCCACCAGGAGTTGTTTTATTCCCCTGTGTAGTCCCATGCCACCCTCCTGTGGATCTCGTTTGTGGAGGTTCCCAGCATCCTCCTTGGTCTCCACAGTGGGTGCCTCCATAGAGGAACCACACTTTGCCAGAATGGCATATGAATTGTGGAGAGGTACAACTGGAGGAATGCACCTCTGTTCCACCACCTCACCTCCTTGAGCCCACTGTGGTCCAACCACTCCTCTTTCTTGGCAACCTTTGAGGCAATGGCAGTGGCCCTGGTGATCCCTGGATGGGAAAGGAGGTCCCACAGATCCTGGCCAACTTAGCCTGGAGATGAGCAACCTCCTCCCTCAGCCCAGAGAGATGGCTGCAGATGGGACAACACCGCAACCTCTAGAATGTCTCCCAGAAGACTGCTGCTCCACAGCCACTGCAATGCACCACTCCCATCATGTCTTATTTCTGGCCCCTTCACTGTTGTTTGGAATACTTACTCTTTCCTATGTTTTTTTTTCTCCCTACTTAGTTACTGCCTCTGTGCCCTTTAAGCACCTGATCTTCCTGTTCTAAGACAAGAAGATCCTATATTTCTCAGTAGTCCCCTTACTTGCTCAGAGGCAGACCTCCAGCAGCTGAGGAGGATGGAGAGCTACTCTTGTACTTCTAGGATGGTGACTCTTTGGTTGCTCTGTGATCACTCACTTCCTGCTCCCAAACAGGAAGTTCCTGTTGTCAGTCAAATCTTGTGCCTACCAGCGCTTCAGATAAGTAATTTTTTGACATATTTCACGTCCAAAAATCAGCTAAAAACGTCCAAAAATGCACTATCTGGAGTCAATTGATGTCAGTAATACTTATTTAGTTTAATGCTGACACCTGGTTTTTATAGTGTGGACGTCACGTCACCATTTGTTTTACTCAGTTTCGGAGTAGTCTTGCCCGCCCACTGTGGAGACGACAAATGTTTTTTTTTCCAGTGCAGTCCTGTCCATCTGCCGCACATGCACGCACTATCCAAAATGGGACAATAATGCTCCTTCTGGCTCCCACGACGGCATAGCGCACCAACTTGTATATGCAAAATGCACAAATAGTGATGGATGATTGAGTAAGGAGGAGGAGTTGGGAGCTGCTCTGCTGGTGGTGCTTGCTAAGTTTAACCATGATGCAATGCACCACGAGTTGGCGGAGAGAGTGTGCTGTGTGCCACCAGCAGTCCGCGCAGGAGGCGAATGCTATTCTCTGTGCTGCACAGAGATCGACCGTGACTATCACAGTGTGTGTGTGTTGTCCATCCATAGCTGCGTATTTTAAAAAAATAATTTAATTTCATTATAGACAGAGATCTGATCGGATCTGTCTGTGTGCCCGTCCACTTTTACTGTAGTGTACAGTAGAGTAGGGGCCATATGTGCTGGAAACCCTGTGTGGTGCAGCCTAATCCCATCGTCCCTGAGTGGCAGTACCACACAACTT
Source organism: Neoceratodus forsteri (assembly GCA_016271365.2). NCBI lineage: Eukaryota > Metazoa > Chordata > Ceratodontiformes > Ceratodontidae > Neoceratodus > Neoceratodus forsteri. Next base: position 1,877,563,137 of record CM057456.1, read on the forward strand.
CAACTTTTGCCGACCAACAGTGAGGCTCTCTTGAGCTGAGAAGGAGAGGGTCCAGAGCCACCTGAGAGGACAACCTAGCCAGGAACAGCAGCGGAGGACGAGACTGTAGTGCTCCATGCATATAAGACAGCAGCTATATGATATAGCTCAGCCTAGGGTGGGGCTTAGTTGGAGTGGGAGCCACGAGTGCTATAGTGAGTGGATTTGAGAATGGGATCACCAAACGCCTGCCATCGTAGCAGCAGGCTGTAGCCAGTCAGTCCTCAGAGCTGAGTGCAAATTAAATGTTAAAATGTAAATGCTTTTTAAGTTAAGCTCAAGGACTGTGGGTGGGGGTAGGGTGTATTTAGATTAGATGGGTCGGGGAGGCAGCACACCACCAGGCAGTACGCAAGTAGGTTTAAGGGGAAGGCCTGCAGGCTGGAGCAGAATAATGGTGCTGGCAGTGCTGCTGTAGGGGGATTTGGGATGGAGCAAGTGGTGGGTCGGGCGACTCTGATGTCACATTGGATGGGGTTATGAATTAAGGAAGACAGCTATTTTGCAGTTACACGGATACATCATGGTTTTTGTGGGTTGGGGTTTTATCAGAGCAGTGCACCACTCTTTCCGATATATAATTTAAATGCAAATTTGTCACCAAGGCAACATCAGTGGGTCTGTAGCACCAATTCAACACTGGGTACACAGGAACTTATAAGGGAGCCCCTAGATTGATTAAATAAATAATGTACACCGGGGGAGGGGGTTGTAAGTTCAGATCAGTAGGTCACAAGTCCATCAAAATTTCGAACAATCCTCCTTAGCTATGGTGCAGTTTTTTGCTTTTATTTCCTCTCTGTTGCTATGAGAAGTTTATATGTCAGGGAAGGTGAAGGGCCAAGGGGATCCACAAGGGTTTCTTCTTGATGGTTTTGATTGGGGGCAGGCAGCCAGACCTGAACCTTACTATGAGGAGATCATGTAGATATGGGAAGAACTGCAACTGCTATGCCGTGCCATGCCATACTTGTCCCTGTAGCTGTCCTGATGGCTGTAGTACCCGCCATATTTTCAAATTCAGAAATGGACTTGGTATGTATTCAAGAGACTCGGCATGAAATCCACTAGCATGAAGTTACTATCTGGATGGTTTTCAAAAAGGACCTATAGGAAGTACATCTCGCTGGTGTCTATAGATGTGTACAGAGATGCAATGCTTTAATTCTCACCCAGACATAGCTCTCCTCCAGACATGTTGTCTAAAGGTGTCCACTCCTGGAGCATGTTCAGGTCCCATCCCTCCCAGAGTCTCAACACTGCTGCAGATTTTAGTATCATCTGCAAAATGGATACCTTCCTCTCTAGCCCCTCTGCAATGTCACTTATGAAGACATTGTTCCCAGCACGGATCCCTGTGGCACCCTGCTGGTCACTCCCTCTCCACGGATTGAACACCATTCACCACTCACTTCTGTGACTGTGTCTTGTCAGTCAACCAGTTTAATTTCTGATCCAGTTTGCCACCTTGAGGCCCACTCCCAGAGCTGCCCAACTTATTTACCAACCTCCTGTGGGACAGTTTGAAAATCTTGCTGAAATCTAGGTAGGTCACCACATCCACCTGGTCACCCTGTCTAAGTACTCTATCAGATTTGTTTGACAAGATCTTTCCACTGTGTATCCATGTTAGTTTCATGCCTAGGTTCCTAAACTTGTGCTGTAGCCAATCACAACTGGATGACGGCAAGCGCATTTACGGTTTTGATTGTCTGTGTGTGCCAGTCGGGAGGGGGTGGGACTACCCAAGTCTTGATAGAAAAAGTTTGGTTTTCATGCATACAATCACAATGTCAGTGCAAAGCATCTTGTTTGCAAAATGTAATAGTCCATGAGAGTAGCAAGCAGTAGTAGAGTGATTTCATACGAGGTGGCAGTGGCACCTCCACAACCATAGAAGCACAGCACACACTATTCCTATAAAAACTCATACGCTTTGTTTCCTTTTTCCCTGATGCAGGCAGCATAGCATCTGATTAGGTCGGTGGTGAGCTGAGCTGACTGAAGGAGTCACATCACACACCAGCAGAAGAAGTCAAGCAGCAGAGGACCCTGGCAGTATGTGGTGATCGTACACATATATTATTCAGAGAGGAAGTCATCATCAGTGACAGCATTTCATCACCTTATTTGCAAGTACTTTATCATATCATGTTACCTCTACTGTACCTCTTCAGTATAGAAATGTTAAAATGCTTTTTTTTTTGTTTTTGAGGCCGAGTTGCTAGGGGGGTAGTTGGTGGGGGAGAAGTAGTGCTGTGGATGCTGGGGTAGCTACCATAGCTATAAAGGATAATGCATGAGCATCGGTGATTAACCATAATGATGAAAAGGACTTGGCAAGGTTGAATTAAGTATGGCAGGTTTCATTCAAAGAAGTGCAAAATAATGCACCGGGGAAACTAAACACAGGGGAAAGAGTACACAGTTGGGGGTGGGAGGTAGTACAACAACAGCTTTGGGCATGTGTACTAGGTTCAGACTGCACAGTTGGGGTTAGAGTTTACAGAATAAGCTGTGTATTTACCACCGGTCCAGGAGATTGATGGGGCTGCTAGACCTATCTTCTGGAGGGGAACCTAGTAAGTCCAAGCATGAAGCAATAACATAATGTCCAGACCTGCAGTCTGCAGATGGGATCCTACAGACTAGTGTGACTTAATAAAACAAATTTCTTTATCAACTTAGGGTAGTCTGGTCACCCAAAGCTTTAAAACATAACACTTCGGCAAATGTATTATCTTCCCCATTAACCCCATATACTTTCGAATGGGGTTCATACTTGTTTTCTCACTATGTAATGACAGTCATGTGTGATTGCTGGTAAAGTAGCGCATATGTTGGAAACAACTTTTATAATTGCTTTTAGATAACCTGCTGGCTGACAACAACCCAAACCAATCTGCATAAACAACACTCGTGACACAAATTTTGAGAACGGAACCTGCTGTGACACACCTTACTATGTCAAGCTCAGGTCACAGTGCTGATTTACTCCAAAAGAGAAACTGCTACTCACCACTACCACAAACTCTTTATTGGACTGCTGGTTAATAAAAATGTCCTGCAACTCAGTGCCTTTATGTGACTGACTCTGGAGGAGTTCATCATCTGTGAATGGACTGACTGCTGATTGTTCTTCCAATTCCAGTATTGAAATGGAAAGTGACAGCTGCAACCTTGCTGAACTTCAATTTGTTATTCTGATGACTTTCCTACACTACAGTTATCAGATAGTGATGATTGTTCTTCTTCTTATGAGTGTCCCATAATCTGTAGTTTCTCAGGTCACATATAAGTGACACAATTATCAGTTGTTCAGAAATCATGCAGTGGTGACACTAGAAATCAGAACACTCAATTATCGATGCTGTGAAATCTGTTGTTATGCATAATTACAGACATCGGTGGAAACTGAATTTGATTGGCTGGAGGCAAGAGATGGGAAAATGTTTTGCTCTTGTGTGCTCATTCAGATCGCCTTCTCACAAAACAAATTTGCTACTACAGGTGCAGGTGCGTTAATGTGCATGCGCAGTATGTCTGACGATAACGGTTCCAAGTTGCCTGATTGGCTGTCCTAAAGTTGGCTTTGGCTTCTCCAGTTCACAGTGGTGGTGGTTGTGAATTAGTGGTAAGTAATGCCATGAGTGACATGATCATCATGACCATCTAGGAGAGTTATGGTGAAATGGCCCACCCACCTCCAGATGGTTTGAAGCACAAGGTGTAGCAAAGTGCCTCCACCACCTGAGCAGGGCCCCCTTGCTACCCTTACTCATAAAGCACCCATGAAGTGCCATATTGTGTTAATAAAATGTGTCCTTTTGGAAACCATTGTGAATTTTTAAACAGGTTATTTCACTGGCTAGTCTGTGGTCACGCTATAGCACGGTATCAGTCTGTTAATCAGAATTCAGCATTTTCTACACATTTCATAATCTGATATTGAAATTTGTAGAAGGGATGCTGAATTCTGATTGGCAGACAGATGCTTTTTGTATGACTGGCCTATAATCCCACCACAACAGCCCAGGTTAACCTATTTAACAAATTAATAACATTTCAAAAAAATTACCAATTTTATTACCGCACACAGCACTTCAGGAGATGGTGGGTGTTTTATAAAATCAATAAGACATGACAGGGTGTGCATGGGATGGAACTAGATTTTACCGCACACATGTCAGTAGCATAATTTGGCACAAGGTCTTGGCTGAAATTTTAGCCTTCACGCAAGGGCAAAATCTATTCCATGCATACCCATCTTATTGCTTACTTCATATTCATCATAGTTCATCTAGTGAAGGCTTGCTACTTTTATTAATAATTTGTAACAGAAATGACAATTTCAGACTCAAGTATGCTGACTTTGTCACCTGTGTTTTGGGACTGCACTGTCCCTCCCCACCCAGATGCTAATAAGTTTGATAACTTGTAGCCAGACATAGCATGGTGGAGTGCAAGCAACTGATAGAATCCTGCAGTCTATCTGTACAGAGAGTGTAATACTGAGTCACCACACCAGTATTATCTACTTTTAGAATATCACAGAACATACATAGATCTTCTTTGGGGTGATCTCACTCATCAGGTAGGTATGGTACCAGTACTGCAGCAGCACCACTAACATCATAGCCATAGGAACGTCACTGTCAGTGAATGGGAATCCACATGAAAGATTCTCCGCAGTACATTGCTCACTCCTCAGTTCTTTTCCACCATCGAGTTGCAAGCACATTCTCCACTGACAAGCAGCAGTGCAGTGTTGGTGGATTTAGCACCTTTTTCAAAGTAGGGCCTACTGCCACTTGGAGTACAGTAGTATCACACAGTTGTTTCACCAAGGCAAGTATTACTGTCTTGATATATTTAAGAGCCCATGCATTTTTTGGAAGGGATGTCCTCCGGACTCCTGTCTTAAGTTTACAGAGTCACAGGCAGATTCACTTGCCAAAGTCTTCTGTCTTGAGCTTAAGAAGATCCTTGGCTTGGTCATTTGTTCCAAGTCTCCTGTCTTAAGTTTATGGAGTCATGGGCAGATTCACTTGCCAAGATCTTCCCCACAGGGCTTGCAAGTTGTGCATTGATCTGATCCCTTCTTTACTAGAGTGATGGTGGGGAAGGACTGTGGATGGAGTGTGTGTGAATGACCAGTGCCACAACTATATTGGGCTGGTGAGGTCTTGCTGACGGTGTCACATGTGTGGCCAAAGTTGCAAACTTAATAAAAACCTGGTGTGTTTACTGTCATTCCATGATGGTGAAGAGTGCCTATGGTGCACTTGTAATCCACCTGGTGAGTGAGATTACCTCAAAGATCTACTCTTTATGGTACGTTCTACATATCTGTTATTTCCCTGTGTCACTGATGTATGCCATTTCATTGTGTGTCATGCATAAAAGCAGACAGCAACTTAGCCTTTACAGTTTTATTCTCCTTTTATCGAATTCCATAGTATTTACAAGAAAATAATTTTCCTATTTTAGAAAATAGTCAGAAATCAACCCTCAGGAAGCACAGTCAGACAAAGGACCATCGTACTGCACTGGAAGCAGACATTCTTAGAAGGAGACTGTATGTAGTTAGCGACAATAATTAGGCAGAAAGTTCAGAAGATAACGATTCAGCTATTAAATTTGTAAAAGACAGTGAATGTAATCTGTTTAAAGCGGTGTACTTTGCAGCAAAGACAGATATGGCAAATTGCAGTGTCAACCAGCTTTTAGATTTCATTCGCTGGACAGATCAATGCTCAGTATATGATATAAGTGATTACACTGTTCATGATGTTCAGAGAAGTATTGTGAAAGTATTAGGTAGCAAAGTCATAAAAGAAGCATTGCAAAGTCCTGTGTTTGGCTTGCTAGTTGATGAATCTACAGATCTTTCAGTCCACAAAACTGTAATAATGTATATTTGATATGTCAGTGAAGGGGAAATGAAAACAAAACTAATTGGCAACATCAGGGTAAAGGATGGTTCAGCACATCACTTAACTGAGGCTGTTGTAAACAGATGTCAGGTTCTGGGCTTCGTAGTGATGGGGCTAGTGTAATGATGGGCAAGTCCAATGGTGTTGGTGCACTTTTGACTTCACTGCATTCACCTTTTATGGTTCATGTCCGCTGTTTGGCTCATAGATTGGCTTTGGCCTGTTCACAGTCTGCTACTCACTTTAGATACCTACAAAACTTTCAGAGTAACATTAATGGTACATATGCCTATTTCAGTACATCTGCTGTTAGGCAGGCAAAGCTAGAAGATATGCAAAGGGTGATTGGTACAGTAAAGGAAAGCTGAAAAAGCAATTAACATACGTTGGCTGTCAATGCAAAATGCTGTAAATGCATTACATAAATGTTACCCTGCTATTCTCCTATACTTAAAGAAGACAGGAATCATGCCAAAGCTCAGGGCCTTCACATGTTTCTCACTACTTATATTTCTGCAGCTGTTCTATGTATGTTCTGTGATATCCTTAAAGTAATGGGAACTTTGTAAATCCTTTCAAAAAGCAGGATGTGCTAGTGTGGATGTGAAACCACAAGTGTTCTGTGCAATTGGTGAGTTAGAAAACATGAAAAGTGAGCCAGGCCAATCTTGACAGCATTTCAAGAGGCATGTGAAATTGAGACTAGAGATAGTGGACAAATGACAGCATGTTGGAAAATAAAGGAATCTCAGCAAGATGACATTTGGATTGAACTCAAATGTTCTCATAAAATGACAGCACAATTCTGAAAACTGAGGCAGGAGTATCTCAATACTCTTATAAGCAACATGAAGTGTAGGTTGTGCCCAGATTCTAAAACGGAAGCACTTCTGGATGCTATTGCCAATCTAACTGACCCACAGTCTGTAGTAGGCTGTAATACAGCTAGTGTTCAGAAAAGTTTAGAAATTGTTTGTGAAAAATTTGGTTCCAACACACAATATGACAGTGATCAAGATGATACTGAGACAAATATTCATAAATGTAAGCCTTTACTAGATGAAAATTGTCTCCCCCAGACTGGGCAAAAGCAAAGACAATGATGCTTGGATGCTATAGGAACCTTAGTTCTGAAGCTTTATGAGAAGGGTAATTTCAAAGTACTCTATACAATGCCAGTATATTCAACATTATGTAATATCGATTTATGCATTCCACTGACATCTGTAGAATGTGAGCGAGGTTTCAGTGTGCAGAATAGGATAAAGACAAAATTTCATTGTTCACTAACAGAAGATAGCCTAGAGTTACTAATGAAACTAAACATTGGGCCTGACTCCTCTGACTTTGAAGTCGATAAATCTGTGACGTGTTGGAAAAAAGAGAAAAAAAGGTGCTATATGTCTTTGTGGCAAAAATCAAAAAGGAGGAGACTGGAGAAGCCAAAGTCCCAGACAGAGACAGTCAGGTTTCATGTTTCTGGTAGCAGCAGCAGCAGCAATACTGGTGGTAGATGTGCCATATTATCCAGTGGTAGCACACATCAAACAATGATTATGTCAGTATGTCACCGTATCAGCAGCAATGCTTGTTCTGACACTGCAGATGATGGCGGCATCGGTGCGTGCCACTGCAGTTTATCCTACAGCAGTACTAACAAAGTGCTCCTGATGGGGAGGCTGTAGATAGTAGAATTAGGCGGCGAGGATTTCCTGGAAATAATAGAGGGCATGGATGACAACAATAGCGAATAATTACATAACTTTCAAATTGGACTCATTTTGATCCAGGTTCAGTACATTATGGCCCAAATACAACTTACTGACAGACATACTGCTGCACATTGCATTGGCAGAAGCAATTATCTGAAACCAGTATTACAAATAGTAAATTCACTGAAAGCTGTGAAGAAAGCAAATGTTTATTTTCTTTTTTGTTGCATACTGCTGTCACAGTGCTGCTGTGTACTGTACATGGATGGAGTGTATGGACAAGGCAGCGGTAGCTGATGCAGGATGCATTGTTGCAGCCTGGCTGCTGCAAAAAGTGCAGTGGTGATGGTTGGGAGGGGAGTAGGGACTGGTGTGACTGTGAGTTGCTGAACACAATGAAATATGGTAGGGCACTGGATAATGAAAAGTTAGTTGCTTACTGTTAAAAGAAAAGAAGACACAGAGTCTATTGTTCACATCACATGATGATGTGCCGTACCTTGGTTGGTGGCAATTTATGGTGACAGACACTAGCAGACGTAAAGGTACATACTACATCTAATAAGTACACAACAGGTTGTATTGCCTCACATTGCTTGCAAGTAATGGATGTGACACAGCAGTCACATTACATAAAGCAAGAACGGGTTATTAAATGTATCTTTGGAGTCGGTCATACAGGGATAAGTGCATTGTTAAGGCTACATGTTTTCTGCATTACGCTGTCTCCCCCAAATCAATTCTCCACACATAACCAAAAAACTGGTTTGCGTACCCAGCAAGACAACATCTTGCCAGGCCATTAGTCACTCACTGTTATATATTTGACAAATTTTAGCACTGACTCACACCGACTGATTTTTTTGGCCTTGATAAGCATTCAAAATGTCATCACTGCAGGAGTCACCCATTTCTGCTAAGTGTCAAGTTCAACCAACCAAGTGCCAACACCTATGGTACCAGCAAGTTGAAATGTTTTTATGTTTCAAAGTATAATGAATTGTGGCTTACCAATTTGAATGTTATCATTAGCACTTTTACCTTTGTTAAACAAGTTCAAGTTAGAATGGTAAGGTAGGTTTTAAACAGCTGTTCCTTGATTGGGAAAAGACTGTACAGTTAAATCTCATGGACGATGCACACACAATACCCTAACCCAGACACTGTCAGGCTGCAGCAGGCACCATGTGTAGGCCTTGGCTATTTGTCCATGATGTGTTATGTATATACATATATACATACACAGGCAGGGCTAAGCCAAATACATTGGGTAAATACATCATGTTATTTTGGAACAATTATATAATTTTCACTTTATGCAACATCATATATTTCATTGTACTACAATTTAATTAACTTGTTATAATGTTATTTCCACTTGTAGAAATGGAACAGGACAAAAAAACACACAGCTAATAACAATGGGCTAGATAGGAAACTTACAATGGAAAGAAAGGCAGCTTTGGGATAATACAAAGTAAAACACAAAACTAATACAATGCTGTAACAGACAGTACTGAACCATTGAAAATGGTGTTAAGGACTACTGTTTTAAGTTTATGGAGTCCTTTGCAGATTCAGTTGTCCTTTTGTCAAGATCTTCTGTCTTAAGTTTAAGAAGATCCTTGCAGGCAGCCTGAAGGTGGCTCTATATAGCATGTGGTGGGTGTGTGGTATATAGCAGGGACTCCTGTCTTAAGTTTATGGAGTCCTTTGCAGATTCAGTTGTCCTTTTGTTAAGATCTTCTGTCTTAAGTTTAAGAACATCCTAGGCTCTATATAATACCACCACACCATTTGTAATGATTGTTTGTGGTGTTTATCTTTGTTTTACCTCAAAACTTTATTTCTTTCCATTGGAATATCCATATGTGGCAGGGAAGCCCATTATTCTGAGTTCAATTACCAGGCTATAAGTGGAGAAAACATCTTGTAATACGTTACTAAATTGTAATGTAAATGAAATAAATGGTGTTATAAAGTGAGACAAAAATATTTATGCAAAAATAAGATTTATTTAGCCAGTTTATTCTCATTGCCAGACAGTGCCATTGGAGTATATATGATGCAGTGTGGCAGTCAGCAGACTAGCCCATTTTTCTAACATGAGTTGTGATGGTAATAACAAATTACTAAAGATTTTACTTTATAACTAAATAAACAATGGGTTGTAATCAATCACTGATTACCACACTATGAATCATAATGTAGGTGGCAGCAGCCTAGCATACTGCTAGCAGCAGGTTCCTATCTGCAAGCAACTGAAAGAGCCGCTAACACCAAAAGTGCTACATTGCAGATTCTGAATAAGCATACTGCCAGTAAATCTCATACCAAAAACTAGATTTTTACGTTACTTTGTTTTAAAGTCAGTAGCCATTTTGTAACCTTGACTGCACTACCTGTGCAATAAAAGCAGGTGTCATTGAAGTGTTGTGTAGCTCTGTAACATACTAGATAATATTGTAAGTACAGTAGACAATGATTATTACTAATCTATGCAGCGATGATTTGAAGATACTGGCATGGCATTGTCTACTATACAAGAACTGAACAATTCATGAAATGAAACATTGTCTGAAAACAGATCACTGCGTGGCTTGTCATTTCTTATCATTCAGAAATGTATTTATGTGGATGTAGCATGGATTACAGTAATGTACCCAGAAGGCCAGTGAGTTGACTTCTAAAACTATAGGAGTTGGAGTATTCTGACTGCCAAAATTTGTCGACTGGAATTATTTTGACTTCAAAATTGACAACTGGAGTATTTTGACTCAGTAAAACTGAAATGACTTCCAAATTTCAACCCATGAAAGTATTTGACTTCCACCAAAAAAAAATTATCTGAAACCCTGGTGCCTACAAAAGTAGAACTAGCTTTGGGTGGGGGGGGGGCAATATAGTCCTAGTAGAGAAGTCCAGTCACAACAGCATCTCCTTGTCCTGGTGTTCTCTGACAATTCTCTGGCAGAAGCTATCTAGGGCAGTGTTTAAATATGACTTTAACCTGGCTTCCTTCTAGCTAAGCCACTCCCCCTACTTAACAGATCTTTCCACACTTAGTTAAATTGCACAGACACAATCCCCTTCAGCCACCTGAGATTAACACCTAGATAACTACTCAGATAATTAACTTCAGCCAACTCAGACAAACACAGTAACTTTTTTTTTTTAACCTAAATTGAAGGTCCCAGTAGTAGAGTTCTACTTCCACTTCTTTTGGCCTACAACAAAACAACTGGAAGCATACAGCAGGTCCATTTAGGAGTTATAAGACTCAAGCATGCTTTGCTGCCCTACCACCCCCAACATACACGCAATGTTCTTTTCACACCACCATGACCATGCAGTGTCAATCTCATTTCCCACATATGTGCAGTGTCATCACCCACACATGTGCACTGTCTTCCTAGACCCCCACACTTATGTGCTTTTTTCCTCACACCCTCACATGTATTGTTACCCTCAGATCCTGCCACACATGCCCTCCCACTGTCATAATCCTGAACACATCCTGTCACCCAGAAACCCTTCAGACACATGCACTATCTCCAAACAGACCCCAACACAAGCATTCTTACTTCTTAACTTCCTGCATACATCCTGAGAATCCCCACACACATTTCATAGGGTGGGGCAAAATGTTTCTTCTTTTGCTGAAGAAATTCTGATTTTGCTTCCATGAAATGTCATGACATTTCCACAAAAATTTCATGAAATGTCACCAAAATTGTTATTTCTGTTTCTTCAATCTACTTTAAAAAGTGTTTGTCTAAATTGCACCACATCTGTTACACTTACTTTACCAAGATCCATACAAATGTGTACCAAATTACAGATCTCTATCTGTAAAGGTGGCTAAGTTATAAGCCCCCAAACTTTTTTAGATTAGAAAATGACAGAATTTTAAACCCTTATCACTTTAAAACTAGAGAACAGAATATCACCAATTTTGTTCAGGGGTACTTGATCCTAAATATAAGGCTATGAGACCACCCACATGGCCCAACAGCAGAGCACTGTGCTGTCATGCTGACAACCCTGGTTCAGAAGTGAGCCCAGATGATCACGTCATAAGGCAGGCAGTGGCCAAAACAGCTGCCACTTGGCAATGCATCTTGGTTGGGATGGATTGCTGACAGGCTCCGCCAACACAGTGACCTTGTCATCTGGCTAGACAGCTTGCTCCTGCTGCAAGGGAAGCTGTGGCTATGTGAGGTAGGCAGAGGCGCCACCCCCACCAGGGGAGATGAGAGGGAAAGAAATGTGGGAGAAAACCCGGTAGCCAACTGAATGATGGCTGGATTTAGCCTGATGAGGGTATACTCCTGTGAACAGGATATATCCCTGAAAGATGAGCTGCCAGCCAGGAGAAAAAAAAAACAATATGGGAGAAAAAAGAGGCAGTGTTTGTCAACTGTCTAATTTTGCTCAAAGGCTGGCCAAGTTATAAGTAGCCAAAGATTTCAAAATAACATCAGTAATTAAAGTTGAATTTCATGAGCTTTTGTGAAATTGCAGAATGTTGTGATACTTTTGCCGAATCCATATTCATACATTTCTCCCAGTCATACACTTAAGTTGCATTGTGGAGGAAGGTAAAGGCTGGGTTAAGTGGCAATAAGGTAGCATTCATAGGAGGCTCCCTACTGAAAGTACAGTGGTGCCAAGTGTCAGGTCACTATGCTGAGTGACAAAACCATGCAGAATAATTATAGACATCCCTGTGCACTAGCCTGAATTCTTGTAATATGCCAGATAACCACTAAAGCCCACTGACATAATGACTTGTGGAAGCACATGCACGTGCAGCATTGTTTCTGTACAGTCCAACATGCTGACTGTTTAACAACCCTGTAGATAACAAAGTATATATTTTCACTATTTGAAAACAGCGGCACCAAGTGATGCCAACCCTTAGAACTAATTGTGAATGAGGGCATTGTGACAGAAGTAGATATCGTTAGTCATGATGGAGGACATCACTGTCGCTGGAGTGTTGGAGGGGTATTTCGGAGTCATGACGCTAGTGCAGATAAGGTGATTCAATGGTGATAAATGCTTTATGGAAGTTATATTCCTGCAGTTGAATTGTAGTGGCATTGCCTATTATGCATCCACAAATGTTTGAGCAGATTTTGCAGTTAGTAGTTTCTAAAGTATCCACAATACATTTTAAACTACTAAATCACATTTATCCAGCTTAATTCCATTCCCGGATACATTTATTTTGGGGAAGCATGCCAACTCTTGAGTCTATACCTACAACAGCAGTGGAACTATAAACATCCAAATATTTTGAAAATGTTCACACAATTTCACAAACTACTGAATTGTGAAATGTTGAACTCCTGTAACTTACAGTTTACATAACCAATTATCTCTCTATATAGCAGTTTCTATGACTCTTCCAAGAAAGTATGTGTATACATTTTCAATTATCTAGTTCCACACGTGGCTAAGTCGTAAGCATAGAAATATTTTCAGTAATTTTCACATGATAATAAATTGCCAGACTGTGAGTTCTGATAACGTCCTTGCTCCTCATCCTAATGTCATAAAACTTGGTATCCATTTTGGGCTCTTTCAAACAGTATGCATACTGAACTTTGAATCTCTAGCTAAAATAGAGTTATGTCCAACTAAAGAATTTCAGAAAATTCCACACAATTTCATGAAATTACATGGAATTTCATGAAGATTCCATAAAATCAGAATTTTCTAATTTTGCTAGTCCTTTTGTCACCCACAGACCCTCATACACATCCTCCACTGTCACCCATACACCCCCACACATTCACAGACCCTCCACTTACATATACACTGTCACCCAATGATCACGTATGCACTCTTTCCCACAGGCCCCCCAAACATATTCACTATCACCCACAAACATCATGATATATTCAATGCTACCTGCATGCCCCACACCCACATCCATCACTCTTCAACCAAAATGTTCTCTTTACATCAGCCTATTTCTGCATCACCTACTGAGCAAAATGAAACAATACCACAATAAAACCATGCAAGCAAGCAAGGTTGGCTTTTGCCAACTCTTATTAATCAGGGGGACTGCTACAGAGAGGAGAAAGCTGATTCTGCAGTGTGACAGCAGCGTGAATGTGACATCTGTAATTCCTAAAGTCTGAAAAAGGAGAGAAAACCTGTAAGGTAGAGAGTAGACCTAAGTTTCTGACAGAGAAAAGAGATTCAAAAACATAACTGGAATGTGGCAATGCGGAGCTGCAGGCCCATTGGCTCATGCTGTAAACCAATGGGCGGCAGCCCTACCACGAGGTGTCAGTTGGTGGCGGCAGGGCAGGTGGGAGCTGCCACCCAACGCTGACCAGGGGGCGGGTGGGGGTACCACCAGACCACCAGGGATATTGGAATTTTTCTTTTTTACACATGCCCATAATCAGGCAGTCAGCAGTCCACTGGACCACCAGGGATATTGGACCTGTTCCTTTCTTTTTAACAGAAACCCGCAATCAGGCAGTCAGCGGTCCACTGGACCACCAGGGATATTGGACGAGTTGTTTTTTACGAATGCCCGTGATCAGGCAGATAGCAATCCACTGGACCACCAGGGATATAGGATGGAGTTTTCTTTTTGTACAAATGCCCGCGATCGGGCTGCAGGGGGCGTCGTTCCCTGATGGCTGCTGCCTGGCAGGGTGCCAGGCGCAAGTCATAGGGGATCGGCGCACCTGCATGCAAATGGGGCCATAATGACATGCAAATGGTCCCATGTGCACCTTGCATACATTATGGTGCCATTTGCATGTCAACTTTTGAATATCGCTGGTGCTGTGCATGGCACAATGGAACTTGTGCTAGCACATCTCCATGCTCCACTCTGGCCACTTGCACTGGCGCAATGCCACTGTGCCATGCACACTGGGGGTGGTCAGTGTGCGATATTCAAAGCTGCTGAGCCATGGCGCAGTTCCATTGAATATCACCCAGGCCACACCCCTGCACAGCCATGTTGAGCTGCGCCCAAGCTTGCGCCACAGCCTGGCACAGTTTGAATATCCGGGCCATACCGTACATTGTGACACATGGACAGCCTGTTCTGAGTACACTATGATTTTTTGTAATATAAAAATGTGTTATGGACTGTCTCTCATGAGAGATGCTGAGACAGCATGTGAGTTGACAGACACACACCCAGGTTTTAGATACAAGGTGTTACCTGGAAGGCCAGAAGCTAATTACAGACTAGAACAGGCCTTAATCAAGAATCTCCTGTTTTTCTAAGTTAAATATAGCTTTAACTGCTAAGAGGGAAATCAGTATCCATTTTATGATGTTTCGAGGAGGAAATCAGGTTTGACACACTGGTGCAAAATCATAAATGCTTTGATGTCTGTGTGAGAGGGGACCCTGCTCATAGATGAAAGGAAATTTACAGACTTGATTGGGGAAGTCACATGGGGAAAGGAGTTTCTGCCGATGTAACCTAAATTAACTCTCCTTCTAAAATGATAAAACCTCCTGGGTGTATGATTTTTAATAAACAGAGGAGGAGCTAGGTGACCTCACACAAAGGGGTTGGCCAAGACAGTTGTTTAAACAGTATTCTGTTTTCCTTCAGAGACTTTTTTTTATCTACACTCTGACAAAGAAACATCTTTGAGCACTTTAAGCAAGTATACAGGTAGAGAGAGACAAAATCTAAGTACTGTAGTAGGAATTGCACTGTTAAAACCTTGTTCTTTTAAAAGATTGTATGGTTCTTGTGTTATATAGTTCTGTATTTTATGTTTTACATACTTTTATCTATTTTAGTAAAACTCTATTTTTAAAGCCTACTTGGTCTGTCTTTGAATTTATTTTCTTTAACAAGTGAAGTATATATGGTTAAAGCAGACACTGTGCATAAGCTTGAATGGTGATACCAAACTGGAAAAAGGTAAGAATTATCTGAGGTCTTTCTTAGAGTTTTTAAGGGTTCATTTCTGTAGACTTGGTTACGTGCCTATAAGCAAAGATATCTGGCCCCTCTAAGACAGAATTATCTGAGCCTATGCATTGGGTACGCTAGCAAGCGGTTCACAGTTTGAATCCCTCCAGAACTGAGACCAAAGGTTGATTCAAACCCACAAAACAGACAGGAGGGTTCCCCTGTTTCTGTTAACTGTTCACAAGACTGCGCTCGGAGGTTGGCACTTTGGGAGTAGAGGGCTGACCTGCCGAGTGGGTTTGTGACATATGTCAGCATCAGTAATTACCTGTAACTAATCAAAACATGTACGGTATTTTTTTTATAAAGGTTTTTCTTCCTGTCAGGGCTCCAGGCAGGCAAGCTGCGGTCCTTTTTCAGAGAATCTCAATCTGCTCTGTTTTTTTTGGTTTTTTTTTTGCTTCAGGGCTTCATTTATCCTGCCTCAGTTTCCATTTTCTCCCCTCTTTAATCCCGGGACCCCAGAACATGGTCACGCATGCACGTGCAGGCATGAGTGCACTCCGTGGCTCCAGTGACGGCCACTTCCTTCCATCCAACCTAAAGCCTGGTTTTCTTTGTGGCTTGGTGCTGCCACCTAGCCTCCACCGAGTGGCAGCCAAGAGCCAGGGAAACCCATATCCCTCCCCAGGAGAAGAGAGCTGCCTTGTGACTGCTCGATCCAGCTCCTCACTCCACCCCCCCCGGCTGGCCTCCAACAACTCAGACTCATTCCTGAACCTGGGTTGCCAACATGAGAGGTGGTAAGGCACCCAAGCCTCAGCTCTCCACACCAGTGGGACAGCTTTAACATGTACTGTTCAGTATTAAATTAGATCAGCAAAGGATCGTAACATTTATTTTAAACATTTGTAGAGTTCATATGTTTCTCAATTTTGCATGAGGAGCATTCAATCTTACTGGAGACCTATGAAAAAATAATTCCAGACCTTGATTGGGCATGACTCTGTGCATGTAAAGAATACCAGCATGAGAATAATGAGTACTACTGTACCTGTACATGAGGAGGTAGAAACAGAAAGATAGTCCATGAAATTGGGTTGCTCAGGGGTCGACCAGGGCAAGGAAGGATCGAGTATCTGCCAACAGCTCTCCTTCCTGGGGGAGGGGGAACAGTGCAGCGCACTACAGACTGACACCCAGTGGTGACTGGGTGTTGGCACAGGTGCGCTGTCCAGAATGGGGAGGGCCCACGCTCAGGGCATTAGACTGCCTCCGTGGAGGTGGGGCAATCACCTTGCCCATTGCACTTTCATTGGCCCTGGGGTGTAAAACTGGAGGAAAAAGATGGAGCTGGCAGGCTTCATGATAGCCAGCTGCACCCGCGCCAACCCCTGGTGATCTGAATGTTGGCTTCCGGGGGTGTTGGAGGCCAATGCCCCTCACCACTGGCCCTTTCATGGGGGGAATGGCCAGGTGGATGGGTGTGGGTAAGCCTGGCCAGAGAGATGAGTCCCCTCTGAGGGAGGGGATGGAGCCACCTGCCCTCTCTGAGGAGGAGCAGAAAAAGTGTATATAAAAAAAAAAAAGACAACGATGCACCGGCCATCCAGCTTGAAGACAAATCAACAATTAATAAATTCTACATCATTTAGCAAATACATTAACAAAATATTAAGCGAAATTAAGCATCCATATTATTTTTTTCTCCTCTGTTGGTGGTGTGAATGTACCCCTTTCAGGTCAATTTGACTGTCACGGAGCTGAGTAGACATTTACCCTTTAGTTGCCCCCCAAGTGCGAGTCATGTCCCCACAGGGATGCAGGCACCAGGACTACTGTCCCAGCAGAAGTGGGAGCATGTGCATGCCTTGCCACATGCTCTGCTGTGCACTCACTTCACCCCCACCTGCTGCACTACCACCTTTATTCCTACAGGTGGCAGTGACTGATTGAGGCAATGCGGACCTCTTTCCCCAGGGAAGGAGAGCATCCACTGGGATGCTATTCCTCCTCACCCATCTGGCCCCCGATGTCACCGGCTCATTTCCAAACCAGGCTCCCCAGTATGGTATACTTATGTTATCTGGAAGTTGACTATCCTGACAAGCAGTACCCTTGTCAGCATTGCCCGATAGACAGGATAACCCAACGCTACTACTCCCGATGATATTCCTCCTAACTGGGTAAGGTAGCAGATGTGATGGAATGTTACCTTACCCCTTCTGATGCACAGGAAAGGACTGCTGGATGGAGTTGCTGGCCGAGCCGCCCCTGTGGTGTGAAGGTGAATACAACTGGTAGGTCGGCTGGCATGCTGTGTGTGATACGGGTTCTGGTCCAGGTCACGTCACTTTACACACTGCACCCCCAGTAACAACTTAACATTTTACTCCAGGGGCCGCTCCCCCTTGGAGTTAGATATTTTAGTTGGGGGTGGGGGCAGACCACATGGGGGGTGCATGGGGCCAAGCTCACCCCCCCCACATTTTACACTTTTTTTACACGTGATGCCCAAAATTTGTCTGTCAGACATAGGATTCATTCAGGACTGTGGATTTTGGGCAATATTACCTGTCACGCTGAGCATCGGAATACCGGGTTTAGGGATATCATAGTATATCCCCTGGTATCATGAGCGGCAGTCCTGCAAGAGATGTTACATAAAGCTTCCAATTTCTGGTGCAACATCTGAGTAAGATGCTGAACATGAAAATCAAAAACTAGAGCCTGGTCACACCATAATCAAAAGACCTCACACTCACTCACCCCAAAAATATATCGGAACGCCACAGAAATGTAGTATTCAAAATATTTATTTACTTACATTTCAGGAGGTGCATAAGCTCTAGGTGCAACCCAAACAGAATCAGAATCCAGGGAAGCAGCAATGGGGACAACAACCCAGATACAAATGGAACAACAAGGATCAACGTATAATGCGGTTAATTTATCTAATTGCATACTTGGTGATACAGAACCTGAAGTATTAAAGAGGGGCTTATTATTTGTCCCCACAAAAGACATAGACTGGTTTGAAACTTCTATTGCTCTATATACATTCACCAAGGAGCTGAACTTGAGACATTATTTTAATAAACAGTAGTGTAAACTCCTCTGGGGGTAATATGCAGGAGAATCAGAAAGTAACATTCCAGAACCTAGAGCCAAAATCTATCTTTTGCCTCCCCCATGTTCGCTTCCGTTCTCACATATGAATAAGTATGTGAGAGGGGAACTGAACATCTGTGTAACAACAGAGTGAATAATCATTTTGTGAATATTAGTAGATTGGAGAGGGAAGCTATCAACAACTTAAAATAAAATGATCACAATTAAAGCTGCAGATAAAGGTGGCTGTATAGTGATCATGAATACGGCTGATTATGATTGAGAGGTATTAAGACAATTAAGACAATTGAACAGCAAGGCAGTTTATACATGCTAAAATGGAGATTCTACAGATATTTCTAAAAATAAGATTGATGCCGTTATTGATAATGCATGCGCCCCAGGGGTTATTGACAATCAGTGC
The DNA here is from genome assembly GCA_016271365.2 of Neoceratodus forsteri. NCBI lineage: Eukaryota > Metazoa > Chordata > Ceratodontiformes > Ceratodontidae > Neoceratodus > Neoceratodus forsteri. The sequence continues at coordinate 1,877,582,274 of CM057456.1, forward strand.
ATACAATTTCTGACTGTTGTGTCTCCCATGCTGGCCATGATTTATGTTTTACCGAAAACACATACATCACTGGCAAATCCATCAGGAAGACCAATTGCAGTGAGCATCAGCAGCCTCACAGAACCCCTCTCAAGACTGGTCAATTCTTGTATTCGACATCTGGTTCCAGGACTTCCCTCTTACTTAAAAGATTCCAAAAATGTGCTCAGACTTCTGAAGGATTTGACTATACCTGAAGATTGCCTCCTTGCCACCCTCGATATGGAAGTGTTATACACCAATATTCCACACAAAGGGAGCTTGGAAGCAGTAGTTAATATGATCTTCAGTTTGTAAATTTTCAGCTGAAATGCACTGATATGGTGCTTACATGTAACTACATTGTTTTTCTGAAAAGAATAGTAGGGCCTATGCACAAACAGGTGGGAATTATGTACCAGAGGTATGTTCGAATCCCGCTTGCATAGCTCTGCAGCCCCAGACAGACGCAGGGTGCATGGTATTTACTAACACATGCATCCGTAGGGCACCTGTCTACAGCCCTGTCCCTCCAGCAGGCAGGACCATACAGGGTGGCCAGGGGCAGAGTAGTGGACCCAGGTGGGCATTCAATTGAATGCCCATCCTGGGTTCCAGAATGGATCAGTTGTGCACCAAAGTGCGGGTCCGGGTGTGTGAATAACTCCCCCAAGCACCCATCCCTGTGTGGCCATGCTCCTGTGTCTAGAAGTCCTGTAAAGTGACCTCCCTTTCCCACTATATATCAAAGCTCCGTCTGTGTCAGAATGCAGTAACCCCTCTGACACATCCATGCCCTGTCTCCAGTATTTCAAAAGCATACCCCCCACCCTCAACACATGTCTGCCCCATTCCCCATTGTGCTGAAACATACCCCCATCCTACACATGTCAGCCCTTCGGTATTGCAAATCACTATCCCCACCCCAAAAGCATGTCTGCCCCATCTCCATTAATGCACAAGCCCGTCTCCCCACACAAAGGTGCCCCTACCTCACATACCCGACCCCAAACTGCTGTATTGGTGGTCAGTGGCACCCCAGCAGCACAGCCCTCTGCACACCTCCACAGCTGCTGGCCATCCAGATGATGCTGGGAGCTATATATAGGCAATGCACTCCCAGCATCATTTGGAAAACCAGAAGCCATGGAGGTATGTGGAGGGCTGTGCTGCTGGCCATCCAGAGCCATGACACCAACTGGCAGTTATGGGGACCGCGGGGGTGGTGTTGTTGGTGCTAGTGGGGTGCCACTGACAGCCAATACAGCAGCTGGTGTACTGGGTCCAGGGTCAGATACATGTGGACTGGCATGTGTGTGTGTGTGTGTGTGTGTGTGTGTGTGTCTGGGGTTGTGCATTATCAGGGATGGAGCAGACATGTGTTGGGGATGGGGATGCATTTGCAATACCAGGGAAGGGGCTGACATGTATTGGGTGGGGGTATGCTTCTGCACAACAGGGAATGGGGCAGACATGTGTGGGTTGGGGGGTATGCTTCTGCTTAACGGGAAATGGGGTTGACATGTGTGGGGTGGGGGTACTGTATGCTTTGGCACAGCAAGGAATAGGACAGACATGTATGGGGAGGGTAGCTTGCATATGACTACTGGGGACAGGGCTGGCCTGTGTTTGGAGAGTGCCTTTGCACTGGGATGGGCTTGGGGCAACACTGTGTGTCAGGGAAGGAGGCCCTGGCATATGGGACAAGGGGAAGGAGTTGCTGTTGGGCCAATCGGTTTGCCGCTAATGGCCTGGCCTGGGCAGGGTACTGTGAGCTCACTTGCACATACTGCAGTTGTGGGAGGGTCCCCCCGCTGTAATCTGCTCAACCTATGCTCCCCTGCAAGCAGCACTATGTGGACATGCCCCTGCCCACTGCTGGCACGTTGCTGTCCGCGCGGCCGGGGATCTGGTGCGTAACTTACTTGTGAGCCTTTTGTGAATGCTGCTGAGGGTCCATGGGACCCTGCTGCATGGCATTCATGCATATCCATATCTACATGCCTGGTTTCCATGGCGCATAGGCATTGTGCATAGAGCCTATTACTTGTAAACCCAGGGAACTGTGATGGGCACATATCTTGCAGCAAGCTACATAAATTTCTACCTGGGTTTTTGGGAACAGCAGGTAATATTGAATCCAACTGTGGATCCCGTTTTCAATAAAATGTTGTTATATAAATGGTACAAAGATGATTTAATACTGATTTGGAGAGGATCAGTTATGGGGCTTCATCAATTTAAAACTTATTTAGAACAGTCAAATTCAGATCTAAAGTTTGCCACTAAGGCAGACAGAGATAGGACTGAATATTTGGATTTGTTAATTTTTCATGGAAATGAAGGTATGTTACATGTATGCTACATATGGCTCTGTATAAGAAATAAACAGATACAAATCTACTGCTTTTGGCTTCCAGTTGTCATCCAGCACATACCATACAGAACACTCCACAAAGCCAGTTTCTATGACTCTGAAGGAATTGTTCTTCTGATATATCTGACATGTGGATATAGACAGCATACAGTGGGAGATGCAGAGATGTTGGCCAAGATCCACAAAATAATAGGTATTTTACATTCTAGAGAGGACACAACCAGTGGCCAGACACAAACTGATACAAGGGGTCAGAATTTGAACAGATCTAAATTAATGACAACTTACACACCGAAAAATGTGGAGTGTGAGATTGTAAGAAAGAACTGGCATATTATACAATCAGATCCAGTTTTAGGGAAGAGTATGTCTGAGTCATCACAATGCATCCATAGATGTGCTCAGAAACTAGGAGATGTCCTGACTCATTCTCTCCAACCAGTTACAAGACAGTGTGCTAGCTCCCAAGCTACTGTACTATCTTGAACCCTCTCCGAGCAGTGAGTTGCTGTCTGTGTGGATGATGTATTTACTGTAAATACATTAAAAAAAATGAATATCTTTGTATGTCCAACAAAAGGAATGGAGTATCAGATTAGAGATTTGATTAGCTGTGACACTAACAGTGTGGTCTATTTATTAGAGTGCCCGTGAGGAGCCTTTTACATTAGTAAAACTATTTGTGCTTTTAAACATAGACTTGGGGAACATACCGTATATGAGAGATAACAAAGGGTGACACTACCAGTTCATTAGCAGCACACATTAAGTTCGAAAAATCAGAAAAAATGCATGCATGAAGCCTCACTGGGATTAAACAGGTCCATGTGGGACCTCAGGGAGATTACCTAAATGACCTTGTATTCAGATGACAAGCATTTGTTATTTAAATTAGGGGGATATTGGACCCCTGGCTTGAATGAAAGGTGTGAGATAACACCATTCCTGTGGTAAACTCCATAACATACATCAAAAGTAATGGGTATTTATTTGTTCATATACATTAGTTGGAATTGTGTTTCCTTAGGGTATATAATATATGTTATTTTGCTGCTATACATGTAAATACTGCAGTAATCTGTATTTTTAGAAGTGGGCAGCATAAGCCAACCCGGTGGCTCTGAGGGATGAGGCGTTGGATGCCACACCTTGCGCCACACCGGTGACCTGGTTTCGGGAATGGACTCGGGCATTGGGGGTCAGCAGGGGAAGGAGAAGATGAAGAATCCAGAGGACTACTCCCCTCTCATGGGGTGGGTGGTGGGTGCTCCTCACTGTTTTGGTAGCTTCTGGTGGAGGTTCGGAGACAGCAGCAGCATGATGAGGAGCTTGCATCTAGGCATGGGAGCAACTACGGACGTCCTGCAAGTGGGTTCAGGAGCATGCCTGTGTTGCTCTGGATGTCATTGCACATCTATGCTCCCAGGGTACACTTAAAGAAAAAAAAAACTCCACTAATAGGCAAAGGCAAGCCCAATGGTTACGGCCCCACGTCCAATGCCTGGCATCAAGACATCTGCTCTGGTTCCTCCTCCTGTGGCGAGCCCACCAGCACTATAGATAGAGCACTGGTAGGAGTGGTCAGTCCTTCCTTGGGGGACTCAGAGCCAAGGGGTTAGGGTGAGCTGTACAGGAGGAGGGTGCTCCCCCCCAATCAGGAGTGGATGGTCAGAGCTTCAGGTGGATGGGCAGATCCAGCAGCTAAGAGACCATGCTGGAAAGAGGTTAGTGGCAGGGGTGCAAAAACAGAGTTCGAAAAAAGAAAAAGAAGTGGGCAGTGTGTTTGCTAGAACTACCTATACTAAGAAAAAACACGGGCTTGACACTGTGGTACCCCCCGCCGTCACTCTTGTTCTTCTGGTTTCATTTTGACATGGATTCCAGTTATTGTAAGAGTTTTTGACTACTGATAAAACATTGTATTTTCTATCTACAGTATGTATTTTACTGACCACTTCCTTTTCTTTCCCTTGGTTCTTATGTTAACATACTTGCATGAAGCATCTGAATTATGGGAGATATGTGTCCAAGTTGCCATGCAAGTTGATGAACTTTTAGAGCAAAGATGCACCAAGAAGAGAGTCCTGTCATAGGAGAATTGAAGCTACATGTTCCTCTGATTGAGAATGGACACAAACAGTTGTTTGACTTTGATTTTTGTGAATCTAAATAAATCACAGCATAAATTACAGCACACATATAATGCTGTAGTTTGAAATCAGAGTGATGGAAAACAAACCAAGTAGCACTGATGAGGGGTTTGACAACTAGTTACTGGCGGCTTTAAATCTTTCTTCATTTTCAGGTTTAGTGTAGTTAGGTATATTTTGCTTGCATAGTTACTATTTATCTGTGGGATGTGTTTTTATTAGGGATGCACAGATATCAGAATTTATTCCAATACCGGGTCTGGATACTGGTGGACTGTGATCCGATTGGACTGTTTTTTTAATCAGGTTGGAAAGCAGTGTGTTACTTAAAACACTGCAAGATATACAAGAGAAACTGTCAATGCACTTCATGAATTTTATTTAGCTACCTTTAAAAAAAAAGGAAACAAATCCTCACAATCTGTGGTACAGATAAGCAAATGATGATGTAAGACTTAGACATAGCCGTACAGAGCCATACGTAACTAATTCAAATATTTACTCACTCACACTCAGATGTTAGGGACTTATTGGGAACTAGTAATCCAGCTAGACAAATGCAGCACGTTGCAAATGCCCGCACTGTTACAAAAGTCACTGCTGCTGTCCTGTACTGTCCTTTCCTGATAGCTGCTCAGGCCTCTGGTGGTGAACCGTTGCTCCTTCCCTTGACTGCAAGAGGGCAGGCTGGTTCATTCAACAGCAGATACAAACAGGAAGACAAAATAGTTATTTACTGCCTCTACCGGGAATAGCAGTATAACAATGTACATGGGCACTACTTCATCGAGTATGGGCATGGAGGGGGTATATTTGGCTACCAAAAACATAGTCACTCATGAATAAAACATTCACACAGGTTTTTTCAACACAACAGCAGATTAGCATTCTCAGGTGATAGACAAGACCGATGTTCAGTAATAATGTCTCCTGCCACACTGAACACATGTTTAATGGGTATGCTCATTGAAGAAGCAGATAAGTATCTCTTGGTAATTTTTGCTAATGTTGAAAATCTTAATTTATTGGCCTCCCAGACTTGAACAGAGATCTTTTTGGGAAGCAGGTTTTCAGAATGGGAAGGCTATGCCTGAGGTTCAATGGATGGAGCAACGATGTCACTCCCCCATCAGGCCTTAAAAGGCCACTCCTCCTGGACTATTCCAGGATTTGTTTCTCCTTTGAAGCCAGAGGCACCATCCTCCTTTGTACTGGGCTTCTGTTCCACTTGAGTCATGCCTCCAGCCGCTCATTTTGGTTTCCTACCTTGCCTCAGTCATTTGCCTTCCATGCCCCTTCACCTCAGGGTCTTTTCTTACCCTGACCCTTCCTCTCTGGTTTCTCTATCTTGTTTTTTTCCCATTGCACCCTGCATTGGTCCCTCACTGCTACGACCTGCCTTCTCCTTGTCCTGCTTCTTCTTGGCTCTTTCCTGCACTTCTGAACACTTTATCCTCTGCTCCGCCTGCTCCCCGTCTCGCTTCTCCCTCCTCCCATCAGGTGTCAGTTTCCCCTGTTGTCTCTGTTTTCCTCCCTCTGCCCTGTACCTCATGTGCTACTCCTCTCCTGTGTAGCTGACTCCCACAGGATGTCCCTCCATTCTGGGCTCTGTTCTCTTTGGGGCTGCCATGCCTTCTTTGCCTCCTCTTCCAGGGTGCAACGTCACCCCCACTGCACTTTCCATGGAACCACTGGATGCTGCATTTCCTGGCATCACATCTCCGAGTGGCCCTATCTCCACTGCTATTGTATCTGTTGCTTTGCAGAATTCCTTCCTGTGTGTTTCATTGTTTTCCGTGGGGACTTGTGCTTGATCTATTTATCTGAATGAGCTGCGGTTCTTCCTAACCAACTGGCCCAATGCCTGGAGCACGTTTCTGGCTTTTTGCATGCCTGCTGCACTCGACTGCCATTTTCTGTTCTTCTGAGCCTTCTGCCTTCTTGCAATGAGTCTCAGCACCCTGTCAAGGTACTGTCTCCAATATATTTGTTCAGACATACAGCCACTTTTCCTCTGCCCCACATTCTTGGGGTGTGTATGTCCTGTAGAGTCCTTTCCACACAGGTACTGGTGTTCAATATACTCAAGCCTGAGTGATGAGTTTCTATTCTCCTGTACTTTTCTTCTAACGCTCTTGACTGGTACCAGCTGTCACATAGGTGCATCTGTTTTTGAGCATAGAGGTCTCTCTTATCCCCACTCCTGCTCCTGCCTTGTGATCCTGCCCCGCCTTCCCCTGCTTCCTTGGCCCTTGCTCCTTTGTTCTTCTGCTGGTTCTTCGTACTCCAGCCTTTGGCTGTGGGCTTTGCCCCACCGTTCCCAATTTTGACTCATGCCCTTCGTCTCTTCTCCTTCCTCATCCCATGCTTTCTTTTTGGGGTGTTTCCCTATCCTGCCATCACCATACCTATTCGTATACTCCTCCTACCCTAGTCCTACACTCTGGATCACTCAACTCATATATCCGGCCAGCCCAGTGATGCTGAGGGTTGAGGCACTTGATGCCACACCTCATGCCACGCCGGTGACCCGGGTTTGGGAACGAGCCTGGATCACCAGGAGTCAGCAGGGAAGGGGAAGGATTGAGTGTCCGGAGGACTGCTCTCCTTCCTCGGAGGGGTCCAGGGATGATGCCAGGCACCGCGGCAACCTCTGATGGAGACTGGAGGTACCACAATGCTACAGGGCTCAAGAAGAGGGTTGCAGAGCCATGGCAAGACGTTCCCTGGCGTCATTGCATGTCAGGGCCCCACCAGGGAGGGAGAGGGAGGGGGAGGGTATAACAAAAACAGTAAAAATTCCCGCTCCCGGAGATAGGCGAAGGCACCACCCTACAGCCACACTCCATTGGCTAAACTCATCCAGCCCCTGGGCCGAGCTCAGCCCGAATTTATAGATAAAGCGCCTTGGGAGGATAGGGCGGCCCCACCTCGGGAGGGCTCAGAGACAAGGGGATTGCCGGGCTGGTGCCAGGAAGCTGGTGAGTTTCAGGCCCAGAGGTAGAACTGGAGGTAAGTGGATGCCCGAGAGAGTTCTCCGGGGTTCAAGTGAAGCTAGAAATAGAGTTACAAAAAAAACTTGTATATCCACCATTTCTTGTTCATTCGTTCTCGACCATTCATTCCTCCCATATTCGATGACTTAACACATTGTAGGCTGTGGGCCTTGCCCAGCCGTCTTAGTCTATTCCCCTTCGTACAATTTATTCCCTTGCTCTGTGTAGGTTTCCTGATGTCTCTCATCATTCTTCTGCTATTTCTGGACACTCACTCTATTAAATCATTGACCTACGTTGCTAGTGTAATACCATTCCTTATCTCTATCTGCATGGGGCCCCTATCTGTAGACATTTTCCAGTTTACAATCTGGAGTGCTACTCATTCTGGCCCTTTGCTGTGATTTTGCAGACCAGTGCACTAACTTTCCTGCCATGTGGTTAGGGGGTATGGTCAGTCAGGATCCTGTGGGGTTCATCCCTTGGACGTCATTTGCCGTGATCTCCGTCAGTGTTCGTTCATTACCAGTTGTTCTTGTGGCTTGTCCTTCCTTTCCTTTTTGATCACTTCAGCCTTTTCTCATCTGGCCCTGGCTGGGACTGTACCCTGCACTGCCTGCATTCTGTTGCATGCCTTTCTTGCCCTCCTGGCTTCTCCCCTGTCCCTGGCATGCTGGCCTCAGCCAGCATGCTGTCCATGTTTTCTTTTTTGGAGGTTCCTGCCCTACCTCTACTCCTTCACTACTCGCCTAGTGCATAAACCCCTCGCTTCATTCATCCCCTTTCTTTGGTCTCTGCCAGTCTTCAAGCATCCAGGACTTCAAGGCTTCTCTCCATCATCATACATCATTCATTTCATACCTCACCTTAACCGCACCAGCCTCCATGGCTTCACTTCATCATTGTATATCATCCATTTCATATTTCGCCTTACCGTACCGGCCTTCTTGGCCTCATTTCATATTCGCACATTGTCCATTTCATTCTTCTCCTCAAACCGTTCAGGCCTTCAAAGCTTCTCTCCATCATCATACATCGTCCATTTCATAATTCACCTTAACCATTCCAGCCTTCAGGGCTTCTCTCTATCATCATACATCCCATGAGGTCCACATCTAGAGCATGCAAAGCTCGGAGTAGTGTCTTTCTCCCTGGCACATAGTGAGAATCTCTTCGCTGCGTATGGACCTTCAGTCATCCCTCATTTCAGCAACACCTCTGAATGTAGAATTTATGACTTCAGGCTGTGAGGGGTGGGGCTGTCATCTTCAGGGACCCTTTTGGCTGCCCGAGCAGGTTCGGAGGCACTTTTTATGCCATTCTCCATCTGACCGCCTCTGGTTCATCTGATCTATTTCATAGGCTCACGTAGGCCGACTGAGTGCCTCAGCAGTCTTTTTCTCTCCTCCTTTGCTTTTGTGTGTCTAGTAGCAGAGCCATCGCTCGCAACCCTCCACAGCATTTCCATGACAAGGACTGTGGGAGAGCTTCATCTCAACTGGAATCTTTTCCTCTTCCTCAATATCGACTGTAGCTGCAGTAGCTGAGCTATCTCTAATCAAAACATCCTTCAACCTGGAGGGAACGCAAACTAGGCCTTGGATCCCCAGAGGTTTCCTTCTCAAAGGTGTTTTTTCCTCTCCTCCATGCCGATGGTCATAATATTAGATAGGGTTAGTGCTTTCATAGGTTCTGTAGCTAGATTCAGCTGTTGGATGGAGTCAGATGGTGGTCCTGGCTGTTCCCTCTCTCCTTAGGAAGTCCGTCCTTCTGCATCTTGTCAACTTTCATTTTGTTCTTTGTCCTAGTCATATCTCATTCTTCTCCTGTCCTTCCCATCTACGTCTATCCTTACTTCAGTCTCGATATATTCTGATTTCTTGCCTCTTCTATGCTCAACACCCTTTTGGGTATTCTTTTTGGGCTTCTTCCTAAGCTACCTTTAGCCAAGGGAATTATTCCTGTGGCACCTATGGGGGGAACCCTCCCCTAGGGTTCCTTGCGTTGTACCCCTACAGAGTGGCATATCCCATGGATAGAGATGTGGACAGACACAATATATCAAAGTCACACAAGCATATAGCTTATCCAGTTGTATAAGCACAACTGAATGGGAAGGCTATGCCTGAGGTTCAGTAGGCAGAGCAACAACGTCACTTCCCTATCAGGCCTTAAAAGGCCACTCCTCCTGGACTGTTCCAGGATTCATTTTTTCGTTGCCCACCATCCACCCCTCCTCCTCCAGTTGCTGGTCTCTCTCTCTTTCCCATGGGCTTCTTCCTAAGCTACCTTTAGCCAAGGGAATTATTCCTGTGGTGCCTATGTGGGGGACCCTCCCCTTGAGTTCCTTGTGCCATACCCCTACAGGGTGGGATATCCCATGGATAGAGGAGCGAACAGCCATAATGTATCAAAGTCACACAACCATACATCTCATCTAATTGCATAAGCACAATTGAAACATAGATTTGCAAGGCTATGCCTGTAGTTCAATGGGTGGAGCAACAAACCACTCCCCCATCGGACTTTTAAAAGCCTCTCCTTCTGGCTAGTCCAGGATTCATTTCTTTTATTGCAGCCAGAGGCACCGTCCTTCCTCGCACCCCTTGTTTGGGTTTCTGCCCATCTTTCCCAGGCTGCCTCTGGCTGCTGGCTACTTCTCCTCATATTTCCCCTTCCTCCCTTTGGCTACTTTTCCGGCACCTTACTCGTCACCCCTCCTTCCCAGCCCCCCTGCTGCTCCCTTGCTCAGCCTACCTCACCTCACTTGTCCAGCAGCCCTTTCTTCTGCTGCTATTGCTGCTGCTGTTCTTGGCATCCTATCCCCTGCTCAGGTCGATTGGCAGGCACTCCAGGTATGCTGTCTCCCACCCTGATAGCTCCCTCCCTGCCACAACTGCGCTCATCAGGGCTGCTTCATCTGAAGAACCCGGCTTTCTCTGCCAGTGCTTGTGGTAAGTTCTTTCCTAGACTCGGCCAGTACCCTCTCTCTGTTGGCATACCTCTTGTCTCTCCTGTGCTGCCTGCTGCCTTCCCAGTCAGTCCCTCCACCAGGATACTTGCCCCAACTTTTCCTGCCTGTTGCTCCCCTAGCACTGCCTGCACCTTTCACTTCACTTTGCAGACATCTGGTTTGTGTATCCTATGTTCTGCATCATCGCTGGTCCTTCTCCTGCCTACGGCTTTTTCTTTCTTCTTTCGCTGGACATCCCTGCAACCTCCCAGACCAATGAGGTCTGACCGCATGATGCCTCTGCTTCCAGTCCTTGTTCTGCTAGCCATTGCTTCTGTTTTGCCTGGCTCCTCTGACCCCTCCACTTTGGGGCTGTTTTCTGTCTCGCCAATGTCCCCCCTCTTCCCAGATGCCAGCCCTGGGTCATCTTATGATCAACCTCGATTCTCTCAGGACAGTCTGTACCACAACCAGGGTTTCTGACTTCTTTTTTCTCCCTATTTATCACTATGGCTACCCATTTTGGTTTTTGGTTGTTTCTATTGTTTTTTCATTCTTTCCGTTCCTTTCAAGGTAATGCATTTTAATTCAGGTTTTGAGATTTTCTTCATTTCTGGGGACCATAAGTTGTACGCTATCATGACATCACCACCTCATCCATCCTATTATTCCTTTTCGTTTACTGTTCTAGCATTCTCCTCCCTTCCTAGTCCCTGGCATACTATTATCATATCTTTCTTTTTTTCACACCCTGGCTACGGCTGCAAGCATTGCCTGGACATGCTCCATTGCTCTCAGCCCAGCTTCTAGCTGCTAAATTCCTGCTCCTGGTGCATACCTGCCTCAGTACTTTACTGCTGAGCATGCTGGCCCAGCTACTGTGCCAGCATTCACTCATCTAAGCCTTCATTGCTGTTTGGTGTCCCGGTGCCTAGTTTGTGGCTTTCTGTTTTTTCCCATGTTGGGGACTGCTGACTCATGGTGGCACCGTGGCTTTGGGCTGCCGGCTTTCTACCATCTCCCACTCATTTGAATATCCCTGTCTTTCCTACCCTTGCAGCCTACCATTACCTACCATTACCAGCCTCCTACTGCTTGACACACTTTCTCCTTTCATCCTCTGCAGCCTACTGTGCTCCCTGTACCTGTGTGCATTCCTGGCTACTGCTCTCCCACCTTCCATTGCTCCCTCGACCCTTGCCGCTTCTCCTTCCTCGTACTGTGCTTTCTTTTTGGAGGTGTTTCCTTATCCTGCTGTCACCATACCTATATGCACCCTCCTCTTACCCTGGTTTTACATTCTGGACCATTCAACGAGTATATCTTCCACTCCATGTCAAACCTCCATTATTACCAAACCTCATCCTTCCTATACCCTACTTGCCATCTTACCTACCCCTAACCATACCAGCCTTCAAGGCTTTCACTCCATTATCATACATCAACCATTTCAAACCTCTCCTTACCCGTACCGACCTTTGTGGCTTCACTCCATTACCATACAGCATCCATTTCATATCTCACCTTCTCCATACTGGCTTTCCAGGCTTCATTTCATCATCATACATTGTCTATTTCATACCTCACTTTAAATCATTCTGGCTTTCAAGGCTTTCATTCCACCATCATTTCTCTTTCATTCGTTCTCAACCATTCTGTTCTCCCACATCGACTTCTCCTCTTCCCATACCAACTTCTTCCCTCATTGTAGGCTGCGGGCTTTGCCCAGCCATCATCGTCTCTCCCACTCGTACCATTCAAACCAATTCTGCAGTTTCATGTCGGCCCTCAAGGCTTCCCTTATCAGCATATCTCATATGTTCATTCTGGATCCTCCACTTGTCCATTCCAGTTTTGTGGCTGCTACTTCTCTACTCTTGGTACTTCATACCTCAACCACCGGCTGCGGACTTCACCCGGATGTTCTCATTTCTGCCTTCATGCAGTTCTATCCATCCCTAATTTGGTGTCTCAATGGGCCCAACTGGGATGCACTTTTGTGGTTGCTACTGCGACCTGCCTCCTCCAGACTCACATTGGGGTCTCTTTCGCTAAATCCAGCATCTCCATAGGTCTACTCATTCACAATACCTACTCGAGCATACCCTTCATATTGGTCCTATACTACCTTGACTCGACCTGCTCTCCGCTCAGAGATATGCCTTCTGTGTCCATTACTCCATGGCTTGGGGCTAGCCTGTAGCCAACGGTCTCATTCTGCACCTATGAAGTTCGCATCTAGAGCATGCGAAGCTTGGAGCAGGGTCCTTCTCCCTGGCATGTAATGAGAATGTCTTCTCTCCTGGTGGACCTTCAGTCATCTCTAGTTTCAGTGACACCTCTGGATGTAGAATGTATGACTTCAAGCTGTGAGGGGTGGGGCTCTCATCATCAGGGCCCCTATGGCTGCCCGAGTGGGTTCAGAGGCTCCCTCTACACCATTCTCCATCTGACTGCCTCTGGTTCACCTGGTCTGTTTTGTAGGCTTGTGTAGGCCAGCTGAGTGCCTCAGCATTCTTTTCTCTCCTCCTTTGCTTTTGGGTGTCTAGTCGCAGAGATACTGCTCACAACCCTCAACAACATTCCTGTTAGAAAGACAGATGAGCGCTTCATCTAAATTGGAATCTTTTCCTCTTCCCTCAATATCAACTCTAAATTGCAGTACCTGAGCTGTTGCTAACCAAAACATCCTTCTGCCTAGAGGGACGGTGACCTACACCTTGGATCCCCAGAAATGTCCTCTTCAAAGGGGGTTTCTCCTTCCTCCATGCCGATCGTCATAATCTTAGACAGGGTTAGTGCTTTCATAGGTTCCGTAGCTAGGTTCCACTATTGGATGGAGTCGGATAGTGGCCCTGGTTTTTCCATCCCTCCTTAGGAAGTCCACCCTTCTGCGTCTTGTCAGCTTTCTTTTCATTCATAGTTCTCATCATCTCTCTTTCCTCAACTGTCCTTCCCATCTACGTCTATCTCTTTCATTTCTAGCCTTGATATCTTCTGATTTCTCACCTCCTTTGATGCTCAACACCCTTTTGGGTATTCTTTTTGGGCTTCTTCCTAAGCTACCTTTAACCAAGGAAATCATTCCAGTGGCACCTATGGGGTGGAACCCTTCACTTCGCCATCATACCCCTACATGGTGGTATATCCCACTGATAGAGAGGCGAACAGCCACAATGTATCAAAGTCACACAAGAGTACATCATACCAGTTGCATAAGCACATTGAATTGCAAGGTTATGCCTGTAGCTCAATGGGCAGAGCAACAACCCACTCCCCCATCGGGACTTTAAAGACCACTCCTCCTGATGAGTTCCAGGATTCGTTTCTTCATTGTCCCACCATCTTCCTCTCCTCCTCTCCTCCTCCAGTGGCATGTCTCTCTTTCCCATGGGCTTCTTCCTAAGCTACCTTTAGCCAAGGGAATAATTCCCACTGTACCTATAGAGGTGGAACCCTTCACTAGAGTTCCTTGCCATCGTAGCCCTATAGGCTGGTATATCCCATGGATAGAGAGGTGAACAGCCACAATGTATCTAAGTCACACAAGCATACATCATATCCGTTGTGTAAGCACACTGAAATCAATTTCAGAATTCCTGTGTGCTACTTCTGCACTGCCAGATGCTGTGAGAAAAAAGCAATGTAAGTGTTAGGTACAGTAGTAAAATGGCAAGATTAACAAACAGTTATGAGAAAAATAAAAGAGACATACATTCCTGTGGTACTGCATTTGTTTGGGTGAAAGTGTCCCACAAATCTTTTGCTTCACAGTCTGGCTTGATGGTTGCTGTGGTATCAGTGTGTTCACTTGTTGGTAGGACATCTTGAAGCTCCTCTAGAATTTGCTTAACCACTGGCTGAGCAAATGTTTTGCCACCATCAGATCAGAAGAAACGTAATTTATAGTGGGCATCAAGGAACATGGTTGCAATCAATTCTTTGAAAGACTCGTATTGTTTAAATTTTATTTCCATTGCAGTAGGCAGCACTTTTTTCATTGAAAGTAGATCTGGAATCTTAATGCTTTCAATTGCATGCTAAAGCATAGTACCTATGGGTATAATGTCAGAAACACATGCAGTATGCAGGCTCAGTCATTTGGTCTCATTTTCAAATGTTTTCTTTTTCCTCCAGTTCCCCCCTCATGCCAGAGGTTTTCGACCCCCACCCCACTTGCTGCTCCCCCATGCCCAGGTTTGCCACCCTGGGCAGTGCCCCCTCTGCAAGGTACACAGTCTGTTTGCCCTGGCTTACCCAACAGGGCAGGGTCATGGGAGCGGGAACCTCTGGCAGACATTAGTCACAGCAGGAGCAGCAGCTGAGACGGAGGCATCATGAACGGAGCCAGAATTTTTTTTTCTGTTTTGAAGATCCCTGGGGGTGGACACGTGCAATGACCCCAGCATTCGCACCGCCCTCCTTGCATGAGACACCAGCAGTGGCAGCACTCCCAGCCTCTGCCAGAGGCCTGCAATGTGCTGTACACTCTTCCCCTCCCCACAGAGGAGAGCAGTCCCTGGGATGCTCAATCCTTTTCCTCCGGCTGGCCCTCTGACTCCCGAGTCCATTCCCGAACCCAGGATCCCGGTGTTGCAAGCAGATGCCCTGCCGCTGTGTCATTGGACCAGCATTTTCAAGTGGTTTTAAAATACAACACACACTCTCTGTTAAAGATCATTGTGCTGAAGTTAGTGTTCTATTTTCTACCTCAGAAGCATACACTGTCAGTACCCAGCATTGCTCTAACAAATGCTCCACATGTAATAGGAGCTGTTCCAGCATGTAGGCACATCTTGAATGAGCCTGTGCACAGGTACTTAGAGGCTTTTCTGAACTGCTGTTAATTTTTCAGTTGCAGAAGTGGAGTATTTGAAATGACCCACTACCGACCTCCCAATGGCCAACAAATCTTCAAAAGATTTCTGCTTCATTAATGACGAGCTGTAATGTGTGAGCCAAACGGCTCTCACTAGGCACTGTGCTTAATTTCATTGTCTTGGTGATATTAGGGCCATTATCCCTTATTAAAAGGTGCCTCTGACTGGATTTTAAGCCCCAGCTATCAAGGACTTGCAGGGGTTCTCTGCACAGGTTTTACCTCAAGGCAGTGTTTCTGTTACTCTTTTTTCCCAGTAGCATCTGAACAATGTTCAAAATGGTGATTGTATGATCTTGAGTTGGGAGTAATTTAGACAGGTGACATGTTTAGCCAGGCTGAGGTGTGTTATAATAAAAATATCAGCTCAAGCAGAGCGGCTCGCCTTTTGAATAAATAATGAATCCAATAAGCTGTACAAAGTAAGTAGGACTCGGCTGAATACTCTGCTGTCCATGTATCTGTGGAGAAACTTAAGGCATGAACTGCACATAGTTCTGCTATCATTTTTGACCGTATTCGTGTATACATTGCAGGAATAATCTGGTCCAAAAACTGCCTCCTTGAAGGTGGTATGTACCTTAGCTTAACTACATGCAGTAGTCTTTTGAATCCTACACGATCCACTATAGAAAAAGGTTGCTCATCTATAGCAATCATTTCAGCAATAGTTTGAGTAATTTGTTGTGCTCGTGGGTGGTCATTAAGAAAAGGCAGTGTATGGGCTATGCAAGCCTTCAGCGTCTGGTGCTCTTTTTTATTTTCTTAGCAGGAGGCTCGTAACTGTCTCATTGTGTACTCGGAGCAGTTTTTATTTTTTCAGCTTGCAGCTCTGCTTGTTGGACTTTGTACTTGTTTCTTAAATGGTTCAAAAAGCTGGAGGTCCCATAACTTTTAACTGAAGAACCGCGACGTATAAATGTCGGGGTTTGACACAGCATGCATTTAACTTTAGAGTCTGTCTCTGTTTCAAGCACAAAATACTTCCAAACCAGACTTTTGTGAGCAATTGTTCAGTGAGGTCCAATGTCTGATGTCTGACATGCATTGTAAACGACTGACAGCACTCACAGTAACAGCTCTCAACACCACTGTCAAAACTGGCCACTAACCCGCCCCTCCCATAGCAATATCCGATCAGGTTGGATATGGTGAAAAAGCATGAAATCCGATCAGATTAATTTATTAGTTTGGATATCCGTGCATCTCTAGTTTTTATAATGATTTTTTTTTTATAATTGATATCACTTTAAGTAGCTTTATATATCGCATGATTACATGATGTCATGCTCACCAAACTATT
This sequence comes from Neoceratodus forsteri, assembly GCA_016271365.2. Classification (NCBI taxonomy): domain Eukaryota; kingdom Metazoa; phylum Chordata; order Ceratodontiformes; family Ceratodontidae; genus Neoceratodus; species Neoceratodus forsteri. The sequence continues at coordinate 1,877,598,950 of CM057456.1, forward strand.
TAATCAGCATACGTAAGTGTGTTTCTTATTCCCCTTAAGAAAGTGCCAGAGACAGGTACAAAATGTGTCGGGGTGGGCCTTTTTGTAGGCTGTGTTTGGGTTGCACCTAGAGCATATGCACTTTCTGAAATGTAAGTAAATACATATTTTGAATACTACATTTCTGTAGCGTTCAGCTATATTTAAGGGGTGAGTGCAAGGTCTCCTGATGTTTACTGTATCGTTTTTCCTATTCCACCACATTGTGTCTGAGTTCCCCTCTCCTGGCTGTTTTGCCATCACACCATAATCCTAGGTATTTAAAATGCTTGACCATTGAAAGTTGTTCTTGTTCCTGGAGAGATAGCAATAAGGAGGTCCATACAGAATCTTCTAGCTGTGTATTTAAGGTACTTCTGCCACAATGCTTTTAATTTGTAAGTTCTGGATGATTATTCTCTATTATTAGAGAATAAATTCTCCCTATCATTTTTTTGCCAGATGGTGAGTCAGTCTCTAAAGCTTCTAGAGCAGAAATTGGTATATGATGTATATCTTCTAGCTTCTCCATAAATATTCTTTTATTTGAAGGTATGCTCTTAAAGAAGATTAAAACAGTGGGTGAAAAGGTCATAAGGAATAAAAGTCTGTTTTTTTTAATCTTTTATTTAAGATGACCCTTTAATATGCCATATTTGATAACGAAGATTAGACCCAGACAAGGGTGAATCTGAATTATGCAGTATGGGTGTAAACTGTGATATCTCCGTGTTATGACCTATTATTTTTAGTTTTCAACATGTGCAGCTTTTACGACCTGTTGTAGTCATTTGTACACTTTTCTTAATTTACTAGAGATTAGTGTTACATTCAGTCAGTGATTTGGTTCTGATGTCAGTGATAGGACTGGTAAGGGTTTTACACCATAGCATTATTAGTTCTTTGCTGAAGACAGTCAACCCAAATTTTCCTAGCTGTGGATTTTGTTTAAGTTTTATTGCAAAAGAACCCTAAATCCCCTTCTTCACTACAATACTATGTTTATATATTATAGCAATAAGGAATGCCATTTCTGTTTATCAAGAATCAGTTTTGGATTAAAAGGATGTTTGAGAACACTGAGCTTTGCCTCAAGCTCATTGACATCTGTCTGGTCCTCATCCATTACGGACCAGAACATTAAGCTCCATGAACAGTCACAATGACTGGTGCAAAGTGATTGCTGTGACCACTATGTGCCACTCTCAACTTTGCAACCCCATTGTACTTTGTAGGATGAGGGTCTCAACCCATCCTGGCATGGTTACTTATCAGTTTGCACCCATGCCAGGAAGAGGGTGGGTTACAATGCAAATGGCCCACATAGCCACTCATACAGCATATCTATCCTTGCCCTGCTTGCTGTAGCCTCTTTTGATCCCCCCACACCTGTAGACCTTGTACAGGCAGTATGTGGTGGGGTAGGGGTTGCAATGCTACAACAGTACTCTTGGAACTGGCAGGTGAAGATGTTTGAGGTGAAGGTGGACACTTTGTCTACTTAACTGTGGGAATGGTGCAGGGAGCATGGGATCAGGAGAGTTGGCCAGTAGACTACCACAGATACAGCCAGTGGGTCAGAAAAATTTAGAAAGCAGCATAATCTTAAGTGAGCCTCAAGGTAAGGGGAGAATAGGTGGGGGAAAGTCTGGGCAGCATTGCTCAGCAGCATGGAGTCACAGCATGGCATATTGCCATGTGGCATGTACTGTGCCATGATATAATTCCATGTGAGTTGCACACCAGCAAGTTACTGAGTGTCAAGCGTGTCTGCATCAATTAACATCTAGCTACCTAATTTGCCTTGTGACTTAATGACTGGATGGATTTTTCCTCCATGTGACTAGAGAATCCATCTATGTATAGTGCAAATGGGTAGCAGCACAACAGGACCATGGTTTATCTAATTTTGCATGGCAAGACATTGCAACTAAGAATGGGGCCATTTTTTTTTTCTAATTTTAAAAGGCTATATACAGTACATATGGTTTGGTGGGGCAGCAGGCTACTTGGTCCACCCCTCCCCCTTCCTGAGTGTCTCTCTATCCTGTTGTTTGTACTTACTCCACCCCCACTGAGCACTATTTAAGAGCAAATTCTCTCAGATGCACATTGTCCTTGCTGCAGCTGGACTAGCTGCACTTCACTGCAATGCCTTGGCTGCTATTGCTGCTCTGCTCTTCTGCTATGTTCTCATTCATCTACTTTTTTAGCTTTAAATTAAGATAACTTACTTTCATTCATTCTTATGTGCCTTGTTGGCTTTTCTCTCCTTTTCTCCTCTGCCATTGGGTATCCTGGCCTTACTCTTTAAGGACCTTTTCTTGAAGCTGTTTCTGGCCTCCCTGTTCTGAGGGTTTGCTCTCTATGGTCACCCTGTGGATACTTTACATGTGCTGTTCCCTTACCTGGTTTGTTATCCACCCTGTTTTGTGCTCTTTGGTTTGCCTGTGTATCACCACTCCTGCTCCAGTCCTGCTACAGCTGGCTTGCTTTACTTCCTAGAAATCTTGGATTTGGACTACTGAGCCTTTCAAAATTGTTTTTTTTCCTTCTACCCCCCCTTCCCTTCGGTCTCTCCTTGGGGCTGTCAATGGGCCCCACAGCTCACTCCGCCTCCACTACTAGAACCTCAAGCACCACCACATATTGCAGCCACCCCAGAGGGGTAACTTGGTGTAACCCTTCACTGGGTGGATCCCCCTTCTCCGAATGGAAAGGCACCAGTGGGGGCCAGCCAGTATGCTGCTTCATTAGCTCCCCCCGGGTGCTGCTGTGGTGGCCTTTTTGGGCTCACTGGAGCTTCTGTGGCAGCAGGAGACCAGGCCGCCACCATCCAGTCAAGCAGGGAGCTTTTTTCCTTGCTTTTCTCCCTGGGTTGTGGCTCTTACCCGGACATCAAGTTGTACACCGACATCCACCATGCCCCCCAGTCAGCAGGGTTCAACATGCTGCTGTTCTCTTGGCCTCCACCAGGAGCCAGTAGGTGCCAGACCACATCCCCTTGCTCCCCCTGGGAGAAGTCAAGTAGTTGTTGGATGCTCAAGCCTTCTTTCCCCGGCTGGCCCTGTGGTGTCCCGGGTCTGTTCCTGAACCTGGGTCTCCAGGGTTGCAAGCAGAAATCCAACCGTTGCAACTGACAGGCCAGCTCAAAATTGTTTATTGTTTCCTTTGGTCTGTTCTAGCTAAACTGTGACCTAGATTTGTTCCCTTGCTGGCCTCTGCCTATCGTGGCTGTCCATGTTCCACCTTCTGGTTTCTTTGGGCTTTCCAGAAGTTCATGCTGTTTGTGTATTATAATCCATCATGCTCATAGCACCGTTTTGGTACTGTAAGTCATTTTAATAGAAAGATGATTGCTTGGCCAGGTAGGTCATTAAGAATACAATGAGCCTGAGGTGCCCAAGTTCATTTTTCAGCTTTAAGCTCTGACTGTTGGTTAAAAAAAACAAACCCTGGCAGGGGTTCTGCTGCCATTTTTTTGCTGCAGTCACATTTTTAAGTTTTAAAGTTAGTGTAGTGGTAGGGTCTACCTTAGAATAGCCAGAGTTTTTGGTGAGGCAATAGCAGTAGCAGTAGCAGGAGTTAGATGTTGTTTGCGTTTTAGTTTTTTGTGTTAAGAATCCATTTAGTATTTATGCAATCCCATTTTAATTGATATATGTTGCTGCTGTAGCAGCAGTGAGTTGGATTGGTGGCAGCATCAGCAAGTAATGGAGAAATGGGTTCCATGTCAAGATAGCGAAAATAATTGGGTGACTCACAAAACAGCGAGCGTACTCTGCCGAAATCCAATTCAGCACATAACAACAACTGCCAAACACCAACTCGGCGCAGTTGTAAATCAATGTTTCATGTGGAGGGCTATGCCCCCCACTTCCCCATACTTTAATAATTACCTCCGAGGGGTAGAGGACACTGGGGGAAAGAAGAGGGACTGAGGACAGCAATTCTTCTAAAAATAAATACAAACACCTGCAAAAAAAAAATAAAAAAAATAAAGAAACCGTACCTTGCTACAATCCCAAACCCAGGACCACCAGCACTGCAGTCCGTATCCCTACCCGCTACACTAGGTGTGTTGCTCAGCAGTGTGATGCTCCACAAACCTATTTAGCCCATCCCACTTCTCCCTCCCTTCCATCACTATTCCCTCCCATGCCATTTTTCCTCTCCTCCCTCGCTATTCCCTCCCAACGTTATTCATCCCAACTGCCAATCCCAAAAGCAAACAAATTGAAGTGCTCATTTGTAAGTCACTGAATTTGGTTTGCTATTATAATGGGATACCAGAGAAGTGAGTGTGGCTCCCCAACTGGAGGTAAAGAGCATAAGAGCCTGGTCAGCACTTGATGCCTAGAGTTTGGGAATCGGAGGCCAACTGCAGCCCAGGTTGGTGTGCTGAGATCAACTGTGCAGTCTGCTCTGACCAGCAGCTGTGCAGGATGGGAAGAGTGTCTCCGTTTGTGGACTAACACTGTTCTAGCACTATTCCAGTTGCTGATGAGGATGGAAAGTGGAGCAAAATGCATGAGGGTTAAAGGGCCTAGCCAGGCCAAGCCTGTGGATTCACACCTGCACCTGTCTGGACTTAGAAAGTCTAAGATCTGGTCAGAAAGGACTTATCAGCCAAATAGAGGAAGAGAGACGGGAGGTGGTAGGAGAGCCAGCCAGCTCACCTGTGTTTATGTCTCCTTTTAGAATTGCTATGTAAATTGTTGACTAGCTCCAGCAGTGGTAGGGCTGGAGCTTGAGCTCTTCATTAGTGTTCTCTCACTGCATGACCTCTCATGAGAGCAGGGGCTGTGTGAAAGACTTATCTATGGCATTATCTTAAACTGCATATTTCCCTTGGTTTTACATTCATGATTGCATCAGTGTTAACTTTTATGGACACTGCAACTGTTGCATAAAGGATTAGAATTCCTTCATATTTAGCACTGTTTTAAATGTGTTATATTGACTGGGTGCTGTGGGTTGAGGTGGTTTAGGATAGGTGTGAGTGAGGAAGTATGAATATTAGGTTATTTATTATTATTGGCTAGTTGTTTGGATGTGGGGTGAGGAGTTAGTAGGGCTTAGGCTGAATGGTGTCTGGGTATTAAAAATTGTATATAGGGTGGGAATTGTGGTTTGGGGGGTTTGATATTAGCTATTTAGTGGGAATTAATAGGTCTAATTAGTGCTAGGATGTGTTTTGGGCACCAGACCCCTAGACTCAACTTTTCCCAGTCCCTTCTTTATGGCCTGCATCCTCTCTGAGACCCCCGCTGACTGTTGCATATTGGTGCTGCAGAGAGGTGGGGATCATGAGAAGCATGGGGGGTCATTGGATATTTTCTAGGAGTGATGATGGGAGTGGCGTAATTAGGACAGTGAGCACCAGGAAATGCTCTGGGGCAAAATGGTATATGGACAGAGGCCAGAAATGTTTAATTCTCATAGTCAGGGCTCCCACCATACTGATAAGCAGGTAGCAGACAGGCATGCTGCCGCTACTTGTCCTCTTCAGGCAGTGTTATGTAATGCTAGATCAATGTGATAAAAGTCGCTATTATAGTAGATTTTATTTAGTGTATAGCAGAATGTTATTATTAACTGAATTCCATAATTTCCCAGTGATGTTGTGCCATCGATGTGATGTTACGATGTTGTTGTACCATCTTGGGTATGTTACAGTGATGGTACAACAACATGGAACACCGGGTGCGCGCTGCTGCTTCCATGTCAGATCGTGGCTCTGGCATTCAAACAGTTCAATAGCATCTGATTACCGTCATTGCTGAAGTACTGGGAGAGCCACACCAAGGAAGTCATGGAGAGACGATGTGAACTCCAAGGCAGATCGATCAGGCTATCAGAAGTTTGTTGACATTTACTTTTAGAAAATAAATACAGTCTGTGTGAGCAGGGCTGGTGCAGGGCTTAACCAGGGACAGAATTTGAAACAGCTGCACAGTGCTAAGAGACAGATTGGGACAGGCTGGGTGTGAGGGAGGAAAATATAAGAAATACACCAGATCCCTCAAGAAGTGATCTATTAGTGTTTATCTGTTGCACATACATTATAAAAGACAACGGATGAGCAACAGTAAACAACAACAACAATGCTAAGTTTACTACTCAAGGTTGTATGACAACTGCTGGTTGTCAAGATAACCTCTCGAAGTGAACACAGCATTGTTGTTCACTGTTGCCCATCCATTATCCTCTATATCTGGTTCCTTGGCTGATCTAGGTTCCATCACAAAGAACTGGATAGGTGATAATGCAGGCCCTATGTTGGAAGCAGCTATCCCAGCCAGATTCTTTGTGGTTCACTGCCTGAAGAAAGATCGTTGGGGTGTAGACATCTGTTTTAGATATGAGTTGAACTTAGTAGTACACCCAGTGGGAGAGGCCTCATTTTTTGAATGTGTGGCTGTACATGGGGGTCCAGGTGCAGGTTATAGGAGTCTCCTCATTTATCAGCCTCTGGGTTGTGAGGGGGAATTCCTTCAGGATATCCCAGACTTCATCACCAACAGGGTACTGGAGTTGCCAGATGGGTAATTCTGGGCCATTTCAATGCCTGGGTTGATGACAAACTCTCACCATTTGGACAAGATTTCCTCCATGTGAAGAACTCACTGGGCTTTCCCAAAAGTGATTTCCTCTGCAACCCTCCAATGTAGTCATGCCTTGGACTTGGCCTATTTCCCGGGACTTGAAGTTAAAGGCCTCAAGATTGATCCAGTCAATTGGTCAGATCTCTGCACTATCAAGTTCTCTTTCAGGCCCCCTCCTGTAGCCCAACCCCACTGGAGATGGACCAGTACCACCCTTTAAGAGGGCTATGGCCAGAAGTCCTCATGATGGTACTGGATGCCATGGGTGTAATGGCAGTATATAGCACAGGATTGGAGGAGGCAGTGGTGGCCTATAACAGGCTGTTTCTTCGGCCTTCAATACTATGGTGCCAACCCATGTATGTTCCCTGGTCTCATGCTGTGCTTGCTGTGGTTTGATTGTGAGCTTAGGGAGTGGAAGGCCAGGTCGTAGAGGTTGGAGCACTGTTGTATGAGATCCAAGGCCCAGGAGAGCAGGCTGGCTTTGTGCCAAGGCATCTAGCTTCACCTGAGCTCTTTCCTTCTAGGTTGCTTGAAAGGACAGAGCAAAGAACCTTACCAGAGCAAGGGAAAGGATTAAGGCTTCTTTTGGCTAGGCAGATTTACTGTGTGTTGTTATTTTTATTTTGTACTCACAGGGATTGTTACTGTTTGATAACATTGTATTGCTTTATTTTTCTCTGATTCAAATTGTTGTTGCTGGGTATACCTTCTGCTGCATTATTAAAAGGTGTGCCTATAGGTGTGTGCTAACAGATTACTGCTGTAATCTTCTGATTCAAATTGTCTTTTGCAAGGTACATCTTCTGTTACTGCTTTATTTTTCTCTGTAACAAAGTGTTTCTTACAGGGTATATCTTCTGTAAAATTATTACAGGCGGTGCTTTACAGGTTTTACAGTTTTATCTATCATAGGATAAGCTTTCAGGGTTACTGCATTTGTTGTTGGTTGATTGTTTCTGCTCTTACCTCCTTGTTTCTTTTGTCTGTGGTTCTTTTACAGCAGGGGAAGGGCCCAGCCACCCACCCCCATCCCCAACCACCCCACACTACACTCTTTTTTAGAGGATAGCACAGTCATGACATTTCCTGTGGCAAAGCAGGAAGGGGTGGATCAGTGGGGTATCCACATGGTGACCTCATTTACAGGGGCACTAGTAATTTAACTTGTTATAACAAGTTATACAAAAACAAACAAACAAAACACAAAGTCAAACTTTTGCTTTCATTTTCTTCCTTCTAATTTCTCTGACCAGGTTATAAACCCAGCAACTTATCTGGAATAGATATCATTAACTGCAGGTACTGTAGAACACTTTTCAGAAGGGCAGTGTTACAGGATTTAGGACACTGTCCTACATGCTGGGCCATTGGAGATCTTAGGGCTCAGCTCCAGGCAGCATGGACAGAGATTGTGCACCTCAAATTTCATATTCAAGAGGAAATATATTATAAGAACCACCCACCATTTCCCCTACATCCAACAGAAGCACCTCGACCGCAGAGGGTAGTTGGTCGGGGAGGTTGGCAGGTGGTTAGGAGGGGCAAATCGGGTGCCCCATCACTTGGTGCTCTCCAACATATTACCTCCACAAACCATATAAAAAGTACAAACAGGTATCTGCCTCTATCTCCAAAATCAAACAAAGGGCAGAAGACACTGCAGAACAGGACACTGCAGCACAGGAGCTAGCACAATAAAACTCACCCAAAACAGGAACCAAAACAAAAAAAGCAAAAAGGAAATCCAAAAAACTTCTGATCATAGGAGACTCCATGATTCGGGGAGTTGATACCTACCTCCAGCCAGGGGTAATGGTCAGATGTCTCCCAGGTACATCAGCGTGGAGAGACACTGACCGCATTGCTAAAATTGTTCAGGAAACAAGAGAAAACATTGATGTCCTGGTAAATATAGGGACTAATGATCTTGCCAGCCGGTCAGTTGTGGAGACCAAGGAACACCTGAACAGGCTGGGTGACAAACTATCATCCATTTCATCTGGCATCTCCTTCTCTGAGATCCTGCCCATCTGGGAGAGGGGGGCAAATGGACGGAAGGTCAGAGAAGGGGAGATAGGGAAGCTAAATATGTGGCTCAAGGGTTGGTGCCAGGAAAAAGGACACAAATTTCTAGGGAACTGGCAACAGTTTTGGGAGCAAAAGTTCTTGAAATTTGATGGATTGCAACTGACTAAGGAGGGAGTCAGTGCATTGGGGCAGAAGTTTGACGTCTTTGCAGAATATTTTAACTAGCAAATGGGGAGAGGGGTGCAACACCTTGTATGTCAAATGGAAAAAACACCCCTCCCCCCTCAGCTAGTGGTCAAACAGGAGTTCAGCATGTTTGCAGTTCATTTGCATCAACAGGTAAATAAAAAGGTCCAGCTCCCCATATGATGCACAGGGGAAACGCCAGACCTCACCCAACAGCTAACAGACCGAAATCTGGCCAATGGAAAATCATGTACACAAATGCTCACAGTCTGGGAAACAAGATCCCAGACCTGCCAGCAATAATGACAGAGGCTAAACTGGACATAGTAGCAATTAGCAAGACGTGGTTTACCAGTAACCACACTTGGGATATTTCAGTACCTGGCTATGTACTTTTCAGAAGAGACTGAGGTGCAAAAAGGGGGGGGTGGAGTGGCCCTGTATTTCAATGAAAATATCAAAGCTACAGAAATTCAGAATACACATAAGGAGCCAGAAGAACTATGGGTCACCCTTGAAACAGGAAATGGGCAGCCATAAGAACTGGGGTTGTCTACAGGCACCCAGACCAGGGGGAGGACATAGACACATTACTGTTAGAATATATACAAAACATGACAGCTAAAGAGGAGGTTCTGATAATGGGAAACTTCAACATGCCAGATACAGATTGGTCAATACCAGCAGGAACATCTGCCAGAACTAGACACATGGTGGATTCCCTGCAGGGGGAAGGTCTCAAGCAACTGGTACAACAACCCACAAGAGACAGGGCTATCCTAGATCTAGTACTAACTAACAGGAAAAGGATCACAGATCTCTAGGTAGAAGGTCACCTGGGGGCCAGTGACCATCACATGGTATGGATCAATTTGGTCACTACAACTAAATCATCCCATTCCAATGCAAAAAATATGGGACTTCAGAGGAGCTGACTTTGATAAGATAGCCAACAGAGTTAAGCTAGCCCTGGCAAAAAGAAATACAGGTGAGGGGGTACAGGCAAAGTGGGCAAGCATTAAGGATGCAATACTTGAAGCAATATCCCATTGTGTTATAGAGAAAAGGAAGTGCAAAAAAAGAAGGAAACTTCTTTGGTTCTCAAAAACAGTAGCAGAAAAGGTCAAAGCCAAAAGGCTGACCTTCAGGAAATATAAGGGAACACAGCAGGATGAAGATAGGGAGGCATACCAAACTTCCCTAAGGGAAGCTGGGAAGGCAGTAAGGCAGACAAAGGCCCACATCGAGAAAACACTAGCACAAACAGTAAAAGAAGGTGACAAGACTTTCTATAGATACATTAGTGAAAGGAGAAAGTCCAGAGGGGGTACTGCAAAGATCAAAGGAGATAAGGGTGTGTGTGACGAGGAGGACCATGTAAAAGCATCTATCCTAAATAGATACTTCTGCTCAGTATTTACTGAGAAGAAGGTAGGGCAGGGCCCACAGCTCAGCACCATGGACGGGGGTGGGAGGGAGGTGAGCACTAGTCCTTTCACAAAAGAAAGGGTCCTACAAGTGCTCGATAGGCTCAGGGTGGACAAGGCAATGGGACCTGATGGCATATATCCCAGGGTACTAAAGGAGCTAAAGGTGGAACTAGCAGAGCCATTAGCAGAGCTGTTTAGTGGGTCGCTGAGCATAGGAGAGGTCCCAGAAGACTGGAGAAGGGCTCATGTGATCCTCCTCCACAAGAGTGGTAGCAGGGAGGAGGCAGGGAGCTACAAACTAGTCAATCTTACCTCCGTAGTGAGCAAGATTATGGAGGCACTCCTTAAGGAAAGGATAGTGCAACACATGGAATTCATAGGAGCATAGGATCCAAGACAGCATGAGTTTACAAAAGGAAGGTCCTATCAAACTAATCTCATAGATTTCTTTGACTGGGTAACCAGAGTGGTAGACCAAGGGGGAGCAGTTGATGTCGCCTACCTTGACTTCAGCAAAGCTTTTGATACTGTTCCACATAGAAGATTGATTAATAAGCTGGGTAAGCTCGGGTTGGGTCAGAGTTGGTCAACTGGGTGGCAAACTGGTTGATGGGCAGAAAACCGAGAGTGGTGGTAAGCGGTATAAAGTCAGAAGAGATGCAAGTCACAAGTGGGGTACCTCAGGGATCAGTCTTGGGGCCAGTCCTCTTCAATATCTTCATCAGTGACATTGCAGATGGACTGGAGGGTAAGGTTTGTCTGTTTGCAGATGACACCAAGATCTGCAACAGAGTAGATGATCCAGATGTGGCGGGCAGAATGAGAAGAGATCTGGATAAACTAGCAAAATGGTAGGAAGAGTGGTAACTGGGGTTTAATACAAAGAAGTGCAAGATCATGCACATAGGGAAGAGAAGCCCTGAAGCCACCTATAGGCTGGGAGGGGGAGTTGCTGGCAGTCACAAGGGAAGAAAGAGACTTGGGCATCATCATCACCAATGACCTGAAATCGTCCAAGGAGACCACTAAAGTAGTAGGTAAGGCTAGGGGGGGATGTTAGGGTGTATTAGTAGGGGTATCACAAGTCAGAAGAGGGAGGTAATAATCCCTCTTTACAAGACACTGGTTAGGCCCCATCTGGAGTACTGCATACAGTACTGGAGGCCACACCTTCATAAAGGACATTAACCAAATTGAGGTAGTCCAGATAAGGGCAACCAAAATGGTGCAGGGACTGCATCAGAAAGCATATGAGGACAGAATAACTGAGCTCAATATGTATACCCTAGAGCAAAAGAGGGAATGAGGTGATATGATCGAAACATTCAAACACCTTAAGGGCATTAACAAGGTGAAAGAGGCTAACATGTTTCAATATAAGAAAAATAGCAGGACACGAGGACACAGCATGAGATTAGAGGGAGACCAATTAAGGGGTAATGTGAGGAAGTTCTTTTTCACAGAAAGGGTGGTGGATGCATGGAACGGCCTACCTCAGGAAGTGGTGGATATGAATACAGTGCAGGGCTTCAAACAGGCATGGGATAGGCATAAGTGAGCAATACAGATGAGTATGAATAGATAGGCCATTGACAGAGCAAAGGCCGATGGCACATTTATAAAGTAGAAAAAGAAATGGGCAGACTGGATGGGCCTTGCCATCTTTATCTGCCGCCAACTTCTGTGTTTCTATGTTTCTGTGAATATTTATTACAATGAATACCAAAGGGCATTCACCCAGAAGAAGGCAGTTTTTCTGTCAAGGTAGATTGCTGCCAGGAGGAATCAACCAGCTCAGCACTTTCGGACTGTAGACAGGATACTCCTTCAGCTTGTTTGGAGTCCATAGGAGCCTTTTCATCCAATAAATGTAAGGAGTTTTCTTGATCTTTCTTGGACAGGATGTCCTCTATTTGGTCCAGGATCTCACCAAGTTGATTGTGGCAACCCAGCAGGGCTGAGACAACACATCCCAGGTGTGTTCAGCTGTCCTGTGATGAGTTGAAACCACAGATGGTGGAAGAGTTGAAACCACAGATGGTGGGGTGATCTCAGAACTATGACCACCTATTTATGAACTGAATCCAGGCCCAGCAAGACTACTGATAAGCTGTTTTGGACATCTGAGCCCAGTGTTCGCTGGAACTGTGTTGTGCTGCTTGTTAGAGTGAGTCTTCCCCAGCTGCACTGGAAGATGAACTGGTGAAGCCTCATATGAAAACACCATCTTTAGACTGAGACAGTCTGGTGAATTGCCAACCTGTCTCTAACTTCCACTTTTTGGGTGATGGCAATCGAGAAGATGGTTGCATTGTAGGTAAAGGTACACCTCATAGCCTTTGACATCTATGTGCCTCCCCAGTCTGGTTTTAGGTCAAAGCATAGCACAGAGACTGCACTGGTTAGGGTGCATAATGACCTCCCCAGGGTGAGGGATATAGGAGAATGGTCAATTATCTTGCTGCTCGATCCCTCCTCAGTCTTTGACACTGTGGACCATGAGTTATTGTTGGACTTACTTAGAAAGTCCATAGGACTCACTGGCAAGATCATCTGCTCATTTGAGTCCTTTTTCTGGAATAGGGCATATAAGATTGTGTAGGGGGATTTCTCCTTACAACTGATGCCACTGCCTTGTGGAGTACCATAAGAGTCGGTCTTCTTGCCTATGCTGTTTGCTGCATATATACTGTCCCTGGGGGATCATAAAATGGTACAGATTAGGATTTCACTGTTATGCAGATGATACTAGGGCTGAGTGGATCCAGGGGTGGATTTGGTATTGGATTTGATAGCACTCCATTTTTTAGTTGGGTTTGTTTAAGGATCTGGATTTGGGTTATATTTAATGAAACACTGGTTAAGGCATAAAAAAAACAAAGAAGTGTAAAATTATTACAAGTGAGCTAGGATAATTGTATCCTTCACCTTCTAGAGTTAGCAGAATTAAAAAACACAAGTAAGTGTTCTAGTCAAGTTAAGAAAAACAAGTGGGTGTGTCCAGGTCAAGTTAAAAAACACAAGTTAGAGTTTCTAGATCTCAGCAGTAAAGCAGTTCAGAGTCGAATAGACATCCATCCCCTTGCACCACAACAAGCAGCAAATCAGCTTCTTACATGTTGCTGACAGATATATAGTGTTCTTCCGAGCATAGCTGCAACTTAGTTTGAAAATGACATGAATGCTTTGATTGCTGGTGATGGTCTGGACAATAACTTGTATGAGGAATAGAAATATTAGGAATGCACCCCCCTTAGTAAAGGGAGTTTGCAGTTCAATGTGCCTTTTTGTTATGATGACTTCCCTTTCCAACATTTGGTGTTAGCGTGCCAGCAGGACACCTAACACCAAATTCTTTCAAAAAAACATCCTATTCCCCCTAAAGTAATTTTTTTATTTGTTTTGTTTTATTTTTGCATATTTTAAGTCTGAGAAAATAGCTGATAAAAACAGCAAATGTGCACAGCAGTGTGCAACACATAGCATGTATTTTATTGGTGCTATGTGATAATAGAGAGCACTAAACGGTAACTCACAAATAGTGAACAATAAAAAGCGACATCAGAAACAGTGACCATGGTTTTGCAGTGAGCTATGCCCCCACACCCCCATGTGAGGGCTTTACCACCACTAGTCTTAATAACCAACTCTGGGATCAAGTGAGGAGGGAGGAATCGTGAAGTCACAAAAACACATGATCATGCTTTGCCCTCATTGTTTTTGTGAGTTGTTGTTTTGTAAAGCTAACATTATAGCACACCATTTTATTTACAAAATTGTGTTTCTTTATTTATTTAAAAGTTGGTAACAGGGAAAGGCACACTGAGCAGAAGCTCATTTCCAGGTGTGACCGGGGACAGGGGCTAAATACAACAAAGGGATTACAATTGAAGCACCCAGTCCCTTGTTGGGAGCCCCCACCCACCCCCCCTCCTCTGACCTCACTTGAATACTCGAACAGGCATGGGGGCTGGGCTTGAAGACTGTGGGGAAGAACTTCAGCTGCAAACTGATTGGGCATAAGGTCTGGGGGAGGGAGGAGCTGGGGGAACAAACAGTGAAGAAGAAAAAACACTGTTATCAAGGGTTTTAAAGTTGTATTTTCAAGATTAGTAGTTAAATTGTTAATGTGTCAAATTGTTTTGAGTTGGACCCTGGCAGGCTGGGACAAGGCTCAGCTAACAGGTCTGGGTTAAGGTTTAACTATGTCAGTCGGTAGTGAGGGGGGATGGGACATAAACAGGAGGAAAAAGGAGTCTGGCAGGGCTCCATGACAGTCCACCGTGCCGAAGACAAACCCTGGTTTCTGGATTGGGTCCCCAGGAAGGGGGCACCACCTTCCCAGCCCCGCCATGGGGGTAAGCCATGGGGAAATCTCCAGGGTTGGCTAAGTGTGGTGCAGTGGGACCAGAGAGAGAGAACCCTGCCAGGGCTCAGCAGAGGATAAAAACATGAATGAAAAACAAATTGTTAAATTGTGTTGAGTTTGCAGGCTGGCAGGACTGGGTAAAGGAGGGGTCACTGTTCACTGGGAGCATGGTGCCAGGGGGGTGAAAGGGAGAGAGGGGGAATGGCCTTGGGGAAGGGGGTGGGGGTTAGAGGATGGAGCAATATGGAAGGGCACAACTGGGGAAGGGTCAGTGGAAGCATCCGGGGATGGAGCAGTATGGAGGGGCATGACAGGGTGAGGGCCAGTGGCAACATAAGGGGAGGGACGAACAGTGAAAGGAGGGGAAAAGGGGGCACAGGGGAGGAAGGATCATGGGGTGTAATAAATGTGGTGCAGCACTGTTCATGAACACTCTGTGGAGACTGGGGACATGCCTAGTTTGTCTAAGGCTGGGGAGACTGGAGGCCAAGTTAGCATGGCTAAAAAGGGAATTGTCCTGGACAAAAAGTGAAATTGTCAGAAGAATCACAGAAGGTAATCAGATAGGGGACAGGAGACAGGCAGACCAGGGGGACAGGAGGTGGAGGGGGCAGGTCACACAGGGGGTCATTGAGGGAAGGCCCAGGTCAGGAGGCAGGGGCACGGCAGACAGGAGTGCTGACATTTATGAGCCTAGATACACAGCAGGCTCAAACAGATATTGGCCCTTAACGGAGATGATGGAGCAAGAGGAAGTCAATGGGATAGAGGCTGAGAGGAATAAGAAGCCATGCCAGGAAAAGCAGAAAAAGTCAGGATCAAGGGCTGATCAGGCTATGGTGGTCCAGGATGAGAATGGAAAGGGTGACACCAAGAAACAAGGGAGAAATAGCAATGGGGGCCACATTGTAACAGTCAGAGGTGAAAACGGGAAGGGGAAGGAAGCAGGAGGGGGCATCCTAAGGGGAGAACAGAGAAGGGCACAGCATACAGGCATCCAGGAAGAGGATGGGTTATTGGAAGGGAGGATAGAGAGCAACAGGAACAGAATATGTGAGGGCTGGAGAAGGTACAGGGGGAGGGACGAGGCTGGGAACCATCCAGCAGGGCAGGGAGACAAAGGGATAGTGGGGGTAGGAGTGGAGGTAGGGGGTGACCGGCGGGGGTCAGGAGGAATGTGAGAAAAAGTTGGATAAGGGCAGCAGAGGCACTCTTGGGGTTAGTGCAGGAAAAATTGGTGATAGTGTATGGAGACTCTATTATTAAAGGGATCCACTGGTTAAGAAAGGGAGTAGCTTTCAAGGGGAGGTTGTTTTTTGTGAGCCAGGGATGGAGGTGAGCAGGGCACTCCCAAAAGTTAAGGTGTGCATTAGACTGATTAGGGGGGAACCTCACCTGGTTTTGCACCATCATACAAATGACCTGGCTGGGGAGGAGGTGGAAGAGGTACAGAATAGATTTATGGAACTAGCAAGAGGGTGCAAAGGGATCGTGGATTCCATAGCTTTTTCAGAAATTCTGCCAGTGCACTGCACCAGTACAGCTAGACAACTGAGAATAAAAGATTTTAACCACTGGCTAAGGCATTGATGCAGGAGGAAGGGCTACGAATGTATAGGTGATTGGGGGGACACATGGGTGGACCAGCATCTGTATGCGAGGGACAGATTGCATATACAGTAAATGATGAGGGGGCTAGGATTTTGAGGGGAAAACCTGCAGGTATACATAGATAGAATACTAAGGATTGCTTTAAACCAGGAGAGGGGGAGGCCAAAGCTAGGTGTAGCCCAGTGGGTATGGTGGGAGGAACTGACCTAACTCACTCTCCCCCACAGCTGGGGGCAAGAGAAGCTGAAAGAGGGGGAAAGGGAGAGGAGCAGGGCTGGCGGAGGGGTTTGCTAACAAATGCCAGGTGTCTAGGTAACAAGATGGGAGAACTTCAGGCAGTGGTGGTGGAGAATGACCTGGTGGACAGAAAACCACAGTTGGGAGGTGGAAATACCAGGGTATATACTCTACAGGAGGGACAGGACAGAAAAAATGGGGGGGTTGCCCTTTATGTAAAAGAAGGGATTAGAGCGATGGTGTGTGGGGGGGATGGACCAGCAGAGACTCTATGGGTCACTTTAAGCAAAATGGGGGGAAGGCAGTGAAGGTAGAGGTGGTCTACAGACCACCAAATCAGGGGGAGGAAGTAGTCAGACAGATGGGTAGGGAGATACAAGAGATGGTCAGCAAAGGGGAAGTCGTGGTGGTGGGAGATCTAAATCTACCAGATGTGGATTGGGACATCCCAGCAGCATCCACAGACAGGAGTAGGGAGTTGCTGAAAGCCTGGCAGGAAGTGTTCATCAACCAACTGGTAATGGAACCTATTAGGGGGAGTACCATACTTGACCTGGTTATGACAAATAGGGACAGTATTGATGGGGTGGAGGTTGGGGACAATTTGGGTGACAGTGGCCATAGGGCAGTAAAATTTAGAATCAGAAAGGGACAGTTTAAGAGCAGTTCCAACACTAGGGTGCTAGACTTTAGAAAGGCATATTTAGGAGGATGAGGGCAATGGTCCAGGAGGAACTAGAGGGGAAGGAAGACTTGGAAGACATGGAGGAGCTATGGGGGGAATTAAAAGAGGAATATTGAAGGTGACAGAACTATGCATTAGGGTGGTGATCAAGAAAAAGTGGGGGAAGAAACCACTTTGGTTCATAGCAGAAGTGAGGAATGCAGTTGGGGGAAAAAGAGGGTGTTCAAGATATATAAAGCATCACAGAGGGAGGCAGACAGGGAAGTATATAAGGAAAAACTGAGGGAAGCGCGGAAGGTGATCAGACAGGCAAAGGTTGAAATGGAAGAGCATACAGCAAGGGAGGCAAAAAGGGGAGACAAGAAGTTTTTCAGATACGTGAGTATCAGAAGTAAGGAGAAGCATGGGATTATGAAGCTCAAGGGGGAAGGGGGGGGCACTGGTGGAGGGAGATATAGAAAAAGCCGATGTCCTGGCAGCGGGCCTAAGAAGACGCCTTTTTCAGCCTCTCCTGCCTGCCGCCGCTATTTTTACATATTTTCTCGAGTTAACCTACGTTGAGAGCTCAACCACAGTTACTAGGTGGTGTGGGAAGTACTGCAGAGCTGTGCTGGAGTGGTTGGGAAGAATGGAGGTCAACATGAAAAAGCTTCAGCCCAAACATACACCCCCTGCCACCCCAGAGAAGGCCCCTTAAAAGCCACAAGCCAACACTGCCGGGACAGCGCAGACAACATCGCACCCTAATCCAGAGCAAGAGCCTTTAACACTCGCTGGTTTCCTGGCCGAATTTCGCCCGTTCAAGGAAGAGCTGAAAAGCCTCACAAGTGAAATTAAAACACTTTCCCAGGCTACTGAGGATATAGTGCTGAGAACATTGGATACTGAGGCTTGACTTACCTCACTGGAGAGGAGAGTGGAGAAGCAGGATCCTTAAGTGGTCCTAATAAAGCAAAAAATCAGCAGAATGGAAGAAAATTAGAGGATCTCGAAGGTCGCAGCCGCAGGAATAACGCGGTGATCATTGGGCTCCCCGAGTTGGAAGAAGGACAGGATGCTGTTTTATTTGTCCAGAAATTCATTGAAATGATTATTGGGCCCTCTCCCTATGGCTCCCACTACATCATAGAGCGGGCCCACAGAGCATTGTGACCTAAACCTCTGACGGGGGCTCCCCCTCGACCTCTAATTTTCCGTTTCCTAAATTATTTGGAGAAGCAGCATTTTTTTGTTAAATTGAGGTCTATTCAAGAGCTTAAATGGGAACGAGTGAGAATCAGAATCATCCAGGACTTGCCGCTCTCAGCCAGACAGTGCAGAGCTGCCTTCCACCCGGTAGTCAAGAAGCTAATAGCAGCTGGTCTTAAATTCAGGATGCTGTACCCTTCCAAGCTGCAGGTGCAATTATCGGGACAGTGGCATACCTATGAAGATTTGGATTCAGCAACCGCAGGACTTAAGAAAGCTATGCCTGATCTTTTTAAGGACGCTTGAAAATGCTTAGGGTTTTATTTGTGGGGTCCATTCTAGAAGCAGGAGGCGTGATGGAATGCATGGAGTTTTCTTAGGGAGGCTGGGTCCGAGATGTTTGAAGCTGGGCGTTGTTCTCTAGTCCAGACAGGACCTCTTGTGATTGCCCCTCTATTTAGGGCTAGAATTTGAAAGTAGCTGTATTCTTAGAGTTCTAGTTATTAATGTATATCCCAAATCTGTTGTGGGGCTGGCACGGGGTCTGGATAGGGCATCCTTGCCTAGGGGTATATGAGTGCGGTTGCCTGCATTGCTCAGGGGCTCCAACCTGGATGATGAGTAAGTCTTTGTGGGCCTGTAGGGCACTCCTGATTTGAGTCCCCCATAAAGATGCCCTGTGTGTAGAAATGAAGCCCCAGGGTAGGACTGAGTTGGGCCTTGTCTTTGGATAGCACTACTAGTGTTGTCCCTACAGGACAAGCTCCTCCCTCCTTCTTCTCTTTCTCAGCCGGTTTATGACAGGGGGCTCCTTTTCGGATGGTGGCACGAACGAGGCTATGCCAGGAGGTTAATGTTCGCATTGGGTTGGCATGTGGCTGGTATTGTTTGTCAGGGGGGGGGCTTCTGCCGTAATTGGAGGGTTAGGTGTAACATTTCTCTGCCGATGCCTCCCCTGTTCTCCCAGTCCTCACTTGTCTCATTTGGGGGCCATAGGGTATATACACAGGGGGAAGGAATAGAAGTGGTTGTGCTTGATAGCCATGCGAGGGGAGTGTTGCTCTAGTATTCGTAGCATTCATTATTAATTAAGTTGATGGGCTCCCCTCGAATATACAATTTCTTAACGGTGCTGATTTTGCAGCAGCGGGGACATACTCAGATGCTGTTAAAACAGCTGCTGTATCGGGGAAGAGCATGTCCTCTCTGGCATATCTTCCCTTCGGATGGCCACGTATGGTACGCTTTCACCGGGTGTTGTCAATGCCATTTTGCTGGTAGGAACTCCTCGATTTTATGTGCTGCCAGAATTAATAGGGATTTATTCTTCACTTCCTTATTTCTCGTTAATTATCACAGGGAAGGGATTTTCTGCTGTACAAGCATGGGGGTTGTGTATTAATCTGCTACGATAACGTATTTTCGATGGAAGGTAAAATGATGGGAGGTAAAATACAACGGGATACATAGTAATAGGATGGTTCTCTAATGTTGGATTTCATAGAATTAAGGGTAGGAATAATGGTGTTCATTCGGGATCAACCTAGTGGTTTTAATAGGGATTTCATAGTTAGTTTAGGTAGTTTTGAGTTATATATTTTTATGGAACCAGCTTTGTTCCTCTGTTCCTTCACATATAGGATTTATAGGGATGTGATGGAAGGGGGAGGGCAGGAGAGGAAGGCAATTTTGGTGGAGAGCTGTTAAACATAGTGCAGGAAAAGGGGGAAGGGTCAGGTTGGGTGGGACTTAAGGGCGTTGTGTATTGGGGTTGTCTGTTCTTTGGGTAGTTTAAGTGATGTTTTCAGTAGGGTCGAGGTTTGGGGATTATGGGAGGTGGGAGGGTTGGGGGCATCAGTCCGCTGTAGGCAGGTTGACGGATGGTTTCACTGTAGTTCTCGACATTATGCACTGTTTTCATTTATTGAAACTGTATGATGGCTAATGAGCTTTGTTTTTCAACATGGAATGTTAAAGGGGTCCATAAAAAAACAAAACAGTATAAGATATTGAAGCATTTGGACATTTTACACACTAACATCGTTTTTATCCAAGAATCTCATTTGCTTGACTCGGAAGCCATTCAGATGAGACGGATGCAGATAGGGCAGGTCTTTTCAGCCCAAGGAACTTCTAATAGTTGTGGGGTTCTAATCCTTGTTAACAGGAGTATTCCATTCAAGGTCACACAGGAAATTAAAGACCCATATGGTAGATTCATTCTAGTTAAGGGTACTAAGTACTCCATAGATTTTGTCATAGGTAGCATTTATGGCCTCAACAAGGACGACCCTCTCTTCTTCACGAGACTCCTCAACAATATTCT
Organism: Neoceratodus forsteri; assembly: GCA_016271365.2. Classification (NCBI taxonomy): domain Eukaryota; kingdom Metazoa; phylum Chordata; order Ceratodontiformes; family Ceratodontidae; genus Neoceratodus; species Neoceratodus forsteri. Next base: position 1,877,619,639 of record CM057456.1, read on the forward strand.
TTCCTTATTACCTTCCACAATAATTTTAGGGGGGGATTGAAATTTAGTGATGGACCCGGGTAAAGATCGTACTGGTTCACTTTCAGGGCTCCTTTCCCCGGCACAGCGTGCGGTACACGAATTAATGGATAGGCTGGGATTATGCGATATATGGAGGGTTTTACATCCTGAGAATAGGGAATACACTTTTATATCCCCTGTTCATAGGTCTTCATCCCGTATTGATTACCTGTTACTATCTCAGGCATTGTTACCAGGGTAACATTCTCTGCCATTCAGCCAGGCCCGCCCTCTGATCACTCTGTGGTGCTTTGCAAGTTGGCTCTCACCTCTTTGCCCAAGCGCCAATCTAGGTGGAAACTGAATGACCAATTGCTCAAGGACTCTAAGAGCAGAGACCGTATTAAGGAGCAAATTAAACAATTTTTTGATCTGAATTCTACACAGGATACTAGGCCGGACATATTATGGTGTGCCTTTAAAGTATACCTTCGGGGCATCCTAATTGGGATGGCCTCGGCACGGAAAAGGAGGTGGGAGGTGAAACAGAAGGCAGTGCTGGCCCAGATCAGAGCATTAGAGATTAACTTACAATCAAACCTATCTGATGAAACTAAACAAAATCTTGCAAAATTGAGGATTCCTATATAAGCATGCTCAATGAAAAAGCAGAATTAAGCTATTCTTATGCAAGAGGCCTCTTATATAGATCATGGGGAAAAAGCGGAAAACTGTTGGCCCACAGAATTAAGCAACTGGAATCTGCCGATTTATCCCTCCCATTAAGCTCTAGAATGAGGAGCTCTGAGATCTTCCCTCAGGAGATTGTTTCAGAGTTCGTCAGTTAATACAAACATCTATACGGAGAAATGTCCAATCCGCCTTCTGTCTCTACTCTCTCCTCCTATCTAGCAGAAGCCCAGTTACCTCACCTCTCTGAATCTCAGTGTAGGGCGCTAGTAGCCCCTATCTCTATGTTGGAAATGTTGGAGGTGATACGGGGTTTGCCCTCGGACAAAACACCTGGAATGGATGGTTTTTCAGCAAACTTTTATAAATGTTTTAAGGAACAAATTATCCCTCATCTTCTTTCCCTTTTCCAACACATCTTAACAGGTGCGCAAGTAGATTCTACTCTATTTGAGGCCCTTATCGTGCTCCTCCCAAAGTCAGGTAAAAACTTAGAATGTGTTGAGAGTTGCAGACCCATTTCATTACTGAACCAAAATATAAAAATCTTAACTAAAATACTGGCTGATAGGCTTAGTTTGGTTCTTCCTCACCTAATCGGTACACATCAGGTGGGTTTCATGAAGGGAAGATCATCCGCAGACTACCTTCATACTCTCTCACATGTCTTCTCGGTGTCCATGGATGCTCCCTGTCCAGTGGCGCTGGTCTCCCTGGATGCCGAGAAGGCCTTTGACAGAGTTAATTGGAGTTTCTTACTCCAAACACTAAATTCCTTTGGTTTTCCCCAACAATTCCAATTTTGGGTAAAGGCTCTCTATCAGAATCCGACTGCCAGAATTTCTGGGAATGGTGTAATCTCTCAGGCCTTTACCTTATATTCTGGTACAAGGCAGGGCTGTCCTCTCTCCCCCCTACTTTTTAACCTTTACCTGGAACCGCTAATCCGCAAACTAATCCTATGTCCAAAAGGTTCAGGGGCTTACTATTCTCGGCACTGAACTTAAAGTCACTGCTTATGCAGACGATTTGCTCTTGCAGCTTTCTTACCCAGAAACATCTATTCCTGCCATGTTAGGCATTATCGAGCAATTCAGCAAACTATCAAATTATAAGCTAAATGTGGGAAAGTCTATCGTATTTCCTTTAAACCATAAAGTTTTTAAGAATGATATTACAGCCTTAGGCCTATTGTGGTCCAGGAATTCCTTGCAGTATTTGGGCATTGTATTAACTAGAGATACGCAGCTTACTATTAAGTACAATATGGAGGCATTATTGTCTACGGTGACCCTCGATTTAGCCAGATGGATGGTCCTACCCATTTCTTTGTGGGGAAGAGTAAACCTGGTTAAGATGAATGTTCTGTCACGTCTACTATACACTCTTCAACTGTTCAACATTTTTTTACCGGGTGGTTGGCTTAAAAAAGCCCAGAGTTTGTTAGTTGAATTCATTTGATCTAAAAAGAAACCAAGACTAGTCTACTATAAGCTCGTAGTGCCTAAACTTAAAGGTGGCTTACGGCTACCAAGCCTATGCATGTATTGCTGGGCCAGCAATGCTGATAAATACCTCAGGTGGCTGGACCCTAATCCCTCCACCTATCTTCCCGCATGGCTCAAAATAGAACTCGAAATGATTCGATCTGCTAATATAACCCCTTCCGCATTATTATTCCTAAATATCACCTCTCTACCAAAAAAATTAAAAGATACCACAATAGCAACTTCCATGAGGATTCACTCGCAGCTGTGTGAATTCTTAAAATATAAAAATTGTTTGGATGTGGCACAATCGAGCTGGAACTCCCCAGCTTTTAAAATAGATAATAAAATGTTATCCTCTAGGTGGTTACCTAGATTGGGGGAAGGAAGTTTGCCTTCACTTCTTAAGGAGGATGGTACATGGCTATCTGCTGATGACATTGTTGTGAAATTTAGGCTTCAGAAAGGTGATTACTTCAAGGTACTCCAGCTTAGACACCTTCTTATTAAAAAGTTTGAAGATGGTCCCCCTTTATCTTACAAACTCTCTTTCCAGTCAGACTTGGGCCCACTAGCTAATTCCCCCCAAAGTACCTCCAAACTTTATAATATTTTGTATGACTGGCGTTTCCTGGAACCATTTGGACCAACAGAGTTTTGGTCCGATTCTTTCCCGCACTGGGACAAAGACTGGACGGCTATATGGAATAACTGCCATAGTTTTGTAACACAAGATAGGCTACGGTTAATGCAATTTAACATCCTTCACAACCTTTATTACTACCCGAAGAAACTGGCTAAATGAGGAGTAATATCTTCTAATATATGTACGAGGTGCACTCAAGCAGAAGGCTCCTTATTTCACACCTTTTGGGAATGCTCCAAGATAGCTCCCCTTTGGAAGGCTATCAAGGACAAGGCTGACCCACTGCTTAGGCTGATGGATTTATTTACCCCAGAGGTCTGCTTTTTTGGGGATTACTCACGGATTTCAGTTAACAAGCAAAAGTACCATATTGCCTTGATCTCTATGTCAGTTAAAAAGCTGGTGCTTAAATACTGGAAGAGTACTGATGCTGTCTCTTATTCTGAATGGCTTAACAAGTTATTATCCAGTCTTCAAGTGGAGAAGACCATTTCAAGCTTTAACAATAATAAATCCAAATACAAAAAGATCTGGGCCCCGTTATACACCTTATACACCATTTAGTGTTTTCTTTTCGGGTAACCACATAATCTGGATTGTCATGCCTCGGGACTGTGTGTAGGGGGGTGCTTTTTGGGGAGGTGTCAGGGGGAGGGGAACGGGGTCATGTAACCTGCTTTGTCATATGTCTAAATATCTTGGATATCATGACCATGTCTACTGTAATTGTTGAACTTTTAATAAAATTTATATGGAAAAAAAAAAGAAAAAAAAAAAGCCGATGTCCTGAATAAATACTTCACATCGGAAGTTGGAAAACTGGGAAAGGATGGGTAGTGAGATAGATTCAAGTCTCTTCACAGATTCTAGAGTATTGGAAGAATTAGGAAAGCAGTGGACAGATAAGGTGATGGGTCTGGAAGAGATTCACCCGGAGGGTACTCAGAGAATTAAAACAGGAATTGGCAAAGCCACTCATGAGGTTATTTAACCTGTCATTGCACAAGGGAAGGATTCCTGGGGACTGGAAAAGGGCTGAGGTAGTACCCCTACATAAAGGGGGAGGAAGGGAGGAGCCGGGGAACTACTGCCCTGTTAGTCTTACCTCAGTGGTCAGTAAACTATTGGAGGCACTTATCTAGGAATGGATGATAAAATATCTAGAGAGAAAGGGCATCCTATATGACAATCAACACAGATTCACAGGTGGTAGGTCATGCCAGACCAACCTGATTGAATTCTTTGACACAGTGACAGAGATATGGGACCAGGGTGGGGCAGTGGACATGGCCTACCTGGACTTCAGGAAGACATTTGACACTGTCCCCCACAGGGGGGCTGATAGGCAAGGTAGACAGCTTAGGAGTGGGGAGCAAGCTCACAAACTGGGTAGAACATTGGTTGGAAGGGAGGACACAGAGGGTTGTGGTGAATGAGGTGCACTCAAAGGAAGAGAGGGTGATGAGTGGGGTTCCCCAGGGGTCTGTGTTGGGACCCATACTTTTCAACATGTACATTGGGGACATCACACAGGGTCTATGGGGGAAGGTGTGTCTGTTTGCTGATGACATGAAGATATGTAGTCATAGGGTTGATACAGTGGAAGGGGGGTGGAGGATATGAGGGAGGATCTGGCTAGGGAGGAGGAGTGGTCAGAAAGGTGGCAGTTTTTCAATACAAAAAAGGGCAGAATTATGCATACAGGGCATAATAACCCAAAGGCAAAATGCTGGTTTGGGGGGAGGAACTGGAGGTAACTGAACAGGGAAGAGACCTGGGGATCACTATTTCAGACAACCTGAAAGTCCGGAATCAGTGTGACAGAGCAGCAGGAAAGGCACTCAGAATGCTGGCATGCATAGGGAGGGAATTCACAAGCAGGAGGCGGAAGATGATCCTGCCACTATACAAAACCATGGTCAGACCACACATGGAATATGGGGTCCAGTTCTGGAGGCCATACCTGCAAGAGGACAAGGACAGGCTGGAAAGGGTCCAGAGAAGAGCAACCAAAATGGTGTGGGGAGCTGCAGGGGATGTCATATGAGGAGAGACTGGGAGAGCTGGGACTGTACACACTGGAGGAGGGGAGGGAGGGGATATGGTGGAGACATTCAAATACTTGAAGGGCATAAACAGGGTGAGGGTTGACAGCATCTTCAGAATGAGTAAGAAAAATTCCACTAGAGGGAATACCTACAAACTAGAAGGGGAAGATTCAGAGGGGACATCAAGGGGAGGTTCTTTACAGAATGGGTGGTGGGGGTGGATACAGTAGACAACTTAAAAAGAGCCAGGGATACGTACATGGGCCTAACTGGCAGGGGGCAGGCTGGTAATGGAGGGAGGAGGTCTTCCTAGAGGAGGAGGATTACAGGTAGACTGGATGGGCTGTGGGGTCCTTTTCTGCTGACAGATTTCTATGATTCTGTGAATTCAAAATTCAGATAAAGATTATATATGTGTAAATTAATTTCTCCTTTAAAATTAGATTACAGACATTTGTACAAGCGATAAAAAGGATAAGCAGCATAGAACAACAGAGGCATAACATGAGGTCAATCTAATTAATACAGAAGATGGAGAAAGAGGAGGACAGGAGTATAGTTGTGGATTAAGACAGTGGACAGTCGCAAGATGTAACAGGGGATGGCCTGAGGAGGTGCTTAAGTGTAGGAAAGGAGGGGTGAGGTGGGTTTTGAGGAGAGGTTATTCCAGGGGAAAGAGAGTCTAAAAGACAAAGCAATTTTCCCAGCAGAGGTGCAGACTCATGGTAGAGTGAAGGAGTGGAGGCAATTTGTGCTTGAATAGTCAGGGGAGGGAGTGGCAGGGTTTAGGAGAGAGGAGAGAGGAGAGATGGGACAGAAGAGTCCCAAACCAGTATTTGATGATGAACACAGAGCAGTGGGATGAATGCCTCTGTAAGAGGGATTGGAGGGATAGTGAGGAGTAGAGGTCGCGTTGGTGAGTCAGAGGTTTGAGGTGAAGTGACAGAAAGCATTGAAGAGGACATAAAGTTTGGTGAGGGAAGTTACTGGAGCTGAGCTGTAGATGACATTGTTGTAGTCGAAGGCTGAGAGTATCCTTTTCACAAGCAGGTCGTAGCCAACTGTGAGGGAAAGATTACCCTTGTGGCAGTAGAGAAGCCCCAGTTTGGGGCGTAGTTTGGAGTGGAGGGCAGTAAAGTGGGAAGAGAAGTCAATGGAAGGGTCAAGCCATACTCCAAGGTATTTATAGGCAGGGATGTCATCGAGCAATGTGTTATCCAGGGTAAAGAAGGCAGGGAGGGAGGGGAGCCTAGCAAGTTTCTGCTTGTAGCCAAACATCATGGCTACAATCTTTTTTGCTTCCATATTTAGGCAGTTATCTTTGGACCAGCTTGTAACTGCGGTGAAATTGAGTAGAAGAGTAGTTTGGACAGCTGGGGCAGAGGGGCCACATAGGAATAGGACGGAGTCATCCTTATACATATGGATCTGGGTGTGGGTGCATACAGAAGGGAGGTCATTAATAAACAAGAAGAGAACAGTTCCAAAGATCGATACCTGGGGAACTCCAGCAAGGATCAGGAGGCAGGGAGATAGGACTTTATTGACTTTTACTGCCTGGGACCGGCCAGTTAGATAAGAGAAAAACCAGGAGACAGAAGCTGTGGAGAGACTGGTAGCACTAAGCTTGTTTAGAAGGAGATGGTGTGAGATGGAATCAAAAGCCTTAGCAAGATCAATGAAAATGGCTGAGGTGATCTACCCTTGATCCATTGCAGAGTGAATGGCATCAGTGAAGCAAAGGAGGGAGGATGTGGTGGAGTGAAGTTTCCTGAAACCAGAATGGATCGGGGAAAGTGTTGGTGGCAGAGAGGAAATCGTATCGTCTTGAGAGGACAAGGGATTCCTGGACCTTGGCGAGCGAGGGGAAAAGTGATATGGGGCAGTAGTTGCCCAGGATGGTTGGAGCACCCCTTTATGTAGGGGAGAACCATAGCAGACTTCCAGGCCGAGGGACAGTAGAGGAGGGGAGAGATAGATTGAGGAAGTTAGAGGAATCAAAATAGAAGATGCAGAGATTTTTAGGAGTCTAGGGTGTATGACAGCGGGGCTGGATTTAGAGGGATTTAGGGAGTCTAAAGCTCTGAGGACTTCTGAGAGGAATACTGGAGGCAGATGAAAGCCAACAGGCAGTGTGGAGAAGGGAGGATGGGCTGGGGAGAGGTCTTGTGGGAGGACACTAGTTGTAAAGAATTTATTTAGGGCATCTGCGACAGAGGTGGCATCCGAGACTAGGGAACCTGTCACACAGAGAGTAGATGGGGGGGGGGTCTGAGGAGGGGAGTAGAAGTGATCAGAGATCTTTCCAGAAGGAGGACGGAGAATTATTTGAGGTGTGCAGTCGGGATTTAAAATAATCAGATTTCGCTTGACGTATTTGCTTTGTACAGCCATTTTGGTGGGCTCTGTAGTTCTGCAGATCAGATGGGTTGCAGGAGGTTTTAAAGTGGCGCCAATCGAGGTTGTAGGTTTTGCACATGGACAGGATTTCTGGAGAGATCCAGGGATTGTGATGACGTTTTACCCTGACTGTTTTTAGTGCAGCATGGGCATCCCAGATGTTTAGGAAGGTTGATGTGAAATGGGTAGGGCAGCATCGACAGAGGGTGTGGACTGAACCAGCGACCAATTTTCCATGGCCAAGATGAGGGGTAATTTTTGCTGTGTCTAGCATTCTGAGGGGATGATACTGGATATATTTGGGGGGGATGGGTTAGAGGAGGAGGTATCTTTCTGACATAGAAGGTGGGGCAGTGATCACTAGGCAAGTCAGGGAGTACACCAGCACAGCTGATGTGGTGCAGGCGGCTTTATAGCACCCAATCAATCAGGGTGTGGGACTGGAAGTGAGGGTTTGGAGGAGTTGGCTCTTTGATCAGTTGGGTCAGATTTAGTGCTTCAGTCTGTAGGCATGAGTTTTGAGATGAGGGAGATTGCCAGTCCAGATTAAAATCACCAAGAAGGATCAATTCCCCTGCAGATGCAAGGGTGGTAGTGGAGATGATGCAGGAGACAAGGGATGAGGGAGAAAGTTTGGAGGAGGCATACAGGACACCAACAAAAAGCGGCATTGATGATGGAAAGGTGAGCTTTGTTATGAGGAGTTTGTGTGATAGTGGGATGGCTTCACGGTGAGTGATACTGCAGGTAACGGAGTTGCAGGAGTAAATTGCAACCCCTCCTCCTCTTTTTCCATGGTCTTGCTGGTGGAGGTTATTATAGTCCGGGAGGGAATGCTGATTGTCTGGGATACATGAGGAAAGCCACATTTTCATGATACATAGGATGTCGGGGGGAATGCTAAGTGACCCAGACTTTTAAATCGTCCAGTTTAGGAAGGAGGTTGCGGGTATTAATATGAAAGAACCTCAAGCCTTTAGGAAGGGCTGGTGGAGAGGTGGGGTGGGAGGGGCTAGGGTTAAGCTCAGCATCATTAGCTAGGAGCAAAAGAAAGATGAGAAGGGGATAGTGGGGAGGATGTCATTTGAGCTTTAGGTGGTACCCTTGGAGTGGTGGACGTTTGGAGGGGGCTGGAGGCAGGAAATGATAGATAGCTTCAATCTTAATGAAAAAGCTGTTGAGGAGCCAGGGTGTATTTTTAGTACACAGTAGTGGGATGGGGTGAAAGGGGGAGGTGGGAAGCTGTGAAGGAGTATGTAGATGTACCACGCTGGGGGCAGGATGTTGGGGGACGGGTGCTGGAATGGGACAGAGCAGAGACTGGGTAGAAGACAGGAAGAAAGAAAAGGAGGGCTATGAAGGGGTGAAGGAGAAAACAGGGGGAGGCCATGGAGTCACTGAGGAGAGTGAGGTGATGCAACAGTGGCCTCTAGTGGCCCAGCAATATAATATTTAGATAAGTAGGTAAAAACTTGAAAAAAATCTGGCTCAATTACATAGCAAATAATGCAATTCAGACAGAGTTACAATGTAGGAATCAGATACAATCACTGACTTGCAGCTCATATTAAAATACATTTAGAACAAACAAATCAAACAACATTCTCATATGTTCCATGATATTGCATCATATGTCACATTACATCAGCCTCCTGGAGTTTTTTTCATGTCAGATTTAGTCAGTGTCATTGTCAATTTGAGAGGAACGTAGAGAATACTGGATGGGCAACCATGCAGAACCAGTGTGTTCTGCCACAGAGGGGTTTGATTCCCTGTGACCTCAAGAGCGAAGCTCGAGAGGTCCAAGGAATCAAACCCCGAGGTGGCAGAACACATTGGTTCTGTACTGGGTTGCCCGTCCTGTATTTTGTATAGTGTATGGTGCCCCTTGTATCCTATTTTAGGTTTTCTAACTAAATGTTTTAATTGAAAAATAAACTGTAGTCTCCCATTTCGTATTTCGGGAGCTACGGCTTGTTCTTGCCAAGTTGTGTGGTTGCTAGGGACTGGGCATCCCTGTGTTAGCAGAACACACTCCAATTGGTTGCCACTGTAGTGTGGGCAGGTTTTCAAAAAAAAAAACATGGTGGGCAGATGTCTCACTTAGAAACGAACTGGAGGCAGAAACTTCTTTTTTTATGCTGATTCTCATCATGGAGAATAAACTGCTTCTGAGCGGTGAGTGTTTTACAAAAACTCCACGCACAGCTTCCATGTTCAAAGCAAATTACACTGCTGTCAATGTGCAACATTTTTTTATGGTGGCTTTCACACAGGGCTTGAGCTTTTCACTCTGAATGAATGGAATGCTGTTCTGCACGTACGGTTAGTACGGCATTCCATTCATTGTTGAGCATGTGGCTAAACAGCATTTCAGTATGGTGGAATTTCCAGTTAGAACAGCATTCCACCATACACTATAATGCTTTGGCGGCCAGCAATCAACCTCTGATTGACTTTAATAAATGTCTGTTTCTCAACATTGTCTGCTGGCAAACTACTCTTCAGCTACTAACAATACTGCCAGTAGCAATAAATACATTGAGTTCTACCATGTAATGAGTTTGTATTAGCTGATGGTGTGGGAGAGACTGTTTTCCTTTTATAGGGCTTGCAAGGTCTTGCAAGCCTTTGTAAAGTGGCTAAAATGACCACAGAAGTAGTATACCTACATACTAAGTGTTACAATGATTAATGACTTTTTAATGACCCCTTCCTTGGATATATGACATAGCACCTCCATTCCCTCCAGTTCTGTCTGTGCTGGATATGATGCAGCACCCCCTCATCTAGATATGACTTAGACTCCCATCCATTCCACTTCTATGTTATGACACAGCTATGGGTTGGGCAGGTCTTGACTTGTTCGGGCTTGTCGGGCATGTAAGAAGTAGTCAAAGCAGACTTGATTATACATTTTCTATGAATAAATAAACAGGTGAAACCTCTGATCAAGTGAGGTCTTCAAAATGTTTAAAAATAAGATTGTGCTGTACTGTAAGGTTACATATATTTTAGAAATGCTGCTTTGTACATTTAGACTGCATATAATAACATTTGATTCAAATTCTGTAGCTGGTTTTCCCTCACTGGTGTCATAGTTTTCTTTTTTATTTTTGGCGCAGTCTAAGGTGCCTGTAGTGTTTCAATTTTGTCCTGCTTATTTTAGTTCTTTTTTTGTAAACGGAGAGGCCTGTCTATCTATAACCAACCACTCTTTCCCCACATGCACAATGCTTCTAAAGTTTTTGGTCACATGCATCATAAAAACAAATTATTGTCTTCTGTTATCATTATAGTTAATCTGATTTACAAATAATTCTGGCCTGCTGGCCTGCTACAAATGCTCACAGATTATCAAAAGCTGTATATCTGTATAACATAGTGTTTTTTTGTATCAGAGCAAAAAAAAAAGGCACCAAGCTTCAAGATATGAGCCGGCCCGGTGGCACTGAGAGTTGAGGCACTGGATGCCACACCTCACGCCATGCCTGCGACCGGGGTTCAGGAATGAGCCAGGCTCATCGGAGGCTGGTGGGGGGGTGAGAATGTGAGTATGCTGCCAGCTGGCAGCACTCCACCTCGGGAGGACCTCCTCTGCTCACTTGGAGTGAGGTAAGAAGGGACCTGAAATGGAGCTGCAGTGCACATATGCGCCTCTACGCACATACGTCACCTCTTCCGGGGGTCTCGGAATAAGGGGGATGTTCACGGGGAAAGAAAAACAGAGAAAACACAGGGGCCCACTGAGGATGAAGCCTCCAGAACTGGTTCAGGTGTCCTGCCGAGGCACATATCATCACTTTAAGACCCCGAACGACTCCAGGTTTCAGGTAGGATGGCAGATGTAGGGTAGACCCTCCATAGGATGGCTAAAAAGAGTTGACAAAAAAAAAAGCTTCAAGATATGAATAAGCAAAACCATTATTCCAAAGTCAATGCAAAAGGAAAAAAATACAGCAGTTTACACTCAAAAAAGTATACAAAATTGCTATTACCTTTGCTGTGGAGGTCAGAACTGCCTGCTGAGGACCCAACCAGTTTAGCCGAGAGGCTTTCTCTAACGGTCTCAGGTGGAAGGGGGAGACCCAAATACTGTATATAGTGCCATTGCATTAAGTGCAAAGAGACATTTAAAGGTTAAGAGCTCATTAAAAACAGACAATTAAGCATATTCTAGGGAGTAGGCAAAAACTTAATGTACATAAATGGATTTTGTACAATTCTTCGTACAGTGCACTGTGAGATGGGACCATTGCAATCTTGAGTATAATTAATACAAAGCTAGTAACTTGCCCCCTAACATCTCATGGTTGGCAACCAGTTTTTCTAGCCCTGTTAACTCTGGGATGCAGGAACCTAGAAAAGAGAAAGAATGAGAAAGAGAGACAGTAAGAGTGAGCCAGAGTGGTCAATAATATTAGACAGAAAAATATCACATTTTTATCTTTTCGTAATTAAGGGCATCACATCAGTTTTATCATTTAACCCTGGTGGATCTTGTCCACCCAACTGAACCGTCTCATCTACAAGCTTCCCTTCTAAGGATTAAGTTCTCAAGATCCCCTTCCTGCCTTCCCAATTTGACTCTCTGCACCACAGAATTTAACATGATGGTACCAGGGGTCGAGTTAGGAATTCACATGTACTGTAAAGCTATGTAATGTTTTGTGTATGTAGTTAAAAGCTTTATTTTAAGGGCTGGCCTGGTGGCACTGACGGTTGAGGTGCTGGATGCCACACCTCACGCTATGCTGGTGACCCATGTTCAGGAATGGACTCAGGTCATCGGGGGTCAGATGGGAGAAGGAGGATAGAGCTTCCCAACAGATGCTCTCCTCCTCCATACTGGGTGGGTTACTGGATAGAGTATGCACGCGTAGCTCTTCCACCGGTGGAAGCACTGGTGGTGGGGCACAAGACTGTACGGAGTCGGGGAGGAAGAACGCTGTTGAGCTCTTGATGGGAGCTTGTGTCCGCATGCTGTTCATCTGGACAAATGTCCATTGTGCCAGCGCTCTCAGAGGATGGGGAGAAAATGGGGGAAAAATGAATACACCCCCAGTTGAACAAGCACAATGAAGCCAGGGATCCCAGTAATCGGGACCTGGCGGATGGAGTTGGAGGGGGTACGAGGCCCCCTCCGAAGGGCTGAGGTGCCAAGCAAGTAAAAAAAAAAGCTTAATTTTATCTAAATGTCTTCAAAAATGATTTTTAGTTTCCCCTAAAATACATACAAACTCTTAAATAGAAGCTGATTAGCAAATACTGTAGTTTGAGTTTTAGACTCTAAGAATAAGTTTATTTTAATATAATGCTCTGGGTATATGTGTAGGCTTAGTGCAAAGGTCACGGTGGCCAGAGTTTCACCTTAAAATCTCACAGTGGTTATGCATGTCAACCCTGCAAAAAATGCTAGTTATATACATTTCTTGCACTATAGATGAATACCTCAGTTTTTAACTTTTTGTTAGCTATGATGTGTTGTCTTTTAAAGCTGTGTGAGATCCACAATTCTCATCCCAAAAAACAAGAGTGATTTTAAAGGAAATATCTAAGATTTCTGGATTGGCATTTTAAATACAGTAGCTCATTACCTTCCTTTGGGTATAGCCATTTGAGCACACAAAGAAATGTTTTCCTTAAGTCAGCTATGGGAAGGAAGTGATCAAAAATTGTGCTGAACAGATGGCCAGGCAACCTCTTCAGTTCCTGACCTGTCTGCTCCACCTTCATACTCAGGCAGTTTGTGATGTCTAACCATTCAGAACATAGGAGTGCTCCACATAGAATTCAATGGAGGAAATTTATGAAATAGTTTTATGTATGTTAAAGCAACCTTTGTTATAAATAAAAGTCATTGCTCAACTAATAGGGCCCCCTATTAGTTGGGCAGTGACTTTCATTTATATCAAAGGTTACTTCAGTATATATAGCATCAAACAGTTCAGAAAATGTCCTCCTTCAATATCTATGTGACCTACAATCCCTTGAGAACTGGCTCGTTGAGAACAGAATGGTCCTCAACATGAACAAAATCAAGGCCATGTTGTTTGGTCCCAGATCCCTCAGTCAGGACAGAAAACAACTGCTACATCTGACCTCCATGGCTGGCACCTGCATAGAAGTAGTGCCCTCCCTTAAATACCTCGGCATCACCTTGGACCAGGGTCTCTCCCTTAAGAACCATGTGGACCAAGTCACCAAAACTATACATGGGAAACTAGGCACCCTTTACTGATTAACAGACCAGCTGGTACCGGAAGCCAGGGTCACCATTGCCACCAGTGTCCTCCTCCTGACACTCACATACACCACCCCAGTCGTATATGGGCCTGCGAAGACAGAGAAGAACAGACTCCAAGTGCTGTACAACAAGGTGACATGCTTTGCCTCCCTGACAAACCCCAGGAATCATCATTGTGATACCCAATCCCTACCCAACTGGCCATCACTGGACGCCTGCCTCCAGTACCCTTTGCTATGCCTAGCCTACAAGCTAGTCAGCCTGGCTCCTACCCCTAGTCTCTCTGGACTCATTGCCTTAAAGCCCAATCGTCGGCCCCTCTGCTCTGCAGGATGAACTCTCCTATAAGTCCCCAGAGTAAGAACCAATGCCGGCAGCTAGTCATTCACCCACACTGCTTCCACCCTGAGAAACACACTCCCTCCTGGTGTACAGGACGCACCCTCCATTAAAAGTTTCCGCACTAGGCTCAAGGCCCACATGGTGATAGCCAGTACCTGCCACTACATCGACCCCTGAGTCCACTCCCCATATTTTAAGATTTCCTGACTCTGGTTGGTCCAGTACTATCTATCAACTTTGCAGCTCCACCTATTTACTTTCCAAGTATCATGATTATATGTTACTGGTAAAACATGTAATTTGTGCTCACTGCTTCACTATGCTGAACCATACTGTATCTTGCCTGTAACACATGTAAATCATGCTCACCATTTCACTTTCTGTTCCATGAAAATACTGGGTCACCCATGGAAAGGGACCTCAGGGGTCCAGTGGGCTCACCCGGTCACCAAAATTTAATAAATTTAATAAATAAATAAATAAATGTGTGCACATCCCCTGCCCAGATAAGCCCAAGACCCAAATCCCGAAAAGAAGACACATGACCACTGACGTAGGTTATGGCAGAAAAGGTCAAAATTTATTTTGGCATGGTTGTCATTGCTCAAAACATTCACAACATAAATCAAAATTGGTTACAATATACAACTTAAATAATATTGTACAGTGTTCCCCTGGGGCACCAGATGACCTCGGCTACTAACACACATTCATGAAACGAGCCAACCTATGGTCAAAGAAGGTCCAGAAACCCCCCACTGGATCAGCCAGCTTCCCTGATAGGCTGCTCCCGTGGAACAGTACCGCTAGGCCACAGCCGAGCCGTTGTGCCCTCACTGGGCGTCAACAGCCTGACCATCGCTCCCCCCCCTCGCAGCAGCAGCAGGCTCTGCCCAATTCTGTGTAACTGCCTCTTCTGGAATGTGCCCTCACTGGGCCACTCCTGATCACATCTTTTCTCAAATGCAGTATAATTTTTTAGCCTAATCACTAGTCGTCTGCCCCAGCAGCCTGAACTGCCTGTAGTCCCCGTCTGTCCTCAACCCATTTGCTCTGGTGAGGGAGGGTGGGTGTTCAGTGTTCATCACTGCTGTCTGGTTGGAAAAAGGAAGATTCTCTGCCATCCTAACCTTATCATCCTGGCCTCAGCGCCTCCCAGCTCCAGGCTACTCCTAGCCTTTCACCTCCGGGGCCAAGGCCATTGGTCACCACCCTCCTGTTCCTCGAACCTAGGAAGATGGTGACCAGGAATTGGCTCATGGCCACTGGGCAATTACCCTCCCAGAAATTCCAGGAGGGACCCTTCCCAGATAAGCCCAAGACCCAAATCCTGAAAAGAAGACACATGACCACTGAAGTAGGTTATGGCAGAAAAGGCTGAAATTTATTTCGACATGGTTGTCATCGCTCAAAATATTCACAACATAAACCAAAACTGGTCATAACATACAACTTAAATAATGTTGTACAGTATTTCCCTGGGGCAGCAGATGACCTTGGCTACTAACACACATTCATGAAGCGAGCCAACCTATGGCCAAAGAAGGCTCGGAAACCCCCCGCTGGGTCAGCCAGCTTCCCAGACAGGCTGCTCCCACAGACCCATACTGCTAGGCCACAGCCGAGCTGCTGCGCCTTCACTGGGCATCAACAGCCTGACTATCGCCCCCCGCAGTAGCAGGCTCTGCCCAATGCTGTGCAACTGTCTCTTCTGGAATGTGCCCTCACCAGGCCACCACCAATCACATCTTTTTCTTAAATGCAGTATCATTTTTTTAGCCTAATCACTAGTCGTCTGCCCCAGCAGCCTGAACTGCCTGTAGTCCCTGTCTGTCCACAACCCATTTGCTCTGGGGAGGGAGGAGGGAGGGTGGGTGTTCAGTGTTCATCATTGCTGTCTGGACAGAAAGAGGAAGATCCTCTGCCATCCTGACCTTATCATCCTGACCTCAGCCCCTCCCAGCTCCAGGCTACTCCTAGCTGTTCACCTCTGGGGCCAATGCCATTGGTCACCACCCTCCTGTTCCTCGGACCTAGGAAGGTGGTGACCAGGGATTGGCTCATGGCCACTGGGCAAGTTACCTCCCAGAAATTCCAGGAAGGACCCTGCCCAGATAAGCCCAAGACCGAAATCCCAAAAAGAAGGCACATGACCACTGATGTAGGTTATGGCAGAAAAGACCAAAATTTATTTCGATATGGTTGTCATCACTCAAAACATTCACAACATAAATCAAAAATGATTACAATATACAACTTAAATAATATTGTACAGCACTCCCTTTGGGTAGCAGATGACCTCGGCTACTAACACGCATTCATGAAACGAGTCAACCTGTGGCCAAAGAAGGCCCAACAAATCCCCGCTGGGTCAGCCAGCTTCCCTGACAGGCTGATCCCACAGACCCATACCGCTAGGCCAAAGCCAAGCTGTTGTGCCCTTACCGGGCATCAACAGCCCGACAATCACCCTCCACAGTAGCAGGCTCTGCCCAATACTGTGCAACGCTCTCTTCTGGAATGTGCCCTCACCGGGCCACCCCCAATCACATCTTTTTCTCAAATACAGTATCATTTTTTTAGCCTAATCACTAGTTGTCTGCCACAAGATCCGTAAATTCATTTATGAATCTCCCATCAATGCCCCAGGAGTATACTGTACCGAAGACTGCACAACCGTTTGAATGTTCAGGTTAAAAGTCACCTGCCCTATGCTTGACAAGTGCCCCCCAAATTGCCCAAAATAACTCCCTACCCCTGGAGCTGTGCCCCAATGTCATATGGCATGTATATCCTTTGGAAGGCAAAATTGTGACACCCCCTGTTCACCTCCTTCTACTCTTTCCATAGCGGCCTGGCCGCCTGACCCTTCTTCCATTCTGGCAGAGGTGCTATCTTAAGCTATGCAGTCGAGGTTGTCCAGCGTCCACCTCCGTATCCACCCCAACTCCATCATTATTCCTCACATTACGTCTATCAGTCACAGGCCCCTGGTCATTTTCCCCTCGATGCATTACCAAAACCTGTGGTGGATACCTAAGTAACCCCCGCTTTTTTTTTAAATGCCCCAGTGTGAATACCCTATACTCAAATCCACAGAGTTATCTGAATAAGGTTATTAACTTGTCCCGTCACCAGACTGCTGCGGCCTGATGCCTTCTTCATTCCCTCATCGGGAATAGTTTGTCCGGTAGCACTGTGTGCCAAACCTCAATCATCTGATCAGCTGTTCCAACACTGGTGTTCAACCTTGGCCACTGTCCCTTCTATTACTTATGACCAATCTGTAACACAGTAGGCCACGTTAGCAGACATCGTGATCAACTTGAGACTAATGTGTTTTCCATCCCTGTAACCTGCCTTGCTGCAAACTTCACTCACCACTGGACATATTCTGGCGCTCGCCCCAGATTGGCAAGGCAAGGTGTGATCATTCGATCCTTGCCCGTTTCTGAAAGAGATGGGGGAGCATACTGGCTGCATCTTTAAAGCACTCTGCTTGTCTATCTCTGCAGGTTATCATTAAAGTCGATATGTGATTTGGAGTGCATTCTCTGTAATGACCAGCCACTGCATTACAGCCCCTATGGAGGAGCACTTCTGTATGGGGTTGGGCTTGCGCCCCTTTTTCCACCTGCTTATGCCATACCCATGGAGAAGCACCTCGATAGCTCACCCTACTGACATCTATAGTTGACCCCTGCAATTTTGGGGATGGAGCCTAACTGCAGACCCCTGTTCCAGCTGCTGGCCATGTGTTAGAATCATTATAATAAAAAGGCTGGGGTAGCAACCTGCCCCACTCCATGTGCAATTTTCCCACCTAGTGAATGTCGGCTGGGGCAGCGATCTGCCCCATACTGAGGTGCATTCCTACCTCTTGCATGTGCCAGTTGAGGAAAATTATAGGTTGACTGGTGAGGGGAAATGTTCCTTTGGTGGACTGCACAGTCCTGTCACCTTACCAGTGACCCTGCTGGCCCAACCGGCACTGTTATAAACATCTACATGGTGGCCAGACCATCCTTGTGCTGGTTAGCCATTAATGTCGCCCTGCACTCCACCATCTGCAGGTCAAAATGCCCCCCACTTGTGACCACTGGGGTGGTTTACCCATATCACCCCTAAAGGGCGAGCAGCGGACTCTGGCCTCGGCATACCTGACCCTGGGGTACCCAGCAGCCCTTTGCCCTTGTATTAACTACCCTATTTCCTGTGGAAAGTGGGGCGAGGTTAGAAACTAGAGCAGGAAGAAAATCTGACCCAGCTCCACTCACCTAAGTATGCAGATCTGCCAACCTGCTGGAATTTGTACCCCAACAGCTGACCAGATCGCCCTTCCATCCCAAAGACGTTGGCCAGGCATGTTTGGCCCAGAAAACATTGCCCTATACCAACATCTGTAATGCTTACTAACATGAAATGTGGTGGAGTGCCCCTGTGACTACTGTACATTCCCATGCTGAGCAGAAGCTTGCCCGGGGCCATGTAACCAGCACTTGTTTGTAGCCTCTGAAGCCACCCGTTTTCTATAACCAAGGTGCAAAGCAGGCTATCCACCTATTGTGTGCATACCTGGTGAATACCCAGGTATAATGACCCTGCTAAGGTCTGCTGCACTGCCTGTGCAAATGGGTAACCCGCTCCCCCCTTAAAAGCTGTATAACCATGTATCCTATATATGTATACCTAATGTGCATAAATAGGACCCAACCACTCCCCCTGTTACCAGCAAAAGTGGTTAAAAGTAGCATATTAGGCACAACCCATGAGAGCTATGAAGGATATACATATAGCTTCCTAAAGCTGTGCTGCATCTTTCGCCATGTTGGATATTATGTATGTTAGTAGTGCTGTTTTTATGCTGTGTGGAGCGCTTGTTGTTTGCTCTACTGTCATACCCCTATGACCTCGATCTGTGTCTCTCTGAGCTTAACCCCGTGTTGCCCCCCCCCCGAACAAAGGGGGATCGACTGTTCTTAGTGGGCTTACCTGGAGAGTAATATTCTGTCCTAATTTGTCTTATCCCCACACTTTTACTCCCTACACCCCACATTGTGGGACAGACAAATCTTGTGTTAGCTGAAGGTAGAGTATGTCATGGTCCTTGGACTGTGGCCTGCCCCCCCCAATGATGATCTTTCAGGGAATGCCTGTTATGAAAAACTGATGCCCATGATTGCAGAAAAATGTACATTTTATGTCAAGTGCTAGCCTCTTTGTGCTGGTCTATTAAAAAAATGAGGTAATCTGCTGGCTCTTGATGGCTAGACAGCAAGCAAATGCAAACTCAGCCAGCTGACCTGTAACTTGTTTTTCTGTTAAATCACAGTTAGAGCTGACAGATTTATGTTGTTTTGCAAAACTGCAGTCTGTGCATCCTAAGACTGTTAAATGAAACCAACCAAGGCTGTAGTGTATGTAAAAGACTAGCAGTCAATTTATTTATATTATTATAATTTTTTTAATTTTTTTTGTCAAGGGATATGGGCCCCTCTCACCTGCTGGCCTGGGAAAGAAACCTAGAGGATCCCCAGGATAAAGTGACCATGTTAGTCCACCATAGTCACTGGAGACTGTGTGAGTTGGCATTCTCTGGCAAGGCACATTTTGTGGCACCCAGCCTCGCGCCGGTATTGGAATCTGGCCTAGCAAAGGGGGAAACTGAACTAGAGCTCCCCCTCCACCCCTGGCGACATTGAGGAGTATATGTCGACCGGTTCATGAATGGCTGGCACCCCTCTCCAGTACCCGTATGCCTGCTATAGTTAATTGTCCGAGATCATGCATATGGCTTTCTCGGGACACTGATGCAAGCGATAGCAAAATTTGATGCCTGGGAAACACCTGCTCCATGAATTGGAGAGCTGCCTACTGTAATAAGCGACAGTGTGCCTTTACACCTTGAGAGTACCTACCGATAAAGCTGCCTGTGGCTGCTAACTTTGCAAAACACAGCCTTTGACAGCAGAAATATGCAACGGAAAGGGGCCAGTTTTGCCTCCCCTCCAAAACTGGTCCCTCTTTCCTTTGCCAGTGGGTCCAAATAGATGCACCTACTCTAGAATAATAGGTAGGGAAGGGAAAGTGAGATGTTCATGCCATGGATATGTTTTTTCTTTTTTACCCCAGTAGGTTCCTTTTTAGCACCCCATGTTATCCGCCAGTGGGTCGAATTCGACCCATGTTTTTGGGGGTTTTTTGGCCCCCCAGCACTGTCAATGAAAACCAGCTATCTGGTATACCTGGTAAAACTGGGGACAATGTGGAATTTCCCTGGTAGTTCCAATTCCGTCAATGCAGTGATACTGCTCCAAGGGCTGCACCGTTGGTAGCCAGATTCAACCCTGAGCGTAGGTGCTAGTTAAGGCTCAACAGAATATCCGGCAGGAACTACTTGTCGCCCATCGGTGTTGGTGGTGTGTTTAAGAATTTAACACACCATACAGAGAAGCTGACCATACTATCCTGGCTCCTGATGCCCCGTCACTTTGGGGGGGGTTACCACTGTGGCTGGTCAACAGCCTGAGCCAGAAGAGCCCAGTCCACTGCAGAAGTGCGTTTGTCCCTGCACATGTAGCAGGTAGCACACACAGGCCACCAATGAGGTACCGCTCCCCATGCCAGATCACTGCCCATGAACTGGCAGTGCTCTGTGCGCCCTTATGTGGGCATCATAAATGTCCCTGACCTTCCAGTGAGGGTACGGTATAGTCATGGGCTGGAGTGTAATTATGGTGATCTAGGCTTTTTTTTTTTGGTGCCTCACTGTTTTGCATTCAATTGGAAAGTCGGTGCTGGATGTCGAATCCACATTAGGTGGTGAGACAGTAGCCACAACTCTGTGGGGCAGCAAGGGCCAACCGTTAATTATTTTATTTAATATTATATGTACATACTTATTTATTTCTTTGTGTGAGCTGGCCACCGACAGAAGTTCGGTGGCCGATGTAATTATAAATTGAGGAGGGGGTGCATTCTGTCCTATGGTTCTTACCCTCCCTGGAGTTCTCAGAAGTGTTTTTTTTTTTTTTTGCATTGGCCTAGGATGTCACTGCTGCTGTCTTACTGCCCTGTCCCATTTTTTTTTTTTATCGTGTGGTCTGAGAGCAAGGTGACCCAATGCACGACTGCACTCTTTGTGGCCCTGGCTTAGCCTAGGGGCCTAAAAGGACGGCACCTGTCTGAATACTGTCCCCTGGGAATGGATAAATCAGCTGAGGAGGCTGTTGGCATCATTAACCTATTAGCCTGGGTGATAAAGGTGGGCAGCAATGGTCCTGAAAATAAAGGCAGCACCTCAGGCCTCAAAATCTGTTACTGTCCCCTGCTGCTGCATGCCCCCACCATTGCAGAAAAAAATCCAAGATGCAGTGCTCCCACCCGGGAGAGGAACTAGCACAGATGGGGTAGCTGTTCCACTGTTTTCTGTTTTTTTACCTGTGTCTTTATTTATTTTGTATGTGTTTTTTTTTTTTGCTTTAAGGGATGGACCCATTTCCATTGGGCAACTACTGCCCTTCTGCCTCTATTAATGTGGCAACAGCTGTTACTTGCTGCCATCCCTGGTGATGTGGACTAAGCCATATGAGTTCCCTTTGGGGGCTGGGAGTTATATCCTCTCATTTTACAGTGGAAGGACTGCGCAAGGGCACGCCCTCTGGTGGATGGTGGGCTATCGATCCCCACTGGGGGAGAGCATGCTAGTGACATGGAATACCAGGCCATGGGGAATGGTCCCACCTGATTACGTTTGCTGATTAGAGAGAGTGGGTGTTGCCCCTGAATGTGGCCATTAATGGGAAAACTAAGGGCATAGGTGAAAAGGCTCTGCTTTCCTGCCCTCCAGGCCTACCAACTAAGTGTGTGGTCACAGAATGACTGGCAGAGGCAGGCCCTAAGATTGCCATACAGAAAGATGGCAGCTGCACCATTCCATGGATGCGTGGCAGGAGCGCACTCCCCCTGAGCCACCGAATGTGACACACGCCATGCCTGAATGACTGGCGCCCTGTGGTGCAGCTAGCTACCCCACTGGCTGGGGATAGCACCACTGGAAGCTAGTCTGCAAGAGAGGATCCATCTGTAATGACCCCCAACCCTGCCACACAGAAGATCATGTAACCTACCCATGCCGCCCATATCTCAGGAAATTGGGGCTTGGATGCAGCTGCTGCCCCAACCCGTGGGTGCCCGAACAGCAACAGGGGCTGCATTCAAGCCCAATCGGCCAAGGAGAGCCATGCCCTGGAGATACCCTTGTAAGAGCTGCCCCAACGTGCACCCTCCCCAGCCCAGTGCAAGAAAATTCCCCCCAGGAGAGAAATGGAAGGCCACCGTGGAGGACTGGAGCGTAGCTGGGAGCCTGCATGTGTAGGTAAGGGCCCTGAAGCGCTGCGGGCGGTGTTTGGAAGTGGGGCGGGAAGGCATGGGAGGGGGAGAAAACAACAGTGGGGGAGGGTGGTATCCCCGGTCTGGCTCCCACGCATGACTGGCCCAAAACTAAGGAGCCGTGGCTGCCCAATGGCAGTGGTGAGTGTTCTCTCTATGTGGCCTGCGAGTTTGGCCACCCTGGGTAGGGTGGTAGGTGGCAGCAAATCTGCAGAGTGGTCTTCTTTGTGAAAACAAGGAAATAAAGGCACGCTGCTGTCATGGAATGGCAAGCCCTCCAAGCAGTTGGTGATGCTGCCGTCCAGCAAAAAGAGCTGCTGGGAGCATGGGTGTAGCCAGGCATACTCCAAGTACTCCATGGTGTGCAATTTTATTTAAGAGGGGTAGCAAAATAGGCTTTGAACTGCTTCCTTCTTCCATGAAAACTAACAAAGAAAATGCTGAACCTTTCTGTAATTTTATTCATAGGAGTTGAAACTAGGACTGGTCACTAATACTGTTTTTGCCCCCAAAGGACAATGCAACTTTACAGGCTCTGGGCTGGTATGTGGGTGCCTTGGGGAGCAATGCATAGCATGTATTTACCCATGCATGGCAACAACCATTGTCATGAGATACAAAGTTCTATTTATTGTGCCAAATGAGGCAACAAACACAGTTCTGGTGCACATTTGTATATTGTCTAGCTACACCCGGTGGGGTGGGGGATAGCATGCCTTAACAGGGGAGGGGTAGCAGTGGGTCCACTTGGTGTGCAGATCTGAAATCCTTGGCTACACCCCTGACTGGGAGCCTACTCCTGCTGCTGCCAGGTGCCAGGCGAGTGGCCTGGCTCGACGCAGCTGGATTCCACCACTGCCCCATAGCAGCCCCATGGAGGCAAGTTCCTCAGCCAGCTGCATGGAGCCCCCCATCCTGGAATGCTGCCCTGCAATCTGAAATAGGGCCCCCTTCCATACCTTTTCTTTTTTTTTTTTTTTTTCTCAGAAGCTACGGCCTCCTCCCTGTCCCCCAGGGCTGGGGGGCTGCAAGTCTGCAGACCATCAGGGATAAGGGGGTCCAAATCTGGCTTTATCTACTGACAAGGACAAGGAGAATTACAGCTTTAGGCTATATAGAGCTTCCCTATTCTGACACCCGCATGGCCCTGGCTAGCTAGAGGTGTAGCCCAGGGCAGTTAACATGCAGCAGAAAAGTTAGTAAGGAAAGCAGATAGGAACAAAAGAGGCCTAGCTACTCTGAGCCCTGGTGGAGGGGGGCAGGATATAGTGGCTCCTACCGTGTGTTTAGTGTTCATCACTGCTGTCTGGGTGGAAAGAGGAAGATCCTCTGCCATCCTAACCTTATCATCCTGGCCTTAGCCCCTCCCAGCTCCAGGCTACTCTTAGCCTTTCTCCTCTGGGGCCGAGGCCATTGGTCACCACCCTGCTGTTCCTCGGACCTAGGAAGGTGGTGACCAGGGATTGGCTCATGGCCACTGGGCAATTACCCTCCCAGAAATTCCAGAAGGGACCCTCTCTCTGCCTGGTTAGACATCACAAATCATCTGAGTGAGGGGGTGGGGCTGGCTGACCAGGAAATGGAAGAGTTGAACTGGCTATCTGCTCAGCACAATTTTCAATCTCTTCCATTCTGTACTGGACATAATGAAAACAATTCCATTATGGGCTCAAATGAGTATTGCTAGCATAAGGTAATGGACTAATATATTTTAAAAGCCATTCCCAAAATCTTAGACTTTCTCTTTAAGCGTAAAAGTCCCACAGATTTTTGATAACTTTGGGAACCCTGCAATAACATGCTAATTATATTTTTCCAGCACAATAGATGCATACCTCAATTTTTTTAATTTTTGTTAGCTATGATTTGTTGTCTTTTAAAGCTGTGTGAGCGTCACAGTTCTCATCCCAAAAAAATAAAAGAGTGGTTTTCACCTTAAACGTCCCACAGCTATTTGATAACCATGGGAACTGTGCAATAAAATGCTAATTATAATTTTCCAGCACAAAGGAGATACAAGCTTCAATCCATAATTTTTAGCCATCTGATTTTGTATCATCTGTATTTGTGTGAGAGACATAGTGTTTATGCCTTAACCAATTAAAAAAACAAAAGAGTGTTACTTATGTTCGAAGAACTCACATATGTGACAACAACTAGGACTTTGGTGCGGTGAAATATTAAAGAGTTACCACATATACAAAAACAGTTGCAAAGTAAAAACGCTTTTTAGGACTGTAAGCCCCTAAAACTAGCCAGATTTTTTCCTGATTTTTAAACAGTAAGAAAGGATGTTATACAATGACCCACTGCTGTAGTGATTTTTAATTGTACACACACACACACACACACACATGCACACACACATGCGCACGTACACACACACACACACACACAATTTTACCATGCTTAAGTATGCGTGAAATACTGTGATAAACTGAACTGTGAATATTTCTCAGCAAGCCATTAAGTTTAAATTTGTAGGATGGTAATTAGCTCTAACTCTCTTTAGCTCAAGCATGAGTACAAACATTCAAGAAAGTGGTTCTTTAGTTAAATGACTCCAACAAATCAGATCTCATAGCCAGCCTAAACTTAGTAGTCAGCTCTCATAGCCAGCCTAAACTTAGTAATCAGCTCTCATAGACAGCCTAAACTTAGTAATCAGCTCTCATAGCCAGCCTAAACTTAGTAATCAGGTCTCATAATCAGCCTAAACATAGTAATCATTTATTTATTTAACTTTTGTTAACCGGGTAAGAGCCATGAGCCATGAGCCAAGGCCCTTTTTCAGGCACGACCTGGGACCAAAGGTCAAAATACAAAATGTGAAAATCAAATGTTGCGATACAAAAAACAAAAAACATAGGCATACATCAACAACACTACTTCACCTAATATCATTACAGTACATCAACATCACAACATTTCTTCAAAAATACTTACATTGCACTTTACCCATATAATATTGTTTCAATCTTTGTTTAAAATCAGTATGACTATTAGTATGAAATAAACTTATTGTCAAACAATTCCAATAATCAGCTGCCATAGCAGAAAAGGCACGCTCACCCATTTTAGTTTTCAGTTTTGGTACCACTAACTTTATAGCTGTAGATGATCTTAACAACCTTTCAGTTTCCCAAAGCTGATAATAGGGGTATAAAGGGGACTCAGCCTTTTGTCTCAAAACATTATCTGTCAAACAATTTAAATTATATACTGTACTTAGTATAGGTGGAAGCCAATCGGTTTGTTGGTACAGTAAACTATGATGGGTTTGGTAAGATGCTTTAAGTACAAACCAACATATACAATGGAATGTGGTAGTCAGTAATGATAAATCAGCTTTCATAAGCTTTGAAAAAAAGAAAAGAATTATAGTTCATAATTGCTAACAAAATACTTCTAACAATAGCTGTCCTGGCCTGTGTGGTCAAACAATTTTGTACTCTATAAAGTACATCCAATCTCTGATTAATCTGTTTGCAAGATTGTTTAATATGTCCAGAAAAGGTTTAGATGAAATCTAATACTATACCCAAATACTTGAATTGTGTCACCTGTTCTAATATTACACCTTTTGAATTGGATATGTTTAAAGATGGATTGTTTACTAATGTTGGCTTCAAGCCAAAAAGCATGCTCTTAGTTTTCTTACTATTTAACAAGAGATGTTGATTCTTTAGCCACATATTCAATTCAAAAAAGTCTTTACTTAACTGTTGGTTCAGAGTTTCAACAGAAACAGAACTGCAGTATAAACTAATATCATCTGAGTACATCAGTGTACTTGTATTTTGCATACGCAGAGGTATTCCATCTACAAACAATGAAAACAAAAGTGGCCCCAGGATAAATCCCTGGGGCACACCTAACTCTATCTTTTTACTACTAGACATCATCCCTCCAAGCAAAACAGAAATCAAGCAACTAGGTCTGACAAACTCCAGTGACTCTGGGTCCTGCTCGAATCCACATTTTCATCTGGCTTGCTCCCTGGGGATCTATTTGTGGGCTTTTAAACAACCTTTTTAAATAACAAAGGAAGTACAAGGACAAAAGGATTTCACATCCTGCACTTGTACTTGAGTAGGTGTGCCCCAGGCTATCAATGTAATGGGGCTGGGGAGTGCATGCCTGCAAGGTCTTGCATAGCTAAAGCCTCTTGTCAATCCCTGCCTAGCTGTGATCCTGGGTGACCTCTGTCATGAGTTGAACCAATGTTGTACCAACAGTCACACCATGTCCAACAGCTGTCTGGGGGTTGCCCTCGTAACTTTTCTTGTCCTACTTTGCCTTGACAGAATTACACTATCCTTATGGAATGAGGATGGCTCAAATAAATCTAAGACCGAGCACTATGATCTTACTTTCTCCAACCTTATTGTTTATAATACAAAGATACTACAAACTAATCTTCTTCTCTACCAAAAGGGCTGTCCCTACCGCTCTCTCTATATGTTTAGGAAACTACGGAATAAGTCTGCATTATCCCATCCTTTTCTAAACGTGGGGCTGTGGTTCCTTGTCATCATTGCCATTCTGCTATCTGGGGATATAGAGACAAATCCTGGGCCACTATATGCTTATTTCTCAGCAGAAGACATACATAGTATGTCCAAGCATGGGTTGTTAATTGCACACTTGAATATAAGAAGTTTGATGCGTCACTTTGTGGAACTGGAGTCAGGGGTCAAACTGTACAATCCTGATATCCTCTGTCTCACTGAGACCTGGCTAAAACCATCGGTTACTGACTCCCTCTGCTCCCTGCCAAATTACTCTATTATTCGAAGGGATATGATATCGAACAAACATTGTGGTGGAGTTGCTCTGATCTACAAAAATAATCTGACTGTCTCTCTTCTCACTATCTCAGATGCTCAATCGGTATGTGAATACTTGCATGCTACCCTTGTGTTGGGAGTCAAGAAACTGCATGTTATCTGTGCATATAACCCCCCAGCGGGAGTGATTGCGGGTCTAGAGTACCTGTTGGAAAATACCTCTCAGAATTTTAATCATACTGAGGTTGTCATCTTAGGGGACCTAAACTTAAACTGGCTTGGGGCAGCTCTCAGTTCTCTTCGATCTCTGACTCATAGCTACAACCTGCATCAGATGGTAACAGTGCCAACTAGAAGTCTGTCTTCATCACCACTAGGCACACTATTGGACTGAGTGCTGGTATACTGGATCAAACATATCTTAGCCGCTGGTACTCTTGCTGATGCCTTAACTGACCACTCTCCTACTTTCTGCATCCTGTCCTTGGGGGCACCTCCATCTACTCCACCACGTCTCATCACTCTCACAAACTTTTGCTCACCTAGACCAAGAGATGTTTCTGTATGATGTCTCCAGAATTAATTGGTCGGAGATCTATCTATCACACTGTTCTAAGGATGCTCTTAACCTCTTCATCACTAAATTCCTTATGGTTCAATGTAAACATGCCCCAACGATCACCCGGAGAGTGAGGGGTAAACAAACAAGATGGCTAAACAACGACTTGCTCAAAAGTTTGTGCCTTAGAGATAAACTCTGGAAGCACTACAAAACATCAGGCCAGGAAACTGATTTCAACACTTACCATATGTTATGGAATTCATGTAAAAGACAAGTCAGAGCTGCTAAGAGCAAGTACTGTAAAGACCTACTGATTAACTCGGCCAATGATCCCAGAAAATTCTGGTCACACATCAAATCCTTCCTAGGATCCTCACAGTCAACTACCCCTGGTGATATGTTGATAAATGATGTACATTGCCATGACTCACAAACCATAGCTAATTCTTTCAACCTGCATTTCTCTGATCTCTCCCAATATACCTCTTCCTTCGATCCCACTGCAGTGTCCTCCCACTCCTCATCAGGAACCTGTCTGGATAAGTTGGAAGTATTGTCCCCTGTGCCTCCTTATACTCCTCCATTCTATTTTAAGGCTGTGTCTAGAAAGGAAGTCCTGAAGCTCCTGAGGTCCACCTCTGATCATACCAGCTCTGGCTCAGACTCCCTTGAACCCCGCCTCTTGAAACTTGCAGCTCCCCTTATTGCATTGCCGCTGGCCAAAATTTATACATTATCACTTTCAGGTGGAGTGGTCTCTGACCTCTGGAAAGCCGCTCGGATCACACCTGTACTTAAAAAAGGGAATCCTAAGGTTGTCATGAACTACAGACCAATTGCCATACTCTCGGTACTGAGCAAAATCCTGGAGAAAATTGTTGCAACTCAGACAGCTGACTATCTACTTAACCACAGCCTGCTCTCGGATACCCAACATGGCTTCAGGAAAGGACATAGCACAATGACTGCACTCTTTAAATTCACCACAGACACTCTTTCAAAAATGGATACTGGCAATCTGACTGGGGCTGTCTTTATTGACCTCACAAAGGCTTTTGACCTTGATGATCACACTTTGCTTCTCTCCTCGCTTCAACACCTGCATTTCTCCTCCTCTGCTGTTGACTGGTATGAAAGCTACCTCACAAATAGAACTCAAGTGGTGAAATTTAATTTCTCTCTATCAGACAGTACTACCATTAACATTGGTGTACCTCAGGGCTCCATCCTAGGGCCCCTCCTATTCTCTCTTTATATAAATAACATTGGAGCTGCTCTAAAATCCTGCTCTGCTATTCTATATGCTGATGATCTTGTCATCTATACAAGTTCTACTAATATAGACACTATCAACATAACCCTTTCCTCTGACTTTAACAGTATCCAAAACTGGCTATATGGCCACAAACTGGCTGTCAACACTAGCAAAACTTAAGCCATGCTGCTTGGATCAGCCCCAAAGCTCCGGACTTGCACAACAGCACTGCGGGTGCAGGACTTAGAAGGTCAATTACTGGAATGTGTGACCTCTTTCAAGTACCTGGGCATCCTGCTAGATCAATCTCTTGATCTTAATCTTCATGTACAGTCTGTTTGCAGAGCTGTCAACTCCAAACTGGGTGTTGCATATAAGACTAGTTATATGCTCATGCCATCAGCTAAAATGGCCATTGCGAGGGGGATTCTGCTCCCCACCCTAACCTATGGGGCTCCCTTATTTGGGGCTGCTCATAAAACTGACCTACTCAGATGGGATATTACTTATAACAACATATGTCGCTATGCCTCTTCTGCTCCTCGGCTTAAACACCACTGTCAGCTTTATAATGATCTTGGTTGGCTGTCTCCGTTAGCTAGTAGGAAATACTACCTTGACTCTCTTATTGATTTGATCATTCTAAATCAAACCCCTAGGTGTCTTGCAGCTATGCTTGTTCCTCAGGACACACTCCATGGTCTACGATCAGCTGATAAATACTTTCTGAATTTGCAGAGGTGCCGCACTAGGAAAGGAACTGTTGCATTTGAGCATGCGGCTCCACAGATGTGGAATTCTCTTCCCCTCAGCATTAGACTTTCTAGCTCCCACACATGCTTTAAGAGAAAACTGCACTCGAATCTGCTGATTGCTGATACCTGTTCCTGCTTTCACCCTACCTAATGACTGATGTCTCTGGCCATACAATAGTCTTTCCTCACCTCTATATAACCCTCTTACTGCCTCAGCCTGTCCCGGCTCCCTTTCCCTGTCTATATACAATCTTGCACTGCAGGCATCTCCCTTACACTTACATACACTCATATAATCTAGTTTCATGGCTTGCTCCCCTCTTCCTCACTTACCGACCTTTTCCTTAATGACACCCCCTGCTCTCAATGGTTATTTCTTCTTTTTGTATTACCTGTTTTTGTTTTGTGTACCTTGTTCTGTTCATATGATATGTCACCTGATAATTTATTGTCCAAGGTCCTCTCTATTCATTGCATAGGTAGGCACCTATGAACTTATGAATGGTCTACTCTGTATGTCTGATATATTGTATCCACTTTAACTCATTGTATGTAAAGCGCTTTACTTTGTATGTTCTGATATATTGTATCCTCTTTAACTCATTGTATGTAAAGCACTTATAATTTGTTATCCTGTTAAGTTTCTGCATGTCTGTACTCTCCCGGGTCTTGCCTGAAAACAGTCATTTTATGGCTAGTGCACTTACCCTGTTAACAAAAGCTAAATAAAATAAAATAAATAGTACGCCCTGTCAGCAAGCTTATAGAACCTGTTTCACCAAAGTTATAAAGATCATGTACAATAGTTTTCACAAGTAAAACATGCAGCACCAGTCAGTAAACATTGCTTTAAAGACTATGGGCCCGATTCTAGAATGATGGTGCCAGTCACTGCCAAAGGCGACTTGTACCAAATACGGTTGCGCCAGGGATCCTGCACCCAATTCTCTATCAGGCAGGGTCCCCGCGGCTATGTCCTGTGACTTGTGCCAACCATACCTATTTGCCAAATGGAGAGTGTGCCAGAATGGTTGGCAGCAAGTCTGTGGCTTGCTCAAGTGAAGGGTGCAAGTGCCCCTCACACACACACACACACACACACACACACACACACACACATACACATACACACATACACTGTACAGCCCCACAGGGCTAGTAGACCCCAACCCCCACACCAATGCCCCGATCCCCAAACAAAAAAACCCACAAGGCTAGCACCCTCCCTCCATGCCTGATCCCCTGCATTAAATGTAACAGCCCTGCAGGGCTAGCACCCCACTGCCCCACTCCCCGGTCCCTGGAATTGTGTTATACACTAAAAAATAAAAATAGCCCCTTATCTCCCTGGTAGTCTAGTGGCCCCCCATCTGGCAGTGCCAGTCCACCCCACACCCCCAACCCATACTCAGTCAGTGACTGGCACAGCTCACCTCTTACCACCAACATGGCCAACCACCAACAAAGCTCCATATGAGCATGTGCTACTGTAAATAGTACACACTCATTGAATGAATGACAGTTCATTCATTGAGTGTGAAATATTTACAGTAGCATAACTCAATTCCGGGGATCGGGGAGTGGGGGACGAACTCTGCAACACTTCTACATTTAATGCAGGGGATCGGCAGCATGGAGGGTGCTACAACCCCATGAGTTTTTTGTTTGGGGATCAGAGCATTGGTGGGGGTTGGGTCCACTAGCCCTGCAGGGCTTTCACATTTAATGTGGTGGATAAGGCATGGAGGGGTGGTAGCCCTGCGGGGGCATTCATTATGTATTTGTGGGATGAGGAATTCTGGGGGTCTGCTTGCCCTGCTGGGCATTTATGTGTCTGTGGGAGACAGGGCATTGGGGGGGCATGATTAACCCTGCGGGGCTTTAACACTAGCAATTTGTGGATCCGGGCATGGGGGGGCACAAGTCTTGGGAGCTGGCCCAGTGGCAGATCTGCACAACCCCCAGAGGTTGTAAGTACACTTACACCGGCTTAAAGCTAGTGTAACTGTACTTTGGCAGATGGCTTCCGGGGGTTGTTTGAGAATGGCAAAATCTGGGACTTTTGTTGCTGCCCTTCCAGAATAAGGTGCAACTATGGCCATAAACCCCCTAGCACCATGTTGCAGGGAGTTTATTGCATAACTGGTGGTGTATGTCCACTTTGGTGCAAGCAGCCTGCAACATGTCGCAGGCTGCTTTGCAGAATACTGAATGTCGTAGCTCCTGGCGTAAATTGCTACTTGCACCATTTTTTGGGGAGCAACTCAATTTACGCCAGGTGTAACCCTTTGAGAATGAGGCAGCATGTGTGTTTCCAGTTTTGTAACAAAGCTGACAACATTTTGTTTGGGTGCCTTATTGCTATGGTCCTTTTTTCCAGGGTTGCTGGATGCTGGGTCATAGCACACTGTTGTGAGGTTTGCAGACTGAATAAGTGTTTGATGTGGTGAAAGGCTGAGATCATTGACACCTATCATTCAACTGAAGTGATTTCTAAGAATGGCACTTTAAAACAATTATTTCATCTCCTTGTAAATGGGGGTTGGAGAGGTAATGCTGTTTTGAAACCTTAAGTTAGCCACACATTTTTTCTCCCTGTTAGGCTGTTTTGACCTACATTTAAGCTCATCTATGTTCTACTCTAAATTAAAATGATCATTTTACCAGAGCTAACGCGTCCACCCCAGTAGGAATTAACACATATAAGGCCCCTATTAAAATATATTTTAAAGCAGACACTGACAAAGAGCAGTGAAGTTACCAATAGTACAATACTAGCAGTAACATAAATTCCTAACAGGTGCAGAAGAGTAGCACTCCGAATGGCTTCAGCAGCCTGGAGGCATGCTGACTCAGCATCAAGCAACCCTGGAGAAATGGACCACAGCAAAAAGGCATTAAACAATATAATTTTGTCAATGTTCTTACAAAACCTGAAACATGTATAGTTTTTATAGCAATGTTTTGTGTATGGTGATGCCTGTTTTACTTTTGATTGCTATTTCACATGATCTTTAAACCTTTGGAGAAACAGGTCCTATAAGCTTGCTGACAGGGAAAACTAGAATGTGAGTCCCCTAGGTGACATCAGCTGCAGCTCTTCACTGAAACATGCTGTTTTGAACAGGTAGTGAAATCAGGGTTACAAAATGGCTAATAACTTTACAATGAAGTAACGCAGAAATCTAGTTTTTGGTATGAGATTTACTGGGGATATGCTTATTCGGTTTCTACAATGAAGAACTTTTTGTGTCAGTGGCTCTTTATTGATTACTAATCAGTGTGTCTTCTTGGTCATCATTGGTGTATGCTACACAGGGTCTCAGTTGACACCTTGCTTGGGATGTATCCCAACCCCCTTGTACCTCAAAAAAGAAGACATATCAGGCCACAACAATCTCTTCAACTTCGAAATCAGCTTTGGTAAGCTTTTGGTTAATTTCAGCTTAAGTGCTCTTGTGGACTAGACTTTAAAATGGCTAGGTTTTTTGGAAAAAACTTTTCTCAGTGTGGCTTCCACAATTTTGTTAAGCAAACAGAACACAAGGGGATGAAGATAAGTGTACTATATTTTATTGTCTTCAATAATTTATTGCTTAAAATCATGCTTATGATACTATAACTTATGTTTTTATTAATTTAGGTTTGCCAGCCTTGGGTATACTATGTTATTGTTCTGCAGGGCATCATACTTCATCATACAGTATGCCAAATCAAATGTGCCAACATTTTGATTATGTGGACAAGTTCAAACAAGATTATGGTGTCCCACTGTCCTCTGCATTATAATGTTGGTGTATAAGTACATTTACATAGGTGGGTTTTCTGCCTATGTTGCTTATATTGTGGGGTGTTGTAACACAGAAACACAGAAACATAGAATTTGATGACAGATAAGGACTGCTTGGCCCATCAAGTCTGCCATTTCTCCCTACCTATATTATTACCGTAGACTATGCTCAATCTACAGCTTTCTCCATCCCCCCTTCCTTTCCACTATGATTCTCTTGTGCTTATCTGCTTATCCCATGCATTCTTCAAGTCCACCATTGTTTCCCCCCCACCACCACCACCTCCACTGGAAGGCTGTTCCAGGAATCTACACCACTCTTTCTGTGAATAAGTACTTCCTCACATCTCTCTGAATCTACCCCCATTGTAATTAATTTAACTGAAAATATTTTAACCACTTTACAATACAGAGAGCCATAGTCTATTTCATAGATATGTACAGGGCTAGCAATAAGATAAAGATTTGCTACAGTTTGCTCATTTATACATATCACTATATAAGCTGGGTTCTAAACCCTCTAGCAGTCTGGCTTATTGTTACCTACACTTGCAGAGAGATGAAAATAGCTGATAGATAAGGCATAAGAATAGCTAAATACAGTTCTTAAAGGGACACTGTCAACCTGTTCTGCATCATATTATTTCTAGTTAAAACACTACATTTTATGATTGTTTACCTTCTCTAAAATTCATTAATGTTGCTGTCTGTTTTGTCTGGGTCTTTGTTTAGTGGAACTGAAATGCATGGTAATGTATATTCATAAACAACTGTTTTGTTTCAAATCCTGAATCTATTCTTTTTGGATACTTCCTGAACATTAGAAGCACCCCCAAACAGTGCAGTCACTCATGAGGCAGTAGCCACCTAAACTCCCACTGCAGCACGAGTGGCTAGATTGTGTTGGGGATGCTTCTGAGTCCAGGAAAGATGATGATCAAGGAATGTAAACAAACCTGTTTTGGTGTGGTAACACCAGTATGGTGAGTAGTATGTTTTTCACTGTTTAAAAGAAAAGAAGAATCGGAATCAAACCACTAGCGACATCAGCAGTCTTTACAGAATGTTAGCAATCATAAAATGTGTTTTTTAAACAAGGGACACTTTGAAGCCTAAGGGGACTGACAGTGTCCCTTTAAATATGTAATGAAGTAATAGCAATTTGACTACCTACAGTTTATATGCTTTGCAAAACACTATTTGTTTGGCGATTACATATACACTGTTTTGATATTTTAATAGAAACTGGACAACTGGGGGTCCACACCTAAAAATATAATAACATTAATTAATGAAAACAAAACAGCAGGTACGTGGTGGCTAACGTTTCCAGTATAGCATTGCTGTACATGAACAGAAAATGTTTGCAGGCTTTGTTTACTATAATGCAGATTAATAAGGGGTGGATATGGTGACATCTGTAAAACATCTGCTTTTTTTTCTGTTTTGTAAATTTAGCATGCTTCCTTGTAATAAAAATTGTAATATACACCCATGTGCTTCTAAAGTGAATGTTAAGAAGTTCAGGTATGGCAATGTTTCTAACCCCCACCCCTTTCCTGTTTTTATAGTTTTAAATTCAGTATTGTTATTGCAACAAACATATCTTCTACTATTATAAGGTCCAGTGCCAATATGGTTCTAAATAACTGCCTCTCCCCATGGTATGGTTTGTTTGTCAGCATGGTACAACATTTTAAAAGTCATGTTTTTCTACACTGTAGATAAATAAGTTTTGCAATGATGAAATAAATAGTTGCACCAGTTTTTTATGGAGTGTAAATTCTGCATGGTTCATTGTAACAAATTATAAGTCTAAATAATTATTCATGAGTCATAGTGAGGCTCCTGATTGGCTACTGGATTGGTCATTAACATCTTAGAAACGGCCAATCCATCTGTCAACTGTTGCCATGCAGCACACAGAGCTCACACCACTCTGCTTAAAACATTAAGTTAAAAATAAAAGGAGGAAAACTGTTATTGCAATTAGACTTATAATCACAAT
Source organism: Neoceratodus forsteri (assembly GCA_016271365.2). Lineage (NCBI taxonomy): Eukaryota > Metazoa > Chordata > Ceratodontiformes > Ceratodontidae > Neoceratodus > Neoceratodus forsteri. The sequence goes on from CM057456.1 coordinate 1,877,655,050, forward strand.
AACAACCTCAAAGCCAGTCATTTCTCTGGATTAGCAACCAGCTGTGGGGAGGAGGCCCTCAGCTATGCCTCAGGCCACCCACCCACCCACCCAGTCTTTAATGCTTTGGAAATGACCAGCTTCTCAGTCATTACTACTTAATTATTTAATATGTTGACATACTGCATGTGTTTTATCTAGAGTGTAGTCAATATGATGAACAGGGGCTATATATTTATTTTCTCTAATTTTTTGTTCCTAGATTATATAAATTTTAAGCATGAAGCCGCAGTATTTCAAAAGTCTGCAAGAAGTCATCACACACATTCGAGGCTATCCAAACAGAAAAGAGTCCTGCTCACAAGACGAGATCACAGCTACATCTATTGCCTGCAACCATAGCACCAAAGAGGAGGAGTGAAGGCATTTTGAAAATTTCTTCAGTCCCACCCTATGAATCCTTAAGAGTAGGTCAATCATGCTCCACAAACATAAGTGTAAAACATGAGCACCATTGCTATATAGGAATTGTGGGTAAGAGGTGCTGCAAACCTAACAATAAACAAACTGAAGCACCTGTAACATTAGCCTGTACCCCAATAGTGTAACTGTAGACCTGGTAAGCAGTAAATCAGTGGCTGTGTCTGCGAGTAAAGCATGCCCTGTAATTATGCCTGGAACTTTGATACCCCAAAAAGTGTCACCACATGAAAAAAATCTCAACTAGTGGTACACTTGTATATACATATAATTGTAATTTAGACCCTTTTGGTATACCTGTGTTGACCTCTTCACATGTACAGATACTCCCTGATATTAAATTAATATTTGAAATTTCTAATTACGTAATTAAGGTGGCTAGCTTCACAAAGCAAAGTTCTCATAAAACCAATTTTAAAACTATAAATATAACTTCTTACTCCTGTCTTGGTTCTCTAAGCTTAACTCAATCATAAATAGATTCATATGGGCAAAAAGTTCTCCAAGAATAGCTTTAGATAAATTAATGTTACCAAAACTTCAAAGGAGCTTAAAATGTCCTAACTTGGCTTTGTATTATATGGCATTACAAGCCAATAAATATATATATATTTATTTATTTATTTTATTTATTTATTTCAATCTAGGATTACAATACCTTTGAGCTGAGGCTCTTTTACAAAGGTTCCACATTAGCATGTGCAACAGTCATCATTTTTAGTTACAAACATACAGTCATTGACTTACAGACATGTAATAACCAGTACAAAGACTTAAGCTATGAGCAAGACAAATGAAGGGGGTGGGTGGTGGGAAGTGAGGACAGGAGATCGAGGGGAGGAAGGAGTGCAGGGGTAAGGGGAGTACAGGAGGTGGTTAGGCGGGGGCAGGAGTGAGATACGTGGGGAGGTGGGTGAGGGTGGGAGACAGTGCAGCCAGGGGGCCTTGTCGAGGGAATATGACAGGTAAGGTGCAGGGGTGCAAAGACGGATTGTAAGTGCTGTAAGTTGTGTTGTAAGTATTTAAAGTGGATTAATGAGGAAAATGGTCCTAATCATTATTACCCAATTTGGGCTCAGAGAGAACAGAAAATATTTAAAAAATACAGTTTATCTCCTAAGGCAGTATTGTATATTAAATATAGAACCTTACCTAAAAACTTAAAACATACACCGATATGTACCTCTCTAAAGATCTATATTCAAATGTGTAGGTATCTATGCATTAACCTAGAAGTTAGCATTAACCAATCTCTTATCAATAACCCAAACTTTAAAGTACAGAATACCCTATTTACACCCAAACTATTACCAAGTGATTTAAATAGAAAGGTAGTGGATTTGTTAACCGGTGGTTTTATTTCTTCCCTATCAAAAGTATGCAATATTCTATAATTAAGCAAAACACATATACAAAGTGTTTTGTGCTAATTTTGGCCCTGAAAATGTATTTTGGCCCATATCCATGGCTCCAAGACAAAGATGATTTTATATCAAATCTGGGAATATTAGGATCCAAAAAATATCCAATATCTAATTTATACTGTTACCTGTCCAAAATTAAGGATAAGGAAAAAATCTATAAAAGTCCCTTTAAGAATTTAACCCTCAATTCGGAAAACCTGAACTGGAAAGAAGTGTGGCACAATACAAGTAAATTTCTTACATTAGATAACCTAAGAGCTATCCAGATTAAAATCCTTCATAATGCATACCTAACCCCTTATAAATGATTTAAGATGGTGTCTAAGAGAAAATGACAAATGTTCAAAATGCTACGGTGGTAGAGGCTCCTTTGACCATATGTTTTGGTACTGCACACCCATTCAAAACCTATGGCTTTTAGTTAAAACTAAGGTAATTGATCACTTTAGTATAAGGTATTCATGGGATATGAGAACTTTAATTCTGGTTGATTATTCAAAGGATCTATCAATATCAGACAAATATATACTAGCACTGATTGGAGCTTCGGTTATGCAAACCATTTTGAAACATTGATTGGACCCAAACCCACCTGCTTTTAAAGAATGGTTAGAACAGATCAGATAAAATTTAATACTTATCAAGGCAATTAACTGTCTAAAGGGAAAGACAGGACTTAACAAAAAAGTGTGGAGCAGATTATCAACTATATTACACTCTCTATGGCTAGAATAAGAGATCGCATTCCTTTAAATCATTTTGACATGTGTTTATCAATGTAACTATTTATCCAGTATTGCTATTCACCTTTAATATATCAACTAAGATTCTGTACACTATTATGATATTTTGGTACATTAATGGAGGCTTTGATTTTTTTTCTTCCTTATGTAATATACCTAATATCATTCTGGGGTTGGTGTATGTACTATATTCTCCTTAAAGGTCGGCAATGCATAAATGGCTCGTAAACTGGTATTGAACTATCTCTTAAATATTATATTGTTAGGGAGCGAGGCATAGGGGAGGGGTAATTTACATCTGCAATTATACATCATTACTGAACTCTGTAATGTACTCCTCAGGCTCTACGCGGATGATGCAGTCATTTTCTCAAAGACTGCTGACCTACCCTCCTTCAGGCCCAACTTCAGAAAAGTTTTACTGAAGCTGAGTCCTGGTTCATCTCTCATAAATTGGTGCTTAACTGCAAAAAGACTAAGGTCATGCTCTTCCGTGGTATACACGGCAAGCAAAAAGCCAAACAATTGGTGATTAAAAACAGTGTGGGTGTTATTCTTGATCAGACTCAATCTTTTAAATACCTTGGAGTTACTCTGGATAGTACGCTCTCCTACTCCAACCATGTTGAGAATGTTGCCAAGGTAGTTAATATTCGCCTAGGCCTTCTACACAGGCATAAACACTGCCTTACTACCGAAGCCCTCAGATTGGCTATCCAAAGTTCAATTGTTTCTATTAATGACTATGGTTTGGTCATTTATAGTTCCACCACAGACACAACCCTACATCTGCTCACTACAGCTCTGAATAAGGCATGCCATCTAGTAACTGGTGCAGCATATCGTACTCACACTTGTGACCTTTACGAACAAGCAAACTGCCTTCAACTCCAGGCTCACATTGAATATCAAGCCTGCCTTCCACCAGGTTCCCTTTAGCTTTTCAGTCCCTTCAGGGGCACTCGGAGCACACAAAGTTCTGTGAGCCAAACCTTTACTGAACCTCGCTGTCGAACCTCGCTCCAACAGCAATCCATTGCAGTTAGAGCTGCTAATTTATTTAATTCCCTTCTTCCTGAGATTGTGACCGTTGCAACCTTGGGACCATTTAAGCGGAAGCTGCATCAATTCCTAGTTTCCACAGCTTCTTGTGACTGCTATACCTAATCTCTGCTGACAGCTAAATGCACTGGGACCTCTCTCTTTTACCATTTGCCTCTGTATAGCCCAATGCTGCTGCTGCGCTATTCCACTGACAGCACTTCCTCCCTCATCCCTTTCTCATTCCTGCCCTCTTTTCATTCAACCTCATCCTCCCTTTCCTTACCCCTCCACTCCCACTTCCCTCCTCTCTCCTCTGTTTCCTCAACTTGTTCTCTCCCTCTACCCCCCACCCTGTGGGTCTTTCCTGCTTAAGCTTCATTGTGACATCTCCCTCCTTGCTCTTATTTTGCTCCTTCCACCCCCAAATTCACCCCCTGTACTTCTCTCCTTGTAAGCCCTTTCACCCCTCTTCAGACAAGGCCACTGGCTGCACTTTATACAATATTTATCTTGCCATATTGTTCTTTTGTTTATGTAATTACTTTCCTCATGCTGTACTACTTACCAGTGGTGGCTCCAGCTTCTGTTGGTTACCAGGGCACTGGGTGGGCACCACAGTTGGCAGCTAGGGCACCTATAGAAACCAGAATGTATATCATGCATGTATAGTCCTGCCTGCCCAGGCCTGGTAGAGGTGCAGAAGAGGTAATAAATAAATAAATACATAAATAAAGCTCCCCCACAGCCAGCCAGTCATCAGACCATTTCAAGCTTCCTCTCACTCCACAAACAGAACACAGGAGTTTTATTTTTAAAATCGCAGGCCAAAGCACAAAACCACATCAGAGGGTTCCAAGTCTTCCCCCATGCAACACCAACTGCCACATTACACCAGAAAACTGCAACACTCCCACCCAGACCCCAACACACAAAAATACAACAGCGCCCCCCCCTTCCCAAGTCAGCCAGCCAAACATCAGGATGCTTTAGTTTTACAGTTTCTCTCCCACCCCCTTTCAAACCCCTGGCTTCCCCAAACAACAACTGTAAAAAAAAATGCCCTCCTTCTCTGTCCTTACCAGTACGTGGGGTATGTAGAGTCTGAGCCAGGCCCAGTAGAGGTATAGGAGAGGTAAACAAAAAACCCTATGTGATGCAGTGCTGGTCGGTACCAAGGGATGCATCAGTTGGCTTGGGACCATGGCTGGATTACTTGAATGAGCCCTCTTATCCCTCCCCTTCCCATATATATCCTGACCCAACTGTCTCTACTACTGCTGCTGCTGCTGCTGCTGCTGGTCCATCTGACATGAATGGGGACTGGAAGAAAACATGACTGTTAGGAGGATACCATGATAACTTTTTAAATAATTGGCCAGAGCACTTGTTCCCAAAGTTTGAGTAGACTTCACAGATCCTGAAAATCTTTTTACCACACTGATTGCAACATGTTTTCAGTGGGTTCCTGGTGACACCTGTAAAATACTCTCACAATGCAGAGGATCCGTTTGTGTTTTTAGGTACAGTGGACTAGTGGTGAAGGTACTTACAGAAGAACTGAGCAACGATTTAGAAATAATTTTTTATTTTCGGCCACCATTGAATGATGTGCCTTTGGATAGCATTGTGCAGGACAGCAGATATGATATATGAGAAGATAATATAATCTGATGTAATCTGATATGATATGTGGGAAGAAACTATAATCTGATGTAATATCAAGTCTGTTTCTGTACAACATGCTAAATCTTTGATTTACAAGTTTTATTACATTGTCAATGCATTGTTGATAGGAAAGACAACTATCAAGGATCAAGCTAAGGTATTTATATTCATTGACTTGGTCCAAGATGGTTCCATCAATAGTTTTTATGGAAAGAGAAAGTTGTGAACAAAATTGTTTTCTGGAATGAAAAAAACATAACTTTTGTTTTTTTAAACTTTAAAATATACCTTATTATGTTGCTGAATGAATTGAGATTAGACGTCAGAGAGCACTTCTTTAATCAAAGAGTGGTGAGGATATGAATAGTTTACTTTCAGAACTAGCTGAGGTAGTGAGTATAGAGACACTTATGAAAGGGCTGGACAGTTTCTTAATTAATAGAGGACTATGAGTTGCACTAACAATATGTGAATATGGACAACCCTGATAGGAGTAACCTCCTCCTCCTTCTGTCCATTTCTGTGTATAGTACTGCATTGTATTATTGGATATAATTTATGATATATGAAACACAGTGGTGCTCGAATAATATTATATAGGTTCTGGGCACCCAATGATGAATAATCCTTCTGATGGAGAGCCTTTCTATCCATCCAATGGATCTGATCCCATCCAGCCAAGCCAGTATGTTGGATCCCCAGTCAGATGGGTTGGATATCAGGATCTGGGGGTAATGTCCCTGATCTGACAGTCTGATCCCTCAGATCTGATTGGATCCTATGGCTCTGATCAGATCCTTTCTTGGGATCCGAGGAGATTGGATCCATGGTCGGATGCCATCATTATCCGATGGCATCTGGCATCCAGTAAAAATGGAGGTATCAGCCTGTAACCAACCCTAGTGGATACTATCCAAGCACAACAAATAAAAAGATAATATAATATGATATAGTATTATATTATCCTATTGTATGATATGATATGCTGTGATATGATATGATATGATATGATATGATATGATATGATATGATATGATATGATATGATATGATATGCTATATGAGAAGATAATATAACATGATATAAAATGACATGATATAAAGTCTGTTAAGCAATCAATTGTATTATTTGGTATTTCTTATTATTTTTCTTTATGTGCCAGGAAAACATGAATCATGAAACCGAACTCATGATTTGGGCTTGCTGCTTGGTTACCATTCTTTGTGTTGTTTTCTGTAGCCGGGGGCTTTGAGGAACTGGGCAGTGAATACAAGCTGATATTTATTTGGGGAATAGACTTACATTTCTTGAAAGATCACATTTATCCTGAGTGGGAGAACTAGAAGCACCTGAAGAAGGAAGAGGAGCAACCTGGTGTGCTTCTGGATTGCTCAGAATAGTTTCTTTACCAGATGCACTGGATGACTGGGAGGGATAGCTGTTTGCACTGCAGTGAAAGTGGAACCAATGGATTTCTGGGGACTAATGAAATATGGCATTTTTAGCTGTACTATAATACCTGTCTCCCTTGTCCTCACAGCTCCACAACCGTATAGTAACTCCCAATTGTTGTTCCACTATGACTGGCTCCTTCTCTACCACAACTGCTTGCTAAGCTTGTGCTTAGCTGAACTAGCACAGCAGAACATTTATCTACTTCTTTAGGCACCCCTGCATCCTTTTCTCCTCCAGTTCTTCTCTTTATCTTTTCAAAAAGCATTGACAACTAATGAATGACAGATGCTGACAAAATGCAGCCAATACAGGAGGCTAACAATCATGACTCAAAATAATCGTTAAGTATTCTTAGATGACCACGTTGCATGCTCACCCAGTGCACAGGCAAGCTGCAGTACCATACAACTTATAACACAAAAAAGAACAACACCACCAGACCCCCACCCCCACTAATAGACCATACCCCACATGACTTAGAGACCTTGGGCTCAATTTTCAAAGCCCCTGGAATGATGCACAGTGTTGCATCAAACAGGATTGACGCAAGGGGCCCCATGCACTGCAGTGTGCATCATTACCTATTTTTAACTGCAGCATGCACCAGATGGGGGGCCACCTGCACCAGCCAGACTTCTGCCATCCCCACATGCTGCCCCAAGGCAGCATTGTTGCACCACATTGCAGCTGCAGCATCCCATGTGGTGAAATTTTCAGCGCCTCCCGAATGCTGCAGATCACTGGGGCTTAAACCAGCCAAAGCAAGTCTAATGGTGCCATGTGCCACCATTGCCTAGAGTGCTGGATGGCCACTGAGACCAGTAAGGACCAGGAAGTGTGCAGCATAGCAGGACACAGCTAGCCACGAGTAGTGGTGGGTGAAGTGAGCTCAATCCACTCCGCGAAGTGATTCATGGAGCAAAGGTGGATTCGCGGAGTGCTCCACAATGCAAAGTGGAGTAATTCACATTATAATGAGTAACACAAAGTTAATTGAAAACAATGACTTCGCGTTACTCCACCTTCCTAGACCACTACTCCACCAAAATCTTAAGTGAAGTGCATTGAAAACATCGCACTTTACCTTGTTTTTTTGCTCCAAAGGGATTTCAGGTCACATGGGCTCTATATTGATCTGCACAGCCTCAGTTCAGGGTAGTGTGTGTAGGAAGCAGTAGGAGATAGTGTGCTGTGAGAGCTGTCTGTGATTGAAACCTTCTAAAAGCTGTTAAAAAAGTATTTTTGGGGGGGCTCCACCTTTTGCTCATCTATTGCAGGAAACCCTCCTGTGCTCATATCATCGAGCAATTTTGTTTTTGTGTGGATTTTGAATGTCAATGTACAACATTGAGTGTGTGTAGTGAATGACAGTGAAAGTGTGCTTGGGGGAGGGGCGTATCTGTGGTATAGGTAGATTTAAGTTGGAGAAATAGTGATTTCTTTGTTCTTTGGTTATATTTTTGTTATATAACTGACTGTGTTAATGTATACACAGTAATACTGTCAGTAATTGTTGAAATTATCTTGCTGATTGTGTGTTGTGTGGATCTGGTGCAGTAGTTCATAATTTCTGTTTGTTTACATTACAACACGTGGCATATTACTGAAGTTTTCAATTTGCTACACCTTACTCGTTCACCATTGCAAACACACTGTTCTGTGTGTGTGTGTGTGTGTGTGTGTGTGTGTGTGTGTGTGTGAGTGGTGTTGTATGACATCAAATAATACATCTTCTATTGTGCCACAGACTAGTGTAATTGCAGGTGCAGCAATGTGAACCTGCTATCCACTGCAGCTGCCTGATTTTGTACTGCGATCGTGGTATCTGATCTTTGTTTTGCTGCTTGTACTGCCATAAAAATCTGAAGTCAGTGCTCCCCCACCCCCACCCCCACCGGCAAAAGGAATTTTTTACCAGATTGGATTGTTTGTGACCTCATCAGCACCACTGGTTACTGAAATTGTTTTCATTGCATGACAGTCTGTATCTGTTGCTGAAGACACAGTTGTTTTTTTGGCTTCACTTCCAGCATCTCCCCAATCAGAGAGTGAACATAACAAAATCTAAATTTGTTTATAATATTGTTGTTGATCCCCAAAATGCCCGCAAAGAGACGTGCAAGCAAAGCTGGTTGTTGCCATGGCACTGCTGCCAGTAAGATAGTCTGTGGGCGTGGTAGTACGCAGACACAGAAGTGCATTGCTGATGTGAGGAAAGATAGTTCTCCTGCAATATTTTTTACAGCCCAATCAGTAGCTTCACTCATAGCTGGAAGAGATGATGTTTTCCCAGCTGGTGGTGTTAGTGTTAGTGGTGGTGGTAGTATTAGTATTGGTTCCTCATGTTTGAATTCTGACCAGTGTACCGTATCCAAAAATATAGTGGAGTGTGAAGCAGTGCAAGTGAGTGACAGCGTAGATGATGTCATACTTCAAATACAATCACACCTAATATCAGTCCATACCAACTAGACACTGCTTCCCTATAAGGGCAATAACCAACGTTGGTTTGAGCTGGCCCACTACCCCGTACAGAACTTCCTGTAGACACAGAAGCACTTATTCACCTCCCCACTTGACGTCACTGCTGTATTCCATACTACAATGTATTTGTTGCCCGCGTCCACAGAAACTGTACGGTGTATTCATAACCCCTATTATATGCCCACAGAAACTATATGGTGTATTCATTACCCTGTATTATTTGTACTACTCTCTGTGCATCAGCTGACCGTTCATGTACTGCCCTGAATTGCTATATCTTGTAACAATTACACTACAATGTATTACGACTGTACCAACTAACACAATGTACCTCATTGCCCTCTTGCACAAATCTGGGATATTGTATACTGTCTTACCAACTCTGTATGAGCCGTATGACTCTGTGATACCTGTCTGTATGTTCAATTCTTATGTACCAATTCCCCGGGTCGCCCCTGAAAAAGGGATCTTCGGAGCCCAGCGGGCTTACCCGGTTAACAAAATTTAATAAATAATAAATAAAATAATAAATAAATACTTCCCAATAACATCCCAGTAACTGAACCTGAGTATTCTGATGATCTTGTCAATGATAGCATACAATGTGATATTCCACCCACCATGGCAGCTAATGTCATGCATTTTCCATGCAGTGTTTCACAGTGTGGTGAAAAAATATTAGGTGATGGTGGCATAGATGATGATGACGAATGTGATGATGACAATGATGTTGCTGTTGTTGCAACATGCAGTCCACATGCTAGCATCCAAGCAGAAGATGTGGATATGTGTGATGTTGATGAATATGATGATGATGATGTAATTGACCCCAGTTGGGAACCGGAGAAAAAGAAATTCAAAGTGGCTGTGTCTGAGTCTGTTTGCAGGAATCCCCCCTCCCTGTAAAAACTTGTGATTTACCAGTTTTAGTTGATGATGATGACCCAATAATAATGATAGGAAGTCGTGGTGGTCAGTTGCAGTCCAGGTGTGCAGTGCCCGAAACATCACATGCCCCCTTCCCACTTCAGTGCTTAAAAGAACGGAGTTAAATTGACGGTAGTACTATACAATCAGATGTAGATATAGCTAATCTTTTTAATACTTATTTTTGTTCAGTTTTTTCAAGAAAAGATTCTTTTGTACCCCAAAAATCTATAGGTGCCAATACTAAACTAACCCATGTATATAATATTAAGGTATCAGACATATTGCCATTTATAACAAATTTAAAGAAAACTACAAGCCCAGGTCCAGATCAAATTAATGCCAGATTCCTAACCCAAACTGCTAAGGATTTAGCACGTCCTTTAAAATTAATATTCAACAAATCCCTTCACAATGCAGAGATTCCTCTAGATTGGTTAACGGCTTTTGTTACGCCAATTTATAAAAAGGGTAGTAGATCTGTAGTCCAAAACTATTGTCCAATAAGCCTTACCTCTATAATCTGTAAAATAATGGAAAAATTGATTAAATCATTTCTGGAAAAAGAAATGATCGAATTAAAAATTACTGATCATACCCAACATGGATTTAAGACAAACCATTCTTGTACAACAAATTTGATCTCATTCTACAACAATATTAGCAAGGGCCTGGATAACAAAAACCAAATGGATGTTATCCTATTAGACTACATTAAGGCCTTTGACAAAGTACCCCACAATATTTTGATTAATAAAATGTATTCATTAGGTTTTTCAGATCAATTAATCAACTGGGTTTTGCTTGGTTGACAAATAGAACCCAGAGAGTAGTATTAAATAACTATCAATCTCAATTAGGAGCAGTCACTAGTGGTGTGCCGCAGGGCTCGGTGTTGGGTCCGGTTTTGTTTCTTATTTACATAAGTGATATGCAGGTAACAAACAACAACTGGTTGTCTAAATTTGCTGACGACTCGAAGCTTGGGGGTCTAGTAAATAACTCATCAGAATTGAATTCACTGAACTCTGATCTAAAGTCAATTGAAAAATGGGCTATTGACAATCTAATGGAGTTTAATGTGGACAAGTGTGTTGTCCTGCATTTTGGACTCCATAATCCCCGAAATAAATATTTCATTTATAATTCATTATTGAAGTCATCATGTGTGGAAAGGGATTTGGGTGTTTTAATTAACACTAAGCTGTCTTCAAAAAATCATTGTACAAAGGTAGCAAATACTGCAAATGGCTTATTAAGACAAATCCATCGATCTTTTGTAAATAAATCTGAGCAGTGTATTATGGTCCTTTACAGATCATGTGTTCGACCTCTTATCGATTATTGGTCTCCCTACTGGAACCCACATCTAAAAACAGATATTGATTGTTTAGAAAGAGTTCAGAGACGTGCAACTAGAATGATTCCCAGATTAGCTAAGCTACCTTATAAATCAAGACTATAATTTACTGGTTTACACTCCCTACAGATAAGAAGGGCTAGGGGGGATTTATTATTAATATATAAGCTACTTAATAACTCTGATTTGATGAATAAATGTGGATTAGCTCATGACACCCGACGTATTGTCTCAAGATGCCATATTAAACAACTTATGGTACCTAAAGCTAAAACTAATTTAAGACTAAACTTCTTTTCATTAAGTGCACCAAAATTATGGAACAGGTTACCACGAGAAATAGTGGATTCAGTTAACATTGAATCATTTAAAAAGGCTGTAGACAAATGGTTAGCAATGAGATTATAATTCCAAATGTTCCCACTGTACGTGGGGAGAAATTCTAGATGGGTCTTGGCCTTCTTTTTTCTCAAAAATAACCAAGTAACCAAGTAAACCAAGTAAGCAGCATCATGGACATGTTAAAAGCAGTGCATCACAATCCCTTGTTTGAGATTTTTTTGTTCAAGATGCAAATGATGAGTCAGTTGCACTCTGCTAGGTTTGCCATGTGCGTGTGAATCGAGGTAAAAAGAGGAGCCATCTGAGCACAGGAGGACAGCATATGCATTTTAAGACTAGGAACATGGCACTGTGGACCCAGCACAAGCTGGCAGCTAATACCACAGTGAGGCGTTCACCCTCATCACCAGCAACCATAATGAGCATGTTATCCCCTTCCATGACTGTTAAGTCCATTAGTAAATGAAACATGTGCAGTAGTGAGTAATAAGATTAGAGGATTACTACAGGCATGATGAGGTGGGGGAGCATAATGACTTTGAAATGTTTTCCAGTGCTGGTGAGAGAAGCAGTTTTGGTGGTGGTGGTGGTGAATGAAGTATGTATAGTGCAAGTGGTACATCAACCCCGGTTGGCAAATCTGGCAAAATAACTGCATTTCTGGGTTTGTCATCATCACCTGTGCAACCGTCTTCATCAAACGTCCACACTCCACCTCTGCCAATGCCATTCATCACAGAGCACAACCATTTGTGATCACACCCTGTGTAAAACATTTAAGTCAGCCCACGTTACAGAGTGTTTTTGCACATAAGCTGAAGTACCCTCCAATCATACAGTGTCACAAGGGCTTAATGCTCCTGTAGCTGAAATGTTGGCAATTGATCTTTTGCTCTTCTCCTATGTGGAGAATTCTGGGTTCCGGTGGTTTGCTGCACTTGCCTGTCCAAAATGGAAAGTTCCATCCAGGATATACTTTTCTACCCGTGCTGTCCCCGAGTTGTTCTGCACTGTGTCCGACTCAGTAAGCCATGCCCTTCAACATTCCTCCTCTCTATTCATCTATTTAAGTATGGATATGTGGACAAGTGGCAAAACAGCGGGGAGTTCATATTTGTGTATAACTGCACACTGGGTGCAGTTGCCGGGGGTTGTTTGTGATGTTGGTAGTATGAATAACCAGTGCAGTAAGGTGGATTGTTGTGGTAGCAATCTTCCAGGAATCTGACAGCATGCAATGACTGCTATGCACAATGTGACCTGTTCACACATTGGAGAGAACATGTTGGATGTGGTACTGACTGAAATTGACAAGTGGCTAAACCCCCTGTCCCTGAGAGCTGGGTTCATAGCAAGTGACAATGGGTCAAATGTGGTGAAATGCATCATGAATGGTGTTTTTTTGTCATATTCCATGCATGGCCCATTGTTAAAATCTTGTGGTGGAGGAGTTTCTGCAGCACGCTGATGTTAAGGAAATGCAGACCATTGCACAACGTATCTGCTCTCACTTTTCATGATCTGGAAAGGCCCGTGACCAACTGTGGCAGTTGCAGATACGAAACAGCCTGCCTCAGCACGGCTTGAAGCTGGAAGTTGTCACCCAGTGGAACTCCACTTTATACATGGCAGAGAGGTTGTATGAACAATACAAAGCCATATGAGAATATCTTGTGATGCACACTAGCAGTGACAGTTCCGGGGCCTCCATGTCTATGACGACTGAACAGTGGCGCCTCATGGACTCTGTAATAACAATTTTGCAGCCTTTTGAACATGTCACACAGGCAGTGAGTGGTGAGTCTGCCTCCATTAGCTAATCAATTCCACTGCTGCAGGTGCTTAGGCAGACATTAGTGAATGTACAGCATGGCCTTGATGTTGCCAGAGACAGTGGTGGCAGTATGTTGCTGCAACACATACTGACAGTATTCGACCAGAATCATCACATTGTGAGCATTCCACATAGTGACAACTTTGCCATAGCAACAGTGCTGGACCCACGATACAAACGTGGAATTGCATCAGTACTGGAGGGAGGGTCTGAACAGGTAAAAAATATCAGTGGTCAACTGGTGCACTTGGTTCATGGAGCACAGAAGTCACCTGCCAAGGTCAGCAAACCTCAGCAGCATAATCCAGCTGAAGGTGTACCTGGAGGACCATCAAGCACATCCTGCAAGGGGAAGGGGACTGCAGTTCCAGGTGGTCTGTCATCCAAAGTGGCTGGCATCAACCTGCTTTGGGAGGCTTTGTCCCAAGTGGGGATTTGTGAAATAAATGATTCGGGAGAACATGATGATGCATCAACAACTGGACTTAGTGCAGCACAGAGAATGGTTGAGTTATATTTGTCTGAAAACAGGCATCTCACAATAACTGAAGATCCTCTTTTGTACTGAAGTTGAAACGTCAGTGAATGGCCAGAGCTGACTGCAGTGGCACTGAAGTACCTCACATGCCCACTCTCCAGTGTAAGTGTTGAGAGGGTATTCAGTTCAGCAGGTCTAATAGTCAGGGATCATCGGACAAACCTGTTTCCTGCAAATGTTAGTTTGCTAACATTCATTAAAATGAATGAGAGGCACAGACCAGCACAGACTGCAACCTCGGTATTCATACCCCGGCCTAATCATGGTGGTTTTGGTGATGTGGAAATGGACCATCCTGGTGGCACTGGCAGTGGCTGCCTGAAACAGCACCCCACTGACGTAGATAATGACACAATGGAGAAAGAATTTGCCAGTGGTCAGACTTCAGACATAGATGACTGTGAGGGCAGCTTTCTTTATGAGGATAATGATGTGGTTAATGTTGGCAGGTTTTAACTGAAGTTGTTAAAAGGCGGTGTACCACCCCGGACCACCACCACCATCGGGACTAATGTTAGCCACTGCCACCACTAAGCATGAGTGTGTCTGCCCCCCAGACCACCACCACCAGGACTGATGTTAGCCACTGCCACCATTGAGCATGAGTCTGTCCACCCCCAGACCACCACCACCGGGACTGATGTTAGCCACTGCCACCACTGAACATGGGTCTGTCCGCTCCCCAGACCACCACCATCGGGACTGATGTTAGTCACTGCCACCACTGAGCATGAGTCTGTCGACCCCCTGGACCACCACCACCTGGACTGATGTTAGCCACTGCCACCACTGAACATGGGTCTGTCCACCCCCAGACCACCACCACCGGGACTGATATTAGCCACTGCCACCACTGAGCATGAGTATATCCAGACCACCACATCCATCAGCCACAGACACAAAGCTTCTTAATATTTAAACCATAAAGTATGTATACTAATGTTTGGTATGTTATTTCACTTCCTTTAGTTGTATGTTTTGTTTTCTGCAGCTTTTCATAGCCGCAATGGTCAAACACATATGGTACACTTATTTTGCTTTTTTTACCGGTTAATAAAAAAAGTCTCCTTCGCTGAAACTCAGTGGGAATTGTACTGCAGCTGTACCGTACAGAGGAACCTATGGAATATCCATTTAAAATCCATTGTGGTAAGCATGAAGATTTTATTTCATCCGTTTCATTGTTTTGGAAAGACTGCAGCAAATACAACTGAGTGTGATTCATAAACTAGGTGACATGTGTACATCACCAAAACTATTTCTGTAAGATATCATTCATGCACTGTATCCTGACCTTGCAGCTGTGCAGCCCTGACCATGACAGTGTTGAAAAAGTTGCACACAGGTTGTGTTACTTGACAAGATGTGGTTTTGAAATATAACTTGACTTGAGATTGAGAACCAGGGACAAATTACAATTAAGTTGTAAGAAGTCATTCATTTCTATTTTTAGGAAACTTCCAGATGCTTTGTTGTTCTGTCAAAGTGGCCTTATCCAAACAAGCTCTTCAACATCAGGCCCCCCTCTCCCAGGCTGGGGCACACATGCAACACACAGAAGTAATTTCATTAGATGACCCTGACCATCATTAACAGCCAGACTCGAGAAGGATGCATATGAAATCTGTGAAGAAGTAACAAAATAAGAAACCATTACAGACAAACCTGCAAATATGCTCCCCCTCACCAAAAAAAAAAACTTACCTTCATGTGCTTGAGAGTTATCCATTTCAAATTTCTACACAAAAAGTTCTCATCGAGCACTGGAATGTGCACACCAACAGTTTCTGTGACCTGTGATACAGAACAATACCATGAGTACATGTCCATGTCAACCCCCCTCACCTACAAAATACACAAATATATATCTATATATATTAACTCGCCAAGGCTACTATTAGTGTACAGACAAAGGGCACCCTTCCATCCAGTTGAGATGATCACATTGCATTTGCTCGAATCACAGCACACATTGGACCAGCAACAGTTCGCTCATGGTCATTATTTTATTCTGGGGGACTTTGTATGTGCTGAAATGCTCCCATTTCACTTTTTTACCACTTGTCATTTTTCTGGACACAAGGAGCATGCATTTTGGGCATGCAGAAAAATTCTGGGGACTCTGTGCCACCACTGCCCGCATGACTGAGTGTGCCATTAATTCTAGGGGACTTTGTATGTGCTGAAACAATCCCATTTCACTTTGTTACCACTTGTCAATTTTCTGCAGACAAGGAGGATGCATTCTGGGCATGCAGAAAAATTCTGGGGACTCTGTGCCACCACTGTGCGCATGACTGAGTGTGCCATTAATTCTGGGGGACTTTGTATGTGCTGAAACAATCCCATTTCACTTTGTTACCACTTGTCATTTTCCTGCACACACGGTGGATGCATTTTGCGTGTTGTGTGATTGTGAGCTCATGGTGTGATACTGACATTATCAATTAAAGCAGCATTGCAAGAATGTCATGACAATTTTGAACTGTACTTTTTTATGCTACTTTACATTGCCACAGCCACTAGTTACCTCCTAGTCATGACTTGAATGATACACTTCTTTTCACAATGTCTGTCTGCTTTACTTAGTTGACTACATTTTTTCATGTATGAAAAAAAACGAGCACACCTTTCAATATTTTTCTGACCAGGTTTGTATTTATTTGCAGCTGCTTTTCAATAAATATTGTTCTGTGGGGTCATAAAACACTGCCTGCTGCATAACCGTTAATTTACAACAGAAGTGATATATAACAACTAACTGATGTGATGGAGAAAAGCAGTGGAAAACACTGACAAAGACCTGTTCAGCACCAATTTAAAAGAAGTGCTCCTTTCATTATTTCACACATGAAAAAAGGTAGTACAGCAGACTCAAATACTGGAAATTATAGTATCATTCCAGTCAGGATATAAGTAAAGAAAGTTGTAACACAGCATTAAAAAATATAGGTCAGAGTTCTGAACAGATTGTTGCACTGCTGCTTTACAGAGATTCACCACATTACATAGTTATGGTGTTGCTCAAAACCTAATATGCAGGCTCCTTTCTTCCAGGGGAATCTTTCTTGCTCCACATAGTGCAATACATTTCTGTGAAAACCGCCCGTAATTTCATTACAAGTGTGTCACGTCATGGAGGAATTCCCATTTAGAAAAGCTGCCCATATTCTGCCCCACTTTCTCAGCAACATTAAGACATGCTGCCAGGGGGAGCACAGGTGTGTGCTCCACTATAGTGAATGTCTGGCAGCTATCAGAATGTTTCTTTATGTTATAAGCTTCACTTTGTGGTGAAATGTGGGCACATTTCTACTAACAAGGCTCTTCTTACTGGAAACATGGCCACACATTTCAGCACAAGCTGACCATTATAACATAAAGAAACATTCAGAAAGCTGATGGACAATCGGTCATTCACTATAATGGAGCACATACCTGCGCTCTCCCTGGCATCATGTCCTAACATTGCTTAGAAAGGGGGACAGAATTTGGGCCACTTTTATGAACGGGAATTCCTCCATGACGTGATGCACTGTAATGAAATTATGGGTGGTTTTCACAGAAATGTATTGCACTATGTAAGGGACATGTGGAGCAAGAAAGATTCCCCTGGAAGTAAGGCACCCATATATCAGGTGCAATGCTGTAACTTGGAGAATCTCTTTCATGTCTATTTCACAAGCAAAATAGTTATAGAGCCTCAATAATGTTTACTTTGTGTCGGGACTCATGAATTGGATTTTAAGTGTTTCGCAAACAACATGAAGACTGAGCAATGCAAGTATGTTGTGCTAAACTGCATGTGTGCCGTCACTGTTCTTTCCTGTGTGTGCATACATTGTGCAGCTTCATGCAAACATATATATGATAAGACTTGTTACATTATCAAGAATAAAGATTACAAAGAATACCTGATGTATATTTTATTGGTACCATCAGCACCAGCGGACTAAGTGATATGATATTTTTTTCAGAGGTATCAGGTCACTGTGCACCTCAGTCACTCACAGTGCACACATGACTTTGCAGAGATCTTAGCACAAAAAACACATGCTGTCCTAAAAGTTATGTGTGCAGTATAGTATTTAATGTGACTAAGGTGCACTCTGGCCAGACACCTCTGAAAAAGTATCGTATCACTTAGTCCACTGATGATCATGGTGACAATAAAATATACTGTATTCTACTTACTATTCTTTATAGCATAAACACTGCAACAAGTCAGCAACAGCAATATATGTTTGCAACATGCTGCACAATGTCTGATGTCACACACACACACACACACAGGAAACAACACTGACTGCACGCATGCAATTTTACACATCATACTTGCACTGCTCACAACAGCTTGTCCACAAGCACTCCAAAACAAAAAGTCAACATTACTGAGGCACTGCAACAACAGAAGGGAAAATGTCTATTGTTAAACAACAAAAACAGCCACACAAAAACAGTACAGCACAGTACTGGGGGGTGCAGAAAACAATCCCTTAATGGGGGACGCCATGGTGTTCGAGCAGCAGGTGCAGCATTGTGACTATTTGCAGCTGCTGTTGATGGATTTGATCTGCCTGCTGCTGAACAGCACCTACCCTCTCATTGTTCTCCTCGAGGGCCGCCCACATCAGAGCTATATCGGCCTGTGTTTTGTAGGCACTGTGGCGGGTCCACTGCAGGTGGAAACCCAGGTAGTGGTGGTGGTGGAGAGGGTGGTGCTGATGACTGTGGTGGCAGTGGTGGTGGTGGAGCAGCTGCTGCAGTTGCCCTCCTCCTGCTGTGGCGGTGAGGCACAACTTCAACCCCAGCACCCTCGGCCAGTACCACAGAAGGGCTAGCAGGTGGATGCCTATCCCCTCTGGTGGCAGCCTGCCACTCCACCTTGTGGTGGTTCGCCATGTGCATGCGCTGGCCACCGGTCCCCCAAATGTGTCCCCCGAGGGCCATGGCACACCAGCACACCACACAGATGGCAAAGCATGATTGTGCTGTCTCCCTCCACACAGTTAAAAAACTCCCACATTGGGGAGCTGTGGAGGGGGGACCAGATACAATCCTTGGACCACCTACATTTTCCTGGGGCTCCACCTGTTTCTGGGGATGTGGTGGATGGGGTGCTGCTGGAGCCCCTGCAGCTGCTACCAGTGGTGATGGTAGTGGCGGAGTAGGTGGATGTGCAGCAGCCACCAGTGGCACTGGTGCTGCTTCTGCTGCTGCTTCCATTGGGGGGGGAAGCAAAAGCCAAGAGTTGGGAGCAGTCCAGTAACACACGACAACCCCCACGTGTGCGCACTCCTCTTCTCTGCCCATGCCCCCAGGCCAGAGACTCTCCTTATCCAGGGTCCATCACACACAAGTCCCATACTATCAACGAGTCCTGAGTTGATGCCTAACCTTCACCCGCACTCAGTCTCACACTCTCAGACGCGTACATGCTGACATACACAGTCACACACACACACACACAAAACAAGACAAAACTTATAAAAAAAAAATCAGTACTAAAAAAACAATAACAAACACAGTACAAAAACTAAATAAAGATGTAGCTTTTAAAAAAGCTGTTTTTTTTCTAGCACAAATACACTGAGACACAAACTGCTCTCCTCTCTCACCAAAAAAAGCCTTCTCCCCTCTACAACTGCAAAGGAGAAAGTGAAAGTAACTGCTTCTCTGACTCACTTCCTTCCTGCCTGGCTAAAGCATGTGACTTACAATACTGTAAGCCATGTGATGTGTAGGGGGCTGCCTATTTTGTTGTCACTTCACCTTACTTTGCATTAAGGCAGAACAACAATGCAAAGTCATAATGAGAAGGCAAAGTGAGCACTTTGTGGTGCCCACTTCGCATCCACTTCACCGGCGGATTTAAAATTTGCTGCATCTCTAGCGACAAGTTGGGCACCATGCGGGATGGCTGCCATAAGTACAGTGGCAGATAAGTACAGTAACGTGGACAGGAAGGCACTATCACTCTGCAGGAAATCCACAAGAGTGTATTGTACCAATGTAAGGTATGAGTTTCCTTAGTGGTATGATGCATTGCTACCTGAAACTTCAGGGAAACCACAGCATGCCTGTCAGCATGGGCAGTCCATGATGCCATACTGGAATAATGCCTGTGCAGCCCTTCCCTGGCACACATTAACCTGTGCAAAGCTGGTTGATGTGGATGGATTCCACCCCCCCCCCAACAACAACACTTGCTGACAGGGGTGCTCTGGAATCCTACCAGTTCTGGTGTAACTGGCTTACAGTAGCCATAGTCCTGCATATTATCACTTCAGCAGACCACATACATTCACTGGGACATGGCTGGATGGACAGAGGACACTACACGTATTTGCATCATGGGCACTGCCGAGGACAGATCCAGTAGACCTACTGTGTAGTGGGAATGTGGTACAGTAGTGTAGTGGGTGGGTATGACACTGCACCTAACTGTACTGTCCTTGATTTATGCTGTGCTTTCATTGCAGGAAACATATCATCATGCAGAGCCACAGTCCTGCCAAGTATGGCCTCTGTGTGTGCTGCTTCTGGTATATGCCCTGGGGTGGTATACCCACAATGTATGGGGTCTCCCTGTCCTACACCAGGCATTGATAAAAGCCTCCATCAATCCCATCCTATGCACCACCTCTGTGAAGCAGGGGTCTGCTTGCAGCATTGTTGGGGTTCTTGGTGGTGGGACCCTGCATCTACCAAAATCTGGAACAGGGTCCCTGGTGCACCACTGATTACTGCAAGTGGCTGTTCAGCGCATCTTGCATCAGTCCAATGGGGCTCTGTCTCACATAGCAATCTACTTTGCTTTTCACTCAGTGACTGACTGGCAGACCTACACACCAGAAAAAATGAAAAGATGGATTGCTGTGCCCTGCTGTACCACCAGTAGTTGGTAACAAAACTTATTTGTAAAATAAATCCCTTCAAATTCCCCTGCACCTGGAACTGGCATGGTGAAACATGCTGTATTCCTTTCCTCCCTCGCATCCCTTTCTCCTCCTGCTCTTCTCTTTATGTTTTTGACATGAATCAAGAACACATGCATGACAGATGTTGACACAATGCAGCTGCCATCAGAAGCTAACAAGGATGACTCACAATAGTTGGCGATGATTCTTAGATTCCTATGTGACATGCATGCCCAGCTCATGGACATGATGAAGTGCTGTACGGCTCACAAGGTGATAAGGAAGAGAGACAGCACCAGGATAGCCCTCCACACTGACAGTCCACACACCACATCTCACTGAAAGTCCTTTGCCTTGTGTCTCACACAGCAGTCTACTTTATTTATTACTTACTGACTGTCTGGTAGCCTCACACAGGCAACAAATAAAACAATGGATTTCTGTACCTTTTAAACCTTAGCATTCAGTAAAAAATATCTGGCAAATAAATCTTTAAAAAATTCCCCTGTGCCGTTTGTGGTCTGTTAAAATAACTCTGCCCTGGTCCTGCCACAGAATCTGCAGCTGCCAGTGCAGGCCAACACTCTGCACTCTCTCCTGACCTCTGCAGCATAATTTCACTAGTCTACCTTCCTGAAAGTTTGGCAAATAGAGTGAGAATTAGCTAACTGGAATGCTAATGCATGTGTTCAGATAATTTGAAAGTTTTCTAATTAAAAGTCACTCTTTTTCATATAAAAGGAGCTCCTGAATTGGTCTGATAACATGGCAGTAGCACTGCTGCTCACTATAATAGCAACCCTGGTTTGCAATGGACACAGATCACTTGGGGCCAACCAGGGGAGAGAGGATTAATTGTCCCAAGGACAATTCCCATCACTTGGTGAGGTGGGACTCTGTATCCTGCTACCTGACTGCCACCTGCTGGAGACAAGGTGGCAGAACAGCAGGGCCACCTAGTTTTGGAGAGGGGGCAGCCATGGGGTGCCATACATGCATGGGTGCACTTCTTATTAGTAAATAGATAGGGAAGAGGGAAGGTCACCAAAGACCAGCTAGGGTCTGCAGAGACAGACTAGGCTGGGACCATCTGTGCAGAGTTGTTGGGCCAAGCAGTCCTTTCCTGCCAACAAATGCTATACTTCTATGTTTCATTGCATGCTGGTACCCTCAGGGAGACCAGGAGCTGGGGAGAAATCCCTGGTCCACCATTGCATCTATACTCCCAGCAGGCCCACGCATGACCAATACAGCAGGCCACCAACCACTATCATGGTCCTAGCCCAGGGTAAGTAGTGGATAACCAGTAAGTCCATGAGAAGGTTGGTGATGGGGCTAAGGGTGCAGTCAGGCTAGCTGGGGCAGGAAAAACAGCTTGCTTAAAAAATAAAAGGGGCTCCTTTAATAGCCACTGCTACAGGTCCTTCCACTGTGAGAAAAAGAGATGGAAATCTTAATGAAATGTGTGCAGCTTGAGAAGTTCTCAATTTCCAGCATTGTTGATTGTCCACTGCTTTTAGGTGACTTGCCAACAACTTGGACATGCTCAGTGTGTGCTCCCTATAAAAAGTGCTGTGTTATGACACTGAAATGCCAAAACACATAGGTGCCAGGATGGGGGGGGGGTCACTATGGCCATGGCCCTATCAGTTTCTGCAATCATGGTAATATATAACTGGGAGAACTATGCCTTTAAAATTTGACATGTGCAGTAAACAGTGTTACTTACTAATCTCCCCCCTTATGGCTTGCTGGGTGTCACAAGAATTTTGGAAAGTGAAGGCCTGAGTATTGTTGATGTGGGTTGGCTGGGGTCATGGCCTACTGAGTTAAGGCACAGTGGTCAAACTTTAGCAATGAAAATGAAGGGCCAGGCCTTAGCGGGTGCATCAGGCACTAGGCAAAGAGAGATGCTATCATTCGGTGTGGGGGAGTTACCCCACATGTTAAAAATTTGATAAAGAAAAAGTAAAGGTGTGGGTGAACCCACTCAACTGGGGTGGGAGGAATTAACCCTTACATCACTTGCTCTGTCACTTTTTAGACCATTCTGCCACCTATGCTGAAGGTAAACCAAGTTCCTTCAGACCTGTTTCAGTGGTGTCCAAAACATCGAATTTCAGCATGCTCACCAAATGCAAATTTGGCATCGGCTTATACTCAGTTTACCATCAGAATCATGTGCAACCACCAGCCTGTCACATCCACACTATGAAACTATTTTATACAGTGAAAAAGTAACCTCCATGGTAGAGGTTTCCAAAAATTGCTAGTGACCGCATATATATGTATTGACTGAACTCCTTAATTGCAGAACTAATAATAGCAGCTGTTTTAGAAATGTGTGAGGGAATTTAAAAAAGATGATGATGGAGCTAATAAAGTCATGAATCCATTATTGCTAATTTAAACTTTAAAGAGCCACTGACACCAAAAGTGCTACATTGCAGAATCCAAATAAGCATCTCCCAGTAAATCTCATACCAGAAACTAGATTTTTATGTTACTTTGTTTTAAAGTTATTAGCTATTTTGTAACTCTGATTGCATTACCTGTGCAATAAGAGCAGGTGTCAGTAAAGAGCTGCTGATGATGTCATGTAGGGACCTCAAAGTCTAGTAATCCCTATCAGCAAGCTTATAGGACCCATTTCTCCAAAGTTATAAAGATCATGTACAATGATTTTCACAAGTAAAACAGATAGCACCAGTCAGTAAACTTTGCTATAAATACTATATATGTTACAGGTTTTGTAACAAAGTTGATAAAATTGTATTATTTAATGCTGTTTTTGTGGTTCATTTCTCCAGGGTTGCTGGTTAGTAAGTCAGCATGCCTCCAACCTGCTGAAGCCAATTAGAGTGCTACTAATTTTACTGCTGTATGTCATTGTCTGCTTTACAATATGTTTTAATAGGGGTCTTATATGTGTTAATTCCTACTAGGGATGGAAGTGTTAGCTTTGGTAAAATGATAATTGTAATTTAGAGTAGAACATAGATAAGTCTGCCCTACCCCCATTAACAAGATGATGAGATAATTGTTTTAAATTGCCATTCTTAGAAGTTGCCTCAATTGACTGATAGGTGTGAATAAGCTCAACCTTTCATCTGAAAACCTCACAGCGTGATATGATCCAGCATTCAGCAAAATGACCTATATAAAAAGGCACCCAGACAAAATATTGTCAGTTTTGCTACAGTACAAAGCCTGGAACACAAAGTTTTCAAAGTGCTGTTTACTAACTCATGCTGCATGTTTTACTTATGAAAACCATTGCACATGATCTTTACAGCTTTAGAGAAACAGGTCCTATAAGCTTGCTGACAGGGAAAACTAGACTGTAAGGTCCCTAGATGACATCAGCAGCAGCTCTTCACTGGAACAGGCTTTCTTTGAACAGGTAGTGAACTCAGGGTTACACAATGGCTAATAACTTTAAAATGAAGTAACATAGAAATCTACTTTTTGGTATGAGATTTACTATGGATATATTTGTTCTAATTCTGCAATGTAGCACTTTTGGCCAAATGGCGTCAGAAACTCTTAAAGATGATTTTTTTTTGTATTGATTAGCAAATACTGCTGCTTTAATCTTGCCAAAAACAAAGGACCAAAGCAGTTAATTCAGTCAAGAAATGTATTTACTTCCCAATGGGATACTCATAGTTTAAGCTTTCAAGTAATGAGTATGTATGAATTATAATCAATGGGTCCTATTCACCACAGGGCAGATTGCCTAAGCACCTCAGATCCTCCAGGTATAGGCAATCCTGTATGCCAATTTTACTCACCAAGGTCCTGCAGACCCATGGGCATATGCACAGGAGGGACACGCATCCCTTCTGCATTGGATCCCCTGGCTGGTCATGTGGCTATGCATACATATGGTCTGGGGTGAGTGTCGGGGGCATGACCACGCTCCACACCATTCAAAAAGGTGTGGAGTGCCTAGTGAGGGGGCATAGGATACACAGGCAAGGACCCTGCCGTATTTGTTGCATCCCCCGACTGATGAACCCCTGCTGGCTGTAGGAAGAGTGGGACCCCTCACCATGCTGCTCCAGCCCTCCAGTCAGGCAGGAAGGGCTGGGAGCAGCCTCTGGGGCACTCACCCTCTATTTCTAAATGTGGGGACCCATGCTGTTCCACAGTCCCTTGCTCAGCACAGAGCTGGGGATCTAATATAAGGCAGGTCACACATCTGACTGGATGCCCACCTGTGTCCTCCACTCTGCACCGATCATCCCCCATGATCCTGTGCCAGGGGTTGGACCATGGACAGGTGCCCTGAAATTGAGAATGCCAGCCACTGTGCACCTGTCCAGAGGTGCGGAGCTCTGCTGACTGAATACGCACCTCTCGCGTGTACCCGGGCACCATTAGTACACAGGCACCAATAGACTGTTTCCATTGGTGGTTTTTAATTTTGGCTATTTTTAACAAAATTACATTTTCTACATTTTTCTATTAAAGAAAATAAACATAAGGATTATATAAAAGTTAATTTTCTAACTTAAATATTGCATATAGTGGATTGTACTGTGGTAGCCATCACCACACATGATCATTTTTGCACCATGGTGCTGGACATCAGACTTGCATTGCATTTAGGTTTCCACTTCACTTCAACATCAAAATTTATCGGGCACTGTAGTTGCTGCAGTGTCCAGCAGATTTCACTATACAGCATTTATAATGGTCATGTGTCACCCTCGAGCACAGTCTGGGGCAGCAATGCACAGGTTCAACAAGTTATAGTTGATCTAGCATAATAAACACTTCAGTACACACTCTGTGTAACCATACACTTATATCCCATGCTTCATCAGCACTAGTCCACTGGTCTGGGGGGTGCAAAGTGGTAGGGAGGGGGAGGGGGAGGTTGGCAGGGCAGCCACAAGGAGGTCAACTAACCTCACACCATCCTAATGGCAAATCGTTTTGCACCCCTGGAGGAGATTCAGTTACCTGACTCCACCCAGGGAGGACTCTGGGTCAACCAGGGGAAGTGGAAGTGATGACCTGATCAGTGATGAGAGTAAAAAGATGGCTACTAGGAAGGTTTTAGTGGTTGGGTGGGGACTGTATGAGCAAGGGAGTAGTGAGGATGGTGGATGGGGGTTAGGAGGAGTGGGAGATGGTCAGGTGCCTTCCTGTGGCATCAGCCATCCAGGACATAGAATAGGGAGGATTGCAGAGAAAGAATGGGGGAGCTCGGGTCACTGGTGCACTTGGGTACCAATGATCTGGAGAACCTGCCTGTGGAACAAGTGCAGCAGACTTTTCAGAGGCTGGGGACTATTTTCAGGCACACTCAGCCTCCCTGTCATTTTCTGAGGTCCACCATGTGTGGAGTAGGGGGGAGGGAAAGACAGAGTAAGAAGGTAAGAGATAAAGGAATTAAATGGGTGGTTAAAGAGATGGTGTCATGAGAAGGTGTGCTACTTTGTGGGGGACTGGGGGACTTATGTGACAGAGGTTCTTCAAAGGTGTTGGCCTTCACTTGACAAGAGAGGGGACCAGCATACTGGGGCAGAAGCTTGATATCTACATTAGACAGTTAAACTGACTGTGGGGGGACACTGAGGCTAGGGGAACCATGGTAAAGAGAGTGAGATGGGGAACCTAGCTAGTGCTTCCCCTATACTA
This sequence comes from Neoceratodus forsteri, assembly GCA_016271365.2. Lineage (NCBI taxonomy): Eukaryota > Metazoa > Chordata > Ceratodontiformes > Ceratodontidae > Neoceratodus > Neoceratodus forsteri. The sequence continues at coordinate 1,877,681,897 of CM057456.1, forward strand.
GACACTGGTAGCAGTAAGTTGGGTAAAAATAAGGCTAAAGTTCAAATTGGAATGGCAGAAGAGGCAAAGTGGGGAAGGCTCTCAGGATCTGAAAGCAATAGAAAAAAATAAGATGGTAAGGAGAATGAGAAGGAATGCAGGTGTAGGATCACAAAACATCAAAAGAGGATCTGGAGCTAGTGAGAAGGGGTTCTGCCTTAAAGCAGGAGTCTGGGTAGTAAAGTTAGTGAGCTCCAGGCATTGGTGGAAAACACAGAGGTGGACCTGGTAGCCATAACAGAAATTTAAGCCACAGAGAATAATGACTGGTACTTGTCTGTCCCAGGTTGCCAGCATTTAGACATGACAGAGGGATAGGCAATGGGAGCGTAATAACCCTATATGTCAGGGAGGGCATATAGGCTATGCAGAACAGACACATCAGGGGACATAAAAGGGAAACAGACTCTCCATGGGTTTACCTCACCACACCCTCAGGCAAGGAAAACATGAGTGGGGTAATCTATAGACCAGTGGGACAAGAGGAAGAGAGAGATAGGGACCTCAGGAAAGAGCTGGCAATGGGGAGTGAAGAAGGGGGAGGAAGTGGTGGTGGAGGGTGACCTGAACCTGCCAGATATCAACTGAGACATTCCGGCAGCCAGGTGCACAGGAAGTCAAGCCCTGTTAAATTCATTGCAGGACTGCCTGCTGGTGCAGTTGGTTAAGTAAGCCACTAGACAGGTGACCATTCTCATTTTGGTGCTCACCAACTCTGAGATGGTGGTTGGAGTGAGGGTAGGGGAGCCACTGGGATCCAGTGTCTGCATCTCCATTTTGTTTGGGCTGGCCTGGGAAACCAGAGTACCCCAATCAAAAAACTGGAGTCCTAGATTTCAGAATAGCAGATTTCAACTAGATGAAGGCGCTGGTCCGAGGCAAATTGACTGGGGTGGACAGCATCAGGGGTGTAGAGTAAAGATGGGGGCAATCAAGGGGTCCATTCTTGAAGCTACAAAGTCATGCAAGAGATTTTTTATGAAATGAAACATGTACAAGACAGCAATATTTTTATTTTGTTCATTGTTAACCAGGTAAGGCCCACTAGGTACAAGTGCTTGTTTTCAAGAGTGATCTGGGAGCTTTGAGTTGGTTAAGTAACTTGCTCAGAGTCACACAGTATGCAAGTGGAGGTTGTGGGAATCAAACCCAGGTCTGCTGGATGAACCAAGCTTATTCATAGCTTGTTACTCTAACCTCTAGGCTATACTGTCAGCCTTTTTTCCTAATATGGTTCTTAGAAGGGGTCCAAAAAGCAGCAAGGGCCAAAAAAATAAGGCTTTTACCAGGTACAAGGAAAAACAAGAGAAGGAAAATGGGGAGAGTACCAAATAAAAACTAGGGAAGCAAAGAGGATGGCCAGGGAGGAAAAGGCAAACAAAGACCTGTGTATTGCCAAGGGGGTTAAAGCTGGGGAAAACAATTATTCAGGTATATAAATGAAAATAGCAAGAAAGGAGCTGGTATTGTTAGACTACAAGAGTGAGGGAGGGTACTAGAGGTAGATGAAAAAATGCAGCCGTCCTTAATTATTACTTCTGCTCTGTCTTCACAAGGGGAAGACAATGGGCTCCTGCTGAAAAGTAGTATCAAGGCAGCTGTCAGGGGCATTCCTGAAATGAGGCAGCAGTATTTACCAGAGAAAGGGTCCAGAGGGGGCTCTTTTTATTCTTTTTGTAATCAGTTAAGGCCTATTAGGCACAAGCACCTGTTTTCAGGGGTGAGCTGGGAGTACTGGGGAGGGCAAGTGACTTGCTAAGAGTCACACAGTACACAAGTGGAGGCTGTAGAGTCATACCCAAGTCTGTTGGATGTAACAAGCTCATTCACAGCTCATTACTCTAACCTCTGGGCTATACAGCCAACCAGGCTTGAAGCTCTAAGGGGTAGATAAAGCCCCAGGGCCGGATAAGATGCACCTAAGGGTGCTCAAGGAATTAGCTGCAGAACTGGCTAAAGCCCTAGTAGTGTTATTTGTTTTATTTATTTTATTTTGGTAACTGGGTAGGTCCACTAAGACCAGAGGTCCATTTTCAGAGCTCAATTCAAACAGGCGTAGTTCTAAAAGACTAGAGGGTAGCGGACATAGCCCTGCTGCATAGGAGGGGTGACATAGAGCAACTGGGGAATTACAGACCTGTCAGTCTTACCCCTGTAGTTCGTGTAAAATGATGGAGTCACTGATCAAAGAGGACATTGTGGACTACCTAGAAAGAAACAGTCTACAGGATAGTACACAGCATGAGTTTGTGGCAATGAGGTCTTGTCAGACCAACCTGATAGTTTTCTTTTACTGGGTAACAAAGGTAGTAGATAATGGCCTTGCTGTGGATTTAATCTACTTCAATTTCAGCAAATCTTTCAATTCAGTGACACACAAAAGATTGCTGAAGGATGTAAGTGCAGCTATGGACATAGATTGGTAGGAACCTGGGTGAAGGAGAGACATCAGAGGGTGGTGGTAAATGCGATCAAATTGGAAGACAGGGAGTTCATGAGTGGTGTGCCGCAGGGATCTATCCTGGGTCCTGTCCTCTTCCAAATGTTTGTCAGCAACATTGGAGAGAACATCCAGAGCAAGTTGTGTCTCTTCACAGATGACACAAAGCTTTGATTTGTTGATAATGACAAAGGGATCAGGGAGATGCAGAGGAATCTAAAAAGGCTAGAGAGGTGGTTGAAGGTTTGGTTGTTGAAATTCAATGCCATAGAATGCAAGATTATGCACCTGGGGAAAATAACCCAGGACAGATGGATTGGAGGTGTTGTGTTGAGCACTACATCAGGGAAAGGGACCACGGAGTCATTAGTAGTGATTGCCTCAAACAATCAAGCCAGTGTAACAAGGCCTATAGTGAGGCTAATAGGATGCTGGGGTATACGGGAAGGGGTAGTAACAACAGGAAAATGGTGGTACTACTACCTCTATATATAGTAGGTCATTTGTGAAGCCACATCTGGAATACTGTGCTCAGTTTTTGAGTCCTCACTTAAGAAAGGACAGGGACAAATTAGAGACAGTGCAACACAGGGAGACCAAGATGGCTCAGGGCCAACAGGGCAGAACTTATAAAGATTGTCTCAAGGTACTTATCTCACTGGAGGCTAGATGAGAAAGGGGTGATATGACACAGACCTTTAGGTTCCTGAAGGAAATAAACAAGGGGAACCACGGTGAACCATTTAGCATGAGTATAGCATCAAGAACCCAAAGTCACTAGTAGAAATGGGGGCTGGAGGTTAATGTGAGGGCAAAAAAGAACTGCTTGGCCCACCCAGTCTACCCAGAAGGTTCCTGAATTTTTTGCCTCTGCAGACATTATGAAGAAATGTATCACTGATTATAGAATCATTGTGCTGGAGGATTTTAGCCCCCAGGATTGACAGTGAGCAGAGAAAAGATGGTACAACTTTGGAGAAGGACGTCCTCAAGGTAACAGTTATGTAAAATTTAGAACAGTACGTAACAAGTAAACAAGGGGAGATAAAATTCTGGACATAGTGCTAAGCAATAGGGAGGATGACATCACAGAGTGCAAAACGGAAGCCTTCTTCGGTAACAGTGACTACTATATAACACAGCATGTTATAAAATTAAAAATTATACATTTCAGGAGTTAGGAAAAAACTGTGAAATGCTTTGGTAAAGCAAATTGTAAACATGAATGAAGAGATGAAAGGGTGGGATTGTAAAAATAATTTCACTGGTAGTAAAACAGAGGGAATGTGGGACATTTTTAACAACAAAATTAAACCCTTGATTGAGAACCACACGCTGGAGAGAACAAAGTATACTCCTAAATGAGAGATACCAGCATGGTGGTACAAGAGAATTAGAACCATGGTGAAGGGAAAAAAGCATACAGGACAGCTAGGAATGAATACACGGAACAACTGTGGGCAAAGTGCAACAGCAGGGTAAAAAAAATGAGATAAAGGCTGCAAAAAGGGAGATGGAACTCTTAGTAGCAGATGTTGCAAAGGACAAACATAAGTCCCTTTTAAAAATATATAAATAGTAAGAGGGGAATAAAACAAACGGTGGGCCTTCTAGTGGTAGATTAAAAAAGGTCTCCAAAGAGGAGGACATTGTAGAAATTGTTAATAATTTTTTCTGCTCAATGTTTAATTAAGTATATTTGGCAGCTTTTAAATATATTTTGCACTGTGTGATAAACGAGGGGCTGATTGACCCCGGGGCTTACAGTTCCGGCCCAGTCTGCAGTTTAAAATGCACCCTGTGATGAGCGGGGCGAGTGCAAGCGAGGCGAGTGCACGCGCTAGCACGTGTGAAGACACACACAAAGATGTGCATGTCTAGTGCATGTTAAGCTTGTTTAGTGTGGCAGTGTGACATAAGCCATATGAACTGATAACTCCATGTACAGTCTGCTTCAGTTATACTTAAGGTAACGTGGACTTCTCTGTCACCCTGTTAGTTATTGCTTGTAAAACAAGCTAAAACTTGAACCTTCACTGCTATGGTGTTAGTTTCATGCTGTTACTCTTGGCATGGTGTTACATTAAGTCTGTAGTACAGTTGTGAAGTTGTATAACTGTAAAATTAAAAGTAACTCCTATCTTGGCTCTGGGAATCCAAATTTAACAAAATGGAGAAGTTTATTGAAATAAATAATGAAAGTTTTGGATACAAATGTCAATCCTGTTCTATATACCTTGTAACTAATATCAGAGATGTCTCACTACCCTTCGCCTGTATAAAATGCCAGTTAAATCAAGATCTAACAGCTGAACTAGGACTCTTTAACAATAGATTGAAGTTCTTGGAAAAAGTCAAGAAGAGATGTCCAATAGATTTAAAAACCAAAATGACACCAATAACCAACCTACTAAAACTAGAATGGACATAAATAAGGCTAAAAAACTTGGGAAAAAATCAAAGAAAGTAAGTAAGGGACATATATATAGCCAACAACACACTTACCCTATCTGAATCTACCACTGATACAGCCCCAAATAAACATAAACCCACAAAAAGAACTAGAGAAGAGGATATGCAAGATAATGCTGATGAGGAATGGTATACTTTGCAAAGTCAAAAAAATGCCAAAAGGTTCTTTGTCTTTTAAATAGTTTTTTATTTTAATGGGTTCACCACAACATATCCAAGACACACTGTCTTAGGGTAGCTGGTCCATTCCACTGGGGTGTCAAACGGACGAGACATACTGATGAGTCCTGGTAAGACGAAACACGTGCCTATGTCTTCTGTTAGCACCCTTTGCAAACTGTGTGAGAGGCCTTTTGGCACTATGCAATTCTGCTTAAAGTTGGACCAGCATAACATTCTGTGGTGATTTGCATATGCAGCCCATGATGCTTTGCATTGTGTGGGCATGTGTGATTTTGTATTGTCTTGAAACTTGGCTTCCCAGCCAAATGCCCTTTGGGGTAACCCTTGCCTCAGTGCTTGCACACAGAGGTTCTTTGTCTTTTATATAGTTTTTTATTTTAATGGGTTTACCACAACATATCCAAGACACACTGTCTTAGGGTAGCTGGTCCATTCCACTGGGGTGTCAAACAGACGAGGCATACTGATGAGTCCTGGTAGGACCCTTTGCAAACTGTGTGAGAGGCTTTTTGGCACCATGCAATTTTGCTTAAAGTTGGATCAGCATAACATTCTGTGGTGATTTGCATATGCAGCCCATGATGCTTTGCATTGTGTGGGCATGTGTGATTTTGTATTTTCTTGAAACTTGGCTTCCCAGCCAAATGCCCATTGGGGTAACCCTTGCCTCAGTGCTTGCGCACAGAGGTTCTTTGTCTTTTAAATAGTTTTTTATTTTAATGGGTTCACCACAACATATCCAAGACACACTGTCTTAGGGTAGCTGGTCCATTCCACTGGGGTGTCAAACAGGCGAGGCATACTGATAAGTCCTGGTAGGGCCGAAACAAGTGTCTATGTCTTCTGTTAGCACCCTTTTGAAACTTTAATGTGAGGCTTTTGGCACCATGCAATTTGCTTAAAGTTGGATCAGCATAACATTCTGTGGTGATTTGCATATGCAGCCCATGATGCTTTGCATTGTGTGGGCATGTGTGATTTTGTATTTTCTTGAAACTTGGCTTCCCAGCCAAATGCCCTTTGGGGGTAACCCTTGCCTCAGTGCTTGCGCACAGAGGTTCTTTGTCTTTTAAATAGTTTTTTATTTTAATGGGTTCACCACAACATATCCAAGACACACTGTCTTAGGGTAGCTGGTCCATTCCACTGGGGTGTCAAACAGATGAGGCATACTGATGAGTCCTGGTAGGACGAAACACGTGTCTATGTCTTCTGTTAGCACCCTTTGCAAACTGTGCAAGAGGCCTTTTGGCAGCATGCAATTCTGCTTAAAGTTGGACCAGCATAACATTCTGTGGTGATTTGCATATGCAGCCCATGATGCTTTGCATTGTGTGGGCATGTGTGATTTTGTATTTTCTTGAAACTTGGCTTCCCAGTCAAATGCCCATTGGGGTAACCCTTGCCTCAGTGCTTGCGCACAGAGGTACTTTGTCTTTTAAATAGTTTTTTATTTTAATGGGTTCACCACAACATATCCAAGACACACTGTCTTAGGGTAGCTGGTCCATTCCACTGGGGTGTCAAACAGACGAGGCATACTGATGAGTCCTGGTAGGATGAAACACGTGTCTATGTCTTCTGTTAGCACCCTTTGCAAACTGTGCGAGAGGCCTTTTGGCAGCATGCAATTCTGCTTAAAGTTGGACCAGCATAACATTCTGTGGTGATTTGCATATGCAGCCCATGATGCTTTGCATTGTGTGGGCATGTGTGATTTTGTATTTTCTTGAAACTTGGCTTCCCAGCCAAATGCCCATTGAGGTAACCCTTGCCTCAGTGCTTGCGCACAGAGGTACTTTGTCTTTTAAATAGTTTTTTATTTTAATGGGTTCACCACAACATATCCAAGACACACTGTCTTAGGGTAGCTGGTCCATTCCACTGGGGTGTCAAACAGACGAGGCATACTGATGAGTCCTGGTAGGACCCTTTGCAAACTGTGTGAGAGGCTTTTTGGCACCATGCAATTCTGCTTAAAGTTGGACCAGCATAACATTCTGTGGTGATTTGCATATGCAGCCAATGATGCTTTGCATTGTGTGGGCATGTGTGATTTTGTATTTTCTTGAAACTTGGCTTCCCAGCCAAATGCCCTTTGGGATAACCCTTGCCTCAGTGCTTGTGCACAGAGGTTCTTTGTCTTTTAAATAGTTTTTTATTTTAATGGGTTCACCACAACATATCCAAGACACACTGTCTTAGGGTAGCTGGTCCATTCCACTGGGGTGTCAAACAGACGAGGCATACTGATGAGTCCTGGTAGGACCCTTCGCAAACTGTGTGAGAGGCCTTTTCGCACCATGCAATTCTGCTTAATGTTGGACCAGCATAACATTCTGTGGTGATTTGCATATGCAGCCCATGATGCTTTGCATTGTGTGGGCATGTGTGATTTTGTATTTTCTTGAAACTTGGTTTCCCAGCCAAATGCCCTTTGGGGTAACCCTTGCCTCAGTGCTTGCGCACAGAGGTTCTTTGTCTTATAAAAGTTATGATAATAGACTAAGAGAACTAACATTTTTTTTGTCAAATATCGACAAATAAGAGGAGATTTATATTTAGTTTATAAAACACTAAATGATGACTATTTAATAACAACAATAGGCTTAACAGTTGCTTCTAATATTAAATCAACTAGGAGTCATAGTTATAAACTCATTGGTGAGAAATGTGTATCTAACAAATGGAGCCGCTTCTATACAAAAAGAGTAGTGGGTATGTGGAATGCTTTGCCATCCAGAGTCATTAATAGTAGCAATATAACAACATTTAAACAAAGATTGGATGACTTTATGAGTGAACAATTTTTTAATTCCATCCATATGGTATATGGGTGGCAAGTGCAATAAAGGGCATTCTGTACCTACTGTACTTGCAAACTTCTATGAAACTATGAAATTTATTTAAGTCAGCATAACATCTCTTTACATTATTATTGATAATGTACAGCATTGTAATAGACAGTACAAAGGGTAACATTCATTATATTTTAACCCACATTCTAGTGTTGTACATATTAATAGCATTTTTCTGTTTTACTCTGATGTAAGATTTAAGGTTGACAAGAATGTCTATTGGCCTATTACCCCATCTCTGCACCCATTTCCCTAGAAGACGGGGAAACATGCAGAACCAAGGGCTGCCTCCAAGAGGCACCACATTTGGTGGTATTTATCTTGTTGACTCTTTGCCACATATTGAGTGTGCTCTAATTTCATTCAGTGAAGAAGAGAATTTATCCATTGAGCCACTGTTGGAGAAGATTCGAGTCATCAATGTTTGGCTAGCACCTGCTTCCTATAGCTATTCCCAGTCTCCACAAGGGATGCTCTCCCAGCTCCTCACCTTGGTCACCCCTTGTTAAACTCAAGAGTATATCTGTTGCATCCAATGATTTTGAAAGATCCAGAACTTTTGACAGCAGGGTCATGATCTCCTGCTAGAAGAGCAACACTTTGGGGCAAGACCAAATTATGTGGAAGAAATTACCCATTTGGATTTTGCATTTAGGGCATTTGTCAGACTTCATCAGGTCTATTTTATGGGCTACTACTGGAGTAAAATTTGTCCTGTGTAGGATGTTATAATGTACTGCTCTTAGTCTATTTTTCATGGAACAATGCATGCCTTTTTTAAAGATTGCCTCTCAGTCTCCCTTTGTTAGTACAATAGGTTCAAGGATGGCTTCCCAGCTTGTCCTTAATTGGATAAATGGGTCTCGAATTGCCCCAAGAAATGATTTGTAAACCTTGGTCAAAGATTTTGATATCTGCCTTAGGCCTCCCATAAAATCCTCCTCCAGGGGTGAACGACTAAGAGGAGGAAATATACCCCACTCCCCACACAATGAACTCAACCTTGATCTTATTTGAAGATAAGTGAAAAAATAGGATGCTGATGACCTTAAATTTAATTATTAGTGCACTAATTTGGTAAAGAAATGTTATAAACTATTGGGATGCATTGGAAGGAATATTAATAGTAGGTACAGGAGGGTTATTATACCCCAATACAGAGTGATGGTGAGGCCACAGTTGGAGCACTGAGGGCAGTTTTGGGCACTACAAAACAAAAGGGAAATAAGGATGTTGATGAGGGTTTAGAGGTGAACCATGGAAATGGTAACAGATATGAGAGGTTTGGATTAAGATGAGGGGAGGAGGACATGAGACCGGTATACACAGGAACAGAGGAGGTTAAAGGAAATACACCCTCATATCTTATACATTTTATTTGTTTCCATATCAACAGATAACTCTTTTTGTGTAGCTGTTAATATATTATTGCTTTAGTTCATTTTCACTGTTCATACTAGTCCCTGTAACTATCATGAAAGTCTCTATTTTATGATGGTTGAAATGTCATTGTCCCTGAGAGCTGCTTTATCATATGAGAACATGTGTCAGCACCCTTTAGACTCCACAGTATGCCTATCTGCTTACAGTTCAATAAAACAAGTTGCTGCACGGTGTGAAATAGCACATTAACCTTCAATTAGCTTTGCAAACTGTCTGAGTTGTAATGCAAGTTTTTTCCTCTTAAACTTATATTCAATTTGTGTGTTTCCAGAGAGTTTTTTCAAGATATTTGTACTGTCAGCATAGAGAATACATGGTATAAATGTGTGCTGTGACATCATGCTTTCATATGCCAATAAAGTGCTCATGGTCAATGTTATTTCAACAACCATGAAATGGAGGTCCCCATGAGAGTTACAGAGGACTAGTATGAACAGTGGAAACAAACTAAAGCAAACATGTATATCCCTAACAGCTACAGGAAAAGAGTTGTCTGTTGAAATGGAAACAAGTAAAATTTACAAGCTATGAGGGTGTATTTTTCCTTTAGAAGTGATATGTTCCTGATAAAGACGCTAGAAACACAGACTTTATGGGATTGCCTGGGCTTGGAATTGAAAGACAGGCAAAATGAAGGTAGACGGCATGATAAACAGCTGAGAAATTAATTGTTTAAAACCAGTAAAAGGAAATTCTGGATAACACAGAGAGTTGTAATTATGTGGAATAGTCTCCTGGATATCTTATAAATTGTGGTACTATGGATTCCTTTAAAAATGAATTATGTAAATACGAAGGGAAGACAATATTTCATGCTATTACCATTGAGAAGTGGCGAGCTAATGAATGAGCCTTAAGCTTCCTATAGCTTGTAAGTTTCCTATGATTCCATACTTCAGCCATACACAGTGCAACACTGTTCATTTTCATCTCAGCTACCTCCAGTGCTGGTAAAATTGAACAGCATCCATACTTAGAAGATAGCTGGAAGAGAACAAGTTTTCCTGCACCTTAGCCAGGCAGGAAGGAGTTAGATGGACCAGTAATAACCTGGGGATGAAGAGTCAACCCCTTTTAGGAGGGAAAGTACTTTAGTCTGCTTCCAGGACTGGGGGACAGAGCCAAGTTGGAAGCAAAGAAATTGGAAGGAAAGATTTAAAAGGGAGGCAAGATGGGCAATGGTGGCTGTTCAGAGAGATGATACTTCTTCCATAGATGAGGTCGCTTAGCTGTTGAAGAGGTTTTCTTTGGTTGCTGTCAATACAGAGCTCAAAAAGAGCCATGCTGCTATTTTCCTAAGGCAGGGGTTCTCAAATGGTGAGGCCAGCCTCCTTGGGGAGGCCCCAACCTGTTCCAGGAGAGGCTCAAGCAAGTCTGAAAAAGTACTGTATTTAAATTTTGGGTTTTATATATTTTGTGTGAAGAGATGAAGCAAACTTAAAGAGGATAATAATAGTATGTGAAATTTTATGTATTTATTTACTAATAGGTAACAAGGGATGGTAAATGAGCCAAGGCTCACTTCAGGTATAGCCGGGGAAGGGTAGGGAGTGAATAAATTTCAAAAGGTAACTGCAGAACAATCAAGAAATATACAATGAGCAATAGTGCAAATAAATATGAACAATCAATTAATAATGACTGGTGGTAATTGATCAATTTGTAAACTGATGGCAGAACAGTCCAAATACAAGGGTTGAGCATAGAAGTGTTAAGAGCAACAGCAGAAAGGAGCAAAGTAATCCCCGAGATGTTGCTTAGGAGCAGAGAAGCAGAGGGAGAGACAAAATATGTGGAAGATTATTTCATATAGAGAGGAAACAGAGGAAGTAGTCTGACCCATGAAGGTACTGCAACAAGGGGTAACAATGGTTCAAGGAATAAAAATAGCAGAGCAAGTAGGTTGGCCTGTGGGGGGGGGTACAATAAGCTGAATAATAATATTTGTTTATTTTATTTATTTGTTATTCAGATAACACCTTTGAGCACAGGAGTTCTTTTTCAAAAGTTCCAAGTCAGTATAAGACAAAGAACTGAATGTGAGCCAAGTACTCAAAGGGGTTTCAATTTATTCATGGTGTACTGCACAAAGTACAGTACGTTATTTTTCTTTGGGGAGGCCCAAGATTATTTCAATTTTTGGGGGAGGCTCAAAATCTTTTCCATGAATTTGGGGAGGCTCACTGTAACAAAATCTGAGAACTATTGTCCTCAACCCTTGTATTTGGACTGTTCTGCCATCAGTTTACAAGTCTGACTCTGACCCTCTCTGCTCAAGGATATACTGTAGGTGGATTTTCACAGCATTCAAGATTTATATTTCTCTGTGAATCACCTCTGTCTCCCAAATGGTAACAAGCTTGCCCCAGGACCTTTTCAGAGAAGGACAGGTCTATTGTTAATTGATTCCATTCAAATTCTGAATGGAGGATTGCTCTAAGGGATAACTCCTGTTTCTGAAGTCTTTGTAGGCTACCTCACCAAAGGGGACCTTGGAGAACTAGGAGGTTGGAGAGAAAAAAGCAGCTAACTTACACCAGAAAATGTATTTTATTTAATTTGTATGAGTGAGTAGGCAGAAGTGTAAGCTTTTGGATGAGTGTTCTGGGGCTGTTCTTTAAATTTCCTTAACTTTTAGTAGACAGTGTGAGGTATCTAGGTGGGATAATTTTGTGGTCTATTGTGGGCTGAGTGGTTAGTTATGTCCTGTGAAACAGGTGTCTGATTGGGGAGAAGCTGCAGTAGACTTATGAGAGACAGGAGATATAAGAACCGCATCTGCAAGCATTCCAACACATGGGCATCCCAGACAGAATGTACCAGAGTGGGATTGCAGCACTGGTGTTTGTAGAGCATCTGAGGTAGGCTGCAGTTCCACATGAAACACTACTCAAGAGAAGACAGGACACCATATAAGATACAAGGGCCGCATGACAAGAGTGTTGGTGTCCTAAGACAATAATTGGGAAGCACTGTGGAGCATAGGGAAGGGCCAAAACCACAAGGAATCAAACAGAAAACAAACAAAAAAAATACAAATGGGGGGTTAAGATGGGAACCAGAGAAGTGGTAAACACATAGGGATTTGATGTAAGGATTCTAGGGGGTTTAAAACAATCCTGAAAAAATCATATTTGGGGTACCCATATAAAAGAGTCCAAGACCAAGGGAACAGATCAGAGTGGAAAGGTGACTACTAGGTAGGGGAACCTGTAGCCAAGGGATAACAGACAATATTAAAGGAAGCAGAAAAGGAGGATGTGGGGAACTGAGTGAGGACAAGATAGGAGGATGGGAGGGAGGTCTGATAGGCTGCAACACATGTGGTACAGTTATCTCCAAAAAAGTCCTCCATAGGAGACGGTGTTGTCCTCTGTGAAGTAGGTTTGTGGCACTCACTGAGGAGTGGGCTGCAGTGAAGACAGAACTAAACCTTCTCCAAATCAGATCCAAGTGGTTGCTGACACAGGCAGCCACTATTCCTCTCCTCCATTGGACACCTAGATTCCAGAATAGGTAGTACAAGATAGTTGCAGAGGGCAGAGCAGGAGGGTCCAGACTGGTGGGAAACCTGTGATGACAACAGCAAACAGATTTACACCACTGTGTGATTCAGTCACTCCAGTCTCCCCAGTGTAGAGGCCATAGTTTGTAGCCTCTCAGGACATGAGGTCTGTTGAGAAGAATGAACCTGATGCAAGATTGAAAACCAAGAGAAAAGAGAGGGTTAGGAAGGTACTTGTGATAGTGAACTCCATTTTACATGGGACAAAAGGGGTATTGGGGTCAGGGGAGCAGGGGTCTAGAATGGTAAAGCCTGCTGGCAGCCTCAGGTGGGAGGGATGCAGGCAGGGTAGAGAGGATAATCAGGAGAGTGGGAGGGATGCAGGCAGGGTAGACAGGATTATCAGGGGTGGGCATTCCTTGATAACATTGTCCACCTGGGGACCAGAGGAGGCTGAAAGAGGCAGCAGCCTCAGTGACCTTTTCTGAGGTCCTTTTATTTTTAAATGGGGAGAGGGAAGAAGTGTTCTGATCACTCACTTCAATGCATTACTTAAGGAGTAGGGCAGGCAGGATGGATGGGGATACGGGGGGAGTGGGCCACTCTCAGAGGAATAGAAGGCTACTCAAGTGGGATTGCCTTCACCCCTCAGAGGTTGGCACCTAGAGGCCTGGATGTAGTGTTTCAAGAGCATATTGAGGGCCTTTAAGCTTGTGAGGAGGGAGGCAGATCATAAGTGGATACAGTAGGTGTACATACTCAACCAGGAGAGGTCTAGATGACCTCCCTTCAGTGCTAGAGAAAAATGAAGGAGAAACAGTAAATGAAGGGGTGGAAAATAGAGGAATGTTGAGAAAAGTTATGGAAGAGAAGCCATGGTGAAACCAGAAAGGAGATGGTTAAATGGAGACCAGGTCAAGGATGTATAGGAGGTCAGGGTAGGAGACTGGTTTGGGCCCAGTAGGAGAGAAACAGGTGATCTAGGGGACTACTGTATGTGCATGAATGCCAAGAGCTTTGGACAAAAGATCAGAGCTCTGAAGGTTGTGGTGGATGAAGCAAGCCTGGACCTGGTGATGATCACAAAAACATGGACTACCCTGTACCACAACCGGGATATAACCATGTCTGAGTATACTGAGCATGGGAAGGATAGAAAGGGAGAGAGCTGGCTTACAGAATGTATATACTATATATATATATATATATATATATATACAAAAACTTTGTTAATACATCAGTTAGGGTTCTTCTACAGCAAAAAAAGTGAGGAAATTCGATTTTAGGGTTCCCACCCCTTGCACCCCACAAAAGGCATTGGGGGTGTGCATTGGGGTTATTGTCCCTAACTCTCACCCCATCCCATCTGTAAACAAGCTGAGGTGGTGCAGTGCAGGAGAATGGGGTGAGAGTTAGGACCAATGACCCCAATGCACACCCCAATGCCATTGGTGGGGTGGGTTGGGGTGGGGCAAGGGTGGGAACCTCAAAATTGAATTTCCTTGCTTTTTTCACTTTAGAAGAACCCTAACTGATGCATTAACAAAGTTTTTTGCATTGAATTTCCTTACTTTTTAGGAAAGAATAAAAAGTAGAAAGTTGTGCAAGTTGGTGGGAGCGTGGGGCCCGATGCTCCACCAAATTGTAAGTGCTGGGCCACATTACACAGCTGATGACTAGAAAGTACAGTGACAACAGCACAACCAGCCACTAAACTAATATGAATGTAGTAGAACTACAGAAAACGCTGCCCACAAAACATTAAGTGCGACACGCAATCTGTCCACAAAAAATACATTGCCTGAGATGTATACAACGCATTTCACATCTACAGGACATCCCGTCAACACCCTCTAAATTTCAAGTAGAAAGACCAAACCGTGTCCAAGATATGACATGTCAAAATTTGACATTTTCATTCGTCAGAGTGGCACAGTTCCACACCTGTTGACATTTAGCACACACACAATGATAGAAAACTTCATCCATGACACTAAGGCTAGGTATCCTATCAATTTCAAGCTACCACCACAAGCAAAATGCTTTCCGCAGAAGGTAAACTGCGCCACACCATATCTCCACGAAAAAAAAATTTCTGACACGGAAACACTGTAATTTACATCCACAGGAAATGCCATCAACACTCTCCAAATTTCAAGTGAAAAGACCAAACCGTGTCTGAGATATAACATTTTAATGTATGAGATTTTCATTCATCAGACTGGCACAGTTCCACACCTCTTGACATTTAACACACACAATGACTGAAAACTACATCCATGACACTAAGGCTAGTTGGCCTATAAATTTCAAGCCACCACCACAAGCAAAGCACTGTCCGCAACACGTAAAGTGTGTCACGCAATATCTCTGCAAAAAAAATTTCTTCGACACGTTAGCACCATAATTCACATCTACAGGACATGCCGTAAACACCCTCCAAATTTCAAATAAAAAGACCGAACCATTTACGAGATATTCAATCTGAAAGTTTGGTAAAATCTCCCTATCTATTCCATTATAAAAAAACTGGCCATCTTGTCCCACCCTCATGATCAAAGATGGTGATCAAAGAATCTCACAATCAAAGAATTTGCAGGCTCGTGATCAAAGAATTTGTAGGCTCATGAACAAAGAATAAAAACTTTTGAAATTTATAAAATTGGAAAGATTGCCATAAACCACTGCCATACTTCGACAGAAGGAAGCCCCCTGAGCAAAACCCACCCTCATTTGACTTTCTAGGGCACCCTGGGCTGAGAAAATTGACTTTTTAATCCAGCCATCTCGTCCTATCCTCACGATGCATGATCGCGATCAAAGAATCTCACGATCAAAGAATTTGCAGGCTCACGATCAAAGAATTTGCAGGGTCATGACCAAAGAATAAAAAGTTGTGTCATTTACAAAATTCAAATAATTGCGGTAAACCACCACCATGGTTCATCAGAATGAAGCCCCCTGAGTAAAACCCACCCTCGTTTGTCTTCCTAGGACACCCCTGAGCTGAGAAAATTGATTTTTTTATCTGGCCATCTCGTCCCTCGCGCGCGATGCACGATCGCGATCAAAGAATCTCGCGATCAAAGAATTTGCATGCTCGCGGTCAAAGAAATTGCTCGCTCGCAAACAAAGAGCAAGGGATGAGATGGCCAGATTTCAAAATAGTTTTTTGTAGCCCAAGGGTGCCCTATTAAGTTATACAAGTGTGGCTTTTGCTCAGGGGGCTTCACTCTGCCCCATCTGAATAAAAAAACAGTACTTTTCATTATCCCTGGTAGTCTAGCGGCCCCGTCCCCATCATAATAATGTACATAATGATGCCTGTTATCCCTGGTAGTCTAGTGTTCCCCAATGAGTATCTTATTAATATGCTTATTTTTTTATCCGTGGTAGTCTAGTCACCCCCCATGTGTGTATATTTATATATTTTTGTCATATCCCTGGTAGTCTAGTGCCCCCCCAGATCTGTACTTCATTGTCATTATTATTGATAACCCTGGTAGTCTAGCGGTCACCCCCCATCATAATAAAATAAATAAGAATGTTCCATGTCCTGGTAGTCTAGTGGTCCCCCCACCCAGCCGTGCCAGCCACCAGCACCCCCCAACCTTCCCCAGCCAGTGACTGGCACAGCCACCTCTCACCTCCACGGCCAGCTGCTGACTGTGTGTATTACCAGTGCTAATTCAAACAGGCACTGGTTACGCTGCTAATACACGCAGTCGGCGGCTGGCCATGGAGGTGAGAGAGGCAGGAATCGGTCGCCGGCTGAAGGATGGGGAAGTGCTGAAGTGGGCTGGCACAGCTGGGTGGGAAGGTGAGAGGGCCACTAGACTATCCAGGACATGGAAATCCAAATGTATTTTATTATGATGAGGGGAGGGACCGCTAGACTACCGAGGGATGTCAATAATAATGACAATGAAGTACAGATCGGGGACTAGACTACCAGGGATATGACAAAAATATATAAATAAACACACATGGGGGGGCACTAGACTACCACGGATAAAAAATAAACATATTAATAAGATACTCATTGGGGGTGACACTAGACAACCAGGGATACAGGAATCACTATGTACATCATTATGATGGGGAGGGGGCCGCTAGACTACCAGGGATAATAAAAAGTATTGTTTTTTTATTCAGATAGGGTAGAGCGAAGCCCCTTGAGCAAAACCCACCCTTATAAAACTTAATAGGGCACCCCTGGGCTACAAAAATGCGATTTAAAATCTGGCCATCTCGTCCCTCGCTCACGATCATGATCAAAGATTCTCGCAATCAAAGAATTTGCAGGCTCATGATCAAAGATCGCTAGCAAGCCGCAAACAAAGATTTTAAAAAGCTAATAACTCTATTTTTAGACCGATTTGGATGGAACCAAAGGCATGGCTCGATAGATCGGGGCCCCCTGAGTAAAACTATCCAAGTTTTACTTCAGAAGTGACCCCTGAGCTGAGATATTTGTGTTTTTCCGATCGGAAAACTGAAAACAAGATGGCGGACCTCGTGATCAAAGAATTTGAAAAATCCTTGGGGACAAACATTCTTGAACCACGAGGCTGCAAATTCTTTGACCGCTCGGCGGGACCAGATGGCCAGAACACCATTCTTTGTTTGCAAGATATACATATAAATTTTCCCTTTGACTTATAATGGGAACTTAAAAGTGCCATAACTTTTGAATGCCTTAATATTTTTTCACTAAATGAAAAGCGGCATGTTCGGCCACCAAAGCTCTTTCAAACAAGCCATCTTTCAGAGCAGCATGCCACATGATGGCCGTGCAGGACCACATTCAGAATCCCAAAAGGTGCCTCCAAAAATAGATAATTTTGCATTTTTCAGTGCTTTCGTACACAAAGACCGTCACTCTGACCAAAACACAATTTGACAGATCAAGAAATCTACCATGCCCCACCATGCGTACCAAATTTCAGGCAAATCCATTGAATGGGTCCAAAGTTATTAACGCCCAAACTTTTGACTTTAGTATGTAACTGAACACTGAACCCTAACTATAGTGGTGCGACCGCACCACTATAATATACGGAACAGTATAAAAAATTATGAGGTTGAGGATATAGGCAAAGTCAGCACACAGAAAGAAAATGACTCAGGCAATAACAGAAGGGGAAAGAAATACTAGAATAGGGGTGGTTTCTAGACCATCATCCTGAATGGAGGAAATGGGTGGGGAATTTGGGTAGGAGCTCAAAAGAGCAGCAGGGCTTGGGGAGGTGATACTACTGGGGGCTGCCTGGTCAAGACCGCGAGTACAAATACATGAAGTCAAAAACCATGTGGTCATAACAGCGATTCATGGTCCCAGAGTTGGTATATATAATCTGCAGTATGTCACATCGCAGTCTTGACATAGCGCCTTCTGGGGGACTTTCGCATGCCAGATGTAGAATGGGGGATCCCAGGAAAAGTAACTGCAAAAAGCCAAGAGCTGGTAGAAGTCTTTCAGGATGCATTCCTAGTATAGAGAATAGAAGGGCTTACTACAGAGGAAGCTATTCAATACGGAAAGTGTGATGGAGGTAATGGTGCTTGATCCACAGAGAACCAGTGACCATCAGACAGTTTGGTTCAGTGTTAAACTTGAGGCAGAGTGAAAATAGTCCCAAACTAAAGTCCTGGACTTTTGGAGTACTGATTTTCGAAGTGGAAACCAAAAGAGGGTTAAAGTGGTAGAAGAAGTGAAAGCCAAATGGGAATTGATAAAAAGTCGCATATCTTTGTGTAAGGTAATCAGTAAGAAGAAGAGAGGTAAAAAACCATTATGGCTCACAAAGAAAATAGGAGACACCATGAGAGCTAAGAAAAGGGCATTTAATAATTCAGAATCAGCCAAAAGAGGGGGACAGAGCAGGGTTTTATGGAAAGATGAATGAGGCTAACAGGATAGTGAGGGGACTAAGGCAGACACAGAAGTAAGAATTGCAGAAGGTATAATGAAGGGAAATAAAACCTTTTTTCATTGCATAACAGGAAGACAACGGAAAGAATAGTCAAGTGAACTAAGGAGAGGAGTGGGAAGAGGAAGATAAAGGTATGGCAGATATTCTGAACAGATATATGCACTCATTGTTCACAGGGGAGGACAAGGAGCCAATGCCTGACTGTGCCAAAAGGTCTGGGGGTAGAGTAGTCAGTGTGGATCCCATTGTATTTAACAGGGTGCTAGAGGGCTTAAGTGCACTTGAAGTCAATAAGTCCATGGGCACAAATGGGCTACATCCCCATGTGCTTAAGAAGATTGGGCAGATCCTAGTTGAACTGTTAGCTGAGTCATTTAGTGGCTTACTTACAACAGAGACAGTATGCAGGAACTGGAGAATGGCAAATGTAGTTTCCCTACACAAAAGCAGTAGCAGGGATAATCTGGGGAACTACACACCCATCAGCCTAATGTTTGTGGTAGGTAAACTGCTAGTGACCATAATAACAAAATGGATAGTAAGTTTCCTGAAATTGAATTACCTGTGTCACAAACGCACTCAGCAGGTCAGGCCCTTTGCTCCCACAGTGCCATCCTCCGATCGCAGTATTGTGAACAGGTAACAGAACAGGGTAACCCTCCTGTCTACTTGTGGGTCCAAATCACCTTTATTATCAAGTTCTGGGGGGATTCACACTGTGAACCTTATGCTAGCATACCCTAATGTACAGGCTCAGATAATCTGCTCTTCAGGGGGATGCCAGATATCTTTCGCCTAAGGGCACCTAACCAGGTATCCAAAATGAACCCTTAAAACTCTATAAAAGACCTTAGGTATATTCTTACCTTTTCCCAGTTTGATAACACCATCAAGCTTATGAACAGTTTTTGTCAGTCTTAACCCTCCATACATCACATGCAAAGGAAAGAAACTTGGAAGACACACCCAGGCAGTCTCTAGAATAAAGGGTTTACTTAAAAATGGATAAAAATATGTAAAATGTAAACACAGAACGCTATATCACAAAGCATACAATCACTTAAAAGAAAACAAGGAAAAGTACAAACTAAAACTCCTACCACAATACAATTAGACTTTTTCTATCTAATGTATTACCTCTATAAGTGCTTTAGTTAGTTCTTGTTTCTTAAGAGTCCAAAAAGAAATGTCACTAAGATCAGACACAGGCCTAGGTTAAACTGTATCTCTCTCCACGCCTTCTGTGTCATCTAGCTCCTCCTTTTAGAATATACAAATGATACAAACACTGATCTTCCTGTCAGGAGATATTTTAAATACTGTGACTTCAGCAGAAACTAATTTCCCAAATTATAACATTCTTTAATCAACATTTTCTTTGACCTTGTGTGATTTCCTGTTCCCAAGCAGGTCAAAGATTTTACAACTTTTCACACCATGGTGCTATAACATGTTTTTCCTCAAAGACATTATAACATTTTATGATCCCTACATACTGACAGCTGGGACAGTTCTAATTAAGTTTCTCTGGTCATTTACCTCCTGGTTTCATGTTAATATGTACTGTAGCTGAAACCTTGGGGGGGGGGCACCCATCCCACAGGCTGTCTCGTGAAAGACACTCACATACCACATTCTATATGCAAATATCATAGAGCAATCATAAGCAGCTGGCCAAGCATCACAATCTGCAGGAAAAAAGACAACCTGTGTTTGCAGAGAAGGGTTGTCAGACAATTCTGGTTGATTCCCTTATTTGGATGACAAAGGCAAGTGGACAAGGCATAGGCAGTAGACATACTGTACCTTGACTTAAGTAAATCAATCAGTTCCTTCAAGAATGTACAGTTGGTTAAGAAAATTCAAGAACTAGGAATTGAAGAGAATTACTATGCGGGTGGAAAATTGGTTCAGTGCCAGGACCCAAATGGTGATAATAAATGGGGAGTTCTCCAGGGTCCGGGCAGTCACTAGTGGGTGTCACAGAGATTGGTCTTGCAACTTTTCCTCTTCAACATCTTTAACTGTGACATAAGGGCAGGAATTCAAAGCAAGATATGCTTGTTAGAAGATGATACTCACATCTCTGTCCAGGTGGATAGTGAAGAGGGTGTCAAAATTATGAAACAGGATCTGGTAGACTGGAAAGGTTGCCAAAAGTATGGTCGTTAGAATCTAATGTTAAGAAGTTCAAGGTGATTTATATGGGGCAAAAAATCCTAGCACTTTATATAGAATGGAGGAGGTAGTAGTGGAAACCACTACAGAGGAAAAGGGAGTAAAAATGTCAAACAGTCTGAGGCCTCAGCACAATGCAATAGGGCAAGCAGTAAGATAAATAGGATTTTGGGATGCATAGCAAGTGGAATCACCAGCAGGAAAAACAAGGTGCTACTAGCACTGTATACTGTAAGTAACTAGTTCATCCTCGCCTGGGGAGCTGTGTGCAGTTTTGGAGTACACATCTAAAGCAGGACATGGGCAAAGTGGAGTCATTGCAGAAAAGGGTAAGCAAGATGCTCCAGGGACTGTAGGAAGGGATGTATGAGGAGAGGTTGGCAGATCTGAACATATACACACTTGTGGTGAGAAAGGAGAGCAGTGACATCACCGAAACATATAAATACCCCCACAGGATAAATAAAGTAGGAATTGTCCAGACTGAAAGGGAACACAAACACCAGGAGCAACTCCATGAAGCTGGCAGGAGGCAAATATAAGAGACATGCCACTAAGTACTTTTTCACTGACAGGGTAGAAGAGGGGTAGAATAGGCTGCCAGAGGAGACAGTCTGTGCAAAATCAAGTGGGGGGGGATTCAAACAAGGGTGGGACAGAAACAAGGCTTGGAAAAGACCAAGTAAGAAAGGGAAGGGGAAAGAGGAGAGTGAAGTGCCTGTAGGGCTCTTTCATTCAACATTAATTAAGTAGGGATGGGCAGACACAATAGGCCAAAGTGCCTTTTTCTGCCAACAGATTGTATGTTAGTGCTTCTCTTTCTATGACCTATTGAATCACCCTGCAATAGCAAACAACATTACTCCGCTGCTATTTTATGACAGCAGCTTAATGAACCACCCGTATTAAGTGCTGAAAGGCCATTCATAGGATGCTTTAAACACTCTTTCAACACCTGGCTACAAAGACCTGTGGAATGTTCCAGACGCTCTAACAGAGCATAACATTACTGCCTTACATTTGGTATGCAGGTCAACACACAGAAACAAATAACTAATAATCAGTAATATATAGAATAATGTATGGGGTGTTTCACATTATGATTTTTTTTTTACATCTGAGGTGTGTGATATTACATAAACCTCAGATGTGTAAAACAATTAATGATGTCAACACCCCATATTTTATTTTTTTATAATTGCTGTTTTTTACTAGAAATAAAATGTAGCTGTAAAAGCATTGCTTAAGTCTAAAGAATGTATTTGCGTTATCATTTACTGTCTTTAATGATGAACATATTACATGAATGCAAACATTTATGCATTGTGGAAAAAATCAAAAAAACATACTTATGCAAATTTATTTTTGGTTGGGGGGGGGGGTTCATTCTGAAAATGTGACTGAAAATGTGTGGTGTAACCTGAACCACACACCAAAAAGAAAAGTAAGTCCACTAAGAAATGTTTTTATTTTCTAGTATGGTACTTCACAAACATTGTGATAGTTGTTAGTTTAAAGGCTTTTCATACTGAGAGCAGAGGCTTTGTAGTGTGCAACTATAAGAAATGGTGACCTGTTTTGTGTGGCTTAAAAGTGTACGAGGAAAAGGTGTTTTCCTTGCTTGAAAGGGTTTGATTGACAGCTATGATATAATAACCAGCTGGTTAATGTGGTGACAGCTGATTATTATGGCGTTTAAAAGTACTGCCAACCCAGTGTTTGAATAGCCTAACTAGTAATTATACAAAAATAAAGTTATTTGCATCTGTAAAGGTCATGTTGTCACATGAGCATTCATGGCAAGGTTAATAAACCTGGTTTCACCCCTGACACATACGCTATAGCTGGCAGAAGGGACACTAATGCTGCCATTTGTATTAATGAATGTCAGATTGACTGATCTTAAACAATATTCATTCATTAAGTGTATTCAAAAACAATCAGAAAGCCTTTTAGCCAAGCTCATTTACAATTCAAAGCATCCAAAGTAAGTGCAGGTACAGTACACTACAGTGTTACTTTTATACAACAGAGATGGCCAGAGTGTTTCAGTAACAGTTAAAGACAAGCAGAAGATGTAATATCAGTCAAAGGCACACAGACATTAAAATCAATTTGCTGGTAACATAGTATGCAATATAAATTGGTGTTTTGTCAAAACTTGTGTCAAAAAGGAGCTAATAAATTATGTATATAGCACACACAGACTGAAGGTACAGCCCAATTTTGGACTTTCTACAATTAGTTAAAAGCAACCTTTACTATGCTGTTTAATGAATTATATCAATTTAAAGTGTAATTAGACAAGGAATCTCAATTTCTCCTTACATTTTCTCTAGTAAATTAACCATATACACAGCAGGTGAAACACAATGAAGAGATTAAAGGCTCACAAATTTGGTTTCATGTTAATGATATGCTGTGCAATGTAAACAAGGTAGTAACCTCAATGGATAATTTGGCAAACTGGGTAAATGAATATGGGAAAATCTTCATTTATAAGCTGTGAGGATAACACTATGTAGGCAAAACAAACCTACTGATATATAGAGGTGGGCGAAGTGGCCAAAATCCGCTACGCGAAGCAATTCATGTATTAAGGCAGAATCCACAAAGTAATCTGCAATGCTAAGCAGAGTACTCCACTTTATATTAAGGATTGTGAAGTCTATTGGAAACAATGACTTTGCATTACTCTGCCTTTCCACAACCACTTCTACATCAATTTTAATGCGAAGTACATTGAAATCAATGTACTTCGCATCACTCTGCCTTGTTGGTTAGCTTCAAGGCAAATTTTGCAGTGGTTCATGGGA
The DNA here is from genome assembly GCA_016271365.2 of Neoceratodus forsteri. Classification (NCBI taxonomy): domain Eukaryota; kingdom Metazoa; phylum Chordata; order Ceratodontiformes; family Ceratodontidae; genus Neoceratodus; species Neoceratodus forsteri. The sequence goes on from CM057456.1 coordinate 1,877,705,767, forward strand.
TTGCAGGTCACATGGGTTCTAGATTGTTCTGCCCAGCCTCAGTTCTGTGTAGTGTGTTTGTGTAGTGGTAGCTAGAGACAGTTTGATGTCAGAGCTCTAAGATTCAAACCCTCTAAAAGCTATTCAAAAAGACTTTTTGAGCCTTTTTTTTTTTTGCTCAAAATTTAGTACATCGATTGTAGGAAACTTTCCTGTCCTCATATCATCGAGTGTTTATTGTTTGTGTGTGGATTTTGAATATAATTTACAACATTCAGTCTGTGTACTGACAGACACTTGAAGTGTGCATGGGAGAGGGTGCATCTGTATTGGAGGTAGATTAACTGGGAGAAAGGCAGTCTTTCTGTTTTGGTTATATTTTTCTTGTATAACTATGTTCATGTACATACAGTAATATTTTCAGTCATTTTTGACATTTTTTTGCTGATTGTTGTGGTGCAGTACATAATTTCAGTTTGTTTAAAAGATTTGGTTATATTACTGAAGTTTTCAATTTGCTGAGCATTACCTGTAGTGTGTGTATGAGTGTGCGTGACAAGTGCCTTCAAATCAGACATATTTTACTGTGCCACACAGTAATTGAAGGACTGTGAACCTGCTATCCGTCTGCATTATTTTGTGCTTCTTTGTGGTATCTTGGTAGTGGATTGTTACTGCATTGCACTGCCCCCCTCCGAACTGACAAAAGGTATTCTTTTCCAGATTTGGATTTGTGACTTGTGAACACTGGTTAAGATGTTGTTGTGCCTTTGCATCTGCATCTCTTGAGTGCACAGTACAATCTTAATCTGTGTGTGCATTTGCATCTGTTTAGTGCCCAATCTCCATCTGCAAGCCACAGTTGTTTTTTGGCTTCCCATCCACCGGCCCAGACTGAAAGTTCAGAAATCTAAATTTGTTTAGAATTTTCTTGGTGATCCCCAAAAATGCCTGCAAAGTGATGTGCAAGCAAAGCTGTTTCTGGCCATGGCACTGCTGCCAGTAGCAAGATTGGTCATGGGCAGAGTAGTACACAGAAGTGCATAGCTGATGTCAGTAAAGGGAATTCTCCATCAATGTTTTTTGCAGTGCAATCTGTTGCATCTCTGATAGTTGGAGGAGATGATGTTGTCCCTGCTGGTGGTGTTAGTGCAGTTCTTGCTGGCATGAGTATTGCTGCCCCATGTTCCACTTCTGACCACTTAACCATTTTAGTGGGGCCCCCTAATGAAGGCCTAACCACCGAACCACAGGGGTCATTTGTGTGACTTGTTTTGCCATCAATGAATTTGCACTAGCAGTGAACATTTTTTTTCTTGGCATTTATTCATCTGGAGTGCTGGCTTTCTGGTTTTGTTAAGTAGGACTATAATGAGGGCAAGCATACCACTTTTGTACTTTATTTTATTTCAGCTGTTTTGGGGCATGGTTCTTACAATTTTTGTGATGTAAACAAGGTTATGCAAAAGAAAGTTGGAACACACACTTAACATTATACACATAACAGTGCACAATGTGGGGGGCTAACAACAACAAAAATGGACAGTGACCTGTGTCAGATGACCTAAAAGTATGCAAGAAATGTGATAAGGCAGTAAGGAGGGCTGGGGGTATACTGGGATGCATTGGGAGCCATCACATTAAAATGAAGTCCAAACATGGATGTTCTTATCCCTATGTACATATATTTGGTAAGACCTCATCTTAGGCACAGCGTGCAGTGATGACAGCATATCTTTGCAAGGATATACACAGGACAGAGGCTATACAAAGGAAGGCAACTAAAATGTTGAAGGGCATGCACCAGAATGAAGCCAGTTGAAGAGACACTAAATGACATTACATATAAATGCAAGGAAGGGGGGATGACAGAAATGATCAAGTACTGAAAGGGAATCAGCTATGTACAAGAGGGTAGCATAATCCAGAAAAGAGATGTGCATGAAGAAGGGCCCAAAATTTGAAGATGGGGGGGGGGAGGATCTGGGGGAACATCAGGAACTATTTTTTCACATAGAGTGTGGTGGGTGCAAGGACAAACTAAAACTAATGATCAACGTTCCGATTGGACAGCAGCAGTTGAAGCATCCCCATAATTTGTAGCTAGTGCCCCTCAATTTGCTCCAACTACTGCTCAATGTTGTCAAGACGGTGGTTAACTCACTCCACATCAGGCCCAAATCGGCCTGTGTGGCAGGTAGTAAGACAGGGTTGCCACCATCTCCTGCTGCAGTCAGGTTGTGGTGGTGGAGCAGCCAGTTGGTCCATGGCCCTCCCCCACTTCACACCACCACACGCAGGTGGATGCCATGCTGCCCCCTCTTCCCCAGCAGAGCCAGCAGGTGCATTACTGCCCTGTTCTGCAACCTTGGCCTGCCACTGTACATGGTGGTGGTTATACAGGTGGGTGCACTGACCATCTGTGCCAGGGTGAGTTCCTTTGAGGCCACGGCGCACCTCCACACCACACAGATTACATTTCACTACGCTGTTGTCCCCAAGCAGTGTAGTTAAGAACTCCCACACTAATGAGGTGCGGGGAAGACCAGGCATATGCAGGGGAGGCCCCAAGTGTTGTTGGAGCCAGGGTCTGTTGCTGCACAATTGCGGCCAGGGGTGACCTAGACTGTGTAAGCCATGTGATGTGTGTGGGCTGCCTATAAATTCTCACTCCGCCTTTAAAGCGAAGTAAGGTAGAGTGATCAACGCAAAGTCATTATCAGCAGTATCACAAGGCAAAGTGGCAAAGTTGCAGTTTTTAATGGCCAGTTTGCGTAGTCTGAAAATAACGAGATGTGGGCTACTTCACAGGCAGAATTTAACTTCGCTGCATCTCTACTGTTATATGGCCTGGTAAGTGAAATATTGTTGAAACAGTGGTTATAACTGGAAGGATATTTGTCCAGTCTGAAATATTTGGAAACTTATGTAACCTAAACCACAAGACACATGGGGCAGGTTTTTCAAAACCTGAGGTAGCTTCCTGATGGTCTCCACACAATTTTATATGAAAATGTCTACCTTTCTGATGTAGTTGTGATGATCTGTGGAATAAGCAAACCATATGCAGTCTGCCACATACCACAGTAAAGCTCGCAAAACTCATGCGGCTTTGAGAAGAAGATATGAGAGTCTTGGCCCCAATCAGGAGAATGATGACAATGCATAACAGGCATCTGCATCCTCATTCTCCCTTTCAAAAATCCTGATCATGCTGCGTAAAATAATTATAACTTTTTGGGTAAGATGAAAATTCATTTTGAGTATAAATATCAATACCAAAGACCTGTTCATTTTGTTTTCTGGTAGTGGGGATCATGAACGTAGAATAATTGGAAATATCTGATAAAATTATAATTTGTACTGGAGAAACAGGAATAGGTATTTCTAGATCAGATACTTTGTTTAGACAACAAAAAGAGGAAATTAAGTCATACGGTATGTTGGGCATCAACACCAATGATTCACAAGATGGCCACTAATCTGGGCAGGCTGCTAGTGGGGGAGCTCCTTGCACTAACCTGATATCAGTCTCTTATGCTTGTTTATTTTGATAGCTACATTAAATTACTGTTACTTACTTTTTTTGGTTTTCCAGTACATTCACTCACCCGTTATTGTTTTGTTTTGTTCATTTTTAGTGGTGTAACCAGCCCCATGTCACTTTGTACCTGCTTGTGTGGCACACTGTGTGTTAGTATCATTTCACACTTTGATTTGCATTCTAAATCTTGTTGTAATTCATGTTGCAGTTCCTCTTTTCCTTTGTTGTATCTACCCACTTTGTTTGCACCCCCGGGTCGCACCCAGAAATGAGCCTCGGCTCAGTGTGCTTTTCCCAGCTATCAACTTTTAAATAAATAAATAAATGTGATTCCTCCAGTCATTTGGTCCTGGGAGACTTTAATGTCTGGCCTGATGATGGGGTATCACAATTTGCTACTAAATTACCCCAGGTGTTGTCAGCACTGGACCTCATGCAGGTTGTTTCCTTGGTGACCCATGAACATGGCCACACCTTGGACCTGATGTTTGTACTGGGACTCTACATAATGAATTTCAATTCTTTGACAAACGAACCATGCACAAGGTAACCGTGGTGCATTCAGCCAGGCAAATACTAGTACACAAAAAAGCTGAAGCACACACTAGCCCCAGTATTAATAAGATCCAGAGCATATGTTTGGAAAAAATAATGCCTTTATTGCATCAATAAAAACCACTTGACGCGTTTCAGATAAGGTCCTTTATCAAAAGCTAAAACATACCACACACCACAGCTTTTAAATACCCAAACACCCATGACAAAACCATGATGAAATTCAAAATTATTGGTGCATCAATCAGTCAATATAAACTAGAATATTAACTCTTTGTGATACCTTAACATATTTGATAGAAAAACAGTAAACTGAAATCAAAGAATGGATTTATCTACTTTCTAAATATGGTTTCAATTCCAAGTGTGCATTGATACCAGGCTTCTTATATTCATGTAGACGTAAGATCCATTCATTTTCTTTTTTCAAGATTTTATTACGATAATTACCACCTCTTAATCCATGTAAAACTTTCTCTATTCCTAAAAATTTGAACTCATGTATTTCTGATGTTTCCCTGTATTCAAAAACATGTGCTGCCGTTGCATATGTTAGATCCTGTTTATGTATTGCTCTAACATACTCCAAAACTCTAACTTTAAACACTCTCTCTGTTTTACCTACATAGAAGGCTCCACATTTACATTGCGCTAAATAAATGACACCCTGGGTATTACAAGTGATCAATTGTCTAATATCAAAAGTTTTTGTTGGTCTAGTACTAACACTAAACTCCTTTTCTTTTAAAACATGACCACATGAGCTACAATTTCTGCACTGTACACACCCTGTAAAGTTTTCAAACCAATTGTTAGTGTGTTTCACTTTAGTCGTAAAATGGCTTTTTACCAGGGTGTCCTTTAAGGTAGGTGCATGTCTAAAGGTAAAAATAGGTGCCTGAGCTGACACTCCATGTAAACCAGATTCAGCTGTGAGTACTTGCCAGTGTTTATTAATTATTTGTCTAATCTCTTGGCTTTGCGAGCTATATGTGGTTACAAAATAAAACCTTTGGTTATTTCCAGATGTCTGTTTTTTATCCAAAAGCAAATCCTTTCTATCGACTACAGCAGCAGCTTGATATCCCTTATCAATAACTGCTGCTTTGTAGCCCCTATTGCTCAGTCGATCTTTTAAAGCCAAAGCTTCCATTTCATAATCAGCTTCTCTACTGCAATTACGCTTTAATCGAAGGAACTGCCCCTTAGGAATATTCTCTTTTGTATGTAGTGGGTGAAAACTTGTGGCAAACAGTAAGGTGTTACCATCTGTGGGTTTTCTAAACAAATTAGTGCTAACTCTACCTTCTTTATCACGACTGATCTGTACATCTAAATAATTCACTGATTTCAAACTCAAATTATGTGAAAATTTTAAATGTGGATTCGTGCTGTGCAGAAAATCTACAAATTCTTCTAACATTCTACCATTTCCTTTCCAAATTAATATGATGTCATCAATAAAACGTTTCCACAACAAAATATTATAAAAAAATGGATTTTTGTTATTATTAAAAATCACATCATATTCCCATTGACCTACATACAAATTAGCCACTGATGGGGCACAAGTGGCCCCCGTAGCTGTTCCTTTTATTTGCCTATAAATAGTCCCTTCGAAAACAAAAATGCTTTTAGTTAACACATGTTCAAGAAACTTTGAAAGAAATGCAATTTCTTCATCTGTTTTTATCCTAGATGCATTCAAAAAATAAGCTACAGAATCCATCGCTCCTTCGTGAGGGACATTCGTATAGAGTGCCTCAATGTCGAGTGTAACCAGCAGACAATCTTCACCTATAGATACCTCATCTACGGTATCATCAATACAAGTTTTGTATTCCCACATAGGGTCAGATCTCAATTTCACATAAAATTTTCATATAATTTGAGCCTGGAATCAGTGAATTATTTAGATGTACAGATCAGTCGTGATAAAGAAGGTAGAGTTAGCACTAATTTGTTTAGAAAACCCACAGATGGTAACACCTTACTGTTTGCCACAAGTTGTCACCCACTACATACAAAAGAGAATATTCCTAAGGGGCAGTTCCTTCGATTAAAGCGTAATTGCAGTAGAGAAGCTGATTATGAAATGGAAGCTTTGGCTTTAAAAGATCGATTGAGCAATAGGAGTACAAAGCAGCAGTTATTGATAAGGATATCAAGCTGCTGCTGTAGTTGATAGAAAGGATTTGCTTTTGATAAAAACAGACATCTGGAGATAACCAAAGGTTTTATTTTGTAACCACATATAGCTCGCAGCCAAGAGATTAGACAAATAATTAATAAACACTGGCAAGTACTACAACTGAATCTGGTTTATATGAGGTGTCAGCTCAGGCACCTATTTTACCTTTAGACATGCACCTACCTTAAAGGACACCCTGGTAAAAAGCCATTTTACGACTAAAGTGAAACACACCAACAATTGGTTTGAAAACTTTACAGGGTGTGTACAGTGCAGAAATTGTAGCGCATGTGATCATGTTTTAAAAGAAAAGGAGTTTAGTGTTAGTACTAGACCAACAAAAACTTTTGATATTAGACAATTGATCACTTGTAATACCCAGGGTGTCATTTATTTAGCGCAATGTAAATGTGGAGCCTTCTATGTAGGTAAAACAGAGAGAGCGTTTAAAGTTAGAGTTTTGGAGCATGTTAGAGCAATACATAAACAGGATCTAACATATGCAACGGCAGCACATGTTTTTGAATACAGGGATACATCGGAAATACATGAGTTTAAATTTTTAGGAATAGAGAAAGTTTTACATGGATTAAGAGGTGGTAATTATCGTAATAAAATCTTGAAAAAAGAAAATGAATGGATCTTACGTCTACATGCATATAAGAAGCCTGGTATCAATGCACACTTGGAATTGAAACCATATTTAGAAAGTAGATAAATCCATTCTTTGATTTCAGTTTACTGTTTTTGTATCAAATATTTTAAGGTATCACAAAGAGTTAATATTCTAGTTTATATTGACTGATTGATGCACCAATGATTTTGAATATTGTCATGGTTTTGTCATGGGTGTTTGGATATTTAAAAGCTGTGGTGTGTGGTATGTTTTAGCTTTTGATAAAGGACCTTGTCCGAAACGCGTCAAGCGGTTTTTATTGATGCAATAAAGGCATTATTTTTTCCAAACATATGCTCTGGATCTTATTAATACTGGGGCTAGTGTGTGCTTCAGGTTTTTTGTATAATGAATTTCAAAGTTGCTCTGATTGCTTAGTGAGATCATTTTGCAATACAATTCCAGTTCAGGCCCCCTGCTTGTCTCCCTCCAATGTGGCAATGGTTCAGTACTACCCTAAATGCAACCCGATCCCAAACAAGTTTCTGGTAGTACTGGAAATCTTGAACATGGTGCCTGCCTCCACAGCAGTCAACATGACTGGAAAGTGCTATATAAAAGCTATTTCACTGTTGTCCACCCCTAGCACCACTCCATATCTGCCCTCTGGTCTTCTGCTGAAGCTGGTTGTGTTATGACAATGAGCTGAAGTGGTTGAAGGTGCTGGGGCAGAAACTGGAGCATTCCTGGCTGAGGCTGCTTTCAATGGAACACAGGCAAGCTCTTTGGACCCACTATGGGGTGTATCTGAGGGTATCACCCAGAAGACGACAGTTCCTGTCAGTGCTGATTGCAGCAGGAAAGACTGACGATCGTAGCTCTTTTACACTGTTGACAGACTTTTACATCCTGCCTGTCTGCAGTCTATATGGGCTGTTTCCAGGGTCTTTCTTGTATGACAAAATGTCCTTCATCACAGCAGTGATCTCTTGAAGATGGATTGTTCCCAACAGTGGAGGATGATTTGCTTGAAGGTACAGTAGTACTCTGGATAGATTTAAATCAGTTCTGGATCTCAAGTAATCTTTTCACTGCAGTCAACCTACTGTATTTTGGACCCATGCCCTACTTGACTGTTGGTGGGCAGTCAGAAGGCCCTGGTTCCAGTAATAGCCAATATTATCTGGGTTTCTCTGGGGCAGGGATATTTTTTGCTGCGTTGAAGAATGTAGTGGTGGATCCTCTTCGCAACCAACCATCTCTGGACCCAGAGATCCTGGCTAATTACAGGTTTGTCCCTTTTCTATGGAAGGCACTTAAGAAGTTGGTAGATTTACAGCTCGAGGCCCACCTGTCATGTTATGATATTCACAAGTCTTTCAACACAAATTTCAAATCCTGACACAGCAGAGACTACTCTAGTAAAAGTACTGAATGATCTCTTCCTAGCATGGGATCAAGGAGAATACTCTATGGTGATCCTTCTTGAGCTCTCCTCAGCATTTGATATTGTGGATCACTGAGTCCTGACTGCTGACCTGATGAAGTATTGAGGACTCACCGGAATAGTACTGCATTTGTTTGAGTAGTTCCTTACCAACAAGACTCAGTGGGTGACAGTGGGAACATTTTCCACAGGGGTAACTGAAGTGCCCTGTAGCATTCCTCAAAGCTTGCTCTTGTCCCCAGTGTTATTAGTGGTGTCATTCAGCCCTTGTGGGAGATCTTGAGATGGTACAACTTGGGGTTTCACTGTTATGCAGATCACATCCAACTGTGTATTAATAGGTTAGACAGATTCAAAACTCCATTCATGTTAAATAAAATTTCAGTTTATTAACCAAATCAGTATGCCATCATGTGTCCAAAACATGCCAGCATTTCATGACCCTGGGGCAACTTCCTCAGCACCTGCCATGGTCTTCTGAATAGTTTTGCCATAACATACTACCCTCAATAGGGACTTGATTGCTTCAAATTCTGTCCTGCATATAAGGCTTTCTCAGAAGCTCCTGTCTTTTATATAACTCTTGTGTGCACTTTCATAGAATTTTCATTTGATAATATATATTGTGGCATCAGGAGCTTCTCACTACCTTGCAAGAGTACCCAGTTTCACCTCGCTGTTGCACCAGATCGAGGGGACTCCATCACTGTGATTAATTGATGCTTATTTAAATGGAGCAGTTGGATGGCTGCCAGCTGGGTTAACTTTAGTCAAGGTAAGATAGAGCTGATATTTATAGAACCAACATCTCAGAAGATGGCAAAGAAGAGGAATAGGATCACCCTGCCATCTCTGGGTGACACAAACCTCCAATCTGTGGAAAGAGTTAAAAATCTGGGGATCATAGTGGATGACAAGCTGCCTCAGGTATTCCATTTGGCAGCAGTAGTTCACTGTGGCTTCTTCCATCTGAGAAACATCACCCTGTTGAAGTCTTATTTATTTTATTTTGCTAAGCAGGTAAATCACTCGTAGCAAATGGTCCTTTTTCAGGTGTGACCTGGAGATGTAAAAACAACAGCCAGTAGAGGTTACAAAATAAAAATCACAGTACAGTACAGATATACAATGATGCAATATGCAGGTTCAATTATACATATATTCGCACCCACTGATGCAATATTTAAAACAGTGCCAATTTCACTTGACCAGTTAAAACGTTTTTTAAGTTACTTTTAAGTGTGACATGACTATCAACAAACCACAAAGACATATCTTCAGTATGATGGCCTGAGTGTGGTGCGTGCCTTTCTGACATCATATCTCAACCACTGTAATGCTCTTTATCTGTGATGTTTGGAAGGTTTGGTGCATTACCTCCAGCTGGTACAGAATGCCACAGTAAGGCTGATATCTAGTACAAGCACTCCCAATCATATAGATAGACAGACAGACAGATAGATATTTTATTTATAAAGCACCCAATTCCTGGGACTCTGAGCGCTGTACAAAACAACAATATAATTATCCAAAAATTAAAATCATACAAGTTAACACATTTACGTACAACAATTATAATAAATATAGATTGTCATATAAATTGTCATTCCATAATCAAAAGTCTAAGAATGCCTGTTGGAACAGATGCCTTTTTTGACCCCTTTTTAAAGGCTTCTGCTGAGGGGGCCCTCCTCAAATACTCTGGTAAGGAGTTCCACAGGGTAGGTGATTCCTATGCTGTGTGATTGCACTGGCCTACAGTCAAATGGTGCACCTCTTCAAAATTTGCTTGATGGTTTTCAAGGCCCTGCATAGGATGGGTCCTGTCAACATTAAAGAGATTTACCTAGATTTTTTTTATTGCAGTATCACTTACATTATTAGATACTTTATGCCATCGAAAGTAAGTCCTTGTCATTTTTATAATTTTATGCTGTGCCTGCATTTAGGTAGAAAGGATTGAAATTTGGCCCTGACAAGGTGGCCAGCTGATCCCTTCCACTTTCCAATTCCCCTTGGAATGCCTATGAGCTCACTATGTAATGATGTGAAGCGAGGGAGAGTATGTGGGTGAGCCCCACTAAAGTCTATGGGGGCCAAATTTCATTACTATTTAATGCATAATGATGGCCAGTTGCAGATTAAAGAAGGTCACTGCTCGACTCACAAGATCTATGTTAGTGAAGCAGAGGCCTTCATTAATATCCAGCTAACCATCATTATGCATTAAATAGTAATGACATTCCCCCCCCCCCGACTTCAACAGAGCATGCTCACACACTCTCCCTTGCTTCACATTATTACAAGCTGAGTGCAGGGTGTGCCAGAGGAATGGGGAAGTAAAAGGGATTGTCTGACCACCTTGTCAGGGCCAAATTATGATCCCTTCTCCTAAATACCGGTGCAGCATAAAACTATAAACATGACAAGGACTTACTTTCACCAGCATAAGGTACCTAATAATAATGTAAGTGACACTGGAAACGTGGCAAATCACTTTAAAGATCTTCTGCACCCACACATGTGCTTCATATCATGTCCCCCCCCCCGGTCCACCAGGGAGAATCTTTTCGAAGTTCTACAAATGCATTTGAAGTCATCAGGGGACAGAGCTTTTGTTGTGGCTGCCCCCCCTTCCCCAGCTGTGAAACTGTCTCCCACCTCAGCTGCATCATATTTCCTCAGTTTAGGCCTTCAAAAAGGCTCTGAAAACTTAACTCTTTTTCCTTGGCCTTTTTATGATGCAGGCTAAACTGTTTTAATATACAGTACTTGGTATGTTTTAGTGTTGTAACTTATCCTTTTAATTCATTGATGTTTGTTTTATCCTTCTTTAATTGTGCTTTGATGTGTGGAACCTTGAGCCCTTGGGATTAAGAGCGATACACATTTATTTATTTATTTATTTATTTGTTCAGGCAAACACATTTGAACTTAAGACAGCCTATTTACAAAGGTTCCATATCATCAGTACAGTGATCTACTTACAACAAATGTCAAGTACAAAGAGCACAGCATTGATTCGGATCAACAACAACAAAGTAAACACGTTTTCAATGCAGTGTATTGGTACAAAACTTTCATGTACCATTGAGGATCACACAGTTTGCGTTGTCAATAAAAAGATAAGATAAATGGGGAGAGGTGGCAAGTGTAAAGGGAATAGGCAGCTAATAGGAGCAAATAAAATACGATTGATTTAATAAGTTGGTATAATATTGGAAGGAAAATGGTCTGGTACGATCTCCTGACTCCCAAATTACCGACAGTCATTAGCCCGTATTCAAGTTCCTGACCAGTACTGTGTCCTGACGTTCATCTCACTGCTCGATCAGTTTCCTGACCGAATGACGGACTGCAGGCAGATGAGAGAAAACAGAGTAAAAGAAATAAAGAAAACAACAGGATGCAATGAACATTTGTAAAGAGTACTCGGAGCCTACAAAATCACACTATCCATCAAACTTTGTAAGAAAAGTCTGAGCTAACTGGTGACTTGACAACACTGGCAGTACTGTCAAGTCTGACGATGAAGACAAAGACTGGGTGACAAACATCCAAGATAGAAGCTCAAGTCTGTCCTTTCGTGGAGTTAGGGGATTTCCAGGAGACTCACACTGAAGCACGTTTTAGGTGGAAATAAATTTGAAAAATATTTAGGCAGTTCCACTTGAGCTTCAACAGCTGACTGAAAATGATTTTCGCCTACCAATGTTGTGACTGATAAGATTACTGGGTACCGGAGATGAAAATGTATGCCGGCAACAAACAGTTTTCTTTTGATGTCCCTGTAGGCTTGTGGTTTACCTCAAATGCCAGGACTCAAATCAGTAGAAATGAAGATGCAGGTTCCTTCTCACCCACCATTTTTGTTTTTGCTCCTTGATTCTTACCAAAATGTACATTTTATTACACAAGTGGAGCAGCCTAAAGATCATAATGCACAGTTTATCTCCCAGGTTTGAAGGAGGTTTTAGAGATTGGTGCATCTATTCTATTATGTATGTTCATTTTATTACAGAAGTTGAGCAGCCTAAAGATAATAATGCACAGTTTGTCTCCTAGGTTTGAAGGAGGCTTTCGAGATTGGTCCACCTATTCTATTATGTATGTAGTGCCATAAGGTGATGGACCAGCCAGTTTTTCCAGTAATTTGTGTCCATGCCTTCTGCTTGTTCTTGGACCCCTGATATAATAAGATTATTCCTCTTGCTGCAAGCTTCTTGGTTGTCGATTTTCTCTTCCAAATGTGTGAGCTTGTGTGTAGATCAACTAATTGGGAATATTATTCTCGAGCCAAGCATTGTAAACCCTAATTGCTAAGTCGCTGTGAGGAAAAATACAGGCTAGTGTGCTGCTTAAAATTGCTGTATCTTTCTTTTTCTTTATAGCTACTGCAACAGCTTGTGTACAGTGTCTAATTGCTGACCGTATGTTTCTTGTGCTTGTGCTGCTTAACAACTGCTGTCGGAAAAACATCAATCAGCAAGACGGACCATGGGCAGATGAGAGATACGGGCAGTAGAATTCGGGAAAGTGGGAGTCAGTCAGTTGATAGTCGGGCGATCGTACGGATCCCGGGAGGAAATGGTGGACAACAAATAGGAGCTTCAAGGAAGAAGAAATTAACTTCATATTTACTGTAATTTCCTTTTCTGTTATCTCCAACATTGTCAATGGGTAATCATTACAACTGGGTATAGTGCACCCCTACCAGGGGAATGGCACAGTCCAAGCTTTAGAATGCTGGGCACCTGAAGATTCCTTGCACTATCAACTGATCCCCAGTTATTACTTACAATGCAGTACAATAAGAGCTACACAGAAAACGTAATCAAAAAATAATCAGATATTTACCATAATAGAAAACTGTGTTACCTTTCTATCTGGTCTTCGGGGAAGGGATACATTTTATAGACCCACAAACTATGCCTGAAATATTCGGCTCTTTAGGATGAGAGAGCATGCCACCTTAAGTTGCTTCCCAGGTGCCACATGTGTCACCAATGTCACCATCTATGAAATGAAGCTAATATACAATGAGGCATGTGCTCTTGTCATTTTTTTTTAAAGGCAGAGAACCAGACTGCAACAGGAAACACACCTCAATTAACCAACAAAACCTATTAACCTGTGGTCGCAGAAAATTAATAAATCAACATATAAATATACACAGAGTGTAGTGCAGCAAGATAGAGAGAGAGAGATTTATGCAGGTGTTTTTACTAAAAAACAGACCTCTCTCCTAGCATACAGGATAAGATTCTCCCTCAGGACCCAGGTTCCTGGGTGGGTCTCATTGAAAATGCTGGTGCTAACAGAAAAGGAAATTACAGTAAGTATGAAGTTAATTTCTTCTTTCTGTAGCACTCCACTTTGTCAATGGGTAACCATTACAACTGGGTTCTAAGATGCAGTACTTACAGAAAAACAAGGGGGGGGAATGTTATCCCATATGCTGGATGCTTCACAATTACTAGTGAACTGTTTCCTGCAACACTGTGTGAACTAAATCTGCATCAGCAGAACTCTGAACATTCAGTTTATAATGTTTCCTGAATGTGTGGACCACGTAGTTTCCTTGTATAGTTTTGAAACTGAAGCGTTGCCACTCACCACCCAGGAAGTTGCCATCGCCCTGGTGGAGAGAGCCTTGATAAGAGCCAGAGGCCTCTTCTTTTGTGCCACATAGGCCTTAGTAACACAGACCCCCATCCACCTAGCTAGGGTGGGTTTAGGGGCCTTTTGTCCTTGTTTGGCTAGCCCAAAATGTACAAAAAGATCATCTGACTTACGAAATTCAGACATACATTTAAAGTATATTGCCATGGTGCAAGATAATTCAAAAACTTGTACAATTCTTTCTCCTGAAAAAAGCATGCTGTGAACAATTAGACAAATCTATGTCCTGGACTCCTGGAAGACGATACACACCTGAGGGATGAACACCATTCTGAATATCACCTGTCCTTATGCCTAACAAGGTATGGCTCCTTAACAAGAAGCCTGAAAAAAAGCCAATACCACATCTAGTGAAGTGGATGGGAGTGGTTCAGAAAACTCCTTGTAAGGAGCATTCAGAACCCTGAGATCTCGCAGCAAGTCAGATCCAACAGCAGACATGTCCTACAAACATGTGCTTATGAGATCCTAAGTCACCCCTCCCCCGGACTGTGAACAGAACCAGGCCTTTACATGACCTCAAGGTAACTCTCTCCGCCTTCTTAGAGAAAAATGAAAAGTTTTCAGAATAGGGCCATTGAAGAAGAAACCTTTCACAACTGATCCAAAGAAAAGTGAGAGGTGGCCTCTATCAGAGCCTAGACTGCAGAGACAGAGGATTTCTGGCACCCATCAAGGAGTCAAGTTGTCAATTTTTATTTTTGATGGCCTCCTCCACTCACGAGCTAAGACGCGAGCTCTATCATTCCTGGATTGTTTTGTGTTGAGAGGGGGAGACCCTGAGAATGTCTGTGCACACCAGAAAGTGAAAGAGTGCATGCTGAACAAAATCCTCTAAGTCTGAGAACTACAGTCTACTTGTTCGCTTAACAGGAAACAAGGAGCAGCTCCCTCCAGAGCATCCTCATTTTGATTGATTATCATCTCAGTGTCCTTTGAGAAAAGGTATCAATAAAGGGAAATATGCTCTGCTGAAGGCCCATTCCTGAAGCAGAGCAACCACTGCCCTCACCTGTGGTCACCTACGAAACTAAAGAGCCTTCTTGGATTTGAGCCCTGTGGCTAGAGGATCAGACTGACTTGAGGTCAACCAAAATGGTTGAACAGGAGTCCAAAAACAACTCAGATCCAACTTCCACTGCATGGGATGAACAGACTGTGACTTAAGCAGTCTGTCTAAAAGTTAAAAACCCCTGCCAGGGGACTGACCACAATCTGACAATCTCTCAAAACATCTCATGTGCCTTAATACTTATTTGTGAGTGCCTGCCATGTGCAGCATCAGGAATGCACACTAAAAAGGAGCCAGGTGGACTGACTCCTTCTCCAGAACAGTGATGAGGAGATGCTCTTTGTAGGCTGGTCAGGATCCCTGAGTGGGAGAAAGGCTCTGACCTGTCTCCCATCCAGCTAGGCTGACATTTGTTGTGAGAAGAACTAGTGGAACTTGCTCAGATCTTGCACATACATTCACTATTTCAGGGAGTGAGAAAGCTAAGAGATAAAAAGAAAAAGAAAACTGGCTGATAATTCAAAGAGAGATCCCAAGCCTATAATAAACACATTAAATAGGCCACATCTAGAAGTGGGACCTCGGGATTAAAATTGTCGGTGCCTCTCCTGAGGCCCGACATCAGTGAGCCAGCGGGCTATTGACAAAAGTCACCGCCCAGGAAAAAAGGCTGCAAAAAACTTTTCTGACCTTGTGCTGAAAAATTAACACCAAGCATCCAAGGTATAAGATGTCTTGGAAGAGCTCTGCTTCCGGTTCACCCTTAGCCATGTGACTCTGGCATATCCAGAGTGCTGAGTGCCAATCTCCTGCATGAATGAGCAGGTCATTCAATCAGGATGTAAGCCACCAGGGCTGCCAACACCCTCAAGGGACTCAGAAGCTGATGCTTGGGTGAAGACACTTTCTACGCTGGAGGGCTGATACAGTATGAAACCTGAAATACTCTGATTAGGACTGATGCATGGAGAGTGACTGCAGGCATCAGTCAGATGTACTGGGGCTTAAGAAAGAACCCTTTTCCCTGAGCAGTCCGGTGATTTATTTCCAAGGCTTCATCCAGAGGACTGTGGAGTATAAAAAGGTACAGACTCTTGAATTAAGAAATCTGACAACTCCCAGACTTCTGGGGCCCATAAACTAAAAGGACCCCTGAGGTTATTGAATAGCAAGACCTGTACACTGGCCCAAAGAGAGCCCAGAGCTCTGAGGATATTTGGCCTTTCCACCACCTTTAAAAATTGGGGCAGAGAAGTGACCCCTAATAAAGCATCTGACATTATTCTGGTCCATCTGAGAATAAACTCCTCTAATCTATCAAAGAAGCACCATGCTTGAAGTGCTGGGCCCTCCTCCACTGTGACGGGCCAGTGCTCCTCTGATACTGTTACCTGGTTACCAGAGTGGGCCCCTCCATTTTCAGGAGCCAATTTCCAAGAGAACGGAACTCCCATTGGAACTGTCTGCACCAGCCGTTACCATGACCCAACTGGGTTATAGTAATCTGCACCCTTTAAATAGGCTCCAGGACAGAATCAGACCATAGGCCTCCCTCAAGTGGATGATCAGCAGGTTAGCTATGAAGCCTAACCTGACCCATGACAAGCCACATGGCCCTCATGGTTGAAAACAATGAAATAGGCCGAGCAGTCTTGCTCAAGACTCTCCAGTAAATAACCACCTGGAAGGTGGAACAATGGCCATGAATTGCACAAAATGCTCGCCCTTTGGGGAAAAAGGTGGAACAAAACTGCCAGGGTAGAGACTCATACTGTATGTTGAAGGCTCTGGCCAAGAAAATACGCACAAGATGCACAACTGTTGTGTGCTAATAGAGGCGTAACCCCGTTGTATATGTAGGGCTCACCCACTTAATAATAGAAAAACTGATAGGGCCAGAGCCATCCATAGGCAGGGCGGTGTCTCCTCAGAAATACAAAATGGCCTTGTCTTTCAGTGGAGGAACTTCCCACCCACAAGACATTTTCCATAAAAGGAAAACCATGTCATGGATGGGAAGATACACTTTTTTCCCCCTCTCTTTCTCTACACCTGCCCTGTGTTGCTCAAGAATTTTATTCACATAATAGCCAGAAAAAATGCAGACAGAGATGGACTAGCATCCGCTGTCTCCGCAGACTGACCTCCTGAGCTGTAAAAGGCTACATGCCTCAACTTATTCAAAAAAGACAAGGGCTTATTATGAATCAGGAGAGGAAAACCCTCCCTGGTTCAGTCTTTTTTCCTTTAATTTAATTTAATGTAAGGTCAGTAACTTCCCCAAGATCCCCATAATTATCATCCTTACCTTCAAAAAGCAGGGTCGGGATCTGCCTGTACATCGGTTAACGCAGCCTAAGCTCGCTGTGCCACACCTGGATGTGCCTGTCAGTGGCCCCCCAACCTGACCTGAGGGGCCTTACTGGGGATGGGTGTATCTGCAGAGATGTCCTGCGGAACATTGGGGCTCAGACTCACTCTGGAGCCACAAGATTTATATATATATATATATATATATATATATATATATATATATATATATATACATATTGCATTCTGCTGCCACTGCCTTGAAGAACCAGTGCTCCCCTCTCCCCAGACCAGAGAAGTCAGATGGGGATTGCTTGAGCAACACAATAAGGGCAAAAAGAACTCATGGGGGAGGCCATTATCACCATTGTTGCAGGACTTACATTATTTCTTAATTAATTAATTATCTCCAATAAGCCAAGGTGCCAAAGAAAATTGATAATTGTGCCAAATAACAATTGTAAGGTAAACAATACTTAGCCCCAATATTTTTTCCAGGCTAAAACATTCTTTTCCACAGCATTGACTTAAAAAAACACCTTCTCAGTGTCACGCATCATGCAAGTGGAGATGATAGGAATCAAGCCCAGATCTCCTGAATGCAAAAAACATAATTGTGTAATAATTATAATTCTTATACTAGGAGGAGTTGTGGGATGCAAACCCAGGCCTGCTGGATTAATGTAAGCCACTATAATATAATTATTATTAGACCCCTTGCTAGTTGAGTTAAAACCAACAAGACAAATGTAATCCTGTAAGAATCATCACCAATAACAGAGAAAATGTGACAGGAAAAAAAACCTCGGATTCAGTAAATCAAGGGCAAACCAATGGACACTAGTGTTACTCAACTTAGTGAAATTCTCCTTTAAATAATCGTGTCTGTCCAAGCCAGCCTAATGCTCTCAGAACTGCCTGCAGTTGTAGATGACTGACCATTCTAAAGTGGCTTATGCTACTGCATGAGTTCTAAATGACATCATAGGCTTAAGGCAGTCCTCTGCTTCTGATTAATTAAAACAAGCTGTGGTCAGATCTACCACTGCTGCATAATGAAGTTAATGAAGTTGTGTGGAATTGTTAAGGAGGTATGGAGAAACAACACAATGATTTGTAAGTAGTAAGATTTGTGTTAGTTTCTACTCTAAGGAAGACATACACATTATTAGGAAAATATACGGAGGTATACATTTTAGTGGAAGGAATAGGAAGCAATATAGCTTATAAAAGAACCCCAGAGCAAATGCTACTGAGGTATGTGTTATTCCAGATCATATTGGCCAGACAGTCACATTTTAAAGAAAACACAAGTACACAACCCCAATAATGCAAAGCATCATGGCAAACCTATGCAGATCCCCATGATGGTAAAGAAGGTGGTAGTACATGAAAATGTAATGGCTGGTATATGTTCAGCCTTGGGATTATTTGCACAGGTTTTTTTTATTTTTTTTTTTGAGAAACAGGGTTTTTGTCCATGAGGTGATGTAAGTTATATTTAAGCAATGTGTTGATGTCAGGAAGTCAGGTGTATTGATGGACTGTTAGCAGAGAAAATTTGATAGTAACTTTCAGAGGGGGGTTGCTTTTGATAAGAGTAAGGCAGTTATGCTTGTGATAATGGGAATATTAAGTATGAGGTCTATGCAGAAGTGGAGTACAAATATGCACAGTTTCATAAGTATGTGCTCAGAGTGCAGGCAAATGTGATATGCAGGTTTGTTTTAGAAATAGGTTAAAATAGTGATACATGCAATTGATAGAAAGATAGATAATTACATAGACATATACAGTAGAGAGAGAGAGAGAGAGACAGGCAGAATAGGAATGGCAGTGAAGTATTGAAGTGACGTCAACCCCACCCCCACCATTCAGAGATGGACTGGCATTGAGGTGTGCCTTTGGGTCATTGCCCATAATGTTCACACCATTTCACCTCACCCTACCCTACAGGCACAGACAAGTGTTGAGGTGTGCCTTGGGGTGTTCAAGCTTTACACTCACCTCATTCCATAAAGAAATACACTGAAGTGGGTACAGTACTGTATAAGAAAATGGAACGAACTTTGGTGCTCAAGAGTAATACCTGTCACTGGCTGCAGGGTGGGGATGGGGTGGAATGGCATGAGCATTACTGTTGACAATGCCAAGTCACATTCCTGATGCCTGCCAGTCCCTACAGGGCAGGGTGTTATGGTCAGAAACCCTAATACCCTGGGTGTTATGTGACTTCTTAACCTAGCATCAACATTTAATGCATTACATTATAAGGACAAGTAAATGTTTTTAATACCTTTGCAGACAGTTACATAAACTTAATTTTCTTCATAGAATGATTTAAATTTAGTAACAGTGGTAGTACAAAGCAATTACAGAGACAACTTGAAAACTATAACTACTTTATATTGTACATTGACACCCCATAAGGTTCTCCTTGAAACTGAGATGCAAATGTCACACATTTATCAATTTTCTAACAGGAATATTTTACTATCCTAAATACATTTCTTGCTTCAGTAACTGCTCAGTACATCTATTGCATGACTTACTTACTGACATGGTACACCTGCTATGAAATGTACTGCTGCTTACTACACCAACATCCTGAACCATAAAACAGACGACTGCCATAACTAGGGAGGCAGTATAGCACAGTGGTTTAAGGCTCTGAGCTGCAAATCTGGAGATCTGGGTTTGAATCACTCAGCCCCCACTTGCATACTGGGTGACCCTAAGCAAGTCACTTAACTGCCATGTGCTCTCAGGTTGCCCCTGTAAACAAGCTTTCAGCTTAGTATGACACTCCTGGTTAAACAACTGAAAGAAAAAAAAACACAATGTATTATTTTTCTTGCTTTATTTTGCTGCTACAAGCTTTGACTAATATATCCATCCTTAAATGTACTTTTTATAGCTTATGTGTCTGTGACCTAGGCAGAACTACGCTTAAAATCTTACACATAAATAAATAAATCATCATAATAACATCTATTTCAGTAGTATATCCTTCCTTTTCAGGTGCCTATGGCACTATGTATATATATTTATATATTTTACCTTCAAAGCACTAAACCTATTCAAATGCAGAAAAACACAAGACTTTATTCCCTTCACACATTACTGCTAAACTATAGGTCCCAGAGAATAAAAATGTAGCTTCCCCTAGCTATTTGGGTGGGTGCTTCAGCTGTGTGTGTGTGGGGTGGGGTATAAAAAGCTTTTAAGAAACAGACACTCTACTATCCAATATGGGATAGTCTTCTTTGGGTGACATATTGTACTCCTTTGTGGTCTTATACCTTAATTGTCATTCTTGTGTTGCAAGTGCTTACTTTCCTCAAGTGCTGTTTTTTCAGAATGCAGTTGCACAAGTGCTGTATAAGGATGCAGTTTCAGGCACTCCTTAATTACTTTTTTCTTTCCTTCTAAACCTTAAGCTCTGATGCCCCAGGCAGCTCTGATAGTCAGTTGTTTCAACATGATAGATTCACATCATACCCCTCCCATATGAACTAAAAAAAGGTGGGAGTGGATCTGTAGAAGCTTCTCAGGTGGAATTGGGGGTGGATCTTACCCCCCAAAAAAACACTAATGCTGCCTCCCACTACTCAGGTTCCAGTTCTTGTACCTCTCATTTAAGAAAGAAAATAGTGCCCTGCAACCATTGACTAACATGAAAGCATTATTTATTTGAGGGCAGAAAGCATTTTTTGGAGGAGGGTAACATGGAGGAGACTATTTACACCTTCAGCCAGTTCCACGGACAGAAAACATGACATCAGCCCTTTTGTACATGCAAAACATCTGCAGGCTCTGCCCACTGCAGCCGTAAAAAGAAATAACTATTAAAGCTATTGTCTTGGGATCTAAATCTCACAGAAAAGCACTAAAACTACCAAAAAACACACATTAACTGTAAAATAGTAAGAAAACACAAAACTTGAAGCTTAGGAAGGGGGTGGGAAACAGGAAGCGATGCTAGAGCTGAGGTACCCCCCAGAGACCCTACACTCCCCAAAAATAAAGTTGTACTTACCTGTGGCACCTTGACTTTATTAATTTTTTTTAAACAGAGACCATAACAAAAACACCCTAGCAAGGCATAAGTGGCTCCCAGTCCACACAGGTAGTGAGAAAAAACAGGCAGGTCATTCAGTTTTAAAGCAGCAGCTTAACTGACACAATTTAAATTTAGGGATGCTCCCTGTAAACAAGCAGCCCCAACCTGCAGAGCAGAATTTCAGCCCCAAACTTAAGTTTTGAATGTTGAAAGTTGAAAATTCTTCAGAGAAAGGAGAGTAGCTCGTTCCCCTTTAAATGGCACAGTGAACCTGGGGATCTGTTGATAGTACAAGGAATCCTCAGGTGTCCAGCGTTCTAAAGCTTGGACTGTGTCATTCCCATGGTAGAGGTGCACTATATCCAGTTGTAATGATTACCCATTGACAATGTGGAATACTGTAGAAATATAAATAGACAATGTATCAAGAAATCTTTTGCTGTGACCGTTTTTTGTTTGTAACAGTTTACTATTGTCTTATACAACAATTCTACACAAAGTGCATTAGGCAGGTTCGTAACATGACAGAGGTACAACCAGATAATACCAAACATCACTTTTACAGTACATGAAAGAAATGGGCAGACAGCATATTTCAAGACTGGGTTTTAACATTCATCTGAATGCAATGAATAGTATAAAACACAGTAATAAATTACCCAAATAACCTTGAAACATTATTGTTGTGAACTGGAGTGGGAGGGCTCTGGATTTTATGCCTCCACCTTTATTCTCTTCATATGGTGGGAAGAGCATTGCGATTATAAAATTGTAGGTTCTTGAGCATGACCAGCTGATCACCAGAGACTCTCTGATACAATGTCATATATTTGAGATCCTGCTCAAATGTATTGCAAAGAACCACTCCTGAATATTGCACCAAAATGAAGCTGGATTGCATTACAGTCAGAAGAACAAGTGAGTTGCTTTTATTCCATGCAGGAAAACCACACTAGCCCTGGGGCATGATTTTCAAAGGTCAGAGAATGACACAAGGTGCTTGTACTTGAAAGGAATGATGAAAGGAGCAAGCTGCATCAAACTTGCATCAATTCTGATTTTCTAAGGCTGCTTGCATCAAAAGTGGAACTACTTGTGCCAAAGTGGCTTGCATCAGAAAAATGGGTTTGCCATGTCACAATTGTACTTGTGACAAAAAAATTATGCACCATCCCCTATTTTCAAAGGTGGAAGCTGTTGACACTGCACCAAAGATGCATGCCACTGTTAGATCAGCCAGAGCTGGTCTAACCAACACTGGAGCATATAAAGGAGAGAGTAGATTATGTAGTGGGTTGGTTGTAGAGCCAATATTCCCCTGCGGAACTAGTTTAGAACATTTTGGGGGCTTAACATGCCATTGTCCTGGCCATTTCATCCACCATATTTTTGATTCCGCTTGAGTCATTCTTGCCCCCTGCATTGTCTTTTTGACTCAGCTTGTTCCATTCTCTTCTCATGCAGCATATTTTTGACACAGCTGACCTCATGCATCATTTTAAGGGACTTTGCCACAGAGAATGCTTTTCTTGCAAAATACGGTGCACAGTATCTGGTGCACCTGGATTTGATGCAAGGTGGTTGTTTGGCACACCCTACGTCGACCTATAGGCCCTTTGTAACTCTGGCCCCTAGTGTTTAAGGCTTGCTACCTCTTTTTTAGAAGGGGTGGCGAGACTGTGCAGATACTTTCTACTGTCCTGCAGAGATATACTAAAGTGGCTGGGTGGTGCTATTTTGCAAAAGTACAGAACCAAGAAGCAATGATAGTTATCCCTGTCCCTCTCTTCTCACACAAGACAAGGTAAAACAACACTACTTGAACATCCCCTGTAACAGGGTTGATTTGAGGAGAGTAGTGCTGATGACTCAGGACTGTACCAACAGTATGGGCCCCCTATAAAGCATTTTGTAGGGGTTATCTCCCCACTAATAAGCATAACATAACCATTAGAACATATAAAATATTTATAGCATAAGTTCTTTTGCATCTGTCCTGCTGAGCATCCATAGTTTGTTTATGCTGTCCCTAATCCCCCTTGCTGGCACCATGATCAAGGAACTGAACAATCTAATTTGTCCCTGCTCCTCATGCAGACACTGGTACCAAGATTTAAACAATATTATACAATGGCAAGAAAGAATCTTGGACTGTTATTGGTCAGTCTGGGGCTGGACCCATGGTGTTATCCCAGCATAACATCACAGGTCTAGTCTCAGCACTATGAACCTCTTGACTGATTGTTTGCATTTGCATTGTTTGTATCTTCTCTTAAGAAACAAACATATTTTTTCACACTAACAAAAACATTCTTTAAAAATATATATTTTTTTATTTTGTGTATAACAACAAGCCATTGTATAATAGGAATAATGTCCCCCGGTGTGTGTCCTACTTGTATAACACCACTTCTGGAGCATTGGAAGCACTCAGCATGCGGCCCGTGCCCCATCCCCCCAGGCTTGGCATTATCCCAACACTACACACACCCTGTTATGCATTATTCCTTTAATGCACAACAGGGGGTGTGTTGTTGTGAGATTTACACACACCTCTTGTGTTGTGCAGCACGAGGCTGCAAATCTCACAACATCACCCCCCCCCCCCGGAGTGCATTAACATTATTGCTGTTATAAAATATACCTCTCACAAGTCTTCAGGAAAACCAAAGTGGGCAGTGATAAACTTGATCTCAAGCTCATTGCCTTAACACTAGATGAGGTACTACCATCCCTTACCAGAATCCTGAACCTCTCGCTCATTAACGACAAATTTCTTCAGGCATGGAAGAAGGATGTGGTCACCCCCCTCTTCAAAAGTGGGGATAGAGCAAACCACACCAATTATAGGCCAACCTCTATTCTTCCCCCTCTCTCAAAAACACTGGAATGAATTGTCTATAACCAACTCATTGATCACCTTGACAATATCAGCTGCTACAGTATGCCCAGAGCAGCATGGCTTCTGAAAACAACACAGCACCACCACCGCCTTGGTGGAGCTCACAAGCTACATCCACAATGCTCTTGACCAGAGCCAGTTGGTGAGGGTGACTTATATAGACCTCATCAAGGCCTTCGACACAGTCAACCATGAACTTCTACTGAACCAGTTAACCCACATGGGACTCTCTTCTGAAACTGTATATTGGTTTAGGAGTTACCTCTCCGAGAGAGCACAACAAGTGAAAATCACTGATGTCCTCTCCAAAAGCTGGGCTGTAATTACAGGGGTACCCCAGGGGTCAATTCTGGGCCCCCTGCTTTTCAGCCTGTTCTTGAACCACCTCCACTAGCATGTCTGAACAAGATCCTCCTCTATGCTGATGATGCAATGATTTTTTTCCAGTCAATCGGACACAGTAATGCTGGAAAAACAGATGCTACTTTATTTCACTGCTACTAAGTCCTGGTTCATCAACTCTAAGCTCCTATTAAACTACAAAAAAACAAAACTATGCTGTTAGCTTACCCCCATTACTGGCTCAAATCCTACCAATTGTACTTAGTGAACTTTCAAAATGCCCCCCTAGAGATGATTCAGAGCCTCAAATACCTTGGGTCATTTTGAATAGTTCCCTTTCTTTCACTCATCATAATGACCTAGTAGCTAAAGTAACCAGTGCTAGGATTAGTCAACTATGTTTGCAGAAAATGGCTGTACTAGGAATAGTGGTGCTCCTTAAACAGCAAACTTATTTCAAAATAGGTGGGCACTCACCAACCAGCTAAGTAACACACGGGCTCTGAACTTGCAAAAAATTCCAGAATTATTCCAAATACATCTTGTTGCATGCTTGACACTTTTCAGACTGTGGTCCTTTATCGAAAGCTAGTGCAACTAACATCAACACAGACTTAAATACTAAAACCAGATTAACTCATTACACTGTCACATGATGGAACCCTCTCTGATAGGTTAAACATCATCATTTTTCAGGTCACAAACATTTCATTCATTCAGACCAAATTCAGATTAGAGGGGAGGTAAGAAGCTGGTAGAGTCCAATACTGAAAATTAAAAAGAGGGGGGAGGAAGGGAAACTACAAAGAACATAAAAATATAATCACATATACATATATATATATATATATATATATATATATATATATATATATACACACACACAAACTCCTATATATAAATACACAGTCAAGGACTAACACAAAAACAGAATTATTTTCTCATTTTCCTAAGGAAAGGTTTAAGGTCAAAATGTGATTGTTTTTTTGTTTGTTTGGTTTTATTTTTTATACTTGTAGGCAAGAAGGAAAAATTGCCCGTTTTCACAAGCGACAAGTTTAGAATAAAAAAGACACACATCACATCACAAAATTTGCATTAAGACCTGGAAACTGAGTTGATCTTAAACTAATAATCCAAAAGGATTCTTTAACCAGTACAAGATCATTAAAGCTGCCACCTCTCAGATTAGAATTTACTTTGTCGATTGCTGTAAAAGAAAAGGTATGTGTAGTGCCCTCTTCACTGTCATTAACATGTGAGGCAGTAGCACAGGTCAAGTCTGCTTTTTGTATAGCTCTCAGATGTTCATTTAATCTTGTTTTAAAACTTTTGTAGTTTTCCCTATATAAAAGGCATTACACCTACATGTGGCTAAATAGATGACACCACTGGTGTTGCATGTTAATAATAATAATAATAATATTTTTATTTATATACCTCAATTCCAATTTCAAAGCACTGCACATACAAAACACATCATAATAATCAAGGCCACTGATTTACGGTGATTAAAACATTGAAATTCCATTTTCAATACTTCAGATTCCGGAATTGCACCAGTGATTGTTATCCTAATTTCTGGATTTTACTGGGATTCTGCTGTCATTCTTTTAGTATGTGTATAAATAATCAGAATAAAAGAAGGCTTAATATACAGAGCATTAAATAAAACAAATTGAAAACAGTTCAGGAAGCAATTATAAAAAAAAAATACAAGTTTTGTAGAATTACTGATATAGTATAAAATGGCAGATTCCATGAAATCTTTGTTTTTACCGGTGTTCAGGCAGCCTTAATTCTGGAATTTTACCAGGTTTTCTGGTAAAAACCGAAAGACAGTGGCCTTGATAATAATTTAAAAACTTAACACAGATTCAGCATCAGTTTAAAAATATCCCCAATTATAAATATCAATCATTAAAAGTTTGTTGGAAAAGATGTGTTTTCAGGCTGGTTTTAAAGCTCTCCACGGTCCTGCACTCCCTAATCTGATGAGGTAGAGAGTTCCACAGGGATGGTGCCACAAACATAAATGCCCGGGCACCAGATGTTTTTAAACGTACTCTGGGAACCTCTAACAACCCCTCGCCAGATGAGCGGATAGGTCGGCTGGGGCTGTAGAGAACCAGGAGCTCATGCAGATAACTCAGTCCAAGTCCATGCAGGGCTTTATAGGTCAACAGATCAATCTTAAAGGTGATCCGCCACTGTATAGGCAACCAATGCAGAACACACAGCACGGGAGTAATATGACTAGAGCGCAATGTCCCAGTCAACAACCAAGCTGCAGCATTCAGCACCAGCTGCAAGCAGTGGATATCAACCCCTGGAAACCACAGGTAAAGGGAGTTACAGTAATCAAGGCATGAGGTCACTAAGGTATGGATCAACATGGGCAAATCATTGGATGGAACAAGGTGTTAAATTCTGGAGATGTTCCTAAGATGATAAACGGAAGACCTGATGACTGCCGACACCTGCGCATGCAGTGTAAGCCCATCATCAAGAACCACTCCCAGATCATGCACCCATTCAGAGGCGGGCAGTTGTACACCATGCAGCCAAAGCCCAGATGGTAGACTCACCACTGGCCTCTCTATCCAGACCCTGGATCCACTACCAACACCTCAGTCTTCCCGGAGTTCAATTTCAACCAGCTATTCTTCATCAAGTCATGGATCTCCACCAGACAGCTGTTAAACAATGAGACCGCACTATCCTGGTCGGGTGCAAAAGACAGATAGAGCTGGGTATCATCGGGGTAGCAATGAAACCACAACTCATATCATCTTACAATGTCTCCGAGGGGCAGCAAATACACTGCGAACAACATGGGGGACAACACCGAGCCCTGAGGGATCCTGCAAAGCAGAGAAAATGGTTCCAAGGAAAAAATCCCAAACACCACCTTCTGAGACCTGCTGGTGAGGAAAGAACGGAACTATCTGAGAACTGGACCAGCCAGGCCACAGATAACCCTCAGGCACTCAAGTAGCACCCCATGGTCCACAGTGTCGAACGCTGAAGAAAGATCCAGGAGTACCAAGATGGAATGGCATTTCTGGTCCCTCACCATGAGGAGATCATTGAGCACCAGAGCCAGAGCAGTCTCAGTGCTATGTCTCTTCTGGAAGCCTGACTGGAGAGGATCAAAGATATCATGGATGGTAAGATGGTTCTCCAGTTGTAGCGCAACAACTTTCTCAATCACCTTCATAACAAAGGGAAGGTTAGAG
Organism: Neoceratodus forsteri; assembly: GCA_016271365.2. NCBI lineage: Eukaryota > Metazoa > Chordata > Ceratodontiformes > Ceratodontidae > Neoceratodus > Neoceratodus forsteri. The sequence goes on from CM057456.1 coordinate 1,877,733,649, forward strand.
ATAGGTCTGTAGTTGGCACAGTTTTTCAGGTCCAAGGAAGTTTTCTTAAGAAGCGGTGTCACCATCACCTCCTTCAGGGAGCTAGGGAGCTAGGGAATTCTCCCAAGTCTAAGGAGCACCAGACAATCTGTGCCAGGATTGGGCCAATAAACTCAATACACCCGAATAATAAGAGAGTAGGGTACGGATCCAAGCTACAGTATGTCGGCCACAAATTCTGGACAATCCGCATGATATCCCCCATCTCCAGCCAGGCAAAAAACTCCAGGTTGACCGAGAGGGAGTGACCAAATACCAACCATCATCAACTCCCATAGAAGATGCTAAGCAGATCTCGGCCCTGATGTTGGCTTCCTTATCTGCAAAAAATCGAGCAAACTCATCACACTTAAGTTGTGAAAATGCTCTTCGAACCTGTAGACAGGATGGGTTGCACTCGCGCTACGCCAGCGACCCGGGTTCGGGAACGGACTCGGGGAGCTGGGGGTCGGTGGGGGGAGGGAGGGAGGATCGAGCGTCCCAATGGATGCTCTCCTCCCCAGGGTGGGTGACCAAGAACGCTCGTATTCTGCATCCTTCCATAGCCGGTGGAAGCATCCGACAGCAGGAAGGGATGGAGGCGGCTCGCCTGTTGGAGCCGGGAGGGGGACGCGCGCATGAGGGGCTGGCGTAAGGGCCAGCATGCTGCAGCCACTTGGGACATGAGTCCCAAAGCGCACGGCGTCTCAGAGGGCGTGGGTGTAAGGGGAGAAAACCAGGAAATACCCTTGCAGCCGCCTAGTAGACGGAGCACCAGGGCCCCGACCTTCAATGCCCCTACCTGTCCAGGGGACAGCATGCCGACAAAGACTAGAGGACATCGGGGTGGCTAGGGGGACCACCCCGTACTCGCCTGGGGGGTATAGCCATGGCTCAATGGGGCATGGACTGCACTGGCTCCAGATAGGTGAGCGAAGGCTGATAAGGCCATACGGTGTCTCCCGAAGAAGAGGTGGTTGTAAGGAGGGAGGAGAATAAAGAGAAAAATATAAAAAAAAGGATGGGTTGCACAACCTGTCTATGGTTTGAAAGAGCTGAGCTGGTCTGTTTTGAGCAGCAGCAGATATATGGCCGGACAGGAATTCTGCCTTCTTACACATGATTGCTGATTTATAGCAATAATAATGTTCTATCTATCTAAGGGGGTTGGCATTAAGGGACGATTTCCGCCAGCAATGTTCTAACCTTCATCCAACTCATCTCATCTCTCTCAAAGCTCCATCAAACCAGTGGAGTCGAGGGAAGAGAGAGAGAGAGCACTGGAACATGGACTGGGGAGATGGAATTCAGAGCCTCAGTGATATTATATTAGGCCAAAACTAGACTCTCTGGATCCTCGCCTCCCAGCGGAAACTCTCAATAGGTCTAACACCACCTGAAGGCCTTCAGAGGTTACTCCCCTCAATGGGTGGTATTTGACCATTTCCACAGGGGCAGGCCTATAAGGTGGGGGCTGGAAATTTAATCTTACCATGTAGTGATCGGACCTTACAGTACAACTAGTTCCACCACCAAGCTGAAGGCCTCAATCCCCAGGAGGAAGACCAGATCAAGAGAGTGACCTTGCTTATGAGTAGCAGAGGTAACTAACTGTGTGAACCCCAATGAATACATAAGTTGGAGGAAATCTTGACCCAAGCATTGAAGTCACCCAGGACCATCAGCCTGGGCAACTCCAATGTCATGTTGATGATGAAGTCTGCGATTTCCTGCAGGAACAGTTTCTTACCCCCGGGTGGACGATAGATAAGAATGATCCTACAGCCCACACCTGCTACTGTGGTGAACTCAAATGATCTGGCCCCCTTCCCTGGTACAACAGTAAGGTCCAATTTCGATCTAAAGCAGATAGCCACCATCCCCGCCCGTGCAGTCCAATCTCTAGTGGTGTATCACCGAAAAACTGGCCGGGACAGCTGCCTCCAAAGTTGGGCCTGCATTGTCATTGAGACAGGTCTCAATGATGAATGTCAGGTCTGTCGACTCAACAAGATCAGCAATGACTGCTGTCTTGTTCCTAACAGACCTGGCATTGCATAACACCACTTGGGTCAGACAGGGTTCCTGGGCCGACTGAGTTATCTGCCCAGATATGCTGAAGCCCTTGGGTATGGTAACTAGACATGGAGGACCACATTCCAGTGACCATTTTGCCCCAGGGGTCTCCTGGACTGTACAACCATGATACAGCAGCCCCGCTCCCCCCCGTAGTCCTGGACCCCCCAACCCTCCCTCCACCTCTTTCTAACAATACCCAGTGCCCTACAGCGGTTATAAACTGCTGCAGGTAAGGGAGGTGGAGAGAAGGGCCAGAGGTCCTGGAGTTCAGAGGGGGAATAGTACCTAACCGGGAGAGCCTCTGCCCAGCACATCCTCCAACTCAAAAAACCCGTACTTCCGCTCCCTATGCAACTATTTTTCCTCCCCAAAGTTTATAAACTAAAACAATCCCAAATACAAATAAACAACCCACAGAATAAAATATATAATCCAAAAGAAATACAATAAATAATGTGAATATGGAATTTAAAGTACTGAAGTCCTCTCACTACTCCAGTCTTTTTATTGTCCAAAGTTTATCTCCCCCACTACCTCTCATGTAGTGGGAGAATACAGTTTGTAAAACTGGAGTCCTCTCATAGCACCAGTTTTAAAATCTAGGTTGAATGTTTCTGACAATACAGGGGGGAACTAACAATAAAATAAAACAGCCAGATATAAAATCCTCAATAAGTCCAACTGAATTGCTTTCGATGCCCAAACACTCCTTAGTAATCTTCAATGATTCAAGTCACAGCATTTAAACGTGGAATCCTTTTTAAAATAACTCTTCAATATAATCCAAATTGGCTAAACTACAGTGGTCTGGGTGTTAACCAAAACTCAGTGGGGGAGCCCCCCCAACCAACTAAGGCCTCACAGGCTATCCTGACCCACTCCCCAAAGCCTGTGGCTACAATCCCCCAAGGGACAAACCAGAGAATGCTCTGTGTGGGATTTTGGAGAGGCCTCACTGAAGTTCTGGCTCCCCAAAACTCACAAGGCGACTCCCGCTCAGCTGTAGAGAGTAAGGTCACCACCAGTCCAAGTACACAGAGGAGCTCCCCCCCTTAACAACACCAAGACACACTGTCACTTTAACTCGGCTCAATAATCCATGTTCTTTGCTTTTTAATTTTACTCACGGCCCGATGGTCCAGGTCTACAATAAATCTCTCAGTTCCCACAATGCTCAAGTTCATTCATCCAGACTTGACCACTCTGAAGTATTGGTCCTGGAACTCTTCTGTACCTCCCAGAATACAGTACTCCCAAACTCCCAGACGTAGCTCCAAAAACTGACAAAAAATCCAAACACTTCCTCTTGTTTAACAGTAAGACAGCCAACCCAAGGGAAAAAGCCCTCTGCTTCAGCACGATTCCCAGTTCCTCATCCATCAATATTCACCCCTGATTTCTGTAGCAGTCTTCCTTCCTTCAGACTCCCTGCTTCAGAAATCCATCACAAAAATTAAACAACCAACCCATCACAAATCGCACTGCGAGCAGAGTTTAAAATGAGCGCGAGTACTGAAGCACGTTTCGGATAAAATAAAACTACCATACGACTAAAATGAAACAAAAACATGTAAAACAACTCGCAGACTCGAGCATAGCAATTCAGAGCTCATTTTGGCAGCACAGCCTCTCCACTATCTTGCATCTTATGCCTCTGGTGTTATAATCTGCCTGATCTCAAAATCTTTATTTACATTGATACTTTTAAATCTTTTCACTGGTAGCACATGACTACAAGCTGTACACCTTTTACATCGAAAGCAAATCATACACACCTTGAATGAGCCGAGTCTCACTATCTTGTTCCTGAAAGTGGCTATGTGTAAGGGTGTCTCCTACAGTCATAGCTCTCCTATATGCCATTCTCAGCATTTCTGTTTGTGGGGTCTGAGGCCCCCGGTCACTTTGGGGAACATGTTAATTCTTACATACAGTCTTTTGGATTATGCGTTCCTGTGCTGAGAAAGTGGTAACAAAATTAATATGTGTATTGTTGCAGGGGGTATATCTTTTTTACTTAACAATACCTCTCTGTTCATGTTTCCCAGCATTCCTTGGCTACAGCAATATTATTCCTGCTAGGCCCTCTCTCTCTCAGCTTTACACCTAAATATGTGGCATGTTCCTCATAGGCTACAGGCTATGTAATAGAAAAATCCTAGCCAGGAAAATCATGATTTTTGTGAAATAAAACATTTTTTTCTACGTCATGCGGTTGCTGAGATATTAGCAATTAAGTACTTCCAATGCTCGTTTTCAGCTTCGATGCCCATTACAATGCATACTGCCCACTGCTTGTGTTCCCAAACCCTCCAAATACCTGACACAGGGTCTCTCTAGATCCCATGAATCAGCATCCTGCACATCTCTGTCAAGGGATATCCAGAATGCTGCCTACTACTGTCAACGATTAACGGAGTTAAAGCCTGGACTGCCCTACCAGTACTGTTATGTGAATACTGCTTGTTTATGTACGTTCTTCTGTATTTGTTTACCCTCCACCCCCTGTAACTGATGTGGAGCCTTTGTAAAAGAGTCTGTGACTCAAAGGATTGTAATTCCGATTATATTCAATAAATAAATAAATAAAATAAATAAAAAATACATTCTTTGTACACACTGTGTTTCTCTATGTACCTGTTCGGCCAAAACAGGGTATGCACTTCCGTTACTGTTGCAGTTACTGTTTCAACTTACATTTCTGACCCCGTTTGTGTTTACGTTCCCGTGTACACCACTCTGTGCATTACCCTTTGTGCTGTTATTTGCATTTGTGTTTTCGTTACTGTTACCATTTGCATTTACACTACTGTTTCTCTTTGTGTTTTTGTTTGTGTCACCATGCACATTGCCATTTCTGTTTACGGCAGCCCTTTCAATTGCGTTTCCATTTCTCTTTCGTTTTGCGTCTTCCTTGCTGTTACTGTTACCATTTGCATTTGCAATTCCTTTTCTCTGCCTGTGCACATTATGGTTTGCATTTCCATATGCGCTTGCATTTCCTTTTGCATTTCTGTTTGCTTTGGTGTTATTGTTGCTGTTACCATTTCCATTTGCGTTTACAATTGTGGTACTGTGCCTGTGCACATTTCAGTTTGCGTTTCAGTACACGCTTCTGTTCCTGTTTCCATTTCTGTTTCCTTTGGTGTTATTCTTCCTGTTATCTTTACCATTTGCATTTACAATTCCAGTACCGTGCCTGTGCGCGTTACGGTTTGCATTTACGTGTGCACTTGCATTCACGTTTCTGATTCTGTTCCCCTTCGCGTTCTTTTTGCTGTGACACTTAACATTTCCATTTTAAATACTGCTGCCATCACTGTTCACGTTACCAGTTGCATTTTCGTATGCACTTCAATGTCCATTTGAGTCACTGTTCGCTTTGGCGTCGCTTTGCGTTTGCATTTCTATTAACGTTTCTTTTACCATTTACATTTGTATTACCATGTGCGCCACTGTTGCTACTTCTGTTTACATTGCTGTTCCTGTTACTATGTCACAAGACATCATGTGGCGGGAGCGCGGGTCCCAAAGGGTCCCGTGCTCCCACCACCACATTACATTCACTATTTCTCTTCGGCATTCTAAAAAAGAAGGGAAATTAGAGGCAAAAAAATCCTTTTAATGCATCAGTTAGGGTTGTTCCATAGTGACAAAAGGAGAAATTTGGTGTTAGGTTGAAAACCTCCCTTGTACCCCCACAGCCCACCCCCAACTGGCATCGTGGTGCACCATGGGGTCATCGGTCCCTAACTCTCACCTCATTTTCCTACACCTCAGATTCTTTCACATGTGATGGGATGTGAGTTGAGCTGATGACCATGGCACACCATGATGCCAGTTGGGGGGCTGGGCTGTGGGGGTCCAAGGGGGTTTTTCAACCCTAACATCGAATTTCCTTGCTTTTGTCGCTGTGGAACAACCCTAACAGATGCATTAAATGGAGTTTTTTGCCACTTATATATATATATATCTATATATATATAGATATATATATATTGGGGTTTGTATAATGTATGTATATATGATTGTATTTATATGTTCTTTGTAATTTCCCTTCCTCTTTCCCTCCCCCCTCCTTTTTGTATTTTTTCAGTATTGGACTCTACCAGCTTCTTACCTCCCCTCTAATCTGAATTTGGTCTGAATGAAATGGTTGTGATCTGAAAAATGATTATGTTTAACCTATCAGAGAGGGTTCTGTCATGTGATGGTGTAATGAGTTAATTTGGTTTTAGTATTTAAGTCAGTGCTGATGTTAGTTGCAGTAACTTTTGATAGAGGACCACAGTCTGAAACGCGTCACACGTGCAACAAGATATATTTGGAATAAATTTGGAGCTTTTTGCAAGTTTGGAGCCCATGTATTACTGATCTGGTTGGTGAGTGCCCACCTATTTTGAAATAGATTAGCTAACTATTTAGGCACAAGCACTGCCTAACAGATGGTGCCTTAAACCTAGCCATTACCAGTTCTGTCCTATCTATGATTGATTACAGACTAGTAGTATACAGTGCTGCCACTGATACATCCCTCAAGAAGGTCAAAGTGGCCCTCAACAAAGCCTGCCGGCTTGTCTTTGACGCTCCCGACCTAACACATAACTGTGACCTCTATTCCCAGTCAGGGTGGCTAAACTTGGACTGTAGAATTCAGTACCTTCTAGCTAAAAAGTCTATGCTAGGGCTTGTTTAACCCTAGGCGGCAGTACTCCTAGAGGTACTACCCCTGCCTTGGTGGCCAGTAACAGGTTTGAGGAGCCTGGGTTCCCAAGATTACATTAAAACTTGTTATTTCCTAGATATTACAATGACATGGTGCCTCCACCCAGAGTTTAGCTTTAAGTGGGCTAGCTTTCACCTGGTACAACCTCCTGGAATGCCGTACCACCCATTGTAACCATGCATCACCCCAACACATGACCCAATAAACATTTCCCCACATTTCAATACCTGTACCAATTATTGACTTGATCCTAATAATATACTCACCGCACCATTATCTGAAAAATAACAACAGTTTATTTACAGGTGGACAGGGCTTAGGAATCAGTGAAAAAAGGAGTAGAGATTATGCAGGCAGTATATACAATGGGTGGGATATTCAAAGGGGTTGCGCATGGTGCAACAGTGTTGCTCCATGCACAACCCACTGATACTTGACACGAAATTCAAAAGGTGGAAGTTGTGCTGTGCAAATCCCAGTGCACCTGGGTGCACCAGTAATGTATACAGCGCAAGTTCGGGGGGCATGCCCATGCATATTCAGCACATCCCAATATTCAGCCTGGGATGTGCGGCGCATATGCAGGCACATACCCACCTTGCACTGCACAGGGGGACACAAAGATCCACCTGTAAAAAGAAGGAGCAAGGCCTGGCCACCCACAGATGAGCTGCCATATTGCAGGGTACAACACGGCAGCTGCCAGCTCTGGTGGCCACCTGAACTCCCAAGCCAAAGTCCGGGCGTCGTTGCCCCCACCACCTGATCGCAGGCATTTGTAAACTGTAATAATCCCTGGTGATCCAGTGGACCCACTCCTCAGCCCAATCGGCTTAAATATAAATAAATAATACCTGGTGGTCCAGTGGACCTGCTCCCCAGCCTGATCGTGGGATTAAATATAAATAAATAATGCCTGGTGGTCCAGTGGGCCTGCTCCCTAGCCTGATCGCAGGCTTACGTATACTGAGGAAATCCCTGGTGGTCCAGTGAACCTGAACCCCAGCCCGATCGCGGGCTTCAGAAAACGTAATGTTCCTGGTGGCCCAGCGGTCCCCCCTTCCCCACTCACCCACTCAGACCTGCCATCCCACTCCCCCCTCTGGTCAGCGGTGGGGGAAGCTCCCCACCTGCAAGCTGCCCGACCGCTTGCCGACTGACAGCATACAGCGGGTTGTCTGGTCTAAGGGGCGGTGAGGGGGAACCTCTGACCACCAGGGATGTTACATTATCTGAATCCCACGATCGGGCTGGGTTTCGGGTCCACTGGACCACCAAGGATTTTCACAGTATATGTAAGCCCGCGATCGGGCTTGGGATCAGGTCCACTGGACCACCAGGGATTATTTTTTCTACTTAAGCCCGTGATCAGGTTGGGGAGCAGGTCCACTGGACCACCAGGGATTCTCTTTATTTACAAAGCCCATGATTGGGTGTTGGGGCATGATGCCACTGAAGGACAGGGGGCGTCGGTCCCTGATGGCTGCAGCCTGGCAGGGCGCCAGGCACAAGTCGCCGGGGATCGGCGCACCTGCATGCAGATGGGGCCATAATGATATACAAATGGCCCCATTTGCACCTTGCATTCATAATGGCCTTATTTGTATGCTTATGTCTGAATATCACTCTTGCTGCACCTAGCGCAGCTGCACTTGCACTGGCACAGCCCCCTGCTCCTCAACTGCCACTTGCACTGGTTCAGTGCCACTGTGCTGTGCACAGTGCGGGTGCCCCCATTCCATATGCAACAGTGCAGAGCCATGGCGCAGCACTGTTGAATATTGCCTGTTCCGTGCCCTGGCGCAGCCCAGTTACGCTGCACCCGGCTTGCGCTCCTGCCTGGCGCATTTCTAAATATCCCACCCAGTCTCTACATTGAATTCAGTTTTTGGTTTGTGCTGGTGAAAACCCTCCAGCTGGGGAGATACACAAGTTAGTGAATCAAAAAGCAATCAACATTATGCAATCTTTAAGATAACCAGAGCCCTGGCTATCTAAACTACATGAAATCAGATGACACATAATATTATTTTGCCCACACTGGTACCAGTTCCCCAAATTTGTATTGGAACCTCGCAATCCCAATATTTAAACCTGGGTACCCAGTTACCAAAAGTCCCTTGAGGGTGCAGGCCTGTTGGACGTTGCAGCTGTACATTGGCCAGCTTGATTTAAGAAAGATTTATTACTTGAACTTGAAGGCATTAGGCAGTTAAACTATTTACAGTCATTTAAATACATGGAGATGTTGCAGGGAGGACCCTGCATGTTGCGAGCAGAAACAATGGTCCTATGTAACCAGTCGGGTACATGGGTTTGAGTCCGATCCTTATTTCTGAACATCTGGTACATTTATACGTTTTGGTACATTCAGCACATTTATATTCTAGACACATCTGGTACATTAAAAGAAGGTGTAGCTTCCTCAACCAGGGGCCAGGATGACCGCCCTAGTCCTTTTGCATTTAAATCTGTAGGCACTTGTTCCAAAATCTGGGGGAACCCTGTTTCTTTACATTCACATCCAGGCACATGGCTTTAACAATATTAATTCTCCATTTGAGCAATCTAAGTATTTAAAACAGTAATTTCCAAGTTACAGTAGTCATTTCCAATTTAGACATGAGGTCTCAGTCCCATTTGTGGCAGATGGCGAAGTCTACAGCTCCACTGGACATTTTGACTGAACTATTCAAGCAAATACTGGACCTCCCAGGCAAAGTCAGGATATGCCCTTGTTCTGAGTGCTCCCCTTCTAGTCCTGAAGTCTCCAAGCAGATAAACACATGCCAGCACATTTATACATTTTAACTGGACTCTGCTGGGTCCCTTAAGTTAGTTAGGTCCACATGCACTGGGCAAGACTTAGGTGCAGCAGATGCGAGGTGCAGACCAATTGGACAATCTTAAACAGCAACAGTCACTAGGGCATTGGCAGCCCCAATAAGCAATTTTCTTTCTTTCTTGCACCAGAGGGTACAAGAGTACTCACTCAGGCTCCTCACAGTAGAATCTCTGCAATGAAGGCTCCTGATGTTTTCAGTTCTCTCACCACTGAGGCAGGATCAGCTCTCTCACAGCTGGCTTGATGTCATCAAGTTGCAGGTCTACACTTTTCTCCAATGTGGAAGGGAGGGCTAGCACCTGGAGGACATTCTGGCAACCCCCAGGCTAGCAGGTTCTGCACTGAACTAAATTACTTTAACTTTACTGCAAAGAAGTCAACCCCCCCCCCCCAGATGGAGAGGAATAACTGGATCACCAGGCTCAGTTGCATGGCTAGGGCCTGAGCCCCCACCCCTGTGGGGGGCTCCCACTCGAACATCTAAATTAGCTGGAAACACAGTTTTTATGGGGCTCTTCTGAGGCTCCCAATTGGCTGAAGCTATTGGGTGTTTTGCCTCTGATTGGCTGGAAGGCTTGTCAATCAGGAAAATGCATTATTCATGAAGCCTCCTGGATGCACAGTTGGTTTACTGTTTTGGCACCTGAAATTAGGTCCCTGCAGATCCCCATGAGCACTTGGTAGTTTACCATGAGCTTTGGCTAATGTCCCACAAGTCCTGGCTTTAAATGTCTAGCTTTCCAATTGGCTGTGGCAGCTTTGTAATGGCTGCTTAACACACAGTCCCCTTAAGTAGAATTAATACAGTTGCAAATAAAGTCCTGGTGCAGCCAGAATAATTTAAATATTTGCCAAATGCCCCACAGTTCAGTAGCCACAGATGTGTTCTTCAAGTTGCTGCCCAGTTTTAGTGATTCTCTCAGTCCGCTGCTGCCAATATTTTAGATCCCTTTGCAGCAGGCAGGCTGTCTTATCTGAGTCCCAACATTACTGGTGCAGCCAGGATAATTTATTTATTTATTTAAACTCTTTCTCCCTGCTTAAACATTTGTACCCCAACATACAACAGTTATAATTATTTATTTACATTTATTTTGCTTCTCTCGGTGGTTGCCAAAACACTGCTGCCCTGAGGGCAGAAGCACCCTCATACATATGCATGAGTGATAGGGGCTCCAGCTCATTAATATTCACGTGCCCTGATCCTAGACACCTCATGGATCTCTTAAAGTATTTGGGACAGTGGGTTCTCCTGACCCTTGATGAGGTCACTTGGTGCCTCTGTGTTGTGGGGAACCTGGAACTGTGCAAACATTTTCCCATTCGACCGCTGGAGTGATCGGTCAAACAACAAAGGCACCACTGGTACCAGCATGATCCCCACTGCACTGGAGTGCATTGGCTAAAAGGGAGATCATGGTTTAAATTATTGGAGCCCCGAAGGGCTAAAGGTACACTGGGGTTGTGGCACAGGGCTACTGGGGCACAGAATGGACCGAGGACAGAAAAAAAATGCAGGCATTCTGGAGGTGCCTGAGGGATAGCAAAACAGGAGCTACTGGGCACAAAGGTAAACCCCCAGTTTGGTGGGAGGGGGTTACAATTGCATCCTGTTGCTAGCCTTGCTTGTAGAGCAGAAAGCAGCTAACTAAAAGAAGCTAAATTTTCTTATTAATTTAGTTTATATCTTAGCAGGAGTCAGTGTCTGTTGAGATTAAGCAAACAGATACTTTATTAGAAGTTGAAGGGGTCTTATTTAGGGTTTAAAAAAAGAAAGAAAGTCAGTGTGTGTTCTGTGCTGGGAAGGGTTCTGTATCAGTTTACTTTGCTAAACCAGTAGGAGGAGAGAAAGCTTAATTGGGGGTGTGGCTTAGACACTATAAAAGCAGGTGACTCAAATTACAAATTCCTGTTACTAGCCTTGATTGAAGAGCAGAAAGCAGCTAACTAAAAGAAGCTACATTTTCTTATTAATTTAACACTTGTATCTTAGCAGGAGTCAGTGTCTGTTGAGATTATGCAAACAGATACTTTATTAGAAGTAGAAGGGGTCTTATTTAGGTTTTAAAAAAAAGGAAAGAAAAGAAAGAAAGTCAGTGTGTGTTCTGTGCTGGGAAGGGTTCTGTATCAGTTTACTTTGCTAAACCAGTAGGAGGAGAGAGAGCTTAATTGGGGGTGTGGCTTAGACACTATAAAAGCAGGTGGCTCAAATTACAACTTCCTGTTGCTAGCCTTTTTTCTTACTAAATGCCCTCCATCCCACCCTAAGCCAGTTCTATTGTTATAGCCACTGGATTTGACTGTCAACAGGAACTTCCTGTTTGGCAGTAGAAAGGGAAGGATCATAGAGAAACATTGGTTTTGTCAACCCTCAAGGGAAAAAGTAGCTCCTCTTCCCCCCCTAGCTGCTGGTGGTCTGACACTGAGCAAGGAAGAAGGAGGCTACTGAAGAATATAGGAAGTTACTGTCCCAGAACAGGAAGGGTGAGAGTTGTAAGGAGAGGAGAGAGCAAGCATACAGAAAAACAGGAGAGGGGACACAAAATAAGACATGATAGGAGTGGTGCAGTGCAATGGCTGTGGGGCGGCAGTGTTCCAGGAGGCATTCTGGAGGCTGCGTTGCTGCCCTATTTGCAGGCACCTCTCTGGTCTGAGGGAGGAGGATGCCCGTCTCCAGGCTGACCTTGCTAGAATTCATGAAACCTCCTCCCCCATCCAGGGACCACCAGGGCCACTGCCACTACCTCAGAGGTTGCCAAGAAAGAGGAGAGACTGGACCAGGGTGGGCTCAGGGAGGGAGAGGGTGATGGAACAGAGTTGCATCCCTCCAGCTGTACCCCTCCACAATTCATTCACTCTTCTGGTGGGTAGTGGTTCCTCTATGGAGGCACCTGCAGTGGAGACCAAGGAGGATGCTGGGAACCTTCACGAAGGAGACCCACAAGAGGGTGGCATGAGACCCCACAGGGGAAGGAAACAACTCCTGGTGGGGAACTCAATCATTAGGGGTAGAAATGGGGAGGAAGGGAGAGGGAAGTAAGGTCCTGCCTGGCGCCACGCTTGGAGGAGACAGGAACCAATCCTGAGGATCATGGAGCAGCTGCACGAGGGAGGAGCTGGATGTCATTGTCCACCTAGAGACAAATGACCTGCGCTAGGAATGGGATCAGAGCAGTGCAAGAGGAGTTTGTAGAGTTGGGGAGGGGCCTTAGACAAGTAGCACATACAGTAACCTTCTCTGAGGTGCTGCCTGTCTATGGTAAGGGTGATGCTAGGATACTCCTCACCAGGAAATTCAATGAATGGTTGCAAAACTGGTGTGGAGCTTAGGGTTTTGGCTTCACTGGGGACTGAGGAGCCACCTGGAGGGATGCAGACCTATACTGGTGCGATGGTCTGCATCTGTCCAGGGGGGATCCAGGATCATAGGTGAGAGGTTTAAATGCTTCATTGGCAAGCATTTAAACTAGCCAAGGGGGGAGGCACTGAAAAGGAGCAGGGAAATCCCAGCATCCCCCCACAAACAACAGTAATTAGTGAGGTAAACACCAAGGAAGAGAAGTCATTAGGGAGCAGGACAGAAGTAAATGTAAAAAAAGGCAAAGGCAGTAAGGACAGGAATTGGGCTAAAAGGGGTAAGGCCATCAAAAAGTGGAGGGTGATGAGTACCAATGCCCATAGTCTGTGTAACAAGCTCCCTGAACTAGTGGCCTTGATGGAAGAGGGTTGCCTGATATTGTAGTAGTCACAGAAACATGGTCCACAGAGAACCATGACTGGATGTCAACAGACCAGGAACACAACCTACAGGAGGGACAGGGAGGGTAAAAGAGGAGGAGGAGGAGTAGCTCTATGTAAGGATGGGATCAAAGCAACAGAACTAAAGAGTAAACAGGGAGCAGATGAGACACTCTGGGTCACCCTGAAACAGGAAATGGCACTCAATCCGCATGGGGTTGTATACAGACCCCCATCTCAGAGGGAGGGAATGGACAAGGAAATGATAGAAGGCTTCCTTAGAATGGCAGAAAAAGGGAAGATATTGTTGATGGGGGACCTGAATATGCCAGATGTTAGCTGGAGCACCTTTGCTGCAGGCACATCCAAGAGCAGGGTCATTCTTGATGCCCTACAGGGGGCATGTCTCAGACAGCTAGTATTGGAACCCACTCAGGAGGGAGCAATCTTAGACCTGGTACTCTCAAATGGGGATGAAGAAAGAATCTCAGATTTAAGTGGGTAGCCATCTGGGAACAAGCGACCACCAAACAGTGTGGTTCACAATAAACACAAGCCGCATAATCAAGCCATACAAAAGCAAGAGTATTGGACTTTAGGAGGGCTGACTTTGGGAAATGAGAGAGTGCCTCAGAAAGCACTAGCAAACAGGCAAGAAGGAGGGTGGAGGAACAATGGGAAGTAATCAAAACAGCCATCACAGAGGCAACAAACCTTTGTGTAAAGCAAATCAACAAAACACAACAAAGGAAAAAACCGCTATGGTTCTCAAAAGAGGTGGCAGGGAGGGTTAGGGAGAAAAGGATAACATTCAGGAAATATAAGGAAACACAGAAGGAGAAGGACAGAGAACTGTATCAGTTAAAGCAGAAAGAAGCTGGGAAGGCAGTCAGAATAGCAAAGGCCCAAACCGAGGAAAGGATAGCCAACTCTGTTAAGAAGGGGGATAAGACCTTTTATAGGTACATTAGGGAGCGAAGAAAGACCAAAGGAGGGATACTGAGGCTTAATAAAGGGGAGGGAATGTGGGTAGAGGGTGACAATGAAAAAGCAGGGATACTGAACGAATATTTCTGCTCAGTATTCACAAAGGAAGAGGAGGGAAAAGTACCTAAACCAAACAAGAGAAACACTCTGAAGACAGGGGTCGATACCAGTCCATTTACAGAAGAAAGGGTTCTGAAAGAACTAATAAAATTGAAGGTGGACAAAGCAATGGGGCCTGATGGGATTCACCCAAGAATTCTAAAAGAACTAAGGGTAGAACTAATGACACTGCTGACTACTCTCTTTAACAAATCATAGGAGGATGGGGTGGTACCTGAGGACTGGAGGAGGGTGGATGTGATTCCTCTTCACAAAAGTGGGAGCAGGACAGAGGCAGGAAACTACAGACCTATTAGTTTGATTTCAGTGGTAGAAAATGATGGAATCACATCTGAAGAAAAGAATTGTTGAGTACCTAGAGGCCAGTGGGGCACAGGACCCAAGGCAACATGGATTCACGATGGGAAGGTCATGTCAGATGAATCTAATAGATTTCTTTGACTGGGTGACCAAAGTAGTAGACCAGGGAGGGGCTGTGGACATGGCTTACCTAGATTTTAGCAAGGCATTTGATACAGTCCCACACAAAAGATTAATACACAAGTTAGCCAGCCTTAGAGTGGGTCCCAAGGTGGTAGCCTGGATAAAAAATTGGCTAGACAACAGGATGCAAAGGGTAGTAGTAAATGGAGTCCACAGTGAAGAAAGGAGGGTTACTAGCGGGGTACCGCAGGGTTCAGTACTGGGACCAGTCCTTTTTAACGTCTTTATAAGTGACATTGCAGAGGAACTGGAAGGAAAAGTATTTCTCTTTGCAGATGACACAAGGATCTGCAACATGGTTGATACACCAGATGGAGTGGAAAGGATGAGAAGGGACTTAGCAAGGTTGGAGGAATGGTCAAATGTATGGCAGCTCAGATTCAATGCAAAGAAGTGCAAGGTAATGCACCTGGGAAACAAAAACCCAGGGCAAGAGTACACAATGAGGGGTGAGATACTGACAACAGTAAAAATGAAGAGGGACCTGAGGGTAATTATATCAGATGACCTAAAGGTGGGCAAGCAATGTCAGAAGGCAGTAAGGAAGACTGTGGGGATACTGGGATGCATAGGGAGAGGCATCAATAGTAGAAAACAGGAAGTTGTTATCCCTCTGTACAGACAGTTGGTGAGACCCCATCTGGAGTACTGTGTGCAGTTCTGGAGACCCCATCTCCGCAAAGGCATAGACAGAGTGGAGGCTGTCCAGAGGACGGCAACCAAAATGGTGCAGGGTCTGCACCAGAAGACATACGAAGAAAGACTAAAGGAGCTTAATATGTATACCCTTGAGGAAAGGAGGGAGAGAGGGGACATGATAGAAACTTTCAAGTACTTCAAGGGAATCAGCAAAGTCCAAGAGGGTGGCATCTTTCAGAAAAAGAGATGTGCAAGAACAAGGGGGCACAATTTGAAGATAGAGGGAGGACGGCTCAGAGGTAATGTGAGGAAATATTTTTTTCACAGAGAGGGTTGTGGATGCATGGAACCGCCTCCCTGAGGAGGTCGTGGAGTCAAGAACAGTGGGGGGAATTCAAGAATGCATGGGACAGACATAAGGCAGTCCTAGTGGGGGGTAAGAGGAAGTAAGCTGTTGGTTAATTAGGATCTGCAGCTTATCTGTTAGGTAGGAAAATGGGCAGACTAGGTG
This sequence comes from Neoceratodus forsteri, assembly GCA_016271365.2. Taxonomy (NCBI): domain Eukaryota; kingdom Metazoa; phylum Chordata; order Ceratodontiformes; family Ceratodontidae; genus Neoceratodus; species Neoceratodus forsteri. The sequence goes on from CM057456.1 coordinate 1,877,749,795, forward strand.
GGCCAAGCGGTCCTTATCTGCCGTCTAATTCTGTTTCTATGTTTCTATCTCCTGGTGTTCAAAGCCTTCTCTCCCCCACTGACAATACCCACACCACTAGGGGGTCTAACATCCTGACCTTAAAAGTCCCTTTCCACCACACCGCCCAGGGCCAGCACTCCTTCTTATATCATGCTCCCCTCTGACTGAACTCTCTCAGCGAGGACATGCTCTCCAGTACTAAACTCAGCCCATTCAAAGCTAAGCTTCATGACTATCTTGCAACCCTAAGCTGTTGTGACTGCTGCCTTTACCCTGCTCAAGCCCCCTATCAACACCTCCACTTCCTCCCACATCCCCTTGCCTTCATATTTCTAAATGCCTCCTCAGTTTCCCCAGCCATATCACTCCATCTCCCCACCCCCCACCCAGATCTACATGCCCTCCCACATCCCCTCGCTGCCCCTCTATCTACTCCCTCATCCACTAAATTTTGACAAGGCCTACTTGGCTGCTCCAGTCCTCCCCTCATTCCCTCTCTTAGTCCTTCCTTCACTATCCCTGTCCTCCCCTCACCCCCTGCTACCAGTCCCTTCCCATCTATGGGCATCTTTCCCTCTCCTGCCTTGCATTATTAGTGCATTTACATTACACGTGATTTTATTGCTGCATATACTGTACCATAATATCTGTACTTTAACAATCCTACATGTAAAACAGCTGTATTTGAATTGCCTGTTTGTTTTCTTTGTTAACACTGTTTTGACTTGTATAATTTAACTACTGTATCCCTGTTTTGTCATAACTTGGAACCTTTGTAAATGAACTTCCAGCTCAAAGGTTGTAATCTGAGATTTCAATAAATAAATAAATAAAACAAATCAAGAGAAAAATGCAGTATTTCTTGCTAATAAATCAATATTTTTATTGTTTCAATGGTTTTTAGTGTTTTGTTCATCCACCTATGAAAAAATAGCCCCGGTACCATAGAAACCAATCACTGAAACTCACTGAAAAATAAAGATGACTGAATGTATGTGTAGATAAAACATTTAATGCATTTTGTACCAAACAACAAAATAAATATTTGATTGGTTAACGAAGAACATTTGTACTTTTGTTGAAATAGTATGTAATGATGCTGTTAAAATGACTAAACATATAATATTTGTAAGAGTAATTGACTGTTACTGAGTTAAAGATATTGCTGCACTATGAAACAATTAATGTAGAAAACAGTAAGTAGAAGCCATTTTTTTAAACAATTAAAACAATTACATTTCATTTACATTACATTAATACTGTAACATAACAACAGTTATTTTTTTATTTAGTTGTTTAGTATCTGGAAGCTTATGTTGCCACGTACTGTGAAGTTGCTTAGGTAAGGAGTTAATGGTTGTTCTGTGTATTTCTATTTTTTGTTGCGGCATCATTTCTTTTGTTGTCCTGGTCTCATGTGACTGTGGAAGTGGCTGATGGGTGGTTTGCTTCTGTCTGGTGCTATAGCTTGGTTAGGATGAATTCCAGATGGTACAGTTCTCCACCTGCTCCTTTCATTTATGTCTGGCCCCCAGTAGCTTCAGAGTGAGGATTCCGCTGTGCGGCCTATGACAGCCATTATTTATTTTGATTCTAGGCTCGCCTTTGCTAATAGGGTGACTGCAGTTGCTCGTAGAGAGTGTTTGGAATACTTTTTAAGTAGTCCTGCTTGTGTGCAAATACAGGGCATCATGCCTTGCATATAATTCACCCCATTGGTTTATGTGAGTACCAAGTTGGCTGCTTCTCCAGTACTTCTTGTGCCATTTTTTTTTTTGGGTGACAGAACAGGGATGTACATCCTGAAGGTAGTTTTGAAAGGTATTTTAAGAAGTTACTGACCAGGCAGAGAGGGTTTCCAGGTGTTTCAAACATATAGCCATGTAAATCTTTCTTTTTGGGGTCATGCAGGATGATTCTTAATGTGTTTGTTGAATGTCCTTGTTACATATCCTAGTCCATTTTCAGCTGTTTTTACTTCGAATGACTGTAGTGTGAGTTTGCAGACTCCTTCATTGCCATGGCAGGCTAGATGTAGCTGTAGATCAAACCATACTTCATTTACAAGTCCTGTTGCAGTGTTTGGACTTAGTGCTGGAGACCTGTGCAAAGTTTCTAGATCACTAGAGAAGAGAACTGGATGATGTGAGGTTTTGTCTTTTCCCTCTCTTCTCATTGCTTTTATGTAGGCTTTGAAGGCATTATTTGCTGTGCTGAATGCTGTGTCTTGCATCAGATTTATGGAGTGGCTTAGCAGTGGATCATTAAAGAAACAAACATTTGTCAATGTCGAATGTTTGCTTGCTGGCATTGGCAGTGGTAGTGTAGAGTTACAGAGCTGCGTAATAGGAATGGCAATGAAGTATTGAACTGAAGCCAACCCCACCACCACCCTGCAGAGAGTGACAGGCATTGGGGGTGTGCATTTGGGTCATCAGGCATAACGGCCACGCCATTTCACCACACCCCACCCTGCAGACACTGATAAGTGTCACGGTGTTCCTTGGGGTCTTTGGCCCTTATGCGCACCCCATTTCATTAGGAAATACGGTGAGATGGGTGCGATATAGGAGAATGGGGTGAACTTTGGGGCTGAAGAGTCCAAGGCATACCTCGATACCTCTCACTGGCTGCAGGGTGTGGAATGGTATGAGCATTACAGGCAAGAATCCCAAGTCACACCCCTGATGCCTGTCATTCTCTACACGTTGGGCGTTATGGTTGGAAACCCTAATACCTCATGCATTCGTTGGTATTTTCACTCCAAATTTTCAACATGTTTTTTTGTGACCACACCTCATGAACAGAGGGAATATCAGTTTGTTAGCAGAAAGCTGCTTATGCACAGCGACTACGGCATTTAGCACCACAGGTGCAAAAACATTCCGAACAGGATGTAAAAAATGACAGCTGTACTGTTCATGGGAAGGTGTAAAAAATGGCAATGTTGCAAATCTGCAGAAAAAATATTTAAAAAAATGGTGAAGTCACGAGCCTACATAGAAACTGCAACGCACACCCGTAATATAATTAGGTTGGGCATTTTTTTACAGCAGATTGTCAACTCAGGCATTTTAGTGCCTCTGATCATGAACAGTGTCACTCTGATTTTCTTTATCTGTGCCGAACAATGATTTCCCACAGCGACCACGCATCTCTGCGCTGAAAGTGTGAAAACACACTTCAGCCATGTTGTGAAAAATGACAGCTGTACTGTTCATAAGGAAGTGTGGAAAAATGCCACTGGTGAAAATCTGGACTGAAAATATTACAAAGTCATGAACTTACGAAGGTGTGTGTAAACTGCGCAATGCTCACTCGTAACACAGTCATTTTATGGACTTTTGTCACCAAATGTTCAACATAGCCATTTTAAGACCTCTGCTCATGATCAGTGTAACTGTGATTTTCTTAATCTGTCCTAAACATTGCTTTCGCACACCAACAGCACCATTGTGCGCTACATGTGCTAAAACACATTTTGGGTGACATATGAAAAATGGCAGCTGTACTGTTCATAAGGAAGTGTAATAAAATGGCAATGTTGAAAATCTGGAGTGAAAATATTAAATTCGCAAACTTACGAGCATGCATAGGAACTGCGCAACGCACGCTCGTAAAACAGTCATTTTTAGGAATTTTTTCACCAAATTTTCAACATAGCCATTTTAAGACCTCTGCTCATGAACAGTGTCACTGTGATTTTCTTAATGTGTCCCATACATTGATTTTGCACATCGACTGCGCCATTGTGCACTACATGGGCGGAAACACATTTTGGGCAAGATGTGAAAAATGACAGCTGTACTGCTCATAAGGAGGTGTGGTAAAATGGCAATGTTGAAAATCTGGAGTGAAAATATTGAAAATTCACGAACTTACGAGCGTGCGTAGGAACTGTGCAATGCACGCTCGTAAAACAGTCATTTTTAGGAATTTTTTCACCAAATTTTCAACATAGCCATTTTAAGATGTCTACTCATGAACAGTGTCACTGTGATTTTCTTAATTTGTCCCGTACATTGATTTTGCACACCGACTGTGCCATTGTGCGCTACATGGGCGGAAGCACGTTTTGGGTGAGATGTGAAAAATGAAAGTTGTACTACTCATAAGAAGGTGTGGTAAAATGGCAATGTTGAAAATCCGGAGTGAAAATATTAAAAATTCGTGAACTTACGAGCGTGCATAGGAACTGTATAACGCATGCTCGTAAAACAGTCATTTTTAGGATTTTTTTCACCAAATTTTCAACATAGCCATTTTAAGACCTCTGCTCATGAACAGTGTCACTGTGATTTTCTTACTTTGTCTTGTACATTGATTTCACACACCGACTGCGCCATTGTGCGCTACATGGGCAGAAACACATTTTGGGTGAGATGTGAAAAATGACAGCTGTACTACTCATAAGAAGGTGTGGTAAAATGGCAATGTTGAAAATCTGGAGTGAAAATATTGAAAATTCGCGAACTTACGAGCCTGCGTAGGAACTAAGCAACGCATGCTCGTAAAACAGTCATTGTTTGGAATTTTTGCACCAAATTTTCAACATGGGGATTTTGGGACCCCTTCTCATGAATGATGTCACTGTCCTGGCATTATTCGGGCCTGAAGGTGATTTCGGCAGTGACTGAGAAATCACCCTTCGGGCCGAATAATGCCATGACAGTGACATCATTCCATGAGAAGGGGTCTAAAAACTCCATGTTGAAAATTTGGTGCAAAATTCCAAAATGCCTGAGATATGCAACAAAGTTGAAAAACCCTATCTAGCCCATTATACAGCTTACCGGCATTTCCTCAGTTCGCGGTCGGCTTTGAAGAGTGCAGACTTGTTCCGGTCCAGCAAAGATCACGCCGAGCTCTGGAGGTAAGTATGGAGTGGGGAGGCAGGGTGTGCAGTGGGTGGGTGCGGGTTGTGGGGGGGGGCTGGGAGAAGCACCATGGGACCGTTTCTATTTTGCAGGTAAAAAAAAAAAGAGCGACATGGGACATTTGCCACGCTGGGGTGGGCTCCCAGCGTGGCACAAACTTGACTGGGGAGGGCGTGGAGCCGACGGGGGATTGAGCACCCCGTCGGCCCTATGATCAGTTGCCACGCTGGGTGGGCTCCCAGCGTGGCACCCAGCTTTCGGGGGGTGAGGACAGTGGAGCCGGCGAAGTTGGCACCCCGTCGGCTGTTCTATCAGTTGCCACGCTAGGGGTGGGCACCCAGCGTGGCATGTGAAAAGCTTTGGGGAGGCGCAGCACAAGCCCGGCGGGAGTTGGGCACCCCGCCGGCCATAAGTGTGTGGGGCGCAGCCACGCAGTATCGTGCATTTCTGTGTGTGTGTATGTAGGGGGAGCTGCACATGAGCAGGCGATATCTTATCACTGCTCACTGAAGCGTAGCTCCCCCTTTCAACTGTACGCCACTGCATTTTGGAGCTTGTCATAGACAGCTCCAGCATACATTGGCGGACAGGGGCCGCACCTGCCAACACACTGACTGAATTGGAAGAGGGGGTGACACACCTCCGAAATCTCGGATGATGGCACTATGTTTCTTGCACATGCGTGCAAGCAAACATAATGGTTTACACATACATGAAGACTTACAAAGGCATCAAATCCATAAGGTTCTCCGTGGTTGTTTTTTATAGTACCATAACATTTTCTGGAAATTTCATTCAGTGCTGTTACTGGGATGTTGTGGAAGTCAGTTGTTATGATTTTTTCCTTTTGCCCAGCCTGTTAAGATTGGGATTGCCCATTTTGTTTGTCTCATTGTTGTTTTCTCATTTCTGTGCAGTTCTAGTAGGTTTAATTCAGTTTCTGATAAATTTGAATGCCATGTCAAGCTGTTTTGTTGGTCTGTTACTGAAACAATTGAGGGAAGAATTTCTGGATTCCTATCCTGAGTTTCTGTGGTTCCATTAGGTGGGGTCACTGTTAGCGTAGCAGGATTTAGTATGCCTATGGATTGTTCCTGTCCCTCATGAATAGGACTTTCTGTTGCTCTAACTTGAGGAGGAGGGCCCTGTATGTTAATTTGCTGTGTTTGCTGAATAACTGCATTGCTGCTTATGGCACTTGAATAACTGTTTTGACTGTCACCCATGTTATACTGATTAAAACAGGGTGATGGGGAGATTTGATGAGGTACTGTATTTGTTATAGGAGGGCTCTGTATAAAAAAAACACAAAAAACAATAAATATTTATGTTCACTCAGGGCAGAATGACACTACTTTCTAGTGCAGAAATTTGATTACTCAATTGCTATTGTATTTCTGTTCTGTTTCTATGATTACTTCCATTTCAAACATTAAAAAAATAATTTTCTGAAACATTATTATGTGGTTGTGCTTCTAACCAGTGCTATTTTATTTCACATGAGCTGACAAGGACTATGGTTGAGGAGCTGCATTTGGTGAGGGCCGGTTCTCCATATTCTGACAGATTCAGGGCACAATGGCAGTAATTCTATTGTATTTCTATAAGTACTTTATTTCAAATATCATAAGAAACATTTCTATAGCATTTAATATGTGGTCTTTTCTGTCATGAGTGCTACACAGAAACACAGAAACACAGAAACACAGAAGTTGATGGCAGAAGGATACCACTAGGTCCATCTAGCCTGCCCATTTGTTTTAGACCTATTTTGACACTCCAGTTGACCTCTGTAGTCAGGGCTCCTCTGTGTCTATCCCATGCATTCTTGAATTCCCCCCACACTGTTGAGCCCCACAATCTCTTGGGGCAGGCTGTTGCAGGCACCCACCACTCTTTCTGTGAAGAAAAACTTCCTGGTGTTGGTACAGAACCTCCCCTTTTGTAGCCTGAGGTCATATCCCCTGGTCCTGGAGCCCTTCTTGAAGTGAAAAGGTTCTGTGCCTGTGCCTTGTTAATGACTTTTATGTACTTGAATGTATTAATCATGTCCCCTCTCTCCCTTCTCTGCTCCAGGGAGTACTGTACATATTCAGCTCCCTCAGTCTTTCCTCATAGGACATGTACTGCAGACCCTGAATTATATTTGTCACCTTTCTCTGTACTGTTTCCACCCAGTCAATGTCCTTCCTGAGGTGAGGCCTCCAGAACTGGACACTGTATTCCAGGTGCAGCCTGACCAGCGGTCTATACAGTGGTAGTACCACCTCTCTCCTCTTGCTCGTAATTCCCCTCCCAATGCAGCCCAGCATTCTGTTGGCTTTGAATGTTGCCTTCTCACACTGCTTTCTAACATTCAAGTCGTCTGAGATTATGATTCCCAGATCTCATTTCTGGTTTGAGGTTGCCAGTCTTTTGTCTCCTAGGTAATACTCCTTTCTTGGATTTTTCTTTCCTATGTGCATGACCTTGCACTTTTTGGCATTAAATCTCATCTGCAACACTCCAGACCATTCTTCTAGTTTCTTACGGTCAGCTTCCACCTTGCTCACTCCTTCTGAGGTGTCCACCCTGTTACATATCTTGGTGTCATCTGCAAACAGACGCAACTTCCCTTCCAGTCCATCAGCGATGTCTGCTATAAAAACAATGAAGCACAGAGGCCCCAGTGCTGAGCCCTGGTTCACTCCGCTGGTCACCCTGCCTCCCATTGATTGTGCTCCATTAACCTGTACTCTCTGTGTTCTGCCTTGTAACCAGTTTTGTACCCATCTGACTAGTTCTGGACCAACCACTGTGCGGTCAAGCTTCTTTACCAGCCTTCTGTGTGGAACCGAGTCTAAGATCTTACTAAAGTTTAGGTAGACCACATCTACTGCCCCACCATCGTCCACTATTTTTGTAGCGTAGTCAAAAAACTCGAGCACATTTGTCTGGCATGACCTGCCTGCTGTGGAACCATGCTGTTTAGGGTCTTGTTGCCCACTAGCTTTGAGGAATGCTATGATCCTCTGTTTGAGTAGTGTCTCCATTAGTTTCCCTACTTTTCTTGCATGAGCTGCCAGGGTCAACTGTTGAGGAGCTGCGTTTGGTGAGGGCACGTTTTGCATATTTAGAGAGATTCCATCCCCAGTTAGGCCTCTCTCAAGAGTATTTTATTTAAGATGCTCTAGCAGGGACAACTACTGACCAGCATTTGGTGATTAGTCAAGGTACAGCACTGTACTATAGCTTTAACATTTACAAGGTGTTTACATTGTTTCTACAGTACAGTCCTGTGCTTGCATAATCTCTGATCACTCTGCTGTTGAGATGTTGTTTCACTATGTTTTGTTACAGTTTATAACATTTACTGATTAGGCTTCAGCACTGTGGTCAGCATGAGAGTGAGTTTTGCATACTTAAGGCTGATTCCCACCTCACTTAGGCTGAGAACATTATTTATGCTGGCAGAGGGTGGAACTGGCCTTACCTCAGGTGGAGTCTCCGTATTTATTGGAGGCCGTCCCCCAGGCTGGCCATCTACTGTTGGGTGAGACTCTGAGGGAGGAATTGGTGCCACATCATCAGCCTCGCTGCAACTGACATTGGGTGATTACTTAGAAACAGGAAGCAGGCCTCGGAAAATCACTCCAGTGCTCATCACTAAGTGTGCGGTTGCTGCCATTTCTTCACTGGGAATTTCGGCTTCTTGTACTGCACCATCACTTGTGAAGACTGAAGGATGGTCATTGATGGGCTCTGTGGCATCCAGCAAGGTCACTTTTTGATTGAGGCTACCTACTACAAAAGTTAACAGAAAGTTGTCTAGGGAGCAAGTCATCAGTTCAAAACAGGTACTCTGCATATTTACAGACCTTATTTTGGTTAACAATCTACTTGGCTGGCTGTGTAGCTTCTGGTTTTGAGGGAAAGCTATATCTTTAAGCTGTGCCGGTTAGCAGTTTTAAAAATGGCAGTTTAAGTCCACACGAATGTTCAATAGCTTACTAATACTCTGCATGACTGTTATGCAGCTGGTGGTGGTCAGCTGGGACTTTATCCATGTGTTTATTGTGAGATTTACACATGGATAAGGTCCCAGACTAACCAATCAGGTTGCGTGAACTTTCTTGTCCATTTTATAATGAAAGTTTTCAGTAATGAGCCCTATTGCTTCTTTCTTCTGTACTACCACCACCACCCTGTGAAACTGGATTTGGAATCTTCAGCATATAACCCACTGCTGACAGACCCTATTTTAAATGCATAAGAACTATAGAAAGAGAAAGTTGCAAATGTTTTTCTGATAATAAAAGGTTTTCTTAATGCTGACCTCAGAGGCAGTGGGCCCCCTGACTGTGCGGGCCCTACTGCAACCGCAGCACTTGCACCCCAACGGTCATGGCCCTGGGATGACTGAAAAATAATACTAACTAGTACAAGGCTGCAGTGATAAAAGAAGAAAATCTCTGAAGTACAGACCAGGAAGTGATGATAGTTTTTGTTCTACATCACCTCTAACACAAGACAAGACAGAACAATATGGACTATTCACAGAGGTGCAGAGTGGGTACACTCCATGTAACTCCGTCGTATAACCCAGCCCGCACCTGCCGGCACCCGCCCACAGCCACTGCGCCCCCTCCACATGATTCTCAAAACAAATACTCCCCCCCACGCACCTGATCCCCCAGCTGACTGTGCAGCTCCACACCAGAGTGGGCCAGGAGTGGGGTGGGGGCCGTGCCACCACTCTGTATCATTCACAAAACTGCAGAGTACTGTGCATGGTGGCTGGTGGCTACACAACCTTGGGGCAGCCATACCCCTGAGTGGCTGGTTATGCTCCCACCCCCCCGCCACCAGCAGTGGAAATGGCAGGGGCATCGCCCCTTCCCCAATAAGGATGCCTGAGCCATCAAGGCACACTGGGAGAGCTGGGGGCAGTCAACCATGGTACCTCCCCCCTCCACATCACGGTCAGTACTCTGCATGCCGGCAGACACCATGGCACTCCATGGGCACAAGGGATCCACTGCGGGACCTGGACCAGGCAGCCAGTTGGCTATCTGCCCAGATCCACAGCTCCAAAACCACCTGCCCCCCCCCAGGGACCTGCATGCCAGGGGAGCAGGGCTGCATAAGAGAGCCGGGCGGGGGCCGGTGTTTATGAATGTGGTTCCCACATGGATCCATGGATCTCCTGGGGATCAGAAGCTGCACAGGTGGAATATGCACCTTTGGCTTGTATATTCTGCCCATTTGTGAAAAGCCCCCATTGCTGGCAGTATAGCCTAGAGGTTAGAGTAACAAGCTGTGAACGAGTTTGGTACATCCAGCAGACCAGACCTGGGTTTGATTTTCACAACCTCCACTTGCATACTGTATGACTCTGTGCAAGTCACTTAACTGCCAAGTGCTCCCAGATCACCCCTGAAAACAGGCACTTGTGCCTAATGGGCCTTACCCGGTTACCAAAGACTAAAATAAAAAAAACTACTCTTAGATGACCAAGCCCATGTAATGGGCTTGAGATGAGTAGGGATGGTGGTGGCAAAATAAATCTAGATACAGATCCCTATTTATCAAGCATAGCTTGCACAAAGCCATTACTAAATAAGGAAATATAACCTACAGTAGGGAGTAGGGAAGCAAGACAGGCAGACATATACACAGTGTGGTGAATTAGCTTAAATGTGACCAGGTTTGGAAGGAAAAGGAAAAACAACAACAAATGAGACAGTTGTGAAGAGATTAAAAAAGAAATCATGAACAAAAACTCCAAACATCACATACAGAAGGCACTAGGTCTTGCCCAAGGATTTGCATACCCATGGTGCCTTGCTCTGTGACTGAGGCTTCAGAGCAGGTGTGTTGTTTGTAGAAATACTCAAGAACCAATGCCAAATACCAAAGACCAAATGTTTCCCAAAAATATTAAATTCTGAGTGCGGGGGGGGAGGGGGTGTTGTGGTGGTGGAGGGTGGGAATGGGATTGTAACAAAGGGTGGGTGAAGCAGTGGTGTGTACTTTAAAGGATTGGGCTGGAGAGGAGGATGGAAGCTGTTTCCTTTTTTTAGTGATTTTACCCAAATAGAAATAGTGGTAGTGGTAGTAGCTTTTATTTCTAGCTGATGCCCTTCCCCAGAGCCCCAGGGCACCATTACAATAAAAAGCAAAGCATAATCAGAAATCCATATCAATAATAAATGAACGAAAAATACTACCATTCCATTAAAACTAGCATTAAATACCTTAAAACATAAAATACACTAAAATACAATAACACTATTGAAAGTGCCATATACATGCTTTATGGAACTTCTCCAAACACTTGTTGGAATAATACGACTTGAGGCCCTTACAAGGAGGCCTCTCTCAAATCCTAGACAAAAGGAATTCCCACAGTGACAGGCCGCTACCTCAAAAGGCCGTCATCTGAACTCTTCAGCCTAGTCTTCAGGGCCTCAAGGAGGCCCTGCCCGGCTGATCGGAGAGGACGAACTGGGGTGTGCGTATGCAGGAGCTCTGCCAGGTAGACTTGTCCCAGTCCATGTAGGGCTTTGTAACTTAATAAACCTATCTTAAATGAGGTACATCACTTCACCAGCAGCCAATGCAGATCACACAGTACCACAGAGATATGGCTTGATCTTGGTAAGGCCATCAGTAACCGTGCAGCTGCATTCTGCAACAGCTGCAGGCATCGTAGCATACCCCCACTATCCCCAAGGTTCAGAGTATTACAATAGTCCAATCTAGAAGTCACAAATGCATGGATCAGTGTGGCCAGGTCCTGTGGGGGGGGGGGGGCATAAGGAATTTGATCCGGTGCATATTCCGAAGATGGAAAAAGTCATTCTGGACTATGGCCGACACCTGGGACTTCATTGTCAGGCCTTCATCCAGTATGACTCCCAGATTCTTTAACCTTGGGCTGGCTAGCAGACCAGAGTCACCAAGCAAAAGCCCCATCACTCCTGTGCCAGCCACCGACCCCCTTTTAGCCTGGCTCAACCACTAAAACCACAGTCTTCTCGGGGTTCAGTCTCAACCAACTAGAAGCCATCCAGTTCTGGATCTCGAACAGGCACTCATTAAACACGTCGGCCACATTCTGAGTCCCAGGAGCAAAAGACATGTAGAGCTGGGAGTCATCTGCTTAGCAGTGAAACCTCAGCCCAAAATGTCTAATGACCTTGCCCAGCGGTAGCATATAAACTACAAACAACACTGGCGACAGGACCAAACCATGAGGTATGCCACAGGACAGAACCACCAGTTTCATGGAAACATTTCCTAGAACTACCCTCTAGGTTCTATCCCATAAAAATGGCTCAAACCAGCAGATGACAGTGCCAGTAAGTCCAGTGTATCCCTTGAGATGGTCCACAAGCACGCAATGGTCCATGGTAGTAAATGCTGAAGAGAGATCAAGGAGGATGAGACTCAATCATTCCCTTTTATTCCTCCCCCTGAGCAGATCATTAATCACCCTTACTAGTGCTGTCTCTGTGCTGTGCCCAGCTCTAAAACCACACTGGAATGGTTCAGAAAAGTCAGAGGATGCCAGGGTTCATCCAGCTGCTGCACAACAACTTTCTCAATAACCTTCCCCAGAAAGGGAAGGTTAGAGACTAGACGATAGTTTGCCAGGACATCTGAGTCTAAAGATGTTTTTTTCAGAAGGAACCCTACCAGTGCACATTGAAGTGCTACTAGAACCAGTCCCTCCAACAGAGAACACTAGATGATTTCAGTGAATACTGGGTGCAAATGATCAACACAATTCACTAAGAGTCACATTGGGCCCGGGTCCAGATTGCAGAATGTCTGCTGCAGCTCCGAGACCACCCAGCAGACCTCTTTTACTGTTACCAGCCAAAACTTGCCACAAGAACACCTGATGCATTCCTGGCTCATAGGCTGACCACTGCTGAACTCAGAAGGCCCCACTGGAGTGATTCTGGCTCTGATGGAGGACACCCTATCTGTGATGACCCGAGCAAACTCCTCACATTTTGTGAGTGTAACTGCTTCAGTGGGCTCTAGGTGGGCAAGCTGGAGAAGTCTATCTATGGTCTGGAACAGCTGAGCCGGTCGGTTCTTCCCAGCAGCAATCTCTCTCAACAGAAATTCTACCTTCTTCTGAATGATTGCCTTCCGATGTTCCTCATAATTAGACATCAGAACTAGGACCACGTGATGTAGAACATGGAGTAACAACCTCTTCAGAACTCTCCAGCCACCCGAGTCATATTTTGCTTCATTTACTGTGGATAAAGCACCAGATTTCTCACTGTTCAGTCTAACAACTGAGCTTACCCCTCTGGATCTCATCATGGCAGTTTAAGAAGCGCTATGGACATAGAGATGAAGAAAGCACAGCCGAGACATACCCCACCGGTAACTCCCTAAAAGGCCCCTAAGAAACCACGGGCCTCCAGTTCCACTGTGGGACTGCCTGCATTATCTTCAATGATGGAGCAAGAACCCCTTACGCTCAGCAGATTCCTTGAGAAAGTTCAGACCTTTTAGAGAGGATCTGCACAGCCTCACGAAAAACTTGAAATCACTCTCTCAAGCGGTAGAGGATGTTGCGCAAAGAGCATCCGATAATTCTGCCAGGTTTTGCTCTTTAGAGAAAAAAGTTGAAAAAATTAACCTGGAGTTGGTGGCAATACAGCCGAAAATGTCGCGACTGGAACTGAAGGTGGAAGACCTAGAGAGCCGCAGCCATAGGAATAATGCAGTCCTCATAGGTCTCCCAGAGGGTGAAGTAGGGCCAAACACCATTGCATTTGTTCAAAAGCTAGTAGAGAAGATTGCAGGCCCCTTTCCATTTGGGACTGGTTACAATATTGAACGGGCGCATAGAGCTCTCCGCCCAAAACCGCAAACTGTGGCTCCCCCATAGCCTCTGATCTTTAGGTTTTTAAATTTCTAGGAGAGCCAACACTGAATTGAGTTGAGTATCTAGAGGCCAGAGGGGCACAGGACCCAAGGCAGCATGGATTCACAGCGGGAAGGTCATGCCAGACAAATCTGATAGATTTCTTTGACTGGGTGACCAAAGTAGTTGATCGGGGAGGGGCTGTGGACATGGCCTACCTAGACTTTAGCAAGGCATTTGACACAGTCCCACACAAAAGATTAATATACAAGTTAGCCAGCCTGGGAGGGTCCCAAGATAACAGCCTGGGTAAAGAATTGGCTGGAGAATAGGACACAGAGAGTAATAGTAAATGGGTCCACTCTGAAAAAAGGGGGTTAGTAGTGGGGTACCGCAGGAGTTCAGTATTAGGTCGATCCTCTTCAATGTCTTTATAAGCGACATTGCAGAGGACTGGAAGGAAAAGTATGTCTCTTTGCAGATGACACAAAGATCTGCAACAGAGTTGATGCACAAGGTGGGGTGGAAAGGATGAGAAGGACTTGGCAAGGTTAGAGGAATGGTCAAATGTATGGCAGCTTAGATTCAATGCTAAGAAGTGCAAGGTAATGCACCTGGGAAACAAAAAACCCAGGGAAGAGTACACAATGGGGGGTGAGATACTAACAACAACAAAAATGGAAAGGGACCTGGGGTAGTCATATCAGATGACCTCAAGGTGGCAAGCAATGTGAGAGGGCAGCAAGGAGGGTTGGGGGATACTGGGATGCATAGGAGAGGCATCACCAGTAGAAAACAAGAAGTTATTATCCCTCTGTACAGACAGCTGGTGAGACCACATCTGGAGTACTGCGTGCAGTTCTGGAGACCCAATCTCCATAAAGACATAGACAGGATGGAAGCTGTCCAGAGGAGGGCACTAAAATGGTGCAGGGTCTGCACCAGAAGACATATGAAGAGAGACTTAAGGAGCTTAATATGTATAGCCTCAAGGAAAGGAGGGAGAGGGGGGACAAGATAGAAACTTTCAAGTACCTCAAGGGAATCAACAAAGTCCAAGAGAGTAGCATCTTTCAAAAAAAGAGGTGTGCAAGAACAAGCGGGCACAATTTGAAGATAGAAGGGGGGCAGCTCAAAGGTAATTTAAGGAAGTATTTTTTCACAGAGAGGGTTGTGGATGTACGGAACGGCCTTCCAGAGGAGGTTGTGGAGTCAAAAACAGTCGTGGAATTCAAGCATGCATGGGACAGTCATAAGGCAATTCTTGGGGGTTGGGTAGGAAGAAGTAGGCTGCTGGTTAACTAGGATCTGCAACTTATCCATCAGGTAGGGAAATGGGCAGACTGGATGGGCCAAGCGGTCCTTATCTGCCATCAAATTCTATGTTTCTATGTTTCTAAAGTGCACTGGGAAGGTACTAAAATCCGTGTGACGTAAGACCTACCGGCCACTGCGCCAGAAGAGATCCGCTTTCCACCCCATTGCATCTAAGATCATCGCAGCAAGGATAAAATTCAGGATGGTCTATCCTGCAAAATTGCAAGTTCTGGCTGATGGGGGTTGCCTCTCCTATGAAGATCTGAAATCAGCAGTGGCAGGACTTAAGGTTGCCCTTCCTGACCTTTTCCGTGCTCCCTAAGATGGAACTGAGTTATGTGCTGTGTTAACTACATTTTGTGTAAAATGTGTGGACTGGCTCGGGATTACCTATCACTAGTTGGCCAATGTTCTTTCCCAGCTACATTTCTCTTGTGATAGGGTATGTGTTCATCTTTGCAGCCTCCCTTACTGTTTGCCATCTTTTATAGACATTGCAGGGCACCATGACTAGTTCCTGGTTTTGGGACTGAACTGCCATATCCAGACGTGCTATGCGATCTTCAGGACATGTTGGTTGATTAGGGCTGCTTTTCCAATAACGCCCCAGATTTGTATAGACATTGCTAATTTGTATGCTCGTGCGCAATACTAAACGGCTGTTTTTAATATAAATATTTTCCTTTGTATCACTCTATTTGGCCACTAGAGGGGGTGCATGGTATACGATTGCTGGTCTCCTGCTGGTTTATATATTTTATTTATTTTATTTTATTTGATCATCGGTTTACAGACCTTTGAGACATAGACTCATTTACAAAGGCAACTCGTCAAGAGAGCAATACATCACAAAAAACAAAACAGTACAGTACATAGTGCTTAGATTAAAAAAGCAACCAGTGTTACAGGCATTCACTGGCGGTAAATGCTTGGTAATAGGTAGATCACAGTAGTCATAATATAGGTACATGAGTACCTGGTCAGGTAGCAACCAGAGATATTTTATTACAATAGTCAGCAGATGTTGCCTGAGACCCCAGGTATATACAGCAAAAGTAAACAGGGCAGACCCAGCCTAGGGATGAGGGTAAGGGGCAGGTGGGGGATTATGTGCAGTTGCAGCAGTGAGTGCTTGTCAGATGGCTTCTGAGGGAGACTTTGAAAGGACCAAGCTTAGTGGAGTCAGCTATGTTGGCTGGGATGGAATTGAACCAGGAGGGAGCCTGATAGCAAAAGGATCTCTGGGCCATAGAGGTCCTTACCCTGGGGACAATAAGGGAGGTTTTGGCAGTGCTGTGGGTGGAGACTGAGGGGGAGGCACGCTGCAGGGAGGTGGTGACACCAGGGGGGGAGAGCCCTAGCAGGGTCTTTTTTACAAGAAGGCAGGTTTGTAAGCAAAGTCTTTCTTCAAGGTTGAGCAAGTTGGTGGTGGAGTACAACAGGCATGTATGGATGCACCTAGGGGCTCCCAGCATTAGCCTGCAGGCCTTGTTTATAGACAGCTGGATTCTTGCAAGCGCAGTGTTGTCAGCTGCAGCATAGATGGGCAGCCCATAGTCTATTAGTGACAGGACAGAGGAGGTGATTGTGAATCTAAGGGCCTTTTGTGGTAGGCAGTCCATCTGGCGATATAACAGTCCAGTCCTGACATTGGTGGCAGCAGAAAGGGCATTGAGATGGGAATGGAAGGAGAGTGCCGAATCAAAGATAATGCCCAGATCCTTGTAGGAGGAAACCTGCTCAATGGGGTTTAGTGTGCTAGGCAGTATCACGAGAGGGGTACCACTGGCTTTGCTTTGGCGATGCGAGAAGAGCATAGCTTTGGCCTTTTTTAGGTTCAGGACTAGCCTTCCTGATGTGAACCAATGCTCAGCTCTATCAAAAGCTTGTTGGAGGGTGGCCTCAAGTATGTTGGGATTGGGGTCAGCAGCGAAGAGCACAGTGTCATCTGCATAGAGGAGGATCTTACTTGAGCAGGCCAAGGGGAAGGAGCTGAGGTAGAGACTGCAGAGGAGAGGGCCTAAAATGGAGCCCTGGGGAACCCCGCAGCAGACAGGTCGTGTGTCAGATAGGGTGCTATTGATTTTTACACACTGAGTTCTGCCAGAGAGGTAGCTGGTGAACCATGCAAAGGGACTGGGGGAGAAACCAAGGCATCTGATGGAGTAAAGCAGGAGAGGATGACAAACTGTGTCAAAGGTCTTGGAGAGGTCAATGAATACGGCACCGGCAGGACTTCCGGCATCAAGAGTAGAGTGCAGGAGCTTGGAGAATTTAAGTAACGCAGTTGTGGTGCTGTGACCTGCATGAAAGCCATGCTGTTCAGGGCACAGGATATTGTGCATGGCCAGGTATTCGGCAAGCTGGTTGTCACTACTTTTTCAAGGGCCTTAGAGAGTGGGGGGAGGATGGATATAGTTCGATAGTTACCCGGGGTCGCTCGATCACTGCTCTTTGGGATGGGAGTGATGATGGCAGTTTCCATGTGTTAGGGAACTGCCCCAGGCACAGAGACCAGTTGAGCAGCTCGGTAAGTGGGACCAGGATTGCATCCAACATCAGACGAAGTAGCCTAGTGTCCAGTAGGTCAGCGCCGGGGTTGTTACTACTAATGGCTTTTTGCAGAAGGGGTATAGCCTCCAACGGGGAGATGGTATGTAGGTAGAAAGGAGGTCTCTGGAAAGTGGGCAGGGGTGCTACTGGAATGGGATCAAAGAAGTTACTGGGCAGGACTGAACTCAGGTCTGAGAAAGTGTGGTTTGGGCAGTCTGCAACGCCAAGGGGGTCAGAGCAGACAGTTCCATTGAAGGAATGTTGAGAGGGGGGTTGGGACCTGGATTTCCCATTCAACTCCTTTACATTATCCCAAAAGTTTCTAGCTGACCCCCAGGAGGAGACAAGAGCGGATTGGTAGTACTGGGCTTTGGCCTGTCGAATGGCCCAAATACACTTATTGCACTCAGCATTGTACATTTTCCTATCAGCTGCCTTGCCAGATTCCACGGCAATGTGCCATAGGTTGTCTCTCATTTTAAGTTTGTGAAGGAGGGGATAACCCAGGGCATGTTTTGCTTTTTGGTGTGATTTCTAGCAAAGGGAGCATAGAGGTCATGGCAGTGTTAGAAGTGTGAGTGAAAAAATCCACTCGATATCTATCCACTCGACTACATATCCAACCCAAACAATTTTTTGCATCTTTCCGGAGTTATGAAGGGAGGTCAGTTATGTTTCTTTTGCCTGCTGTTATTCTGCCACTCACCCTTTGCTTGTTAAAGTAGTAGATGGACAGAAGAGGGGGTACAGTTGTTTATATTCCCAGCATTCAAGCTATTTGTATTTAGACTCAAGTCACCATGCTACGCAACATCCAAAGTGTGGATTTTCTTCCCTTCAGGATTTTTGACTTATTGTAACTTGTTACTTTTATTTAGTTTTATATTGCTCCCTGAGTTGAAAGTTGGATGTTAGATACCTCAACAGCGGTGGACAGGGGTCCTCTGCTGGAACTTATTAAGTTCTTTATTTAAAAGCCAGCCTATGCCCAGGACTATTGTTCTGCCTCAATAAGTTTAGGGAACACAGTATCATTTTAATGTACCATTAGATATATGGTCTTCTCTGATTCCCTTTACATGTTCTGGTCTTACCTCAGTGTTTTATTTATTTTTACATACTGAGGTTCTTTGTGCACTGGTTTTACATTCTTCCATAATGGGAGATCTGTTACAAAATGTTCAGAAGTTTGTTATCTTTGAAGTATTGTAATCTACTATAATTTTTTAAGTTTGTTACTGTTGCATACAAATATTAACAATGATATTTTTCACTAGTTTTAAAACGTAAGAATGTTAATATAGTAATAGTAATTGGGCTTAGTTCTAGGGGTTACTTTGGGTGGCTGGAGGGTGGGAGATGGTGACGAACTGTACTGCAGAGCAAAGTTCATAATAAAAGGGTTAGGGGCAGGTTGGGCATATTATAAAAGATTGTGTAATAGTATCAGCATTTTTAGGTTTTGGAGATTTTTTGGGGGGTGAGTAGGGGATTTGAGAAGGGATTTGGGGATAGGGGTAGGAGTGTAGTCAAGGAGAAATCTTGCACAGATAACATTAGATCTTTGCTAGCTGGAGCAGGTGTCCTTTTTCCTTTCATTCAAGGGCCCCCAATCTCAAATATTGAGGCTCTATGCCCAGGGACCTAACCTTTGCCTCATGGAATGCTAAAGGGGCAAGACATAAGCTAAGACAATATAAAATATTAAAACATTTGCAATTACTTAAAGTAGATGTCTCCGTTATACAAGAATCACACCTGATAATTCCAGAAGCACTAAACTGAGACAACAGCAAATCAGTCAAGTTTTTGCAGCTGACGGGACTACTCAGAGCTGTGTGGTAATGATCCTGGTAGCCCAATCAATTCCTTTTTCTCCGTTGAATGTTATTCCTGATCCCCATGGTAGAATTTTATTTGTTCATGGGAAACTGCACACTACTGACCTCTTATTAGGTAGCATATATGGCCTGAATAATGACTCTCCTGGGTTCTCTGCACAGCTGGTTAACAAATGAACCCCCTTTTTATCGATCCCAATGATTGTGGGCAGTGATTTAAATTTAACTTTTGACCCAAATTTGGACCATACAGGAAGCAAGTTTAAGGGTCTTTCGCCAGCGCAAAGATCATTGAGGGATATGCTGGATCAAATTGGTTTATACGATGTATGGCAAATCCTCCACCCATCTGATAAACAGTATATGTTCATTTTTCCAGTCCACAGTACCTCGTCTAGAACTGATGATATTAGGCTTTCGGATAACCTGCTCCTGGGGTGGTGGACTCATCTATTCAGCCAGGTCCTCCTTCAGATCACTCTCTCGTCACATGTCATCTCACATTTTCCTCAGTCCCTAAAAGTGGTGGGCATTGGAGGATCAATAACCAGCTCTTAAAGGACCCAGGAATAGTCCAACACATTTCCAAACACATTCAGCAATTTATGTCTGTTAATCATAATTCTACGGGTAAACCTGATATTGAGTGGTGTGCATTAAAGGTGTATTTAAGGGGTTTATTGACCGGAATAGCTACTAACCGGAAAAAGAAGAGGGAAGACCAAATGCTAAACCTTCTTTCCCAAATTAGAAATATAGAATCCACTCTATCCCCCACAACCCCGACCATACCAGGCAAGAACTTATATAGTTAAATGATTCTTATCTAGGTCTTCTGAGAAAGAAGGCAGAATTCATGATTCTTAAAACCAATGCATTATATACTCATCAAGGGGAGAAAGCTGATTGCCTTCTTGCTTTATGGCTCAAACAACAAGATTCCTCTAGGCTCATTGTGGCTATTATATTGTATGTGGACGGCTCTCTGAAAATTGCCCCGGCTGACATTACCACCAAATTTCAGACTTATTATATGCAGTTGTACAGTTCAATGTCAAATCTGCCCTTCCTAGATAGCATGGATAGTTATCTTATTGGCTCTCATCTGCCTGCCCTCTCAGACTCCCAAAGGCTACTTTTATGTGCACCTATTTCCAAAACAGAACTTTTTAGAATAATAAAAGAACTCCCTACAGAGAAGACCCCGGGGCCTGATGGCTTTTCTCCCAACTTTTACAAAGTTTTTGCCAAACAACTTGTCCCTTTGCTTTACCCTTATATCAACATATCCTGTCTGGGGTTGAAGTTGATAGGTCTCTATTTGAGGCTTTAATTGTTCTTCTCCCCAAACCTAATAAACCCCTAGAATTTGTAACCAGCTATAGACCCATTTCCCTTCTCAATCAGGATGTCAAAATCTTATCCAAATTATTAGCTGATTGCATAAATATGGTTCTTCCTGAACTCATAGGAGTGGGATTTACAAGGGGTAGATCTTTCGTTGATCATTTGCACACTCTAGCCCATGTCCTCTCGGCATCCAGGGATGCAGACTTTCCAGCTGCTGTAGTTTCCCTGGATACTGAGAAGGTATTTTACAGGGTCAACTGGAATTTTCTGTTCCGTACCCTGCATGCATTTGGTTTCCCTTGGGAATTTCAGAACTGGGTTCAGGCACTCTATAAATCTCCATCGGCCCAAGTAACATGTAATGGAGTCATCTCTGGCCTTTTTCGTTTACATTCTGGTATGAGATGGGGATGTCCCTTGTCCCCTCTTCTTTTTAATTTATACCTGGAACCTCTAATACGCCGGCTAGTCAATTGCCCCAGGATTCAAGGTATTAACATACAAAGTTATGAGATCAAAGTCTCGGCTTATGCTGATGATCTTGTACTCCAAGTATCCCATCCTGTCTTATCTATCCCACCCACATTGGAGATCATACATGAGTATAGTGCCCTTTCCAATTATAAATTGAATATTGATAAAACTGTTGTATTTCCTCTTAACCACATAACTTTAAGACACGATATCACTAACTTAGACCTGTCATGGGGAAAAGATTTTTTAAGATATTTAGGAATAGATCTCCCCAGAAATCCAACTCTTCTTCAAAAAAAAATGTAGATGCCTTGCTGCTCACTCTTAACCAAGATCATAAAAGATGGTCCCTTCTTCCCCTTTCTTTATGGGGTAGAATTAATCTGATAAAGATGAATGTTTTTCCCTGTCTTTTTTTATCCACTTAATTTGTTAAGCTTATGGCTGCCTTTGTCATGGTTTAAGATGGTACATAGCCTTTTTATTGACTTTATTTGGGCCAATTAGAAACCACGTCTGGCTTTTTATAAATTGGCTGCCCCTAAACTTAGGGGTGGCCTCTGTCTCCCATATGTAGGTCTTTATTATTGGGACAGTCATGACAGTAAATACTGTAGATGGTTAATTCCAGATGAAGCTCAAAATATGCTTCCTATATTCCAATTTGGCTCAAGATAGAATTGGCCCAAATAAAGCATTACAGCCTCTCCCCTTCCATGCTTTTATATACTAAGGCAAAACTCCTTCCCAAACCACTACGTAACACTCAAATCGCCACTTCTATAAAGGTGCACTCTCAATTGTGTGCTTTTTTGAAATATGAACATTCCCGGGATTTGGCACAACCATTAACTGGCAATCCCAGTTTCAAGATAGATGGCAATATGCTTTTTCCTTCTTGGCTCCCATGCTTTAAAGATTGTCCTCTCTCATACTTTACACATACAAAAGATGACTCTTGGTTATCTTCCCCCAAAATTATTGCCAAAGCAGGTATTCCAAACTCTAACATTTTTAAAATTTTCCAGTTATGCCACCTGTTGGTGAAAACTTTGGGGGAAGCCCCTTTGCCCTCATTAGACTTAAAATTTCAAACCGAGATGGTTCCCCTAGCCAGTCTCCCACATGCCATGTCCAAGATGTTTAATTTCTTGTGTGACTGGCTGTACCCAGAACACTTTGGCCCATCCAATTATTGGTCTTTTCTTTTCCCTGTGGAGAACATTAACTGGTACATTTTATGGCAGGGTTGCCATAGGTTTATTACTCAGGATAGGCTTAATCTCGCTAAGTGTTATATATTACACAACTTATATTACACGCCACAAAAATTGGTCAAATATGGTATTGCCCCTTCTTCCATCTGTTTAAGATGCTTAAAAGGTGAAGGTTACTTGTTTCATGTTTTCTGGTCCTGTCCCAAGATAGTCCCTCTGTGGTCCCTTATTAAACAAAGAGTAGACCCCCTTTTAGGTCTTAATGATTTGTTTTCTCCAAAAATCTGTGAACTGGGGGATTTTTCGGAGATCCCGGTTCTGGCTTGTAAGTTCTATATGGCTTTAATTTCTATGTCGGTCAAAAAGTTAGTCTTGAGACATTGGAAGGATACTGAGGTGATCTCCAATACTGAATGGCTGAGTGAACTACTTGTTAATCTGAGAACTGAAAGAACAATTGCAAGCCTTCGTAACAGCACTTCCAGGTTTGAAAAGCTTTGGGCCCCCTTTCAAGCTCTGTATTCCCTACAATCTGCCTAACAATGCTTTTTAAATAGATTTATCTTCTATATACTTTTGTATGTTTAAAATTGCAAGTCTGGGGTAAGGGGTGGGTGGTGGGGAGGGCAAGTCTCTTTATTTTCAAGTACTGTCTTTATATTGTAGTATATATGTTGCTTTGTCCTCTGTATTGTAAAACTTGTTAATAAACTTTAAACTGCAAAAAAAAAAAAGAAATCAGAACTAGTTTGTCCTCCCATGCCTTAGGCTTCCTCCAATGATGCTCCAACCTCCAACCCCTGGTTTTAAGAGCACTCAGCTCACCATCAAACCACGGTGAGCTGAGGCATGACACTAGAGGGTGTGCACAGACTGGTGCTAGAAGGTCAAATGCCCCAGTGATAGCCGTATTATACACTGACACTGTGGCCTCTGTCCCCTCAGCACATGTTGCCAACATTTCAGAGGTGTCCAGTATCAAAAACGGTCCTTCAGGTCCTAGCCCTCTCAAAGGTCAGTACCCAACCACCTCCATAGGGGATGGACTTCAGGAAGGGACCCTGAAAGAAAACCTGACACAATGATCTGACCAACTGACTGGATCAATCTCAAGTCCATTCACCTCGAGCCCCAGGGAGAATATCTGGTTCAATGCATGATCATGCTGATGTGTTGCAGTGGTAATAACCTGTGCTAGGCCCAGAACTTCCATAGTCTGGAGGAAATCTCTACCAAAATGTGAGCCTTGTAGTGCTGTGTGGATTTTTCAGATTCTGGAGGAATGAAATTTCATGGAATTTTGAAATTCCACCAAAATTCCACCTACTTTTGCTGAAAATGGAATAGCAGAATTCTGTGGCAGAAAAATGTGGAATGATTGTTTCTGCAATATTTCTGCAGAATTTTATTCCACGGATCTCAATATTTTCTGAGGGAAATGGGTGCAGAATGATTTTCTGTGGAAAAAATGTTGTTTTGTGGAATATTATTCCATGGATTGCAGCAGGCAGAATTCTGCAGAAGAACCAGCAAAATTCCAACAGAAATTCCACTGGCAGAATGATCATTCCACTCTATTTTCACTGGCAGAATTCCACATTCCGTACAGCCCTAGAGCCTTCATCATTTACCCAGGCATTGAAGTTACCCAGGATTAGTCACCTAGGTGACTCCAAGCCTTGAACTCGGCCAGGGATCCTAGACGGTTCTGGAGGAACATTAAACAAGTTGTGAGTGGTTCACAGAGCACTGAGTCCACTGACATGATAATCGATGGTTCGAGCTGTAACAACTCAGAAACCATCGCCAACTCCTTCAACCATTATTTTGCAGATCTGTCGGAGTACACCTCATCGTTCGCAAATGATGATGGTGTCAGTGGCAATCAGCCTACATCACCATCTTCACTCTTTCACCTTTTCTGTTCAGGGCAGTGGTAGTTCAAGAGGTGCAGAAACTGCTAGCGGGACTCTCCCCCTACTCAAGTGCCGGACAAGATGACTTAGAACCCAAGCTCCTCAGTCTTGGTGCCCCCTGGCTGGCACCTCTGGTGGCACACATTTTCAGTCTGTCTCTGGCAACTGGAGTTATCCCAGACATATGGAAGGTTGCCAGGGTAGTACCAATCCTTAAACAAGGGAACCCTAAGCTGATAGAGAACTATCGCCCTATATCTATCCTGTCGGCGGCTAGCAAACTACTGGAGAAAGTTGTGTCAGGGCAACTCTCAGAGTACTTACAGGTGCATGACATAATGACTCCTGTACAGCATGGATTGAGGAAGGGGCATGGTACCTCATTAGCCCTAGTTACTGTTACATCATGGATCAGGAAGGCCATGGAGCAAGGTAAACTCTCGGGGGCCCTCTTCATTGACCTCTCGAAGGCGTTTGACCTGGTCGACCATGCCATGCTGTCTACTCAGCTTAGAGCAATTGGTGTTTCCACTACTGCTCTTAGCTGGTTTGACAACTACCTATATGGTAGAATGCAGCGGGTCAAATTTGGCAAAGAGCTTTCAGGTCCCATCCCAGTAATGGTAGGGGTCCCCCAAGGCTCCGTCCTTGGACCAATGCTCTTCTCCAATTTTATAAATAACCTCCCCGAAACCGCAGCCCACTGTAAACTAATTCTCTATGCAGATGATCTGGTTATCCTGTCTCACTCCCATGAGGTGGTGGTCATCAATCAACAACTGAGTGAAGACCTTACAAACATTCAGGCATGGATCCTGAACCACAGGCTTGTCCTTAACCTAAAAAAAACCCAGGCCATGCTCTTAGGGTCCCAGGCAAAGATTAAGGCTGCCCGTGTGCCGTTATGTGTATCCGGCAAGGGAGATGTCCTGATCCCTATCACGGACAACTTCAAATACTCATGAGTAATGCTGGACCCACAGCTCGACCTTGGCCTTCATATTCAGAGGATATGTAAAACAGTCAGCTGTAAACTGGTCTAGCCCACAGGGCAAAAACAACCCTCCACACCAGCGCGCAATGCTGCCCTTGTGAGAGGATGCTTCTCCCCTCTTTGTGTTATGGGCTGCTGCTGTTTGCTAGCACCACTAAGGCCCATCTCTCCAGGTGGTCGACGGCTTATAACAATATCTGTCGCTTCACCCTATCGGACCCCCGGCTCACTCATCACTGTGAGCTGTACAACAAGCTACACTGGCTCTTGCCTACAAAGTACATTGACTTTGTCCTTGGTTGTTTCACTGGTAAGGTCCTCAACATGGGTACCCCTCCAGGGGTGGCAAGCTTGTTGGCCCAAACTGCCCCCTCGTCATATCACCTTAGGTCTCAGGGGTCTGCCACACTCAAGATACCTGTGACCAGAACCAAGATGGGTGAAAGGGACTTTGCAGCATGTGCCTCTAAACTTTGGAATACCTTCCCAACCCAGGTCCGTGCTGCCCCCTCGCAGGGCAGCCTGCGCTCTTCTCTATGGAGCCATCTTAAAAGTGTATCGGCCTGCGGATGTCAAAAACCCCCATGACATATGTTTAGCACTTGCAGCCATACAAAACTGCCGGCCCTTAAAATGCAGTATTTCTGTACTGCCCCAAACTTGATGCAAGATGTGTAATCTTACCTGTAGTCTCTTGACATGTAACCTGTTCCTAATCATGGGATGTGTAATCTTACCCTCGTAGTCTCATGATGTGTAACCTGTTCCTAATTATGTGATGTGTAATCTTACTTTGTAGTCTCATGATGTGTGACCTGTTCTTAATTATGTACCATGTTGTCCCAAGTGTGTTAGTATGTAATTTCCTGTACTCTCCCGGGTCGTACCTGAAAATAGGCAAATTGCTTGTCTAGTGTACTTACCTGGTTAACAAAAGCTAAATAAAAATAATAAATAAGACCAGGTCAGTGATGAAGGATGCCATTTCCTGCAAAAAACTCTCCCTTGCAACCAGGAGGCCAGTACACAAGGACAATTCTGCAGCCCATGCCCAGACCACCACACAAGGCCTTGCACTCAAAAGATCCAGCATTCTCCACTGAGTGTGCCACCAGGTTCAGTTCAGTTCTAAAACAGATGGCTACCCCCATGCCCTGCAATCCCTTCTCAGGCAGTGCACCACCAAAAAAACAGCCAGAATCGATGCCTCCAGGAGTGGTCCAGAGTTGTCCCCCAGCCAGGTCTCAATAATGCACACCAAATCAACAGAGGAAATAAGATTCACCATAATTACGAACCTATTCCTCATTGATTTGGTATTGCATAACAATGCCTAAAGTGGACAGAAAGAGCCAGCAGGACCAATGCCTGCCTGCCCACACGGTCTGGCAGGATCCCTGGGTACAAGAACTAGACAGGCTGAACCCTGACATGCTCCCCGCTAGCCTTACATCATAATCCTTGTTAAATTAGTATAACACCATGCACAGCAGATGGAAATATAATTTTATACCGGCTCATAAGGCTCCCAACTAAGTGGTGGTCTCTAGTTGCAGCTGCAACAGGAGCTCTGTCGCTGCTTCTTATGTCTTGTAGTTAATTCAAAGCTCCCTTCACATACCAGTAGTTCAGAAAATTCTGCTCTGGCAGGTAAGTCCCTGCTCCGTGATGGTTCTCTGAAGGGCTGGTCAGCAACAAAGGGAACAAGCAGTGCCAGTTCATAAGCTCCTGTAGTATAGCTGTCAGAGCAGCAGTTACAGGGACTCTGTCATCCCAGCCTGCTCAATAGTGAACAATTATGTGTCCTGTATCTTGATGTTTTATATTGTAGTTCATCTAACCTGTGCAATAATTGTTTATTTGCTGTGTAATAAACCAATTCCCCATATTTCAGGGTGGGCAGAATGAGCTGCTCAGCCACCTTTTTTCTGTCATTAAGTTTTACACATTTTGTGGTTCTCCTTAAAGCTTCTTATTTACTTTTTCAATAGTTATAGCAATATGGTTGTTAAAGGTTAATTGGGTGTCAGGATTGAGTAAAATCTGTAGGATCCTCAGTATACCCCGCAGGTCAATGGGCATGGGAGCATCCCAAGGTGGATGATAAAAAGCTACAACCATTTAAGTGTGGAACCATTGGCAAAAAAAAAAAAAACTAAGCTCCTAGTCTAACTCACTTAGAGCCCCTATTTAACATTATTCCATTACTCTAAGCTATCTAATGATATGCCACGATATAAAAGTAAAAAAATGCACACAATGCATGAAAATCCAAATGGATTTTCAAAAACAGAGTCAAACAAAATAAAAGAGCACACAAACAAACAAAAATTGGAGCAAGAACACACCGCAGATGACACACCCAGCCTGCCAGCCTTCTTCTCCTAGGTGTAACATTACAGCAGAGTGGGGCAACCTGCACTGTCCCTTTTCACACTGTAACAGGACTGCGGATGAATAGAGGGGAATAGGCATGAACAGTGCCACTATTCATTATTCAGATCCAAATAATGAATGGTGCATTATTCATGGCAGTTGGTAAATACTATTTGTTACTAGCACACCTGTAATAAAGCAACAACCTCAGCCACCATGCTTCACATGATCTTGTCTATGGAGCCCATAATAAGCAATGGAGACATCCCCATCACTTGTCATAGCAGAGAGCCAGAATTTAGTGATGCATAGGATACAGTATCAATCTGATAATGGAAGGCCCACTGCCTAATTAGGACTGTAGAAGCTCACCTCATGGGAGTAAAGGAGGTGGTGGAGGGAGGCCCAGGGTTCAGTTACACATCACAACACTGCAACAGTAGTGAGATGAATAGGAGTTTAATGGAGCAGGATTTTCGGCAGTGAGGAGGGAGGAGGGGTGCACTAAAAAGGAGATGACCCTGAAAAGGGCATCAAAGTTGAAAGAAGGACAGGATAGGAGGCTGGGGTGGATGATGAAATGAGAAAGTAAGAGGTGATGCTTAGAAGAAAAAGAGTAGTGAAGGGGGGTTGGAGGTGTAATGTAAAACATTGAGATAAAAGGATGAGGACAAGAAGTAGGAAAAAGGGAGGCAGGAGCATAGTTTGCAGATAAGCAAATCAGCATTTTAAAAACCCAGGAAACTGGAATTTATTATAAAAGTTAAATTAGATGCACCTCAACAATATATACAGTAGGTTGCACCAGTACAAGTGTGCAAGATGCTCAATTACAACTAAGAATTGATAGGCATTATTAAACTAAACAGGAGCACCAGGTAGATTGTGTGCACTGGTAAGCAAGACATAACAGGTAACAACTGCAGGCCGTAGAGTGGGGAGTAACAACACCATGAGGCTTACAATTAGGAGCAACAGAGGTGACTACAGGCAAAGGTCCTGCCCAGGGGACAAGTGTGGGTGTCAGTCAGGCAGCATAACGTGCAGGAATCGCAAGCTGACATTGAGGATCGCACATGGAGCACCGCTTGTATTGGGCAGGGTTTTTATGGAAAAGGGGGTTGACCAAGTTATTAATTGTAGCTAGACTGGCAGACAGAGTCCCCTTTCAACATCTTGGGGGAGGGATGGCTTCTACTGGACTCTCTTGTGGCTCACAGTTGCTCTGTGGCTCCAACAATGGAAACTGTTCATTCACGACTTGACCTAATGTCACAGAATCCCACAGGTTATTGGAAGCAGTCAATAACAACACTGGCATTCCTCCTGTAACCTGATTGGTTGGGAAGTGTGAGGTGGAAAAATATGAACATTGAGCATTCCCTTTTCAGCGGCTTGGGGAAAGAATGGCCCTTTCCTGACTCCCTCAAAAACCCCAGTGCCTTAAGTAGCTCTGACTATGCAAACAGTTCAGGAATGATTAGCCTAACTTCACTGACATCGCAGATTGCATGAACCACAGTCCAGGATGGCACTGGTACTCCTGCTGCCTAGTGGCTGAGAAGTAGGAGGTACCAAAATTTGAAAATTGAACAGTCCTCTTTCAGTGGCTTGGGGAAGGGATGGCTGCTGCATAACTCCCTCACAGCCTCCAGTGGTTTCAGTAACCCTGGCAGTGCATACAGATCATGCATGCTTGACCTAACTTCACAGACTCCTGTTGGTTGAAGAAGCACAGTCCCAGATAACACTGACCCTCCTCCTGCAGCTTAATTGATGTAGGAGGCATCAAAACTTGAAAATGGAACTGTTACCTTTTGGCTGACTGGGGGAAGGATGGCTCCTGCTCAGATCCCATGTGACCCATGCTGGTGTTAGTGGCTTGACCACACAAACAGTCCTGGTCCAGCTGGACCAGCTTCATGGACTCCTTATCAAGTAGGAGTTCCAGGTTAGGACATTTCGAGTTAGGTCAGATAATGTTCCATAAATATAATAATAGTTGTAAAAAACAGCAAAATCGGTTTTACCTGGTGTTCCTGGGCAGGAGATGATGACAGCTGGGCAGGCAACAGTTTACTGTGTGCAAACAGTGCCCATTTATGCCACTTGATTAACAATATTCATTGTGGGTAGTGTGTAAGGCTTCAGACAAAGTGCTCAGACATTGATATGTTTGATCAGCAAGCAACAGACTTCAGTGGAAGCTTTTTGGCCAGGCAATATTCACAAAACTTTATAGGTGCAGTACTAGTAAAGGTCAGAAATTTGTATAAAGGTGACCTTCTAACTGATCATCTACAAGCCTCGATTGTGTGTGTCCTTACATTGCTTACCTAATTAAAATCAGTTGTTATTTCTCCGAAAAACATTGTTAAATAGAATTTGCATCTTTTGGGCACTGATAGTGATCTGGCACCAGTAATAGGAAACATACCTCAGGTTACATTTAGGAAGGCAAGAAGTGTAGGGAATCAGATTACCTAAAGTAATTTTTTACACATTATGGAAAATGCTTCCTGGCTTCCACCTAAACTATTAGGGTTTTATTGCTGTGATAATTGCAATGTTGGTAAATTCATTGTAACAGGGAATGGAATACCCTCATTCACCCCAAATTATCTTGGAAGATTGACATTCAACAATTTATAACATCTGTCCTCAGCTGTCCCCAAACTAGGGCTCTCTCAGAACTTGCCAGAATCACGTTTCTCCTTTAACAAGTGACTGGCAATTGTAGCTAGACTGGTAGACAGAGTCCCCTTTCAACATCTTGGGGGAGGGATGGCTTCTACTGGACTCTCTTGTGGGGAAAGAATGGTCCATTCCTGACTCCCTCAAAACCCCCAGTGCCTTAAGTAGCTCTGACTATGCAAACAGATCAGGAATGATTAGCCTAATTCACTGACCCTCATTCACCCCAAATTATCTTGGAAGATTGACATTCAACAATTTATAACATCTGTCCTCGGCTGTCCCCAAACTAGGGCTCTCTCTGAACTTGCCAGAATCACGTTTCTCCTTTAACAAGTGACTCACCACTTGTGCCCTCTCACTCCCACTTTCCACTTCCCTCTCAGATCTCTCACCTCACATCCATTTCCTTCTCCCCCACCACTCCTACCACCACCCTGCCAATGTAACTGGTTCTTAACCCCCTGCAAAGAGTATAGCCCAGACAGGTTTGACACCACGCTTCTCCTTCTGCTATGGCATCCGCAATTACTGATCGCCTAAATCTCTGTTTCCTCATGGGCACTGTTCCTGATATGTGGAGGCAGACTAGAGCTACCCCACTTCCGTAAAGGTGAAGATTTCTTAATCCTAGGGAACTGTCATGTTATTCCCTCCTACTTTCTTTAGTGATGGTCTAGGAACACCTGATTCTTTTCCCAATGTTCCTTCTCTTCTTTTATTCAATTCCAGTCTGGCTTTAGGAAATTCCATCCCTTGTGTTCCTTACTCTGACTCACTGACAACTTCCTGAAGGGGATGGATCAGGGTGGTTCTGTTTATCTCAGCCATTTTTGTTGATCTGGCCATAGCCTTTGACTCCGTCACCCACACTATTCTTCAGGGCAAACTCATGGATGCTGGACTTTCTACACTCTTGGTCAACTGGTTAGCTCCCAACTTATACTAAATCCCAATCAGTCTGCACAGGAGACTCTCTCTCCTCTCTGCTCCCAACCAGCACACATGTCCCCTTAAGGCTCTGTCCCTAGCCCCATCCTGTACTTGATTTTCCTGAATGACGTCAACATGCCCCATGTGCCTCCTCGAACATACACATGTATGTTGATGACACAGGACTTTTTGCCTCAGGACCATCTGCCTCCCATCTTATTGCTCAGCACCAGTGAGACTTTTTAAATGTCTAGCACTGATTCAGTTCTAACCTGCTCATACTAAATGCCAAGAAAATTGTCTCTATGACGTCTGGTACAAGGTATTGTCTGGTCAAAATTCAGCCCTTCCTTCTTCATAACTCTGGATGGCTTCTTACTTGCAGAGCTTATTTTCTTCAAGTACTTCATGGTTTGACTGGATCATCACCTTCTCCTGCCATGTGGACACCGCCCATCATAATCTCTACCCTCAATTTGGTGCACTATTCAGGAACAAATTGTGTATCTCACTCCCTGCCCATCCAGAAGGACAATTAAGTTTATCCTCCTGTTTTTTGACTGTGGAGATGGTGTGCATAGTGTAGCCTTAAAATCCACTCTTGCTAGATTTAACCATCTTTATCACTCTTCCTGTCACTTTGCCATTAACTACCCCCTCACTCACCACTATTCCCTTTAACTCACTCTCCCCCTTCTCTTGAGAGCAGCTGCCTCGACCACTGTCCATAGTGCATCACCAAATATAGGATTGGAACTTTCCCCTCCTACCTCACTTCCCTCCACTACTGTTCCCTTACCCCAAAGTACCCTCTCCACAACCAGTGCATTATCTCCCTCACCAGTGCAGATCAATCCACTTTCCCTTTTAAGTTCTCCTGTCTTTAGTCCAACCTCCACCTTCCTAGCTGCTCTACTCCTCACAATTTCATTTTGAGAACCCTCCTTTACAACTGTACAATCCAAGTCTGCAATTGCCCCTGATTAATAGATGCCGATTCCTCATTTACCAAGTTTTGTTTTAATTTATGTATATTAGATTTTGTTAACCAGGTAAGAACCCAAGGAAAAGGACTGTCCATTTTCAAGGGGGACCCGGGAGAGGAAAAAAATACAAACTGAAAAAATTCCGTTAAGAAACAGCACAAAAGAAAATTCAAATAAAAGAATACAAAAACAATCATATAAAACAGTTACATATACTGTTAGCTAACAGATAGTTCCTATAGTTGCATTTAAATGTTGCAATATTGTTAACATCAGTAAGATCAGATGTCAGGGAATTCCACTCCTTAGCCATGGTATATGAAAATACTCTTTGACCCTGCTGAATTTTTCAAAATGGTGTGACCACAAGCAATGATCAGATCTGTGTGCTCCATGACATGATTTGGAAATTACAAAAATATTTAAAAGTGATGTAAGACCTTAGCCTCTTAAAAAATATTCCAAGTAATAGAGACACCCAAATATTTAGCTTGTTTTTCTAGGGGTAACCATTGTAGATCATCATACAGTGAACAGTGGTGAAAACAGAAGTTCTGTTGTGCCTTTCAGTCTTAAGTATGCTTTTTGTTCTGTACATAGTTTGCACATGCTATGTATCTCTACTACTGTACTATTTTTGCACATAACTGCTTTTGTATGATGTTATCTCTGTCACTTTGTACTGCACTGTTTCAAATTTCTCTCTCCATTTCCACTGACCTGATGAAGAGAGCATAATACTCAAAAGCTTGTCTCATAAACTGTATTGTTATCTCAATAAAAGGTATCACTTGCAACATATATGTTGTTTTTTCCTTTGCATCTTCAACTGGACTAACATGGCTACCACATTTCTTTATCCTTTAAACTGAAAGGTTCTGAAAGTTTGTATAAGTATCAGAACATTTCTTGGCTTATAAGAATCACAGAACCTTTTGTGGTTCTGTCCCAATTATTTATCCTCCCTTACCCAGTTTTGTTCCTTAAGATTGTAAAGTCTGTGGCCCGGTGCCGCTGAGGGTTGAGGTGTTGAATGCCACACCTTGCGCCATGCTGGCAACCCAGGTTCATGAATGAGCCCAGGCTGACGGGGGTCAGCAGGGGAGAGAGAGAGAGAGAATCAAGCATCCAGAGGACTGCTGTCTTCTGTCAGGGGAGATCCAGGGTTAGCTCGGCACCACAGTGGCCCGCGGTGGAGACCAGAGGCACTGCAATGCTCAGGGCATAGAAGTGGGATGCAGAGCCGTGACGGACGTCTATGGCTTCCTTGCACACTTGGACTCTGCGGGGAGGGAGGGGGAGAGGACATAACCACACAAAGTGAAAAAAAAACCTCTGTCTCCTGATAGGAGAAGGAGGGTCCAAAGGTGCCAGCCAACCACGCACAATGTCAGGGTCCTTCTCTCATCTACTCTGCCCTCCTCCATTCCCGGTCACCTGTCTAGATTCTAGAAAGAGTGCCGGGAGGAGTAATCTGGCAGTCCCACCTCGGGGGACTCAGAGCCGAGGGGGCTGAGTGGCTAGGAAAATGGATGGAGAGAGGGCCATGGAGGATCGAGAGAGAACTTCATGTTAATGGATAATGGCAGGCTCCGAGAGACCTCTCCAGAGAGAGTTTAAAAGGGAAGAGAGATAAATAAAGAGTTGAAAGATTGTAAAGTCTTTAAAGGCAAGTAAGATATAGGATGATATGAGCAGAAATTAGAAATGCTTGACATGATTAGGGATATACTGTAATATTAATATGAAATTTCTCCCAACCTATTCACACATAGGCTGAATATGGACCAAAATCAGACATTGTATAATTATTTCTTAAAGGCATATTCACTGGTACAGACTATGGTTCCTTTAGTTTGACAACACGGCCACCCCACACTGTATTATTACAACCCACTACATACTGTACATACTTTATAAATATTATACAGGCACGTTCGTGCCTGTATATTAGGGATGAGTAAGCACTTTAATATTAACCCCCAATTTTTGCACCTTAATAACTTTGCCCCCGTTCAACAAATTTACATGAAATTTGGAAAGCACAATCTTTGTGCCAGGATCTCTTGATCCTGAAAATGTTGTTCATTTATTTATTTATTAGAATATTGGAATTACAATTCTTTGAGTCATAGACTCATTTCCAAAGGCTCCTCGTCAGATGACAAATACAGACATGACAGTAGGACAGCAAAGACAACGTTACATAATTGGTTGGGCGGTAGATGTACAAACATTGTTAAACAATATAATACTTTGATGGGTACCTATACAAAGTGTTAGCTAAAGCGATTAGATAAATCCTTTGCAGTGCTAAGCAGTTACAAACATCCTTTGCAGTGGAGTAGTGCAGGCATTACAATACATTGGTGCGTACCTATACAGAGTATTAATTTTATTGGTTACATACATTGTTTGAAAAGCAGTGGTGTAGGCTTAGACACAGTGATAGCTAAGCAGAAAAACAAGAGATCAGAGACATGAGAGTGGGCCCTGGTGGGGTTAAGTGGAGCAGTCTTGGGTTAGACCTTGTCTTAGTGTGGGCCCACTTTAGTAGTGACTGGGCTGTGGTTTGAAAATGGAAGTAGGATTAGCACGGGCAGGTGCATTGGTTCAGTGGGGGCAAAGTTACAGAGGTGCAAAAAATGTAAACATCACCATTTTTAAGACTTTTTTGCACCCAAATAACTGAAAAATATGAGGATTTGAAACCCAAAACTTTTAGGTTTGATAGAGTTTGGCTCAATGTATATGCTGTTGTGTTTTTATGCCCAAAACATAAGTAGTTTTTAGACTATTTATGAAAAAACTGTTCCATTTGTGAGCATGCGTGGTTTAAAAAAATCAACGTTCTGAAGATAGCTGATATTTTGCAACAATATTCCATGGCAGCCGCCTCCCAGGACTAAGCAACCCAGCTATGAGCATCCCCCCCCGACCAGGTGTTCACCCCAGGAATCCTCCAGTGCAGTGCTCTGAGACAGCCGCCATCCACTTCCATGGCAGCCGCTTCCTAGGACCAAGCAACCCAGGTGCAGACTCTCTGAAGTGCTGGTATTTTTAAATAATTGGTGCTTTGCTCCTCCCCGATTGGCTCCTCCTCTGGACCAACACTGCCTGATTGAGTCCCTGCTGAATCCTGCCACAAGCTCAGGCTGACTTTCACTCCTGGACATTTCTGCTCCTTTGTGGGCTAAGTTTTCTTTATTTTAAACCTTGCTGCTTTTGCCTGTAACTGTGTTGCTGTGCTCTGATTATTTTTATTTTATTTTATTTTCCCTAAGTCCACCTAGCTAGCCTGCCTAGGCTACTTACATTTGTAATTTCTGCCTAGCTAGCCAGCCTAGTCTGTCTTAATTTGTACCTTGCCTAGTTAGCCAGCCCAGTCTGAATTAATTGGAAAGGCTTTGCCTGGAGTTCAGTGGTCAAGCAGCCAGCCACTCCCACTTCCTGAGCTATATAAGCAGTTCCTCTCAGCCTCATTGTAAAGCATTTTTTCTTTGCAGCCAGAGGCTCTGTTGGTCTGTCCTCTGAGCTGGCTGGGGCCTACCCCCCTTTACCTGCTGTTTCTGTGTGTCTCTGCAGGACTTCGGTGTTTGTTTTCCTGCTTCTGGTTTGTATCTTTCCTCTGGTTGTGTGCTTCTTTGTGTTTTGTGTGTTATGTTTTTATTTTTGTGCCTTGTTCCCTATTTTCTGTGTTGCAGTGTTTTGGTTTTGTCTTTTGAGGCTTTGTTTCTAAGCTCCTAGCATACTGCTACTCAGAGCTCATACTGCTACTTTCAGTTACTTACAACTGCAGCCACTACTACTGTTTACTCCAATTACTATTGCACCCAGTGCCTGTGTTTTTTACACTGTTGCTCACCACTCTCAAACTACTGAAATGCAACTGCAATCATTATCTATGTGTTGCAGCTCAACCGTAGCTGCTCCATGTTGCATACTCAATTGTTTTCACCTGACGCAGGCTTACTCTGACCCTAGCTATGCTATTCATTCATGCTGTCATTCTGCTTGCAGCTGCATTGCACTGCCTAGCAACAACTGCTTTCAGTGCTTTGTGTCTCCATGTTTTATTGCAGTTTTACAACTCAGTGTACTCCATACAAATTATTACTTCTATGTTTATTCAACCTGTTCTACTCTGAGGTTAACCAAAAAGCTCCTGCTGCGGCTGTTAAACTAGATTTCATATCTGCATGTGGTTCTCAGCCTTCATCACTTTCTTGTTTGTCCTACAGCAGGGACTGGGAAGTGTCTGGGGAGTCGTGGCCCCATGTGACTAATTATTTCTGTTTCAAAGCCTGCCTTCGCCACTGAAAATCCTCAGAGTATTTGTCACCTTAATTTGGCTTTTAAATGCTGTCTGGCTTGCCCTACGATTCAGTGCTGTTTCATTACCCAATGTTATGCAGACATATGTGCAGGTCCACTTATTACTACTCTGTTTACTGACCTATGTGTAGCTCCACACTTGCTTACACAATTGTTGCTCCTTGCTTACACAAACCATTGCTTCATGCCTACTGCCATTCCCTCGGCTTCAGCCTCTGAGAGTCTGCTGCACTTCATTCTACATTCGACCTTGCAAGGTCTCTGCACTCAATGCTCATTACGATCTCCACTCACCAAGCTCATTCAGCTCACCAGCTTTGCAGCTCTCAGTCAATTTCTGGGGCATGCCAGTTATTCTATTCTGGCTCAGGGTTCCTGCAGCTGATGGTCTCGTTCTGCATTTAGCCCGCATCTTGAGCATGTCCAACTTGGGGCGGGATCCTTCTCACCTGGCCCATATCTGTGAATGTCCTCACCCCAGGCTTTGCTTTAGCTGCCTGCTATGCAACAGCAGCTCCTGGTGTATAATTTAAGACTAGCGGTGAAGGGTGGTTATGATGATCTCCTTTGGCTCTAGTGTTCCACTATAACGGTTAGCCATTGACTTTAGTGGTTTGCCTAGCAAGGCACCTTCACTGCATTTTCCCTTTAACTGCCTCTGGTTCTCCTGGTTTGAGTTTAGGGTGGGTAGGCCAGGTGAGTGCCTCAGCAGTTGTTGCTCTCCTACTGTGCCCTGGTTGCACGTATTGTTGTAGAGTTTTCTCACAACCTTCCATGGCGTTCCTGCTAGAGCAAGGGTTCTCAGACTTTGCCATGGTGAGCCTCCCCTACTGGACTTGAAAAAATTCCAGACCTCCCCATGAGTCATGACCACATTTGCATATGGCAGTAATTTCATAAAAACTGGCCATTAGCACACTGCACATGCACCACACTAAATTGCGCTTCCGGTCACCTTTTGCATGATTACCACTGTACCTTGCCAGGTACCAGTAATGATGAATAACACACAGCCACAGTTAAATAAAAATATGTGTGTTTATTGTTACAGTGTAGTAAAAATGTATTGTAAATTCTGCTGTCTGTTAGTCAAATAATGCCAGTCTGTTAAGAGGGCAACCCGTGCGCCTGTTTTCTTGCAGTCAGCTGTTGTATTCTTGGTTTGACATTTGAAAGGTAGAGGCGCAAGTCATCTTCAACTTTAAGACATGCCCGATACTTTGTTTTACTAAGTGTGCATGAAAATCCAGATACGCACAGATATGTTGAGGCAAAGGCATAAGTACAGACAGAGCTTGATTTTTAGTGCTGGAAACTTATGTCCAACTGACAGCCAAAAGTTTTCAAGGGGCTGTTGGGCAAAAGAGATCTTCAGAGTTGGGTCTGTGGCCAGGTCAGTGAGGCTCTCCTGTTCTTCTGGTGATAAGGAGTCTGTAGAACTTGGCCTGAAAATGAAGGGATTCCTGACCCATTGATCACTGTCCTCTCTGCTATGTTCAGGAAAGTATTTTTGAAGCTTGGCTTGCAACCTACTTAAATGTTCTGTGATAACTTCTTTGATGCTGTCAACTGAAAGCTCATTTTCATGAAGAAAATCTTCCAATGTTGAAAATGTGGCAACTGACCCTTGCTGCACTCTTGTGGACCAAAGTTCAAGCTTGGAACCAAATGCCTTGATCTTGTCCAGGATGGTGAAAACACTGGCATCCCATCCTTGAAGTGACAGATTCAGCAAGTTCAATTTGTCAAAGATATCTGCCAAGTATGCGAGCAAAGCAAGTCACTGTGCATTGTGGAAATGTTCCACAAGTGGAGAGTTACAGTCAGCAAGAAATATACGGACTTCATCATGCAGTTCATAGAGGCAGGTCAGCACTTTTCCCCAGGACAACCAGCAGACCTCAGTGTGCAACAGCAACTCTGTGTGTTTCGTTCCCATCTCTTCACACAGTACTGAAAACAGTCTGGAATTTAGTGGACGTGCATTGATGAAATTCATGGATTTCACTGCATCAGCCCAAACTTTGTTGAGTTCAGCTGGCATCCTCTTGGCTGCCAGAGCTTCCCTGTGAATCATGCAGTGGTTCCACACAGCGCTGGGAGCCACTGCTTATACCCTGGTCACCATCCCACTGTGTCTTCCAGTCATTGCATTAGCTCCATCACTGCAAATACCAACACAATGACCCCAATCAAGGCCTTCATTCTCAATGAAAGCATTCAGCAGATGAAACAGCTCTTTTCCAGTTGATCTTGCAGGAAGTGCATGGAAGAATAAAAACCCCTCCTGAAGATCTGTGTCCATGGCATACCTAGTGTACACCAGAAGCTGTGCAGCATCTGCTATATCAGTGAAATCATCTATCTGCAGAGAGAAGAATGGGCTCTGATAAATGGAATCTATGATCTGATGCTTCACATCTGCAAACATGTCCTCAATACGATGGCAAACTATGTCATTTGAAAGAGGGATTGCATCCAGCTGTGCAGCTGCTTTCTCTCCAAGCTTCACTGCACACATTTCCTTTGCAGCAGGAATTAGCAGTTGTTCTCCAATGTTGTGTGGCTTCCCAGTTTTGCCAATTCTCAGAGAGAGAAGATATGATGCTTCAACAGCTTTTGCAGGTACAGTCCCATGCTGCTGCACAACTTTTTTTTGCCCTCGCAGATCACTCAGTTTTCTCTTGAAGAACTCCACTGGTTTTGAAAGTAAGCTGGGGTGCTTCATTTCCAGATGGTGCTGTAGCTTGCAGGGCTGCGTACTGTCTTGTGCCAGAACCTCAGCACACACAACGCACTGGGGTTGTGGTGCATCACTGGTCCCGATCCAGGTGAATCCTAGTTTTAGATAGTCCTCATCATATCTTCTGGCCTTGTGTTTTGCTTGAGGTTCTCTCTGCCCAACAGGTTCCACCTCCTCATCCACGCGCTTCCTTCCAATCCCCAGAAAGTGATCCATTCTTGGTCTACAAAGCAATGGGAAATTCATATTAATGAGAAGTTGGCATCAATTAAGCCATTCTGCAGCTAGACCATCCTGGGCATACCCAAATGTTTCACCAGCACTGCTATAGTTACAGTACAACTGCTACAGACACAATACCCACCAAGAAGAACAGGAATATAGCATTTTTCATACACAGTGCATCCCAAAGCACTGAAGAAGCAATGGTAGAGTGGTAGTAGAGTGACTGAATTTGAAGTGGCGACCATATCGCACAACAACCACACACAGCCTGGACAATTGCATGAACCTATTTTATGGTAAACAATGGGAATACTGAATTATCCCCTACTCTTTGCGAAGAGTGCCTTGGTTTCTTTTACTTTCACCTGGACACCCACCAGGATGGGTAGAATAAGAGCTCAATTTGACATCTCATCTGAAGGGCTTCACCCCCAGCAGTACTGCACCCCCCCAATACAGTACTTGGATTCCAGTGTTTTTGGCACAAGTCCAATCCTGGTGTGGGACGAGAACCCACGACTCTCTGGTCCATGGGGAGATGTACCACCAACTGAGGCACACTTATAAGAAGAACACCATTTATTAATTGAAGCACATTTTGAAGAAAGAAGAAGACAGAAGAAAGCAATATCTGCATATCAAGACTGGGCAGTCACATCCATTTTAAATCAAGCAATTGCCAGTAGCAGCTCTGGCAGGACCAAAACAAGATTGTTGCTTTGTGTCACCTTGTAAATGTCCCTCCCAACAGAGCCCCAGTTATACCAGATCAGGAGTGCATGACTGCAGCTCTGCAGCAGCACTTTGTAACCTGTAATCAACCAGCCCAACAAAGCTCTGGCAGGACCAGATCAGAACGGTGGAGGCTGTCCAGAGGAGGGCGACCAAAATGGTGCAGGGTCTGCACCAGAAGACATATGAAGAGAGGCTAAAGGAGCATAATATGTATAGCCTTGAGGAAAGGAAGGAGAGGGGGGACATGATAGAAACTTTCAAGTGCCTCATGGGAATCAACAAAGTCCAGGGAGGTAGCATCTTTCAGAAAAAGAGATGTACAAGAACAAGGGGACACAATTTGAAGATAGAGGGGGAACAGCTAAGAGGTAATGGGAGGAAGTATTTTTCACGGAGAGGGTTGTGGATGCATGGAACAGCCTTCCTGAGTAGGTTGTGGAGTCAAAAACAGTGGAGGAATTCAAGAATGCATGGGACAGACACAAGACAATTGTAGTGCGGGGTAGGAGGAAGTAGGCTGTTGGTTAACTAGGATCTGCAGCTTATCCATTAGGTAGAGAAATGGTCAGACTAGGTGGGCCAAGTGGTCCTTATCTGCCATCAAATTCTATGTTTCTATGTTTCATACATTCCCATTTGTCACTTTCGCATGCCAAGCCATCACTGCGCCACTCACAGTTCCCAAGCTAGGTAGTCCTGTGCTTCACTGCAGTCCTCCTCCAGCTCAAGCCAGGCCAGCACACCACCACACAGATTCCATGCACCTTCACTGACCTCAGCATGGCAACCCTCATCAGCTTGTGCCCTGGTCTTAAGCAAAAGGTGCCACCCAGAGAGACAATGTACTGTGCAGTTAGTTCAATGTCTCATTTTAAGTGCACAGAACACGCAGTGACAAAATGGTTGTGGTGTACCTCAGCCAATACTAGCACATCTTATGCAAAGGGCCTTGAGAAATGGGTGGCTTGGATTCAAGGGCATGCTGATGTGACTTGTGTGCTCTTCAGTGCTCCTGAGTGCTCTGAAGCAGATGTAGTTAAACTTCAGAGTAGGGACCCAGCTGATGGGCGGTCTACCTCAACGTGGTAGCTGGGTGACTTCACAGCGGGGACCTGCTGTGAATACCAAAAGACCCCCACTCCTTCACTGAACCTATTTTGTGCTGATGCACCCCATGTAAAGGTAAGCCATGAGCACAGCCTTCACTCCATGCTGTCCACCACACAGGCAAGACACTGGGGGTTGGGGGCAGGGGGGAAGCATAGTAGAAATTCCTTCATACTTACCATGATTTACTTATCGGTTAGTTCCAGCATGTCAGTGGGTATTCATGTGGGATCTTCCCTCTAAAGTCTCCCAACCCACCCAAATATGCAGGTACAAGATTCCAACACACAATTTGAACACCACAGCACACATAGGCAAGGCAAATAATTCTTTTGCAGTGAAGGGTCTTGGATGGGTTGGGGGGTTACTCCTGAAAACCTGAAGAAGCCTCTCACCCCCCAAGCTACACCAGCAGATCCTTCACTCCCAAAAATGAACAAAGAAAGAAAAACAGCACCATTTGATACCCACAGCACACAAGAAAGGAAAATTATGCTTTTGCAGCAAAGGGTCTCATTTGGGTTGGAGGAGGCATTCCTTAAGACCTGAAGAAGCCCCTCATGTCCAAGGTACCCCAGCAGTCCACCCCCAAAAAAGGGCACCATTTTAGTACCAGAGAACTATCATATATATGCCCCCAAGCTACAACCTGCAGAACCTTCTCTCACAAAACAGTCAAAACCATGATTATATAACACCCCCTCCAAGCAAAACCACCAGGTCCATCACTTCAAAAACAGTAGCAGAAACAACTGTGCATCTTCCCACAAAACAGAAGCATCCAAAAGTCCCCACAGCTCCTACCCCCGAGATGCAGGCCCATCATTGTAGCACCCCCCCAATCACCACAAGACTTCCTTTTGTGGCATTTCAACCATACCCCTCCCATAAATACAAATAAATCGGACATAGAATAGTAATGAACCAGCTGTTTTAGAATTTAGAAGCAATCCTTCCTGTGATATAGTCAGTTCTGTCTGTGTACACTCCCCTGTTTCCAGTAACAATATTCATGGAACCTGCTGGCTGAGAGGGTCAGAGCCTGCATTTGGAGTCCCATTTTCACTGCAGCAGATAGAACCCCTCCGAGATGGGGAGGGCAAGAACATTTTTTTAGCAGCAGGTAAAACCTCCAACCTTACAGTCCCTTCCTTAGAACTCCATCCTTGCAGTCCCTCCATGAGGGGGTCAAATGAACTTCTTTTGCGGCACATTAAAGACCCAACTTTACAGACCTCCATGATGGGGGGATGAAATTAATATTTTTTAAGCAGCATATTAAAACACCAGCCTTGCAGCCCCACAGCCCCTGCAGCAAAACCATGAGTTTACTCACCCCTTCAGCAAAAACAAAAAAAAACATCCTTACCAGCCCCTTCAGCAACAGATGACTTTGTAGAGTGTGCAGTTCTACACTCCAGGTGGCAGCTTAAAAGTTGGAGATCAACGTGAATGGAGTTTTAAATTGGACAAATGCATAACGATCGGAGTTGGCGGCTTGGGCAATGGCTTGAGAAGGTGGGTCCCCGGTCCGAATTTCGGGCACAGATCTTCCGATTCAGCAGATTTTTGGGAGATGGAAAAAAAAAGCATACTGGGCATGCTGCTTTATTGCCAGAACTGTTTGGCAGCACATGGTGAGCGGCAGCTGTTTGGCCAAAGAAGGCTGCCAGTCATTGGCTGGAAATTGGTGGCATAAGATTGGCTGCATTCACTTCCCTTCTCATTGGCTGTTATTTGCGTGCTCCTCATTGGTCTGGTACAGACAAACTCCTGCCTCTCTATTGGTGGGCTTGTGGTACCCTCCTAGCCCCTCTAGTTCTGATGCTTTTACTCGCGTTTCTCCCGGCACTGGAACAAGGAGGCTGGCGCCTCTCATCAAGGTGTTATTAGCACCTCATCAAGTCATCTTGCCTGGGATTCAAGACAAAGGTGGGGAGGGAGGGAGGATGATGTTAAAGATGGGATGGGGGATGTGCATTTAGTCCACTCCAGCATCATGGAGGCTCTGTTTTCATTTTGGCTGCATGCTTTCAGCATGTATTTCAGCCAAGCCTCCGCACCTCCCCTGGAAGCAGCTTGTGCCTCCCCAAGGAGGCGCGCCTCACCGTTTGAGAACCCCTGCTCTAGTCCTAATGCTAATCTTACTCAATGTTCCAGATGGCCTGGTGTGATTAACAGCTCATTAAGAGCTGCAACTCTCTGGCAGTTCAAGAGGGAGATCCCACAAAAGACTCAATGTGAGTCATTATCACTCCACTGTTAAGACTTCCAGCTAGTGCCCAGGGTGTGATCAAGGGTAGAGTGCTGTTAAGTCACTAGCTTCCAGTTTTCTGAATGTGTCTCTAACTAACAATTTGTCCCATATTATTAAGACCAGTGCCGCTC
Organism: Neoceratodus forsteri; assembly: GCA_016271365.2. Taxonomy (NCBI): domain Eukaryota; kingdom Metazoa; phylum Chordata; order Ceratodontiformes; family Ceratodontidae; genus Neoceratodus; species Neoceratodus forsteri. The sequence goes on from CM057456.1 coordinate 1,877,793,752, forward strand.
ATTTTCCTACATTTTGAATGTCTGTATCTGACATTTCAGTGGCAAAATGTGAGGAAGTATACAGGGTCAGCTCTGTAGGTGGTGGATTTTGTCCCAGCCTCACCATAACTTCCCCCTACCCTCCAAATCTCTTAACTCTTTTCTTTCCCTGGACACCACTATAGACCAGGCTCTGAAATGACCATCTGCAGATCCATAGCTGCCATAACTGAAAAGTGTAGGGGGTCCTCAGCTCTTCTAAATGGACCATGTCAGCCATCACCACCCATACAATTCCACCCTCATCCCACTCAGCATGTCCTTTCATCCTAAAAACAAACCTTTGGATCATGTGTGGTACAAAAATAAACCTTAATAAAATATATCATTTGAAAGCTTAAAATAGGAATTCCTGGGGTACAAAGAAGCTGCATCGGATGTAGCCCACTTCAGCGCTTCATACTTTAATGCTGGATAATATAACGCCATCACTCTAGTGCCACCCAATTGAGCCCTGCCTCAGTACAGCACCATCTGATTTCAGCGCCAGCAGTTCAGCTCATTCAGAGTTGACATTTAAAACTGGATCACAACTATTCTTAGCTGAATTTTGCAACACTGACATTAAGGAAATGTAAACACATTAAACTTTCCCTATGCAGATCTCTGCATACACTATGTAAAACTCTCGTTTACAGTGAACATTCCAATATCTTTTTTCTGCCTAGAGAAAAGTTTGTTTTTGTTTTTTCTTTAAATAGAAAAGGATGGCTGTGCCCCCACAGTCAGCACTTTCGGCATCCATGGTCTTTTTATGAATAATTGCCTGTCTGCCTTCAACTTGGTCTAAATAACCGAACGGCTCCAGATGTCCCCCCAATCACTGAGGGAATATTTCCCTCCTCCAGCAACCACATCCCATTCCACGCCATCACCCACCTTCATCATAGCACATTGGAAAGCGCTGAAATGATCAGCACTGAACTGAAACACCTGCCAATTGTGGAAGCACTGAAACGAAAGGCAACTGATTGAAAAGTGCAGAAGAGTATGGCGCTGAACTGAAATGTGCTTAACTGAGCCGCCCCCTCTGCATCTCTCCAAGGCAGGAGCTTGCAACTGCAGGTAGTCCTTGGCTGCTGTCAGTATGCATATTTAGCATACAGACTCCCCACCCCCCAGTCTACAATCTAAAATACTCTAACACTGTAGTTTGCGATGAAATGAGCCCCCAGTCTTATTTTTTGCACCTCTCTCCTGACCCATTTTCTCTCCCCTTCATTAGTTAGCCCCCACCTTGGCCCCTCTTCCTCATCTCCTCCACCCTGTTTCTCCAGCTCCCCTAATTCTTGCACCTCTTGCCTCCATACTCTCCCTTTTATCAGGTGGCCCAACTTGGCCCTCATCTACTCCTTGGCCCTTCACCCTCACCCTCTTCTCCTCCAGCACCCCTGCACTTGACTACACTTTTTCTAGCCTGGTTATTGCCACTCCCTCTTCCTCCTCCTCCTCCTCCTCCTCTCTTTGTATGTTTTGACTAAGCCTGTCCTCCAGGCTGCTGTTCCCTTACTGCACTGCCCTTCCTGTACCCTTTCCCTCTGACAAAGCCTATCCTCCAGGCTGCTGCTTCCTCACTGCACTGCCCTGCCTGTACCCTTTCCTTTAGTGGATGTATAAAGTGTATACCTCCATGTGTTTTTTCTCTGTGAAAGCTGTTACTGATGTTGTATAATTTTAGTAGGTATTACTGTTTTAATATTTATTCAATTCCTGTATTTTTTGTATATTGTCTCCTGACATGGAACCTTTGTAAAATGTTGTTTCTCAAAGGGTTTATTTCCGAACAAATGAAATAAATACTAAATAAATAAACACTGATCATCCTATATAGAAATAAAGATAATATAGCTTTATGCCTGTGTACTGTGTCCCCTAGGCTGATGAAAGGACAATGTTAAAGAAAAATACGTTATTGTTGGGACAGAGCATATTAAAATCAATGCTTTTAAAAATAAAATGTCATAGTTTTCTATTTCTCAAGCCCCTTAGGTTTGTGTAGCTCCCATATATAATAAATCTTAGATGTGTTTCTGGCTCACTTGAGACTATACAAAAACTTCCAAAAGCGCAGGTCTCCAGTTGACTATAGGGTGGGGACTGAGAGTGTTTTTCTTTGCCTGACTGTTCATTGCCCTGTGGTGGTGGTGAAAGTATGGTGAGGTACATGATAATGTCAGCTATTGTGTGTGCAGAGCTGGGACTGCTTGATTGAACATTTGCTGTTGTGATGTCCTCTAGTTTGGTGGTAGTTGGAGGGTAGAAAGAGGAAGAAAGGAGTCCATGATAAAAAACAATGGGTGGGGGGGTGTTCACTGTGTATGATGGTATTGCAGTCTTTCTTTCTGCTGGGGAGCTGGAAGTAATGTGGGAGCAGGATAAATGTGCAATAATCAGAGTAGTTCTTGGCTTGCATTGTTTCCTGTATAAGTGTTCAACATGTTTCCATTATAATTGAAATCTGGTGCAGTCATCTGTGGACTAGTGCAATTTTGAATCAACTTGACCTGTTGGCTAGTGCAAAAAAAGGTTAAGGTTGACCCCTGATCTGCTGTATGACCAAATGGCTGCTAGAATAAGGTGTTATACTGTAGGTTATCTGTGGCAACCAGGGTCATATCTGTCTTGGCATACTGTGCACCATGATCATTCTCGCATGTACGAAAATGCAAAATGGATATACCAGTCCTCAAGCTCACATGCCCTGACACAGGTACCCTATACCCTCATATCTTGCTCTCTTATGTATCCTGTGAGACAGTATCTATTACCCTGAGTAATCCCACTCACATTGCCTCTCATTCATACTCACACTGTGTTGCAGGGGGACTAGCAGGAGTGAATTCACATATGGTAGGGTCATAGTGCAATGTCCTGTGATACAAATCATGGCTATGTCTGCTATGTGCACCCATTTGGTTTTCCCTACATACCCTTTGTGCATGGAATTTGTGAAAAGAAAAGCCACCATGGTTCTCAAAAGAGATGGCAGGGAAGGTTAGGGAGAAGATAGCATTTAGGTAGTATAAGGAAACACGGAAGGAGCAGGACAGATAACTGTACCAGTTAAGGCAAAAGGAAGCAGGGAAGGAAGTCAGAATAGCAAAGGCCCAAACTGAGGAAAAGATAGCCAACTCAGTTAAGAAGGGGGACATAATCTTTTATAAGTACATCAGGGAGCATAGAAAGACAAAGAGAGGGATAGTGAGGCTGAATAGAAAGGACGGTGGGTGGGCAGAGAGGGACAGTGAAAAAGCAGGGATACTGAACAAATACTTCTGCTCAGTATTCACAAAAGAGGAGGAGGGGGAAGTGCCTAGTCCAATTAACAGAAGCACTCTAGATAGGGAGGTTGATCCCAGTCCTTTCACAGAAGAAAGGGTTCTGAAATAACTCCTAAAACTGAAGGTGGACAAAGCAATGGGGCCTGACGGAATTCACCCCAGAATGCTAAAGGAATTAAGGAGAGAACTAGTGACACCACTGACTACCCTTTTTAACAAATCATTGGAGGATGGTGTGGTACCTGAGGATTGGAAGAAGCCAGATGTGATTCCCCTTCACAAAAGTGGGAGCAAGACAGAGGCCGGAAACTATATACTTGTCAGTTTGACCTCTGTGGTAGGGAAAGTGATGGAATCACTTCTGAAGGAAAGAATTGTTGAGTACCTAGAGGAAAGTGGGGCACAGGACCCAAGACAGCATGGGTTCACAGCGGGAAGGTCATGTCAGACAAATCTAATTAATTTGTTTGGCTGGGTGACCAAAGTAGTAGACCAGGGAGGGACTGTGGACATGGCCTAGCTAGACTATAACAAGGCATTTGACACAGTCCCACACAAAAGATTAATACTCAAATTAACCAGCCTGGGAGTGGGTCCCAGGGTGGTAGCCTTGGTAAAACATTGGCTGGACAACATGACACAGAAGGTAATTGTAAATGGAGTCCACTCTGAAGAAAGAGGTGTTACTAGTGGTGTACCGCAGGGTTCATTTCTGGATCCAGTCATTTTTAATGTCTTTATAAGTGACATTGCAGAGGAACTGGAAGGAAAAGTATGCCTCTTTGCAGATGATACAAAGATCTGTAACAGGGTTGATACACAAGGAGGCGTGGAAAGGATGAGAAGGGACTTGGCAAGGTTGGAGGAACGGGCAGAAGAATGGCAGCTTGGATTCAATGCAAATACGTGCAAAATAATGCACCTGGGAAACAAAAACCCAGGGGAAGATTACTCAATGGGGGGGGAGGTAGTAACAACAACAAAAATGGAAAGGGACCTGGGGTAATCATATCAGATGACCTTAAGGTTAGCAAGCAATGTGAGAAGGCAGTAGGGACAGCTGGGGGGATACTGGGATGTACAGTATAGGGAGATGCATCACTAGCGGAAAACAGGAAGTTGTTATCACTCTGTACAGACAGTTGGTGAGACCAAATCTGGAATACTGCGTCCAGTTCTGGAGACCCAATCTCCGCAAGGACATAGAGAGGATGGAGGTAGTCCAGAGGAGGGCAACTAAAATGGTGCAGGGTCTTCAAGAGAAGCCGTAAGAGAAGAGACTAAAGGAGCTTAATATGTATACCCTTTGAGGAAAGGAGGGAGACGGGGGACATGATAGAAACAGTTAAGTACCTCAGTGGAATCAACAAAGTCCAAGAGGGTTGCATCTTTCAGAAAAAGAGATGTGCAAGAACAAGGGGACACAATTTGAAGATAGAGGGGGAATGGCTCAGGGGCAATGTGAGGAAGTATTTTTTCACAGAGAGGGTGGTGGATGCATGGAACACCCTTCCTGAGGAGGTTGTGGGGTCTTAAACTATGGGAGAATTCAAGAATGCATGGGACAGACATAAGGCAATTACTGTGGGGAGTAGGAAGAAATTGGCTGTTGGTTAACTATGATCTGCAGCTTATCCTGTAGGTAAGGAAATGAGCAGACTAGGTGGGTCAAGCGGTCCTTATCTGCAATCAAAGTCTATGTTTCTATGTTTCTGATCTGTGCCCCTATGTTGTGCATGGCACCAGAGCAGGCAGGTTTACTGTATGCCTGATACAGGACAATGCTACCTCTTTATCCATTTTGCATCTACAGTACTGTCAATGGCTTCATGAACAGGAACCAATAACATTTATGATGAAATCATTTGGATGCCTGAAGCACTCTGTTCGGTTACAAGCTTTCTAAGAGGCGAGTCAAAACCTGAAATATACCTATAGTATTCCAAATGATACAAAAATCTGAAAAAAACATCTTTTATGGATGGAAGTATAACACTAACATTTCTCTTCTTTTTTGGTTTCCTTCTTGAAATCTTATCAGTGGGCATAGCATTTTTGTTTGATAAATGCAAACGGGCAATCCAGGGAATAAGTTGCTTTGATGTAATCTTACCCCTGTAGCCAATGTTCTGCCTTTCAACATCTTTTTGAGAGGAATAAGGGTGAGCCGATGCAGAATTTGCATTTGGTAAAAATGCTAAATGTGTCCCTTTTTTTCACCTTCAGTTGGAGCTGTTGAAGGTTTGGGGCACTTTGTGTCACTTTGACCCTTTCAGAAATTGATAACTTCAGCTCTTTCTACATGAGCAAGGCTAATTCTCTGTCCACTGCTTCCCCCATCCCAGTTGCGTGCCACACTTCTCCCCCTTCCCCATTCACCCAGACTGAATTTTGTAAAAAAAAGCTGTCTCCTGGCACTGTGCCAGCATGAAAGATAGTCTTTTTTTCCCAAACAAATGTCTGAGGAAACAGGGGAGGGTTGTGGAGGGTAGAAAGTGACTTGGGTGAGTGAGGGGAAGTGGAAGGGAGTCATGTACCCCTACATGTAGCCTGCTGGGCCCCCATACCAAGGACCTGAATTGTTTCAACCAAACTTTCATATCTGAACCAAAAGTCATGGGGGGAGCAAATGTAAGCCAAACTGAATTTGCCATTGGCCAACTTTTCTCGGACGTAGGCAAGAGTACTTCACAGTAGTCCACCTCTACCATGACTGAGTTCCCATTTCATTACACAAGGCCTTGGTATTAGTAACATCTTTCCATATGTGGCTACAGCAACACTTAACCTGATCTTTTTTAAAATGCAGCAAGCATGGAGTGCTTTTTAAACTTTTCATCGCTAAATGTAGAACAGTGTCTTTGATCTTTACTGTAATGCATGTGCTTTGTTAAAAAAATAAGAGATACGGAAGTGAGCAGTTGAAATCCATTAACATAGTCAGTATTGTAACTGAGGAAAAATGTCCTTGGGGCCCACTGTAAGATGTTTTCAATCAGTTTATATTAGATTTCCCCAGTAACAAAAACAAATCCAAAATATGCAGTCCAGCTGGTATTTGGCCTGATATCCTCTATTTTCCAAATCTGATCAGCCTGCAAGATATTAGAAATAACACACATTGTGAGTAGAAGGAGGGACAAACATTTATCCGCATATTAAGAATATCATGAGATGGCACACCCCTCAAACATTTAAGCTGCATTGTTTTCAGTTAGTCCGTGACAGTAGAACTTTATAAGGAAATATAATACATGAGACAAAACAGTGCAAAACATGTATTAGGAAATTAGGAACATAGTTCCAAAGAGCAAACAGGGTAATGTTTGCAATAACCATCCCCAGACATCAATGGCGGAAGAAGTTTTGTTATGGGTCGCTAAGATATTTTTGGTTCAGGAAGCTGGGATCTAGAAGCCAAAACAAACAACAGGAGCTAGCACGCAACAGTAAGAATATAAAATGGCAATTGCAGAAACAGTTTAATGTGGAATATCTTACACACCATTACCCAGTCACACCTGTTCTGAACATACCATATTCCTGGCATAGATCTTTGTATTTTGCAGACTAAAGAGTGTTGAGTTTTTATGTAGCGGTACATTTTACAAAAGAACATGATGTGCACAAGCACTGCTAACACTAAAGCTTAAACTGAAATGTATTAAGAACTCCAGATACAGTAACTGAGCCTATTAAATATAGAATAATGCCTGGGTAGGTGTGCATAACATACAGAATAATACATGGGGGAGTGCATAACGATAATTGAATGCCCACCCAAGGTGTGGGATGCTACACAAACCCCGAGGCGAAGCCTAAGAAGTTTATCAAAGCATCCCACACCAAGGATGTATATTGAATTCAAGTTTTGCACTCCCCTCATGTGTTATTTTATGTAATTTCTGGAGACTTTTTTTTAACAATCTGAGTAAGTAAAATAAAGAAATCATTGTGAAATCCTGTATCAGTGTTTTATTTATTCAGAACTGCTTACAGGCAAGTGAAAAAAAAACATGGCAAACATGGCTAACATGTAAACAACTATATTTGTTACTTTTCCAGTGTTTAAGTAATTAAATGTGTTATCTGAGACAGAATAGGGTTTCTTTAACTGATCTTGGAATGAGAATGACAATGTGTGTCGGTAATGGCAGCTACGGAAACTGGAGAGAACATTTAAAACTTAACTAGTGCTAAAACACAGAAATAATTTAAATCTAGTAATTAAACTATGTTAAAAGCTATATTTATTTGAGAGGATTCAAGTTCTATGGAGCTCCGGTCTGAGGCTGTCAGGGATATCTGTTAATTAAGTGCAGAGTTGAAAGTTCACAGTTGTTCCTAGGGAGAGAAGAGAGAGCTCCATAAAACATGAAATCTCTCAAGGAATGAACTTAGAAATAGGGTTTATAATGCTGATCACACAGATTAGTGTGAAACAATCTATTTAGCTGATCATTTACAAGTGTTGAAACTCTGATGGTATTTGCTGTGTGGCTGTATGTTTTCTGATGGATGATGTGGAGACAGCCACCCAGGTGAGTGGGCATGAGCGGTGGAGCTCAGAAGCTGGACGGTGTTCGCCGTTATAACACATGGGTTATAATCAGCTTCTGCATTGTAAAAAAAAGTCTCCCAGTTATTACAAGAATTTTACATGCACCCAAGGTATGGGATGCTACATAAACCCCGAGATTGAAGCTCGAGGTGTTTATACAAGCTTCCCACACCAAGGCTATGCGTAAACATTGAGCTTTGCCCCTACTCAGGCACTGTTTTATATAATTGCTGAACTCTATATTTTTCACTCTCAAGGACCACAAATAGTAATGCTGTCTGAATTACTGAAAAATTATTGAAACTGTACAGGTTTTTGCAAGTTAGTGAAAACTTTAATTTTGGCAACTGCCAACGTTGTAACTCATTCTGGTTCAACTGATTTCTTTGTTAGCTGCAAAACACTTTGTGTTTGAAAGTTAGCATGACTCACAGAGCAGCATGAATGGCTTTGAACTTCATGACAGGCAGAACAGCAGTGTCTAACTCATATAAACGCTGGTAAACTGCCCAAAGGGGTAGCAACATTAAAGCTCAGAAAATTGACTTTATACTATTTTTTTTTTTCATTTCTTTGTTTTAGATCTGGGTTCTGTTTCAGTCATACTAAGAGAGAGAAACTACATCCATAAGGAAAGCTTGAAGTGAGCGGTGTTTACTGCAGTTCTCAGAAAGCCACTGAGCTGTCACTGTGTGCGAGGGAACTGCGGCTCATGCATTTCTCACAGTGAAAGCCAGCGGTGTTTGCCCATATAATCAGCTGGTTGTGGAGGGGATGAAGGGAGGGAGGGAGGGACAGCGTGAGCTACCTAGCATTTGAGCTCCCCCTGATGGCTGGCCATGGAGTGGCACTGGCTTCAGTTAGGGAAGTAACTAATTGCTCACCCTCCCAGCTGGAGGAATGGTGTAGCCATGCTTACCTAGAATGTTGTGGTGGGGGACTAGAGTACTAGAGTAACAGAGGGACAGATGGACCGATGAGCAACAAAAAGGTACTGTAAGTCCTATATGTTTTACCTTATTTTTCAGTATAGTCACCTTTTCTGTCAATGCAAGTGTGGCTAAAACTCTGGCCTCTTTCTAATAGTAACAATAAAGTGATTGGGGCCTGCTGCTTAATAATATCTGTATAGGATCCTGAGGGTGGCATTAGACTAAAGGAGCAGAATCAGCAGGGACGTGCAGGTTTCTTCTGTTTAATTTTGATATTGGAAAAGTTAGTACTGTGAGGGTAAAAGGAGCTGGGGAATTTAATCAGTGCAATTGAGTTGGAGCTGTTACTGAGTGAAATTCTGTGTTGGGGAATTTAATCAGTGTTGTGTGGATTATTGGAGCTGTTACTGAGTGGAATTCTGTGTTGGGGAATTTAATCAGTGCTGTGTGGATTATTGGAGCTGTTACTGAGTGGAATTCTGTGCTGTGGGGCTGAGACAGGAAACTACAGATCAACTTGGCCTTGTCAGTGGGGGAGAGGGAACTGTCCAGAGCAATATTTGTTAACTGAATCACTTGGAAGCAGGAGACCAAAGGAGCAGGATCAGCAGGGAAGGGCTGTTTCTTCGGTTTAATTTTGCAATATTTAGTACTGTGAGGGTAAAAGATGCTGGGGAATTTAATCAGTGCCATTGGGTTGGAGCTGTTACTGAAAGAGATTCTGTGCTAGGGAATTTAATCAGTGCTGCTTGGGCTGGCTGCCTGATTGTTCCAGGAGCCAGGGGAGTCTTAGTCCCACCTCTCCTCAACCCACCCACACCAAGGCAGTCCCTACTTTTATTCATCTGGGCCCTCGTGTCACTTCCTGCTGGGACACAGGTAGCAGGGTCATAACCTACAAATAGCCAAAAAATAAAAAAAGAATACAAGCAGAAGCAGGAAACCAAGGAGCAGGGATAGCTGAGGGTAAACTATCTATAAATAAGTAAACAAAAAGCAAATACAGGGGAGTACTAAGAGGAAGTACAAATAACAGTAGAAATGATACAGGGAGTGGTGCAGTGCAATGGGTGTGGTACAGTAGTGTTCAGGAGTGAATTCTGGATGCTGAGGCGCTGCCCCATTTGTAGGCATCTCTCTGGGCTGTGAGCAGAGGTGGACAGACTCCAGGCCGAGAGTTCACACCCAGGTGCCACAGTATCCCCAGCCATTGCCACAGTGGATTCCAAGGCACAGGCATGGGTGGACTACAGTGGGCTCAGGGAGAACATGGAGAGTGGCTCATGAGCACATTCCCCAACTGGTCCTGCTGGAGAACAAATTTGCTGTTCTCATGGAATGGGATATCCATGAGAGGGGGCCCAGGACTGAGACCAGGGAAGAGATTCAGGACCACCAGGGGGAGGGCAAAGGGGCAGGAGCCAGAGGACCTCAGAGGAGGAGGAAGCTTCTCATGGTGTGGGACTCAATTGTTAAGGAGATGGTGTTGGGAATAGATGGGGATATATAAAAGGAAGTACAGTGTCTGCCAGAGGCCACTGCTCAGAGGGACACAATGCAAATCCACAGGATCACCAAGGCAGTAGCAAGGAGGGGGGAAGTACATGTCGTTGTTCACTCCTGGACTAATGACTTGGACAAGGAAGGGGCTAATGTGGAGACAGTACAGGATGACTTCAGGGTCCTGGATAGTCAGCTTGAGGAGGTCACAAAATTGGTGATTTTCCCTGAGGTTCTACCAGTCAGGGAGAAGGGGATGCAAAGAATCAGCACATCAGCCAATTCAATGGCTGGTTGAAGGGATGGTGCAAGGATAAGGGCTTTGGCTACACTGGGAACTGGGGAGCCACCTGGGTAGATGCACAGTTGTATAGGGACGGTCTGCATCTGTCCAGGCAGGGGATGGCAGTCCTCAATGAAAAGTTTGGGTATTTTCTTGCTGAGCATTTAAACTAGCCGGTGGGGCTATCAGAGGGAATGGAAACAATACAGTCTAGCCCCTCAGGTTGGTAATGTCCACACTGGGAAAAGGGAGGACAAGATTTTAGTGAATGCAGATAGAAAACAGGGACAGGGTAAAGGGCACAATGAGAAACAAAGGGGGGAGAGGGATTAGTAACAGGTGTAGGTCAGGTACAATGGGACAAGAACAAAAATAATGGTAGAGGGACTAGGAGCAAGATTTGAAACTTAATGCATATGAATGCCCAAAGTCTGGGAAACAAACTCCCTGCTCTAGTGGCTTTAAAAGGGGAGGCTGACATAGACATAGCATCCATAACAGAGACGTGGTACACTAATTACCACTCATGGGACACAGCTATATCAGGATATGCGTTGTACAGGAGAGATAGGGAGGGAAGGAAGGGTGGCACTTTACATCAAAGAGACAATTAAGGTGACAGAAATCCAGACCAAAAATGAGAAAACAGAGGAGTTGTGGGTCACCCTTGAGCCAGGTAATGGAATGTCTGTTAGAAAAGGAGTGATTCTACAGGCCACCAGTTCAGGGGGAGGGGGCGGACAAGTCAATGCTGGAGTCAATATATAACATGATGGATAAGGGGGAGGTTCTTCTTATGAGCAATTTCAATATGCCTGATACAGACTGGTCCATCCCAACAGGGGTCTCAAGCAGGACCAGGGACATTGTGGAGTCTCTACAGGGAGCAGGTCTAAGACGATTGGTACAGGAGCCCACCAGGGACAGGAATATCCTAGATCTAATGCTCACCAATAAGGACAGGATCACGGATCTCCAGGTGGAGGGGGACCTGGGGTCCAGCGACCATCACATGGTTTGGTTCAAGCTGGACACAGGAATACAGGCCACACATACAAAACCTAAAATCCTAGATTTCAAAGGAGCTGACTTTGCAGAGATAGGAAGGAGGGTTAAAGAGGAGTTGGCTAAGAGGGGGACAGCAGGGGGCATGGAGGGGCAATGCGCATGCATTAAGGAGTCCATTATTCCATTGTTAGGGTAACCAATCAATGTATGAGGGTGAAGAATAAGGGCAAGAGAAGAATAAAGCCACTCTAGCTTTCAAAAGTGGTGGCAGATAAAATCAGGGCCAAGAGAGTAGCCTTCCAAAAATACAAGTGGACACAAGAGAATGGGGAAGGAGATGAATACCAAAAATGTTGAAGAGAGGCAGGGGTGGCAGTGAGAAGTGTTAAAGCACAGACAGAAGAAAGGCTAGCATAATCAGTGAGGAAATGTGACAAGACATTCTTTAGGTACATCAGTGAGAGGAGAAATCCAGAGGGGGTATATTCAGACTCAAAGGGGACAATGAAGAGAGGGTAGAAGGGGACCTAGAGAAGGCCACAGTCCTTAACAGGTACTTCTGCTCGGTCTTCATTAGAGAGGGAATGGGGCAGGGACCGCAACCGGAAAACAGATGTGCAGAGGTGGAAGAACTGAGCTTCACAACATTTATGAACAAAGAGTCCTAGAGGAACTTACAAAACTGAAGGTGGACAAAGCAATGAGACCAGATGGAGTACATCCAAGGATCCTAAAGGAGCTGACAGCACCTTTGGCAGCCCTGTTCAATGAGTCGCTGAACACTGGGGGTGGTCCCGCAGGACTGGGGAAGGGCAAATCTGGTTCCTCTTCACAAGAGTGGTAGCAAGGAGGATGCAGGGAACTACATGCCAGTGAGTTTCACCTCAGTATTGGGGAAGATCATGGAGACACTGCTTAAGGAACATATTGTGGATCACCTGGTATCCATTGGAATGCAGGATCCAGGACAGCATGGGTTCATGTTGGGAAGGTCCCGACAAACAAATCTAATAGATTTCTTTGACTGGGTGACCAAGGTGGTCGACCAGGGAGGGACAATGGACAAGGCCTATCTTGATTTCAGCAAGGCCTTAGACACAGTCCCATATAGAAGGTTGGTAAACAAGATGAGGAGCTGAGGGGTGGAACAAAGGGCGGTGAACTGGGTAAGACATTGGTTAGTGAACATAAGGCAGAGGGTGGTGGTAAATGGCACACAGTTAGAAGAAATGGGAGTCACTAGTTGTGTGCCACAGGGGTCAGCCCTGGGACAAGTCCTCTTCAATGTCTTCATAGCAGACATAGCAGAAGGGCTAGAGGGAAATGTATGCCTGTTTGCAGATGACACCAAGATCTGTAACAGAGTAGAAACTCCAGAGGGTGTAGAGAGAATGAAAAGAGACCTGGAAAAGCTGGAGAAATGGTCTGAGGTATGGCAGTTAAGGTTTAACATGAAGAAGTGCAGGATCACGTGCATAGGGGACAGAAACCCTGGGGGGAGCTACATGTTTGGGGGGGTGAGTTGTTGACAGTCATCAGGGAGGAGAGGGATTTGGGGGTCATTATACCAAATGATCTGAAATCCATCAAACAGACCACAAAAGCAGTTGGGAGGACTAGTGTGATGTTAGGGTGTATAGGGATGGGTACTACAAGCCGTAGGAGGGAAGTAGGTGATCCCACTGTACAATATGCTGATTAGGCCTCATCTAGAGTACTGTGTGCAGTTCTGGAGGTCACACCTGTGTAAGGATATTGACAGAGTGGAAACAGTGCAGAGGAGGTCATCCAAGATGGTGCATGGTCTGCACAACAAGGCATATGGGGATAGACTTAGGGACCTCAGTATGTACACATTGGAACAGAGATGGGAGATAGAGGACATGATTGAGTCTTTCAAATATCTTAAGGGCATAAATAAGGTGGAAAGGGATATAATCTTCTAGTATAAAAAGTGCAATAGATCTAGAGGGCATGACATGAAATTGGGGGGGGTCGCATAAGGGATAACATGAGAAAGTTATTTTTTACAGAGAGTGTGGTGGATGCATGGAATACCCTGCCTCATGAGGAGGTGGGAGAGTGTACAGTGAAGGCGTTCAAGAGGGCATGGGATAGGCACAAGGGAATCTTACATATGAGGGGGCATAGCTGAGGCCTCTGACCTAGTAGAGGCAGTGGGAGCAAATTGGTAAAATGGGAAGACTGGATGGGCCTTGAAGTCCTTTTCTGCCACCAGCTTCTATGATTCTATATGATTCTATGTTACCGCACAACTGTTTAAGTTCATCAAAAATATGAACCAACCCAAACATGCTGAAGTGTTCATATATGAATGGCTTCTGAACACTTTCAGCTGCTTGGATCGGTTCAGGAAGCTGCTGTATCACGGAAATGCAGAGCAAGACGTGTCAGAGCAGGAGGAAACCACAGGAGGGACCAGAGACAAGACTCCGGTTCCTCATTGGATGGCTGAACTGTCTGTCTTCCTAAGGTGGCACCTGACTGGGTTTGCTCTAGCAACTCATGTGGTCCACCTTAGGAGCTATGCAGAGGAATACAGGATGGAGAAGGAGCAGCAACTTCTTCAGGCTGCTCTGTGATTCTGTGCTTGTGCTGCTTGCATTTTTCCATTGGGCAAGAAAGAAGTTGACTTGTGTACTCTTAAAAAAAAAAATGTAATTTTTTTATATATATATATATTTCATTTTATTTTAAAAAAAGAACTAAAGAAAACTTGGGGGTGGGGAGTTGGGGACTCGGGATCAGGAGGGGATTAGAGCCAAGGACTGGGTTGGGTGTGGGTGTGGGAGTCGGGGATTGGGGAGTTGGGAAAGAAGACTCATGGAGGGGAGTAGGAACTTGGAAACTGGGAGCAAGTGAGTGGGTCAAGGAAGACAAGAGGAGAAAAGACTGAATCACCAGAGCCAGACTGCCAATTTTTTTTTGAGCAGTAGAGGAGGTGAACTATGTTACTCATACCACACTACTCCAAGTTATCCTTCTATCTGTTTCCCAATTGCCCTCCAACAACATGTAAGCTCTCAATTTTCCTGCCTGTGCTCACTGCTTAGTCACTTCAGTGGGGATTTATTATTATTTTATTTTTTATTATATACAATCTTTGGCTCAGTGGGCATTCCATCACATCACGTGGAATAAATAAAAAATTAAAATCCTTGAAGGGAAAGTACTGTCTGACAAAGGGTTAGGCCAGGCAGGGTCCCTGAATCTCTGTGGGTAACAGCAGTGCCTGCAGCATCATCCATTGGCCTAGGTGGTGTGTGAAATGCAAATCTGCCAGCCAGTCATCACCAGTGCCACTTCTTGCATACTGTCTGTGTGACCCTCCCCCCCCCAAGAAGTCAGTCATCTGTCATCTCCCTGTGCTTGATGGGGTATATAAGCTTTGGCTCAGTGGGTGGGGCATTCTGTCACATCACGTGGAATAAATAAAATAAAAAAAAATCCTTGAAGGGAAAGTACAGTACTGTGCCAGAGAGAGAGATAGGCCAGACAGGGTCCCTGAATCTCTGTGGGTAGCAGCAGTGCCTGCAGTATTGGCTCTTAGCCTAGGTAGTGTGTGAAACAAATTCTGTGTCTGTGTGTGAAATAAAATCTGCCAGCCAGTCAATAACACCACTTCTTGCATACTGTCTTTGTGACCCCCCCAAGAAGTCAATCATCTGTCATATTCCTCCCTGTGCTTGCTCAGTGGGGTATACGTTTTGGCTCAGTGGGCAGGATATGCCATCCCATCACATGGAATAAATGAAAAATAAAAAAATCCTTGAAGGGAAAGTACTGTGTCAGAGAGGGTTAGGCCAGGCAGGGTCCCTGAATCTCTGTGGATAGCAGCAGTGCCTGCAGCATTGGCCCTTAGCCTAGGTGATGTGTGAAAAATTAATTCTGTGTCTATGAGTGAAATAAAATCTGCCAGCCAGTCAACAAGTGCCACTTCTTGCATACTGTCTGTGTCACAACCCACCCCAAGAAGTTAGTCATCTGTCATCTTCCTCCCTGTGCTCACTCGGTGGGGTATAAGCTTTGGCTCAGTGGGCAGGGCATTCATTCACATCACATGGAATAAATAAAAAAAAATTCTTGAAGAGAAAAAGTAATGTGTCAGAGAGAGTTAGGCCAGGCAGGGTCCCTGAATCTGTGGGGTAACGGCAGTGACTGCAGCTTTGGCCTTAGCTTTTCTTCTTTTTTGCTACTGGCCACCTACACTTTGGCTCTATCCTGCACATCACTACCTCACTCCTACCCCCAGCTGATACCCCTTGACTTACCCCTTCAGGGTGGGTCTGATGCCCGGATCCAGCCTGTCTCCAACAGGAAAGGTGCCGGTAACGACCGGCATTACCTCCCTGGCTCCCCCCCCCAGGGCAGGGTTCTGGGCTTGGATGGTGCATTGGAGCCATGATCAGTCAGTGGGGATGCTAGAGCCATGAAGGCCATGGTGCCAAGCGTGCACATCAACTATGGTGACCAACAAGGTTTTTTTGGACTGCCCCAGGGGTGGGGACATGCAATGACATCCTGCATCTGCCCTGCCCCTCTTAAACTAGGCACCAGTGCTTGTGTTTCCCCCGGCCTCCACCTGGAGTCCTTCACGTGCTGGACACGCAACTAACCCTCTCCTCAGAGAAGGAGAGCAGCCCTATGAGTGCTCAATCCTTCTCTCCCAGCCGTCCCTCCGGCTCCCCAGGTCCATTCCCGAACCCTGGTAGCCAGTGTCACAAGCGGAAATCCAACCACTACACCAGTGGGCCAGCATGAAATATAAATTCTGTGTGTGTGTGGAATAAAATCTGCCAGCCAGTCATCAGTGCACCAGTGCCACTTCTTGCATACTGTCTGTGTGATCCCCCACCCGCAAGAAGTCAGTTATGTGTCATCAGGGAAGTACAGCTGTATATATTTCAAATTTTCAATGGCAATTGTTTGTGGAAGCTCAATTTCATCCAGTTTCTGGTGTTCTGAGATGTGCGGCCAGTGCCAGGTTCATGACTCACATCACGTCACAACGAATCATGTTCTTCATGGTCATGTCGAATCACACCACTTCAACTTTTTTTGGTGCAACTCTGTTTTTGTTTTTTTAATCTTTGATTTCATGATGAATGAGGACACTGACTTATCATGCCACATCACTCACAAGCCTTGGTCCAGTAAGATGCTTCTGTTAGTGTTCTCATTCTACAGGATACCCTATTAGCAGATGGACTTGAATCTTTGTCCTCACAAGCCGGCTGTATTTAATCCAGTAGATATAATCTCAGACCGAGCATTGTAGCAGTTCAGGGAAGTACAGCTGTAGATATTTCAAATTTTCAATGGCAACTGTTTGTGGAAGCTCAGTTCCATCCAGTTTCTGGTGCTCTGAGAAGCGTAGCCAGTGCCAAGTTCATGACTCACTTCATGCCACAATGAATCATGTTCTTCACGGACATCACAAATCACACCACTTCAACTTGTTATGGTGCAACCCTGTTTTTGTTTTTTTAATCTTCGATTTCATCACAAATCAGGACACCCAGTTATTAGGTCCCATCACTCACAAGCCTTGGTCCAGTATGATGCTTCTGTTAGTGTTCACGTTCTGCAGAATGCCCTACCTGTTGTGTTCCGTACTAAGAGTCGTTGCTGAACATAATTGGTGACATACATTACAAACACATTGTCCCCTTCTACAAAAAAGTCAGACTCAGGAGACTGGTTTAAAAAAATAGAGATCTGAACTTGCCTGCCTTTGGACCTTATTGTTGTTATCGGGGATGGGAGGTAGCCAGTACATGACATGATTGTACTGGTAGCAGCTGTGGCAGACAAGCCCCTGATCTCACACACAGTCACTTTCTCTATCTGAGGAGATCATTTAGCAATATGTGCCTTAACCAGAGTGATTAAAATGTAAACATTTTGCTTAGCTCTGTTTTTCACCCTGAGGCTAATAGTAGTGGTAGTAGCAATAGTGAAATGGTGGCTTTTGGATTGCCTGGTGCTCTGTCTTTTTTTGCCATGTTGCATCACATCATGTTCCATGCCGAGAGCCATTGCTAAACAAAAGTGGTGCCAAACATATCCCCTTCTACAAAAAGTCAGACTCGAGATACTGTTTAAAAAAATAGAGATCTGGGACTTGCCTGCCTTTGGGGCAAATCATCGCCATCCTCCAGTAGGCACAGCCACAGTCACATTATTCACTCCTCATCTCATTTCACTACTCATGCTGTTTAGTACTACTAAACAGTGGTTTAATTGTGTTTTTCTACAGATATGTTGATAAAAAGCTATTTAAAATGATGTTTTCATATACAGTTACCATAAAACCATAAAGGTTATAAAAGGTTTGGATAAGGTTCAAATAAGCATCTGAACCTTGTTTTGCTTATCAGAACCTCAGAACCTTTACAGGTTCTTCCATTCCTACTACTGTTACTGTTCTTTTCTTCATCTTCCCTTTGCTGTAGCACCAAAATTCCACAATAAACAAGGAAAGGCTAATTTCAATTGCTAGATTTTCAGTTTATGTTGATGTCATGTTCCTCCTACTCCTCAGCAATGTTTCAAGGCCCACTGTACTACTTCATCCCTGCCATTACAGTGTTCTTCTGGTTTATAGAACTATTATACATAAAAAGTGCAAATTTCTCCAGAGTCAGTTTTTATTTCCATCGTTCCTACTCTATATTCACTCACAAGTGTAAATGGAGAAAAAAAAGAAAAAAGGGTGCTGTTGCTTTCCTAATGCTGTTTCGCTGTGTCTAACAGTTCAGTATGGACCTTTTCTTAATTAAATGAGACGATGTTTCTCTTACATAGAAACATAGAAACATAGAAGTTGACGGCAGATAAGGACCGCAAGGCCCATCCAGTCTGCCCATTTCTTTTTCTACCTTATAAATGTGCCATCGGCCTTTGCTCTGTCAGTGACCTATTTATTCATAGTCATTTGTATTGCTCCCTTATGCCTATCCCATGCCTGTTTGAAGCTCTGCACTGTATTCATAGCCACCACTTCTTGTGGTAAGCCATTCCATGCATCTACCACCCTTTCTGTGAAAAAGAATTTCCTCACATTCCCCCTTAATCGGCCTCCCTCTAATCTCATGCTGTGTCCTCTTGTCCTGCTATTTTTCTTATATTTAAACATGTTAGACTCTTTCACCTTGTTTATGCCCTTAAGGTGTTTGAATGCCTCGATATCATATCTTGACCACAAGTAATAATTTAAAACTATTTTTAACACTTATTCAAAGTTAAAAGCAGTGCCATAGTAAAGGCAGATCTATGATTCTCCCTACGTATTCTATGGGCCAATATAAAAGGTTTTTGAAAACTGTGTTACAAGCATTCAAGTCACATTTGCCAGTTCCTCCTACTATATATAGAATATGTTCATTTTTCTCTCCAAGGTAGGTTCTTGCTCTGCATAGCTCCTGTCATGGCTGCTGAATTGAAACACCAGTCATAAAGGTGTTGTGTATATCAGCTTTCTACCTGTAACCAGCTTCCCATATCCAGGTTAGAGACATGTTACTAAAAGCACTCTAAATAGTCAGCTTGTTCCCTTAGAGCTGTTTCCTGCCTGGTCCTTGCTGGAGATGACGTGTCTAAATGCTTTGCTCTCTGCTTTCTGGATTGTCATGTGGGGCTTGGACATGAATATTGATGGCCACACTCCCTCTCCCTAGCCTATACTGGGTAGAGGTCAGCTGGCCCAGGTAGCTGTTTCCTGGAGATTGGCACCCTTTTCAGAAGACCAAAGGCAAAGAAGAGAGTTGTAGGCCCAGAGAGAGGTGTCACCTCTCCACACCCCTCTGGGCATGGGTAAATGCCTCCACCTGCCTGTGTGGAAGAAGACCCCAGAACCCTTGACCAAATGTGGCATTTACAACTTATCCCCACCCAAAAGGCACCTAAAGAAGCAGTCAGAAGAAGTGGTGAGCCTCCTCTCAAAGGAAGTCACTGGTGGTTCTTGCAAGTCCACAGCCCATTTCAGCAGTAGCAGTACAGCACAGGAGTTCACCTCCTTGAAAGCACACTTAGTAAAGAATCCTTAGTACAGTTAAGGTCAGGTAATTAATTGGTGAGCATTAAGGTAGTAGTCAGGGAATACCCATTGTGCATAGTAAAGTCAGGGTCAGTCAAGCCCACGGCGGTTGGGCCAGGAGAAATGAAAATCTGTTTTGGCAGGTCAGTGAGGGACCAAGGTTGTATGGTATAAAGGAGGTGTCATGCAAAGGCTGAACCAACTAGTGTGATATTTTAAGGGAGCAATAAGCTGTTCCCTGCTTCCTTAATATGTGTCAGTATCTGACAATTAATATTTTTTTTTGAAATTCAGTATACTTCATTACACATTTTAAACAAAGCATGATAACATATGAAGAGGTAACATTCTGGTACAAACAGCAAAACCAGCACTATCCTCCTTTAGGAACAGTAAAATGATAACAGCCCCCCCAATCCACCCAAAACCTCCCCTCCCCAGTACCTCCCCCACTTTGAGAACCTTGGGGAGCCCCAAAGGAAAGAGAAGCATTTTACATGTTACACACTGGGGATTAGAGGGTAATTATTTGGGTTGGGAAAGTGAGTAACTACCTGCTTAGCTGAATTATTATGAAGTAGCACAGTTATAATAACTATGGATACCACCATTAAAGACTCAGGTCAAAAAATTATCCAGATGTATACTTCAGGAAGCTGAGGGGAGTGAATATAAAGTGTGAAGTTTACTCCACTTTTTATTATAGGATATTAGTCTTCCTCTTAGACTGCCAATCAATTTTTCTAGATGCAGGTTGGTCAGAAATTCGTTCAACCACTCTGAGTATGGAATGATTGTTTGGTCTTTCCAATGATGTGGGACTACTGACTTAACAGAGAGGGAAATGAAAGATATATAATACTGCCTTTCCTTCACTCTGATTTGTGAGTAGTCTCCTACCATGCAGATCTCCGGGGTAAACAGACCTTCTAACCCCAACAGGGGATCCATTTTGGATTGGATAGACTATCAAAGAGGGGCAATTTAGGGACATTCCCCCCAAAAAATGTGAAGCAGGGTGCCAGACACTTGACCACACCTGAAGCATACTGGGTCGAGTATCTTCCCCATCCCTGCCAACTTGGCAGGAGTGAATTAGATATTATGTAGTATGTAAAATTGTGTCAGGCATTGCCTGTCACTGGAGGAGTAGGTATAGAGGTCCCGACACATACATTCCCTCTGGAATGTCATAGTGAGAAACTGGGAGGACCAGTATGAGGATTGTCCTTGTAAGTCAAGATAAAGCTTGGAAAATAGAGTGGATGCAAGTTGGGAAACTGTATGTGGTTGTCAAGCTATGTCTTGGAACTTGCTGAGGAGATCTCCATGGTTAGAACACCAGGGAGCTGGACCAAACCAACTGAGTAGCAAGTGCCAAATCTGGTAAATATTAAATACATATTTATGTGGAAGTTGAAGTCAAGCCAGTATCTCTGGGGTAGTTCCAATCTTCCCTTGGGTGACCAGGTTACTAATCCTGAGGTCTGAATCAAGTGGCAGTCTTCCAGGAGTTAACATCTGTCCTCCAATCCAGAGACTGGGATTGGAACATAGTGGTTGAGAAATATCTTTAAGGTTATCATATCTGAGGGATTTGCAGAATTGAGTGTGAACTTTAATTGAAGTGTTAATCATGGTATTCCAAAGGGGTGGTGGCAAAATTCTTGGGGGCAAGAAATAGAAGGCTGTGCAGAGAAATAGATTATTCAGATATCATATGACATTCTATTTTAAGCCAGAGGGGAAGGTATTTGGGTTCCTTAAATGGGGAAGGGGTGTAGACCAGCGGAAATATTTCGCTATGTGGCTAGCCAGAAAGCAGTGATAGAAGCTGGGCAGTTTAAGACCGCCCTTTTGTTTGGGGGCTCCCAGATATAGACAGGATCACCTTGGGAGCTTCTAGGACCAAAGGAAACCGGAGATAATATTATGGACTTTTTTGAACCAAGTTAGGGGAAGATAAAGGTTCAGTATGTTTAAAGGATAAAATAAATGAGGAAGGATGTTCATTTTAATGGCACTGTCTTTATCTTGAAGGGAAAGGGAAAGTGGGGACCATCTATCTAAATCCTGATGGATTATTGCAAGGAGGTCATCTAGGTTGAGTTTTCTTAGTTGGGCTACATTTCAGGAGGATACCAAGGTATCTGATTCGGCAAGCCCAAGCTAGATGAAAGGTACTAATATCTGACCAAAAGAGTCGGGAATTTAACAACATGACCATTGATTTTTCTAGGTTAATTTATAATTGGGAAAGTTATCAAATTTTTTGATTGTAGATAATGCTACTGGTATTGAGGTCACTGAATTGGTTAGATGGAGTAGAATGTCATCAGCATACACGGAGAGCCTTAGGTCAAAATTGCTGACCAGGATGTCTTTGAGATGGGGGGGTGGTGTTAAGCTGATATAGCAAAGGTTCAAGATATACATTAAACAATAATGGAGACAATGGGCACCCTTGTCTTGTGCCAGAACAAAGAGGGAATGCAGCAGAGAACACTCCATTACAGTAAACTTTGGTGGTGGGTTGTGAATTCATTGAATTCATTGACTAAAGTCCAAGAGAAAACCAAATTTAGCCAAAACTTCAAACATAAAAGGCCAGCTAACTCTATCGAATGCCTTCTCCACATCCAGTGACACTAATGCCATAGATTGGAGTGCCTCCCTGGATACGGAGAAGATATGGAAGAGCTTTCTTAAATGATCAGAGGAGGATCGACTCTTTACAAATCCGACTTGTTCTGGACTAATTAGATTCATTCACATGTGCGCCATACGTGTAGCCAGTATTTCGGCAAACAACTTAATGTCATAGTTCATAAGGGAGCTCAGGTGGTAGTTTGTAACCCTGCCTTTGGTTTACCTGGTTTAGGTAGCACCACAATCAGTGCTTCTAACAGTGAGAGATCTGAGAGGCCAGATTTACAGATATAGTTGAATACCTGGTGAAGCAAGTGCATCAGCTCTTTTTCAAATACTTTATAAAAGATAGATGGAAATCCATTAGGCCAAGGGGCTTTATCCAATGGAAGAGAACAAATGGCTTCAGTAATCTCCTGTGAAGTAATACAATGGGTAAGAAAGGTCTGCTGCACTTGTGTTAGGGTGGGAAGAGTAATCTTTGCCAGGTAGTTCTTGATTTCCTCATTAGATGGGGCTTGCTTAGGGGCACTATAGAGTTGACAATAGTAGTTTTCAAATTCCTGGGTAATTTCTTTGGGTGTAGTGAGAAGGGGATCATTTTCCAAGGAGGAGAGTGCAACCACTATTCTGGACTCTTCTTGTTTTTAAGCCTCAGGGTGAGGAGGTGACTCACTTTGTCTGCTTGCTCAGTGTAGTGGGCATAGGTTTAAAATAAAGCATATTCAGATTTCTCCCTCAAACTCTTCGCATATTGGTCTTTAAGGGAAGTCAGCTGTTCTAGACTTTCCTCAGAGGGATTTTGCAAGCGAGAAGCCTCCAATGACTTGATACAAGCAAGAAGAGAAGCAGAGGCCATCTCTCGCTTGTGTTTCCTAATGGCGGCTAGCTGGATAAATTCTCCTCTTAAAACGCATTTCAGTGAGCACCACACTTCATCTATTGCCGGGATAGAGTCAACATTGTGAGTTATGAACTGGCATAAGGTATCTTTAATTCTATTTAGGATTTCCTCTTCCTAAAACATTTGTGTATTTAACTTCCAGGTACTGTCCTTCTGGGCAATGGGTGACAGCGAGCACTCTAACCAAACTGGAGAGTGATCTGAGAGGTCTCTCGGTGCTCTACCACAACCTGGAAGGCTGGATAGAACTGCGTTATTGACTACAAAGTAGTCAATTCAGGAAATTTATGAAAGAAAGAGTAAAAGGTGAATTCCAGAGTGGAGGGATTCAGGAGACGCCACGGATTACTGAGTCCAAGCAATTCCATGAACTCATGAAGGGATTTTTGGGCAGGGGAGAGAGGTCCTTTTTCAACGAGGGGACTTGTCAAAATCAGGAGTATGGGTGAGATTCCAATTACCTGCCAAAATAGTAGGGAGTTGAAAGAATACAGCCAGGAAGATTGACAGGGTGGTAAAGAATTCTGGAGAGTCCTTATTAGGGCCATAGATAGTTCCCAAGAGGACTTTGGTATGATCTAGTAGGCCCCTTAACAAGATATAATTACCTTGTAGGTCTGCAACATATTGTAGTATTTGAAATTGAACCCCTCTGGTAATTAGGATTTCTACAACTCTTTGTGATGTCGCATTACCAACCACAACAACTTGTCCAATTTGACAACACCGGAATAGAATCCCTTCCTACTCTGATAAATGGGTCTTCTTGAATTAATCTATATGACATTGCATCAGATTCAGATGTTTCAGTATATGGTATCATTTGACCCTAGGCCAAGCACCTTTAACGTTCCAAGATACATATCTCATACTGGGCAATCAATCTTCTTAGCATAGTTAGGTAGATGACCATGAGATATTTAGTACTCTTAGGAATAGTGATGTTCAAGGTTCTCGTATATAACCCTCCCTCCACTTCCCTCCCCAAGGTGAACCTATAAAGCTGGGTGGGACATATATTTCCTACTTCTCTTTTTCTAGCACAGTATAGAAAGTGGTCAGATAACAGTGGGTTAACAGTAAAAGCCCCACCACCCCTCCCAACCCCCATTCAACCCAGATCAGTGGCGTAATAGCAGTAGGCATTTCCTCTACCTCCCACCCCAGTAATCCTGTTCTTTCCCAACATCCTATTACCCCCATAAAAGAACCACGAATACTCCCAGTCCATACGACTGATCTCCCACAAAAGCATTAGGTGTGATGTTACTCATACTGCTCATTACTTGCCCCCTCCCCCCTTAAAGAACATACACAATGTGTTAAGCCCCAAAAATAGTTAACATTCAGTACAGAATAGGAGAAGCCTCAAATCGCTACATTGTTTCCAACAACATTCTTAAATAAGCAACAGCAAGCCCCTTTTAAGAAAAGTGCAATGATAGGGGTAGCAAATTGCCAGGCCAAAGGCACTACCAGGTCAGCGAAATATAGCAAACAGTCATAAATGGTTCGTTTGTTTATGACACGTCCCGGAGGACAACCGTGCAGGAAAAAAAAGAACACAAACTATTTACAGTACTTATTGCTGTCCACAGAGCAATTGAAAGTTTTCCAGCAGGATCAATCCTGTTGAATTGTTTCCCACTGGAGGGGGGGATCAGCATCAGGAGTAAGCATCCAATGTTGGTCCCTACAGCAATAGGTCCCTGTAGGGCACTGATCTGGTAAAGATTCAGGGTACTGATCTTGAGCCAAGCTGTAGGCTTACATTAGTCCTTTGCCCTGCAGTTGGGTGCAAGGATGTTCCCAGGCAGCTCACAATTGACAGCAGAGAGCATGAGCATGACATCAAGCAGCAGTAAGTCAAAAAGCAGGCCCCCATAACAGACAAAGCACGATGTTTGCAGATAGCGAAGACTCTATAAGGGCAGCCTATACATCCAGATAATGTCTCCCTAAGGTGAGTCACATCATCCACCTGCAGCTGTACCGGGGGAAAAACTGATGTTAATTGGGAGAGTGTCCAGGCCACAGACTAGAGAATCAAACAGATGTTTAGTCTGTCAGGGTAGATTCGGTAGAAAACTTGGCCCCCCCGAGTCCAATCATTTAATCAGGTTGGGGAACAACTTTTTAAGCTCACCGGTTGTGGAATGTAAGGAATCAAATGAGAGCCACTGCCGATCTTTATTTACTTGTAGGATTGCGGGGTACCTTACCCTGTACAGGATCCCAGCAGCAATTCATTTTGATACCACAGGGTGTAAAGCGGTTCTTCTCTGCCTCACAGTACATGGAAGATCTCGAATTACCTGGATCCTCTTTCCTTCCCATTGGAGTTCTTTAATATCCTGGAGCCGATCAGCGATAAATTGCTTATCTAGAAAGTTAAGTAGCCGGAAAATAAATGACCGAGGAAGAGATCCTGACTGAGGTATGGACTGCAAGGAGCGGTAAGCCCATTCCATAATATAGGCAGATCTGTTTGGCGATGGACCCACGAGTTTATTGCAGAAATTTTGTGCAAAGGCTATGGAATTCAATCCTTCTTCCCCTTCTGGAAGCTCTAACACAACCAGGTTGTTACGATGGGATCTCCCCTCGAGGTCTTCCAGCCAGTCCTCCATCTTCCGCACATGATGTCATAACGATGTAAGCTCTGGATCAGTGTGGCTTCTCCAGTCATCGCGTGAAGAAATGCGGGCTTCATTATCGCCGGTGCAAATAGTAAGTTGATTCAGAGAAGCTTTCATTACCTACAGGTCATTTACCACAGTTTGCATTGTGTCTTTTAGTGGCACCAGTCCTTCAAAGAATTTTGCTTCTGTGAATGCGGCCTGGGGGTTAGAGTGAATACATGCCCTGGCACTGCTTGCTTTGGGCTGCTTTTTTGATTTTTCTTTCTCTGGTGTTGGTGGGGGGGGGAGGTATGCTTTGGGATGGCTTGCTTCATTTCCGCATCCATTTTTTGGACAATCCATGGTCTGAGGTGCAGTTAGTAGCAGCTGGAATTTATTCATCCCTCCAAAGTCTCCAGCTGGAATATATGGAGCTAGAGAGATGCAGTTAAAGTGAGAGGTCTGAGGAGCAGTGCACTGCATGTCATAGCAGGCAGCCATCACCACCAGAAGTCCCCCTGACAATTAATACTTAAGCACAGGCATTGTAACCCTCCAACATAGTATCTTACCCTACCTGGGGAAGAAAGCCAATTGTGTGCAGACCTGTGGGATCACTCTCCCTCCTGGGTGACTGTATATAAGAAATTGATCACTGTAAATAGTTATGATCCTGAATGGAGGGTAACAAAGTAACTAGAATAAAGTCTATCCTGTACGGATGCACATAGTGACTGTAAACAACAAGTGCAATAAATTAAAGGGTTTGAACCAATAAAACCATAGTTATCTGAATGGTAAGGTAGTCCTCCTGGGGACTTGTTTAACAGCTGTATAAGATTAAATAGCAGGAGAGTCTAGCCTCCTGCCTTGCATCCCAGCCACAACCTCCTGGGCATTATCTTCTCAGCTTCCTCCTCTGCTACTTCCTGGGCATGGCATCTTTCGCTGGACTGGAAGGAATGGTGGTGGGCAGTACTGGCACATCACTTGCCATTTCGTAATGGGGAAGCAAGACAGCCGACTGAACTGTACCAAGTGGAGAGAGCAATAATGAGGTGAGTAGAATCCAGGCAGTGGGACTGTTTTCCAAATATGCCTGGATGGCTTTGGGAAATGGTAGAAGTCAATCAAGAGTACATCCTGCTTTCAGAACCTAAAAAAGTGATTGGATATTAAGGCCCACAGTAGATGCAAGAAACATAAGGAGGAAATAGACCAGGTGACCAGAACTGAACTGCCTCCTGGGATGTGGGCTGGGGCACTTGTATGAATGAGAGCTTCTACCCAGACATTAAAGGAAGCAAAACTGGTTACTGCACCTGGGTGATTCACTCGGATGGAGTACAAGTGAGAAAGCCCCATCCTCAGCACTATGTATAAAAAGGGGTCAGAGGGGTTCATGCCTTCAGCTGAGGACCACCACAAGTGTTTTTGTAAGAGTGTCAGCTGTGCCAAGTTCCTTGTTTCCCCTCAAAGACGGTAGGGAAACTCTAGTGATTACTCTTTCAAGGGAGTAGTCCATGGTCTCAGTTCCAGGAAGCAACACCTTGTTAGGTGCGGACTTTGCAGCAGATAGCACCTGGTTAACTAACTGACTACACAGGCTACCTCATTGTATTTAGGACTTCCCCTTGGAGAACCACACTATTTGGAAGCAAGGCAAACTCTCAAAAGAAAGTGAAAGTAATGGACTTCCAGTATACCCAGTTGCTAAATGCTAAAGTTGAATTTTTCTAGTGTTATGTTATAGAAAGCCACCTACGGTATTTTTGGAATCTAAAGCTGCGTTGTGTTTGCGTTCTCTTCTGCTCTCTTGCTAGTAGGGCTGGAACTGTGTGCCTGCAAGTGGCAGAAGAAAGAAGGGGCAGAAGTGTTAGGGAGATGTAGTTTGAAAGTGCATGCTGCTGTAGAGCATCAGGTTGCCATCCTGGCCCTGAGGCACTAAGCACAATGGTCAATAACAGTTAACAAAAGTAGCGTGTATGGAGATAAAAGTGATAAAAGGCTTTAAAGAATGGTGTAAGTGTATAAGTACCAGCCACTCCTGTAGTGATAAGGCCCACACAGTGTAGTTCTTCCAAGGTACAGTAAGACCTTCTGAGTGTTCTAGGCCTGTGGCAGATATAGGCCAATGGAGATATGTCAGTGTAAATCCCCTCACAGGGACATCAGGAGGGCAGTAGCACAGTAAAAGGAGTTGGCACTTGGTTCCCTTGCAGGGGACCACAAAGTTTCAGGAGAGGAAACTGTAACCAGCCCCTCATGCCCAGGTCTGAGGCCAGTTACTAGAAGTACTTTAAAGAGTTAACTTGTTCTCTTAGAGTTGTTTCATGCCTGACCCTAGTTGGAGACAAAGGGATCGATTTTTGATTGGACCTTAGAATGACACAGTTTGCATCTATCTATGGCTGTGGCAAACTCTTTGTGCATCAGGGAACCTGCACCCTATCTGATAAAGCAGGAGGTCTCTGCACCAAAGACCCAGGAGTTGCTGCAGCCACAGGGTTGTGCCAAACATTGGGCACACCTGCAGGGTTTGACAGAGCGATCCATCACCCCCACCACCACCACTTAGTGCAATCCTAGGTTACTATGCCTGGAAGGTGCGGACTGGAGAATGATGTAGCCTTGGTGGTGCCATGGTGTGTGAGGAGGGCATGGCGGCAATGGGGGGGGATATGAGGAGGCACTCAGCAGATGTGTCCTGTGACTTAGCACACAGTTGAGCAGGCCAGGTGAGGTGACATGGCTGGACCATCATGACTTGGACCCCTGCTGACAACACCCTTGGCACCATTCCCACAGGACCCACAGTCCCCAGCAGTGTAGTGGGGCATCCTCGGCCCCCACAAGGGGATGTTTGTACCTGGGGAATATTGTGGTGTCCAATGAACATCCCTTACCACCAAATGCACCCCACAAGCAGTTCCCACTGTCACCCTCTGCATTTAGGGGACTGTGGGTCCTGTGGGGCGGGTGCCATGGATGCTGTCAACTGAGGTCTGGGTCATGCTGGTCCGGTCCTGCCACCCCTACCCGGCCCAATTGGCTGTGTGCCAACTCACAGGGCATCTCTGCTGGGTGCCTCCCCCATTGCTGCTGTGCTTCCCCACCTCCATTGCACCACCAGGTCTCCATCGACCCCCGGTCCCCATCTTCCAGGTCCCCCCAAATCACTGCCCTGCCAGGCAATTGAGCAGGGCCTTAGACCACATCCTAGCTGGTCTAATGTAAGCCCCCTCTTGTGACCACAGTGGGGCTTCTGGAATTCTGAATAAGGGGATGGTATAGCCCTGCTGTGGTGCAAGCCCCCTTACAACTGGGTTCATGGGCATTTCTGCCACAAGGGTGGGACAGAGCAGTTCACGGCATCCTGATTTCAATGCAGCCTGCATTAAAAAATCCAGATTACCACAAACTTTAGCTCAAGGTGCCATTTTAGTCAAAGCCATTTGGTGCTGGCACCTTGCTCCAAAGTTTTGTGCTGGAAAATTGAGCCCAGAGTGTCTGTGTGTTTTTGCTCTGTTCTTCCTGACTTGCCATGTGGGTCTTGGACATAAATATTCATTGATCCACCCTCTCTCCTTTGTCTATATAGGGAGAAGGCCAGCTGAGCTACTGTAGGTGGCTGTTCTCTGGAGTGTGATGCCCTTTTCAGAAGACCAGAGACAGAGAAGGAGAGATATAGGACCAGAGGGAAGTGCCACCTCTCTTCACTGCTCGGGTATAGGGAGAGGCCTCCACCTGCTAGCTTGCAGGAGGACCCCGGAATCCTTGATCCAATGGGAGGCATTTCCAAATACTTGTCTGTGACACCAATGTGACACCAATGGGATCTCCCAGTCTGACTCGACTGGCCTGTTGAGCCACTTTCAAATGGTGCTGAGTGGGATGAATGGCTAATATTTGATTAATTAATTTGGGATAATGCAAGATGTTGTGGCATGTAACTGTCTACTTCTGTATTACTGTAAGCGGTGAAATTATCAGATATGGGAGAGTAACCACTGACTGTACTTAAGGAACATGTATGTACGGCAATTTATCTTTTATAAAAAACAAAGTATACCCTTGCGAAAATTAAATATATTTTAAAATATATTCTTAACAGTATATTTACATATAGTGGAATATATTCCAATCTACTTGTTTTATAATATATTGTAACGTATTGGAAAATCAATATATTTCAATATATTTTAAAATTTGCAAATATATTGCAATGCACTGTAAATATACACATTATGGCAGTTTTAGTGTAGTCTGTATATTGCAAAATATATTGTTAAAATTCTAAATATATTGAAATAAGGATGGTAAATATATGTTATTGGTATACTGCCAATATATGTATGAATGTATTTTGTTTTACATTTCAAATGTTTCCTATATTTACAAGTATATATAATATATATGTGTAATAGAGATTAATATAACTATTAACTTACCCAGACAAAAACAAAAGACAATATTTATTGTTTACATATATCTCTATCTGTACAACTGGAGTTCATCTTGTTATTAATCATGGAGATATTTACATTGAATTATCATTTTACAGTGCAGCTTTAACTCAAACATACATTTTATACATTTATACTTACACATAGGACTTACCTCACAAGCGCATGCTTGTTAAAGGCTCAGATTGGTATTTATACCACCCCATTTTGTTTTAATTTTAGGTCAGGGTGAGATACTACATGTACTTGCTTTATAACTTGCACCTTTCTTTTCAATCTGTAAGCTAGTGTTGTAAATTTGAAAGTATTGTAAAACTAGAAATTATAATGATTTTGGTGGGTAAACTAGGTTTTCAAAATATGCAAATTAGTTATACAAATGTACACATGGGACAAACTAAGCATTTACAAAAATCCATGTAAAATCTATAAAAAAAATGTATGAAACATGCATAAAATATATGTAACATATATAACATATATGTAACATATATATATAAATATATGCAACATATATAAAAAATACATGTAACATACAAAGAATACAGTATGTATTTTGAAAGATAATAATATATTTCAGACAATGTGTTACTAAACAGATTGACATGCTTTCAAGCAATGCATGAGGCAGAATATGTGGTTTCGTTATTTACTGAAATACGCTATGGCCCAGATATGCAAACTGCGCCACAAAGTAGCACAATAGCAGGAGCGGGCGCAAGTCCAGTGCACCTATGCGCAACATGTACGATATTCAAACACTGTGCAGGCCAAGATGCGCTTGCGCCACACAATTGAATATTGCACCAACTGCGCCATGGCGCAACCAGGGATGCGCAGTGGTGCAGGTCTGATGTGCAATAGCACAACCAGGGATGCATAGTGGAGCAGGGTAGCAGCACATCAGCACAACCAGGGATGCGCAGGGACAGGATGCAGGGGTCCACCACCCATGGAAGATATGGGCAGAGGAGCACACAGCAGAACAGACATTGCCCACCACACCCCATGAACCGCACAACCTGAGGAGAGCTGGAAGAACCAACGGCCCATGGACACCAGCAACAATCCTACAGCCGGGGCATGGTGCCCCAGCACACCCCCTGGCAAGCTGTGACCGGCACACAAGGAGGTCTGGCCACCCCATGCTACACCATCCCACCAATGCAGAGCACACCCTGCAGAGCGATCCCCAGACACCCTGCCCAGGAGCAGCACCCAACAGTGCAGGACACCCCATGCATGCCACCACCCCCACTGTGACAATGCAACCTTGTGCACCATGGAGCCATGCAAGGCAGCCCCACTGCAAGCACCCTGCAGTGGGCGGCAGCAGACACCGATGCAACAACTGCAGACACAGTGCCACCCTGCACGGCCCCCCCGAGGTACAGCTGAAAGACCAACCATGCGTTGGCACATGAGGTACCCCATATGTGACAGGGCCTGCCCCGGACCCCACCACCAGTGGTACAGCACCCTGCACACCCTCCCAAGGACACACCCAGTCCCAGCACTGTCCACAACAGCCAGCACAGATTCCCACAGTGGTGCATGGAAGCATGCGCCACATAGGATGCAACACAGTGCATGGACAAACACCCACCCATACCCAAGGGCATACCAACACAGGGACACAGTAGCGGGTCAACAAGCCCACTGACATATGGCCATGGCAGCTGTGTACCCATGACTAGCACCCCTCCATGGCACAGGTGTACCAGCACCCTGCGCATGCACCATGAAGCCATACACCACCAGCGTGCATCCAGAGCACAAGTGACAGACAGTGGAGCACATCCCCTGCAACTGACACAAGCGATAGCATGGAGGGGGGACAACAACAGCGGAGGCCACAGTGCCACCCAAGGCAGACGTGTACCATACCGGTGACAGGCATCAACCTGGCATTGTGCCAGATACAGTGGTTGTCCAGCATGGACAGCCACCACTGACATGCCAGCAGACCGTGCATATCACAGACATGCAAGGGTGTCAGCTGCTCAAGCCATGGACGGTCTGACAGGGGCACCATGTACACAGTGCATGCACCATGGACCACCGCATACAGGCATCCAGTGCACAGGGAACAACACACAAACCACAGACAGTGACTGATTCCCCCACCCACACCATAGGCAGTTCCTTTCTGGACACACACACACCCATGCCTGCACCACCCCTGACACCATGCACACCACTGCAGCTGAGCACCTGTAGCCCACTGCAAAACATAGACAACCACAGTTGTCATAACAAAACAAATGTATTGAACAGAGGTGAAAAATAAAACTATTTACAAATATGTACAATGGGGGGGAAGGGCCACATACCAGGTGGGGGCGGGTAAAGGGCAGGGGTGAACAAATGGGAGAGGGAAGAAGGGGTGTGAGGGTGGGTCCAGGGGGGTAGGGTGATTCCTGGGGCATGGGGAGCCTATCGTCCGCCCCGCTCTCCACTTCTGTGGTGCCTACTCATCCTCCGCCTCCTGACCCCGTGCCGCTCCATGCGCTGGAGGATCTCCATTGATGCCCTGGCCAGCTGCAAGAGCTCCTGCATGGCCCTTTTGATGGCCATCATTCACCATCCACCTAGGACAAGGGATCAGAGTCAATATGTGTGAATGTCCATCCCCCCGCAGCCCACCCATTGTGCATGGCATACAGCCATGGGCCATGCCCCTGTGATGGTGTGCGACCACCCACAGTGATCGTGTCCACAAGACCTGCCTACCCAGGTGCACACAGCCATGTGGACCACTGCACACACCCACCACCCAAGTCCCACACAGCACCACCGTGGCTGTATAGTGACATGGCTATGCGGTGCGAAGGCAGTGGCACTGCCATTTACCCAGTGCACGCATGGACCACCAGCGACGCACACCCACACATGCAGTGCCACAGGACAGTGCTGAGTGTACCGTGTGGCATGCACGTCAGTGGTGTCAATGGATGGTGGCCATGCTCCGCCAGCAACCCCGCAACACAGCATGCACAGAATATCCTGGAAGAAAGGCACTCACCTGCATCCGCAACATCTGGGCACTGATGCGGTATGGGCCCGCCAGCTCGTGCCTGTTGCTGGGCAGCATCCTCCTCACGGCATGCCCGTGCCTCTTGGGCTCAGCACCTCTCCTCAGGGCCTAGGGTGCAAACATGGAGAGGGGAACATCAGTAAAAACCAGTAGCAAAGGCCCCCCCCGGTGTGTGCGATCCCGCACAGCCCAGCCATGCCGTAACACCACCACCACCACCGCCCATGCTGGACGGTCCCCCCCCGTGTAGTTGACACATGCCCACCGCGATACCCAGACGGACGCTACCAGTGTATGGATGGAGCACCTACCTGGACGTGGCACTGCGCCTCGCCTGGCGTGTGCCCGTAGATGGGCAAGCCTGTCTGGGTCCCTCCACTGGAGGTCCCCATAGCAGTGGCAACACTGCTCAGAACTTCAGGCAATCCCGGTGGCCTCCTCCAGTGCCTCTGCTACCTCCTCCCACACAGCACTCCTTGCCTATCCAAGGGGTCATCTCCAAACAGGGCCCCAGCATGGGGCTCTACAATGGCCACCAAATTGGCCAGCTCCAGAGGGCTCCACAAAGCTGCTCTCCTCCATGCCATGTCTACTGCAGCTAGGATCACAAAATGGTGCTCTGTAGTGCACGTCTGCCACATGCAGATGCTGCGCGCAGTACAGCGCTGCCATTCCGCATTTCACTGTCACCGAACAGCACGATTGGGGTGCATCCATGCGGAAGCATGGCACCTGGGGGCAAAGGTCAACTGCAGGGTCAAGGGTCTGTTGCGCACAGACTACCACCGCGCAATTGGGACTCCTTGTGTGTAGCGCGGTAGGGTGCCTGTGTGTGACCCCCCTGCAGTGGCCTACCGTGCTGTGGCACCATGGTACCTATGGCACTCCACGGCTGAGTGCCATATGTGTGAACAGCACACTAGCACCACTGGCACAGTGGTGGCCATGCCCTGCACTGCCTCCCATGCTCAGCACGTCAGCAGCATGGCAGGCATCAGCACCCTGGGCATGCATCGCACGGTGCCTACTGTGCATGTCACAGAGCTGCGCCTTTGCCTGAGCAGGCTCAACACAATTGCGCAAGGCGCAACTGCCCGATATTCAGCCAGCGTATGCAAATCAGCTCATCAGCAATTCCATGGTGCAGCTACTGCATTAGCATCCACTTAAAGTTGTGCCTCGCCTCATTTGCATGCTTTGCACTATATAAATGCGACATGGGGCTGCAGAGGCCATAGTTTGGTATTGTAGTCTATTGTGGTGGGTTGCATGTTGTTTGGAAGTGTGGTCTGTGGTGTGTGGGAGATACATGGGACTGCATAATCAAAGAAAACACCTGTCATTCCCACAGGCTCTATAATGACCGAAAGTGAGGAAGAGGAGGAACAGGGATGTTGGAGAAAGAGGAGGCCCAACTTCACCCGGGTGGAATAAGATGCCCTGTTCGAGGCCTACTTTGACAGGGAACCGCTGCTCAGCAAACAGTGGGGAACATCACAGGCCTGAGCTGCGGCATGGGGTGAGGTTGCACGTGCCGTCAACCAGCATGGCAGCCACCAGCGGTCTGTGCAGGAATGTAAAAAGAAGGCCGGCATGGACAAGAGGAGAATTAAGGGCAAGGTGGCTGCCATCAGGGCAGCACATGCTGCAACCGGTGGTGGACAGCCAGATGTGCCATGCCTGATGCCACAGGAGGACCGGATGGCCGGCAGCATGCGGCATTGTACCATAGAGGGTGTTCCGGGTGGTGGCTTCCAGATGGGTGGCAGCCCGTCACTGCATGATAGGTCCTGTGCTGTCACTGAGTGGGAGGTGGGGGGAATGCCACAGGGTAGGGCAGAGACATTAACGCTACTGTGTTCCCTTACAGCTCCTGAGCTTCTACATGGGTCAGCGGTGGTGGGTGTGTCCACCATGGGGGAGGCCCTGGACAGGGAGGAGTGACCATCCACCTCCACAGGTGTCCGAGGGTCAGGACCACCTCATACCTGCCTGTCTGTCCGGACTGAAGATGGTGGTGCCAGTGCGGACGAAGCCCTGCCTGTGTCCCAGCATGACAGCGACTACAGACTCCAGCATGCTGGGACACGGACTGATGCCGGATCAGGCACTGATGATGATGCATCACACATCCCGGACAGTGATATGTGTGGGATGCAGGATGGTCCCACAGCAGGGAACGGCACGGGTGTAGCCGTGGGTGGTGCTGCCGTGGAGGCCTGCGTAACATCACAGTCCCAGCCTGTGCCTGTATGCCCTAGTGGGGCAGCACTGGTGTGCATCCAGGCTGGTGGGGCTGTTCGTGTGGCGGCGTCAGTGCACCGCATGTGGACGTGCCCTGGCATGGCTCTGGTGTGCAGCGCCCATCGTCAAGGGGTGCTGCCCGGCACAGCCAGGAACACCATGAGGGGCAGCATGCCGATCAGGCGGATGACCTCTTTGATGAGCACAGCCACCTACTTCAGGTATCAGTGGATCAGCAGTTGTGGCTTGTGACGGCGGTGGATGCACTCAGTGTGGTTCTGCACCAGGCAGAGGAGCAGCGCAGCAGGGACCATGGTCTGCTCCTGACAGAGATGGCCCGGCAGTGGTAGGATGTGACTGCTGCCATTGACAGGCAGACACGTGCAATCACTGCTGTCATGGCCACTTCAGGCACCCAGTTCATTGCCCATGCGCCACAGACACTGCGCAGTATCACGTCCACGCCCCATTCCCGGTGTTATGCAACACCTTCCATGTCGACACCGGGTTCGGCTGTGGGCATACCGAGCATGCCTGGCGCGGGCATGTTCGGTGAGCTGCAGACCTCTGAGCGACAATGGCTGCATTCCCGCAGCGTCACCCTGGGGGACAGTCGGTGCCACCCCATGAGGCCAATGGTCAGCCTTGCATGGCTGGCAGGTCTCGGCGGGGCCGCCCACGCATCCGTGGTGGCTGTGGCACTGTGCCGCGTGACTGACCTGTCTCCACCATGGCCACTGTCAGCCAATGCCCTGTGTGCAGTGTGTTGTGCACCGTGCAATGCATGGGTGGGGTACCCGGCCCTGCACACACACGGTCCATGTGCACACCCTCCCGGCTGCTGGCCACTGTGGCGTGAGCATGATGATGCCTGCGTTGCGCTGTCCGCCAGTGTGCAATGGTGCCTAGCATCTGAGACACGCACAGTGATGGCCACTGGGCGTGGTCATGTGTGGATCTGTGTGTGGCTAGGGGTTGCAGTCGGGGTTGGCGTGCCTTCTACCCCTTGTGCATGTCTTGTGGTGTGTGTGTGTGTGTGTGTGTGTTTGTGTGTGTGTGTGTGTGTGTGAGCATGTATTGTGTTTGGCCTAGCTCATCTCTGACAGCATGTGAGATTCCACACTCAGACCCAGTCCCTTGCCGCCATCCACCCCTGGGGTTCATCCATGTCTGTCTGTGGGTTGTGCCTTTGCCATTGGTGGTTGCACATGGCCCCATGACCTACCTGTGTTGGCCAAAGTGCTCCTCTGTGATGGTGTCCTGGTGCAGCTGTGCCATCCGGATCAGGTGGGGGTCCCTTTGCCCAGGAGGTGGCTGCCCATCACTGTCTGGAATGGCGTCCTCATCGTCCCCATCGCTGTCCCCTTCTTTGACCTCTACGGCTATCCCACAGTCGTTGGCCATGTTTTGCAGGATGCAACAGGTCAAGAATAGCCCACAGGCCTTCGAGGGGCTGTACTGTATGGCACCACCAGACATGTCCAGGCACCAGAAACATGACTTCAGCATCCTGAACACCCGTTCGATGACATTACGTGTGGTGGCATGTGCCTCATTGTACCGTTGCTGCGATGAGGTCGCGGGGCACCGGTATGGTGTGAGCAGCCAGGGACAGAGTGGGTAGCCACAGTCACCTGTGTGTAGAGGGTGGAAATTAGTATGGTGGTCTGCGTTGCTCTGCCATGGGCCATCAAGACCTGCACCCATGGCACCTCTGACTATGCCCCCCAACCCCAGCTGCCCATGTCATTCTGCTTAATGTGCATACTCACCTACTAGGTGGCCAGTTTGGATGTCCCCACTCTTGAACCTGTGGCACAGTGCAGACTGGTGCCAGATGAAGGCATCATGTACTCCCCCAGGGTGCATGGCACAGACATCGGTTATGCACCCCCTGGCATCGCACACCACCTGGCAGTTGATGCTGGCAAAACCTTGCTGGTTGATGGCATGCGGATGGCCACATGGGTGCAGTCAATGGCCCCGAACACGTCAGGTATACGTGCTACCCTATGGAACTCTTGTATGTGTGCTGTGCACTCTGCCTGTGTGCTGGGGAAATGGATGTACTCCGCAGCATGTGGCAGCAATGCGCTGAGGAATTGTGTGAGTAGGCATGACATGGCCGACTGGGTTATGCCTGTTGTGTCCCCTGTTGGTCTCTGGAAGGTGCCCGTGGTGAGCAGGCACATGACAGCTGTCACCTTTGTCTCCACTGACAGAGCATGGCTCCATCGTGTGGGTGCCTGCATCTCATCACTGCACAGCTCACAGAGACGCCTCAGGATTGCCCGGTTCAGGCGGTACCGGCCCACAATCTCTGTGTCAGTGTAGTGCTCTAAGGTGGTGCAGGCTCGGTACTGCCTGTTGGGGGCATACCACCGACGGGCCCTTCCATGGCTGCGCCCCTCTGCTGCCTGCCTTCTCGCACCCCTCATTACTGCCTCCATCTGAAAGGTGGCACTGGCCATGTCCCTGGCTGGTGTTCCCCCCCAGGCAGCTGTTATCCCGTTACCCCCGCTGTCCTCTGTGATGCTCCCCCTGTACAGGGTACACCTCCGGCCTTTGGCTGTCCTGCCTACTGCTACTGCCCTCAGTACACTGTGGCACTACCCTGTCTGTCCTGCACAAGTTGCACAGACTCCCCATTCCTGTCCTGTTCTTGTGTGTTCCCAGGTGTGCCCTGTCCTGCTCCTTCACAGTCCCACTCACTGCTACCCTGTTTGTGGTTGCTGTCACCTGGCTGCCACCTCTGGCTCCCCTGTAGCATTCTTGTGCCTCTCTCTTGTTCCTTTTTATTTTGGATCATTTCCGCTATCGCGCAACTTCCACTAGCTCCCCTATTGCGCATGGCGCATGCTGTTGAATATCGCACTGCGCCATTTATTCATGGTTCCTCCCCCTACAGTTGAGCATGCATTCATTACCATTGCGCTTTTGCGCATTGCAACTTGCACAGCACAGCTGCCTCCTGCTGAATATCGCACAATGGCGCATTTTCGTACTTGCACTGGTGCATCTGTTGTGCATGGCGCATCCCTTTTGAATATCTGGTCCTGTGTATTCTATTTCATTGAGTCAATGTATTTCTCAATATAGTGACATATATTTTTGCATACTATGAGTTAGAAATATATTATGTCAGTATATTTAAAAATACATTTCATAATATATAATATATTACATTGGACAATATATCTTTCATTGTATTGACATACATTAACGCATATTTTTCAATATATTGCAATATATTCCATTTTCATAAGGGTAAGTAAACAAAAAAACAGAAAAAAGTCCACCCTGTGTCAGAGGTTTGAACAAGGAGACATACTGAGTAGTAACCTCATTGCTAGGTATATACCAAAAACCCTAATGCAGAATGTAGCTGCAGATGACAATAACCAATCGATGTTATATACACAGGGGACAGTGCATACCCCCCGTGTCTCTGAATGACACCTGTTCTACATCCCACATCAATTGCAGAGGACTGGTACAACACAACCCACATGAGGGCACAGGAGCAACTTGATAGGTGGGACCCAAGGCTGGACAGGAGGTCACAGCATCACAGAACAAGGCTGATCGCATAACATTTTAGACCACAATGGTGAGCACAAAATACACAAGACAGTATTGATGTAACAGAAATATATTGAATAGAGTAACTGAAATGTATGGAAATCAGAAAAAAATTATCACAGAAATCTAATAATAACAATGTGTACAAAGAAAGCTAACAAAGCCAACCTGGCTATCTGGGTGCGAAAATCTGGAGTCAAATATATGGCTATCAGGGTGCGAAAATCTGGAGTCATAGCCTCTCCCCCTCCATACCGGTTTTGCTTTCCTACTCACCATTATTTCACTTTCTTGTACTGACAAAGTCTTTATTGACAGCTAAAGCTCTCTCTCCTGTCCCCTCCCCTTCCCTCCTCTTCCGCCCTCTCCCTTCCTGTACCTCCCTGGTCTTTATGCCTGTCTAAAGGGACTAATGAGGGCCCTTCTAACATACTAACATACTAAAATGCCAGCAGAATAGGCCTAACGGTCTTTCGTGTCTGCTCGTT
The DNA here is from genome assembly GCA_016271365.2 of Neoceratodus forsteri. Classification (NCBI taxonomy): domain Eukaryota; kingdom Metazoa; phylum Chordata; order Ceratodontiformes; family Ceratodontidae; genus Neoceratodus; species Neoceratodus forsteri. The sequence continues at coordinate 1,877,833,406 of CM057456.1, forward strand.
TGGTCAGTCCCCAATCTGGGTGCTGACCTTGCTGTCCCCCTAGCCTTCTCTGGCTTCTCCCTTCCCAGTTCCGGATATTCTTGCTGCATTGGATTTTGCTTCCAGAACCCTTCCCTGTACCTGTCCCACCCCTCTTGAACCCTCCACTGTCTCTGCCTCCACCAGCCCCCTAGGCAGTGCATTCCATGGCTCCACCACCTCTCAGTGAAGTAGCACCTCATCCTTTCTCCCTGAATCTTCCCTCCAGCTTCCAGCCATGCCTCTAGTGGCCCTTCCTCCTTCCTTCAAGCACCCGACTGTTCCTCCCTATTTACCCTCTTCATGTACCTAAAGACCTCTATCATGTCTCCCGGTCCTTCTCTCTTCCAATGTGTACATATTTAGCTCTTCGAGCCTCTCCTCATAGGTCCTGTCCCCCAAGCCCCAAATCATTTTGGTTGCCCTCCTCTGGACCCTCTCCAGGAGGTTAATGTCCCGCTTTAAGTGTGGCCTCCAAAACTGCACGCAGTACTCAAGGTGCGGCCTCACCAAGCAGTTATACAGAGGGAGTATCACTTCCCTCCTTCTGGAGGTGATCCCCTAGCGATGCATCCCAGCATCCTGTTGGCCTTGGCTGCTGCCCTCCTACAAGTCTCCGAGTTGTTCATCTTGACATCCACCACCACCCCCAGGTCCCTCTCAGCCATCGAGACTTGTAGCATTTCCCCCCCCCCCAGGGTGTACACTTGACCTGGGTTTCTGGCCCCCAGGTGGAGTACCTTACATTTCCCTGCATTGAACCTCAGCTTCCACTTTCTAGACCATCTTTCCAGAGCCTCCAGGTCCCCCTGTAGGGCCACCCTCCCCATCTCCCAATCCACCACCGCCCCCAGTTTCGAGTCGACTTCTACTAGGGCTCAATCTCATGCACAGACACCGATTACCTGCCTATTGTACCAGATCCGCTTAGTCCTTGGATTGTATATGCTTCTCCACTCCTGCACTGTGTACTCTGTCCTGCTCTCTAATGTTCCTTAACTTTTTAGTATGACTCACTTCTCATTTGTCATAATGAATATTTTGCCACTCTAGTTGCTGCAGCCTGATTTAATTTATTTAGTCCTGCTCTCATACTGTATGTTGTTGTTTTTAGTTTTACATGCCTCTCTCCCCCCATAATGTATATTTGCCTCTTATGTTGTTGTTACCTGTTTTACACCTGTATTGTAACTGCCTTCTCTCTTCTATTGCAATTGTATTTTTCATACTGTTTTGTCCCTATGTACTACTTCATGTGGAGCCTTTGTAAATGAGTCTCTGACTCAAAGATTTGTACTTCTGAGATTCTAATAAAATACAATAAAAAAAATACACAACATAAATTGTACAGTACTAACATAACACAACTAAGGGGTGCAGTTTAGTGGCTACTACTGCACTATGTCACATACTGCTGTCCCCTACCCAGTGTACACCCACCATGGACTGGGCATGTCATGTCCCACATACAAATGATGAATCCCACTAGTGCTAAGCACCAGAGAAAGCTGTGCAACAGGTAAGGTCTAAATTGCAGATCAAATCATCTGTTTTAAAAAACGTTATTCATCCTTTTTTTTTTTCTTTGTTTCTTCATTTCTTTCTCTAAAATACCATTTAAATATGTGTTAAGGTGAACAGTTTCTTGGCACAAAAAATTCCCCAAGTGCAAAATTACAGATTTAAATCCCACCAACACAGCACAAAAAGGTATTCGACCTTACCCAGTTCAACAGCCAGCCACTGCTAACCCAATGTCCCACATACAGGTAGCTGGCACAGCTGGAACAACCATTCCATCTGTGGGAACTACAGCACAGCAGGAGGAGGCCATACAATGCAGCTACAGTCCCACCCCTATGAGGTAATGTCTGAGGAAAAAAACAGCTCATGGCCTGGGGTTCGCAGGGTCTGCATTCCACACCCCAATATTCTTGGGGTGTACAGGGTTATTGACCCCACACAGCTGGGTGTACTAAGACCATGAGGGGTTGATGACCTGGGCCATATTCACAGCAGCCACTGTATGCTAAGACATAGCATCAGTGATTGCTGCCAGACTAATGGAGAGTGTCTTCTGCAGGGGAAGCCATGTTTGCTATGATTGTCTGCTGCAGTGCAACATGTTGTGTGGCAGGATGCTCTTCTGATTTGCACCTGTACCTACTGGCATCTAACCTAGTTCTGGAACATCTCCTGTGAGGCAACAGATGCCTGCAGCAGGTTTCTGTTGGCAGCAAGCTGCTGTCTGTGGGGGCTGGGTGGAGATATAGGCTCTGGTTCCACATAAGGTAGGGTCCGTTCTGTCTTCCAGCAGCAATGGCCAGGTCAGTGGCCATGATAGGGCATGGTGACCCATGGGTTATAGTCAATGCAAAATGTTTTTGTCATCATTCTCCTCCTCTGGACTGGTCTCCCCATGTTCCAATTCCTCCATCCTGTCATCCTTGGGGCCTGATGATGATCCTGGCACAGTGTCCTGCTGTTCCTCTGCAGCTGCAATCTCCATAACCCTTGGCCCGTGCTGTTGCCCATCACCCAGCATGGCCCAATCATGTGGGTGGGTCCTGGTTGTTTCTCCTCCTCCTCTGCAGTGAACATTGATTATGCTGTTTAGAAATGAAACAAGACATGGGGGAGTAATGCATGTTGCTGTGACATGATACAAAGGTGGTGTGCAGAGCCAGCACGGTGAGGATGCCATACCCATGCCACCTGTGGAGATACATGCCCTATCACTATACAGTGCTGTACATATCACACATAGATATCACCTAAGATCCAGTGTGCACTCAGAAAATGCCAACAGGGGAGCAGTAGTCAGTACCACCCAATACCAATGTGACATGCACCTCCAGAACAGTACTATGCCCATTAATGTTAATGCAATGTGCAGGGACAAAAGTGGTTAATCACATGCCTGTTACTGGGTGGGTTTACGCTCAAAGCGGGACCCCCTGCACAGCAACATTCCACACTGTGGTGGCCAGGACCTCCTCAATGGCCATCAGAGTTGGTGCAGTTGATGGGTTGCCTCCTGTGGTGTGCTGGTTTGCACAGATCTGAGCCAGCCACTATTAGGCCCACATCCTGATGCTGCTGACCCTTTTGCAGCACTCCTGTATAGTGTGGTACTGGTGCCCCTTGGTACTGAGTACCACTGCCACCTCCTTCCATGCCTGCTCCTGCACATTCCGGGGAGCTTTATGGCATCCCAGAATGTCCTACCTCACCAAATAAGCCTGTGCCAGTATCAGCTGCTCCTACTCCATGAATTTGGGCCTCCACTTATGATCAACTCCCCTGCAACCATGTTGATCCACGGAAAGGGTACAGACTGTCAGTCATGAGTCTGGTGCCCAAATACATACTGTGCGCATGCTCTATGTAGTGCTGTGCATGCATGGATGGTGTACTGTCTGCATGCAGACACACCCACCAGCTAGGAAGAGATGCTTTGCTGTGCAAAACAATGTTTTCATGAGGCAAATGTTACCCAAACCTATACTTTCACAGCATAAAAAGACAGAGGGCAGCCCTGACACCTGAGACACTGCACAGTGACATTCAGGGATACCTATGCAGGACAAAACATGGCATGTAGATATTGCAGAGCACACAGGAGTAAGAAGAGAGACACCAAGTTCAAGTCAGATGAGCTCTCCCACGTAGTGGCCCTTATGTCTGAAAGGGAGGTGCAGCTGTTCAGGATGGGGAAGAAGCTGTGCCACTTGCATCTATATTCTAGATTTAAAACTCCACAGGCCATCCCTTGGAAAGGTGCATTGGGGCCATTTTGACTGGGGACCAATGGCAGCAAAAAGGGGCACACTGTGCTAGCAGGAAAAGCATCAGTTGGTGCAGCTGACTACCACTGTGATAAGTGGCAGTCTGCCCAGGGAATAAGTAACACCGCCATTAATGGCATTTATTGATGTGGAGTTATTGAGGTTGGATTATGCTCATCAGTAGCTTTTTGGATGCGTGACCTTACTTTCTAGGTGTTCTAATGCTCCTTTGGTATCCCACAGTGACACATGACAGGGGTGCATGCCCCCTTGGACATTTTATTTTAGTCTTTGGTAACCGGGTAAGACCCACTAGGCATAAGTGCCTGTTTTCAGGAGCAATCTGGGAGCACTGGGAGGTTAAGTGACTTGCTCAGAGTCACACAGTATGCAAGTGGAGGTTGTGAGAATCAAACTCAGGTCTGGTCTGTTGGATGTATCAAGCTCGTTCAGACCTTGTCCCTCTAACCTCTAGGCTACACTGCTAGCCCACTGCTCCCTCACTATAGTGAACCCCTATAGTGAATTCCCAGCTATTACGAATGGGATTGGTGGCTCCCAACAACAAATAGCTTCTCCTGTAAAAAACAACATCATCGCATCACTGTTCATCTATACTGTACTATCAACAATGCTCTTGTAATGACTGTAAGTCTGTTATAGTAAAGGAGCCAAAGGCGATCATCAGCAGTTACAAACAATGCAGTTGGAGGGAGATTGCAGTTTAGTCAGGCAAGCAGTAGGGATGAAAGGCAGCAATGGGTGTGTACTCACCTGGTAAAGGTGATTGTGTTGGTCAGTATCCGTGGCACTCCAGACATTACATCACAGGTTTCTGCCCACCGGATAGGCTTTAGATGCACATGTGACCTAGTATTAAATTTTGCTGTATACCTTGGTCCCAGGAGTCCCTGCTCTCTAGTTTGAATGTTTTCCCAAGTTGAAACAAGGTTAGTCAATAAAACAACATACACTATTCTCGATGTACCATATTCAGAGAAAAAAATGGATGAGACCATTCCATGTACCATAAGGGTTTATTTCCTACTGCTACAGTGCTAATGCTCAGGCAACTAGTACACCTGATGAAGTCATGAATATGTCTCTTCATTATATTGTCCCCAACATATTTTAGTTCAGGATCCATACCCACCCGAAACTCTCCGTGCGCTCTGATGGGAGGGCCCTTGAGTGCCATGGATACCAGCCAACACAATCACCTTTACCAGGTGAGTAAACACCCATTGTGTTGGTCATGTATCCATGGCACTTCAGACATTACATCATGGGTACTTATGCAGCAGTATACTTCCCATTAGGGTGGGACAGAGCGACTAAGAGAGGGTATGTAGGGTGGCTGCTGAAAGGACCTTGGTGGCAAAGGAAGCCCTCTGTTTATACAGGGTTTCTAGTCTGTAATGTCTTGTAAATGTGTGAATGGACATCCAGGTTGCTGCTCGGCATATTTCCTCAGACGATGAGGTGGCTCCTTCGGCCCAGGATGTGGCTGCTGCCCTGGCTGAATGAGCCTTGATGCCCTCCGGTGGAGTGACATCCTTGAGTCTATATGTCTCTTGAATTGTCCTCTTTAGCCAACAAGCAATTGTTGTCCTTGGGGCTGCCATGCCCTGTCTATGTCCTTTTGCAATGATGAACTGCCTTTCAGTTTTTCTAATGTTCTGAGTTCTGGTGATGTACGTTGCTAGAGTGGCTCTCACATCAAGGTGATGCAGGATGGGGTTTATCCCTGGCTTTCCTTAGGTATACAGGGTTGGGAACTCTAGTGTCTGTTCCATGTAGAACTGGGAAGCCAACTTCGGAATGAAGGTGGGTACTGTTTTCAAGGATACTTCTTCAGGAGTAAAGATGGTATAGGGTTCTTTACATGATAAAGCCCTGATCTCCCCCACCCTGCGGGCCAAACATATGGCTACCAGGAAGCAGGTTTTCAACCCCATCCAGTATAGCTGATTGTCCTGAATTTGTTAGAACTGTGGTAATGCCAGGGTGTCCAGTACCAGTGTGAGGTCCCAAGGTGACACAGATGGTCTGGTTCGAGGCCTCATCACTTCTACAGCTGTCATGAATTGACAGCATCCGGGTGGGACCCTGGACTATGTAGGCCCACCAGTCCTATGGCTGCCCCTATAGCTGAAACTTGCACTCTGAGGGAAGAATGAGTCAGTCCTTTTTCCATACCCTGTTATAGAAACAGCAAGATAGTAGACATGTCTGCTGAAGTGGGGTCTTTGTTTCTACCGTGGCACCAAGTGGAAAAAATGTTCCACTGATGGCAGTATGTGAATGTGGAGGAGGACCTTCTGGACTACAGCATGGTGGAGGTGACTGTGCTGTGATATCCTGCTTTTAGCAGTCTCTGCCTCTCAGAAGCCAGGCCGGCAACCGAAAGGAGTCCGGTTTTGGGTGGGTCATCAGGCCCTGAATCAGTAGGTCCAATCTGCATGGGAGTTTCCACCTGTCCACTGCCATGGCCATGGCCATGGAGAACCATACCCTCCATGGCCAGTAAGGCACCACCTGCATGATGAGCCTCCAAGACTGTCTGAACTTGGCTAGTACCTGGGGGATCAGCGGAATTGGAAGGAAGACATATGCTTTGTCCCGGGTCCAGTTCTGTGACAAGGCGTCGACTCCCTTGGCCTTTCTTTCCCTATACCTTGAAAAGAAATCTTCCACTTGGCAACTTGCCTCTGTGGCCATGAGGTCCATAGTACTAATGGGTCCCCACATGCTCTGAATTAATTGGAATACCTCCAGGTGGAGTTGCCACTCCCCAGGGTGAACCCGTTGTTGACTTAGCCAGTCCGCCCTGACATTTAGCTTGCCTGCCAGGTGGATGGCTCTGATGTGCTTGAGGTGGATTTGTCCCCAGGTCAACACCCTCGTTACCTCAGACAGCATGGCCCGACTTCTTGTGCCCCCTTGTTTTGACAGATAGACCACCGTGACCTGATTTTCTGAGCGTATCAGGACATTGCATCCCTGCATGGCATCCTTGAAGGCTTTTAGAGTGAGGAACACAACTCTCATTTCCAGGACATTGATGGAGCATCTGGCTTCCTTAGGTGTCCATAGGCCTTGCGCGGACTGGGGGCCTTGACATGCTCCCCACCCCATGAGGCTGGCGTCTGTTTCTGTTGTGATCTCGTATGTCAGATCTAGAGTGGTTCCCCACCAAAGGCTGTTCCAGTTCAATCACCAGGTAATGGAGTGTCTCGTTTCTTGTGGCAAAGTGACCTTGACTCCTCGATTGTCCTCAGATGGGGATCCCTGAGTCAGCAAGTAAGTTTGCAGAGGTATCATGTTCCACCTGGCCCATGGGACCAGATCTATGCAGGAGGCTATGCATCCCAGAACCTGTGCTATCTGCCTGATGGTGGGTCAATGGCATGCTTTTAGGGGGCCCTTACCAGACCCATCATGTTGTCTATACACTTTCTTGATGGTTGTGCTATACCTGTGGTCGTGGTTATCTCCACCTCTAGATGTTCCAGCTGTTGTGCTAGTACCAAAGAGCTCTTGTTGTAATTGACTATCCAACCATGCTCTTCTAGGGTTCATAGTACTAGCTGGGTGTTCTTCTGCGTCTGAGTCCTGGACCTGGCTCGTATCAGCCAGTCATCCAGATAAGAGATGATGTTCACCCCTCTTTCCCTTAGGTGAGCTGCCAGAACAATCGATACCTTTGTGAAGGTTTGTGGAGTGGAGGCTAGGCTGAAGGGTAACGTCTGGTACTGGAAGTGTTGGCCTAGTATGTGGAAATGCAGATACTGCTGGGGACTCAGTCAAATTGGAATATGAAGGTAGGCATCCTTCAGGTTGACCGAGGTTAGGAAATCCCTGACTCTGACACTTCTGAGAGTGGAGTGGAGGGTCTCCATCTTGAACTTCTGAGTATGAACGAATTTGTTCAGATACTTCAGATCCAGGATAGGGTGGAGCTTGCCCTTCTTCTTGGGGACCAGGAAGAATATGGAGCAAACTCCTTCCCCCTGTTCTTAAGCAGGAACAGTCTGAATGGCCTTGTTCTGAAATAGTTCCAGAAGGATCTGCTGCACTTGGTGAGCAGATGCCCTTCTCCTGGAGATTGGAGATTGTACAAATCTGTCCTGGTGAGGTCGCTGGGTGAATTCTATTGTGTATCCTGTAGATATTACTTCCAGCACCCATTTATCCATGGTAGTGTCCACCCACTGTTCCAAGAACAGCGAGAGTCTCCTTCCCACAGGAGGGAAAAAGTCTGTTTCTCTCCAAGTGGGTGCTGAGAGCTCTCTGTGATGGTAGTCATTGTGCCTTTCCTCTGCCTCCTCTTCCTCTGAACTTGTTTCTTCCTCTAAATGAGGAGAACGAAGAGGAGGAATAGTTGGTGTTGGAGGTACCACGATTGGTGTTGCCGTTGTGGTACCCTCTGCCTCGAAAGGAAGTGGCCTGACTATATTGGCTCTGCTGTCTCCCTTGATGGAACCTGTAGTTTGCCCGAAACCGGTGTTTACCAGATGGCAGGTATGTGGACCTGTTGTTATTCTTCCCCAAATCTTTGCCTTCCTCTCTTTGCTTCAGGTACTCCTGAAGGCCTTCCCCCAAAATATGCTTTCCTTTTAGGGGGATGTTTTATAAAAGGTTCTTGGATTCGCTATCTGCTTCCCACAATTTTAACCATAGTGCCCTGCTAGCTCTATTAGTTAGTGCTGATGTTCTGGCCTCTAGTTTGAGTGTATCCATGGCCATATCACCCAAATACTTTGCAGTGGCTAAAGAACATTCCAACAATTCTGCATCCTTTGACTTGGGGTCTGCTCTGTCTAAGAGTTCCTCCAGCCATCTGATTTGTGCCCGAGCCACATAGACTGCTGTGGTGGCCACCCGTGCTGCCATGTCTGTGATCTCAAACATATTTTTTAACATTTCTTGTCTGTTGTGTCCTTCAAAAATATGATTTCGCATGGCAACACGGTTTTCTTGCTGAGGGCAGCAATATGTCGGTCTATTTTAGGGGCCACAAACCAGACCTGCACTCTGTCCTTCTGGATTGGGTACATCCTCTCCAGGTTTCTCTTCTCTGACATGTGCCCAGGCTCATTTAATTATCATTCCTTGGTGAATATGATGTTGATTGCTGGGCACACTGGGAAGGTCTCTTTACACTTTGGTCTTTGTTGGATCATTGGGTCGAGTTTGGATTCTGGTTCAGAGGCACTCTTCTTGAACCCCATTGTGAGTTTTATGGCTTTCATGATCCCTGGGATGAGGTTGAAGGAACATAGCTTAGAAGTGAGAGAAGGAATGGACTGGGAGACAGCCATCCCTTCCTCATCTGAGTCCTTGCCCTCGCCCTCTTCATCTTGAGGTTCCTCATCTCCTTGCCCAATGTCAGGTTGCAATGGGACAGGCTCCGAGGGTGGGGTATTCTTATTGCTGTGGTCAGTGAGGTTGGGAATGGGTTCCGGTCTTGGATTTGGTGATGGAGCCAAGTTCTGGGCGAGAGCCTCCAGTTTCTCCATGACCTGCAACGTAAAGTTCTGCTGACTTTCTACCATGGCCGCTGTGGCCTGCTGATTTTGGAAGAGGAGGGCCCCTTGATTGACCCATGTGTTTCCGATGATTCCTTGGATGCTTTGATCCAGTGAAGGAGACTTCTCCAGGGACAAATTGTCGTCATCATGGAGGCAGGCTGGGCACTGCAGGCCTGAGTTTTAAGGAAGGAGGGTGGCACTGCATGAGGTGCGCTTTTTGGGTTTTGCCATCTGAAAGACATAACTGGACAAAACAGGGCCGATTAGGGAAAGTACTAGACGAGTGACCAGATGGGTGAACCAGTGGCAGTACCTCCTGGAAACTCACGCCTTATATTCTAGATGGCAAGCATTCAACCACTTGTAAGGTATACATTACACTGTGGCCTAGGGGGGAAGCAGTGTAATCTCTGTCTCGACCCACTTGTTAGGTGGTCTGGATGGGTGAACTCACTCTCAATATCTTGTCTCTCCCTTACCTATCTGAGCAGCCGCTGAAAAGGGGGCAATCCAGATGGGTCTAAATGAGTGGACTTCAATCCGCTTGGATAGGTGATGGAAGCTGACCTTACAACTTTAAGTTATAATTATTATTATTATAATTATTATTATCTGTGTGAACCTGCTGGTTAGGGGGTTCCTGAGATCCGGTTGAAAAAAGGAGGTGAGAAGCTGTGCCTTGTTTTGATCCACTGTGAGAGGTAATCGAAAGGCCAGGCCAGCTAGCAAGAGCTAGGGACTTACAAAATGGTGGCTCTGCACCTCTGCTCAAAATGGCTGCCGTAGCCCCTCATTGTCCTCCTGGCCACATGACCAGGCCATTTAGTATGCCAGGAGGTTGCGATATGGTGGCTCTGTTCGTCTGCACCAAATGGCTGCCGTAGTTCTCTCTGCCATGCGGTCTGGCATTTGGGGGGGAGGAGAGAGTAGGGACTGTGGGGTTTGCAACCAAATCCCTCATTTAATGGCTTACTGTGCCTGGGGAAAAAATGGCACTCATTCTTCCCTTTATCGTAGAGTGAGAGGAGAGAGACCCCCTGACCTGCTCTGCTTGTGAGGGAAGCAGGCAGGGCCAGGGAACGTCCCAGCTGGAGTAAGAGCTGATCCCAGTGGAGAGACTCTCACACTGTGGCCTAGCGATCGCTAATTATGAGCGGAACCTCTGCCCTGCTTCAAACGCCGCCCACCAATGTGAGAAGCACATGAGGGCGCTCACGACCTGATCTTTGGCTCTCCAAGGGAGCGAGAGCGTGGTGCGGTGCATTTTGAGATGCCCGACTCGTGCTGCTGAAGTCTACAAGGGGCGCGAGATTTGAAACAAAGGCAGGCGCCTGCATCTACCTGCCGACATTACTAGCATTCCAAAAATGCCACAGCGTAACGCAGTTCTTGTCTTCCCTTTTAACATCGTGTAGCACATGCTCTTTCTTTTACATCAGTAAAGCAGCTGCATAAATCAAAATACCAACAAAGTAGCCAGTGAAGAACTCTCCGAATAAAATGAGTGGTTGTAAACAAAACCACCATTTAACTAGGTAACTCCACAAACTAAGTTCTCCACAGATCAATTTCTTTCTTTCTCTAAGCAACTTCACAAAAAAAAACTATTTTACTTCCAAGCACTCAAAAAAACAAAATAAAGTGAGGCAAAATGCCAACATCAGCTTTTAAAAAGTGTGTTGCCCAGATCTCTTAAGTAATTCACTTCTCTAGTAACAAGAATCTGAGCAAACTCATCAAGCTAATTGCTGCTAGGCCCAATTAAAAACTGCATTTAGCTGCCCCTTTTTAAATAACATTGTGATTGGTTGGCATCCCATGGCACTCCAGACATTACCTCATGGGTTACAGCCCACCTGATAGGCTAATGATGCACATGACCCAGATCAGATTTCCAGTATATCCAGGTCCCAGGAACCCCTGCTCTCCAGTTGTGAATTGTGCATCTGAACAGGCAAGAAGCACTCCAGAGAACCCCTGTCTTCTCCTATAAGGTAGGAACCAGTGATCTTATCTACTTCATTTAAACAAGTGGCTTATATATTATGGTTTTGTTCCTGGGGTCAGGCTATGCTGCCCCAAAGTATATCATTGTTTTTATAAAAGAAAGAAATTCATGCTTGCTATTGTTAATGTTCTGGCGTTTTCATACATGAAATTCCAGCAAATTGCCTTAATTCGGGCGTCTCCTGATATCCCTATTTCAGGGATTCATTAAATATCCTGGCGTTCTAGCAGAAATGAAATTTCCAGCTTGTTTTTGCATTGCTAGCGCTCCCTAGCGCTCCGACAGCCTGCACGGCCTAGGCCCGACTTTTCCAAGCCCTCCCAGGTGCGTGCTGCTTCCCTTGCACACCACGCAGTCTCGCGGGCGTTTACTGTGCTAGGCCTGCGCCTTCCTGGCCTTCCGCGAGCCGCCTAATCTCCCCGCGACTCCGCGGCCTGTTTAGCAGCCTAGCCCATCCCCGAGAGCCTCTCCTTCCTTCCCGGCTCATGGAGTTTGCTCCTGGGCCCTAGTCCAGCCCGCTACCTGCAAGGGGACGTGCCCCATAGGAATGAGAGGAAGACCTCCCGCCCTCACGAGTCCCCAGCTGTCCTCCCGCGAACCACCGTCCCCTCTCTCTCTAGGGGACAGGACAGACCATCAGCGGAGTGGTCACCTCACTCAGTCGCGTGTCCCCGAGGCGATCCCAGATGCGTGCCTACTTCCTCGGCCACAGAGAGGCCTGGTCTCCTCGGCCTCTCGGCCCCCTCCATCCAGGGCTTCAATGCAGGCCCAGAGCTAGCGCCCCACAGGCGGTGGCGTACAGCCAGTATGGTGCAGCAGCTTAGGTTCTGAGCTGCAAATGGGAAGCTGCGGTTTTGACTCCCACAGCCCTCACTTCTTGAGGGAATGATCCTGCTCAAACCTTCCCTTCCAGCCAAGTAAAACAAAAAAGGGGGGCAGACTGAGGGTCCTGGCTCTGCCACGCCCACCGCAGTTAGACAGCTACGCTGGCCATCGGGTCAGCCATCCACAGGGACATTCCTCCTCCTCCAATCTATCCCAATTCTGGAGGATCAGGGGTTGGACCACCAGCCCCATTTTTCTTGGTACAGTCCTCAAAAAAAAAAAAAAAAAAAGAGAAGAGACCTCTTTCCTGCTACTCGGGTCCCTCACACCGTGACCCCAGTATGACCCATGGAGCAACCTACACGGTCCTCCCCATAGGACCCTGTAGAGCCCAGCGGTACCTTCTCGTCGATCGCTGGCCCTGCCTCTACCACAGAGGGCCTTGGCCTCACAAGATGGAGAAAAAGGGGTAAGGAAGGTAAGGAAAGCAAGAGAAAGATCCCGTCATCACCCATGACTGTATAGGGGCCCTCCCATAGCGCCCTTACCCAGTCCTTGCCTCCGGCCCCCCTTCCCCTCCCCACCCGCCTGCGGGCGCGGCATCCTACAGGGGCAAGAGGGGAAAAACAGTTCCGGAGTTATCAACTTTCGCTCAGACTTATATCTCTCTCTTTCAGATGGTAAAGGCAAAGAAATGCACGCGTGCAGCACCACCCTCCTTCCCCAGACCCCGGGTCCTCTCTGCGCAGCCTGCCTGATGGACGACGAACTTTCTTCGATGGAGAGAACCCCTCCTCTGGCACCTTCTAACCCCAGCACCTCGACGTGGGTGGACCCAGGTTCACTGTTGATCCAGAATCAACAGGCGGCGGTGGCCATGATGGAGAGTCAGCAGAACTTCATGCTGAAGATCATGGAGAAGCTAGAGGCCCTTACCCAAAACAGAACGAGACCACCCAGCTCGGAGCCCACCCGTCAGAGAGACCACCCAGAGGAATCGCCCATCCCAGAGGTTCCTCATCCTAGCGTACCACTCGACGACCCTCCGGAGGAAGGGGGCAAGGACGACGAATATGGCGAAGAGGAGGAGGAGGAGCCTGGCTTGGAGTCCGACTCGGAAGACGTCGACCAACAAGCAACCCCGTCCCTGACGTCCAAACTGTGTTCTTTCGAAACCATCCCCGGACTCATGAAGGCCATCAAGGCCACTATGGGGCTGTCCACAGAGGAACCGGAAGGGGAGAAGACGGAGTCGAAGCTCGATCCCATGATCCAGCTAAGAACCACCTCCTCAGAGACCTTCCCAGTTTGCCCGGCCATCGAAGAGTTGGTTCAAGCAGAATGGCAATCCACAGACCTGGGCAGAATGCCAAACCGAAGGAATTTGCACAAGATGTACCCGGTACAAGGCGACAAGTCGGATGCTTGGTGCAAAGCACCCCTCCATTGATCCCAAAGTGGCAGCCCTGAGCAAGAAGACTGTCCTACCATGTGGTACCATAGCCCTCAAGGACCCAACGGACAAAAGGATTGAGGACATGCTAAAGAAGACCTTTGAGATACTGGGCACCACAGCCAAGGCAATGACAGCGGCTATCTACACCTCCCGGGCCCAAATCCGCTGGCTGGAGGAACTCCAGGAACAGGCGAGCCCAAAGTCCAGGGAAGCTGAACTCTTAGACTATACCCTAGACGCAGCCAAGTACCTGGCCGACATGGCAGTGGACTCCCTACGCCTCCAGGCCAGGGCCGACGCCATCATAAATCGGGCCCGCAGAGCACTATGGTTGAAGCTCTGGGACGCTGATTCAGAGTCTAAGACTTTATTACAGAATCTACCCCTTAAAGGGAGTCATGTATTTGGCGAGGGACTTCAGAGCTACCTGAAACAGAAGGAAGAGGGTAGGGACCTCCTAAGGAACCGGTCAAGATCCTCCCATCTGCCCTCCGCAAGGCAGAGGTTTCATCCTGGTGCCAAGAGCCAAACCCGTAGGGATTCATTTGCTCAGAGCCACTCCTTTCGAGGCAGGGCTCCCCCCTCTAACTCCCGCACCCCTGCCTTCCACGGTTACCAAGCTTTCCTTCCGACCCGGGACAGAAGTCCGGAGGTTGCAGTAGGGGTTCAGGGAAAACAGTGACTCGACTCACCCGATCCCTCCACCTGGAACCATATCCCCTGTCGGTCAATGGCTGGCCCTGTTCGCCCATCGCTGGGCGGCCACCACGTCGGACAGGTGGGTCCGAGCGTGGTCTCCAGGGATACGCCATCGAGTTGGCTCATCCTCAGTCCCACAATGTTTCTTCTCATCCCCAGTCTCCAGAAGAAGAGCCTCGCCTCATCAGGTGCAGGGGATCCTGGCAGAGCTGATCCAGAACAGGGCCATCCAACCCGTTCCGGCTCAGGAACAGGGGGAGGGCATGTACTCCATCTTCTTCCTGGTCCCCAAGAAGTCGGGGGAGCTAAGGCCCATCCTGGACCTAAAACGCCTGAACCAGTATGTGATCCCACGTCGGTTCAAAATGGAGACCGTCAGGTCCACCTTACAGGGTATCAGAGTAGGCGACTTCCTAACGTCCGTCGACCTAAAGGACGCCTACCTACACATCCCCATCATCAAGAGGCACAGGCAGTTCCTCCGCTTCCACATCTTGGGACACCACTTCCAATACCGAGCACTCCCGTTCGGTCTCTGCTCGGCACCCAGAGTCTTCACCAAGGTCTCCATCACCCTGGTGGCCAGACTCAGGGAACAGGGGCTGGACATCATTCCGTACTTGGACGATTGGCTCATCTGCGCCCGCTCCGAGGATCAGGCACGCGCACATACGGAGCTCACCGTACGGGTCCTCAAGGACCACGGTTGGGTGGTGAACCGAGAAAAGAGCCATCTCCGTCCCACCCAACAAATAGAACACCTCGGAGCCATCATCAACTCAGCCGAAGGCTGGGCGAGACCGTCACCAGCCCGGATCCGCAGCCTCCGGAGTCTGGTCCGACAGTTAAGGTCACACCCCCGCACCATGGTGGTGAAGGTGGCGAGGCTTCTGGGATGCATGGCCTCCTGCATCGACCTTGTGCCCTGGGCCAGGTGGCACATGCATCCACTCCAAAATTACGTCCTAGCGCGCAGGGCACCAAACGAGAACAACCTCCATTGCGTGGTTCTCTTACCTACCGAGGTAAGATCCTCCCTAGAGTGGTGGGTAACTCTGGGAAATCTGATGAGGGGGGGTCCCCCTTGAGGCCCCCCACCCGATCCCCATCGAGACGGACGTGAGCCTCTCCGGCTGGGGAGCCTGTCTGGGGGATGAGTCAGCACAGGAACATGGTCCCCGAGAGTCCCAACTCTCCATCAACGCCCTGGAGATGAGAGCAGTATTCCACGCACTCAAGGGCCTTCCGTCACATCATCCAGGGACAGTCGGTTCTGATCAAGTCCGACAATCGCGTGACGGTGGCCTACATCGCAGCAGGAGGGACCAGTAGCAGGGCCATGTCAAGGGAAACCTCAAGGGTGATGAACTGGGCACAAATGCACCTATCACACCTGGGAGCAGTGCACTTGGCGGGGAAACTGAACGTCAGGGCGGATTGGCTCAGCAGGCAGCAGATCCACCCGGGAGAATGGCGCCTGCATCCGGATCTATTCCAGACAATACAGGCGGCCTGGGGCCCAGTGTCCCTAGACCTAATGGCATCGCGGGACAACACCCAGGTGGACCGGTACTTCTCCCACTTCAGAGACGCTCACTCCCAGGGCACGGACGCCCTGTCTCAGGTATGGTCACGGGAGTAAGCGTACGTGTTTCCCCCGCTTCCCCTCATCCCGCAAGTTTTGGCCAAAATCCAGGAATCTTGGGTCACCATCATCCTGGTGGCTCCTTACTGGCCACGCAGATCTTGGTTCGCGGCAATCACGGAGATGCCGCTAGCCAGCTTCCGGATCCCGGCCCGTCCTGACATGCTGTCGCAGGGAACGGTACTCCACCCGTCTCCTCGAACTCTAAAACTCACGGCCTGGCTCCTGAGAGGGAACGACTAACGGCTACCGGGTACCACGAGTTGGTTATAGGCACGCTCCTCCAATCTCGTCGGGCATCCACCACATCTACTTACGAGAGGCAATGGGCCGTCTTCTCTCAGTGGTGCCGTCAGAGAGGGTAGATGCCAGAACAGGCCGACCTGCCAACGATCCTCCTGTTCCTTCAGCAAGGGGTGGACAAGGGGCTGGCACCCTCCTCTCTAAGGGTGCAACTGGCGGCCATCGGGGCGGCCAGAGGTCTCGTCGAAGGACTCCTGCCGGGGGCCCATCCAGACGCCATCCGCTTCTTGAGGGCAGTAGACCTCATGCGACCCAGAACCAGACCCTAGCGTCGCTCGTGGGACCTACCTCTGGTTTTGGATTCTTAAGACTGCCGCCATATGAGCCGCTCATCGAGGCAGACCTATTCTGGGTCGGCTTGAAGACAGCTTTCCTTGTAGCCATCTGCTCGGCTAGAAGAATTGGGGAGCTCGGTGCTCTGTCGTGCGCGGCTCCATACACCATCTTCACCCCCAAAGGGGTCCGGCTGAGAACAGTCCCGGCCTTCCAGCCGAAGGTTCCAACAAGGTTCCACAGGGAACAACCGATAGACCTGCCTACCTTGCCTCGCGTAGCCCCTCAGGCCGAGAGCGGAGCCCCCGACTCCCTGGACGTCGGGTCGGCCCTCTCGGTCTACCTGGACAGGACCCGCCCCATCTGTAAGACAGAGAGGCTATTCATCATCTCGAAGGGCCAGAGGCAGGGGCTCACGGTGTCCAAGACTACCATCGCGGGGTGGATCAGATGGGTTGTCCTGCACGCCTACACAGTGAATCGACTGACCCCACCTCAGGGGATCAGGGCTCACTCCACCAGGGCAATATCCACCTCTTGGGCGGAGGCAATCAGTGTCTTCCAGACATCTGCAGGGCGGCTACCTGGAGCTCCCTGCACACCTTTGCTAGACACTACAGACTGGAACAGCTTCTGGACTTCAGGCCAGCCTTCGCTACCCAGG
The DNA here is from genome assembly GCA_016271365.2 of Neoceratodus forsteri. Classification (NCBI taxonomy): domain Eukaryota; kingdom Metazoa; phylum Chordata; order Ceratodontiformes; family Ceratodontidae; genus Neoceratodus; species Neoceratodus forsteri. The sequence goes on from CM057456.1 coordinate 1,877,850,619, forward strand.
TCCTAGCAGCTGCACCCACACCTGGACTCTCCAATTCACCCGGATCCTACCCGGAGTCCTAACTACTTCTTATCTCCCATGAGGTAATGTCTGGAGTGCCATGGGATGCCAACCAATCACAATGGGTGTTTACTCACCTGGTAAAGGTGATTGTGTTGGTTGGCATCCATGGCACTCCAAGGCCCTCCCTCGGGGATGATCGGAGCGTCCTCTGTCAGGGAAACAGGAGGTCCCTACACCAGTGCCATAGAACTCAGTCTCACTGCTAACACAGTCGAACCCCGGTTCGAATTAGATTGTACATAATAGGGAATAAACACAGGCCTCCGGCCTTGCTTTCTGTCATGTCGTAGAGGACCTCATTCTTAATAGACTGCATTGTTTTTGTGTGGTATTCTTTTTCTAATTAACTTCCTTTCAGCTATGGAAAATTCAAACTGGAGAGCAGGGGTTCCTGGGACCTGGATATACTGGAAATCTGATCTGGGTCATGTGCATCATTAGCCTATCAGGTGGGCTGTAACCCATGAGGTAATGTCTGGAGTGCCATGGATGCCAACCAACACAATCACCTTTACCAGGTGAGTAAACACCCAATTCCACTGCATTCAGGCAATCTTTTAGGGCCAGCATAACTAATTATCCAGGCACTTAAAATACAGTTTTAAAATACAAAAACCGGTGTTAAATTTCTTTGTATCTTATCTTGTTTAGGATTCTAAGCAGGGACCTCTGTGTGCTAGCCTTTCAGATGCACAAGAGAACTGGAGAGCAGGAACTCCTGGGACCAAGGTATACTGCAACATTTAATACTAGGTCACATGTGCAAAAACCCATGATGTAATGTCTGGAGCACCATGGATACATTACCAACAAAATTTTGTATATATTTAATCAAAGTAGCTGTACATTCTGAGCAAGATAAAAGTAAATAAAAACATTCATACAATCTCTACACTGAGTCTGATATTGTTGCATCTTTTAACGAGGCATTTCCATGTTGTAGCTGTTGACTGATTCAGTGCTTTCTTTTTCTCTCCACACTAGTGCTGGTGCTTACTAAATAAACAAAAAACATGAAAATCATTATAGAAAATGTCCACAAAATTCTGAATGAACTACAGTAAGTAAGTGAAGTGCTGCAGAATGTTTGTAGAGTCAGGGAAGCAGACAGGAAGAGACATGGATGGAGGTGTACTAAAGTCTTTCAACTCATTTTTTCAGAATAACATTTACCAGTAGACCTAAGTTGTCTACCTTCACTTTTGAAATCAAGCAAAGGGTAAAGTGGAGAGTCAACATTTAGCTTTAAAGTAGAATCTATTTTACAGCTCAAACAAACATGCTATTTAACTTTGGTAATAACCGACCAGATTGTACATAGAGTATACAGTGATGTGTTCTGTAAGGTATACCATGACAATCGTGACTACAAAATTGCAAGTTAAAAATAGCGATGAAAGAATAGTGACTGTGCTAATAGCAACTGTATTTAAATAGTGACACTGACAAAATAGTGACTATATCAGGATGTGAGTAAATAATAGTGAGTCTCTTTAAATTATGACAGACAAAATAGCAACTGCAAGTCAGCAAAGTCTTACCTTTGCAACCAATTACAATGTGCGTTTCCGACGTGATGTCTGATGGGACTGAATGAAAGTGCCGGGTGATATGGTAGACAAAATAGTGACTCAAGTCAGCGAATCCTTACCTTTGCAAACAATCATTACTGTTTGATGGGACTGAATTGAAGTGGCATGTGAGTATGTCAAAACAGCAACTGTAAGATAGAAAAAAAGCCAGTTGTTACAGAATGAGCCAAATTAAAAGGAAAAATGTTTATTTCAAGAATTAAAAGAAAATCAATTAGCCAAATCTTGTCAGGTGTAATGTAGGCAAAAAAGGGTAGTCAGACATTTTCATTGAGAACAATTCATAGCGCTCTGTCTGCACCTCACACCTGGAATTGGAAATTATATGTGAGTCCTCGCAAGAACTTGTAGTGGCTTCTCGAATCATACTGTGCCACTATGCTTTGCATCCTTTCATTTGCATCCTTGTATTTGCTTTTACTGCCGCAGGAAAACGCACCAGACACCAGCTGCTCCAACTTCAATTCAGTCATGCTCTGCTTTTCTTGTAGGCACTGGATCAGTCTCCGTACATTAGGATGGCAGACCCCCAAATGGCTATTAAAGTCATGATGCCACCCTTCAATGGCATTGTTTGTTCATGCTAAACCTTTGGCTGTGACATTATTACAGTTCCATTGATTTGGAAGGAAAGTAGCTCTATATCTACCTGATTTCCCCTTTTGTCTGCCTATCCATGTAGCCTCAAAGTAATCAATGACTGGTAACAACAGGTCTTCATTAACTTGGAAGAATTCCCAGCCAGTCAGTTCATCAAACACCATGGGAACATTGTTTGCAGGTACAAAAGCAAGGTCCAATAATATCCTCATATGTAATGTGAAGGCTGGGTCTTTGCAATACCTTTTGTACACTATGTGGTGTTTTTGTATACTTCTCCAAACCAACTGAGCAAAATGAAAAAAAAAACATCCTCTTACTTCAGTCTCTGAGAAACATACAGCAAAAGACTTCAATGCTGCTTTTTCAAAATCCATTAGAGCAGTAGAAGGTTTTAGCCCAGGGGAGAGAGATTTTATTTCATTGAAAACCCTCAAATAGGTGGTAGCTTTCCTAGAGCACATTAGAACATATACTGCAGTAACAACTGACCATGATTTCAACCCATGAATTGTATAAAGCTGGTCAAAAATCAATGGGCAAGATTTGAAGGTCCCATCCAACATCCAGTCAGTACACTCAGTCAGGAAACACATATTTTCATTGCTTGCAATGATAAGGAATCTGTCTTGCTCCTTTCCACTGTCATACAACAGGAAAGGTTCACCAGAGATTGTTAGAGTGAACTCAGATGGTATTTCAAGATCTATTACAGAGCTTGTAGTAGCAGGACATCCTCACTCCACCTGTCTGAGTCTTTAAACTGTTCTTTTTATCAATGGCAGCCCAGGTAAATTCCCTGCTACAGCCTCTGGTGCACTAATGGTACACTACACCACAACTTGAGATGTGCTCTCAACAGTGCCATGGGCTCTCTCCCTAACACTGGCACCACACCACTGTCCCCAGCATCAGCTACATGATTATGTTCCCTTAACTGCGTGATTACCTTACTTTCCACAGTGTGCAATCGAGCCAGGCAACTGAACTTGTGGGAGTCAGCTCAACGCCAGTAAACCTTTTCTGCATTTTTTTTGTCCTTGCTGTTTATAAAGCCCTCGTATACAGCAAGGGGCTTGCCTTTCTGGCTGAGAATTAGTTCGATCTCCATCTCGCTGTAGTGAGCCGCACCTGACTAACTGTGTACTTATCAGAATGCAATCAGCCATCAGCTGGTAACTCTACTGCATTTTGGGATTCTGGTGGAGAAGATTACTAGCCTCGCTATTTTGAATACTGTGGTCAGGATTTCAAATCTTGGAGCCTCTGAGAGCTTTTCTTGCACTGCACTTACAGTGATGGCCCTAGAAAGACTGCTCCACACTTGGTTTCTGATCCTCAGAGGAGCATCACTAATGTTTAATCATTTCTTAGCAGTATTTTAAGCTTTTAAAAGTTTAATTAAATGACTGCACTTGTTAAGCAATTTTTTTTAGATTGCACTTATTCAAGCTTAAGTGTGTCTGCACTCAATTGTAGGATTTGTTTCACAGCTAAGGGATTCTGGAGCAGAATATTACTAGCATTGTAATTATTACATAGTCGCTATACAGGTAGTCGCTATAAACTGTATTCATGATTTTGAATCTCTCTATTTAATACTCATACAAATGACAGTCACAATTTTATTGGTGCTATTATTACATGGGACTGTTCTGTAAACAACTGTATTTAGTGCAAATCTGCAAATCCCCTTGAAATGTAGTATTTAACAATGATAATTCAGTAGCAGCCAGATTCAAGTAAATGTAAGAATTATAATTTAAGGCAGGCAGAAGTATACTGTTAGCAATAGTGTATCTGGCAATGCACCCAATTTTTGGCTAGTTTGTCTACTTATTGTCCTTATGTGTGATGAAAATGTTAAGTCTGGGTCCAAAAGTAGTCTGAGATATTTAAATTCTTTAACCTGCTCAAGCAGGACACCAGATATGTTTACAGGTGAGTGAAGTGGCCAAAATCCGCTACGCAAATAATTCACGAATTAAGGTGGAATCCACGAAGTAATCCACAACGCAAAGTGGAGTACTTTGCGTCATAATGAGGAATGCAAAGTCCATTGGGAACAATGACTTCACATTACTCCACCTTTCCCCAACCACTTCTACACCAATTTTAATGCGAAGTACAGTATAACCCCGATTATCTGAACGCATCGGGAGACATCAAAAATGTTTGGATACTCGAGGTTTCGGTAAATTGGGAGATTAGTAATTTTTTATGTTATATGCACTGCAGTGACTTTTTTGCCTGGCTCGGAACAGTGAAGGTAGGAGGACCGATGTCATCCTTGGTGCCATCTGCCACTGTTCTATGTTAAGACAGTGATGGAACTTTATCTGAATCGTAGTGAAAGTGCATATGATACCATAATGTGACCAGCAGGGGGGTTGTGCTTTGTGCTGGATATTTTAAAGTTCAAACCAGGCTTCTAGCTCTGAATCGGTCTTGCCTACTAAGGCCAAATTCTGTTTATTTTATTAACGTATGTGTATGTAGCCATTGAAGGATAAAGAACCTGTATTCGGTCTCTGTCATTGCAGCAAAGTAAAGATATTTAGGGATAATGGGGGGGAGACACGAGAAACGCCTGTATCTTAATTTCGTTTAATTGCATTTATGTTTAATGAAATAACGTGGTTAAGTATACCACAGCTCAGTAAGTATTTCGTTGTCTGCATTTTAATTTCGTTAATTTTCATTTAGGTTTACCAAAAAATCGCGGTTATTTACAGTTTTGTTGGGGGACACAAGAGAATGTTGGATAATCCGGAGTTTCGGATAATGGGGTTTCGGATAATCGGGGTTATACTGTACATTGAAATCAACGTACATCGCATCATTTCATCTTGTTGGAGAGCTCCAAGGAGAATTTTGCTGGTATTCATGGGATTGCAGGTTACATGGGCTTTAGACTGTTCTGCACAGCCTCAGTTCTGTGTAGTGTATGTGTGTGGTGGTAATTAGAGACAGTTTGTTGTCAGAGCTCTAAGATTCAAACCCTCTAAAAGCCATTCAAAAATCCTTTTTGAGCCATTTTTTTCTCAAAATTTAGTACATCAATTGTAAAAAACCCTCCTGTGCTCATATCATCAAGTGTTTATTGTTTGTGTGTGGATTTTGAATGTTAATTTAGAACATTCAATCTGTGTAGTGACAGACACTTGAAGTGTGCTGGGGGAGGGGCTTATCTGTGGTGGAGAAAGGCATATAAAGTGGGAGAAAGGCAGTCTTTCTGTTTTGGTTATTTATTTCTTGTGTAACTGTGTTAATGTGCACACAGTAATATTTTCAGTAATTGTTGACTTTTTTTGCTGGATGTTGTGGTGCAGCTGTGCATAATTTCAGTTTGTTTAAAAGATTTGGTTATATTACTGAAGTTTTCAATTTGCTGCCCATTACCTGTAGTGTGTGTATGAGTGTGTGTGCGACGCGTGCCATCAAATCAGACACATTTTATTGTGCCACACAGCAATTGCAACACTGTGAACCTGCTATCCACTGCACCTGCATTATTTTGTACTGCTTTGTGGTATCTTGGCAGTGGACTGTTACTGCAGTGCACTGCCCCCCCCCAAACCGGCAAAAGGTATTCTTTTCCAGATTTGGATTTGTGACTTGTGAGCACTGGTTAAGGTGCTGTTGTGCCTTTACATCTGCATCTCTTGATTGCGCAGTGCAATCTTAATCTGTCTGTGTGTTTGCATCTGTTTAGTGCCCAGTCTCCATCTGCAAGCCTCAGTTGTTTTTTGGCTTCCCATCCACCAGCTCAGACTGAAAGTTCAGAAATCTAAATTGGTTTAGAATTTTCTTGGTGATCCCCAAAAATGCCTGCAAAGAGATGTGCAAGCAAGGCTGTTTCTGGCCATGGCACTGCTGCCAGTGGCAAGATTGGTCATGGGCGTGGTAATACACAGAAGTGCATAGCTGATGTCAGTAAAGGGATTTCTCCATCAATGCTTTCTACAGCAGTCTGTTGCTTCACTTATAATTGGAGGAGATGATGTTGTCCCAGCTGGTGGTGTTAGTGCAGATGCTGCTGGCATGAGTATTGCTGCCCCAAGTTCCATTTCTGACCAGTTAACCATTTTAGAAAATATAGTTGAGTCTAAAGCTATGACTGACAGTGTAGATGATGTCATACTCTCCAACATCCCCATGGTAGTTGAACATGATTCTGATCCTGGCAATGATAACTCATAATGTCAAGTTTCTTCCAGTGCTATTGAGGTCATGCCATTGCCATCCAATGATTCAAAGTGTGGCACAAAAATATCGGGTGATGATGATGATGATGCTGTGGTTGGAACATGTTATCCACAGGACAGCATCTAAGATGAAATTGTGGATGCAGATGATGTTGATGAATATAATGATTATGTCAGTGACCCCTGTTGGGAGCTGGAGAAAAAGAAAGTCAAGGTGCCTGTAATCTGGATCTACTGGCGTTAAATCCCCCCTCCTCAAAAAAGTTGTGATTTAGCGGTTCCTGTTGATGATGATCATGATGATCCAGTAATAATCATAGGTAGTTGTGGTGGTCAGTCAGAGTCCAAGTGTGTCCAGCCAGAAAAATCATGTAGTACACCCCACATTTCAGGGGTTAAAAAAACAGAGTCCAATAAGCAGCATCAGGGACATGTTAAAAGTAGGGGATCACAATCCCTTGTCTGGGATTTATTTGTCCAAGAAATAAATGATGAGTCAGTTGCAATCTGCCAGCTTTGCCACGTTTGTGCGAGTCAAGGTAAAAAGGGGAATAATCTGGTTACTGGGTGCCAGCATACACATCTTAAGAACAGGCACATGGCACTGTGGACCTGCCACCAGAGGGCAGCTAATGCCATAGTGGTGCACTTACCCTCATCATCAACCTTATTGAACATGGTATCCCCTTCCATGAGTTTAAGACCAAGTAGCAATGTCTGCAGTATTGTTGAAATAACACTGGAGGATTACTACAGGCATGATGAGGGGGAGGATTATGATTTAGAAATCTTGTCAAGTGGTTGTCAGAGTAGCAGTAGCAGTGGTGGTGGTGGTCTATGCAGTGTGTCAAGCGCAAGTGGTACATCAACCCCTGTACTTAAAACAGGGAAAATAATTGTACTTGTGGACTTCTCACCTGTGCACCCCTCTTCATCACAGGTCCACACCCCACCCCTGGCCATTTGCAGAGCAGAACCATTTGTCACACACACCGTGCAAAACGTGTAACAACAAGTCAGCCCATGTTGGAGAGTGTTTTTCCCCATAGGCGAAGTACCCACCCAATCATGCAGTGTCACGTGAACTTAATGCTGCTGTAACTGAAATGCTGGCAATTGATCTTTTGCCCTTCTCCTTCATGGAGAATTCAGGATTCTGGTGGTTTGTGGAATGCGCCTGTCTGAAATGGAAAGTCCCATCCAGGACATACTTTTCCACCTGTTCTGTCCCTAAGTTATACCGTATTGTGGCCAACTCTGTGACACATGCCATTCTGCATTCCTCCTCTCCAGTCATCCATGTAAATATGGATATGTGGACAAGTGGCAAAATGGCACAGAGTTCATATTTGGGTATTACTGCACATTGGGCGCAGGTGCCAGGGGTTGTTTATGCTGGTGATAATGTGAATAATCAGTGCAGTAAGGCAGACTGTCATGGTAGCAATCTTCTGGGAACTCAACAGCATGCAACACTTGAAATGCGCAATGTGGCCTGTTCCCACATTTGTGACATCAATGAATCTGGAGAAAAGGATGATGTGTCAACCTCCGGACTTCATGCAGCACAGCGAATGGTTGACTCATATTTGGCTGAAAACAGGCATCTTGTCAGTAACTGGTGATCTTACTTTATACTGGAGTGGAAAGGTCAGCAAATGGCCAGAGCTGACCTCAGTGACACAGAAGTAACTCACCTGCCCACCCTCCAGTGTAAGTGTTGAGAGGGTATTCAGTTCCGCACGGGTAATAGTTTGGGACTGTCATACAAACCTCTCTCCTTCAAATGTCAGCTTGCTGACATTCATTAAAAATGAATCAGGGGCACATACCAACTCAAACTGCAACTTCTGTATTCGTACCATATCATAGTCATGGTTGTGGTGATGTGGGAGAAGCAGACCATCCTGGAGGCAGCATGAAATGGCCTACTATTGAGGTAGATGATGACATCATGGAGAAAGAATTCCTTAGTGGGTGCAATTCAGACATTGATGACGGTTAGGGCAGCTTCCTGTATGATGATGATGATGATGAGGTTGATGTTGATAAGTTTTAAGTTAAGTGGTTAAAAGTCTGTCACATTTTTTCAATGGCACATGTTTTGTTTTGTTTTTCATAACATAAAATCAGGGTCCCACTCTCAATAAGTCTCATTCCATAATGTCATATTGGCAACTTGGCACAAGTAAATTCACAGTCCTTCTATTTTACCTTGCCCACCTTGGTATTATTTCTGATTAGACTTAACAGAATGTGGGCTGCTGTCATTAGCAAACACAATCAGCCTCTTAAACACAACTGTCCATTTGTAGTACTAGGTATTAGCCACTTACAACCTACTGATTCAAGACATCTGCCTCCTGACTGAGAGTGAAATACTGTAACACAATATACACTATATCCAATCACCCACCCATGTGTGTCTGACAGTGAGAGGGAATGTGTTGCAGCTGTTCCGATGATCACCACCACCAGTAAACCGCTGTCAGCCAAAGTCACCAGATAGTGAAAGGAAATGTCATCATGTGCCCATGACCGCCACCAGAAAACTGCGGTCAGCCAAATATGCTAGATACAATCTCACTCTGAGGAAACGTGACTATTTTCCATCCTGTGTCCTGCCCATGCCATGGCAGATGGAGAGGAGCCTGCAGCCACAGCTGCAAGGCTTCTTACTGTCAACACTTTACAGTGAGTATGTGTACTACTTTTTCATACTATTGAACTTCCTTGAGCTGTGTTATGCTTCCTGTTGCATTTCTGAGATGCAATTGAGAAACACATATGGTCAACATATTTTCCTTGTTTACAGGTTAACAGTTTCAAGCACTCTCGTGGACTGTAGGACTGTAGTACTGCAGTACTGTCTACAAACACTTATAGGATATCCATTTCCAGTAAGTATATCAATTTTATTTCATCAATTCTTTTTTGTAGCTCATTTTTTCAAGAGAGTGCAAATCATAAAAAGTAGGTGACATGTACGTCACATAATATATTTTTCATGCACATCAGACACTGTATTGTTGCAGCAGTCATGGCAGTGTTGAACAAAGTTTTATCCAGGTTGTGACAAGACATCTTTTAAAATGTAACTTAAGTTAAGACATTGGGACAGTGTATGGATTACATGTACTAAATCTGTGATTGTGATTTGGTCTTGCTGTGGCTTACTGAGAGTTTGCTATCTGTTACACTGGATATATAACAGACAGGAACAGCCACACTTTCAACAGAATGTGTTACTGCAATCAAGTACTAATAATTTCTTGTTCATCTGTTTTTGCAGGAAACATTTTGGTGCTGTGTGCTGCCATTGGTGCTTTCTCCAAATAAGAAGTTCAACATCTCACCCCGGGACGCAACCATTAGTATGAATCCTGACCATCAGGACTGGATGGGAGGATGCACAGAAAACCTGTGAAGAATTAACAAAAAAAGAAACCATTAATGAAATTTGTTTCCAAATGATAACCCCCCCCCCCAAAAAAATATTTACCATCACTGGCTTGACAGTATTCCAATGCCAAAATTCCTCATCAAGCCAAAAAATGCACACCCCAAGTTCGACTTTATAACCTGTGGTACAACAAAAAGCAATGATTACATGTATAAATATATACATAATATATATATTTATACCACGGGGGTGAGATCAGTTCCAGTGAGATAAATCTGGTTATTTTCACTGCAGTGGAATAAATACTCCTGACATCAGCAGAGTTAAAATAAATACCGTTTATACCTACTCTGCTGACATCAGACAACGACACATAAACACACTTAGAAAAAACCCTGCAATAATCCTGTTCTAATTCCCTATATTAAACTTAGCATAATTAACATATATAATAACATTCACCTGGCACATCGCGATTAAATGCACCAACCTGGAATCACTCGTGCTGCTTTTCAGTCACCAACTAGACTTCATAAGTAAAGCCTGCATTGCCAAATAACAACCCAAAAATGAAGAAAAAAGAATCAAATAAATATGTATCTACAAAATACTGAACAAAATGCTGTCATCAGACCCCGAATTAACAAACTCAGCTTAAAAAAGCAAAGAAAAGAAGAAACTGAAAAAGAGTAAATCCAAGATCTCTGCATGCAGTTCGAAGCAGACATGGAACCATTACTAGAACCACAGTATGCTGTATACAGTGCAACTATCTCTGCTATACCAAATTCTCAAACAAAAATGACAAACAAACTACTGCCAGATCCGACATATATAGAAAATGATATGTTGAGCTCTAAAAATCAGAACACAAAGAAAAAAACAGATGCTGATGTAAAACACCTACAAGCCTTTCTACTAAAAGACTTGGAAATCTCAAAAGCAATAACAGACATCGAACCAAATGAACTAAATGAACTACTATGCCACTATTTTATTACTGCACAAAAAAAGAATGGCTCCGAATATGAACCACTTACTATACATTCACGATTTCAAAGCATTGAACGTCACCTCAGAGAAAACAAATTCACAGAATCCCTGTCAACCTCCCCTAAATTTGAAAGGACGAGACAGGTAATTCTACCTAAACAAAAACATTTAAAACAGATGGGACTAGGCAATAAGCCGCATGCTGCAGATGAAATCATAGACACAATATTAGAAAAACTATACAGCATGAACTTATTAGGACCACAAACTCCAAATTCCCTAATCAGTTCCATGTGGGTGACACTAAACATGTACTTTGGTGTAAGGGGTAATACAGAGACCTGTAACATCAGATGGGGAGACATTACTTTAAAAAAAGACTGTGAGAACATATACTACTTACAACTCTCTACAGAAAGACAAACTAAAACCAAGACAGGATCTAACCCAAGAGACACCAGAGTAATTAAACCCAGAGCATATGAAGTGGAAGATCTAAAACACTGTCCTGTTAAAAATTACATTAAATATAAAGAAAAAAGACCTGCAAAAACAAATTCTCCAGATGCACTTTTTCTACTAGCAGTACATTATCCAAATAAACTTGAAGCACCCTCTTGGTTCAAAAATCAACCGCTGGGAATAAACACAATTGCAAACATAGTAAAGAACATGATTGAACAGGCAGGAATGCAAAGTGACTGAAAGCTGACCAATCATTCAATGAGGAAACACCTCATACAAAAATTGAGCGATGCAAACATAGTCCCTACAGATATCATGCAGATCTCAGGGCACAAAAAGGTACAATCTATCAATACATACAGTAAATTGAATGACAACAAGCAAAAACAAATCTGCAAAATACTTAGTAATGAACCCGATAATCAACCCAGCACTTCCAAACAAGCAATAGAAATAAAACCGCAAATACCAGCTACCCAATTAAATGGAATACCTGCGTGTTTCTACAACCCAACCATCAACGCTTCAAACATAACATTCAATATCATACAAGGTACGTCTGCGCTCCCCGTAATATCACAAAACACCATTTCAAAAACATAGTCAGAAATAACGTTTTTCCCTTTCTTTTTCAGGACATCAATATCAGACCTGTCCTCGCAAACAACAATGTGTCATATATTCAGATTCCAACTCAGACTGAGTAAAACAATGACTTCACAGACGAACATTCATCTATAATTTTTCAAATTACAACATTGTATTTCTCCTCACCTTAAGTTATTTCTAAAACTTGTTCACTGTATAATAAATGAAGCTTTAGCAAAATAGTGAAGCACTTCTGTGAAAATAAACCGGAACCATCTGATGAAATGCCAACATGCTCCTGTGAAAATAAACAGTGAGCATACTGTGCACTAAACATATCCCCAAACGTATAAATAAACATCATATAAATAATAAAATTAAACCAGCATACCTACCACCACACATCAGCACTCCACAAAACAGAATACTCTCCACAACCAGGAAACACACCACCCAATCACCTCACACACACAGATCAACCAATCACAACTCACTACAATCACCCATTCATAAAGCACACGCAACATGATTTAAAGAAACAGGAACGTCACAACAACAAACATACTTTTTCTCACTGCGTCACTGTCATTGATCTCACCCCATGGCATAAATAGGATACATGATGGACAGATCATGGAATATGGAAAATATTTTCACTCCTGCATCATGAGCACTGCATATTTCACTCGTGCCTTTGGCACTCGTGAAATATCCAGGCTCACTCTGCAGGAGTGAAAATATTTTCCATATTCCACTCCTGCCCATCATGTATCCACTACATATATATCTATATCTATATCTATATCTATATCTATATCTATATCTATATCTATATCTATATCTATATCTATATCTATATATATTTACATATATATATATTCATTACAAAAAATTCCATTAATGCATCAGTTAGGGTTGTTTTCACAGTGACAAAAGTGTGGAAATTCGGTGTTAGGGTTGCCACCCCTCCAACCACCACCACCACCCCATCCTCCAGACACCACGAGGCATCGGGGTATGCATTGGATTGGTCATGCCTAACTCTCACCCCATTCCATGTGTAAAGAATCTGTGGTGGTGCAATACAGGAGAATGGGGTGAGAATTAGGCACGAGCATGCCAACGCACATCCCAATGCCTCGTGGTGTCTGGAGGATGGGGGATGGGGTGGGGTGGAGGTGTGGTAACCCTAACACCGAATTTCCACATTTTTGTTGCTGTGGAAACAACCCTAACTGATGGATTAATGGAGTTGTTTTCCAATGAATTTCCCTTCTTTTTGAGAAAGTGTAATATAAGTGGTATATGGTTTGTGTTAGTGGGAGCACGGGGTCTCCAGGCCCTGGGTTCCCTTCACATTGTCCAATTTTTGCATAATGAGATGCATATGTGTGATTGTAGGCACTCTGAGCCCTGTGCTCCTACTCACACTTCACAACGGAGCCATACAACAGCCATATAGGGCAAGGAACCCTTGTAACACAAAGTTGCTGATATCTCAGGAACCATAGGAGCTACCAAAAAATTCAAAAGTCCCTGTAATCATGACAACCAGCACTTCTCATGACCATGATTGACCCAACCCATATCTCACATTGTTTACGAGCTATAGGCACCAAAATCACTGGAAAGCCACCCTTGGAACCCTTGGAACATGTTTTTGCCAATACCTCTGTGACCGTAGCAAGTAGGAAAAAAATTCCACTGCAGGTGTCATCTACTGTTTCCAAACTTGTTTCAACAGTTTAGTTCAGCTAAAGGTGAACCAAGCTGCCATTAGTGAAAACTCTGTACCTTGCTTTGTTTTCTAGATACGGGTGACAAAAGGCGCGATGAGCACCACAATGTTATTCTATGAGAAATTGCTCAACTTCAGAACACTGTAACTTTGGGCCCCTTGAATGTTCTGGCACCAAGCCACCAAAAGGTACCATCTGTGGGACCAGGGCTTGCTACCCTGCAGACGTCAGCCCAAAAGACCCAACCATTTGATTGCAGGAAGCTGACAAAAATGTGCAGTTATTTTGAGCAGACCTTCTCAAAATACTTTCCCAAATCACGAAAGTTTCGCAAAATAAATCAAAAAACTTTTGCATATATGAAAGTATTTTGTGAAAGCATTTTTCAGAAAAAGTTAAAAAATGTATTTCTGGGGGGTTTAACCCCCAAAAAAAGATTCGGCTAGCATCCTCAGGACCCAACTAGGTAAACACAACAATCAGTGTTTACCTAGAGGGTCCTAATTTTAAATGGCAGCCATTTTTCTGTGTCACTAACTGTAAATAAGATGGCCAACTCATGAAAGTAAAAGGGCCATTTGTGACAGTAAAAAGAGCCTCTCATGAGAGTTTCGTGATTTTTGTTAACTTTTCCCATTGACTATAATGGAAAATTTGTTTTATGAATAACTTTTGAATGGTTTAATATTTTTTCACCAAATCTTTGAAATGCACATAGGTGACCAAGGCTACATCTTCCCTGAAGTTTTTGGACTGAACGGACAAACAATGTGGGCTGTGGGCATGGGCAAAGAAACATGCAAAAAGTCAATTTGTTTTGCAATTTTTGGCATTTTGTAGCTCCATTACTTACTGTACATCCGACCATAACATAACTTGCAAGATCCAGAGATCTATTGTGCCAGACCACACATGCAAAATGCCAGGCAAATCTGTCATACAGTGGCAAAGTTATTAAGGTGCAAAATCTGAGGTTTTGCATTAAAGTGGCTACTCAACCCTAACTATAGTGGCACTACCGTGCCACTATAATATAAATATATCTATATATTATAGTGGCACAGTAGTGCCACTATAGTTAGGGTTGAGTACCCCATTTAAGGTTAAAGTGTGAAATTTTGCATCTTAATAACTTTGCCACCATAGAATGGATTTTCCGGACATTTGGCAGCCACAGAGCGGTATCATAGATCTCAGGATCTGCCAAGTTTCGTAATGGTCGGATATACAATTGCGGAGTTATAAAGTGACATTCCATAGTGCATTTACACTTTTTCCACATTCTTTACTCAAGCCTACAGGTCACACAGTTTGTGCGACCAGTCCAAAATCTTCAGGAAACATACAGCCAGGGTTCCTGATGTGCTTTTTGAAGATTTCATGAAAAAATATTAAACTGTTCAAAAATTATTCAAAAAACAAGTTTCCATTATCGTCAAAGGGAAAAGTTAACAAAAAGTTCAACAGTGTTGCAAATGCAGTTTTTAGTGCTGCAAATGACCCCTGTAGTGTCGTGAGTTAGCCTTTTTTTTTTCAGTTCGTGGTCACAGAAAACTTGGCATTTAAATTTGGGACCCCCTAGGGACACAATTCTTATTGTGTTCACCTAGTTGGACCCTGAGGATGCTAGCCATATCTTTTTTTTGGGGGGGGGGTTAAACAACCCAGAAATATGTTTTTGAAATGTTTATAAAAAGTAGTGTCGTAAAGCAGTGTTGCACTCATAACACTATCATGATTTCTTTTGTGAAAGTGTCGTGATTTGTGACACTATTTTGCGACATTATGCCCAAAATAACAGTAATTCTTTGCCACCCTGCTGTAAAACAACAGTTTGGTCTTTTGGGCTGAAATTTGGAGGGAAGAAAGCCAACACCCCACAGATGTGCCTTTTGGTGGTTTGGTGACAAAATATTGCATGGATGGAAAGTTACAGTGCTCCAAAATTGATGCTTTTTCCCATAGACTAACATGGCGGCATCCGCCGAGCCTTTCGGGGCCCGTATCTCGGATACGCTTCGAGATACAGACTTTTCATTGGAAAAATGCTTAGCCCCCCACTATGGGGCTAAGTACAAAACTAGCCAGGAAAGTCATAATTTATATGAAATTTAAATTTTTTTTCTGCATCATTCGGTTCCTGAGATATAAGCAATTTAGTATTCCAAGTGCTCATTTTCTGCTCCGAGGCCCATTATTATGCATATATTCTTTGTGTTCACTGTGTTTCTCTATGCAACTGTAGGTGAAAAAAGGGTGTGTACTTTCATTACTGTCATAGTTAGCGTTCCCACTTGCATTTCCGTAACTGTTTGCATTAGCGTTCCTGTCTATGCCACCGTGTGCATTACCCGTTGCCTTTTTGTTTGCGCTTGCATTTGCGTTACTGTTACCATTTGCATTTCCATTACTGTTTCTGTTTGCGTTTTGTTTTGCATCACCATGTACATTACCATTTGCGCTTGCATACGCACTTCATTACCGTTTGCATTTCCTTTGGCGTCATCGTTGTTGTTACCATTAGCATTTGCATTTCCTATTGAGGTACCATGACAGTGCATATTACCATTTGCATTTCCATACGTGCTTGTGTTCGTGTTTACATTTGCGTTACCATTACCGTCTATGCCACCATGTGTGTTACCCTTTACATTTTCATTTGCACTTGCGTTTGCATAACTGTTAACATTTGCATTTCCATTACTGTTTTTGTTTGCGTTTCCTTTTACGTCACCGTGTGCATTTCCATTTGCATTTGCATATGTGCTTCCATTTGCAATTGAATTTCTGTTTGTGGTTCCTTTGGTGTCATCATTGCTGTTACCATTACTGTCTGCATTTCCAATTACATTACCGTGCATGTGTGTGTTACGGTTTGCGTTTCTGTACGCACTTGCATTTGCGTTTCTGTTTTATCAACATTTGTACTTGCATTTGTATTACTGATTGCGTTATCATTTACATTTGCGTCACCATGTGCGTTAGAGTTTGCATTGCCGTTACTTCACTATTTATAGTGCACAGTCTCAAAAAGAAAGGACATTCATGGCAAAAAACTCCATTTCATGCATCAGTTAGGGTTGTTCCACAGTGACAAAAGCAAGGAAATTCAATGTTAGGGTTCCCACCTCCCTTGCACCCCACTCCCACCCCCACCAAAAGGCATCGGGGTGTGCGCTGAGGTCATCGGTCCTAACTCTCACCCCATTCTCCTATACTGCACCATCTCAGCTTCTCTGCACATGGGATGGGGTGAGAGTTAGGACTGACCACTGCAAATCACACCCTGAGGCCTGTTGGTGGGGGAAGGGTTGGGTGCAAGGGGGGTTGGAATCCTAACATCGAATTTCCTCAGTTTTGTCACTGTGAAACAACCCTAACTGATGCACTAAACAGAGTTTTTTTGCCATGAATATATATATATATATATATATATATATATCTATATATATCTATATAGATCTATTTCTTCATTGGTAGCTGGAGAAGGGTGAAGACCCGGGGGTGGTGTCAGCACCCATCTCCAGCCACCCATCCGCCAACATACCCCAACATCTGGCAGCTCCCACTCTTCCCACACAGATTACCCCCATGACAGGGTGGCATGGTGAGGAGCCCCACTAGCTCATATCAACTCTACCAGGATCCAGTTCAGAGAGCGCCATTCAAGGTCGGGGCCAGCAGCTGGTGGCTGCTTCATCCTGATCAACTAACAGGACCATTTTTCTCATTTGCACCCCTTACATGTGAGGGGTTTGCAATGATAATAGTGGAGGGAATACACACACATCCACACAAGCTCCCCTGGATGCCTGCCTGCCCCATCTCAGACCCTTCTTTGCAGCATCAGTGCACTGCCCCACAGCCTCCATTAAGGGCCAGAAGCACGACAACCACTGGAGTCACCCCTCCCAGAGAGGGAGAGCAGTCCCTCAGATGTTCGATCCCTCTCCAACCCTGCCATCCTCTGGCTACCCATGCCCATTGCCAAACACGGGTCACCAGTGTGGCATGAGGTAAGGCGTCTTGTACCTCAGCTCTCAGCACCACCAGGCTGGTCACACGATTTATATTTAATTGATATTCATTGCAAAAAATGTTGCTAATCCATCAGTTAGGATTAAACCAAAAAAAGTGGGGAAATGAGATGTGAGGGTAGAGCCCCTAACACCCACTACCCCATACTCCCATCCTCCACAGTCCAACAGATGCAGGGGTATACCACGGAATTGCGAGGCCCAACTCTCACCTCGTTCCTTATGTAAACAGGTTGACATGCTACAGTAAAAGAGACTGGGGGAGAGTTAGCCCTCCTGAGCCCCTGGGCACACCCTGCCATCTGTCAGTCTGTGGAGGATGGGGGATGGGGCTCTACCGTAATATCTAATTTCCTCACATTTGTCAGTTTAACCCTAGCCGATGCATTAACAAAGGTTTTTTTTGTAATGAATTTCCTTACTGTTTGAAAAAGGGTAATATAAATAGTAAAGAGCATGTGTTGGTGGACTCTGCGCTCCCACCAAGCTGCTCATTTCTGCATAATTATATGCAAGTGGAAGTGTGAGCCCTCCGGACTGTGTGCTGCCCCTCACAAACACAAGTACATAGCTGTACAGCAGCCATATAGGGCAAGAAACCATGTCACTAAAGTTCCAATATCTCAGCAACTGTAGCAGCTACAAAAGCAATGCAAATGTCATTGTAATGATAAGAGCACGACCTCCACGTATGATGGGTTGAAGAAAACTCTATTTTGAATAGTGTTCGAGTTACAGCTGCCACAGAGGCCACAATTCAATGGACATATGTAACTCGGGCATTTTTAGAATTCTTTCCACCCAATTTTCAACATGGTATTTTGAGGACCCCACGTCATGAACAATGTCACTGCCATTTCATTAATCTGTCCCAAAAGTTGAGTTTGTACAGCGAATGCGCCATTCTGCACCACAGGTGCAAAATCATGTTTTGGGCAGGATGAAAAAATGAGAGATCTATAATGTTGATGAGGAGGTATGGAAAAGGGTAATGTTGAAAACCAAGAGGGAAAATATG
This sequence comes from Neoceratodus forsteri, assembly GCA_016271365.2. Lineage (NCBI taxonomy): Eukaryota > Metazoa > Chordata > Ceratodontiformes > Ceratodontidae > Neoceratodus > Neoceratodus forsteri. The sequence goes on from CM057456.1 coordinate 1,877,869,325, forward strand.
GATTGCGGGCAAAGTTATGAGCATGCGTAGAAATTCGCAGTGCACGCTCGTAACCTGGTCACTTTTTGGAATTTGTTAACCAAATTTTCAACATGAGCTTTTTGGGAAATCCCTTCATGAACACTGGCACTCTGATTTTGTTACTCCATCCCGAAAGTTGATTTTGTGCAGTGACGCGCCATTCTGTGGCAGAGGTGTGAAAACACACTTCCAGCAGGATGTGAGAAATTACAGCTATACTGTTCATGAGGAGGTGTGAAAAAATGACCACGTTGAAAATCTGGAGTGAAAATATAAAAAATTGGTGAAGTTACGAGCATGCATAGAAACTGCGCAACGCATGCTTGTAACACAGCCATGTTTGGAATTTTATGCACCAAATTTTCAACATTGGCTTCTTGAGACCTCCCCTCATCAAGACCAGGATTATAATTTCATTAATCAGTTCTGAAAGGTGATTTTATGTCCTGAACATTGATTCTGTGCAGCAACAGTGAAATCACCATTCTGGATTGAATAACGAGATGACAGTAGCATTGTTCATGAAGTGCGGTCCTATACCACCCTATGGCTAACATGGGGTGATATTGGAGGTGGAGATACATGGGTTGATATTGGAGGTGGGGCTTACATGTGGTGATATTGGAGGAGGAGCTTACATTGGGTGATATTGGAGGCGAGGCTTATATTGGGTGATATTGGAGACAGGGCTTACATGGGGTGAGATTGGAGGCAGGGCTTACATGGGGTGAGATTGGAGGCAGGAATTATACAGGTTGATACTGAGGGTGGGGCTTACATGGAGTGAGATTGGAGGCAGAGCTTACATGGGGTGATATTGGAGGCAGGGCTTGCTTGCTGACTATGGCAAAATCAGATGCTTTGACGCATGCAGTTGCTGGCTCATGGAACTATGTATATATGGTGGTTGTAGGATTCAAACCTATGACTATGAAGTATTGTGGTTAGTAACTAAGTGCTTTAACCTCTACGCTATTTTGCAAACCATATCAAGAAGCTACTTTTTTTTTTTGTTAAGTAATTGTTGGGACCATAGTATAAAAGATAGCAAGTGAAAACAGGAAGGGCATGGTGAAACCATGATAATAGTGACTGCATAATTCTTGCATGTCCTTGATAAAACAATACAGAAGTCCACTCATCTGGAGATCAAAGCCATGACCTTTTGCTTGTAAAACCAAGACACATCCAGTGCACCACCTGAGAGCATGGTTAACTAGCTGGTCTAGTCTTTAAGAGCATGTAGTTCTGCAATAAGTGTATATAGCATAGTAAGTTTTAAGGGGAATGGGCTGCTTGCTGTTAGAAGCATGAGTATAACGACAGCACAATATTTGAGTATTGTGTATTTATTATTCGAACAGAATTCTGGGCAGCCTGGGTTCAAATCTTAGCCAGTGAACTGATTTGTTTTTATTCCTTCTGTTTCTCTGGGTTCCACTAAAGATGGGTATACTTTGTATTAGAGTCAGCTTCATTGCCTGCATCTTGTTAATCAGTTCACTTCCCCATCTGCAGTTTATCGGCACCACACACTAGAAGGTGCCTAATCTTCACATTTATATATATATATATATATGTCTCTCTTTCTATATATATTTATGTATATATACAGTATACTGTATATATGAAAATTTTGATTAATTTCTTGCAAGGTGGCTGGAGATGGGTGCAGACTGGAGGTGGTGTCGGCACCCATCTCCAGCATCCTATCCAGCATCGTACCCCGATATCTGGCAGCTCCCACTCTTCCCCCATGGATTACCCCCATGGCAGGGTGGCACAGTAAGGAGCCGCACTAGCTCAACTCAACTCTACCAGGATCCAGTTCGGGGAGTGCCATTGAAGGTCAGGGCCTGCAGCGGGTGGATGCTTCATCCTGATCAACTGGCAGGACCATTTTACTCATTTGAACCCCTTACGTGTGAGGGGTGTGCAATGACATCAGTGGAGGGAATGCACATGCATCCACACAAGCTCCTCTTGTTGTCTGCCCCATCTCAGACCCTTCTTTGCAGCATCAGTGCACTGCCTCCCAGCCTCCATTAAGAGCCAGAAGCATGCTGACCTCTGAAGTCTCCCCTCCTGGAGAGGGAGAGCAGTCTCTCAGATGCTTGATCCCTCTCCACCCCTGCCATCCTGTAGCTGCACATGCCTGTTCCCAATAATGGATCACCGGCGTGGCGCGAGGAAAGGCACCCAGTGCCTCAGCCCTCAGCACCATCGGGCTGGTCACACAATTTATATATAATTGATATTCTTTGCAAAAAATTTTGTTATTCATCAGTTAGGGTTAATCCGACAAAAGTGGAGAAATGAGAAGTGAGGGTAAAGCCACTAACCCTCACTACCTCATCCCCCCATCCTCCACAGACTGACAGATGCCAGGATATGCCACGGGATCATGAGGCCCAACTCTCACCCCATTCCATGTGTAAACAGGTTGACATGCTACAGTAAAAGAGAGTGGGGGGGGAGTTAGGCCCCTGACCCCCTGGGCACACCCTGCCATCTGTCAGTCTGTGGAGAGCGGGGCATGGGGTGTTGGAGAGATTGTGCGCTATCCTAATATCTCATTTGCTCACTTTTTTCAGCTTAACCCTAGCTGATGCATTAACAGAGGTTTTTTTTGTAATGAATTTCCTTACTGTTTGACAAAGTGTAATATAAATAGTAAAGAGCATGTGTTGGTGGACTCTGCTCTCCCACCAAGCTGCTCATTTCTGCATAATTATATGCATCTGTGGGAGTGTGGGTCCTCCGGACTCTGCGCTGCCCCTCACAAACACAAGTACATAGTTGTACAGCAGCCATATAGGGCAAGAAACCATGCCACTAAAGTGCCAATATCTCAGCAACCGCAGCAGCTACAAAAGCAATTCAAATGTCATTGTAATGATAAGAGCAAGACCTCCACGTACGATGGCTTGAAGAAAACTCTATTTTGAATAGTGTTTGAGTTACAGGTGCCACAGAAGCCACAATTCAATGGACATATGTAACTCGGGCATTTTTAGAATTCTTTCCACCCAATTTTCAACATGGTATTTTAAGGACCCCACGTCATGAACAATGTCACTGCCATTTCATTAATCTGTCCCAAAGGTTGAGTTTGTACAGCAAATGCGCCATTCTCACCACAGGTGCAAAATCATGTTTTGGGCAGGATGAAAAAATGAGAGCGCTATAATGCTGATGAGGAGGTGTGGAAAAGGGTAATGTTGAAAACCAAGAGGGAAAATATGGATTGCGGGCAAAGTTATGAGCATGCGTAGAAATTCGCAGTGCACGCTCATAACCTGGTCACTTTTTGGAATTTGTTAACCAAATTTTCAACATGAGCTTTTTGGGAAATCCCTTCATGAACACTGGCACTCTGATTTTATTAATCCATCCCGAAAGTTGATTTTGTGCAGTGAGGCGCCATTCTGTGGCAGAGGTGTGAAAACACACTTCCAGCAGGATGTGAGAAATTACAGCTATACTGTTCATGAGGAGGTGTGAAAAAATGACAACATTGAAAATCTGGAGTGAAAATATAGAAAATCAGTGAAGTTACGAGCATGTGTAGAAACTGCGAAACGCATGCTTGTAACACAGCCATGTTTGGAATTTTATGCACCAAATTTTCAACATTGGCTTCTTGAGATCTCCCCTCATCAAGACCAGGATTATAATTTCATTAATCAGTTCTGAAAGGTGATTTTATGTCCTGAACATTGATTCCGTGCAGCAACAGTGAAATCACCATTCTGGATGGAGTAACGAGATGACAGTAGCATTGTTCATGAAGTGCGGTCCCATACCACTCTATGGCTCACATGGGGTGATATTGGAGGTGGGGATACATGGGTTGATATTGGAGGTGGGGCTTACATGTGGTGATATTGGAGGAGGAGCTTACATTGGGTGATATTGGAGGCGAGGCTTATATTGGGTGATATTGGAGACAGGGCTTACATGGGGTGAGATTGGAGGCAGGGCTTACATGGAGTGAGATTGGAGGCAGAACTTACATGGGGTGATATTGGAGGCAGGGCTTGCTTGCTGACTGTGGCAAAATCAGATGCTTTGACTCATGGAACTATGTATATATGGTGGTTGTAGGATTCAAACCTATGACTATGAAGTATTGTGGTTCGTAACTTAGTGCTTTAACCTCTACGCTATTTTGCAGACCATAACAAGAAACTACTTTTTTTTTTTTGTTAAGTAATTGTTGGGGCCATAGTATAAACAGATAGCAAGTGAAAACAGGAAAGGCATGGTGGAATCATGATAATAGTGACTGCATAATTCTTGCATGTCCTTGATAAAACAGTACAGAAGTCCACTCATCTGGAGATCAAAGCCATGACCTTTTACTTGTAAAACCAAGACACATCCAGTGTACCACCTGAGAGCATGGTTAACTAGCTGGTCTAGTCTTTAAGAGCATGTAGTTCTGCAATAAGTGTATATAGCATAGTAAGTTTTAAGGGGAATGGGCTGCTTGCTGTTAGAAGCATGAGTATAATGACAGCACAATATTTGAGTATTGTGTATTTATTATTTGAACAGAATTCTGGGCAGCCTGGGTTCAAATCTTAGCCAGTGAACTAATTTGTTTTTATTCCTTCTGTTTCTCTGGGTTCCATTAAAGATGGGTATACTTTGTATTAGAGTCAGCTTCATTGCCTGCACCTTGTTAATCAATCCACTTCCCCATCTGCAGTTTATCGGCACCACACACTAGAGGGTGCCTAATTTTCACGTTTATATATATATATATATATGTCTCTCTTTCTATATATATTTATGTATACATATACACATATATATATATATATATATATATATATATAAGTAAAATTTTGATTTATTTCTTGCAAGGTGGCTGGAGATGGGTGCAGACTGGAGGTGGTGTCGGCACCCATCTCCAGCATCCTATCCAACACCGTACCCCGATATCTGGCAGCTCCTACTCTTCTCCCATGGATTACCCCCCCATGGCAGGGTGGCACAGTAAGGAGCCGCGCTAGCTCAACTCAACTCTACCAGGATCCAGTTCGGGGAGTGCCATTGAAGGTCAGGGCCTGCGGAAGGTAGCTGCTTCATCCTGATCAACTGGCAGGACCATTTTACTCATTTGAACCCCTTACGTGTGAGGGGTGTGCAATGACATCAGTGGAGGGAGTGCACATGCATCCACACAAGCTCCTCTTGTTGCTTGCCCCATCTCAGCCCCTTCTTTGCAGCATCAGCGCACTGCCTCCCAGCCTCCATTAGGAGCCAGAAGCATGCTGACCTCTGAAGTCTCCCCTCCTGGAGAGGGAGAGCAGTCTCTCGGATGCTTGATCCCTCTCCACCCCCTCCATCCTCTAGCTGCACATGCCTGTTTCCAATAATGGATCACCGGCGTGGAGCGAGGAAAGGCACCCAGTGCCTCAGCCCTCAGCACCATCGGGCCGGTCACACAATTTATATGTAATTGATATTCTTTGCAAAAAATTTTGTTAATTCATCAGTTAGGGTTAATCCGACAAAAGTGGGGAAATGAGAAGTGAGGGTAAAGCCCCTAACCCTCATTACCTCATCCCCCCATCCTCCACAGACTGACAGATGCCAGGATATGCCACGGGATCGTGAGGCCCAACTCTCACCCCATTCCATGTGCAAACAGGTTGACATGCTACAGTTAAAGAGAGTGGCGGCAGTTAGGCTCCCGACCCCCTGGGCACACCCTGCCATCTGTCAGTCTGTGGAGGGTGGGGCATGGCGTGTTGGGGAGATTGAGCGCTATCCTAATATCTCATTTGCTCACTTTTTTCAGCTTAACCCGAGCTGATGCATTAACTGAGGTTTTTTTTTGTAATGAATTTCCTTACTTTTTGAAAAAGTGTAATATAACTAGTAAAGAGCATGTGTTGGTGGACACTGCGCTCCCAGCAAGTTGCTCATTTCTGCATAACTATATCCATCTGTAGGAGTGTGGGCCCTCCAGGTTCTGTGCTGCCCCTCACAAATACAAGTACATAGCTGTACAGCAGCCATATAGTTCAAGTAACCTTGCCAATAATGTGCCAATATCTCAGCAACCGTAGCAGCTACAAAAACAATTCAAATGTCATTGTAATTATGACAGCGAGACCTCCACCCATGATGGGTCGAAGAAACCTCTATTTTACATAGTTTTTGAGTTAGAGGCACCACGGTGGCCGCAATTCAACAGACTCATGTAAATCGGGCATTTTTAGAATTCTTTCCACCCAATTTTCAACATGGTATTTTAAGGACCCCACTTCATGAACAATGTCACTGCCATTTCATTTATCTGTCTCAAAAGTTGAGTTCATACAGCGAATGCACCATTCTGTGCCGCAGGTGCAAAATCATGTTTTGGGCAGGATGTAAAACATGACAGATGTATAATGTTGATGAGGAGGTGTGGAAAAGGGTAATGTTGAAAACCAGGAGGGAAAATATGGAAACCTTGCAAAGTTATGAAAATGCGTAGAAACTGCGCAACGAGCGCTTGTAACCTGGTTGATTTTTGAAATTTGTTAACCAAATTTTCAACATGAGCTTTTTGGGAAATCCCTTCATGAACACTGGCACTCTGATTTTGTTAATCCATCCTTAAAGTTGATTTCGCACAGTGACGCTCCATTCTGCGGCAGAGGTGCAAATACACACTTCCAGCAGGATGTGAAAAATGACAGCTATATTGTTCATGAGGAGGTGTGAAAAAATGGCAATGTTGAAAATCTGGAGTGAAAATGTAAAAAATTGGTGCAGTTACGAGCAAGCGTAGAAACTGCACAATGCATGCTTGCAACACGCCCATGTTTGGAATTTTTTCCACCAAATTTTCAACATTGGCTTCTTGGGACCTCCCCTCATCAAGACCAGGATTGCAATTTCATTAATGGGTTCTGAAAGGTGATTTTATGTCCCGAACATTGATTCCATGCAGCGACGGTGAAATCACCATTCTGAATTGAGTAAAGAGATGACAGTAGCATTGTTCATGAGGTGAAGTCAAATACCACAATATGGCTAACATGGTGTGGTACTGGAGGTGGGGTTACATGTGTTGATATTGGAGGTGGGGCTTACATGTGGTGATATTGGAGGCGGGGCTTATATTGGGTGATATTTGACTGAGGGCTTACATGGGTTGAGATTGGAGGCAGGGCTTACATGGGGTGAGATTGGTGCAGAGCTTACATGGCATGATATTGGAGGTGGGGCTTTCATGTGGTGATATTGGAGGCAGAGCTTACAATGGGTGATATTGGAGGTGGGGCTTATATTGGGTGATATTGGAGGAAGGGCTTACATAGGGTGAGATTGGAGGCAGGAATTACATGGGCTGATATTGGAGGCAGTGCTTACATGGGTTGATATTGGAGGCAGGGCTTACATGTGTTAAGTTGGAGGTGGGCCTTACATGGCATGATTTTGGAGGCAGGGCTTGCCTGCTGACAGTGTGGTAAAATAAGATGCTTTGACAGATGCAGTTGTTGGTCCAGGGAACAATGTATATCTGGTGGTTGTGGGATTTAAACCTATGACTATGAAGTCTTTTGGTTCGTAACTCAGTGCTTTAACCTCTACGCTATTTTGCAGATCCTATCAAGAAACCACCTTTTTTTTTTTTTTTTTTAGTAATTGTTGGGGGTCGTAGTATAAATAGTATAGCAAGTGAAAACAGGAAGGGCATTGTGAAACCATGATAACAGTGACTGCATAATTTGTGCATGTCCTTGATAAGGCAGTACAGAAGTCCACTCATCTAGAGATCAAAGCCCTGACCTTTTGCTTGTAAAGCCAAGACACATCCAGTGCACCACCTGAGAGCATGGTTAACTAGCTGGCCTAGTCTTTAAGAGCATGTAGTTCAGCATAAATGTATATAGCATAATAAGTTTTAAGGAGAATGGGCTGCTTGCTGTTTGAAGCATGAGTATAACAACAGCATAAAAGACTTTTCATCAAAATCTTCATGAGTATAACAACAGCACAATATTTGAGTATTGCATATTTATTATTTGAACAGAATTCTGGGCAGCCTGGGTTCAAATCTTAGCCAGTGAACTGATTTGTTTTTATTCCTTCTGTTTCTGTGGGTTCCACTAAAGATGCGTATACTTTGTATTAGAGTCAGCTTCATTGCCTGCATTTTGATAATCAATCCACTTCCCCATCTGCAGTTTATCGGCACCACACACTAGAGGGTGCCCAATCTTCACGTTTATCTCTCTCTCTCTCTCTCTCTCTCTCTCTCTATATATATATATATATATATTAATTTTTATCTATTTCTTCCATGGTGGCTGGAGATGGGTGCAGACTGGAGGTGGCATCGGCACCCATCTCCAGCCACCTATCCAGCTCTGTACCTTGATATCTGGCCACTTCCACTCTTCCCCCATGGATTACCCCCCCCCATGGTGGGATGGCACGGTTAGGTGCCCCACTAGCTCAACTCAACTCTACCACAATTCAGTTTGGGGAGCGCCATTCAAGGTCAGGACCTGCAGCGGGTGGCTACTTCATCCTGATCAGCTGGCAGTACCATTTTTCTCATTTGCACCCCTTACGTGTGAGGGGTGTGCAATGACATTAGTGGAGGGAGTGCACATGCGTCCACTCAAGTCCTCTTGGTGCCTGCCCCATCTCAGCCCCTTCTTTGCAGCATCAGTACACTGCCTCCCAGCCTCCATTAGGGGCCAGAAGCAGGCAGACCTCTGATGTCACCCCTCCTGGAGAGGGAGAGCAGTCCCTCGGATGCTCGATCCCTCTCCATCCCTGCCATCCTATAGCTGCCCATGTCTGTTCCCGATAATGGGTCACCGGCTTAGTGAGAGAAAAGGCATCTAGTGTCTCAGCCCTCAGCACCACTGGGCCAGTCACACAATTTATATACAACTGATATTCTTTGCAAAAAATTTTGTTAATGCATCAGGACATTTTCCTACTCTATGGAAAACAGGGAAGATAGTACCTATCTACAAAACTGGAGATAAAATATCTCCTAATAATTATCATCCTATTACTATCTTGCCTGTTTTATCCAAATGTTTAGAAAGATTGGTAAATCAACAAATGGGAGTTTATCTGGAAAAATATGATTTATTAACAAAATATCAATCAGGTTTTAGGAAGGGTTTTTCAACTACGTCGGCTTTGGTCGAATTTAATGATCTGATATGTACATCCCTGAATAAAGGTAAGGATACAGCAGTGATATACATTGATTTGTCAAAAGCATTTGACTTGGTGAGCCACTCCATCTTATCTGAGAGGTTGGTCTGTTTGGGTTTCTCTGGGGATCCACTAGCATGGTTTATGTCATATTTGACAGACTGATTCCAAAGAGTACAGTTACAGAACCATCTCTCATACCCTAGGATAGTTAAAAGGGGAGTTCCACAGGGGTTCATTTTGGGACCCTTGTTATTTTTGATATTTAATAATGATTTACCATCAGTGATCCGGCATACAGATATAAGAATGTATGCAGATGATACGGTTTTGGTGACCTCTGGTAATAGTTTGGTGGATCTCCAAAGAAACCTACAGGCTGACTTCACTAGGGTACAGGAGTGGTTCACCAAGTCACAATTAATAATGAATGTAAATAAGACAAAATTAATGTGTTTCGGTATTAGACAACAGGGATCCTCGGATGTACAAATCACATCATTGAATCAAACCTTAATAGAACAAGTCTCAAATTATTGTTATTTAGGAGTTAATATTGATTCTTTATTAACTTTTAAGAGTCATATAGAGTCTGTTAATACAAAAACACATAAAAAATTGGGAGCACTGAAGAGAACATCTAAGTGCTTAAAATTGCAAGATAGGAAACTGATTGCAGAATAGCTCATACTCCCAGTAATTAAATATGGAAAGGATATTTATAGGACCGCAACTAAACAACTTTTAATTAAATTAGATAAACTACAGTATAGGGTGGCAAGATATGTCTTATGTTGTAGTTTTAGGACTCATCATTGTGATCTGTTGACTAAGTTAAATTGGTTACCTCTTGACTTAGAATATAGATATAGCTGGTCCTCATTTATATATAAATATAGGACAACTCATTTAAATCACAATATAGCTAAAATATTGGCAGATAAAGATTCTGCCCTTAGGAAACACTCAGTTAGGGCTTTGTATCAAAATAGAATAGATCCAGATAAGCGTAAGAACAAATTTGGGGATAGAACATTAGCTTCACAAGCATCAGTATGTTGGAATATACTCCCTCCTTTACTGCGACTAGAGAAAATAGAAAAAAAATTTCTTAAGGGGTTAAAGGAATATTATGTGTATTCATGTGTATGTGTTTGATATTAATTTTTTTTTATTTGCTTAATTGTTTGTAAGTTTGTGATTTTGTATTGATTGTTTGTAATTGGTGTGATTATGTGAAACTTGGAAAATTTGCATAGGACTGTCTTGAAAACTGGATTGTATTATCCAAATGACATGTATTATTCCTGTATAAAAATAAAAATGTTTACTACTACTTACAGTTAGGGTTAATCTGACAAAAGTGGGGAAATAAGATGTGAGTGTAGAGCCCCTAACCCCCACTACCCCATCCCCCCATCCTCCACAGACTGACAGATGCTGGGGTATGCCATGGGATCGTTAGGCCCAACTCTCACCCCATTTCATGTGTAAACAGGTTGACATGCTACAGTAAAAGAGAGTGGGGGGGAGTTAGGCCTCCTGATCCCCTGGGCACACCCCGCCATCTGTCGGTCTGTGGAGGGCAGGGGATGGGGTGTTGGGGGAGATGGAGCTCTATCCTAATATCTCATTTCCTCACTTTTGTCAGCTTAACCCTAGCTGACTCATTAACAAAGTTTTTTTCTGTAATGAATTTCCTTACGTTTTGAAAAAGTGTAATATAACTAGTAAAGAGCATGGGTTGGTGAACACAGCACTCCCACCAAGTTGCTCATTTCTGCATAACTATTTGCATCTGTGGGAGTGTGGGCCCTCCATGTTCTGTGCTGCCCCTCACAAATACAAGCACAGAGCTGTACAGCAGCCATATAGGGCAAGGAACCGTGTCAATAATGTGCCAATATCTCACCAACCATAGCAGCTACAAAAACAATTCAGATGTCATTGTAGTGATGACAGCGAGACCTCCAAGTGCGACAAGGTCAAAGAAACCTCTTTTTCGCATAGTTTTTGAGTTAGAGGTGCCATGGTGGCCACAATTCAATGGATGCATGTAACTCGAGCATTTTTAGAATTCTTTCCACCCATTTTCAACATGTTATTTTAAGGACCCCACATCATGAACAATGTCACTGCCATTTCATTATTCTGTCTCAAAAGTTACGTTCGTACAGCGAATGCACCATTTTGAGCCACAGGTGCAAAATAATGTTTTGGGCAGGATGTAAAAAAGACAGCTGTATAATGTTGATGAGGCGGTGTGGAAAAGGGTAATGTTGAAAAACAGAAGGGAAAATATGGAAACCTGGCAAAGTTATGAGCGTGCGTAGAAACTGTGCAACACACGCTCACAACCTGGTCATTTTTTGGAATTTGTTAACCAAATTTTCAACATGAGCTTTTTGGGAAATCCCTTCATGAACACTGGCACTGTGTTTTTGTTAATCCATCCCAAAAGTTGATTTCGCATAGCGACACGCTATTCTGCGGCAGAGGTTTGAAAACAAACTTCCAGCAGGATGTGAGATATGACAAGTATACTGTTCATGAGGAGGTGTGAAAAAATGGCAATGTTGAAAATCTGGAGTGAAAATATTAAAAATTGTCGAAGTTATGAGCATACGTAGAAACTGAGCAACGCATGCTTGTAACGCCCATTTTTGGAATTTTTTGCACCAAATTTTCAACATCATTTTCTTGGGACCTTCCCTCATCAAGACCAGGATTGTAATTTCGTTAATAAGTTCTGAAAGGTGATTCTCTGTCCTGAATGTTGATTCCGTGCAGCGACTATGAAATCACCATTCTGGACTGAGTAATGAGATGACAGTAGCATTGTTCATGACATGGGGTCAGATACCACCTTATGGCTAACATGGGGTGATAATGGAGGTGGGGTTACATTTGTTGATATTGGAGGTGGGGCTTACATATGGTGATATTGGAGGCAGAGCTTACATGTGGTAATGTTGGAGGCGGGGCTTATATTAGATGAAATTGGAGGCAGGGCTTACATGGGGTGTGCTTGGAGGCAGGGCTTACATGGGGTGAGATTGGATCCAGGAATTACATTGGTTGATACTGGAGGCAGGGCTTACATGGGGTGAGATTGGAGGCAATGCTTTCATGGGGTGAGATTGGAGGCAGGAATTACATGGGTTGATATTGGAGGCTGGGCCTACATGGGTTGACATTGGAGGCGGGGCTTACATTGGTTAAATTGCAAGCGGGGCTTACATGGAGTGAGAATGGAGGTGGAGCTTACATGGGGTGAAATTGAAGGTGGGCTTGCATGCTGACTATGTGGCAAAATCAGATGCTTTGACACATGCAGTTGCTGGTTCAGGGAACAATGTACATCTGGTGGTTGTGGGATTCAAGCCTATGACTATGAAGCCTTTTGGTTCATAACTCAGTGCTTTAACCTCTACGCTATTTTGCAGACCCTATCAAGGGAGTCACCTTTTTTTTTTTTTTTTTTTTTTTTAGTAATTGTTTGGGTCATAGTGTAAACAGTATAGCAAGTGAAAACAGGAAGGGCATGGTGAAACCATGAAAATAGTGACTGCATAATTCTTGTATGTCCTTGATAAGGCAGTACAGAAGTCCACTCATCTAGAGATCAAAGCCATGACCTTTTGCTTGTAAAACCAAGACACATCCAGTGCATCACCTGAGAGCATGGTTAACTAGCTGGTCTAATCTTTAAGAGCATGTAGGTTGGCAATAAGTGTATATAACATAGTACGTTTTAAGGAGAATGGGCTGCTTGCTGTTAGAAGCATGAGTATAATGACAGCACAATATTTGAGTATTGCTTATTTATTATTTGAAAAGAATTCTGGGCAGCCTGGGTTCAAATCTTAGCCAGTGAACTGATTTGTTTGCATTCCTTCTGTTTCTCTGGGTTCCACTAAAGATGCGAATGCTTTGTGTTAGAGTCAGCTTCATTGCCTGCATTTTGATAATCAATCCACTTCCCTATCTGCAGTTTATCGGCACCACACACTAGAGGATGCCCAATCTTCACGTTTATATCTATCTATCTATCTATCTATCTATCTATCTATCTATATGTCTCTCTCTCTCTCTCTCTCTCTCTCTATATATATATATGTATATGTATCTATATATATAAAGGATACGCAAACCCCTACTGGAAATACTGTTGATATTTTTTGGTCGAGTGCCAATTGACCTGATAACATCATGAGTGGTGAAGCCACAAGTAATATTATTCTGTCAACTGTCATGAGAACAAAAAATAACAACAATATTTCCAGTAGAGGGGATACGCATTCCATTTATGCCATACCTCCAAAAAAGTGAAAAAAAAAAAGCAAATTCTTGAAATTTTTTGCTGATTATAAAAAATGTAAAATAAATCTATAAATGAAACAATACTCATTTTGTAGATATTTTTGTGCTGAACAACTTTCATGCTCATAGTACCATGCTATCATTTTTCATTTTAAAGTTATTCACATTTGTTTGTCGAAAAAGTAAAATAAAATTTAATTTTCTGCTTTTTTTTGCTTATTATATAAAAACTAAAAGTCAGACTTAAATGAAACACCACTCATTTTGTAGATATTTGTGTGCTGAACAACTTTCGTGCTCACAGTACCCTGCTATCATTTTCCATTTTAAAGTTTTTCACATTTGTTTGTCGAAAAAAGTGGAAAGAAATGCATTGTTTGCTGTTTTTCAATTAATTATATAAAAAATAAAAGTTGGCCATAAATGAAACATCACTCATTTTGTAGATATTTTTGTGCTGAACAACTTTCGTGCTCACAGTACCATGCTATCATTTTTCGTTTTAAAGTTATTCGCATTTGAATACACTTACTACTGTTACTGAGGCCAAATATGCAAATGAGTTTTGAATGAGCGAATCTCTACCTATTGTGTGGATAAATTTACCTATGGTGAGGATAAATGTGATATTCTCACTGTAGGTCTGACCACTGAGAATATTGAAAATATTTGCCTTTTTATCCTCACAGGTATGGCATAAATATATATACATATATATATATATATATATATATATATATATATTAGATAAACCACTCTGAGGTGTATGGTGGCTCTGATATACACGCGCTTGGTGGCGTTATTCGCATGGGCATGAACCGAATCGTCAACCACCCAAGGCGTGCATATATCAGAGCGCGACCGCACACCTCAGAGTGATTTATCTAGCTTATAAAATGTCAAAATTGTTTTGGAGGGGGGTAAAATTTTAGGTGTGTGGTCGTGCTCTGATATATGCTCAGTCATATGGTGGTGCTCATCCAATAAAAGAGCAGCAATTTCCCTACCCATTTTATAAATATATATATATAGATCTATTTCTTCCATGGTGGCTGGAGATACGTGCAGACTGGAGGTGGTGTCGGCACCCATCTCCAGCCACCCATCCAAAGCACCGTACCCCGATATCTGGCAGCTCCCACTTTTCCCCCACGGATTACCCTCTGTGGCGGGGTGGCACAGTGAGGAGCCCCACAAGCTCAACTCAAGTCTACCAGGATTCAGTTCGAGGAGCACCATTCAAGGTCGGGGCCTGTGGTGGGTGGCTGCTTCATCCTGATCAACTGGCAGGACCACTTTTCTCATTTGAACCCCTTACATGTGAGGGGTGTGCAATGACATCAGTGGAGGGAGCGCACATGCATCCACACAAGCTCCTCTTGATGCCTGCCCCATCTCAGCCCCTTCTTTGCAGCATCAGCGCACTGCCTCCCAGCCTCCATTAGGGGCCAGAAGCACGCCGACCTCTGAAGTCACCCCTCCTGGAGAGGGAGAGAAATCCCTCGAATGCTCAATCCCTCTCCACCCCTGCCATCCTCTAGCTGCTCATGCCCATTCCCGATAATGGGTCACCAGCATGGTGTGAGGAAAGGCATCCAGTGCCTCAGCACCACCGGGCCAGTCACTTAATTTATATGTAATCAATATTCTAGGCAAGAAATTTTGTTAATGCATCAGTTAGGGTTAATACGACAAAAGTGGGGAAATGAGATGTGAGGGTCGAGCCCCTAGCCTCCACTACCCCATCCCCCCATCCTCCACAGTCCAACAGACATTGGGGTATGCCAGAGGATCACAAGGCCCAGCTCTCACCCCATTCCATGTTTAAACAGGTTGACATGCTACAGTAGAAGAGAGTTGAGGGAGTTAGGCTTCCCGATCCCCTGAGCACACCCCACCATCTGTCGGTCTGTGGAGGACAAGGGATGGGGTGTTGGGGGAGATGGCGCTCTATCCTAATATCTCATTTCCTCACTTTTGTCAGCTTAACCCTAGCTGATGCATTAACAAAGTTGTTTTTGTATTGAAATTCCTTACTTTTTGAGAAAGTGAAATATAACTAGTAAAGAGCATGTGTTGGTGGACTCTGCACTCTCACCAAATTGCTAATTTCTGCATAACTATATGCATCTGTGGGAGTATGGGCCCTCTGAGCTCTGTGCTACCCCTCACAAATACAAGTCCAAAGCTGTACAGCAGCCATATAGGGCAAGGAAATGTGCCACTAATGTGCCAATATCTCTGCAACCATAGCAGCTACAAAAACAATTCAAATGTCATTGTAATGACAACGAGACCTCCACGCATGACGAGTTGAAGAAACCTCTATTTCGCATCATTTCTGAGTTAGAGGTGCCACGGTGGCCATAATTCAACGGACGTATGTAACTCGGGCATTTTTAGAATTCTTTCCACCCAATTTTCAACATGGTATTTTGAGGAACCCACGTCATGAACAATGCCACTGCCATTTCATTAATCTGTCTCAAAAGTTGAGTTTGTACAGCGAATGCGCTAATCAGTGCCACAGGTGCAAAATCATGTTTTGGGCAGGATGTAAAAAAAGACAGCAGTATAATATTGATGAGCAGGTGTGGAAAAGGGTAATGCTGAAAACCAGGAGGGAAAATATGGAAACCAGGCAAAGTTACGAGTGTGTGTAGAAACTGCACAACACACATTTGTAACCTAGTCATTTTTTTTGGAATTTGTTAACCAAATTTTCAACATGAGCTTTTTGGGAAATCCCTTCATGAACACTGGCACTGTGATTTTGTTAATCCATCCCGGAAGTTGATTTCGCACAGTGATGCACCATTCTGCGGCAGAGGTGCGAAAACATACTTCCAGCAGGATGTGAGAAATGACAGCTATACTGTTCATGAGGAGGTGTGAAAAATGGCAATGTTGAAAATCTGGAGTGAAAATATTAAAAATTGGCATAGTTACGAGCATGCGTAGAAACTGCAAAATGCATGCTTGTAACACGGCCATTTTTGGAATTTTTTGCACCAAATTTTCAACATTGGCTTCTTGGGATCCCCCTCATCAAGACCAGGACTGTAATTTCGTTAATCAGTTCTGAAAGGTTATTTTATGTCCTGAACGTTGATTCCCTGCAGCGACCATGAAATCACCATTCTAGATTGAGAAACGAGATGACAGTAGCATTGTTCATGAGGTGGGGTCCAATACCACCCTATGGCTAACAAGAGGTGATATTGAAGGTGGAGCTTACATTAAGTGATATTGTAGGCGGGGCTTATATTGGGTGATATTGGAGGCAGGGATAACATGGGGTGAAATTGGTGACAGGACTTACAAGGGGTGATATTGGAGGCGAGGCTTGCATTCTATGTTGCAAAATCAGATGCTCTGACACATGCAGTTGCTGGTTCAGGGAACAATGAACATCTGGTGGTTGTGGAATTCAAACCTATGACTATGAGTTTTTTTGGTTCATAATTCAGTGCTTTAACCTCTACGCTATTTTGCAGACCAGATCAACAAGCCCCCCCCTTTTTTTTTTTGTAGTAATTGTTGGGGTCGTAGTATAAACAGTATAGCAAGTGAAAACAGGAAGGGGATGGTGAAACCATAATTGTGTTCGGAGTTTTGTCTACGGAGCTGCACCACGAGTCGTGAGGGCTGGAAGAGCCTTCCCTCCCCTGGACCTGACTTGGGGATCACCCCCCACCCCCCAGACTGCCGTAGTTTCATTGGTTTCATCTACGGAGCTGCACTGCGGGTCGTGAGGGCTGGAAGATCCTGACCTCTCCTGGACCTGACTCGGGGATCACCCACCCCCTGGACTGCCGTAGGTACGCATTCAAAGGGCACAGGAGCAGCGCCAGGCTCTTTCACAAGGTGTGTTGTTTTGGCGCTAAACCCCATTTTGAAACCTGGATTTGAACAAAGGACCTTGAGATTCCAAAACCTCACATGCACCTTAAGAGTCGGCGCAGCACTGAAGATAGCTTTTTTCATGTATTTCTCTGCCGCATATATATACAGTTCTTTGTGTTTAATCAAGTTGCCTTAAGAGTATTTCACAGTTAATGTGATCCTACAGCTGCCTGTACTGTAAATTAATCAAGTAGTCCTTAACAGTAATTTCCACAGCTAGAGATATCCTACAGTTACCTTAATTGAAATAACTCAAGCTTCCTTAAGAATTAACTAATAGATAGGGTAGATCTACAGTTGCCTTATTTGAAGTTAATCTAGTCTCCTTAAGGGTAATTGCACAGCCGGTGAAATCCTACAGTTGCCTCAGTAGAAAGTTAATCTAGTTTCCACAGCCAATGAAATCCTACAGTCACTTTTATATTTTACAAAAAATAAGCACTTTACCGCTTGATTATTTCCCGTAGCATTTGCCTGTCTGAACGCAATGTACAGCAGCCTACAACTGCAGGGAACAGATTTGAACTGATTTGGCTCCCACTTTAGAAACTGTGCAAGCAGAATTACTTTTTGACCATCAGATAATCCAGCAACCCTAAAAATCTCAGTAACCTTATCTTTTGTCCTTACCTTAGCCCTGCCTTTGAATCCAACATTTATAATCTTCCCCTCTCTCCTCAGTTTCAGGGGTTTCATCTACGGAGCTGCACTGCAGGTTGTGGAGGCTGGAAGAGCCTGCCCTGCCCTGGACCTGACTCGGGGATTGCCCCCCACCCCCGGGACTGCTGTAGGTACGCATTCAAAGGGTACAGGAGCAGAGCCAGGCTCTTTCACAAGGCGTGTTGTTTTGCCCCGCTGCCCCCATCACCACCCTTGGTCAGCTCTCCGTTTTATACACATAGTCACGTGTGGTGCAGAACCAATCGGCTCACTTTTCCACCAGCAGGTTATATTCCTTGAACACTAGGGGGATCCTGCCTGCAAACACTTATCTCCCTTCCTTCATCCCATGCACAAAGATGTCCCTAGTAGTACTCTGGATACTTGCTTTACTCCTCACGATCCTATCCGCCCTCTGCAAAGAATCTCTCCAGCACCACTGTAAGTGGACACCTGCCAGAATCTTAGCCTCCTCGGGCACACCACCCCATTGCTTATAGCCCGACCATCTTTTTACCGCTCTCCACTAACATATCTCACATGCTGTACCACCCTACTGCCCCCCCACCCACCACCGACGCCCACCCCCTACCCCCTGTACACTGTGGTAGGTGGTCCCTCACTATCCTAGCCATTTCTGCCCTTAACTCCCTACCCATCCCCGGCACTGCCCCTCAGGATCCTTGCATCTGCACAAGCGCCACTACCACAGCCACTGTAGTCCTTTTCTCCGTCTCATCACCTTACTCCTCATGCTCTCTGGGAATGTCCACCCTAACCCTGGACCGGGA
Source organism: Neoceratodus forsteri (assembly GCA_016271365.2). Lineage (NCBI taxonomy): Eukaryota > Metazoa > Chordata > Ceratodontiformes > Ceratodontidae > Neoceratodus > Neoceratodus forsteri. The sequence goes on from CM057456.1 coordinate 1,877,888,215, forward strand.
CCCGCTACCCCACCATTGTCCCCTACTGGACATGGCCTCCGCATTGCCTCTATGAATATCTGCAGTCTCTCAAGGAAGACTGCTGCACTCCAATATTGGGTCTCACAGCACACGCCCGACATTCTTGCAATAGTGGAGACTTGGCTCTCCCAATCAACTCCAGACTCTGCTGTCTCCCTCCCCGGCTTCACCTCTTCAGATAAGATCATGTGGGTAAGCGTGGCGGCGGGTGTGCTGTCTACCTGCGTGACTCCCTCCTGGGTCATGTTCTACCTAACCCCAAACTTGACCACAGGGCCCAAGCCATCACCCTAAAAATCTCCCCGCACCCGGGCCGTGGCCCGCTTTACCTCACAACCACCTACATACCCCCACGGGCACAAAGTTTAGCTATCCGCTCTTTCACTGACTATCTCTCCACCCTGCCACATAAGGCTGAACAGCTTGTACTAGGAGACCTCAACATCTACTGGCTTGGCTCCACTTCAGCACACATTAAGGACAACTTCACAGCCCTTGACCTATCCCAATTGGTCACTCGGCTCACCAGATTTAACCAATCTAGTGGGACCAGCTCCCTCCTAGATATAGTACTCTCAAACCGACCACACAAAAACAAGTCCGTTAATGTTCTAGCAGACTCTCTTAGTGACCACTCACCAATTCTCTATTTCTGGTCCTCCCCCATGCTCAATCCTGTGTACAATGCCACCCCCTGTCACCGCTTCCACCCTGGGGGCCTTAATAAGCTAAAGCGGTACCTTGCCCAGCTCGACTGGTCCCCGATCTCCCTCACAACGGATACAGATACTGCTCTAGCCTTCCTCACCAGTGTCTTCTGCAAGGCCTGTGACATCTTTGCCCCTGTCACCAATACTCGCTCCAAGAGGCAAAATGCTGCCTAGATTTCCCCCTCTCTGATCCAGCAACTGAAGCAGCAGTATAACCTATGGCACATTGCAGTTGAGTCCAGCAGGACAGCAGACAGGCAAGCCTATAAAGCCGCTCTCAACCGATGCGCCTGGGCCATAAGACAAGCCAAGGCCAGCTACTATCAAACTGCCTTGACCTCATCCTGGGGTTCTGCCCAAGCTTTCTGGGATAACATAAAGGAGCTCAATGGGAAGACCCGCTCTCCCTCCCCCTCTCAGATGGTTATTAACGGCACAATTAATACTGGCCAACCACGTATTGTGGACTGCCTCAACACAACATTTTCTGACCTAAGTGCAGTTCTTCCTACCCACTTCTTTGACCCTATCCTTACATCCAGCCACCCAGCTATTTCCCAACCCCCATTTCTCTTCAGGATCATCTCTCCCCATGACACCAAACCACTCCTCCTAAATGCCCTCTCCTCCCACAACCTGAGCGGTGACCCCCTTGACTCTAGGATACTCCGCCTAACACTTGATGTCATGTTAGCCCCCCTCACAGATCTTCGTAAACGATCCTTATGCCTTGGCCAATTCCCAAGTGCATGGAAATTGGCTGAAATTACCCCTATCCAAAAAAATGGAGACCGCACATTACCAAACAATTACAGACCTATCTCCATCCTCCCCCCCCAAAGCCCTGGAGAAAATAGTATCCACCCAACTCATGGATTACCTATCTAAATACAACATACCATGCCCACAGCAGCATGGTTTCCGCCCTGGTCACAGCACCTCTACAGCCCTTTTGGAGTTCTCCCACCAAATACACTCTGCACTTGATGCTTGGGAGATCGCTGGGGCAGTGTTCATTGACCTATCTAAGGCCTTTGACACTGTGTGTCACCCACTAATGCTTGACTCCCTTCGTCAGCTGGGACTCTCATCTGGCCCTCTGGCCTGGTTCTTCAGCTACCTCCGGGATAGATCCCAACGGGTCAAATTAAATGGTATGCTATCAAAAGCCCTACCTGTATGCTCTGGGATCCCTCAAGGCTCCATCCTGGGCCCAACATTGTTCAGTCTTTTTCTAAACCCCCCCTCCCCAGCTCCTGCACAGGCAAAATGCTTCTATAAGCCAACGACGCAGCCCTCGTCGCCTCACACCCCGACCCACTCACACTCCAGAGCTCCCTGCAACTCACCTTCAGTCAAGCTGAAAAGTGGTTCCTCGACCATCATCTGGTTCTGAACCTCAAGAAGATGAAATCTATGATTTTTGCACACCGCTAAAGCAACTCCAGAAATGCTCTCCTTCACATCATCCCCAGTACTTTCCACCCCCTTGAACAGGTATCAACATACAAATACCTGGGCATCACCTTTGACTCGGCTTTCTCCTTCCATGCCCATCTTAACGCTTTGTCCTCAGCCATGAATGCCCAGATTGGACTCCTCTACCACCACAAAGACTGCCTCATGGAGTTTGCCCTGCAGCTGGCTATCACTTCATCCATTCTGTCATTGGTGGATTATGGACTCCCTACCTATACAGCTGCCGACCCCACTGCCCTCACCGAAGTCCAGACCTCTATCAACAAAGCCTGTAGGCTCCTGACCGGTGCCCACAGCAGAACTCACACATGCCAGCTCTACTCCACCTCTAACACACTCACATTTGAAGAACGCCTACAATACCACACCTGTATACTGGCAAAAAAGGCTCTACTTGGGCTTTGCACCACAGGTATCACTACACCCCTTCAACAGGCCTCACATTCGGTCATCACCCGCAATACTAGCAAAGCCACCTTCCAGGTGCCTAGAGCTAGGACCTCGCTCACCCAAAGGTCTTTTCACTACAGAGCACCTTCCTGGTATAACTCCCTCCCCACGCACATTACAAACATCCCCAAAATCGGCCCCTTCAAAATAGCCCTACGCAAACACCTCACTAACACTCGGAGCTGTAAATGTCCATTATAGTGCTTTCCTAGAGCATCCTCTGAACCAATCTGTCTCTTTAGTACTACGTATGTTCTAGCTTACTTAGAATTGCTTGTTGTAGTCCGTACACCACGCACAGTACCCTGCATGTGCCACTGGGACACTAAACAGCTTAGTTTTATTTGCTCTACTGTATCTCACCTATTTTGGTCACTGAAATGCCTTGCTTGTATACTCCTTTGTATCTCACCTATACTGTTCTCCAATGTCTTCCCTCACAAATATGTTGCCCCCCCTCCCTGTGATGAGGTATCTTTGTAAATGAGTCTTTGACTCAAAGGTTTGTAAATCCGATTTATGAATTAAATAAGTAAATAAATAGTTACTGCATAATTCTTACGTGTCCTTGATAAGGCATTACAGAAGTGCACTCATCTAGAGAACAAAGCCCTGACCTTTTGCTTGTAAAGCCAAGACACATCCAGTGCACCACTCTGAGAGCATGGTTAACTAGCTGGTCCAGTCTTTAAGAGCATGTAGTTTGGTAATAAGTGTATATAATATAGTATGTTTTAAGGGGAATGGGCTACTTGCTGTTAGAAGCATGAGTGTAATGACAGCACAGTATTTGAGTATTGCTCATTAATTATTTGAGCAGAATTCTGGGTAGCCTGGGTTCAAATCTTAGCCAGTGCACTGATTTGTTTTTATTTCTTTTGTTTCTCTGGGTTCCACTAAACATGTGTACACTTTGTATTAGAGTCAGCTTGATTGCCTGCATTTTTTTAATCAATCCACTTCCCCATCTGCAGTTTATCAGCACCACACACTAGAGGGTGCCCGATCTTCATGATATATATATATATATATATATATATAACACACACACACACACATATATATATATATATATATATATATATATATATATATATATATGTGTGTGTTTGTATGAATGTATATATATAATTTTGATCTATTCCTTCCCTGGTGGCTGGAAATGGGTGCAGACCGGGGGTCGTGTTGACACCCACCTCCAGCCACCCATCCAGCACCATAACCCGACATCTGGCAGCTCTTACTCTTCCCCCACATATTACCCCCATGGTGGGGTGGCACGGTGAGGAGCCCCGCTAGCTCAACTCAACTCTACCAGGATCCAGTTTGGGGAGTGACATTCAAAGTCGAGGCCTGCGGCGGGTGGCTGGTTCATCCTGTTCAACTGGCAGGACCATTTTTCTCATTTGAACCTCTTACATGTGAGGGGTGTGCAATGACACCAGTGGAGGGAGCACACATACGTCCACACAAGCTGTTCTGGGTGCCTGCTCCATCTCAGCCCCTTCTTTGCAGAATCAGCACACTACCCCTCAGTCTCCATTAATGGCCAGAAGCATGCCAACCACTGGAGTTACCCCTCCCAGAGAGGGAGATGGAGAGTAGTCCCTCAGATGCTCGATCCCTCTCTACTCCTGCATCCTCTGGCTACCCATGCCCGTTCTCGAACACGGGTCACCGACGTGGCACGAGGTAAGGCATTCAGTGCCTCAGCCCTCAGCACCATCAGGCTGGTCACACGATTTAAATATAATTGATAATTATTGCAAAAAACATTGTTAATGCATCAGTTAGGTTTAAACTGAAAAAAGAGTGGAAATAAGATGTGAGTGTAGAGCCCCTAACCCCCACTACCCCATCCTCCCATCCTCCACAGACTGACAAATGCCGGGGTATGCCACGGGATCACGAGGCCCAACTCTCACCCCATTCCATGTGTAAACATGTTGACATGCTACAGTAAAAGAGAATGGGGGAAGAGTTAGGCCTCCTGACCCCCTGGGCACACCCCGCCATCTGTCGGTCTGTGGAGAAGGGAGGAGTGTTGAGGAGATGGGGCTCTATCTTACTATCTCATTTCCTCACTTTTGTCAGTTTAACCCTAGCTGATGCATTAGAAAAGTTTTTTTGTAATGAATTTCCTTACTTTTTGAAAAAGTGTAATATAACTAGTAAAGAGCATGTGTTGGTGGACTCTGTGCTCCCACCAAGTTGCTCATTTCTGCATAACTATGTGCATCTATGGGATTATGGGCCCTCTGGACTCTGTGCTGCCCCTCACAAATACAAGTATGGAGCTGTACAGCAGACATATAGGGCAATGAACCATGCCACTAACATGCCAATATCTCAGCAACCGTAGCAGCTACAAAAACTATTCAAATGTCATTGTAATGACAGTGAGACCTCCACACGCGATGAAGACGAAGAAACCTCTACTTTGCATGGTTTTTGAGTTAGAGGCACCACTGTGGCCACAATTCAATGGACGCATGTAATTCTGGCATTTTTATACTTCTTTCCACCCAATTTTCATCATGGTATTTTGAGGACCACACGTCATGAACAATGTCACTGCCATTTCATTAATCTGTCCCAAAAGTTGAGTTCATACAGCGAATGCGCCATTCTGTGCCACAGGTGCAAAATCATGTTTTGAGCAGAATGTAAAAAATGACAGCTGTATAGTGCTGATGAGGAGGTGTGGAAAAGGGTAATTTTGAAAACCATGAGGGAAAATATGGAAAACTGGCAAAGTTATGAGCGTGCGTAGAGACTGCGCAACACACGTTCATAACCTGGTCATTTTTTGGAATTTGTTAACCAGATTTTCAATATAAGCGTTTTGAGAAATCACTTGATGAACACTGGCACTGTGATTTTGTTAATCCATCCCGGAAGTTGATTCCGCACAGTGATGCGCCATTGTGCAGCAGAGGTGCGAAAACACACTTCCAGCAGGATGTGAGAAATAACATCTACATGTTCATGAGGAGGTGTGAAAAAAAGGCAATGTTGAAAATCTTTAGTGAAAATATTAAAAATTGGTGAAGTTACAAGCATGCGTAGAAACTGCGAATCGCATGCTTATGACATGGCCATTTCTGGAATTTTTTGCACCAGATTTTCAACATTGGCTTCTTGGGACCTCCCCTCCTCAAGACCAGGATTGTAATTTTATTAATCAGTTCTGCAAGGTGATTTTATGTCCCAAATGTTGATTTCCTACAGTGACCTTGAAATCACCTTTCTGGATTGAGAAACGAGATGGCAGTAGCATTGTTTAGGAGGTGGGGTCCAATACCACCCTATGGCTAACATCTGGTGATACTGGAGGTGGGGTTACTTGGGTTGATATTGGAGGCGGGGTTACATGTGGTGATATTGGAGACGGGGCTTACATTGGGTGATATTGTAGGCAGGGCTTGCATGGGGTGATATTGTAGGTGGAGCTTACATGGAGTGATATTGGAGGCGGGGCTTGCATGCTGACTGTGTGGCAAAATCAGATGCACTGACACATGCAGTTGCTGGTTCAGGGAACAATGTACATCTGGTGGTTGTGGGATTCAAACCTATGATTATGAGGTCATTTGGTTATTAACTCAGTGCTTTAACCTCAGTGCTATTTTGTAGATCCTATCAAGAGGACACCTTTTTTTCTGTAATTGTTTGGGTTGTAGTATAAACAGTATAGCAAGTGAAAACAGGAAGGGGATGGTGAAACCATGATAATAGTGACTGCATAATTCTTGCATGTCCTTGATAAGGCAGTGCAGAAGTGCACTCATCTAGAGATCAAAGCCCTGACTTTTTGCTTGTAAAGCCAAGACACATCCAGTGCACCACCTGAGGGCATGGTTATCTAACTGGTCTAGTCTTTAAGAGCATGTAGTTCAGCAATAAGTGCATATAGCATAGTAAGTTTTAAGGGGAATTGTATGCTTGCTATTAGAAACATGACTATAATGACAGCACAATATTTGAGCATTGCTCATTTATTATTTGAACAGAATTATGGGTAGCCTCTGTTCAAATCTTAGACAATGCACTGATTTGTTTTTATCTCTTCTGTTTCTCTGGTTCCACTAAAGATGCAAATACTTTGTATTAGAGTCAGCTTGATTGCCTGCATTTTTTTAATCAATCCACTTCCCCATCTGCAGTTTATTGGCACCACACACTAGAGGATGTGCAATCTTCACATTTTATATACATGTATATATATATATATATTTTTTTTTTTCATGGCAAAAACTCCATTTAATGCATCAGTTAGGGTTGTTCCACAGTGACAGGCGTGAGGAAATTCAATGTTAGGGTTGAAAGCCCCCCTTGCACCCTGCACCCTACCCCCAACCGGCATCGGGGTGTGCGTTGGGGTCATCAGCTAACTCTCACCCCATTCCATGTGTAAACAAGCTGAGGTGGTGAAGTATGGGAGAATGGGGGTGAGTTGAGACCACGACCACCCCAACACCCGATGCCAGTTGGGGGTGTGGGGGTTGAAGGGTGGGCTTTCAACCTAACACAGAATTCCCTTGCTTTTGTCACTGTGGAACAACCCTAACTGATGCATTAAATGGAGTTTTTTATCGAATATATATATATATATATATATATATATATATATATATATATATATATATTTATATATATATATATATACAGATACAAACATTTACAGTCAGGTTCTGTGGAAAACCATGATGGTGCAAGGTACATTAACTTACCAAGGGTAGTATGAGTGTACACACAGAGCGCATCCTTCCTGTTGGGGTCAACGCAGCAGACTTAGGGCATCCAACAGCATCATCACATCATCATGGTTAATTCAATGGTCGGGTCATCCTTCTAGCACATCATTTGGCAAGACACTGTGCATCAGCCCAGTCAGGTCAAGAAGCATTACATGAAATTCCAACAGCAGCAGCAGGTGACATATTTCTTATTAGAGTGTGTGCAAGCATGACTGAGTGTGGTATGAATTAATGGAGACTTTTCATTCCATTTTATGCTCTCATTTCTATTCATCTGGTGTCAGGAATTTTCTGGACATTAGAAGGCAGCAGCAATTTGTGGGTACACAATTCTGGGGACTGGGTGCACTGCATGCATGACTGAGTGTGGCATGAGTTAATGGAGACATTTTATTCTATTTTATGCTCTCATTTCTATTCATCTGGAATCAGGAATTTTTGCAACATAAGACAACATCTCATGATTTGTATGAACACTGGCCAAAAACATTCTACAGAAAATAAGCTAAAAAGGTAGTGTCCTTCCCTTCCTTGCTATATTCTGACTTAACAATCCCTGTTTCCAAAAATAAATTATTTTAGTGGTCTCAGTAATGTTATATTTCTGTCTTGCTGTGTGTGTGTGTGTGGAAAAGCAGGATTGAGCAGTGCAATAATCTACTAAACATCATGTGCACATTACCCAGCCCCCTGAAAACATATATGATAGCTGACTTGTTCCACTGTTGATGGTATAATGAATAAAGAATGTAAGTTTTTATTTGTACCATCATGAACAGCGGACCAACTTATATAATATGTTTTCAGGGGGCTCAGTGGGCAGTGTGCACCTGACAGTGCACACATGCTGTTTAGCAGATTATTGCACTGCTCGCTCCTGCTTTTCAACAAACAAACCACCACAACAGAAAGGAAACATTACTCAGCCACAAAAAACATTTCATGGTAAATAGATACAGTATTATTAAGTAGGAATATAACAGGGCCACCAGAAACATGCTGCACTGACACTGTGGATGGGTTCTGGTAGAGAGTAGCTAGCTCCAAAAGTGCAAGACAAAACCAGAAAGCCAGCACTCTAGACAAATACATGCCAAGAAAAAATGTTCATTGCTAATGCAACTTTATTGATGGCAAAACAAGCCACACACAAATGACCCCTGCACTTCAGTGCTTAGGCCTTCATTGGGGGCCCCCTAATGAAGGCCTAACAGCCGAAGCGCAAGGTTCATTTGTGTGCCTTGTTTTGCTATAAATACATTTGCATTAACAGTGAACATTTTTTATTGGCATTTATTCATCTGGAGTGCTGGTGTTCTGGTTTTGTTAAGTAGGGGAATATAATGAGGACAAGGACACCACTTTTGTACTTTATTTCAGCTGTGTTTGGGCATGGTTCTTACCATATATGGGAGGTAAACACAGTTATGTGAAAGAAAGATGGAGTACACACTTAACATTATTATACACGTAATGGTGCACAATGGGGGGGGGAGACCAACAACAGTAGAAGTGGATAGTGACCTGTGTCAGATGATAAAGGTATGCAAGAGAAATGTCAGAAGGAAGTAAGGAGGGCTGGGGGACAGGGTATACTGGGATGCATTGGGAGCCATCACATTAAAATGAAGTAAAAAAATGGCCGTACAAAGGAGGGGAACTAAAATGTTGAAGTGTATGCACCAGAATGAAGCCAGACGAAGGTACACTAAAGGACATTACATATAAAGGGGGAAGGGGTGCATGATAGAAACTATCAAGTACCAAAGGGAATCAACAAGAGGGTAGCCTCATCCAGAAAAAAAGACGTACACAAAAAAGGGATCAACATTTGAAGATAGAGGGGGGATGGATCGGCGCAACATCGGGAACTATTTTTTCACACAGAGGGTGGAGGGTTCAAGGACAAACTAAAACTAATAATCAGTGTTGTGATGGGACAGCAGCAGTTGTAGCATCCCCATAATCTGTAGTTAGTGCCCCTCAATTCGATCCAACTGCTGCTCAACATTGTCCAGCTGGTTGTTAGCAGCCTCCAACTCACTCCACAGCATGCACAAATCAGCCTATGTGGCAGGCAGTTGGAGAGAGTTGCCACAGTCACCAGGAAGTGCTGCAGGTTGTGGTGGTGGAGCAGCCGGTTCATCCATGGCCTTCCCCCACTTCACACCACACACAAGTGGACACCGTGCTGCACCCTCTTCCCCAGCAGGGCCAGCAGGTGCATTATTGCCCTGTTCTGCAACCTTGGCATGCCACTCTACATAGTGGTGGTTGTACAGGTGGGTGCGCTGACCCCCTGTGCCAAGGTGACTTCTTTTGGAGCCATGGTGCACCTTCACACCACACAAATTACATTTTACTACACTGCTGTCCCCAGGCAGTGTAGTAAAAAACTCCCATACTAATGAGGTGCAGGGAAGACCAGACACAGGATGGGGGGTGCCCAGGTATTGTTGAAGCCAGGGACTGCTGCTACGCAATTGGGGCCGGGGGTGCAGATACCTGCTGCTGCAGCTGCTATGGCTCCACATCCTCCCCTGACTTCCTGCTGCTGCTGAGCCACTGACATTGGGGCCATTGCAGGTGCTGGCACTGAGGGGCACTGGTAGGTGCCACAGGAGGTGGTGGTTCCATGGCACCAACTCCACTATCTCTTGCTTCGGAGGCGGAACACTCAAGATGGTGCTCTGGTCCAAACACAGCCTGCCACCATGTGTGCATACACCCACTCGATCTCTGCTACATTGCCAAAAACCACCTAGTTTCTCCCCCTCCACTCTGGTCTCTCTCTCTTTTGCTCTCACAAGACACACACACACACACACACACACAAAAAAACAATCAACAATTAAGAAATACTAAACTGAAATACTACACAAACACAAATCCAGACAACAAATATGCAAAAATAATCACCTAATTAGTAAAAAATTAAAAGGTTTATGGTAGTTTTACACAAGATTTTCCTCTCTGACTAAGCAGCACACAACCTCTTTCTCCTACTACAAAGCAAAAGTGAAACTCTCTTTCAAGCATGAGTCACTTCCTGCCTGCCTGCCTGAAGCATGTAACCTACACTGTGTAAGCCATGTGATGTGTGTGGGCTGCCTGTGAATTCTTACTCCATCTTAAAGCAAAGCAAGGGAGAGTGAGCAACGTGAAGTTATAATTACAACACGAAGTGAGGGCTTTAAATGGGCACTTTGTGTTGCAGAATGGCAACATGAAGTGGGCCACTTCAAGTCTACTTCGTGGATGGAATTTAACTTTGCTGCATCTCTAGTTGTGTCAGTGATTGAAAGTGGTGTGCATTTTGTCAATTTTGGCTTGGATCCCAACAGCATACATTTTGTTTTATTGCTATTTAGCAATATATGATGTTTTATAAGTCGATGATATAAGATACAAATATCAATGTTAAGTGTCTGGCTTATTTCATTTACAGAAGAGAAGCTGGAATATATTATAATATCATCTACCTACAAAATGGTATCTGTGTTTGTTAATATAGTTGGTATAGTATTGACAAACAAAGAAAACAATAAGTTATGGAGGTAGCTGCGTAATCCTGTGTCCCCATCCCTGAGGATGCTGGCACATAGGACCGAGGTCCAGGCATGGAGCCATGCTGAGAACACAGCTCCAGTCACGTGCTTAACAGCACCACCCCCCTCACCACACCACACCCCGGCAGAGCGGCTCCTAACCATCCCTGGGAAAGGAGAGCTGCCGTATGGTGGCTCAATCCAACTCCTGCACTCCCCAGCCAACCTCTGACAACCTGGGCTTATTCCTGAACCTGGGTCACCAGCATAGCACGAGGTGTGGTGTCCAGCACCTCTACCCTCAGCTTCACCAGTCTGGCAAACTGGTGCTCTTTCTAATCTGAAAGAGACACCCCTCCTGCACCCTGCTTATCCCAGTGAAGTATTTGTAGGTCTCTATCATATCCCCCTCACTCTCCTCTCTTTCAGAGTGTACATTGGTGAGTGTGCGGAACTTTCAAATTCTGGCAGAACAGATTTTCATGGAATTTTTTAAATTCTGCTGAAATTCTGCCAAAATTTTGTCTGAAGCAGAATAGCAGAATTCCTTGGCAGAAAAATGCAGAATGGGTTTTCCACTACATTTCCACAGAATTCTATTAGACAGCTCTCAATATTTTCCATGGAAATGATTGTGGAATGATTTTCTGAGGAAAAATTATGTTCCATGGAATATGATTCTGCTGAACAGAGCAGGCAGAATTCCACAGAAGGACCAGTGAAACTCTTAAGAAATTCCACTGATGGAATGATAATTCTGCATTAATGCTGGCAAATTTCTCATTCCACATATCACTAGTGTGCACGCTGAGATCCCTCAGTCCCTCCTCATAGGGGTTTTCATGCAACCACAGCATCATTTTAATTGCTCTCCTCTGGACTGCCTCCACCTTGTCTATGTCCTTTCTGAGGTGCAGCCTCTAAAACCAGACACAATACTCCAAGTAGAGTCTCACCAGTGAGCAATATAGTAGCAACACCACTTCTCTCCTCCTGCTGGCAATTCCTTTCCCTATGTATCATAGCATCCCACTAGCCCTACTCACTGCTTTGTCACACTGCCCTGCAACTTTGAGGTAATATGTTATAACACCAAGGTCCATTTCTTGCTTAGTGAATGTCAATACCACCCCCTCCATCCTATACTCAGCTACTGGGTTCCTATGCCATATGTGCATGATTTTGCACTTTTGATATTGAACCCCAATTGCCATGCTCTTGACCACACCTTAAGTTTCCATTATCCCTACACATTTTCTTTATCCCCTTCTGAGTGTGCCATCCTATTACAGATTTTGGTGCCATTTTCAAAAAGCCATATCTTCCCTTCCAGTTATGTGCAATGTTGCTTATGAAGACACTGTAAAGGACTGTTCCTAGTGCCATGCCTTGTGGCACCCTGCTGGTCACTCTCCCATCATTATAATAGTGCCATTAACCAGCACCCTCTGTCTCATATCCGTTAACCAGTTTCTAACCCAATTCACCACTTTGGACATTACCCCTAGGCTGCTCAGTTTCCTTATCAGTCTCTTGTGTGGCATAGTTGAAGGCCTTGCTAAAGTCCAGATAAGGCCACATCCACTGCCCTCCCCTGATCTATTTCCCTGGTCACCCAGTTGAAGAAATCCATCAGATTCATCTGGCATGACCTTCCCCCCAATAAATCCATGCTCCCTGTGGTCTTGCAGCCCACTGGATTCAAGATACTTTAGCAAACATTCTTTTAGCAATGTTCTCATTAAGTTCCCCACCAAAGCGGAGACTGACTGGCCTTTAGTTGCTAGCCTCCTCCCTGCTGCAACTCTTATGTAGAGGGATCAGGTCTGCTGTCCTCCTATCCTCCAAAACCATTTCTGTTTCAGTAGAGATGTTGAATACGGCCATCAGTGGGGTAGTTGTCACCACCCTGAGTTCAATTACTACCTTTGGGTGTGTCCCTTCTGGTCCCATAGCTTTGTCCACTTTCAGAGCTGTCAGTCCCTTCAGGACTCTTTTCTCTAAAAATGTACTTGTGTCCATCCCTCTCCCTCCTTTTTTCCTTCTTCTCCCTGGTGGTCTGTCCACCCTCCCTCCAGTTTGAAGACTAAGTGGGCGTACCTGTTCAGAATGTCTGCTTTTTCTTGTTCCTCTTCTGTATAGCCCTCCCCTGCCATCCTCTTTATCCTTAATATCTCTCCCCTTGCCTTCCTTTTTTCACTTATGGAGCTGAGAAATGTCTATTCCTCTTTAGCTACCCCCGTGGCTCTCCTTTTCTCTGTCTGCACCTTTTCTCTCCTCACTGCCTTTCCTGCTTCCCTTTGTTTTATTTGGGCACTTCCCTGTCTTTCTCCCTTTGTTTCCTTATTCTGTACCTTCTGAATGCCACCCTTTTTGCCTCCACCACCTTGACCACTTCCCTTGTGAACCATAACAGTCTATCTTCTTTCTACTTTTACTCATTTTCTTCAAGCAGATGCTTGCTGCCTTAATTATGCCATCCCTTATTTTTATGCATTCTACTTCTACCCCCCCCCCCGGCAATCCCCATCTATGAGGCACTTTCTGAGTCAGTCTACCATATCTTTAAAATCTGCCCTCCTAAAGTCCAGGACTCTAATCCTCATGTGGTTTGCCTCTGTTCCTGTCTTAATGTTAAACCACATTTTACATTGATCACTGGTACCTAGGAGAGTGTCCACTATGATTTCTGCAATGCCGTCCCTGTTTATAAATGCCAAGTCCAGAACTGCCCCATCCCTAGTGCTTTTATTGACTAGCTGCCTGATAAATTCCCTTTGTATGTAGTCAAGGATGACCTTGCTCCTTGCTGATGCTTCAGTTGAGAGGCTCCAATCCACATCTGGTAGATTGAATTCCCCAACTAGCAGCACCTCCCCTACTTGCCATCCTGATGATGGCTTCCTCAAGTGCCTTATCCAGCTTCTCCCCCTGTGCTTGGTCTGTATATCATCCCAGTATGCATAGTGGCGCCATGGCCTTTCTTCAGGATGACCCAAAGCACCTCTAGCTATTCCTTTTCCTCCTGATGCCCCTGCACATCCATGGTCCTGATTCTCTCCCTTATATATAGTACTAACCCTCCACTCCTCCTCCCTTCCATGTCTCTCCTGAACAAAGAGTATCCCTGTAGGGCCATGTTCCAGTCGAGGTTGTCAGTGCACCACAACTCTGTCATGGCTACTAAATCTAGGCTAGCCTCCACCATGATTGCCTCCAGGTATGGAATTTTATTTCCCAGACACCTTACATTGGTGGACATGGCTCTCCATACCTTACACCCTCCCTGTCTGTTTCCCTATTTTCCTGCCTGTGCTATACCCTGTTGCTTCCTGACACACCTCTTCCCTTGTTACCTTTTCCATTTCCTTTCTCCTTTACTCCTTTCTTCTTGCTTCCCTGATTTATACCCCTTGTCCTCTGCCATCTTCTTGCATCCCTGTACCGGGGAAGTTTACTCTTTTTGGACCCTCCTTCACTGCTGCTTCATCATCTGGGGGGTACAATTGCTGCCTCCCTTAGTTCTACAGCCTTCCCAACCCCAGCTAGTTGAAATGATCATCCAAGTAGCATTTAAACTTCCAAATAAGGACTGGGGTCCTCTTCCTGAAAGATGCAGGTCATGTCTCCTATAGAGGCCCATATCTTCCCAGGTTGGCCTCCAGTCCCAGTATAGCTAAAGCCCTCTTCCATGCACCATGCCTTCAAACAATTGTTAAAAGCCCTAGTGCATTGTGTCATTTCATCTCACCAGCCATATACATGTAACACCATGACAAAAAACACTATGCCTGCCACCTACTTGATGTCGCTTTTCAGCTCCTTGAAATTTCCCTGTACTACCCCTACCCTGTCTCTTGCCAGATCATTTGTCCCTAGGTGGACAATGACATCTAACTCCCTCCCATCTCCTATTGCCCTCACGATCTTCTGGATCTCTCCATCCTGCCAAGCCAAAGCACATCAGGTAGAAGACTTGGTTTGCTGGCCAAGGCACATAGCTTCACCTGAGCTCTTTCCTTCTAAGACTGCTTGAAAGGCAGAGTAGAGAAACTTACCAGAGCAAGGGAGAAGGATTAAGACTTAGTTTGGCTAAGCAGATTTACTGTGTGGTGGTGTTTTTATTTTTTACTCACAGGGATTGCTACTGTTTGTTGCTAACATTTCATTGCTTTATTTTTCTCTGATTCAAATTGTTGTTGCTGGTATACCTTCTTCTGCATTATTACAAGGTGTGCCTACAGGTGTGTGCTAACAGATTACTGCTGTAATCTTCTGATTCAAATTGTCTTTTGCAAGGTATATCTTCTGTTACTGCTTTATTTTCTCTGGAGCAAAGTGTTTCTTACAGGGTATATCTTCTCTGAAATTATTACAGGTGGTGCTTTACAGGTTTACAGTTTTATCTAACATTAGGATAAAGCTTTCAGGGTTACTGCATTTGTTGTTGACTGATTGTTTCTGCTCTTACCTCCTTGTTCTTTCGTCCGTGGTTCTTCTTTTTAGACAGGGAAAGCCCAGCCACCCACCCATCCCCAACCACCCACACTACACTCCTTTTAATAGGGTCCACAGTTGTGACATTTCCTGTGGCAAAGCAGGAAGGAGGCGGATCAGTGGGGCCTCCACAAATGATCTCATTTACAGGGCACTAGTAATTTAACTTGTTATAACAAGTTAAACAAAGCACAATTAAACCATTACTTGCATTTTTTCCTTCTAATTACTCTGACTAGGTCACAAACCCAGCAACTTATTTGGAATGGATTTCATTAACTGCAGGTACTGTGGAACAATTTTCAGAAGGGCAGTCTTAAAGATTTGGGACACTGTCCTACATGCTGGGCCTTTGGAGATCTTAGGTCTCAGCTCCAGGCAGCATGGGCAGAGATTGCAGCTCAAATTTCATATTGAGAGAATACATTATAAGAACCACCATATTTCCCAGCATCCAACAGAAAAACCTCGACCGCAGAGGGTAGTTGGTCCAGGAGGTTGGCAGGTGGTTAGAGGAGAACAAATCAGTGCCCATCACCTCTGCTCTCCAACACATTACCTCAAAAACCATATAAACACTACAAACAGGTATCTGCCTCTATCTCTGAAATCAAATAAAGAGGCAGAAGACACTGCAGAGCAGGACACTGCAGCACAGGAGCTAGCACAAAATACTCACCAAATCAGGAACCAAAACTAAACAAGCACAAAGGAAATCCAAAAAACTTCTGATCATAGGAGACTCCATGATTAGGGGTTGATACCCATCTCCAGCCAGGGGTGATGGTCAGATGTCTCCCAGGTACATCAGCATGGAGAGACACTGACAGCGTTGCTAAATTGTTCACAAAGCAGGAAAACATTGATGTCCTAGTACACATAGGGACTAATGATCTCGCCAGCCGGTCAGTTGTGGAGACCAAGGAACACCTGACTAGGGCTGGGTGACAAACTATCATCTATTTATCCGGCATCTCCTTCTCTGAGATCCTGCCAGTCTGGGAGAAGGGCAGATGGACGGAAGGTCGAAGAAGGGAGATAGGGGAGCTAAACACGTGGCTCAAGGACTGGTGCCAGGAAAGGACACAGATTTGTAGGACAGGCAACAGTTCTGGGAGGCGAGTTCTTTAAATTTGATGGACTGCATCTGACTAAAGAGGAGTCAGTGCATTGGGGCAGAAGTTTGGCGTCTTTGCAGAATATTTAAACTAGCAAATGGGAGAGGGGTGCAGCACCCCATCACGTCGAATGGAAGAACACCCCTCCCCTCAGCTAGTGGTCAAACAGGAATTCAAGCGTGTTTGCCGTTCATTTGCATCACCAGGTAGAAAAAAGGTTTGTCTCCTCACGATGCACAGGGTAATGCCAAACTTCACCCAACAACTAACACACCAAAATCTGGCCAATGGAAAATCATGTACACAAATGCTCACAGCCTGGAAATAAGATCCCAGACCTGCAGGCAATAATGTCAGAGGCTAAACTGGACATAGTAGCAATTAGTGAGGCGTGGTTTACCAGTAACCACACTTGGGAGACTTCAGTACCTGGCTATGTATTGTTCAGAAGAGACCGAGGGTGCAAAAAGGGGAGGGTGGCCCTGTATTGTGAAAATATCAAAGCTACAGAATTCAGAATACACATAAGGAGCCAGAAGAACTGTGGGTCACCTGGAAACAGGAAATGGGACAGCCATAAGAACTGGGGTTGTCTACAGGCCCCCAGACCAGAGGGAGGACATAGACACATTACTGTTAGAAGATATACAAAACATGACAGCTAAAGGGAGGTTCTGATAATGGGAGACTTCAACATGCCAGATACAGATTGGTCAATACCAGCAGAGACATCTGCCAGAACTAGACTCATAGTGGATTCCTGTAGGGGAGGGCCTCAAACAACTGGTACAGCAACCCACAAGAGACAGGGCTATCCTAGATCTAGTACTGACTAACAAAGAGGATCACAGATCTCCAGGTAGAGGTCACCTGGGGCCAGTGACCATCACATGGTATGGTTCAATTTGGCTACTACATCTAAATCATCCCATTCCAAAGCAAAAATATGGGACTTCAGAGGACTGACTTTGATAAGATGGCCAACAGAGTTAAGCTAGCCTGGCAAAAAGAAACACAGGTGAGGAGGTACAGGCAAAGTGGGCAAGCATTAAGGATACAATACTGAAGCAACATCCATTGTGTTGGACAGAAAAGGAAGTGCAAAGAAGAAGGAAACCACTTTGGTTCTCAAATACAGTAGCAGAGAAAAGGTCAGAGCAAAGGCAGGCCTTCAGAAAATATAAGGGAACACAGCTGGATGAAGATAGGAGGCATACCAAACTGCCCTAAGGGGAAGCAGGTAAGGCAGTAAGGCAGGCAAGTCCCAAACTGAGGAAACACTAGCACGAACAGTAAAGAAGGTGACAAGACTTTCTATAGATACATTAGTGAAAGGAGAAGTCCAGGAGAGTGTGCTAAGCTAATGGGAAAGGGGCATGTGAGGAGGAGGACCCTGTAAAGGCATCTATCCTAAATAGATACTTTTGCTCAGTATTTACTGAAGAGAAGGTAGGCAGGGCCCACAGCTCAGCATCATGGACACAGGGGAGGGAGGTGAGCACTACTCCTTCACAAAGAAAGGGTCCTACAAGAGCTTGCTAAGCTCAGGGTGGATAAGGCAATGGGACCTGATGGCATACATCCCAGGGTACTTAAGGAGCTAAAGGAGGAACTAGCAGAGCCATTAGCAGAATTGTTTAGTGAGTCTCTGAGCACAGGAGGTCCCAGAGAAGACTGGAGGGCTCATGTGATCCCACTCCACAAGAGTGGTAGCAGGGGAGGAGGCGAGACTACAGCAGACCGGTCAGTCTTACCTCAGTAGTGGCAAGATTATGGAGGCACTCCTTAAGGAAAGGATAGTGCAACACCTGGAATCCATAGGGGCACAGGATCCAAGACAGCATGGGTTTACAAAGGAAGGTCCTGTCAAACTAATCTCATAGATTTCTTTGACTGGGTAACCAGGTGGTGGACCAAGGGAGCAGTTGATGTCGCCTACCTTGACTTCAGCAAAGCTTTTGACACTGTTCTACATAGAAGATTGATAAATAAGCTAGGTAGGCTCGGGTGGGTCGAAGTTGGTCAACTGGGTGGAAAACTGGTTGACTGGCAGAAAACAGAGAGTGGTGGTAAATGGTATACAGTCAGAAGAGATGCAAGTCACAAGTGTGGTACCTCAGGGATCAGTCCAAGGCCAGTCCTATTCAACATCTTCATTAGTGACCTCGCAGATGGACTAGAGGGGTGAGCTTGTCTGTTTGCAGATGACCAAGATCTGCAACAAGAGTAGATGATCCAGATGGGTGGGCAGAATGAGAAGAGATCTGGATAAACTAGCAGAATGGTCAGAAGAGTGGCAACTGGGATTTAATGCAAAGAAGTGCAAAATCACGCACATAGGGAAGAGAAACCCTGAAGCCACTTATAGGCTGGGAGGGGAGTTGCTAGCAGTCACAAGGAAGAAAGAGACTTGGGCATCATCATCACTGATGACCTAAAATCATCAAGCAGACCTCTAAAGCAGTAGGTAAGGCTAGGGGTGTTAGGTGTATTAGTAAGGGTATCACAAGTCGTAGAGGGAGTAATAATCCCTCTGTACAAGACATTGGTTAGGCCCCATCTGAGTACTGTGTGCAGTATGGAGGCCACACCTTCACAGGACATTAACCAAATTGAGGCAGTCGAGAAGGGCAACCAAAATGGTGCAGGGACTGCATCAGAAGACATATGAGGACAGATTAACAGAGCTCAATATGTATACCCTTGAGCAAAGGAGGGAGAGAGGTGATATGATCGAGACATTTAAACACCTTAAGGGCATAAACAAGGTGAAAAGAGTCTAACATGTTTAAATATAAGAAAATAGCAGGACAAGAGGACACAGCATGAGATTAGAGGGAGGCCGATTAAGGGGAATGTGAGAATTATTTTTTCACAGAAAGGTGGTAGATGCATGGAATGGCTACCACAAGAAGTGGTGGCTATGAATACAGTGCAGGGGCTTCAAACAGGCATGGGATAGGCATAAGGAGCAATACAAATGACTATGAATAGATGGGTCACTGACAGAGCAAAGGCCGATGGCACATTTATAAGGTAGAAAAAGAAATGGGCAGACTGGATGGGCCTTGCGGTCCTTATCTGCCATCAACTTCTATGTTTCTATGTTTCTATGTTTCACCTCACTCTCCCTTCCTACCCCCACTTCCAAGACTGTCTCCTAACAACAGAGCCCCTCACCAGCAAGTACATCCTCTTTGGCTGGGGGTTTCTTCCTCCCCCTTTTGGCCTTTTTTTCATAGGATCCCCACTTCCTCCCTTCCCACTGCTTAGGGTGCCTCCTCATGGCTTCCCCATCCTTCCAGTATGGTGAAGGAATTCTGCAGTGGTACAGGTTGAGGAGTGTGTGCCCTTCCTACCTACCATACCCTCCCAGAGACCACCTTGGTCAAACTGTTCTTCCTCTGTTCTAGCATCCTCTATGGAAGCAGCACCAGACTTGGTGGCCCCTGGGTGAAGTAGATGGTTCTCTGCACCCTTGCCAGTTCAGCCTGCTCTGCCCTCAACTGAGAGAGTTGAGTACAAATGGTTCAGCACCTTAGTTTCCAGAAAGTGCCCTGAAAGACTGCAGCTCCACACTGTTGCGTGACCTATTCTCATGTTCTTCCCTTCTTTTACCTTAGTGCCTGTTGAAACTTCCCTGTATCTTATTGCTTCTTGTCTATGCCCATTGAATTCCTACAGCTCTCTTTACTTGTTTGAAATTGATTTGATACCCTACCCTAGGTATGGTGTAATTTTTCCTCCTTTTTTAACCCACCGACCTGTGTCAAACTTGCTATGGGTGTCCACTACTTCTTACCCCCTTGCCTGAACCTTATTCATTACCCTACCCATGATAGGGTCTGTCCTAATTTGCCATTTCAACCCTTCTACCAGCACCTACTTTATCCTGCTGCCTACTACCCCTTACCCACTAGATGTTAACATACTACTTATATCTACCTACCCTGAAGCTGACTGTTTCAGGGTAACAGAACACAGTAATATGCTATCTCCTACCTTTGCTTGGTGTTCCTCCTGCAGAGTCCCCTGCAGACTATCTGTGGCTGCATACAGATGCCTAAGGCAGATTCTACACTCCTGCACTATTCCACTCATACACTGAGACATGAACATGATGGGACACACTGGGCTAAGGAGTCTTTTATAGTGCTCTTACTAGATACTTTATGTATGGAGTAAATTATAGTGTCATGGTAGTGCCATAGTGCCACTATAGTAAGGGTTGAGAAGGCTGTTTAATGTTAAACCCTTAGCTGTACTTTAATAGCTTCATTCACCCCCATTCAGTGGATTTGCCTGAAATTTTGTATGCACGTTCTGAGGAGCAAAGTCTCTTCAAGTGTTAAGCTTTGTTACAGTTAGATGTGTGGATTCTGAAATCTGTATAGTGTGTTTATAGGAAAAATCTTTTTTTTATCATTGCCTAGCACCTGGACAGTTTGGAATTTGGGTCTGAACATTTCAGGGTAGAAAGAACTTGACCCAGATTGGTGCCTTTCATTAGTTTGATGAAAAAATATTAATCCATTCCCAAGTTATAAGGATTTGAAATTTCAGTTCTGTACATGCTCAGTGGGGTCTTTTGGATAGATGTTTAATACCCTACTGAGCATGCTCAGAACTGAAATTTCAAATCCCTATAACTTGGGAACAGATTCATATTTTTTTCACCAGGCCACTGAACGGCACCAATATAGGGCAAACCCTTTCTACACTCAACATTCCAGACCAAAATTCAAACTGTCCATGCTATGTATATATATATATATATATATATATATATATATATATATAAAATACAAAATCACACATGCCCACACAATGCAAAGCATCATGGGCTGCATTGTGTGGGCATGCATGATTTTGTATTTTCTTGAAACTTGGCTTCCCAGCCAAATGCCCTTTGAGGTAACCCTTGCCTCAGTGTTTGCGAACAGAGGTTCTTTGTCATATATATATATATATATATATGTGTATTAATTATAGTGTCACGGTAGCACCACTGTAGCTAGAGTTGAGGAGTTCAGTTCTGTTTGAGGTTTATTGTTCAGCTTTTGGTCTTTACAAGAAATTTTCAAAACATTTAAAATACAAGGTTCACAAACAGCACCAACTTGTACAGTTATATTAAAAGTTTTAAAATACATGTACTATCTCGTTACAAGACATCACAGAATCAGCAATAGGTTCTGTTTATATAATGAATCTCTAAGGACCACTCAAATACTCACACTCTCAAGTCCAGCACCAATTAGAATATAACACTGAATAATTTCAATATGCAGAAAGGTCAGAAAAATTACAATCAGGGCATAAGTAAATGTAATTTAGATCATTATTTTAAAGGTATATATGATAATGATGTACACATAAGGGAAACACAACAGTCTGCCATAATGTGTAACTAATCAACTAGACATAAAATTCACAGAAAAAGGGAAATCTCAGTTGTATACAACAACATCTGAAGATTTAAGCATTTATCCATAAATGCCACAAATGATCTATCTAAGTATACCAATATAATGTTTAGAAAAAAGAAGTAGGACATAAGGGGAAATAGAAACATAAAAATTGATGGCAGATAAGGACCGTTAGACCCAACTAGTCTGCCCGTAAACTCTACCATTCCCAAGGGGATGCAACAATCTTTAGCAATCCTGAAACAGGAGTAAACAGGTTTTGGATGGGTTCAGATCTGGTTACCTACACCCGAATCCAAGTATCATGTCTGTAATCTCCAAATTCAAAAATCAAAAAACTATTGAATACTGGGGGGAAAAAACAATGTGTGGCAAGAAAAAGAAGTAAGTCTCCTATGTACCCTGTACAATATAATTGTCTACATTATTATTATTTCCAGTTTTAAAGATGACAAAAAGTCAGAAAACTGACACATTACAGTACTCCCTGATGCTATCAGCGACCACTCGCCAGTTACCTGCTGGTGGTCGTGCAAGTTGCCCCCAGCACCCCCTAAAATCTCCTGGCAACGTAGACTCAAACAGGGTGGTTTAAAGAACCTTAAAGCCCACCTAACCACCAGCAACTGGCTCCCCATTTATACTGCCCAGTCAGTTGACTCCGCTCTGGATCACTTTATAACCACCTTCAACAAAGCCTGTGATTTATACGCCCCCTTTTCTAAGCTAGTTGTGAAATCCAGATCCACCCCTGGATCACACCCCCCTACTAAGCCTGCTCCAGCATAGAGATAACCTCTGGCACAAAGCCATAGACTCCCAAAGCATCCAGGATAGACAACTCTACAGGAGGCCCAGCAAATGCACATGGGCTTTGCGGCAGGCAGCCACTACTACCAACACCCTAACCTCTACCTGGGGTGATGGGAAAAATTTTGGGATAACATAAAGGAACTTAGTGGCAAACCCGCTCCCCATCCCCACGCAACTCACTGTGTCGTGAGATCACCCAAGATTATACCACTATGGCGAAGCCCTTAACTCGACTTCTCGGATCTATCCCACATCCCCCTCCTAACTCCCCCCAACATGAGCCCTACCAATACCCCCTTCCGCTCCAGTCATCACCCTCCACGAGGCTAAATGCTATATTTCCAGGGCCATCTCTCATCATGCTACAGCAATGACTCCCTTGATCTTAAACTCCTGAGGCTCTCCCTTGATGCCACTCTACCACACCTCACTAAAATTCTTAACCTCTCGCTCTGCCTAGGCCAGTTCCCTCTACCTGGAAGAGAGCTATAATCACGCCCATCCTGAAGGGTAGACCCCACCAACACCAGCAACTACAGACCCATCTCAATCCTTCCACCTCTCCCAAAGCCCTTGAAAGAATAGTCTCTGACCAGTTAACGAACACCTATCCAAGCACTAGCTCCTTAGCCAGGAGCAGCATGGTTTCGCTCAGATCATAGTACCATCACCGCTCTCACAGAGCTCACCTCATTCCTACCACAAGCCCTCGACCATGGCTCAGTGCGGGGCCATATATGTGGACCTAACCAAGGCCTTGACACGGTCAGTCGAACTTCTGCTTCAAGTCCTCCCTAAACTAAATGTGGTCCGGAGACCTTGTCCTGGTTCAGGATTACCTCACAGGCCCTTCGCAACAAGTCAGGATATGCTCCACCCTCCACCCTAAAACAATTTGCCTTAGGGGTCCTCAAGGTCAATCCTAGGCCCACTGCTGTTCACCCTCTTCTCAAACTCCTCCCAAGGCTTGCAGTGGTCAGCTGCTCCTCTATGCTGATGATGCGGTTCTGTTCTGGAAACACCCCACCCTACCGCCCTCCAGCAGGCCCTTCAAAGGCACTTCCGGGAACTTGAGACCTGGTTCTCTGAACACCGCCCTAATCATCAACTATAATAAAACTAAATCCATGATTTTTGCCCACCACCAAAATCCTCATAGTCAGTCTGCTCTCCTCATCAAAAACGCTCAAGGTGCCCCTCTCGAACAAGTATCAATTTCAAATACCTAGGTGTCACCCTAGACACCTCCCTCTCATCTCAGAGGCACACCCAAATTCTCTCCACCTCTATCAGCTCAAGGGTAGGCATCCTGTATCCTGTGCTAATTCTCCTGCCTACCTCGCAGGCAATGCGGTTGGCAGTCACCTCCTCCATCTTCTCTCCCCTGGTGGACTACGGGATCACTATATACGTGCTCTGCGAACCCACCTCCCTGAACAGGATAAACATTCTCCTAAACAAAGCCTGCCGCCTAGTCACTGGTTGTGATCGGCTAACCCACACATGTGATCTCTGTCGTTATCTGGTTGGTTAAACTTCCAACAACGATTACAGTTTCCACCTGCATCCTTGCAAAAAATACACCTTCACCTAGCCCCATTCGGACTATTCCCCCCTAATCAGTTTCTGCACCCCACCGCGTGCAATACAAGACTTGCCATAGCTCCCCTTCCTTGTACCTCAATGTAGAACTTCCCTTGGGCAAAGATCCTTCAGATACCGGGCCCCTCTCTGGCTCAATGCGTTACCACACTCCCTCTCACAGACCCACAGCATCTTTCAACTTAAAACAGGCCACAAAGCTCACCTCCTTGAGAGAACCATATGTGGCTCAGGCTAACTCTGCTCACCGGTTAATCTGCCCTCCCCATTCGACTCAGGGCCACACAAGGCCCCACGTATCTCACCAATAATCCCGCCTCGTTATCCCAAGATTGCTGCCTAACTTCCTCAACAGTCACTAAGTTTGACTGGACTGCTCCTTTGATTTTTTTTATGTATATTCTGCCTGTTACATGTATGTTCTCTACTGTATTTGTCTACCCTCCACCCTTGTAACCGACGTGGAGCCTTTGCAAAAGAGTCTGTGACTCAAAGGGTTGTAATTCTGATTGTTTCCAAATAAACAAACAAATAAACAAACATCTTGAGAACACTGGGATTAATTGATCCAAGGGAATATTAAGGTCAGCAAATATATGGCCTAACCAACCACCTCTTTTCTTTGAATACAAGGGGCATATAAACTTAATATGCTTAGGGTCATCTTCAACCTTCATTCCACATTTACAATGGGGAGTTTTAATACCAGGTTGTAGCTGTTTGAAATATATATAATTTGCATCATGAAAATCCATTCTGAATCTAGTAAGAAGTTTCTGATCAAAAGGATTAGATAGACAGGTTAAGTAAGGTTCAAGATATGGTATAGCTGCTTATACCATTTGAAATTTTGAAGAGAAGAAACCCCAGAAAAGTCCCTGGAAATAGTTATATCCCTAACCCTTTTCTTTATTTGAGAAATAACTTCAAAATTTGTCCTGTAATAAATTTCATTATAATAAATGACCCAAACCCAGTGGAAATAAGGTCTCTTAAATAGTTTTAACCAATGGACAAGTGAAACCTTTCCTCAAATATTCAATTTCTTCTTCCAGACTTTGCTAGGGAGCCTCTCCTCAGGTGGCTGGAAAAGATTAAGAAGAAAAATCAGACGCCTCTGTCTGATAAGAGTAGAGACTGAGAATTGGCCAAGTTTCAGTCTTAAACCCTCTGCAGGAACTGACTGAGGGACATACAATACATAGCAAAATATCTTATTTAATATAATCTCCAATGATTTTATATTAGAGAAGGCTCAGATTTCAGCTGCATATAGTGCACTACTTTTTATTTTGGCATTAGTAACTGTGAATATACCCTGAACTATACTTTTCCCAACCTACAATTAAATCTTTTAAATGCATTAAATGCCATTTTTAACTTATCTTCAATCAGTGAAAGATGCTTATTCCAGCAAAAATTGTCCAAGAATCTTACTCCCAGGTAGTCATAATAATTTTGAGTTTTGATCATTGAATGTTCCATAAATAGCCTTAGAGTCTGTTTATTTTTATTGCCAAAAACTACTAATTTGGTTTTATCTATATTAATAATCAATCTGCTTAATGCAACAAAATTATTCATTTTCCTTTGTAGGCCAAGTAATGATGTAGAAATCAATACTATATCATCTGTGTAAGCTAAGCAGATTACTATACCTTTCTATTCGACACACTTGGAGAATGAAATTCAGGAACATTCAACAGTTCTATTATGGTATTGCTATACGAGATAAATAAAGTGAGGGCAAAAATGTATCCATGTCGGACTCTGAGATTAGCTCTAACAAAAGATATTAATCCTCTAGGCTGGTTGTACTGTACTCTTACCCAGGTGTTTTGATGTATCCTTATTATAATATACAACAGGAAGGGGTCTATATTATAAGCTTGCAATTTCTGCTATAATAAGTTATGGCTAATACTGTTAAAGGCAGGCTTGAGGTCCACAAAACAACAATAAAGTTTTGATTTCTTAATACACATATATTTATAAGATGTGACAAACTGTAGCAGTGTTGAATAGTCAGTTGTCCAATTCTAAAACCATTCTGCGTCTACAGTAATTCAATAACTGATTTTCATGGATCCAGGACTGTAACCTCTGCAATATTATTTTTCAAAATACTTTCTGAGATGTATTAATGAGACTAATGGGTCTACACATACTAAGCTCAGAAGTTTGACCCTTTTTATATATACTGTAGAAAAGATGATACTTCTCTTCCAGCTATCTGGAAAGTTTTCTCATTGGACAAATCTATTAAATACTACCAGAAAGATAGGAAGCCACCAATCAGGAAATGTTTTGTAAATGTCAGATATAATCTGGTCTGGACCTGGAGCTCTACTGGATGTAATTGAGTACAAAACTTGCATAATTTAATCCCAATATATACAGAAATGCCTTGGTGAGAAATGTAAAAGAGTTTCAGACCTCAGTTCATTGACATTAAAATTTCCAATATCTTCTGTATGGGAGAAGTAAAGAGATCGACAATGCTCCTCTCATAACTATGGTGTAATACATGCTTCCACTGCCCATGAATATTGGTTATAGCCAAGGATTTGGTGTCTTTGGCTATAACTGTTCTTAATTTGTTTCACATACTTTTCTGGTATTTTTCTTTCTCAAGGTCCAATAATTTCCTGTATTCCTTTCTTGCTTTATTAAGGGAACTAAGATTTTTTCTGGATTTATGTTTTTTTACAGTATCAAATGTGTCTATTTAATTTATGTTTAGCAGTTCAGCAGGTCTTATTGAACCATGCTGGACAAAATACTTCCTTATCCTACTTGTTCTAAATAAGGGTTTAATGTAATTATTAATGTCCTGCCATTTACTGATAATTTAGTTATTATCTGAAGCTGAAACTATTTTGTTGCGTAAAGATATTAAAGGATCAACGTAAAATAGTTCTGAAAATTGATAGCTTAATTTTGCCATCTAATCCTTTTAGAATTAATTATTTCCAGATTACCCACATTACCAGCAAACTGGGTAAAGTTACAGCTCATTCTTGGTGTTTGAAAACATAGAAACATAGAATTTGATGGCAGATAAGGACTGCTTGGCCCACCCAGTCTGCCCATTTCCCTACCTAATGGATAAGCTGCAGATCCTAGTTAACCAACAGCCTACTTCTTCCTATCCCCACCTTATGCCTGTCCCATGCATGCTTGAATTCCACCACTGTTTTTGGCTCCACAACCTCCTCTGGAAGGCCTTGCCATGCATCCACAACCCTCTCTGTGAAAAAATACTTCCTCACATTACCTCTAAGCTATCCCCCTCTGTCTTCAAATTGTGCCCCCTTGTTCTTGCACACCTCTTTTTCTGAAAGATGCTACCCTCTTGGACTTTGTTGATTCCCTTGAGGTACTTGAAAGTTTCTATCATGTCCCCCCTCTCCCTCCTTTCCTCAAGGCTATACATATTAAGCTCCTTAAGTCTCTCTTCATATGTCTTCTGATGCAGACCCTGCACCATTTAGTTGCCCTCTTCTGGACTGCCTCCATCCTGTTTATGTATTTGCGGAGACTGGGTCTCCAGAACTGCATGCAATACTCTAGATGGGGTCTCACCAGCTGTCTGTACAGAGGGATAACAACTTCTTGTTTTCTACTATTGATGTCTCTCCCTATGCATCCCAGTATCCCCCCAGCCCTCCTTACTGCCCTCTTACATTGTTTGCCCACTTTTAAGTCATCTGATATGACTACCCCCAGGTCCCTTTCATTTTTGTTGTTGTTAGTATCTCACCCCCCATTATGTACTCTTCCCCTGTGTTTTTGTTTCCCACGTGCATTACCTTGCACTTCTTAGCATTGAATCTAAGCTGCCATACATTTGACCATTCTTCCAACCTTGCCAAGTCCCTTCTCATCATTTCCACCCCACCTTGTGTATCAACTCTGTTGCAGATCTTTGTGTCATCTGCAAAGAGACATACTTTTCCTTCCAGTCCCTCTGCAATGTCACTTATAAAGAAATTGAAGAGGACCAGTCCTAGTACTAAACTCCATGGTACCCCACTAGTAACCCCCTTTTCTTCACAGTGGACTCCATTTACTATTACTCTCTGTGTCCTGTTCTCCAGCCAATTCTTTACCCAGGCTACCATCTTGGGACCCACTCCCAGGCTGGCTAACTTGTATATTAATCTTTTGTGTGGGACTGTGTCAAATGCCTTGCCAAAGTCTAGGTAAGCCATGTCCACAGCCCCTCCCTGATCTACTACTTTGGTCACCCAGTCAAAGAAATCAATTAGATTCATCTGACATGACCTTCCCGCTGTGAATCCATGCTGCCTTGGGTCCTGTGCCCTCTGGCCTCCATAGGTACTCAACAATCCTTTCCTTCAAGTGATTCCATCATTTCTCTCTATCACTGAGGTTAAACTAACAGGTCTGTAAGTTGCCTGCTTCTGCCTTGCTCCCACTTTGTGAAGTGGAATCACATCTACCCTCCACCAGTCCTCAGGTACCACCCCATCCTTCCATGATTTGTTAAAGAGGGTAGTCAGTGGTGTCACTAGTTCTACCCTTAGTTCTTTTAGAATTCTGGGATGAATCCGATCAGGCCCCATTGCTTTGTCCACCTTCAGTTTTAAGAGTTCTTTCATAACCCTTTCTTCTGTAAATGGGCTGGTATCAACTACTGTATCCAGAGTGTTTCTATTGTTTGGTTTAGGTACCTCCCCCTCTTCATTTGTGAATACTGAGCAAAAACTTATACGTAATGGTGAATGAGCAGAATCAGGATGATCCCAGACCTCAAAGTCAAACAGACATTTTAAGGCATCATGATTACCCGGGCTATATCAATAATAGAAGATCCCATATGACCCATAAATGTATATTCACCCTGTGGATTACCAGGCAAATGACCCTTTATCAAACTGAAACTCAAGTCTGACATTATTTTATACAATGTCTTACCTGATGATTAAGATTCTTGCCCTTGGAGTTTCTAACATTATTTGCTTTAGGGGTAATCATGTTCAGGCCCTGCAAAAACTCATTATAAGGGTTTTCCATCTGATTATTGACATGGATTCTAGCTTTAAAGTCACCAATAACAATGAAAGCATATGTTCCATATTCAGTTGTTAAATTATCTAACAATTCAGAAAATTGTGGCCAAATAGTAGGTGAATAAATGGAACTAGTTGTAAGGGGAAATAAACATTAAGAAGAATTATTTTATTATTACTGCTTTCCAATTTCAGAGGAATGATAATTGACAATCAAGAACAGTAATCTTGTAATTTATGGAAGCCTTAAGATACGTGACTATACCAGCCTGATTTCTGCAATATTTCTTGTTTTTTATATCAAAGGTTGTGTATTCAGGGATAAGTGGAAGCTTGACATTCTACCACGGTTCCTGTAGACACAAAACATCAAATGTCATTAGAAACTCTTTAATTTCATCATCAGCCAGGTTAAATGCTAAGCCTCTATGTTCCAGGATAGAATAGTTAGCATTCTCAAAGATTTATCAGACATTTGAGCAGCAATACTTATACTAGATTCTTGTCAATGAGAGGTACAGTACGATTTTGAAGTACCAAAAATGATTGTGAATCACTATTTCTGAATGGTCCTTATTTACTAATGTATGTATATTTTAGTCTTCTCTAGTGAACTCTTCTTCAAACCATTTCTGCATGCAGCTTGTTTATTAAACCCCATAGTATTTATGCCAGTTAGAAGGACCCCAAGTCCATCCAATGCTGGGGAGGCATCTAGCATTGAAGCTGACAATCTAGGGTTTCTAAAAGTAGTATCCATTTGTGGACTATCTATAATCCCACTATGTATTGTGATCCACTCAATTCCATTTCATTTTAAGTCTAATCTAAGGATATGAAACAAAAAGGAAGCAATATCATATTTAATCGTACCAACTGGCTCATTTTTAGAGATTTTCCAAACAAAAAGTGAAAGAGTTTTACTTTACCAAGTTTGTGATTGAGCCCCTGCAAATTTAGAAATGGCTTCAGTGACCCTTCTTGCCCTTTTAATATCCTCCTCAAGGTCCCTGTTGCATAGATGCTTGACTCTCAGATTTAACTGGAACTTTCTGAGGGCAGTAAAATATTAATGTAATTTAATTTAAGCAGTGCTTCCTAGGACCAAATACAAGATGCTGTACTAAAGGACTTACAGTAAAGCAAAACACAATCAGAAAATGTACATTAGGTGGATGAGTACTAAAAATACTGTCAGACATCGAAGGGATATGTAATAGAAAACAAATCCATTTTGTCAATTTGTCAGGAATTTCAGCATCTAATTTATTAATGGTGTACATTTAAATTAAAAACTCTATCTCAGACTGATTGTTATCAAAGCCAAAGAAAGTAAGAGCGTAATTCCCAGGTTTATCAGGAACACCTATATTATGAATAGATCGCTCTTCATTCTCCCCTCAGATCATTTCTGGCATATCAGCCTCATAGAAAAAAAGAAGGCTGTTGTTCTTTATTTATTTCTGCCATAATTGAATGAGATGACAAATTCATAAGAAGTTGTACTGATTCCATATTACCACCCCCCCCCCCCATTCCAAATCAAATTTGTCAGACCCAGGGACTTTGTCCCTGGATTTAGTGCCCTGATTTTGTGTTATATTTTTCTTTTTAATTCTTCTTGGATTAGATTTTTTTATTTTCTTCCATATTCTGGCTTTATTTTGAATCTAAAATTATAATTGAATTTTCCTTTGAAAACGGAGCAGGAAGTTTAACCTGAATACCTTTATTTTCTCTAGAGACAGTTGGAGCCACCTGGCAATCTTCAGTAAAGCTCTCAGTTTGTGCCTGAGACTTATGCCTAAATTATGTTAACAGGGTTTGATTATAAAATACATCTGCTCTGAGGTTTGCTATTTCCTCCTTCAAAGCCCACCAATTCTCCAGAATACTATATTAGCATAATATGGATTTTTTTATAATTTTCAAAATTTGCTTAGATAAAAGAAGAGGATTATACAAAATCTCCCTCATTTGTGAAATGCTCCTTTCCATATTCTGAGGCAAAGTAAGGGTTGATCTTGCTGACGCTAGCTCTGGAGTTAGTAACAGATTGTTTCTGTCCCCAGATCCAGATTCTCTTACATTAAGTAAGTTGTCTGGCATTAATTTCTTAAGTCCCTGAATAGTGTAACTAAGATATTGTATTACTGAAGTTAAATTATCTGGAGATGAAGATAATTTTAAAGTAGTTAATTTCCCTTTCACCATAGATCCTAGGGTTGGGGAAAATCTAATTGTCTCATTGAAAGGTAAGACTGTGAATCATCTGGTGAAGATTCTTGAGGAGAAAAAGTAATTAAGTTTGGGTTTGAATTTTCTAACAATACTGAGTAGTTATAATCAAGGGGCTCCATAGCAAAGTCTTAAATCACAAGGCAATATAGATATTCCTTCCATTGGAGGGGAACTAGGGAGGTTTATTTGAGACCTAACTTTCCCCAACTTTTTAGAAATATTAAAGGACACCTGTAAATTAACAATAGGAGTTGAGAGGGCAGCTGGAGTGGGAGTCAGACCCCCAGAAATCAATTATCCTGGGTTGGGCTGAATCTCCTTTAACCAGTCCTGCATCAGTACTTAACGATTTAAACATTTTTAGCTTTGTACCCCTTTGAGGTTTATTACTTTGAGAAGAACTAATTATCAAAGATGGAGAACTGTTTTTTCCACTTCTAGTGCTGACCATTGTGATTTCTAAAAGAGTTAGCCCCAAAAATAAAACATATGGGCAAGATTCTAGAAGGGTAGTGCAAGTTGTCACGGAACTCAACTTGCACCATCCACAACTGCGACATTGACCCTGCACCCTATTCTAGAAGGGGCAGGGTCATCGCAGCTAAGTCCTGCGACTTACGACATGAGGCCAGGTACGTTGAATGATAGGCGTACCTGGTGAGCATGTTGCAAGCCGCAACAGCAGGGTGGTGCGGTCAACCCCCATCCATGTCCAACCCAGAGTCACTCAGCCACATAGCGCATATACCCAGCAGTCCAGTGCCCTCCCTGAACTGTATATATTTAATTATGTTCCTGTATCCTAGTAATCTAGTGCCCCTGAACTGTACAATATCAATTATTTTCCATTTCTCTGGTAGTCTAGTGGCCTCTGAGCGGTACATGAATACAAAAAAAGAGATCCTGTGTCCCTGGTAGTCTAGTGGCTCCCTTGAACTGTACATCAATAAAAAAAGAAGAGATCCCATTTCCATGGTAGTCTAGTCCCCTTCCCGCTGAACTGTACATGAATAAAAAAAGAAGAGATCCCATTTTCCTGGTAGTCTAGTCAAAAATGTATTTCTGAGCATGTCTGCACTAATACTGCACTCAGTCGGTGGTTGGCCACAAAGGTGAGAGGTGGGCTGTGCCAGTCACTGGTTGGGGATGGGTGGGGGGTGCTGGGTGGGCTGGCATGGCTGGATGGGGGGGTGGGGGGCCACTAGACTACCAGGGACATGGGATCTCTTCTTTTTTTATTCATGTACAGTTTGGAGAGGGCACTAGACTACCAGGGAAATGGATCTCTTTAGTTATTATTCTACAGTTAGGGGGCCACTAGACTACCAGGGCTGGCTTATCACTGCATACGCAGCAGGCGACTTGTGGTTCAGGGTACGGGTGGGGGGATGGCAGTGCTGCCCTGCAGGGCTTCTGCCAATGGCTGTTTCAGGGGGCTGGGGGATTGAGTAGCACTGTGGGGCCCTGCTGGGGTGTGCTGGGCATTGGGGGGGAAGGAAACCTTGCACTGTCTGCTGGACAGCCGACGGGTCTACAGAACCCTGGGGGGTGTCCGTAAGTTATACCAGCTAAATGCTGGTATAACTTATGTTGCCAGATCTCCTTCGGGGGTTCTTGTAGAATCCCGATGTGGGCACTTTGTGGCTGCCCTTCTAAAATGGGGCGCAACTGCTGCCGTAAACCCCCTAGCACCATGTCGCAGGGGATTTATGCGGCGTAACAGTTGTTCAGCACAAGTGGCCTGCAACATGTCACAGGCCACTTTGTAGAATCGCGCATGTCACAACTGCTGGTGTAAGTTGCTACACGCGCCATTCTGCTTGGTGCAACTGCTGTTATGCCAGGTATAACCCTTCTAGAATATGGCCACATAGCTATTGTCTAAGGTATTGGTTGGAGAGTCCTTGATTAATTAACCTAAACAAGGGAAGTCAGATGTGTAACAATATACCAAAGTTCTTTCCTTTAAATTCCTGTAGTCACTCTATTAGTTATAACCAAATGAGCAGCACAAAAAGAAGACACTTAGGGCCACTCTACAAATACACTGAAAATCTTAAAAGGAATAACAACAGCAGTAACTTATTGTAATTTATCCTGGTGTGTCCTGGTTGACTCAAATTTAAGTTCTGACTTTTGGTAGTCTTAAAAACCTTCAAATGCAGTTTCTGGAGCAGTCCTTATTCTGGTCAGTTATATCCAGAGGTATAAAGGCTTGTATCAGTGCTCTTTTTATAAATTACAACATCTGCGGTACCAATAAAAACAAGTGCAGCTTAGATGAAACAAACAGCTTAGTCAACTCTATTCAGCTCTGTTCTCCCTGAGCAATCACAGTTCTACATAGCACACCTTAATGTTAATTTTAGAATCAGAAGCAGTGGCAGAAAATGGCAGACCAGTTTGATCTCATTCCAAAAGTGGCAAGAGCCAAGTAAAAAGTTAGATAGGAATAAACTGCTGCTGTTGCTGTGGCTTCTACCACAGAGGACCAGCTAAAGTGAAGAGGGTTCTAGGGTTGAATAGGATGTTTAATATTACACCCCTAACTTTGCACATTAATAGCTTTGCCCCTGTTCAACAGATTTCCATGAATGCTTGCATGTGCGGGCAGGGGAGGATCAATGTATCTTGGCGTGCTAGGTGTTGTTCAAGCTGGATGTGTGGATTCTGAGACCCATATAGTGCACTTTTAGGAAAAATGTTTTTTGTCTTCTACACCACCTCATGAACGTGACAGCTGTCATTTTTCAAATGCTGGCCAAAATTTGTTTTCGCACCTGTGGCACTGAATGCAGTTTTGGTAATGCCCAATAATGTTTTGGTGGGATTTAAAAAAATGTTTCACCTACCTGGTTCATGAGGTGGGGTAATAAGAACACTATGCTGAAAATTTGGAATACATATACAGTAAAATGTCTAGGTTATGACTGAACATTGCAGTGTTTCAATGTTCACGCATAACTGCTCATTTTCAATATTTTGACTCCAAACTTTCTACATAGCCATTTTTCAACACCACCTCAGGGTGTCATTTTTTTTAAATCCTGTATGAGATGTCTTTTCGCACTTCTCATGTGAAACTATATTTCAGCCAATATACTATACAGTACATGCTACGTAGCATGTTTATAAGGGCAGTCATAACATGGCTATCTTGAAAACTTGGGGACAAAACTAATTAAAAAAGAAAGTGAATGTGCAAAGAGGAATTGTGTGAAGAGGGAATGTGTGAAGAGTGAATGTGTGAAGAGTGAATGTGTAAAAAGCGAATGTGTAACAGCTGAATGTGTAAAGAGTGAAAGTGCCAGGCCCTGCACTTCTGTAAGTGGATGGAGTTGCACCATGGCACATGCCCCAAAGGACCCTGCACATCTGCACCTGTTCATGCAAGTCTCAAGGGAGTCTGCATGAATGAGAGCATAATTCAATGGTATCCTGTGAATATAGCGAGTCAATTTTAGTGACTCCATTTGGACGTTGTAAAAACAGCAAACGTTAAGTCAGCGATGTGTGCATTATAGTGCCAGTCAAGTTCAGCACTTTTATTTTGTTGGGAGTATTGATTTTGCACGGTGTAAAGTACTTTGTTTGGTTCAGCCAGTTCCTAGCTGGCTGTATGTTGCAGTGGTTAGAGTCACTGCCTCTGTTGTTGGTGGACCCATGTTTGGGGCTGGCTGGGGGGGGATACTGGTATTTTTGGTGCTTCTTTTTGGGGGGGATTCTACTCCCATCCCCCCACCCTCCTGACTTTGTTTGCCTCAGTCTGCAGGTTCCCCCACAACATTCTCCCCCTGCTGACAGTCACCCCTCCTGAGTTGTCCCCTGTCCCCAGTGTCACCCCCCTGTGATTATTATATTAATTTGGAGGGTGGGGGGCATAGCCTCCCACATTAAAAGTATTCACACTGTCCTGTACTCCTTGTGGAAAGTGGACAGCTGTCACTGTTTGGGCACCATACTGTAGTGCTCATCATCGTTTTAGTGTTTTGGTGATGTGCACTCACTGTTTTTGCCATTGCAATTTTAGTTTCTCTGTTATCACATACAGCCTGATTCAACTATCTCAAAAGGAAAGAAAATCCTTTGCAAAAAAGTTTGTTAATGCACAAGTTAGGGTAACTTAATACCACAATAGTAGGGAAATGTAGCATTAGGGTTTCCAACCTTAACTACCTCACCTCACCCCACAAGCAGCAAAAGGAAAAAAACATAGGGGTTTTGGGTCTCCAGAGTCTTGGTGAATCAGTGGTGGGGTCTTCCTTGGGGTTGTTAAATCTAATGTTCACCCCGCCCCCCAGCCCATAGTCTTCAGTCCAAAGCACGAGGTACAGCTCCATGTTAGTGCTTCATAGTGATGTGCTCTTCAAAGGCAGAGAAGTACGTCTTGCCACATGTTGCCAACACAATTTGTTCTAGCTTTCTTCATGCAGGGCCCAAAAAAGAAGATCATGTGTGATGTTGTTTACTCAGGGAATGGGGTGGGTGTTAGAGTTGACAACCACTGAAAGACCCCATCACTGATTCTCCAAGACTCCGGAGACCCAAAACTCTAATATTTTGTCCTTTTGCTGCTTTGGGGATCGGGGTGGGGAGTTAGGGTTGGAAACCCTAATGTTATATTTCCCTAATTTTGTGCCATAAGTTACCCTAACTGGTGCATTAAAAAAGTTTTTGGCAAAGGATATATATCTACAGTATATCTATCTATCTATCTATCTATCTATCTATCTATCTATCTATCTATCTATCTATCTAGCTATCTATCTATCTATATACATATATATATATATATATATATATATATATATATATTCTATGCAAAAACGTCATTAATGCATCAGTTAGGGTTCTTCTACAGCGAAAAAGTGAGAAATTCGATTTTAGGGTACCCACCCCTTGCAACCCCACCAGCAGCCTGCCCCCACCAGCAGGCATCAGGCTGTGCGTTGAGGCCATCAGCCCTAACTGCCACCCCATCCCATGTGTAAACAAGCTGAGGTGGTGCAGTGTAGGAGAATGGGGTGAGAGTTAGGGCTGACAACCCCAATGTACACCCCGATGCCTGTTGGTGGGGGCGGGCTGGGGGTAGGGTGTAAGGGGTGGGAACCCTAAAATCAAATTTCCTCACCTTTTGCACTGTAGAAGAACCCTAACTGATACATTAACAACGTTTTTTGCATAGAATTTCCTTACTTTTTAAGAAAGAATAGGAAAGTAGAAAGTTGTGCAAGTTGGTGGGAGCGCAGGACCCTTTGTAAGTGTTGGGCCACATTACACACCCAATGACTAAAAAGTACACTGACAACAGCAAGGCCAGCCACCAAACAAATGTCAGTCTAGTAGAGCAATAGAAAATGCTGTCCACAAAACATAAACTGCGCCACACAATATCTCTGCAAACAATATATTGTCCGACACATAAACACCGCTATTGACATCTACAGGATATGCCTTCAACACCCTCCAAATTTCAAGTAAAAATATGAAACCGTGTCTGAGATATAACATGTCAAAATTTGAAAATTTAATTTGTCAGAGTGGCACAATTCCGCACCTGTTGAAATTTAACACACACAACAACTGAAAACTACATCCATGACACTAAGGCCAGGCAGCCTATCGATTTCAAGCCACCAACACAATGCAAAACACTGTCTGCAACACGTAAAGTGTGTCACGCAATATCTCCACAAACAAAATTTTCTCCAACATGTAAACACCATAATTCACATCAACAGAACATGCCGTACACACCCTCCAAATTTCAAGTAAAAAGACCAAACTGTTTCCAAGATATTCAATCTTAAAGATTGGTAAAATTTCCCTATCTATTCCATTATAAAAAATCTGGCCATCTTGTCCTGCCTTCCCGATCAAAGATGGCGATCAAAGAATTTCACAATCAAAGAATTTGCAGGTTCGTGATCAAAGAATTTGCAGGGTCACAACCAAAGAATAAAAACTGTTCTAATTAAAAAATTTCAATGAATTGCAGTAAACCACCACCATGGTTCATCAGAACGGAGCCCCCTGAGTAAAACCCATCCTCATTTGTCTTTCTAGGATACCCCTGGGCTGAGAAAATAGATTTTTTTTATCTGGCCATCTCATCCCTCACTCGAGATGCACGATTGCAATCAAAGAATCTCGCAATCAAGGAAATTGCTCGCTCATGAACAAAGAGCAAGGGACAAGATGGCTAGATTTAAAATTTGATTTTATCAGCCCAGGGGTGCCCTAGAAAGTAAAATGAGGGTGCGTTTTGCTCAGGGAGCTTCATTCTGTCCTATCTGAATACAAAAAATGTTTTCAATATCTCTGGTAGTCTAGCGCCCCCCCCCCGATCAAGATTAAATAGATAACTATCTGTAATTCCCTGGTAGTCTAGTGGCCCCCCTAATGTGTATTTCATACATAGTGCTTTTTATATCCCTGGTAGTCTAGTGGCCCCCAATCTGTATTAAATTATTATACTTGTTCATATCCCTGGTAGTCTAGTGACCCCCTTCATCATAATAACATACATAACCATCTGTAATTTCTTGCCCTGGTAGTCTAGTGGCCCCCCAATGTGTATTTTATACATATTGATTTGTTGTATCCCTGTACTCTAGTGGCCCCCCCGATCTGTATTAAATTATCATACTTGTTCATATCCCTGGTAGTTTATGCCCCCCACATCATAATAAGATACATTATGATGTGCAATTTCATGGTAGTCTAGTGGCCCCCACCCAGCCTTGCCAGCCACCCAGCACCCCACGTCCTTCCCAGTCGGTGACTGGCACAGCCCAATTCTCTTCTCCACATTGGCCGTTGACTGTGATCAGCACAGCGCAATGCAAAGAGGCGCTCTGAAATTATTTCTGAGTGCCTCTTGCATTAGCGCCAGACACACACAGTCAGCGGCTGGCTGTGGAGGTGAGAGGTGGATGTGTTAGTCACTGGCTGTGAGTATTATGAGCGTTAATGCAAAGAGGCACTCAGAAATAATTTCAGAGCACCTCTTTGTATTAGCGCTGGTAATACACACAGTCAGCGGCTGGCCATGGAGATGAGAGGTGGGCTGTGTCCCTCTTCCCCTACTCGTTGGTGCCTTTTCATCGGTCCAAGCCTGAGGTCATTGTCTCTGCTGGACTCAGTGCATCAGCTTGGCAGTGGTGATCCTATGCACAATTGTCCAATACCTGATTAGTGGTCTACTAGAACCACATACTAGGTTACTCCTACTCACCCTCCAATGCTAAACCAGGAGAGAGGTTAAGTTATGTAAGGTTTGTTACTGGTAAACCACCTCAAGTAGGATATCGACACTGAAGTGGCAACTTCTTGACATGGCAGGCAGTGATGACTGGCATTAGATGGGAACTTATATCAGTACTAGTAGGAAGCAGTGGTGGTAGGCAGCTAGCAATTGGGTCAGAGTGAAGTGAATGGAGACAGTGGATCCACCAGACTTGGAGTCAGCATGGCAGTCACTCAGGGCAGTGCAAGCTCTCAGCAGTGGTAGCTTGGTGGATATTTTATGGGGAGGTAGATAGGTAGGCACACTGATGCGCTAGTGGATTGTGGGGTCAAGCAGGCCAGTTAACCTGTACCACAAGCCTGGCCATAGCCAGCCCAGTGTCTAACTGTATAGCCAGTTGTGAGGGGAACTGTGGGGGCAAGGGAGGTGAACAGCAACTTGATCATAGACAAGAAACAGATTAGAGACTATGTGTTACTGTGATTGACCACTGGACCACTGGAGAAAGAAGGCACAGTGGGACAGGAACCCACCAAGTAGCTACCTTAAAGGTAGGGGAGTTGGGAATCAGGGGACAACAGATGGGGGAAGTGGAGATGCTCACAAGCAAGGTGAGGAATAAAGTGTTATCTTTTTTCTGAAGACATGGTTGCACACTGGAGGGGCTTTTATTTTTCTCTGGTTGTTAGTATCTGGAATTGGAAATTTCATTTCTGATTCTGTTCCATTGCTATGAACAGAATCAGATTGGAGTCAGACTTGAAATTGGAATTTCTCAAGTTCTGCGGGATCCAGACTGAATGGATTCCAGAGAATCTGAGCACCCCATGTCTACAAAGCCATCTGTATTTTAGTACCACAACAGTCTTGCTTACACTGGTTTAGTTTGCACTGCAGGTATGATATGTATCTTTATGTATGACACCACTGCAGGGCATCTGCTGGACCCTGCTTGCACGCATGTGTTCCTTAACCTGCTACTACCAGTGCTTCATGTTACTCATTGGGTGCTATGCACTATTCGGGTGCAGGTACGTGAAAAAACTGCGTACCCTGCCTGCACAGCTGCATACTCATGGACAGGTATGCATAAATGCCGGCCACCTGTCTGTTGCTCCACCCCTCCCGAGCATGCAGGATTCTGCAGGGTGGCCAGGGGAGGAGTTGTTTTCCCAGGCAGACATCCAAGGGGATGCCCCCCGGGCCCTCTAGTGGATCCCTCATGTAGGGAGGCATGGGTCCGGAGCTGTGCATGCTGATTGCAGGCACCTGAACCCACATGGCACCATCCTGTCCCAGTGCCACAGTGCCTGTACAGTGATGAGCCCTTGCCCTTTCAGCTGCCCATGCCCTCTCCAGCTGCCCAGCAATCAGGGCCAGCATGTTGAGGCCTTTCCCGGTCCCCCAGTGGCCTATGTCCATGGGGGTATGCAGTGAGTTACAGCAGGATCCCCCCCTGCCATAACCTACACTCCACTCTGCACCTATGTGGCCAGTACTATGCAGGTTCATGCATAGCGTGTAGTGCTGGCATGTCCACGGAATGCCTCATCCCCACCCCTGGTGCGTCACTGTCCGCACAGCTGGGGGATCAGGCATGTAACCCCTGTGCACCCATGTTGTGAATGCTGCACAGCCACCACTCC
Source organism: Neoceratodus forsteri (assembly GCA_016271365.2). NCBI lineage: Eukaryota > Metazoa > Chordata > Ceratodontiformes > Ceratodontidae > Neoceratodus > Neoceratodus forsteri. Next base: position 1,877,928,814 of record CM057456.1, read on the forward strand.
ACAGCATTCACGCATATGATGTCAATGTGCCCGGTTTACACTGGCACATTGGCATCATGAATAGGGCCCAGTGTGTGTGTGTGTGTCCCCTGTGTGGACCTGTGCTCACACCATTCCCCTCTCAGGCTCCATTGCTGTTGGCCACCTGTCACTGGTGTTCACCCTGTAGATGTTGTGCATGGTGCATGCACTAGTTATGCATGCTGCTGGTCCTCTACAGTATACCTTCTTCATGCAGTTGTGTTGTGCAGAGGCACCACTGTTTTGCATGCCTCTGCCTGCCTTTACTGCAAGCCAACAGTGACTCCTGCAGGTCCTGTGTCCTGTACATGTACACATATGTGTGGCTGTGTGTTCAGGATGTATTTGTTGGTGTGTGCTGGTTGTATGCCCATTACACCTGGCTCAGTGGGCCCGGACATTTCCAGTTACAGTCTGCTGAGGTGGTGCTCTGGTACTCCTGTGTGTTCTCTGTATTCACCGCTACCCTTCCTGTAAGAGTTGTGTATTTTCTACATGCCTGTGTCTGACTCTGTTGCAGCCCTGCTCCCTCTATCCATGTGTGCATGTGCCCTTGTTGGCTCTACAGGCACACATGGTATGCTCTGTGCATGCTACCATCACAGCTGACTGGATCTCTTTACCTGTACCTGGCATGTTATCCCATGTCTGTTCCAGGTGTACAGCTTTTTGGCATGGCCAGCTGATCATGTTTCACTTGTATTGTGTGCACAGCTTGCCAATGTGTGTTCTTTCTCTCCATCGGTGTTTTTAGTACCACCAGGGCAACAAGGGGGCATCAGCTCCTGCTGGTCAGATGCTCCTGTTCTGCATTATGCAGGCATGGCTCATTGTGCTTGAGGCTGCTTTGGAAAGGGTCATACAATCAGTGGACAGGACCACCACTGCTGTGACACGTCTGACAAGTAGCTGGTAACAGGACTGCAGCCTCATGGAGTGGCTGCATATGGACATTAATGCTGGTGCATGCAGGACTCTTTCTTAATGCCCCTATTTTGTTGGGGTGGGCCTTGTTGTGATGTTGTTGGTGCCTTTTTTCTAGTGTTCTACTTTAGTTTTTTGTTTTGCTTGTTATTTACCTGTCCAGTGTTCATGGTTGCTGCTAAACCTGTTTCGTATCTTTGCTGGTGTGTTGTCTGTTTCTCTTTGCTGATCCATTTGGACTGGAACATGCTGCTTGCACATTGGAGTAGATATTGCTGTGCTGTATTCAGTGCAATTAGCACTGTGCATTTGTCCACCCTTGCACTGTACATTATTCAGCACCTGTAGTCCTGCACTCTGCACTATACTTGTGATGTGCAGCCTCCTTTGCACTGTAGTACCATGGCCCAATATACCAAAGTTGTTTTGCTCACACTACATATGGTGCACTGTTTGAATATCCAGATTCATATGCCTTCTTGCTATTCATTGTATGGTGCTAATTTAGTGCAGCACAATCTAGTATGGCTGAATATGGGGGCCTAAGTCCCTCCCATAATTACAATATCCTTTTACAATTTTACATCTCTAATCAATTAACAAAATGTTTCCTTCCTTCCTTCCTTTCTTTCTTTCTTTCTTTCTCATTTTATTATTTTGCACCGGGGAATAAAACTCATTAAAACAGGAACTAACTCTTTTATAGGAGTTTCTTGGGAGCAGCAGAAGTACATAGTTAGGGAAGCAGGCAATATTTACAGTTTACTGACATTTCATTAGCAGCTTCATAGTAAAGACTGATTAAAGCTGTGTTGGTCCTTGGAAAATGGATGTTGCTGGTTAACTTAAAACCCTTTATTTGACCAACATGTCTTGTATTAATAGGCTCAGAAGCAGTTACTATGTAACCAGTCCTCGGGATGTTAGGTACTATTGGCCCTCCAAATGAGAGAAGAACCAAGCAGGGTTCTTAAAAGTGTCTTAGAAATGGGGTGGCAGGTGGTAAGGTCCCCAGGTGGACAAAGCCTCATATCACATTTCCATAAACTTAACAAATACATGGTCCACACCCTGCTTTGAAGTCAAGTAGAACAGGAACTTCAGTAATGCATGCATACATGCAAAGTTGCCAGCAGATTAGGCCCATTGGTCTATCTCATCTGCCCAAGATGCAGCTCCTGATTAAGTTTCAGCAGCTGCCCCCTCTCCCTTCATGTTCTCCCTTCTACCTGGCACACCCCCAGCACCCTGTTGTTAACCTTTCCCACAACCTGCACCTTGCCCATGTACCTGTCCCACCTCACCTTGAAACCCTCCACTGTTTTCTTTGCCAACAGCTCCCCTGGTAGTGTGATCCAAGGTGCCACCACCCTCTCTGTGAAATAGTGTCTCCTCACCTCCTCCCTGTACCCCCCCACTAGCTAATTTATTTATTTATTGTAGTATTCAGAAAGACCTTTGAGTCAGAGACTCATTTACAAAGGTTCCACGTCATACATAAAAGGTACAGGGACAATACTTAAAAACACAGATTACAGGACATTACAAAATTAACAGTCAAAGAGGTTACATAGTTGTTCAGCAGTTAGCTAACAGTAGTTTCACTTTTCATTTCTATAGCACAGCCAGAAGGTTACAGAGGGCTCTGTAGAGGCTGATAGTCATATAGTTTCATAGGTGCTAGTTGGTACTGAGAATACGACAGTTGTTAGATTGAAGGAGGTATAGGACAGTCAGGTGTCAAGGGCAGTCACATTGGTTTGAGGCCTGGAAGTATTTCCTTAGCTTGGATTTATAGGGGCCAATCCTTCATTCATTTGTTATGTGACTTGGGAGGGTGTTAGTCCAGGTAGGGACTCTGTAATTGAAAGTACGCTGGAATTGGGAAGTCCGGCCATGGGGTATCCATAGCAGCTGCTTGTTTGAGCTACAGTTGAAGAGTAGGGGGCCAAGTATGGAGCCCTGTGGGACTCCAGAATGGATTAGGAGGTGGGGGGACAGGACAGGGCCTACCTTGACTATCTGCGTTCTATCAGAGAGATAGCTGGTGAACCAGTTTAGGGCATCATTGAAGAGCCCCGTGTAAGCTAGGGTGTTAGGTAGGAGGGCATGGTTAACAGTATCAAAGGCCTTAGATAGGTCCAGGAAGATGGCGCCTGTGAGGTGGCTGTGGTCCAGGGCTGAGTGGACATGGGAGGTAAATTCGAGGAGAGCGGTGGTGGTACTATGGCCCTTACAGAAACCGTGTTACTGTCCGGTTAGAAGGTTATATTTATTAAGGTGGTCAGTGAGTTGGTCGGAGACTATGCATTCTAGGGCCTTAGACGGGGGGGTAGGATAGAAATGGGGCAGTAGTTGTTTGTGGATGTGCGGTCACCACTTTTATGGATGGGTGTGATATAGGCCGATTTCCAGAGGGTGGGGAATTTCCCTTGGCAGAGGGAGCGGTTGAGAATGTGGGTGAGTGGTGCTAGAACTTCCTGGAGGGTGAGGCGGAGAAGTCTGAGGTCCAGGGAGTCATGACTATAGTGATTTTGGCCTATAGCTTTGGTTAGGGAGGGTTTGGCAGTCTCTGGGGTGAGGACTCACAGGTGGAATGGCAGAGCAAGGGCAGGATGTGGGGTGATATGGGCAGGTGGGGGGTTGAAGAAATTAGGGGGCAGTACATGGGAGAGATCAGTGAAAACAGTATTTAGGGCTGTGGCTATACTGAAAGGGTCAGAGGAGAGGTTACCATTTATTAGAATTTGGTCAGGTGGCAGATTTGGGGCCTTGTCACAGAGTTCCTTAATGTTTTCCCAGAACTTGCGTCCATTGCCCCAGGTGGAGGTTAAGGAGGCTTTGTAATAGTTCACTTTGGCAGTGCGTATGGCCCAGGTGCACTTGTTTTGGGACTCCCGATACCGATGCCTGTCCAGAGGCTTTTGGGTCTCATTAGCAAGGTGTTATAGTGCATCACGGTGATGTAGTAGACCTTGGAGGTGGACCGAGAACGGAGGGGCTTGATGCCCTTTGGTCATTGTTTTGGTGAGGGGGGCATACCTGTCACAGGCAGCATTAAAGGTGCTGATAAATAGTTTGAGGGTGTGGTCTGAGTCGAGGGTGTTTGTTAGGGGGTGCCCAGTCCCATTCTCTGAGGTGGGCCTTGAGTAGGGCTAGTTTACCAGGCCCTAGTTTGCATTGAGTAGTAATTTTGGGAGCGGTTTTGAGGGGGGTACCAGACCAGTTGCAGAGTACTGGTGAGTGGTCACTTAGGGTGTCGGGGAGGACTAGGGTGCTGGTTATTTTGTGGGGGTGGTTCGTGAAGACTAGGTCTAGTAGGGAGGATGACCCCGTGTGGGCATGTAGCCAGGTGGGGGTTCTGACGACCTGTGTGAGATCGAGGGCTGCAGCCTCGTTGATGTATGGGGTGGCTGTTTTGGCCAGCCAGTTTATGTTGAAATCCCCCAGTAGTATATTTTCGTGCTTTGGGGGTAGGGTTGCGAGGTAGGACATGATGGATTGGAAGGCTATTTTCTGGTCCCTGGGAGGGATATAAGCTACGGTGAGGAGGAGAGGGGATGTAGATTTTCCTTGAGTTATTTTTAGGGTGAGGGCCTGAGCCCTGTATGTTAGTATGGACAGAGGGAGTAGGTGGCCAGAGAGTGAGTCCTTGAGGTAGACAGCACAGCCACCCCCTCGTTTTCCTACTTGGATGGAGCAGTAGAGGTGGTATCCAAGGAGGTATACTGCTGAGTCAGGGACAGAGGGGGAGAACCAGGTTTCACTCGGAGCAATGATGTCAGGGTGATTCTGGTATACCCAACACTGAAAGGAGTCCCAGTTTTTTTTGAATGCTGCAAATGTTTAGTGAGGCGATGTGCAGGCCAAATCCTGGAGATTGGTGGGATGGTGGGTGTTTTAGTGAGCCAGTGTTGGGGTGGATATTGCCAGTCAGGAGAAGGAGAAGGATGAGTGACCTGAGGCAGTTGCTGTTAGCTCGAGAAGTAGGTCTTTGGCATTTATGCTGCGTGTGACCGATTGTGGGTATTGGTAGTTTCAGTGTAAGGGGGGCAGACAGGAGGAGTAAGTTGTGAGAACAGGGGATTTGCTGTGTTGTGGATGTGGAACGAGGTTGGCCAGGGGAGCACCAGTGGGTTTCTTGCCTCGGTAGGTGGTGTCCAGGGGTGGGGGTAGAGGTGTCAATGTATATTGGGGGGCAATGCTGGGGGTGCCAGGCTGCGAGTTGATAGCGGGTTTCATTCTTGCACCTCATTATCCTCAGGATCACAGGAGAAGCTGCATGGGGGGGGGAGCTGGATGCCATTGTCCACATAGGGACAAATGACCTGGCTGAGAAATTGATCAGAGTAGTGCAGGAAGAGTTTGTGGATTTGGGGAGTGGCCTTAGACAAGTAGCACGCATGATAATCTTCTTGGAGGTGCTGCATGTCTATGGCATGGATGAAGCTAGGGTGCTCCACACCATGGGATTCAATCAGTGGTTGAAAAACTGGTGCAGAGCTCAGGGATTTGGCTTCGCTTGGGACTGGGGTTCCACCTGGAGTGATGCAGACCTATACTGGCATGAAGGTCTGCATCTGTCCAGGAGGGGAACCAGGGTCCTAGGTGATAGGTTTAAATGCTTCATTGGCAAGCATTTAAACATTTAAACTAGCCAAGGGGGGGGGAGGCACTGGAAAGGAACAGGGAAATCCTAGCCCCCCCCCAAAAAAAAATCAGGGTAGTAAATGAGGTAAACACCAAGATAGAGATGTCGATAGGGAGAAGGGCAGGGGTAAATGGAGAAAATGACAAAGGCAATAAGGCCAGGATGGGGCAAAAAGGGGTAAGACCATCATGAAATGGAGGGTAATGAGTTTCAATGCCCATAGTCTGGGCAACAAGCTCCCTTAACTTGTGGCCTTGATGGAAGAGGGATGCCTGGATATCGTAGCAGTCACAGAAACATGGTACACAGAGAACCATGACTGGGAAGTTAACATACCGGGGTACACAACCTACAGGAGAGACAGGGAGGGTAGAAGAGGGGGAGGAGTAGCTCTCTATGTAAGGGAAGGGATAAAAGCAATGGAACAAAAGAGTAAACAGGGAGGAGAGGAGGCACTGTGGGTCACCTTAGAGACTGGAAATAGCACCACAATCCGCCATGTGAGAGAGAGGGAATGGACGAGTATATGATAGAAGACATCCTTAGAATGGCAGAGAAAGGGGAGATACTGTTGATTGGGGACCCGAATATGCCAGATGTTAACTGGAGCACCTTTGCTGCAGCCACATCCAAGAGCAGGGCCATTCTCGATGCCCTACAGGTGACATGCCTCAGACAGCTAGTTTTGGAACCCACTCATGAGTGAGCAATCTTAGACCTTGTACTCTCAAATGGGGACAGTGAGAGGATCTCAGATCTAGAAGTGGGTAGCCATCTGGGAACAAGTGACCACCAACAGTGTGGTTCACGATAAACTCAGCTACAGAGTCAAGTCATACAAAAGTGAGGGTGCTGAACTTCAGGAGGGCTAGCTTTGGCAAGATGGGAGAGTGCCTTAGAAAAGCACTAGCAAACAGGCTAGAAGGAGGGGTGGAGCAACAATGGGGAAACATCAAAACTGCTATCACAGAGGCAACAAGTCTTTGTGTGAAGCAAATAAACACATCAAAATGAAAGAAAAAGCCACTATGGCTCTCCAAAAAGGTGGCAGGGAAGGTTAGGGAGAAAAAGATAGCATTTAGGAAATATAAGGAAACACAGAAGGAGCAGGACAGAGAACTGTACCAGTTAAGGCAGAAGGAAGCAGGGAAGGAAGTTAGAATAGCAAAGGCCCAAACTGAGGAAAAGATAGCCAACTCAGTTAAGAAGGGGGATAAAACATTTTATAGGTACATCAGAGAGCTTAGAAAGACAAAGGGAGGGATAGTGAGGCTGAATAGAAAGGACGATGGGTGGGCAGAGAGAGACAGTGAAAAAGCAGAGATACTGAACGAATACTTCTGCTCAGTATTCACAAAAGAGGAGGAGGGGAGGTGCCTAATCCAATTAACAGAAGCACTCTTGATAGGGAAGTTGATTCCAGTCCTTTCACAGAAGAAAGGGTTCCAAAAGAACTCCTAAAACTGAAGGTGGACAAAGCAATGGGGCCTGATGGAATTCACCGCAGAATTCTAAAAGAATTAAGGGGAGAACTTGTGACACCACTGACTACCCTTTTTAACAAATCATGGGAGGATGGTGTGGTACCTGAGGACTGAAGGAAGGTGGATGTGATTCCCCTTTACAAAAGTGGGAGCAAGACAGAGGCAGGAAACTACAGACCTGTCAGTTTGACCTCTGAGGTAGGGAAAGTGATGGAATCATTTCTGAAGGAAAGAATTGTTGAGTACCTAGAGGTCAGTGGGGCACAGGACCCAAGGCAGTATGGGTTCACAGTGGGAAGGTCATGTCAGAGGAATCGAATTGATTTCTTTGACTGGGTGACCAAAGTAGTAGACCAGGAAGGGGCTATGGACATGGCCTACCTAGACATTAGTAAGGCATTTGACACAGCCCTACACAACGGATTAATAATCAAATTAACCAGCCTTGGAGTGGGTCCCAGGGTGGTAGCCTGTGTAAAACATTGGCTGGACAACAGGACACAGAAGGTAGTTGTAAATGGAGTCTACTCTGAAGAAAGAGGGGTTACTAGTGGGGTACCGCAGGGTTCAGTACTGGGTCCAGTCCTTTTTAGTGTCTTTATGTAACCCCTAGGTGGTGCTATCCCATGGGCTACTACCCCTGCCTGCTTGGCTAGTAGCAGATTAAGGGGCCTAGGTTCTGCAATGGGTGCCTCCACCCGGAGGTCACGGTTGATATTGTTCAAACTAACCTAGGCACAGCCCTCCGGGACACTGTAACCCCTCTCTTTCCCCTCTAGTGGCCTGGACAATATACGATAATCACTTTCACAGTACCCCTTGTACACCATACAACTACCCACACTGTTTGCACTTACCACCAGGGTTGGTTCCTCTGACTCGACCCTGGGAACCCCCTGTAAAACAAGGTTATGCAAGCAAATAGCAACAGTACAGTATTCTTGGCACAAACTGGAACCACAGTCAGGTTAAATGCAGAAAAAGTCAGATCTGATTTATTCAGGGAACTTGAACAAGGAAGGGGTGTAATAAGGTTGATTGGCTTAAAGGCTAGATTAATCAAACAGCTATGCATGTGCTTTAAGTCCCCACACAGTCACACCTCTGGGAACCCAGGTAGGGAGACAATGGGCTAGCCAGGAATGTTGCAGCTGGTTGGGGCCCTGTGATGGAAGAAAGCAACATGCACAACACACACTATTTGTAATCCAGAGCCGGAGGGCTCAGTTCGTGAAAGAGAAAGCAACCAGACAATCAGATGACAGCACTTTAGATTTAGCTGTTGTTGGAGGGAGCTACCCTGATGTTTACTATATGATACCCAATACTGGACACAGGCAGGACGAAATTGAGACTGCAGGTTGTTGAGCTGGAGTGCCCGGATAAGCGGGGCCCACACGAATCACCAAGGAGTCGTTCCTGTTCAAGTGTTGAGCAGGGGGCTGATCCCCAGGCAGGTCTCTCATCGAGGGCTTTCTCTGTGCAGTGGGTAGTCAGGCTGGGCCAGTGTGACAAGGCCCAGGCCCAATGGAGATGATTTTGGATTCAGTCCATGGGGCTGGATGCAGCTTCCAGCAAGCAGAATACAGTTCAAACCACAGTGGGGAACCAAATTGCAACCCACTAGCAGCACACAGCACATTTACACATAAGAAAATTCTAATGCAGCTTCCAACAAGCAAAACACAATTCAAACTACAGTGGGGAACCAAATCACTACCCACTATAAGCACACAGCACATCCATATGTAAGGAAATTCCACTGTACCAGGCAAAAGGCTCTCCGGTTGCAGTTACAGAGTCTCTGCATAATACGGGAGTTTAGAGGTGGCTGGAAGTCCAGACAGGCTGATCGCATTCAGCAAATCTTCGGTCTACTTCAGGTAGGAGCCTGGTCACAATTCAGTGGCTTACTTCGCTCTCCAAGTTCAGATTCAATCTGAAAAAGGTACACGTTCCCTCTCAGGGACAGCAGGCAGGCATGCAGGCCAAAACTCAGGCCTTTCTACAGTTCTTCCACTCGAATCAATGTCAGGCCACTGCTGCTTGAATCATTCAAACTATCTTTTCACTTCCCAACTCAGAACTGAAACTAGTTACAAGCAGCTTGGGAATTTCCCGAAGATCCAAAAGATTCGGTTAGCTGATCTGTCTGTCAGTCACAACAAGGGCTCCCCCTCCAGGTTATTTTAGGTGCCACAATGCAAAAACTACAATTCCTACAAGTTTTGACCCCATCAAGCCCCTGTAGGCAGGCTCCATTTTAGAGTCCCAACAGTACTGATTGGCCCCTTCTGACAGTCCCGGGCCAACCCGACTTGATTCTCCAAACTCAGGGTTCTCCCGGACGTGCTGAGTGACCACTCTGTGATCTCCTTTATATAGACCACTAAACTTGCCAGAAGCCCACCCCACCTCATCAAGAGCAGGGTTCTGCAGAAAGGCAAACTTGGATCCCTCAAATTGGCCCTGTCTTCCTACAACTGGTCCCCCATCAACAAGGCACCTACGCTGGACCAGACCCACAGTTTTTTCACCGAGGGCTTCAATTCCAACTGTGATATCTATGCACCATGCATAAAATGGAAAATTCTGGAGGAGGTAAATGGCTAGATTGATGGCAAGCTCCTCTCCCTCCTAAAGGAGAGGGACTGCCTCTGGGAAAAAGCCTTAAACTCAGGTAGCAAGCATGACCTACAGTGCTACAAAACGGCTAGAAATCAGTGCACCAAACTTATCAGGCTTGCAAAAGCTGATTTCCATAAGACCCAGCTTAACAACGCATGGGGAGATGGAAAGAGGTTTTGGGACAACATCAAGAACATCCTTGGTAAAGCTCAAAAGCAGCACCCTAAGATGCTCAACATTAATAACTCATCCTCCTCAGATCCGCTGCCATTGCTGATGCCTTTAACCAGGCCTTTACAGACCTGTCCTCAGTGCTGTCTCCAGACTACCTTCTGCCTGCAGAGGACCAAGGTTGCACCAACCTGCCCATAACTAACCACCCAGCCTTCTACTTTAAGAAGGTGATGGTGAAGGAGGCCCTAACAATGGTCAGGAAAGTCCTAGGCAAAATCATATTGTGGAGTGACGGGCTAGACATGGTTACTGTCTCTCACCCTTGATGTTCTTATCATGCCCATAACAATGCTATTTAATAAATCCTTGGCTCTTGCTCAATTTCCGGAGATATGAAAGCAAGCCCTGGTAACTCCAGTGCATAAGAAGGGTGACAAGGCGCTGGTGTCAAACTACAAGCCAATATCTATGCTCTCCCCACTATCCAAAGCTTTGGAAAAAATCGTGGCAAGTCAACTCACAGAATACCTCAATGAGTACAATCTGCTCTGCCCAAACCAACATGGTTGCAGGCAAAAACACAGAACCACCATGGCTCTGCTGGAATACACTGACTATGCGCATAAGGCATTGGATGAAGGCAGATTGGTGGGGTCCATCTTCATTGACCTCAACAAAGCTTTCGACACCGTCAACCACCTTCTACTAGTACTCCAGCTCCAAAGATTGGGTGTGGACCTAACGCCCTGAATTGGTTCAATGACTACCTAACACACAGGAGCCAGTGAGTCAAAATCGGGTAGATATTATCCAGCTCCAGAGATGTACTCCTAGGAGTCCCTCAAGGATCAATTCTAGAGCCCCTGCTTTTCAGCCTCTTTGTAAATGACCTACCCACAGCCTGTGACACCAAACTTATCCTGTATGCGGACGATGCCATGCTGCTGAGCAGCAGCACCTCTCAGGTTGCCCTACAAACAGAACTACAGAACCCTTTCAGTAAACTCGAGGACTGGTTCAGTAGGCAAAAGCTGCTACTAAATTACAAGAAAACCAAGGCCATGCTACAGTCCAGCCCCTACAACAAACGCAGGCATGCTCCCCTCGTAATCACCAATAAGGCTGGTGAGCAGATTGAGTAGGTGCACTTGTTTAAGTACCTTGGAGTCACCATTGATGACTCTCTCACTTATACACACCACGTAGACTCCCTTGTCAGAGTGATAAACACAAAGATCAGGATCCTCTAAAGGTATAAGAAATCCCTCACCCCAGAAGCACTCCGAATCTCATTCTCCAGCTCCATACTCTCCACGATAGACTACAGGCTGGTGGCCTATGGAGCTGCTACTGATACAGTGTTCAAAAGGGTCCAAATTGCACTCAATAAGGCATGCCGACTCACCCTGTGCGCAGATCACTACACTCATACTTGCACCCTGTATGAGCGTACAAACTGGTTTAACCTAAAAGACAGGATCAAATACCACACTTGCCTCCTGGGAAAGAAGGCACTCCTCGGAAAAACCCCACCCAGTATAGGAAACCTTCTTGAGGCTTATCTCGCATCACACATTACCAGAGGGAGGAAGAATCAGCACTGTCCATACTATTCCGCCAAAGCTCACTAGGGCAGCGCGTTTCCTCCTATCGGGCCACCCTCTGGAAAAATGAACTTCCGATAAAATTACAAACAAACAACAGCCTGTCTCAGTTCAAAGCAGGCCTCAAACAGCACCTAATGTCTAGCTCAAAATGCACCTGCTTCTCAGGCCTCACTTGATAGACAGCCCTACCCCCAAGGTAGCACCCAGCAGGGCTACCTAGAGAACCCTGCCTCTATTCCAGCCTAGCCAAGGGCTTAAGTAAGCTATCAGTCCTCTTTAAACGCTCTTGGTACTGTCCCTCCCTACTCCCCACACACACCTTACTCGACAAAGCCCTCTGGAGCTGCTCCCCCCCATCACAGCAACCCCCCATTTCACTAACCGCCCACCTCTTGCTCTCTGTGGTAGGTTCAAACCCAATCCCTCTTGTTTCATTGTCACCCAGCCTCTCGCCATCTGGGATAGCGTTAAACCCTATGCAGTTACTCTGCCATAGTCTGTCAACAGATTTGAAGGTTTCCAGGGGTGTGCTACCTAGGCCAACCAATTAGAAATAGCTTAGTATTCTATTACAACTGCTCTGTTTTTCTCCTATTTGTCAAATTCTCATGTAGTCACTCTTTAATGCCTAATGATCAGGCCTCTGTAACCACTGAATATGTGTATTGTCTTATTGTCCACCATGATGTGGAGCCTTTATGAAAGAGCTCATGCTCATAGGTCTTTCCAAAATACTAATTAAATTAAATAAAAAAATTAAATTAAAATAAAATTAAAAATAAAAAGTTGGTGGAGATCGAACAGTCCTCGCTGCAGAGAAGGCAGGTTAGAACAAACTGCAATATTATTACTACTCTAACAAATGATCAGCAAACAAACATCTTCTAACAGAGCTCCCTTTTAGATTAAGACTGCAATCCAGGCAGCTCTTAAAGAGACAGTACACAGAGGCTTTACAGGCACTCTCTGGCAATACATTTAATCTACTAAAACCCAGAACACCAGCCTGCCAGTGAGCATTTAGGCAAGCTCAAGGAAGACTTTTTGGGAATGCCCATTTGTAATGGGGTTACATTTATAAGTGACATTGCAGAGGGACTGGAAGGAAAAGCATGCCTCTTTGCAGATGATACAAAGATCTGCAACAGGGTTGATACACAAGGAGGCGTGGAAAGCATGAGAAGGGACTTGGCAAGGTTGGAGGAATGGTCAGAAATATGGCAGCTTGGATTCAATGCAAAGAAATGCAAAATAATGCACCTAGAAAATAACAACCCAGGGAAGATTACACAATGGGGGGGGGGGGTAGTAACAACAAAAAAATTGAAAGGGACCTGGGGGTAATCATATCAGATGACCTTAAGGTTAGCAAGCAATGTGAGAAGGGAGTAGGGAGGGCTGGGGGGATACTGGGATGTATAAGGAGAGGAATCACCAGCAGAAAACAGGAAGTTGTTATCCCCCTGTACAGACAGTTGGTGAGACCCCATCTGAAGTACTGCATCCAGTTTTGGAGACCCCATCTCTGTAAGGACATAGACAGGAAGGAGGCAGTCCAGAGGAGGGAAACTAAAATGGTGCAGGGTCTGCAAGAGAAGCCATACGAGGAGAGACTAAAGGAGCTTAATATGTATACCCTTGAGGAAAGGAGGGAGTGGGGACATGATAGAAACTTTTAAGTACCTCAGTGGAATCAACAAAGTCCAAGAGGGTAGCATCTTTCAGAAAAAGAGATGTGCAAGAACAAGGGGACACAATTTGAAGATAGAGGGGGGAGGGCTCAGGAGTAATGGGAGGAATTATTTTTTCATAGAGAGGGTGGTGGACGCATGGAACAGCCTTCCTGAGGAGGTTGTGGGTTCTAAAACTGTGGGAGAATTCAAGAATGCATGGGACAGACATAAGGCAATTCTTGTGGGGGGTAGGAAGAAATAGGCTGTTGGTTAACTAGGATCTGCAGCTTATCCTATAGGTAGCGAAATGGGCAGACTAGGTGGGCCAAGCGGTCCTTATCTGTCGTCAAATTCTATATTTCTATGTTTCTATGTATAGGTAGGTTCTAAGGTACCCACTTTCCACAGGACCTTATCTGCTTCTTCAAAGTCCAACATAACAGGGACGTTACAGAACAACACAGTAGAAGGGGTATGGTGCTATAGTGTTATAGCTAGTCACACTCCATATTTGTCCAAGCTGGCCTACCCCATCAACAAAACTCAATAAATAAACAAATAAACATGTGTGACCTCCCCCTGGAGTATACGGCATTGACAGTTGTGAGGAGGATTTTTCCTTTACTCCACCTTTGCTCAGTTTAACATTCTAGAGGACACTTACTCCTCCGCCAAGCAACCTGGAGCAGACCCACATGAGTCCCACAATCTCCATTGAGGGGAAACCACTCACAACTCCAGTCTCTTCATACTCAATTGCTGTGTGAGCCCATAAGAGCCACATCTCTCTCTCTCTCTCTCTCTCTCTCTCTCTTCTTCTTCTTCTCTCAGCTCTGCTTTCTCTCTGGCCTCTCTCTTTTGCTTTCTCTGCTTCTTTCCCTGCCCTACTCTCCCCCTTACATTGAGGGAGCGATGCCTTTCTCTGTCCCAATGAGCAGGAAGAACCTAGGAACCTCTGTATCTTTTTGTTGTCTTTCTCTCTCTCTCTCTGTCTCTCTCCTTCAGACTGAAATGGGAACTGACCATAACTATTACTTTACCTTCTGCTTCAACCCTTTATAGAAAGGGGAAGGGCAGGCAGCATATACAGTATATTAGGTAGGCTATAAGACACAGCAGGGCATTTGGTAGCCTGGGGTTAATGCATGCCCAGGTGCATAATGAGGTGCTTGCACTGAGTGTCTTCATAGAAACATAGAGGTTGACTGCAGATAAGGACCACAAGGCCGATCCAGTCTGCCCATTTTTTCTACCTTATGAATGTGCCACACACCTTTACACTGTCAATGACCTATCTATCCATATTCGTCTGTATTGCTCCCTTATGCCTATCCCATGCCTGTTTGAAGCCCTGCACTGTATTCATAGCCACCACTACCTGAGGTAGGCTGTTCCATGCATCCACCACTCTTTCTGTGAAAAAGAATTTCCTCACATTCCCCCATAATCGGCCTCCCTCTATTCTCAAGCTGTGTCCTCTTGTCCTGCTATTTTTCTTATATTTAAACATGTTAGACTCTTTCACCTTGTTAATGCCCTTAAGGTGTTTGAATGTTTTGATCATATCACCTCTCTCCCTCCTTTACTCAAGGGTATACATATTGAGCTCCGTTAATCTGTTCTCATATGTCTTCTGATGCAGTCCCTGCACCATTTTGGTTGCCCTCCTCTGGACTGCCTCAATTTGGTTAATGTCCTTGTGAAGGTGTGGTCTCCAGTACTGTACGCAGTACTCCAGATGGGGCCTAACCAGTGTCTTGTAAAGAGGGATTATTACCTTCCTCTCACGACTTGTGATACCCCTACTAATACACCCTAACATCCCCCTAGTCTTACCTACTGCTTTAGAGGTCTGCTTGGATGATTTCAGATCATCGGTGATGATGATGCCCAAGTCTCTTTCTTCCTTTGTGACTGCCAGCAACTCCCCTTCCAGCCTATAGGTGGCTTCAGGGTTTCTCTTCCCTATGTGCATGATCTTGCACTTCTTTGCATTAAATCCCAGTTGCCACTCTTCTGATCATTTTGGTAGTTTATCCAGATCTCTTCTCATTCTGCCCAACCCATCTGGATCATCTACTCTGTTGCAGATCTTGGTGTCATCTGCAAACAGACAAGCCTTAACCTCTAGTCCATCTGCAATGTCACTAATGAAGATATTGAAGAGGACTGGCCCCAGGACTGATCCCTGAGGTACCCCACTTGTGACTTGCATCTCTTCTGACTGTATACCATTTATCACCACTCTCTGTTTTCTGTCTGTCAACCAGTTTGCCACCCAGTTGACCAACTTCTGACCACCCGAGCCTACCCAGCTTATTTATCAATCTTCTATGTGGAACAGTGTCAAAGCTTTGCTGAAGTCAAGGTAGGCAACATCAACTGCTCCCCCTTGGTCCACCACTCTGGTTACCCAGTCAAAGAAATCTATGAGATTAGTTTGACAGGACCTTCCTTTTGTAAACCTGTGCTGTCTTGGATCTTGTGCTCCTATGGATTCCAGGTGTTGCACTATCCTTTCCTTAAGGAGTGCCTCCATAATCTTACCCACTACTGAGGTAAGACTGACAGGTCTGTAGTTCCCTGCCTCCTCCCTGCTACCACTCTTGTGGAGCGGGATCACATGAGCCCTTCTCCAGTCTTCTGAGACCTCTCCTGTGCTCAGAGACTCACTAAACAGTTCTGCTAATGGCTCTGCTAGTTCCACCCTTAGCTCCTTAAGTACCCTGGGATACATGCCATCAGGTCCCATTGCCTTGTCCACCCTGAGCTTAGCGAGCTCTTGTAGGACCCTTTCTTTTGTGAAGGGACTAGTGCTCACCTCCCTCCCCCATGTGTCCATGGTGCTGAGCTGTGGGCCCTGCCCTACCTTCTCTTCAGTAAATACTGAGCAAAAGTATCTATTTAGTATAGATACTTTTACAGGGTCCTCCTCCTCACATGCCCCCTTTTCTCCTTTTAGCTTAGCAATACCCTCTCTGGACTTTCTCCTTTCACTAATGTATCTATAGAAAGTCTTGTCACCTTCTTTTACTGTTCGTGCTAGTATTTCCTCAGTTTGGGACTTTGCCTGCCTTACTGCCTTACCTGCTTCCCTTAGGGCAGTTTGGTATGCCTCTCATCTTCATCCCGCTGTGTTCCCTTATATTTCCTGAAGGCCAGCCTTTTAGCTCTGACCTTTTCTTCTACTGTATTTGAGAACCAAAGTGGTTTCCTTCTTCTTTTGCACTTCCTTTTCTGTCTAACACAATGGGATGTTGCTTCAAATATTGCATCCTTAATGCTTGCCCACTTTGCCTGTACTCCCTCACCTGTGTTTCTTTTTGCCCAGGCTAGCTTAACTCTGTTGGCCATCTTTTCAAAGTCAGCTCCTCTGAAGTCCCATATTTTTGCCTTGGAATGGGATGATTTAGATGTAGTGGCCAAATTGAACCATACCATGTGATGGTCACTGGCCCCCAGGTGACCTTCTACCTGGAGATCTGTGATCCCTTCCCTGTTAGTCAGTACTAGATCTAGGATAGCTCTGTCTCTTGTCGTGGTTGTACTAGTTGTTTGAGGCCCTCCCCATGCAGGTAATCCACCATGTGTCTTGTTCCGGCAGATGTTCCTGCTGGTATTGATCAATCTGTATCCAGCATGTTGAAGTCTCCCATTATCAGAACCTCCCCTTTAGCTGTCATGTTTTGTATATCTTCTAACAGTAATGTGTCCATGTTCTCCCCCTGGTCTGGGGGCCTGTAGACAACCCCAGTTCTTATGGCTGTCCCATTTCCTGTTTCCAGGGTGAATCATAGTTCTTCTGGCTCCTTACATGTATTCTGAATTTCTGTAGCTTTGATATTTTCATTGACATACAGGGCCACTCCACCCCACCTTTCTGCACCTCTGTCTCTTCTGAACAGTACACAGCCAGGTACTGAAGTCTCCCAAGTGTGGTTACTGGTAAACCATGTCTCACTATTTGCTACCATGTCCAGTTTAGCCTCTGACATTATTGCCTGCAGGTCTGGGATCTTATTTCCCAGGCTGTGAGCATTTGTGTACATGATTTTCCATTGGCCAGATTTCAGTGTGTTAGTTGTTGGGTGAGGTTTGGCATTTCCCCTGTGCATCGTATGGGGAGACGGACCTTTTTTCTTACCTGGTGATGCAAATGAACTGCAAACATGCTGAATCCCTGTTTGACCACTAGCTGAGGTGGGAGGGTGTTCTTCCCATTCGTATGGGGTGCTGCCCCTCTCCTCATTGCTAGTTTAAATATTCTGCAAAGACGTCAAACTTCTGCCCCAATGCATGACTCCTCCTTAGTCAGATGCAGTCCATCAAATTTAAAGAACTTTTGCTCCCAGAACTGTTGCCAGTTCCCTACAAATCTGTGTCCTTTTTCCTGGCACCAGCCCTTGAGCCACATGTTTAGCTCCCCTATCTCCCCTTCTCTGACCTTCCGTCCATCTGCCCCCCTCTCCCAGACTGGAAAGATCCCAGAGAAGGAGATGTCGGACGGAATGGATGATAGTTTGTCACCCAGCCTGGTCAGGTGTTCCTTTGTCTCCACAACTGACCAGCTGGTGAGATCATTAGTCCCTATGTGTACCAGGATGTCAATGTTTTCTCCTGCTTTGTGAACAATTTTAGCAATGCAGTCAGTGTCTCTCCTTGCTGATGTACCTGGGAGACATCTGACCATTACCCCTGGCTGGAGATGGGTTTCAACCCCCCGAATCAAGGAGTCACCTATGATCAGAAGTTTTTTGGATTTTCTTTTTGCTTTTTTTGTTTTGGTTCCTGATTTGGGCGAGTTTTGTTGTGCTAGCTCCTGTGCTGCAGTGTCCTGCTCTGCAGTGTCCTCTGCCT
The DNA here is from genome assembly GCA_016271365.2 of Neoceratodus forsteri. Lineage (NCBI taxonomy): Eukaryota > Metazoa > Chordata > Ceratodontiformes > Ceratodontidae > Neoceratodus > Neoceratodus forsteri. Next base: position 1,877,946,833 of record CM057456.1, read on the forward strand.
CTTTGTTTGATTTCAGAGATAGAGGCAGACACCTGTTTGTAGTGTTTATATGGTTTTTGGAGGTAATATGTTGGAGAGCACAAAGTGATGGGGCACCCGATTTGCCCCTCCTAACCACCTGCCAACCTCCTGGACCAACTACCCTCTGCGGTCGAGGTTCTTCTGTTGGATGTTGGGGAAATGGCGGGTGGTTCTTATAATGTATTTCCTCTTCAATATGAAATTTGAGGTGCGCACTCTCTGCCCATGCTGCCTGGAGCTGTGCCCTAAGATCTCCAATGGCCCAGCATGTAGGACAGTGTCCTAAATCCTGTAAGACTGTCCTTCTGAAAAGTGTTCCGCAGTACCTGCAGTTAATGATATCCATTCCTGATAAGTTGCTGGGTTTATAACCTGGTCAGAGTAATTAGAAGGAAGAAAATGCAAGTAATGGTTTGATTTTGTGTTTTGTTTTCATATAACTTGTTATAACAAGTTAAATTTACTAGTGCCCCTGTAAATGAGCTCACCTTGTGGAAACCCCACTGATCTGCCCCTTCCTGCTTTGCCACAGGAAATGTCACAGCTGTGGTACCCTATAAAAGGAGTGTAGTGTGGGGTGGTTGGGGATGGGGATGGGTGGCTGGGCCTTCCTCTGCCAAAAAAGAAGAACCACGGATGAAAGAACAAGGAGGTAAGAGCAGAAATAATCAGTCAACAACAAATGCAGTAACCCTGAAAGTTTATCCTAATTTTAGATAAAACTGTAAAACCTGTAAAGCACCACCTGTAATAATTTCAGAGAAGATATACCCTGTAAGAAACACTTTGCTGCAGAGAAAAATAAAGCAGTAACAGAAGATATACCTTGCAAAAGACAATTTGAATCAGAAGATTACAGCAGTAATCTGTTAGCACACACCTGTAGTCACACCTTGTAATAATGCAGAAGAAGGTATACTAGCAACAACAATTTAAATCAGAGAAAAATAAAGCAATGAAATGTTCAGCAACTGGAAATGTGTTAACCCCAGACAACTGATGCCCTGCTGTGTCTTAGTGTGCTTATATAATGGGTAAACTGAGAAACAATTTATAAAACAAAAAAATGTCCAACTGTTTTAAAATTAAAAATAGGTATTTTCTTTTATTAAAAGTAACTAGTAAAAAGCAGTTCTTCCAACTGTCAATAATGTGTCTTTCCACACATTTAATAGATGAAATGTTTGCTTATAATGGAATGCATGAATTCAAACTTTTGCAGAATTTCTCTGACAGAATGTTTATTTATTGATTTATTTATTAATTTGTTAACCGGGTTAGCTCACTGATCCAAAGACCTTTTTCAAGCATGGTCTGGGCCAGGGACTGACACATACATGGTAGCATACAGTCATTACAAACGGCATGAATGTTCCCCCCTAATACACAACAGAAAACCTTATATGGGGCCAAGATCTCAATTTCATCTGTGGCAGGGTACGTCAAACAAATAATTTTGCCAATCTTAGATTGTGGAGCAATTCTGTTTGTAAATAAAGGTAGCACATTCATTTTAAAATACCAAATGATTCTAAACAACATTTGTAGATTTGGATTAAAGGTTCCTGTGAGGATTCATCACTGCTACTTGTATGAAGGAATGAAGATGTTGCCTCCTTTGCAGAGAACAGAATATCATGCTGTTGTTTTTGCACTAAGGATCTATCAATTTACATTACCACAATGCGTATCCAAGAAATGTATTATGCATTAGGGATCATACTTAACGAGGGTTAATGTGAACACTTTATTTTATCCCAATTCTATAACATTGGCCATAAATAAGTGTTCCTTTACTTGGTATGCTCCCACCTTACTAAATGGCTTTACAGTATTAATCAAAAGTGCAAATAATTTAAAGCACTTAAAGAAATTATTGAAAGTACATTATGATAAATTCAGTTCCTGTTCATGTAATGTTAACTAACTGTGCACATTTTTTTATTGTTTTTGATGTCTATTGTCACATTTTAAATGTCAGGTGTGACTGAAAAAGGGCTGTGCCCAGTTCACCTCCTGTTTAAAAATAAAAAAAAATTGGAAATAAAAAAAAAAACGAAAGCAGCAGAGATAGTTCTGGCAAGCCAGTCAGGATAGGAGGGAGATTTTTCATGGTCACCAAAGAAACACCCAGAATTAAAACTGAACAATAATTATTTTTTTTTAAATATATTTTTATGTGTGTAAGAAGGGGAGCATGATAAGAAAGAATGTTTAATTATTTAAAAAAATGTAAGGGAGTTTAATTTTTTATGGGCTTATTCAAGGTGTTTAGTAAGTAAAGGTAACAGCCATGTTTGTAATGGCAGTCAGAGATGAGTGAAGTGGATCAAGAATTCGGTATGTGATTTGCCTCAATTCCAAATCTCACTGCTTGAAATTGTTTCAGCCGGTGTGCAGTATATCTGGAGAAATAACATATGGGTCTTGGATTTTATTTAGCCAGAAAGCAGGTCATTTCTAGCCCATTTTATAATTATCTTAAAGAGACTCACTAAGTTATGCCTATGCACCACATATATTGGTGCCCTACCTCTACAAAATTCTGCCTATGTATATTTGCCACCAAATATTTCCAGTAGTTTAGATGTGAGATCTCTCATAACATTTTAACCACTGGGTTACTTTGACTTCCCAGTCTTTAGGTCCACCCCCAATCCACCCCCGCACTCAACCAAATTATGACATAAACCCAGGGATAGCACGGGGATGAGCTCCATTATAGTCTACGGGGGGCAACTTTAACAATAGTTTTATATATCATAGTGACCATTTGTGATTAATTAAGAGCACTGGGCAACTAACAAGGGTCATGTTAGTTGTCTGGTGCCTTTGATTGCTAACCAAATGGTCACTGTGATATATAAAAATGCTGTTAAAATTGTCCTCTATAGACTGTAATGGAGTTCGTCCCCATGCTCCCACTGGGTTCACATCATAATTTGGATAAGTGCAGGGGCAGATCAGGGGTAGATCTAAGAACCAGGAAGTCAAATTAACCTGGTGATGAAACTTTACGAGCAATATCATAGCTAAACTACTGGAAATTTGGGGGGGCCAATATACATAGGCAGCATTTCGCAGGGGTAAGGCACCAATATATGTGGTGCATAGCTCCATTTATTTAACTTAGTGAGTCTCTTTAAGCAACACATGACCAGGCACATGGTCTTACAATTATTGTAGGTGACTCAGCAGTCTGGATGTAGACATGCCAGAGACTGAAGGCTTTTACACTCAAAATCTATCTGAGAATGCTGTTAACTATTTAGTAACCAGACTCAAACCTGGACAGGGGAGTGAGAGGTTTGTTATATGTACATCCATGAGACACATGTATAGAATACTTTCACATTTATTGTGTGACTTTTTATTTATTTTCTTGCAATTGTTTCTTCTGTTTCCTCTGGTCCCTTGGACCATCTTTGAGGCTGCAGTGGCTATATTTTTCCTCTGGCCAAGAAGACAGATGAGTGGATGCCTTCACTGCCAACACCAATATATTTCTGTGGTCAGCGAGATTTTTGCAGCCATTTGGTTTTGGTCTAATAGAGCATTTCAAGTGAAAGGAGCTCTGCCCAAGAAAGCCCTTTTATCACTATTTTTTAAATGTGGGAACATACAGTAAATGTAAAGTTGTCTTGGTACCTCAGGTTACACAGTCAACTTTCTTTGTTTCACAAAAATTTAAAGGTATGAGTATAGAATGTTTATTTTGGGGATGGGTAAACAAAGTAGTAGTTCAGGATTCAGATAATTGCAAACCTCCTGGATTTAAACAGGTTGGATAGCCTGAAATGCAAATTGTCTTATTTATATATGGTTTGCATGGTAAAAACAAGAAGATTAGAGGGTTAAGAAAGAATTGGAATCAATAATCTTTTTGACCATTTTTTTGGGGGGAGATTCACAACATGAAATGTTCATCCATCCTGTGTTTATAATACTACCGAGCAAGTATTTGCTAATGTGGAGATGACTTCAGTGTTCCAAAGATAACCAGTTCAGGGAGTGTAGTTATATACTATGTGTTAATATACCCTTCTGAGCCACTTGTGATATGAGTGGTGTCATGTGCAGTTGTCTAGTGAGAGAACAGTGAAGCTGAACTATTCTGATATTAGATGCATGCAAGAGAAAGTACTCCTAGATGACTTCAGGTGCCTCTGAAGGATGTAGAAATCATTGCATGAAAGGTTACACCTTTAGATTTGACCTTGATATTTGTCTTTTGTTTTTCTTTATTGTATGTGTCATCAGCTATTCACTGTTGCTTTCAATAATGTTGGTGTCTGCCAAGGAAATCAGTGGTGGACTTCAGTTAAAAATGGAGCAATCAAGATTCAGTTTGTGAAGGTTGGTTGCTCTGGTGAGTTACTGTTTATGTCCCAAGTTTACAAATATTGATACTGTAGTTATTTATTTAACTGAAATGCTGTCATGTATTGAATCAACTGCAAGTCACTGGTATAATCAATCATTATGGTCCTAATGTTTAAGTTCTAACTATGTCAACAATGGAAAAATAAACCCTCCCTCCCTCTTGGCTAAAAAAGAAAATGATACTGTGGTCCCTGATTTGCCTGCCAGCGGTATCACAGTCATTGCTAAGCTTTTCACATGCTTGTACAGCAATATTTCTGATGCTTTTTAACATTGCACATGAAATTTGAATTGTTAATCCTGGTTTTTGTCTCCAGTTTAGATAAAGTACTCTCATCTTCTAATTATTGCTTGGGCATTCAGTTGTGTGTGAGTATGATGGGGGAAGCAATAGCCACATACGGTATGTCAGTTTTGTGAAAAACATCTTTGGTGATCAGTTGCGACATGACGAGTACTCCAGCCATCAGAATGGAAATGGTGTATATCATGGCTTGTGCAGAATTGGGTGGCTTACAGTTTTTGGAACAGTGTAGCACAAGAGGGATGTAATCAATCAGTCTGCACTAGAGTTGCACAAGGTTGGCAAGCTTCACTGTGCAAATTAATTTGCAAAGTTCGACAAATCTACAAAGTGCCAACATTGTGACATTTTTGCCATGTGAAATGGCACTTTTTCAGATGAAAACATGCAAATTCATTGTTGAAGTTGCAACTTCACCATGATTTTACCTGATTGCTCCTGAAAAAGTGTCATTTCCCCAGAGAAAACGCATTGCAAAGTGACCAAATGGGCAATTCATGAAGTTATGCGCTAAGGTGAATTTTGCAACTTTGCTGGTGAAGTAAAACTTAACAGCATTTCTAGTTGGCACAGCAACATACAATTTAGCATGTGAAACACTCTTCGCAAAACATGTGTTTCACTATTATTCATTTACCATGGTACTGTGAGTATTCTCCTTTTCACAGTATCCACATAACCTTATGGGTTGCTTTTAATCCATAAAATGATGCATTTCACTGTTACTGAAGCATTAAGAAGAAACTGTGCTAATGCATTAAATATGACCTCAAGGGTGGTCGTATTGTATTAGTATTAGATTAATATACTGTATTCTTTTCCTTTTATTTGCTCTTCTTCTTTCTTACCCTCCTCACTTGCTCGTTCCTTGGTGTTGTTTTCACTTTTCCATATATTGTTTTCACTTATTTCTTTTGAATGTTAATTATGTTTTCTTTTCAAAGTCACGCCTTTTTCATATTTTTTTTCTCTTTCTATACTTTCAATTATTCTTCATACTTTTTTTCTATGTTTCAGTGTATGCTAAGTGCAAGTCATTCTGGTCTCGGCTGAATTGCTTTAGGTGGCACAAATGAAACGATTTATGTAGAGCAACCAAACTACACAAGCATTGATATACTGTTTCTCTGCAACAAGTCAAAATGTAGTTTTAAATGTGTTCTTAACCTCAATAATTTAACAATGCTTTATAGACAGTACACTACTAATTTAAGCATACCTTTCAGGATAATACTAGAAAAGGGTATGGTTCTTCTTGACACAACACCACTAGTATCTTTTGATACAGAGGCCAATATTATATCAAGTGTTTGTCTCCATAGAGCAGTTGGACACCTGCCTCTTCAATGGAGTCAAAGTAAGCTGACTCATTTTAAACTAAATAATATTAAGGTCAGTTATGTTTTGATGTACATCAATGTGTATTAATGGATATAATATCAAAGCTAGGAAGCCATATTGACAGGAAACAGCCATGTCAACCTGACTCCAAGCTTGCAAGTGCCCATCACTTACTGTATGGTTCCAATGATAGCCATTTTTAAAGAAATGATCTTCAGAAAGGCCTATTCTTGGAACCAATAAGGATAAAACCTAAACTGGGTTAATGAAACTTTGGAGTTTGGTTGATAAAGGATGCAGGATGTAGGGCAAGTCAGGTTGGGGCCTAAAACTCCTCTGGCCTGGGAGGTACTGGCTTTGTGAGCATCAATGCTGCAGTTTTCATTTTAATTTCTTTTTATTATTTTTTGTTCAGTTTACTTTATTAACACTACTGCATTAGGCAAGGCAAGGCAAGGCAAAATTTATTTAAAAGACGCCCAATCCCGGAGGCTCTGGGCGCCATACAAGCATTTAAACAAACATATTTAACATAAAAAGAATATAAATTCACATATAAATACAAATCAATACAAAATTTTTTAAAACCTAACAATAAATCCATCTCTAAACATTAAATGCCTTAGAGTAGAAGAAAGTCTTTAGCTGGGCCTTAAAAACATCCACCGATGAAGCCTCTCTGACCATAGTCGGTAAGGAATTCCACAGAACTGGGGCTGCATGAAGATGTGACCTAACCAGGCCAGTACATGAAAGTCAACAGTTAGTTATCATGAACATTTGTCTGATAAGACGGTAACAGTAGAGGTTGACAATCTCTACAAGAGTCTATTATCATATTAGACATCAAACTCCTATTACCCAATCCCCTACAGATCCCTAAACCCCCCCATCTAGGTTAACTAGGATCTGCGGCCTATCCTGTAGGTAGGGAAATGGGCAGACTAGATGGGCCTAGCGGTCCTTATCTGCCGTCAAAGTCTATGTTTCTATGTCTATGTTTCTATCCCCATCAGCATTTACTTATAAACAGAAGCCACAGGAATTTCTTATAGCTAGGACTCAGGAGATGCCTCAGATAAAGAAAGCAAACCTCTACAACCTAAGGAAGTTACGCTTTCCAGGTGACTAAAACCGCATCTAAAAGGCCCCATTTAGCACTATAAGATTGCACTCTGTTATTCATTTTTGCTATATGCAGTTCCAACTGTAATGCTAACATAATCTCCTTATACCATTCGATCACAGAAGGTGTTTTAACATCTCTCCAGTGTCTAAGGATAACCGCCTTAGCAGCAGCTGATATAATTGCCATATACACCTTCCTCTGCTTACTCATATCTCTGGGAAAGTTATTTAACAAATAGATGTCCCGGTGTGAAAAAAGGCTCTAGACCAATTATAGGTTGTAGCAAAACTCGAATTGCATTCCAGAATGGGTAAATCTTGGGGCATGCCCATATTATGTGATATAAGTCCCCATCTCCAACCTTACATCTGCCACAATTGGGTGATGCTAATTTACCCATCCTATATAATTTAGCAGGAGTGTAGTACAGGTTGTGTATGATATTGAATTGTTGTAATTTGTATCTGTCCTGCCTTATATATTTACGATTATTTTCCCAGATTTGTTCCCATACTCTTTTCTCTGCTCCTATCTCTAGTCTCTGCCTCCCAGTAGAGGCAAACATTAGAGGGCATTCCTTAGTCTATCCTCTGTAATTCTTGGTATAATTTGGAAACAGAGTGTCACTGATCTGCTAGCTTAAGCAGCGAGGCCAGCTCAATCCTGTTTTCACCCCATACTTTCATTTTTCGCAGATGGGCTTTTATTGAGTCACCATTTTGCCAAAATTTATAAATATTCCCCCTTAATCCTGGTATCTGAGAGCAAGCTTGCTCGTACGACAATAACTTCCCCTGAGGGGCTAGGTCACCCAGACATAGCCCACCTAATGGTTCCCAAAATGTAAGAGGGATCGGGGTTTGTCGGATTTGGAAATGTATGTTGTGCGTCAAGGGTTGCTCTGGTGAATTCTGCCAATTCACCTTTAGGAACTTCTGTGCCTGATGCAGGGCTTTTATTGACCATCTAATATGCATATTTTTAAGTGATTTAGGGAGGAGTCTGAGAGTAATATAAGGAATTGAATTTAAAGTTAGTGAGTAATTGAAGACCAAATCTCTCTCTTAATATAGACCCAGGGAGGCACATAATGATTGGGGTCTGCCAAGGGGGTCAGCCGATTCCAAAGAACTAATTTGCTGATATGTGATGTTATGTAATACTTGAAGAAAGAAGGGAGCGCTAGGCCCCCTAGCTTCTTTGGACCTGTGAGTTTCAAGTATGATCTTCTGACAGTTTTCCCCTTCCATATAAAATCATTAAGCAATGTTTGCAAGGTGCCAAACCACGTTTTCGGTAAGTAAGGCCCAACATGTTTAAGGGGTTAAAAATCCTTGGCAATATATTCATTTTCACTGTTTCTATTGTAGCCCAAAGTGACAGCGGTAATAAACTGCATCTGGCCAAGTCTTACTTAATTATTTTAACTTGGTTATTGAGGTTTTCCTTAATCATTGTAGTTATCTCCCTCGTAATTTTGATTCCAAGATATATTAATACTTTTGGTTCCCAGTTAAACCCCAATTCCTTGGCCGCACTCGAGAGACATCTAGAATTTAGCAGAAAAAACTTCATCTTGGAAATATTAAGTTTATAATTTGAGACTTTGTAAAAATGTGCAATTTCTTGCAAAATTACTGGTATACAAGTATCTGGATCCTCCATGTGCAGAAGCAGGTCATCTGCATAAGCTGATACTAAATATCTCCTGTTACCTATTTGCAATCCCCTAAGCTCCTGAGCTGCAATTAGTCTACAAATCAGGGGTTCCAGATATAAGTTGAACAGGAGTGGGAAGAGTGGGCAACCCTGCCTTGTGCCACAGGAGAGAGGAAAAGGATCCGACAGTGTTCCGTTGCACCACACCTGTGCCTTGGGAGATCTATATAATAAACGGACCAAGTTTAGAAAGCCATCTGGTAGGCCAAACCTGGACAAAACAGCAAATAGAAAATCCCAGGAGACCCGGTCTAACGCTTTTTCTGCATCCAGTGCTAACAGGGCTGCTGGGGTCTGTGTGTGTTGCGTGCATGTACAATTAAGTGATGGAGTTTGCGTATATGGTCACTGGATGCTCTACTATTCATGAAGCCAACCTGCACATCACTTACCATCTTACTATTAACAGGCTAAGTCGGTTGGCTAGAACCTTTGTGAGTATCTTAATATCCACGTTCAACAATGATATCAGATGGTAATTACCAGGGAAGACAGGGTCTCGGCCCGGCTTGGGGATAAAAGTTATAAGGGCCTCCCAAAAACTTTCTTCCAAGAGACCCTCATGATACCAGAAATGATATGCTTTAGTCAGAACAGGGGAAATTTCCTCTACAAAAGCTTTATATATATTAGTAGTAAGGCCATCAGGTCCAGGGGATTTTTCCAAAGTGAGTTGGGTAACCGCTTGCTTCACCTCCCATTCTTGTATAGGTAATTCCAACTTAACCCCCTGTACATTAGTAATCTTAGTTAGGGTTACTGAGTCTAGGAAGTCATGAATCTCTTCTAACTTCACCCTATCTGTTGTGGGGATGGAGTAAACCTTGTGGAAATATTCTCTGAATGTTGCCGCAATTTCTTTAGGGTCCTTAATAATAGCATCCCCCCTATTATTTTGCAAAGCTGCTGTTATTCTATTTGAGTCTAACTGTCTGAGTCTTAAGGCTAAGAGTTTACCTGCTCTTTCACCAGATTCGAGATACTTAATCTTAGTTCTCCGGAGGGTGAGTTCTGCTTTCTGCAACATGATTGAGGAATATTGAGTTTGTAATTGATGTAACTTAACCCAATCTGCTTCAGTCGAGTATTTAGTGATACTATTCTCAGTAGCCCTAATAGTGTTAGTGATCTCATTTAGCCGTAACCTGTCTTTTTTGACTTTAGTGGATGTGATTCTGATACATTCCCCCCTCAGTGCACACTTCAGGGCTACCCAGACAATATCAATATTAGAGACTGAACCTACATTTTGATCAAGGAAGTGGGCTATGAAACCCTTCAGGTGTTCATAAGCAAAGGAATCATGTAATAGCTGATTATTAAATCTCCACATGAGATCCATCTTAAATCCAGGGTTAGGTTTAAATAGAATGGACACTGGGGAATGATCCGAAATAACTCTGGTATGTATCTTTGCATCTAGAATAGAGACAAGTGATTTAATACTAACTAACCAATAATCGATTCTGGAGCAAGTTTTATGCGGCATTGAGAAGAAGGTATATTGCCTGACCCCCACATTGTTAAGTCTCCAGATATCCACAAGATTTAAACCCTCCATTAGTTCTTTTAACGCTCTTTGGGCCGGGGATAGCCCCACTCGTTTGTTGTCTGATCTATCAAATTGTAATTGTGGTGTTATATTCCAGTCACCTCCAAGTAATAATGTCCTGGATGAATAGGTATTTAATTTATCTAGCAGCTGTGTGAAGAATTGTGGGGAGTCAACATTAGGACCGTAGATCAACCCAATAATAACCTGTTGTGCCACTAAAGTTCCAATCAAGAGGAGGTATCGACCATGTACATCCCATATTTCTTCTTCCAGTTGAAAATGTATTCTTTTGTGAAATAAGATGGTGACTCCGCCCTTATTTGAGGAGATCCCTGCACCAAATACCTGACCCACCCAGTATTTCTTGAACAAATGAATGTCCTCTCTTTTAAGATAAGTTTCTTGTAGGCAGACCACATCACAATCTAGAGCGGAAGGATGTTTTAACACAGTTTGCCTTTTGCATCTATCCCGAGACCCTTTAATATTCCAGCTTAATATATTATTAACTCCTGATATCGCTATCTGGATCGAACTGATAGGCTCCCTTCTGAATTTTAATTGGTATGCCATCGATTATACCCGCAGAAGTGGCTCTTATTCTCCCCCGACAAAATAAGTGAATGCTGTTCCTCCCCCCATCCCCCTCCTCATACATTGCCTTAGTCCCCATAAAGTCAAACTGCTACCCCCAGTTCTAACAACTGCACTACCAATCCAAATCGTCATGTGATACTCTTACCAACCCAGCAGAAAGTCTACCCGCTCCCAGATCCCAGTCTCAGTACTTGTTGCTTTCACTTGCCGTGATAATCTTGCCCCTCACACAATTTAACTGAGCAGCTATCTTAGCTAGGTAATCTTAGAACATATTCCCCCTTTCTTGAATAGCCCCATTTGTAAAATAATTCCATCAGCATCCCCTTAACACAAATATTCACTGCTCTCCAGTCATTATGCATATATTCCTTAATTACATAATCCATTTATAACTGAAGGAAAGAAAGGAAAACTATTCGTTAGCTTCTGCTCCCCTCTCATGGGGAATAGAGTGTACTGCATGTTGGATCCATGCAGCTGAAAAAGCCACCAACAAAACTTGTAGAATTATATTATTCGAACTGGCCAAAGTGCTTAATTGTCCCATCTAAGCTCCCTTCATTTGCTGCCAAAGAGAACTTAAGAATGTTCCCCCTAATTACTCAGCCCCCCCCCCCCTTACTGGGGCAAAACACTGACGACCAATTAGTCTCTGACACAGACACTTTCCCGTGGGCTATCGTTATTTCTTCAAGACTTGGTTTGCTGGCCAAGGCACCTAGCTTCACCTGAGCTCTTTCCTTCTAAGACTGCTTGAAAGGCAGAGTAGAAAAACTTACCAGAGCAAGGGAAAAGGATTAAGACTTATTTTGGCTAAACAGATTTACTGTGTGGTGTTGTTTTTATTTTTTACTCATAGGGATTGCTACTGTTTGTTGCTAACATTTCATTGCTTTATTTTTCTCTGTAGCAAAGTGTTTCTTACAGGGTATATCTTCTCTGAAATTATTACAGGTGGTGCTTTACAGGTTTTACAGTTTTATCTAACATTAGGATAAGCTGTCAGGGTTACTGCATTTGTTGTTGACTGATTGTTTCTGCTCTTACCTCCTTGTTCTTTCGTCCGTGGTTCTTCTTTTCGGCGGGAAGGGCCAGCCACCACCCCATCCCAACCACCCACTACACTCCTTTTATAGGGTACCACAGTTGTGACATTTCCTGTGGCAGAGCAGGAAGGGGTGGATCAGTGAGAGCTCCACAAGGTGAGCTCATTTACAGGGCACTAGTAATTTAACTTGTTATAACAAGTTAAACAAAACACAATCAAACCATTACTTGCATTTTTTTCCTTTTTTTTCTTCTAATTACTCTGACTAGGTTATAAACCCAGCAACTTATCTGGAATGGATATCATTAACTGCAGGTACTGTGGAACAATTTCCAGAAGGACAGTCTTACAGGATTTAGGACACTGTCCTACATGCTGGGCCATTGGAGATCTTAGGGCTCAGCTCCAGGCAGCATGGGCAGAGATTGCACGCCTCAAATTTCATATTGAAGAGGAAATACATTATAAGAACCACCCGCCATTTCCCCAGCATCCAACAGAAAAACCTCGACCGCAGAGGGTAGTTGGTCCAGGAGGTTGGCAGGTGGTTAGAGAACGATCGGGTGCCCCATCACTCTCTGCTCTCCAACATATCACCTCCAAAACCATATAAACACTACAAACAGGTATCTGCCTCTATCTCTGAAATCAAACAAAGAGGCAGAAGACACTGCAGAGCAGGACACTGCAGCACAGGAGCTAGCACAACAAAACTCACCCAAATCAGGAACCAAAACAAAAAAAGCAAAAAGGAAATCCAAAAAACTTCTGATCATAAGAGACTCCATGATTCGGGGAGATGATACACATCTCCAGCCAGGGGTAATGGTCAGATGTCTCCCAGGTACATCAGCATGGAGATACACTGACCGCATTGCTAAAATTGTTCACAAGGCAGGAGAAAACATTGATGTCCTAGTACACATAGGGACTAATGATCTCGCCAGATGGTCAGTTGTGGAGACCAAGGAACACCTGACCAGGCTGGGTGACAAACTATCATCTATTTCATCCAGCATCTCCTTCTCTGAGATCCTGCCAGTCTGGGAGAGGGGAGCAGATGAACGGAAGGTAAGAGAAGGGGAGATAGGGGAGCTAAACACGTGGCTCAAGGGCTGGTGCCAGGAAAGACACAGATTTGTAGGGAACTGGCAACAGTTCTGGGAGCAAAGTTCTTTAAATTTGATGGACTGCATCTGACTAAGGAGGAGTCAGTGCATTGGGGCAGAAGTTTGCGTCTTTGCAGAATATTTAAACTAGCAAATGGGAAGAGGGGTGCAGCACCCCATACTTGAATGGAAGAACACCCCTCCCCCCTCAGCTAGTGGTCAAACAGGGATTCAGCATGTTTGCAGTTCATTTTCATCACCAGGTAAGAAAAAAGATTTATCTCCCCATACGACGCACAGGGGTAATGCCAAACCTCACCCAACGACTAACACACTGAAATCTGGCCAATGGAAAATCATGTACACAAATGCTCACAGCCTGGGAAATAAGATCCCAGACCTGCAGACAATAATGTTAGAGGCTAAACTGGACATAGTAGCAATTAGTGAGACGTGGTTTACCAGTAACCACACTTGGGAGACTTCAGTACCTGGCTATGTATTGTTCAGAAGAGACCGAGGTGCAAAGGGGAGGAGTGGCCTGTATGTCAATGAAAATATCAAAGCTACAGAAATTCAGAATACACATAAGAGCCAGAAGAACTGTGGGTCACCCTGGAAACAGGAAATGGGACAGCCATAAGAACTGGGGTTGTCTACAGGCCCCCAGACCAGGGGAGGACATAGACACATTACTGTTAGAAGATATACAAAACATGACAGCTAAAGGGGAGGTTCTGATAATGGGAGACTTCAACATGCCGGATACAGATTGGTCAATACCAGCAGGAACATCTGCCAGAACTAGACACATAGTGGATTCCCTGGGGGGAGGGCCTCAAACAACTGGTACAGCAACCCACAAGAGACAGGGCTATCCTAGATCTAGTACTGACTAACAAGGAAGGGATCACAGATCTCCAGGTAGAAGGTCACCTGGGGGCCAGTGACCATCACATGGTATGGTTCAATTTGGCTACTACATCTAAATCATCCCATTCCAAGGCAAAAATATGGGACTTCAGAGGAGCTGACTTTGATAAGATGGCGAATAGAGTTAAGCTAGCCCTGGCAAAAAGAAAAACAGGTGAGGGGTACAGGCAAAGTGGGCAAGCATTAAGGATGCAATACTAAAGCAACATCCATTGTGTTAGACAGAAAAGGAAGTGCAAAAGAAGAAGGAAACCACTTTGGTTCTCAAATACAGTAGCAGAAAAGGTCAGAGCCAAAAGGCTGGCCTTCAGGAAATATAAGGGAACACAGCGGGATGAAGATAGGGAGGCATACCAAACTGCCCTAAGGGAAGCAGGAAGGCAGTAAGGCAGGCATAGTCCCAAACTGAGGAAACACTAGCACGAACAGTAAAAGAAGGTGACAAGACTTTCTATAGATACATTAGTGAAAGGAGAAAGTCCAGAGTGGGTGTGCTAAGCAATTGAAAAGGGAGCATGTGAGGAGGAGGACCCTGTAAGGCATATATCCTAAATAGGTACTTTTGCTCAGTATTTACTGAAGAGAAGGTAGGCAGGGCCCACAGCTCAGCATCATGGACACAGGGGAGGGAGGTGAGCACTACTCCTCTCACAAAAGAAAGGGTCCTACAAGAGCTTGCTAAGCTCAGGGTGGATAAGGCAATGGGACCTGATGGCATACATCCCAGGGTACTTAAGGACCTAAAGGTGGAACTAGCAGAGCCATTAGCAGAACTGTTTAGTGAGTCTCTGAGCACAGGAGAGGTCCCAGAAGACTGGAGAAGGGCTCATGTGATCCCGCTCCACAAGAGTGGTAGCAGGGAGGAGGCGGGCAACTACAGACCAGTCAGTCTTACCTCAGTAGTGGGCAAGATTATGGAGGCACTCCTTAAGGAAAGGATAGTGCAACACCTGGAACCCATAGGGGCACAGGATCCAAGACAGCATGGGTTTACAAAAGGAAGGTCCTGTCAAACTAATCTCATAGATTTCTTTGACTGACTGGGTAACCAGAGTGGTGGACCAAGGGGAGCAGTTGATGCGCCTACCTTGACTTCAGCAAAGCTTTTGACACTGTTCCACATAGAAGATTGATAAATAAACTGGGTAGGCTCGGGGTGGTCAGAAGTTGGTCAACTGGGTGGCAAACTGGTTGACGGCAGAAAACAGAGAGCGGTGGTAAATGGTATACAGTCAGAAGAGATGCAAGTCACAAGTGGGGTACCTCAGGGATCAGTCCTGGGGCCAGTCTCTTCAACATCTTCAATAGTGACCTTGCAGATGGGCTAGAGGGTAAGGCTTGTCTGTTTGCAGATGCGCCAAGATCTGCAACAGAGTAGATGATCCAGATGGGGTGGGCAGAATGAGAAGAGATCTGGATAAACTAGCAAAATGGTCAGAAGAGTGGCAACTGGGATTTAATGCAAAGAAGTGCAAGATCATGCACATAGGGAAGAGAAACCCTGAAGCCACCTATAGGCTGGGAGGGGAGTTGCTAGCAGTCACAAAGGAAGAAAGAGACTTGGGCATCATCATCATCACTGATGACCTGAAATCATCCAAGCAGACCTCTAAAGCAGTAGGTAAGGCTAGGGGTGTTAGGGTGTATTAGTAGGGGTATCACAAGTCGTAAGAGGGAGGTAATAATCCCTCTTTACAAAGACACTGGTTAGGCCCCATCTGAGTACCGCGTGTAGTATTGGAGGCCACACCTTCACAAGGACATTAACCAAATTGAGGCAGTCCAGAGAAGGGCAACCAAAATGGTGCAGGGACTGCATCAGAAGACATATGAGGACAGATTAGCGAGCTCAATATGTATACCCTTGAGCAAAGGAGGAGAGAGGTGATATGATCGAGGCATTCAAACACCTTAAGGGCATTAACAAGGTGAAAGAGTCTAACATGTTTAAATATAAGAAAAATAGCAGGACAAGAGGACACAGCATGAGATTAGAGGGCGATTACGGGGGAATGTGAGGAAATTCTTTTTCACAGAAAGGGTGGTGGATGCATGGAATGGCTTACCACAAGAAGTGGTGGCTATGAATACAGTGCAGGGCTTTAAACAGGCATGGGATAGGCATAAGGTAGCAATACAAATGACTATGAATAGATAGGCCACTGACAGAGCAAAGGCCGATGGCACATTTATAAGGTAGAAAAAGAAATGGGCAGACTGGATGGGCCTTGCGGTCCTTATCTGCCATCAACTTCTATGTTTCTATGTTTCTAATGATTCTTTTCCATTGTTCTGTTCAGGTGATCCTGTACGTCCCCGTCGTGTCACGGTTTTGACTGCGATGTTGACCAGACTGACGGTAAATACTAATTGCTAAAAAAGATATGCTGGCTAGATTTTATTTTGGCTCTTATGTCTGCAAACTCCATTTCTGATTCGACCAGTGGATGTATTTGCTTTGTACTCCCCGAGCTGACAGAATCATTGGAGTAAGGATCTGGAGACTACTACCAAATGCGGAAAACAATCATACTCTCGATTAAACCTCTTTATTAGGGAGAGATTCACTGATCTCAATGTCACAAATCAGTCCCAGGGTGAGGAAAATGTTGGTGTGGAGATCATACCACAGAACAGGGATTGAATCCACTGGAGGAATTCGACAGAGTGAACTTCAAATTACTTCAGCGAATTGACTTAGAAATAATTCAAGTTCAGCCTGTAACATTCACGGACTTATTCGGAAGTCACTTAAGCTTTCTCAGTGTAGTGGTTCCAGAACAACGGTTGCTGTTGATGCTGACATTCTCGGGACAGGAGAAGGTTGCATTCCGATTCGCTGAAAAGGGGGAGGCATGGTTAGCGCTATCTTAGGGGAAAGGGAGAACAGTGATCTCCTAGGGAAATCCTCTTGGTGAAACCTCGGGGACTCTTCTGCATGTTAACCATTTAGGCAGACCAAGGGAACACAGGCAGCAAAGCATCTTAATTTTTCGTGTTCAGGTCCTCTTGTGGCTACAGCTAAGCTTATTTACTATGTTATTGGTCATCCTGAAACCTCATTTGAACAACTCAGGCAGAGATTTCTTGAGCTCTTGCCATGCGATCTCCGCACTTTCGAAGGAATGCCACTGATCACTTATTTTCACATGTAATAAGGCTGGGTATTTAACCCGGTACTGTATTCCAGCCGCTATTAATTTGGAAACTACTGGGTGCAATTCTTGGCACTTGAGCTGAACAGATTGAGGCAAATCATGAGTAATCCTGATCCGCTTGCCTTCCCATGAAACTTCTTGCAGGGATCTAATCTTACTCAGGATATGTTGCTTGTCAAGGTAATTTAATAATTTACATATAATTGGCCTTGGTTGTGCACCAGAACGGGGGGGGGGGGGATGGAGAGATCTGTGCGCCCACTCCACAGTGTAGCTTGGACCATTCAGGGATGGGCCAGCTAGCTTTTCGAACAGCTTTTGCACAAACTGAATGGGTAACGCACCCTCTTCCCTCTCCAGTATTCCAATAATAATTAAATTGCTTCTTCTGCTCCTCCCCTCCAGATCCTCGAGTTTATCATCGACTTTCTTAATTCTCTTGCTCACAGACACTCGTTTGAGCTCCTGCTTATCCAGTTTAGTTTCCAAGGATTTGATTCTAACTTTGTTATCTCCCACTCTAGTAGTTAAGGATTCCAGTGACGATCTAAAGCTGCGTATTTCAGACGAGATCTCCTCCAACGAACTTTGCAGTGGCATTATAATTTCCAGGAAGCGTTCTTCTGTTAGGACAGAGGACCCCGATGTTGATTTACTGGAACCCTGCCAAGGGCGTTTTGCGGCCTGCTCCTTCTCCTGAGTAGGAGGCGGTGTGTGTTTAGAAGGCTGTTTCTTAATGAATGCTTCCATTTTGAATGTAGTTATGCCTGTAATACATTTCTCTAAAACTTATTTAACAAAATCCAACTCAGAATTGTTGAAATTGTTTAGATTGAGGGTTAAAAACTGGGTTGGGAGTGGAGCCGAGCAAAAGGGCTGCTTTCCTCTAGGCTGCCATCACGTAACCTCCCTCATTTTAATTTCTGAAAGGAAGAGTGGCAGGAGTGTGGAGACCGTGGGGAACTGGGAATCCAGGAGCTCAGTGATGAGGGGGACAACAGATAGAGGAAGGCCAGATCATGGCTGGGTTCAGGAAGCCTGGTTAACTGAAAGAGACGGAAGTGTGGTTGTCATGGTGGTGGCAGGGCCATGCAGGGCCTTTTGGAGGTGGCAACTTCAAGGGGTCAGTACCCAGTGTGGCACCCTGCCACAGCTCAGTTCTGGTGGGTATATTCTGGGGATTCACTTTATCGGGTCTGCTGTGCCCATGTGTGGGGCAGGACCCATGTTAGGCCCATTAACAGAATACACAGTGGTGACAGTAACCAGAAAGGGGGTAGCCGTGTCATCCATTGCTGCAGTTAGCTCTGGCATCTTTTCCCAGCAGGAAAGAGGGTGGTGAACTGGTTGGGTTTTCTGTCAATAGTTAGGGGCAGCCACAGTGTGGATTAAAGGCTACATCCCCGGTGGTTTTGGTTGATTCATGGAAGGGGAGTAAGGCACTCCCCCAGGAAACAGTTAGTTATGAAGTCACACCCTTTAAGGTCCTGAGCTTTATTATGGCTTTGGGTATCTACTTGGAGTCTGCACCTGGTCTAATTATTTTAGGCCTGTTACAAGCACTTATGTTATCTGGTACTGATTAGTGCCTTTTGAAATCTGCCCTATGTTCTATCTTGGTCTCCTGGCTCAATGGAGCTGAGTAATTTATTTATTTATTAATTTTAATATGAGATTCAGAATTAAACTTCTTTTCATTTACACTTCATGTGTGCCGAGATTATTGAATGAACTAATTGATTCCTTCTACGGATTAAGCAAGCTGGTTAGCACTTTTTGCCCCCATGGCCCAGCCTGAAGCTGCAGTGAATGGCATGAAGAGGTCTGGTGGAGGAGGCATAATCCACACTGTGCTAACAGCACCAAGTTTGAGGTAGGGCCTTGTTTTCCTCATATCTGCTGGCTACCTCTCAGGAAGGTCTTCAGTTTGTACCCCCCTTTGCTTACCATCATGACCCCTAGACACAGTGGGGTGGGAAGGGTGTTACATGCAGAATTCCATACCATCGGAATTCAAATTCTACCAAACCCTATTACCAACATGCATTAACACAAGGGAACTTTATTAACAGGAGTCGGGACAGAGCCATATCAACCTGAGTCCAAACTTTTATTTAAAACAAATTAAGTTCCAAGCACTTATGGTTCCACAGTTAGCTGTTCACAAAGAAATTTTCTTTGAAAAGGCTTATATTTGGAAGCATTAGGGCTAAAAACTTGATATATTTTTAAATGAAAGTTTAGAGTCAGGTCAATATAGGTAAGTCCTATCAATACACTTCCAATGTATGGATATACTGAAAATGTATACACCTTAAATTGATATATTAGGAGTGTTCTTGGAAGTAGTAGACAAATTTGTATACCTCAGAATATGACTTGACCAAGAGCTCATGCTAAAACCACACATTGAACACACCACGAAAGCAATACACCAAAAGCTAGGCCTGTTGTACAGACTAGGGGAATACATCACCAACGAAACCAGCTGTCGCTAATTTCATCATGCTCCCGATGCTTCTCTATGGAGCCCCAGTACTGGCATCCCTGAGAGAGAAACTGAACTTAACAAACTATGCATACTGTACCACAAAATCAGTAGATCTGCAGCTCAGACAGACAAAAAGGGAGCATCATTGTGTAGCACCAGCTATTCTAAACTGGTCTCACCTCAACAACAGACTCAGGCTTTCCTCACTCTGCCTTACGTACAAAATCCTGAATAGCCACCTGCCTCATTTCATGAACCTAATGACTCACAAGCAGCATGCAAGAACTCTTCGCACAACCTCCCAGCTGGCCCTTGAGGTACCAAAGATGCGCACAGTCACAGGGCAAAGGTCATATGCGTACAGAATAACACAGTACTGATATAACCTCTCTCCTGACTTGCAGAATAACCCCTCACTCCTAGCATTCAAGCACTCACTAAAAACACAACTCGCTGGAAACAACTGCACCTATGTACCCTAAAAGAGAAACCTTCCCATAAATACCTGAGCCTGTATAGAGCTCCCCTGGCCTGAATAAACTGCTAGCACTTTAAAATCAAGTACTTGCACTATTAACGAATGTCAATAAAGTCACTATTGTTCACTGTTTTCCCTTAGTTGTACTACTGTAACTAATAACTTGTCTTAGATGTTATACTGTGACTTGTAATGTCTCCATAAGTAAATGGGTACATATACAGACCCAACATGTTTTTTATGTAACTGTCATCCAGATTTGTGGACTAAGTATGACCAAGATATTTGTGCTTTCTTTTCTGTAACTAATCCCAGGTCACCCCTGAAAAAGGGACCTCTTGTCTCAGTAGGCCTACCCAGTAAACACAATTCAATAAATAATAAATAAATTGAGGTGTATCAGCTTTTATGCAACAGGTGTCAGAATAAAAACTGGTGCATAAATCCATTTATTTAAGACACTGTACAGATAAATGACCATGATTTAATTACTATGAGAATAACTCAGAGTTACTCCCATAGTGATTATGTCATACCCCATTTATCCACACAGAGACTACGTCATAGATCACCCTCCTTCCTCCACCTGACAGCACTAAATTCCTTCAAGCAGTACACGCTGGTCCTTACTTTATTTCCACCTTCTCCCCTCCCACCTTGCTACCTGACTGCTTGCCTCCTTAGCTCTTTCATAAGCCTACCACCTCGCTACATAGCACTCTGTTTAATCAAATTTTACTGTCCTTGTTATATTTTTTGGTACCTCTCTCACTTCTTCACCCAAAGTCATCTGCAGCAGAACCCACTCACTCTACAGTATTCCTCCCGTCTCCATAATTTCCACAGACCCATTGTCACTAGGCGCAAACCACCGAGAGAGCTGACTGCTCTTCTTCCCCATCCACAGCTACTAACATGCCTGCACAGTGCATCCTTCTCACCATTTTGACAATGATGAACTGAAATAAAAAATTTAAAAAAATTCTAAAAAAAAATTATGGACCCGCAATTCACCACTAACTGAACTCATTCACCGTCATGTTTTAAAAGCTGTTCAACCCATCCTCACACAAATTCAGAGCCAATGAAATACTGAAATGCTACACCAATCAGCTGCTACTACCACACAGTAACAACCAATGCAAATACACAAACTGAGCCAACCAACTGAAACATCAGCTCACCATCCTATTCAGAAACTAAAGCACCATGGAATTAAACTACTGGAAAATTAAAGAGTGCCTCACAAAACCAAATAAAACTAACACAAAAAAAGACCTCACACACAAAAACAACATTAAAAATGCCTGTTGCATAAATTTAATATGTGGGGGCGCCTGCTTGATAGTAAAGTTATTTATACAGTAGCCTGTCACCTCTCATAAACCTCACACATGGCTGGCCCAGTGGCACTGTGGGCTGAGGCGCTGGATGCCACATCTCATGCCACACCGGTGACCCAGGTTCGGGAGTGAGTACTGGTCACCGGGGGCTAGCAGGGAAGGAGAGGGATCGAGCGTCCAATGGATGGCTCTTCCTCTCTGGGGAAGGGAGTCCATAATGATCGGCGTCAGACTGCCCCCTGGCAGAGGCTGGGGGTTGGAGACGCATGGCATACACTGCGGCAGAGTTGGGGGCAGACGTCTGGATGGGGAAGCATGTGGATGCATGCGCGCTCATGCCCGCAGGCATCATTGCACGCCCACTGACTCAGGGGAAAAACAGAACAGGGAAAATAGTGGCACCCACCGCGGCTTGATGGCCATCTGTGAGTGTTTGCTGGGCGCTGGTACCTGAACTGGATCTGTTGTGGTGGGGAGTTAGGGGGCTCCCTGCTGCCCCACTGCAGGGGATAAGCCACAGGGGTTACTGGGTGCCAGCGGTCCTGGTCGAGATGAACAGCGGCCGGATCCCCCAACAGGAGATGCAAGTCTAAGGGGGGGAGCAGTTAGGGTGGCCACAGGAGGATAAATACCATAAAAAAAAAATAAACCTCACTCATGGTTTTGCCACTCGTGAGGTTACTCAAGGTCATTAGGCTACTGGACAAATAACTTCAGTAGCCAACAGGTGCCCCCCGTATATCCCTTATATATTGATGCAAGAAACTGTGTTAGAACAATTTTATTGACCTGGCTCCAAGCATTCATTTTTTAAACAAATAAAGTTGCTAGCACTTATTGTTCTCAAATTGACCTTTTCAAAGAAATTATTTAATTTAGCTTTGTTCAGGCTAAAGACCATTGGGCAGAGCCTTTTTTTTTTTTTTTTTTTTTGCAAATGTGTCCTGTTATGGAAAAATATCTGATGACAAACTAACATGCTACAGACAACAAGAAAAGTGTAACGGACAACAAGTAAACATGTTACAGACAACAAATAGACATGCTAAAGACTATCTTTAGAAAGGGCTAACTTTGGAACTCTTAAGCCAAGGAACATCATTTTTATAAAGTTTATATTCAGGTTGATATAAGTAAGTCTGATACAATTTCAATGTATCAATATAGATTTTTATAGCACTGTATGTATTGATACATATTTTATATATCAATAAATACAACATTTGACAGTCTAAAACATTTTTTTTTAATGTTTAAGCATTTTCAGATTTTTGGGTCATGTGAAAGCCAAAACAATTTAAACTGGTGTGATTTGTGTTATGAAAATGTGTTTCAAATGCAAAGTGGTCTAATGATATTGCACAAAATCACAATTTCTCTATGAGTAAATCCAAAATTTCCTCAGAAGATAATAAACTGGGTTGGTAGTATGGCCTAGAGGTTAGAGTAACAAGCTGTGAATGAGCTTGGTACATCCCACAGACAGACCTAGGTTTGGTTCCCACAACCTCCACTTGCATACTGTGTGACTTAACTTCCCTAGTGCCCCTGGGTAGCCACTGAAAACAGTCACTTGTGCTTAGTGGGCTTTACCTGGTTACCAAAAGAATAATAACTAAAATAGGGATGGTCAGTATCAGTTCCAAAATAAAAACACCAGCTATAACCTGGCTTGTTATAGATGTTAGAACAAACAAAAGCAACTTCCCTTAAAAGGTCTGAGTGCTTTGAAATGCAACATAGTGATTAGTATGTGATTACCATACAGCGAATCAGCAAATATATGCACATTGTTAGATTTAAACAGAGGTTGCAAATCAAAATAGAACCAATTCTAATTAGAATGAGAAATGCTGTCATGTATCTTTGAAAAGAAAACTGGTTTAGTAAGTACTTTGTATTCCCCATGTCACCTATAAATATTATAACAATGCAATTTTGCTGAAAGATCAGGATGTGCCAAGTAATTTATAAAGGAAGTCATGGATATTGTGAGTGCTGAGTATGACCTCCCATTCTGACTGAAAATAATTTGCACTGATTTCCACCTGGGGGCCAGAAACCCAGGCCAAGTGTACACCCTGGGGGGGGGAAATACTACAAGTCTCAATGGCTGAGAGGGACCTGGGAGTGGTGGTGGATGTCAAGATGAACAACTCTGAGACTTGTAGGAGGGCAGCAGCCAAGGCCAACAGGACGCTGGGATGCATCACTAGGGGGATCACCTCCAGAAGGAGGGAAGTGATACTCCCTCTGTATAACTGCTTGGTGAGGCGCACTTGGAGTACTGCGTGCAGTTTTGGAGCCACACTTAAGAGGGACATTAACCTCCTGGAGAGGGTCCAGAGGAGGGCAACCAAATGATTTGGGGCTTGGGGACAGGACCTATGAGGAGAGGCTCAAGAGCTAAATATGTACACATTGGAAGAGAGAAGGGACCGGGGACTTGATAGAGGTCTTCAGGTACATGAAGAGGGTAAATAGGGAGGAACAGTCAGGGTGCTTTGAAGGAAGGAGGAAGGCCACTAGAGGGCATGGGTGGAAGCTGGAGGGAAGATTCAGGGGAGAAAGGAGGAGGTGCTACTTCACTGAGAGGGTGGTGGAGCCATGGAATGCACTACCTAGGGGCTGGTGGAGGCAGAGACAGTGGAGGGTTCAAGAGGGGTGGGACAGGTACAGGGGAAGGGTTCAGGAAGCAAAATCCAATGCAGCAAGAATATCTGGAACTGGGAAGGGAGAAGCCAGAGAAGGTGAGGGGGACAGCAAGGTCAGCACCCAGGGTGGGGGCTGACCAAACGAGCAGACACGAAAGACCGTCAGGCCTATTCTGCTGGCATTTTAGTATGTTA
The DNA here is from genome assembly GCA_016271365.2 of Neoceratodus forsteri. Taxonomy (NCBI): domain Eukaryota; kingdom Metazoa; phylum Chordata; order Ceratodontiformes; family Ceratodontidae; genus Neoceratodus; species Neoceratodus forsteri. Next base: position 1,877,971,294 of record CM057456.1, read on the forward strand.
GTATGCTAGTATGATAGCCAACCTGGTTCAAAAAAGGTGATATGGTACTAAAAGAGCTCAATGAAGCATGCAGAGTCAAGAAGAAACTCAGATAGCTTGAGTTCTAGAAGTTCAACAAGTAATTACTGCACATGCTTGCTCTTTGACCATACTGGAGGAACTACTTGCACTTAACCTGACAAACTATTTTAGTTGATTAGTTTTTTTTTTAAAACTAGATTACTGAGCTAATTACATTTCCAGTGGAATGTGACCCTGTACACCTTATTCAGTTTATCTTAGTATAACTCACTATAACACATGTTCACAGAAAGCTCACAAAGAACATCAGAGGCTGTTGACGTAGTGCTTGATTCACAACACATTTTCATTTGGTGTACTCCCCCATTCCTACCCACCCCATGTCCCAGTAAGGAGATTTCTCTGTTACAGTCCTTGTGTACATCTATATGGTGACTGAAGTAACTTTTAAGGCAGTATGAGTGTCTCCTTTTGCTTTCTTTGGGTTACAGGACCTCAGACTAAGAGGTTCTGATGCTGAGGACTCAAGAGTCAGGGTGAGAGAAGTGGGTCATTGTCAACTTTGGTTTGGCTTCCAGTGGGATCTCATAAATTTAGTTTGGCTTTGATAATTCAGCCAAACCACTTTGGCCCCCAAATGCAGTAACTGGCATGAGGTAAAGACTACTACAAATAGGTGTTAAAAAAGTCTTGAGGACAACAATTAATTTGTAGTATTCTAGCTTATTTGAGGCAGGTGGTGTTGGCATGCCACTGCTGTGAATTGCTTTGTTTGTGGTGTTGTTTACAGAGTCTGCAACCCTGTAAGACCACCATGGCCTGTTGCATATCTATAGTAATAGTATTAATAGTTGATTGTGAGGCTTATACCCCTGTGCTCTGTGCTTTACCTTCATATCAATTTCTATATTATCTCTCGTCACATAGATTTTCAAATGATATAATAATGCCCTAACACATATTCACCAAATACATAAAAAATGCAAAGACATTAAATTTATGGCAGTCCAATGTCTTTCAAAATATTTTACCATTCATGGATGGAGATTTTTTCCTCGTTTTTTAATTTTTTTTTATTTAAATTTTTTAACATAAATGTAGCTTACTTAACTTGTAGCCATTTGACTACATGAGGCTAAACTGGAGAACTGTGTGCATCTGTATGATTGGTCATTTATTCCATCTCAATCCCATTCATGGTGGGTATGTGGTGGAGTGACATGTCTTACTGTAACTGATCATGACTATATGTGAGTGACACATATGATCACATTGAGCTTGTTGGTGATGACAGTGTGAAAGTCCCCATAGTGACATTGAGAGGAGAACCTGTACTAGTGGTGTGCATCCAAGCAGTCCTTGTGCTGCTGCTGCTGCCACTGTTGGAAGTGGTGAGCTGAACTGTGGTGTCAGTGCCAGGGGGGAGTCCAGGGAAACTTGCCACCAGGATATGTTGGAGCAGGAACAATAGTAGGTGTCATTTGTTGGACATGTGAATAATCAAATGGATAGTTAAATTTGATCTGGGGTAAGCTGAGTTTGGGAAAAGCTAAGTATTCAAAATCCTATGGATCTAGCCTTGACCGATGTGGTGAGGCACTATCCCTAACTGCACTGAAACATCTTTCAAAAGCAACAGGTGAAAATACAAAGCATATTTAGACAGTAGTGACTACAGTAAATGACTTGTCTGTTTGCAGAATTTAATTAGATTACTATTTTTGCCACACAATGACACTGCTAGATGACTGTGTACCATGTACTCTAGTAATACATCTGAGTCATCTGGAAGCAGTCTGAACAGTACCAGTATTCAGTATCCAAAAGCTCCCAAATGTCCTTCCTTGTCTTAGGATCCTCACTATCCAAGTCTTCAATGACATCACGCTCATGCCTGGCACTGGCACTGTGAGAAGACAGCAGAAGAGGGGGAGGAGTACTACCCGAGGGTTGTATATGCACATTTTTGCCTTGGAAGTGCATTTAATAAACAAAATTCATCAGAGAATGAGAAACATAGAAACATAGAATTTGATCGCAGATAAGGATCACTTGGCCCACCCAGTCTGCCCATTTTCCTACCTAATGGATAAGTTGCAGATCCTAGTTAACCAGCAGCCTACTTCTTCCTACCCCACCCCCTAGAATTGCCTTATGACTGTCCCATGCATGCTTGATTCCACCACTTTTTGACTCCACAACCTCCTACGGAAGGCCATTCCATGCATCCACAACCCTCTCTGTGAAAAAATACTTCCTTACATTACCTCTGAGCCATCCCCATCTTCAAATTGTGCCCCTTGTTCTTGTACACCTCTTTTTCTGAAAGATGCTACCCTCTTGGACTTTGTTGATTCCCTTGAGGTACTTGATAGTTTCTATCATGTCCCCCTCTCCCTCCTTTCCTTGAGGCTATACATATTAAGCTCCTTAAGTCTCTCTTCATATGTCTTCCAGTGCAGACCCTGCACCATTTTAGTGCCCTCCTCTGGACATCTTCCATCCTGTCTATGTCTTTGCGGTTGGGTCTCCAGAACTGCACACAGTACTCAGATGGGATCTCACCAGCTGTCTGTACAGAGGAGAACAACTTCCTGTTTTCTATTGGTGATGCCTCTCCCTATGCATCCCAGTATCCCCAGCCCTCCTTACTGCCCTCTCACATTGCTTGCCCACCTTTAGGTCATCTGATATGACTACCCCCAGGTCCCTTTCCATTTTTGTTGTTGTTAGTATCTCACCCCCATTGTGTACTCTTCCCCTGGATTTTTGTTTCCCAGGTGCATTACCTTGCACTTCTTAGCATTGAATCTAAGCTGCCATACATTTGACCAGTCCTCTAACCTTGCCAAATCCCTTCTCATCCTTTCCACCCCACCTTGTGCATCAATTCTGTTGCAGATCTTTGTGCCATCTGCAAAGAGACATACTTTTCCTTCTAGTCCCTCTGCAATGTCACTTATAAAGACATTGACGAGGACACTGGTTCTAATATTGAACCCTCCGGTACCCCACTAGTAACCCCCCTTTCTTCAGAGTGGACTCCATTTACTATTACCCTCTGTGTCCTATTCTCTAGCCAATTCTTTACGCAGGCTATCATCTTGGGACCCACTCTCAGACTGGCTAACTTGTATATTAATCTTTTGTGTGGGACTGTGTCAAATGCCTTGCTAAAGTCTAGGTAAGCCATGTCCACAGCCCCTCCCTGATATACTGCTTTGGTCACCCAGTCAAAGAAATCTATTAGATTCATCTGGCATGACCTTCCTGCTGTGAATCCATGCTGCCTTGGGTCCTGTGCCCCTCTGGCCTCTAGGTACTTGACAATTCTTTCCTTCAGAAGTGATTCCATCATTTTCCCTATCACTGAGGTTAAACTAACGGGTCTGTAGTTTCCCGCTTCTGCCCTGCTCCCACTTTTGTGAAGTAGAATCACATCTGCCCTCCTCCAGTCCTCAGGTACCACCCCATCCTTCCATCAGGTATGTGATGCTGATGTAATAATAATTAGTTATATGATAATAATGGAATATGATTGCAATATGATAATTTGCATTGCTTTTTTGTTATTACTATTCATGTGCTGAGGAAATAGGACTTGTGATTTATGGTGGAGGAGGATGAAGAGAATGTGTTGTTTTCAGAACCAGTTGATTTTATGTTATTTTTACATCTAGGTATGGTATTGTACTCATCACATTACATCGTGCCATGACTAGAGGCCAAAGCATGAGACACTACCACCTCAATTGCCCCATGAACCCTTTATCTTATGGCCCTCTTCTGAATCCTTTTTGTATTTGAATCATGTCCCTTACTGGTCATCCCTGGGGGTTGAGTGGTTCCTCTGACCAATTCAGTAGATGTTCCTCAACCATGGTGTCCAGCTCAATCCTCACTCTCCCTATCCTTATTCTCCTGCGTGTGTTGTTTTCAGCATTGATCTCATGCTGATCACGGTTCCTTGTCAAATCCTGGCACAACCACCACATACCTTTGCCACCCCAGTGGAACCACTTTTCAAAGTTCCACAGAGGTTGGAGATACCGTGACATGTGAACATCTTTTCAGGATCTAGGAAGCATCTGTGCATCTCTTGGTGCTTCAGTAGCATGCTGGCATCCAGTCTTTTTCTTGTGCCAGTGCAATACCTATTATGTTGGAGCAGGGAATGGCTTGTGACTCCTTTGTGTATGGTGAAAAGAGAGGCAAGTAAGAACAGTGGAACAAAGAGGTCACTTCAATCATGCTGCACCACCTAACTGTATCTTCCTTGTGAAAGCTTTTAAAGATAAAAATGGCAAAATCTGTTTCAACCTCTATAAATGAAACATTACAGAAATTAACAATATCTAACTTTCGAAGATGAAATCTATGAAGTTCAAGAGTGGTACAGTATTTAAATTTGGTTGAAAAACAATTACTGTACTGTGTATGTTTATTCCACCACCAAGACCACTCTTATGCTTGTAACAGTGGCCTCATGCACATTCTTAGGGTATGACAACCACAAATCAAGACCATATGAGCTGTCTCGGCAGTGGAATTGATATAGTATAGATTGAGATGGATCAGTAATACATCAACATCTTCAAAAACCTGCCTCCAATGTGCCTATTTACAGGGCAACTGTGCATGGGGCACTCTTCACAGAATAAGAGTTTCTCACATGCAGAGGAAAGCAGCTGGCAATGTGACATGGTGGCGAGGGTGGCCGGCTGGGGTTGGGAGGGGGCTGGGTTCAGTTCTGGGGCGGGCATCGCTTTTTGTGTTGGGGACGAGTTTTTTGTTTTCAGTTTTACCCCCCTTCCCTGACATCCACCCCCCCGGAGTTGAGAATCTTTAGTTAGGGGTGTGTGTGGGGGGTGCAGCCCCCACATATATTACAGTCCTGTCACCACCATTGGAGTCACCATGAATGTACATCCCTGTAATTTATTTTCAGCGATATACACTCACCCAAATGGTGATCACCATTTGTCGATCACCATTTTGACATGGAACCCCATGACAGTCATGCGAGAGCCTGCATGAGGATGCCGACATGGGCAGCCCAGCATGTTTCTCCAACTCCCTGTTTTTTCACTGGAGTGCCAGTGTGCAATGATGTGGTCTCACATGTGTGCGTTGGCATGCATGCATGATAGACATCTGTCAGTAACCCCTCCCCTGCTGGTGCTACTGGCTGCACTAATGACAGGTCTCCATCTCTCAGCAGTCACACAGGGGGAGCAGCACCCCCCTCCCTCAGAGGAAGGAGTGCAGTCCCTGGGACACTCAAGCCTTCCTACCTTGGGCAGCACTGAACAGTCCATGCTCATTTCTGAATGTGGGACATTGGCATATCAAGTGGCAGTGCTTCTGCTGTGCTACTGGGCCAACCAACATCTCCAGAGTAGTATAAATATAGAGGATATCCAAGTGGGATAAAAAGAATTGTATTCAACCTATACGTATGTAACCACCAGGATACATATCCATTACTAAATTCTGGAAAGCTTCCCCATAGCATCTCAGAGTTTAAAGTTGGTGAGCTTCTGCTGCCATGTGCCTTGGTGCATGTGCAGGGAGAGAGGCCTGGAAGCAGTTTGGGATACGTGTGACACTTTGCCTTTTTTGCACTGCCTACTTGTTATTTGCACTATGATGCAGCACTTTGAAAAATTATGAAAGAGTTTTTTTTGTCTCTGCATTGTCTGTTGGTGTTACCTTTTGCTGGGTTTCCATGGGAGCTGTTTTAGACTTTGAATAGGTGCTCGGTAGAAGAAGTTTGAAGAAAAGTAGCCTGTGCCAGAGTTGTGAGGGAGGTCACCTCACCTTGATTCCTCTTATGCTGCCTGCAATGCATTCTGCACTCCGGTAAAGTGCTGGGAGCCCTTATCTGTCCATCAATTGAAAGTTCAAGCCTGCAAGTTTGAACCATCAGCTGCAGCTGTGACCTGCTTGTACTTCTGCCTTTTGGAGTCTATTCTACATCCATCGACTGCCTGTAATGTAGGACTTCATTTTGCTGTTTACATCTGTCACCATTCATCACCAGAGATGCAGAGTAACACCTTTTCTAACGGCAGTGTATTGCTAAAGTTCTGCCTAAGTTAGCCTCTGCATGGCTTGCGGGAACAGTTACTGCCTGTAAGGACTCTGAACTGTGTTCCACTTGACCAGGAACCAAGTTCACTTATGGACTTTGCTGCTGTTGAGAACTGTCACTGCATTATCTGCATCAAGAACTGTAATGTACACATTTCACTATTTACATCTGGCCTAAACTGCAGTCTTGATAACTTGTGATTCAGTGTGCTTACAGAGCTTGGTATGATGCATGCTTATGCAACTTAGATACATTGTGGCTATTTGTCTCTCCATCCATGGGATATACCACCCTGTAGGGGTAGACGGCAAGGAACCCTAGAGATGGGTTCCACCCCTATCGGTGTCATGGAAATGATTCCCTTGGCTAAAGGTAGCTTATGAAGAAGCTCATGGAAAAGAGAGATGAGCCACTGGAGGAGGAGGGGAGGATGGTGGGGCAATGAAAAAATGATCTTGGACTAGCCAGGAGGTGTGGTCTTTTAAGTCCTGATTGGGGACGTGGTGTTGCTTTGCCCATAGAATTACAGGTGTAGCCTTGCAGTTCAATGTGCTTACACAACTTGGTATGATGTATGCTTATGTGACTTAGATCCGCTGTGGCTATTCACCTTTCTATCCATGGGATATACCACCCTGTAGGGGTAGATGGCGAGGAACCCTAGAGAAAGGTTCCACCCCTATAGGTGCCATGGGAATGATTCCCTTGGCTAAAGGTAGCTTAGGAAGAAGCCCAAAAGAGTGCCCAAAAGGATGACGAGTAGCAAGGAGTCAGAATGATATCAAGGACGAGATCAGAGGTCGATAGATGTAGATGGGTAGGACAGGAGAGGAACAGGAGACAACTAGGAATGAGTAGTGGATTGGAAGCGGATGTAAAGCAGGAGGCGAGACTTCCTAAGGAGAGAGAGAATAGGCAGAACCACCATCCAACTCCATCCAACAGCGGAACCTAATTACAGAACCTATGAAAGCACTAACCCTGTCTAAATATTATGGCCATTGGCATGGAGAAGAGGAAAAGCCCCCTTTGAGGAGGAGCCCTCTGGGGATCCAAGGCCTAGGTCACCTTCCCTCCAGGCCGAAGGATGTTTTACCTAGCAATGGCCCAGCTACTACAATTCAGAGGCGAGATTAAGGGAAGAGGAAAATATTCCAATTTGGAAGAAGCTCTCACTCTGTCCTTCAAATAGAAATGCTATTGAGGGTTGCAATCGAAGTCTCTGCAACTAGACGCCCAAAAGCAAAGGAGGAGAGAAATGACCACTGAGGCACTCAGCTGGCCTAAAACGATCCTACGAAACAGAGCAGGTGAACCAGAGATGGTCAGAGAGAGAATAGCGTAAAGTGTACCCCCAAACCCACTTCGGCAGCTAAAGGGACCCTGCTGAGGATAGCCCCACTCCTCACAGCTTGAAGTCTTTAATTCTACATCCAGAGGAGTCACTGAAATGAGGGACCACTCAAGGTCCACCTGGAGCGAAGGCTTTCTCATTATGGGCCAGGGAGAAGGATCCCGCTCTGAGCTTCGCATGCTCTAGATGCTTACTTTGGGGCGCAGAGTGAGACCATCAGCTGCAGGCTAGCCTTGAGCCATTGAGCAATGGACACAGAAGGCATGTCTCTGAGTGTAGAGCAGATTGAGTCAAGGTAGCATAGATCCCATACGAGGGGTATGCTCGAGTAGTCAATGTGAATGAGTAGACCTACAGAGAGGTCAGACTGATGAATGGAGACCCTGACATGGGTCTTGAAGAGGCTAATGGTGATTAAGAGTGCAGGAGTGCATGCCAACTGGGTCCATTGAGAAGCCAAATTAGGAGTGGGTCGAACTACAGGAAGGTAGAAACGAGAACGGCCGGGCAATGCTCGCAGCCGACAGGTGTGGTACAAAGTACCAAGAGTAGTGAGATAGGAGCTACAAAGTCAGAATAGACAAGTGGAGGATCGAAAATGAATAGCTAGATGCACTGACAGGGGAAGCCTTGAAGGCTGGCATGGAACAGCAGAATGGGAGTGAATGATACAAGGGGAAGAGATGATGATGGCTGGTTGAAACCCGCATCCCACGATGAGCTGAGAAGTCAATATGGAAGAGAGGAAGGTTGAGAATGAATAAACAATATATGATAATGGAATGAAAACTTTGAAGGCTGGAAATGTTTAAGGTTAGGTGTGAAATAGATGACGTACGATCATGAAGTGAAGCCTTGAAGGCTGTTATGGTGAAGGTGAGGCATGAAATAGGCGACGGATGAAAATGGAGTGAAAGCCTTGAAGGCAGGCACGGTTAAGGGTAGGTAAGATGGCAAGTAGGGTATATGAGGGATGAGGGTCGGTAATGATCAAGATTGACATGGAGTGGAGGATATACAAGCTGAGCAGTCCAGAATGTAGGACTAGGTTAAAAAGAGGAAATGAATAGGTATGATGAGGGCAGGCTGGGGAAACCCCCCAAAAGGAAGCACAGGATGAGGAAGGAGAAGAGGTGAGGGTCTAGGGAGCAGTTTTAGGTGGGGTGAGCCAGCAGAGAAGAAATTAAGGAAAAGCAGCTCTGAAGCCTGGAGTCATGAGGCTGCAAAGTAAAACAGCAAGATGGAATAAGGGGAAGTGCACGAGTGGGAGACGAGAAAGGCAAGGTGAAGCCGGGAGCCCACAGGCTGAGAACAAAGTACCGGTAGAAGAACAAGGAAGGATGGGGGCAGAAGAAATGATGAGATCAGTATAGGAACAAATGAGCTTTGAGATGAATGGAGTCAGACAGAGAGAGAGAGAGAGAGAGAGAAGGACGATACGAGTCAGATAATGGGAACAGGAGAAAGCTGATATGATGAGGGCTGAAATAAACAGAGGGATCAGGTAAGAGGAAGAAATGATAGAAGTCTGGAAGCTAAGCAATGTGAAGGGTCTGTGAGGCCAGGAAACTAGAATGCAACAGGGAAAGGGGCAATGGGCCAAGGATGGAGAGCCCAAAAGATGTAGCATAGGTGCCAAAGGCAGAAGGACAAGGCAGAAGGACGATAGGGAGGCAGCAGGGGAGCTGGGCAAAAGCTGCAACCCATGGTTCAGATACAGGGAACCATTAAGAAAGCTTGGCAGAATAGTAGATATGAGGAATGGAAAAATCAGTATGGGAACAGGACAATGTGCTTGAAGCAGTGAGTAATGGCAAGAGAGGTCAGGATCCAGTGAGGCCCAGGTAACTGCGATGCGGAAGTGACAAAGATATGAGGCACCTACAGAAGTGCGAGAATGCCCAAAAGAACTGAGGAAAGGGTTACCACTGCAAAGCAGAGCCAGGGGAATGACGAGCATAAGTGGGGCTTTAATGAGTCCTCGCTGGCGGGCCAAAACAATAGGTAGTCAGTAAGGTCATACCGGTATGCAGGATGGGGCTTGCTGCAAGAAGGGTGATCAGATGCACCCATGGTAGGAGGGAAAACAGAAACACGAGGAAGTCAGAAGGGCAGAAGTGCTGAATGATGGAAATTAAACCTGGAGCAGAACAGTGCTCAAAGAACAAGCAGTACGAGCAGCAGGCTCCAGCAGGGCGGTGGTTGGGAAGGAGTCATACACTGCAGTGGGAGGCAACAAAGCAAGGCGGCAAATCATGGTGAGCAAAAGAGCAATTTGGAACTGGTCCTCTGAGACAAATGTCAGAAAGCTGAAAAGGCAGCCTGACTTGCAGGAGGGAGAATGCCAGCACCCGGCAGGCAGAGGGCGGTGAGATAGGTGAACTGGAGTGCAAATAGAGGCAGGATTGGCTGGGCAGGAGAAGGACAGTGGTAGAAAGAAGAGCAAGAAAGACAGCACCTGCGAAGCAGCGCCCGGGATTGTCCTGGAGCACCAATGAAATGATCGGAGCGGCGAGCCAGAACACAGCCCTAGGGAATGATGTAGCAGAACAGAAACCAGTAGGAGAAGGAGGAGTGAAAAAGATGGTCCAGTAAAAGAGCAAGAGCACAGAACTAGTGCTACAGGCGAGAGGGATGGAGAACAGCAGAAGTTTGAAGCCAGGCCCCAGGCACTCACAGGTGACAGCATAACCAAAGCGCTGATGAGGAGAGGAGGAGGAGGAGGAGGAGGAGGAGGAACAGGCTGCCTGAAGCCCGGGGGCAATGCAGGACAGGAGCGACAATATGGCAGAACGAGGTACGGGTAAGGGGGGGTACGAGGAGAATGAGCCAATGGCCGGAGGTGGCCTAGGAAACACGGGCAAAAGCCCAAGTGAGAGGAAGGAAGGATAGCAAGGAAGAGCAGCACCTCTAGCCACAATGAAAAATGATCCTGGACTAGCCAGGAGGGGAAGCATTTTAAGGCCTGATTGGGGGAGTGGTGTTGCTCCACCCATTGAACTACAGCTGTAGTCTAGCAATAAAATGGTGTGGGTCAACCCCATAGGGATTCATGGTCAAAAAGGTTGCCTCATTGCTCTGTGGGATCTGATGCTCACTCTCTGGTTCAAATGGTGCCAACAGGGTCTGTTCTCCTATGGTTGATATAGAGGATTTAAGTGTGAAATGATGGTGCCAGGTGGGACCGAACTTTCCCTTTGCATACTTGTGGGCTGGGCGAAGTCACACAACTCTATTCCCATTTGCCTACTATAAGCAAGTGTAGCAGTTACCTCAGTTACTGTCTGTTACTGCTAGACTCTACCCTGTAGCCGAGTAATACCAGAGAATCTACAGTGCCCACTGCCTTAACAGTGTGCTGCAGGATTGTAAGTTCTGAACTGTATGATACAGTGCCTTATCACTGCATGATATTTTTCCTTAGAGGTAACAACTCAGCCTGCTAGATTTGGAACCATTTAAAACCTCCCTACTGCAGTGACTTAATTGAACTGATAATGAGATTTTGTTATCTAAAACTCTTACTTGTATTCAAGTGTCGACTGTACTGTGATTTCTATCATCCGATGCCTGTCTGTGGTATTAAATGAACATCTAGATTTTAAAGATGGTGTGAAAACTTAAACTTATAAATTGGTATTATAACTACTGGTGCCTGGTTCTCTGCTGGTTCCCAATCCCCAAACCTGCAATACCTAGCCTCACCTTGAAATAGTAAATTGAGTAAGCCAACAACACACAGTTGTGTAATTCCAACCAGAATTTCACTGAAAACAACAGTAGGGACTAAAATGGGCATGGAGGCTCATGCAGCATAAAAGATTATATATGGACATCCATGTTTATTTATTTATTTATTTATTTATTCGTGGCAGTGAGTTCCAAAGTTTTGAGAAGCAATAGGAGAAAGCTTCCTGTCCTATGGAGGTAGAGTGACGAAGAATAGCTAGAGTGCGTGCATCAGTAGATCTGAGAGGGCAGGAGGAGGGAGTTGGAGCAGAGAGTAAGGAGGAGAGGTAAGAAAGGAAGAGTCCCAAACCGTAATTTAGAAGTGAACTTGGCACAGTGAGAGAGATGCCTACACTCAAGGGAGGGGAAAGCTAGAGAATGATACAAGGTACGGTGATGTGTGTGGGAGGGGGAGTCAAGACCAAAGCAAGAGAAAGTGCTGAGGAGAGTATCCAACCTGGTAAGGGAAGACTTAGGAGCAGCACTGTAAACTATGTCACAGTAGTCAAAAATAGGGAGTATCAGTTTCTGAACAAGATCGCGCCTAACCGATAGTCGTAAGGAACTACGGTTCTTGTAAAGGGCGCCGAGCTTGGGGGCAAGTTTTTTCAGGATGTACATGTACAATCATATGCTTTCATCTTAAGTTTGGTATGGCAAACATAAAATCTCTAAAAATTCGCTCTCAGGGTTCATGATTGCCATACAAACCTCTCGTTGCAGATACATGCTTGTTTTGTTTACCTGCACATATATTAACCACTATATTCAATAAGTGCATACTGTATGACCAGTTTCAAACAATCAGTGTTACACTAAGTTCACAAACCAATCTGTGTGTGCCAAACTCTTTAATTCAGAATTATTTCCTTCATATGAAAGTATCATTTCAGTTGATTTCATGTTATCATGGAATGTCTTGCTGTCGATATTAAATGATGACATATTACAATGTATGAACTATTTACTGAATGTGGGAGGGACCTTTACAGCCATTATCACTGGTGCACCAGACTGGGACATTGGGAAAGAGACTTCCTACTGTCTTGTTCTGCTCTTGCTTAATTTCTGAACACATGTCGAGTTTGTTGAAATGTAGAATTGATATTTGAAAGTGAAAAAAAGAAAACTGAAAAAATAGATAAACTTACCATTTATATAGCTAACATTATGTTACCTTAACAACAGGAATACAGGAATACAGTGATCATGTACGTGATTGCACGTCATGACTGTCAGATGGTGGCTGGCAGAGGAGGTCAGAGAAAAGCTGTGACAGCCACCACTTTAAAGGATACTGGCTGTCAAGGTGGGTGTGTGGGGCAGGCCTCCTTGGAGGGTGAGCAAGTGGGGGGGTCAGTGTATGTTCGGGGGGGAGGGATAAGGGAACCCGCTGCACCACCAAGGAACATACATTAAGGTAACTTGAGTGATGGGGGGGTAACACTATATCACCAGGGGTAATACGAAAGTAAACCGGGGGCAATCAGAAGAGTACTGCTATACCACGAGGGATACTGTAAAAGTAAACTGGATGATAGGAGAGGGTACCACTACACCACCAAGCCTAATACAGAACTAAAGTAGGTGATTGGGGAACCACTAGAGCACCATGGTAAATACACATTAAGGTATACCAGGTGATTGGGGAGGCAGCTTAGAACAGCCTTCGGGAGGAAGGGGCAGGCTTAGCACTCAGTTAAGACATGCCTTACAGCGGCAGTACACAACACCGCTCTAGAGGCCGTTTACTGCACTGCAAACCTTTGAATGTGCCACTGCAGCAGTATGCATGAAGGGCTCCCCTCAGTTTCATAGGCACAGTGGTGTAGTCAGCTCCTTGATGCTGCTGGGTTTGGGACGTCCTCCAAGGGCCTCTGAATATGGCCCTGGCAGGAGCACTAACGCAAACCCAGGTTAATGGTGGCATTAACCGCATTTTCGCCGGTGCTAGACTTTGAAAATCCAGTCCATAGTGTCTATACTGCATGGTTTCAGCATGTGAGAAAATTGTTTTTATGAACAGGATAATGACACATTAAAAATAAAGTCAGGCATTTTCTTAACTTAAGCCAGATTAACATTTCATTGTTGGAGCAAACAGCCCAAATGAAAATAATTAGACAGCTCTGGACTTGTCCCATAAATTTCAGCCCCTGCCTGCAGCTTAGTTTGTGGTTTGCCAGACAGAAGTTGTGGAGCTGAGTGCACCACATAGTTGTGGGTGTGCTATGTTACTTAATCATGCAACACACGCAGTTCTTATCAACCACCAAGCATAACAAGCTTTACCTTTTCAATCTGAAACAGCACTTTAGAAATAATGTTGACTAAATTAAGCAATGTTCTTTATAGCGAGAGGACTGTCAATTATAATAGTTTTGTTTGGAGTTACATACGTAAGTAGATATTACTTACTGTGCCTCAATAGTGTTATAAAAGAAGAGCATGCTTTTGTGTGCAATAAAGGTCACTATGTAAGCAATAATACCCAACAGGGTGGGCGGTATTGTACTATACCCGGACGCGCGCAAGTGAGGGCCCGGCGCGGCGCGGGGAAGGCCTATACCTGGAGGTCGAATAACTGTCCGCCACCAGAAGTAAGCTTACAAAAAATAGGCACTGTAAAAAAAAATTTATAAAAAATGCTAATAAAATAGTAATTTCATGTAAGTTTTGAAATAAATAGTTCCTCCACCTGGATCAGAATGACTAGAAAGCACCCCTCCCCAACCTGTTAGGATGAGGCACCTTTGCTTTTCTAGTTGATTTTTGTTTCTGTTTTTTGTTCATGCCCCCATCGCCACTGGCAACAGAAGTTTGTTTTTGTAAGTGGCAGCTGTTGCTGTGGAGGATAGAGAGATAGGGGCTGTCAGCACAAGTGGCAGATCGCTGTTTGTGAGACTTGGTTTATTTTGTTTTAAATGCCTTGTGATTTAACAGTACACAGAGAGTTAATGCAATTCCTTGCTGCGGCAAGAAGTGCAGTGTTAAATACTGTCCACTGGTGGGAGGTGAACACAAGTCACAGGTGAGACCGGGAAATTATTCAGTTTCAAAAAAAGCAGAGTAATTTCTTCTTGTGTTGAGATGTGTGGGAAATTTGCTTTTTTCTCTTGCTCAGCTGATGGTTTGTGTGGACTAAGGAGATAAATGAAAAGCAACGTACCTTAGTGGCATGAGAGGAGCACAGAGTGAGTAGCGGAGGCAGCACCGATCTATTTGGCTGCCTAGACATCGGCGTCAATCATGGTAGGTGCCAGTACTACAGCGGCTGGTTTTTGAGGGGCCGGTAGTCACGAGAAAATGGGTCTGTCCGCATCACTTACTCACACTGTTCTGCTTTTGGAAAATGTTTTGTGATTTTTTTCTGCAGCAGGGACTGGGAGAGAATGAGATAGACACATACGGAGCATGCAGCCTTTGGTACCACCAGTGTTTGTGGGAGTAGTGGCGCTCCTTAACTCTGGCATGTCTCCTGAAATTAATTTTGCTCCGGTGAACATTTATTTCATTGAGAACCGTGTTGCCTTTTTTTTTTGACTACGGACAGAGCGCTGGAGATCAGTGTGGTGTGGGGAAGTTCGATTGCTGATTATTTAGAATTAATTTTTAAATGTTGCGCTTAGTTAGCGTTTACTTTCTTTTCTCGGTGGCAATGGTAGTGGGGGCGCATAAGTCACTGTGAGTGCTAAAAAAAAATGGCCACAGTTTGAGATTGTGTGCCCAGCTCTTCAGCCAATGAGGAAGCACGGTGCTGGGCACAAGGATACTTTGCTGGCTATCAGGAAGGTTTGGGCTGGGGCCTTTTATTTGGTGGGCATCTATTGTCTGATAGATGCCCACCTAAATAAGTGTCTCAGCCAATCAGAAGTGAGAATTTTCTTTGCCCATTTTCTAACCGATTATAGAATTCAAAGGGTGACGTTTGTTCTATGGAGATAGCTGCTTTACAGTATGTTCTTGCACAATAGCTTACTGGAAAGTATTAATAACAGTTTTTTGTATATCTTGGAATCTATGCAGGAAACATAGACCATATATAAATAAATTACATTATGAGTAATGGAAGTTTACTCATCTCGTAAAGGTGACTATGGAAGCATCTTTTTACAGCACTCCAAGTCCTTACTCATGGGTTCTAGAAACGTCTTCCTGTAGGCTGTTGTACAAAGAATTTAAAAAGTTGGAAATCTGACCCCACTCCACCCCTTGTCCTGATGTGGTTTGCCAGTATGATGACTTCCCTAGCTGTGTTCCTAAAACATAAATGGTTACTTCGATGGCATAGTGCCACACTGATAAATAAACTGTCATACTAAGCAATATGGGATTAACTGAGGTTGAATTTCGATTTCTTTAATATGTAATCAACTACAGTACACATGCATAATTAAATCTTCAGATTGTCGTTTCACAACATACATTCATATGTTTAATCTTAGTTTCTAATCAGAAATTCTTAAAAGGCCCCTGCTAGGAGGACTGTCATGATGCATACATTCATTATTATTCTACTTGCTCCCCCTCGTCAGGCGGGATATGGGGTGCTGTAAAAAGGTGCTTCCATAATCACCTTTACCAGGTGAGTAAACTTCCATTATCATCAGTACCTTTTTACAGCACTTCAAGTCCTTACTCATGGGTGATTAAGAAGCAGTGCCCCTGTTTATTTGGGTGGGATGATGAGGAGACGGTGAAAATACTGACTGTAGGACTACACTGCCAAATCTAGACTTGTTCTGACCCCAAGTGTCCAGCCTATAATACCTTGTAAAGGTATGCAGAGTAGACCAAGTGTTCACTGCATAGATATCTTCCACTGATGTGGAATTATGCTCTGCCCATGAGGTGACTATGGCTCTGGTAGAACTGGCCTTAAAGTAAGCCAGACGTGGGTGACTAGATGTCTTGTAAGCATCGTCTATGACCTTCTTCAACCATCGAGCTATGGTGGACCTCAAGGCTGGCAAGCCTGTCTTCAGTCCTGATCTTAGGATGAACAACCCCTCCATCTTTTGGATGGAGGCTGTTCATTCCAAGTATGTTCTGACTGCTCTGGGAGGGTCTAATAAATGTAATGTGCCCTGCTGGATGTCCTCTGCATGAGGCTGAAATGTAGGCAGAGATATTTCCTGGGCCATGTGGAATAGAGATGCTACCCTGGGTAAAAAAGAAGATATAGTCTTTAGTACCATCCTGTGTGGCTGAATGGAGAGAAAGGGCTCAACACAGGCTAGTGCATGTAGTTTGCTGATTCTCCTGGCAGAGCATATTGCCACCAGAAACAACACCTTCCAGGTTAACGTGTGTAAGGGAATAAATTGCAGTGGTTCTAAAGGATCCCTGGTGAGGGCGTCCAATACAAGATTTAGTTACCACAGTGCCATCATGGCCTTCTGTCTGGGTCTAATGTTTATCATTGCTTTGAGGAAAGGACTGGACTAAAGGGTGTGCTGGTGTCACATCAGTTGAGTCTGACCTTTCAGCACGCATCAGTTGGGCACCGTCAGTTCAGCTCTGGTCATTGTAGTGACCATACTGTTTGTTGCTGGACAATTCAGGGTGCCAATCATACTCCTGTACCTTTACTGGCTGCCCAACCACCCTGAAATGTCAAAAAAATAAAGCCAGTGCTAAAAGTCCATTGCCCACCCCCCGCCCATGTTCAGTACAGTTAAACAAAGTCAGTGCTAGTCTGCAACACAGACACACCCAAAACTGCACACATACAAACTGAAGCCGGTGCTGAAAGTCTCTATCTTCCTTTTACCCGCAGAGTTCTGCCTGCCCCACCTGTGTTCAGCACAAGACAACTGCAAAAATGAGAAAACAAAAATGTGAAAATGTGCGATTCAGCAGCTAGCCCACCCGTAAACAGTGTTCTCTTTCTTCCCTCCCTTCCCACCCATGTTCAGTACAGTTAAACAAAGTCAGTCTGCAACAGAAAACCCCAAAATTGCACACATAGGAATACAAACCAAAGCCAGAGCTAAATGTCTCTCTCTTCCCTTTACCCGCTGAGTCCTGCCCACCCCCTGCCCATGTTCAGCACAAGACAACTCATGTTCAGTACAGTTAAACAAGTTTATATCACTGCTATATAATATGCACTTTGTACTGTTCAGCAGCTAGCCCACATTGGTAAACGTCTGTTTGAATGCAAGATGACTGCTGCACAAATGAGAAAAAAAAACCTTCCTTACTTCTTCTGCTGCTGTTGCATACTCACTCCCACTTGACAATGCCTGTTCCATACCACTCACTGCCTTCTGCTCCCCGATTCGTGTTCCATGAATGTGATGTGTGATGCTGCATCTGTCATACATAAAGTGTACGTGAACTGAACCCTAATTGACTATTACTGTGCCTGTGCTGACAATAAATACTGTAATTGATTACTGTGCCAGCCAGTTTAACTTGGGTTTTTAGTACATGCACTAATTGATTATTACTGTGCCTCATGTTGCTAGCCAGTTTGTTTTATAGCATGTGGGCTAAATAAATAAAATAAAGTAAAGACTCCAATTGATGATTACGGTGCCCTCCAGTTTGGAATGTTTTTTTTGTGTCATGTAGGCTGATCTATAAATACTGGTAAGCTGACAACACACATGCTAGGTCAGTACAAAAAAAAGAACTTGGAGATGCCACTGGAGTATGTAAAGAGTGAACCGGGCCAAGACATGCTGCTGTACATGGGATACAGTTATCGAAAGGAAAAGATGAGTGGTGCTAAAACTTTATGGAAGTGCTCAATATATCACTGCACCAAATGCCCCGGACGAGCATATAAGCTGAATGATGCAGTTGTTAAATGTACCAACCACAATCATGCACCTGATGCTGCTGGCAATGCTGTAAGACTTGTTATTGAAAAAATGAAGTCCATCACAGCCACAACACGAGACTACACATGCTGTCATTGCTGGTGCCACTCAGGGCCTTTCAAAAGCGATTCTAGCATGGCTGCCAGAGGAGCAGAGGATGAAAAGGACAGTGCAGAGGAACAGAGCAGCCATCCCTGGTGCACCATGTAATTCAGTGAGTCTGCATGAGCCGGAAATTCCAACTCCATACAGTGAGACAAGTGCAGGCGATGCATTCCTTTGGTCTGACAGTAGACCAGGAAATGACAGAATCCTATTGTTTAGTACCAGTGCCAATCTACACTTCCTCAGCATGTCATCCCACTGGTATGCTCACAGTACCTCCAAGGCTTCCCCACCACTCTTCGAGCAGCTGTATATCATTCATGGAGTGCATCATAACAAAGTGCTGCCTGTTGTATACAGGCTGCTGCCAAATAAGACCAAGCAAACATACTTATGATTGTTACAACAGCCGACAAGGCTACAGCTGAACCTTAGTCCACAATCAGCAATGACTAACTTTTAGATTGGTGCCATGTCAGCATTCCAAGAGCCTTTTCCAGGTACAATAATGCAAGGCTATTTTTTGCATTTCAGCCAGAGTATCTAGCAGCAGGTACAGAATTGTGGACTTCAACAGCAATATGGAGCAGATCCAGAGTTCTTGCTGAATGCGAGAATGTTGGCTGTGCTGGCATTTGTGCCTGTACATGATGTGGTGAAAGCGTGTAAGGCTTTTATGGACAGTGAATATTATGCTGAGCATGAGGATTTGCTACAGCTTATGCTTGACTCTTTTGAAGATGTTTGGGTGGGGAGGCCAGACAAAAGATGAAGGTGACGACAGCCCAGATTTCTTTAAAGCCAGTGGAACTGCTATGATGCAACAAACCAAGATAACCCAAGGACAAACAATGCTGTTGAAGAATGGAACAACAGTTTTGTGAGTCTCTTAAGCACTGATCACCCTACAGTGAGGAAACTAATCGATGCTGTGAAAAAGTAACGGCGTCTAATAGAGACAATAATGGAGCAATACAATGCTGGTCAGCCACCACATGAAGCAAAGAGAGTGTACAAGAACTTGACTGAAAAAATACAGCGCATAGTTGCAGAATACCATAAAAGGGAACTAGTGGAGTACTTTAGAGGACTTGGGCACAATTTCACGTTTTAACTTTCTGATTAATATTCTTTTAATATGTTTTAATGATTTCAATAAAGTTTACAGTGTATAAGTCTATATGTGATTAGTTTTGCTTTTTCTGGTGCAGAACCAAAAGAAGCTGAATTGACGTATGAGCTGAACTGAAAAAGCTGAATTGACGCCGGGCTGAACTGACCTTGCTGAATTGACATGGATTCAGTGTGCCCCCAGGGAGTTGCCATCTGCTTTTACTCTTACTGCCCCTATGGTGGCAGCTTGCACTCTCATTGAGATGGCTGATAGTCCTTTATTGAAACCATCTTGTTGAAAGTCCAAAATCTGTACAATTGAACATTCTTGGGGCTGCAGTTCTTTTTGTGTACACCAGCTGTGGAAAGTTGCCCAGTGTCTCTAGTAAGCAGTGTTGGTCAAGGGTCTTCAGGCTTGCAATAATGTGTTTGTCACCCTATGCAAGATGCCCAGTACTAGCAGTCTATCCCTTTGAGCAGCCATGCTGTCGGCTGTAGTGTGCAAGAATTATGGTTGCATATCAGTCCCTGCTTGAGGAGGTCTGGTCTGTTTAGTAATGTCATTGGTTGGTCTATCATCATCCTCCTGATGGACGCATGCCATGTCCATCTTGGCCAGTTTAGTTCCACTAGCATTACTGTACTCCTTGTCATTTGTATTTGTTGTAATACTTTTGGAATCATGGACAGTGGTGGGAACACATATGCTCTTACAAAGTTCCATGGCATTATGAGGGCATGTACTCCAACTGAATTTCTCTCCTTGAACCTGGAATAGAATGTTTGCAGTTGTTCATTGTGAGTCGAAGCCAAAAAGTCTATTTGAAGTGATCAGCACTTTCTGTGGATCATTTGAAATACTTCTGGATGGATTTGACATTCTCCAGAATGCAAAGTCTGTTGACTGGGCCAGTCTGCACTTGTATTTAGTTCCCCTGCCAGGTGTACTGTGGTGATACTGTTTAGGTGCCTTTCTGCCCACTTCAGTAGGACTGTGGCCTCATCTGCTATTGCTACACTTTTTGTACCCCCCTGTTCGTTCAAATATGCCATGGTTGTTATGTTGTCTGTTCTGTTTTTTACATGATAAAGACAGATCAGAGGGAGAAAGTACTGTAGGGATAGTCGTATGGCCCACATTTTGAGTATGTTGATGGGAAGATTTGATTCTTGTGAAGACCATTTTCCCTGCACTGTGCAGGTCTCCATTATTGCACCCCAGCCTGTCAGGCTGGCATCTATGCACATCAAATTTGTGGTGTCTTTGTCTATGAAGGCACCTTGATTTAGGTTTGTTGGGTCCATCCACCACCATATAGACTCTCTGATTGTTGGTGGGATGACCATGGTTTGGGCATAGTTCTGTGTGGTATAGTTCCAATGGTCTAGCAGGAGTCACTGTACTGGTCTCATGTGCAATCATGCCCAATTGTACCGGTCTAGACATGTGGCCATGAGGCCCATAATCTGCATCAGATCCCACAGCATTACCCTTGGACGTGACATAAGCTGATGAGCATCGTGTTCGTATTCACTAAATGTGGGTCTCTGTGGATTTGACTGTCCCCAGTGTGGTGTCGAGCACAGGTGGCTCTTTTCTATGTTTACTGTTCACCCATGGTGTGCTACAATGTTCAGTTTGTTGCCCTTTTGGCTTCCTCCCTGGACCTTGCCCTTATCAGCCAGTCATCCAAGGAGAGTATGATATGAATTATCTCCATGTGTAATCTCACTGCTAGGGTAGCCATCACTTTGGTGAATACCCTTGGGGCAGAGGTAAGTCCAAATGGCAGACATTGATATTGGAAATGCTGGCCCAAGATGTAGAACCTCAGGAATCTGTGATGGGCCAGTCTGATGGGAATGTGTAAATACACATCTTTGAGGTCAATGGATGTGAGCCAGTTGTTTTTTTGTACTGCCTCTATTGCAGTGCATTGTGTCTCCATCTTGAACTTTGTATCTAACAAATTTGTTTAACAATTTCAGGTCCAGCACTGGCCTGAGGTCTGCTGTCGTTTTCAGAACTGAAAAGAATACTGAGTATATGCCAGATTTTCTCTGTGCCTCTGGCAGTGGAGCTATGGCCCCTTCTACCAATAAGTAGTTCAACAGTGCCATGACCTTGTATATCGGAGTCCTGGAGGGGGAAACTTTTGAAGGCAGTAATCGAGATCTTGTTGCTGTCTTTGACAATTCTAACGCATATTCCCATGTTATTATCTCCAGAACCCACTTGTCGTTTATTGTCTTTGCCCAGGTGGCAGTGAATTTCTGTAACCTTCCTCCCACCACCTTGTTGTCTTTCTGGGCCTGCCTCATCTTATGCCTGATTGCTCTTGAACCTATCATTGTGCTTGTACCCTCCTCTGGGTCTGGAGCAAGTATTACCTCTCCTGTTGTTGTGATTGCTTCTTTTGTTGAAATAGTACTGTCTGAAGCCAAAGCTACACCTGTCATCTCCTTGAAAGAACTGGTGCCACCAACCTCTATTGTTGTGGGTGTGAAAATGGTTGGGTTGAAAGGAAGGTAGAGTGACCAGTCTTTGAGGCTGATCCTTGCCATCCCCTGGCTTGGTGCCGAACTCTTCTATCCCATTACTGAATAATTTGTCCCCTTGGAACTCCAGTTTGAGAGTCTTGTTCTTTGATTCTTGGTCTGCATTCTATATTTGTAGCCATATGTGTCTTCTGGATCGGTTTGGATGATGTCATCTAGCTTTTTATCCATGGGGTCCTTCAGAGCCAAGGCACTTTCTGAGAATAGGACTGTTTTATGAGAGAGAGAGAGAGAGAGAGAGAGAGAGAGAGAGAGCAGCTGAATCCACATTGGGTGGTCCAGATCTGCTGTACTGTGTATCATGTTGGAGTTGATATCTTCTTGTAAACATAGCCTTTTCCCTTGTCTTTGATGGGTTTGAGGCACCCCACTCTGTTATTAGGATGGCCTGTAGGGCTTTGCACACTGGAAAAACCTGATCAGTCTGTTTCTTTTCTCTGACCAAGGTGTCTAGTTTTCTTCTTCCTATGGGCTGAGGTCTTCGAACTTGAGGGTCTCCCACACTATGTGGATGATCTTTTGCACTGTGTCGAATGGATACAATCTGGCCGACATGTCCTCCTTCAGTTCTCTGTCCTCCTCTGAGCCACTTTCTTCTGACCCCGATGAGGTGTCATCTGATTCTGAGTTCTTATCGTTGCCCTTCCTTGGGCATGTGGCTTTACCCTTCTTGTCACCTGCTGGCCATTTGTGCTTCTTATTTTCTAAGGCTTTGATTCTATCCAATAATTTGTGGAAAATGTCCATCATTGCCTCCTGGGAAGAGGGATTTGTGCTGTCGTCCACCAGATCCTTGGCTGATGAGACAGAGATTGTGGTGTCCTCTCTTGGTCCTGCTTCTACTATGCATAGCACGCACAGGTCACCTGTTACCCTTGTCAGAAGGATGTTGGGACACTTGAGGGAAATTCTCTTTGATTTTCCCATAATAGCATGTAATGGCCTTTGCAATGCATAAGGAGGACAAAAGAATCGAGTCATAAGTTGGTACTTTGCAGTGAAGGTCATGAAACATAAGTATAGCATGGCACCCTTCCATGTTAGCACCTTTTGCCTGGTGTCATTTGATTCACTTGCAGGTTGGAAGGTGGCCTCAGGTTTTTTTAAATCAGTTCTTATGTTCCCCCTCTTTTTTTTCTTTCCATTTTTTTTTTTTTTATATTATCGGGCTCTGTCACCCCGGGTATGTATTGCTCTTGTGTAGGGGTGCCTCCCTCCAGCCTGGCCAGTGCTCTTTCATATATTTGCTGTGCCCTGTTATGACATGGTGTTGGAATTCTGGTCATTGCCCCTATAAGAGCCGAGCTTCCTGTAGTCTTGTGAGAATCTTGGGCACCATCTTGGTAAGGCGTGTGTGCTGCCCAAGATTCTTTGTTTGCACTGATTGCCTGGAATCCAGTGCTATGCAAATGGAATGCAAATATCAAGGAGGTTCTTTGTTTGTGCCCCTTTTTCCTTTCAGGCAGTGATATAGGGGTTGGAAGTTCCATGTGTGTTCTCTCTTTCTTTTTTAATTTTTTGAAGTGGTGTCCTGATGGAGTGGTTGGGACTTGCTGCCATCTCAAATCGTCTCACTTCTGTGGACTCCTGAATTTCTCTGCATCTCTACCCCAGCTGAAAACAAGGTGAATCAGAGGTAGGGTGAGTGTGGAGTTGTTGTTCCCTGGCTATCTCTTGGCTGAACATGGTAAGCAGGTCGTGCCTAATGATAATCCACAGTACAAGTCTTGAACTGGTGTGTTATGTTATGAGGCATGCAAGTCTGCTCCTGGCTCTATCCTTAGCTGATCTAGGTAGGCTGAAGGGAGGTACTGCTTGAAAACTGTGGAAAAAAAGGTTTTCTTTTCCTGTCCCCCTCGGCTGAATGAGATGAGCTGGGGGTCCTGCTGGCCAGTTTTCGTGAATATTTGAACAGTTAGCATGTTTTGACCTTTGGTAAAACTTTGATCTACATTAGTTTAGTGAGGTGGGGTCCCTGTTTCTATGTCCTGATGCCAAGAATCAAGAGCTAGCCTGCTTAGTACTGTGATCATTAGGGTAGAACATGCCTAACTGAGTTCATATTGCAGTGACCTGCTGTATCAGCCCTTTAAACTGCATTATCCTCTTGTAATCAGGGGTGAGTTGCCTTTATTGTGACCCACAGAAATCATCCTGGGAGATTTCAATGTTTCTGTTGCTCCTTAGTTTGTTTGTTTTTTCAATACAGGCAGTCTGTTTCGAGGTGCTGATAAGAACAGCTAATAGAAACATAGAAACATAGAAGTTGACGGCAGATAAGGACCGCAAGACCCATCCAGTCTGCCCATTTCTTTTTCTACCTTATAAATGTGCCATCGGCCTTTGCTCTGTCAGTGGCCTATCTATTCATAGTCATTTGTATTGCTCCCTTATGCCTATCCCATGCCTATTTGAAGCCCTGCACTGTATTCATAGCCACCACTTCTTGTGGTAAGCCATTCATGCATCCACCACCCTTTCTGTGAAAAGAATTTCCTCACATTCCCCTTAATCGGCCTCCCTCTAATCTCATGCTGTGTCCTCTTGTCCTGCTATTTTTCTTATATTTAAACATGTTAGACTCTTTCACCTTGTTTATGCCCTTAAGGTGTTTGAATGCCTCGATCATATCACCTCTCTCCCTCCTTTGCTCAAGAGTATACATATTGAGCTCCATTAATCTGTCCTCATATGTCTTCTGATGCAGTCCCTGCACCATTTTGGTTGCCCTTCTCTGGACTGCCTCAATTTGGTTAATGTCCTTGTGAAGGTGTGCCTCCAATACTGAGCATGATACTCCAGATGAGGTCTAACCAGTGTCTTGTACAGAGGATTATTACCTCCCTCTTCGACTTGTGATACCCCTACTAATACACCCTAACACCCCCTAGCCTTATCTACTGCTTTAGAGGTCTGCTTGGATGATTTTAGGTCATCAGTGATGATGATGCCCAAGTCTCTTTCTTCTTTGTGACTGCTAGCAACTCCTCCCAGCCTATAGGTGGCTTCAGGGTTTCTCTTCCCTATGTGCATGATTTTGCACTTCTTTGCATTAAATCCCAGTTGCCACTCTTCTGACCATTCTGCTAGTTTATCCAGATCTCTTCTCATTCTGCCCACCCATCTGGATCATCTACTCTGTTGCAGATCTTGGTGTCATCTGCAAACAGACAAGCCTTACCCTCTAGTCCATCTGCAAGGTCACTAATGAAGATGTTGAAGAGGACTGGCCCCAGGACTGATCCCTGAGGTGCCCACTTGTGACTTGCATCTCTTCTGACTGTATACCATTTACCACCACTCTCTGTTTTCTGCCCGTCAACCAGTTTGCCACCCAGTTGACCAACTACGACCCACCCCAGAGCCTACCCAGCTTATTTATCAATCTTCTATGTGGAACAGTGTCAAAGCTTTGCTGAAGTCAAGGTGGCGACATCAACTGCTCCCCTTGGTCCACCACTCTGGTTACCCAGTCAAAGAAATCTATGAGATTAGTTTGACAGGACCTTCCTTTGTAAACCCATGCTGTCTTGGATCCTGTGCCCTATGGATTCCAGGTGTTGCACTATCCTTTCCTTAAGGAGTGCCTCCATAATCTTGCCCACTACTGAGGTAAGACTGACCGGTCTGTAGTTCCCGCCTCCTCCCTGCTACCACTCTTGTGGAGGCGGGATCACATGACCCTTCTCCAGTCTTCTGGGACCTCTCCTGTGCTCAGAGACTCACTAAACAATTCTGCTAATGGCTCTGCTAGTTCCTCCTTTAGCTCCTTAAGTACCCTGGGATGTATGCCATCAGGTCCCATTGCTTTATCCACCCTGGGCTTAGTAAGCTCTTGTAGGACCCTTTCTTTTGTGAAGGGAGTGAGTGCTCACCTCCCTCCCCCTGTGTCCATGATGCTGAGCTGTGGGCCCTGCCCTACCTTCTCTTCAGTAAATACTGAGCAAAGTATCTATTTAGGATAGATGCCTTTACAGGGTCCTCCTCCTCACATGCTCCCCTTTTCTCCATTAAACGCCATAATACCCCTCTGGACTTTCTCCTTTCACTAATGTATCTATAGAAAGTCTTGTCACCTTCTTTACTGTTAGTGCTAGTGTTTCCTCAGTTTGGGACTTTGCCTGCCTTACTGCCTTACCTGCTTCCCTTAGGGCAGTTTGGTATGCCTCCCTATCTTCATCCCTATGTTCCCTTATATTTCCTGAAGGCCAGCCTTTTGGCTCTGACCTTTTCTGCTACTGTGTTTGAGAACCAAGTGGTTTCCTTCTTCTTTGCACTTCCTTTTCTGTCTAACACAATGGGATGTTGCTTCAAGTATTGCATCCTTAATGCTTGCCCTTTGCCTGTACCCCCTCACCTGTGTTTCTTTTGCCAGGGCTAGGTTAACTCTGTTGGCCATCTTATGAAAGTCAGCTCCTCTGAAGTCCCATATGTTTGCCTTGGAATGGGATGATTTAGATGTAGTAGCCAAATTGAACCATAGCATGTGATGGTCACTGGCCCCCAGGTGACCTTCTACCTGGAGATCTGTGATCCCTTCTTTGTTAGTCAGTACTAGATCTAGGATAATCAGATTAAAAAGATGAAAGTGGACATACCCTTTGAAGACAATGTCTAGTTGGCTGAAAGCCAGATATATGTGACCAGCCTAAGGAGAGGCACAAAGAGAACTGGCAAACCACACCTGGACAAGGGGCAGAGTGGGGTCAGATTTCCAACTTTCAAATTCTTTGTGCATCAGCCTACAGGAAGACGTAATTATAACCCAAGGTTAAGGACTTGGAGTGCTGTAAAAAGGTGCTGATGATAATTAATGTACAGCTACATAACTACATATGTGTACATTTGTTAGCTCATACATCTTCAAAGTTATAACTCAATGAAACATTAAATTGGAAATTGGAAATTCTGCTATCATTTCCCTGATAGCAAATAGAGTATAATGCACAACACGATTTGAAGAACAAGTTAATTATCACACACAGGATAGTCGGTGACAACACAAAGAACAAGAGAGCAAAGCTTCAGTGCTCTTCCATGGCATCAGCCTTGCTTTTGTGACAAACAAGATCATTCTGCATGTTGCGGAGATATGTTGTATCGAATGTGACATGAACTTTAATGTTTCCCAATACAAATAATCAAACAGAGCTGGACAGTTAGCATTTCATGTAATTGAAATGTCAACAAAACATATTTTACATTCGGCAAAGGCACCTAGCTTCACCTGAGCTCTTTTCTTCTAGGTTTGCTTGTAAGGACAGAGCAAAGAACATTAACAGAGCAAAGAAAAAGATTAAGGCTTCTTTTGGTTTGGCAGATTTTCTGTGTGATATTATTTTCTTTTTTTACTCACAGGGGTTGTTACTGTCTTTTTGTAACATTTTACTGCTTTATTCTTCTCTGATTCAAATTGTTGTTGTTGCAGGGTATACTTTCTGCTGCAATATTACAGGGTGTACCTATGGGTTTGTTACTGTTTTGTGCTTACAGATTACTTCTCTAATCTTCTCTTATTCAAATTGTTTTTTGCAAGGTATATCTTCTGTTACTGCTTTATTTTTTCTCTGTAGCATAGTGTTTTTTGCAGGGTATATCTTCTGTGAAATTATTACAGGTGGTGCTTTTCAGGTTTTACAGTTTTATCTATCATTAGGCTAAGCTTTCAGGGCTACTGCATTTGTTGTTGGTTGATTGTTTCTGCTCTTACCTCCTTGTTTCTTTCATCCATGGTTCTTCTTTTTTTTGGCAGGGAAAGGGCCCAGCCACCCACCTCCATCCCCAACCACCTCATGCTACACTCCTTTTATAGGGTAGCACAGTCATGACATTTTCTGTAGCAAAGCTGGAAGGGGAGGATTAGAGGGGTATCCACACAGTGACCTCACTTACAGGGTACAAGTAATTTAACTTGTTATAACAAGTTATGCAAAAAGAAAGAAACAAAATGAAAAAATCTAACTTTTGCTTTCATTTCCCTCCATCTAATTACTTGGACCAGGCTATAAACCTGGCAATGCATCTGGAATGGATATTATTAACTGTAGGTACTGCAGAACACTATTCAAAAGGGCAGTTATACAGTTAAGATGCTGTCCTACATGCTGGACCATTGAAGAGCTAAGGGCTCAGCTCCATGGCAGCATGGGCAGAGACTGTGCACCTCAAACTGCATATTCGGGAGGAAATATATTATAAGAACCACCCACCATTTCCCCAACATCCAACTGAAGCACCTCGGCCACAGAAGGTAGTTGGTCTGGGAGGTTGGCAGGTGGTTAGGAGGGGCAAATCAGGTGCCCCATCACTCAATGCTCTCCAACATATCACCTCCACAAACTATATGAGAACTACAAACAGGTATCTGCCTCTATCTCGGAAATCAATCAAAGGGGCAGAGGACACTGCACAGCAGGACACTGCAGCACAAGAGCTAGTGCAACAAAACTCACCCAAAACAGGGACCAAAACAAAAAAAGCAAAAAGGAAATCCAAAACACTTCTGATCATAGGACACTCCATGATTCAGGGAGTTGATACCTACCTCCAGCCGGGGGTAATGGTCAGATGTCTCCCAGGTACATCAGCATGGAGAGACACTGACTGCATTGCTAAAACTGTGCAGGAAGCAAGAGAAAACATTGACATCCTGGTACACATAGGGACTGATGATCTTGCCAGCCTGTCTGTTGTAGAGATCAAGGAACACCTGATCAGGATGGGAGACAAACTGTCATCCATTTCATCCGGCATCTCCTTCTCTGAGATCCTGCTGGTCTGGAAGAGGGGGTCATATGGACAGAAGGTCAGAAAAGGGGGGACAGGGGAGCTAAACATGTGGCTCAAGGGATGGAGCCAGGAAAAAGGACACATATTTGTAGGCAACTGGCAAATGTTTTGGGAGCGAAAGTTCTTTAAATTTGATGGACTGCATCTGACTAAGGAGGGAGTCAGTACATTGGAGCAGAAGTTTGATATCTTTGAGGAATATTTAAACTAGCAAATGAGGAGAGGGGTGCAGCACCCAATACATCGAACAGGAAGAACACTCCTCCCCCCCAGCTAGTGATCAGACAGGAGTTCAGCATGTCTGTAGTTCATTGCATCACCAGGTAAGGAAAAAGGTCCAGCTTCCCATACAATGTGCAGGGGAAACACCGGACCTCACCCAAAAACTAAAATATGGAAATCTGGCCAATGGAAAATCATGCACACAAAAGCCTGCACTCTGGGAAACAAGATCCCAGATCTGCAGGCAACAATGACAGAGGCTAAACTAGACATAGTAGCCATTGGTGAGACATGGTTCACCAGTAACCACACTTGGGAGACTTCAGTATCCGGCTATATATTGTTCAGAAGAGATCAAGGTGCAAAAAGGGGGGGTGGAGTGGCCCTTTATGTCAATGAAAATATCAAAGCTACAGAAATTCAGAATACACATAAGAAGCCAGAAGTACTGTGGGTCACCCTGGAAACAGGAAATCTATTTTATTTTATTTGTTTTTTGCTTACCGGGTAAGTGCACTAGCCAAAAAGACTATTTTCAGGCACGACCCAGGAGAGTACAGGCACAATAATATAAAACTTAATGGAGAATATACATGAATACTAGACTTTTACATGAGGAAATATTCACATAACAATGGAAATTTGGGACAGCCATACAAACTGGGGTTGTCTACAGGCCTCCAGACCGGGGGAGGACATAGACACATTACTGTTAGAAGATATACAAAACATGACAGCTAAAGGGGAGGTTCTGATAATGGGAGATTTCAACATGCTAGATACAGATTAGTCAATACCAGTGGAAACATCTGCCACAACTAGACGCATGGTGGATTCCCTGCAGGGGGAGGGTCTCAAACAACTGGTACAACAATCCACAAGAGACAGGGCTGTCCTTGACCTAGTATTGAATAACGGGGAAAGGATCATAGATCTCCAGGTAGAAGGTCACCTGGGGGCCAGTGACCATCAAATGGTATGGTTCAATTTGGCCACTAGAACTAAATCATCCCATTGCAAGGCAAAAATATGGGACTTCAGAGGAGCTGACTTTGATAAGATGGCCAACAGAGTTAAGCTAGCCCTGGCAAGAAGAAATACAGTGAGGGGGTGCAGGCAAAGTGGGAAATCATTAAGGATGAAATACTTGAAGCAACATCCCATTGTGTTAGAGACAAAAGCAAGAGCAAAAGAAGGAGGAAACCACTTTGCTTCTCAAAAACAGTAGCAGAAAAGGTCAGAACCAAAAGCCTGGCTTAATGAAATATAAGGGGAACTCAGTGGGATGAAGATAGGGAGGCATACCAAACTTCCCTAAGGGAAGCAAGGAAGGCAAAAAGGCAGGCAAAGGCCCAAACCGAAGAAACACTAGCATGAACAGTAAAAGAAGGAGACAAGACTTTCTATAGATCCATTAGTGAAAGGAGAAAATCCAGAGGGGGTATTGCTAAGATCAAAGGTGATAAGGGGGGGGGCATGTTTGGAGGAGGACTAAGGAAAAGCATTTAGCCTAAATAGATACTTCTGTTCAGTATTTACTGAGGAGAAGGTAGGGCAGGGCCCACAGCTCAGCACCATGGACACAGGGGGAAGGGGGGGGTGTGCACTAGTCCCTTCACAAAAGAAAGGGTCCTACAAGAGCTCGCTAAGCTCAGGGTGGACAAGGCAATGGGACCTGATGGCATACATCCCAGGGTACTAAAGGAGCTAGGGATGGAACTAGCAGAGCCATTAGCAGAATTGTTTAGTGAGTCTCTGAGCACAGGAGAGGTCCTAGAAGACTGGAGAAGGACTCATGTGATCCCACTCCACAAGAATGGTAACAGGGAGGAGTCATGGAACTACAGACCAGCCAGTCTTACCTTAGTAGTGGGCAAGATTATGGAGGCACTCCTTAAGGAAAGGATAGTGCAACACCTGGAATCCACAGGAGCACAGGATCCAAGACAGCATGGGTTTACAACAGGAAGGTCCTGTCAGACTAATCTCATAGATTTCTTTGACTGGGTAACCAGAGTGGTGGACCAAGAGGGTGCAGTTGATGTTGCCTACATTGACTTCAGCAAAGCTTTCGATACTGTTCCACATAGAAGATTGATTAAAAGGCTGGGTAGGCTAGGGGTGGGTCAGAAGTTGGTCAACTGGGTGGCAAACTGGTAGGCGGGCAGAAAACAGAGAGTGGTGGTAAATGGTATACAGTTAGAAAAGATGCAAGTCACAAGTGGGGTACCTCAGGGATCAGTCCTGGGGCCAGTCCTCTTCAATATCTTCATCAGTGACATTGCAGATGCACATAGGGAAGAGAAACCCTGAAGCCACCTATAGGCTGGGAGGGGAGTTGCTGGCAGTCACAAAGGAAGAAGAGACTTGGGCATCATCATCACCGATGACCTGAAATCATCAAGCAGACCTCTAAAGCAGTAGGTGAGGCTAGGGGATGTTAGGGTGCATTAGTAGGGGTATCACAAGTCGTAAGAGGAAGGTAATAATCCCTCTTTACAAGACACTGTTAGCCCCACCTGGAGTACTGCGTGCAGTAATGGAGGCCACACCTTCACAAGGACATTAACCAAATTGAGGCAGTCCAGAGAAGGGCAACCAAAATGGTGCAGGGACTGCATCAGAAGACATATGAGAACAAATTAATGGAGCTCAATATGTACACCTAGAGCAAAGGAGGAGAGAGGTGATATAGATTGAAACATTCAAACACCTTAAGGGGCATTAACAAGGTGAAAGAGTCTAACATGTTTCAATATAAGAAAAATAGCAGGACAAGAGGACACAGCATGAGATTAGGGGAGGCAGATTAAGGGGTAATGTAAGGAAGTTCTTTTCACAGAAAGGGTGGTGGATGCATGGAACGGCCTACCTCAGGAAGTGGTGGATATGAATACAGTGCAGGGCTTCAAACAGGCATGGGATAGGCATAAGGGAGCAATACAGATGAGTATGAATAGATAGGCCATTGACAGAGTAAAGGCCTATGGCACATTCATAAGTTAGAAAAAATGGGCAGACTAGATGGACCATGCGGTCCTTATCTGCTGTCAACTTCTGTTTCTATGTTTCTATGATCAAAGGTTGAATAAACAGAATGTAATTAGAGTATGTATAATACATTTCTTTCAATCAATACTGTAGTTGCAATACCAACCTTTAGTGAGCCAGAATTGATCACCATCAACGTGTTTGTATGTAGATTTGTTGTATGGTTCACCATGTGGTTTATGAATGTTGCAGATATAGTTACCCACTGAAAGCCATTTCGTTAGAAGCAAGTGACCATTTTCAACACTACTGGACTTACACCAGTAAAGGTGAATCTGAAGGGCTTTAGCCCACTTTTTGAAGGCCACTCAAGCTTTACATTTCCCCTTGGCCTGTAGTTTCTTTTGATTCCTGTTTATATTTATACAATAATCAGTTATTATGTATGTTATAACTACAGTATAGAATATGCTATATTATAAGAAATGGTGGTCATAAATGCTAAAATCAGATGAATATTAGCACTCTGATACTATTACAATAATATCTATTACACGGTTATATATACCCTGATCACCATAGTGGATGAATTTTTCATTTCAGTATCCTACCTCTAGCAATGCATATGTATTGCTACAGGTTTTATAAATTGTGATGGATGAATTAGTTTGAGTAGCAGTAAGGCCCTACCATGAGTTTAACAGTCAGCTGATCAACACATTGGGCTCAGTTCTCAAACGTGTCGAAAATTCCACAAGCCCAGGGTTGCCAAACAGATGGCACATGGGGCTGCAGCATTCCGTGGCTCGCACTTGGGATTCACAATCCCGTGTGCCACATGCCGCAAGTTAGATCACAAGGTACAGCGATCTGTTTGGCACAGAACTGGGTTTGATGCAAGCCCTGCATCAGTCTTTAAGAATCAAGCCCCTTGTGTCAATAAGGCACTCTGCTGCACCTCGTGCCTCATAATTCCCCTCTGTTATGATAAACATGCTGTTAATCAAACCATTTGTCTGGCTTTAATGCTTACCCAATAACTTTGAAACTGATGAAAACATTAAAAAATGTTACTTCAAGTAATTTTCTTTCATATCAGCATTGTAATACTAGAAATCACGACACACTGTGATAGCAGTATTGGTGCATGGTAGTTGCTGAAAGAGTGGAATACCACATCTATGAAAACAAATACAGGTAAAGATTGTTTCTGATAATATAGTGTCACCTTTCAAACATGTCAGACATCTAATCTGTGACAAATGCCAGGCTGCTGCTCCCTCATATACTTCTTTAAGCCAGCATGTCTGTCATTGATTAGATTGGCAACTTTAACACCGCATGATTTCAGATGTTTCAGTCCTCTTGTAATACCTTCCAGCTCCATCACTTTGGATTATTTAAATCCATCAATCTTACATTAAAAATATAGTGAAGAAAGCATTTGTTAAGTTTCTTTTAAAAATTAAAATCTTAAAAAGGCAAATATAAATAAGATGTCTTTAGCACACACCTGTATTAACTACATGTCCAAAACCTTTGATCGGGCAAGGGCCATCAAACTGTAAGATCCGAACCTGGCAGTTTGCCCAGGTGAGCAGCACCTGGCATCACCACCAGGAATGTCAATGATGTCAGGAAATGAAGTGAACAGCTCTTTTTGGTGACGCAGCCATATACCCTGAACAGCAGGGACTGTATAGGTTGCCTGCATTTGATAGTATGTACGAATGGAGATGTTTGGGATATTAAAATACTAACATACTAACATACTAACATACTAAAATGCCAGCAGAATAGGCCTAACGGTCTTTCATGTCTGCTCATTTGGTCAGACCCCACCCTGGTTGCTGACGTTGCTGCCCCCCTCGCCTTCTCTGGCTTCTCCTTTCCCAGTTCCGGATATTCTTGCTGCATTGGATTTTGCTTCCAGAACCCTTCCCCTGTACCTGTCCCACCCCCTCTTGAACCCCTCCACTATCTCTGTCTCCACCAGCCCCCTAGGCAGCACATTCCATGGCTCCACCACCCTCTCAATGAAGTAGCACCTCCTCCTTTCTCCCCTGAATCTTCCCCCCTCCAGCTTCCACCCATGCCCTCTAGTGTCTCCCTCCTCCTTCCTTCGAAGCACCCTGACTGTTCCTCCCCTATTTACCCTCTTCATGTACCTGAAGACCTCTATCATGTCCCCCCCGTCCCTTCTCTCTTCCAATGTGTACATATTTAGCTCTTCGAGCCTCTCCTCATAGGTCCTGTCCCCCAAGCCCCAAATCATTTGGGTTGCCCTCCTCTGGACCCTTTCCAGGAGGTTAATGTCCCTCTTTAAGTGTGGCCTCCAAAACTGCACGCAGTACTCAAGGTGCCGCCTCACCAAGCAGTTATACAGAGGGAGTATCACTTTCCTCCTTCTGGAGGTGATCCCCCTAGCGATGCATCCCAGCATCCTGTTGGCCTTGGCTGCTGCCCTCCTACAAGTCTCAGAGTTGTTCATCTTGACATCCACCACCACCCCCAGGTCCCTCTCAGCCATCGAGACTTGTAGCATTTCCCCCCCAGGGTGTACACTTGGCCTGGGTTTCTGGCCCCCAGGTGGAGTACCTTGCATTTCCCTGCATTGAACCTCAGCTTCCACTTTCTAGACCATCTTTCCAGAGCCCTCAGGTCCCCCTGTAGGGCCACCCTTCCCTCCTCCCCATCCACCACTGCCCCCAGTTAAAAGATACTCCACATTTGTGTGGGGGCTGATGGGATTCAAACCTAGATCTCCAGATTTGCAGAGAAGAGCCTTAAACCACTGTGCTATACTGACTCCCTAATGCTTAAACAGTTTTAAAAATCCAAACTGGACTGCCACCAATAAACATGATGGTGCAAGCAGTCATCAGATTACCAGTGGGTAGTGTGAGATATCATGGGTTGTTCTCTCAAACTTGCCTATGACCATTCTCACTTACAGTAATTGCTCAAAAGCAACAAAACGACCCATTATTTTCTTGATGAAAATGCTGCATGTGGCTTGGCATATGCACGTTTGTAGCAACAGCATAAGGCATTTTCTAAGGAAATACATTTGCACTGAAATTGTTATTCTTCAGCAACCTTTAGTTCAGAGTATTTATAATATATTCAAGTAATGCGTTTTAACACAGTGAAATAATATGCAAAACCATAAAAAGCAATGGAACTAGGTGCTGAACATGTCTTACTGTTTATATTCTTCATTTCTGCATTCAGACTCCATACACTATCCATTTCATTCACGTCAAGTTTGGATGATGCAGTGTGTCATCTACCATTACATCCCTCATGTCATCATGATCGGATCACACATCAAATAGTCTATCTGTAGCTGACTGATAGTCACTGTCAATTACTGGTTCACATTGTGTTCCAATATTGCAGCAAAATTCAGTCATTAGGTTACATTCAATAGATTTGTCAATTTGGTGCACTTCAGTTTATATTCCCCTTGAACATCACTTACATCCACTGTAGTGAGGCACATATTTTAAAGTCTGTGTGCCCTTGTTAGCCATCACCGGTGTTTGATACTGTATATAATTACAATCAGAGATAGATTCCATAAAGCAAAACATGCCTGACGACTGATTTAGGTATGGATAAAACAAATACAGCTGAAAGGAATCAGTTTCCTACCCCACCCATCACTTGAACCCAATCAGCTGTCTTGCTTCCTATGAAGGTATGCATATTCATCAGATGGCATGGTTCCTTATCTGACAAATGTCTGATCCTAGATGGGGTCCCCCAGGGATCTATCCTGGGGCCTTTGTTATTATCCCTATTTATAAACAATATGCCAAAATATTGTGGATGGGCAAACTTGACACTGTTTGTGGATAACACAGTATTATATAGGAACTCCCAGGATGCTGACCAATTAAATGACTCACTTGAGAAAGACCTAGTACTTCTTGAAGGGTGACTGGAAACCAATCAACTAGTTCTAGATGAAAAAAAGACAACAGCCATATTATTTGGCCTGAAAAGTCTAGGATCTGACAGATCACAAAATCTGACACCTACTCTCTCAAATGGTTCGAGGGTGGAGGTTATGAATTCTATTAAGTACTTAGGAGTTACTCTTGATCAAGACTGCAACTTCAAGGGACATACTGAACCAGAAATTAGGTTTACTATATCGACTAAGCCCTTTTCTTACAAATGACTCCCGACTAAAGGTAACAACTGGTACCCTATTACTCACCTTGTTATATGGTTTCTCAGTTCTATGCTCAGTAAAAGGGGTAGAGATGCAGAGACTTAGAACCATATCCCACAGGATTAGCCAGATTCATAGCAGGTGCCATGCCCCTGAAGCTTCCTGTCAAGTGCTGCAATCGTTAAACTGGCCTTCATTAGAAGGCAAACTGACATATCCTCTGTGCCCAGCCTTCAGACTCAAACTTAACAGTGCCCCCTCTCCCAACAAGCCTGGCTGCTAAACAAAACAGTAGGATACTTAGTTCCTCCAACCATCAGCTCTTTCAAGTCCCCAAAGTAAGATCTTCCCAAGGACTCGGGTCGTTTGCTGCCTACATCCTGCCCCTTTGGAATGCATGCCCAAGAAAACTCCAGGAATGCAGTTCTTTTGGGGAATTTAAGAGGGGACTCAAGGCTTACCTGTTGGAGCTGAACCACTGCACTTGTTTCCACTGATATCATAAAAGTTATCTGTCTACTAAGAGTGGTGGGCCAAATCATGGCAACTCTAGTGCTACCTGCCACTTTAGATTAAGAATTCTGTAGAGCATCACTCCTAATGAATTTGCCTTGTCAAATTGGAATTACCTAAGAAGGATTTGGCCTAATTAGCTGTGAACATAAGCACTGTAATATATGATGTTCACTTCTTTTGTCCTGTCACAATTTGTCATTGATTTTATGTTCTTATGGTGTACCCTACTGCTGTAACCCACAAATATCTTGCTTGACTAACTGATGTCAATTACTGTTGTATGTAGTGATTGTGAAAAATTACCTTGTCTGATTTTGCAAACTGTTTTTTTTGTTATTTGTAATAAATTCCAGGTCGCCCCTGAAAAATTAATCAGTCAATCAATTCTTTATTTAACCAGGTGGAACACTATTGAGATACATTCATTTACAAGGTGGCCCTGCATACAGTCACAGTAATACAATCCAGCGTTACAGTCAACAGAGGGCTACATTACCAGTCAAAGTACAGATGCAACAACATGGGTTACAGGGAAAAGTAGGCTTAAATATCAAACAGATGAATACAGATACAGTTAAATAAGCCTCATAGATTTAAATACATATGCAAAATAAGCAATTTACAACA
This sequence comes from Neoceratodus forsteri, assembly GCA_016271365.2. Taxonomy (NCBI): domain Eukaryota; kingdom Metazoa; phylum Chordata; order Ceratodontiformes; family Ceratodontidae; genus Neoceratodus; species Neoceratodus forsteri. Next base: position 1,878,008,427 of record CM057456.1, read on the forward strand.
TTTGCAGCATATACAAAATATGAGAAAGCTATACATAGACAAAAATATGCAGCATATAAACAGTATACTATCAGGATAAATTGTGTATACGAGGCTGAAAGGAGCACCACAGAAGAAGGGTATGCAACTAACACGGAGACAGTGCAAATGGCCCATGCAGATGTGCAGCCTAAGGTAGGGGAATGAGAAGGGCATGTCATCAGGATGAAGACAATGAAGCGAGAAGGGCATATCATCAGGATACTGTAGGGAAGGGATTGCAATGGTCTCAGTGGGCCTACCTGGTTACCAAAATGAAATAAGTATCTAAATAAATAAATACTGAAGTCTTGTTAAACGTAATGAAGAACTTGCAAGATTGCCCACGTGTGAATGTGAAACACTAGTCCATGTCAGTGTCTTGTCAGTCACCAATCACGTATGCATTAGTTCGTATGCAATACAGTGGATAATGTACAGGCAGACATGCACAACAAGCCTGTGCCTACATCAAGAGGTTTCTCTGGCAACCATGAACCTTGAGAACAAATATCAAGATGGTCCCTTTTTGCTTTAAAAAACTCAAGATGAAGACACAGACCCATTTCCAAAAGTTCCTGGCGATATCCCAGAAAATGTTGTCTTCTCTGCTGAGCTGCATAGTCATAATTAAGGAAAATCAAAACTTTGTAAATTAATGGTGCTTTAATCCTAGAAAGTCTCATTATTAAGTCTCTATCAGAGTCAAACACAAAATAAACTAATATAGTTGATTTCTTATAGGTGGAGACTTCAGATTTTATTTGGGAGTTTGAACTTTTATCCTGTGATTTTGGTGTAATACATTGGAACATAGGAGTGTGATGGCAGAAAAGGCCCATCAGGCCCACCCAGTCTGTCCAGTTTGCCTAAATGTCCACTTAGGTCTTAATCTAACCGACTTGGCAGTTAACCTCCCTGGATACCTCCTCTATTGCTATGACCGAGTGGGCAAGCGAGAGGGAGTCTGCACACTGTACCTCAAGGACTCGCTCTCTAACCACCTACATCCTCTGCCCCAACTAACTTCCAGGGCTCAGGCCATCACCCTAAAATGAATGCTAGGTAAGTCAACCTCCCCTCTCCTCCTCACCACTGCCTATGTCCCTCCCCGAGACCAGAAGCTATCCTTCCAAGCCATCATGTCCTACCTCACTACCCTTCCCCCAAAGCATGAAAAAATACTATTGGGGGATTTCAACATAAATTGGCTGGCCAAAACAGCCGCCCCGTACATCAACGAGGCTGCTGCCCTGGATCTCACACAGGTTGTCACAACCTCCATCCAGTTACATGCCCGCACGGGGACATCCTCCCTACTAGACCTAGTATTCACCAACCACCCCCACAAAATAATCAGCACCCTAGTCCTCCCCGACAACCTAAGTGACCACTCACCAGTACTCTGCAACTGGTCTGGTACTCTCCTCAAAACCCCTCCTAAAATTACTTCACAATGCAAACTAGGGCCTGGTAAATTAGCCCAACTCAAGGCCCACCTCAGAGACTGGGACTGGACACCCCTAACAAACACCCTCGACCCAGACCACGCCCTTGAACTATTTAGCACCACTTTCAATGCAGCCTGTGACAAGTTCGCCCCCCTCACCAAAACTATGTCCAAGGGAAATCATGCCCCTTAGTTCTCAGACTACCTCCAAGGCCTACTACGACAGCGTGATGCCCTATGGCACCTTGCCAATGAGACCCAACGACCTCTAGACAGGGAACGATATAGGGAGGCCAGAAACAAGTGCACCTGGGCTATATGCACCGCCAAAGCGAACTGTTACAAAGCTACCTTAACCTCCACCTGGGGCACTGGACGCAAGTTCTGGGAAAACATTATGGAGCTCTGTGGCAAAGCCCCAAATCTGCCACCTGACCAAATGCAAATTGATGGAAGCCTCTCCACCGACCTCTTCAGTATAGCCTCAGCCCTAAACTCTGCTTTCACTGATCTCTCACATGCACTCCCCCCAAACTTCTTCGATCCCCACCAGCCCAAATTGCCCCCCATCCTCCCCTTGCTCCACCTTTCTACCTACATGTTCTCACCCCAGAGGCAGCCAAGCCCTACCTAACCAAAGCCATTAGCCACTACTACTATAGTCATGATTCCCTGGACCTCAGACTTCTCCGCTTCACCCTCCTGGAAGTCCTGGCCCCACTCACCCACATTCTCAACCGCTCCCTCTGTCAAGGGAAATTCCCCACCCACTGGAAATCAGCCTACATCATACCCATCCATAAAAGTGGGGACCGCACATCCACAAAAACTACTGCCCCATCTCTGTTCTACCTCCCCTTTCTAAAGCACTAGAACGCACAGTCGCCAACCAACTTACTGACCACCTTAATAAATATAACCTTCTATCCAGACAACAGCACGGCTTCCATAAGGGTCATAGTACAACCACCGCCCTCCTTGAATTTACCTCCCGTGTCCACTCAGCCTTGGAACATGGCCACCTCACAGGTGCCAACTTCGTGGACCTATCTAAGGCATTTGATACCGTAAGCCATGCCCTCTTACTGAACACCCTGGCCTGCACTGGCTTCTCCAGTGATGTCATAAACTGGTTCACCAGCTATCTCTCTGATAGAACAGAGATGGTCAAGGTTGGCCCTGTCCTGTCCTCCCGCCTCCCTATCCACTCTGGTGTCACACAGGGCTCCATACTTGGCCCCTTACTTTTCAGCCTATACCTTAACTCCCTCCCATCGGCCTGCCCCGGGACCTGCTCCAGTACGCGGATGTTGCGGTCCTATTCACCTCTGACCCTGCACCCCTCAAACTCCACCAAACTCTCCAACATTCTTTCCATGAAATCGAACAATGGCTCATCACCCAGCGTCTTATAATTAACTACAATAAGACAAAAGTCATGATTTTCTCCCATCCCCAGAACCCACTCAAAAACCTCTTCCCCCAATTTCTCACTACTAATCAGACCCCCCTCGAACAAGATAGCAACTTTAAATATCTAGGGATCATGCTAGACCCTGCCCTCAACTGTAATCACCATATCTTGCACCTATCAATAGCCCTTAGCTCCAGGCTGGGCATATTCTACCAGTACAAACACTGCCTCACCCCTGAAGCTTTACAATTTACCATAAACTCCTCTGTCCTCTCCCTGCTAGACTGCGGTATTCTAGTCTACAGTACCACGCCCTCCACAGCCCTAAACAGACTCTGGCTTGTGCTCAACAAAGCCTGCCGTCTCATCCTTGGATGTGACCACTTCACACACACCTGCTCCCTCTACAGTGCCACAAACTGGCTAAACTTTGATAACAGAATCAGGTATTACACCTGTATAATGACCAAAAAGGTAATCCTAGACCTCACCCCCCCTGCCCTGGACCAAATTATCCGCCCAACTCCACTTGGCAAAACAACCCATAGTTCGAACAAACTGCTGCTATGGGTACCCTGTGGCCAGACATCCCAATTTCAGCGAACCTTCAGTTACAGAGACCCTTCCTGGACAAACACTCTCCCCTGCCTAATAACTGATGAAGCTGGGCTGGGCTCTTTCAAACCCAGGCTAAGGAATCTCCTACTGGCCTCCAACCTTTGTGATTGCAGATGATCCAGAGCATCTCTGAGTCCTCCATGCCAATGGCCTCTACAAGCTAACCTTTTTCTGGACAAGCAGCCCTGTCAGAACCTCACTGCTACCTTATGGCTGTGCTAATCACTTGTAAAACATGTTATCCTGGACGAGTAATGCACCCACTGTTTCTGTCCTATGTATGACGTGGAACCTTTGTAAATGAGTCTTTGACTCAAAGGTCTTTCTGAATATCTTAATAAATAAATAAATAAAATAAACTATAGTCCCCCTCCTTCCCAGCAGCCCCCTGTGTTTATCCCATGCCCTCTTGAACCCCCTACAGTCCTTTCTCCCACCACCTCCCTTGGCAGTACATTCCAGTTTCCCACCACCCTCTCAGTGAAGAAGTTCTTCCTAGGATTACCTCTAAATTTCCCTCCCTTGATTTGTAATTTGTGTCCCCTCACTCTTGGCCACTCTTTTAGCTAGAACAGGCTCTCCACAGGCACTTTATTTAAGCCCTTGAGGTATTTAAATGTCTCAATCATGTCTCCCCCTTCCTCATCTGCTCCAGTGAGTACATGCCTAGGTCTTTCAGTCTCACCTCATATGGCAAATGATCGAGCCCCGTGACCATTTTTGTTGCTCTCCTCTGCACACGCTTCACCCTCTCCACGTCCTTTCTGAGGTACGGCCTCCAGAACTGGACCCCATACTCCAGGTGCAGCCTAACTAGCTGTGTGTACAGGGGAACTATGACCTTTTCCTTCTGCTGGATATTGCCCTCCCTATGCAACCCAGCATCCTGCTGGCCCTTGCCACTGCCCTTCCACACTGCTTACCCACCTTCAGGAATGGTGAAATTATGACACCTAGGTCCCTTTCCTCTCCTGTAACTTGCAGGGTTATACCCCCCATCCAGGACTCCACTTTTTTATTTTTCCTGCCTAAGTGCATAATCCTACATTTTGCCATATTGAATGACAATTGCCATTCTTGAATTGCCTCTCCAACTGCTCCAGATCTTTATGCATCATCTTCACCCCTTCCTGCTTGTCTACCCTATTGCTGACCTTTGCATCATCTGCAAAAAGACTCATCCTTCCCTCCAGGCCCTCTGTTATATCCCGTATAAAAATATTAAACAGAAGGGGCCCCAGCACTGACCCCTGGGGACCCCACTGATAACCGTGGACTCCTCTAAGGGTGACCCATTGACCAATGCCCTCTGTGTTCTGCCCTCCAAATATGGTATGCTTTTGTGATAAATGGTAGATTGTCCTCTGGTAACTCAAACAAAGAAACAAAAATATATTTTAACATGTCCCAGATTGATTCAAAAGGTTCATCTAAACTTTGGAGCAACCCCATAATTCTCAAGTTTCTTTACCGCTGTTGGATCTCTAAAATTTCAGTCTTTCTCGACATATTATACTGTAGTTATCTCTAATCAGGTTTGCCATTGTGGCTTCCAGTCCAGCAATTTTATTTTAATTTTTATTTCTCCCTTATTTGACCCCACATCTTTTTTAAATATATTTATATTTTCTCCCTATTCTGTTTTGAGTCTGCTTGTAAAAAGTCCACCTTACTAACATACTAAAATGGCAACAGAGTAGGTCCAATGGTCTTTCGAGTCTGCGCGATTGTCAGTACCCGCACTGGGGGCTGATTTTGGTGTGTCCTCCTCTTCCTTGGGTTATACTGTCCCCAGTCCCAGATGTTCCACCTGTATTGGACCTGGTCAGATTTACCCTCCCCCTGTACCTGTCCCATCCCCTCTTAAACCCGTCCACAGTCTCTGCCTCTACCAGCTCTCTGGCAGTGCATTCCATGGCTGCACCACCCTTTCAGTGAAATAACACCTCCTCCTCTCCCCTCTGAGCCTGCCCCCTTCCAGCTTACACCCATGTCTTCTCGTTGCCCCCACCTCCTTCTTTTGGAACACCCTGACTGGACCCCCCTTATTGATCCCTTTTATGTACTTGAAGACCTCTATCATATCCCCCCTGCCCCTCCTCTCCTCCAGGGTGTATATGTTGAGCTGCTTGAGCCTCTCCTCTTAGGTCCTCTCCCCCAGGCCCCAGATCATTTTGGTTGCCCTACTTTGGACCCTCTCTAGGAATGTAATGTCCCTCTTTAAATGTGGTCTCCAAAAGTGCACACAATACTCGAGGTGTAGCCTAACCAAACAGTTGTACAGGGGAAGAAACACTTCTGCATTTCTGGAGGTAATCCCCCTTAGCGATGCATCCCAGTATCCAATTTTCCCTTGCTGCTTCCCTCCTACAGGTCTCTGAGTTGTTCATTTTGACATCTACCACTACCCCCAGATCCCTCTCACCTTCCGTGACTTGAATTGTGTCTCCTCCTAGGGTATACCCCTGGCCAGGATTTCTGACTCCCATGTGCAGAACCTTGCATTTCCCCACATTTAAATTAAGTTTCCATTTTCTCAACCACCTTTCCAGAGCCTCCAGGTCCTCCTGCAGGGCCACCCTCCCTTCCCCTCCTCCTCATCCACCACTGCACCCTTCTTTGAGTTGTCTGCAAAGAGACTCATTTCACTCCTGATCCCCTTCCTTATGTCTGAGACATAGGTGTTGAACAGGAGTGGCCCCAGCACTGACACCTGGGGCACCCCATTAGTAACCCACCTTGGGGATGAAGCTAGCCTCCCAACCACCACCCTCTGTGTATGCTGAGAGAGCCAATTTCCTATCCATCTTAACAACTGCCTCCCTACCACCATTTCCTTCAGCTTAGCCAGCAGGCCATTGTGGGGTACCGAATCAAACGCCTTGCTGAAGTCTAGGAAGAGGACGTCCACTGATCTACCCTGGTCCAGGGTCCTCGTCACCCAATCATAGAACTCCACAAGGTTTGTCTGGCATGATCTTCCCTGGACAAAACTATGCTGCCTATTGTCCAAATACCCAGTTTGCTCCAGTAACCCTCCTAACCTTTTCTTGACAATACCCTCCATCACCTTGCCCACCACCGACATCAAGCTAACGGGCCTGCAATTTCCCACCTTCTCTCTTGATCCCCCCTTGTGGATCGGCACGACATGGGCCACCATCCAATTTTGGGGCACCAACCTAATCCTCAGAGAGATGTTGAAAAGCTCCACAGGGGGGCCACCAGGACATCCACCAGTTCCCTCAGCACCCTGGGATGTATCTTATCCGGCCCATGTGCTTTCTCTGTCCGAAGAAACCTGAGGACTTACCTTACTCTATTTACTGGGATTTCAGCCTCTACGTCCTCCCTCTTTGCACCCTGTAGTGCTGGCCCCCCACCTGACTGTGATGGCCACTCCCTTTCCCCAGACCATCAGGGCCCCCGATCTCTACCGGTCCCACCCCTTCCTCCAGTTTATCCCCTCTCCCCCCACAAGACATAGTCCTTCCATCCCCCCTGGTAAAAACTGAGGCAAAGTACTCATTTAGGACCTCTGCCTGTTCCTCCACCTCTTTTGCCCAACCGTCCCCTATCCTTATCCTGCTGATCTGCCCCTTACTTTCCTTTTTTCCCCTATGTATCTAAAGAACCCCTTGTCCCCCCTTCAGATCCTCCTGGCTAAGGACTACTCCTTTCTCGCCTTAGCCACTCTCACCACCCTGGTGACTCTCTTGGCTGTCAGCTCATATTCCCCCTGATTCCTTTCACTCCTTGAGTGCTTGAAGCACCTAAAGACCGCCTTCTTGTCTCTCACCACCTCCTGAACTTCCCGGGTCCACCAGCAGGGTTTCCTGGCCTTACCGAACTTACGCCTTTCCCTTGTGCAGGATCTGGTAACCTCCTGTACTCCCCTCCTAATGATCTCCCACCTGCAGTCAGCATCCATATCTGGCCTTATCCTGACCAAATGACCTTTAAGGATCCTTCCCATCTCCCTGAAGTCTGCGCCCCTAAAGTCAGTTACTACCATCCTTGTTCGGCTTCCGCCCCCCTACATCCAGGAAGAACCAGACTGTGGCATGATCACTCCACGTCAACGGGTTCCTCGCCTCTAGTCCCCTAATCTGAGAACTGTCTGCCAGGACCACATCCAATGTCCTGGCCTCCCTAGTTGTCTCACCCACCTGCTGGGTCAGGAACACATCCTGGAAGACATCCAATAGCCTCTGCTCCCTGGCCACTGGTGACGTCATAGTCCCCTAGTCTGTTCCCGGCATGTTTAGGTCCCCTATTACCACTACCCTTCCCTTTCCCAATCTATAGTGTCCCTCACGATTTGCCACCAAACTTTCTTCCAGAGCCTCCACCAGTGCAGGGAGTCTGTATACCACTCTGACCTTTACTTTCTTACCCCCTGCATCAGCAGGGGTAACCCAAATAGCCTCCATGTTACCCACCTCCATCCTCCAACACTCCAATACTGCCATTTCTAACTAACAGTGCCACACCACCCCCTTCCCTCCCCTATCCCTTCTGAACATAGTGTAGCCCTCCAGATTTAGGTCCCATTCATGCCCTTGGGTGGCCCAGGTCTCAGTGACTCCTGCCACATCTACCACCCCCCCTCCCCCAATCTAGCATTTCCTGGAGCTCAGGCATCTCATTATCAGGATCACTCTCCACCCCTTTTTCCTCCTTTCCTTTCCCCCCCTTGAGCTCCCATTCATCAGCTCCTGCACCCTACCTGGTGACCTATTTCCATATCTCCCTAGCCCGCTAGAGGAGTGGAGATCATGTCCCTCTTTTATCATACTCCCTGGCACTGCCCCTTTCTTGATCCCTCCCCCTTCACAAGTTTAAACCCCACCTTTCACTGATGAACCCAGCTAGTTTGAGCTTAAGGATTTCCTTCCTCTCCAAATTAAGGTGGAGCCTGTCTCTAGTGTACAGCCCCTTATCCTCCAAGGTCTCCCCCCAGTCACCCACCAGGCCATACCCTAATTCCCCACAACACTCCATAAGCCACTGATTTATCTCCCTAACCTTCTTCTTGTTTTCCCCACTAGCACTTGGCACTGGCAGGATTTCTGAAAAGGAGATCTTACAGCCTATGGAAAGGCATACCCTGGCCAACTCCCAGAACCTTGTCTGAATTTCTAGTTCACTATTACCATTTATATCATTTGTCCCCAAGTGCACTAGTATGTCCAGGGTCCCCCCCCCACATTCCCTTGCTAGTGAATATACCTCATGCTTGGCCTTGTGACCCATCAAGCCTAAGTGGCATTTGGTTCTGATCAGACAGGTTTTAACCTCCCCTGCCCCTCCCACTGGATGCCTCTGATCATGGAATTCCCCCAATAGCAGTACTCTAACCTCCCCCTTGCCTACATTTTCTCCCCTTGACTTCCCCCTCCTTCCATGCCCCTCCTCATCCCTTCATCCGGTCTCGCCACCCATCAGGCTCCTTGCACTTCCCACAATCTGGGTGTCTAAGGTAGCCCCCTCACTATTGTCACAGGTCACCCCCTCTACTCGAGTTCTGGCTCTCTTCATCCCCCCCACCCGAGTATCCTTCTCTGTGTCTCTATCCCTACTCCTGACTAATCCATTCACCCTATCTGTTTGCCTACTTTGTTTCCTGCTCGCTATCATCCCATTTTCATCCTGCGCCTTCCTGCCTGTCATGCTCCCCTGTTCCATGCCCTCAGCCTCCTCCTTGTTCACCTGATCCTCATTTTTCCTCTCCCCCCTACACCTCTTCCCCCATCCTGTCTGGGTCCCCCCCATTGTTTCCCATTTTCAATCCCTGCCTCTTGCCCCCTTCTCGCTTCTCATCCATCCCTGCCCCAGCTTCACCAGCAACATCGTCATCCTCAACAACATCATCATCCTCCTCCTCCCCCCCATGCTCCCCTCTTCTACCAATGGACGTACAGGGATAAAACAATTTGTGAGCCTTAGCCCATCCCCCAGTGTCTCCCATCCCTACCGCCCCTCTCAGTTCCCTCTGGACACCCCCAGTCTCTTGCCTATTGTTGTGGAAATTTCCACCTTTTGGGACCCACCTTCCAGGGTCCCCTAGAGCCCCCCTGTGTAGCCCCCTTCCCTCCTCCCCTATTGTGAAACCCTTCACTCCTCCCCAGTGTGGGAGGCCCCAGCACCTGGTGCTTCCATGGAGGCGACCGCTTGCCTCGCACTCCAATCTTCCACCCACCCACCCAGGACCCCCAGCTGCCTTCTGATCCCCTCTACCTCCTATGCTGTGCCAGCTGGTAACACACTGGGCATCACCCAAACTTCTAAGCTCAGTCAAATATCATGGCTGCACCACACCCTGTGTACCCAACTACCCTCCCGAAGATACCCACTCTAGCGATGTATGGTCCCATCATCTTAACAATCTTTTTGGTCAAAAACAACCTCACTGGGTTACCTAGTAGCACGGCAACAAGTGGTTTCTATAGTACTACTAGACGCTTACCCAGACAATTTCCCAACAAGTGGTTTCTATAGTACTACCAGAGCCTTACCCAGACAATTTCCCACACCTCATGCAATTTAGGTTTAAAAACAGTCCCTCACCCAGCTTACAGGTGGTAGTCCAACATCCACTGTAATTTTTCCCAGGCCACAGTCCCTTTATTAGGCAGGCCACTCCTATCTCCCGACTCCTCCCCCACCAGCTATGAAATAGAGGTTGGAGCCAGGGTGGGGGGCTAGGTCCCAGTAGCTCCTCTGGTGAGATGTGGGGCAGGTGTGCTTTTTAAATCCAGCACCCTACTCTCTGTTTGGCCAGCTCCTCTGCAGCCTGTTTCCACCCAGCAGCCCTGTTCCAGCCCTGGCCTGCCAACAATTGCAGCTGCCAGGTAAGCCCTCCACTGTGGCATGCTCTTCTTGCTCGCTCCTGTAGCGCTCCATTCAGCTGGGGCTCCTCCACTGCCGATGCGGTCCCCAGGATGCAGAATCCACTTCTTCTGGTGGTCAAAGCTCCTATCTTATCATACAATGCTTTAAACTTCCTGTTGAAAAGCTGTGACCATTTAAATAATTTAACCAGGGTATCCCCCATGGAATCAATAGTGTGTCTGGATGGTGTCCCACCTGAAACCTCCATAGTTGCGTCTTTCTTCAGTGAATCAGATGGAGCCGATGGAACAGCTACAAATTGCTTTCCTTGATCCTGTCTCTCCCACAATGAGCTAAAGTTAGCAGTCACCATTTCCGAAGCTGGAAGATTTCAGTCCACTGGAAAAATAGAGGTATCAGTTGGCAGGTTTTGTTCTGTTTCTGGAGCTGGGGAAATGGTGTTGCACGCCCTGGTGCTATCAAAAGGTTTAACCTGCCTTGTGTTTCTGTGCTGGTCTGCACTCAGCATCTTTTTGGAGCAAGAGATTTCTCTCACCATGCCGATGCTCTTGTTGCTGAGTTCAAGCCTAAAGTATCTTTTGAGTGGCTTGATTTGTGATGAGGCGTATTCTTCCAATGAGGAGGATGATAAAACTTCACATTTTTCTGCCATTTAATACTCTTTTTGATCTACTCAATCTGAGCTCTAAGCACTAGCAGCTGCCTGTCACCATGTTTGAACTGCCCCACCCCAAGAAGTGAACAGTTGCAACAGCAGGATGACTGCCAGTGTGAACAAAGTGGGAAGTGCACAAACACTTTCAATAGTGAATGCAGTGACAGTATACCCACTATGAGAAATGCATAAATAGTTCCAACAGTAGGAACACTGTCAGTGGGCACAAAGGGATATGTGTACTGTACAAACACTTTCAACAGTGAATACAGTGACAGTATATCCATTGTGAAAAGTGCACAGACCTTTTCAACAGTGGGCACACTTGCAGTTTGCACAAAGAGGAATGTTCATGAACAATTCTAACATTGTTATAGCTCTGGTGGTTAAGAGCAAGGCACAGAATGACAAAGTCCCTGGATTTGAGTCCTGGTAGAAGTCACACTTTTCCCTTATTTCTACAATTGGATTTTCAAAATTGCCTCACAGTGGCTAACTGCATGGAGAGAAAGAAATAAGAAGTAATGTAAGTCTTTGAGACTGCCTAAAGTTGTTCATTTTGCAACATCATGAAAGGAATATGTGTGTGTTTCAAGGGAAATCTCAGGAACCTTAATGACTTGAAGCTCCTATAGCTTATATGGTTAAGAGCAAAGCACATAATGCCAAGGTCCCTTGGTTCAAGCCCTGGCAGAAGTCACACTTTTCCTTTCATTTCTACAATTGGATTTTCAAAATTGTATCACAGTAGCCAACTTCATAGAGAGAAAGAAATAGTAAGTAATTTGAGTCTTTGAGACTGCCCAAAGTTGCTCATTTTGCAACACCATGAAAGGAATTTGTGTGTTTCAGGGGAAAACTCAGGAAGCTTAATGACTTGAGGCTCCTATAGCTCAAGTGGTTAAGAACAAGGCACAGAATATAAAGGTCCCAGGGTCTGAGTCCCAGTAGGAGTCACACTTTTCCTTTCATTTCTACAATTGAATTTTCAAAATTGCCTCTTAGTGGCTAACTGCATGGAGAGAAAGAAATAGGAAGCAATCCTGACATTGGGCACACTGCCACTGTGCACAAAGTGAGAAGTATGTGAACACTTCCAACAGTGGGCACACTGCAGGTGTGCATAAAGTGATAAATTTATCACACTTCCAAAAGTGAATACAGTGACAGTATACCCATTGTGAAAAGTGAACAGACGTTATTAATGCTATGTCATCCTTCCTCAGACCCATCACTTTACCTTGTTACCTGCCTGTCATACATATATTGGGCATACATGCCTCTTCAAGGCCTAGTAGTGGGTCTAGGTGCTACTCAATGTTGTTCCAAAAGGGAACCAACTTCTCACAGGTCCATAGTATGTGTAATAAAGTTCCCTCAGCTTTCCCACATCTGGTACAAAATGCTGACATAGCCTTGTCTATCTTGTAAAACTTGCTGGGGGTGTGGTATAAACTTTGAAGCATTTTAAATGACATTAACCTGTAGTGGTCTTGTCTGATATACTTACAAATATCCAGCCATGTTTTCTGCCAGTCATCCACTTTCCAACCTACCTGCAGCTCCCTTGCCAATAGAGGCAAGCACCATCCTGTTGCTTAGGATCCAATGCTGCATGATCTTTTACTGCTGTGAAATGTCATGGGGTTGTGAAGCAACAGTTACTAGCTGGTCTAGAATCAATCCATCTTCTTTTGACCATGGTGGGGGCCAAGCTGTGAAGATAGTACATGGGCTAATTGGAGAAAGCTGAAACATTTCAAATTTGGAACCTAATATCTGTTTTGAAAGGTGTTGAAAGTAATGAGTCAATCTCCCAGCATCAGGTGGTCAATGGAAGGAATTTGCAAGACTTCCCAGAATCCCACTGCAATGGATTTGTATGCTATTTGAACATTTGGATTTCTCAGAATATGCTGATTAGTGGCACTATGTACATTACCTCTCAGGAGTCTGCACATCTACTGATGCAACCTAACTGACCACGATATTGGGGGACACCTCAGTCTACTGTGTACCCTGGCTGGTGGAATGTTTAATAACTCTCTGGTCTGCACATCAGTCACATTGTACAGATCTCTCTTGATTTGTAACCATAGAAATATAGAAACATAGAATTTGATGGCAGATAAGGACTGCTTGGCCCACCCAGTCTGCCCATTTCCCTACCTGATGGATAAGGTGCTGATTCTAGTTAATCAACAGCTTACTTCCTCCTGCCCCCCCATTAGAATTGCCTTATGCCTGTCCCATGTATTCTTGAATTCTCCCACTGTTCTTGACTCCACAACCTCCTCAGGAAGGCTGTTCCATGCATCCACAACTCTCTGTGTGAAAAAATGCTTTCTAACATTACCTCTGAGCTGCCCCATCTTCAAATTGTGCCCCCTTGTTCTTGCACATCTCTTCTTCTGAAAGATACTGCCCTCTTGTACCTTCTTAATTCCCTTGAGATACTTGAATGTTTCTATCATGTCCCCCCTCTCCTTTCTTTCCTCAAGGGTATACATATTAAGCTGCTTTAGCCTCTCCTCGTATGTCTTCTGGTGCAGACCCTGCGCCATTTTGGTTGCCCTCCTCTGAACAGCCGCCTCTACTCTGTCTATGTCTTTGTGGAGATGGGGTCTCCAGAATTGCATGCAGTACTCCAGATGGGGTCTCACTAACTGTTTGTAGAGAGGGATAACAACTTCCTGTTTTCTACTGTTGATGCCTCTCCCTATGCATCCCAGTATCCCCCCAGCCCTCCTTATTGCCTTCTCACATTGCTTGCCCACCTTTAGGTCATCTGATATAATTAATCCTAGGTCTCTTTCGATTTGTGTTGTTGTTATTAACTCACCCCTCATTGTGTGCTCTTCCCCTGGGTTTTTGTTTCCCAGATGCATTACCTTGCACTTCTTTGCATTGAATCTGAGCTGCCATGTATTTCACCATTCCTCCAACCTTGCCAAGTCCCTTTTCATTCTTTTCACCCCACCTTGTGTATCAACCCTGTTGCAGATCTTTGTGTCATCTGCAAAGAGGCATATCTTTCCTTCCAGGTGCTCTCCAATGTCACATAAAGATATTAAAGAGGACCGGTCCCAGTACGGAACCATGCGGTACCCCACTAGTTACCCTCCTTTCTTCACTGTGAACTACATTTACTATTACCTTTTGCATCCTGTTGTCCAACCAGTTTTTTATCCAGGCTACCACCTTGGGACACACTCCAAGGCTGGCTAACTTGTGTATTAATCTTTTGTTTGAGACTGTGTCGAATGCCTTGCTAAAATCTAGGTAGGCCATATCCACAGCCCCTCCCTGGTCTACTACTTTGGTCACCCAGTCAAAGAAATCTATTAGGTTCATCTGACATAACCTTCCTGCTGTGAAACCATGCTGCCTTGGGTCCTGTGCCCCACTGGCCTCTAGGTGCTCAACAACTATTTCCTTCAAAAGTGATTCCATCATTTTCCCTACCACTGAAGTCAAACTAACTTCTCTGTAGTTTCCTGCCTCTGCCCTGCTCCCACTTTTGTGAAGTGGAATCACATTTGCCCTCCTCCAGTCCTCAGGTACCACACCATTCTCCCATGATTTGTTAAAGAGAGTCGTCAGTGGTGTTACTAGTTCTACCCTTAGTTTTTTTAGTATTCTTAGGTGAATCCCATCAGGCCCCATTGCTTTGTCCACCCTCAGTTTCAAGAGTTCTTTCAAAACCCTTTCTTCTGTGAATGGACTGGTATCGACCCCTATTCAGAGTTTCTCCTTGTTTGGTTTAGGCACCTCCCCCTCCTCATCTGTTGTGAATACTGAGCAGAAATATTCATTCAGTATCCCTGCTTTTTCACTGTCACCCTCTGCCTACATTCCCTCCCCTTTATTAAGTCTCTGTATCCCTCCCTTGGTCTTTCTTCACTCCCTAATGTACCTATAAAAAGTTTTATCCCACTTCATAACAGAGTTGGCTATCTTTTCCTCAGTTTGTGCCTTTGCTATTCTGATTGCCTTCCCTGCCTCTTTCTGCTTTAACTGACAAAGTTCTCTGTCCTGCTTCTTCTGTGTTTCCTTATATTTCCTGAATGCTATCCTTTTCTCCTTAACCATTCCTGCCACCTCTTTTGAGAATCATAGTGTTTTTTTTCCTTTGTTTTGTTTTATTGATTTGCTTCACACAAAGGCTTGTTGCCTCTGTGATGGCTGTTTTAATTATTCCCCATTGTTCCTCCACCCCTCCTTCTTGCCCATTTGCTAGTGCTTTTCTAAGGCACTCTCTTATTATCCCAAAATCAGCCTTCCTAAAGTCCAATGCTCTTGTTTTTGTATGGCTTGATTGTATGGCTGTGTTTATCATGAACCATACTGTTTGGTGGTCACTTGTTCCCAGATGGCTACCCACCTCTAAATCTGAGATCCTTTCTCCTTCCCCATTTGAGAGTACCAGGTCTAAGATTGCTCCCTCCTGAGTGGGTTCCAACACTAGCTGTCTGAGGTATGCCCCCTGTAGGGCATCAAGAATGACCCTGCTCTTGGATGTGACTGCAGCAAAGGTACTCCAGTTAACATCTGGCATATTCAGTCCCCCATCAACAATATCTCCCCTTTTTCTGCTATTTTAAGGATGCCTTCTATCATTTCCTTGTCCATTTCCTCCCCCTGAGATAGGGGTCTGTACACAACCCCCATGCAGATTGTGATGTCATTACCTGTCTCCAGGGTGACCCATAGTGACTCATCAACTTCCTGTTTACTTTTTAGTTCTGTTGCTTTAATCCCTTCCCTTATATAGAGATCTACTCCTCCTCCTCTTTTACCCACCCTTTCCCTCCTGTAGACTGTGTATCCTGGTATGTTGACTTCCCACTCATGATTCTTTGTGTACCATGTTTCAGTGTCTGCCACAATATTCAGGCATCCCTCTTCCATTAAGGCCACTAGTTCAGGGAGCTTGTTGCACAGTCTATGGGCATTGGTATGCATCACCTTCTATTTATTTTTTATGGCCTTACCCCTTTTGGCCCCATCCCTGTCCTCAACACCTTTTTCTGCATTTATCCCTATCCTGCTCCCTACTGACTTCTCTCGCTTGGTGTTTACCTCACTAACCACTGCACTTTATGGGGGGAGGCTGGGATTTCCCTGCTCCTTTTCAGTGCCTCCCCCCTTGACTAGTTTAAATGCTTGCCAATTAAGCATTTAAACCTGTCACCTAAGATCCTGGATCCCCCCCTGGACAGATGCAGACCATCGTGCCAGTATAAGCCTGCATCCCTCCAGGTGGCTCCCCAGTCCCCAGTGAAGCCAAAACCCTGAGCTCCACACCAGTTTTTCAACCATTCATTGAATCCCATGGTGCAGAATACCCTAGCATCATCCTTGCCATAGACAGGCAGCACCTCCGAGAAGGTTACCATGCATGCTACTTGTCTAAGGCTCCTCCCCAACTCCACAAACTCCTCTTGCACTGCTCTGATCCCATTTACAGCCAGGTCATTTGTCTCTAGGTGGACAATGACATCCAGCTCCCTTCCACGTGCAGCTGCTCCAGTGATCCTGAGGATTCGCTTCCTGTCCCTCCAAGCCGTGGTTCCAGGCAGGCACCTAACCTCCCTATCCCCTTCCTCTCCCACATCTATCCCCTTAATGATTGAGTCCCCCACCAAGAGTTGTTTCCTTCCCCTGTGGGGTCTTGTGCCACCCTCCTGTGGGTCTTCTTTGTGGAGGTTCCCAGCATTCTCCGTGGACTCCACTGCAGATGCCTCCATAGAGGAACCACTCTTTGCCAGAACAGTATATGAATTGTGGAAGGCTACAACTGGAGGGATGCACCTCTGTTCCACTACCCTCTCCCCCCCTGAGCCCACCTTGGTCCAATCGCTCCTCTTTCTTGGCAACCTCTGAGGTAACGGTGGTGGCCCTGGTGGTCCCTGGGTGGGGGAAGAGGTTTCACGAGTCCTAGCCAGGTCAGCCTGGAGATGGGCAACCTCCTCCCTCAGACCAGAGAGGTGCCTGCAAACAGGGCAGCATCACAGCCTCCAGAATGTCTCCTGGAACACTGCTGCTCCACAGCCATTGCACTGCACCACTCCCATCTTGACTTATTTTGTGTCCCCTCTCCTGATGCTTTATATGCGTGTTGTCTCCTCCCTCTATGTATTTTTACACTTACTTTCCTACTGCCTATGTGCCCTTACAACTCTCACCCTTCCTGTTCTGAGACAGGAACTTCCTTTAGTCTTTAGTAGTCTCCTTCCTCCGTGCTTGGATTCAGACCTCCAGCAGCCAGTGGGGGATAATTTTTTTTTTTTTTTTAGGTTCCTTCAAGGTTGCTGAAACTAATGTGTCTCAGTGATCCTTCCCTTCCTACTGCCAAACAGGAAGTTTCTGTTGTCAGTCAAATTCAGTGGCTATAAAGCTAGAACTGGCTTTGGGTGGGAGGGTGGAGGGGTAGGAAGCAGGGAAACTAGTAAAAAATCTGTAGTTCTGGACTTCTGTTTCTTGCTCTGCAACCAGTTCTCTTCTGCCAGAAACAGCCGGAAACTGTAATTGGAGACAGCTGCTTGTGTACACCTAAGCTGATAAGCCACACCCCCAATTAGATTCACTCTCTGCTCTCAGTAAATTAAGGTGATACTGCCCCCTTCTTCAGAAAAAAACATTTTTTTTTTACTTAAATGAGAACCCCTTCTTCTAATTAAGTATCAGTTTGCTTAATCCAAACAGGTACTACTCCTGCTGAGACAGAAGTGATTAATTAGTAAAAAATCTGTAGTTCTGGACTTCTGTTTCTTGCTCTGCAACCAGTTCTCTTCTGCCAGAAACAGCTGCCATTGTGCCACAAAACCACTGTGGCTCATAATCCCTAGTTTCCTCTGCTGGTTGTGATTGTCCCCATTGCAAGTATGTGCAGCCTTGTAGTGCCAGACAATATAGAAAGACATTAGGCAGCATCAATCTAACCATCTGTTTTTGATTGGTCAGTTTAGAGAATGCCGTCCTTGCTACCTTTCCCTGCCACAGAAAATCTGCTATTAGACTGTGTATTTGTTTGAATTAGGTTAGGGGCAGCACCATGTTTAACATACCTACAGGATAGGTCAGCCTTGGCAGAAGATTTGTTTTTATAATGTTCATTCTGCCCGATAATGTTAAAGAAAGGGACTTCCATCCTTGTAAATCCTGCTGAGTTGTTGCTGCTAAGGGGTCCAAGTTATTTTTCTTGAGATCTGGCAGGTGTCTGAAGGCTTTTATAACCAGATATGTCAGGATTTGGGGCTCCCACTGGAGTCCCATGGCAAGTATATCATGTCTTAGCACTTTTGAGAGGCAGTACACTGGTTTTGCTCACACATCTCTGACATTCTTTTTAGTCCACCAACACGGATAGCAATTTGGATTGACTGCTATAACATTACTGCTATGTGGAAAAAGACTCAGTGCTCAGATAAGTTATTAAACTTTAGCTAGACTTTGTCTGCAGGAAAGTTTATTGCACTTTTTGAATTTTTCTTTGAAGAACCATCAGTTTAGCAGCCCATTCTTAGTTCATTCCCACACGTGCCTTTCAACTGAGAGAAGCATTTTAAACCAAAGATAATACTGTTTGAGAGAGTTTCTAGGCAAGATTTTTTTTGTAATTGGAGCCTTGCTATTCTCCTTACCTACAAATTCTTACAATAAAAGTTATAATATCACCTGAGTAAGCACAGCATGATGAAACATGACTAAGAGACAGTCCAAAGTGGTACTTTCCCTGACAAAAATATAAGTACGCAGCATGCATGCTGTCTGCTTAATACACATGCTGTGTACTTTTATTTCTGTAAGGGTTATGTTATCAGAACATTTTCTGGCTTTTTGCCTGAGGGGAAAATAAGTAGACAGATGAAACGTTAAGTGCGCTTATGAAAACAACCCCTAACAACACATTGCTTCATATATTGCTTTAGTGTTTTAATAATAGCAAGTACACTTTTCTACTTTTGCTACCACTGGAGGCAGTTTAGGAGTAGCCGCCTCTCCCTCCGAGACTGTGATGTCCAAAGACACACTGTTTGAGGAAAAACAAGAAGAGATATAAAACATTGTACACTCATATAAAGGAGAAGCAATCCTCAGAAAGAGTATGTTGCTTTACATACTACTGTAGTTCAGTGGTTGACATGTATTTAGTGCACCCTTTTCATTACTGGGGGTAGTTTGGGAGTAGCCTCCCCCCCGCACTGTGCTCTGATGACAGTTTTTTGGGCCATTTTCAATCAGTTTTGTTTTATGCATGTGAAGCCAAGATTGTCTCTCCATGTAGTCAGTTATACTTTGCACACTTCCATGGTGGAATTCAGTTTGGTTTTACAGCACTTTAGCACTTTGACATGTCTCACTTAGCAGTTTGGAATATTTTGAACATTACTGCCCTTTGTGAATTTTATGGGAAATGTAGAGCCTTCTCTGAAATACATAGTGTAAAACCAAAGACAAAAATAAGAAAAAATATTAAATGGAAAAGAACTGTGTGACTGTATCCTACAATTTCAGTTTCAGCTGCTTAAGGTATTTATTTTGTGACAAGCATATGTTAATTTTTAGCCAAGCATCTGAGCACACTAAAAGATTGCTGCTAAACATCTTCTAAGAACTGTATTATGCAAAATCAACACATAAAAACTATAACTAATGCAGTAAGTGAGCTGATGCAGTGTAGTATCAGCATAAAGCGGGACAGATGCCATTATGCCAAAGATTCCACTTTTGTCACAAAATCTGGATACCCACTACAGCAATTTGTTTTAACAACGAGGTTTGTTGCACAAACTCATTTAATCTATTAGCTTGCTGAAACTCTCTTTTGGACTGACATAACAGAGATTTCAAGATTGCATATGAGAACTTAAAAAGGATTATGGGATATCTGCAATGAACATGTTTTATGAATGGATTATACATGTACTGTATCGACTTTTTAAGCCAAATTTGAGATATAAAGAAATGAGTCAAAATTCAGCTATTTTGTTGGTGTGACCTAATTACTGGATGATATCTGTTTATGTTGTTCAACATATTGTTTTGCGACAGCCTTACAATTAACATGGTGCTGGCCCCATTTCTGATTTTGGAGGTTCAGGACTATCTGCCTGTTTTCCTATTGTATGGTTCTGATTGGGACATGTGCCCATGGTTAGTTATAACTGGGAGCTCAGAAAAGATAATTCTTTATATGCTGACACCCTACAAAGCTTGTCTGTATCCTGGAGAGCTGAAGGTATTGATATGTTTGATTCTATCTTCTACATGCAATAAGATATCATCTGCAAGATGAGAGCTTAAATCCTGATGACCAATAATAATGCCCTTTATTAATGGTCTTTTCCATAACTGATGCACTAGAGGTTCTAAATACTGATTAAATAATATGGGTGATAATGGGCACCTACACTATTATAATAGATTTGAGCAGAGGAAGATTGATAATGAACATTAACCCACGTGTATATATATATATATATATATATATATATATATATATATTTCTCAGGGATGTTGTATTTCCACAGCACGGTGAAAAGGTAGGGCTAGGAGAACCAATCTAAAGGTTTTTCTGCATCTAGCAGAGAAGTATAGTGCAGTTGGGGTTGTGGCCATAACCAGGAGCATGTAGTGCTCTGGTCAATAAAAAAGAGATGCACAGCAATTGGAGAGACTGGCACCTACCCTAAAGGCACATGCTGTGTCGGCTCCAAGAAAAACAGATAACTTGAATAATTCCCAAGTGTATTGCTTTGATAAATACCAAATGTGTAAAAAGGCACACTCACATTACAAAATTCATGGGTCCTCTCTGTAGTTCCAAGTCCTGTAACCGTACACCAAAATGTAAGTCCATTTGTGTATAAAGTATTGCTTATAAAATCAATCAAAGCAAGGCCAGAAAACAGCTTGGTGGTGCTGGCAAGATGGAGCCCCGCCCCTGAACGTCAGTCACCTGATGCATTTTGCACGTCACTTGTGCTTTGTCGAAGGCTGACGTGTACAAAAATCTATCTCCATTTAAAGGTAGTTCTTAAAGCTACAGTACCATTCATCTGTGTACACAATTTTAATTCACCAACAAATATATCACAATAAATATTACAGTTTAAAAAGGTTTGCTAAAAAACCTGTACCAACCAATAAGGGAACCAGGATAAAGCACTGGGCCATAAAGCATGTCACAAAACCTGTATGGACTTGACCCATCTTCTGAATTTCTGATAAAATAGTGCCTAATCTGTAAAATAGAGACAGGAAAAAATCAAAATATAAGTGAGTAACTCAAATGGATACAACAAAGCTATTTTGTTATAAAACCATTTTTTTCTTAAGAAATGGCTTAATCTCAATTCTATCATTCAATCCTGGAAATTGCATGAATTTTGTTGCAAAAATCTAGTATCATTCATGCACCAACAATAGGTTATCATAATCTCCCCCTTGTCTTGGCATAATGGGCTTTTCAATGCCCATGAACAATAAACCATGATCACTTTTCTTCCTTGCCTTTCTGATGTGCATGGAAAGGGCATTATTAACATCCACATTTTGCATAGCCCTCATGTGTTCCCCAATGTGGGTATTCAAAGCCCTTTTGGTTTTACCAATATAGTACCGACCACATTTACACTCTGCCAAATAAATGACACCACAAGTAATACAAGTGATCATACCTCTAACTTTAGCCTCCCTTCCTGTTGCATGGTTAACAACAGGAAGTGATGTTCGGGGGCGGGGTCCATCTTGCCAGCACCTCCAAGCTGTTTTCTGGCCTTGCTGACCTGATTGTTTTTATAAGGAAATACACAAATGGACTTACGTTTTGGTGTATGGTTACAGCACTTGGAACTACAGAGAGGACTCATGTATTTTGTAATGTGAATGTGCTTTTTTATGGATTTTTGTATTTATTGAAGCAGTACACTTGGGAATGATTCAAGCTGTCTGTTTTTCTTGGAGCCAACACAGTGTGTGCCTTTAGTGTAGGTGCCAGTCTCTCCAACTTCTGTGCATCTATTTTATTTACCAGAGTACTACATGCCCCTGGTTGCGGCCATAACCCCAACTGTACTATATTTCTATTATTTTCATTGCCAGCATGGGTTTCAAAGAGAAAAAGGTGTCTCTTTGTAATTTGGTGTCATACGTAGTTAAAAACACACTCCTGCTTAACATGGTATAAAGTTTCCGAAACTATGGCGATATCATGGCAGGCACAACATACTACAGAGCTCTGCTCACTGACGAACTTGTTAACAAAACTGAGTAGCAGTGAAGTGAGCTACTCTAATCAATTACTAGATATGACAACCACTGTTATGTGTCCTTTTAATATCAGACAAGCCTACAACAATTTTGAAAAAAACTGCCTTTAAACTAAAGAGGTTACAGTGGGGAGAAGTGTCACTAATAGCCTATTTGATAGTTTATCAGGTGTCACGGGACTTAGAATTTTAAAGAACCCTACCTGTGGACAAAATTGAGACAGTTTTATAGATAAATGGTGACAAATTTGCCAAAAAGTTTCTAAAGAGTATATAGATTTAATATTAGAAGAACATTGAGTTATTCAGCATGAAGTAGTACAAGAACTAAGTGAGAAGGAAAAGGTATTACAAAAATTTAGTGACACCCCCCAGTATGAACAAACTATTGAACACTTTCTGGAGAAATTACATAAATATGATGAAAAGATTAAACTGATTAAAAAAACAAAGTTTGAGTGAGATGAACAAGATTATCAGAATGGACGGATTTTTGATTGATCCCTTAATGAAGCTGGTTCCACTCATATGAACCAGATTATTCCGAAACAAGATTATGACACAAACCAGGTTCAAGCTGAGTTAGATGACTCAGACTAGGACCGTTTTTTAAGAGAGGAAGAACAATGTATGGAGACAACAGAACCAGTGAAGTTCGTTCCTTGGAGAACCAGTGGGTAAAGAAACAAACCACAGGCAGTATAAATGCACCAGGAGGGGAGGCAGAACAAGGAATAAGACATGGTAGCTACAGAAGAAATTGGAGGGGGAGACAAACCAGGAGGAGAGGGGGATACAACCCATGAATGTGATTAACCTTTCTGGATATAAATTGAATAGACAGAAGTGCAGTTTTAAACAGGGGTTTATCCTTTACACCTACCCAGCGATTCAACATTTTAACACTATTCTGGATATTAACAGACTGGCAAGGAATTTGAGCCTGATGGCATTTTTCCATAGGGGAAGGGATTATAAGGACTGTGAAAACACAGGTGAGCATAATGGAAATGACACTGTGAATAATACTGATAGCACTTTTACACCAAAATCTTAATTTTGCTCCCCCATGACTCCAGCCACTCAAATGTTATTTAAATGCTGTGAAACAGACATTGCTGAACTTAATCAAGGGACTACCAACCATTTCTTTCATAATTTAAGCAATAAGGAACAGCAAACATTGAAGGAACTGGGTAATAATAAAGACATTACAATTAAAATGTCTGCTAAGGGGGGCAATTGTCTTGATGGATAGTATAAAATATGATATTGAAGTTTTGAGGCAGTTGTCTGACACCACTTATTATGAAAAATTACAGTTTGATAAAGCTATGAGTTTAAAAAAAATGATTGATGAATATTTACAATTGGCCAGGGAAAAAAAGTGGCTCCCAACCAAGTGGTGGAATATTTAACAGTTTCAGATCCCACCAGAGTCACTTTTTACTGCTTGCCAAAAGTGCATAAGAACCTGGTTAACCCACCAGGTTGTCCTATTGTATCTGGAAATAACAGTTTAACTGAGCCCCTAGCAAAATATGTTGATTCATTTCTGATTGACTTAGTTAGAAAAATTCCATCCCATATTAAAGACACTGGACATATTTTGAGATTGATGGATGATATTGCTATTGAGAAAGATAGCATATTGGTTACAATGGATGTAGCCGCTTTGTATATGATTATACCATGTATCTCAGACACCGACCAATCAGATAGGCAGGCTGGCACCTTACCTGCATTGATTATCTACTGATAATCACCGCAAAAGGTGCCAGCCAGCCGCATGTTAAAAATAAAGTAATCCAATGGCAAAAATCACGGAACTCTGACTGCCATCTTGTTTCCCCGCTAAGCGGAGACTGTGAAACTGCAGCTCCATACATCAGAAAAACAAAACAAACACACTGCTCTACTGGTAGCTTGCTTAAGCAATATACAGGAAGTACTGCTTTTAAAAAATAAAAAGCAGTACTTGGTATAATCCTAATAAAATCACTATAGGATCTAGGTTATCAGAAGATTTACCATAGCTGGGTGGATTTACCCACTCAGCCGCGCCTCGCGGCAAACCACTCCCAGCCGTGGTAAATCCTTCAATAACCCACACCCCCTTGTGGCTTATTGCTTAAATATACCACATAGAGAAGGCCTAGACGCTATGGAGTATTATTTAAATACACGACTAGGTGGGAGTCCTCCCATGGAGGTGTTATTGGAATTGACAAGATTATTCTTGAATTTAACACCTTTTTCTATAAGAAAGATTTATTTGTACAAAAAAAAGGGTACAGCAGTGGGTGCCAGTTTGGCACCAGACTATGCTAACTTCTATATGGCATTTTGGGAAGAAAAAGTAATCAGAAATCCTGATAACCCATATCACGATAAACCAGACTTATGGAAATGCTTTATCGGCGATATGTTGGTTATATGGAGAGGAACTGAGGATGAACTCTTTGAATTTATCACATATTTAGTAAAAAGTAATGAGAATTTGAGATTTAGTATTTGTTTTAGACAGAAACAGATTAATTTCCTGGACCTTATAATTTATAAGGATGGTGAAGAGGGCCTAGTCACTGATTTGTTTCGTAAACCCACGGATCGCAGTACTTTGTTGATGGTGAGCAGTAGCCATCCTGGCCATGCAATTAGAGCTATCCCTAAAGGCCAATATATTTGTACTAAAAGAAATTGCAGCCATGAAGAACAATATGCAATCAGAGCTAAACAACTGACAGAGAGGTTACAAGAGCGAGGATATTGTAACTTCTTGTTGAACAAAGCAAAGGAGGAAGTAAATAGCATATCCAGGGAAGATTTATTACAGGTAAAGGTTAGCAGTGAGAAATGTGACCCACAAGTGACTCTGGTTACTACCTTTACCCCCCAGTCTCATGCAATTGCCACTATTGTTCAAAAACATTGGTGCTTGGTTAAAGAGAACCAGAGACTTTAAAATTTGGATCATAATGGTCCTAAACTGGTCTATAGACATAGCAAGAACATTAAAGACATACTTGTGCACTCAGTTCAGCCATTTCCAGAGAGACCTAGGAACTGGCTTACTGAGAACAGAAGTGACTGCAATAAATGTTTTAATTGTAAATACTGTCCCCAGCTTAAGAACACTAAAGTGTTTGTTAACCATGCAACAGGAAGGGAGGCTAAGGTTAGAGGTATGATCACATGTATTAATTATGGTGTAATTTATTTGGCAGAGAGTAAATGTGGTCAGAGCTATATTGATACGACCAAAAGGGCTTTGAAAACCCGAACTGGGGAACACATGAGGGCTATACAAAATGAGGATGTTAAAAATGCCCTTGCCATACACATTAGAAAGGCAACAAAGAAAAGTGATCATGGTTTTTTGTTTATGGGCAATGAAAAGCATATTACGCAAAGACGAGGGGGGTATTATGATAACCTAGTGTTGATGCATCAACAACACTGGATTTTTGCAATGAAATTCATGCAATTTCCAAGATAGAATGATAGAATTGAGATTAAGCCATTTCTTAAGAAAAAATGATTTTTATAACAAAACAGCTTTGTTGTATACATTTGAGTTACTCACTTATATTTTGATATTTTTCTGTCTCTGTTTTACAGATTGGGGATGATTTGACCAGAAATTCAGATGATGGGTCAAGTCCATACAGGTTTTGTAATGTGCTTTGTGGACCAGTGCTTTATCCTGGTGCCCTTACTGGTTGGCACAGGATTTTTAGTAAAGTTTTTTAAACTGTAATATTTATTGTGATGAATTTGTTGGTGAATTAAAATTGTGTACACAGATGAATAATACTGTAGCTTTAAGAACTACCTTTAAATGGAGATTGATTTTTGTACACGTCAGCCTTTGACAAAGCATGAGTGACATGTGAAATGCGTCAGGTGATGTGACATTCAGGTGTGGGGGCTCCATCTTGCCAGCACCACCAAGCTGTTTTCTGGCCTTGCTTTGATTGTTTTTATAAGCAATACTTTATACACAAATGGACTTACATTTTGGTGTATGGTTAAGGGACTTGGAACTACGGAGAGGACCCACGTATTTTGTAATGTGAGTGTGCTTTTTTACATTTGGTATTTATTAAAGCAATACACTTGGGAATTATTCAAGCTCTCTGTTTTTCTTGGCACCAACACAGTGTGTGCCTTTAGTGTAGGTGCCGGTCTCTCCAACTTTTGTGCATCAAGCAGAGAAGGGATACAGGGAGCCTGCCCCTCTCCCCATGCAGAAACCAGGTGATGCAGCTTTTTATGGTGGTCACAGGAGAATTTCCCTCCATAAATCCCATGTGTTCTAGGCTGATAAGACAGTCCCACATTCTATCCATTCTATTGGCTAGGATTTTAGCAAGACTCTTGAAGTCTAGATTAATGAATGAAATTAGTCTATAGCTTCCTGCCATTGTATCATCCTTCCCAGGTTTGATATCAGGGAAATACATATTTCTGTGAGGGTCCTGTCTGATAAGCCCTCAGAGTACCAGCGATTGAAAGTTTTTGTTAGCAGGGATGTGAGGTCTGAACCATATTGTCTGTAAAAATAGGCTGAGAAACCTTCTGGTACAGGGGCTTTGTCTGTACTGAGCTGCATAATGGTTTCTGCCACATCTTGTCCCCTCATAAGCCCTGCCAGTAGCATTTGCTAACTCTGAGAGTTGGAGTAGTTGCACAGATTGCAGATAGTCGGAGATGTCTTGCCCTAGCTGTGGACCCCTTTGGTCACCTTGATACAGTTCTTGATAAAACCTTTTAAACATGGCTGCTATCTCCATGGGTTTAGTGAAGAGTGTGGGGTCCCCTCTGCAGTATGGCATTTTCAAATATATAACCAGTCACTATTAGTAGACAAAAAAAGAAGAACTGCACAACATGGTATTTTAAAAACAGTTCTAGTATTATTACAATTGTATTGTTACGCACAGCACAAGTAATAAATTGTGTTAGAAAAAGGAAAAGCACACAACACCATGATTTTTTTATTGCTGGCTATAAGTAGTAGAATTTATTAGTTACACAGGCTTATTATATTATGAGAGAAAGTTTATAAATGGTAGACAGATAAATTATATGGTTTAGCGCAGAGAGCACTGTGTTGAGCATCTGTGGATAAAATTAATCCATATGCAAAACTCATGTACTGACTACCCAGAAAACTATTTATTCAGAAATAAGATACATTGAAATTTTCTAATGTGTTAATACACTGGTTGTTACAAAAAAAAGATGATTCTATCTATCATGCCAGGTATAAAAATGATCTCCCTCTAAGTAATCAGACCAACTTATAAAAAATGAGTGTTGAGCATTTGATATGCAAATTAACAATTATCCTTTCATGTAGTGCTGACAGAGATCCTAAACACATCAACAACACTCTTACAGTGTGATACAGTTCTAGATGGAAAACTAATAATTATGTGTAAAAACACAGCCCAATATTGTCTTATTCCCCCATGTATTTCCTACAGAGAATACAGAAGCACACACATTCACACACGCTGTGCCACTAAATCAACATATCAGATTGCTAAATATTAGTAAATTACTGCAACACTCTTACTCAACCAGAATAAAAGCCTTTATATTAGTAAATATCAAAATGAAGTACAGAGTTACACATACATGATTGCAATGCCCCTTACAGAGACAGCTTTGAATACCGCGGGTAATATTGTCAAATGGAGTGGACCACATCAGGGCCAATAATGAAATCAAAGTGTTCAGACATCTACAGTAGGTGCGACTGTGGAAGTAAACCTAAGGAGCGAGTGGCTTCAGCACAGAATGAGTGCAGCAACAAAAGCATCTTTTATAAAGTAAAGCATCAATTTAAAAATTATGAAAGCAATGTGATTTAGTCTGAGGGCATGTTATGGTCAGAATACATGATGTGTGTTTCCTGAGTTTGAATATTATGCATTTGCTCTGTAAGGGATGGTAGGTACTAAGGTAGTCTGGAAGGCAGGTAGTATGTAGAATACTTGTGTAACACAGATTATAACTTTGGCTTGCACTCTCTCTGTCACTGCTACATGGACTATCACCCTTTTAGGACACCATGAAGATGTTTATTTATTTCAATTTTGTTAACTGGGTAGGACCGCTGGACCCCAAAGGACCTTTTTCAGGGGCTACCCGGAGTTAGTTACATCTACAGTATTTTGGCAATGATAACAAATACACAAAATGGTACAGAGCATCTGACCATGCAATTCATTAGTGAAGACAAAGTACAGAGTGACAAGCATGAGGGTAAGACAAGTATGCATTCTGGCTAAGCAGAAAAGCGCAGTAATAATAGACATAGCTAAGGGCTGACCAAACAGCCCAAACTGCCCAGGGACCTTGGGGCAGCTGGAGAAGCCAGGTAAAGCAGAGTGCTAATGTACAGGAACAGGTGCTACTTCCTAGCGGATGTTCTTGAAGCCCTTACTGGAAAGTTTCCAGGGAGCTGGCGAGCTGAAGTTGGGGTGGATGTTTGTTCCATAGCACTGTGGCCAAGTGGATAAATGATTTACTTCCAGCAGCTGTCTTTAGTCTTGGCACCTCCAGTAGATTCAGGCCTATGGTACACAGCTGTCTGCTGGAATGTTTGTGTTTAAGTAGACCAGTGAGACCCTCGTGAGGAGGGCCCTGTATAAGTTTGAAAGCCAAGCACAACAGTGGGTACTGAAGCCGGTGGCAGAGGGAAGGCCATCTTAGGGACTCCAGGACATCACAGTGATGCCATTGGGGGGGTGAATTGGTGCAAACCTGGCTACCTTGTTATACAGACTCTGCAACCCACTGAGCTCCTGTTTCTGGAGCGAGTACAGCAAAGGTGCAGCGTAGGTAAGGTTAGTGAGGAGGATGCAGTTTGCTATAGAAGACCTAATTTTGGGGATCAGCTGTGGACTCAGCCGATAGAGAAGCCCCAGCTTTTGATGTACAGTTTTTATTACCTTGTTGATGTGGGGTTTCAAGGGGAAGCCCTGGTCCAGCACCAATCCTAGGTATATGAACTGGGTTACAACCTCAATGGCCACTCCTGAGGTAGAGGTGAGGGGCGGTAAAGTAAATCGGTTGAGGCTGAGAGACCTGGTGCCGAACAGCACTGCTTTCATTTTGGTGGTGTTTAGGAGAAGTCTGTTGGCCTGGAGCCATTTCTCCAGGGACAGGAAATCTTCCTGCAGGTACTTGCCAAGATCGGATACACTGTCCACTGTTCTGTACAGCATGACATCATCTGCATACTGGACAATAGAACTTCCCCTACAAGATGCGCTGAGGTAATTTACAAACATTAAGAATAGGAGGGGGCCCAGGATAGAGCCCTGCAGCACCCCTTCCTTAATAGGGAGTTGGTCAGATAAGGCATTGCACCACTTGACCTGCTGTAAGTGACCAGCTAAGTAACTGGTGAACCAGCTAAGGGTGTGGTGATCATTCCAACCCTAGAGGCATAGCAGGGAAAGGTCCCCTAAGACCAAAAGTACCTTAGGGAAGAAGATCCAAAAGTGCAAATGAATGAAACAAACAGATTCTTACTTCCAGTAAATGGAGAAGAGACACAGCTGGGGAAGGAGATAGCATTTTCAAAAACCAACTTTTAGCTCCAACGCTTGGTGAAATAATGAATTATTAAAATATTGTTAGTATTTTATGACCTTTGATACAAAGAAGAAAAAAACCCTGTGTAGAAAATCAATGTGAAACTATTGCCTTGGCCTCCATCCCTGTATGACAGGGCTAAATTAGTGATGTCTCCATACTCTGCTTGAATTTGGAATCTAATTCAGGGGAAATATTTGAATAGGAAGGCTCCCTCTTGATCCCTCTAATGGAATACCACCACCATGAGGTGCCACTGAGTTGAGCTGCACAGGCAAATGTACCATCTCCATTCTTGAAAAAAGAGGCACCACCCTATATAATGTAGTTTGAGGAAAGAGTGTCTGCCCAAGGACTATCAGCCATCCCCAGGTCCGCTGGGATCCTTGATTTGATTGAGTGATGGATGAATGATGATGATGATGATGACAAATGGGCCTCTAAAGGAAGGGTAATGTGGAGGGAGAACAGGAAAGCCATTGCTAAATGTGGGAGGGTTGCACAGAGAGGGGCCACTAAGTCAATCTTCATGGCTAAAGGGACCCCCATAGTAAGGGCCCTATCCTCAAGGCAAGGAAGACAACCATGACAACACCAAGAAGTGCCTCTGAGTCAATCTGCATGGCTAAAAGGATCCTTAACTTGGTCAGAGTTCTACCCAGAAGATACAAAAGTAATAAATATTATACCCATTAGTGCTACTGAATTGATCTGCATGGCTAGATGGGCCACCAGATGAAGAAGACCCCAATTTGAATGTGTGGACTTCAATGAAAGCAGGGGAGCTTGTTCAGGAACAAAGACAAATGGCTGGACTATTTTCCCGGTAAAGGATGTATGTGATCATAGTGCTTCTGAATGGAATGCTGACAACGAGGCAATGAACTAATGTACTGTATGAATCTTTTGTACAGTATTCGTAATAGCTGCTGAGGATAATGGTAAGGGGACTGAATAATGAATGAAGTATAAAGGAATAAATGATCAACTGATGGAAGAATCATATAATGCATAAATAAACTGAGTGATGAATGAATAATATAATAATGTTTGAAACATTAACCATGATGGCAAAAGAAGTCTTTTGTCCATCCATTCTGCATATAACGCCCTATAATACCCCAAGATATTTTGTCAATACAAGGTTTTTGTCTACACTATCCAACCCCTTGCTTCCAGTCTTACTACTACTACTACTACTGCCCCCCCCAAGTAACTACCAATCCCTAAACTCTGCCCCATGCATGCTTGAAACCATTGAGGGGTTTTGTCACCCACCGCTAAAGCTGTCAGATTGTTCCATGGCTCAACCACTGTCCCTGTTAAACAAAACTTTCTCACATCCCTCCTGATTCCCACTCCCCCACCGCAATCTTTCAGTCATGTCCTCGTGTTTTTACATTCACTATTCCTATTGAACAGTTTCTTGCAGTTCACCTTGTTCAGTCCTTTCATAGACTTGAAGATTTCTATCATGATAACAAATAATGATGAAGACATACCTAATAAAAGGCTGAAAAAGACATGGAACGGCACACCATATGTGAGAAAGCATGATCACAGTGAGGCCAAGGAGTGGCCAGGGCAGGAAAGTCAAGAAGAGGCCAGCAGGCAATGGGGCAGGCAAAATAGGAGAAGCCTATGAGAGAAACAGAGGTGAGAGCTCCTCAGCCATAGGAGTAGGAATTAAGAATCATACTTGGGGAGCAGATGTAGTTACATAGGGAGATGACAGTCCCAATTACAGAGTACAAAGCATACAGGCATGAGGAGACCTGTACAGAAGTGGTAAGTTGGCATAGAGTGGGGGGTGGCAATAGATGACCCAAAATGGAAAAGGAAAGGGACAGAAAGAGGTATTGTAATGAAGGGGGGGGGGTCTCTGGCAGCTGTGGCTGCAACAAGTGAAAGCACAAGTAAATGGAAGGGGTTGGGCTGCAGAACCAGCAAAGTGAATAGCCAGAACCCTCCACAGTACTGCAGAGGAGAGGAAAGTCATGAGGGAAAACATGCTGCAGCTGCAGAATTTGTGAGATGCTGTCACAGTTAAGGGAGAGAGTATGAGTAAGGTAGGAAGGAACAGCAGCCGAGTGGCTATGGGCAAAGAAACAAGAGCCCAATGGACTAGGGTCACCACCTTTGGATTAGGTAAAAAAACAGATGCTAAATCACACCCCAGACTCTGCCTCTGTCTCCACCCCATTTTATGACTGGCGAGTATATCGCTCCTCCTCCAAAGCCATTTGTATTGTTGTAATAGACATTACTAGTGATATGAAATCATTTTTATACTGTTATTTATTTGATTTATTTATTCAGTTATTTAGTTTTATGAATGAATTAATACTTTATTTTTAAGAAGCGCCTTTCCAAAACCAAGGTGCTTTTACAGCAGATCAGTACATAAAACTTACACAAATTCCTAAAATCAATCCATAAATATAATTAAAAAATCTGGATATGCTAAATTAAACAAATAAGTCTTTAGGGCTGACTTAAAGCTTTGGACAGTCAGGCATTCTCTCACCCGATGAGGTAGAGAATTCCACAGGGTTGGGGCCATAAAACTAAATGGTCTTGCCCCTGATGTCTTTAAACGAACCCTGGGAATCTCTAGCCATCCCTCATCGGTGGATTGGAGCCGACAGGATCCATCCACCTATAGAGCCTATGGGACAACCAGGTTAACTCCCATAGGCTCTATAGCCCATTTTACAGGAGTGACCCAGGAGCACAGGAAGATTAAGTTACTTGCTCAGGGTCACACAGTATACAAGTGGAGACTGTAGGAATCAAACTAAGGTCTGCTGGATGTGCCAAGCTCATTCACAGCTTATTGCTCAACCCTCTGTTAAACACTCTTCCATTTTCCTTTCCATGTCAGTCATATATTCTGCTATCCTTTGACCAATGTTTGATAACTTAATTATTGGTGCTTGTAGTACCCTTAATACCGCACTATGTTCCCCTTTACCTCAGCAGTTACTGCTATTTCTTTTCATATTTCTAAGACATTCCACAATTTCAGACACACCATTCCATGCTGTTTATCTGAATGACCTGTAAAAGTGTAGCTAATATCGTGGAATGTTCAGGTAATACAAAAAATGAAAGCAGATGTAGTGCTAAAGCAATAAAAGACTATTAATTTAACAAAAATGGGTCTAAAACATACCAGAATATAGGACAAATGAAAAGAAACAAATGAGAACACATAAAGGTGTAAAAGCTGTTTCCTGTCATAGCAGCAAAAGACCACACTTACAATTCAGAGTGGAAAAGATTAGGTTAATTTACTGCTAATTATCTTAATGGCCATACTTTAAACTTCCCAGACAGACTGGTTTTACAGACAAAGACAGGTTTGAATGGCTGTGACAGCAGAACTTCTTTGTAACCTGGACATGCAATGCAGCCAAAACAGTGAATGATTTGATACAGCAGTTTTGAGAGTATATGAGCACTCAAAATGGCCCCAAAACCAAACTACATTTAATCAAAACCGGATGACCACATAAGGACCCTAAAAACCAGATTATCCGGTCAAATGCCAGATAGGTGGCAACCCTACTGGATGCTAGGGCATGCACAGTTTAAGGGTAATACCGGATGATTAAGGACCCTTCTTGCACGCGAGGATAATTATGGCAATTTCGCCGTACTTGCAGGCTGTTGTTCCACCCACCGCCACATCGGAGGTCGCCTACCGCCATATCAGTACACGCCCACCTGGCGTCACATACCAAAAAGTAGATCAACAGTAGTAGTAGTAGAACAGAAACTAAATCAACAATGCCGTATAAAAATTAAACAAACACAGGTGGTACAAATGCATAACGGAGGGGCTTGGGGGGCAGAACCCCCCAAATACAGAAAAATAAACAAAAAGCACAGTGCTGCGGTACAAAATGTTGTTCAAAAGAGTGGTACAAATAATGTGCAAGTTGAAAAGGTCACAATAATTGTGCAATCCATACGACTTCAATTGTACTGACTTTCATGCTTTTCAAGCATTTTTAGCAATTTTCTTTCTTGTTCACAGCCTTTGCAATACTGTATTTTGTATTATCGTGTGCAATAAATAGACTTTCGTTAGCATGTCGTGGTTGGGCATGTCATTGTATGCTAGTTTTTTTGTGAGATGGGGCATGTGCACGATGTTGAAAAAGCCGTCACTACCGTAATGCTGTGAGTTTTTGGTTTCGCGCATGAGGGGTCCTTAATCATCTGACATCGCCCAGTTTAAGTGCCTCTCAGTGGGGGGAACAGCATGCATCTCCTTTTGCCCCATCAACCCATGGCTAAAGGCCTTTAAATGTGGCTGTGTTTTTGAATCAAGCTCAGCGGGGGCATGGCCCCATGAAACAGTGGAGGGCCTAAAGAGGATCTGGGGCAAATGTCTAATTTCTGGAATGTATGTGTTTGTGAGACTTGGGAATGCTATTGGTAGGTTTATAATTGTGTTCATAATCAACTGCAGTCAATATAGAGAGACTGTATTTCACTACCCTGTATAGGTAGTGTGAACTATGGGTAAGATTGTGAGGTGCAACGGTTGTGAGGCAGCAGTGTGGATGAACATACTGTGGAGGCTGGGAGGGTGCCCAATATGCCACAGGCTAAGTAGGCTCAGGGAAGAAGTTAAGTGGCTTGGCAGAGAGCTGGGGAGGTTGAGGGGTGAGGGGAGGGTTGCGTTGGTAGAAGGGCTGACATCTGAGAGTATCGTAGGGGCGCCACAGAGCAGGAACAATGGGTCAAGGGAGGGCTCAGGGAGAGGGGGCAAACTCAACAGGAAGCCAGCTAATGAAGGGGTGGACTTTAGTAGGGTCTAGCAAAAGAGGAGCAGCAGTAGGCAGAAGGGAGGAAAAAACACATAGTAATGCAATGAGGATAGGGAACATGTTTGCTGTACTAGTGACACATGGGGAAGAGGACGCAGGAGGAGATTGCACAAGGGATAGTACTCATGAAGAAGAGGGAGTGAGGGGCATTACTAGTGGAGAGATTGAGCATGGCATGGCAGGGGGAGGGATAATATTCAGAAGGTGAGGAGGGAGAGGGAGGTTGGCAGTCAAACAGGAGGAGGAGGGAAAGGGGTCTCAATTGAGAGAAGCGGAGGGAAGACACTGGAGAAAATGGCAAAAGCACAGCCTTGAGTGGCCCCGGGAATGAGAACCTGGGTGGGGGGGTGGCGATGGGCACAAGGAAAGAGGAGGGGGTGTACTGGTGTTGGGGGACTCCATAGTCAAGGGGATCAGATGGGACAGCAATTGGGAGAGGCACAGTCAGATATGGGTGTAGTCCATACCAGGATTAAAGGCATTCAAGGCAGGACAGGCAATCCTAAGGTGCGCAAGAAGGGGTAGGAGGAAACCGCACATTGTGGTACATGTGGGGACAAATGACCTAGAGAGTGAAATGGGGGAGGTAACAAGGGAGAGGTTTGAAGAAGTGGAAAGGTTGTGCGAGGAGCCTGGGGAGTCTGGCCTTCTCAGAAGTGCTCCCAGTACCCTTCGCAAGCACAGTGAGAAAGGAGAGGATTGGAAAGTTGGAACGCATGGTTGCTAGAATGGTGTCGAACTAACAGGCATGGGGGTTGTGGGTGGCTGGGGAAGTACCTGGGATAATAACAATCTGTTTGCAAGGGATAGGGTGCACCTGAGTGGGGAGGTGAAGGAGGTATTAAAGCAAAGACTGGGGAGGTATATTGCGATAAAGGTGGATTTAAATTAGATGGGGGGTGGCAAGTGGACAGCAGGTAGGCAGGGATCTGATAGTGTGGAGTCACAGCCTACCCCCCAGGCTAGCAGGGAAGGACTCAGGGCAGCTGAAAAGGGAGGGAGTAGAAGGGAGGAGATGGAGGGTGATGAAGGAAAGGGGTCAGGATGGAGGGTGGTCTCGATGAATGCGAGAAGCTTAGGCAACAAATCGGCTGAGCTACTGGCATTCTTGGCAGTGTTGAGGGTAGATATTGCAGCTGTCATGGAAATGTGGGCAACTGAGCACTGGGACTGGGATCTGGCAATCCCAGGGTGCAAATTATACAGGAAGAACCATAAGAAGGGGAAGGGGGATGGGGTGGCAGTCTATGTGAGGGACAGGATCAAATGCACAATGGACAAGGGGAAGGAAAGGAGAACAGAGGCAATCTGGCTTCAGCTCCTAGACTCAAGGGGTAGGAAACTAAAGTTTGTGGTGGTATACAGGCTGCTGTGCTAGTCTGAGGAGCTTGACAGGGAATTAGTGGGACAAATCAGAAAGGTATGTAGAAAAGGAAAGGTGGTCAACATGGGAGATTTCAACCTGCCAGGGGGTTGACTGGAACATTCTAGTCACCTCCAATGCTAGGGAGCAAGTGCTTCCGGATGCGATTCAGGAGGGTCTCCTGACACAGTTGGTCAGTTTACCTACTAGGCTGAAGAACACTTTAGATCTGGTATTGTTGAGTGGGGAGGCAGTAAGGGAAATAAGGGTGGAGGACCCACTAGGTGACAATGATCACCAAACGGTGTGGTTTAATATCATGATGTGCTGGGAGCCAGAGAAATCAGTAACCCGGGTGGTAAACTTCAGGGGGGGGTGGACTTTGGGAGGATGAGGGAAGTACTGAAAGGGAAACTGGAGGGCATAAGGTAGGAGGTGGATGTGGAGCAGAAATGGAATATTATTAAACAGGGATTACAGAGGCAACAAAAGCCTGCACCAAGACACAGAGTAAGAGGAGCAGAGCAAGGAAACCATGCTGGTTGAACAGTGAGGTAGTGGAGGTGGTGAGGGCAAAACGAGAGGCACAGAAGAGGTATAGGAGGACAGGGAAGGAAGTGGACAGGGAGGAGTATGCAAGATGGTCCAGGGAGGTGGCCAGAAAAGTGAGAGAAGCCAAGACCCAGAGGGAGCTGAGATTAGTGCAGGGAATTAAGGGGGAGAAAGACTTTTTCAGATACATCAGGGAGAAAAGGAAGTGCAAGGAGACAATAGTGAGGATAAAAAAGGGTGGGGAGTGGATGAAAAAGGGGGGAGGAACAGGTGAAAGCACTGAATGAATACTTTTGCTCACTGTTCACAGAAGAAAACTGGGGACTGCTATCACCATGAGCTGGGAGGGTAGGGACAGGGGGACAGGAGGTGACAGATGGAAGAATTGAGGGAAGTACAGTCCTAGAGGGACTGAGGGCACTGAGGGTAAACAAGGCACCAGAGCTGGATGGGATCCATCCCATGGTGCCGAGAGAGATGGCAGAGGTGTTGGTGGAGCCGCTGGCAGATCTGCAGAGCACTTCACTGGAGTCGAGATGTGTGCCACTGGACTGGAAGATGGCACATGCAGAACCGTTACACAAGAGTGGACGAAGGGATAAACCAGGTAATTAATGTCCGGTAAGTCTCACCTTCATAGTGTGCAAACTCATGGAAAACAATACTAAAAGAAAGACTGGTGTCATACCTGAAGGACAACAGTCTCCAGGATGTGAGGCAGCATGGGTTCATTTTGGGGAAGTCTTGTCAAACCAACCTGATACAATATCATGACTGGGTGACAGGTGAGCCGGATAAGGATCATGCGGTGGGTGTTCTTTACTTGGACTTCAGCAAAGCCTTTGATTCGGTGCCTCATGGGTGGCTTGGGGGAAAGCTAACTGGTGTAAGGGTAGGGGCCAAAATTATGAACTGGATTACAAGTTGGCTGAGTGGGAGGCTGCAACAGGTGTTAGTGAGAGGGCAGCTCTCAATCCGAAGCTGGTGATGAGCGGGGTGCCACAGGGCTCTGTGCTGGGACCAGTATTATTTGGGCTCTTCATATCAGACATTGCACACGGGGTGGTGAGCAAGGTAAGTCTGTTCTCAGATGACACCAAAATGGGAGCAGTGGCGAAAGGAGTGGAGGGATGGAAGCAGCTGCAGGGGGACCTAAGCAAGCTAGAGGAGTGGTCAGAGAGGTGGCAGCTGGGGTTCAATGCAAAGAAGTGTAAGGTTATGCATTTCAGGGCAAAGAACCCAAGGTGAGAATACTGGCTGGGGGGGGGGTTAAGCTGGGGATCACTGAGGAGGAGAAGGACCTAGGGGTAATGGTAACAGGGATCATGAACAACACTGCCCAGTGCAGGAGAGCAGCTGCAAAAGCGAACAAAATGCTAGGGTGCATAGCGAGGAAGTTTTTGTCCAGGTGAAGAGAGGTGATCTTACCCCTCTACAGGTCGCTGGTAGGGCCGCACTTGGAGTATTGTGTGCAGTTTTGGAGGCCATACCTGAAGCGTGATATCAGGCTACCGGAGGGAGTGCAGAGGAGGGCAATGAAGATGATATGTGGAATGGAGGGGAGAGATTATGACAGCAGGCTAGGAGACCTGAATATGTACTCCCTGGAGGACAGAAGGGACAGGGGGAACAAGATAGAGGCATTCAAGTATCTGAGGGGAATCAATAGGGATGGGGCAGATGGGGTGTTTAGGCTAAGGAGGGGCAGGGACACCAAGGGGCATGGGCTAAGAATAAAGCAGGAAGATTTAGAAGGGAAATGAGGAGACACTATTTCATGGAGAGGGTGGTAGCAAAATGGAACACACTGCCAGAATGGGTGGTATCATGTAAATCTGCAAACAGCTTTAAAAGGGCATGGGACAGGGAACAGGGGAGAGTGAGGGTGGGAGAAGTGAGGGGTGGGGCAGCTGCAAACTAGGGGTGATAGCTGCACACTCGAGCAGACTGAAACCAGGTGGTCTGTTTCAGCTGGCACATTTGTATGTTTGTAAAGTAATATAATACAGACATGTAGTTTATTTTGCCAAGGCATGCTGATTGGTTTATGCAATTTAGGACTCCACTGAGAGAAATTTGCCACTACTAAATCAAATAGGATGCCCACTATCCAGTAAGCATTTTGGGCAACATTCTTAGAGTTGGATAATTCAAACATGTTTAAGAACAGCAACCAACATTACATACAGTGGTAGCCAGAGATAAGTCCCAGTACATCTAGAGTTGTACATCACCTCACCAGTGGAGATAATGGCAAGACAACAAGTGATATCTTTGTAGTTAACCTCAAGATACTGTATCATTATGTTGTGTACATCACTTTATTACAATTGATATCTTAAAGAGCAACTCTGCACTTCAGCATGTACTTCCATAAATTAGATGTTTCAGCTGTTACAATTTACTAGAGAATACATTGTTTTCATTTCCAATGTTCCTTTCCAAGATCTATAGCACATCTTGGTAGTCCAGCTAAAAAGTCTATATAGAAATTAAACATTTGAAAATATTGCCCTCTCCCCTGTTAGTCTCACAGTGACTTGGTTTTATGACATCATAGTGCTCACCATGACAACCAACTGTGATGTCACAAACAGCAATTGTGTGGTGAGCAGGGGAGAGTCAGATACATTTTGAAAGACTCAGTGAAATAATTGCTGCATTATCAACAATTTTTAGTAAACCAACAACAGGGGAAGTAAAGAAACTAACAAATAACTAGAAAATAATAAGCTTAAAACACAATTGGTGTAATCTAGTGTTTTAAGCTTTTTATTATAGTAAAGAATTGCTCATCACAGTGGAGTACTGAATCAACCAGACAGTAGCTTTCATAATGTTGATGACATCACAATTGCCTAGTGCAGCACTGAAGCCAACAGTTTAAATTAAACTCATACAGTCCAATCTTCAAACAAACAACAGGTTTAAATGCTACGATTAGTAAACTGGTGTTGTATAATTGGAATATGCAATGGTCTTCACAGGCTATTGCATATCACCTACAGTATATCCCCTATATAACCAGATATATCACAGGAAATCCGCATTCATTTCAATGGGATTTCCACAGAATTAGTTAGTTACAGTATTGGTCCTTATAAGAAGAGATCCAGAAACAAATGGTTTGATATCTTTTATTGGACCAGTATAAATGTAACAAAAGAAAACAGTGCTTAAGCTTTCAGAGTAACCAAGTCCTTTCCTGGAAGCTTATGACAGTTGTTTGTAAAAATACGTTCTATTAACACCCAGATCATACATAAAAAAAAAAAAAAAACAGAAAGATATCTCATTGCTTTAAAACACCTTTCTTAAAAAAAATAACAGGTTTAAATGCAAGAAATCAGTTTAACTTAGCTGGCTGCTGTGAAGCACTCTAAGATCAAATGTCAACAGAGGCAGATAAGAGTAATCCTTTGAGAGGTCAGGCAGTTACAATAACTGTGTGTGTGGGTGGGTAGGGGTGGTGGGTGGGCAGGGTTGGGGTTTTGGTTTCATGAGGTAAGGCCACATGACATCATGATGTTACAGTGTGTTAGGACTCTTGGTTCACATACATAGTGAATTTGTATTTCCTTCCTATTAGTTATCTATATTATGATGTTACCCAAGGGTGGGTTAATTCCTTTAATTTTTGATTCATATTCCTAAGACTGTTGCTGTACATGTAGTAGATTGATTATTTACTGACATATTAGTAAACACTGAATGTATTAGAATGCATGATCTCATTTTCTAGAGGGTTCTTTGTAAGTTTTTTTATTTGACTCTAATTCTGACAATTGATATTTCTTGTAAAAAAATGTTGTTACAGCACTGAAGTTTTTAATGTTTATAGAATGTTTTATCTGGTAGAGTATATAGTTGATAAATTGTCTCCAGATAGGTTTAATACTATGTGAATGTGTGAAACAGTTTGTTCGCACTAGGGAAACGACTTTTTACCTACCTGTTGCCATAGATGGAAAATTTCTACTTTATAGTTTTTAACATGGATCACTATCACCTTTTTGACATGTACTTCAGTGGGTATTAAATCTAAAGGTCTTGCATTTAATTAAGAGTGTATTCTCATAACACAATCACTCATTCATAATGTAAGTTACCATAATTACTAGTGACCCCCTATATCAACCGGAATTCAGATACCTGTGAAACACTGTAATAACCCGAAATCGCGTTATTATGGCGTTTGAGCACCTCACAGTCACTTTCACTTTCCTCGAGCGGGACTCCACCCTCGTGACAGCTTGAGCGCTTACTTTCAGGTTTTCTTCTCTCAAACGCCACTCCTCACAACTGCCACAGCTCATTACAGGTCCCTCCGTGTGTGACAAATTATTGAGCTACCTATAAATTTTACCTACTTTGGACTATTTTAAAAACGTTTTTCAAAAGTCATTTAGTTAGAAAAAAATAATACTCTTCTTTGCCTTATTTGCCGTTTCCGTCTCAAAGAAAAACAATCAATCTCCACTGCAGTTCAGCAACAGGACTGCTGGTATTTATAAAATGTGACAGTTTACATTTCAAACAAAGAAACTAGTTTTTTAAAGTGCTCTCTCATATTTCTGCTGCAAACTGCACCTCCTAATTTGTGTCCTGAATACAAAAGGATGAATGCCATTCTGATCAACAAGTTATTTTTCTTGGATACATCAAAAATGCTGGCTAAGATTCTTTGCACCAGTAATTATAAAAAATAACAGATAGGCAAGTGTGTGCCTATGAATTTTTTTTTTCACACCTTTGGTGTGTGCTCACTCTCTCTCTTTCTCTCTCTCTCTCCCGAGGTTTATGGGTCATCACACACCTCAGGCGTGAAAAAATATTCATAACACACACTTGCCTATCCATTATTCTCTATGTAACTGTGTGGCCTCTCGAAGGATTACTCTTATCTGCCTCTGTTGACATTTGACCTTGGAGTACTTCACAGCAGCCAGCCGAGTTAAACTGATTTCTTGCATTTAAACCTCAGTTATTTGGACCACCAGGGGGGAGCTCTCAAGCAAGATGGAGCTGTACAGTAAACTTTTAGCTCTATAGAGACAAGAACACATCCTACTGCCATCAGAGCTTCCAGACCTGCTAATCCCATCATTTTTGCAAGTATACTGTGCAGGAATATCTAAAGTGCATTTAATCTGAGTTTGGACCAATTCTGATGAGGATTATAGGAATTATATCAACTGAACAATTACTACCACAGCAGGGCTGCATTGTATTCACTGGGCCTCCCAGGAGAGAGCAGCATGGCTTCACAAAGTGAGACTGAGAAACAAGAGCAGATGGACAGAACAGAACATATGCTTACTAAAATTCTCTTGGATGTTAATGACTATAAACAGCAAACAGCATTGCACACTGAACAGATTGGACAATTACAGCATAAAACTACAAATAGTGAACATCGAAGCCTGAACAGTGAGCAAATGTGCCATGAGCTCCAGAGAACACTTTGAGAGCAGAGCAGGGATTTACAACCAATGCACCTGAAAATTGATGACATGGAAAACAGAGGCAGACGAAGTACTTTGCTTTTCATAGGTCTCCCAGAAAAATCAGAACTTGGGGACTGCATACCTTTCCTACAACATATCCCGCCTGCCATCCTCAAGATCCCTGATGGTCGTTTCGAAATAGAACGTGCACACCACTCACTAGCACCCATGCCTAGACCTGGAAACAATCTGAAACTTATAATTGCCAGGTTTTTACGATTTCAAGATAAGGAATTTATCCTAAAAAAGGCCGGAGAGCTGGGTTCCCTAGAGTGGCAGAACTGTGAAATTATGATTTTTCCTGATTACTCAAAAGATCTGACTGCCCGCCGGAGAGCTTTTACAGAGTCAAGACATGCTCTCCACCGGCCTGGGGTAGGTTTTTCCCTTAGACACCTTGCAGTGCTCAGAATAATGCACAACAGGATGGCTCTGCTGTTCAGTACCCCTGAATCAGCTATGGCTTATATATCTAAAACTTGGCCGAAAGCTACTACCGCCACCAGGGCATGACCCAGACAAACTGAAGTACCCATCACATATCCAGAGGACATGGAAGTAACTCGGGACTCAACTCCGGAATGCCAGACTGCACAAACTCCCTGCCAGCTACAGGCCACTATTGAAGACCTTTGGATGATGCCCCTGAAAAGTAAGAGGAGGATAAAACACTCAGAGGCTCGGTGAAGCTCCCAATGCAGAGAAAGGTCCCAGAGCAGCAGTCATAGTGGCCACTCCGAACTCCATGCTGAAACACACCTATCGGTGGTAACCAAAAATCAATATACCCCTCTTCAAGTGGTATCGGACAGTGAAGACTATCATAACGCTCCCACACCAC
The DNA here is from genome assembly GCA_016271365.2 of Neoceratodus forsteri. Lineage (NCBI taxonomy): Eukaryota > Metazoa > Chordata > Ceratodontiformes > Ceratodontidae > Neoceratodus > Neoceratodus forsteri. Next base: position 1,878,051,431 of record CM057456.1, read on the forward strand.
CAGATACCCGTAAGAGAGACCCCTTCTTACCAGACTGGGTGACTGGTGCTTCCACAAACAGAAATCAGAAGTGGACCGAGATATTCCTAAGGACTGTAATAACTTGATCTCCCAGACAACAGCTGCCTCAGATGTGGATCTGCTCGAGCAGCACTCCTAGATGAGGCACCATAGTTTTGAAAAATAAGGACACGTATTTCAATCCTCAATATGAGGAGAGTTTTTCAAGGTATTTTGATCAACTGTTACCCTAAATGTAGCTTACTAAGGGCTTAAGAAAATAGGTTTTGTCCAAATGTTGTAGTTGCTAGATACTTCCCATGCTGCTCTCCCAGTAACTGGTTAAACTATAGGTCCCGATCCAAAATATGGAAACTTATAGTTTGTATGGGATGGCTAGTTACCAGTAGATGCGACAGGGGCAAAGGGTATTTGGACAATGCCAGACTTTTGAGGGATATTTATCAGGAAAGTGGGGGCCTAAACTTAGCTATATATTTTGGAGGTATGGAGGCCTATACCCCCCATGTAGAGTGGCACACTCCGTTACAGAAAAGAGCGTCTCCTGTTATGTACCCCCCCAATCTGCATATCCCCAGGACCATGCTGGCTAGGACCGAAATATGCCCTCAGCCTTTATAATAACCCTGAACATTATAACAGAAGCCATGATATTGCTGCATAGCTGATTTTGTGAAAGGGAATCACAGTGCTGTCAGCAATTGAGAAATATGCCCTTCAATATTTGTTTTCCAACCAAGCTGCAGAACTCTGGGGATGATCTATGGAAGATGCGTCCCTGGTTGAAACTATCACACGGTAAGGAAAGCGTATGGATGTGGTGGGTTGCAGCGGGAAGCCCACAAAGGTATGATGGGGCGGATTTTGTTGCCACTACAGAGCCTATGGTGCATCGAGAATAACATCACAGTAACATGGAGGCACTAACGGTGTGTGGCAGGCCCCTGTTATGCAGCATGCATTTGTAGACTCATGCCACAAAAGGGTGTATAATTACAGCCCTTCACCACACAATGCATGCATGTTTGCAGAGCAATCCCCAGTATCGTGATGCTTGTTCATAATGGGATCACCTACAAGTTTTGTGGGGGAGTTCATACCCCGACAGTGTGCAAGCGAACGCACATGCTGTTTCACCCTACACTATTTTAACTCATCAATAAAACAATAGTAGATCCATTCCAAACTTGAAGGTAAATGCACACTGGGAATGGTCACTTCTGGGAAAACTTTGCAGCAAGCTTTGGCTATGTGTCCCAAAAAGTTGTAATCTGCTGCCACCTAATGTCCAAAGTCCGCAACTGCTTCTAAGTGCAAAGTGATGATAGCACACACACAGAATGTTTGAAGTAGGGTGCTTACAGGTGTTATGGGGAGACCTCCCCAGGGAAGGACTCAGCTAACACATTTAAATGGTACAAACTTCTTTAACTGTACCTGGTTGACTCTAGTTTAAATACTTTAGCTTTGCATTGATGTTATATTGTTCTTGTCATCTATATAGCACCTTCCAAGCCCTCTTGTTACTGATTTAGGTACGAATAAAGTGTATCGTGACTGCCACTGAGGGGAAAGGACATTTGGCGGCAGAGGACATCAGATCCATGAGTGTTTGAATGTGGTCTGAGCTTAGTCTGCCCTTGATAAACCCTGCCTGTACAGGGTGGATCAGTTGAGGTAGTAGGTTTTCTAATCTTGTTGCAAGCACCTTTGCATATATTTTGCAATCTGCAGTCATTAGCAAAATGGGCCTGTAACTTGCTGGGTATTGGGGGTCTTTACCAGGTTTAGGTAGTACTGTAATTGTGGCTACTGACATGGAGGGAAGGAAGGTTTTGGATTTGGGCAGGTCTGTGAAAAGGCATTCAAGTATAGGGCAGATTTGTAGAATTAGGAGTTGGTAAAGGTCAATAGGTATCCCGTCATTCCTTGGTGCTTTTTTTGGTTTTAATCTTTTTATTGCAGTTTCTATTTCTGAGGTTGTGATTGGTTTGTCCAGGGTTGAGCTCTGAGTTTGGGTTAACTTAGGCAGGGTGAGTTTGTCCAAAAAGTCTGCTATTTGTTGGGAGGATGGAGTTGTAGAAGTAGTATATAGAGTTTGGTAAAAATCTGCCATAGTGGCATTTATTTCTTCAGGATCAGTACTTTTTGTGCCATTCTTAAAGCTTAGTGAGTCAATATGCCTTTCTAATTTTGTTTGTTTAGCCTGTAGGCTAGTAGCTTACTGTTTTATTCTCCACTCTCCCAATATTTATGTTTAAGACGTAGAATGACTAGTTCAGCTTTTCTTGCAGAAAGCGTATTTATTTCTTGCCTAAGTGCCACAATCTCTGTTTGTAGGGGGTGATTTTTTTACTAGACTGGATGGGGTGGCTTTTAATAAAGATTTGTTATGCTTAAGAGTGCCTTCTAGATCTTTCATGTGTTTCTCCATCTCTTTCTGTCTTTTGGCTGCATAGCCTATTATCTCACCTCTAATCGTGGCCTTAAATGCTTCCCACAAGGTGGTTGTGGTGGTGGATTGTTAAAGAAATACTGCTGGGTAACCTCCTGGATCCATGGCTTAAAGCCGGGGTCCAAAAGCAAAGTGGGGTCAGGTCTCCAGTTTGTGGATTTTTGTGGGGTACTTCCCATTAGGAGGTCTAATTGCACAGGGACGTGATTGGATATTATGATTGGCAGGATGTTAACTGCCATTACAATAGGGGTGAGGTCAGGGGAGGTGAACCACATGTCTATGCGACTTAAGGATCTAGAGACAGGGGACTGAAAGGTATAGTCTTTTATCCTTGGACGATGTTGTCTCCATATGTCCGTAAGAACTTGCTCTTGCATCCAGAGCAGTGCGGTGTGTAGGGCCTGGGTATGGGGTTCTACCTTGCAAGGACTGCGATCCATATTAGGGTCTAATGTCAGATTAAAATCACCCTCAGTGAGTGTGGGACTATGTTGATTCACTGTGGTGTGCAGTTGAGTGGCTAAGGAGTAAAAGAACTGCGGGGAATCTTCATTAGGTGCATATATATTCAGTATGGCCAGAGGGCCTTGTGGAGTGCTGAATTGGGCTAATACCCATCTTCCATCTGAGTCATGCTGTAACTTTTGGAGAGTCCAGTGCAAATTCTTGTGGATTAATATAGAAACCCCTCTATTTTTTGTGTTGGCCACACTATGTACCTCTATACCCCGCTATCCCCTTCTTAGTTTTTGGGCTTCCCTCTTCGTGATCTTGGTTTATTGCAGTAGTACCAATTGGGATTTTAATTTCTGCAGGTGTGTCAGCACCTGTTTCTGTTTGATGGGGGAGTTCAATCCCCGCAGATTCTAGCTATGACAGATAACTTCTGCCATGTTTCACTATTGATTGGAATGCATTTTTTAATGAAAGTTTTTCCTTATACTGTTGTCGGTGCTGACATTTGCTACAGATCGGTATTAATAGAATAGTGATTAGGGTAGGTGGAGCACCATATGCCATTCTTTTAACAGGTCTCACTTCAAGTGCAACATACATAGTACTGAAACAAATTAATAAAAACTGATACCTATTAACCATAATAGTAATACCAGTCATTAGCCTAAATACTAATGACAGCTGGTTGGTAACTGCTGTACTTTTGCCAAGATTAGGGGAGCAGCTGGGTAATTATTAGGCTAGGCTTCCCCCTATCTCAGAGTGAGGGTTAAAAAGAGAGGGAGTGGGTATGGTATGCATGGTAACAGACCTGGCTGCCCCCGCATTTGAAAAAGCCTTCATTAACCTCCATTCTTATTCCCTAGGGTGCTTTATTGACTCACTCACCAGACCACCCAGCCCATCCTTCCTGAGAGACTTGCTTACCCCATCTCACGCGTCCGCTCGCTCAGGTCCTCATCTGTCCCCATGCTATCAGTCCGGTCGTGCTCTACAAAAATGGAGGAACAGGTCTTCGCATATTTTGCCCCTAAATTCTGGAACTCACTCCCCGGTTAAGTACTCCCCCCTCCTCCTCTCCTTTAAGCGTTCGCTGTTCTCTCACCTCTGTGCACTAGGAAACTGCAACTGCAATTACCTGTGAGTCCCCTCCCTATTTTTCCTGTTTTCGTAGATGTCTAGGCATTACCTATCTTGGTGTATCTAGATTTTGTTATAGCATAATGTGTACTGTTTAGTATTTATAGCATATGTGTCCTCCCAGACTGTAGAGACTGAATCTATTTTTGTTACTGTTTTTGTCCTGATGTCATCACTGTATTCTTTTTGTTGTACTCTCCCGGGTCATGCCTGAAAATAGGCAGGACTGTTGCCTAGTGCACTTAACCGGTTACCAAAAGCTAATAAATAAATAAATTATGATTGAGTGGGAATTCCTATACGCAATCCTGGCACATTTGGGCATATGTCCATACTATATATCTGCCCTGCAAGCTATGTACTCGGCCCTGAAAGCACACATTTTAACTAATTCAGACTTATCAACCCCCATTTCAGTATCAAGAGGCACAAGGCATGGATGCCATTATCCCCTTCATTGCTTGTCCTGGCCATCAAGCCACATGCATCAGCAATATGACAGCACTCTAAAATTAAAGGTATACTTATTAATGACCAAGCGTATAAAACTCTACTTTATGCAGGCAACCTGTTAGTTCTCTTAGACCAAGCTGAGTAATCCCCCCCCCCCACACTGGAAACTCTAAACAACTTCTCAGACCTCTCTGGCCTCAGAATTAACCATATTAAATCAGAAATCCTTCCACTGAACAAAACAGTCACTCAACAACAATTCTCATTTTGCCCCTTACAGTGGATCCCGGGGTGTATAACCTACCTAGGCATAAAAATAACCCCAAAAATCCCAAACATGTGTGACCTGAACTTCCAAAACCTATTACCAAAAATCAGACTCGAACCAGATAGATGGAAATCACTACAGTTATCCATAGTAGGCAAAGTGGAAGTGATCAAAATGATCACAGCCCAAAAAATCTTTCACTTGATCTCCCATATACCTACCCAAATGCCAAATAAATAGTGCGACCAAATAGATTCCCTAATTAGCAAATTTCTATGGACCGGGCAGAAAGCAAGCTATAATAAAAATAAACTAAGAACCCGCTGGAAGGTAGGGGGCTAGAACCTCCCATGGTTCAAAGGATATTGGTGGGCATTCCACAATGCACAGTCCTTAAGGTGGCTTCCATTGGACAGCCACTCCCCTCCCCTATGGACTCACATTGAGATAGCAATGTGTGACCAGATAAACCCTATTTCCTATCTCAATACCACTCCTCATTCCCCTCCTCACACTCCAGTAACAGTGAAGACATCATTCTCGGCCTGGCATTAGACTAGTAAATGGCTACGTGTACCCCTAGAACACATCCTCTCCACCCCATTATGGCAGAACAACAATATAAAGATAGAAGGGAAGCCAGTATACTGGCGAGAATGGGCTGCTAAGGGCATATAAACCATTTCTGACTTGTTAGCCCCACATACCACCACATTGGACTCTTCAATCACTTAAAACTTGCTATGGCCTCCCCAACTCTGGCTTTTGGAGGTACCTCCGAATCTGCAGCTCACTTGGACAATTATTAATTAAAATGAGCCAGCCTCCCTGTCCTGATGTACCCACCTCACCAGCTGGATGATGGACCAAAACTTTAAAAGGTAGAGCAAGTCTCATATATTCACATATTAGAAAGGCAATCCCCAACCAGACAATTTCATCCAGAACTTATTGGACCACAGCCTTGTAAGTTCCCATCTCTGAGGAGCAATGGCCAAAGTGCTGGCATACAGCCCATGAATCACTTAAAGACCCCAGGAATCGACTTATACAAAATAAAATCCTGCACAGTTGGTACCGGACACCTGAAGGGCTATATAAGGCCAAAATCATCCCCACACACACCTGTGCTGGAGATGCTCTCAACCACACGGAGATCTATCTCACATCCTATGGCATTGCCCATTGATCCAAAAGTTCTGGTCACAAGTAACTAGCCTCATGGCTACTATCATATGAACACTAGTTGCAGCTAACCCTGGCTTCTGGCTCATAGGACTACACAAAGGTCAACCCATTCTTTCAAAGAAACATAGCTCCCTTCTCATTCAATCTAGCATTGTAGCCAAAAGACTTCTGTTACAAAAATGGAGAACCACCAACATTCCAACTATACATGAATACCTTTCCCACCTCTTCCAGCTAGTCACATATGATAAGTTCTCTTGCATATCCAATAACACACTGCGGATTCATATGAGTATTTGGGAACCCCTTTATCAATACCTAAACAAGATGACTCCTCACAGGGCCACACAGGCAACCTTCCCCGGCAGGGCATAGGTTAAGACAGCCCATGCCCAGGTACCACTAAGGTTGTTTCAGGGATTAGATATAGGTTAAGAGCTGCCATATTATCGCACCCCACAAAATTCTTCAATTGCAAAGGATAATAGACAATTGCATATACCAAGTGTTTTTCTTTTCTTATCCCTTTTTTCTTATCTTTTATTGTCTATTTGTTTATGGATAACAACAGCCTTGGACAAGTGCCTTCTGCTACACAATTGACTTATCACTGTCCCTACTGGCAATAATTTCTCTATACCCAACCAATGTGCACTGTGTCAGGCCTCTAACCCTACTTGCCTATGACAGTTCTTGAGTAAGTATCGGCATATAAATACTTAATAAGGCAGTTAAAGCTATAGAATATCCTTTCTGTTGATATACTGCCTTACTCTACAGACAGTTGATAGGCAGGTCACGCTCAGAATACCCAAATTATACCCTTTCCCTAACAACCTGACCAAAGCACAAAGGTGCCTATAAGGGCGAGGATGCCAGGATAGAGCTCCTATCCAGCAGGGTAGATGAACAGATTTAAGTCTGAAAGGTGCTCAAATAGATACAGGTTATGAACCCTGGGTAATTTTTTTATTGTGATTGATATGCCGATAAGTAGGTACAGCATGTAGATAATTCTTTACAGTAATGATAGGCCTCAGTCGCTCCTGCCTTGCATGTAACAAGCTGGCAACACAAATGTAATACAACGGTTTTGTTTTTATTTATTGAGCTGTATGTCGTATGTTTCTGTTTGAAAACTCAATAAAATTATTAACTTCACTAAAAAAGGTATTTTAAACTAATGAGATTTCTTTCAGTTTTTTTTGTATGATCTTGGTGTTAATTGAATGTGTTTTTACAAACACTGAGGAAGGACTTGGTTGTCCAAAAATTTAAGCACTGTTTTCTTTTGTTACATTTATGTTGGACCAATAAAATGTATCAAACCATTTGTTCCTGAATGGGATTTCCAGTAATTTATCTGGATTTATCTAGATATTTACTGGGATGTATCACTGGCTACCACTGTACACTATTCGCATGCCCAGAGTACAGGATGGGTAATGTCCATACCGTGTATTAGACATACATTGTGGACTACCTAGGTTATTTGTGGTTGTGTACAGTGGTTGTACATGGTTCAGGAAAGACAATCTGCTTACAGGATAGTGTGCCAGCTTTGTGCACCTACAGTATGTGTTTCTTTGGGCAAGATTTTCAAAACAGATCCATCAAAGATCTATCTGCCCATATTTTCAAAAGAGTGCAGTCATTCACAATGTTACACTATCTATTAAATGGTCCAGCAGCATCATATGTTCAGATGCAGCTGCATCTAAAAACATGGAATTTGTGAAAAAAACTGATGCATGCACCATTTTATTGATACAAACTGCCTCATATCATGGAAATTGCCACAAAAACTTGGGGTCCTTTGAAAATAGCACACCCAATGTTGGGTGCTATCAGGCAGATGCAAGCGTAAGGGTGAATAACCCTTTGCATCGGCATCCACCCCTTTTTTTATTTACTATATTATACTTTTCCTCCTGGACTCCAGCTGGCTCCTTCAGCACTACCACTCCATCCAGCCCTGTCACCCACATTCCCTGGGACTTGCTGTTTCTCCTATGTTCCCTCATGATGACCCCCTCAAGGGAAGGGATGCCTGGGGGGGGGGGCATTCCTGTTATCCCAGGCAGAATTTAAGCATCAGTGAGGGAAAATTAGCCCAGTCAGCAGTGTGGAACTTGCAGTGGAGCAGTGGAGTGTCAGATGGCATCCCATGTGGTCAGGGATTTCCCTGTTTTTCTCATCCCCAACCCTCGGGCATGGGTGGAATGACCTGACATTATAACATCAGAGTGCCAATGCTCCCCTCCCTGACTGCTGCTTCCTCGCATGCACTGCCACCCATGGTCAACCAGGTGGCAGTGTAACAGTGGGAGAACAGGAACCCTCCTCCTCAAGAAGGCAAGCATCCATGGGACTCTTGGCCATCCTCCTCCCGCCTAACCCCCAGCAACCCGGGCTTATTCTTGAACCCAGGTCACTAGCATCACAAGCAGTAGTTCTACCACTGTGCCAGTGGGCCAGCCTTCACCCACCCCTTTTGAAAATCTGGGCCCTTGTGTTCCAGGTCAGATACCCATGCACATTCAGGTACTCTAACCATCTGTTCATTGGAGCAGTGAAGGGTGACTTTCCCCTACGAGTCCTTGTAGTTGCTGCTACGCCTATCATTTCCTAAGGAGCTTTCCACCACATAAGTCTAACTTATAGCAGTATTAAGGGAACAAGGCAAACCCTGTTTATGTATATACAACAATTATCCACAACTGGGCTCTGAAGAGTAAAAAACTTTGTTTTTGCATGCTTGGAATATTACAGCAGGGATAGAAAATCAGAAATTTGTCACCTCGAGATTTATATTTCCCTGAGTGTGCAGTTAGCCATTAGGCAGTTACACAAGCTGAGGGCAACATTACTATAGAATCAGTCAATCATACTGTACAACTTCACAACTAAAACACAGAACCAAAGGTGAGAAATGTTAATAAATATCAACTGGTGTCAAAACAGAAGAGCCATGACAAGGCTTGTTCCAGAACAGCAATCTGCACCAATTCTCTTTACAGTCCCTCCCAGCAGTCACTGAAACAGTCATCAGAAACAGGTGAAAATATAAACAGACAATGAGTGTATTTAGGATCCATCAACACAGATGCTGAGATCACCACTCCCTTGCAGCTTCCTTCTCTTATTTCTCTTGACATGGTACGGTGATGTCATGACAACAGGATGCAAGCTGCCACAGTCTGAGGCAGGCAGGGACATGCCATACTCATAACTGAAAAAAAATATTGAAAACTCTGGCTTCTGAGTTCTAATGCTGCAGATAGCTGAACTGTGAATACACATCATGTATGCAAGCCTGTGCCTCCTTCATATTATTCATTATCAAACTTACCATTTGAACAAGAATAGAAACTGTGGAGAATATTGCAACATGCACTGTAGAGATTATAATGTAAAAATAGCCTTAACAGAGAACCTCCAAGCCATTTTTTCGTATACAGTAGAAGTTCTAGTTTGGTTACTGCTCCACCTTTCTTGGTGTTTCAGTAATTCCATTAAGTGTCTGATTTATACACTAGTGGTTACTATTTTAGGACTCTGTGATTCAGTTTATGTCCCTCATAAACTCATCGGGCCCTATGTACAATGCAATCCTGGCCCTACAAATACATGGTGCATTGGGCCAGGATATGCACATCCCAATTGTCTGACAGACAACCACAGATGCTCTAATGGTGTGCACCAACTGCACATCCCTGCCTGGGGCCATGCACACCAGCTCCCACACAGCTGCATGTCTGGTCCAGGCATGGTCCATTGGAACCTTACAGTCTAGCCCAGGTCTGTCCCCTGGCTGGCAATGCCTCATGCGTGGACCTATGTGGCCGCACATTCAGCTGGGAAGATGTCATGCATAGCCCACAGTGGCTGTATATGTGCTGCATGGCTATGCAGCCTGGTGTGTGCTCCTGCCAGCATATACAGGGTCCAGTAGTGCATAGGACCCTCACATTGTTCTCACAATGCATCTGTGTACTATTATAGAATTCTGTGGTTGGAAGTGGCATAAACTACTGTATAGTATAAATACTGCATGCCCATTTTATTTTCACTGTATTTGCGGTTTTCAAAAATCCACAAATATAACAGGAACAAGAAATGTTTGGAGATATCATATTGAAAATACAGTATTGCAGTTGACATTGGCCTTTCCCATTCAAAAACCTTCCTTGTTCCCTCATCTGTATATCTCTCTGTAATCCATATATCCCTCATCAGTTAGATGAGCAGCCAGCAGGATGAGCAGTGATTATTATTTAGTTTACTTTTTAGAATAAAACTGAACTGTACCTTTGCCCTTTCAGCCAACAGTTACCCATTCCTGCACAGACTCCTTCTGAGTGCATACACAGCAAAGCTATTCTTACACCGAGTGGTTAGTATGACGCAAGGACCTTGAGACTGAAGCTCGAGAGGTCCCTTTGATGTCATAATGACCACTAGGTGTGAGAAGAGCGATGTTGTGTTTTTGGGTTATAATACACTATTCTATATACTGTAGTGTATGGTCCCCAAAAAACACAAAAGTGCCTATTTTTTTTTTCCCAAGCATCAGCCTCTGCCATCTGTGACACTCACTTCTCGACCATCCACCTGTCTCTGCCAACTCGCTCATGTGCTGCTTCAACTGCCACTAGCCCTATCAACAGCGCTGATGGGGTTGCTTATGTTGTGACATTAATACTAAAGCAGAACAAAAAGTCATTCTGTGAATGACTGTCACTGCTTTGGCAAAATGACTTTATACGGTGTCTGAATCTCCATGCACAGTCACATTCGACCATACACTATAAAGTACTTTAAAACAGCAGCAACAACAACAAAAACATATAGCAAGCTTTCGCTCATTTCCATTTTAGGCATATGATGTTTAGCATTCGGTGGCCACGTGCTCAGTCAGCATCCTCAGTGTCATTGCCCTCCTCTGTATCATTGGCGAAGCCTGAGGTCGTAGCAATCACCTGTATTGCTTTGGAAATTCAGTTGAGGAAAGCAGCTTTCAGCTGTAGTAGATATGTTGGTGTTTTCCTAACTGCTTTCATTCCCTTTCTCCTGCTGAAGCCATATGGCTCAGCCAGGACCACTTGTGGTACAAATTCAAACACCTGCCATTCTCAAGGAGCATTTCAGATGCATTAGCTTTTACAATCCCGTGTGCTGCAGCTTGTACAACCTCGGCATTTACAACTGCTCCCTCGCAACACAAACTGCATTAGTTGCTCCTCTAAATCAGTCATTAGTAAGGTCAGTCTTCATTTTGGTTTCCTGGGTAGCAGAAATGGTAGCTTATTAGATCTGGTGTCTTTTTCAACTGGGCATGGTAATCTACCTTAGTAACTTGAATTTTCTTATAGTGCTTTCACTTATGGCATTATGATTTTTTGAACTGTGCTGCCATACTACTGCCATTACTCTATGCTCAGTGCATAGTGACCGAGTTTCAAATCTGGTCTCAGCACTGTAGGTGTTATAGGAGGATGAGCATCTTTTTGTGGTGGTGGTGTAGATGCCAACTTCTTTACAATGGCTGTTGCTACATCACTATCAATGTTAAAGCTTGCAACAAGATTGTCAGAGCTAACATCACTAACATCAACAGAGTATTCACGTTTAAATTTGGAATTACGAAATACATTTTTTCCTAAAGTGGTTAGGAGAGTCAGAGGCTCCTTGAATAAATGGATTACAGCCCCCTTGTTACATTTAATGAAATTGAGAGATGCTGCCTGGAAATTGTATAAGGTAACTAAATTAATGAGAGAGTTTAATAGTTATAGGAAGCTTAGAAATGAATGTAAAATAAAAGTTAGGCAAAGTAAATCTAGTTATTTTCAGAACTTACAAACTTCTAGTTTAAATAACGCAAAAAGGTTTTGGTCTTCTGTAAATGCTTTAATTAATCCATCTCGGAAAGAATCTATTGGGGCTTTCAGTAAGGATGGTCAAGTGATTTCTGATGTTCAGGTTATTTGTGATTCTTTTTTGGATACATTTTTTGATTTGTCTAGGTATACACAGGCCTTTACTCAGGATCTGTGTATAGATAAACAATCTCATGTTATTTCTGAATCTGGTTCTTTTTATTTTTCATTTATTGAACCATATCAGGTTTACAATCTCTTGAAACATATGCCAATTTGTTCAAGTGCATGTGAACTTGAAACTAGGTTCTTAAAATTGATCTCTGAATATATTACTTATCCACTTACTTCTATTTTCAATTAATCTTTGCTTACTGGATGTTTCCCTGATGAATGGAAACAGACAGTAATCAAACCCATTTATAAATCAGGTGATAGAATGGATATGGACAATTATAGTCGTATTTCCCTTTTGCCACCTTTGGGTAAGATCTTTGAGAGACTTGTGAATGAGCAGTTTTCTGCCTATTTGCAAGATAATGGTCTTAGGACTCCTGATCAGCATTGGGTTTCAAACATTCCATGGGACGGGGACGGCCTTGGCCAGGTTCACGAGCCACAACAGTGTTGCTATGGATGAGGGCTTGCTCACTGGTGCTGTATTCGTGGACCTGTCCAAGGCCTTTGATTTAGTAAGTCATCCCTTGCTGAACAGGACGCTCCAAAGTTATGGTATGATGGAGATTGCTATTGAGTGGTTTCATACTTATTTGTCTAATCGACCACTTAGAGTAGGACTAAATTAAGCATTTTCCTCTAGTAAATTCTTATTACAGGGGGTGCCCCAGGGATCCGTTCTGGGCCCCCTTTTGTTTACTGTGTTTGTAGATGTTGTTCCATCCTTATTGAATGACACATATTGTCTGATTTATGCAGATTACATTATTTTGTACAAAAGTTCAATTTCAGTGGAACTTATAAATAAGTCTTTAAATAAGGATTTTGCTATACTTAGTAGGTGGTTAAATTGGAATTGTTTGGCATGAAATAACACAAAAACTAAATGTATGCTTTTTGGATCTAGAATTAGACTTACTAAATCTCAGAATTTGTCCATCTCTGATTCATTGGGTAATGGGATGGAGCAGGTAAAACAATTTAAATATCTTGGAGTCCTGTTGGACCAATATTTAAACATGTAAATTTATTTCTCGCCAAATAAATCAGAGATTAGGTGTCCTATTCAAGTTTGAATCATTGTTGACTTTACCAGCAAGGCGTGCAATAGCTGAGGGTGTATTATTACCTCAGTTAAATTATAATACATTTCTTTTTTCTAATTTGTCTAATAGAGAGTTATCTCTTCTTACTAATGTGTTTCATGGTATTTGTAGATTTACTTTTAAGTTGCCCTATTCTACACATCATTGTGAACTGTATAGACTATCTGCCTAGCTTCCACCTAGGCTGGGTTGTTTATACAGTTTATGCTCATTAACGGATAAAGTTCTCGGTCAAGGTATAGATTTTCCATTGTATTCATTATTACATATTAAAATAAATTCACGGGAACTTCGTTCAGATTACCAAGTTAAATTAAATGTCCCCAAGACCAAGACTAAAATGGGTGATGGTTCTTTTTCTTATTCTGCTGCTAAAAATTGGAATGAGTTTCCTTTTGTTTTATATGAGAATGTTTGTCATCAAACTTTTAAAATTAGGTTAAGAAATTATTTTCTTGATAAATTGCATTGTTGTTGTTTTCAATGAGTATTTTTTATTATATATTCTTTATTTATTATTGTAGTGAAATTGTGTGATGTATGTCTTAAAATGTTGTAATTGTATTGTGATGTGAGTTTTGTTAATTGTAAACATTTTGACTGTATATGTATTCGGTCCCCGGGTTGTACATGAAAATGGGCCTTGGCTCATTGTACTTACCCGGTAAACAAAGGTTTAAAATAAAATAAAATAAAATAACAGACTTTTTCTGTATCCAACTTAGAATACATACTGCAGCAGTCAACAGCAGTTGTCACACAGATCCTGTTAGAACAGTGAGAGTTCTGTGGTGATGACAGTGCTCAGCTGTGCTTTATTAACTTGGTGGCAAGTAGGAGAACTGCAGGCAACTCACCTACTCTGCAGCTGACTGTCAAGAAGTGAATTGAAAAAGGCATGAAAACACTGATCATGTGAAATAAAGCGGACCCCAGTTTAAGGTGTTATATATAATACAGTTTCAAATTGGCATTAACCACCTGTTCAAATCAACCCCCACCCCCACTGAGTTAACAAGAAGGTCAGTTAAATGAAACAATGTTGTAAACTGGAACCAATGTTTAAAACACAGCTTCTACATGAGAAGCTAACTGTAAGCACCCTTCTCCTGTTTAGGGGACTTTCCTGTGGTGATACTTGGCTCTGGAGTAGGAGAGGCACAACAGGAATTCAACCAGCTCAAGGACACCAGGTATAAAGAAGACATAAGCTGATCGGTAAGGCTAGATGGTTACAACCTCTTCAGGACTGAGACAAAAGGTCAGAAAGGTTGAGCAATTGCCTTCCATATAAAGGAAGGGATTGAAACAAGAAAGAAAAAGGGAGTGGGATAGGATGGGAACCCTAAAGAAAGTCTGTGACTAAAAATTAGATACACAGGAAGCAAAAACACAATTCTGGGATATGCTACAGACCTCCACAGCAGAGAATGATTTGGAAGTGACAAATGAAATTAATAGGGCAACTATTATGTGTTCTATGGTTCCCATAGGGGATTTCAACTACTTTTGACTGACTTGGAAAGAAAGTGCCCAAGGGAAAGCAGGGAGGAATTTCTTGTCAGTCATTATTGCTTACTTCTCAGCATGTCAGACATGGCTTCAATGCCTGGGTCAACAAATTCTAGCAGTTTGGACATGATTTCCTCCAGTTAATACTTCACTGGGCCTATCACAAGCGGTTGCTTCTGCGACCCATTACCATGGCCATACCTTGGACATATTTGGTGAATTTTGCATGGAGAAAACAGTGAGACACAGCACTGCACAGTTAAAACAGTGTAGGTGAAAACAGCTACAGTGAAATATAGCATGGAAAATATAATACTATACCTGTATCTGTTTTCCCTTTTCACTGTTTGTTGTGTCCTTGAGGATGTCTATATATATTTTGGGGGATGGTGAGGGTAAAAGGTTTTATACCGCACTGTTTTCTCCACACTAAATTCACAGTAAACCCACCTTGGACTTGATATTCTCACCGGAGCTTGAGGTCACTGACCTCAGAATTGATCGGGTCATTTGGTTTAATCATTGCGAGGTGGAGTTCTTGTTTGGGGTCCCCCGATAGTCCCTCTCCTGTTGAGATGGTCCACCATCACCCATTAAGAGGATTGTCCTCAGAAGGACTTTTGGCAGTGGTAGACTTTTCTGGTGTGAGTACTGCAAGTGCGGTTGGCATGAGTGAGAAGGTGATGGCCTATAATAGGGCTATCACCAAGGCACTGGATGTCATTGCACCAATCCATACATGACCAAGATCTTCTCACTTGAGACCCCCATAGTTTGACGGGGCTCTCAAGGAGATGAAGACCAAGGGTCAAAAGTTGGAGCATTGCTGTCAGAGGACATGGTCCGAGGAGGACAAATTGGCTTTGAGAGTTCACTATGGTGACTATCAAAGGGCAATCAACCATAAGAAGGCAGAGTTCCTGTCCAGGGATACTGCCGCTGGGAGAAGCAGACCAGCTCAGCTCTTTCAGACTGTGGACAGGCTACTTCATCATGTCCGTCTACAGCCAAAAAGAGCATTTTCAGTCACATTATGCAAAGAATTTGCTCAGTTCTTCTTAGAGAGAGTGTCCTCTGTTCGGTCCAGGATCTCCTCAATGGGACAAGATCAGCCCCGCAGTGGTAGACCTTGCATAAACAGACACTTCTGTAGTCTGGGGGAGTTTTGGCTAGTGGGGGTGGCTGAGGTCACTGAGGTAATCTCAAAGCTGCAGCCCACCTTTTGTGAACTAGACCCAAGCCCGCCTCATCTCCTACTGGGATGCGCCAAGTCCATTGGTCCAGTATTCATCGAGATAGTCCACTGTTCACTCTCAAAGAGGTTCTTTCCTGATGCCTTAAAAGAGGTGCTGGTGAAGCCCCTTCTGAAGAAACCATTACTTGACCCTGATGTCTTGGCAAATTATTGACCTCTCTCCAACCTCCCATTCTTGGGTAAGGTTGTTGAGAAAGTGGTGGCTCTGCAGCTTGAGGCACACCTTGTGGCCTTTGACATCTACAAGACATTCCAGTCTGGATTTAGGGCTAGGCATAGCACTGAGACGGTGTTGGTCAGGATGCAAAATGACATCCTCAGGATGAGGGATAGAGGAGACTGGTCAATTCTCATTCTCTTGGATCTCTCCTTAGCATCTGACTCCATGGACCACATTGTGTTTCTGGATCACCTTAGAGAGTCTGGTGGACTTGCCAGTGCTGTCATCAACTGGTTTAAGTTCTTTTGTCACCTCATGGCCCGGACTACTGCATCGCTCTATACTTCGGGGTCAGTGGAGAGAATCTCCATCGGCTGCAGCTGGTGCAGAACACAGTGGCCAGGTTGCTGATTGGCCTGCAGAGGCCCTGTCATGTGACCCCAGTCCTGCTGGATCTGCACTGTCTGCCTATCAGATGGAGGATCATCTTCAAGGTGGACTTGATCACCTATAAGGCCCTATACGGCTTGGGTCCAAGCTACCTGAGTACCCTCCTGACCCCTACCCTTCTGGTGCACTCCCTTTTCTCCTCCACAGAGGGCCTCCTAGCAGTTCTGAGGGCCACACTGAAAACCTCTGGGGACTGCACATTTGAGGCAGCCAGCCCGGTCTTCTGGAACTCGCTCCCCAGATCCCTGAGGGAGGCCTTTAAGAGGGGTCTGAAGGACCATCTTTTTAAGGAAGCCCTTTTCGGTTAACTTCAGCTGATTTTAATTGTTACTTATTTATTGTTATTTATTTATTATGAATTTTAACTTATTATCTGTTTAATGATTTTGTATGTACTTTTTTGTCTATTCCTGCCATGTCTTACTCCAGTTGCACAGTGCCCAGAGTGCCTGGGAGTGGGCATCATAAAAATAAATGTCTGCTTACTTACTATACTTTACTTACATGAGCATGAAGGGATGTGGTTCCTGATCTGCTGCTGAATCATGGGGATGACATTGTTGGGGCAGTGAAGGTTGGGGGGGAAGGGCAGTGACTATAATATGTATTTATTTACAATTTTTGACCAGGAAAGGCACACTAAGTTGTGGTAGCTTGTTTCCAGGTGTGTACAGGGGTGGGTTACATGGACATTCTTTATTGATGGGTGAATGTTGGCCATGACACCCAGGAAACTCTCCTGTTTTTCATCGTAAGTGCCATGGGATCCTTTACTTCCACCTGTACAGTGACCAGAGTTGGGTAGAAGGGACTTTGGTTTAATGTCTCATCAGAAGGATGGATTTAGGGTGGCAAATTGCAGCTAGCTCACCAAAATAATACCAGGTCACTATACTTTAATAGAACTGATTTTGATAAGCTAATGGAGACTGATTTTGATAAGCTAAGGGAGATGGCTGAGGATAAACTGGCAAAACAAAGTTAAGTGGGAGTGTTAATGCAAAGTGTGAAGCCTTGAAGCAAAATACAATGGAGGCAACAACTACATGTCTTCCCATGGACAACAAGGGCATGAGAGCTAGGTGGAGGCCTCCACAGTTGTCCAAAGAACTTCTGTGCAAGTTAAGAGATTACCAGATGGTATATGATAAGAGGAATGATTCTGCTGGCAGTGAGAGAACTAGAAGCTAAGGTTACAAAAGGAACGCAGAGCCAAGATTACCCAAGTCAAACCTGGTCTGTGTTACATAGGAAAATCTGCACTGCTGTGCAGAGCAGTGCCACCTTGTAGAAAAAACAGTACAATACAATTTACATTTATCTGTCATGTCAACGAGTTGGTTTAGCATCATATTTTAAAGTTCGCAGTGCATTGGTAACACATATTGTGTTGTCTTTCAACACTTAACTGGATGAAGAGCAACTTTCTTAAAATGTTTTGGCAACTCAGCTCGAATATATTTGTAGTTCTGTCACTATGCAATGTAAAACTGAGTTACAACTCTCAGGCAGCAGGTTTTGTAAAGCTTTATACTGGATCCAGCAACACAAGCAACTTTTTGAGAAATGGTAAATTATACAATGGCAAGAAAGAATGCTGGCTTCTGATTGGCCAGTCTGGGAGTGGACCCATGATGTCATCCCAGTGTAACATCACGGGTCTAGTCCCAGCATGCAGAAGACAGTGCCAAATGTGAAAATGAATCAATCCATGAGCATAATCAGCTGCTCCACTGCCTTCCTTGACGGACACCTTGATCATCACTTCATGGTCTGCCACTACTTTCCGTGTAATAAAACCACAAAATAAAGACAGTAAAATAACACACAATCCCTGTTCAGTCAGTCTTACACTCATTCACCAGATTTAAACATGAATTAAAAAAAGATAGTGAAGCCCTCCACGCAATCAGCTTCACTGCCCTCCCCCACATCGGCAGCTGAGTTTACTGTCTCCCACTCAGCATCGCATCAACTGCATTATAGATAGACCAGCAGTTTTTATTTTTCTTTGTTTTTGTTTAATTCCATTTCAGAGAGGCTTCACCTGTTAACAGTCTGACCACATGCTCATGGTCTCTGCTGTGAAATGAGCAGCTGTGGCATTTCATTGACCTGCTACATCCCACAACTGTAAGGGAGTACTTAGCAGAAAGGATCATCCCCCCATGTCCTCTGAGAACGAAAATAAAAAAACAAAAAAATTAACATTCCCCATTGATGAGTAGTGTTGACATCTCCTACCTCTGTGACACACAAAGTTCACTCATTGCAATTAAAATCACCAAGAAGGCTTTTGCTTAGTTGTCTTAGTCCCATGGTAGGTAGCAGGACAGGAAAGATTTCTATCAGAAAAACTCAACTAAGCAGAGAGCTGAGGGGAGCACAGGGGCAGAAGATGACAAACAGACAAAGAGGGGCTAAAGAAGACACCTAATGGTAAACAACAGCAGCACCTAGTGGAGAAAGAAAGAAACAGGAACTTTTTTTGTAAAAACAAGTATGCTTCCACTCTCCAAAATATACTGTAAAACTCTCAGAATTTTCTTTTTTCTTCTAACTAGTTTTAATTATAATGAGCCATTGTATAATAGCAATAATGCACTCCAGGATATGTGTTGTGCTGGGATAACATCACTTCTCTGTGTTGGATGCACTCGGCCTGCGGCCTCGTACCCAACCACCTGAGGCATGACATTATCCCAGAACAACCCACACCATGTCCTGCATTATTGCTTATGCAATCAGTGATAGAACTAGTCTCACAAACTAGTGGCCAGTCTCAAACCTCCCCCCGTCTTGAAAGCCCTCGAGAGGACAGTTTACAGACAGTTGACTATCTAGACATGTGCAACCTTCAATGACCACAGCAGCATGGATTCAGGAAGGCACATAGCACAACCACGACCTTGGTTGAATTTAATGGCTATATTCATGATGCTGTTGACCGGGGGCCTTTGGTGGGGGCTACCTTTATTGAGCTCACCAAAGCCTTCGATACAGTTAATCATGAGTTGCTCCTCAGCCAATTGGCCAACATTGGGATATCCGGCATTTCAGTGGACTGGTTCCAGAGTTACATCTCCAATAGAACACAGCAGGTCAAGATACATGATGTTCTATCTGGCCATTGAAATGTCACCACAGGTGTGCCCCAAGGCTCTATATTAGGCCCCCTGCTATTTAACCTGTTTCTGAATAATCTCCCAATGGCTTGCCCATACAAGATCCTTATTTATGCAGACAATGCTGTGCTATACACTTCTCACTCAGCACCAAGAGACTTACAAGAAAGGCTGATTTTGGTGCAGTGGAGGAGTGGTTCCTAAATTCTAAGTTTCTACTCAATTACAAAAAAACCAAGACAATGTTCACCTCCCATCAAAACCAACACAAGTCGTATCCCATCAAAATGCATAACAAGAATGAGTTGCTTGACATGGTCAGTAACTTTAAATACCTCGGGGTCATCTTCAGAGTAGCAACTATTGGTGCCTTCACGCTTAAGCTTCATCAGCACCTTATTGCAGAGGACAACTGTGACTGCTTCATCTAACTTTTGGTGCAAACAAGTGAAGTCTTCGTCAGCATCTCATTATCAAGGACACCTGTGACTGCATCCGCTTACCCCCCCATAGTAATCACCTGCTGCACTTAAACGCACCTCTTGACCCAGGGGGCACCTCCCAACCTCAGCACTTCACTGATCCCCACCCCGCCCCTGCCTACCCCCCACCCACATCTTATGGCACACCCCTCCCTTCCCCTTTCTCCCTCCATTCTATTTAATTTTTTTTATCTTTTTTTTTTCCCTCTGCTATGTCACCTTTGTCTGTTACCTTTTCTGTGTCTGTCTTCTCCAGGGTGTTCGATCTCATGGATGCAGGCATACATTGTACAATGCCTCAGCAGTGTCTACTTATGTGAGCCTTTCTGTAACATACTATACCATCTCTGTATATGTATAAATTGTTGTTCTCTACTATTTTCTGTCCAGCTGACATGGAACCTACAAAAGAGCATCCGCTCACAGGTGTTATCCAAGAACTCAATAAATAAATAAAATAAAATAAAATAAATTCTACACTGCTCTCTCTCATATGGACTACACATAGATCATGTTTCTAAGGCAGCTAGCACCAGAATAGGCCAACTATATCGACACAAACACTGCCTCACTGAGAGTGCAATAAAACTAGCAGTAAAAAGCTCGATCTTGTCAGTCATAGACTATGGTCTTGTCGTCTATCGGGCCAGCACTGTCACTGCCCTTAAGAGAATTAGGGTTGCCCTAAACAAAGCTTGCAGGCTTGTTCTGGGAGCACACCACTTAACTCACACTTGTGAGCTCTACTTGAGCACTGGTTGGCTCAATCTAAACAGCAGGATCCAATACCAGGTTTGTCTGCTAGCAAAAATATTCCTCTCTTGGCCTTGTACCCCCCAGGTGTGCAGAGACTTCTCAGCCATTCCACCAGCCCTAGACAAACCAGGGATACTAGCAAAGCTATCTTTCATATCCCATTTCACTGAACTACTCAAGGGCAGAGAACCTTCGAATATAGGACCCCCTATGGCTAAATTCTCTCAACATGGAACTGATTATGGAGCCTAAACTTGGCCCCTTTAAATCCAAGCTACAAGCTCATCTTATCACACTCAGGATGTGTGATTGGGACTCAGAAACCTAATGGTATTAGGTTTACGCCCTTTACTACTCTAACAAAGCACTTACCTCCTCCCCCATGCACCCTAGAATCCAATCACTCAAAAAAATAACTTGCACTTCTCTTTATCTGACCAACCTTCCCTCATGATCATTCCTACCACTATCTATATCTACAAAACCCTCTGTGAGGCTCCTTCTCCTAATCTCTTGCCTCATACTCATTTCCTAACCTCTTGCCCTTATACCTTAGGACCATCCATATCCCAAAGCCACACCTATCGAAATCCACTGGATGGCTCCTTTTTCCTAACCTCCTACCCCTACACCAACAAAACCCTCTGGGTGACACCTCCTCCTAACCTCTTGATATTCCTAACACCTTGCAACCCATTGAAACCCAACTTCCCCCTATGCTGTTCCCTTCCTCTCCTGGTAAGTCCCCACCTCCTGGGGCCATTTCTTCACTACATAGGAACTTATTGTATGTAGTAACTTTTTGTATCCCTGCAACAATGTACCGGTGAATCAATTCTGCTATAATTGACTGTATTATTCAACTGTTAACTCTCTATTCCTGTAATTGTTTTGGTTTTTGCTAGTTATTGTAATCTGTCTGTACTCCTATAATATGGAACCGTTGCAAATGAGCTGTAAGGCTCAAAGGTGTTAATCTGAGAATTCAATAAATAAATATGCAACTCATGGCTGGGACCAATTTACATGAATTGTACTATAATTAGAGATGCAGCAAAATTTTATTTCACTGGTAAAATTCTGGCAAAATCACCAATTTCTCCAGGCAAAACATTTTGGGTAATTACAGTGGATTCCACTTGTATGCCATTCAGTTGTGTACATATTTCGGCTATATGCTCAAAATCCCGATGTCCTGTTTTTTTTCCCTATATATGCCATGTTAAAACTATCGCTTGTGTGCCACCTGATTTTCGGTTGTATGCACATTTCTTGTGAGTCAGATGCCTTTGTTCTGCATGGAGATAGGTGTTAAGTCGTGTTAACAGGAGAAACTAAGAGCAGTAATTGTGGTCTATTAGACTCTAATTCTGCATGCCCATTAACAAACGGTTACTATGGACTCAAAACAATCATCAGCTGCTGTGCAGTTGTTGTGTTTAGAGCTGTTAATTTGGTCAGTTACTGATGAAAAGCTTGGTTGTGTGTAAGCACTTCATTCCTGCCATAATGGATAAGATGTCATGGATGGTCTTGACCCGGGATCGAAAAATAAAGCTGCTTGAAAGATCGGAGCTACCCGAGGGTTGTCAGAAAGCAACTTTCCCTTGACTTTGGAATTGATGTTTCTAGTGTGGGTCATATCCTTAAAAAAAAAGAAATCCTCCTGGATTACATGTGGAAGGGGTGTAACAAGGGATGAAAAAGAAAATGGGAGGGGCAGGATGGCAGGGTCGAGGAAGCATTGCTATGCTGGTTCTCCCTATCCCGTGATTGTGCGGTGCCACTGTCCAGCCCAATATTGCTTGAGAAGGCTAAACAACTTAGAGAAATGATGGACATTGATGAATTTGAACCCGCAGCCGTTTGGTTGTCTAGGTGGAAGGAAAGGTACCAGATCTCCTACCGTCACACCCACAGAGAATTTGCAGAGTCAGATTTTGTTGCCTCAGAGCAGTGGTTCACCAATGTTCTCCCTGACATTCTGAGAGGTTATTCCTTGTCCCAGATTTACAATGCAGATGAAACTGCCTTATTTTTTAGAGCTATGCCAGATGGGACATTAACGTTTAAAAGCAAGCCCTTGACCGGGCATAAAAAGGCTAAGAAATGACTTTCTGTTCTTGTTGCGAGCAATGCAGACAGTTCAGAAAAGCTACCACTATGATTATCGGCAAGTCCAAAAAGCCACATTGCTTTCAGGGGGTGGCAGTGGAAGCTTTACCTGTCCAATATCGTGCAAACTCTGACTCCTGGATGACGAGTGCTATCTTTTCTTCTTGGCTTATTGATCTGGACAAAACAATGATTAGACAATGAAAGAAAATCTGTATGATTGTTGATAGTTGCTCGGCTCATAAGCCAGTGAACCTCAGGAACATTAATCTTGTGTTTTTGCTACCAAATTGCACAACAGTGGTGCAACCAATTGAACAGGGGATAATTCAAAATCTAAAAGTCCACTACAGGAAGCGGATCATGAACAAACTGATAGGGGCAATTGATCAGTCACAGCAGGAGTTTCATCAGCTTGCCAAATCTATCAACGTGCTGGACACAATTCATCTCCTCCATGCTGCAAGGACTGATGTGACCCCTGACACACTGCAGCACTGCTTCGAAAAAGTAGGCATACGATCAGAAGATGCGGAATCAGTGACAGAACCCCCACCACTTGTGCCACCTCCAACTGGGATGGACCAAACAAGTTTCCTTCAGTATGCCCAGATGGATGCATTGGAACTGACTACTGGCGTCTTAACAGATGAAGACATCTGCTCATCAATGCAGGGAGCCGAGGAAGACGAAGATGAGAACAAAGAGGGCAAGCAAGTCATTGTCCCACCAACAACCTCCGAGGTATGGGCAATGATGCTAAAAATAAGACACTATGTAGAGCAGAGAGAAAGACATGACTTTAACTGGTTTTATATGTTAGAGTCCCGCCTCGAGAGTATAACTGCGAAGAGTAGCCAGCAAAGTTTCATGACAGAGTTTTTTTTAAAACTGATTAACTAAACTTATTAAAGTTTTTTTTAGTATTTTCTTTCACTTTATTGGAATGTAAAACTTTAATTTATCTGTTTTTAACCTTTGTGATGTCAAGTAAAAGCATTATTACTATACAGTGCTTCTCGTTGCATTTTTCTGTACTCCTCTCGATTGTTATCACATTGGTCCGCTTGTATGTACATTCTGCATGTATGCACATTTTTGGGATTTTGGGATGTCCTGATCATGTACCTACAAGTGGAATCCACTGTATGGCCTTTCAGTGAAATTTTGCTGCCCAATTTTGCCTTGAATTTCACCTTGCGCTGCTATAAGGCGAAATTGGGCTTTTCTCTCTGCTGATGGTCACATGGTTGAGTCTAAACTGGCAGGAAGTGAGTGGTTCATTTCCTGTGCTACATGTCTCTAGGGGAAACAGATAGCATCTAGACTTGGAGTCAGAATCTGCCTTGCGAACCTGAAAATGAAGCTTCTGCCACCGTTTACCAAGGATTACAAGCCTAATCTTGGTGTTGCCACTACCGAACATGCCCCAGAAGTCCAGAAATGTTTCCCAAAAACTGTTCAAGTAAATTGAGACCAAACTCAGGTGTCAATCATGCTGTTATATGGTTCACATCTGACACCAGGACTGAAATTTGCTGTTTTCTGCACCGTTTACAATGGTTTTCAGGCCTAATCTTGGTGCTGCCATTGCCAAACATGCCCCAGAAGTCCAGAAATGTTTTCCAAAAAATGTTCAAGTAAATTGAGACAGAAATCTGGTGTCATTCATGCTGTTATATGGTGTCCCCCCACCTCATGGACCTCAACTCCAGGGAGCTCCACTGCTACTATGCCCACTGCTCAAAAGAGAAAAGGATTCCTCACACTCATCCTCAATTGACCCACTCAGCCCTCCTTCCTCCTGCTCTGTTGCACTGCTATCACTAACATTAAGCTTGACAAGGGAAGTCCCACCAACAGCTCTGGTATCTTTCTAGTGTTGGTGCTGGCATAATGGGTGCTTGTTTTTCAAGTGAGCGTACTGGCCACCGGTGCCTATGTGACTACCCTTTTTTCCACGACTGACACGTGCTTGACACAGCTGTTCTATCACCTACAGTGTCATCAGCTGCATCAAGACTGAAAATATCCCAAACTAGGGAATTTGCACCTCTAGATTTGACATGGCACTGGGGCTTGGACAGCGTAGCCAAAGGTGTGGAAGTTTTTGCTTTTTGGGCCACTTGCATGAGTTCCACCATGCTACGTTTGGGAGGGGGGTTACTTGACTGCTTGTTGTAGGCTTGCTGATGGACTCACCCTCAGGCTTGGCATCTAATTGGGCTATATCATCACCCTTCAGCTTTTTCACTTCTGACTCCCTCAGAGGATCCAACATCTCGTCATCATCTCTACCAAAACATATATCCTCCTCCACCTCCTCTTCCCTATCCCTTTCTACTTCGAGATAAACTTTTCCTTTCTCTGGCATCTCCTCACTGTGTGGGGCTGACTTTCCTTATCTAATTCTCCAGGAGAAACAGACTGAACCTGGACAGTATCATCCTCACCACCAACAGCTCCAGGAACAACAGTCACACCAACAAGTTTTTCCACCTCCTCCTGGACCTCTGCACCTCCACTGGTGTGAGCGTCTCCCTTATTCCCAGTATCATCCACAACAAGCATGCTACCTACAGATTGGGCAGTAAAAAAATGAGTCACAGACTTGAAGCCACTTCTAACTTTGATTTTGCTGGCATTGGCTGCCACAGATTTATGTGATAATGGTGATCACGAAAAGGCGATTGCCAAAAGGCGAATGTACATAGATGAAAATCCATTCATGAGGTGCTACTCATTGTAAGCAACGGTACTGAGACTTGATTTTTTTTTGTTTATGCTGGGGTTGTTCACTTCACCCGCACCCCCTACTAAAGATTCTCAACTCCAGGGGGTGCATGTCGAGGGGGTGAAAATTACAACAACAACAAAATTCTTGGCCGGCACAAAAATCACGATGCACCCAGCACTGAACCTGGCACCCTCCCAACCATAGCCTGCCATGAACCTGCCATACCACATGGCCAGCTCAGCCACCCACCATCGCACTACCTCTCACAAACCCTCCCTCCCCTTCCATCCATCACACAGACACAGAGAAAACTGAAAACACTACCTAAGTTTAACTAAGTGTTATCCAAAGATACCAAAACAAAAAAAATGTTCACTAGCAGCACTAGGAACAACATTTAGATTTTGGGAGCAATTAGCTCTCAAAAAATAACAAATAAAGAGGTTTTTGAAGGGTTCATTGACTGTGATGCACCACACTGAACTGCTCTTTGACTCAACAGACAATATACTGTGCAAGAAACAGCCTGCACATGATATTTCAACTATTTGCCCACAATGCACTGCAAATTTACAGGCGGAATTAAAAAGCATTGGTGAAATTGACAAAATGTGATGAAATTTTGCATTATGTGAAATTGCCATCCCAGGTGAAATTACATTTCACCTAGGTGAAAATTTTCACGTAATGCAAAAATTATGCGAAATATTCTGCTAGTTGAAATTTTCTAATTTCGCACAACTCTAACTGTAATAGTCAAAGAATTTCTAAGTAAATGCTAAAGACATTTAGTGGTGGTCCCTGAGAGACATCAAGTACGAAAGTATAAAGAGTTCCCTAATCTGCCAGCTAGGGAGAATTTCCCTTTAAGCTGAATGATTGGAGTTGCCACCTTTGGGAACTCAGGGTTTCCAGTTTGATTCCCAGCAATGGCTGGAGGTGCCTTTGCCCAAGTAGGGAACAGAAAAAACAGTCGTTGATAGGATTGCATAGGAGATCATGGGAATAATAAATCTAATTTTCAATACACACAGTAGGGGGAATATGGTGCCTTATCTGGCCACAAAATAAACTGTATGAAAAGTGAGATGATGGTCTTGGTGAAAAGTGACATGGGTTTCCTGAGAGAACCCCCCCCCCCAAAAAAAAATTTAAATTGTTAAAAACATTTAAATACTTAGATATAATGATATCCAAAAATTACTCAAACTTATACAGAGAAAATTATATTAATCTGCTCACTAGTGTCAGGAAAGACTGTGATAGGTGGGAGGGGCTGCCAAATTATTTTTTTATTTATTTCATGTTGGTAACTGGTTGAGTCCATTGAGACCGAGGTCCCTTTTTCTGGGGTGGCCCAGAATTAATAACAGGTATACAGTTAGAGTAACATTTCATATCAGACAATTACACCATCAGACAGTCACAGTAAGTGCTATTACATAGAGGGAATGATAAATTCGACATAGGTTAATAACAGTTGACATGAAGGAGGTAGCCCACCTTGTCATGGAAGTAAATAACACTGGTACAACATGCTGCATTAAGCAAGCAAAGCAGTTACATTATGTTGACTGAGAGAGGTCGGTCAACGATTACATGAACAGTGACATTTTTTCAAGGTAAAAAACCTTTAACCCCTTTCTGAAGCTATCAAGGGAGTTTGCCATTTGCAAGGATTTCAGGAGGGCATTCCAAACACTGGGAGCTAAGTAGGTGAATGAATTGCTCCCCAATGAAGTCCTGACCCTAGGCATCTTGAGCAACTTTTAGCTGGAGGTTTGCAGCATTCTTTTGGAGCACTTAGGGACAGTAGACCTACCAGACTAGGAGGCTGGTAGGTGGGAATAAGTATGCAGTACATAGTGTGGAGTACTGTAGCCAGTGGGCTAAAGATGGCCAGTTTAGGGAGGCCAGCACTTCACAACGGTGCTTCCTAGGATGGGTCAGCCTGGCGAATTGGCCTATTTTATTATACAACAATTGCATCCTATTACTCCTGGATTTGCTAAGGGACTGTAGGACAGAGGCAGCTTATGTGAGCTTAGATAATAGTATACTGTTTGCTATTGCGATTCTGGACGCCTTAGCCTGATAGGCCGAGTTAATTCAATAAAAATGACTATACTGCCCAAGTGCTTTTATATATTTCAAAATCTACCAATCAGGGTCCCAAAGTGCTTTTTCCCTGCAGCTAGATGGTGTCTTAAATAAATTTATGTGGTGTGGGAAGTCTGCTCAAATAATGAGAACAATATTGCAGCTACCACTGTATAAGGGTGGACTTACACTCCCCAACTTCAAGTTCTACTACTGGGCAACCCTGATAGCATTCTTAGATAAACCACTTAGAGTCCCTGCTCCTGCATGGAGACTCCTTGAGGAAGAGGGGTTTGCTTGGGGGTTAATCATGGGCTTACTGTCACTTGCTTTGAATCAACTCAATCTCCTAAAAGGTAAAAATCCCTTTACTAGAACCTTGACTAGGCTGTAGACTGGGGTTCAAAAATACATTAAGCATCCAAAGTGACTTTCTCGGAACACTGCTTTGCATAAAAGTTTAATAGAAAAAAAGGGTCTAATGTTTTCATTCACCAAACGTTACTGAGATGGTGAAGGCTTGGTGTGTCTACAGTTGGGGATTTGTTACATGGAGGTAGGCTGAAGTAATTTCTGGAATGACAGGGTCAGTTTGGAATCCCCTCTGGTGATTTTTCCATGGGTCTATATGATAACGGTGAACGCCTAAAGGTGGTCACCACTAGCGCCCAGTCAGAGTGCCAAACACATTTTTGGCACTCTGACAACCCCAGTGCACCAGAACAACTGTGCCAGGACAGATTTTTACTGCTTTCTGTGGGGGGGCTGCACCCCTCACACCCCCTCACGTGGGGGGCATCGCCTCCCACATCCCCCGACTTAAGGATTCTCAACTCCAGGGGTGCATGTCGGGGGTGAAAGCAGTAAAAATTGAGGCAGGTGCACAAAAATCGCACCAGTGCCCAGACCCGAACCCAGCACCTCAGCCACTAACCAATCCTTGACGCCACGACGCAGCTCGACCAGCAACTACAGCACCACCCCAGCCTCTCCATCCCCTTCCAGCCCACTCGCCATGCTCGCTCCACCCCCGTTCAAGAGACGATAGCGACATCCTGTCGCCTAGTTCACTCCACCCCTCGGCCCAGTCGCCTCTACCTTTCCATCACCGTGAGTGATTGCGCCTGGAAGGAGTCACCATAACTGACGGTGCCCTTCCTCATGCACCCACTTCATGGGTTACCTTTTCCCACATATCTAAGAATAAGGCAATATCTTACTAATACAGATCTTAGAATGTCCCCTATTGAGGAGATACTATACAAGCTGCAGCCTGTATCTTCTAGCCTTTCAGCACTTTGCAAGCTGTTTCTGAGGTCTACCCATGATTCAGTCATTAAACGTATAGCCACGTGTGAGATAGATCTGGGTATACAGACAGCTGGTGAGACTCCATCTGGAGTACTGCATGCCGTTTTGGAGACCTCATCTCTGCAAGGAC
The DNA here is from genome assembly GCA_016271365.2 of Neoceratodus forsteri. NCBI lineage: Eukaryota > Metazoa > Chordata > Ceratodontiformes > Ceratodontidae > Neoceratodus > Neoceratodus forsteri. The sequence goes on from CM057456.1 coordinate 1,878,080,713, forward strand.
ATAGACAGGATGGAGGCAGTCCAGAGGAAGGCAACTAAAATGGTACAGGGTCTGCACCAGAAGCCATATGAAGAGAGAGACTAAAGGAGCTTAATAAGTATACCCTTGAGGGAAGGGGGGGGACATGATAGAAACTTTCAAGTACCTCAAGAGAATCAACAAAGTCCAGGAGGGTAGCATCTTTCAGAAAAAGAGATGTGCAAGAACAAGGGGCACAATTTAAAGATAGAGGGGGATGGCTCAGGGGCAACATGAGGAAGCATTTTTTCATGGAGAGGGTGGTGGACACATGGAACAGCCTTCCTGAGGTGGTTGTGGGATCAAAAACAGTGGGGGAATTCAAGATTGCATGGGACAGACATAAAGCAATTCTAGTGGGGGGTGGGAAGAAGTAGGCTGTTGGTTAACTAGGATCTGTAGCTTATCCAATAGGTAGGGAAATGAGCAGACTGGGTGGGCCAAGTGGTCCTTATCTGCCGTCAAAGTCTATGTTTCTATGTTTGGATGACTTCCCGTGGTCTGACCCTTACAGAAATATAAGTGTGCTCTGTACGTGCAGAATGCATGCCACATGCTCAATTGTGCAGTGTTTGCATGCGGTTTGCATACACTAAATGAACATATGCGAACCAGATCTAAAAGGCAAATTAGGCAAACTGGTGTGAACATCTTCTAAAAATTACATCAGGTTCACGTGTTGCATGCTTGACATGAGTGCAGCAGTTAAGCTAGTGTGAATATCATTTAAACATCACATCAGGTTCGCATGCTGCATGCTTGCCATGTGTGCAGCAGCTAAGCAGGTACAAATCTCATCTAAAAAACACATCAGTTTCTATCTCTTATACTACTGCTAGCAATTAGTCATTAAAATACATTTTTATTTGAATTTCCATACAAATTAGGTAAACTCATTAATTCTGATCTTTTTGCAAGTTATTTAATGGCTTTTGATTTTTGTCATTAAATCGCCATTAATTTGTAAAATATTGTTTGCTTGTTGCATTAAATGCCCAGGAAATAGCCAGTCAATATCCCCCACTCCAGACGTACAAAGAGGGGCCTCTGTGTTGTGAACCCTATCCTTTTTGTTTTGGACCATGCAAATCCCTTATGCATATTTAGTGCTGCAAATGTGTTTCTCCATGACTGTTTTATTTCACGTACCTTCCCTATGTCATTCTGTACTGAGCGTATATACTATGGCCATGATCAGAACTCTTTGTGCTGAGTAGGGTTTTGGAGGCATGCATTATACCTCACATTTTGTTACTGAAATAAGGGGAAATGACACTCAAAATGAGGGGCAATGAGGGCCACTAACCCACATGATGATCAGGACACATCATAAAACATGGAGATAGAGTACCTCAGAACACAGTGGAAACCATTGTATTAGCACCTGAGAATGAATATCTACCATTAGGCAGGGGTTCCATTTAGGGAGGGCAGAGGGGTGCAGTTGCCCCCCTCCCTCATATTTGTGCCTAGGTTGTTCTTATGGTGTGGCAGTAATGGCTTTAAATTTGGATTTAATCTTTTGCACAATAAGTGCCCACCTGGCCTGTGTGTGCCCACGCTGCAGGTACTCTCCAGACTTGACTGTGTCTCTACTGTGTTGACCATTCTCTCCACCTATTAGCGGAGGCACAGTCGCATGTGATGTGGATGAGCTTCAGCCAAGAAAGAGTGCATGAGCCTTTCAAGTGTGACACTGTCTTTCCAACCACAGAGTAGACAGGCTTAACACTACAGTTTGCAGGAGTCAGTGAGCACTGAACTCTCAATAGCAGTTTTGTGGCAGCATATTTTTGTTGTTCTACCCTTAGTGAGTCTCCATCTCCCCTGGTGGCTGAAGTGGCAGAGAGTGAGCTAGAAGCTAATTCAAGACTAGGCTATCAACTTACTCTACTAGGCTCACCTTACAAAAAATACAGCACAGACCCCCTTGGCAGCAAGCTAGGCTTAGCAGCAGTGGTGACAGTGATGTGGGTGGGCCTTGATCAGTGTAGTGTGGCAGCAGTCATAGCAGCAATGAAGCAAGAAGGAAAAAGAACAGGTTGGGTGGATTCATGTGGCGAGGTGACTTGGTCGCGGACCACGTTGGGGACCTGTGATGGTCTGTTCGAGCATCCAGCTTCTGGTGAAGGAGAAAGGGGGAACAGACTAAAAACCAGGCTGGTGGCACACTATGCCAGGCTGCAGGTTCAGACCATGTGGCCAGGTAAGTAAAAGTGAATCTTTTTTTCACAGTATTGGGGAAGGAGGAAGGACTGAAATATTGATGTGTTTTTCATGTTTCTTCACCTTTGGGTGACTTCATGACCCATAAGGGATAGGTATTGAATGGAAAGGAGTCGGGGGAAAAATCAGGACAAAGTTCTTTTTTTTTTGGGGGGTGGGGTGAATGTCTGCCAGGAAAAAATTGGTTAGTAACTGGGTGGGTTTAAGCCCAAATCTAGAAACATAGGAACATAGAAACATAGAAGTTGACGGCAGTCTGCCCATTTCTTTTTCTACTTTATGAATGTGCCATTGGCCTTTGCTCTGTCAATGGCCTAGAAACAGAAACATAGAATTTGACAGCAGATAAGGACCGCCTGGCCCACCCAGTCTGCCCATTTCCCTACCTAATGGATAAGCTGCAGATCCTAGTTAACCAGCAGCCTACTTCTTCCTACCCCCACGCCCTAGAATTGCCTTATGACTGTCCCATGCATGCTTGAATTCCACCACTGTTTTTGACTTCACAACATCCTCCAGAAGGCCGTTCCATGCATCCACAACCCTCTCTGTGAAAAATTACTTCCTTAAATTACCTCTGAGCTGCCTCCCCCATCTTCAAATTGTGCCCCCTTGTTCTTGCGCACCTCTTTTTTTGAAAGATGCTATCCTCTTGTACTTTGTTGATTCCCTTGAGGTACTTGAAAGTTTCTATCATGTCCCCCCTCTTCCCTCCTTTCTCGAGGCTATACATATTAAGCTCCTTTAGTCCCTCTTCATATGTCTTTCGGTGCAGACCCTGCACCATTTTAGATGCCCTCCTCTGGACAGCTTCCATCCTGTCTATGTCTTTGCGGCGATTGGGTCTCCAGAACTGCACACAGTACTCCAGATGGGATCTCACCAGCTGTCTGTACAGAGGCCTATCTATTCATACTCATCTGTATTGCTCCCTTATGCCTATCCCACGCCTGTTTGAAGCCCTGCACTGTATTCATATCCACCACTTCCTGAGGTAGGCCGTTCCATGCATCCACCACCCTTTCCGTGAAAAAGAACTTCCTCACATTACCCCTTAATTGGCCTTCCTCTAATCTCAAGCTATGTTCTCTTGTCCTGCTATTTTTCTGATATTGAAACATGTTAGATTCTTTCACCTTGTTAATACCCTTAAGGTGTTTGAATGTTTAAATCATATCACCTCTCACCCTCCTTTGCTCTAGGGTATACATATTGAGCTCAGTTAATCTGTCCTCATATGTTTTCTGATGCAGTCCCTACACCATTTTGATTGCCCTTCTCTGGACTGCCTCAATTTAGTTAATGTCCTTGTGAAGGTGTGGCCTCCAGTACTGCATGCAGTACTCAGATGGGAACCTAACCAGTGTCTAGTAAAGAGGGATTATTACCCCCCTCCCTCTTCCGACTTGTGATACCCCTACTAATACACCCTAACATCCCTCTAGCCTTACCTACTACTTTAGTGGTCTGCTTGGATGATTTCAGGTCATCGGTGATGATGACGCCCAAGTTTCTTTCTTCCCTTGTGACTGCTAGCAACTCCCCTCACAACCTATAGGTGGCTTCAGGGTTTCTCTTCCCTAAGTGCATGATCTTGCACTTCTTTGCATTAAACCCCAGTTGCCACTCTTCTGACCATTTTGCTAGTTTATCCAGATCTCTTCTTATTCTGCCCATCCCATCTGGATCATCTACTCTGTTGCAGATCTCAGTGCCATCTGGAAACAGACAAACCTTACCCTCCAGTCCATCTGCAATGTCACTGATGAAGATATTGAAGAGGACTGGCCCCAGGACTGATTCCTGAGGTACCCCACTTGTGACTTGTATCTCTTCTGACTGTATACCATTTACCACCAGTCTCTGTTTTCTGCCTGTCAACCAGTTTGCCACCCAGTTGACCAACGTCTGACCCACCCCGAGCCTACTCAGATTGTTAATCAATCTTCTATGTGGAACAGTATCAAAGTCTTTGCTGAAGTCAAGGTAGGCAACATCAATTGCTCCCCATTGGTCCACCACTCTGGTTACCCAGTCAAAGAAATCTGTGAGTTTAGTTTGACAGAACCTTCTTTTTGTAAACCCATGCTGTCTTGGATCCTGTGCTCCTATGGATTCCAGGTGTTGCACTATCCTTTCCTTAAGGAGTGTCTCCATAATCTTGCCCACTACTGAGGTAAGACTGACTGGTCTGTAGTTCCCTGCCTCCTCCCTGCTACCACTCTTGTGGATAACATGAACCCGTTTCCAGTCTTCTGGGACCTCTCCTGTGCACAGAGACTCACTAAATCTGATGCACTGCTCTGGGGTATATACAGATGAATCTTATATATTTGAATTTTTCCTGATTTGCATATCACATTTCAGTTAAACCAAATACGTTGTACCTTTTAGAGATGTTACAGACATTCTAGAGCTGTCCCTTGCATTCACGGACAGACAAGCGGTATGGTATGCACAGACTATTGGAGCCCCACTATAGTCAGGCTTATGCCCCACCCCCAGTGAAGCTGACCTCCGCATCCCCCATGATCAGGCACTTTATGACAAATGGTAAAGGAAACTGCAGGGTTGTGCACCACGGAAATGAATGGGGGTATTGTTTAATTACTATTTTAGACATTATTGATAGAGAGTTGGAGAATAATGAAGGCCACCACTCGACTAACAAGGGCCTTGTAAGTAGAACAGTGGCCTTCATTATTCTCCAACTCACCATCATAATGTATAAAATAGTAATAGAAAATAGCTCCATTAATTTCAAGGGGGTACGCCTCAGCACTCTGACCCATGGACATCATCTCTTAAAGACTCCTGCCTCTGGCTCCCTAGTACTCAAGTAAAATACTTTTTTCTTATACCTATACTTGATGGATTGTCTGTAGCAGCATGGCCATACCCACTACAGTATGTGTGCATGGTGGGGGGGAGCACATATGTGTGTGTGTGTGTGTGTGTGTGTGTGTGTGTGTGTGTGTGAAGTTATTGCTGTGTTTGTGTTTGCATCTTAAAGTCTGTTTGCATGTAAGCATTCAAAATTATGGAGACAAAATAGTAGGAATACAGGACAGACAGAAGTAATTAAGTAGTTTTGTGGGTAAGTTTGTGTATCGGGGGTTGGAAAAACATGTGTTTCCATTGGTATGTGTGCTACAGTTCAACTGTGGAAATGAGGTGAGGGAGAGAAGAAAATAGAAAAGCATTCACTGGCTACAAGCATTCTGCATGCACGTAGATGTATTCAGATTCAGTATGTATTGAATTACAAGCAAGCCATATGTGTGCAGACAGTATGGCTTAGTGGTTAATGGCACTGAACTGCAAGCCATGAGACTTAGAGGCAAGAAAACCTGGGTTTGAATCTCATCAATGCCCGCTTGTGTATGGTGTGATCCTGAGCAAGTCATTTAACTTTTATGTGTGCAGTTATCAGTGACCACTTGCTTTTTTGCATGCATGTCACATGCATGCAATCTTTCCCAATTTAACATAAAAATAATTGTTTCCACACTTGCTTGCTGCACGCATGCCACATGCATGCAATCGGTTCCAATTTAACATTTAAATCATACTTGCAGCATGCATATCACTTGGGTAGTTTTATGTGTGCAGCATGAAAACATTTCATACAATTATTTCTATAAGGGGAGGTTGTGAAACATGTACACCAATGCTCTGTTTCAAACAAGCTAAGGCAAATTCAGCTAAACGTTGTTTACCAAACTTATTTTACTTCCTGTATGTTGCATAAATTCATATCCAGCAGGCCTAAAATATGTCCAAAATGCCACATGGAAGACGGTAACTTCCTACATATTGCCCTAATGTGTGTGAAGGTGGCCCCCTTTGGATAGAAGTACATACAATTATGCAGACAATTTTGAAGTGTGCCCTTCCAAGAACTCCACTAGAACTCATGCTGGGAGCCGAGGTTATCCCAAATCCTGGAATTAGGCATAGATTTTGGGGCTTTGCCCTGGTTAATGCCAGAAAGACTGTAGCGCAGCACTGGGCCAGTAGTGTGGCTCTAAGTATAACTCATTGGTCGAATAATTTAATAATGTGTATGCGACTGGAGAGATACCAGTTGAATGCTAATGGCCTTGAGCCTTTGAACCAAAAAAAAACAGGCAACCCCTTATGGAAGCCATTGAATCTGGTGTGGTCCCAGGGTAGAAACAGTCACTGTGCGGGAGCATATAGAACAGTTTAGCATTTTATATTGGTGTTATTTGCCTCATATCTGGCCTTATTGCCCCCCCATTATCAACATCCTGAAAAACATGAGAGTGCTTGTATTTAAGAATTCCAGAACACTGAAGAATGTAATGTACCATGTAATGTTGCTTAGTACTGTTGACTCTATATGTCTGTGACTCTGTTTTATGTGACTTGATGTGACATGATATGATTGAAGTCCTTTCAATAAAAAATGTTTAAAAAAATACATACTACAATTCAGGACATAAAAGCGATTAAGGAATAATGTCCAGTTATGAATCACTGGGGAGGCCACTGAGTAAGGAACAGGGAATAGCAAATGCACTGAATAATTTATTTTTGTCAGTATTCAGCCAGGAAGTCAACTCGGGGTGAAAACTATGTGGGAGGTACTGTACATGCCAAACAGCAGGCAATGCTAATCATGCCAGAATTAGTTGGTACATATCAAGAGGTAATATTGGAGATAAAAGGGGTTCTTGTTTGGCCTCTTGATGATACAGTATCTTTTATTATTCCTTGTAGACTGGGAAAGTGCAAGAGGACTAGAAAATAGAAAATGTTGTCACCCCATTCAAGATGGGACAATGTCAGACCCAGCTAACTATAGACCTGTGAGACTTAGATTGGTGCTTGGCAAAGAGTTTGAATCAAACAGAAACAATGAGGTGATTAAGCACATGGAAAAATGGGCTGATAGACAATGGGGTGGTTAAGCACATGGATAAAAATAAGTTGTTTTCTATCACACAACGTGGTTTCACTGGTGTCCATTGGTAATATTTCATGTAGAGTTTGATTTTCAGTGGCAACAGGATTTGTTTGCAAGGCTCCCATTTTGTTGAGAATATTCTGTAAATATTTCTGAACACCAAGATCAATGAGGTTACATAAACAGCCCCTTGAGGCTCTCCTATGAGTCATGGGATCCATGATTCATGGCACACTAACCAAAGGACCATGAGAAAAGCTCATCAACATGAGAAGATCTGTATTGGCAGAATCCCTGAATCTTGTCTTCTTGGATGAATCTTTCCCTGAAGTGCAGTCACAAATGCTGGAAACATCTGGCACCATGGGACAGTGGGTGACAGGCTACATTGGTGACACCAGCTCTCTTCCTGCCCAGGTTGCTGCATACAGAGACAAGAATCTGAACTTGCATCTGCAGGCTTAATGAGATATTCTACCTTTACTGTTTGCATTCAACCATCAAAACTCTCTTGGGATTTGATGTGGCATCATGTAGACCTCATCAATCTGAAAACCATCAATGAGAACTCATACAATGAACTGCAGGAATATGGCATTGGGGCTAGTCTGTCCGATGAGGCATTCTCCACGATACCTGGCAACTAAGCGAATGAGGTCTCAATCAACAGAAAGGTCAAGGTGAGGGGTGGACCCGTGAGAGGTGGTTACAGTATGTCTGGGGAAGCTGCTGGTGACTTTGTTTTGAATTGCCACATGCTCGCTAAAATTCATTTGTCGCTGAAGGAGAAGATGCCACACACAACGAGTTGACATATGGTGCCATGAAGAAACATCATGGTCAAGTGAAAGAGCTAGTGAAGAAACTTCATGCATATTTAGATCCATGTCAGGATGTAGCATGACACAATTCAACAGGCATTGAAATACCACCGGAAATAGTAGAGGGCCTTTTGAAGGCAAGCGCTACAGGGGTAGTTATGTTGAGTGAATTTTAAATGACTGCCTCCTATCAAGGAAAGTTGGTTTCTTTTGAGCCCATTAAAGGCAATGGAATTTCCATGGGAATGGACAAGAAGAAGAAGAAACCCAAAGTGGAATCAGTCTTGAAAGAAGACCGTCAGGCTCTCAGTATCATTGTTACAAAGTGCCCCAACAAGAAAGATGTGTTTTCCCATCCCCTCACAATATATCCTCTTGCAATAGCAACTCAGGATGGAAGCCTCTACAAACCTAATACCAAACATGTCTTAAGAACTTACCTCATCAATGAAGCAGAAGCTTAAAGTTCTTCCCCTCCTCCGTTACGCTCAGTGTACATATATGACACCATGGAGATGGTCAGAGCATTTCCTTTACAGTGTACATGAGACAGCTTTTGGAAAGCACTTCTTGTCACATTCGCACCTCCATCTACAGCAAACCCAGTGGAAGTCATCATCGTTTTTGATAATTATAAGGATGATCAGGAGTTCTTGGTGAAACAGCAAGAACGAGCTGAGTGAGTGGTAGGAACAGGAGGAATGCGACTTCACATGGGATCAGATTCATAAGAGTAGCTGCAGGGAAAGGTGTGTCAGCAGTACATCCACAACAACAACAAAACTGATCTCATACAGCACTTCAATGAGTATGTTATACAAGAGGATGTCAGAAGAAACTTATGAAACCTGCTTACTATCAGCAATGGCAGAAGCACGTATACTATATACCCAGATTCAGAAGAATTCCTGTTTCCTGCAACCATGAGGAGGCAGATACAAAGATAGTGCTGCATTGTGCTTTTGCAAAAGGCCCAGTTGTCGTCTGAGCCAAAGATACAGACATCCTCATCCTAATCATTTACACTTTCACAAAGACCCTTCCAGATTCACCATGGATGCTCCAAATTGACTCTGACATATTTGTAAACTTAGTATCTATAAATGATCACACTGGACGCTCTGCAAGTCTCAATTTGCTAGCATACCACGCTGTCTCTGGATGAGATGCAGCGAGTTACTTCTACAAGGTATCAAAGAAATTTGTCTTTCAACATTCACACAGGGTCAAAGAAAGAATAAATCTCCTTTCAGGGCTTGGGGAAACCACATATGCTTCACAAGACACTGAAAAAAACGTTAAGACCTTCATTCAACACTGCGTCTACAATGGTACAGGAGGAGGGGATCTGGTAGACACACTAGTAAGGCAACACAATAACCTGAAAGTGAAGAGTACGCAGATGTGTCTACCAGACCCAGCGAGCCTATGCCAGCACATAAAGAGAGCATATCTCATAGCCTACTATTGGTACCACAGCACAGAGCTGGAAACCCTGAAAGTTGACCTTCGTTTGTCAGGATATAAACAAGAGGATGAAATGCTGAAACCTGTGTGGTTCACTGGGTTTCAGTTACCAGATGTCCTACATCATAGAAGAAAGGGCGGAAGGTTAGCCAGCTGATGATATGCAGCTGACGGAGATGAGGCAGACAATGAAGGTGACTCAACACCTCAAAGAAACACACAGAAGACCAAACAAAAACCTTCGACCACAGCGCCAATGACTGATTGTCTGGAGATGATGACACTGAAAATTACACATTGGCAGCCAATGAACAAATTTCTACAGATGAATATTTAAGTTTCGGGAGTGAATGTGACAGTTCAGATCCAGAGTGGACTCCAACATAATGACTTCAAAACTGGACATCACAACCAAGATGTACTGTTGACCTAAATATTCATAGTGTTGGGTCAAATTATTGATAAACTGGCTTAATTCTAAACAACAAATCAGCACATACAACATTTAGATTTTAAGCATTACTGTACATACTTCAAACTATTTTATTAGTAAATTTCCTTGTGAATTCAATTGTTTTATGTAGTATTAATGTGTGCATTTGGTCTTGTGTCTAACAGGGAGCCTCAAAGCAATATATAGATGTCATAAATGTTCATGAATAAATGTTCAATATATAGATGTTCATGAATCATTAATAATCGGTATCTTGGAAGCTAAGGATTTGGACATTATTAGCGAATCAAGTATTTACTAGCAATATGGTGGCCATATTGGATTTTGGTGGCTATTTTGGATTTTCTAAGTTGTTCCATCCAACTTGGCATGGCAATAAATGAGGAAAATGACACCTTGAAATTGTAAATCAGGCATTCCTAGGCCAAGCTATGGGGCCCAGAGGGCCCACAAGGTCCAAAATCAGAAATAAGCCCCCCCCGAGGGGCAATCCACAAATTTTCTCAGGGGTAACAAGCAAATTTTGAAAGGCGAGGTCTATCTACACAGGAATCTACAGAGATACCAACCTATGCATTGTAAATCAAAAGATTAGGCCAGTACACCTGTCTATAAACCTCTATGGTAGAGTGGACTTGGGGGAGAGGGGTTAAAAAATGAAGAGAGACTTACAGAAGTTTGAAAAATGATCCAGGCTCTGCCAACTCCAGTTCAATGTGAAAAGTGCAAAGTTATGCATATTGGTGAATAGAACCCCAAAACTAAGTATTAGATTGGAGGTGTCAGAGCAAACCAAGAAACAAAGGAAAGGGACCTTGGGGTAGTCATCAGCAATAATCTCAAGTCATCAACCCAGTGTAACAAGGCATATGTTAAGGCCAACAGGATGCTGCGCTGCATCACCAGTAGGAGGCTGGAGGTGATTCTGCCCCTGTAGAGATAGATCCCTGGTGAGGCTGCACCTGGAGTACTGTATGCAGTTCTTGAGCCCACATCTCAGAAAAGACTATGATCACCAGAAAAAATTTACTTGCATAAATACTTCTCTATGGGTACCGGCACAGGAGGCCAACCAAACAGCAAGGAGGTCACGCCAACAACCCAGCTCACATCGCTTAATACTGAGATAACATCCTATCATGAGCTACTATCACAACCAGATGTAACAATTATATCAAGTATAGATTGTCAGCAACAAAATCCCTGTAAGATTAAAGCAGCAGTATTTGTTACTGACCATTAAGTTTTTTTCAGCAATAATGTTTGTCTGGCAAAAATGTCACGATATCCTATTTTTTTTTTTATTCCCGAACCAAGGTACAGAATTCTGAAGCTTTTTAAACATTCTGACTCCCTTGCCATGCCCACTATGAAAAGAGCAAACATACTGTACTGCTACAGTGTTATGCTGTTTACCATCAAAAGCATGTGGACACCATCCTAATGCGTCTACATTATACGAACATACATATGAACATACAACCGTGCCAGTAAAAAAAAGGCTTTGCCGTCTATCATGTCTGCTTGAGTTTTGCACACCCTCCAGTATCTACTGAGGGATCTCTCCCCCCCACTGTTATCCATTCCTCCATTCCCTTTGATGTTCCCCACTCTCCCTCAATGCAATTTTCCCTTTTACTCTGTCCGAACCTCTCTCAAAGTTGTTCACAGTCTTCTGGGAGACAATGTCCTCCGGCAACTCACTCCATTTTGCCACCACTGTCTCAGTGAAAAAGTAAGTCCTTATTTACCTCTTTAATCATTCCCCCTCCAGCTTGAGGCCATGCCCCCTAGTGGCCCTGATCCTGCTAAGGTTGAAGAGATCCTCAGAGCTCACTTTGTTGAAACCTTTGAGGTATTTAAAGATTTTGATCATGTCACCCCTCTCTCTTCTAGCCTCCAGAGAGTACATGTTGCGATCCCTGAGTCTCTCCTCATATGGTCTGCCTGTTGTCCCTTGATCACCTTGGTGATCCTTCTCTAGACTGTCTCCAATAGGTTGATGTTCTCCTTTAGGTAAGGGCTCCAATACCAGAAACTTTATGCAAGGTGTGGCAGAACCCGTGATCTGTACAGTGGTAGAATGACCTCTACTTTCCTGCTGGTTATATCTCTGGCTATACTGCCCAGCATCTGATTCACTTTGGTTGCTGCTCTCTTGCAGTGTGCTGACTGCTTCAGGTCACTTGTAATGATCACATCCACTCCTTATCCTTTTCTGACTTGGTAACTTGCACACATTCAAGCTAATATTTGGCCTCTGTGTTCTTTGCCCCCAAGTGCACTACCTTACACCTTTTGGCATTGAATCCCAGTTGCCGAACACCTGACCACCTTTCCAGTTTGTCCGGGTCTTCTCTAATGTATTATTTCTCCTGTTGTGTGTCCACTTTCCCACAGAGCTTTGTGTCATCTGCACAAAGGCATATCTTACCTTTTATCTCATCTGCAATGTTGGGGATGAAGATGTTAAATAATACAAGCCAGAGCACCGAGCCCTATGAGACCCTGCTAGCGACTGGTCTAGCTTCTAAGGACTCCCCCCTGACCACTACATTCTGACTTCCATCTTGCAATAAGTTTTTTACCCACATAGCCAGATTTTCCTCCAGCTTCCTAATAAATCTCCTATAGGGGATAGAGTCAAAGGCCTTACTGAAATCTAGCTACAGTATGTCCACTGTGTGGCCCCTGTCCATTGTTCTGGTTATCTAGTCAAAGACATCAATCTGGTTGGTCTAGCAGGACTGCCTTGACAGGATCCCAAGCTGCCTCTCATTATGGAGCTTATTTTCATCCAGAAATCTTACCAGTCTCTCTTTCAGTATGGGTTCCATGAGCTTTCCCACTACTGAGATCAGGCTGACTGGTCATTAGTTACCAGGGTTGTCTCAAGGTTCACTCTTGTGTAATGACACTGTGTGTGTTGCCCTCCAGTTCAGAGGAACTTGTGCCATCTCCAGAGAGGTAAGCAAGTCTGCCAAAGGGTCCACCAGCACATCTGTTAACTCCCTCAGCACCTTCGGGTATATGCCATTCAGTCCTGGGGACTTATCAGCCTTCAGGGTCTGTGACTCTTCCATCCAGGGTCTGTGACTCCTCCCAACCCATTTCCTCTCCCTTCTTCCCCGAGGCACTGGATCATCCTTCTCCTTAGTGAAGGCTAAAGAGAAGTACTTGTTAAGTACGTCTACTTTCACATCCCTACCCTCCACCCAACCCCCTCCCTTTTCAACCTGACTATATCATCCTTGATACTCTGCTTCTCCCTGATTTACTGAAGAAAGACCTTTTCCCCTATTTGAATCCCCTCTACCAACTGCAGCTCTCTGTCAGCCTTGGCCATGTACTGCCCTGCCCACCTCCCTTGCCTTAGTACGGTACTCCTCCCTGTTCTGTACTGTACCTCTGGTTGCACTCATACTTTCTGAAGGTTGTCATCTCATTCTTTACCACCTGGGCTACCTCCCAATCAAACCAGCCTGGCTTCTTGGCTCTAGACTTTTTGCTCTTTATTTTAGTACACTCATTAATGGTTGCCAGCAGTCTCTCCTTGATAACGGCCAGTTTCTGGTCTACCACCATTTCCTTCCTGATCCTAGCAATGTGCTCTCCCAGGATTGCTCCCATTCTATAGTAGTCTGCCCTTCTAATGTCATGTACCTTGTTTTTGCCACAGTCTTCTTCTTGCTCATGTCCAGGTGAAACCACACAGTGTGATGGTTGCCTCCTGCTAACGGTACTTCCACATTTACCTCCTGGGCATGTGCACAATTAGACAGAACCAAGTCCAGTATTGCCTTTTTCCTGGTGGACTCCAGGACACATTGTATCAGGAACCCACTCTGGAAAGCATCCAACAACACCTGAGTCCTGGTACAGGTGGTTGCAGTGATCTAATCTACCCCAGGTAGACTGAAGTCTCCCAGAATCATTACATTCCCCTCTACTGGCAGTCTCCACAGTTTTGGACTCCAGCTTCCTGACTAATTCCTCATCCTGGTTCAGTGGCCTTTGCTCCACTCCTATCATAAGCTTTTTACCTTTCATTAATTGTACCTGTACCCACAGCACCACTGTACTTCCATCCATCTCCTTCTCCTCCCTAGTACAGGTTATCCCTTACCTCACGTACAGAGTCATCCCCCTCTACCCACCCCCCATTCCTCCTATACAGCCTGTACCCTGGGATGGAGAGGTCCCAGTCATGGTTTGGGGTGGCCCATGTCTCAATGATGGCCTCCATGTCCACCTCTCCCTCTACCATCAGTGAGTGCAGCTCAGCAACTTTGTTCCCATTTTTTTGCATTCAGTGATGTAACTTTCCACCACAACTCGAGTGCCCTTCCACCCCAGACTGCCTGCCACTCCCCCTGATCTTAGTACTTCCAGCTGTCTTTATTATTCTGTCCCTCATCTGACCCCTCCACCTTTTGTCCTGAATCTATTATGAATCTGACATGTACATTCAACAGGCGTCCTCAATGAAAGACAGATTTAAAAATTGCTATTGGTGGCTATCTTTAATTACATGAGTTGTTATTTAAAAAAATAACTGTAAAAGCTGTTTTAACAATATCTGAGAAAACTATAAAATAAACTGTGCATGAATCTAAGGATGTGGGGAATACATTTTTGCCAAAAAAACTATATGATGAAATGTTTTTCTGACTGACAAATACTGCTACTTTAATGGTAGCCATCTAACTGACCAGTTTTCCAACACAGAATTACAAGACCTTCCCAATGAGAGTTCGTATTCCATTAACATGGTTTTGAATGTATTAACAAGCATTACAGACAGAAAGTCAGATGAGTGCTACAATATTGTTATACCAAGAGTTGGTTACAAAAGAAATATTGAAGTTGAGCAATACCATGTCACCCATACGTATCGAAATCTTATATCACAAAAAAGAAAAGCACTGGAGAAACCTGAAAGGTACTGTCATCAAACCATCTAACAAAGGTGGGAACATTGTTTTGTTGAGAGAATCTGATTACATCAGGGAAGCAGAAAGTCAGCTCCATGATGTCACCACACACAGATGCCTTAATGAAGATGCCACACTAATTTTCATAATGAAGTTTAAAGATTTTATCAACTGGGCCCTCTCCAATGGTTATATCAACAACATGGACTCAACGTTTTTATTCACAGAATTTCCATAGACTCCAACATTTTAACTACTGCTTAAAATGTAGAAGAACCCCACTAACCCACCAGGTCACCTCGTCATTTCAGGCAATGGATCACTAAAGAGAATTTATCCCCATCATTGACCATTATCTAAAACAAGTTGCCCCTTCACACCCTTTGTTTCAGTTGGCATATGCAACCTAAGTGAGGAGTTATGCTTGTGCAGCATAGGTAGTTGAATAAGTGAGTTGTTTGACTGTTATACATGGATACTTTGGCCATTCAAACTCTCTGTCCCGTAAGAAATTACTACCCTGCCAGCATACCATGAAGGCAAAAGAACACTCTTAAGGAGGGTTCTACTTCCATAGGTGCCATGGGAACATAATTTCTTTAGGATAAGGGTACCTTAGGAAGGATCCCCAAAAAGAGAGGCATGCTGCTGGAAGAGGAGGAGGATGGAGGATGGCGGGGCAAAGAAACAATTCTTCTGAATGAGGCTGAAGGAAGATAACTTAAATAACTCATGGAAGAAGGTGTGTCTGGTACCACCCTAGAGGTGCCATGGAAACATAATTCCTGTAGGCTAAAGGTACCTTAGAAAGGAGCCCAAAAGAACTGTGAAACAGGTGGTGAACACAGAGACTGACTGGAATAATGACTGACTGCTGAAACCAGTGAAAACTGATTGCAGACAGAGGCATGACTTCCAGAAGAAAAGAGGGAACAGCAGGATAAGCTAGCCTCCATCACAGCAGAAATTCTACTACTAGGATAATGGCTACAATAATATGTACACTACATTATGGACTTTGGCATTCAGGAGAAAAAAAAAACCTTGTGGAAGAGATCTCTGGAGATCCATGGCCTCAGCCGCCATCTCTCCTGGAATAGGTACTTGTTATTGTGACAGCTCAGCTTTTCTAATTTAGAGTTTGAATTCAGAGGAAGTTTTTAAAAGGATAACTGTCTTTCTCTATCCCCCTAATGGGATAACACTGTGGAGTTACCAAGTCGATCTCTGCAGCTTAAAGAAGTTCCCATGAAGGAGGTCCACCTGTCGAAGTGATGAACAAGAGTAGTGATTGCTGAAGGACTATCACCCAGCCTTGAGATGGTGAAAGACCTAACCTTGTTTGCAAACTAAAGGAAGGGGATACAGAATGAGACTACAAACACAGAAACATAGACTTTGTTGGCAGAAAAGGACCAGTAACCCCATCTAGTCTGCCCCATTTTTCCTTCCTATTTCTAGACCCTGAACCCGATTTGGTCACAAGTGTCCCTCTCTCTTCCTTTTCTTCTACCTATTATGCCCATGTGATTATCCCACGCATGCTTGCATTTCCCCACTATCTTCACCCCCACCAGCTCTTCTGGCAGGCTGCTTCAAGCATCCTCCACCCTTTCTATGAAGCAGTATTTCCTCATATCCCTCTTAAACACCCATCCCCCAGGCTTCATTGCATGCCCCTGTGTTCCGTTACTCCTCCTCTGAGAAAGGCTCCATTCTTGCAACTTGTTCTCCCCATATGTTTTTATATGTCTCAGTCATGTCCCCTCTTGCTCTTCTCTCCTCCAGAGAGTATATGTGGAGTTCCTGCAGTTTCTCCTCGTATGGTTTCTTGTGCAACGCTGCACCATTTTGGTAGCCCTTCTCTGAACTACTTCTACCCTGTCAATGTTTTTTGCAGAGGTGCAGCCTCCAGAACTTGACACAGTATTCTAGCTGGGGTCTCACTAGCCAGTGATATACTGCCAACACTACTTCCCTTCTCCTGCTAGAAATCCCCCTCATTATGCCCCCCAGCATCTGGCTAGCCTTGCTTACTGCCTTGTTGTACTGTCCTGCCACCTTGAGATCATCAGATATTATTACCCCAAGGTCCCTATGTTACTTGATGACTGTAAGTGCCTATCCCCATCTTATACACAGCGCCCAGGTTTCCCCTTCCCATGTGCATGACTTTGCACTTTTTGGCATTGGAACCCAACTGTCACACCCTAGACCACTCATCTAGTTTCCCCAGATCTTTTTGCATTCTCTATACCCCTTCTTGAGTGCCCACCCTCTTACAGATGTTTGTGTCATGTGCAAAGAGATGCACCTTCCCCTCCAGTTCCTCAGCAATGTCACTTTTGAAGGCATTGAAGAGGACAGGACCTAGTACTGATCCCTCTGGTACTCCACTGGTCACGCTCCTCTCCTGAGTGTCTGCTGTTTGCCAGTACCTTCTCTATCTTCCTCTCCTTTAACCAGTTTGATACCTAGCTTACCATCTTCTCTCAAACCCCCAGGTTGCTAAGTTTCTTAATTCGCCTCCTGTGTGGCACAGTGTCAAAGGCTTTTCTGAAGTCCAGCTAGGTCACATCCACTACCTTTCCCTGATTCACTTCATTAGTCACCCAACTAAATAATTTTATGCATTTTGTTAGACATGGTCTCCCCTTGTGACACCATGCTGCCAGTGGTCTTACAGCCCATTTGCCTTTAGGTACTCCATCAGTCTCTCCTTCAGCAGGGTTTCCATTGATTTCCCCACCACTGATGTGAGATTGACTGGCCTTAAATTGCTAGTCTCCTCCCTGCTGCCAGTCTTGAGCAGATGGACTACATCAGTTCTCCTCCATTTCTCTGTAACCACCCTCATCTTCAATGAGGTGCTGAATAGTGTTGCCAGAGGGGCTGCTAGCACAGTGCTCATTTCTTTAGTACCCTTGGGTGATCCCATCTGGACCCATTGCCTTGTTTTCCTTTAAGGCTTTCAATCCTCTTTGGGCTATCTCATCTGAAAATGGACTTGTGTCTACTCCCCTTTCTCCCAAGTGCATGCTGATACATGTTGGTGCATCCCCTTCCCTATCCACTGTGAAGACCAAGCAAATGTACTCATTTAAAATGTTAGCTTTTTCTTGGTCTTCCTCTGCACAGTCCCCCCTTGTTCTTCTGATCCTCACTATCCTGTCCCTTGCTTTCCACTTAACTCTCACATACCTGAAGAAAGTCAAACCCCCCCTTTTTGACCTCCTTGGCTATAGTCTCCTTTGTCTGTGCCTTAGCTGCCCTAATCATCCTTCCTGCTTCCCTTTGTTTATCTAAATATGCCTCCCTGTCCCCTCTGTTTGGGTCTTCTTGTACTTCTAGACTAGGTGGATCTTAGGCAGATGCAGGCAGAACAGCTTTCAGAGGTGCTGGTGATGTGGTATATACAGCTAAAGCAACCCCTGTGGGCTTAGAGCTCCACCCTCTAAAAACTGAAGTCTTAAATGCTATACCATGAGGTGCCACTGACCGAAGGTCTGCTCGGCTAAAGCTTCCACTGGAGCAGTAGACCTTAACCCCAAGTGGGACTGCCACAAGATACCACAGGAGACAAGCAGCCTAAAGAGAAGGACCCCTGCCCAAGATAAGGGACTCACCTTCAAGATAATACTTCAAGGGGAGTGATAACAAGCCTACATGGAGGGCAAGATTCTGACTGAATGATGACTGCTGAACGGAATGACTTATATTTATAGAGAGTTCAATGACTGAAAGGCACTGGAAATTAAATGTACATTAAAGGTCAAAATGATAGGTAAAACCCAGCCTCAAGCAGGAAAGGCTGAAAGCCGTATGCACACTAAGACAAGGTGATAAATGTTGAAGTAGACTGAGTAAAACTAACTGAAATGACAGGACAGGAGTAGAGTGAGAGCTGCTGCCTTGCCCGGAAGCCAGGTGAAATCAATTGAGGTGATACCATTGTAAGACTAAGGGAGGTTTACATGTAGCTTGGTATGGACGGAAAATAGAAAAGACTGAGCTAGCACAAGCTACAGTAAAACAGAAGAATTACATATGTAGAACATACTGTGGCAACTAGTAAGCACACTGAGAATTAAAACAGAAAGAAACACAAGTGTTACATGAGGACATGAGTGCAGCAGGCTGTGCTGAGAAAAAGTGAAGCACAAGCTATAGACAGGAAAGGCAGAGAAAAAACATTAACCTAGAAAGCTGCTGAAGACACAAATCAAACAGCAAGCCCAAAAGCACAGAGGAAAGCAGAAGACAGACATAGGGAGAAAGGGGTTGGGGAACAGAGCCTCTAGCTGCAGAAAATAAACAGTGCTTTTGAATCAGGCTGAAGGAAGCTGGCTTAAATAGCTCATGGAAGACGGGGTCTGATAGCTCCCACCCACTGAACTACAGGCATAGCATTTTAAATCTGAAGGACACTACAGATGTTCTTAACAAACTGCAGGCTATTACCTGGCTTGATACCTACTGTTGGATCACTGTAGATGTTTCTGCCCTTGACATCTCACTTATACACAAGCTGGGGGTCTAGGCAGTGGGTAGAATGCTGCAATCAATTGGGATTGAGGCACCGGTGGAATTCATAGTAAATGCTGTTGATTTGATACTAAAATATATTTTCTTTGGTTAAACAAAACTTTCTATCTACAGATCCAAGGGATAGTCATGGGCACAGCGATGGCACTCCTCCTGTGCCAAACTTTTTATGGGCTGATGGGAGGAGAGGGCAATCTAGAACTCCATAGTCAAACCTTTTTTTGAACAAATTGTTTACTATGGCCATTACACAGACAACCTTCTATTCATTTGGCAGGGTTCTGAAATTGATACCTTTGTTATGTACCTGAATGGTAATCATGTGGGTCTTAAGTTCACTGTAGCAGGTAGATCACATTTCTGGACTGTTTGTTGGAAAGTGAACCTGGTCATAAGATAATAACCTAATGTTATAGAAAAAGCACAATGGTTAACTCTATGTTACATTGCAAAAGTGCATATCCTTATCACCTTGTGAATTCTGTAGTATTCCATACAGTCAAATATTTCCGCTAAAACAGAATTGTTCAGAGGAAGAAACATTCCAATCACAGGCCACAGAAATGTGACACAGGTTTCATAACCGTGGCTACATTCAAAACATCCTTTCAACAGCAATGCAAAAAGCCACAACCAGAAATTGGTCTGAACTTCTTACCCCAAAGCCTTGCCTAGAAAACTCAGATAGAATTACTTTTATAACTGTATACAACTCATTGGCAATGCAATTAAAATCAAACAATACCAAATTTAAGGACCAACTCTGATCTGGACTGGATTAATAGCAGCCACCCCATGAGAAATGTTCAGCAAAGGCCGCAGTATATCGATATGCTTATATAGAGCTATTTCATACCATCAGAAAGTTCTTCAGGGGGTGCTAGAGAGCCACGCTGGTGACTAGACATACTTCTAACTAGCTCTGCATCATGCTGTACCTCTAACAGAGAAAAAGAGAATATCGAGGCAACTTAGAGAAAAGCTAACTACATAACTTGATTCCTTTTCTTTCCCCGAATCTGACAATACCAAATATGAGATGGGACATCCGAAGGGTGCTACAGGAGGTGCAGGCCAAAAAGTGACACAGCACACATTGCAGGGCCAATGTGGTGCTCCGGATCAAGCAATGGGTTCGAGTGGAGCGGTCAGGCATATAGTCTCCCATTGTCCCCCTCCATGGGACACTGTTCTACAAGCAGTCAGGGATATGGATAGAAAAGTGGAGCAGGTCCTTGACAGATTGGGAGCCCATGATATGAAAATTCATCTGGCAGTTAAAATGGACACTGATGTCGATAGCAGATCACAACAAACTCAAGCTGCTTTTAACAAAATGACTCTAGAGAACTGACACCTGCGAGCCTGCCTAGAAATGCTCAAAAATGTGAATAGGGCCATGAACCTACAATTGGTTGGGGTCCCAGAACATCTTGAAGGAGATAACTTGCTTGCCTTCTTATGGCAATGGATCCAGACGACTATGCCCCTGAATGCACAACTGGACTTAGACGCCTTCAAACAGGCCTACCCGGACCAACTTCAGGAGAGTATAAGATGCCCGAGAGGCTTCTAGAACTATACTGCTCACCACGATGGGACCTGAAGTTCAGGACTCAATTTTCAACTGGGCGAAGGAGAAATATCCTCTCAACACAGAAGGCCACACGAAACAGGTGCAAAATATTTGACCCCCTATGCAGACAACTGAGAGGGTTGGGAGTAGCGCATTCATTGTTGGCCCCTGCTCATCTCTGGAATTTGACTGGGGGGGCCAAACAACATTAGTTTGGTGTTGGTAGAATTTAATTTTGATTTTGAAGTCTCAAGGAAGGACTGTAGTCCATCAAAGATGGGTTGTAATTTTTCTTGTATTACCTAGGCTGAAGCACTGGAGGTTTGAACTTGTGATCTCTGGTTCCCCAGCTGATACTCTAACCATTAGACCACACTGGCTCCAAACATCATTATCAACTGACGGCTCTTTGGCAGTTGACATAAAATGATTTGTAGTGGCCCCTAGTCCATATCCCAGTAGACATATTTTGACACTCCAAAGCCACCAACACAAATGGCAACCAGTCCCACATAAAAGGCAAAACACGGAATAGAAACAGATTCTGCAACAGTCTACCTGTAAGAGGTGATTGTGATACTAGTACCAGCAGTAACTTAGGGAACATGATGCAATGCCTAGCAGGGGACGAGAGAGACAGCACCACACATTAAATTATGTTGAATTACTTAGAGAAATGCTAAGAGGTCAGGTGATACAAGGGCAGAAATCTGTTGCTAAATACTGTAGGTGATTAAACTGAGATTATAGCCTTTGAGGGGGAAGACAGATTAGAAATCAGAGGTCTCCAGCTGGGCCTAACCATGGAGCTTCTCAGTCAGGAACCTATCAATTAACTCTTACCCCAAAAAGAGACACCTAGGAGAACAGTTATCAGTGCACTTTATTTTCAAGTCATAGAAATTTGAATCCCCCAAGGATGGAAATACAAATCAAAAATACTATCTACTAACAATTTAAAGTGCAGGCTTGGAAATTTCTTATTCCACCAAAACATTTTGGTCAAGAGCAGAGCCCTGAGACTAATCCGAATGTTTCCAAATTCACCAACGTTGTATTGTTTGCAGTTACATTGTCCATCATCACCCGTCAAGCAAGAAAGGACAGAACAAATGCAGTTGTGTCTGGAGCAAGTGAATCCATCAGTCTTCCTGAACAACGCAAGCCACCACTTTTTAATCTATTTATTGTGGTTAACATAAGCCACCCCTTTTTTAATTTATTTATTGTGGTTTCATGCTGGGCAAGCATTTCAGGCATTTTGTACAGTGAGCCATCAAACCGAGCCATGCAAAGGCCTGATTTATTCTACAGTCTTTTCTTAGCTGAGCTGGGCTGTACTATTGAAGATAACAGTACTTCTCACACAGCACTGCCATTTACACAGCTGGAAATGTCAGAGTCAATGAAGTTAACCATGGTCAAGGCAGTTTCCATGTAGCCTGGTCCTTGGCAGGAAACAGACCAGCATACTGTTACACCTTCAGACGTGCATACTTCGTGCTTCAAGTATTTTGACATGATAGATTTTTCTAGTCTTGTTTCACACACACACACGCACACACACACACACACAGTGTAAATCATAGACTGCTGTTTTTATTTATGTGTTCATTGCACAAGTCCTGCAAAGCATTCTGGGATGCAATGTGTAGGAAAGACATTATACAAAATAAAGATTGTGTTGCACTATAGTGAAACTGCAGCATGATGACAAGCTAAAGCATTCTCTGCTGAAACCGATGACCTACCTCTTTTCATCCATTATATCTGAGGTGCTCCTTGCGCTGCATTTAATTATGCAGTACAGTACAATGGAAAAATGGTAAAGGGGTCAGCTGATGCTACAAAACATAAAACAGATGCACGCAAGTAATTGGAGTTGACTACAGCCAACATGCTTGTCAAGCAGTTGCATGTGTGTTGCAAAATTATAGTGGACTGTTTAAGTGGCAATATAGCTAATGAAGACTGTTTAAATGATCAGCGAACTTGTGGGTAGTTAATATTTTCTTTGTAAATCTTGAATACTAACAACTTCAGTGCTCCTGCAGTTTTATAATATGCACTGTACTGTTATATATTTTTGATAAATAAACATAGAAATGTTAACAATATTGGCAGAAAAAGGCCTCATGACCCATTCAATTTGCCAGGTCCTGCCTACTGTATGGTTCAAATACCGTAGTGATCACTTACACTTGTATCCCATGTGCCATCCTCTCCACCCACTTTTACTATTCACATATGTCTGTCCCGGTATACTGTTCCTACAGTGAAAAATTTATGGTGAAGAGCATTACAGTGACAACGACAACAACTAGTCACTCTAATGGTCGCACAGGGCCCGGGCACAGCTTCTTGTGCCCCCTTCCCAAAATAACTTCAACCTGGAGCTGATTATATTAAAGTCTGGGGGGGTGCAGCGCCCCCTTAAAACACACTTTTTTTCTGACTGCATAATGCTGACCACGATTGCTGTCAACACAGTGCAGTTGCTGTAAAGCCAGTTGACAGATTTTCTGTTGAACTGGCTTGGTGGAACCATCTGTCCCAATCAAGCTTAAATCCTACTACAGCTTTGGCACACATCACTTCCTTTGGCAACTTGTTCCACTTCTCTACCACCCTCTCTGTAAAAAAAAATGCTTCCAGGCATCCTCTCTAAACCTCCCTCCAAACAGTTTCATAGTTTCCCCTTGTACCTGTGTACTCATTATAAATAAAATCATGCAGTCCACCCTGTTTAGCCCATGTTGAAATGTATAGATCTGTATCATGTCACCCCTCTCTCTTGGCCTCCAGTGTGCACGTGTCCAGGTTCTCCAGCCTTTCTTCGTAAGACTTGCAATACTAACCCTAAATTATCTTGATGGCTCTCCTCTGCACCATCTCTACCCTATCCATCTCTCTTAAAGTACGGACTCCACAAATGCACACAGTACTCCATGTGTGGTCACACCAGGGTTCTGAACACCCCACATCAAATGTCCCATCCAGTAGCTAGTCTTGGTATCAGGTGTCCATTCTAGCAGTAGATATCCCTTCCAGCAGAGTGGATCTTGGGATTTTGCATTTAAAAATGTCTTCTGTGGGGTCCCCACCCTCATCTTCCACTGATTAGAATCCCATCTCCATGACCTACCTGTACCTCCAGTACCTAGAATTTGGTATACTGTGAAAAGGGTGACTGAGATTGAACGACTCAAATAGGAGTGACACAGTCTTAGTGCCTGTGTTGTGAGCTACCCTGAAAGAGTAGCGACGGGTGAAAAGGAAGGTGACTAGAAGCACCGCGTGGAATGGAAGAGGAGGAAAGGTATGTGGGAGGCAGTGCAGTGGAAGGCTGCCAAACTGACCATGTGCCATGGTGGTGAGGGTGGCTGGCTACAGTGGGGAGGGTGCAGGGTTTGGGGCTGGGGAGGCGCAGTACAGTTTTGCATCGGCAGTGTTTTTTTTTTTTTACACAAGTTTCACCACCTCCCCAACATGACTACCCCGGAGTTGAGAACAATTAGTTAGTTAGGGGGGCAAAGCCACGGCATACACAAAGTTATCTGTGAGCCCATTGTCTTTGCTGTGAGCGTACATTGTCATTTTTACTTTTGGCAGTGTACACTCACCCTAATGGCAATCGCCGTTTGCCAATTGCTGTTATGACATAGAACCCTAGAATTTATTCAGCCTGGCTAGACTGGTGAGAACATAACCCATTTTGGGGCATGCAGTCTCCCCTAGGCCTATGCCAACTCTCCACATAGCCATAAAAAATTTCAGTTGAGGATATTACTTTATTTACGTAGCACACATTTTTCAGCAATGAGCCATGAAAAACACATATAGCAGACATCATCATCAAAAGGAATTAGCTGAGTACTGTACATAAGGCCAGTCAAATTCTTGGAAGCATCAAAAAGGGCATGTGCTATGCGAGTGATGGTATTCTGCCTAAGTATAGGGCACCACACTGGTAAGGCTCACATGTTGAGTACTGTGTGCAGTTCTGTTAGAGGCAGTAAAAAAAAAGATATTGCAGAAATCAAGAAAGTGCAGCAGGGACAACTAAAATTGGGAGTTTAAGCTATGAGAAACATCTAGACAGGCTAGGTAGATCTTCCCTGTACAAAAAGAAGACAAAGAGAAGATAGGATTTCAATTTTTAAAATTTTAAACAGACTGCATACAGTGGATCAGGGGAATCCTTTTCAGCTTGTTAAGGGCAGTAGAAGTAGAGGAATTAGTATGCTTAGAAGGAAAGAGTGACTTATTTGGTCTCACGTTTCCAAAGTTTCCATCACTGTCAATTTTCCTCTCCATGGTGCCAGTGTCCATAACAGGTACTGACACCCATTCCCATTACACAATGGCTATGGGTATTTCACATGATAGTGAATGCAATCGCTGCCTATATGGCGGGAGACCAACACGATAGACCCTTGTTTCTTTAATTAGCATTGCCTGTGATCTGATGAACCCCACCTCTGCTAGCAAATGGCAGCACATTTGCCCACCAGTTGGGGCTCTAAGTTCACATCCCATGCTTAGGATCCCAGCTAAGCTGGCTGGGGACTATGTTCAGTTCACTAGGATGTCAGTTGTCTCTGAATGAGGGCACGTTGTATCTGCTGAACAAAACAACTAAAGCAGCTCCATTCCCATAGTATACCTGGCTCCACAATTAAACAGAAACCAAAAAAATAACCCATCATCATTGGTAATGATAGTAAAAAAACTTCGGATTTACTCGCATTTGCTTGGCAAAGTTCATGAAAAAACTCATAGGTGGAATTCAGTAGGACAGTTCTTGTGCTTTGCTGTGCTACAAAAAGTGCTTGGTGCAGCCAGTCACAGAGATACATTGGTCCAGATATTCAAAGGATATGCACCTGGTGCAACGAAGTTGCACTGGTGCATCCCAGAAATGCACCCCTGGGCCATTTTCAAAAGGCAGGGATGTGCTATGCAACCCTGGATGTGACACAGCACACAGATAATGTATGCGGCACTTCCGGAGGGGGCATTCCCATGTATATGCGGCACATTACTATATTCAGCCAAGATGTGCGGTGCAGCTGCCCGCGCATCTTGGTGATGTGCTGCACAAAGTTAGGTATGGAAGAACCATGCCTAAGTTATAGCCACCTACAGGTGGTCAGCTATACTGCACAATGCAACACAGCAGCAGCCTGCCCCTGGGTGGCTAGCACCCCCCCCCATTCCCTGATCGTGCCAGAAAAGAAAACAAAGCCCATTTTCCCTGGTAGTCTAGTGGCCCCCCTCCCTTCCCCATACTGCAATGATGTAAATAAAATAGAGCTCTGATATTCCCTGGGAGTCTAGTGCCCCCCCAGCCTCGAGACCCGATTATGATTAAAACTGCTTTCCATAGTACCCTGGCAGTCTAGCAGCCCTACCTACCTGTACCTGGCCCCAAGATAATATGAAACATGTATCTCCAATACTCCCTGGTAGCGTAACAGCCCCACTTCCCATACCTGACCCCGATGTAGTAAAAAATACTACAGCCCGATATTCCCTGGTAGTCTAGTGGTAACCCCCTCTCCCATCCCCAACCCCATCTGTAAAACAACACAAGTTCAAATTTCCCTGGTAGTCCAGTGGTGCCCCCTCCCCTCCCATCCCTGAACCCCATCCTTAGTGTAACAAACCATAATGGACTTCCCTGGTAGTTTAGTGCCCCCCTCACAGCCCTGAACCCTGTCTGTAGTGTACAGTACACAATGATCATCCCTGGTAGTCTAGCAGTACCTTCCTCCCAGCCCCGATTGGAACATAAAAAATAAATCCCAATACTTTCCTGGTAGTCCAGTGGACCCCCCCCCCACCCACTGAGGCACCCACACCCCACCTTGCTCCCCCTGTCCCAGCATGGCCAATGAATCCAGCAGGCAGCAAACCCACCTGCACACCTCCACGGCTGCTCCCCAACTGACGATCACAGAATGACAGCTTATAGTAGCACACTGCTGACCAATGGACTTGCAGTGTGTACTATAAGCTGTCATTCTGTGACAACTCAGTCAGCGGGCAGCCGTGGAGGTGTGCAGGTGGGTTTTACTGCCTGCTGGCTCCATTGGCCATGCTGGGATGGGGGAGCAAGGTGGGGTGTGGGTGCCTCAGTGGGAGGGGGTTGGGGTGGTCCACTGGACTACCAGGGAAGTATTGGGATTTATTTTTTATGTTCTGATCAGGGCTGGGAAGGGGGTACCACTAGACTACCAGGGATGATCATTGAGTACTGTACACTACGGATGGGGTTCGAGGCTGTGAGGGGGGCACCACTAGACTACCAGGGAAATTAATTGAACTTGTGTTGTTCTATTGATGGGGTGGGGATGGGAGGGGTACCACTAGACTACCAGGGAGTATCGGGCTGGAGTATTTTTTATTATATCGGAGTCAGGTACGGGGGGGGGGCACTGCACTTCCAGGGAGTATCAGGGATGCATGTTTCATATTACCTCGAGGTTGCTTATGGTGGGAGGGCCGCTGGACTGCCACGGTACTACGGAATGCATTTTTAATCACAATCGGGTCTCGGGGCTGGGGGGAGCCACTAGACTACCGGGGAATATCGGGGCTCTATTTTATTTACATCATCGGGTATGGGGAAGGGAGGGAGGCAACTACACTACCAGGGAAATATGGGAATATTATTATTTTTCAATCAGGGATGGGAGGGGGCCACTAGACTGCTAGGGACATGTGGAGTGCTTTTTGTATCACAGACGTTGCAGGGTGCCCAGTGCATTCTGCTGGGCACATCTCTGCCCCAGACATGTAAATGAGGCCATAATGACATGCAAATGGCCCCTTTGCACCTTGTATGCATTATGGCCCCATTTGTATATGTCAGTCTGAATATCTGGAATTTGTGCTCGGCACATCCCCAGGATACGCCACGTGTCTCCATTCCAGGTATTCAGACCTCGCAGGCGGATGTGTCGGTGCATCCTCGGCAGCCCCCATTTGCACACCCACATCTTTTACTACATTTAGATGGGACACGTGATCATGCATCCCATTTGAATATAGCAATGTTGCACTCCAGCGCAACTCAGTTGCGTGAAGCAGCCACTTTCACCCTTTCTGGGTGCAGTCTGAGTATCTGGCCCATTGATTCCAGTTCTGCGGAATTGAAAAAGTGCTACTGGACTCCAGAAGGGGCAATATGGAGGTACTGGCACTTAGAAAGGAGTCTTTCTGGATTTTTCCATTGGGGGGATTTAAATATACAGGAGTAAATGAACCCACTGATTTGGCTCCATTTCTACACAATAGACAAACCAATTTTTCTTTACTAACAGTCTTGTTGTCAAAACTGATGCTGTACTCAAGCATGGGTATATCCTGTGTGATTAATAATAATATTATAGACCCTCAACAGTGCTCAGTTTTCTTAAGGCCAAGTAAATGCTGCTTTCTGTAGTGGCATTGCTATGAGAGTCTAGCCAGGAGGGCACTGTTTTTATTCAAACAATTTATTTTTGGTATTCAGGGTACCACCTATTTTTGGAACACTATGAGGATAGTGTGGCCAGGACAGCATACCAGGTACCTATGTTGTATAACAAAATTACTTTTGGGGCTTACACTGTTTTGGATCTAGGGTCCTAGTATGCCCTGTTATGTGACAGCCATCACTGTATTCTTGGTTCAGCCTTGTGGCTCTTGGACAACTTGACATGCTTTGTTTACCTCTGGCAGCCTGATATGTGGTACAACCCAGTTTGATATTGGTATTCAGGTAAAGCACTTCATTTTGCTCTGGTCTGAGTCAGCAATGTGTGTTCCTCTTGCATTTTATCTTATTGCTGTTTTTCTTCCTCTCTGCACCATAATTCTAATTTTTTCTGTTTTGTAATCCAAGAATTTAATAAATAAGTAAAAAAATGTCTGCACTATGGCCCTATTCACTAAAATGGCTGGTACATACCAGGATGCACAATTATGTGCTGCATAACCGGTCCCCGCAGGATGCATGGAGCCAGTATGCACATCCTCCTGGGTGGGTCCTAGGCTACTGAAGTCTGGCTGTGTAGATCCATACTGGGGATGAGGATGGTTGGCAGATTGGATGTGGACCAAACTGGGAGCTTCTAGTCAGAATTTCCAACTGGACCCCACAGTGGATCCCCTGCTGTATGGGAGTAGGGGATCATGGGACATGGTGGCCCATGTATGGGCTGTCATGTCCTCAACAGCCAGTAATAAAATATACAGGTGCCCTGCAGCCTACCACCACTTCTCGTCCTCCGTGGCATTGAGGGGGTGGGGTCCATGGTTGTAGGGCATCTTAGTGCATTAGGAGCTCTGGTCAGGGGAGAAGTGCAGCTGTAATGGCAGCCCTCTGGCTGGCATGATGGTAAGCCCCCCCAACACCAGCCTAGTGGAGCACAAATGGAATTGGGCATGCTGAGCTCTGCTGGCCCTCCCTGGGCACACCCACTCCCTGCCCCGCACATGGACTGGCAGTTTAGTTGCACGGATTCCCCAGTGCACAGTCCCAGGTTGGGGTACAGAGATGATGTGCACTGCTAGTGCATCTGCAGGTGTCCACTAGACACCTGGAATGTGCATATCCGGGTTATATGCACCATTTAAAAGGCATTTAGGGCCAGGATACCAATAATGCATAGGGCCCCATATGTGTATATATTCTCTTTGAAATCAAGGTTGCAGATTTTGCCTGTAAAAGGTTGAAACCTATGAATTTCACTATAGGCTGATATTTCTATTTTTTTCTTCCTTCAGGTATCCAATGGTTTAAAGCAGCAGTGCAACGAAAATGGGCTAAAATTTGATCCCACCTTTTTTCTTCCTAATCAATGCCAGATGTCTTCCAGTTTATTTTAGTGGTAACATTTTCAATTTCTGTTATCATTTAAGAATTTTAAGAAGTTTTAAAATAATTATTTCTGAAGAAAAAAGATGGCCACCTCATTTTTGCATAGAAATAATATTGATGACCTGAGGAGGGTGAGAATCCAGACAAAAATGCAAATGTACGGTACGCAGCAAAGGAAGAATCCAGAAAACCAAAATCAACAGTTTTGCCAATATTTTTCATAACCATAGCAGAAAATTAGCTTTTTGGAGTAACTTTGTTTGTTGCACTGGTGCTTTAAAGTAAATTACAGATGATCACTTTAAATTAGAGTTGAAGGACTTCTAGATATCAACCAGTAGAAAACTATGCAGTAAATAATTTATGTACCTGAGACAGTGTTGCTACATTGTGAAATTGTTTTTAATACCTAATTTTAGCATGTTTTTATACTAAACTGATAATACACAGTATTTAAATTGTTGCACTGTCACTTTAAAACAACATCAGTATTAAAGAGATTCAGTCTATGTTATGGTTACTCCCTGATGAGGCACTGAAGTGTGAAACCGGTACAGGATGAAGATCCATTTCGGATACAGATAAGGCCCACTAATGTGTTCTGTGAAGGACAAAACAACTGTCTGTCTTCTGCTTTCAGTCTTTGCAGATTATGTGAGAGGACATTTGGCACCAAAATCTCTAGGAGTGGACACTCGGCGAGGGGGTGCAAAGGAATGAGCAGAGAACTGAGAAACTAGAGGAGTGGTCAAGGGTATAGCAACTGGGTTTCAATGCAAAAAAGTGAAAAATAATGCACTTAGGGCACAGAAACCCAGGGTTGGAGTACAAAATGGATGGAGTGGTATTGACAACCACCAAGCAGGAAAGAGACCTGGGGATAACATTATAGGATGACATAAAGGTGGCCAGGCAGTGTGACAAGGCAGTGCTGGGGTGCATAGGGAGGGGTATCACCAGCAGAAAGAGGGAGTTGGTGTTGCCTCTGTATAGATCACTGGTAAGACCCCTTCCCCCAGAACACTGTGTCCAGTTCTGGAGACCACATCTCTGGAAGAACATAGACAAAGTGGAGGTAGTCCAGAGGAGGGCAACTAAAATGGTGTAAGGTGCATCAAAAGCCCTACAAGGACAGATTAAAGGACCTCAACATGTACACCATGAAACAGAGGGGGGATATGACAGAAAACTTTAAAATACCTCATGGGAGTAAACAAGGTAAAGGAGGGAAGTGTTTGTCAGAAGAAAAAGATGCTCAAGAACAAGGGGACATACTATGAAGCTGGAGGGTGGTAGATTCAGGAGAGATGTGAGTAAGTACTTCTTCACAGAAAGAGTGGTAGATTCCTGGAACAGCCTTCCAGCAGAGGTGGTTGGGGCAAAAACAGTGGTGGGGAAAAAACAGTGGTGGGGTTCAAGAATGCATGGGATAAGCACAAGGGGATCATAGTGGAAAGCAAGAGGGAGGGGAGAAAGAGATGTAGATCTGGCACGGTCTGCGGTAATAGTGTAGGTTCTGCGGTAATAGTGTAGGTAGAGAGAAATGGGCAGACTGCATGGGCCAAGTGGTCCTTATCTGCCATCAGATTCTCTCCTTCTGTGTTTTATGCACTCTGATGAGGGGAGAGTCTCACTAACGGGCTGATGCAGGACTCAGTACTGAGACCGATCCTCTTCAATGTCTTCATAAGTGATACTGCAGATGAACTGGAAGAGAAGGTATGCCATTTTGCAGATGATAGCAAAATCTGTAAAAGGATGGACAATAAAGAAGGGACAGAAAGAATGTGTAGGGAGCATGGCAATTGGGGTTCAATACCAAAAAGTGTAAATTCATGCATCTAGGGCACAGGAACCCAAGAAATGAGTATAGAATGGTGGTGAGGTACTGTCAGTCACTAAGCAGCAGTTTGGGAGGCAGTAGAGCACAGTGGGTTAAGGCTCTGAGCTGCAGATCTGGAGACCTGGGTTTGAATCCCATAGCTGCATAGATACATACTGCGTGATCCTGAGCAAGTCACTTAACTTCCTTGAGCTCACAGGTAACATCTGGAAACAAGTTTCGGCTTAGTGTGCTACTCCTGGTTAAGCAATGTTCCCTTTTCCCTACTTCTCCCCTAAGCAGGAAAGAGACCTTGGAGTTATCATATCTGATGACCTCAAAGTGACAAGGTAGTATGACAAAGCAGTGGGTATGATCTGTGGGATGCTAGGATGCATAGGGAGAGATATCTGCAACAGGAGGAAGGTGGTGGTGTTACCACTATATCACATGCTGATGAGACCTCATCTGGAGTACTGTGTCCAGTTCTAGAGGACATAGACAAGCTGGAGGCACTCCACAGGAGGGCAACTATAATGGTGCAAGGGTTGCACAGAAAGACCTACGAGGAGAGACTGAAGGACCTCAACATGTACATCCTGGCAGACAGGAGAGTTAGAGGGGACATGATAGGGACTTACAAGTATCTTACGAGGTTGACCAGGGTGCAGGAAGCAGTCTCTTTCAAAGGAGGAACAGCACCAGAACCAGGGGGCATGCAATGAAGCTGGAGGGGAGGATAAGCCAAGGAGGGATCTGAGTAAGTACTAGTTCACTGAAGGAGTGACAGATGCCTAGAATAGGCTGCCAGAGTAAATGGTGGAGGTGAAAACAAAAGGGGGCTTCAAGCATGCATGGTATAGCAATATGGGAATATTGGAAAATGGGCAGGGAGAAGGCAGAATCACAAGAGACCAGTTAGGGTCTGTAGAGACAGACTAGGTAGGGACTTTCTGGGCAGACTGGGTGGGCCAAGTAGTCCTTTTCTGCTGACAAATTCTATGTTTCTGTGCTTTTACATTGGCATAGTAGGTAAAACTGAAACATGGTAGGGGACCTGTAATGACTAGTCTGACTAAATCAATGGATGCAAACTGTTAAATCTTGACTGTGGACAAGGCAAAGTAGAGGTGTTGCTCTGTACAGTGCTCAGAACTAATTATTATTAAACAAAAGGATGGAGAAGCTGAAAGCATGTTGGCAAGCATCACTAATATATAAGAAAAAAATGAACACGACTAATCTGTTATAGACTGCTTAGTAGTGATGATGTACAATAACAAATGGAAACTTTCTGGAAGAAATAGTGATAGTTACAGATATGACTGATAAGACTTCTGCTACATTCACCTCCTGCCCTCTTAACTTATGCCAGTCCTCTCGCTATTCCTCCTCCCCTTCCTATTTACCCTAACCTCCCTCCCTCCTTCCTTTCCCACACCTTATTTTCCTCCTCCTCCCTCCCTCTGAATCTCCCTTCTTTCCCAAATCCTGTTTATCCTCCCTCCACCATCCCTAACTCACACTCTTCCATTCTCTCCCACTCTCCCTGGCTCCCACATGCTCTCTTCTCCCAAACACTAACCTTCATCTTCCAACTCTTCACTTCTTATTCACCTTGTGCCCCTGCCATCACCCTTGTCCTGCCCTCTCACTCAAAAGCCATGCAAATGGCCCTCTACCCCCACAAAGATCTTTATTTTCATATTGCTACTGCTAGCTGGTGACAGTGAGTCCAACTCTGGCACTACCCTACCCCCATAATCAAACTTTGCCAAAGGACTGAGTATTGCTCATGTTAACATCCATAGCCTCCTCCCCAAAATAGACTTACTACAACCTCTCATGATCAACTTTAGTCCTGACCTACTGGTAATCTCTGAATCCTGGCTCTCCCATAGTACTCCTGACTTGGTGGTGGCCATTTCTGGCTACTTGTTTACCCACAAGGATCAAGCCACCAGGGGCAGCGGAGTTGCTATGTACCTCTCCTCTGCCATCCAATGTGTCCATATTCTCTCTGTCTCCTCCCCATCTGCCTTTGAACTTCTTATCAAACTTTCTCTCCCCTTCTCACTCCCCATCTTTGTAGTCAGAGTCTATTGCTGTCCCAGCCTGCCTTCCTCTGCTATTACTAACCTTCTCTACACTCTCTCCTGTCATGCTTCTTCCAGTGAACTTCTCATACTTGGGGACTTTAACAAAAATTTGCTCTAACTCTCACTATCCAAATTCTGTGACAATATCAAATCCCTAAATCTTTCCCACTTTATCACAGAGCCTACCCACCCAAACCTCAATTCACTTAATCACACCCTTCTGGACTGGGCCCTCACTTCCCACCCACACAGAATTATTACATCACGCACCCTCCTGGATGCTCTCAGTAACCACCACATGGTCTACTGTGTTCACAAGAGCCACCGAATCAAAGCAAGCCCAAACTCATGCAGATTTGTTCATTCCAATCCTTGGACCCGCTATCCTCCCTTCATGAGGACTTAGCAGCTACTGATTTGGTCACCTATCTCTACTGCCAGTTCCAATGACTCAGTGCTAAATTTCTTCTCAACATGCTTCATGTCCATTTGGGATCACCACGTCCCTCATAGGAAAACTAGGGTTCAAGATTTGCACCTCCCTCGGATCTCAGCTGAACTGGTAAGCAGCCTGCATGCAAGGGATCTGGTCTGAAAGATACACAAAACCACTGACTCCCCTGCCAATCTCCAAAAATATCAAACTCTATGAAATGCCTGCACCAGGGCTACAAAAATTGCTAATGCACGATATTTTTCCTGTACTCTGCAAAACAATATTAACCGCCCATCTAAGTTTTGCATGGTCATTCACTCTCTTTTCTCCCCCTACCCAGTCCGACGCCCCATCCTCAAATTAAGAGGGACCACCATCTCTGAGCCCTCTTCTGTTGCTGATGAATTCAATGACTTCTTCACTTCCTGTGCCTCTTCCCTTCTCTCTTCCTTATCCTCCTCCCTCCTCCTCCTACACTTCCCCCCTGCCCACATGACCCTCTCCTTTCTCCTTCTCCCCTGTCTCACCAGCCTCTGCTCTCATAGCCCTCCTTGCTCTAAACTTCATCAAGGGTTCTAGTCCAGATGGGCTGAACCATAAACTCTTCCATCTCTCTGTATCTGCTATTAGACTCCCTCTCACATCCCTCCTTAACCTCTCCTTCTCCCTTGTCTCCATCGCTGTTTCATGGAAGCAAGCCACTGTCATTCCCCTCCCAAAAGGAGGTGACTCCTCAGCCTCGGGAAACTACCACCCTATCTTTCTACTTCTTACCTTTGCAAAACTTGAAGAACATGTGGTACTCTCTCAACTCTTCCCCTTTCTTGACTCCTCCTTCTACCTCACACCTTTCCAGTTTGGCTTTTACAAATTCCACTCCACCTCCACCCTCCTCCTCCTCAGGCTGACTGACTCCATTCTGAATGGCATGGATCAGGGCCTGATCACCTCTGCAATCCTTGTTGACCTGGCCAAAGCCTTCGATACAGTTGTCCATCCCCTCTTCCTAGCTAAGGTCTCTGCTGCTGGACATTCTTCCCATGCCACTGATTAATTCTATTCCTACCTCCTGAGAAGAACTCAGTCTGTAAAAATTGGCAACTCCCTGTCATGCCCCCCCCTCCCCATCTGCACTGGTGTCCCCCCAAGGATCAGTGCTTGAACCTATTGTTTTCTCCATCTTTCTAAGTAGTCTCCCCTCTGCATGCTCATCTACTTCCATCTATATGTATGCAGATGATACTGTTATATTTGCCTCTGGCTTCTCTCCCACTGATCTGACAAACAAACTCCAACTGGACTTTGACAACATCCAGCGCTGGTTCCAATCAAATCAGCTTTCTTTAAATACAAAGAAAACAGTCTCTATGACTTTCAGAACCAGGAAAAAACTCACTAGACTTCCATCTCTCCCCTCATGCCATACCATGGATGGGTCCACCTTTGAAGATGTCCCCTCCTTCAAGTACCTTGGAGTGTAGCTGGACAGGCACCTAGATTTCTCTGCTCATATGTACTCCATCCACAAAATGTTCCACCCAAAACTAATGTAAGTGCTCTGTACAGGAACCTGGGGTGCATACCTTTGCAAGCACGTAGCGCTGTGGTACTGTACAGAGAATGATTCTCCCACTTTTTGACTATAGTGACACTATCTATGGCAGTGCCTCTAAGTCTATCCCAGCCAGCCTGGACCTCCTTTTCCACTCCTTCTGCAGGTTTGCGCTTGGCTGACCTCCACTGATCCACCACTGCCTCCTCTACACCTCACTCGGTCTTTCCTCACTCGAAGCCAGATGGCTTGCCCATGGCTCTTCCCTTATTGCAAAGCACTGGCTAAGCTCCCTCCCCTCCTACCTAACATCCCTTCTCTCCTCTCCAAGTCATTCCTCCTTCTCCCTACATAGCTCCGGCCTCCCCTCCCTAGCTCCCCAACTAGACTGTTTTTTGCTTATCAAGCTGCTTTCTCCTTCCAACTTCCCAAACTCCAGAACAACCTCCCTCCCCATCTGATCTGCCACCTCCATCCACTCCTTCTCCAACATTATTCATGACTTCATTGCTCCCTTCTGCACCTGCTCTTGACCTATCCTTCCCCACTCTTCTTCCTCTCCTCTCCCTCTCCAGCCCCTCTCCTTCTTTCTTCCTATCCATTCCCCTTCCCCCTTCCTATTTACTACCTCTCCTGCTTCCCCTCATGCTTCCCCCATTTCTATCTACTCATGGACCTTTCCCACTCCACACCCACCCTCCCTCCTCTCTCCCTTTGTCTCCTACTATACCTTAACCTTTCCTCTTGGCCACTTTCAGGCAACTTCCCCTCCATCCTTACCTTGTGCTCCTTCTCACTCCTCTCCTCAAGCTATCTCCATAGATGGAGTGCCCTATTTGGCAGTGAAATTCTCCTATGGGAATGTTCTTTCCTCTAACATGGCTTACTGTTAATAATGCCTGTTATTTTGGGAACTGTTACACCTTATGTAAATATTCTATGCCATTTCACTGCACAGTTTTTGTGCTTATAAAATATCCTGTAAATGTATATATATATATATATATATATATATATATATATATATGAATAAACATGTAAATATTCCCTACTACCCTTCCCCAGGATGCATTTGAAATGAGCTGTGCTCAGCTCAGTATGTCTTTCCAGTAGAAACTTTTGAAATAAACAAATAAATATGGGGAAAGTGATTTTAATGTTGGATTTCAACTGCCCAGGCATAAATTGGAAGAAACTAGTCACCATATACAAATGAAAATGATCTCCTTGACTCAGTTATGAACCAGGATTGGAGTCCAATCATGAAAGAACCTACTAGAGAAAATAAATATTCTAAACTCAGTGTTAACCAACATGCCCAAGGAAATAAAAAAAAAAGAACCCATGAGGAACAGTGACCATAGAATGGTAACAATTTGATATGTTGAGGAATCAAAACAAACAGAAAAAAATTATCAGAATAAGAAATTATTGTATGGCTAACTTTCATTTCATTGAAAAGAAACTTAAGGAGTGGGATTGGGTTAAGAACTTGCAAAATATTGATACTCAACAATGCGGGCAAAAAACTAAGTGCATACTCTCCCACCTAGAAAACAAACATGCATCAGCAATTGATCTAATGTATGTAACAATAGAGGTAAAAAAACAAGGTCAAGAAAAGTATAGCAAAGAAAAAGAGATCATAAAAAAAATTTAAGGAATCAGGCACAAGAGAAAATATCACGATTTAAAGGACAGCATTTCAGGAAAGATGATAACAAAAAGGCAACAGAAAAGTGAGGACAGTGGCTCACCCACATCAAGAATAACTTAAAATGGTTTTATGCTTATGTAAACAACAACAAACGGGTCAACAGAACCACAGAACCAACTGTAATTTATGGAAGTGAGCTAAATCAAGGGAGATAAACACCACCCTAAACTCTTTCCTTTGTTCTATATGTAATAAAGCTGGTCACCTAATGAGAAATAGTCCATTGCCTCAGCCTGATGCTGAAACATTTTTAAGGAAAAAATCTTTATTGAAATTCAAGCCATGGAGAAGCAGTACCAGATCAAGTCCACCCATGACTTCTTAAAAAGATGATACTGTGGATGTCATTGCTGGACCACTAACATACCTATTCAATATGTCTGTTAAATCAGATAAAGTACCAAGGGACTGGCTAAGAACAATTAAGGTTCTGATCCACAAGAATGTGACAAAACCAGGCAGGACAATTTCAGTCTCATGTTTATCATTGGAAAAATTATGAAAAGTTTAATAAGGGCTAGCAGTATAGTCTATAAGTTATAGCAATGAGCTGTGAATGAGTTCAGTACATCCAACAGATGTGACTTGCTCAGAGTCACACATACATACTGTGTGACTCTGAGCAAGTCACTTGGCTTACCTGTTCGCTCAAGATTCATCTGAAAATGAGCTTTGACTCAATGTTCCTTTCCTAGCTAAAAACTGTTTTAAAAAAAGGGAAAATCTCAATAATGAAATGGAAATGATGGACTTTAGTGGCAGTAGACAGCCCTGATTCACAAAACAGTACAAACAAAAAAACAACTTCCCTAACAGATCTGTTGTCTTTTTAAGATAAGTTTAATACTGTGCTGGACAACAGCTGTTTGGTAGACTTTATCTTCTTGGACTACAGGAAAATATTTGATACTGTGTCATATGATATGTTAGTAAGGAAAATGTCTGAAATGGGTATAAAAACAAGAATGATAAAGTGGGCACATTGCTGGCTGTCTAACTGATCCCATCAAGTAAGATGCAGTGGTGTTTATCAGATAAAGGAAACATTACCAGTGCAGTGGAGTCCTGCAGAGATTGGTTTTAGGTCACACATTATTCTCCTTTTGAATTATGAACTTAACAAAGGGTGTATGGGTGGTTGGTTGACTAAATTTGCAGATGGCACAAAGTTAGGAGGTACAATAGGAACCATATGTGGAAAATTAAAGCTACAAAATGATTTAAAGGAATTAGAGCTTTGGACACATAGCAATGTAATATCCTTTTAATGAAGAAAAATGTGTGGTTATGCACTTAAGCACTGGAAATCAAAAACAAAACTATTTTCTAAATAGTATGAGACTCAAAGAAATTGAAAATGAAAGAGATCTGGACATTATAGTTAGTAATGATCTCATCAACAGTTTGCACGCCAACATAAAGCAGGCAAGGCTGCTTAAACCCACATTTCAAATGTGATATTGATATCCTTGAGAAGATTCAATGGAGAACAACCAAAATTATCCCCAGATTCAAGGGCATAACATACAGTATGATTGTCAACTATAGATATTAGGCTTATTTAGCCTGACGAGAAGGAGGATGGATGGAGACTTGCTCGAGCTCAACATGTACTCCCTGGAGGAACAGAGGGATAGAGGGGATATGATAGAAACCTTCAAATATATGAAAGACATAAATAAAGATGGTACAGAGGGAATTTTAAGATTAAGCAGAGGGAGGGGCACTAGGGGACACAAATGAAAGCTGGAGGTTGGTAGATTCAGAAGGGAAATGTGAAAGCACTATTTCACAGAGAGAGTGGTGACAGGGTGGAACACATTACAGGAGGTGATATTCTTGAAGACGGTAGGCAGTTTCAAGAGGAGATGGGACATAGTCAGGGGGAAGGTCACCAATGGGGGCTACTCGTGATATTAGCGCTGGGGAATGGGCACCTATAATAATGGTGACCACTCCCCAGCACATTACATGTATGGCTATGGTAGGGTAGGATGGCTGGATGGGGGGTGGGCGAATATTGCAACAGGATGCTACTATATGTACATGTGGGGGCATGCACAGTGAGGGTGGGAGGGTATGTGAGGGGTGGTGCCGTGGTGGGTTGCCGAGCTGACCCAGTGGCGTGGTGGAGTGGGTTCTCGTTGTTGGTCGGCAGGGTACTTGGTTCAGGTCTGGATGCTGGTGCGTTTTTGTTGCACTAGGCCGAACCTTTTAATGTTGGCACCCTCCTCAACATGCACCCCTGAAGTTGAGAATCCTTAAGTGGAGGTGTGGGGCATAGCCCCCTGCATAAAACATTAAAAAACTAAGTCCCCGGTGCCCTTTTGCTGTGCGTCGGGGTGTCAGAGTGCCGAAATAAATTTTCATCACTCTTGACTTCTAGATAATGGTGCTCACATTTAGGCTTTCACTGTTATCACATAGATCCCCAGTGGGGCACTGGGGGAAGGGATAACAGCTAGTATGGGCATGAAATTGGATATGCGGGTAGGAGAGGGAGAAGCAGCTGCAGTGTTACAAACTGCTATCTGCACACTCGAGCAGACTAGATAGACCATCAGGCCTGTCTCTGCTGGCATTCTTCATAAGTTTGTATGTAACTTTACAAGAAAATATCACCATCATGGGATAGCTGTGCACTGATGAAACAGTTTCAAATAAATTAATAAAATGGACACTTACAATCTAGAATGGAGGTGCTGGAAAATCAAGCTTGTGCACTAAATATTAAACTTGTTGGACTATCAGAGGAAGTAGAAGGGGATTCCCTGTATCTTTTTGTTACAGACTGGCTGTCAGATGTTCTAGGAGTGGATCCAATTGGTGAGGCCCTCAGAGTTGAAAAAGCTTGGAGCATCACGCTTAGAAGGAACGTTGCAAAGGTGACTGGACAACAAACAGTTCAAGTGATTATGTCTGGGGTCCAGGTGTGGGATCATGTACTCCAGCTGGCAAGAAACAAGAGAGAAGATTGCCCAATGGTGTGGCAGTGGTACTACCACCCACCACACTGGTGACTCAAGTTCAAGAGCAGACACAGGTTGCTGGGGATTGGCCAGAGGGAAGAGGATCTATTGTCTGATGGACTGCTCTTCTATTCCGGGGGGGAGGCTTGTTAGCCTTGTCATTGACTGCCACCAGGTGGTAGCATGGTGGTGGTACAGTCTGGGGCAACACATAAGGTAAGGGCCACCAGCTTGGTGTAATGCATATGTGCCTCCATACAGTTCTCACTACTGCCTGCCCATGGCAGGGATGGGTGAGACCAGAAAATAGAAATTATGTGTGGGCTAATGAAGCCCCACAGGCCCATTCCCCACCCATACCCCCACCCAGGAGCACCAGACCTGAATCTGGATTTGTGTTCTGGCGGGGCAGCCCTTTCCCTCCTGGCCCACCATGGGGGGCAAACCATGGGGGAACTCTGGTCTGGAGAGTTTCTGAGGGAGATGGCAGCCAGTCATGTGGGAGTAGGGACAGGGCTGATTAAACCTGCCTGCACATTGTCCTGGAGAAAAATCTTTATTAAAAAAGAGAGCCAGAATTGATTGTGGAAAACACCTGGGTACAGGTCTTCCTTGACCTTAGCTATGACAGTGACAATGGCAGTTTGATGTGGTCCTGGCTGCGCTTCAGTGCAACTTCATCCATGCAATGCTGAAACCTGCCAGATTGCTTATTTATTTATTGACTTATTCATTTATTTGGTTGGTTGGTTGGTTGGTTGGTTTCAATAACCAGGTAAGATACATTAGGCATACATACTGTATCCTATTTCAGGCACGATGTGAGAAAGTTACAAAAGCAGCCAAGGACAAAACAAATTCAGTCTATATTTGCCTACAAAGCCACAAGGAACAACTGTACCAAGCACATTTGACAGGCCAAGACACATATGCATTACACCAAGCTGGTGGCCCTTACCTTATGTGTTGCCCCAGACTGCATCACCACCATGCTACCACCTGGTGGCAGTCAATGACAGGGCTAACAAGCCCCCCACCCCCCAGAATAGGAGAGCAGACCATCAGACAACCTGTGGCATAGGGCCAAAGCAATGGGAATTCAGTCAGACATCAGTGCCTACAAAGCTGCAAGGAACAACTGTACCAAGCACATTTGATGGGCCAAGTCTTCATACTTTAACGATCTTCTGAAAAGGAACTGGGGCCAAGTGAGAAACTTCTGGGACTCAGTAAAGTCTCTCACTGGAAAAGAATCAAGATCTCCTCCTGACACCATTATCACCACAACTGAGACACTCCAGGAACCTGGTGATATAGCTAATGCTTTTAACCTGGCTTTTACTGATCTCAGTACTGAACTACCCACAGATTAGCTATGCACCTTAATACCAACCTTGCCACTCAACAGATCGTCTCAAACCCCATCTACAAAAGGCATCCCCCCGTTCTACTTTAAGTTGCTCCGTAAACATGAAACACTAAAATATATCAAGCGAGTACTAGGGAAGACGCGGATGGGTAGTGACCTCATAGATATGAAGCTGATAGCACTGACACTAAGTGAGGTAGTAGAACCCATTACAAAAGTGTTTAATGCCTCCCTAAGGTCTGGTGTTTTCTCTGACAAGTGGAAAGAGGCACCGGTCACACCTGTCTTCAAATTGGGGGGTTCCACTAACCTGTCCAACTATAGGCCCATCTCTATCCTCCTCCTGTTATCTAAAGCCCTTGAGTGAGTGGTCTTGGACTAGCTCACAGAGCACCTAACACAGCACAATCTATTCTGTGTCCAGCAGCACGGGTTCAAGAGAGGTTACTCTACCCTCTTCGCCCTGGTCGAATATACCTCCCAAATCTATGATGTCTTTGATGAAGGTCTGGCAGTGGGGTCAGTTTTCATATACATAATTAAAGCATTC
This sequence comes from Neoceratodus forsteri, assembly GCA_016271365.2. Classification (NCBI taxonomy): domain Eukaryota; kingdom Metazoa; phylum Chordata; order Ceratodontiformes; family Ceratodontidae; genus Neoceratodus; species Neoceratodus forsteri. The sequence continues at coordinate 1,878,123,070 of CM057456.1, forward strand.
GACACTGTCAACCATACACTCCTACTCCAAAACCTCTTCGACATAGGCCTGTCTGAGGACACGGTTAAATGTTTCGACAGCTACCTCTCATACAGGATGCAATGCATCAAAATCAGTGTAAGACTCTCAGAACCAAGGACAGTGAACTTAGGTGTCCTCTAAGGGTCAATTCTAGGGTCAGTCTCTATCAACTCCTTACTCTCTGTATGCCCCGTGCACATCGTGCTATATGCTGAAGATGCAGTCATCTCTGCTAAAGGGAAAAAATCTGTCCCTGGTCTCTGCTAAACCAGAAGACAGCTTCCACAAACTAGAAAAATGGTTCTCAAACAATAAACTCCTCAGCTACAAAAAAACTAAGAGCATGCTTTTCTAAGTCCAACAAAACAAGACGAAGTTAGGACTATTACAGGTCTACAGTCATGAAGGTGACCTACTGGAACAAGTCTGCACCTTCAAATATCTCGGGGTTCATTTAGATGACACCCTATCATTTGGTACCCATGTTGATCATGTAGTAAAGACTGCTAATACTAAGCTATGAGTCCTCTACTGGCACTGGCACTCCATGACCCCAGAAGCCCTGAAGATGGTCACTAGCTGCTCAGTCTTATCCACCATAGACTATGGTCTTGCTATCTATGGTGCAGGTACTGATACTGCCCTCAAAAAAGTTAAAACACTGCTAAACAAAACATGCTGCCTAGTCTTGGGGGCTGATCATAGAACACATACCTGTGCCCTCTACCATGAAATGGGGTGGCTCCCTCTCCACGGTAGGGTACTACACCAAACATGCCTGCTGGCAAAGAAGTCATTGCTAGGACTTGCCCCTAGCTCAGCCTCCTGCCTATTCAAAACTACTCAACCTACTATCAGGACTCAGAATACGGTCAAAAGGAGCTTGGTGGTGCCATTTAAAGGGGAAGTAAACATAGCAGGGGTCTCTCAAATTGTGAAAGCCCATAAAAAGATATTTCAAACGAGGTATGGAACTTCCTTGTAGGTGTCAAGAGTCCTGAGATATGAATATCTAAATATTCTGTAAATCAAAACAAGACAGCAGCAATTTCATGGGATTCTGAGACAGAAAGTGATGTCACTGAGGGGCAAGTTGTAATTAACAACATAAAGCTAGCCCCTCAGTGACATCACTTCCTGTTTTAAGGTTACATGAAATGGCTGCTGCTTTGCTTTCATTTACAGATAATTTGATATTCGTATCTCATGACTCCTGATACCTACAGCTAAGCCTAGTGCCTCATTTGAGTGGTCTTGTCTTGCATTTTCACAACTTGAGTGAGCCCTGCAATGTTTACTTCCCCTTTAAATGCACAACTATAGCCCAGTGATCCCTCTCCTTTCGTGGACCCAAGTGGCTCAATGAGCTACCCAAGGACCTTATCGAGTGTGATAAGATTAGTCAACTTAAATCTGGACTTCGAGCATACCTAATCCATGAGAATGACTGCAAATGCTTCCACTAATCCATATATACCCTGCCTTGCCAGTCCACTATAGTATACTTATACTTGTTACTATAGTAACAATCATCTAGACCCTCTGCCACTTCTGCCTGCCTCTGTTCCCTCACTCTCAATCCCCTAACTACTGTCCCATCACCTTCACTAACTCCTCCTACTCTTAATTCTACACACCCCTCCTTCGTTCCCCTCTCACTGCTACCCCCTTTATTTCCAGTCCCCTATACACACCCCTCCAACCCTACCCCCATCTGCCCCCTCACACCCTGCTTCACCCATTCCCCCACTTCCCTTATAACACTATGATGATAAGGCCATCTCTGGCTGCTTCAATTACTGGACATTGGATGCATAGTCCTTGATCCTTGCCTTGCACTTAATCTGTTACTGCCTATATAATCTACCTGTGTTAAGGATACTGATCCTCAACCTCACAATGTCCGTACCTACCTGGTCTATTAGCTCCCACTTTAAATACTTATATAAATACACGTTCTTGAGCCTAGACTGTTTAATCATACTATGTAACCTTATTATTTTTTAGTTGAAACTTTTGTAACTGAAACTTGTGTAACTATTTTGTTGTCTGTCCACAGTATCTGTATGATTTGGAACCTTTGTAAATGAGTCCCTGACTCAAAGGTGTTGATCCCAATCTGAAATAAATAAAAAAATTAAAAATAAATAAAACACCATCAACGATAAGGTAGTAGCATTCAAGAACAAACACCTGTGAATCACAATTAGGTAGAAATAACTATAAGGTGGAACATCCATGGCAGGAACTGGAATCTCCATGAGTGGGAAATGGGCATTAGCAAGGATGCTGGAACCTGTGATTAAGGGGATTTATTTATTTATTTAAAAGTTGATAACCAGGAAAGGCACCATGAACTGAAGCTTGTTTCCAGGTGAGACCCAGGGGGAGGGGGTAACAGGATGGTGACAGATATAACAGCAAATATAACACAATAACAGGCAGTGACAAAAAAAATTAAAAACAGACCAGGTAAAAAAGTACAATAATATATAACAAGGAAACTATGTACATTCATATGCAAACTTAGAAACTATGTACAGATAGATACAAAATAGAAACTATATACAGTAAATACAAGGAAGAGCACAGCTATTGTACAGTGGTTTGTCCTAGAAAAGAATGGAACTGAGGCATAATGTGGTCGTAGGCTAGGAAGGGGTGCAGCTGCAGGAGGTGACCAGTTTTTGTCTGAGTAAGCACTTGAGACAGTGAAAGGAGGGTGAAGATGGGTTGTGAGGGAAAGGCTATTCCAGAGGGAGGGAAACTTGTAGGAGAAAGAGATTTTACCAGCTGAGGTTTGGATACAAGGGAGAGAAAATGTGCGGGTGCAGCTGGACTGAGAGTTATATGGAGGGGGAAATGCGGGAGAGAGGAAGGAGGTAAGGTATGTAGGGAGAGACCCAAATCAATACTTGGCCATGAACATAAAGCAGTGAGAGGAGCGCATCTGCACAAATCACTGGAGAGAGAAGGCAGAGTAGAGGTCGCAGTAGTGTGTTAGCAGGGGAGAACTGTAGGCAAACTGACAAAAAGAATGGAATAGGACATCCAGTTTAGCAAGAGAGGTGGCTGGGACAGCACTGAAAACTATGTTGGCATAGTCAAAGGCAGGGAGGATCCATTTGACTAATAGGTCATGTCTTATGGGGAGGGACAGGCTGGCTTTATGCCTATGGAGTAGCCCAAGTTTAGGGCGCAGCTTGGTGTGCAGTGCACTGAAATATGAGGAGAAATCAAGGGAGAGATTGAGCCAGACACACAGGTATTTGTAAGTGCTGACATTGTCGAGGAGGGTATCTGCTACTGATGAGAAAACAGGCAGTGACAGAAATTTTGCAAGTTTTTGTTTGGAGCTGAAGGTCATGGCAACGGTTTTCTTGGTGTTCAGTTTAAGGCAGTTTTCATCAAACCAAGCTATGACTGCTGAGAGGTCATGTTGAAGGGGAGATTGGATGGCTTGTATGGATGGGCCAGATAGGAAAAGGATGATGTCATCCATATTCATGTGGATGTTGGAGTGGGTGCATATGGAAGGAAGGTCATTGATGAAGAGGGAAAAAAGAACCCGGCCCAAGAATAGAACCCTGAGGAACACCAGCGAGGATGGGGAGGGTGAGAGATGAGATGTTAGTGATAGAAACTGATTGGGAGCCACCTGTTAAATATGAACTGAACCAGGACACTGAAGGAGGGGATAGGCCAATGGAGCATAATTTAGAAAGTAGAAGGGGGTTGGAAACAGAGTTAAAAACCTTGGCTTGGTCAATGAATATAGTTGAGGAGATATGGCCAAGATCCATAGAGGTGTGGATGGTGTTGGTGAAGCGGAGTAGGGAGGAGGTGGTGGAATGGGTCTTTCCGAGGCCAGACTTGTAAGGGGAGAGGGTATTGGAGGTGGAGAGGAAATTATTGACCTGATGGAGGATGAGGAATTCTTGGACTTTAGCAAGGGCTGGTAGGAGGGAGATAGGGCGGTAGTTGCCAGGAATGGTGGGGTCTCCCCCTTTGAAAAGAAGGAGAACCTTGGCAAGCTTCCAAACTGTAGGGACTATGGCAGTGGAGAGCAATAGGTTTAGGATATAGGTTAAAGGGGTAACAATTAAAGGAGCAGAGATTTTGAGGAGTCTAGGGTGCAGTCCATCGGGGTTGGATTTAGTAGGGTTTAGGGAGGTAAGGGCCTGTAGGACCTCAGAAGGTAAGATTGGGGGCAGTGTAAACCCTGGGAGCTGTGGGGGAGATGAGGGAAGAGGAGGGGGAGGGCGAGGTCCCAGGTGGAACAGCACTGGAGGTGAAATGCTTATTAAGGGCTGTGGTGACAAGGAGGGGGTCAGAGATAAGTGAGCCATCAACCTGGATAGAGGAAGGAGGAGGCAGATTAGGGGTGCAGGAGAGAGCAGAGATCCTGCCAGAAGAAGGAGGGAGTACTGTTAGAGGGAAGATGACCAGATTTAAAGAAACCAGATTTGGCATGGTGTATGCTTTGGGTATAGCTATTGAGAAGGATGTGAAAGGTTTGAAAGGATGCTTAGCTGCCAGAAGATTTGGAGTGGTGCCAAGCACATACATGAGCTTTGCACATCACCAGGATGTCTATCTGTGAACCCAATAAAGCCACTAGAACCCTGTCTAGCTTTGGAGGTGCTAGGATTGAAGACATTACCTATATGATGGAAAATATATTAAAGAACACTGTACCAGATTCCTTGGTTATGACACATGTAGATGCAAATAACATCTTTCGGGAACCCATACTCAAAATCAAGCAAGCTTATGTAGCCTTGACCAACAAAATAATACACCATGGCTGTACCCCAATACTTTCAGAGATTCTCCCTATTCCAAGGGTTACAGGAGAACAATATAGAAAGCTGAAAGAAATAAACAACTGGTTATGGGAATGGTTTTGAAACAAAATATTTATTGCATAAAACATTGGGAATCCTTTGTTAATAAGGATGAGCTGTATTGTTGTGAACGACTGCATCTAAGCAGAAGTGGAAATAGTTTAATGGGAAAACATATCACCGCATGCATAAATGACAATTTAAACTGCTGAATGGGGGGAAGAACTTAATAGCAACACATACCATAGGCTATAACACACCCCTAATAGTAATAATACTATTGATATAACAAAACTGGAAAATAATAATTTAAAGCAGTCTTTCAAAAATATAAATATAATCCATAAAAATAACCTCAAAATATTGCTTCTTAATGCCAGAAGCATGAGAACAAAAATTGATGAACTAGGATATACATTAAAGAAATATGATATTGATATTTGTAGGCAGTGACTGAAACTTGGTTTTGTGGCAGGGACTGGAACACTGACATACCGGGCTTTGCCAAAATAAACAAAAACAGAAAGACAACCGAAGAGGGATAGCACTATATATTAAATTTAATATTAAAGTTCTAGAAATACAGATAGCACAAATATAGAACCTGAATCATGTTGGGTTCAACTTAAAACCCCAAACAAAAGTACTTAATATAGAATTGGTCTATTGCCCCCCTAATTATACTTCATCAGAAAATGACTTACTACTGTTAGCCTTGGAGGACAGAGATATGACTGGAGACAATATCCTGATGGGCGATTTCAATTTCCCCAAAATATGTTAGAAGTCACAACAGGGGCAAGATATAGCTGAAAAAAGATTCCTTGAATAATGACTATTTTAAATTTAGACCAGTTAATTACCACTCACACTGGGTCAATAATATATTAGATCTGGTTCTCACAAACACACCAGAAAACATTAATAATATAAAAATGTTGCCACCTCTGGGAGTTAGTAATCATAGCATGATCTACTTTGAGTACAGTATTAAACATAGCATAACAAAAGGTAAAACCAAGTTTAAGGATGATAGGAAAGCTGATTATTGTATTTAAAAAAAAATGACCTTAATAACTGGAACTGATATGAGGAATTAAAAGGGAAAGATCTAAACTCAGCACGGAAAACATGCCAGGAACATATTAATTACTGTATTGACATTTGGGTTCCAACGAGAATAAAATATCAAAAATCTAAAAGAATCCCATTGTGGTGGACTTCTAAAATATCAAAATTAATAAAAATAAAACAAAAGCATTATAATAAATACAAAAGGACACCATCAAAACTGAATTGGCAGAAATTCAAACTATTAGCTAAACAAATAAAACAAAAAATTAAAATGGCAAAATTAAACATTGAACATGAGTTGGTTAAAAGAGTTAAAGACAATAAAAAACAGTTTTTCAGTTATCTAGGATCCTTAAAGGGGAAGCAAACTACAGTGGGTCCCTTACAAACTCCCTCACGTACCATCGAGGATGACACTGATATGGCAAATGAACTTAATGACTACTTTATAAGTGTATATAACACAAAAGATAGCATAACAGTTCAGGTTCCTGAAACACCCACTAATTGTGTATTATATATAGAATAATGGATATAATGTGTGTTATGGATTTTTTTGCACACCCGAGGTGTGTGATGACCCACAAGTGCTCGAGAGGTTTACACAGTCATCACACACCAAGGGTGTGTAAAAAAAATCCTTAACACACACTTGCCTATCTTTTATTTTTTATAATTACTGGTGTTTTGAGCAGCTTTGCGTGACTTTGCGCGATTGCATGACTTTGCGCGGGTTGATATGACTTTGCCATAATACCTACTCAGGTATTACAGTTTTTAATACATGGAATTTTACATTGAAAAAAACAGAACCCATTAATTATTTACTAATAAAGAAACTAAGGAATGCATTGATAAGATGAAAACATCTAGTGCCCCAGGTCCAGATGGTATTACGACTTTATTTATTAAAAATCTGGCTACAGAACTGGTTGGACCACTGACTTACATTTTTAACACTCTGTTACAAGAAGGAAAAATCCTAGAGGCATGGAGGGTAGCTATAGTCATTCATATACAATAAAAAGGTAACAAAGCAGACGTAACAAATTATAGGCCGATCAGCCCTATGTCAGTAGTAGGTAAACTCATGGAAAGGCTATTAGTTAGAAGGATATTAAAACACTTACAAGAGTCCAATGTTGTGGATATTACACAACATGGGTTTGTCTCAGGAAGGTCATGTCTGACCAATTTATTGCTTTTTTTTGTGAGCCGGTGAGTGCGGAAATGGACAGGGGCATGCCAGTGGATGTGGTATTTTTGGATTATGCCAAGGGCTTAGACAATATTTCTCATTCAGTTTTACTTGAACACCTATGTAAAATGAAAATTCATTCAAAAATTGTCAAATGGATAGAGTCCTGGTTGAATAATAGAACCCAGAGAGTCTCTATAAAAGGTCACTTCTCTAGGTCTGGCCAAATGACCAGTGGAGTTCCATGGGGCTCAGTTTTAGACCCCACCTTATTTAATATCATGGTCTCTATCTTACAATCCACTGAAAATACTTGGATCTGCAAATATGCAGATGATTGTAAGGTAGGGGGCTATGTACAATCAGAATTTGAGACTAAAAGGTTTCAAAAAAATATTGATAATTTAGCATTATGTGCCGAATCCCAACAAGATGGAATTTAACGTAGGAAAATATAAGGTGATGCACATGGGAAAGAAAAATCCAATGTATAAATACAGTATAAATAATATCCTATTATGAGAAATAAAGGAAGAAAGGAACTTATAGGTATTAATTACAAACAATTTATCCTCTACCAGGCATAACCAAAAAACAGTTAAAAAATGCCAGAAATTAACAGTTTCTATCCTTGGAAATATCAAAAGCAGAGACAGCGAGGTTATAATACCACTCTATACTTCTCTGGTACACCCCCATCTGTAGTATTGTGCCCAGTTTTCTCAAGATATTAAAACTCAGACTTTAGTTCAAAAGGTGCCAAGAAGGATAACAAAAAAAATTAGGACAATTCAGCATTTGGGATATAATAAAAGACTAAAAAAACTAAATTTGTATTCCACTCAATATATATACACTATGGGTGAAATGTGTTTAATCTATAAATTTAGAAATGATCCATATGCCTTACACACTATTGGTCTGACTAGACATATGGGTAGTGAATCAACTAGATCTTATGCTCAAAAATTAATAGGAGAACATTCACAAACAGTCAAACGAAGTAAATTTTATACTCAGAGTTATCACAAAATGGAATACTTTACCAAAAGATATAGTGAATAGTAGTACATTGGATAAATTCAAAAGCAGATCAGTTAAATATATGGGGTGAAAACATTTTTTATTCCACCCGTGAGTGGTGGCGAATTCAGTAAAGGGCCTTGGCTCACTGAACAGGTACAGAGAAGTGAGCGAGGGCAGTATCAACAGAGGGGATGCTGAGGACAGGGGACCAGTTTGCCAGTGACAAGTCAAGGAGTAATTATTTACATCAAGGGATTTAAGGGGGCAATGCTTGGTGTATTTAGGGGGGATAGAAGGGGGATTGCATTTGCTGACACAGAAGGTGGGACAGTGGTCACTTAGTACGTTGGGTAGAGTACCAGCAGAGCAAATGCAGTGGGGGTGGGATAAGAGCACCTAGTCAAGAAGGGAGTGTAATTGACTTCTTGGGTTGGGGCATGTTGGCTCTTTGATCAGCTGGGACAGATTTAGCACTTCAATATGCTGGCGTGAGCTTAATGAAGAGGGGGAGAACCAATCTAAGTTGAAGTCACCAAAAAAGATTAATTCATGCGAGTTCACTAACGTGGAGATGGCAGAGTTGCAGGAGATGAGGGAGGCTGGGGGAAGTTTTGGGGAGGCATATAGGATGCCTACTAGGAGGGGAGATGAGAAAGAAACTTTGTGGGACTAGGAAATGCTTTGCAATGGAGAATAGCACAGTTTAAAGAGTTGCAGTAGTAGATAGCCACCCCTCCACCGCGTTTGCCCTGGTCCTGCCTGAGAAGGCTGAAATTTGGTAGGGCCAAGTGGCGACGAGCTAACCCAGTCCAGGGAACTGCTGTAGAAGCAGGTTGAGTGCTCACCTTGCATTAGCTGTGCAGGGCCAGGCAAAGGAGCTTGGAGTGCCTGAGTTCCTATGGGGAAATAACAGTGGGGACAGTTTTAGAACTAACAAAGGGGTAATTAACATGCAGCGGGATCTGGGTGAAGGACTATGGGGGGATGGGCAAGACATACTGCGCATGCATTGCCCAGATGGATCCTGACCGTCGTCCAGGCACCAAGCAAACAATCAAGTTAATCAAACTCCCAAAGGTGATTATATCTATACAAATTCATTAAATTCAGCAGATAACCCAGTGCAGTAGCCAAATAAACAAAAATAAACTATCTGAGCACTGACAGCATGCAAGGAAACTGGCAGAAAACTGTAGCATGCAGATTAGGAAAATTCAATCACTTGTGCTTAGCCAATAAAATTTAATTAAAGTGTCCCAGCAGAACAGGAATTTCTCTGGAGTACCAGCTCATAGTAAATCTTGTGTATGCAGTCCAGGAAACTGCTGTGGAAGCAGGTTGAGTGCTCACCTTATGTTAGCTGTGCAGGGCCAGGCAGAGGATTTCCTGGAGCTCCATTCAGGGAGCTTGATGTGCCTGAGTCCCTTGCATTATCCCTTGGGGATAAAAACATGTTTTAAAAAAACAAAACAACAATAACATGGAATTAAAATAAGGCAATGAGAATCAGCAGCAGGAACATCACTGGTTACAGAATAAGAATAAACAGTGTAAGTGACAAAACATAATATAATTCCAGTAATGCAAAGCACTGAGTAAGGGACAATTGGTGACTACTGATCATACAAGGTAAGCCAAGGGTACTAGGTATAATAGTTGCATTAATTTGCATATATTAACTACTGTATTTGGTGGCAGGAGAGCAGAATAAAATGTGCAGCAAATAAAATTATTAAAATGGGAAAAAGTGCATGTGCTAGCCCTGGCTAAACCATGTTAGGTTGGTCAGATTCGGGGCAAGAACGAAAACCTGTGAGTCACAGAGTCCTTCAAAGCTCTACAGAATTGTAAGTGACTGGGTGAGCAGTATATATTTGGAGGGAGTTTCAAAATCTGGGGGCATGAACTGAAAAAGCCAGTTTAACATGGCCTGCTCAGAGGCACCATGTTAATGTAGTTTGAGTCCTTCCTTTCCAGGAAGGTGCAGCAGATTGCACTGAGAAACTTTCTCTCACACCCTGCTGTCCTGCCATGTGGAGTGCTACAGGCTCCATCTTTTCACTCATGTTATTTGCAGTGTATATGCTGCTGCCAGGTGAAGTGATTCATGGGTACAGTCAGCAGTTTCTTTGCTATGCTGATGATACTCAGCTGTACTTACCATTTGCATGTGGGGAGAGGGATGCAGTTGGTGTGCTAGATCACTGCCTTGCTGTGATCAATGATTGGATGATTGGATAGCTTAGAGGTAGCTAAGGATGAATCCAGACAAGACTGAAGTGTTACTGGTGGATTCAGGTATACAGAGTGTGGCAGGACTGGTGAGAAGCTATGTCTGGATTACACCTTTGCCCCAACCACCTCACAGCCAGAGATAGGGTGAAGAACCTGGGTGTCATCATGGACCAAAGGTTGACACTAGAACATCAGGTGTCAGCAGTGGTCTGTGGTGGACTTTTCCATCTTTGTAATATTGCCCAGATCAAGCCCTATCTTACTTCTCAGGACCTGAAGACACTTGTGTATGCCTTTGTGACATCCAGGCTGAGCTATTGTAATGCTGTTTATCTCAGGCTATCTGAAGATTTGATGCACCACTTGCAGCTGGTGCAGTATGCCGAGGCTCGATTGTTTGCCAGGATGTCTCACTTTCAGCATATCTCTCTAGCTCTGCAGATGATGCATTGGCTGCCAGTGAGGTGATACTTATGAGTCATGCTCATAGTTCAGGTTCTTGTAAGCATGTGACTGAGTAAAGAAAACACAGGACAAGTAAGTAATAAAAGAAAATGTATTACTAAAATATTCAAGCCAAAGCATGTAACATGGAGTTACAAAGAGGATGATTTCTGCCAGTCAGCCCCGGGGTTACATGTACTATATAGATCTAGATCTAGACATGAAATGGACATGAACAAACAAACGGAAAGAACACCAAAATCACAGAGACTGGAGAGGGGCTGGCTGGCAGTTACATATATACTACTGATAAGAATGCAACATTTGGATAAGGCAGACAAATACAATTGGATATAATACGGAGAGTGTAATATCTGGGTGGAAACACCAGGAAATGAGTGCATAGTTGGCAGAAAACTTAGAGAAAAGAAAATCATAGTCAGCAACAAAATAGAAAAACTGTTATCAGTCTCACTGGAGACAGTGAGTCTGGCAATACTTGCAATGTCATCAGAAAAGCATACAGCATGGTATAAGGGTGTAAAATACAGAATATGAGTGATTATAATTACAGCAGAATATATATATATATATATATATATATATATATATATATATATATATATATAAACTAGAAACAGTATATATGGCAGAAACATATCATATAAGTAAAACATGAGACTGTGGTAAGGCACTAATACTTACAGGTGTATAAGATTATGGCTACATGTGAGTCAGTTGGTGGTATATAACTCAGGCATAGCAGTCCCCTCCTTGTTGCCTTACTCAAAGACAACACAACAAAAAGAAGATGGTTAGGTGTAGTAATGGTATGTCTTATTTCACTAACAAGTCCAAGGCACAGGACATGTAAAGGAAATCTAGTTGCCATCTGTGTTGCCGTAGGGTTTGCCAAAGACAGCAAAGAGTTAGTATAATGAAAATTATCAAAAAAGACTGAATTATAACATTTTAAATGTAAATTTAATTACAGGATTCTTTAAAAAGAAACCAATATCATTGTTAATCAAATCATTCAAAAAGCCAGTCACTTTTGCAATATCATTACTAATGTAAATCAATTGAGTATCAATACGATCGAGACAGAATTGAAGAAACAGATTAAGACTTCAATATGGACATTGAAGATAGGTAAATATTGATATAAAGCATCCAAGTAGTCTGGGTCAGACTCAGTGATGTCAATTTCCATAGAACGGACAGGTGTGATCACAGTGTGACCAATAATAGTTAATTGATGCGGTGTGAGACAAAAATTCGGTTGAATAATGTGACATTGTTTTTCACCATAGCGGAATGTTTTCAGATTGGACACAATGCAAAACTCTTCATCAGATGAATAAGTCACTTCAGCAGACAGTACAATCCATTTGCGAAGGCGAACAGGACAAACAAGGTCAATGTTTCTGTCCACAATCCATGCTACAAAATTAGTTCCAGGGATAGAGTCATGGTTTCTTCCAGTGTCAAAAGAAGAACCAACAGGTGTCAATGCATCAGTGTTAACTCCAAAGTTCTGTAAAGAGATGTTTAAAGTTCCATTGTTCAGAAGATCCAAATTAGAAGCGTACAACCAATCCAAGTTTATTGGTGAATAACTACAAACAGGGCAGATGACATCCAAGACATGACATTTGCAGAGACAATGATACCCTTTCCAGGCACAGCAATCAGTATGGAGAGCAGCCCAAACACTGAGTATAAGGTGGAGCACCAACAATGGAGGAAGATCCAAATGTTCACGATAAATGTTACCATCAAGATGAACAATAGAATGGATGCTTGCCAGATGGTCGAAAATCACTGATGAAGAATAAAATTGCGGTAAGGAGATGGCAAATGTCACATACATGGCATCTTGGATTGAGCATGAGTGAGATGCAAAGCAAGATGAAATGTTCGGGTGTGGAGTTGTATATCCCAGATTCCTTGCTGTTGATAACTGCAAAGATAAAGTTTGTGTCAAACATATTGCCACACATGACGTTGAGGAACATTGAGGGCAATACCATCGTCCAAGATGTTTATCATTAATGAGATCTGAAATATGTCCAGATTCCAGATTAAGTAACAATCCCTTAATTGTTGTTGCGATGTGGGAACCATATGCAGTGCATAACATTTCCCTTCCAACTGAATGCTTACCCGCTTCCTTATTGTGAGCAGAAATCAGTTGATTAATTTTTATTGTTGTGCCTTCAACCCCTTCAAATATTTCTTTCATATTATAAACTGTGAAATGCTCTTCCTGGCTTAGAACATCTACACCATGTAACAGTGGTGGAAAAAAAGTTATATTTAAATATAACTGCCGCCTCCGTGAACCAGGAAGTACACCCCATCTGGGTGCCCCGCAGTTTGGGCACTGTCCCGGACCCAAGCTGTCCGCATCTCACACTCCTGCCACCTCCGTGAACCAGGAAATACACCCCTGGAGCTTGCGGTACTGGCCCTAGTTCCAAGCCAGCTGCATCTTGCCCTCTTGCTGCTTCAATGAACCAGGAAGTATGCTCCTGTCTGGGTGCCCCGCAGCTTGCGGCACTGGCACCGGATCCAAGCCGGCCGTATCTCACCCTCCTGCTGCCTCCATGAACCAGGTATATTGATACAGTCACTGGGAAGACTCAGTTCTTGAATAGGGACATCGGATTGGCTGCTTTGCCTGGATCTGGTGCCTCATTGGCCGATTCAGCTGCAGTTCTCTCCTGATTGGACCTACTCCCTCAGCCCTGCTCTCTGAGCTTTTAGCGCTATTTTCTTTATTGCTAAATTGCTAAAATTACTCTGTAGACCAATATTTTTGTACCGCCTGCTCGTTCTCTTTTAAAACCCTGTAAGCTTTACTAAATATTCTCTGTTTAAAGCTACTGAATTTAGGCAACTGTTAGCAATGCTACTAAGTGTAAATTATCTGTTGCAAAGATTGAACCCTGTTGCCTGGCTAATTAACCCCATACCTGCACTGTTCTACTTTTTCTCTTTTTTCTACTGTAACCTCTGCCTTTCTTTCACCCCTGCCTTAATCCTCCCTCCACCCACATTTTAACCTGTTTCCTTTGTGTGTTGGACCCCCAGCGCCATCTCCATGGCACCTTCTGACCTTAACTTCTGCTTTTCTTTCACCTTAATCCCCCTTCCCCCAAAACTCAACCTGTTTCTTTGTGTGTTGGACCCTCTGCGCCATCTCCATTGCACCTCTCGACCATAGCTCTCCACTGCCTGCCCTCTCCCCCTTCTCCTTTTTGCACTCACTCTCACAACCTTTTTTCTCACCCCAGACCTGCCCCCCTGATTCCATCGTTAGGCAATTCCAAGTGGTATTTCTCTAACCCCCTCTCTCTTGTATCCATCTCTAGGAAGTACACCCCTGTCTGGGTGTCCCACAGCTTGAAGCACTGGCCCAGGACCCAAGCTGACCACATCTCGCCCTCCTGCTGTCTCCGTGAACCAGGTACACTGATACAGTCACTGGGAAGCCTCGGCTCTTGAATAGGGACACTGAATTGGCTGCTCTACCTGGACCTTGTGCCTCATTGGCTGATTTGGCTGCAGTCTTCTCCTGATTGGACCTACTCCCTCAGCCCTGCTCTTGGAGCTTTTGACACTATTTTCTTTATTGCTAAATTGATAAAATTACTCTATAGACCAATATTTAGTCCCGCCCAACCTTCTTTATTAAATAGTTGTTTCTCTATTTGCACCTCCTCCCCCTCTCTCCCCCTCCTCCAGTGCACACCTTAGCTAACCCTCCTCTTAAAGGGACACACATTGCACAGTTGACACCCCCCATTAGGGTATCCCCACTGTGGTTCCTATTACCAAATATTTGGCCACATATAGGTGGAATTACAACTGCAAATTCTCTCTTCCTATCCCTTTCCCTCTATCTCTATCTCTATTAGGCAATTCCTTACTAGCTACCCCAGCTACTGATCCAATTCCGTAGTGACCCGGTCCGCTAGTCAGCCACCCACCTCCTTCAAATCTTGGAAACTTTCCCTTCCTGTGTGCTCCAGAACACATTCCTGCCACTATGAAGCCCTTATTCTCCTTGGCAGTGGCTGCCCTCCTGAATAGCATCCTTCTGCTATTTGACTTCTCTGCTTACATGCTATCCCTTGACTAGACTGACCACCTTCACTTTAAAGACAACACTTATCCTCCCTCCCCCGCCCTCCCTCTTCTTAGGTGGGACCTAACCCCTCTCAGCACTCTCACACTTAGCTTTCTGACTAACCATGAGAGACGCCTACTAGGTTTCTTGATCTGTACCACCCTTTCCTCTCTTCCCCTCTCCTCCATCTGCTAGGCCCCTACTGCCTCCTGCTCTCCCTGTTTTTACTGGCTGGGGATATCAAATCCAACCACAGGCCTGTTTCCCTGGCCTCTAACTATCCCCCCACTAGCGGCTTGGGTATCTACCACCTAAATGCAGGAAGTCTTCTGCCCAAGCTTGATCACATCAAGGCATGGATATCCCAATGCTCCCATGATATCCTCTGTATCTCAGAGACTTGATTATCTGCCAAAGCCCCTGACTTCTCGTTCACCATTCCTGGGTACTCTATATTTCGACAAGACAGGGGTAAGTATGGTGACGGTGTTGTTATCTATGTCCATGAATCCCTGCAAGCCTCCACAGTCTCCCAGGAGGTCTCCCCCCAATCACATGAAGTCCTTCTTACTAAGCTGGTCTTCCCTTCCTCATCACCCCTTTTTATCACTGTCTGCTACTTCTCTCCCAGTGCCTCTTCCTCCTCCTCTCTGGTCTCCAACCTTGCTTCCCTTACTTCTGCTGCTGCCTCAGGGGAGCTCTTAATCCTGGGTGATTTTAACATGAATTGGCTCGCTCAGCAGTCTAAGGCAATTACCCTAGAGGCTGAGGCTTTCAACCTCATGCAACTCATCACTGACCCCACCAGACTCACCCTCCACTCTACCAACCACTCACTGCTAGACTGGATCCTCACCACCCACCCCCAAAAATGCTCCACAGCTGGCACCCTCCCTGATGCCTTCAGTGACCATTGTATTACCTTCTGCCACAGGAAGCATCACCCCCCCCCACTCCACCGAAGTATATGTTGTTCCAGCCTCTAACGTCCCTCAACCAGCAGGCACTACTAGCTGACCTCCAGCTGACCGGCTGGTCTGAAGTCTTTACTGCCCTAGACATTGACTCTACCTTGGGGGCCTTCAACTCCATCTTCCTAGATATTTGGAACTCACACGCCCCCCCCCCAAAAAAAGCTACGTCTCTGGCACAGACACTTTCCATGGATCTCTCCCCAACTGGTGAAACTTTTCAAAGCTAGAGATAAAGCATTGAAAGTGTTCAAAGCCACTGCCAATGGCTCTTATCTCCTTATGTGCAGATCACTAAGGAGTACATGCACAAAGGCTGTGCATTCCACTAAAGCTGACTTCTTTAAATCTCAGCTTGAGGATTGCTGCCCCACTCTGGCCACCATATGGAAAACTCTCCATTCTCTGCTTGGCTCTGCTAACATGCTCCTTCCCCGGCACAGTCACCACTGACAATAGCTCTGAAGCCATTGCATCTTCCATTAATCACTTCTTCACAACCTACACCCTACCGCAAGGGCAACCACCCACCCCTTTCTCCCCTCCCCACTGCTCTGGTGCCCACTTCTCCACACCCCAACCCACCCACACTTTCCCTCCATCACCCCCTCAGAGGTGCTTCATGCCCTCAAGTCCTTAAACTCCACCAAACAAAGTCTGGATGGGATTAACCCCATCTTCCTAAAAAATCTCCACTCCCACCATAGTCCATCCAATTACTCACATTTTTAATATCTCTGTCTCTATCTCTCACCACTTGCTCCTTACCAAAGGCCTGGAAACTGGCCAAAGTCATCCCCCTATGCAAAGGGGGTGACCCATCAATCCCAGGCAACTACAAACCTGTCTTTCTCCTTCCCTCCCTCTCCAAGATTCTGGAATCCTTCATCTCAAAAAAGACTAAACCAATTCCTTGCCTCCAATGACATTTTGTCTCCTTTTGAATCTAGTTTTCATCACCTCCACTCCATGTCCTCCTCCCTTCTTCATCTCTCCAACCACATCCACTCAGTTATGGATGAGGGTCATCTGACGCTTACTATATTTATGGATCTTGCCAAGGCCTTTGAGTCTGTGGCTCACAAACCACTTCTTGAAGACCTCCTAGCTATAGGATTATCCCAACCTCCACTGAATGGTTCAAGGCCTATTTAACTGATAGGTGTCAATTTGTCCAACTAGGGGATACCAAATCTGCTTCTCTACCCATCTTGGCTGGCGTTTTTCAGGGGTCGATCCTCGGACCTACTCTATTCTCAATCTTCATAAACAATCACCCTTCAGCCTGTTCAGTCTTACACATTCAAATGTATGCCAACAACACCACTTCCTGCCTCTCACTGGCCCTGGTCGAACCCATCCTCCAAGCCGACTTCATGAACATCCTAAAGTGGCTGGAGGACAAATCACTTAAATGCAACACCAAGAAAATGGTCTGCATGACTTTTGGCTCTGCCCAGAAACTAGCCAAAATAACATCGCCTCCCACCTTATACGCCCTCGATGGCTCCAAAATTACAGTAGTCGAATCATATAAATACCTAGGAGTTTGGCTGGATCCCAAATTAGATTTCTCCCTACACTTGGACAAAATACACAGCAAGCTACATCCAATATTATGAATACTCTATAGACACAAGGACAGTCTCTCCCTCCCCATAAGGAGGCAAATAACCTCTAAAATTATCCTCCCCTCATTTGATTATGCTGATGTGGTCTATAGCTCAGCACCACAATCCTCCCTTGTGAAATTAGACCCACTATTTCATGCATTTTGCTGATTTGCCTCAAACCTCCCATACCACACTCTCCACTGTCTCCTTTACCAATCTGTCTCTTTACTGTCACTTAATGATCACCATTTGGCACATTGCACTACCTTCGTCACTAAGTACTGATTCAATACCCTTCCCTTCTATCCCTCCTCCTTACTAGCCCCAGCTCCTCGCAAAGGCTACTCCTTGTGCTCCCGTGACCATGGCTCCTTCACCTTGGTCACACCCTGCTCACATACCAGTACACTAGCCTTTGATCATTGGTTCCCTGCCCTATGGAACTGTCTTCCCCTTGCTGTACATGGTCTACCCACTGTGATATCCATCAAAAAGTACTTTAAGCATCTCCCCTTCCCCTCTTGTCACTGTTTCTACCCTCCTTGAATGCAGTACTCTAACATCCATTCTGACCCTTGCCCCTATCTTTCCCTGCTGCTCCTGCACTATGTATATAATTGTCTCTCAATACCTGTGCACATGCATATGCCTCAGTGCTCCAAGCTGGTTTTGCTAGCCTATGTGTTTTTCCAAGTTGTCAACTGTCTGCTGGCAGATATATTGTTAGGACCTACTTCTGTGCATGTTACTCATTCATTACATATCTCTCACGTACTCTTGCTCATCTCATGAATGATTATAAATGTGTATTATATTTTGGGTATATTGTACCCCTTTCCCCTTCCCCGGGTCGCACCTGGAAACAAGCTTCAGCTCAGTGTGTATTTCCTGGTTACCAGCTTTAAATAAATAAATAAATGCTTCATCAGTTTTAGACATTTTGGATTTTAAACTGGCTATATCAGCCCTATGCCAAATAGACATACCAGAACCAAAGAGGCCTGTGACAGTGCCAGTAGTTGCACCAGCAGATGTCATATCAAAACATTTATAATGTTTTGGTTTACCTTTTTTTTACAGAAGATTTAGGGTAGGGTCTAAGGCCTCTCCTAAACTGAGTGCTAAGGATCCCAGTTATGGGTCACTAATGCGTGTTTGATGCCCAGCAATAATATCAAGAAGTAAAATGTGAAAAAAACTTAAACATTTATTTCAGAACATAAACCAAACAATTTCATGTCCTACAAGGAGAGGTTAAAAAGAACAGGGATTTGCATGAACTGCACATTTTTAATCAAGGTACCTGCCAAAGAATTGGTAATTAAGCCACTGGGTGGACCTGGTGATTGTTTGGGACATTCAGTTGCCTTGATAAACCAATCTTGATCTGTAAGAGATTCAATTTCAGGTATAACTTCTAGTTGAATACTAGAATGTGCCAGGAAATGTAATACACAGAATTTATGATCGTCAGCATTTTTAAAATTAGTGCATGAGCTAGGATCGAACCAAGATGTAATGTTATACAGACCGGAACATGAGGGGTTTAAATGATGGATGAAAGGGGCACCGTTAGGTGGCATTTTGATATTGGGCCATCCTTGAAAAGTGCTATTAACTAGGCAGGCTACTTGTATTTTTCTCTGTTGTGATTTGTATGCCATACAATGTCAAGGCTGGTTTGATCTGAGGTGGTAACCATAACATTCAGTAGTGCTTTCTCACCCTCCTTAACAATGATCTTTGTACTTGTGGCATCAATTTGGGTTCCACAAGGCATCGCCTCATTGGTTTTGATGTTGATGTTGGATACCCCAGAATCAGGGTCAGGTGGAGATTTATGATAGACCACACAATGTGAGGTTATGAACAGGTCTCCATAAAAGAGTAGGTGCTGGGTCTCCATCTCAGTTAGATACCTAGAAGAAAAGTGAAAAGAAAAACATGATTAGTTTAGTACTATTAAACCCTGTGGGGTAAGGAAAATAGATTAATCTCCTTTATTTGATTGGCATGTAACCATTTGTCAGTGAGTTTCTTATTTTGTGGCAGTTTAACTTGGTAGACTGATGGACTGAGCTTATTTACAATATGATAGGGACCTTCCCATTTGTTTTCAAATGCATGAGTAGGAGCAGCAAATCTGAGAACCATCGCTTGATCTCCGATCTGCCAGTCCTCATCATGGACTGTCTTGTCAAATTGTATCTTTGACTGTTGTTGGGCCATTCTATGTGATAATCGAGCACCGAACGGTGACTGGCATTATCGCAACATCAGGGCAGCAAAAAATGATTTCACCACCCTGACATCCTTGGCACATGGAAGAAAGGCACTGAGGATTTAAATACTTTGCTTTCTGTGGTGGGGACTGCACCACCCCACACACACCCACTTGGGGGGCTTTGCCCCCGCACCCCCTACTTTAAGATTCTCAGCTCCAGGAGGGTGCATGTTGGGGGGGGGTGCAAAAGCAAAATAAATAGAAGTTTGGGGCTGGGCGCATCAAAAATGCAGTAGCTCCCAGACCCAGACCTGAACCCATAACCCCACACACTGCAAGCGGAGGCCAACCCTCGATGTTATGGCGCAGCTCAGCAGCTGACCGGAACGCCACCCCCTCCACCCTCTCCCAGGCAATGCTCGCTACCCCCCTGCACGCGTGTACATATAGCAACATCCTGTTGCTAGGGTCACCCACAACCCCACATCCGGTTGCCCTCCCTGCCCCCTTGCCTTTGGGGCTTTCACCCACATCATGTCGCCATTTCGGACGGCACCATCTTTCAGGCACCCACCTCATATGCGACCGTTGGGCCTTGTCCAAGTGTTTTGCAGCAAACAAGTGTGTCCATTTGATGTCTTGCTTCAGTTTCTGGACATATTTGTCTACTAATACTCTGACAGTAGTAGGAGCACACAAATCCAGAAGTAGATGTTCTGGTAATCTCACTGGCCTACCGATCATGACCTCAAACGGGGTACATTTTGTACTCTTTGAGGGTGTGGCCATTATTGCCATAAGGAGCAAAGGCAATAAGTAATCCCAATTCTTAAGGTTTTCTTTAGCAAATCTGGATAGCATAAGCTTGATCTGCCTGTTTGCCCTTTCCACCTGCCCTGATAATTGTGGTGGTAAGGGTTGTGAAACTTCTGATTGACTCCTAGGAGTTTCAGAGTTTCCTGTATCAGTTTTACTGTGAAACTAGAACCTTGATCAGAGTCTACCTTCAAGGGGAGACCCCATCTGGTGAAAAGTTGTTCTACCAGAACCCTGGTAGTTATTTTTGCAGTGTTGTTTTTCATTGGGAATGCCTCTACCCATTTAGAGAACATATCAGTGACCACCAAAGCAAACTTATTGTTGTTTTTGGTCATTGGGAGTGGCCCAATGTAATTGATTTTGATGGAATTCCAGGAGCCTGAGTGCCGCTGGGGTAAAAATTTGGCTTTTTTTTTGGACAAAGTTGGGTTATTCTGTGCGCAGATCAGACAATTATTAATGTAGTGTTCCACATCATGTTTCATGTGTAGCCACCATCCAAAAGTAGTTAGTCTAGCCAGGGTTTTTTCCACTCCTTGGTGCCCTCCAGTAGGAGTGTCATAAACATGATGGATAAAATCCATCCTCATTTGTCCAGGAATTACCCACAATTTCTCAGAACTGTCGGGGTTGTGATACCATGTGAGTAGGTTATCACTTGAGAAGTGAAGGTGATCCATTACCTTCTTGTAGGGACTGTGTGGTGGAAGCTCTTTCTCAGTACCTTTGTCAAGGAATTTGAATACTGCCCTCAGATGAGGGTCCTGTTTTTGTGTGGATGCTAGATCTAGTGACACAAAAGGTGTTGTTTGCTGTTTCACAGCAACAATGTATACAGTACCTATAGTAGAGGGGGGATTCAGTTCCCATCTGTCCCCTCCTCGAGTGCTGGCTTTTACAAGAGAGTCAGCATGGTCATGGAAAGAATGGTAGGGCTCCCTCTTAGAGTGAGCATGAACTTTGTGGATGTACAGTTTATGCTTAAACTGTTGTACTGGTGTGATGTACACTAACAAGTCTCTGTATTTTACAGGTGTACCATCAGAGGATGCAAAGTTTGTTTTCTCCCAAAATGGTAGGAATTCAGACAAGGAGGAACAAACCCATTTAGAGCCTGTAAAGATGATTCTGTAGTGCCTTGTTTTAGCAATTCCAGAGCAATTTGCCATACCGTGAGGAAATGACAGTACAGTTCTGGGCAATGCAGACTGTGTTATTGTCAGGATACACACTGAGTACCCCAAATCCCACTACCTGATCCCTATTGTTGTGTGAGGCTGAGCCATCAGAGAAAACATGGCACAAGTTGATGTCATTTAGTATTTCTGGTGTTGCTGGAAGAAAGGGTCCTGGGTCAGGCAGGTCAAGTGGTTGGAGGGAGCATTCATGTGCATCACCTGTATGTAATAGGCCATGGGCCAACACAGACAGCAATTTTGTAGAGTGTACAGTAATGTTAAGATCCTATAAAAGAAGGTATCAGTGTGTAAGTCTGGTGTTAGAGACAGAGTCATCTTTGACTCTATCTGGCAACAGAATATTAGTGGGCATCTGATTGGTATGAAGAACAATGGGAGCATAATCAATGATGTAGGAAAAGTGTTTCACAGCCCAGTAAGTAGCAAGGAGATTCCTTTCACACAGGTTATACTTTTTCTCCACTGGAGAAAGCATGTGTGGTGCATAGGCAATAGGCCTAAGGTGTCCATTAGATTTCTGTGCTAGAATTGCTGAAATGGCTACATCTGTAGCTGCTATTTCCAAATGGTAGGGCCAAGATAGATTTGGATTAACCAAAGCAGGACTGTTTCAGGGGCTGGTTACAGTGGCTGTCTGTATTGGACCCCATGTCCAGGGGGATGTTCTTTTCAGAAACTTGTACAGAGGCATAGCCTTCTGTGCAAAATCACAAATAAAATCCCTGGAGTAGTTTACCATGCCTAGGAAATGTCTGAGTGCTGCCACACTAGTTGGTAGGGGTAAGTCTTGTAGTCCTTGAATCTTTTTCATGTCTGGGCTTCTGCCTTTTTCTGTCATGCAGAGGCCCATAAAGGTGACTTCTTTCTGGAACAATTGTGCTTTAGAAGAATTGCATTTGAGGCCTGCCCTCTGTAAGAGGGTCAATAGCTCATCAAGTAGAACCAAATGTCTTGTTTTGGTAGCTGTGGACAAAAGAAAATCATCCACATACTGCAGAAGGCATTCAGGGGCTGAAAATCACTGTAATGCATCTTTCATGTGTATATGAATGAGGGAGGGGCTATTATGGTACCCCTGAGGAAGACAGGTCCATGTGTACTGACACCCGACAAAAGTGAAGGCAAATTTATATTGGCTGTCCTTAGCCAATGGTAAAAACCAAAATCCATTGGAAATTTCCAATGCGGTGAACCATTTGCGGTCAAGTGTTAACATCCTTAACACATTTGGTGCTGATGCCACTGCTGGGGCACAGTTTGGGGTTACTTGATTACATTTCTGTTAATCAATTGTGAGTCTCCAGGCCCCAGTTGGTTTCTTCACAGGCCAGATAGGGGAGTTTATGTTTGAGACACATGGTCTAATCACCACCTGTTGGAGTAGGGACTGGATAGTCTCTCTCAAAGATGGCAGGGTTGCTGCAGGAAAAGGGTATTGTTTTTGTGTGACAGGGTCTGGGCCTGTTACTTCAATGGATGTTTTCATCCTGCCACAATCATGTCTGTTTGTTGCAAACACATCTTGGTGTTTTGCAAGTGTATGCTACAGCTTCCTATATGAGTCATGATCCTTCTGGATATCTATGATGTTATATTCAGTGTCATGGTATGTAATGGAAGCCAGGACATGTGAATCACATATCATAACAGTATGGTACTGTCCTTGAATCTGAATCTCGATTGATGTCACCTACCTTGACTTCAGCAAAGCTTTTGACACTGTTCCACATAGAAGATTGATAAATAAGCTGGGTAGGCTTGGGGTGGGTCAGAAGTTGGTCAACTGGGTGGCAAACTGGTTGACGGGCAGAAAACAGAGAGTGGTGGTAAATGGTATACAGTCAGAAAAGATGCAAGTCACAAGTGTGGTACCTCAGGGATCAGTCCTGGGGCCAGTCCTCTTCAATATCTTCATTAGTGACATTGCAGATGGACTTGAAGGTAAGGCTTGTCTGTTTGCAGATGACACCAAGATCTGCAACAGAGTAGATGTTCCAGATGGGGTGGGCAGAATGAGAAGAGATCTGGATAAACTGGCAAAATGGTCAAAAGAGTGGCAATTGGGATTTAATGCAAAGAAGTGCAAGATCATGCACATAGGGAGAAACCCTGAAGCCACCTATAGGCTTGGAGGGGAGTTACTGGCAGTCACAAAGGAAGAAAGAGACTTGGGCATCATCATCACTGATGACCTGAAATCATCCAAGCAGACCTCTAAAGCAGTAGGTAAGGCTAGGGGATGTTAGGGGTGTATTAGTAGGGGTATCACAAATTGGAAGAGGGAGGTAATAATCCCTCTTTACAAGACACTGGTTAGGCCCCATCTGGAGTACTGCGTGAGGTACTGGAGGCCACACCTTCACAAGGACATTAACCAAATTGAGGCAGTCCAGAGAAGGGCAACCAAAATGGTGCAGGGACTGCATCAGAAGACATATGAGGACAGATTAACTGAGCTCAATATGTATACCCTTGAGCAAAGGAGGGAGAGAGGTGATATGATCAAGACATTCAAATACCTTAAGGGCATTAACAAGGTGAAAGAGTCAAACATGTTTAAATATAAGAAAAATAGCAGGACAAGAGGACACAGCATGAGATTAGAGGGAGACCGATTAAGGGGGAATGTGAGGAAATTATTTTTCACAGAAAGGGTGGTGGATGCATGGAACAGCCTACCTCAGGAAGTGGTGGCTATGAATACAGTGCAGGGCTTCAAACAGGCATGGGAGAAGCATAAGGGAGCAATACAGATGAGTATGAATAGATAGGCCACTGACAGAGCAAAGGCCGATGGCACATTTATAAGTTAGAGAAAGAAATGGGCAGACTGGATGGGCCTTGTGGTCCTTATCTGCCATCAACTTCTACATTTCAATGTTTCTATGTAATCATTAGCCTGTTGGCTAAATCCACAACACAGTCGTGTTGTGTAAGGAAATCAGTCCCTAAAATACTGGGATGATGACGTAATACCATGAGGTCAAAAGTGAATTGGGTGTTTAGGATACCAACTACCAGTGGAATGGGGATGTACTTGACAATATGGTACCATCCACACCTTGAGCATCGGTCAACCGTCCAGAGGATCAGGTGAGGAAGCTGGATCCTCATCATGTAGTACTGACATAACTGCTTCTGTATCAAGCAGTATTACCTGTTGGCAGCCCCCTACCATGGCCTCTATACAAGGCATTCCACTTGTATCCACAACCAAAGGGGAAACAATGTGGACTGGGGCTCTAATTGTCATTGTAATGTATTAGGGCTCCCCCCGTGAGTCGTGCAACCATTGCTTGCACTTTCTGACCAGTTCTGGCTTTATTCACGTTATGAGCTGGAAGTAACTAACTTTGACTTGTACTAACCCCTGCTGCCACAGGTGATGCTCCAGTGGCAGGTGTCAGTGGAGAGGACTGCATGGGAGGTGGAGCTGGTAATGTGGGGGGGTGGGGTGATGTTGGAGCAGTAAAAATAGGCTGCAAGATCTGGACTGTCCCAGGATCTGTATTCCCCCCCCCATGGTCTGGGATGCTGGAACAATCATTGCCACAATGCAGTCACTACCAGGGCCTATAGCAGATCTGACTTGATATGGTGGCCCAGTCTGGCAATTCCGGTTGCCTGTAATAGTCCCAGATTGATTAGCACTATTATGCTTCTTACCCTGATAGTTGTTCTTGCTATTCTTTTTCTCATGCCCATATTTGTTGCCCCCTGTAATGGTGTGGGATCTACAGATGGACACAGAGACAAAGATTTAGGTGCAACCCGCGGGATGTTTATTACTTCGTAAACATATAGCTGGCACCATAAAGCAACAAAACATACAAAATAACACATTAAAAAAAAAAAGCAAAAGAAAATCGATTCTGTAGCATAGAACCTCTCTCACTGCTGGTCAGAAGGAACTGACCCTATCTGTCTGTCACCTGCTCAGGTAATGCTAATTTCCCACCTATATGAGTCAGGTGAGCTAGCATCATCAAACATTTAAACATGTTTTAAATCCCAATAATAATAAATTTAGACCGACTAAATATATTAGAAACACTGACTACTACCCCAGTAATTCCATGGGAGTAAAAACAATCCTAATTTGGAGTATATTACTGAACACAATGCTTTTCAAAAATGATTGACAGATTGATTGGTATAAACTTGGGCCACAAGGGGCCACTGTCCCCCTATAGAGCTGCTCAGATCAGTGGTACAGTTCATAGAGAACAGACCTCTAGAGACTATACTGCAGACATAAAATTACAGCAGCAAAATCAACAGAAGAAAACAAAAGGAGTGTTTCTCTGAAGCAACAGAAATATTCACTAATGCACTGACTCTACAGGCTATAAAGGTAGACTGTTTTACAAGTATGCTTATTTTATGGAGTCTAGTTAAACTTTAACATCTCCCTAGTGAAAAATGTTCCCCCAGAAAGGACTCAGGCTAAGGCATGCTAATATATTCTATCCTTCATTGAGGACATCAGACTGAATTGGTGAAGGTAGATACTAACCAGCTGAAAGTAGCAACACTATTGTTGCAATGTCAAGCCGTCGCCTGAAATTGCAAGCTGACACTTTCACTTTCTTCCTGCTGCTTCAAGGAGAACTGCAATAGTCATTCCTGTGATGGGGGAGAGCTGCACTTAACAGTGCTTTGTTGTGCGAAGCTCTACTCTTGAGTGGAACTTGCTTCCAGGTAGAAACGCAAGGAGTAAACTAGCGCTAGCTCTACATGATAGTGCACACGATCGTGAGGGCTTCACGATCATGCGAACAGTTGCACAGCACCCGGGCAGCACTAATAAACAAAACCAACTAGAACTCCAAGCCCTATGTCCACAGAACAGCCGATTTCTACAGTACCTCCATTACAGGACTTTCCCTCTCCTCCTTATTCTAAGCATTCCAGGGAGAGGAGAAGGGGAAGGGGAAGGGGAAGAAATATAAACTCCTACCATTTGCTACATACAAAAGCAAGGAATCTGAAACTCTTTAAGCCTTGAGAGAGTACAGTAAGGCAAACAGCTTCTTTAACTTGTAAAATATAGCAAAGCAGCACAGGATGCAAAAAGAAAAAGGGAAAGGGAAAGGGAAGCCGCTTGCTTAACTCATATCATTAATGCAATTTTTCTGCCATAACATACTTCCTAGCTTTTTATACTGATAGACACCTATTGAAACTTGTCTATTCCAGTACAATCAGGGTCTACTTTCCTAGACCTTTGTTTATAAGGACCCAGAGGAATACAGAGAAAAGAAACAAGGAGGGGAAAAGAGAGGGGGAGGGAAGTTTGTATGGAGGTGGCCTGTCTCCATACAGAAAAGACAGGGATAGCCATTGAAGTGAGAAAAATAGTGGTTGCAACCATAACAAAAAAATAGATGGGTCCAAACCTTTAGTGGCAGGGACTGACCCTGTCACCCCCCCCTGTTGGAGTAGTGGTGGCAGCTGAGCTGGTTGGTGCCCTCCCCTCTTCCACTGCATAAGTGGTGATGTCTCCAGTAAACTGCTGTATGACAGAAACCTTGTTTTTGTCTTTAGAGTTGAGAGACTGATTGTAAATCTGATACAGCCTCTCTGTTACTGTTTGAATTTTTTCAAACGTGTCTTGTTCTGGGAACACTGCACACTCAACCCTCTCACGTAGGACTGGTGTCATGTTTCTTGATATACAAGTCCTTGTATTCAGTCTGGTTTGTGTTATGCTCCTCCTTTGCAAGGAGCTTGCCTGTGTGATAAGCCATCCACAAGCGTGAATGGTAGGAGGCAGGGGATTCCCTAGCCTGTTGTCTCACATTCAAGGCTAAACGCACACTCACAACTCCTGGGTTGGCTGAAGATAACAAATTAATACAGCTATCATCAAAATCCATGTTATCACCATTCTGTACAGCTTGCTTGAGTTTGGATCAGAGACCAGGGTCGATTGTCAGCTTTAAGAGTTTCACCTTACAGTCCTCTGGAAGGCTAAGCATTTAACAGTGTGAGCTCAAATTTGCCAGATGACAGCTCAAATTATCATTAGACTGCATATGCCCAGTGCTGTCAGCAATCTGTTGTGCTGAATGGGCAACCTGCATGGGGTTGCCTGTAAGTGGTTTCTGGTCAGTTTTTAGAGCTACAACTCTGGAGATTTTATGTGCAAGCTATGCTGCAGTCTGTGCTACTGACTTGTGCACACTTTCCTGTAAACTAGCTTCCCTTATCATTTTGTCAACCTCCTCTTGCAATCTGTCTCACTGCTCTTCAGCGATACCTATCTTCTGTATAGCTTCATCAGTCATAGTATTAATCTCTTTTATGTCTGTTGAATTCAAACCAGCAATTGCAGGGGGGTAGGATAGCTTTAATTTTTTCTCGGCTTGCTGCCATCGGCCATCTTGGAGCAAGGTATGAGCTGCATGGGTGCAGCTATCTTGGAGGAGTGTACGTGCTTGGCCATCTTGGAGGAGGACCTCCTGAGGGCCACCATCTTGTTGTAGGTCAGCACCATATTGTGAATGGCACTGCTGCACAATATGTTGACATCCACCTGCAGTTTGTGAACTTGAACATTCACCCTCTTGTTACACAACAGGAGCAGGGACAGCGGTGGGGCATGCCTGCTCTGATTGATCTGCAGAACCCTCTGCATCAGAGTACTCTTTCCCAGAAGAATAAAAATCAATGGTGGCATAACTAAAGCCCATCATAACTTTAATGTGACCTTGTAAAATAAATCTTTGTTGGTGCAACTTTGCCACTTTAGCAAAACATTTGTCATGATTAACCTCTGCATGTGTAACAAACAAACCTCTAGACACATCTTTCTGTAATACCCTGTAGCCAGCAGACACCTCAAATTGATCTAGCCTTAACTGTTTTAAACCATGACTCACCTATTTGCAATCAACTTTCAGTTCATCATTTTCCTGAATTAAAGACTCATTAGTTTTAGACAGTAGATCATTCATTTGTAAAACTTGCCGTCTATTAAGCTGCAGCCTATCACAAACTTCTCTTAGTTCATGAACTTTTATGTTAGAGTTTACATCTGAAGCTGCTAGCAGGGTGTCATCCTGCAGAAGTAATGCCTGTAGCTCAGATTGAAGTCTGCCAGCATTCTTTGAATGCTCTGCAGTCTGTTCTCCAATAGATTTCTTATAATCAGTGAAACTGGACTTCACCGAGCTCAACCTCTGTAATGACGCCTCTAATGAAGCTAATAATGTAGTTACTAGCAGTCCCTTAACAGACTGCTTTTTAGTAGTAGGCAGTCTCGGTTCAATATACTGCTCACAAATCAACTTAAATGGATCCAAAGCATCTTTAATTAACTCATCTTCAGTTAATTCATGGAAGCACTCCCACCCACCATGCATAGTGAGATAAGCAGAGATGCCTTCTCTCAAATCCATGCTAATTACCACAGACATGTCTGTTAAGAAGGGGAAATCCTTAACCAAACCACAGGATATGAACACTGGCAAATGGGTAGGCATGTGTGAATGACCTTAAGAGAAAGGAAAAGTCTCCACAGGCTGCGTTTTTTTATTTTTTAATTTTTACTTCTCACTCTGCGGTGTGTGTAACTCAGCCATTGACAGCCAGTTCTTGAGGGAAACCATGCAGTTCTCCAGGTTCACATTTTGCAATATATTTCAAAGTGGGACAGTTATGCCTCGGGAGTTTGATGAATGGGGAGAGATTATATATGTCATTAGAATATAACCCACATGTGCTACTTGTGATAGGACGATCATGTACTGGTTACTGTAACAGTGGGGCTAACCCCAAGGTGACTAGGGAGTGGCACAGTTATCCAAGCCCTGCAGCTGTCAAGAAGCTCAAAAGGGGCCATTTACTGTGTCTTTTTAATAAGATTCTCAGAACTGGACCTCTGACTCTAGCTGTAGCCAGTGGATAAAATGTTGTTGCTGTTCTGTGGGTTTTTAAAGGTGGTGCACTACCTTTTCCAGGATTTAGTTATTTTATACAAAATTATCCATTTATAGTGTCATCTTTGTGTTCATTTTTTTAACTAAATCACCCTGCACCCCCTGCAGTACTCCAAATTTGGGGTAGACTGCAGACACAAACTCATAGGAGTTTAGCATGCAAGCTCAATGTCACATGTCCCCATGAAACTACAACATCAATGTCACCACTTGCACAGATAGGACAGATCCATAAAACAGATCTCTATTTCATCATTGAAAGGGTGGTAGACACCTGGAACTGAATACCAGCAGAAGCAGTAGAGGCAAAACAGTGGGGGCTTCAAGCAAGTGTGGGATAGACATAGAGGTGTATTAGAAAACAGACAGGGAAGAGGGAGGGTCGCTGGAGACCAGTTACAGTCTGCAGAGACAGCTTAGGCAGGGAATATCTAGGCAGACTGGATGGGCCAAACAGTCCTTTTCTGTCAACAAATTCTCTGTTTCTTTATTTGTATGTGTACATGGGAGATCCACAGTCACATCCCCAAGTACAGCATTGTTTATAGTATTAAAAACAGTGTTTAGTTGAACTCTTTTACAATAATGAGTGCACGAGCAGTCTGGTGTTTCGACGCCATGTAAAAATGCGACCGCCTTTTGGCATCCGGAGCAGTCAGTGTGAGCGGACCGGGAGGATTTCGCTTTGAGCTAAAAGTAGTCAAAGTAACAATTTTATGGGGGAAGAAATTCCTGCCATGGATATTGCATCCCAAGAGGGACTGCTGCCAGTAGTGCAGGCACCTTTAGCAATAACTATTACTATCTTATATTTTTATGGTATATTGTTTGTAACTGCTTTTCTGCTGTTGTCCTTCCTGGGACCTCAATGAAAATGAGCTGCTGCATCTTATGGAGTCATCCCAGTTGGAGGCATTTTAAATTAATAAATAAAATACACTGCTTTCTTGTGCCTACCTCAAATTATCACAAACACACAGCAATTTGTGTATTGGCGCAGGCTTCAGATGTGCTGCCTACTGTTGATACTGCCTAGCAGTACACACACACACACACACACACACACACACACACACACCACATAGACCTCAAACTGCCCCTAGGTTGAACAATATATTTGCAGATTGTGAATCATTTGTAGAATTTGCTGATATAGAGTAGCTGGTTGATTTGTACAGTATCTGCTTCCTTTTCCTTAATAAAAGTGAAACACGTATTGCCCACTATAATGGTGTTACATAAAAGCCTGCTTTACTGTCTTTGACAAACTCTCACTGCAACCTTCCTGAAACTTAGCCCCCCCCCACACACACACACAGTCTAACCACTCATGATGCAGTGGGAGAGAACAAGGAAAGAGACTACTGCATTATGAGTAGACCTATGTAGAATGGCAATTTTGCTTCTGAAATACTTTACAGATTTCATTACTGTTCTGTCAAAAAAAAATGTCTGTTGCGGTATTGCTCTTTGTACAATAAGGTGTATAAAATAGGTGATTTAATACATTTTATTGGACCAACAAAATTTTACAGAAAAAAACTTAAAGCTTTCAAACTACACATACTGTTGTTCTTCAGAAAGACAATTGCAAGTTTCTTAACAGCTCTGTTTTAAATACCCAGAGCTTAAACATTTTATACATGAAAGTGACTGATTAATGAAGTAATTAGATAAGAACACAAACAGAGATGAGAAAACATTCTTTAAAACTCTAGTTCTGGGTAGGTCAAATGTTCATAGGTTACATGTTACAAGTACAAGTAACTACACGAGCCATAAACGGACTTGCCACTAGTCTGTGGACAAACTCCCATTTTTTTCAGCCGTGTGCTGATCTAATAGTCTCTTAAGTATTTTCTTAAGTATTTCTATACTACTAGCATTCATCACATCTTGGGGGTAGTGAATTCCACATTTGCACTATCCTCTGGCTGAACCAATGCCCTCTTTTGGTGGTTCTGTATATTTCACCATGTAAGTGATAATTATGGACCCTGGGTGCCCTATCCAGCATTACCTTTACATTCAGACCAGCACATTCCCAGAGCATCTTGTTCATGGAAGTGTTATAGACGTAACAGAGATCGCCTCTGATTCCCTGATAGTTCATAGAACATAAACCCAGATCTTGTAATCTATTTCAATATTCTTTGTTTTTGACTATGCCTGTTCTCTTTGTAATTCTCCTTTGAACTCTCTCTGTTACTTTTAAACTCCCAGCACTGTAAGGAACACTAACAGGTGTGCCATACTCTAGGACAGGCCTGACAAGGGCCTTGTATAGGGGCACTAGGACCTTTTCAATTCTACTGTTTGTATTCCTCAAGATGTTGCCTATTATTTTGTTTGCCTGTTTAGCTACTTCTTCATTATGAATGTCAAATGTTAGTTTGTTTGATATTATCACACCAAGATATTTCAGTGCTGTCTATGATTTTATTTTTTATTTGGTATTCAGCTCTAAGGTTGTTATACCCGAAGTGCATAACTTTGTGCTTGGCTTCGTCAAACCTCAGTCTATGAGACTTTGCCCAATTTTCCAAGTTATATAGCTGTTCCTGAAATGCTTTGATTGACACTATATCATTTACAACTGCACCCATCATGGTGTTGTCTGCATATTTGCAGAGCTATGCCCCTTTTAACACCTGCATGGCAGAGACAAAGATGTTAAACAAGATTGGCCCCAATATTGATCCCTGAGGCATGCCACTAGGGACCATGCCCCAGTCTGACATAAAACCCTTTATTTGGACCCTCTGTACTCTTTCATGAAGTCAGGAACCTATCCATGCTCTAAGGAAACCATTAACCTTTAGATCCTATAATGTTTCCAGCAAGATATTATGGGATACTGAATCAAAAGCCTTGGCATAGTCAAGGCAAATCACGTCCACTGGTAAGCCCTGACTGACTGCTTGGCTAACTGTTTCAAAAAAGTGGAGCAGGTACTGGCACAAGATCTGCCAACCTCGAAACCATGCTGTGATACATATACCAACTGTAATTGCCTAAGATCCTCAGCCAAGAAACCCTTAACAAAGGCCTCCATAATTTTACCTATCACTGACGTGATTCTAATAGGACTATAGTTGTCGATTTGGGCTTTATCACCTGCTTTATGAATTGGGGTAATATGGGCCATCCTCCAGACTACCCTCCCTTAATGACACATTAAAGATGATTTCCAAGGGTCCTGCTATTTCTTCAGCTATATTGCTTAAAAACATGGGGTCGAGACCATCAGGCCTTCCAGCTTTAAATGTATTTCACTTCAAAAGCCTCTCTTTAATTTGGGTAGCACTAATGTCATAAAGCCATCTATGTCTACCACCCTTATTCACCCTTGAACCACTTGATGCTTCAGGGGCCTGGTAAGTGCTCAGAAAATAGTTGTTAAACACTTTGGCAATTTCTTCCTCGTTCTTCAGTAT
This sequence comes from Neoceratodus forsteri, assembly GCA_016271365.2. Taxonomy (NCBI): domain Eukaryota; kingdom Metazoa; phylum Chordata; order Ceratodontiformes; family Ceratodontidae; genus Neoceratodus; species Neoceratodus forsteri. The sequence continues at coordinate 1,878,156,256 of CM057456.1, forward strand.
TCTATCACCATCCTTTAAATTTAAAATTTGATTGTTGCCCTTCCTCAGGCTGCCCACATATCTATAAAATTGCTTATAATTGTCCTTCTTACTGCCTGCCAGTTCTAACTAGGCTTTGGCTCTGGCCCTACATGTAGCTTTCTTACATTCCTTTGCTATCTCATGATATTTTTGTTTTCTTGTTTCTGAGGGATTAGCCTTGTATTTCTTGTATACCTTTTCTTTTTTATTAATCAGTTTTTGTATCCTGCCATTAAACCACTTTGGAACCCTTCCCTTTTTATCATATTTCACAATCTCTGGTACAAAATTCCATATACAAGTCTGTAATTTGCCATCTATTTTCTCCAATATTTTTTCTAGTCCTAGGTTAGCAAACTCCTGTTTCCAATCCCAGTTTTGCAATGCATGCTTGATTTTAGCATAACCTGCTTGTCTGTAATTCCTTATTTTTGTTTTACCAGATATTGTGATTGGTTCTTCGATCACTGAGCATTTAACCATATTATGGTCACTGTTCCCTAATGGCTAGATGACCTTTACATTCCCAATGGATCCATCCATATTGCTCAATATAACATCTAGCACATTATTTCCTCTTGTATTATGCTTAATGTATTGCTCTAGACCGCCTGTTAGGCAAATTTCCAAGAACCTAGTTTCAATTTTACCACTACCCTTGAACGTATTCCAGTTAATACTTGGGAAGTCAAGATCCCCTATCACAGCACAGTTTTCAATAAGTACCATGGTATCAATAAGATCCAAAAAAAGTTCATTCTCAGTATCCCTGAGGCTAGGTGCTCGATAACACAAGCCCAGGGTTATTGATTTTTTCCTGTACTAAACTTAATCCACAGTTGTTCCGTGTTATCATACTTTATATCCTTAATTACTATGCTATGTGCTTTTAAGTAGTTTACAATATATAGGCCAACCCCTCCATCGGTTTTGTTGGGTCTAGCTTTTTGGAAATATTGATGGCCTGGGATCTCATTAATCCAGTCATGCTCATTGCTCCATGTCTCAGTAATGCCACATATGTCTATATCTTCCTTGTTACAGAAGGAATGTTATGTAGAAGGAAGCCATAAATTATTTGATGTTTAATGTCTTATCAAAGTGAAACTAAAGAGTGTGTGTGTGTGTGTGTGTGTGATGCATGCAAGTCCTTGAAGGAATTAGAGACACATTCCAATTACATTTGCAATGCTGGGACTATGTCTGTAATTACGTGTTCATTTGTCAATATCATTAGTGAATAGTACCTTGCACTGTATAAATATACCGTCTATAAAAAAACTTGTGTTCATTTGTCAATATTATTTGTGAACATTAAAGCTGTAACCTGATACAAGACCACCTAGTAAATAAGACTCTGTAGCCCTAATGAACCCTGAACTTCAGGCCTGTAGTTCAATTTGCTCATTCACCCCTCCCTCAAGGATCACCTCCTCCAATCCATCACCTGTGTCTGCCCAGTATGTAACCCCCTGAATGTCCACCAACCCTTGAGTTACCTAAGAGTTTATATTTATCTGTATATTGGCTCTATTGTTGTGTGCTCTGTATTTTTATTTTTTTTTTTTCTAATCTAGATGCTCCTGTCATGTACACTGTTCCTATTGTAAATACTGTAAAATTCTGCAAATAGTGTTTTAACCTTTTACTCTGTATCATCAAATTTCTGTACCACTGGGCGTTTGTGAAAATGGGTACAGTATTTTTACTAACATACTTTCCATTATAAAAATACAATTGAATTGAACTGAATGGTGTCAGTCTACCAAAATATGTCTGTATAGAGACATTTTCTACTACTAAAAATAACAGATCTGCATGTGTAAATTTCAAACCCATGAGATCTTCTCCACTCACCAGTAAAAAACAAAATTATAAATACACAATCATATAGACTAGGTAGAAACCATTCTCTATAAAGGCATATTAGAACCATGTCAAAATAAATATCTGTCCATGTATTGCACCTAACAAAAGTTTCAAACAATGGGATGTGTCTTGAAACTCATGTCCTGATTCATCCCATACTCCACCAAATTCAAAAGGAAAATGAGCCTAACCTCACACACTATGTAGTGTAGTTTTGAAACATCCTTTGAAAATCAGGACAGAGAGGTCAGAGATAGAATGATCAGACTGACAGAAATGTTTTCCCACTAGTTTTTCAATCTTTTTCATTTTAATATCATGTCTGTATGAGTTCACACGGGTCCGAAGAAGTTGTCCATTCTCCCCCACATAACCTGTATGTGGACATTTCTTGCATTGGATATAATAAACAACATTTTGAGATGCACATGTATAATTAGCCTGTATCATGCATTATCTGTTTTGGGGAGTGTTGATCAAATTTGAAGTGGAAATGTGCTCACATGTCTTACATCTAGGACTATTGCAGGGTCTTGTGCCACCCAGTGTTCTGCTGTTCTGGTCAGGTATAAGTTTGCTCCTGACAATCAGGTTGAATGAATTAGGAGGTTGTTTGAAAGACAGTATAGGTAGTTCTTAGAAAATACTGTGCAGCTCACAGGGGTGTAGCCAGGGATTTCAGATCTGCACACCAAGTGGACTCACTGCTACACCCCCCATTAGGATGAGCCACCTCCCTCACCGGGGTGCAGCCAGACAATATACAAATGTACACCAGGACCATGTTTGTTGTCTCATTTGGCACAATAAATACAACTTTTGTGTCTCATGACAGTGGTTGTTGCCATGCATGGGTAAATACAAATGCCATGCATTGTTCCCTAAACCCACGTACCAGCCTAGAGCCTGTAAAGTTGTATTGTCCTTGGGATGCAAAGAGAGTATTAGTGACCAGTCCTAGTTTCAACTCCTATGAATAAAATTACAGAAAGGTTCAGTAATTTCTTTGTTAGTTTTCATGGAAAAAGGAAGCAGTTCAGAGCCTACTTGCTACCTCCCTTAAATAAAATTGCACACCATGGAATGCTTGGAGTATGTCTGCCTACACCCTTGGCAACTCATCAGCTTCACTGAATATTGGTTGGAGGTCCTTAATAATTTTAAGTAGTGGCTCCAGATCTGGGTTTCATGTGACAATCAAGGGTATCCAGTTGGTGGTAGTCTTTTCTTTGTATTGTAGTAGTAGTTCTCTCGGTATCTGTGTAGCACATTCTACCACCCTGTCAATTTCTCTACAGGAATGCCCCTGCCCAATAAATGTTTTTTTCAGTGTGGCCAGGTGTTTGTCTCTGTCCTGAGTCGAACAGATATGGTGGTATCGAAACGCTTGACTGTACATAATAGATTTTTTAATGTGCTTAGGGTGATTTCTGTCTCTATGTAAGTACAGTACCTTTGTCTATTGGTTTCTTGTGAATACAGGTCTGCAAGGTTCCATTTTTGATGCTAACTGTGATGTCCAGGAAATTCACACTAGTGTCAGAGTACTTCAGGGAAAGTTTATTGGATGGGTGGAGATTAAGTTCCTGATGAAATGCTTTAAGTGCACAGGTACCCACTGTCCAAACTATAAATAAATCATCAATGTAATGGAAATAAGCAAGTGGTTTGTGTGTGCATCATTTCAGGAAATCCTCCTCCAAATTTGCCATGAAAAGGCTGACGTACTGTGGAGCCATCCTGGTACCCATTGCTGTTCCCATAGTTTGAACATAATGTTTACCATTAAAATTGAAGTTGTTGTGGGTCAGAAAAGATTCAATAAGCTGCGCAATGGATTTTGGATGGATGTCGTGGTGCTGTCCTTTGTCTTGTAGGTATTTAAGACATGCAGAAATGCCATCAGTATGTGGGATATTAATGTAGTGTAGTGGGGTATTAGTGTAGTGTAGTGTCTAATTCTGTCAAGGTCTTGCACACAGACACACATACATACACACACACACAGTCTTTAGTTTCACTTTGATAAGACCTTAAACATCAAATAATGTATGGCCTCCTTCTACATAGACAAAAGTTATGTTCTTTACTTGCACAATAACCACACATACATTTTCCAGATTTACTGATCAGGCAATTCTGAGGAATTTCTCTGAAGTTGATTGGAAGCTGCTGTATGCGTGCCCAGATATCTCAACTGCATGGTGTTTTTTTTAAATCTTCATTTTTAGATGTTATAAATAAATACTTATTTGTTTAGCTTTTGTTTACCGGGTAAGTACACTAGACAAGTATTATGCCTATTTTCAGGAATGACCCGGGAGAGCACAACATGTAGAATACATACAAGGCAACTTAAGATGGAAAATCATATTACAGGTAGTAATAAACAAGTGTAGAAAAGAAGAAGCACAATCAACAATTACACAACATATAGAAGGTACATAGTTGTCACTAGGCAGCTGGATTCAACTAGATTCATTTCTCTAAGGGGGCTTAGGGCAGTCACACACCATTGATTGTTTCAGATGAGACCACAGGAAGGTGCGAAAGATCCCATGGGAGGGGGCAGAGCGGACATGATCAGGGCAAGAGTTCCAGAGTCTGGGCGCATACACAGCAAAGTCACGGTCCCCCATAAGAGTACAGGTGGGGGGGACTTTAAGCAACCCAGCATTCTGGGACCTAAGGTGGTAGGGCGTGGGGTCCATTTTTGGAAGCAGTTGCGCCAGTCCCTGTGGAATGCCAGTAGTGAGCACCTTCCTGGAGAAACATCCAACACTGAAATCCAGGTATTCGGCTGGGGGGAGCCAGCCAAGTTTGTCATAGAGCTCACAACGATGGGTAAGTTTGGGGGCGGCTAGTGCAAACCGACAGATATTATTATATGCCGTGTACCACCGAGTGAGATGAGTATGGGGGGATCAAGCAAATGAGTGAAGTCCATAGCTGAGGGAGGGAAGAAGCACTCCTCTAGCAAGGGCAAATCTAGCCTCAGGGGTTAGGTTGTATTTAGCCCTATAGGCCAAGCCAAGCTTACAATTTGTATTTCTACAGATGTTTAGGATGTGACACCCCATGTCAAGTTGGGGGTCAAGAGTAACACCAAGATATTTGATTTAGGTCACTGTTGGCAGCGAGGTTCCACCCTCACTAGTTATGTTGAGCAAGGCTGATGAGACTTTGATCTTGGCCGTGGAACCAAAAAGCATGGCCTGTGTTTTTTTCAGGTTCAGAACCAGTTTGTGGTTAGTAACCCAGGCCAAGACTTTGTTGAACTCGTCGGACAGGCTCTGGTTGAGGGCGGTGGCATTGTGAGAATGGGCCACTATCACCAGGTCATCTGCGTATAGGGTGGCTTGGCAGTGAGAGATTGCCAAGGGCAGTTGGTTAATAAAGAAGCGAGAATAGAAGGGGGGCAACACCTATCCTGGGGACTCCATGGTCACTGCCCTGGGCTCCGAGAGGGCTCTGTTAAAGCAGGTACGCTGCTTTCTGCTCTTCAGGTAGTCCATTAGCCAGTTCATGGCATGGGAAGAGAGTCCAAGTGACCATAGCTGTGCTCCGAGTAGTTCATGGTTGACAAGGTCAAGGGCTTTTGACAAATCAATAAATATGGCACCCAAAAGTTTGCCCTGGTCCATGATCTGATGCTTGAGGTTACAGAAATCAAGGCTGTTGTGGTGCTATGTCTCCTTCGAAAGCCATGCTGGGCCTTGGATAGCAGCTCCTGGGTGTGTAAGTATTCCGAGAGTTGATCAGCCACCACCTTTTCTAGGAGTTTGCTAAGGGATGGGAGAATAGTAATAGGGCGATAGTTGTCAGGTAGTTTGGGATTGCCCTGCTTCAGCACAGGGACTATCCTCGCCTCCTTCCAGATATCAGGGATTAGCCCAGAACTGAGGGATAGGTTAAAAATTGGGCTACTGGGGAGGCAATGTAACAGCTCCTAGCTTAAAGCCTGGGTTCCAGGTTGTCGAGACCTGAATTAGAGTGCTGGGAGAGGGCAGCAAGGCATTTCTGAATGTCCTGAACTGATACTGCCCTGAGATTAAATTTACTCCGAGGGGATTGATCTACCTGACATGGGGGGAAGGGATGATGGACGAGCTCTCCCCAGCCGAGAAAAGGGAGGTGAGGGCCGAGAGGTCAGAGAAGTGTAAGTTGAGTGAGTTGGCTATGGTATGGGGATTATTACATGAGACTCCATCTATAACCATATCCGTGACTCCCGAGTGGGCAGACCCACTGACGAGAGATTTGATATTCCTCCAAACTTCCTAGGGTCTCTGGCAGAGCTAGGTAGAGCAGACTTACAGAAGTCACTCTAGCTGCCCTAATAGCCTTCTTACACTGATTCCTGAGGTGCCGTATCTTTGGAGATGAGAAGGATCGATGGATCCTCGAATGCAGGCCCAGCATTTGTCTCTCTCCGCATTTGGGCTAGATTTCCATTCAGCCAGAGGTAGCAGTTCCCTCACTCTCCAAGTAACCTTGGGGGCATGTCTGTCCTGAAGGTCCCAGAAGGTTTCTGTGAAGCATGAGGTAGCCACTGAGGGGTCAGAGGCTTCAAGCACCCTAGACCAGTCAGTACATCTTAAGTCCTCCATGAACCCCTCTAAATCAAACCTGGAATAATTTCTGACCTGTATGATTTTGTGGGGTATTTTGGGGGGGAGAATTTTCCAGACACAGATCACCGGGGAGTGGTCCGAGATGGAGTCAGATAGCATGCCTGCAGATGCTATCCTCTCCGGACAGTTGGACAAGATCCAATCCAGCAGGGTGCTGGAGGAGCCATTTGCCGTCTGTCTGGTCGGGTCATTAATTAGCTGGGTTAGGGTTAGGCTGGCAAGTTGAGGTTCAAATTTCTTAATATTGCCACTCTCCCAGTTTAGGTTAATATCACCCATGATAATTAGTTCGTTGTCACCTATATGGGGCCTAACAGCATCCAGAAGGTTGGTAAGTTCAGTTAGACCTCCCCTAGGAGGGTTATAGCACACACCAGATGCAGTTTCTTTGTATTCCCTAACAGCAGAAGCACATGAAGTAGCTCACAAGGGGTCTGTTCTGGTTGCAGGTGAGTTACTATGGAGATTTTTAGGTGGTTTCTGTGATAGATTAGGATGCCACCCCCCCTCTTTCTCCCAGCTCTGCCAAGGCGGGTGAACTCATATCCATTAAGGGAGCAGGCGGAGTCAGGAATGGAGGGTTTAAGCCAGGTCTCAGTTACCCCGAGGATGTCTGGTTTATATAGCTCCACCCACTCTAATAGCTCATCTCGATTAGGTAACAAGCTCTTGATATTTAGATGAGCTATTTTTAGTCCCTTACTCATGCTCCAAGCATCAGGACATTGGTGGACAGTTAGGGGTCCAGGGTTGATTCTATATCCCCGGCCATAAATATTGGAAGAAGGAAAGCTGGGAAGATACCACACCGCTTATTAGGTACGGGTGTGACTGCCAGGCCGATTAGTGGCTTGGAATATGCTCCTGAAATTTAAAAAAAAAAGGGTAAACAACAGAGCAGCTCCTTGGATAACATCAAATAAAACAACTTATAAGGGAAAACAATAATGTTTGGAATCAGTTAAGGAAAACAAAATCCCTTGAGGATAAACTAGCATTTAGGGTGATAAGGAATAAGTGCCCAAGAACAATTAGGCAGACCAAATTAGGTTATTACACAACTCAACTGTCGGATCCTTCAGGAAATCCTAAGAAAACATGGAAAAGTATAAACTCATTACTGGGTCAAGTTACAGCTACAGCCCTGCCTAAGTTTTTGAATCATAATAAGTTTGTTGTGCATAAACGATGAGAGCAAGTGAAGTTATTTAATGATTTTTTTGCTGAGGTTGGTCTCTCCTTCCAGAAAGAACACTCCAATTTTCAGACGCCACCTCTGGAATCGGATTTTTCAATAAAAATGAACAGGCCCATATTTATTTTTAAACGCATAAGTGAGGTGGAAGGTAACAAAGAACTTAACAAATTGGATATCAGTAAAGGAGCGGGACTAGATAGTATTGCACCAAGTTTTCTAAACATATCCACTAAGGTAATATCCATACACTTAGCTTATCTCTTTAATATGTCATTAAGATCTTCTTGTTTGCCTGACAATTGGAGAACAGCATCTGTGACTCCAATATTTAAAGGGGGAGAACCCTTAAGTCCAAACTCATACAGGCCAATTTCTATCATTTCGGTGTTTCAGAAAGTATTTGAAAAATTACTATACAGACAAACTATTGACTACCTGGATAGATATAATTTACTTTCAGATAAACAATCTGACTTTTTTTTTCTTTTTTCCTGGCAGGTCCTCCGTCAGACTCTGCCCTGGTCAAGGCCCCCAAACTTTCACCAACCATCAACTGCTGGCATTTTCCCAGTCTCCCCCAGCTTGCCCCCTGGAGGTGGGTCAGCACCGTGTTCCCACAATTCCAGTGCTGAACCAGTATCTAGTTAGAGTATACATTGGTGGCTAATAGAAGCCTGGGATTTCATGTAGGCGGAGGACACCCCCCTTTTTCCAGTTTTTCCTCCAGGAGGTGGGGATGTGCAATGACATTTAGCATCTGCCCTGCCTCCAGTACTTGCTAGCGCCAGTAGCTGCATGACTCCCAGCCTCCACCAGGGGTCCATCTCGCTCCAGGCACTTCCTCACCCTCCCCCCAGAGAAGGAGAGCAGTCCATAGGATGCTCTATCCTTCTCCCTCCGGCTGGCCCTCCAGCGACCCAGGTCTGTTCCTGAACCTGGGTCACTGGCATCGCAAGCAGAAAACCAACCACTGCACCGACAGGCTGGCAAACAATCTGGCTTTAAGAAACACCGTAGTGCAGTGCATGTTATTTCTAAAGTTACTGATGACTTGTTCAATGCCTTGGATAGGTCAGAAATTACTCCAGCAGTGTTTCTCGACCTGCCCAAGGCATTTGACACTGTAGATCATAATATTCTGCTTAATAAACTAAAATCACATGCAATGGGTCCATTAGTATTATTATGGTTCAATTCATACTTGACATCATGATTGCAATATGTTAAACTGGAAGGGGCTACTTCAGATACAGTCATCATCGACAAAGGAGTTCCCCAGGGCTCTGTCCTGGGGCCCCTGGTGTTTTTGCTGTATGTAAATGATCTGCTTAACTGTTGTTCTAATAGTGTGAAAATGCAGCTTTACACGGATGATACAATATTGTATACCCATCATGCTTCTTTGGATATAGCTATTCAAAGATTACAGCAAACTTTAATACGGTACAGGAAGCCCTGTTGCAATTATGGTTATTATTCAGTGACAAAAAAACCCACAATAGATGTTATTTACAACGAAATTATTTTTTTTTCTGGAACATCAAATAACGGCACTTAAAGGAAGTATCATCTCAAAAGTGCATGAATACAAGTACGTGGGCAAGATCTTAGATGAGCAGTTAAATTTTAAAGCTCATGTTACTTATCGTTCTAATAAACTGAAAAAAACTGTTAGCATTCTTTTATCAAAACAAAAAATATCTCAAATATCCAGTCAGAAAAATGTTGGTAAATTCATTATTTCTTTCCATATTAGATTATGGGGACTGCATTTATAAAAATACCACATTATCCATTTTAAGTTTATTAAATTCTTTATATCATTGTGCTCTTAGATTTATTACTAAACTTCCTTATTCTACACATCATTGTCAATTATATGAACAAGTACAATGAACTTCTTTGACTGCCCAGAGAGACATTCACTGGTACATGTATGTATATAAATTTATCCTAAAACAGTTACCAATTTATCTATTGCAAATACTTCAATGTAAAAATATATCAAAGCATTCCCTTCGCTCATCTAAAAGGTTGACTTATTAAGTGCCTATGTATAAAACTAAAATAAGAGATTTTGCCTTAGCTGCATCTGTTCCTAAAGTGTGGGACTATCTGCAGGAAAAACTTAAAATAACTACCCTTCCTTCTCTTGCTCGATTTAGAGCCTCCTTATATAAATTTGGTATACAATCATTGCGATTGTTATGGGTATAGATATATGAACATACGAATGTGCCAGTAGAAACAGACCACCCAGTCTATCTAAGTCTGCTCGAGTGTGCAGCCAACACCCCTAGTTTGCAGCTGCCCCACCCACCCTCCCTTGTCATCCCACTGCCACCCCCACCTCCCTCATCCTCACTCTCCCCTGTTCCCTGTCCCATGCCCTTTTGAAGCTGTTCATAGATTTACATGATACCACCCATTCTGGTAGGGCATTAAATTTTGCTACCACCCTCTCTGTGAAATAGTGTCTCCTCATTTCCTTCCTAAATCTCCCCCCCTCTATTCTTAGCCCATTCCCCCTGGTGGCCCTCCCTCTCCTTAACTTAAAGACCCCATCTGCCCCATACTTATTGATTCCCCTCAGATACTTGAATGTTTCTATCATGCCCCCCTGTCCCTTCTATCCTCCAAGGTGTACATATTCAGGTCTCTCAGCCTGCTGTCATAGTCTGTCCCCTTCCATTCCACATATTATCTTTGTTGCCCTCCTCTGCACCCCCTCCAGTAGCCTGATATCATGCTTTAGGTATGGCTTCCAAAACTGTACACAATACTCTAAGTGCGACCTTACCGGCAACCTGTACAGGGGCAAGATCACCTCTCTTCACCTGGACGAAAACCCCCTTGCTATGCTCCCCAGCATTTTGTTCACTTTTGCAGCCACTCTCCTGCACTGGGCAGTGTTGTTCATGGTCCCTGTTATCATTACCCCATGGTCCTTCTCCTCCTCAGTGATCCCCAGCTTAACCCCCCAGCCAGTATTCTCTCCTTGGGTTCTTCACCCCAAAGTACATTACCTTACACTTCTTTGCATTGAACCTCAACTGCCACCTCTCTTACCACTCCTCTAGCTTGCTTAGGTCCCCCTGCAGCTGCTTCCATCCCTCTCTCCATCCACCACTGCTCCGATTTTGGTGTCGTCAGCGAACAGATTTACCTTGTCCACCACCCTGTGTGCAATGTCTGATATGAAGAGCCCAAACAATGCTGACCCCAGCACAGAGTGCTGTGGCACCCCACTCATCACCGGCCTTGAAGTTGAGAGCTCCCCTCTCACCACCACCCGTTGCAGCCTGCCACTCAGCCAGCTTGTAATCCAGTTCATCATTTTTGCCCCTACCCTTACACCAGTTAGCTTTTCCCCAAGCCACCCATGAGGCACCGAATCGAAGACCTTGCTGATGTCCAAGTAAAGAACATCCACTGCATGACCCTTATCCAGCTCACCTGTCACCCAGTCATAATATTGTATGAAGTTGGTTTGACAAAACTTTCCTGAAACAAACCCATGCTGCCTCACATCCTGGAGGCCATTGTCCTCCAGGTATGACACCAGTCTTTTCTTTAGTATCGTTTCCATGAGTTTGCACACTATGGAAGTGAGACTTAACAGACGATAATTACCCAGTTCGTCCCTTGGCCCGCCCTTGTGTAATGGTACTACAGTAGTAGCCAGAGACATAGCCAGCTATTTCCAGATGTTTCACAAAATTTCTGAAGAGTTTCTCTCTGCTGCCCCTACTGTGGAAATGCAGAAAGCAGGAGATATTTCTGGAAATATCACAAAAAAAATGTTGTAGGTGCCGGATTGGTCCTTTTAAAAACAGATCCAGAAACAAATGATTTGATACCTTTTATTGGACCAACATGGATGTTACAGAAAAAAACAAAGTGCTTTAGCTTTCGAACCAACCAGGTCCTTCTTCAGAAGCTTTGTGGCAGTTTTTTCAAATATCCCATACTATTAACACCAGATTATATAGAAAAAGCAGAAATAATTCTCATTGGTTTAACATATACATTTAAAACATAATAGAAGATTACGTCAGAGAAGCTTAATTAACACCAGTATGCCTTTAACTGAGGAGCCTCAGAAGGGCAAAGGTTATCAAGAATTCTACAGCCAGAGAGTTCTTGTCACATAAATTTTAAATGTCTCAGTATGCCAAGAAAGCATTCTAGTGATAAAAAAAAAAAACAACCTTGGAGTAGCATTCTTCTAATACATGTAAGATGAGCTCACAACTTACATTCCAATTGTCCTGGTATATTAAAGACAGATAATGAAAGACAAAATCTTGAAATTAGGTATAACTGCAAGTTGAAAGCAAGCCTCAAATTAACCTACACATATAAACATGATGCATGAAAGTATCATTTGTAAGTGTAAGTGCAAAATAAATAAATAAATAAATAATACTTGTCAAGGACCCCAAGAAAACGAGACCATGAGCCTGATAAATGCAGATTTCAACACAGAGTCTGTGTATAACAAAATGCACAGAATCAGTCTAAGCAATCTAAATGAAACCCAAAGGAATTACACCTTTAATGAACCCCAAGTAAATGAGATATGCATCTTAATATGAGCAGTTAAAATGTGACAGTGTGAAATCCACCCACTGACAACTAATAGAAGGAAATAAATGCACACTATATGTGAAAACTAAGTGTTCTAGCCACATAACAACTGCCCCATGCCACGCTCCACCCACACATGTGTGTACATACACCACACCACACTCACACACACACACACACCTGCACACCCCACACAACCACAGCACACAACAAATATAGCAAACACATTCCACACACACCACACCACACCACGTACAACAAACAAAACACACATACACACCATACCCACAACACACAAAAACACAACACACACAAAACACACACATACATACATACATACATCAGTATACACACACACACTCAAACGCACTCACCACAGTGTTAAGGTGAAAAGTCAACAATGTAGATAACCATAAACTTACAAAATCAAAGGCCCGCTGAAGAACTAAACTGTTTATGTCCATCTTTTAAAGTAAAGGTCTGTGTAAGTTTAAGTGGAATAATGTGTCATGTACCCAACATCAATATTCAATCCATCCGCCACCATATTGAGAAGTAAAATAAGTCTAATTTCAGAAGCCATTGGAACGGAGGGCTATACAAACACTAAAATCAAACTATAACATTGTCATAAAAAAAGCTGATAAAGGCTCGGCAGTGGTGATATTGAATCGGGAAGATTACATTACGGAAGCCAACCGGCAGCTAAGTGACCTTACCTACTACAAAGTACTGGGAAGTGACCCAACTACAGAATATAAAAGAGAACTACAGAAGTTAATTAATACATTTCCAGAGCATGTCCAAGACAAACTAAAGGACCCTCGTCCCCAGTGAACCTAAGCCAGGGACATTCTACATGCTTCCTAAAATACATAAGCCTGGTAATCCTGGTAGACCCATAGTCTCTGGTAATGGCACCCTGACAGAGGGGATATCAGGGTTTGTAGAAGCTATTTTCAAACCGCTGGTTATACAAAGGGATAGTTACATCAAGGACACTACTCACTTCCTACATAAACTTTCTGGTTTTAAGGACTTACCACCTGATACCCTTTTAGCCACGATGGATGTAACCTCCCTCTACACTAATATTCCACACACAGATGGCATTTCAGCCTGCCTCAAATACCTGCATGACAAAGAATTGGACCCCAACATTGACCCTGGAGTTGTGGGTAAACTCACTGAATTCATTCCTGACACATAACAACTTCAGCTTTAATGGTAAACATTATGTTCAAACTATGGGAACCTAATGGGAACCAGGATGGCTCCTCAGTATGCTAATCTTTTTATGGAGAATTTGGAGGAGGATTTTCTAAGGCACTGTACACATAAACCACTCGCTTATTTCCGTTACATTGATGATTTGTTTATAATTTGGACAGAGGGCACTGACACACTTTAAGATTTTCACCAAGAACTTAATAACCTCCACCCAACTATAAAGCTTTCCCTAGAATATTCTGCCACAAGTGTACATTTTCTGGATACCACTGTCACTATTAAGGATGGTACCCTACATACCTGTCTTTACAGGAAACCAACAGACAGACAGAGATACTTACACAAGAAAAGTAATCACCCAAGCCACACAAAGAAATCTGTTATATATAGTCAAGCACTTCGGTATCACCGCCTCTGTTCAAATGAGGAAGACAGAGACACACATCTGGCTATGTTGAAAAACACCTTTATTGAGCAGGGACACTCATCCAGGAAATTGACAGAGCAGTGGAACATGCAACATACAGGTCCCAAGAGAACAGCTGCTGCAATATAAGGAACGGATGACTACCAACAGAATACCCTTAGTAGTCACATACCATCCTGACCTTGAACTCCACGAAGATTACTAAGGATCTCCATCCAATAATTAGTGAGGATGAAACCTCAACGGTATTTTTCAAGAACTACCACTACTGTCTTTAAACAACCACCTAATTTAGCCAACCTGATTATTAGGAGTCAACTTGAACCGGAACAGAATACCATGACATCATATGGTACACCACCCTGTCATCAACGCACATGTAAGACATGTAACCTCATTTCCACTTCAGACTGTGTGGTTACATCACAAAACAGACTATTCAGGATACAGGGGAATTATACATGTACATCAAGTAATGTGGTCTATTTTATCCAATGCAAGAAATGTCCTCAACAGGTTATGTGGGGGAGACAAGCCAACAACTCCGCACTAGAATGAATTCACACAGACATTCTATTAATCACAAGATGATTGAGAAACCAGTAGCCCAGCACTTCTCCCAGGATGACCACTCAACCTCAGATATGTCTGTGATGGTCTTAAAAGGAATTTCAATAGTACACAACAGAGACGGGCTTCTGAAATTAGACTTATTTTACTTCTCAATATGGTGCGGATGGATTGAATATTGATGTTGGGTACATGACATTCCACTTAAACTTACACAGACCTTTACTTTAAAAGATGGACATAAACAGTTTAGTTCTTCAGCGGCCTTTGATTTTGTAAGTTTATGGTTATCTACATTGTTGACTTTTCACCTTAACACTGTGGTGAGTGCGTTGAGTGTGTGTGTGTATACTGATGTATGTATGTATGTATGTGTGTGTTTTGTGTGTGTTGTGTTTTTGTGTGTGGTATGGTGTATGTGTGTTTTGTCTGTTGTACGTGGTGGTGTGGTGTGTGTGGAATGTGTTTGCTATATTTGTTGTGTGTTGTGGTTGTGGGTGCAGGTGTGTGTGTGTGTGTGTGGGAGTGTGGTGGTGTATGTACACATGTGTGGGTGGAGCGTGGCATGGGCAGTTGTATGTGGCTAGAACACTTAGTTTCACATATAGTGTGATTTATTTCTTCTATTAGTTGTCAGTGGGTGGATTTCACACTGTCACATTTTTAACTGCTCATATTAAGATGCATATCTCATTTACTTGGGGTTCATTAAAGGTGTAATTCCTTTGGGTTTCTATTTAGATTGCTTAGACTGATTCTGTGCATTTTTGTTATACACAGACTCTGTGTTGAAATCTGCATTTATCAGGCTCATGGTCTCGCTTTGTGGGGTCCTTGACAAGTATTATTTATTTATTTATTTATTTTGCACTTACACTTACAAATGATACTTTCATGCATCATGTTTATATGTGTAGGTTAATTTGAGGCTTGCTTTCAACTTGCAGTTATACCTAATTTCAGGATTTTGTCTTTCATTATCTGTCCTTTAATATACCAGGACAATTGGAATGTAAGTTGTGAGCTCATCTTACATGTATTAGAGAGAATGCACTCCAGTTGGTTTTTTTTTTTTTTATCACTAGAATGCTTTCTTGGCATACTGAGACATTTAAAATTTATGTGACAAGAACTCTCTGGCTGTAGAGAATTTTGATAACCTTGCCCTTCTGAGGCTCCTCAGTTAAAGGCATACTGGTGTTAATTAGCTTCTCTGACGTAATCTTCTATTATGTTTTAAATGTATATGTTAAACCAATGAGAATTATTTCTGCTTTTTCTATATAATCTGGTGTTAATAGTATGGGATATTTGAAAAACTGCCACAAAGCTTCTGAAGAAGGACCTGGTTGGTTCGAAAGCTAAAGCACTTTGTTTTTTTCTGTAACATCCATGTTGGTCCAATAAAAGGTATCAAATCATTTGTTTC
This sequence comes from Neoceratodus forsteri, assembly GCA_016271365.2. Classification (NCBI taxonomy): domain Eukaryota; kingdom Metazoa; phylum Chordata; order Ceratodontiformes; family Ceratodontidae; genus Neoceratodus; species Neoceratodus forsteri. Next base: position 1,878,172,224 of record CM057456.1, read on the forward strand.
TGAATCTGGAAATATCACAGAAATTTTGGGAAATATTTAGCAGTGTCTGTGGCTGCTATTGTACATGTACCATCCTCCAGTCCAGTGGCACACATCCCAACTCCAGTGAGGTGCTTTACAGATCCGCCAGCGGCTCCACCAACACCTCTGCCATCTCCTTCAGCACCCTGGGGTGGATACCATCTGGCCCTGGAGCCTTGTCTACCTTCAGTGCCCTCAGTCCCTCTAGGACTCTACTTGCCTCAATTCTTCCATCTGTCACCTCCTCTCCCCTGTCCCCACCCTCCCAGCCCATGCCGTAGCAGTTCCTCCACTTTCTTCCATGAACACTGAGCAAAAGTATCATTCAGTGCTTCTGCCTGCTCCTCCCTTTCCATCCACCCCATCCCTTTTATCTTCACTATTGTCTCCTTGCACTTCCTTTTCTCCTGATGTATCTGAAAAGTCTTTTCCCCCATTAATTCCTGCGCTAATCTCAGCTCCCTCTGGGCCTTGGCTTCTCTCACCTTTCCTGTCACCTCCTGGACCATCTTGCATATTCCTCCCTGTCCACTTCCTCCCCTGTCCTCCTAAACCTCTGGTGTGCCACTCGTTTTGCCCTCACCACCTCCACAACCTCGCTGTTCAACCAGCATGGTTTTCTTGCTCTGCTCCTCTTACTCTGTGTCTTGGTGCAGGCTTCTGTTGCCTTTGTAATCCCCCATTTAATAATATCCCATTTCTGCTCCACATCCATCTCCTCCCTTATGCCCTCCAGTTTCCCTTTCAGTACTTCCTGCATCCTCCCAAAGTCCACCCCCCCCTGAAGTTTATCACCCGAGTAACTGATTTCTCTGGCTCCCCGCACATAGTGATATTAAACCACATCGTTTGGTGATCGCTGTCGGCTAGTGGGTCCTCTACCTTTATTTCCCTCACTGCCTCCTCTTTCGACAATACCAGATCTAAAGTGTTCTCTAGCCTAGCAGGTACATTAACCAACTGTGTCAGGAGATCCTCCTGGATCGCATCCAGGAGCACTTGTTCCCTAGCACTGGAGGTAACCAGAATGCTCCAGTCACCCCCCGGCAAGTTGAAATCCCCCACAATGACCACCTTCCCTTTTCTACATACCTTTTTGATTTGTTCCGCTAACTCCCTGTCAAGCTTCTCAGACTGGGATGGTGGCCTGTATACCAACCCAAACCTCACTTTCCTACCCCTCGAGTCTAGGAGCTGAAAACAGATTGCCTCTGTTCTCCTTTCTTCTCCCTCATCCCTTATGCATTTGATCCTGTCCCTCACATAGCCTGCCACCCCACTCCCCCCTCCTTATGGTCCTTCGTGTATAATTTATATCCTGGGATTGCCAGATCCCAGTCCTGGTGCTCAGTTGCCCACGTTTCTGTGACAGCTGCAATATCCACCCTCCACACTGCTAAGAGTGCTTGTAGCTCAGTGAATTTGTTTCCTAGGCTTCTTGCATTCAATGAGACTACCCTCCATAATGCCCCCTTCCCTTTACTAGCCTCCATCTCCTCCCTTCCCTGCCAGCCTAGGGGTAAGCTGTGACTCCACTCTATCAGATACCTGCCTACCTGCTGTCCACTTGCCACCCCCCATCTAGTTTAAATCTGCCCTTGTGGCTCGATGCTAACTATTCTGTACACAACACAATTTTATTAATTATATGGAAGAAATATGTTAAGTCCTGATTATGTATGAATGTAATTATGTGTTTTGCATTTTGTATTCTATATATTTTTTTAATGTTTGTCTATATTGAACACAGTTGTAAATGAGAGATTTCTCTCAATTTGCCTTCAATAAATGATTATAATGATGATGATGATGACGATACATAACATTCCTTCTATGACATTTGATCTACTCAGAACTAGAGTTTTAAAGAATGTTTTCTCATCTGTGATTGTGTTCTTATCTAATCACTTCATTATTCAGCATGGCAGGATTAACCTGTATGCCAATTATGCCATGGCGTAGGGCCCCGAGGTTCAGGAGGGCCCCCACTGTTAACCTATTTACAGTTACTTTCTTTAATCCTGGCTGTACTGGGTGACCGCCGATGGGCTGAACTGCCCAAAAAGCACCCACCTTCTTGGAGTCAGTCAGCCCCCCCACTCCACTGAGTCAGCCTGGTGAGTGATGACCCCTCCCCCCGCAGCCACTCTGAACAAGCAAGCCTCTCAGTCTCTCCAACAGACAGCTCCGATTTCACCTCTGATCCACCCTGACCCCACGACACACAACCAATCATGTCCATCTGAGGTCCTCTGGAGGTGTGACAACTAGGGAGCAGAAATCAGTGCGTTTGTGTGCATGGCGTCAGAGTGTGTGGCCGGGCAGTGATGAGGAGTAGAGTAGGAAAATGAGAGAGAGCTGTGGTGGTCAGTTGTTGGTGCCGGTGGCTGGTCTCATCTATCAAAGAAGAAGAGTCTCTGCCTAAAGACACAGAAGTAGAGAGAAAGAGTCTGAGCAGGCTGCAGGGGTTCACCTAGAGTTGGATTCGGCTTCAGTGCAGTGTCGTCGCATGCTGCTGGTGTTTTCCATGTAGCCACTAGCCAGGATCAGTTAGTGATGCTTCTAGTTGGGCCTTTGGTCCTGCTGTGACTGTGAGGAGTTCTCCCATGCCGGGCTGCACTGCAGGGCTGAGTCGTGTCACCGCCACCTGCGTGATCTTGAGGAAACAATCAAGAGGATAGACTGGACTTATTACATTCACATTCACATCAGTCAGGCCACACCAGGTATGTTGTGTTCACTAGTTGTCTGTGTTCTGCAGTGTCCAAGCCAATTGTAATGCAGAAATAACTTGTTTTATTGCATTGGAGAAGCAAACTAAGTTGTGGTTGCCTCTGGTCATGGTCTGTCTGTGAGTGTTCAGTAACCTGAGTAGTGTACTGATGAGTCTTTAATAAGATTTGAAGTTTGGCACTGAGTGGACCATGGGGTGCTGATAAGTCACCTGAGGGGAACTAACTTGTGGGACTTGCTCTTGCTGGCACAGTCTTGTCTTGGTTTGATTTGAGTCATACATTACTGGGAAGTTGCAGGAGGTTGCTCTAGGAAGCTTAATCTCTGAAATGACTGCAGTCAACACCTGCAGGTCCTGCAGGGTTCTTAAGGCTCAGTCTTCTTGGCACAACTCTCTTTAGCTGCTTTGGCATCAATGACTTGGAGTGGGGGCAAGGATGTGGCAACTCAGCATTGGCAGCAAAGCAACTTTTAAGCTGACAACAAAACTATAAATGACAAAGGAGATGGAGGAGAGGAGACAGTGGGAAAACAGACAGAATTGAGAACAAAGGCAGCTGCACAGAGGGTGATAGTGGCAGATGCATTGCGGAGGCAAGGAGCTTGAGCATGTCTCAACTTTGGAGCTCGAAGGAATCTTGAGCAGGGGAATGATGCGAGGGAGCTGTCAGACCCATTAACTGCCCTCATACACACTTCAGTTTTTTTGTTTTAGCAGAGAGAAAATGTATTTAAGGAGGCATGAGTAGGGAGATTGTGGCAACTACTATCTCCATTTTTATTAAATTATTTATGTGGAATTTGAATTTGATAGCTGGGAAGGCAGGGCACACTAATCTAAGTCTAATGCCCAGGTGTGTCTTGGAGGAGGGACGAAAAGAGGAAGAAAAGAGGATCCATAATTAATAATGAATCCATAATTATTAATAACAAAAATAGTTGCAAGGTACATACAGTAGTGACAAGGGAAAAACAAGACAAGTTATAGGTAACTAAAAAGTGAAAATTTACAAAATGTTAATACTGTACCAATAAAATATTTCTTTATGCAGTAATTGGTCATTCTGAATTGTGTTGTTTATAATCAAGGGCATGTGACCTGTCAAGTCATGTGGCATAACACAGCATTATAAACCACATCCTGCTTGAGTACCCTAGTCATTGCAGCCTTGCCAGCCTGGCACTGTAGAAGAGTGGGATGTTGGCATTTAGGGGCCCCAGGCCACAAAATATGACTTGGAGTAGGGCCCCCACTTCCATTAATCTGGCCATGTTAATCAGTCACATTCATGTGTGAAATGTTTAAGCTCTGGGTATTTAAAACAGAGCTGTTGAGAAACCTGTCATTGTCTTCCTGAAGAATTTTGTGTAGTACAAAAGCTTTAAGTTTTTTTCTGTAAAATTTTGTTGGTCCAATAAAAAGTATTTAATCATCAATTTTTATTTTGTGACATTCCAAAAAGTACTTCTATGTAAACTGTGCAATAATAGTCATGGATCACGCAATCCATGGAAAAATATTTGCAGAAAATTAGTCCATGGTTTACACAGACTGTAGAATATGATCCCACAGTTAACATTCTGCTCTCAGAATATCGGACTTCTGCTTCTGATAGAATTCCATGGAATCAGGCAGAATTTCTGAACTCTGCAAAATTCTGGCAGAAGTGAAATTTGAAAATTCAGCACAGCTAGGTTTTGTACAGTAAGCGGGCATTCCTAAATTCAGGAAACAAGCTGTAGTGAATTTCAAGGACTTCAAACAAAACAAATATTGGTTCTGATTGGACCTTATGGCATGTTTTTCTGTTTTAAGAAGAAAATGGAAGCAGGTAAGAAACAAATAGCAACATAAGCAAATTATACAGAAAGCAAACAGTCATAAAATTAAGCAATAATACATGACAGGTTGTGGTAAATCATCAGAAAGAGTCACACCCCAGGTGCATTGTGAGGCACAAGGCTATAGGCCGACTGCCTCATGTACCCAAGAAGTGACACTACCCCATGATATACCATGTCCTGGAGTGTATTATTGGTAGTATGAACTGGATCCATGTATGTATTACTAATTATTTAAAAAATAACAACATTAATTTAAAGCAGCAGTACATGAATGCTGTGAACAGTTTGACCTATACTTTTATACTATTTTAAACTGACCTTTATCTTCTGACTTGTATGATACCCTTATTTCTCCATTTTGTACTTTTTTCACATTTGAAATAATAAAAGGAGCACTCATTTTAATATGGCTCAGAATAGGTTTTAATCAGTATTTGCAGCTGTTTTTGAACACCTATAGTTCCATAAGGTCAGGCAGCACTGCCTGCTACATAAAACTTTATTTTAGACACAACAGAAGAGATTATAAACAACTGATTTACAAAAACAGCTGAGAATACTGATGAAAACCTGGTCTAAGCCATATTAAAAGGAGCACTCCTTTTATTATTTCTGATATAAAAAAGTACTAAAGCAGACTCAAATTGTAGAAAGAAGGGTATCATACAAGTCAGTAGATAAGAGGCAATCTAAAATAGAATAACAATGTATAGGTCAAACTTTTCACCACATTCATGTACTGGTGCTTAAAATGTTTTAAGAATACATTTTAATGAGTATTGATACATTAAAATAAGATAGTCCTTTACTTTTTCGGGTTTGGGCAGCAGAAACATAGAAATGGCACTGGGGGTATCCAATCTTCCCGTGTCACAAACAGGAATTATCGGTGTTTTTTCTGACACTAGAGGTGCCCAGTCCCCCAGTGGCATGATTGGGGATCATCGGTCTTTTTTTTGTTTGTTTTGTTTTTCACCTGTAAAAAAAATGGTCCCTCAATGTCTTCCCCCACAGAACTGTGACACTAGGGCTGCGCAGTCCCCCAGTGGCTTGATCATGGCTTGTCAGTCTCTTTTTTTCACTTGTAAAAGAAAACAGTCCATCAATGTCTTTTGTGACCATTCCTTAGCCCTCACCTGACCATCCCACTGAGCATAAACCACCCCGCACCTCCCAAACCCTTACTTACCAATCAAGGGGTCCAGCACTGTAATCCTCTGTGGACCGCAGACATGTCTTCACTCTTCAAAGCTGGACTGTGAACTAAAAACACCAGTATGCAGTTCAATGTAGTTCAATGAGGTTTTGAACATCGTGCCATAACTTGGGCATTTTTACATATTTTTGGCCCAAATTTTCTACATCCCTTCTTTGGGACCTCACCTTATGAACAATGTCACTGTTGAAAATTTGATGTAAAAATTTTGAAAAACTACGTTATGCACCTACGTTGAATTTTGCAAATGCAGGCTCATAAGTGTGGTGCTTTTCAAATATTTTTATCCCAAATTTATGATGCAGCCATATCTTTACAGCACCTCATGACTGTGATAGCTGTCATTTTTCAAATCCTGGCCAAATCCTGGGGGGGAGGTGGTGACTGTCACCAAAGAGTAAAGGGACCTAGGGGTTATCATATCTGATGACCTTAAGGCATCAAAGCAGTGTACAAAGGCTGCAGGGAGGGCCAGTGGCATGCTGAGGTGCATAGGCAGAGGCATTACTAGCAGGAGACAGGAGGTGGTGTTGCTATTGTATAAAACACTGGTAAGGCCTCACCTGGAGTACTGCGTGCACTACCGGAGACCACACATGTGTAAGGACATAGACAAGGTGGAGGCTATCCAGAGAAGGGTGACAAAGATGGTGCATGGCTTGCATCACAAAACTTATGAGGCGAGACTAAGAGACCTCAATATGTACTGACTGGAGGAGAGAAATGGGGGACATGATAGAAACTTTTAAGTACCTCAAGAGCATAAATAAGGTGCAGGTGGGGGATCTTTTCCCATGTTGAAAAGATATCAGAATGAGGGGACATGATATGAAATTGGAGATGGTAGGTTAAGAGGTAATGTGAGGCTGTTTTTCTACACAGAGAGGGTGGGAAATGCTTGGAACAGTCTGCCACAAGAGGTGGTGGGGCAAGCACAGTGGAGGGGCTTAAACATGCCTGAGACAGGCACAAGGGAACATTTGTTGTGGAGGGAGTGATGAAAAGCCATTGATCACTTAGGGTCAGTGACTGCATACAAGTATAGGGATTATGGGCAGACTAGATCTGCCTAGCAGTCCTTATCTTTCAATAATTTCTGTGTAGCTATGTATTTATGTAATATGTTTTTCAAAATCCCAAAAGGTGATTTCACTGTCCCTGCATGAAATTATCTTTTGGGCAGGAGTTGAACATTTTCTCTGCCCTTGTTAATGAGGTGGGGTCATAAGAAGGCTATGTTAGAAATTGGGTATAAAAACATTAAAAAAACAACAAAGTTATGAGCCTACATTGGCTTTTGTGAACGCAGGCTCATATGTTTGGTAATATTCAATATTTTTACCCCAAAGTTTCAACATAGTCATTTCTTTACAGCACCTCATGAATGTGACAGCTGTCATTTTTCAGCTCCTGCCCAAAATATGTTTTTGCATCTCAAAAGTTGATTTCACAGTCCCTGCACAAAAACACCTTTAAGCTAGCAGTTGAACATTTTGTCTGCCCGCCTTCATGGGGGAGGGTCATAAATAGGCCATGATAAAATCTGGTGTAAAAATATTACAAACCAAAACATTTATGAACCTATGTTACATTTTACAAATGCACTCTTGTAACTTTGGTAATTTACAGTATTTGTACCCCAAATTCCTCAGCTGCAGCTATATCATCTCTGGCCAGAGTTTGTTGTTTGTGTGTGACTGGCCCATGGGTGTTAGGACATGTGTGATTGCCTGCTGTTGTTGTTGCAGCAGTGCTAACCTTGTGCAGCAGCCCCGACTCTTAATAGCATGTGGTTTATGTGTCGTCTCGACTCTTAAGATTCTTAAGAATTCAGTTATTTGCAGGGGGTCTCTGTCAGTGCAGCAGGATTGTTATAGCTGCAGCCCAGCTGCTGATGTGGTTTGTTGTGCTGGCAGTTTGGTGTTTTGTTTAATTTTTAAATCAGGGAGTGCTGGGGAGTAACATTGTTATTGGCAGTCAGCAGCAGTTGAAGTGGGTGATGGTGCACAAATGGGATCTGTGAGGCATTTATAGCAGTGTTCAGAATTTGTGTGTGTGTGTCCATTCTTGGGATCCCTTTTTTTTTTTTTTTGGAAGAGCAGTTTGAGCTGCAACTTCCTCCATCCTTACTGAGAGACCATCCAGCTGCATAAATGTACAGGTGGAGGCATCTGATGCAGGTAAAAAGACCTGTTGGCTGGCACCTTTTATTACCTTTGGTTATGTTGTGGATTTTAATCACAGGTAAGAAGAGGGCTCAGCCAATCTGGTTGCTGGATTTATGAGGCCCAGTTCATAATGTGTTTTTTTTCAACTGTAAATAATATGTTGCCTAAAGGGTTAACAGTGTTCCATTCACAGCAACTCTAACTACACAGAGATCATGAATTTTCTTGCAGGTCCTTCCTCACTATTACTCACATTCCATTCTTCATAGAGTCAGAGCTATAGAGATTGCATGTACTACAGAGCTAGTGTACTGTCTGGAATTAAAGCTCTGCTGTCATGCTACAGGCCAGCAACCCATACCATGGAATTCCCTGCCCTAGGAGCTATTTTAGACAGAAACTGAATTTTGTTGTCCAGTAAATGAAAAGTTATTTAACTTGTATCTTCCTGATATATCTCACTCCCTCCCTCTCCTATCACTCTCTTAATCCCTATCTACTGACCTTCTAATCCTTATTTACTGACCTTTCCCAACCCCTTGCAGCGTAGCCCACATCCTGAAAGGTCCTCTCTTGGGTTAGGTCCTATTCCCCCCTCGTAGCATTTAAGTCACACCTCCTCCTTCTCTCTTCTCCCTTTTTAAATCCCCACAGCCTTATCCCCTTTCTATCTAGCCCCACAGCCCACTTGCAGGGTTCCCCATATCCTTAAGGGGTCTCTCTGGGACACTTCCTTATCCCCTTCTCTCTGGTTCCCCCAGTCCACTTGCAGGGTCCCTCGCATCCTGAAGGGGTCTCCAGGGGCATGATTCTTCCCACTCCCCCCACCTAAACCCTCCCTCTCCTTCCCCTTTTCTTTCACATAAGCACTTGCTTACTTATTAACCCAGCACTTATTATTGTTCACTCTTTCTACGTAATATGCGCAACACTGTTGTAACACTGTTTGTAATACCTGCCTTACAACTGTATGTTAATGTTGATCTTGTATCTTGAATGTTTAATGTCTCATTTCTATTGTACCCCTTCCCCCCAGGTTGTGACAGGAGACGAGTGACTTGTTGTTCAGTGTGCCTTCCTAGTGAAACATTTCAATAAATAAATAAATAATATATGCCTGATGGGGTACTGAATGCTACAGTCCCCCCCAAAAATATAATGATGATGCGAAGTAGGGAACAGGATTGTAGATGCTCTGTAGAGCTACTAATAGGATTGTGGTGGGGCTGCCTAAATGTACTGCTGTTATCTTTGCTCGCATATCTTCTATGCATGTATGGGACTCTAATGTATATTAGCTGCATATATGAATACATGCCAGAAAAGATAATCACAGTGTATTTGGGCAGCCCCTCTCCACTGAGCTCATTACTAGCTCCATAGAGCAGCTGCAACCCCATTCCCTGCTTTGCAACATTATTCTTCTATTTTTAAGGGTGGGGCTGCAGTGCTTGGCAGCTGATTGGCCTGTATCAGGAAGTTACTGGCCGAGATTTATGAGGTAAAAACATTTTTATCTTCTGGACAAAAAAAATAAATTTCTGGCTAAAATAGTTTCAATGGCAGGCAACTCAGTGGTATGGGTTTCCTGCCTGGAGTCAACAAATGTGTCTGCTGCTCTTTCGTAGTAACTTTCAGACATTGTCAGCTATCACTTCTTATATTGGAAGCATTTTTTCTTTTCTGTTCTGTTGTTTAGAAGATTTTTACCTGACATTACTAGGTGTGATGTGGGAAGCAGCCCTCTTTTTTATTGTATAAGGTTTTATTACATTTTAGTACAGTGTACAGTATACATAAAATGGTATTTCAGACTAACGTTACAGACTAAGTATAGCAGGTAGGCATATTTGAAGCCAGAACTATCATAACACTATATAGGAAAAACATTAGGCATACAGACTGTAATGGGTCAGTACAGTAATGTCAATCATACAAAATGAAGCAAATGATTACACCTATCCGCAAGCAGCAACAGTCAGTAACTGAGGTAAGATCTTCATGATGACTATGTCAGATGGGGGGTTTGCTGGTGGAGTAAGAAGTTTGCAGAGATCTGACTGTAGGTATGGTTCCCATTTGGATAGATAGTAGTGCATAGCATTCCCTTGAGAGTGTGACAGCCTGTCAAAGAGGGACAAATGGGCAAGTGCTGCATGCCAGGCTTTCTGAGTAGGGGGAGTCACTTGGCACCAGTGCATAAGAAGAAGGCACTTTACTTCCAGGAGGGTAAGGAGCACCCAGTCTCGGAAAGGTTTAGGTAGGTCTACCAGGGAAGTGGTGTCACCCAAGAGCAGCTTAGGGTCTGTAAAGGTGATAGGAGACTTGAGCACTTTAGAAAGGTCAGAGGCAACCATTGTCCAGAATGCAGTGATTTGTGGACACGTCCAAAGTATATACAGGAGATGGGCATCAGGCTGTGAACATCGCCAGCACTGGGTGTGGCTGAGCAATCCACATGTGTGAAGGGCCACCAGGGTACAATGCCAAAAAAGCAGGATTTTGAGTTGGAGAAAGCAGCTTTTAGTATCTCTATAGTCACGGTGTGCATCCTTGAGGTAGAGATTCCATTGACCCTCTGGAATAAGGGATACCAGCAGCTCTACCCATTTTGATTTACATGAGGAGGTAGCATTCTGCTGGGCCTCCCTCTAGGTTGTACAGAAACGGCCAAGCAGGCTCTTAGAGGTGGGAAGTCTATGAAGGGTCTCTAGCCAGCACCAAGAAGTATTGGCTGGGCAGCTGGCAAGAAGGAGTTGTAAGAGACTCCAGATCTGTAAATACCTCCAGAAGTCCTTGTGCAGAAGAGGGAATTTAGCCTGTAATTGTGCAAAGGACAATAGGGAGGTGGCATCAGTGGAGCAGAGGTCCTGTACTATTCGGATTCCACATCTCTGCCAGGAAGGCCAGTGTAATGGAGTCCTATCAATTCAGAAAATGGTGTTGTGCCATAGTGGGGCATATCGAAACGGAAGGGGCCAGGCCTGTTTTGGCATATGCGACTTAAGCATAAGGGTTCTCCAGGCAAGGACCGTGTCAGTAACCGTGGGAGGTGAGATCGAACCAAGGGGAACCGAAGTGTGAGGAAAGAATAAAGGGCCATCCCTCCTGCTAAGTCCATTTCCAGTTTGACCCAGGATGGAGGATCCAGAGAACTGGGTATAAACCATTTGGTCACATGGACCACCTTGCAGGCAAGGTGGTAACCCAGAAACCATGGAACGTTGAAACCCCTCAAGACCAGTGGACACGCATCTTTTGTTTACTCCACCTGGGTGGCTTGTTTTCCCACAGAAAAGTGGAGACTAGATGCTACAATGAGAGAAATAGCTTAGATGAGAGGGATAGGGGTAGGTTGTAAAAGAGATACAAGAGCCAGGGGAAAAGAAGCATGCAAACTGCAGCCACTCTACCTGGCAGGGAGAGTTGCAGTTTACACCATCTCTATATATCTGTAGTGAGTTGTGCTATTAGAGGGGAGAAGTTGGCTGATTCCAGAGTGGACCATGTAGTGGGGGGGTGGATGTTGAGGTAGGTGAAGCCCTGAGTAACCCAGGAAAGATTAGTGCCCTGGAGACAGGCACTTGTACACCCAGAGTTAAGGGGGGCCAAAATGGTCATCCTTTGATTGGCCCATAGGCCGGAGAGTACTGCGAGGTCCTCTAGGACCTGAAGTGTAGCTGGGTTTGATTGTCTAGGACTAGAAAGGGTTAAAAGAAGATCATCCGCATGTGCTGCCACAAGGTAGGTGCAGCCAGCAACCTCGATACCATGAGTCTGGGAGGAAGCAGAAAGAACTCAGATTAGGGGGTCCAGAGCTACCAGAAAAAGGAGAGGGGACAGAGGGCATGCCTGTCTGGTGCCCCTATTAAGGGTAAAGGGAAGGGAGATGTCACTGTTGGTGAGAATATGGGCCATGGGAGAACAATAGAGTGTGCACACCCACTGCCTAAAGTAGGTGCCCAATCCATAAAGGTGGAGGATATCGTGAAGGTAGTCCCATTCTATAGAATCAAATGCCTTAGAAAAGTCAATTGCCGAGGCTGCCATGGGAAGGGATGATTTAGAGGCAAACCATTTCAGGTTGAGTAAGAGTCTGGTATTATCTGCTCCATTTTTGCCTTGCATGAAGCCTGCTTGCGTATGATGAATGATCGACGGGAGGACAGACATCATCCTGGAGGCCAGGGCTTTGGCTAAAATCTTAGCAATGACTGATAATAAGGATATGGGCCGAAAATTGGTGCAGTCCAAAGGATCAGAGGACTTTTTACTGAGTAGGGTGATGAGCGCATCTCACATAGTTGATGGGAAGGAGCAGGCTTTGTTTGAGGATTGTAGGGCAAGCTGAAGGGGTTGTAAAATGTCCAGGCCCAGGGTTTGATACAGTTCCACTGACATGCTGTCTGGTCCAGGGGCTTTGCCTCGGGCCATCTTGGATAGGGCTATGCGGAGTTCTTCGGAAGAGAGGGGGAGAGTCAAGATGGGCCACCTGCTCGGGGGTTAAAACAGGGAGAGGGGTGTGCTGGCTGAAGGCTGCAATGCCTTGAGAGAGCTGAAGGCCTAAATTAGTGGAGTGGGATTGGTAGAGGGTTTCATAAAATTGTCTCATGGTGGTGTTGATATCCTTAGGACTGGAGGCTATGGAGCCAGTTTGGGTATGGAGGGCATGGATCTGGGTGGCTGCCCGTTGCTTATGGAGCTGAAAGGCAAGAAGCTTGCTGGATTTCTCTCCACTGTCCCAGTACGCATGCTTGGACCTGAGCAGGAGGCATTCGGCTTTCTGGTGCAAGATAACATTAATCTGGTACTTAAGTCCCACAATTTGATGGTGCAGGTCACCATCTATAGAGGCAGATGGGGTAGCCTTGTAGCACTGTTCCAGCGTGGATAGGTCCACTTGCAACCTGGTTAGATTTGCTGTATGAACCTTATCTCAGGCTGCCAAAAAGGCCATGATACGGCCCTGAATGACCGCTTTAAATGCCTCCCAGATCGTGCCATGTGAGACACCACAGTCAGAGTTGAAGCAAAATACTCTTTCATGGCCTGGAGCAACATGGGATGGAAATTAGGGTCCTCAAAGAGGAGGGGATTACACCGCCATCTAACCCTGGGGGCCTGACTGCCAGGGGGAGTATAGGAGAGCTGAAGGATAGCATGGTCGGAAATCAAGATTGAGCCAATTGTCGAATCAGATATGCCCTGGGCTGCCAAATCATTGCCCAACCAAATGTATATACGGCTGTGAGAACAGTGAGGCGTGGAATAGAATGTATAGTCACAACCCATAGGATAGTCCCTGTGCCAGACATCAACAAGGGCCCACTCCTCAATAAGGTCCTGCAGAGATCATCTGCCTTTGGGGGTGGTATGTGGCATGGGACGGGACTTATCGAGGAAAATATCACCTACCATGTTGAAGTCTCCACCTATCATGATTGGGATGGGTGGTCCGTCTGATTGTAGGGCGGTAAGAGCTTGACTGACCTCTGGAAAAAAGTCAGCGTGGTCCGTGTTGGGGGCGATATTCCTAATAACAGCGGGACCGGGAGGACAGTTTGGCCACCAACCACCTGCCTTGAATATCCTTCCTGATGCCCTCTACCTTCCAGGGGGAAGCGCAGCAGAGAAGGATAGCCACACCCTTCATTTTGGTTGTGGAGGAGCTAGCCAAGACCACACCCACCCTGGATTTTTTAAGCCATGAGGTTGCCCAGGCCATGAGATGGGTTTCTTGTAAGAGTGCAACATCAGTGTGGAGGGAGCGTAGGTGCTATAAAACTTTTGTGTGCTTAATTGGGTGGTTAAGCCCTTTGACATTCCAGAACACCCAATGATGGACATAGGGCATAGAAGAATCTGGCGCCATGGTCTAATAAACAGGAAGGAGTACTTACTGTGACCCTCCCAAGGAGGGGGGGGGAGGCAAGAGGACCAGAATCATAGGGGTGTGATAGCACCCTAAACAAACCAATACTACAAATCCAAATCCCCAGGGGGAAGAAGGCATAAGCATTACTGCCAAGCTGATGTACACTGTCTTAGGTATAGGAGCTTCAATAAAGCAACAAGGAACAATTAATGTACAGATAAACAACACTTATAAGGCGGAGAAACCCAAACAGTCTAGACTTAATTATCAGTAGAAACACAACAGCGTAAACATGCTATGAGTGTGGAGGTCAAAGTAAATGAGGGTAGAAAAGTCTGCCCTACAGCTATGCTATCTCCAGCGCATGGTCTGGGGAATAGTGTGGAAGTCCAATTAGTGGAGTCATCCTGGACCGAGAAGCCACCCAAGGTCGGGCTCCCCGACCACGGGGAGGGGCGGGGGGGAACCGACAAGGGAAGGGGCTAGGGAGGGAGAGGGATGGGGAGAAGGGAGGCAAAGAGGCAGTATGGGACAGGGGAAAAGGGAGGTGGGAACACCCACCTGCCAGTATACCATAGTAACGGTAAGGCAAACAGGCCTTATATAAGGGAAAGAGCCAGGTAAAAAAAAGGCAGTACATGGCTAACCACTTTGGTAGCCAGGTAGGACAGTGACAAGGCTAGCAGGCAAGAAGAAAGCCTAAAGGCACAGTATATCAATGTAAGACACCCAGGTGAAAGGCCAGACAGTATACAGGGGATAGAGGGAAGGGGGGTGCTCTAATGCTTTGCTCAAGTAGAAACAGCGAGCATAGATAAAGAGAAAAAGGGGTGGATGACTATAAAGGTGCCTCATCCGAAAAAAAAAAAAGGCCATTAAATAATGGGGAAGAGTGCGACAACAAAAAGCATGGAATCAGTTCATGTGGGCAGTCCTTCGGCCTTCTCAGGTAGAACCCAAGGAAGGGCTCCAGAATCCGTAGTGGTCTTTGTGACAGCTGCAGCATAGCTGATTAGCCCAGGATGCACAGGGGACACAGTGTCCAGTGCTTCAACAAGCGAGGCATCAGGAAAATCAGCCCAATCTACCGGGTGGGTAGTGTCCATGTCTTGGGAGTCAGGCAGTTCGTAGTTCTCGGGGTCTGCAGCAGGAGTTACATCTTCCCTGTAGATTTTTGCAGGTGGGGCTGTGGAGTGCTTGCTGGGTGAGTGCTGAGGCCGACTCTTGGCTCGTTGATGAGATTTTATAAAGGAACTAGTCGAGCGCTGGGGGAGTGAAGCCAGGGAGCTGAGAATCGAATGTCCGGGCAGGAGCTTGGGTAGAAGAAGCTGAAGAGGTGCCCATAAGCGATGGGGGACCTGGATGATGAGGGACTGGTCCAGCTAGCAATGAGTCCCTTGGAGCCCCAACTGGTGAAAAACTGTCCCTACTGAGAGGTCCCACCTGAGAGGGCTCCCAAAGCCTCCTGGGATTTGTAGTTGTAACATGTAGGGCTGGCCAGAATTTGGTAATCCAGCATTCTAAGTCGGCAGGGTGGTCAGCAGTCAACTCGCGCCCATCTTTGGATACACACAGCCTGGTAAGATTTTTAAACTTGAACCGAAAGTCATGTTGGTAGAGAAAACACTTTATGGGGCCAAAGGCTCTCCTCTTTGCTGCAGTTTCCTGTGCAAAGTCCCGGTACAGGGAGATTTGGGCCCCTTGCCAGTGAAGCTCCCCCATGTCCCTGGCAGCATGAGGGATTTGTTCCTTTGTGGAATAGCGAAGTAGGTATGCCACAACAGGTCCTGGAGCATCTGCAGTTTTGTTGGGGTGAGTGGATACCTGGTGTGCCCTCTCAACCTCTACGGGGCCTCTCCAGTGTTCCCCTAATATAAGGGGTAGGTTGTCATTGAGGAATCTTTCCATCGACTGTCCCTTAGCCCCCTCAGGGAGGCTAATAATCTGCAGGTTATTGTGGTGGCCTCGGTTTTCCTGATCTTTGGCCCTGTCCCAGAGGGCTACCAAACGTTCTTCATGCTGGTGGAGCAGTTGCCAGAGTTGTTGCTGCTGCACTTCGCAGTCTTCCGCCCTTTGCTCTGAAACATTCATGCGATCCTGCAGTTGTCGAACCTCAGTGACTGTGCCCGATAAAGACAGACTTATGTTATCCACCCTTAAAAGAACTGCTTCCAGCATTTTTGTAATATACTGCAATGATTCCCCCCACGGATGCAGGTTGGGAGGCAGGAAGGCTAGCTGAGTTTGGAGATAGGGTTGCCAAAGGAGGGTCCATGGCTGCAAGAAGATATAGATCTGTAAAAACCTGGATCACTTCGGTATTTATGGTGGAGGAAGTAGTGATCGTTCTGTAGTCAGGAGCTATAGTGGTCTAGAGGAGCCTGTGCGGCCCAGCAAGGCCAGAGGTACCGCAAATGACGGAGCTGCAGAAAACCACAAATCACGCCAAAGTCCTTTAAAGAGCATGCCATCCAGCAAGTAGAATATTACCCGTGCATCAAGCTATTGTAGGGGGGTCATAACTTCACAGGATCGCGACGTCCAAACTTGGATGGTCCTTGGCCAGAACGCAGCTCACAAATTAGGCTGCCATCATGTCAGTGGCTAAACAATCCCCTCCCCCCCCCGTGGGAAGCAACCCTCTATTGACATAGTCAGTTCTGTTCTTCCCAATAAAACATCAGCCTTGTGACATCACTGACTGAGACATCACTAGTAATGAAGAAGAGCTAATCTCCTGCTGCTTGATTGGTAACTTGTAACACATGTTACCAATCAGGCAGCAGGTCTTGTTTTTTGGTTTGTTTCTCCTTGGATTTCCACCAGTCAGCATCTATCTTCCAGCCTCCCACCCAGCCCCGCACCCGACATCAGGCAGCTATCCCCTTCTTCCCCCATGGTTTGCCCTCTATGGTGAGGAGCCCCCCTCGCTCAAACTCACCTCGACTAGGATCCAGATTCAGGGGAGCGCCATTCAGAGTCTGGGTCTGTGGAGGGTGGCTGCTATGATCCTGCTCGACCTGGGACCTCAGTTTCCCTTGTTCTGTGTTTCCCCCTGGGTAGAGCATGCAGTGCTGGCAATGGCCATGCTGTGCGCGCTTCTGCCCACAGCACACCAGCTGACTGCTCCACCCTCCTCGCTAGTGACAGGATAATGGTGCACCGGCACCCACCCTCCACTAGGTGTCAGGGAAGCACCGTGTCTGTACTCCCCCTCTCCTTCGGACAGAAGCGTTGTCCTGTGGATGCTCAATCTTCTCCCTCCCCAGCCGAACCCCGACGACCCGCTTGCACCTCGAACATGGGTCGCTGGCATGGCAGGAGGTAAGGCACAGATGTCTCAGCCCTCCACGCCACTGGGCCAGCCCTGCAGCATGGCTTGTGATGTACCAATGAGTGGGGTTACATGCTAATGATGTAGTGGAAGAAATACAACTAGATATGTCAGCTTTCAGGTAAACCACTGCTGTTCACAGCACATTCTGGAGTACTATGTCCAGTTCTGGAGACCCCATCTCTGCAAGGACATAGACAGGATAGAGGTAGTCCAGAGGAGGGCAACTAAAATGGTGCAGGGTCTGCAAGAGAAGCCGTATGAGGAGAGACTAAAGGAGCTTAATATGTATACCCTTGAGGAAAGAAGGGAGAGGGGGGACATGATAGAAACTTTTAAGTACCTCAGTGGAATCAACAAAGTCCAAGAGGGTAGCATCTTTCAGAAAAAGAGACTTGCAAGAACAAGGGGACACAATTTAAAGATAGAAGGAGGGCGGTTCAGGGCAATGGAGGAAGTATTATTTCACAGAAAGGGTAGTGGATGCATGGAACAGTCTTCCTGAGGAGGTTGTGGGGTCTAAAACTGTGGGAGAATTCAAGAATGCATGGGACAGACATAAGGCAAGTCTTGTGGGGGGTAGGAAGAAATAGGCTGTTGGTTAACTAGGATCTACGGCCTATCCTGTAGGTAGGGAAATGGGCAGACTAGATGGGCCAAGCGGTCCTTATCTGCCGTCAAAGTCTATGTTTCTATGTTTCTATTCGGTACTATTAGGTACAAAACCATCTAATGAGCACAAAGAAAAAGGAAAACAGTTCAGAAATAAAAAGTAGTAATGGACTGCGCATATAGTGGTGGCTAAACCCCAGTTTTGTCATGTGACTCCTTCTCTAGTTTCATTACGATATGAGCTCTATGGCCTGAGCCCCAGAACTTAACCCTTTAGTAACATCAATATCAGTATATAGTTAACAAACAAAATGTCTGCTGGTGTTCTAAACTTGACACAGCCCGTTTGAATCCTTACTTCTTACCTGAGAGTACAGTAGGAGACCTACTTTGCTGTAGAGGAGGCAGAGTGCAACTCTGCACATCCAGCAATGCCACTGTGATTTTAGACAAAGCTGTGGTATTGGCAATTATATAACCTTTACTCTCATATTCTGGGGCTGGTACAATTAAAAATCCATTTGCATTCTGATTGTATGTTAAAGGATGGCGTTGCTCAGGAAAGGGCACCTATACTTAGCTTGTGTAATGTCTATAGCTATAGGGTTGGCGGTTGGTTTTAATAAAATTACCTGTACAGCTATAACTTTTGACTATTTCTTATTAGGTGGGACATCCCTCAGAGCCATTCATTACAGCTCTGTTACTTTTATAACGCACTCAGCACTTAGAACATGTTTTTTTTTCTATATTCTGTTTTTGACTTCTGGGGCCACAGCAAGGGAGGCTCCTTTCTGCCAGCTGCCCCCCCCCGTCCAACACCTCCCCAGGACCCCAGTGGTGAGGGCACCCCCAAGGATTACCCCCTGCAGCAGGGTCAGGAGAGGGAGGTCCATCCTCTGCCCTAAAAAAGCACATTATCCAGTTTTCTTGTTGAGGCTGCCCTACTGACATGACAGGTAGAGGTGTGGCAAATTCAGTCAAGCATGCATGTGGAGGTGCGCATGCACACCTAAACCAGCAGGCTCACTCCACCCACCTGGCCTAGCCTCCCCCCCCCCCACATATGTACGGCACTATCACTGAGGCTCCACTCGGTGGCAGTCAAGTGCCGGAAAGACCATCCTACCCAGTCTGGGAGAGGAGAACTGCCTGATGGCCGTTAGATCCTGTTACCAGCCCCCCCTGGCTGACCCCCGGCGGCCTGAGCTTGTTCCTGAACTCGGGTCACCAGCATGGGAGTGGTAAGGCGCTAAGCACCTCAGCCCTCTGCAGCACTGGGCCAGATCATGTTTTTTTTTTAAATGGCTAAAGAAATGCAATGACAGCTCAGCAAACAAAGAGTGAAAAAAAAACAGCTAAATTCCATCGTTATAACTCAAACACATTTTGATTCAGTACAGCTTATAGATATCATGTGGTGATTGACGTGTGTGAGTCTTGCAAACTTACTATCTTCTCTGTGATCATTTAGAAGCTGTGTGTAAATGGATGAACCATGATTATATCCTGCACCCCAGGTTTTATGAAAACACCCCACAGTGCCTCTTGCTGCAGTACTGGCAAGTCCTAACTAGCAAGGCCACTATTATATGAACAATGAGTAAACTGTTGAATGCTTTATGCCATCTGCTCTTTCAAAGCACATGCTGGTAGGTAGCAGTAAGCTGATTTACTTTGGAGTAAAATCAATACCCTAATTTATGCAATGGAGTTGTTTACTGCCCTGGGAGATTATTTAAACATATGTGTAGCTACTTGTAGATCAATGACTGTTTAGAACCAAAACCGGTATCACTGGGTCTGGGACTGTTAAAACACGGTTTAGGAGCTCAAAAACAGTTTTATGGATTGCATGGCAAATGTCCTTGAAAGGAAGTTCATTTATTAGAAAATGCAACATGACACTTTGTTATAAAAGAAGACATTAATTAAAAAAGAATGCCGTCCTCATGAAATTCTAGTACAAGACTTTCTGCCAGCAGAATTAAAATGAGTATTTATCGAAACATGTCTTCTGTCACAAGTAACAAGGGTATTTAATTGCTTCTATTCTTAAAGTGACACTGACCCACTCCAGTTTGGGCTGTATAAAAGAAACTAAAATTTGAAGCCCATTCCACATCTAACTCAGAGCTCATGTCAGCGATTCTGAAAATTTGTTTACCTACCACAGTTTTTGTATGGGAACCAGTCAATCACGTGGGCAGAGGACTGTCCTCAATGAATTTAGGACAATTTAGGTTTTGTTTCTGTGATTTTGTTATTCAAAAGTGGAGATTTTCATGCCCCAAATCTCTATGCCATGTTGACTACAGGGTCACTGGCATAAGGTGTAAGGCCAGGATCCTGAATTATGTATCGAGCAGACACGATAGATCACATAGAAACTGGCTATTTTCGAATGTTTGTATGTTCGCAATCAACTGAAGTAAAACAAACCCAGGTATGAGTTGTCAGACAGCTCTCTGCCATCTCCTGAGCCCTCTGTGTACCTTATATTTCATGCAGCTTTGAAATTTATGGCCGTTTTTTCATCTACTGTCATGTCTTTTCTCATTCATTGTATTAAAATGTTGTACTAAATGGTGCATTGTTAATTTTCCTGTGTGCTCTGGACACAGAGGGCCAGATTCTCAAATATCCCATAGATTGCTGCAAGGTGCAGTGATTTAGGGCTGTGGCAATCCCAGGAGCACCAGGGACCCTAGATTACCAGGGAATCTTACACAGTAATACATCATGGGGACATTGGGGATCAGGGAGAGGGGTCCACTAGTCACCAGGGAAGGGTTTGCAGTACTATATGTATTTATGGGAGTACTCATGGATCAGGGTCCACTAGACCACCTGGGCAGTATAGAACACACATATGTTTTGGGGACATGGGGGGGGGGGGCACAGCACATTGCCACTACTGCTGAACTCTCCCGGTTGATAATTTCTATGTACCCTTAGACCTGCTCTGGCTTGTCTAACGGTACTTAGAAACTTGCCCTCTGAGGGAGTTTTCTGAATCCTATTTCAGGTATTTGGCAGCCTGCATCTGCCACAAGCCCTTGGCACCTTGCCACAGCCCAGTGTGTGGCACAAGGGTGACTCAAGCCCTGTTTGTTGCAGGCTGCCTGCTGTAGATGCAGGTTGTCTTTTTGAATCATTCCCAGGGCATCGTTTGGTGCAAGGTACACTTTGTACCATTCATTGGGATGCAAGCCCCTTGCGTCACCCCAGGAGCTTTGAGACTCTGGCCCAGATTGTCTACAGTATGTACTGTGAGATAATTATGTAATTATATGGACTAGCCAGCAGAAGGAGTTCTGCTAAGGCAGACAGGGAGAATTTTGGAGGCTACGTAGACTAGGGAGTAACAATCTGGAGCAGACCTACATGTATGTTGTTCAGGAAAGCCAAGTTTTTTCATTATACTGAGAGACTGTTTCTTTCTAGGAGCAATAACCTTATGTGGTACTGTATCAGAAGCAGCAATAACCTTAATTGAAATGTGTTTCTGGAAGAGGTGGGCTTGTTGAAGATAGTGGGCAGCTTCAAGAGAGGTTGGGATAGCGTTAAGGGGAAAATAAGGTTCAAGGGAGGGGCGGACAAAGGAGAAGGGCAGATTAGGGAGGGGGCCAGGTTAATAGCTTAAACTGAAGACCCTGCAATATGAGCAGACTAGATGGACCAAATGGCCTTCTTCTGCTGGTTTCTTCATATATTTGTATGTACTAATGACCTCTACAAGGGAAATATTACCTTACTTTGCCTATTGCTAATCTTGTGGTAATGCAGCGCAACATTTAAATTGCCACTGCTGCTGCTTTCCTACACTACATGGACTGCTACAGGTTACTAGTGATAGTCATTCCCAGATCTTTCTCCTCCACTGATGCAGATATCTGGACTCCTCCCAGTCTATACTCAGTCCTTTCTTGACTACAGCATAGCACTGCATTTCTTTGAATTGAAGCCAAGCTGCCAAATCTCAGACCACCTCTCTGGTTTTTCCAGGTCCTCCTTCAGGTCTTGTATCCCTTCTGCTGTGTCTACCCTTCCACAGAGCCTGGTATAGACTGAGAATAGGAACATTTTGCCCTTAATGCCATCCCAAATATCACTGACGAATGAATTAATCAATCAAGCAATCAATTAATTTTACAGTATTTTATACTGGAGAGTATGTGAGCAAAAATGCCTGTTTTCACAAATGTCCAAATGTAACAATATACAAACATATCATACAGTAGACAAGAGTTACGATAAAATCAAGACAAAGTCAAACATAAAATGAAACATAGAACATAGAAGTTGATGGCAGATAAGGACCGCAAAGTCCATCCAGTCTGCCCATTTTGTCCACCTAATGAATGTGCCATAGGCCTTTACTTTGTCAATGGCCTATTTATTCATACTGATCTGTATTGCTCCCTTATGTCTATCCCAAGCTTGTTTGAAGCCCTGCACTGTATGCATATCCACCACTTCCTGAGGTAGGCCGTTCCATGCATCCACCACCCTTTCTGTGAAAAAGAACTTCCTCACATTACCCCTTAATTGGCCTACCTCTAATCTCATGCTGTGTCCTCTTGTCATGCTATTTTCCTTATATTGAAACATGTTAGACTTGTTCACCTTGTTAATGCCCTCAAGATATTTGAATGCTTCAATCATATCACCTCTCTCCCTTCTTTGCTCTAGGGTATACATATTGAGCTCCGTTAATCTGTCTTCTGTTTTCTGATGCAGATCCTGGACCAATTTGGTTGCCCTTCTCTGGACTGCCTCTATTTTGTTAATGTCCTTGTGCAGGTGAGACCTCCAGTACTGCATGCAGTACTCCAGATGGGGCCTAACCAGTGTCTTGTAAAGAGGGATTATTACCTCCCTCTTACAACTTGTGATACTCCTACTAATACACCCCAACATCCCTCTAGCCTTACCTACTGCCTTAGTGGTCTGCTTGGATGATTTCAGGTCATCTGTGATGATGATGCCCAAGTCTCTTTCTTCCCTTGTGATTATCAGCAACTCCCCTCCCAACCTATAGGTAGCTTCAGGGTTTCTCTTTCCTATGTGCATGATCATGCACTTCTTTGCGTTAAACCCCAGTTGCCACACTTCCAACCATTTTGACAGTTTTTCCAGATCTCTTCTCATTCTGCCCACCCCATCGGGATCATCTACTCTGTTGCAGATCTTGGTGTCTTCTGCAAACAGGCAAACCTTGCCCTCCAGTCCATCTAGAATGTCACTGATGAAGATACTGAAGAGGACTGGCCCCAGGACTGATCCCTGAGGTACCCCACTTGTGACTTGCATCTCTTCTGACTGTATACCATTTACCACCACTCTGTTTTCTGCCCTCCAACCAGTTTGCCACCCAGTTGACCAACTTCTGACCCACCCGAGCCTACCCAGCTTATTAATCAATCTTCTATGTGACACAGTATTGAAAGCTTTGCTGAAGTCAAGGTAGGTGACATCAACTGCACCCCCTTGGTCCACCACTCTTGTTACCCAGTCAAAGAATGAGATTAGTTTGACAGGACCTTTCTGTCCCCTCCTCCTCCTCCTCCTCCATGACTTACCGTGAGACTCGACCCCTCTTCTAATAATTAAGGGTATGATCTACCATGCCATATCTGATCCTAAGAAATGCTTCCTCCGCCACTTAATTCTCTCCCCTTTTGTCCATTGGAAGCTCTGGTACTTCCTGCTACTGGCTATCCTGCTATCCGGTGACATTGAAACAAATCCTAGCCCTGCCAGCCATCTCTCTCTCTCTCTCTCGAATGCACAACTAAGCAATGCCAAAGGTCTCCTTATCGACCATCACAATATCAGAAGTCTCGAGCACAACTTTGCTGAATTCGAGGCCTGGCTCTCCCTGTACAAGGTAGACATATTGTGCGTGACTGAAACATGGCTAAAATCCTCTATCCCTGATACAAAATGTTCTATACCCTCCTACAACCTCTTCTGGATGGACAGACCATCCACTAAAAGAGGGTGCAGTGCTGCCGTCTATTTCAAGGAACACTTTCATCTCTCTGTCCCAAACTCTGACCCCCTGATGCAATGCAGGTCACTAAAAACCCTCCTTACCCTTGGGTCAAAAATGTTGCATATCATATGTGCATACAACCCCACAAACAGTGGCCACACTGGCCTAGATGAGCTTCTACACCAGACGACCCTACTTTCTGTCAAAAATCAAGTGCTCATACTGGGTGATATACACATTAATTGGCTAGGGAAATGCCAGGCCACTTCACTTTCTAAAATTCAGAGTCATAATTTGCATCAGATGATTACCGAAATCATGAGGATTGCGTCTAACTCCAGTTCCTGCACCCTTAACGAAGTGGTGCTAGCAAACCACACCAAGCATATCTTCTCCACCAGCACACTAGCGGATGCTATTACTGACCACCACCCTATCTTTTGCATCTGTGGTCTGACCCCCGGACCCCCACAAAACCGCACTTCATCACCTTTCTTAACTACACCTGCTTGAATCCTGAAAGCTTTCTCCATGACATAACAAATGTTGACTGGTACAGTCTTTACAATGCTCGAGATGTACAGTCCGCCCTTGACATCTTCATTACAAATTTCATAGCCATACAGGATCTTCACTCCTCTTGGATAACACGCCAAGTTAAAAGGAAGCCTACCAGATGGCTAAAAAAGAATCTACTGACTAAAATAAAAGAAACAGATAAATGTTGGAGATGTTTCAAGTCTCCTGGTCTACAGGAGGACTACAATGATAGGATGCATAGGAATACTTGTAAAAAGGACATAAGGACAGCTAAAACCTCCTACTATAAAAATATATTAGCCAATGCATCACAAGATACCAGAAAGTTCTGGTCCCATACAAAAACCTTCCAGGGATCCACCCACTCCTCTACCCCAAATTACATGGTCCTTAATGGAGTCCACTGCAACAACCCTCAGGCCATAGCAAACTTCTTTAATAATCAATTCACTAACCTAACCAAATATACATCCTCCTTTCCTGCTTCTCAACAAATGGATCCCCTTCCCACAGAAAATCGATGATCCCCACCTTTCGCTTTAAGGCCATTACTCGAAGGGGGGTCACAAAACTTCTCAGCACAATCTCGAACAGCACAGCCACTGACTATAATGGTATCAAGCCCAGGCTGCTAAAAATTGCTGCCCCACTCATTGCCACTCCTCTGGCCAGAATCTTCACTCTCTCCCTGTGTCAAAGCAGCATCTCTGACATCTGGAAGATAGCGAGAGTCACCCCCCATCTTTAAGAAAGGTGACCCCAAAGACCCCTCTGACTACAGACTCATAGCTATCCTGTCAGTGCTAAGCAAACTATTAGAAAAACTAGTTGCCACACAAACCATTGAATTCCTCTTAAAGAATGACCTCCTAACAACTGCCCAGCATGGTTTTCGCAAAGGTCACAGCACCTCAACTGCCCTACTTGAATTTACTGTGGATACCCTCACTGCTATGGAATCAGGTCTTCTTACAGGAGCGATCTTCATAGATATGATAAAGGCCTTTGACGTGGTAAACCACTCACTTCTTCTCAACACCCTACACTCTATGGGCTTTGCACTAAATGTTGTCGGCTGGTTCAGCAGTTACTTGTCAAACAGGGTCCAATCGTCAAGTTCAGTTCTACCTATTACGACCATGAGTCAGTGAATATTGCAGTTCCCCAAGGCCCCATCCTTGGGCCACTTCTTTTTTTAATATTTATCAATAGCATCACCTCAAGTCTCTCTTCCACCTCCTCTCTACTCTATGCTGATGACATAGTTCTATATGCCAGTGCGAAAAACGTATCTGACATCAACCTACGGCTCTTCTCCAACTTCTAATGCACACTAGCCTGGTTTCTAGACCACAGACCTGTACTTAATGAGGTCAAAACCCAGTCCATGCTATTTAGAACTCTCTCTAAACTCAAAACATGCCAAGACAACTTCAGGGTCTCCTGCTTAGATGGCTCACAAATCAGGTATGTGGTCTCGTTTAAATACCTAGGGGTAACTCTGGACCAATCTTTAAACTTTGAACTTCGCCTACAGAACACATGCAAGTCTGTAAACTCTAAACTAGGCATAGCATACTAGACAAGCGATGTACTAACCCCTGCAGCGAGAGTGGCTATAGCCCAGAGCATACTTCTACCTATCCTGACCTATGGAGCTGCAACGTATGCTGCCTTACCAAAATCAGATCTCCATAGATGGGACATTACCTATAATAACATCTGTCAGTACACCTCATCCTCCCACAGGATGAAACACCATTATCTACTCTACTTGGATCTAAATTGTCTATCCCCCAATGCTACCAGACTTTATTCCCTCGGCTCTACTGTCGATAGCATTCTGAGGTCTCGAACCCCATCAACTCTAGCTAAGCTGCTCACTCACCAGATTTCCAGCTATGGCCTGCACTCAGCAGATAAACCCGTTTTATGCATCCTGAAGTGCAACACCACCAAAGGATCTAGAGCTTTTGCCCACCACGCCTCTCAGCAATGGAACTCACTCCCACTAGATGTCCATCTAGCACCCGCACACAACACCTTTAAAAAAGTGTTCCGCAGCTACCTTATCTCAAACAGCCAATGCACCTGCTTTAAACCTCCTTAGTACTTGTTTCCCCTGCCTGTCTTGAAGCACTTAACTGGCTTCTGCCAATATACCCAAGCAATATAGCCATTTCCTGCCCTGTTCTACTGCCTCACACCCCTTACATCTATCCCCTCTCTCTCAATGCCAGTTATTTTCCCCATGCCTGACCTTGTCTCTGAACCTAGCTTTTTCCTGAACCCAGCTG
The DNA here is from genome assembly GCA_016271365.2 of Neoceratodus forsteri. NCBI lineage: Eukaryota > Metazoa > Chordata > Ceratodontiformes > Ceratodontidae > Neoceratodus > Neoceratodus forsteri. The sequence continues at coordinate 1,878,198,866 of CM057456.1, forward strand.
TCTTAAATTTCCTATCCCCTGCATCTTATTTCCCCTTGCACTAATCAGTTATTGCCCCATATTTTCTAGATTTGTCTGAATTGACTTTTCAGGGCTATACCTGCTGTATTGATTTTTTCTCTGAATTTTTGCTTAATGTTTCTAGTATGTTTCCCAGCAAGTCACTTGATCTTTACTGCTTTGCTCACTAGCCAGACTGCTTTGTCCTAATGCTACGACTGGAACTATTGCTCTGTTCCCTGCTCTCAGCACCTTGTATTTTGCTTTTTGCTGCTCAACCAATGTATAACACCTTGTTTTGTATCCTGATATAATCTGCTATTTGTTATACCTATAATGTTTACAACACCTTGTTTATGTATCCTGATGTAACCTGTTGTTTGTTATACCTGAAATGTTTACCTTGTAACCTCCTGGGTTGTACCTGAAAATAGTCATCTTTATGGCTAGTGCACCTACCCACAACTAAATTAAAAAAAATAAAAATAAACCCATGCTGTCTTGGATCCTGTTCTCCTATGGATTTCAGGTGTTGTACTATTATTTCCTTAAGGAGTGCCTCCATAATCTTGCCCACTACTGAGGTAAGATTGACTGGTGTGTAGTTCTCTGCCTCCTCCCTGCTGCCACTCTTGTGGAGCAGGAACACATGAGCCCTTCTCCAGTCTTCTGGGACCTCTCCTGTGCTCAGAGACTCACTAAACAGTTCTGCTAGTGGCTCTGCTAGTTCCACCCTTAGATCATTTAGCACCCCAGAATGTATTCCATCAGGTCCCATTGCCTTGTCCACCCTGAGATTAGTGAGCTTTTGTAGGACCCTTTCTTTTGAGAAGGGACTTGTGCACACCTCCCTTCCCCTGTGTCCATGGTGCTGAGCTGTGGGCCCTGCCTTACCTTCTCCTCAGTAAATACTGATCAGAAGTGTCTATTTAGGATAGATGCTTTTCCTTGGTCCTCCTCCACACACTCCCCCTTATCCCCTTTGATCTTAGCAATATCCCCTCTGGACTTTCTCTTATTCATTTATTTTATTTGTTTATTGAACACATCGGAATAACAAACCTTTGAGTCAGAGACTCCTTTGCAAAGGCTCCACATCAAAATACAAGTTAACTGTACAATACAAATTAAAAGAACAAGTGGATACATGAGGTACAGAGCTGGGTACAAGACATACAGAGGGTAAACAACTATACCCTGAGTCACGACAAGCAGATAAGCAACACACCATATATTACATTAGGATTGTACAATAAGTAACATACTGTAGAGCAGCAATATATTTGAGAACACTCAGGAGCAGGGACAAGCCTATCATTTTAGAGATGAGGGGGGACCACTCAGGAGGTGCATACAGACACAGTGTTTTAGAATAGGAGAAGAAGGTATGGAGGAGGAAGGGAGAGGGGTGGTGAGGGGTGCCATCGAAAAAGACTTTGTCTGTGAAAGCTAGTAGTGGAAAAGTAAGGGTGTAAGGACAGCAGGGAGAGAGGAGGAAGGTTATAAGCAATCGCAGACACAGGAGGAAAGGAGTAGGTCTCTAAGTTGGGATTTGAAGGGGCCTAGTTTCAATTCCGAGGAGATGTCTGCAGGTAGGTCATTCATCCAAAAGGGGGCTCTATAGTAGAATGCATGTTGCTCCAAGGATGTCCTACAGTAAGGGACTAGGAGTGGGTCTTTTGTAGAGCTTCTCCTTTCACTAATGCATCTATAGAAAGTCTTGTCCCCTTCTTTTACTATTTGTGCTAGTGTTTCCTTGGTTTGGGACTTTGCCTGCCTTACTGCCTTCTCTGCTTCCCTTAGGGAAGTTTGGTATGCCTCCCTATCTTCGTCCCTCTGCGTTCCCTTATATTTCCTGAAGGCCAACCTTTTGGCTCTGACCTTTTCTGCTACTGTTTTTGAGAACCAAAGTGATTTCCTCCTTCTTTTGCCATTGCTTTTCTCCCAAACACAATGGGATGTTGCTTCAAGTATTCTTCCTTAATGCTTTCCCACTTTGCCTGTAATCACTCACCTGTATTTCTTCATGCCAGGGCTAGCTTAACTCTACTGGCCATCTTATCAAAGTCAACTCCTCTGAAGTCCCATATTTTTGCCTTGGATTGGGATTATTTATTTTGAGTGGCCAAATTGAACCATACCATGTGATGGTCACTGGCCCCCAGGTGACCTTCTACCTGGAGATCTGTGATCCTTTCCCTGTTAGTTAGTACTGGATCTAGGGTAGCCATGTCTCTTGTGGGTTGTTGTACCAATTGTTTGAGGCCATCTCCCTGCAGGGAATCCACTATGTGCTTAGTTCTGGTGGGTGCTCCGGCTGGTATTAACCAATCCATATCTGGCATGTTGAAGTCTCCCATTAGCAGAACCTCCCCTTTAGCTCTCATGTTTTGCATATCTTCTAACAGTAATGTGTTTATGTCCTCCCCCTGGTCTGGAGGCCTGTAGAACACCCCAGCTCGTATGACTGTCCCATTTCCTGTTTCCAGGGTGACCCACAGTTCTTCTGGCTCCTTATGTGCATTCTGAATTTCTGTTGCTTTGATATTTTCATTGACATAAAGGGCCACTCCCCCCCCCTTTTCACCTCGGTCTCTTCTGAACAGTGCATAGCCGGGTACTGTAGTCTCCCAAGTGTGGTTATTGGTGAACCATGTCTCGCTAATGGCTACTATGTCCAGTTTAGCCTCTGCCATTGTTGTCTGAACTCCTGTTTGATCACTAGCTGAGGGGGGAGGGGTGCTCTTCCCATTCAATGTATCGGGTGCTGAACCCCTCTCCCCATTTGGTAGTTTAAATATTCTGCAAAGACATCAAACATCTGCCCCAATGCACTGACTGTCTCCTTAGTCAGATGCAGTCCATCGAATTTAAAGAACTTTCGCTCCCAAAAGTGTTGCCAGTTACCTACAAATGTGTGTCCTTTTTTCTGGCACCAGCCCTTGAGCCACATGTTTAGCTCCGCTATCTCCCCTTCTCTGACCTTCCACCCATGTGCTCTCCTCTCCTAGACTGGCAGGATCTCAGAGAAGGAGACACCAGATGAAATTGATGACAGTTTGTCTCCCATCCTGGTCAGGTGTTCCTTGGTCTCCACAACTGACCGGCTGGCAAGATCATTAGTCCCTATGTGTACCAGGATATTGGTGTTTTCTCCTGCTTCCTGCGTGATTTTAGGAATGCAGTCAGTGTGGTAAATCTGCACCAGCTAATCCCAGAACAAGGAAACCATAACAGGAACCCGGGGGGGGGGCAGGCCTTAGTACATGGAACTGAATGTAGGTCAGAGAATAAGGAAAAGAAACGTAGGCCTGTCCTTTGGGCAGGAGATGGATAAAGAGGAGAAGGGGAGGAAATGGGTAGTAGAAGAAGGAGAGAAAAAGAATCGGAGCTGAGCAGACAATTCAATGTCATATTTTCAGCAAGAAGCTGACATAGGCATGAACATACAGTTGAATTAAAGAGGTAGTTTTTGAGAGAAGAATTAAAAAAATTTATGGAGCTTCAAGAGTGTATATTAGGGGGCAGGATGTTGTAAAGCTTTGGGCCTTTATAGGTAATGGAGTTTTGGGCATGTGAGGTGTGGTAGAATGGAATGTTGAAGATGTGATTAGATGCCCCTCTGGTACAATGCTTGGAGACAAACTTAGGGAAAAGGGAGGAGGTGCTTTGCCAAAATAGGTTTAAGTTAACCTTGTGTAATGATGAAAGTATTTTGAAGTGGAACCTGCCTTCAAGGGCAAGCCAATTTAGGGGGTGTAAAGGGAACAGCGGTGGGTAGACCATGGGGAGCCAGTGATGAAACAAGCAATGTTGTTATAGGAAGTCCTAAGTTTGGAGAAAAGTATAGAAGTGAAGGGGGGGGAATAGACAATAGAACCATACTCTAGAAGGTGTAGGAGCAGGGAGTTAGCAAAGCGCAGTCTGGAGGCAGGTATTACGTACTTCATGATCCTGTAAAGCAGCCCTAGCCACATGTGAATTTTCTTGATGAGGTTTGCTATACAGCTGTGGTAAGTTAAGTAGGGGTCGAGGAACAGTCCCAGGTGTTTAAAGTAGTCCACTTTTTCAATGCTGTTTCCTAGAATGTCTGTGAGGGTGAGACTTCTATTAATAGTTTCTTAGGGCCCGAGAAAATCATGAACTTAGTCTTCTTAGAGTTAAGGACTAAGCTTTTGGCAGAAAACCATGAGTGGAGCTTGGTAAAGTCAGCTTGCAGATTGAAGAACATTTTTTCAAGGTTCTTGTCACTGCAGTAGAGTGCAGCATCATCTGCAAAGAGTATAATTTTAGTGGACTGGCAGATAGGGAGTTTATTAATAAAAAGAGAGAACAGAAGTGGTCCTAAAATGGAGCCCTGAGGGACCCCATATTTGATTTGGCAGTCCTCTGACAGGTGCCCATTTATAATGGTCTTCTGGGATCTACGTGAGAGCTTGCTACTGACCCATTTAACCACATCATCAGAGGTTTGTAAACCTGTGGGGGTGTCCAGGAAAATGCTTGGTCAATTAGGTCAAAGGCCTTGGTCAAGTCAGTGAAGACCAACCCTGTGTACTGACCTTTGTCATTTGCCTTGTGAATATTGCTAGTGAACTTGACCAGGCCTGTTTCTGTGCTGTGGTCAGCTCTAAAGCCATGCTGAGCTACAAAGAGAAGATTATGATAATTGAGGAAGGCTGTAACTTGAAAATGAACAACTTTTTCAATGATTTTGGAGAGGGGAGCCAGGAAAAAGCTAGATTGGTAATTACCTACATCACTCCTGGCCCCCAATTTGAAGAGTGGTTTTATGGTGGCAGTTTTTCAGATGCTGGGGAAAGAGCCAGAGCAAAGAGAGTGGCTAAGTATGTTGGTCAGGGTGGCTGCAAGCAGTATGATACAGAGCTCAAGAATTTTATAGTCAATACCATTGTCCCCTAAGCCTGGTTTAGGGTTCTTTCTCTGGATGATCTTGACAGTATCCGAGGGCTTAACAGCCCGGAAATGGAATTTGGGACAGGGCTCTGTGCAGAGGTAGGTATCATTGTTGTGGGATAATGGGGGGAGGTGTGAGGGGAGAGTTTATGTTTATCCAGGTCACCAAAGAAGGAATTGAAGATGTTCGCAACTTCCTTGGGGTTGCTGGTCTGCCTGCCCACTTGGATAAGGGTGATTGCTTCAGCATTCTTGTTTTTCCCAAGAAGGGAGTTTAGTGTCTCCCAGGGTAGAAGGGGGTTAGCCATATCACCAAGTTGTTTGTTTTGAAAATAATTGATTTTGGCCTTTCTGATGGTGGATTTGCACTTGTTTCTGAGTGCTTTGTAGTGCGAGAGCCAGGAGGGTTCCTTGTTCTTGTTTTAGCAAGCCCAGGCCTTATCCCTTGCCCTCATTAATTTAAGGATGTTGGGAGAGACCCATTTTCTTGATGGGGCAAATTTATCACAGACACTATTGAAAATAGAGGAGAATTTGTTTACGGCAGAATCAAGGTCACCTGGAGCAGTAGTGAAAGACCAGTCAATCAGGTGGAAAGCATGGGTTAAGTCCTCAATACTGTTATTTGTCAGATGTCTGGAGAAGATGAATTTGGGGGGAGGTTTAGGGAATAGGGCTGTCCAGAGACAGAAAGTGGCACAGTGGTGGCTGAGACAGTCTGGCAGTGTTCCCGCATAGGTGAAAAGAGAGGAGTTGGAAACAACAATCCAGTCTATCAATGATTGGGTCCCTGTCTTGTAGTTTGTCCTGGTTTGGGTAGCGATTAGCTGGTGCAAGTCAAGGCCAGTGACACAGGCCCTGGCAGAGTCAGCTTGGGTAGAGGCCCAATTTAAGTTGAAATCCCCGAGGAGTATCCACTCCCTGTTGTGGGGTAGTGAATTTTTCAGGGCTGACAGGAACTTGAGGTTGGGGGGGGGGTACCAGGGGGGAGGTAGGTGATAGTATGGGTGAGAATTTTATTTTGTACCAGGAGGAGGAGATTCATGGAGAGGATCTCGAGCATGGTGAAATCAGAGTCAGGACTGTGTTTAGTAAATGAGAACCTGTTTGAGACATAGAACAAGCAACCACCCCCTTTTTCCCTGTCTGTCTTTTCTGACCGAGGTGTAACCACAGAGGTCAATCTCCCCATCGAATATTTATGGGAGAGCCAGGTCTTGGATAGCGCTATGATGTTGAAGTCATTGCAGGTGACCCAGGCCTGAAAGGCATCTTTCTTGGCTCGGAGGCTTTGAATGTTTAAGTGGACGATACAGATGTTCTTCCCATTTTTGGTGCTAACTGGGTCTGGTGTAGGGCAGGGAGTGTGTGGTCCAGGGTTTGGGAGGATGGATCTGGTGACAAGTAAAAGGAGAATTAGTGTTCTAGTCCACCTAGTGATGGGAGGTCATGATTTGAGCTTAGGGCACCTCAACCATTTCACAAGAGAAGCAGGGGTGAGCTTGATGGGAAGAAAGGGGTAAGAGAGGAAGAGAGGGCAGAGGTGGTAGTGAATAATGAACTCAAGTGATAGTAGGAGGGAGTGAAAAGGGATGCAGGCCATGTTGATTGGAAAAGATGAGGTGTAGGGGCCGGGGGGAGGGTGCCCGTGGAAGGGGAGAAAAAGGGGTGGGGTCTTTAGATCCCTTAGAGGTGGGAGTATAAAGAAGGGGAATTGCAGTAGAACTAGGATGAGTGTAAAGGCAGCATGGTAATGTAAGGTATACAGGAAAGAAAACAGCTTGAGGGCAGCCACTAGTGGAGGGAGCTGATGCCAAGCTAATGGCAAACTGGGTAGATAGAGAATAGAAGGACAGTACTAGGCAGGGCAGGGGAGGGGAGGGGTTTCAAATAATAACAAAACAAGAAAAGAGAAAAGCAAGGATGGTCTAGAGGAAAGACCAACAGCCAGCAGTGGGGCAGAGCTATGGCAGGTGGGGGTTCAAGACTCGAGGGGGGGAGTAGCAGAAATAGTAAGGTAGAGGTTTCTAAAGGGAGAAAAGGGATTATTAAGAGCTGCAGGAAAAGTCTGCTGAAAAGGGGAAACTTAGTAAGTGGGAAACAGAAACAAAAGGTCAACTTATGTTAATGAGGGGGATGAAAGTGTACACAGATTTATTTTTCATTTAATTTTATTTTATTAAACTCTAGGATTACAAATACCTTTGAGCAGGAACTGCTCATTTACAAAGGTTCCATGTCAAAGGATGTAGGGTAACATACATATAAAGGTCAACAACGGTTACAGTCTTAAAAACACAAAGATCTCTAAGCATTTATTACACAGCCAAAAATGGAGAGAGACAGCATAAGCCAGTTTCAGACAAGTTTTAGAGTGAACAGTATATAGTTAGTATAGGGATGGAGGGCATCAGGAAGAAATAGGCAGGCTAAAGGGTCATTGTTGGTGGGTAGAGGTGGGTGGCAAAAGTGCAAGGTGGATGGGCTGGAGGGCCCCGTATCTGAAAGTGCCATTAGAGAGTGGAGGGGGTGGGTGAGGCAGTGTGGTGTGGGGGGGAAGGGTAAGGGTGTGAGTGGGGGAAACTGGTGCCAAAAAAGTGGAGCTTTAAGGGATGTTACAGGTCATCTTCAACTAGGGTAAAATGAGGAGGCAGTTACTTAGGAGAGGCAGTCACACTGAGTGGTAGAGTCGAGGAATAGTCAGAGTTGCCTTTTAAAGGGACCAAGCTTCACAGTTGTAAGTGTTTCTTTGTTAAGGGTATTATACCACTGAGGAGCCCTATGCGTGTACAACCTCTGACCCATTGTGGTCTGGCGTTACCTAGTGGAATAGTTGTATGAGGCACTAGTGATAAACTGTCCTGATTGGTTACACAATAAGTATAGTTTGCACCAATCCTGGGTGGGCGGGGTGGCTAGGGATGGTGGGTGGGCTATTATAATCAGGCACAGTCTGCCGACTGTGTGTTCGGTGGAGGCACTACCTAGTTTGTGGCTGCTCCTCCAGCTGGTGGTGCTGTGCTGCAGTCTGGGAGGTTGGGGGGCTGAAATGGGAGTAGGCACACCTGAGGATAAAGTAAATACACAGAGATCACCACAGGGCAAGCAATTTGGCTTCAGGTGAAGACAAAGGGAAAAGTCAAGGGTAGGAGTATGGATAAATGGAGGAGGAGGAGGTGAGAGGGGGGTTAGGAAGGTCTGCGCATGTGCAGAACAGCCCGGTGGAAAGACAACATATGGAACAGGAGCACAAGAAGAAATAGTAAGACAACACAAGAAACAATTCAGCTTACAGCAAACAAATGCATTCAAGATTGTATACGGAGGACTGTATAAATGGTATCCAGCCGTAGACATGTGACACCTCTGTTAACTGCATTAAAGGCCATTAAAGTACCAGCTGAGATGTAACATTAATGCCCTGAAAAGAGCAGCAAACAAAATCCACAAAAAAAATCAGGCACAGTCTGCCAACTGTGTGTTCGGAGGAGGCTCTACCTGGTTTCTGGCTGCTCCTCCAGCTGGTAATGCTGTGCTGTGGTCGGGGAGACAGGGGGCTGAAATGGGAGTAGGCATGCCTGAGGATAAAATAAATATGCAGAGGTCACCACAGGGCAAGCAATTTAGTTTCAGGTAAAGACAAAGGGAAACATCAAGGGCGCGAGTACGGACAAAGGGAGGAGGAGGTGAGAAGAGATGAGGGGGTTAAGAAGATCTGCGCATGCGCAGAACAGCCCAAGGAAAGATGACATGTGGAACAGAAGCACAAGAAAAAATGGTGAAATAGCACAAAAAACAATCCAGCATACAGCAGACAAATGCATTCAAGGTTGTAAATGGAGGACTGTAAAATGGTATCCAGCCTTAGACATGTTACACCTCTGTTAACTGCATTAAAGGCCATTAAAGTACCAGCCGAGATGTAACACTAATGCCCTGAAAAGAGCAGCAAACAATGTCCACAGAAATAATCAGGTATAGTCTGCCAACCGCGTGTTTGGAGGAGGCTCTGGCTGGTTTCTGGCTGCTCCTTCAGCTGGTGATGCTGTGCTGCGGTCTGGGAGGTGGGAGGCCGAAATGGGAGTAAGCACTCTTGAGGATAAACTAAATACACAGAGGTCACCGCAGGGCAAGCAATTCAGTTTCAGGTGAAGACAAAGGGAAAAGTCAAGGGCAGGAGTACGGACAAAGGGAGGAGGAGGGGAGAGCGGTGGGGTAGGAAGGTCTGCGCATGCGTAGAACAGCCCAAGGAAAGAGGACACGCAGAACAGGAGCACAAGAAGAAATGGTAAGGCAACACAAAAAACAATTCAGCATACAGCAAACAAATGCATTCAAGGTTGTAAATGGAGGACTGTATAAATGGCATCCAGCCCTAGACATGCAACACCTCTGATAACTGCATTAAAGGCCATTAAAGTACCAGCCAAGATGTAACATTAATTCCCTGAAAAGAGCAGCAAACAAATTCCACAAAAACAACCAGACACAGTCTGCTGACCACGTGTTCAGAGGAGGCTGTACCTGGTTTCTGGCTGCTCCTCCAGTTGGTGATGCTGTGCTGTGGTCCATGAGACGGGGGGCCAAAATAGGAGTAGGCACGCCTCAGGATAAAGACAAAGGGAAAAGTCAAGAGTGGGAGTATGGACAAAGAGAGGAGGAGGGGTGAGAAAGAGAGAGGGGGTGTGAAGGTCTGCACATGCGAAGAACAGCCTGAGGAAAGAGTATACATGGAACAGGAGCACAAGAAGAAATGACAAGGCAACACAAAAAAAAAATCCAGCTTACAGCAAACAAATGCATTCAAGGTTGTATACAGTGGCCGAAATGGGAGTAGGCATGCCTGAGGATAAAGAAAAGACACAGAGGTCACCACAGGGCAAGCAATTTGGTTTCAGGTGAACACAAAGGAAAAAGCCAAGGGCTGGAGTACGGACAAAGGGAGGAGGAGGGGAGGGTGGGGGGTAGGAAGGCATGCGCATGCGGAACAGGAGCATGAGAAGAAATGGTAAGGCAACACAAAAAACAATTCAGCATACTGTACAGCAAACAAATGCATTCAAGGTTGTAAACAGATGACTGTATAAATGGTATTAAACCATAGACATGCAACACCTCTGTTAACTGAATTAAAAGTCGCTAAAGTACCAGCCGAGATGTACTGTAACACTAATGCCCTGGAAAGAGAAGCAAACAAAATCCACAAAACAATTCAGGCACAGTCTGCCAACTATGTGTTTGGAGGAGGCTATACCTGGTTTCTGGCTGCTCCTCCAGCTGGTGATGCTGTGCTGTGGTCCGGGAGGTAGGAGGCCAAAATGGGAGTAGGCACTCCTGAGGATAAAGGAAATACACAGACGTCACCACAGGGCAAGCAGTTCAGTTTCAGGTGAAGACAAAGGGAAAAGTAAAGGGTGGGAGTATGGACAAATGGAGGAGGATGGGAGAGAGAGGGTGTAGGAAGGTCTGCGCATGTGCAGAACAGCCCAAGGATAGAGGACACATGGAACAGGAGCAGAAGAAGAAATGGTAAGGCAACACAAAAAACAATTCAGCATACTGTACAGCAAACAAATGCTTTCAAGACTGTAAAGAGAGGACTGTATCAATGGTATTCAGTCCTAGGCATGCAACACCTCTGTTAACTGCGTTAAAGATCGCTAAAGTAGCAGCCAAGTGTCTGGGAGGCAGGGGGCTGAAATGGGAGTAGGCACGCCTGGTTTCTCACTGCTCCTTCAGCTGGTGATGTTGGACTGTGGTCTGGGGGGGGTCCCAAATAGGAGTAGACTTGCCTGGTTTCTGGCTGCTCCTCCAGCTGGTGATGCTGTGCTGTTGCCCGGGAGGCAGGGGGCCAAAATAGGTGTATGCACGCCTAGTTTCTGGCTGCTCTTCCAGCTGGTGATGTGCTGCAGTCTTCGAGATGGGGGCCAAAATGGGAGTAGACATGCCTGGTTTCTGGCTGCTCCTCCAGCAGGTGATGCTGTGCTGAGGTCTGGGAGGCAGGGGGCAGAAATGGGAGTAGCACACCTAGTTTCTGGCTGCTCCTCTAGCTGATGATGCTGTGCTGCAGTTTGGGAGGCAGTGGGACAAAATGAGACATTGAACATATGAAGATATTGAACTGCAGCAGTGCAGGCACCAAGCCCTGAGGGGACTCCACTGATGACTTTGCTGGTGTTAGATAGCTCACCCCTCCCACCACCTCTCTCTCTTGGTCCTGCCCCTCAGCCAGTTTTCCATCTGTCTGGTCAGCTTCTTTCCAGCCGTGAGATCCACCAACTTCCTGATCAACCTCTTGCGGGGTACAGAGTCAATGGCTTTACTGAAGTTCAGGCAAAGGATGTCCACCACTTGGCCCCTGTCCATTGTTTTAGTGAGCCAGTCAAAGAAGTCAATCAGTTTCATTTGACATGACTCCCCTCCCATAAACCCATGCTTCCTCACATCCTGGAGACCAAGCTCATCTAGATACTCTACCAACCTTTAAGTATGGTCTTCATAAGCTCACACATGATTGAGGTCAGTCTGACCAGTTTGTAATTCACTGGGTCATCCTTGGGACCACTCCTATGGAGGGGCACTGCATGTGCCATTCTCCAGTACTGCAGTACTACACCTAACTCAAGTGAACTATTGAACAGTCCAGCCAATCAATCTGCAATCTCCACCACCAATTCTCTCAGCACATTTGGTGCATGTCATCCAGGCCTGGGGATTTCTCCACCCTTAATGCTAGCAGCCCTGTCCTCACCCTATCCACCTCATCTCAGCATCTGTGCTCCCCACCCCTCGCTGTATATAGTACATGTTCTGGCTGTTCATTTGGCATCTGTCTATGGTGGTGTGAGGAGGGTTGTGCCCGGTGTCTGATCGGGGTTCGGGATGGGGAAAGCAGGGTGGTGGGGACTACCTGGCAGAGTGAGGGGGTAGGGGTCCACCGTCCACTGGACCACCAGGATGGGCTGTTGGTGGCAGTACTGTATTTGGGCATATGGGGCTGGGGGCGAGGACACTAGATCACAGGGTCATTACTGGTATACTATTATATTGTGCATTACCGGCATACGGGAAGTGTCTAGCTGACCAGGGAATGCCATGTATGTGTAATAAAGCACATTACGGGCATATCGGGGATTTGGGGGGGGCCACTAGATCACCAGGGACCGACTTTGTGATAATAACACTATGCATTATGGCATCTTGGGGGGGAGACACAGTGGTGTCTGGTTGCCAACCCTCCGAAAGGATGTCTAAGTACCCTTAGACCAGCTCTTGGCTGGTCTAACTGTGCTCGGACCTTTGTCTGTTGGGAAGAGTTTGAAATTGCAACATTAGGGGATATGGTAGCCTTCACCTGCTGCAAGCCCCCTAGTACCATGCTGCAGCCACTTTTGTGGTGCAAGGCTGGCGCAAGCACCCTTTGGTGCAAGCAGCCTGCATTTAATGCAGGCAGCTTTGCAAAATAACTCTGGGCACATTCCTTAACGCAAGGTGCCTGTTGTGGCAGAGATGTTTGACACAAGCACCTTGCGTCCTTATCATGCCTTTGAAAATCTGGTCCCAGGATTTTAGTCTTAATGGGGGCCTTTTGGACCCTGTCCACCCAGAACCACACTGTGCAATGCTCTCTTCCACCCAGGGGTTCCTCGACCGTTATATCCCATTCTTCAGCACTAGATCAAAGACTGTCCATCCGTGGTGGGTTCTGTGATGCCCTGAGTTAGGAATCCACTTTGCAGCACATCTTGGATCTTCTGACTCATGGCACAGTTCATAGCCATTACCGTCTAGTCCACCTTGATGGACTGAAGTCTCCCACTATTACCACCTCTCCCTTCCCTGCAGCAGTCAATATTTGGGAGTTAATGATTAATGTTCTTTTGCTTGTTCTTCAGTTTACTGTATGGCAGTTTTATTCTTGAAGCATTTCCAGTAATCTATTTTGTTAAACTTATTTTCCATATTATTGCATCAGTTTTGTGCATTGTACTTTGTATCTGTTCTGTTCTCTATTCTTCCACCTCCCCCAGGACACATCTGGAAACAAGCTAATACCAGCTCAGTATGACTTTCCTGGTAAAACTTTTGAAATGAATAAACACATACATACTGTACATACATGCATACATGCATACATAAATAAATGACCACAAACTGCAGAATGTCCTTCAGAAGTTTGAAAACTCTGAAATCACACTTAATGATCAGTGCAAATTTTTTAAAGACCAAATTCAATTTGTGGGACATATTATTGACTCCACTGGGATAAAGGCTGACCCAGAAAAAAATACCATCTATGTCACATATGAATCAGCTAGTAAACACAGCAGAAGTAAAATATTTCTTGGGATTGTATAACACAGAGCAAAGAACTATCCACATTGAGAAGGAGGATCTTGCTGTGACATAGGCATGTGAATGGTTCTCTTACTATTTGATTGGAATACATTTCCACACTGAGACTTATCATAAACCATTAATTCCTCTACCGGCCCATATAAATGTGAATGAGTTATCCCCAAGAATCTAGTGCTTTTGCATGAGACGTGAGGTTTCTATACACAATCTTTCATCTCCCTGACAAGCACCTAACAACAGCAGATACTTTGTCATGTACACCACTTAATGAAGTGACTTCAGAAAATGAAAAGGAATTTCAAGAAAGAGTAAATATGTTTGTGAAAGTTGTCATTAAAAGCTTTCCAGCTACAGAGAAATTACTAAATGAGATTTAAGGGCAGCTTCAGAAAGATGGGCAGAGCCATACTTGGAGCTTGTAACTAAACATTTGGTCAATAAACCTTTGGGATTTGAAATTTATACATCTCCGTGTGTGCTGCACTTGTTTTTTGACCTTTGAATTCACTTGACAGGCTGGCTGCCTTATTAAGTGCATGCACTACCCCTTCTGTTTGGTCACGGTTGTAACTTTGGATTTTCTTACTCAGAAAGATGAGGTCCATTAGGAGATTGCTATCTACTGTCCACAAGGCTGGCCAGACAAGTCTAAGCTAAACAGTGCCATAAAACCTTACTGGTCAGCAATGGGAGAACTGACAGTCCAACACAGGCTCATCCGGAAAGGCAGCTGAGGAGTAACCCCATCATCATTGCACTTTGATACTCTGAAAAAGTTACATGAGGGTTACAAATGTATCTAAGGCCCTGGACACACTGGGGGACTTAAAACAGTTTAAGTGCCTTAAAACAGTTTAAATCCCCCTAGCAATGTTTGCAGACAGACTACAAGCCCCTTAAAAGTGTTTTTAAACCCTGCTAGATACCTAGTCTTAAAACCATTTTTAAAAACGTTTTGGAGCTAGCATGGTTTTACTTACAGGTCTGTCCAGGAGTAAAAGTGTTTTAAGCTGTAATGGTTTAACTAAAACAGTTCTAGCTGCAGTGTGTCCAGGCAAGCACAGTTCTGTGTGTTGGACTTAACACAGAATAGCTACAAGGAGAACAGGTTTGACACAAACAGTGTGGCCACACTAAACCATTTTCAAAAATGGTTACTGAGTAGTGTAGCTGCATTGAAATGGTTTAGCTAAACTGGTTTTAAAAATGGTTTCAAAAACAGTTCTGTAGTGTGTCCAGGGCCTAAAAGTACAAAGAATGAGCTAAACAATCTGTTCAGTGGCTAGGCCTAAGGAAGAAACTGGAAGCAATTGTTCAGAACTGCACTGATTCTTGCAAGGAATGCCTAAACTGTGCAGAACCCATGATGATGTCTGTGCTTCCAGGCCATCCATGACAAAATGTTGGTAAAATTTATTTGAGTGAAATGACATTTCCCATCTACTGGTAGATTACTTTTCCAGACATTTTGAAGTTTTTAAAAATTGGACAGGGCAACTCTGTTAGTGGTCTGTCATGGGCCAGAGGTGATCAATCATTGAGGGGCATTATTGATCTGCCTGTCTGGGATGAGTTTCGGCCAGTTGTTTATTTTATTTATTTATTATGGTCTTGGATTAATACCTTTGAGCTGAAAGCTCGTTACATAGGTTCCACATCAGGTAAGTATGGAAACAAACAACAGTTAGAAATGATCAGCAAAGATAATGGAGCTTATACACAGGGTAAATAAAATTTATCAGAATGAGCTGAGCAAAAGCGGCTGTAATGGCATTATAAAACTTTGCTATATTACTAAGTGCTGTGGGAGGACAGGGTTCAGACTATACAGAGAAGGTGAGCAGCCAAGTGGCCTTATCAGATGGGTATAGGTCAGGGAATGGTATTTAATAGGCGGGATGTCCACAGACGACAAGACAAAGGATATAGGAGCAGACAAAGGTCAGGGGTGGAGAAGAGGAGGGGAGAAGGAGGAGAGAGTAGTGGGAAGAAAAAAAAATAGGAAGAACGGGGAAGAGGGGTCTGTAGCCAGAGGAAGCAGGAGGGGAGGGAAACAGAAATGGGGTAGGAGGTTAGGGGAGGCAGTCACAGGTGGAGCTATACACTAGCTGTTCCCTAAAATTCTATTTAAATGCTCACAAGGTGGCAGTGTTTGCTATATTATCCTGAAGGGAGTTGAACCAGTGGGGGCACAGTAGGCAAAGGACCTTTAGCCTTGAGAGGTGCAGCAAAGGGGGATAATGAAGAACTGGTTCTCAGAGATCCGAGTATGGCAAGGGTTGATGCAAGGGAGTAGTAGCTACAAAACCCAGGGGGCACCATACCTAAGCTAATTTTTTTTGGCCAACAGGCATGTTTGGTATTTTAGTCTTCCGCTGAGTTGGAGCCAGTTTGCTTGGGTATATAGGTCACAGGTGTGAGTCAGACATGCTGCTCCTTTGATGAGCTGACAGGCTTTGTTTAATGCAGTTTTAATGCACCATAGGGACATATCAGTAGCTGACCCATAGCTAGCCAGCCCATAGTCAACTAGGGAAACCATCGAGCTTTGAATGGCTATACTTAGGGCTTACGGGGTCAAACTAAGTTTGTGCCTATGGAGCAGACCAATGTGCATATTGACAGCTTTGGTGGTGTTATCAATGTGGGGCACAGGAAATAGTGCTATCAACTGTAATTCTCAAGTATTTAAAATCTGGAAAGTTCAAGTGGTGATCCCATGTCATTACAAGTTGAAAGAGGATATTGTCTATGTTTGTTTTGAGGGCAGGAGAAAAAAAAATAGTCTTCCTCTTTTTATAGTTCATGATCAATTTGTGGTCATTGAACCATTTTTCAACACTGGAAAAATCCAGCTGGAGCTGACTCATCAGAACACAGAGGTCGGGGCCACTAGCAGAGATAACCACATCATCTACATAGAGAAGGATGCATCCTTGGCAGGCTTGAGGGAGACTATTCAGGAATATATTGAATACGAGAGGGCCCAGGATTGGCCCTTGTGACCAGAGCAGACAGGTCTTCTGTCAGAGGGAACAATACCTATCTTTACCTGCTGTGAGTGGTTATGCAGGTAGCTACGAAACCAAGTGACGATGGCAGTGAAGAAACCAGTGGCAGCAAGTTGGTCAGCAAGTAGGACATGATTTACCATATCAAAGACTTTTGTTAAATCGATGTACTCTGCCCCAACAAGATGACAGTTGTTGAGGAGAATGTGCTCTGGGTGATTGTGGGTTTGCACCCCTTCTTTTGTCTGCTAGATCCTGTGCCTAGCTGGTTGCTTTTAGGCTGCCAGGAGGCTTTGGGTCCAGTTATTTCTTGGATTTTTGGGTGTTCCTTGAGGGAAGATGTCTTCCCATTGGCCTTGAAAAGGGTTGTGGTTAGGCCACTTCTGAAAAAAAAATCCTTGGACCTTGATGTTCTGGAGAATTACAGACCTGTCTCTAATCTCCCATTTTCCGGGAAGATTATTGAAAAAGTGGTGGTGGAGCAACTTGCTGAACACCTGGATAATTTTAACATCTATGATTTCTCCAGTCAGGTTTTTTGGTTTTGACACAGCATGGAGACTTACCTCATCAGAGTGATAAATTATCTCCTCATGCCAAGGGATCGAGGACTTCGCTCCATCTTTGTCCTCTTAGAGCTCTCATTGGTATTTGACACTGTTGACCATGGAGTGTTTTGGATCACTGCAGTAATTATGTGGGCTTCTCTGGAACAGTATTGTGCTGTTTGAGTCCTACATAACTGGGACAATGCAGCAGGTTGCTCTTGGAAATCACATCTCCAGAGCTTCTCCTCTCTCCTGAGGTGTTCCTCACGGTTTGAGCCCTGCCCCTGTGCTGGTTTCAGTGTATCTGTTGCCATTGGGTGAGATTATTAGACAGCATGGTTTTGAGTTTCACTATTATGCAGACGTCACTCAGCTGTACCTGCCTGGCACTCTTGATTGGATACAGGCAGCATCTATGCTGGGGAGTTCTCTTACTGAAATCAATGACTAGATGGCCTCCAACTGGTTATATCTCAACCTGGGCAAGATAGAGGTCATGATTATCTAGCCAGTTAGGTAGGGCCCAGCGAAGACAGATGGTATGGCATTTTTTCCTTCATTTGGCAGTCAGCCAATTAGAGTTGTAGATGTGGTTAAGAATCTTTGGGTTGGTTTGGACCATAGGCTGACACTTGATCAACAGCTATCAGCCATCTTTGAAACATTGCCAGGTTCAAACTGCATCTATCCCCTGCAGATCTGGTTACAATAGTTCATGCCTCTGTTTTCTCTAGGCTTGACTATAGTAATGCTGTGTACTTAAGGTCATCTGGAGGTTTGTTGTGATGCTTGCAGCTGATCCAGAATGCTGCAGTCCAGTTGATTGTGGGCTCCTCTCATAGGGGCCATATTACACTGGTCCTGCATACATTGTACTGGCTGCCTACGTGATGGTACATCACCTGCAAGATATGCTTGGTAACATTCAAAGGCACTACATGGTCCAGGACCAGACTACTTAAAAGACCTCCTGGTTCCTTATCACCCAACTCAATCCTTCCGCTCCTCTGTTGCTTGCTTGATCTCTGTCCGTACTTCTTGCCTGCAACAGTCTGGGAACCGGGTATTCAATGTGGCATCTCCTGTGTCACAGAATGCTCTACCAATGAATGTTAGATTTGATCACACAGTGGAGGCCTTTGAGACCTACTTAAAAACTTATTTATTCAACTAAGCTTTCCCAGACTGTTTTTAGATCATTTTAGACCATTTTTACTGTATATTATGTTTCTTACAGTTGTTTTATTTTACACAGCTGCAGTTTTTATACTGTGATTGTGAAGTGCCTTGAGCCTTCAGGAAATGGCACTCTAGATATAAAATTGCCTTGCCTAGCAGGTATTCTGTACTTGAAATCCCTTTCTGCTTGCCACGTGGTCCTTTAAATTGTCATTTCAAAGAATGGTCCACAGTTTCCTTCAACCAACTTTACAGATTTTGCAAAAGAATGCAGTTTCAAACATGTCACCAGACATCTGAGGTTTCCTCAGAGCAATCAAGAAGAAAAGCATGGAGTTCAAACTGAAAAAACTTTCTTAAAAAAGCAAATTATCCATGCAGTACCTGTCATTACTAATATATCACACACACACACCTTTATATTATGGATACAGTCCATCTGAAATGCTGATCTGAAGGAAGTTGAAAACAACCTCATTAGTGCACAAAGCTCAGCTGATTCCTTTTTTTAGCTTATCTTGTATTAGTTTTATTAAATACATACAAACATTGAGTAGTGTGACACCTTTCCCCCTATGTATCAGATATGTACGGAATAACCTACTCTAGGGAATGGGTTTATGGAGAATTTCTGTATGCACTGGGTGTGTTTTGAGGCGTGAGAATATAGGCCTTGAATAAAAGCCTTGATAGGACAAATCAGAGCATGCAGTATCTGGATGGATGAACAGCAAGGTAACCTGTATGCTTAAGACATATGATTTGATTGTTGTGGCTGTCAAGTAAACTATTGTAGAGCAGAAGGATGCAAATGCCAAAACATGAGGAATGCAGGGGGTTTATGTTTTGAAGGGTGCAGAAGGTAGTGCATTTCTTCTATGCTACTCTGTAGGCAGGCTTGTTGATGCATTACATTACAGAATTCCAAATGACAGCAGAAATGTGCCTGAGATATATTTTTAGGTCATTTGCTGCTCTTGGAATGGTGGAGAAGGAGTACTTTCTTTTTTGGCATGAAGGTAAGAAGCTCTGAATTGATTAGACAAGTAGATAGTGGGATTGAATACAACCAAGGAGACAGTACATTCCCCGGGTCCTAAGAATCCAAAGAAGGCTTGGGTCATAGCCTGTTGCAAGTATTGAGTGGTTAATGAACTGAAGACTTCATCCTGTAAGAGATTTTCTTAGTGTGCAATATAGAGCATGGACTACAAGCTTCCTTGAGGGCTGTCCTTAAGCATTAAAGTTCTCAGGTCTTGAAGGAATGCTCTAACAGCTGTACTGGATAGGTACAAGCTAGGATAGATGGATATTATGGTAAACTGAATTTCCGGTATACAGTATATCATCTGATAGTATTGGCGAACAGGCCTAATGCTTGAGAGCAGTAGAAATAGCTGACAGGCTGAGTGCTGGAGCAATATGATGTGGCTGAAAGGCTTATTGCTTGTAAGAAGTATGATAAGGCCGATTGCTTGTAAGCAGTGTGATGTGGTCGACACGCTGAACAGTTGTTAGCTGTATGACATCTGATTGCTTGTGAGCAGTGTGATGTGGCTGAAGGTTAACTTGCTTATAAGCAGTATGATGTGGCCAACAGGCTGACTGCTTGTGAGCTGTATACTGATCCTAGGAGGATGAAGGAGGAGTCATAACTTCATCAGCCAGAGGATGGAAGGTCTGAACTGCATACACAAGTTAATTTTGATCTTCTCAGGATGTTGATTGAGGAGGAGGAAGATTGTCCTGTATTTATTATGGCTAATACTGCTTGGTTATCACAGTAGAATACAACAGGTTGATTATTAAAATCTGACTGTAGATGAGAGTGACTGCTGCAAAGGGATAATGTTCAGACGAAGAAGACATGGACTGAAATAATATCTTGGGTTTCTGATGGCCTTGGACAAGCAAATCAAAATGGTCCACAAAATGCCTCAAAACCATAGGATATGGTTGCAATGAGAAAATGTTGATTTTTGATACTGGAGCTGGATCATTACAGATATGAATATGCCATTCCAATCTAAGAGCAAATATAGCCACAGGATGAGGCTGAGGAAGCAGACTTAGTGTTGTTAAAGTGATAATCCAGAGTGATGCCAGTGACTAAATGTGACACATTAAGAAGAGATATGAAACATTTTCTTTAGGAAATATTCCCCATCCCAAACTGGAGGTGTCCTAGTACAGACAGCAGCTTTTTATTTGTCTAGAATCGTTCTGATGTGATGAAAGAGACCAGATCAGAATGTCAAGCATTTTGTCTTGAGACATCTGGATCTATAGAAACAAACTGAAGATTTAAGACAAATAACTGAGGTGGATGGCATGGAAGGAAGTCTGGTATGGAAGCCTTTGTTGAAGTCTGAGAGAAGACACTGAATCAGATTCAGGTAGATGGGTGGAGAGCAACTGCTGGAAATGAGGAATTTTAACAGGAGTCAAATGAGGCAAATGTCAACTGGGGCTTGGTTAGGAAAGAGGCAGGAAATTTGTGGCAGACCAGCTTACAGTGGGTTTCCCCCACAGTAGCTGCAGCATGCAGCAGAGTGCATGATGGTACAAGCAAGCAGATTTGTTGAGGCTGATGGAATTTTTGATCTGAAGAAAATACAATTTGTCATCCTTTAATCCAAATGATTAATTACTGTGGGAAATTCTTGTTCAGACATTAAAGTATAAGATGAATGGGAATTTGGAGATGGACAAGAATCATGAAATGAGAGGACAGAAGGCTGCAAAAATTACAAAAAGACCCGCATATGGAACAGGTAGAGCATGCTGTCCATTGCAGTGCCTACAATATATGTCATTACTCAGAGCCAGCCAGGATAATTGTGACTTAACTCTTGATAGATAAGCAGAAATTCACTAGAATTAAACACAGAAGCAGCACCATATCTGATAGCTAGAGCAAGTTTAAAATGCATAGACAGTTCACCTGACAGAGGAGCTGTTGGTTGCTGAATCAATTCAGGAGGTTGGGCCAAAAGCAATGATGTCTGTTGGCATGCCATCAGAGAGTGGAGGGTGAATGAAGAGTAAGAGATGCAACAGGAGTATTACTAGGAAGACCTGGAAGCTGATTCTAAGGACTCAGACTCAACTGTTGACTAGAAGGCCTGGATTCCAGGATAGCACTCTGGAATTAAACCAAGCTATAGCTAAACCCACTTAGAGAATGAGAACCCATTACTCTTCAAACTGAAATGATGCAGACCAAGTAGTAGGAGTAGGTATTGGTAGCAAAGACAAAGCTGATTTTGCTGTTAATGCTGCAAGACGCATATCAAACAGTTCCTGCTTTCCAGCAGAGGAAAAAAGATGTCCCTTCAATACTAAGTGTGCAGACATCAGCATGGGAAAAGTCCATTCCCTAATGCAGAACTGAGATTTTGAGGAGGCTTCCTGTGAACAATTTATGGTTGGTAGACTGCCAGGAATTCATGTCCTACGGGTCCAAACTGACATATTGAGTGAACACGAGGTTCGATGCTGGTAACTGTAAAGGATTACAAGGAGGATTAGACGAGTTTGAATGGAGCTTAGGGTGTTGGGCTTGTCCTGAAGAGGTAAATGCTATGGGCAGAGAACAAAGAGTGAACAAAAACACAAAATGGACAGAAGCAAGGATACAAAAGGAGAGAGAGACACAAAACAAGCAGATAATCTGGAGACAGCAGTAAGGTAAAACTAAACATGAAAAACTCTAAGCAGAGGAGGTATGCAAGTGTGTGGCTTATGTAGGGCAAGAAGGTGGAGTCTGGGAGCTACCCATTGAGCCACAGGTGAAACCTTTCAAGTACTGAACATGCATATGACAGAGGCCTTCAAGTTCCTGAAAGGAATTAAGGTGGACTGTGAGGAGCTATTTACCAGGAAAAGAGAAGATAGGACAAGGGATCACAACTGATGGTTAATGAGAGAAAGGTTTAAAAAGGGTATGAGGATTTATTATTTTACAGAAAGAGTGGTTGAGCCATGGAATGGTCTGCTGGCAGAGGTGGTGGGTGCCAAAACCATAAATGGCTTCAGACATGACTGGGATAGAGTCAAGGAGATATTAGCTACTCAGTGGGAAGTGGGAGAGGAAACACAGATAACAAAAGGGAGAGTAGTGTAATCAAAGACCCCACAGAGACAATAGATCCTGGGTTATAATAGAGCAATATGGGAAGACTGAATGGAAATTTAAAAAAGAGCAAATACGTTAAATATTCTTTTTCATCCCCTTCTTAACACACACACGAACACACACACACACACACCAATTAAAACAAGTTTGGGTCACAGTCACTACGGCTGCTAATATATTATCAAGGCTCCTAGAATTCTGCGGCCGCAGAATTTTGCGCAGAATTTGCAATCTACTGCAGAACTTCTGTAGTGCCGCAGAATTCACTCTTCTTGGTGATTTTTTTATTAATATTTCTGTTTATACATAGAATCTGGTTCCCTTCCCCTCTTTTTATATCCAAAACCCCCCTATATGTTCAGAATGTGACGTTATCATAGCTATAACATCATACATTAGCTAATGAAATGGCTGCATTCTGCAACAGAAATGAACAGTCACTTATCTACCACAGCTCCCACTGCCAGAGACAGTGGCACAGCACATCATGCATGGTGATAGTTGCTCAACCTGCACTACAACCTAATACAATTTTCAGTCTTACATTGTTGCACTAGGGCCAACTTAAACAAAACCTTGTCAATAGCACAGACCTGTTAAGTCCAGTCCTCACTTTGTACAAACCTATTTGTGCCTTTAAGGTATAGAGACGCTATCTGAAATGAATAACTGGTAAAATGAATTTAACTGTCTAAATTTTTAAGAAAAATAAAGTAATTATGCCCAGAAAAGTGAAATATAATAATGTGTAGACCTGTTGAAAGAACAGACCTGTTAAATAAATAATTGCATTGTATACATTTTTGCCAGGGTTACTGATTACATATTGTCATTGGTTGATAGAATCACCTAAAAGTTATTGAGAAATGTTGTGTGCAGGGACAGCTGTTGGGCCAGAGGGTAGCATGCTGTGTTTCCATGTCGGCAACTCAGGTTCAGAGATTAGCTCTGGGAGCTTGCTGGGCAGCACAAGGATTGGTGGAACACATCACTGCTCGGAGCCTGGGAAGGTATGGTGCAGTGTTCTGTCACATGGTGAACACATTGTAATGGGCCGGAGAGCTCTATCTCACAATTGGTTCACACGCATGTCATGGCCTGATGGTGTTACGCAGTGTGTCAGGGAAAGCAGGTTGACATGAAAAATGACTTTTGCAATAACTCCTCTATTCCATTTCCAATGGGACCTGTATGAATGAGGATGCAAGTTCATGGAAATTAAAAAAAAAAAAATATATATATATATACACATACACACACACACTATCTCTGTCTCTCTCACCACACACACACACACACGCATATTTGTATGTATGTTACAGACTGCAGATAAATATATAAGTGATACACAGTGGGAACCTCATGAGTGGTGTAGAAAGCACATACAAATATATAAGTGATAGACTGTGGAAACCTCATTAGTGGGATAGATAGCATACATATAAAATACCTTATTTATCACATAAGATCCCTCTCGTATGTCATTTATGCAACAGGCTAGGACCTTAAGGAGAGACATTTGTTTTGCTTTTTGGCATAAAATTATTTTTATAAGTCTGTTATTTTGAACTAGTGTTACTGTGCTTTCCACCATCCTGATTGCTATAACTACTGCCATGAAAGTGAAGTCAAGATGACAAGCTGACACTGTGATGTGTGTGGTTGTTAGTGCATAGAACTTCTGCAGAAATTACAAACCACATATGAAGTTCTGTGACAAGTAATCAGTCTTGCATGAGAACGTCCCACTGTGCAGTGGAAAGTAGGGGCCCTGTATATTATACTTGATAAGGGTGTTTCATGGCCTTATATGTAAAGATGAATTGCCGTAGTCAGCTCCATGTGTAAATTTCATTTTTGGTAAAGGTAGATCATTTATCTGGTTGATCCTGTATTTCCCATGTGTTTAAAATTAGAGTGGTGGTGAGTGCATGTTGTACTATATGTGGAAGGAGAGTGATCTCCATACCAAGGCATTAAAGTAATGGTAGAATGAATGGTGCAGGGAGGAGAGGTATGTCTACATTGGGGACTGTGGGCCAACCTAGCAGGATAAGAACCTATACCGAGGTGATGGCCTGCTTTCATCCAGGAGGCAACCACAGTCCTCAGAGTACAATTCAAATATCACTTTGATGGACATTTAAAGTAGCTGAGGGGAGACAGAAAGTGGGCCACTACAAGCTGAGATAGAGAGAGTAGGGAGATCCCATAGGGAGAGAGTCCCACTGGGAGCCACATTATTCAAGGAAACAGGGGGTTAGCTAAGGAAGAAGGGGGAAAAGAGCTGTCAAATGAGAAAGGTGTGGAAGCGGGAACAGTTGGAAAAAGAAGAAAGTGGCAAGAAGAGAGGTGAGGACTGTTAAAATGGTGCAAGGTTTGCATCAGAAGCCCTATGAGGAGAGACTGAAGGAGTTAAATATGAACACCCTGGAGGAGTGTAGAGAGAGTGGGGATATTATGGAGACCTTTAAATACCTCTTGGGAGTTAATAAGGAACAGGATGAAGATATGTTTCAGAGAAAAAGGTGCTGTGGAACAAGGAGTCAGGATATGAAGCTGGAAGGAAGTAGACTCAGGTGAGATTTGAAGAAGTACTTCTTCACAGAAAGGCTGGTGGATTCCTGGAACAGCCTTCCATGGGAAGCAGTGGGGGTGAAACCAGTGGTGGGTTTCAAAAATGCCTAGGATAGGCACAAAGGAATCCTAGGAGGAAGGATGAGTGTGAAAGAGACGGTGCTGTAGTGCAAGTTGGGTCTGCAGCAAAAAGTGATCATAATTAAAAATGGGCAGATTAGGTAGGCCCAGCTGTCATTATCTACTGTCAGACTATGTTTATGTAATCCCCCGTTTGGGAGATTACTAGTCTATTCACCCCATCCCTGGGTTTTTGTGGCCTAACTCAGCCCACTAGGAAATGGGTTAATTCTTCCCAGCACTTGGGTGGAACCTCCTGTGGGTCAGGAGGTCACCAAGGGTGCATTGGGGGATGAAACCCAGCAGTTTAGGAAGGAAGGGAGTTCTGTTCAGAGGAATGATCGGTGAGGGAGTGAGAGTGAGTCAGGGCCAGGCGGGGGCAACTGCCTGCTCTGGTCCGCAGCTGGTGGCACTTGGGGGGGGACACAGAGGAAGAAGTGGGAGCCAGTAGCCGCAAGCCACACAGTATCTTGGAGGGCAGCTAAAGTCAAGAGGAGAGCCAGCAGCCACAAGTTGCAGAGTGCCCTGGCAGTCTGTGCCTATTCATGTAGAGATCCAGTGGGCGAGAATGGGGCAGGGAGTGTAGTGTCTAAAGAGCAATTTGTCTTGGAGCTCCACAGGATGTGTTCCCCTTCTCAATTCAGGGACAGTTGCTGCCAGTTCTTGGAAAGGATGCAGGCATCACAAGGGAACTCACAAGTCCCCAAGCCATGAGGATTGTATGTTTTAAAGGGGGGCCCATTGAGCCAGTGGGGTGGAGAGAGAGAGAGAGAGAGATGGGGATCATTGATATTTTGGGTGCCTGTAAAGAGTAATGGTCTGTTAGGCACTGTGACCTGTTTTGGGACTTGTGCTGACTTCAAATGTTTGTGACCATAGTGGTCCCAAATTAATACTGCCATAAAGACTTGGCAACCTCCTCAGTCCAAGAAAAAGCTGCTATTGTGTTCCCCACAAATTAACCGATGCTCCCCAGAGCCATGTGTGAATATGTTTAATGAATTTGGAATCCCCTGTTGTTTCTTCAAGTTCCGTGTGGACATTCTGTTATTGAAAGGAACTGTTTAATCTGCATTAACCTGTTGTTTTCATCCAGCACCAGTGAGGAAAAGGGACCTGTATGTGGCATCTCGGCCTGGGTAACGTGGCCACTGGAAGTGTTTCTGCTGCTGTCGGCACCCCTCCCCACAGACATATTCCATCCATACGCTTAGACATGGAGAGGCAGGGCTATATTTCTATGTATATTAGGTTATGTGATTCAAATGGATAAGGCACACGTCTGTTACAGTTTTGCACTCGCACTGTTGGTTTACAATGCAAGTTTAACTACAAATGTGTGTGGTGGTTGCTGGAGGGAGGGGTAAGAAGATGCAGGCTTGAGGAGCAAATGAAACTAAAAACAAAATAAATTAAATACCTGTGCCATATAATACTATGCACTTCATCAAGCCCAGCAGTGATGAACATTACATTCATATTCTGTAGATTACAGACAATAATTTCAGAAATACACAATTTTTTTATCCCAAGCCATCAGCCTCCATTCAATGTACATAGTAAGCTTTATTTGTAGAAGGCTGGGAACTAGTTTAAAAGTTTTAGCTGACAAAAAAGGCAAGTAAGTTATCATGTTTGGTCAGCTTCAATTTTCAGCATTTCCCTGTGTAAGTCTGATTCTGAGAAAGAGAGAGAGAGAGAGAGGAGGAGGAATGGTGGAGCTCTGTTTATCATATAATCTTAGATCAGTCATGAAAGGGTTAACAAACCCTGTAGACAGCAATAAGTCATTGTACACTAACACACACACACACATACAATTGGGAGACTGAGACAGAGAGAGAGAGAAAAAGAGAGAGAGAGAGAGCGAGAGAGTGGTAGTTTGAATCTCTGATGGACCAATGCAGTCTCATTACAAACTCAGTTTTGCTCAACGGGCAGTGGTGCAGTGCTAAATTTAGAAGTGTTGTGTCTCCATGAACTATGATGTCTTCAATCCCCCACAGGCCAGGGGTCTGGGTGCAGCCTAGGCCCCAGTAGCTATCAGGTTTTAGATGCATTCTGGCACATGTTGAGGGTCATTTTGACACTGTTTGGCTGATTTTATAGGCTTCTTTGAACTGTTACAAACAACCTATATCACTATCAAAATAACTACTTTTTATTTTCTTTAAAAAACAATTGCCAAAACTAAAGCAAAAAATCCCACTCCAGCTAACTTAAAACACCTGAATATATACCACTTCTGTTGAGCACAGTCAGCTATCACTGCAGCAGGCACTGCACCTATTACTTTGCAACCTGAACAGAACCCCCCCCCCAACAGTGCACCACACAGTCAGGCATATGAGGCTGGAGGTACATGTGTCTGTTACACAGCAGACACTTACACAGCCCATCCATGCCAGAGAATGGAACTGATACACAGGACCCACTGGAGGGTCCCTCAAGTCCCAACATTGACACAGAATGCATACCAGGTCATGAATGCTTTATCAGCATGTACCCTGAACTGAGAAAGTTAGAGGAGGAAGGGTAAGGCTCAGCAGGGACAGCTGCATGAAATATAGGGCATATACAGTGACTTCACAGCCCACAGACTTGACATGCAGCAAGGGTTCAGCAACCTGTGTGAGACCTCAGACAATGGCATGACCATAATTGTCACTGCTCTATAGCAGGATGATGTTTCCTATTGATATCCAGTACATGGCAGCCAACCCCCAAATCCCCATATATCATACACCAGAATCACAATACCATCAAGCACTCCAGCACAGCCCACACATGACAGTAAACCTGCAGGAGTGCACTGCCAACTGTAACAGATGATGACCTAATGCCAAACATGTCCCATGGCACGTACAAGTACATAGCCCAGTCACATGGTAAGGGGAAGGGCAATGCCAGTCATAGGCTCATCCCACCCTAAACACCCACTCAGAAGTCTCTCAGACACCAGAGCCATGAAACACAAATGACCTAATGCCTCATCCAAATGCTGCACAGGCTTTAATGCTGAAGAATTGCCATCCACCATCAGATGCATGTGGACCTTACTTCATGGGTTCATGTGTTCCATGCTCACTCACAGCATAGAATGGGATGCTGGTGGCATGGAGAAAGCTTGGGGGAAATAGTGACCACTTGATTCATTGGATGCAGTCCAGTCCCTCACCGTCAGATAAGGCCATTCAATACATACAAAATTATTAATATAAAACAGTACACTTACCTCACTGCTCCTTTTATGATAAAGACAGGCTGGTTATTAATGCATATTGTTTTGTTGGCACCGATCATCTAGCTCACTAGGTCCCAGATAAGTCCCAACTCCCAATTTGTGAGAATTAATCCCTCACAGGCTCACATGTCATAACTAGTCAGCTGCTCCCTGCTCATACTCTGTATAGTACCAGCAGCACCTCCAGTCCCACAGGCACAGCTAGCCACTCACTGGGCTAGAGGATTTCTGAAGGACATTCCCCAGATTGCAGATCCATCTTTCACATAAACAAAAAGTACCAATTTCAAGACGAAAACAAAGATATCACTGTCAGGTTGTTAAGTTTATAATCCTTCATGGAGAAGACATTCAAACATGCACTACTGCTTTGCCACATTAAATAAGTTAATTAAATAAACAGGTCCGCTATACTGCTCTATCCTGGAAAAATACATAGTAAAAGCTGGACCCCACTGAAAATGAGAAATTGCCTCTCACTTGGGCTATCCTGGGTAAATGCATTATAAAAATGGGTAAAAGGAGGATCCCACTGAGAAAAGATCTTGCATCTCCGCTGTACTATCCTGGGTAAATACAGTGTAAAAACTGGGTCAACAGAACCCCACTGCAAACAAGATATCACAATTCATCTGGGCTATCCAGTGTAAATATATTGTAAAACTGTAAAAGCAGGACCCTACAGCAAAACCCCACTGAAAAGCAGATGTTGCATGTAAGCTGAGCTGTCCTTGAAAAAAATAATTGTACAAGCATCCAGATCACCATCTTGTAGCTGTCTGGTATATTCCTGGTGGTCTAGTGGTCCCCCCATAAGGGCATCTGATCCCCTCCTGAATCACCCTCTCAGGCACCTCCCAGCCCTGGTCACATAATGCAAACTACAGCAATAGTGATGACTGGCACAGCCCTCTGCTCACTACCTCAACTGGTTTCCATCTGATGGTCTCTGAGCAATCACTAAGTATTGTACCATCACCTGTTTCTACTGTACTCATGATCACTCACTGACAATCAGACGGTGGCCTGCCCAGGTGGTGAGCAGAGGTCTGTGCAGGTCAAAGTCACTGTTGCCATACTTCAGCTTAGGTGACCTGAGCGGGGGGGTTGTGGAGAGGAGGGTCCTGAGCAGGCAGGTTGACTGATGATCAGATGCCCTTATGGGGGTGACCACCACTAGACTACCAGGAGTATTCAAGACAGCTACAGGACAGTTGATTGCGGGTGCAGGAACCACTACACCACCAGGAATATTCGAGACAGCAACATGAAAGATGATTAGGGGGTTGGGACCACTAGACTACCAGGAATATTCAAGACAGCTACAGCACAGTCAGTCAGAGGGACAGGAACCTCTACATCACCAGGAATATTCAAGACAGCTACAGGACCGGTGAATAGGGGTGGGGGGGACCACTAAACCACAAGGAATATGTAAGACAGCTACAGAATGGGGGCCATACACATATGTTAATGGGCCCATAATGAGCATGCAAATGGGCCATAGTGGCTTCTATGCCCAAAGGGGTCATAAGCATGTTAGGGCTAAATATTGCCCACAGGAGCCCTGCTGCTATCCCATTTGATCCACACTATCTCCGCTGCATTTCTGTCGGCCATATTCAGTCTGGGCCTGTGTCAGCATAGCACATAATCACTATGCACTGTACCAACATGGCCCCATATTTAGACAGTTTGCATATTCAGTTGTTGTGAGCTAATTGTCTGAATATTGCCCCCAGGCAGGCTGTGCACAAACTACCACAGACTGCACATAGCCAGCTCTGAATATGGGGGCCTATACTCCTTAACCCAGTGAAACCCAAAGTCCATGAAACAATGGCTCATGGGGGTAAGAACGGTCTGCCTATAGTCTCAAGATTCTGTTGTTCTAACTTGTAACAGCATGAAAGCAAACATGTTTGGCACTGACTTGTGCTTGTTTTTGGGGGCAGCAAAACATACATAACATTACCATGTCAGCCAAATGCTTCATTTAATACAAATATCACACAAGTAGATATGTAGGAGACAGTTATGACAAGTCAAAGCAGAGCAGTGCATTCAACTCCAGGGTCCATGCTATCACAAGTGCATCATTAGGCACCACCATAGGGCAGGTATCAGCTAAGTTTAATCCCAGTTTAATGTCATAGTTACTCTATCTTACTGTTTACATGTTTGATTATAGTACTAAATAGAGGAGACTCTGGCTAAAAGAAGAAAACTGAAGTGAAGCCAAACCCCCCCAACCCCTCACCCACCAGCATCATTGCAGCGTACAGTACCTTGTAAGTCCCAGAGGGAAGATAGCCATTAGACACAGGCACCAAGGAAACTCTCACTTTATTATCAGTCAAGCAGTATTTCTGAATAAACTCCTTACAAATGCAAATAAAGTGTAACCACCCAACTTTTTCCACAGGATTGTCAATACGAAAACTGGACAGAGGGCTACATGATCTTTACTTACCTTAGCAGGGAAAGTAACTTTAACTTAGCAAACAGATTTACTAAAAAATGAGACTGCCTGTTTTACTCAATTGGAGGAGCATCACAACATCTGTTTGCCTGTCCCAGCCCAATGATCCCACTGCCACAAGCTGAAACTTAATATCAAATCTCTTTAGATACTTATTGTATATTTGTTGTAAATCTCTTGCATACTTATTGTATATTTATATATTTATCATATATATTTATTGTACCTGATCTCTGCTTGTCTTGTGTTTTGAACTCAACCCACTGTAATGCACTGTTCCCTGGTACTGTATGAGCTACCTGATTTGTACTATGTCCTGTATATCAATTGTTTTGCATTCTCCTTCTCCCCCCACCCTCTAGGACACATCTGGAATCAAGTAGTAGTCTGCTCAGCATGCCTTCCTGGTTTAACTCTTAAATAAGTATATAAATAAATCAGACTGTGCTCCAATAAAGTACTGTATGTGAAGGAATTCAGCAGAGAAGCTATAAAACAAAGTACCCTTACAAATGTACTTCCAAGACTGTTCAGTTGCTGATTTAAGACTGCTGCCTGGGGAACTACATAAAAAAACACATAATTGAATACTTTAACAAGTATTGGAGCACTACACCCCTGCCAACAGGGCATTGTTTAGATAAAAATGTGTAAAAAGGGGGTTTAGGTGTCCTTTAAGTCTAAAACAAGCTGCCTGTGCTGTTTACACTAAGGCTATCCATTGATTGTAATGTGAGCTGGCATGAGAATGATGCATGTAGGAAAATAACTCTTTCTCCCCCCCCCAAGCAGAATGATTTCAGCAGTGGAAGAATTGTGGTTAAACTCCAAAATTGTGCTTTGGTGGGAGTCTGAAGTGCCCCCCCCAAGTACAGTAGTAGCACCAATTTATTCAAGGGATTTTTAAGGAATTTTAAAAATCCCTATTGAGACTTGTGAAACCTTTTATTAGGGATTTTGTTTTGTTTGTTAGTGTGTTCACTGCAACCCAGAGAGGGTGATCTCATCTGACAGTGTAGTTGAAAATCTACCAGATGGCATTTAAGTACTGTAATAGAAACTGGCCTGTTTCCATAGGTATAACAAAAATAATTTTAGAGGATTTTTTCCCCTAAGTTTTGTGAAGGATAAATAGGGAATCTCACAAAATTGCAAGATGTCTGCAGGGCTCTGCCCCCTACAGCAGCAAAAATAAAGTACTACTCACAGCTTTTCATTCTTGAGCTTCTTTCCTGACCATCAAAACCACCCTTCCTGTCCTTACCTCCATATCATTGAAATAATTACTGCTTACTTTGTCCAGATATAATTGAATCCCTGGCTTTACTGAGGCCATCTGTGGTATGTGTTTGTGTAAGAAGAAGAAGAGGAAGAAGAAGAAGAAGAATCAGCATTTATATAGCTCCTTTTCACACACAGTGTATCCCAAAGCACTTTACAAGCAATGCTAAACTGGTAGTGAAGTGACTGAATGTGTAGTAGTGGCCATATCGCACATCAACACCCATGCACACCTGGACAATTGCATGAACCAGCTTTATAGGAAAGGGAATATTGGACAGGACACCGGGAGAGTCCCCTACTCTTTGCAAAGAGTGCCTTAGGTTCTTCTACTTCCACCTGGATACCCACCAGGACAACACCAGGATGGATAGATGGGACCTTGGTTTAATGTCTCATCCGAAGGGCAGCACACCCAAACAGTACAACATCCCCCTAATATTGTACTTAAGTGCCAGCATTTAGGTATGAGCCCAATCCTGGTGTGGGATGAGAACCCACAACCTTCTGCCCTAGAAGCGGATGTGCTAACAACTGAGCCACATGGAGGGGGTGAACATTCTGCCAGAAGACTTCCACAGAAGTTTGAATTCCTGTATTCAATGATAAATAAACATCCCATCTACTGAATGTGTGAAAAGGCAGATGATAGATGGGTGAGCATGGTCTATTTTTTACTAGTCACTTTTAACAAAAGAAAATACCTATTTAAATAAAAAAACATTTGGCATTTTTAGTTGTTTTTTTTAAGCTTTCTCAGTTTCCCCATTTTATAAATTCAGTAAGATATGTCAGGATGTGAGTTGTTACATGACAACTGCACTTCCAGTGACTATCTGAAGACTTCAGCAGAGTTTCAGCCTGGATTACCAACAATAGACTGGTATTGAATCCTAACAAAACTCAGGCCATGCTCTTTGGTTCCATGGCCAAGTTAAAAGCCCCATCAGCTATGCTCAAAATAGCTTGTGATGGAGGCCCCCTGTTGCCAACAGCGAGCTCAATTAAATATCTTGGGGTCACCCTTGACCCACAACTTGACATGGGAAGCCATATCCAAAACATCTGCAGAGCCACCAGGTGTAAGCTTGGCCTTGCCTACAGGGTCAAATACAACCTGACTCCGGGAGCGAAGCTGGCACTTGCGAGGAGAGTGCTTCTCCCCTCCCTTAGTTATGGATACCACCTATTTGCCAGGTCACCCCAAATCCATCTTAATCGGTGGAACACGGCATATAATGATATCTGTCGGTTTGCACTTGCTGCTCCCAAACTCACCCACCGATGTGAGCTCTATGACAAACTCAACTGGCTCCCCTCAAGGAATTCCTGATCCTTGTGTAAAATCACCAGGAAAGTGCTTTTCAAGCACGGCATCCCATTGACTGGCGATCTCCTCCCAAAACTGATGCCATCCCTCACCAGCTCAGGTCACAGACAGCTGAGTTGCTTAAAGTTCCCCTACCGGACCCTTATGGGGGATCATTGACTTTGCCGCTTTGTGCCTAGGCTCTGGAACTCCATTCGGACTCTGTTGCCTCCCCTTCCCATGGGACCTTTCGCCCTCCCTGTGGTCCCACCTAAAACAAACGACAAGATGTGACTGCTCTCTAGTCTCTGTAACGTAATACTCTGCAGTCCACTATTGTCCACTCTGAGTCCATGATGGTCTATGAAATATGTATTTAGTGATTCTAATGTCTATCTATGTCCTGTAACAATTTGTACTATGTGTGGCAGTATCTCTGCCCTTATACAAGCGTTGTTATAGCTGTTTTTTACTGTATCATGCTGTTTCTCCAATGTTGCCATGTATGTATACTGTATGTTTTGTGCTCTCCCGGGTCATTCCTGAAAATAGGCATACTACTTGTCCAGTGTACTTACCCGGTAAACAAAAGCTAAATAAATAATAAGGCACTCAGTGTAAATGCCTCATGCCTCACAATGCACTTGGATGTGTGTTTATCACTTAACTACCCATACACTGTTATGTTTTGTTGCTTACATAATACACAGTCACAGAGGTGGTGGTGCAAAATTGGGGTGGAAATATACTCTCCATTACAATGCCACCAAAAAAAACAATATACACAAAACTCGTCATCGATTAGGATGGAAGGAGGCATTACTGAGAAGTGGAAGGGGGGGATGGGGAATTGGGATGTGGGGGCTGACTCCAGGAGGAGTAGGGAAGAGGAGGGCAGCTCTAGGAAACTATCTGAGCTGCGCACTAGAGCAGACTCAATAGACCATTTGGCTCTGTTTCTGCTGGCAGTTTTGTATGTTTGTATGTATGTTCATCAGTCCTGGAGGAAGGAGTTATCCCAACAACTGAACTGCAATGCATATGCGGTGGCCAGATGTTAGTGGCACAAACATGGTTTCTACTCACTAACATACTGTACTGAATTGTACCACACACTGAGATCTTGGCATGGCATAGCACTATTTCCATGATGCTGTGCCATAACCAGAGCTCAAGGACCCCAGCATAATGGTCACAAAGTCCTAGCCAACCACCTAACTCCTATATTTATGCCAGTTTTTGGGCCAGTAACTGTAAGAATTTTCTTTTGCCCCTGTTGTTAATCCTGTTTCCTAGCCTTTAATCAGTCCTTTCCATCAGTGGAAATCCCTCCCCTGCCCCATTTCCTAATGCTGCCACTCTGGGTCAGAGACCCTCACTGATCTCAGTCCATTGCTGGTTCTTCATTGGGGCTGTAGAGTTGTGACATCCTTTAATACCAGTCCTTAGGAAATGTAACTGTGGGCAGTGTCACACAACTCCACAGCAGCCATTCTGAGGATCGCCATGTGCTGTGCATGGTCTTGTGGGCTATTTGCATGGTTACCCCATCTGCTTCCCTGCATCATCGCACTGTACTCAGCAATTGTGCAGGGAAGGCTTGTAACCCCATTTGAGTATGGCACAGTTGATGCAAATTAAGGGATTGTTGCTAATTAGCCATTCCCACCATTTAAAGTCAGTACTGATGACTGTGTATGGGGCCCCTGCCTTTTAATAATTATTTAAAAAAAGAATGGCACAAAAAAACTGTCCTAATCCTAATGTTTAAAATCATAAAGCTTTGTACTCCTAAACTGCCTGTAGGTTAAGCAATCTGATTTGACTTTGTTGTTTCCGAGGTTTCTAATAACTTTTGTAAAAATGGGGGCCGCACACTTCTGCTACCTATGTGATCAAAACAGTCACAGGTACTGTAGCATTTCTCTTCAACACAACTATGAAGTTTAGCTTTCAAGCAAAACTAAAACAATGTAGAAGTGAAGTAAAAGGAGTTTGTGGATTAAAGAACAGGTACCATTGCAGTATTCCCATCTTCAAACACCTAAGGCAGCTTGAGCAGCTCAGATGTCTACGCAGATGTCCTCCATCCTGAAAACCTCATTTTACCCCCCAAAGATTATTGATATGTATGGAATACTACTGTCTGACTTCCTTTCAACTCTCCATACTGCCTTCTTGTACAAAGGCACAACCCTCAATATATTGCAGTAACACAGTAGCATAGCATTGTGAAGATAAAGGTGAGTCAGGGTCCATTTTGTATTCTTCTACAGCAGGATGGTACTGACTATAAACAATTTGAGAATGGACACACCATAGCTTATATGCCAGAGTACTACTGTACCCCTACTCATGCAGTGTAGCTCTCAGTACAGCACATCCTCAAGAATCTTTTGCTTTGAAAGCCAGAAAAGCACTTGCTTCTGCATAATCATGAAAACAACAAAAGTGCACACTTGGGGGGTGGAGGTAGGGGTGCTCATGAAAAAATGAAATTTCACCAGATCAAATTTGGGCACTCACCACCAATTATGGAAGGACACCAAACAGCACCAAACATATAGCTTCATTGTCTTATTTTATTAAAATACAATCCATAGTGACCAACAGACAAACAGAAAGTGCCCACCTGATGTGTTTCAGACTACTACTGTCCTTTGTCAAAGGCTTCCACATAATCACTAGGTGGGCTTTCCACAGGTTAACTACACTCTGTTTGAGGTAACACTTTCTGTTGTTTCCCTTTATCCTGATTTCTCTTTATGTGGTTGCATATCTTCTAGATCTGCTTTCACTCCCCAGCCCAAACATCTGTGTACACACTACCCTGTCTTTACCTTTTTGTATTTAGTACACTGTGATTACAGTATGTCCACTGGCAACTTTTTCTTTTCTAGGATGAATGATTTGAGAATATGCCATCTCTGCTAATATCTCTTGCCCCATATTCCACTGATTAGCCTGGTGACCTTATGCTGGACCCTCTCAATAGCTTCAGTTCCCGTTCTGTACTGTGTTGATTAGAACTGGATGTAGCACTCTCCAAGTCCTTGCACATGCCCATGACAGCGTGCCTCAGCCTATGGAAGGTGGATGCCACAATCTGCCACTGCAGCAACCCCCTGCATTTGGCTATGTGACTTGTTCTTCTGCAGAAGTAGTCTGCGTGCACATGAGTCCACTATGGGGTACTATATGTATGGGAGGTAGGAGGGAAAGGGTCAAAGGGTAATCCAGATGAAAAACTGAACCCATAAGCATGATGGCGGTGGTACATTTAGACCTCACATTTACTGGCCACTACAATGCTGGGTTGTGGTTAGGAGGGATGGGATGCCTTCCTACTGGCCCAACCATGATGAACAAGCCATGGAGTACCTTCAGAGCAAGGTAAGTGGACATCAGGGTTGGGAATTAGCTGAATGGAAGAGTCCAGTCAAGAGCATAAATACACCTGACTGAGCACTAACCCCTGGGGCACACAACTGAGAACATCAATCCACTCTGAAACATGACCACCCCTCTCTGTTTCCTACCTATCAGTCAATTTGATATCCCCCTACTCTATACCTTGTACATTCAATTTTGTGCAACTTTCTCCAAGAGAATTTTGTGTGTTACAGTGTCAAAGGCCATGCTGAAGTCCAAATAGGCTACATACTCTGCCCAGCACAAGTCCATCTCTATAGTTACCACCTTGGAGAAGACAATTTGGTTGGTTTGGCAAGATCTCCCTTTTTTAAGATTATGTTGTGCACTACAGAATATTCCATTCTCATCCATGTACTTAACCAGCACATCCTTTACTGTTGACTCAAACATTTTGCCAAGCACTGATGTATGACTTACAGGTTTGTTGTTACCTGGGTCTTTCCTTGCCCCCTTCTTGAATAGAGGGACAACATTGACTTCCAGTCCTCTGACATTATCCTTGTCTGTAGGAAGCCCTGAAAGATATCAGCAAGGGGCTCAGTCAGAACACCTTTGAACTCTACTATTGTCTTTGGTTGGATACCAGCTGGACCCTGAGATTTTCATGATTCACACCTCCTAGATACTTGCCTACTAATACTTGCATGATCAGCAATGTCCCTTTTTGTTCTGCACCTCTTCCGTAACTTCCTTACCAGCTAACCATGCCCCCTGATTTGCTGAATGAATACTGTCACAAACTGATTAGTCAGTGACTCTACTAGTCCCCAGTCCCTTTGACCTCCTGTATGAGTAATTGTTCCCTACCATTGCTATTAATTTTCTTGTACTGTATAAATGACTTGCATTTCAGGTTCCTGTTGAATGTTGCATTTGTGTGGCCTAATGTGATGTAAAATACACATTTTGTTTTTTAAACTCAGCTTTATTTTAGGCAACAGTTGGCATTACACACAGTTGTTTGAGAAAGGCACTTGATACAAAACACAAAGTTAGTGAAAAATACAAAGATCAGGCAACTGTGAAATGCATGAAAGTTACGGCATCTTCAGTTCTTTATGTTTCCAAAGTACAATATCCAATGTTTTGAGTTGCCAATGTCTGTGCTCATAGTGGTAATCAGGCTACATGCCAGAACAGTTCAGTTTGATAAGATAACAAGAAAAAAACTCTCCCACCTGGAAGAATAAACAGGCAACAGCAGAACACAAATGGTGTGCTGAGTAGGCTTTGGGCGGGTCTATCAAATTAAGCATATTTTGTGCCCTATTCTTCCAAGGGACTCCATGAAAATAAGACACGGTATCTCAAGAAGCCATCCAATCTGTGTGATGTAAATATTAAATGAATAAACTCTTAAACATGTTTTTCACCTCTTGCAAGCTATTTAGAGAACATTCTTTTGAAATTTCACTTGCATTTTCTTTGTTCTATGTTTTGCCGTCTTGTCCATGATATAACATAGTAACATAGTAATCTAAGGTCAGAAGGGACTCTAGTTATCTGCTTTCTGGGAGTGTCATAATTTCTATCCCCCTCCTTCATAAACAGGGATGAATTTGTATGCTGTGCAAACATGTACTAATTTAAAGAAGTTTATAGAAAAATGTTCACAAGGATTGTCTGACTTTATAGTGCAATTTTTTGCAGATTGTGATACCTTTAAATGGACTAACAAAGAAAGAGTTCATACTGTAAATGTTACAGCACACATACTTTCAGGGCCACTTAGGTCCCTTTTTAGGTGTTTTAGGAAACGGAGGAGAAGAAGCAGGTTTTAAACCAAAAACTGATGATAAAAAATTAGCATAAGAAATGGAAGGCAGACACTGTATATGACAACTTAAACATGTAGATACAAATACAGGAATTATACACAGGCCAATCAGGAAATGTAGTTTACCTTATACAGTACAGGAAATGTACAGATGGATGTTGTATGAGAGAAACTAACTGAAATCTTCAAACCAGGAAGAATCACCACTGTCACACCATATTTATAAAGACGACCAGCACACCAATGGGACAGCTCTTCACTCAATCTAATCACTTACTTCTGGACGTACCAGTACTGCTGCTTAAAGCAGCAGTGCAATGAAATTGGGCAAACATTTTGACCCTACCTTTTTCCACCATAAAAGATTCCAGGCACCTGCCAGTTTTATTTGGTGGCAACATTTTCTAGTTCCACCAAAATCTGAGTATTTCATAAATAATAACACATGGTGCCCAGTACAGGAGGTACAAAGTGAGAATTATAGGTAGGGTAAAAATTTGTATTAACTGAAGCTGAAACTAGCTTTTTAAGAAAAATAATTTTCCATTGCACTTCTGCTTTAAAGGTGACTTTATATCTAACAGAAAAAAGGATTTAGGAACTTAAGTTTATTAATTTAAAACAAGAAAGTCTCAACAGAGACACAGGGTTCATGATACACTATCAGGACCTCTGACCCATTTAATGACACCATAACTTATGTAGTGTGGTTTTTGTGTTTACTCACTTAGCAAATCTCTCTCTTTCTCTCAATGGCAACTTCAGAATTACACAGGACAGAAGGACATCAGAGCATACAGTAAGCTCATAAAACAGCTTGATTCAAGACAAAAACAGTCTCAACAGAGACACAGGGTTGCTGACACACTATGGGACATTTTTAATCCATGAAATAGCCCCATAATTTATGTAATGAGCTGAAGCTGTGTATTTACTCACTTAGCAAAACCTTTTATCTCTCCTTTAAGCGTTCAACTCTTTTTCTCTCTTAGCGTTTGACCTTTCCTATACCTCTGTAAATAAGCATGACAGAGCTACAGTTTAAAGGTGTCAGATTTCTGCCTTCCCTTTCCTATGATAATTTTTTAACATCTACCTATGGTATAAGGCTTGCTTCTTCTGATGTTTATTACAACACCTAAAGAAGGGACATATATGGCCCTGAAAGGTTGTGTGCTGCAACACCTATGTACAATTCCTTTGTTAGACCAATAACATGTAGCACAATGTGTAATGAAGTTCACATTCCAAGGATAACATGGCTGTAAACATCCTTTCTTTTGAAACGAAAGCTGCTGGACTTCACTGTACAATTGTTATGACATCACAATGCTAACCATGGGAACATATTGTAAAATCACAGACTCCAGCAGCTGTGGAATCAGTTCAGGGGAGTCAGGTGTTTTTGAAGTGGTCAGTAGAATGACTACTTATGGTATATGCTGGAATATTGTTCTGCATGAAAATCCATGCCTACAATAGGGTTATAATGTATGGGGTCCCTTATTACAAACTGAAATCAAGCTGATTACAACTTTGCTATGTCATCATTATGACATGACTCTGCTGTTAACCCTTCTTGAGTATGTTATATCATGATATCAATGGTATAACAAAATGGAATGCTCACAACATTCAATGTTCTGCTTTAACAAAAATGTTTAAAATGTTGGTATTAAATTAATTGATTTGTGCCAGGCTGTACTGATGAATAGTGTTGTGAAGAACACACAAACATTGTTGAGGAATCTTCCTGCATGATTTAAGAATGCTTAAGGTACGAATTACCCAGAAAAGTGATTCAATCTGTGATTACACAATCTTCGGAGCCCATACACTAGAAAATATAATGTATGGTCTTTGGTTAATAATTGTTAAAAATAACTTTTCTCGAAGTTGTTATGACAGATTGTAAACCTCGCGAGCATAGCTCTCGAGGTTTACAATGCTGTCATGGCAACCCCTCAAAGTGTTTACAGCATGGATATTAACCAAAGACCATACATTATCCTTTATGTTGTGCTTCAGTAGTTACATTAATATGTTGTGCTGCAGTAATCATGTCACTAGTGTTGCACAACAACATAGAATGCCACCGCACATCTGCTTTCTCTAGCCCATCAAGCTGGAATATGTTTTTTTACACTTGAATTTGTAGAAACAGCTGCAGCTGCAGTCCTTATCCCACATTTCGAACCAGTAACTTGAGCCCCCCACCAACCCTCAAGTGCCTCCACTCCCTAACAGCCAGCTCACTGAAAGGAAATGGGGTGTCTGAAATGGGCATGGATGTCCATACAGTAAACAATAAAGGTAATCTATGAGCATCCATAAACAGACAAGCCTGCATCTTCATCTCAAGTTTCCTATGGTAGCCAGGGAACCTCTCGAACTTTATTCTTGAGGTTCTTACTATTGAAGCCTCTCGATGTAGACACGTGCTTGTTGTGTATGGCTGCCCGTACATTATCGTCTGTGTTAAAAAATATTAAAATAACAATAAAGGAATAACGCCAAACACCTACAAAACAATACACTTAACTGCAATGGATAGAAACAAAATAGTTTTAAACCTTTTATTTTAGTGGATCCCTTCTCATTAAGTAAGCACTGATACCTGATAGGATATGTGTGGATATTATTCCATGCTCAGGGGTAAAATAGGCCTTGTGGATTCAGACCCTGGATATGCAGTAGCATTACTACTACCCACAGCCTGCCCACAGCCTGCTGTATCTTATCACTTACTAAAAAAAATGTAAAAAGTTTAAAAATATACAAATAAAAATGTAATCCTTTACTAAATCAGGTTAAATAGTTTCTTTGCAGTTTGGTTTCACAAGAGGGTGAACTGGTGGTGTTCAGTATCTAGTGTTTCCTTCCTCAAAACTGTCCATCCACAATGGGAGTGTTGTTCTAATCTTCTTCTCCTCTCCAGCTCCCCTTCCCATCCTGAATGCTCCTTGTGCAACTACAAATTTTTTTACGTGTTTTTATTTTACTCTTTTGAGGTCAGCACAATGATCTATGGTTGAAGGCATAATCAGTTAGGTGGGTGGGCAAGCTGGAAACTATGTATTATTCATGTCTGCTCCCCCCACCACAACAGCAACCACAGTATTTTTGACACCACTGGCTGTCTCATTTTTTCCATGATCACTACAAAAGTTGGCTATACCTTGTTGGTTTAGTGGAGAACAAGGTAGGGCCCAAAGAAGAGGTAAGACTGAGAGGAATGGGAGAGATGATGTGAGTGAACAAACCCATGAGATGATGAGCGCGTGCTAAAATGTGGTTCAAGTAGTAAGATGTTTTTAAAAAAGAAGAAACAGAGGGCCTTGTCCGGTTTCTTGCTGTATATGATGGGGGTTGAAGTATTGCTATACTGGCAGGTGGTTTGAATGTCAGCATTGTTTGTGTGTGGACTGAGCAAGCGACTGAGTAAGTGTGCAGGCAGGAGGGCAGGCAGTGATGCATTACATAAATTCTATTCTATCTTCAGTCCAGATTCTCCCAGTGGTTAATCAAAGTACCCATGGTACCGAGATGTACCAAACCTCAAATGATAAGAA
Organism: Neoceratodus forsteri; assembly: GCA_016271365.2. Lineage (NCBI taxonomy): Eukaryota > Metazoa > Chordata > Ceratodontiformes > Ceratodontidae > Neoceratodus > Neoceratodus forsteri. Next base: position 1,878,240,814 of record CM057456.1, read on the forward strand.
ATGAACTACATGTAAAACAAGGTTTGGCTATAATCAACAAAAAATTATTTTTTAATGCTGTATATTATTTGTAATTGTGAGGTTAATGTTTATCCTGGGAACCAACATAATCTTTGCCGGGAACTGTTCTTTTATCTCCAAGTATGACCCACAGAAATAAGATGTGGAGTGCTAGTGTGATGACCTGTGCTTTGACCTCCACATGGAGGTCAGGAGATGAGCTGTTGCATTTTGCACTAGCTGCAAGGGTCATATCTGGCCACAGGGCAGGCCTACTGTAGTACTTGAGGCACAGAGCAACAAAAGTCTGCACCAGTGTTAGATTCAAGAATAGGGTGCAACCATGCTATTTTTATTTTACATTTATTTATATATTTGTTTTAGGCAGATTGGCTTAAGAGCTATATTTTCATCTGAGTTTATCTATCAACATGTTTATTTAGCCCACTATATCATCATATCCTGGTCTACCTATTTTTCCCTACCTAGGGTCTAAGAACCTAGTTTACTTACTGAACACTACAGCATTTTTGATTTTCTTTCTATTGTGTTTACCATTGTCTCACATTTCCTTTGATATTAATATACTGGAAGCATTTGTACTCAGTCTGAATCTGCAAAACTATTATGTTTCTCATATTGATTCTTAGTTTCACATTTATGATAGTGCTATCTGGAATGGGGCCAACATTTTATGAAAGGTATCTTTTTACCCATTTTTATATAATGTATCCATTCCAATTTCATGATGTCTTTCATATAATTAATCCATATTTCATATACTGGACAAGTTGCATCTTTCCATTTTGATAATATGCATTTTTTGACAATTGTCATAGCCATTGAAATGTATATTTTTTTGGCATTGATTAAGAAGCTGCCATTCCTCTGAAACTGCTAGTAATGTTAGCATTGCTGATTGTGTTATGTTGATTTTTAAGGCTTTGGTAATATTGTTGAAAATTTTCATCCAAATATTTGTTAAGTATTGACAGCTATGAATTATATGGATTAGAGTCCCAAGGTAAATGTGCATCTTGGGCACTCTGATGTAATAATATTATTTATTTTGTATAGTCTTGCTGGAGTATATCTATGGAATGTGTTCAAATGTATTTGTTGCAATTTTGAGGTTTTTACCTCTTTAATCAGTATATTTATTATTCCTTGACATACTGTAGCTCTTCTGATAGTTGTATTCCAAATTCCTTTGACCATTTTTTAAGTTATTTAAATCTTTTCCTGATTCATTAATTAAAGATTGGTGTATTGCTGATATCATTTTTATGTTTGCTTTCTAATCCATTATACTGTATTTTTTTAAAATCGGGGAGCATTGTGGTAATGTTATTGTTCCCGTCTTTTTAGTTAAAAAGTCTCTAATTTGAAGGTATAAAAAAAATGACATTGTGGTAAGCTGAACAGCCTTTTAAGTTGATCAAATGATTTAAATGTATTATTTTCAAATAATTGGCCTATTTCTTGTAATCTATTATCTTGCCATATTTTGAACACATTATCATTTATTGATGGAGGGAAAAAGTTATTATGCATAGGAGTGTATTAGTTGATCACATGTTTGTCTTTTATAATTTTATGGGCTTTGTTCCAGCAATTAAGAGTTGTGTGGGTAGTATAACTTTTACTGGTTTTATTATTTTGGTAATAACCTGAAAAAAATACATATTTGATTTGTGGGTATGGGTTCAGATCTTGCCCTATATCTGAATCTGTTTTTGTATCTTTAAAATCAGTATACCTCCCAGATGATCACACAAATGCAGTGACCTACCTCACTGCTGACAGAATCAACAGTTTGTCAACAGGTCGCTGTATTAGTGCAACAGAGACAGGGGCACACTGTCTCCCGGTCCTGCACCCCTTCCCCAAATCAACTCTGACTCAGAGTTGATTATATTTAGAAAGGGGGGAATAGGACACAGAGCTCCCCACATGGGTGGTTCAGGGGTGAAGCCCCCCATAGAGAAACAGACTGGGAGTCCAGCAACTTGTGTTCGACATAAATTCCGTTACTGTGATGCCAGTTGACAAAATTGTTGTCCAACCAGTATCATAGAATCTTTAAAATCATGTATCCAGGTCCAAGCTATACTTATTTGAGTTGAACTATAGTATAAATAGAAAACAGAATACAGCTAAGCCCTCTTTGGTTTTTGGCAATGTTGATTTGTTGTATGCAATTCTTGGCTTTTTATTCTTCTATATGAAATTGGATGTAATTTATTTTAAGTTTACTAAATAATTCTGAAGGGATTGGGATTGACATTGCTTGGAATAGATATATGAGTTTTGCTAGTATTTTAATTTTAATTATATTTACTCTCCCTATTAGTGTTAATGGTAGAGTTGTCCATTTTTTTTAAAATCTGCCTGAATTGTATCTAATAATGGGGGGGGGGGATTATCCTGGAAGAGTCGTTCTACTACAGGTCAAATGTTTACTCCTAAATAATTAATTTTTTTATTATTAAACAAGGACAATTTGTGAGAATTTTGAGTGAATAATTGTCTTTAAGTTGAATTATTTTGTTCCAATTTACTTTATATCCCAGTACTTTACTGTACTGTTCTGCCAGATTAATGAATTCTTTTATTGACTTTGATGGGTCTGTAAGAAATAATAGAGCATAATCTGCATACAAGTTGATTTTGTGAGTTTGTTAAATCTGATTCCTGATATATTATTATTTTGCTTAATGTTGATCGCTAATGGCTCTATTGCTAAAGGAAAAATCAAAGTTGAGAGTGGGAATCCCTATCTGCTTCCTCTTGTAAGTGAAATTTTATTGGATATGTTATTGTTTGTTTTTACTGTTGCAACCGGTTTGTTATATATAAGTTTAATCCAATTTGAAAATGTATTTTTATTTCCTATTTTTTAATTACCTGATTTAAATATTGCCATTCAATGCAGTCAAAGGCTTTTTCTGCATCAATAGTGAATAATATGGTATCCTGAGATTTATTGTTTGCAATTATATTGATGGTTCTTCTAATACTATCTGTTATTTGTCTTCCTTTTATGAATCCTTTTTGGTCTGTAGCTATTACAATGGGTATATTTTTTTCTAATCTAGTGGCTAGTATTTTGTGAATATTTAATAGTCTATGTTTAATAATGAAATTGGTCTACAGTATATGAAAAGCATTCAGTGTCATCTTTTGTCTTTTTTATGGAATAAATGTATTGAAGCTTTTTAAAGGATTGTGGCATATCTTGTAATGTGTTAAATAAGTTAAAAAGTATTGTGAATTTGGGAGCTAATATGGAATTGAGATTTTTGTATATTTCTATGTTTATTGCATTGGATCCTGGTGCTTTGCCGCTAGGTATTATTTGCATTGCTTTTTGTGTTTCTTGTATTATAATCAGATTATCTAACATTTCTAGTAGTATTTCTGAAATTCTTGGGAACTCAATTTGTCCCAAGAATTTGTGTGGATCTTCTGAATTGCTTGGTAATTGTGACGTATATAATTCTTGAAAATAATTAGCAAATTGCTGGTTGATTTCTTTTGGGTTATCTTTGATGTTTCCTTGTGCATCTCTAATTTTAATGATTGTATTATTTTCTTTTTCTTTTTTTAATTGCCATGCAAGGAGTTTCAAATGCTTGTCTGACATAAAATGATATTTTGACCATTTTAAACATATTTGGTATTCTACTTTTTCTGTTATGACATTATTATGTTCTATTTTTTTATTGATTTTTTTATAAATGTTTGAGTCCATGGTAGTCATACGTATTTGTTTTAAAAATCAGATGTCCTTTTTTATTTGATTTTGTTTATTTTGTGTCTTCTGATTTTGCTTTTTTTTGTTTCATATTGCATCCTACCCCTAAATCAAGCATTAAAATCATCCCATTCTATCAGTATGTTTGAAGGTGAGTTTGAATTTTGTTGAAAAAAGCTTTCTAGTTCTTCTTGTATTTTTGTATTTATTATGTTGTTGTTAAAAATGAAATGACTGATGTGGGAAATTATTCCTATCTCTTGTTCTTGTATTTTTGTAAGAGCCATAATGCAAGGAGAGTGATCTGAAATTATAATTCCTATATAGTTTATTTCTTTGAGTTGTCATGTAAGGGTTTCTGAGATCAGAAAAACGTTTATGCATGTGTGTAATTGGTAAATATTTGAAACATATGAATATTTTCTCTCTTCTGAGTGTGTTTCTTTCCAGGGGTCAATTAATTGTAAGTGTTGTATAAAACTTTGAATAACGTTTTTGTTAGTTTAAAACATTTATCTAATCCTGTTGATCTATCTTTCTTAGTGAATGCTATAATGAAATCTCCCCCGATAATGTAAAGCATCTGAAACATAGTTAATTGAAGGAAGTATTCAGTAAAAATTTACAGATTATTTTGATTTGGTCCATAGATGGTTTAGATTGTGTAATTTCTGCCACTCTTTTTCCCTTTTATGAAAGTTTGGTCAATTGTCATATCCTCCACCCCACCCACCCAATTCACTGAGATGACTTGTGTAGTCATCTCTTACTCCAATTCCCACCCAGGCAATATTTTTAATATATAAGTTAAAGTCACCTCTTTTCCTTTTCCTCTCCCTTTTTTATTCCATATTTCCCCATTTCCTTCCCACTTTTCTATTCTTTTATTTTTCCCCTTTTTTCCTCCTTCCCCTTGCTTTACTTTCTTTCCCTTCTTTTTCTCCTTCTATTTTTCCTTCTGTTCATACATTGGGAAACCTGGGGGGCAACTTGCAGTAAAAAATAAGCAAAGACATGAACCAAGGTAGTTACACAAAAAGTAAGACATAATCATAACTATAACCATGACAAATCAGATATAAAACATTACTATCATATTTCAACATTCTTCTTTTTTCTTTCCTCTTTTCTGCCTTCTTTCCTTCCTTCCCCCTTTTTGTCCTCTCCTTTCTTCCTTTTCTTCATCCTCTTTTCCTTCTCTTCTTCCCCTTTTCCCTTTAATTCCCTTTTCACTTTCTTCCTATTCTTCCCCTTCAGGTTTCCTTCCTTTTTCCTTTCTTCTTTTTCCCTCCCTTTTTCTCCCATTTTCTCTTTTATTCCTGCTATTTCTTTCCTTCCCACTTTCCCCTTTCTATTCCACTTCCCCCTCTCCTTCTGCTCCCATCCTAGTGTCCTATTATTATAGCATTTATTTATAGTTTAGTTTTCTTTATTCTTCACCTTTGGTTGGATCTCTTTCTATCCTCTCTGTATGTGTTGATGTAGGGTACAGTGTCTGTTGGGAGAAATCAGAGTACTGTTTTTTCTGTGTATGGTCTTTATAGAATTGATTGAATGTCTCTTGTGCTTCTTTGGGTTCATCAAAAGTTTGTAGTCTGCCATTGACTATAAATCTGAGTTTTGCAGGGTAAGTATCAACAATCTAATGCATTTTTTTGTAAGGTTTTTGTTTTAATGGATTGAATCATTTTCAATTAGCTGTTGTTTCTGGGGATACGTCTGGATAAGCATTGAAGTTATCATTCTCACATTTTAACCCTTTCTGTATTTGCGCTATTTGAAGTATGAATTCATTATCTTGATATTTGTGTGGTTTGATGAATACATTGCATGGGAATGTGTTAGTTACATTCATCCCAACCCTTCCTCTATGTGCAAGGTCTAGTTGTATTTTGTCCTGTAGGTATTGTTTCCCTGTTGCTATTGTAAGGCACTTTTCAAAAAACTCAATAGGGTCCCCTGTTCCTTCTGCACCTTCAGGTAATCTGGTTATGCTGACGTTTCCCCTACATGATCTGTCTTCTGGTTCAGTTATTTTCTGCATTAATATCTGTAGCTGTTTATCATGCAGTGTTTGTGTTTTAATTAAAGGGGCTGAGCCATCTTCTAATTAAGAAATCCTGGTTTCCATTTAATCTGTTTGTAATGAGAGCATTTCAAATGTTTTGCTTTAAATCTCTCAAAGAGTCTTTTACTAGGGCTGTGCATGGTCCGAATAGTATTTCCCGAATACCACGAATAGTAGGCTTGCTGAATATTCGGATGGACATTCCGAATAGTTCACTATTTGGCTACTATTTGGGACTTACTATTTGGTGGGTGAGATTTCAAAATCTCCCAGAGTTTTGCTGGCCAATCAGAGGCTGTTTTTGGAGCTCAGAGCCAGGAACACCATGTGATCTCCTCACTCTGAGTGTATAGATGAGAGAAGACAGTTGTTTCTCAGAGAGCTACTGTAGCTCTGTTTAGTTTACCACTTGTAACTTTTATAACTGTTTAAAAAATGTTTTGTGTGTGATCCAGTTTTTACATCTGATCACCTTGTGACTGTATCTGACTGCAGTTTTGTTTTTCATCCTTGAAACTGGCTCAGTTTCAAGGAGAAGGACAGTCTGTGTGTGAGTGAATCTGTGTGTGTGCTGCTGCATGCTGACTCCCCTTCCCCACTGCTTACAGTTTCACAGCTCAGCTGAAGCAGTGTGGTTTGATTTATTGCTTAAGAACCAATTAGTTCTTATCAGGATTTTTTTTTGTCAACAAAGTCCAGTTTGGCTTTTGCATGTAGTGGGTAATTGTTACTGGGCTCAGTAACAGTGAGTGGCTCAAGCTTTTGCTGACTGCCCATCCTCACTGCTGTGCTTGCTTAGCTTTTTGTTCCAAATTCACAGACAGCCCCTGTGGTATTTTCTATTTCTTTTGTGAAGCAAATTGGTATTTTGCTGTAATCAGGTTCCAGGCTCGGTTCCCTGCATAAGTAAGGTGTGATTGTCATCTGACTCCCTCTTATCTGCATTGCAGCTTACCGCGGTGCATACATCATCCATGTGTGCGTTGTATTGTTGTTCTTGTAATCTGTGTCCTGCAAGTGCATGCACAGTGTCTGCACACATTTTTTTTTTTTGTGATATATAAAGCAGCCTATTTTTTTCTCACTGGGTCAGGCTTGGCCCATTGAATTGTTGCCGACTGTAGTCTGGTTCTTGGCTCAGTTCCCTGTACAACTGAGTAAGGAGGGTGTCGCAGGTGACTCCTCCCTCCACAGCTCACTGCACCTGAGTGGCCTCCTGTGCATGTGAGTTTTTTCTTTTTTGTGCGACTTCGCCCCTGTGTGTACACTACTGTGAGTGTGTACATGTACAATTTCTGTGGACTGCTTTAGTATTTCTACGTGTGTCAGGCGTGACTCACTGGGTTTTGTGTATTGTAAGTTGTTTGGTGCACCTTCAAAGCTTGAATTGTTGTACTGTATGGCTGCACAACTGACACCATACAAGTAAGAAGCTGTTCGCTGACTCCATCTCTTTCTAGTATCAGCTTGACTTTATTAGCTGCTACATACGCTGTGTTGCTATTGTTGTTTTCTGCAAGAAGCACCAACATAAACAAAGACACTAATCACAAATAATATACACAGTATGTTACGGATCATGTCTCATCAATCCCGTAAATGTGCATGGTCCAGCCCAAGCAAGTCATCTTCACCACCAGTCATAAGCAATGAGGAACAGGGTGAGAGATGGTCTGTTCGTATTCACTGCTCTAAAATAGTTTTCTTCCCTGATAAGCCTTCAGGTTCTGGTGTCAGTAAGATTGGGGGTAGTACTAGTACTACTATAACTTCAACTGCTGCCACTACTATTACTAGTACTGCATTTGCAGCACCATCATTTTATGAAAGTAGGAGGGCTTTACAGCTGACATCTCCAGTTATACAAGAACAAGAACCCACCCTCACTACCAGTGGCAATACTATTCACACAACTGCCCTCATAGAAGCAACATCATCTATCAGTGTGCTCCTCCCCACCACCACCACCAGTGCCATGATTTCAGCAACCAGAGCAAATCCTTTTTGTCCTGTTGACACCACCACTGCCATAACAGTGTGCACTGTTATTTGTGCTCCTTGCACAGCCACTGTCACCACAACCTTTGCTTCCATTAGTAGTCCTGAGTGTTCTGCTGTCACCATGACTACTGCTGCCAGTATTACAACTAGCTGTAATATGATGGCAATTTCTTCGACTGTAACTCCTGATTGTAATTCTGGTACCAGGACTACTGTCAACAGTGCTACTACCTTGCCTACTGTGCCCATGACCATAGGTACTATGACTAGTACTGACCATGAGACTGTTACAACGACTGCACCAACATACCTCTCAACCTTTTGTCCCCCAAATGTGGAACATTGCCTCTGAAAATGTGGAACAAATGAGCAAAATGTGGAACACTTAATCAAATATTTACCTATGAGGCTCAGAACACTTAAAATGTTTGCATTTATGTTCAGAAAGTCTGTTATTAATTGAATAATATATTTTTTGCATCATTTACTACAGATTTTTGCTTTAAAATGTTAATACTGAATGTGGAACAAGTCCTCACAATGTGGAACAGGGAGCTTTTGTGAAGTAAAATGAGGAACGTTCCTCATAATGTGGTACAGTTGAGAGGTATGTGCACCAATTGTGTTGCCAAAATGTTCTGTGGCTCAGCCTCACAAGTTTTCTCTCACCACATTTCCTTTTGCTGATGTGGAGGATTGCAAAGAAGAGCATCCATCTGGTTCTGAATATTTACCAGAGCCTCAAGACTTGCTAAGTACATCATCTGACAGTGATACCCACCTAAGCGAATTTGGCAATGAGGCCAAATATGTGGCATATCTGTGTGAGAAGCGTGAATGTGCAGCTGCCAAAAAATGCAGTACTTCTTGTCATGGCAAGCAGGCCGGTCAGGGTCACCCTCCTCCTCCTCCTAACAAAAACAAACAGTCCACCCTGTCCTTTCAAAGAGTTGTGTCAAGTTCAACTCCATCTGATACACAAAGTAGTTTTACAACTACATCTGTTGTGGAGAAAGAAAGGGGTAGAACAACTGCATCCACTGCACCCAGGTCTGATAAGGGGAAAGGGGCAAAACATGCCCATGGTCACCCTATTGGGGCCTGTACTTCCACTGTCAGTGCAAGGAAAAGTGTGGTGTGGCTGTACTTTAGTGTTGTAAAAGATGATCCAACAAAGGCAGTATGCTGTGTGTGTGACTGTACTATAAGTCATGGTAAAAACCTTTCAAATCTCACAACAACATCAATGATGAACAATCTCTGAATGAAACATCCCAGGGCACTTCAATGACCCACAGCTGTTCCTCCCCCTCCACAACATGTGCCTGTCAGCCCCTCTTCTGGTACTGGTCCAGTAGATGCACAAAGTATTGTTAGTGATTCTATTACTGAGACAGACAGTGTGCCCTCAACTTCCCCTACACCACTTATAGCACATCCCCGTACAGGAGCATCACCCATTCTGCCTTCTTCTGCTCAATCCTCTATTATTGTAACACCCTCCACCATGGGTTCAAAGTCAAAATCAATGCGATGTGGTACTGCTTTGACTATACCCACCATGCAAGTCTTCCATGCCCGCACCAAATACCAGGCGTCACACCCTACAGCACAGCAGATCACCAATTTAATTGGTGAGATGATGGCCTTGGATCTGCAGCCATTTTCCATTGTGGAAAACACAGGTTTCCATAGGCTGCTGTAGCATTTGCACCCTAGGTATAATATACCATCACAGACCACATTTTCATGTACTGTAGTTCCCAACATTTACCATGATTTGAGAAAAGAAGCTGCAAGACTACTAGCACAGGCTGTTGGTGAAGTTTTCCAGTGCACAACTGACATATGGACCAGCATGAATTCAAATCATGCATATATGTCACTGACAGCACACTGGTGTGTTGTAGATGTGGTAGTCACTGGTGGTGATGGTGATACTGGTGCTGGTTCTGTCTCTTCCCCCCCTCTCCCTGCAAGTCTGCTTTGCTAAATGTCAGTGTTATGGAAAAGGATCACCAGGCTATAAACATATTGCCATTCCTGCAAGAGATGTGGAGCCCATGGATTGATGGCAACAATTTGCAGGTAGGGTTTGTGGTCACAGACAATGCCAGAAATATGATAACAGCACTTAGAGATGGCAATTTTGATGGGATACGCTGCTTTGCTCATACACTAAATTTGGTGGTGACAAAGGCTTTGGCAAACACAGTGGAGGCAGATCACACAAAGTAGCCAGAAACATATGCAGCCACTTCCATCACTCTGTGAAAGCCACAAACTGCCTGCATCAGCTACAAGAGCATCTTCAAATGCCACAGTATCATCTCATCCAGGATATACAGACCCAGTGGAATTCCACCTACTACATGCTGTAAATGCTTCTGGAGCAAAATTGGGCTTTTCATGAGATGAGCATGGAAACTGATATAGGGGAGTCCTTGGACATCAGGACTGGGCTGTGGTTGAGGGCTTGATAAAGGTTTTAGCCCCATTTGAAAGGAGCACTCGTGACCTTAGCTCTGATTCTGCACTGCTAAGTCAGGTAATTCCTGCTGTACAGATCCTGAAAAAAGCCATGAGGAGAGTCAGTGAAAATGCTATGAAAGATCCAAACCAGACACCAAGAACAGTGATATCCCTTTTGGAAAATCTCACCACAGAACTAGAAGTTAGATTTTCTGATCTCTGTTCCAATAAAAAGCACATATTTGCCACTATGTTGGATCCACGTTTCAAGTGTGAGGTACTACACCTTATAACGCCCACTCACAGGGTTACAGACATTCAGAAGCAAATGTGCTCAGAACTTAGTTTCTGCATCCTTGGGTCAATGGCTCCCTCTTGCACCTTAAACACTATCTCTCCTCCTGCGACTGGTCACCTATTCACACGGCCAAGTCCGTTGATGCTGCCCTCACCTCCTTTATCAAAATCTTTAACACTGCCTGTGACATATTTGCCCCCCACAAAAAACAGGTTACTAAAAATAGAGATACTCCTTGGATCTCGTAGGCCATCCTTGAACAGATGCGTAACAGAGATAACCTCTTGCATAGGTCACTAAACTCCCAACTTCCCCATGACAGGCAACTCTACAGAGAGGCAAGAAACAAGTGTACCTGGGCCATTCGGCTAGAAAAGTCAACCTACTATAACCAAGCACTCACCTCCTCATGGGGATCTGGGAATAAATTCTGGAGCAATATAAAGGAACTCTGTGGGAATCCAGTTTCCCCCAACCCCTCTCAAATTTTTCACCAAGAGTCTTTCTCACAGGACCCAGCCACCATAGCTAATGTCCTAAACAACTCCTTCTCCGATCTTGGCCACATCCTACCCCAAAACTTCTTTGACCCCATCCATAATAACCATCCAATCACCTCCACCACTAGTACTCTCCCTCCATTCCAGCTAAGATCCATCTCCTGCAATGAGGCTAAACACTATCTGTCTATAGCCCTCCAAAACTCTCATTTCAGTATTGACTCCCTTGACCTTAAAATACTTAGACTCACTCTTGACATGACCCTGCCTCACCTCACCAATATCCTAAACTTTTCCCTGTGCCTAGGACAATTCCCATCTCTCTGGAAAAGAGGACTCATCACACCTATCCTAAAAAAGGGTGATCAAACAGACACTGGCAACTATAGGCCCATAACAATCCTTCCCCCCATCTCTAAAGTGCTCGAAAAAATTGTAGCTGACCAGCTCACTGAATACCTGAACAAACACAACCTGCTATGTCAAGAACAGCACAGTTTCAGGGCAGGACACAGCACCACCACTGCCCTGCTCCAACTCACCTCTTATATACATGAAGCGCTGGAGGAGGGGTCAGTAGCAGGTGCAGTCTTCATGGATTTGACCAAAGCTTTCGATACTGTCAGCCACCCACTCCTTATACACTCTCTCCCCTTCCTCAATCTTGCCCAAGAAATTATCTCCTGGTTCAAAAACTACCTCACTGACCGGACGCAACAAGTCAAAATCAACACCACCCTCTGAACTATACACCCCGTTCGTGCATGAGTCCCACAGGGGTCGATATTAGGCCCTCTTCTTTTCACTCTCTATCTAAACTCCCTCCCGCTGGCCTGCAGTGGTAAACTATTGCTCTATGCAGACGATGCAGTAGTATACTGGAAACACCCCAATTCCAACTGCCTACAAAATTTCCTGCAAGGCAGTTTTAAAGAACTAGAAACCTGGTTCTCTGATCATAGGTTAATACTTAACTACAACAAGACTAAAACTATGATCTTTGCACACCGTCAAAACCCTAATAGTAATGCTCCACTATCAATCTCAACTTCCCAGGGCACATACATAGTACAAGTCCTTAACTTCAAATATCTGGGCATCACTTTAGATACATCACTAAATTACCACATACACATTAAGCACCTTTCCACCTCTGCAAACATCTGGCTTGGGATACTATATAGACACAAACACTGCCTCCCACCCCAGGCACTAAGACTGGCGGTCACCAGCTCAGTCCTCTCCGTAATAGATTATGGCATAATAATATACAGCACGGCTGACAACACAGCCCTAAACAGCATCAAAATGGCTCTAAATAAAGCCTGTAGACTGGTTACAGGCAGTGATAGACTAACCCATACGTGTGAGCTCTATAAACGAGCTGACTGGCTGACCTTTGAAGGCAGACTAATGTACCACACTTGCCTACTAGCAAAAAAAATCCAAATGAATCTTGCTCCTAAGGGACTCCAACCCCTCATCCAACCTACCCCACACAGGAGCACCCATAGGCACCAGACCAACACCCCGCTCCTAGTCCCCCACTGCAGGACTTCCATAGGACAAAGATCCTTCAGATATCGTGCGCCACTCTGGCTAAATAAACTTCCCTCTACCATCTCCCAGGCCACTAGCCTTGGCCTATTCAAATATGGAATCAAGAGATTTCTCATTGACTCGGAGACCTGTGGCTGTAACAACCATTCCTCACAAACATGGTAGGGGATGGTAAGTTAGCGTTTCCCTTAAACCAAGGCCAACAATTAACCTAATGTCACCAAACTTCCCATAATCCCATACTGGACTTAGCCTCCAACTGGGGACACTGTCCCTCTCCACTGCAAAGACCTAGGGTCCATAAACAACCCTAGAGAACTAAGAAAGCAATGTAAAAAACTTGTATAGAGTAACAGTATTAATTTGACATTATGCAATATTTGCATAGTAAACAATGTACAATCTGTCTTTAATGTTGTCCTAATGTAATGTCTGCCTCATACAGAATGTACTAATTGTCTGTAAGCTATGTATGTTTGTATGTACTGACGTGGAGCCTTTGCAAAGGAGTCATTGACTCAGAGGATTGTAATTCCAAAATTCTGAATAAATAAATAAAAAATAAATGAGACCAGCAGGTAACCCTATTGATGAGCCAGTCTCAGAATCACAAACTGAAAGCAGTATGGAAAACCTTCAGAAGGAGGGTGACTGTTGGGCTGAACTCAGCTCATCACTACAGGCTGAGCAGCAGAAGAGAACAGAACAGCAGCCACAGTTGGCACCCAATCTGCTGAACAGTTATCAATGAGCCTCTGGAGTCATTCTCCATAAATCCAGTAGAGTACTGGATCAAAGGATGAAAGCATCTCTGCACTTGGCATAGTTGGCCCTTAAATATATCTGTTGCCCCCCTAGCAGCATACCATCTGAACGAATGTTCAGCACCGCTGGGGATGTGGTGGAACCTCACTGATCCTCACTTGACCCAGAACATGTGGAACAACTTGTGTTTATAAAAATAAATCTACCTCACCTTGGGTACACATATGGCCACTAACAATTGCATTAAATAATTGTCTTGTACTGGATACAACATTTGTGTGTTGTAGCATTGACTCATACACAAGCCATTCTGTGTTAACCATCATTGTTCTGTTAGCAAATAAGCCCATGTTAACATTCATATTCAAAGTCATACTAACACAAATCTGTGACCAGCACCCTTTTCCTTTATTACTTCCACTGTCATGGTGTATTCTTTTGAACAAGCATGCCCTGCAGTTCCCAGTGTCTAAAACTGCTGCCAACCTATTGATTGCTGTTCTCAATACAAAATCCTTGACTGGTGTTGCTACATCTCTCATCCCCTGTGTTGCTTGTGCCCATATTCCATAGATCCCTTTAACAGCTCTCCAGGTGCTAGTAACCAGTGTGGCATCACCAGTCTCAAGTATTTCATGTGCATAAAACATGGCAGTTAATAGTGTGTCATCTCCAGTCTTAGTGTTTCCCATGCCTGAAATATGGCAGCTAATAGTGTGTCATCTCCAGTCTCAGTGTTTCCCATGCCTGAAATATGGCAGTTACAAGTGTGGCAACACCAGTCTCAGTGTTTTCCCATGCCTGAAATATGGCAGTTACAAGTGTGGCATCTCCAGTCTCAGTGTTTCCCATGCCTGAAATATGGCAGTTACAAGTGTGCCATTACCAGTCTCAAGTATTTAGAGTGCATAAAATATGGCAGTTAGTGTGGCATCTCCAGTCTCAGTATTTACCATGCCTGAAATATTACGGTTACAAGTATGGTATCACTTGTCTCAAGTATTTCACATGACTGAAATATTATGGTTATGAGTATGGTATCACTTGTCTTAAGTATTTCCCATGACTGAAATATTCCAGCTACCAGTATAGCATCACATGTCTCAAGTATTTCACATGATTGAAATGTTCTGGTTACCTGTATGGCATCACCATTCTCAAGTATTTCACATGCCTGAAATATTCCAGTTACCAGTATGGCATCTCCAGTCTCCAGTATTTCACATGACTGAAATATTCCAGTTACCAGTACGGCATCTCCAGTATCCAGTATTTCACATGACTGAAATATTCTAATTACCAGTATGTCATTACCCATCTCAAGTATTTCACATGCCTGAAATATTCCAGTTACCAGTGTGGCATCACCAGTCTCAATTATTTTCCATGCCTGCAAAATTGTTGCAAAGTGCTGCAGTATGCTGCAAGGAGCAGTGTAATTCAGTGGCAGTTAATCTCTAGTCATCCAATATTTTGTGACAGCATTTACTGCAAAGTATTGCATTGCATCTTGTGTTGCTTCACTGTATACTATTGATACATAATACAATTCCAGAGAAGGTGGTGAGATAGACTAAATGGACGATGTCAGACAGATGTCTCTTTATTAGATGGTCTCAAATATTTTTCTCCCCAAGCAAGCCTTTTAGTTCTTGTAGCATTGGGAATAGTACTACTACTACTAATACCACCGGCAGAACTATTACTACTACTGATGTCACCACCTGTTCCATCTATACATTCACTGTCACATCCTTTTGTGCAGTAGTAGGAGGGCATTACTGCATACATGCTTTGTGCAGGAAGCAGCCAACACCACCACCAGTGTTCCCACTGCTATCACTATGGCTGCTACATCTACAGTCAGTGTGCTTCCCATCACCACCGGTGCCATTCATGCAGCAGCCACCCTTTCATCTGTCACCACTATGGCAGCCACTGTTGCCACTATTCTTATGCCCATGGCCAAAGCACCATCTACCCCGTTTCTGTGGATTTATGTGATAACCACGAAAGTGCAATCGCGATTGGTGGCAGGGCAAGTATATATCACCGAAAATCTATTTCAGTGATGTACACTCTCAACGCACAGGAAAACAGTGCCAGGGACTTAAATTTTGATTGTTCATGCAGTGGACTGTGCCCGTTGCATTGCCCCACACCCCCCTACTAAAGAATTCTTAACTCCAGGGGGTGCATGTCAGGGAGGTGCAAAATCTGGAGAAAATAAATTGGGGGCCGAGCACACAAAAATGTAGGCGTGCCCGGACCTGAACCTGGAACCCTTGCACCTTTAGGCTGACAACCACCAACCACACTATGGGGCCAGCTTGGCAGACCCACACCAACCACACCAGGCCAACCCTCCCTCCCTTTCATCATGCTGGACCCCGCACACGTACACATATAGTGATGCCCTGTCGCTATATGCACCCACCTTCCCCATCCGGTCACCCTTCCTCAGCAGTAGCCCCTTCAATATGCACCAGGATTGAGCTGCCGTTATTGAAAGCACTCAATTGCTGATGCACATGTCATGGGCTACCATGTCTGTGACCATGAACACCCTCCAGTGCTGACCCAGTGCAATGCTTGATATCATTTTCAGAGTGCTATATGTGATGTGGGTGGATCTAGTGTGCCGCATGTAGCTTGTGTTGCATTAGAGAGAGCTCTGCATTGGTGGTTGAAGTCTCACTGAGGTGTATATGCTACACCAGGTTTAATCGGTGACTAATGGTGTTGTTAAAGTGCTTTTTTAAAGTTTCCTTAAAAAAACACCTTTTCTGGCCGAATACCGAACACCTGGGACCCGAATACGAATATTTGGCCGAATATTCGGGGGAAAAGGTATTCTCACAGCCCTATCATTTACTTCTTTTGTAGATGTTTTAATGTCTCCTAATGCATCCATGATGTCTTTCCTAAGTGTGTACATTACCCTACTCATATCCTGCTGCTGTTGCTGTGTGTCTGTACTAACTGCTAGTATTTGCTGTTGCTGTGATTCACTGTTGTCAAATGGTGCCTCATTTATTTTCTGTGTTTGATTAATTTGCTTATCTTAATTAAGCTCCATATTGTCTGTGTGTGTGTGGGAGGGGGTCTGCTCTTACTTCCTGATCTGCACTGGTACCAAGACCAAGAGTCTATTCTTTATTATTATTTTCTATCATCCTTTCCTCCTTTTGTGAGCTATGAGTTATTTCCTTAGTGATAGTATTAGTTTGCTCTGTTGCATCTGCATTTTAGGCTGATTTCTTTTTGGAGGCATGTCTGAAAATGTATGTATTTTCAACTCTTCATCTGTTTTGTTAAATTGACCAGTCCCCCCCAACCCCCAAAGTAAAACAAAATATTACCTCCAGAAATTGAGTTCCTCCAAGTCGGTGATTCTGGTATCTGTGATAGTAGTGGCTTGTTAGCTCTTTGGTTCGCCTGATTGATTTGGACATGCCGTGACTTTTTACCAACTCAAGCTCCGTGTCATGCAGGGACAAGGGTTGTGTTTGCTGTCCTTTTTCCTGATGTGTCTATTTGTTTTTTTCTATTTGAAAAATTTTGTGTCTTCTGGACATTTTCACTCATTCCTCATGCCAGTGGTATGATGGCTACTCCACCATCTTGAAAGTGCATGTCACTTGAAAGTCAACAAGTGCAGCCAGACTATTGTAAACGGCACTCTCTAACTAGAGCCAATGCCAGGGATTCATGGGCTGGACTTTTATCGTTGGATACAATACTCATAGATGTAAGCCCTTTCTAACACAATCCCATACCAAACAGGTAGCATTTATTGCTTTATCTCACTGGGAGGCTAGAACAAGGCACAAAAAACTTAATAGGGTTAATTTTCAAGGTAACAGAGAAAAGAGACAATGAAGTTCCCATTTTACCAGCTCCTCAATGTTCAGAGGTAGTATGTTGCACACAGATATTTTCTATTATAAATCATTCCAACTAGGAATGTTGGGCATACAGTTTAGTTTTAGTTATAAATAAAATGCTTTCTCACATTTTGTATCCTTCAGTGTCTGTATCATCATCATCATCATCATTTATTGAAGGCAAATTGAGAGAAGAACTCTCATTTACAATGCATTCAAGTGAACATGCAAACACAAACAGTGCAACATGTATAGTTATAAAATGGGCTAAAATATCCATCATCCTGATGGGCTACTAAATCATCTGAGATGTTTTCTTTTCAGATAATATATTAGCCAACCAGCACTATCCTCGGGTCCCAAGCCCCACAATACCATGGAATCAGTGAGCTGTGCCAGCCGAAAACAGAAACTCAGACTGGTACAGTGCAACAGAGGAAAATGGCACTTCCTGCCTCACAGTTATGAACCTCACACTGGGGCAATTTCGCTCACGGTAAAACTCTGCCAATCAACAAAAAAACCTCTTCAAACCATGGAAAGGCTACACAATCAAGTGAAAGAAACCTTTTGGTGAATACTTTGATGCCAGTCAAAGCCGAGCACATGCCCTAAAAGCAGCTGCACTAATAGTGCAAGTGGAACTTCCTGATCTAGAAAAGGTCCACTCCCCACAAACAGTAAAAATAAGTCAACACTTACTGTATCTAACCTCCCCCTTCCTACAGAAGCCCTAAATAACTTTATTTGACTCACTGCCCAGCTCGTTTCTTCCTTACAGGCCAGTAACTTTATTTTACTTACTGCCCGACCTGTTTCTTCTTTAGACAAGTCCAGCTCTTTCTCTTGCTGCTAAGCCTTTCTGACATCTCTGGAGTCCCCCTCTCACTGTACTGTCCTTCTAATCCAAGCCACAGCAACTGAAAACTTTATATGAAAAGTGTGTCCCATTATAAAAAAAAAAAATTATTCCATATTCAAACTGACCAAATGACAGGTTGAAAACCCCCACATTGGACCACAAGCAGGAAACAACAGTGTATGGTGGGTGCTGTGGGACACGTTCATTCTCAGTTAGTCAAGCCATCCATCCATCTACTGAAATGGCAAGGAAAAAATGATGTAAAAAGAGAAATTAAACAATTAAAGGAGGGAAAATAAATGCTATTTGTATGGGGGAGGGACAGCAAACATAACAGTGACTACATAATTTGACAAGCGGCACGGTCACACCCACTGCCTGTTAGCTGCATATAAGTAAACTTTTCTGGTCAAACTAATGTTAAAAGAAAAAAATATGCTTTTGGGTGTTTCTGTGTGTGTGTGGGGGGGGGGAGAAGAAGAGATGCAGATAGCACCAGTGTGAGTTAGTAATGTTTAATGAAAAAGCTCCTTTCCGAGACACTAAGAGGGACTATTTTTTTTTCGAACAATACAATCATACCGCTTCATATTTTTTATTTACACTTATGCTAATTTTTTTTTAAACTAAACTTCTTTACCAGAGGGCCCATTTTATAAGCACAATAACACACTCCAAGGTGTGGGTTATAGCCTGATAAGAGCATGCCCAGGTGCATAAGGCACTCGGCGCAAGCAACGCATGCCTTAGTACACCCCTGGGTGTGCTCTTATCAGACAATAACCCACACCTTGTCGTGTGATATTACTTGCATATGTAATGAATTAGAAGTTAATAAAGAACCCTTTAACATTAGCAGAAATGTATAAAGTAAAAATAAAATACAAAGTAAATATGATTTGGTGTAGTACACATTACAGTTCTGTTAAAAGCTTGAACATTTTTAATGACACTTGCACTTTTTATATTTCCAGCTCTGTAAGCATTTATATTATTTGTTATGCTATTTAGTATTGAATTACTGTTTGAATGAAATTAAATGAATTTAAATCAAAAAAAATTGTTAGCGTGGTTTTGATTGAGCACATGTAAATAGTGCACTCTAATTACATAAAATGTATTTAAGAGATGATTTGTAGTAGAGCTAACAATTCCCTGGCAACACCTCACTGGTGGAAGTGAAGTGTCAGTTATTTTTTTTTTTTTTTTGTACGTTCCTCAGTACTTTTTACTCTGTACCTCACACTGCACCAATGTAAAAGATGAGAAAGGTGCTGCCCTATGTAAAGCTGCACAAAGCAATAAAAGTCCAAAAGCAATAACTATGGTGCATCATTTTTGAAGTGCAAATTTTCCTCAGTGCCCATGGTCTGTGAAAAGTGGATTCAGTGATATTCCAATGGTGCACCTCACATTGAGTACCAGCAAAGTCAGGAAGATGAGTGGTGAGTTCATTATTGATTTTTTTACCAAACTCCACATTATTAGGCAAGGCAAGTTTATTTATAAAGCACTCTTTCCCAAAGGCTCAGGGTGCTGTACATAATTTAATCAACTAAAAACATACATATCACATAAGAAGATAAAACATGACAAGAATAATCACAGCCAATGAAACAGATAAACTGCTATTCATCTGATACTAGCTAGATGTGGAAAGCCTACTCAAATAAGTATGTTTCAAGTGATCTTGTACAGGCCTCTGCCATGCCAGCTGAGTGGATACTCCCCAGAAGAGATTTACACAACACTGAAGCTGCTACACCAAAGGCTCTGTCCACAGATTGTCTCAAGTGCAAAGAAGGGGACAGCAAGTAAATCTGCATTGGTGGAGTGGAGTGAAGGGGTCTGATTGGGAAATGCAAGACCTAGAAGGGCCTTCTTCCCTAGAAGGCAGGAGTGGAGCTTTATTCTGTCCATGAGAGGAAGCATTGTGTCCCAATGTAAAGGTTGCACATGTGCGTATGGCGATCTGCACCTAAAACAAAGTGGCATGCTTTGTTGAGGATAGTATGGACAATGTGTAGGCTGGTTTCAGAGGCTGTGCTATATATCACATTACCATAGTCCAGGATGGGTAAAGATCTAATGAAAAGGACTGAAACAAATCTGAGAGGTTACTAATTGCATTTTATTTATCTGCTTCCCCCTCAAATGCGGTCTCCACCGTATGAAACATAAACATGGGGTTAATAGTTGGATACAACTTCCATGGCAACCAACTATAAGAGCTACAAGTTCCATTGATACTGAATTAACTTGATCAATGGAATCTCCTTTTGGATTGATGCACCAGAAAGCATAGAGTCCCAGAATCCATTTAAGGAGATTGTATCCTAATGCTGACCAATAAAATATAATGGACTGCATTAAGAGAATAGGTGCAAGTTAAATTACAAAAGAACATTTGAAAATTGCTTCAATATGTAAACATTGGAATCTTTTTTGTAAATGAAATCTTGAGCCTTAACTATCTTGGCTTTTGTTAGAATGAATGATTGCCAGTAGATTTTTTTAGGATAATTACCAACAGAATAAGTTACTATTTAATGTATTTATTGAGATAGTTACTTACCTAAGGTATCAGATAAGATAGAAATAATTAATGATTTATCACTGGTGTGTTGTGCATGTGAATTTTTATTACACTGCATGTATTTATATTGGTTAGAAACTGCTGTATTAGCTCTTGACAAAGCTCCTATGCTAGGAGCGAAATGCTGTCAGTCTGATTTTCAGGGCTGGCTCCATTTATCTAGTTTCACTGCTTTATTGAAAGTGTGCCTATATGAGAGTAAATAAATTTTGACTGATGGTGTTGCACTTCCTTTGCTTTTGGAGCCGTGGGTTGGGAAAGCCATAAACTTGAAGGTACGTCTGACAGCGGATTTTGAAACCGGGGTGCCTAGCCTCTCATTGATGCTAACCAGTCCTCCTGTGTGGTACCGATTGGTGGGAGTCCTCTGGATAATTTTGGGCTCTAAGTTTGGATTCCTCTCAGTTTCTGAACAGTGGACTAGAATTTTTTCGATTAAGCACTGTTTTACCTTACTTCCCGCTTTTGAATCCCACTGTCTGAGCTGCTATGCAGTTACATTTTAAATGTTAAGAAATTCAATTTGAGCAAACCTCTTGGTGCTCTAGGAACTGAAAGGGACTAGTGACTACAGCTCCTTCTTGGATCTTTTACCATTCTGTTCTTACAGTTTTCAGCTTCCTCACCAGTGCAAGTGCCAGCTCCCCACCCACTCCCCACCTCACCCACCCTGGGTGGACCTGTTCTTATATAGGTTTTTTGGCAGTCAGATGACTAAGTCCCCACTTTTCCATTGGCTCCTTACATTGTGTGACCACTAGGGGAGTGTCATATCTAGATTCTCTTGTTGCTTAATGATCCTCAGTCTCTGTCCTGCATTTGTTGAAGATCAAATTAGTTTCTTGAGAATTGGGGTCTCTACTGGACAGCAATTTCTCCTGCTGAGGTGCCTAAAAAATTTAATGAGCCTACTGGGCAGCCTGGTCCACTAAATTCCTGGCTATTCTGTTCTAGTGACAGTGGTACCATAGCACATCAAACTACTACCCAACACATTGGAGACACATATACTGTTGACACTGCCTTACCTAGGCTTTTTACCTTAAGTCCATTAGCAACACACAAATCGGGGTGGTGTCACGTGCTTAAACAGTGTCCAGACCTCATTTACTGGGGACATTAAAATGCTCCTGCTCCACGTGGGAGGGGCCACCCTCTCTCTATTAGTTTTATTAATACATATCAATGCTTTCTCTCTCTCTATCCCGTGTGACCAAATTAGTCAGTCATATGATTGCATGGATTTCAGTTTCTCTAACCTTCTTATTTCCAAATATTGGCCTGACAATACTTGGCAATTAATTTTTTACAGAAAAGGATGCACATATCATACACACGCTGCCCTCTGTAAGAGTAAGTGTAGGCATACTCTGTCCACAGTTTTTTACTTTGTAAGGTTCTTGTTTCTAGCTATCCTATTGCTTCTATTGTCAGGCGATGTGGAACTAAACCCTGCTCCTCCTGCTCACCTCTCTTTAGCTGACCCATCTGGATGAATGAACAAACAAGGGTCTTCTCATCATACATATGAATATTCATAGCCTGAGCTGCCATAAGGATGAGCTGGAAGCATGGTTCAGTGTGTACAACCCGGACATACTCGGTCTCATGGAAACATGGTTAAAACCTGGTATCCTAGACTGTCTCTGCTCCATGAAGAATTACTCCCTGACACATAGGGATAGAAAATTAGCCAAAAGTGGAGGAGGGGTGGCTCTCTATTACAAGGACCATCTCAGTATTACTGAGGTTCCTGCCCCAGCCTCTCCCTCTGTGTGTGAATCCATTCATACCACTCTTCAACTAGGAACAAAGAAACTGCACATTATTTGCATTTATAATCTTCCATTAGGGGATATAGCTGGACTCCATGATCTCCTTAACCATACAACCAGGGTGGTCAGTCATAATGAGCTCACAATTATGGGTGACCTGAACCTTAACTGGTTAGGTCCTACTCACAGTTCCTTACTGTCATTAGTGCAGCGTTTTAACTTACACGAGTTGATAACGGAGCCCACTAGAACCCCCACTCCACCCAAGTCAGGCACCCTGTAGGACTGGATACTCACAAACCATTTGGAGCATGTGTCCACATTGGGTATCCTGTCAGATGCAATAACTGACCAGTCTCCGGTTTTCTGCATCTTGGCCTCGGGTGCCCCCCCATCCCCTCCACCTCGCTTCATAATCTTTACTAATTTTGCTATTTGGATGTAAATGCCTTCCTTTGTGATGTTTCAGACATTGATTGGTCGGGGATCTATCTTGCCAGTAAAACTGAGGACACATTGCATATCTTCATAACAGAATTTACTGCTGTCCAGTGCAAACATATGCCACAAGTTACTAGGTGAGTAAGAGGGAAGCAAACTAGGTGGCTACACAGAGACTTGCTTGCTGAACTGAGATGCAGGGATAAACTCTGGAAGAGCTCTAAACTTTCTGGCTAGCTTGGTGATTTCAATGCATACAAAGCTCAAAGAAATTACTGCAAAAAAAATATGCAACGCTTAAAGCAAGTATTGTAAGGACCTGCTATCCAGCTCTGCCCATGACCCACAGAAATTCTGGGCCCATATAAAGACTTTTCTTGGGGCCTCACAAGCCACTACCCCTACAGACATGGTACTCAGTGGAGCTCACTGCAATGACCCTAATGCCATTGCAAATGCTTTTGACAGCATATTTTCTAATCTATCACTATATACCTCTCCTTTTTTGTCCCTAGCCCCATCGTCCCAATCTGTGACCTTCAACAAACAAATTGAACCCTCTGCATTTACATTTTCCCAGAGGGTCCCTGCAGCCTCCACAGTTCTATTTCAAGGGTATAACTAGGGCAGAGGTTCTTAAACAACTGAATGCCATCTCAGACAATACAAGCTCAGGGTCTGATTCCCTAGAACCTCGTCTGCTAGAACTGGCTGCTCCACTCATTGTCTCTCCTCTAGCGAAAATATACAAGTTATCCCTTTGTTGCAGTGTTGTCCCAGTCCTTTGGAAAATTGCTAGGATAACTCCTGTCTTCAAAAAAAGGTGATAGGAAAGATATAAATAATTACATACTGATTGCTATTCTGTCTGTCCTGAGCAAGATACTCAAGAAGCTCGTAGCTGCCCAAACACTTGACTCCCTAGCAAATTCCAATCTTCTCTCAGACTCCTAACATGGCTTCAGGAAACATCATAGTACAACTACTGCACTACTAAAACTCACCTTGGAAATACTCTACAACATGGACTCTGGCCATCTTACCGGGGCTATTTTTATTGACCTTACCAAGGCCTTCAATCTTGTGGATCATCCATTACTTCTGTCTACCCTTTGATGCATGTGTTTCTCGACTCCTGTTGTAAACTGGTATAGGAGCTACTTATCGAACAGGACCCAAACAGTAAAATTCAACTCTGCTATATCAGACAGTACTACTATCAACATTAGCATTCCACAAGGGTCAATCCTGGGTCCACTCTTTTTCTCATTGTTCATAAACAATGTTCCTGATGTCCTACAAAACTGCTCTTCTCTTTTATATGCAGACGATCTTGTCATCTACACCAGCTCAGCCTCAATTGATAACCTGAATTCATCCCTTTCTACTGATTTCAAGAACATTCAAAATTGACTACAGGACAACAAACTAGTACTTAACGCTAAAAAAACAAAAGCTATGCTCCTGTGATCGGCCCCAAAACTCAGAATTAGCACATCGCCCCTAATGATCTATGACCAAGAAGGGTCTAAACTTGAGACTGTCACATCTTTTAACTACCTTGGTGTTATGCTTGATCAATCACTGGATCTAAACCATCACATTCAATCCACATGTAAAACAGTTAATAGTAGACTGGGTGTTACCTACAAGACTAGCTATATGCTAACTCTGTCCACAAAGTTGGCCATTGCCAGAGGGGTATTACTTCCTGCACTAACCTACTGCTCGCCTATCCTTACTGCAGCACATCAAACCTCACTACTAAAATGGGATGTCATGTACAATAATATCTGTCATTACACCTCATCATCTCCTCGACTGAAGCACCACTGCCAGCTCTACAGTGACCTGGGGTGGCTCTCCCTCTCTGCATCTAGGCAATACTATCTTGGCTCCTTGTATGACTCAGTTATCAGGCTTAACACCCCTGCATCCCTTGCAATACTAATTATTCCCTCTACCCCCTCCCATGGGCTATGATCTGCTGACAAAGCACTACTAAATGTTCCTAGATGTCACACTTCCAAGGGTGCTGGTGCATTTAAGCTTACAGCTCTTCTGCTTTGGAATACTCTTCCCCTAGATCTAAAGCAGTCTGCATCTTACTGTCACTTTAAAATTAAATTACGGAGTCATCTATCCCAGTCAGACCCATGCACTAGCTTTGATCCGACTTGATCTCTACTAGGTCCTCCATGTCTTTCTCTTATTACTCTTCAGTTAAAACTCTCCTGTTTTCTTGAGTATTTTTCTCTATATGTTGTTGCATTCTATGTGAGGTGGTCTAAACTAAACAATATGTAATGTGGTTAAGTACTCTGAAATGGCTTGTATTTATGTTCTTCTGATCTGAACTAAATTATACCTATTGCTGTCATGTACAAAGTTGATACCTTAATCTGTTATGTACTTGTGAAATGTCATGTATGTTAAAATGTTTTGTACTCTCCCGGGTCATGCCTGAAAATAGTCATTTTTTGGCTAGTGCACTCACTCAGTTAACAAAAACTAAATAAATAAATAAAGATTCCTTTTTTCAGTATCCTGGGGAGGGTTGTGAGGCTTTTTATCTCATAATAAAGATACTCTTACAGACTATAAAACTAGAAAATGGGCACCAAGAGGTCTAAGATTCAGTAAGTTAATGACAGTTGGAACTGAGAATTTCAGGTTAAAGATGAATGGCTTTCTATTTTAACAGACTTCTCATCAAGACTAGTGGATGTTAGTATCAGAGAAGAACAGTTAAAATATGGTGAAATTAATCATGAGATAAAGGTATGGAATGAACTGGGACTATTTAAAAAGCATCCTTTGTTCTTTGAGCTAACTGAAAAAAATCCAAAAGAAACTTACAAAACATGAAATGGAAATTAAAGAGAAAAAAAGCAGAAGTTACAAGGAGATGAGAAAGATTATGCTGAAAATCAAATCTTTGATTAGTCCAAACATGAATCATAATACAGATCAAAAAGCAGAAGTAAACATAGAAGTCAATCAAGGACTTCTGGTGACGTCATCAGCATGGCTAGCAGCTAGACTTGGATGCTTCCAGTAAACCGGCACTACAAAACCCAGAAAACAGGTCTAAATCACACAAAACTCTACTAGACTGTTGGCTACATCAGGGTACAGCAAGCTACTCACCCCAGCATGGTTCAAAACCATCAGCTTAGCATAGACAGCTCCGACAGCATGATTGTGGCGAGGCCTACTACTACTGAATCTGGCACGACCGTGGCCTTGGCTGCTATTCAAGCACTGCTGCAAGAACTGAGAGCATTTCATGATGAAAATCAGCAGTCTCTTGAAGATAGTAAAGTGGATCTGCAGAAAACTGAGTGGCGGGTGGAACCACTTGAACAGAGGTTTTCTAATGTGAAAGATATGGAATCCAGGACACAGACTGCATCTCCTAAACACACAAGCATGACTAAAAGCTGAATGTGTTGACCTTGAAGGTAGAGCGAGGTGCAAGAACATAACAGTTTGAGGCTTAATGGAGGGTTTGTAGTCAGTTAATATGACAGAATACACAGAGACAGTGTTAAGAAAATCCCTCAATTTACTATGAAGCATGGAGGTTCAGGTTGTGCTTCCCTCTAGTGAAGGTAAAAACTTGGTCTTGGGTCATCCAAATTAATGAATCAATGTATGGAACTATCCAGTGGATGAACACCACATAAATATCTACATTTAATAGTCTTTAAAAATTAGCTCCACACCTTTCAAACAGCAACAGTTTGTGGCACCACCATTTCATCAGGCCACAGTGTCATGAAGCTTCTAGCTGTGTTTATATTTATTTTGAAGAAAAATCCATTTCCCGTACAGTGCTTTAGATTTCATCACAAGCTTTCTTGCAAGATAAAAGACTTTACCCTATGGATTGGCTCCATTCCTCTACTTTTTTTATCTTTAAACAGGGTAGGTAACACCCTTTTAATAACTCCTAATAGCTGTAGGAGTCGGCTGGCTGGCACTTTTCCCCAGGACTTCAGAAAACTTAAAAGAGTGTTATTTACTGTTTAAAAGACCAAACAAAGTAAAGAGATGGAGCTAACCAGTGAGGTAAAGCCTTTTACCTAGCAAGAGATGGATTTTTCTTCAAAATAAACATAAACAAAGCTAGCAGATTTATTTATTTATTTATTTATTTATTATAACATCAGTTTAAAAACCTTTGAGCCAGAGGCTCATTTACAAAGGTACCTCGTCGAAGGCAGACACAACATACATACATGAGGTAATCCAAAATAATGTACAGTAAAAAAGACAAGGCAAGTAGCAGGCAGAGGTGAGACAGTCAGCAACAGAAATTAACAATAGGCAAATGTCACAATTGCAGGCGAATGAGTAACCAAAACACCATTGTCAGTTTAAACATTTTTTTTTTTTTTTTTATCACGGGGCAGACAGCAGGGGGGTCAGGGGCAGTGGCAGGAGTGTGAGGCAGGCAAGTGGTTTTTAGATAGTTTTGAAGCTGGCGAGTGAGGGGCATTTGAGATACCAGCAGGTGAGGAGTTGTACAGGAGGGGCTCTAGAAGAACGCCCTTTGGCCCTGGGAGGTCCGTACCCTAGGGATGACTAGTGCAGTTTTGCTGGAAGCGGGTGTGGACAGTGGGGTGGAGCAGCAGATAGAGTTGGCAAGGCCAGGTGGGGATAGACCATGGAGGGCTTTGAAGGTAACAGCAGGTTAAGAACTGGAGGCTAGCTCATCGAGGTTGAGTAGGGAAGCCAAGGAGTACAATTGACAAGTATGGGTGAGTCTAGGGGCACTGATGACAAGTCTACAAGCTTTGTTAGCGTAAGATGAACCTTTTGAAGGGCTGTCTGGGCGCTTACAACAGGGAGGCCGAGTCAACTAGCGAAAGCACGAAGAGGTTACTGCCAAGCAAGAGAGTTAGTGGGGAGGCATTTTTGTGCCGGTAGAGGATACCAAGCAGCATTGGAGGCTGAGGTCAGTGCAGAGATATGGTTATGAAAGGAGAGGGAAGAGTCGAAGATTAAGCCAAGTATTTATAAGAATGCACAAGTTCCAAGGGTGATCCTGAGCGGAGAGAACAGAGAGAGGGAAGTTACTAGACTTATTTTGGGGGTGGGCAAAAAGCATAGATTTAGTTTTCTTCAGGTTGATGACAAGACGGTGGTCAGAGAACCAACTTTCAGCTGAGGTGAAGGCACGCTGTCGGGAGTTTTGGAGTAAGGCGGGGTTACTGCCAGAGGCAAAGAGCACAGCGTCATCTGCGTAGAGAAGGATTTTACCAGCGCAAGCTTTGGGCAGGTTGTTCAGAAAGAGAGAGAAGAGTAAAGGCCCAAGAATAGAGCCCTGGGGAACACCAGAGCGAATTTGGCAGGTAGGGGATAGGGTACCACCAACCCGCACACATTGGGAGCGGTTGTACAAGTAGCTTGCGCACCAGGAGACAGGAACCAGAGGCAAAGCCCACACTGGCAAGGGTGGCTAATAGTAGAGGGTGAGAGACGGTATCAAAGGCTTTCGATAGGTCTATAAATACCGCACCAGCGAGGGCGCTGGCATCAAGTGACTTATGGAGGAAGTTAGCAAACTCCAGGAGAGCAGTATTGGTGCTATGGCCAGTTCTGAAACCATGCTGTTCAGGACAAAGGACCTCATATTTTGTAAGGTAAAGGGAGATTTGACTGGAAACTATTTTCTCCAAAGCTTTGGGGGGGGGGGAGGATAGAGATTGGTCAGTAGTTACCTGCAGTGATCTGTCACCACCTTTGTGAAGAGGGTAACAGTAGCAACCCTCCAGATGCATGGGAAGTGCCCAAGGCAGAGGGATTTATTAAAGAGGCAAGTGATGGGAGATGACCTGATCCAGGACCTGGCGTAGGAGACAGGGATCAAGGAGTCATTGCTGATTGAGTTGCATTTAGGGCTTTTTGTAAATAGGGCCTAACCTCATGGGTGGACACAGTCGAAGGTAGAAAGGGGTGGGGATGAGAGGAGCAGACAAGGGGAAGGGGATTGAAGAAGTTGCAGGAGCACTGCACTAAGGTCAGTGAAGGCGTTGTTGAGGTGAGTAGCAATGAGTGCAGGGTCAGTGCAGGAAGACCCATCAATGTTAAGATGTGCAGGGGGTGGCGTGAGCCACCATTAAGCTGCTTGATATTATCCCAGAAGGATCTAGGGTTCCCCAGGAGGAGGTAAGAGTAGAGTTGTAATAATCTGACTTAGCTGCGGACAGCCCACGTACATTTATTCCGGGCAGCTCGTAGGCCAGTCTGTCAGCAGGGCGGCCAGTTTCAATGGCCAGGTACCACAGGTTGTCACGCTGCTTGAGAAGTGAGCGTAAGGTAGGGGTAATCCAGGGGGTGTACCTTAATTTAGATCTAAATGGGGTGAATGGGGCGTATGTGTCACAGGCAAGGTTAAAGGTATGGACAAAGAAGGCTAGCGCCTTGTCAATATCAGGGGTATTTAGTAGCGGGGACCAATCGGTGCCAGCTAGGTGGCGTTTAAGTCTTTTTAGCCCACAGGGTCTAAACCCGGCGGCCGGTGGTGAAAACAGGGGCTTAGGCAGGGAGGTTGACCAGAAGAAAAGAACTGGGGAGTGGTCACTAAGGCAGTCTGGGAGGATTTGAACGTTGTGGACGCGGTTGGGCCTGTTAGTGAGAACCACATCCAGAAGAGTGCTTGTTCCCGTGCTAGGATTTAACCTGGTGGGTTGTGAGACTAGCTGAGTCAGGTCAATGGCAGCGAATGCCTCACGGGAGGTAGACTCCTTAGGAGATAGCCAGTTGATATTTAGATCACCTACCAGGATTTGGTCAGAGACAATTGTAACACTGTGGCCTGATAAAGTGGTGATGACTATGAAAAGTTGCCATTTGAAAGGTGTGGAGCTAATTATTAAAGTCTGTTAACTGAAGATATTGCGGTGTTCATCCACCGGATATTTTCATGCATTAATCCCTCAATTTACCTCCGGACTTCCCTTTACAAGTAGAGAGCCTCTTTATCCCACTGCCAAACCGAGGTTAGTGGTCCCTCAATTCCAGAGCTTCAGGGTGAAGCAGGAAATCATTAATAGGGCACAGAAGCAGAAGCAGATCATTTATAAGAATTTATTTTGCAGTCACTTATCTAGAGATAACACTACTTCTGCTGACCTGGATTAACGCCATAATGAACTGATATCACCCCTTGGACTGGATTTCAGACCTTTTTAATTGGTACTATGACAGGGATCGGGGGGGGGGGTCCAGCTCTAGGAAGATTCCTGCTTCTGCTGTTGCACACTTCATGGACTGATAAATGATGTTGTCTTAATTCTGGTGGGTTGCTGGTGGCTGTCTGCCCGAATCAGATGAATGATGCAGGGTGCATCTTTTCACCTTGCACCCTCAGTCAGCACACTCACTAACTGGTGTTAGTCTTGATTGGGACCATAGCTGATTTTTCCCTGAAAGAGCTCAGAGTAACTGACTTCTCAGTATGAATGTAGCATGGAGTGGATTGCACTGCGCCAGGGGGGATGGGGGCTACTGTCTAGGGCCTGTTGGAGGATCAGATAGAGCTCCTAAACCTTAACCTGCGCACTAAGGAATTTTTTTTTGTTTACTCCCCTCTTCCTCGCGACCCCCCTTCTCTTCAGGAGACACCCTATGGCCTTTTCAGCCCTCGCTCACCTACCTGGTGACCAGTGCAGTCCATCCTCCATGGAGCCGTGGTTATCCCCCCTAGGCGGGGTACGGGGTGGGGGCCCATGCACCCCGAGACATCTTTCTTTCGTCGGGATGCTGTCTCTGGGCAGGTAGGGACATTGAGGGTCGGGGCCTGGTGCTCCATCTACCAGGAGGCCGCGAGGTGTTTTTCCGGTATTCTCTCGTGATGTGCCGTGTCACCTGACGTCAAGGCGCTAAGCGACGACGTCTGGCACATCGCCCCCCTGTTAGGCATCGGTCTTATTATACCTCGGGTCTCCACCTGAGGTCAGACAAGAGCCGAGCTGTGGTTTCCCCCTCCCTCCGGAGAGGACGAGCAGTCCCTGGGACGCTCAAGCCCTCTCCCCCCGGCCAGCCCTCCAGCTTCCCAGGCTCATTCCCGAACCTGGGTCGCTGGCATCGCAAGCGGAAATCCAACTGCTGTGCCAGTGGGCTGGCTGCTTACTAAGGTATTTTGCTGCAAAAATGTATAACTCACCATCCTTCTGCAAAAAAACTGGTGGTTCCTGTCAACTCTCTAATTTGTCCTTGCCATGGTTCAGTAATCTGCGAATAAATGGAAGTGCATCGATGGGGGGGGCAGCTCCTTCCTCATTTTCACTTTAAATCATAATGAGAAAAAACATTCTCTGGGGGTGCCACCAGGTACCTTTTCCCCTATGCCTACTTTATGCTGAAGCTGTGGCAGGGACCTCCCTCTCTTCCCGTCTGAAGCATGAGTTTTGTGGGTGGAGCATGAAATTCATGGGCAAAAGTTTGCACTCCACAGCAAAATCGACGATTGCTCTGCGAATTCCGTGAAATCTGTGAATTATCTCACAGAGCGAATTTTGCAGACTTTGCACAACTCTACCCCTGAGGCCCAAGCCCTGTCATTTATTACTGTGATATAGTGAACTACACTGACTGTCTCTGCAGCATAGTGAAAGCCTTTTACGACTGTATCACACTGTTTGTGTTAGGGGCTTCTGAGGCCTGAGGTCTCTCATTTACTATTGTGGCATAGTCTCTGCAGCATAGTGAAATCCTTTTACTGCTGTAATACACTGTTTATGAGGTGTCCCCCAAGGTCTGAGCCCTGTCATTTATCACTGTGACATAGTCAGCAACACTGTCAGTCTCTGCAGCACAGTGAAATCCTGTGATAGCAGCATTACACTGTTTGTGAGGTGTGCCCCACCAAGACCCAGTCCTGTCATTTATTATTGTGACATAGTCATCTAAACTGTCTGGCTCTGCAGCATAGAGAAAGCCTTTTACAGCTGTATTACACTGTTTGTGTTAGCTGCCCATAATGCCCAAGCCCTGTCATTTATTACTGTGATGTAGTCAACTGCACTGTCTGTCTCTGCAGCATAGCGAAATCCTTTTATTGCAGTATTAGACTGTTTGTGAGGTGCCCCGCTCCAAGGCCTGAGCCCTGTCATTTTTTATTTTGACATAGACAGCTACGCTGTCTGTCTGTGCAGCATAGTGAAAGCCTTTTATGACTGTATCACACTGTTTGTGTTAGGTGCCCCAGAGGCCCGAGGCCTGTCATTTATTACTGTGACATGGTCAGATACACTGTCTGTCTCTGCAGTGCAGTGAAATCCTTTTACAGCAGTATTACACTGTTTGTGTGGTGCCCATCCTCTCAGGGCCTGAACCCAGTCATTTATTACTGTGACATAATAATCTACACTGTCTGTCTCTGCAGCATAGTGAAAGCCTTTTACAGCTGTATTACAGTGTTTGTGTTTGGTGCCCCTGAGGCCCAAGCCCTGTCACTTATTACTGTGACATAGCCAGCTACACTGTGTCTCTGCAGAATGGTGAAATCCTTTTACGGCTATATTACACTGTTTGTTGGGTACCCCGATGCCTGAGCCCTCTCATTTATTACTGTGCTATAGTCAGTGACACTGTTTGTCTCTGCAGCATAGTGAAAGTCTTTTTTGGCTGTATTACACAGTTTGCTAGGTGCTCCTGAGGCCTGAACCCTGTCATTATTACTGTGACATAGTTAGCTACACTGTCTGTCCAGCAGTTAGTGAAACAATATCCTTTCTGGATCCTGTGTCTGCTATGTTTTGTACTTCCCAGTCTAAGTCTATTAAAAGGAAGCACACTGCTGTCACATGTGCTACTGTTAATGATATGGACAATATGAACCATAGCACTAACTGGGAACATAGCAACAATAATAATAACATCACCTGGAATAGCAGTAAATCTCCTGAACAAAGAAAGCTTGTTAGCAGTGAAATGATAGTAGAATTTTGGAAAGAACTGACTGAAAGCACCCATAAAGGCACTGAACATTTTGCCACAAGTGCCAGAATATTTCCAGCTGCTGAAGCAACATGCAAGGAGGCATTTTCCTCAAATATAAGCTCAGATGCTGAGGTAGCGAATGCTGATAGAGATGGCAGTGGTGACAGTGGGGCCTTGAAATGGGACAGCCTAGGCTATGTCCCACATAATGATGATGGCATTTCCAGTTCTTCTGAATTTTGTGGTGATGAGGCTGGTAGTTTTGATGAGGGGGTAGGAGAGGATGCTGCTGTAAGGCATGAGAGGCAAGTGCATAAAAAAAATCATATGCTAAACGTAAGAAAAAGAAGATGGGTATGAATGAGAACAATTTACAGTATCTCAACAAGGAAATGGTAGTGTAGGGTTTCCTCCAGGTTCCTTGACTGTACAAGGAATAGTGCCAGGCACTAAGGCATAAAGCAAAACATGTATAACTTTAGTGTGGAATTTATTTTATGTTGATCTTGCAGACAACTCTTGAGCTGTATGCAGTCTGTGCAAAAAGTACATCAGTCATGGCAAAGGGGTGCATTTTGGAACATCAGTAATGATGTGACATGCAAAGACAAAACTCCCAATTGAGTGGGGTGGGGTGAGGAGCAGTGTGGTTGGTAGGGGCAGTAGTGGAGGTGGTGGTGGCAACGACCACAGTGACAATGAACTGGAAGCAGAACCGGCACCATGGTGCATATAAACATTCTTGCCAACAGTTTTAAAAGCATCAGCAATACAGAGAAAAGGGACAAACACCAGATTCTCATTACGCTATGCTCCAAAGTAATTGTGAGGTTTTTGACTGTAATGATAAAGCATGGCAACATTGGCGAGACTGAGATTATCAACAATCACAGAGCCAGGAAAATTGTTGTTAATCTCACTGGTAGACTGAACAAGTGTGAAGATATCAGCCTCAGATATGATGTTCAACTGAGAGATCTGGAGAAATGGCAGAACAACTTGCTGCCATCTCGTCAGTTTGGGTACATAATACTGACCACCTCAGCTGGCATCATGGACCATGAAGAAGCCAAACAAAAACACACAGGAGGCAAGATCCAGTGATTCTTTCTCTAAGCACGCAAAGACAGGCATGCAAATAAAAATATACAAATGGAAGCTGAAAGTGACACTGAATCACTTGTTGTGTCCTAGCATTCTTCCCAGGCAAACACAGATTGTTTTCTGACACCATCAAGTACCAATCCCAAAGTAGTACTCCACGTGAAAAAGGAGTGAAAAACACATTCCCCCCAAAATTTAAAATATCTCTTCAACTATCATTAAAAGAAAAGGTTGCGAGGATATCAAAATTTACCTGTAAGCAGCCAACATGCCAGCTGTTAAATAGTGCCATTGCGGAGCTGTTGATCGATTGTTAGCTCCCTTTTGCTTTTGTTGCCCAAAAAGGTTTCCTTAAGTTCATGAACCAGCTTGAACCACGGCATACCATTCCCTGTCAAACATATTTCTTGAAAAAGGCAATTCTACACTTGTATGACTTGGTATGTGCTGAAATCATTAAGCAGTTCAAACTCTATGGACCAGCAACCAAACAATTGACTACATGACTGTTACATCTCATTGCGAAAGTTTTCAATCAGAAAGTAATAATAATCCCTGATCTATTATAAGTAGTAGGAAGCAAGCTGTGTTATGTGTCACCATTTTTGAGGAAAACCACACTGTTGTGAATACTTTGCAGGAGCTGCAAAAACAATTCCAGAAATGGCTTCCTCCATATTCTTTATCTCCAGGGTTCATTGTGTCAGATAATGGTGCCAACATAGTCAAAACTGCTAGATATGACAACTACGAGCACATACCTTGTTTTACACATTGTTTAAATCTTCTCACTCATAATTTCTTAAATGGAAACAGAAATATTGAAAACCTGTTAGGTCTTGCTAGGAAAATATGTAAGCATTTCAACCACTCTGAAAGCACAAAAAATCCTGAAAGGGCTGCAGAGGTCAAACAACTTACCACTTCATACATTAAAGCAGAAAGTTCAATCCACTGGAACTCAACATTTTACATGTTGGAAAGGCTTCTGGAACAGAAGAAAGCTGTTGTACATGACTACACAATGCATAATCAAATTGGTGAAGTAGACACAAAGCTCAGTTACAGCAGTTGGAGTCTACGTGAATCTTTGGTCACCTTATTTGAGCCATTTGAGGTTACCACACATGATGTCAGTGCAGACATTGCAACTCTGAGTCAAATTATTTCTCAAATAAGATTTCTTCACATTTTCCTTGATGACATAAAGAAGGACTTTCAGTCAAAAGAAGGAACCACTGCTGTTATGCTGGCAGATGACTTGAGTCTCAGACTGTCAACTAATCAGAGAATAAATGCCATGTTTAAGAATGACACCTAAGTGTTGGCTGTGTTGTGAGATCCCTTCTTCACCACTGTCACCATGCCAGTCACATGTGTCACAGTACTCTTAGTTTTGTCAGTCATCAGCTTATTATGTATGATGCCCACCATGGGTATAATTTTTTGAAACAGCAACACCCTCACTCAGATCAGCTGCACCTCTCATACCTGCCTCAGCAATGCCTGCCATGAGTACAATTTTTGGGCACAGCAGTTGGCTCAATCAGAGCAGCTGCATCTCTCATACCTATCTCAGCAATGCCTGTCATGGATATAATTTTTTAAAACAGCAGCACGCTCATTCAGAGCAGATGCACCTCTCACATCTGCCTCATCAATGCCCGCCATGTGTATAATTTTGGGAAACAATAACAGTCTTGGTCAGAGCAGCTGCACCTCTCGTACCTACCTCAGCAATGCCTGCCATAGGTATGCACTTTCTGAAACAGCAGCAGGCTCATTCAGAGCAGCTGCACCTCTCGCATCTGCCTCATTAATGCCCACCATGAGTATAACCTTTTGGAAGCAAAAACAGCCTGCTGCTGTTTCCAAAAGGTTATACCCATGCAGCAAGCTCAATCAGAGCAGATGTGCCTCTCGTACCTGCCTCAGCAATGCCCGCCATGGGTATAACTTTTTGGAAACAGAAGCAGACTCAATCAGA
Source organism: Neoceratodus forsteri (assembly GCA_016271365.2). Lineage (NCBI taxonomy): Eukaryota > Metazoa > Chordata > Ceratodontiformes > Ceratodontidae > Neoceratodus > Neoceratodus forsteri. Next base: position 1,878,276,841 of record CM057456.1, read on the forward strand.
GCACCTGCACCTCTTGTACCTACCTCAGCAATACCCGCCATGGGTATAATTTTTGAAAACAGCAGGCTCAATCAGAGCAGCTGCGCCTCTCGTACCTGCCTCAGCAATGCCCGCCATAGGTATAACTTTTTGGAAACAGAAGCAGACTCAATCAGAGCACCTGCACCTCTTGTACCTACCTCAGCAATGCCCACCATGGGTATAATTTTTGAAAACAGTAGCAGGCTCAATCAGAGCAGCTGCGCCTCTCGTACCTGTCTCAGCAATGCCTGCCATGGGTATAATTTTTGAAACTCTAACAAACAGTGTGGTACAGCTGTAAAAAGATATTGTTTCATTAACTACTGCAGAGAGAGGCAGTGTAGCCGACTATGTCACAGTAATAAATGACAGGGCTCGGGGCACCTAACAAACAGTGTAATAGTATGCAGCCTACCATCAAAAACAGTCTTTCACATTTTTATGTTTGCTTGCGCGCAGCGCAAGAAACATATTGTGGCAGCTTGGTGCCGAAGCAGGTTTTGGAGGTGCAGCACTGTTGAGGCCAATACCTGCATGGCATTTTGGAGTGTGTGTGATGTCCACCAATAATGGGGGACATAGCCGGTGACAGTAGTTTGGAACGTTGCCACCAACTTCTGAAAAAATAGCTGCTGCAATCAGGGGCTGCCTCATCATTGCAGCGTCAGCCATTTGCTGCAATGAGGGAGCAACCCGTCATTGCAGGGTAGGATGTTCACACACTGATATTCTTTGTGAACATGGCAGCAGTTTGCCACCTGTTCACAAACAATATTAACCCCCCCCGCCGAGAGGGTGCCCAATCCCCTGCAGCATGTGGCCCCCAACACGTTTGTTTGCTGACAGGGGCCCCAATCCCTGTTGGCAGCAGTGGCCCAGATGTATATTGCCAACAGGGGAGCCCACTCCCCATTGGTAGTATGTAATGCCCCCCGCTTGTCTTGTCTGATGATGGGGTGCCCAATCCCAGTCGGCATAACGTACCCCCCTTGTTGTGTGCCGATGGGGGTGCCCAATCCTCCATCAGCTACAGTGGCCCCACAAAAAAAGACTCAGTTGGCATGCTAGGCGCCCACCCCAGCATGCCACATTGCCCTGTAAATAAAAAAACATCCCACAATGTCTTTTTTTTTTATCTGTAATGAAGAAAACGGTCCCCTGGAGCTCTCCTAGCCCCTCCCACAACCCGCACAGCCACTGTGCACCTATCTTCCCACCCCCCTCACCCCATGCCCACCTCTGGGCTTCGGCCATGATCTTGATGGACCGGCAACATGTCTGCACTCTTCAAAGCTGACAGCGAACTGAGGAAATGCTGGTAAGCTGTATAATGGAATAAATAGGTGTTTTTTTCAACTTTGCGGCATATCTCAGGCATTTTTTTGAATTTTGCCACCAAATTTTCAACATGGGCTTTTTGGGACCCCTCTTCATGAATTCTATCACTGTCGTGGCATTAAGCGGCCCCAAAAGGTGATTTTGCGGTCACTGCATGGAATCGCCTTGCAGGAAAGATTAATAAAATGACAGTGCCAGTGTTCATGAGGTGGGCTCTCAAAAAGCCTATGTTGCAAAGTGAAAGTGGGCATCCCAAAATGACTGTTTCATGGCGTATTGCGCAGTTGCTAAGCACCCTCGTAACTTTGTGAATTTGCAATATTTTCACCCCAGATTTTCAACAGTGGCATTTTTTCAGACCTCCTTGTGAACAGTATAGCTGTCATTTTTCCCACCCTGGACGAAATGTGTTTTCGCACTTGCGACACGGAATAGCATGGTCGGTGTGAGAAATCAGTGTTCTGCATAGATTAAAAAACTGACAGTGGGACTGTTCATGAGCAGAGGTCCTAAAATGCCTATGTTGAAAATTTGGTGACGATACTCCATAAAATGACTGTGTTACGAGCATGCGTTGTGCTGTTCCTACGCACGCTTGTAAGGTCATGAATTTTCAATATTTTCACTCCAGATTTTCAACATTGCCATTTTACCACACCTACTTATGAGCAGTATAGCTGTCATTTTTCACATTTTGCCCAAAATGTGTTTCCATGCATGTAGCGCACAATGGCGTAGTCGGTGCGCAAAATCAATGTTCGGGACAGATTAAGAAAGTCACAGTGACACTGGTCATGAGCAGAAGTGTTAAAATGGCTATGTTAACAATTTGGTGGAAAAATTCCCCAAAATGACTGTTTTATGAGCATGTGTTGCGCTGTTCCTACGCACGCTAGTACATTCATGAATTTTCACTATTTTCACTCCAGATTTTCAACATTACCATTTTACCACACCTCCTTATGAGCAGTACAGCTGTCATTTTTCACATCTCACCCAAAATGTGTTTCCGTGCACGTAGCGCACAACTGAGCAATTGGTGTGCGAAATCAATGTTCAGGACAGATTAAGAAAATCACAGTGACATTGTTCATGAGCAGAGGTGTTACAATGGCTATGTTAAAAATTTGGTGAAAAAGTCCATAAAATGACTGTTATGAGCAACCGTTGCGCAGTTTCCATGCACCCTCATAAGTTCATGGATTTCTAATATTTTCAGTCCAGATTTTCACCACTGGCATTTTTCCCCACTTCCTTATGAAAAGTACAGCTGTCATTTTTCACACCATGGCCGAAATGTGTTTTCGCACTTCCAGCGCAGAAATGCGTGGTCGCTGTGGGAAATCACTGTTTGGGACAGATTAAGAAAATCACAGTGACACTGTTCATGAGCGGAGGTTCCAAAATGCCTGTGCTGACAATCTGCTGTAAAACATCCCCAAACTAATTACATTATGGGTGTGCGTTGCCCAGTTTCTACACACGCTCGTGACTTCACCAGTTTTTTTAATATTTTCACTGCAGATTTTCAACATTGCCATTTTTTCCACCTCCCCATGAACAGTACAGCTGTCATTTTTCACATCCTGTTCAAAATGTGTTTTCACACCTGTGGTGTCAAATGGCGTAGTCACTGTGCAACATCAGCTTTCAGCTAACGAACTGATATTGCCACTGTTCATAAGGTGGGGATCACAAAAATACCCATGTTGAAAATTTGGAGTGAAAATGTCAATGAACACCTGAGACGTTAGGGTTTCTGACCATAACACCCCACCCTATAGAGATTGACTGGCATCAGGTGTGTGAATTGGGATTCTCGCCTGTAATGCTCATACCATTCCACATCTTGCAGTCAGTGAGAGGCATCGAGGTGTGCCTTGGACTCATTGGCCCCAAAGTTCACCTCATTCTCCTGTACAGCATCCATCTCACTGTATTTCCTGATGGAATGGGGTGAGCATAAGGGCCAAAGACCCCAAGGCACACCGTGACACTTGTCGGTGTCTGCAGGGTAGGGTGTGGTGAAATGGCATGGCCGTTATGCCTGATGACCCAAACGCACACCCCAATGCCTGTCAGTCTCTGCAGGGTGGTGGCAGGGTTGGCTTCAGTTCAATACTTCACTGCCATTCCTATTATGCAGTTCTCTAGCTCCTACACTACCAATGGCAATGCCAGCAAGCAAACATTCAGCATTGACAAATGCTTGTTGTTATGGTCAGGGTAGGGTAATATGGTAGTAGAATAGGGTAGTAACTACCTGAACTGAACTAACTACCCATTGTTCATTAGGGTATTTTTAGGGCAATTTAGTGGTAATTTAGAGATACTTGTGGGTAGTATTTAGGGTAGGGTATTTCACTACCAGGCCATGCCTATTTACAACAATAATTAGTAGAGGTTAGAACAGCACACATTCTGGGGATAGTGCAACATGGAAAGAGATTAAGTCATTCATATGTTAATGTTAGTCCACACACTGCAAGATGGCTCTTGTATGTGGTGAGGCAGATCTGGCTAACGCTGAACTCTTCACCTGTTTGTATTTTTAACTGTGTGCTGCTGTAGGCATTTATTTTTTGTGGGGAAAGGCTATAGAGGCTGTTGGGGATTGTAGTTCTACACTGTGAACAGAACTACAGCACTTCCTGGTTCATGAGGAGGATACATGAAGATTAGACTCCCTAAACAGTGACTAGAATTTGTAGCCAGTAATGATACTGTCTCCACAAAGTGCTGTTTAGAGCATATTTATTGTTTTAAAGTGTTAGAATTGCCCCGCTGGGACCAAGCACTTTTTAGATTGGTCACATGACCTGCGCTACTCTTCTGGGTCTTGGGGGGATAAATAGTGAGCCCGAGTGAGCGGGGTGTGTGCAAAGATGCACGCTAAGACACGTTCAGTGTGTCTGCATGTGTCGGCAGTGTCAGCAGAGGAAAAGAGGAAAGAGGCAGGTAACTTTGCCTTCTATAATCAAATGTGGCATAAAGGTTATCTTATCATTCTCATTGATTACTAGTGGTCCACTCTGGTATAGAAAGATCATATGATGGATACCAACATAGTGAAGCTGGAAGGGGATTTGCTTGGCTTAAGATGCATTCAGTGCAGGAAGTTCAGTACTGAAATTGCTAACCAAGTGCTTATATATACTTGTGAGGAATGTAAATTAATTAAAGAATTACAAAGTAGAATACTGGAAGTAGAAATACAGCTTATTACAGTGCAGCAGAATCTGCTTTTACACGAATATGAAACAGGAAGCCATAATGCAACAGGTCATAATGAAAACAGTAGTAGGGAGAACAAAAAGCAGGTCAGAGAACAGACCAATAATGAATCATGGGATACAGAGCAAAGAAAGTACAAAAAGAGGAGAAGGAGAGCAATATGGTTTGGTTAGAAACACACAATAGCTTTGAACCGCTAATAATGTTGGATGCGGACAACTATGATAACAGTAAGAGTGGGGCAAATGAAGACTCTGGGGAAGTAAATAACATTATAATCAGTGATCAACAGCCTGAGACCGTTGTAGAACCAAGTAATGAAGATGTACATGAAACTGGTTCACAAGAAATGAGGGCCCAAGTGCAAGCTGTGTAATTACCTCAACCTCTCATGTAGGGGGAGGATGCTCGAACAATAAAGACATTATGGTTTCAAGATTAAATAGTAGCAAGGAACACCTGAATGTAAACACTAGGGAAATTAGCATGGATACAACATCCTCTTCTTTGAATGATCAACCTATGCAACACAGTACAAATAACATATACAAAACAGTATATGTGTTAAGGGATTCCATGGTAAAGTAAATGGATAATAGAAACATAGAAACATAGAATTTGATGGCAGATAAGGACCGCTTGGCCCACCTAGTCTGCCCATTTTCCTACCTAACAGATAAGCTGCAGATCCTAGTTAACCAACAGCTTACTTCCTCCTACCCCCCACTAGGACTGCCTTATGCATGTCCCATGCATTCTTGAAGTCCCCCACTGTTCTTGACCCCACAACCTCCTCAGGGAGGCTGTTCCATGCATCCACAACCCTCTCAGTGAAAAAATACTTCCTCACATTACCTCTGAGCCGTCCCCCTTCTATCTTCAAATTGTGCCCCCTTGTTCTTGCACATCTCTTTTTCTGGAAGATGCTACCCTCTTGGACTTTGTTAATTCCCTTGAGGTACTTGAAAGTTTCTATCATGTCCCCTCTCTCCCTTCTTTCCTCAAGGGTATACATATTAAGCTCCTTTAGTCTTTCTTCGTATGTCTTCTGGTGCAGACCCTGCACCATTTTGTTACCCTCCTCTGGACAGCCTCCACTCTGTCTATGTCTTCTGCGGAGATGGGGTCTCCAGAACTGCACACAAGTACTCAGATGAGGGTCTCACCAACTGTCTGTACAGAGGGATAACAACTTCCTGTTTTCTACTATTGATGCCTCTTCCTATGCATCCCAGTATCCCCAGCCTTCCTTACTGCCTTCTCATTGCTTGCCCACCTTTAGGTCATCTGATATAATTACCCCAGGTCCCTTTCTATTTTTACTGTTGTCAGTATCTCACCCCCCATTGTACGCTTCCCTGGGTTTTGTTCCCATGTGCATTACCTTGCACTTCTTTGCATTGAATCTGAGCTGCCATACATTTGACCATTCCTCCAACCTTGCCAAGTCCCTTCTCATCCTTTCCACTCCATCTTGTGTATCAACCCTGTTGCAGATCTTTGTGTCATCTGCAAAGAGACATACTTTTCCTTCCAGTTCCTCTGCAATGTCACTTATAAAGACATTAAAAAGGACTGGTCCCAGTACTGAACCCTGCGGTACCCCGCTAGTAACCCTCCTTTCGTCACTGTGTACTCCATTTACTACTACCCTTTGAGTCCTGTTGTCTAGCCAATTTTTTATCCAGGCTACCACCTTGGGACCCACTCCAAGGCTGGCTATCTTGTGTATTAATCTTTTGTGTGGGACTGTATCAAATGCCTTGATAAAATCTAGGTAGGCCATATCCACAGCCCCTCCCTGGTCTACTACTTTGGTAACCCAGTCAAAGAAATCTATTAGATTCGTCTGACACGACCTTGCCATCGTGAATCCATGCTGCCTTGGGTCCTGTGCCCCACTAGCCTCTAGGTACTCAACAATTCTTTCCTTCAGAAGTGATTCCATCATTTTCCCTACCACTGAGGTCAAACTAACTGGTCTGTAGTTTCCTGCCTCTGTCCTGCTCCCACTTTTGTGAAGAGGAATCACATCTGCCCTCCTCCAGTCCTCGGGTACCACCCCATCCTCCCATGATTTGTTAAACAGAGTAGTCAGCGGTGTCACTAGTTCTACCCTTAGTTCTTTTAGAATTCTTGAGTGAACCCCATCAGGCCCCATTGCTTTGTCCACCTTCAATTTTATTAGTTCTTTCAGAACCCTTTCTTCTGTAAATGGACTGTTATCGACCCCCATCTTCAGATATACATCAAGTGGGAACAAAGAGTATGTAACCACTAGTTATTTTTCAGGGGCCAAGATAGGTGACGTTACAGATATGCTAAAGAACATCATTAAGGAGAGGGATGGCAATGCTATGGTAATCCTGCATGTGGGTGTGAACAACATCAGGAGCCAGGGTACAGAAGAAATAAAGAATGAATATAGAAAAAGCTGGGAAGAAGTAAAAAAACTGAACTGCATGGTGTTGTTCTTGGAAATATTACCAGTCCCCAGAGAAAATATTTCCAATAAAAACAAAGTGAAGTTTAACAATTGCTTACGGCTCTGGACACTAAGGAAGGTCTGGGGTGTATAACCCATTGGAAAGAATTTTTGAATGAACCCTTGTTTTTCTGCAAGGATGGTCTCCACCTCAGTGAAAGAGGTAGTAGAAAGCTGGGATTAACACTGAGAAAGTCTGTTGCTAGAGCTTTAAACTAAAGAGTACGGGGAGAGGAGTACGTACCAAAAACACAACAATTTGCTCTAACTTTAAAGATACCAAGGGTCCAGGACTATCTAAAGTATCTACAAAAAAGCTAAAGCATACAGATTTGAAAATGTGGTCTCTAAATGTGAAAAACATAGAAACATAGAAATATAGACTTTGATGGCAGATGAGGACCATTTGGCCCACCTAGTCTGCCCACTTCCCTACCTACTGGATAAGCTGCAGATCCTAGTTAACCAATAGGCTATTTCTTCCTACCCCCCCCCCACAAGAATTGCCTTTTGTCTGTCCCATGCATTCTTGAATTCTCCTGCAGTTTGAACAGCAGAAAAAAATATGAACTAGAGGCAATGTTAATGGTTGAAAGTATTGATATTTGCATGGTCACAGAAATGTGGTGGGAAAGTGGTATCAACTGGAATAAAAACATTGATGGATATACCTTGTTCGAAAGAGACAGAAAGAATAAAAAAGGAGGTGGTGTAGCAATTTATATGAGAAATGGCATCAATGGAGTCTTGTATAATTTGCCAGAGGATTCAGGACTAGAATCCTTATGGATAGCAATTCAGGAACATACTGGGAAAAAAAATTCTATGTTGGAGTATATTACAGGGCCCCCAACACAAATACTGAAATAACTGGGAAAATAGAAAATGAAATTGAGCTTATGGCTCAGAAAGGTGTCATAATAGACTTGGAGGCAATATAGCGCGGTGGTCTAAGGCTCTGAGCTACAAATCTGGTGACATCCAGCAGACAAGACCTGGGTTTGAATGCTTCTACTTGCATAGTGTGTGACCCTGAGCAAGTCACTTAACTTCCTTTTGTCCCCAGGTAGCTCCTGGTTAAACAACTAACAAAACAAAAAAATAATAATAATTTCCAGGGACTTCAACCACCCCGAAATAAACTGGGGTCAAAAATATTTCTCCGGGCTCTGTTAACAACCCGTTCTCAGATATGTTGACCATGGCTTGCCTGAATCAATTAGTTTACAAACTGACATGTGGGGACAATATATTAGATCTCATTATAATGAACAGGACAGATAACATTTCAGATATTAAGAACAGAGAAGAGCTGAGTAATAGTGACCATAGTATAGCAGAATTTGTCATTAGAAAACACACTGCTTATATAGCCAAGGGAAATACTACAGTTAAAAATTATAAGGAGGATGTTGTTTTCTAAACTTAAGCAAGAATCAAAGAAATGAAGGTGTGACTTGCTCTAGATGGAACAAACACACATGAAATGTGGATTATTTTTAAAAACAAATTAAAAACTTTAGAGGATATGTATGTACCGAATAAAAAACTATACAGTACGAATGGCAAAAAGCCTGCTGGGTGTACCACTAAAGTGATGAATTTAATTAAGCAAAAAAAGGCATCCCAAAATTTGAAAGCCATGGGAACACAAAACAGTATAGATAACTATAAGAGGGTACTGAAATTATTTAAAAAGGCCTTAAGGTCTAAACGGAGTAAAATAGAGTTCAGTTCAGCTCATCACAGAGATAACAGCAAGGGTTTCTTTTTGTATGTGAATAATTTCAAAGGGAATAAAAATCAGATAGGACCATTTGTGGTCAGGGGGAAATAAATAAATACCCCAAGTGAAATGGCAGAATTTTTAATAATTATTTTGGTTCAGTTTTTGACAGCAAGGCTAAAATGAAACATACAATAACTGAGAATGTTTGTCAACAATTAGATCTCTATATGACTTTATTAGTAATTAAGGAACTTATTAAAAAATTAAAACCACATAAATCCTCGGGCCCAGACCAGCTCAGTCCAAGGTTAATTAAGGAATTGGGCTATTACATAGCATTGTGGCTGGTTAGGATTTTGAATAACTTTGATACAGGTGAGATACCTTGCAATTGGAGGCAAGCCCTGGTGGTGCCACTTCCCAAAAAGGGGGCACAGGACAGAAACATCCAATTCTAGATCTGTCAGTCTAACCTCTATTATTTGCAAGATAGCTGAAAGTTTTTTAAAAATCAAACTCAAAGAAAATATATCGATTATAGGTCTAGTGGACAAGAAACAGCATGGATTTAAGAAACATGGAGGGTGCACAACAAATCATCCGTGTTTTTATTAAAAAAAAACGCTTAGTGGTAATATTCCTATAGATATCATCTATCTGGACTTCCAAAAAGCCTTTGATAAGGTCCCACACAATATTTTGATAGAAAAAATTGGTTCATTAGGGCTTGATAGTAGAATCATAACTTGGATGAATAGCTGGTTAAGTGAGCGATATCAGAGTTAGAGTGGTAGGTGAGTGTTCAAAACCTATTGAGGTCACTAGTGGAGTCCAGCAGGGGTCGGTGTTAGGGTCTGTTTTGTTTTCCTTATATATCAGTGACTTGCAGGAAAACATTAGAAATACTGTTATAACATTTGATGATTATATCAAACTTGTTGGACCACTTAGTACTGCTGGCCAGCAGCAGGATATGGTGAAAGATCTTAAATCAATTGAAGACTGGGCAGACAGAAACAGAATGCCCTTTAATGTGCAGAAATGTGTTAGTATACACTTGGGGAAAAATAACATCTCGCAGACTTATGTGTTAAATGGGGTAATTTTGAATAAAGTCACTCATGAAAAAGATTGTGATATTATTGTAGATAGCAAATTGAACTTTAACAAACAAAACTCGGGCTGTAGCAAGAGCAAATTTCATGATTAAAAATATCGGGCAGAATTTCATTAATAGATCCATGAGATGTATGTTACCATTATATAAAACATATGTTAGACCCCATCTGGTTTATAGATCCCAGCTGTGGAACCCCTATAAACAGGGAGATATAGGGAACCTGGAGACAATACAAAGGAGATTTACCAAGTCCATAGGCTCTGTAAGAAAATTAAGCTATGAAGAAAGACTGAACAGGACAGGGATTAGAATAACAAAGCTTTCTGAAGGCGCAAAACCTTCCCTAAGTCTCCAAAACTGCCATAGCTACAGAAAACAGGGGAAATTGCCCTGAGTGCTATTCACAAAAACCTTTGCAGCTGCGGAAAAAAAACACTACGGACTGCGGAAAAACGTGCAGCTGCAGACGTTCCTGAGGGAAAAAGGTAATTGATATGTAAGGCATAGCCCCTCAAAGGCTATTCTCAGCCAGGTTTTGTCCGTAGTTGTAGAAAAAATGTTACACACATTGGAGTGAGGTGTAATTCTCCCTCAGCACACTGCAGTAGTGCCCCAGTAATTGAAAACAATTATGGTGGAGGTCAGGCACAGGTAATAGCATCCCAGTGGGTATAACAGTATCTGATGTTACAGCAACAATGGCACACAGTGCCATGATATGGCAACAGACAACAACCACCAGACCCAGTGCAGCCCATGATGGAGCCCCACAGGCAGTAGAGCCTGTCCAGTCTGCAGTGAGTGCTACTCCTATAGACAACAGGAACACCCCAGGAAGGGATGACCAGCAGTGACAGTTAGCCACTGTGGTGCCACGGTAGTGCTGGTACATGTGGTGCTGCAGTTGTCCCAGTTGGAGAACTGGTTTCTGGTCTCTCTGTGTGTGCTTACAGCTACATGCTATGGCAATACTGTGTAAGTCTGCTGCTCCAGCTCATTAGGATCCCTGTTGTTGTGCCTCCTAAGCCACTCCCACAGTTGCAGATCCACAGATGTGGCTGTTCCACACTTGCGCAATATCCACAGCTACTGAATTACTGCACCCGTGGTGTTTTGTGAATTCTGCAGCTGCGCTGGTGTTCTATGTGTATGCCACGCAACTGTGTTTCCGCAGTGCTTCAGGCATTTTTTCCACAGCTACAGGATTTCTGGCTTCCTTTGTGAATCCAGCCCCAGGTTTGTTCTCTCTGGAGCAGAGAAGAGTTAGGGGCAACCTACTGATGTTTTATAAAATGATGGGGGAACAGGAGTAAACTAGGGAGATGAACATTGTGGTATATGACCAATCCGCTGGACTAAGAGGTCACAAAAAAAATAGATTAGATTGGACACAGCTGGATTAAACAGTGAGCATTACTCCTTTTTAAACAGAACAGGAAGAATTTGGAATATACTTCCAGGGGACATTGTGGACAGTAAGAATGTAGATGGCTTTAAAACAGGAATTTATGATTGGCTGATTTGCCAGTGGGACACGGTGGACCCACTGATGTGAGGAGCGGTAGAATGGACAATATGAGCCTTCTTTCACTCTAATCGCAGTATGAATATAACAGCTTGACAATAAAGCTTCCATCCAGACAGACCTAGCTCTGAGACTGCTAAAGCAGAAATACTGCAAAGGGGAAGGGTGAGTGAAAAAATTACTTACCAACAGACTCATAAACCAGCAACAGATGGTCAGGCATCACAGGTAATTTACCTGGAGACTGGCTTGACAGAGAACAGGAGTAGGACTAAAGCAGAGGACTTTATGGCCTATTACAGAACCATGTATACTGGGTTCTCAGATGACACCTCTCAGCTGAGGGAAACCTTCTGGCGGGTCTTAGCCTCTCAACACTGACCCCAGAGCAGCAGCAAATCCTGATGTGGCCATTCTCAGAGGACAAATTAGCCTCCACAATAAAAGCTCTAAAGGCAGGAAAGATCCCAGGTGCTGACAGATACTCTAGCGAATGGTATAAAACCTTTGGGGAAATTTTACAGCCCCCTCTACTGAAGGCCCTAAATGAGGTATTCCAGTCTGGTGTAGTACCCCCTTCTTGGACAGAGGCTAAAATTTAAGTTATCCCTAAAGAAGACAAGGATAGAAGATATTGTGAAGCCTATCAACATATAATGGTTCTAAATGTAGACTAAAAAATCTATACAAACTTACTTGTCAAAAGACTTGAGAAACTCCTCCCCTCCCTGGTAATCCTTGACAAGACTGGGATTGTCCCAGGCAGACAGACTCAGTATAATGTAAAACCATACAACTACACTCTTTCAAGTCTCTTGACCTTGAACCTCTCCTGAGTAACCTTGCCACTTCTGACTGGTCCCCCTTAACCTCCCTCCCCTCGGTTGATAAGGCCCTTGCCAACTTCAAAGAAATCTTTCTTGTAAACTGGAACACCTTTGCCCCACTCAAACAAACCAGTGTCAAAGGTAATCACTTACCTTGGATAACCTCTGAATGTCTGACCTGCCTCAGGGCTAGAGATCTAGCCTGGAAGTGTCATAAAGCTACCCAGCATCCTAGTAACCTCACGAACTACCCCATGCTCCATAACACTTGCACCAGGGTTACAAGGTTAGCCAAGTCTGAATATTTCAAATCTGCCTTCTTCACCAACATAAATTCCCCTTCAAAGTTCTAGAAGGTGGTCCAAACCCTATTTACCCCTCATCTTGCCCCCCAGGTACTTAAAGTAAATAGCTCACTAGTGTCCGACCCACCAGCTGTAGCTATGAAATTTAACTCCTACTATACCTTCTGCGGCACTGAGCTACTGAAATCCCTCCCCTCCTACCCCTCCCCCTCCCCACTCTCTACCAGTGTGCCTCCACCACCCTCCCACCTCCGCTTCTCTTTGCTACTGTAACCCCAAACAATGCCCTAATTGCCCTCCTCATCCTCAACCACTCTAAAGGTGCATCCCCTGATGGCTAGACCCAAAACTCCTCTCCCTCTCCACTTCGGCCATTGCTTACCCCCTCTCAATAATCCTAAATCACTCATTCTCTACTGCCTCAGTCCCCTCTTCATGGAAACATGCAGTGGTCCTCCCTCTGCTCAAAGGGGGTGACTCCTTATCCTCTGGAAACTATCACCCCATTTCTCTCCTCCCTAACCTTGCCAAATTTCATGATCACATTGTCCTCTCCCAAATCACCTCATTTCTATCTGATACCTCTTTTTTCACCGCTTTCCAGTCTGACTTTAGGAAAAAACACTCAACCACCACCACTCTCCTACAGTTCACAGACTCCATCCTAACTGGGATGGACAGTGGCCAAATTAGCTTTGCCATTTTTGTCGACCTGGCCAAGGCCTTTGACACCATCTCTCACTTCCTTCTCCTCTACTCACTCCGGGCAGTTGGCCAGTCTCCCTCTACCACAAACTGGTTCAAGGCCTACCTTATTGGCAGAACACAGTCAGTTAAGATCTTTGACGTCACTTACCTTCCTGATCAGCATTGGTGTCCCCCAGGGCTCTGTATTAAACTCCCTCCTATTCTTCATGTTTTTAAACAGCCTTCCCTCTGTTTGCTCCCCCTCCTCCGCTATACATATGCATGCCGATGATACAGTCATGTATGCATCTGGCTCCTGTCCTGCTGAGATAACAACCAGCTTACAGCAAGACTTCAATAAGGTTCAGCTCTGGTTTCCTAACCATCAACTTTTCCTCAATGTCAAGAAGACTGTCTCCATGACCTTTGGCACAAAGTAGAGACTCTCTAGGCTTCTCTCCCTACCCACTTTCCACACCCTTGATGGGACTTTACTTGAGGGCACATCCTCCTTCAGGTAGTTAGCTGTTTGGTTGGACCAACACCTAAACTTCTGTGGACATATTGATGCCATCCAGAAAAAACTCCCCCCCAAGCTTGGTGCCCTGTTCAGGAACCGTAGTTGCATCCCTCCTAAGGCTAGGCATGAACTTGTTCAGAAGATGATACTGCCCATTTTTGACTACTGTGATGTAGTCTATGGTGCTACCCCTAAGTCCTTCCTGGCCAGACTGGAAATGTCTTCAATTCCTTCTACCACTTTGCCCTGGATGCCCCCCCCAATACTCACCACTGCGATCTTTATTGTGCCCTATCGTTCCCTTCTCTTACAAATAGGCAACACTCCCAATGTGCTAAATTCACCTCCAAGCACTGGTTGGGTGAGCTCCCTTCCTACCGCACCTCCTACTTTATGACACCCCCCATCCTCCCATTCCCTTTGATCAACCGACTTCTTCACCCTGGTAGTCCCGTGCAGATCTACCCAAATTGGCCAATCCGGTTACTTTCACCACCTCCCAAAAATGTGGAATTCACTCCCCCCTCAAATTAGGCACTCATCCTCCACCTACTCCATCAGCTTTGCCCTCAATAATTACCTTGCACCTAGCTGCTCCTGCCACATCCCTCCCTAATTCCCTCTTCATGCATCCCGATGGACTACTGATTAGTCCCTATCCCCTTCAAAGGTGTGAATTCTCTTTCCCTCAAGGGTTCAATTCTCACTCATTTCCTCTCCTATCACTCTCTTAATCTTTATCTACTGACCTTCTCCAACCCCCTTGCAGGGTACCCCACATCCTGAAGGGTTCTCTCTTGAATTAGGTCCTATTCCCCCTCCTAGCATTGTGACATCTCCTTCTTCAAATCCCTACAGCCTTATCCCCCTTTCTATCTAGCCCCACAGCCTCCTTTCAGGGTTCCTCACATTCTGAAGGAGTCTCTCTGGGACAATGCAAGAAACCCATGTTTATTTAGCCAACAGGGCTTTTGTATTGAGCCTTCACAGCTCTTGGGCTTCTGGGTACTGTGCTTTGTGGTAATTGTTACAATCATTTGAAAGACCTGCTGTGAGATGCGGTTGATAAATGTAATTTATGTTAACTTGGCCCTTCACTTCAGAAATGAAACTTTTATTGTAAAGTCGAACACTCGAGAACAGAGTTTAGTCTCGAACCGGTGCTGCAGTTATGTTTTGGCTTTGCAAGGTTGCAGATGGATGTCTGTAGATTCTGGTGAATGTGTAATACATGCTTGAGTTGAGGAAAGTGGGAAAGACCCAAATGGAGATTGATTATATGTGCCTTGAAGCTTTTTTGGCAAGGTATGCTAACATTGCCTGGGACTGGATCGTTTCATACTGCGCTTAGAGGAGTGTTTTCTCTTTTTCTTCTCTTTCAGATTGCCAAAGAAGAGAGGGAATGGAAAGACAGAGATGTGTAATTTGGATACGCTGCAAGTGAAGAGGCTATAAAGTTTTCAGTTTCATTGTGACTGAGGTGGAATGCTTAACATTTGGAGGTCAAAGACTCCTACCACAAAAAAAAAAAACCCTAAGCAAACCAACTGAGAAACTGGGACTGGTTCCTTCAGAGATTGGACTCCCAGACCCCCAGTTAACAAAAGACAGCTAGGTTTGTATTTTTTTCATTGCTCTTCTTGTGCAATATTTTTCCAAAATTAGTACTAGGGAGATAGAACTCCTATTGGAGGAATTTTCACCCTTGATCAGTGAAAATATCAAAGCTACATAAATTCAGAAGACACATAAGGAGCCAGAACAACTGTGGGTCACCCTGGAAACAGGAAATGGGACAGCCATATGAACTGGAGTTGTATATAGGCCTCCAGACCGGGGTAGGACATAGATACATTACTGTCAGAAGATATACAAAACATGACAGCTAAAGGGAACATTCTGATAATTGGGAGACTTCAACATGCCAAATACAGATTGGTCAATACCAGCAGGAACATCTGCCAGAACTAGACACATAGTGGATTCCCTGCAGGGGGAGGGCTTCAAACAACTGGTACAACAACCCACAAGTGACAGGGCTATACTAGATCTGATACTGACTAACAGGGAAGGGATCACAGATCTCCAGGTCGAAAGTCACCTGGGGGCTAGTGACCATCACATGGTATGATTCAGTTTGGCCACTAGAACTAAATCATCCCATTCCAAAACAAAAATACAGGACTTCAGAGGAGCTGACTTTGATAAGATGGCCAACAGAGTTAAGCTAGCCCTGGCAAAAAGAAATACAGGTAAGAGGGTACAGGCAAAGTGGGCAAGCAGTCAGGATGCAATATGTGAAGCAACATCCCATTGTGTTAGAGAGAAACATGAAGTGCAAAAGAAGGAAACCACTTTGGTTCTCAAAAACAGTAGCAGAAAAGGTCAGAGCCAAAAGGCTGGCCTTCAGGAAATATAAGGGAACGCAGCAGGATGAAGATAGTGAGGCATACAAAACTTCCCTAAGGGAAGCAGGGAAGGCAGTACAGCAGGCAAAGGCCCAAACCGAGAAAACACTAGCACAAATAGTAAAAGAAGGTGACAAGACTTTCTATAGATGCATTAGTGAAAGGACAAAGTCCAGAAAGGGTATTGCTAAGATCAAAGGGGATAAAGGAGTACTTGAGGAGGAGGACTATGTAAAAGCATCTATCCTAAATATATACTTCTGCTCAGTATTTACTGAAGAGAAGATAGGATAGGGCCCGCAGCTCAGCATCATGGATACAGGGAGGAGGAAGGTATGCACTAGTCCCTTCACAAAAGAAAGGGTCCTACAAAAGCTCGATACACTCTGGGTGGACAAAGCAATGGGACCTGATGGCATGTATCCCAGGGTACTAAAGGAGCTAAGGGTGGAACTAGCAGAGCCATTATCAGAACTGTTCAGTGAATCTCTGAGTACAGGAGAGGTCTCAGAAGACTGGAGAAGGGCTCATGTGATCCCGCTCCACAAGAGTGGTAGCAGGGAGGAGGCAGGGAACCACAGACCAGTCAGTCTTACCTCAGTAGTGGACAAGATTATGGAGGCACTCCTTAAGGAAAGGATAGTGCAACACCTGGAATCCATTGAAGCACAGGATCCAAGACAGCATGAGTTTACAAAAGGAAGGTCCTGTCAAACTAATCTTATAGATTTCTTTGACTGGGTAACCAAAGTGATAGACCAAGGAGGAGCAGTTGATGTCACCTACCTTGACTTCAGCCAAGCTTTAAATACTGTTCCACATAGAAGATCGATTAATAAGCTGGGTAGACTCGGGGTGGGTCAGACATTGGTCAACTGGGTAGCAAACTGGTTGATGGGCAGAAAACAGAGAGTGGTGGTAAACGGCATACAGTCAGAAGAGATGCAAGTCACAAGTGGGGTACCTCAGGGAACAGTCCTGGGGCCAATCCTCTTCAATATCTTCATCAGTGACATTGTAGATGGACTAGAGGGTAAGGTGTGTCTGTTTGCAGATGACACCAAGATCTGCAACAGAGTAGATGATCCAGATGGGGCGAGCATAATGAGAAGAAATCTGGATAAACTAGCAAAATGGTCAGAAGAGTGGCAACTGGGATTTAATGCAAAGAAGTGCAAGATCATGCACATAGGGAAGAGAAACCCTGAAGCCACCTATAGGCTGGGAGGGGGGAGTTACTGGCAGTCACAAGGGAAGAAAGAGACTTGGGGATCATCATCACCGACGACCTAAAATCATCCAAGCAGACCAGTAAAGCAGTAGGTAAGGCTAGGGGGATGTTGGGGTGTATTAGTAGGGGTATCACAAGTTGTAAGAGAGAAGTAATAATCCCTCTTTACACGATACTGGTTAGGCCCCATCTGGAGTACTACATGCAGTACTGGAGGCCACACCTTCACAATGACATTAACCAAATTGAGGCAGTCCAAAGAAGGGCAGCCAAAATGGTGCAGAGACTGCATCAGAAAACATATGAGGACATATTAACGGAGCTCAATATGTATACCCTAGAGCAAAGGAGGGAGAGAGGTGATATGATCGAAACATTCAAACACCTTAAGGGCATTAACAAGGTGAAAGAGTCTGACATGTTTCAATATAAGAAAAATAGCAGGACAAGAGGACACAACATGAGATTAGAGGGAGGTCAATTAAGGAGTAATGTGAGGAGGTTCTTCTTCACAGAAAGGGTGGTGGATGCATGGAATGGCCTACTTCAGGAAGTGGTGTATATGAATACAGTTCAGGGCTTTTTATTTATTTATTTAGTTTTTGTTGACCGGGTAAGTGCGCTAGCCAACAAGTGACTATTTTCAGGCACGACCCGGGAGGTACAGTTACAGAACACAGTGATACATAAGAGATTACACAAAGCAGGATACATTTGCAGGATACATAAGAAATTACACAGAGCAGGATACATTTGCAAAGGACAAAGTCACACAGTGTAGTCAAGCATAGCAATAAGGATAAAATTACATGTATTCAGTTGTTGAGAACTAGGGAGAGGTGGTAGGGACAGGTGTAAGGGTGAGGGCAGGAGGCGGAGACAGGGGTGGTAGGGTGAATAGCAAAAGGGGAGGACAGGAGGAGGTTAGGCGCCAAGTGCAGCATTAAGCGGGAGAAGGTTACCACCTGTGGCTGGGACGGTGGAACCGGAGTCGACAAGAGGACGGAGGTCAGGGAACAGGACAGTGAAGCTATGGGTGCAAAAAAATAGAGAGGAGGGGTGATGTGCAGGGGAGGCGGTGGGGGACTAGGTGCAAGGGTGAGGAGGATTTGAACTAAAGGAATGGGGAGGGAAGGGTAGGGTGGGAAGGGCAGGGTATAGGGGAAAAGGGATGAAGGGCATGGAACAGATAGGAAATGAGTGGGGTAGGAGATAGTGCACCTAGTAGGCTGCGAACAGAAGAAGGAGGAGGACAAGAGGTGAGGCAGTGAAAACAGCATTGGCGGGGTAGAGTAGTAACCTGCGGCCGGGCGGTGGAACTCTAGAGGCAGCAGGAGAGAGGGAGTCACGCAAACTGGTGGGAGGTGGGATAAAATAGGAGAGGGAGGGGTGAGGACTGAGCATAGGGAGAAGAGGGAAGAATAAAGAAGGAGGAAAGCTGGCAGGAGAGGGGCAGAAAGGTGTGAAAGAGGTAGGAAGGGTGGCGTAGGATTACGGCATTGGCGGTACAAGGTAGCAACCTGTTACCGGGCGTGGAACGCAAGACAGCAGAGAGGGAGTGGAGGCGGTTAGAGGGGTGAGGCGACAAAGAGCAGGAGAGGGAGGGGCAGGAAAAGGGAGGGGTAATGACAGGGGTACTGGAGAAATGGCTAAGTGGGAAAGGAAGAGAGCGGGGCTGGGAAAGTAAGTGTTACAGGAACAGAGGGTGCAGGATAAGGAATGAAGCTGGGGGAAAACAGCTCAGGAGCAAGGGCAAGCTAAGTGACTAGGCAGTAATTAGAGAGCTTTACAATTGGCATCAGAACAACAATGTTATACAGTATCAACAAACATGAAACATAAAAGCAAAAAACAACCAAGAATAAAAAAAGCGCAAGTGCCTATAATACATAATAGGGAGGGAGGGAGGAGAACAGGTTAGGAGCATAGGATTCAAGAGGGATCAAAACAAACACATTTGTCCATCGAGGTAAGGAAAGCTCTGAGATTGTGCTTAAATGCATCGTGAGAGAAGGAGCATTTCTTAGTCCTAGGGCAGCAAGTTCCAAAGTGAGGGGCAGCATAACTGAGGCTCCCAAGCCCTTTTTGTCTGACAGAGAGGAATATTCAATAAGGACTTGTCAGAGGATCTAAGGTACCGTGAAGGTATAACCGTTGGAGTAGTTTTGAGAGCTCAGCTGGCTTTGATGCTCTGATGATGGTGTCCGAAAGGTTGCAGAGGTAATATTGCCTGGTGGAGGAGGAGATAGCCAGCCCAGGTCTTTGTATAGCTGACAATGGTGCTTCAGGCACGGTGCTTTAGCCGCATACCTGCAAACATTGTTGAAGGTGGTGTCCCATTGGTGCAGAGCAGTTTTGCTGGCCATGGGTAGGATGGGAGCACCGTAGGTGAGGGTTGATAACAGGATTCCTCTAGCAATTGCCAGTTTAGCGGCAGGGGTAAGCAGGTAGTTAGTCCTGTAAGCAGCCCCTTCAAATAGGCATGGGATAGTCACAAGGAAGCAATATAGATGAGTATGAATAGATAGGCCTTTGACAGAGCAAAAACGATGGCACATTCATAAGGTAGAAAAAGAAATGGGCAGACTGGATGGGTCTTGCAGTCCTTATCTGCCATCAACTTCTATGTTTCTATGTTTCTGTGTTTCTGTGTTCTGACCAATGTGGACTTTATCATCAATAATTTTCTCATTGTATGTTATAAGTTTCATACAGGAAATGGATTTAAATATCAATCTAAAATGACAAGCTAAAAGAATGACTCCTGCATTTAAAAAGGGAGACTTCTGTGAAAAATAGTGCTAAGCTTGACTATTTTATAAGATTTTTATAAGATTTTAGTACATGTTCCTAGTTGATGTCTATAGAAAACTAGGGGGCATAGAATGCTTTGAGTGCAAAATACAAAGAATGACACCACCTGATTTGAATTGTTGTCCTAGATTGCTGCCCTAACTTGCAGTTTAACTCATCTGCTGTTAACCTCACATTTGTTCCTTTGGGAATTGTATTGGTATATACTATTAATGGTTCTCTAATGTTTATTGTGCTTTATTTGAGTCATTTATGACAAGGCTCAGTATTATGGTTTTGGATCTGAAAGTGGAGAGGAATGTGGGAGCCTTGTAGAGGAGGCATAACCTTTAAAGACTCATACCTGGCTATAGTAGCAGCCAGCATATAATTCTCTCCATAACGGGGGACAGTAGGGGCACAGAACTGCATGTGCAGCAGGATGCTCCTTGTTAGTACCCCAACAGGATGGGTTTGCTGGCAGCTTGAAATGTCCTAATTTGGGTCTGGTGAGTTGGCCTACCTTAATAGTGCTGTAACATTGTACCTTCAAGAGTAAGATTCCTTATCTGTAGTGGGCCCTAAACATGCTATCTCAATTTTAAGCCTGGTTACACCTAGGGAACTCAATCTGCTATGTACATTAATTTAAAGGGAATGCTGTGAACCAGATGGACCTGGTAGATGGCCTTGGAAGTTGGCTGATAAATTTCACACCTTGCTTCCTGGGGTAACTTCTTTATCTTTCTACTGTGGCCTGATCAAGCCTGTAACGGCAGGTCTTAGCTTCGCGGTCTTGCACTTAAAAGTGAAGTGAATGTGGGAGCTTTTTGAGGTAGGCTTAGTTTCTATTAGACCCATAGCTGATTACAGATAACAGATGATACATAAATCCTATTATATCAGAGTACAGTAGAGGTATGGAACTGCATGTGCAGTAGGATACTCCTTGGTAGTACCCCATTTGGATGGGTGTTGCTGGCAGCTTAAGAGTTCCTAATTTGGGTTAGGTGAACAGGCATCCTTAAATAATGCTGTGACATAGTATCTTCAAGAGTAGGTTCCTACCTGTTTGCACCATAACAATACAGTATCCCTGGTCCAGGGTTCCCTGCACCCCAGCTAGAGTAAGGAAATCTTACTGTTGAAAATACTATCTGGGATACTTGGGTCACTTCCAGTATACATGTCTACTTAATTCCAACTCATTGTATACTCCAGGAGTACCAACAGAATACTGCATGCAGCTGAGCTGCTGAATAATACTTCTCAAAAGCTGGCAGGATGAGTGCTCCTTTCTCCTTTGGGAGTTCCAATGTTTTATATCTGACTCTTGTGTGGACGTTATTCCATATAAATTTTAACAGGGCCTTTATAGAATGGAATAATCTGATCTCTAAAATTATATGGGGATCAGGGAGTCCTGGACCAGGGATACTGTATTGTTATGGTGCAAACTGGCAAACAAACTGTGCTTTTCAGAACATATTATAATTTGTATTAATCTAGCCAAAAACCTAGGCTTTTAGCCTGCCTGACAGGACCCCAGGTTTCACAGATGGGCTAGACTGAGCTTCACCACCCCAGCCCTGTAAATCAATTTCCCTGTCCTTTCTTGAAACCACTGCAGAGACAACTTTTGCATAGTTTTATGTATTTTTACTGCATGGTCAGCCCAGTATAGTAAACAAGTGAGATCATATCTCTCAAGTAAAGAATATATGATTGACAACCACCCATCACTTATCAAACCAAAATGTTACTTTTTCTTTTATACACAATGCAGCAATAGAGTCAGTTGGTTCATGTGTCATATTGATCCAGAATTGTATTATTCTATGACTTTTTAACATGAATGTAATTTGATCCAAGATGGGCCCTTACCAGTGCATTAGTTGCTGAGATAGGTAATCCTAAAGTTTTCTTGTATACTGTATTAATCATGGATTTTAAAATATGTAAACTAGAAACTTCCCAGCTTTTGATAGTGTAAAGCCCTTGATTTCTTAGTTTACTATCTATAGCCCTAATCACTGGCTCTATTGTCATACCACCATCAGTTCTGTTAAATCAAGAAAAGGCAGAAGACGTAATCCTCATTATTGCTGCTACAGTCCTAATGTGCTTATTCCAGGAAATTGTATTCAATATTGTAACCCCTAAATAAGTGTATTGATTAACAAATTCCAATGGTTGATTGGCCAAGAACAGACTTCTACACTTTTTTTTAAGAACCTATGAACATAACTTAAGTTTTTGATTTATTAATTGTTAATTTCAATACTGTGCAAAGAGCTTATAATTTACAGAGACATCTTTGTAGACCTTATTTGTTGCAATAAGCAAGAGATTGTCTGCGTATACCAAAACTAGAATAGAATGTTCAAGAACTTTAGGCATGTGGTGTAAGGGATTAATTAATTCTATCAAAATGCTGTTGATATAGAGATTGAATAATGTCAGTGCCAGCACATACCCTTGGCAAACGCCAACATTAGCAGAAATTTTGTCCGAGAGACCGCTGTTATTAATGTATCTTATCTTAGCCCAAGTCTCATCATAAAGTCTTTTTATAAGATTTGTTAGATTAGAATCAACACCAAAAGCCTCCATACTAACCCAAAATAAATCTCTGGAGATCGAGTCAAAAGCTGTTGTAAAGTCGATAAAGGCAATAAATAAGGGTTGCTTTCAACCCACCTAACTATTTATTGGTCCCGTGTTTAATTCAATCAGTGAGTTACAGACCAAATTCAGTCTGCAAAGAGCTGACTTTGTCTGATATCTGCATGCACGGACATATACATTGACACTGACTGACTGGACAAAGGTTACTAACTCCCCACTGACACTAATTATGACACTCTCTGCTACACTACAGGACCATCCAGGCAGCAGGCAGATCTTGTAATTATGTAAGGCATAAGGAACTTTGGAACAATGGGATGTGGGTTATATTAAAAGGAAATGGGAAGCAGAATGGGATTTGTCAATTACAGATGATACGTGGAAAACATTAAGTATAAAAGACCACTAGTGCACTGACCTGATGTGAAAACTCATGGAATCACCTCATTAGAGTTTTTAGGACCCCAGTTATGCAGGTTAAATTTATGATAGCCAGACCTAGCACATGCTGGAGGGAATGTGGGGAGGCCAGAGCAGACCACAATCATATCATGCGGGCCTGCCCAGTAGTCAGGGACTACTGGGAGCAGCGCTCAATGAAGACTTACAAAATCCCGGGACTGTCTGTACCCAAACATCTTTTCCATACTTACTTGGGCAAGCCCACTAGACCTCTGAGGACAAGAACAAAAAGAAACTGCTGTCAGTCCTCCTAGCTGCAGTTAGGAAAGCACTTAATCGAAATTAGTTTACAAGATGAATACCTTCTGTGCCAGATTGGCAGAAGCTGATTCTTGAACTTTACAATATGGAACAAATTATCTTCCAAAAAAATCAGCACTTCCAAACTTTGGGCCTTCTGGGTCTATTATGCCTTAAAATCTGACCCAGGCATTGTCCCATAAAGGAGCCTGCAGGCCACAGTAGGTATCCAGTTAATGGGATCACTGTAAACACAATCTCCTGAGACCCCCATGGAAGAAATAGGAGGAAGTGGGAGCCCTACAAGATACCCATTGTGGTCCCCCCACTGCATGCTTCACAACCAACAATCTTTGATATCACAGACTGATCTCCTGATTTCTAGCTTTCATCCATTTGCATATAGTTTGTTTTGTATGTTACCTCCTTATTTTGTTTTCTATTTTGAGCACATAGAGAAATCACTATATGATTCAAGGATGCCCTATAGCAAGACAGCTGTGAATAATGTTTTATCTGTTTGCTAATCTGTGCTTTCTTTTAGTGAAAATGTAACATATAGAACAATATCCAGATGAAGTGAAACAAGAAGGCTGCTCCTTTTGGGAGGACCACAAGGGTTTGGTTGAAACAGTTATGAAACCCAAGTCTCTATATACAGATAAAACATTTTATTCATGTAGTCATCGTGCTGCAGACTGAGTATGCTATTCATGTATTCAATGTGCTGTAGAATGATTATGCTTCTTGACAAATCTGTATTACTCTGTTGAACTGTTTTACTGTATAAAGTTGATTTGTCTGTGACGTGGAAAAAACTTAATGGACTTTGATTAAAAAAAGAAGTTAATCAAGAGGTAGATCAAGAAATAGAAGGTGGAAGAGCAGAACAACAAAGAGGAATCATTCAAACAAAAGGTTAAGTAGTGAAAGTGAAACTGAAAATGGAAGTACTATATATTTTGCAGACAACAGTAATCAAAGTAATGAAGGCAATAAATAGCAGAAAAATCAATAACGAAAATTAGAAGCCTAATCAGATAAGGTCAAAAAATGGAAAATCTGGAGGGAGGACACCACAAGAGAGGGAGAAGCCATGGGAAGAGACTTACATTGGCTTCTGTGGAGCACACCAAGGAATCAGTAATCATTTTGACTGCTAAAGTTCAGACTGAAACTTAAGTATGATTTTCACAAAGAGGCTTACATTTTGTGATTACCCCTGAAGTCAACAATTTCAATTGAGAAGTTGAGTTATACAAGTTATTTTGAAAAATAAAACTTAAATATTATCACCTTACACATGAAACCTCATAACAACTTAGGGAGTTCATTGAAGGTAATTTAAATATTAACATTGAGGAAGTCCCAGCCAATAGTCCTGACTTTGATGTGTTGGTTGACCAACTTATGAATATAGCTATTGAGATATTTTACAGTGAAATGTTCATTGAAGACTTGGAAAGTAAACAAGTTTGAAGAAGATCGTTATTGAAAGCAAAATCCCAGTTTGATCCTACTGTACTTCTGTTAAGAACAAAGCTATTGATACATTTGAAAAAGGTGCACAAGTTGACATAGATACATTATTCAAAGAAAATGGTCTAAGCATTACCCAAATGTCTGAAGAGATGTACTGGAAGCATTATACACCATTCAAAGCTGGATAGATGTAATAATTATAAGAGCCAATAAAGGCAGAAATATAGTCTTAGGGTCTCTGGAAAAATGTATTATACTAAATGGCTTCACCAGCTCTCTAAAATGGACTTTAATTGGTGTTTGAGTTCAAACATATTTTATAAAGAGCTGAATTTGGCGATTTTCCATTTTACAATCATTGGATCAAAGAACATGAAAGTGACTTCATAAAGCAACCTAATCCAATGGTAACAATTTATAATTTTCAATTTGTTACCTAAAGTGCACAAGTGTGTAAATATTCCCTCAGCACATCCCATCATGTCTGGAATAGCTTCCATGATTCATAATCAATCTAAATTCATCGACTTTTCTTTTTAAAAGTATAGTAAGATATACCCAGTCCTATGTCTGAGACACTACGAATGTCCTGGGGAAACTTGATAAAATCACTTGGCAACAGAACTTTATGAGAATTACCTGTTATATCGAATCATTATACAATATATATATATATATATATATAAAACATTAGTACTAAGACATTGCCAGCTATTTCCAGATATTTCTAAAATTTCTAAAGATTTCTCTGCTGCCCCTATTGTGAAATGGATAAAGCAGGAGATATATCTGGAAATAGCTGGCAGTGTCTGTGCTCTACTGATGTGTGTATATATATATATATATATATATATATATATATATACCTACATATATCAGATGTGACAGCCAGGATTCAATGCAGAAATGCTGCAGAATATCACAGAATGTTGCAGTTTACTGCAGGAGCTATTGAAAGTCAATAGCAATTAAGCCTTTTTGTCATGCAGGAGTTTGTGATGTCATTACTGCAAGTTACTGCGGTTCATCATGGCTGTCTTCACTGTATATATATGTATATGTATATAGGTAGATATAGATATATATGTGTGTGTGTATATATATATATATAGAGAGAGAGAGAGAGAGGGAATGATTTTGGCCTATATGCTGTTAAAAATGTCCTCAGTAAATTTGGTTTAACATATGTCATTAACCCTGAATTCCTTCTAACAGCACTTAAGCTGGTTCTTAAAACTAATTGCTTTTTAGTCGATAGTAAATGTTACTGTCAATATCAAGGCATGGCTCAAAGTGCCAGGGCTTAGTGGTGTGTAGTCTATTTCTGTGCACACTCCACCATTTATATAGGCAATAAAGTCTTTTTGATTGCACATTTTGGTTCCTGAGAGCTTTTGAAGGTCCATCGAGTGCAGGTACTTTTGATTATATGTGTTGTAGCAGGGCTGACTGCCCCCTTTCTTGCGCTGAACCTACTAAGAGGTGTCATGGTTCGAACTTTGAGAGTAGATCTTTGTACACCAACCTGCTTCTTTTTTGGGTGGAAGACAGTTTCATCTTGTCAGATACTAAGCCACTGGTTCGCAATCTGTATCACTGGTATAGATATATTGATGACATACTAGTAATCTGGCAGGGTGACCTGTCTGACACTAAAAGCTTTATAGCATGGCTGAATAAAAATAACTGAGGTTTGAATTTTACATAGAAACATAGAACTATAGAATTTGATGGCAGATAAGGACAGCTTTGCCCACCTAGTCTGCCCATTTTCCTACCTGATGGATAAGCTGCAATCCTAGTTAACCAACAGCCTACTTCCTCTTACCCCCACTAGAACTACCTTATGTCTGTCCCATGCATTCTTGAATTCTCACACTGTTCTTAACTCCATGACATCCTCAGGAGGCTGTTCAATGCATCCACAACCCTCTCCATAAAAAAATACTTCCTCACATTACCTCTGAGCAGTCCCCTCTATCTTCAAATTGTGCCCCCTCATTCTTGCACATCTCTTTTTCTGAAAGATACTACCCTCTTGGACTTTGTTGCTAACTTTAGCTCAGACAGAATTAACTTCTGGACCTGTCTCTGATTGCAGCAGGCAATTCCATAGAAACAGAAGGCTACAGAAAAACAACAGCCAGTAATTATTTGCTTCTAGCATCTCATGCTCACCCATACAGATTTTATTTTCAACTTTGTTTCCCTCTGGTCATGGCCCCGTGGACCTCTCTCAGGCATCCAAGTCCAGTTCCTGCCCAACAGAGGCCCCCCCCAAACTGTGCCTCCTCTCTCCCTCCCTCCCTTCCTGCAGCCAGCACCCCTGGTCTAACCCTCCCAGGGTGGGTCACCCTCCTCCTCTTAGGAGCTCTTATAGTCAGACTTTGGCTGCAGAGTAGGGCCCGAGGTGGAGGACTTGGAAGATCAGTTGGGGTTGGCCCAGTGAAGGGCATGGGGGACTGATGCTGTTGCCTATCCCTGGCACCTTTGTTTTCCCCTGTTCTTGTGAACCCCCTGAGCTTGGATCTGCAATGATGTCCAGCTCAGCTGGTGCACGCTCCTGCGCATCCCCGATAGACGTCTGCCACAGCTCCAATCCCCAGCAACTTGCGGCCAAGCACTGCAGTGCCTCCAGCCTTCACTAGAGGTTACCAGTGAATCGGCTGGTGGATTCCCCCTTCCCCGGGGAAGGAGAGCAGTCCTAGGAATGCTCAATCCTTCCCCCTTCCTGCCGACTCCTGATGACCCAGGCTCGTTCCCGAACCTGGGTCACCAGCGTGCCACGAGGTGTGGCATCCAGCGCCTCAACCATCAGCGCCACCAGGCTGGCTCACCCATACAGACTGAAAGCTGGCATCCCCTATGGACAGTTTCTTCTTCTCCAGAGAAACTGCTCTAATATTGACACTTTTAAAGAGTAGTCAAAAGATCACATTACTTGTTTTCAAGAAACAGACTATTAGACTAATCTTTTAATGGAAGCTTTTAATAAAGCAGAATCCCAAAACAGTGTCCCTTTAACACCAACATTCAGAAATAGACAGCAATCATTTAGTACGGTATTTGTTAGAGTTTATAGAGTTGCTGACACTACTTGCAAGACTTGGAAGATTCTCCAAACTGATAGGATGCTTGCTAACCATATCAGTTTAGCTCCCCTAATTTTGTATGCTAGACCACCTAATCTGGCTGATCAATTATGCAGAACTTCATAGGTTTATAAAGGTGATATGAATCAGTAGGTAAATAACCTATATATGATTCATCACTTATCAGTGGTACCTTCTGGTATATTCTCCCATATCAGCTTAGCTCCCCTAATTTTGTATGCTAGACCACCTAATCTGGTTGATCAATTATGCAGCACTTCATAGGTTTATAGAGGTGATATGAATCAGTAGGTAAATAACCTATATATCATTCATCACTTACCAGTGGTACCTTCTGGTATATTCTTCCCCCATTTGTGTGTCAAAGAGGTTTTTTAAACATATCCAGAGATCCACTACTAACTACACATTCTGGCAAGGAGTTCCATATCTTTACCACCCATTGGTTAAACCATTTTCTTCTCCTCGCTGTGTTATAATTCTCTCTCCATAGCCTCATACAATTGGATCTAACAGTTTGACACTGTGTGCTCCCTAGAAAAAGATTGTTGTTTAAAAGCAAAAGTATACAACCTCTAATAAAAGGTTTTTATTGATTTGGAGGGTGCTCTGTTTGTAAGCATGAGGTTGTTAGTAGGGAATTTTGTAATCCTTCTGTAACTGACTAATCTGAAATTAAGTACCTAACTGCAAGTGTACACACATTGGCCCAGATATTCAAAAGGGTTGCGCCATGCGCAACAGGGATGCGCCAGCACAAGTCCGAAAATGCACCATTCTGCGATATTCAGCAGGAGGCAGATCGCCCCAAATCCCAATGTGCAAGGCGTAATGATAATGAATGCATGCAACTGAAGGGGAGGAACCATGCATAAATGGCGCGGTGCGATGTTCAACAACATGCGCCAATAGAAACAAATGGAAGTTGCACGATGCAGAAATGATCCAAATAAAAAGGAACAGAAAGGTGCAAGAAACGCTGCAGGGAAGCCACATGTTGGTGAACTGAAAGCAGCCACACAGGCACACAGAAACTGGGAGCAGGACAGGGCAGGAGCAGGACAGAGCACCTGGAACCACCAGGAACAGGAAAGGTGTGGGGAGCGTGTGCCACAGTGCAGGGCAAAAGGTGGAAGTGCCACACATCACTGAGGGCACAGATAGTGGTCAGTACGGCCACTACAGGGAGGTGTTTCCGGTGCAGGCAGAGTAGCAGCAAGGACAGCAGGGGGAACAGTGAAACAGCTGCCGGGGGGGGTTACACAAGCCAGGGACATGGCCAGTGCCACCATCCAGAGGGAGGCAGTTATGAGGGGGGTGAGAAGGCAGGCAGCAGGGGGGCACGGCCATGGAAGGGCCCGTCGGCGTTATTCCCCCAACAGGCAGTACTGAGCCCACACCTGCTTCGAGCTGTACACTGATACTGATATCTTGGGCCAGTACCACCTGAACTGGGCAATTCTGAGGTGACTCTGTGAGCTGTGCAGTGATGTGATGCAGGCACCCACATGACGGAGCCATGCTCTGTCAGTGGAGACCAAAGTGACAGCTTGCATGTGCGTGCTCACCACGGGTACCTTCCAGAGACCAACAGGGGACATGACAGGCATAACCCAGTGGCCGCATCATGCCACCTCACCCAGTTCCTCAGCACACAGCTGCCACATGCTGCAGAGTACATTCATTGCCCCAGCACACTGGCAGAGCGCACGGCAAACATACAGTAGTTCCACAGGGTAGCAAGTATGCCTGGCATGCTCGGGGCAATAGACTGCATCCATATGGCCATCTGCACACCACCTAGCCCCAAAGGGGCCACATACATGAATCGGAAGGGGGTATGCAAGCATCAACTGCCAGGTGGTGTGCGATGCTAGGGGGTGCATAATCAATGTCTGTGCCATGCACCCTGGGGGGACACACAATGCCTTCATCTGGCACCAGTCAGCACTGTGCCACAGGTTCAAGAGTGGGGACATCCCCACTGGCCACTTAGTGGGTGAGTATGCAAACCGCACAAAAAGACATGGCGCTTGGAAGGGGCATAGTCAGAGGTGACATGGGTATAGGCCTAGATGGCCCAAGGCAGGGTGACGCTGATCACCAAACTAACTTCGTCCCTGGCTGCTCACACCATAGCGGCAGCCCACAACCCCATCGCAGCAACGCTACAATGAGGCACATGCCACCACACGCAATGTTATTGAGTGGGTGTTCAGGATGCTGAAGGCACGTTTCTGTGGCCTGGACACGTCTGGCAGTGCCCTACAGTACAGCCCCTCAAAGGCCTGTGGGCTATTCCTGGCCTGTTGCATCCTGCACAGCATGGCCAATGACTGTGGGATAGCCGTACAGGTCGAAGAGGGGGATAGCGATGGGGACGATGAGGACGCTGATGAAGATGGTGATGGGCAGCCTCCCCTTGGTCGGAGCGACCCCCGACTGATCCGGCTGGCACAGCTGCACCGGGACACCATCACAGAGGAGCACTTCAGCAAACCTATGTAAGTCATTGGGCCAAGTGCAACCACCAGTGGCAAAGGCACAACCCACAAACACGCATAGACAAACACCAGGGGTGCATGTCATTAAGGGAATTGGCCAAGCATGGAACCGCACAAGCCGCCAGGGATGGGAAAGGTCTAACATGGCACGCGGTCACACACACACACACCTCACAAGACATGCACAAAGGGTAGTAGGTACGCCGACCCCGACCGCCACCCCTATCCACACACACGTCCACAGACCACCACGCTCAGTGCCTGTCATTGTGCATGTGTCAGATGCTGGGCACCATTGCACAGTGGCAGACAGCGCAATGCAGGCATCATCATGCACACGCCACAACAGACAGCAGCCGGGAGGGTGTGCAGATGGAACGTGTGCGTGCGTGTAGGGCCAGGTACCCCACCTGTGCATTGCACGCTGAACAGCATAATGCACACAGGGCAGCATCAGACAGTAGCCATGCTGGGAGACAGGTCAGTCACATGCCACAGTGCCACGGCCACCACGGATGCGTGGGTGGCCCCACTTAGACCCGCCAGCAGTGACAGGCTGACCAATGGCCTCATGGGGTGGCACCGATGGTCCCCCAAGGGTTCCACTGTGTGAATGCGACCGTGCTCACGCAGGGGTCTGCAGCATACTGAACATGCCTGCGCCAGGTGTGCTTGGGATGCCCACAGCTGAATCCAGTGTCGACAAGGAGGGTGACGCACAACACCAGGAATGGGGGTGGACATTGCACTGCATGGTGTCTGTGATGCATGGGCAAATAACTGCGTGCCCACTGTGGCCATGACAGCTGTGATTGCCTGTGTCTGCCTGTCAATGGCAGTGGTCACATCCTCCTGCAACTGGTCCATCCCTGCCAGGAGCAGAGTGGTGTCTCTGCTGCACCACTCCTCTGCCTGGTACAGAGCCACATCGAGTGCATCCACCGCCGTCACAAGCCGCACCTGCTGATTGACTGATGCTTGGAGTATGCGGGTGTGCTCATCTAAGAGGTCATCTTCCTGATTGGCATGCTGTCCCTAATAGTGTTCGCAGCCCTGATGGTCAGCACCCCTTGAGGGTGGGTGCTGCAAACCAGGGCCAGGCCTGGGCATGTCCACAGGTGGTGCACTGACGCCGCTCCCTGACACTGTACCCCCATGGCCATTGGCCGACTGCCGACACTGCCCCTCCGGCTGCCGCTCTCCAGGGCTTAACGGTGCTGCCGCAGTGGCTGCAACAGCCCCATTGTCCTGAACACACACCAGTGCTGCCCCACTGGTGCAGATAGGCACAGGCTGGGACTGTGATGTCATGCAGGCCTCCACAGTGGCACCACCCATGGCCAAGCCCATGATATCACCTGCTGTGTGGCCATCCTGCGGCCCACACGTATCACTGCCCATGATGTTAGCTCCATCATCATAAGTGACGGATCCGGCACCAGCCCGAGTCTCAGCATGCTGGCATCCATGGACGCTGGTATGCTGGGGCACAGGCAGGGCCTCCTCCGCACCTGCTCCACCAACATCAGTCCAGATGTCCAGGCGGGCCCACTGTCACCTTGACCCTTGTATGCCTGTGGAGGTGGATGGGCCCTCCTCTATCTCCATGCTACCACCCTCAGTGGACAAGCCCACCACCGCTGACCCATGTAGACGCTCAGGAGCTGTAAGGGAAAAACAGTAGCACTAATGTATGTGACCTACTCTGTCCCCCCCCTTTGACAGACCAGGACCTACCATGCAGTGACAGGCTACCACCCATCTGGAATCCACGACCCAGAACACCCTCGATGGCACAATGCTGCATGCTGCCAGCAACCCTCTCTTCTTGTGAGGTCAGGCATTGCACGTCTGGCTGTCCCCCACCAGTCGCAGACTGTGCTGCCCTGATGGCGGCCACCTTCTCCTTAATCCTCCGCCTGTCCGTGCCCATCTTCTTTTTGCACTACTGCACGGACCACTGCTGGCTGCCGTGCAGGTTGATGGCACGCGCCACCTCTTCCCATGCAGCAGCATGGGCCTGTGGTGTTCCCTGGTGTCCGCTGAGCAGCGGCTCCTGGTTGAGGTAGGCCTCAAACAGGGCATCTGTTTCTGCCTTGGTGAAGTTAGGCCTCCTCTTCCGACCACGTCTCTGTTCCTCTTTCTCCACCTCATGATCAGTTATTCATCCTGTGAGAATGACAGGTGTTACCTGTGACTGTGCAGTCCCATGCATGTCCCACACACCACAGTCCACACTCCCAAACAGCATGCAACTCACCACAATAGACTGCAGTAACCGACTATGGCCAGTGCAGCCCAATGTCGCATTTTTATAGGGCAACGCATGCAAATGAGGCGAGGCACATTTTTAAGTTGATGCAAATGCAGTGTCTGCACCATTGAATGGCTGATTAGCTGATTTGCATATGCCGGCTGAATATCGCGCTGTTGCGCTTTGCGCAATTGTGTTGAACGTGCTCAGCCAGGGGCGCAGTTCTGTGACATGCGCAGTATACACTGAACTGCGCATGCCCGGGGTGATGACGCAGATGCCTGCCACACTGCTGACGTGCTGTGTGCGGGAGGCAATGCAGGGCATGGCCACCATTGTGCCAGTGGCGCTACTGAGCTGTTTACATATATGGCGCTGTGGCACTGGGGCGCCATAGGCACACTGGAGCCATAGCGCTGTAGGCTGCTACAGGAGGTGGCACACAGGCACCCAATCGGGCTACATGCATTAGGTTTCAATCGCGCTGTGGCTGTCCGTGCGCGAGAGACCCTCGACCTTGTGCCCGACCTTTGCCCCCTAGGTGCCATGCATCCGGCATGGGTGCAACACTATTGCGCTGTTCGGTGACAGCATGATAGGGAATGGCAGTGCTGTACCGAGCAGCATCTGCACATGGCAGGACCACGCTGCTGAGCGCCATTTTGACTCCAACTATCTGCTGAGATGGCACAGAGAAGGGTTGCTATGAGGAGCCAGGTTGAATTGGCAAATCTGGTGGCCATTGTAGAGCCCCATGCTTGGGTTCTATATGGTGATGCACCCCTGGACAGGGCCAGGAATGCAGTTTGGCAGGAGGTGGCTGATGCACTGGAGGAGGCCATGGGAATCGGGCGCACGGCACAGCAGTGTCACCACAGGTACGGGGACCTCAGGCGCAGGGACCCAGGCATGCTTGCCCAGCTGCAGGGACATGCCAGGAGGGGCACGGTGCCATGGCCAGATAGATGCCCCATCCATAAGCTGTTATCATCCATACGGGTTGCATGTGTCCGGCACATGGGGGGTGCCATCCAGTGTTGGCTGTGGTGGTGGTATTGGGGTGGGAGGTGTATAGGTATGGCTGTGTGGGATTGCACACACATGGGGGTTGGGGGACTTTGTTACTGGATTGTACTGATGTTCTTCTCTCCATGTTTGCACCTTATGCCCAGAAGAGTGCAGGCTGGCGAGGGAGAAGAGGCGCCACCAGGAGGACCAGTAGGCGGGGAGGGGTGAAGGTCCACAGAGGTGCAGAGACCAGCCTGATGATGATGAGTGCCTTACATCCATGATTACTATTGCATACTGTGTAACAGGGCGGACAGCGGGGCATGGTCATCATCCATTGACACCACTGCCATGCACGCAACTTGTTACAGTCAGCACTGTCCAGTGGCACTGCATGTCTGGGAGTGCGTCAATGGTGGTCCATGCATGCACAGGGTACATGGCTGTGCCACTGCCTTCACACCGCATAGCCAAGTCACTGTACGGCCACGGTGGTGCTGTGCGGGACATGGGCGGTGGGTGTGTGCAGTGGTCCACATGGCTGTGGGTGCCTGGGTAGGCAGGGCTTGTGGACACTGTCACTGTGGGTGGTCGCACACCATCACAGGGGCGTGGCACATGGCTGTATGCCATGCACAATGGGTGGGCTGCAGGGGGCTGGACAGTCACATGTATTGACTCTGCTCCCTCGTCCTAGGTGGACAGTGACTTCAGGCCATTGAGACGGGACTGCAGGAGCTGTTACAGTGGTGAGGGCATCCCTGGAGCTCCTCCAAAGGATGGACCGACACGGGGTGAGGAGGCGGAGGACACATCGGCGCCATATGGAGGACGAGCAGAGCAGACAATAGCCCATCCATGCCCCTGAAAACACCTTCCCCCCTTGGACCCACCGTCACACCCCTTCTTCCCTCTCTTATATGTTCACCCCTGCCCCTTACCCACCCCCACCTGGTATGTGGACCTTCCCCCCATTGTACATAATTGTAAATAGTTGTTTTGCTTACCTGTTGTTAATATATTTGTTTTGTTATGACAACTGTGGTGGTCTCTGATTTGCAGCAGGCTACAGGTCCTCAGCTGCAGTGGTGTGCATGGTGTCAGGGGTGGTGCATGCATGGGCGTGTGTGTGTGTCCTGAAGGGAACCGCCTATGGTGTGGGTGGGGGGATCAGTCAATGTCTGTGGTTTGTGTGTTGTTGTCTGTGCACTAGATGCCTGTGTGCAGTGGTCCACAGTGCATGCACTGTGTGCATGGCACCCCTCTCAGACCATCCATGGCCTGTGCAGCTGACACCCTTGCATGTCTGTGATATGCAGGGTCTGCTGGCATGTCAGTGGTGGCTGTCCATGCTGAACAACCACTGTACCCGGCACAATGACAGGTTGCCTCCCATCACCAGTATGGTGCACGTCTGCCTCTGGTGGCACTGTGGCCTCCGCTGTTGTCGTTCCCCCTCCATACTGTCGCTTGTGTCTGTTGCAGGGGATGTGCTCCAGTGTCTGTCACTTGTGCTCCAGCTGCATGCTGGTGGCATACAGTTTCATGGTGCCTGCACAGGGTGGCTGGCACACCTGTGCCATGTAGGGGTGTTTGACATGTGTACACGGCTGCCGTGGCCACATGCCAGTGGCTTGGTTGACCCGCTACTGTGTTCCTGTGTTGGTGTGCCCTTGGGTATGGGTGGGTGTTTGTCCATTCACTGTGTTGCATCCTGTGTGGTGCATGCTTCCATGCAACACTGTGTGTCTGTGCTGGCTGTTGTGGCCAGTGCTGGGATGGGATGTGTCCTTGGGAGGGTGTGCAGGGTGCTGTACCACTGGTGGTGGGGTCCAGGGCATGCCCTGTCACATGTGGGGTACCTCATGTGCCGACACATGGTCGGTCTTTCAGCTGTACCTAGGAGGGATGTGGAGGGTGGCACTGTGTATGCTGTTGTTGAATCACTGTCTGCTGCCACCCACTGCAGAGTGCACATGGTGGGGCTGCCTTGCATAGCTACATGGTGCACAGGGTTGCATTGTCACAGTGGGGGGTGGTGGCATGCATGGGGTGTCCTGCACTGTTGGGTG
This sequence comes from Neoceratodus forsteri, assembly GCA_016271365.2. Taxonomy (NCBI): domain Eukaryota; kingdom Metazoa; phylum Chordata; order Ceratodontiformes; family Ceratodontidae; genus Neoceratodus; species Neoceratodus forsteri. The sequence goes on from CM057456.1 coordinate 1,878,312,827, forward strand.
CTACTCCTGGGAAGGGTGTATGGTGATCGTGGTGCAGGGTGTGCTCTGCATTGGGGGGATGGTGTGGCATGGGGTGGTCAGTCCTCCTTGTGTGCCAGTCACAGCTTGCCAGGGGGTGTGCTGGGGCACCATACCCCGGCTGTGGGTTGGTTGCTGGTATCCATGGGCCGGTGGTTATTCCAGCTCTCCCCCGGTTGTGCAGTGCATGGGGTGTGGGGGACAATGTCTGTTCTGCTGTGTGCTCCTCTGCCCATCTGTGGCATGGGTGGTGGGCCCCTGCATCCCTGGTTGTGCTGTTGCATTACTGCCCTGCTCCACAGGGCGCGTCCCTGGTTGCTCTATGGCACATCTGGACTGCTCCATTGATCATCTCTTGTTGCACTATGCGCATCTGAAATGCACAACTGCACATCCCTGGTTGCGCTATGGCGCAGGTGGTGCAATATTCAGTCGTGTGCTGCAGGCACATCTTGGCCTGCACAGTTTTTGAATATCGGGCTTCTTGCGCATGGGCGCAGTGGACTTGCGCTTGCTCCTGCTGTTGCGCACGTTTTGGGTGCAGTTTGAATATCCGGGTCTATGAATCTTTTCCATTAGAGATTTTGGGAAGAAAGTTTGGATTTAGTTGTAAATGAAATGCTTTCTCAGATTTTGTATCCTTCAATGTCCTTATACGTCCTTATAGATATGTAGTGAGTTAGAAGTTAATAAAGAACCCTTTAACATTAATAGAAATGTATAAAGTAAAATAAATGACAAAGTAAATGATTTGGGGTAATACCCCTTACAGTTCAAAACCTGAACATTATTTAATGGCAGTTGCACTTTTTGTAATTACAGCTTTGTGGGTGTTTATATTATCCCTTATACTATTTACTACTAAATTATTAATTGAATTAAATGAAATAAAATCCAATCGGTATTGTGCTTGTGATTGAGCATGAGTAAATTGTGCACCCTAATTATGTAAATTGTATTTAAGAAATAATACGTAGTAGAGATAACAATTTCCTGAGGAAGCCTCACTGTTGGAGGTGAAGAGCCAGGTTATCTTTTTGTTGTACCTGTTTCAGTGCTTTTTGCTCTGCACCTCAATTTACACTGATGTAAAAGATGAGAAAGATGCAGCCTCATGTGAAGTTGCATGAAGAAATAAAAGTCTGAAAGCAATACCTGTGGTGCACTGTTTTTGAAATGCATATTTTCCTCAGTGCCCATGGTCTACAAAAAGTAGTAGACCAATTCACCCTATCCCGAAATTAGCTTGTCAGAATTACACTTAATTTAAAAAAAAGAATATGTACCTGTTATGCTTGCAGTGAGCGGAAAGAGGTAAACTTCAGTAATTGAAATAAGAAGGAAAATGAACAATATGTAGGATGCCATAAATGGTACAAGAAAACTGTCATTTTCCAATTTGTGGGATTTTAGTAAACACATACAATCAAAAGCCTCAAACCCAACACAAAAGATCATGAGTACGGAAATCTGTGGGGGTAAACTAAATAGAAAATGACACAACTGGAAGTTCATTCTGTTAATTATGTCTCCAAACAGATCACATCATAGCCAGTCCAGACACACTAAAATATAACACTAATCTTCTAAAAATGCATAATTGTTTTCCTACTAAAATCCACGACAACAAAGTGTAGAGCACCAAAGTGGGGCAACAAGCTGCAGAATTCTGCACCAGCAGAATCTGGCAGAGTGCACTACACTACTTGAGGTAGTACAGAGATGCATTACTATTTTCACATCTTGAGCTTCAAGAAAGGTATGGAATCTGGAAATGGTAAAAGCAGCCTATAACTACAGTACAGCCAACACCTGGGAATCCAAGGTCAGACTTTTATGAGGCACTACTCCCAGATTGCTGGCAGCTATATTTACCACATACTGAATCCCATAAATAATAGAAAGCCACTGTTGCTGTAACTCAGTGTGAACAGAGAAGCAGATCCCTTTTTCTCAACAAAATTTTTCTTCCCAGTCACCCACTCCACCCTCCTTTAGCTGGACCCTCAGCCTGATCTCCCACCTTCTCCTGGACTTACCCCTCAGCTTGTCCTCATGATATACCCTTTGTGGTGGAGTCCCTAGAGTAGACCCATACATCCCAGGGGAACAGGATCTAGTTACTTGGGTTGCCTGGTCAGTGGTGTTAGGCCTGCAAGGATCTATCCTCCTCCAGCATTAATGGGTGGTTATCAACCTCCATTTTATCCACTGGAGCACCAATGTGCAGTCATATAGTGCTTTTTCATGAGCAAGACATGTCCAGTCATCCACTGGAAGCTCCCCCTGTGTTGGAGCACCACATTGCACTGACACCCAGCTTCCAGTGGGTGTCAGTCAAGCACCAGAGCTGTGGACCCCCCCCCCGAGGGAGAAGAGCTGTCCTAGAGATGCTCAATCCTCCATACGCCAGCAATATAACTCTGTTCCTGAACCATAGACACCAGCATTGTGACAGGTAGTGCTATACGTGTGGTACTGGGCCAGCCGAGAAGCATTTTTTTAGTAAGTGGAAAAAGGTGACGTAATTAAAATCCTGATGAGAAACAAGAACAATACATAGGGTGCACAAATGATGCAAGAAGGCAGATACTTTCCAGATTATGTGGTTTGTGTAAACAGACACACAATCAAAAACCTCAAGCCCAGCATCAAAGCTCATGGGTATATAAATCAGTGTGGTGGGGGAGATACTGTAAACTATGAAGAAAATGGTTCAACTGGTACTATATTCTGCTTGCCATATTGCTACTCAGACCTCACCACAGCCAACTCACACACACACTAAACATAAAAGTAATCTTCAAATTTGCACGAGTACACATGACAACAAGAGGTGCTGCAAGCTATCACTTGTCACCAAAATAGGGAGAAAGCTTTAAAGTAAAGTGCATTATAGGGATGCCTAAGTGCTATTGGTAAGTTCTATTCTTTATTTCAGGGTTTGGTGAGAAAGGATTGTGATTAATTTTAATCTGAAAATATTATTGGTTGAAAAAAATAATTTTTTTGTGTTATGCATACTGATTGGCAGGACTCGTTTTTACGGCTGCAGGGGTGGAGCCCTGCAGACATCTTTAAATCACTTGGGAAAAATGGCACTTCAAACTCTTTCCAAAGCACAATTTCAGAGTTGAACCACAATCATTCCACTACCTGAAATCACTATGCTGGGGTGGGGGGGGAGAAAAAGTTCCTTTCCCACATGTAGCATTCTCCTGCCTGCTCAAACCACAATCAGTGGAGTGTAAAAAGCACAGGCAACTTGTTTTAGTCAGAAGGAACACCTAACCCTGCTTTTTACACATTTTTATCTAAATGATGCCTTGTTGACAGGGGTGTAGTGCTCCAATACTTCTTAAAGTCTTCAATAATTTTTTATGTAGTTCTCCAAGCAGCAGTCTTAAATCAATAACTGAACAGTCTTGAAGCAAAGCTGCAAGGGAACTTTGTTTTATCTCTCTACTGAATTCCTTCTCAGAGGAGTGCAAGGTGATTTGAGATCAGGTTTTGGCTTGTGGCAGTGGGGTCACTGGGCTGTGACAGGTAGACAGTCATTGTGATGAGCCTCCAATTGAGTAAAACAGGCAGTTTCATTTTTTAGTAAATTTGTTTGTTCGCCAAGTTAAAGTTACTTTCCCTACTAGGGTAAGTAAAGATCTTGTAACCCTCTGTCCAGGTTTTGTATTGACAATCCTGTGGAAGAATTTGGATGGTTACACTTTATTTGCATTTGTAAGGAGTTTATTTGGAAATACTGCTTGTTTGATAATAAAATGACAGTTTTATTGGTGCCTGTGTCTAATAGCTATCTTCCCACTGAGACTTGCAAAGTACTGTAAGCAACGGTCTCCTCTATTTAGTACTACACTCAAACATGTAAACAGCAAGATAGAGTAACTATGCCATTAAACTGGGATTATACTTAGCCCTTACCTGCACTATGGTGGTGCCTAATTATGCACTTGTCGCAGCACAGACCTTGGAGTTGAATGTACTGCTCTGCCTTGACTTGTCATATTGTCTCCTCTGTATCTACTTGTGTGATATTTTTCTGTTTGTATTAAATGAAGCATTCACTGACGTGGTAATGCTATGCATGTTTTGCTGTCCAAACAAACAAGCATAAGTTAGTGGCAAACATATTTGCTTTCATGCTGTTGCAAGTTAGAACAACAGTATCTTGAGGCTATAGGCAGGACTTTCTAACCCCAGAGAAACATTATTTCATGGACTTTCAGTTCAATTGGGCTAAGGGGTATAGGCCCCCATATTCAGAGCTGGCCATGTGCAGTCTGTGGCAGTTTGTGCACAGCCTGCCTTGGTGGCAATATTCAGACAATTAGCTCACTGCAACTGGAGTGTGCAAACTGTCTAAATACGGGGCTGTGTTGGTACAATCCATACTGACTTTGCACTATGCTGACACAGGCCCAGACTGAATATGGCCGACAGGAGTGCAATTGATGTAGCACAGATAAATGGAATTACAGCAGGACTCCTGTGGGCCATATTTAGCCCTAATTTGCTAATGACCCCTTTGGGCATGGAAGGCACTATGGCTCATTTTCATGCCCATTAAGAGCCCATTAGCATGTGTTCATGGCTCCCCCCATTCTGTAGCTGTCTTACATATTCCTTGTGGTCTAGTGGTCACTCATCCTGTTCTTGTCTCGAATATTCCTGGTGGTGCACTGGTTCCTGCACCCCCAATCAACCATCCTGTAGCTGCCTTGAATATTCCTGGTAGTCTAGTGATCTCTCCCCCCCATCACAACAAGGGCATCTGATCTTCTGCAACTCACTTGCTCAGGACCTCCTCACCACAACCCACCCTTCCCCTCAGGTCACATAAGCTGAAGTACTGCAATAGTGACAGCGACCTACTCAGTCCTCTGTTCTCCACCTTGGCTGGCCACCATCTGATTGCCAGTGAGCGATTATGAGTACAGTAGACACAGGTGTTTGTACAATACTTGCAATTACTCTGAGACCATCAGATGTAAACCAGTTGAGGTGGTGAGCAGAGGGCTGTGTCAGTCATCACTATTGCTGCAGTTTGCATTATGTGACCAATCAATCAATAAATATTTATTTATGAAAAAGGCACCTTTCCCTAGATCAAGGTGCCTGTACATAAAAATTTACATTTTCGCATCTAAAACAAGTTATTAAAACCATTCCATCCACGAAAAAGTTTCATACCATAACATAGCAGCAATAATAAATAACTTAAAAAGCAGGATATGTTAGATTGAATAGATAAGTCTTCAATTCAGTCTTAAAACTCTCAACAGTCAGACACTCACGCATCTGAAAAGGTAGAGAATTCCACAGGGTAGGGGCCACAAAAGCAAATGATCGGGCCCCAGATATCTTTAACTGAATCCTGGGAATCTCTAGCAATCCCTCATCAGTGGAGTGGAGTGGAGTGGACTGAGGGGACAGTAAGGACGAAGGATATCTTGCAGATAATGGGGTCCCTGTTCATGTAGGGCTTTATTGGTCAGTAATATACCCTTGAAGGTGATCTGCCACTGTACTGGTAGCCAGTGCAGTTCACAGAGCACAAGCATAATATGACTGGCCCCCCTGGCTGCCACATTCTGCACCAGCTGTAAGCGGTGGATATCAGCCCTCAGTATCCCTAGGTAAAGGGCATTGCAGCAGTCAAGGAGTTAGGTGATGAATGCATGGACCAACGTTGGAAGATCATTGGGAGGAACAAAGTGCTTTACCTGGGCGATATTCCTCAGATGGTAAAAAGAGATCCTGACAATGGCTGACACCTGAGATTTAAGGGTCTAGCCACTGTCAAAAATAACACCCGGGTTCCTCACCTGATCTGACGTAGTCAGCTGAATTCCCCTGAGTCAAAGCCCAGAGGGCTGTCCAGCCAACAAACCTGCCTCTAGACAATCAGGATCCACCACCAGCACCTCAGTTTTATCCAGATTCAACCACAACCAGCTGGCACTCATCCAGTCCTGAATCTTGCAAGGCAGTTGTTAAAGACTGAGAGGATGAGGACCACATGATACAGAGCACCTGATAACAGCTCCACACCATCGCTCCAGCCACCCGTCCATTAAAACCTCAGTTTTCATCATTGTACAGGTTCTACTTCCTATAGAAATCTGACTGGAAGACTCGTCATTTTGCTGCCTATCTCCAAGGGTAAGATTCCACCTTACGGAGGCAGAAATGAGAAAAGTTCCCCCTTGGCACATTCCTCTGGTCACGCTGGAGAAGGCCCCAAAAAAGCCAGGGCCTCTGCTGCTACAGATCCACATGACTCAAATACCACTCAGCCAGAACAAGATCTACTCACCCTCAGTAGATTTCTGGATGAATTTAAACCCTTTCGTGACAAGATGCATTCCATGTCAATGGAACTGAAATCGCTGGCACAAGCAATGGAGGATATTGCAATACGAGCCTCAGATAATGAAGCCCATATTTGTTCATTGGAAAAGCGAGCTGATAAAATCGATCCAGAACTGACTGCTACCTGACAAAAGCTGGCAAAGATGGAACTCAAAATTGAAGATCTTGAGGGCCGTAGCCGTAGGAACAATGCTGTTCTCATTGTACTGCTGGAGAATGAGGAAGGCATAGATGTGATACTTTTTGTTCAAAAACTAGTAGAAAAGATAGAAGGCCCCTCTCCTTTCGGGCCTAAATATGTAATTGAGAGAGCGCACAAGGCTCTCCACCCAATGCCACCCGCAGAAGCCCAGCCGAGACCGCTGATTTTTCATTTTCTCAATACCTAGAATGGCAATACTTCCTCACAAAGGTCCAGGAATTGCAGGAGGTCCACTGGGAGGGGGTCAAAACAAGAGTAGCACAGGATTTTCCCGCATTAATCAGGCTATGAAGAACTGCCTTCCACCCCCTGGTTTCGCAAATCATGGCTGCAGGGATCAAATTCTAAAGGAATTATCTGTCGAGGCTCCTAGTGCAAGTCGCTGGCTCCTGGCTCTCCTACAAAGATCCTGAAGTAGCCCTGACAGGTCTCAAAGCAGCCCTCCCTAACCTCTTTTGAGACACTTGAACTGGTTAGCTGGACTTGTTATTGAACCATCAGAGTGGAAACAAATAAGTGAAATTGAGATAATTATTCCATAGTTACCCAATTAGCATTTCAACTAAGCTGGGCTTGCGGTGTTCGGATTTATTGTCTACATCTAATTCACTACCCTTAATATGTGTGTGGCTTGAAATACATAGAAGGCTACATCATGGGTCAACAAACAATTTTATGTGTCTTCACAGAAGTTTGCTGAATTAAACGTTTGGACTGAAATTTCCAGACTATGATCTCCAAATATCAGACTCTTCGAATGAGCGCATAGAAGTCACCACGTTTAATTTTCTGAAGCAGTTATAACAAGCAACAGCCACTAGATGGTGCAAGGTGTCCATAATAGCAATCACTGGAGTTACAGGAATGACTCTAACTGTAATATTAAATAAAAGGCATAGTACCGAGACAGCACTGGTTCGGGTACTAAATGACCTCCTAATAGCGAGAGATCGTAGGACTCGATCCATCTTAGTACTACTTGATCTCTCTGCAGCGTTTGACACCATTGACCATGGTGTGCTGTTAGAACGTTTGCGGTCTGTCTGTGGACTATCTGGTATGGTCCTCAGATGGTTTCGATCTTACCTCGGTGAGGACTCAGAGAGTGGTGTCAGAATTTTTCCTCAGCATCAGTCTCCCTATCCTGTGGGTACCACAGGGTTCTATCTTAGCGCCCATGTTGTTTGCGGTGTATATGCTGCCGTTAGGAGTGATTATTAGACGATACGGTCTGGGTTTTCACTGCTATGTGGATGATACCCAGCTGTATATGTCTTTTGTGCCCAGCCAGGATGCTGCCTTGTCGGTATTTAATAACTGCCTTGCAGAAATTCAAGACTGGATGAATGGGAGTTGGCGGAGGTTAAACCCAGAGAAAACTGAGGTGTTGGCTGTGGAAAAGGCCGATGTGAGGCAAGTTTGCCGGATGGATCACCCTCAGGATTATGGCTTGGAGGTGTTCAGTTGGCAACCTCAGATCAGGTGCGGAATCTTGGCGTAATAATTGACGACCGTCTGACGCTTAAATCTCAGGTGTCAGCAGTGGTCAAAACTTCCTTTCTCCATCTGAGGAATATTGCCAGGGTGAAGCACCTGGTTCCTCCAGAGGACCTTCCAACGTTGATCCGCCGTTACCTCCGTCTTGACTACTGCAACTCCTATACCTGGGGCTATCGGGGTTGAACTCGCCGTCTGCAGCTAGTGCAGATACGGCAGCCAGGCTGTTGACTGGATCTTCTAGACCCAGCCATATAATGCCTGTGCTTCGCGGACTGCACTGGCTGCCAGTAACTGGCGAATCACCTTCAGGTCGGTTTGCTGACCTACACAAAGCCCATGACCTGGGACCTACCTACCTGAAAAGAATTCCTTTGCCCCTACTGTCCCTCCACCTCTGATCCACTGACGAGGGATTGCTAGAATTCCTAGGGTCTGTTTGAAAACATCAGGTGCTAGATCATTCAGTTTTATGGCACCAACCCTATGGAATTCTCTACCTCGTCAGGTGCGAAATTGCCCGACCATCCTTAGTTTTAAAGAAGCTTTGAAGACCCACCTTTTTAGCATAGCTTTTAATGATTTATTTTAGTTTTAATTTTATTGTATTTATTGTTCAAAATGTACAGGCGCTTTGGTTTTAAGAAAAGCGCCTTTTAAAAATAAAGCTGAATTGAATTGAATTGAATAATATTCTTTTGAGTTAAGGATTTCTTTTCAGTGTAATATTTAGAAATCCTTCACCAGTTTGTTTTCCACTAAGGACATATACACTTTATCTGGTGGGGTTCTCTGTGAAGCACGTTTACATCTCACAGTTTAAAATTTTTAAATAGGTTGATGGACCATTATGGTTTCTATCAATCAGCAATCACCCGTAAGAAGGCAGAATTCCTGTCCGGAGAGATTGCTGCTGCATGGAACTGACCGGCTCAACTCTTTCAGAAAGTCAACAGACTGGGCAATCCACTCTGTCTGCAGTCTGGAAGAGATTTTTCACAAATCAAATGTGATGAGCTTGCTCGGTTCTTCACAGATAAGATTGCCAGCATCAGGTCGGGTATCGGCCAAGCTCCCTCTTTAAGGGTTTGCGGTGATCGTCGAGAGGAAACAAACACCTGTTACCTGGTCTGACTTTGGTAAGCCGGAGCTCATGGATATTGTGAGGATTGTCCAGATTGTACGACCAACCAGCTGTAGTTTGGATCCGGGCCCTATGTCACTATTATTAGGTTGCGTAGATACTATCTGTCTGATCCTTGCTGAAATTGTCTGGAAATCTTTGGAGTAGGGGGTCTTTCCTGATCCCCTAAAGGAGGTGGTCATTTGACCACTCCTAAAAAAGCCTTCATTAAATCCAGACTGCTTGGCTAACTACAGACCTATCTCTAACCTGCCCTTTGTGGGTAAGGTTATTGAAAAGATGGTTGCACTACAACTGGATGACCATCTTATAAATCACAATGTCTATGATACTGTTCAATCGGGATTTAGGAAAAGACATAGCACTGAGACCGCCCTTGTCCGGGTTTTAAATGATCTCCCGATTGCGAGAGATCGAAAGGATTGTACTATTCTAGTCCTTCTTGATTTCTCTGCAGCATTTGATACTGTGGACCATGGTGTGCTTTTGGAGCACCTGAGGCTTTATTATGGACTGACTGGTACAGTTCTGCACTGGTTTTGATCTTTCCTCATGGGTCGGAGGCAGAGGGTTGTCACTAGAATTTATTCTTCTGACGCCATCTCCCTATCCTGTGGGGTGCAGCAGGGCTCCATTTTGGCACCCATGTTGTTCGACGTATATATGCTGCCATTGGGAGACATTATTAGATGATACGATCTGGGTTTTCACTGCTATGCAGATGATTCCCAGTTCTTCAATCTTGGACAGGAAAATGCGATCTCTATGCTTAACAGCTGTCTATCCGAAATCAAAGATTGGATGAATACCAGCTGGCTGAGGTTAAACCCAGATAAGAATGAAGTGCTTGCTGTGGACCCTGGTAGCCTTGAGGTGGGTTGTAGGGTTGGGGTTCCGTCGGGTGTATGGCTCAATGGTATCCAACTCCCAACCTCAGACCAGGTACGTACAGTAATCTGGGCATTATTATAGACGGCGGCCTGACCCTAAAATCTCAGGTGTCGGCCGTTGTCAAATCCTCATTTTACCATCTTAGGAATATCGCTCGGGTGAAACACCTGGTTCCTCTGGCTGACCTTCCTACCTTGGTCCACGCCTTTGTGACCTCTCGCCTTGATTACTGCAATGCCACATACCTAGGGCTACCCGGGGGTTGATATCCACCGCTTGCAACTGGTGCAGAATGCAGCGGCCAGGCTTTTGACTGGGACATCTAGAAATAGTCATATTACGCCTATGCTGCGCGGACTGCACTGGCTGCCGGTTCAGTGGCAGATCACCTTTAAGGTTGGGTTACTGACCTACAAAGCCCTACATGAACAGGGACCACAGTACCTGCAAGATCTCCTTACTCCCTACTGTCCCTCTCGCTCACTCCGATCCACTGACAAGGGATTGCTAGAGATTCCCAGGGTTCGTTTAAAGACATCTGGGGCACGTGCATTTTCTTACGCTGCCCCACCCTGTGGAATTCTTTACCTCACCGGATACGAGGCTGCCTGACCGTCTAGAGTTTCAAATCTGAGCTTAAAACCTTTTTGTTTTTAAAAGTATTTAAATAATGATTTTATTGTTAATGTTATGTCTATTATTAAATGTTGTTATTGTACAGCGCTTTGGTTTTTGAAAAGTACTTATAAATAAACTTTTACTTACTTACTATGTATATACATAGGAACCGCACAGCAGTGAGATGTTGCATTTTCTGTTCTAAATGATCAGTGATGCATAGTATTAACCTCAGTCATATTTGTAGTTATTGTAAAAGATAAAGCTCAGGAGACAGGCCTCCACAAGAATAGTTTTGTGGGTTTTAGTTTCTTTGGCTACAGTTTCCTTTTCTTTTATTTGTGCTCCTCATAGTTTAAAGGTAGTGGGGTTCAATACAGGGTTGCTGGAGGGTGGGAGCAGTGAAAAGGAGTACTGCAAAGTGAAGGTCGTGACAATAAGGGAGGTGGGGTGGGTAGGGTATGTTTAAGGACTGGCAAATCTGGGTACATAGGTTTAGAATTTGTGGGTTATGAGGGTAGGGGTGGAATCTCAGTTGGGGTTTGGGGAGGATGGGTAAATGGTTCAACAAATACACCAAACAGGGCACTGGCAACATATCCACGTGTTGAAAGACCGGATGACTTTACAGTAGACACGGTTTGGGAATATGGCTTGGGACCTTTCTCTGGCTTCATGGAACTTTAAAGGGGCCAGGAAGAGAATTAAACAATATAAAGTTCAAAGACACCTTAACTTATTGAAGGCCGAACTTATATTCACCCAAGAATCTCATTTATTAGATTCTGAGGCCACACTATTGAGATAACAACATATAGGGCAACTTTTTTCTGCAGAGGGCACTACCCAGAGTTGTGGGGTCATGATAATGATAGTGAGAACAGTTCCTTTCTCCCCTCTTCAAATGATAAAAGATCCTCAGGGCAGATTTTTATTATGTTAAGGGCAGGTTACACACCACAGAAATGTTACTGGGAGTGTATATGGTCCAAATATCAATACTCCAGGGCTCTTTATGCAGTTGATCAATGTGCTAACTCCCTTCCTCTCTACCCTGATAATTATTGGGGGGGACCTAAATTTGATTCTCGATCCGACACTAGATCGGTTGGGAACCTCTCATAGAGGGCTTTCCCCAGCTCAAAGAGTACTTAGAGATTTGTTGGACCAAACGGGCCCATGCAATTTTTTGCATGTACTGCATCCCTCTGATAGGGGTTACACATTCACCTCGCAGGTTCATGGGACACAAACCTGGATAGATTACTTACTGGTTTCACAATTTCTTCTCCCAGGAGTACTAGATGCCTCTATTCAGCCAGGCCCCACGTCAGATCACACCATTGTAATCTGTCAAATTTCCCTCTCATCTCTCCCTAAATTTGGGGGGGGGTCAGTGGAAAATCAATAACCAGCTTTTAAAGGACCCTGAAGTAACTAAATGTATCTCTGCACAAATGGACCAGTTTATTAATACCAATCAGAATTCCACTAACAGGCCCAACATGGAATGGTGCTCTTTGAAAGCCTACTTAAGAGGTCTCTTGATTGGTATAGCATCGAATAAAAAGAAAAAGAGAGACAGGCAGCTACTGCTCACCCGTTCCCAAATACGAAACATAAAAAGTAAACTTTCTCCTCGCATGGCTGATCATCTCAGACAAGAATTAGCCAAGTTGACAAACTCATATCTAGAACTCCTAAGGGACCAAGCTGAATATGCAATTTTAAAAACCAAAGCATCCTATACAGACCAGAGAGAAAAAGCTGGTCGCTTGCTGGCGCAGCATATTAAGTAGCAGGAGTCCTCACGACTGATCGCTGCAATTCACTCGCAGGCCGATGGCACATTAAAAATCTCCCCAGAGGAAATTGTTTTAGAGTTTAGTCACTACTATAGACAACCGTATAGTCCAATGCCAAACCCACCCTCAGACTCAGAGTTGGATGACTATTTCAAGAACTCCAATCTTCCCTTCCTCTCAGAAAGTCAACAATGCTCTCTTCTATCACCACTCTCGGAAGCTGAACTGGTCAGAGTAATCAAGGATCTTCCCTCTGATAAGACCCCAGGGCCAGATGGGTTTTCATCTAATTTTTACAAAGAATTTGCTGAGCAGCTGATTCCCTTACTTTTACCATCATATCAACATATTTTATCAGGGGCAGAATCCAACAAAACCTTGTTTGAAGCTTTGATTATTCTTCTGCCGAAGCCTGATAAAAGCCCAGAATTAGTAACAAGCTACCATCCTATTTCACTTCTCAATCAGGATATTAAAATTCTGACTAGATTATTAGCTGACTGTTTCAGTACTGTTCTCCCCAATTTAATAGGCCCAGAAAAAGTAGGATTCATGAAGGGCAGGTCCTCTACAGACCACATGTGTACCATTTCTCATGTTTTCTCAGCATCCAGAGATGCCAATTTCCCAGCAGCCTTGGTCTCTCTGGACGCCAAGAAGGCATTTGATAGGGTCAATTGGAACTTTTTACTTTGTACCCTTGCAACATTCAATTTCCCTTTGGATTTTCGTAAATGGACAAATGCCTTATATAGGTCTCCATCTGCCAGGGTAAAAGGGAATGGTGCAGTTTCTGAATTATTCCCTTTGCAATCATCTACAAGGCAGGGTTGCCCACTGTCGCCCCTGCTTTTCAACATTTATCTAGAGCCCCTAATCCGTGGGTTATCTGACTGTCAACTGATTCAGGGTATATCAGCTTAGGGCTATGACATCAAGGTCGCCACCTATGCTGATGACCTTCTTCTTCCGGTAGCTCATCCAGCCACTTCCATCCCACACATGCTAAACATCATTGAAGAATTTAGTACTATGTCTAATTATAAATGAAGTCTAAGTAAGATGGTTGTATTTCCCCTTAACCACAAAACTTTCAAAAATGACATATCAGATTTAGGGATCTCTTGGAAATCTGACTCCCTAAAATATCTAGGTATAGAATTAATAAAAAACTCAATACGCCTTCAAAAGTTAAACTTAGACTCTTTGGTACACACCATTACGCGGGATCTGAAGTGATGGTCTCACCTTCCATTATCTCTTTGGGGGAAAATGTATTTAGTTAAAAATGAATGTTTTCCCTCATCTTCTTTAGCCTCTTAATTTACTGAATATTTGGCCCCTCTCTTGGCTTACGGAAGTTCACAGTCTTGTTATAGATTTCATTTGGTCTTGAAAAAGGCCTAGAATAGCCTTTCACAAATTAGCTGCCCCAAAAGTTAGAGGGGGCCTACGCCTACTGCATGTTGGCTTATGTTATTGGGCGGCTCATGCAAATAAATACTTTAGGTGGATTTCAGATGAAAATCTACAAGTCACCTCCCCATTTGTACCAATTTGGCTTAAAATTGAATTAGCCCAAATAAAAGCCCAGGGTCTCTCTCCTTCCAATCTGTTACATACAAACTTAAATACCCTTCCACTAAGCCTAAAGACCTCCCCAATAGCCATCTCTATCAGGGTACATTCTCAACTGTGTTCATTCCTTAAGTATGATCACACTCAGGATCCAGCACAAACAGAGTGGGGTAATCACAATTTTAAGATAGAAAATAAAGTGCTCTCTCCCAGGTGGCTATCGATGCTGGAGGGCAATATATTAACTCAGTTGGCTAATAGGAGAGGAACTTGGCTCTCCTCAGTAGAAATTATGAGTACATTTAATGTCCCAAATCCCATGGTTTTCATATTTCAATTGAGACATCTCCTGGTAAAAGTGATGGGGATAGCTCCACCACAACCCACAAAGCTCTCTGTTAGCAAAGATCTGCACCCTATAGCCGGGTTCCCACACACAGTGTCTAAAATATATGACTATCTATTTAATTGGGCTTACCCAGACTGTTTTGGCCCCATGGTTTATTAGTCCAAATCCTTTCCAGATTTGACTATCAGCCAGTCAGCTTTATGGCACAACAGTCATAAACACGTAACCCAAGATAGGCTCTGACTAATGCAGTTTCAAATCTTACATAACTTGTAATACTCTCCACAAAGATTAGCCAAATTTGGCTTAATATCCTCTCCCATATGTACAAGATGCCAGCTAGAGGAAGGCTACTTGTTCCACATCTTCTGGTCTTGCCCAAAAGCTGCCCCCAATGGGCTCTTATTCAGCAGAGGGTAGATCCTTTCCTGGGTTTGAGCGACCTCTTCACAGCACAGATCTGCCTCCTAGGAGATTTCTCAGAAGTTTCAGTACTCAACCGTAAATATCATATGACTTTAATGTCAATGTCTGTCAAAAAATTAGTGCTCAGATACTGGAAGGACCAGGAGGCTATCACTTATATAGAATGGCTAAATAAGCTTATGGCAAATCTCAGGACAGGAAAGACAATAGCTAGCCTTTACAACAGATCAATCAGATTTACAAAGATATGGGGCCCCTTTATACTCTTTACTCCTTGTCCTGAGGGGAAGGGTGCTGCATTAATGTTGGCATCTCACTGTATTTATTTACTCTGTGCCAAGGGGAGGGACGGGAAGGAGGGAGGTTTAGGTGGGGAAGGTACCATCAGAACTTATCAGATGCATGTGGGTTTGAATGTAGGTATATTATGGAACCTTTGTCTATATTGTAAAATCTTAATAAACTGAAATAAAAAAAAGACCAAGGAGACACCATCCTGTCTGGGCACAAAGGACATGTACAGTTGAGTATCATCTGCAGAGCCGTAAAAACTGAAACTGTAACTCTTAATAATGTCTCCTAATAGCAGCATGTACACCACCAACAACATGGGTGATAGAACAGAGCCCTGCAGAACCCCACAAGATGGGGGAGAGGGGCCAAGGAATAATTACCCGACACCACTCTTTGAGTCCTACCCTCGAGGAACGATTGAAAACATCTGAGGACTGTATCAGACAGTCCACAAATGAACCACAGGTGCTCCAACAACACACCATGGATCACAGTGTCAAATGCCGAAGAGAGAGCAAGGAGGACCAAGATGGAATGGGACCTCCGATCTCTCGCTATTAGGAGATCACTTAGCACCCGTACAAGGGTCATCTCGGTACTATGCCTCTTTCTTAAACCAAACTGAAGAGAATCATAGATGTTGTGGCTAGATAAATGATCATCCAGCTGCTGCGAAGCCACCTTTCCAATAACCTTACCCACAATGGGCAGATTAGAGATGGGCCTGTAATTCGCCAGACAGTCCCGGTCAAGGGAGGGCCTTTTAATGAGGGGTCAAACAACCATTGCCTTTAGTGGGTCTGGAAAGACCCCCCTCTACAATGACCTCCAGACTATCTCCTCCAGGACTGGGCTGATTATATCAACACAACCATCAAGAGGTGCATTGGGCCCGGGTCCGAACTACAGCTGGTTGGCCTCAGAGTCTGGATAATCCTTATGACATCAGTGATTTCCGTCAGGTCAAAGTCAAACCAGACCAACTGAGGGCATGCCATCTCTTGCTGACCTCCACAATGACCAATAGAGGGGTCCGAACAGATCCCGAACCTGATGGTGGCAACCTTATCTGTGAAGAACTGAGCAAACTCCTCACACCTTTCTTGTGAAAAGGCTCCACTAGACTGAAGACAGACTGTATTGCATAGTCTGTCAACAGTCCGGAAGAACTGAGTAGGTTGATTTCCCGCAGCAGCAATCTCCCTGGACAGGAACACTACCTTCTTAAGGGTAATTGCTGATTGATTGATCCGTAGGGGCAGGCCTATTGGAGGGAGCTAGAAGCTGAACCCTATGGTATGGTGGTCAGACCATCCGACTGGCTCCACCACCAAGTCGGCTATCTCCATCCCTAGGAGGAACACCAAGTTCAACACATGACCACTAATATGAGTAGCGGAGGTAATAACCTGTGTGAGACTCAATGAATTCATTAATTGGAGGACGTCTTTTCCAAACTGTGAGAGTTCATCATTGATCCCAGCGTTGAAGTCCCACAGAATTAACCATCTGGGGAATCCCAACACCACGTCGACAATGAAGTCTGCGACTTCCTGCAGGAAAACTTTCCCATCCCTGGGTGGGCGGTAGATGAGTATCCTGCATCCCACACTCAGTCCCACAATACACTCAAAGGAGTTGGTGGCCCCCACTGGGACCTCCATAAGGCCCAGTTCTGATCTTAAACAGAAGGTTACACTCCCGCCCCTATAATTCATCCTTGGGCGGTGTATCACCGAGTACCCAGCTGGAACTGGTGAAGCCAATACTGGGCCAGCATTTTCATCTAGCCAGGTCTCGGTGATGCAAGCTAGGTCAGATGAACCCACGATCTGCTATTAAAGCAGTCTTGTTCTTAGTAGACCTGGCATTGCATAACACTGCCTGAGTAGGATGAGCAACCGAGGGAGATCACGTCACCTGCCTGCACAAAGCAGAGCCCTTGGGCATGGAAATCAGACAGGAAGGACCCCTCTCCTGGACCCATTTCATACCAGGGCATATTGTTGTTCCCACTACCCCAATCTGACCATTCCCCTCCAACCCCAGCCCAGGCCCCCTTCTCCTCTTCCTCCTAACTATCCCCAGAGCACAACATACCCTGTATACATCTACGGGTAGTGAATGACAGTCAAAAGGACAAAGCTCCCTGAGCCTGGAGGGGAAATAATGCCTGACCATCTTAATACCCTCCCAGCACATTACCACAAACGCTCCACATAATTCACAACACAAAAATACACCACTTTCACTCCAAAATCCTACACACTAAAACCCTCAAAATATAATAACTAAATAACTGACAAACAAAACCCCATTGAGATAAATAACCCCCTCAACAATAACACAAACAAACAAAAATGTAGCTTAATTAAAGTCCTCCAGAAAGTTCATGTAAAATAAGTTCCAGCAAAATGAGTCGCTAATGATCTCAGAAGAAGAATCAGACCTATGTCCACAAAACTCTAACTTCTTAGGACAAATAACCCAATAACCCAGTATAAGACCAGCTCTCACCTGGGCTTAAAATTAGTTTTACAGAAACTATAAAATGTACAGCTAATTGCATAAGGCACTCTCACCATCATACTGTATATAAAGTCCATATAAGACCCCCAAAAACCAAACTGGCTTAATGATTGTCCTTAAGGTCCACTAAGCGGGTGACGAATACTGGCCCAGATCTTCCTCAAGAAAAGCTTTTGAAAAGTCCTTTCCAATAGTCCTTCCAATATTCAAATAGACTGCAAGGCTTGGCTCACCCCTTCCCTCCAATGCCAGCCTCATCTCGCAGCCGACACCATGGCTGTCAAAGAGCAAATCTTCAGGCCACCATTTAGGAGTGGGCTAAGGAGTCAGTAAGAACCCTGGAGAGGGCCCCACAATCGTTAATCAACAGAGGCACCGACTGCCCAAATAATCCCTCCCAGGCCCCAGGGCATTGACCACCTATCAGTGGGTGCCCCCACAAGCCACAAAGGCACATACAGGCCCCAGGCTGATGCGTTTGGGTTAGGACTAGGCAGCCCAGACCCCCAAAGTTTGATGAAAGAGCCCCAATACACCACAAGTTCAACCGACCCCCACACAGCACACAACAACAAGTGACCCTCCACTGACTCGCAGTCCCATCTATGAGATCATCCAGTGGTGTTCCGGGGTAAAGTCCCACCGAAAAACCTCTCGGTGATATCCCGGCAATGTCCACAGTCTGTAACCAGAGGTTCCACAGCCAGAAAGATGCCACACAGTTCCGTCACCAGCCAGAAGTCTCTGTACCTCGCAAGGATCACACAAAGCTGACAGGTAGGGGTCTTCTGAATCTTCTGAGTCACAATATGGGAAAAATACTAGAGCAAGCAAACTTGCTAGCTCGCAACTGCTGCACAAACGAAGCCAAATACAGGATGGGTTAAAAATAAATTCAGCAGCTGAGGACGAACATACATATGCTAACTAGCCCTGAGTATGCTAAAATTTACTAGCTAACTCACTCAGAAGCCCTAACTCACTGTCATTAACTAAGCTGCACTAAAACAAAGCAAAAAACAAAACTACAGCAACATAATTAACTTACGTAAACTTAAAACAACTTGAATAAACTTATATGACTAAATAAAATTTTATTAATTTATTTATTGAATAATTGGAAATACAACCTTTGAGCTAAAAGCTCTTTTACAAAGGATCCTTATCATACAAGGAGGGGAAACAAATACATGGAGTAGGGGAGATGGTAGCAGCCAATAGGCATTGTCAATAATCAACAATTAGAGCAAACAGTAGTCAAAAGAGGAATAAACATAGGCAGAGCATAACATAAAGCATGGCATGGTACAGAGTACAATGGGATAACACATCAAGCAGCTGCTCAAACACTAAGGTACCCATGTCCAGATAAGTGCAATCATGGAGAAACAAAAATGGTATAGCTATACAATCTTGCCAGTAACCTACCAGGTGCAAGAAGGAGAATCATCTAGCAGCTTCGGTACAGCCAAAGGGGGAAGTGGGAACCAGCTAGTGGGGTGAGGGGAGAGTTAGAAAAGGTGACAGAACTAGAGATGAGAGGGAATAGGCAGATGGGTGCATTAGGGAGGAGAGAAGGGGAGAGAGTTTAAGGGAGGCAGGCGAGAGCTCATCAGCGGAGGTGTTGGGAGGGGGTACAGGTAGGCGAAGCATGGCATGTATGGATAAGTGAACTTCAGGTGCTAATAGCAGAGTAGGAAGTGATCCTGGGCATTGCCTAGCATCCAAGTATGGTAGTAATGATTGGGTTAAATGTGACAGAAGCAGCATTCCAGAGGAGAGACAGAATTCCTAAGCTCTGACTTTAAGTGCCATAGGCATGTGAGGCTTGTGGTGGTGAGTGGGAGCTCATTTAACCAGGTGGGGGCCCCCTAACAGCAAAGGCTCACTTCGCCAGGGCAGTTCTTCAAAATGGCACTGCAAGGGTTTGTCTGGTGACAATTCTAGAAGCATGTTAGGTAGGGGCAGGGCGGAATAGGGCTTGTAGGGAGGGAGGAGGAGGTGCAAGTCCAAGAAGGGCTTTCTTCCTGAGAAGCTGGAGTGCAGCTTAATGCGATCCATTAGGGGAAATGCAGGTAAGGCACTGGGTAAACACTGAAACTGTTGCTAAAATGCTAAAACTGCTGCTGAAACTGACGGTGCTTGGGAGGGGGGTGCCTGAGAGGGTGAGTTATCGGGGGGGTCCACTAGACCACATGGGAATATACCAGACAGCTACAAGATGAGTTATCTGGATGCTTTTACAATGTATTTTCCCAGGACAGATCAGCTTACATGCAACATTTGCTTTTCAGTGAGGTTCTGCTGTAGGGTCTTGCTTTTACAGTTTTGCAATATATTTACTCAGGATAGCCCAGATGAGTTGTGATATCTTATTTGCAATGGGGTTCTGTTTGACCCAGTTTTTACACTGTATTTACCCAGGGTAGTACAGTGGAGATGAAAGATCTTTTTTTCCTCAGTGGGATGCCCCTTTTACCCATTTTTATAATTCATTTACCCAGGATAGCCCAAGTGAGAGGCAATTTCTCATTTTCAGTGGAGTCCAGCTTTAACTGTGTATTTTTCGAGGATAGAACAGTATTGTGGACTTATTTATTTAATTAACGTATTTAATGTGGCAAAGCAGCAGTGTATGTTTAAATGTCTTCTCCATGAAGGATTAGTAACTTAATAACCTGGCAGTGATAACTTTGTACTCGTCTTGAAGTTAGTACTTTTTGTTCATGTGAAAGATAGCTCTGCAATCTGCGGAATGTCCTGAAGAAATCCTCTAACCCAGTGAGTGGCTAGCAGTACCTGTGGGACTAGAGGTGGGGCTGGTACTATGCGGAGTGGAAATGGGAAGCAGCCGACTAGTCCACACCATATGAGACTGTGAGGAATTAATTCTCACATGTCAGGAGTCAGGACTTGGCTGGGACTGAGTGAGTAAGATGGTCGGTACCAACAAAACAATATTAAATAATAAGCAGCCTGGAATTATCATAAAAGGAAAAGTGAAGTAAGTGTGCTATTTTATATTAATAAACTTGTTTGTATTAAATGGCATTATCTGATTGTGAGGGGCTGGACTGGGCTGCATCCAGCGACTCGAGAGATTTCTCTTTCCCCCAAGCTTGCTCCTTGCCGCCCGACTCCCATCACTTCCATCCCTCCACTGTGAGTGAGCATGGAACCCATGAAGTGAAGTCCACATGCATCTGATTACAGATGGCAATTCTTCAGCATTAAAGTCTGTGCTGTATTCAGATGCGGCATTAGGTCATGTCTGTTTCTTGGCGTTGGTGTCTGGGATGACTTTTGAGTGGTTGTTTATGATGGGATGAGCTTACCACTGGCATTGCCCCGCCATTGCCCTGTGACTAGGCTGTGTACATGCCACAGGATGTGTTTGGCATTAAGTCATCATCTGTTACAGTTGGCTGTGCACCCCTGCAGGTTGGCTGTCATGTGTGGGCTGTGCTGGACTGATTGATGGTATTGTGATTCCGGTTTATGATATATGGGGATTTGGGTGTTGGCTGCCATGTACTGGATATCAATAGGAAACATCATCCTGCTGTAGAGCAGTGATTATTATGGTCACGCCATTGTCCATGGTCTCACACAGGTTGCTGAACCCTTGCTGCATGTCAAGTCTGTGGGCTGTGCTGGAGTGCTTGATGGTATTGTGATTCCGGTGTATGATATATGGGGATTTGGGGGTTGGCTGCCATGTACTGGATATCAACAGGACACATCATCCTGCTGTAGAGCAGTGATTATTATGGTCACACCATTGTCCGCGGTCTCACACAGGTTGCAAAAACATAGAAACATAGAAGTTGATGGCAGATAAGGACCACAAGACCCATCCAGTCTGCCCATTTCTTTTTCTGCCCTATAAATGTGCCATCGGCCTTTGCTCTGTCAATGGCCTACCTATTCATACTCATCTGTATTGCTCCCTTATGCCTATCCGTTACCTGTTTGAAGCCCTGCACTGTATTCATATCCACCACTTCCTGAGGTAGGCCATTCCATGTATCCACCACCCTTTCTGTGAAAAAGAACTTCCTCATATTACCCTTTAATGGGTCTCCCTCTAATCTCATGCTGTATCCTCTTGTCCTGCTATTTTTCTTATGCTGAAACACGTTAGACTCTTTCACCTTGTTAATGCCATTAAGGTGTTTGAATGTTTGCTGCATGTCAAGTCTGTGGGCTTTAATGTTGATATTTAATTTCATTTATTGTTTGGTAACCGGGTAAGGGCACTGGACCAATGGTCCCTTTTCAGGCCTGACCCAGACATAAAACAGCAAATACACAAAAAAAAGTTCAAAAAACAATACAATGCAGAAAAACAGATTACAAATGACAATTATATATATACCCTGTATTTCATACAGCTGTCCCTGCTGAGCCTTACCCTCCCTGCTCCAACTGTCTCAGTTCAGGATACACGAAGATAAAGCAGTTATGACCTGGTATACACCCTGTGTCAATGCTGGGCCTTGAGGGACCCTCCAGTGGGTCCTTTGTATCAGTTCCATTCTCTGGCATGGATGGTCTGTGTTAGTGTCTGCTGTGTGACAGACACATGCACCTCTGGGCTGGTGTTTTGTGTGCCCTTCTCACTGCATTGTCAGTTTGACTGTCTGTTGGGGGGGCAGAGTCTTACATAGATACATAGATACATAGACAGTGTCGGCAGATAAGGGCCTATGGCCCACCCAGTCTGCCCATTTGAGCTTGTAAGTTCAGTTTGTTTTCCTAGAAGTCTGTTGCCCCTTACCCCTGACCTCCAGAATTCCTTTATGTCTATCCCATGCATTCTTAAATCCCGTGATTGTTTCAGCCCCCACCACTTCCTCTGGCAGGGTGTTCCACTTGTCCACCACCCGTTCTGTGAAGAAATTCTTTCTCATGTTTCCTCTGAATCGTCCTCCCTCCAACTTCATCCCATGCCCTCTTGTCCTGGAACATCTTTTTGCTAAAAATAGTGTTTTCCTGCACCCTGTTCCTCCCTGTAAGATACTTGTATGTCTCTATCATATCCCTCTCCCTCCTCTCCTCCAGGGAGTACATGTTCAGTTCCTTCAACCTGTCTTCATAGGACTTGTGATGCAATCCATGCACCATCTTTGTTGCCCTCCTCTGAACCGTCTCTACCCTGTCTATGTCCTTACGTAGGTATGGTCTCCAGAACTGTACATGTACTCCAGGTGGGCCTCACTAGTGTCTTGTATAGCGGAATTATGACCTCCTTTTCCTGCTGGTGATGCCCTGCCATACATCCCAGCATCCTATTTGTTTTACCTGCTGCCTGGTCACACTGTTTCCCTACCTTGAGGTCATCAGAGATGACAACCCCAAGATCCCTTTCCTGCTTGGTGCATGCTATATCCTCACCCCCAACTGATATATTGTGCCAGGGTTTTTGTGCCCCATATGCATTATCTTGCACTTCTTTGCATTGAATTTCAACTGCTAAACCCTGACCATTCTTCAAGTTTCTGCAGGTCACTTCTCATTCTGTCTACACCTTCTGGTGTGTCTACTCTGTTACAGAGCTTTGTGTCATCAGCGAACAGTGAAATTCTGCCTTCTAGGTCCTGCGCAATGTCACTGATGAAGATGTTGAATAGGACTGGTCCCAGCACTGATCCCTGTGGTACCTCACTGGTCACTCTTCCCTCTGTGGAGTGACAGCAATTTACCACCACCCTCTGTGTCCTGCCACCCAGCCAGTTACCTACCCACCACACTACTGTCCTGCCCACTCCCATATTCCCCAGTTTGTGTAATAGTCTTCTATGTGGCACAGTGTCAAAGGCCTTGCTGAAGTCCAGATAGGCCATGTCCACTGCCCTTCCCTAATCCACCTCCCTAGACACCCAGTCAAAAAATACAATGAGGTTGGTCTGACATGACCTCCCCCTGGTGAAACCATGCTGCCTTGGGTCCTGTAGTCCATTGACAACCAGATGTTCCACCAATCTCTCCTTCAGTAGAGCTTCCATGATCTTCCCCACTACCGAGGTGAGGCTGACTGGTCTTCTGTTCAGGTTGCCAGGTAACAAGTGCAATGCCTGCTGCAGTGATAGCTGACTATACTCAAGAGAAGTGGCATATAGTTGGATGTTTGAAGGGTGGCTGGAGTGGGGTTTTTTGCTTTAGTTTTGATCATTTTCTTTAAAGAAAATTAAAAATAGTTATTTTGATGGTGACATTGGTTGTTTGTGACAAGTCAAAGAAGGTTTTAAAAGCAGCCAAATTGTCTCAAAATGCACCAGAATGCATCTAAAACCTGATAGCTTCTGGGGTCCATGGAGGCCTGGCCTGTGGGGGGTCATGGACATCATTGTTCATGGACACCCCACACCTCTCTCCACCTCTCCCAGTCTCTCTCTCTCTCTCTCTCTAAGAACTAGACTTATACCGAGAAATGTTGAAAGGTGAAGCTGACCAAATCTGATAACTTACTTGACTTTTCTGTCAACTTAAACTTTTAAGCCTTTTAAACTAAAGCTCACTATGTGCACTGAAAGGTGGCTGATGGCTTGGATAAAAAAATGATGGATTTCTGAAATCACTGACTGTAACCTACAGAATATGTATGTAATATTCATCACTGCTGGGCCCGATGGAGTGCATAGTACTATAAGGCACAGGTATTTAATTTGTTTTTTTTAATTTAATCCTCAAGCCCGCATCTCCTTACCCCTCCTCCAACCACCACCACATACATTTGTAGCTAAACTTGCTTTATAAACCAGCTGTGTAAGTGCAAAACTGTAACAGCCGTATGCCTTATCCATTTGAATCACATCACCTGTCATACATGGAAATGAAGCCCTCTCTCCCCATGTCTAGGGGTATGGATGTGATATATCCGTGGGAAGGGGGCACCAACAACAGCAGAAACACTTCCAGTGGCCACGTTACCCAGGCCCAAATGTCACACACAGGGTCCCTTTTCCTCACTGGTGCTTGATGAAAACAATTTAATTCATATTAAACAGTCCCTTTCAATAACAGAATATCCACACAGAGCAGGTATCTCAAATTCATTAAACATATTCACACATAGCTCCGGGTAGCATCAGATAATTAGTAGGGAACACAGTCAACTTTCACCCTGCTGGTATGGCCATAATAGCAGCTTTTACCTGGACCGAGGAGGTTGCACAGTCTTTAGGGAAGCATTAACTCAGGACCACTATGGTCACAAAGGTGTGAAGGAAGCACAAGTCCCAAAACAGTTCACAGTACCTAAGAGACCATTATTCTTCACAGGCACCCAAACTCTCAACAATACCCATCTCTCTCTCTCTCTCTCTCTCTGCACTAGCTCAGCAGGCCCCCCTCAGAACATGCAGTCCCTATGGCTTGGGGATTTTGGGGTTCCATCATGACCCCCTGCATCCTTTACCAGAACTGGCAGTAACTGTCTCTGAATTGAGAAGGGGTACACATCCTGTGGAGCTCCAAGGCAACTAGCTCTCTGGACACTACACTCTCTGCCACATTCTTGCCCACTGGATGACTACATGAGTTGCAGCCAGCTGCCAGGGCACTCTGTGACTTGCTGCTGCTGGCTGCCCTCTCAACCTTAGCTGCCCTCCAAGATACTGTGCAGCTTGTGGCCACTGGCTCCCACTTCTTCCTCTGTGTCCCCCCAACCCTTACAAAAATGGAATATATTGCAATATATTGAAAAATATGTGATAATGTATGTCAATACACCGAGAAATACATTGTCCCAATATATATATATATAAAATATATTATGAAATATATTTTTAAATATACTGACATAATATATTTTTAACCCATGGTATGCATAAATATTGTGTATGTCACTATATTGAAAATGCATTGACTCAATTAAATATAATACACAGTGTACTGTATTTCAGCATATACTATAACCATATATTCTGCCTCATGCATTGCTTGAAAGCATGTCAATCTATTTAGTAATACATTGTCTGAAATATATTATTAGTACATTTCAAAATATACTGTATGCTGTATTCTTTGTATGTTGTATATATTTTTATATATGTTACATATATTGTGTTTATATATTACATAAAGTTTTATATATGTTACATTTTTTTTTATATATGTTACATGCATTTTTGTAGATGCTTAATTTCATCTCATGTGGATATTTGCATAACTAATTTGCATATTTCAAAAACATAGTTTATCAGCCAAAATCATGATAATTTTAAGTTTTACAATACTTTCGAATTTACAACATTAGCTTACAGACTGAAAAGAAAGGTATAACTTATAAAGCAAGTACATGTAGGATCTCACCCTGACCTAAAAGTGAAACACAATGGGGTGGTATACATACCAATCTGAGCCTTTAACAAGCACACACTTGTGAGGTAAGTCCTCTGTGTAAGTATAAAATGTATGTTTGAGTTAAAACTGCACTATAAAACAATTATTGCAATGTAAATAATTCCATGATTGTTAACAAGATGAATTCCAGTCATACAGATAGAGGTACATGTAAATCATGAATAATTTCATTTGTTTTTGTCTGGGTAAGTTAATAGTTATAGTAATATCTATTACACATGTATATTATACATATTTGTAAATACAGGAAATATTTGAAATGTAAAAAAGTACATTTATACATATATTGGCAATATACCAATAACATATACTTACCAGCCTTCTTTCAGTATATTTGTTATTTAGTCAATACGTTTTGCAATATACATACTAAAGCGGCAATAACGTGTATATTTACAGTGCATTGCAATATACTTGCACATTTTTAAATACAGTATATTGAAATATATTGATTTTCCAATACATTACAATATATTATAAAACAAGTAGCTAGGAATATATTTCAGTATATGTAAATATATTGTTAATAATATATTTTAAAATATATTTCATTTTTGTAAGGGAAGTGCCACCAGCCGGGGGCCAGAGTAAGCGATCACAACCCCCCCTGGGCCGACTCATTCTCACTCCTTGTCACTCACTCCTCTGACCAGAACTCCCCCTCCCACCTAAACTGTTGGGCTTTATCCCACCACTCACCGTGGTGACCACCCAACCCATAGGAGGCTCCACCTGAGTGCTGAGAAGAATTAACCCGTTTCCCTACTGGGCCAAATTAGGCAACAAAAACCAAGGGAGGGCAAATATACTAGTAATCTCCCAAAGGGGGGGGGGTTACATAAACATAGAAAATGATGGCAGATAATTAACACTGGGCCTACCTCATCTGCCTGTTTTTACTTATGATCACTTTTGCTGCAGACCCAACTTGCCCTACAGCACTGTCTCTTCCACCTTTCACCCCTTCCTTCCTCCTACTATTCCTTTGTGTCTGTCCCAAGCATTTTTGAAACCCACCACTCGTTCCATTCCCACTACCTCCTGAGGAAGGCTGTTCCAGGAATCCACCACTGTTTCTGTGAAGAACTACTTCCTCATATCTCTCCTGACTGCTTCTAGCTTCATATCATGACCCCTTATTCTACAGCACCCTTTTCTCTGAAAAATGAAACATAGAAACACAGAAGCATAGAATTTGATGGCAGATAAGGACCACTTGGCCCACCTACACTGCCCATTTCCCTACCTAACAGATAAGCTGCAGATCCTAGTTAACCAACAGCCTACTTCCTCCTACCCCCCTCTAGAATTACATTGTCTGTCCCATGCATTCTTGAATCCCCCCACTGTTTTTGACTCCACTACCTCCTCAGGAAGGCTGTTCCATGAAACCACAACCCTCTCTATGAAAAAGTACTTCCTCACATTACCTCTGAGCTGCCCCCTCTATCTTCAACAGTGCCCCCTTGTTTTTGCACATAGCTTTTTCTGAAAGATGCTACCCTCTTGGACTTTGTTGATTCCCTTGCGGTACTTGAAAGTTTCTATCACGTCCCCCCTCTCCCTACTTTCCTCGAGGGTATACATATTAAGCTCCTTTTATCTCTCTTTGTATGTCTTCTGGTGCATACCCTGCACCATTTTAGTTGCCCTCCTCTGGACAGCCTCCATCCTGTCTATGTCCTTGTGGAGATGGGATCTCCAGAACAGCACGCAGTACTCCAGATGGGGTCTCACCAACTGTCTGTACAGAGGGATAGCAACTTCCTGTTTTCTACTGGTGATGTCTCTCGCTATGTATCCCAGTATCCCGCCAGCCCTCCTTACTGCCTTCCTACATTGCTTGCCTGCCTTTAGGTAATCTGATATGACTATCCCCAGGTCCATTTTCATTTTTGTTAATGCTAGCATCTCACCCCCCATTGTGTACTCTTTCCTGGGTTTTTGTTTCCCAGATGCATTTCCTTGAATTGAATCTAAGCTGCCATTCATTTGACCGTTCCTCCAATCTTGCCAAGTCCCTTCTCATCCTTTCCACCCCATCTTCTGTATCAATCCTGTTGCAGATCTTTGTGTCATCTTCAAAGAAACATACTTTCCCTTCCAGTCCCTCCAACGTGTCACTTACAAAGATATTAAAGAGGACCAGTCCCAGTACTGATCCCTGGGGTACTCTTCTAGTAACCCCCCCCTTTCTTCAGAGTGGACTCCGTTTACTATTACCCTCTGCATCCTGTTGTCCAGCCAATTGTTTACCCAGGCTACCACCTTGGGACCCACTCCAAGGCTGGCTAACTTGTATATTAATATTTTGTGTGGGACTGTGTCAAATGCCTTGCTAATGTCTCGGTAGGCCATATCCACAGCCCCTCACTGGTCTACTACTTTGGTCGCCCAATCAAAGAAATCTATTAGATTTGTCTGACATGTACTACCCACTGTGAATCCATGCTGCCTTGGGTCCTGAGCCCCACTAGCCTCTAGGTACTCAACAATTATTTTCTTCAGAAGGGATTCCATCATTTTCCCTTCCACTGAGGTCAAACTAGCAGGTCTGTAGTTTTCTGCCTCTGCCTTGCTCCCACTTTTGTGAAGTGGAATCACGACCACCCTCCTCCAGTCATCAGATACCACCCCATCCTCCCATGATTTGTTAAAAAGGGTAGTCTGTGGTGTCACTAGTTCTACCCATAGGTTTTTTAGAATTCTTGGGTGAATCCCATCAGGCCCCATTGCTTTGTCCACCTTCAGTTTTAAGAATTCTTTTAGAACCCTTTCTTCTGTGAATGGACTGGTATTGATCCCCCTATCCAGAGTGTTTCTATTGTTTGGTCTAGGTACCTCCCCCTCCTCTTCTTTTGTGAATATTGAGCAGAAGTATTCATTCAGTATCCCTGCTTTTTCACTGTCATCCTCTGCCCACATTCCCTCCCCTTTATTAAGCCTCAGTATCCCTCCCTTGGTCTTTCTTCACTCCCTAATGTACATATAAAGGACTTTATCCCCCTTCTTAACATAGTTGGCTATCTTTTCCTCAGTTTGGGCCTTTGCTATTCTGACTGCCTTCCATGCCTCTTTCTGCTTTATCTGATATCGTTTTCTGTCCTTCTCCTTCTGTGTTTCCTTATATTTCCTGAATGCTGTCCTTTTCTCCTTAACCTTCCCTGCCACCTCTTTTGAGAACCATAGTGGCCTTTTCCTTCATTTTGTTTTGTTGATTTGCTTTACACAAAGACTTGTTGCCTCTGCGATGGCAGTTTTGATTTTTCCCCATTGTTCTTCCACCCCTCCTGATTGCCTGTTTGCTAGTGCTTTTCTGAGGCACTCTCCCATTTTGCCAGCATCAGCCCTCCTAAAGTCCAACACCCTTGCTTTTGTATGGCTTGATGCTACAGTTGTATTTATTGTGAACCACACTGTTTGGTGGTTGCTTGTTCCTAGATGGCTACCCACTTCTAAATCTGAGATCCTCTCCCCATCCCCATTTGAGAGTACCAGGTCTAAGATTGCTCCCTCCCAAGTAGGTTCCAACACTAGCTGTCTGAGGCATGCCCCCTGTAGGACATTGAGAATGACCCTGCTCTTGGATGTGGCTGCAGTAAAGGTGTTCCAGTTAATATCTGGCATATTCAGGTCCCCCATCAACAATATCTCTCCTTTTTCTGCCATTCTAAGGATTCCTTCTATCATTTCCTTGTCCATTGTCTCCACGTTAGAAGGAGGTCTATAAACAACCCCTGAGTGGATTGTGGTGTTAGTTCCTGTCTCCAGGGTGCCCCTCAATGCCTCCTCCCCTCCTTGTTTACCCCTTAGTTATGTTACTTTGATCCCTTCCCTTATTTAGAGAGCTACTCCTCCTCTTCTTCTACCCTCCCTTTCCCTCCTGTAGATTGTGTACCCTAGTATGTTGACATTGCAGTCATGGTTCTCTGTGTGCCATGTTTCTGTGACTGCCACAATATTCAGGCATCCCTCTTCCATCCAGGAGGCAACCATAGTCCTCAAATGCCATATAATACATCCCTTCCATCTAACATGGTGGTCAGTGAGGTATTTAAACGTCTCCATAACATCCCCACTCTCCCTCCTCTCCTCCAGGGTGTACATATTGCTCTCTTTCAGTGTCTCTTCATAGGGCTTCTGATGCAGACCTTGCACCATTTTGACAGCTCTCACCTCTCTTCTTGCCACTTTTTCCTTTTTCCAATTGTCCCCATCCCCACACCTTTCTCCATTGACTGCTTCTTTTTCCCCTTCTTTCTTTGCTAACTCTTTGCTTCATTGAACAACTTGCATCCTGGTGGGACTCTCGCCTCTTGGGATCTCTCTACTCTCTGCCTCAGCTTTTAGTTGCCTACTTTCTGCCTCCCCTATTTCTTCCATCCCCCCCCCCGGCTACTTTAAATGTCTATTGAAGTAACATTTGAAGCATCCACTGAGGACCATGGTTGACTCCTGGATGAAAGCAGGCCATTACCTCAATATAAGTTCTTATCCTTCTAGCTTGACCTACAGTCCACAGTGTAGACATACCTCTCCTTTCTGCATAATTATGTCTACCATTACTTGAAGGCCTTGTTGCAGAGCCCCCTCTCCTTCCACATATAGTACAACATGCACTCACCACTCACATTTAAACACATGGGAAACACAGGATCAACCAGGTAAAGGATCTACCTTTACCAAAAATTAAATTTACACACGGAGGCTGACTACTGCAATTCATCTTTACGTTTAAGGCCATGAAACATCCATCTCAAGTTAGGATTAGCAGCCATAGTGGCTCTGACCAGAGTTTGTTTTCTATTGGCACAGTAGTACTGAGTCAAAAATTGTTCCTGAACAATAAGGACCCAGAATTTGTTCACATCCTATTTTATAACATAGCATAACCCACACTCTGTAACATCTCATTCCCTACAGTACTTACACAAACAAATATTCTATATTTTGATTTGGTGATGGTGTATCACTGACCACCATGTTAGATGGAAGGGATGTAATATATGGCATTTGCAATTATTAGACTTTAAACACCAGTTAAAAATAAATAATCCCCTTCCCAGCATATCTCTTCTCTGATATCCGAAGTATCCCCACTTTCTGGCTCTTCTGGTGCAATCTCTAAATTATACAAGGTTTTGTTTCATAAAAAGTTTGGGGGTCCATTTGGGCCGTCAAGATTTTGGAGTAATTTTCTCCCTCATCTTCAGTTGGATTGGCACACTCTCTGGAACTCATGTCATAAATTAATTTCTCAAGATAGACTGCACCTCATGCAACACTACATATTGCACAACCTATACTATACCCCGGCCAAACTGCAGAGGTGGGGCTACCTAAATTCAAACATGTGCAATAAATGTTTACAGGAAGAGGGAACACTTTTTCACAAGCTTTGGTCCTGTCCAAAAATTTCCCCCTTTTGAGTTTCAATCCAAACTTTCTTAGACCCCCTTTTGGGCCTCCATGAATATTTTACTCCTGAGATTTGCTTGTTAGGGGACCTGTCTTCTATCAGAGTCAGGGTACGCAAATTCCACATTTCCATGGTTGCCCTATCGGCTAAGAAAATAATTCTTCGTCACTGGAAAGACAGGTCCTCCACTTCTCTCCAGGAATGGGTAAGAGAAGTACTATCCAACCTGTATACAGAAAAAGTGATAGCCATACTTCACAATAGACTGGCAGCTTTTACTAGAATTTGAGACCCCCTCCACTCGCTAATCTCTCTGGTTCCAAGCTAAACCTATTCTAGGTTTAATGTTTCTGCATGGCTTTTGGCTAGGTGCTCGGCATCCATGGGTATAAGGCTGGGTTACTGCAGTAAGGGGAGGTTGGGGGTGGGCAGCTTTTTTTCAACAATGTATCAATGGGTCTCTGTCATTTTTACTGAATGCTGCCTTTTATGGTGGAAAATGTATCAATAAACTTTAAATTATAAAAAAAAAGAAATAATGCTTGCCTCCCTATGAACTAAGCTTTGTGTTTTATTTGTTTGTATTTGAAATAGGGCAGATGGAGGTTTATGATAACCGATATAAAGGAGGAAGTTTTTGTAATGTATCTCCCTGCTTCCCTGGGTCACACCTGGAAACTGGAAATGAGTTCCATCTCAGTGTGCCTTTCCCAGTAACCAAAGTTTAAATAAATAAAATTAAAAAAGTACTATCTCATAAAATAAGTCTTTAACACTGTCTATTGCTAGATGAGCAGTTGTAGCATTATATACATCATACATCTGGTACCAAACAGCTCTGGATATTAGTTGATCAAGCTATAGTAGATGTCTGAGCAAACATTACACAGGTTATGACAGCAGTTTGTAGTGTTGGCTGTGAAGGGATTCAATGTTACAAATACCACTAAGTTAGTGCTTTCACCTACTGTAAATACATTCAAAAATGTAACTGCACGAAGTTCACCAAGCTGTATTTAGTAAAACTTTACACTGACCCAGTGAGCAGGAATGTGTTGGTGGTTGCTTTAGCCATGGATCTTTTTCTAGAAGGCAACGCAACGTTACACTTACTTAGCATTTATTTGTCTGGTTTATGTCTCTGCAGTGACTTGTTTTGCAGTTTGTCAGCTATGAGCCCAATCCAAGCTTTACACAGATGCTGACAGACAGCTATTTTATTTGTAAGGGTTTGTTTCTAAAAAAGCTTGTTTTACTGGTCTCTAAGATGTCATAAACACCACCTACTGTATATAGACAAAACACTAAACATGAGAGGAAAGAACATTTGAAAATTTACTGTTAAGTAACTTCAATAGAAAATTAGTTCAGCAGCTGCATCTTTTTAAGAAAGTACAGTATTTTACATTAAGATCATTGCAATAATGCTTTATTCTTTTATTTAGTTTTTTTTTATATTTGTCCAGCAAGGTGCAGTAAGATATATCAACTAATTTCCAGGTTAATCCTGGGCCAGAGCCCAGCTGGGCATCTACTGCAAGAGCAGCACAGGCCCAGCTGGCACAGGTGCCCCCCCACACGTAGCGTAAGCCATGTCTGAAGATCGTGAATGGTGCATGGTGTAGTGCAAGGTGCCCCTTGTGCCATTCCTTGTTGGCACTTGCACCCTTTACCATTCCCAACTGTTTAAAGATTGGGCCCAGTATGTCATAATGATATAGTCAACCAATTGGAAAGCAGCTGAAATGATGCTTGATAATATTGCAGTGGACCTATACAGCACTCTAAGCAGAGCAGTGAAATCAAAATAACCAGTTACTGCTCCAACTAATCTGAAAGATTTACATTTGAAAATGTTAGCTATAAAATAGACATGCAATGGCCTGATTCAGAATATGCCATGCATCTTCATTTTTGATGGTGCAGAATTATAATAGCTCACTCATGGCTTCACCACTTGTGAGTTGCGTCCTTCCCCCTTACTCATGAAGATGAATTACATATTCTGAGTCATACCATTGGGGTCCTATACATGTACAGTAAAGTGTAAATAGATACAGTATTTAATAACAGTACAGTACTAGGAAATACTGCATACACAATGCAAGTCAACAAGGCAAGCATATTACTTCTCAGAGGGCAACAAGTGCAAGAGTGGTAGCTTTATCTAAGGGGGAAGAATACAATAAGGGAACAGGAAGTAGTAGAATGGGATGGAAGAGGGATGAGAAGAAGGAACTAGAGTAGATAGGTGAGAGGAGATGGAGTGTGAGAAAGTAAGGAGTGAAGAAGGGTGGGGGATGTGAAAGAATACTAAAAAGAAGCAGGTGTAGGTATAGTAGTGCATTATATTCACAGAGGAGAGATTTCAGTGTGGTAGGAAGGGAGGGAATGAAAAGGAAGAGGGATGGGAGGTCATGCCAGAAATAATGGGGTGGTAAAAGAGTGATGCCTACCTGGCAGAGGGGACAGTAAGGAAGGGAGGGTCAAAGTTTCAGAGTGCATAGAAGAATAGAAACATAGATTTTGGTGGCAGATAAGGTCCATCTGGCCCACCAAGTCTGCCCATTTCCCTACCTACTTAACTCCTGATCCTAGATGATCAGCAGCTTACCCTCTCTTTCCTAACACTAGGTTTCCTTCTGTCTATTCCATGCATTCTTAAACACTCCAATCATTTTAGCCTGTATGACATCCACTGGGAGGCTGTTTTATGCATCCACCACCCTTTCTGTAAAAAAAATTACTTCCTCACATTTCCCCTGAATCCCCCCCCCGAGGTTCATATTGTGACCTCTTGTTCTTGCACATCTCTTTATTTGAAAGATGCTTCCCTCCTGAACAGTGTTAATTCCCCTGAGGTACTTGAATATCTCCATCATATCCCCACTCTCCTCCTCCTTTCCTCCAGGGCATACATATTGAGTTCTTTCAGTCTTTCCTCATATGTTTTCTGGTGCAATCCTTTCACCATTTTTGTTGTTCTTCTCTGAACTGCCTCTATTCTGACAATGTCCTTCTGGAGATGTGGTCTCCAGAACTGAACACAGTATTCCAGATGTGGTCTAACCAATTGTCTGTACAGTGGCATCACCACCTGTTTTCTACTGGTGATGCCCTTCCCTATGCACCCCAGCATCCCTCTTGCCCTCCCCACCACCTTTTCACATCGCTTGACTACCTTCAGGTTGTCTATTATGTTTACTCCCAGGTCCCGTTCCAGTTTTCTTGTTGTTAGTATCCCCCCATGTTGTATTCCTCTTCAGAATTCCTGTGGCCCAAGTGCATGACTTTGCACTTTTTTTGCATTGAATTTAAGCTATCAGTCTCTTGACTACTCCTCCAATTTGCCTAGGTCTCTTCTCATTTTTTCCACCCTGTCTGGAGTGTCTATCCTATTGCAGGTCTTGGTGTCATCCACAAAGAGGCACACTTTTCCCTTCCAGCCCCTCGTCAATGTCACTAATGAAGATACTGAAGAGGACTGGGCCCAGAACTGAACCCTGTGGCACCCCACTGATCACTGCCCTCTCCTGGGATTGACCTCTATTCACCACCACCTTCTGTATCCTGTTGCTCAGCCAATTTCTGACCCATTGTACCACCTTAGGACCTACTCCCAGACTGTACAACTTGTATACTAGCCTCCTGTGTAGGACAGTGTCAAATGCCTTGCTAAAATCTAGGTAGGCCATGTCCACCATCCCTCCCTGATCAACCACCTTGGTTAGCCAGTCAAAGAAACCTATCAGATGTGTTTGATAAAGATCTCCCTGCTGTGACTCCATGTTGCCTCAGGTCTTGTGACCACTAGCCTCCAGATATGCCACAACCCTTTCCTTTAACATGGATTCCATGATTTTCCACACCATTGAGGTCAAGCTGACTGGCCTATAATTTCCAGCCTTCACCTTCCTCCCACTTTTGTGTAGTGGTACCACATTCACCCTCCTTCAGTCCTCCAACACCACTCCCTTCTCCAGTAATTTGTTAAATAGAGCTGTCAGTGGTGCCCCAAGTACCTCTCTGAGTTCTATAAAAACAACAGGAACAGAGACAGAAGCAATTGGAGAAATCCAAATGCTCAATTTGATAGACGGAACCACAATGACCCTAGCAATCAAAGCCTAAAAGATGAGAATGAGACCCTCCACAAGCTGCTGGAGGAGGTCCATGCAGAGAGGGAGGCTAAACCTACATGCACCATAGCAGCCCTCGCCCCAGGAAATCCTTTCCTGCCCTTGGCTACCGAACAACCGAGCAGTCGAGGGAAGAATCCTTTTATGGCACCGGCTACTGGCCAGGCCGATGCAATGACTAAGGAGGAGGTGACCGAGCAGGCCACTGTCACACCTGCAACATCATGGGTACATCAGTATTCTGTGCAAGACATACAGGAGACCCAAAAAGATCCAGCAGGCCTCAGATTTCAGGAACAGGATGATGATGATGATGATTCTAAAAATGCAGATTGACAACTATAGGCCCCAGTCTGGACTGTGAGTGACTTGCTTGTTAACATGAATGGACAGCCTTGTGCAAAGGCCACAGTCGGGGGCCGCCACCTTACCATGCTCCTGCTATGTCAGTCCTCCATGATGAGGATCCAGTCTCATCTGACTGGTATACCAATTGGAAGACCAGTGCCCAGGGTGTAGATGCTACCCAGCTACACACCTACCAATCTGTTTCTCTGCCTGTGGTGGTAGGCCACCTCAGGACCGATTTTGTCTTCGAACTCATGATATTACGTCATCTCCCCAGCATATTGGGAATTGACTTTTTAGCACTGCATGGCTGTGTAGTGGACCTAGCCAATGGGCTACTTCTCCAGATCAAATGACAATGTCATGCTGTTACCATCCCAGACTCGCACATGGTGGCAGCCATCTCCCATAACAACAAGGAGTATGATGTCATGGTTTTGTTCAAAAGTCATGACCTGTTTTCTGAACTTGCAACACTGCTGCAAAAACACCTTGATGCGTTTGCCACAAACAAGCATGACTGTGGTAGGATGCACACCACCACTGAAATCACAGGACCCAACCCTGTGAGGCAGAAGCAGTATCCATTTCTTGCTGAAGTCTTGCCCTCAGTAAGGAAGACCATCCAGTCACTGCTTCAACAATGAGTGATTAGGACCTGTGTCTGTACTGTCAAGTCACCTATTTGGCCTGTGAAAAAGCCAAATGGAGCTTGAAGACTCACAATTGATTACAGGAAACTTAATCAAGTTACCCCCAGTTGCACCCCAACAGTAGCGTCAGCACCTGATGTGCTCAAGTTGTTGACACCTGACAAAAAGAGGTTCACAGCTCTTGATATCTCTAATAGGTTTTGATCACTCCCATTAGCACAGGAAAGCCAATACAAATTTGCTTTCACCTTCAATGGATGCCAGTACACCTGGACCTGCGTTCCCCAAGGCTTTCACAACAGCACTTCCCTCTTCCATCTCCACATGATGGATGCTCTTCAGGGGTTCTCCACACCCCAGTGTCTCTTGTAGTATGTGGATGACTTGCTTTTAGCAACCATCATGAAAGAAGATCATTTGGCCCTTCTAGATGAACTTCTGTCTCTCCTTAACAGAGCAGGCCTCAAGAGCAAACCCTCTAAAGCACACTTGTTTGAAAAAGAGGTCATCTTCCTTGGCCTATGTATAACAGACCAAGGCAGAAGCCCAGCTGTCAAGAACACTCAGGGCTTGCAAGATCTGCCACTTCCTACTGGTGTGGCAACACTCAGATGCTTTTTAGGAATGGTAAATTACTCCAGGGATTTATATCCCTGACTTTGCCTTGAAGATTGCTGTGGCCTGTGCTTTGAAGGTCATGCCCCATGGTGACAAGGATGCCATCATCTTTGAAGACTCCAATTGGGTCTGCTCTTCCTTTACTGAGTTTTTACCATTCTGGGATAAAAATAACTTTACCTCCTCTGATGGCACACCTGTCAAATACAGGGATCTGTTTGTGTATATACACACCTTGACACAACAGTTTACTCACAAACTGTACATCCACAAGGTAAAGGCTCACTGTAAATCTGATCCTTACCATGAATTCAATGATCGAGCAGACTCACTTGCCAAAGAAGGCACTTGAGGGGGGAGACATGGACAATGACTCACTGAATAGCTGTAGCAGCTACATTAGCTGCTAACACCAGGTAGAAACCAGTACCAGAACCCTCACTGGACCTTTCTGCTGCACAGAAATCAGACCCAGAACTAAAAGATGTGTTCATTTTCTTGGACAAAGGAATTGAACAACCACTACCTGTTGGTAGTCCATATAAGAGATCCTGTGACAACATACACTTATCTAGTGATCAGAAACTCATCTGGTATCGAAAAGAGAATACAAGTGACAAACTATGGGTTGCACCACAATCTCTGTGAACCAAATTCATCCATATGGTTCATGATACCCACAATGGTGGACACCAGGGGACAGACAACACCCTCTGGAGACTCAGAACTGTTGTCTGGTGGTCTGGTATGGCCAAAGATATAGAGTACTATGTGGAAAACTGCATAGTGTGTGCCCAGAATAACCCGATTTTGGTGAAAAGAAATGCCAAATTGTTGCCCCAAAGGCAAACTGGACCATGGAATGTGATACAAATCGATATCGATTTCATTGGCCCCCTTACCAACTCCAGTAATAACAACAAGTATGCATACATTTGTTTTCTAAGTGTATAGAAGCATTTCCCACTATGTGTAACATGGCAAAGACACCTGCCAAGATCCTGGTGGATCAATTGTTCTCCAGGTGGGGCCTATGCTTAAAGGTAGACTCCAATCAGGGAACCAGTTTCACAGATGAGCTGATGAAGCAGACACTCCAAATGCTTGAAGTAGATCAGAAATTCCATATCCCTTACCATTCTCAATCCTCAGGTCAGGTAGAAAGAACCAACAGAAGAATCAAACAGATGTTATGCAAATTCATCAATGACAATCCCAAGGATTGGGATTCCCTCTTGCCACTACTATTGATGGCAATTAGGGGCACTCCTATAGCCACTACTCAGTGCACACCTTATGAGGTTATGACTGGTAGAGCTCTGAGATTACCTGAACACCTGTTGACTGATCTCCACACCCCTACTGCAGATCGAGTATCTATAGACAAATTCGTCTAGAAGCTTCATGATGACATCATGAAGATGCATCTGTTCGCTGCCAATATAATGGGTAAGGCTCAATAACAAGCTAAAGCTCATTTTAATAAGAATGACAAAGAAATTGACTGGCAAGTTGGAGACCAAGTTATGCTTCTCCAATACAGACAACCAATTCATTCATTTGCCAGCAAATGGGCAGGCCCATACCCCATTGTCAACAAACTCAGCCCTGCTGTTTACCAGGTCTGAGTTCAACAGCAAAAGAAGACCACTGACAAGTGGTTGCAAGCTAATCAGTTCAAGTTGTACAAATGTGACTAAACTTACTTTTCCAACCCACTTAGGGTGGAGTAGTACCCCACACTTAACAATCCTTTTCTATTTTCTTACAGGTACACTGGCAAGATGGCTATCTTGTACCTCCTCATCTTGGTGGGGCTACTACTACTTCCTTTGACTGTATCCCAGAACAAACCTCTATTGACTCAGACAATATGTACAACATTTGCTTAGCAAACTTGAACATTCAGCCCCAATGGGAGTTCATAGTAATGTGCCCAATAAAATGATTACTGATAAAGAAGGCTCAGACACCTATCTTGATGCCATGGTAGTTGTTCCAGACAAATCCTCATGTTCCATACAATGGGAAACTGATATTAATGGTTACACACTCCCTGTAGTCCACCTATCCAAAGGTACATTCCATGGATGGCCCAACATGGACATTTCCAAAAAATGGTACTCTCTCCATTCAACAGACTACCCCCAGACATACTGGTCATTATAACCTTACTGCTCTCATTGATTCTGCTTTGTGTGATCGCCTCAATTCTGAGAAGTCACGTGCTTTCTGTCTTCACAACTATGTAGCTACTGAAGCTCTTTTTCTTTCTGTAGTCCCACCACACTGAAGAAGAACTGACTAACTGCCCTCCCCAGGAGGAAGGTCTTCCTAGTGGTTTGACCACCTCTTCCATACCTGGTGTCCTGATTAATAATGTACAATTTGTGCATGTCCTAGTTATATTCAATCTTACACATTGGAATATGGCTGAAATTGGTCTCTGTCACATGACCAATACTTTTAGATTTTACAGTATAATGCTTACAGATATTGTATCTGCATATCAAACACGTACTAATGATCCAGTTAGTGGCCCCCATGCCACTGATCATGTAGGGGTCTTTCAACCAGCACCTAATGCTAAAGCTAGACCATGCACTAGGTGTGACATTGCAGATGTTACTGGTGCAATAGGCACCATTTCTGGCCTTTTTGGCTCAGGCATGTCTATTTGGAATAGAGCAGCTATAGCTGTTGTCAAAGCACAAACTCGTAAATTTCAGCAAGTAGTTAAAAATGATATCCTACCCTTACTGTTACATGGTGTAGATGGTTTAACTAAGGAAGAACCTTTTACAGTTTATAACATGCAGGAAATTATGAAAGGGTTCAATGATACCAAGTCTAAGAATAATTAACTTATTTTCCAAAATAATAAGGAGGCAGGCAAGCAATATATTGGCCATGAAATGCTATGCTCTGCTTATGGTTCTTATGTAATTTCTACTGTTAACAATCTCTTCAGGGACTTGGAAACAGGTTGCATTCGAGATCTTATTCATGACAGACTCCTGGGCAGATGGTACTGTCCTCATTGCAAATCCAATGGTTGTATTACTATGTGTTTAGCAAATACTGTTAACATTTCTATGTTCACAGCTAGAAATCTTGGATATGTCTCCTGATATCCAAACCAAGCACCTTGTTATTTTACTGAGACTTGTTCCATACATGACAACATGTTTGTCACATTTACTGTCTCATTACCATGATTCAGTCCTGAAACCTCTGTCTTTGACAAGTTGGCTGCGATAAATTCCATCAGACACATTGAAGACAACATCTATTGTGAAAGAACTAATCTTCCATCTTTGTTGGTTTATCATGCTGTTCTCCAGGCATGGGTGGCACCCCACATGAACTGTTGTGCCAAAAAGGGATAGTACTACTTGTGCCACTGTGATGTTTTTGATATCATGAAACCAGTTTGTGGATACTCACCAGAACATCTTGACTGGGCTTTATAGTTGGGTGATGATTTGCCATCGAGCCTTACTAATGTTGAGGATGACAAATCCAAGTCTCGAGCTACATCTTCAGTGCCAGATGCCGAAACAGCTGCCTCCCAAAGCTACCTGGAAGAGGTACATCGCTTCACTTCACAGCTCACCAACTATTCTTTTTCCTGCCCGATACGTTTACAGCGATGGAGGGTTCCATCAGTCAGAGTGACTTATAATTCAGATGGGCAGTATTGTGTGGTAACAAATCATAAATCCTTTGCTTATGGTCAAAACACTTGTAATGTTGCATACCTTAACTTCTGTTTTACTCCACAGCAGAAAACAGTAATAGGTCATACTGTAATAACTCCTGTTCCTCTCCATGAACCAGATGTTATTGATACCGATCCACAATACTTGCTTGCCTTGTCTCAATATCTGCCGGTGTTTAACGTGCATATTGACCCTTTGACTCTTTCCTTGAAATCTCTTTTAGCTGGGAAGGATTCACATTTAATCTATATTAGCAATAATATCTCTAAGGCTGGCGATGTTCTTAATACTCTTATTCATGATGGTGATTTAAGTACTGCTCTCTCCAATTCTTGGTTAGAACTGACTTTTAAAGCTTTTGTTATTATTCAAACTTTTTGATTGTTTTTCTGATATTAACACTATGCTGTCTGTGACATACTCTAACACAACATTGAGAACAACTCAAATTCCTTTACAATGCTGGTGCATCAGGCTTGTAAATTACCTTTTTTTTTTTTAGCTCCATCGCACTACTTTCCTGGGATTGTTGCCCCTTCTGAGGCAACAAGGGGGGGAATGTTATCCATAGACTGGCACCCTTGATTGTACCCCCCACCTCATTGACAGCAATGCATATGTAGGTATATGTACTTACCTTAGGGCAGAGGCATTTATCGTATAAGCATAAGTGTCAGGATCTGAGTTCTACTGTACTTTTGTAATGCATATTATGCTTCACTATATTTTTACATGTATTCTGCCACTGGGAGATGTTATCCATTACATTTTATTGTATAATCATAAGTTAGGCAACAGTGCCATCTTTACTGCTTGTGCACAACTGTAACCGCAAGTGACCTTGGAAGCATCACAGACCTTATTGTTCACTTATCTTCTGCAAGCTAAGCAACTTCTTATGTTAGTTAGGGTGGTTACTCACAACACCTGTTACTGGCCAATTATATGTTTCATATGTATCTTCTTTTATATTTCCTATAGTGATTATCAGGGTATAAGACCCCTTGCAGCACATAGTTTCTCTGAGACTACAGACTGTGCCTATAGGTAAGGAAGCTGGATACTTTCCCAGTGATTATACTGTTGGTTGTAAGCCTGTATTATCATCATTTGCCAGTAATAAATTATATTTATTATCTGGACACCACTTGTCTGTCGTCTCTTCCTTTTGTGCAGTTCCAACAAGAATCTGAGAAAGGTAATTTTTATTACCCAGTTACACATCCCATCTGATCCCATTG
This sequence comes from Neoceratodus forsteri, assembly GCA_016271365.2. Lineage (NCBI taxonomy): Eukaryota > Metazoa > Chordata > Ceratodontiformes > Ceratodontidae > Neoceratodus > Neoceratodus forsteri. The sequence continues at coordinate 1,878,355,072 of CM057456.1, forward strand.
CTTTTTCCACTTTTAGTTTTGAGAGTTCCTTTAGGTCTCTCTCCTCCATGAATGGACTGGGTCAGCCTCTCTGTGAGTGTTTCTACCTCCTACTTTTGGTCCCTCCCCTTCCCCTTCCTTTGTAAATACTGAGCAGAAGTATACGTTTAGAATATCTGCTTTTTCTAGGTCCCCCTCTGCACACTCCCCGCCCCATTCAACCTCACAATCCCTCCATTGGTCTTTTTCCTTTCCCTGATATACCTGAAGAAGGTTTTGTCACCTTCTTTTACTAATATTGGTACCCTTTCTTCAGTTTGCACCTTAACACACCTGACTGCTTTCCCCACCTCTTTCTGTTTTGTCTGGTACACTTACCTGTCTCCCTCCCTCCCTCTGTGTTTCCTTGTACTTTCTGAATGCCTATTTTTTCCCTAACCTTCCCTGTTACCTCTTTTGAAAACCATAGTGTTTTTTTCTTTCTTTTTTCTTTGTTTATTAACTTTTCACAGAGGCCTGTTGTCTCTGCTATGGCTCCTTTAAGTTTCTGCCACTGTTCCTCCACTCCTCCCCATCCCTCTCCCTTTGCCAGGATTTTCTGGATGTGTTCCCCCCATTTTTGCAAAGTCTGCTCTCTTGAAGTCCAGGATATTTACTTTTGAGTGGCTCGACTATACTACTGTCTTCACCTTAAACCACACTGTATGGTGATCGCTGGTCCCTAGATGGCTGCCCACTGATAAAGCTATTATTCTGTCACCATTTGTGAGAACCATGTCTAGTATTACTCCATCCCATGTGAGCTCCTTCACCAACTGCCTGAGGCATGCCCCTTCCAGGGCATCCAAGATGTCACTGCTCCTGGTAGTGGCTGCTGCATTCGTGTTCCAGTTAACATCTGGCATATTTAGGTCCCCCACCAGCAACACCACCCCTTTCTCTACCATTCTGTGTATGGTTTCCACTAATGCCCTGTTTTTTTCTTCCCCTTGTGCTGGAGGTCTGTAGACAGCTCCAGTGTGGATGGTGGTGCCATTTCCCATCTCTAATGTGACCCATAGAGCCTCTTCCCTTCCAGTCTTCCCACTATATCTGTTGCCTTGATCCCCTCTCTGATGTACATAGCCACCCCTCCCCACTTTTTGCCCTCCCTGTCTGTGTATCCTGGTATGGTAACATCCCAGTCATGGTTTCCTGTGTACCATGTTTTAGTGACCACAACAATGTCTAGGTCCTCCACCATCAAGGCTGCTAAGTCTGGGATCTTGTTTGCCAGTCACTGGGCATTTGTACACATGCCTTTACATGTGTTGGTTCCCCCAACCTGCACCAGCTCACCCCCATCCTGATCCCTATGTCCTCCCTCCATGCCTCTCCTGTATTTACTTCCTTTGTGTTTCCTTTTGTTGCTTCCATGGCCCTGATATCAGCCCATTTGTCTACCTCACTGGGGGGGGCAGTTGTTTTTTCCTGCTTAATTCCTCCATCCCTCTTGGCTAGTTTAAATGTTCCTTTCTCAGCTCTAGTATCTGTCTGTTTGTCTACCTTAACCTGTTGGGGGGGCAGTTGGTATTTCCTTGCTTAATTCCACCACCACCCTTGGCTAGTTTAAATGTTTGCCAATGAAACATTTAAACCTCTCACTGAGGACCTTGGTCCCTCCCCAAAAGTTGCAATGCATCCCTCCCATACAAGCCCACATCTCTCAAGGTGGTCCCCCAGTCCCCAGTGAAGCCAAATCCCTCAGCTCTGCACCAGCTCTTCAGCCATTTATTGAATCCCCTGATGCAGGTAGCACTTATGAGAAAGTTACCATGTGTGCCACCTAAGACCCCTCCCCAACTCTGTGAACTCCCTCTGCACTGCCCTCACCTTGTCCCCACCCAGATCATTTCTCCCTAAGTAGACAATGACATCTAGCTCACACTCCCATCTTGCTGCCCCAGGAATCCTTAGGATTCGTTTACGATCCCTCCAAGTCATGGCACCTGGTAGCTATCTGACCTCCCTGTTTCCCACCCCCAGGACTACCCCTCTAATAATAGAGTCCCCCACTAGGACTTGCTTCCTTCTCCTCTTGGGTCTTGTGTCATCCCCCCAGGAGTCTCCACTGTGGTGAGTCCCCACATCTCCCTTGTCTATCACTGCGGGTGTCTCACTGAGATAGTCCCACCCTGCCAGAAGAGCATAGAAGTTGTGGATTTGAACATCATGTTGGATGTGCCTCTGCCCCACCTCCCTCACCCTCCTTGAGTCCACCTTTGTCCAACCACCCCTCATTCCTGGCATTCTTTGAGACAGCGGGTGTGGATTTGGTGGTCTCTGCACAGTGGAGGAGGTCTCCTGAATCCTAGTCAACTCAGCCCGGAAATGAGAAACCTCCTCCCTCAACCCAGAGAGGTGCCTGCAGATGGGGCAGCACCGCAGTCTCCAGAACATCTCCCCAAAGACTGCCACCCCACAGCCACTGCATTGCACCACTCCCAACATGACTATTGTTGACTTTTTTCTCTCCCCTTTTTACTCTGCCTTAATGCAACAGTGCAGTTCCAAAGGCATCTAACTTGTCATTTTAAGTGTAGCTATACCTCTACCTTCCTGTCCTGAAGCAGGAAATTGAATTCAGTATGCTGAGAGTATTCCTATAAAAAAAGACTAGCCAGGAGGGTGGGATGGGGGGCAGATTGGACCTAATCCCCTGTAAGAGCTGTGGAAAAGATGATCAGCTCAGCTCCCTGGATGTGTGAAATTCAAACTGAAATGCAAATCGCTGTAATTAGATGAGCTGTTTGTCCTCTTTAAAATTACTTGCAGTTCAACACTCCATAAAGCTACAACTTGTAGAGTTTACCCTGTAAACCACAAAACAAATGTTAGAAAAGCAAACCAATCTGCTATTTTACCCTGTGTCCTTCCCAAGAAAAGTATGTTTAGCCCAAAGTTGTGGTACCAAATGTGCTGCTTTCCTCTCTCAGCTCACTCTGTGTAAGCTGCTTTCCCATCTCAGATCACCCCTGCAATGTAGAATGAAGTCAGCCCTCTGTGCAGGAGTTGCCATTCATGGTCTCTAGCTTTTCCCCCCTCTCCATCTGGCTGCTATAACAAGGAACAAGCTGTGCTAAGAAGGCACAGCCAAATCCTCTGACCCCCTTTCCATTCCTCTGGTCAGTAAGGACCAGAGGAACTGCTCTAGGCACTAGCCATGCAGAAAGACAAGGGGCAAGGGGACTCCAGAATGGAGTTGTGACAGGAAAGGAAGCCAAAGGGAAGGGAGCCAAGCCAGAACTTTGAGATGAAGGAGGTAAAGTGATAGAAATGTTTACCTTCCTGTGAGAAAGAGAGCAGAAGGAAGGAAAACAGAAAGCAGTGGTGAGGACGCCAGGAGAGAGGGCAGTTACAGGGATTTGTGTAGGTACAGTATGTCTCATTGGTTACTACACTTGTGATATTACATGTATTTATGAAGCACCACGTGAGATTTCTATAACTTGATATTTTTATTTATTTATTGAGTAAGATTGGAATTACAATCCTTTGAGTCATAGACTCTTTTGCAAAGGCTCCAAGTCAGGTTACAGGGGGTGGAGGGTAGACAAATACAGTAAAGACATACAAAAACAGGCAGTATTTACAGTTTCAGTACTGACACAGCAATATTTGCAGAGTCTCCACATCGGTTACAGGGGGTGGAGGGTAAACAGAGTACAGTAAGGACTAACATTGACAGACAGTATTAAAAGTTACAGTACTGATAGAGCAGTCCAGGCTAGAAACTTATTTAGCAGGTGAGATAATTAGGCATGAACCTTAATCAGCAGGAGAGGTAATTTGTTAGCATTCCTGGGGTCCCTAGGCAGAGGTGTGCAGGATGCCATTACGTAGGGTCTAGGTAGACCCTAAGTCAGGAGAAATGGAGGATTAGGGAGAGTGGGCAGATTTAGCCACAATCACATTTAGTACTCACCTTTAGGTGGGTTTTAAGGCCTGATTTGAATAGAGAGATGCTATGGGACTGGGAGAGAGGAGGGGATAGTGACTTGAGCCAGAGAGGAGCACGGTACTGGAAAGATCTTTGCCCTAGTGCTGTTCTACAGAGGGGAACCAGAAAATATGGGTGTGCTGCGAGTCTTGTATTTCGCCTGATGGGGGCTGCATTAATAATGGGGAGTAGTCCGATGGGGGAAAGCTGAAGGTGTATCTTTTTTGCGAGAATGCAGGTGTGGTATTTTAGTCTTTGCTGGAAGTTTAGCCAACCAGTCAGTGTATAAATATTGCAGGTATGGGTTAGTCTGTCACTGCCTATAACTAGGTGGCAGGCTTTATTCAGTGCAGTGTTTATACTACTCAGCGTGGAGGGTTCCACTGAGCCATATATAACTATCCCATAGTCAACTAGGGAGAGAATGGAGGAGGTGACTGCAAGTTGCATGGCCTGTGCAGGTAGGCAGTGCTTGAGTCTGTAGAGGATGCCCACTCTAGTGTTGACAGCGGAGGAGAGAAGATGGGCGTGGCTATGGTAGGAGAGGGAGGTATCCAGGGTGATACCTAGGTATTTAAAGTTTGTAACGTGTTCCAGTTGGGTGCCTAGTGAGTTCAAAATTAGGAGTGCTGTCTGACTACGAGGGCTTTGGCGATGCGCGAAGATCATGGACTTAGTTTTGTTATAGTTGATGATCAGGCGGTGACCACTGAACCAGTTCTCTAGCTCCCGGAAAAAGCCCTGAAGGGCCTGTTGGAGGGCGCTTGGATGAGGGTGTTTCCAGTACAGGACCGCATCATCAGCACAGAGTAGTAAATGACCACTGCAAGCTTTAGGGAGAGAGTTTAAGAAGAGGGTGAAGAGTAATGGGCCAAGTATAGACCCCTGCGGGACCCCAGAACAAACTGTTTTGGAGGTGGAGATAGTGGTATTTATCCTGACATGCTGTGATTGTCCTGAGATGTAATCCTTGAACCAGGCAGTGGACTCCGGGACCACGTTTAGTTGAGGAAGGACACAAAGCAGTAGCTTGTGACTGACCGTGTCAAATACCTTGGTCAGATCCACAGATAGCCCTTGCAATTGAGCCATGGTCAAGGGCCTCGTGGATGAATGTGGTGAGTTCAGTAAGTGCAGTGACGGTACTATGGCCCATCTGGAAGCCATGTTGTTCCTGGCTGAGAAGGTTGTGTTTAGTTAGATGTTCTGTTAGCTGGTCCAAAACTATTTTTTCCAGTGCTTTGGAGAGAGGAGGAAGAATTGAGATTGGTCTATAGTTGCTGGAGTTAGTGGGGTCACCATTCTTCAGAATGGGAGTGATTATGGCTTTCTTCCATGTTGAGGGGAACTGGCCGAGGCTAAGCGAAAGGTTCAGAATTTTTGTAAGGTGAGGTAGTGTGACATCGAGGGTAAGCCTTATGAGTTTGAGATCTAGGGAGTCATTGCTATAACGAGTATTGGCGATGGCTTTGGAAATATAGCGTTTTGCCTCACTGCAGGGGATGACTTGAAGCCTGAAAGGAGGCGAGTTGACATTACCCAGGATTGGGGGGGAGGGGGGTAGTGGTAGGGTGGAAGAAATTAGAGGGCAGGATATGGGAGAGGTCAGAGAAGGCGAAGTTAAAGGCGTCTGCTATAGTGGCGGTATCTTGTGTGACGTGCTCATTTAGATTGAGTTGAGTAGGGGTGGGGGGAGCAGGATTTACCACTGAGTTCTTTTACGTTGCTCCAGAATTTTTTCCCATCTCCCCAGGAGGAGGTAAGTGTTTGTTGGTAATAATTGGCTTTCGCCTGACGCGCAGCCCATGTACATTTATTTCGAGCCTCCCTGTAAAGCTGTCTATCCTGGGTGCACTGGGAGTCAATGGCTTTGGGCCAAAGGTTGTCCCTTTGTTGCATAAGGTTGAGGAGTGAGAGTGTGATCCAGGGGGTGGTTCTGGTTTTCACAACTTGCTTAGTGAGGGGAGCGAATATATCACAGGCTTTAGTAAAGGTGGTAATAAAGTGGTTGAGGGCAGTGTCAACTGACTGCGTGGTGTATATGGGGAGCCAGTAGCTGTTGGATAGATTGTTTTTGAGGTTCTCTAGGCCTCCTCTTTTAAGCTTCTGCCGCCAGGAGATTTTTGGCGGGGCAGGGGGCAGTTTACCCAACCACCAGCAAGTAACCGGCGAGTGGTCACTGATGGAGTCAGGGAGCACAGTCGTTTGGGAGCAGTTACATGGCCTGTTGGTGAAAATGAGGTCTAGGAGGGCGGAGGTCCCTGTTCTAATGTTCCACCTGGTTGGGGAGGTGACAAGTTAGGTTAGATCAAATGCCAGGGCCATGTGTTTGTAGCTGGATGGGGCTGGGGATAGCCAGTCGATGTTGAAATCACCCATTACTATAATTTCACTAGTATTAGGTAGGTGGGAGATAGTGTGAAAGATTGACTCAAACGCCAGTTTTTGGTTTCTCGGGGGGATATAGGACGCGATGATGTGTAGCGATTTGGAACCCAGGTTTAGTTTGACAGTTAATGTCTGGGCTCCATGTTGTGGGGCAGGGGTATGTACTTCTATGGCATTGAGGGAGGATTTAATAAAAATTGCACAGCCACCACCTCTCTTGCTGGTTCTGTCTGCCCTAAAGATGGTATAATTACTAAGGGAGACAGCATTATTGGGGATATTTTCAGAGAGCCAGGTCTCAGAGAGGGCTAGTATGTCTGGTGCATGTTGGGAGATCCAGCCTTGAGAGGGGTGTGCTTTTTGGGTAGGCTGCAAATATTAAGGGAGGCTAGCAGCAGACTCCCCTGAGGTTTTTTTGGGGAGGTCTTTGTGCTGTGAGGTCCTGGGTTGAGGTGGATATTGCCCGATAGAAGCAGAAGAAGGAGGGTGTGCCGCAGGAGGGTCAGTCTGCAGAGTTTGGGTGACAAACGCTGGTAATGGTAGGGTGATGGGCTTTTTTTGCTGTAGTAGGGGACTGGGAGACCAGTGATAATGCTGGGTAGTATGGAGAGGGAAGTGAGGGGGACAAATGTAGGGTTAATGTGGGTGGAGGGGGGCTGAGGTCTGGGTGGGGGAGCGCAGAGGTACAATGCAAACCCTGTGTGAGAGTGCGTGTTAATGTGGGTGTGTGTGAGTAAAGGTCTTTGGGATCAGTTTGGAAAGAGTGAGAGAAGTTGGAGGGACAGGGCCAGTAATTAACAGTGATGGCTGAAAGGTTAGGGTAATAAGTAAGGAGGTGTGGTATGGGAGCCACTGGGGGTTGGGGGTTGAAGAGCAAGTAGTATGATCCTGGAAGTAAGTAGTGTTGTTATAAGTATGGAATACGTTGTGTGGGAATTAAGTGAGGAGATGGTTACAGCGGCCACTAGTGATAGAATTGTATAACCTGCAGCTGGAAAAGTGGGCTGATGGGTTATTTTGCCCAAGGTCACCTGACTAACCCTGCCTATAAATTCAAGAGCTGACCAAGGGTGGTGGTGGGGGTGGGGAGCCGGAGCGCAGCGACGGTGGGGCCAAGTCCGGTCCATTTGGGCAGTGAGCAAGTTCAGTTCAGCCTTCATACCTGATTTGCGGGGGGGGGGCATCCTGAGCCCTCACGGACCCTCAATGCAGTGATCCCTGAATCAAAACTTTCTGTGGAAAGGAAGCAGAAAACAGGGTTTAAATAAGCAGACAGGTAGGATTCTGAGGAGGGGCAGAGTGAGACGTCAGAGGGGGAAGGGAGAAGAGCCTGAAAGATTTCAATGTTGCTGAGATTCAGAAAACAGAAAAAACCTTGATTGCTGTCTTAGCGTCTCTAGAGCTGCAGCGTTTGCTATATATTCTTTTTAAATCTCAGCCGGTTAGCCGAGAATTGCAGCCTTTAGCGTTTAACAGCTGCCAAAAATGACTGTCGCACTATCAATCACAGTCAGAAAGCCAAGGTCAGGTTTTTAGTTCTCTACTCGTCTGCAGACTGTTTTAAGGTCAGAAATCGCAGCATGGGGGTCAAGGCAACATTTTTATCTGGCTGTTTTCATTAGCAGTAAACAACTTTTAGCTATGTAACAGGCTGCTAACACAGTAATACTCAAACACAGCATGAGGGACAAGGTATCCTCTTTTCAGAGAAAACAAAGAAATTACATGGGGAAAAAAACAGTCTTCATTTGTGTGGGGAAATAAAATAAAACATTTGGAGGTACTGCACATTAATGGTAAAAAATACTGTTAAAGGGTACTGCACTTTAAGGTTTAAAAAAATGGTGCCAACAGTCGAGTCTGGTCCATTTGCACAGTGAGCAAGTTCAGTTCAGCCTTGTTACTATGGTTGCGGGGGGCATTCTGAGCCCTCACAGACCCTCAATGCAGCGATCCCGAATCAAACTTTCTGGTTTGCGGGGAGGGAGGGCATCCTGAGCCCTCACAGACCCTCAATGCAGCAATCTCGAATCGAAACTTTCTGGTTTGAGAGGGCGTCCTGAGCCCTCATGGACCCTCAATGCAGCGATCCCAGATCGAAAGCGTTCTGGTTTGTGGGGCGTCCTGAGCCCTCATGGATCCTCAATGCAGCGATTCCCAAATTGAAACTTTCTGGTTTTGTGTGGGGGTATCCTGAGCCTTCACGGACCCTCAAAGCAGTGATCCCAATCAAAACTTTCTGGTTTGCGGGGTGGGGGCATCCTGAGCCCTCACGGACCCTCAATGCAGCGATCCCAAACGAAACTTTCTGGTTTGCGGGGGGAGGCGTCCTGAGTCCTCACAAAACTTTCTGGTTTGCAGAGGAGGGGAGGGTGTCCTGAGCCCTCACGGACCCTCAATGCAGTGATCCCCGAATCAAAACTTTCTGATATGCATAAGTGCAGCACTTTTGTCTTGTACTGAAAGTCTTACATTTAGATCTATGAGGAATTTGTATTTGCCTTGCAGAAATGTGTGAAAGTCACTTAACATAATGCTGAACTTTTTGGGGGGAGTATAATCTGTAGATTTCACAGGCTGATACATAATCCACAATTCTGTGGATAATTTATGTAGAACTGCATGGATATTTGCAGACTTCTGTGGATATTTAAGGATGTTTCTAACTTTGCGGTGTACTTATAGACATGTTTAAAAAAGATCATGCAGTGAGACCCACCACAGGGAGATTTATTTGCAGTGAAGAGGGGGCTATGGGCATGCAGGCTCATGAATACTTTTGACAGCAGCAAAGGTCATGTCTAGTGAAGGTGGTGTAGAAGGGGACAAGGATTTCCCGGGTACACTGATCCCCACGTATCACTTGGAAAGAGCATGTTTGGAAAAAGGTTGCAATGCTCACCACTGGGAGTGGTAGTGGTACATTAGCCATAGAGTGACTAAAAACTAAAGTTTGGCATTACCATGACTAACTATATGCAAGTTGTATGTTTTTTGTCCCTGATCCAGTTTACAGCATTGTAACAGATGAATTATGACCTATGTACACCCTAATGACGAGAACCAAGTATTTGAAGCTTTTGTGTCATAGTATTATTGCCACCCATGTTTTGGTGCCCACATCCAGCATCTTCTGATAGAGGATGTGTGAACCCAAAATGCTGAGTGCAGTGCACTATGGGGAAGTACAACATATATGCCCCTAGATGCAGGAGTACCCTGTTCCATGCCCATCCCTTCTGAGGCATCAATGCAGGTTGGCTGGCAGTGGCACTCCATTAGTAAAAGGAGTTGCTGAACTTTAAACACTATCATTTCCTCTTTATGGTGATATGCTTTGGCTGCTTATTTTGTATTAAATACATTATTTTTGTTACTTTTCCACCTCTACTGTGTTTGTTTCCCAACCCACCCCTTCATTGTTTACTGCTGCCCATTTATTTATGTTACCTAGGCATTTGATGATGCAAGCTTTGCTGTTCAGTTCTGTTTAGAGTAAGCTCGGCTAACCCATGACAAGGTCTGCAGAGAGGGAGAGAGAGAGAGATTTTGTTGCATGCTTAGGGTGGGTAGTGTGGCATAAGCAGCTGCCGAGTGCATTCAACCACCTATGAAGAGAGGTAAGACCTGTCTTACCACACATACTGTTGTTGGTTGTTGCACAAATAAAATTGCTCATTTAGGTAGAATAAAGTCTGAACAAGATGCCTTATACAGCATGAACTTTTAAAGAACAACTGCTTATTTGATGACACTAGCCAAGCACAAAGACAAATCTTATTGTACGGTTATGTGATGTGTTTCAGCCAGTCATGCTCTTCCTTTTTAATTGCTGTTTATAAACAGGAAATAGAGCAGTGAGCAGTGAAAAGGGAGGCAGACAGTAACAATACAAAAGTAATAAAAATCACTTAAAAAACAACTAACACATCAAAACATATTTTTTAAAGGTCCATCCAGTGAAAGCTGTTCCCAATCAACTTTAAACACTTTTAGTGTGGGTGGCGATTTGAACATTATTATCTAACTAGGATACAATCCCTTTCTATTTGAAGAAAGGGGGTTGTAATAATAATAATAAACTAGGGACCAACAAAGTGGCTGTTTGTGCTCTTGCATCAGCATATCCAGTCACTATCACATTCATGCGTCATGAGGTAAGACCAACTAAACTGGTTGCATTATGATTTGATTTAATATGGTAGAGTCAATAGCACTGTTCGTGCAGGAACACATTTCTGCTACCACCATCAGCTGCTCAACTCACACCTCCTTGAGTGAGTGGATTCTCACTGAACTAACACTGGGCACATCTGAAACACTTTACCTAGGCTGCTGTTATAATCCACCATCAGGAGGCATCCAGGACCTTCTCTGGTTTTCTAGATGGTCGTGCATGCGTCACACCTTCGAGAGATACTATCTTACTCAGGGATGTCAACCTAAACTGGGTTACAACTCTTGAATCTGACTATGTGATCCTATTACAGTCCCAAAACCTGGAGCAAGTCATCTCCTCCCCTACCAGGTATAACCCTTGCTCGCTAAACCACTCCATCCTAGATATGATTGTAACTAATTGGGCAGACCAAGTCCTCCAGGCAGGCACTATATCAGATTCAATTAGTGACCATGCCATGACTTATATTGTCCTGACCACCAAATCTTGCCATCCTGCCCCCAAACTTCTGTCCTTCAGGAAATTTAATAGCCAGGATCAAGACTTTGTCTTGTGGAATGCTAAGAACATATATTGGTCCTTCCTCTACTCACTTGATAACGTCTCTACCCCAGTATATTTCATTACTGTTGCCCTTCGGAACCTACAGGACAAACATTTCCCCCTCACTACAAGAAGGGTCAAAGGTGGCTGCACCCATTGGTTATCCAGGGAGCTGTTGGCACAAATGAAAGAAAGGTACAGCAAATGGAAAGCTTACAAAGCATCCCCTACTATGGAACACCTATGGACAACTGTGCAACTCATGTACATAGGCTGCTAAAATGCTTAGGTGCAAATTCTTTACCAGCCAACAAAAAACACTCATAGTAATCCCCACAGTTTCTGGGCCTCTATTGTGACCCTGCTTAATCAAAGTCTAATAAACAAATAATGCAACTCGCATCCCCTTCAGGCCCCATCTAAGACCCTGCTAAGATTGCAGACACTTTCAGTTTGATGTTTACTGACCTAAGCTCATATCTCAGTAAACATCCACCCCAGCCTCCCACAGGCCAGAATGACAAAGTTCCCCATGTCCATCCCTCTCCCAATTCCACCCTTCCTCTGTCATTCTACTGTAAGGTCTTTGGTAAGAATATTATCATCAAACTCTTGAAGACACTTCTGTCCAGAGGAAGCCCTGGCAGTGATGGACTTTACCCTACTTTTCTGAAGTTTATCTCCCCAACTATTGTCAGGCCACTAATTTACATATTCTATCTTGCATTACCTTCATCCACAGTGCCTGACTCCTAGAAGCATGCACATGTGGTACCTATTTTTAAAGCTGGTGATCCCCTCACACCTGAGAACTACAGACCCATCTCTCTCCTCCCGCATTTAAGTAAATTACTGGAAAAAATTGTACATTACTAGCTATCTGAACATCTTGAAAAATACAACCTCTTGTGTCCCCTTCAGCATGGTTTCTGCAAATACCATAGCACAGCCTCTGCCTTGGCCCGTTTCACTGACCATGTCCTTAGAAACATGGGCAAGGCCACATGTGCAGTTTTTATAGATTTAGCAAAGTCCTTTGACCTAGTAGACCACCACCTTCTCCATGCCACCCTACTGCACTTTGGTTGCTCACCTGACACAGCTCCTTGGTTTCATAGTTACCTCTCCAATAGGTCCCAGTCTGCTATAATTGGCAATGCTTCCTCCTCTGCCCTATCCATACGCAACGGGGTTCCCCAGGGCTCCATTCTTGGCCCTCTACATTTTTCTATGTTCATCAGTGCACTCCCAGCTGATAGCCTAAATTGCAAGACTCTCCTATATGCAGATGATCTAGTTCTCTACCATGGTGATAAATCCATGGAATCCATCTCTTCCACCCTAACCCCAAACTATGGTGTCACATATAATTGTTTCCTCTCCAGCAAACTCCTTGTAAATGAAAAAAGATCAAAACCATGCTCTTTGGCTCAAAGCCTTTCCTTGCCAAGGCTGCCAAATCAAACTCCTCCCTACTGTACTCACACCTCAAGACCCACCTCTCGAAACTGTCACCCACTTTAAATATCTAGGTGTGACCTTCAATCCCTCCCTTACCTTTAATGAACATGTTAATCTCATGGTGAGGAGAATTCACCAAAAGCTAGGTGCTGCAAGCCACCTTATTCAACTACTGTCCCCTGAGGCTCACCTAGCTGTTATGCAAGGTAACCTCTTGGCCCTGCTTGACTACTGCTCTCCTGTCTACTCTTCTGTGTCCTCCTCTCTATGCTCTTACCTAAGTACCATTTATAACTTCATCTGTTGCTTTGTCCTTCAGGTCCCCACTCTACCCACCACTGCACAATCTATCAATCCCTAGGGTGACTCCCACTACAGGGTCACTTCAATTATGCTATGGGATGCTTAGTTGACAGCTCTCTCAGGAACAACCAGCTGTCCCCCTATGCTTCACTACTTACTGGCAGGGTGGTTTAGAGAAGCCTTAGGGTCTCCTCTATCACTCCTCTTGAAGTTCCTCACATCTCCACAGCTATGGGAAGTAAAGTGTTCTCGGTCTCTGCCCCTTCCCTTTGGAACCAGCTCCCATCATCCATCCGCTTATCCCACTCCCGCCAGTCTTTCAAGACTAACCTTAGAGCCTGGCTCCTGTCTGAGTTAACTTGTAAATGCTTCCGTAGACCTACAGTGTGCTGCCTGCCTACCTGCCTATCTCCCAATGGCGTCACTTCCACTGCCCCTCTCTCTCTCCCTTATTTTCCAGCACTTCCCTCCTGTGTGTTAGTGTGTTGTCTGAGTGCTGCTTGTCCTTTCCCATAACCCTGCCATCTCCTGTGACCTTTCTAGTCTCCTCTACCCCCTTACTGCACTCCGACGCATATGCTCTCCTATCCTGTCTGGATCTCCTAGTGTCCTAGAAGCTTACATGTCAGATAGTGGACTGTTCCACTCCCGGTAGTTACAGTGTATATAGTCAGGTTACAGTTTGCCATCATATGCAGCCACTGATGCAGTATTACCAATGTCTACCAGAATTTAGCATTATTTGTCTCTTGACTGCTTATCCCTGTATTCTGTTTTATTGTATGTACTGACTGTACTACTCAGCATGGATTTTTTGACCTCAGGTTGAGGTATGCACTGTACCACTTATTGAATTTCTGTTTACCTGCACCTGTTTGCCTGTATTATGTTTTTACTGTATGTACTGACTGAACTACTCTGCAAGTATGTTTTACCTTATGTTGAGGCGTGCACTATTTTATTGTATTTTCTGTTTGCCTGCACCACTGTATTGTATGGCATTTCTGATTGTTGACTACCACTTTGCAGACTGGGTTGTCACTGAAAATGGTCATTTGGATCAGCTCGCTTACCCAGTTACCAAAGACATAAATAAATAAATACATACATACATACATAAATAAATGACTAATTTTAAATTAAACCATGCCAGTGGGTTGAAAGTCAATAGTAAGAACCAAGATAAACTTGAAAACTTTGTACTAAGCTGTTTAAATTGTTAAGAACATTTTAGTGCAGTATATACTGTATAATGCAGATATAGTTTGGAACAGGCTTCAACACAGGAGTGCAGCCTCAGGTTACCTCTCCTCAACAGGGTTCAGCTTTATGAAGTCATTTCATTCTCAACCTGAAGCAGCCCCTGATGAAAGGCTGTCCCTTGAATACCAGGTATCAGCTTTTGCTTTGATACATGGGAAGACGAGAGGTGACAGCACTGTCAACAGTGTTAAAGGCTGTAATATCTGGTCCTGTGGCACAGATGGCTGAGCTGCTGGATGCCTTACTTCATGCAACACTGGTGACTTGGGTTTGGGAATGGAGCAGAGTCACTTGGAGGCAGCCATGGGAAGGCAGAGTGAGCATTTCAAGGATGACTCTCCTTCGGGGGACGGGGGGTCAGCAACTCACTGCTCCATCACCACCTAGTGGAGACTGGGTAGTGTGACTAGGTGATCACCTGAGAGAGAGACCTGACACGAAGGCCTGTAATGTGCACTTGCATAAGCGTGCATATGCACCTTTTTGCATGTGACTTGGCCTTGGTGAAACAGAAAACGGGAATGGGTCTGTTTATGAGTAAGTGTGACATAAAGGTAATTTTTTTCAAAATCACAGGAGTTATTCTGATAAACTTTTCTGAACACTGTGACCCAAAGGTGAAAAAAGTAGCCATTTAGTGAGATAACTGCTTGACAGAAACTTGAGGTAAAGCAACACAGTGTGGACACCAAACAGTGTGGCACGTGCAGCAGTGGACACCAAACAGTGTGGTGCGTGCAACATTGAACACCAAGCCAGTTTACATCTCATCATCAAATCATTATAATACTACATACCTTTTACATCATGGAAACTTTGTTCAATAAAGAATGTCTCAGACAGAAACAAGCACTAAGACATTTAGTCAGGAAAGCCAGAAAACAAAGGAAGAAGCATGTCTGCAATAATAAATGGGAAAACATGCTTAGGGCAATCTCGAATACTGATCAACAGGTATTTTGGATCTTAGTGGCCAAAGGCACAAATACCAGTAAAAACCAACTGGACACATATAGACCAATAGACCAGTGGATAAAATATTATACAAGCCTCTTGTTTGACCCTACAGCAGAGGATACATGCATAGTTAAAACTGATGAGATTAAGGTTAAGCCATTCACTAGAAAATAAATTTATTTAGCTACTGCAGATCTGAAAAAGAAAACAGCACCTGGACCAGACCAGCTACCAGCTGAGGTATATCTAAGTGCTCCATTTCTTTGGACTTCACTCCTAGGATAGCTCTCATTTACCATCCACCAGGGGATGAAAAGCTGTTCCTGCAGGAAGTAGCAGACTTCACTGCCGACATGGCATTGGAGTCACCCAGACTGATGGTCTGGGCGACTTCAATGTCTGAGTCGATGATGAATCCTTGCTTTTTGGATAACACTTCCTCCAGTTGATGATATCACTGGGCTTCACACAGGTAGTTTCCTCAGCCACCCATAATGGTGGTCACTCTCTTGATTTGGTCTTCCTCCTAGGGATTGAGGGCTCCAATTTGGGGGTGGAACCTGTTGGTTGGTCTGATCACTACACCGTGAGGTTCAATTTTTCTGCCCCACTGGGAAGGTCTGCTCCTGTGGAGATGGTCAGTTACCACCCTTTGCGGGACGTGGTCCCTGTAGACCTGGCGGCAGTGATTGAACTCTCAGTGTTCGGTGAGACCAGCATAGGTCCAGAGCAGTTGGTTGTGGCCTATAATAAGGCTATTTCTTCAGCTCTCGACCGGATTGTTCCTGTCCATGTTCGTCCTCTTCTGCTTCGCCCTTGGGCTCCATGGTATGATGGGTCTCTCAGGGAGTTGCAGAGGTTGGGACACAGGTTAGAACGTCACTGGCGGAAATCCGCCTTGGATGCCGACCATCTTATTTTGTTAGAGCATTATCAACTATATCAATCAGTGGTTTCCTGTAAGAAGGCAGAATTCCTGTCCAGGGCAATCGCTGTTGCTAGGAATCGACTGGCTCATCTCTTCCTAACTGTTGACAGGTTGTGCAATCCAGCCTGTCTGCAGCTCTGTCAAGTTTTTTTACAAATGGAGTGTGATGAGGTCGCTCGATTCTTTGCCAATAAGGTGGCTGACATCAGGCAGGATATCTGTCCATTCTGTTCTATGGGGATGCAGTTGGCTGGCACTCGGTCACTATGCCCGGTGTTTCCTGGAGTACCTTTGACCTGCTGCAGTTCATTGACATTATGAGGATTGTCCAGGGGATGTGCCCCATGTGCTGTAGTTTAGATCCGGGCCCTACTTCCCTAATTTTGGGTTGTAGTGATATCATTGGCCCGATCTTAGCTCAGATTGTCCGGTGCTCCTTGGAATTGGGTGAGTTTCCAAGCTCCCTGAAGGAGGAGGTAGTGACACCTCTTCTGAAGAAAGCTTCTTTGGACCCAGAAACTCTAATAAACTACAGACCCATCTCAAACCTTCCTTTTGTAGGAAAGGTTATCGAGAAAGTGGTGGCAACTCAACTGAAGAACCATTTAATCATCCATAATTTATGCAAACCTGTCCAATTGGGTTTTCGTAAGAGGCATAGTACTTAAACATCTCTGGTTCGGGTGCTCAGTGATCTCCTGATAGTGAGATATTGGAGAAACCATTCCATCTTGGTACTCCTTTATTTCTCTTCAGCTTTTGACACTGTGGACTGTGGGGTCCTGCTCGAGCGCCTGGGGTTCATCTGTGAGCTGACTGGGACAGTACTCAGATGGTTTTCATCTTTCCTCACTGGTATAACTCAGAGGGTAACCCACGAAGTGGGTGCATGAGGAAAGTTGCGGTCCATTATGGCAACGCCTTCCTCGTGCAATCCACTCACTGCAACCAACAGGTAGGGTGACCGGATGAGGGGGTGGGTGAACTAGGTGACAGGATGTTGCTATATGTATGCACGTGGGGGGTGGAAGCGAGCATGGTGAGCATGGGCGGAGAGGGGGTGGAGAGGCTGTAGGGGATGGCACTGTGGTTGTCGGTCAAGCTGTGTCATGGTGTTGGGGATTGGACAATGGCTAGGGTGGCTGAGGTACTGGGTTCCAGTCCGGGCGCTGGTGCGATGTTTATTGCTCCTGCCCTGAACCTTTTTAATTTTACTACTTTCACCCCCCCGACATGCACCCCCCCGGAGCTGAGAATACTTAAGTAGGGGTGTGCGGGGGGGTGAAGCCACCTGCAAGGCTGTGTGTGGGAGGTGCAGCCCCCCCTTAGAAAGTAGTAAAAATATGTCCTGGCACCATTGTGCTGATGCGCCAGGGTTGTCAGAGTGCCAAAAATGTGTTCAGCACTCTGACTGAGCAATAATGTCGATTGCCTTTAGGCATTTACCATTATTACATAGACTCAACTCAGAGAGTTGTCTCAGGAATATTTTCTTCTGAGTCTTTCTCTCTGCCCTGTGGGGTGCCCCAGGGCTCAGTGCTGTCCCCCATGTTGTTTGCAGTGTATATGCTGTCCCTCGGAGACATTGTAAGATGGTATGGGCCGAAGTTTCACTGCTATGCTGATGATACCTAGCTCTACCGATCTTTTGCCCCCGACCAAGTATGTGATCTCTCAGTTTTTAACAACTGCCTCGTTGAAATCCAAGATTGGATGAGTTCTAGCAAGTTAAAGCTGAATGCAGGAAAGACCGAGGTTTTGGTGGTGGACCTGGGTGCAGGACAGAGGGGTTGAGGACTGATTTGCCCTCTGGTTTATTTTTGGGGGGCACTCAGATCCTTACCTCTGAACAAGTGCGTGTCCTGGGAGTGATACTTGATGATGGGCTGACCCTTCATCATCAGGTGTCGGCAGTCATCAAGTTAGCCTTTTACCATCTTAGGAACATTGCCAGGATCAAGCACCTCATTCCATCCAGTGATTTGCCCATTTTGGTCCCCGCCTTTGTGACCTCGCGCCTTGACTATTGTAACTCCCTTTACGTAGGGCTTGCAGCTAGTGCAGAACACTGCTGCACGTTTATTGACTGGGGTATCAAGGTGATCTCTTATTTCCCCAGTGCTGCACGATCTGCACTGGCTGCTCATTCAGTGGTGGATCACCTTTAAGGTAGTTTTGTTAACCTACAAAACCCTACATGGACTTGGTGCTGACTACTTGAAAGAGCTTCTGATTCCTTACACTCCTGTGCGACAGCTCTGCTCGGCTGACGAGAGGTTGCTAGAGATTCTGAGGGTTAATTTGAATTCATCTGGGGCTCAGGCTTTTATGTTTGTTGCCCCAACCCTCTGGAATTCTCTACCATGTCAGCAATGGGAGTGCAGGACAGTGAGGAGTTTTAAGCAGGCACTGAAGACTTTTTTATGGAACAAAGCCTTTCCTGATTTTCTGTGATTTTCTGTATATTTTATTGTTTTTATCGAACTTGTATGTATTTGTGAAAGCGCCTTGATACTTTGAAAGGTGCTATTTTAAATAAAATTATTATTATTATTATCATTTTTTTATCTCTGCATAAAACATAACACCTTTCCAAATTCATGGAGGGGTACAACAATCATTTCTATTTTTAAAAAAGGAGATAGGGCTGATCCAAAAATGTTCAGGCCCATATCACTGTTGGCTGTAAAATGTTTTCCAAGATTGTTTTGAACAGACTGATAGAGGAGCTTGAGAACTTGGAAAATCTGTCAGCATTCCAAACTGGATTTCGTAAAGACTTTAGCACCACAGATAACTGCTATACCCTAGCTCATTTGATAGAGAAATATGTGTTTTTAGGAAGGCAACAATTATATATTGCCTTTATCGACTTCAGTGCCGCATTCTACAACACATCCAGAGACTTGCTATGGCAGATAATGCTCCTTAAAGCCTTTCAACCAGAATTAATATGTCTAATTAGAGAACTATACTCAAACTCATGGGCCCAAGTTAGAACTGGCACACAGGGGCAATTATCTGCAAAGATCGAAACAAACAAAGGATTTCACCATGGCTGTGTAATGTCCCCATTATTATTTTGTATTTGCTTAGACCAATTATTAATATAACTGCTTCAGTCCCTGACTGACTCATCGTGAACTAGCACATGTCAATGCCCTGCATTAGCATATGCCAATGACCTGACTATTATAGATTTATCTCAGTCAGGTCTACAAAAAAAAATTAAATATTTTAAATGAATATGTCTTGACACATCATCTACAGATAAATGAACAAAAGAGCCAAGTTATAATTTTTGACTCGAGAGCTATTACAAAATCTTGGAAAATAGGAGATAAAAAACTAGCAACAGTTAAAACGTATGTTTATGACTCACCTTTACAAGTAATGGATGTTGGGAACAGCATAAAACACTCAAATAATCAAATTAAAACAAACCGCAGGTGCACTACAAAAGTTTAATGTTAAATACGGAGGCAATTCAATTAGGCTTCTGTTAAAAGCCATCCAAGCAAAATACGTCCCTCAGGCACTTTACTCCAATGTGGTCTGGGAGTATGGGGTTCTCAGGTTATTTGAAGCTCCCCTAAATAACTTATTATGCTCTGCCTTGGGACTTGGCAGTTCCATCCCTGCACCTCTGGTCAGGGCTGAATTAGGGGTTGCTGCTCTTAAAGCCTTTTCAGTGACAAACATTCCTTGGATATTGGCTCAATATAACAAGAATGAAACAATCCAGACTACCTTATAACTGCCTGCTAGGAAAACAAAGCTGGAAAACAAGGGGCTGTAAACAACCAAAATGCTTGAATTACTTGGAAACAATTGTATGCACCTTTTCATTGCAATACCTACAAAAACTTGTAGATAGACATATAATTATTAGTTTAAAGTACAAGCATTACTGCACCAAGATAACTCAAAATTACTACAACAGGAGAGACTGTAAATTACTTAAAAACCTTAAAAATTGCCCCTTGGGTAGTAAAGAACGATGTCAGACATATGTACTGCCTGTACTTGGATGTCCTTACCGATTCTGACCTGATGAAATGTTAAACAAGATGTAGAATGGAACAATTTGCTAGTAAGGTATTAAAAGTAAGGTACAAAAAACAGTCTGATCCAGAGGGGCAATGCTGTAGTTGCAATATTGAGGAAACTGAGGATATTGCATATGTATTGTTCTCTTGCACATGGTACTGTATAATAAATCACATGCTTATTGGTTATTCCCATTATGGTCAGAAATTAAAACTACTGACATAAATGTCTTGCTAGAATTAATGCTTATTATACAAGATGTAATAATAATTAAGTGTGTAGCAGGATTTTTCAAAGGAATCTCAATTACCATAAGAAAGTTTGGTAACACAAATGCAGTCTTATGATGAATGAATTATGTTTTTATTTATTTAAGGATTGTGTATTTATTATTTTATACCTTCTATTTCTTCATATTTATATGTAAACTTCTTTTACTTATTCTTGCAATGGTCTTTGATCAGGCAATAAAAAGAAACTTGACTATATGACAATTCAGAAATGTTCTAACACAATAGTTCCCTTAAAACTATCGATTCCAATGCTGTTTAAGTTATTCATGTTTTGTGCAACAGTGGTCTCCAAACCAGTTTACTTCTCATCATCTAACATACTAACATACTATTTGCCAGCAGATTAGGCCTTACGGTCTATCGCGTCTGCTTGAACCTCAGATCTCTAGTTGGGTGCCGAGGCTCTCCCCTCCCTTGTGTTCCAGAAACCTCTATCATCCATCCCCACCCCCCTAGGACAGGCCATCATCTGATACATACACTTTCTGTGTCTGTCCCACCCTCTCTTGAAGCCCTCCACTGTGGATCTCTGAACCAGCTCACCAGGCAGTGCATTCCAAGGGTCCACCACCCTCTCAGTGAAAAACCTCCTCCTCTTTTCCCCCCTCACCCTTCCATCTTCCAACTTCAAACCGTGCTCTCTGAGGATACCTCCCTGCTTTAGTCTAAAGATCCCCTCCATGTTTACCCTATTTATTCCCTTGAGGTACTTGAAGACCTCAATCATGTCCCCCCATCTCTCTTCTCCTCCAATGAAAACAGGCAGAGCTCCTCAAGTCTGTCCTCATACGTCAAATCCCCTAGCCCTTGTATCATCTTAGTTGCCCTTCTCTGTACCCTCTCCAGGAGCTGTATGTCCCTCTTCAAGTGTGACCTCCAGTACTGTACACAGTACTCAAGGTGTAGTCTAACCAGTCCACTGTACAGTGGCAGAATCACTTCCTTCCTCCTAGAGGTGATCCCCCTTACGATGCATCCCAACATCCTGTTTGTCTTGCTAGCCGCTCTCCTGCACTGCTCAGAGTTATTCATACATGCATTCACCATGACCCCTAGGTCTTTTTCCCCTATTGAGGCCTCCAGCACCTCCCCTCCCAGGGTGTACCTGTGTTTAGGGTTTCCCTGCCCAAGATGCAACACCTTGCAGTTGGTGATACTGAAATTTAATTTCCATGTGTGAGCCCAGCTTTCCAGGGTGTCCAGGTCCCCTTGCAGGGCCAACCTCCCCTCTTCTCCCTCAACTACTGCTCCCATCTTGGAGTCATCAGCGAAGAGACTCATTACACACCCTATACCCTCCCTGATGTCTGATATGTAAGCATTAAACAGGATCGGACCAAGGACCGAGCCCTGCGGTACCCCACTACCAACCTCTCTAGGGTTCGAGAGCTCCCCACAGACCACTACTGTCTGGGTGCATCCAGCTAGCCAGTTTTCAATCCATCTGACCATCAACGGGCCTACTCCTAACCCCATCAGTTTCTCCACCAGACCATTGTGGGGGACAGAGTCAAAAGCCTTGCTGAAGTCCAAGAATAATACAATAATACATCCACAGGCTTACCCCAGTCCAGTTCTGATGTTACCCATTCGTAGAACTCCACAAGATTGGTTTGACATGATCTACCTGGCACAAACCCATGTTGCCAACTATCCAGACCTCCCACCTCCTCCAAGTACTCCCCCAATCATTCCTTTAGTATACTCTCCATTAATTTTCCCACCACCGAGGTCAACCTGATGGGTCTATAGTTACTTGGTACTTCCCTCGACCCCCCTTTATGGATTGGCACCACATGTGCCTCTCGCCAATCCCTAGGTACCCTCCCCTGTCTCAACTGACCTGTTGAAGAGCTCTGCCAGGGGTGCAGCCAGTATCCGCCAATTCCATAGTACTCTCGGATGAATGCCATCCGGCCCAGGAGATTTGTATTTCTTTAGGGCCTTGAGGGCTAACCACACCCTTTTGGTGGAGATAGCATCATCCGTCTCCTCCACCTTACTGGCCTTTTTATCCTTATCCAGATGTGACACCCCTCAGGTACCTCTTCCTCCTTCTTGCTCCATTTCTGTTGCTCCCCTGATCCCACTCACTGCTGCTTCTATCCCCATCATGCCTTGCTTTTTAGATATCCCATCCCCCTCCCTAGTGAACACAGAGGCAAAGTACTCATTAAATACCTCTGCCTGGTCCCTCGCCTCTTCCACCCACCCTCCTTCTGATCTAAATCTGCTGAGATGGCCCTTAGTTTTTCTCCACTCCCCAATGTACCAGAAGAACCCCTTTTCCCCTCCATGTATCCCCTGTGCCAGCCATAGCTCTTTACTGGACTTTGCTCCCCTCACCATCCGGGTGACTTTTCTAGATGCAAGATGGTACATTTCCTTATCCCTATCCCCTCTTGTTGTTTTATATTTTTTGTAGGCTGCCTTCTTTTCTCTGACTGCTACCTGTACCTCACTTGACCACCAGTATGGTTTATGTGACATTGCTCCCTTACGTTTTAACTTAGCGCAGATCCTGATTGTCTCATGAAGTCCCCGCTTTATGACCTCCCATCTCCTTTCCACACTTGTCATTGATGTAATCCCCTTCAAGTGATCCTTGAGAATATTTCCCATGCCCACAAAGTCTGCACCCCTGAAGTCCACTGCCAGTGTCCTAGATCTCACCCCCCCTCCCCCAATGCTTATTTGAAACCAGACAATATTGTGGTCACTCCCAGTCAGGGGGCCCTCTACAACCAGGTCCTCACCAGATCCCCATCTGCCAGAACCACGCCCAGGACATGCCCCTCCCTTGTGGGCTCCATCACATGCTGTGTTAAGAACACATCCTGGAAGCGATCAGCATCCTCTGCTCCTTAGCCACCTTAGAGGACATGGTTTCCCAGTTTTATTACCTGGCATATTAAGGTCCATATCTTCCTCCTTCCCCTTCTGGTCACACTGGGCAATGATGCTGTCAGCAAACCATCCTCTAGAACATCACTCATCCCAGGGGCCTATACTGCACCCAGCTTGACCTTATCTCCTGCTGGGGATCGTAAGGTGACCCATAAGGCCTCCACATTTCCCTCTGCCTCTTCTACCCTAACAATTTCTATGTCATCTCTAATGAACATAGCCACTCCACCCCCTCTGTCCTCCTTTCTATCCTTCCTAAGCATTGTGTACCCCGGCACGTTTAGGTCCCAGTCATGGTTTTTGTTAGCCCACGTCTCCTTGACTGCCTCCACATCCACCCCCCCCCCCAAACAGCATGGCCTGGAGCTTTGGCAACTTGTTTCCCAAGGTCCTGGCATTTACTAACACCAACCCCCACCCATTATCCCTGATCCCCTTTGTCGAACCCCACCCAGGTTCCTTATACTTCCATCCTCCCTCTGCCTCCTGAAACCTCCACCCCTGTCTGTTTCCCCCTCCCTTTGGGTTTGAAGGCTACTCCCCTCATCTGGAGGAGAGGCTCTGGTCAGCCCCTCCTTATCCCTCCCCCACAAGTTTAAACCCCACCTTTCTTGAATGTAGTCAGCCATCCCCTGTATAAGGACTTCCTTCCCTAATGGGCCAAGATGAAGCCTGTCCTTGGCATACAGTCCCTTATCCTCCCAAACTCCTTTCCAGTTCCCTAACACCCGCAACCCACTCTCTTCACCCCACTTCCTAAGCCAGTCATTAACCTCTATGATCTTCATTTTTTTCTCCACTGAGGCCTTTGGTACTGGCAATATCTCCGAAAAGTAAATGTTGCATCCATTATTCCGACAGACTCTGGCAAGTTCTTGGAACTTTGCTTGGATTTCCAAAACGCTATTTCCCTCTACAGCGTTAGTTCCCAAATGCACCAGGAAATCCGGTTTCCCTCCACAATCCCTAACCAGTTCATACACAATGAACTTTGCTTTGTGCACTGTCAGCCCAGAGATACTTACTACCTTCACCTGGCTATGGCATCCACCCCCCTGTTCCTCCCACTGGATAACCCTAATCATCAAGTCTCCCAATAACAGAACCTTAACACCACCATCATCCTTATGGTTACCTCCACTATGCCCTCTCAGCCCCCACCCCCCTTATTCATGATCTCAATTCCATGGGAGTCTTCCTGCCTTATTAGAGACCCCCTTGTCACCCTTCCCTTTCTGCCTCCCTAGTTATTTTGCCCACTTAACTCAGACCCCCTCTGAATAGGTGTCCCCTTTAACCCTCTCTTAACTGAACCATTATCCTGGCCCTGATGGTTCCCCTTCCCCTACACCACCATCCTCCCCCCTTGTAATAGTACCACTGCCTCCAGAGGCTCTCTGTGGGTCCCCTTTAGCTAGGGCCCCATCCTTGGTACTGACCCCCCTGCCGAAGGGGGGCTCCTCTCCCACCTCCTTGTCTCCTAGTTTCTCTCCAGTCATGCTCTCCTCCCTCATGTCTGCAATATGTTGCATCTCCCCCATCTGCTTAACATTTATGTTTCCCCGTCTCCCTCTGGGACTATTTCTATCCTTTCCATTGCCGGTCTGTGATGCCCTATGGGTATCGGACTCCCTTCCCCCAGCTTCTGTATCAGTCTCCTCATTTCCACCAACCCCTTCCTCCCCCCCTCTCTAGGTTGCTTAGTAGCTCAAATTTATTGTGACACTCTATGTCATCCTCCATCAAGTAACCTGAGTTTCCCCTGACTGCACCTCTAAACTGCCCCTCTTCTTCCCCTCTTGCTCTGTTCTCCTTAGGAGCTCCCTTCCCACAGTCTGCTGTTTTAGGCTTCCTCACAACAGCCCCTCCCTTCTCAATCTCTGCTCTACTAGGCTTCCCCACAACAGCCCCTTCTGACTCTTCCCCCTCCACTCTCTTTGTATTCGGAATGTTCACCCTGTACGCTTTCCCCTTAGTGTCAACATCCTTATCTAAGGGTCCTCTGTCCTTAATATCTCCCATCCTGCTTGCTGTAACATAACATCCTGTAATTTCAGAGCATTGCCCCAGCCACCCCATAGCCCCATCCTTCTGCTGCCCATATCCACACCCCTTATGCTTGGACACTCCCCCCAGCTCCCACAGCTTACTCCTTAACCAATATACCTCACTCCTGATACAAGATAGCTGTCTACAGAGTGGGCAGCCTCTCTCTCTCTCCAGGCCCAATTGAGAATTATTGCCATCCCACAGCCTGTGCAGCCTACAACCCTTCCGAAGATGCTTGCCATGGTGGAATATGGCCACCCTGTTTGTCCCCCTCTGTTTATAATGGCACACCCTCTTTACTCAGTCCTTTCCCCCCGGAATATAGTTTCTCTCTATACTGACTGCAGTTATGTACAAATCCAATTTCAACCCCACCAATAAAGTTCCCAAGTCTTACAAACACATATAGTCTAGTGTGTGTCCTGTCCCACTAACAGTGTGTGTATGCAGACATCAGGTACCGTATGATGTCACACGCACACCAGTTCCTGTTGCGTCGAATTTCAGTCCCAAACAGAAATACACAGCCCTTGAATCCCAACCCCCAGTGGCTTTTTAGTATTTAAGAAAGCCTACAAAACAGGCCGGGTGGGAGGGCTCTTACCAACACCAGGCAAACATCACATTTAAATTTCACTCTAATTATTACTGCCAAACAAGTGTTCCCAAGCCTCAAAAGTTACAATATCACAGCCCAAGTAACAGTTCTAACTCAAAGTAGTAATTTTTAACACATAGAACTAATTTCATGTACAAAACTATTCAAATATTTCAGTTAAAACAGAATATAACCTCAGACCTCTGTCCTTACCAGCCTTCTGCTTATGTTCCCAAGTGAACAATGAAGACAAGGTGATTCCTGTTAATTTCCCCTCTCCCTAACACCAGGCAAACATCACATTTAAATTTCACTCTAATTATCACTGCCAAACAAGTGTTTCCAAGCCTCAAAAGTTACAATATCACAGCCCAAGTAACAGTTCTAACTCAAAGTAGTAATTTTTAACACATAGAACTAATTTCATGTACAAAACTATTCAAATATTTCAATTAAAACAGAATATAACCGCAGACCTCTGTCCTTATCAGCCTCCTGCTTATGTTCCCAAGTGAACAATGAAAGAACAATCTTATCACTTTAATACTGCATACATTTTACAACAAAGTTAGGATTACTATTTTATTTACATATATGATCATTCAGAAATGTTCCAAGGCAATAGTTCCCTTAAAATGGTCAATTCCAACATTGTTTAAGTTTTTCATGTTTTGTGATGATTCTTTTCAGTTCATCTGGTGATGTGTTGAATTTTTCTTGTCCTCTCACTGTTACTGGTCCATAAAAAAGTTGTCTTCCTTTCATAACATCAGTGTCCTGACAACGTGGCCATGAGAATTTGCCATCCCTGCTCTGTTGCAAAAATTTAAAAACAAATATTTGTTTCATGTCATCAAATGATGTTACTTGTCCAATGTAAAAAGTGTTTGAATAATAAACAGCATAAACTGGCTGATCTGTATGTGGTCATACCTGTTTTGTCTTGCGGTGGTGGTTGAGCTGGAACCAGATGATGTATTTGTCATGCTGGCTGCAAAATCTGTCATGGCGGCAGCATGTTCATTAGTCTGGTTGGCAACAGCAGACATACTGGCAATCACTGGAGTCTCAAAATCAGAAGTGGGAGTGGGTGTGGGAGTGATTTCATTGGCAATGGGAGCCGACAATATAGAGAGCACAGAATGTCTTTTTCCCTTCACTGAAGACACATAGCCAGGTAAAGTCTAGAGTGTCCTCATCTTCCATTCATTGATGTGGTTTACATTTTCACATGGGCCATCCTCCTTGCTGCATGGTCCGCAGAAGCAGCTATAGTCTAGGAGTGCAACAACCCCCTGAACAGCTGACCTGACACTCTGAACCTTTTGTGTGCCAGGTTTTGCTTTTAGTTGTGGTACTGCAGTTCTTTTTATTTTGTCATACTCGACCCAGAAAAATGTTCTTCTGCATGACTGCACAGCTCTGCTTGCAACTGACTTCACCACAGAAAAATGTTCTTCTAAAATGAGTGCACCCTTCACTAGCAGGTTCCCTTGATAAATTCTTCTTGGAGTACCAAAACACCTGTGCAGCACCTGAAATCACAGCCAGCCATGACTGCACAGATCTGCTTGCAACTGACTTCACCACAGTACTCTCACCATCAGAATGGCCTTTTCCATGCCTGTATCAAAAAAATGCCTGTTCTATTGGGAATCCATATTATTTTTTATATATTTTTATTTTATTTTAGTCTTTGGTAACCAGGTAAGGCCCACTGGGCACAAGTGCCTGTTTTTAGGTGCAACCTGGGAGCAGTTAAGTGACTTGCTCAGAATCGCACAGTATGCAAGTGGAGGTTGTGAGCATCAAACCCAGGTCTTGTTTGGTCTGTTGGATGTACCAAACTCATTCAAAGCTCATTACTCTAACCTCTAGGCTCTACTGCCAGCCATATGGTGATGGAGCCAATGATATACAGTTCCCACCGCTTATAATGGGCACATATTTGTAGGCTAAACTTTCTCGTTATAAGCTGTGGTTGGTAAATCCAAAAGCTGACTCAGATCACAAAAAGTATAGCAGTAGACAGTAGATCTTGTGTGTGTCTTTCTCTCTCCTCACCCCACTCAGTTAGTATTTCTTCCTTGTTCTGTTTGTCTCACCACTGCCCAGTTGGTCTCCCTCCTCTGTTTCATTTCTCTCTCCTCCCTGGTCATTGCTCCTGCCAAGTTCCCCCCTTCCTGTGTGTCTCCCCAAGCCCGGTTGCCACTCCTGCCGGGTCTCCCCCAACAAGTCTCACCATGCAATTGCTGAGTCTCTCTCTCTCTCTCTCTCTCTCTCTTCTCTCTCTTGCTCTATCTTTCTTCTTTCCCCCCTTCATTCATGGTAACAGAAGGCTGTAGTATTTTTACAGGACTGCTGGAACCCATTATTGCTCAGTCGACAGCCCGCAAGTTCTTGGTCCATTATTATGATACCTGAAAAGGAGGGGGAGTCCTGAAGAGTCGAGAACCAGTCAACAGCCACACAGAACTACAGGTAAATGATCATTGACTGCTGTATTTTACTTAAATACCCTGTGCAGCATCTAATGGGAGCTTAATTGGGGATGAATTGTATTTGCTGGCTGGGTGGGAATTACCTTAATCTGCTGCACACTGCCTGAAATATACAGCACACACAGACCACATTAACCAATGTTTTTAACATGTGACAGCAATGTAAACTGCAAATGGTTTACAAAAAAACTGTCTGCAGCAACTGATTGCCCATGTAATCTGTGGTCGGTATAGTTGGTGGGAACTGTATTGTAGGATGCCCATATTGATTTATACTGACTCCCACACCCATCGGCGAAGTGCACCTGTTTTTCAATATTGAATGCATGCATGTTCCTGAGGTGGAACTTGGACATGTTGATGAAAAGCTAAACAGTGTGGTGGTCATGTCTGAGGTCACTAGATAGAAACAAGTGACTCTGTAACTGTTTCTGTGCATGTTTTGCATCTGTAATATGCTACTACAGGGTGAACAGTGGTTTAGTTGTGGTGCCAATGGCATGACTGTATTTCATCCTGGTACTTGCATGTGTAATTCTTAACAAAATCTAGTACTATCAATATCGAGCCCTAAGGAATGTTCTGTTTTAGTGATGAGAAATGTTGGTGTTGCCATGATGCCACATGTAAATGTTGACCCAGAAACATGAGGTCATCTTTCAAGATTTCAACCAGACTTCAAAATGTTGCAACTTTTCGCTTCATTACTTTACTTGTTTGTTTTGTTTCAATGCTATTTATGTCCTCAGAAATGCTCTCACTGTCCAACTGTTGCCATTTAACCTCCTCTGCTGCATGCCCATGTAAAAGTTCTTCAAGTGCTTTCTCAACAGAATGCGTGCAACAGGTTTTGCACATTTTCTCAATACAGTCCTTCTTAAATCATTTTTCTCTTTACTTCCTTGGGCACATTGTCAGCTCTACTGCTTGATAAATATTTGGAATTTTGCACTCTCGTCTTCTTTTGTGTTCTGCAAATCTGTTTATTGATTGTAGCTTTAGTTTAACAATGGTGCAATACTCACAAAGACACTGGTCCAGCTTTTGTTCCCTCGTGAGTCTGATATTATCAGGTCGGAGACTGCAAAATTTAGTTAGTCCAATGTTTTCTTCTGGGTTTTGATCACAGAACTCCTGGTGAAACTTTATCAGTAGTTTATCTAAGAATGATCTTGCTTGTCAGGTTCTTTTTGAAAATGCCTTTTTGTGTGGAAGTGGTGTTGCTGATGCATCAAAAAAATCTAGCACTTTCTTCTGCATTTAATCCGATTTCCCAACTTGTGCCTGGTGTTTCTTTTAACTGGATACCCTCATCATTCTCCTCCCACTGATCCCCAGGCATGTGCTTGCTCTTCTAAGTAGTCAGTACTTTTTTAGTACAAAAAAGAGGTGCTGATGAATTCATTTTTTTAGTTCTCTTTCAGCCTTCCTGTTGTACTGTTTAACTGAATTCATTTTTTTTGGTAAACGACTTCAACTAATTTATGGTCCCAGTTGGTGCGAGAGCCGCACCTTGACAGGGCAGCCTGTTTTTTCGGTGTTGCCAAGGAAATTACTTTTGAGATGTTGAAGCAAACTGGTTTGGGGACTTGGGCAGTCCTTTACATGCTCTTTGTACCACCTTTCACATTGCACTTCCTGACCTTGGGTCCACTACTGGAATTATGTTTTCATCCAAGTCAACAGATGACATGGTGGTAGTGGCCATGGATGGCATGCTCACTTGTGACTTTGTCCCATTGGTGGTGGTGGTGGTGGCAGCAGCTGTGGTCCTTTGCACAGTGTTCTTATTGTTGTTTTTCATTTATTCTTCTGCATTTCTGGGCGGTCATAGTCTTGCATCATTCTCTTTTTCTCCCTCTCCAGTATGCCATTTTCTGTTCATCTGTTTGTTTAGTTTTTTGTTTCACTGCTAAATAGTTTGCAGTATCCAAAGTCATGTTCTTCTGCATTTTTCAGCATTCTTACATTCTAATTTGGCTTTTCTCCATGGCTATTTGGCATTGTTCTTCTGTCATGTTCTCTCTGTGCTTCCGTGCATGCACTTTTGCTTTATCATTTTATTCCTGGATGCATTGTGAATCCTTTCTTAAATTATCCCAGTAACACTGACTTCTTTCTTTCACTGTGACTAGTATAGAACAATTCTTCAGAGCCCCATAGAGCAATTCAAAAGCAGACACATGTGGTGGTTGACGTTGTTATGTTTGACTTGGATCCATCTTTCCAAAAATACTAAAGGAAGAGTTAGGGAAAAAAAAGGATATGATGCTGTAATAAAAAACATGCACAATATAAAAAAGTTACTAATGAAAAACAAAGAGGCAGTCACAGCAGCACATATGGTTACGCTGCATGAAGGAGAGTAGAACAGCACACAAGGTTACACTGTACCAAGGAGAGTAGAGCAGTACACATGGTTACACTGCACAAAGGAGAGTACAGCAGCACATATGGAAAACTCAAAACTGCCATCACAGAGGCAACATGCCTTTATGTAAAGCAAATCAACAAAACAAAATGGAGGAAAAAGCCACTATGGTTCTTAGAAGAGGTGGCAGGGCACATTAAGAAGAAAAGGATAGCATTCAGGAAATATAAGGAACCACAGAAGGAGCAGGACAGAGAATTATATCAGTTAAAGCAGAAGGAGGCAGGGAAGACAGTCAGAATAGCAAAGGCCCAAACTGAGGAAAATATAACCAACTCTGCTAAGAAGGGGAATAAAACATTTTATAGGTATATTAGGTAGTAAAGAAAGACCAAGGGAGGGATACTGAGGCTTAATAAAGAGGACAGAACATGGGCAGAGGGTGGCAATGATAAAGCAGGGATACTGAATGAATACTTCTCAGTATTCACAAAAGAAGTGGAGGGGGAGGTACCTAAACAAAACAATAGAAACACTCTGGTTGGGGGGTCAATACCAGTCCATTCACAGAAGAAAGGGTTTTGAAAGAACTCTTAAAACTGAAGGTGGACAAAGCAATAGGGCCTGATGGGATTCACCCAAGAATTCTAAAAGAACTAAGAGTAGAACGAGTGATACCATTGACTACCCTCTTTAACAAATCATGTGAGGATGGGGTGGTATCTCAGGACTGGAGGAGGGTGGATGTGATTCCACTTCACAAAAGTGGGAGCAAGGTAGAGGCAGGAAACTACAGACTTGTTAGTTTGACCTCAGTGATAAGGAAAATGATGGAATCACTTCTGAAGGAAAGAATTGTTGAGTACCTAAAGGCCAGGGGAGTACAGGACACAAGGCAGCATGGATTCATAGTGGGAAGGTCATGTCAGATGAATCTAATAGATTTCTTTGACTGGGTGACCAAGGTGGTGGGCCAGGGAGGGGCAGAAGACATAGCCTAGCTAGACTTTAGCAAAGCATTTGACATAGTCCCACATAAAAGATTAATATACAAGTTAGCCACCCTTGAAGTGGGTCCCAAGGTGGTAGCATGGGTAAAATCATGGGTGGACAACAGAAAACAGAAGGTAATAGTAAACGGAGTCCACTCTGAAGAAAGAGGAGTTACTAGTGGAGTACCACAGGGTTCAGTACTGGGACCGGTCCTCTTTAATGTCTTTATAAGTGACATTGCAGAGGGACTGGAAGTAAAAATATGTCTCTCTGCAGATGACACAAAGATCAGCAACAGGGTCTATATAAAAGGTGGGGTGGAAAGGATGAGAAGGGATTTGGAACGGTTGGGGGAATCGACAAATGTATGGCAGCTAAGATTCAATGCAAAGAAGTGCAAAGTAATTCACCTGGGGAAAATAAAAACTTGGGGAAGAGTACACAATGGAGGGTGAGATGCTAACAACAAAAGAAATGGAAAGGGACCTGGGAGTAGTCATATCAGATTACTTAAATTTGGCCAAGCAATGTGAGAAGGCAGTAAGGAAGGCTGGCAGGATATTGGGATGCATAGGGAGAGGCATCATCAGTAGAAAATAGGAAATTGTTATCCCTCTGTACAGACAGTTGGTGAGACCCCATCTGAAGTACTGCGTGCAGTTCTGGGGACCCCATCTCTGCAAGGACATAGACAGGATGGAGGCTGTCCAGAGAAGGGCAACTAAAATGGTGCAGGGTCTGCACCAGAAGACAGATGAAGAGAGATTAAAGGAGCTTAATATGTATACCTTTGAGGAACTACAGAGTGGAGGGACATGATAGAAACTTTCAAGTACCTCAAGGGAATCAACAAAGTCCAAGAGGGTAGCATCTTTCAGAAAAAGAGATGTGCAAGAACAAGGGGGCACAAACTGAAGATGGGGGATGACTCAGAGTTAATGTGAGGAAGTATTTTTTCACAGAGAGGGTTGTGGATGCATGGAGCAGCCTTCCTGAGGAGGTTGTGGGCTCTAAAGCTGTGGGAGAATGCATGGGACAGACATAAGTCAATTCTTGTGTGGGTAGAAATAAATAGGCTGTTGGTTAATTTGGATCTGGAGCTGATCCTGAATGTAGGGTAATGGGCAGACTAGGTGGGCCAATCAGTCCTTATCTGTTGTCAAAGTCTATGTTTCCATGTTTCTCCTGTCTGCAAACTCAGCCCAGGCTAATGTACAAAGACTTTATCATATTTCTTATGAGTCTTTCTTAAACATGTTTTATCTGTTTACAGGAGTGCACCTGACTTGAGGCCAAAATCAAAAGCTAATAGTTATAGTAGCAAAGCTCCCCCCCACACACACACACACACATATACACATGCCTTGAAAAGCTGCTTAAAAGCCTGCAATTCATTCAAATCAATTCCGTTTTCTTACTTAGTTGGGGTTCAGTGCCAACAAGTGTAAAATCATATACTTAAGGCATAGGAACTCTGATGCTCAGTATAGGATGACAGGAGGTACTGATACTAATGGCACTTGAGAGAGTCCAGAGAAGAGCCACTCGATATATACAGGAGGTTAAAGGTCAAGATTATCAAAAGAGGCTAAAAATTCTGGGTTTATATTCCTTGGAATATAGGCATTTAAGGGGGGATATGTGTTTGATCTATAGATCAACCATTGATCCAGACTTATGGGAACTACTGGGTTTGAGATACAGGAAATTGTCATGTAATACCAGATCACACCCTTTACAACTATACGTGGACTGTCCAAAAACCAAAAGAAGAAAATCCTGGCTCACACTGAGAGTTACTAATATTTGGAATACATTGCCATTAGAGGTGGTAGCTAGTGATACTGTGAATACATTCAAAAACAGACTAGATAGCTACTTACTTAAACATAATATCCAGGGCTATTAATAAAATGGCGAGCAAAAGGACTAACGTCTATATAGCTCTGTACTTACCTATGAGACTTATGATACTCACTAGATGTGAAAGGGTCCTTGAGGTTATTATATCAGAGGACCTCAACATGGCAGTACAGTGTGACAAGCCTATGGGCAGGGCAAACTGGATTCTGGGATGCATAAGGAGTGTCATCTCCAGTAGGAGGAGGAGGGATGTTGTGCTGCCATGGTATCACTCCCTACTATACTCCCAGCTGGAGTACTGTGTCCAGTTTTAGAGTCCACACTTCCGAAAGGGCATAAGGTGCAGCTTTTCCAGAGGAGGGCAACTAAAATGGTTCAGGATTTTTACAGGAATCCCTATGAGATATCCCACCTCTCCCTCCTTTCCTCAAGGGCATTCTTATTAAGCTCCTTTAGTCTCTTCTCGTATGGCTTCTCTTGCAGACCCTGCACCTTTTTAGTTGCCCTCCTCTGGACTGCCTCCAACCTGCCTATGTCCATGTGGAGATGGGGTCTCCAGAACTGGATGCAGTACTCCAGATGGGGTATCACCAACTGTCTTTACAGAGGGATAATAAGTTTCTGTTTTCTGCTGGTGATGCCTCTCCCAGTATCTGATATGATTACCCCCAGGTCCCTTTCCATTTTTGTTGTTGTTACTACCCCCCATTGTATAATCTTGCCCTGGGTTTTTGTTTCCCAGGTGCATTACTTTGCAGTCCCTTGCATTGAATCCAAGTTGCCATACTTCTGACCATTCCTCCAACCTTGACAGGTCCTTTCTCATCCTTTCCACACCTCCTTGTGTAGCAACCCTGCTGCAGATGTTTGCGTCATCTGCAAAGAGGCATACTTTTCCTTCCAGTCCCTCTGCAATGTCACTTATAAAGACATTAAAAAGGAGGCACAGTCTGTTCCTAATTAATGAGCTTCTCACAGGTCACCTGTAAGCCTCTTGTGGGCCAGAGCTTACTCCACAAGCATTTGTCAATGCCAGATGGTTGCTTGCTGGCATTAGCAGTGGAAGTGCAGGAGTTAGACAGATGGGGCCCCGATTCTCAAAGCCCTGTGTCGGATGCAAGGTGCCTGCAGTGAACAGATATGGTCCAAGGAGCACCTTGCATCTATGATTGCTCTCTGTGTAATTCACAAAGGTGGTTTCAGACAACACCGGTAGTCCACCTGCTCCAAACAGGGCTTGCACATGCAATGCACTGTGGCATGGCAGTAGGGGGACTGCGGCCGATGCAAGCTGCATCCTGCGATTGACAGACATCACCTGGTGGGAGAATTTCTAAGTGTCCTTAGACCAGCCAAGGCTGCTGTAAGGGGACTTAGACATTCTCCCCTAGGTGACATGCCTCTGTGCAGCACACCATGGGTGAAGGTACACCCACCATACACCCCAGAGACTGTGGCATCGTATGTGTGGTCCCATCCTAGTGGTCCAATGGCACTCTTCACAGCTCCCCGATGCCACCTATGTACCATGTTGGTACGCCCGTCCTGATGTGGCTGTCCTGATCCCCAATGCCTGCCCCATCAGTGCTATTGCAGCACAACGTATGGTGGTACAGTGCCCACCCATTCCCCAGCAGGTGGTATCCAAACCCCCATACACCAGTCCAGACTGCTCCCCAGTGTCTAGCACATCCCACCACTCACCTCCGTGGCCAGGTGCCAATTGCACCAAACATGGTGGGGGGACTTCAACACACCAGGTTGGGTCCACATGCGCTTTAGCTAGTGGGACGGGGGTCCTGTGTTAGTCTCTGGTGGCCTGTGGTGGACCTGTGCAGTGTGCCAGAGGTTTGTCACAGGGTTCCAGTCAGGGTTAGCATGGGGACTTAGCCTCTGGGACCGCTCCTGTACCTGAATCAGGTGCAGGGTCCCTGGTGTACCAGGCATTGGTGCAAGGTGCTGCTTGCCACAGCTTGTGCTAGATGCAGGCCCCTATGTGAATCGGGCCCATGCAGTATAGGAATGGCACTGAAGTACTGAACTGACACCAACCCCACCCCCATCCTGCAGAGATGGGCAGACACTGGGGTGTACTTTTGGGTCATTGCCCATAATGGTCACAACATTTCCCTTCATCCTATTTTTTCAATTCAATTCAATTCAACTTTATTTATATAGCACCTTTCAAATCCAAGGCACTGTACAGAAACATATACAAGGTAATAAAAATTCCAAACATTTAAAAGTCAGCCATGACTAAGTAGAATATGCTAAATTAAATAAATATGTTTTCAAAGCAACCTTAAAACTATCGACGGTTGGACATTCTCTCAACCAACGAGGTAGAGAATTCCAAAGGGTTGGTGCTGAAAAAGCAAAAGCACAAGATCCTGATGTCTTTAATCGAACCCTGGGAATCTCCAGCAATCCCTCATTGGTGGAATGGAGAGGATGGAGGGGGCAGTAGGGAATCAGGAGATCTTTCAGATAACTGGGTCCCTGATCATGTAGAGCTTTAAAGGTTAGTAAACCAACCTTAAAGGTGATCCACCACCAAACAGGCAGCCAGTGCAGTTCGCGGAGCACAGGCGTAATATGACTGGTTCTAGAAGTCCCAGTCAAAAGCCTGGCTGCCGCATTCTGCACCAGCTGGAGCTGCCGCATTCTGCACCAGCTGGAGGCAGCGATATCAACCCTGGTAGCCCCTAGGTAGAGGGAATTGCAGTAGTCCAGACGAGTAGTGACAAAGGCGTGGACCAATGTTGGAAGATCCCCGGGAGGAACCAGAAGTTTCACCCGGGCGATATTCCTCAGATGGTAAAAAGAGGATTTGACAACAGCTGACACCTGAGATTTTAGGGTCAAACCATCGTCAAAAATAACACCCAGATTTCGCACCTGATCAGAGGTAGAGAGCGGTATGCCACCAAGTAACAAACCTGATGGTTGTCCTACCCTACCCTGCAGACACTGACAAGTGTCGAGGTGTGCCTTGGGTGTTCAGGCTTTACTCATCTCATTCCATAAGGAAAAACACTGAAATGAGTGCAGTATAGGAGAATGGGATGGATTCTGTGGCTTTCCTGGAGTACTGCTAGTGAGAGGGACTGGAGTATTGTGAGTAAGAGGGTCTGATTCATTGATCAGTGCCTTTCCTTCCAGCAATTTTGTTTTTTAAACAGTCTTCTGAGCTGTGTGTTTAGAGGCAGGGCCATGGCAGTGATTTGGTGGTAAAAGGCTCTCCCCCCCCTTTCTGCCTCGGTAATTTTGGGTGCCTCTCGGGACCGAGCAGGAGCTACCTTACTTTTCCCTAGGGAGATAGGGATTAGTGGTGGGCCCCTAAGATATCTTGGGGTTGGTACAAGTGTTCTGGCCCTATGATATCTGTAGCTGTAGGTCCTGGTGGTGTAAGTTAACCTATTAGGCAGTTTTGGGGGTATGGGAATAGGGGAGCCCCACTTTTAAAGACTTGGCCTATTTTTCCTGCTCCTTCCAAGACTCTGTGGTTTTGCTCCTGGAACTGTATTGAGTCTGCGTGTGGCTACATTGGAAGTTTTATTTTGACACTGATAGAACTTCTGTGATTTTACCTATGTTGAATTATTCGAATGTTTCGTTTGGACTTGGATTTATTGTTTTGAACTTTTTCTACGGCTCCTCCTACTGTTTGATGACTTCTCCCAGATTTATTAAGTTTTTTTTTGGTCTCCTGGTGGCGAGAGTTCCAGGGTGCCTACATCTATCTGTCTATTTTTTTTTTATGTTTATGTGTATGTTTATTTTTAATTTTTGACCATTTTTCCTTCCCTTCTTGGCAGTGAGAGAGAGCTGTGGGAGGGGGGAATTTATATTTTGTTTGTTTTCTTTAGTCCTGTGAGAGGGGACTATTTTATTGTTTATTTTATTATTATTTTTGGGAGGGTTAAAGTCACCTTATAGTGGGAGGAGGGTAGTTTCAGATAGTTTAATTTAGTTTCATATATCTCGTTAGGGCTAGGATTGTTGGATAAGTTATTGTTATAGTGTTTTCTAAAGTGCCTGCCACTTCCTTTTGAATTTGGAATTTGGTATTTTATGTGCTTCCCTGTTATTCTGTTATATTTATTAGTAGTATGTGCCTGCTTGCCCCTCCTGTCCTGTACTATTCGGCCTCCGCTCTCCACGTCCTCTGCCCATTTTCTTCTCCCCCACTGCTTGCTTTTGTTTATCAGTGCTATCGAGCACTGGGGACTACTCGCAGTAGAGGGAGTCGGGTTTTGGTAGGGGCTTGTGGACATCGGGTTCCGAATGAGTGGTGCTCTCCCATAGGGGTGATTAGGCCCAGAAGATGCCCTGTGGCAAAATGGTATCTGGAATATGGTAATCCTGTTCTAGTTCCCATACCCAAGGGCACCTCCACTTCTGGAGGGCAAGTAGTTGGGACAGTTCGCCAGCCTCGTCCAACTCGGGCCCTGTTATGCAATGCCAGATCTGTCTGCAACAAGACTGGCCTTTTGCAGCAGATTTTGTTGGAAGGCAGATCTGGTTTGTATTACTGAGACCTGGCTGGATGGAAATGCTGCCCCTATTTTAGAGGCAGCTATTCCAGCCGGGTACTCTGTTTTACATCACCCAAGATTGGACCGCGGGGTGGGGTCATAATCTGTTTCAAGACCGAATTAGGCCTAACTAATGTTCCAGTAGAGGAGGCTAGGTCATTTGAGTGTACTGTGATGGGTGGTGTGGGGTGCAGGATAGCTCTCATCTACCATCCACCAGGCGATGAGAAGCTTTTCCTGCAGGAAGTAACATATTTTGTCGCCGGCATGTCATTGGAGTCACCCAGATTGATGGTTCTGGGTAACTTCAATGCTGGGGTCAATGACGAATCTTCTCTTTTTGGTCAACACTGCCTCCAGTAGATGATATCCTTGGGCTACACACAGGTTGTTTCCTCAGCTACTCACTAGGGTGGTCACTCTCTTGATCTGGTCTTCCTCCTGGTGATCGAGGCCTCTGACTTGGTGGTGGAACCAGTCAGTTGGTCCAACCACTACTCTGTTGGGTTCAATTTTTCTGCCCCCCTGGGTAGGTCAGCCCCTGTGGAGATGGCCAGTTACCACCCTTTGCAGGAAGTGGTCCCTGATGACCTGATGGTGGTGATTGACCTCTCGTCATTTGACAAAACTAGCATGGATCCTGCATAGTTAGTTGTGGCCTATAGTAGGGTCATCTCTACAGCTCTTGATCTAATTGCTCCTGTTCATGTTCGCCCCCTTCCACGTCGCCCTGGGGCCCCTTGGTTTGATGGGACTCTAAGGTAGTTGCAGAAACAGGGGAACGGGTTAGAACGTCATTGGCGGAGGATAGCCTTAGATGCCAACCATCTTATTTTATTAGAGCATTATAAACTCTATCAAACAGAAATCTCCCATATGAAGGTAGAATTCCTGACCAGGGAAATAGCTGTTGCATGGAACCGACCGGCCCAACTCTTCAGGACTGTTGACAGACTGTGCAACCCAGTTTGTCAGCAGTTCCATTGATTTTTTTCACAAAAGGATTGTGATGAGATCACTCGCTTCTTTGTGAATAAGGTGGCAGACATCAGGCATGAATGCCTCCAACTCCACTCTATGGGTGTTGCTGTTGACAGGTGCTATGTCACAGACCCTGGAGTTTCCTGGAGTACCTATGAGCTGCCGGAGTTCATGGATATTATGAGGATTGTCCAGGAGATGCATTCCACTTGCTGTAGTTTAGACCCTGGCCCTACCTCCCTAATTTTGGGTTATATTGACATCATTGTCCCGGTCTTAGCTCAGATTGTCTGGTGCTCTCTGGACTTGGGTGAGTTTCCTAGCTCCCTGAAAATGGGGGTGGTGAGAAGAAAGCTTCTTTAGACCAGGCTATCCTAGCAAACTACAGGCCTATCTCTAACCTCCCTTTTGTGGGGAAGGTTATTGAGAAAGTTGTGGTGGCTCAATTGGATAACCATTTAACCATCCATAATTTATACGAACCTCTCCAATCAGGTTTTCGTAAGAGACATAGTACTGGTTCAGGTGCTCAATGATCTCTTGATGGCG
Organism: Neoceratodus forsteri; assembly: GCA_016271365.2. NCBI lineage: Eukaryota > Metazoa > Chordata > Ceratodontiformes > Ceratodontidae > Neoceratodus > Neoceratodus forsteri. Next base: position 1,878,394,746 of record CM057456.1, read on the forward strand.
AGAGATCGAAGATACCATTCCATCTTGGTTCTCCTTGATTTATCATCAGCTTTTGATACTGTGGATCATGGGGTTCTGAGCGAATGTCTGAAGTTCATCTGTGGGTTGTCTGGTACAGTTCTCAGATGGTTTACATCTTTCCTCGCTGGTAGAGCGCAGAGAGTTGTCTCAGGTATTTTTCTTCTGGGGCTTTCTCTCTGCTTTGCAGGGTACCCCAGGGTTCAGTGCTGCCCCCCATGTTATTCGCAGTATATATGCTGCCCCTCGGAGACATCGTAAGATGGTATGGGCTGAGGTTTCACTGCTATGCTGATGATACCCAGCTCTACTTGCCTTTTGCCCCTGACCAGGTTAGTGCTATCTCAGTACTGAACAGCTGTTTCGCAGAAATCCAAGATTGGATGAATACCAGCGGTTTAAAGTTGAACCCAGGAAAGACCGGGGTTCTGGTTGGGGACCCAGGTCGCAGGACAGAGGGGTTGGGGACTGGAATTCCCTCCAGTTTAATCTTGGGAGGGGCCCAGATTCTTACCTATGAATGGGTGCGTAGCATAGGAGTGGTGCTTGACGATGGTCTGACCCTTCATCATCAGGTGTCGGCAGTCATCAAGCTGGCCTTTTATCATCTTAGGAACACTGCAAGGATAAGGCACCTTGTTTCGCCCAGTGACCTTCCTGTTTTGGTCCACGCCTTTGTGACATCGCACCTTGATTACTGTAACTCCTTCTACTTAGGGCTTTCTGGGGTTGCTATCCGCCACCTGCAGCTATTGCAGAATGCGGCAGCATGTTTGTTGACTGGGGTATCAAGAAGAACTCATATTACCCCTATGCTGCACAGTCTGCACTGGCTGCCTATTCAGTGGCTGATCACCTTTAAGGTAGGTCTATTGACTTACAAAGCCCTACACAGACAGGGTCCTGATTACTTGAAAGAGTTTCTAGTGCCCTACACCCCTCTGTGAAAGCTACTCTCGGCTGACAAGGGGTTGCTAGAGATTCCGAGGGTTAGCTTAAAATCATCAGGTGCATGTGCTTTTGGGCTTGTGGCACCTACCATCTGGAACTCTCTGCCACGTCAGCTTAGGGAGTGTGGGACGGTGGGGTGTTTTAAGCGGGCTCTTAAGACTTTTTTGTGAAGGAAACCTAATCTGTATTTTCTTGATTTTATTGTATTTTATTATATACTGTTTTTACTTTGATTGTAAAGCGCTTTGAAATATAAAAGGTGCTATAACAAATAAATTGTATTATTATTAAAGAGTCCAAGGCACACCTTGAAGCCTGTCACTGGCTGCAGGGTGTGGGTGTGGGTGTGGGTAGAATGGCATGAGCATTACTATCGACAATCCCAAGTCTCATCCCTGATGCCTGTAGGGCATTATGGCTGAAACCCCTAACACCCTAGGTGTTTCTTGGTATTTTTACTCCAGGTTTTCAACATGGGCTTTTTGTGATCCCACTATCAGTTTGTTAGCAGAAAGGTGATTTTGCAACATTTGGCGCCACAGGTGTGAAACCACATTTCGAACAGGATGTGAAAAATGACAGCTGTACTGTTCATGAGGCGGTGTAAAAAAATGGCAATGTTGAAAATCTGGAATAAATATATAAAATCTGGAATAAATATATAAAAAAACTGGTGAAGTCATGAGTGTGCGTAGAAACTGCGCCAAGCACACCCATAATGTAATTAGTTTGGGGATTTTTTACAGCAGAGTTTCAACACAGGCATTTTGGGACCTTCGCTCATGAACAGTGTCACTATGATTTTCTTACTCTATCCCGAACATTGATTTCCCATAGCGACCGTGTTATTCTGTGCCTAAAGTGTGAAAACACATTTCAGCCAGGTTGTGAGAAATGACAGCTGTACTGTTCATAAGGGGGTGTGGAAAAATGCCAATGTTGAAAATCTGTACTGAAAAGATTACAAATTTGTGAACGTACACGTGTGCATAGAAATTGTACAATGTACACTCGTAACACAGTCATTTTATGGACTTTTGTCACCAAATTTTCAACATAGCCAGTTTAAGACCTCTGCTCATAAATAGTATCATTGTGATTTCCTTAATCTGTCCTGAACATTAATTTCGCACACTGACCGCGCCATTGTACGCTACATGTCTGAAAACACATATCGGGTGAAATGTGAAAAAATGACAGTTACACTGTTCATAAGGAGGTGTGGTAAATGGGCAATGCTGAACATCTGGAGTGAAAATATTAAAAATGCTCGAAGTTATGAGCGTGCGTAGGAACTGCACAATGCACACTCATAAAATAGTCATTTTGGGGAATTTTTTCACCAAATTTTCAACATAGGGTTTTGGGGGGCCTACCTCATGAACTGTGACATTGTCATTTCATTAATCGGTCCCGAAAGGTGGTTCCGTACAGTGGCTGCGAAATCATCTTTTGGGACGGGATTACAAAATGACAGTGCAAGAATTCATGAGGAGGGGTCCCAAAAACCCAATGTTGAAAATGTGGTGCCATAATTCCAAAAAATGCCTGAGATATGCATCAAAGTTGAAAAAACCCTATTGATTCCATTATATAGCTTACCGGCATTTCCTCAGTTCGCAGTTGGCTTTGAAGAGTGCAGACGTATTCCCGGTCCACTGAAGATCATCGCGCCAGACTCCACAGGTAAGTATGGGGTGAGGGTGCATGTGGGGAGGTGGGGTACGCAGAGGGTGGGCATGGGTTGGGGGAGGAATCGACAAGGGACCATTTTTTACTTTACAGGTTTATTAAAAAAAAAATTGCGAGAAGGTTTTCTTTTTTACAGGGACATTTTGTTTGGGCACGCTGGGGTGGACTCCCAGTGTGCCACCTGACTGTTTCGCGGGGCTGTAGCTGACGGGGGATTGGGCTCTACCGTCGGCACCTATCGAATGCTGGGGTCAGGGAGAGACAAGAGCAGAGGAGGATTGGGCACCCCTTTGGCATGGAAGAAATTGGAGAGGGGGAGCATTATGCCGATGGGGAGTGGGCTCCCCCATCAGCAAAATTAAGAATAAAGGGGCATGCTGACAGGGGGATCGGGCACCTCTGTCCGCACCTAAGAAATTAGTAGGGGGAGCATTATGTCGAAGGGGGGTGGGCTACCCCATCAGCTTTTTCACCAGGAAGGCATACTGAATGGTGGGTGGCGGCTTTCTGTCAGCTTTGTGAGGCCGATGGAGAAGCCATCACCTGTCATCATAGAAACACAGCACCATGGGGTTCTGTAATTGGCTGCTTCAGTCAGGGAGCACACCGAACAGCTGATTGCGTACTGAGGGGTGCTCCCTGATTGCAGCAGTTCAATTTCTTTGATGTAGGGGCCTTCTAGTTAATTGCAGTGATCCAGGGCATGCTTCTCTATTGGCCAGGCAGAGACCAGCCACTGAATGGGCTGCTGCAATTTGGCACAACACTGCCGCGCCTCCACAACCCCTTTGTAAAGAAAGCTGACGCAATGTGTTTCTTGCACATGCATGCAAGCAAACACTAAAACACATACCACAATTCAACACAAGAGCAAACACAGAGGACAACTCAGCTTTCCAAGTGTGCTTCTCAACCAACCCCCCCCCCCACAAATAAAGAAAGCATAGTGCTCAAGATAGCCGAGCCTCAAACAGATCTGGAAAAATGCATCTCCTGCCCCCCACATCTCACTTTGAAATGAAACTCACAGTAATAAAACAAGCAATGCATCTTTCCAGGGGTGCTTACCCACCACCCACCAAACAAAGAAAACATGGTGCTTAAGATGGCCAACCAGCTTGGGGAACAAACACACCTGGGAAAAAGCACTGCCTGTAGTGACCCCTTAGCTACTCGCTTTAAAATATAAAAAACACAGCCAGACTGGTAGTGCTAAAGGTTGAGGTGCTGGACACCACACCTCATGCTACACCAATGACCCAGGTTCAGGAACAACCTCGGGCTACCGGGGTGCCTGCACAGGGGGGAGCAGGATTGAGCCCTGGCTCTCCTCTCCCAGGTAAGGGGTGGGGTCACCCACCCATAGTCTCACCATCACTGAATGGAGGCTTGGTGCCAGCACATGTGGTCAACGAGGCAACTGGAAGGGAGGGGCATCCCAAACAGTATGCACACGCGTGCCTCCACACACATGTGGTACGTCAGGAATGCATGGGTGTAGGGGTTGGGAGAAACCCACAAAGCCTAGGAAAATACGTGTGAAATAAAAATATATATAAAATGAAACTATAATTCAACACAAGAGCAAATACACAGAATGATGCATCATTCCAGGCATGCTCTCAAACAACACCCCCAAACAAAGAAAGCACGGTGTTCAAGATGGGCGAGTCTTGAACAGACCTGGAAAAATACATCTTCTGTCCCCTCCCCCAGTATCTTGCTTTGCAATGAAACACCAGTATCACAAGTTAGCACAGTAATAAGACAGGCAAAACATCTTTCCAGGTGTGGTTATCCACCACCCACCAAACAAAGAAAGCATGGTACTTAAGATGGCCAACCAGTTTGGTAAACAAACACACCTGGAATAAAGCATTGCCTGTAGTGACTCAGCATCTCACTTTCAAATATAAAAAATACATACCACAATTCAACACAAGAACAAACACACATGATGACTCATCTTTCCAAGTGTGCATCTCAGCCAATCCCACCCCACCCCCAAACAAAGAAAGCATGGTGTTCAAGATGGCCCGAGCCTTAAACAGACCTGGAAAAATGCATCTCCTGCCCCCCCAAGCATCTCGCTTTGAAATGAAACACAAAATTCACAAGTTAGCACAGTAATAAAACAAGCAATTCATCTTTCCAGGTGTGCTAATCCACCACCCACCAAACAAAGAAAGCATGGTGTTTAACATACGTTATGTAACCAAAAACACAATGTATGTCTTTATGTGACGAAGTACCTTTGGAAACAAGCCTCTGGCTCAAAGGTTGTAAACTGATTTTACAAATAAATAAATAAAAATAAATAACATGGCTGACCAGCTCGGTGAACAAACGCACCTGTAAAAGAGCATTGCCTGTAGCGATCCCTCAGTGACTCACTTTACACTTTACAACTTTAGAAAAACACACCACAATTCAAAACATGAGCTCCCAGATGATACATCTTTCCAAGTGTGCTTCTTAACCAATTTCACGCCCAAAGAAAACATAGAAACATAGAAACATAGAATTTGACAGTAGATAAGGACTGCTTGGCCCACCTAGTCTGCCCATTTCCCTACCTAATGCATAGGCTGCAGATCCTAGTTAACCAACAGCCTACTTCCTCTTACCCCCCACTAGAATTGCCTTATGTCTGTCCCATGCATTCTTGAATTCCTGCACTGTTTTTGAGTCCATTACAGAAATAGGTCATTGTAATGTCAGCGCGGGACCCTGGCACTGCTTTCTGGGGGCCTTAGACCCCTTCCCAAATCAACTCTGACTTTGAGTTGATTCTTTTAGTTACAGGGGTGTGGGGGGCAAAGCCTCCCACATGGGGGGTTTGGGGGGTTTTGCCCCCAAAGAAACCAAAGTCTCCAGTGAATGGCATTGTGCCGACCGCAACTGTAGTTGACATAAAGGTGTCACTGTAACATCAGTCAACAACAAAATTGTCAACCAACTGTCATTGATCCAGTGTGGAGCAGCAAACTGCATGACACATCAAACAGCGCTGTGTAAACTACAGCCTGGCACAGTTAACAGGGAAGGCGATCATGGACACGGTTCTCCTGGAACACCGAACTCTTACAGGGAAAAGAGATTAAGGGAAGCAGAGCACAAGCATTTATAGTCAAATGGAGCCTGTCCATTGCTGAGATCCAGATAAATCCCAGGGTGGTACTGATTTAAATGGCTTGGGTCCTGTGGTGGTGCACACACATCCGAGTCATAAAGACACCAAAGGGAAACTAGGAGCTAAATCTTACTATTTTCAAAAAGAGACCACCACATAGCCCTGCAACTTTTGCTAACAGCAGAGATACTTTACCGGCCAGAAACTCAGCCACATAAACCTGGGGGGACATATTAAGTATAGTCCTTATACAGGACACCGCATGTTGCCTGCGTAAGGCAATTTTCACAGCAAAGCTACATTTCAGCCACTGTTTAAATCGGGGGGGGGGAAGGTGATATGCATAATTAATAAAGAGACACACAATTTCAAAAGCAATTTTATTGACAAGTAAGACATATGCTGAAAAAAACAATCATAACATGCTGTGATCTTGCATGTCACAGTTTACAGCTACAAATATGTGGATTTTATGTGAGCAGTTTTGCAATAGGGTTCATATTTTCCCACCGTTCCACATCTGCTGTGCTCAGGTGTTGAGATGGTATGCTTAGCTAGCTAGCAAGCCCCAACCAGTCAAGATGTAGAAAACCCTCATGCTACACTGGTGACCCGGGTTTGAGAATGAGCACAGGACACCAGGGTGTTGGCTGGAGGGGGAGGGACAAGCTGGATTGAGTCACCGATTGGCCACTCTCTACTCCTGGGGTGGGTTGGGCACCATGCTGATTAGTGGACAGTGTTGGGAGAGAAGGGCATCTTTAGGTGATTGATGGAAACCGATCTTTTAACATGGCTTACCACCTGGACTCTGGTCTTGTTCACCAGTGTCATTGGGGGGAAGGGCTGGGAAAAGATAGTTACTTCTGCTACCACAAAAATCTTGCCCCACTGGTGCAGTGTGATCCCCAATAGGGAAGAAGGAGCCCTGGATATTTATTTATTTATAGGCAGTATGCTACCACCGAGTGCTAGCCAGTAGTGGGCATAAAAGGATAACATTAAAAAAAGATGTGGAAAACTCTTGTGGAGGGAAAGAGACTAAGGGTGTGATTCACAAAGGTCAATGCAAGCTTCCCCAAAGGCTGCTTGCATCAACCGCTGGTGTACCAGGGACACTGCTCCTGATTCACTATCAGGTAGGGTCCCAGCACCAAAGTCCTGTGGCTTGCAGCAATCCTGGCACTGCACCAAACAAATGGTGCATCCAGAAGGCGTGCTTCAAGCTGTGGGGTAGCTGGGTGGCAATAGCACCATAGACTGCAGTCCCAGGTGACTATCACACACCCCAACCCATATACCAGTTAAGAAATAAAAGAACAAAATCACTGGTGGTCTGGAAGAACCCCAAGCATCCCTGGTCCCAGTTGGTAATGATACAAAATACACCCTGGTGGTCTAGTGGTGTCCCCCCCCCGATATGCCTATATATTTATGAATGTTAAATAATTCCCAGTGCCCCCCCAGTTCCGATCCTTCATTGTGTATGATTAAACAGCCCTGGTGAGTCAGCGGATCCAATGCCCCCCCATGAGCAGGTGGTGGTGTCCCACCACCCTGCTTCCAAAACAGAACCGGTGACTGGCACAGCCCTCCTCACACCACTGTATCCAGTTGCCAACTGAGCTGTCAATGACGAGTGCGTATTACGTTCTTTATTTCGGCAGCTCTGAAGTAGTTAAACACCGTGGTGCTGTGAGGAGGCTGTGCAGATCACCAGCTCTGTTTTGGGTTAGAGGAGTGGTGATGGGACACTGTTTGCCGTGTGGGTGGGTGGTAGTCCACTAGATCACCAGGGCTATTTAATTATACATAACAGGGGGTCAGGGCTTGGAGTGGGGGACCGCTAGATCACCATGGTATTTATTTCATCATTACCAAATGGGATCAGGGATGTACCAGGGAATTAATTACTTACATAAACATATACGGGCATATGGGGGGCACCGCTAAACCACCAGGGAATTATTTAATATTAATAAACATGTGGGCATATTGGAGCAGGGGGAGCACCACTAGACCACTAGAGACATGAATTACATTTATCTGAATGGAGGGGCGAGGGGGAACCTCAACACATTGCCAAATGCCTATACTCTCTCAGAGGACACATTTCTAAGTACCCTTAGACAAGCTCTGGCTGGTCTAATGGTACTTAGAAATTTGCCCTCTGGGAGGGTTTTGGGAATCCTGACTTAGGGGATATGGCAGTTTGCATCTGCCGCAAGTCCTCTAGCACCATGCCGCAGCCCATTTTGTGGCACACAACTGGCGCAAGCCCCCTTTGGTGCAAGCAGACTGCTTTTAATGCAGGCTGTCTTTGAGAATTGCTCCAGGCGAATCTTTTGGCGCAATGTGCCACTTACACTATTTATGTTTGATGCAGGAACCTTGCATCGTTCTAAAGGCTTTGTGAACCATTTCAAACAGTAGCATAGAAGAGCCTCTTATACTGTATAGATATCTTATCATTCAATTAATTAGTTGTAATTTGCAGCTCTCATAGGCTATTCTTACCTGAAACAATATGCAGTGACTGTAGGCTTAATCTTTCCAAGACTTCCCGTGTAACCACTTGGACCAATCCCCAGTCTATAGTCAGCTTACAAGCATTATGGGTGTAAGTGACTGCCAGACAATACCCACCTAAGCCAGCTCACTGATCCCTACTGATTAATCCTCTCTGGATATCAAGTATGTATTCAGTTCTTTTTTCATTAGTATTTTCTCCTTCTGCTTCAGGGCCAGCAGATGGCTCCAGCCCATCCCTCAGAGGGGACTCATCTTTATTGTGGGCTTTCCCTGCATGTACCCCAACCGGCCATCCCCCACAGGTTACACCCCCATGACAAGGCCAGTGGTGAGGGGTGCAGCCCACCATCACAGATGCTGCCAGTTCTGAGCCATTTTCTGTTTTCTTCCCTGGACCCACACACGTGCAATGGGTGGGGTGACTGTCTCCACCTCTGCGAAGACAGTCTTGTGCCCTGTGTGTGGGTCCACCCCATTCTAGTAACGTGCCTGTGCTGACACCCAGTTTCCACTGGGTGTCAGTCTGCAGCATGACGCTGCATTCCCCCACCCCCGAGGGAGGAGATTTGTCAGTGGACGCTCAATCCTTCCTCGACACGGCCGACCCCCAAGCAGCTCAAGTCTGTCCACAAACCCAGGTCACTGGTGTAGCATGAAGAAAGGCATCCAGCGCCTCAGCCCTCTGCACCACCGGGCCAGCTTATGTGTTCAGTTCTTAACACTGTAAATATTTTTATACTTTGCATTATAAGCAATTCTCTGTTCACTGTAGTACATTCAAATAGTTTCATAATTAATAACAGGCTCACAGTATTTCTATTCTGAGCGACTCCCTCTAAAGCAAATTTTGAGCTTGAGTACCTTTATTAAAATCTTTTAAATATTGTCTTTCAAATAAATGCCACTTAACAAATATCCCTTCTTCAAATGAAATAAATACAATCACAGTCCTTATCTGAGGTTGCTGGTGATGAGACAAACAATAGAACTCCGGCTGTGATCCTAGAGGCAGATGATCATTTGCTTCAATTGGACTAGAAATGTAGTGGCTGATTGCTGGTATGCCTCCTGTAAATCTCTTGCTGAAATTGCAGGTGCAGTACCTCAGTGCAGCTGGCAATAGTAAGTAAGTAAGTAAACCTTTATTTTTATGGTGCCCAATACCAGGGGCTCTGGGTGCCATACAAAAGGAAAAAGACATGGCAGGAATAGTCAAGAAAAAGAAACATACAAAGTCATTAAACAGATAATTTAAAATCCATAATAAAAAGACAACAATACATAAATAACATGAAAATTAGCTGAAGTTAACCAAAAAAGGCTTCTTTAAAAAGATGGACTTTCAGACCCCTCTGAAAAGCCTCCACCAAAGGGGTCTCCTTCGGGGATCTGGGAAGTGAGTTGCAGAGGACTGGGCTGGCCACCTCAAATGCACGATCTCCAGAGCTTTTTAGCCTAGCCCTCAGAACTGCTAGGAAGCCCTCAGTAGAGAAGTGAAGGGAGTGCTCTAGAATGGCAGGGGTCAGGAGGTTTCTGAGGTAGCCAAGGCCCAAACTATATAAGGCATTATAGGTGAGCAAGTCCACCTTGAAGATGATCATCCATCTTACAGGCAGCTAGTGCAGATCCTGCAGTACCAGGGTCACATGACAGGACCTGGGCAGGCCCATCAGCAACCAGGCCACTGTTTTCTGCACCAGCTGCAGCTGACAGAGGTTCCCTCCACTGACCCCAAAGTATACAGCATTGCAAGTAGTCCAGCCTTGATGTAACAAAGGCATATATCAGTGTGGGCAGGTCATCCGTCGGAATTAGAGATTAATCCAGGTGACATTTCTTAAGTGATAAAAAACATTTTGGATAACAGATGACTCTTGCACCTCAAGCGTCAGCCCATTATCAAAGATGATGCCCAGATTTCTCACCTTAGTTGACACCATCAATGGAGTAGACCCAAGGAACAACCCTGTTACTACCCCAGTGGCATCCACATCATGCCTGTGACCAGGCTCGATTACAAGTATCTGTGTCTTGCCAGGGTTCTGTCTCAGCCAGTTAGAGGACATCCAGTCTTGAATCTCAAATAGATGGTTATTTAGCACTTTCATTGCATAATTTGCACTGAGGACAAAAAGCAAATACAGCTGGATATCATCTGCATAACAGTGGAAACCCAGACTGTAGCATCTAATGAGCTCACCCAGGGGCAGCATGTACACCGTGAACAATATCGATGACAAGATTGAGCCTTGAGGAACTCCACGTGGCAGGAGTTTGGGCAGGAGGAGAAATTCCTCATCACTACTTGTTGCATCCTGCAATAGAGATATGACTCAAACCAGTTGATGACAGTACCGGCAATCTAAGGTGATTCAGAAGCACAATGTGGTCCATGGTGTCAAATGCTGAGGAGAGATCAAAGAGAACAAGAATTGACTGGTCTCCTCTATCCATCACCCTGAGGAGGTTATTTTGCACCCTGACTAACGCCATCTCAGTGCTATGCCTAGACCTAAATCCAGACTGGCATAGCTTATAGATGTCAAAGGCTATAAGGTGTACCTTGAGCTGCAGAGACAGCACTTTCTCAACAACCTTCCCCAAGAATGGGAAGTTGGAGTTAGGCTGAAAATTTGCCAAGACATCAGGGTCAAGTGATGGTTTCTTCAGAAGGGGCTTCACCAGCGCCTACTTCAAGGTGTAAGGAAAGAGCTGCTCCAAGAATGAACACCAGACTATCTTGGTGAACACTGGACTAATGGACTCGGTGCATCCCACTAGGAGATGAGTCAGGCCTGGGTCCAGTTTACAAAAGTTGGGCCACAGCTTTGAGATTGCCTCACTAAACTCAGCTACCACCACTGGCTGAAACTACCCCCAGACAATAGGAGTGCCTCTGTTTACGCAAGGCCTACCACTGCAGGGCTGATCTTGCCCACTGGGAAAATCCCAAACTGAATAGAGGACACTCTGTCAGAGAAGTCTTCGCATAATGCAACTGAAAATGCTCTTTTCGGCTGTGGACAGGCAGGATAAAGTAGCCTGTCCACAGTCTGAATAAGCTGAGCTGGTCTGTTCCTCCCAGCGGCAGTGCCCTGGACAGGAACTTTGACTTCTTATGGTCGATTGCCCATTCATAGTCACCATAGTGAATTTTCAAACCCAGTTTGTCTTCCTCAGACCGGGTCCCACACCAGCAATGTTCCAACTTCCAACTTCCGACCCTTGCTCTACACCTCCTTGAGATTCCCATCAAACCACAGGGGTGTCAAGTGAGAAGACCTGGGTCACATACAGATCAGTGCAATGGCATCCAGTTTCTTGGTGACAGACCTGTTATAGGCTGTCACCACCTCACTCATGCCAACTGCATATGCAGTACTCACACCAGAAAAGTCTACCACAGCCAAATGTTTCTCTGAGGATGATCTCCTTAATGGGTGATTGCAGGTCATCTCAATAGGGGAGGGACTATCTGAGGAGGCCCCAAATCAGAATTCTGCCTTGCAATGGTCATACCAAGTGACCTCAAGCCCCAATGAGAATACCAAGTCCAAGGTGTGGGCATGCTGGTGGATCACAGAAGCAACCACTTGTGCTAGGCCCAATGATGTCATTAATGGGAGGAAATCATGTCCAACCTGAGAGAATTTGTCCTTGACCAGGCGTTAAAGTCACCCAGAATCAACCATCTTAGCAACTCCAACACTCTTTCAGTGATGAAGTCCACTGTCTCCTGCAGGAAATCTATCCCATGCCTAGGAAGACAGAAAACAAGAAGAATCCTGCAACCTACACCTGGACTCTCACACACAGCCACACATTCAGTTGATGAGGTAGAACCCACTGGGTGTACGGAGAAGCTCAAGCTGGATCTAAAACAGATGGCCACACCATCACCACTGCATTCTCTCCTCAGGCAGTACACTACAGAGTACCTGGCTGGGACTGAAGCCTCCAAAATAGAATCTCTGCGATCCATCAACCAGGTCTCCTTAATACAGGCCAGACTGACTGAGAAAATGGAATCCGCCATAATTGCGGTCTTATTCCCAATCGATGTAGCACTGCACAACACTGCCCAAAGGGGACCAGTGGAGACTGCAGGCCCACCAGCTGCCTGTCCACATGGCCTAGTGGAAACCCTGGGGGTAGGCACTAAACACCTCTAGCCTCTGTCCTGGCCCCATTTTTCTCCAGGGCACCTCCTGCTCCTGACAACCCTAATGCTGCTCGCCCCCACTCTACCCACAGTGCCCTGCTGCCAGCCCACTCACTCCCTACCAAAATCCACCTCCCAACAGCATCTTACTGCTACAGCTGAAAAAGGGGTTGGCAAAGTGGCAAAGATCACACAGTAGAGATGCCGTGTAGGTAATGCAATAGGGTCTCCCACCTTTAACCCATAGGTCAGTACTCAGATTACACAATCCTCAAACAGTCTAAATACAATACACAGTACCTCCCTATACATGCACTAATCATTCACACATAATACAATATTTTCCCTAACAACATTCACACCAGCACTCAAACACTATCTATAGTTCCTCCCACAACCCCCCAAACAAAATCCCCACCAAACCTGAATAAAATTAACATACAATTTTAAACCACGAAATGGAGAATCCTAAAATCTGAAGTTTGGAGGACAAGTCCAAAATAATCACTAGCAAGAATGCTCAGTTTAAATTAGTGTCCAGAGTTCTCAGAGACTACAGTTCACAGACAGTACTCTCACCACTGCCTGAGATGGAAATGAACCACAAAAAATGAATGACCTTGTGAAGGAAAGCATTCTCAGCACCTTCCTCAGGCAGTCTTGTAAATAAGGCAACCAACTGTAGTATAGCATTGCCAATTAATCCCAGAGAATGGCGCTCCCACCATGGAAAGGGCAAAAAAGTACTTGCAGAAGCATAACTTCAGGAGGGGGCTCACAACCGATACACAGTCACCCATACAAGAGCCACTAATGTCCAACTGGCTCCAGTCCTTGCAGGGCTCTGCACCACCTCACAGCAAGCCACTTCATGATACAGTCTGCAGGTCATGCACACCAGCCGATGATAATTCAGGCAACAGCCCCAGAACTCTGTTCTACCAGGCCCCCCCCCCCATAGGCAGTTAACAATAGCTAGAGTTCCTCCAGCCGCCCAATGTCTTCAAAGGGCTAATCCAGCCCACAGTCCAGTTCAGAGCCCAAACGGGTGAGCCCCACGGCCACAAACTGAAGCCTCATGACTCCCTGAATCCAATGTTCCGCATAGCAGCTCAGGAACAGATTACATACATCATGCTCTTCCAATTCACTTGCCTTCCTCCAGAAACAGCTCCCGAATCAGTCGGCTCCCAGCCGATGATTCCTCCATGCCGAACTCAAGTTCAGGTTTTGCACCGAATCTCCAACTACAAGCAGTACCGAAGTAGCACTAAATTTAAATGTAAAATGTTCCAGTCCTATAAACCAGAAACCCGGGATCCTAAAACTAAAAAAGCTAACTCCTGATCTACATACACTAAAAAGCCTTGCCTGATACTATTGCCCTACACCTCAACACGAAACACTAAACTGTAAAACACTTAACTTACTAAACTACTAATTAAACTACTGGTTTAAAATAAACAGCCTTCACAGGAAAACAACATCCCAGGAGGCAATCAAATTACAAGTACGTAGAATATAGTTAATATTTCCTCTGATCTCATTCACTGCCCTACTGACACTATACTGGGATACTGCTCAGGCAATTCCTTGTTGTACTAGCTTACTGGAGGCTGGTCCCCACTAGCCCTACCCTACTGTAGGCATCTATATGCTGACTGGTCCTCCTCTCCAGTCTAGTCTCATCCATACTTGATGGTCTTGAATAGTCTAGTCAAAGTAAAGCATGCACTGAACTGGGGATGTGCATTCCCCTTTAAACTCCTAAACATTGTAAATAAATTAAACTTCTGGTCTGTGAGAGGCTGAAAACACCATGAACTACTCAAATGCCATTCCCTTTTAGAGTTCTGCAGCAGCATAAGCTACAATGGAATACTCAGTTTGAAGCTGCTAGTAAGCTGATTTTCAGGCAACACCCCTTTCCATTCGGAAAAATCAGTGATTTTCTGTACAACTGTTTTAACACATTAAAACACTTTTAAAAGTTTTAAGCACTGAAATACTTGCATCATTTGAAAGCTGATACATAGAGCTTCATACTGAATTGTTTTAATGAAATTTGACCTCAGTGAATCCCATGTGCCTTATCTGTGACGCTCTCTATCTAGGGTAGAGGCAGCTTGTGCAATTGGCACTGGGGAGGCAGTGACCACCTATAATAAGGTGGTGTCTGAAGCTTTGGATGCCATAGCACTAGTTTGTATATGACCCAGATCTTTTCACTTGAGATCCCTGTGGTTTGATGGGGTTCTCAAGGGGATGAAGATCAAGGGTCAGAAGTTGGAGCATTGCTGGTGTAAGTTCCAGCTAGATGCTGACAAACTGGTCCTATGCACCCACTATCATGAGTACCAGGAGGCAATCTCCCATAAGAAGGCAGAGTTCCTGTCCAGGGAGATTGTGGCAGGGAGGAACAGACCCGCTCAGCTTTTTTGGACTGTGGACAGGCTTCTTCATCTGGCCTGCCTTCAGCCAAAATAAGCTTTTTCATCAACCTTGTGTGAGGAGTTTGCTCTTTTCCTCTCTGACAGGGTGACAACTATCCAGTCAGGGGTTCCATCAGGTATGCTTACGCCTCACAGTTGCTGGTCTATTGAGAGCAGAGGAACTCTGCCTGCCTGGGAAGAGTTTAGGCCAGTGGAAGTGTTTGAGGTGACTCGGTTGATCTTAGAGCTAAAGCATACATCTTGTGAACTGGACCCAGCCCTGATGTGTTTCTTGATGGGATGCGCCGAGGCTGTTGTCCCAGTGTTCGCTGGGATAGCTGTGTGTTCGATGGTGGAGGAGGTGTTCCCAGC
This sequence comes from Neoceratodus forsteri, assembly GCA_016271365.2. NCBI lineage: Eukaryota > Metazoa > Chordata > Ceratodontiformes > Ceratodontidae > Neoceratodus > Neoceratodus forsteri. The sequence continues at coordinate 1,878,410,038 of CM057456.1, forward strand.
TCCTCTGAAAGAGGTAATGGTGAGACCCCTCCTAAAGAAACCTTCCCTCAACCCAGACATCCTAGTAAATTACCGTCCTATCTCCAACCTGTCTTTTTTGAGCAAGGTTGTTGAGAAATTGGTAGCACAGCGGCTCGAGGATTGGCTCATGTCCTTCAACATCTACGAGCCATTTCAGTCAGGTTTTCAGGCTAGACGAAGCACAGAAACTCAACTAGTCAAGGTGCATAATGACCTACTCAGAGCTAGAGATAGAGGAGACAGGTCAGTTCTTGTCTTCCTCGATCTCTCTTCAGCTTTTGACACCGTGGACCACACTGTGCTTCTCAATCAGCTCTGTGAATTTTGTGGACTCACTGGTGTTGTCATCAGATGGTTTGAGTCCTATCTCTCACACAGGGTGCAACAGGTAGTGATGGGGAATTTCTCCTCCTCCCCAATGCCTCTGTCTTGTGGAGTTTCAAAGGGCTCAATCTTGTCACCAATGCTGTTCACAGTGTATATGCTGCCCCTGGGTGAGATCATTTGACAGTACAGTGTGGAGTTTCACTGCTATGCAGATGATACCCCGTTGTATTTGTCATTTGACACAGGGACATCTGGTGCAGTTGATGTGTTTAAAATCTGTCTGGCCAAAATCAGTGACTGGATGGCTTCCAGCTGGCTGCGACTCAACCTGGACAAGGCAGAGGTGCTGGTGGCTGAGACAGGTCATGAGCATAATGGGTTGCTACCGGGGGCGGACTCTAGTCTTTTCCTAGGATTTGCTCCATTGGTTGCTTCCCTGAAGGTGCAAAATTTATGTGTGATCCTGGACAGCAGACTGACATTTAAGGATCAGGTGTCGTCTGTTGTGAAGAGTGTTTTTTACCACTTATGGAACATTGCCAGGATCAAGCCCCTCATTCCGCCCGAAGATCTGCCTAGCCTAGTACATGCCTTTGTGACCTCCAGACTTGACTACTGTAATGCTTTTTACTTCGGGGTCATGGGAGGGACCTTCCACTGACTGTAGCTGGTGCAGAATGCAGCAGCCCAGCTACTGGTGGGACTATCTCGGTCATGCCACGTGAACTTGGTTTTGCGTGCTCTGCATTGGTTGCTGGTCAGGTGGAGGGTCTTTTTCAGTGTGGGCTTGCTCACCTATAAGGCCCTATACAGGCTGGGTCCTGGCTACCTGTCTGAGCTCCTGTCACCTGCGACCTCTGTCCGCTCCCTCCGCTCCACTTTGAGGGGCCTCTTGGATGTTCCCAGGGTTCGGCTCAAGATCTCTGGTGATCAAGCATTCAGTGTCTCTGGGCCGATCCTGTGGAACACGTTTCCAGCTGCAGTCTGGGAGGCCCCTTCAATTGGTGTCTTTAAGCAGAGGATTAAGGCCCATTTCTTCTGCCAGGCTTTTGGAGATTAAGTTTTCTTCCCCATCCCTCAGTTATTTCACATTTTATATTTAGATTTTTAAGAACGTTGTTAAGATTTTGCTACTGCACAAATGTTATTTATGTATTTTGTATTCTGTTTTTATTGTGTACAGCGCCAAGAGCATCTGGGATTGAGCGCCTTAGAAATAAAATTGCCTTGTCTTGCCTCTCTTGCTTAACACTCTGAGAAAACTAGGAAAAATAGTACAAAATCTGCACTTCTGCATTGTCAAGCATGTTAATAGGCATATACGTCTCACCTTTACTCTCTTTCTTTTCAATATGAATCACTTCTACCAGGGATTGTCCCTTGGCTCTCCTAGTGAAACCTGAGCCAGACATAAAGCACCTTCCTTTAAAAGAAAACACTGGAAAAGACACAGCTTTCCTCAGAAACTACATAACCTCTCAATTAGTGCTTTCAGACTGTAACAACTTTTTTTAATGATTTAAAGCAGCTACCCACAACTTCCCCTTTCTGTTGCTGGCAGCCACCATCTCATGAGCAGCAGTGAGATTCCTGAGCTCACTATATGCTAATATGTCTGTTTGACCTCTGCTATTGGTTAGCACGACATATTAGCATAAAGTGAGCTCAGGAAGCTCACTTCTACTCATGAAATGGTGGCTGCCAGCAATAGAAAGTCAAAGTTGAAGGCCACTGTTTAAATCACTAAAAAAGCAGTTAGAGGTAATTTAAAAATAATGTTGCTGTCTGAAAGCACTAATCAAGCATTTTTCTAGCACATGGGTAAAGCTGTGCCTTTTCCAGTGTTTCCCTTTAAGGTTTCTCCTTGCTCCAAGAAGGCTGGATTTCTGTCCAGCTTCTCACACTGCCACCACTCCTTCCAGGGCTAGCAGCCCCCTTTCCAGGTCACCTAGACCTCTGAAAATCTTACGGTACAATTTAAACCAATGGCACCAATAACAATATTGTAAGTCAGAGTGCACTCTGGGCAATGTTTAACTATTAATGTTCATAGTATAGTGAATAAATTAGACAGCCTAAATGGCTGGCTCAGACACTCCAAACCTGATATCCATTTACTCACTAAAACTTGGCTTAATAGTGCTGTTGATTGTAGTGTAATATAATAATATAATATTCTTTGCCCACAGCAGCATGGATTTCAAAAGGGTTTTGGTACTGGGACTGCCTTGGTCAGGTTCACAAGCTCGGTCCTGAGTAGTATGGCTAATCACTGCATCCATGAATTCAATGCTTGGTTGAAGGATTGGGATGGAAGTGAAATGCTTGGCTTCACTGGGGACTGGGGCAGCATCTGGAGAGATGCAAGCCTGTATAGCAGGGATGGCCTGCATCTGTCCAGGAGAGGCTCTGATGTCCACAGTGAGAGGTTTAGATGCTTCATTGGCAAACCATATTCCACTCACCACTGCCACCTCTTCCAGACTCTTGGCTGGCTCCCACTACACTGCAGATTTGATTATGGGCTTGGATGCCTCTTGAACAGCGCCATCAGGTATGGCGAAGCCTCCCCTTATATGTCTCTCCTCAAGACCAGAACTCCCTCAAGGTGTCTGTATGCATCCTCAGTCTCCCCACCCCACCCCCAGATATCCCAAAAGTCTCCTCGGCTATGGGTAGCAGAGCACTATCTGTAGCTTCTCCCACTCTGTGGAACAGAATCCCCATGCCCATCCTCTCTCTGGACTCCCATGCCACTTTCAAGACACATCTCAAATCCTGGCTGCCTGATGAGGCCACATGCTGTTGCTAGCTTAGATAACCCCACACCCATCTTTCTGACTTTTTCCTCTTGGGCTGCTTTGGCCTCCCCTGCCTTCTCTCATTTCTTTGGACTTCTTTCTTATATCCCTCACTACCTGCTTCTCAGGCTCTCCCACTTGGCTATTGTCTTGTATGTTTTTTTTTTTTTTTTGTTTGCTTTTTTCTTTTTACATCATGCATTAATTTGCACTTATCCTTTGTAAATAATTGTATAATTGTTGCTTATCATGATGTGCTGATTGTTTATTTTTCAGGCTGTCATTAATTTTCTTTCCTATGTTACTTTCTTTGTTCACCAATGATGTCTGTATTTCCACTTTGTGCACCAATGATGTCTGTCTATCCACATGACTTGTACTCATTGTATTACTTGTTACTACCTCTGTAACTGTGTAGTCGAGGTCATGCCTGAAAAAGGTCCCCTGGATCAGTGCACTTACCCAGTTACCAAAAACTTAAATAAATAAATACTTAAACCAGCAAAGGGGGGAAAGCAGAATAGGGCAGGGCAGCATAATCTACCCCCCCCCCCGCAGGACCAACGGAGGAACTATTTTAATTAGAAGAGGGTAAGACAACAAATAGAACCATGGAGTAGGGAAAACTAAGGGGCAGAAGGTGGAAATGATACCAAGAAGGGGAGTGGGATAAATAAGAAAAAGGTAGCATATAAAAGTAAGGAGAGTGATACAAGACACTGGAAAGCAAAGTGTGCAAATGCGCACAGCCTTGGGAACAAGATGGCAAATCTTGAAGCTGCCATGGCGGAGGCAGACCTGGACTAGGTAGCCATCACACAGACCTGGTGAAAGGAAAACCAGGACTGGGATCTGGTTATCACATGGTGTTCTCTGTTTAGAAGGGACAGGGAGGGAGGGAAGGGGGGAGTAGGTCTTTATGTGATGGAGATCATAAAGGCAATAGAAACACATGGAAAGTGGTGGGAGGGCAGAAGTATTGTGGGTCACCCTAGAGAAAAAAAAAGGGTCATCATCCCCACAGGGGTAAGCTACAGACCCCTCCCCGTACAGGGGGAGGAAGTGGATGAGGAATTAATTGAAGGAATTCAAAATAAGGCTCAAAAGGGGGAGGTACTATTAGTCGGGGACTTCAATCTACCAAACATAGATTGGAGCCTGGCTGCAGTGGCAAATACCAGGAGCAGGGACATACTCGACTCCATACTAGGGGTCTCCTTCAGGCAACTAGTGGAGGAACACACTCATGGAGAAGAAATGCTGGAACTGGTATTGACAAGTGGGGACAGCGTTGTGAGTGTCACGGTGGGAGACCATATGGGAACCAGCTATCACTGCACAGCACGATTTACCATAAGGACTAAAGTAGAAATTAACAACACCAGGACTAAGGTTCTGTTCTTCAGGAGGGTCAACTTAAAGGCAATAAGGAAATCTTTAAAGGATACCCTAGTAGGGATAGAGGAACCTGAGAGAGTGGAGAACCAGTGGGATTAAAATTAAGGAGGATATCAACAGGGTTACAAGTCTTTTTATCTGGCAGGTTCGCAAGGGTAAAAGGAAAGAAGACCCCTTTGGTTCACAAGGGATGTAGCGGAGAAGGTAAGGGCAACACATTGGGCCTTTTTGAGACACATTTCTCAGGAGGAGGACAGAGAAACCTATCTGGAAAAACAAAAAGAGGCCGGGAGGGCAGTCAGAAAGGCTAAAGCACAGACAAAATAAAGGATTGCCACATCATTAACAAACATTTGTCAATGCTGAATGTTTGCTTGCTGGTATTGGCATGGGTAGAGCAGGAGTTAGAGAGATACATAATAGGAATGGCAGTGAGGTATTGAAGTAATGCCAACCCCCACTCCCACCCTGCAGAGACTGACAGGCATTAGGAATATGCCTTTGGGTCATCAGCCATAGTGCTCACCCCACCCTGCAGACACTGACAGGTGTCGTGATGTACCTTGGGGTCTTCGGCTCTTACGCTCACCCGATTCCACAAGTAAATCAGCTGAGATGGGTGCAGTATAGGAGAATGAGATGAATGTTAGGGTCAAGGACCCCAATGCACACCATGATGCCTGACACTTGCTGCTGGGTGGGGGTGAGGGTGGAATGGCATGAGCATTATGGCTAATGACCCCCAAGTCACACCCCAATGCCTGTCAGTCTGTAAAGGGTGGGTGTTACAGTTGGAAACCCTAATGCCCTGGGTGTTTGTTGGTATTTTATCTCCAAATTTTCAACATGGGCTTTTTGGGACCCCACCTCATAAACAGTGGCACTATTATTTCATTACTTAATCCCAAAAGGTGATTTCACACAGCAACTGCACCATTCGGTGCCACAGGTGCAAAAACACATTTCAGGCTGGCTGTGAAAAATGACAGCTGTACTGTTCATGAGGAGGTGTGAAAAAATGGCAATGTTGAAAATCTGGAGTGAACATATGAAAAATTGGTGAAGTTAAATGCATGCATAGAAACTGCTCAATGCACGCTTATAATGCAGTCATTTTTTGGAATGTTTTTACCAAATGTGCCACATGGCCTTTTTGGGACCTCCCCTCATGAGCAGTGGTACTGTGATTTCATTAATCTGTCTTGAAAGTTCATTTTGCAGAGCGACCGCACCATTCTGCACCACAGCTGCAAAAACACATTTTGGAAAGATGCAAAAAATGATAGCTGTACTGTTCATAAGGGGATGTGGAAAATTGGCAATGTTGGAAATTTGGAGTGAAAATATTAAAAATTGATGAAGCTAGGAGTGTGCGTAGAAACTGCGCCAAATTATCAACATGGGATGTTTGGGACCCCACCTCATGAACAGTGGCACTGTTGTTTTGTTAATCAGTCCCAAAATGTGATTCTGTGCAGTGACCACAAAATCACCTTTTCGGGACTGAGAAACTAAATGACAGTGCCAGTGTTCACAAGGTGGGGTCCCAAGAACCCCATGTTTTAAGTGTGGGACCAAAACCCCAAAAAGTGGCTGACATATCAACCTAAGTTGAACCCCCCCCCCTCCACTGACTGCCATTATAGGGCTTAATGTGATTTCTTCAGTTCCTGGTTCAGCTTTGAAGAGTGCAGACATGTTCCCAGTTCACTGAAGATCGTTGCTCTGACCTTTACAAGTAAGTATGGGGTGAGGGGTACAAGGAGGAGGGTCTGCAGAGGAGGGTTGGGATGGGGAGGGGCTGGCAGGGATTACAAGGGAGTATTTTCTTTTTTAAGGTTTTAAAAAAAAAGACCATGGAAATGGTTTTCTTTTTACAGGTGAAATATTATTAAAATAGATTTCGGCACATTGGGGTGGGCTCCAGTGTGCCAGACTAGTGGGGGGGGGGGGGATCAGTGCTGACCCAGGGATTGGGCACCCTGAGGTTGGCTCAGAAAATAGGGGTGTGGGAGGGCCTGTGCATCCGACAGCAGGAGTGGGCATTCCGGTGTCAGAAACATAAAGAAGTATTTTGGCACACTGGGGTGGGCTCCCAATGTGCCAAATTAATGGGGGAAAGGGGATACATGCTGACACAGGGATTGGGCACCCCAATGTCTGCTTTCTGGAGAATGTGTGGGTGGGGGCGGCAGGATTCACCAATGTGGTAAGCCGCACTGTAGCTCATTTATTTATTTAACTGTTTCATCAGGAAAGGCACACTGAACAAACTGGGGACAGGAGCTGACAAGAACCGAAACTTTGCCCATACGCATTATTGTGCACTGTAATGTACATGGCCAGATTCTTGTCAGCTGGATGTCTGTGTGCCTGGTTGGGAGGAAAGAGGGAGGGAGGGAGGGAGGAGCTGCCGCTGCAATGATGAAACTGTCCCTGATTGCAGTGGCAGATTTCTTTATAGTGCAGCACTCGCTCTGAAACTTCCATCATCGGCAGCATCCTGGTTGATTGGTGGCTGAGGGACGCGCCCATTAGAGCACCCACTGTACTGGCCACAACATGGACACACCTCTGCAATGCTGTACTATCTCAATATGTTTCTTGTGCGCTGTGCATACAAGCAAATATAAAAAGAGGGGATAAAACATTCTTCAGATACATAGAGGACAAGAGGAAGGCCAAGGGAGGGATAATTAATCTGAAGGATGAAGGTGGGGACTGTCTGGAGGAAGAACATCAAAAAGCAGACATGCTAAATAGATATTTATGCTCAGTATTTATGGTGGAAGGATCAGGTAATGGACCAGTGTTAAAAAATAAGGGTGCAAGGGTATCCAGGATGGACACAAGCCCCTTTACATTAAACAAGATCCTAAATAAACTATCATGTCTAAAAGTGAATAAGGCAATGGGTCCAATGGAATACACCCCAGGGTGCTGAGAGAACTCTGGGAAGGTCTGGTTGCACCTCTGACAACCCTTTTTACCCTTTCTCTGGAAACAGAGGTGGTTCCAAGAGACTGGAGGAGGGCCAATGTTCTCCACCTGCACAAAAGTGGAAGCAGAGAGGAGGCAGGAAATTACAGACCTGTTGGCCTGACCTCAGTAGTGGGCAAGGCCATGGAGTCCCTGCTAAAGGAAAGGTTGGTGGAGTATCTGGAGACCAATGGGCTGCAGGATTCAAGGCAGCATGGGTTCAAAGTGGGGCGATCCTGCTAGACTAACCTGTCTGAGTTCTTCGATTGCGTGACCAGGTTGGTGGATTGGGGAGCCGGTGGATGTGGCCTTCCTGGACTTCAACAAAGCCTTCAGTACTGTCCCACACAAAAGGCTAGTGAACAAACTAAATAGGCTGGGGCTGGAACCAAAGGTAGTTAGATGGGTGAAAATCTGGCTAGAAGATAGAAGTCAGAGGGTGGTGGTAAATGGTGTGCACTTGGGGGGGGGGTGACTAGCAGAGTGCCACAGGAGTCAGTGACTAGGTCCAGTGCTCTTACATATATTTATCAGTGATATCATTGAAGGGCTGGTAGGGGAGGTGTGTCTATTTGTGGGTGATATCAAAATCTGCAACAGTGTGGACACTCCAGGAGGGGTGGAACAAATGAGGGAGGAGCTTAACAAGCTGGAAGAGTGTTCAAGGGTCTGGCAACTAGGCTTTAATGCAAAGAAGTTTAAAATTATGCACCTGGGTCACAGGAACCCTGCAGCTAAGTACCATCTTGGGCGGGGACTGTCAGTCATAAGGCAGGAAAGATTACTGGGCATAATTATCTCTGATGACCTGGAGGTGGCTAAGCAGTGCAACAAGGCAGTGGGAGAAGCTAGCAGGATGCTGGGGTGCATAGGTAGGGGTATTACCAGCAGAATGAGGGAGGTTCTAATACCCCTGTACAGGTCATTAGTGAGACCTCACCTTGAATACTGTACACAGTTCTAGAGGCCCTACCTTTGAAAGACATAGACAGGGTCAAAAGGGTTCAAAGGAAGATAACTAAGATGGCACAGGGCCTGCAACAGAAGCACTACAAGGACAGACTCAAGGAATTAAACATGTACTCTCTGAAGGAGAAGAGGGAGAAGGGAGACATGATTACAGACATACAAATGTCTCACGGGAGTGAATAACACACAAGAAGGTATCTTCCGGAAAAGGAATTGTGCAAGAACTAGGGGACGCACAATGAAACTGGAAGGGGAGAGACAGAAGGGAGAATGTCAGGAAGTGTTTCTTCACAGAGATGCTAGTGGGAGCTTGGAATAGACTTCCAGAGGAAGTGGTGGAAGTTAAAATGATCACAGGCTTCAAGAATGTGTGGGATAGGCATAAGGGAATCCTAGCACCAAGACAAATGGGAAAATCTGAGGACTAAAAGGGGGCTGAGGTGCTGTTATAGACAGGATCAGCAGGGCAGACTAGATGTGCCAGCTGGTCCTTCTCCACCGACAACTTCTATGATTCTGTGTTCTATGATTCTGTGTTCTATGATTCTGTGTTATTGGAGCCTTGTTCGTGGACCTGGCCAAGGCCTTTAATCTTATTGATCACAAAATGCTTTGTCTAAGGTTAAATCCTCTGGACTTTTCACCTAATGATGTCTCCTGGGTTGAATATTATTTAATGGATCATTGTCAATTTGTGGGGGTCTCCTCTGTGTTTTCCAGGGTAAATAAAATTGCTAGGGGTGTACTGCAGGGATCAATTTTAGGGCCACTTGGGTTTACTCTGTTTGTTAATCCCCTAATCCCCCATAATTAAGAGTTACTTTATGCTGGTGACCTTATTTTTTTTTCTTTGGCTAAGGAATTTTCCAAGTTAGCTAAAAATCTGCAGACTGATTTTTTTTCCTTTCATAATTGGTTTTCTAAAAATTTTACTAATTTTAAACTCAAAGAAAACAAAATCTATGATTTTTGGTTCGCGTTTCATGCTAAACAATTGCCCTGCACTTGAGATTTATGACAATCAAAATAATTTAATTGAACTAGTATCCCAGTTTAAAATACTTGGGAGTTATTTTTAATCCCTTGCTTACCCATTCTGACTATATCAAGCTTGTTTGTCATAATATTAATCAAAAACGTGGAGCACCGTATAAGTTGAAAAGTTTTTTTTTTATTTGAATCCCACAGAGCAAATGCCATTGATTCTTTTCTACCTCATTTTGATGATGTATAAAGAGTTTTTCTTAATTTGGGTTCTAAGGAGGTACAAAGGCTTTATGTTGTTTACAAGAACATTTGCCATGTTGTTTTATTGGCTCCTTTATGTACTCATCACTGTTATTTATACTCACAGCTTGTTTGGTTTTCTCCAGTGTAATATACAGTATGTAATATTTTATGGTTGTTTAGTTTTTTAAAAATGTTTTTTTTTTATTTTACCCTTTCCCCACTCTGATCTTCTCTAAATCAGTGATATGTTACCTAGTTTGCATTCAGCCAGTGGGGTTGCTCTTAATGTAGTATCCTGTAAAATTAGAGCTGGTTTATATGCTTTTATTGCAGCAAACCCTCGATTCTGGAACAGCTTACCTGAATTTTTGCATGCTGATTGTTCTCTTCAAGTTTTTAAAAAGTTATTAAAATTGTATTTGTTTGATTTAAGTACTTGTTTAGGTTTTGTTTTCAACTTTATTTCTTTATTAAATATCTTAGAAAGTTACAATGCAAAAACAGGATATAATAAACAAGAAAAGATGTAATGCCACCCAAGAAATAACATCTAAACACTCCTATGCCACCAAAATAACATAAATCTGGAACATAGATTTACAATTAATAGACAATAAGAAATGGAAAACATACAGGTAAAGATTGAGGGGGAATCAGTTTTTTACAAATGATATACATGTACAGCAGCCATCTGTGCCAATGTATCTCAAAAGATGGATATCTACTATGTAACTTAACCATAATTTTCTCCATCTGATAACTACTACAAACTAGATAATATCACATCTCAATAGTTGGAATCTGTGGAGTTAACCAGTATTTAGTAATTGACTTACGAGTAGCCAAAAGTAAGATAAGCAAAAGTCTACGAGTATCAGAAGTATGAAAACCATGAGGAACATCCAATAGTAAAAATAATGTTGGGGTTAGTGTTAGAGTAGAGTCCCAGAGGTCTATAAGAACAGATTGAATCTGTTGAAAAAAAAGACTGTAAAAGGGGACAGATCCAGAGTATATGGGCCAGAGTCGCAGGGGAGTAGCCACAGCATCTCCAGCACTATGCTCCCAGATGTGGTAGATATGTAACCTGTCTCGCTGGAGTGATAAAATATTGGAGCAGCCCTTTCTGGGAGAATTCACACCAAAAGGGAGAGGCAGTAATTGTACAAGTGATTGATAAAATGAAATTCCAGTGGTGCGCATCAAGACTTACATTAAGATCTGTCTCCCAAGCTGAACGTACATGATTAATTGAGTAGGCTTGAAGAGCTTTAGCACATTATATAATTTAGCACATTATATAATTGAGAAATAAGATGTTTAGCTTGAATCTCTCCCAGAGGGGTGTGTGTGTCAATAGTAAAACTAAAATTGTGGGGGTGGGGGGCACCTCAGGAGGATTCCATCTGTAACTTGGTTTTAAGATAGTCCCGTACCTGCAAGTATCTAAAAAAGATGAATATGACAAATGATATTGGTTTAGCAGATCAGAGAAAACACAAACAACTGAGCCTTGCAAAAATTGGTACCAATAATTAAGACCAGAGAGGGACCATCTTTGAAAAGTTAGGTCTATACTTGCAGGAAGGAAATCAGAGGATCCAATAATGGAGAAAAATCTAAATTTAAATGATTAGAGTTTTGAATCCATTTAAACCAAACATGAAGCATATCTGCAGTGTAAGGGTCTGAAGTAGGATTTATTGTTGGTGGTCAGTTGAGATTTAAAAAGAAAAAGAGTGATCCCCTCCAGAAACTCTAAGGTTTTCCAATGGGCATGATAATTATTCATCAACCAATAGAACATTGTGCGAAGCTGTGCCATCTGATGATAAAGTGATAAGTTAGAAGAGCTAAACCTTCCTTATATTTAGGTAGTTGTAAAATGGTGTAGTGCACCCGAGATTTCTTTCCTTGCCAAATATATCTGCTAATAAGTTTTTTCCAGGTATGAAAACATGATAAGGGGGAGAAATAGGTAATGTTTGGGCTGAATAAAGAAAATGAGGAAGGATTATCATACAGATGCTCTCTATGTTCTGGATTAAAGATAATGGTAGATGAGACCATCGAGTGAGCTCCTTATGTAACATAGTAGTAAAGGGATCCATGACATCGGTTCGACAAAATTGTTGTCGAATGATGTTACAGCGACGACTTTATGTTGACCACAATCGCGGTCGGCATAAAGCCATTCTATGAAGACTTTGTTTTCTTCAGGGGGCTTTGTGCCCTGAACCCCCCATGTGGGGGGCTCTACCCCCCTGCACCCCCATAACTTAAATAATCGACTCCGAGTTGGAGTTGATTTGGGGATGGGGTGTAAGACTCCAAGAAAGCAGTGCCGGGGTCACGTGCCAACATTACAGCAAGCTGTCGCTGTAATGTAGGTTGCAGCAAAATTGTTGAACAGGTGTCAGCATACGGTAGTAAAGGTATCATAATTAAGGTTAAAAACTTGGTTTTCATTCTCTGCTAAAATTATTTCTAAGTATCATAATGAGAGGATACCCCCATTTAAAAGGGAATTGATGTAGGGTGATTTAAGTACTTGTAACGATAAATAAATGTTACTGTTGAATGATGTATATCTTTGTACTGCACAACTTGCCCAGGTCAAGCCTGTAAAAGGACTTTCAGTCCAGTGCTCTTACCCAATTAACAAATTTAAATAAATTAATAAAATAAAATAATAGAAATATATGGGAGAAGGGGAAATTGCTTAACCAGGAGAGGCACACTAAGCTGAAGCTTGTTTCCAGGTGCAACCTGAGAGCACAAGGAAGTTAAATGACTTGCTCAGGGTTACTCAGTATGCAAGAGGAGAGCTGCAGGATTCAAACCCAGGTCTCCAGGTATGCAGCTCAGAGCCTTAAACCACTGTGCTATATTGGGGAAGTGTCATCTCTGTTCCTGTTTATGTGCTTTATTGATTGGAAGGGGTCACTAGGGGAAGGGGAACTGTACTTTACATTAAAGAAAATCTATCTTTTCCAACATCCACTCCCATTCACTTCCTCAGGAATTCAAGTGCTTAGCAGTATCTGTAGCCATTTCTGGTAATGAAGTTATTAATATAATAGGGTGTTATAGACCACCCATGTGGCACTGAAATTATAAACCATTTATCCAAAGTGGCCAGCATTTATAATAAGGAAAACATAATCCTTGGGGACTTTAACTTTGATTGGCTCTCTACGAAATTGAATGACCTTAAGATGCTGTGCAATGAACTTGGCTTAACTCAGATTGTCTTGGAGACCACAAGACCCAAACCTCCATTTTGGACATTATCCTTACCTTCATACCTTCAACTCTCCAGCTCCCTGGGGTCCTTTCATAAAGGGCTACGAGAGCACCTGCTAGTAAGCAGCACTTGTTCCTCTATGTAAGCACTGTGCCCAACATGGCTGTCTCACACCTGAGCCTCCAGCCAACTATGATTACAATGGTATTTTACCACCCAAAGTTCCATGGTTAATGAGTTGCTAAGCTAGAATGTGTCTCTCTTTTTTCTCTCATCATGTTTGTCATCTTATACTTTAAATTTACTAATGAATTGTGTTGTATGATCCTCTGTACTATTGGCACTGTTCTTCCACTCTGTGACCTGTATGTGCATTTATCTATTCCAAATTACTGTACATGTAAGTAACTCTGAGTCACCCCTTAAAAAACTCCTTCTGGATCCAGTGGGCCTACCCGGATAATAAAATTGAAATAAATAAATAAATAAATAATAGGCCACAAAAAATCTCCCATACTGCTGTGTTTCATAACAAATGAAGTGATCATAAGGTAACTGTCAATAGAGAGACTTAATATGAGCAACAGAATATAGGCGAAGTCAGAATAGCGAATGTGAATTGTGTGATGTGTGCTTAATAGCTATGGCTATTAAGAGCACATCATAATTTGAACTGCTACATTCTGCAGTTACTTTGGAGGGTTAGTGTAGTTTTGGAGGGTTAGTGTAGGTTTAGTTTTCGGGCTGGATTTGAGCTGGCCATCTGGTATGCTGGCTAACGTCACTGCCTTTCAGGCAGGTGACCAGGATTTGGGACTGGCTGTGCTGCCAAAAATATTTTGTTTGTTATCTAGTATTTGTGTTTTATTTTTTTTTTTTTAGTCCCATACTCCGCCGTTCTGACTTTGTCCCCCCCTCACCAATAGGTTGTCCCCCAATTTTCTCCCCCTTCCACGATCTGTACCCCGATATAGGGTCCCCATCTGAGTTTGCTGCTCTCTCCCACTGACATGCCTCCCCCCCTCAGAGTTGAATGTTTTAAGATTGGGGGTAGGGAAGTATTGTTGTTTTTAGTGAGTGAATGGTAGCTGTTGTTATAAGTGCCGTTATGCTGGCACTCTTATCACATGGTACCAATCATAATGCTGTGGCCCTGTGTCAGAAGTATAAAGAAAGCTGCCACTAAGCCTATGCTTATATATAGAGGAAGCTTTTTGGACTTCTGTGAACTAATCATATACATGACTTAACAGTCATAATTTGACAAGTTTTATATGGCTTTCTCAGTGCACACAGCAGTTGAATTATTCAATCAGCAACTGCTCACTGTCATAAACAAACATGTACCCCTGGTAAGATAAAGAATAAAAAAAGAGGAGCAGTCCCTGGTTCAACCAAGAGTGAAAAGCAGCTCTGAAGAATGAAAACATACACTGGCTCAAAGCAAGGCTTTCCAAATTATTACAGGACTGGATAATGTTTGTGCAAAAGAGAAATCTGTGTACCAAACTTATTTTGGGTGGCCAAAGCAGGTTATTATTTACAACTTCTGGGATTAAGCAGCCATGAGTCTTCTAAATTCTGCAAGTCAGTAAAGGCTCAGGAAGGAGGGTCTGTACAGTCCACCCTGCCCAAACAACTCCTGTTGGATGGTAAAGCCATTTCAGATAAGCAGCGTACTGTGGAAGAATTAAATTCTCAGCCTCCTATGCAGGTCTGGCATTTGAAAAATCACCTGCTGTTTCTTTCTTATTACCAGACCTCGAGCAAACATTAACCAGCAATAGTAGCAGAGCCATTTTCTGATTCCAGAGTTTCACTTTTGGGCAGGTGGGAACACTTCTCCAGAATGTGGAATCTAAGAAGAGTGCAGGGGCTGATAATCTAGAGTTCTTTTTTCCAAAATTAGGATCTCCTGTTCTGATTGCCCCATAACTCATTTTATCTCTCATTAAGTAGTAATCAAATTCTATCACTGTAAAAAAAGTTCATATAATCCATCTGTTAATATCAGGAGAATGAAGCCACCCTGAATGACTAGTAACATCTTAGAGAAACTAGGCAGTGATGAGCTGTGGGATCACGTCACCTTATTCAATAGCATCTTACTAGATCTGTCAGGGTTTAGGGCCTTGTGTAGTACATTGGCTGCTCTAGTTAAGGTAACAAATGACTAGTTTACAGCCTTAGTTCAGAAACTCACCAATGCTGCCATATTTATAGACCTCATCAAAGCCTTTCACACAGTAGACCATCAGATATTGCAGCACAAGCTCTCTGATGTAGGTATCAGCCGCCCCGCATTGCCTTGGTTTAAAAATTACCTGAATGGAAGACAACAATCAATCAATCAAGCAATATTTTATTTCTAAAAAAGCACTCTTCCCATAGACCAAAGCGCTTGTACGTATCTAATAAAAACAGACTTAAAATAATCATATCTAAAAGCATGTTAAAAATACATATCAGCAGACTAATGCTTATCAAAACTCTGGAAAAGCAAGTTAGAATAGATGGGTTTTTATTGCGGATTTAAAACTCTCAATGGTCAGGTACTCTTGTACCTGACGAGGTTGAGAGTTCCACAATGTTGGAGCCACAAATGTAAATGCCCAAGCTCCTGAGGTCTTCAAACGAACCCTGAGAACCTCTAGCAATCCCTCAGCAGCCGAGTGGAGTGGGCTGAGGGGGCAGTAGGAATGAAGAAGATCTTGCAGATAATATGGACCCTGTTCATGTAGGGCATCATAGGTCAGAAAACCGACCTTGAAGGTGATCCGTCACTGAACTGGTAGCCAGTGCAGACCGCAGAGCACAGGCGTGACATGGTAGGATCTAGGAAAACCAGTTAACAGCTTGGCAGCTGCATTCTGCACCATTTGCAAGTGGCAGATATCAACCTCCAGTAGCTCTAGATACAGGGCATTGCAGTAGTCAAAGCAGGAGATCACAAAGGCGTGGACCAACATCAACAACAATAATTTAAACCAGAAGGTTTACCATCCTCCTGTTCTCCCTTATGCAAGGGAGTAACACAGGAATCTGTGCTGGGTCAGCTCCTTTTCATGATATATACAAACAACCTGGAGGTAAATATAAATATTAAACTGCACTGCTATGCTGATGACACCATTTTGTATGTAACAAGATCCAACCTAGCAGATGCACTAACTGACCTCCAGGCGGCTTTTGATACTCTTCAATACCTCACATCTTGCCAGACTAGATATATTGTATAATGCAGCACTTCATTTTATATCTAGTCAGCCCCACAGAACCCATCGCTGCACCCCCTACTTGACAGCTGGTTGGCCCTCTTTGGCAACTAGAAGGTTAAAAACCTTTACACATGGACACACAAAGCCCTTCAAAATGCCCTGCTTCAATATATCACTGTTTTTTTTCCAAAGATCCTCTCAACTGTACATTATGAGGAACAATAATTTAATATTATTAGCGACCACAAGGCACTTCGCCAAATATGGCAAAATGACTTTTAGCTGACTTGCCCCATGCTTTGGAACAAACTACAAGCCTCACTAAAATTAAGTACAGTGGTTAGCTGCAACTTGCTTAGAAGAATTATAGCAAATCATTGTAAAGATAAATGTACTTGTCTCTAGGATATTTTGTATTAGTATCTTCAAGGGTTGCATCCAGTTTCACTGACATCATGCACAGCTGCCTTCACGTCGTTGCTCCAAGCACAATTTATATAATGCAACGCTTTGTATAACTATGAAGTAAAGCACTGTGTCTGTACCTTACCTTCTGTTTTGTTATATTATCTATGCTTTGTAACATGTCATGCATTGACATGTACACCCTGCTTACTTGTTTTAATATTTCTGACATTTTGTACTGCTTACTGTCCTAACCATGACTTCCTTGCAAATCAGCATTGCTCAATAGAGCTTTTTTCCCTGGTAAAGCAAATAAGCACAAATACAAAACTCATTCTCTTGAGCTCTATGCTACCTAATGCATGGAAAGCTGTATCAGTAAAGCAGTAACAACTGCCATGTCCTGATATGGCTACATATGCTGCTGCTTACCACTGTAGTAAGTAGACTCACAAAGTAGCTGCACCATCAGACAAATTGTCTTGGCCTGTATTGGGCTTCATGATGGACAGCTGTGCCATTTGCAGAGCAGCTTGATCATCAAACATATTTCCCAGGACCTGTAGCATGCTTCACAAATTGCATTTATGGGCCACTCACAAAGCAGTTGGATCATCACACACATATTGTCCTGGGTTAGTAATGACTTCACAAATGGCCCCATGTACCATTTGTTAAGCAGCTAGGTCATTAAACACATTTCACCAGACTTGCAGCATGTTCTGTGGGTCACTCAGTTACACACATTGCACCGCATCTGTAGCATAGTTTCTGAATGGCCCTACAGATCACTTGCAAAGCAGCTGCATGGTCACACGTATTGCTCTTGGTCTGTAGCAGACATTGCAAATGGCATTATGGGCCACTCATGAAGCAGTTGAATTATCTCACATATATTGCCACAGACCTGTAGCTTGCTTAGCAAATGGCTCAATAGGCCAGTCACAAAACAGCTGCACTGCCACATACATTGATCCAGGCCTGTATTCTTCAGCCTTGTGTCTCACAGCATAAGAGTGCAGTGTTCATCATGAGATAAAACTGTGTTCCTCATACTATATTATTTATTTATTTATGATGCTAAAACATACTTATTAAACCTGGGTTGTTCTTTGCCATTCAGTTTGTTGGGGTTCACAGAGGTGGTGGATGGGGGTGGGTGGAGTTATGGTTCAAAAAACCCTAATATTGCATTTCCTTACTTTTTTTGCTTTAGTAATGAACACATATATATGTATTAACATAGGATTTTTTTTGCAATTAATTCTTTGTCATCTTGAGATATATAGCTATACACACTTGCTTTCCTGTGCAAAGCAAGTGCCTCAGACCTGCAGCATGCTATGTGAATGGCCCTGTAAATCACTTGCAATGAAGCCTTATCACACACACACACACACACACACACACACACACACACACACACACATTTCCACAGTTCTGAAACTTGCCTCACGAATGGCCCTCTGGGCCACTCATGAAGCATCTGCATTGTTGCACACATTGTCCCAGACCTGTAGGGAATATTCACAAATGGCACTGCAGGACAGCCCCAAAGCAGCTGGGTCATCATACACATTGTCCCAGACCTGTTGCAGGTTTTACAAATGGCACTGAGGGCCACTTCTGAAGCAGATGGGTCATCACACACATTGTACTGGATAGAGATTGGCAAAGTAAGCAAAATTCACTAGGCCAATTAATTCACGAGTGCAAACTGACCGTGAAATGTGGAATTTCGCAGGCAAAATTCCACACTTCATGACAAACACTTCTCAGTGTTTAATAGCCCACCCTTGCCAATCACCAGCCCCAATCTAAAAATAATGATTTAATAAATCCCTGGTGTCTAGTGGTCCCCTTCCCAATTTATTAAATCCCTGGGGCCTGATTCAGAAAGAGCCCTTAGATTGCAGCATATTTCTGGCAATCTAGGTCTGTGGCACACTCCCAGTGTTTCAGGGACCATGTGCCTGATTCTGGAACATTGGGGGTCCCTGCACCATAGCACTGAGGAATGCCACAATGGCAGACTAGCGCCAAACCTGAGGAGCACTTGCAGGACCTGCCACACAGATCCAACCCCCTCAAGATGCAAGCCAGAACTGTATGCCAGTAGGACACCTGGGGCTGTAGTGTCAAAGTGGATGCCATGGGATGTTAGGGGCACCTGGCAGAGGTGCTCTTGGCAGCACCGGTCACCAACTGTATATGCTGTGCTGTCTGAGAAAGGCACCCACACACCAGAACACCCCCCTCAGCATACCCACATGCCTCTACACCTCCATGGGACACCCCTGACCCATCTACCCCAGACCCCACATATGGAGCCACCCAGGCAGCTCCCAACCTCGATGGGCACTACTGCAAGGGGTTTAGACCACCTCCTGGCTGGTCTAATGTGACCCCCTTCCTATGGCCACAGCAGGGCTTTTAGATTCCCAAGAAAAGGGGATGTTGCAGCCCCACCATGGCACAAGCCCCTTTGTGACCTGGCATACCCTGGTTCTGGTCACAAGGGTGGTACAGGTCCCCTTTGCCACAGCAGCATCCCAGTCCAGCGCAGGCTGCACACCGGAATAGGGTTCATCTCAACTTCTGGTGGGTGCAAGGTGCAGTTTAAGTCAGTGTTTCTGGTGCAAGCACCTTGTGCCAGACATACCACTTCTGGAATTAGGACCCAGGTGTCTCATGGCCCATCCCCCCACTGATCATCAGTCCCGTCCCAAGGTAAAAAGAAATTAGTATTAATTAAATCTCTGGTATCTAGTGGACCTCCCACCCCCACATCCCATCAGGTGGTGCCCCCACCCAGTCCCCAAACCAGCACAGCCCTCCGTTCTCTACCACAGCTGGCCACCCAACTGAGCTGGAATGAATGAGTGCATGCTTGTACAAGGGGAATTTAAAGGTCTCTGTCATATCTTTCCTCTCCATCCTCTGTTCCAGGGTATACATACTGAGGTCTTTTAGTCACTCCTTATAGAGCTTTTGATGCAGAACCTGCACCATTTTAGTTGCCCTCCTATGGACTGCCTACACTCTTTCTATGTCCTTCCGGAGATGTGGGACCCGATTCCTGAAGCCTCCTGAATGGTGTAAGGAGCTTGCACCTCAGGGAATGATGCAAGGAGTGGTTTGCATCTGGAATTGACCCACGAACAATTCTCAAACACAGCCTGTGGCAACCGCAGGCTGCAAGCACCAAAGGGGCCTTGTGCCATCCTTGTGGCACAAAAAGGGGTGCAGCATGGTGCAAGGGGCTGCACGCCAGGGTATTGCAGCAACATTCCCTTTTCTGGAATTCATGAAAGTGTACAGTGCCATCAGCGCTTTTCTAAGGGTCCTTACACCACTTCTGATGCCCTCCTTGGGTTGGTGCTGCATGTATTTTTGTACTGTCACAATGTATGATAAGCTGCTAGAATAGCCTGGCTCCACAGCAGCATCCCATGTCAGGTGGGGTCTGTGTCTACCCATCACAAAGCCATGACTCATGATGCTAAATGGACAGTATGTATTGATGCATCAGATATGATATACTATATAGACAAATATGTTTACCCAGTGCTTCCTCAACAACTTTACAATGACCGACACTACAGTGACAACAGCGACAGGTTGCTGTAGTGTCAGTGAGAGACCCCAGGACTGCTTTCTGGGGATATTGCACCCCCTTCCTGAAAAAATCTGACTCAGGGTTGATTCCTAAAGTAGCGGGGGTGCAGGGGGCAGTGCACCCCACATTGGGGATTCAGGTCAAAACCCCCTGAGGAAAACACAGTTAGATGTGACTGCCTTTATACCAACTCCAAAAGTGGTTGACATAAAGGAGTCACTGTAATGTCAGTCGACAACGAAATTGTAGACCGACTGTCATAGATTTAACAAATATATAGATATACATTATGGGGTGTGGTTGCACCCCTATAGTTAGGGTTAAATCTACACTTCTATGTTAAACTGAAAATTGGGCACTTTAATAACTTTGAAACAGTTTAAGCAATTCATATGAAATTTGGCATGCACCATCAGGGATCAAAGATCTATTGATCTGGCAAGTTTCATTCTGGTCAGACGTGCAGTTGTGGAGTTACTGTGTGTCAACAAAACATGTAAATTACCATTTTTTGTCAAGTTCTTTGTCATCACATTGTGCAAAAGCTGTGTGGAATTTTAGTCTGACATTTTTAGGGTATATACAGGGTCTTGAGTCACAATGGTGCCTTTTAAAGGTTTGGTGAAAAAATATTAATCCCTTCAAAAGTTACTAAATGTCAAAGTTTCCCATTAGTTCACATGGGAAAAGTTAGATGTTCACCTCGAAAAAGGATTCTTTATCATAAATGCAGAATCCTACGCCAGAAATGTGAAGTCCTTTGCCACAAATGAGGAATCTTTGTGTGCTGCCATCTTGTTTTCAGTGAGCGGTGACAACAAACTTAAATTACAAAAAAAAAGGTAGAGGGCTTTAGGAAACAACAACAGTTGTGTTTGCCTAATTGGGCCTGTAGAATCCAAATTTGGGGTAGCTTTTTGATTACTTACTCAGAAATGTGCTTTTTTTAACAGCAGAAATCTATTTTCACAATCCACTGAAAATAAAACACCACAAAAAAGGATTCTTTTTTGCAATTTGTGAAAAAGGATTTTCTTTTATTGCAAAATGAGAGAAAGGATTTACAAACCCGGATCCTTTTTCACAATTTGCAAAAAAGGATTTTCTTTTTCCACAAATTGTGAAAAAGGAAGTGTGGAAAAGGATTCTTTTTCACAATTTGCAAAAAATAATTTTTATGTAGCTGTTTGTCACTTCCTAGCAAAGAATGTAATGGTAAAAGGCATTCTGCCACAGGAGGGAAGGGTGACTAGTGGCATCGCACAGGAATCAGTGCCGGGACCAGTCCTCTTCAACATATTTGTCAGCGACATTGCAGATGGATTGGAGGGAAAGGTGTGCCTGTTTGCAGATGACATGAATCTCTGTAACTGAGTGGACTCACAAGAGGGTGCTTCAGGGATGGAATTAGACATAAAGAAGTTAGAAGAATGGTCCAGAACTTTGCAGTTGAAGTTCAACACTAAGAAATGTAAGGTTATATACCTCGGAAAAAGAAACTCAGAAAAATATTACACTCTAAGGGGAGAACAATTAGCTGTTACCAACTTAGAAAGGGAGCTTGGGGTCATGATTTCCAATGACCTGAAGGTGGGGAGACAGTGTGAAAAAGTAGCACTAAAAGAAAGTTGTGGGGGGCATGGCTTAGCAACTAAGCAGAGCAGACGCTGATCAGCTTGGCTCCTGGGAGAAACTAAACTTTTTCAAATTCTAAACCTTACTTTGGACTTTTTCTCACTCTATTTTGGCTGAGCAGTTTATCTTTAACCTTACTGCAATTAAATATGGGCAAACAAAAGTGCTCCACGACATCTCAGGACTTTTTTAGACCAAAGGCCAGCCTGCAGTGGGATGCTAGGCTACCTCAACCAGCTGAAGAAGCTGCGGGGGGTGACTCACATGGACAAGGAGAGGTGACCTTACAAACACTAAATATGAATATAGCCCACTTAATACGAGCTGTCCAGGATATTGATAAAAAACTGAATGGCCTCACACCTCGGGTGGCTTCCCTCGAAACCGGAATGGATGGTGCTGAACAATTGATGCAACAGGCTGAGGGCTCAGCATGGAAAGCCACTGATGCCACGACTAAACTTATAAAAGAAAATGCAATGATGAAGCAATGATTAGAACATCTTGAGAATCAGGCTCGTGAAAGAAACATTTGAGTGATTGGGCTCCCAGAGGATGCAGAGGGTGAGGATCCCAGGGACTTTGCTGCTACTTTCCTTCCCAAGATGTTGGGGCTTTCGGAAGCAGACCATGCCATTTCTATTGAGAAGGCCTTTCAGATCTCGCTGCGCCGAGCGTGTGGTACGTCTTCAGCTCCTCGTACTTTTCTCATTGTATGCACCGGGGTGGGAGACCGTGACCATACGTTGTCTCTGGCATGAAGAATGCACCACCTGCGGTATGGTGAATCGGAAATATCAATGTTCCCAGACTTGTCCTATAACACCCGATTCTGCAGGAAGGCCTATGACTGGATCCTGAGCTCGTTAAAACAACTAAAAATACAACACCAACTATTAATGCCTGCTAAACTCAGGGTAGTATGGAATGGATGTACCTATCTTTTTAACGATCCCGCAGATACCGATAAACTGGTGCAGCTCATAGAGAAAGAAATGGCTGAGGGAGAGGACAAGGGTTCAGAGGGTACAGGCCCAGATTGAAATGTCTGTAAAGACACTATTAAAATAAGTCTCAGACAGTATGACTTTCCAGTGGCACTAAGAGATCATTTGGGTGATATATTTGATGAGTTTGAAATATTTCTACAACAGTACTGCTCATTAAAAGTACATATAGGATTGGTTTAATGTTTTTCAAATGCTAACTGAGCAATGTTAAGGGTGGGGACTCATTTTATTTTGCCAAAATGCTAATGGATTAGAGCATGCTGGCTCTTTTATGGCCTGCTGTCTTTCAGTGGTAGAAAGCATTATGTTTATTGTTGGCTGTTTAGGCCTTTCATACCCTTGTTAGTGAGGTTGAGATAATTGTTTTGTAATCAATGTTTTCTCCTGGGTAATTGTAATGCCTCAGTACTGGATACTGGTGACTACTGGGGATGACGGGTTATAGTTCCCAAATGGAAAACAGGAATGTATATATAAAGATCTGTTGTTGACTCAGCCCTACCTTCACTCTGCGTTGTATGCCTTAGGTAATAATATGCATATAATTATATTTTCTCTGGGTAATTCCCCCTATATTGTAACACCGGGGAAGGGGAATCTGTTATCCTGTGTCAAATATATGTAATGGCTCACACTTCTTACTGTACCACCTTCCAGGATGAATGCTTGTAAGCTTTATTTTTTATAAACTAATAAATGATACAAACAAAAAAAAGCAATTTGCATGCTTAGATGTATAAAGTAGGCAGGGGTATCTTAAGCAGAAAATGCAAAGTGATAATCCCACTGTACTGAACCTTGGAGAGGCCTCATCTGGAGTACTGTGTCCAGTTCTGGAGTCTTCGCCTAAAAAAGGATATAGACCAGTTAGAGACAGTGCAAAGAAGAGCCATAAGTATGGCAAGCTGTTAGGGACATAATTCAGAATCTCTGGCTGTATAGTAAAACACACACTATATGGTGAAATACATACATCATATAGTGAAATATATACATTATATAGTGAGATACATACACAATGTAGTGAACCACATACAGTATCTACTGAAATATATACATCGTATAGTGAAATACATATACTGTATACTGAAATACATATATTATATAGTGAAACACATACACTATATAGTGAACTGCTTACATTGCATAGTGAAATACATACACTATCTACTGAAATCCACATACTGAGAACTGAAAATCCACATACACTATATACTGAAACAAATGTACTATGTACTGAAACATATACACTACCTATTGAGATACATACACTGCAGACTGAAACATCCACATAAACTATCTACTGAAACAAATACTCTATACATTGTAACATACATACACTATATTGAAAAAACTGCATACACTACATACTGAAACAAATACACTATATATTAAAATGCATACACTACACACTGAAAAAGCATGTACACTATATATTGAAACAATACACTATATATTGAAACATCTACACTTTATATTGAAATGCATACACTATCCATTGAAATAAATACACTATGCACTGAAAAATCTGCATACACTATATATTGAAACAAATACACTGTATATTGAAATAAATACACTATCTATTGAAATGCATATACTACACACTGAAAAAAGCACATACACTATATACTGAAACACATACACTATATATTGAAACATCTTCACTTTATATTGAAATACATACACTATCTGTTGAAATAAATACACTATGCACTGAAAAATCTGCATACACTATATACTGAAATAAATACACTACATGGTGAAACACATACACTATGTATTGAAACACATGCACTGTAGACTGAAAAATTCACATACTCTATATACTGAAACAAATAAACTATATACTGAAATGGACTATGTTCTGAAACTACCCATCCCTTTGCCCCTCCCCCATGAATGTCCTAGAGTTGAACTCATTGCCTGCTGCATTCAGTTAGCTGCTAGCTTGATGAGAGGATGTCTGAAACTGCAGAGCTGAGGTAAACAAAACAGGGCTATCTCTTATTCTACTTCTTTATGGGGGTTTTCCTTTTGTTTTGCTTGCACACCTTTAGTCAAATTTCAGACCATTGTGACGTGACAAGAAACTTTTAAAACTAATTTAAATGCTGTAGTTTATTCTTTTAAATAAGTGCTGCCTTCATTTACTGTCAAACACATTTGTATAGGAAGCTAATACAGGATATTCCTAACATACCTGTATACATAGGGGAGCTGGATGCATTTTTCCAAGTTAAAGTGTTGATTTGTTTTATGTGTAATTAATTACTGTGTAAGTCCAGCAACTTATCTGAGTTGAATGCTTGGGAAGCCCTTCAGGAGCTGTGGAAGTGTAAGCCAAAATCATTGCTGGTTTGTACTCTATGGGCTATGTTTTGATTAAGTTTGTATTTTAATGTTTTGTTTAATAAACGTTTCTTGGTTAAGAAACAAAAATATATATTTTTTGCTGCAATCCCTCAGTATTTAATTCTCATCAGGAGTTTAGCTGGCATATGCATATAATTTGCATTGTTTTACTGAATAACTTTACTGTGAATCCTCACTGGAGGCATGCACAGTCTGTTTTGAGGTTTGAGCTTCTCAAACTGTGTTGTATTTTTTTTTTTTCCCATAGAGATTTTTATCTCCTTAGTCACCCTGCTACCCCTTTGCCCACTGACATCTCCAGCCCAATCACTTACCATCCACAGGACATATTTGCTCTGAGACCCCCCCCCCCCACTCACATCCCCTGTGTTGGGGCCAGGAGGGGGAGGCCATTGACAAAGAGACACATATTCCGATATGAGCAGAGCCTGGTTAGCAGTGCAAAATCTGCAGCAGTTGTTGGATCATTTTGCCATTAGGGGGTTTCTACCTTTTGTTTCATCCCCTGGGCAGCCAAGCATGGAATTATGCAATTGCGTATAAAGACACATGCTTGCTTTGTGCCTGCCTGAGCCCTCCCGCTTATGCAACTCCACTGCCCTGCCAACCCTCCTCAGCTAGGTGGATGTTGAAGAGCGGGGTGGTCAGACTTCCCCTCACTGACAGGACAGCATTCCCTGAGGTGCTCAATCATATCTCCCGTTCTCCCCCCCCCAGCTAACCCCTGTGCAACTCAGGTCCACCCCCAAAACTGGGCCACTGGCATGGGAGGCAGTGCAATCACCACCAAGCTGCTAGGCCAGCCCACCAGACTGTGTTTTTATAACTAAATAAAGACAGCATATTGGTAAAAATAGAAAACAAACTGTATTTTAACTAGTCTGTTATAAACATTTTAAGTCACATCACAATGTTTTGAAAACGGATAAAGGTTTTGCAAGCAAAATACGATAAAACAATACATAAAGAGATAGATAAGATAAACCTTTTATGTTTACCTTCTGCATCTTAGGAGGCATCGGCCAGGATTTTTAGTCAATTAGGGCCCCATTTTCAGAAGGTTAGTGTGCAGAGCTAAACATTACACTGTGGGAACAGCATGGTTGGATCGGTGTCATATTCAGCATCACTTGATGCTACCCTGATCATGTGCATGTACATATGTTCTACTACAGCCATGTAAATGAGTAATCCTCTCCTGCATACAGAGCACAGTGCTCTATAAAAGGTTTCCTTAGTGACCATAAGTACCTCCCTCTACATTTTATACTCAGCCTCTAGGCTTCTAGTACCTAGACGCTTGATTTTCCACTTTTTGGCTTTGAACCTGAACTGCCATGTCCCATAGCACTCCTTAAGTTTTCTAATGTCCCCACTCATTCTCTCCATCTGCACCTATCAATGCTATTACAGATTGTGGTGTCATCTGCAAAAAGGCATATCTCCCCTTCCAGTTCTTCTGTTATGCCACTTATAAAGACACGGAAGAGGATGTGGCCCATTACTGAGCCCTCCGGCACCCTACTGGTCACTCTCTCCTCACTGGAGGGAGTGCCATTTACCACCACCTTCTGTGGCTGTGCGCTATCTCAGGTGCAGCACTTAGGAGTGCACAACACTAATCTAACAAGCATTTGTCAATGAGGAACGTTCCCTTGCAGGTATTTGCAGTGGTGTTTGGCATGTATGGTGCTTTACCCTAATACCCTGTGCGATTGCTGGTATTTGCACAATAAATTGTCAGCATGATCTTTTTGTTACCCCCATTGTGCGCTACATAGGCGGAAACACGTTTTGGGCAGGATGTGAAAAATGACAGCTGTACTGCTCATAAGGAAGTGTGGTAAAATGCCAATGTTGAAAATCTGGAGTGGAAATATTGAAAATTCGCAAACCTACAAGCGTGCATGGGGACAGTGCAACACACGCTCGCAAAACAGTCATTTTTAGGAATTTTTTCACCAAATTTTCAACATTGCCATTTTAAAACCTGTGCTAATGAACAGGGTCACTGTAATTTTATTACTGTGTCCCATACATTGATTTCGGACACCGACTGCGCCATTGTGCACTACAAGGGGGGGAAGACGTTTTGGGCAGGAGGTGAAAAATGACAGCTGCAGTGCTCATAAGGAGGTGTGGTAAAATGGAAATGTTGAAAATCTGGAGTGAAAATATTGGAAATTCGCAAACTTACGAGTGTGCTTAGGAACTGCACAATGCACGCTCGTAAAACAGTTATTTGTAGGAATTTTTTCACCAAATTTTCAACACAGCCATTTTAAGATCTCTGCTCATGAACAGTGACACTGTGATTTTCTTAATGTGTCTCATACACTGAGTTCGCATACCGACTGTGCCATTGTGCGCTACATGGGCGGAAACACATTTTGGGCAAGATGTGAAAAATGACAGCTGCAGTGCTCATAAGGAGGTGTGGTAAAATGGAAATGTTCAAAATCTGGAGTGAAAATATTGAAAATTCACAAACTTATGAGCGTGCGTAGGAACTGCGCAACGCAGACTCATGAAACAGTCATTTTTAGGAATTTTTTCACCAAATTTTCAGCACAGCCATTTTAAGACCTCTGCTCATGATCAGTGTCACTGTGATTTTCTTAATGTGTCCCATACATTGAGTTCGCGCACCAACTGCGCCATTGTGCGTTACATGGGCAGAAACACATTTTGGGCAGGATGTGAAAAATGACAGCTATACTGCTCATGAGGAGGTGTGGTAAAATGGCAATGTTGAAAATCTGGAGTGCAAATATTGAAAATTCGCAAACGTACAAGCGTGCGTAGGAACTGCGCAACGCACGCTCGTAAAACAGTCATTTTTAGGAATTTTTTCACCAAATTTTCAACATAGCCATTTTAAGACCTCTGCTCATGAACAGTGTCACTGTGATTTTCTTAATGTGTTCCATACATTGATTTCACACACTGACTGCGCCATTGTGCGCTACATGGGCGGAAACACATTTTGGGTGAGATGTGAAAAATAACAGCTGTATAACTCATAAGAAGGTTTGATAAAATGGCAATGTTAAAAATCTGGAGTGAAAATATTGAAAATTCACGAACTTACGAGCCTGTGTAGGAACTGCGTAACGCACGCTCGTAAAACAGTCATTTTTTGGAATCTTTGCACCAAATTCTCAACATGGGGTTTTTGGGACCCCATCTCATGAATGACATCACTGTCATGGTGTTATTTGAGGCTGAAGGGTGATTTCGTGCAGTGACTGCGCGGTGCCTACAGAAATCACCCTTGGGCCCGAAAAACGCCATGACAGTGACACTATTCGAGAAGGGTCCCAAAAACCCCATGTTGAAAATTTAGTGAAAATTCAAAAATGACAGATATGTGTAATAAAGTTGAAACCCCTTTGTAGCCCATTATACAGCTTACCAGCATTTCCTGAGTTACATGATCGGTTTGAAGAGTGCAGGCGTGTTCCCGGTCCACCAAGAGATCGTTGCGCAGTCCGGAGGTAAGTATGGGGTGGGGTGTGGGGGGCTGGTTGCGCCAGTGGGTGGGTGCGGGTTGTGGGGGGGTTGGGAGGCGCATTGCGGGACGTTTTATTTTAGGGAAAAAAAAACAAGATGACGAGGGCGTTTGCCACACTGGGGTGGGCTCCCAGTGTGTGGCAGAAGATGAGGGGGGGCCGAGGAGCCAGCGGGGGATTGGGCACCCCGTCGGCAAACTCGGGGGCGAGGCCGGCGAGGGATTGGGCACCGCCGTCGGCAAAACAAGTGGTTTGCAGCGGCAGGATGGCTTAGGGGCCGTGGAGCAGATGGAGTTGGGCACCTCCGTCGGCCAAAACAAACAACATTTGCCATGCTGGGGTGGGCTCCCAGCATGGCAAGAAATCTTTGGGGGCCAGCGTGATGCGGGGGCGCGTGACAGAGACGGCGGGCGCGCTCAGTGCTTGTGGTGTTTTCCTTTGAAGCAGAGACACATGTACTGAGCTCCTACACCAGTTGGTGCAGGACCGCCACACCTGCTCAAGGGAGCAGTGCATTAGGTGGGAGGCACACCTCCAAGTGTGCTACTCTCCCAAAGCGTTCCTTAGCATCGTGGCATAGCGAGACGTAAAATGGGACCAACTACCACTGTAACAGGACTAGCACTGCATTGTGATAAAGCATGGTTGATACTATTTTAAAAAGCATTCTTCTGTGCAGTGCTCACCTGTTAATGTGGCACTATTTTTTTTTTGCACAGGATAACTAATTGCAACCACGTGCTCATACAACTGGGGGTTACTCTAAAGCATATAACGTGTACAGGTATATTAAATTCATTCTTGAAGTGTTAACACACTGCGTGATTAGTGCTAGTTAATGATTCTGGGAATCATGTTTTAACTGCACACACGGAGCCTGCCATCAACCCCCCCACACACATACACACAAAGTCAGTTCTGGACACAATAAAAAAACAAGCATTTGTCAATGCTGAATGTTGATTGCGTTGGTCCATTGAGCTCGCTCACTGGCCCGCTGTCACTCGCTTGTTCTGTTTCTCCTGGTGCTGCAGGCTGCTGTTTTGTACTGAGCTCCTTCCTGCGTTGGCACCCTTTTCTGTCCACAAAGAAATCTGCAGATGGCCTGACAGAGCTCCGCTGAGATGGGTCACTCCCCCCTCTGACTCCCTCATTCTGTTTCTCCTTCCGCTACAGGCTGGCCTTTTGTACTGGGCTTCTGTGTGCATTGCTGCCTTTTTCTGCCCACAAAGAAATCTGCAGCAGTCACGACACAGCTCCATTCAGCTTGCTCTCATTCCCCCTCTCTCAATCGCTCATTCCGTTCTGCTAAGCGCTGCAGGCACCTTGCTTTGTACTGGGCTCCTGCCTGTGTTGCCACTTTGACTTTCATGCCCACGAAATGTGCAGCAGTCACTAGGCTCCATTGAACTGCCTCCCCCTCTCTCACTCGCTCATTCTGGTTTCCCACCACTCCAGGCTGCCCTTTTGTACTGGGTCCCAGCGTACATTGCTGTCTTTTCTGTCCACAAGCAAATCTGCAGCAGTCCCAACAAGCTCCGTTGTGCTCCTCCCTCCCTCTCCCTCACTCACTCCTCATTCTGTGTCTCCTGCACGCTGCGGCTGCCCTTTTAGTACTTTGGCTCCTGCCTGCATTGGCGGCTTGTTCTGGCCAGAAAGAAATCTGAAGCAGTCCGACACAGCTTCATTGAGTAAGCTCACTCCCCTCCCTCGCTCCTCATTTCATTTCTCCCAGTGCTCCAAGCTGGCCTTTTGTACTAGGCCCCCTGCCTGCGTTGCCATTTATGCCCACAAAAGAGTCATAGCGGTCAAATACAAGCTCTGTTGAGGCTCGCTCACTACAGCTCTGTCCTCCTCATTCTGTTTCTCTTGGTGCTGCAGGCTGCGCTTGTGTCAGGGCTCCTGGCTGCATTGGCACCTTTGTCTGTCCGCAAAGAAATCTGCAGCTGTCCGACAGAGCTCTGTTAAGGTTGCTCAGTCTCCCTCTCTCACACGCTCATTCTGTTTGTCCTGGCGCTGCAAGCAGCCCTTTTGTACAGTGCTCCTGCCTGCATTGGTGCCTTTTTCTGCCCACAAAGAAATCCACAGCAGTCCTGCTTGAGCTCTGTTGAGTTCCTCAGTCCCCCGTCTAACTCACTCATACTGTTTCTCCCACCGCTGCAGGCTGGCCTTCTACTGGGCCCCTGCTTTGACACCTTTTCCCCACAAAGAAATCTGCAGCAGTCCTGACAACGCTCGGAGGTTCACTCACTCACCCTCCCTCACTTGCCCTCTCATTCTGTTTCTCCCAGTGCTGCACAGGCTGCCCTTTTGTGCACTAGGCTCTTGTGTAGGGCCTTTCTGCCCACAAACAAATCTGCTTGCAGTCTCCAACAGGCTCAGTTTGGCTCAGTCCTCCCCTCACACTTGTTCGATCTTAATCTGTCCCAAACACTGATTTCCCACAGTGACCGTGCTATTCTCCGGCAGGAGTGCAAAAACATATTTAGACCAGATGTGAAAAATGACAGTTGTACTCTTCATAAGGAGGTGTGAAAAAAGTGCCACTGTTGAAAATGTGCTGTGAAAATATTACAAATGTGCAAAGTTACAAGGGTGCGTGGAAACAGTTCAACGCACACTTGTAACACAGTCATGTTATGGAGTTTCGTCACCAAATTTTCACCATAGGACTTTTAGGACCTCTGCTCATGAACAGTGCCACTCTCATTTTCTTAATCTGACTCGAACACTGATTTTCCATAGCGACCGCATTATTGTGTGCGGCAACTGTGAAACCACATTTCAGTCAGGATGTGAAAAATGACAGCTGTACTGCTCATAAGGAGGTGTGAAAAAATGCCACTGTTGAAAATCTGGCATGACAATATTACAAATCTGTGAAGTTACAAGGGTGTGTGGAAAGTGTGCAACACACATTTGTAATACAGTCATTTGCTGGGCTATCATCACCATATTTTCAACATAGGCATTTTAGGACCTCTGCTCATGAACAGTATCACTGTCATTTTCGTAATCTGTCCCGGACAATGATTTCCCACAGCGACTGCTCTATTCTGCACCGGAAGTGCGAAAACACATTTCGGCCAGGATGGGAAAAATGACGGATGCACTGTTCATAAGTAGGTGTGGGAAAATGGCAATGTTGAAAATCTGGAGTGAAAATATAAATTCACGAGAAGTTACGAGCATGTGTGCAAAGTGCGCAACACACACCCGTAACACAGTCATTTATAGAGTATCATTGCAGTTTTCAACACAGCCATTTCAGGACCTCTACTCATAAAAGTGTCACTGTCATTTTCTTAATCTGTCCGAACACTGATTTCCCAGCAACGCTCTATTCTGCGCCAAGTGTGAAAACACATTTCCGCCAGGATGTGAACAATGACAGCTGTACTGTTCACAAGAAATTGACGAAAAAATGGCAATGTTGAAAATCTGGGCATTAAGTAAAAAATATTGCAAATTCATGGAAATTCCTGACGTGGGTATTCACTGCGCGGCGCTGCGCTCGTAAAACAATCACTTTTGCATTTTCCACCAAATTTTGCAACATGGGCTTTTGAGACCCACCTCTTGAACACTGGCACTGTCATTTCGTTAATCGGCCCTGAAAGATGATTCCGGCGCGGTGACCGCGAAATCTCGCCGGGCCGATTAATGCAATGACAGTTCAAAAATTCATGAAGAGGGTCCCAAAAACCCTATGTTGAAATTTGGTGTAAAAAGTCCCAAAAATACCCTAGATATGTACTAAAGTTGAAAAAACACTATTTATTACGTTATACAGCTTATCAGCATTTCCTCAGTTCATGGTCAGATTTGAAGAGTGCAGACGTGTTCCCTGTCCACTGAAGATTGTTGTGCCAAGCTCCGGAGGTAAGTATGGCATGATGGGGGGTGTGTGGGGAGGCAGGGTGTGCAGTGGGTTGGTGCGGGTTGCAGGTGGGGGCCAGGGACACTACGAGAAACTGTTTCCTTTTTTGCAGGTAAAAAAAATAAAAATACTGCGGGACCGTTTTCCCTTTACTGGGGGCATGTGTGCGCTGGAATGGGCCAAGCGTGCCACTAATGGCTTTCTTTTGGGGAGCAGCAGTAGTCGGCGAGTTGGGCACTCCATCGGCAGGAATAAAAGCGGGGAGGATGTTACAGAATGCCCGGCCAGGGTGGGCTCACCCATGGCACTCAGAAACAATGGGGGCACCAAGGCCGACAGGGTTTGGGGACCCGTTGAACTCAACACGGTGAGGGTTATATTGTTTTGTGAACACGGTGGCAACCTGCCACCGTGTTATAAACAACTATCAAATTTACATCCACCCTGCAATGACGGGTCACTCCCTCCATTGCAGCAGATAGCTATTATACACAATGGCGAGGCGGCCCCTGATTGCAGGCCGAAATTGTCAACATAAAAATGGTACATCTTGTCTACCCCATTTCCCATATTAAACCTAAGAACCTACTGTTCATGCAGGGTAATAGCCTTCACTATCCACTCCCTTATTCCCCTCCCTACTACTATCAGCCTGAGTAACCATTATACCCTTCACTTTGTCACAGCCATTCTTGAAACCATTTATGGTTTTGGTGCCTGCCATCTCAGTTGGCAAACTCTTCAACATTTCCACCACCATTTCTGTAAAATAAAACTTTCCAATATCCCTCTTGAACCTCCCTCCCATCAGTCTCTACTTGTGCCCCCATAACCTTGAACTGTTACTCATGCTAAGTAGTTCTCCATTCACTTTGTTTATTCCTTACAGGAACGTGAAGGTCTCTATCATATCATTCCTCTCTTGCCTGGTCTCCGAGTGAAGACATGTTCAGTGCCTTGAGCAGATCACTCATACGATCTGTTCTGTCAGCTCTGAATCATCCTGATCACCCTTGACCATATCTTTTCTGAGGGAGGTCTTCAGAAGTTCAGAACTCTGAACAGTATACCCAGTGCAGCCTCACCAACAATCAATAAAGAGGCAGTAAACCCTTTCTCTTCTACTATCAAGACCCCTTCTAGCATATCCTGAGTATCCTATTTGCCTGACTAGATGCCTCACTATGCTAAGCTTGATTGTTTAAGGAGTCACTAATGACAAATACTAGGTCCTTTTTCTCCAGCTGTAGTGCTCAGCTCTACCCTCCTCTCAATACTCTGTCCTGGGGTTCTTGTCCCCTAAGTGAATCACCTTGCACTTTTGGCATTGAATTTCAACTGCCAAACATACGAGCCACCTCCTAATCTTTGCATGTCAGTCTGCAGTTTCCTACTTCCCCATCATTATCTCACCCTCCATGAGCTTGGTGTCATCTTCAAAGAGACACAGCCCCAGATTCATTCTCAAACGTTGTTAATGAGCATATTGAAGAGAACAAGAGTCAGGATGGATCCCTGTGGCATTCCACTCTTGACTTCCCTCTTTTCTGATTGGACACCATAATCACAACCCTCTGGTGCCTCTCATTCAACTAAAGCCCACTCACCCCCACCAAAACACTGCTTATATTTTCCTTCAAATCCCTGGACCTCACCCCCTTGCGCCGTGACCTACGTCACTCTGATTGGTACCCTATCTCATTGGTCTGCTCCACTGATTCCATGCTAACATATTTCAGAACAAAATTACTCTAACTATATATTTATTTTAGTTGTTTAACCAGGAGTAGCACACTAAGCTGAAAGCTTTATTGCAGGAGTGACCTGGGAGCACAGGGAAGTTAAGTGACTTGCTCAGAGTCACACAGTATGCAAGTGGAAGCTGTGGGATTCAAACCCAGGTCTGGTCTGCTGGATGTCACCAGATTTGCAGCTCAGAGCCTTAAACCACTGCACTATACTGCCTCCCCTTTATGGGACTGCCATGCCCTCCCAGAGCAGGACATGAGAAAAGGTACACCACCTCCCCTATATCATGGCTGACCTCATAGCTTACTTGCAAGTGCATGATTTGGCCTGGTCAAAAAATAAATGTAACCCATCCCCCATGGCTTCCAGAGATATTATCATCTCCGCAGCACCTGAACCATGGCAATAAGCTTGCCAAAGGTGAGAATTTTACATCTAACTTCCAGTACCAACATTGGTTACCTGTCTAAATTTTGATAGGCTGCCACAATCTCTTCTCCCCTCACTCCTTTGCCTGTCCTCAGAGTCAGTGACACCCCTGTCTCTAACCTCTCCTTCATCACCACAAGATGCCAATTCCTTTTCATCCACCTGCTTGCCTCCTCTCTCCTCTCCTCCCTCTACACCCTCCACCTCCTCTCCCACCCCTGCCAGCCACCACACATGATTGTGATCACCTTCATTCACTATTGTTTTTCTCTCCAGTAACTCATCCTTTATCCCGACACACTTCCCATGTAATCCTTCAAGGTAGGAGCCCAGATGGCGGGATAGCAAACTCCTCCATCCTGACTGTTTCTGCAATCTCCTCCCCATTGGATGACCTCCTAACCTCTCTTTCTGGTGTTCCTCCATCCCTGCTGACTGGAAGGCTGCCTGTTACTCCTCCTCCTCCAAAGATGGAGACCCATCAAGTCAGAACAGCTACGGCTCATTTCTCTCCTCCTCAAATTACAGGAACAAATTATCTTGTTACAGCTCTCTCTCTTTCTGGACTCCTCTTCCTTTTCACCCAATACAAGTCTGACTTCTGCAAAATTCATCCACATCTGCTCAGCTCACCAAATCCATCCATAATGGTATGGATCACTATTCACTTCTACTATCTCTTCATCGATCTAGCCAAATTCAGCCTGTCTACCACCCAATTGCTGCGAAACTCAGGCTGCAGGCCTCTCTGACTTAGCTATCAGCTGTTTCACTCACCACCATAGGGGTGGGTCCCAAGCAGTCAAAAGTGGTGACCTCCTCTCTCCTTTCTGCCTGTATCCACTTGGGTCCCACAGGATCTGTGTTAAACCACTACTTTCTCCATTTTTCATTGTAGTCTCCCTCCTGTGTGTATCCATCCATTCATGTCCATGGATGACCTGCGGTCCTCTTCTGTGACTAGACTCCAGCTGGACTTTGATCAAGTTCAGCCCTGACCAACACAAATCAGCTTTTCCATAAGTACAAGAAGGCTGTCTCCATGTCCTTTGGCACAAGGCACCGAACTCTCTAGGCTCCCTCCTTCCTACTTTCCATACCTGGATGGCTCCCCTGGAGGATGTCACCACCTTTAGATATCTTGGTATCTGGTAGACCAGCACCTAAATGTTTCTGAACAGAGTGGATGCTATAGTCAAAAGCTGCACCATAATTTGGTGCACTTTACAGGAGACTGTGACTGTATCCATCTCCAGCACACATGCTATTATCAGAGAATGATCCTCAAATCTCTGACTGGTGAGTTGGTCTACAGCGTAGCCCCTTCACTACCCTTGCAGACTGGACACACTCTTCAAATATTTCTGCCATTACACTCTCGATTATCCTTCTTGGACTCACCATTGTTCTATATAAATCTCTCTCCCTTTTCTTTTCTTGTGGACAGACACCATGCCCACTGTGCCAACGTCATTTAAGTAGTTTGTTCCCTACCCTCCTATCTCTCCACTGCCTGTTATAGCCATGCCATCACAAGCTGAAATATTAGAACCTAGCTGTCCATCAGTTTCCACAACCATTGGCAAAGTCACGTTCAGCCACACTGCCTAAAATCTGGAACTCCCTTGCCCCAGCCATTCTCAATCTCCTCCATGGATTCTTTCAAACCACTTCAGTGGTCTATCTCCCTCCTACTCTCTAGTTTCCTCTTGCTCTCCTATTACTTGTTTCAGTTTAGGTACAGCTAAAGTTGCCACCTATGCTTCCACTCTAGGCATTATGCACAAATGTTTATAGTTAATGTTGAGTAAAGCCTCCCAGCCCTTTAGCTTATCAGTTGTGCAGATAGAGTGCCCCTCTAACAGCGAACTCCATCAAATACCTTGGGGAGACACATGACTAGTTGGACCTAAGGAGTCATATCCTAAATGTCTGAGGGAACTGTGAACTGTAAATTGGGTCTGGCCTATAGGGCAAAAAAATAACCTGACTCCTGCTGCTCATCTGGCACTTGCTAGAGGTGTACTACTTCCCTCCCTTAGCTATGGTCTCCACCAATTTGCCTGTACCTCAAAGCTCTTCTTACTCAATGGCACATAACATTAATAACATCTGTCGCTTTGCACTGGCTGCCCCATCTCACCCCATTAGCAGGCTTTATGATAAACTAGGTTGGCTTTCCTGACCAATCACCTGAATTTTGGGCTGGGGATGCCTCGTCAGAGCAAAATTATCAGAACCGGCACCCCCCAGGAGCTGGCACAGCGTCTGTCACCTCCTGACCACTCCTCTTATCCTCAGGTCCCAGGGTCCTGGGATGCTAAAAATACCCCTCACCCGAACCCTTATGGGGGACAGGGACTTTGTTGCAGATGCTCCTAGGCTCTGGAACTCCTTTCCTGATAATATTCGTTCCGCCTCCTCCCATCAGTGCTTCCGGAAGTCCCTGTGGGGGCATCTGAAGCTAGCCTCAACATCACGAATGTCCCAAGCCTCCTAGCCTAGTGTACTTGGAGCCCAGCTGTTCTGAGACCTGCCAATGATCTTTGGGATTTACTCGTGATCAATTGTAGCCCCTAGGCATCTGACTGCTATGTATGCTCTAGACTATATATTGTTGATTATATGTACTTTATCAATTTCTGTCATGCAGTTCACTCCATGCCTTACCGTTTTGTGACTCAATGCATTTGTTACTCTATGTATGGTAGAGTCACAGGTAGGTCACAATATACTACTGTGTGCTCAAATTATTTATTTATTGAAAAGTTTCACCAGGGAAGGTACACTGAACAACAAGTTGCTAGATCTCCCGGTATGACCTGCTGGAGGAGGGTGGTGGGAGTTACATAGTAACAATGAGTACACACAAAATATGCAATATCATACAAAAACATAGGTTACAGCAGATTACATTAGCATGAAAAGCAAATAATTACAAGGGTAGAAAGTGAAAACCAGTCACAGTGAGCTTATGGTGAGACAGAGAAGGCGTAATGTAATAGCAAGTGTGAACCAATGGCCTGCACTATGCAGACTAAGAATAGCACAGGGTGGCAAGTGTGGTCAGCAGGGGCATCAAGTAGGATGGGACGAAAGGGGAGGCAGGGTGGTGCAATTACAGAGAGAATTATGAAGAACTTGATTTAATAGGCAGGCAAGGAAGAGGATCAGATATGGTGAGAGCATTCCACATTTTGGGAGGCGATAGGGTGGGAGGCCTGTCTGACTAGCGGTGGATCTCCAAGACAGACAGAGTTCTATGGTCATGGGCTCTTAGAGTTGAGAGGGAGTGGGTGGGGGAGATTAGGGGAATTTAGGTAGGGAGGGAGTGTGCCAAGCCAGTACTTAGAGATGAGTTGCACAATGATGCAGTCGCCTATTTGTTAGGGATGGGAGGCTAAAGCTCAGTACAAGTGGCAGCTGGGTGAGTGAGTGCATCCAGAGCAAACTGACAGAATGAGTTGAAAAGAGTATCCAGGTTGGTTGAGGGAGGTCAGAACCAGAGCAATAAACAAAACATCGCAATATACGAAAACTGGAAGGATCAGTTTTGGATTAGTTAAGCGTCTTGCCTGTGGTGGGGAGACAGGGTGGTTTCTAAATAAGGCACCGAGTTTGGGATGAAGCTTTTTATATGGCATCTACATGGGCCGAGAAGGTGAGATGTTTATCAGCCAAATGCCCAGATACCTAGAAAGACTGGTAGCAATTACAGTTGCTCTGTCGACGATAGTGAAGGTAGGGGCAGAGAGGAACCTTGTCAGCTTCTGACATGTGCCAAAGTCATGGACTCAGTTTTCTTGGCATTTAGAAAAGTTGGTGAGATTGAAACCAGCTCTGAGCATTGTGAAATCACGTTGGAACCTGGGCGACATCAAAGGAGTGAGGCCAGAGGAGCATAGAACCACATCATTAAGCGTACATATGTATAGAGATGAAATACCGATGGATGGAAGATCATTCAGAAAGATGGAGAAGAGGATCGGGCCTAATATGGACCCTTGGGGACTCAAGTATATGGGTAGAGGAGGGAGATGTGATCGGATATTTTTACAGACTGTGAGCAGTCATATAGGTATGTGCTGAACCATTTAATGTCATGTTCAGACAGCCCAGCTGATGAGAGATGAGTGGAGCAGGAGGGTAGGAAACCATGTCCAAAAACAGCAAGATCAATAAAAATGGCAGTGGTTATGTGACCACAAACCATGCCTGTCAGGATCGCATCAGTGATTCAAAGCAGCGAGTAGTACTAAAGTGATGTTTGGAACCCAGATTGATATTGGGTGATAGAATTTCTGTCTCAGAGAGAATGCGAGGATAGTTAGTCAAGGACTAGATGTTCTTATGTAACCCCTATAAATGGAGGTTCTAAAAGCTTTTCCCGGAGCTTGTTTAGAATTATCCCTTCACTTGGCTGGTGTTTGTTGTTTCCAAGCACGTTTAAATGTTGTAGCTAGTGACACTTTTAATATCGTATACTGTCTTTTAAGGACTGCCTGTCCATGATCATAAATAATTGAAGCGGGAGGGGGGCTGTGTCCTATACCCGAGTCCTGCCTGGGCTGCTGAGTAGCGCTCCATTCTGCCATCGCTAGATGTGTCAAGGAGTTCTCTGAAAGGATGTAACTATTTGCTGGGGATAGCTTAGATTGGTAATGATAATGTAGTTGTTCTAACCTGATTTTCCTTTGCAGAAAGACTGTTTTGATTATTTCCTCCATGTTGGTCCCGAACTGCCGACTTGGACCAATCAGTACCTCGGGACTCGTGGAATAATCTGACCAACAGAGGACTGCTTGTAACTGGAAAGGCATTATGGGCTATGGCACTTCTTCCGGCCACTGAGGCCAAATAATTGACGGCAGGTGAGACGCCAGCCAATGGAATCGGGTAGCACCCGAGCAGTGAGGAGTGCCCCATGCGCTGAGGCAGATTCGCAATGGCGGTGAAGGAGAAGGAGCTCTACAGGCTTCTGGCCCGTTTTAGCTGTTAAGCTCAGGAGTACGAAAGGCCTGGTTGGACGTTTTGCCTTGTCAAGTCTTCCAGATTAAATCTGCCGATTGTGCGGTTGGAGGAAGCTGTGTGAGGACACAGCTACCTGCCGAGCTTTACCTGAAGGGACTGGAGAATCTGCTGAATCGCTTGGTCCAATAGGATGTTTGGGTGGCTGCTACTGCCGAAGTGAGTGCGAGAGTTCATTCAGGGTCCAGAAAACCACACTGCCTGGTATGGTACCCTCTGTGTTTGCCATATAAGTGTGTGAGGGACACTGGTGAAGCCCATGGTTCAGCCCCTGCCGGTGGTGGAAAGGGTATTTGCTGGTCGTGAAGTGGATCAGGTAGCTCTGTTAAGCTTACAAGCAGTGGCCAAGACCCTTTTCCCGTTATACTGCTGCTTGCATTAACTGACCTTCTGCTCATTCTGATCTGCTCAGGACAGTAAATGTTCATTTGTGTCAGGGCTAACCAGCTGCCGAGGAC
Source organism: Neoceratodus forsteri (assembly GCA_016271365.2). Classification (NCBI taxonomy): domain Eukaryota; kingdom Metazoa; phylum Chordata; order Ceratodontiformes; family Ceratodontidae; genus Neoceratodus; species Neoceratodus forsteri. Next base: position 1,878,450,329 of record CM057456.1, read on the forward strand.
TAGCCATTAGGCTTGGGTACCCAGGGACAGTATTAACTGTGGAGTTTAGGCCGCAACAGAGCACTAGGTAATAAGTGGTGATAAATGATCACCTTGATTTCCCCATAGCATATTATTCCCTCCCTTAAATAAATCAGATTGTTTGTTTTGCAACTACACCCTGGCTGGATTGTGTTTTGCTGAAGATATACTGTACAGTGAAAGTGTAATACAGTACCTTACTTTTCAGGGTCAGCGGGTGAGCTAGAGAGATCAAGCTGGAGTAAGTGTGCCAGGGAAAAGTATTGTCGTTACCCTTTTGGCAGGCCACTAGTGGGACAAAGGAGGTTACCCAACAGAGAGGGCTGTGACGAGTCAATCTTGACTGTCTTGCCCCGACCTCGGGTGGAGGCACCTGTCAACTGATCTGGGCCCCTCACCCTGTCACAGGTGAGGCAGGCAGGTAGTAGCCCTGAGAGAGCACCCCTGGAGTTACACTTGTAGTTTGGCTAACGTCAGGAGGAGATAGGGCGGTGGTTCTCAGGGAGGAGGTCACCACATTATGAAGGGAGGACAATAGCATGTTTCCACTCATGGGAATTTTGGCCAAATGAAACAAGAGATTGAAAAGAGCAGTGAGTGGGAGCAATGGCAGAGGCAGAAAGTTTAGTAACTTTGGGTCCAGTCCATCAGAGGAGCTACCTTTGCTGGGGTTTAGGGCTTCCAAGGCCACCAGCATGTCAGTTCTCAGAGGCTGAAGAAGGAAAAGCTATGAGGTGGGGCTGGAGGGACTTCTAATGGGTGTAAAGAATAACTGGTTAATAGTTGGGAGGAGCCTAGCAGAGTAGAAGCACATGAGATAAAGTGCGAGTTGAAAGCAGCAACAATGCTAAGGTGGTCAACACAATGACAGTATTATTTATTTGGAGGAAGGGGCCTGTGGGGAAAAAGTGAGTGGATTACTTTCCAGAATTTGGATGGGTTATTTTATTAGAGTTAGAAGTAGAGCTGAAGTAATCAGTCTTGGCCAAACAAGTGGCTTTTGTGCATTTGTTTCTGAGGATCCGGTAGACCTCATAGTCTTTAAAGGCTTTGTGCTTTATGGAGCTTCAGGCAATATCCGTGCCCTTAGACAAGCAATGAGTTCTGGGGAGATCAGGGGGTGGTTTCCACAGACACGTCCCAGCGTAGTGGTGCATGTTGATTCCAGACTTCAAGATTATTCTCTGAAGTAGTTAGCTCTGACATCTAGGTTACTGGCAACAGATATGAGTGCAGAATTAGTGTTAGTCAAATCACAAAGAAGTGGGTCAATGTTCAGGATTTGTATGATCGGTTGTAGAATTTTATAAGGACTTTGACTTTGTGAATTTTGCGCACCAGGAAAGTGTACAATGGTCACTGAAGGCATCTTTAAATGCGGAATTAATGACCCTGTAGTTGTGATTGTAAGGGCCCAGTCAATGAGAGAGATGGTTTCCTGTCTTGTGGTTTAGCCTAGTGGGATCTTGGATAATTTGGGTTAGGTTGAGTGCATGTATAGCATTTAGCACTTTGCTGGGTATAATGATCAATTTATGTTGAACTCTCCCATAATATATAAACCAGCAGAGAGTGGCTAACTAAGGTGGTTATGAGTTCAGTAGCAACATTGGGTTGTGAACCAGGACAGCAGTAGACACCGCTACAACAAAGATAGGTTTGGAAAGGGAGAGAGTTTGCAACAGCAGAGCCTTGTAAGCTTTTGGTAGAGCACTAGAAAAGGCGGAGGTGAAATGGATGGAAGAGGAGCATAGAATGGCTACCTACTTCTCCCAAGTCAGTCAGTCTAGATGTTGTGAAGCCAGGGAGAGTAAGAGATGAGTTGCTGATTTTTATTTAGCCAGGATTCATAATTATTATTATATCAGGGTTAAGCACAGCACGCCAGTGACTGTAAAGTCCACTTTGGGGTGGAGACTACGTATATTGATATATAAGTATTTTAAGGCCATTTGGAAGAGCTGAAGATGTGGCTCAGTGTTGGCTGCAGGAGGAGGTTGAGCTGGGCCAGGATTGGGGTTTATGTCACCAGATGATAAGAGTAGAACAATAATAATATAATGCAGCTTTGTGCTGTTGATCCAGGTGGTTGCATAGCAATCGGGAATAGGGCTTTGGGTATTAGTAAAGGGTGACCAGGAGCTAAGCAGCCATATAAAAATATGTACCATAGGCAGCTGGATGAGAGAGGTGCAGAAGCGGTGGGTGAGTGAGACCAGGATGTAGTAATGGGAGAGGGGTTACCTGATTGTAGACAGGGGAGATATCATCTAATTTCAGAGAGAGAGGATCTTGCAGGATTAGGTGGCGGGAGGAGAATAAGTGCTTGAAGTGTAAGGCAGCATCTTGGTTAAACTGGGAGTATTGGTCACGGAGGCGAGGCAGTCAGAAGAAAAGCTGTACTGGCTAAGTAGGTCAGTGGAGCAGAAGGGTTCTGGGAGAGCCAATGACAGGAGGGACAGTAGGAGGAAGCGGAGCACATGTATTTAAGGAGGCCTGGGAGGGGTGGGGAGGAGAAAAATCACAGCAGAAGAATATGAGCAGGCTGAACTGGAACCCCGAATGCAAAAAGGTGCAGCAATCGGTGAGCCGTGCTAGCTGGCTGACCAATCAGATGCCCGTAGCAAAAGGAGCTTCAGCCAATCGTAGCACCGCCGGTGCACGCTTGAAGCAATGGTGAATACCTGGGGAGTTGATCTGTGGGCGAGTTCCAGGAGGTCGGCAGGAGCTGTAGGGTCCCGTCAGCAGTGGCGGCCAAGGAGGCACTGCCTTTTCGGATTTGGAATTGCCACTCAGGGCACTAGGAAGATCTGGGGAGTTGATCCGGGGGCGAGTTCCAGGAGGGCAGCAGGAGCTGTAGGGTCCCATCGGCAGTGGTGGCCAAGGAGGCACTGCCTTTTCAGATTTAGAATCGCTACGCCGGCTCAGCAGATCTGGAGTTGATCCAGGGGTGGGAACAGGAGGCAGCAGGGCTGTGGGGTCCGTTAGCAGCGGCTGAGGAGGTGCCACCTTCCGGTTGGGCGCTGCCCAGGGCGCATAGCAGGAATCCAAATGAGGGCAGGATTTTTGGAAGCAAGTAAACAGTATTGCAATTTCAGTTGTTAGCACTTTCAAAACCTTTTATACAGCACTGTGCTCTGTATGAAGGAGGATCCCTCATTTGCAAGGTTTTAGTTGTACATATGCACATGCACATGATCAGATTAGTATCTGGGGCTGCTAAAATATATGATACCTGTTCAACCATGCTGTTCTCCCACATGGCTCAGTGCTTAGATGTTTAGCATTCAGCTAACCTTCTGAAAATGGGGCCCTAATTGACTAAAAATTCCCTGCCGAGGCCTCTTAAGATGCAGAAAGTAAACAAAAATGGACTATCTTATTCTACTTCTTTATATATTATTTTATGCTATTTTCTTTCTTTTTTTATCCGAGTGCTGTTTTTATTTACTTATAAAAATACAGTCTGGTTTAGTGGTTTAGTTTGGCTTGGTGGTAACAGTACTGCCTCCCATGCCAGTGACCCAGTTCCGAGAGGACCTGGGTCAAACAGGAGGATAGCTTACGGGAGATGACTGAGCATCTCTGGGACAGCCAGGCAGGTTGGTGGATATTTTGCCATTGGAGGTTTCTACCTTTGACTTACTGTATCCTCCTGAGCCGTCAAGCGTACAATGATTCCAATACAATTAAAAGCAAGTAGTGCTTGTAGCACCAGGCCCTGCCAGCATTCCTCACCTGGGTGGCTAAAAGCGGGGTGGATGAATTCACCCCTCCCTGAGGGAGAGCAGTCAGTGCTCAGTCATCTCTCCTGTAAGCGAACCCCTGTTTGGACCAGATCCTCCTGAAACCAGGCCACTGGCATGGGAACCAGTACAGTTACACAAGCCTAAACCCAAACCTCTAAACCAGACTGTATTTGCTTAGATGTTTATTATTCAGCTAACCTTCTGAAATGGGGCCCCACTGACTAAAAATCCCCTGCCGAGGCCTCTAAGATGGCAGAAAGTAAACAAAATGGACTATCTTATTCTACTTTATATATTATTTTATGCTATTTTCTTTTTTTTTATCCTGAGTTGCTGTTTTATTTACTTCTAAAAATACAGTCTGGTTTAGTGGTTTAGTTTAGGCTTGGTGGTAACAGTCATCGTTTCATGCCAGTGGCCCAGTTTCGGGGGAGGACCTGGGTCAAACAGGGGTTAGCTTACAGGAGAGATGACTGAGCATCTCTGGGACAGCCTTGGGCAGGTTGGTGGATTATTTTGCCATTGGAGGTTTTCTACCTTTGACTTACTGTATCTCCTGAGCCGTCAAGCATGCAATGATTCCAATACAATTAAAGGCAAGTAGTGCTTGTAGCTGCCTGAGCCCTGCCAGCATTCCTCACCTAGGTGGCTGTTAAAGAGCGGGGTGGTTAGACTCACCCTCCCTGAGGGGAGAGCAGTCCCGAAGATGCTCAGTCATCTCTCCTGTAAGCGAACCCCTGTTTGACCCAGATCTTCCCCTGAAACCAGGCCACTGGCATGGGAGGCAGTACAGTTACCACCAAGCCTAAACTAAACCTCTAAACCAGACTGTATTTTTATAAGTAAATAAAAACAGCACTTGGATGAAAAAAGAAAGAAAATAGCGAAATAATACATAAAGATGAAGAATAAGATAGTCCATTTGTTTACTTTTGCATCTTTAAGAGGCCTCGCAGGAGTTTTAGTGAATTAGGACCCTGTTTTCAGAGGTTAGTTGCGGATTGCTAAACATCTAAGCACTGTGCCATGTGGGAGAACAGCATGGCTGAACAGGTACTATATATTTTGAGTAGCCCCAGATACTAATCTGATCATGCATGTGTATGTGTACTATTAAAACTTTGCAAAGAGGGATCCTCCTGCCACAGAGACAGTGCTATATAAAGGTATTGAAAGTGCTAACAACTGAAATTGCAATACTGTTTACTGCTTCCAAAAATCCTGCCCTATTTGATCTCTATGCACCCTGCCGCGCCCAACCAAAAGGCGGTGCCGCTGCCACTGCTGACGACCCTACATCTCCTGCCACCTCCTGGAACTCGCCTGATCAACCTCAGATTGCCCAGGCCCAAGTGGCACTCCAACCAAAAGGCGGTGCTTGTTGGTCGCTGCCCGACAGCCACAGCTCCGCTGCCCTCCTGAACTCGCCCCTTGATCAACTACCAGATCTGCCGTGGCCCCGAGTGGCGCCTGAACCGAAAGGAGGTGCCTTGGTCGCCATCCGACAGGACCCACAGCTCCTACCGCCTCCTGAACTTGCCCCTGATCAACTCCCAGGTATTCACCTCTGCTTGCTGCACTCAGCACACGATTGGCTTGCAGCTCCTTTGCTACGGGCATCTGATTGGTCATTAGCCAGCACTGCTCACCGATTGGTGCGCCTTTTGCATTCGGTTTCCAGTTCAGCCTGCTCATATTCTCGCTGTGATTTTTTCTCCCACCCTCCCAGGCCTCCTTTTAATGTATGCCTGGGCCTCCTACTGTCCCTGCCTCATTTGCTCTTCCAGAACCTTCTGTTCACTGACCTACTGAGCCAGCAGCTTTTCTCTGACTCAGCCTGTCCTCCATGAGCAATACTCCTAGTTTAACCAAGATGCTGCCCTACACTCACAGCACTTATTCTCCCCGCCACCTAATCCCGCATCCTCCTCTGAAATTAGATGATATCCTCCCTATCTACAATCAGGGTAACTCCCCTCCCATTACCATATCCTGTCTCACTCACCCACTCACCCCGCGCCTCTCGTCCAGCTGCCTTTGTATTGCTACTCTTGTATGTTGTTTAGCTCCTGGTCACCTTTGCTATTACTCCAAAGCCTATTCCTGACTGCTATGCAACCACCCTGATCAACAGCTAAAGCTGCATTATATTATTATTGCTCCACTTATCAGCTGGTGACATAAACCCAACCCTGGCCCAGCTCAACCTCTTCCCAGCCAGCACTGAGTCACATCTCTCAGCTCTTCCAAATGGCTTTTAAAATACTACATCATCATACGTAGTCCTCCTGAAGTTGACTTGCCAGCCACTGGCTGCTATGCTCAACCCTGATATAATAATATTTCCTAATTTGGCTAACAAAATCAGCAACTCATCTCTTACCTCCTGCTTCACAATATCGAGACAGGACCGACTTGGAAAGGGAGGTAGGCAGCATCATGTCTCCTCTTCCATCCATTTCACTTCCAATTTTCTAGTGCTCTACCAAAAGTTTACAAGGCTCTGCTGTTGCAACCGCCTCTTCTCCAAACCTATCTTGTAGCAGGTGTCTACTGTCCTGGCTCACAACCCAATATTGCTATTGAACTATAACCTTAGTTAGCTACTCTTCTGCTGGTGAATTATATATTATGAGAGTTCAACATAAGTTGACTACCATACCCAGCAAAGTGCTAAATGGTACATGCGGCTCAACTCAATTGGGATTATCCAAGATCTGGACTAGGCTAAATCACAAGACAGGAAACCATTCCTCATCGACTGGCCCTTACAACTCACACCCATAGGGTCATTAATTCCAGTACTCTGTAAGATGCTCATTGACCATTGCATGACTTTCCTGTGCAAAATTTACAAAGTCAAAGTCCCCTATAAAACTCCACAAATCCAATCATAAAAATCCCTGAACATTGACCCACTTCTTTATGATTTGACCAACACTAACTGGGCACCCGTATCTGTTGCCAGTAACCTAGATGCCACAGCTAACTACTTCAGAGAACGATTCCTTGAAGTCTGGAATCAACATGCACCACTACACCGGGTACGTGTCCGTGGAAACCACCTCCCCTGGATCTCCCCAGAACTCATTGCTTGTCTACAAGCATCGTGACAGCCCGAGCTCCATCAAAGCACAAAAGTTCCTTAAAGACTGCAGGTCTACCTGGTCCTCAGAAACAAATGCACAAAAGCCACTTGTTTGGCCAAGACTGAATTACTTCAGCTCTACTTCTAACTCTAATAAAAATAACCATCCAAATTCTGGAAAGTAATCCACTCACTTTTCTCCCCACAGGCCCTCTTCCCTCTCCTCCAAATAAACAATACTGTCGTACCAAGGTTTACTCAATTCACATTGCTGCCATTTCAAATCGCACTTTACCTCATGTGCTTCTCTGCATAGGCTCCCTCCCAGCTATTAACCAGTTATTCTCCACACCCATTAGAAGTCCTCCAGCCTCACCCTCATAGCTTTTCCTTCTAGAATTCTGAGAACTGAAATGCTGGGCACTTGGAAGCCCTAAACCCGAGCAAAGGTAGCTCCTCTGGTGGACTGGACCCAAAGTTACTTAAACTTGTCTCCTTCTGCCATTGCTCCCCCACTCACTGCTCTTTTCAATCTCTCATTTCACGGCTAAAATTCTGGCCAGTGGAAAACATGCTATTCGTCTCCGCCAAGTGTGGTGGACTCCTCCCTGAGAACTACCGCCCTATATCTCCTCCTGACATTAGCCAAACTACAAGAACATCTAGTCCCTGACTATCCTCGTACCTCTCAGACAGAAATTTCTTCACCCAATATCAATCTGGGTTCCGTAAACATTACTCTACTACTACCTCGCTGCTTTGAATCACTGATGCGATCCTGACAGGCATGGATTGCGGTCAGATAACCACTGCCATTTTTATTGATCTTGCTAAAGCTTTTGACACGGTTTCCCACTCCCTCCTGCTCCACTCCCTCTCATCAGCTGGGCTGTCTGAATGCCATTAAATAGTTCAGCACATGCCTATATGACTGCTCACAGTCTGTAAAAATATCCGACTACATCTCCCCCTCCTCTACCCATATACTCTGGAGTCCCCAAGGGTCCATACTAGGCCCAATTCTCTTCTCCATCTTTCTGAATGATCTTCCATCCATCTGTACCTCATCTTCTATACATATGTATGCTGATGATGCGGTTCTATTCTCCTCTGGGCCCTCACCCTTGGATGTCACCTCCAGGCTCCAACGTGATTTCAATAATTCCTAGAGCTGGTTTAAATCTCACCAACTCTTCCTAAGTGCCAAGAAAACTGTGTCCATGACTTTTGGCACACATCAGAAGCTGTCAAGGCTCCCTTCTGCCCCTACCTTCACTACCCTCAGCAGAGCAACTGTAATTGCTACTGAGTCTTTCAGGTATCTGGGCGTTTGGCTGGATAAACATCTCACCTTCTTGGCCCATGTAGATGCCATAATAAAAAAGCTTTGTCCCAAACTCAGTGCCTTATATAGAAACCGCTCCTGCCTCCCGCCACAGGCAAGACGCGAACTGATCCAAAAAATGATCCTCCCCGGTTTTCGACTATTGCAATGTTGTTTATTGCTCTGCTCCTGCCACCTCCTTAGCCAACCTGGATACTCTTTTCAACTCATTCTGTCAGTTTGCTCTGGATGCACCTCACCTTACCCACCGCTACCCTTGTACCGAAGCTTTTAGCCTTCCCATCCCTAACCAAATAGGTGACTGCATCATTAACGCAAATCATCTCTAAGTACTGGCTTAGCACTCCCTCCTACCTAGATTCCCTAATCCCCCACCCACTCCTTCTCAACTTCTAAGAGCCCATGACCACAGAACTTTGTCTGTTCCCTGGAGATCCACTGCTAGCGGACAGGCCTGCCACTCCTATCGTCTCCCCAAAATGTGGAATGCTCTTCCTACACATATCAGATCCTCTTCCTCACCTGGCTCATTAAATCAAGCTCTTCATAATTTCCTCTCTGTAAATTGCACCTGCCCCTAGCTCCCCCCTTTCTTGTCCTACATCCTGTTTGATGCCCTGCTGACTCACTTCACTTGCCACCCTGTGCTATTCTTAGTCTGCATAGTGCAGGCCATTGGTTCACACTTGCTATTACATTACACTCTATCTCTCTGTGTCTCACCACAAGCTCACTGTGACTAGTTTTCACTTCTCTACCCTTGTAATTATTTGCTTTTCATGCTAATGTGTAATTCAGTTGTAACCTATGTTTTTGTGTGATACTGTGTATTTTGTGTGTACTCATTGTTACTATGTAACTCTCACCACCCTCTCTCCCAGGTCGTACCGGGAGATAAGCAACTTGTTGTTCAGTGTACCTTCCCTGGTGAAACTTTTCAATAAATAAATTAATTTAAGCACACAGTGGTGCATATTGTGACCCTACCTGTGGTCACTATTATGATGCTCCCAAGTAGTATACCAAAATGATCCTTGGCATGTAAAGGTTCTACACCCCTGCTCACAGTTTAAATGGCTCCAATTATTATAGTAAAATGATCCTTGGTGTCTAGTGCTCCCCACCCAGGAATACTAAGCTGGGAGCTCATTTCTAGATGCATCCTGCGGAAGGGGAACTTGTACAAGTGGGTCTTAGGTAGCACTATAGTTCAAAATATATAACATACATGGAGCAGAGTGGTACACAACCACAAATTACATTGGGAATAATACATGCAAGATGTGAGAACTTGAGTGACAAGCAAACAATGGACAATGCATATACAGCACAGTCAGGAGCCACAAACCTATGCTGGTGATCAAATACAGAGCAGTTTTATTTATTTATTTAGCTTTTGTTAACTGGGTAGGTACACTAGACAAGTTATATGCCTATTTTCAGGAACTTCCCGGGAGAGTACAACAGGTAATACAGATACATCAGAACATAACAAGTAAAGCAAGTACGTAGAGTAACAAAATGCATTGAGTCACAAAACAGCAAGGCATGGAGTGAACTGCTATGACAGAAACTGATAAAGTACATATAATCAACAATATATAGTCTAGAGCATACATAGTGCAGTCAGATGCCTAGGAGAGCAATTGTATCTTGAGAAATGACCAAAAGATCATTGGCAGGTACTCAGAACAGTTGGGCTCCAAGTACAATTAGACTAGGGAGGCTTGGGACATTCGCACGCTGAGGCCAGCTTCAGATGCCCCCACAGGGACTCCCAAAAGCACTGATGGGAGGAGGCAGAATGAACATGGTCAGGAAAGGAGTTCCAGAGCCTAGGAGCACATGCAACAAAGTCCCTGTCCCCCATAAGGGTTCAGGCGAGGGGTACTTTTAGCTTCCCAGGACCCTGGAACCTGAGTGGGTAAGAGGAGGGGTCAGGAGGTGACAAAAGCTGTGCCAGCCCCAGAGGGGGTGCCGGTTCTGATCACTTTGCCCATGAGGCATCCCAGCTCAAAGTTCAGGTGATTGGTCAGGGAAAGCCAACCTAGTTTATCATAAAGTTCACAATGGTGGGTGAGACGGGGGTGGCCAGTGCAAAGTGACAGATGTTATTGTATGTTGTGTGCCACTGAGTAAGAAGAGCTTTGGAGGTACAGGCAAATTGGTGGAGACCATAGCTGAAGGAGGGAAGTAGTACACCTCTAGCCAGTGCCAGACGAGCAGCAGGTGTCAGGCTATTTTTGGCCCTATAGGCCAGACCCAATTTACAGTTCACAGTTCTACAGACATTTAGGATATGACTCCCTAGGTCCAACTGGGGTCAAGTGTCACTTAAGGTATTTGAAGGAGTTCACAGTGAGGAGGGGCTCCATCTGCACAACTGATATGCAAAGGGGCTGGACAGGCTTTTACTTCAACATTAGCTATAAACATTTGTTCATAATGCCTAGAGTGGAAGCATAGGTGCCAAATTTTAGCTGTACCTAAACTGGAAACAAGTAATAGGAGAGCAAGAAGGAAAACTAGAGCAAGTGCAGGAGGGAGAGGTGAGACCACTGAAGTGGTTTGAAAGAATCCATGGGAGGAGATTGGTGAATGGCTGTGTTGAGGAGTTCCAGATTTTGGGGCAGCGGTGGCTGAGCGTGACTTTGCTGATGGTTGTGGAAACTGAAGGGACTGCTAGGGTTCGAGAATATTTCAGCTTCTGATGGTATGGCTATATCGGGCAATCGGAGAGATAGGAGGGTAGGGAACAACCAGATTTGCCCACAAGCTGGCACAGTGGGCATGGTGTCTGTCCACAAGAAAAGAAAAGGAGAGAGATTTATATATAGAACAATGGTGAGTCCAAAAAGGATAGTCGAGAGTGTAATGGCAGAAATAGTTGAAGAGTGTGTCCAGTGTGGCTAGGGTGGTGAAGGGGGCTAAGCTGTAGACCACATCACCATAGTCAGAGATTTGGAGGATCATTCTCTAGATAATAGCATGGTATGCTGGAGGTGGGATACAGTCACAGTTCCTGTAAAGTGCACCAAATTGTGGTGCATCTTTTTGACTATAGCATCCACTTGTTCAGAAACATTTAGGTGCTGGTCTAGCCAGATAGCAAGATAACTAAAGGTGGTGACATCTTCCACAGGGGAGCCATCCAGGGTATGGAAAGTAGGAAGGGGAGGGAGCCTAGAGAGTCTGGTGCCTTGTGCCAAAGGACATGGAGACAGCCTTCTTGGCATTGAGGAAAAGCTGATTTGTGTGTGGTCAGGGCTGAACTTGATCAAAGTCCAGTTGGAGTCTGTGGGCCTGCTGTGAAGAGGACCGTGTCATCCATGTACATGTGAATGGATGCAGACAAGCACATGGAGGAGGAGATCATTAAGGAAAATGAAGAAAAGCAGTGGGCTTAACACAGATCCTTGTGGGACCCAAGTGGATACAGACAGGGTGGAGAGAGGGGGTCACCGCTTTTGACTGCTTGGGACCTACCCCTGTGGTAGGAGTGGAACAGCTGATGGCTAAGCAAGAGAGAGGCCTGCAGCCTGGAGTTTGGCTAATAATTGGGTGGTAGACAGGGTTGAATGCTTTGGCTAGATCGATGAAGATAGCAGAAGTGAATAGGCTGTGACCCATACCATTATGGATGGATTTGGTGAGCCTGAGCAGGTAGTGGAGTGATTTTTGCGGAAATCAGACTTGTATTGGGTGAAAAAGGAAGAGGAGTCCAGAAAGGGAGAGAGTTGTAACAAGATAATTTGTTCCTGTATTTTGGAGGGAGGAGAGAAATGAGTCGGTAGCTGTTCGTACCTGACGGGTCACCATCTTTTGGAGGAGGAGGAGTAACAGTGGCAGCCTTCCAGTCAGCAGGGATGGAGGAACACCAGAAAGAGAGGTTAGGGAGGTCATCCAATGGGGAGGAGATTGCAGAAGCAGTCAGATGGAGGAGCTTGCTATCCTGGCCATCTGGGCTCCTACCCTTGGAAGGATTAAGGGCGGGAAGTGTGTCAGCGATAAAGGATGGAGTTACTGGAGAGAAAAAAAACAATAGTGGGAATGAAGAAGATGACAATCATGTAGGCTGGCAGGGAGGTGAGGAAGGGGAGAGGGTGGAGAGGAGAGGAGAGATGAGGTACAGGTGATGAAAAGGAATTACATCTCTATGGTGATGAAGGAGAGGTTAGAGACAGGTGTGTCACTGACTCTAAGGACAGGCAAAGGAGTGGGAGGGGAGAAGAGATTGTGGCAGCCTTTCAAAATTTAGACAGGTAACCAATGTTGGTACTGAAGTTAGATGCAAAATTCTCACCTTTGGCAAGCTTATTGCCATGGTACAGGTGCTGCAGAGATGATAATACCTCTGGAAGCCATGGGAGATGGGTTACGTTTATTTTTTGACCAGGCCAAATCATGCACTTGCAAGTAAGTTATGAGGTCAGCCATGATCTAGGGGAGGTGGTGTACCTTTTCTCATGTCCTGCTCTTGCGGTGCATGGAGTCCTATAAAGGGGAGGCAGTATAGAGCAGTGGTTTAAGGCTCTGAGCTGCAAATCTGGTGACATCCAGCAGACCAGACCTGGGTTTGAATCCCACAGCTTCCACTTGCATACTGTGTGACTCTGAGCAAGTCATTTAACTTCCCTGTGCTCCCAGGTCGCTCCTGTAAAAAAGCTTTCAGCTTAGTGTGCTACTCCTGGTTAAACAACTAAAAAGAAATATATAGTTAGAGTAATTTTGTTTTAAAATATGTTAGCATGGAATCAGTGGAGCAGACCAATGAGATAGGGTACCAATCAGAGTGACTTAGGTCACGGCGCAAGGGGGTGAGGTCCAGGGATTTGAAGGAAAATATAAGCAGTGTTTTGGTGGGGGTGAGGGGGCTTTAGTTGAATGAGAGGCATCAGAGGGTTGTGATTATGGTGTCAAATCAGAAAAGAGGGAAGTCAAGAGTGGAATGCCACAGGGATCCATCCTGACTCTTGTTCTCTTCAATATGTTCATTAACAACATTTGATAATGAATCTTGGGCTGTGTCTCTTTGAAGATGACACCAAGCTCATGGGAGGGTAGATAGTGATGGGGAAGTAGGAAACTGCAGACTGACATGTAAAGATTAGAGAGGTGGCCTAAGGTTTGGCAGTTGAAATTCAATGCCAAAAAGTGCAAGGTGATTCACTTAGGGGACAAGAACCCCAGGACAGAGTACTGGATAGGAGGGGTAGAGCTGAGCACTACAGCTGAGAAAAGGGACCTAGTATTTGTCATTAGTGACTCCCTTAAACAATCAAGCTAGTATAGTGAGGCATCTAGTCAGGCAAATAGGATACTAGGATATGCCAGAAGGGGTTCTGATAGTAGAAGAAAAGAGGTTTACTGCCTCTTTATTGATCGTTGGTGAGACTGCACTGTGTATACTGTTCAGAGTTCTGAACTTCTGAAGACCTCACCTCAGGAAAGATAAGGACAAGGGGTGATCAGGATGATTCAGAGCTGACAGGACAGATCGTATGAGGATCTGCTCAAGGCATTGAACATGTCTTCATTGGAGACCAGACAAGAGAGGAATGATATGATAGAGACCTTCACGTTCCTGTAAGGAATAAACAAAGTGAATGGAGAACTACTTGGCATGAGTAACAGTTCAAGGTTATGGGGGCACAAGTAGAGACTGATGGGAGGGAGGTTCAAGAGGGATATTGGAAAGTTTTATTTTCCAGAAATGGTGGTGGAAATGTGGAATAGTTTGCCAACTGAGATGGCAGGCACCAAAACCATAAATGGTTTCAAGCATGGATCTGACAAAGTGAAGGATATCATGGTTACTCATGCTGATAGTAGTAGGGAGGGAAACAAGGGAGTGGATAGTGAAGGCTATTACCCTGCATGGACAGTAGGTTCTGAGGATTAATATGGGAAATGGGGAAGACAGGATGTACCATTTTTATAGTGATTGTGCACAGTGCAAATAACATATTGCAGGCTGCTGGTGACAGTAGTTTGGAATATTTGCACTAACTACTGACAATTTCACCGCTGTAATCAATGGCCACCTCGTCATTGCAGTGTCAGCCATCTGCTGCAGTGAGGGAGCGACCCATCATTGCAGAGTGTGATGTAAAAACCCTGATATTGTTTGTGAACAGGGCGGCAGGTTGCCGCCCTGTTTACAAACAATGTAACCCCCCCACCGTGTTTATGTGCCAACGGGGTCCCCAAACCCCATCGACCTCAGTGCCCCATTGTTTCTGGTGCCAACAGGGGTGCCCACTCCCCATCGGCATTCTGTAACACCCCCCCACTTTTATTCCTGCTGACGGGGTGCCCAATCCCTGTTGGCTACTGCTGCCCCCTCAAAAGAAAGCCATTGGTGGCACGCTGGGTGCCTATCCCAGCGTGCCACATGCCCCTGTAAAGGGAAAAATGGTCCTGTGAAGTATTTTTTTTTTTACCTGCAAAAAAGGAAACGGTTTCTCGTAGTGTCCCTGGCCCCCACCTGCAACCCACACCAACCCACTGTGCGCCCTGCCTCCCTGCCTCCCCACACACCCCTGTCACCCCATACTTACCTCCGGAGCTTGGCGCGAAGATCTTCGGTGAACCAGGAACACGTCTGCACTCTTCAAAGCCGACTGTGAACTGAGGAAATGCCGGTAAGCTGTATAACATAATAATTAGTGTTTTTTCAACTTTAGTACATGTCTCAGGTATTTTTGGGACTTTTTTCACCAAATTTTCAACATAGGGTTTTTGGGACCCTCCTCATGAATTCTTGAACTGTGATTGCATTAATCGGCCACGAATGGTGATTTTGCGGTCCTCCATAGAGAATCACCTTTGGGGCGATTAACAAAATAGCAGTGCCAGTATTCATGAAATTGATCTCAAAAGCCTATATTGTAAATTTGGTGGGAAAATCCAAAAATGAACTGTTTTATGAGCGTCGCTTCATGCCAGTTGCTCCCCACGCCAGTAACTTCATGAATTTGCAATATTTTCATGCCAGATTTTCAACATTGGCATTTTCACACCTCCTTGTGAATAGTACAGCTGTCATTGTTCACATCCTGGCGAAAACGTGTTTTCGCACTTCTGGCACAGAATAGCAGGGTCGCTGTGGGAAATCAGTGTTGAGGACAGATTAAGAAAATGACAGTGACACTGTTCATGAGTAGAGGTCCTGAAATGGCTGTGTTAAAACTCTGCTAACTATACTTAATAAAATGACTGTGTTACGATTGTGTGTTGCGCAGTTTGCACACATGCTCTTAACTTTGTGAATTTATATTTTCACTCCAGATTTTCAACATTGCCATTTTCCCACACCTACTTATGAACAGTGCATCCGTCATTTTTCCCATCCTTGCCGAAATGTGTTTTTGCACTTCCAGTGCAGAATAGAGCAATCGCTGTGGGAAATCACTGTCCGGGACAGATTAAGAAAATGACAGTGATACTGTTCATGAGCAGAGGTCCTAAAATGCCTATGTCAAAAATTTGGTGCTGATAGCCCAGCAAATGACTGTATTACAAGTGTGCATTTCACACTTTCCACACACCCTCGTAACTTCACAGATTTGTAATATTGTCATGCCAGATTTTCAACAGTGGCATTTTTTCACACCTCCTTATGAGCAGTACAGCTGTCATTTTTCACATCCTGACTGAAATATGGTTTCACAGTTGATGCACACAATAAAGCGGTCTCTGTGGTAAATCAGTGTTAGGGACAGATTAAGAAAATGACAGTGGCACTGTTCATGAGCAGAGGTCCTAAAAGCCCTATGTTGAAAAGTTGGTGATGAAACTCCATAACATGACTGTGTTACAAGCGTGCATTGAACTGTTTCATGCACCCTTGTAACTTTGCACATTTGTAATATTTTCACAGCACATTTTCAACAGTGGCACTTTTTCACACCTCCTTATGAAGAGTACAGCTGTCATTTTTCACACCCGGTCTAAATATGTTTTTGCACTCCTGCCAGAGAATAGCATGGTCACTGTGGAAAATCAGTGTTTGGGACAGATTAAGATCGAACATGTGGGGGGGGGAGTGACCGAGCTAAACTCAGCTCTGTCGGGACTGCTGCAGATTTGTTTGTGGGCAGAAAAAGGCCCCAGCGCAAGAGCCCAGTACAAAGGGCAGCCTGCAGCACTGGGAGAAACAGAATGAGAGGTGAGTGAGGGAGGGTGGTGAGTGAACTCACGGGCGCTACTCAGGACTGCTGCGGATTTCTTTGTGGGCAGAAAAAGGTGTCAAAGCAGGCAGGGGCCCAGTAGAAAAGGCCAGCCTGCAGCGGTGGGAGAAACAGTATGAGTGAGTGAGATGGGGGACTGAGTGAACTCAACAGATCTCTAGCAGGACTGCTGCGGATTTCTTTGTGGGCAGAAAAAGGCGCCAATGCAGGCAGGAGCACTGTACAAAAGGACTGTCTGCAGTGCAAGCAGAAATGGAATGGGTGACTTAGAGAGGGGGAGTGAGCAAGCTCAACGGACCTGCATCAGGACTGCTGCAGATTTATTTGTGGGCAGAATAAGCCAATGCAGGCAGAAACCCTGTACAAAAGGACAGCCTGCACCCGGACGAGACAAAGAACCAGTGAGAGAGTGAGGGAAGTGGAGTGAGTGAGTGCAGCAGAGATCTGTTGGGACTGCTGTGGATTTCTTTGTGGGTAGAAAAAGGCAGCAATGCACCCAGGGGCCCAGTACAAAAGGATAGCCTGCAGCCGTGGCAGAAACAGAATGAGTCAGTGAGAGAGGGGGAGTGAGTGAGCTCAACAGAGCTCTATCGTGACTGCTGTGGGTTCCTTTGTGGGCAGAAAAAGGTGGCAACGCAGGCAGGAGCCCAATACAAGAGGCCAGCCTGCAGCGCCGGCAGACATGGAACAAGTGAGTGACAGAGGGGGAGTGAGCAACCTCAACGGACCTGTGTTGGGACTATAGCAGATTTCTTTGTTGGCAGAAAAGCCACCAACAGAGGCAGGAGCCCAGTACAAAGGCCAGCCTGCAGCACAAGGAGAAACAGAATGAGAGTCAGAGGGGAGGACCCACCTCAACGGAGCTCTGTCAGGCCATCTGTGGATTTCTTTGTGGACAGAAAAGGGTGCCAACGCAGGAAGGAGCTCAGTACAAAACAGCAGCCTGCAGCACTGGGAGAAACAGAATGAGCAAGTGACAGAGGGCCAGTGAGTGAGCTCAACGGACCAATGCAATCAACATTCAGCATTGACAAATGCTTGTTTTTTTTTGTTTCCAGAACTGACTGTGTGTGTATGTGTGTGGGGGGTTGCTGGCAGGCTGCGTGTGTGCAGTTAGAACACGATTCCCAGAATCATTAACTAGCACTAACCACGCAGTGTGTTAACACTTCAAGAAAGCATTTAATATACCTGTACACCTTATACGCATTAGAGTAACCCCCAGTTGTATGAGCACCTGGTTGCAATTAGTAATCCTGTGCAAAAAAAAAAAATAGTGCCACATTAACAGGTTAGCTCTGCACAGAAGAATGCTTTTTAAAATAGTATCAGCCATGCTTATCACAATGCAGTACTAGTTCTGTTACAGTGGTATGTGGGCTCTCATTTTCAGATTAGTGTTGTGCACTCCTAAGTGATGCATCTGAGATAGTGCACAGCCACAGAAGGTGGTGGTAAATGGCACTCCCTCCAGTGAGGAGAGAGTGACCAGTAGGGTGCCGGAGGGTTCAGTAATGGGACACATCCTCTTCAGTGTCTTTATAAGTGGCATAACAGAAAAACTGGAAGGGGAGATATGCCTTTTTGTAGATGACACCACAATCTGTAATAGCATTGCTAGGTGCAGATGGAGAGAATGAGTGGGGACATTAGAAAACTTAAGGAGTGCTATGGGACATGGCAGTTCGGGTTCAAAGCCAAAAAGTGCAACACCAAGCATCTAGGTACTAGAAGTCTAGAGGTTGAGTATAAAATGTAGAGGGAGGTACTTCTGGTCACGAAGGAAACCTTTTATAGAGCACTGTGCTCTGTATGCAGGAGAGGATTGCTCATTTACATGGCCGTAGTAGTACATATGTACATGCACATGATCAGGGTAGCATCAAGTGATGCTGAATACGACACCGATCCAACCATGCTGTTCCCACATTGTAATGTTTAGCTCTGCACGCTAACCTTCTGAAAATGGGGCCCTAATTGACTAAAAATCCTGGCCGATGCCTCCTAAGATGCAGAAGGTAAACATAAAAGGTTTATCTTATCTATCTCTTTATGTATTGTTTTATCGTATTTTGCTTGTAAAACCTTTATCCGATTTCAAAACATTGTGATGTGACTTAAAATGTTTATAACAGACTAGTTAAAATACAGTTTGTTTTTCTTTTTTACCTATATGCTGTCTTTATTTACTTATAAAAACACAGTCTGGTGGGCTGGCCCTAGCAGCTTGGTGGTGATTGCACTGCCTCCCATGCCAGTGGCCCAGTTTTGGGGATGGACCTGGGTTGCACAGGGGTTAGCTGGGGGAGATATGATTGAGCACCTCAGGGAATGCTGTCCTGTCAGTGAGGGGAAGTCTGACCACTCCGCTCTTCAACATCCACCTAGCTGAGGAGGGTTGGCAGTGCAGTGGAGTTGCATAAGCGGGAGGGCTCAGGCAGGCACAAAGGAAGCATGTGTCTTTATATGCAATTGCATCATTCCATGCTTGGCTGCCCAGGGGATGAAACCAAAGGTAGAAACCCCCTAATGGCAAAATGATCCAACAACCTGCCACAGATTTTGCACTGCTAAACGGGCTCTGCTCATATATGTGTCTCCTTGTCAGTGGCCTTCCCCCTCCTGACCCCAACACTGGGGATGTGAGTGGGGGGGATCTCAGAGCAAGTATGTCCTGTGGATGATAAGTGATTGGGCTGGAGATGTCAGTGGGCAAAGGGGTAGCAGGGTGACTAAGGAGATGAAAATCTCTAGGGGAAAAAAAAGAAATAAAACAGAGTTTGAGAAGCTCAAACCCCAAAACAGACTGTGTATGCCTCCAGTGAGGATTCACAGTAAAGTTATTTAGTAAAACAATGCAAATTATATGCATATGCCAGCTAAACTCCTGATGAAAATTGAATACTGAGGGATTGCAGCAAAAATACATATTTTAAAATAAAAACTTAAAACATAGTCCATAGAGTACAAACTAGCAATGATTTTGGCTTACACCTCCACAGCTCCTGAAGTGCTTCCCAAGCATTCAACTCAGATAAGTTGCTGGACTTACACAGTAATTAATTACACATAAAACAAATCAACACTTTAACTTGGAAAAATGCATCCAGCTCCCTATGTATACAGGTATGTTAGGAATATCCTGTATTAGCTTCCTATACAAATGTGTTTGACAGTAAATGAAGGCAGCACTTATTTAAAAGAATAAACTACAGCATTTAAATTAGTTTTAAAAGTTTCTTGTCACATCACAATGGTCTGATATTTGACTAAAGGTGTGCAAGCAAAACAAAAGGAAAACCCCCATAAAGAAGTAGAATAAGAGATAGCCCTGTTTTGTTTACCTCAGCTCTGCAGTTTCAGATATCCTCTCATCAAGCTAGCAGCTAACTGAATGCAGAAGGCAATGAGTTCAACTCTAGGACATTCATGGGGGAGGGGCAAAGGGATGGGTAGTTTCAGAACATAGTCCATTTCAGTGTATAGTTTATTTGTTTCAGTATATAGAGTATGTGAATTTTTCAGTCTACAGTGTATGTGTTTCAATACATAGTGTATGTGTTTCACCATGTAGTGTATTTGTTTCAGTATATAGTGTATGCAGATTTTTCAGTGCATAGTGTATTTATTTCAATAGATAGTGTATGTATTTCAATATAAAGTGTAGATGTTTCAATATATAGTGTATTTGTTTCAGTATAGTGTATATGCTTTTTCAGTGTGTAGTGTATGTATTTCAATATATAGTGTATGTGTTTCAGTATATAGTGTATGCAGTTTTTTCTCAATATATAGTGTATGTGTTACAATCTATAGAGTATTTGTTTCAGTAGATAGTGTATGTGGATGTTTTCAGTCTGTAGTGTATGTATCTCAGTAGGTAGTGTATATGTTTCAGTACATAGTACATTTGTTTCAGTATATAGTGTATGTGGATTTTCAGTACTCAGTATGTGGATTTCAGTAGATAGTGTATGTATTTCACTATGCAATGTAAGCATTTCACTATATAGTGTATGTGTTTCACTATATAATATATGTATTTCAGTATACGATGTATATATTTCAGTAGATACAGTATGTGGTTCACTACATTGTGTATGTATCTCACTATATAATGTATATATTTCACTATATGATGTATGTATTTCACCATATAGTGTGTGTTTTACTATACAGCCAGAGATTCTGAATTATGTCCCTAATGGCTTGCCATACATAAAGATAGTTCAAGACCTTCACTAGGAACCCTATGAAGAAAGACTCAGGAAATTAATCATGTACTCACTGGAACAGAGAAGGAACAGGTAAGAAATTATAGAAACATTTAAATACCTTAAAGGAATGAACTCAGTGCAGGATCAGAGCCTCTTCCAAGAAAATAAAGAAGTATGAACTAGAGTCCACAGCAGTTGTCTGAAGGGAGGAAAGTTTTGGACTAACATCAAGAAATACTTCTTCACCGAGAGGGTGACTGAGTCTTGGAACAGACTGCCACAAGAGGTGGTGAAAGCAAAGACAGTCAGGGGATTCAAACTGTCTTGGGATAAACATTATGGGATTCTAAAATAATAACTCCATCAGGGTGGGGGGTAGTTACAGTAAATGGGCAGACTAGATAGACCACACAGTCCCTATCTGCTGACTCATTCTTATGTTCTTATGTAAATAAACAGTTACATAGATACATAGATAGTGTCGGCAGATAAGGGCCTATGGCCAACCCAGTCTGCCCATTTGAGCTTGTAAGTTCAGTTTGTTTTCCTAGAAGTCTGTTGCCCCTTACCCCTGACCTCCAGAATTCCTTTATGTCTATCCCATGCATTCTTAAATCCCGTGATTGTTTCAGCCCCCACCACTTCACTCTGGCAGGGTGTTCCACTTTTCCACCACCCGTTCTGTGAAGAAATTCTTTCTCATGTTTCCTCTGAATCGTCCTTTCTCCAACTTCATCCCATGCCCTCTAGTCCTGGAACATCTTTTACGCTTAAAAATAGTGTTTTCCTGCACCTGTTCCTCCCTGTAAGATACTTGTATGTCTCTATCATATCCCTCTCTCCTCCTCTCCTCCAGGAGTACATGTTCAGTTCCTTCAACCTGTCTTCATAGGACTTGGGATGCAATCCATGCACCATCTTTGTTGCCCTCCTCTGAACCTTCTCTACCCTGTCTATGTCCTTACGTAGGTATGGTCTCCAGAACTGTACACTGTACTCCAGGTGGGGCCTCACTAGTGTCTTGTATAGCGGAATTATTACCTCCCTTTTCCTGCTGGTGATGCCCCTGCCTATACATCCCAGCATCCTATTTGCTTTACCTGCTGCCTTGTCACACTGTTTCCCTACCTTGAGGTCATCAGAGATGATAACCCCAAGATCCCTTTCCTGCTTGGTGCATGCTATATCCTCACCCCCCAACTGATATATTGTGCCAGGGTTTTTGTGCCCCATATGCATTATCTTGCACTTCTTTGCATTGAATTTCAACTGCCAAACTCCTGACCATTCTTCAAGTTTCTGCAGGTTGCTTCTCATTCTGTCTACACCCTCTGGTGTGTCTACTCTGTTACAGAGCTTTGTGTCATCAGCGAACAGCGAAATTCTGCCTTCTAGATCCTGCGCCATGTCACTGATGAAAATGTTGAATAGGACCGGTCCCAGCACTGATCCCTGTGGTACCCCACTGGTCACTCTTCCCTCTGTGGAGTGACAGCCATTTACCACCACCCTCTGTGTCCTGCCACCCAGCCAGTTACCTACCCACCACACTACTGTCCTGCCCACACCCATATTCCCCAGTTTGTGTAATAGTCTTCTATGTGGCACAGTGTCAAAGGCCTTGCTGGAAGTCCAGATAGGCCATGTCCACTGCCCTCCCTGATCCACCTCCCTAGTCACCCAGTCAAAAATTCAACGAGGTTGGTCTGACATGACCTCCTTGGTGAAACCATGCTGCCTTGGGTCCTGTAGTTCATTGACAACCAGATGTTCCACCAATCTCTCCTTCCAGTAGTGCTTCCATGATCTTCCCCACTACCGAGGTGAGGCTGGACTGGTCTGTAGTTCCCTGCTTCCTCTTTGTTCACACTTTTGTATAAGGGACTACATCTGCTGTCCTCCAGTCTTTGGGTACCTCCTGTTTCCAGTGATCGGCTAAACAGGATAGCCAGAGGTTCAGCCACCACCTCTCTTAGTTCTTTAAGAACCCTGGGGTGCACCCATCTGGCCCCATTGCTTTATCAACTCTTATTACTTCCAGTTTCTTCATGGGACCCTTTCTCGTGTAAAGGGACTTGTGTCCATTTCTGCACCATTCTCACCCTTGTACTCCTTCAGACCCATTACCCTCCTCTTCCTCAGTAAAGACTGAGCAGAAATACCTGTTCAATATGTCAGCTTTACTGTTGTCATCCTCCACGTAGCCCCATCCTCCCCTTCAGTCTCACTATCCCTCCCTTTGTCTTTCTTTTTCATATGTACCTGTAAAGGTTTGTCCCCTCTACCCACTGATTTTGCAATGTGTTCTTCTGTCTGAGCTTTGGCTTCCTTACTGACCTCCTGCCTCCTTTGCTTCTCCTGGGTACTTCTCCCTATCCCCTTCTGCCTGTGTCTTTTTGTATTGCCTGAATGCAATCTTTTGGCTTTCACTTTCTTTGCTACCTCTTTGGAAAACCATAATGGTCTCCTCTTCCTTTTCCTCTTGCTAACCTGCTTAATACATATTTCTGTTGTTCTTGTAATCCCCATTTTAAATACTGCCCACTGTTCCTCAACCCCTGATTCCTGTCCCATTCCCCTTAATGCCTCTTTCAAGTATCTCCCCATTTTCCCAAAGTCTGCCCCCCTAAAATCCAGGATACGTGTTTTTGTGTGGTTTGGTTCTGCTCTTTCTGTGATTTCAAACCACAATGACTGGTGGTCACTGTTTCCCAGGTGCTCCCCCACTGTTACCCCCATCACACTGTCCCTGTTTGTGAGCACAAGGTCCAGTATTGCCTTCTGCTGAGTTGGTTCCATGACCAGTTGCTTGAGGAAGGCACCCTGAAGGGAGTCCAGGATAAATCTGCTCCTAGTTGATGCTGCTGCTGGGATGCTCCAGTCCACGTCTGGAATATTAAAGTCTCCAGTCTTTGTAATTTTGTGCTGAAATTTTCAGGGTACAAAGGGCTTGCCCCACAGATGTGCCTTTTGCTGGTTTGGTGAAAATATATACTTTGGTTTGGAGTTCTGCAGATTTAAATGTTGCTTGATTTCTCATAGGACAACATTGTAATGGGAGGTTTTCAGAGTTGTCTCTTTGTCACTACCCTGTTAAGAAACGGTTTGTAATTTTGCTCTGAAATTTTCAGGGTACAAGGGGCTTGTGCTGCTGATGTATGTACCTTTTTGTGATTTCGTGAAATTTTATTAATTTGGTATTCAGTTACACAGCTTTCAAATTATGCTGTGTTTTCTATAGGATAACATTGCAATGTGAGGTGTTTTTTGGTGTTGTACACTTCAGGATGTGATCTGAAAAATTATGCATGGATAAAGACAGCCCTGCACTCCCACATGTAAATGTGGATACCATTATGGACTGATGGGAGCTCAGGCCCAGAGAGCCCTGTGCTTCCTCAGGAAATAAGAATACCATTGCAATCTTTCTAAATTTATGGATGGATGGGAATGCAGGCCTGCACATCCACAAGCAAATAAGGCTATGATTTTACTTTCTCAAAAAGTAAGGAAAGTCTTTGCAAAATAACTTTGTTAATGCATCAGTTAGGGTTACAGCAACAAAAGTTTGAAAATGTGTTTTTAGGGTTTCCAACCCTAACACCCCACCCCTTTCCCACCCTGCACACACCAACAGGCGTCGGAAGTGTGCCTTGGGGTTGTCTGCCCTAATGCTCACTCCATTCTCCTATACGGTACCAATCTCATCTTATTTACTCATAGAATGGGGTGAGTGTTAGGGCTGACAACCCCAGGGCACATCTCTGATGCCTGTTGGTGAATGCAGGGTGGGGGTTGGATGTTAGTGTTGGAAACCCTAACAGCACATTTCCAAACTTTTGTTGCTGTTGCCTAACTGATGCATTAACAAAGTTTTTTGCAAAGAATATATATATGTACATACACACACATATATAGATATCTGTGTGTGTAGACAGATAAAATCCTATGGTCATATGTTACATGTAGGCACTGTTTGGGTTCTCTGTACAAATTGTCAGGTTGTCATCGGGCAGCTTGGCTATGATCTATGAATGCTGTCATTAACCTACTACCTATTGCCACTATTGCTGGAGTGCTGCATGACAACCCTGCAGCTTGCAGCACACTCCTCAAGTGCAGCATCCTTTCGGTGCGCAGCCACAGTCGCTGCAAGCTATGGGACTTTGCCACCAGGACCCTAACCAAAAGAGAATTGGGCACAGGGTCCCTGGCACACTGGGCACTGACACAAGCTGCCCTTTGCCACAGCTTGTGTCAGTCTAAGGGCCCTTTGAGAATCAAGCCTGTGGTCTCCAGAACTGGACACAATACTCTAGGTGGGGTCTTACCATTGGTCTATAAAGAGGCAACACCACCTCCCTCTTTCTGCTGGTAATACCCCCTCCCCATGTGCCCCAGCATCCCACCTGACCTCCATACTGCCTTGTTACACAGCCTGGCCAACTTAAGGTCATCCAATATGATTACCCCTGATCTCTTTCCTGCTTGGTGGTCATCAGTACCACTCCTCTCATTTTGTACTCTGTCTCAGATTTCTGTGCCCTAAGTGTATTATTTTGCACTTTTTCACAGTGAAACCCAGCTGACATACCCTTGACCACTCATCCAGTTCTCTCACGTCTCTTCTCATCCTTTCCATCCCTCTGGAGCATCTACCCTTTTGCAGATTTTGGTTTCATCTGCAAAGAGGCAGACCTTTCCTTCCAGCTTCTCTGCAATGTCACTTATAAAGACATTAAAGAGGACCAGTCACAGCACTGATCCCTGAGGCATCCCACTGGTCACCCTCCCTTCCTTGGAGTGAAATCTGTTTACTACCACCCTCTATTGCCTATCCCCTAACCAATTTTTAATCCAGTTTACCACCTTTAGACCCACTCCTAAGCTACCCAGCTTGTTTACTAGTCTTCGGTGTGGAACAGTGTCAAACGCCTTACTGAAATCTAGGTAGGCCATGTCAGATCCTTGACATGGCATCGACAACTTTATTTCGCTGTGACACTTCAGTGATGGATTTATGTCGAACGCAAGTTGCAGTTGGCTTAAATCTGTCGGGAAACTGTTTTTTTTTTTTCAGGGGGCTTCACCCCTGAACCATCTGTGCAGGAGGATCTGCCCCATGCACACCCTTTAACTAAAGATTATCAACTCCAGGTCGGATTTGATTTGGGGTGGGGGCCAAACCACAGAGAAAGAAGTGCCAGAGTTCTAAGGGTACATTACAGTGGCAACAGCAACTTGCAGCTGTAATGTAATTTTCTATAAAAATGTCACTACAGCATCGGCATATGGGCCATGTCCACTGTTCCACTCTGATCTAGTTCCTTTGTCACTCAGTCAAAAAAATCTATTAGATTCATTAGACATGACCTCCCCCTTGTGAAATCATGCTGCCTTGGGGCTTGTAACCCACTGGATTCAATATTTTCCACAATTGTTTCCTTCAGTAGTGATTCCATTAACTTGCCCACTACTGGTGTCCAGCTGACTGACCTATAACTGCCAGCCTCCTCCTTGCTACCACTTTTGTGCAGCAGGTCTACATCTGCCCTCTTCCTGTCCTCCAGAACCACTTCTACTTCCAGTGAGCTGTCAAATAGAACTGTCAGAGGTGCAGCCAGTATTTCTCTGAACTCTCTCAACACCCTTGGATGCACCCCATCTGGCCAATTGCTTTGTCCACCTTCAGATTAGCAAATTCCTTCAGGATTCTCTCCTCCAAAAAAGGACTAGTATCCACCTTCCTCCCTTTTGGTATTTTTCATGGCTTTCTCCCCTTCTCCATCCTCTGTGAACACTGAACAAAAATATTTGTTCAGGATGTCTTCCTTTACCTGGTCCCCCTCTGCACAGTACCCCCTTCCCTTTTTAACCTTACAGTCCTGCCCCTGGTCTTCCTCTTTTCACTTACATATCTGAAAAATAACTGATGCCCTTTCATTACTTCCTGGGTTAGTCTCTCTTCAGCTTGTGCCTTTGCACTCCTTACTGCTTTCTCCATTTCCCTCTGTTTTTCCCAGTACACCTCCCTATCCTCCTCCCTCTGTGTCTCCTTATAGCTTCTGAATGCTACCCTTTTTGCTTTTACCTTTTCAGCTACCTCTTTCTAGAACCAGAGTGGTCTCTTTTTCCTCTTGCTTTTGATCACTTGTTTGATGCAGAGGTTTGTTGCCTGTACAATGCTCCCTTTTATCTTCACTCCCTGTTCCTCCACCCCACCTAGGTCACCCACCCCCACTAGGTCAACCCTAAGGTATTCACACTTCTTTTTAAAACCTGCCCTCCTGAAGTCCAGGAACCTCATCCTTGTGTGGTTCGATTCTGCAACCATCCTTATATTGAACCACACTGTATGGTGATCACTGGTCCCCAAGTGGCCTCCCACCATAACGTCTGCAACACTGTCCCTGTTACTGAGTATCAGATTCAGTATTACCCCATCCTGAGTGGGTTCACTGACTAGTTGCCTGAGGAATGCCCCCTGCAGAGAGTCCAGGATGTCCCTAATTCTAGCAGAAGCCACTGTTGAGAGGCTCCAATCCACATCTGGCAGACTGAAGTCCCTCATCAGCAGCACCTCCCCCTTTTCTGCCATCTTGCCAATGGCTTCCACCAGTACCTTATCTAATTCCTTCCTCTGTGATGGAGCTCTGTAGATCACCCCAGTACAAATAGTGGCTCCATCCCCCAACTCCAGGGTAACCCACAGTACTTCTGCCTCCCCCTGTATTCCATGTATGTCCATGGCTTTTATGCTTTTCCACACATAAAGCACCATACTTCCTCCTTTCCTTCCCACCCATGCCTTCCTGAACAGAGTATAGCCCAGTATGGCCATGTCCCAGTCACAGTTTTCAGTGCACAATGACTCAGCAATTGCCACAATATCCAGGTCAGCCTCTGTCATGACAGCTTTTAGGTTCAGAATCTTATTTCCTATACTTCTAACATTCACACACATGGCCTTCCAGGTTTTTATTCCACTCTGCTTGTTACCCCCTTTTTTTCTTTTTGCCCTCCCTCCTTCCCACCTCTCTTTTTAATGCTCCTGTTCCTTTCCCTTTTATCTATACCACCCTGCTCCCTTTATTAATGTCCACTCTAGGGAATTCCTCTCCCCTCAAGTTTTCCATACTCTCTACTTCAGCCTGTGAGAGGAGGAAGTTTCTGACTCACCGATTTCTTCTACCACCCCCCCTTGGCTAGTTTAAATGTTCATCAAAGTAACATTTAAACCATCCACTGAGGCTGCAGTTTCCCTCCTGGATGGATGCAGGTCATCGCCCCTGTATTGGCTCTTATCCACCCAGGTGAGTCCCGAGTCCCCAATTTAGCTGAATCTTTCCTCTCTGTTCCATTCCTTCAGCCATGAAATGAAGCTTCTGGTGCAAAGTTCCCTCTCCTGTCCCCTGTCATAGACAGGCAGCATCTCAGCAAAAACTTCTGAGTGAGCTACCTGTCAAAGACCCCCACCAGCTCCCTAAACTCCCTCTGCATTATCCCAGCCCCATCCCTAGGCAGGTCATTAGTCCCTAGGTGGACAATGACATCCTGCTCTCCCTCCTGTTCTGCTGCCCTAGTGATCTGCAGGATTCACTTCCCATCTCTCTGAGCCACAGTACCAGGTAGGCACCTAACTTGCCTCTCCCCCACTTTCCTATTCACAAATCTAACCCCCCCATTTGACTCCCACACCAGAAGTTGCTTTCTCTTACTATGGGGTCTTCTACTACCCTCTTTGGGGTCTGCACTATTGAGGGTGCCCACATTTCCCATGCTCACTACCGTGAGTGCTTACTCCTGGCAGTCTTGTCCCGCCAAAGCAGCATAGGAATTTTGTAGTGGTACTGGTTGAGGAATGTGCCTCTGTCCCACCACCCTCACCCTTACAGTACCCACCATAGTCCCACCATTCCTCCTCATTGGCATGCTCTAAGTTAACAGTAGCAGATTTGGTAACCTCTGTGTGAGGAGAGAGGTCTCATGAATCCTAGCCAACTTGGCCTAAAGTCTAGTGATCTTCACCTCAACCCAGAGAGGTGTGTGCAGATGGGAAAGCACCACAGTCTCCAGAAGTTCTGTCTGAAAATTGCCGCTCCACAGCCACTGCACTGCACTGCACCACTCCCAGCATTCTCAACCTCTATTCTCCCTGTGTTACCTGGAGATGCTTTTGTACCCTTAGCCCTGATATGGTGTTTCTAGTTTCCCCTTTTTTGTTAATGTCTATTTGTGCTCCCCCATGCTTTGTTTAAATCTTTATGTGCTCCTATCCTAGATAGGGTGTTGCTCCTATTCTCAGTTTTGGCTTACCATTGACCTTCCACCCTTCCAATCAGTGAATATTATACAGAAGTGAACAGGTGCCTTGCCCTAGATGATCAGCCTTTGTAGCTTCATGTTTAGAGCACACGTGTGAACCCAAATAATATACAGCAGACCTATGTATGACTCAAACTCCCAACAACCACCCACCACTTGATAATGTCTGTGTGACTGTGACCTTGAACAAGTCACTCAAAAAAGGCTGGCAATATAAGTACTCAAAAACACTGTAAAACAAAAGCCAGTGGTAAACAAGGTAGTGGGAAGTACAAAATTAAATTAAGCCTGTGGCTTAATGTTTAGGCAGCCACCCCTTTAAGAGCCCTAAGAACACACATGTTGCTAATTATTGCACTGCCTGGCAGTGCCATGTTGTCCAGGGACAATCTAGGAAACCCCTTAGTCTGAGGTGTGCTGAATTTTCTGTTACTCTGAATAAACAGTTTCTACTTTTTATTTCATGCGTCTCAGTCATTCTCACGATCCAGCAGGATGCCATCTGCAAGAGCAGCAAGAGATGAGTATGGCAGACCTGAATAGAAGGTTAGGGTCTTTGTGGCAGGCCAAAACACAACACATGGTGGAGAATGGAGCTACAAAACAGAAACCCTCCTGCATGACATCTCATCTTCTCTCTCATCTCAGGGAGTGTCAGCTATGCAAACCATTCAGGATGACCTTGCCTATATTAAAACTATCTCACCTCAGTCCATGGTCCATACCAGTTTACAGCCAGCACCCTGCTCAGCCATGCCTTCCAAAGATGCTGTTGACTGGCTCAAAAAAATTCCAACATATAGATCAAGGCCCAGGTGCCCCAGATGTTACAGGAGATATTCCACAAATAGAAATAATTATAGATGGCAAAGTCCATACAGGGAACAATGCAGGCCTCAGCCATACAGGAGTTATCAATATCAGGACTACTATAATAGACCAGGAGATTACAACTCAAGGAAGCCTTTTTTACCCAGAGAGGAGGAAGCAGGACCTTCCAAAAGTGTCCACACAAGAGAAAAAGAAAAAGGACAAGAACATGGAGGAAAGGGAAACAAGGGCAGGGTACATGATATCAGGTCCAAAAGTGCACAGATATAACTGTTTTCAACATTTCCAATAGAACTTTAGCTGAAACTGAAACCAGAATTTTAAATAAAGGCCTGTCATTTTGTACAACTCAAAAACTTAACCCATTTGAATTGAAATTGGACTTGGAAAGATTTTATAGAAAAATGTGCTTAAAACATTTATTTTCATGACCTGAAAATATCACACCAGAAACAATGGAGACAAAATCACAAACAGCATTAAAACAAGTTTTAGGAACCAAATCTACACTTGATCCTAATTACAATATGCCAAATAATATTGAAACATACATTGTGAAGGTTAACAGGGAAATAGAACTAATAATGAAACAAAGCGAGACATCACAACCAAAATACAATATTACAAAAGCTGAAAAGGAGGTCCTATTAAATCTGGAACAAGACAGTTCGATCGATATAAAACCAGCAGATAAAGGTAGAGGCATTGTTATTGTGAATTACATAGATTATAAATCTGAGTGTCTATGAGAACTAAGCAGAATCGGAGAAACCATATAGGAAGCAGTTGACAGGAAACTTATTCAAGAATGGTTAGGAGCAGAATTAGTAAATGAACATCCCAGGATCCCACTTTTCTACTGTCTACCAAAAATACACAAAAATCAAGAGAAACCACCAGGAAGACCAATAATATCAGGCATTGGCTCCATAACAGAAACACTCTCACAATATGCTGATTTTTACATCAAGGATATGATCCCAAATATTAAATCATACATTAAAGACACACAATATTGCATTCAAATATTGTAGAAGTTCAACTCCACAGAAACAAATATAAATCAATGCATTCTTGTAACTTGTGATGTTAAAAATCTGTATACAAGCATACCACATGGGACAGGCCTACAAGCTTTGGCTAACATGCTTGAAAAGAGGGAAAACAATAAACCAGAAAAAAAAATATTCTTACATTAACTGAAATTGTATTGAAGAACAATTATTTCAAATTTGAAGACAAATGTTTTTTACTACTGCAAGGAACAATGATGGGAGCCACATTGGTCCCGTCTTATGCCAATATTTTAATGGGAGAATTTGAGAATGAACTTACTTTCAACAGAAATAACAAATTTAGCTCTTCAATTTGTCTATACAAAAGATTTATAGATAACTTAATAATCACATGGAAAGACACAGAAGAGAAACTCCAAGAATTCATCACTACATTAATTCAGGTACAGAATTTTTGGAATTTACAATGGAATATAACAAACATAAGATTTCATTTTTGGACCTTACAGTATCAATTGAAGGGAATAAAATCATCACGGATTATACAGAAAACCCACAGAAAAGAACAATTTCATTCACGCTAGGAGCTTATACCTTCCAAGCTTGAAAAGGAGCATTCCATATAGTCAAATGCTTAGAGCAAAATGGAATAGCAGCAATGAAGTACTATGTGAAAAAAATCTAATTGATCTCAATTCAGGATTCAGACAAAGAGGTTACAATCAAAATATCTTAAATCAAGCTAAGATGAAAATGGATACTCAGATAAGGGAGATGTTA
The DNA here is from genome assembly GCA_016271365.2 of Neoceratodus forsteri. Taxonomy (NCBI): domain Eukaryota; kingdom Metazoa; phylum Chordata; order Ceratodontiformes; family Ceratodontidae; genus Neoceratodus; species Neoceratodus forsteri. The sequence continues at coordinate 1,878,481,893 of CM057456.1, forward strand.
TTACAAAACAAACCTAAAAAAGACACGATAAATAAAATAAAATAAACATGAACACTACTTTTTCAGAGCACTTTGATTCTAATAAAAAAGTAATATTAAAAAATTGGTACATACTGCAACCTACAGAACATGGGAACATCAATTTTACACAAAAATCTTGGATCACAGTGAGAAAAACTAGAAGTGTTAGAACCTACATCATTAAAACACAGCACTGGAAACCTGAACCACCACCAACAACATGGTTAAATAGAGATTTGAAAGGTTTTTACAGTTGTAGTAATTGTGTGTCTTGTAGTAGCTGTTTAAAATCCAAATAACTTGGGTGCACACATCAAGAAAAGACGTTTGAAATAAGAGACTTTATAACATGTAGTTCTGACCATGTTATTTATTGTATTGTATGCCCATGTTCCATATATTACATTGGACAAACTACAAGACTATTAAAAATAAGAATTACAGAGCATAAGAGCAAAATCAGGTGCCAGCATGATAAATCGAAAGTGACCAGTCATTTTAACTCTTGTCAAAGCAGATATAGACTAAATAAGAGCCTGAATTGGTTACTTATTACATGAATGTAAGTGGGACAATCTAATGTTTTCCATAGAGAGATATGTGTTAGTTGAAACAACAAAAAACAAGAAGTTGAATTATATACAATGATGACTGTAAACACAAAATATCAATGTTGCATGATTGGAGTTAAATTGAGAAAGTTTATTCAAAAGGAGGTCATAACTTGGATTATTCTTTAGAATCATTACAGGATGTAAGAACTTATAAGTAAGGGACGCAAATTAGAAACTTAAGATAGAAAAGGTCAAGGTCTTGTGACCCTGAATATTCTCTGCCTTGACGTTATTGATGTTGTTTCCCATTAATATCCCAAGGGATGAGATACAAAATTCATGTAACAGTTAGTGATATCACCAACAAAAAAAAGTTTTTAGAAGATTAGTTGGAGGTCAAATATCCTTGACCTCGAGCACTCCTAGGTATTGTAACACATGCCTTAATTAAGTATGATTCCTTTAAAAATAGCTAACCCCCTTTTTTCCTAAAGATTCACCATGACACTCCTTTTTTGAAACCTTTTCACTCTTAATATCTGGCCAAAGTTTTATGTACCCAGAAAAGTGAAAAGTAGTCTTTTTTTATTAGCAAAGGTCGAAAGACATAAACTGAAGGAGGGACCACTGCAGCTTCTTGGAGCATGACTGGTTTCTTGTTTAAAGACCTAGCCAGCGTGATAACTGTGGCTCAACCTCCTTCATGTTGCACAGTGAAGCAGCTTCAGTTTGAAATGCTGATCAGCGTTCCCGGTAATGGCAGTTAGTGCGCATGGGTGAGTGAAAGTAAACTTACGTAAAATAGGAATTAATCACCAGTGCTAAAGTCACAAATTAAGAAAATGAAGCTTTAAGAAGGAGGGTAAGCGGGAAACTTTACTAAGGTGCATTTTTTTTTACAATGAAACACAGTTAACTTTGGGGGGAAACTTTAAAGCCAACATCACTTATTTATTTTAGGCAAGTACCGAAAGCAAAGAACACATTAGGAAGCAAAGACATATTATTTACTTATGGGTATGTGGTGTTTTACAGCTTAAAACAACTTTGTCTAAATGTGATATATTCAGTTAGATTGGTTGTCATGAAATGTGAACATTAGTACACATACTAAGTACATAAGAGAAAAAAATAAAGTGCAATGTGTTACATAAGGCAAAATAAAAAGCCTATTTAAATAAAATATTTGGCAAATTTGAGTTACTTGATAATACCTCAAGTTTATAGCACCATTTACAATACAACCTCCTTTCAATCTCCTGTTTTTTTCACAATTATAAAAAGACAAAGAAAAAAATATGCAGACACAAAGTGAATTTAAATAAATCTTTTTTATTACAGTGATAAAAACAATTTTGGAAGGCGTTCTTTTGATTTTGAAAAAAATGATGTGACAATTAGTTAAGCAGCAGGTATGTTCCCACTGCTGACATTGGTTACATTTATAATGTTTAGCTGACATTAAGATATGAAATATTAAATATGTTTTGTGATTAAATTCACAGCTCAAAGGTTCTGATGAAGAAACAAGGGTTAGTCCTGAAACCTTAACCAATACATTTTATGAAAGAGCTGATGTTATAATTGATATTGAGCAAATTGTTAAAAGAAGAAATAAAAGATAAAAGGGAGAAAAGAAGAAAACAACATAATATAAATAACAAAAATACATTGAACTTTCTTCACAAAATGGTCTATAATGGAATTATTTAAAAAGAATTGAGGTTCTCTTTTTTACACTGCATTTCAAAAAATTCCAAGCCTGGATTGTCTTCAATGGTTGGACTGATCTCTTGCATATTTCCAATGCCTTATGCTTACTTCTGAGAGTGACTGCCATCTCCTGGTTTAACACGCTAGCAGAACAAGTTAAAGGAAACAATGCCACTTTGTATGCAACTTTTAGAGACCATTTTGTCCAAGTGCATCCTCCCTGGCCACTGGAACAACAGCTGTGGAATGTACCATGCAACCCTTTGAATCTTTGGAAGCCTTCATAGTCGACATTGAGTCACATTGCAAATGTTCAAGTTTATTTTACCAGGAAAAGACTCCATTGAGCAAGTTCTTTTTTTTTTTAATTAAAGTTTATTAAATATAATAAGTCCAACAAAATTAAGAAAACAATCTGACAAGTGAATTTCTAAAAGACCACCCAGCCCCTTTTCATCCCCCGTCCCATACACCCCCCACCCCCCAGTGGAGCAACCAACAGACAAGAAACCAAAAGAAATACCATAAAGGGAAAAAGCATGTTGTCCACGCTAGGCCTATAATAAATTAAGTGACCCAACAACAGAACACTTCATTATGATCAATACTTCAGGAACTTATATAGTATATAATGTGTATAATTTCCCCCATTTCATATAAAAACTAGGAAGTCTATGGTGGAGGCTCGCAATCATATGTTCCACCCTAAGGTTTATAATAATTCTTGTAACCATTCCTGATATGTAATAGAATTCTGGTCTACCCAATACCTCAGGACCACCTTCTTCAGTGAAAGAAAGATTAAGGCCATGTAATATTTAAGTTCCTTAATTAAAATAGAAATATAGTTCCCCAGGATACATATTTCCAACTTAGATATACCCTGCAGCCCCAACAGAGGATCTGCCCTAGCCTCAATCAAGCTCCAAAAAGAAGCAGTTTTGGAGCAATTCCAGAATATACGAAACAGAGAACCCTCATCCTGGCAGATCCATGACAGGTCATCGACAAAATATTTGTCGAATGACCCAAAAGTGAAACCAGGAAGTCGACTGCATTTTGTAGTCAGCTGCCGGTGTGCAGAAGCAATAAGTGTTTTCAAAAGGGGGCTTTGCCCCCGAACCCCCCACACACCCCCACTTAGGATTCACAACTCCAAGTCGGAGCTGAGTCGGGGTTGCAGGACCCCCTACAGACAGTGCCGGGTGCCAGCAGATTCCCTACATTAACGTGGCACTGTTGTTGCTGTAGGGGACTCCAATGTTGACATGTCGATGTCAGGGATGTATACCATCCTGGCCACACCTAGTGCAGTTGGATGTGGACAGCCATCCCATAAGTGCCAATTTCTGTGGGGTAAAATAAAGATGATTTAAAATATTAAACTGGGTAAGCTTCAGTCTATGCTGAGTGACATACCAATATAAATAATTCCAAATATACTGCCATTGTAAGGGGGATATAGGAAACAACTGATCCCAATAAGGGGAAGAACCTTCCAACTCAAGAGAAAATGTAGAAAGCAATAATGCATACAAAGCAGACACTATATGAGGTTTAGAGGCCAAAGCTGTAACAGAAGAGAGGAGCCCTGAAGAATCAGTGATCCATGAGCCCAACTGGAACATCTTAAAAATAAACCTGTTCCCCAATTGCAATTGTTCCAAAATATTTACAGATAATAATAATACCCCTCCATCCAAGCAAGTTCATTTTTAAAGAGGTCCTGGATAGGATAGCTTACAGAATAGATACAATTGAGAAAGTACAGCAGAGTTAAAGCAAAGAGATACAAGTACAGTGCCATATTTGATGAACAAAATATACAATGTTGTTATTATCAGATTGTAATAACTGGGAGACTTCTTTTACATTGCAGAAGCAGGCTATAATTCACCGTTATTACCCGTGGGTTATAAGGGCGAACACACACTAGTTTCTCCGCTCCACTGCTCATGCTCATTCATCTGTGCAGCTGTCTCCGCAACCCAAGTGCCATCAGTTGGCAATCCAGAAACACACAGCCACACAGCAAACACCATCAGAGTGTCAATACTTCAAAAAAGGAGCTGAATAGATCATTTCCCACTAACCCATAAGATCGGCTTTTTAAAAAAAAAAGACTTCTTCGTTCTTCAGAGAGTTCAATTTTTATGGAGCATTCTCTTTCTCCACAGGAACCACAGTGAACTTTCAACTCCGTACCTATTTAACATATCTCCAAGACAACCTCAGACCACAGCATGATTTAATATTACAATGGAGCTCTGTAAAACTTGAACTCTCAACTAAATGCAGCTTTTAGCAGACTTTAATTACTGGGTTTTCTACTGTTTGTTTGTTTGTTTTAGCAGTAGTGTTCTCTACAGTTTCCATAGCTGCTTCTTTCTGCACATGTTGCTGTTCTCACACTAAGGTCAGTTAAACTCAAAGCAACCCTGTTAATTCTCAAATAACAAATTTAATGATTTAAATATTAGAGGAAGTAACAAATATAGTGGTTTATATGTTTGCCATTTTTTTTTCACTTGCCTGTAAGCAGTTCTGAATAAATAAAATGCAGAGACAGGATTTCACAATGATTTCTTTATTTTACTTACTCAGGATGTTAAAAAAGAGTGACCCAGCAATTACATAAAATAACACATCGGGGGACTGCAAAACTTGAATTTAATGCATACCTTCAGTGTGGGATGCATTGATAAACCCCTCGGGCTTTGCCCTCAGGGTTTATGTGGCATCCTACACCTCGGGTGTGCATTAAATTCTTGTTATGCACTCCCCCACGTATTATTCTATATATAATATATACAGCAATAATAAGAATATAAGTTAAGTCCAGAGTTGAATAAGGAACATAGAAAAAAGAAGAATTTCAGTATAATACAGGTAAATATGCAAGGAATTCATCAACTGTTAGATCAATATTTACGTATTATTATAGTTACAGGAACACTTCACTTGACATTTAGTTTCCAGAAGTGATTTAAAGACACCTTAGCTTACTAAATGTGCAATATTAAGTGTATTTTGGAGCTTGTTTCAAGCCCTAGAGATGCTGCTACTGATGGCTGACTTTAAATAAAGCGTGAAGAACCTTGGAGTTTTTAATAACACATAAGATCTGTTTCTCAATGAGTAATTACTGTAAGAGCAAGAAAAGAGCTCTGTGATATACTATCACAATTTGTCGATTAAAACTCTGTAGGTGTATATATAGAAATTTTTAAGTCTCTTTGTAGCCAATGATGTCCACCCTGTTGCTAAATATAGGTAGGAATGGTGCATTATGGGTGGAGAGTTTGTAATGAATCAAGGTGCCCTATGGTACAATTCATCAAGTTTACTAAGGAGTGTAACAGGGCAGTGACTGTAAATCAAGTCATCATAATCCAAAACAGAAAGTAATGTAGCTTGCACCAGCCTCTTTCTAATGTCAAGTGGAAAACAATTATTTCTATGGAAGAATCCCAACCTCATTTAGTTTTTTGCAGATATTAGCTACATGATTAGTGAAAGATAAGCATCAGTCAAGTCATACACCCAGGTATTTGTAATTTGCCACTGTTTCAAGTGTATCACAAAGTAGTGTGGAAATGGTGTGGTCAACTTTGGAGGAAACTGCCATGTTTGAGGACTGAAAAAATATTATTTGTGCCTTTTTTGGCATTTAATAGCAAATTTAGAATAAAAAAGATTCATTTATAAAAGATTAAATTCCACTTGGAGGTATGCACATACAGTGTCAAGGGATGGTCTGGATAAATACAAGACTGTATCATCAGCTAAAAAAATGTCATTTGACTTTTTCAATATTCCTATTGAGGTCTTTTACATAAATTGTAAACAGCAGGGGACCCAGGATAGAGCCTTGTGGTACTCTTCTTGTAAGCTTTGATACAGAAGAATAGTCCCCTTCAGCTTTCCTTTGCTGACATCTATCTGTAAGATAGCTTGCAAACCATGAAAGTGTGAAAGAGCCCAGGCCAGTGACTTTTAGCTTATGTAACAGCATGTTGTGATCTTCCGTGTTGAATGCTTTGTTCTGGTCAAGAAACACAGCTCCTGTGGGATGCTTGTGATCCAGGGATGTCAGCCAATCATTAGTTACCTTAGCCAGTGCTGTAATTGTACTATGCTTAGGCCTGAGTCTTGATTGCATAGGGTTTATGTTATTAGTAGCCTCTAAATAGTCCCTTAGTTGATTACTGACTAATTTTTCTAATAATTTGGCTAAAATAGGGAGTATTTAAATGGGTCTATAATTATTTAAATTGCAAGGATCACCAACTTTGAAGAGAGGGATAATGTGTGCAGTTTTACAAATAACTGGGAGTTCATTGCTGGCAAGTGATAAATTAAAGAGGTGTGTTATAGGAGCCGTGAGTTGATAATAACCAAATTACAAAAAATAAGGGGTCTAACCCATCAGCCTCAGCACTTTTCCTGAGATCCAAGCTTAACAGTAGGTCTTCCACTTGTTTGAATATAACAGGTTGGAAAGAAAGTGAATCATTTGTCCTTTTATCAGGACTCATAGTTTCTGAATTAAGGGTAGGAAAAGGAAATTGAGCTGCATGTGAATTGTCAAATGCCAATCCTGCTGCGGCAAAGTGGATATTCAGTTATTCTAAAATAATTTGTCTGTCTGTTATAGTTTCACCTTGCCAATCGATCTTGAATGGGAGAGAGGGGGAAGTATTTTGTCCTTCAATTTCTATTAAGACCCTCCATATTTGGTTGCATTACTGGTGGAATTGTCCAATGCATTTAACTCGAAGTTAGCTTTGGGTTCTCTTATAAGTTTTGTGCATGCATTCCTTGCATTGTTAAATAACACCCAATCAGGTTCAACTATTGTATGTCTGGCTATTCTCCACAAAATGTCTCTGTTATGCAATGCCCTTTTTAGGCCCTTGCTGAACCATGGGCAAGACATCTTTTTGGCCCTATGTTTTATCAGTGGTGCATGCCTAATTATGACTTCATGCACCAGTTGGTTGAAAATTTTGGTTGCTTCATGGATTGTATTGGCAAGCTAAAACTGCTGCCAATTTATGGAACCTTGCTCAAATAAAAAGTTAGCTAAATTGAAATTGGTAAATTTCCTTTTGGTAATGTATTTTGGAATATATTTATGCTTTAAAATACCTCTGACACAGACAACTATATTGTGGTCACTAATATCACTGTGCAAGACTGCTGTATGTGTGTATTTATTGGTTAAGATGAGGTGTAATGTAATATCGGGGCTTATGCTCCACTGGGAGGGAATTACATGCCTGAAGTGAGTATCCCTCCCCGTGGAGCTCCACACCTGTGGAAAGGTGTACACTGCTGGAATTCCTCAATGGCCATGACCCATCCATGGGCATGCCCTCCTGGTGCATAGCACTCTGCGGGGCAGCCGGGGGTGGAGTCGTGGACCTGGGTGAGCATCCAATTGAATGCCCATCCTGGGTCCAACAGTGTATCCCTTACATAGCTGGGTGTGCATAAGCTGAGTACCCCCTGCGGATGGATGGCCGGTGGCCATGGCGGTGTGTGGTAGGCAGTGTCAATTGCTGTCCTGAGATGTGGCACCAATGGACCATTCAGGAGGAGGGGGGGTATCAGTGCCACAGGTGTGTATGTGGAAGGGGTTATCGGTGGATAGCAGTATGTGTGGAACAGGACCCAGGGCACCCCTGTGTCCATGTGTGTGGGTGAGGGGGGTTGTATCATCAGGGGGAGGTACCCACATGGGAGGGGGACTGCAGTCCAGGAATGGATGCAGTTAGGAGGGTGGGCGTGCCTTGCCACACTGAGTGCCTTGCCGGCACAGTGTCGGGCCATGGGCAGCATGGCAATGGTGGTACTGCCCTGGGGTGGGTGTGCAGCAGCAGGGGACAGGGCAGCATCATATGTGTAGGGAGGTCAGCCTCTGGGTTATGGGGACAGAGCTGGCTCACTCTGTGGGGCATGCCAACCTGCCTTGGGGCTGTTACCTCATCTGGTGTGCGCAGGGGCAGAGCACATAGAGAACTTACAGCAGGGTTTACCTGGTATACAGGCTGCACCCCATGAGCCCTGGTGCACAGCACTGTGTGGCTTTGTGCATGCTGCATCATGCTAGCATGCCCCTGCCTACCCCCTGCGTGTTACAGTCCATGCAGGTGGGGGATCGAGTGCATGGGGCTGCATGTCCCTCTTAGTGCATCCCGCACAGGGGGCACAATGGTTGTGGAGTGTCTCCACACCTCACTTACATGGTGTACAGGTGCTCTGCACCTTCGAGCATAGGGCCCATCAACTGCAGGGTTTTTAGTATTAGGTCTCATAGGATTGGTAATTAATTGTGCCAACCCTAGCTCATCATACATATTTTTTAAGTTATTAGATTTTGGGAAGTTCCAATTCAGGTTCAGATCACCTAAAATAATTGACTCATTTGAATAAGAGACAAGTAAACTATTAAGCTGCTGCAGCAGCTCCATGCCACCATTTGGTGATCTATAGAAATCTATGACATTAATGGAGTCAATGTCTACAGAAAACAGAGAAAGATCAAATCACGGCCTTTATCTGAGGACTTCACTCTCAACACAGGCCTTATGTGGTCCAACAGAAGCCAACAACCTGGATGGACACTGTCCAAGCTGCATGACATTTGCATAAATCCATATCAATGTTCCAGGCCATCAGTGTACAAGCAGCTCAAGCCACACAAATAGCTGTGCTCATAAAATGCATCCAGCAGCAACAAGCAATGATAGACAACCTAATCACAACTGTCAATAGTTTATGCCTGAGCTCAATTTCTTCCTCTGCTATACCTGTCAGTGCTATCACCACTACTCCAGCCTCACCAGAGTTACCCCTCAGTACATAACTATCCTCTTCCAAACTCCCAGCATATCCATCAGGGAAACAACAGCTTCTGGAATTTCCTGGAGGACTACCCAGATGTCTTTATTGGTCCAGATAACAAGCTTGGATGTTGTGCTATCCTGCAACACACCATCGATGTGCAGCCCAGTCAGAAACCCATCCATCAGTGAGCCTACAAAGTGGAACACAAACAGAAACAAGTCCTGGAGGACATGATCAAAGACATACTTGGACAAGACATCATTGAAGAGTCTACAAGTCCCTGGGGTGCACCATGTCTGCTGGTGTTAAAGAAGGAAAAGGGGTATCACTTTGTGGTGGACTACAGAAAGCTCAATGCCTATGCAGTGCTGGATGCTCATCCCTTACCCACAACTGGGGATGCCTTAGAGAGTTAGTGAGGCCAGCCCAGCTTATTTCACCGCACTGGACCTTCAGAGTAGGTTTTATCAAATCTCCATTAATCCAACTTCTTGTCCTTACACAACTTGGTGCTGTCACTTGGGACTTTTCCAATTCAAAGGACTATCTATGGGACTTTGGAACAGTCCAGCTACATTTCAGCATGTTATGGATGCTGTACTACATGGGTTGTCTTGGAAATTTTACCTAGTCTACCTAGACCAGTATTTTTCAACCGGGGGTCCGGGGCCCCCAGAGGGTCCCCGAGCATCATGTCGGGAGTCTGTGGAAAAGTGGTCCACAACACTACCACTACAGTTTGTCAATTAGCGATTTAGTAAAATTGTAGTAAAAATTGCACCCTGCTACAAATAAAATACCTGTTCTGTGATGGCTGACACTTCATTTTTACGGTCTCCCCTGAAAATGATAAATACCTCCTCTCAGCATGTCACGCATATTGAAGGCATGAAGTGCTGTCAGGATCAGTTGATACTAAACTTAACATCTTTGTTAAAAGCAGTCTTTGTTACACATGCCACGGGTAACAGAATGACAGATGGTTTCATGCTTTGCAGTCTCCTGGTAGGTTATTACTTAACTTTACAGCTTCACAATTATGTTGAAATTTGTTTTTCTATTTGTTGTAAGTTGTCAGTAAGTTGTTCTGGGGTCAGTGTGAAGGCTCCAGTTAGATGAGCATATTGTAAAACAAGAGACTTGTTTTATTGTAGCACTGGGTCGTAGCTTAATTATGTCTACTCATTTGCTCCATCAACAAATATTAAGTACATATGTCTCTTCTTCAAGCCAGTTTTTTCTGACATATTTAATAGTATTTGGTCATCTCCAGCAAGCAGTCAGCACTTAAGATTTTGGTTTGTCTTTCCTGGTTGTATTTTGTATTCAATTTTGACCAAATATCACACATGCTGTTTGTGTAAAACAAATAAACAATATTTATGGCAAGTTCCAAATTTGTCTTAATATTAATTGCTGTGATAACCTCCAATGCACTCCTCTCATCAAGCTCAAGTTTCTCATAATGTCACTAGTAGTGTCTATCTATATTGGCTTTTCTTTTATTATTTTAAAATGAGTAGTATAATTGTATTAAAATGAAAAATCAATAACTCAATAAAAATGTTTTTATATTAATATGTTTGTAAATAACTTTTTAAAATACATTAGTGTACTGGTAAGTAACTTACCTTCCACCGCACTCCCATGCCCCTGCTTCCTCTGTCCACCATTGCAAGTAGGGGGTCACTGCAACTACTGACTTTCAGACTGGGAGTCCCTGGACACAAAAATGCTGAAAACCACTGACCTAGACAATGTTATTGTCTGCAGCAGAACTTTTCCTGGGCACCTTCAACACCTAAAAGAAGTGTTTGAATGTCTCTGACAAGCCAACCTCAAGCTTCACTCAGAGAAGCGTTGTTTCACACAGCATCAGATGCATTACCTGGGACATGTTGTTAGTTATCAAGGCATCCCTCCAGACTCAGACAAGCTCTCAGCTGTCAAAGATTATCCAGAATCTAAACTCCTCAAAGACTTTAGAGCTTTCCTAGGCTAATATGGATATTACAGAAAGTTAATCTGTAAATATGGCAAGGTTGCAGCTCCACTGTATGCCCTCACCAAAACAGGATGTGTGTGTACATGGACTTCCAAATACAAACAGGCCTTCAAAACCTCAGAAGACAAGCTGATCTCTGCTCCAGTATTGGCCCACCCATGGTTCTACCAGCCCTTCCAACTGTACACAGACACTAATTCCTTTGCAGTAAGCGCTGTGCTACTTTATGTCAAGTACAAGATGGAACAGAACATGTTGTTTTCTATGCTTGGTGCTCCCTTTCCTCAGATGAGCACAACTATGGCATCACAGAAAAAGAATGTTTAGCCATGGTATTTGCTGTAAAGAAATTTAACTGTTACTTCACTATTCCTCCTTTACAGCTATCATTGATCACTCTGTCCTCATATGGCTGTTCAAAATAAAGGAACCAGTAAGTTCACCCAATAGATTGCCATGCTGCAATGCTTCAACTTTGAAATTCAGTACAGACCAGGTCGAGTTCACTCCAACACTGATGGTGTTAGTCAGAGATGGTATCCCTCTGGAACATCCTCAACAGACAAGAAATTCTGCTTACAAGCTGTTCCTTTCCATGCCACATATGTGCTTTCCATGGACACTTCTACAGCATCTTAAGTTGCTTTGCTGCAGCCAAGTGCTTCTTCAGAAAGAAACACAAATCCTTACATACTGGATGCAGCTGCAGAGCTTCTCACCTCCTCTGCATCTGCTCTCTCCTTGGCAACTGTAAAAATGCAACAAAGAACAGATCCCCAATTCACAGTCATAATCACTTACTTAGAGTCTGGAAATCTACTGTGACAGAAGCAACATTGCCAGGATGTACTTTTCCTTGCTTCACAAAAGTTACTCAATAACAGTGTGCTTTGTCACATCTGGACCAATGAAGGCAAGGCCCATCGTACAGATAGAACTCATGTACAGTTATACAAAATCACAAATACCCTATAATGTAAATCACCACAAAATATTATGCTGGTTCACCTTTAAGCAGAAATGCATGGTGCCGAAAAGCCTCTCACACAGTCTACAAAGTGTGCCAACAGAAGACACAGACATGTGTTTCATCCAACTAGGACTAATCCATGTGCCTCATCTGTATGACACCCCAGTAGAATGAACCAGCTGCTCTAAGTTGTTATATCTGAGTTGGGTTGTGGTGAGTCCAATAAAAACAAAAAGCAAGCTAAAACACAAAGAACCTTAGTGTGTAATCACTGAGGCAAGGGTTACTCCAAAGGACATTGGCTGAGAAGCCAAGTTTCAAAGAAATACAAAATCATACATACATACATACCCCATAATGCAAAGCATCATGGGCTGTATATGCAAATCACCACAAAATACTATGCTGGTTCAACTTTAAGCAGAAATGCATGGTGCCAAAAAGCCTCTCACATAGTCTGAAAAGGGTGCCAACAGAAGACACAGACACATGTTTCATCCTACCAGGGCTCATCAGTGTGCCTTGTCTGTATGACACCCCAGTGGAATGAACCAGCTACCCGAAGTTGGTTTATCTGGGTTGGGTTGTGGTGTACAGTTAGTTGGGTCAATCTATCTAGTCAATGAAGTTCTTCTCTCCACTCATGCCTCTCCACATTCTGGAGGGTATATTGGAATCCAAAGAACTCTTGAAAAGACAAGGCTCCACTTCTGCTGGCTTCACATAAATAAGGGCATTGTTTAATTTGTCAAATCCTGCCAGCCCTGCTCCCAAAGAAAGCCTCCTTCTAAACCAACAAAAGCACACCTCATTCCAATGCCTGTAGCCACAGAACCATTTTAGAGGCTTAGTACATATGTTCTTGGACCTTTACCAACATGCTCTGACACTGGCAACAAATACATTCTTGTTTTTTTGGACTACCTTACAAAGTACAGTACTTTGAACTAATTCCACTAAATGACATCAAAGCTGATACACTAGCAAATGCTTTCCTCAATAGAATTATTTGCCTTCACGGTATCCCCTTGTACCTGCATTCAGATAAAGGCACTAACTATCTTTCAACAACTGTTTGAGAAACTTGCAAGCTTCTCTACATAAAAAGACTCACAACAAGCTATCATCCACAATGCAATGAACAAAGTGAAAGAATTATGTCTACTATTCTAAACACACTCTCCAAATACCTGGATGAAACTCACTACATTTGGGACCGCTTTGTTCCTTTTCTTCATCTTGTCTACAATACAAGCCCTTGTGTTGACAGTACAGAGTACACACCATTTTTTTTGGTCCATAAATACCATCCAAGAACTGCATTGGACATGGATCTTTCATTGCTATAAGTTCCAAAATCAGCTTCTTTATACAATATGCCTGTATTGGAACAGCCTGAACTTGCCAGACATATTGCAATTACCACACTGGGACAGAAAAAATCTGCCATGAAAAATGTCAGCCGCCGAGTCACATCAACCTTCATTTTCTGTGGGGGACACTGTTTATCTGTATCAACCTGTCTTAGTTCTGGGAGCCATAAAGAAAATGCTTCGCCCTTGGACTGGTCTCTTCTACATTGTGGAAAAGCTTTCTCCAGTTCACGTCCATCTGCAACACAAGTCAGATGGGAAGCTTGTGCTTCAAGTTCAAGTTTATTGCAGGAAATAACTCAGTTGAGCAAGCTAATTCACAAGGCGGTCCTGAGACATATAAGCAGACAAGTACACATTGCATAATAACAACTTCAAATAATAATATTGCGGTAATTAAGTACAGTTTTGGAAATATGGTACATAATGCTTAATTAGGAAATAACCCAATGGGTAATAAGCCTGCTGTGAAGAAAAAAAGAATGAGAATGAAGAGTGGAATGCATATGAGGAGTTAACAGCCATGAAGTAGGAAAATGAAAGTATGGAGGAGCAGGAGGGAGCTAGAGGGCTAGAGGGTGTAGGGGGAATTGGGTGTAATTGAAGAGGGAAAGGAAAAGTAGAAATGGAGTTAGGGGTATGGGGTAACAGGATAAAGATAGGGTAGGGGTAGCAGGAGAGGGGTAGGTGGGAATAAGAGAGACTAGGAAATGGAAGACTAAAGGGCAAAAGACAGTAGAGGGAGTGGCTATAGACTTCTTTTAGTATACCCATGAAGGACATTTTGGACTAGTGGTCAAGGGCAAGTGCTAGAAGAATACTTCTGAGTTGAAACTATTTCCAGATAGCTGCGAGGCATGGAGAGGAGTAATAGTGGTGATAAGGTTTAGAAACAGCTACAAGTGTCTTTTATTTTGGATGCAACCAGTTTTTTAGAGAATTTGACAGAGACGATGCCTGACAGTTTCAATGTGGATTGGAGTTGGATCCAGAGGGTTGGAAGGGTATTTGATATGGCGCATTTGCCAAAGGAAGTGCGAGTCCTCAGCACAGTACATCAAGGAGGATGAAGTCAGTTTTCCTAAGAGAGTAGGCACTGTTGGAAATATGGATGAGGGATGTTAGATAGCTTGGGAGCTTATTCAGGATTAACTTGAGAGTCCAGATACCTGTATCAGGCATACATCTAATCAAAAGTGATGTCCAACCTACAGCTGTATACATATCACAGTGGTGGGTTTGGTAGGGTAAGTTTGTAATGAACCCTAGAGCATGATGATAGAGGACGTCCAATTTTCTTAGGCTTGTAACAGCTGAGGAAGTATAGATTAAATCTCCGTAGTCAAGTAGAGGGAGGAATGTGGCCTGAACAAGCCTGATTCTAGTATCTAACAGAAAGAGAGACCTGTTACGGAAGAAGAAACCAAGCCTGTCTTTTAGCCTCCTTGACAGGTCCTCAAGATGGTCATTGAAGGAGAGCTTGTTATCTAACCAAATACCAAAATATCTGAATTTGGAGATGACTTCCAAGGGTTCTCCTAAGGAGGTGACAACAAAGTCTTCGGGGGGGGTCAGTGGAATAGGTGGAAGAGGAATTAAGAGTGAGGATCATGGCCTTGGTTTTCTTGGCATTAAGGAGGAGTTTAGCATTAATAAGATTAATTTCTAGCTGGGCAAAATCATCTTGTAATACGTCCCTCACTTTGGAAAGTGTTGAACCCGATGTATACAGTACTGTATCATCTGCAAAGAAATGCAGAGTGGAGTTAGGTATGTGTGTGTCTAGATTATTGATGTACAGGGAAAAGAGGATAGGGCCTAAGATGGAGCCTTGCGGAACTCCTCTGGCAATCAGAAGGGAGGCTGAAAAAAGGCCATCATCTTTGACTTTCTGGGTCCTTCCAGTTAGGTAGCTGGTAAACCACTGGGAGGTAAGTGGGATAGCACCTATTTTGGTAAGGCTACTAACTAGTAGGTTGTGGTCGATGGTGTCAAACACTTTGCTAAGATCAAAGAATACTGCACCAGTGATTTTCTTAGTATCCACAGCAGAGACCCAGTCAGTGACTTTAGCCAATGCAGTGACTGAGCTATGACTGGGCTGAAAGTCAGATTGTGCTGGGTTAAGGAGTGAGAAAGTTTCATTATGGTGCTTTAACTGAGTATATATCAATTTTTCGAAGACTTTAGAGAGGTTGGGCAAGATTGAGATGGGTCTGTAATTATTTAGGTTGCATGGGTCCCCTGATTTAAATAAGGGAAGGATGTAGGCTGATTTCCAACAAGAGGGAACTGTGGCAGTGGAGATAGAAAGATTGAATATGTGAAGAATAGGGGCAGTGAGATGGAGGTAGCCTAGTTTTAGGAAGAATGGTTCTAATCCATCAACTCTAGCACTTTTCTTTGTATCTAATTTAAGGAACAAACCTTCGACATCTTTAAAGTTGAGAGGGAGCAGCTGGAAGGGGCAAGTCGAGGTTTGGGGAACGATGTTACTGCTGTCTTGATTATTAGCACGGCCTGCGTATGGTGAGGAGTTGAAGGCTAGGCCAGCTGTAACAAAATGGGAGTTCATTTCTTTAAGGATTTGGCAGTTACTCTCCACAATCTTACCATTGCTGAGGATCTTAGATGGAATAGGCCGACCTACGATAGACTTAAGTGTTCTCCAAATTTTATGGGAATTCCCTTTTGACTGTTCAAGGGTGGAAACATAATAGTTTGCTTTAGCTGTGTGAGTGCATTTGACACAGGCATTCCTAGCTGCTCTAAATGCCTGCCAATCTGCCAGGCACTTAGTATATCTAGCTTTCACCCCGAGCTTGTCACGGTTTAAGAGTGTGGCCTTAAGATATGTTGTAAAGCAAGGGTTGGAGGTTTTGCTCATTCTAACCTTGACCAAAAGTGCAGCTTGTGCTTAACAAAGTACATATAAATCATCTGAAACATGGGTACTTAACACCCTTCCAGATGATCCCAGTCCTCCCAGTAATGAAGCTGCACTAGAACCTACTATCCTCTTGGAATTAGAAATTTCTCCCAATAACTTGCAACCATTTCATTCAGATCCTCACACATCTGACTCTCTCCAGCTATATTGCATTGCACCTGATCATCCATCAGATGAACTTCCTGGGACTTCTCAGCCCTATTCTTCTCAAGCCTCTCTCTGTGTACCAGATCAAGAAGATTCTTTGAATGAAGTTTGTAAATGGATCCTGGACTTACAGAGTCAAATGGTAGGATTTTGACTGAGTTCAAAATTCTTGGGTTGCTTTCACTGACCTTGCCCCATCCTGTCAAGAACTGGTTCAAACAACTCATAATACCATTCTGACTGACCAGAAAAGTTGATGCAAGTCTTGAACTTTTGGCCAACCAAACTCAGTGGTTTGTGGACTAATACGTCTATTCCCCTTGGTATTCTGCTTATGCTTAACTATTTTTCTGCAGTAAATGTCTTATTGTACCTGTTTCTATGCACATGTTTGCTAATGGTACTGCATGACCTGCATTAACTTTTTCTTCCACAGGAATGTTATTTCTCTTGTTCTGCGGCAGTTCACATGAAGTTTGCATTTTGAAGTTATGGGTAATCTTCAGCTGCTTTCTCTTCCCTTCTCCCTTCCCTGTACTGTGACACTTATCATCCTGACCAAGCTTCGGGTTGCTATAGTGTTCCCCCTTCCCCTGATACTACTCTGACTGGTCACCATTGTAGTCCAGATCCTTTCCTCCCGCTCCCCTGCAGTGGAGTACTCATGTCAAATTGTGCCATGCAAAGCTTGTTGTTTTTTCCATTATTTTCATGTTTATAATGTTATTGCTTGTTTGAGTGGTACTCACTTTCATGACTCTGGGGGTGATGTGAAGTACACAATTAAGCATGGGGCTTAATGGTTATGCAGCTGCCCTTTAAGAGCACTTAGAACATGAATGTTGCTAATTGTTGCACTGCCTGGAGGTGCCATGTTATCCAGGGACAGTCTGGGAAACCACTCAGGCTGAGGTAGAATGTCACAGTGTGCTGAAGTCTCCTGTTACTCTGAATAAACAGTTTCTACTTTTTATTTTATGCATCCATCTCGGTCACTTGCATGGTCCAGTAGATGGGCCTGGCAGACCTGAAGAGAAAGTAAGGGTCCTTGTGGCAAACCAACACCAAAACACCACAGTAGTAATACATGTAGAAGTTTATTCAGTAGTCCAGAAATGAATAGCTTACCAAAAACTAAAACTCAAGCACTACAGTGTTTTGAAGGTGCTATTCTAAATAATGTTACTACTATCCAGGTACTGCTGCCTAACTCTCAAAATGCTGAAGCCTCAACAACCGGTGTAGAACTGTCTATGGTTGAAGGTCTCAGTACTGCAGAAGCAACGTTTTGAAAGACTCTTTATACTACAAGGCTTCTAATAGCAAGACATAGAAACATAGAAACATAGATTTTGACAGCAGATAAGGACCGCTTGGCCCACCCAGTCTGCCCATTTCCCTACCTAATGGATAAGCTGCAGATCCTAGTTAACCAGCAGCCTACTTCTTCCTACCCCAACCCCCTAGAATTGCCTTATGACTGTCCCATGCATGCTTGAATTCCACCACTGTTTTCGACTCCACAACCTCCTCCGGAAGGCCGTTCCATGCATCCACAACCCTCTCTGTGAAAAAATACTTCCTTAAATTACCTCTGAGCCACCCCTTCTATCTTCAAATTGTGCCCCCTTGTTCTTGCACACCTCTTTTTTTGAAAGATGCTACCCTCTTGGACTTTGTTGATTCCCTTGAGGTACTTGAAAGTTTCTATCATGTCCTCCCTCTCCCTCTCCCTCCTTTCCTCGAGGCTATACATATTTAGCTCCTTAAGTCTCTCTTCATATGTCTTCCGGTGCAGACCCTGCACCATTTTAGTTGCCCTCCTCTGGACAGCTTCCATCCTGTCTATGTCTTTGCGGAGATTGGGTCTCCAGAACTGCACGCAGTACTCCAGATGGGGTCTCACCAACTGTCTGTACAGAGGGATAATAAGTTCTTGTTTTCTACTGGTGATGCTTCTCCCTATGCATCTCAGTATCCCCCCAGCCCTCCTTGCTGCCCTCTCACATTGCTTGCCCACCTTTAGGTCATCTAATATGACTACCCCCAGGTCCCTTTCCATTTTTGTTGTTGTTAGTATCTCACCCCCCATTGTGTACTCTTCCCCTGGGTTTTTGTTTCCCAGGTGCATTACCTTGCACTTTTTAGCATTGAATCTAAGCTGCCATACATTTGACCATTCCTCTAACCTTGCCAAGTCCCTTCTCATCCTTTCCACCCCACCTTGTGCATCAACTCTGTTGCAGATCTTTGTGTCATCTGCAAAGAGACATACTTTTCCTTCCAGTCCCTCTGCAATGTTGCTTATAAAGACATTGAAGAGGACCGGTCCTAATACTGAACCCTGCGGTACCCCACTAGTAACCCCCTTTCTTCATAGTGGACTCCATTTACTATTACTCTCTGTGTCTTATTCTCCAGCCAATTCTTTACCCAGGCTGTCATCTTGGGACCCACTCCCAGGCTGGCTAACTTGTATATTAATCTTTGTGTGGGACTGTGCAATGCCTTGCTAAAGTCTAGGTAGACCATGTCCACAGCCCCTCCCTGATCCACTACTTTGGTCACCCAGTCAAAGAAATCTATCAGATTTGTCTGGCATGACCTTCCCGCTGTGAATCCATGCTGTCTTGGGTCCTGTGCCCCAATGGCCTCTAGATACTCAACAATTCTTTCCTTCAGAAGTGATTCCATCATTTTCCCTGCCACTGAGGTTAAACTAACAGGTCTGTAGTGTCCTGCTTCTGCCTTGTTCCCGCTTTTGTGAAGGGGAATCACATCTGTCCTCCTCCAGTCCTCGGGTACCACCCCATCCTCCCATGATTTGTTAAAGAGGGTAGTCAGTGGTGTCACTAGTTCTACCCTTAGTTCTTTTAGAATTCTGGGATGAATCCCATCAGGTCCCAATGCTTTGTCCACCTTCAGTTTTAAGAGTCCTTTCAGAACCCTTTCTTCTGTAAATGGACTGGTATCAACTTCTGTATCCAGAGTGTTTCTACTGTTTGTTTTAGGTACTCTCCCACTTCCTTTGTAAATACTGAGCAAAAATATTTGTTTAGTATTCTGCCTTTTCACAGTCACCTCTGCCCACCCTCCCTCCCTTTATTAAGTCTCACTAACCTTCCTTGGTCTTCCTTTGCTCCCTGATGTACCTATAAAAGGTTTTATCCCTTCTTAACTGAGTTGGCTATCTTTCCTCGGTTTGGGCCTTTGCTGTTCTGACTGCCTTCCCAGCTTCCTTTTGCTTTAACTGATACAGTTCTCTGTCCTGCTCCTTCTGTGATTCCTTATACTTCCTGAATGCTTTCTTTTTTCTTGAACCTTCACTGCCACTTCCTTTGAGAACCATAGTGGTTTCTTACATCGCTTCGTTTTGTTTATTTGCTTCACACAAAGGCTTGTTACCTCTGTGATGGCAGTTTTTATTATTCCCCATTGTTCTTCCATCCCTCCTTCCTGCCCATTTGCTAGTGCATTCCTTAGGCACTCACCCATTTTGGCAAAGTCAGCCCTCCTAAAGTCCAGTACTTTTGCCTTTGTATGGCTAGACTCTATTGCTGTGTTTATTGTGAACCATACTGTTCGATGGTCGCTAGTTCCCAGATGGCTACCCACTTCTACATCTGTGATCCTCTCTTCATCTCCATTTGAGAGAACCAGGTCTAAGATTGCTCCCTCTCGAGTGGGCTCCAATACTAGTTGTCTAAGGCATGCCCCCTGTAGGGCATCTAGAATAACCTCACTCTTCGAAGTGGCTGCTGCAACTGCACTCCTGTTAACATCTGGCATATTCAGATCACCCATCAGCAATATCTTCCCTTTTTCTGCCATTTTAAGTATTCTTTCTATCATTTCCTTGTCCATTTCCTCCCCCTGAGAAGGGGGTCTGTATACAACCCCTGTGCAGATTGTGGTGCCATTGCCGGTCTCCAAATTTACCCACAGTGCTTCTTCTCCTCCCTGTTTTCCCTTTTGTTCTGTTGCTTTGATTCCTTCCCTTATGTAAAGAGCTACTCCTCCTCCTCCTCCTCTTTCACCCTCCCTTTCCCTCCTGTAGACAGTGTATCCTGGTATGTTTACATCCCAGCCATGGTTTTGTGTGTACCATGTTTCTGTGGACTCACATGATATCCAGATGTTCCTCCTCCATCAAGGCCACTAATTCAGGAAGCTTGTTACTCAGACTATGGGCATTGGTACTCATTGCTCTCCATTTTTGATGGCTTTACCTTCTTTTGCAGCATCCCCGCTGACCTTTCTATCTCGGTCTTTTCTCATTTAGTACCCTGTTTTGAGGAGAGGCTGGGATTTTCCTGCTGCTTATCAGTGCCTCCCCCCTTGACTAGTTTAAAAGCTTGCCAATGAAGCATTTAAACCGATTGCTCAAAAGACTTGTTCCCTTCCTGGACAGATGCAGACCATCCTGCCAGTATAGATTGGTGTCCCTCCAGGTGGAACCCCAGTCCCCAATGAAGCCAAACCCCTGTGCTCCACACCACTTTTTCAACCATTCATTAAACTGCATGGTGCAAAGTACCCTCGCCTCACTCATGCCATTGACAGGCAGCACCTCAGAGAAGATTACTGTGTGTGTGCTACTTGTCTTAGGCCCTTCCCCAATTCTACAAGTCCTTCTTCACTGCTCTAATCTCATGATGAGCCAAGTCATTTGTCCCTAGGTGGACAATGATGTCCAGCTCAAACTCCCATGCAGCTGTTCTCGTGATCCTGAGGATGCGCTTCCTGTCTCTCCAAGCCATGGCACCAGGCAGGCACCTTACTTCAGTTTTCCCTGCTCTCCCCAGTTCTATCCCCTTAATAATTGAGTCCCCCACCAGGAGCTGCTTGCTTTCCTTTCCTTGTGGTGTCCTCTGCCTCCTTCCTGTGGGCCTCCCTTGTGACAGTTGTCCTCAGCCTCCTTAGTCTCCCCTGTGGGTGATTCCATAGGGGAGCTATGCTCCCCCAGAATGGTGTATGGACTGTGGTGTGGAACAACTGACTGGGTGTGCCTCTGTTCCACCATCCTCACCCTCCCTGAGCCCACTGTGGTCCAATTGCTGTGCTTTCTTCACAACCTCTGAGGTAGTGGTGGTCACTCTGGTGCTCCCTGGATGGAGGAGGTTCCCTTCCTACCATCCAGTGTGGCCTGGGGGAAGGTTCCCTTACTACTGTCCAGTGTGGCCTGAAGACATCTGAGAAAATGGTGAAATCAAAGAATATTCCTACAATTCATAATGTTAAAGCACTTACAGGTACAAACTGCAGTGGAGTTGTTCAATTTGAAACACATGTATTTAGAGTAAATCAGTCTCCAAGCAACAATCATAGCTGAATTGAATCTAGTGATGATGGCCATGGTTATGGTGATAATGATGACATGGACATTATGGGGCTCATGTTACCTATTTTTGACAGTGACAATACGGATGACATGGAGGAGAGTGCTGCTGTACCATCAAAAAGGAAAAGGAAAATTTCCAAGTCCCAAGGTAGACACAATAAAACAAAGTATGCCAGTAGTGATGAGGACACTGGTGCTGATGCAGAGGGTTCTGTAATTATTTCATATGATGAGGCTGTATTCACCACCAATATGTCTTCTCTGGATAAACCCAGCCATTCGACCCCTACTGAGCTTGTTGTTAGAAATAGACAGTCCACCCCTATTGTTTGGAATCATCTTTACATAAAGCCCAAGGATGTCTGTCGACAAATATGTGTGCACTGCAACATTCATGTGAGTTGGGGGAAAATAAAGGTCATCTTGGTGCCACAACAATGATGCAACATCTTATGTGAATTCACCCTATCATTATATATAGGTCAAACAAACATTGTAAAACTGGTGCTTGAAAATCTAGCAGGGCTCTCAATGAGCATGAATAATCTGCTGAAGCAGAATGAGACTGCAATCACTAGCCAAGGTATTAAAGATCAATGGCAACTAGTGCTGTGTGGAATTTTAAAATTCTGGTGGAATGAAATTCTGGGGAATTTTTTCAAATTCTGCTGAAATTCCACCAAATTTTGCTACACACAGAATGGTGAAATTCTGCAGAAGAAAATAGCTATGGAATCATTTTCCGTGGAAAAATTGCTGTTCTGTGGAATATTATTCTGTGAATCTCAATATTTTCTGTGGAAATTGTTGCAGAATCATTTTCCATAGAAAAATTAATTTTCTGCAGAATATTTTTCTGCAGATCTCAGTAGGCAGAATTCCACTGAAGAACCAGTGAAATTCCATCGGCAGAATGGCCATTCCGAGCTAATTCTGCCAGTGGAATTCTACATTCTGCACAGCACTAATGACAACCATTTTACACATTGTTAAAAAAAAAACCTGAATTCAAGTCCCTGCATCATGAGTTGTGTTTCCTGAAAATATCATGTTATTTGGTTTTGTGGTTTTCTTTAAATCAGCATTTGTGAACTTGTTCTGCACTAATTGGAAACAGTCAGGCTGTTTCTGTCCCTCTGAGTCTTGGAGAGTGATGACATCATATTGGAGTAAGCTACTGCTTCAGCAGTGCAAGTTTCTGCTTGACTGAAGAGCTAAAAAGCTGGTAACGTCTTAATTAGAGCAGTCAGTAGAGTTAGTGGTTTGCTGTCCAGGGTTTTTACTAACTCAGTCTCTGGTTTGTGTTCAGATGAATTAGCTGAAAAGCTATCATTCTGTTCTTACTTTAAAAAAAGCTGACCATTTGAGTTTCAGTGCTGAACTGAAGTGTGCATTTGAGACATCCGCTTGTCTGTACCACAGCTAAGAGTTTTGTCCCATCAAAACACTATGTTTTTTTTCTAGTTATATAACAATGGGTTGTTTATTTAATAAATATAAAATAAATCTAATGTTTGTTAATTCATACAAGTAGTTTGTCTTTGATGTAGCCTCAATAAATCAGTTCATGTAAGAACAATTGTTTTCCTGTCAGATTGAAAAACAGGTGCCTGCCACATTCTGCTATATCAGGCACATGTACTATATGAACTCACAAATCTCAGTTCTTTGATGGTTTCTTTGTGAAAATACATAACATATAACTAGAAACAGTATACAGCATCATGGTGCCCTTGGTTTCTTGCACCATAGTTGAAGCAGCTGCACTCTGCTGCCCCATCCTGCACTGAAACTCAAATGATCAGCTTTTTATAAGAACAGAATTATAGATTTTCAGCTAATTCATCTGAACACAAACCAGCGGACTGAGTTAGTAAAAACCTTGGACAGCAAACAATTAACTCTACTGACTGCTCTAATTCGGACGTTAACAGCTTTTTAGCTCTTTAGTCAAGCAGGGACTTGCACTGCTGAAGCAGTAGCTTACTCCAATATGATGTCATCACTCTCCATGGCTCAGTCAGAGGGCTAGAAACAACCTGACTGTTTCCAGTTAGTGCAGAACAAGTTCACAAATGTTGATTTAAAGAAAACCACAAAACCAAATAGCACGTAATTTTCAGGAACACTATTCATGACACAGGGACTTGACTTTAGGTTTTTTCAACAATGTGTAAAATGGCTGCCATTGATCTTTAATGTTCACTTTTGCTTTGATATAATTCTGTGGTATCTTTTGTTTTACCAGTCAGGGCATGTAGTACACCCCTAGCCAAGACTAATTTTACCTCCTTATTCATGGACTCAAATCCATGGTCATGCTGTAAGGTGCTGGTTTAATGCAATTTCTTTGAATTAACTTTATAATTATTTTTTTAGCTATTCCCCAACATGAGTAACATTGGAAAACAAGAATATACTCCTAATTTATCACGTCTTTATTGTTTGTTATGCCTTGAAACTTTTTATAACATTTTCTATATATTTTATATAATTGAATAAAAATAAAGTTAAAAATCTTTACCCCTGATAATAGGAAGTGGGAGTTACACGTGGTTTTAGAAGGGAAGTCTAAATATTCACAAAATCATCCAATAACAGTGACTATCAATATTAAAATAACAGATATCGTTAAACTTGATTTGCAGCCATACCCTATTGTAGATGATGTGGGTTTCTGGAGGTTTATAGAATACTTAGACCCATGATACTTAATGCCAAGTAGAAAATACTTTTCAGTCACTGCTGTGCCCAGGATGTACCACAGACTAGTACTTCAACTGAGGCATGCTCTCCAAAAGGCAGAGAACAAGGTAGTTCATGTTATTAATAACATGTTGACCAGTGCTAAACCATTGCCTATCTTTCTCGTACTGCACATTAGGTCAGTTTTGTGGGTAACTCATCATCCTCATATACCACTCTGTGTGCTACCACTCCATCTGCTACTACCACTACTACCTCTCACAACGAACAAAAAAACTTCATGTTTCAGAAAATTGCTCCATGTATCTCACTTTCAACACACATACACAGCACAGCACATTCAGCAAGAACTTGAAATACTAGTTAGTGCCTGGGCAACCTCATAGGGTTTGAAAGCTGTTTTTTGTTGTTGTTGTTGCCAACAACAGTTCAAATATAAGAAAAACACTTAAAAATGGCGGTTTGGTATGTGTACATGGTTTCACACATTGTCCCAACCTAATAGTGCAATGCTTCCTGGATGATGACCAACAAGTGTCGGCCACTGTAGGCACAGTTCGCAAAATGTGTGGCCACTTCAACTGCTCTGCAAAAGCCTGTGACATCCTTGCTTATATCCAGAAGAACAAAGGTTCTCCTCATGACCAATTTGTTCAGGATATACAAACAAGGTAGAATTAAATTTTATGACTAAACACATCCTTGGACAAAAGGTAGCTATCACTGAGTGTATCGTGTGCAATGATATTGTGGTGAGGACGGTACTCCATTCTACTCAATGATAATGGAACAGTTGTTTGACATTCTGAAACCATTTATGAGAGCACCAAAATGGGTCAGTGCAGAAAAGGCATCCCTTAGCTAAGTTTTCCCACTCATTCTAGATATCTAGAAAAGCTTGTAGAAAATGAAGAACAACTTATATATGAACCAATCTCTAGTCAATAACATGCTTACCAGACTTGGCAATGATGACAAATTATCAGCCATGACACAGAGCAAAGAGTATAGCTTAACAACATTGCTACTGTAGATCCATGTTTACAGAACAGACACCTTCCTGATGTTGCATCTCGGGATATGAAGGAGTTGAACTACATGCAACTTTTGATGATGCAGTAGATGAGGATTCATTAGGAAGCAGTACTACAATGACACCATCTGCAACTCAGCAGACTGTAGCCACAAGCTGCACAGAAACATACAATGAGGAAGATGACATTTGGTGCCTGCTACAGGACATTGAAATTCCAAAAGGAGAAGATGAATGCACAGTAATAAGCATAGTAGATGCATACTTGTCTGAGCCCAATAATAAAATTAAGGATGACCCTTTAGGTTACTGGAAAAACAAAAGCCATGCTTGTCAAACCTGGCTACCATGGCTTGTAATTATATTGGATGCCCATCTTTCAATGTGTCAGTTATGAACATTTATTTAGCTCTGCTGGGGATGTCATAACTGATAAACAAATATGATTAAAACCAGACAAAGTAGAGAAAATAACATGAATGAGGTTTAACTAGCCATGAAGGTTAATTTGCCAAAATGTTGGTTACTGTACATACTGTATATGATGCAAATCTTGAAGAAGAAGAAAATGAGACTAACAGCAGTACCTCTGATGCATCTGTGGACTAAGTGGCAATAACATCAGTTTTCAATTTTCTCTAAAGAGACTTGTTAATGATGTGAGATTTGTCTGCCCTTGGGCTGTGTGAATAATGCAGCTAGCACATTAAAATAAAATATATAGTTACGTTAATAACTGAGTATGGGGTGCACACTGGGCAGTCAAGTCTCAGTTCTCTATAACCAATTTTCTGAACCACTTAGAAACAATGGGCCTGATCCTCAAAGGTTGATGCAGGGCTTTCAGAAGCCCTGCATCAAGCCCTGCACTGCCCAGAACACATTGCTGCACCATGCACCCGATTCACAAAGGTCACGTGCATTTGTGATACTTTACCCCCTTTACGGCAGCTTACATCAATTATTTGGAACAAACCCCATAAAAATGTCCACAAAGTTAGCATGTGGCACATGGGATAGAGAATCTCAATTGCTGGCCAGGGAATGCAGCAAGCCCCACATGCCATGTGTTTGACACACCGAGGGCTTGCAGCATTCTAACTCTTTTGAGAATCGAACCCAATTTCTTCCAGTGGTTTTATCTACTGCTGATTGTGGATGGTAACAGTAACAATGAATGGCACTACAAATGTCAAAATAAAATACCACAGCCAAGTCTTACATCTTTTGAGAACAAAGAAGAAAGCCTTTATTACATAACATTACAGGTCTTTTTTTAGTTTTTGGAATGTGACTGCTGTCTCCTGACGTTTCAGACTTCAGTTCCTTCCCCTGTTAGTGCTGGTAGTAGTACTAGCCTCAGACAATAATAATGTCAGAGTTTGCCATCACCTACAGTCTCTGGGTATTTTTTCTGGCCCCAGAAACTAAGAAACTCATAATTTACTGTCACTCAGTTGCTTTATTGCCTCCAGTCTTGGGGTATAATTTCTGCTGGCCCCAGAGGCAGGATTTAGTGTCATGTAATTACTTTATTTCCTCCAGTTTCAGGGTATCATTTCTTCTGGCCCTAGAAACTAAGAAAGGCACATCACAAATTGTTTTAATGCATAGTAAAGTGGTGACTCGCTGCTAGTTCTTTTTCTAACATTCTGTTTCTTCCTAATCTTGGTGTGTTCCTTTTTCATAACCAAGAGCCATTGCTAAACAAAGTGGTGCCTGTGACTGTTGAGAAATAGAACTAGTTACACAACCACAGTACTCTCTTCTAAAAAAATTGCACTCAGGTGAGTGGTTGCAAAGAGAGATCTGGAGGAGCTCTATGATGCTGGTTCGACAACTATGTTGTCGACTGACATCTCAGCGATGGATTTATGTTGACCGCAAGTTGCAGTAGACATAAATCCAGCAGGAGACCCAGTCTTTTTTTCTATTGGGGGCTTCACCCCCAAACCCCCCATGTGGGGGTGCTTTGCCCCCAACCCCCCAACTAAAGGATTCCAACTCCGAGTCGGGGTTGGTTCAGGAAGGGGGGTGTAGGACTGTGAGACAGAGTGCTGGGGTCTCAGGCCGACCACTACAGCAAACTGTCTATGTTGTCAGCATCAACATGTTCACTGTAATGGTGTTGCTGTATGGTCGGCATACCAATCTGGGGCTTGCCTGCCTTTGGACCAAATCATTGTCCTGGAGGTGGATCGGAGGTGCAGCCAGTACATGACATTGTACTGTCAGCAGCTATAGCAGACATGTACCTGTTCTCAGTCATTAGTTTTTCTTTTTGAGCAGACCTTTTTGGTAAATATACCTTAAAAGGATTGATCTCAATGCTGCTAGTTCTGTTTTTTCCCCTGGACAGTAATGGTAGTATCAGTAGTGAAGTGGTGGCTGACTGGTGCTGTTTCTCACATTCTGTTTCATTCTACTGAGGATGAAAGGGAGTGATAAGAATCATGTGCTCATGTTGTCCGACTCTTAATATATTGTAGTACACCATTATTCAATAAGAAATTATTCTTTGAATTCTATTTTTGTTTTACTAGCTATTATTTCAAATGGTAACTAGCTCCAATGATTTGTAATATACTGTGTAAAAAGTGCTTGCTTTTGTGGTTTTAAAATTCTGTCCTGTTTTTTGTAGTGGGTGTCCTCTTGTGTTTTTGGATATTTGTTTAAAGTTAAAATTTTATTCCACTATGAGATGTGAGTCTTGCATAATGTGGTACATCACAAGCAAGTTCCCCTCTTAGTTGATGTTATTCTGATGTCATTAATTTTAAATGCTTCAGACAGAATTCATATGTTAAGTTTCAAACAGAGTAGATGATTTTAGTAGCCTTCCACTGGACTGGGCACTATCTCATTGTTTATAAGAACACCAGACTGGGGAAGCATAATGGAGGTGTGAGCACATGTATGCTCTGTATGAAAGGGAAGATTATTTATTGGTCCCTAGATCTTATGTGCCACTTTATTGCCCATAATACTCTAGTGACACATGTGATGGCAAATGATGACATGGACTTTAAATCGAGTTTGTCATCAATTATAATACCCAAATCTTTTTCGTTGTTTGCCTGGGTCAATTATTTACCACACAACTTACAACAAAATTGTCAATTTTTTCCCTAAATGCATAAACTTACATTTGTCAATGTTGAAACTAATTTCCCATCTGGTAATCTATACTGTCAGTTTGTCTAAATCTTCCTGCAATAATTTACATTCATTCTCCATTTGGCATTTACCCCCTGTCTTTGTAAATCTCCCTAATGGTGATGTATGTCTTCTTCATTCATAATGGATATACATGTTTGGGGGTCTTCAGTGGGCATAGTCCTGCAGACTTCTTACTATGAGAAAAGGACTCAGCACATTCCTTTCAACAGAACAACCTTTTGGAGTTGCACCACTGTTGCCTCTGGGTCCATGAAGCAAACCACTTATTGCCTCCACTGGAAGTAGCAGTGCACTATTTTCACTGTGTTGGTGGTCATGGCAGAACACGGCTTACTCTGCTGTGTCCAAAATGGCCACCAAACTGTATTGTGCATGTGTGACTACTAGCACATGCACAGTACAGTGTGGTGGCCATCTTGGACATGGCAGAGTGTGCCGTGTTCCACCATGACCACCAGTTTTTTTAATTAAGGATACCCCCACCTGACCCTCCCTCTCAGCACCCACCACCCCACCCCACCCCCAGGAACATAAGGGTGACACTGGGTTGCCGAATCTCCCAGTGTCATGATAAGGAGTCCACAGTGTTTTTTTTTTTTTTTTTTTAATATTCCCCCTCATCCGACCCTCTCTCTCAGCAACCCCCCCTCCCAGAAATATAAGAGTGACACTGGGGATGCCCAATCCCCCATTGTCACAATCTGGAATCCTTGTTTTTTTTCTTTAACCCTGATAAAAGAAAACCATCCATCAATGTCTTTTACGGCTGTTCATGTCCCCCTACCTAACCCTCCGACTCAGCACACACCACACCACCACCCCCAAACCCTTACTTACCCATCGGGGGTCCAACACTGTAATCTTCTCTGGATCACAGACACATCTTCAATCTTCAAAGTCGGACCTTGAACTGAAGAAAGAGGTATGCAGTTCAATGTATTTGAACAGTCTTTTAAACTTAGTGGCATAACTTGGGAATTTTCACATATTTTTGGCCCAAATTTTCAACATGCCTTTTTTGGGACCCCGCCTCATGAACAATTGCACTGACTATAGGCAAATCTGTCCCAAAGGTGATTTTTCTGTCCCTGCATTAAATCACCTTTCAGGCAGGAGTTGAGAATTTTCTATGTCCTTGTTCATGAGGTGGAATCATAAGAAGGCTATTATGAAAATTTGGTGTAACGATATAAAAAAAACAAAGTTATGAGCCTACATTGAATTTTGAGAATGCAGGCTCGTAACTTTTGTAAGTTGCCATATTTTACCCCAAATTTACAACATAGCCATATCTTTACAGCATATCATGAATGTGACAGCTGTCATTTTTCAAATCCTGGCCAAAATGTTTTTTTCACATCCCAAAAGGTGATTTCACAATCCCTGCATAAAATCACCTTTAGGCAAGGAGTTGAACATTTTCTCTGCCCTTCTTCATGAGGCAGGGTCATAAATATAATTTGGTGTAATAATATTACAAAACAACAAATGTTTGAGCCTACATTACATTTTGTTAATGCAAGCCTGTAACTTTGGTAATTTTCAATATTTTTACCCCAAATTCTTCAGATGAAGCTCTATTGGCTCTGGCCAGAACTTTTTAAACATAGTGGTACCTGTTGAGAAATAGAAGTAACTAATTAGTTCCACACAGTATTACCGTCTAAAACATTAGAAACAGTAGAATGGCTAGAGAGAGTTCAGGGACTTGCATGTCTTTTGACCAAATCACACAGATAGCATGCAACTGGTTGGTGTCAGTGTTTCATTCACACGCAAGTCTACTATTTATCATTCAGGTTCACACTGGTGCTTTAACCACTAAGCTATGGAGGCTGATCAGAGATCTTGAACTTGCCTGTCTTCAGACCAATTCATCATCCATGTGGTGGGTGCTGAGGTGGAACATTAAGCATGTACATATTGGAGCACTTGCACTTCTAGTAGGCACATCCACAGTCTCATCATTCACTCTTTCTCATCTCCCTCCATTAGTCATTCTGTTGATTACCACTAAACAGTGGTTTCATTGTTTGTTTTCAACAGATATGTGGATTAAAAGCTGTTTAAAATGATTTTTTTACATACAGTTACTCTAACACATAAAAGTTCTAAAAGGTTCAGATAAGGTTTGCATAACTATCCAAACCTTGTGTTGCTTATCATAGCCTTTTGGGGTTCCCCCATTCCTAGTATTGTGGATTTGTATCTGTGGCTGTAGGGCCCATGCTTCTGCAGACAGTAGTAGTGTGACTGGAGCATTGTGGATTTCTATCTACAGCCAGAAGTGAGTATGTGTGTCTTGCAGCATGCATGCCACATACTGTATATAAATCCACCAAGGTAACAAATTAATGCTACTAGATTTGTATAATCTTAAACAGTTGCATGTTTGTGGTACCTGATGATGGCTGGCTGTGGTTGATTGGGTGGTCTTGTCCTTTTGCTGCTTGGGTTGTTTCAAATGTGGATCGGGAGGGGATGTTCTAAAGATAGTTTTGCTGAAAGCAGTGTGATGAAAAGTAATTTCTTACACACTGATTTAGCTTTCATCACATAGATGACAATGGCAGTTTAAAGAAAATCAGACTGCTTTCATGAAAATCCAGCTATATTTAGAATGGTCAGTTTAACTGAGCATGTGCAGTAATGGCAAAACTTTTGTTTCAAAAACTATAAAAGTTAAGAACCTGCCAAATACAAAAGCATATATCTTGGGCCAAAGTCTTTGAAACCTGTAAGTTAGTTGTTTAAAAGTAAAACCATTTTTCAGTTACAGGTAAGCAAAACAAGTATTAATTTTGGTGAATTTAAGTGTTTTTGCACCTCTGTAACTTTGTCCCCCAACCAACCAATTGTCATTGAATTTTCAGGGTCCAGAGATCTTGGCACTAACTCCACACATACCAAATTTCAGGCAAATCACTGAACGGGGGCAGAGTTATTAAGGTGCAAAAATAAGGGCTGAACATTAAAGTGCTTACTCAGCCCTAATATACAGCTGCTATCGTACTTGGTAATATACATACACACTTATGTTGTCTTAGCCTGTTTATTCCAAGGAGAGAGATAAAAAGGCATGTTTCACCTTAAATGCATTTATTTAAACATATACATTTATTTTATGATTGAAGCTTCACAAATGTAACAGGATCACTGAAAAGACTAACTGTTCAGTTTTGGTTCTGTATTTATCATTTAGAACAGGTAAAGGACTATGTTCTTGGCAATGAAATGTACTCCTTTTGTACTCATTTTTCTTTTGCTGCATTGAATGCCTTTGCAGCAGAATGAAAAAACAACATCAAAAGTATCTTTAAACAGCAGAATTCTATCTAAATATCTTTAACCATAGAGGCTACACAGCTGGCTTTAATATATCAAAACATACAGGAAGCATGGGTGGAAAACTATTTCGTACAGTAATTTAAATAATGCATGTGCTTTTCTTGACCGTACTCAATAATTTTATATATATATATATATATATATACACACACACACACAATATATATATATAGATATATATATATATATATATATATATATATATATATATATATATATATATATCTATATATATATATATATATACACATATACTATATATATACACACATATACACACACACACATATATACATATATATATTAGAGGCAAAAACTCTGTTTAATGCATTAGTTAGGGTTGTTCCACAGCGACAAAAGTGAGGAATTCGCTGTTAGGTTGAAAACCTAACTCCAAATTCACTCCCCCCAGCACCACACACACACAAACACACACACACACACACACACACACACATATGCAAGTATGGGGGAAAACCAAGTCAACACAACCAATGACAGACATCCAGCAGCAGGTGACAGAAATAACAAACAATTGTCTAAATGTACTACGAGACATCCCCACCCACCTGATCAGGTACTGCATGCTCAGTGGAGATCAACAGCAAAACTGAGGCCATGTACACCAAACGTACACATCCCTGATTGCAGCTGCACACAACGTACCACACTTAGTAGTTGCATGGCCTTACCTACCGATGCCCCACACCAGACCACACCACATGTGGTGGGCCACCTGAGCAATACAGTTCAGCAAAACCACGGAGTTGTACAGGTATAATATCTCTGATTATAACAAGGGTTTGAGAAATGCAGCTTTCTAATTGACTGTAAACATTGCAACAGCCTTATGTTTAGTTTTTATTACCATACATGTAGAGCCTAATATATGATGAACATGGTTTAATGTTGTTTAAAAAACAGTTTTATTATGATAGCAATAAGCCACTCCCAGGTATTATGTTAATGGTCAGTTTATCACTGTCTAGTGACATGTGGCACTCGGCTATGCCTCATTCAACATTAAACCCCTACAGGGTGATTAACAGACCATTTAACATAACTGTTGGTCATGCCTTATTGCTTAATTGTCTTTATGAGTAGATACTCTCCCTCTGCTAGGCACTGCAGCAGCTTTGCAACCCAGTGTCCCACCCAGTTACACCATACACTGTCTAGTTACTGAAGAATGGCTGTGAATATGAACTCATGAAGATGAACAGTGTAACTTGATCATTACAGTCATCGAAACCTTAGTGTGATTATAACTGACAGAGTCAGTGATAGAGAATAACCCCTGCTGTCCTAGTACACTTACCTCATTGTGAGTTAAATCAACACTAAAAGACATTCTGTTTATATCTACACCATTCCTACTTGATTCCTGTTGTACCACAATTAACATAGTTATCACTTTGATAGCATCAGTGACAGAAGTGTGGCAAACCCAAACACTAGGCATACAGCCTGAGTTTGAAACAACTGTTAAAAAAAATTACACTGTGTCCATAAGTGGCATAGATTACTCATTGCAGCAATAGTAAATGTATTACTATTTGAATAAGTTAGTCATCACAGATGCAATGAGATTGTCTTCATCAGGTACAACATACTCAGTAAGTGCCTACAGGGAAATCTATCCTATATACATCTCCGATACAGATACATCATTGTTGGCCAGTAGTGCTATGATATTTAGAAGTTGCTTGGCCTGATCCATGCAATTACACTGTTTCTTACAAAGAATACTTACTGCATCTTTAGTATTGAAACACACTGAAGATCTATGTATGTACATCAGCAGTACACCTTCATCAGTAAGAATGCATCTGATACTGGCAGTACGAATTTCACAGCGTTGAACAGGCAATGCTTTTCCATACATTTACATCAGCCTCTCTATCTTGAGTAAACCATTGCAGTAAATGTACTACTATGTAAATCACCTACTAAATGTAACACTACTTTTATCTTGAGCATGCTAGTGTCTTGTAGTTAATCTATGTACTTCTCTTAATTAATGTATACTCATTAGTGTTAAAACCTTTCTACAACTGTCATCACGCACCTTCAGCATTTATACTGACTAATGGCACAGTATCAGTTGTGGTGTGGTGTGGGGCATCAGTAGGTAATGCCATGCAACTACTAAGTGTGGTACGTTGTGTGCAGCTGCAATCAGGGATGTGTACGTTTGGTGTACATGGCCTCAGTTTTGCTGCTGATCTCCACTGAGCATGCAGTACCTGGTCAGGTGGGTGGGGATGTCTCGTAGTACATTTAGACAATTATTTGTTATTTCTGTCACCTGCTGCTGGATGTCTGTCATTGGTTGTGTTGACTTGGTCCTCCCCCATACTTGCCTATATGTGTGTGTGTGTCTGTGTGTGTGTGTGGTGCTGGGGGGGGTGAATTCGGAGTTAGAGTTTTCAACCCTAACAGTGAATTTCCTCACTTTTGTTGCTGTGGAACAACCCTAACTAATGCATTAAACAGAGTTTTTTGCCTCTAATTTCCCTTCTTTTTGAGAATGATAACGAGAAATAGTGAATGTAATGCGGCGGTGGGGCATAGTATCAGGAAGAGCAACACAAACAGAAGCGCTAACAGTGGCGCACATGGTAACACAAGCGCAAATGACAACAGAAAGGGCAATGCACATGGTGGCATAGACGGGAACAGTCTGCCACGTGATGTGTTATCACATAGTAACATGGTGCCTGCAAACGGAAATGTCAATGGGCATGGTGATGCAAAGTGAAACAGAAAGAGAAACAGTACTGTAGACACAAATGGCAAAAAATAACAGAAACACAAGCGCAAATGAAAACTCAAAGGATAACGCACATAGGGCCCCGCGCTCCCGGCACGTAATGCAGCAGCGGGAGCGCGGGGCCCAAAGGGTCCCGCACTCCCACCACATGATGTCTTGTGGCATAGTAACAGGAACAGCAATGTAAACAGAAGTGCAAACAGTGGTGCACAAGGTAACGCAAGCGCGAATGAGAACAGAAAGGGTAACGAACACGGTGGTGTAGACGGGAACGGTGTGCCATGTGATGTCTTGTCACATAGTAACATGGTGCCTGCAAATGGAAATGTCAATGGGCATGGTGACGCAAAGTGAAACAGAAAGAGAAACAGTACGGTAGACACAAATGGCAAAAAATAACAGAAACGCAAGCGCAAATGAAAACGCAAAGGATGACGCACGTGGTAGCGTAGACGTCAACGGTAAGTGAAACGGGCATGGAACTGCAAGCGGAAAGGGCAATGGTAACAGTAATGTAAGAGCACAGGCTGGTTTTCCCCAAAAGCTGAATAGAGAAAGACAGTGTGTACAAAGAATGTATGCATAATAATGGGTATTGGAGCAGAAAATGAGGACTTGGAATACTAAATAAGTTATATCTCAGGAACCGTACGACGTAGAAAAAAAATTTAAAAGTCGTATGATTTATGACTGTCCTGGGTAGTTTTATACTTAAGCTAAGAATTTTTCCGACAAAAAGTCCATATCTCTCACCGTTTCTGAGATACAGGCCCTGAAAGGCGCAGCGAACGCCGTAATGTTATCCTATGGGGAAAAAAGAGAAGTTCGGAGTGCCATAACTTTGCCTCCCTGTAATATTTTTTCACCAAACCACTGAAAGGCACATCTGTGGGCTGTTGGCTGTCTTCCCTCCAAATTTCAGGAAAAAAGACCAAACCGTTATTTTGCAGCAGGGATCCAAAGGATTTCTGTAATGCACTGGGCGCCGTAATGTTATCCTATGGGAAAAACTGTCAACTTTGGAGTGCCATAACTTTGCCACCATGTAATATTTTTTCAATACAATACTGAAAGGCACATCTGTGAGATGTCGGCTCCGTTCCCTCCAAATTTCAGGCCAAAACTCCCAACGGTTCTTTTGCAGCGCAGGGCCAAAGAATCGCTGTCACTTTCCCACAGATGGAAAACTACTGTCGCAATTTGCGAAAGCTTTCTCAAAAAAGTTTGACACAATTTCGTGAGCACGAAAGTAATTTGCAAAAGTACTTTTTCCAGAAATTTGAAAAACATATTTCTGGGGTGTTTTACCACAAAATAAAGACATGGCAAGCATCCTCAGGGTCCGACTAGGTGAATACAAAAAGAATTAGGTTGCTAGAGGGTCCCAAATTTAAATGCCAACCATTTTCTGATCACCAACTGAAAACAAAATGGCTGATTTGCGAAAGTAACAGGCCCATTTGCGAAAGTAAAAATGCATTTGAGACACTGTTGAACTTTTTGTTAACTTTTCCCATTGACTTATAATGGGAAACTGTTTTTTGAATAACTTTTGAACCGTTTAATATTTTTTCATGAAATCTTCAAAAGGCACATCAGGGACCCCAGCTGCACGTTCCCTGAAGATTTTGGGCCAGTCGCACAAACCGTACGACCTGTAGGTGCCACCGTAGAATTCCAGAAAAAGCGTAAACGCGCGCACAGATCACGCTTAATAACTCCACAGCTGTATATCCAACCAGTGCAAAACTTGGCAGGTCCCAAGGCCTATGGTTCTTGATTATGTATTCCAAATTTCAGCCAAATCCATGAAACAGTTGCAAAGTTATTAAGGTGCAAAGTTTTGGGGTTTAACATAGAAATGGCTCCTCAACCCTAACTATGGTAGCACTACCGTGCTACCATAATATATATATGTATACACACACACACACACACACACACACACACACACACATACATATATATATTAGAGGCAAAAAACTCTGTTTAATGCATCAGTTAGGGTTGTTCCACAGCGACAAAGTGAGAAATTTGGTATTAGGGTTGAAAACCCCTTGGACCCCAGCCCTCCCCAACCACCTTTGGGTGCGCTTGGGGTCTTTGGCCTAACTCTCACCCCATCACATGTGTGAAAGCAGAGGTATAGGAGAATGGGGTGAGAGTTAGGACCGAAGACCCCAATGCGCACCCAAGGGATTGGGGGGTAGGCTGGAGGGTTCCAAGGGGGGTTTTCAAACCTAACACTGAATTTCCTCACTTTTGTCACTGTGGAACAACCCTAACTGATGCATTAAATGGAGTTTTTTGCCTCTAATTTCCCTTCTTTTTGAGAATGATAACGAGAAATAGTGAATGTAATGCGGCAGCGGGAGCACGGCTGCGGGAGGCCCTGCAATCCCGCCACGTGATGTCTTGTGACATAGTAACAGGAACAGCAATGCAAACAGAAGCACTAACAGTGGTGCACATGGTAACGGAAGCGCGAATGAGAACAGAAAGGGTAACGCACATGGTGGCGTAAACGGGAACGGTCCGCCACGTGATGTCTTGTCACATAGTAACATGGTGCCCGCAAACACAAATGGCAATGTGCATGGTGACGCAAAGTGAAACAGAAAGAGAAACAGTACTGTAGACAGAAATGGCAAAAAATAACACAAACACAACCGCAAATGAAAATGCAAAGGGTAACGCACATGGTGGCGTAGACGTGAACAGTAAGTGAAACGGGCACAGAACCGCAAGCAGAAAGGGCAACGGTAACAGTAATGTAAGTGCACAGGCTGGTTTTTCCCAAAAGCTGCATAGAGAAAGACAGTGAGTACAAAGAATGTATGCAAAAGATTGAGTCTCGGAACATAAAATGAGGACTTGGAATAGTAAATTGCTTATATCTCAGGAACCGTACGACGAAGAAAAAAAATGTTAAAGTCATATGAATTATCAATTTCCTGGGACTAAGCATTTTTTTGACGAAAAGTCCGTATCTCACACCGTTTCCGAGATATGGGCCCTGAAAGGCGCGGGGAACGCCGTAATGTTATCCTATGGGAAAAAAAGAGAAGTTCAGAGTGCCAT
Source organism: Neoceratodus forsteri (assembly GCA_016271365.2). Lineage (NCBI taxonomy): Eukaryota > Metazoa > Chordata > Ceratodontiformes > Ceratodontidae > Neoceratodus > Neoceratodus forsteri. Next base: position 1,878,519,940 of record CM057456.1, read on the forward strand.
AACTTTGGCTCCCTGTAAAGTTTTTTCATGAAAGCACTTAAAGGCACATCTGTGGGATGTTGGCTGTCTTCCATCCAAATTTGAGGAAAAAAAAGCAAACCGTTATTGTGCAGCAGGGTGCCAAAGGATTCCTGTAATGCGTTGGTCGCCATAATGTTACCTTATGGGAAAAAGCATCCACTTTGGAGTGCTGTAACTTTGCCGCTGTGTAATATTTTTCAACAAGACACTGAAAGGCACATCTGTGAGCCGTAGGCTGTGTTTCCTCCAAATTTCAGCCGAAAACACCAAACCGTTCTTTTGCAGCACAGTGCCAAAGAATTGCTGTTATTTTCACACAGCCTGGAAAAGTACTGTCGAACTTTGTGAAAGCTTTCGCAAATTCATTCAATATCGCAAAATAAAGACATGGCTAGCATCCTCAGGGTCCGACTAGGTGGATACAAAAATAATTAGGTTGCTAGAGGGTCCCAAATTTAAATGCCAAGCATTTTCCTGATCACTAACTGAAAACAAAATGGTGGATTTGCGACAGTAAAAGAGCCATTTGCGAAAGGAAAAGCTGCATTTGCGACCCTGCTGAACTTTTTAACTTTTCCCATTGACTTATAATGGGAACTTGTTTTTTGAATAACTTTTGAACCGTTTAATATTTTTTCACGAAATCTTTGAAAGACACATCGGGGACCCTGGCCGAACGTTCCCTGAAGATCTCGGACCGGTCGTGCAAACCATGCAACCTTTAGGCGTGACTGTAAAATTCCAAAAAAAGTGTAAATGCATGCACAGATTATGCTTAATAACTCTGCAGCTGTATATCCAACCAGTACAAAACTTGGCAGATTCCAAGGCCTATGGATCTTAATCGTGTATGCCAAATTTCAGGCAAATCCGTTGAACAGTTGCAAAGTTATTAAGATGCAAAATTTGGGTTTAACATGTAAATGGCTCCTCAACCCTAACTATGGTAGCACTACTGTGCTACCATTATAGATATAATAACTGGTAAGCAATTTCTCTCAATGTACTGACCAGGTTGATATTTTCCATAACAACCGGCTGGTTGTTATGACATTCATGAGCCATGCCAGTCAAACTATGCTGCTGCCTCACTGGCCAACATTCTGTATATGGGCGGGGCCAAACAGTCTCACAAACTGCTGGAGAAAAATTGCTGGCCTGTTATTATAAAAAATAAAAGATGGGAAGGGTGTTTCATATGAGAATTTAATGCACACTCTTGTTGTGGGATGCTTTGATAAACCTCTCGGGCTTCGCCCTCAGGGTTTATGTAGCATCCCACAACTTGGGTGTGTATTAAATTCTCATATCAAACCTTTCCCCATCCATTATTCTATATATATATATATATTTTTTATAGTGGCGCGGTCGCGCCACTACAGTTAGGGTTGAGCGGCCAGTTACATACTAAATTCAAAAGTATGGATGTTAATAACTTTGGACCCATTCAATGGATTTGCCTGAAATTTGGTACACACATGTTGGGGTGCTCTAGATCTCTTGATTTGCCAAATTGCATTTCTGTTGGAGTGCTGGTCTTCGTGTATGAAAGCGCTGAAAAATGCATAATTATCCATTTTTGGAGGCACCTTTTGGCATTCTAAATATGGTCCTGCATGGCCATTGTGTGGTGTGCCACTTGCTCTGTGAGATGGCTCATTTGAAAGAGCTTTGGTGGCCGAATATGCCACTTTTTGTTTGGTGAAAAAACATTAAGGCATTCAAAAGTTATGGTAGTTTTAAGTTGCCATTATAAGTCAATGGGAAAATGTATATGTATATCTTGCGATCAAAGAATAGGGGTTCTGGCCATCTCGTCCCACCTGGCGGTCAAAGAATTTGCAGCCTCACAGTTCAAGAATCTTTGTTCCTAAGGAATTTCAAAAATTCTTTGACCGCGAGGTCCGCCGTCTTGTTTTCAGTTTTCTGATCACACAAACACAAAGATCTCGGCTCAGGGGTCACTTCTGAAGTAAAACTTTGATGGGTTTTACTCAGAGGACCCTGATCTATGGAGCTATGGCTTTGGTTCCATCCAAATCAGTCAACAAATAGAGTTATAAGCTTTTAAAATCTTAATTTGTGGCTCACTAATGATCTTTGATCTCGATCTTGCATAGTGACCTAAAAACACTAATATCTCGGCTCAGGGATGAGCTAGGGACTCAAATGAGGGTGGGTTTTGCTCAGGAGGGTCCGTTCTATCAAGGTATGCTGTTGGTTTGATTCAAATCTCTGAAACATTCATGTTTCACCATTTTTATTTCTTTGTTCATGAGTCTGCAAATTCTTTGATCGCGAGCTTGCAAATTCTTTGATCGTGAGATTCTTTGATTGCAATCGTGCATCGTAAGAGAGGGCCAAGATGGCTCAATTTAAAAATCAATTTTCTCAGTCCAGGGGTGTCCTAGGAAGTCAAATGAGGATGGGTTTTACTCAGGGGGCTTCGTTCTGTTGAACTATGGCAATGGTTTACTGCAATTCCTTCAATTTTTTAATTTATATTTTTAATTCTTTGTTCATGAGCCTGCAAATTCTTTGATCGTGAGTCTGCAAATTCTTTCATTGTGTGATTCTTTGATTGCAATCATGCATCATGAGCAAGGGACAAGATGGCCCAATTAAAAAATCAATTTTCTCAGCCCAGGGGTGTCCTAGGAAGTCAAATGAGGGTGGGTTTTACTCAGAGGGCTTTGTTCTGTCGAACCATGGTGGTGGTTTACCGCAATTCCTTCAATTTTTTAATTTATAATATTTTTAAATCTTTGTTCGTGAGCCTGCAAATTCTTTGATCGTGAGCCAGCAAATTCTTTGATCATGAGATTCTTTGATCGTCATCTTTGATCGCAAGAGAGGGACAAGGTGGCCAGATTTTTTTGTAATGGAATAGATAGGGAAAATTTTAGTAAACTTTGATACTGAATATCTTGAGAACGGTTTGGTCTTTTGACTTGAAATGTGGAGGGAAGAAAGATAACATACCATAGATGTGCCTTTTGGTGGTTTGGTGAAATAATATTACAGTGCAGCAAAGTGACAGCACTCTGAAGTTGATGCTTTTTGCCATAGGATAACATTATGGTGTCCGCTGCGTCTTTCAGGGCCCGTATCTCAGAAACAGTGCAAGTTACGGACTTTGTCAAAAAAAGCTTAGCCCCCCCCAAATGGGCGCTAACTAAAAAAACTAGTCAGGAAAGTAATAATTCATACAAAATTTAATTTTTTTTCCTACGTCGTAGGGTTCCTGAGATATAAGCAATTTAGTATTCCAAGTCGTTCTTTTCTGCTCCGAAGTCAATTACAATGCATATATTCTTAGTTTTAAATTTGTTTTTTCAATGCAGTTTTTGGGGAAAAGAAGGGTGTGCCCTTTTGTTACTGTGTCAGTTAGCGTTTCCAGTTGCGCTTCTGTTACCGTTTGAATAACCGTTCCCGTCTACGCCACCATGTACGTAATGGTTTGCGTTTTCATATGCATTTGTGTTTCTGTTTTGTTTCATGTTATTGTTGCTGTTACCATTACCATTTGAATTTGCAATTGCATTACCATGCCCGTGCGTGTTACGGTTTGTGTTTTCATATGCGCTTGTGTTTCTGTTTCTGTTGGTGTTATTGTTGCTGTTACTGTTAGCATTTACATTTACAATTGCAGTACCATGAGCTTGTGTGTAACAGTTTGCGATTCTGTGTGAGCTTGTGTTTCTGTTTTTGTTGGCTTTATTGTTGCTGTTATCATAACAATTTGCCTACCGTTGCCGCTTGCGTTTGCTTTGCAGTTCCTGTTACTATGTAACAAGACATCATGTGGCCCTGCGCTCCTGTCACTGCATTCCATTCACTATCATTCTCATTCTCAAAAAGAAGGGAAATTAGAGGCAAAAAACTCTGTTTAATGCATCAGTTAGGGTTGTACCACAGCAAAAAAAGTGAGGAAAATCGGGGCTAGGGTCAAAATCCCCCCTTGGACCCCCCTAGCCCACCCCTACCAACTGGCATCGGGGTGCACATTGGGGTCATAGGTCCTAACTCTCACCCCATTCTCCTATGCCTCTGCTTCTCTACACATGTGATGGGGTGAGAGTTAGGGCTGATGACCCCAACGTGAACCCCGATGCCGGTTGGTAGAGGTGGGCTTCGGGGTCCAAGGGGGGCTTTCAACCCTAACCTCAAATTTCCTCACTTTTTTCACTGTAGAACAACCCTATCTGATGCATTAATCAGAGTTTTTTGCCTCTGAGAGAGAGAGATAGAGATAGAGAGAGAGAGAGAGAGAGAGAGATAGAGAGCTAGAGAGAGAGATATAGATATATATACATATATATTGATAGATATAGATATATATTAATTCATTGCAAAAGACTTTGCTAATGCATCATTTAGGGTTGAAGCGACAAAATATGGAAATGAGGCATTGAGGTTAAGACCTAATACCCCCACCCTACCACCCACCCCACCCTCCACAGACCAACAGGCAACAGGGTGTGCCTTGGGGTCATCGGCCATAACTCTCTCCCTATTCCATGTGTATGAAAGCTGACATGGTACAGTATAGGAGAATGAGGTGAGAATTAGGCCCAATGACTCCAAGGCACACCCTGTTGCCTGTCTGTCTGTGGAGGGTGGGAGTGGGGTGGGGTGGTAGGGTGGAGGGTGTTAGGGTCTGAACTCTAACACCTCATTTCCCTACTTTTGTCACTTCAACCCTAACTGATGCATTAATGAAGCTTTCTGCAATGAATTTCCTTACCTTTTGAGAAAGTGTAATCTTACCCCTATATGGTTTTGGGAGCGCAGGGCCCAGCAAGATTTTTTGTAATGAACTGTCATCTCTCTGTTTTTCACAATGGATGGCACTGCAGTACCATTACTGCATAATTGTATCCATAAGGGCCCTGCACTCCCATCTACCTAAAAGAGCCCTGTGCTCCCATGCTATCAGTTTTTTGGAACACAGGGCCCATATCTATCCATAGGTGTACAGACATTGTAATGAGCTGTCATCTCCCTGTGGGAGCTCTGGGCCTGAGTATTGCATAATGGATGGCCCAGCAGTCCCATTACTGCATAATGATATCCATATGTGGGAGTGTAGGGCCTGGAGGACCCTGTGCTCTCACCTATCTATAATTGTAGATATGCAGCGCAGGCCTAGACACATTCCAAGTAACCCTTGTGCTGCAAATGGCACATCTCAGTAACCATAGCAACCTTGGAAAAAATTCCACTGGAAACCTGCACACATGCTTAGCAGAGTTTAGTGAAAAATCTGTATCTCGAACCATTTTCGAGATCTAGGCACCGAAAGCCACTGCATTCACCACAGTGTTATCCTATGGGAAATTTCTCAACTTCAGAATGCCATAACTATGGAACTGATGCAAATTTGTGCCCCAAACCAATATAAGTCACATCTCTGGGACACCCCCTTTCTACCCTGCAAATTTCAATCCAAAAGTCCTAACCGTTTCTTTGCAGTGAAGTAGCAAAGTTAACAGTAACCCTTAAAAGCCATGTTCGTGAGCTGTCAAAATCTTTATTCATGAGCCAAATCCCTGTTCATGAGGTATTACAATTCCTGTTCATGAGTCAATTCTTGTTTGCTAGGTAGGGACATCTGGTCGTCCACTCATGAACAAGGATTTTGACAGCTCACGAACAGGGATTGTCTCATAAACAAGGATTTTGAAACCGCATGAACAAGGATTTTGAAAGCTTAGGAACAGGAATTTTTAGGATCATCTGGTCGTCCACTCATACACAGGGATTTTGACAGCTCACGAATAAGGATTTTTCACGAGCAAGGATTTTGACAGCTCACAAACAGGGATTTTTACACCTCACAAACAGGGATTCTAAAAAGGAATCCCTGTTTGTAAGCTGTCAAAATCCCTGTTCATAAACTGAATCCCTGTTAATGAGGTATCAAAATCCCTGTTTTTGAGAAATGGTAGTTTACTCACCTGGTAAAGGTGATTGCATGAGCATCACCTTACAGCATCCCTCATCCATTACCATCTGGGTTGACATCCATCTCATAGGCTAATGATGCACATGTGACCAGATGTTAGAAATCCAATCTGCCTAGGTCCTGCTGTGTGCCTCTGTGCTCTAGTTCATGTCTTCCAATGCTGTAAGGATTCTAGGAGAAAACACTGGGAAAGATGTAGGTTAAACATGGCCCGTAGGCCGCATTGTATACCCTGAAAGATGCTTCCACTGAGGCCGGCTGTATTGAGTATGTTCAATTCCTATTATTTACATGCTAAAGTATGACAGCCCGTACGGCATGCTGGGTCAACAAGCAGAATTAGCTGTGTTATATCTGACTGTGGTTGTGCGCTTGTTCGTGATCCTATCCGGGGCACCTTACTGATTACCTGGGTTGGGCCGGGGATGCTGTACGGTGATGCTCATGCAAGCACCTTTACCAGGTGAGTAAACTACCTTTGCATATTGCATCACCTTACAGCATCCCCATCCATTACTATCTGGGTGCTAATAAGCAGTGATAGTGACAGTGGGTTGGGTAGGTGGCCCCGGTTAGGTGCCCGAATGCGCTAACAGTACTTTCCTTGCAAAATTTGATATTTCTATATTCATTATATCTAGTCTGTGATGTCTGGTGAAGGTGTGAACAGAAGACCATGTAGCAGCTGCACAAATGTCCTGGATCGAGGCTCTATTTTGCTCTGCCCATGAAGTTGATATTGCTCAGGATGAATGGGCAGTGAAGTGTGGGGGCTGTTGTAGACCCTGGATTCTGTATGCCTCTGTAATGGTCTGTTTGATCCACTGTGTCAGTGTGGATTGTGCAGCTGCCTGACCTTTCCTGTGGCCTGAGGTTACCACAGAGAGTGTGTCGGTTGATCTGAAGTCCTTTGTTCTATCCAAGTATATGGAAATGATTCTCTTCATGTCCCACTGTGGGATGGGAGTGGTCTGATTGTCAATTTCGTGGCTGCTCCAAGCTCAGAGCTAGATTGTTTGCACCATGTGAAATGGCTTTGCCACTTTAGGTATGAAGGATGGAGTCGGTCTCAAGGTGACTCCGTCATTGTGGAATATGAGGAAAGGGGGCTTGCAAGATAGGGCCCTGATTTTGCTTAGTCTTCTTGCTGAGCACACTGCCACCAAGAATGCTGTTTTGAATGAGAGCCACTTCAGGTCTGTAGAGTCTAGTGGCTCAAATGGTGGCTGCACTAGTGCATCCAGTACTGTGTTAAGATGCCAGGGAGCCACCGGTTGCTTAAGTAAGAGGCGGAGATTGGCAGTGGCCTTCAGGAATCTGAGCACATCAGGGTGAGAACTGGGTGTAAATTTGTCTATGGGACCCAGTGCTGCACCGATCGCTGCTGCTTGTACCCTCAGTGAGGATACAGATAGTCCTTTGTCCAGTCCTTGTTGTAGAAATGAAAGGATGTGTTGCAAGTGTATCAGTTGTTCCGTTATGCTGTGGTCTGTCAGCCACCTCTGGAAGATTTCCCATTGATGGGTGTAGGTGTTGGTTATTGATGTGCATCTGGACTGCAGCATTGTGTTGACCACTTTCATGTCATAACCTCTACTCAGCAGTCTCTGCCTCTCAGCAGCCAGGCCGTGAGGTACAGGTATTGTAAGTCCAGGTGTTTTATTGGCCCTTGGGTCGGAAGTTCCTGGTGGAGCAGCAGTGTCCAGGGAGACTCTATTGCCATGGATATCAAGGTTGTGAACCAGTGTCGCCTAGGTCAATAGGGTGCTATTAGCATAACTGTGGTCTGGGGGAGGCAGATTTTGTTCAAGGTTTGTTGGAGGAGTGGGATTGGAGGGAAAACGTACTCCCTTTCAAAGGACCAAATCTGTGAGAGGGCATCCGTCCCTGTGGCCTGAGGTTTGTTGAACCATGAGAAGAAGCTTGGGAGCTGGGTGTTCCTCGCTGTTGCCATTAGGTCAATTTGTAATGGTCTCCTGCGGATGTTGAGCTGTTGGAATGTTTTGGGGTGTACAGACCATTCCCCGGGGCTGTGTTTTGTCTGCTCAGCCAGTCAGCTTGGTTATTTAGTTTTCCTGCCAAGTGTATGGTGGTGATGGACTGTAGGTTGTTCTGAGCCCAGTTTAGGACTTTCCTTGTTTCCTGTAGGAGTTGAATGCTCCTTGTGCCTCCCTGGTTTTTGATGTATGCCACTGTTGACCTGTTGTCTGACCTTATGAGTACCCTTTTGCCTCGTATTTGTTTCTTGAAGTGATGCAGAGTGTGGTATACTGCTGTCATCTCCAGGACGTTTATCGATCTCTTCGATTCCAACTATGACCATGTGCCCTGTGCTGGGGTGTGAGTCATGGTGGCTCCCAACCCCTGAGACTTGCATCCGTATCGATCACAATGTCATGGTCGGTGGCCAGAGTCTGCCCTTTGTTGGTGTTGCGTCGGTCCATCCACCAGAGTAGGGATTTTCTGGCTGCTGCTGTGAGTGTGACCATCCCGGATAGATTGTGGTTCAATTGGTGACCCTCCCGGATTGCTAGGATTTGTAGTGTGTGCATGTTCCATAGTGCCCAGGGCACCAGAGCAATGCAGGAGGCCATGGAGCTGAGGGTTTAGAGAAGGGAGGCCAGTGTTGTGCTCTGGTTGAGAGCCAGGGCCTGGACCTGCAAAATGACCTTGCTTGCTCTCTTGTAGGATGGTTTGGCAATGTAGGCTTCAGAGTTTATAATGGCTCCCAAGTGTTCTATGGACTGGTGTGCGGTTAGGGAACTCTTCTCCCAGTTTACCACCCAGCCATGGTCTTGAAGGGCTGTGAGTACTAAATGAGTGTGTTGATGTGCCAGCTGTGGTGTTCTGGCTCTGATTAGCCAGTTGTCTAGGTAGGGAATCATGTGGATGCCCTTCTGTCACAGTGACGCAACTACCATGACTGAGATCTTGGTAAAAACTCTGGGGGCTGATGCCAGGCGGAAGGGGAGAGTCTGTTACTGGTAGTACTGACCCATTATTTTGAATCGTAGGTACTTGAAGTGAGGCAGTCTGATTGGTATATGCAGACAGGCATCCCTCATGTCTATGGAGGTCAGGAAGTCTCCCTGTCTTATGGAGCAGAGGGTGGTCTTTAGGGTCTCCATTTTGAATTTTCTGTATTTTACAAATTGATTTAGGAACTTTGGGTCGAGGACAGGGCGCATGTCTTCGAACTTTTTGGGTAATAAAAAGAAGATAGAATATATATCTTGGTCCCTTTCTCCTTGGGGTACCAGGGATATTGCTGAGTTGGCTAAGAGGCTCTGGAGGGTTGATTTTATGGCTTCCCTTTTTAGTGGTTGCCAAAACACCGGGGATACCACTATTCTGTTTCAGAGTGGCTTCTACTTGAATTCTATTGCATAGCCCTTCGAAATTGCTTCCCTGATCCATCTGTCAGTTGTGGTTTTGCTCCAGATGTGTACAAACTGGAGGAGCCTTGATCTGATTGGAGGGTTGTTGGTGAGAGTTGTCAGTGGGGGGTTTAGGAGTTCGTCCGAGTAAGTTGGAATGAGCCCTGCCTCGGGAGTTGCCGAAGTTGAATCTTCCCCTTTGGGTACTTCCTCTAGGCCTCCTTCTGCTGGAGCTTGTGAAATAGGAGGCCTTGAAGGAGTATGACTTGTTTTGTGAGTATTGGTTCATCTGGCACCTGTCTTGTCTTCCCCTGAATGGGCAAAAGCATCCCCAAAAGGGTAGGGAGGTATGTGTGCTTGAAGTTCTTATCCTTGTCCAGTCCCTTATCATCACCTTTTTGCTTCACATATTTCTCTAGGCCTTCTCCAAAGACAAGACCACCCTTGAATGGTAGTTTAGTTAGCATTGTTTTTGATTCTGTGTCCGCATTCCAGATCTTCAGCCAGGTTAGCCTTCTGGCCCTGTTTGATAGTGTGGCCAGTCAGTCGGTCATCTTGAGTGCATCGATTGATGCATCTGCCACGTATCTGGCTGCTTGTATGCATACTTGATCATGTCAGCCTGTTTAGATTTTGGGTCCAGGGTTGGTGCATGTTCCTCCAACCAGGTCACTAGGGCTTGGGATGTGTAGGTCGCTGCCGTGTTGGCTCGGCTGGTGAGGCCCGTCATCTCAAAGCTCTTCTTCATGAACTCCTCGAGTTTCTTATCTGTTGGGTCCCTTAAGGGTGTGTTTGTCTCGGATGGTAGAACCATTTTCTTACAGAGTCCGGTGACTTGGTGGTCGACCATGGGTGGAGTATACCAGGTTTTGTTGGTGTCCTCCTGTATGGGGTAAAACCTATCAAATGTCTTTCTTTCTGAAATTCTGGAGGGGTCTGATGACTCCCATTCCTTGGTGATGACCTCCGACAGGGATGCGCAGATTGGGAAGTGTTCATCTCGCTTTTGCTTTCCCCTAATGAGAGGGTTTAGTTTAGACTGTTGCTGTGGTTCTTGTAGGTCAAAACCCAGGGTCTCTTTCATGGCCCATAGGAGTTCTGGCAGGGATTCAGTTGCTGTGAGCATCTTGGTGAGGGTGAGCTCTTCCTCTTCCATTGGGGCCTCCTCTCCATCTGAGTCAGGAAGGTCCACTCCATTGGGAGTGGTATCGGGTTGGCTGTGGTTGTCATCGTTGTTGGATGATGAGGCCGACTGTACTGTTTTGTCCCTGTGTTTCTCACTTGGGTGAATTGTGACTGCCAGCTTTGAGAATGCTTCTACTCTCCCAAGAATTTTAAGCATGACGGCTTGCTGGATTTTGAAATCTTCAGCCAAGGAAGGAAGCTCGTCTGGCCCCAGATTTGGCCCCTTCCATGCCCTGTTGTGTCTCTGGGTCCTGTTCATCTTGTAGTTCGAGACCCCCCCTGTTGGTTGTTGCATGTGGGGCAGCTTGGACCTGTCTGGTTAAGAAGGAGGGTAATTTGGCATGACTTGCACTTCTTGGGTTTTACCATGGCAGTATCTGAGATTAGAGGGAGACAGAGGGGAGCATGAGGGCTCAGTTTTGCCGATGAATGTTTTATGTATATATATGTCCACATATGTACACGCACACGCACACACACACACACACACACACACACACACACACACACAGAACATATCTGTAATAATTTAAATAAATGCCACCCTTTAATATCACCCACAGAGTTCTCAAATGAGTCGCTGTCTGTGGTTTACAGGAAGGGAGATAGTGTGTGCTTTAACAGTCCTCCTCAGTGCAGTATGGCAATATTGGTGCCACTTGACTGCTTATGGCTTTTTATATTGTGCCTTCTTTAATGAGAGGGTCAGGTGTTGTGGCTTTATGGCAGTTTGGCCCATTTCCCTGCTTGTCCCCTTTAAAAAAAATGAGTTTGTCTGTAATAGGCATTGCCGCTTTAAGAACGGTTGCCCCGCTGTAACATGGCGGTCATGAGTACTAGTGCGCATGCGTGAGCACAAGATGGCAGCTGGGAGAGCGATCGTGGAGCCCTGTATTATGGTGGCTCCCCAGCTTATCTCCTTTTTGTGGCACAGTTGTTACTATGCGGGGTGGTTAGTGGAGTCGATCGGAGCCAGAGGGGAGCCATTACTTTTGGAGAGAGTCCTTGGACTCTGAGCAATCACCCATAGCGAAGGAATGCTGCGGCTGATTCAGGCTGGTGAACTGGGCCATCAGAGATAGCAGGATCTCCTCATAGGTAGGAGAGATGACTTTATGCTTCTCTATTTGGGAAGCCTTGTATTTCTTTTGGGTAGTCCCAGCACATTAGTAGGGTCTGCTCGCAAGGGAACCCTACCCGTGTTGGGAAAACAAGGAACCACTCGCAAGGGGTTCCAAGTTCGTTTCAGCTGGGAGAAGAGGAGGAGGAGGTGGAGAAGGGGGGCCGTGTTGGCTTGCGGCGCCATTTTTAAACTACTTGACCATCCCTACTTCACCGGTGCAAGGTAGAATATTTCCCCCCAGTAATCTGGGTATAGTTGTTTAACAACAAATCACATAATGATGAGCCGGAGGGGAGTTGTCTTTGTGTGAATTGCTCTAAATGGAGCTAACTCAGCCTGACCACATATAGATACTTAAAGGTGCTGACTTAAGAGGAATTTGTATAGCTTGCTGTTTAAAATGACCAAGAGGAAATTGTATGGCTCGCTTTTTAAAATGGGGAGGCTTAGTTATTAACTGTGCTTAGAGGATCGGTTGCAGTTCAATTACTAAACAAAGCCCTGCTGACTCTTGGGATAAAACCAAACTTGTATTCAGCTGATGTGCCACTCTCTCCCTTATTGAAGGATTTAATTAAGCACACAATGAATCACCTATCTAGCATGTCCACAAGCACTAGTATGCAACAGTTAACTGTATGACAAATCTCCTAATCTAGTAGAACCAGAGCAGTAGTATACATAACTAACTGTATGAGCAAACAACCATAACACTTTTTTTCTTTTCTCTTTACATCACAGAACAGCTACCCAATTCAGCAACTGCCTGCTTAATTATATATGATTGTCATATCGGAAAGAACAGCTAAATTGTCTTACCTGTAAGTAGTTGATGAGGAGCTAGGCAAGTGCATGTAGCCTCTGCGATGCACATTAAGGAACTGGGGAGCAGAGGCACACAGCAGGACCTAGGCAGATCAGATTTCTAACATCTGGTCACATGTGCATCATTAGCCTATGAGATGGATGTCAACCCAGATGGTAATGGATGGGGGGATGCTGTAAGGTGATGCAATATGCAATCCCTGTTTGCAAGATAGGGCCATCTAGTCATCCCCATATGAACAGGGATTTTGACTCCTCACGAGCAAGGATTTCTCATGAACAAGGATTTTGACAGCTCACAAACAGGGATGACACCTCATGAGCAGGGATTCCTTTTTAGAATCCCTGTTTGTGAGCTGTTAAAATCCCTGTTTATGAGCCGAATCCCTGTTCATGAGGTGTCAAAATCCCTGTTTGTAAGAAATCCCTGTTCACGAGATAGGGCCAGCTGGTTGTCCCCATACAAACAGGGATTTTGACACCTCACAAACAAGGATTGGCTCATGAACAGGGATTTTGACACCTCATGAACAGGGATTCAGCTCCCACCAACTGGTGATGGGGACACAGGAATTTTTACACTTTTTCCCCCCTGACTCCCCAGAGGCCCCAGCACACGGTCATGTGAGCATGTGGAGGCATGCTATACACCCTGTGGCACCAGCTCAGCCCCTTCCACCTCCCATAACTGTTTTGCCACCCCCTCTCCACCCATGCTACCCACTGAACCTCCACCCGGTAGGAGTGGAACAATGGGGGGGTGTCAACCCACCCTCACCATCTTTGGGAGAGGGGAGCTGCTCATTGGCATGCTCAATCCTGCTCCATCCTCCCCCCCATGCTTGCAGCCCGACAACCCAAGGTTGTTCCCAAACCCAGGTCACCAGCATAGCATGAGGTGTGGCTTCCAGTGCCTCAACCCTCTGCACCACCGAGCTGGCTAAAAACACCCATTTTTTTGAGTAAACTAAAGGACATCAAAGCCATAGGTTTGTAGAGGGTGTCGCCCTGAACAAAATCCATACTTTAATCTCCACAGACGACATCCCTGGGCCAAATTATAAGGTTTTGTTTGCCAAAAAACTGAAAACAAGATGGCTGCTGGCAAACAGGGATTTTTTTTCATATGAACAGGGATTTAATGAATCCCTGTTCCTGAGCTGTCAAAATCCCTGTTTGTATGCCCTAAATACTTGTTCATACCATGCAGCTATCCAAAAGACTGAATTGAGCACCGGAATTTCAAAATTACATAACTTTGGAAAGGATTAATATTTGTTTACCAAACCAATGTTGGCTTGTTCCTTTGGGGGCATGCTTTTTCTACCCTGAAAGTTTCAGGCCAAAATTCCAAACAGTGTGGCTGCAGCATGATAAGGAAAAATCAGCAAAAATCGGTGAAAAAAGTAACTTTTTCACTTTTTTCACTATGTGCTGTGCAAAATCTGCACATCCAATCAAACTGAATCTGGCAGATCAAGAGATCTACACCACAGGACTGTGCATACCAAATTCCGTACAAATCCAATGAACAATTGCGAAGTTATTAAAAAAATATATATATATGTATAGTCTCATTGCAAAAAACATCATTAATGCATCAGCTAGGGTTAAAGTAACAAAAGTATGGAAATGAGACTTTAGGGTTGAGGCCCTAACCCTCCCCACCCTACCACCCATCCTCTACACACCAGCAGTCATCGGGGTATGCCATGGGTCATTAGGCCCAACTCTCACCCAATCCCATGTGTAAACAGGCTGACATGGCACAGTATAGGAGAATGGGGTGAGAGCTAGCTCTACTGTTCCATGGCACAGTTCCTCAATGACTGCAAGGTGTGGAGGATGGTGTAAGTGATAGGGTGGTGGGGTTAGGGGCTCAACCTCCAACATCTCATTTCCATACATTTATTGCTTTAACCCTAACTGATGCATTAACAAAGTTTTTTGCAATGACTGTCCTTACTTTTTGAGAAAGTGTAATGTAACTGGTAATTGGTATGTGTTGGTGGGAGAGCAGACCATCCAGGCCCCACGCTCCCTTCAAGCTGCCCATTTTTGCATAATGATATGCATATGTGGGTGCACAAACCCTCTGGGCCCTGCACTCCCACTTACACATAACAACGGAGCCATACAGTAGCCCTATAGAGCTGAATAGGAACCCTTGTAACTCTAATTTGCAATATCTCAGTAACTGTAGCAGCTATGAAAAAAATTCCACTGCAGTTGTAATCATGACTTCGAAACATCCACACATGCTTAGTTTGCCTAAAGCTGCCCGGAGTGAAAAATCCATATATTGCATTATTTCTGAGATACAGGCACCGAAAGGTGCTTTGGAAGCCGCAATGTTATCCTATGGAAAATGTCTCAGCTTTGGAATATCGTAACTGATACAATTTATTACACTAAACCAGCATACATCACATCTGTGGGACACCTCCTTTACACCCTGCAAATTTCAAGCCAAAGGTCCTTACTGTTTCTTCGCAGTGAACTGGCAAAGTTTTACAAATCCTTGTTCGTGAGCTGTCAAAATCCCCATTCGCGAGTTGAATCCCTGGTTGTGAGGTAACAAAATCCTTGTTTGTGAGGTGATCTATGTTCTTGAGATATGGCCATCTGGTATTCATCTCACGAATGGGGATTTTGATAGCTCACGAATGGGGATCAGCTCACGAACAGGGATTTTCACAGCTCACGAATGGGGATTCCCTATTTGTGAGACAGGGCTATCTAGTTCTCATCTCATGAATGGGGATTTTGATACCTCATGAACGGTGATTCAGCTTGCGAACAGGATTTTGACAGCTCACAAACAAGGTTTTTTTTTATAATCCTTGTTCATGAGCTGTCAAAATCCTAGTTCACGAGCCGTATCCTCATTTGTGAGGTGTCAAAATCCCCATTTGTGAGAAATCCTTTTTTGTGAGATTTGGCCATCTGATCCTGATCTCATGAACAAGGATTTTGTCACCTCACAAACAAGGATTTCTCATGAATGGGGATTTTAACACCTCACTGGTGGGGATTTTGGCACCTCATGAACAAAGATTTTTTTTATGATCCTTGTTTGTGAAGTGTCAAAATTTTTTTCAATTCAATTCAATTCATCTTTATTTTTAAAAGGCGCTTTTCTTAAAACCAAAGCACCTGTACAAATTCACAAAACAATAAATACAATAAAATTAAAACTAATATAAATCCTTAAAAGCTATGCTAAAAAGGTGGGTCTTCGAAGCTCCTTTAAAACTAAGGACGGTCGGGCAATTTTAGCCTGGCAGTAGAAATTCCACAGGGTCGGTGCCATAAAACTAAACGATCTAGCACCTGATGTTTTCAAATGAACCCTGGGAATCTCTAGCAAAATCCTTGTTAGCGAGCTGAATCCCTGTTCGTGCGGTGTCAAAATCCCCATTCGTGAGCCGATCCCTGTCCGTGAGATATGACCATCTGGTCCTTATCTTGCAAACGGGGATTTTGACAGCTCACAAATGGGGATTGGATCATAAATGGGGATTTAGACACCTCATGAATGGGGATCAGAAGCGAGTCACGAACGGGAATTTTCAAATACAAAAAGGACTTTTTTAATAAACTGATGGAAACCAAACACATAGTTTTGTAGAGGGCATCGCTCTGAACAAGACCCATACATTTGTTTTCACAAAATGCATCAGTGGGGCAAGTAACAACATTTTGTTTTGGGCTAAACGTGAAAACAAGATGGCGGCTCATGAACAGGGATTTTTTTTGTCATGGGCTGTCAAAATCCCCATTCATGAGCCAAAATCCTTGTTTGCAGCTGTGCGTCTATCCAAAAGACTGAACTGAACATGCTCAGAACCCGAATTTTCTAAATTGAATAACTAATGCTGGCTTGTTCCGTAGGGTAAGCTCTTTGTACCCTGAAAATTGTAGGCTAAAATCCAAAGAGGGCGATGAGGAAAATTCAGGAAAAATTGGCAAAAAGAGATGAAAAACACATTTTTTCCCTATGCACTGTCCAAAGTTAGCACATTTGATCAGAATGAAACTTGGCATGTCAAGAGATCTACTCCATGGACCAGCACATACCAAATTTCGTCCAACTCTGTTGAATGGTTGCAAAGTTATTAATGTGCACAATTTGGGGTTTAACATTAAACTGCCTACTCATCCCTAACTATGGGAGAACAACTGTGCCCTATATATATATATATATATATATATATATGTATATATATATATATATATATGTATAATAGATAATCCACTCTTAGTGTGCGGTCGCACTCTGATATACGCACACCTTGGTGTGGTTTGTACGCATGAGGCTGCAGGCCGAGTGTGTCAACCACCCAAGGCATGCGTATATCAGAGCATGACCGCACACCGTAGAGTGGGTTAACTATCTTTTAAAATGGCAAAATTGTTTTTTAGGGGGGTAAAAGTGCAGGTGTGTGGTCGTGCTCTGATATACGCACGGTCATGTGATGGAATCCAACGAATCAGCAGACATACTTTTTCTTACCCATTTTATAAATATATATATATATTTATATGTATATACACATATATATATGCAATAGGAGTGAGCATAAACAGAGTGTGATGAACTCCTTTATCTGAGCAACTGTATAAATAAATTTTGGATATGTACAGAGTTCTTACCTTACACTTTGTTTATGTACATACGTGTAGTTCTTACTTTAAATTGGATTTATGTATATAGTTCTTACATCAATCTCCCTAAATGAGCACCAAACTACTTTCAAACTCGGACAAAAAAAAACAGTGCTGACTGGCATAAAAGCCCAACCACCTGTGCCACCTGGCTCATGGCTACCAAACTTATGAGCATAGAATCAGTTTCTTCATGCATGCCCATAGTTCACCGTAATGGTAAGCAGTCTGCACTTGCTTCAATAATGAGATATCAAAACTTCGAGGTCGATAGCACCACAAGTATTTTTTTTGTTTTAAAAAGAGAAAATAAATCATGTCAATGACAGATGCAAACACCAGCTTCAAGATGGAAATGACACAATTAATTACTCAGCAAGAAAATGATACCCCTTCGAGGACCCAGATGGGTCTACCAAAGGAATCAATGCCAAATACCTCAGTTGAACTAGACAGATGAACACCCACCACTGACAACAGAAATATAACAGACAGTGATGAAACTGAAAACTTTATAGATAAGGCTAGAAATTTAAATACAGCAACAAAAAAAAGGGAGATGTCACTGCGTTTGAAAATTACCTATGAGAACACTTCACAGTAACAGATCCTCTCACTGAACTAGACCCTCACAAACTGAACCAATATTTATGTCATTACTTCAAGGCATGCAGAAAAAAGGTTGGAACACTGTATGAGCTCCTAATGTTAAGGTCCACATTTCAAAGTCTGGAAAGGTACCTTAGAAATAAAAATGATGCCCATTTCCTGTTACATCTCCCATGTTTAAAAAGACGTGACAAGTCTTATTTTTAAGACAACAAAACTTTAAATGTGAAAGGAAGGGTTTGAAGCCCATGGCCATGGATGAGTTAACAGACCCCATTATCAATACCCTATACCAAGAGGGATTACTTGGGCCTGACAGCCCAGAGTCACTCCTTAACACAATGTGGCTGGTGGTCAGCTTATATTTTGGAGTCTGGAGCAACACCAAGATGTAAAATATCAAGTGGGGTGACATCTAATTAAAAACAGACAGGAATGGCAAATGTTACATTCCATACTGTCCCGAACAGCAAACCAAAATAAGGACAGGGCAAATCCAAATGACTGCAGGAAAATAAAACCAAGAGCATACCACCTGGAAGCCAATAGCAAAAAATGTCCAGTAAAGATCTATTTAAAATGCAAAGAAGTGAGAACACCTCAATTCATGTTAGAAGAGGCAGAATTTTTCCTTGCTACAAACTATTTTGCCTTTAAATCCCCACCCAGTCCATGATATAAAAATCAGTCAGAGTGGACAAATTATCAAAAGTAGTCAAAACCATGATAGAGAAATCATATGCAAAAGGCAAAACAAGACTGACAAATCATTCTGTCAAGAAGCATTTAATACAGCCGGCCCGGTGGTGCTGAGGCTTGAAGCGCTGGACGCCACACCTCGTGTCACACCGGCAACCCGGGTTTGGGAATGAGCCAGAAGTCACGGGGGTCATGGGGGAAGAGATTGAGCATCTGGAGGACTGCTCTCTTCCCGGGTGGGAGGGATTGCTCGCTCACGGAGGCGATCTCTGGTGGTAGCTGGGGTTGCCAACTGAGCAGCACGGTACATGCCAGGGGAGGGCATAGCTACAGCGCTACGTTGCCGGGCTTAGCCGAGCTCCGCGGGGGTGGGGAAAAAGCAAGGGAATAAAAGCCTCCTACTCACCGGTGAGATGACAGTGGCCCCGGTGGACCCTCCAACATCCCAAATACTGGCCCAGACGCACCCAAGAACCCCTCTGGAGGACCCGACAGACTCACAGTAAGACCCTTCACACTTAGGAGCAGCCGCCGAGGGGAGGGCGGAATCAGCCCTGGAGATGGTACTGGGGGTCGGGTCTACCGGTGGTCGTTCGGGGGAGGGAGTTAGGGAGATGCGAGGGGATCAGGTTGGGAGTAGGGTAGAGGTCCGTGTGGGCACTCCTGAAGGATGCCCTGGAGGTAAGAGAAAAAAAAAAAAAAGAAGCATTTAATACAAAAACTGACAGACTCAGGAGTAGCAGCAAAAGAAATCATATGGATATTCGGACACAAACGCAAAGTTTAAATGACTATTTAAAGCTAAATGAAGTACAGCAAGAGAAGATCTCCTCCATTATCAGCACCGAACCTCTGACAGTAACAGGTGACCAGAAAAGAACAAAGCAACCACCATTAGCAATTTAACCAATTACTCTGACATATTGGGTACTTGCTTTAACAAGCCAACCGTCAATGCCAAAAACATCACATTTAACATTGTGCAAGGTAAGCTCAGTTTTCATTCACATTAAAAAAAATTACTAGTACAGTATATGTGAACTGCTCCCCCCCATCCAACCACACTGAAAACCTTCACAGGTAGTGAAATGCAAAACTGACATTAAACAATGCAAAGAAAAACATACTAACCAATGCAGATTTATTTTCCCAGAAGCAGCATAAAAAATTAAACTTTCAGATAGGTCCAACTGTTCACTTTTCTGCTTCCACAATTAGGAATTAGGTATGATTCTTATAAAAGAAAACAATCACAAGTCAACTCTTTAGACAGTGACTCAGAATTAGGTACCTGTATAATATGACACTGTAACAAAGGTGTTTCCAATAAATGTAAGAAAACAACAATAAATTCCACCACTTGCTGCATACTTTTCTGACCTTGTACAGTAGCACAGGAAAGAAATATTTAGTGTTTGAAAGTGTGAATGCAGTGCTGTGAGCAGAATGAATGTGTGACCTGCAGCCTGCTCCACTGTGAGAACGTTAGACCTGAACCTCCTCAACTGCACAAAAAAAATCACAATATATTATAAAAGCATTCCATTTTCCCTATCCACAGCTTAGAAAAAAGAAATGTACCATGTGTTAGCCTTAAAGGGATAGTAAAGGTTTCAGGCAAAAATAAGCATGTTTTTTAACAGCGCATCAAAGTGTAACGTAAAGACCAGACATTAAGAAGCAAAGTTCATTTTAAATGTGTTTCATCCAAATAACCTTTCAGCCACATGTACAAGGCAAGGCAAGGCAGATTTTATTTATACAGTGCACAATCCCGGAGGCTCCGGGCGCCTTACAGAAAATTACAAGAGAACAGGCAGTAACACAATTAGAATAAAATTTATTAAATACAGTTTTAAATAAATAAAATATAAATCAGGTTAAAAGGGAAACTTTTAAATTACCTTAACCAGGGACTGAACAAAATCACGATGGAATTCAGTAATCATTAAAAGCCAGGCTATAGAGGTGAGCTGGTTACCCCCACCTCTCGGGAAAACCCTGTAGCATGGGTTACTGGTGTGGTGTGAAGGTGAGAGCTTCACTGCCTCTCAGGAAAACCATGCTTTGGTTGCCACTGCTTTTCCTTGGACCAGGTGCTGATTGTTAGGTTGGTTAGAAGTGACCCTTCATTGTTTTGGCTCCTCCTGTTAGCTCTGTATGAGCTGAAGTTTGCAGCTGCACTTTGTGGAACTGCCATACAATTTGAATAGTTGTTGTTTGTGACCAAGTGATCTGTTCTTTGGATTAGGCAACAGGTGGCCTCATAAGTACTATCTGTCTTTGTGCCCTTCTTTGACTTTGGAGCTCTGTTTCCTTGCAAGAGTACTGGTGAGAGCAGAGCTTTCTCTTGGACTTGGAGCTACAATCGGTCCTGAGATGGTCTAAGTGTGTCATGGAGAGACCTATTTGAAGTCGATATTGGTGCTTGTGAGAGAAGTGCTATACAGTATCACCTCAATTATCTGCACCCCCCCATTATACAAACCTCTGGATTATCCAAACATGTACCACGTCCACCGAGGTAATAGGAACATGGTATGAGGAACCCCCGATTTTACGAACCTCTCAATTATTTGAACTTATCTTATGTTCCTCAGTGAGGTCGGATAATAGAGGTTGTACTGTATTTGTCTGATTGAACTTGGCCCTTCTTGTTATGTTTTATTGGTCCCAGCAATGGAATAACGTCTTCTGGGTTATGGTGGCATGAGTGCCAATTCTCCTCTTTTCCTTCAGAATTTGGATCTGGTATTTAATACCAGGACTGAATGGACTGCTGGTCCCTTTTGATCTGGCATTTATTTTAACTTTAAAATCTGTTTGCCTAATCCTTGTAGTTGGGAATTATTGAGTACAGCACAGTACATTTTAGTGATTTGTCCCTTTTATTGTTTTATTGTGTGGGTGGAGGGGTGGATTGTTATTAGGTTGGGAAGTTTGCGATTTGAGAGAGGGAGGATTGTTTGGAATTAGGTTATTAAAGGTAGTATTGGGTGGATTAGTCACTGGTTGTGAGTGTTAAGTGTATTACTGAGTGAGTGATTAATTGTGTGGGTGAGTAATGTGGTTTGGTCTGCCATTGCACTTTAACAGCCTGTGCTGTTGGGTTGCCTGGGGGACTGAATCGGCAGGTAAAGATGTGAAATGAAGAATATACAAAAACAAGTGAATTGCAGCCTGGAGAAAAACTGAAGCTATCACTAATGTTTTCTTTCTGTGCAGCAGCAAGGCAAATAAGAAGAAAATGCCTATCACCCATCTAATGAAAGCATTATTTCTTACATGGAGAAGATATGATATGAAAAACCATAAAAATGGAAGATAACTTAATAACCCCCACCCACCCACCATGCAGCATCAACAAGAAATTTGCCAATCGGCATTACAGTGACGGCACAATGCAGACAGTCAGCATTGTGTCATCAGGAGTAGAAGGTGTTTGCTGGATCTCCACCCCCCCCCCCCACACATTTTAGATTATCAACTCTGAGTTGGAGTTCTTCCAGGGAGGCGGGCGGAATCACGGCAGACAGCAGTGTCGGCAATAATGCAGACTGTCGCAGCAAACTGCAGATTTTGTCACTGTAATGGTCTTCACAGTATTACCGTTGCTGTATGAACAGTATACCAGCATTACAGGGCTCAACCTCACAACCACATCACCAGAAAAGGGAAAGCATCACAATGACCCCAAAAGAAAACCTACAAGCCCGAGTGTCACAATACAGCTAACACTGCAGAGAAAAAAGCAGGATTTGTGGCAGATTAATTCATGACCTTGATTACAGTACAGTGAAGATTGATTCAAGACCATTGCAAATACTGTAAGTTCACTCAAAGTTACAAAAGTATTTATGTTATATTTAAAAATGTTGCTGTTCTCTTTTACAAAATAGTTTCTTTTTACTGAATTCTTAAAACACCTTTTCAACCATTTGCTTTCTGTTTACCCTTATCCTGTAAATAAAAACAGCCTGTCAACCTACAGTCTCTGCTTTGTGTTACAACCTTTTCAACATACAGAAAAATTATTTATCTTATAGTAGAAAACAAAACAAGTTCAAAAAAGCATATTTGACTCGTTGATTGTGTTTTAAATAAATACTGTCGTTAAAATGCATCTTACCTTGTCTGTGCCTCCATCCATGATAAAGATAATCCACTGTGCAAAATAATCCAGTAAGGCCCGAAACCACACAAACAAAAAAATAATAAATAATGCACCAAATTAAAAAAAAAATGCATACCTTGTGGAGAAGAAGCAACTCTTCAGGTCATAATCCACAGGAAAAAAAACAGACTCTTCATTCCCTAATCCACAATAAAGGTTGAAGAGGAAATCTGAAGAAACAACACTCCACTGAAAACCATGGATCTATCCTGGTGTCCATCAGGTTATCAATCTGGTCCTCTGCTGAAGACGGACTCCACAGTGCCTCTGAAGACTCCTCTGTGGAACACCTCCACCTTCTGTCTGAAGACTGCTCATTCCTAGTTCATATCCTCCAGCAGCACCATTGGCCCAAACCAACAAGACAAAAAACAGGTGCGCTTCAAGACCTGGGTCATCAATGTGAATAAAGGTGACCAGACAAAATATGCATGCACAGAAATTAAATTTGCACTCAAAGGAGTCACAACCACAGATGAGAATACTGCTTGTCATGATTTACTGGAAAGCCAAAATCATGAAGACGCTGACTGGTACCCAGTCAGCCGGCATCTTCTTGACTTTAGCTCTGCAAATAAATCATTACAAGCGGTATCCTCGTCTGTGGTTACGACTCCTTTGAGTGCAAATTTCTTCATCGTAGTCTTAAACATCTTTTAAAAGCCACCAATGGCTCCACTTCTCACTCCCGCCTATTGGAAGTCCAGCCCAGGCCACAAAGGTCATCCTCTATTGCCACAATGTCTCCTAGTCCCCAAAGCCTGGTCCTCGGCCATCCCTTAAATTCCTCCACATTCACCATGCGCACCGCCACCACAAACTCCACACATGTCGTTCCACTGATCCTCTTCATTCGAAGCCCTCAGTTGCCAAAACCTCTCCATGTCCTCAAGGAATGGTCATCAGCCATCCCTCAAAATCATTCCCTGCTACAATGCACGCTGCCACCAACTATACATGCTCTGCTCCCGAGATCCTCTTCCTTCAGTGCCCAACCATCAACTGACCCAAAACTCCACCACAACCAATAACCACACCCTTCATCTAATAAAAAACCTAGCCTCAAATACAGCCATCTCCACAGACCAATCACAGCACACTCTTACCAAACCAACCAATCACAAAACACATAAGCCATACCTACCACAAATAACTACCAATCAAATTCCATCCAGTCAATCCCATTCCAACCATTCAAAACAAGCAGCAGCACTGCAGAAGTTTAAAGCCACACAACTCAAAGTTCAAATAAAAATATAGAAAAATAAAATAAACACACCGTATTATAAAATGGCAGGGTAAAATCATGTAATCTAATTGGCTCTTATTTATGTGTAAAATATGGTTTACACATGGTTAAAAAAAAAAGGACTGCTCAGGAGTGAAGATTCTGCAACAGAGATTAATGGGCATTTGAAACACAGGCATTTCAGTTAGCCCCCTACTGCCAGAACTGATTTTCCACCACAAACATGACTGCTACCTTTACACTGTAAAAAAACTTCAACTGGGCCCTAAAAATAAAACTATCCTAAATAAAAAAAAAAATGAATTAAATGTTGTTTCCATGATTATCACACTCTCCTTACATACATAAACAAATTAGAAACATTAAGTATTGTTTATAGTTTTCACTACAACTATTTCTTTGCTAATAGTGAAAATTCCCCGTTCTATCTTTATCTGCTTATCAGGGAACTCTCTTCTTTTTGCCCTGACAATGAGATAACTGAGTCTCTGGCTGTAACAAATGCCTTTGTTTTCTGTGTGTACAGTGTATTGGGAGATAAACATTCTGCCAGTGGAACTGAGCAGAATTTTGAATCCAAGTATTCTGTGGTAAACATTCCATGATAAACATTCCGTATCTTGAATGTGGAGAACAACAGAGAAAAAAAAAACAGGAAGAAGAAAGTAGGCAATAATACAATAATATCATCAATTACATCACTTGCAGTTGGCAGAAGGACTATTTTATCACAAATGCACACAAATAAATCTATTTTTTTCTACATATAAACATCCTTTTCCCATTAGTCAAAGGTAAAAAAAAAAAGAAGCCGATTTTATAAGCGCAAAAGGCATTCAAGGGTGTGTGTAAACCATATTTTAAAGCACAGCCAGCAGTTGAAGTCACTCTGCCTTCAGCCTTATGCCTTACTACGCCCCTGGCCATGCTGTAAAATATGGTTTACACACACCCCTGAGTGCCTTATTGCTTATTTAACAAAAACCAACTCAACTCTCAAAGAGAGGCATATTGCACAAATCGAATATGAAGGGGCTGCCTGTGTGATAATTCATTTATGTGGTTGAGTTGCCACTGATCTCTAGTAACTGTCACTCGTGGCTCTGCCACTTGTGAGGTAACTTGTGGTCAACAGCAACTCAGCCACATAAAACGGTTATCACACAGTCTGTCCCCACATATCCCTTATATATTCCCCCAGTCTTCATGCATTTCATTATTAGTGCATTTATTTTGCAAAATGCTGTTATGTATACTGCACTGATAAAGCAGGCTCAAATAATATTGATACATATGCAATAGTATTGATACATAAAACAATAATAACTTACCTAATTCTTAATGGCTGGACACCAAGCTTTCATTTACAAAAGAACCTAAGTTTCTAGCCCAAACCATTCCAAAGTTAGACGTTTCAAAAGATAATTTCTTTAAAATGGGATTACCATGGCACTGTTAGGGCTAGAACCTTAATTTTAAGGGCTGTAGTGGGCATAGCCCTGAAGACTTCTTGCTAGAAGAAAATAACTTAGAGCATTCTTTCCAACCATGAAGTACTCCACTCATTGTCTCCATTGGAAGTAGCCTGCACTATTTTTACTGTGTCGGTGGTCACAGCAGAACACGACACATTCTGCTGTGTCCTAGATGGCTGCCAAACTGTACTACGCATGCGCGACTACTAGTGCATGTGCAATACAGTGCGGCAGCCATCTTGGACATGGAAGAGTGTGCAATGTTCTGCCCCGACCACCAATTTTTTTTAAAATTAAAGACATCCCCCCACCTGATCCTCCCTCTCAGCACTCATCACACATTCAAACCCCAGAAACATAACAGTGACATTGGGGGGTGCCCAGTCCACCAGTATCATGATCAGGACTCCACTGTGGGTTTTTTTAATACTACCCCCACCTGACCCTCCCTCGCAGCACCCATCACCCCATCCCCTTCCCAGAAACATAAGAGTGACACTGGGGGTGCTAAGCAACCCCCAGTGCTGTGATCCAAAATCTCGGGTAATCCTGTAAAGTAAACCATTTATCAATGTCTTTTGCAGAAGTTCCTGTCCCCCCCCACCTGACCGTCACACTCAGCACCCACCACCCTGCCCCCCAGCCCTTACTTACCCATCGGGGTTTCAATGCCATAATCCTCTCTGGACCACAGACACATCTTCACTCTTCAAAGCTGAACTGCAAACTGAAGAAACTGGTATGCGGTTCAACATATTTCAATGGTGTATTGAACATAGTGGCATAACTTGGTCTTTTTTGCATATTTTTGACCCAAATTTGCAACATGCATTTTTTGGGACTCTGCCTCATGAACAATTGCACTGACATTAGGCAAATCTGTCCTGAAAGGTAATTTCACAGTCCCTGTACGAAATCACCTTTCATGCAGGAGTTGAAAGATTTCTCTGCCCTTGTTCATGAGGTTGGGTCATAAGAAGGCTATGTTGAAAATTTGGTGTAAAAATATTAAAAAACAACAACATTATGAGCCTACATTGAATTTTGGGAATGCAGGCTCGTAACTTTAGTAATTTTTGGTATTTTTACCCCAGATTTATAACATAGCAATATCTTTACCGCACCTCATGAATGTGATAGCTATCATTTTTCAGATCCTGGCCAAAATGTTTTTTCACATCCCGAAACATGATTTTGCAGTCCCTGCACAAAATCCCTTTTAGGTCAGGTGTTTCTCTGCCCTTCTTCATTAGGCAGGGTCATAACAAGGCTGTGTTAAACATTTGGGGTAAAAATATTACAAAACAACAAATTTATGAGCTTACGATACATTTTGCTAACACAGGCTCATAACTTTGGTAGTTTTCAATATTTTTACCACAAATTCCTTGGATGCAGCCCTCTCGGCTCTAGCCAGTTTTTTTTTTTAATTAGATCTTGGAGTCAGCTAAGTTGACACATCAATAAGATATTGTTATAGTCTCCATATATCCATGTTAAAAATATAATAAAATGTTTCACTAAAGTTTTAAAGTCTTGTTACTTCTAACAACATATTATATCGATGTGTATAGATATGTAGTGAGACAGGAGAATTGTATCATTAGGATCTGTTTACAGCAATTTAATCAGACACCAGGCTTTAATTTAAAAAAACTTGCATTTCTACAATTGATAGTTCAAATGTTGCTGCTTTCCATATATATTTTCAAGCATTATAATATTTCATAAAAGATTATTTTTGGAAATGTTTGGAATACTAGTGGTTGTTCTGTCTAAGAATAAACATATTCTTTTCTAGTTTCTGTTTAATGATACCCACATTTTGAAATATGTAACAGCCTGTAACACCCATGGTATAGCATTGCTACAGCAAAACATTTACAGTGAAGATCATTACAGCAATAATGACAGGTCACTGTAATGGTCACGGGGACCCCAGCACAGCTTGTCCAGCTCTTGTACCCCTTCCCCAAAACAACTCAGACCTGGAGTTGATTATAATTTAAGCCCAGGTGATGTGCGGGGGGGAACAGACCCCTGCTACAAAACACATTTTTTTATGACAGCACATTGCTTTGCTGACGGTGAGCACGGTTGACATAGTGCCATCGCTGTAAAGCCGTTCAATAGATTTTCTGTCGAACTTGCATCATAAGACCAATACCCAGCACTCCCAATCCATTTCATATTGAAAGATTGGTTGAATACTCAGTGCCTCTCCCCCAAAAAGTTCTATTCATCTAGTTAATCCAGCCACAAATCACTACCCCACCATCCCTGAAGCACAGTATTCCCTACACACACACACACACACACACACACACACACACACACACACTACAGTGATACAGTGGCCTGCAAAGACCTCTATCCTTACCTTCCAAGCCTGCCACCATGTAAAGTCACACAATATGGAACATTACTGAATCTTCATAGAGCAAGTAGAAATTTAGGTTTAAAATGGGTATCACTATGCCAAATGTGTAGCTCTTATGTCTGTTCCCAGTACTGAATGATACCAGATATGTGCACATGCAGCCCTTTACCCGGACAAACTATGAGCCCCCTACTCAACTATTTCAGAATGAGGCCCATGGGAATGGCACAAAGGATATCAAGATTAGCTACCTTCCAGAACAAGAAATGCTCACTGAGTTGATGAGGTGACACAAGTGCCATTTGACCACTTTGCATTGATAGGGTGACACAAGTGCCATGTGGCTACTTATCTTAAAAGTATGCCTCATTAATGAGGAATTTTTTCAGGTCTTAGGCCTCTGTTCATGAAGTGTGTGTAGGCTGTATATCATACTGGGGGACCATGCCATAAGCTACTACATACTTCACCCTCCAGCAAGGGGTTTTATGGGGAAGGGAGTACCCCACCAGAAGAAGCATGCCCATGCTCTGCCCACCTCCTTGCCATCCATGATTAAAATAAATGCTGTTACACTACAGGGATATAGCAGTCCTGTTTGTGGAGTGCTGTATCTCATGATCCACTGCTGGCATGATGCAGGGAACACACCATATGGCCAAACAAGGCTTCTAATTGGTGGCCCAGTTACAGATACAGCTCTGCCTCATCTACCCTTGCCCATATTGTGGTGTTCGTCTTGGGTATGCAGGAATAGCTGAGTCCATGAATGGGTGCTGGGTAACTTCATGGTTTGGAGCTTTGTGGGCTTAAAATAGGTGTATGGAACATATAACATGGAAGACATCTGGAAGACTACAGCCTTAAGGGCACAATCACCAAAGACGGTGCAAAGTAAGTGCAAACGTTGTGTTATGTATCTGATTTGGTAGGCTACACGAGTGAATCTGGTCATATACTGTCACAGCCAAATCCTGCAGTCACCCACAATGTGCACAGAGTGGAGTGCACAGGTGCCAGCGGTGATCTCGACAATAGAGCAGTGATGGACAAAATAATGCCCATATTGGTGCCTGAGTGAATTCTCTGCTCCACATAGAGTAGGGGACTGTGAGGTATGGCATTCTTCCAAAACCTTTCATATCCTTGTACAAAGGTACATAATTTAAAATAAAGACAAATGTGCACGTCCATGCCCCTAACCATCAATGCCATATGGAAAGTCTAAGGGCAACAGCTGGGGGCATTTGGGCCCACAAAGGTCCAGGAAGGCCATGAAAGGAAGATGTGCAAATGCTACTGTAGGGTCCTCCTCATGCAATGTTGCTGCCCTCAGCTCCCTTTCTGCAGCGTGGAAATTGTTTCAATATCTGCATGTAGTGTTAACATGTCCTGTCTCAGCTGCCCATGTAAACACAGAGGCAGAGTGGTATCAGGTATGGAAAGCCAGAACAACAGTGCTATGTGGGGCTCCACATGTATGGAAGTGGCAGATTGTGGCATTTGTCTTGCCTGTGCACAAGCATAAGGAATCTCTACCCCTTTGTGGATTGGGCCAGCACAACAGCTGTTGTGAGTGCCGGTGGGGCTCCATATGTCTGGAGGGGGAAGAATGTGGCTTTTGCCTTGCCTCTATACAAGCAAAAGGGATCTCTACCTCTTTGTGGATTGGGCCCTTAGTGTTTACCCCTTTCCCGTAGCTTTGAAATCCTTGAGGACTGGTACAAACTTGAACTGTTTTGAACATCCTAAATGCTGACATCATACCATCATATTTGTGGGCTGTTATGCTCTAAAATACATGACACAATGGCAAGAAAGAATCCTGGCTCCTGATTGGTCAGTTGGCCATCACCGCAGGGATGTTATCCTGGCATAACATCCCTGCTGATGATATGGAGCACATTGATCATTGCCTGCATCTTTTCTTAAAAAAATATTTTAAAACACTAAATAAAATTCTTTACAATTATTTTTCTTTATAAAACAACAAGCCATTGTATAATATGAATAATGCCCTCCAGGGTGGGTGTTATGCTGGGATAACATCCCTTCTCGGTGTTGAGGCCCCTCAGCCGGTGGCCTCGGGCCCAACCACCCGAGGTGGGATGTTATCCCAGCATAACACCCACCCTGTCATGCATTATTCCTTTACTAAAGAATGTTTGAATACAATTCCCAATTTTTCCTGCTTAGAGTCACATACCTGCTTATTCATTCTCTGTTCATTATCTTCGGTGCACATACCCCTTCAGCATATGATAAATATAGAATAATGGCTAGACAAGTGTGTGTTATGCTGTTTTTTTGGTTTTTTTTTTACAAACCCAAGGTGAGTGATGAGCCATAAACCTCGAGAGTGAAGTTCAAGAGGTTTATGTGCTCAACACACACCGAGGGTGTGTAAGAAAACAGCATGAACACACCTGACTAGACTTTATTTTTTATAATTACTGGTGCTTTTTACTGTAGCACCACAAGAGCAGTCAGTCAGCCGTGATCAGTTTCCAGTCTGACTGACTGACTTCAGAAGCCCTGACCAGAACGTGAGTATTGCAGGATCAACCAGATATTTGTTTTTATTTTGAAGGCAGGATCATCTGTATAAACAGTTAATAAAAAAAACACTTTACTGGGAGACAAGTAGACAGACAGCGGGGGTGCGGGTGCTTCAGTACCGGCAAAATGGAGCCACCATGTTTATTTTGTGCATCCCACCCACAGACAAAGTAGGATCCAATAAAGTGGTGCACAATAACTGAATGATAGAAACCACTAGGAAAGTTACAGAATTTTTAAAGCAAAATGTCGTAATAACCTGTTTTTTAGTTATTACAGCATTTTGAAGATGCCTGTAGACTGTGCGATAAAGGGGGTCACCAGTAATTATACAAAAATAACTCACTTTTCAGTGCAGTGAGTATGACTGACCTCAACAGCAGTTCCACCACATGTCAAAAGATGCAGAAAGGAAGCCTTTATTTCTGACAAAGATAATTAAAAAAACTAAATAATGCAGTAAACTCAGTATTTTACTTCACTTGAGTAGTGGTTATTGTGCATACAATAAGGGTGACTGCATACTATATAAGCGACACTACACTATGCTACGCCATGCCACACAACAGAGTTTACAAGTAGCAGCAACACGTCTCACTTTTTATGTTTGCTTGCACATGCACAGCAAATATTTTGTTACAAGAATGGGGTTTCAGAGGTGTGTCACTGTCAGGTCCAATGCAGATCTGGCTGCATTGACAGTAACAGCCCAATGATCTGCAAGCCAGATCATGACACTGTTCTGTGCTTGTGGGGCAGAAACTTCTAGTTGAAAAAAATGAGCTGCTCCTATCAAAGAGCAGCTGAATCTATTCATTTGCATGAAGCTGCCCAGTAAGCAGCTGAACAGCACTATTCTCAGCCTGCTCCTCCACCTTCCCCCTGAAGTGTTGCACTGAATACAAGCCTAGTCCAAAGGCAGGAAGCCTACAACACAAACCCCTTCACTCCCTCCCCTCTTCCTGTCTTTCTTGCAACACTCCCACCCATGTACACCCTAAACCCTTAAAATGTGTGGACACTAGGTTACCCATCCCCTGTGCTGCCAAATATCTGCAATACTGGGGTGCTCAATCCCCAGTTTCACCCATGTTGAGAAGAAAAAAAATCCATTTATGTTTTTTTAACCCCCTTTTTAACTCCCTGACTCTGCCACTCACTGACTCTGACCCCCCACTTAGTGCCACCACACCCTTACACTCTCACGCACCTTGAAATAATCCAGTGCTGCTCTGCTGCAAAACACGTCTTCTCCTTGAACGCCAACTGGAATCTGAAGGGAAAAGGTAAGTGCGGTCATTAGATTTTCAGTGCATTTGGAACTTTTACTCATCACTTTGTCATTTATTAATATTTTTCACCAAATTTTCGGCATAGCCTTTTTTAGACCTCACCTCATGAACAAGGTAGGTGTAATTTTTAAAATCTGTCTTGAAAGGTGATTTCACAGTCATGCCACAAAATGCCACGTTGGGTGGGTTTTGAAAATTGTCACCTACCGGGTTCATCAATTAGAGATATAAGAACAATATGCTGAACATTTGGAGAAAAATATGGTAATATGACCAAGTTATCAATAGCTATTGAGATATTTAAATACTCACTCATAACTTCATTATTTTTCAGTGTTTTTCCACCAGACTTTCAACATTATCTTTTTGGGACCCAGCCTCATGAACAAGTTTGGTGACATTTTTCAAATCTTGCCCAAAAGGCAATTTCAGAGTCACTCAACAAAAATCACCTTTCAGGCAGGATTTGAAAAGTTTCATCCACCAGTTTCATGAAATGGGGTAATATAAGAACTAGGTTCAAAATTTGGGGTAAAAATCTTAACAAACACAAAAGCTATGAAAGAACATTGAAATTTGTCAATGTTCACTCCCAGCTTTAGGAATTTTAAAGATTTAGACCCCACATTTTCAGCATAGCCATTTTTTCACACCACTTCATGACCATGACAGGTGTTGTTTTTCAAATCCTACCTAAAATGTGTTTTCACACTTGTGGCACGAAATGACGTTTCAGCCAGTATTTTATAAAGGACACATGTCATGTTCAGAAGGGAGGTCGTAAAAAGTCTGTTAAAAATTTGGGGTCAAAATGTAAAAAAAAGTTATGAAGAAACATTGTCAGCAGGGCCAGTCATTGGCCCAGTGGGTAGCGTGTTGTGTTCCCATGCCGGTGACTTGAATTCAGGGACAAGCTCAAGGAGCCAGCTGGACAGAAGAAGGACAGAGGCCAACACTGTTATGAGCCACTGCTCCAAGCCTGGAAAGTATTGCATAGTGTTCTGTTGTACAGGTGACACCTTGTAATGGGCTGGGGAGCCTTCCCTCACAAGGGGTTGCTATGCATGTTATGACCTTCTCATGTCATTAAACACGACCACCACTCACAATTTATAAAAAATCTCTTCCCTTGATCTTACCTGTTCAATGCACATGCTAGATTCACACTTTGGATGTAGTAGGATGATGTTATCACATATTTACAACGGTAATATGTTATTTTTACCTAGTTTTGATGCACGAGACTGTGAACTTTTAAAACGTTAACATCCTGTATCTTGTTGCTGAAATGAAAATAAGTAAGACAAATATTACTACTCACCGACTCCATTACAAACTCTCACTTTCTGAAGTACTGTTCTGCCCTCATCATCCTCTACAACACAACCAAATCCTACCTGACACAACATGCAAGCAAACATTTAGTATTGACAAATGTTTGTTATGTTTAACGTATATTGACGCAGGTTTTCAAGTGGAATCACAGTTAATGATTTTTGTGTGTGCTTTCATCACTTTATAGAAGAAACACTTATTGCAACTTTTCTAAAAAACAATAAAAGTACACTTTATAAACATTAAAGTGGCAGTGCATGTTGCAGTGAAAATTATGACATATATTTAGATTACCCTTACCCCTTCTTTTATTATTTCAACATTGCTTTTTCCCATTTGAAATAATAAAAAAAGGATTCCTTTTAATAAGACTCAGACTGGGTTTTCATCAGTATTCTCAGCTGTTTTTGTACACTTATTGTGCCATAAGGTCAGGGAGTATTGTCTGCTGCATGCAAGTTCATTTCAGTCACAGGAGAAGTGATGTTAAAATATGGGTGTTCAAAAACAACAGACAATACCGCTGAAAACCTGGACCAAGCCATATTAAAAACAACACTCCTTTAATTAGTTCAAATACAAAACGTGGTAAAGCAGACTCAAAATTTGAAAAACAAAATGGTATCGTTCACCGCTGGAGGAATGAGGAACTTAGAATAAAAAAGCATAGGTCACACTTTTCACTACTAACATGCATTGTGATTTTGTGTATAAACCTGCACTGAAAGGAACAAACAACAAACCTTTGTCAATGCTGAATGTTTGCTTGCTGGCATTGGCATTGGTAGTGCAGAAGTTACAGAGCTGCATAATAGGAATGGCAGTGAAGTATTAAACTGAAGCCAACCCCACCACCACTCTGCAGAGAGTGACAGGCATTGGGGTGTGCCTTTGGATCATCAGGTATAACGGCCACGCCATTTCACCACACCCTACCCTGCAGACACTGACAAGTGTCACAGTGTGCCTAGGGGTCTTTGACCCTTATGTGCACCCCATTCTATCAGGAAATATGGTGAGATGGGCGTGGTATAGGAGAATGGGGTGAACTTTGGGGCCGAACAGTCCAAGGCATACCTCGATGCCTCTCACTGGCTGCAGGGTGTGGAATGGTATAAGCATTACAGGCAAGAATCCCAAATCACACCCCTGATGCCTGTCATTCTCTACAGGGTCAGGCGTTATGGTTGGAAACCCTAACAGCTCAGGCATTCGTTGGTATTTTCACTCCAAATTTTCAACATGTTTTTTTAGAGACCCCCCCCACCTCATGAACAGTGGCAATATCAGTTTGTTAGCCAAAAGCTGCTTATGCACAGCGACTACGGCATTTAGCACCACAGGTGCAAAAACACATTCTGAACAGGATGTGAAAAATGACAGCTGTACTGTTCACGGGGAGGTGGAAAAAATGGCAATGTTGCAAATCTGCAGTAAAAATATTAAAAAAACTGGTGAAGTCATGAGCATGCATAGAAACTGTGCAACGCACACCTGTAATGTAATTAGTGTGGGGATTTTTTACAGCAGATTGTCAACTCAGGCATTTGGGGACCTCCGATCATGAACAGTGTCACTGTGATTTTCTTTATCTGTCCTGAACAATGATTTCCCACAGCGACCACGCATCTCTGCGCTGAAAGTGTGAAAACACATTTCGGCCATGTTGTGAAAAATGACAGCTGTACTGTTCATAAGGAAGTGTGGAAAAATGCAACTGGTGAAAATCTGGACTGAAAATATTACAAAGTCATGAACTTACGAGGGTGCGTGGAAACTGCACAATGCTGACTCGTAACACAGTCATTTTATGGACTTTTGTCACCAAATTTTCAACATAGCCATTTTAAGACCTCTGCTCATGAACAGTGTAACTGTGATTTTCTTAATCTGTCCCAAACATTGCTTTCGCACACCGACTGCACCATTGTGCGCTACATGTGCGGAAACACATTTTGGGCGACATGTTAAAAATGGCAGCTGTACTGTTCATAAGGAAGTGTAATAAAATGGCAATGTGGAAAATCTGGAGTGAAAATATAGACAATTTACAAACTTATAAGCGTACGTAGGAACTGCGCAACGCACGCTTGTAAAACAGTCATTTTTAGGAATTTTTTCACCAAATTTTCAACATAGCCATTTTAAGACCTCTGCTCATGAACAGTGTTACTGTGATTTTCTCAATGTGTCCCATACATTGATTTCACACACTGACTGTGCCATTGTGTGCTACATGGGCGGAAACACGTTTTGGGCAAGATGTGAAAAATGACAGCTGTACTGCTCATAAGGAGGTGTGGTAAAATGGCAATGTTGAAAATCTGGAGTGAAAATATTGAAAATTCGCGAACTTATGAGCATGTGTAGGAACTGCACAATGCACACTCATAAAACAGTCATTTTTAGGAATTTTTCCACCAAAATTTCAACATAGACTTTTTGAGAGCCCACCTTATGAACAGTGGCAGTGTCATTTTGTTACTCAGCCTCGAAAGGTGATTTCACGCAGTGACTGCGAAATCACCCTTCGGGCCTGAATAATGCCATGACAGTGCAATAATTCATGAGGAAGGGGCCCAAAAACCCCATGTTGAAAATTTGGGCCTAAAATCCCAAAATGCCTGAGATATAAAAAAGTTGAAAAAATGTATCTATCCATTATACAGCTTACGGCATTTCCTCAGTTCGCGGTCGGCTTTGAAAGTGCAGGCGTGTTCCGGTCCACAAAGATCGTCGCGCCTGAGTCCGGAGGAGTAAGTATGGGGTGGGGGGTGGGAGGCAAGGTGCACAGTGGGTGGGTGTGGGTGGGGCAGACACAGCGAGGACAGTTTTTGATTTTCAGGTTTTGTTTTTTAGATAATGACGGGATGTTGCCACGCTGGGGTGGGCTCCCAGGCGTGGCAGAGCTTGACTGTGGTTGGAGGGGCGATGGAGCCGGCGGGGATTGGGCACCGCCGGCCATAGCATCTGTTGCATGCTGGGGTGGGCTCTCAGCATGGCACCCTGTACTGGGAGATAGTGGAGCCGACGGGGATTGGGCACCCCAGTCGGCTATACGAGTGTAGCCACGCTGGGGTGGGCACCAAGCGTGACATATGGAACTGTGTTTTGGGGGGGCGCAGCACAGCTGATGGGGGATTGGGCACCCCCGTCGGCTATACAGTGTGTGCGTGGGGGGGCAGCACGCAGCATGTGTGTGTGTAGGGGGAGCTCGCATGAGCAGGCTATATCTTATCGCTGATCACTGAAGCGTAGCTCCCCCTTTCAACTGTACTCCACTGCATTTTGGAGCTGTCATAGACAGCTCCAGCAGGCATTGGAGAATTGTGGCCGTGCCTGCAAACACACTGACTGAATTGGAAGAGGGCTGACACACCTCCGAAACTCGGATGCTGGCACTATGTTTCTTGCACATGCATGCAAGCAAACATAAAAATGAGTAATGAAGCAAGCTTTCAAAGCTAAAACGCCTGTTTGCAATTACATAGCTTGTACAGTATCAGTTTCATGTAAACTCTAGTGTAGCATGGTGTCAAATAGAGTGGTGTCAACAACATGTAAACTCCCTCACTGATTGCAACCACAGCAATTTGAAGATCTCTGAACATACTGCAACTGAAGAGAAATGTCCAACTTATCCTTCTTCTAGTGGGTTCTTTAAATATGAGCACCATCATTAGACATGCAGTGTCACAAGGATGCTTTCATGAGCATCCTAGAATCCAGGCTTTTTATTAATTTTATTATGCTGTAAATGGTTAAGATTTATTATTACTCCTATTGGAATTTAATTTCAGAAGACTATGCAGTTTAATATTTATCTGGTGAGCAGTACTATTCTATGAGTCTGATCTGATTTGTTGAAACCTCAGTTTCAAAAGGTTTACAGTGACAACAAGCTAAAGCAAAGCATTCTTAGTGCCAACCATGACTGGAAACCATAAAGAAACAGTGCAACATATACTACTTCATGGCATAACACATTAAAAATGCTTTTATTGGGCCTTAAGCATTATGTCATAGCATCTAAAAGATGTCATGTTAGAGAACTAATACATCTAAAATTCTGATCTTAGCACAGCCACCCGTTCACTGTGAGACATCAAGTAAGGCACTTTGGGCCACATATTCTAAGCTGTAGTACCATGCAAAAGGTCTTTGCACCATGCAAACTGAGGTTAGCACCATAAGTCTGGACTTAGTCTGATATGTCCTATATTTGAAGTCTCAGTCTGTGCAGCTCGAAGTCATTTGCATGGTAGAAACGTTAGGGAATTTAAACATGCAGACAAGTGGAGGATACCTTCATAGAATAGCTAAACTATATTTGAAGCATTGTGAAAACATTAAGGGATTTTTGGGTAGTGCAACTTATCATCTTTAAAAGG
The DNA here is from genome assembly GCA_016271365.2 of Neoceratodus forsteri. NCBI lineage: Eukaryota > Metazoa > Chordata > Ceratodontiformes > Ceratodontidae > Neoceratodus > Neoceratodus forsteri. The sequence goes on from CM057456.1 coordinate 1,878,557,270, forward strand.
CATATTTTAACTTGGCAATAATTATGGTGGATACATTCAAACAGCCTAACAATGACATCTGAAACTCAGAATACTTTGGAACAAATATGTCTGCTCAGGTTTCACAGTAGAGGAGAAATGGGAGGGACCAAATAGAGGCATCTGAAATGCGGAGGTGAGAGAAATAGTAGCCTGTTATTAGTAGGGAGAGTCCAGAAAGCACTTGACAACCTCAGAGTAGACAAAGCTATGGGACCGGATGAGGTACATCCAAGAATACCGAGGGAACTTAGGGAGGTACTCATTGCACCTCTGACAGACCTTTTTTAATAGATCACTGGAGACTGGTGTGATCCCACAGGACTGGAGAAGGGCACATATAGTCCCTCTTCACAAAAGTGGTAGCAAGGAAGAGATGAGCAATTTTACGGGCCTGTCAGTCTGGCATCGGTGGCCTCTAAGTTGATGGAAACACTATTGAAGGAAAGGATTATGGAATATCTTGTTTCCAATGGATTTTATTACCCAAAGCAGCATGATTCACAGAGGGAAAGTCATGCCAAACAAATCTGATAGACTTCTCTGACTGAGTGACCAAGGAACTAGACCAGGAAGGTGCGGTGGAAGTGGCTTACCTGGATTTCAGCAAGGCATTCGACACCGTTACACATATAAGACTGGTGGGCAAGATGGGTAACTCATGGTTAGATAATAAGGTGGTAACCCAGATAGGAAACTGGTTGGCTGATAGAACATAGGGAGTAGTGATAAATGGAGTCTGCTCAGATGAGGGGAGGTTGACCAGTGGGGTTGCTCAGGGATCAGTGTTGGGACCAGACCTATTCCATATATTTATAAGTGACATAGCAGCAGAACTGGAAGGGAGGATCTGTCTTTTTGTAGATGATAGCAAGATCTTTAACAGAGTGAACACACCTGGGGAAGGGGGGTAGATAGAATCTGCAGGGATCTAAATAGACTGGAAGAGTTGTCAAGGGTATAGCAGATAAGTTTTAATACAAAAAATTGACATAGGAACCCAGGAGCGGAGTACATGATGGACAGAGTAACATTGACAAAGACTAAGCAGGAAAAAGACATGGGGTAATCATATCTGATTAGCTGAAGGTGCTAGGCAGAGTAAAAAGGCATTTGAGATGCTGGAGTGCATAGGTAGGGGTATCTCCAGGAAGAGAGATGTGATTCTGATTCTTTATAAATCACTGGTAAGACTCGAACTTGAGTACTGTGTACAGTTGTGGAGACTGCATCTCAGAAAAGACATTGACAGAACAGAGGCGATCCAGTGGAGGGCTACCAAAATGGTGCAGGGACTGTATCAAAAGTCCTACGAGGAAAGACTTAAGGAGCTAAATATGTACACCCTGGAGGAAAGGATGGAGAAGGGGGATGTGAGAGAAACCTTCAAATACCTTATAGGGGTTAATAAGGTACAGGAGAAGAGTATCTTTTAGAAGAAAAGATGCTCTAAAATAAGAGGGCATTATATGAAGCTGAAGGGGGGGTAAATTCAGGAGGGATTTGAGGAAATACTTTTTCACACAAGGGTTGTGGATACCTGGAATAGCCTTCCGGTGGAGGTGGTGCAGTGAAAATTGTAAATGAATTAAAAAATGCCTGGGATAGGCACAAGGGAATCCTGGTGGTAGACTGCATAATAATAATACAGTATATAATAACAGAACAGAAAAATAAGTGCAATTGGGCAGACTGGATGGGCTCTCAAATTCTATAGAGCTATGTAATGCATGGAAAAGCACAGGCATAAGTTGGTATGTTTCACTCCTTACTGCAATTAGGATGTTCATGTGAATGGGTGTTGGAAAATATGGTTTGCATGATCTGATGGGCACCTGACATATGATATTGCACCACAAAATACAATCATCCAACACTTAAATGACAAAAGAAAATGAATCAGAAGCATAACCTGCACTTTGAACACAACACTATAGTTCCTGTGCTCCAGTGCTACTTGTACTGCAGCTCCAAATTAAATCTGTTAACAGGGAGCACTGGGCAGGTGTGTCACACTGCAGCACCCAGCCTCCATGTAATTCAAGGAGAAACGTCCTGATAATGATGTTTAAATGGCTGCATAATGAGCTGGCCATAGCTCTTTAGGGCTTTAAATGAGGAATAATCTAATCTGCATGGAGATGTTCGAATACGGTGGGTGGCTGGGGTAGAACCTGGGACAGGAATGACCTGTATGCTGGGGACAGACTACACCTGAGCAAGGAAGAGAAAGTGGTACTGAAGCAGAAGATAGAGGAGTGCGCAGAAACAAGGATGGATTTAAACTAGAAGGGAGGGTGGCGAGTGGTCAGCTGGTAGACAGGGGTCCCGGAGTGGGGGGCCTGACAAGCTTACCTCCATAGTTAACGGGGAAGGCAAAGGGGAGGGACATGGGGGGAGAAAGAAGGGAGATGGGTTAGGGAGGGGAAGGGAGTGGGTTGTAGAGTGGCCTCACTGAACTCAAGGAACCTCAGAAACATAGAAACATAGAAACATAGAAGTTGACGGCAGATAAGGATCGCAAGGCCCATCCAGTCTGCCCATTTCTTTTTCTACCTTATAAATGTGCCATCGGCCTTTGTTCTGTCAGTGGCCTATCTATTCATACTCATTTGTATTGCTCCCTTATGCCTATCCCATGCCTGTTTGAAGCCCTGCACTGTATTCATAGCCACCATTTCTTGAAGTAGGCCATTCCATGCATCCACCACCCTTTCTGTGAAAAAGAATTTCCTCACAGTCCCCCTTAATCGGCCCCCCTTTAATCTCATGCTGTGTCCTCTTGTCCTGCTATTTTTCTTATATTTTAACATGTTAGACTCTTTCACCTTGTTAATGCCCTTAAGGTGTTTGAATGCCTCGATCATATCACCTCTCTCCCTCCTTTGCTCAAGGGTATACATGTTGAGCTCTGTTAATCTGTCCTCATATGTCTTCTGATGCAGTCCCTGCACCATTTTGGTTGCCCTTCTCTGGACTGCCTCAATTTGGTTAATGTCCTTGTGAAGGTGGGCCTCCAATACTGCATGCAGTACTCCAGATGGGGCCTAACCAGAGTCTTGTAAAGAGGGATTATTACCTCCCTCTTATGACTTGTGATACCCCTACTAATACACTCCTAACACCCTCTAGCCTTACCTACTTTTAGAGGTCTGCTTGATGATTTCAGGTCATCAGTGATGATGATGCCCAAGTCTCTTTCTTCCTTTGTGACTGCTAGCAACTCCTCCCAGCCTATAGGTGGCTTCAGGGTTTCTCTTCCCTATGTGCATGATCTTGCACTTCTTTGCATTAAATCCCAGTTGCCACTCTTCTGACCATTTTGCTAGTTTATTCAGATCTCTTCTCATTCTGCCCACCCCATCTGGATCATCTACTCTGTTGCAGATCTTGGTGTCATCTGCAAACAGACAAGCCTTACCCTCTAGTCCATCTGCAAGGTCACTAATGAAGATGTTGAAGAGGACTAGCCCCAGGGCTGATCCCTGAGGTACCACACTTGTGACTTGCATCTCTTCTGACTGTATACCATTTACCACCACTCTCTGTTTTCTGCCTGTCAACCAGTTTGCCACCTAGTTGACCAACTTCTGACCCACCCCGAGCCTACCCAGCTTATTTATCAATCTTCTATGTGGAACAGTGTCGAAAGCTTTGCTGAAGTCAAGGTAGGCGACATCAACTGCTCCCCCTTGGTCTACCACTCTGGTTACCCAGTCAAAGAAATCTATGAGATTAGTTTGACAGGACCTTTCTTTTGTAAACCCATGCTGTCTTGGATCCTGTGCCCCTATGGATTCCAGGTGTTGCACTATCCTTTCCTTAAGGAGTGCCTCCATAATCTTGCCCACTACTGAGGTAAGACTGACTGGTCTGTAGTTCTCTGCCTCCTCCCTGCTACCACTCTTGTGGAGCGGGATCACATGAGCCCTTATCCAGTCTTCTGGGACCTCTCCTGTGCTCAGAGACTCACTAAACAGTTCTGCTAATGGCTCTGCTAGTTCCACCTTTAGCTCCTTAAGTACCCTGGGATGTATGCCATCAGGTCCCATTGCCTTGTCCACCCTGAGCTTAGCAAGCTCTTGTAGGACCCTTTCTTTGTGAAGGAGTAGTGCTCACCTCCCTCCCCTGTGTCCATGGTGCTGAGCTGTGGGCCCTGCCCTACCTTCTCTTCAGTAAATACTGAGCAAAGTATCTATTTAGGATAGATGCTTTTACATGGTCCTCCTCCTCACATGCTCCCTTTTCTCCATTAAGCTTAGCAATACCCCTCTGGACTTTCTCCTTTCACTAATGTATCTATAGAAAGTCTTGTCACCTTCTTTTACTGTTCATGCTAGTGTTTCCTCAGTTTGGGACTTTGCCTGCCTTATTGCCTTACCTGCTTCCCTTAGGGCAGTTTGGTATGCCTCCCTATCTTGATCCCACTATGTTCCTTATATTTCCTGAAGGCCAGCCTTTTGGCTCTGACGTTTTCTGCTACTGTATTTGAGAACCAAAGTGGTTTCTTCTTCTTTGCACTTCCTTTCTGTCTAACACAATGGGATGTTGCTTCAGTATTGCATCATTAATGCTTGCCCACTTTGCCTGTACCCCTCACCTGTGTTTCTTTTGCCAGGCTAGCTTAACTCTGTTGGCCATCTTATCAAAGTCAGCTCCTCTGAAGTCCCATATTTTTGCCTTGAATGGGATGATTTAGATGTAGTAGCCAAATTGAACCATACCATGTGATGGTCACTGGCCCCAGGTGACCTTCTACCTGGAGATCTGTGATCCTTCCTGTTAGTCAGTACTAGATCTAGGATAGCCCTGTCTCTTGTGGTTTGTTGTACCAGTTGTTTGAGGCCCTCCCCCTGCAGGGAATCCACTATGTGTCTAGTTCTGGCAGATGTTCCTGCTGGTATTGTCCAATCTGTATCCGGCATGTTGAAGTCTCCCATTATCAGAACCTCCCCTTTAGCTGTCATGTTTTGTATATCTTCTAACAGTAATGTGTCTATGTCCTCCCCCTGGTCTGGGGGCCTGTAGACAACCCCAGTTCTTATGGCTGTCCCATTTCCTGTTTCCAGGGTGACCCACAGTTCTTCTGGCTCCTTATGTGTATTCTGAATTTCTGTAGCTTTGATATTTTCATTGACATACAGGGCCACTCCTCCCCCCCTTTTTGCACCTCGGTCTCTTCTGAACAATACATAGCCAGGTACTGAAGTCTCCCAAGTGTAGTTACTGGTAAACCACATCTCACTAATTGCTACTATGTCCAGTTTAGCCTCTGACATTATTGCCTGCAGGTCTGGGATCTTATTTCCCAGGCTGTGAGCATTTGTGTACATGATTTTCCATTGGCCAGATTTCGGTGTGTTAGTTGTTGGGTGAGGTTTGGCATTACCCCTGTGCATTGTATGGGGAGACAAACCTTTTTTCTTACCTGGTGATGCAAATGAACTGCAAACATGCTGAATCCCTGTTTGACCACTAGCTGAGGAGGGAGGGGTGTTCTTCCCATTCGACGTATGGGGTGCTGCACCCCTCTCCCCATTTGTTAGTTTAAATATTCTGCAAAGACATCAAACTTCTGCCCCAATGCACTGACTCCCTCCTTAGTCAGATGCAGTCCATCAGATTTAAAGAACTTTTGCTCCCAGAACTGTTGCCAGTTCCCTACAAATCTGTGTCCTTTTTCCTGGCACCAGCCCTTGAGCCACGTGTTTAGCTCCCCTATCTTCCCTTCTCTGACCTTCCGTCCATCTGCCCCCCCTCTTCCAGACTGGCAGGATCTCAGAGAAGGAGATGCCAGATGAAATGGATGATAGTTTGTCACTCAGCTTGGTCAGGTGTTCCTTGGTCTCCACAACTGACCGGCTGGCGAGATCATTAGTCCCTATGTGTACTAGGACATCAATGTTTTCTCCTGCTTTGTGAACAATTTGAGCAATGCGGTCAGTGTCTCTCCATGCTGATGTACCTGGGAGACATCTGACCATTACCCCTGGCTGGAGATGGGTATCAACTCCCCGAATCATGGAGTCTCCTATGATCAGAAGTTTTTGGATTCCTTTGCTTTTTTGTTTTGGTTCCTGATTTGGGTGAGTTTTGTTGTGCTAGCTCCTGTGCCACAGTGTCCTGCTTGCAGTGTCTTCTGCCTCTTTGTTTGATTTCAGAGATAGAGGCAGATACCTGTTTGTAGTGTTTATATGGTTTTTGGAGGTAATATGTTGGAGAGCAGAGAGTGATGGGGCACCCGATATGCCCCTCCTAACCACCTGCCAACCTCCTGGTCCAACTACCCTCTGCAGTCGAGGTTTTTCTGTTGGATGCTGGGGAAATGGCGGGTGGGTCTTATAATGTATTTCCTCTTGAATATGAAATTTGAGGTGTGTAATCTCTGCACATGCTGCCCGAAGCTGAGCCCTAAGATCTCCAATGGCCCAGCATGTAGGACAGTGTCCTAAATCCTGTAAGACTGTCCTTCTGAAAATTGTTCCACAGTACCTGCAGTTAATGATATCCATTCCAGATAAGTTGCTGGGTTTATAACCTAGTCAGAGTAATTAGAAGGAAAAAATGCAAGTAATGGTTTGGTTGTGTTTTGTTTTTGTTTAACTTGTTATAACAAGTTAAATTACTAGTGCCCCTGTAAATGAGCTCACCTTGTGGATGCCCCACTGATCCGCCCCTTCCTGCTCTGCCACAGGAAATGTCACAACTGTGGTACCCTATAAAAGGAGTGTAGTGTGGGGTGGTTGGGGATGGGGGTGGGTGGCTGGGCCCTTCCCCTGCCAAAAAAGAAGAACCACGGACGAAAGAACAAGGAGGTAAGAGCAGAAACAATCAGTCAACAACAAATGCAGTAACCCTGAAAGCTTATCCTAATGTTAGATAAAAATGTAAAACCTGTAAAGCACCACCTGTAATAATAATCAGAGAAGATATACGCTGTAAGAAACACTTTGCTACAGAGAAAAATAAAGCAACAAAATGTTAGCAACAAACAGTAGCAATTCCTGTGAGTAAAAATTAAAAAACACCACACAGTAAATCTGCTTAGCCAAAAGAAGTCTTAATCCTTTTCCCTTGCTCTGGTAAGGTTCTCTACTCTGCCTTTCAAGCAGTCTTGGAAGGAAAGAGCTCAGGTGAAGCTAGGTGCCTTGGCCAGTAAACCAAGTCTTCTACCTCTACAAGTCAGCTGAGTTTCAGGTCCTATTGGCAGAGGGAAGGGTGGATATTGCGGCCATCACGGAAACGTAGGCCACTCAGCCAGGACTGGGAGTTGATGGTTCCGGGATATAGGATTTTCAGAAAGGATAGGACCAAGATGGGGATAGGGTGATCTATGTACGGGAGGGAATAAGGTGTGCAAGGGATGAGGGGGAAGAGGGCAGGACAGAGGCCCTATAGAGGCATTTTCAGCACTCAAAAGGCAGGACACTGAGGATGGAGGTAGTTTATAGACTACCAGCTCAACTGGAGGACCTGGACAGGGAGTTAGCTGAGCAAATCTGAAGGGTCTGCAGGAAGGGTAACATGGTGGTGGTGAACTTCAACCTACCTGGGGTGGATTGGAGTATGCCAACCACCACAAGTGCAAGGGAGCAAGTCCTGTTAGAGGCATTTCAGGACAGTTTCTTGATGCAGTTGGTCCACAGGCCAACTCAGATAGGAAATACTCTAGCTCTTGTACTGTCCAATGGGGAGATGATAAAGGAGCTAGGGGTGGAGGACCCACTGGCTGGGAGCTATCACTACTCAGTGTGGTTTACACTCAACATGGGGAGGGAAACTAGGGGTACAGGTACCAAGGTGATTGGCTTTAGGTGGGCGGACTTCAAAAACATGGGGGAAATTCTGGTGAGGCACCTGGAGGGAATTCAACCAGGCTGGGACACAAGTCAGAAGTGGGATGTCATAAAAAAGGAGCTAGTGGAGGCTACAGGGGCATGTACTAGAACATAGAGCAAGAAAGGAAGGGCAAAGAAACCCAGGTTGATGACTCAGGAGGTCAGGGAGGGGGTGAGGTCCAAGAAGGAGGCATACCGGACGTTCAAAATATCAGGGAGGGGAGAAGATGTATATGAAGAAATCCAGAGAGGCCACCAAACTAGTCAGAGCAGTCAAGGCTTCCAGGGAGCTGAGGCTGGCACAGGGTATTACAGTAAAAACAGAGAAAAGGATTTCTTCAGATACATAAGGGAAAGAAAAACCAAAGACCAAATAATGAGGATAAAAAAGGATGAGGGGCTGGGTGGAGAGAGGGGAGGATCAGGAGGAGGCAATAAATGAATACTTCTGTTCTGTATTCACACAAGAGAAAGTGGGGCAGGTACCACAGGGGAGGTGTGGGGTAGGCAGGGGGGACAGGGGGTGACAGATGTGAGGATTACTGAGGACAGGGTACTGGAAGGACTGAGGGCACTGAAGGTGGACAAGACACCTGGGCCAAATGGTATTCACCCTAGAGTACTCAAGGAGCTGGCTGAGGTTCTGGCAGGGCCACTGGCAGACCTTTTCAATACTTCCCTGGACACAGAATGCATACCACAGGACTGGAGGATGACCCATGTGGTGCCCATCCATAAAGGTGGTCCAAAAGATGAATCGGGAAACTACAGGCCAGTGAGCCTCACATCAGTCGTGGGGAAGCTCATGGAGACAATCCTGAAAGAGAGGCTGGTGACTTTTTTGGAGGACAATGGACTCCAGGATGGGCATCAACATGGGTTTGTTTCAGGTAGATCCTGCCAAACCAACCTCATTGAGTAATATGATTGGGTGACAAGGGAACTAGACAAGGGTCATGTAGTGGATGTCCTGTATTTGGATTTCATCAAGGCCTTTGACTCTGTGCCACACGGGAGGCTGGGGGGAAGCAAGAAGCTGTGGGGGCAGGAGCAAAGACGGTGAAATGGATAAAGAATTGGCTAAGCGGTAGGCAACAGAGGGTGGTAGTGGGAAGGGAAGTCTCAGCACCAAGGACAGTGATGAGTGGGGTGCCACAGGGATCAGTGCTGATGCCGGTGTTGTTCAGGTTATTCATAGCTGATATGTCACATGGGATCTGAAGTAAGATCAGTCTGTTTGCAGATGACACAAAATTGGGGGCGGTGGTTGATGACATTGAGGGATGGAAGGGTCTACAGGACGACCTAGTTAAATAGAAAGAATGGTCAGAAACATGGCAGCTGGGGTTCAATGCTAAGAAGTGCAAGGTAATGCACTTCAGAGCAAAGAATCAGGGGAGGGACTATCATCTGTGAGGGGTACAGTTGGGTAGCACCGTGGAGGGAAAGGACATGGGGTACTCATAATGGGGAGCATGAACAACTCTTCTCAGTGTAGGAAGGTGGGTACTTATAACGGGGAGCATGAACAACTCTGCTCAGTGTAGGAAGGTGGGTACTTATAACGGGGAGCATGAACAACTCTTCTCAGTGTAGGAAGGTGGGCACTTATAACGGGGAGCATGAACAACTCTTCTCAGTGTAGGAAGGTGGGTACTTATAATGGGGAGCATGAACAACTCTGCTCAGTGTAGGAAGGTGGGTACTTATAACGGGGAGCATGAACAACTCTGATCAGTGTAGGAAGGTGGCAGCGAAGGCCAACAAGATGCTGGGGTGCACAGGGAGGGTAATCTCCTACAGAAGTAGAGAGGTAGTCCTCCCTCTGTACAGGTCACTGGTCAGGCCACACCTGGAGTACTGCATGCAGTTCTGGTGCCCATACCTGAGGAAGGATGTCAGATTCTTGGAGGGGGTACAGCATAGAGTGACAAAGATGATCCAGGGATTGGAGGGCAAGCCCTACGAGGAAAGGCTGAGTGAGTTACATATGTTTTCATTGGAGGAGAGTAGGGATGGGGGGACATAATTGAGACCTTTAAGTACTTGAAAGGGATGAACAAGACTCAAACAGAGGTGATCTTCCAATTAAAAAGATGAAGGGACACAAGAGAGCACAGTCTTAGACTGGAGGGGGAAATATTCAGGAGGGAGATAAGGAGACAGTTCTTCATGGAAAGGATGGTGGGCATGTGGAACACTGTACCACAGGAGATGGTGGCCTGTAAGACAGTGGACAGTTTTCATGAGGAAATGGGACAGAGTGATGGGGAGGGTAAATCTAAGGAGGGGAGGAGTGGGAGGGGCAGCTGCGAGATGAGGGGCTAGCTGCACAATCGAGCAGACTCGACAGACCGTAAGACCTATTTCTGCTGGCATTTTTGTATGTTCGTATGTTTGTAAAACAAATTAGTCCAACAGCATTAACATGTTGGGGTGCCCTAACTGATTCTTTGCTCCTTGACTGTCTAATATTATCCAGTGCCATACCCTTTTGTGGCCAGCAGGGTGTTGTGCTTTGCAACTATGCAAACCTGTTGATCTCTTGCTCTAGGGGGTATATTCAAACTCGCTTCGTGCACTCACATTGTGCTCTGCACTTGTACAAATATGCCAAATTTTGTGCATCACACAAATTAGCGACATAGGAAGGGACTTTACACAGTGCAAAGCTCGACCTTCAAATATGGAGCCCCTTGCATCCCTGAGTTTCAGTTCTCACAGCTGTAAAAAAAGAGTAGAAGCAGGACTGTACTTAAAAAGGGGAAATGTGTATCATTTAGTTTATATGGGTAGATACATTTTTTAAAATTTGTGGGTATTATTATACCACTTACTAAAACTTTCTGTTTCTCAGGTTTCGATGGGGAAGATGATCAGACTTGGTTAAAAATAATGCACCTTAGCCGGCCTGGTGGTGCAGAGGACTGAGGCACTGTAAGCACCACACATCTCGCCATGCTGGTGACCCGAGTTCGAGAATGAGCTCGAGTCACCAGGGGTCAGCGGGAGGGAGAGCTGGGAGAGCATTGAACAGTTTCCTGGCAGTTCTCCTCTCCTGAACTGGGGTAGTGAGCTGTCTCAGCCCTTGGCTGCCACCTGGTGGTAGCGCCAATGCACAGGAGGCTGACTTCGGTCAGGGAAGGGTGGAAGGACCTGTGCTTAAAGGAAAGCTGTCATAAACTTCAGTTTTCTCCCAGCCTCTACTCAGCTGTCAACTTGCAGGGAGACAGTTGAACTTCTGTTGAAGGGCAATCTTTTTCTATTAAATTGCTATTTTTATGTCCTGGAATGAGTGGTGCCATTTCATTGATTGCACAGACCAGAGCCTCAACTTCTATTCAGATTAGCATAGTATCCTTCCTGTGATCTGCTGGAACGCTCATTCATGACTAGCCGGGTACATTTTCACAAAGGGCAAAGAAGTGATGTACCATGTAGTACTCACTGAGCTGCACTTTTAGAAGCAAACCCAACTGAAAACGGAGCATTGTAACCTATTTAATTTTTTTATTGAAACTTAAAGCTCTGAGTTTGGGCATGCGCATTAGCGCTAGGCACTAATGCGCATGCCCGAACAAATTTTATTTATATAAGGCGCCCTTCCAATGCTCAGGGTGCCTTTACACTTATAACATTAAAACCACAATTAAATAGGTTACAGTGCTCCATTTTCAGTCGGGTTTGCTTCTAAAAGTGCAGCTCAATGAGTACCACATGGCACATTGCTTCTTCTCCCTTCATGAAAATGTACCCAGCTCGTCATGAATGAGCATTCCAGCAGATCACAGGAAGCAAAGTAACGAATGGAGCTCATGCACAGTCTTCTGGTGCGGTCACACTCTTAAAATGGTGACTTCAGCACAGACCTATCAAGGCACAGAAACGGAACAAAATTAATATGACAGGTTAGTTGATAAACTGTAAGCACCCAAAGGTTGTGCTAATCAGGCGTTTCTGCAGCCCTAGTAACTGGCTAGAGTCTTTTGAACAGTTTTCCTTTAAGGAATGCATGCACTCCTCCATGCATATGCTTCCTGTGTGCTGCCACAGCTCTAGGGACCTGGGACAAAACTAGGAGGAAAAAAAGAACATGGGCTTTGTGAAGTTTCACCTGTTGCACCGTGACAAGCCATACCACTCTAGATGTGAGTCTCTGGGGTGGGAGACAGCCTTCCATCCCCTGACCCCACCACGGAGAGCAAATCAAGGGGGAATCTAGCCCCTGACCAGAGGAGTGGGGTAATGGACAATCAGTGGTGCCTGGAGACTAGGCTAAATAGCTGCCTGGTCTGATGCATGAGAGAGAATCCTTCAAGTTGGGGAAAAAAAGAAGTGCACCTTACATTTATTTGTTTTCAACCTTAATTTCATATAATAAATAACATGAAGTAGCTATAGGTGATTTGTTAACTACAATGTTTAATTTTTCAGCATACTGTATGTAGAAATAAGTATTGCAGTAGGCTTGTATAGCACATTTTTATCAAGCCCTTTGGCACTGGGCAACACAGCAGCAGTGCAACAGTGAGGATGTTAACATCCTTAGCTTTGTGCTGAGTGGAATTTAATCTTTCAGACTCTGCAGTCTCACACACAACATAGTCCCAGCCCCTGAGAGATAAGGGACAGATTGCACATGTTAAAAAGTCTTCCCATTATCTTAGACACCGACACGTAGGTCCATTGTTTACATATTTTATACAGATAGAAAATGTTTCTATATTGGATTAGATAGAAACAATTCAAGTACAGAATATATCAGGAATTACAGTCAACTGATAAAGCAACCCAGTCATGAGAAAATGTGTCTTATATGAAGTGAATGAGCTTGTTTGATCGGCAAATAGAAATCCAGTAAACAGGACAGCTCCCAGACCACAAAATAAAAATATCCATCAGATGACACAGTCTGCCCGACAACTTCAAGAAAGAAATTCTGCTGCACATGTCAAACTAAGTCAGTGTCTTGCGTTTTCAAAACTGCTGCCAATGTACATTCTCTAGGAGTAACTTTAGTCACAGTCTATCCTACTATTTAAAGCAGAACGTGTTCTTTGGTTTTTCAAGCAGCCCAACAAATGAGCAGTTGCAGTGTGCTGAAGCAATTTCCCAATGAGCCAGAGCAATCTTGGGAGAAGATAACTAGATAGGGACATTGGCTTCCCTCCAACGTGTGCTCTGATTGTAAACGTGGCAGACCTTCAAGTCTTTTGCAGAGCAGATTATTTTACAGTCTTGGGGTTTAAAAAAATGCATTTGGTCTTGCATTATCTAGTGGGTTTGGGAAGAGATTACGTCTTTCGTGGGTTTTGGATAGTTAAGGAGTTTTGTTGATCTTTTGATAGTTTAAAAAGGATATTATCCAGCACTACACAAGACAATCACAGTTGACATCAGCAGAACTCCCATTCTGAAAACATTTTATTTCCCAGCAATTCCCACCTGTACTACAAATGAAAAACATGAACATTGCCGCTTGCAGTTTATTTTATTTTTATTTGTTTATTGATGTTTCACCAGGAAACACACGCTGAACAACAAGTTGCTCGTCTCCCGGTGCATCCTGGGGGAGAGGGGTAGTGGAGTAACAAAACATACAACTGAGATTGTAAACAGTACAGGGTTGCAAAAAGTATAGACATGCACATGTTACAGTAATACAATTTTAGAGATTACACAACAGTGGTAGGTAATAAGTGCTAGAAAGGTACAGCAGTAACATAACGAGTTGGAACACGTACATTCACAGAAACATAGAAACATAGAAACATAGACTTTGATGGCAGATAACAACCACTTGGCTCACCCAGTCTGCCCATTTCCCTACCTATTATATAAACTGCAGATCCTAGCTAACCAACGGCCTACTTCTTCCTAACCCCCACCAGAATTGCCTGTCTGTCCCATACATTCTTGAATTTCCCCACTGTTTTTGACCCCACGACCTCCTCAGGAAGGCCGTTCCATGTCTCCACCATATCTATCCATGAAAAAATACTTCCTCATGTTACCCCTGAGCCATCCCCCTCTATCTTCAAATTGTGCCCCCCCTTGTTCTAGCACATCTCTTTTTCTGAAAAATGCTACCCTCTTGGACTTTGTTGATTCCCTCGAGGTACTTGAAAGTTTCTATCATGTCCCCCTCTCCCTTCTTTCCTCAAGGGTATACCTATTAAGCTCCTTTAGTATCTCTTTGTATGGCTTCTGGTACAGACCCTGCATCATTTTAGTTGCCCCCCTCTGGACTACCTCCATGTTGTCTATGTCCTAGTGGAGATGGGGTCTCTAGAACTGCATTCACTTCTCCAGATGGGGTCTCAGCAACTGTCTGTACAGAGGGATAACAACTTCCTGTTCTCTACTGTTGATGCCTCTCCCTATACATCCCGGTATCCCCCAGCCCTCCTTATTGCCTTCTCACATTGCTTGCTTACCTTTAGGTCATCTGATATGACTCTACATTGACTTATATTAGAATACAGTAGTAAGCATGAGTGCTGGGACATGAGGAGTTGAGGAACAGTTGATTATGACTGTGGAATGGGGAGGGTGGACATAGAGAATGGGAAAGCATGTTAAAGTAGTTAAGTGCATAGCTTAGAATGATGCTTGGGCATGGGAAGGGGAGAGAAATTAGAAGCAGTTGCAATTTGTTGAGAGGTAGTTATGTAGAGCTAGCGAGATGGAATAAGTGGAAGAAGAGTGTCTGATTTGGGGAGGAAGGACGTTCCAGAGTTTGGGGAGGAGGTGAAAGAAGGCTACCTGGCCTATGGAGATAGTGCAATGAGAGACTATGAGTGTAGTTTATCAGACACTAAGGCTAACTGAGGATGTGAAGTCATAAGCTTGTGCCTGTGACATCAACATCACAGTCATTGCTACAGCAACAGATGTTAGACATACGGTGCAGTATTAGGATTTCGGCTCTCCTGATGTTCTGGGTCAGCTTTAGCTGTAAGAGAACTGTAAAGGTTAGATATCCAGTTTTCTTATTAATGCCCTTATAATAGCAGTATTTATTAGTCAGAAAACATTTCCACCATATGTAAGCTTTTTTTAGCAAAACTGTATTTCTGACATCCTTAGATTCAGAATCAGTATCTTTTTAATTTCCTCAGATATTTTAAAAAAACAACTTTTATGACTATTTGCGTAATTAAGAACTCAAGTCATCTGAGATGGCTATCATGTACAATATCTGAAAATCTCTTCAGCTGAGGGCACCTTTTAACTGTTAATACTGGATATATAATACAGTCCTCCCTCACTATAGTGAACACCACTATAACAAAATCCCTCTTATTGTGCCCTATGCAATAAAGTGCAGGTCGCCTACCTGCCTCAAATCTGCGAAACCTGTGTCTTCCAATCCACCCCATGCAGCAGTGTGCCAGGGGGCAGGGCTGTGGACAGGCACCATGCAGTGCACATGTATGTGCATGCCTGCCACCATGTGCCTGTCTCCACTGGCATGGAGCTGTATGGTCAGGGTGTGCATTTCTCATGTGTACCCTGTGCCACTTGGTGCATAGGCACTATAGTAAAGACCTATGATGGCTCCCATTGTTTACTAAGTAGGCATATTAACGCCTGGTTACAGTGAACACCTAGCTATTGTGAACATATCAGCTGACTCCAGAAGTGTTCACTGTAGAGAGGGATCACTGCGTAAGGTTCAGTGTTGTAGTATATAGAAATCCATACACTTCCAAATGCAGCGGTACCAAAGTAGTGATGTCAGAATGCTAGTGTACCACAGTAGCTATGTCACTGTTGTGGTACAACTGCATAGCATTCTGTGTCAATTAAAATTCCTCATGCGTACCAACTGTGCTGATCCCCCATAATGAAGATATCAGCAAGACTAACAAGACCCCAAGAGAACTGTTTGTTAAACGATGAACTACTACAAATCCTGTCAGCTCATGAAGCTATTGCTTAAAGGAATGTTTCAAGACTATTCATGCAAATAAACTTGGCTTTTTAAACCCATACGTGGATAAATAAATACAGCATCACTCCATTCATATCTAGACCCGAATTTATAGTCCAGTCCCCTTCGGGAGGGAAGGGATAATAAATTGGCTCAAGATGATGGCCAGCTGATGCCTTCCACTTCAGTGTGCTGGCCCGGCCCTGAGATAAGACGTTTTCTGATGTCTAACCAGGGAGAACACAGGGATACATGCCATTGAAGTGAATGAGTCTGTTCTTTAACAGTGAATTCTATATGATTCCATGGTATTACATATATCACTCAATTAAAAATGGCATCAGGCAGATTGTCCTTTGGCATCACTGATGGCTTCACCATTTGTGAAATCATAAGGCCAAACTGCATTCGTGAGAAATCTGATCAGACCATCACATATCCCTTACGTTACATACACAATGATGTGAAAACAGAATCACTGTCCTCTAGCTTTCATCTGCTTGGGCTGCTTGCCTGCACCTAACATCACAGCCTTCCTGCTGTTCTCATGGCAACAGACTGTAATGCCCACAAGTGAGGGACTGTGATGTCTGGTGCAGACAAGCAGTCACAGGAGAAGTCCAGAAACAAGTAATTCTATTTTCATTCCATTATGCATTCAGGTATTATGATAGAGGGCACTAAATGCAGAGGATATGTGAAATATAATCAGAAATGTTTTTTAAAAAAATGATGTTTTTCAATGCTTCCCTTGTGATGTTCGAAGCTTTTTATTATTTATTTATTTATTTATTGAAGTCTTGGTATTACAACCCTTTGAATCAAAAAACTATTTTGCAAAGACAGCACAGCAGATTTACAAACAAACAGATTACACATTACAGGGGATTAATACAGTACATTATACATAGGATACGAGTATACAAATAATACAGTACATTATACATAAGTGCATCATAAATGAGGGTGGAGTGCATGGCAAAGAAACAACAGGGCAAGAAAATTTAAAACAAACTGGATATGAAACATTACAGGAAATTAATACAGTACATAATTCAGTATGTACAAGTAAAGCAGTGCATTATACATAAATGCATCATAACTGAGGGCAGAGTACATGATAATGAAACAAACATGGTGCAGGCAGTACTAGCTAACTGCGTAAACAGATAGGAAATTAAAGAAAAGAAAAGGAGACCAGAAGGAAGTCAGTTAAGGAGAGTTGTGAGACAGCTCTGGGGGTAGGGAGAAAAGTTGAGTAGAGCGGTGTAAGGTGTAGAGAAGGAGGAACAGGAAAGAATGCAGGTAGAGGATGAGTAAAGGGCAGGAGGGGAACAGAGTGTGGAGGGAGAAATTAGACCAAGTTAAAGTGGAGAGAAGCAGGGGGCAATTGAGGGACAAGCCAAGAGCAGTCCCAGGTTAACCAGTAAAAGCTAGGAGCAGTCACTCTATTCACAGGAGGGTAGGTGCTGGCGAAGTTTAGTTTTAAAGGAGCCCAATTTAACTGTGGAGGAAATCAGAGGAGGCAGGCCATTGAGCAGGACAGGGGCACTGTGGAAGAACGCTTGCTGCCTAGGGATATCTTACAGAAAGGGACCAGGTAAAGGGCCTTATCAGAGCTCCTAGTTGAACGAGAGGTAGGGGCAGGGGAGATGAGCTGCTGGACTGAGGGAGGGGAGAATGAGGTGGTAAGCTTCTTGGCCAACAGGCAACTTTTTAAGTGTCAACATTTTGTTTTGCTTCATATATAAACAAACAGGCAGTGTATGCTAGTTGTTAGAGTGCAGGGGCATAATTTTCAAAAGGCCTGTCATGACCCAGAGACTAAGTCCCAATACACAACTTGCCATTGTAGAGCAAGAATCTGTGCACTGGCAGAAATGCTGTTTTCAGCATTTTGTGTACACGGGCAGCAAATGCATGGTGGGAGCAGCTGTGGAGGAACATTACACCTGATAATACCATGGATAGCTTTCAGTGCAGCTGCACATAGCATTTGTCTACAAGTTGCAATAAATCACAGAAACAGTCACAAAATGACTCCAACTATGAAAATCACGGGAGAAAACCTGTGGATAAGGGAAGGCCCCCCCCCCCCAGTGCATTGTTTTTGCTGCCTGTGTGCACTTTTTAACACTTTTGAAAACTGGGCCCCAGATCTCCCAGTGCAGAGATGCAACTTCAAATCTCTCCAGAGTCAATTAGTCGCTGAGTGACTATGAGCAAGTAATTTAACCTCCTAGTCCTTTAGTTTGCCCATCTGTAAAACTAGTGGAAGCAGGACTCTGCTTAAAATACGACATTACATTTCAGCTGGAATAATCTTGGTAAATGCAATTTTTAACAACCAAAAGGAAGAAACTAAGTAAGAAACAGGTAACAGTTTGAGTATGAGTGTGTAAGTCAGGGATGGAATCTAGCATACATATGTTTGTGTTGTCTCTGTCAATAGTTTAGTTTTGTGGATTTTCATGTGTTTTGGCTTGGAGGAACTACAGCATTCTTGGATATGTGCTCTATGAAAGTTTCCTGGACTAAGAAACTGGAAAACATCACCAGCAGATATTGGGATTCTCATGATAAATCAACTTTTTTGGAAGCCATCAAAATCAAAGTAAGTACAGCTAAGAAATTCTACAAGCTCTGACCTGGGGAGTGCAAACTGAATCAACATTTCCGTCTACCTTGTTGCTAAAGGGAACTGCATGTCTTTGAGAACCATTCACAACTATTTAAACAAAGGGAAGACACTGACAAATGGTTTTAACTTCCTGCATATGCCCCAGGCCAGTGTTCCAGGAATTTAACACATCCTTTGTCTTGTTACCATAGATCAAACAGTTTACTGGTCATTTTCCTGTGGATTTGATTATTTTACATCATTTGACAATGGGCAAATCCTCCCTCTGGAGGCACACCACTGAAACTGATCTGTCCCTGCTCATGTGTGAGCCTTGGGCACATCTAGCCAAATTGTATACGACTATTCCAATGTTGCATTTTCGACATTACCAACTGGCATACTACTATTCAAAAAAGAAACACAACCTCTCTCTGACTGAACTCTGCCTATGCACCCTGAAACTAGTGCTCCTCCTCCTGCTGCTATCAGAGACTGTTCACCCTAACCCCGGACCAAACACCTCCAACCAAAATAAACCAGCAGGCACTCTCTCAATCATGTGCCTGAACATCTGCAGTTTACTTCCGAAGCTTGATGCACTGCAAGCCTTTACCACCCAACACAACCCGGATATTCTGTCAGTAGTTGAAACTTGGCTCACCCTAAAGATTCCTGACCAGGCAATCACCCTTCCTGACTACAATGTCTTCCGGGTTGATCGTAAGTCCAAAAGAGGTGGAGGGTGCCTTATATGTGAAAGACACTTTCCGAGGACACCCCATTGATTCCAATCTTCCAGCAACACCTGCTCAGATTCTTCCCATCAGACTTCTATTAGGTGCCCACAATAAGGCCCTCACAGTTGTCACTGTTTACATACCTCCTAAAGAACAGGGACCTGGTCTAACCGCTGTCCTTGACTTTGTCAAATCCCACCCATCGGAATCTGAAATCATCCTTCTTGGTGACTTTAACATTAATTGGCGCTCAGCTGAATGTGGGTCATTTAAGGACTCCATTATATCAGCTAACCTGATTCAAATGGTTGACTATGCAACCAGAAAGAACTACAGAACTGGGACCTGCACTCTACTCGACTGGATCCTAACCAACCACCCCTCTCGGATCACGAAAACCTCAGTCCTCCCTTACTCACTAAGTGACCACTCTCCCATCAGCTGTACCTGGTCAAACAAATTCTATAAGCCCCCTCCAAAAATCATCACCAGCAGAGTCCTACTCCGTGGTCAGCTACCCCACCTCAAATCACACCTCAGTCTGCAGGACTGGTCCCCCATCTTCAAGGCAACAGATACTAATACTGCACTGGAGCAATTTATTCACATTTTCAATGAAGCCTGTAATAAATTTGCCCACCTCAAAAAGCGTAAAGTTAAATCGCTCAGTAACCCTTGGCTGTCAGGAGACCTCCTAAATAAACTTAAATCCAGGGACCACCTCTGGGAACTGGCTAGAAACTCTGGTAAGCAACTCAACATCCAGAATTATAAACGGGCATGGAACGACTGCACCAAATCCATTCGGCAACAGAAATCTGACTACTATAAAAATGCCCTCACTAACTCCTGGGGAAATGGAGGGATTTCTGGAAAAACATTAAAGAGGTCACTGGGAAGCAGTCAAATCTCGCCAAACATACTCAACATAAATGGGCACACTACACTCGACTCTAAAACTATTGTGAACACTTTTAACATCGCTTTCACTGACCTTAGCAGTGTTCTCCCTCTGACTTCTTCCAAGATGTGTCAACTCCCATCCCCAACTCCTCCACCCATGCCTGTCACCCACCTTTCTACTTTAAAGCACTAAAGAAACATCAAGTCCAAACTACATTGCCAAAGCCATCAGCAAATCTAGAACAAGCAATGACACACTTGACCTCAAGCTTACTGGCCCTAACGCTTGACCCAGGTACTTGGGCCCCTCACCAAGATCTTTAATCTCTCCTTTCCTCTAGACAATTCCAGACAAATGGAAAATGGCCACTGTTACCCCAATTCACAAAAGTGGTGATAAGGCTGACCATGCGAACTTCCGCCCTATCTCCATTCTGCCTCCCCTATCGAAGGCACTGGAACATATAGTAGCAGACCAACTTACCGAGCATCTGGACAATTATAATATTCTCTGTAAACAGCAACATGGCTTTTGAAAAGGTCATAGTACATCCTCTGCCTTACTTGAATTCACCAGCTCCATTCACAGCTCCCTTGACAATGGACAACTAACTGGTGCTATTTTCATCGACCTGACCAAAGCCTTCGATACTGTCCATCACTCCCTCCTGCTGAGCCAACTAAAAAATGCTGGTCTCTCCAATGATTCAATCTCTTGGTTCAAAAGCTATTTTGAAAACCGCACCCAGCGTGTAAAAATTGGAGATGTGCACTCTGATTCCAGACCTGTCCTCTCTGGAGTGCCCCAGGGTTCAATACTGGGCCCCCTACTCTTCAGCCTGTTCCTTAACACCCTACCGGACTCCTGCACTGAACATATCACCCTGTATGCCGATGATGCAGTAATTCTTGCCACACACCAGGATCCAAAGAAATTGCAAGAAAATCTCCAACTCGGCTTCTCCTCGGTTGAGAATTGGCTCACAAAGCACAAACTGATCCTTAATCAAAAAACAAAGGCCATGATCTTCAGCAGCTCCATAATAAACATAAGCACTTCCAACTCTCCGTTATCACCAGACAAGGTGCCGCACTGGAACAGGTCAAAAACTTTAAATACCTCGGGATCACCCTTGACCCTCACCTCTCCTACACTGCCCACATCAACCATGTCGCCAAAGCCGCTAACTCCCAGCTAGGCCTGCTATCCCATCATAGGAAACACCTGACACCAGAAGCCCTCACTGTCACTGTCCAGAGCTCCATCATATCCATCATTGATTATGGCATTATCATTTACAGCTCTGCTACAACCACTGCACTCAAACGTGTATCCACCGCCCTTAACAAGGCCTGTCGACTTGTCACTGGCTCCCAATGCTTAACTCACACCTGTGACCTCTATTCTCAAACTGGATGGTTGAATCTTGCCAATTGAATAAAACACCAAACTTGTATTACTACTAAGAAAATCTTGCTGGGCCTTGCCCCCCCTGGAGTCTGTGCCCTCATACAACCAAGAAACCACACCCAACATACCAGGGGATCAAAACCTCAGCTTCTGCAAGTCCCGCATTGCCGCACAACACAAGGCCAAAGATCCTTTGCTTACTGGGCCACTAGTTGGTACAACAGTCTTCCCAGTGACATCTCATCTTCACTATCGCTCAGCACTTTTAAGACTCGTCTCCGCCTAACACTGACTGCCTCCAACCTCTGTGACTGCTGTGGCTAAGCATATCTTTTGGTTCCATAGCTGAAGATGCCCTTTTTGGACCCATATCTACTCCAGCACTTTGCCAGCACCCCCTCCTTCCTATCTTTACCTCCCCTGCTGGCCCATGACAAATGCCACCCGGCTGCACTACCTCTATTCTTATCCGCCTTCCACCTCTCCTCTCTCTGTCCCCCCCCAACCTACCTCCCCTTCTTCTCTCCCATCCACTTATCAAAATCAATCAATCAAAATCTTTATTTATTCAGGCGAACATCATTGAGCATAGCTCATTTACAAGATGGACCTGATTGGTTATAAGCAACAAAAGGGTATAAACTCACATATATACAAATATAGAATGAGTACAATAACAAAGACTTTTTTAAGAATAAACAAGAAAGAATGAGCAAATAAAATAATATGCACATATATACAAGGCAATTAAACAGTGGTAATGGGCACCAGAGCAAATATAGAAAAAAAGTAAGGAGTAGGGGTTTAGGAGGTAGATAGTATCGAAGTTAATGGATGAATGCCTGAACAGATAAGGGAGGGAATCTAATGGGGCAGGGGTGAAAAGGGGTCTGAAGGGGCTAGGAATTGTGGAAGCAGTTGCATATCTCTGGGAAAAGATTTAGGTACAGCTTTTGAAGGAGACTGCAGGAATGAAAGTGCTCAGCTTCAGGGTCTTTTGTAGAGAGTTCCAGATGTGTGCTAGAAAGTAGTTGATTGCAGCCCTTCCAGGTCGGGTACATGCCTTTGGTAAATTCAGCATGATGAGGTTATTGCTTCTTAGGGCATATGGCCTTGGAGTAACAAGAGAGAAGCAATCTGAAATGTAGGATGGCAGTTTATTTGTCAGAGCTTTGTATATCCAAAGAGCAGCATTTTTGTTCCTTCTGCGATGTAGGGATGTCCAGCCAACTGCAGCATAGAGAGAACAGTGGTGGGTGTTGAAAGGAAGGTTAGTGATGAACCTTAGAGCTCTATGGTACAGTGTATCCAGTTTATTTAGGTAGGACAGGGAGCAGTGGCATATAGGAAGTCTGTGAATCAAGGAGGGATATAAATGAAGCCTGATTAATCTCTGCTTAGATTCTCTGTTTAGAAAATGTTTGACCCTGAAGAATAGGCCAAGCCTTGCCTGAGTTTTTTCAGGAGCTCTTCAATGTGCTGGGTGAAATCAAGCCTGTTGTCAATCCAAACCCCAGATATTTGAAATTATCTACATATTCAAGGCTCTCACCAAGGATGGTAGAAAGTTGGGAAGAATGTTCGTGAGTAAGTATTGTGGAGAGGAACATAGCTTTAGTCTTCTTGGCATTTAATAGAAGCTTCTTTTCAAGTAATTTGTGTTGCAGTAAGGAGAATTCAGATTGTAGTAGATCATAGGCCTTTTTTGGTGATGGATTGCTTACATAAAGGACAGTATCATCTGCAAAAAGGTGAACATTAGAATTTGTGAGGCCTGAGTCAATGTTATTGATGTAGATGGCAAAGAGGATAGGGCCCAAGATGGAGCCTTGAGGAACTCCTCTTAAGAGTGGTTTTGAGGAAGAAAGGTTGCCTTCACTTTTTACCTGCTGCACCCTACCAGAGAGGTAGCATTTGAACCATTTGAGAGAGATAGGGTCAAGGCCTAGGGAATGCAGTGAGGAGATTAGAAGATCATGATCCACAGTATCGAATGCTTTACTTAAATCCAGAAATACAGCACAGATATTATTTTTTTTATCTAGTTCAGTCTGCCAGTCATTTGTAACTTTTGCTAAGGCAGAAATGGTGCTGTGCATGGCTCTAAACCCAGATTGAGCAGGGTTAAGGAGGTTGTTAGCATTGAGGTAGTCATTTAGTTGGATGCTTACCAGTTTCTCTAACATTTTGGACAGCACTGGAAGGATGGAAATAGGCCTGTAGTTGTTGAGATCCATGGGGTCCCCTGCTTTAAGGAGGGGAAACACTTGTGCTGTCTTCCATAAAGAAGGAATAGAGCCAGTAGATAAGGACAGGTTGAAGAGGTGAGTTAGGGTGGCTGCAATGGCATGCAGTGCAGTTTTTAAAAAGAAAGGGTCCAGAGAGTCTGCACCAGCGCTTTTAGTTGTATCCAGGCTGAGCAATAGGTCTTCTACTTGTTTTAGTAAAATTGGCTTGAAAGAAAATGTAGAGGTAGCCTTCTGAGCTTCAGTAGAATGGAGAGTAAGTTGAGAGCGCAGCAGATTTGCTGGAGATGAGTCAAAAGCTAGGCCTGCTGTAGTAAAATGATTATTGAAAGCATCTAAAATCTCATACTTGTCAGTGATGATCACATTGTTGAGGTTCACTTGAGATGGTAAAGAGGTGCTAGAGTCTTGCCCTAGGATTCCCTTGATAGTGCCCCAGAATCTGGCTGGGTTATGGTAGGTGGCATCCAGCTCTGCTGTATAGAAGGCAGCCTTAGCATCTCTCACTTTTTTTGTGCAGCTGTTCCTGGCTTGTCTGAATTGTACCCAGTCGTTTGGATCTTTGGTCTTCCTTGCCTTTTTCCAGAGCTTATCTCTAGCAAGCAGTGCAGATTTAAGTTCAGCAGAGAACCAGGGACAAGATTTGCATTTAATTCTGACACTGGTGACTGGTGCATGTGTATTGAGAGCCCCCAAGATTATATCATTTAGCACCTGCAGTGCTAACTCCACAGAAGCTGTGAGGTAGAATTCTTGCCAGCGTTTGGAGTGACATAGATCTTGGAGATTTTCTGTAATATTAAAGTTCTTTTTTGACCTTCTTGGGAGGAATTTTGCAGGGTTAGAAGGCTTGATTGAAGATCTTATACCAGCTATGATGCAGTGATCACTTATATCACTGAATAGCACTCCAGCGTGTGAATATAGATGGGGTTTATTAACTAACATAACATCAAGTAAGGTGCTATTACTTTTGTTTTTTGGGTTAATCCTTATTGGTTCATTTATTAGTTGAGTAAAGCCATGTGAGTCACAGAAAGATACTAGGGTGCAGAAACATTGGATAGCCAGTTAAAATTCAGATCGCCTAGAATAATGGTATCCTCAGGACCCAGTTTAGTTATATTCCCCAGATGGGTAAGGAGTTTAAGGCCGGCAGAGGGAGGCCTGTAGCAGCCAACCAGTTGAAAGGCTGACATATTGGGAAGGGATATTTGAAGGGATAGGCATTCAAATTCTTTAGGCTGAGATGAAATATTGAGGCAGGAAGCAGAGATATTTGAGTTAACATAAATGGCCACACCACCACCCCTGGATGGACGGTCTGCTCTGAAAAGTTGGTAATTAGGTAGACTTATTTCACTGTCATTTGTTGCTGGTTTAAGCCACGTTTCAGAGAATACAAGAAAGTCTGGCAGGGTATGGGCAACCCAGGCTTATATTAGTGAGAACTTTTTTAAAAGGCTGTATACATTAATGTGGAGAAAACTTAGGCCTTTCATAGAGACTAGATCTGCTGGTGAGGTGAAGCCTTCTAGGGGTCCAGGATTGATTTCAACAGTGCCAGCACAGATAAGCAGAAAGAACAATAGTTTGATGAGTGCTTCAAGTGATAGGAGGAAGGAACAGACAGAGGGCTTTCTCTTCTTACTCAGGGTCCAGTGATCAGAGAATAACGGGCCTGCCTTATGGCTTGTTATATTGTCATAAAGTACCAGCTTGATGGACAGAAATAGGGGGGCATTGAAGGGCCATGAATGGAGCATGGGGTATAGGAAGTGCAAAACTGGTTGTGAGCCTTTCTGTGGGATACCCCAAGGATTTTGGTACAGCAGCGGTAAGGTATACTTGAGGAAATGAAGGACATCCACAAGGGTTGCATGAGGGAGGTCAGACTGACTAGCAGCCATAATCTCTAGGTCATGGGCTGGTGTGGCCTCATCATCAAGGTGTGAAATAGGCGAAAGGCAGAGGAGCAATAGCAGGAGCAACAGCATGTCGGTTGGTAGCTAGGGTTAGAATACCAAAGGCAATAGGGGTGGTGCTAGGTTATTGGCTGGGAGGTGAACTAAGGGGCGGAATATGAGATTTAGTAGGAAGGTGTGTATAAAGAAACACCCAGGAGGAAGTAGGCAAAAGATTTTGCGGCTTTCCCGTACCTCGTAGCTGTCTCTCCGGCCTCCTGGATCCCAAGCTCGGCCATGTCGCCGCCGCCCGCTACTGCCTCGGAGCCCCTCGCCCACTGGGTGCCTGAGGGCTGGGTCGGCTAAAGTGGAGGAGACAGAGGAGAGGACAGTCAGGAAAGCACTATTGCAGTAATAAAAAGAATCTGCAATTAGGTGTTAAAAAACTTTGCACAACAAAAGACTGTGGGAGGCAGGCGCTTTGCATCTGGCCCAACAGAGATCCCACCAAAGACTGTATCCTTAGTCCTACACAAAACAACATTCACTTAGGTTTTAAACAAAAATTGTAAAAACAGCTCTTTTTGACAAGTTTACAATAAAACCCAGTAAACCCGATCAGTCTTCAGCAGTGCAAGCTGTAGCAAAAGTCAATGGAGAAGCAGGACCAATCGGAAGCAAGGCTGGTGTAGCTAGCCTCGCATTGAGTGGCGACTCCGTGACATCGCTGGCTGTCTCCGGCCTCCTGGATCCCAAGCTCGGCCGCGAGTCGCCGCCCGCCCGCTGGTGGCTCGGGCCTCGCGCCGCTGGGTGCTCGAGGGCTGGGTCACAAAGTGGAGGAGACAGAGAGGACAGGTCAGGAAAGCACTATTGCAGTAATAAAAAAGAATCTGCAATTAGGTGCTAAAAACCTTGCACAACAAAAAGACTGTGGGGGACGTGCTTTGCATCTGGCCCAACAGAGATCCCACCAAAAGACTGTATCACTTAGTCCTACACAAAAACAACATTCACTTAGAGTTTTTAAACAAAAATTGTAAAAACAACTCTTTTTTGACAAGTTTACAATAAAACCCAGTAAACCCGGTCAGTCTTCAGCAGTGCAAGCTGTAGCAAAAGTCAATGGAGAAGCAGGACCAATCGGAAGCAAGGCTGGTGTAGCGGTTAGTCTCTCTGATTTCACCCTCCTCCTCCTTTCCTTTTCCCTTCCCCAAAGTTTCACCTTATTGTTCTTTTTGCATCTACAAGACTATGTGTTGTTCTTTTTTTTTAATTTTATAAACTGTTATCTTTGCTTATGATTGTCTCAATTGTACCAATGACGTGGAACCTTTGTAAAAGAGCCTTGGCTCAAAGGTATTTGTAATCCTAGAACAAATAAATAAAATAAAATAAAATAAAATATGATGGTGTACTCCACCTGTACTTAATCTCAGTAGGACAGCGAGAATGGCAGCCAACAAAATAGATCTATAATAACTCTAGCAACAAGGGGAGCCAATGAAATCTCCCATGGCTGTTCCCCAGCTGTGAAGTCAGCCATGGGGGATACCCTACTGAGTCAATATATTGCATCCACAACAATGCATGGAAAACAGTACATGCACAATGGTGCATGTTAATAACAGCGCATGGGACATAACAGTGCAGGGCGGAATAGCGCATGTGATAATGTATCCTGTGCTGCAACAGCGCAGGGCTACACAACACAGTTATGAATCCCATGCAACAAAACAGCGCAAGGCAACACAGAGCTGGGAAAGAGAGGAAATCGAACCCTGTCAACATACAGCCCCAGATCCTGTATCTTCTTTCTGGGGGGGTTCCCCCATGTGCGTGTTGCATGCGCATGAAACATGGATCTTCCATGATGCACAGGAGATGTGGACCCCACCAAGCAGCACCCATAGCGCAGCGGGTGTGTGCACGCCAGACAGTCACTGCAGCACACCACCAATGTCAGATGTTTGAAACCAGCGACCTTCATCCACCACAGATGCAGACAGCACCACATGCTGACCGCCTACCAGATGCTTGTAGCACCCGTAACACTGGAATGGATTACCACCACCCATAGTATACAGCAGACATGGACACATCCGTACAACCAAAGACCACCCAGCAGTGTGCCCAGAAGCGAATCGCCACCGACCTGAGGCTGGCCCATGAGGTGAGTGATGAAGCACATCATACAAGTTCATAGCACATGCAGCACTCACGCTACCCACACAGATCTTTTATAGGTATCCTGAGGTTGTCAGCTGCCTCATCAAGACCATAGCTTTTGAACCCATCCACCGGCCAGCACCATGTGACCATGAGCCTGAATGGCAGTACAGTGAGGACCGCTATTCCAACAGACCAGGGGAAGGGGGGCCTCTAATACATATGGCAGTGTATCACCTGGAGGGGCACCCCCACTGATGCTCCCCCAGGCACCCTACCAGACCCCATCAAAAGGGGGATTACAGCGATGTTCAGACTGTTGATGGTGGGCACTATGCAGCCTGTGAGATGCACCCACCATGCTGGACACAGCTGCAGCCCCACCCACAGGGACCATGGCATACTCGGCAAGGCCATGGCCACATGGGTGACAAGGGTCACGCATGGCAACGGCCCTGCCATCACCGCATGCTGCCACTGGGGCAGCACCTGCTTACAGCAGCCATGGTGTGTCATGACACCAGCTACCACCCTCTGTGATGCTCTACATGGGTGGCCAGAATGAATGCTACACCCACAGCAACAGTGCAACACTGGGTGAGGAGGTGGGTGGAGGGGCACAGACACCTGTGGACAGGCGTGGGGGGGCAGATGTGCGCATGGAACCCCATGCCTGTGCACCAATGTGATGACCAGTGGGCTACAAGGCTACTAGTGCCCCACCATGGACCCACAGGATCATAGGGAATGCAGAGGACAAGGCCAGTGGCGGGAGCCACCATGTACAGCCAACTGGGTATGTCCAGCACAGGTGTGACACTGTGTCTGCCGAGCAACATGGGCCATAGTGCCAGGCAGCACTGTCCCACAACAGGGACACCCCTACAGGCATGCAGTGCCCTCCCCACCTGCCACATGGTCTGCCCACATCACACACCTGGGATGGGGGGCGACAGGGACCGGTGCAGCTCTCATGTACCATGGGCCAAGTGGGACAGGCCATGCCCCTCAGCACACACAATGGCTTGCACCTGCACCTTGTTGGGGACTGACACACAGCCCCAGTGCCTCATTGTATTCAACCAGGGACAATGCATGACAGGTGCAGCAGGGGGGTGGGTTTAAACCTGGCTACAGGTGCGGCCAATCAGGCCCACATCAGGGCTCCATAAAGGGAGCTCACAGTGTAGCCAGGTACTCACACCATTGAGGTTGTCCCTTGCATGAGGATGCCTCTGTCCTTTGTACTCAGCCAAAAGGGCAAGTCCCTACCGCACCACGCGGGGTACCTATATCGCAGCGAACGAGTGCACAATGACCACACCTACTGGAAGTGTGTGGAGTATTAGAAGGCAAAGTGCCTGGCCTGGGTGCATATGCCGGGTGAGGTTGTCATGCATGACATTGGCGGACACAACCACATCCTGGACATCGCTGCCAGGTAGGTGCTGGCTTCGGTGAAGGACCTTGCCTGACACGCCAATGAGCCATGCAGTGCACTGGTGATGGTATGCAAATCAGATGTACCCAGTCCATCACGGGGAGACTGACTGCATTTCCTCTCATAAAGTGGACCTGTGGCAGGACCAGGACTGTGGCACATAGGCCGCCATCATAGCCATCAATCTTGCAACAGTTGGTGATACCTCCCAAAATACACATCAACAGAGACAGGGGTCCCCTTCCTCCGGGATCCGTACGATCGCCCAACTCCCAATTGACCAACTCTAAGATGCCTGAATTTAACTGCCCTTCAGTGTTGACTGCCCGCAGTATGTATTGCTGACTGCGATTTTTCTGACAAAGGTGTACTTCTCAAAAGCAGAGCTGATCTTTATTTCTGGTCAACACTTTGAGGTAAAAAAAGTAAAACTGAGATCATGTTGTGCAGTGTTCCTTTAAAAACTGCAGCTAAACCAAATGGAGCCAAACCCTCTGGCGAATTAAATATAAAAAAAAGAAAATTAAGCCATAGACGGGAACAGCACAAAAACAAATTTAATCAGCACAGAAAAGGGGATCATAAGAAAAGGACACTGTATCCTCGGAGTCTCACCACCAGCTCAGCATGTTTTTGACTGCTGCTCCTTTCTACAGATGAGAAACCAGGAGGTGAGGAGAAAAGACAGAAAGTATCGGATGTGTGGTGATGTGGAAAGAGAATAGGAGTAAATACAGAGTTGGCTGGACACCGGAGGATATCAGGGGAGTTCATTGGATTTGACGGCAAGGCAGATGGTGGGGGAGAGAGGGCAAGCAATCACTGTGGTGAGAAAGAAGAGAAAAGGCCTCTATGGGATAAGTGTGCACAATGCTGAACTGGACAGGTCTAAAATAATGTACTGGTGCTCTAATTGGTAATTTTTTAAAAGACTGCACTGCTCGCTGTTTCTCTGCCTAGTCAGGAAACTGAATAGACGGCAATATGCTAATTGGGTGATAGTACTGGTCGGGAACTAGGTTAAGAGCAAATATACGTCAGGCAGTCAGGAGTCAGGTGATCATGCCAAACCCCTTCCTCCTATATGACAGCGGCCCAGGGGACCACAGGCTGCTGGTGTTTGCAACACAGTCCATGCTGGCATGATTGAAGGGGTGTAGTACGATACTCACAGGTGGGACCTTCAGCATCACCCCACCACTGTTCCAGCAGTTATATTCCATCCATGGAATGCTGAAGGGCATGACCTTCCCAACTGCCTATCTACTGATGAGTTCCTGGATCACTGCTGCATACATAGCTGCATTCCAAAAGGTGAAGTCACATTGCCCTGGCCTTACACCTGCGGCAGTCCTTACTGACATTGAACTTGCAGCCATGCAGGCATTTGCCAACATCTTCCCCGGCTGCTAACAGCAGGGCTGCTTTTTCCACCTGGCCCAGGTGGTGCGGCTATGTTGCCAGTGGATTGAAGGTTTCATGGCCCACTACACGGAGGACCCAGAGTTCACCCTGCATGCCCGTATGGTTGTGGCACTGGCCTTTGTCCTACCAGATGATGTCGCTGATACCTGCACTGCACTGCATTACCTGGAGTACATGACGGCCAATGGTGACCTGTTGTTCCAGCTGATGGGCTACTTTGAGGACACGTGGGTGGGTGGGTAGGCCTCTGGACCATTCAGCACAGAGGAGGCCTCTGTATGACATCTCCACTTGGAATGTGTATGGGGCCACACAGGATGGTACACCCCAGACTACGAATGCCATGGAGGCTTGGCACAGGGGTTTTGCTGCACACCTCAGTGCATGTCATCCTAATCTGTGGCATTTCATATGGGTGCTGGGGGCAGAAGAGCAGCTGACCAGTGTGAAGCTTGCCCAGCTGTCCACTGGGAACACCATGCTGACTGCTAAGAGGCATTATAAGGATGCTGGTAGGAGAATTGCTGCCATTGTTGGGGCCTACAGTCAGCAGTCCACAGTGGAGTACCTGTGTAGAATAGCATTTAACTTGTCCCTCTAGGTCTAATGTGACTGGTTTGGGGGGCAGGGTGGGGGTGGCTATTGGCGGGGGAGTTGCTTCTCTTCACTGTCACTGTAGCACTGTGTGAATTTTGTACACATGTCCATTGTCCTGCCTCTTGCTTTCTGGCCACAACATGTGGGCCTGCTTACACTGTTTCCCTGTGCAACCTTCTGTCTGATAGCTGTTTTTGTGTTAGCTGTTTTGTATGCACTATTTTGCCTTTAGCTGTTTTTGCATTCGAAATTATGACCTCATGCTGGGGGATACTGGGATGCCGCCTGGACTGGCTGCTCTATGTAACGTCAGGCTGGGGGATAGCAGGATCATCCAGATTAGTAAAAAATAACTTAACACATAAGCTCATACTTTTGCTTTGCACTCAAAGTGCTAATCCAGGGCAGCCCCACACTATGGCATGTTGCTGTTTCAGATGGGCTTCCCCATTCATAACTTTAAAATTGCATTATGCTGACCCGGTGGGACAGAGGACTGAGATGATTAGCACCTTACCTCTCCCATGCCAGCAGCCTGAGTTCAGGAATGAATTCGGACTACAAGGGGTCAGTCGTGAGGGGAGAAAGGATCAAGCATCCCTTTGGATGCTCTGCTTCTCCAGGGTGGGAGGGCAGCCAGCTCCACTGCTCTACTGCTATCTGGGTGACCACAGCTGGTAGTGTAGATAGAGTGGCTAGTGGGAGGTGGGACATTGGCAGGTGCCGCATACCACATGGTCGCGTGGGGATGTGCTTGGAGTGCCCTTGATGCTGATGTCCCAGGGGGCTCAGGAATGCAAAACAGGAAAAACACTCCTCGTCAGGAGAATGAAGCCACCCAGTCCGCAGGCCCTGCACCTAGATATTCGGGCACGGTCCCTCCCCAACCAAATCCAGTCAGCAATGGAAGGCAAGGGGGGCCTCAGTGGTCACTGCCAGAGAGGAAAGCTCTAGGGGAACAAGGGAGGGACCCACAAAATTTCCAGGGGATGCCAGGGTGATGGGACTGGGACCAGGACAATAATTTTTTAAATAGAAATTCTTAATGCTCTGTTATGATAATTTATTATATTTTGCTCACATAAAGGCACTTTTGATTACTTAAACTATTTCACATTTTTCTGCATGTTAACGGTCAGCATCCCACATTTTAGTGACAAATGGTACAGTGTGGCTATCCCAGGTATGCTGTATAAATTACAACCAAAATGCAGACTCAACTAGATAGTATTCTCCCCCATCCACATTTGACATTATTATCTGAGCAGCAATAACCAGCAGTGCATTTTATTTGGTCAGTTAAGCAGCAATGTCAAAAATATTTTATTCATGTCCAGTGGCAGATTGGTCCATGAAGCTCTGCTATCCTGCAGTCAACCGGACCGCAGGACATTCCTTGAGAAATGAGAGAGTCACCCTGGCCTGTGCTGGACTTCACTTGGATATTCTTATTCCCTGTGGAATTTCCAATTCACCGTCAATTCAAACCCCCCCACAATAATACAAAGAGGATCTGGGGTTTGTTGATCTTGCACAGTGCCTGAAACAGCAGCTGTTATTGCATATCTGAATAATTGAATAACCTTTAGCTGGCTAGTAGCCTTACACAGCTGAATCCCATTAAAATTTCCCATGGCAACTGCAGAGCCAACTTCAGCAGCCTAAATGTAGGAAACATTAACATTACAAGTAATGACAATGTGAATAAATGGGGATGGAATTTACATCTATTATATAAATGTTCAAGAAACAAAACTGGTTAGGAATTCTGGAAAGCATGTCACTGAATGTGGCTACAGGCACATGTACTTGTACTGTATATCAAGTACAATAACAATGAATTGATTTGGTTTAAAGCTCTACAAATCGACATTTCGTGAAGGCTTCTTTCAACCAGGCCCCTATCTCACTGTTAAGGGTGAGCCGATGCTTAAGCTAAGTTTTGTGGACCTGCTGAAATGAGGCACTTTTGACTCCAGTAAGGGGTTACAAAGTTTCCTGGCTTCCATTTACCACTTTGGCATTTCAACAGCAATTACATTTTTTTTTATAGGGAACACAAATTAAGCTTGTGCAAGCCACATAACTAGTGACATGCAAAGCTGTAAAAATTCACTTTACAAATTAATGTGTGAGTTTGCCATAATTCACAAAGTTAATCCACCTTGTGAAGTGACAATTTGCAGTATAGCGATACCTTCACAAATGTCAAATTTGGAAACTTTGCCAGCAAACTTGTGCCCACAGGCAAAGTTCGCTGTGTACTATGGGATTGGAAGTCACATGGTACTGACATGAGCTGTATTATTCTTCTCAAGCGAGAGGGGGAGAGAAATCTGTCTATGTCTGAGCAAATAAATCTTAGAAATTCCTCTCATATCCAAGCTTTTTATATCCATATCACTCACAAATTCTTCTAGAGGGCCTTCAGCTGCTGCATTTGTGTTTTTCCTGTTTTCACTGATTAGTTATTTTTTTAAACTAAATCAACAGTATTGAAAATGTTAACGTGCATAGGGTGCATCAAGCAAATAATCACAATAACATACAACTGTTATACAAGGCAGACCAGGTGACACAACAACATCTTGTACTATACCCGATATAAAAGAAAACATAATGAATGAATTGCCTCCAGAACATAGGTAATAATTACTACATTAGAATTAAAATTAAAACAAGCCCCCCCCACACAAAAAAAAAGGAAAATCAAGCTTCTTACAAAATTTGTAACTAATTAAGCCAGTGGCATTACCAAGGAACATGTTCCGTATAGAAAAACAAAAAAGTAGGGTGGCAGCCTTGGAAAATTCAAAAATGGGCAGACTAGTTGCATCACACAGTGTACCTGTTTATTTTAGGCTCTTTGTAGGAGAGTGTCTAACCGTCCCCATTTCCTTTTATAAGTATAAAGAGTGTGTCTTAAGCTGGCTATTGATCATTTCATCTTGAAAATAATTAGCATTTCTGTGTACCATTCCCTGCAGGAGGGGGTTGGAGTCCATCAAATGCCTTAAAATTATTAGTTTAGCCACTGCCGAGATGAGGGCCATATGGTATCTCTGAGAGCCTTAGTTAGCTTAAAATAGTGGTTTTTGTTTTGTCTGTAGTGAAGCACGGCTTTCAGGAAGGGGAAGTATATTCAGTTAGCATGGCAGCCCACTGGGGTGCCCAGCGGTGTTCTCACTTGATGCCGAGAAAGCATCTGACTGGATAGATTGGGGCCACCTCTGGAACACCCTAGTTAAAATGGGCTTCAGACCAAAGTTCTCTAACCTAGTGAAGGCAATATACAAATAGCTTGGCAGAAGACACCAGGAGGAAAGACTGCTGTGTGACTGGACTTCTCTACTGGGACTATATTGCCATCCTTCTCTCCCACCCAAAGCTAGTTCTACTTTTATAGGCACAGGATTTGACTGACAACAGGAACTTCCTGTTTGGGAGCAGGAAGTGAGTGATCACAGAGCCACCAAAGACCCACCATCCTAGAAAGGCAAGAGTAGCTCTCCGGCCCCCTCTAGCTGCTGGAGGTCTGCCTCTGAACAAGTAAGGGGTCTACTGAGAAATATAGGATACTCTTGTCTCAGAACAGGACAATCAGGAGCTTAAAGGGCACACAGGCAGAAAGTAAGTAGAGAGAGAAGAGAAAAAAAACAACAGAGGAAAGAGTAAGGATTCCAAACAGTTAAGGGGCCAGAAATAAGACATGATGGGAGTGATGTAGTGCAGTGGCTGTGGAGAAGCAGTCTTCTGGGAGACGTTCTGGAGGATGCAGTGTTGTCCCATCTGCAGGTACCTCTCTGGGCTGAGGGAGGAGGTTGCTCATCTCCAGGCTGAGTTGGCCAGGATTTGTGGGACCTCCTCTTCCATCCAAGGACCACCAGTGCCACTGCTGTTGCCTCAGAGGTTGTCAAGAAAGAGGAGTGGTTGGACCACAGTGGGCTCAGGGAGGGTGAGGGTGGTGGAACAGAGGCGCATCCCTCCAGTTGTACCTCTCCACAATTCCAATGCCATTCTGGCAAAGTGTGGTTCCTCTATGGAGGCACCCGCAGTGGAGACCAAGGAGGATGCTGGGAACCTCCACAAAGAAGACCCACAGGAGGGCGGCAGGGGACCCCACAGGGGAAGGAAACAACTCCTAGTGGGAGACTCCATTGTTAGGAAGGTAGAACTGGGGGAGGAAGGGGAGAGGGAGGTAAGGTGCCTGCCTGGCGCCATGGCTCGGAGGGACAGGGAGCAAATCCTCAGGATTGCCTGAGCAGCTGCACAGGGGAGGGAGCTGGATGTCATTGTCCACCTAGGGACAAATGATCTGGCTAAGAAAGGGATTAGAGAAGTGCAGGAAGAGTTTGCGGAATTGGGGAGGGGCCTTAGACAAGTAGCACGCACGGTAACCTTCTCGGAGGTGCTGCCCATCTGTGGCATAGGAGAGGCTAGGTGTTCCTACACCGTGGTATCTCAATCAGTAGTTGAAAACCGTGTGAAGCTCCAGGGATTTGGCCTCACTGGGGACTGAGGGGTCCACCTGGAGTGTTGCAAGCCTATACTGGCATGATGGGCTGCATCTGTCCAGGAGGGGAACCAGGATCCTAGGTGATAGGTTTAAATGCTTCATTGGCAAGCATTTAGACTAGCCAAGGGGGAAGGCACTGGAAAGGAGCAGGGAAATCCTAGCCCCCCCAAAAAAATCACGGTAGTAAGTCCGGTAAACACCAACATAGAGGTGCCCATAGGGAGAAGGGCAGAGGTAAATGGGGAAAGTGACAAAGGCAAGAAAGACAGGGATGGGGCAAAAAGGAGTAAGGCCATCAGGAAATGGAGGGTAATGAGTACCAGTGCCTGTAGTCTGGGCAACAAGCTCCTGAGCTGGTGGCCTTGATGGAAGAGGGATGCCTGGATATCGTAGCAGTCCACAGAAACATGGTACACAGAGAACCATGACTGGATGTTAACATACCAGGTACAATAACTTACAGGAGAGACAGGCAGGAGAAGAGGGGAGGAGTAGCCTCATGTAAAGGAAGTGATAAAAGCAACTGAACAAAAGAGAGTAAACAGGGAGGAGAGGAGGAACTGTGGGTCACCTTGGAGACTGGAAAGGGCACCACAATCCGCACAGGGGTTGTGTACAGACCCCCATGTCAGGGGAATGGACAAGGATATGATAGAAGGCATTCTTAGGATGGCAGAGAAAGGGAGATACTGTTGATGGGAGACCTGAATATGCCAGATGTTAACTGGAGCACATTGCTGCAGCCACATCCAAGAGCAGGGCCATTCTTGATGCCCTACAGGTGTGCAGGCCTCAGACATCTAGTTTGGAACCCACTCATGAGGGAGCAATTTTAGACCTTGTACTCTCAAATGGGGGCAGTGAGAGGATCTCAGATCTAGAAATGGGTTGCCATCTGGGAACAAGTGACCATCAAACAGTGTGGTTCATAACTCAGCTACAAAGTCAAGCCACAAAAAGTGGTGAGGGTACTGGACTTCAGGAGGGCTGACTTTGGCAAGATGGGAGAGTGCCTCAGAAAAGCACTAGCAAACAGGCTAGAAGGAGGGTGGAGCAACAATGGGGAATCATCAAAACTGCCATCACAGAGGCAACAAGCCTTTGTATGAAGCAAACAAACAAATCAAAATGAAAAAAGCCACTATGGTTCTCAAAAGAGGTGGCTGGGAAAGTCAGGAGAAAAGATAGCATTCTGGAAGTATAAGAAACACAGAAGGAGCAGGACAGAGAGCTGTACCAGTTAAGGCAGAAGGAAGCAGAGAGGAAGTCAGAATAGCAAGGCCCAAACTGAGGAAAAGATAGCCAACTCCGGTCAAGAGGATAAAACCTTTATAGGTACATTAGCGAGCACAGAAAGACAAAGGGAGGGATAGTGAGACTGAATAGAATGAGCAGGTGGATGGGCAGAGGGACAGTGAAAAAGCAAGGATACTGAATGAATACTTTCTGCTCCAGTATTCACAAAGAGGAGGAGATGCCTAAACCAATTACCAAAAGCACTCTGATCAAGGGGTGGCTCCCAGTCCTTTCACAGAAGAAAGGGTTCTGCAAGAACTCCTAAAACTGAAGGTGGACAAAGCAATGGGGCCTGATGAATTCAATTCCTGAAATTCTAAAAAGAATTAAGAGGGGAAACTAGTGAAACCACTGGCTACTCTTTTAATAAATCATGGAGGATGGTGTGGCACCCAAGGACTGGAGGAAGGTGGATGTGATTCTCTTCACAAAAGTGGGACCAAGACAGAGGTAGGAAACTACAGACCTCTCAGTTTGACCTCTGTGGTAGGAAAGTGATGGAGTCACTCTGAGGAAAAGGATGTTGAATACCTAGGGGCCAGGGGCACAGGACCAAAGGCAGCATGGGTTCACAGTGGGAAGGTCATGTCAGGCCAGATCTAATAGATTTCTTTGACTGGCACAAAGTATAGACCAGGAGGGGCTGTGACATGGCCTACCTAGATTTACAGGTATTTGACACAGTCCCACAAAAGATTAATAGTCAAATTAACCAGCCTGGGAGTGGGTCCCAGGTGTAGCCTGAAATAAAACATTGGCTGGACCACAGAACACAGAAGGTAATTGTAAATGGAGTCCACTCTGAAGAAAGAGGGGTTACTAGTGGGCTACCGCAGGGTTCAGTGCTGGGTCCAGTCCTTTTTAATGTCTTTATAAGTGACATTGCAGAGGGACTGGAAGGAAAAGAATGCCTCTTTGCAAATGACACAAAGATCTGCAACAGGGTTGATGCACAAGGAGGCGTGGAAAGGATGAGAAGGGACTTGGCAAGGTTGGAGGAATGGTCAGAAGTATGGCAGCTAGGATTCAATGCAAAGAAGTCCAAAATAATGCACCTGGGAAACAAGAACCCAGGGGAAGAATACACAACGGGGGAGAAGGTGGTAACAACAACAAAAATGGAAAGGGACCTGGGGGTAATCATATCAGATGACCTTAAGGTTAGCAAGCAATGTGAGAAGGCAGTAGGGAGGGCTGGGGAATACTGGAATGCATAGGTAGAGGCATCACCAGCAGAAAACAGGAAGTTGTTATCCCTCTGTACAGACAGTTGGTGAGACTCCATCTGAAGTACTGCGTCCAGTTCTGGAGATCCCATCTCCGCAAGGACATAGACAGGATAGAGGCAGTCCAGAGGAGGGCAACTAAAATGGTGCAGGGTCTGCAAGAGAAGCCGTACGAGGAGAACATAAGGAGCTTAATATGTATACCCTTGAGGAAAGAAGGAGAGGGGGACATGATATAAACTTTTAAGTACCTCAGTGGAATCAACAAAGTCCAAGAGGGTAGCATCTTTCAGAAAAGAGACATGCAAGAACAAGGGACACAATTTAAAGATAGAGGGAGACAGCTCAGAGGTAATGTGAGGAAGTGTTTTTCACAGAGAGGTAGTGGATGCATGGAACAGCCTACCTGAGGAGGTTGTGGGGTCTAAAACTGTGGGAGAATTCAAGAATGCATGGGACAGACATAAGGCAATTCTTGTGGGGGCTAGGAAGAAATAGGCTGTTGGTTAACTAGGATCTGCGGCCTATCCTGTAGGGAGGGAAATGGGCAGACGAGATGGGCCAAGCGGTCCTTATCTGCCATCAAATTCTATGTTTCTATGTAAGTGATTATCTGATAAAAGTTAGCTAAGCAGGGAGACTAGACAGGTTGTCCCCTGTCTCCACTCCTATTCAACATTGCTAGAGAGCCATTGACCTCAGCTCTTAGACAACATCCTCTAATCTCAGGCACAGAGAAAGAAGATGTTACTGCTCCAGTGACTTTGTAAGCAGATGATTTCCTAGTTAATGTTACACATCTGCAAGTCTCCCTCCCAGTATTCATGGCAGTGATCTCCAACTTTGGCACCCTATTGGGCTACAAGGTCAACCTAGCCAAATCTATAGTGATGGCACTTTGTAACTGCAGTTATCAGGATTTGCAAGACAGGTTGCCATTCCAATGGAATAAAGAAGGATTCCGATACCTAGGAGTGAATATTTTGCCTCACTAAAAAGGTTTACTTACAGCCGGCTATGTTGAGCTCCTGTAGGACATTAAAGAGCAGTTTAAAAAATGGTCAACGCTTTCACTATCCAGTCAGTATTAGTCCAACTGAATGTTCTCAGAATGACAATTTTACTACGATTCTTGTATTTATTTCAGGTTCCACCTGCCCCTGTACCTCCCACTTATTTTAAGCAGCTGAAAATGTATTGTAGCAATTGGAGTTGGGGACATAAACCCCAGGATAAGATATGACTAACTCACATTACCACCAGGGTAGGGGGGCTGGGAGTCCTTAACTTTGAGAAATATTTGCGGACAGTGCAGGTGTCAGGCTGAAAGAGTGGCATTACTCAAATTATGATGCTAAGGGTATATTAATGGGACAACAAATAAAACAGTACACCTACCTAACTGATTTATTAAATAGTTTGATGGAAAGTAACATAAAGGTAGTGATGGGGAACCCTGTTATCATTCACTTACTCAAGGTATGGCATAAAACACCTAGAAAGCTGGGATCAGGAACAATCTACACCAACCTGACTCCACTATGGAATAATCCCCAACTCCCTGAACTTCTCTAAGACCCAGGGTTCTACCTTTGGAAGAACAGAGGAATCACCCTAATAGGTCCTTTGTATGACGGGAAAATTCTGTCTTTCAAAGAATTGCATCAGAAGTATGGTGTTCCAGCCACACATGGCTTTAAATAGAGGGAAATATGGCATTTCCTTAACACAGTCCTTCCTCCAACTCTTCAATTGCAAGAACCATCTGAATTGACTAAAACATTAGATGGCTCTAAGGAACTAGAGGGCTAATTACCAAATTGTACAGATACATCTTGTGGGGACAAGTTCCCAAATTGTTGGATTACAGAAGAAAATGGGAGGAGGCCCTGGGCATTTCCATAAGAGAAGAGGACTAGGCAGATATTCAAGAAGAGGGTTGGCATCTACCCTTCAGAGTAGAATAAAGCTCATTCAAAACTTCACTCTGCATACATGGCCTACTATACCCTAGCCACACTGCAGAAGCTGTCCCAGCTGTACAATGATCTATGCCCCAGGTGTAATTGTGAAAGGGGTACAAATTGGCATATTATGTTTATTTGTGTTAAGCTGGGTCACTTCTGGGGTAGCATAAATAGAATGCCAAGTAAAATTTCATAGACTCAGATTAATTTAGAGGCACAAATGGTATTACTGGGGGACTTGGAGAAGCTCCTTAAGCTTCAAGAAGGGCTCAAGAAGACTTATCTACCTGGCAATTGTGTGTGCAAAGCTAGAAATTCTAACTCACTGGAAAAAGTGATCACCACCACCACTAGCAGAATGTGCGCATCTAGAAAAGCTTATTATAAATCCAGAGGTAGGACAGATACAGTAAAGCCCACCAGGATAAAGCCCAACTTTGCAGAATTTGGCAGTAGAGTTACGGTAGCAAACAATGCAATTTTAATCGGAGTTAAACCCTTTTGTCATGCAGAGGGGTGTAGCTAGGATTTGGTAGTGGGGGGGTTCCCAAACAAATGTAGGGGGGCCTGGGGCATGCTCCCTCAGAAAATTTTGAAAATGTAGGTGTAAATGGTGCAGTTTCGTGCATTTTAGGCAATAATTGTTGAGTCACAAAATGTTCAAAATTCGAATCATCATTCTCATCCATCCCTGCAATCTCAAGTATTTCAGCCAGGTGTTCCTTCTAAACTTTTTTTTTGGGGGGGGTAATTTTCATTTCCCCAAATTTAATTTATGTGTTCAGCTATTGCCTTGCCCTTTATGTTCCACCTTTCCCACTGCATGTATTCCCCTTTTAAAAATTGCCCGTAGTTTGTATGGTTTCTGTTAATTGTTTTCCTCCCTTTGCCTCTACATTACATGCATGACCCCCACTCTTAAGGCAAACAAATAATACTCAGGTACTTTTTATTTTAAAATGTTTATTGTTTGTGTGCAGCTCACATATTAAACAGTAATGCATGAAAAATATTTAAACATATATAAAGTGCCTGTCTATAATGTGCGCCGCAGGGGATACACAGCTTTTCCCATCAAAGTAGTATGCAACCAGTGAATGACACATTTGACAACTGGGTGTTAAGAGTGTTTTTAAATGTTAACTACAAACATTACATAACTACTTTTCACATCAAACACATATAGTTATTTTCCTAGAACTTGTTTGTTTATCAGGTTATCTTCTGTACTCATGTTTTTTTTTCAGTCTGTGAATGACACAAAATAAGGAGTCCCAGCTTCAAAATAACAACATGTAGTATGGAAATAA
This sequence comes from Neoceratodus forsteri, assembly GCA_016271365.2. NCBI lineage: Eukaryota > Metazoa > Chordata > Ceratodontiformes > Ceratodontidae > Neoceratodus > Neoceratodus forsteri. Next base: position 1,878,598,830 of record CM057456.1, read on the forward strand.
ACAGAAAAATCATGCTGGGTAGGAAGAAAGTGGACCCAGCTTTACTCTAGTTCTAATTTTGTTACTGCCATCACACAACCACCACTACCCTGGATGTTTTGTTGCAAACCTTTCAACTTCATCAATTTACACTTTTTCTGCACATGAATGTGCATTAAGACAAGGCTGGCTTTCTGTAATTATCAATGTGATTAAAATTATTAAACCAGTAGATCAGATACAGATGGTAGATTGAATTATTTGACAATTGGGTGTCATCAAAGTGTAAGAATAAAAAGTAACGTGCACACACTACAACTATAACCCACAACTTCACATAGTTATTTGCCAGGCTCTCTTGTTTCTTTATCAGATTTATCTTCTCTAATCTAGTTCTGTATTTAAAGTCTGGATTGATGCAAAATAAGGATTCCCAGCTTCAAAATGGCAAATATACTAAAAAGTATTTTAAGATGCCTGGTAGAAAGAAATTACTCAAATTGACCCCCTGCTTTCTTACTCTAGTTCTCATTTTGTTGCTGTGCCATCACATTTACAAGCAACATCCGTCTTGGATGTTTTGTTGCAAACCTTTCAATCACTTTATCAGTGTCCACTTTAGCTCCATAATGAATTTGCATTAAGGCAAGGCCTGACATTCTCTCATTTCCCATTGTGCTTCTGACATAAGCTTTGAGCCTGCGAAGAGCATTGAAAGAGCGTTCACATTGTGCACTACTGACTGGAATTACGCAGAGTATCTTGAGTAAAGTGTATATGTTTGGGAAAAAGGATGCATCACAGGCTCTGAATGCTTCTACAGCAGTATCAGGTGGGTTTTGATTGTTTTGCCATTTAGTTTTCCATGTTAGCAGTTCCACATTTATAACCTGAGGAGAAGGAATATCTTTTTTATAGAAATTGATAACTTCATCTAGGTTGATGTTTCCACCATTGGATTTAATCACTGATGGAATAAGGCCCATTAGCTTAGCCACAACTTGCTGTGTTCTTGAAAATTTCACAGCCAGTGCCTCAAGGAGATAATCAAGCACTGGAATTGCAATCACCCTCCTATAATACTCTTCAGGATCACTTGCAGGAGTATTGCTTCGCTGAGTCTGTCTCCCAACAGCGCATGGTATTTCAGGTTGAACGTTGACCTTTTCTGAAACACCACATGCCTCAGTGTACCAGCTGTGGAAGAGAGTCTCAATTTCTTGTCGAGCTACCGTTATACTGTCCTCTACTGTGGTAATCATGTTGTAAGCATTAATTGTATCAATTGCACTGTTTTGCAGTTTTACACTCAGTGGTTGCACAAACTTCAGTACCTTCATGACTGTGATGAAGCAAATAATGTAACGGAAATTCTCCATAGAATAAAGGATCCCATTTGCTAATGTCTTAGTCTCAGCATCCCAATTCCATTCTCCACACTCATCAGCATATTCCTGTCCATTACTGATGACATGCAGTGCAATTAGAATACATGAAAAAAGATCATAAAATATCTCATATGCTGTATGCCTTATTGTCCATCTTGTTCTGCAAAGAGATTGCAATGTCACTCATTCAGCTTCAGGATAATTACGCCCTATTACTTTCAACAGAAGCTCATTTCTTTTGGGTGAGAAACTGAAGAAGTTACAACACTGGTTAGGCACATCATGCATGTTCCAGATTTCAGGGTGTTGACAAGAGTTCACTATGCACAAATTGAGGCAATGCGCATTACAGTGCACGTAAACAGCGGATTCATTCTGCTGGCAAATTAAACCTTGTGTGCCTCGTATGTTTGAGGACATGCTTGAGGCCCCATCATATCCTTGGCCTCGGCATGCTTGAATGTCAAGACCCATTGTACCAATTTATGTAATATGTTCTTTGCAAGTGCCTCACCAGTTATTCTCTCTCACAAGGTACAAAGTCTAGGAGTCCTCTCTTATATTCTGAGTTTTGTCAATATATCGGAGTATCAGAGACAAAACTTCTCTGTTACCTACATCTGTAACTTCATCACCAAGAATAGAGTAGTACTCAGCATCTTTTATGTCTTTAATTATATTGTCTTGAATCTGATCCCCAATAATCTCTATCAACTCATTTTGAATATCTGGCGAGTGATATTGTGCATTTCTCCCACTGAACTGTAAATGTTGAGCTAAACTTGTATCTCCAGCATTTACCCTGAATTTTAACAGGGAGATAAAGTTTCCTGGATTGTGAGTATCATCATCTATTTTCTCAATATGGCCACGTAAAGCTATATTCTGGCGACCACACACAAGTATAGTTTCTATTATTGATCCTAATATTTTCCTGTTTTCTTCAATTCTTGCAGCACACCTAGCATCAAGTTTGCTCCTCACTGATTTTTCTGGGGTTTCCATAGTTATTTTAAAATTCTGAGCCTTTTCCAATGCATTCATGTGATACTCTTTCTTGCAGTGTTCTTTTAGAATCTCATTTGCTTTTGTCCAGTTAGTTAATGGTTTAGTGACAAAAGTGCCCAAGCTATCACTGTTGCCAAACAAGCCACAAAACTTACACAAGCCACCCCTCTACGATTCACTGTAAACTAGCCAAGGGTATTCAATACACCATTTGTGTTGGAAGGATCATTGTTTAGCGTGCATCACTGTCTTTGGAAACATATAAGCAAGGCCACTGATTTACGATGATTAAAACAATGAAATTCCATTTCCAAGACTTCAGATTCCGGAATTGCACTGGTGATTGTTACTCTAATTTCTGGATTTTACTGGGATTCTGCCGTCATTCTTTTAGTATGTGTATATATAATCAGAATAAAATAATGACTAATATACAGAGCATTAAATAAAGCAAATTGAAAATAGTACAGGAAGCAAGTATAAGAAAAATAAAAATTTTGCAGAATTACTTATCTAGTATAAAATGGCAGATTCCATGAAATCTTTGTTTTTATCGGTGTTCAGGCAGCCCTAATTCCGGAATTTTACCGGGTTTTCTGGTAAAACCGGAAAACCAGTGGCCCTGCATATAAGTAGCTGATGGACTGAAGTGCTGAGTGAGGTATTTATACTTCTCAGAATCATTGAACGAGGTGCCAATGATTCTATCAATATCATAAGGGCCCTCTTCTGGCATACTGCTACTCTCATTTTGCACATTTTGCACTAGTATGCTATTATTGCTGTTTTCATTGGACAAGCTTTCTTGAACAGTGCTTCTGTTGTCACTGCCTGCTGCAATGCTTGAATCTAAAAATACAAAAGGCATTGTTAAGTTCTTCATGCATATGGGAAAATGAAAGCAGAGATGAGACAAGTGTTTTTATGTGTTGCTCAAATGCTGTTTCCAAAAAAACAGTATTGCAAAACTGGTGGGGGATTGAAACAAGGGGGACATGCAAATGGCGAAGTGTAGGTGGTAATGGGAATATTTTAGTGAGAAAGATCATATGACCAGCAGGATTAAGTCTGTGCAGAAACTACATGAACCTTTCATTTCCTGCCATGAAATAATTGTAGCAATAAGTGCATTCAATGCTTGAATGTACTTATTGCTCAGACTAATGTCATTAATGACGAGTGCAAACTACCTATGATAATATGAAAACATGGAGTGGTGGGGGGCACAATACAAGATAGAAAGACAATCATTCTTATGCAAATAAGAATCATGATTCTGTTTTCTGACTATAATTCAGTTGTTTTAGAAAAGATACATAGGTACATACATAGATACATAGACAGTGTCGGCAGATAAGGGCCTATGGCTCACCCAGTCTGCCCATTTAAGTTTGTAAGTTCAGTTTATAATAAAGATTCAACAGTGCATTTCCAATATACAGGAGACACACCTTGAGAGCTTCCACTTTCTGATGGGCTTAACGGTCATTTTGTTCCTAATCCAAATGAAGAAAGAGTTGCCTGATTGGTAACTCCTCGCTTCTTAGTAGATGCCATCTCAGAGACTGATCCAAGTCAATGTCCCTTTTTGAAATGGAGGAGCAGAGTTTTACTTAATGCATATGGTTTCAATATCAATCACATTACTTTAAATGTATTTGCCTTGCAAACAGAACAAACTTGACAATATTAATTCTAACCCCTGCCAAAAGGCCCCAGCCAAGTCCAATCATCTGTGCCTGTCAACTGATGGCAGCAACAAGATAAGAACTTAAGTGAGAAAGTAGGGTGTTGTAGTACAGTAAGATGTCCATAACCTAGCATTTTACAGGGATTTTCTCTGTATTTATTCATGTACTCAGTAACTGACAGCAATATGTTGATAAGCATGGAGACAACTGGATGCTGAGACTAAGACAATGAGAAGGGTATCCTTTATTCTACGGAGAAGTACCGTTGCATTATTTAGTGTTAGTGCTTCTTAAAAACTGATGACAGCAACAAGATAAGAACTTAAGTAAGAAAGCAGGGTGTTGTAGTACAGTAAGAGGTCCATAACCTAGCATTTTACAGGGATTTTCTCTGTATTTATTCATGTACTCAGTAACTGACAGCAATATGTTGATAAGCATGGAGACAACTGGATGCTGAGACTAAGACAATGGGAAAGGTAATGAGGCCTGGGGGATCTTGAGATAGTCAGTGTCTTCACCAATAAAAAACAGGAAGTTGTTATCCATGTACAGAAAGCTGGTGAGACCCATCCTGAGTACTGCATGCAGTTTTCGAGACCTCTCTGCAAGGACATAAAGACAGGATGGAGGCAGCCCAGAGGGCAACTAAAATGGTGCAGGGTTTGCAGCAAAATATGAAGAGAGAGAGAGACTTTAGGACCTGAATATAACCTCTAGGATAGGAGTGAGAAGCCTGGCTGGGGGACATGAAAGAAACTTTCATGCCTAAAAGGAACAAAGTCCAACAGGGTAGCATCTTTCAGAACAAAATGTGTTAACAAGGGGTCACAATTTCGAGATAGAGGAGGGTGACTGAGGGCAACATGAGGAAGTATTTTTTTCATGGAGGGGGTGGTGGATGCATGGAATGGCCTTCCTGAGGTTCTGGTGTGAAAAACACACAGTGGGGGTGGACTTAAGAATGTATGGGACACAGGCGCAAGACAGTTCTAATACTGGGGGTTAGAAGTACAGGCTGTTAGAACTGATCTGCCAGCTTAGCCACTGGGAAATGGTGGGCGGACCAAGTGGTCTTTATCTGCCAGAATAAAGTATTGTGAAATTATAATCTTTGTGTGCTATTTTTTACTACTGTCATTGTCACCCAGCATATTGTGGAATAATTTAATTCAAATCACCATTAATCTTATGGGTCTGTGTAATTTTAATGCAGTCTGTGTGCAACTGCCACAAATACAACAATAATTTATTTCCACCCATTAAGCCAAACATTTCCATTTTTTCTCAGCGAGTGAGTAGTCTCCCATACTGGACTTAAGTTCAGGCTTTTGCACATTCCCTGTGATACACTGTGTGACTCAGTACAATCAAAAAGCGTAGTGCCACTAATAAATCGAATAAAACACACAACCGCATTATTATTCAGAATTCCACAGCTTGTCAGCTGAGTAGTCTGTCATCCCTAAGGGCCTCAGATTTTCCAATCAGCCATCAGTAATTTTAATCAGTACTCCATGAATGAGATGGATTACACAGGCAGCTCACAGATCAGCCCACCACCCTGACTGTATTTTAACATGCAGTCTCATGAGAGTAATACACACAGCTCACAGATAGAACCCCTTTATGTTTTTTGACTCATGTGTGACTGTGATCAGATATAAGTAACCTCATTGCATTCTGTGTCCAGTTAGCTGTGCTAATTCATAAGCCAGCCACACTTTCATTTTCTATTCTCCCGGCCCCTCAGTCACAGACATTGCAGATGGAGTTGAGGGTAAAAGTTTGTCTGTTTGCAGATGACACCCAAGATCTGCAACACAGTAGATGATCCAGATGGGGTGGGCAGATGAGCAGAGATCTGGATAAACTAGCAAAATGGTTTGAAGAATGGCAACTGGGGTTTAATGCAAAGAAGTGCAAGATCATGTACATAGGGAAGAGAAACCCTGAAGCCACCTTATAGGCTGGGAGGGGAGTTGCTGGCAGTCACAAGGGAAGACAAAGACTTGTGCATCATCATCACAGATGACCTGAAATCATCCAAGCAGACCACTAAAGCAGTAGGTAAGGCTAGGGGGATGTTAGGGTGTATCAGTAGGGGTATCACAAGTCATAAGAGGGAGGTAATAATCTCTCTTTACAAGACACTGGTTAGGCCCCATCTGGAGTACTGCATGCAGTACTGGAGCTCACACCTTCACAAGGACATTAACCAAATTGAGGCAGTCCGGAGAAGGGCAACCAAAATGGTGCAGGGTCTGCATCAGAAAACATATGAGGGGCAGATTACCCTACAGCAAAGGAGGGAGAGAGGTGATATGATTTAAACATTCAAACATCTAAAGGGTATTAATAAGGTGAAAGAGTGTAACATGTTTCAATATAAGAAAAATAGCAGGACAGGACACAGCATGAGATTAGATGGAGGCCGATTAAGGGGTAATGTGATGAAGTTCTTTTTCACAGAAAGGGTGGTGGATGCATGGAACGGCCTACCTCAGGAAGCGGTGGATATGAATACAATGCAGGGCTTCAAACAGGCATGGGATAGGCATAAGGGAGCAATTTGGGTAAGTATGAATAGACAGGTCATTGACAGAGCAAAGGCTGATGGCACATTCATAAGGTAGAAAAAGAAATGGGCAGACCATGGGTCCTGCAGTCCTTATCTGCCTTCAACTTCTATATTTCTATGATGATTTTTATTTAGCCCCCTTTATGTTGTTCATGTGACCAGATAGTCACTGACTGGCCAGCCAGCCACATTTTCATAGACCCCCTGGTCAGTCCCGGGGGTCTATGAAAATGTGACTGGCTGGCCATCAGCCCTTCAGTGTGATGAATCAGCACATACGGAAATCCCCACCTCTAGGCCACTACTGCCAAAATTGCCCCCCCAGTCATTTTTCCTTAGTACCCCATCCACTCATGTTTGTAAGTTAGTTTGCCCCATCTAATTGCCTGCTGGGCACTGAAAATTGCCAAGCCCCCTCCCCATGGTAATTTTTCCTTAATTCCTAGCATGCCAGTCGTCTTTTTCTGTTTATTGTTCGTTCACCACATTTCACCTCAGTCACGAGTTGCACATGCTACCTGAAATATCCACCTTAATTCCTATGTCAGTCTTTCCTTATTCCCCTCCTGAATCCATTTATTTGCCCCATTTCTCCTCACTCACGGAGCTGCAGTGCATGATGCTACCTGAAATATCCTCCCTGGCTGAGATATTTTTTTCCTTAATTCCTAGCCATGTCAGTCTTTACTTAGCCCCTCCTGAATCTGTTTTATTTGCCCCATTTCACCACACAGTCACGGAGCTGCAGCAGTGCCATGTTACCTGAAATATCCTCCCTGGCTGAGGTAATATTTTTTACCTTAATTCCAATCCTAGCCATGCCAGAGTCACTTATTTCCCTCCTAAATTTGCCCCATTTCACCTCAGTCACGTCAGCTGCACAGTGCATGGACCTGAAATATTCCCTCCCTGTCTCTGTGGTAATTTTTTTCATTACTAAGCCATCATGCCAGTGATTCTTTTCCCTTACTTTCCCCCATTGAATATGTTTATTTTGCTCCCTCAGTTTCGGAGCTGCAGTACAGATTGCTACTGAAATAATTATATCCTCCCTGGCTGACTTCCCTGCGCACCTGCTTGGTCAGGCGAGTCTGCCGCCCTCTGGCTTCTAAGCCCTTTTGCCCTGAGTTTTACTGCGCGCCTGCACCGAAGATCCCCCCTGCCTCAAGTCCAAATTAACAGGAAGTAATATAGCTTATTTCATGTACTATTGAGAGACTTAGATCATTCACAATAAACAACATGGACGTGCCGGTGACGGGCAAGCTGCTCTCACTAGTTAGCCTGACCCGACGGTTCAAAATCCTGCCTGTGAGTGTGCGGCTGATTAACGAGCTTTGGCGCTATGTGGCAGCTCTCAGCATCATGTGACTGCCAATCTGCACTCACACGTGATGCAGAGCCGAGGCGGGCCGAGGCCTCTTCGTCAACAAGCCGAGCGCGTCAGCCGACTGGGTGCCCTTCTTCCCCGCATGCGCCAATGTGGGTTTAATTATTAGAGTGCAATTGTGGTGCCGGTTGGAAAGTTAAGGCAGCAGGCTGGGCTTAAGACACACAGGATCACCAGGTCGGAAACTTACAGTGACGGTCAGTATCATTATGTTAATCGGGGTCTGGGGAATCTCAATTCTGCACAGTCGCAAGTGGGGGGCACAGTTGGCAAGTGGGGATTGCACAGTCGGCAAGCGGGGGGGGTTCTGAGCACCCAGGGAACCCCCCTAGCTACGCCTCGATGCAGGAAACCTGTGACACTGTGTGTCATCCTGGCAGGCTTCACTGTATCTATGATAGCAGATGGGTGGGCCTTGAGGAGCACACGGCCACTGGGCATAACACAGCCTCACCTGAAGACCCCAAATAGATGCTCATAGAAACCCTGCACTGTTAGAATAAGACATGGGATGATATTGAACTAGTGACACATTAATGAATTGTACTTCACCTTGTGGAACCATTGCACTGTTATGTTTGTTGACATTTGTTTCTGTTTCCTGAAGTTCTTTTTTTCTCTCTCTCTGCCTTCCACTTTTCTATCCTTCTCTGCTCCTTCACATCTGTAGCTCTAGACAGTCTTCCTCTCTTTTTCATACTTCTCTAGGGTGCAATGAAAGTAAATACTTAGTGTGCCACCTTGCTCTAAATGTATAAATAATGGAGAGATATTTTCTTTGTATTCTTTGTATTTCATAAATGTGGACAATATGGCATAATTATGATTGTTAAACTTTGAATTGCTATGAAAAACCAATTAACGACATTCAGCAACAAAAATAACAAAATAAAACACAAGGCAGCCCAGAAAGATCAGGAGATTTTTTGACTGAGCAGTAGATTTGTCATATATTTTTTTTTTGCAGCCTTTCTTATTCCTTGTTTTTGGCCTGTAATCTGTCATTTCTCATTTTATTTCTGTATTTTACTTTGGTGTGTTTAAATGATGGATTTTATCAGTCTCTTTGTATATAAGTTTTATTTATTTAGTTCTCAAAGTGGCAGTGTCTGTCCCAGGTTCATGCCCCAATCCCAGGTACCAGGAGCGGAGGCCAGCAGGGAGGGAGTTTAGAGCATTCCCTTAGATGCTTTCCTCCTGGGGTGGGTGGGTTGCTATACACCACTTCGATGGCGGCTCCTGGTGGTGGAAATCCTGGAGTGTTCTTGGTGTGGGTTATCACATGCCTAGCACCCCTGCCACCAGGATACCACTGTAGACACATCGCAGGGTGGTGAGTAGGGCCCCAGAAAATGGGAAACTGGCTAACCATGGCCCGGGTTGAAGTCTTTGGGTAGGCTTTTCTATGCTGCTTGAGATCGTGCAGCCCTAGTCCAATTCTGCCCCTCCGACCAACGATTAGCCCTGGCCATGGACTAGTTGCAGCAATCAGAGTGCCTGATGGGTCAGACCTGAGCAGGGGATTGATGGGCGATAAGCAGTGGAGCTGAAGCCACCTGGGCAGATCGATGGAGATCGGCATGAGAGCCTGAAGGAGTGGGGCTATGGGAAGCCGCTGGAAGGTGGCATAAAAAAGTGACAGTGTTCTGTTACTTTGTTGCACTAACTTGTTACTTACCCCTATCATGTTGTGTTAATCCTCCTCATGTTTAAAAAAACTAACATTTTGGGGGGCATTTTTACATGCTACTAGTAGCTCAGTAAACTATTTTTTTATCTCTTATTTTTCAGATTATACTGCAAATCTCTTGGGGGAGGTGTTGTCTGCTGTTACTTGTACTGAAGACTTTCTTGAAAGTTTTTCATCACAATATTACAAATATAAAAAATGTCTGGGAAGAGATGCTCTACTAAGGGAGAGATGCTGGGGAGATGGCAAAGAAGTGCAGAAGTTCAGTGGGACAAAAGGGTATTGAAGCAATAAGAAAACATAAGTCTGCAGCACTGTCTTCTATGGGATCCAAGTTCAGTAGCAGTAGCAAGGGCATAGTTGGCAGCAGTGGTGGTGACATTAGTGTGGCCAAATGTTTTTCTGGCACATCTATGGCTTCCATGCTGGTAAGGGCTGGGGCATGTGGCAACAAGAAAAGCAGTAGAAGAGGTAGCAACATCTATGGCTCTGACACAGTGGTGAAGGAGGAGGTCTCTTTCTATATGAGTTATTTAGCTCTGAAAGTGACAGTGTTCTGTTACTTTGTTGTACTAACTTGGTAATCCCCACATTTTGTCTTCTTAATCCCCATTGTGATAAAAAGTAGCTCAGTAAAATCTTTGTTAATTTTGAGATCACTCTGCTAATCCCTTGAGGCAAGTGTTGTCTGCTGCTGCTAGTGAGTTGTACTTAACTGGGAAAAGATGATTTACTAAAGGGAGAGGTGCCACAGAGGTGGCAAAAACAGTGTAGAAGTACTGTGGGGCAAAAGGGTGTTGCAAAGAAAAGAAACTGTAGCAGCATCTTCTATATACTCTGGAACCTTTTTAGTAGCAAAAGAATGCTTGGCAGCAGTGACAGGCCATTAGGGTGGTCAGATTTTTCTCTGCCATATCTGCAGCATCCATGCTGGTGGGGGCTGGTAGAGGCAGCGACTAAAGGAGCAGTGCAAGAGGCAGAAACATCTCTGGCTCAGGCACAGTTGCCGAGGAGGAGATTGTTGCCGTCCCCATGACTGGTGGTGGTGATGGTAGCACTGAGCCTGCTGTTGATGGTAGTTTCCCATTCCCCACTGAAAGTGTGGCACTTGAGAATGAGTCAGAGCCTGAGGATATCTGACTGTTGCTCAGTCAGAAATTATAGCATTTTAAAAAAGATGTGTGTCAGACTCATGATGATGAGAGGGAGAAAGAGCCTGGAGAAAGTGATGATGATGAGGACAGAGCTCAGGAGGAGGAGGAGGAGGATATCAGTGGCTGAGTAGATGATGATTTGTATCACCAATGGGCAGTGTTGGGTAAGTTACTTTTTCTATTACTTTCTATTTCTTTTGAAAACTTGTTCCAGGAAGTTCTGTGCAGTTACTTGCAAGGATGGAGAAGTACTAGAAAAAGTAATACACCTTACAGTTACAGTTATGTATTTCATTCCATATAAAAACAATACAAAAGTAATAAAAAAAACTATAACAGATTACATTTTTGAGAATAATAGGCTAGATACTAGTTACTTTCAAATAAATGTAATCAGTTACAGTTACATATTACTTTTGTATAAAAAGACATAAGTAACTGTAACTATAAGGTGTGTTACTTGTTCTAGTACATCTCCATCCTTGCTAGTGATTGCACAGAACTTCCTGGAAAAAGTTTCCAAAAGTAATAGAAAGTAATAGAAAAAGTAACTTACCCAACACTGCCAATGGGAACACAGAAAAAGGATGAGTGATGATACTGCTGATGAAGATGCTAGGGTTTTCCCACTGTTTCATCCAGCTACTAAAGTCCCCCAGTACTACACCAATTGTTCCTCTTAGTGATGAGCCCATTACACATCAGAATCAAAGTTAATAAACTATCCCAAGAAAAAAACATTTACACCCATTGCACTTGTCTTGCCCAATCCCACCATGTAAAGTCAAGGGGTACCAAATCCCTAGTTTGGTTGAAAGATAGGAGGCAGAGGGTGGTGGTAAACGGCAGTCACTTGGAGTATGAGAGAATGTTCAGTGGAGTACCACAGGGAATTGGTTGAAGGACAGGAGATAGAGGGTGGTTGTAAATGGCAGTCACCAAGAGGATAGCGGAGTAATCAGTGGAAAACCACAGGGATTGGTATTGGGTCCTGTCCTCTTTGATGTCTTCATAAGTGACAATGCCAAGGAACTAGAAGGGGAGATGTGTCTCTTTGCAGGTGACACAAAAATCTGCAACAGGATGACCACCCACAAGGTAGTGGGTAGAATACAAAGGGATCTGGTGAAACCAGAGGAGTGGTCTAGGGAGTGACAGCTGAGTTTCAGTGCATATACGTGCAAAGTCATGTACCTGGGGTGGGAAAACCCCAAGGGCTGTGTACAAGATGGGGGATGTACTTATAGTTACCAAGCAAGTGAGGGACTTTGGGGTAATCATATATGATGACCTCAAGGTAACAGTTCAGTGGTACAAGGCAGTAGGCAACACTAGCTAAATGCTGGTGTGCATAAGGAGGGGAATTTCTAGCAGGAAAAGGGAGGTGGTGTTGTCTCTCTATCTCTCACTTGTTAGACCCCCACCTGAAGAAAAGTGTCCAGTCATGGAGGCTGCACCCCTGCAAGGACATAACAGGGTGAAAGTGGTCCAGAAGAGTGCTACCAATATAGTGTGGGGAGTTACATGAGAAATCATATTAGGAGAGGCTGTGAGAGGTGAACATGTACTCCCTGGAGGAGATGAGAGTGAAAGAGGACATGATTGAAACATATAAGTAACTCTCAAGGGTGTACAAGGTGCAAAGGGGAGTTTCTTTCAGAGGAGGAGGCATACCAGAACACAGGGGCATGCTATCAAGCTTTAGGGGGATTTAAGAGGGATGTGAGGAAATACTTCTTCACAGAAAGAGTAGTGGATGCCAGGAACAGCCTGCCAGAAGAGGAGGTAGGGGCGAAGACAGTAGGGAGCTTCAAATATGTGTTGGATAGGCACATACTGTAGGTATGATATGTAGAGGTAAGAGTGGAGGAAGGGAGGGACACCTGTGATCAAACTGGGTCCAGAGTGTAGTAATAGGTAGGGAAAATAGGGCAGACTAGATGGGCCTACCGGTACTTTTCTGCCAACACATTCTATGTTTCTATACATATACTGGGCCCAGCTAATGAAACAGTTGCTATTTGTCAGCTGTGTCAAGCTTGAGGAAGCAGGAAAAAAAGGGGAAGCCACCAAAGAACCAGTGAGCAACACACACCTAAAGTCCAGGCATCTAGTATGCTGGACTGGACACCAGAAGGAAGCAGGTGCATAGGGTCCCTCTCCCTCACAATCATCATTATCCAAGGTATTTAGAAGTTGCAAGGAAATAGCCCAGATGGATTGAGGGGTAAGGGAGGGGGAGACTACAGAGAGGAGGAATCTGTGGAACTGCCTTGTAGTGTGCACAGCAACAGTGGTGGGTTGGGTAGTACTACCCAGAGGCACCAAACCATAATAATGCCATTGCAGGGTCACTGCTTTGATTTCAGCAGCACATGTGAATCTCTATTAGTCAAATACTATCCCAACAACAATGCCACCATGAGTCCTGTTGTTTGGTAGCCCAACACCAAGAAAGATACAGCCTACATCGCTAAGCATATGTGAGCATCAGTCCAAATACCCACCCAATCATTCTATTGCATATGAATTAACTGCAGTAAAAGCTAATATGCTGGCAACTGATCCATTGCCTTTCTCTTTTGTAGAGAATGTGTGATTTAGAAGGTCGATGGCCCATATCTGTCACAAATGGTAGATTACTTCAAGAACATGTTTCTCTACATGTGCCATTTCAGAACTGTATGGGATGGCACACACATGGTAATCCATGCCCTGCAGCATTCAGCATCACCATACATACATCTGAGTATGGATATGTGAACGACTGGCCAAACAGCTGGTAGGTCCTATCTGTGCATTACAACACACTGGGCACTGGGACACAAGTATTTGACTTGGGGCAGGGGAGAAATTGTTCTAAGCCCAGTTGTAATAGTAGCAACACTCAGGGTATTTGACAACATACCACACTGGCAATGACGAGTATAACTGGATTACACATGGGTTAGGAAATGCTAGAATTGCTCCTGACCAAGACTGATGAGTGGCTGCACACCCATGCACTGAAAGTGGGTTTCATTGCAAGTGATAATGGCTCCAATGTAGTGAAATGCATAAGTGATGGGGGATTTCTCATAGTGCTATGCCTGGCGTATTGTCTTAACCTCACAGTGCAGGAGTTTCTAAAATATCCTAATATCAAGTCCATGTTGACTGTGACCTGATGCATCTGTGCTCACTTTTCCCATTCCAGAAAGACCTGTGATGGCATCTGCAGATACAGAACAAACTACCTCAGTGCAGTATGAAGCTGGAAGCCATCACCAGATGAAACGTGACACTAGACATGATCGAGCTCTTTTACATGCGGTACTGTACAAAGCCATCTCCAAATATCTGCTGTTACATGCAAGCTGTGACAGCTCTGGAGTATCCATGTCTGACAACAGACCAGTGGAGACTGATGAATGGCCTGATCATGATTCTCAGCTCATTTGAACATGCAACACAAGCAGTGAGTGGGGACACTGCCTGTATAAGTTAGGCCACCCCACTTGTACATGTGCTGAGGCAGACATTGTTGAATGTACAGCAGGTGCTGGAGGCAGGAGGTGATACTGGAAGTTGTGCCTAAATGGAACACATGCTCCATGTTTTGGACTGCAATAGCCATATTCCAGGCATTCTGCAGTCTGTAGATTTTGTAATTGCCACCATGCTGAATGCATATTATAAACGTTGCCTTGAATCAATAGTTGAAAGTGGGCATGGTAAAATGCAAAATCTGACCGATCTACTAATAAGATGGGTACATGTGGCATGGATGCTAAAGTCACAGTTATCTAAGGCATAACCAGAGACTCATCAGAGGCTGGTTGTTGCTACCCACTTGCATGGAAAGCCATCTAAGAAAACATGCAAGGTAAAAAGAGAATATCTCAATAAATCCACTTTGGGATAATTTGCACCAGGTGGGACTTGAAGACACAAAGGAGAAGGAGGAGATTGATGAAGCAGCAAGACTGCAGGCAGCGCAACACACATGGTGAATGCATATTTGATGGACACCAGGCACTTCACCTTCACCAAAGAGCCCTTGCTATACTGGAGTAGCAAGCTCACTGATTGGCCAGCATTGACTTCAGTAGCAATCAAATACCTGAGCTATCCACCCTCTAGTATCAGTCAGCAGCGGATGCAGGGGAGGCGGTTGGTGCGACTGCATCCCCCATAAGACTCCCCCTGCCCCTGAAGTTACAGCAGTGTGTCAGAGTGTGTGTGGTTACTCTGTCTGATCTGTGGTGTTGCCGCATGCCCACACCTTGGCAGAATCTGTTTCACTAGGCAATGGGTTATTTCCGGGGGGGGGGGGGGGGACTAAGTGATCCCACTAAGCCCAATCACAGCAATCTCTGCGGCCGAGAGCTCATAAATCAGCTTGTGATTGGTTTAGAGAGCCAGCCAACTGCTCAGCCAATCACAGGCAATAACTGTGTTGTAAACTACGCATATTGCGTTGGCGCCATGCTTCGAATCGGCGGGAGAAATATGGTCGCGAGATAGAAACTCCTAAGCACTGCGGCCGTAGTAGCAACGCCTACTCTACTCTGATTACGCATTAGGGATAATTTGGGATTACGTCTTTCGGACGAGATGTTAAACCGAGGTCCCATCTGCCTGGATTGGTGGTAGTTCAGGTGGATGTTAAAGATCCCATGGCACTTCTCGAAAAGAGTAGGGGAATTTCCCCGGTGTCCTGGCCAAATTTCCCTCATTCACTAAAAAAAAAAAAAACCCACCACCAACAGCTTAATATGGTTCAAGGTCAGGCAATCATCTGTATCCCCCTCCCCCGGGTCGTGCCTGAAAATAGGCAGGATTTGTCTAGTGCACTTACCCGGTCAACAAAAACTAAATAAATAAATAAATTTGCCTGGTGTGTGACTGCGTGTGGTCCTTTTGTAAAATTACTGGTCTTGGTCTCCCATCCCGACTCCACCATCGCTGTTGAGGTGAATTGAATTGTCGTGAGTTGTGTGGCGATTGGCAGGCGGTTGCTCCCTCCTCCTCCTTGTGAGCAAGTCAACTCAGCAAGATTTCAGTCAGTCTCCTGAGTCCCTGGCCTTCACACCATTTGGCACTGGCATTGGCCGCCCGCAGCAGGCATCAGACATCAGCAGCCTTCAAAAGAAGTGAAGAACTTCAAGGTTTTCCAGACCAGAGAGGTAATGTAAACTGTGTTGCTTGTTGACAGACTTACTTGAGCAAATGCAATTGCATTTGTTGTATTATAATAATTACCAAGGAACATTGAGACGGACGGTAGACAGAGCTGCTTCTCTTGGTTGGTGGATCTGAGTGAAAGAAGGGTGGGTTTTCAGCCAGGGGTCAGCAGCAGAATTGGGCAGGGCAGGACAGGGTCAGGTTGTGTGGCAGTGTGGGTGACTTTAGATTGGTATTGCAGCTGAGCCACCCACATCCATTCCAAAATCATTATCCCTCCTCCTTGACCTTGAGACCTTGACTGGCATATTAGCAAGATAGACTAAATATTAGCCACATTAAAGGGGCCGGGGTGATGATTGTTTAACCAGGACAACCCAGAACTACCAGCAGCAGAACATTTTTGCTCAGTTATGATTTCTGATAACTGTTTTTAAATAATAGCCTCAGGCCTCCCTATGGCTCATTCTGGGGATCCATGCTACACACAGAGTGCATCCAAGACTAAAGAAACAAGTTACAGTTTTGCTTGGATAGATAGAGTGTATGACTCTCTTGGTACCAGTCCTGTTTTGTTTTTTTTTGGGGGGGGGTCACAAGAGGGATCTGTCATAGTGCTAACAGGAAGGATGCACTAGTAAATAAGATGCATGAGCAGAGAAAGCTGAAGGGTGTGGTTAGGATGAAGGCTGCCACTCACCTGGTCAGGTAGGTCTTTCAGAATTTTCTCGTAGGTGGAAATATAATATTGATACATTTTCCTCTGCGATGAAGATTTTAGTAGAATGCAAAGTCCACATAATTAAATTAATTAGAATCTTGCTAGAGTTATAGTTCTGATGTCTGCTGAGCTCAGGGACCAGAATGTTTTTATTTTAATTTTGTTGCTGTTATTTTCAGGATACTCGCCTAGCCATCTGACGTCCTCCCCCCACCGTGATGATCAGGTGTTAGAGCCCAATCCCCTTCAGCCCCCATGACTTACCCCTCATGGCGGGTTGGGGGGGGAGATCCTCAGCCCACCAGTCCGGATCCAGTTCAGGGGAGGTGCCATCCAGGTGGTGCTGTAAGGGGGATCATCATCATTTGAGGCAAGGACTCCACTTTTTCTATTTTCTCCCCTGCGAAGAGGAGCATGCAAGGATGTCAGCAGAGGGAGCACACACACGAGTCTGCATGCACTCCTCCAGACATCAGCCTGATCTCTGCCCCTCTTTTGCAGCATCGGTGCACTACCCCCAGCCAACACTAGGGGCTGGTCAAGTGCCGACCACTGGCATCCCCTCTCGAAGAAGAAAGACAGCAGTCCCTTGGATGTTCAATCCTTCTCCAACCCTGCCAACCCCCAGCAGCCTGTGCTTGTTCCTGAACATGGGTCGCTGGCGTAGCGTGAGCCACGCCTCAGCCCTCAGCACCACCGGGCCGGCGTAATTTTGATTTTTGCTGCCACTTCAAGTTGGGTCCACAAGGATTTTATTTAAGTTGATTTTATTTTTTAAGACTGTATTACTTTACTGTATCAGTTATTTTTCTTTATGTGGCATTCAGAGTTTAACCAAGGTGTAGTACTTGGCTTTTCCTCAGACACATTTCTACTCTGAAAGGGGGCAAATGACCATACAATGTTTTCAATACTTTAAAGAGCTGACCTGTTTGTAGAAGTTCAAAAAAATAAAACATAGAAATATAGACTTTGATTGCAGATAAGGACCATTTGGCCGTCCTAGTCTGCCCATTTCCTACCTGTTGGATAAGCTGCATAGTCCAGTTACCTAACAACCTACTTCCTCCTACCCTTCACTATAATTGACTTATGTCTGTCCCATGCATTCTTGAATTCCCGCAGTTTTTTACACCACAACCTCCTCAGGAAGGCGGTTCCAATGTGTTCACCACCCTCTCTGTGAAACAATACTTCTTCACGTTGTCCCTGAGCCGTCCCTCCTCTATCTTTAAATTGTGCCTCCTTGTTCTTGTACATCGCTTTTTCTCAAATATGCTCCCATCTTGGACTTTGTTGATTCCCTTGAGGTACTTGAGAGTTTCTGTCATTTCCCCCATCTCCCTCCTTTCTTCAAGGGTATGCATATTAAGCATTTTCAGTCTCTCTTCATATGGCTTCTGTTGCAGACCCTGCACCATTTTAGTTGCCCTCCTCTGGACTGCCTCCATCTTGTCTGCCCCTGTGCAGATGAGGTCTCCAGAACTGTACGCATTACTCTAGATAGGGTCGCACCAACTGTCTGTACAGAGGGATAACAACTTCATGTTTTCTACTGGTGATGCCTCTCCATATACACCCCAGTATCCCCCCAGCTCTCCTTACTTCCTTCTCACATTGCTTACTTACCTTAAGGTAATCTTATATGACTACCCCCAGGTCCCTTTCCATTTGTGTTGTTGTTAGTAACCCCCCCCCCCCCTTCATTGTGTACTCTTCCCCTGTGTTTTTGTTTCCCAGGTGTATTACTTTGGCATGATATCCAGGCATCCCCTTCCAACAAGGCCACTAGTTCAGGAAACTTGTTACCCACATTATGGGCATTGGTACTCATTGCTCTCTATTTTTTGATGGCTTTACCTCTTGTAGCCCCATCCTTGCCATCACTGCCCTAAACTAAATAACTCAAATACTTGAGTTTGAGAAGAATTCTCCATTACCGTTTTTTTGAAATGTTCTGTCTTATTTTATCCCTTTTTTCTGTTTAGGATCATCATAATATTCATATGGGTGATGGATTTAATTTAATGATTTGTGGTAGACATCCAGTCCAGGGTGTCCCTCCCTGTCCCTGTAAGGATTAAAAGGCAGTTGAGAGTAGTCTGCTTCCAGGCAGCCTAATCACAGTGCCAAACATACACTGGAACAAGAGCTTGTTCAACAGATATAAAAAATATTCAGTATTCGTTTGTTTTCTACATATAGTATACAGTACATCAGAAATAACAGTACTGACTATCCACAGCATTTTGCTATATCTGGTGAGTGAGTCCTTGTTTCAATATCTGTTCAGGCTAACAACTATAAGTTAACTGGGTTGTGAACGGAACATTGATTTCCACAGAGAAATGACAACTCCTGACCGTATGACTTTAAAATTTGACAAAGTACTGGAGAACTGTGGATCCATCCATGCTTTAGATAATGAATTACTGAACCTGATGATATAGTTACAGAATAATAAGGGAACACTGTTGTTTAGTAGAGGCTCTTCCATGTAGAACTACCTAAGAAGGTTTTACAGTGCTATTACTAATTGATTATGGAGCAATTCTGTCAGGAGGATTACATAGTTCTTACAAAGGGCCATCACAATTCATGGTTTAAAATAAAAGGCATGCGAGTTTATATCAGGTCTGTTGCTCATTGGATAGCTTTCTGCATCCAGTTCTGCTACAATAAAGCTGGCAAGCAATGAGAGGAATATTATTCATTCTGCATCTGCAGAAGGGGCAAATAATCAACACAGCATTCTGTAAATGAATCTGTTGACGATGACAGAATATGACAATGCAATGATTACTGAACTGATTACTGATTACTGAATAAAGAATAGGCCTTGCCATCTGACAAAATTAATACAATTTTTTACATCTTCTCCAACTATTATATTTTACTTGTGAGATGGCCTGGCCTATTCAGTAATCAATTTGTCATTTTTATCTATTTATTTAAGTCTTTGGTAACTGGGTAGGGCCCTCTAGGAACAAATGCCTGTTTTGAGGGGTGACCTGGGAGCACTGGGGGGGTTAAGTGACTTGCTCAGAGACAGTCACATAGTATGTAACTGGAAGTTGTGGGAATCGAACTCAGGTCTGCTGGACATACCAAGCTCAGTCACAGCTTGTTCCTCTAACCTCTAGGCTATACTGCCAGCCCCTAGTCCATTAATTCACGTAATTGGATGGAAATACAGGCAATTTCTTTCTTTGTTGCTTTGCATTGTCTTATTCTATGTCAGATCTTTTTTTTCAGAATGCTAATTAGTCTTTTCTGATCATTTAAACTCCTTCTCCTGTGTGACAGTGAATGTCCAGTAACTAGTGGGCCGCCTTGGTGAACATTTGTGTTTGCTTCCCTTTCCCCCTCCTCCCCCTTGGTTCTATGTCATAACAAGGGCGACTGCCAAATGGCGATCATCCTTATGGCGAGTGCACATCTCCAAAATTCAGTTTCCAAATCTTAGATTCTCAACCCAGGGGGTGCATGTTGGGGGACTGGATTGCAGTTTGTATGTTGTATGTTGGTCAACAGTTGGTTGGGTTGGGTCCAGGGAGGGGAGTGGGGGAATGTGCTTAAAGCAAATTTGAGACTTATCAGAGAGTAGCCACCACTCGCACATAGTGGTAGGCAGCTGCCCTCATCTGCAGTTATTCTAGCCTGGTTTTACTAAAGAAAAGCATCAGGTGCCTTAATAATATGCCTAATAACTTTGCTTTAAACAGTGAAAGCCCTTTATATTCCAAGTGTCTGGATTCAGCTGCAACGCCCCTGCACTCAAGCATGTAATGACTTGTGGCCAGGTAGCGCACGGGGATGCCCCCCAATGAAATGAATGGGGCCTGATTTTTCATTTGTTTGTAAGCAAAAAAATGGTCACATGGTGATTAATGAAGGACACAACTTGACAAACAAGACCCATGTCAGTGGAACAGTGTCATTCATTAATTGCCATGTGACCATTTCAATGGGGCACACCCCCGTGCTCTCCCTGGCCCTGGCTCTCCTGAACACTTGGAATATAGAGGGCTTCAACTGTATAAAGTAACGAAGCATATTATTAAAGTTCCAGATGCTTTTATTTAGTAAAACCAGGCTAGAATAACTGCTGATTAGGACAGCTACCACTATGTGTGAGTGGCTGCCTTACATTGGAAATTTCCTTTAACATTATCTGAGATCAGCAGATCTCTTGTTTGGGAAATGGAAGGGGCTTGAAATGCACATTTCAATAACTTCTGTAAATGGACTGATATTTAGCTGGCTGACTATTGGGGGGGTGGTGGCTATGCTTTGTATTTTTAAGTAATAAGGCATGACCAGGGGTTAGACTAACAGTCTGTTAATCACCCTCTAGAGGTGTAATATGGCACGAGGTACAGCTGAGTGCCATATTGTCCCTAGCCTAGGGATGATTACTTGATTGTTAATCTATCTCCTGGGAGTGCCTTATTGTTATTATAAAACATTATTACAAAAGGAAAATGTTAAAAGTATACATTTCAAATGTTTCCTCATTTAGAGGGAGATTTTTAATAAAATAGTTATTCCACCAACAGTCTAAGAATGATAGTTCAAAATCAGAATGCACCATTCCAGTCATTCAGCAGTGCGAGATGATGGAATGTTAAGAGGAAGAATCCAGGTGCCATTGTGATCATGCTGAGCATGACACAACATTGATAATGTAAGAAACATAGAAACATAGAAGTTGACAGCAGATAAGGACCGCAAGGCCCATCCAGTCTGCACATTTCTTTTTTTACCTTATAAATGTGCCATTGGCCTTTGCTCTGTCAGTGGCCTATCTATTCATACTCATCTGTATTGCTCCCTTATGCTTATCCCATGCCTGTTTGAAGCCCTGCACTGTATTCATAGCCACCACTTCCTTAGGTAGGCCGTTCCATGCATTCACCACCCTTTCTGCGAAAAAGAATTTCCTCACATTCCCCCTTAATTGGCTTCCCTCTAATCTCATGCTGTGTCCTCTTGTCCTGCTATTTTTCTTGTATTTAAACATGTTAGACTCTTTCACCTTGTTAATGTCCTTAAGGTGTTTGAATGTCTCGATCATATCACCTCTCTCCCTCCTTTGCTCAAGGGTATACATGCTGTTGAAACGGTTCAGGCTGTTGGTTGGTTCAGGCTGTTGGATTCCTAATAGCCAATCAGACTGAAGCATTTCTAAGACCATTTTTATAATATGTGCTGGTTGGGGTGGGTGCTGTGTGCTGGTGTGATGTGACCTGCATTGGTATTGCTTCGGTGGTCTTAAAGATTGAATACTCATGCCACTCTGTCACTTTTCCTCACGTCTCCACTACCACAGCTATCAGATCTTTCTTTCTTGCCATCTCTTGGTGCTCGTCCTTTTGGCTATAAAGCCAGCAAGCAAGTGTTACTGTGCGAAGTCCTGGCCACCAGGGAATATAGTAGGTTGTGCTGTGCACAAACATCCTGAAAGAGTTATCTGAGATCAACAGATGATCTACTGGTCTGGTCCGCTGCTGCCAAATCACCAACCTCCTTCCCTGAACATTAAGAGCCAAAACATGCTGAGACTAACGTTGAAGGGTTGAGGCTTTCCGTACTGGGGATCATCATCACTCACTGAGGTACTGCACTTTAAAGAAAAAAAATGATAGCATTCCTACATTTGTTTGTGTGTGTGTGTGTGTACAAATGTGATATGGAATGGCTGGCTTTACTTGTGTGTATGTACCATTCATAGCCATGTTGCCAGTGGGTGTGCAGCTGGCCTGGGCATCACCTTGTCTATTGGGGGCTGGGCCCTACAGTCACTGTGCCCCCACTGCCCCCTAACATGTTGCTGATCGGTTCTCTGGCATGCTGGACCTGCTGGTGGTGGTGACCTTTTTACTGATCAGTTAGTATCGGAAGGTCTGTTAGACACAGTGGAGTGTGGAGACCAATGGGGATGAGTGTGAGAGAGTGGAAAACACAATTGATCACTTTGCAAGGCAGCCTGGAGGTCGACGACTGTTACTTGCATAAAGCTCCTGTTGATGTACAAACATCTACTATTAAATGTGTGGAAATGTGATAGGGAAAAAAAAGATGATCTCTTGCCTTTAATGTTAGTCTGATATTTTGAAACGAATTACATGTTTCCTCCACAAGGTTGTATATATTTTGCACAGTTTGCCTATTGTGTGCATATTAAGGAGTGGTGACGAGTGTGCCCAAGCTCAAACGGTTTGAATTTATTTATTTATTTTGAAAGTCGGATTTACAACCTTTGAGTCAGGGACTCATTTACAAAGGCACCTCATCGCAGGGAGGGTAGACATGGTTACAGTGTGAGATACAACAGTGGTAACATACAGATGCAATACAGATAAAAAGAACATAACAGTGGTTTACGGGATAAAGTTACATGCAGTAAATAGCATGAATGAAAATGTATCATGCATTTCACAAGATCCCTGTTTGTTACTGCTACATATTCCATTTGTACAATAGGGATCCTTTACAATAGTGCAGGGAGTTTTGTTTCAGATCGTTTATTTAACTTATTATGTAAACGCTCATGGAAAGTTTATTTTTACCACTGTATCTCCACTTAGCATCTTGGTTGCAGAGTGATTGCTATGCTATGTATACTCCAATTTTACATTAAACACCTTTCAAACTTTATATTAAAGAATATAATGAAGTTTTCAGAAATGTTTTATGATTCTGTGAAATAGTAGGCACTTGTGTTATGATGCACTCTGTTGTGTTACTAAAATTTAAATACAAAAGTTTGGTTTATTCATCATTTTTTTGTTTTGGCTTGTTATAGGGGGATGTAAAACATGATTAAAGCTTGAATATCCTGGTATTTTGACTGAACAATCTAAAAGATATCTATAATTGAAACAAGACTCATTCTGTAAATATTTTTTGCTGAATAACTCCTGCTTGAACTAGAGTACCATGGTAAATTTGCATTGAGTTATTCACATTTGATTTGAATATGGTTAGTACTGCTACTGAGGCTGAACATTTGAAATGAGTTCAGCATGAATTTGCATATCAAGCTCTGCCCCAATACACTCATATGGTGCCCCTCATTTGCATATCAAACTCCGCCCAAGACCCGCCTACTGCACCCCCCCATTCCAAAATCCTAGATCCGCTACTGGTGTCAGTATAGAACATGTATTCCGTTCAGCAGGGGCCATTGTGCAGGGCAGGCACACAAATCTGTCATCTAAAAGTGTTGACATGCTAATATTAAAATTAATGTGGGCACATTCCATGCAACACAATCATGACAGTGTTTCTACCACATGAAGGTGGCAGTACTCGTGAAGATGAACCTGAAGAGCATGAGGTTAGAGGCATTGGCAAATAGTTTTCTACAGAGGTGGATGAAATACAGATGGATAAATAGTTTCCATTTCAGAACAAATCTAGTCTGGAAAACCATGAGGGCTGCTTCCTTGATAAGAATGAAGCATAAAAATATATGTATTCTGTCCCTCCTTTCCTGCTCATCAGTTGAAGCCTTTTCTTTATGATTCACATGTAATTTTTTGTCTGTGTCAGTTTACTTTTCTCCATATTGTGCTGCTGTTCCCTGTGCCCATCTGATTACCTGCCTCCACCCTCTCCAATGTGATGACAATAAACTTAAAAATCACTGAACACTGCATAACTAAATGCAAACAATAACATGCACCAACGCCTCCACCGCATGCAATCCAGTGACAAACCTTCACTCTTAATCCAGCATGAATGCCATTGCCAGACAGGCAGGCCATGCGTCCTTTGGCAAGCAAGACACTATCTCCTCCTCCTCCTCCTCCTCTGTCCCGCTTGGGCCCTGCACATCTACAAGCAACAAGGACCACCGTCTTCACCACATGCATCCAGCAACAAACCCGGACTTTTAATCTAGTGTAAATGTTACTGCCAGGCAGATCATCCTTCCTGCAGTCCTCCAGCAAGCAAGATACCACCTCCTCCTCCTCCTCCACCTCTGAGCTGCTTAGGTCCTCCACTTCTGCAAACAACATGGGCCACTGACTCCACCGTATGCATTGAGAGACAAACCAGAATCTTAATGCAGTGTAAATGCCATTGCTTGGCAGACCTCCAGCTAGCCAGCCAGTCCTCAACCCACCCCTCCAGCCAGTCAGCCCATCAGGACAGCAAGACCTCAACTCCAGAAAGACTTACCTTTGTCTGCTGTGATGGTAAGTGGCTTTCACTGTTGTTCGCATGGGTTCCACCTTCATTCTTGCAAGATATTAAACTGTGTTTCATTCATTCCTTTAATCTCACTCTTACACAAGTTTGACCATTCACAAGGACAGCTGTCCAGACAGCCTTCAAGGCACAAACTTAAGCTGCCTCTTCTTCACCCCCTCTCTCTGTGGCACTATCATGCCAGTACACAGCCTTGCCATAACTAATATGACTATAAGTATTATTACATGATATTTTTTTTAGGTTTTCCTTTCACTGGTACACAGTGACACATTGACCAAGTGAGTAAAAACAATTTCTCTCTATTCTTCACAGGTGATAGGTATAGTAAGACTTTTAGTGGGCAATGGATTTACTGTGTGGCTACCACAGTAGCCAAGTGAGTAAAAACAATTTCTCTCTTGTCTTTACAGAAAGCTGGGAGTGGACAAAAGATATACAGTGTAGTCACTGCAGTGGCTGCTTGAGTAGAGTCTAAATCATTTTCTCTTGCATTCACAGGTCTACTGTCCTGCTACCTTCTCCTTCAGCAAGCAAGACTTCTCCTCCTCTGCCTCCTCTGTCTCCTCTGTCTAGTGTACCTTCTTGCCATTTCAAGACATGGCTATCACTAATATTACAGTAAATATCATTTCCAAAAGATATTTTACTTTTTTATTTTTCCATTAGTTTCACAGGTGCAACATGATAGAGAGTATACTACAGTGTAAATAATTTCTCTCTTGTGGTAACATAACTTTTCTCAATCTGCCATGAATGCCTCCTCCTCCAGCAAGCAAGCCACCATCATCTTCTCTGCCTGATCGTGGATTTGGTCAACACTGCAGCAGACATGTCAACATCCTCTCATTCTCCCTTCTTCTCAGGAATGGTGCAAGTGGCCCTTCTATGTCACAGCCCTTCGGTGCAAATGACCATAGCGCTAAAGATATCGAGGAGCCTGCCTGGAGATGGCCCAAAGTTGGCCAGGTGGCCTCCCACTCGGCTCCCCTTACATTCCATCTGATTTCTACCTCTCTGCAAACCTGGACACTGCTCGACTACCCTGCTGCAAGGTGACTGTACATCCAGTTATGGTGTGCTACTCTTAGGCTCCCTCTGCTTACTCCCTCCTGTCACAGTTCCCAAGACTAGGTGAACTCCAGATTGCCATTTGTCTCTCTCTGCTCATTACTGGCAGTTTACAGCTGCGGCTCTATTACCAGTTTTACAGAACTGTTGTCTGCTGCTTGTTGAACCTTGCCCTCGCTGCTCAACTGCTGCTTGTAATGTGCTGTTTTATCTTGTAGCCTACTGCTTCACCTGTGTTGCTACCTATTTGCTTTGCAGTTTATGTTCATCACCTCAGTTTATTCGCACCATATGGTATTCCATTTTATTATTGCTGCATTGCTGTTTACTAGCCTGTTCTGGTGTTCTGTCAGTGGTGTTCTGATTACCATTGTGACTTGTTCAATCACAGTAGTCTCTGCACAGCCAGTTACCTTCCTCTCCCTTTAGCTATAATATTCCTAGACCTTTTCTGCTTGCTTCATTCCCCCCTCCTTCTTCCATCTCTTCTCCCTCTCCCTCCACCATTCAACTTCTTTTGCTCGTCCTTTCCACCCACCCCACACTCTGCCTTCCTTTTTCTCTTCCTCCCTTCCTATTCACTCTGATGTCCTGCTTTCCCCCATCCTTAACCTGGAGTTCCTCCATGGTGTTCTCCTTCCCCCTTGCCACCACTGCTCACCTTGCTCTCCTTCCCACTCCAAGGGTACCAAGGATAAGAAGCCCCACCTCCTCGTCCTCCCCTCCCCCTGTCTGGTAACATGGAGCCCAGTCCTGGACCCCCTCCCTTCCATCCTCCACCACCTCTAAGGGACTCAGAGCCTTCCATCTAAATGCTAGGAGCCTGCTACTGAAATTTGACTTCCTCTCTGTTTGGCTACAATTACACTCCTTTAATGTCCTATGTATCACTAAGTCATGGCTCTCTGCCAGAATTCCCAACCACAGTCCGTCACTTCCTGATTACCATCTTTTCAGACAGAACTGGGGTAAATGTGGTTGAGGGGTGGCCATTTACATTCTCCAGAGTCTGACATGCACTGTGGCCAGCAGGAGGCTATTCCCTCCTCCCTCGAATATGTTTTAGTCACGCTTTTCTTTCCTTTCTCAATACCCATTTTCGTTGGAGTTCTTTACACCTCTAAGATTTCTCACTCTTCCCTGGTAGACTCTGTTTCCACTACTGCTTCTTTTTCCTCCACAGGTGAACTCATCCTCCTCGGGGACTTCAATATCAATTGGATTTGTCCATCTTCCAGACCTACCATTCACAAGACTGAGCCACTTAATTTGACACACGTTATTTCAGAACTCACCTGGCTTAATCCCCACTCTGCTAACCATTCCCTATTGGACTGTGTTCAAACCTCCCACCACATTGTGGCTGCTGGTATTTTGCCACATGCCTTTAGCGACCATGGTATGACCTTCTGCATCAGAAAAATCTGATGGCCCACCCCTTGCTACCTAAATATACATGGGCTAGGTCTCTCAGGTTACTAAATATCAACATTCTACTGAGTGACCTTACTGCTTTTGACTGGTCTGACATTCTCATTGCCTCAGATATCAATGTTGCTCTTGCTTTTTCATTTCAAACTTTCCACTGTCTGGGACAGGCATTGGTCCCTTCGGAAACTCAAAGCAAAAACATCCCATCATTCCTGGATTGCCTCTGAAATTGTAGACTTGTATAAGTCCTGGGACCATGCTTGGGCCTGTTACTAATTATCCTGCTCCTCCTCTAGCCACATCTTCTACAGAGCTCTGAGGAACAATTGCACTAAGGCTGTCCAGTCAGCTAAATCACAATATTTTAAAGCCAATCTCCAGTCAAACCTAAATTGCCCATATAAACTTTGGAAGGTTATACACTCCCTTTCTGACCCCCCTCCCAGTTTTGTGGAAAACGGTTCACCTGTGCTGACCATGCCTCTGGTGCAGCCCTCTTTAACAAGTTCTTCACAACCTGTGTACGTCCGTCCTCCTCTAATACTAAGCCCCCTCCTCTACTACTCCCCTCCCCATACCCCTCCAGGTTACCACTTCCCCCCGTCACCATCCAGGAAACCCTCTTTGCCCTTTCCTCCCCCAACCCATCAAAGTCCAGCCCTGATAGTCTCAACCCCAAGTTACTACACCTCTCAGATCCTGCTATTGTAGCTCTCTTACTCACTGGCTTAACCTTTCTTTCACTCTCAGCACTGTTCCCCAGTCTTGGAAGATGGCCCAAGTTATTCCTCTTCACAAAGGGGGAGACCCATCATCTCCTGGTAAATATCATCCCATCTCCCTTCTCCCTTCCCTCTCTAACCTGCAAGAGAAACTGGTCCACAGCAGACTCATTGATTTCTTCTCATCTGCTAATTTCCTGTCATCTTTTCCATCCGGCCTCCGGAAGCACCATTCCACACTCTCTTCCCTGCTGCTTGCCACTGAAGTCATCTTCTACGAGATGGACAGGGGGCTCATTACCACAGCAATTTTTGCCAATCTGGGCAAAACCTTTGACTCTGTGTCCCACCCACTTCTCCTGGACAAGCTGCGAAATGCTGGCCTCTCTGCCCCCGTCGTTGCTTGGTTACCTAACAGGCTGGTGGTTCCCTGTTACCTCCCCTTTCTATCCAATCTGGGGTTCCACAGGGCTCCGTCCTTGGACCCCTCCTTTTTTCATTCTTCCTCAATGACCTTCCCTCCACCTGTGTCTGCACATATACACATGTACGCAGATAACACAGTAATCTTCACCTCAAGTCCTCCTTCTGCAGCTGTTATTTACCAGGAAACATAAAAAAACAGAATTTGTTGGCAGAAAAGGACTGCTTGGCTCACCCAGTCTGCCTTGATGGTTCCTGCCATGTCTGTCTCCACAGAGTCTAACTGGTCTCCAGTGACCCTCCTTCTTCCCTGCCTATTTACTAATATTCCCCAATGTCTCTCCCACATATGCTTAAGCCTCCTATTGTTTTCACCTCCACCACATCTGCTGGCAGTGTGTACTAGGTGTCTATCATTCTTTTAGTAAAGTAGTACTTCCTCACATCCCTTTTAACCCTGTCCTCCAGCTTCATCCCATGTCCCCTGGTCCCAGTGCTCTTTCTCATTTTAAAAGACTCCCCTCCTGCATCCTGTTCACCCCTGTGTCCTCCTTCATTAGAAATATAGAAGCATATAATTTGTCAGCAGAAAATGACTGCTTGACCCACCCAGTCTGCCTAGATGGTCACTGCTTAGTCTGTCTCTGCAGACACTAACTGGTCTCTAGGGTCCTTTCCTCCTGTTTACTAATGTTCCCCTATATCTGTCCCATGCATGTCTGAAGCACCCTGTTGGTTCCACTTCCACACCTACAATTTTTTCATTGAAGTAATACTTCATCACATCCCACATAACTCCCCCACCACTAGGTTCTTTGCATGCCTTCAGGTCCAGTGCTCTTTCTAATCTGAAAGAGACATCCTCCTACACCCTGTTTATGCCAGTGAGGCACTTGAAGGTCTCTATCATGTCCCATTTTGCTCTCTTCTCTTCCAGGGTGTACATGTTGAGATCCCTCAGTCTCTCCTTGTGGGGCTTTGATGTAACCCCTGCATCATTTTAGTTATCCTACTCAGGATGGCCTCCACCCTGTGCATGTCCCATCTGTGGTGCAATCTCCAGAACTGGACACAATACTTCAGGTGGGGTCTCACCAGCGAGCAATCCAGTGGCAATATCACCTCTGTCCTCCTGCTGGAAAAATTCACTTTTAGTAACTTCACCTGGTAACTTCTCCTGTAACTTCTCCTTGAGTATACATTTGGGTGATGTTTTCTCAAACTGAGGCTATGGGTAAACAAGTGTCTCAAGGTCACATGGAAGAGCTTCTGCAGATCACATGGTACATTTCTACAAAGTGACTATGCTTCACTTTCGGTTTTACAGTGTGTGTTGCTTAGTGGAGGAGTCTGCATACTACTACTCTGAGACCGAGAAAGATCATATGAATCAGCATTATTTTTCACTTCCTCCTGGTCTCTGCCAAGAGGAATCCTTTCCTTTGGTCTTTTTGTCTGGGCCACTTGATGTATCATGGACCCAGTATCATTCTGTGTGAGACCGGGAGATTTTTGCCTTTGGTTTTTCTCCCGGTCCCTACCCCCTGAGGGCGCCGACACAGAGGGCTAATGTCCACATGGATGGCATATTTATGCACGTTGCCATCAAGCATCCACAGCACCCTCCCAACCCCCGACTCTCCATAAGGAGCCATTACACCTTACCACCCTTGCTTCCACCGGTGGCAACACATGTGGGCATTGCTGCCCTGTAACCTGCCCCCCCCGAAGGAGGAGAACATCCATTGGGATGCTCAATCCTACCTCCCCCGGCTGACTCCCAGTGACCCAAGCCTGTTTCTGAACCCAGGTCGCCAGCATAGCGCGAGGTGTGACATCCAATGCCTCAACCCTCAGAGCCACCAGGCTGGCTGAATCAAAATTTTTGAGCAGTTTAACTATTTTTGATTCTTTTGATTGTTTGACTTACTAGGAATACTTTAGTTTTTGTTTCTGCATTATTTTCTTTATATATCTGCAGTTATGGCTTCAGCTTGAGTGATCTCTATTCTCCCTTTTGCTTCCCTTTGTTTCTAACTTTTCCTTTCTCTTACTCTTTTGTCTATAGACTTTAGTTGCTGCAGTTTCTTATATTTTTTTTGTTTATTATTTAAAAAAAAATGAGTGGAGAAGAGAGTGCAGGGACAACTGGGAGGGGTTGTCACAGTCCTGAGGAGGGGATAGAGGGCAAAGGGAGTCGTGGAGGAACAAAACATTTATATTGGACAGCACCCGGTCCGGGTACAGGAGCAAGGGGCAGCAGGAGAGGTGAAGCAGCAGCCCCCCACAGCACCACAGCAGCCCCAGCTCTGCAGGATCAGTAGCCACCAGTACACCCTGCTTCACTGCTGCAGGCTCAACTCCCTGTGGCCCCTGTGGTACCACCACCACCACCATGGGCTGAATCCTCTGAAGAGCCACATGCAACATCATCCTCTTCCATCTCCTCATGGTCAAGGAAGCAACCAAAGTCCACCCTTGTGTGGTAGATTTTTACAACTGACTCCAATGATGACAGTATCGTGAAATACAACCTGTACGATCCCCTTATTTGGCGCAGTAAGAGGAGCAGCCATTTGTGCACTGGTAGGCAGCACATGAACTTGAAAATCAGGCACCTCCAGCAATTTGGGGAGAGAAAGAAGGTGGTGGCAAGGGGTAGTGGTGGTAGGGGTCCTTCTACACTGCTGGAGGAGCAGCACAGTATGAGACCACAACGATCACTTGGCCAGTTGCTGGAGGGGTTGCATATGGGTCTGGGTCAAGGACCAGCATCCAGACTCAGGGAAGAGACAGGAGACAGCTGCACCATCAGCACCAACATCAACGAGAGGTAAAATGGCACAACGCCATGCAGAGATGTGGGACCCTGTTACTGAGCTGTGTTGATGGAGGATACCCTGCAGAAGCTGCTGTCAAATCAAAATATCTTCTTGAGGGAATAGAAGAGCTCCCTCATGGCAGTTCAGGTACCCTTCTGCCTGTTCCACCTGACCCATAATAAATATCTTACAAATACTGCTTCCATCCTATCTTCTCCAGCTCTCCTCACTCTTCCTCCCACAGTTCCACCCTGTCCTCAGCTATAAGAATAAGATACTCCCTCCTGCCTCCTCTTAGTCTTCCTTCACCTCTCTTTGTTTATGAAAAAAAAATTTATAACAGTTTAAAAAAACTACAAACCATTTAAAACTATTTTCCCATATTTGTCTCTTACTGTTTGACTCAGTCCTTTCTCATTTTGATTTCTGTCTGATTGCTTTCCTTCTGTTAAACAAAAAATTATGTTTTAGAAACCATAGGTGATGATGGCAGAAAAAGACCAGTAGTCCATCCAGTCTGCCCATGGGTCTCTATATAACCCCATGACTTGGCATCAATCAATGTCTTACCTGTCCCCAACAGTTATCCTATTCCTTTCCCATCCTTGTCCCTGCAGTGAAGACTATCCCCTTCATTCTATTCTAAGCATGTCTGAAACCATCCACAGTTCCAGCTGCCACCACCTCAGCTGGCAGGCAGTTCCACGCTTCCGCCACCCATTCCATAATGTAATACTTTCTCACATCCCTCCTAAACCTCTCCTCTGCCAGTTTCCAGATGAACTTGTGCCCTCTTTTTGTCGAGCTGTTATTCCTTATAAATGGTTCAATGTTTGTGGAATAGCGATAATGAGAGATGGGGTATATAGTGCTTGTGTAACTTGTAGTACTTTTTGTGGCTTTAATCTATTCCCACCCTTGAGTGGTAGGTAGGTAGGTAGTAATTTGTCGGGAATAGAAGGCCCATGAGTAAGGGTGAGAAGAGGACATGAAAAGGAGGAGGAGGGAATGGTGGTGGATGAAAAACACTCCCTAAGCAAGGGAGGTGTGTTAGAGGAGAGCTTATGTAGAGGTTGTGGGAGGAGCTATTCCTCACATTGAACCTCAGGCAAGCCCTCCCATTTAATGTTTGTGGAATAGCAATAATGAGAGATGGGGTACATAATGCTTGTGTAACTTGTAGTATTTTTTGTGACTTTACTCTGTTTCCACCCTTGAGCAGTAGGTAGGTAGGTAGGTAGGTAATAATTTGTAGGGAATAGAAGACCCAAAAAGAAACCTCCCCCAACTCACTGAGAGTATGACCCCCTGGCACTCAGGAGAGGAAAAAACCCCAGGTGGAGGAAACCTCTGAAGACCCATGGCTGGAGGTCTGCCCATCCTTCTGGGTGTACTAAATGGAGAAGGATCTAGGTTCTAGTAACCATAGCTAATTTGAGGTTGGTGAGTTGCTTGGAGAGATGATAATCCATCTTCAATCCATGGATGATGCCTGATCACATGATGGTCCTGAGATTGAAGAGGAGGTCTGTTCTCAATGAGTGATTGAATCCTAAGTATAAAGTAAATCCAAGTGAAGGAAGTCCAAGTATCCAAGATGAGGAATTATACTTGTCCAAAGGAATTGTAATGGGGAGAGGGATCATGACTAGATCGATAAGGTAGTAAATTGGGAATGGTGAAATTGCAGTGATAGAAGAAGCCATTAGTAAATGATCCAACTTGTGAAAGGTTTGAATGTAAGGGTATGGTCTGGACATCAGGAATTCTGTTTTGAACAAGGAGTCGCTAAGGTATCATCCATAGAGTAGAACCTGTAGAAGAATCTTAGAGTGCCACGGAGATGATGGTTCATTCTTGATCCAAGAATGATACAGCTTGAATAATGATGCTGAAGATGAAAGGTACATCTTTCTGTAGGGATGGTAAAATCCTATATGTAAAGCAGATCCATTTAAAGAAGGACTATTGTAGACCATATTTCCAAAGTGGCAAAGGATGGATGTCCAAGGAATTGTATGGAGGTTATGAGGTGGGAGACCAAGATGAGATTGATATAAGACTAGACAGTACACTGTGGTAATTTTGATGATTAGTAAAGTTATGAGTGAGTGCTCCAATTCATATAAGATTTGATATTCGAGGCAGTCTGAAGGTAGAGAATCGATTAGTGAGCAAAAGTCACTAGGTAAGCATCCCAGAGTAAAATGAGTAGAGGAGCAGGAGTGTCTGATGAGAATAATGCCACCAGTGATTAGTAAAGCCCAGAAGATGATTAGTGGAGCCATCCAGATGGTAGCCTAATGTAGATGAGGAATGACTGGAAATGTGGTGTAAGGAACAGATGGCTTCCTTGGTCATGATGTTCATGACTTTCTGCTTAATCCTTTGCTGGTACACTGCCTGAAATACATGCAGATATTCCTGTGGCGTGATCATTTAGGAGATGCACTGTGGTGACATAGGTGGTTTAGTTTATGGGTAAACTTGATGCTGAAGTATGTGAGAAAAGCTTAGGGCAGATGAGAGGAAGAGTCTGTAGGCTGGATTGGTAGTGACATCAATTAATGGAGGATGACTTAGTGCTACAGCCGCTTGGGATGCAAGGCTGAGTTGATAAATTTGTCTTGGCTGGCACGGATTGCCATTAGAATTCAAGAGAGCCAGTTCTCAATGAAGGTCTTTACTGAAGAGAATAATAAAGGCACTTCAAGAAGAAGAGGTTGAATGGGCCGCTGGAAGAACGGTTAACCGGGCTGAAGTACTAGGTGAACAGGTGCGAATAATAATATAAGGAATAACGATGTCCTGAGTGAAATCGATGGTGTGCATGGCATGGAATCAGGAATCAGCTAGGCGATGAAGATCCCATGACAAATATTCTGGACAATATCTGTGCAATTCCTAAAACTAGCAATGACTGTTGGGAAATAAGAGTCGAGTAACTTAGTCATCAGAGTCATTGTTGAAATAAGAGGCGGCATAAGGTCAATTAACGATGTCCACAGTTGAATGGTTTATCTTGTGATTCCTGGTATCTGTAAAGCGATTCTGATTATGAAGTCTGAATAGAACAGAGGGATTTAGGTGCTTTCCATGAATGAGGATTACCAATGAGGTGAGGCATCCAAGGAGTCATGGTGATTGAATGGACAGGGATCAGAGGATATAGCCAATAGAGATGGAGGAGATCTTCCTATTGTCCAGGTGAATGGGATTCCATGAATGATTGCAAAG
Source organism: Neoceratodus forsteri (assembly GCA_016271365.2). Taxonomy (NCBI): domain Eukaryota; kingdom Metazoa; phylum Chordata; order Ceratodontiformes; family Ceratodontidae; genus Neoceratodus; species Neoceratodus forsteri. Next base: position 1,878,633,524 of record CM057456.1, read on the forward strand.
AACTGAATGGGCAGTGTGAGACTTCTATGATAACATAAGACTCTATGGGGCATAAAAGCCAAGGAATGTTTTTCTGGTGGAAGTACTACTCCAGAGTAATGAATGAGTAGGGGAAGGTACTGTTAGAAGGACAGGAGTAGAAGCAGGGGATGAATCGTATGGAAAAGCAGATGACTTGTTAGGAGTACTGGTCGGAAATAAGGTACAAGGCCCAAATGAGCCACCGCAAACAGTATGAAGCCCCGAGCCAGCAAGGCAAAGAGGAGAAGGCAGCCATTCATAAGAGAAGGAAGTACAGAGAGGATCCTGAGCAGTCATGCACAGGGAAGAGAAGACCCCAAAAAGAAGCAAAACAGGAGCAGAGCAGGGAGGTGGGGGGGGACAAACTGAAAGGGAACAAAAACAAAGAAATGAACAAGAAAGCACAGGACAAAGCAAGAAAGGGGAGAGAAGGAGGCAGGATGAACCAGGCAGCAGACAGGCCAAGCACAGCCACAGGAACCACACAGGAGCCTAGGAAAGAAAACACTCCCTAAGCAAGGGAGGTGTGTTAGAGGAGGGCTTATGTAGAGGATGTGGGAGAAGCTATTCCCCACATTGAACTTCGGGCAAGCCTTCCCATTCCCCAGAGTCCACCTTGTTTATTCCTTTTAGGAATTTGAATGTCTATCATATCCCCCCTCTTTCTTCTAGTCTGCAATGAATACATATTTAGTACCCTAAGTTGTTCCTCATAGGACTTCCCCTTCTGACCCTGAATCATCATTGTTACCCTGCGCTGTACTGCCTCCAGCTTATCCTTGTCCTTTATAAGGTGAGTGCTCCAAAACTGGACACAGTACTCCAGATGTGTTCTTATGAGGGATCTGTAGAGGGAGAGTATTACCTCCTCCTTTCTGCTGTTAATGCCCCTCCTTATACATCCCTGCATTCTGTTAGCCTCACTGCAAGACCTGTCATACTGGCTAGCCTGCTTAAGTGTGTCAGTAGTGATGACTCCGAGGTCACTTTCGTCTGCTGTAGTACTGAGTTTAACCCCCCCCCGTTCAGTATTCTGTCATGGGATTCTTTTCACCTTGGGGCATTACCTTGCACTTTTTGGCATTGAAATTCAACTGCTAAACCTTCAACCATCTCTCTAGCTTCTGCAGGTCCTCTTGTAGTTCTCTAATTGCTTCAGCACTATCCACTCTTCTGCAGAACTTTGTGTCATCTACAAAGAGACCTAGCCTACTTCAGATCGCTTTTCCAATGTCTCTGATGAACATGTTGAAAAGGACCAGACAAAGGACAGACCCCTGTGGTACCCCACTAAAGATGCAGCAAATTTAAAATTCGCTGGTGAAGTGCACGCGAAGTGGGCACTTCGCCTTGTCATTACCACTTCGTGTTGGCATAATGAGAATGCGAAGTAAGGCAAAGTCATTATTTTTAATGGACTTCGCGTTCCTCATTATGATTATAAGTGATCCACTTGGTGTTTCAGACTCGGCAGCCCCCCCCACAGATCACATGGCTTACAGTACTGTAAGTCACTTACTTTCTAGCCAGACAGGAAGGAAGTGAGTCACAGAGACAGTTTCATTTTCTCCTGTGCAGACTGAGAGAGAGGAGTGTGTGTACTAGAGAGAGGAGTGTTTTTTTGATTGCAGAGAGAGTTAAAATTTAATACTTAAACCAACAGCTTTTTCAAAAGCTACATTTTTTAGTCTTTTCTGTACTGTTTTTTACTTAATTTGTTCTTTCTGTAAATTCTATTTTTCTTACCTACTTAGTTGTTTGTCTGTGTGTGTGTGTGACTATGTGTGTTGTGCTTGTGTCGTGAGATGGAGCAGGGTGAGGGAATGTCTGGGGTGGGGGTAGCTCTGGGATAGCATGGTAGTATGCATCATCGTACCGTGCACATGTGTGGGGGGCACGGGCACCCATTTGTGTTGGACTGCTCTACACTTCTGAGTGTCCAACCCCCAGAAGCAGGACCAACACTGCCTCTTGACTCTGAGGCAGTTCAACCACCACCATCACCACCAAGTCCAGCACAAGGTCCTTTGGAGCAGGATGTGCCTGTTCCCCCAGGCCCAGGCATGGATCCCACCATCAGAACTGTTGAGCAGTGTGAGCAGCCTACTGCCAGTTCATCTGGCCCTCCCCTGCCTGTGCCTGGTCCTCTCCGCACCTCCATTGTTTGGCAGTTTTTTGACTGTGTCGGGGGGAATAGCAGTGTGGTTAAGTGTCGCCTATGTGCAGTGAAGGTGTGCCGTGGCCCCAAGGGGAGTCATCTGGGGACTGGGAGCCAGCACACCCTTATGCTTAGTCACCACCAGTTGGAGTGGCAGGCTGCCACAGAACAGACCATGTCTGCACTTGCTGGCCATTCCGTGGCAGAGGGTGCCACTGTGCATAGCGGGTGTGGCATCCCTAAGAAGAGGAGGGCCACAGCAGCACCTGTTGCTCCACCAGCACCCCCACCCCCATCACCACCAGCAGATCAGCCTGTCGAAGGAGTGGACACCAGAGAAGCATGTAACACTGTCTGACTTGGCAGTTCTCTGAAGTGCTGTTGAGGAGAACAGTGAGAGGATGAGTGCTGTGGAGCAGCAGCTGGATGACATAGAGGGACGTCAGCTTCAAATTATGTCCATGCTGGAACTGCTGCTGGATCACATTAGTTTTGTTTCCTCATGCCATGTTCCCCCCATCTTCCTTGCTGTGCCATAAAATGTATTCCTCCACCATACCTGACCCTTGTATGTAATTATGCCCTTGTTTTGTTGTCTTCAGTATGCGTTACACTTTGTATTCTGGGGCCCCTTCCTTCTGTTAAGTGTCTGTGTGTTTTGTGTGTGTGTGTGCTGTTTTGGTGCCTCATTTTTCTGCATCAGAAAAAGGCATCTGTCTTGTGTCCAGAAAATTGACAAGTGGTAACACAGTGAAATGAGACTGTTTCAGCACATACAAAGTCCCCCAGAATTTATGGCGCACTCAGTCATGTGCACATGGCACAGAGTCCCCAGATTTTTTCTGCAGCCCCAGAATGCATCCTCCTTGTGTGCAGAGAAGTGAAAAGTGATCATCTCAACTGGATTGAAAGGTGCTGTTTGGATGTACAGTAATAGTAGCCTTGGTGAGTAGATATATATTATATATATATAGATATATGGTTGTGTATTTCGTAGGTGATGATGAGGGGGGCTGAACTTGACATGGACATGTATTCATGCTATTGTTCTGCATCACACACAGGTGACTCTGTCTCCGAACTGTTGCTGTGCACTGTCCAGTGCTCAATAAGAATTTTTTGCACTTAAATGGAACTGGATAATTCTCAAGCACATGAAGGTAAGTATTTCTTTTTTTTGGTGGGGGGGAATAATATTTTCAGTTTTGTCTGTAGTGGTTTGTTATTTTTTTATTTCTTCACAGATTTCATCGGCATTCTTCTGGAGTCCGGTTCTTAATGATGGTCATGGTCATGGAATGAAACGACTTCTGAGTGTTGCATGTGTGCCCAAGCTCAGGTCAGGAAGGGGTGTGCCTGATCATGTTGACAAACTTTTTTGGATCAGTCCTGGTGGTGGTGGTCCTGGATGGGCATACAGAGTCATGGTGGCAGCAGACTTGGATAACATCAGTCCCAGTGGTGGTGATCTGGGGTGGGGGTGCACACCGCCTTTTAAATACTGCAGTTAAAACCTGCCAACATTCACCACATCATCATCCTCATATAGAAAACTGCTCTCACAGTCATTGATGTCTGAAGTCTGACCACTGGGAAATTCTTTCTTCATTGTGTCATCATCTACAACAGTAGTGGGCCATTTCAGGCAGCCACTGCCAGTACCACCAGGATGCTCCATTTCCACATCAGCAAGACCACCATGACTAGGTCGGGGTACGAATACCGAGGTTGCAGTCTGTGCTGGTATGTGCCTCTCATTCATTTTAATTAATGTTAGCAAACTATCATTTGCAGGAGACAGGTTTGTCTGACGATCCCTGACTATTGAACCTGCTGAGCTAAATACCCTTTCAACACTTACACTGGAGGGTGGGCATGTGAGGTACTTCAGTGCCACTGCAGTCAGTTCTGGCCATTCACTGACCTTTCCACTCCATTACAAAAGAGGATCTTCACTTATTGTCAGATGCCTGTTTTCAGACAAATATGACTCAACCATTCTCTGTGGCACACTAAGTCCGATTGTTGATGCATCAGCCTGTTCCCTGGAATCATAGATGTCACAAATACCCACTTGGGACAAAGCCTCCCAAAGCAGGTTGACGCCAACCACTTTGGATGACAGACCACCAGGAACTACAGTCCTCTTATCCCTGCATGATATGCTTGCTGGTCCTCCAGCTACACCTTCAGCTGGATTATGCTGCTGAGGTTTGCAGACCTTGGCACGTGACTTCTGTGCCCAATGAACCAAGCGAACCAGTTGACCACTGATATTTCTTACCTGTTCAGGCCCTCCCTCCAGTACTGATGCAATTCCACATTTGTACCGTGGGTCCAGCATTGTTGCCATGGCAAAGTTGTCACTACACTGAATGCTCACAATGTGATGATTCTGGTCGAACACTGTCAGCATGTGTTGCAGCAACATACTGCTACCACCGTCTCCGGCAATATCAAGGCTATGCTGTACATTCACCAATGTCTGCCTCAGCACCCACAGCAGTGGAACTGATTGACTAATGGAGGCAGACTTGCCCCTCACTGCATGTGTGACATGTTCAAAAGGCTGCAAAATTGTTATTACAGAGTCCATGAGGAGCCACTGTTCAGTAGTCATAGACATGGAGGCCCCAGAACTGTCATGGCTAGTGTGCATAACAAGATATTCTTTGATGGCTTTGTATTATTCATACAACCTCTCTGCCATGTAAAATGTGGAGTTCCATCGGGTGACAACTTCCAGCTTCAAGCGGTGCTGAGGCAGGCTGTTTTGTATCTGCAACTGCTGCAGTTGATCACGGGCCTTTCCAGGTCTTGAAAAGTGAGAGCAGATACGTCATGCAATGGTCAGCATTTCCTTTATGTCAGGGTGCTGCAGAAACTCCCGAACCACAAGATTTAAACAGTGGGCCATGCATGGAACACGAAAAAAAACACCATTCGGGATGCATTTCACCACATTTGACCCATTGTCACTTGCTATGAACCCAGCTCTCAGGGACAGAGGGTTTAGCCATCTGTCAATTTCAGTCAGTACCATGTCCAACATGTTCTCACCAGAGTGTGAACAGGTCACACTGTGCATAGCAATTGTTGCATGCTGGCGAATTCCAGGAAGATTGCTACCGTGACAATCCACCTTCCTGCACTGATTATTCACACTACCAGCATCACAAACAATCCCCAGCACCTGCGCCCAGTGTGCAGTTATACACAGATATTAACTCCCCACTGTTTTGCCACTTGTCCACATTTCCATACTTAAATGGATGAATGGAGAGGAGGAATGTTGAAGGGCATGTCTTACTGAGTTTGAGACAGTGTGGAACAACTCAGGAACAGCACGGGTAGAAAAGTATGTCCTGGATGGGACTTTCCATTTTGGACAGGCATGGGCAGCAAACCGCCAGAACCCAGAATTCTCCACAAAGGAAAAGGGCAAAAGATCAATTGCCAGCATTTCTGCTACAGCATTAAGTTTACGTGACACTGTATGATTGGGAGGGTACTTCAGCTTATGTGCAAAAACACTCTGTAACGTGGGCTAACAAACATTTTACAGGGTGTGTGTTGGTCGCAAATGGTTGTGCTCTGTGATGAATGGCATTGACAGGGGTTGGAGTGTGGACCTTTGATGAAGATGGTTGCACAGGTGATGATGACAAATGCAGAAATTATGTTACTTTTCTGGATTTTCCAACCGGGTTGATGTACCACTTGCACTAGACATACTGCATTCACCACCACCACCACCACCACCACCACAAAAACTGCTACTCTCACCAGCGCTGGACAACATTTCAAAGTCATTATGGTTCTCCACCTCATCATCATCATCATGCCTGTAGTAATCCTCTGCTCTTATTGCCGCACTACTGCACTCGTTTAATTTTCTACTGGGCTTAACTGTCATGGAAGGAGATAACATGCTGGCTATAGTTGCCGCCGGTGATACAGGTGAATGCCCAAGTCTGGTATTAGCTGCCAGCTTGTGCTGGGTCCACAGAGCCAAGTGCCTATTCTTAAGATGTGTATGCTGTCCTCCTGTGCCAAGATGGCTCCCCTTTTTACCCCGACTCACACGCACATGGCAAACCTGGCAGATTGCAACTGAATCATCATTTGCATCTTACTTGGTTACTTGTTTTTTTGGACAAAAGAAGGCTAATAGCCCATCGGGATTGTCCTCCATATTGATGGATCATTTACCCATGTCCCTTATTCATCCATTTATCTAATTTATTCTTGAATATTGATATATTTGTTGAATCAACAATATCTTGAGGTAGTTTATTCCATAATCTGGGTGATCTAATAGTAAATAAATTTAATCTCTTATTGTTGTTTACTTTTTCTATTTCCAATTGTCTATTATGTAGCCTTGGTACAATTTTTCTTGTTGAATAAACAATACCACATTGTTTCATTTGATCAGGCAATTTAAGTATTTTAAACAATTGTAAGAGGTCACCTCTGGTTCGTCTTTGCTCTAGAGAGTGTAGTCCAGTTTTTTTTAATCTAATATCATATTCCAAATGGGTAAGATGTGGTACTAATCTGGTAGCTCTATGTTGTATTTGTTCGATTTTATTTATATCTTCCTTTAAGTAAGGACTCCAAAATGGTGATCCGTAATCAAGATATGGCCTTGCATGTGACCTGTACAAAGTTAATAAGCATTCTTCTGATTTAGAAATAAATGTTTTGTTGACTCTATGTAGTAAAGCATTTGTTTGGTTAGCAATTTTTGAACAATGTGAGGTAGATGACAATTTGTCATTAACCATAATACCCAAGTCCTTTTCTATAGAAGATGCCTTAATAGTACTATTATTCAGGTAGTATTTTTGTTTTGGGTTATCTTTTCCAAAATGTAGTACAGCACATTTAGCTACATTAAAATGCATCTTATTAATACTGGCCCGTTGTTCAATTAGTGAAAGATCCCATGTTCAGTTATGACAATTTGTAGGGGTATTTACCTTTCTTCCCAGTTTGGTATCATCTGCGAATTTAACCATTATATTATGTGGTGAAATATGCATGTTGCTAATGAACAGGTTAAACAGTACTGGGCCCAGGACAGTTCCCTTTGACACACCACTTGCCACCACATCCACACCTAAAAACATCCCATTCACCCTAACCCTCTGCATTCTACCGCACAGCCAGTTGTTTATCCAGGATATGATGGGTGCTGAAAAGCCTAGTCGATTAAGTTTATTGATCAAGATACCATGCGATACTTTATCAAAGGCCTTGCTGTAATCCAAAAGAATGACATCTGTAGGTATTTTATAGTCAAGATTGGAACTAATATAGTTGTAAAAAGTAATCAAGTTTGTAGTGCATGAAAATCCTGTTCTGAAGCCATGTTGATACTCATCATTAATATTTAATGTAGACATTTCTTTTTCGAGTTGATGTTTAATTATTTTCTCCATGAGTTTGCATGGTATGGATGTTAAGCTGATGGGTCTGTAGTTTTCAATTTTAGAAAGAGAGCCTTGTTTAAAAATGGGTGTGACAGTGGCAGTACACCAGTCATCTGGAACTGAGAATTCATATAGTGATTTTTTAAAAATAATAGTCAGGGGAAGAATTATTGTGTCCTTAGTTTCTATAAGGAATCTAGAGCTAATGTTGCCTGGACCAGAACTAGTATATTGTTTAAGGGTTCCAAAGACCCACTGAATGTCCTGAAAGAGAGTTTCATATGTTTCAAGTTTAATATCCACTGTGGTAGGAGTAGTTTTAATAAGTTCAGGGGTAAAAACAGATGAAAAATATTTGTTCAGCTCAGAAGCTGTTTCAATGTCAGATGTTATAGTCATGTTATTACATACCAAGGGACCTATCATGTTGTTATTACTTTCCTTACCATTTAGGTAAGCGTATAAGCCTTATGGTTATCTTTGGTATGAACAATTTTAAATTCAAAATTACGTTTAGCTAATAAAATGGTTTTCTTTAATTGTCTAGCCACCTCTTTGTATTTAGGGAGGAAGATATTTTCCTGATCCGATGGGCATTTTTTTAGAGCTGCAAATAATTTCTTTTTCTGTTTAATTAGTGTTTTAATATTGCCATTGAACCATGGGGGGATTTTCCCTTTATTGTTATACTTGAGTTTGTCAGGGACATTTTTTTTTTCCAGTTCCAATATCTTAGTTTTTAAATAGCCCCAAGCTGTCTCAGTGTTCATTGGATGCATTATTTGTTCCCAGTTGAGGGATTTTATCTGTTGATTAATAGCTATAAAGTCCACCCTATTATACTGTTTTATTTTTAGTTTGTTCATTTTTGGTAATAAGGGCAATTGAATAGAGAAGAAAAGAGACAAATGGTCACTATTTCCAAGGGGATTGAGAAATTGAATATCGGATATATGTGTCAAGGGGTTAGTTATAACTAGGGTCCAATATATTATTCTCCCTAGTTGGTTGGTTTACACATTGAGTAAGTCCCAGATTAATTATAACTGACAGAAACTGTGCATCGTGTTTATTAATTCCAAAGAGTGCATCCCAGTTTATAGTGGGAAGATTGAAGTCCCCTAAAATAAGAACTGGATCTTTGTTGGCTAGTTGAATGATTTCACTGCAAAGTTGTTTGGTTTGATCAATATCAGAGGAAGGAGGACGATAACAGGTACCTATAAGAAATTGGTGGGTACTAGTGGGCCTAATATGTACCCAGACACTTTCAGAGTGTACGGTAGTTGTTGATTCATATGATGGAATATCATCTCAAACGTACAAACTAACCCCACCACCTTTTTTTGTGTCCACTCTATTTTTGAAGTAGTGTTTAAAACCAGAGATTTCTACTCTCCACTTTTTATCCGTATTCCCCCAAGTTTCAGTGATTGCTATTAAAGCTAAGTTAGAAGTGTTAGCTAAAATTTTGAGTTCAGCAAGTTTGGTGGTTATGAGTGATCTGGCATTTAAAGAAAGAATATTGAGGTTTGTCCAATGAGATAAACATGGACTGCTTTTACAAGAGATAGGGGCAGTCCTTATCTCCCCCCATTCTATTAGTTTAAATGATTGTTTGAACAAAAAAATCCCAAACAAGGGACTGTGATGCTCTGCTTTTAACATGTCCATGGTGATGTGGCTTATTTAAGTCTGTTATTTTAGGCACTGAAGTGGGGGGGCACGTGATGTTTCTGGCACTGCATACCTGGACTGCAACTGACCACCATGACTACCTATCTTTTTGAGTACTGGGTCGTCATCATCATCATCATCATCCACTAAAACCGGTACATCACAAGTTTTTACAGGGGATTCCTGCAAACAGATTCAGAAATTTCAGACACAGCCACTTTTAATTTCTTTTTCTCCAGTTCCTAACTGAGGTCAATTAAATCATCATCATAGTCATCAACATCACTGTTACACACATCCACATCTTCTGCTTGGATGCTAACATGTGGACTGCATGTTGCAACAACAGCAACATCATCATCATCAGCATCATCACATTCATCATCAGCATCTACACCACCATCACGTAATATTTTTTCACCACACTGTGAATCACTGTTGCATGGAAAATGAGTGACGTTAAGTGCCACAGTGGATGGAATATCACATTGTATGCTATCGTTGACATGATCATCAGAATCAGGTTCAGTTAATGGGATGTAACTGGGAAGTATGACATCATCTACGCTGTCACTCACTTGCACTGCTTCACATTCAATATGTTTGGATATGGTACACTGGTTGGAATTAGAACTTGATGCAACAATGCTAATACTACCTCCACCACCACTAACACCAATAACACACCACCAGCTGGGAAAACATCATCTCCTCCAACTATCAGTGAAGCTACTGATTGGGCTGTAAAAAATATTGCAGGAGAAATACCTTTCCTCACATCACCAATGCACTTCTCCATCCGTGTACTACTACCACGCCCACAGACCCTCTTACTGCCAACATTGCCATGGCAGGAAACAGCTTTACTTGCACATCTCTTTGCAGGCATCTTGGGGGATCAACCCACAATATTATTACCAAATTCAGATTTTGATACATTCACTTTCTGACTGGAGGGTCGCTACTTGCTACTATTGCTAGCTGGATGTGAAGCAAAATAAACAACTGTGGCTTCAGCAACAGATAAGGGGACTACTGTGTTGTGACACTGTCATGGAATTAAAACAACTTCAGTAACCAGTGGTGCTGATGGGGTCACAAAAACAATCCAGTCTGGTAAAAAATATCTTTTCAATGTGGGGGGGCACTGAATACAGACAGTGCTGATTTTTACAGCACTACAAGCAGCAACACTAAGAACAGAGAACACGATCGCAGTACAAAATCAGGCAGTACAGTGGATAGCAGGTTCACACTGCTGCATTTAGTTGCATTTACACTGATCTGTGTCACAAATTTTAAAAGGTGTATTATATTTGATGCACTCAATACTGCACACACAACACAGACCACTTTGTGTACAATGCTGAACGAGGAATGTGATGCAAATGCAAAAGTTCAGTGTACTCAGTGCCACGTAATGTAAATTTGTAATTTAAACAACCTGACCTTATGAAATGTTGCACCACGTTCACACAACAAGCAGCAAGAAAAGTTGTACTATTTACCATGTGTACAGTAACACAGTCAGTTATATAACAAAAATATTGCCAAAACACAAAGAAATCACTAGTTCTCCAACTTAAATCTACCTACACACAGATATGCCCCTCCCTCACACAGCACGCTTCACTGTCTTTCACCACGCACACTCAATGTTGTAAATTTACATTCAAAATCCACACACAAACAAAAACGCTCGATGATGTGAGCACAGGAGGGTTTCCTGCAATCGATGAACTACAGTTGGATACCCCCCAAAAAAGCAAAAATGCTTTTTGAACAACTTTTAAAAGATTCCTACAGACAGCTATCACAGCACACTGTCTTCTACTCCTTCCTACTCATACTACCTCGAACTGAGGCTGTGCAGATCAATATAGAGCCTATGTGGCCTGAACTCCCATGAATCACTGCAAAATCCTCCTTCGGAGCTCAAAAACAAGACAAAGTGAGGCGAAGTGAACTGCCACCAATGTACTTTGCCTTAAAAATTGAAAGAGAAGTGACCAGTGGAGGCGGAGTAACGTGAAGTAGCTGTTTTCAATGCACTTCGCGTTCCTCATTATAATGTGAAATATTTCGCTTTGCATTGCAGAGCACTCTGCGAATCCACCTTTGCTCTGTGACTCACTTCACGGAGCTGATTGAGCCCACTTCGCCCACCACTGTACCCCACTTGTGACCCATCTCTCTTCTGATTGGATACTGTTTACTACCACCCACTGTTATTTCTCTTTTAGCCAGTTCTCCACCAATCTGGCTATATCCTAGCCTCCAAAAGGTCCCCCAGCTTCTTCAGCAGGCATCTGTGAGGCACAGAGTCAAAAGCCTTGCGGAATTCAAAATACAGCAACTCCATGGCATGGCCTTTATCCAATTCCTTTGTAACCCAATTAAAAAAGACTATAAAGTTTGTCTGACATGACTTCACAGGCACAACGCCAATCTGCGTACTATCCTGGAGACCATTACCATCCAGATAGTCCACAAGGTTTGCTCTGATTAATGACCCTCCATCAGTTTTTCAACAATAGAGGTGAGTCTGATGGATCTGTAGTTGCCTGCTTGTTCCCTGTCCCCCCCTTGTATGAAGCAGAATCACATCTGCCACCCTCCAGTCCCCTGAGACAATCCCTGTTTGAAATGAACTATTGAAAGGGCATATCATAAATTTAGCCAATTCATTTGCCAGCTCCTTGAGTTCGCTTGAATGGATCCAATCTGGGCCTGGGGACTTGTCTGTCTTGAGGGCAGCTAGCACCTTTTGTACTCTATCCCTAGTAAATGTTAGCCTCCCTATCTCCTGGATCCCTTTTGTGGTCATTTAAATGCCACTCCCAGGTAAGGGACTGCTAGCCTCCCTGGTGAGGACAGGGCATAAGTAATCATTTAGGACTGTAGCCTTTTGCTCATCACCTTCTATCACATGGCCCCATTCTTCAGTCTAACCAGTCCCCAACCCCTCCTCCTTTATTCGCTTATATAGCGTAAAAAATGCTTTTCTCCATGCTTGACCCCTCGGCTAGTCACAGGTGTTTGTCTGCCTTTACCTCCCTTATCACCTTCCTCCCTGAGTTGCAACTAATATTCCTGTCCTCTGATACCTCAGTACCCACTCTGACATAGATGGCTGCCCCTCCCCATCCACACCCTCTCCCTTCTCAGTAGTATGTATCCAGGCAAAGTTAGGTCCAATCTTCCTTATCTGTAGCACAAGTTTCTCTGATGGCCATGATATCTAGCTTGGATTCTGCCATCATCGCCTGCAGTTCACCAATTTTATTGTCTAGACTCATGGTATTAATACAGATCCCTTTCCAGCTATCTAATGAACCTTTCTTGTTCTTCAACAAAACTTCTGTCGTCTTCTTTCCAAGGCATATTTAGTCTGCCACATCCTTAGTGTGCATACCTACTGTCAGTCAATCAGTCTGAGCCTGAGTGCTACTAGTCCCTAGCCAAGGGGGAGGACTAGCTAGGATCCCTCTCCCTGTATCAATTAGTATAGATCACCTAGTGCTAGTCACCCCTGCAGTTAGTTTAAATGTCTGAAAAATACATCAAACTTTTGCCCCGGTGCACTGGTTTCCCTCCTTCATCAAATGGAGTCCATCCTACCTAAAAAGCCTCCTATCCCAAAAGTTCTCCCAGTTCCCTAAAAAATGATACCTCTTCTCCTGACACCATTCATTAAGCCATAAATTAAACTCCTCAATCTCCTGCCTTCTTAATCTGTCTTCTCTCCCTTCTCTTCCCCAAACAGGGAGGACCTCAGAGAAGGCCAGGGAGGCTTAGCTTGCTGCCAATCTGTTCCTCAGCCCCCAGAAACTTTGCTTCACATTCTTCATTGACTGGTTGAGCAGATCATTGGTGCCAAGGTGCACCTGCACACTCACCCCCTCACGCTCCCTCTCCACCATCCTCCCTATATGGCTTAAATCCCTTCTGGCTGAGGTAACTGTTCCCCACCTAGATGACCCATCCTCTGCCATCTTTTCCACTCCCCAGACCATAGAATCCCTAACAACCAGGAATTTTTGACACTTTGAAGCCACTGAGTTGTCCTACCTTACCCCACTGCTTAAATACGAGTCTTCCCTAGTGGAGTCAGGTTTCTGTTCCCCTCCTAGGGGAGCAAATCTGTTTGTAGTCAGCATGGGTTTGGCTAGGGTAGCCTCCTTCTGATTGGCCTTGTTCCACAGAGCCCTCCCTCTCCCCACCACTCTCCATCCCCCATTCCAGTAGGCCTCTGTGAAAGTCAAAATGGGGGGGCTCAGCTGCATTGGAGACACAGTCTGGATATCTCCACCCTTGCTGCCTCCAGCTGCATCCTGAGCTCTGATATCAACCTGCAAATGGGGAAATACCCTCTCCTGCAGAGCACCATCCTAGAGAGTGGCCCAGATCCACAATAGTGAATATCCATAATGTCCAGTAAGTAGTGGCTGTGTTCAGTACTATAAGATAATACCACAGAGACAGCAATTAATGTCTCCCCTAGCTGGGCCTACTCTACATAGAGAGTTGATTAGGATGCCTTACCAGTAGCTAGGGTATGTGGGGGGAAAAGTAATCTGATGATTCAGATGTTGTCTTAACCAGTCAAGATCCCTTCAGAATGAATGCTTTTTATGTCTGTGCTGTTATACAACCTACCAGCAACCCCCGTTAGAGCTGCCTTTTGTATCTCTGCTGTTACAGTCCACCAGCAACCCTATGTTAGAGCTGCCTTTTATATCTGGGCTGTTGCACAACCTTCTCTATCTATTTTCTATCTACAGTATATTTTCTGTAATTGTGCTGTTTATACACTGTATCATTCTCTCTTTCTTTTTATAGCAGTTTTCACCCATGGCTGGTCTGAGCTCTGTGGAGCCCATCTCCTCGTGTGGGGATCACACTGCATGGCCGGGGGGTGTGGGTTTTTTCATGGTTACTTTTATTTGACTGCTTAACTCCCCTAATCCCCACTCCCATGGACACTGGTGCACAGGACTAAAGACCAGGCAGTAAGCTGTGCTGAGACACAGCATCTGGCAATCGCCAAACAGCGTCTTCCTCTCCCGACACCATCTGTTAGTTGGAATGGTGCCTAACTCTCCCCAGGAGTGGTGAGTTGCCAATTGGTGACTCAATCCAGCTCCTCCCTTCCCCCAGCTGACCCCCGGTGACCTGGGATCATTCCTGAACCCGGGTCACTGGTGTAGCACAAAGTGTGGCGTCCAGCGCTTAAATCCTCAGTGCCACCACACTCTATCATTCTCTTCTCTTCTCTCTTATTACTGTTGTTGTTAAGCACTGTGGTTTACATATGCAGTGCATGTGAAAAGCAGCATATAAAAAAATTCTCTAATCCTCAATTTTTTCCCAGTCATACAGTTGATGCTGGGCTATTTTAGCCACCTACTCTCCCTCTTGAACTAATTGCCTGCCCCCACAGCCACTTTTTTTCACTCTTCATCTGATGTAAGGAGCGAGTCTTGTCCAAACAAATGTTCCACCCTAGAATCTTTGAGTTGTGGAAGCCAACTTGGACCTATCCAAGACTTCTCCAATCTAATATTGGGATTAAGAACTAACGGTTGCCCCAGATCCGTGAAACTAGAGATCCGAAAGAACTTGAGACATTGCACCCATGACCTAAGAGAAACTGCGACCGTCTCATCAGAAACCAGCTGTGAGAGGGCTTTCAGGGTCTGGTAGAATAAAGCGGATATATCAACTCTAAGGTCAGAAAGAAAAGCCTTCTCCAGTTGGAGCCAGACTGGGCAGTAACTCTCAGCATTCATAGAGAACCACTTCCCTAATTTAGACAAATGGGCCGCCCAATAATACAGAAGAAAATTAGGAAGTCTCAGGCCCCCTTTATCCTTGGGGAGCGATAAGGAGGCATAGGAGCGTCGAACCCCCTTCCCCCACCAGATAAAAGTGGAAATCAGTTGGTGCAGCTGATGAAAGAAGGAAAGAGAGACCCAGAGATTGGTAAGGTTCAACGGAAAGAAAATCCGGGGAAGAACATTCATTTTAATAATATTAATTCTACCCCACAATGAGATAGGGAGGGCTGACTAATGTTGTAGATCCTGGCTAATCGAGTCCCTGACTCTAATCAAGTTTAATTTTTTAAGAAGGGAGGGTTCAGTGGAAAAGTGAATTCCAAGATATTTAATTGATCTAGGGGTCCACCTCATTCCAAAGGAAAGGAAATCTTGTTTAAACGTATACTTATTTAAGGGAAAAATTTCACATTTGGAGATATTTCGTTTGTATCCAGAAAAAGAGCTATATTGCCTAATAATATCGAGGGTTGCCTCTAAGGATGTAACCGGTTCCATCAAATGCAGCAGGACATCATCTGCATAATGAGACAGAACTAGTTCCCGCTCATAGAGCTTGATACCTTTCACACGGGGAGAAGACTTGAGTTTAATCAGTAAAGGCTCCAAATATAAATTAAACAGCAAGGGAGAAAGGGGACAACCCTGTCTGGTACCGGCATGGAGATGGAAAGACGGGGACAAAACCCCATTACAGTAAATTTTAGCGGAAGGGCATTTATAAAACACCTGTATCGTGTTCAGAAAGGAGGTCGGAAAGCCCATTTCTTCCATTACTGCCCATAAAAAGGACCAGTCAACCCGGTCAAATGCTTTCTCAGCATCAGAGAGATTAAAGCCGCAGGTTGGGATAGACCGGGCATACTGTGAAATATGTGACAAAGTCCTCAAATGGTCATCCGCTGACCTCCCAGGAACAAAACCAGTCTGCTCGAGACTCAGAAGCTCCAGCCAGATCTTCTTGATCCTATCAGCAAGTATTTTGGCTAGTATCTTAATGTCATAATTTTGGAGGAAGATAGGGTGGTAACTAGCCGGATCAGAGGGCTCTTTATCCACCTTAGGGATTAAGACTATAGTAGCCTCGAATAAGGCAGGGTCAAGCTCATACGAAACCGGGAGATAATTATATAACTTAAGGAGAATGGGAGTTAAATCTTTGACAAAAACCTTATAGAAGTTTGCTGGAAGACTATCTGGCCCCGGCGCCTTGTCTGGGGCCAAAGAAACAATAGTGCTCCTGATTTCTTCAGCTGAGATAGGCGCTAGTAAACTCGCTTGTTGGGCATCTGATAAGCTCGGAACACCTATTCCTCTTATGTACTCTTTGACATCTGTTATAGAGTGGCTTGTCGGGGAGTGGCTATAGAGATCCGAGTAATATTCCTTAAAAACCAGCGCAATGTCTCTGGGTGAAGAGACACTGTTACCAGACGGAGGTCAGGGAGGGATGATCCTCGAACTCTCAGTGCACGGAGGCGCAAGGCTAATAACTTACCGGATTTTTCACCTAGATCCAGAATATTTAGCCTGGGTTCTCAGCAAGCAATATTCTGTCCTTTCTTTCAGAAGATCAGAGTATTCATTCTTAACTAAAAGAAGCTCCTTAAGGTCCAGCACCGAGGAGGTTGACGAATACCTACTCTCTAAATCCCTGATCTTGCCTACCAACTCCAAGGACCTAGCTAAGCGTGCCTTCTTTCTAAAGGTGGCCATTTTGATAAAGACACCCCTGAGGTAACATTTCAGAGCTCCCCATATCATGTCAACCCGAGGAGTAGAGTCCATATTATCCGCCAGAAAGAGAGATATCTGAGAACTGATTTCTGAGACACATTGACGATCTTTTAGCAATTGGGAATTTAATCACCACATGCAGTCACGGGAATAATCGGGGTTTAAGGACATCTGAACCCAAACTATGGCGTGATCCGATATGATGATCGGTTCAATACCCGACAGAGAGACGTTTGGGAGAGAGGAGAGACTGACTAATATCATGTCTAATCTTGACTTAGTGCCATGTGATTGGGATTGGAAGGAAAAGGCACGACAGGAAGGGTTGGCAAGGCGCCATGGGTCACCCAGACCCAGCAACGAGATCATCTCACAGAAAGCTCTCTGAGCAGGGGAAGGAACGCGCCTATCCTGAGGCTCTCTATCCAATGTCAATGAAAGAGGTACATTCCAGTCCCCCCCAAGATAATTTGGGCAGGTAGAAAGCTAGCTAATTTACTGGTCAGAATCATAAAAAATTCAGGGCTTCCCCCCACCGGTCCATATACTGAGCCAAGAACTATGCATTCTCTGTTTAGATTACCTTTCACTAGAACATATCTCCCATCTGGGTCTGAGAGAACTAGGTCTTTGGTAAACAGAACATGCCTTTTAAGAAGAATCGCCACCCCCCTGCTGAAACAAGAATTCCCCGCCAGATAAATTTGAGAAAAACCAGAGCGAGAAAGCAATTTGGCCTCACCATGGCATAGGTGTGTTTCCTGCAAAAAAAGGATATCTATGTGGAGCAATGAGCAGTGATTAAAAACTTGCAGACGCTTGACCCGATCCCTAAGCCCTCTAACATTCCAAGACGCTAATTTAACTGTGCTACTAGCCATTTTAAAATTATGTCAAACCAACCAGATATCCAGACAGAGTAATCATCAGATAAGGTAACAAGGTGCACCTCCCAAATGAAGATCTGAGACCCCATCATAACCCTCCCTCCCCTCCCCCACCCCCAGAAAATCCATAAACCCACCAGTAACCATATCCACCAGGAAAAAACCTTTAAAACAAAATATCCAGGATACAAACAAGTCAGAGGAAATAACCAACCACAGCCCCCCACCCTGTATACTCCCTCCCCCGGCCTGAGTCCGGAACATGGTAAGGAACCCACATGTGCCAGAAAAACCCCCCTTCCCGCCCAACAAATCAAAGAGATCAAAACTATTATGCGCCATATGTTAGCCCCCCTCCCCCACAAAATGCCCCAAATACGAACCCCAAAAAAACTATGTACAATTGGAGATCCAGCAAAATATAATCCCATGTATGGTATGTTATCCCGAGTTACTAATCTCCATAATCCCCACGCGAACCTCCAGACCCTCAGAGCTGTAAGCGAGTATCCATATACAACAAAATAAAAGTATACCCTAAGTGAGAGGAGCACCCCAATGATATTAAACCCAGTCCTTCCCCAATCCAGCCCTGGGCAGAGGTTAGCAACCCCCCTGATGCGCGGTCTGCAATCCCACATCCACCAGCTCACTAAGTCCCTTCCCCCCCATAGCTGCCCACCTCCACCCCAGCCCTCCAACTTGTAGGTAAAGTAGACCAGAACACAAAAAGAAGATATGAGGGATAAGGCATGCGGAAGGAAAAGGAAGTAAAATCAACACACAAGGGCCACAGGGTCCCAAATTTTAAGGAAGCTAAGCTCGAGGCCGCCTCTAGCTGAACTAGAAAATCTCATCATCTTCTCCATAGCCAGATATAAGCACACCTACCCGTTCCACACTGACCCTGGGCATAAAAATCCAGATAATCAGATATCGCTCCAGAGGTCGATAGGGAGACATCCTGGAACCGCCAGACCGAGGGCTGCCATTTCAGAGGGACCGATATCACCATAGGACCTAGGGTGGTCCGTCATCCCGAAGTTTCCCGGAAACGCAAATCACAAACAGGAGTTCCACTGTGGGGCACGATGCTAAAAACGACCGGGAGCCCCAGCCAACACTCCAGACCCAGCGATCCGTCCTGCTCCAGCCCCAATAGAGAGCCCAAGAAAGGGACCAGAAGGCAGAACCCCCCGACAGCCAGAGCAGAAAAGCAACAGCCAGCAGAAAAAACAAAGACCAAGACAGGTAAGAATACGAAGGATAAACGCAGAAAGGAGACCAAAGAAAGGAAAACAGATTAGCAGGGAGGGACCAGAGACAGACAGATCAAAGATAAAAGGTCAGTTTGGCAGAATGCAAAAAAGCCATCCAAAATCCACTGCAGTACATATCAGCCAGTCCCTTTAAACAAGTCCGGCAGTCTATTTACAAGTTCTCCGTGGGCCGCTTTGCTTCGGGGGTATTAAAACTGATAGCTGATCCTCCGAGGGTCACTCTCAGAGTTGCAGGATATACCATTCTAAAGGATATTGCTGCAGCGATTAATTTCTGTACGATAGGGTGGTATGCTGCCCTCTTCTCCCAGATTTCTCTTGGCAGGTCCTGGGCAATTCGAATCCTCGATGTTCCCCACAGAATCTCCTTCAGCTCTCGGGCCTTCAAATAAACATGTTGCCTTTCCACGTAACTGAGGAATTTCATGATGATCGGACGTGGGGGAGATCCAGCTGCAGGTTGAGGGCACAGTGAGCGATGAGCCCTTTCCAGGTGGTAGGAGGAACTTATAGGGGATGGGCCTACTATTTTAACAAGAAATTTTTGTAGGAAGGCCATGAGGTCTGGGCCTTCTTCCAGCTCAGGAAGGCCATTATCAGCAAGTTATTTCATGGTTTCATCCCTCCAAGTCCTCAGTTTTAAGCTGCAGCTTCTTCACTTGCTGCCTGAGCTCAACTATTTCTTTTTCAGCCCTGGATCTCCACTGCTCCGAGGAAGCGACCCTGACTTCCACGTCTGAGACCTTTTTTGAGACTGAGGACAGGTCATTCCGCAAAGATTTGAGCTCACCGGTTAAATCCAGGAGAAGATCCTTTAGAGGGTTCAGTTCTTGCAAGAATTTATCTTCCGACAGTGGTGTAGGTTGTGGCATCTTGTCTCCTCCGTGGTCCGGCCTAGTAGGGGCCTGGTTTCTTTGCTTTTTTTCGGCCTTCTCCGGGAATGCAGGAGGAGTATGCTTAGTTAGGGCCTGCTTCCCATCCACCTCCATCGCGACCCAACAAAAACTTAATTCCCAAAGATAAAGTCTCTACTCGATGGTAGACTATTGGAGCAACTGATATCTGGCGAAATTTATCAAAAAAGCTCCGAAGTATAGTGTAGATTACACAATGCAGGCGGCCAGAGGGGGGAGCTCAGTATCCCAGCTGCTGCTTAGGTGGATGCCATCACGTGACTCCTCTCTAATCCTCAATTTTTTCCCAGTCATACAGTTGATGCTGGGCTATTTTAGCCACCTACTCTCCCTCTTGAACTAATTGCCTGCCTCCACAGCCACTTTTTTTCACTCTCCGAAATTTTCTCCAGAATCAGAAATTATTAATTCAGATACTATAATGCTGCTGCTGCACTATTTAAGCTCCCTGTCCATCTGAGTCTCTCCCTCAGCAGCCACTTTTCTCACTTTTCTAACCTCCTGAAGTTTTCTCCAGAACCAGAAATTATTAATGGTAGTAATATACTGCTGCTGCGCTGTTCAAGTCGCCCTCTTTAAATGCCTGTCTTGTGAAGCATTTTGGTATGCACAAGTGTAAAAGCATAAAATACACAATTCTCACTTCCTGAAATTTTCTCCCAAACCAGAAATTAATAATTGATAGTAATGTGACTGCTGCTGCTCTGTTCAAGTTGCCCTTTCGGACAGTCTGTATTGTAGGCACTTTGGTACACAGAAGTGCACATGCACAATATATACATTTCTCACTTCCTGAAATTTACTCCTGAACCAGAAATGAATAATGGTGGTAAATACTGATGCTACTGTGCTGTTCAAGTGACTCTCTAAGGCAGTCTACATTGTGAAACACTTTAGTACACACAAGTTCAAAAGCACTATATATAAATTTCTCACTTCCTGAAATTTTCTCCCAAACCAGAAATCATTAATGGTGGTAAGATACTGCTGCTGCTGTTCTTAACATGTTGTTCAAGTCATCCTCTTGGGAAGTCTGTACTATGAAGCACTTTAGTAGATGCAAGTCTCAAGCACAATATGTACATTTTTCACTTCTTGAAGTTTTTTTGCTGGACTAGAAATGATCAAGGGTGATAATATAATGCTGATGTGCTGTTCAAATTGTCCTGTTGGACAGTCTGTATTGTGAAGTTTGCTGTACACACAAGTGCACAAGTACAGTACTGCATGTAAATTTCTCACTTCCTGAAGTTTTCTACTAAACCAGAAATTATAGTATTAACTGTGGTAATATACTGTTGGTGCTGAGCTGTTCAAGTTGCCATAAGCCTTGCAGTTTCCTCAACTCCCAGAATTAATATATCTTGCTGCTAAATGCTGCTACATGTGGCTGTGCTGTGTCAATATCCCACTACAGCCCTTCTCAAAAAGCACTTTAGTGAACTGTGCGCAAAAAGCACAATACTGTAAACCAAAATTCATAGTCCCAAAATTGTTATTAACTGCCAGAATTACAGTAATATATAATGCTGCTACATACTGCTACAAGGTGCTGTGCTGTGTCAGTCCCCCACCACAGCCATCTTGTAATGCTCTTTAGTGAAAATCGTGTAAGAAAAGCACAATATATAAAAATTTGGTACTCCCAGAATTTGTCTCAAGTTACAGAATGAATATAGCATGCTGCTACATGGTGCTGTGCTGTGCCAGTCCCCCACTGCAGCCTTTCTTGTAACACACTTTGGTGAAAATTATGTGTGAAAAGCACAATGTACTGAAATTTAACACTTCCAGACTTTTTCTCAAGTCACAGAAATTATGTATCAGGTTACATGTTGAGGAAGTTATTGTATGCAGTGATAGGTACTAATAATCTCATTGGCAGAGCGAGGTGGCAGGTGAGGAGGTATAGTATTAACTGTGGTACTATTGCATTTATCTATTTAATATTTAGTAACTGGGAAAGACACACTGAGCAGAGGCTCATTTGCAGGTGCAACACAGGAAAGGCAGAGATGGAGCAAAACAACAGTAGACAACAGCAAAACAATAACTAAACAGACAGATGAGCAATGTGTTACAATAATAGAATGAAGAGAATTTGCATGTACAACAATTAAACAAAGTGCAGTGAACTTTAGCAGAGCTTAGAATCATGAACAGAAACTTGTTTAGGTTAAAATCAAGACTCCATGAGTAACCGGACGAAGGGTAGTAGCAGCAAGTTGGTAGGGTTTGAAGTTCCAGCAGGCATTTGAAGGAGTTAAAGGAGGGGGAGAGACGGAAGGAGGAGGGTAGTTTGTTCCAGAGAGAGGGAAGCCTATAGGAGAATGCTGCTTGTTCAGCAGAGGAGCGTGGGTGAAAAATGGCAAAAGTGCAATGGTCCCTAGAGTGGAGGAAGTGAGAGGCAGGGGAGATTTGGGATAGGACTGAGGAGAGTTGGAGGGAAGGGTGTTGAACCAATATTTGGAGATGAATGTAGTGCAATGGGCCTGTTGGTGAGATGGCAGAGGGAGGATGGAAAGGGAGGAATAAAGTGAGCAATGATGTGTGTGTGGAGGAGGGTTAGATGCAAAATGTCTGAAGTTGAGGAGGGTATCCAGTCTGGTGAGGGAAGTGGTGGGGGCAGAGCCATAGATGACATCTGCATAGTTGAACATAGGGTGCACCATTTTGGTAACCAGCTCCCTGCAGACATGCAGAGATAGGCAGTCTTTGTAACAGAGGGCACTAAGCTTGAGAGGCAGCTTGGCATGAATGGCAACAATGTGGGCTGAGACCTCAAGCTTATTGTGAAGTCACACCCCCCGGTACTTAAAGAACTGAACCACATTAAGTGAGGTGCTATCCAGAGTGGAAAAGATGGGGGGCAGTGAGTCTGGCTTGTTTCTGACTAGTTCCAAAGGTCAGTTAGTCCTAGTGGGCTTACCTGGTCAACAAAATGTAATAAATAAATATATGGAGACTGTCTTTTTAGTGTTAACTATAAGTTGGGTAGAATGGACCTAGAGCAGAACATTGCTGAAGTCCCGCTGAAGCAGGTTCTCTACAGCTGCAGAGGGAGGACTAGTGGTGAATATTACTGTGTTATCTGCGGACTGCGGACTGCAGCAAGGCAGTGACTCAGGGGCAGCCCAGAAGGCTACAGGAATAGGGCAGGACAGGTTTTATTTTACAGTTTAATTTTATTTTACTGGTTGCTGTGCTGGTGGTACAGGGTACTAGATACTTAATATTTTTTGTGTTCCCTATGTGTGAGGCAGCCAGTCAGTGAAGTGAACAGTAGTAAGAGTGAAGTGGTCCGCTGATACTGCTTCTGTCTCAGTGTAAGACTTAAGAGTGTGTTAAGTCTCTCACAACTCAAAGTCTCTGTTGAGTCTGGTTGTCTCGCTGTCACTTGTTGTCTCCCTCTCACATCACATGATCATTTAATCTTTGACATACATATTAATATAGATTATCTGATCTTCAACATACACGTTATTTTATAGTGTCTTCATAGTTTGCACCATGCCCAGTTGTGTTATAGGGCCATCTGTTATGTAGAGCACATCAAGACAAGAACAAGAGAAAGGAACTGGGGGGATGGAAAATGCTTTTGTGATAACCTAAAGGATTTCCTGGGTAAGGACGAGAAAAAACAACCTTTGTTGCTCAATGGCTCAAATATTAGTGATCCTTTCACCATAGCTGAGAAGTTTAAAACAGCCTTCACTGACTTAAGTTTGGTTCTACTGGCAGACTACTTGAAGCATTCCGAAACTGACCTTGACAGTGAACACCCCGTGACAAAGCACCCAAATTTCTATTTTAAGTGGATCACAGTACAAGAAACCCTGGGCTATGTAAAACAAATCTTGGGGTAAACTAGACAAGAAAGTGACTCCTTTAACATAAAACTGGTTGTACTCGTTCTTCATGTGATCATAGTACCCATCGACAACATTTTTAATAAATCTCTAGCACTGGCTAGATTTCCTGCTATTTGGAAGCAAGCACTAGTGACACCAGTTCACAATAATGGAGACAGGACCTGTACAGCTAATTACAGGCCCAGCTCAGTCCTCTCCCCATTGTCAAAGGCACTGGAGAGAATAGTGGCTGACCAAATTACGGAATACATTCAGAAATACCAGCTGCAATGTCCCCAGCAGCATGGTTTTAGAAAAAAACACAGCACCATGACAGCCCTTGTCGACTTCACAGACTACATCCACAAGACCTTAGATGAGGGTAACATGGTTGGCTCCATCTTTATTGACCTCACTAAGGCGTTTGATACAGTCAGACACCCACTCCTTCTGAAGCAACTGCAATCACTTGGTTTGGCCCCAAATGCACTCCTTTCGTTTCTGGACTACCTGACCTCCAGGTCACAAAGGGTTAAAATTGGCCAGGAGATATCACACTCCAGAACAGTATCATTGGGCATTCCTCAGGGCTCCATCTTAGGACCCATTTTGTTCAACCTCTTCCTGAATGCCCTTCATGAAGCATGTGCCAGTAAAATCATATTATATGCAGATGATGCTGTAATCCTTAGCAGCCACTCTAATGTGGTATCACTCCAATCTGAACTACAGTCCACATTCCATAAACTGGAAGAATGGTTTAGCTGCCAAAAACCTTTACTAAACTATAAGAAAATGAAAGTAATACTCCTAGCCAGTCCAGAGCTAAAAAGGAGAAACCCTACATTAACAGTCACCAATAATAAATCGGAACCTCTTGAACAGATATTCCTTTAAGTACCTAGGCGTTATAATTGACGACATGCTCTCCTTCGGACACACATTGATTCAGTCATCAAGGCTGCAAATGCTAAAGGAAAAGCCTTAAAACTGAGGCATTGAGAATCACCATCTCCAGCTCCATTATCTCAGTAATTTATTACGGCCTGGTGGCATATGGAGCTGCCAACTGAACGACACTAAAGAAGGTTGAAACAGCCTTGAATAAGGCATGCAGGCTGATGATTAATGCAGACCACCTCACACGCTCCTGTTCACTGTATGAGCAATGCAACCTGCTGCAACTCACGAATAGGATAAGATTTCATACTTGCCTTCTGGGAAATAAAGCCAAGCTTGGTGACACCCCTCAGTGCATTGTTGATCTGCTATCCATAAACAACAATTGCAGAATCAGAGAGCAGGAGCATAACTTGCTCAGTGTCACCTTCTGGAGAACAGCCCTGGGACAAAGGTCCTTCTCATACAGAGCCCCACTCTCTCAGTGACTTACATGTGACCACCCACAAGGCCGCAAGCCTAAGGATCTCCAAAACAGAGTTGAAACAGGTCCTTGTTACCAGGAATAACTGCCACTGCCAGCCTAGCACCTGTGGCCTGATTAAGATCAACCTGAGCCATCCACCTTGAGTCATCACCACCCACTTGGCTCAGCACAGGTAACCCTGCATGCGTTTCTGCTACCAAACTCTCCCCTCGCTCCAAGCAAAGTAACCCTCTTTCTCAGCACTTACCCCTACTCCTCCCCCCTCTCCCTCTCTCCCTCCATCCTTCCTCTCCCTCCCTCTATCTTCTCCCTCTCACTCTCTCTCCCCTCCCTTCCCCTCCCATCTCTCCTTCTCCCTTCCTATCCTACCCCCTCTTTCCAATCCCCCTTCCTCCTCCTCTTAGATATAACTCCTCCTCCCCTTTACTGTCTCTTTGCGCTTCCCTTCAAACCATTAGCATCTCTGAAGCCAGTGACAAGGCCAATTCCAGCTGCTCTAGCAGCCTCTGCTTGTATTAATCTGTAGCTAGTGCTGAAAGGGTCTGCCTTATTCTGTCTATGTAACTCCCAACAGTCTCCTCTTGCGCTGTCTCTGTTAATACATTATATGTCATGTTCTTCGTTGCAGTTGCATTTATGTAACCATAGAATTTTGATCAATGTGGAACCTTTGTAAAAGAGTTCATATTCAAAGGTTGTTTCCAAATTAAAAAATAAATAAATAAAGCAGAGAAAGAGGTAAGGGAGAGATGCAGAGAAAGGTTTCACAATGAAAGAGTATTTCAACCGGTACTGTACAGCTTCTGCAACAGCTGATGGATGTGGAAGTGGTCAGGATGGTGGTGGTGGGACTTGGATTCATGGGGCTGTGAGGACGAGGGCCCAGCACATGATAGCATGACTATACAAACCCTGATTCACTTGTCCACAAAAATCCACTAGTTCTATTCCCACTCCTAGCAGCATTCCCTAGTTTTCCATTGCATCTGATGACACCAACCTGAGCAATCCAGAAGCACAGATGCAACCTCCTCCTTGTTCAAGTGTTGCCAGTTCCAGTTCACCTAAATGAGAACAAAATAAAAATAATCCAAATATAAATGTCAAACCAAGCCCTCTCCCTTTCTGTCTCTTGTATGAACAACACTACAACAGCTGCCATACCACACCCACCAGAGTGTCTTGAACTTCTGTATTATGCCCTTAGTCTGGCTCTGATACAGCTTACTGTAATCCTGTCAGCATATGAAAAAGGTAAATCAAGCCAAAGCTCCCGCATCAGCTCCACTGCACTGTATCACCTCCTGCTCATCCCCAGAAATGTAATTCCACAATGCCCCAAACCCAATTACTCGAGACATACATCCCCACCAAGGCCATTGTCATCAAAAAGCCAAAGAGATTTTCAGCATTGTGGGTGTATTTCATGGATGAGACCACAAATCCGCAGAAAGCATGTTGCAATCAGTGTGGTAAAAATATCAACTGGGGTCATGCAACTCAAAATTTTGAAACAAGTGTCTGCCCCATCATTTAAAATGTGGACATGGCATCCTCCTCACAGCTCTTAATAGCTACTGTAGGCCCAGTCTCCACTCAGGGGGATTTGGGCTCTACAGAGTGCAATTACTACTTCTATAGCTTCTGCAATTGCAATTGCACTTTGAGCAACAATATAATTTTGGTACATCCAAACTCTTTGCAGGAGTTTTGATCATGTCCTTTGAGTGCACTCACGTTTTGTTGTTTAGTACCAAACCTTTGGCAGTCCCCGTGAGTGCACCAGCTCTCATGTTCTTTGTGATACCTCCAAGTGTGCTTTTGTGGTTCAGGCTGAAGGCCAGCAGGGACAGTCGGACATGGGAAATAGGATAAAATAATTTATCCAAATAATCCAGTCACTATGGCAGCACCCAGTTTGAGTTTCAGTTTATTAAAAGCATAATTACAACCAACCCCCAAAAAGGGGAGGTAGAAGTTCAGTACATTAAAAAACACACTACACATACAGAATATAACTTAATTTTGCTACATCAACGTGAAACACTACACATCTTGCTTACAGAAAACACCTTACTAAAACAGATAAAAGTAAACCTACCTTAACACATAACACACACATGATGCATTCCCAGCTACCAGTGCTGCTTCATTAGAAGCCCAACCTCCACCAGTCAGAGCCAGACCCAGTGGCCCCAGCAGTGGCACTGAACTTGTAATGCAACAAGACTACACTGTACAGTGCCAGAGTAACTCCATTCTTACACTAAGCTGTCGTAGAATCACCCAGGTTCTGTACAAATGATAACTCTGGTGAGATGATGACCCATAATCTTCAGGTATTCTCAAAGGCAGAAGATACTATTGGAGGAAGTCAAGTCCAAATTCAACAGCCCATCATGATTCACATTTTCTTCATTTATAAATAAAAAGCAATACATATGATCATTTTTCTGTCATAGTATATTATATTCTTAGTAACTGGGTAGACCTCTGAGACTAACAATTCCTTTTTCAGGGACAACCTGGGTTTTATTACATACCGATAAAAGGAGTCATTACACAGACTTAATATCGATATGTAAGCCAATGTACAAATAAGAAGTACAATATGCAAACATGGATACAAATAAGAACACATATTTACAGTTTGCAGGGTTACAAGCCACAACTGTGAAATAGCATATACAACACTGTGGTTGATTACACAACAAAGGATCTTACAGCAAGGGCACACAACAACATTTTTCCACGTCATGATAAAGTGCATAACATGCAGAAATAGGGACACAGAAAATCTAGAAGGCACATGAGCCCATGGAGTGTTTTGAGCAGTAGGTCATATCAGTGGTTGTATAGGCACCAAGTGACTCAAAGTAGATGAGCTTTGAGATGTGTTTTAATCATAGCTAGGGTGGAGCAGTTCTGAACCTCAAGTGGAAGTTTGTTCCAGGTGGATGAGGCTGAGACAGCAAACAATGTCATACTAGAGTAGGACCTCAACCTACTGTAGATATCTCAAGCAAAGGGCAGTTTGAGGTGAGGTAGAGCTGTTTTTAAGGTTTAAATTTGAGAAGCCCATTAAGACTGAGGAGGGGATAGTGTAACTGTACAGTGTGAGTTTATAGGCAAGACAGACTAGTGGGAAGGCTAGTCTTGCCTCAAGGAAGGGCCAATTTAGGGCACAGAGAACTGTGCACTGGTGGTCCCTGGGGTGGGCACCAGATGCAAACCATGCAACACTATTGTACAGGACACTCAATTTTTAGTTTTATACAGGGAGTGAAGTAAGGAAGGACCATACATTACGACAGGCAACAGGGGACTGGTAGCACTGGCTAGTCATGCCTCCTTGGTGAGATAGGTATTAAGTCTATAGAGCAGACCAACCTTTTTGTGAATGAACTTTGTAACTGCATTAACATGAGGTCTAAAGGTGAGGTCTTGGTCTAGGTGAACTCCAAGGCGTTTCACTGAGTTAACCACTTCAATCTTTGCAACAGAGAGAATGGATAATTTGAGTAATTTCTGTCAGGATTTCTTTTTTTTGGGGGGGGGGCATTTACTACTAGTCTATTATTTAATAACCTGGTTTCAAGGAGCTTGAAATCAACATCTAGGTCACTACTGATCTGAAGGAGATTGGTTGAGATTCTGTACAGAACAGCATCTTCTGTATAAAGGTGTAGCTTGGCCCCTCTACAACTAGCAGGCAGATCATTAATCTATAATGATGTAACCACCCCCAGCTACTTTGCACAGTAAGCTACCCCTTGGTACCCTTGACTGGGCACCCAAACTACATCAGACACTTTTTGGTACCATCCCTAGCTTTGGGAATTTATACCAGGCTCACTATTTCTAGAGGTCAGAAAGGGGAGGGGGTGTACAAAAGCAAATACTACAAATGTGACCAAAATACCCAGGTCCTGAGGAGAGAACTTTTGCTTAGGGCTATGCTAGGTCTATACTTCTGGAGGGGCACCCAGTAATTCCACACAGGAAGCAGTAACAAGAATGTCCAAACCAGGTTGGGGTTCTAGAGTGTGGCTTTATTCCAAAGATGGTACACTAAAGCAAACATGGACCCCAAGGGTTGGGTTTACACTTCATGGTACAAGGCAAAGCAGAACAACAAAAGTCTGTAGTGGACAGAAACTCTACACATCCCATATTGCATAGGACCTCAGACTCTCTTCAGCTGCAATGGCCTCAGTTGAAACACACATTTCTTCTAGTGGCACTGGCCACAATGGAGTACACAATTCCCATATGGCATAGGATTTAAACATTTCAATGTAGCAACTGGCCACGATGGAGCACATTGGTGCACAAAATTAGCACGACCCACACAAGGGGGTAAACTTTCTCTTCAGTCATTGGCCACCATGTCCTGAATAAGCAGGTACCCTTACAGAACCTGTAGTGCTGATCTGGTCACTCCAGATGGGGATCTGTTCACCTTTTGCTTCCACAGTCCATACCCAGCCATTCATTCAGAGTTACACCTCAAACTTTTAGTAAAACAGTAGAACTATGTATCCTAGGATGTCTGTCACATCCTGCATAAGAAACACATTACTTTTAAGTGTAAATTAAAGTCCTGAACAATGTGCCAAGTCTCTCTGGGGACTCCACGATTGTTATTCAACTTTGAAAGGCATGAGAACAGTCTCAAAACAGAACAGAACTTGGTGTATGTGTCCCTTTATCAGAGTACACCCCAAAAGAAAACAGGTACATTCCTCCAGGGATTCCCAAAGTCAGATTACTCACGGTTGTACACAAACAGGTAGCTTCAATGTCCTGGATCAAAGTCAGGGGATTGCCCCTCAGATCTATTCTACAGTCCCTCCCATCTCACAGGGGATGAGAAAAAATCAGGAACTCCTGCTAGACAGTTTCCACCACTTCTACTGGCAGGCAGATGGTTCTCAGCACTAGGGTGAGAAAAATAAGGTCTCCTCACAGACTCCACACTTCAGCTCCTCACTCCTCCAACTGCTCACTCTGGCTGCTGACACAGAACACTTGAAGATTCTAAAGCTCCTCACTCACAGCTAGCTACCGTGGCTTATGCTGCTGCGAGAGTTCTAAATGACATCACCTCTCTCTCTTCTCAGCTGAGACCAAGTAAACAGAGAGGGAGCAGGTGAAAAACCATTTAACTAGTTATTCACCAGCTGCCTTCCCTACCTAGCTCTGACACTGATGAGATTCTAGTAACCCCACGGGACTGGGTGGTTACAATGAGATGAGCAGAGGACCAAGAAGAAACCTTGGGGCACAGCAACAGTTATGCTTTTTAAGACCCGACATACTACCCTGCCACTTAAACAGTTGTTTCCTGTTAGACAGGCAGTGCTTGAACCAGCTACAGGCAAGACTGTCAAGACCTACCTTTCTTAGCTTGACCAGGAGAGGTTCATAGTAAGGTCCACTAAAATGGCACCAGTAAATAGCCCTTGATCTATTGCCCAGTGATGTTAGAAGTCAGTTGATCTACAACAATATTCATGTCATGATTCATTCTGAAACCCTGCTGGGCATCAAATAGGATATGTTGGCTTTCTCAGAGATTGTGGAGCTGGTTATAGGCTAGCACCTCTTGTACCGTAGCAAGGGAGCAGAGAAGGGAGATGAGCCAGTAGTTTTCAACAAGGTCTTCAGGTCCACCTTTGTGTATGGGGACAACAGTGGCAATTTTCCACTTTTCAGGGATAGTAAGGAAAGTCAGTGGATATTCAGTTTGAGTGCTTTAGCACCTTCGGATTTAAATGAAGAGCTTGATTTGGTACCTTTCTTGTAACATTGTTTATTTATTGGAAAGCAAATTGAGAGTAAACTCTTTTACAACTGCATCCAAACTCAAAAATGAAGACATAACATAGAAATGTTATCTATATGCAGTACAATATACTCTAAATTGACACAATTAATAAATGTCACTATTGCAGGTTGTCTTTTGTTATTTTTAAAAATGCACTAAGCCTGTTTTCATCTTGGACATCCTCTCCTTCCCCTTTTCTTTTCTGTCCTCCCCCCCAACAGCTCTTCCCTGTATTCTCACAGTTGTTCTGTGGATTCTCAGCCTCTTTGTCAAAGTAATGTGAGATACAAGTTGTCATAGAATGTGATATGCACATAGTCGTAAATTGTTTCAACAATAAACCAATACATCTGCTCTACAAGAGGACTTCCACAGTGTTCAGGCTTGGTTTCAAAACAACAAACCCAGACTAAACACCTCTAAAACTGTCTTCATGACCTTTGGAACCTCCCAAAGACTGGCAAAATCCATCCGCTCCTCTCCCATTACCACCCTAGAAAGCACTCCCCTAAACAAAGTTTCATCCTATAAATACTTATGTGTTTGGTTAGACCCTCAACTGAACTTCTCTCACCACATTGACTATCTGGCATCAAAACTGCACCCTAAACTAGGAATCCTTTATCATAGGAGACTCTCTCTCCCCCTCCCTGTCCATCAGGAACTTCTGACCAAAATGATCTTGCCTATTCTTGACTATGACAACATTGTCTATTGTACTGCCCCCCTCCTCCCTGCTTGCTAGACTGGATTCTCTCTCTTCTATGCCTTCTGTCATTTTGCCTCAAACTGCCCCTTAAGAACCCACCATTGCTCCCTCCTTCCCCAAGCCCAGCTGAGAGAAGGAGGGGACCAGAGGACTGCGTCATCCAGTAGGTGGGACAGGACTTATTTAAACACTCGTGCCACACTGCAGCGTTTTCCATCAGCTGTTCCAACTTTGCTGCTGCACCGCTAAGCAAGCTGAACGCGGTGTTTCATATGTGCCATAGCTCCTTACTTCAGCCCTCAAATTTCTAACTTCCCCAAGCCCAGCTGAGAGAAGGAGGGGACTGGAGGACTGCATCATCAAGTAGGAGGGGCAGGACTTATTTAAACACTCGCGTCACACTGCGCGAGTGTGAGTGTTGCGAGCACCACTCAGGAGAGAAATTAGTCCACGAGTAGTTGTTAAGTAAGTTAAACAAATATTTGAGCATATAAAGTTTAGAATTGTGCTTAAGTTCTATATTTCAATAGTAATTAAGGGGTATTTATAAGAGCTAATCTAATAGATTGAGGAATAGAATTTTAAAATGGAATTATGTGTTAGGCTTATGTTTTATGCCATCATAGTATGTATGTTTTTTGTGAAGGTTTCAATTCCCCAACCTACTCACATTCCAAGTGCTTTGGCTCTGGAGATCGGGTCTGTTTTGGACCCTAGAAAAAGTTTAATTACTAGAGGAAACAGGATCAGAACAAATGGAAGAAATTCATTTTCAAAGATTAGAAATCAACTAATAATGATAGTACCTGTTATTTCTGTAGTAGGTCTGGATAAACAAAAATTGACAAATTGCTTATTAATCATTTTGATATTGGGAGGGGACATTGAAATAAACCCAGGCCCTGAAACTAAAAGTGAGTTTAAAATAATATATGATAATGCCTGATGCTTGAAAAATAAGCTGGACTTATTTAAATCTTGGACAGCTACTGAGTCCCCAGACTTGGTTGCTTTAACTGAATCATGATTAACAAATAATATAAACACTAGGGAGGTTGAACCAGAAGGTTTTCTTGGTCATCGGTTAGATAGGGTAGGGAAAAAGGGGGGGGGAGTCCTTTTATTTACTAAAGGGAACTAGGACAAACAACAGTACGGTTTGCAGGACAAATAGGGCTTATTGATTGTTTATTAGTAAAGATTCATAAGTTAGCCCTTATTGTGGGGGTTGTATATGCCCCTCCAAAATCTCCTATTAGTGCTTTTGAAAAACTAGCCTTGGCCATTCAAACTCATACCATGGGCTTTGAATTGCTATTAATAGGGGATTTTAATGCAGCCTGGGGGAAACCTCATGGAATTGCATTACAAAGATGTTTTAAAACCTTATATTTGGAACAAAAAATAGCACTTCCAACTAGAAAAACCTCTCCAAATAGTATAGGTAACATCTTGGATTTAATTCTTGTTTCAACAGAGATCTCAGTTCAACAATTGGAAATGAAACAACCAATTCTGGGAGACCATAGCTCAATAAGTTGCATTTTTAAATCTAAAGGGAAAGTAATTTCTGTAGGTCAGGTCCCATTAAAGGTTAAAAGGAGATGCTTTAAAAAGTATAATAAAGATGTTTTTTTGGCCAGACTAGCCTCTATAAATGGGCAAAGATTATTTTTAATCCCCTCTATAGATTTGGCTATCCAGGAATTTTCAAAATGGTTCCTTGAAGTTTGTAATGAGTTGGCCCCTTTTAGATTAATTAAACAGAGGAAAACTCATGTTCCTTGGGTAACAGAAAAAATTAAAAAGCAGATCAGAGGGAAAGATAGGTTATGGGAAATTGCAGGGAAATCTTTAAGATCAGAAGATTGGGAAAAATATAAAAATGCTAGAAATTCATTAAGATTGCAAATTAGGAAAGCTAAACAAAAATATTATGAAACTAAGACAAAAGAGACTACTGATCCAAAAAAATGTTGGACTTTGCTAAAATCTTTTGACTTTTCTGCAAACTTAAAATCTCCAGTTCAAATGGTAAGTAGGGGTATTCTTCAACCTATTAGACAATCAGCAAATATTTTAAACAATTATTTTGTAGAATTGCCAGATTTAAACATTCCTCAGTCCATTTTAGGGAAAAATAATATTAAAAATACTAAGGTACCCAAATTTAGATTTAAACATTTCACATGTAAACAGATTAAGGAGGAAATAAGAAAACTTAAAATAAAAAAAGCATTTGGTCTGGATTATATAAAAAATCAATTTCTTAGAGAGTCCCTTCAGGTCACTGCCCCGGTAATAACTAAACTTTTTAATTGGAGCTTAAAGGAGGGAATTGTCCCTTGTATTTGGAAGAATGCAAAGATCATCCCCATTTATAAGGGAGAGGGAGATATCTTTGTGCCTACAAATTATAGGCCTATTGCTTTATTATCTGGTCTCTCCAAGATTATGGAGAAGCTGGTTCAGAAACAACTCACGGATTATTTGGAGCAATACTTCTTACTTACAAAATATCAATCGAGATTTTGTAGGGGATTTTCCACGGGAACCGCGCTCACAGACATGGTAGATATTGTTGCCTCTAAATTAGAGGATGCCCTGTCTGTGGACGCGGTGTTCGTGGATTTATCCAAGGCCTTTGACACTGTGGCCCATGATTTGCTGGGGGAATGTTTAGAAGAAATAGGCATGGGGGATAAATCATTAAATTGGTTTAAGTCTTATTTGAGAAACAGAACCCAACAAGTGTACATTAATGGTATCCTTTCAGATAGAGCTATGGTAAAGCGAGGAGTGCCCCAGGGCTCGATTTTAGGGCCAACCCTTTTTCTTATATACATAAACCAGTTAGTTGATAATGTTAAAAATTCTAGTGTTCGTTTATATGCAGATGACACTATACTGATCTCTGGTCGTAAGACCCCAGAGTTCTTGGAAGTGCACCTGCAGGAAGATTTTACTAGGCTCTGCACATGGCTATCTGACTCGGGGTTAATAGTTAATAGTAAAAAAACAAAACTTATGATATTTCAGAAAGATGGAAAAGATTTGAATAAAAGAAACAAACAAATCCAAATTAAAACATTACAAAATTAAATTTTGGCTCAAGTTTTGGAATACAAATATCTTGGGGTATGGTTTGATAATCAGTTAAAATTTGATTTTCATATAACCAATACATTATCAAAGATAAATAAAAAACTAGGGGCATTCAGGCGGTCTATATTTTGTATAAACAGAGTAATGAGGGAGACTATAATAAATCAACTTATGCTCCCTGTGCTAGAGTATGGTAGCCATGTGTACGGCCTAGCTACAAATGGTTTGCTGTCAAAAATTGATGTAATGTATAATCGTTTGGCTCATTTTGTATTAAAAAAGGATTATCATTAACATCATTGTAAATTATATGAGGAATTGGGTTGGTTGACTCAGGAAAGCAAAAGGAAACTTTTTAGGGCACAACAGATATATAAAGTTGTAAATACAAATCACCCAAAAGTATCTTTATGAAAAATTGGAAATAAAATCATATATTTATAATATGAGAAGTTCGAGCACTAGAAGTTTTGAGTTCCCTAAACTTAAGAATAAGTATAGTTACATGCGATTCCCTATAATTATGAATAGATTATGGAGTTCTTTAAAATTAATTACAGGAAAACAGTATGAAAGCGTTAAAGTTTTTTCATCTACTTTAAAGGCTGAATTAAATATAATATGTGAGTGTTTTGGATAAAATCTTTGCCTGATTGGGGTACTTTTATTTTACTGGACTGTAGGACTTAATTGTATAATTAAATATTTGTTGTTTGTTTGTCGTGGGAATGATGTTATGTGATTTTGTTACGACTATATTGGTATTGTATATTATGTTAACTGTCTAACACTATTTGTAATTTTTATGTATAAGTAACAATCTTTTAAATAACAGGACCATCTTGAAAATAGAACTTTGTCCTAATGATGTAAAAATTGACCATCTACTATCCTGTATAAAAATAAAGGTTTTACTACTACTCCTCTCTACACTAAATCTCTCACCCCAACCCACCGATACTTCATACACTCTGTTTCCTTCATTTCTAAATTTTGGTTCAACCTTCTCCCCTCCAACCTCTCAGTTCACCTCCCCCCACCTACCCCGCATCCTACTCCCTATGCTCTAGGGACACCTGCTCCTTTTCCCTTCTCAAACCATCCTCAAGCATGGACAAATCTGCTTAAACCTATCATCTCCCCTCACTCTGGAACTCTCAGACTCCTGTCCTTCGAAACTCCCACTCGCACCCCTCTGTCAGGTATCAGCTACACATCCTGCTTCCTCCTACTTGCCCCCATGTTACCTGATTGTTGTACACTGTTTGCACAATTTACCAATGTACACTGTCTTCCATACCTGCTTTACTACACATTGTTTATCTATTGCCTCTGTAAATGTCCTGATTATGTAATAACTGTTTATCTGTTACCTCTGTAATTGTCCTGCTTATGCCTTGTAATAGCAATTGTATAACTTAAGTGAATTGTAATGTTATTTTGCTCCATGCTCCCCAGATCTCCCTGGGTCACACCTGGAAATGAGCCTCGGCTCAGTGTGCCTTTCCCAGTTACCAAATGTTTAAATAAATAAAATAAATTCCACTAACCTTTCCTTCAGTAGTGATTCCAAAACTTTCCCCACCACCAAAGTTAGGCTGACTAGCCTGCAGTTGCCAGCCACCTCTCTACTTCCACTTTGTGATATGAGACTACATCTGCCCTCCTTCAATCTTTTGAAACCATTCCTGTCTCCACTGAAAGGTTGAACAGGGCTGTCAGAGGTGCAGCCAGCACCTCCCTGAGTTCCCTCAGTATCATTGGATTAACCCTATCTGGCCATATTGTCTTATCCACTTTCAGATTTGTGAGTTCCTTCAGGACTCTCTCCTTTGTAAATGGACTAGTGTCCACTTCCCTTCCTTCAATGCTCCTGTCCCTTTTTAGTAGCCCCTCTCCTTCCCCTTCTACTGTGAACACTGAACAAAACTGTTGGTTCGGGATATCTGCTTTTTCTTGTTCCCCTCCACACAATCTTCTCTTCCTTTCTTAGTCTTACAGTCCCTCCCCTGGTCTTTCTCTTTTCACTTACATACCTAAAAAATGTCTTATCTCCTTTCTTTACTACCTGGGCTATTTTCTCCTTTGTTTGCATCTTTGTGTTCCTAATTGATTTCCCTGCCTCCCTCTGTTTCTCCAGATACAGCTCTCTATCCTCCTCTTTCTGTGTCTTCTTATACCTCCTGAATGTTAACTTTTTTGCCGTTACTTTCACAGCCACCTCCTTCGAGAACCATAGCGGTCTCTTTTTCCTTTTGCCTTTGCTTACTAGTCTGACACAGAGCTTTATTGCCTAAAGTTAGAATGTCAAAGTGCACACGGGGAAAATTATAATAATTCTTAATTATGCTAAAGAATGTCTGTGCTAGTAACTTAAACAATTTCCCTGAACTACAGTAATTTATATTGTTGCTAAAATGAGGATAATACTGTCTCTCACATTCGACAGGGATCTACCATTGAGTCATAATACAAGATGCACAAATGTTTCAAATTGAGAAGGGTAGCTGCTGTCTCATTGCTTCTGGTGTTTACTCTCTAAATTAAGGGCTTAATTACTGATTTGGCCCTAGTGGCTCTTAATTAGGCAACTGTATTTTGCAAGCGGGGACCATCCCTGTTTCCTTCTAACCATGCTTTTTGGTAACCAGAAATCAATTTAGCTAATAGCTTTATTATATTGAGAAAGTATTTAAAGGTTCAGCCAGTATGAGATAGCACTTCCTGATGAAGAGGCCATGGTAAGCCTTGAAGCACCAGGGTTCCTGTTCCTGGTCTTCACTTGCCATGTCATTTATTCTTTACTAACTTGTTTAAAGGGGAACTGTCATTAACAGGGTTTCTTAATGTCTGAAAGCCTATAAAACGCTAATTTGAGTGAGCCATTGTGTTTATATGTGAGTCTTTGCAGTCCAGAGTTATTCATATGTAAATCAGCCTGTAATTAAGGGTAGGGGCAGCCATACTGTATGTTTTAGGCTCCTGACAGGAAATGATGTCGTTGGGGAACTTGGCCCTCCATTTACTGTAGGTTAGATAGGAAATCATCTGTTTTATTAAGTGTGTTTTAAGATGTTATTACAACACTTTCTACATTTATAATAATTGTTTTGTACATGCATTGAAACTGGTGAGTTATCGCCTTTACATTTCAAAGTGTTAGTAAAAATAATCCATCTTTAGGATTGCTTTAACTTTTAGGCTATACTGCCAGCTGATCATCAAAAATACACATCCCAAGGCTGGCTCTGTGGTGTCAGCAGGTATTGGGGCCCTTATCTGGATTTCTAAACCCTGGCTGTGTTCATGTCAGAACAGATTTCTGGGGCTGCCACAGCACCGACTTCTGTCTTATTCTGTTCCCTCTCTTACAGCATTTTCTCTTATAATTTTGGGTGTGAACTCAGGACTACAAGATGCAAATGTGGCTATGTACCTACTGGCCTGGCATCATGTGGCCAGCCTTGAAATGTGTAGTTTTTGATTGCAGCACAGCCTAGAGGTTAAAGCAAAGAGCTGTGAACAAGCTTCATCCATCCAGCAGAATGGGTTTTGATTCCAACATGGTCTTCTTGTATATTGTGTGACCAGAGCAAGTCACTTAACCTCCCTGTGATCCCAAAACACACCCAGAAACATGCTGTAGTTGTGTACCATTCCTGGACAAAGACAGTAAATACCATCTGAGCATGTGTTATGATTCTGAAAATATTATGCTCTTTCTATCCAGATTTGACTTGAAAAGAAAAAAATAGGACACCATTTATTGTTAATTAATTGCAAAAACACATAGATAGACAACATTGTTAAAACATGCATAATCTGAACTGCATTATTAAAATATAAAATATATGGATGGGTGTGTGTAACCAGAATTTTACACACACACACACACACACACACACACACACACACACATACACACACACGATGTGAGATGCTACATTAACCCCAAGTACAAAGTCCAAGGGGTTTACAAAAACATCCCACACCAAGGGTGTGTGCAAAATTCTGGTTTTTGCACCCACCCACATATTATTTTATTTAATTAATGGTGATATTTTTTTCTCTTTCAGCACAGTTCAGTTAGTGCAGCACTTCTCTCAGAGATAGATACACACATGCTCGCACATGCACACACACGTGCACATACACACACACACGCATGCACACACACACACACAGAGCATGTCTCTCCTTTTTTTAATTTCTCTTTTTACATTAAGGTGGGAATGGCATTCTGGAAAGTTGCAGTCCATTGGCATAGCTGTAGAGTGTAAGACACGCTCGAAGGGCATGAGCGGCAGGATCAACCAGATCAATTGTTTTCCTTTACATTAGAAAATCCCATTCCATCCAAAGTATTTCAGTAAGAAACTGTTATACTTTTAACTTCATCAAAAAAAGTAAAATATTCATTTAATAATACATTTCAGGTTATGCATGTTTTAACAATGTTGTCTGTCTGTGTTTTTGCAATTAACAAACAATTAATGGTGCCCTATTTTTTTTTCTTTTCAAGTCAACATGCTCAGATTGTTTTCACTGTCTTTGTCTAGGAAAGGCACACAACTACATCTTGTTTCCGGGTGTGTTTTGGGATCACAGGGAGGATAATTGACTTGCTCTTGTCACACAGTATACAAGTACAGCATGTTGGAATCAAAACCCATTTTGCTGGATGAACGAAGCTTGTTCACAGTTCTTTTCTTTAACCTCTAGGCTGTGCTGCCAACTGTTAATCAAAAACTACACATTTCAAGGATGGCCCCATGATGCCAGGCCAGTAGATACGTAGCCACATTTGCATCTTGTAGACCTGAGTTCATACCCACATTTGTAAGAGAAAAGGCTGTTAGAGAGGGAATGGAATAAGACAGAAGTCAGTGCTATGGTAGACCCATAAACCTGTACTGACATGAAGACAGCCAAGGTTTAGAAATCCTGACATGGGGCCCCAATACCTGTTGACACCACAAAGCCAGTCTTGAGATGTGTAGTTTGTAATGATCAGCTGGCAGTATAGCCTAGAGGTTAAAGCAATCCTAAAGATGGATTATTTTTACTAACACTTTGAAATGTAAAGGTGATAACTCACTAGTTTCAATGCACATACAAAACAATTATTATAAATGTAGAAAGTGTTGTAATAACACCTTAAAACACACTTAATAAAACAAATGATTTCCTATTTAACCTACAGTGAATGGAGAGACAAGTTCCTTGGTGACATCATTTCCTGTCAGGAGCCTGAAACATATGGCTGCCCCCAGACCTTAATTACAGGCTAATTTATATATGAATAACTCTGGACTGCAAATACTCACATATAAACACAATGGCATACTCAAATTAGCTTTTTATAGGCTTTAAGACATTAAGAAACCCTGTTGATGACAGTTCCCCTTTAAGAGCAAGAGCAAAATGCCTGAATAAAATGCTAACTAAGTGAATGATGGTCTGAGAGAACTTCTGATTTTGCCATATTGTTCTGATGAACAACTACCAGAAAGGCATTGTGACTTACTATCAGCACTGCTACCCACCCCCAGGGAACCCATGCTTTAAGGAACAATACCCTGGGAAAAGGATTTGTTGAATAGGTTTCTTAGGGGAGTGTCAATAACTGGAGCAGCAGTTTTAAGGCATTTAGGTTCAGATTTGTCGTAACCAATGGTACCATCAATTCTAAGTTTCCTAAGTTGTGAAAGAACCTTTCTACTGATTAGCAAAAGTGAAATTGCATGTGAGGGGCTCCAAGTCAGGAAGGACAGTCAGTGCTCCACTCTGGGGTGGGGACATAAACCTATACAAGTCTGTAAAGAAGTTATTGAACATGTTACCTGATGAGTAGGGGGGGTCAGAGATCACTTTGCCTTCTGCAGAAATGGTATGAACAGCGGCTCCAAAACACTGTTTTAGGAGACAGTCTGCACCCAGAGTTTTTTTTAGGGTCAGATAAATTTTTAAATTGAAGAATTTTTAGATAGCTTCTTTCACCATTTGTTAGGCTTAATCTGTAGTGATTTTTGAGCTTTCTATAGTAGTTGTGCCAGTCTGCAACCTAACCGGAGAGCTTATACTGTCCCCATGTCTTGTCTCTCAGCTTTATGTCCTTCCTTAAGTCTCTGTATAACCATTTTGAGCAGTGATCATTTGTCCTTCACTGCTTGAGGAGGGCATGCTTACTGAGCACACTAAGAAGACTGTTGATGAAGTATTCAAGAGCAAGGTCAGTACTGAGGAGGTTGTTTATGATTTCCCAGTGAATGCTAGCAAGTCTGTTTAGGAAGGTGGCTTCATCAAAGCTGGAAAGATCACTGACTGTGATGGTTTTAGAGTGGCGTTGGGGCATTATTTTTTCATATGCCAAGAACTAGTGAGTGGTCACTGAGAGAGTCGGAAAGTATACCAGCAGCTTTTATTCTTTTGGGCCTGCTAACAAGGACCCAGCCAAGTACAGTGTGCATACCGGATTTAGCATTCAGCCTGTTTTTACTATTATGCTATGGCCAATATATACCTCCTTTTCTGTGATTTGTTTAATATAAACTACAAATGTAAAAAAATATATATACTGTATATGAATAAAAACGTATAAAAATAATATTTATTCCTATATTTATTTGTTTATTAAAAATGATAATGTGTGTTAAATTTAGTATAAAAGATTCCTTGAATGGATGTGGAGTATTAAGGGGGTTGTAAGGGTCCCATTAGTTGCAGTCATAAGTGGCGCCATTGTACTGTAGTATGAATATAATCAAAATGATGGTGTTAACTTTGGGGTGACACCAGCAGCTCATCTGAGTCTCAGCAGCAGCAAAGCAGTAGTAGTAATACTTTATTGTTTAGCTAAAAAGCTATTACAAAGCATAAAATCTTAAAAGCAAGTAGTCACTAAACATACAATCACAGATGCCTTCCATGGAGAAATGTCTTAAATACAGAATTTACCATATTAAAATATCTACAATAATCCAGCAAGTGAATCCATAACACTTATTGCACCAGCCTAACCTTGACGTTCCCAATTTGAGGGTTGTGGGTGCATTGAACAGCCATCCTGAGGAGTTTGTGGAGTCAAAAACAGTGGGGAAATTCAAGAATGCATGGGACAGACATAAAGCAATTATAGTAATGGGTCTGGGCGTGCATGCCTGTAAGGTCTTGCATAGCCAAAGCCTCTTGTCAATATCTGCCTAGCTGTGACCCTGGGTGACCTCTGTCATAAGTTGTCATAAGTTGTACCAATAGCCCAGGTGGCACAGAAAGAAATTGGACTGTGCATTCCTGTGTTTGTTAGCTGTGTTAGCAGCGGGGGAGTAGGTCACTGTCAGCGACCAAAGAAAGGAGAGTGGAGAGCTGCGTGGAGCTGTGGCTGCAGTCAGCAGCGGGGTCGAGGTTGGTGATCAGAGGAAGGAGAGCTGAGCTGTTTGGAGCTAAACTAGCAAGGGGCACAGGTGGCAGTCCAGCGACTGAAGCAGGGACGGCCAACCGTAGACAGCGATGTAGGATCAGACCAATCCGGTAGAGAGGTGCCAAGGTGGTAGGCTTTAAAAATAGCCAGCCAGACTGATAGAAGGACTAAAAGTGGGAGCAAGAAGCATCCTGAGCTAAAGAAATCACTGCAAGGAGCTGGTTTGCAGCAAAGGAACTGGGTTCTGCATTTGTTCCACAGGGGACTTGGACTTCAACCTCAGTGGATATGGGAAATTGACAAAGACACTAAGAAATCCTTCAAAAAAGAGCTGAAATTGAGGTAAAATGAACTGGGTCGAGACTACTGACACTGGAGGTGCTGGGAACTTGATCTTGGACTATTGACGCTGGAGGTGCTGGGGATTTTGACTTGATTTGAGGTGAAATAAATTGGGTCTGGACTAATGACACTGGAGGTGCTGAAAACTTGATCTTGGACTCCTGACGCTGGAGGTGCTGGGGATTTGGACTTGAACTTGATGACTTGGACTTGAACGTGGTGGCTATGGTTATTAATTCTTGATGCCTATGGTTTGCACATGCTTTATTATTTCTAAAAAGTCTTGACTGTGGGTTGGGGCTGAGGAGGGGGTGAGGGTCGGGGCCCCAAAAAATACATAAGGGTGATTTTAGAACTGTATCTAAGTAGTATGGAAGAAATGGTAGGGCAGCACAGAGGGAGGGGTGACCAAGGGAGGGGGATCTTTGGCAGGGTGGTGCAGTGCAGTGGCTGTGGAACAGCCATGATCCTAAATTGGGCTTGAAGGATGGGGGGTTGTATGATGTGTAAGCAGCTCACTCAACTGAGAGAGGAAGTGGTGGGGTTAAGGTGGGGGTTAAATGGGGGGGAAGCTGGGGAAAGAGGGTAGAGAGACCAGGATGGTATGAGCCCAGGAAGGAGTGGGAAGGGCTGAGTGGATTCACTGGAGGATCAGATACCCTGTTCTGGAAGTCAAAGGCTTGGGAAGGAGAGGATGGAAGGGGATCCAGAGGGGATAGACCAGAGGTGGTAACAGACAACAGCAAGTCCAGATTTGGGACAGTAATGCCCGAGACAGGAGGAAAGGGGTAAGTGGGAACTGACAGCAGGAAGTCTAGAGGCACAAAAATTATGTCTGTAGCTAGAGAAAAGGGGTCAGTCAGGGATCAGGAGGAATGGAAGAAAGTAGGCTCAGGAAAAGGCTGACAGATGCCCAGTATGAAGGACAATGCAGGCATAGGTGAAATGAGCCAGAGGGTGGAAGTAACAAATAGTTTTTCTCTCCTAGGTATTCTAGTCGAGGACATTGAAGAGGAAGGTGTCCGGCAGGGGCCATCAGAGAAGGGGGATGCAGAGTGGCTGGGGGACGTGGGGGGAAAGATCTCAGGTGCAGTGGAAGTGGGAGAGGAGGGGGCAGGCACATCACATGCAGAACAAGGGGTGGAGGAGGGGATGGACACATTAGGGACACACCAAAAGGTGGCACTAGGGGAACTGTGGCATAAGAAAAGGGACAGGAAGGAAGCACTGGAAGAGCTGGAGTTGAGCTCCTGGGAGGCTGAAAATG
Source organism: Neoceratodus forsteri (assembly GCA_016271365.2). Taxonomy (NCBI): domain Eukaryota; kingdom Metazoa; phylum Chordata; order Ceratodontiformes; family Ceratodontidae; genus Neoceratodus; species Neoceratodus forsteri. The sequence continues at coordinate 1,878,677,387 of CM057456.1, forward strand.
AACTGGAGGAAACCATGCAGGGTAGGAGCTGCAGTAGGAGCCTGGGGCATGCACCGGGCAGGGTGCAGGAGAGGGGAAATATGCAGACAGGGCAGGTGGTAAGGAGGAAGACTTCCCCATGTGGGGTACAGTGCTCAAAACCTTCTGCAAAGATGGGCAGGACAGGAACAGTTGAAGGGGGATCAAGCACAGTTGGCACAATCTCACACAGTGATGCAGACTAGGGGAAGGCCAGGAGCAATTAGAGGGCGGTCAGGTGAAATTGGATCATGTTCAAGCAGTGAAGCAGGAGGGGTCTGCAGGGATGATGGAAACCAGGCGGAAGTACAAGGAATGAAGAGGTACAGGATGGGGGAGTCTGATGAAAGGCTAAACGGAGAGGGTGAAGAGGTACAGATGCTGGGTGTGGGTAAAAATCAGGATAGGCTAGGTGATGGGGAACATAAGATGAGCAGGGGCAGAAACCAAATCAGGATGGAACATGAGGAGGAGTCCAAAGGGAGCCAAACCCCACAACACAAAGCTAGAGTCAAAAAGGACACCCAGGAAGCAGGGGGCAGTAGAGTGGCACTCTTGGGGGACTCAATAATTAAGGGGCTAAAATGGAGAAGGAAGGAAGGGAGCAAAAAACAATGCAGTATGGGTACAGTGCATGCCAGGGATGATGGTGCAGGAAGTGAGGCATCATATTCCTTCCTGGGGTAAGCAGCAGGATGAAAGGACACATCTGGTGTTTCACCTGGGCACAAATGACTTGGAATGGAACAGTCTGATGGAGGTACAGGCAAGGTTTGAGGAACTTGCTAGGTTCTGTAGGAGCAACACTGTTTTTTCTTCCATTTACTTCTTTGAGGTGTTGCCAGTACCAAGAGTGAGCACACCCAGAAAGGAGAAGATAAGGGCATTCAACAATTGGCTACAAGGTTGGAGCAGTTGGATGGGGTTCAGCTGGATAGGTGACTGGGGCTCTACATGGGAGGTGGAGGGGCTGTATGCCCAAGACAGGCTGCACCTGAGCTCTTCAGGGGCAGCTGCACTAAAGAGTAAACTGGGGGACTTCATGGCAAGGAAGTTCAATTTAAACTAAATAAGGGAGGGTGGCTAAGGACAGGGCCAGCCTTACGTGAGGCACAGCAGAGAGGCTATCAGCCTCCTCCCCAAGTTACAACACTCATCAAGGGAACACTTAGCAGCAGAGAATGATGGGATGGGGCTACATGTTAGAGGGCTTTGGTTGCAAATGCCAGGAGCTTGGGGAACAAAATGGGAGAACTGGAGGCCACCATGGTGGAGGAAAACCTAGACATTGTAGCAGTGAGTGAGACTTGGTGGAATGAGCAGTACGCCTGGGAGACAGTGATCCCAGGGTATTGGTTGTTTAGGAAAGATTGGGAGGGGAAGAGGGGGGAAGGGGTGGCATTATATATCAGGGAAGGGATTGGGGCCATGGAAGGGCAGGATGAGGAGGGAGAAACAGAGATAATGTGGGTCACCCTAGATTGGGAACAGGGGGAAAACCTGCTTGTTGGGGTAGTCTATAGGCCTTCTATGCAGGGGGAGGAAGGAGATAGACACTTTGTAGAATCAGTAGTGAGGATAGTATGGAAAGGGGAAATTGTGCTAGTTGGGGACTTAAACCTTCCGGACATCAACTGGGAGGCCCAGACAGCAATCTCCACAAGGAGCAGGGACATCTTAGAGGCTCTTCAGGGCATATTCCTGCAACAAAGGGTCAGTGAGCCCACTAGGGGTGTAAACCTGTTGGATGTGGTCCTCACAAATGGGGACAGTGTAGAGGAGGTGGAGGTGGAGGAAGAGCTTGGCACCAGTGATCACAGGGCTGTCAGGTTCAGGGTGAGAGAGGGCAGGGAGAGGGTTAGAACAAGAACCAAGGTAATGGACTTCAGAAAGACTGAGTTTCATGGAATGAGGAAGGTAGTTGAGGAAGAAATGTTGAGGATAGGGGAAGTGCAGGGGGTGGAAGAATTATGGGCAGCCATCAAGAGAGGGGTATTTAAAGCCATGGACTCATGTATAAGAAGGGTAAGAAAGAATAGAAGACAGAAAAGACCTCTGTGGTTCACTAGAGAGGAAGCGTTAGGGGTCAAGGAGAAGACTGGAGCATTCAAGAGGTACAGGAAGACACAAAAGGATGAGGACAGGGAAACCTACAGGGAAAAAAAGAAAGGAGGCTGGGCAAAAGATAAGGAGGGCTAAGGAGGCCACTGAGGAGAGGATAGTGAAGCAGGCAAGGAGGGGGGACAAAACCTTCTTTAGGTACGTTGGAGAAAGGAGGAGGGCACAGCATGAGATTGGAAGGATAAGGGAGGAAAGTGGATCAATACTGGAAGGGGACTTCGAAAAAGCAGAGGCATTAAACAGCTATTTCAACTCAATCTGCATGGAGGAAAGGGAGGGTAGGGGACCAGGAAGGGGTGGGGAGGGTGACAGCCACAGGCAGGTGGCTATGGCAGAATTCACTGCTGAAGGAGTACAGAAAGAGCTGGGTAGACTTAGGGTAGACAAGGCAATGGGGCCTGATGGAATACACACAAGGGTTCTCAAGGAGGTGAAGGATGAACTGGTGCCACATCTAGCAAGGCTATTTAACTTGTCCTTGGTCACTGGGGTGGTGCCAATGGACTGGAAGAGGGCAGAGGTGGTTGCACTACATAAGGGGGGGTGGATGGATGAGGTCAAAAACTACCATCCTATTAGTCTTACCTCGGTGGTGGGAAAGGTAATGGAAACACTACTTGAGATCAGGTTGATGGAATACTTGGAGATGAATGGCATGCAGGATGACAGGCAGCATGGCTTCATCAAGGGAAGGTCCTGTCAGACTAACCTGATAGAGTTTTTCGATGGGGTGACACAGATAGTGGACCAGGGAGGAGCAGTGGACGTGGCCTATCTGGATTTCAATAAGGCCTTTGACACCATTCCGCATGGTGGAATGGTACATATGCTGGACAGACTATGGGTGGACAACAGGATCACCAGGTAGGTGGAAAACTGGTTGAAGGGAAGGAGTCAGATGGTGGTGGTAAATGGGACACATTCCAGGGGATGGGCAGTGACCAGTGGGGAGCCACAAGGGTCAGTGCTAGGATCAATACTCTTTAACATCTATGTTAGTGACCTAGCAGAGGGTCTGGAGGGATGGGTGTGCCTGTTCGCAGATGATACAAAAGTCTGCAATAGGGTGAATTCACCTAGTGGGGTGCAAGCCATGAGGCGAGACCTGGAGAGGCTGGAGAGGTGGTCTGACACCTGGAAATTAAAGTTTAATACACAAAAATGCTCGCTGATGCACCTGGGGAGGAAGAATAAGAGGGAACCTTACTCTCTTGGGGGGTTGGTGATTGAGGAGAAGGAAACAGAAAGGGACCTGGGGATTATGGTATCGCGTGACCTCAAGGTGGGCAGCCAGTGTAGCAGGGCAGTGGGAAAAGCAAATGGAATGCTGGCCTGCATTGTGAGGGGTTTTAATAGCAGGAAGAGGGAGGTGCTAATACCATTATACAGAACCATGGTTAGGCCGCATCTGGAGTATGGGGTGCAGTTCTGGAGGCCTCACCTACGAAGAGATGTTGAGCTGATGAAGAGGGTGCAGAGAAGGGCAACCAAAATGGTACGAGGGATGCAGAATGTAACCTATGAGAGAAGACTGAAAGAGCTGAATTTGTACCCTCTGAAGACTAGGAGGGAGAGGGGGGACATGATTGAGACCTTTAAGTATCTGAAAGGGAATAAATAAAGTAGAGGGTAACAGCTTGTTCAAATTGAAGAAGGGCGTGAACACAAGGGGATATAGCCTCAAACTGGAAGGTGGGCAATACAGAGGTAATGTCAGGGGGCAGTTTTCATGGAGAGAGTGGTGGAGGCCTGGAACAAGCTGCCAGAGGAGGTAGTGGCAGCTGAAATGGTGGAGGGGTTCAAGAGGGCATGGGATAGATTTAAGGAGTTGGAAAAAGAGGGTTGAAGCATAACAGAAGGGGGGGGTAGGGTGTTGGGCAGACTAGATGGGCCATGGTGCCTTTCTCTGCTGTCACATTTCTATGTGTATCTGTGTATAGTGAGGGGGTAGGAGAAAGTAGGCTGTTGGTTAACTAGGATCTGCAGCTTATCCATTAGGTAGTGAAATGGGCAGACTAGGTGGGCCAAGCGGTCCTTATCTGCCATCAAATTCTATGTTTCTATGCTCTAAAGAATTTTGCAATTCTATCTATGGTCCATATATCCACAGTATGTAACAATATAGAAGTTAGTGATTCCAGATCAATTTGATGTACAAAAGACAAAAATGGTTTTAACCAAAATAGTCTTTCCTTTGTATAAAAAGTACATTTCCACATTACATGGAGCAGGTCTCTCAACCTCTCGCAGAACAGTCGCAGTTATCAGATTGTACTCCCATGTTAAATCTATATGATAAAACGTTGCTTGGGAATTGCTCAAACTTATATCTGAGAAAACAGTTTTTAAGATTTACAGCCATTAAGATATCTAAGTAAGGCTTGTATCCAAAAGCAAAGTTATTTTTCTTAAACCAATCTGCAGAGCGAGATTCAGTGATAGATTTTAAATCTTGACAATCTCAGTAGTTGGCTATTTTTTTTGGAAATGTACCTTTTATATTGCAGGCTGAGAAGAACTCCTTTATCCATCATTTTCTTCAGGGTAATTACGGAATGACTGTTCAATAACAAAATAATCAAAGAAAACCAAAAATTTCCTTTAGAACTTAGGGAATACCAAAATTCCTTTTCCTTAAGACAATGTTTTGCTAGGGAGTCCAGCAGTAATCTTGTTAGTTTCAGTAGCAAAGCAGCAGGATGCTAGGGTGATGAAATAACTGGCATATGTTTCATCTTATACAGCTAGTAGAAAGGTTTGAATTGTCAGCATTAAACTTGATACACAGTTGGCCAACACTTTCAAAATCAAACTGTGGCAAGACAAGCAAGTCATTTGGCCTACATTGGCTAAAGAGGATTTGTATTTTATGGTATGCTATCAAACATCTATCACTTCAGAAACATTTTTCAGTTCAAGTGGGGATATTTTTTTGCCACATCACTCAAGGCTAAATACAGAGAATGTTGAATTCTTATCCTTTCTCAAACTCCACTTACCACAGATCAACTTCAGCTATCCATTGGATTATTCACATAGCCAACAAGTGGCATCTGCTATTCCCACTCCCACACCTCCTGTTGACAAGTATTCCCAGAGCCCCACGGGCACTGGCACAACTTGACACAGTCTGGATCACCACCCCCAGCAGCAGTAAAAGGATTCCTCTGACATCACCATCACAAGATAGTTCCTAATGATGGTACTATATTGTCATCCCCAACTAGCTCATCATGAATTGTATGTATCACATAGAGTGATCATCAGTAAGATCCCACTGTAAATATGATGAGTGACTGCAAACTTCACAGCTCCTTAGCTTCACTGGTAAATCTCTATTTTACCTTGTCATTTTCCTTCTCCTGCTTGTCTTACTCCTCTGCAGCTGTTGTCTCTCATCTGTTGTGTTCAAAACACAAAAGAAAAACAATATATGTGGACATAGATGGATAGACAGAGACAGACAGACAGAAAGATGGACTGATAGACAAATAGATATGTGAAATGTAGAAAATGTAAAAAAAACCAATTGACTGATGGATGATAACATATTGTGGAGGGCAACTGATTGTCAAAAATTTAACTTGCTTTATTTGTTCATATGTTTTTGATGCATAATTTGTTGGGAGAATATTATTTTATAATTGGAAAATCCATAGAGCCGGGGAGAATATAGTACTTGGCAATGTGGAAAGAGACTATGGGGGAGAGGAGGGGAATAAGCCTTGAGGTCAGCAATGAATATGTATTGCTCTAGCTCAACTGGTTGTATCACTGTGGCCTTGGTGGTTGCAAACTCCATCATACTATCACCAACACAGCAATACACAGCAGTGACATGTCACCACCATTACCCATCAGCCATCACAAGGAAGTTAGAGTAATATATATTTATTGCTGACTGTAAGGCTTTTATTACCCCCCTCTTTATAGTCTGTTTTACCCCATCTCAGTTATTGCATGAGAACCAGAAGCGATTTTGTTGAATTCTTGAAGTTGATCTGAATTCGTGCAGTCTAAATCGAAGGTAGTCTGAATTTGCCAATGACTATTTTCTCACATCCTTCCTCACAGTAACATTTTTCAGAAGTGTCATAACATAGAGTAACGTAAGACCAGAAGGGGCTCTAGGTCCATTAGATCCAACCACCCAAACATTATAAGCAAGGATGAAATAAGTATACTATGCAAATATGTACACATTTATGTGAATTGTGATTTCCTTGGTAAGCAAACATTTGTCCAGGCTTAGTTTTACAGCTGCACTCTCTTCATGCCCACTGTCTCCACTGGTAGATTCTTCTTTAGGTTTACCACCCTTTGTGGAAAAAACTGCCACCTAATATTTTTCCTGAATTGGCTACAACTGTGCATCAGTGCATGTCCCCACATCCAGTTACAGGCATCTGATTAAACATCTGACTGTTCAGTCTTGTTGATACCCATGAGTATGCAAAAGACAGATCATGTCCCCTGTCCACTTTCTTTTCTACATAGTGAAAATGTTAAGGGCCTCCCACCGCCTTACGGTTGATTTGTGTGATGCCGAGTTATACCCTCTCATTTGTGTCAGTATTGTTTTTCTACCGAGGAGCCCAAAACTGCTTAATAAACAGCAAGACCTGCTATTTGCATTGCATTATGCACACCTGTTTGCAGCTAAGTAGGGTAAGGACCAAAGAGAGTGAAAAGCTGTCAAACCATAAATGCGAAATGTGTGACTGCTGTCCACAATTTTGGAAAAATATGACATGTCTCATGTGGCTGTTATGTGTAGAACAAACAAAAAGAACTAACTAGAATAGATTATCAAATTCATGAAACACTGAGTCCAGAATATCTTATTCTGATTAGTTTACTTGTGGTCCTTGTCCCACAGATAATGGATTACTTGTATAGCTACACAGATTATTTTTTGAGTTTTTGTTAACCAGGTAGGTACATTAGACAATATTTTGCCTTATTTATTTATTTTATTTTACAATTTTTGGCCAGGAAAGACACACTAAGCTGAATCTTGTTTTCAGGTGCATCCTGAGAACAAAAGGAAGTTAAGTGACTTGCAGATGGTCACACAGTATAATAGTGGTGGCTATAGGATTCAAACCCAGTACTCCAGGTTTGCAGCTCAGTGCCCTAAACCACTATGCTATACTTACATTAGCTGCCCAAAAAAATATGTTATGCCACCCTTACAGTGACACCAACACAATGAAATACATACCTGTTGGCAAAATTGACACTTTTCCAACAGGTCGCTGTGTTAGTGTGCCCGAGACAGGGGCACGCTGTCTCCTGGTCCTGCAACCCCTCCCCACATCAACTCGGACTGGAGTTGAGAATCCAAAAGATGGGGGGGTGGAGGGTAGAGCCCTCCGCATGGGGGGTTGGGGGGGCAAAGCCCGCCATTAAAAAAACAGGACTGGGAGACACACAGGAATCGTGTAGACTGCATCTTGTGATCGACATGATTCCTGTTGGCAAAATGCTGGTCAACATAAAGAATGTCGAACTGGCATGGTAGAGTCAAAAAATATTTTCAGGCACAACCAGTGGTGGGCGAAGTTCCTAAACTTCACTAGGCAGAGTATTTCGTGCATAACGCAGCTTTCACGTAGTACTCCACAGCGCAAATCATATAACTTCGCCTTTAATTTAACGCGAAGTTCCATTGATTTCAATGGACTTCGCATTAACTTTGCCTTTTTATTGCTCTTTAAGGTGAATTTTGCAGTGCTTCATGGGATGGCAAGTCACATGGGCTCTAGATTGTGTTGCACAGCCTCAATTCAGTGTAGTGTGTGTAGTGGAAAGCTGTAGACAGTTTGCTGTCAGAGCTCTGAGAATCAAACCACTGAAAAAGCTTTAAAAAAATCATTTTTGTGACAAACTTGTGTCAACATTTAGTACATTGATTGTAGGAAACCCTCATGTATTTATATCATCGAGCGTTTAATGATTTTGTGTGTATATTGAATGTTAATTTAGTACATTCAGTCTCTGTACTGACAGACACTGTAGAAGTGTGCTTCGGGGGAAGGGGCATATCTATGGTGAAAGGAGATTCACTGTGAGAAAGGCAGTCTTTCTAACTGTTGTTGGATAGCTAGTGTGGTAGTATTTGTGTGTCCATGTACACACAGTAATACTTTAAGTTTTGATCATTTTTTGATGTTTGCTGTGGTGCAGTACATTTTTTCAGTCTGTTTAAAAGATTTAGTTATAGTGTACTGAACTGTTAAATTTTCTGCACATTACCTGTAGTGTGTGTATGCATGTGTGCGTGCCATAAAGTCAGACACATGTTATTGTGCCACACCATAATCGCAGCACTCTGAATCTCTTATCTGTCTGTGGTATTTTTTACTGCTTCATTCTATCTAGATAGTGGACTGGTACTGCAGCTGTTCCCCCCTCCCCAAATGGTATTATTTTGCAGTTTGGGATTTGTGTGACCACTGGTGAAGGTGTTGTTGTACCTGTGTGGTTGCATCTCTTGAGTGCGCAATCTCTATCTGTCTGGGTGTCTGCATCTGTTTAGGGTCCAGCCTCCATCTGTAAGCCCCAGTTGTATTTTGGCTTCCCATCTACCCCAAAGTTCATAAATCTAAATTTGTTATTAATTTTCTGTGTAATCCAAAACAATGCCAGCAAGAGACATGCATACAAAGGTGTTTCTGGCCATGGCACTGTTGCCAGTGGCAAGCATGGGCATGGATGTGGTAGTATGCAGCATCAGGGCATAGTTGATGGCAGTAAAGGGATTTCTCTGACTATGTTTTTCACAGCGCAGTCAATTGCTTCAATGATGGTTGGAGATGCTGTTGTCTCCCCAACCCCCGGTGGTGGTAGTGAAGTTGCTGATGGCATGAGTATTGCCCCAAGTTCAACCTGTGACAAGTTAACAGGTTGCCCAAATATTGTGGAGTCTAAAGACATGAGTCAGAGTGTAATTGATGTCACACTCCCCATCCCCGTCCCCACAGTAGTCGAACATGATTCTGATCCTGACGATGACTCACAATCTCATATTTCCAGAGCTGCTGAGGTTATACCTGGGCCATCCAACAATTCAAATACTGAAGAAAAAATAGTGAATGATCATAATGAGGCTGTGGTTGGAACATGTTCTCAACAGGACAGCAGCCAAGCTGAAATTGTGGATGCAGATGATGATTATGAATTGATGATGATTTCAGTGACCCCAATTGGGAACTGGAGAAAATGAAAGTAAAGGTGACTGTATGTAAACAGTCTTTGAGTAAATCACCCCTTCCTCAAAGTTGTGATGCAATTGTGTCTGTTGATGATGATGACCCAGTAATAGGCATAGATTGTGATTGTCAGGTAGAGTCCAAGTGTGCTCAACAACAGAAATCATGCAGTACACCCCCCATTTCAGTGTCTAAAAAACTGTAGTCCAATATGCCGCATCAGGGACATGTGAAAAGTAGGACAATAAAATCACTCGTTTGGGATTTTTGCATACAAGATGCAAGTTTGCCAAGCGAGTGTGAGGCATGGTAAAAAGGGTAGCCATCAGGGCACCCGGATCCAGCATACACATCTGAAAAGCAGGCACATGGCACTGTGGACTCGGCACCAGAGGGGAGCAAATGCCATAATGGGGCGTTCACCCTCATCCACCTTATTGAGCATGGTATCCCCTTCCTTGACTGTAAGTAGCTCAAGTAGCTATGTCTGTAGTAGTGGTGAAACAACACCTGAGTATTACTACTGGCCCTCACCCCAGTGGTACCCCCACGGCTTACCCCCCATGGCAGGGTGGCAGAAAGTCCCCCTTACTTACCACCCACACGGATCCAGTGTGCTGAGGTGAGCACTCAGAGCCAGTGGCACTACCAGGGATGGCCATCAAGCTGCACAGCCAAGGCAGTTTCCGTATTCTGTTCAGGGTTGGGGTGTAACACCAGCAGAGGCAACACGCATGCTCCCATGCATGCTCCTTCAGACGTCTGCCCCATCCCTGCTCCTTGAATGCCAGTGTCAGTGCCCTGTCCCCCAGCCTCTGCTAGGAGCAGGCAATCACTGACCCCTGGGACCCCCTTCCCCGGAGAAGGAGAGCAGTCCTTAGGACACTCGATCCTTCTCCTCCCCTGCCAACTCCCAGCAGCTCATGCTTGTTCCTGAACATGGGTTGCCGGCATGGCATGAGGTGTGATCATCTGTTGACTTGTCACCTGTGCACCTCTCATCATCACACGGCAAAAGCACCCCACCCATGGTACTTCACAGAGCCATTTGGTATGCCACGTGCAAACGGGTAACAACGCAGCCCATGTTGCACAGTCTTTTTGCCAGGAACATGAAATACCCACCAAATCATGCAGTGCGTCGTGAACTGAATGCTGCTGCCATGGAAATGCTGGCAATTGACTTTTTGCCCTTCTCCTTTGTGGAGAATTCTGGATTCTGGCATTTTGTGGCATGCACCAGTCCCAAATGGAGAGTCCCATCCAGGACCTACTATTCCACCCATGCTGTCCCTGAGTTATATGGAGTTATTTACATGACAGGGTCTGTAAGACATGCCCTTCGACATTCCTCCTCACCATACATTCACTTAAGTATGGATACATGGACAAGTGGCAAAACGGTGGGTAGTTCCAATTTGTGTATTACTGCACATTGGGTGCAAGTACTGGGGGTTGTCTGTGCTGGCGGGATTAGAAAGCAGTGTAATAAGGCAGACTGTCATGGTAGTAACCTTCAGGGAAGTAGACAGTATGTGATGCTTGCAATGAGCAGTGTGGCAGGGTCCCACACAGGTGAAAACATGCTAGACTTGCTACTGACACAAATTGATGAGTGACTGAACCCCTTATCCCTCAAAGCTGGCTTTATAGCTAGTGAAAATGGATCAAGCATCATTAAATGTATCAGCAATGGTGGCTTTGTGAGGGTTACCTGCATGGCCCACTGTTTAAATCTTGTGGTACAGGAGTTTCTGCAGCACCATGACATCAAGCAAATGTTGACTGTTGCACACCAGATCTGTGCACACTTTGCACACTCTGGAAAGGCCTGTGACCAACTTAGGCAGCTGCAGATTCAAAACAGCCTCCCTCAGCACTGCCTCAAGCTGGAAGTTGTCACATGCTGGAACTCTACACTTTACATGGCAGAGTGGTTGTATGAACAGTACAAAGCCATCTCAGAATACCTAGTAATGCACACTAGCCATGAAAGTTCAGGGGCTTCAATGTCTATGACAACTGAACGTTGGTGCTTCATGGACTCAGTGATATCAGTTTTGAGGCCGTTTGAACATGCAACACAGGCAGTGAGTGGTGACACTGCATCCATTAGTCAAGCCATTCCACTGTTGTGGGTGCTGAGGCAGACTTTGTTGAATCTGCAGACTAGCCTTGATGTGTCTGGAGATAGGTCAAGTAGTGCATTACTGAAACACATGCTTACAATATTCGACCGCAATTGCCACATTGCCACTATTTAGCAAAGTGCAGAATTTGGAATAGCAGCAATGCTGGACCCATGATACAAATGTGGCATTGCATCCTTACTGGAGGGAGGGCCTGATCAGGTTCAAAACCTTACTGGACAGCTGGTGCAATTGGTTCATGGGGCACAGAAGTCACGTGCAAAGTTCTGCAAACCACAGCATAACAAGGCTGAAGGTCACAGTGGAGTAAGCACATCCAGTAAGGGGCCTGTGGGGCAAGAGAGGGTGTCAGCAAAACAGATTGCCATTAACCCACTTTGGGGTGCCTTGTCTCAAGTAGGAATCTGTGACCTCGATGAATCCTGTGAACAGGTGGATGACTCATCATCAGGACTGCATGCAGCACAGAGAATGGTTGATGCCTATTTGACAGAAAACAGGCATCTGTCAGTACTTGACGTTCCTTTGCTGTACTGGAGAGGCAAGGTGAATGAATGGCCAGAGCGGACTTCAGTAGTGCTGAAGTATCTGACCAGCCCACCCTCCGATGTAAGTGTGGAGAGGGTATTCAGTTCTGTAGGGGGCAATAGTGCATGACCATTGTACTAACCTCTCACCTACAAAAGTTCTGCAAGCTGCAGCATAACAAAGCTGAAGGTCACTGTGGAGTAAGCACATCCAGTAAGGGGGCTGTGGGACAAGAGAGGGTGTCAGCAAAACAGATTGCCATTAACCCACTTTGGGGTGCCTTATCTCAAGTAGGAATCTGTGACCTCGATGAATCCTGTGAACAGGTGGATGACTCATTGTCAGGACTGCGTGCAGCACAGAGAGTGGTTGATGCCTATTTGACAGAAAACAGGCATCTGTCAGTACTTGACGATCCTCTGCTGTACTGGAGAGGCAAGGTGAATGAATGGCAAGGGCCGACTTCAGTAGCACTGAAGTATCTGACCAGCCCACCCTCCAGTGTAAGTGTGGAGAGGGTATTCAGTTCTGTGGGGGGCAATAGTGCATGACCGTTATACTAACCTTTCACCTACAAATGTCAGCATGCTGACATTTATAAAAATAAATGAAGGTCACATACCAAGTTGAACTACCACATCTGTGTTTATACTATATACAGGAGGGACAGAGAGGGTAAAAGAGGAGGAGGAGTAACTCTCTACATAAGGGAAGGAATCAATGCAACCGAACAAAAGGGTAAACAGAGAGGAGAGGAAGCACTGTGGGTCAACTTGGAGACAGGCAATGGCACCACAATCCACACAGTGGTTGTATACAGACCCCCATCTCAGGGGAAGGAAATGGACAAGGAAATGATAGAAGGTATCCTTAGAATGGCAGAAAAAGTGGAGACATTGTTGATGGGGGATCTGAATATGCCAGATGTTAACTGGAGTGCATTTGCTGAAGCCACATCAAAGAGTGGGGTCATTCTAGATGCCCTGCAGGGGGCATGCCTTAGACAACTAGTATTGGAACCCACTCGGGAGGGAGCAGTCTTAGACCTGGTACTCTCAAATGGAGATGGAGAGAAGATCACAGATGTAGAAGTGGGTAGCCATCGAACAGTATGGTTCATGATAAACACAGCAGTAGAGTCAAGCCATACAAAGGCAAAGGTCCTGGACTTTAGGAGGGCTGACTTTGCCAAAATGGGTGAGTGCCTAAGGAATGCACTAGCAAATGAGCAGAAAGGAGGGGTGGAAGAACAATGGGGAATAATCAAAACTGCCATCACTAAGGCAACAAGGCTTTGTGCGAAGCAAATAAACAAAACAAAATGATGTAAAAAAACACTATGGTTCTCAAAGGAGGTGGCAGGGAAGGTTAGGGAGAAAAAGATAGCATTCAGGAAGTACAAGGAATCACAGAAGGAGCAGGACAGAGAACTGTTTCAGTTAAAGCAAAAGGAAGCAGGAAAGGCAGTCAGAACAGCAAAGGACCAAACTGAGGAATAGATAGCCAACTCAGTTAAGAAGGGGGATAAAACCTTTTATAGGTACATCAGGGAGTGAAAGAAGACCAAGGAAGGGATAGAGAGGCTTAATAAAGGGGAGGGGGGTGGGCAGAGGGTGACTGTGAAAAGGCAGAGATACTAAACAATTATTTTTGCTCAGTTTTCACAAGTGAAGAAGGGGAGGTACCTAAACCAAACAGAGACACTCTGGATAGGGGAGTTGATACCAGCATATTCACAGAAGAAAGAGTTCTGAAAGAACTCTTAAAACTGAAGTGGACAAAGCAATAGGGCCTGATGGGATTCACCCCAGAATTCTAGAAGTATTAAGTGTAGAACTAGTTACATCACTGACTACCCTCTTTAACAAATCATGGGAGGATGGGGTGGTGCCAGAGGACTGGAGGAGGGCAGATGTTCACAAAAGTGGGAGCAGGACAGAGGCAGAAAACTATAGATCTGTTAGTTTGACCTCAGGGATAGGGAAAATGATGGAATCACTTCTGAAGGAAAGAATTGTTGAGTACCTAGAGGCCAGAGGGGCACAGGACCCAAGGCAGCATGGATTCACAGTGGGAAGGTCATGTCAGATGAATCTAATAGATTTCTTTGACTGAGTGAGGAAGGGGCTGTGGACATGGCCTACCTAGACTTTAGCAAGGCATTTGACACAGTCCCACACAGAAGATTAATATACAAGTAGCCAGCCTGGGAGTGGGTCCCAAGATGGTAGCCTGGGTAAAAATTGGCTGGAGAACAGGACACAGAGGTAATGGTAAATGGAGTCCCTCTGAAAGGGGTTACTAATTGAGTGCCGCGGGGTTCAGATCTAGGACCAGTTCAATGTCTTTATAAGTGACATTGCAGAGGGACTGGAAGGAAAAGTATGTCTCTTTGCAGATGACACAAAGATCTGCAATAGGGTTGATACACAAGGTAGAGTGGAAAGGATGAGAAGGGACTTGGCAAGTTTGGAGGAATGGTCAAATGTATGGTAGCTTAGATTCAATGCTAAGAAGTGCAAATTAATGCACCTGGGAAACAAAAAACCAGGGGAAGAGTTCAATATGGGGGGGTGAGATACTAACAACAACAAAAATGGAAAGGGACCTGGGGGTAGTCATATCAGATGACCTAAAGGTGGGCAAGCAGTGTGAGAGGGCAGTAAGGAGGGCTGGGGGGTACTGGGATGTATAGGGAGAGGCATCACCAGTAGAAAACAGGAAGTTGTTATCCCTCTGTATAAACAGCTGGTAAGACCCCATCTGGAGTACTGCGTGCAGTCCTGGAGACCCAGTCTCCACAAGGACATAGACAGGATGGAGGCAGTCCAGAGGAGGGCAAGTAAAATGGTGCAGGGTCTGCACCAGAAGACATATGAGGAGAGACTTATGGAGCTTAATATGTATACCCTCGAGGAAAGGAGGGACAGGGGGGACATGATAATTCTCTTTAGGTACTTGAAAGGTTCTAGCAAGTCCAAGAGGGTAGCATCTTTCAGAAAAAGAGGTGTGCAAGAATAAGGAGGCACAATTTGAAGATAGAAGGGGGATGGCTCAGAGGTAATGTGAGGAAGTATTTTTTTATGGAGAGAGCTGTGGATGCATGGAACAGCCTTCCTGAGGAGGTTGTGGAGTCAAAAACAGTGGGGGAATTCAAGAATGCATGGGACAGACATAAGGCAATTCTAGGGGTTGGGGGTACGAGGAAGTAGGCTGTTGGTTAACTAGGGTCTGCAGTTCATCCATTAGGTAGGGAACTGGGCAGACTGGGTGGGCCAAGCAGTCCTTATCTGCCATCAAATTCTATGTTTCTATGTTTCTATACCCTGTCATGATGATGGTTGTGCTGATGTGGGTAAAGCAGACCATCCTGGTGGCAGCGTCAAATGGTCTACCATTGAGGTTGATGATTCAGTCATGGAAAAAGAATTCCCTAGTAAGCACAACTCCGATGTTGATGACTGTGAGGGCAGCTTCCTCTTTAATCAGGATGAGGAGGATGTTGCTGGTAGTGTGTAATGGGTTTAAAGGCTGTCACATTTCTGTAATGTTAACATTTTTTTTGTCTTTCATAAAAGAAAAGCAGTGTCCTTGACTCTCATTCCATATGACAGATATGCACAAATAATGACCATGATTCTATTTTACCTTCCTCTTTGTAGATTTTCTGAGTACACATAACAGAATGTGTGCTGTCAAACTCATTAACAAACATAGCTTCATAAACACAACTGTCCAGTTGTTGTAGCCACTTAAATCCTGCTGATTAAATGACAGATATCCTCCTCCTGACACTGAAAGACCGTAACACACCATATCCAGCCACCCGTCTTGATGAGAGTGACAGGCAGTGATATTGTGCCCATACCCAATGAACGAACCTGCAGCCTGCCATAGCCACCCATCTATATGAGTGAGAGACAGAGAATGCATACCTGTGCCCATGCCCAAAGGAACCCGCAGCCACCCACAGCCACCATGCTTCTTATTATCAGTAGTTTACAGTGAGTATGTACTAATTTGTCATACTATGTTTTTTCTTGAACTGTTTGAATGCTTCCTTAACCATTTTATAGATGTCTTTGTCACCAAATACCGTCAACTGATTTATAAACAGTGTAACAGGACAGAAGTACTGTAGTACTACAACCACCTAAAGGATACAATTTTCAGGTAAGTATCAATCTTATTTCATCTGTTCTTTTTTGTCTTTCACTTTTTCAAGCCCGTGTAAAGCATACAATGGAGGTGACATACAGGTCAGATAATATATTTTTCATGCACATCTGTCACTGGCTTACTTCAGCATGCCATGATTGTACTAAGTTTTATCCTGGTCATGACAACACGTCATGTAATGTAACTTAAGACAGTGGGCCAGTGCATGTCACAAGCGCTAAACTTTTTAGTTGGTCTTGCAGCAGCTTATTAATAGCTTGGTATTTTAAACAGGATATAACAGACAGGAAAAGCCACACTTGGAACAGAATGTGTTAGTACAATGAAGTCCGAATAATTTCTCCTTTTTCTGTTTGCAGGAAACATTTAGATGCTGCATGCTGCCATTGGTGCTTTCTTCAAATCAGAACACATGCAACTTGTTTGAATCTGGAGGATACACAGAAAACCCGTAAAGAAGACAGCCCCAAAAAATAAATACTTACCTTTCATGGCTTGACAATTTTCATAGAGCCAAAGTCAGCAACAAGCCGAAATGTGTGCAACCAAAGTAGGACTCAATGACCTGTGAGAGAAAAAAAAAAAAGAAATGATTACACACATACACACACACACACACACACACACACACATATATATACATACACACATACACACATACATATTGGCCCGGTAGGGCCAGTATAGTTAGGGTTTGTGGGAGTGTTTAATGTTAAAGGACAATTTTTCCTGTTTAATAACTTTAAATTGGTTTGACAGATTTTCCTAACATTTGGCATGCATCATCTGCTGGGGTAGATCTGTTGATGTTCCAAATTTGGTTTGAATCCCTTTTGAGATTGAGATATAAAGTGTTGTAAATACAGAGACTTCCCTGGTTTTTGCTGTTTTGTCGGCCACCTGTATCTCAGAAACAGCTTTAGGTGCTGGGCTGAAATTTTCAGGGTAGAAAGCCTTGGCCTCACATATGTGCTTTTTGAAGGTTTGGTAAAATAATAGTAATCAATTCCAAAGTTATTAAATCTTGAATTTGCCATTATTTCCTATGGGAGAAAATAGATGTAAGAGTGAAAGTGATTTTCACACACTGTCATCCAGTTTTGCATACTTTGCACCTGAATAACTTTGCAACACTCCAACAGATTTGCAGGACATTTGACAAGCAGCAGCCTAGGGCACAGGTCTCTTGACCTGACACATTTGGTTTGAATCTCTTGTTTGGTTTCTGAGATACATAGTGTTGAAAAAAAAAAAACAGATTTGAGGGTTTTGCTGTTTTTTAATGCTAAAGGGCAATTCTTGGATCTTAATAACTTTATAATGGTTGAAGTGATTTCTACAAAATTTGGTACACATAATTACCCTAGGGAGGTGTTTTGTAAGTAATACATTTTATATTAATAGCATTAACCATTTCCAAGATACAGAGTGTTAAAAATAAAGGTTTGGGGAGTTTGACGCTTTTTTTGTCTACCTCTATCTCGAAAATTACTTAAGCTTAGGGGCTGATATTTTCAGGGTAGAAAACCTTGGCCTCACAGGTGTACCTTTTGAAGATTTGGTGGGAAAATATAAATTTGTTCCAAAGTTATGACATGTTGAATTTCCCATTATTTCCTATGGGGAAAAATAGATATCCCACACAACACAGGATTCTGCATCGAACTAGGATTCTGATTCGAACTAGGATTCTGATTCAAACTAGGATTCTGTTTTGAACTAGGATTCTGCTTTGTATGAGCCCTATGAAAAGGGGTTCTGCACTGAGTAAAGATGTTATTTTGCAGTACTAAATCCCTTTTGGCAGGCAGACCCAAAACACAGTGGGGAAACAGCAACCAACAGTCAACTAACTCTGCCTATTCTACAGCCCCCAGGGCCTCACACCAGGTTGCATAAACCCCCTAGAGTTTTTTTAAGCATAATCTCCACTCTGGAGTGATCTGCCAGGCTTTGTTTTCTGCAACACTGTGAACTGAGATTTAAACTTACTATAGGACTAATGAAGTGCTGTCCTTTTTGCTGATTTTCCAGCTTGGTGCTTTTCAACTGAGTTTAACACCCTGGTAAGTGCACCTCATGCTTGAAGGCTAAAAGATTTGTGCCATTCATTTTGTGCTTTTTGCTATTTCAATATCTTATTCCTCCCCTCCACCCACCACCACCAGCACATTAGGACACTGTGGAGTCCACTTCCAGTTTCCCAGATAAAGTACCCTTCCCCCCACTGTGGGACACTGTGGAACCCACTCCCAGTGTCCTGAAATATGTATGCAATGTTTTTTCCAACAGCGGGGTGCCCAATCCCTATGTCAGCACTACACTCACCCCCACCAGCAGTGTGTGACTCCAGGGAGCCCACTCCCAGTGTACATAGTGTACCCAGTTAAGCTGTACCCCCCAGAGCAGTGTGGGACACTGGGGAACCCACCCCCAGTGCCCTGAAAAATGGTTCTACTTTACTGTGAAAAAAGAAAACAGTCCACAACATATTTTTTAAACTCCTGTTAAAAAAAAGGTCTCTCATTGTTTCCCTATCCCCTTCTCACATCCCGACCCTCCCACTGAGCAACCAACCACCCCACACCCCCTTGTCTTATACTTACCAACCAAGGTCGGTGGCTGTCATCTTCTGTGGACCAGGACATGTCTGCACTCTTCAAAGTCGAACAGCGAACTGAAGAATAAAGGTAAGTGCCATATAGAGGCGATCAATGGCATTTTGAACATACTGTACATTAATATCTCAGCCATTTGTAGGTATTTTACATAGATACATAGACACTGTTGGCAGATAAGGGTGTATGGCCCACCCAGTGTACCCAGTTGAGCTTGTAAGTTCACTTTATGTTTTTCTAGAAGTCTGTTGCCCCTTACCCCTGACCTCCAGAATGTCCTTATGTCTATCCCATTACTAGGAATTACTAGGTATGTATGGACAAAAAGAAGGCCAAGACCCATCAAGATTGTCCCCCACATTGGTGGGAAATTAGATCCTGTAAAAGTTTTCAGAAAGCCATTTGTCGATCCCAGTTTTAAAGGCTTCTAAAGTGTCGCTGTCAACTAGAACCTGGGGTAGTCTATTCCAGAGCCTTGATGTTCTTACAGAAAAGAAATGTAACCTTGTGTTAGAGCTTGCCCTGCTAACTATCAGTTGTCTATTGTGGAGCCTAGGTGCTGTTTTTCTTTGTGACATACTAATGCCACATTGAGCCATAAGAGAAGGTGATTTTAGTATTTTATATAGGAACAGAAGGCCACCTCTACATCGCCTAAACTTAAGTGAGTGGAGGCCTGTTTTCTGCAGTCTAACTGGGTAGGATAATGATGCTAAGTAGGGAACCATCCTTGTTTCCCTCCATTGGATTTATTAAATTATATATATCTTTAACCAGATAGGGGCTCCACACAGGTGACCCATAATCCGCATAGGGTCTAATGTGAGATCTGAATAAGGGGATGATACATTCCTCCATTTTTGATATGAATGTGCATCTGATTCTTCCTAGGAGTGAATTAACTGTTTTGGCTATGTGGCTGCAGTGGTTGGTAGAGGAAAGACTGTTTATCCAAATCCCCAGGTCTTTTTTGAAGGTGGAGGATTTTAATGTTTTATTATTTAATTTATATGTTTGTTTAAGATTGTTATGTCCCAAGTAGATTACTGAACACTTATCTGTATTAAATGTCATTTTATTTGTATGGGCCCATAGTTCTAATAATAAGAGGTCACTTGTAAGTGCAGCCCTATTTATATCAGAGTCCACCATATCGCCTAACTTGATGTTGTCTGCAAATTTAGAAAGTGTGTTCCTAGAGCTAATCTGCATGTCGGAAATTAATATATTAAACAATACAGGGCCCAGAACTGATCCCTGAGGCACAACGCTAGTAACGCCCACCCTGCTGGACAGTACTCCATTGATCTTGACACACTGGGATCTGCCTGTCAGCCAGCAATCAATCCATTTAACTATGTCAGTGGAAAAACCAAGGTGTATAAGCTTAGCTATGAGAATACTATGGGTTACCTTATCAAATGCCTTGCTATAGTCCAGGAGGATAACATCCATAGGTGTATTGTTATCGAATCCCTGGTTGATGATATTATAGAAAGCAGTTAGATTAGTAGTGCAAGAATGTCCATGTTTGAACCCATGTTGGGAATGATCGTTAATGTCGAGTTCTTGCATTTCACTCTCCAGAATACCCTCAATTACTTTTTCCATTAGTTTGCATGGAATGGATGTAAGGCTGATTGGATGCTAATTGTTTACTAATGTACGATTACCCTTTTTCAGTATTGGTACGACTGTTGCGGTTAACCAGTCAGTTGGAACCGATCTTTCCAGAAGGGATTTGCTAAATATAATGAGTGGAACAGCTATTTCATTGATTGTTTCAATCAGGAACCTAGAGTTAATGAAATCCAGACCACTACTTGTATTCTGTTTTAAGTTTCTTAATAGGTTGATTATATCAGTAATAGTTATAGTGCAGTTATTGTTTATTCCTGATGTAGTGAAAATGATGTTTGTACTAGGATTTCCCCCCTCAGAAGATACAGATGAAAAATAGTTATTAAAGGTCTGTTTGTCAGAGGTGGTTATAAAAGTACCATCAATAATTGGACCAATCTGTCTATTGTTACCTTTTTTGCTATTAAGGTAATAAAATAAGGGCTTATGATTATCCCTAGAATGAGCTATACAGAATTGTAGGTTACATTTAGCTTGTTTGATTTATTTGTTTTAAGTTTCTAACTGCAGCCTTATAGTTCCCCAATATTAGCTCCTTTTTGTACCCTGTACACTTTTTTAGAGAAATAAACAATTTTTCCTTATTTCTTATCTGTTTGCGGATTGTATTATTTAACCAGGGTGGTACTTTGCCTTTATTATTGTATTTTTTTTCAGGTTGGGATAAAGGTTTTATCTAGGTCTAAAATTCTGTTTTTAACAAGTTTCCAAGCATCAAGTGTTAAGGGGGATAAAAGGCTAGCCCATGGAGTGTTTGTCAAACAGTTGTTAATTCCCTTGAAGTCTGCTTTTCCATAGTTGTGTACTTTTAGATTAACAGGTTTATGAATTTCATAATCCAGCTCAAAAGCAACAGATCTATAGTCACTGTTTCCCAGACGGTCAGAGATTGAGAGATTATGAACTGTATCATCAATGTTGGTTAATAAATCCAGTATGTTGCTCCCTCTGGTAGGATCTCTGACAAGTTGTTCTAATCCTGTTTCATGTAATTTTGTAATAAAGTTTTTTTCAGTGACAGTGGTACCTATGCTAGAAAGCCAGTTTATTGTGGGCATATTAAAATCTCCCAGAATCAAAATGCTGCCCTTTTCGGCTGTGTGAGCAATATCATCTAGTAACCCATTAGTATACTCAGCATCAGCAGATGGTAGGCGGTAACATGAGCCAATACGGATCTGTGGGTGTCCCTGAAACTGTATGGTTGCCCATACACTTTCAGTAAGGGATTCATATGGGTATTCATGTTAATGGATGGTGTCTTTAATATAAAGACAAACTCCTCCCCCTTTTTTATTTACCCTGTCTTTGTGAAAAAGTTTAAAACCAGGTATTTCCTTAATCCAAGAAGAGTCTGAGTCCCACCAAGTTTCTGAAACTGAGATAATATCTATGTTTTGTAGGTGGATTCTGGTTTCCAGTTCAGATAATTTAAGCAAATTAAGTGATCTAGCATTTAAAGATAGTATCCTGCAGGATTTGGTAGAGGAAACCCTATTTGCTTGAGACCTGGGTGATACCCTATTCTCCCCCTTGTATGTTAGTTTAAACATTCGTTCACATAAGAAAGAATTTTCCTGCCTAGGATTGTACTCTTTCTCCTACTAAGGTGGAGCCGGTCCCAGCAGAAGAGGAATGGTCTAGCCACAAAATTTTGCCAGTGAGTAAGACATTTGATGCCCTGAGAGAGGCACCAGTTCCTCAGCCAATTATTAAATAATTTAATTTTACTTGTGACACAGCTGGTAGCTGTAGGTACTGGTAGAACTTCTGAAAAATATACATCACAACCTGCTTCGACCAAGATGTTATTAAGGCCTATGACGTTTTGTTTCATCTGAGCTGGGTGACATCTATTAACATCATTAGTGCTTGCATGTATTATTACTAGGGCATTCCCAGCAACATTTTCCAGTATTTTTGGTACCATGGACATAATGTCAGAGATCCCTGCCCCCCTGAAACTTGAAAATGTGCGGTTGTTTTTATCTGGATTGCACACAATCCTATCTGTATGTTTAATAATAGAATCCCCCAGCACAAATATCTGTTTAGTTATGGGTGTTTTAACAGGGACGTCATGTTTGATGTGTAACTGAGTTGATATCTGAGAAGAAACAGCTAATCAAGAGGGTAATAAGCCATGGCTACTGGTGTTAGGTTCATCCTGTCTCAACTTGTGCATAGGAACATTGTTACCAGTGTGCAATGTGTCAGATGAATGGGGACTATCAGAATGATCTTTACCCCACAGTCTGTGTCCGGCATTAAGGCCTCAAACCTGTTTCTAGTTTGTATAACAGGGATACTGTGGGACACTTGGCCACCTCTGCATTTAGTTTTTCCTTTTGGTACCTGAAACCAGGTTTCTTCCTCAACGTTGACTACAGTCAGCAGCACTGAGGGGGAGTCAATAGTAGATGAGTCTGATACTAGTCCTTCATTATTACAGGGTTGATAGAGAGATACCATTTCGTCAATGTATGTCAGTGTTATTAGTACTTTTTGACTGTAAACACATCAGTTCATCCTGCAAAACTTTAATTAATAAACATTTGTCATACGCAAAGTGCTCGGTTTGTGCTCCTACCACATACATTTGGCAAGACTCACAGTAATTATCTACCATTCTTTTATGGTGTACCTACCTCCAAAACAAATCCCAAAACAAATGAAATGCAGAATAGTTTCTACACACTTGCTGTTACAACGGGTAGCAGGAATAAGCAAACTTCACTGTCCTACCTCCCTGCTGCTCCTGCTGCCACTGTGCACACTGCAGATATGCACTGGGATGCACGTGTCCCAGCGCGCATCTCCACACATGGAACCGCACGCTTGCCCCACTCATGGGAGCGTTGCTTGAAATAGCCGCCGACCAGAAGTGATGTCATAGATGTTTCCGGTTCAGCGCTGTGCTCAAACTGCACAGTTAAGCCTGAAAACAGTTTATAAACGTTGAGGGAGCTTGGAAAATACCTCCTAACTTGTGCAGCATAGGTGGAGCAGCACAGCATAACTGCTTGCACACAAGTCAGCACAGTGAGACACAGGAAGGCTCTCCTAGTCCTCCTGGTCCCCACAATCCCTTGTGGCAGTGCCACTTAGTAATACATTAGGTCTTAGTGGGGGTCACTAACCCACCTCTCTCACCAGAGAGCCACTCAGTCAATACACTAAGATTTAAAATACAGTTTCATTAAAGATGCAGCAAGCCTCCTTGAAGTACTGAGCCTTGAAGGGCAATCTCAGCACTCCTCTGAAAGGGGGCTCATGGGAGCGATGCTTGAAATAGCCATTGACCGGAAGTGACGTCATGGATGCTTCCAGTTCGGCGCTATGCTCAAACTGCACAGATAAGCCCAGAAAATAGTTTATAAATGTTGAGGGAGCTTGGAAAATTCCTCCTAACTTATGCAGCATAGGTGGAGCAGCACAGCACAAGTGCTTGTACACAAGTCAGTACAATGAGACACAGGAAAGCTCCCCTGGTCCTCCTGGTCCCCACTATCCCTTGTGACAGTGCCACTTAGTAACACACTAGGTCTTAGTGGGGGTCACTAACCCACCTCTCTCACCAGAGAGCCGCTCAGTCAATACAATAAGATTTAAAATAGTTTCATTAAAGATGCAGCAAGCCTCCTTGAAGTACTAAGCCTTTCAGGGCAATCTCAGCATTCCTTAAATCCTGTGATTGTTTCAGCCCCCACCACTTCCCCTGGCAGGGTGTTCCACTTGTTCACCACCCTTTCTGTGAAGCAATTCTTCTTCACCTTTCATCTGAATTGCCCTCCCTCCAACTTCATCTCATGCTCTCTAGTTCTGGAACATCTTTTTCACTGGAAAATAGTGTATTCCTGCACCCTGTTCCTCCCTGTAAGGTACTTGTATGTCTCTATCATATCCCCTCTCTCCCTCCTCTCCTCCAGGGAGTACATATTCAGGTCCTTCAGCCTGTCCTCATAGGACTTGTGATGCAATCCCTGTACCATCTTTGTTGCCCTCCTCTGAACCTTCTCTACCCTGTCTATGTCCTTACGTAGGTAAGGTCTCCAGAACTGCACATTGTACTCCAGGTGGGGCCTCACTAGTGTCTTGTATATTGAAATTATCAACTCCCTTTTCCTGCTGGTGATGCCCCTTCCTATGCATCCTAGCATCCTTTTTGCTTTGCCTGCTGCCTTGTTGCACTATTTCCCTACCTTGAGGTCATCAGAGATGATAACCCCAAGGTTCCTTTCCTGCTTGGTGCATGCAATATCCTCACCCCCCCCAACTGATATGTTGTTCCAGGGTTGTTGTGCCCCATATGCATTATCTTGGACCTCTTTGCATTGAATTTCAACTGCCAAACCCTCGATCATTTGTCCAGCTTCTGCAAGCTTCTGCAGGTCCCTCCTCATTCTGTCTACACCCTCTGGCATGAACCAAATTTTCAACATGGACTTTTCAGGACCCCACCTCATGAACACTGGCACTGTCATTTTGTTACTCTGTCCTGAAAGATGATTTCACTGTAGCTGAAAGAAATCACCTTTTGGGACTGAGCAGTGAAATGGAAATGCCATTGTACAGGAGGTGGGGTCCCAAAAGGCCCATGTGGAAAATGTGGTGCAAAAATACCCCAAAACGCCCAAGTTTTGCATGGTCATTTAAATTTTCATTCGCATGCATGTAACTTTGCCTAATATATATTTTCACTCCAAGTTTTCAACATAGCCACTTTTCACATCACCTCATGAACAGTACAGCTGCATTTCTCACATCCTGCCCGAAATGTGCTTTTGCATCTGTGGCGCGGAATGGTGCAGTTGATCTGCAAAATCACCTTTTGGGATTGAGTAACAAAATGACAGTGCCAGTGTTCATAATGTAGAGTCCCAAAAAGGCAATGTTGAAATTTTGGAGCAAAAGTAACAAAGAACGCCTGAGTTACATGCAATCAATGACATTTTCCTACGCATGCATGTAACTGCCAATCATTTATATTTTCACTCCAAAGTTTGAACATAGCCATTTCTTCACAGCACCTCATGAATACTATAGCTGTCATTTCTCACATCCTGTCCAAAATGTGTCTCCACAACTGTGGCACAGAATGGCATTTTGCCATGGATTAAGAAATTTATACATACAGTATGAGGGTTATGAGGTGGGGTGATAAGAAGACTATGTTGAAAATGACAAACTTATGAGTATTTGTTGCAATTTTGTGACGCACCTATCTCAAAAAGTAAGGAAATTCATTGCAAAAAGCTCCGTTTTACAAAACCAGTTAGGGTTTCCATTACACCTTTAGAAGTATGGAGATTCAGTGTAAGGGTTAATACATGTATCAGCACAACAACACCAATCTCTGCAAACATGAGAAACAAAACAGTTTTTTAATATATCCCTTGGTGTCCTTCCACCTAACTCGTACACCATTTGAGCTGTTAATCATGTGGTATAGAACAATATATTTGTATGGTGTACGAGTTAGGTGGAAGGACACCAAGGGATATATCAAATAACTGTTTTGTTTCTAATGTTTGCAGAGATTGGTGCTGTTGTGCTGATACATGTATTAACCCTTACACTGATTTTTTTAAAGGTGTACTGGAAACCCTAACTGGTTTTGTAAAATGGAGTTTTTTGCAATGAATATATATATAGTAAATGTCTGGGTCTCTGAAAAAAACTAAGCGTGAAACATACAGTAACTTACCAATGGTGGTATGAATACACACACATAGGGCAGCATGTTTCAGTCAGCACAGCAGATTAATGGTCCTCCAGAACATCACATTATGGTTCACCCAATGGTCGTCTGTGGTTATCATCATTTGGCAACACACTGTGCATCAGCTCAGTCAGCAGTAGCAGAAGAAAACAGAAGGACAACAGCAGCAGCAGCAGGCGCCAGAGTTGTGGCTGTTGGTGCACGCTTTAATCAGTGCGTATTGAAATAATTGTGACTTTTCAGAATATTTTCTCACATGATTATTCTTCTTTGGGGGTTGGGACACTAATAGTGCATGCTGAATGATGTAACAAGATAGCAGTATAAGCATGCTACATTCACGTATCATAGTAATTTGTTTTTCTGGGGATTGTACAATAATTGTGTTGGTTGATGATAGGGTATTTTGATTGTGGTTGTTGTGGGTATGCTAAGAAAACAGAACACAATCAACAGTACCCAAAAACTTATATTGCATGTCAACTACCGCAGCAGTGCACCAATCTGTTGACAATTTTTACCTGTACTGTTCTATGTGATTTTCTATTGGTAGTAGTTATCTACTGACTTGTCTATATAATACCCTTTTTTCCACAATTTACAACTACTGGACTACATTTTTTTCACATATGACATAATAAACAGTGTTACATTTAATCTTGCTTGTGGCAGATTTTCATCAATATTCACACTGATATTTGTACATATATAATTTCAAATCCTTTCTGTTGAGACTCAGACGAAGTACCATGCAATCCAGCAGGACATGGTACACCACCATTACATTACAGAGACAGCAGGTGTTCAAAAACAGCTGGGTATACTGATTAAAATAATGGTTCAGAACAAGATTAAAAGGAGCACTACTGTTATTTCACATCTGAAAAAAGGGAGTAAGCACGTTACAAAGAACCCATGACAGAACATGGGTGTGTTAGGGCATTAATGAATATCCTGGGTATGATGCGAGGCATGAAGGCTTGCCAGAGTAACTTACTCCAGCTGGGAAGTGCATTAATGCCCTGATACACCCAGGGGCTGGAGTGAGTCATATCGCACTTATAAAACGGGATGGCTAACTGTTAAAAGCAAAAATAAAAACCTTTCTACAATAAGCATGCCATCTGTTGGTCAAGCTGAGCATTAGTGAATGACCAGGTGACACTTCTTGCCAAATGGCAAGTCATCACATTTGAACTTTCATTAATGACCTTTTTATAATGCAGAAGAACATTAATTGTGTAAGGAATAGTCTCATACAAACAAGCCAGTAAATAGGGGACGACTGAAAATAGAATAAAACTGTATAGGTCAAATTTGTTCAAGAGCAAATGTGCATTGTCAGGTGGTTATTACCCAGCACCCTCACACATATATGGTAGCTGACATTCTCCAGTGTTGAGGGGTATTAATAATACCATGCGGTCCGGTCCAGTAACAAAGTTAGAGCACCATGAATGTGTACCCACAGAAAAACACAGCAGTGTCCAAAACCAGCTGACACAACCCTCAGGCAGGCACCCCAATGTTAATTTGGGGACGTCAGTAAATTAATTGAGAGTATGCACTCCACTGACATATATGGGCATGATTTTTCTAGAGCGTCTTGTACTTAGTGTTGCAATTTACAGAAATCAAAGTGACCGCAGGAGTGGAGTAGCAGCCACTCTTACTACAGCAGTCGCATTCAGTTTTTTAAATAGCAGCTATAAACAGCACTAACAGTTAAAGAAAGATTGTGCCCATACAGATCAATGGAGTGCACACTCACTATTCATTTTCTAACATCACAAAATTAACATGGGGGAGCCTGCCTGCATGGTGGCATGTCAGCAGGTTTGGGAAATGCCTGTTTTTCTATGGGTACACATTCAGGGTGCTATAACTGTTTCACCGGAAGAGGAAGGCAAGTCAGTATGGCTCTCAGCCACTGTCCACAGTTTAATGATTCACAATCTTTGCAGTAGGATAAATTCCACATAACATTATTTACCGCCTCAGCCTTGACACAGCATGGGTACTGCGCAGCAATGTTTGGATTGCTATGTAGGGAGGGGAACCTCTATCTGTGTGCTGGTAAAATAAACTTTTGGGAAATTTATTCTACTGCAATTGCTGTGGATTATTAAGCTGTGGATAGGGGACTGAGAGCCGTACTGGCTGTTCCTACTTCAATAGACAGGACCGCATGGTATATTATTAATGCCACCAACACTGGACCATGTCATCTATCATATATGTTTGGCAGGGGGCTGGGTACCTGACAGTTGCACACCTGCTCTTTAACAGATTATTGCACTGCTGCTTTAACACAAACATGACAGGAAGAAAACACAACTGAAAAAAAATTTCCTGTTTGCAAACAGGGGTTATTAACTAGGAATATAAGGAAGGGAAGGACAGCATTTTGTTAGGTTATTTTCTTTTAACTGTTTTTAGGGGGTATTTTAGGGGGAGACAAGGTTATGAGAAAGAAAGACAGAACACAAAATGAAAATTATACACCAAACAAAAACACTAATGTTCCAAGTTAAGGTGAGACAGCAGCAGTTGGAGTATGGAGATCATTTGCAGTTGGTGATTCTCCATATGCTCCAACCACTGCTCAAGGTCCTCCACCCTGTTTTTAAGGTGGTTTGCCTCACTCCACATAAGACCCAAATCAGCCTGTGTGGCAGGCATTGTTGCAGGATTTCCAGAGTCCCATGCAGGTTATGGAGCAGCCACTTGCTCCCTGGCCCTGGATGGCCTATGTTTCAGTTATGGTGGCTATATCCACCTCCTCTTCTGCCATCAAAGCCTGCAGTTCTACTATGTTATTACAAAGACTTCTTGCATTCAGTGAGACCACCCTCCACTGTGAGTTTTTCCCCTGCTTGCCTGAACCGTCTTCCTTTCCCCTCCCCTTCTTTGCTGATTGCTTCCCCTCTTCCTGTCTGTCTATGAGGAGGAACCTGATGGACTCCCTTGCCAGGTGGCTCTGTTTGCTGCCCCCCACTTAGTTCAAATTATACTTTTCTGTAATGAACTCTCCCAGTATTTTCTTTAGAATCCCTGAGTCCTCCTTACTCAGGTGCAGCCTACCTGTGCATACAGGTCTTGGTTCTTCCATGTGCTACCCCCCCCCCACCAGTCTGTATTCCATGTCCTCGCACCATGTCCCCAGCCATTTATTGAACTCTGTGATTCTTGGTTTTCTGGCTGTGCTAGCCCTTGGTGCTGGGAGAATCTCTGAGAACACCACTGCCCCCCTCTCCACTGTACAACCGTCCTACTTCATTGGAACTCTCCTGCACTTCCTCCAACCTCTTCCTTTCAAGACCATTAGTGCCTAAGTGCACCACAATGTGAGGTTCCCCCCCTAGCCTCCCCACACACCTCTTAACATGCTGTCCCACTTTTTCCACCATCATACACAGCATACACTCCACCCATATGTGGCTGTTCTGGGCTTCTCCCTTCCCCCCCCCACTATTTGACATCTTTTAGTATTGAGTCACCAAATGATGACTCTCCCCCCTTTACTGTGCTCTTCTGCCTGGTGTGACCCCTTCTGCTGGACACACTCCTGGCTTCCAACCCCTGATTTCATCCCAAAGCCCCCCCACCTCACTAGATCCCTGTTGTATCCTTGCCTTAGATCCCCTTGCTCCATCCTGATGCTGTCCTTCCCTCTAGTATTCCTGACCTGCATTCCACCCCCTTCCAGATTCCAATCCCCTCTGCTCTGTATTAGCTCTCTGCTTATCTCTGGTCACTAGTGCCTCCCCTAATCCATTCCCTTTCTCTCCACTTAAGCCTCTCTTTTCCCTTTTGGTACTACTGCTGTGACTGGGTGCCCCTCCTTCTTTCCACACCCTTCTCTTTTCTCCTCTCCCTTTCCCCGAGTCCTCTGTCCCCCCTTCTGCCATCTCACCTCCACTAGTCCTGTTACCTTCCTTTGGATTGACCCTGCCTCTAGTCTCACTACTACTGTAGTTCCCCCTCCAACACTACTATCATGTTCCTCTGCTACCCCTGCGACTGTCCCTCTTCCCCCATACAGCTCCAGGCTTGTTAGCACCAAGAACCTGTTCTTATCTTATTATAAAACAGTCAAGAAGCAGCAAACAGACTCCAGGAAGATATAAATCAATTTGGACGAAGGGCACAAGCAAACAAACTTAAATTTAACATAGACAAATGCAGAGTCAAGCACCTTGGACATAAAAACAATAAATATAATTATACCTGGGATAATATTACTATAAAAGAAACAACTAGCAAAAGGGATTTGAGGGTAGTGATAACCAATGATCTGTCCTTTGAAACACATACAAGACCTAAGGTCAAACAGTGTAATAAAATATTGGGATACATCTTCAAGAACATCAAGAGTAGGGAACCTTCAGTGATTATTCCATTATATACAACACTGGTTAGGTATCATTTGGAATACTGTTCACCTGTTTCTTCACCACAAAGTATAGGGGGTAACAAACTTGTTGAAAGAGTCCAAAAAAAAGCTACCAAAGGGATTTATATGGTGCAACACAAAGGATACGAGGAGAGGTTGAGAGAATTAAATATTTATTTCAATTGAATATAGAGCGTTAAGAGGAGACCTATGTCTGCTGTTTGTTGCAGCAAACAACAGCTATATATGGGAGACTAGAGGACTGATGACACAGGGACCAACCAGAAATACATGTAGTCATATACTTAAACTGAAAGGTGAAGTAAATTAATCAGTAAAGAGAAACAGATGGTTTACACAAAGGGTAGTGTCTACAAGGAATGCACTATGATTCTATGATTATCCTCCCTTCCATTGTCCCGAGCTACCCCATTTCCCCATGCCTGCTACCTCAGTTCATGCTCTGCTCCATTCTCCTTCCTTACCCTTTTCTTTACCTCCCTCCAATTTATGGTCTCACGTCCCAAATGCTCCTTTGTGGTAGCCTGGTCTGCCCTCTGAATCATCCCCTTTTGTAAGCCCCCTTGTTTTCCTTTTGCATCTACTGTGTAGGTCCTTCTATCCTTTGGCCCCAGCTGTCCCCAGCTGCTCCACCCTCCCCTCCAGCACAGCTCCCTTCTCAGCCTGTCAACCTCCACCCTAAGCTGCCCCATCTGCTTACAGACTATACAACTCCCTACCTCCAAGCAATTCCCAAGAAGATGGCTGTCCCACATCCATTGCAGCTTAAGACCTTTATTGGCTTCCCTTCTGGCCTGCCACTGTCACCCATTCCCCACCCCTTGCACTTCTCAATAAAGCACATCTCTCTATTGTACTTTATATCCCACACTAGTTTATTCACCCCTTTGGAACCCCCCCCCCATCAGCTCATGGTTGCTTCCCTTCGTTATCCTTTGCTACCCCTTTTGTTTTGTATTGCCTTGCCAGAATGGCCTGTGGTCTGCTGTCCTCCCTGCTGATGTCCTGCAGACACCACCTTGTCAGATGTCACACTCTTGTTTCATGGCACTCAAGCTTCGGGGCCTACCTCAGGAAGTGGTGGATATGAATACAGTGCAGGGCTTCAAACAAGCATGGGATAGGCATAAGGGAGCAATACAGATGAGTATGAATAGCTAGACCATTGACAGAACAAAGGCCGATGGCACATTCATAAGGTAGAAAAGTAAATGGGCAGACTGGATGGGCCTTGCCGTCCTTATCTGTCATCAACTTCTATGTTTCTATGTTTCTGTACTCACACTTTGGGGTCGCTTGGCCCCCTCTTGCAATATAAGTGGATCCCAGACCTGCTATTGGTAGGTCCAAGTCACATGACAACCCCCACTCCTGTGTGGTCTCACCCTATTCCTCCCTCAGTCAGCTTCACCCTACTCCCAGCCCAAGACAAAATCATTTGTTTTGCATCTGCATACTTTATAACCCATAGCACATATTGCAATCTTAGTAAACGCTACCACAATACTAAAAACAAACAAACAAACAGCACAGATGAAGTACTTCCCTTCCCTCAGCTCCTGCCTCTACAGGTCTTAAGCTCCAACAGTGTTGTAACTGAGGGAGTAAATATCAGAGAAATATAAGTATACAGCTTTCAATATTAGCGCCCAGTTTTCACAAAGTATGTAAAACTAGAAGGAACTATAGAAGCAGAACTGTGATTTTGACCAAGAGTAAACATATTATGTGTGCTTTGCTTGAAAAAGATTGTTTTGAGTATCTAAAGGTGACCACTACCCAAGTAGCCATTCTTTTGTGTGGTGACGTGGACTTAAATCCTGGACCTAGTAGAGTAATTGCTGTTGTGTATGGATCTATCAGAATCAATTTGATATAATAGGCCTGACTTAAACGTGGTTCACCAGAAAAATAAATAATGATGAGATCCAGCTGGAAAACTATGCTAGTGTTAGGCAGGATAGGGGGAAAGGAACAGGAGAGGTTCTGCTTTACATACATTCTAAACTGGATCACCCTGAGGTTAATTTTGTTACATAGAAACATAGAAGTTGATGGCAGATAAGGACTACAAGGCCCATCCAGTCTGCCCATTTTTTCTACCTTATGAATGTGCCATAGACCTTTACTCTGTCAATGGCCTGTCTATTTATACTCATCTGTATTGCTCCCTTACATCTATACCATGCCTGTTTGAAGCCTTTCACTATATTCATATCCATATCCAACACTTCCTGAGGTAGGCCATTCTATGCATCCACCATCCTTTCTGTGAAAAAGAACTTCCTCACATTACCCCTTAATTGGCCTCTCTCTAATCTCATGCTATGTCCTTTTGTCCTGCTATTTTTCTTATATTGAAACATGTTATACTCTTTCACCTTGTTAATGCCCTTAAGATGTTTGAATGTTTCGATCATATCACCTCTCTCCCTCCTTTGCTCTAGGGTATACATGTTGAGCTCTGTTAATCTGTCCTCATATGTTTTCTGATGCAGTCTCTGCACCATTTTGGCTGCCCTTTTCTGTACTGCCTCCATTTTATTAATGTCCTTGTGCAGGTGCAGCCTCCAGTACTGCACACAGTGCTCCAGCTGGGGCCTTACCAGTGTCTTGTAAAGAAGGATTATTACCTCCCGCTTATGACTTGTGATACCCCTGAAAATGCACCCCAACATCCCTCTATCCTTACCTACTGCTTTAGTGGTCTGCTTGGATGATTCCAGGTCATCTGTGATGATGATGCCCATGTCTCCTTTTTCCCTTGTGATTGCCAGCAATTCCCCTCCCAACCTATAGGTAGCTTCAGGGTATCTCTTCCCTATGTGCATGATCTTGCACTTCTCTGCATTAAACCCCAGTTGCCACTCTACCGACCATTTTGCCAGTTTATCCAGATCTCTTCTCATATTGCCCTTACCATCTGGATTATGTACTCTGTTGCAGATCTTGGCAAAACCTTACCCTCCAGTCCATCTGCAATGTCACAGATGAAGATATTGAAGAGGACTGGCCCCAGGACTGATCCCTGAAATACCCCACTTATGTCTTGCATCTCTTATGACTGTATAGCGCTTATCACCACTCTTTGTTTTTTGCCTGCAACTAGTTTGCCACCCAGTTGACCCACACCATGCCTACCCAGCTTATTAATCAATCTTCTATGTGGAACAGTATCAAAAGCTTTGCTGAAGTCAAGGTAGGCAACATCAACTGCACTCCCTTGGTCCTCCACTCTGGTTACTCAGTCAAAGAAATCTATGAGATTAGTTTGACAGGACCTTCCTTTTGTAAACCTGTGCTGTCTTGGATCTTGTGCTCCTATGGATTCCAGGTGTTGCACTATCCTTTCCTTTCCTTAAGGAGTGCCTCCATAATCTTGCCCAATACTGAGGTAAGACTGACTGGTCTGTAGTTCTCTGCCTCCTCCTTGCTGCCGCTTTTGAGGAGTGGGATTACATGAGCTCTTCTCCAGTCTTCTGGGACCTCTCCTGTGCTCAGAGACTCACTAAACAGTTCTGTTAATGGCTTTGCTAGTTCCACCTTTAGCTCCTTTAGTACCCTGGGATGTACTCCTTCAGGTCCTATTGCCTTGTCCGTCCTGAGCTTAGTGAGCTCTTGTAGGACCCTTTCTTTTGTGAAGGGACTTGTGCACACCTCCTCCCACCTGGGTCCATGGTGCTGAGCTGTGGGCCTTGCCCTACCTTCCCTCAGTAAATACTGAACAGAAGTATCTATTTAGGATAGTTGCTTTTCCTTGGTCCCCTTCCACACACTCCCCCTTATCCCCTTTGATCTTAACAATACCCCCTCTGGACTTTCTCCTTTCACTAATGTATCTATAGAAAGTCTTGTCCCCTTCTTTTACTGTTCGTGCTAGTGTTTCCTTGGTTTGGGCCTTTGCCTGCCTTTCTGCCTTCCCTGCTTCCCTTAGGGAAGTTTGGTATGCCTCCCTATCTTCATTCGCTGCATTCCCTTATATTTCCTGAAGGCCAACCTTTTGGTTCTGATCTTGTCTGCTACTGTTTTGGAGAACCAAAGTGGTTTCCTCCTTCTTTTGCTCTTGCTTTTCTCCCTAACACAATGAGATGTTGCTTCAAGTATTGCATCCTTAATGCTTGCCCACTTTGCCTGTACCTCCTCACCTGTATTTCTTCTTGCAAGGGCTAGCGTAACTCTGTTGGCCATCTTATCAAAGTCAGCTCCTCTGAAGTCTCATATTTTTGCCTTGGAATGGGATGATTTAGTTCTAGTGGCCAAACTAAACCATACCATGTGATGGTCACTGGCCTCCAGGTGACCTTCTACCTGGAGATCTATGATCCTTTCCCCGTTAGTCAGTACCAGATCCAGGATAGCTCTGTTTCTTGTGGGTTGTTGCACCAGTTGTTTGAGGCCTTCTCCCTGCAGGGAATCCACTATGTGTCTAGTTCTGGTGGTTGTTCCTTCTGGTATTGACCAATCTGTATCTGGCATGTTGAAGTCTCCCATTATCAGAACCTCCTCTTTAGCTGTCTTGTTTTGTATATCTTCTAACAGTAATGTGTCTATGTCTTCCCCTGATCTGGAGGCTTGTAGACAACCCCAGTTCATATGGCTGTCCCATTTCCTGTTTCCAGGGTGATCTACCGTTCTTCTAGCTCCTTATGTGTATTCTGAATTTCTGCAACTTTGATATTTTCATTGATATAAGGGGCCACTCCCCCCTTTTTTGCACCTTGGTCTCTTCTGAACAGTACATAGCTGGGTGCTGAAGTCTCCCAAGTGTGTTTATTGGTGAACCATGTCGCGCTAATGGCTACTATGTCCAGTTTAGCCTCTGTCATTGTTGCCTCCAGGTCTGGGATCTTGTTTCCCAGACAGCGGGCATTTGTGTACATAATTTTCCATTGGCCAGATTACAGTGCATTAGTTGTTGGGCATGGTCCAGCATTTCCCCTGCATGTCGTATGGGCAGACAGACCTTTTTCCTTACCTGGTGATGCAAATGAACTACAAACATGTTGAACTCCTATTTGATCACTAGCTGAGGGGGGAGGGGTGTTCTTCCCGTTCAATGTATCAGATGCTGCACCCCTTTCCCCATTTGCTAGTTTAAATATTTTGCAAAGGCATCAAACTTCTGCCCCAATGCACTAACTCCCTCCTTAGTCAGATGCAGTCCACTGAATTTAAAGGACTGTCGCTCCCAAAACTGATCCCAGTTATCTACAAATGTGTTACCTTTTTCATGGCACCAGCCCTTGAGCCACATGTTTATGTTCCCTATCTCCCCTTCTATGACCTTCTGTCCATCTGCCCCCCTCTCCAAGACTGGCAGAATCTCAGAGAAGGAGATGCCAGATGAAATGGATGACAGTTTGCCTCCCAGCTTGGTCAGGTGTTTCCTTGGTCTCCACAACTGACTGACTAAAGAGATCATTAGTTTCTACGTGTACCAGGATGTTGATGTTTTCTCCTGCTTCCTGCACAATTTTATCAATGTGGTCAGTGTCTCTCCATGCTGATGTACCTGGGAGACATCTGATCATTACCCCCGGCCAGAGGTACGTATCAACTCCTCGAATCATGGAGTCTCCTATGATTGGAAGTGTTTTGGACTTACTTTTTGCTTTTTTTGTTTTGATCCCTGTTTTGGGAGAGTTTTGTTGCACTAGCTCCTGTGCTGCAGTGTCCTGCTGTGCAGTGTCCTCTGCCCCTTTGTTTGATTTTGGAAATAGAGGCAGATACATGTTTGTAGTTTTTATATGGTTTATAGAGGTGATACGTTGGTGAGCACTGAGTGATGGAGCACTCGATTTGCCCCTCCTAACCACCTGTCAACCTCTCAGACCAACTACCCTCTGTGGTTAAGGTGCTTCAGTTGGATGTTTGGGAAATGGCGGGCGGTTCATATAATATATTTTCTCCTGAATATGTGATTTAAGGTGTGCAATCTCTGCCCATGCTGCCCACAGCTGAGCCCTTAGATCTCTAATGGTCCAGCATGTAGGACAGCATCCTAAATCTTGTATAACTGTCCTTTTGAAAAGTGTCCCACAGTACCTACAGTTAATAATATCCATTCCAGTTGAGTTGCCGAGTTCAGTTGTTGTGGCAATCACTGGAAATGAATGTGTGTTAGTAACAGTCAGAGCTCTGAAACTAATAATAGGAATAACAGACATACCTCTTAACATCCTGACTCATAAATCAAGGACTAAGCTTTAGAAATCGGACACAAAGAACTAAAATCTGTGTCACACCTTAAAAATTAATGATATCGACTCAGAAAGCTGATAGAATAAGGAGCTTTGTGATAAATACAGAAGAAGATCACATCTGTAAGTTTAATGTTTGACATTATTTAGTGCTTACAAGCCCACTTTTCAGGCATGGAAATATACGTATTGGGGTGTATTCATGAATGGGGTTAAGTGCCTACACGTCACATATCTAAGGCATGTAGGCAGTACTATACCTGAAATTCATGCAGCGGGATCCATCAGAGCCCCAGCAGTATTCATCATAGGCACGATGGCACCTGGTGCACTTCATCCCCGGTTAGCTGCATGGTGCTGCACCAGGAGTGGGCTGGGGGCATACCAGGGGGTTCCCAAGTTGCATGCATGCATGACAGCACTATGCCAGGCTGGGGCAGAAAAATGTACACGAGAGGGGACTCTGCTGTAACTATTTACTTGCCTCCCCACAGGTTACTGGTGGGATGTGGTGGCACTGGGATCCCCAGCACACTGCAGCCCCAGCCCACTAGGCTACCTATGAGGGTGGGTGGTAGTCATTAGGGAAAATCCTCTTGTATATTCTCAGTGGGTTGTGTGCATTCCCAGGATCCCCTGCCCATGTGTGGACAAAGCTCCACTATGGGACCTGGATGGGTATCCCATTGGATGCCCACCAGAGTCCTGCAGTTCATCCCCACACTGCCACATTCCTCTGCCATGTGGCTGCATGCCAGGGAGGGCGGTAGACCAGTCCAGCAACTAGCAGTCATAAATGCTGGCATGTGAACACCTGTGAACAGGTGGGATACACATGTTTCAAATGTACTTCACGCCCATTTGTGAATAGGGCCCAATTAAAAGGGACAAAGGAACATTTTAAGGCAAAATCAGGGACATCCAGGAACAGTTCAGAGGTATAATACACTTGTTTCCAAATATCCAAATGCAGAGCTTTGATTTAGAAGCACAAATTATTTTAACATAAGCAGCAAATAAGGAGATCATTCTAATCAGTGATTTCAGTTCTGTATAGGGACCCCAGGGGAATTTAAACTTAAACAGTGTTTTCAGATCTTGAGTGTATAACAGATAATTAATACATCTACTAGGAAAAGTTGCATTGAAAGTAAAGTAATACTGTATGTTGGATTTGATATTTATAAAAGCTTGAGTCTGGAAAAACACTCAGTAATGGTTGCAAACCTGTGGATCACAGCGCAGTTGAGTGCTGTATGTGGTGGGGCAACTTAAAAAGCACAAGACACCAGAGTATAAGCAATAAGTTCTTTGCAAACTACAATACCATTAGTTTTAACTACAGCTTGCAACAGGAGAGCTGGGATAGACTTAACTTTATTCCAAACGTCAACATGGCTGTTAAGGATTTCACCAATACTTTTGTTAATGCCTGTAGTCTCGAAGCTCCAATAAAAGTTAAGTTTATGAAAACAAGAGGCATGTCCCCTCGGTAACTGAATTATTAAAATAGATGATGAGTAAAAGGATAGAATATTGAAAAAGGCAAATAAAACTGCAAGTTCCGAGGACTGGGACTTACTTAAACATCTACGTAACCAGTGTAAAAAAAGGTATTTGTAAGGCAAAAATAACTTACTACAAAAACAAAATTGTTAATACTATTGACCCAAAAGCCTATTGGAAAACAATACACAATTGGGAAAACCGGGGAATTCATGTCCCAAATCAAAATTGATTAATGACAATGTGGAGGTTTTCAGCCCAAAGGTTGTTGCTGACATTGAACTACTTATGTACTTTCCTTGGTATTCAGGTTCCTAGGGACCCTCCAAAACAAGCATTTGAGGAAGAGAAGGATGGTGTGATTGATAAAAGTAAACCTGCAACATGTTTTTGTTTTAGACAAATAAAAACCAAAGAAGTCAGCCTTGAAATTAGAAAATTTAATGCTTAAAAATCATGTGGCCTGGACAAGACTGATATCAGATTTTTGAAAGATGCTGTACATATAATCTCCATAGTAGTGACAGTTGTTTAATTGTAGTGTCATAGAGGACATATTCCCCCCAAATTGGAAATGTGCAAAAGTGGTACCTATTCTTAAAAGGAGAGAACCAAGTGTACTATCTAATTATGGGTCCATTACCCTCAAGTCTATTTTGTCCAAGCTATTAGACTAAATGGATTATATCCAACTACATGAATACTGTTGACAAATCAACAGTCAGGCATTCAGGTAGGTTTTTTGATGGGCACCACAGTCGTGGACTTCATAGATTTGGTGGCAAATGCCCTGGATTGGGGAGAATCCATGGGTGTGGTGTTTGTAGACCTGTATGAAGCTTTTGGCATGGTGAACCATGACATTTTGATTGCAAGACTGAAAAAATAGGTCTGGCTAAAAACCCCATTACCTGGTTTTCATCTCACTTAGATAAAAGGAGGCTGTATGTTGTTGTGGAAAGACATTTGTCAAGTATGGTCAATTTAACAAAGGGAGTACCACAAAGATTAACCCCGGACCCTTATTGTTTTTGATCTGTCTATATTAATTATTTGTCCCACTACATCAAAAGCATTGCTATAAGACTGTATGCTGATGATGCCATTATATTAGCAACAGCTACAAAAATCTTGTTAATGGAAGCCAAACTCCAAATCAGTTT
Source organism: Neoceratodus forsteri (assembly GCA_016271365.2). Taxonomy (NCBI): domain Eukaryota; kingdom Metazoa; phylum Chordata; order Ceratodontiformes; family Ceratodontidae; genus Neoceratodus; species Neoceratodus forsteri. Next base: position 1,878,716,864 of record CM057456.1, read on the forward strand.
CACCATACATCAAAACTGCAGCTGTGAATCTAAATGTGTTTACGTACAAAAAATCCCAGTTAATGTTCTTCCATAGCAAACTCACCAAATGTAAAGGTCCTCAGGCCATAAATATTTTATCAGTTGATATACAGAAACTAGTTGTAACTGAACATTACAAGTACCTCGGAGTTACTCTAGACAATTCTCTCACTTTTGATGCTCATATAAGTAATTTAACCAGAAAAGTAAATTCAAGAATAGAGGCACTACAGAGATCAACACTGTTATTATCTTATAAAATGTGGAACAGAATTGCCACCCAACAGAACTTACCCAAATCTGAGTATGGAAACATAATGTATAGACATGCAAACTAACAGAGTTTGGACAAATTGAGCATCTCGCATAACTGATTGGCACAATTTGTGCTAGGATGTAATTTTATTACCCATCATTATCTAATGTCAAAAACTACATTGGGATAGTCTTGAATCAAGAAGAAACAATGATTGATATCAGTGTTCAAGATAAAGCATGCTCTGATTAAGGGAAATTTGAAATTTACAAATTTAAATTATGAACATCAGTACCCTTTAAGGGATACTGGAGTGAAGTGACTCCAAAGACTAGAAATGCCACTACATTATTTGCTTTTGGCCAAGCTTTAACAACTGAGTTACTACTCCAAAAGTATTTAGACATGGGGAGAAAGCAAAAGGAAAGTACTTTCATGATACTCCTAAGTTTCTGCTTGAAAAAAAAAAATATTGGTGCATACAAAGGATGCTGAGTGACAGCCTCAGTTCTTCAACCAGGAAGATATTCATCAGGGGGCATGTCAAATGGCGGAAACACAGCATTATTTAAGGTGTATTCTTAAAGCAACAGTAACAAGAATGCCGCACAAGTCATTATAGGTCAAAAAAGAATATTATTGATTGAATTTGATGAAATTGTATTAATTGCGCACCATACATTTGCATGATAAAGTGATCCCAAAGCAAAATGTTAAAACAGCATTACGTTTCAAATTCCAGTATCTAAATCAGGCAATACTTGCATTCTCCACACACACTGTTATGTTTTTTTCCCATATTTTTTACTACTTTTTGATATTATTTTTTTTTTATTCTATAATGACTTGGGCAGCATTCATGTTATTGTTGCTGAAAGAATACACCTTAAATAGTGCTGTGTTAGGCCTAGTGGTGTGGAGGGCTGAGGCGCTCAGTGCCTCACCTCCTGCCATGCTGGTGACCCTGGTTGGTAGCCTGTGACAATGGTGATCACAATTGAGTGCTTTCAAAAAGGACAACTCAATCACAGTGACTGTCCACAGGGCTACTGGGTAAAGAGGGTGACAGGATGGGGGGGTCCACGAATATAGTGACAGGATGTCGCTATATGTATGCGCGTGTGGGGTAGTGAGCATGGCGTGTAACGGGTGGAAGGGAGGAGGTTTGTGAGGCATAGTGCAGCAGTAGGCTGCCAAGCTGGCCCTGTGGCATGGTGGGTGGGTGGCAGGCTAGGGTTGTGAGAGTGCCAGGTTCAGTTCCGGGTGCATGTTCATTTTGTTGCGCCTGGCCTAGAATTTTTATTTTTTGCTTTTACACCCCTCCTGACATGCACCTCCTCCCCGGAGTTGAGAATCTTTTAGAATGGGGGTGCAGGGTGCACAGCCCCCACATAAAAATAAAAAAAAAAAAAGTCCTCGGCCCCTTTATCAGACTGGGAGGCACATCGTACGAAATTACCTTCGGTGATGTACACTCACCCTAACGGCGATCACTTACTGTAGGTAATACATGTTTAAATAAATATATCATAAATACATTAAACAGCACTGTAGGCATGGAGGAGTAATACCTCTTGCCCCACTTTTAAGAAAAAATGCCACTTCCATAATAGTACGTAGGTAGATAGGTATGAAAGTTAGAAAAAGGCCAAAAGACCTTCAAGTCTATCTGTCACTGATCAGAATTATGCACCAGCAGACCCCCTTTTACCATGTATTTGTCCAGCCTTGTTTTGAAACACCTAGTGTGAGTGTAATAGGGTCTGTAAACCCCCCCACCCATTTAATGTTTCTATACTCCTGGACAGTGTTCAGAATCCTGGAGTAGTATTGGCTTTATAGGCTGAGATTTTGTTTGGTTACTGGGACTATAAATATCCTTCAAAATCTGTTGCAACGGTATCTCCTTTTCTCTCTGTCTGTACTTTCCCTGTTGCCTCCTTTATTCTTTGTTTCCCCTACCATAGGATGGCCTCCTATGTGTAGTCTTACTATCACTAGCTTTTCCTTTCCTTTCCTTTAGTATTTTAAGTCCCATGCCATTCAGAGACCCAGTTTGGTTCTCAGAAAAGCAATTTTCAGTAAAGCTGCCGAGCGTGTGCACATTACGTGCTGCGACTGTGCGTCGTCGACTATCGTGCGATCGCGCAGACGCCGAAATCGCATCAAAAAGCTACTTTTGCCAAAATAATGAAAAACAAGCAATAATTGCTTTCCCTGGCTGGCGCTAGCATTTTTAAAAAGAAGAACACCCCTGGTGCCTTTCTTTGAGGGCTACAAGTAAAATTACTGCTGCTGTGAGCCCTATTCTAGAAATTCAATTTAAAGCAGTGTTCTGTTGTTTCAAAGTGTTCTGTTGTTTCAAAGTGTAGCCATTATGCCCAGCTGCTTAGACAAGCCTGCAAGTAGAAATATAAGCTAGTTTAGCTTTCAAAACCTCATTATTTCAGCTTAGTTGCTGCAGCATTGAAATGCAGACTTGTACTGCTGAGTTGTTTGGTGCATATAATGTCTCTATTGGAATTAAAAGTAAAGGATAAAACTTACTTTCAGTGAGTATCTGTGTAGTAGGATTCCAGACCCTTCCCTCAGCATTCCATGTTTGTTATAGAGCCGGCCGACCCCTTCTTCCCCCTTTTTATAATGAATGCTGTTGGGAGGAGCCTGGGATACACATAAATATTTTAAATAAAATATATAAAGTTTTTTGTGTTTTCTTTAAAGCTGATTATGATTCAACTACTTAAAGAATGTTTATTTTAGTTTTGTAATTGTATTTAAAGCAGTATAAACAAGTTAAAGTTCTGGTAGGGAGGAGTTAGCCCTGTCATGTGACCCTCCTTCTGTATAAAAGAGAGGATTTCAAGTGAACAGATCAGAGTGTGGCTGGAAGGAGTTCCTGCCAGATGCCTAGCTGCCTTCTAGGTATGGTTCCTGTGGAGATGAAAACTGCTGGACTATTATAGTTTATGTATTTTTATTTATTTTTCATACTGAGTCCGTTTATGTTTGCCTGATTAAAGGAATAAATTTATTTTGGTTTCTTCACATCCTGACTGCTTTCTGGACTCCTTTTTGATCCCACATGTACAGTGAGGCTATCAAAAACTGATAGTAGTAATGCTTCACATATTGATACTTTTTAAGCAATAAGGCACAGCAGGGTGTGTGTTACTGTGTAATAACATCACTCCTGGGGTGGGTTGAAGCACAAGGCAAAGCCGGGTACTTCCATCACCCCAGAAGAGACGTTATTACACAATAGCACACACCCTAGAGTGCCTTTTTGCTATTATACAATGGCTTGTGTATTTTTTGTTGGATGCTAGTATAATTAAGAAACAGAGACTGATTGTTTTGTTTTCAATCAATTTTCCTTTTTTAAACTGGTAACTTCTCAATGTGACATAAAATAGTCCCTTTAAATGAACTGTAATCATTCTGTCAGTATTTGAACAGTTAATTTTCACTTTTGAAAAATTGGTAACATGCATAACTTTTTTTTTTTAATTAAATATATTTTATTGAATTTTTTCCTCTTTCAGCCAGGCAAGTATACAAATTGAAGAGATATCACACATCAGTGAGGCTGTATAATGGTACAAAGAGGAATTAAAAACAAAGTACAAAAATCAAATAACAATGAAGACATACAACAATTACAAACACAAAGCCAAACCCCCCTCCCCCTCCACCATACCCACCCTACCAAGCATTCCTTTAAAACAAATAATGGTGTCAATACATATAGTACATAGGGTTGGAGCATAGCCTTGAAATAAGACTGTAAAGCCTCAAACCCATTACATGAAATTGTGGAGGCCTTATGGCTTCCGTATGGAAAGCAGCACTTCCAAAGGGCCCCAGAGACTCTGATAAGTGTGGCTCCTATCTCTCATATAGGCAATGTGTTTTTCTAGTTGCAGTGCTAGAAATATTTCTCTATACCATTCTGTGATGGAGGGCAAAAATTCCTCCTTCCAGTACTTCATAACTAATAATTTGGCAGTATCCTCTATTAAAGCAAGGTATGCCTTTCTGGTTCTGGGCAGTCGAGGGGGAAATACATACATTAAACAGGCTTCAGAGGTAAACAGAGTATCTAAGCCCAATAACAGGTCTAGAACCCTCCTAATGGATTGCCAGATGATTTGTACCTTAGAGCAGGTCCACAACATGTGGTATAGTGTACCATTTTCAAGTTTACACCGTGTACATATAGGAGACAAACAGAGACCCATTCTGTTTAATTTAATTGGGGTGAAGTATGTATTGTGCATAACGTTAAATTGCACTTGGTGAAGCCTATCCTGCTTTACAAATTTATAGACATTCTGCCAAATCCTTTCCCACAAAAGAGAGTCAGTGGACAGGTCTAATTCTTGTGTCCAATAGTAACAAACCCCTTTTGGCAAGATAGGATCCATATCCTGCAATTTTTTGTAGACTAAAGAAACTGTATGAGGCTGTTTTGCCAATTGCATGAGCTTCTTTAATTCAATGGTAAGTAAGGTTACTGCTGTGAGCCCTACAGATGATTGGATGGCTTTCCCAACCTGAATAAACTTGAATCTAAAATTGTCTGACACACCATGCTGTAACTGGGATTCACTAAAATGAATAAACTTTCCATTTTTAATAAAGTCAGTAGGTTTAGAGTACTTGAGCACTGGCCAGAATGTGGGTAGTATTGGCTTGTCAGCTATCTTGAAATGAGGGTTATATATAAGAGGCTGCTCCAGTGATTGGTTCCAATTTACCGAGAGATGGTTCTGGATTTGGTGCAATGCTCTGATGGAGCATCCTATCGGGGTAGATTTGAGTGGTTTTGGTAACTTAGAAGGAGTAACATATAAGAGAGCAGACAGCGAGCAGGGGTGCTGTAAAGCTAGATACTGTTCCAGATCCAGCCATAATGGGGAGTAGTTCAATGTAATGGAAGGGTCCATATACTGGCTCCAGTAGGTTAGCTTACTGATATGGAATGCACTATAGTATCTGAAAAAGGAGGGAGCTGTGAGACCACCCCGGTTTTTAGGTGCAGTAAGTTTATAATAGGCCCTGTGAACACCTTTCCCTTTCCATAGGAATGCATTTAGTGATTTCTGGAGATTGGCAAACCATCTTTTGGGTAAAAAACAGCCCAGCATACCTAATGCATAGAGAACCCGAGGAAGTATGTTCATCTTAACCATGCTGAGCCTACCCCTGAAGGAAAGCGGGAGGGATCCGCATCTATCCATGTCCGAATATAGTACTCTTAATAATTTAGAAAGGTCCTCCTTGATCATTGTAGGTATATTCCATGCTACCACTCTGCCCAAGTAGGTAAGATATTTAGCTTCCCAAGAGAGGTGATGGGCTGCCAGTTCAGTCGGGGTCACTTGGCTGTTAAGTGGGAAAACTGTAGTCTTGAATCTATCTAACTTATAATAGGACACTTCAAAGAATGTGTCAATTTCCACTTACAAGGCTGGTATGGACGTTTGAGGATTATCTACATGAAGCAACAAATCATCTGCATAAGCAGACAGTGCGTATCATGTGTGCCTAAGCTTTATACCTGCAATTTCTGGGGAAGCTAACAGCTTACTAATAAATGACTCTAAATAGCAATTAAAAAGAAGGGGGGATAGTGGGCATCCTTGTCTGGTGTCACAAAATGATGATATCTGGTTTGAAAGCCTTCCGTTACACCAGACCTGAGCTGTTGGAGAGGTGTAGTGGCCGCACCCACTGAATGAACTCATCAGACAGCCCAAAACGGGCCAGTGTAGCAAAAAGAAAATCCCAAGAAACACAGTCGAATGCCTTCTCAACATCCAGGGACATGAGCACAGCTGGGGTATTAGAGACCCTGGATGCTGAGATGAGGTACAAGTTTCCTCATATGGTCTCCTGAGGACCTGCCAACCATAAAGCCCACTTGTTCTTTACCTATTAGGTCACCCAAAATGGGGACAATCCTGTTAGCCAAGATCTTAGCAAGGATTTTAATATCTGAATTTAATAAAGAAACAGGCGGCAGTTTTCTAGTAATAAAGGGTCTTTCCCTGTTTTTGGTATCAGGGTTATGAGGGCCTCCTGGAAACCCGGGTCTGAGAATCCATTCATACTGTATACCGAAAATTAAAAACCTCTTCAAGCAGTGGGGCTAGGGTCGATAAGTATTTCTTATAGAGATTATTAGAAAGGCCGTCAGGCCCTGGAGACTTGTCAGCAGGTAACTGATTGATGGCCTGCTGTATTTCTCCTATGGTAATGCATGCACCTAGTGAGACAACGTCATCTGGGGAAGCCTTGGGAAAAGTAACTGAATCAAGGTAATGAGTTATATCTTCCAGTGTAGATTGTAAAGAGGGGTCGACATAATAGAGCTTCTGGTAATATTCTTTAAAGGCTTCGGCTATTTCTATGGGGTTGGTGTTAATTGGACCTTCCTTTGTAGAATGTACACCTGGAATATATCTTGAGATTTCAGCTTGCTTGAGTCTAAGCACAAGCAACTTTTCTGCCCTTCCCCAGATTCTAGATATTTAATTTTGGTGCGGTGCAGAGATAGCTGAGCTTTTTGGGCCAATAAATCTGTATACTGTGCCTGGAGATGGTGCAATTGAACCCATTCAGTATTCAAGGAGCATCTGGTAAGGCTCTGTTCTAGTGAGTGTATTGCACTGAGCAATGATGTCAGTTGCACCTTAGCCTGACGTGATTTAGTCATGGCTATTCGGATACATTCACCTCTGAGAGCACACTTCAGGGCTGCCCAGACTATATCTACTTTGTTTACTGATCCCTTGTTAACAATTAGGAAGTGGGAAATTAATTCTCCAATATGTTTTAGTGAATCTGGCTTTTGAAGCAATTGGTTATTTATAAGCCATAATGAATCACTTTTGATCCCAGGGCCTAATAGATAACTAAAACTAACAGGAGAATGGTCCGACAGGACTCTGGCATGTATGATTGAGTCCAGTACTCCAGCAAGGGCAAAAGTGCTCACTAAGTAGTAATCTATGCAGGAATAGGAGCAGTGGGGGTGAGAATAAAAAGTGAATTGCTTTTCTGCAGGGTGTAGAATTCTACAAATATCCAACAGACCTACTCCACTAATAATATCTTTTAACGCCCTCTGGGCTGGGGGTAGGCCACACCTTTTACGATCCAATCTATCTAGAGCCAGATGGGGGGTGATATTCCAATCTCCGCCAAGTATTGTTAGTTTAGTGGGGTTAGTAATAAGTAAATTTAGCAACTGCATGAAAAACTGGGGGGAGTCTAAGTTTGGGTCATATATGGCTCCCAGAAGCACTGGGTAAGACTCTAATATCCCATGAAGAAGGATATATCGCCCGTTGAGTTGCCTGATTTCTTGAGTTAATTGAAATGGGACTGATTTTGCCAGTAGGATTGCAACCCCCCCACGACTTGTAGATGCACCTGCACCAAAGGCCTGCCCAACCCACGTTCTCTGGAATGGAGAGATATCGTCTCTCAGAAGGTGTGTTTCTTGTATACAAGCTATCCCAGCTCCAAGGTGCGAAAGGTGTCTCAATATCATTTGTCTTTTACACCGGTCTTGTGTTCCCTTGACATTCCAACTCACAGAAACGGTTCTGCAGAAGCATTCAGCACTCCCAGGACACTCTTACATTTCGCAGATGGTATAGTAAGGTCATGCTTGGTAACCCCCCTCCCCTGAATTCTAATAGACCTGCATATATGTCCCCCAAAATAAAACAACACTTAAATCCCCCTTTCCCCTGGTTCTAAACAACTGCACTACTACTCAAATACCGCCAGGTGATGTTGTAGTGCAAGTCTGACAACAGTCAAACAATCCCTACATAGCTTCAATCCTCCCCCCCCCACAAACAAATCGCACCAAAACCTCAAAGTTTGAACTTTAAACTCAGTTCACTTTAAGTTACAGTCTTATCAATGTTGTGGGAATGATTAAGATGCCTCCAGCCACCTTAATACTACAGTGGCAACAGTATGAAGAAGAAAGGAGGAGCACTCCGGATCATACATGGAAGCATCTACCAGGTTTCCCCTTGCAAAGTTACTCAACCAAAATCTAATTAAAGGTTCCTTGGTAGTCGCAAGACTTGATTGAGAAAGCCAAAAGATCACTTGTTATCCATGGACAACCAAAAAACCAAGGAAGGTCCTCCATACAAGCAGTTCCAACTTCGATTCAAACACAAAATTCTCGGATTAGCCGCTATGTGCTAGACAGCATCAGTATTACTCTCCTTTTCTCTGTTAGCCCAGGCCATAACATGCAAGGCCTTTTCTCTTAGCTTCCCCTTTTTCATGCAGCTAGTGAAATAATGAAATTAAACACCCCGGTTCTGTCTCTCCATGATTACCCATGATCAGGAACCCAAAAGTCAGTGCTATCTGTGAGGAACAAATTATGCTGAGCGTCGCTTAGAAAAGCAAAGTTCAGACATATTCAGGCCCTTCCCAGATCCTCACAGACTCATTTACTAACTAAGGCAGCTCAAACTTGCATTTTCTCAGTCATTTGAATAGGTCAGGAAACAAAGGTTTTCAGCTCTTGCATGACCTGTTCGAGATTCTCAAAGAACAACTATTGATCACCATGCTTCACTTGCAAAATCGCTGGATATTTTACTCGAAAGGTTTTGCCAGCTACAATAAGTTTAGAAACAGTTGGGTGAAGCACCTGTCGCCTTACTCGCACCGACTGCAGCAGGTCTTGCGTGATACGAATCCTTCGCCCTTCCCACTGGACTTTCTGAATCTCTCTAACTTTAGTAAGAATGTGCTGCTTGTCCTGGAAGTTCAATAGTTTAAAAATAAGAGGTCGTGGAGGACAGCCTACAGATGGTGGAGGGTGGAGGTTACGATGTGCTGTTTCGATGGTATATGCCCCTTCATTGGGTGGAGGCCTGCTACTTTCTCACATAGCTTTTGCAGAAACAGAATCAGGGAAGTGCCTCTTCTTGTCTTGGTATCCCGATTATAATTAGATTATTTCACCTACTGCGTCCCTCTAGATCTTCTAGCTCCTCCTCCAGTTTTTTAAATCTTCTGCTCATATGCGTCACTGCTTGCTCTATTCTCTCCAATTTTTTTTCCAGTGATTCAGTTCTCGCTTCCAGATCCCCCATTCTGATCGTTAATCTTGCCACAGAGGATTTAATTTGCAGCATGTCTTCAGAAATTGTAGAGATCACAGCCTGCAATGGGTGCATTATCTCTAGAAATCTCTCCTCAGAAAGCACCGTCTGGCAGGGGGAGGGCCTGGACAAGGTTGTGGTCTGGTGTTTAGGGAGCTTTGTGGCCTTGTCTTTCTCTGGAGACACAGGCGGCGTATGCCACGGCAGGGGGGGCCTTTTCCATATATACCTCCATTCTTCTTTGTTGTTCCAGGTCTTGGAGTCTCTCCCAAAGTAATTGCATCCTTTAGGTAAAAGAAAAGTAGGTCTGCAGTGCTGGATTGGTGCGTTTGTTCGTAGAAGGGGAGCAGAGCTGTGGATAGTTACTGCTGCCTCTCAGACCGCCATCACGTGACCCCCAGGCAGAACTTTAAAAAAATGTCATTAATTCATAGCAGGCTGAACTTTTAACTATAAGCTTATAAGTTTAATTTGTTTTTAACTGGTGCTTTTTAAATTGTGAAAATACAACTTTGCATCGTAACCTCTAACAAGTGTTAACTGCTGCAGCTTTTGCTTTTTGAGTTGGGTGGACTGTGCTTATTTATAGAAGTTGAAAACGCACATGATACTCCCTTGAATATTTATACAGTCTTATTTATACAGTCTTTGTTCTGCAATGCTCTGCTGCTTGTTTCATTGCTTCTGGTTGCTATGTTACCTCTTGCTGCTCCAGGTTCAGTCCCTGCCTCTGGGTCATTTCCTGATTTGACTTGTGTCATCGTGACTTCTCTTGTGGTGTGTTCTGCTGTTGTTTGGGAAAGAATCTGGTTCCACATTTCTCAGTTGGTGAGTTTTGCAGCCCAATACGATTTCAAAGACATTTTTGCTTTTGTGTCCTGTCACGGACATAATTTCACGTGTTTGCAGCCCCGTGTCGTATAGAAATTGCACTATAGTGGCTCGCAGGCTATTATTTGTGTATATTGTGGATAAGCCTGTGAGTCTGCAGATTCATGGCAGCATGCTGGAGAGGTAGTTCACCCCCATAGGTTCAAGGGTGTACTAGACTGCTTTTTGTGCTAGTTCGACATCTGTTTTTCTGTGAGGGTGAAGGAAGAGGCAGAATGGGTTTGGTGGCAGTTTTGACAAGTAGAGCTGTAGGCAGTGTACAGGACAGAGTGGGTTTCTGGGGTTTGAACATAGCTCCTCGGAGATTCTCCATGTCCCGCTCTAGTATTTTAGCATGGTTTTTAATTTTTTTGTTGAAGTCCATGGTGGCATATTTTCTGCCTTCTTCTGTTTGTTTTATAGTGAAGGACTCTGACTTTAGTGCCATCTGCCCCTCACAGCCTCTCCTTGCAAAATGGAGCTTTAGTTCCAACCAAACTCTCCTCACAAGTCCTGCAGCAGTTTCAGGGTTAAGGACTTCAGACTGTTTGATTTTTTTATTTTTTTTTAAGTCAGTTCAAGTGATTTTTGGATGATGGCTTGCAAGATCTTTGCCCTGTCTCCTTATGTTCTTCAGGTGTCCCACAAAAACGTTGTTAGTGGGCTGAAAGTTTGTGTTGCACTGTATGTTCATACATCTGCTGTTAGGGGGTTCATTGATAAAGCTATTTAGTCCCACTTGCAGCCCAATGTAGCTCAAGATACTGTATTGTTCTCTATTTGAATTTTGTACACTGCCATAGAATTGTCTCAATATAGTGTTAAGTTCTGTGGCAGAAACTGTTTGAATGTTACACTCTGTTTCTATGTGAGCCAGTCTCTGAAGATGCAGACCACCCTGGTTGTCTGCCACTTTGTGTTCTCTTCATTTCGGTCAGTTTAAATTTTATCAGTTGCTTCTGGTGCCAAGTTTTGGTGTCTTTTCTTTTTTTACCAGTACTCACATTTTCTGCCACAGTTTAGGATGTTGTTGGTGGCTCTTTGTGCTTATCTTCACTGAGCATCTTGTCAAGATGTCTGTCGGACAGAAGATCGAAGCTCAGTGCCAGGCTCATGACAGCTGTGAGGTAAGTGAAGTGGTCTGTGATACAGCTGTTTCCTGTGCTGGGTTATGAGGTCATAAACTGCCAGTCCTAGATACTATGATGTTTATTGCTGAATAACATCACTGTGTCTGGTGCAAGGCAGCCAATCAGATTCTTAGATTTTTACTTGCAATTGTATAATTCTAGGTATGTTTCCAAGTAGCTGTAGATGATGATGTCTTATGGCTGATTGTCTCTATACTTTAGGTTCAGACAGTCCATCATGGACTCAGCTGTTTCGCTTTGTACATCATGATGAGGTCCCATCTTAGTCTCCTTCTTTCCAAAGAGTATGGTTCTAGTGTGTCTAACCTGTCACTATATTCCAGATCTTCCAGCCATTTTACCATTTTGGTGAACCTTCACTGCACTTTCTTAATCTTTTTCATGTTTCTATTTAGGTATGGTGCCCAAAACTGAACACTATACTCATAGTTCAGCCTCACCAGTGCCCTGGAAAGTGGCATCATCACTTATTGGTCCCTGCTAACAAAGTTCCTCTTAATGTAACTGATGATTTGGTTGCATTTATTGACTACCATATCACTGTGATCATTGAAACAAAGTGAAAAGGACAATACATTAACAGATGTGTAATACCAATATTCAGTGTCAAGTGAAATCATTCAACAAGGTACCTAAGATAGATAGAATTGCACTTGATCAGCTGCAGTGACCAACTCCATTACTGGGGGGGGGGGTTGGAATAGGAAGGAGACTCCCAGAGCATGGCAGCATAACTGCACAAGCCATGAGGAAAGGGTGGCTCTAAAATCAGGGGCCAGGAACAGCTGCAGAAGGTTTTTTTTGGTTCATTTCTTTATGTCCCCCTTGCTGACTGGCCCCCATCCACTGGTCAACCCAGCCCCATCACCCTGGTGTCCACTGGGACTTAACTTTTTCTGGATCTTTCCCCAAGGCTTTTGGCCCCCCCAGCAGGGTCAGCGGGGCCCCCCATAGCCCAACCGAAACCAGATTCAGTTCTCCGGAGGTGCCCAGCTGGCCAGGTGCGGAACCTGCAAAGGACCAGTTTCATCCTACCTTTTTCTCCTCCTGGTGCAGAGTAGGTGGTGTGCAATGATGCCAATGGTGGTACCATGCATGTTCCCACAAACAGCACGCTGGGAGTCTGCCTCGCCTCCGCCTCCCAAATTTACAATGTCAGTGTGTCAACACCCAGCCACCACTAGGGACCAGGTTAACACCAGCCACTGATCCCTTCCCTCCCCAGCGGAGAGGAGCAGTCCTTGGGACACTCAATCCTCCCCCCACCGGCCGATCCTCCTACTCCAAAGGTCACTCCCATCCTCCATTCCTCAGTGCCACTGGCGGTAGCTGTACTGCTGTGCTGGCAGACTGGCTGCAGAAGGGAGTTATAAAGTCACAAATAACAGCCTTAAGGTAAAAAGGGGAAGAGGCTTGAGAAGGCAGCTTGGACATCAATAGATTTCCCGGGGATGAGAAAAAAACAAATGGGGAACAATGTTATGGAGTGAGTAGAAGAAAAGAGGGGGAGGAAGGAAAGGTAGGGATGGAGGGAGCCAAGACAGAATTTGGATATGAAGAAGCCACAGTGGATGAGATGCCTGGCATAGAGGGAGAGGGAGGAGAAAAGAGAGCAGCTGTCTGCACAGGGAAGATAGTTCATGGCGAAATGACAGCAGGAGTCACATGTTCTTCCTTACAGTGTGTAAACTCTTACAACTTCTGCTGTTGTTCCTCTTGCTTGAGACATAACCAAAGCAGGAGTGTGTGTCTGCCTTCTTTGAAAGATAAGAATAAATAATAAAATAAATAAATAAATACAATAGCTGTTAAATGACAGATTTTTAAATGGGCCCTGGTGTTAAAATAACTTTTAGAAATAGTTTAGTTTGTATTTTAGATGTTTTCTATATAAAGCATACCCTCCCCCTTTACTTTATAACTATGCACATTAACTTGAGAATAAGATTACTGTGCCCAGTTTGTAGTGGCATATTGTCCAAACCTGACATCACAATCCTCTGCTTACCATATCACAAATCTGATGATGCAGAAACAATTATGATGTCAGAGACAGAGGACTAATGAAAATGAGAATGCTAAGTACTGAGAATATGTCAAATATAAATGGAAATATGTCTAACAATGATGTTTTCCAAAGTTTTCTCTGTGACATCAAGGCAGCCCTTAAGCTGCTAGCAGATTTAGAATATGTTGAAATTCTTGATGGATATATAGTATTGTATACAGCAAGTCCATTGCACTGCAAAGCCTTCACCTTCATTACATGTTCTGCAAACCCGAAATGTTTTACATAAAGTAAACCAGTTTTTTATGACCATGTACTAGAGATAAAAACATGAAATAGTCACAGCAAAGTCTTTCACATTTTGGGCCCATTGCAGTGATTCTTTGGGCACTGCACCCTCATGCTTTGGATTTTGCCTACTTTTAACATTCACAAAGGCACTTTGCTATGGTCAGAAACAGATAGGTTTGAGCTGTCTAAAGGTGATGTGTTGCCGTGCTAGCTATTTCTGTCAGACATATTGTACCAGTGACCTTTCACATGTACTTCAACTTCTGTACTACTAAATCCGAGCACATTATTAGGCTTGTTAATCATTTCTGCTAACTGTTCTGAATTTTACCCCCAATTTTTTCTGGCAGTAATTTAGTACAGGAAAGAAAGTAAGTACCTTAAACATCTGCTAGACTTCTGGAAACTCTTAAAATGATTTCATAATAGTCCTACAACCTTAATATCTGTTTTCTTTGGTGGTATTATATTCACTCTTCATCTGTTTTCTATTACAAAACTGTAAATATATAGTTTCAGGGTACCAATGGTTATTTCATTACACTTTTCCTGTTGAGGAACTGCCATAATCTGTGTAAATATATAAGAAGCTATGAAAATGAGTCTAATTATATGCCAGTAGTATAATAAAAGCTCAATAAGACCCATTATGCATTAGCAAGGTTTAAAATTATCATATCAACATAATAGGAACAGAAGGCTTTTGACGGACAGGAGAAAACAACACAGTCCATCAACCCTTGCCCTGTTTGGGTACTCAAACCCCTCTCTTTAGTTTCTGTAAATGAGTGAGAGATATACAGTAGTTAACACAGGCATGTGTCCTACAAAAGCTGAGTGAGATTTTAACATGTCACTTTGCTCAATTTGTGCACTATGGGTACATAAAAGGCGGTAGAGTCTAAGGGTTAGATGAGTGGCTTGGAAAGTGGAAGAACACAGGTTTAAACCTCACTAGAGCCAAACTCAAAATCAGTGTGTGACCTTGGGCAAGTCGCCTAACATCTCAGCTCTCCAGTTTATCTGGCTGTGGAAGTTGGTAGAGGAAGCACCCCAATGGAAATGAGATGTTACCTCTCAGCTGGGCTATCCTGGGTAAATAAACTGTTAAAAAAAAAAAAGATACATTGAAGGGGATTTCAGAATAGAACATTGCTTGACCTCTAAACTACAACATGAAAACCTGAAAATATTGTTCACTGGCGATTTTTATTGTATTTATTAAAATGCACATTTTAAAATATATTTTATTGGTTTTGAAAAGTAAACAGATACAGTTTATTCATAGTCATAGAAATAAAGTGGTAACCATGAATTATGTTCATATTAGGATATGATATATCAAGTCTAATCTTTAATGGAAATGTAGGAGCTGCCACTGAGGAAAGATGCTGCACCAAGTCCTTAGTATGAAAGTCCTTAGTATGAAATCCATAGCAAGAGTAAATAAGCCATCTTCTTATTAGGCCCTATGAACAAAGGGATCCCAGCCCTATGTGCCATGATATGTAGAGCACTGAGCCAAGATATTTACATCCCAAGTGTCCAAAGAACACCCACGGATTCATGAATGACAAGCACCCACTGCACACCTCTGCCCAGGCCATCCACAACAGCAACTGCAGGGCTGGTCCAGGCAGGGGAAGGGGAGTGGGTGTACCTGCATAGGGTCAGAGGAGCACAGCATACACAATGCCAGACCAGGTATGTTCCACCAGGTCAGTGTTGAGGGTGGTCTTCCATTATGCCAGTTAGAGTGCTGCCATAATAGGTGTGCACCCCCACCAGGATCCAGACACCATTTGGCACCCCACAGTCAGGGAACCCTGCCTTGCTCATGTCAAGGAGAGCAGAGGGGCAGATGATGTCGGGGGGGTATGGTTAGCCAACAAAAAGGAAGCAACTGGTAGGCCATGGGGACATGGCAGTCTTTACGCAGGCAGCCATGTCCCATGGTCCTCTGCTCTTGTGTAGCAGGAGATTAACTGTGGTACTGGTCAGGGCTTCCAACTGCAAGCCCTCAATCTGGGCCAGGTCTGTCCCTCCAGCTGGTTCTGACCCATGTGCAAACCTACAGGGCCATGAATCAGGTTATGCATCTCAGCCACACACATCCATCAGGGGCCAGGTGGACAGCATGTAGTTGCATAGCACAGTACATGTCCTTAAGGGCATGTATCAGGACCATTAGTGCATGAGGCCATTGCCTGTAATAGACCTTGTTCCTTAGGTCACATGTAAACAAAGCATACTCTTAAAAGACAGAAACATACAGCATCTGTCTATCTATCTATCTATCTATCTATCTATCTATCTATCTATCTATCTATCTATCTATCTATCTATCTAATACAGGAGTGGTAGTGCCCTTATTGTTAAGGTTGAGTAGGGGGTTCAATGTTAAACCCTAACTCTGTACCTTAATATCATTGGCAGCATTTGATAACATTGGCTGACATTTTGCATGTATTTTCTAGAAGGTAAAGTCTAAATCTGTGGAAAGTTTTGAGATGACAGCTTGTGTGGATTCTGAGATCCTGATACATAAGTTTCCTGTAGACGTCTAATTTTGTTTCTATTCTTACCATGTGATTTGGGTTTGCTTTCACCTACAGCCTACATGGAATGGAATTTTTTTTCCAAAACTTTCAGGGTAGAAGTGTACTGTGCCAAGGTAGTGCCTTTAAAAGGTTTTGTGAAAAAAAATGTAATGGTTCCAGAGTTATATAGATTTAAAGTTTAATTTTGTTTTCTGTTCTGGGCATGCTCAGTAGGCTTTTTGGGATAATGTTCTGCTACGACACCAAAACTTCTGTATTACAAGAATGTTTTTGGTTTCTCACCACTTGCTTCTCACAGCATGAAACTTTTTTTGTGCCATAAGAGCCACCATGTTGTTTCTTTTCCCTTGGAAATAAAAAACATGGAAGATACATAAAATGGTGTAATTTTAAAAAGCAAATACAGTACATAAACTTAGCTAAATGGAACATGTTTAGCTAGATTCTGATGCTTGTTTTTTTTTAAATAATGGCCAGAAATACCTTTTCTGGGAACCCCGAAATCCAGGGTGCCTAGCTTAGAGACAGGAGCCATTCACCCACATTCTCTGTATGAGAACAGTGGGACTTTCTTGAATTCTGCAGCCACAGCTGGAATCCTGCTGTGGGCTGCAGTGACAGTAGTTAGCCAACCGTATACCCACCAACGGCGGCACATCTACAGTGACTGACACTACAGCATCAAGTTGCTGTAGTGTCAGCGCAGGAACCCGGCACTGTCTTCCGGGGGTCTTGCACCCCCCTGATCAGCTCTGACTCGGAGTTGATTATATTTAGTGGGGGTGTGTGAAGTGTACAGCCCCCTGTGTGGGGGGGTTCAGGGGGCAAAGCTCCCCGATAAAAACATGTTGTTCCTTAAGAACCCATCTGCCGACTGCAAAATGTGGTCAACTTGATGGGTTCGCTGTCTGGTCGTTCGACAAAAAGTTTGTCGATGACCAGTCATGGATCCTGAGCCAACAATTCTTTGTTCTGTCTGTTTGTTTCTTTTATTCTCTGTCTGTCTGTCTATCTAGCTATATACCTATTCATCTATCTATCTAGCTAGCTAGTGGACCAGAAAAAATAACATATAAGTGGACCGGGCTGCCCACACCCGATACTGCTTCTCATGACCCCCCCAGGTCCTCCCCAACTTCCCACTACATACATAGTGGCACTGAGGTGCCCACCCCATGCTGCTGAACAGTAGCCCAACACTGGGGTGTCTAATCCCAGCATTAGAATGCAGGTCAATGTCCCTGAAAAAAACAAAACCATTCCTCATTTCTTTTTTTTTTTTTTGCTACCTGCAAAAAAAAAAGGTCCCTTACTAGTCTAATCCCCCATCCCAACCTCCACTCAGTACCCACCACCCCACACACTCCACACATTCTCACTCACCTGAGTATGTCTTATGGCAAAGATCCACTCTCTGATCAAAGATACATCTTGCTGCTGGAACCAGCAACGGCAAGAAAAGAAACTATGGTACGTGTGTCTCAATGTATATCAAAGGGGTTTTCAACTTTGATGCATAACTTTACCATTTTAACATATTATGACCCCAAATTTTCAAAATGGCCTTTTTGGAACCCCATCTCATGACCTGTTGTGGTGGAATTATATAAATCTGGTCCAAAAGGTGATTTCTCAGTCACTTTGTGAAATCACATTTTGGGCAGTGTTTCAAAATTTTCTCCACCCTTGTTTATGAGGTGGGATAATAAGAAGGCTATGTTGAAAATTTGGGATCAAAATGTGTAAAAATGGCAACGTTATGAGCATATATTGAAAATGTTCTATGCTTGCTCGTAACTTTGGTCATTTTTAATATTTTGACCCCAGATTTTCAACATAGCCATTTTTTTTTTTGCACCAAGTCATGAATGTGACAGCTGCCATTTTTCAAATCCTGCCCAAAATGTGTTTTCACACCTGAGGAACGCAGTGATGTTTCAGTGGCACAGAATGACATTTCAGTGAGCATTAGAAAACTTTCACCTACTGGGTTCATGAAGTGGGTAATGAGAAGGATATGCTGAGAATTTGGTGTACAAATATGGTAAAATGCCCAGGTCATGAGTGAATGTTGCACTGCTTCAAAGTTCATGCACAACTTTGCTGCTTTTCAATATTTTGACTCCAAACTTTGAACATAGCCATTTTTCCACACCACCTCATAAACATGACAGATGACATTTTTTACATCATGGACGAGATGTGTTTTAATTTTTCTAGTGTGAAATTGCATTTTGGCCAGTATACTATAAATGATACATGTCATGTTTATAAAAGGAGTCATAAAGTGATTATCTTAAAAATGTGGGTTCAAAATTAAAAAAAAAATGTATATACTTTTTTGAAACTTTGGGTGTAGTGCCAGTCATTACCCCTGCAGGTATGCTTTGTGACCCCATCCTCGTGAGTTGAGTTCAGGTGCAAGCTCAATGACCCAGCTGGATGGACTGAGGGCAGGGAGATGGTGCTATTATACAACCCCCCAGCCACGGAATGAAAGCTGCAGGGTTGTCCACATGTGCTCAGGTACCATATAATGAAGACAACTGTCCTCTTAGCATAAGGCAGTGTACCTCTGCATCTGCAGGTAGCAGAATGCACTGTGCATTGGCTGACAGATGGAGTCTTTGCCCTGTGCATCTGTATCTGCAGTCACATGGAATTGCAAGGAACAGGGGGCTCTGTGCTTCTGCACACCACAAGGCAGTTCCATGAATTCTTTATATCAGTTACTGCACAGAACAGCAGACAGAGTCCTCCATTGGCATAGGGCCCAAAGAGCCCAGCACCTCTGAATCTATTCAAATCTGTCCAAAGGGATCTGTATGAATGAGGATACAATCCCACTATCTCAAAAAGAAAGGAAATTCTTTGGAAAAAAAAACTTTGTTAATGCACCAGTTAGGGTTCCACTTAATGCCACAAAAGTACAGAAATGTGGCATTAGGGTATCCTACCCTAACTCTCATCTACACCCCCCAAGCAGCAAAAGAAACTACATTAAGGTTTTGGGCTTTCAGAGTCTTGGTGAATCACTGGTGGGGTCTTTCTTTGGGTTGTTAACCCTAATGTTCACCCTGTTCCCTCAGCAAACAATGTCAGGCATTTTCAGGCCTTGTATGGAAAAAGCTATAACAGATTTCATTGGCAACATGTGGTGAGACATACCTCTCTACCTTTAAAGAGTATATCAGTATCAGACACTGGCTTGTAGCTGTACCTTGTTCTTTGGATAGGGGAGCTTTGTGCTGGAGTGAGGAGGGTGTGGGCATTAGGGTTGACGACCCCAAGGCGAATCCAGCAGACTCAGAAACCCAAAGCCTAATATTTTATTTTGCTGCTTGGGTGGGGTGGGATGGGGAGTTAGGTAGAAACCCTAACGCCACATTTCTCTACTTTTCTGGCATTCGGTTGAACCCTAACTAGTGCATTAACAAAGTTTTTTGTAAATAACATATATATCAATATAGTAGAATGTTTATATAAAAACATGCTTGCAAAGAACACATAATAGAGAATACACCATGTAAACTAGAACACATGTAAGGTATTGATTGCTTTAAAAATTGATTTAGCAGCTTGCCAGAACTTTTGTTTGGAGTCCCGAGTAGAGATATGAGGTGGCAAATAATGCATTACATTCAAAACCATTGCATGAAATATGCCCATGGCAGACATTTAATGCAATGCTTAATGTGATGTATACAGGGGATATGCAATGGGGGGCTGTTAGATCAAGGGTTTATTTTAACAAGTTCATAGTGAACTCGCATAACCTCACCAATGGGGGAGCAAAGCCTAGTCATGAGTGATGGTCTCAAGTTCACAGTGAATGAGTAAAAATAAATCCTTTATCTAACAGCTGTCCCCATCACATATTTGATTTATGCAATAGGTGGCAACTGTCTGTTAAAATATTTTTTTTAATATCAGTTCAGGAGTTCTGAAACAGTAGGAATGAGTGGCAGGGGTTGCCACGGGGGGGGGGGTTGGCATGTGTGATGATGACAGTACTATATGAATAAATCGCTGATAACTACAGTACTATACAGATACATTTGTGGTCCACATCTTTATCTGTATAATACTGATGTTATTACCAACTTATTCATAATGTTGTCCTGATAAGAGTCTTTATCAAGAGCTTGCAGAGTCCACACCTATTGCATAAATGTACATTCATGCAAACAGTCGTTGACTGAGCAGTGAGAGTACAGATAACTCCTGAGCTGGGACTCTATATAATACCACATACAGCCAGCCATCTTGTCCTAATTGATATGTACTGAAACCACAAGCCAGAATTCAGTGGCAGTCACCTTCTTTTCATTGTATACCAAATATATACAGTATATAAAAATCATAGCAGCAACAGACACAATGCTGAACAGTGTAAGTATTTTTTAATAACAGGCTTGAAAATATAGATAGAAATATGAGACACAAATATAGATTCAGGAACAAATCCCAAAAATCATCCCCATGCCCTGTAGTTTGGGCTGCTTCTATGGTGTATTCTATATCTAGTGGGGTTGAAGAATGAGGCATATGGCCAGAATTTGCTACTGGACCAGCTCAAGTCAGGTTGTGGGGAAGAGAATCATCTTTTGCTGGCCAACTCTGCTGATTTTGCATTCATTTTCCTCTACCACCTCCCCTCCCCCATGCAGATTCGTAATCCATGAAGATTCATAATCCCTAACCACCCTCAAGCCTCCAAGCACGCCAGTGAGTCCTATCAGACGCAAACTACCCTAAAGCAGGAGAGCAGTGCTGCAGTGGAGGATAAGACCCTCCACAAGGAGAGTATACTGTTGGTACTCAATAGTTTGATTTTTTTTTTTTTTATTATTCCGTGGTAACCTGGTAAGGCCCATAGGCACAAGTGCCTGTTTTCAGGGGCAACCAGGGTGGTTAAGTGACTTGCTTAGAGTCATATAGTATGCAAGTAGAGGTTGCAGGAATCAAACCCAGGTCTGCCGGATGTACTAAACTCATTCACAACTCATTACTCTAACCTCTAGGCTATGCTGCCAGCCCAATATTCCTTATTCGGGCCAAATGCCACATTCAAAGTTCAGGATGTGAAGCTGAAATGGTAGCAAGGCAAGTTGCTTCCTAGCCATAGTGGTTTTCAATAGGAGTGTGTAAAATTTGGAATAACTTGCCATTGGATGTAGTAACATGTGAAAACATGGATACTTTTAAAATGCACTTGGGTACTTACTTGCAACAAAACTGTATAACGGGATACAATTGATATTAAGCGAGCATCATGGACTATGGTCTATTAGCTCTGTATTACCTATGATACCTATGATAGCGTCTGTGGACTGAGAAAAAAAAAACATTTTATTTCTTTTCATTTCATTTTTTTCAAAGCTGCAACCTGCTGAGCAAAGGTCCATTTGCAATGGGGACACAATATATTTCATACAGTATTAGTACATGTAGAACATTCTGTATAAAGATTCGGTATAGGTAAACATTTTGCCTGAATGCCCTGCTTAACAAAAATAACCCAACTCAACATTTCAAATGTAAATCCCCAAGCCCGCCCAAAATGCCATCAGTTATGTTATTAAAGCAGCAGTATTTGTTAGTCAGCAAAACAGTTTATCACATTCTTAGTAACAACATACTTTATTTCTGGTAAAAGCTTTAGTGTACCCACATCACCACATCAGGATGTTTAACTTTCTCATGGTGGCTGTGGCTGGACAGCAGGAACATAGAAATAAACACATTTCAGTTCAGAAAGGAAAAACAGGAACAAAGGGAAAACATGGGTGTACTGATATTTTGCCAGAAATATAAAATTGCTAAAAATCTGTACAATAACTTTTTGTCAACAAGAAAAACACTGTTGCTTTAAGAAGGTGAAGTCACCAAGAACAGTTGGCTGTGGATGCAAAAAAATATTTTGCCTTGTGGATAATCCCTCTATTTTGTTTAGCCATCACCTCTTTTGTTTTAGCCACTTTGACATTTTAGCAGTTTTTTTAAGTAGGTACCTGCTAACATTGCTGGGGGCATAGGAGTATGCACTGGTTCTTAGATTTTGATTTGGATCTTAGTCTGGCTCTCGAAGGTCAAGACTTATGCACATCATTCCCTTTAGCCCAGTTACAGTACTCGTAAAGGAACATTATATAGCATTTCATGTAAACTGTATCCTAAAGCTTACATGCAGCAGATAGGAGAGGAGAGAATGTTGTTGCCATTAGTGCAGAATACAGGGAGAGTCAAACAGCACAGACAGAGGGGGGCACACCAATATGTGTCTCCCCCAGTCATCACCGCCTGTGCACTCTTCCCTCCAATCACCCATCCACCAGCACTCACTAACCTGTTAAACTTGCTTGGAGCTGTCAAACTGAGTGACAGACACATGGCAGAATACAGAGAAAATGCAAACCAATCACATTTTAATCAGGAGACAGAGTGAGAGAGGGATGCTGAGTGAGTTTACCGAAGAATGTCCTATGCCAACATTAGTAAAATGAGGCCAACATGGCTTCATGTGGCCACCAGACAATTTTGTGCAACCACAGGGCTCTATAGTACCTCAGTTTCAAAGGTAATAAATTGAGCAATTTTTTACTTTTAAACAAACATAGATGATACATTCCAAGTGAAAATATATTAGGAACTTAATTTAATGTATACTGTATGAAACAAGTGTGTTATATTGGGGGGAGGGGTTGGGGGATATCAATGGGTTTGTTTGCAGTGACAAAAATAAGAAGTGAGGCCTTACTTATTTTTCTCCTTTAAATATTTCATATTGTGTACAGCCATTATAATAAGATTACTCATGTGCAATATTTGTCAGCATAAGAAAAAATAATCTCCAGGGTAATCACACAGTGACCCTGGACAAAAGAGGTATCACAGAAATAGCTCCCTACAGTAATTGGAAAGTACTTGAAAACAAGCCAGCCAGGCAGCCGACTGTAGACTATGTGAAAGATGAGGCCACAAAAGGTCAAACAGAAACATTTTGTTAGAGGTCAGATAGCTCCAGGACAAACAATCTAAAAGACACAAAAGTTTTTCAAGCAAGAACATGAAAGCATTTTTTTTAAGATGAACCAAAATAGTTTAAGGGATTGACCAACAAAGTAGTGTTTATTCAATTAGTTTCAAGGTCCTCTCCTAAGAAAACAAGTGCATCACCTCTTTGATGGGTCCATTTTATTTTTATAACTGGTTCGCCAGCTGTATTCTGAAATCAGGGTACAAAAAGTTACAAAAGTTCCCATTCACAGTTATACAGAGCCTCACTGCTGGCTCAAGGATCTGGGAAAATGGCACAATGGCTGGGGTACTGAGATTGGAACCTCTTCACCAGTGGACTTCACCTTTCCCAGTGTGAGACCCGACTATGTGATATTGCAGTTTGTTAATGCTAAGTGATCATCGACTGAACTTGGCAAAAAAATCCCCTAACATTGTTTTACTGTATGGAATTTAGAATAGTAATAAAAATTCAGTACCCAGGTTTGTGTTGTGTAATGTTTTATTTATTGTTTTTATTTTTTTCCCCAACATCATAAGCAATATTCCTAGAAGTGCAACACTGGTGTTGCCTACAAGCATTTTTCCATTTCTGAGTTGCTTACCAAAAACACGGTCTGTCCTCCCCAACCCTTCAGTATGGTTAATCATTCTGACTTGAAATAGATATGGTGGCAAAAATCCTTGGTAATCTAGCAAACCCCCCACCTTCGCCCAATCCCAGTGCCACTAACTGTGCTATTTTCTCTTTAAAGATATTTCCTGTGAAAGATATTTGTTCAAGCCGGTCCAGTGGCTTGGAGGGCTGAGCCACCATGCGTCTTACCTCCTGCCATGCCAGTGACCCAGATTCAGGAATGGATTCAGGTCACTTGGTGCTGGCAAGGAGAGGGAGGATTGAGCATCTGTAAGACTGCTCTCTTCCTTTGGGGAGGGGGGTTTGTGTTGCTCATTGTTGGAGTGCCACCTACTGGTGGTTGGGCAGAAGAGCATTCAGTGCCCCAAGGAGTGGGAAGGTAACCCACATAATGGGTGTTGGGAGCTGTAGCCACTCGTATTTCAGTGACAGGAGAGGAGATTATTGAATCATAAGGGGCTGCACTATTTGCGGGAGTTCCTAATATTCAGGAAGTATGTAATAAAAGTAGATTAAGGGATTTAAAAATAAACAAGGTTGGGCATAATTACACCATTAGCATGCATTTCAGTTGTACTAAGTGTAACCCCTCCTCAGAAAGGGATTACCTGAATGCTGTTGTGCCACTCCCTAACTCTCCTTCAGTATTCTTTGCCTACTCTGGCCTGAGACTAAACTGACAGAGGACTGGAGGAGCCATCTCTTGGACTGCTGCATGATCGCACAAGTAATGTGTGCACATTTGAGCAGCTGCCTGCTCCAACATGGGAACCGACTCTGCAGTTTGAATGTTTCCAGCACTGGAAGTGCTCACCTGCCACGGACCTAAAAGCTGCATCAGTGGCACATCAAAGCACCTCATCTAGTGTGCTCCAGGCCCAGGGACACCAGTGGACATCAGGGGGCTTGGAGACACTAGGAGGGGGAGAAAGAAGAAAGGCTGGACATTGTGACTTTGGCACACTGCACCTTTAAGAAACAAGAGGCTGCTTGCAGCAAACAGACTGCTTGCATGTAAAGGAATTCATAACAGAACTCTCATATGGAAGCCCAAAACTCCAACCCACTCCACACCACCAGTGGAATAAAGGGCACAGGTGTGCCTACAACACCATGGGGAAATTTAAAGGGAAAGCAGGGTGGTGCCCTACAAAATTAACTTTGAAGTGACGGCAACTGTTTACTGACACTGCAGCCACCATCTTGTTGACCCCTGACTTCACTTCCAGCCAATCAGAGGTCAGAGGTCTGGGCAGCTGAGCACTAGAGAAGATTATGAGGAATGATGTCATAAGGAGCCTCCCAAATGGACTGGTAGGTCTTTTGAGTGAATCAGAAGGTAGAACCGGGGAAAAGGACTGATAGACAGCCTGGTTTACCCAATTAGTGTCTGAATGGAAGAAAAGAGATTGCTGGGCTTTGGAGGAGCAAAGGGCAGTCCAAGATAGAGTGAGAAGGGTGCAGACCAGTTGCTGATGAGAGAAAGCAAGGGGCCTAGCCAGGCCAATAACTCTTGCAAGCCTCTCCAGGGTTTGATCAGAAAACCACTTGGGAACCTTTCCCTGGGTTCTTCAAATTCAGAAACTGTTCCAGAGAGCTCTGCATAGGAGAAATTGCTGAAAGCGTGAACCAGTGCGACACTGCTATATCCAAAAGTTTTTGAGCTGACCCGAGTGGAAGCAGATATCTGAATTTCTGCTTAGTCTGCTTCAGAGCCAGGTGAAGGGCATGCTAGTCTTTACCCAGTGGGGTGGATCGGGGAACAGGGGGTCACAGCCACCTGTTTGAGTACGGATGTACTCTTGATCCATTGGAAAGTCAGACCATGGGGTCACTCCTAGGGCCTGGGCTTCTTGGGAACCAGGAAGCCACTGCATAGTGCTCCTGCATCCTGGATGTTGAGCCAGAAGGCCTGTAGCCAGAGAAGCATGAGCCTGAAGGATTGAGCATTTTGGCCTGTTCAAAACAATCCAAAGCTCTTGATTGCTGCTCCCCACCTTGTCTGAACTGTTGCATCTGGGGTCACGTGAGTGCTGGGATTGTTGGCTGCAGTTTTGTATTTCTGTTTGGATTACAATTGGGGTTTCAAACTTTTAAGGATTTCAAGCAAGTCTTTTAGAATTTCAAGTTTTTGCTAAATTGTGCTAGCATACTATAGCCTGTTGGGGGTTAAAAAGCAAGCTTGCTAATGTTCCACAAGTGCACCACCGGAAGAACTTGGGCAACGTAACAACCAGGCCTGCACTAGGACTGTAGTATAGCTCTTGTGCACCCAGAGTCTGTCTTGTATTTGTATTTTACTTGCATCTTTAGTTCTTTACTGGTACCAGTTAGAGTATACCACACCCTGTATAAATTAAGTCATCTGTTTGTGCCCCTTGCTTGAGCAGGTGCATCTTCCAACTGTGTGGGGTGTTACATCTTAAAGAGTTACTTGGGGTGTATTGATATATGGGGTAAGTGCTTACTGTGACTTGCAATTGTTTAATTGTCCATTCTTTTCCAGCTGCCACGCCTGTGTTGCCAAATAAAAGAACTGTTCATTGTTTGAATTTCACCTTTGTGTGTGCCCTCAGTTTATACAATCTAATTGAGTTGTTTATTGGCAAAGGTGACAGCTGTTTATGGTCCCCGGGGGTGATCTTGTCCAGTGTAGGGAGGTGAGTAGGTACTGCACCCCTGAGGGTGGTACTACATACAATATCTGACCCACTTATTCGCTCTGAGTGGAGGCACCATGCTATTTATTATTTGGGGACACCACCCCCCCACTGCAGGAGAACAAACAAACCCAAACCCCTTAACCAGGTGTGCTCCTTTACAGTCACCAGGCAGGGGTGTGACCCTGGTAACTGCGCCAACCAGGGAAGTCACATAAGGAAGGAAGCACATAAAAACAACCAGCAACATCAGTGAATTTTAGAAAAGATAAGCAATCATAAAATGTGGGTTCACGACTAGAAATAATATGATGCAAAAGGGTTGACAGTGTCCCTTTAATATTACTTTTATTGTTTGTTTTTGCTGTCATCCCCCAACACATTTATTTTTCCTTTCTAGTACACCCTATTCCTGGGAGTCTAGCAAGTTCCCCACTTTCATCCACTGTCATTGCCAGAAGTCTAATAAAAATCTATTTATTGTAGTCTAGCAGTCTTCCCCACCCTCTCCCAATTCCAGTGCCAGTATTGTAATACAGCCTATCCCTGGTAGTCTAATGGACCCTCACCCAGACCTGGTGCCAGTATTCTAATAAAACCTCTTCCTGGCAGTCTAGCACCCCCTAACCTAATTTCAGTGCCCATATTCTAATGCAGTCTAACCATAGAAATTTAGTAATGCCCCCACCATCACCTGATCTCAGTACCAGTATTTCAATAAAACATGTTTCTTGTAGTCTAGCAGACTCCCACCCTCACCCGAGCCTACTGTCAGTATTCCAATACAACCTATCCCAGGTAGTCTAGCAGACCCCAACACTCACCGGATACCAGTGGTGATATTCTAGTACAATCTATACCTGGCAGTCTAGCAGACACCCCACCTCACCTGATACATGTGCCACTATTCTAATGCAACCTATCCCTGGTAGCCTAGAGGACCTCTCACACTCACCAGATCCCACCAAGCACCCCCATCATTGAGCTAGCAACCCTCAGTGGCTACAACTTAACCCTATGCTCACCTCAATGGCAACTCACCATCTTCCCACTAGTCTGTTATTGAGAGATATCTAACATGAAAGTCCAGTCTATCAATATGTGACCTGTACAATGGTCCTTCAAACTCAAGATAAATACACTTGAAGTGTTGTCCTGCAATTCTGAATTAATAGACTGTACTTTTGTGTCAGATGATTGTCAGTATGGACTTCCTGGGAAGACAGTGGCTGGCAGTGGAGGTGAGTAAAACTGGTTGCTACGGGGGCTGGGGCTGCTGGCTATGGTGTGGAGGGAGCTTGGTAAGATCGGGTGAGGGTGGGGGTTTACAAGACTACCAGCGATAGGCTCTATTAGATTAGTGGCACTGGGATCAAGTGAGGGTAGGTGTTCTGCTAGTCTACATAGAATAGGTTTGATTAGAGTACTGGCACTGGGATCAGATGAGGATGTGGGTCCACTAGACTATCAGGAATAAGTTGTATTAGAATACTGGCACTGGGATAGAGTCAGTTACGAACATACGAACATATGAAATTTGCCAGCAGATAAAGGCCTAGAGGTCTATCAAGTCTGCTCGAATGTGCAGCTAGCACCCCTTATTCTGCAGCTGCCCCTCCCTTCCACTCTTCCCCTTCATTAACCCTCCCCCTTGTCCTGTCCCATCCTCGTTTGAAGCAGTACATTGTTCTACTGCATACCACTTCAGGAGGTAACGCATTCCACCCAGCCACCACCCTCTCTGTAAAAAAGTGTCTCCTCATCTCCCTCCTGAACCTTTCTCGCTCCAGTCTCATATCATGGCCCCTGGTGTCCCTACCCTCCCTTACTTTGAACAGCCCCTCTGTACTTGTCTTGTTTATTCCTTTCATGTATTTAAAGGTTTCAATCATGTCACCCCTGTCTCTCCTCTCCTCCAGTGGGTACATGTTCAACTCCTTCAACCTCCTCTCGCATGATAAGTCCCCCAGCCCCTTGATCATCTTTGTAGCTCTGCGCTGCACCCCCTCCAATAACTTAATGTCCCTCTTCAGATACGGACACCAGTACTGCATGCAGTACTCCAGGTGTGGTCTAACTAATGAATCATACAGTGACAGAATCACCTCCTCCCTCCTCGGGATATACCCCTTGCAATACAACCCAGCATTTTGTTGGCCTTTGCAGCTGCCTTCCTACATTGTGCCGAGTTGTTCATTGACCCTGTAATGAGCACACCCAGATCCTTCTTCTCCTCTGTCTGGGCTAGCTGCACTCCCCCTAGCTGGTAACTCCTCCTTGGGTTCTTCATCCCAAAATGCAGCACCTTGCACTTTTTGGCATTAAAGCCCAGTTGCCAGGTGTCTGACCAGGTTTCAAGCTTTGCCAGATCATCCTGCAACCCCTGCCATCCCCCTAGGTCATCCACCACGCGCCTACCTTGGTATCATCAGCAAACAGACTGATCTTGCTCTTGATGTCCCATGATATGTCTGCAATGAATATCCCAAACAACACTGGTCCCAACACCGAGCCCTGTGGAACTCTACTCGTCACTGCCCTTGGGTGTGAGAGCTCCCAACCCACCACCACCCTCTGCTGCCTTCCCTGCAGCCAGTTTCCTACCCATCTCATCAGCTTTTCACCCGCCCCTGTGCCTACTAACTTCCTTCCCAGCCTTCCATGTGGCATTGAGTCGAATGCCTTACTGAAGTCTAGATACAGGACATCCACTGCATGGCTCCTGTCCAGTTGCCTAGTTACCCAGTCATAGAACTCGACCAGGTTGGTTTGGCAGGATCTGCCACGTATGAAGCCATGCTGTCTGCTGTCCTGTAGTCCTTTGGCCTCTAGGAGGGCCACCAGCCTCTCCTTCAGGATGGTCTCCATTAGCTTACCCATGATGGATGTGAGGCTCACTGGTCTGTAGTTTCCAGTTCATCCTTGGAGCCACTCTTGTGGAGGAGCACCACATGAGCCATCCTCCAGTCCTGAGGTACACACCCCGAATGTAGTAGAGGCATTAATAGGTCTGCCAAAGGTCCTGCAGGACCTCTGCCAGCTCCTTCAGTACCCTGGGGTGGATGCCATCTGGGCCCTGGCACCTTGTCCACCCTCAGTGCCTTCAAACCCCTCTCCCGAGCAGCTGCGCTCCATGATTTCCCCATCTGTCACCCACTTCCCACCCTGCTTCTGCCATTTCTCCCACCTTGGGTGTCACCCCCTCTTCTCTTTAGTAAATACTGAGCAGAAGTACTCATTTAGTGCTTCCGCCTTATCGCATCCTGCTTCCACCCAACCCCCCTCCTTCCTAATTCTTACTATGTGGTCCTTACAGCTCCTTTTCTCCCTGATGTACTTAAAGAAGTCCTTCTCCTCCTTCTTAATGCCTTGTGCCAGCCTGAGTTCCGTAGATGCTTTGGCTCCCCTTACTGCCCCTGTCACCTCCTTCGATTCTGTCAAGTACTCCTCCCTGTCCTCCCTCCTCCCTGTTTTCTTGTACTTCCTAAAGGCAGCTCTTTTCCTCCTTACCTTTTCCATGACCTCCTTGCTCAACCAGATCGGTTTCTTAGCCCTAGCCTTCTTGCTCTGGGATTTGCAGCAAGTTTTGGTTGCCTCCACCATCCCCAGCTTTATGAGCTCCCACCTCTGGTTAGTGTCCATACTAGACTGAATTCTGGCCAGGTACCCTTTTACCACTTACCCCATCCTCCCAAAGTCGGCCCTCCTGAAGTCCAGCACTATTGTGCCAGATTCCACTCCTTCCTTGCCCATATCCAATGTGAGCCATACTGAGTGGTGGTCACTCCCTGACAGTGGCTCCTCCACTATAAGTTCTCTCGCAAAGTCCCCATTTGCCAGCACAAGGTCAAGGGTATTCCCTAACCTGGTTGGTTCACTGACCATTTGCAGCAGGAAGCTGTCCTGGAAGGCATCCAGCAGTACCTGCTCCCTTCTGTTCCTGGTTGTTGGGTGCTCCAGTCCACTCCTGGCATGTTGAAGTCCCCCACAATCACCACACTACCCTTTTCGGAGGACCTCCTGATCTGTCCCACTAGTTCCCTGTCTAACTCCTCCGTCTGAGATGATGGCCTGTACACCACTCCCATTCTAAGAATCCTATTCTTGGAATCCTGGATTTGCATCCAAGGTGACTCCGTACTACCCTCCTCCCCTTCCTCCCTTACACACTTCAGTCCTTCCTTCACATATAGTGCCACCCCTCCTTTCCCAATCACCCTGTCCCTATGAAATAACCTGTACCCTGGTACAGACAGGTCCCAGTCATTGTATTGGGTGGCCCATGTTTCCGTGATGGCTGCAATGTCCACCTCTCCCTCTGCCATGAGAACCTGTAACTCTGCAGTTTTCCTCCCAAGGCTCCTAGCATTAAGGGTAACCACCTTCCACCCTTCCCCCCTCCCATCCTGCCCTCCTTTCCTAGCATCACCAACAGTACTTGCCATTTGTCCTTTGTCACTGTTATGGGGGGTAAGCTCATATGATTTCCCAACCTGTGGTCTCTGCATATCTCCTCCCCAACTGCCACCCCCCACTCCTAGTTTAAATTCCCAGTTCACACCCATATTTGCATAGCAAAGTTTCCTTTTGTTAAAGAACAGTCTTTTTATATATATAAGCCACCCCATCTACAGTGAGCTACAGTGCCCACCATAACATTACCCAGGTGTTTGACTAACAGATATTCCACCCCTCCATCCTCTAGCACCCGCCTCCCTTCACCCCATCTCAGTAAAGTTTTATATTTAATATATCCCTTCCCCCATTTATGCCACATCAGTAAAACATCCCACCTCCCACTTCCCCCCACCCAATCCATGTCACTAAAGTCGAAATAGTGTGATAATCCCCACCTTACCCACCCTGTAACACCCAGCTTACTTCTTCCCCCAAGCCCCAAGTTTGAAATTATGTGCAATAGTTTTCTGTGTCCAACAATATTTGTATTTTTGTATTTGGCGTCATATTGATTGTTGTTCAAATTGTTGTATGTAAATAGTGTTATAGTGTACAGGGCATTCTTATTGAAAACAGGGATATTATCCCTAAAGTTTGTACCTGGATAAAAAAAAAAAATTATCATTATCATAAGTTAAAAAAACCTGTATAAAAAGAAAACAGTCCCGTGCTGCAGTGAGCGTGCTCACTCTTCACTTTCCTGCAGCCAACTGAATGAAGTCCAAACCTATAGGAATCTCTGACTGGCTGCTACTCAGCAAATCAGGTGTTACTACACAGCAAAGCCAGTCACAATGCAACACAGTAACTTGCAGTAACATACATATCACAAAATACTGTGTGGCAAAAGGGGTTAATTGCCATTGAATTATATTATTCCCTGCAGTATACTGCAGCCTGTGATGCACAGCAGCATTACTGCATTGCATCCTGGCTGGCACCACTGTAGATGATGACATCATTGTTAATTCATTCTATAGCAGAATACTGATGAGTGAAAATGTCTCGCTCCAGCCTGGATGTTTTTTTTGTTTTTTTTGGGGGGGGGGGGTTGAAATGTTGGATGCATCCTGATATTATCCTTTGACTAATTTGGGACTTTGGGGGGGAGGGAGGCTGAGTGTTTGAGGGTAGTAGGATGACGAGGCTCGCTCACTATTTTGATGACTCTGGAGGCATAGACAGAGGGCAAGGGAAGGTGGTTGGTGTGTTATATTGACATGGCATGGATAGAGCAAGGGATCTGTTATTTATAATAAAAATCTTCACTAAGACTGTGGCAGAAGGACGGAGGTGGGTGCTAGAGGGTGGGGGTACTGTGGTCTAAGGGGTCTGGGTGGTGAGAGTGGCTGGGCACACTATGTCACAGTGGGGGTGCAAGTTATTTATTTAAATAGGCTCGATTGTGCTTACACAATTGGATGAGATAATGCTTCTGTGACTTGATTTACTTTGTGGATTTGATTTATGTTGTGGCTTTCTGCCTCTCTATCTGTGGGATATACCACGCTATTAGGGGTACGATGCAAGTAACCATAGATGAGGTTCCCCCCATAGGTGCCACAGGAACGATTCCATTGGCTAAAGATGCTTAGGAAGAACCCCATGGGTAAGAGAGACGTGCCGGTGGAGGAGGAGGGGTGGATGGTGGGGAAAAAGAAATGAATCCTGGAAATGCCCAGGGTGAGTTACCTTATAAAGCCTGATGGGGGAGTGATGTAGTTGCTCCACTCAATTGAACCTCAGGCTTACAGCCTTCCCGTTCAATTGTGCTTACGCAACTGGATGAGATGATGCTTGTGTGACTTGATTTACTTTGTGGATTTGATTTACGTTGTGGCTTTCCGCCTCTCTATCCGTGGGATATACCACCCTATTAGGGGTACGATGCAAGGAACCCTAGAGGAGGGTCCCCCCCCATAGGTACCATGGGAATGATTTCATCAACTAAAGATAGCTTAGGAAGAACCCCAAAAAGAATACCTAATCGGGTTTCAAACATCAAAGAGGCAAGGATGATGAATGAATAAATTCTGAGCAGATGATTAAGGGTGGACTTCCTAAAGAGAGAGGGGGAAAGCCGGGGCCACCATCAGCCTCCATCAAACAGCAAAACTGATCTAATTAACCGAAGAAAGTACTAATCCTGACTAATATTATGGCCACTGGCATGGAGGAGAGGAAAAAAACCCTTTGAGGAGGAAACCTCTGGGGATCCAAGGTATAGGTTGCCTTCCCTCCAGTATGATGACGTTTGGTTTAAGGATGTATGTTGCTAAAGAGAAGGATAGGAGTAGGGAAGATGATGACGGAATAGGGAAAACCCAAAAAAAGAAAGCAAGGATGATGATGGAGAGACACCGTGAAGGCATGAAAGGTAGAAGAGGAGACAGGAATGAACCTGAAATTGAACTTGAATGATGGTGAAGAGCAGCACAGATCGAAGAAGGAAAAGGAGGCAGCATGGCTCTAAGAGGGGAATGCTCAAGTAGTCAATAGGAAGGAGTAGATCCATGTAGAAGTCAGAGGAGCAAGGGTAATCCAAATGCTCTCATGAGAAGACGGAGACAGGAATTGAACCAAGGAAGGAAGGTAAGGTGAATTAGGAAATGAACAATGTATGATGGTGAAGAGAATCAGTCCTTCTAAATGAACATCTGCTGAGGGATGTGGGCAATGTCTGGAACCAGAGGCTCGAAAGCGAGAGAGGAAGTACGATGAGGGAAAGAAGCATTGAAGGCTTGGATGGTTGAAGGTGAGACATGAATCGAACATTGGAAAGGTTGAAGATGAGACATGACATGAACCTAGAATGATGACGGGACATAAAAGGAACATGAATGAGCAGTCAGCCAGCCAGTAGCAAAGGGAAATGGACAGGAAGGCATGGCTGAGATGAAGATCGAGCCAATTCAAAGAATCAGGGACCTGATGGGGGATGCTAGAGTAGTCGATGGGATGCAACAGACTTACATGAGGGTTGGAGGAGCAGGTCATCAGATGAGCAAGGGATAGCATGCAGTGGGAAGAAGCAGATCCATGTAGAGGTCAAATGGGCTAGGGCATCCGGATATACCCAAGAGAAGACAGAGGATAAAGAATACTGAAGATGATGAGCGCTACATGAGCACAGCAGGTCGATGAGCTTGATTAATCGATGTGAGGAAGCAGTCTCTGAGGCCAAAAAGGCATGCCTGGAACAGAGGGTAAGCTCGGATTGAGTGATCAATGGGAGCAAAATGGACGATGTACGATGATGGAGTGAAGCCAGGATTGGAGTGAATCCTTGATGGATGGTATGAGATAAAAAATGGTGAAAGATGACCGGAGTCATGAACCAGTAATCCAAATGCGCTCATGAGAAGATGGAGACAGGAACTGAACCAAGGGAGGAAGATAAGGTGAATTAGGAAATGAACGATGCACGAAGGTGAAGAGAATCGGTCCTTCTAAATGAGCATCTGTTGAGGGATGTGGGCAATGTCTGGAACCAGACTCTTGAAAGCGTGAGAGGAAGTACGATGACGGAAAGAAGCATTGAAGGCTTGAATGGTTGAAGGTGAGACATGAATCAAACGCTGGAAAGGTTGAACATGAGACATGACATGAACCTGGAATGATGATGGGACATAAAAGGAACATGAATGAGCAGTCAGCCAGCCAGTAGCAAAGGGCAATGGACAGGAAGGCATGGCTGAGATGAAGATCGAGCCGATTTGAAGTATCAGGGACCTGAGAGGAGGATGCTCGAGTAGTTGATGGGATGCAACAGACTTACATGAGGGTTGGAGGAGCAGGTCATCAGATGAGCAAGGGATAGCATGCAATGGGAAGGAGCAGATCCATGAAGAGGTCAGATGGGCTAGAGCATCCGGATATGCCCAAGAGAAGACTGAGGATGAAGAATGCTGAAGATGATGAGCGCTGCATGAGCGCAGCAGGTCGATGAGCTTGATTGATCGATGTGAGGAAGCAGACTCTGAGGCCAAAAAGGCATGCCTGGAACAGAGGGTAAGCTTGGATCGAGTGGTCGATGGGAGCAAAATGGACGATGGACGATGATAGAGTGAAGCCAGGATTGTAGTGAATCCTTGATGGCTGGTATGAGATAAGAAATGGTGAAAGATGACCAGAGTCATGAACCTGAGGCATGCGGCAGGAGGGCCACGGGTCAATGAGGTGGCAGATGATTAATGATAGGTATGCCCAAAAAGGAATAGTGAGTGCAGGCCAGATGGAGTCAGCCAAGGCAAACTGATTGGTTAGCTGAGGCAGAAGGATTAAGAGAAGCAGGGCGGTTCAAGGAGGAGCTTGATTAGGCGAAGGGAATGGGTAAACCCTGAGGTCTGATGTGATGGAACGAGAAGAACCATGAGGTAAGGAAACCAGAGGGAGTCAGGAACCCGAATATGCATGGCAGGAGGGCTGCTGTTCAATGAGGTGGCATCAGAGCCATGACAGGTATGAATGGACTATGAATCAGGATGGAGTAAAGCCACTGGTATGATATAAGGCATGGAGATGCTCAAAGAAGCAATGGAAATGGAGGGAGCAGAGTCGATGGGCTGTGGAGGGAGTAGAAGGCAGGGAGCCAGGGAAAACCACTGGGACACCACACGGTGGATGGAACAGATTGCCGGCATTGCAGTAAGTGAAAACTCCCCAATTCAAACTTTAGAGTTCCCATGCAACAGCGCTGAATCCCAAAGCTTAGAAAAGCAACAGGCAAAAAACATATGAATGAAACATAAGAATGATATTGTCACCCTCCTGAGAAGGAGGTGGAGCACTGCTTAGTAAATCTCAGCAGGTTACAGAAAGACAGCGGCAATGCAAATAACAAGGAGAAAAGAAATGTTAACATACCGAAATGTCGGTTTCAGTGAGTTCTGATGATGTCAGGATCCAAAGGGGACAAAGGAAGCAAATTGGGGTTCAACCTATGTGGTAGAAATGAGCAGCATCACAGCAGGTGGCGTGTAAGCATGCCAAAACCAGCCACACCTGAAAGGCAAGTAATGCAGCCTGGTATTGGGAGGAAAGTGCCCGAGGCAGTAGGAATTCATGAGGATGGTGCCCAGAGTCAAACCAGTAGATTGTGGCAAGAGCACAGAATGAGCAGGGTGAGAAGGACAGAGAAGGAGCATAGGTCGGGGAGCCAAGTGTCGGGTGCCTGCAGGTGATGGCAGACTGGAGCACTGGCAAAAAAAGGAGGAGGAGGGGAACGAAACATCCAAAAGACAGAAGGCTGATGGGACATGGGTGCTTTTGATGTGCGGCTCGCAGGAAGTAAGGGAGAGTGAACAAGAAAAGAGGTAAATCAGCACAGCTATAGGGCCGCAGTGCTACGGAGAATTGGTAGGAGCACCAGGAAATGAGAGGCGGCGAGGATGAGGGAGAGAAAGATGTAGTGATGGGGCCGAGGCCGAGGGGGTAATCAGGGAAAACAAGTGCAAAGCATGGGGAGCAGGGAAGGAGAGACAATGGAGGAGGTATGGGGAAGGGTGGGAGAAAATGGAGATGCAAGGAGGTAGTAGCAAGTAGGAGGTAGACCGCACGATGAGCGAACGTGGGAGGGGACCTAGAAAAGACTGGGGAGATGAATGACCCAAAGAGGTGAGTGAGAACAACCGGAGGCCAAAAGCAGCAAACAGAGCAGGAGAAGGTGCGGCCAGCGAGGCCTCCAGCTGCAAAAAGAAACGAATCCTGGAAATGCCCAGGGTGAGTTACCTTGTAAAGCCTGATGGGGGAGTTACATAGTTGCTCTACCCAATTGAACCTCAGGCTTACAGCCTTCCTATTGTTCTTAACAAAAGGAAAAAAACTTCACTGTGTAAAGTTTGAATGACATTAGGAACTTCACCCTGCTACGCATAGTGCAAATTTCCTGACTTCACACCAACTTAAAATTTACTTACAGTTCACAACACTCCTAAAGAAGGGTAGACACACAGTTAGCCTGTAACTAGAAAGTGAATGTGCAGTGTCCTGTAGAAATGTATGTACCTGCAGCACTGAGACTAATTAGCTTAAAGCTACTAAATGTGTATGAGGATAGCAACATCCATAAACACTGTTCCAATTGCATCAACGGTGTGTTATTCCCTTACAGTTAGTGGGTGGTACTACTGTATGACAGTATTTTTATACATATTTAGTTGCTATAGGCTAGTTTTCTTTGACAATGCTATTCCTATTCTTTTTATTTGTTCTTCATAGGTCCCACCCAGGTAGATTGCTGTTTTTAGGTTTCTAGTGCAGCATGAAAAGTCTATTGTTGTCATGTGCATTATTTTGTAGATTTTAGGAAGATTAAAGAGCACCTTTTCTGGTGCTCACTCCAGAAACTGCAAAGGACACTTACCTGCCCCCAAATTGATTACTGCATAAACTTTAATTTTCAATTTCTTCTATTTAGGAAGGAAAGGGATTGCAGTTTGGATCCATGGAGCCAAGTCGCAGATCCCTTCCACTTCCTTGTCCCTGAGCACCATTCCCGCACTACCACATTTTGTTGTGATGTACTTACATGGACAGCGCATGTACATACTCCCTAGAGGTAACCCCACCCTAGAATAGTGCTACTAGAATAGTGCCAGTCAACTAAGTGCTAGTCTGGATAGCGCTACCATGGACAGCAAGTAGGGATTTACAGCACTTGCAGTAAGCACTCCCCAGGTCACTGTCTACGGTGCTGACAGTGGACAAGGGGCACCAGAATCCAAGAGCCTGGCTGAGGCATAGAGCAGCTCGACCAGGTGGCAGTGGAGACCAGGGTTCTAATTCTGGTCTCCTTAAATTTTGGTGATCGGAACATTGTTTTTTTTACAAGGGGCCATGGAAACAGTATTCCACAGCCCTACAAATTTCATCTTGCCCCATGACCCACTCCAATAGGACCATTTTATTAACTTGTTTTGTATTTGTAGATGCCCATTCTGAAAAAAATCAAGACCAACCATCAACTAACAAAGCCCTTGTTAAAAACTAAATTAAAAAAGTCTCCATTACTGTCTATGGAGTGTGCTTCCATGCTCTCCATATAATTACATCAGAAAATGTGCTAGTGGAGGGGGGGCAGCACTCAGGACAAGAAAGTGGAAGGGATCAGTAGCTCGGCTCCACGGAGCCAAAATATGATCCCTTCCCTTCCCTTCCTAAATAGAGGCAATTGAAAATTAAAGCTTTTATAGTAATCAATTTAGGGGCAGGTAAGGGTCCTTTACAGCTTCCGGGGATGACTTAGAAAACCCACAAAAGTGCTCTTTAAGGTTACATTTAGTATGTATGAGTCAGCTGTGGTGAGATCTGAGTTGTAACATGGAAAGCAGACTGTAGTACCAGTCAAAACATTTCCTTTCAAATTTACCCCCACCACCACCACTACCACCAAAATGTGCATAGCCATGCAGCTTTGAACTGGATTTTATGATTTAGAATTAATACATGTGGCTTGGAGAGATTTGCAAAAAAACATTGAAAAGTGTGTATTTTTGTATTGTCTATACTGCTCTTCTTTCAAACTGCCTCTCTATTATGCTGTTTTGGGGAATGTTACTGCCAGCACTAATGGGTGTTGCATCAGTATATTGGTCTGCAATGAACTGGCCAGTTTGCTGAAGGAGTGTGTGCACTGCGTTTGAACCCTCTGGGTACTGGCAGTGATTAAACAACCTTTTTTTCTCTATATGGCTCTTTGTTGGGCTACTGCAGTGCAAAAACTGCCACTCCTTGTGGAGTGGAAGTAATTAAAAAAAAAATTTGATTTATGCAGTGTTTTCCATACACTGTATACTAGAGGGTTTTACAAGCAATTTATTTACATGTGATAGTCAAGTTAAGATAACACATCTCATTTTCAGTGAAGGGTACTGATCATGCTTGGGAGAGTTGACACCTCTTAGTACTGTTGGTACTCTGATTTTATTTTGACACTGCTGTTCCCAGTGTTCTTCTTAATTGTTTCACATGAAGGTCCACACCCCCCCCACCCCAAGCATATCAATTTTTTGAATGCTGATTGTTATTGTCATCAGGGTCACAGTGAGTATGGGTAAGGCCACAGACTCAAAAATGTAATAAAATATTTGAATATGTTTTTTTTCTTTTCCCTTTGACAACGGTCTGAGGTGGTTCACAGGGGTTACATAAAAGGCATATTGAGAAAAGGGAACTGGAGTACATGTTGGACAATGAAATCCCTTACTTGTTCTGACTGTAACTACCTCTGTAGATAGTAGCATTAATTAAAATGGTTGGGTGGAAAAGCCCAATGTTAAAGAGAATGGTGATATCAGCAACACCTTACCTGTGAGACAAAGGGCCATAGTGTGCTCTGTGTGGCAAGTGTATGCTAATAACATACTTTTGTACTCCTATATGGACGTTACCCGTGTGAAGTGTGTACAGCTGATCTACTGATGATGATTGTAAAAACCTGGAAGTGTTACTTGTGTAATGTCAGTGGTCAGAGTGAGTTAGAGTCAATGAAGATGAAGCTACATTTGCAAAGTTACGTCAGTAACCATTAAATAGTAGGAACTCGCTATGTCTGTACATGGGACTCCTAATCGGATAAAACTGTGTGTTACATAAAGTGAGCAGAATAGTTTTAAACATGTGAATGCAAAAGTCACAAATATTGGGCTCGATTTTAGAAGCCAAATGCACCAGACGCAACTTGTGACAAACCAGGTGACTGTGCCTGACGCAGGTGCACCAAATGCGAGTCCCGCTATTCCAGAAAGTTTCCGATTTGCACCAAATGAGCTGGAATTGCCACAACTTGAAACCTACAACAGCAATATTTGCACAGTAGGCAGGATTGTCAGAAGTGCCCGACAAATCTGCAGACAATGGCAGGGAGCAGCACCAGTTGCCCCAAGGAGCAGCAAGCATGGCCCCAGGGCAGAATGTAGACATCTGACACTCTGATGTGGCACTGGGCAGGGTGCCACCATAGTGTGCTGTAATAACAGTTTTGTATGTTGCCTGTGTGCCCATACTGTAGTCATCCCTGCCCTGGTAGTCTAGTGGCTCCCCATCCCCGATGTTGACAGTGATCCTTGGTGGTGTATTACCCCCCCACCAATCCTCAGTCACCCCAGTGATAGTTAGAAAATTGCTCTGGCCCCCATAGCACCCCCCATGTCTAATTGCCCACACACACATAGCACTGCAAGTACCTGGTGATCTAATGGCCCCAACCCCCACCCCATCAGGCATTGCCCAACCACTTCACTCTTCCCCCCATCCCAGCATTGTCCTGCAACTGGCACAGCCTTCAAAATACTACCACGGCCAGCTGCAGAATGTGTTATGAGCATACTGTATACAGTCCGCACCTAATGCATTCTGTGACTGGCCATGGTGGTGTGCGAAGGGCTGTTTTGGTCGAAGGATTGTGCCGGAATGGGGGAATGGGGTGGTTGAGTAATGCCTGACATGGTGGGTAAGGTGGGGGGCCACTAGGCTACCAGGTACTTGCAGTGGAATGTGTGTGGGAGTGATCAGGCATTGGGGGGTGCTATGGGACCAGGGTGATTTTCTTACTATAACCAGGGTCGATTGTTAAGTTACACTGCTAGCGCCCTTGCCTATCTACCCTTTTGTTTCACTGACGACATGTTTTTCTACCATTCTTAAACTTTCACAGGCTGTGCCAATTTCAATCTAGCTATCAGTTTCACCAGTGAAACACAATCTTCCATCTGCCCTTCAAGTTCACTGGTGGCACACTTTTTTGGCCAACTGTTCAGATTCTCTGCTGGCACATTTTGTAATCTGCTGTTCAGCTTCACCAGTGGCACACTTTTTATACCTACTGTACTCTTCGGCTTTGAAACTTAGAAACAAAGAATCTGACGGTAGATAAGGACCACTCTGCCCATCTAGTCTGCCCATTTCTCTATCTATTTTATAAACTCCAGTTCTTATATGACCTGTAGCTTACCTTCTCCTTCGTACCACTAGGGTTGCCTTCTGCCTGTCCTAAGCATTCTTGAATTTACTTATTGTTTTTGCTCCACGACATCCTCTGGAAGGCTGTTCCATGCATCCTCCACCCTTTCTGTGTAAAAATACTTCCTCACGTTGACCCTTAGTCTCTCCCCTAGCCTCATGTTCAGACCCCTTGTTCTTGCACATCTTCTTTTCTGAAAGATGCTGCCCTCCTGAACTGTGTTAATCCCCTTGAGGTACTTGAAAGTTTCTATCATATCCTCCTTCTTCCTCCTTTCCTCCAGTGTATACATATTGAGAGCCCTCATTCTCTCCTCATATGGTTTCTGGTGCAGTCCCCTGCACCATTTTTGTTGCCCTCCTCTGGACTGCCTCTACCCATGTGTATCCAGAGATGCAGTCTCCAGAACTGCACAAAGTACTCCAGTTGAGGTCTCATCAACTGTCTCACCAACTGTCTGTACAGTGGCATCACCACATCCTGTTTTCTACTGATAATACCTCTTTCTATGCACCCCAGCATCCCACTGGCTTTCCTCGCTGCCTTCTCACATTGTTTGGCTACCTTTAGGTTATCTGTTATGACCACCCCCAGGTCCCTTCCCAGTTTGGGTGTTGCTAGTACCCCCCATTGTGTATTCCTCCCCTGTGTTTCCATTACCTAGATACATGATTTTGCACTCCTTTGCATTGAATTGGAGCTACCACAGTCTTGACCACTTCTCCAACTTGCCTAACTCTTTTCTCATTTTCTCCACTTCCCCTGGAGTGTCAGTCCTATTGCAGATCTTAGTGTCATCTGCAAAGAGGCATATCTTTCTTTCCAGTCCCTCTGCAATGTCACTTATAAAGACATTAAAGAGGACCGGCCTCAGCAATGACCCCTGTGGCATCCTGCTGGTCAACCCTTCCCCTCCGATTGAACTCCGTTTACCACCACCCTCTGTGTCCTGTTGCCAAGCCAATTTCTGATCCAGTTTACCACTTTGAGTCCCACTCCCAGACTGTCCAATATTTTTTACTAACCTCTTGTGTGGGACTTTGTCAAATGCCTTAATTATTTAAAGTCTAGGTAGGCCATATCCACCACCCCTCCCTGATCTACTACCCTTGTCACCCAGTCAAAGTCTATCAGATTTGTTTGACAGGACCTTCCTGCTGTGAATCCATTTTACTTTGGGTCTTGTGCCCTGCTGGCCACTAGATATTCTACAATCCTTTCCTTCAACACCGATTCCATCATCTCCCCTACCACTGAGGTCAAACTGACCAGTCTATAGTTTCCCGCTTCTACCTTATGCCCACTTTTGTGAAGGGGTATCACATTTGCCCTCCTCCAGTCCTTTGGCACCACTCCCTCCTCCAGGGATTTGTTGAACAGGGCTGTCAGTGGTGTCACCAGCGCCTCTCTGAGTTCCTTTAGTGTTCTGGGATGTTTCCCATTTGGCCCCATTGCCTTGTCCACCTTCAGTTTTAGTTTTTGGTAGTGACAATCTTTTCCACCTACTCTTCTGCACAACCAACAACCCTCTCTCCTACCTGCTCTATCAGTAACTGTACTGGAGTCCTACAGGGCTTGGTTCTGGGCCCCTGCTATTACAATATCTATGTGTATCAAAATGATTTTGATAAACACATACAAACATACAAAATTGCAAGCAGAAACAGGCCTCATGGTCTATCGAGTCTGCTCAAGTGTGCAGATAGCCCCTCATCACACAGCTGCCCCTCCCACTCCCCCTTCCCCTTACCCTGTCCCAACCCCTCTTGAAACATCCACCTTCTTACAGGACATCATCTCTTCTGGTAAGGCATTTCTTTCTGTGAATAAATGTCTTCTCATCTCCCTCTTGAATCTTCCCCCCTCCAGTCTCTGTCCATGCCCTCTTGTGTCCCTCCTAGAGATGCAGCCAAGTATAATTCTGCCCACGCAGTGGATACGAAGTGGCCACTTCATGTTAGTATTCTGTTATGTGAAGTGCACATTTTAAACCCTCACTTCACCACTTTTCATTGTAATTATGACTTTGTGTTGTGCACTCCGCCTTATTCCACTTTAAAGTGGAATGAGAGTTCACAGGCAGCCCACACACATCACATGGCTTACACAGTGTATGTCACATGCTTCAGGCAAGCAGGAGGTTATGGGCAAAAACACTTTCCAATGTGGGCTGACTTACATGTTTTGCATGGGTTGTGACAAACACCTCTGCTCTGTGAAAGTCCGGGGCTGGGCTGTGGGCATGTGATGAAGAGGGGTGCACAAGTGACAAGTTCACAAATGAAGTTATTTTCCATGTTTTACATACAGGGGTTGATGTGCCATTTGCACTAGACATACTGCATTGACCACCACTACCACCAATGCTACTCTAACCACCAGTTGACAAGATTTCTAAATCATAATCCTCCCCCTCATCATGCCTGTAGTAATCCTCTGATGTTATTTCATCACTACTGCAGACATTCCTACTTGGTCTTACACTCATGGAAGGGGATAACATGCTCAGTAAGGTTGATGATGAGGGTGAATGCCCCACTATGGCATTAGCTGCCATCTGGTGCCGGGTTCACAGTGCCATGTTCCTGTTCTTTAGATGTGTATGCTGGCCCCCCATGCCCAGATGACTCCCCTTTTTACCTCGACTCACACGCGCATGGCAAAGCTGGCAGATTGCAACTGACTCATCATTTGCATCTTGGACAAAAAAATCCCGAACAAGGGATTGTGAGCCCTTACTTTTAACATGTCCCTGATGCTGCTTATTGGACTCTGTTTTTTTAACCCCTGAAATGGGGGTT
This sequence comes from Neoceratodus forsteri, assembly GCA_016271365.2. Classification (NCBI taxonomy): domain Eukaryota; kingdom Metazoa; phylum Chordata; order Ceratodontiformes; family Ceratodontidae; genus Neoceratodus; species Neoceratodus forsteri. Next base: position 1,878,760,711 of record CM057456.1, read on the forward strand.
ATGCTACATGATTTTTCAGTCTGGACACACTTGGACTCCAACTGATCAGCATGACTACCTATGATTATTACTGGGTCATCTTCATTATCATCAACAGGAACTGCTAAATCACAACTTTTTTGAGGAGGGGGGATTTAACGCCAACAGATCCAGACACAGCAACCTTGACTTTCTTTTTCTCGTTTCCAACAGGGGTCACTGACATTATCATCATAGAAACATAGAAACATAGACTTTGACGGCAGATAAGGACCGCTTGGCCCACCTAGTCTGCCCATTTCACTACCTAATGGATAAGCTGCAGGTCCTATTTAACCCACAGCCTATTTCTTCCTACCCCCCACAAAAATTGCCTTATGTTTGTCCCATGCATTCTTGAATTCTCCCACAGTTTTAGACCCCACAACCTCCTCAGGAAGGCTGTTCCATGTCCACCACCCTCTCTGTGAAAAAATACTTCCTCACATTGCCCCTGAACTGTCCCCCTTCTATCTTCAAATTGTGTCCCTTGTTCTTGCACATCTCTTTTCTGAAAGATGCTACCCTCTTAGACTTTGTTGATTCCACTGAGGCACTTAAACGTTTCTATCATGTCCCCCCTCTCCCTCCTTTCCTCAAGGGTATACATATTAAGCTCCTTTAGTCTCTCCTTGTATGGCTTCTCTTGCAGACCCTGCACCATTTTAGTTGCCCTCCTCTGAACTGCCTCCATCCTGTCTATGTCCTTGCTGAGATGGGGTCTCCAGAACTGGACGCAGTACTCCAGATGGGGTCTCACCAACTGTCTGTAGAGGGGGATAACAACTTCCAGTTTTCTGCTGGTGATACCTCTCCCTATACATCCCAGTATCCCCCCAGCCCTCCCTACCACCTTCTCGCATTGCTTGCCAACCTTAAGGTCATCTGATATGATTACCCTAGGTCTCTTTCCATTTTTGTTGTTGTTACTACCTCCTCCCCATTGTGTAATCTTCCCCTGGGTTTTTGTTTCCCAGGTGCATTACTTTGCACTTCTTTGTATTGAATCCAAGCTGCCATACTTCTGACCATTCCTCCAACCTTGCCAAGTCCCTTCTCATCCTTTCCACGCCTCCTTGTGTATCAACCCTGTTGCAGATCTTTGTGTCATCTGCAAAGAGGCATACTTTTCCTTCTAGTCCCTCTGCAATGTCACTTATAAAGACATTAAAAAGGACTGGACCCAGTACCGAACCCTGCAGTACCCAACTAGTAACCCCCCTCTCTTCAGAGTGGACTCCATTCACAATTACCTTCTGTGTCCTGTTGTTCAGCCAATGTTTTACTCAGGCTACCACCTTGGGACCCACTCCTAGGCTGGTTGATTTGACTACTAATCTTTTGTGTGGGACTGTGTCAAATGCCTTGCTAAAGTCTAGGTAGGCCATGTCCACAGCCCCTCCCTGGTCCACTACTTTGGTCACTCAGTCAAAGAAATCAATTAGATTCTTCTGACATGACCTTCCCGCTGTGAACCCATGCTGCCTTGGGTCCTGTGCCCCACTGGCCTCTAGGTACTCAACAATTCTTTCCTTCAGAAGTGATTCCATCACTTTCCCTACCACAGAGGTCAAACTGACAGGTCTGTAGTTTCCTGCCTCCATCTTGGTCCCACTTTTGTGAAGGGGAATCATATTCATCAGCATCATCCACATCCACATTTTCAGCTTGGATGCTGTCATGTGGAGAACATGTTCCAGCCACAGCATCATCATCATCATCATCATCATCTCCTGATATTTTTGCACCACACTTTGAATCATTGGATGGCGAAGGCATGACCTCAACAGCACTGGAAGAAATGTGACATTGTGAGTTATAGTCGCTAGGATCAGAATCATGTTCAACTACCATGGGGATGTTAATGGGGAGTATGCTATCTACACTGTCAGTCACAACTTTAGACTCAACTGTATTTTTTTGAAATGGTCAACTGGTCAGAAGTGGAACTTGAGGCAGCAATACTCATGTCAGCAGAAACTGCACTAACACCACCAGATGGGACAACAGCATCTCCTACAACTATGAGTGAAGCTGCAGATTGCGCTGTAAAAAACATTGATGGAAAAATCCCTTTATTGACATCAGCTATGCACTTCTGCGTACTATCAAGCCCATGGACAATCTTGCCACTGACAGCAGTGCCATGGCCAGAAACAGCTTTGCTTGCACGTCTCTTTGCAGGCATTTTGGGGGATCACCAAGAAAATTCTAAACAAATTCAGATTTCTGTACTTTCAGTCTGGGCCGGTGGATGTGAAGCCCAAAAAAAAAAACTGTGGCTTGCAGATGGAGATTGGGCACTAAACAGATGCAAAAGCACAGACAGATTAAGATTGCACTGCACAATCAAGAAAAGATGCAGACTCAGAGTCACAACAACACCTTAACCAATGCTCACAAGTCACAATCCAATCTGGAAAAGAATACCTTTGGCCGGTTGGGGGGGGTGGTGCAGTGCACTGTAGTAACAGTCTGAAACCAAGATACCACAAAGCAGTACAAAATCACACAGGTGCAGTGGATAGCAGGTTCACACTACTGCAATTACTCTGTGGCACAATAAAATGTGTCTGATTTGATGGCACTTGTCGCACACACACTTAACACACACAATACAAGTAATGCGTAGCAAATTGAAAACTTCAGTAATATAACTAAATCTTTTAAACAAACTGAAATTATGCACTGCTGCACCACAACAATCAGCAAAAAAATGTCAAGAATTACTGAAAATATTACTGTGTGTACATTAATACAGTTATACGTATTAATGAGCCATAATCACACCCATTCTGAAGAGCGGTGACCCCACCAACACAACCGACTATAGACCAATTCCGGTTACTTCCTCCTCTCTCCAAGACCCTGGAGAAAATAGTGTCGGACCAACTATCAGAACACCTGACTAAACACAACCTTCTCTGCCAGGAACAGCATGGTTTCTGGTCCGGCCACAGTACCGTCACAGCTCTTACTGAGCTCACCTCATTCATCCATGAGGCCCTCGACCAAGGCTCTATAGCAGGGGTGATCTATGTGGATCTGACCAAGGCATTTGACATGGTCAGTCATGAGCTATTGCTTTATGTCCTTCCACAACTAAATGTGGTCCCAGAGGCTACTGCCTGGTTCAAGGACTACCTAACAGGCCGGTCACAGCAAGTCAGGATAAATACCACCATCTCCTCCTGTAAAACAGTTTCCTCAGGTGTCCCACAGGGGTCTATTCTTGGCCCTCTACTATTCACCCTCTTTTTAAACTCTCTCCCCAAGTCATGTAGTGGTCACCTGCTACTCTATGCTGATGATGCGGTAGTGTTTTGGAAACACCCACAGCCGAGCGCCCTCCAACGAGCTCTTCAGGGTTTCTTCAGGGAGCTAGAAACCTGGTTCACTGAACACTGCCTGATCATCAACTATCAAAAAACAAAGTCCATGATCTTTGCACACAGACAAAGCCCACACAGCCAGTCGGCTCTCCTAATCAAAAACAAACAAGGCGCCCCACTTGAACATGTTACATGTTTTAAATACCTGGGAATTACATTAGACACCTCCCTCTCCTACCATCATCACATATAACTTCTCTCCTCCACTGTTAACACTAGAGTGGGTATCCTCTACAGACTTAAACACTGCTTACCCACACAGGCCATGCATCTTACGGTCGCCTCCTCTATCCTCTCCCTAATAGACTACGGGATAGTGATACATGGCTCTGCGGATCCTACCGCCCTTCGTAGTATCAACACTGCTTTGAATAAAGCACATTTATAAGGTAGAAAAAGAAATGGGTAGACTGGATGGGCCTTGCGGTCCTTATCTGCCGTCAACTTCTATGTTTCTATGTTTCTAAAGCTTTCCACCTAGTCACTGGGTGTGACAGATTAACTCATACCTGTGAGCTCTACGCTTTGGCTAGTTGGCTAAACCTCCAAGGAAGACTTAAGTACCACTCCTGCGTTCTAGCGAAAAAGATCCATCTCCAGCTGGCGCCCATCGGCCTTCTCTCAATAGTCAGTGTAGCCCCCTCCGCAGGCGTAATACTAGACTCACAGCATCCTCCTCATTCCTGGTCCCCCATTGTAGAATATCCCTTGGGCAAAGATCCTTCCACTACCGTGCCCCTCTTTGGCTAAACACTCTACCCCCTCATCTCTCAGACTCTTAGCCTCTCCCAATTCAAAACAGCCCTCAGAGCACAACTCCTGGAGTCAGAAAAATGCGACTGTGGCTAACTTCCTGCCCTCCTCTGGTGTTTTCATACCTCCAATAAACATGACACAGGGTCTCGATAGATCCCAAGAGTCAGCATCATTTACCTCTCTGACAAGGGTTATCTAGTATCGCTGCCTACTACTACCACCAGTTAACTAAGATTGTGCCTGGACTGCACTTGCAGTACTGTTTTACGAATTTCTACCTGTTTATTGTGTGTTCTCTGTATTTGTTTACCCTCCACCCTCTATAACCAACGTGGAGCCTTTGCAAAAGAGTCTGTGACTCAAAGGATTGTAATTCTGATTGTATCCAATAAAATAAAATAAAAAAAATATACAAGAAAAATATAAACATCAGTGTCAGTGGCTCAGTAGGTAACACACTCGCCTCTGAGGCCGGGAGATCAGAGGGCTGTGGGTTCAGTTCCCACATCTGGCACTTGGGTTAATATCCCAGTACTGACACTGTAATGCAGCATGAGAGGGGTGCTGCATTTCTGAGGTGCCGTCTTTCGGATGAGACGTTAAACCGAGGTCCCATCTGCCTGTATTGGTGGTAGTTCAGGTGGATGTTAAAGATCCCATGGCACTTATCGAAAGAGTAGAATTTCCCGTGTCCTGCCAAATTTCCTCATTCACTAAAAATACCACCAACAGCTTAATCTGGTTCAAGGTCAGTTGGCATTCATCTGTATCCCCCTCCCCCGGGTCGTGCCTGAAAATAGGCAGGATTTGCCTAGTGCACTTACCCGGTCAACAAAAGCTAAATAAATAAATAAATAATAAATAAACAGAAAGACTGCCTTTTTCTCCCAGTTAATCTACCTCCAACACAGATGCCCCCTCCCCCAAAGCACACTTCAAGTGTCTGTCAGTACACAGACTGAATGTTCTAAAGTAATATTCAAAATTCACACACAAACAATAAACACTCGATGATATGAGCACAGAAGGATTTCCTACAATCGATGTACTAAATTTTGAGAAATAAAATGGCCCAAAACGGCTTTTTATAACAGCTTTTAGAGGGTTTGAATTGCATAGCTCTGAGAGCAAACTGTCTCCAGCTACCACTACACACAGACTACACAGACGTGAGGTTGTGCAGAACAGTCTAGAGTCCATGTGACCTGCAATCCCATGAATCACTGCAAAATTCACATTGTAGCTCAATAACAAGGCAAAGTGATGCGAAGTACATTAATTTCTATGTACTTCGAATTAAAATTGGTGCAGAAGAGATTGGGGGAAGATGGAGTAATGCAAAGTCATTGTTATCAATGGACTTCATGTTCCTCATTATGACACAAAGTACTCCGCTTCACATTGCAGATTACTTCGCGGATTCCACATTACTCTGCAGATTGCTTCATGGAGTGAATTTTGGCCACTTCGCCGACCTCTAGTCCCTCCCCCTTCTCATCTGAAAAATCCCTTCTGTGTTGGTCTTGTTTATCCCCTTCAGATGCTTAAAGGTCTCGATCACACTCCCCCTATCCCTCCTCTCCTCTAGTGAATACATATTCAGCTGTCCCAGGCTGTCCTCATAGGGCTTACTCTCCAATCCCTGGATCATCTTTGTGGCTCTTTGCAGCACCCCTCCAACAATCTGACAACAATCTGATGTCCTTCATGTGGTCTGCTGTTCTCCAGCCACCCTCAGAAAAGAGCTTGGTCATCTAATTTGGACCACTTTGGTTGGTACCCAGCTGTCAGTAGCACCAGTTTACATATACCTAGGAGTCTGGTGGTTCCCCTGCTTAAAGTGAGAGACCCATATTGACAAAACTAGAAAATAATATGTTTACTCTTTAAAGAACAGACACTATCTTCCATTTCCAAAAATAGTTTTTTATGACTTTTTTGGGGCTTGAAATTATATTTTCAGAGCTGTAACATTTGAACTGCTTAGAAATTTTGGCCTTTTTTATATGAAAACTTGAAGGCCCATCCACATGATTACATCACGGGGGTCAAAAGGGTGCAGGAAAGGAGCCTCATTCAAATGAGAAAGTGCACCAAGACCAGAGGGCTTATGATGAATCGGGGGGAGGGGAAGGTTAAGAGGAATATGAGGAAGTACTACTTCACGGAAAGAGTGGTGGACACCTGAAACAGACTGTCGTTGGCAATTGCAGAGGCAAAAACAGTAGGGGCCTTCAAGTATGAGTGGAACAGACATAAGAGAATATTAATAAATAGGCAGGGATGAGAGAGGGTCACCAGAGACCAGTTAGGATCTATAGAGGCAGACAAGACAGGTACCATCTGGGAAGACTGGGTGGGCTAAGCAATCCTTTTCTACTGAAACATTCTATGTTTCTAGAGCATAACTGGCTTCCACTCATACCCATGCCCTAGCATCCCTAACTGACAATGTCCTTAGAGCAGGTATTCCTGTCTCGCTTGCCTCTTTGCCACCTCCACTACCCTCCTCCCATGACCTTTGATCAGCCGATAAATCTCTGCTACTTGTTCCCAGGAGCAAATCTTACAAAGGTGACCTAGCATTCTCCCACTCAGTGACCAAACTGTGGAACTCCCTGCCTCTTGATGTTCACCTTGCTTCCAGTCATGCTCAGTTCAAAAACAAATATTGCTCTTTCCTCTTTAGCCAGGCCTCCTGCTCCTGCTTCAACCACCCCTGAATTTTCCACAGTTTTTCCTCCCTGCCTCTATCTCTACCTATTCCATCATTTAGTTCTTTGTACTTGCACTTATGTCTCACTATGGGAGGGCTTTAAGCCCGAGGTTCGATGGGTGGAGCAACAACATCACTCCCCCATCAAGCTTAAAAGGTCACAACATCCTGGGCCTCACCAGAATTCTTTTTAATTGCAGCCAGAGGCCACATTGGCTGCTAGGTCAGCTATACCTTCTCCTGCTCCATTTGGCCTCCGGCTGCTCCCGATCACCTGTGCTCCCAATTCGTTGCACCTCCCTTTATCCCTCCCTGTTGGTACTGTTCTTTGAGCCTTTTTTCTTTCTCTGCAGCCTCTCCTGCCACTGCTCAGTTTCTTTGGTGCTTGGGGTATGCTGTTCCCTATCAGCGCCCTACTTCCTGCTGCAGCTCCATCAAGTGAGCATGGCTGTTCCACCTGCATGGTGCAAGGACCACCAACCATGACATGAATGAATCAAACCCAAAATTAAACAGCACCGTGATGGTGCTTCTGCTTTCCCTTGGCGGTGTTGCTTATTCTGGCTGCTTTGCAATTCACCTGCGTTGTCTGTTCATTCTTGGCTTCCCTGCTGACTGCCACTCCATTGCTTTACCGGTGCTTTTGGGGTGAGCTTTCCTCTGCAGTGCCCGGCTTCCACATCAATTCGCTCAGTGATTGGCGGGAATCACAACAGTGGGGCTAGAGCTTAGCCTGCTTGGCATTCTCCACCTCTCCCCTGCTGCTGCTGCTCCTGCTCCATTTCCATGCTGCAGTATGCACTGAAGAGTCTGGATTCCATTTTCTTGGTTCATGAGCTTCAGTATGCACTCTGCATTCTGTTAGTTTCCTGCTAATTTCACTCTATCTGCATTGGGAATTTGGCCCCTGATTATTTGGTGAGACTCAATTTTCACTGCACTTGCTCCTTCTGGGAGGATTGCAGCACTTCAAATTCATTAACTTATTTTTGGACCCAGATTATGCTGTCCTCCCACCTGTCATTACTAGATGGCATCACGGCTCCTCTGCTTGCTAGGTCTTTCTCTGCATATGTGCCCTGTTCTTCTGCAGTTCATGCTGAGACTTGCGCCTCAGTACGGTGCTTCTGCTGCACCTTTATGTGGTGCATTGCTGCTTCTCCATTCACCCATTTCTTCTCTCTCCTGGTTCTTTTGAGCATCTTGGTGCCTGTTCAACTCTGTTTAGGCCCTCAGGGTCTGCCTCCTCACCTCAATCACATGGGATCTCGCCTCACCATGACCTGTGCATTTCTTTTGGGGTTTTTCCCTGTCCTACCATCACCTTCCCTACTTTACTCATCTCTTTAGCACATACCTATCATAAATCCTATCCTATCTCATCTGCCTTGCCCTACTGCAGTTCTCATCCCGTACCGGCTGGGTCCTACGCTACCCTATTGACCGAACCCACTGGATCTCACTACTTCCACCATGCCTTGTTCCTCTTATTCACGTTCTGTATTGGCCATTACAGATTCCCTCCAATCAAGGCCTGCAATCGATATTCCGTCCTTGCCCTTTCATACCTCGCTTTCCTGTACCAGCCTCCATGGTTTCAATCCATCATTGTACCTCATCCGTTTCTTAATTTTACCTTCCTTGTCCTAGTGCCTTTTCTAGTACCAGCCATCATGGCTTCACTCCACTCTTAGCTTCACTCCTCATCATACATTGTCCAATTTTGCTCACTCCTCATCATACCTCGTCCAGTTTTGCTCCTCGATTGCTTAACTGGAGTTGCCTCTGGTTCTAGATCTACCTTCTTGGCCTCTGAGTCTACCTCCTTTCTGAGGAGCCTACTTCCTTTGACTTTCTTCGTGCAAGTTCATTTTCAAGTTCATTCCTGTTTCCTACTCTTCCAATTCTGTACCGGCCATCCAGGATTCACTCCACTCATGGCCTGCTGTCAATATTTCTTTTTGGGCATACCTATTATGACTCCGATGCCACCTTATCAACATGCGACCATCCTGCCGCATGTATCGAGTTCATAACTCCAGTCACTTTTCACTCAGCCTTACCTCAAGGTTCATCTATTTACATCGCTTACTCAAACATTCGTATCACTGAATCTTATGCTACCTCATTGACTACAGCCTCAGGGTCTAATCATTCAAAATCTAGTTGTTCACATTGCATAATCAAGCATGCCTCTTCAACCTCAGTGTCTGCTCACTCGCATCACTAAATCAAGCCAGTCTACATTGTCCTCAGTCTTCTCATCAACACATCTGGAATCTCCTTGTGTGCACATCTGGATACCCTTGCTCCTCTGACTTCTAAATGGATTTACTCACTCCAATTGACAAAGAAAGTATTTATTGTTGCCTCATGTTCTTTCTTCGATCTGCAAACAGCCTCATGTTCTCTCTTCGATCTGTGCTGTCTTTTGGGATTTTCCCTATTCCATCATTACATCCTCAAATCAAACATCATCAGCCTGGAGGGAAAGCGACCTAGGCCTTGGATCCCCAGAGGTTTCCTCCACAAAGGGTTTTTTCCTCTCCTCCGTGCCAATGGTCATAATATTAGTTAGAGTTAGTGCTATCTTCGGTTAATTATTTAGGTTCATTGGTGCTTTCTTTGGTTAGTTAGTTAGGTTCCACTGTTGGATGGAGGCAGATGGTGGCCCCGGCTTTCCCCTCTCTCCTTGGGAAGTCAGCCCTTCTCAGAACTCATTCATCATCCTCACCTCTTCAAAGCTCAGCATCTTTGGGTATTCTTTTTGGGCTTCTTCCTAACCTACCTTTAGCTGACACATTAATTCCCGGCACCTGTAGGGGGGAATCCTACTCTAGGGTTCCTTGCATCATACCCCTGCAGGGTGGTATATCCAATGGACAGAGAGGCAGAAAGCCACAAAGCAAATCAAGTTACACAGGCATCATCTCATATTATCTCATCCAGTTGCATAAGCACATTCAATGGGAGGGCTTTAAGCCTGAGGTTCGATGGGTGGAGCAACAACGTCACTCCCCCATCGAGCTTAAAAGGTCACAACATCCTGGGCCTCACCAGGATTCTTTTTCATTGCCCACCATCCACCCCTCCTCCTCCTCCAGTGGCTCATCTCTCCTACCAGTGGACTTCTTCCTAACCTACCTTTAGCTGATGCATTCATTCCTGGCATCTGTGGGGGGGAACCCTCCCCTAGGGTTCCTTGCATCGTACCCCTATAGGGTGGTATATCCAATAGATAGAGAGGCAGAAAGCCACAAAGCAAATCAAGTTACACAGGCATTATCTCATATTATCTCATCCAGTTGCATAAGCACATCAAACTGTTAGTTGCATCCTCACCCCAACTAGATTCCTCTGACTGGTTATGTTTCTATGATTTACTGTCATTGTATTATTGAATTCTTGTCCTATATGCTTTTACATCACTCATGTACTGTAAATTGGTTTCCTATGTCTCACCCTGAAACTACTGTATTTCCTGTGTCATTGTAACCTCCCGGGTCGTGCCTGAAAATAGTCATGTTTTGGCTATGGTACTCACCTGGTAAACACAAACAAAATAAATAGATCAGCCAGATGTGTAGGCAGTATAGCCTAGAAGTTAGAGTAATGAGCTGTGAATGAGCTTGGTATATAAAGCAGACCTGGGTTTGATTCCCACAACCTCCACTTCCACTCTGAGCAAGTCACTTAATCTGTTGCTAGCCTTGCTTGTAGAGCAGAAAGCAGCTGATTAAAAGACGCTACATTTTCTTATTAATTTAACACTTATATCTCAGCAGGAGTTAGTGTCTGTTGAGATTAAGCAAGACAGATACTTTATTAGAAGTAGAAGGGGTCTTATTTAGGGTTAAAAAAAGAAAGAAAAGAAAGAAAGTCAGTGTGTGTTCTGTGCTGTGAAGGGTACTGTATCAACTTGCTTTGCTAAACCAGTAGGAGGAGAGAGAGCTTAATTGGGTGTGTGGCTTAGACACTATAAAAGCAGTGACTCAAATTACAACTTCCTGTTGCTTGCCTTGCTTGTAGATCAGAAAGCAGCTTATGAAAAGAAGCTACATTTGCGTCTGCGTGTGTCTGCTGTGTCCGCTGGGCACGCTGAAACTGCTGGCACTAGACAAACTTGGATAAGATAATTTTAGCATATCCTCTACTTAGTAAATATACACCTTTAATAATGGAAAAATAACTTAGTAAGTGTATGCAATGTTTGATGTATAGTGAGGGAAAGTATGGGAACGAGTATGTATGTGCTAATTGCCATCTAATTACTACTCTTGAAGCAGAGATAGCATTTCTGCTTAATATTAAACCAGTTTCTACTGATATTAGGGAATTGGAAAGTTACTTTGATCTTATGGATGAACAGCTTCATTCTAATGAACAATTTCCTTCACATTTAGGTAGCATTTCTATGCCTCCTGATGAGGAGACAATTGTAACGACTAGTACTAGTATACCTGTTGCTTCTGCCCCCCTCTTATAAAGTGGATGATTATCTGCCCTCTTCTCATGATAATGATGACTGGACCATTGTCACAAAGCCTCTTAAAAATGAGGGGTGGTCAAATACACAATAGTGCCCCTATTGAAACTCGTAATAGGTTTGAGCAATTGACTGTATCAAATAATGAAATGCTACATGATTTATCCTGTGCATCACCCTCTGTTGATAATAATGGTTTAAAAACACTTTTCAATCAGGAGTTAATGCCCATGAATACTTGTCCTAGTAAGTGTCAAGCTACCAAATCAATACATATTAAGTTAATCACTCCAGAGTGTGTTAAACAATCACCTGTTTCTGATTCTTGTACCCCTACTGTCTCAAAACAAATGTTAGTCCTGGGAGAGTCAATCATTAAGCACATTGACAGGGCGGTATGCAGTAGTGACAAGAGCAACTGCACTTGTTCTAGCTTCTGTGGGGCCAGGGTATCTGACATTACCTCCATGATGCCTACAGTTTTACAAAATGCTGGGGAAAATCCACTGGTTATCATACATGCCGGTGTTAATGATATAAACAACACCCCATTTAATCAGTTACAACAGGACTATGTGGCATTATGTAACCTGTTACTTGATAGGGGATGCTGTGTATGTATATTTGAAATTCTACCTGTCCCGAGAGCAACATCTAGCATGACACAGAAAATCAAAGCCCTAAATGAATGGCTGAGAAAGTGGTGTTTTAAGCAGGATATACCCTGTATTACCCACTGGGAATCATTTTCAGATCGTTCTTCCTTGTTTTGCTGGGACGGTTTACATCTCAATCATGGGGTAGTACACTTATGGGGAAAAGTATCACTAAAATCATAAATCATTGTTTAAACTAAAAACAATGGGGGAGAATGGGTCTTTTCCCAAGTCTCTGAATACTTACCAAAATATTATTACAACTAAATGCAAATTCCTAGCTTTGAATGCAAGATCTTTAAACCAACTCAAATTAGCAGAACTCAAAGCCAAATGTAAAACTTTAAATAAAGGTGTGGTGGGAGTAACTGAAACTTGGCGGGACGCTTCCTCAATTTGGTCCAGAGAAATTCCAGGTTATAAGTCATATCATAAAAGCAGATTAGATAAGCAAGGCGGTGGAGTTTGTATGTACATACGAAATTATATTCCTTCTTTTGAAGTGTGTTCTCCCTTTCCTTTGGAAAGTACATGGGTTAAAATCTTATTGAAGGAGCAGTCCCATATAACTATTGGTAACATCTGTCGACCTCCATCTGAAAATTCAGATTACACAACTGATATGTTTAAAGAAATTACACATTTTTCAGAATCTCAAGATACTGTAATATTTGGTGACTTTAACCTCCCTCATATTAACTGGGGCTCATTCTCAGGACAGTCCTATGCTGAGAAAGGACTAATAGATGTAGTAGTTAGAACTGGATTACAACAACTGGTTACTGAACCCACTCGAGGTCCTAATATTTTGGATCTATTATTTACTAACATAGAGCAACAAATTAGCAATTTACAAATTTGGGATCCACTTGGGACCAGTGATCATTCATCTATTCTTTTTGAAATTCAACAGTTTAAAACTACACAAAGGAAGTTATACTATACAAAAACTTATAACAAAGCAAATTTTTCTAAAATCAATGAATACTTACAAAGCATAAACTGGGAATCTAATCTTCTTAATTGTACAACACAACAGCGTGGGACTTTTAAAAACATTGTACATTATTTGGAAAATACCTTTATTCCATCTAAGAGGAAATTTAATAATAAAGGAAACATTCCCTTGGTTCAACAAGACAATTAAAATCAGATTAAAATAAAAATTCAACTTTTAGGAAACTTAAGAATAGTTCTGTTCCATTTAAAACTACTCTATTACATAAATACAGACTATCTGTGAAAACTTAAAAAATTCTATTAAATTGGCAAAAATAAGCTAAATTTAAACTAGCTCACACAAAGACTGTCACAAATCTCTTTTCTCCTATATAAATAGTAAAAAGGTGTATCAAGGACCATTGGTCCCATTATAACCAATGGCTCTTCTCTATCTGATATAGAAACCTTGAATCTCTTTAATAAGTACATTTGTTCTGTCTTCTCTCAAAAATCACCTATTAGTACATTTAAAGTTCACCACATAGATTATCATAGGTTTTATCCAACTGACATTATACAGGCTATCAAAAACCAAAAAAAAATACTAGTCCGGGCCCAGATGGTATTCATCCATGGTTTCTGATCGAAACCTCTATAAATATTTCTATACCTTTGTCAATTATTTTCAATAAATCCTTACAAGAAAGCATTGTTCCAAATGATAGATGTTCAGCAATAGTTACTCCCATATTTAAAAAAGGCAGTAGAGGTTCTGTGCAAAATTATCGTCCAATTAGCCTGAACTCAGTGGCTGGTAAATTAATGGAACGAGTAATGAAGTCTCTAATAGATCAAGATTGTAAACAATTAGGAATTTATGATTCAAATCAGCATGGGTTTACTCCCAAGTATTCCTGCACCATCAATCTGATATCTTTTTACAATAATATAAGTACTCTACTAGATGTGGGTATCCCTACTGATGTAATTCTTTTGAACTTTAGTAGAGCTTTTGATAAAGTCTCACATGAAAAACTCATTACTAAAATGCACAATCTAGGTTTGTCACCTGATATTGTCAACTGGACTTTAAACTGGTTGACAAATTATTCTCAGAGAGTCAGAATTAATGATATTTTGTCTGATTCGGGTAGTGTGACAAGTGGTGTACCACAGGAGTCGGTCTTGGGACCAACATTGTTTAATCTCTTTATCAGTGATTTACAAACAGGGCCAAATAACTTCATAGTTAAATTTGCAGATGATACTAAATTGGGGGGCAAGGTTAATAATCAAGAAAATATTTCTGCATTAAAGAAGGATTTGGAAAAATTAACACTTTGGGCAAATGAAAATCATATGCAGTTTAATTAAGGCAAATGTTTAGTAGTGCATTTCGGTGTAAATAATCCAAAAACAATATATCATATAAACGGACTACCACTTCACTCATCAAATTGTGAAAAAGATTTAGGGATATATGTTAATAATAAACTTACATCAAATGATCACTGTGTTAGAACTGCTTGCATGACCATCAGACTTTTGAGGCAAATAAAACGCACTTTTGTTAATTGCACTGAACAATGCCTTATTCCATTGTATAGGGCATACATTAGACCGTATCTAGACTATGACTCCCCTTTCTGGAATTCAAGCCAAAAAAAAGACATAGCAATTCTTGAACAGGTTTAAAGGAGAGTGACTAGAATGATTGAGACTTACAAGTATCTTACAGGGAGGAACAGGGTGCAGGAATACACTATTTTTAAGTGAAAAAGATGTTCCAGGACTAGAGGGCATGGGATGAAGTTGGAGGGAGGACGATTCAGAGAAAACGTGAGGAAGAATTTCTTCACAGAACGGATGGTGGACAAGTGGAACACCCTGCCAAAGGAAGTAGTGGGGGCTGAAACAATCATGGGATTTAAGAATGCATGGGATAGACATAAAGGAATTATGGAGGTCAGGGGTAAGGGGCAACAGACTTCTAGGAAAACATAAACTGAACTTACAAGCTCAAATGGGCAGACTGAGTGGGCCATAGCCCTTATCTGACGACACTGTCTATGTATTTATGTATCTATGTATCTATGATTCCAAGATTAACAAAATTGGATTATCAGAACAGATTAAAAGCGACTGGTCTCTTCTCTCTTCAAACTAGAAAATTAAGAGGTGATATGCTTATGGTTTTTAATTTAACAAATTCACCAGATCTAATGGAAAAATATGGTCTAACACTCTCCAAAAGGAGACATCTTCTGAGACTGCATAATAAACAGCTTGAAGTAAAAACTTATAAAACCAGCAAAAGGGGAAACTTTTTTCCAATAAGAGCATCCATTGTATGGAGCACCTTGCCACAAGAATTGGTAGAGGCAACCAGTGCCACTGTCTTTAAAAACAAATTAGATGTTTGGTTGAGGGATAATAGACAAATAATGTCCCACATAGTGTGGGGAACAGTCTCGATGGGCTCTGGCCTTCTTCTGTTCTTTCATACAAAGTAATACCAAATAACCTCACCGGTGTTCACAGGTCGCACATGAAAACAGGAAATGTGCTTAGTGGACCTTACCCACTTACCAAAGAATAATAATACAAAAATAATAATAATAACAATACTATTCTTTACATGTCAATATAGGTCATTAAAAAATAGCAGAATTTTAAAAATGTTTTGAACTTGTTCATGTTTTTATATACAATATTAATGTATGGAAGATGTAGCAGCATCAAGTATTGATATAATCAAATTAGCTGTCTTGAAGATTTCATTTTAAAAAAGTTTCTAATCATAACAGGACAAAGTTATTCCACTTTAAATAAATTATTTTAATTAAACAACTAACACACTAACACCTTGGAAGCATCAGGGCTAAAGACTTACTGTTTGTTTTTTTTATGAAAGATTGGTGTAAGGACATTATTTATTTTACTTGAAATAATATTTTCAAAGCTGTATGTCCTATTGATACAGTGTATGTGTTCATTATTTATTGAAAGAATTTAAAATGGATTTTTGAAAATGTTTTTGGCACATGTTTTTTAGTTGTGCCATAGCCATAAAACTGCAATCACATAGCACTGATATTTTTGTATTAATAAGTAAAATCACATGATGGGTTACAAAAAAAAATTATAAAATGTTGTTTTTCACTTCTTCTGAATTTTGTTAATACTACACATTATTTAAATAGAAACTGGATGGTTTGCTACTTAATTTTCATTCACCTTATGCCCTTAATCACATTGCAAGCATTTCACTCTTTCCTTTAGCAACTCCTATGCTTTCTTCATACACTGGCTTCATTTGGAAAAGTGCCAGAAAATAACAGTTAGCAAAGTCAGACCCAGAACCAGTTTTCTGTTTAAAAATAAAGATTGCCTCTCTATGGTCACCAGGCTGAAAATCATTAAATCCATGATTATTCCCATCTTCAGCTATTGAGATACCCTCTATGGGCTGGCTACCAGTTTCCTACTGCTCAAACCTGAAGTCCTGCACAACATCCTGGCTCAATTTATACTGACTGCCAAGAAGGAATCTCATCAGTGAACCCGGCTAACTGGCCAGAAATGCTTACATCTGCTGTTATCTCCTTACCTGTGCAACCTACTTGTAACAAAGGCCCCCAACTCAAGGATAAGGTCTACTGTTAGCCATGATCTCACAATCCCAGAAGTAAAAAGCAATTTTGGCCAGCAATAATCGTCATTTCTTTACCCACTGCCTGGAACTTCCTCCCAGTCAGCTGGTGCCCCAGTAGTGGCCTTTCCCCCTCAACCTCCCAACTATCCCACTGGTTAAAGAACCAAGCAAGTACTCTTTTTAACTGCTGCTGAAAGGATGTACTATGTTGCCAGTGATTTTGAAACATGTGCCTTGGACTGTAATTGTATCTGCTACTTGTTTTACCTGCTACTGAAACATTCTGGTTGTACGGTATCTGTTGCTCACTGTACAAGTAACATTCTACCTGCACTGGTTTTGTATACCTTTGTAAATGAGCTGGGCTCAGTGACTTTCTGATTCTCTCTGAATAAACATAATGAATAAATGATAATTACTAGTGCCACCACTTTGAAACCTGGGGGATTAGTCTAATGATTTGGTTCTAAATTGTGCAGCTGCTTTAAAAGCAACTTTTTTTTAAGCCCAGACATTACTCTAATGTAAACATGTTGAACTTAATTGCTGTTACTGCATGGAGTTATGGGATAATAACTGGCAATCATGCCAAAATAAAGTTAACTGTGGTATGTGTTGTTTTGAGAGTAGGGTACAGTTTTTCAGTTAAGGATGTCTAGTTTGACAGGATTCTGTTCTAGAACAATTTCAACACTGGAATATTGTTCCTGTGCACTAGAGCATCCTTTTAAGTTTCAGACATGATTTTCAGCCTTGACTATTAACTACCCTAAAGTGGTAGAGTGTGTGTGTGTGGGCATAAGTCATTCTCTCACCCTCTCCCTCTCTCTTTCCTATATAGTATGTCTATGTGTGTGTGTATGTGTGTGTGTGTGTGTGGTATACAGTATATATATATATATATATATATATATATACATATATATATATACACACATATATATATATATATATGCAAAAAAAACTTCTTTAATGCACCTTAGGGGTCCCAGCATCATAAGCTGGGAAAAGAGATCTTTGGGTTCCCAACCCTAAGACCCCACCCCACCCTTGGCTTCCAACCCTAAGACACCACCCCCACCCTGCATTCAGGAACAAGTGTGAGGGATGTGCCTTGGGGTTCTAGACTAATGTTCACCCCATTCCAAGAGTAAGTAAGCTAAGATGGGTACAGAATAAGAGAATGGGGTGAGCAAAAGGGTTCACAACCCCAAGTCACACTTCTCACACTTGTTCCTGCATGGAGGTGGGGGGTGGGGTCTTAAGGTTGAGAACCCTAAGATGTAATTTCCTAACTTTTGATGCTGGAACCCAAATGGTGCATTAACAAAGTTTTTTGCATAGAATTTTCCTACATTTTGAAAAATTATATTCATAATGAACCCTAATGGTGCATTAATGAAGTTTTTTTGCATAGAATTTCCTTACTTTTGAGAAAGTATAACAATAGCCTTAGTTCGGTATGGGTTCTGTGCCCTGCACTCCCATATATCCATAAGTGTAGACAGATTGTAATTAACCCTCATTTCCCTATGAGAGCACAGGGCCCTTCAGGCCCTGTGATACCATTAGTCCATAATGGTATCCATCCCTCATTTACATGTGGGAGCGCAGAGCCTTCTGGATCTTGTGCTCCCATCTGTCCATAGATTTAGAGAGATTTTAATGAATGCTCATTTCCCTGTGGGAGCACAGGACCTTTTGCACCCTGAGCTGCCATCAGTCCATAATGTTATATGTCCATGTGGAAGCACAGGGCCCTGTGCTCCCATACCTGCATATTGTAAGTGGCCCTCATTTACTTATAGGCAAAGCAGTACAGATGTCATGTTGTGAATGCATGGCACAGTATCACAGTCATCATAGCCCCATTCATTAAAATTTCCCCTGTAGCTATAAACAAGGCCTGGAAATATGCATAACAGCTTAGTACACCTAAGAGTGTACTAAGCTACCAGTTGCAGCGAGTCCATATTTTGAAGCATTTTTGAGACATAGCTGCCAAAAGGGGCATTGACCATTACAATGTTATCCTGTGGGAAATTATGAAACTTCAGATTGTTATAACTATGCAGCACATGAAAATTTTCTCACTAAACCAGCAAAAGCACATCTGTGAGGCAAGCCCTTTCTACCCTGAAAATTTCAGCCCATAAGTACAAATTCTTTGTTTGCATTAAAGTGACAAAGAAACAGACATATATGGAAAAGTAGTGTGGCAAATTGTGGCAATACCCCAGTTGTTTCAAGAAACAGTGCCACAATTTGCACCAGTTTTGCAAAAGTACTTTCGCAAATTGCGGCAATAATTCTGCAATTCTCCAAAAGCAAAAATGGCATAATTAAAATAAAGATATTTATGCAACAGGTATCAGGATAAAAACCAGCACATAACTCTGTTTATCTGAGTCACTGTGTGGATAAATGGGGTATGACATAACCACTATGGGAATAACTTCAAGTTGTTCCCATAGTGATTACACCATACCCCATTTATCCACACAGTGACTATGTCAATAACCACCCCTCTTGTCTGGCCAGCTGTCACTACTTCCACACTACTAAAACAGCAGCATTTATCTCCCCACAGAAGCAGACAGACTTAAACTCTACTATTCCTCGCTTATTTCAAACTAGACTCCAA
Organism: Neoceratodus forsteri; assembly: GCA_016271365.2. NCBI lineage: Eukaryota > Metazoa > Chordata > Ceratodontiformes > Ceratodontidae > Neoceratodus > Neoceratodus forsteri. The sequence goes on from CM057456.1 coordinate 1,878,779,976, forward strand.
ATTACTGCTCAAGTAAACCTAAATGTTTTTTACTCACTTTTTATACCAAAACTCCTCTTCACAGTAATGCCTTTGCTCATGCCTTCCTAGCACCTGTCTCCATACCTCCCTACATCCCAGTGCTTTCCCAACTTTATCGTTACATGTAAGAACCGAAATGCAAATCACCCGCTTCACTACTTAAAAAATCTAATGAAATTTTTACTCAGTTAAAAGCATCTCGTTGTTCAAAAGCATCTCACTACATCAATCCATTTCTACACCCACTCATTCCTTGTTGTACAGCTCCGACTGGTCACTGCCCATTATCATGTTACCACCGAATCCTGCAGCACAATGACTCCGTAATTTTTTAAATAAACAAAAAAAGAAATGATAAAGCAAAGCTCTCTGATGCCTGCACTTTTCGTCATGTTCATGATCCTGCTTGTGAAAGCCAACTGCCATATTGTTCCTTCAAAACTCTTCAAAAAAGGACCAGTCAGTGAAGATGATTGGCTAGTTATACAGGTCATGACACCAACGTGCTTAGCAATCACTGGCAGCACTCAAGGCACAATACCACTTATACAAAAAGTAAACCAACATATTCCTGTCATTTTAAACAAAAAAAAAACTAAATTAACTTTAACCCACAAGGTCCCTGCCTGTTGCATAAATCTAATATGTGAGGAGTGCCTGTGGGATAAGCAAGTTATTTATACAGTTGCCTGTTGCTTCTCATAAACCTCACTCATGGGGGATCACGTGATGAGCTGAATCCATTCGGACATCTCCTGTGCTGCTCCGAGGCCCTGCTATCCATAAAAGTCAATAAAAGCTTCAAAACCTCCTTTTTCTGTATTGAAATAGCTGTAAGTGAGGTGAGAAGTTCGGCAGATTTGTTACGAGGAGGTTTGGTGAAAGTTGTTTGCGGAAAGGAGCCGGGGTAGCCCCCCTAGATAGTGAGTGTTCGACTGAAGCAGTAGGCCACTTGAAAGCATCGGGATGGACGCAGAAGTTGGTGAGCCTTTGGCAGCAATAACTCCTGCTTCTAAGCATCTGAAGCCCCACTCCCCCACTCCAAATGAACAAGAGGATGACCCCAGGAAAGAAGGGGGTTCGGATTTGACTAATACAGACCTCCAAGACATTAAGGCAATGCTACAGGGACTGGTGTCAGACTTTGCAGCGATGAAACCAGTTTTACATTCTCTAGCTCAGAGAATGGGTGACGCGGAGGCTCGGATCTCCTTGCAAGAAAGAAAAACAACAGTGCTGGAGCAAGAACTGGTGGGGGTTAAAAGGCAGATTAAGAAATTGGAAGAAAGAATGGAGGATCAGGAGTTGAGAAGTAGGCGCAATAACTTGATTATTGCAGGATTACCAGAGAGGGCTGAGGGGCAAGATTGTGTTGCATTTATGCAGGATCTTCTGTTTAAGCTGCTGGGCCCCACGCTCTTCGGTGAGGCGTATAATCTGGAGAGAGCTCACTGGGCATTAAGGGAGGTGCCACCACCTGGAGCCAGGCCCCTAGTGATAATCATGCGTTTCCTCAACTATAAAGAGAAATCATATGTATTGCTTACTGCTAGGCAGAAGAAAATGTTACAGTGGAACGGCGCTTCACTCTGGCTATTTCAAGACCAAACACCAGTGATTAGAGAGAAGCAGAAAGCATATGTTGAAATCAAGAAGAATATTTGGCAGGAATAAAATTTCGGGCTGCAATATCCAGCAACCCTGGTGGTGTGGTTACACTCCGGGGAGAAGAGGTTCTTAACCACAAAAGATGCTCTCGAGGGGTTGAGAGTGGAACTCCCGGACTTGTTCAAGGCTACAACTTGAAGATACCCTATCGGATAAGAAGCGGTGTAATTTAAAGGATCGAGACCGGGAAACAACAGCGAATCCATTACTTAGGGAGCTTGTTTGTTACTCCGGGTTACCGGATTTGAAAATGTTTTTTTGATTACAGAGGGTGTTTAAAAGTTTGGGGGAGTAACGCATTTGGGGGGCAGGGGTACTGGATGTTCTGACGTTGTGTCCATAACTGAAAGATTATTACTCACTTAGTGATGTTGGGGTAAAATATAGGTGATATTGGGAGGGAGAAAGTAAAGAGGGGCAATTAAGGATGGGTACATGATTGGGAACTACCTGCTGGAGGCTTAGATTGTGTGCTTTGATATCGTACTGGGGAGGGGATAGGTAATGAAGGTAGTCAAGTAGAGAGGGGTAGGCTTTAAGGGGGAGCGGTGAGGTCGAGGGGAGGTTTTCAGAGGGGGGAAGGGGGGTTAGCGTAAGTAAGTTAGCCTAATAGGGAGGACCATGCTTCCTTTGGATGGGATTTGGCAAGAGTGGGAGCAGGGACTATCGGTCTGGTGTAATAACCCAATAGCTGTGGTTACTGGGAAAGGGGGGACTGGGGAGCTATTAATGGGGTTGGAGAGAGAACTCCCCACTATACAGGGGTTAGTAGTAATGTCAGGATTTTCAGACAAAAGTAGCCCTGAGTGGGGTGTGATATTATAACATGGCTGCATAAGGCACAAACAAGTGACACCTCGGGACACGATCTCCAGGGTGAAGAAATAGGGGGGAAAATAGAGCCTGAAAGTGGGGTTGGGTGGTTGCCAATTCCTCCCTGTTGGATATGAAGGGATATCTAGGGAGGTATTTAGAGAAGAAGAATCACTTAGGTTTTAGGATATTAGGAGGTGGGGGAGCAAGAATTTTGATCTACCCTAATGGGTAGGGGAAGGAAATGGGCCATAGTTATTACTGGGGGGAGCAAACTGTGAGATATGGGAGGGGCTGTACTAGACAAGGGAAAGAAAGGTATTGGAGGGAGGAACGTTTTGGGGCATTATAGGTATGGTGGGTTGTGAGTCAGGTTTTGGAGCTACTCAGGAAAGGGGCAGGGGCAGCACAGGAATGGGTTCATCCATGATTCCATGATCCAATATTTGGCAGGTGGTCGATCTTTGGATTGGCGGTTGAAGGGGTGGGAGGGGTGGGGTAGGGTAGGAAAAGAGAGTCCCCTACAGAGAGTAAGTCAGGAGTGGACCTGGAGCAGATAGGAAAACCAGATATAATTAAACTGTTTGGAGCTTATCTCAATGTCGGGTATTAAAATAATCTCTTAGAATGTTAAGGGACTCAGGGGTAAAAGAAAGAGAATGTTGATTTTGAGGCATATTGAATTAATGGGGACTCATATTGCTGCTTTGCAAGAGCCGCACTTGTTGACCGAGGAACTGAAAGGGCTTAAGAGAAGATGGGTGGAGCAGGTATATGGGGTAGGTAGGGATAGAGCTGCAGGAGGGGTAGTGATATTAATAAGGAAATCATGTCCATATGAGGTGGTGCAAGTCAACGCAAGGGAAGATAGCAGAGGAATATATATCTCAGGCATATTAATGAGTAAGTCCATTTCAGTGGCTTCTATATATGGCCCAACATCTCCAGACCTGGGGTTCTTTGCCTCTATTGAAGGGGATATAGCGGCTTTCCCTTCGCCTTTACTAATTCTGGCGGGGGATTGGAATGCCTGCTTAAATAATCGGGAGGATAGAATTCCACCGTCCGGAGGTCCTATGACCAAGGCCCAGGTGGCCTTGAACAGACTCCTCGAGGTGATGGCACTGGTAGATCCTTTTAAGATTTACTCAAAGGGGAGCATGAGTATGACTTATTATTTGGCAGCCCACAAGAGTCAATCTTGAATTGATTTTTTTCTGGTAAATGGAGAGGTGATTGGGGACATTAAAGAAATGATAACAGGGGGTAGAATTTATTCAGATCACTCTCCCATTCAAATAGTGTGGGAACCCAGATCTGCTCCACCCAGGCCGTATAGGTGGAGGCTGAATGATGCCCTGCTGGCAGAGCCTCTGGTGCGGGATAAGTTGGAGGAGGCACTGTTGGAGTTCATGCATCAACAAGTGCCTACACTGCAAAACAAAACACTAGCGTGGCCCGCCTGTAAGGTAGTATATGCGGGGGTGGCCCAGGGTATTGCATTACAGAGAAGTAGACAAAGAAGAGCAAAAGAGGAGTTTCTACTGGGGGCAATTGATTCGCTGACACCATCAGAAGGGCCATCTGGGGAGGTCGATATGGAACTTAAATATTTAAGGGAGAAGCTAGGGGATATTGCCAACAGTAAAATAGAATTTTGGTTAGACAAAATTAATGCCAGATACCTGATGCAGGGAGATGTCCCGGGGCAGCTGCTGGCGGCTAGAGTTAGGTAATGGGAAGTGAGTAGAATGATTACCTCCATCCATTGGGGGGGGAAACTCTTAACGGATTCACAAGAGATGACGGAGGCATTCACCTCATATTATCAGGGAATTTACCGGGCTGGAGATCCAGCGGGAGAGAGGGACATTGAGAGCTTTTTAGAAGAGATTCCCCTGCCAACTTTGGACCCAATACAGGCTAAGGAGTTGGCGGCCCTGATTAGGGCGTCAGAGATTATGGAGATCGTGCAATCACTTCATACGTGTAAAACACCAGGGCCAGATGGTCTTACCACCAAATTTTATCAAGTACATATACAAACTATACTTCCTATGCTTCAGGAGGTGTTCTGAGCCATCATGCAGGAAGGGGTACCCCACCCTCCGATGTATCAGGCATATATTACATTGATTCCTAAACCAGATAAACTCAGGGATGTCCCCGGAAGTTATAGACCCATAGCTTTAATGAATCAGGATATTAAGATTCTTACAAGAATCCTAGCAAATTGGTTGTTGCTCATTGCCCCTAGTTTAATTAGTCAGGAACAAGTGGGATTTATGCCAGGGAGGGGGGCACATGATGCCCTTAGGAAGCTACATCACATATTGAGCTATGCGCCCGACTCCCAGTTACCCTTAGCACTGATATCGTTAGATGCGGAGAAGGCTTTCGATAGGGTCTCTCACCCTTTCCTTTTTGCTATTATGAAGTGGATGGGTTTCCCGGAGGGAATCCTTAGGGGCATTAGGAATTTATACGCTGTGCCAATGGCTAGGGTGCTATGTAATGGGTACCTCGCAAGAGAAATACAATTAGAAAATGGGACTCGACAGGGGTGTCCTCTTTGGCCGATACTCTTCAATATTTACCTGGAACCCCTCTTGAGGGCTATTAATAAAGATGTGAATATTAAAGGAATTAAATTAGGGGGGAGGGAACTGAAACTTTCAGTTTTTGCAGACAGCATATTGCTGCATTTAGAGGAGCCAGCAGTTAGTTTCAAGAGAGCAGCAGAGGTAATAGAGTGTTTTTCTAGGGTTTCCAACTATAAGCTGAATTTAAATAAGATCCAAGTCCTCCCTCTTACCCCCCATGTTACCAGGGCTGATTTCACACCACTACAAATACAATGGTGGATGGATAAAGTTAAGTATTTGGGTATCTGGATCGTGGTGGACTTGGAAAGGGGGGCGGAAATTATTATGAGGGGAATCATATCAGCACTCGAAGGGGACATACTAAGGTGGAACAAATTGCCTTTAAATTTTACTGCCTAACTGAGCCTTATTAAGATGAATATATTACCCCGCTTGTTATACCCGGTGTATTTGGTCCCATATAGCATCCCCCATAAATGGTTCAATATAGTCAAGAGATTAATCTCGGGTTTTCTATGGAAGGGCAGGCCTCCTAGATTAAAATACAAGAGTTTGCGTTTACCATACAAAAAGGGAGGGGTCCAGCTTCCTGACCTCCATTTGTATTATGTAGTGGGCCAGTTGGGTTTGATGAGTCGATGGGTTAAAGAGCTAGAAGGCGGGAGCTATAATCCAACTTGGCTTCAAATAGAGAGGCAAAAGTTTAGAGACTTAGGCCTCGATCCGGAAGCAATGTTGTATGCTAACCTGGGGAATATTTTTAAAAAGAGCTACGGGAACCCAATTGTGAAGACGGTGGATGCGTGGTGGTCCTTCCTATCCCCTGTGCAGAGAAGGGGCCAAATGAGGGCTGGAGACCAGCCTGTTCTAGGCAACCCTAATTTTGTAATTGGAAATCGGGTAGTTAAACAGCGGTGGGCTAGCCAGATGCTAGGCTTGAATCTTAGGGAAATTGTTCAGGATAATAGAGTGGTCTTACCAGCACAATGTGATGGAATGCCCTTTTTTCAAAGACTGCAAATTAAACATATGGTGGAGAGGGCATTAAAGAAGCTGGGGGGTATTGCGGATATTGTTTTCTCCTGGGGGATGCTTAAGGAGGTTGATCCAAGAGTTCATCCTCTTTCACAAATTTACAAAGTGGTACTGGATTTCCTCAGCCCAAGTTTTGTTAGGAAGGTTATACACTGGTAAAAATTGATGGCTTCTCTGCAACTAGATTGGGATAATATCTGGGAAAGCAGCATGTACAATATTATACCCAAGTATAAAAGTATGCACTTTTTTATTGTGTCTAATTTGTATTTTACCCCGGTGAAGCTATGTGACAGAAACCTGAGACAGACAGACCTGTGTTTTAGGTGTGAGACGGGAGTAGGGGATTTATTACATGTGATCTGGGGTTGTAGTAAAATATGCCGACTTTGGGGGGAAATTAAAAGGCGTATGGACCCAATGTTGGGTTACTCAGAATTTATAACACCAGAGATATGTGTCCTGGGTGATTACTCCCAAATCTTGGGTGTTATGCCCAAGTATCATCTCTCCTTGATGACGGCGGTAGTTAAAGGCTAGCTATTAAAACATTGGAAAGATGATCAAGTTTATCATTATGGTCAATGGGTAAAAGATTTATTGGGGATGCTGAACAAAATAAGGAGATATTTGTATATGGCGGGGAGAGGTGAACTATACCTCAAAAGTTGGGTGGCGTTAGATGCAGTTTATTCTGTGCAGGTCACAAATGGGTAAGCACAGGCTGTCTGTCGGATGGTGAAGAGCAGATGGTAGTTATCTTTGATTGCGAAGATGCTTTTTCCTTTTTTTGTTTTTTGGTTTTAACCGAAATATGTTGAGACAATTCCAATCTATGTATATTGACAGCTATAGATTGGGTAAAGGTCTGCTGATTCTAGAGGGGGGATGGGGGACTCTCTCTCTTTCTGGGGGACACAGACGGGTGCCAACCTCAAGGAGAGGGCTTTAGATGTCAGGAAGAGCTTTGAGGTTGCTTGGAGACTATCAATGTATGGGGATTTAAAGGTATCACAGTTGGGGTAATTAGATATATACGCTCACTGCAATAAAATACAGAATAAGTGAGAGCTTTGGCCAGTCTTGGGGGTGGCTACTTGCTGTGATTGCAAATAGAGGGGTTGTATAATGTTTGCGCAACCAGTTTGAGGCTGTGCACCCTGGCTTTGCCAGGTATCTGTGTGTGTGTTCGTTTATTTGTGAAAGTTGTTCATGGAAAATGAATAAAGATGGTTTATAAAAAAACATAAACCTCACTCATGGCTTCACCACTCATGAGGTTACTCAAGGTCACAGGAAACTGTACAGATAACTTGCTTAGCCCACAGGCACCCTCAGCATATCCCTTATTTATGGCCTCTTTTGGGCCAAACTAATCACAGAATCAGATTCCTCAGGCCCCGATTAGGTAAACACAAATGTTGGTGTTTACCAAGGGGCAGTATTTTTTAAGTCATTTAAGTTCTTCTGCTCCACTAATGGATAACAAGATGGCAGAATCTCAACATTACTTTCTGCATTTGCGAAAACAAATACCGCTTTTGCGGCAGTAAAAAGTAATTTTGCACAGCACAACTAACTTTTCCCATAGGAAATAATGGGAAACTTTAAACTTCAATAACTTTTGAACAGATTAATAGGCATATCTGTGACCCAAGCCTAACGTGCCCTAAAAGTTTCAGACCAAATACCCAAGCCATTTCTGAGAAATGGTGTGACAAAGGATTTGCATAAACATGGTAATTTTCACATTGTTTGACATTCCACGTCTCAACAACCACACATTCAACCTTAATGAAACTTGTCACTTCAATAGATCTTTGGTCCCAGATGGTGCAAGCAAAATTTCATGTGAATCGATCAAACAGTTGCAAAGTTATTAAAGTGCAAAATTTGGATGTAACATAGAAGTGACCTCTGAACCCTAATATAGGGGCATTATATATACATATATATATTATAGTAGCACGGTAGTGTCACTTTAGTTAGGGTTGAGTAAGCACTTTAATGTCAAATCTCAAATTTTGCACCTTAATAACTTTGCCACCATACAATGGATTTGCCTGAAATTTTGCATGTATAGTCTTGCACCATAGATCTCTGGATTTAACAAATTGCATTACAGTCGGATGTATGGGTGCAGAGATACAGAATGGCAAAAAACACACAAAAACTGACTTTATGTGCATTTATCTGCTCACGCCCACAGCCCACATGGTTTGTCTTTTCAGTCCAAAATGTTCAGGGAAGATGCAGTCTTGGCCACCGATGTGCCTTTCAAAGATTTGGTGACAAAATATTAAACCATTCAAAAGTTATTCACAAAACAAATTACCCATTATAGTCAATGGGGAAAATTTGCTGTGCATCACGAAAGTTTCGCAAATGCCATTTCTACTTTCACAAATGTCCCTGTTACTTTCATGATTCTGCCATCTTGCTTTCAATTAGTGACACAGAAAAATGCCTGGCGTTTAAAATTGGGACCCTATAGGTAAACATTGACTGTTGTGTTTGCCTAGTGGGGTGCTGAGGATGCTAGCCCTTTCTTTTTTGGTGGGTTAAGCTCCCCAGAAATGCCTTTTCCAACTCTGAGGAAAAAGTACTTTCACAAAATACTTTTGCAAATGCAAAAGTTTCATGCTTTTTTTTTGCGAAACTTTCGTGATTTGCGAAAATATTTTATGAACGTATTTGCAAAATAACTTAAAATCTTTGCCATCCTCCTGCAATATATGGCACAGTGGATGGGTGACTATTCACAACAAGGCTGTGTTTCCATCAAGATATGTTGATGACATCATAGAGACCTCGAGAGCGAAGCTCAAGAGGTCTCACTGATGTCATCAAAATCCCGAAAGGGAAACATAGCCTTAGTTGTGGATTGGCGAACAGCCACTGTTTTATATAGTATATGGTTAGGGCTTATTGTTTTTTGAAAACTGTTGGTTACCTCATGTATTTTAATTTGGTGTTCCTGCTCCCGCTCTACGTCACCACTGCCACTCGTTTCAGGTTCACTGTGTTTCCAATGGCTGGGGCTTCTCGTCACTCCCGCTCACTCTCTCTCTCACAGTGGCAGTTTTCATTTTTAGAAATTAAACTATGAAAAAAAAATTGTTCCATGACACAAAGCCGTCTGAGGTTATTTGTGTTTGGAGGAATAGGATCCAGTGCTCTGCCGCTCTGCACCAGCTTAATCGCGCCACCATTTTTTTAAATTTTTTTTTACGATGCTGCAATTTGAGTCAGACAATCAGGAGGCAGGACAAGGCTGAAAAGTTGTTGTACTATTGATGTGATGTCAGAACGATAGTACAACTTTTCTGATCTTTGAACTGTTCTACAACAAGATTTGAAAAGCCGCTGATTTCTATCTACAATAAGCCCTAACTATATACTATAAAATGGTTTGGTCTTTTGGGCTGAAATTTGCAGGGTGGCAAGCCGTGGTCACGCAGATGTGCCTTTTTGTGGTTTGATGCCAAAACACTCAAGGGGCCCAAAGTTACAGTATTCCAAAGTTGAGAAAGTTCCCATAGGATAACATTGCGGCACCTGCTACACCTTTCAGTGCCTGTATCTCGAAAATGAAGCGGGATATGGAGTTTTTGCTACTGGCAACTTAAGTGAACGAACCTGCTGAAACAAGTTTGGAAATCATAAATGACACCTGCAGTGGAATTTTTTTCCTACTTGCTACGGTTACAGAGATATTGGCAAAAACATGTTCTAAGGGTGCCTTTCCAGTGCTTTTCGGTGCCTGTATCTCAGAAACAGTGTGCGATACAGATTCACTTGATTATATTTAAAGAACTACTCACTGTCATGATTACAGCAACACTTTAATTTTTTTTCCCCCTGAGATATTGACAAATTAGTGTTACAAGGGTTCCTTGCCTTATAGGGCTGCTGTATGGCTCCATACTTATGTGTAAGTGAGAGTGCAGAGCCCGGAGGGCCTTCGCTCCCACAGACACATATCATTATGCACAAATGGGCAGCTTTGGGCCTGCACTCCCACCAACACAAAACATTTACTACTTATATTACACTTTTTCAAATAGAAAGGAAATTCTTTGCAAAAAACTTTGTTAAAACATCAGTTAGGGTTGTTTCCACACTGACAAAAGTGTTGAAATTCAGTGTTAGGGTTACCACCCCACCACCACCCCCACGCCCCATCCTCAAAACCCTGCATTCCCCCACCCCCTCCACACACACACACACACACACACACACATATGCAAGATTGTAAGACACTATATGAGTCACTCACATATGTAAGCACAAGAATTACTACACTGCACTCATTTCACATAACACTATGCAATGAAAAAACAAATACAGTATGATCGACTGTATACTGCCAGCACAGTATGATGACACATTACAGCTGGCATATCTTTTTCAAACAGTGAAACATAGTCTGCACAAATTTTCTAAATATTGATTTTTATGTCTCATACTTCAACAATTGGCTCGCTGCAGGTATTGCTGCTACCACCTAGGCATGTGGTGGCAGTACAGACGGAGCTGACAAATACATAGTACTGTTCAGATATTGCTCAGGTATGAAACTAGCACCATTGCATGTTGTTATACTGCTGCGTTACCTGGAAATATTCAGTAGCAGCATGTTATGGTTAGCTTTGGATGTTACAACTGTTGCTGTCACATGTTGCTTGTAAACTATACTACAAAACATTACTTTTATTATTACTACTCTTTGTTAATAGGACTGACGCACTGTATCAGAAAAAAAGGCAAACATCCAATGACTGTTGCTAGGGTTATGCAAACTCTTATTTCCAATATAGCTATCTATAGATAACTTACTGTTTGTTTCATCATTTAACAATTTAAATATAGGCATCTGCTTAAATCTTATTATTGATGTTTGTAACAGAAAACTGCTTACTGTGGCCCATCTCACATGGTTGCCCACCATGCGTGTGTACCCCCAAGGCACACTGATGGCAGCAGAACTCATACAGTTGGTGGACCATGATGATGGATGTGTCTTGTAGTATGTTTGGAGAGTTCTATGTTACTTCTGTTACCTGATGCTGGTTGTCTCTGATTGGTTGTGTTGCCTTGGCCTGTCCCCTGCTTGCATGTTTGTGTGTGTGGGAGAGTGGAGTGGGGGAATGTGGAGTTAGGGTTTTGAAGATGGGGCATAGGGGTGCGGTGGTGGGGTAGTAACCCTAAGGTTGAATTTCCACTTTTGTCGGTGCGAAAACAACCCTAACTGATGCATTAATGAAGTTTTTGTAAGTAATATATATATATATATATATATATATACACACACAACACATATATATACATAATATATATAGAGATCTATACATATACATATATATACACACACACATATACAGTGTGTGTATGTATATATATATATATATATATATATATATATATATATATATATATATAAAACTTGCAAAAAACTTTGTTAATGCTTCAGTTAGGGTCAAAGCAAAAGACGTTGGGAAATGAGGTGTTAGGGTTTCCCCTAACACCCCACTCTCCGAAATCAGGCAGGAGAGCAGGTGTAAGGTGTGCCTTGGGCTTCTCAAGCCTAACGCTCACCCCACTCCATCTGAAAACAAGGTTGGATTTGTAGACTTTATGAGAATTAATGAAGTTTTTTACAATTTATTTCCTTACTTTTTGAAATAGTATAATAGTATCCTTATTTTATGGAGGGAGTGGAGGGAGCACAGGGCACTTAAGACCCTGTGCTCCCATCCTTACATAGATGCATATATGTATGTAGCTGTGGAAGTGCAGGGCCCTCCATTTATAGGAAGACAGTGACCAAATTGTCAGACTAGCCATCTTATTACCCCCCACCTCATGTACCCAGTACAGAAAATGTTTGAATCCCAGCCAAAACATAATTCTGTGCAACTGCAATACCATTCTGTGCCATAAGTGTGAAAACAACATTTTGGTCAGGATTTGAAAAATGACAGCTGTGACATACATGAGGTGGGGTAATAAGAAGACTATGGTAAAAATCTGGGTAAAAATATTTAGCATTTCCCAAGTCACCAGCGGGCATAGTGAAATTGCAATGAATTGTCATAACTTTGGTATTTTTTCATATTTTGACCCCAAATTTTCAACAGTCTTCACGTGACCCCACCTCATAAACCCAGTAGGTGAAATTATGCAAATTCATGCCAAAATGCCATTCCGCTCCATAGGTGCGAAAACACATTTCAGACAGGGTGTGAAAAATGACAGCTGTGCTGTTCATGAGGTGGTGTTAAAAAATGGATATGTTGAAAATTTGGAGTCAAAATATTGAAAATTACCACAGTTATGCATGTGCGTAGAAAAATTTCAACTAACGCACATACCGGTAATTTTGGCATTTTTAGGAATTTTTCGCTAAATTCTCAACATGGCCTTTTTGAGACCCTATCTCATGAACACTGGCAGTGAAATTTCATTATTCAGGCCCGAAAGGCGATTTTGCGCAGTGACCACGAAATCATCTTCCAGACCGAGTAACAAAATGACAGTTGCAGTGTTCATGAGGTGGGGTCCCAAAGAGATAATGTTGAAAATTTGGTGAAAAAATTCAAAAAAATGGCAAGATTATGAACATACATTCAAATCACCATTGAAATACATTATACAGCACTTACCTTTATTCTTCAGTTCGTGGTTCAGCTTTGAAGAGTGCAAACCTGTCCCAGTCCAGAGAATTTGGGGGCATGGGATGGTGAGTGCTCATTGGGAGGGTTGGGATGGGGAAGGGGATGGCCGGTATGATGAGGGACCATTTCCTTTTTTTCAGGTCTAAAAAAAAAAAGACTACAGGGAACAGTTTTCCGTTTTACAGGGTTCAATTAATAACATATTTTGGGACATTCGGGGTGGAATCCCTAGTGTCCCACACTGCTGGGGGGAGGGGCTCTAAATGCTGACATGGAGATTGGGTACCCTAATGTAGGCAAATAAATAAAACAACAAGCTGTGGGAGGGGGCATCTGACACCAGATCCTTGTATTTATACACATACTGAAAGAATGACAGTGTAACCCCTGTAAAACCTGGAGATTTAGACCATCACTGGTGCAATTCCCAGAATCTCAAGTCTTTAAAACTGAATTTGAAACATAGAAACATAGAAACATAGAATTTGATGGCAGATAAGGACCGCTTGGCCCACCTAGTCTGCCCATTTTCCTACCTAACAGATAAGCTGCAGATCCTAGTGGCAGCTTACTTCCTCCTACCCCCCACTAGGACTGCCTTATGTCTTTCCTATGCATTCTTGAATTTCACCACTGTTCTTGACTCCACAACCTCCTCAGGGAGGCTGTTCCATGCATCCACAACCCTCTCTGTGAAAAAATACTTCCTCACATTACCTCTGAGCCGTCCCCCTTCTATCTTCAAATTGTGCCCCCTTGTTCTTGCACATCTCTTTTTCTAAAAGATGCCACCCTCTTGGACTTTGTTGATTCCCTTGAGGTACCTGAAAGTTTCTATCATGTCCCCTCTCTCCCTCCTTTCCTCAAGGGTATACATATTACGCTCCTTTAGTCTTTCTTCGTATGTCTTCTGGTGCAGACACTGCGCCATTTTAGTTGCCCTCCTCTGGACAGCCTCCACTCTGTCTATGTCTTTGCAGAGATGGGGTCTCCAGAATTGCACAAAGTACTCCAGATGGGGTCTCACCAACTGTCTGTACAGAGGGATAACAACTTCCTGTTTTCTACTATTGATGCCTCTCCCTATGCATCCCAGTATCCCCCCAGCCTTCCTTACTGCCTTCTCACATTGCTTGCTCACCTTTAGGTCATCTGATATAATTATCCCCAGGTCCCTTTCCATTTTTACTGTTGTCAGTATCTCACCCCCATTGTGTACTCTTCCCCTGGGTTTTTGTTTCCCAGGTGCATTACCTTGCACTTCTTTGCATTGAATCTGAGCTGCCATACACTTGACCATTCCTCCAACCTTGCCACGTCCTTTCTCATCCTTTCCACTCCATCTGGTGTATCAACTCTGTTGCAGATCTTTGTGTCATCTGCAAAGAGACATACTTTTCCTTCCAGTTCCTCTGCAATGTCACTTATAAAGACATTAAAAAGGACTGGTCCCAGTACTGAACCCTGTGGTACTCTGCTAGTAACCCTCCTTTCTTCACTGTGGACTCCATTTACTACTATCCTTTGCATCCTGTTGTCTAGCCAATTTTTTATCCAGGCTACCACCTTGGGACCCACTCCAAGGCTGGCTAACTTGTGTATTAATCTTTTGTGTGGGACTATATCAAATGCCTTGCTAAAATCTAGGTAAGCCATGTCCACAGCCCCTCCCTGGTCTACTACTTTGGTCACCCAGTCAAAGAAATCTATTAGATTTGTCTGACATGACCTTCCCATCATAAATCCATGCTGCCTTGGGTCCTGTGCCCCGTTGGCCTCTAGGTACTCAACAATTCTTTCCCTCAGAAGTGATTCCATCATTTTCCCTACCACTGAGGTCAAACTAACTGGTCTGTAGTTTTCTGCCTCTGTCCTGCTCCCACTTTTGTGAAGAGGAATCACATCTGCCCTCCTCCAGTCCTCAGGTACCACCCCATCCTCCAATGATTTGTTAAAGAGAGTAGTTAGCGGTGTCACTAGTTCTACTTTTAGTTCTTTTAGAATTCTTGGGTGAATCCCATCAGGCCCCATTGGTTTCTCCACCTTCAATTTTATTAGTTCTTTCAGAACCCTTTCTTCTGTAAATTGACTGGTATCGACCCCCCGACTTCAGAGTGTTTCTTTTGTTTGGTTTAGGTACCTCCCCCTCCTCTTCTGTTGTGAATACTGAGCAGAAATATTCGTTCAGTATCCCTGCTTTTTCACTGTCACCCTCTACCCACATTCCCTCCCCTTTATGAAGCCTCAGTATCCCTCCTTTGGTCTTTCTTCACTCCCTAATGTACCTATAAAGTCTTATCCCCCTTCTTAACAGAGTTGGCTATCCTTTCCTCAGTTTGGGCCTTTGCTATTCTGACTGCCTTCCCAGCCTCTTTCTGCTTTAACTGATAAAGTTCTCTGTCCTGCTCCTTCTGTGTTTCCTTATATTTCCTGAATGCTATCCTTTTCTCCTTAACCTTCCCTGCCACCTCTTTTGAGAACCATAGCAGTTTTTTCTTTCGTTGTGTTTTGTTGATTTGCTTTAAACAAAGGCTTGTTGCCTCTGTGATGGCTGTTTTGATTACTCCCCATTGTTCCTCCACCCCTCCTTCTTGCCTGTTTGCTAGTGCTTTTCTGAGGCACTCTCTCATTTTCCCAAAGTCAGCCCTCCTAAAATCCAATACTCTTGCTTTTGTATGGCTTGATTGTATGGCTGTGTTTATCATGAACCACACTGTTTGGTGGTCGCTTGTTCCCAGATGGCTACCCACTTCTAAATCTAAAATTCTTTCTCCATCCCCATTTGAGAGTACTAGGTCTAAGATTGCTTCCTCCCAAGTGGGTTCCAATACTAGGTGTCTGAGGCATGCCCCCTGTAGGGCATCAAGAATGACCCTGCTCTTAGATGTGCCTGCAGCAAAGGTGCTCCAGTTAACATCTGGCATATTCAGGTCCCCCATCAAGAATATCTCCCCTTTTTCTGCCATTCTAAGGAAGCCTTCTATCATTTCCTTGTCCATTCCCTCCCCCTGAGATGGGGGTCTGTATACAACCCCCATGCAGATTGTAGTGCCATTTCCTGTCTCCAGGGTGACCCAGAGTGTCTCATCTGCTCCCTGTTTACTCTTTAGTTCTGTTGCTTTGATCCCTTCCTTTACATAGAGAGCTACTCCTCCTCCTCCTCTTTTACCCTCCCTGTCCCTCCTGTAGATTGTGTATCCTGGTATGTTGACATCCCCTCATGGTTCTCTGTGTACCATGTTTCTGTGACGCCACAATATCCAGGCAACCCTTTCCATCAAGGCCACTTGTTCAGGGAGCTTGTTACACAGACTATGGGCATTGGTACTCATCACCTCCACTTTTGATGGCCTTACCCCTTTTAGCCCCATTCCTGTCCTTACTGCCTTTGCCTTTTTTAACATTTACCTCTGTCCTGCTCCCTAATGACTTCTCTACCTTGGTGCTTACCTCACTAATTACCGTGTTTTGTGGGGGGAGGCCTGGATTTCCCTGCTCCTTTTCAGTGCCTCCCCCCTTGGCTAGTTTAAATGCTTGCCAATGAAGCATTTAAACCTCTCACCTAGGATCCTGGTTCCCGCCCTGGACAGATGCAGACCATCGCACCAGTATAGGTCTGCATCCCTCCAAGTGGCTCCCCAGTCCCCAGTGAAGCCAAAACCCAGAGCTCCACACCAGTTTTTCAACCATTCATTGAATTCCCTGGTGAGGAGTACCCTAGCATCACCCTTGCCATAGACAGGCAGCACCTCTGAGAAGGGTACTGTATGTGCTACTTGTCTAAGGCCCCTCCCCAACTCTACAAACTCCTCTTGCACTGCTCTGATCCCATTCCTAGCCAGGTTATTTGTCCCTAGGTGGACAATGACATCCAGCTCCCTCCCTCCCTCATGCAGCTGCTCCCATGATCCTGAGGATTCGCTTCCTGTCCCTCCAAGCCGTGGTGCCAGGCAGGCACCTTACCTCCCTGTCCCCTTCCTCCCATTTCTACCCCTAATAATTGATTCCCCCACCAGGAGTTGTTTCCTTTCCCTGTGGGGTCTCATGCCAACCTCTTGTGGGTCTCCTTTGTGAAGGTTCCCAGCATCCTCCTTGGTCTCCACTGCAGGTGCCTCCATAGAGGAACCACTATCCACCAGAAGAGCGAATGAATTGTGGAGAGGTACAGCTGTAGAGATGCAACTCTGTTCCACCACCCTCTCCCTCCCTGAGCCCACCCTGTTCCAGCCTCTTCTCTTTCTTGGCAACCTCTGAGGTAGTAGCATTGGCCCTGGTGGCCCCTGGGTGGGGGAGGAGGTTTCACAAATCCTAGCCAGGTCAACCTGGAGACAGGCAACCTCCTCCCTCAGACCAGAGAGGTGCCTGCAAATAGGGCAGCATTGCAGCCTCCAGAATGTCTCCCGGAACACTGCTGCCCCACAGCCATTGCACTGCACCACTCCTATCATGTCTTACTTTGTGTCCCCTCTCCTGTTTCTCTGTATGCTTACTCTGTCTTCTCCTTACAACTCTCACCCTTCCTGTTCTGGGACAGCAACTTCCTATATTCTTCAGTAGCCTCCTTCTTCCTTGCTCAGTGTCAGACCACCAGCAGCTAGGGGGGAGAGTGAGCTACTTTTTTCCTTTAGGGTTGACAAAACCATTGTTTCTCTATGATCCTTCCCTCCCTACTGCCAAACAGGAAGTTCCTGTTGACAGTCAAATCCAGTGGCTATAAAAGTAGAACTGGTTTAAGGTGGGTGGGATGGAGGGCAATTAGTAAGAAAAAAGGCTAGCAACAGGAAGTTGTAATTTGAGGCACCTGCTTTTATAGTGTCTAAGCCACACCCCCAATTAAGCTCTCTCTCCTCCTGCTGATTTAGCAAAGTAAACTGATACAGTACCCTTCCCAGCACAGAACACACACTGACTTTCTTTCTTTTCTTTCTTTTTTAACCCTAAATAAGACCCCTTCTACTTCTAATAAAGTATCTGTTTGCTTAATGTCAACAGACACTGACTCCTGCTGAGATATAAGTGTTAAATTAATAAGAAAATGTAGCTTCTTTTAGTTAGCTGCTTTCTGCTCTACAAGCAATCACCATAAACCAGCTGCCTTGATGAAAAGCAAACCATACAACTGACATAGCTGCTGCATGCATAGATTTAATGTCCATTACCACTTTAAACCCCTACTTCATCCATTGAGGCTTTAAAGCTGAAATTGTATGCCATTTTTGAGTTGGAATGTGCAATTCTTGATGGGTCCCCTTGATCCTCCTACCTGAACACTAAAGTTAAAGGTATTGTCTGTAACCACCTTTAAAAAAACTGCTGTAATACTTGCAATGTTATTCAGCCATGAGCAGGGGGTTCAGTTACATTAAGACACTGCAGCAAAATAAACTCCAGGTTTCATGAAAATAAAGCAACAGCAAGGAGAATACACAGAAACTGCAGAGGTCCAAATGCAGATAGCTCATGGACCCACCGCCCACCCACAGGTTAGATCCAAGCCCCCAGCTGTCTGGTAATTACCGCCAAGAATCCTACGGGGTAAAACAACAATCCACTCACCCGTCAGGACTCCACAATTAACTCTAACTCCTACTCTATTTCCCATTGATATAATCTGTTACAACAGAACAAAAGCAGCACAAAGGGAAAAAAAATATGGTGTTGGGGGTGTAAACGAACAGAGTCTGGTACCAAACCGAATACATCACAAACAATAATACTGCAGATAATAGGGATCTAATGGATTCATTTCCTTCCCAACACACATGACATGGAAAGTCCTTAAAACTCAGGCCCAGATGGCAAACGCTTAGCCAAGCGAACAATGGAGATGGATAGATGGTCTCCACCGATGGCTCCTACTACGTACTTCCACTGGTGGGTCTCAGTCTGAGCTGCTTTCCCAGGGTTTATATAGCCCCCACACCCCAGCCCTGCTCAGTTACTGATGGCAATGGAAGAGGTAGAGAGGGATACTCCCTAAACTGATAGAGGTAGAAATGAAAGGTGCAGAGGCCATGTGATGTGCTGCTGGAGGTAGTTGCATTTCTCTAGTGTTCCTGTATCCTCGTATTTCAGTTCTTTAATTTAACTTTTAAACATCTTACCTCATCTGGAGAATTTGATTTATAAAAGACTATTACTGCTTCTCTTTGTGGCGAAGTGGCATCTTTGTCCCCCAGGATGGATACAGAGATGAAATCAGCACAGCCGTGGCACATCTCGCCAGCTACACCCTGGCAGGATAAAGCAGCAAAGCGCTCCAAGGCCCAACCTTCATCTGCCATCCATACTATTTACCCCTCACTGGCTCTTACAGAGGAGAAATTTGTCCAGGAGTTTGGTGCGCTTAAAGATATGATTAATGGTCTAAGGCCCTCCCTGGAATCTCTCAGTAACTGGGTCAAGGACAATGAGGCCCGTACCAGTTCTCTTGAGGACTGGTGTGGCAAAATAGACCCAGAGATCATTCTCCTGCATCAGAAAACATCCCGATTGGAAGCTCAGCTGGAAAACCTTGAAGGACACAGTAGGAGGAATAATGTGGTCATCCTTGGTCTTCCAGAACAAGAAGAGGTCACTCAACTGATTCTCTTTGCTCAGAAGCTGGTAGAGAAACTAACCAGTCCTTCCCCGAATGGCCCTGTGTACATTATCAAGAGGGCTCACAAGGCATTGAAAGCTGTGCCAGCAGAAGGAGCACCACCTGATCCATTTATTTTTAAATTTTGAACTTTCTGGACTGCCAGCATCTGCTGTCTAAGGTGGGGGACTTGCAGGAAGTGCTTTGGGCAGGTTTGAGAATCTGTGCAGCCGAGGAACTCCCATTGAGTGCTGGCCTAATCTAAGAGCTTTGTTATGCTCCAAATGTTAAGTCCAGCAGGATTGTATTGATGTAAACTTTATAACTGGGAGTGATTCAACCTATTATGCTCTGAATACAGTGCCAGGGCTACCCACCTGTCACAGATGTTACAGGTACATTTTGGTTTTAGTGTCTGGTTCCCCTTTATCTTATTTGCCCTGGAGACTTGATTTTTGCCAACTTATACATCAGGTATGTTGTTGCACTTCACATTGACAGAGGAGCTGCTCAATTTACCCATCCCTTTTTTGATGTTCTGAACGTTTTGTACTGGAGGACTCTGCATTTTGATGGGATTAATGTCTCAGGAGTTTCCAGCTACAGAGGTGGGTGGGTGAATGGCTTTACTGACTCCAATTTCTGGTTCAGCCCATGTCTTACCACAGTTCGAGGGGTCTGCGGCTTTAAGACTCCCATTAATATTTGCCTTATTGACCACAGACGGTTTTCAGACACATTGTTTTTCTAACCATGTGCCATTAGTTCTTTGCTTTTTGAATCAGTCTGATGTTTTGGGGCCCCGGTTTTCTATATTTGATTTCTCTACTCATGATGCCATGAGTACCCAGTATTTGGGACCTGGGACTTAAATAAACACAGGAAATCTGGCCATTTAACTCTCTGGACATGGCTTTCCCTTTGCACAGAAGCAAAGATCATGGCAGCCGGCCTTTTCAGCATTATGTAGGTGCTCAGCCTGTAGACGATTGTTATGCTGTTTCCTCAGTGATATTCCACCACTTCGGATTGTGACAGGGATTGTCTGAACCTTGTTTGTTAGGGATTGTCTGCTTCTTTCTTTGGAAGCCTGAACAGATATTTTTCCCAGATCATCACTATGTTTATTAACTCTGGTACCTGTCTCTAGACTGAGCTATTTGCATGCCGACAGTTATGTTGGTCTAAATGTAGTACTTAATAACTTTATTTAATTTTCTGGACTCATGATTAATATGAATAATCTTTTAAGACTGGCATTTCCTTTTTTCTTTAGGACAAACATCGGGCAATGTCTGACTTTATTTGTCGGAGAGTCTTTTATTATAAACAGTGTCCTGGATTATTTCAGGGGGCCAGATGTGGCGTCCCCCCATAGTACTTTACCATGCTGTATTTTCATTACTGATGACTGTATATTATAGGATTTACATTTACTTTTAGAAGGTTATCATGTGATGGAATCGACTTTATATTTGGATAGCTTAGCTGACGGTATGGCATTATAATGTTTGTACAGTAATTATGGTTCAATTTAGGTTAGTACTTATCAACTGGGATCAGCTATAGAGGAATCTTCTTTGGGGAATTACAAGTTTTACAGATTTCTGAGATTGTTATGGTGTCAGCAGTCGGTCAGTGAGACTAACCTTTTAGATAAGTTGCTCCTCTCAGTCTTAATTGTAACTTTAATCTTACTACTAATTTTACTTTCAATTTTACTTTTATTAATCTTGATCAAGGTTCTTTCTTTGATTTTGGTCAGTATTTTATGGCCCCACTATTATTGTTAATTATAGTTTGTTGTAGTGCCAAGTATAGTGCCTACTATTTAATTTATGAAGTGGATTATATCAGTCAGGGGCACATTACCTTGACAATAAGGTATCCCTTTGTTTCAGTGTAATTGGGCCAGTTTCATCCTTTTCTCTGTACTAAAGTTTTTGATACAAGGGAATGATCCCTTCCCGTTTGAATGAGATGCTATGGGTCATTGTGAACTTTTTATCTCTTTACTCTGTTGGTTTTTAGTTTGTTATTTGGTGTTACCTTGCAAGGCCCTGTTATTTTTTTGGGACTCTGTTCCCGGACGAGGTAGCATATGGGGGGGGGGGGATGTTTTGGGTGATAGCAATAAATCAGTGCAGGGGAAACTACATCATGGGCTGGGACTTGGTAGGAGTTAGATCATTAGGACCGGAGAAAAGGTTAGTTAACATGGTAGCTTTTGGTGTTGGGGTATGTGTTGGGGTTGTTCTGTTTATATGGGGTTTGGTACTGGGGATGGGGTGGGGGGTGACTCTCCCCTCTTATACACCCTATTATTTTTTGCATCACCCCTTCTGTTATAATTATTTGGCCAGGAATATATGTTGACAGTATAGTTATTTGCTGCTTGACCTTATTAAGAGGAGGAGGTCCTAGCTGGGTTTGTAACATTAGACAGGAGGGGAGGATCATGCAGCAGATTGATGCTTTTGTGATTTGGTAAAATGTGTTTTTTTAGTTAAGGCCCTGTATTCTCTTTCTTCTGGGACAATATTAACATGTCTTTAGGTATGAAATATGCATCTTGGAATGTAAAAGGTGCCTGCTCCAGGGTTAAAAGGTATCAAATCATAAAGCACCTGCAGCATTTACATTGCAATATTGCTTTCTTACAAGAAATCCATTTGCTTGCCTTGGAATGTCTTCTCTTCCTCAGGCAATCACTAGGGCAGGTTTTTGCCACTGGTCATAATACAAATAACAAAGGGGTAGCCATTTTGGTATCCAGGGAAGTTAGGGCTCAATGTTTACAGAGTCTCAAAGATCAACAGAGGTGATATATTTTTGTCAGAGGTATATTAGAACACTCTGAAGTGTTGTTAGTTAGTGTCTATGGGCCTAACATGGACACACCCTCCTTCATCACTGAGTTGGCTGCTCTTTTGGCTCCTTCCTTTCCCTTCTTATTATATTGGGGGGTATTGGAATGTCATGTTCACTAAGGATATGGGTAGGACCTATAGGACACAAGCTGGGCTGTCTCCTGCCCAGTGCTGTCTCCATGACATGATTGACACCATTGGGCTTTGTGATCCTTGTCATGTTCTATACCCATCTGCATGGGATTACACATATTATTCACCAGCTCATGGCTCTTATTCCTGTATAGATAATTTGTTGATCAGCTGGAATATCATGGTTGGGGTGCTGGACAAAAAGGTAGCCCTGTGGTTATTATCGGACCACTCTCTAGTGTGGTTGGAGCACAGGTTACTTTCTAATACACAAAGGGACACAATCTGGAAGTTAAATAATCAGCTCCTAAAAGATGAGAATGTTTTTGTTAAGATCAAAGAACTGATCAAAGTACGACTGAAAAGGTAGACATGGAATGGAGTGCACTTAAATGTTTCCTTAGAGATTAATTTATTTGGTTAGCAACTAAAAGAAGGTGAAGCAGGGAGACTGAGACACTTCTCCTTTTGAATTGTATTAGAAACTTAGAGAAAAGATTGTCTCTTGTGTCCTTGGAGGAGGAACGTGGAGAGTTAATAACTCTCTGGGACAAGTACATGGAGTGCATAAGAGAACAGGCTGAGTATGCCATTTTTAAGACTCACTCCACATATGTGGATCAGAGGAAGAAGGCGGGGCATCTCCTTGCCTTGCATCTTCCGAAGCAGGAGGCGTCTTGAGCTATTCTATCCATAACATTGGATGTGAATAACTCCTCCAAAACATCTCCTTTATAAATAACTCAGGAGGGGTCTAATATGATTGCCCGACTCATATTTCCCCAACAACTATCAGCTCATCACCAATTTTCTGAAATGCAGTTTCCCATCTAGATTATCTCACCGATACATGGAATCCTGACACAGCACCACATGTAGCACTGAACAAAATGAACACTTGATGAAAAAAGCTGTTTTATGGCAGCATAACAGCATAACACATGAAAATACAGAACAAAGCAGAACAATGAACACTCAGAGTAAAATGTACACTTGATGAAAAATTTTATTTTGATAGCAACATAACACATGAAATACATCAGTAGCAGCACATCAGTTTTATAGCTTGCCCAGGTGTGCCTATTTCAATGCATGGCGTGGTGCAAAACAATGAACAATTAAAACCAACATACCTGTGCCATGATGTGGGATGGATGTGGGGATGCAGGAATGCAGGGATGTAGAAAACTTTTACTGTCATTGGCATCAGGAAAGTGATTATGAGCTGTGGTGCTTTGCAAGTGGTTCTGCCCTCCAACTAGAACCATTGAAGCTCAACCGTGACAAGTGGCCAACTTTCTATCCTGGCAGCACCAGTAATACTGGTCTCCCCTTCTATGCTCTTTAACATGAAGGTACCCAGTAATGCAAAGCTTATCTTTACCACGTTGCAGAACAGCAGTGGCCATTTTAAAAGTCAAACAGATTCTCTGGATGAGAGTCTATTTTTAACAGGTATCAGCCCAATTGACATTAATTACCACTGGTCACATGGTAAATCGGCAAGCAAAAACAATACAAGGATGGGACAATCTGGTGGACTAGCAGAGTGGCACTATGCATGGAATGTGTGCCACAGAAACCCATCTTTTACATTAGCTGAAACGGCTGATCAACATCATGCAGCATAAGTAGGTTGTTTGCTATTTTGAGCCATGACATGTGTCAGTAAGTTCAGTAAGTAAGTACGTAGCAGTAAGTAGGTAAGTTAGTTTATTGTGTAGCATGTCTCACTGTCAGGCAGTTACATTTGGGGCACATTGGTAGTGATGTCAGACAGTTACATTGCAGGCACATTTCTGGTGGTATATTACGCTATTCAGTCAGTTGATGTTGGGCAATTAAGTCATATTACGCCTGTGCTGCATGAATTGCACTGGCAGCCAGTTCAGTGGCAGACCACCTTCAAGGTCAGCTTGCTGACCTACAAAGCCCTACATGGACTGGGACCGAGCTACCTGCAAGATCTCCTGCATCCTTACTGCCCCCTCCTGCCACCCCGTTTGACCAATGAGCGATTGCTGGAGATTCCCAGGGTACAACTAAAAACATCTGGCTCGAGGGTGTTTTCATTTGTGGCCCCCCATCCTGTGGAACTCTCTGCCTCATCAGGTACATGAGTGCCTGACAGTGGAGAGCTTCAAGACTGCCCTTAAGACCTATTTATTTCAGCTGGCATTTGGTGCTATCTTGTAACTGACTGTTTTATGGGATTACTGAATTATTGAATAGTATTTTAATAGTTTATGGTTTTAATTGTTGTTTTATTGTGCAGCACTCTGATACACTGTGAACAGCACTACATAAATAAAGTTTATTATTATTAAGTAACAGGCAAACGTTTGCCTGGAAAACATACAGATCCCCTCAGGAGTTTGAGTCTTACTACCAATCTCTCTACGATCTTCCATCCGACCAACCCTCAGATCCTGACCTACATGCTTATTTAGATACAATACCCCTTCCTGAGTTAACACCCATCCAGCAGTTATTTCTGGAGCAACCCCTTACCCAACAATAAATCCTGGATGCCATCAAGTCTCTACCTGTGGATAAGGCTCCTGGACGTGATGGCTTTTCTCCCAATTTTTATAAAGTTTTTCTAAAAAACTTGCCTCGCTGTTACACCACTTCTTTCTTTTTCTTTGTGAATTTGGTGCAACAGATGCATCTCTATTTGAGGCCATGATAGTTGTATTGCCCAAACCAGTAAACCTACAGACAGGGTTGCTAGTTACCAGTCTATATCCCTTATGAATTATGACATTAAAATATTGGCCAAAATATTTACTGACAGGATTAACCAAGTTTGGGAAGGGCTCATTAGTCATGAGCAAGTAGGTTTTATGCAGTCCCACTCTTCAGCTGACAATCTTCACAAATTGTCACAAATGTTCTCCACATACCGAGAGGCTGGAGCTCCTTTTGCTCTGATCTCTTTGGAAGAGGAGAAAGCTTTTGAAAGGGTGGATTGGGACTTCATGTTTACTACCCTTAAAAAATGTGGGTTCCCATCCAAATTTATTGACTGGGTTAAGGTCCTCTATTCTTGTCCGAGTGCAAAAAAAATTATTGTAATTTTTTTTTCCCTCGGTTTTCCCCTTATGTTCTGGGACCTGGCAGGGATGTCCCATGTTTCTTCTTTTATTTAATTTATATTTAGAGCCTTTGCTGCTCAGACTCAAGGGGTCCCCATTTGACAGGTGTGCATGTGGGGACATTCAACATGAAACTGTCTGTTTATGCAGATGACATATTATTGCATGTCATTAACCCTAAGACTTCTATACCTGTGGCTTTGTCAATTATCAAGGAGTTTGGGAGGTTCTCCAATTATAAACTTAATATTGATAAAACCGAAGTGATGCCTTTAACCCCTAATGTTCTCAAGTCAGATATACTGTATTAGAAATGGGACTTGCCTGGGCTCCTCATCTCAAGTATCTCAAAATCACTGCTATGAAGAGTGTTGCACTGTTAAAGAAATTAAACTTAGTTGAATTGCTAGCCACCATACAGTATGATTTAAAAAGATGGATATCCCTGCCATTGACCTTTTGGGGCAGAATTAACATTATTGAAATGAATGTGCTCCCCAGAATATTTCACCCTCTCCACACTTTAAATGTCATGCTTCCCTTGTCCTTGTTTAAACATACTCATAAGCTGATTTCTGATTTTATCTGGCAGGGCAAACCCCCAAGAAGAGGATACAATCATTTATCAGTGCCTAAGGCCCTGGGTGGACTCAGACTACCTAATTGTTTTCTTTATTACCTAGGCAGTCATGCCAGCAAATACTTTTGGTGGCCAACTCAGCTTTTAAAAGAAGGTACAACTTCCTAAATCCCCATCTGGTTGAAGTTAGAGAGAGCCTTGTTTAAAAAAGCTGGGTTCTCCCTTTCTTCCATGTTCCATATCTCTCCTAAGTCTTTACCGATGCATCTTCATGACTCTGTAATAGATACTACTCTGCATGTCTATGCCCAGCTATGTAAGCACTTACAGTACATTATAATCCCTTTAAAAATGTAGCTCAGCTGATTTGTCACAATCCTAACTTTAAAATAGGGGGGAGCAATGTTGACTGAAGCTTTTCTACCCCAGTTGATTGAGAAGAGGGTGTGTGACTTGCTTTGGAATAGTCACCTCAAGTCATCTCAAGACATACTGGCTTTACTTTAGTTAAATAATAGGTTTGCATTCAAGGTGTTTCAACTTTATCATGTTTTACTTCATTGGTTTGGTCCTATGCACTGGGAAAGTGATTATGGTGAGTTCTTGCAGTCAACCATGGATCTGGCAGCACAGCCACACTCAGTGTCCCATGTATCTGCTTTTGTCTTTACCAAACTCTTTCCTGATATTACAGGTCAGTCAGCATATTGGTCCTCAGCTTCCCCACAATGCACCTTTAACTGGAATAAAATTTGGTAAGCTCTTTATAGATATACTTCCAATGATAGGCTCCATCTTACCTAATTCCATATTTTACACAATATATACTTTACCTCCTTAAAACTGGTTAAGATGGGGAAACTAGGCTCCCCTCTTTGCACAAGATGTGGGTAGGTTGAGGGATCACTGCTTCATATTCTATAGAATTTCCCCAAGGTAATACCTTTATGGGAGTAGATTAAAACTAGGGCTGACCCACCTCTAGGCCTAGATGGGCTCTTTATGCCTGAAATTTGTATTATAAGGGATTACAGTGGGAGAGATGTGAGGGAAAGGAAATACCATATGGCTATGATTTCCTTATCGGTAAAGAAGGTTGATCTCCACCACTGGATGGATCAGACTTTGATTTCCTACCATGAAAGGTTGCAAGAGCTCTTGTCTAACCTGCATCTGGAAAAAATGACAGCTACTATTCACAGTAGAATTGCCTCATATAACAAGAAGTGGAGTAGTTTGCACACCCTATACTCCCTTTAACTTTCCATGGAGTGGTTGATATTTGTTTTTGTTTTTTTTATACTGTGCTTAGTTTTACTATGCTTTTATTGAGGGATCCTTTGTATATTTGCTCTTTGGATTATATCATATGGACATATTACATGAATGTTATACACTCCACTTGGGGTGGGTGGGGGAAGGGTGACTCTAGGTTGGATGTTTTATTGTTTGGGTTTGTCTGTTAGTTGTGTACTGTTATGAAATGCTATAAAGAATATTGAATTAAAAAAAGAAATGAAAGGTGCACCTCATCGGTAGTCTGCATGGTACCAAATTAGATTTGAGGAACAGTCAATAATGATTCCCTAAACCAGCAAGTTGCAATATGCCATTCCTCCCCACTGCCCATAGCTTCAAAAAGAGAGTCTCAGTGCATTGTTAAAATAATAAAAATAAAAAATAGGCCTTGGGATGCATAAATATGGAGAACTGGACAGCGGGGGGGTCATAAATC
Source organism: Neoceratodus forsteri (assembly GCA_016271365.2). Lineage (NCBI taxonomy): Eukaryota > Metazoa > Chordata > Ceratodontiformes > Ceratodontidae > Neoceratodus > Neoceratodus forsteri. The sequence continues at coordinate 1,878,807,791 of CM057456.1, forward strand.
TCAGAGTCTATGTACGTGCTGCTCAGAGGAAATTACTAACAGGAGGCAGATGGGGCAAGGAGGTTCAGTGGGACTGAGGAAGCAGATGGAGCGAGGAGGTTCAGTGGGTAAAGGTAGAGCTAGCTTTGCACCATCCTACTAACACCTAGCCCACTGCCAGAAGCTGTTCCATACCTGATGATCAAGTGGCTGCTGTGGAAAGCACCGCTGGCTGTTGGGGAGGGCGAGTAGATGTTCCCTCATCACTCACTGGAACTCCTGCCATCTGGAGCTTGGTGTCTGGCTGAAAGATAGAAAAGAAGAAGGTTAGTGTAACAGGAGCTATTTGTGGGAGGACAGTGTAACAGGAGCTGGGAGGATCAGGATGTAGAGGCAGCACAGGGAGGGGAGGGAGAGGGAGAGGGAGAGGAGGGGGGAGGGAAAAGAAAGGGAGTGGGATGTGTGCAGACCTATGATTGCTGGTGGAGAATTTTGCACTACACCATGAACTACCAAGCAATAGGGAAAAGCAGACAGAAAGATATGACTCCGCAATTCAAGATCTGCAGCACAGAGGAGCACTGAGGAGCAGTGCAATTAAAAGTTCTGAGCACAGTAGAATACATTAATAAGATAAATGAGCTGCAGAAAGAATATGTAAAATAATTTAGAATTGCTCAAAATCACTGGCTAGAATGGCTGATACTGCAAGACCCCTTAAAGTAACTACACAATTGAACAAGATTTAACAGTAAAATGTCTAACAGCCACCACTGTAACGAGATGTCAGTTATACTGTCGCAAGCCAGACTTCCAAAAAACAAGCATTTGTCAATGCCGAATGATGTTGCACTGGCATTGGCAGTGGCAGTGGTGGAGCTAGAAATGCATAGCACTGTGATTTTGTTAGTGTGTCCCAAAAGGTGATTTTGCACAGCCAGCATGCCATTGTGCGCCACAACTGCGGAAATGCGTTTTGGGCAGGCTGTGAAAAATTGCAGCTGGACTGTTGATAAGGAGGTGTGCACAAATGCCAGTGGTGAAAATGTAGCATGAAAGTATTGCAGATTGACGAAGTTACAAGGGTGCGTGGAAACTGTGCAATGCCTGCTTGCAACACAGTCATTTTAGGGACTTTTGGCACCAAATTTTCAACACATGCATTTTAGGACCTCTGCTCATAAATAGTGTCACCGTCATTTCCTCAAACTGTCCCGAAAACTGATTTCGCAGAGCGACCGTGCAATTCTGTGCCAGATGTGCAAAAACACATTTCAGCCAGCTGTACTGTTCATAAGGAGGTATGGAAAAATGCCAATGATGAACAGCTGGACTGAAACTATTACAAATTCACAAAGTCATGGGTGTGCGTGCAAACTGCACAATGCACGCTCATAAAACACTGATTTTATTGACTTTTGTCCCCAAATTTTCAACATAGGCATTTTAGGACATCTGCTAATGAACAGTGTCACTGTCATTTTCATAATGTGTCTCGAACATGGACTTTCCACAGCAACTGCGCTGTTCTGTGCCGGAACTGTGAAAACAGATTTTGGTCAGGATGGGAAAAATGACAGCTGTACTGTTCATTAGGAGGTGCAGAACAATGGCGCTGTTGAAAATCTGGAGTGAAAATATTATAAGTTTGAGAACTTACGAGCGTGCGTGCAAACTGTGCAATGCACGCTCATAACACAGTCATTTTATGGAGTATTGTCACCAAATTTTCAACACAGGCATTTTAGGACCTCTGCTCATGAACAGTGCCACTGTCATTTTTGTAATGTGTCCCGAACACTGATTTTGCACTGAAACTGCACTGTTCTGCGCTGGAAGTGCAAAAACACATTTCGGCCAGGATGTGAAAAATGACAGCTACACGGTTCACAAGAAAGTGTGGTAAAATGCCAACATTGAGAATCTGGTGTGAAAATATTGTGAATTTGCTAACTTACAAGCATGCATAGCAAATGCGCAACACACGCTCCTAAAACAGTCATTTTTCTTATTTTTCCCACCAAATTTGCAACATAGGCTTTTTGAGAGCCCTCCTTATGAACAGTGGCACTGTTATTTCATTACTCAGTCCCAAAAGGTGATTCTGCGCAGTGACTGCGAAATCACCTTTTGGGCCTGATTAATAAAATGACAGTGACAGAATTCATGAGTTGGGGTCGCAAAAACCCCATGTTGAAAATTTGGGGCCAAAATTCCACCTGGGGGCCAGAAACCCAGGCCAAGTGTACACCCTGGGGGAAATGCTACAAGTCTCGATGGCTGAGAGGGACCTGGGGGTGGTGGTGGATGTCAAGATGAACAACTCTGTGACTTGTAGGAGGGCAGCAGGCAAGGCCAACAGGATGCTGGGATGCATCACTGGGGGATCACCTCCAGAAGGAGGGAAGTGATACTCCCTCTGTATAACTGCTTGGTGAGGCCGCACCTTGAGTACTGCATGCAGTTTTGGAGGCCACACTTAAAGTGGGACATTAACCTCCTGGAGAGGGTCCAGAGGAGGGCAACCAAAATGATTTGGGGCTTGGGGGACAGGACCTATGAGGAGAGGCTCGAAGAGCTAAATATGTACACATTGGAAGAGAGAAGGGACTGGGGGGACATGATAGAGGTCTTTAGGTACATGAAGAGGGTAAATAGGGGAGGAACAGTAAGGGTGCTTCGAAGGAAGGAGGAAGGGGCCACTAGAGGGCATGGGTGGAAGCTGGAGGGGGGAAGATTCAGGGGAGAAAGGAGGAGGTGCTACTTCACTGAGAGGGTGGTGGAGCCATGGAATGCACTGCCTAGGGGGCTGGTGGAGGCAGAGACAGTGGAGGGGTTCAAGAGGGGGTGGGACAGGTACAGGGGAAGGGTTCTGGAAGCAAAATCCAATGCAGCAAGAATATCCGGAACTGGGAAGGGAGAAGCCAGAGAAGGCGAGAGGGACAGCAAGGTCAGCACCCAGGCTGAGGACTGACCAAACGAGCAGACACGAAAGACCGTTAGGCCTATTCTGCTGGCATTTTAGTATGTTAGTATGTTAGTATGTAAAATTCCCCAAAATGCCTGAGATATGCATCAAAGTTGAAAAAAACCTATTTATTACATTATGCAGCTTACCAGCATTTCCTCAGTTCGTGGTTGGCTTTGAAGAGTGCAGACGTGTTCCTGGTCCACCAAAGATCATCGTGCCAGACTCCGGAGGTAAGTTTGGGGTGGGGGAGTGTGGGGATGCAGGGTGCGCAGAGAGTGGGTATGGGTGGGGGGCAGGGAGACTACGAGGGACCGTTTTCATTTTCAGGTGAAAAACAAAAAAAACATTGGGACAGTTTTTTTTTTGTTTTAGGATTTGGCACTTGGAGTGGGCTCCCAGCATGCCACCTAACTGTTTGGGGTCTGTAGCTGACGGGGGATTGGGCACCCTCATTGGCACACAACGGGGTTGGAATTTATGGCGATGGGGATTGGGCACCCCAGTCGGCACACAAAGAAAGCGGGGGGGGGCACTGAGCTGAGGTGGATTGGGCACCCCTTGGCATTTAACAATGGAGGTGTTCTTTATGCCAATGGGGAGTGGGCTCCCCCGTCGGCACACAAGTAAAGAGGGGGTTAGAGCTGAGGGGGATTGGCCACCCCCTCAGCATATAACAAATGTGGGGGAGGTGATTTATGCCAACGGGGAGTGGGCTCCCCCGTTAGCAGTACAGAAGGGCAGGGTTAACTGACAGGGGGATTGGGCACCCCCGAAGTCGGCAGTTTGGCAGCCACTGTGCCGCCATGCTCATAATGTCAGCGAGCACGTCCAGGGATGGTCCGCTGCATCTGATGAGCTTTTCTCAGATTGCAGTGGACCTTTTCTTAGATGCGCTCGCCACATTATGTATGCATGGTGTGGCGCCAGCATGCAGGCTGATTGGGAAATGAGGGAAGCACCTACTGGTGCATGCCCTGCATTCGCCCAACAGCGACTGCATCTCCAAAGCTGCACTGCTGCAAGATGTTGGCTGTGCAAGTGTGCCAATATAAAAATACAGGGGGTCCCCAACAATGTATCTTTGTAGCTGGTAGGTAGTTTGCATAAGGCTACCAAGGATGTATTATCAGGGTGCAAATGGGAGAAAGAGGATTAACAAGAGCAACAAAGAGATACAGAACATGATCACTGCTTTAGCTGAAGCCTGCAGCATGAGTTCCAGCTGCAGCGTTAGCCTTCCAGAAAGTCCCACTGTTCTCATACAGAGAACGTGGGTTAAGGGCTCCTCTCGCTAAATGGGGAAATGTGGGATTTTGGGTGCCCAGAAGAAGTATTTCTGGCACTTACTGTGAAAAAAAACCTAGCTAAACGGGGTCCATTTAGCTAGGTCTTGGTGTTTGTTTTTAAAAAAGATGGCATATTTATGTCTTTTCCATGCTTACTAGTTCATGAAAAAAAATCAACAGGATAGCAGTTGGCATGGCACCAAAAATGTTTGATGCCCTGCCAATTCAGTGGCATAAAAGGAAAAAACAGTATTTGCACCATCAAATATTTACTTTTGCCACAGAACGTTGTCTCAAAACCACTACTGTGCCTGCGCAAGTTGAAAAACATTAACATTTAAAGCCTTATAACTCTGGCACCTCTTTAAATTTTTTCACTGGACCTATCAAAAGCACTGCCGCGGGACATCACACATGTCCCCTGCAAGTCTGAGGTAACAGTTTCTTTCCATGTAGGCTGTAGGCAAGGGCAAAAAAAAAATGTTAAGTATAGGAAAACATTTAGTTTTGTTTCTAAAAATCACATGTGTATTTCAGAAACTGCACAAGCTGTTGTCACAAAAATTTCCACACTTCAAGACTTTTCCTCCTTGACAACACATACAAACTTTCAGCTCATTTTGTCAAAGGGAGTCAAAGATATTAATGTGCAAAATTTGAGGTTTAACATTAAACAGGCTACTCAGCCCTAACTATAGGGGTGCTATCATACTACTATAATATATTTTATATATATATATATATATATATATATATAGTATATATATATATATATATATATATATATATATATATATATATATTATAAATGGATAAAAAGTGGTCCAAATCCAAACTTCTGACCGGTATATCAGAGCGACTGCATACCTGCACTTTTACCCCCCTCCAAAACAATTTTTACATTTTGACATTTTATGAGACACATAAACCACTCTGAGGTGTGCAATCGCACTCTGATATATGCACGCCTTGGGCATTTGACGCACTGGGCCGTACAATGTACACCAAGGCATGCGTATATCAGAGTGACCGCACACCTCAGAATGGTTTATCTATTACGTGTGTGTGTGTGTGTGTGTGTGTGTGTGTATATATATTATGGTAGCACGGTAGTACTACTATAGTTAGGGTTGAGGAGCCATTTACATGTTAAACCTAAACATTTGCACCTTAATAACTTTGCAACCATTCAACGGATTTGCCTGAAAGTTGGAATACATGATCAATAACCAGACATTTTGGGATCTACCAGCTTTTGTACTGTTCAGATATATGGTAGCAGAGTAATTAAGCGTGATCTGCATGTGCATTTGCACTTTTTTGGAATTATTTGCTCATCTCTACAGGTCGCACAGTTTGCACGACTGGTCCGAAAGCTTCAAGGAACATGTGGCCAGGATCCCAAATGTGCCTTTTGAAGAGTTCGTGAAAAAATATTAAACGGTTCAAAAGTTATTCAAAAAACAATTTCCCAATATAAGTCAATGGGAAAAGTTAACAAAAAGTTCAACAGTGTCGCAAATGCAGTTTTTACTGTTGCAAATCTGCCATTTTGTTTTCAGTTGGTCATCAGAAAAATGCTTGGCATTTAAATTTGGGACACTCTAGCAACCTAATTATTTTTGTATTCACCTAGTCGGACCCTGAGGATGCTAGGCATGTCTTTATGTTGGGGTAAAACACCCCAGAAATATGTTTTTCAAATTTATGGAAAAAGTACTTTTGCAAAGTACTTTTGCATTTGTGACACGGTCACATGAATTTTCGAAAGCTTTCACAAAGTTCGACAGTACTTTTCCAGGCTGTGGGAAAATGACAGCAATTCCTTGCCACCCTGCTGCAAAAGAACTGTTTAGTCTTTTGGGCTGAAATTTGAAGGGAATGCAGCCAACAGCTCACATATGTGCCTTTCAGTGTTTTGGTGAAAAAATATTACAGGGCAGCAAAGTTACGGCACTCCAAATTTGATGCCTTTTCCCATAGGATAACATTACAGTGTCTGCCGCATTACAGGAATCCTTTGCCGCACTGCTGCAAAATAACAGTTTGGTCTTTTGGGCTGAAATCTGGAGGGAAGAAAGCCAGCATCCCACAGATGTGCCTTTTAGTGGTTTGGTGAAAAAATATTACAGGGAGCCAATGTTATGGCACTGTGAACTTCTCTTTTTTTCCCGTAGGATAACATTACGGCATTCGCCGTGACTTTCAGGGCCCATATCTCGGAAATGGTGCGAGTTATGGACTTTTTGTCAGAAAAATGCTTAGCCCCCTAAGTACAAGTACAAAGTACAAAACTAGCCGGGAAAGTCATAAATCATAAGACTTTTAATTTTTTTTTCTACGTCTTACGGTTCCTGAGAGATAAGCAATTTAGTATTCCAACTGCTCATTTTCTGCTCAGAGACCCATTATTATGCATACATTCTTTGTACTCACTGTCTTTCTCTATGCAGCTTTTGGGAAAACCAGCCTGTGCACTTACATTACTGTTACGTTATCATGCTTCGCTATGTTCCGCATCTGCTTCACTCTACTGCTCCTGCCCACGCCTACCATGTGTGTTACCCTTTGCGTTTTCATTTGCGCTTGTGTTTGCATTATTTTAACCATTTGTGTCTACATTACTGTTTATCTTTGTGTTTCACTTTGCATCACCATGCACATTACTATTCACATTTGTGGGCACTGTGTTACTATGTGACAAGACATCTCATGGCGGGCCCCGTGCTCCCGCCGCTGTATTACATTCACTATTTTTCATCATCATTCTCAAAAAGAAGGGAAATTAGAGGTAAAAAACTCTATTTAATGCATTAGTTAGAGTTGTTCCACAGTGACAAAAGCAAGGAAATTCGGTGTTAGGGTTGAAAGCCCCCTTGGACCGCCTCGCCCACACCCCCAACCAGCATTGGGGTGCGCATTGGGGTTGTCAGTCCTAACTCTCACCCCATTCTCCTATACCTATGCTTCTTCACACATCTGATGGGGTGAGAGTTAGCAACCCCCAACGACACCCAATGCTGGTTTGGGCCAGGGGCGAGGTCTATGTTTCAACCCCTAACACCAAATTTCTTCACTCTTTGTCACTGTGGAACAACCCTAACTAATCCATTAAATGGAGTTTTTGCCTCTAATATACATTTATATATATATATTGCAAAAACTCAGTTAATGCATCAGTTAGGGCTGTTTCCACAGCAACAAAAGTTTGGAAATGCAGTGTTAGGGTTACCACCCCACCCCCATGTCCCATCCTCATACCCCTAACTCCGCATTCCCCCCACCCCACCCCCCCAAACATGCAAGCAGTACAAGACACGTCCATCATCATGGTCCAGCAACTGTATGAGTTCTGCTGCCATCAGAGTGCCTTGTGGATACACACATATGCTGGGCAACCATGGGAGATGGCCCACAGTAAGCATTTCTCTGTAAGAAACATCAATAACAAGACTGAAGCATATGCCTATATTTCAATCGTTAAGAAATTATGAAACACACAGTATGTTAACTATAGATACCTGTATTGGAAACAAGAGTTTGGATAACCATAGTAATATTTTGTGGTATACTTTATAAGCAACATGTGACAGCAACAGTTGTAACATCCAAAGCTAACCATTACATGCTGCTAATGAGCATTTCCAGTTAACGCATCAGTATCACAACATGTGATGGTGCTAGTTTCATATCTGAGCAGTATGTAAAAGTACTATGTGTGTGTCAGCTGTGTCTGTACTGCTACCACATGCCTATGTGGTGGCAGTGATACCTGCAGCGAGCCAATCATTGAATTATGACAAAGAAAAAGCAGTATTTAGAACGTTTGTGCAGACTAAGTTTCACTTTATGAAAAAGATATGCTAGCAATAATGTGTCATCATACTGTGCTGGCAGTATAGAGTCGATCATACTGTATTTGTTTTCCATTATATAGTGGTATGTGAAAGGAGTACAGTGTTGTGATTATTGTGCATACAGATGTGACTGAGTGGTATAGTGTTTCACAATATTGCATGTGTCTTGCATGTGTGTATGCGTGTGTGTGTGTGTGTGTAGTGGGGTTGGGGGAATGTGGGGTTAGGGTTTTGAGGATGGGGGCGTGGTGGTAGGGTGGTGGAGTGGTAACCCTAACACCGCATTTCCAAACTTTTGTCATTGTGGAAACAATCCTAACTGATGCATTAACAAAGTTTTCACAATGAATTCCTTTTTTTGAGAAAGTGTAATAATGATAAATGGTATGTGTTTGTGGAGCATAATTCCGGGCCCTGTGCTCCCATTTACACATAAGCACAGAGCCGTACAGCAGCCCTATGGGGCAAGGAAGCCATGTAACACTAATTTGCCAATATCGCGGGAACCATAGCAGGTACAAAGAAAATTCAAGTGCCATAATCATGAGAGTGAGTAGTTTTCACAACATAAATTGACTGACTCTGCATCTAGCATTGTTTATGAGTTAAGGGCACCAAAAAGCACTGGAAAGGCACCCTTGGAAGCCTTGGAACATGTTTTTGCAAATATCTCTGTAACTGTAGCAAGTAGGGACAAAATTCCACTGCAGGTGTCATCTACTGTATCCAAACTTGTTTCTGTAGCTTAGTTCACCTGTAAGTGAACTAAGCTGTCTGAAGCAAAAAGTCTGTATATCGTTTCGTTTTTGAGATACTGGTGCTGAAAGGTGTGATGGGCACCACAATGTTATCCTATGGGAAATTGCTCAACTTTGAAATGCTGTAACTTTGGGCCCCTTGAATGTTTTGGCACCAAACTGCCAAAAGGCACATTTGTGGGACAAGGGCTTGCTACCCTGCAAATGTCAGCCCAAAAGACCCAACCATTTGGTTGCAGGAGGGTGCCAAAGATTTGCAGTTATTTTGGCTTACTTTCGCAAAATACTTTCGCAAATCACAAAAGTTTTGCAAAAAAAAATCATGAAACTTCCACATTTGTGAAAGCATTCTACAAAGTATTTTTGGAAAAAAGTTTAAACATGCATTTCTGGGGGGTTTAACTCCCCCCCAAAAAATATGCTAACATCCTCAGGACCAGACTAGGTAAATACAACAATCAGTGTTTACCTAGAGGGTCCCAATTTTAAATGCCAGGCATTTTTCTGTGTCACTAACTGAAAACAAGCTGGCCAAATCATGAAAGTAAAAGGGCCATTTGCGACAGTAAAAATGGCCATTTGTGAAAGTTTCATGACTCTTGCTAATTTTTCCCATTGACTAAAATGGGAAATTAGTTTTTTGAATAACTTTTGAACAGTTTAATATTTTTTCACCAACTCTTCAAAAGGCACATAACTGACCAAGGCTGCATTTTCACTGAAGTTTTTGGACTGAACAGACAAACTGTGTGGGCTGTGGGCACGAGCAAAGAAACACACAAAAAGTCAATTTTTTTGCATTTTGGGGAGTTCTGTAGCTCTGAAAATGTAAATCCAGCCATAACAAAACTTGCCGCATCAAGAGATCTATGGTACCAGATCATGCTTACAAATTGTCAGACAAATCTGTTTTACGGTGGTAAAGTTATTAAGGTGCAAAATCTGAGGTTTTGCTTTAAAGTGGCTACACAACCCTAACTGTGGCACTATTTTTTATATATATATATATGTGTGTGTGTGTGTGTATATATGTATATATATATTCATGCCAAAAAAAAACTCTGTTTAATGCATCAGTTAGGGTTGTTCCACAGTGACAAAAGTGAGGAAATTCAATGTTAGGGTTGAAACTCCCACTTGCACCCCCACCCCACCCCCTCAACCGGCATTGGGGTGTGTGTTGGGGTCATCGGCCCTAACTCTCACCCCACCACATGTGTAAACAAGCTGAGGTGGTGAAGTATAGGAGGATAGGGTGAGAGTTAGGATCGATGACACCAACGCACAACCTGATGCCAGTTGGGGGGGCAGGGTGGGGGACTGCAAGGTGGGGTTTCAACCCTAACATCAAATTTCCTCTCTTTTGTCACTGTGGAACAATCCTAACTGATGCATTAAATGGAGTTTATTGCAATGAATTTCCCTTCTTTTTGAGAATGAGGACTATAAATAATGAATGGAATATAGTGGTGGGCTCCCACCATGTTATTTTTACTCACATAGTAATGGTAACCACAACAGAAATGCAAGGGCAAATGGTAATGCACATGGTGATGCAAACGTTAATGGTAACACAAATGGTAAGAGAAACACAAGTGCAAAGTGACGCCAAAGCAAACAGTAATGCAAACGGAGATATAAGTGCAATTGCATTTGGAAACACAACTGGTAATGCGCACAGTCACGATACCGCAATTGGAAACGCAAGTGGTAATGGCAACAGCAGCAATAACACCAAAAGAAACAGCAACAGAAATGCTAATGCAAGTGCATAAGCAAATGCAAACCGTAATGTGCACGGTCATGGTAAAGCAATTGGAAATGCAAATGGTAACAGTAACAGCAACAATAATGCCAAACGAAAGAGAAACGCAAACGTAAATGGAAGGGCAGCTGCAAACGCAAATGGAAAAGCACGGTGATGCAAATCGAAACACAAACAGAAACAGTAGTGGAAACGCAAATGGTAACAGTAAAGCAAGTGCAAACCAAAACGTAAAAGGTAACGCACACGGTGGTGTACATGGGAACGCTAACATAAACGGGTACGGAAATGCAAGTGGGAATGCTAAGTGTAACAGTAACGGAAGTGCGCACCCAGTTTTTGCCCAACAGCTGCATAGAGAAACACAGTGAGTACAAAGAATGTATGCATAATAATGGGCCTTGAAACAGAAAATCAGCACTTGGAATACTAAATTGCTTATATCTCAGGAACCGTATGACGTAGAAAAAATATTAAAATTTCAAATGATTTATCACTTTCCTGGCTAGTTTTGTGCTTAGTCCCCCCCAAAAGGGGGGGGGCTAAGCATTTTTCCAGTGAAAAGTCCATCTCTCAAACCGTTTCCAAGATATGGGCCCCGAAAGGCAAGGCAGATGCCACAATGTTAGTCTATGGGGAAAAGTGTAAACTTCAGAGCACCATAACCTTGCATCCATGCTATATTTTGTAACCAATCCAGTGAAAGAAACTTCTGTAGGATGTTGGCTTTCTTCCCTCCAAATTTCAGCCCAAAAGACCAAACCACTGTTTTGCAGCAGGGTGGCAAAGTATTCCTGTTATTTTCCCCACAGTGTTGAATAGTAGTATCGCAAAACACAACACTTTCACAAAACAAATCACGAAAGTGTTGCAGGTTTGATACTACTTTGCGACACTACTTTTTCCAGAAATTTCAAAAACATATTTCTGGGGTGTATGAAGACATGCCTAGCATCCTCAGGGCTCGACTAGGTAAACACAAAAAGAATTGTGTCCCTAGAGGGCCCCAATTTTAAATGCCAAGCATTTCTGTGATCAGTAACTGAAAAAAAATGGCTGACTCACAACACTACAGGGGTCATTTGGAACACTAAAAACTGCATTTGCGACAATGTAGAACTTTTTGTTAACTTTTCCCATTGACTATAATGGAAAACTTTTTTGTTTTGAATAACTTTTGCACCGTTCAATATTTTTTCATGCAATCATCAAAAGGCACATCAGAGACCCTGGCCACATGTTCCCTGATGTTTTTAGACCAGTTGCAAAAACTGTGCAACCTGTAGACGCGAGCAAAGAATGCACAAAAAAGCATAAATTCGCTATGGAATGTTGCTTAATAACTCTGCAACCATATATCTGACCAATACAAACTTGGCAGATCACAAGATCTATGCTAATGCTCTATGCCTGCCAAATGTCAGGCAAATCCATTGAATGGTGGCAAAGTTATTAAGGTACAGAATTTCACACTTTAACCTTAAATGGGGTACTCAACCCTAACTATAGTGGCACTACAATGCCGCTATAATATATATATATATATATATATATATATATTATAGTTGCTCGGTCGCGCCACTGTATTTTGGGTTATGAAGGCACTTCTATGTTAAAGTCAAAATTTTGCATGTTAATAACTTTGGACCTGTTCAATGGATTTTCCTGAAATTTGCTATGCGTGGTGGAGCATGGGAGATCTCTTGATTTGCCAAATTTCATTTTGGTCGGACTGACTGTCTTTGCGCACCAAAACACTGAAAAATGCAAAATTATCCATTTTTGGAGGCAGTTCTTGGGATATTGCCCATGTCCCTGTGCAGCCATCATGTGGTGTGCTGGTCTGCAAGATGGCTCATCTGAAAGAGCTTTGATGGCTGAACATGCCGCTTTTTGTTTGGTGAAATAATATTAAGGCAGTCAAAAGTTATGGCACTTTAAGCTCCCATTATAAGTCAATGGGAATATTTATATGGTTGTTTTGCGAACAAAGAATGGGGTTTGGGCTATCTCATCCCACCTGGCGGTCAAAGAATGTGCAGCCTCAGGGTCAAAGAATCTTTGTCCCCAAGACTTCTTTGATCATGAGGTCCGCCCTCTTGTTTTTTAAATTCCGTCCGAAAAAAATCAAATATCTCGGCTCAGGGGTCACTCCTGAATTAAAACCTGCATGGGTTTTACTCAAGAGGCTTCAATCTATTGACCCATGCCTTTAGTTTCACTTAAAATGGTCAAAAAAATAGAGTTCTAACATTTTAAATTCTTTGATCGTAACTCGGTAAATATCTTTATTCACGAGCTTGCAAATTCTTTATTTGCCAGATTCTTTGATTGTGATCTTGCACCGCAAGGTAAAAATAACACTTTCTCAGCTCAGGGGTGGCCTAGAAACACAAATGAATGTGGGCTTTGCTCACGGGGTTTCATTCTATGGAGGCATGGCAGTGGTTTCATGTAATTCTGCCTAAAACTCGAGTTTCACAAGTTTTTTATTCTTTGATCATGAGCCTGCAAATTCTTTGATCACGAGCCTTCAAATTCTTTGATCCCGAGATTCTTTGATCGCAATCTTACATTGTGAGAGAGGGACTAGATGGCCGTTTGAAAAATTCAAATTTCTCAGCTCAGGGGTGGCCTAAGAAACCAAATAGGGTGGGTTTTGCTCATGGGGCTTCGTTCTATCGAGGCATGGTTGTGGTTTCACGTAATTCTGCCTAAAACTCAAGTTTCTCCATTTTTTATTCTCTGATTGTGAGCCTACAAATTCTCTGATCATGAGATTCTTTGGTCGTGATCTTGTATCGCGAGGGAGGGACAAAATGGCCAGATTTTGTAATGGAATAGATAGGCCAATTTTCACAATCTTTAAGTTTAAATATCTCAGAAACGGTTTGGTCTTTTTACTTGAAATTTGGAGGGTGTTGATGGCATGTCCTGTACATGTGAACTGTGGTATTTACGCATCAAAGAAAATATTTTTTGTGGAGATATTGTGTGATGTAATTTACATTTTTCAGAGAGTGTTTTGCATTGTCATGGTGCCTTGAAATTGATAGGGTACCTAGCCTTAGTGTCATGTATGTACTTTTCAGTCATTGTGTCTGTAAAATGTCAACAGGTGCAGAATTCTGCAACTCCAAAGAATGAAAATCTCAAACTTTAACATGTTATATCTCAGATATGGTTTGGTCTTTTATATTGATATTTGGAGGGTGTTGATGGTACAGACATGTTTACAAGTTGATGGAAGCACAGGGCCCAAAGGGCTCATGCTCCCACCAACTTCCACAAGTTCTTACTTTTGTATTCTTTCTCAAAAAGTAAGGAAATTCTATGTAAAAAACTGCATTAATGCATCATTTAGGGTTAAAACACAAAAAGTCAGGAAATGAAAAATCTTTAGGGTTGCCCTTCCCACCATGGACCCACCAATTATCTCAAGATTGACAGATGACGGGGTTTGTCATTGGGGTTGTGAGGCCTAACTTCCTGACTTTTTGTGTTTTAACTCTAAATGATGCATAACACATTTTTTTGCATAGAATATATACATATATATATATATATATATGATACAAAGAACCTCTGTGTGCAAGCACTGAGGCAATGGTTACCCTAAAGGGCATTTGGCTGGGAAGCCAAGTTTCAAAGAAATACAAAATCACACATGCCCCCACAATGCAAAGCATCATAGGCTGCATATGCAAATCAACACAAAATATTATGCTGGTTCAACTTTAAGCAGAAATGCATGGTGGCAAAAGGCCTCTCACACAGTTTGCAAAGGGTGCCAACAGAAGACATAGATATGTGTTTCATCCTACCAGGACTTATCAGTATGCCTTATCTGTTTGACACTCCAGTGGAATGAACCAGCTACCCTAAGATGGTCTATCAGGGCTATGTTGTGGTGAACCCAATTAAAACAAAAACAATGTCAAAGACAAAGAATCTCTGTGTGCAAGCACTGAGGCAATGGTATATATATATATATATATATATACACACACTGTGTATATATAAATATATATATATATATATATATATATATATAGGGGATACATGCTGGGTTGCTGTTAGACATGATTTATCTGAACGAGACTAATTGACCTCAGGTGACCTCACGAGTGGCACAGCATAGTGTAGCCACGAGTGATTGTCCCTGAGGTCAATCAGACCAAGTTCAGATAAATCAGGTATACAATAGAAACACCCAGCTCATATTCGATTTATGCAATAGTACTGGCCTTAGAGTGGTGTATCATTTTTTAGTATAACAGATGATTTCTACAATATTTTGTCTTTTTTGATGGATTTTTTGTTGTTTGCCATTATTGTGCTGCACTTTAACCCTTTTTTTATGAATGGGGGTCATGTTTGTAGATCTTGATTGGACATTTGTTAGGTAGCTGCTTATTGATTGGCTATTTTGTAGCTTGGGTTCCGATTGGTTGTTGCAGCACATGTTAGCACTGATAGGCTGGGACCAGTAAGTGGGTGGGACTTTCAGTTATGGCGCAGGTTTTTTTCCAGTTGGTTGGGAGTCGGCAAAGAGGGAGCTTCAGCACATGCATCTTGGCCTGCATGGGGGACATCGTGGAGGAGCCGGCTGTTGGATTGCAGTTGTGAGCAGCATTGATCGGCGCAGATGTTCATGGTGGCAGCATGGAAGGAGACTTTGGGTGGAGCCTTTCTCAGACCGGAGCAGCATCCTGGGTCATCGGCTGAAAGTTGGAGTTCTCATCTGGATTGCGGCGTCTTCGAGTGGATTTATTAATTTTTGATTTTTAGGGGGCTGTTATTTTTTTAAAAACTTGGATTTCGACACTGAAGAGTCGCAGCGTGGTGGGAATACCTTTTTTGCTAGTTTTGCACCATTTCTGTGGGAAGAGTTGCCTTTCTTTTTATGCAGACTATTTCTACATGGAGTATGACTTTCAAGAGTCGCAACATTTTTTGTATACTAAGTTTGGAGTACTTTTTCTGCATGTGTGGAGAGACAGGGAACCACTAAGAAAGTAAGTTTACAAATGTTATTGCTATCGAGAAAACATTACATATGCTTATTTATTAAGTTACTGCCATTTCATTTAGTCAGAGTCTGAGTCTGAAGAAATTACTCGGGGACGTCTTCTTTTCTTGGTTTCATACTGGTTACCTGTAAAGGAAAATAAATTGTTTAATGATTGCACTCATGAAATAGGGTTATTTTTCATTGATGGGGCACTGTTTTGGGGACTTGGGTGTGGGTGTCAAGATACTGAGTCAGGTTTTACATTATATGTGTCATTTTTTGCATTTTCTTATTAACTACACACCTTTATTTTTTTCACCAATAGTTTAATTCTTTTTCTGGGGGGGGGGATATCACTGATCTTTTTTTTACACTGTTGTTTGACTATGAACAGGCTTTATATTTTATACAGTATGGACAGTTAAAATTATGCATTGACACTGGTATGCTTACCTTGAATAATGTTGAAGGTGATTTTTGAGGCATTGAAGTTGGGCTTGTGGAAACAGACTCCCATTACATCATTCCAGCTTTGGGGTTGCGTACTGTAAGTTACTGAACTACTCATATGCTGAGAGTTAGATGGCATCTAGGATTGCTGAAATCTGGTGCTGCTTTTGTTCATTTAACTTGGCATAGTTGTTGAGAGACTGCAGCTGTCTGTGACCTGAAACTTGGATTATTTCGGTGGGGACTAATCCACTGTCTGTTAACTTCTGTACTAGGTGTTTTTGCACTGAATGGTTTGTGAGACGCTTGTCACACTGGATTCCTGCTTTTTCAACCATGATCTCCACTATTGAGCCTATATTGTTGATGCCCAAGGGCTGGTTCTTATACCATTTTGTAGGGTAGTTCAGTTTGGCATTTGTATTGATGGAGAGGAAAAAAGGATCATCCAGCTTCAGTGTGTTTTGTGGGCACTGGCTTTTGTATAGCTTGTAGTTGGCCACTGGACATCTGCATTGGTTATCTCTTTTGTATGCTCTGGGCTTTAGTTTGTGAGTGTTTTGGGGGTTAGCACCAGATCTTGTTTTTGTTTGCCTTTCTTTGTTGTACTCAATGTAGCTTTTTCGGTTCTCAGCTACTTTCAGTTCTATTTCTCCCCATTTCAGGTTTCTGGCCTCTGTGTTGCCTCTTGTTCTGAAATACTGGGTGACAGTTAGTCAAATTGTATGCAGCAGTGCTTTTGGGTTTGCAGGGCCTAGCTGGTTGACAGCATACAGTTTCTCTGTCATGGAATCTCTCTGTTTCCTTTTCCCTCTCCTTTCAAGTTTTTCTGCCTACTTTGCAGTACTTGTCTGGTTTTCTGGAAATGTAGGGAGGTTGATAGTGACTCAGGGTACATTTTTAACTTAAGATGTCTCTCCAGGCTCTGCATTATTGATCTTAGTGTAAAAGGCTCGTAGGAACTGCTGTCTTTTTTTTTGCAGTGCATGAAATAGTGGCAAAGGAGCCTGTCTAACTCAGCAGGTGCTAGCTCATGTAGTGGACCTCTTATGTTGAATTCTTTTGATATGTGGCTTCTAAACATTTGAACATCCATTTTTGTTTTCTTTGCAGTATTCTGATTTCTTGCCTTGAGGATGTGTTCATCGATAGCTGTCATATCTATTGTGATCATTGAGTTTTCCGATACTGCCAGTTCTTGATTGGTTGCCACCACAGCTTCATTCACACATTCTCCAAGGTCCGTTAGTGGCTCTGTATCATTCTCTATCTGGGTGAGAACGTCTTCCAGCTCCATCGTGAAATTGTTGTCTGCTCATGACATTTCTTGAGATTTTTTTGACTGGGACTGTTACTTCTGTTTACTGTTATTATCTGTGAGGTTCACTCACTTTAGATATTGCAATGGATTGTGTCAGATGTTATGACAGTTTGCTGAATCTTTTGAAGACTCGTTGCATATAGTCAGTTGATGTTTGGCATGAGTGGCTGCTTGCCTGAATACTATTACATCATTTGGAACTTTAAAACTAGTCCGGCAAGCTAATGATTGGTGACGTGTTTACTATGGACATAACCTGTCGTGACATGTCTACTATGTGGATAAATACTATTTATACAACAGCTGTGAAGTTATTTGTATTTATTTATTTATTTGTTTTTTGTTTTATTTGGTTTTTGTTTACCGGGTAATAAACTAGACAACAATGTTGCCTATATTCAGGCATGACCCAGGAGAGTACAGACAGGGGAGACCAGAGTCAACATTAAAGAGTATTTCATGATGCAGCATGAGGTGAGAACAAACATTTGAAAAGTATACAGCCAGGTACAGTCATTATCAGTGATGACAAAGAGAAACAGATAACATTACATTAATTATTTTCACCTGATGATACATCAAAGACTAAATTGAAACGACAAAAAGAAAACAAAACTTAAATGAAGTAGCATTATAACAATAGGATTTCTGCTGTGTGTGGGAAACTTTCAGATTTTGGAGACCAGAAGGAAATCAGTAAGTGCCATAGGGAGGAGAAAATGCTAGGAGAGAGGCTCAAGTTACAGCACAAGAGCAGCAGTCGGATTCTAATAGGTGTGCCAGAAGACCCAGTTTAAAGGCCGTGTGGGATTTGGAGAGTTTGATATGGGAGGGAATGGAGTTCCAGGAGCAGGGGCCAGATATAGTGAAGGATTGTTTTCCTTTTTTTGTGAGATATCTGGGAATTTCAGGTTGGGTTTGAGCAGATGCCCTGAGGAGGTATGCTTGGGAGGGCTAAGTTAATAGTTCAGCAAGGTATTTAGGAGACTCTGTTCTGATCATATTATCAATCGTACAGCCCACAGAATAGTGTCTGAGCGAGTCTGGGGAGGGCCAATTTAGTTTCGAGTAGAGCAGGCAATGATGGGTAAGTCTGTGAACGGAGAGAACAAATCTGCATATACTGTTATAGCAGGTACTCCATTTCTGGAGCACTCCTTTGATAGCTTTAAGGTAAACCTGAGAGTAATATGTCAGAGCAGGGATGAGAAATCCTTGTGCAATAGCAAGCTGGGCAGCATCATTGAGGAAGGACCTAATTTTAAAGGCAAGACCAAGTTTTGAGTAAACTGTCTTATATGTAGCTGCAATGTGGAGGTTAAAGTCAAGAGATGGGTTGAGAGTGACTCCTAGATACCTGAAGAAGGTAACGAATTTAAGAGGGGAGTCATCTAGAGAATGTATCAGTAAGTCTGGAGTAAGAGATCTGATTCTTGACAGGGCCAAAAAGCATAGTTATGGTTTTCTTAGCATTGATTAGGAGCAGGGTGGGACAAATAGGGTAGCCAGGTGGCCAATCGCTACTTAAATATTTGGTTTGGCTACCTGATTTTGAAAGTTATTGGTCAACTTGGCTACTTGCCTACAAAGTGATTTTTGAGCCCTTAAAAAGAATGGCCACTACAAATATTGGTTTTGGCAATCAGATTTTGAAAGCTGGTGGCCAAACTGACCACCAGCTCACAAACTTATTCATCCCACCTTGATTAGGAGCCTGTTCTGTAGTAACCACTCCTGCAAGCAGTTGAAGTCTGCTTGAAGATGTGCTCATACTGATAAAGGATCTTTACCACTGGAGAGAAGCACCATGTCATCAGCATAAAGGATCAATGAGGAGGAGCAGGGAAGGGAGGGCAAGTTGTTAATGAAAAGGGAGCAAAGTAGTGGGCCAAGAATAGATCCTTGGGGGACTCCAACAGAGGTAGGGGAAAGATTTGAGACAGCGGATTCAATTTGGACAAATTGCAAGCTCCCTGAGAGGTAGCTATCGAACCAGGAGATGGTTGACAGGTCAAAGCCAAGGTGGGACAGTTTGGAAAGTAGCATAGAGTGATTCACAAGGTCAAATGCCTTTGTGAGATCGATAACTATGGCCCCAGTGAGCAGGCTCTTATCCATCACTGTAAGGACTGCATTTGTCAGCTGAAGTAGTGCAGTTGTGGTGCTGTGTCCTGTTCAGAATCTGTGCTGGTTAGGGGATATAAGGTTGTGAAGGTGCAGGTAATTTGTGACCTGAGTAGCGATGGCCTTCTCGAGAAGTTTATTTAGGGTAGAGAGAATGGCAATCAGTCTATAGTTTGACATATTTTTGGTATCCCTTTTTTTGTAAACAGGGACAACGCGAGCAGTTTTCCACAATGTTGGTACCATTTGGGTTATTATGGAACGATTAAAGATTCTTGCAATAGGAACAGCAAGGGCAGGGGCTGCCGGCTTCAAGAAGCTTGGCAGTAGCCCATCCAGGCCAGCAGATCCATAAGGGGATACTGATTCGAGGAGATGCAGCACTTCAGTGGAGGAGACTAATGTGAGATGAAAAGGGGTTTCATGCGAAAGTTGCACCTCAGGAGGAGGTGAAAGAGGTTGGTTGAATTTCTCAGTGTATTCGGAGAGATCCGAGAATTGTGCATTAAGAGCATTAGCAATAGTAGGTAACTTATTTATCTAATTACTTTTTAACCTACCCCATTGCATAAATATATATATGTAATAGATAACCCACTCTTAGGTGTGCAGTCATGCTCTGATATATGCATACCTTGGTGTGCATTGTACGCACGAGGCCACAGGCCGAGTGGGTCAACCACCCAAGGCATGCGTATATCAGAGCATGACCACACATTCTAGAGTGGGTTATCTATCTTATAAAATGGCAAAATTGTTTTTAAGGGGGGTAAAAGTGCAGGTGTGCAGTCACGCTCTGATTTAAGCAGTCATGTGATGTGTTTTATACAATCAGAACACTGGATATGTATTTGTATTTGGATGCCCATTTTATAAATACTACTGTGGCACTATAGTTAGGGTTAAGTATCCCATTTAAGCTTAAATCTCGAATTTTGCACCTTAATAACTTTGCCACCATATGATGGATTTGCATGGTCTGGTGCCATAGATCTCTGGTCCTGTCAAGTTTTGTTATGGTCGGATGTATGGTTGCAGAGCCCCAAAAAATGCATAAATTACAGGTTTTTGCATGTTTCTTTGCCCACACCTACAGCCTGCACAGCTTGTGTGATCGGTTCAAAAACTTCAGGGAACATGCAGCCATGGTCCCCTATGTGCCTTTCAAAAATTTCGTAAAAAAATATTAAACGGTTAAAAAGTTATTCAAAAAACACTGAAACCCATTATAATTAATGGGAAAAGATAAACTATATGAAAGTGTCGCAAATGCAGTTTTTAGTGTCGCAAATGACCCTTTCAGCCATTTTGTTTTCAGTTGGTGGTCAGAAAAATGCTTGGCATTTAAATTTTGGAATGTCTAGGGACACAATTCTTGTTGTGTTCTCCTAGTTGAGCCCTGAAGATGCTAGCCATGTCTTTTTTTGGGGGGAGGAGGTAAAAACATCCCAGAAATATGCTTTTTAAATTTTTGTGAAAAGTAATGTCACAAAGTACTTACGCAAATGCTACACTTTTGTGATTTTTTTTGCAAAAGTGTTATGATTTACGAAAGTAATTTGTGACACTATGGCCAAAACAATAGGAAATCTTTGCCACCCTGCTGCAAAATAACAGTTTGGTCTTTAGGGCTGAAATTTGCAGGGAAGAAAGCCAACATCACACAGATGTGCCTTTCGGTGGTTTGGTGCCAAAATATAACAGGGCTGCAAAGTTACTGCACTCCAAAGTTGATGATTTTCCCCAAAGGGTAACATTATGGTGTTCGCCATGCCTTTCGGGTCCCGTATCTCGAAAATGGTTCGGGATACAGACTTTTTGTCACAAAAATTCTTAGTCCCCTCCTGGGGAGCTAAGTGCAAAACTAGCCTGGAAAGTCGTAAATAATATGAGATTTAAATTTTTTTTCTACATTGTATGGCTCCTGAGATATAAGCAATTTAGTATTCCAAGTGCTCATTTCCCTGTCCAAGGATCACTATGATGTTCACATTCTTTGTATTGACTGTGCTTCTGAATGCACCTCTTTTGAACACAAAGGGCCAGATATTCAAAGCTTTGCGCTGGGCAAAAAACATTTGCACGGGTTTAGCCCGGGATTAGTGTGGATCTGCTATATTCAAAAGGCTGAATAGTGCAGGCAAACTGCATTAGCGCAAGGCAAACATTATTTATATGCAAGGGGTAAAGTGAACATGAATACATGTGCAATGAGATATTCAGCAACTAGTGCTGCACTAAGTTGTTTAGCGCGACTTAGCGCGACCCATAGCGTGGCACAAATTACCACCCAGGAAAAACTGGTCTTAACCCTGGACAAACAGCTTTGTGTGCTTTGCGCAGTGCTATCTCATCATTAGTGTGGCTTGCATGGCCGTAACATATCAGTATGACACTTAGAAACTGCCAGACATGGAGGACACATGCTGCTCACTGATGGCACCACCATGATGCCATCAGCTGCTACCCGTCCGAGCCAAGTACAGACAGTGATGGGTGATCTGACCCACAGGGGACAGCATGGTAATGTGGTCATATAACACACACCTGCAGACCATACGTCTGTGGTGTGTAATAGATGCCAGCACACACATGCAGCACTGTGGGCATGGTGGCCAGTGAGTGGAGGGATTATGGGTGGCCAGACCTCGCCACAACCCACTTGTGGCCACAAAGCTGGGACACATCGCTTAGTGCACATGGGCCAGTAGTGGGATTATGCCACCACCTGTGTGCCTGTCAGATCCCACATGCCCCCCGAGCCACCTACCACACAACTGTACAGATGTCACAGCACACACTGCCAGCCAAGTACATGACACTGTGTGCATCCCATGTCACAGGTGCAGCATCTGTGGATCACACAACAGCGTGATAGTACTGTCCACTGTCAGTAATTATCCGCAAGCTGTACCTGGCACTGTGTACAGTGCAGTGGTCATCACTGCCCTACACACCATAGGCAGTGTCGTGTCCCTCACACTACCAGCCCTCTTTCTACTGTAGTGTCTGCTGTGAACTGTAGCATGACTTACAGTGTGAAGGTTGCATGCAGCACTACCACCACCTTTGCCTATGCTGTGTTGTCCCCTGGGGTACGATATGCTTTGCTATGCTGTACTGTTTAAATGAAGCCTGCAGCTATCATAATGCACTGCCTGACTGACCTACAGGTGGAGCTGCGGTCGGACCTGGCCAGCCCCTGTACCTCCAGATTGACCTACAGGTGGAGCTGTGGGACCCTGCAGTAACGCTGTGCAAACTGCATGCAAATCAGGGCATGATAAGATGCTAATGTGGCTGTTTGCCCACAGACTATCTAAGTAGGCTCATTTGCATGTCACTTTTGAATATGGCAAAGTTTAGCACGGGGCTAATGTGTTTGCACCGGGCAAACTGCTTAGCTCCGTGCTAAAGCCATGCTAACGTGTTAGCTCAGAGCTAACGGTTAGGGGAATATTATACAGTTTTGATCACTGTTTTTTCATGTGTGCTGCTGCCTGCAGCTGTACTGGGTCCCTGCATTTGCCAGAACACACATTGGCCACATAGTTCCTCTCTACCTACCCTCATGTCTCTGTGCACTGTGTTGTTGTTGTGGTTAGCACTTCCTGGTTGCTGTATTCAGTGCTGTCTTATTCCAGGACTACGTTTGCCCTGCACTCCCGGCCCAGTTTGCACGGCCTCATTCCCATACTATATTCACACGCTGTTTGCCCTGGGCTATTCCTTTTGAATATAGCTTGTTTTGTGCTCCAGGCTAAGTTTGCCTGCTGGGCAGTGCTAATTTAGCCCAGGGGCAAACCTTTGAATATCTGGCCCAAAGTGTGTGCGTTAGCGTTACCGTTACCATTAGTGTTTGTGTTCATGTTTGCGCTTGCGTTTCCATTATTGTTTGCATTTGCATTTATGTTTGCACTTGCGTTTCTGTTACCATTTGCATTAGCGTTTCCGTTTGCACAACTGTTAGCATAACTGTTTGCATTTGCATTACCGTTTGCGTTTCCATTTACTTTGGGTTCACCGTTACCGTTACCATCTTCTTTTCCATTAACGTTACCATTCGCACTTCCAGTACCATTTGCGTTTGCCTTACTGTTAGCGTTACCATTACCATTTGCATTTCTGTTTGCACTTGCATTTACATTACCATTTACATTTGCATTTACGTTAAAGTTTGCATCACTGTTAGCATTACCGTTATTGTTTGCATTTACGTTACCATTTGCATTTGCGTTTCCAGTTGTATTTACATTACCATTGCCATTTGCATTTCCGTTAGCATTCGCGCTTGTGTTACCATTTGTGTTTCCATTTCTGTAAACATTACCGTTACCATTTGTGTTTGCATTTGCACTTTGTGGTTGCATTACCGTTTGTGTTTGCATCACTGTTACCATTGACGTTAGCATTTGCATTTACATTACTGTTGATTTTTGCATTTGCACTTGCATTTGTGTTACCATTTGCGTTTTCGTTTGCGTTACCTTAACCACCACATTCCATTCACTATTTATATTGCACATTCTCAAAAAGAAGGGAAATTCATGGCAAAAAAATCCATTTAATGCATCAGTTAGGGTTGTTCCACATTAACAAAAGAGAGGAAATTTGGTGTTAGGGTTGAAAACCCTAACTGTGCATTCCCCCCCCACTCCCAGCACCACCCCACACACACACACATATACTTACAAGTAGGGGAAGGACCAAGGCAATACAACCAATCACACATGACCAGCAGCAGGTGACAGAAATAACATCTAATATCTAAACCAAAAAAACACATACCCATGCTCCCATCGGGCTGTAGCATCAGGTTGTCACTGCTAACTCAGATCCCGGATGTTCCATGCACCGCAAAACACATATCACTATGGGCAACTGGGAATCTTGGGCCACACACTGCCACCAACACATAACACAGACTACACATATGGTATTTTGGGGTGTACAAGATCCAAAACAGGATTTTGCACATTCCCTGAAATACTTTCGAAAATCACTTTCACAAATGCGACAGTGTCGTGCCATGCATTTGTGACACTTTTGTGTTTGCGATAGTCATTTTTGACACTATTTTGCATGCTTTCACAAATGCAACACTGTTTCTGTTGCTGAAATGTTCCGTTTATGACACTTTCGTGTTTGAGACAGTATTTCGCGAAACTATGCTCCTGATAACTGCACATTTT
This sequence comes from Neoceratodus forsteri, assembly GCA_016271365.2. Lineage (NCBI taxonomy): Eukaryota > Metazoa > Chordata > Ceratodontiformes > Ceratodontidae > Neoceratodus > Neoceratodus forsteri. The sequence continues at coordinate 1,878,832,508 of CM057456.1, forward strand.
TGCCATCATCCTGCAAGCAAATGCTTTGGTCCTTTGGGCTGAAATTTGCAGGGTGACAACCCCTGCTCCCACAGATGTGCCATTTCCTGCTTTGGTGCTAAAATACTTAAGGATGACAAAGTTACACTGTTCTGAAATTGAGCAATTTCCCATATACTAACATTGTGGCCCCCAGATGCTTTTTCCCACCCATATGTCAAAAACATAGCGAGATACACAGTTTTCATTACTGCCACCTTGTTTCACCTTGCATGTATGTGTATATGTGTGTGTGTGGTGGTGATGCGGGTGGAGGGGGGAATTCGCAGTTAGGGTTTTCAACCCTAACTCTGAATTTCCTCCCTTTTGATGCTGTGGAACAACCCTAACTGATGCATTAAACTTTTTTTTGCCATGAATATATATGTATATAACTATATTATAGTGGCATGGTAGTGCCACTATAGTTAGGGTTGAGTAGCCACTTTAAGGTTAAATCTCAAATTTTGCACCTTTATAACTTTGCCACCATACTACGGATGTACCTGAAATTTTGCATGCATGGTCTGTTTCTTTTTGCATCACCATTGTCGTTACCATTACCGTTTGCATTTGCACTTCTGTTTGCATTACAATTACCGTTTGTGTTTTTGTTACTGTTTGCGTTACCATTTGCATTTGCGTTTGCATTACCGTAACTGTTAGCTTTTGCGTTTGTGTCCATGTTTGCATTGGCATTTCCATTACTGCTTGCATTTGCATCACCGTTAGAGTTAGCGTTAGTGTTACCATTTGCATTTGCGTTATCGTAACCATTACCATTTGCGTTTCAGTTCATGTTTGCATTACCATTCCCATTACCATTACCATTTACATTTGCATCACTGTGACCATTGCCATTACCGTTTGTGTCTCTGCTACCATTACCCTTTGTATTTCTCTTTGCATTTTCATCACGGTTACCATTACTGTTAGCGTTACTGTTTGCGTATGCTCTTGCATCACTGTTACCATTATGTAACGATGTGTTATTTGCGTTACCATTACCATTAGCGTTACAGTATGGTGTTTCCACTTCCATTACTGTTAGTGTTATCGTTAGCATTACTGTTACCATTGGGGTCAACATTACCATCACCTTTAGTGATAGCATCACTGTTACTGTTAGCGTTATTGTTACTGTAACAGTTATTATGCTGAAATGGGCAGCATGGTGGGAGAGCGAGGCCCACCACATACCATTCACTATTTATATTGCACATTCTCAAAAAGAAGGGAAATTCATGGCAAAAAACTCAGTTAATGTATCAGTTAAGGTTGTTCCACAGTGCAAAAGCAGGGAAATTTGGTGTTAGGGTTCAAAACCATAACTGCACATTCCCCCCACCCCACCACCACCACACACACATACATGCAAATAGGGGAAGGACCAAGGCAACACAACCAATCACACACAACCAGCAGCAGGTAACAGAAATAACATACAACTATCTAAACCATGAAAACACCTCACCCCCAAGCTACCATCTTCCACACACCAACAGATGTCGGGGTGTGGCATGGGGTCGTCACTGCTAACTCTGATCCCGGACGCTCCACCAAAGACATATCACTACAGACAACTGGGCATCTTGGGCCCCACACTGCCACCAACACATAACACAAACTACACATATACTATTTTGGGGTTAACAAGCCCCAAAACAGGATTTTGGACAGTCCTTTAAAATACTTTCACAAATCACTTTCACAAATGAAAAAGTTTCGTGCTATGCATTTGTGACATTTTTGTTTTTGCGACAGTATTTTATGAAAGTATTTTACATGCTTTTGCAAACGCAAAAGTGTTATGTCTCCCGTTTGAGACACTTTTGTGTTTGCAAAAGTATTTTGCGAAAGCATGCTTCTGATACCTGCACATCTTTGCCATCCTCCTGCAAACAAACAGTTGGGTCCTTTTGGCTGAAATTTGCAGGGTGGTAAGCCCTGGTCCCACAGATGTGCCTTTTGCTGCTTTGCTGCAAAAATAGTTAAGGATGACAAAGTTACACTGTTCTAAAATTGAACAATTTCCCATAGACTAACATTGCACCCCCCCATGATGTCTTTTGCCACCCATATGTAGAAAATGACGCTAGTTACACAGTTTTTTGCTACTGACAGCTTGGTCCACCTTTAGCTGAACTAACCTCATGGAACAAGTTATGAAATACTGTATGATACCTGAAGTTGGATTTTTTCCCTACTTGCTATGGTAACACATGTATACACCTCCTGCTGGTTGTGTGTGATTGGTTGTGTTGCTTTGGTCCTTCCCTACTTGCATGTATGTGTGGTGGGGTGTGGGTGGGGGGGTAGGGTAGGGATGGGGAGAATGTGCAGCTAGGGTTTTGAATTCTAACACCGAATTTCCATGCTATTGTCACTGTGGAACAACCCTAACTGATGCAGTAATGGAGTTTTTTGCTTATATATATATATATATATATATATATATATATATATATATATATATAAAATAGTGGCATGGTAGTGCCACTATAGTTATGGTTGAGTATCCCATTTAAGATTAAATCTCAAATTTTGCACCTTAATAACTTTGTAACTGTTTGACGGATTTGCCTGAAATTTGGAATGCATGGTCTGGTACCATATATCTCTGGATTTGGCAAGTTGTGTTACAGTCAGATGTACAGTTGCAGAGCTACAGCACACTAAAAAATGCATAAATTATGGATGTTTGTGCATTTTCTTTGCTCACGCCTACAGCCTGCATGGTTTGTGCGGTCAGTCCGAAAACATCAAAGAACATGCTGTCGGTCTCCCCGTTGTGCCTTTCAAAGATTTCATGAAAAAATATTTAATGGTTCAAAAGTTATTCAAAAACAATTGAATCCTATTATAGACTATGGGAAAAGTTAGCAATTCTGACAGTGTCGCAAATGCTATTTTTAGTGTTGCAAATTAACCTTTTACTTTCGTGAGTCAGCCATTTTTTTTCAGTTACAGCTCAGAAAAATGTTTGGCATTTAAATTTGGGACCCTCTAGGGGCACAATTCTTGTTGTGTTCACCTAGTCAAGTCCTGAGGATGCTGGCCATGTCTGTTTTGGGGGGTTAAATCCCCCAGAAATATGTTTCTAAAATGTTTGTAAAAAGTAATGTTGCAAAGTACTTTCACAAATGTGACACTTTCGTGATTTATTTTTTGCAAAAGTGTCATGATTTGTGAAAGTAATTTGCGAAAGTATGGCTAAAATAACAGGAAATCTTTGTCACACTGCTGCAAAACAGTTTGGTCTTTTGGGCTGAAATTTGGAGGGAAGAAAGTCAATATCCCACAGATGTGCCTTTTCATGGTTTGGTGTCAAAATATTACTGGGCTGCAAAGTTATGGCACTCCAAAGTTGATAATTTTCCCCATAGGATAACATTATGGCGTCTGCCACGCATTTTGGGTCCCTTAGCTCAAACATGGTTGAGACATGGACTTTTCATTGCAAAAATGCTAATCCCCCAAGGGGCTAAGTGCAAAACTAGACTGGAAAGTCATAAATAATATGAGATCAACATTTTTTTCTACGTCGTTTGGTTCCTGAGGTATAAGAAATTTAGTATTCCAAGTGCTCATTTTCTGGTCCAAGGGCCATTATTATGCCCATATTCTTTGTATTCACTGTGCTTCTGAATGCACCTTTTTGGGACACAAAGTGTGTGCATTTGCGTTAATGTTACCGTTGGCATTTGCGTTTACATTTACGTTAGTGTTTTCATTACCATTTGTGTTAGCATTTCCGTTTGCATCACAGTGTGCGTTAACATTTGCATTTGTGTTTGCACTTGCATTTGTCTTACCATTTGCATTACTGTTAACTTTTGCATCACCATTGGCATTACCATTACCATTTGCATTTGCATTTCTGTGTCCGTTACCGTTTGCGTTACCGTTTTCATTAGCATTTCCATTTGTGTCACCATATGCATTACCATTTGCATTTCCATTTGTGTTTACGTTTTGCATTTTCGTTTGCATTACTGTTTCCTTTTGCGTCACTGTTGGCATTACCATTACCGTTTGCTTTTGCATTTGTGTTTTTGTTACCATTTGCATTACCATTTGCATTTCCATTAACATTAGTGTTTACATTAGCGCTTGTGTTTCTGTTTCCTTGTGCATCACTGTTGGCATTACCGATACCATTTGCATTTTCGTTAATGCTTGCATTACAATTTGTGTTTGCATTTACATTTGTACTTGCGTTAATGTTACCATTTGCGTTACCATTTCTGTTTGCGTTTGCACTTGTGTTTGCATTACTGTTTCCTTTTGCTTCATCGTTGGCATTACCATTTGCATTTCCATTTGCATTTGCATTTCTGTCACCATTTGTGTTACAGTTTGCGTCTGCGCTTACATTTCCATTACCATTTTCATTTACATTTCTGTCACTGTTACCATTAGCGTTTGCGTTACCACTTGCATTTCTGTTTATGTTACCATAACAGCTAGCATTTGCATTTGACTTCACGTTTGTGTTCCCATTATATTATCATTAGCGTTTGCGTTTCAGTCACCATTACCATTACTGTTACTGTAAACTTTACTGTTAGCATTACCGTTTGTGTTTGCATTTATGTTTGGTTCACTGGTACTGTTGCCATTTATGTTTCTGTTACTGTTACCATTTGCGCTTCCGTTACCATTTGCATTTGCATTTACGTTACCATTACCATTATTGTTTGTGTCTGCATTTATGAGTGCATTTGCATTACCATTTCTGTTTGCGTTTACGTTTGCATTTATCTCACCATTAGCATTACCATTTGCATTTACATTACCGTTTGTGTTTACAGTTGCGCTTGCGTTTACGTTACCATTTGCATTTATGTTACTATTTGCACTCGCGTTACCATTTGTGTTTGCATTTGTGTTACTGTTTCTGTTAACATTATCTTTACTGTTTGCGTTTGCTTGTGTTTACATTACTGTTTGCGTTTCTGTTACCATTACCATTTGTGTTTGCACTTGTGTTTATGTTACCATTGCTGTTTGCATTTACATTACTGTTTGTGCTTGTGTTTATGTTACCATTGCTGTTTACATTTACATTACTGTTTGTGCTTGCATTACCATTTGCGTTTGTGTTACTGTTACCATTACTACTTGTATTTGTGTTTGCACTTACGTTTGCATTACTGTTTACATTTGCATTTACGCTATCATTTGTGTTAGCTTTTTTGCTTGTGTCACTGTTACTGTTAGCATTACCATTTGTGTTTGTGCTTGCATTTGCATTACCATTTGCATATACATTTGCGTCACTGTTAGCATTACTGTTACGGCGTCAGTTTCTGTTTCTGTCAACGTTAGAGTTACAGTTAGCGTTAGCATTTGCCTTTATAGTTTCGTTTGTGTTCCTGTTTCCATTTGCGTTACTGTTCCCGTCTGCATCACCGTTACCATTACCATTTGCATTTCCACTTCCATTTGTGTTATCGTTTCCATTTACATCTGTCATCGTTTTCATTACAGTCTGCATTTGTGCTTGCATTTCCATTACTGTTTGCGTTTCCATTTACGTTTATGTCACCATTACCATTTGCGTTTGAGTCACCGTTACTGTTAGTGTAAGCATTACTGTCATAGTTATTGTGCAGAAATGGGCAGCATGGTTCAGGCCCCATGCTCCCACCAACACATAGCATCGACTATTTATAGTGCACTTTCTCAAAAAGAAAGGAAATTCATGGTAAAAAAAACTCTGTTAATGTGTCAGTTAGGGTTGTTCCACAGTGACTAAAGTTGGGAAATTTGGTGTTAGAGTTACGACCCTTTGCACCCCACACCCAACCCACCCCCACCAACAGGCATTGGGGTGTGCGTTGGGGTCATCGGGCCTAACTCTCACCCCATTCTCCTATACTGCACCAACTCAGCTTCTTTACACATGGAGTGGGGTGAGAGTTAGGCCTGATGACCCCAGCACACATCCTGATGCTTGTTGGTGGGGATGGGGTAGGTGTGGGGTGCAAGGGGTGGTAACCCTAACATCAAACATATATATACATATATATATATATATTTATTTTTTTATGGCAAAAAAACTGTGTTTAATGCATTAGTTAGGGTTAAAGTGGCAAAAGTGAGGAAATGAAACATTAGGGTTGAGCCCCTAACCCCCCCACATAATCCACATACCCGTCCTCTACAGACTGACAGACACCAGGGTGTGCCATGTGGTCATCAGGCCCAACTCTCACCCCATTCCATGGGTAAGCAGGTTGACATGCTAAAGTAAAGGAGAATGGGGTGATAGTTAGGCCTCATGACCCCATGGCACACCCTGACATCTGTCAGTCTGTGAAGGATGGGTGTGTGGGTTATGTAGGGGGGTTAGGAACACAATCCTAACATTTCATTTCCTATTTTTGTTACTTTAACCCTAACTGATGCATTAAATGCAGTTTTATCCATGACTATATATATATATGTGTGTGTGTGTGTGTGTGTATATATATATATATATATTTTATATATATATATATATATATATATATATATATGTGTGTGTATATACACACATATATATTATAGGGGCACAAGAGTGCCCCATATTAGGGTTCAGCAGTCACTTTTATTTTAAACCCAAAACTTTGTACTTTAATAACTTTGCAATCTTTTTACCAATTTGCACAAAATTTTGTATGCTCCATCAGGTTCCAAAGATGATGTGGCATGTTTTGTTCTGGTTGGATGTGCAGTTGCAGAGATGCAGAATGTCAAAAAATTTGAAAATTACCACTTTTATGCAAATCCTTTGTCACATCATTTCTCAGAAATGGCTTGGGGGGGTTGGTCTGAAACTTTTTGGGCATATCAGTTTTGGGTCGCAGATGTGCATTTTGAAGGTTTGGTGAAAAAATATTAATCCATTCAAAAGTTATTAAAATTTAAAGTTTCCTGTTATTTCCTATGGGAAAAGTTAAGATGTGCCATATGAAAGTACTTTTTACTGCTGAGAAAGCGGTATTTGCTTTTGCAAATGTGGAATGCATTGTTGAGATTCTGCCATCTTGTTTTCAGATAGCAATGCAGAAAAACTTAAAATACTTCCCCTTGGTAAACACCAACATTTGTGTTTACCTAATTGGGGTCCGAGGAATCGGATTATGTGGTTAGTTTGGCCTAAAAGAGGCCAGAAATATGTTAATTTTATTGAGCCATTTTTGCTTTCACAAATTGCGGCAGTATGTGCTGCAATTTGGGAAAGTGTTTTTGTAAAACTGCCACAAATTGTGGCAATGTTGCATGACACTGGAGGTTATGCCACAAATTGCAGCACTGTTTCACAAAACAATCGGGGGTACTGCCGCAATTTGTAGCACTATTTTTCCATATACGTCTGTTTCTTTTTCACTTCATTGCAAACAAACAGTTTGCACTTATGGGCTGAAATTTTTAAGGTATAAAGGGCTTGCCTCTCAGATGTGTCTTTTACTGTTTGGTGAGAAAATGTTCATGTCCTGCATAGTTATAACAATTTGATGCTTCATAATTTACCATAGGATAACTTTGTAATGATCAGGATCCCTTTTGTCATGTATATCTCAAAAATACTTTGAAATACAGACTCTCCGCAACTCAGAGCTTAGTACACCTTTAGGTGTACTAAGCTGTTATCCTTGTTTTCAGGCCTTGTTTATAGCTGCAGGGGAAATTTTTATGAATAGGGCTATGGTGACTGTGATACTGTGCTATGCATTCACAACATGACATCTGTACTGCTTTGTCTACATATAAATGAGGGCCACTTACAATATGCATGCTTGGGAGCACGGGGCCCAAAAGGCCCTGTATTCCTACATGGACATACAATATTATAGACTGATGGCAGCACAAGGCCCTAAGGGACCATTGCTCCCACAGGGAAATAAGGATTCTTTACAATCTTAAACTTATGGATAGATGGGAGCATAGAGCCCAGAGGGCCCTACACTCCCACATGTAAATGAGGGATGGATACCATTGTGGATTGATGGCCCCGCAGGCATTGTGCTCCCATAGGGAAATGAGGGTTAATTACAATCTGTCTACATGTATGGATATATGGGATTGCAAGGCCCAGAGGCTATGGTTGTACTTTCTCATAAAGTAAGGAAATTCTATGCAAAAACGTAATGCTCCATTAGGGTTCATTATGAATATACTTTCTCAAAAAGTAGGGAAATTCTATGCAAAAAATTTTGTTAATGTAACATTAGGGTTCATTATGAATATACTTTCTCAAAAAGTAGGGAAATTCTATGCAAAACAACTTTGGTAATGCACCATTAGGGTTCCAGCATCAAAAGTTGGGAAATGAGATCTTAGGGTTCCCAACCCTAAGACCCCACCCCTCACCCTTGACTTCCAACCCTAAGACCCCACCCCCACTCTTCATGCAGGAACAGGTGTGAGGGGTGTGCCTTGAGGTTGAGAACCCTAATGCTCACCCCATACTGTTATTTTGTATCCATCTTAGCATATGTACTCTTGAAATGGGGTGAGCATTAGTGTTGGAAACCCCAAGGTACACCCCTCACACCTATTCCTGCATGCAGGGTGGGGTCTTAGGGTTGGAAGTAAAGGGTGGGGTCTTAGGATTGGGAACCCTAAGATCTCATTTCCCAACTTTTGATACTGGAACCCTAATGGTACATTAACAAAGTTTTTGGGATAGATAGATATATATATATATATATATATATATATATATATATATATATTTTATGGCAGCATGTAAGTGCTACCAAAGTTAGGGTTGAGTAGCACTTTTAAGGTTAAAGGGTGAAACTTTGCACCTTAATAACTTTTCCACCATTCAACAGATTTGCCTAAAATTTTGTATGCACAGTTGGGCTTGGTAGATCTTGGGATCTGCCAACTTTTGTACTGGTAAAATATATAGCTGCGGAGTTATTAAGCAACATCCTCGTGTGCAATTATGCTTTTTTGTGCATTCTTTGCTCATGCCTACAGGTCGCACGGTTTGTGCGACTGGTCTGAAAACTTCAGGGAACATGTGACCAGGGCCACGATGTGCCTTTTGAAGATTTCATGAAAAAATACTGAACGGTTCAAAAGTTATTCAAAAAACAAGTTCCCATTATATGTTAATGGGAAAAGTTAACAAAAAGTTCAACACTTTCGCAAATGCACGTTTTAGTGTTGCAAATGGCCCTAGTAGTGTCGCAAATCAGCCATTTTTTTTCAGTTACTGATCATAAAAATGCTTGGCATTAAAATTGGGACCCTCTAGGAACACAATTATTTTTGTGTTCCCCTAGTCGGACTCTCAGGATGCTAGCCATGTCTTTATTTTGGGGTTAAACACCCCAGAAATATGTTTTTCAAATTTCTGAAAAAAGTAGTGTTGCAAAGTAGTGTCACACTTGCGACACTTTCACAAAATTTTGTGAAAGCTTTTGCAAATGGCGACACTACTTTTCCAGACTATGGTCAAAATGACAGGAGTTCTTTGCCACCCTGCTACAAAAGACTGGTTTGGTCTTTTGAGCTGAAATTTGAAGGGAACGTAGACAACATCTCTCAGAGGTGCCTTTTCGTGGTTTGGTGACAAAATATTGCACAGCTGCCAAGGTACAGTACTCCAAAGTTGACTTTTTTCCCATAGACTAACATGGTGGCGTTCGCCACGCATTTTGGGCTCGTATCTCGGAAACGGTGCGAGATACAGAATTTTTGTCATGACAGCACGTAGTCCTATGGGCTATACATTCAGTGAAACCCTAGCCAGGAAACTCATGAATCATGTAAAATATAAAAAATTTTTCTACATTGCACAGTTCCTGAGATACAAGCAATTTAGTATTCCAACAGATCATTTTCAGCTCCGAGGCCCATTATTATGCATACATTCTTTGTACACACTGTGTTTCTCCATGCAGCTGTTGGGCAAAAATGGGGTGTGCACTTCTGTTACTGTTACAGTTACCGTTTCCCTGTGCGTTTCCACACCTGTTTGCATTACCTTTCCCATGTATGCCACTGTGTGCATTATCCTTTGTGTTTCTGTTTGCTCTTGGGTTTGTGTTACTCTTACCATTTGTGTCTACAGTACTGTTTCTGTTTGTCTTTCACTTTGCATCACCATGCGCATTACCATTTGCATTTGCAGCCACCTTTCCATTTGCATTTGTGTTTGTCTTTTGTTTTGTGTCATCGTTGTTGTTACCATTACCATTTGCATTTCCAACTGCATTCCCGTGCCAGTGCATGTTATGGTTTGCATTTACATACACGCTTGCATTTGCATTTCTGTTTCTGTTTCCTTTGGCATTATTGTTGCTGTTACCATTACCATTAGTGTTTACAATTGCAGTACCGTGACTGTGTGCATTACGGTTTGCGTTTCTGTACGCTCTTGCATTTTCATTTCCATTTCTGTTTCATTTTGCATTATTGTTGCTGTTACCATTACCATTTGCATTTACAATTGCGGTACCACGACCATGCACGTTATGCTTTGCATTTCCATACATGCTTGCATTTACCTTTCTGTTCCTGTTCCCTTTGGCGTTATTGTTACTGTAACAGTTAACATTTGCATTTACAATAGTGGTACTGTGACCTTGCATGTTACCAGTTGTGTTTCTGTACATGCTTGTGTCTCCATTTGCTTCACTGTTTGCTTTGGCGTCACTTTGCGCTTGCATTTCTATTAACATTTGCGTTACCATTTATGTTTGTGTCACCATGTGTGTAACCATTAGCACTTGCGTTTGCATTGCAGTTACCATTACTATGTCACATGAAATCATGTGGTGGGAGCATGGGGCCCAAAGGGCCTGCGCTCCCACCACTGCATTCTATTCACTATTTATGGTCCTCCTTCTCAAAAAGAAGGAAAATTAATGGCAAAAAACTCCATTTAATGCATCAGTTAAGGTTGTTCCACAGAGACAAAAGTGAGGAAATTCAGTGTTAGGGTTGAAAGCCCCCCTTGCACCTCCCAGCCCACCCCCCCAACTGGCATCAAGGTGTGCGTTGGGGTTGTTGATCCTAACTCTCACCCCATTCTCCTATACCTCAGCTTGTTTACACATGTGATGGGGTGACAAGGCTGATAACCCCAATGCACACCCCAATGCCAGTTGGGGGTGGGCTGGGTGCAAGGGGGCTTTCAACCCAACACAGAGGTTCCTCAATTTTGTCACTGTGGAACAACCCTAACTGATGCATTAAACAGAGCTTTTTGCCATATATATATGTGTGTATATATATATATATATATATATATATATATATATATATATATATATATATATATATATATATATATATATATATATATATATATATAATGTTGCACTTTAAAACTTTGCAACTGTACAACGATGTGCATGGAATTTTTCATGCACTGTCAAGTAGCATAGATCTCTTGATGTGGCAAGTTTTGTTCCAGTCATATATGTGGTTGTGGAAATGCAGAGTGTCAAAAAATTAGAAATTTACCATTTAGGTGCAAATCCTTTGCCACGACACATCTCTGAAATGGCTTGGGGGTCTGGTCTGAAACTGTTAAGGTTTATGGGGTCTGGGTTGCAGATGTGCCTTTTGAAGGTTTGGTTAAAAAATAATAATCGATTCAAAAGTTATTAAAGTGTAAGTTTCTCATTATATCCTATGGGAAAAAATATATGTGCCATGCGAAAGCAGTTTTTGCTTTTGAGAAAGCACTTTTTAATGCCACAAATGGGTTTTGTGGTGTCGTGCTACCGCCATCTTGTTTTCAGTTAGTGATAGAGAAAAAACACTGTAATTCAAAAAATACTGCCCTTTGGTAAACACCAGTAGTTGTGTTTACCTAATCAGGGCCTGAGGAATATGATTCTGGCATTTTCTTTGTAACACAGTGGCTGGAAATATGTTTTTTGCACTTGGCCATTAGTACTGTTGCAAATTTGAGGCACTGTCTGCCACAAATTGCAGCAGTTTTCATGCAACTGATGGAACTGTTGTATGAAAACTGCCACAAATTTGTGGCACTTTTCATGAAAACTGCCGCAAATTTGCGGTGCTACTTTAATGACAAATAACCATAGGCCCCTGTAAAAAAACAATATTTTCTGGCCACTTCTTGGGCCAAATAACTACAAAATCATGTTCCTCAGACCCCATTTAGGTAAACAGTTGGTGTCTACCTAATAAAATGAGGTTTTCTCCTTTCACTGCTTCCAAGGGGGCTGAGGCATGTTTTGATACCAAAATATGTTTTAATAATAAGAAATGTTTTGCTGACATCAGGGTGCCCAATCCCCATGTCAGCATTTACTCCCAACCCAGTAGTGTGGGACACTGGGAAGCCTACACCCTGTGTCCCAAAATACTTAATTTTTTTTACAGTTTATTTCTGATACCAGGATGCCCAGCCCCTGTGTCAAATGCCCCCCAAGCCTATTGTAAACATGATTGTTTGCTGACATCACAGTGCCCAGCCCCTGTGCTGGCATTTGCTCCCCCTCCCAGTAGTATGGGACACTGGGGGCCCACCCCATTGTCCCAAAATACTTATTTGTTTTACTATTTTTCCCCTGACACCAGGATGCCCACTCCCTGTGTTTTGATGCCCCCTAAGCCTGTTGTAACCTTTATGTTTGCCAACAATGGGGTGCCCAATCCCCATGTTGGTATTATGAAGACTCCTCCAGCACTGTGGGACACTGGGGAGCCCACTTCCAGTGTCCCTAAATAAACATTTTGATACTGTACAAAGAAAACTGTCCACTGACATGTTTTTTTAGTCCTGTAAAAAAGAAAATAGTCCCTCATTGTCTTCCAATCCTCCCTCCTCCATCCCAAACCTCCCATTGAGCAATCCACCACTCAACACACCCCATCGCCCTATACTTACCACTGGAGATTGTCTTCTGTCATCTTCTGTGGACTGGGATACATCTGCACTCTTTGAAGTCAAGCTGCAAACTGAAGAATCATGGTAAGTGCTGTATAATGTCTGTCAAAGGTGCTTTGAACTTATGTTGATATCTCAGCCATTGTTTGGTATTTTTTCACCACATTTTCAACATGGGCTTCTTGGGACCCCACCTCATAAACACACTGTCATTGTTGTTTCGATAATCAAACCCATAAGGTGATTTCATGGTTGCTATGTGAAATCACCTTTTGGGACCAAGTAATGAAATTACAGTGTCAGTGTTCATGAGGTGGGGTCACAAAAAGCCTATGTTGAAAATTTGGTGCAGAAATACCAGAAAACACCCAAGTTACATGCGGTCATTGAAATTTTCTATGCACGCTCATAACTTTGGTAATTTATAATATTTTCACTCCAAATTTTCAGCATTGCCATTTTTTCACACCACTTCATGAACAGTACAGTTGTCATTTTTCACATCCTGCGAGAAATGTGCTTTGCACCTGTGGCACAGAATGGCACAGTCACTGTGTGAAATCACCTTTCAGGACTGAGTAAGGAAATGACAGTACCAGTGTTTATGAGGTGGGGTCCCAAAAAGCCCATGTTCAACACTCGGTGCAAAAATACCAAAAAATGCCCAAGTTATGCAGGGTTGTTGACATTTTTCTATGCACACACGTAACTTTGGCAATTTTTAATATTTTCACTCCAAATTTCCAACATTACACTTTTTCCACACCACCTCATGCACAGTACAGCTGTCATTTCTCATGTCCTGCCAAAAATATGTTTCCGCACCTGTGGCGTGGAATGTTGTTTTGCCATGGATTAGGAAATTTTCACCAATAGGGTTTATGAGGTGGGGTGATATGAAGACTATGTTGAACATCTGGGGTCAAAATATGGAAAAATTACAAAGGTATGACCATTCATTGCAATTTCAGTATAGCAGTTCATAACTACAGAAATGTTCAATATTTTATCCCACATTTACAACATAGCCTTCTTAATACCACACTTGTATGTCACAGCTGTAGTTTTTCAAATCCTGCTCAAAATGTATTTAAGAGAAACATGTATAGCCTACAAGCTGAAATTTCTGATTAGCTCTGATGAAGACGTCATACATCAGAAATGTCAGCTTGTAACCCATGGTTTCACCACATAGACACATGTCCAGGATGCAGGGAACATGAAGTAGTAATGGCGATCAGGAAGTAAATGGTTGCTGGCATCCTGTCTCCTAAACCATTTGGCAAGTGGTCCAGCTTTACAATTTGAGAATCTAGGAAACTGAGCCAGAAGAGGCACACAGAACCATGCAGATTCATGCTGAGCATGGAAGGCATGAGATCCTGAATAATCTAAGCTAAGAAACTGAATTTTTCACCTTTGTGGTTACTGAACACTTTGTGTATGCACTAATAAGATACCAATGGGTAATGTGGCAATGTGGTCCTGCTACTCACAGTGTGTTTTTTGACATTGAGTAAAATATTGATATGGTCATAAAAGAGCTGTAGTCACTATACATTTGAGTGCACGTCAAGTCATGTAGAAGCATAGGCTATACATGTTTCTCTTAAACTGATTTTGCCCCTGGAAGGAGCACCATTACAATCGACTCTGTTAGGGAGACCAAATAATTGGTACTATAAGCAAGACATTTGAAGCCCACTAAAACTTTTCTTTTTAACCTGCTCAAAATGTGTTTTTGCACCTATGGCATGGAATGGCATTTCAGTTGCACAGAATTATGTGTTGGCAGGGATTTTAACATTTTCTGTACTAGGTACATGTCCTGGGGTAATCAGATGGCTATGGAGATAATTTGCTCATGCATCTACAGAGGGATGGATGTGCAGGGTCCAATGGACCCTGCATTCCCACAATAAAATCCAACAGGGAGATGAAGAGTAATTACAATCACTCTACACTTACAAATAGATAACTACTGCTATGGTGGTACTTTCACAAAAAGTAAGGAAATACATTGCAAAAAAACTCTGTTAATACATCAGTTAGGGTTCATATTATAGCAACAAAAGCATGGACATGTGGTGTTAGGGTTCTCAACCCTAACATCCCATCCCACCCCAACCAACCCTACCACCCCACCCTCACCCTCCACACACCAACAGGTGTCAGGGGGATGTCTTGGGGTCATTGACCCTAATGCTCACCCCACTTTCCTATGCTGTACCATCTCAGCTTCCTTATACATGGAATTGGGTGAGCATTAGGATTGATGACCCCAAGACACACCCAATTGCCTGTTGGTGTTTGGACCTTGGGGGTGTGGTGGGGTGGGGTGGTAGGGTTGGGAACTCTAATACCACATTTCCATACTTTTGTCACTGTAATATGAATCCTAACTGATGCATTAATGGATTTGTTTGCAATGCATATACTACAGTGGCACCGTGCCACTATAGTTAGGGTTCAATGGTCGCTTCTATGTTAAACTAAAACCTTTGCACTTTAATAACTTTGCAACCATTCAATCTATTCATCTGAAATTTTGCATGCTTAATCTGGTATCATAGTTCTCTGGATGTGGTAAGTTGTGTTCTGGAAGAATATACAATTGCGGAGATGCGGAGTGTTAATAAATGTAAAAGTGATAATTTAGGTGTGAATTCTTTGCTGTCCTGTATCTCAAAAATGGCTTGGTGGTGTGGTCTGACATTGTTAGGGTATAAAGGGTCTGGGTCGCAGTTGTGCCTTTTGAAGATTTGGTGAAAAAATATTAAGCCACTCAAAGGTTATTAAACTTTTAAATTTCCAATTATAGCCTATGTGAAAAAATATATGTTCCATGCAAAAGCAGTTTCTGTTTTCGCGAAATCACTTTTTGCTGTCGCAAATGACTCAGTAGTGTCATACTGCTGCCATCTTGTTTTCAGATAGCAATGGTGAAAAAACAGTGTAATTCAAAAAAACACTGCCCCTTGGTAAACACCAACAGTTGTGTATACCTAATTAGGACCCGAGGAACATGATTCTGTCATTAGTTTTTAAAAATACTGGCTGGAAATATACTAGCCATTGGTAGTGATGTAAATTTGTGACACTATTTTTGTGAACCTGCCGCAAATTGCAACAGTTTCACACAACTATTTTTGTACTGCCACTAATTGCAACACTGTTTTGTGAAAGCTTTTGCACATTTTGCAAAACTGTCGCAATTTGAGGCATTACTTTTCCAGAACTGCCTGTTTCTTTGCCACTGCATAGCAAACAAATGGTTTGCACTTATGGGCTAAAATTTTCAGAGTGTGAAGGACTTGCCCCACAGATGTGCCTTTTGCTGGTCTGGTGAGAAAATTTCCATTGGTTATATAGGTATAAGATTCTAAAGTTTAGTAATTTTCCATAGGATAACGTTGTAATGGTCTGGGTACCTTTCAGCAGCTATATCTTGAAAATGGTTCAATATACAGATTTTCTGCAAAATGCTGCTTAGTATACTTTTAGGTGTACTATGCAGCTAGACATGTCTCCAGGCCACAAAAATGTTTTTAATAGCGCTATGATGGCTATGATACTGTGCCATTATGGACTATTGGGGGGTCCTGTGCTCCCACACATAAATGAGGGATGGATGAAATTACAATATGCATGACAACACACTATGGACTGATGGGAGTGCAGGGCCAGAGGGCCCTGCACTTATACAACCAAGTAAGCGTAACATTACACTTTCTCAATAAAGTAAGGAAATTCATTGCAAAAAACTCCATTAATGCATCAGTTAGGGTTTATATTAAAGTGACAAAAGTATGGAAATGTGGTGTTAGGGTTCAAACCTTAACACCCCACCCACCAACGCAACACTGCCACTCCATTCCCACCCTCCAAGGACCAACAAGTGTCAGGGTGTGTCTTGGGGTTGTCAACCCTAACACTCACCCTATTCTCTTATGCTGTACCATGTCAGCTTCCTTACACATGGAATGGAGTGAGCATTAGGGTTGATGACCCCAAGGCACACTCTGACACCTGTTGGTCTTTTGAGGGCAGGGGGTGGTAGGGTTGGGTGGGGGCATGGGGTTAGATGTTATGGTTTGAACCCTACACCACATTTCCATACTTTTGTCACTTTGACATGAACTCTAACTGATGTTTAATGGAGTTTTTTGCACGAATATATATATATATATATATATATATATATATATATATATGCAAAAACTTTGTTAATGCAGCAGTTAGAGTTGAAGCCCTCACCCCATTCCATGTCTATGTAAGTTGTGATGGTACAGTTAGAAGAATAGGGTCAGAGTTAGGCCCAATGACCCCAATGCACACCCTGATGCCTATTGGTGTATGGAGGGTAGGGGTGGGGTGGGGTGGTAGGGGTGGGGGATTGTTAGGGTTTGAAATCATAATGCCTCATTTCTTTACTTTTGTTGCTTCAATCCTAACTGATACATTAACAAAGTGTTTTGCAATGAATGTTCTTACTTTTTGAGAAAGTATAATCTTACCCTTATATCTCTGTGGTATGATAGAAGTTTAAAGGGTAGTAAAAAATAAAAAGCAGTTTGAACAAACTACAGTATCAGCACTGTGTTGCTCACATGGGATTAGGAGCTCTGGGTTCCAGCTGGTGTATATTGGGATCCAGGTGTTCATAGCCCTGGCCTCGATATTTGGCAATGTCCTGGTGGTCTGGGCTGTCAAACTGGACCAGTCGCTGTGGGACACCACTTTGTGTTTCATGATGTCCCCGGCATTGGCTGACATTGTCATGGGGGCTCTAAAATACCAATAGCCATTACCATTAGCATGGAGCTGAAGACAGAGTTTTACAGCTACCTGCTCATCACCTGCTTCATGCTGGTCCTAGCCCATAATTCTATAGTTCAATCCTAGCTCTGTTGCCTGTTATCTTCTGTCATTGCCTGAGTCATGATTCTGACTAGGTAAGGGCTGCAGAACTTAGCTGGGATACTGACCTTAATCAAAATGTGATCTGAAAATGAAGAAGTGCAGGGATGTATTCATTGGAAAAGTGTGTTTTTGGGGGGGTGGCGAGCCACTGGACACAAAGCTTCCTTTCACATGAGTAACAAAAAAATCTGTTTCTGTGCTAGTTAAGCTTTGATCATACTTCAGAGGCTGAGTGTTTTTTGGCAGATTCAAGTAGCAGCTATTACTGTCGTCACTGTATACCTTCAGAGAGAAGTCAGTGCTCTGTGAGTTCCTTTTAGGGTGGAGTCAAGACTAAATATATTAGGCAGCTTCAAAAAATAACAATAACAATAACAATAATAATAATTATAATAATAATTTGATTATGGCATTTGCTTGACTAAAATTAAACAGTTTTGCTAACACCAATTGCTAACTCCCATCAGCTGCAATGAGGTGCAAAATTGAGACTCAACCATTCTTCCCTGGGCTTCGCTGGGATTAGGCACTAGCCTCACTTTTTCAAGTCACTGGCAACATCCAGTAGTGGTGACAGAGCCATAAGACTGGATCACCCGCTGGTGCCCCAGGGCTGCAGAACTGAGACCCCATGTTCTACTCAAACTCCACGGCACTGGAGGGGGAGTTAAATAAATAGCACCATCACTGTACACCACATTCTACATTCTTTAGTACAAAAATAACAATACGGCATTAAAAAGCATTAAAAGGCTGATGCCCACTTTATGGTGATTGATCATACAATTACACTACAAGCTGCCACCACTACCCGGGTGCTTACTTGTGCTGAGTCTTCCTCAAGGAGGTGAGGAAGACTCATCATGAATCAAAGCATTATGTTAGTGGTTGCAGCTGATGTGTGTAACTGTATAATCACAGTAAAGTAAATCTTTTAATGTTTTCTAATGTTATTTTGTTATTGTTCTACTAAAGAATGTGGTATGCAGTGTACAGCAACTCACCGGTGATATTTATTTAACTTCCCCACCAGTGCCAAGAAGTTTGAGTGGAGCATTGTAGAATTCTAGTTTTATTCCATTGTAGCCCTTGAAAAGTAGCCTTGCAGTTTTGTAAGAGCATGAGCTTGCTCAATTTTAAATTAATGATGAGTCCATTTTCCTGACTCCTACCAGGGCCACTTTCAGTGCCATAACAGGGAATCTGTGATGTTTCCACATTTTTGCCAGGGAGGTAATTAACTTGACAGTATCAGGGCACCTTTGTGACTTTTGCCACAGAAGTAATTAACCTGACAGAATCACGCTGATTGAACAGATTATTGTGCAGACCTAAGTTGTGGTCAAATGTAATTAAAATAAATATGAGGGGGCGCTGCTGAGTATCAACATGGGAGGAAGCAACTCATGAGAGCTCCGTGTTTTATTGAGCTATTTTATTATTTTGCATAGTTCTTTTACACCCTCACCATTTACTTTTGCTCTCTGTACCTCATGGAATTATAATAGTGGCTGATATGGGGAAGAATAAAGAGGCTGCAGTATCTTCAAGTGACTTTTTCCAACCATGCAAACAACGTGATGCTGGGCCTTCCCAAGACACTGTGCCTGGGGCCTCTAGTGATGTGGGGCCAGAAGAGGTGTCTTTGACAACAGTGAATACCATGTTGTTACAATTTGTGCGGACGGTCCAAGAACTAGACCATAAATTTGATTCCCTGACCCCTCAGGTTGTGGTGCTTGAAACATGGATGGATGTTGCTAACCAGTCAATGGCCAAGATGGATACTAATTTGACCAAAACAATGGATGTGGCTATCAAGTTGATCAAAGAGAATTCCTGGATGAGACAGCACCTCGAACTTCTTGAGAACCATGCTCGAGAGAGAAATATCTGTGTCTTGGGGTTACCAGAGTCTGCCAAGGGGGAGGACCCCCCCTAGGCTTTGCCCACACAGTTCTTCCTGGCCTCCTGGGTTTTGGAGAGGATGATGAACAGTTCTCCCTGGAAAGAGTATATAGACTTACTCACAGGAGAGCTGGTGGACTTTCGGAGGTTTCCCAGACCTTCATTCTCATGTGCACAGGAGTAGGTGATCAGGACCGGATGCTGTCAGCAGCTCGTCGACATCACCATATCCAGTATGGGGATGCAACTTTACAAACTTACCCTGATCTGGCCTATGGCACCCGACAATGCCACCGGGCATTTGATGGGCTGTGGAACCGATTGAGGCAATTGAAAATTGTTCATCAGCTTCTTTTCCCCACTAGACTCCTGCTACAGTGGAAGGACAAAGTCTACCTATTTAATGAGCCCCACAAGGTGGAGAAGGTGTTAATACTCATGAAGCAAGAGATGAGCTTGGGTGTCACAGCTGACGAGGCAGAGGGCGAATGAACAATTGGTGAGACACTTGCATCATGCAAAGTACATTATGGGGTCCAATATGACTATAGTTGTTAATCCTTCATTGTTTCTGGCCAAGCGTTAGTGTGCAGTGGAATTGCTATTGTTAGCGGAATACATGGGCAGCTTCTAGTTTTATGGACTTGTGCTGTCTATACACAGTATGGACTGGCTCTACAGAGCTATTGACTTTTTGGAAATTAAGTACAGTCCCCTTCATTTATATGTGGACATTTGGGCTGGGGTAGAATGTACTACTGGAACTTGGGGCTTAATAGGGGTCCCTCACTTGTGGGGTGGCCTGGGCAATTAACATAGCTCAAAATAAGCTGGTATGTTACTGTTTCTTTATGTTATGAATATGGAGCCTTTGGGAACTTTGTGGGGCAATGACCTATGGAGGGCGTGGGTTGTTGCTCATCGGCTGATAGGCCTTTTGACCTGTCAGTTTGATCTTCCCTCCAGGCTTCTCCTGTGGCTGTATGCTTTCATTAACATGTTAAATTTGGAAATATTTTGAATAGATACGTCCCCCTTTTATGTAACAATTGAAGTATCTCCATACATATTTGCTGGTTTGATATTCTTACTGTTATTATATATTCTGTATGGTGGGGATACCTGTGTGCACTATTTTTGTAAGCTGATTCTTGCAAAAGTTTAATAAAAATATTATGCAAAAATAAATAAATAAATGTGAACTCCTGCAGTCCATTGCCATCAGAACCAATCATGCTTCTGAACACTCAGCAATGTGCACTTTTGAGTCCCGTCAGGACCACTTCAGTGCCGTTATACTGAAATTGCGATTTTCTACACTTTGCCACAGAAGCAACCTTTATTCAGTTGTGGCCCTTGAAAAGTAACCTACAGTTTTGCAGCAACACAAGTTTTCTCATGTTTAAGTAATAATAAACCTTTTTACTGACTCCCGCCAGAGCCACCTTCAATGTCATAACACTAAACAGGATTGAATGGTTACTTTATTGATCATACTTTTTTCTGATTGAACTTCCACTTTAACTGCTAATGTTTTTTGTATCATTTGACCTGTTTTATATTACGTTTCATGACATCCCCAGTGTTGACCGACAACACCATGGGGCTCTAAAATCTCACTGGCCATCACCATTAGAATGGGGCTGAAGATGGAGTTTTATAGCTGCCTGCTCATCTCCTGCTTCATGCTGGTCCTAACCCATAGTTTGATAGTTTGATCCTAGCTTTGCTGCCTGTCATATTCAATCGCTACCTGAGTCAAAATCCTGACTGGGTAATGGCAATGGAACTTGGCTGGGATACTGACTGTAATCAAAAGGTGATCCAGTAATGAGGAAGTACAGGGATGTATTCATTGGTAAAGTGTGTGAGTGTGTGTGTGTGTGGGAGGGGGAAGCCACTAGACACTAGACACAAAGCCTTCCTTTCACATGGGTAACAAAAAAAGAAGTCTGATACTGTGCTAGTTAAACTTTGAGCATACTTCAGAGGCTGAGTGTTTTTGGCAGATTCAAGTAACAACTATTACTGTCATCACTGTATACCTTCAGAGAGAAGTCAGTGCTCTGTGGATTTCTTCCAGGGTGGAGTCAAGACTAAATATATTGGGCAGCTTCAAAAAAATAATATTAATCTGGTTTCAGCATTTGTTTGACTAAAATTAAAGAGTTTTGCAAACACCAGTTGTTAATTCCCAACGGTTGCAGTACAATGCAAAACTGTGATTCAACCATTCTTCCCTGGGCTCCATTGCAATTAGACACTAGCCTCATTTTTTCAAGTCACTGGCAACATCTGGTAGGGGTAATAAAGACATGAGACCGGATCACTCACTGGTGTCCCAGGGCAGCAAAACTGAGACTCCATACTCTACTCAAACTCCACAGCACTGGAGGTGGGAGTTAAATAAATATCACTGTCGCTGTACACTGCATACCACATTCTTTAGTACAAAAATAAAATGGCATTAAAAAGCATTAAAAGGCTGATGCTCACTTTATGGTGCTAGATCATACAGTTACACATACAAGCTGCTACCACTACCCAGATGCTTACTTCTGCTGAGTCTTCCTCAAGGGGTGAGGAAGATTTAGCAAGAGTCAAAGTACTAGGGTAGTGGTAGCAATTTTTATGTGTAATGTACTGTATAATCACAGTAAAGTGAGTCTTTTAATGCTTTGCAATGCCATTTTGTTATTTTTCTACAAAAGATTGCGGTATGCACTGTACAGCAACTCACAGGTGATATTTATTTAACTCCCCCTCCAGTGTCATGGAGTTTGGGGGGATCATGGTAGAATTCCAGTTTTATTCAGTGGTAGCCCTTCAAAAGTAACCTTGTAGTTTTGTAAGATCATGAGCTTTCTCATTTTTAAATTAATGTAAGTCCATTTCCCAGACTCCCACCCAGGGATACTTTCAATGCCATAACAGGGAATCTGTGATGTTTCCACATTTTTGCCAGGGAAGTAATTAACTTGATAGGATCAGGGCACACTTGTGACTTTTGTCACAGAAGCAATTAACCTGACAGGATCAAACTTATTGGGTTGATTAATGTGCAGACCAAGGTTGTGGTCAAATGTAATTAAAATAAATAAGAACTTCTACAGTCCATTGCCATCAGAACCAATGAACATTTAGCAATGTGCACTTTTGAGTCCCAACAGGACCACTTCTGTGCCGTTATACTGAAATTGAGATTTTTGCACACTTTGCCAAAGATGCAATCTTTATTTCATTGTGGCCCTTGAAAAGTAACCTACAGTTTTGTAAGAATACATGTTTTCTCATTTTAAGTAATAATGAGCCTGCTTAATGACTCCCGCCAGAGCCACCTTCAATGTCATAACACTAAATAGGATTGAATAGTTACTTTATTGATTGCACTTTTTTATTTTTGATTGAACTTCCACATGTCTGCATGATGGGAGTGGTATGTTAGGGTATGGACTTTTTCCCTTAATGTTTCATCATTGGATGGTTTGGCTGAAATAAAACATTACATCAATCTGATTATTTTTAAATCGATCGTGTTTTTACCAATTGAAATGTTAATTATCAGTCACTCTGTTTCTTTTATTACTGTTATTGTCAAAAATGTTAAAATTCACAAAGTGGCCAATATTTCTTAACCACACCATCCAAAAGCACACCATTAGCATAAACTCCATCATCCCTGGAAAAATCATGGGAAAAAAACAGACTGTCTAGGCTTAAGGTAAGAGCAAAAATCCCCATGTTAAGTAGAGTTTTTTTTCAGTTATTTGAAACTACATATCTTGAAAACCATATAAGTTGCACTCATGAAACTTTTCTCATCTTGAGACTCTGACAGCATGACCATGCATGCCAAACTGTGTGCTAATTCGTTAAAGGACAGCAAAGCCATTAAGGTGCAAAAAATTGGATTTAACATTAAACAGCCTTCTCAGCCCTAACTATAGTGGCACTATTGCGCCACTATAATAGATATAAATATGGATATAGATATATCGATGTACTATACAGGCACGGTCATACCTATATATTACAGTTCAACAGTCACTTCTATGTCAAACCCATCATTTTGAACTTTAATACCTTTGCAATCATTCAACTGCTTCACATGAAATGTTGCTTGCAGTTTTGGGGACTAAAGACCTCTTGGTATGGTAGATTTCATTTGGGTTGATTGTGCATGTGCAGAGATATGCAGTCTCAACAATTATGAGCATTACCACTCTTTGTTAAATTCTTTGTCATGCTGCTGTACAAAAATTGCTTGGGGTAGGTTTTGGTCTGAAATTCTCAAGGTATATAGATATTGGGTAACAGATGTGCCTTTTGAAGGTTTGGTGAAAAAATGTTAATCCATTGAAAAGTTATTAAATTTCAAAGTTTTCCATTATTTCCTTAGGGAAAAGTTAGGTGTGCAATGGAAAACGGGATTCTTGACCTCAAAACAGGATTCTTGATCATGAAACATGATTTTTAATCACAAGTTATGAAAAAAGAAATGTTATGTAGCTGTTTATCACCTCATAGCAAAGAAACTATTTGGAATTTTGGACTGAAATTGTCAGGGTAGAAAGGGCTTGCTATACTGATGTGCATTTTGCTGGTTTTGTGAAAATATATTACTTTGGCTTGGAGTTCTGTGAATTTGAATTTTGGTTGATTTCCCATAGAATAACATTGTATCTTGAGGTTTACAGAGCAGTTTCTTTGTCACTATGGTGTTAAGAAATGGTTTGCAATTTGATCTGAAATGTTTAGGGTACTGAGGGCTTGCCTCACAGATGTATCTTTTGCTGGTTTGGTGAAAATATATTACTTTGCTCTGGAGTTCTGTGGCTTTACATTTTGCTTAATTTCCCATAGAATAATATTGTAATGTGAGGGGTACGCATATGTTTCTTTGTTACTTCATGCATGTGAATGCAGGGCCGAGAGGGCCCTGCACTCCCACACAGAAATACGGATACTATTAAGGAATGATACATGGATGGGAGCACAGAACCCAGAGGGCCCTGCACTCCCACACACAAATACAGATACTATTAAGGAGTAATGCATGGATGGCAGTGCAGGGCTTTTTTTTTTTTTTTTTGCACCTTGAATGGTTTTAAAGATATTTAGATTTGTTTGGAATGTGTGCACATTTGCTCTCAGAGAAATCAGCTTGGGCCCGGATATTCAAAAGGGTTGCACCATGCGCAAGTCCAAAATTGCGCCATTTTGCGATATTCAGAAGGAGGCAGTTGCGCCACCAAAAACATGCTGAGCAACAGCGCAATGAAAATGAAGGCATGCACAACCGAAGGGTGGATCCATGCTAAAGAGTGCACAAGATATTCAAAGACTTATGCTGGAGGCGCAATAGCGGCACAGCCGAAATTAAGACTGGCGGGAAATGAGCCAAAATAAAAAGGCTCCAAGGAAGCGCGCAAGAACGCTACAAGGCATGCCAAGTGGGGAGAGAGACAGACAGACAGACAGACAGACAGACAGAAACAGGCTAGGGCAGGCAAGGCAAGCATGGGCCATAGGCTGTAGAGGCCAGCAGGGGTGCCCGTGCAGTGGAAGTAGCAGTGAGGACAGCGGGGGTAACACAGCAACACCAGCCGGGGGGGCAGAAGCCAGGGAGATGGACAGTGGCAGCTTCCACATGGAAGCTGTAATGAGGGGGGTGAGAATGCATGCTGCAGGGGGATGTGGCCGTGGAAGGGCCCGTCAGTGGTATGCCCTCAACAGGCAGTACTGTGCCCACATCAGCTTTGAGCTGTACACAGATGTAGAGATCGTGGGCTGGTACCGCCTGAACAGGGCAATACTGAGATGGCTCTGTGAGCTGTGCAGTGATGTGATACAGGCACCCTCACAACGGAGTCACGCTCTGTCGGTGGAGACCAAGGTGACAGCCTGCATGTGCCTGCTCACCACGGGCACCTTCCAGAGGCTGACAGGGGACACCACAGGCATCACACAGTCGGCCACGTCATGCATCCTCACCCAATTCCTCAGCGCACTGCTGCCACATGCTGCGGAGTACATCCATTTCTCCAACACCGTGGCAGAGCGTACAGCAAACATGCAGGAGTTCCACAGGGTAGCACATATGCCTGGTGTGCTAGGAGCCATAGACTGCACCCATGTGGCCATTCGCACACCACCTGGCCCCGATGGGGTCGCATATAGGAACAGAAAGGGCTTCTCCAGTGTCAACTGCCAGGTTGTGTGTGATGCCACTGGGTGCATAATCAATGTCTGTGCCACACACCCTGGCAGAGCACATGATGCCTTCATATGGTATCAGTCCACACTGTGCCATCGATTCGAGAGTGGGGACATCCCACAGGACATCTAGTGGGTGAGTACACATGTATGGAATGCAAACTGGGCAAGGGTGGGAATGCCACAGGTGCCATGGTAGTGGCACACAGGGATATGGGCAATATGGACCTGAACATGAGACTGATCTTCACTATCTCC
The DNA here is from genome assembly GCA_016271365.2 of Neoceratodus forsteri. NCBI lineage: Eukaryota > Metazoa > Chordata > Ceratodontiformes > Ceratodontidae > Neoceratodus > Neoceratodus forsteri. The sequence continues at coordinate 1,878,858,705 of CM057456.1, forward strand.
ACACAGGTGACAGCGGATACCCACTCCATCCCTGGCTGCTCACACCGTACCGGCGTCCCATGACCCCATCGCAGCAACGCTATAATGAGGCACATGTTTCCACACACAACATCATAGAGCGGGTGTTTGGGATGCTCAAGGCATGCTTCCAATGCCTAGACACCTCCGGCGGTGCCCTACAGTACAGCCCCCAAAAGGCCTGTTGCATCCTGCACAACATGGCCAAAGACTATGGGATTGCTGTACAGGTTGAAGAGGGGGACAGCGATGGGGATGCCAGTGGTGCCGGTGTTGATGGTGATGAGCAGCCCCTCCTAGGACAGAGGGACCCCCGACTGATCCAGCAGGCCCAGCTGCACCGGGACACCATCACAGAGGAGCACTATGCAGAACACAGGTAAGTCAAGGGGACATGTGCAACTAACACTGTCCATGTGCAAACCACAGGCACACAGGGTAACACACCAGGGGTGCATGATGGCCAGGGGAGTGGAAGGGTCCAGGCATACAAACACACCATCAGGGAGGGGTGAGCACTCATATGGACATGCACACACCAGGCACAGAGCATACATGGGCACATGCACAGCACAGCAGAACCGACATTGCTAACACACAGCACCACCGACCACCCCCACCACCTGTACTGTCCAAGTACGTGTGTCAGATGCTGGGCACCCTTGCACCTTGGTGTACAGTACAATGCAGGCATCATCATGCACACACACCTGTGGACAGCAGTTGGGAGGGGTGAGGTGGTCCATGTGTCACGTGGTGAGCAGAGCACCCAGCAGTGCACTGCCCACCATGACACACATTGCACACATGGCAGCACCAGACAGGGCCCGCACTGGGAGACAGCTCAGTCATGTAGCACTGTCCCACGGCCACCACGGATGCACGGGCGGCCCCGCCGTGACCCAACAGCACTGGAAGGCTGAGCAGGGGCCACATGGGGTGGCACTATTGCACCACTAGGGGTCCCACTGCATGAACATGACCTTGCCCGCACAGGGGTCTGCAGCATGCCGAACAAACCTGCACCAGGGGTGCTCGGGATGGCCACAGCAGAACCCGTGTCGACAGGCCTGGTATCGCACGACACCGGGAACGGGGAGTGGAGAGTAAACTGTGTGGGGTGTGCAGTACAGGGGCACCTGACTGTGTGCCCAATGTGTCCATGACAGAGACCACTGCCTGGGTCAGCCTGTCAATGGCGGCGGTCACATCCGTCTGCATACACACCAGCTCTGCATGGTCCAGAGCACACTCCCTGCTGTGCCACTCCACAGCCACAGACAGTGCCTCCACAGACATTGCAACCCACCTCTGCAGCTGTACTGATTCCCGCAGCAGGCGGGTGTGCTCGTCCAATGGGTACTGTGCCCCAACGGCATCCTGTCCCCAAGGGTGTGGAAGGTCCTGATGCACAACACCCCTTGAGGGTGGGCGCTGTTCGCCAGGACCAGGAATGGGTGGATCAAGGGGCGGCGGACATGTGCCACCGCTTGACACTGTACCCCAGACCTGGTGGGTGACTGCTGCTGCTTCCCCCCAACTGCTGGCCCCAGGGTCCACTCGTTCCACCGCTGTGCTAGCAACAGTGCCAGACACCTGCACAACCACCAGTGCTGCCCCACTGGTGCTGACAGGCACAGCCTGGGACTCTGCCAGCATGCTGGTACACAAGTTGGAACCAGAAAGGCCCAGGGCATGTGCTGGCCTGCTGTGTGTCCGTCATGGGACACACACCTATCACTGCCCATTGCAGTCCTTGCATCATCAATGGTGCAGGTACATGCTACAGCCATAGTCACAGCTTGCTGGTATGCTTGCATGCCAGACTGCTGAGACACAGGCTGTGCACCCCCCGCACCAGAATCACCGACACCAGAGTTGGTGGCCCAGCATGCATGCTGCTGCAGTGCCTGCTGGCTGGTGATAGAGGTGGATGGACCCTCCTCCATGTCCAGCAGGTCATCATCACTGCCTGGACCCACCACCACCATCTCCTGAAGACGAACAGGATCTGTAACAGAAAGAGAGTACATGTGAGTGCATGTGAACAACCTTCCCCAACCCCCCAACACCACCACCATGTCATACCGTGCAGTGATGGGCTTCCACCTGTCTGGAATCCACCTCCTGGTACACCCTCAATAGCGCTCTGCTGCATTGATGCAACCAGTGTCTCCTCAGCCGGGGTCAGCTCCAACACCACTGGCGGGCCCCTGCCAGTGCCAGCACATGCTGCCCTGAAGGCTGCCACCTTCTCCTTCAACCTCCTGTGGTCTGTCCCCATCTTCTTCTTGCATTCCTGCACAGAGCGCTGGTGGCTTCTGTGCAGGTTCACGGCCTGAGCTACCCCCTCCCATGCAGCCGCATGGGACTGAGGAGTGCCCCTCTGTCCATTCAGTACTGGCTTCTCATCCAGGTAGACCTGGAAGAGGGCCTCTGTCTCTGCTGGGGTAAAGTTGGGCCTCCTCCTACGCCCACCGTCCTCACCCTCACCTTGGCTCTGCTCGGTCATGGCGATCTGTATGGGGGCAAGTGGACACCTGTCACTGTGCAGTCTACAGCATTTTCCCATGACCATTGTCCAGAACATCACACAGCATGCAACTACCTCTCACCTGCAGTAACTGAATCTGGCCAGCGCAGCCCAATGTCGCACATTTATAGCACAATGCATGCAAATTAGGAGTGGAGCAACTATAATGACATGCAAATCGTGCCACTGCACCTTTGAATGGCTGATCAGATGATTTGCATGTGTCGGCTGAATATCGCGAATTTGCGCTTTGCGCAATATGGTTGAGTCAGCTGAGCCAATGGCGCAGATCTGTGACTGTGTGGTACACTGCATTGCGCATGCCCAGATAGCTTACGCAGGCATCTGCCGTGCTGCTGACGTGCTGTGCGCGATCTGCAATTCAGGCCATGGCCACCATTGTGCCAGTGGCGCTACAGCACTGGGCACTATATGGCACTGTGGCACTACTGCGCAATAGTCCACTGTGGCACTGGTACGCAGCTGGTCAGTCACGCAGGATGCGTATACGTCAGATGGCGCTGTGCATGGCCTTGCGTCATTGCCTATGACCTTGTGTCCGACCTTTGCCCCTGGCCCTGTTCAGCTGCCATGTGTATGCGGCCCTGTGCGCTGTCTGGTGACAGCGCTATGTGGACGGCGCTGTTCGAACAGCGCAATTGGAACCTGTGGTGGTCTATTGTGCAACATCTCCACGTGGGGTTACGGTGCAGCGGGGCGCCATATTGCCTGCTGTAAAGTTGGTACCATGGCTCACAGAAGAGCAGTTCAGTGGACCCCAGTCAAACTGGCCAACTTGGTGGCCCTAGTGGAGCCCCACTATGGGGCACTTTATGGTGAGGTGCCCCTCACCATTGCCAGGATGCAGGTATGGCAGCAAGTGGCCACTGACCTGGTGGGGGTCACTGGACAGTGCCGGTCAGCTGAGCAGTGCCAGCACCGGTATGGTGACCTCCGCCAGAGGGTTCCAGATCTTCTTGATCGGCTGCGGTCACGTGCCACATGGGGCGTGGTGCCTAGGCCAGGTGGCTGTACCATCTATGCACCTGTATTCTCTGTAGGGGTGTGAGTGTGTTTTTGTGGCTGTGCATAGGTGATGGCTCTGCCATGGTTGGCTGTGTCAGTGTGTGCAGGTGTGAGATGCATGGGTCTGGCTGTGTGGGCAGGCACTCTCACTGGGGCAGGGGGCAGTCTGCTTTGGAGTCACACTGATGTTTGTCTCAACATATGTCTCCCACAGGCTGGGATGTGAGGATGCAGGCACGGGGTGAGGAGGGCCATGCCAGGGCCCCGGTGCCGGTGGGTGTTGCACCCCAGCATCAGCAGCAGCATCAGCGCCAGACCCAGCTGCTTGAGGAGTGTGAGATCATTACTTCATGGATGCTATTGCATGCTGGGGGCAAGACCACCAGCCATGCACAACACAACCATGCAGGAAAGGGGAGGCCATAATTCCACTATACAAGACACTAGTGAGGCCCCACCTGGAGTACAGTGTACAGTTCTGAAGACCATACCTACGTAAGGACATAGACTGGGTAGAGAAGGTTCAGAGGAGGGCAACAAAGATGGTGCATGGATTGCATCACAAGTCCGATGAAGACAGGTTGAAGGAACTGAACATGTACTCCCTGAGGAGAGGAGGAGTGAGGGATATGATAGAGACATACAAGTATCTTACAGGGAGGAACAGGGTGCAGGAAAACACTATTTTTAAGCAAAAAGATGTTCCAGGACTAGAGGGCATGGGATGAAGTTGGAGGAGGGACGATTCAGAGGAAACATGAGAAAGAATTTCTTCACAGAATGGGTTGTGGACAAGTGGAACACCCTGCCAGAGGAAGTGGTGGGGGCTGAAACAATCACGGGATTTAAGAATGCACGGGATAGACATAAAGGAATTCTGGAGGTCAGGAGTAAGGTGCAACAGACTTATAGGAAAACAAAGTGAACTTACAAGCTCAAATGGCCAGACTGGGTGGGCCATAGGCCCTTATCTGCTGACACTGTCTATGTATCTATGTATGTATGCACGCACACAGGTGACATGCATCACTGTCCAGTATCACAGCACGCCTGTGTACGCGCCACTGGTGGTCCATGCATGCACTGGGCACATAGCTGTGTAACTGGCATTGCACCACGTTGCCACGTCACTTGACAGCCTTGTTTGTGCTGTGATGGACATGGGCAGTGTGTGTGTGCAGTGGTGCACATAGCTGGTGCTGCCTGTTTGTGATGGCCATTTGCATGTTCACTGTGGGTGGGTGCATGCCATCACAGGTGGGGGACATTGGGCTATATGGCTTGCAGGTTGGGTGGTGTTCAGGGTTGTGGTCAGTCACAGCCATTGACTGTGTTCCCATTTTCCTAGGCCTTGAAGTTCTCCGGAGGATACATAGGGACATACGGGCCTGACACAGGTGTCCCTGGATAACCAGGCCATCCTGGAGTCCATTAGAAGACATGGCCTGCGGAGGAGGCATCGCAGGGGACAGCGGAACCAGGCACAGGATGACCAGCCAGCTGGGCCTTAGGCCACAATACCCTTCCCACTTCTCCCATCCCTACCACCCTGCCTTCCTTCTCCAGTTGTTCATCCCTACCCTTGAACACCCCTACCTTGCACCCGTCCCCCCTTGTAAATAGTTCTTGTTTATTGTTTTGTTATTTACTATTTGAAATTTTGAAAATACATATTTATATTTTGATATGAATACTGTGTTGGTCTCTGATTTGCAGCTGGCTATGGGTGCTCAGTTGCAGTGGTGTACATGCCATCTGGGGTGGTATGGTCCTGGGGGGGTGTGTGTGTGCATGTGTGTGCACGTGTGTGTGCATGGGGAGGTATCTCCGGCATGGCAGTGACTTTCTGTTGGTCTTGCCATCTGCTGCCACCCACTGCTGGGTGCACAGGGTGTGTCTGGCTTGTATGCTTCTGTGCTGCACGGGGTTGATGTGTGCTGGGGAGGATGCATGGTTTCCTGCAGTGCCAGTCACTGCACATGGGTGGTGTCTTGGGGTCACGGTGCAGGGTGTGCTGTGCTTACGGGGGGCTGATGTGCACTGTGGTTGTCAACCCCCTGCGTGTGGCACTCTCAGCCTGCCAGTGGTTGTGCTGGGGTGTCATGGCTCTGCTGTGCTTTGTTGGCTTGTCCTCATGGGCCAGTAGATCATCCGTCACACCCCCAGTGATGCTGTGCTTGGGGTGTGCAGGTGTCTTGTTGGTTCTGCAGTGTGTTCCTGTGCCCATGTGTGGCATGGCTGGCGGTGGGCCCCAGCCTGCCTCCCTGGATGTGCAGTTCCATTGCTCTGGGGGGGGGCTCTGCTTGCGCTATGGCACCTCTGGACTGCTCAGCTGGGCTGCCCTGGTTGTGCTAAAGCGCAACATTTCTGCTCAGCTTCTCCTTCCTGGTTGCGCTATGGTGCAGTTAGTGCGATATTCAGACGTTGGCTGCTTGCGCAATTTGTTCTGCTCCATGTTTGAATATCGCACCTGTTGCGCATATGCGCAATTGGTTTGTGCTTGCTCCTGCTGTTGTGCACATTTTGGGCGCAGTTTGAATATCCGGGCCTTGGAGTTCTGTATGGCTATATTTAAAAAATTCTACTGAATTTAGAGTAGTGACTACCCTCATGTGAAAGGTCATTTTGTCCTGAATAACTTTCATGTTGGTTATGTATTGGTAACTTGTATACTTTTCGAGATATTTACATTTGTCTGGCATGATGCCTACTGTTTTCACTCCTAGAGAAAAAAAATGAGGCTATTTGAAACAATGGGTTGGGGTAGGATCTGCCATTACAAGAGCAAATTCTATATGAAACACCCTTGCTAAAAGGAGTATGCTTGCTGCTAAAAGGAGTACAAGAACAAATACTACATAAATGTAAATATCTCTAAAAGTATATGAGTTACACATAAACAGCCAGCATGAACGTTATTCAGAACAATAGTACCTTTCAAATAAGCCTATTCATTAAGCTGCACTAATTAATTTTTTTAAATTATGGCCATCTGATTACCTGAATTTTCATTATAGTGTGTAGTGGAGTGTTGTTCTATATAGAATTCTATCCCTTTCAAAATGCTGAATGTGATTCTACCCTATTGTGGTGAAACAGCATTCTAGAACCTCTAGAGACTACATGAGTCAGTTTCATTTTGAAAGCAAACTCACAATCACATATTTCACATAGTACTCTACACTATAAAAAATACAGGATGAGAAACTCTACGTACAACCAGTGTGTTTTGCCACCTCATGGTTCTGATTCTCATGGACCTCTCCAGCTTTGCTCTTGAGGTCAGAGGGAATCAGAACCCCTCTGTGGCAGAGCACACTGGTTATGCATTGTTGCCCATCCGGTATTCTCTATTTTCTTCACAATGTTCACCTTTCAGATGGTTATATTTAAAAAGATCTAATGACTTCAGGGTAGTGACTACTCTCATTTGAAAGGTTGTTGTGACCTGAACAACTTTCATGTTGGTTATGTGTTGGTAAATTGTATACTTTCCAAGATATTTACATTTGTTTGGCATGACTCCTACTGTGTTCACTCCTAGAGAAAAAAAATTAGGCTGTTTGAAAGGCCATATTTTATAAAATATAAAGAATTCAGATTAGTGACTACCCTCATGTGAAAGGTCTTACTTTCACACTGGTTGTTTTGTGCACCTTGAATAGTTTTAAAGATATTTAGATCAGTTTGGAATGTGTGCATATTTGCTCTCAGAGAAAAGCAGCTTGGAGTTCTATAATAATAATAATATATCTTAATGTTCCCCGGCCTGCACCATTGATTGCTTTTCATGTTATGTGATCCCTAATGGATGGGGGGGGGAGTAAAATAGAAAGATGGGGTCAAACATTGACTCCTGCTGTGTTCACTCCAAGACCAAAAAAATGAGGCTGTTTGAAACAATGGGTCATTGTGGGATCTACCATTACAAGAGCAAATACCACATGAAACACCCCTGCTAGAAGGAGTATGCCTGCTGCTAAGAGGAGTACAAGAACAAATACTACATAAATGTAAATATCTCTAAAAGTATATGAGTTACACATATACAACCAGTATGAAAGTTGTTCAGGACCTTTCAAATGAGCCTATTCAATAAGCTGCACTAATTATACTTTTTAAACTATGGTCATCCGATTACCTGAAGTTTAATTTTTCTTCGCAATTTTCACCTTCCAAATGACTATATTTTAAATCTAATGAAGTCAAAGTAGTAACACACCTCATTTAAAAGGTTTTGTTATCCTGAATAACTTTCATGTTGGTTGTGTTTTGGTAACCTGTATACTTTCTGAGATATTAACATTTGTTTAGCATGACTCCTATTGTGTTCACTCCTAGAGAAAAAAAATGAGGCTATTTGGAAGGCCATATTTTACAAAATTTAAAACATTCAGATTAGAAACTACCCTCATGTGAAAGGTCTTTTTGTCCTGACCAACTTTCACACTGGTTGTTTTTGTGCACATTGAATAGTTTTAAAGATATTTAGATTTGTTTGGAATGGGTGCACATTTGCTCTCAGAGAAAAGCAGCTTGGAGTTCTGTATGGCTATATTTAAAAAAATCTAACACATTCAGAGTAGTGACTACCCTCATTTGACAGATAATTTTGTCTGGAACAACTTTCATGTTGCTTGTGTATTAGTAACTTGTATACTTTCTGTGATATTTACATTTGTTTGGCATGACTCCTACTGTTTTCACTCCTATCGAAAAAAATGAGTCTGTTTGAAACAATGGGTTGGGGGTGGTATCTGCTATTACAAGAGCACATACTACATGAAACACCCCTGCTAAAAGGAGTATGCCTGCTGCTAAAAGGAGTACAAGAGCAAATATTACATATATGTAAATATCTCTAAACGTATATGAGTTACACATAAACAATCATTATGACAGTTGTTCAGGACAAGAAGACCTTTCAAATGAGCATATTCATTAAGCTGCAGTAATTATATTTTTTAAATTATGGCCATCTGATTACCTGAATTTTCATTTTTCTTCACAATTTTCACCTTTCAGATGGTTATATTTAAAAAGATCTAATGACTTCAGAGTAGTGACTACCCTCATTTGAAAAGTTGTTGTGGCCTGAACAACTTTCATGTTGGTTGTGTGTTGGTAAATTGTATACTTTCCAAGATATTTACATTTGTTCGGCATGACTCCTACTGTGTTAACTCCTAGATAAAAAAAATGAGGCTGTTTGGAAGGCTATATTTTACAAAATATAAATAATTCAGATTAATGACTACCCTCATGTGAAAGATCATTTTGTCCAGAACAACTTTCATGCTAGTTGCTTTTGTGCACCTTGAATAGTTTTAAATATATTTAGACTTGTTTGGATTGTGTGCACATTTGCTCTCACAGAAAACAGCTTGGAGTTCTAAAATAATAATAAATCCTGTTTTTTACTGGCCTGCACCATTGATTTCTGTTCATGGTATGTTATCCCTAATGGATGGAGGAGGGAAGTAAGATAGGAAGGTGGGGTTGAACATTGACTTCTACTGTTTTCACGCCTGGAGAAAAAAAAATGAGTCTGTTTGAAATGATGGGTTGGTGTGGGATCTGCCATTACAAGAATAAATACTACATGAAACACCCCCACTAAAAGGAGTATGCCTGCTGCTAAAAGGAGTACAAGAACAAATACTATATAAATGTAAAAATATCAAAAATGGTATGGGTTACACAGAGACAACCAGCATTAAAGGTGTTCAGGACAAGAATACCTTTCAAATGAGCCTATTCATTAAGCTGCACAGATTACATTTTTCTAACTATGGCCATCTGATTACCTGAATTTTAATTTTTCTTCACAATTTTCACCTTTCAGATGGCTATAGTTAAAAATAAATCTAATGAATTCAGAGTAGTGACTACCTTCATTTGAAAGGTCCTTTTGTCCTAAACAACTTTCATGTTGGTTATGTGTTGGTAACTTGTATACTTTCCAAGATATTTACATTTGTTTGGCATAACTCCTACTGTGTTCACTCCTAGAGAAAAAAATGAAGCTGTTTGGAAGGTCATATTTTACAAAATATAAAGAATTCAGATTAGTGACTACCCTCATGTGATAGGTCTTTTTGTTCTGAACAACTTTCACACTGGTTGTTTTGTGCACCTTGAATAGTTTTAAAGATATTTAGATTTGTTTGGAATGTGTGCACATTTGCTCTCAGAGAAAAGCAGCTTGGAGTTCTATAATAATAATAATAAATCCTGGTTTTCCCTGGCCTGCACCATTGATTGCAGTTCATGTTATGTGATCCCTAATGGATGGGGAGGGAAGTAAGATAGGAAGGCAGGGTCAAACATAGACTCCTACTGTGTTCTCTCCTAGAGAAAAAAATGAGGCTATTTGAAACAATGGGTTGATATGGGATCTGCCATTACAAGAGCAAATACCATGTGAAACACCCCTGCTGAAAGGAGTTTGCCTGCTGCTTAGAGGGGTACAAGAACAAATACTACATAAATGTAAATATCTCTAAAAGTATATAAGTTGCAGATATACAACTAGTATGGAAGTTGTTCAGGACAAGAAGACCTTTCAAATGAGCCTATTCATTAAGCTGCACTAATTATATATTTTAAACTATGGCCATCTGATTACCTGAATTTACATTTTTCTTCACAATTTTCTCCTTTCAAATGGCTATGTTAAAAATAATCTAATGAAGTTAGAGTAGTAACAACCCTCATTTAAAAGATCATTTTGTCCTAAACAACTTTCATGTTGGTTGTATTTTGGTAACCTGTTTACTGTTTGGAATGTGTGCTCATTTGCACTCAGAGAAAAGCCACTTGGAGTTCTATAATAATAATAAGTCCTGATTTCCCCTGGCCTGTACCATTGATTGCTGTTCATGTTATGTGATCCCTAATGGATAGGGGAGGGAAGTAAGATAGGAAGGCAGGGTGGAACATACTCTGCTGAGGGAAGGCTCAATTAACTCCTCAAGCCAGAGGACAAATAGTGTTCTCCAGCTCCTATACACACACACAGCCAGTGTAGTAATGCAACTCCAGCAGACACAATTTTTAATGCTCTATCATGTTGTTTGGCAGCAAAAATGACATCAACCCTTTTCTGAATGCAAAACATCTGTAGGGCTATGCCCACTTCAGCCATAGAAAGGGACATAGCATCTATAATAGATATCCTGAAACTGGTCCCTTGATAGAGCTTCTACCAAACTTAAGTTTCATTTTGAGCTCCTGCTCAGAGATAATTATTTTGGAACCTTTCGAAACTCCACAATATGCGAATTTCTTTATGGTGAATTTGGAGGAGGTTTTTTTAAGGCACTGTCTTCACAAACCACTCACTTATTTCTGTCACATTGATGATTTCTCTATCATTTGGACAGAGGGCACTGACATGCTTAAATATTTTCATCAGGAGCCTAATAATCTCCACCCTACCATAAAGCTTACCCTGGAATATTCTGCCACCAGTGTTAATTTTCTGGACACCAATGTCACCATCAAATATGGAACCTTACTTACATGTATTCATATGAAGTCAACAGACAGATAGAGATACTTACACAAGAATAGTAATCGCCCGTGTCACAAAAAAAAAATCTGTCATGTACACCATATCTGCTCAAATGAGGAAGACATAGATACACATTTGGCTAAGTTGAAAAATACCTTTATGGAGCAAGGACTGTCTTCCAGAAAAATAGACAGAGCAGTAGAACGTGCAACACAGATACCTAGAGAGCAACTACTTCAGTATAAGGAAAGGACCACTACCAACAGAATACCCTTAGTAGTCACATATTATCCTGACCTTGAACTTCTACATAAAATTATTAAAGACCCACACCCTATATTTATTGAGGATGAGACCCTAAATTATATTTTTCAAGAACTACCACTAATATCATTTAAACAACCACCTAATTTAGCCAACTTGATTGTTAGGAGTAAACTTGCACCAGAACAGGGTACCATGACACTAAATGGTACAAGACCCTGTAATCAACTCAGATGTAGGATTTGTGAGCTCATTTCCACTTTGGATTGTGTGGTTATATCACAAAACAGACTATTCAGGATACAAGGGGAATTATACCTGTATATCATGTAATGTTGTTTATTTCATTCAATGCAAGAGATATCCACAAACAGGGTATGTTAAAGAGACAAACCAAGCTCTTTGTACTAGAATGAATGCACACAGACATACAGTGGTGATCGTACAAATATTTATCAGTACTGAGGTGTACCATTAATATGAAGATGATTGACAAACTAGTGGGGCGACACTTCTCTTAGAATGACCACTCAATCTCAAATACGTCAGTAATTATCTTAAAAGGACATTTAAAAAAATACACAACAGAGATGCACTTTTGAGATTAGGCTTATTTTACTTCTCAATATGGTAGCAGATAGCATGAATATTGATTTGGGTTCCTGACACATTACCACACTTAAACTTACACAGACATTTACTTCATAGGATGGACATTTAATAGGACTTCAGTATGTTGTTGTGTTGTTTTTATTTTCATAGAGTCCTTTTTAACTGGTTGGCAATATGTTGGTTTCTCAACAAATATACATGTGTTGGGGGGTTGGGGAGGTTGGGTGTCTTGGGGGTGTATGAGGAGAGTTTGGTGTTTGTGGGGGCATAATTGTGTGTATGTTTTGGGGGTTGGAGGATGGTGATTTTTTGGTGGGGAAGGGTCTGTGTGTGGGGGAGGGGTTGGGTTGTGCTTACATATTTAGGTAGGCTTATATTCAGGTACAGTACATGTTATAATTATGCTACAGGGTGTTAGGACTCTTGGCTCACACACATAGTGAATATGCATTTCTTTTCTAGTTATTTTTTCCCGGGGGGAGTTTAATTCCATTGGATTTTTATGTAGGTTCTTAAGACTGTTTCTGTTCTTATAGTTAATTGATTATATACTGACTCATTATTGAACTTCTAACATTTTAAGATGCACGAACTCATTCTCTAGGTGGTCCTTGAGAGATTTTTTTTTATTTGGCAATAATACTGCCAATTGATGTTTCTTGTGAAAAATATTGTTTTAGCACTGTAGGTTTTAATGTTTTTGGAGTGTGTTAACTGGTTGAGAGTATAGTTTAGAAACTATCTCCAGATAAGTTTAATTCTATATGAATGTTTTAAACAGTTGTTCATACAAGGTACATTTTTCTTATTCCCCTCTTATTTCCATACATACATTTCTGTTGTACAGTTTTTTATTATTATACTATCATGTTTTAACTTGGGCATTTGTGATATTGAATCTAAAAGTCTTGCTTTTAATTTTGAATGTATTCTCATAACACACTCATTCATTAATAATTTCAGTTAAATATTTTGTCTGCTTGAGTGTTCAACTTATTTAATGTGGATGTCATTTGACCTTGAAAAGATTTTTAGTAGTAGCAAGCTAATGGGATGTTATTCATTCCATTTAAATTATTGATGTTTTGAAATAGGTACTTTAAACCGATTATAATTTTTTCTGGGTTTTTTATGTATGATCTGGGTGTTACTAGAATGTGACTCTTTGAACAACTGTCATAAGTCTCCAAGGAAGGACTTTGTTGGTCTGAAAACTAAGATATTGTTTTCTTTTTGTAACATATATGTTGGTCGAATAAAAGGTATCGAACCATTTGCTTGTGGATCTGTTTGTGTAATGGACATTTTGACTGAAGTAAAGTTATGAAGTTCCTGCCAAAACCAAAACAAAGACTGCCTATTGATGTCCATCAGCTGAGAAGCAAGCTTACAGTGATGTATTGACAAAAAATGGGTCCAATGTCCAGGATTCAAGTGGAAACAAGAGTAAAAAACAGAAAGCCCATTTTTTTTTTTTTACCAGGAGAGACACACTAAGCTGAAAGCTTGTTTACATGTGTGACCTGGGAGCACAAGGAAGTTAAGTGATTTGCTTAGGGTCACACATTTTGCAAGTGAGGGCTGTGGGATTCAAACTTAGGTCTCCAGGTTTGCAGCTCAGAGCCTTAAACCACCACACTATATTGCCTCCTACTACCTCCTCCTCTTACTGCCTCAGTTACTTAAAGAACTTTGCTATCCAGGGAAAAGAAGGATTTTAATCAACATTCTAAAATGAAGAAGGAATTCAAACTCCTCCACTAACCAAATGTCTGAGTATTATTTTAAAGGGGCACTGTCAGCTCTGCCCATCGGTTTACTTTAACTTTGAAAATGATAATCTGTGGGCACAAACGAGCACTAAATATGCTCGGGATCTGTCTTGCATCAAAGTAAAATTGCTTAGTTTACCTGTTTTTTTATATTTTCCACTTGCTTCTTCAGTCGTCCTGACTGCAACTCACGTTCCCGGAAGCAGATGCCGCACGAGAATGCACCTGGGCAACATCTGCTGTGCTGCAGCTGAGCTGAGGTGCAGTTTGCAAACATATCGCAGCAGACATATAATCCAGCAGAACTAGCAAAATTAAAATACTGCTGGTATGTTTCACATTAAACCGAGTGCTGAATTAACAGCAAATCACTACCGGAGTCTGGCGCCGAAATCCAGCGCATGCGCACTAGTGGCACATTCTCATGCATGTGCGGAATCTTTCCTTTGACCGCAAGTGCACATGCGCAGGATTTAGGCTCCAGACTCCGGTACTGGTTTGTAGTTAATCCAGCACTTGTTTTATTGTGAAAAATACCAGCAGCATTTTAATTTTGCTAGTTCTGCTGGATTATATGTCTGCTGTGATATGTTTGGTAAAATCGGCACCTCAGTTCAGCATGCACAGCAGACTTGCGTTCCAGGTGCATTCTCGCTGCGGTATCTGCTTCCGGGGGAACGCGAGTTGCAGTCGGGACGACTGAAAAGAAGCAAGTGGAAAATATAAAAAAACAGGTAAACTAAGCAATTTTACTTTGATGCAAGACAGTTCCCGAGCATATTTAGTGCTCGTTTGTGCCCACAGATTATCATTTTCAAAGTTAAAGTAAACCGATGGGCAAAGTTGACAGTGCCCCTTTAATAAATTTTTATAATATTCTAATTGGGCTTAGTTAGGAGGTTGTGTGGAAGATTAATTTCTTAAATACAGAAGCCTGGGTACATGGTTTAAGCTTAAGTTTAAATAATGATATATAAACATTTTACATGCCATAAAGTACTGAAATAAGTTCCATGCAGAAATATAATCCAAGACACTAATGTAAGGAGTTTGCAAGTTCTTATGCAAGAAAGTTATGCTATATACAAAAGCATGCTGAAGGCATAGTGTACAGCTAACACTATACATTGTGTCAAATATTGCTTATTTCTTTGTTGTTTTGCTTACTTTCTGGAATGTTTGTTTTGTTTTGTTTTGTTTTGTTTGATTTTCTGAAACTTTTGTTGTTTTATGTTTACATTTTTTTTTCATTATGGTTACAAGGCTTTATATCTATGCAAATTACTAGTAATTAGAAAAATTGTACAGGAACAAATAAAATCTATTTTTTCTATATATTACATGTGAGTGTGATGGAAAAGTTTTTCTAATTATGTAGAATTTATATAAAATATGTATAAAGCAAGATTTGAGCCAGTCTTAAAAATATTTACTGTATATAATTTATGCAAATTTGATGACATGAAGCTAAAGGCCTAGTTAAGTGTCCATAATAAGAAATTGGTATTCTGACTGATTGTTATGACAAGGTTACACATGTGTGTGAAGTTTGGCGAAGATCAGCCTTGACGTCTGCACCTGACTCCATGTTTAATTTGGGGGGAAATATTGGGGTGATGTGGGTAACCTGTGATGACTGTCCTTGGTATGATGTGTTAATGCTGTAGTACTCAGTGATATCTTTCAGTTCATATATAGTGTTGCAGTTAACTCCAAATATTGAGCGACCTATGGCCTGTGAAAGTTCTAATATTATTCTATAGCAATTTTTGCATTTGCTCTGGTTGGGGTTAGGGTTAGGCTATATATCTGTTGGAGTTAATGGGGGGCACATATCTGATATTGTTCAGGGTGCTGAGGTACACATCCTGTTATGTGTGCACCCCATTAAATATTACTTGTTCCGAAGGTAGCATTAGGTTTGGGGTGCAGGTTAGGTTATACGTCTGCTGGAGTTAATGTGGGGGGCACATATCTAATATTGTTCAAGGTGCCGAGGTACACCTTCTGTCATATGTGCCTTCCATTAAATATTACTTGTTCTGGAGTTAGGCTAGGGTTAGGTTATGTCTCAGAGTTAATGGGGGGGCACATATCTGACATTATTCAGGGTGCTGATGTATACTTTCTGTCATGTTTGCCCCTCATTAAATATTACTTGTTGTGGGGTTAGGGACAGCTGTTCAGGTTAGTGTTACAAAGACATTTGGGACTTAGAGTATGAATACTAGTAAGGACTGATGCATGGGTGGAAGTACAGGGCCCAGAGGGTCCTGCACTCCCACACACAAATACAGATACTATTAAGGAATAATGCATGGATAGTAGTGCAGGGCCAATAGGGCCCTGTGGTCTCACAGAGAAATAAAGATACAATTACAATCTGTTGAAAAAATTATGGAGGGTTACGATCACAGGGCCCAGAAGGCCCTGTGCTCCCACAAGCAAATAATCCTTTAATTATATTGTTTAAAAAGTAAGGAGATTCTCTGTAAAAAAAACTTTAATGCACTGTTAGGGTTCCTTATGATTATACTTTCTCAAAAAGTAGGGAAATTCTCTGAAAAAACTTCGTTAATGTACCATTAGGGTTCCAGTGTCAAAAGTAGGGTTCCCAACCCAAAGATCCCACCCTCAGTTTCCAACCCTAACACCCCATACCCACATCCTGCATGCAGGAACAGGTGTGAGGGGTGTGCCTTGGGGTTGCTAACCCTAATGCACCCTTCACACCTGTTCCTGCATGCAGGGTGGGGGTGGGGTGTTAGGGTTGGAAACTGAAGGTGGGGGTGAGATCTTTGGGTTGGGAACCCTAAGATGTAATTTCCTTTTTTCTGACACTGAAACCCTAATGGTCCATTGACAAGGTTTTTTGTAGAGAATTTCCCTACTTGTTGTGAGTGTTAGGGTTGACAACCCCTGGGCACACTCCACATCTGATTTGTAAAGATGCAGAAGAGGTCAAACCATAATAGTTTTTCCTGTTGCTGCCTGAAGAATGGGTTGGGGTGTTAGGGTTGGGAACCTTAACACCACATTTCCCTAAGTTTGTCACTTTAACCCTCATTAGTGCATTATCAATATTTTGTGCAATAAATTTTCTTATTTTTTGAGATAGCATAATCATATTCTCATCGGTCTGTAGGACTGCGGGGTCCTACAGGCCCTGCACTTCCATCCTGCCATAGATGCATACATCCATATTGATGTGGGCCCTGCATTTCCATTTCTGCCAAAACAGCAGTGTCTTTCCTACGTTATATGACTTATTCATGTTCTGTGTTACATTATGGGAATCTGCAATTTTTTATATATATTTTTTTTTGCTTTTTTTATAGGGCCCCTAATTTTGTTTTGCAGGGGGTTATATCTTTTGCTTGATATATAGATTGTCCCTTACATCCAAATATCACAGGAGTTATGGCTTGTTGCAATTGAAATGTGGAAAACAAAGTCCAAAATATTTTTTCTTATGAAGGGAGGCAGTTCCTTTTTCATATCAAATGAACAACCCATATGAAAAAGGATCCCTTTTTACTAAAAAAAGAATCAGGGGAAAAACTGAGTCAAAATTATTTTTTCATTTTAGGGCATCCTATTTCATATGAATCAAAAAAAACATATGAAAAAGGATCCAGTCAAATAAAAAAAAAATACGAAAAAAGGATCCCTTCATACTAGGGTGGTCTTGTTTGGACTACTCGTGGCCCTGCTGTGTGGCACGTTGCTTTATTTATTTATTTTTTTTATTTATTTGTTCTAGGATTACAAATACCTTTGAGCCGAGGCTCTTTTACAAAGGTTCAACATCACTGGTGCAATTGAGACAATCATAAGCAAAGATAACAGTTTATAAAATTAAAACAAAAACACATAGTCTTGTAGATGAAAAAAGAATAATAAGGTGAAACTTTGGGGAAGGGAAAGGCAAAGGAGGAGGCTTTTGATTGCTATTGCTGCAGTCTGGAGGAGTGTGAGGTTTCAACCCTGAACTTTTGATTTGAACTCTTTGTCTATGAAAGTGGATTTTGGCTGCTGTGACTGCATTGTGAGTCATTAACTGGGTTTCTTGTGGCTTGTTTCCAGCCAGAAGATGGTTCCATTTGGTGGCAGAAGGCTTTTGAGGCAACCGGTAGGAGTGGGCCTCTGGCCCGGGTGATCTCCCCCAAGGGATGGCCTGGGAACACTGACTGGAGGGTTGATGGTTTGCTGGGTTAATCTGGGGGTCATGGAGGTTGCCTGACAAGGTTGGGCATCCCTCCATTACTTAGTTGGGGAGATTGTCTAGTGCTAGTTGTCTGGCTCCCTGACTGTTCCTTGGGGTTACCTGCCTACTGTTTTCTTGAGCTGATTTTCTAGGGACTATGCGATAAACTACATTCTGTAATTGCAAGATCTCCAGGACCTGGTTAGTGCTTTTTCTAAGAGTTGACTTCACAGGATTGCCACAAGTACTTTTTGTTGATTTATTACTATTCCTTAGAGACAACGAGAGGGCCTTGGTACTACTGGATACAATATTTGACTGTCTGAAGGGAGAAGGAGGTGGTGAGAGCCCTCCTGTCATCTGAAAATTGTTTTTAATAATCTTGGATTTATGAAAGTTTTTGACTTCTGTGACTTCAATTGGTGCAATAATATTTGGTTACTTGGTTTAGCGGACAAAAGAAGGCAATTGCGGAACATTAACCCAGTGCTAATTAAATAACCATTTATCAAGTTTACTTTTAAAGACTGTAATATTTGGAGAATCTACTATATCTTGTGGCAGTGTGTTCTATAACCTAGGTGCTCTAATTGTGAAGAAATATTGCATTTTGTTATTATTTGCTCTTTTAACTTCCAGTTGTTTAGTGTGTAATCTGGCCACAATTTTTCTTGTGGAGTAAGTTAAACCACACTGTTGCATCAGGACAGGTGATTGAAGAGTTTTAAATAACTGTAGGAGATCACCTCTAGTTCTTCTTAGTTTAAGTGAGTATAAGCCAGATTTTCTGAAGTATAGTGTCATAATCTAAATGAATAAGGTGAGGAACAAGTTTGGTTGCCCTAAGCTGAATCTGTTTTATTCTATTAATATCGGAGATCAGGTATGGACTCCAAAATGGTGATCCATAATCAATGTATGGCCTGACATGTGACCTGTACATGGTCATAATACATTGTTCAGTTTTAGAGATAAAATTATGGTTTACCCTACGGAGAAGAGCATTTGTTTGGTTAGCTATTTTATTACAGTGTGATGAGGAGGATAATTTATTGTTGACTTATATTCCTAGGTCTTTTTCTGTAATTGATTCTGTAATTCAAAGTATGCTTGTTTGGGTTTTTTTTTCCCATATGTAACGCTGCACATTTTGAAACATTGAAGTACATTTTATTGATATGTGCCCAGTGTTCTATGGATGCAAGGTCTGATAATAAACTTTTTCTGTTGATCTCGCTGTTAACATTATCCCCTAATGTTGTGTCATCAGTGAACTTTACTAAGATATTATTAGATGAGATGATCATATCACTGATAAAAATGTTAAAGAGAGTGGGGCCCAGAATAGAGCCATGGGGAACACCACTGGTCACCCTTCCTGTGTCAGACAATGCACTATTTACCCTAACTCTTTGAGTTCTGTTACTCAACCAACTGTTTATCCATGAGACAATAGAGGATGAAAAACCTAGATGACTGAGTTTATTGATCAGTATGGTATGTGACACTTTATCGAATGCTTTACTGTAGTCAAGGAGGATAACATCAGTGGGGATATTAGAATCAAGGCTTATGCTGATGTGATTATAAAAGGAGAGTAAATTGGTAGTACAGGAGAAATCTGGTTTAAACCCATGTTGAGCTGTGTCTATTATGTTCAAAGATTTCATCTCTACTTCTAAAAGCGATTTAATTATTTTTCCATTATTTTACAAGGGATAGAAGTGAAGCTAATTGGTCAATAATTTTCAATCAACTTTTGAATGTGATCCCTGTTAAAAAATTGCAGTAACTGTGGTAGTCAACCAGTCATATGGAACTCTGAATTTGTAGAGAGATTTATTAAAAATAATTGTTAGTGGTAGGATAATGGTTTCTTTTGTTCCTATAAAGAATTTGGAGCTAATATTATCGTGGCCTGGACTTGTTGTGTTTTAATGTTTGTGGTACTTCCTGAGTGTCTTGTAGCAAGACCTTGTAGTCTGTAAAGCTGGGAGAATAAGTTTTTGATTATATTAATGGAGCTTCTTGCTCAAAGACTGAGGAGAAGTATTCATTAAGCACAGTAGCTGTTTCTGTGTTGGATGATACAGTTGTATTATTTATAATTAATAGTCCAATCAATCTGTTGTTTCCTTTTTTACTATTTAGGTAAGAATATAGGGCTTTATGTGAATCTTTAATGTGTGCAATTTGAAATTCTAAGTTGCATTTTGCAAGTATGATCTATTTTTTTCGTTTTTTTAACTGCTTCCCTATATTTGGTTAAAATATCATTCTTTTAATCAATTGAGCATTTTTTTAATGATGAGAATAGTTTTTGTTTACATGCAATTTGTTTTTTGATGGATCCATTAAACCAAGGAGGAATTTTTCCTTTGCTGTTGTATTTGTTCTTTTCTGGGACATATAGGTGTTCTAATTCTTGAATTTTTGATTTTAATAAGTCCCAGGCTCTTGGGTACTAAGGGGAGAAAGAATATGTTCCCAATGGAAAGTGCTTAAATGTTCATTGATTTTATGAAAGTCAGCCCTATCATATTGCTTAATTTTAAGTTTATTAGTTTTAGAATGTTGATGAAGTGGAATAGTAAAGTATATAGACATGTGGTCACTGTTACTAAGTGGGTCAGAGATCTGGAGATCAATTATGGAAATCTCTAAGTTTGTTATGACAAGGTCTAAGATGTTTCCTCCCCTGGTAGGTTCCCTAATAAGTTGGTTAAGTCCTAAGTCTATAATAGTTGTAAGTAGCTGTTCATCATGGCTGAGAGGAACCTGGGGGTGGTGGTGGATATCAAGATGAACAACTCGGAGACTTTTAGGAGGGCAGAAGCCAAGGCCAACAGGATGCTGGGATGCATCGCTAGGGGGATCACCTCCAGAAGGAGGGAAGTGATACTCCCTCTGTATAACTGCTTGGTGAGGCCGCACCTCAAGTACTGTGTGCAGTTTTGGAGACCACACTTAAAGAGGGACATTAAACTCCTGGAGAGGGTCCAGAGGAGGGCAACCAAAATGATTTGGGGCTTGGTGGACAGAATCTATGAGGAGAGGCTCGAAAAGCTAAATATGTACACGTTGGAAGAGAGAAGGGACTGGGAGAACATGATAGAGGTCTTCAGGTACATGAAGGGGGTGAATAGGGGAGGAACAGTCAGGGTGCTTCGAAGGAAGTAGGAGGGAGCCACTAGAGGGCATGGGTGGAAGCTGAAGGGGGGAAGATTCAGGGAAGAAAGGAGGAGGTGCTACTTCACTGAGAGGGTGGTGGAGCCATGGAATGCGCTGCCTAGGGGGCTGGTGGAGGCAGAGGCGGTGGAGGGGTTCAAGAGGGGTTGGGACAGGTACAGGGGAAGGGTTCTGGAAGCAAAATCCAATGCAGCGAGAATATCCAGAACTGGGAAGGGAGAAGCCAGAGAAGGCGAGAGGGGCAGCAAGGTCAGCTCCCAGGGTGGGGGCTGACAAAACGAGCAGACGCAAAAAACCGTTAGGCCTATTCTACTGGCATTTTAGTATGTTAGTATGTTGATTTGAACCTGTTAAGATCCCCAGTTAATGGAGGGTAGGTTGAAATCTCCCAGTATTAGAACCATACCTTTGTTTGCTATTTGAGAGATTTCTTCTGCTAATGTCTGCGGAGGGTGGACGATAACAAGTACCAACTAATATTTGGGGAAGTCCTCTGGGCTGAATATATATCCATATGCTTTCTGACTGAATGTTAACTGATGATTCAAAGGAGGGAATGTCATTTCTGATATAGTTGCTTACAGCTCCCCCTTTCCTTTTATCCATTCTATTTTTATAATAGTATTTAAATTCAGGGATTTCAACTCTCCATTGTTTGTCAGAATTACCCCAAGTATCTGTTATGGCTATTAGTCCCAGGTCGAGGGATTGTGCTCTAGATTCTAGTTCCGCATGTTTGGAACTATTCAAAGAACAAGCAATGAGAGATAAAATATTCAGGTTGTTATGTTGTAATAAATAAGTGATTGTAATAAGAGAATTAGGTGCTAACCCAATCTCCCTCTTGTCCTTCAGTTTAAATGGTTGCTGATAAATGTATCAACTTTACATCCCAGTAATGTACATCCCCTTCTACTAAGGTGCAAACCATCCCAACAAAATAGGGATGGTTAATTGTAGAATTCTTCCCAATGTGTGAGACAGGGAATAGCTTGTCGATAGCACCATTTATGAAGCCATTCATTCAGGGCTTTTACTTGGGCTGTAATGTGCCTTGTGGCTCTTGGGACTGGCATTATTTCAGATAGGCATAGATTACAGCCTCTTTCCATCAAAACATTATAGAGGGAGACATAGTCCTGTTTAAGTTGCTGTGGTGGGGATCTGTTAATGTCGTTAGTCCCTATGTGAATGACCACTAGGGGGTTCTCACCAGCCGGTGACAGAATATTTTTTGCCATAGAAGTTATATCAGCGACCATTGCCCCTTGGTAACTTGAGCAGGTCTGGCATTCTTTGTCTGGGTTACAAACAGCCCAATCAATATATTTTATGATGGACTCTCCCAGGACATACACCTGTTTTTTGGGGGGAGATTCCACCTGAACTGTTGCGAGGGGTTAATATTTGAGTCTGCAAAACAGGGGTTTGCTGACTAGGTATGGGGCTAGGACTCATCTTATTTACGTTTACTCCAGGTTCTGGGCTGATATTTGTAATTTCATCAATATTTTGAGTTAGGTGTTCAAAAGAGTTCTATGTAGGAATTGCAGTGGGACTAAGGGGAAGGTGAATGTTATTTCTTTTTTGCTTGGTTTGAGGAATAGTAATCCAGTTATCCGCCTCTTTTGTAGTTTGTGGCTGGAACTTGGGTGCAACAATTGAGGGGGTGAAAGTGATGGCTAGATGCCCTCCTAAGTTAGGGGTGGGTAGAATATTTAAATGAGGTTCATGAGGGGTAGCATCATCCATCAACTGTATGGAGGATATATTTGCCTCTACAAGGAGTGACATTTGATCAATATAGTCCTCCAGGGCTTTGATGTCTGAGTTTGTCATTTCTTTGGGCTGGAGGCATTTGATTTCCTCCTGCAAGTTGCTAACCAACACTCACCTATCACAAGTGAAGTTGGATAGTTGTTTACCTATAGCATACATCTGGCATGAGGAGCAGAACTTGTTTGCTTTCTTCATTATGCTCCAATGCTAGATCACGTGGCTTGGGGGGATATATTATTGATAGGTTTGAGCTCCTTAGCTAGGTGTCACAATGTGTGGGCCCAGTCCCATTGTCCTCGGTGGACACGGTAGTCATGCACTGAGACACATGTGTCTCAGTGCATGTCTCCACGCATGGCCCCGCACATGCTTACCCCGCTCGCTAGTGCAGGTCTTTATGTGTGCAAGAACTGGAAGTGCCTAGACACAGTACTTTCGGTCTCTCGCTCTGTGCCAAGTATTAAAAACATTCAAAAAGCCTTTAAAAAGGCACACACTGACTATTTGATGGATTAGAAAGGCAATAAGTACACTGAGAAGTGCAAAGTTTGTAAAACAACACAGACAAAATGGGTATTATACTGTGGTAGTCTAAATGCAGTCCTCCAGTATCCTACAGTGCCTTCACTCAGCAGTCAATGAGCACAGGTATAGGGATGATACCCTTTTACCTAAGTTCATGCAGTTGTATTATATATAAGCATTGAAGGTACAATAGACAAATGTTGCATGTAAACCTCTCTCCAGAGGTGCACTAGCTCTTAGGCAGATTTTTAATCTACTGCCCGCTTGCTAGTGCGGGTCTTTATGTGTGCGAGAACCAGAAGTGCCTAGATGCGCTACTTCCAGTCTCTCACTCTGTGCCAAGTATTAAAAACACTCAAAAAGTCTTTAAAAAGGCACACACTGAATATTTGATGGTTTAGAAAAGCAATAAGTGCACTGAGAAGTGCAAAGTTTGTAAAACAACACAAAGTGGGTATTATACTATGGGATAGTAGTCTGGACTTATACTTTATATTTGAGTCTTCCAGTGTTGCAGCAACCTGGAAATAGTTTTTAATTTGTTATTGTGCATTTTTGGTTTAGTTCTGTAGTGGCAGTGAGAGTACCACATATACTGGACAGTAAGGGTGGTGGTGAGAGCCCATCCCTGAACAAAAGTTATTTACATTTATTTTTATTTATCTTATTATGGGGGAGGGATGTCTTAGTAAGTGATTTGTGTAATTTCATTTTATTTTTAAGGTATTTTGCATGTTGTTTTTAGGCAGATAATTGACTTAGTTAAGGGAGTACTGTGTTGATACTTTAGTCACCAGAATGTGTTGGAGCCCGGTCCCCATGATGGTGTGCTATTCACCCTCTGCTCTCTGTGCCCTCCAGCCCTTTCCCCCCTTTGCAGTTTACAACATACCAGCACTGTAGGGCACTGGGTATTGCCCGTAGGGGGAGGAAGAAGTGGAGGGATGCGAACAGTGGAGGGTGAATGAGCGGAGCCATTGTATCAGGGTTGTAGGATCCAGAAGATGCCCTGTGGTGAAATGGAACCAGGATCATGTTCCACCATGTCTGGTTTCCATACCCAAGGACACTACCAATTTTGGTGGGCAGGTGGTTTGGGTGGCCTAGGAGGTTCATTTCAACACGAGTGGTGTTATGCAATGCCAGGTCCGCTAAAAACAAGACTGCATTAATTGCAGATCTTGTTGGAATGGTGGACCTGGCTTGCATCACTGAGACCTGGCTGGATGAGAACTCTGGACCCATTTTGGAGGCCTTAACTCCATCTGGATACTCAGTGATCCACCGCCTGAGATTGGATTGCGGGGGGGGTTGCGGTTTGTTTCAAGACTGAATTTAACTTCACAAATGTACCAGTTGATGAAGCTGAGTCATTTGCGTGTACTGTGGTAGCAGGTGTAGGTTGTAGGATCACCCTCATCTACCGTCCTCCCAGAGATGAGAAGCTGTTCCTTCAGGAAGTTGCGGACTTCAGCATCAACATGGCATTTGAGTCACCCAGGCTGATGGTCCTGGGTGACTTCAACGCCTGGGTCGATGATGAAATCTCGCAGTTTGGACAGCACTTCCTCCAGTTGATGACATCTCTGGGCCTCACACAGATACTGGTAGTTACCACTGCTACCCATGAACATGGTCACTCTCTTGACTTAGTCTTCCTCCTGGGGATCGAGGCCTCTGATTTGTGGGTGGAACCAGTCAGATGGTTCGATCACTACACCGTGGGGTTTAGTTTTAGTGCCTCCCTTCATAGGCCTGTTCCTGTGGAGACAGTCAGGTGTCACCCTTTACGAGATGTAAGCTCTGAAGGCCTGGCAGTGGTACATGACCTATCATCCCTCCCAGTGGCAAGCAGTGATCCAGAGACCCTCATGGTGGCCTATAACTTGAACGTTTTGGCAGCCCTGGATATCATTCCTCCTGTCCGTGTTCATCCTCTTTCCATTCACCCTCAGTCTCCATGGTTTGACAGGACTTTGAGGTAGATGCAGTGATTAGGACGAAGGTTAGAGCATTGCTGGTGGTAATCTGCCCTTGATGCCAACCGCATTAGATTGATAGATCATTATCAAGTCTATCAATCTGCAATCACCCGTAAGAAGATAGAGTTCCTGTCCAGTGAAATTGTGGTCACTCAGAATCGACCAGCTCAGCTTTTTCGAATGGTGGACAGACTGTGCAACCCAGCCTGTCTACAAGTTCGAAAAGCCTTTTCACAAATAGAGTGTAATGAACTTGCTCGAATCTTTGTGTCTAAGGTGGCTGACATCAGGGCGGTACTCCAACCCGCACACTCTATGGGTGTAGCTGTGGATTGGCTCGAGGTCACTACTTTTCAGCTTTCCTGGAGTACCTTTGACTGACTGGAGTTCATGGATGTCATGCGGATTGTCCAGGGTGCTCACCCTATGTGCTGTAGTTTGGATTCAGGACCAACTTCCCTGATTTTGGGTTGCATTGATTCCATCAGTCTGGTCCTAGCATGGATAGTCTGATGCTCCTTGGAAACAGGTGAGTTTCCTAGCTCCCTGAAGGAGGTGGTGGTAACACCCCTCTTAAAGAAAGCTTCTTTGGATCCAGACTGACATGCAAACTACAGACCAATCTCTAGCCTTCCCTTTTAAGGGAAGGTGATTGAGAAAGTAGTGGCTGTGCAGCTGGAGAACCATTTGACCACCCATGACATCCATGAACCCCTCCAGTCCAGATTTCGAAAGAGACATAGTACTGATACTGAGACAGCATTGGTTTGGGTGCTCAATAATCTCCTGATGGCTAGAGATTGGAAAAACTGTTTCATCTTGATTCTTCTACATCTCTCATCAGCATTTGATACTGTGGATCATGGGGTTCTGCTTGACCACCTGAGGTTCGTCTGTGGATTTTCAGGTAAGGTCCTCAGGTGGTTTACATCTTTCCTCACTGGAAGAACTCAGACAGTGATGTCTGGGGTTTATTCCTTGGAACCATTTTCTCTGTCTTGTGGGGTTCCTCAGGGCTCAATGCTGTCCCCCATGTTGTTTGCAGTGTACATGCTGCCCCTCAGAGACATTGTAAGAAGGTATGGGCTGAGGTTTCACTGCTATGCTAAAGACACCCAGCTCTACCTTTCTTTTGCACCTGACCAAGATGGAGCTCTCTCAGCTTTTAAAAGCTGCCTCACAGAAATCCAGGAGTGGATGGATCCTAGTTCGCTAAAGATGAACTCAGAAAAGACTAAGGTGTTGGTTGTGGATCTGGCGCACCGGATGGGGGGGGCCGAGGTTGGGTTTGCCCTCATGGCTTTTTTTGGGGAGCATATCACTCCTGACCTCTGAATAGGTGCAAAACCTAGTGGTAATTTTTGGCAATGGGTTGAATCTGCATTCACAGGTATCAGCTGTCGTCAAATCCTGTTTTTACCATCTGAAGAATATCTCCAGGATCAAGCACCTTGTTCCGTGCAGTGATCTACCTATGCTGGTCCATGCCTTTGTGTCCTCATGCCTTGATTACTTCAACTCCCTTTACCTAGGGTTACCAGGGGTGGAAATCTGCTGCTTGCAGCTAGTGCAGAATGCTGCAGTCCAGCTTTTGGCGGGAACTCCTAGATCCTGTCATATTATGCTGGTGCTGCATGGACTGCACTGGCTGCTGGTACAGTGGTGGATCACCTTTAAAGTTGGTCTTCTGACTTTTAAAGCCCTACATGGACTAGGCCCAGATTACTTGAAAGAGCTCCTGGTCCCCTACTGCCCTGGGTGATTGCTCCGCTCAGCTGATGAGGGGTTGCTATAGATTCCAAGGGTGGGTTTTAAATCTTCTGGGACCCAGGCATTTATGCACTTGGCCCCAACCCTCTGGAATTCTCTACCCTATCGGTTACGGGTGTGCATGATCATGGAGGGATTCAAGCGTCTAGAAAAACAATATCAACTGATTTTTGTCCTCCAGAAGTTTACTAACAGTTTCATAAAAACTTAGATTTGCAGTTAGACATGACCTATGAGGGTTTGAAGCCATGTTAAGATCTATCTATAAAGTGTCTTGATTCAAGATCAGAAGATAATTTGTCCTTAATGATGGCCTCCATTACTTTTCCTAAGATACAAGTTAGGCTAATTGGTTTATAATTTACAGTACTGCTATGATCCCCTTTTTTGTAAATAGGTACCACTAAATCTCCAATCATCAGGCACCTCACCAGTACCCAAGGATTTATTATAAAGATGTATAGTGGCTCAACCCACCACAATTGGATGGCCCTCAGAACCCGAGGATGGAGCAAATCTGGACCAGGGGAAATATAGATTTTAATACAATCTAATTTGGAAAATATTTCTTCCCTAGTAATTTTAGGTTCCTCTATAGAAATATTTACATATTTAATTGTACTGTTGTTGTTGTTCTGGACAAAAACAGAACAAAAGTGATGATTAAATTCATTAACCATATCAGAAGGCTCACTTATAGTTGTATTTGAAACTCTTGTCAGACCAATTGTATTAGATACATGTTTTTTATTGTTTAAGTAGGGACAAAAGGATTTCCCTCCATCTTTCATATGTGCCAATCTAAATTCAGTCTTCCATTTTTCATTTTTGATATTGGTTTTACAGGCTCGCAAGGCCTCCTTGTATTTATATTGGTTATAATCATTAGTGTCTCTTTTTACAGCCCTATAGGCCCTTTTTTGCTAAGATAGATTTACAGACTTTATTTGTGTACCACATGGGTAATTTCCCTTTCCTATTATACAAGGTACGATTTGGAATATATTTATCACTTAACTCATGAATCTTATTTTTTATGTTATTCCATAATTCATTAACAGATACACATTCATCCCTCCAAGCCCAATCATATAATTCTTTATTTACAGCTTCAAAATGAGCTTTTCTAAATTCCTTTACTATAGTGATACCAGCTTCTTTAACATATTCATTATTAATGGTGAAGGTAATGATGTTATGATCACATTTAATCAGTGGATCCGAAATTTCAAGGTCGATAATTTTATCAGGGGTATTTGTAATGACAACATCCTATATATTACTTCCCCTTGTTGGTTTGTTGACTACTTGTTGTAGCCCATTTATGAGACAAAGATCCAATAGTGCTTGCTCCCGAGTGGTGGAGGCAGAAAAGTTATCCCAACTTATCCCTGATGAATTAAAATCACCAAGTAACAAGATATCCTTATGATTTAATCTATTTGAAATATCATTTAACATGGACAAATGATCAGACTGATTAGTATCAGGAGGCCTATAACACATACCCATCAATACATTTTTACTATTTTTTATCTCTATTTCGACCCATAAAGTTTCATTTGGCCCATTTAGGGTATCAGTCATTTGTCTAAAAATTATATTTTTATTCAGATAAAGCAACACGTCCCCACCCCTTTTATTTATCCTATCTTTATAAACAAGATTGCAGCCAGGGATAGATTTATTCCAAATAGAGGTCTCGTCCCACCAGGTTTCTGAGATGGCTGTGATATTGATGTTATTTTTTAATAATAATAACTCAAGTTCATCTTTTTTTATATAGTGTAAACTTCTTGCATTGGTAAGCAACACATTTAGCTTAGGTTTAGATTTTTTAGTGCTGACAGCAGTATTATTAGAAGCTGATTTAGTACCTGTCCCTTTTTGACCCTTTTTGACTAGTTTTTTGGATTTACATTTTGGCTATTAATAGTCTGATGGAAAATGTTACCTAATAATTTTGTACCATACTTGCTTAGATGAAGGCCATCTTGACAAAACAAATGTTCATTAGAGAAAAAAAGTTCCCATGTCCTTAAAAATGTTATGTTGTTCTCCAGACACCACCTGTGGAGCCAGTTGTTAAAAACTTTAATTTTTTTGAATTTTAATGATTGATGCTCTGGGTACTGGTAGACTCTCAGAGATAATAATATTGTATCTAAACTCTTTAGAATATTAACAGCTTCAGTCATCTCTATAATAATATCCTCTAAACTGGCTTTATTCATATTATTTGTACCAGCATGTAAGATAACAGTTTTATGTTCCTCAGGTTTACTCAATATACCTGGCAACATGTCAGATATATCTTTGATTGTAGCACCTCTATAGCTACAGCTAGTCACATTCAATTTATTGCCCCTAGTAGAAAAATGATCTGTATACTGTACAATCGAGTCCCCCAAGATATAATATTGTCTATTTGTTACATTGTCAGAGTTGTTTAAATCTTCAATCTCCCTTGGGGTAACTGTGTCCTTCCCCATATTTGTGGTGCTGTTAAACATTCTTGATGTAATGGAGTTTGTTGTTCAATAGTGGCTATTGCTACCTCATTGCTTGAGTTATTTGTTACAGTAGGGTTAGGTGTAACTTCAGCTAAATTACTAATTAGGTAACAATTATCATTAGAAGGATCTATGAAACCTGACTGAGGATCATTGCATGTGTTTGTGTTTGCCTAGTCTACTGCTTTCTGTCCCCTCCCTGACCTCCTTACCTTGTCCTGTGGCCACTGCCTGGGGCATTCTTTCTCTGCCTGCCTTGTTGCTGCTACTTGCTGAGGTCTCTTTCAACCAGAGATCACTGTGTTCCCTGGTGGCTGCTGTATGGCTCTGTTGCTCTTTTGCCCTAGTGCCCTCTGTTTTTCTTCCTGTTTTGGCTGCTACTCCTCACTGAGCCTCTGCTCTCTCCAGTTGCTGCTCCTCAGCCACTGCTCAGGCCCTGTGGTGGGCTTGCATTTTCCCCTCCTTGGCTGGCTCCTTGCCCCTCCTGTTGCTGCTCCAGTCTCATGATTCATGCTGGTGTTGAGCCATTCTTCCTGCTGCTGCCTGGCTCCTATAGTGGCTGCTGAATTTTCTCCTGCCACTCCAACCCCCTGTTCGCTCAGGCTGGCTCCTTCTACCCCCGCTTGCCTTGCCTGGCAATCTCTGCTTCCTGTTAGTGCTGCCTACCTGCCTCTGAGTCCCTCTGTCAGAAGCTGTGGTCATGCTTTGCCTGGGCTTTCTACTGCCCTTTTGCTCAGCTGTTTGCTTAACCTCACCCTTCATGGGCTCAGTGTCTTTGCTTTCAGCTTCATACTGCTTCCCTGCATCGGTGACATGGCTCACTTTGGGCATTCCTCAAGCCTGCACTCCACTGCTCCATAACTCCCATCGACCTGCCAAGGTAGCTGTCCTGTCCTCTCTTCAGAGCTCACTTTTACCCTTACCATCTTCCATCCCTACTCTACTAACTACTTTCAGGAAAATGCCTCACCAACCTTCAATGGACATATGCCCTCCAATAACCAGGCATATGCCCACTCTCAGCCCCTCAAGGGCCTGGTATGTTTTCACCTCCCTGGCTTCATACTGCAACACTCACTATGCTTTTACCTTCTTTGGCTTCATACTGCAACAATCAGTACCCTTTTACCCTCAGTGGCTTCATGTTGCACCATTCTGACCCCCTCAAGGGATTGATTTCCTATATCTATAAGCCCCATCATGAGCCATATTGGGCTGCCAAGCCGAAGCAGCTGTTTTTAAGCATCTCCTTTTCCTTGGAGTGTTTGAACCCCAATGTTCCTTATCATGACTACAATTGTGCCCCAGAGAGCAAGCCTTTGGCTCCTCTGTGGTGAAAGACCTTCTGTAAGAAGAAAACACTCACATCTTCTTTAGTAAGCAGTGGTGTGTAGCAGGCCCAACTAATGCCTGGATTGGTAATAGTTTGCTGGATGCCTGGAGAGATGGTAACCTGAAACCTGGGTTCCACAAAGGTTTACTCCATGGGTTTTTTTTTCCACTTCTCTTTGCTAATGGTCATAAAAATCAATTAGTTTTCTAGGGTGTAGTTAGGTGCATTCCAGTGTAAGGGTTGGGACCTGGAAAGTGGTTCTGCTTCCTTCACTGCTCACTATGCTGGTGGCCTTCTGTCCTTCCTTAGTGGAAGCTGATGTTCTGATAGTTCTAGTATATGCTTCCAGTTCTACTTTTTGTCTTCTTCCCTAAGGTACCTTTAGTCAAAGGCTACATACACCACAAGCTACACAGGCTTGCAGTCCATACATTGCACAAGCACAACACTCCAGGTAACCAGTTGCATTTTCTACTCCATTTATAGTTTCCCACTGGATCAGTGAACTGTAAGGCAAAGCCTGGGGTTTGGTGAGGCAGCAGGTGATATGTGCCATGCCCCCAACCACCTAGTGCTACTTAAGCGAGCATGCCTCAAGTGTCCTTTGAATGCCTGTTTGCTTGCTCCCACCATCCTCTTTCTTTTCTCCAGTTGTGCACCTCTCTCCTTTTGGGCTTCTTCCCTAACATACATTTAGCCAAAGGACTGCATCCTGTGGCACCTTTAGAGGTAGAACTCTCCTCAAGAGGGTTTCTGTGCTTCCAGTACCCTGAAATGGTGGTAGTTCACCAGAAACAGAAAGCACAAAAGGCATCATACACCACAAGCTATTCAGGCTTGAAATCCATATGTTGCATAAGCACAGCACTCCAAGCAACCAAGTGCACTACCATTCCACACAGAGATGCCTGCTGGACCAGTGAATTTTTTACATATCTGTATCTATATCTATATCTATATCTATATCTATATCTATATCTATATCTATATCTATATATCTACATATTAGAGGCAAAAAACTCCATTTAATGCATCAGTTAGGGATGTTCCACAGTGACAAAAGTGAGGAAATTCAGTGTTAAGGTTGAAAGTCCTCCTTGGCCCCTTCAGCTCACCCCCAATCAGCATCGGGTGTACATTTGGTCATCATCCCTAACTCTCACCCCATCACATGTGTAAAGAAGCAGAGGTATAGGAGAATGGGGTGAGAGTTAGGACCGATGACCCCAATGTGCACCCCTACTCTGCGTTCGAGGTGGGCTGGGAAGTCCAAGGGGGCTTTCAACCCTAACACCAAATTTCCTCACTTTTGTCACTGTGGAACAACCCTAACTGATGCATTAAACTGAGTTTTTTGCCTTTAATACCCTTCTTTTTGAGAATGATAACGAGAAATAGTGAATGTAATGCGGCGGCGGGATGTCTTGTCACATAGTAACACGGTGCATGCAAACGCAAATGGTAATGCGCATGGTGATGCAAAGCAAAACAGAAAGAGAAACAGTACTGTAGACACAAATGGTAAAAATAATGCAAACACAAGCTCAAATGAAAACGCAAAGGCAACGCACATGGTGGCGTAGACGGGAACGGTAAGTGAACCGGGTATGGAACCACAAGCGGAAGCGGTAATGGTAACAGTAATGTAAGCACACAGGCTGGTTTTCCCCAAAAGCTGCATAGAGAAAGACAGTGAGTACAAAGAACATATGCATAATAATGGGTCTCAGAGCAGAAAAGGAGGAGTTGGAATACTAAATTGCTTATATCTCAGGAACCGTATGACGTAGAAAAAAATTTAAAAGTCATATGATTTATGATTTTCCTGGCTAGTTTTTCACTTAGCCCCTGTTAGGGAGCTAAGTACTTTCCTGATGAAAAGTCTGTATCTCGCACCATTTCCGAGATACGGGCCCTGAAAGGCGCGGCGAACACTGTAATGTTATCCTATGGGAAAAAAAGAGAAGTTTGGAGTGCCATAACTTTGCCGCCCTGTAATATTTTTTCACCAAACCACCAAAAGGCACATCTGTGGGATGTTGGCTTTTTTCCCTCCAAATTTCAGTGTAAAAGACCAAACTGTTATTTTGCAGCAGGATGACAAAGAATTCCTGTCATGCAGCGGATGCCACAATGTTAGTCTATGGGAAAAAGTGTCAACTTCGGAGTACTGTAACTTTGCATCCATGCAATATTTTGTCACCAAACCACCAAAAGGTACATCTGTGAGATGTTGGCTGCCTTCCTTCCAAATTTCAGCCCAAAAGACCAAACCATTCATTTGCAGCAAGGTGGCAAAGAACTGCTGTCATTTTGGCCATAGTCTGAAAAAGTAATGTCCTGATTTGCAACAGCTTTTGCAAGCATTTGTGAAAGTGTCGTGAGTGTGATACTACTTTATTTATTTATTTATTTAAGAGATTAACCAGACAGGCATACTGAGTGGAGAACTGCTCATTTCCAGATGCAGCCTGGGGGAAATAGGGTGGAGGGACACATAGGATGAAATACATACTTGCAGGGTCACAATGTTACAGAGTATACAATAGTGGGCTAAGTCATACATACATTACAAATTTCCATTTATACATACATTGCAGATTCACATTTGTACAGAGTTTATAATAGCGGAGGTGCTGAGTATTAACATAACATCCCTGGTATACAGCCTTGGGCCGGGACAACCTAGATTGAGAGCCCAGTGAAGACAGCTGATTCGTGTGACTATCAGGTGGTGGTAACCAGAGGTCTAGAGGGCTTGTACTTATGTCTGGCTGGGAGCAAGTGCATGTGGTGGAAAAGTGTGCATGGAGGCATGGGTTGAGGTGGCTAAGGTGGGGGGAGTGTCTGATATCTGCAGGCAGGTCATTCCAATGTTTTGGTATGCGATATTTGAAAGATGATTGGTCCTTGGAGGTGTGCATGAGTGGGACTTGAAGAAGCCTGGAGTCCTAGTGTCTGAGTGGGTAGACAGGGGAAGGTTGAGCCAATAGTGCAGAGCCTAGGTATGGGGGAAGGGTCTGTGACCAGAATTTAGCAGCGACTCTGGTGCAGTGGATTTGTTTATGAACTGTGAGTGAGGGTAAGGCTAGGGAGCTGTATAGATCACAGTGATGTGTCAATTGTGGGCACTTTGTGATACTACTTTTTCCAGACATTTGAAAAAACATATTTCTAGGGTGTTTCACCCCAAAATAAAGACATGGCTAGCATCCTCAGGGTCCAATTAGGGAGAACACAGAAAGAATTGTGTTGTTAGAGGGTCTCAAATTTAAATGCCAAGCATTTTTCTAATCACCAGCTGAAAACAAAATGGCAGATTTGCAATACTACTAGGGCCATTTGCAACACTAAAAAGTGCATTTGCGACACTGTTGAACTTTTTGTTAACTTTTCCCATTGACTTATAATGGGAAATTGTTTTTTGAATAACTTTTGAACTGTTTAATATTTTTTCATGAAATCTTCAAAAGGCACATCAGGGACCCTGGCCACATGTTCCCTATAGATTTTGGACTGGGTGCACAAACCATGTGACCTGTGGAGACAAGCAAAGAATTCAAAAAAGCATAAATGTGTGCACAGATCACACTTAATAAGTCCACAGCCATATATCCAAACAGTACAAAAGTTGGCAGATCCCAAGATGTATGGTTCTTGATCAAGTATTCCAAATTTCAGCCAAATCCATTGAACAGCTGCAAAGTTATTAAGGTGCAAAATTTTAGGTTAAACATGTAAATGGCTCCTCAACCCTAACTATGGTAGCACTACCGTGCTACCATTATATATATATATATTCATTGCAAAGAAAATCAGTTAATGCATCAGTTAGAGTTGCTATTACAGTGACAAAAGTATGGAAATTTGATGTTAGATTTACCAGTCCTATGACCCCACTCCACCCCCCCACCCTCCACACATCAACAGGCATCAGGGTGTGCATTAGGGTCATCAGCCCTAACGCTCACCCCATTCCATGTGTAGGAAGCTGAGATAGTACAGTATAGGAGAATGGGGTAAGAGGTAGGTCTCATGACCCCAAGGCACACCCCAACACCTGTTGGAGTATGAAGGGTGGGGGGTGGGATGGGGTCATATGATTGGTAACCCTAACACTGAATTTCCATACTTTTGTCACTGTAATAGGAACCCTAGCTGGTGCATTAATGGAGTTTGTTTTTTTGCAATGAATGTTCTTACTTTTTGACAAAGTGTGATCTTACCCATATGTAGTTGTGGGAGCACAGGGCCCTCTGGGCCCTGCTCTCTCATCAGTCTATAGCATGTTGTAGGAGCACAAGGCCCTCCAGGCCCTGTGCTCCCATGCATGCATCTTGTAATTGTCTTTTATTTTCATGTGGGAGTGCAGGGCCCTCCAGGCCCTGTGCTCCTATTAAACCATAAGTGTAGAGACATTGTAATTAACCCTCCTCTCCCTGTGGGACTGCAGGTCCCTCCAGGCCCTGTGCTCCCATCACATTCACATCACTACATAATGTTATCCATTTATGGAAGCACAGGGCCCATAGGGCCCTGTGCTCCAATCTATCCATAAGTGTAGAGACACTGTAATGAAAACTTATCTCCAGACCTCCAGACCCTGCACTCTCAGTACTGCATAATGGAGGGCCCGGCACTCCCATTACTGCATAATGATATCCATATGTGGGAATACAGGGCCCAAAGAGGGCCCTGCACTCCCATCTACCCATAAGTGTAGAGTCACAGCACAGGTCTAGAGACATTCCAAGTAACCCTTGTGCTGCAAATGGTACAATATCACAGTAACCATAGGAACACTGGAAAAATTCCACCACAGTTATAAGCATGGCCTGGCAACCTGAATTCTTGCTTAGTACTCCAGCTGCGTTTAGCAAAAAATCTGTATCTCAAACCGTTTTCTAGATATAGGCATCAAAAGTACCAGTACCGCCACATTGTTATCCTATGGGAAATTTCTAAACTTCAAAATG
Source organism: Neoceratodus forsteri (assembly GCA_016271365.2). Classification (NCBI taxonomy): domain Eukaryota; kingdom Metazoa; phylum Chordata; order Ceratodontiformes; family Ceratodontidae; genus Neoceratodus; species Neoceratodus forsteri. The sequence goes on from CM057456.1 coordinate 1,878,894,720, forward strand.
TTATAACTATGGAACTAATGTAAGTTTTATGACCAAACCAGCAAAAGGCACATCTACGGAGCAAACCTTTTCTACCCTACAAATTTCAGCTCAAAAGTCCTAACCATTTAGTTGCAGTGAAGTGGCAAAGAAACAGCATTTTTTTGAAAGTAGTGTCGCAAATTTCGCAAAAGCTTCTGCAAATTTGCGACACTACCATTTCCGAAAGTGTTGCAATTTGTAAAAGTTTCACAAAAGTAGTGTCACAAATTTGCAACACTTCTAACAACCAAATTGGAAAACATATTTCCAAATATTATTTTTAAAATCAAATGCCAGGATCGTGTTTCTCGGGCCCTGATTGGGTAAACACAACTGTTGGTGTTTACTAAGGGGCAGTGTTTTTTCAATTACAGCATTTTTTACCTGTCACAAACTGAAAAGAAGATGGTGGCAGCATGATGCTACTAAACCCATTTGAAACTGTAAAGCTTTCACACGGCACATATATTTTTCCCATAGGCTATAATGGGAAACTTTAAAGTTTTATAACTTTTGAACGGATTAATATTTTTTCACCAACGCTTCAAAAGGCACATCAATGACCCAGACCTCATATACCGAACAATTTCAGACCATTCCCCCAAACCATTTTGGACTTACAGATGAGCAAAGAATTTGCACCCAAATGGTAAATTTCACATTTTTGGGGCACTCTGCAGCTCTGCAACCGCACCACCAACCGAAACAAAACTTGCTAGATCCAGAGATCTATGGTACCAGACAAAGCATGCATAATTTCAGACAAATCAGCCAAGCAGTTGCAAAGTTATTAAAGTGCAACATTTTGGGTTTAACATAGAACTGGCCATGCAACCCTATAATACACACACATACACACATATATACATACATATATATATATTACTTTTTTTTAATAAAACCTTGGAAAAAATCTTGATCTCTGACTGGTCCAGATCCAGTCACATCATATTAAAAGTATTTGAACTATTGACAAGTTTCAAACCTCATCCAAAATGGCACACGGATTTCTTGTTTTTGTGGCAACCAAAAGGCCAGAGGATCCAAGCCGAAGTCATGTCTCCCTCTCAGTAGCTTCCACTCCATCTGACATCCCAGTTCCATCACCAGTACTTTAATTTTGTCTGGGTTAAGTCTAAACCAGCTCTGTGAGATCCAGTCTTGGATCTCAGCCAGGCACTTACTTAGTACATCAACTGCCCCTAAAGTCCTAGGTGCAAAAGATATATAGAGCTGGGTGTCGTCTGCATGTCAACGAAACGGAAGCCCATATTGTCTAATGATCTTGCTCAGGGTTAGCATATACACCCCAAACAGTATGTGTAAAAGGACCAAGCCCTGGGGTGCACCAGAGGGCAGGACCACCGGGGGTGAGGAGAACCCTCCTGATGCAACCCTCTAAGTCCTGCTACTGAGATAGGACTCGAACCAGCAGATGACTTTGTGAGAGAGTCCTACATACTGGCAGTATAGCCTAGAGGTTAGAGTAATGAGCTGTGAATGAGCTTGGTACATCCAGCAGACCTGGGTTTGATTTCTACAACCTCCACTTGCATACTGTGTGACTCTGAGCAAGTCACTTAACCATTCCACTTCTCCCAGGTTGCCCTTGAAAACATGCATTTGTGCCTAGTGAGCCTTACCCTGTTAACAAAGAATTAAAAAAATACTCCCTAAGTCAGTCTAATAACAACCCATGGTCCATGGTGTCAACTGCTCAGGAGAGATCAAGAACAACAAGAATTGATCATTCTCCTTTATCTCTCACCTGAGCAAATCATTATAGAGCCTAACTAGTGTGGTCTCTGTGCTACACCTAGACCTAAACCTAGAATGGAGAGGCTCATAGATATCAAAGTCAGAGAGGTGTGCCTCAAACTGCAGTGCAACTACCTTCTCAATAACCTTCCCAGGAAGGGCAGGTTAGAGAGAGGTCAGTAATTTGCTAAGTCATCTGGGTCTAAAAGAGGGATTTTACCAGGATACTTTTCAGAGACACCAACAACACCCCCTCTAATGAGGAGCACCAGAGAATCCCAGTGGACCTTCAGCCCAGGTGCCCTACACAGCTCACAAGTAGACATGTCAGGATTGGGTCCAGATCACAAAATGTCAGCCACAGCTCCGAGATCATCCCACTCACCTCTTCCATCATAACTGGTTGGAACTCTCCCCAATGTCACTGAATGTGTCTTAGACTCAAAGGTTCAACACCGCTGGGCTGTGATGGCCCACGTGGCAAGATCCAAGCCCTCATAAAGGACACCCTGTCCAAGAAGAACTAAGAACACGCCTCATATTTCATGGGTGAAACAGCTTTCACAGGCTCCAGATAGGCTGGATGGAGAACCCTGTCCACAGTCTGAAATAATTGAGCTGTTTGTTTCCTCCCAGCATCAATCTCCCTAGACATGAATATTGCCTTTTTATGAGTGTTTTCTCTTTGATACTCACCATAGTGAACTATCAAAGCCAGTCTGTCCTCCTAGGTCCTAGATCTCCTATAACAATGCTCCAACCTCCACCCTTTTGTTTTCATCTCCCTTCACTCACTGTCAAACCACAGTGAGCCTAGATGTGAAAACAGCAGGCATACATGAACTGGCACCACAAGATTGAAAACCACAGTGACAGCCTTGTTATAGACTGCCACTGCTTCCTCCAGTCTCCCAGCACATGCCTTCAACACATCCAAGGTGTCAAACCCCCCAAGAGTCCCACTGGCTGAAGCCCTCACAAATGACAGAATAGGATCATCACAGGTGGTGGACTACAATGGGGGCCTTGAATGTAAACCTGATAACACAGTGATCCCGTCAACTGACCAGATCAATCTTAAGGTTACCAGTTTCAAGCCACAGAGAGAATACCAAGTCCAAGGCATGGCTATGTTGGTGGGTTGCAGAAGCAACAACTTGTGCAAGGCCCAGGGATACCATACCCTGGAGGAAATCTTGACCAAAGTACAAGAGTTTATTGATCCAGGCATTGAAGTCACCTATAATAAGCCATCTGGGTAACTCCAACACCTTTTCTGTGACAAAGTCCACAATTTCCTGCAGAAATTCCCCCTTGCACCCTGGAGGCTGATACTCAAGAATGATTCTGCAACCTGCACCTGAACCCCCAGGCACGGCCACACATTCAAATGATGAGGTATCCCCACTGGATGTGCTACCAGGTTTAGCTCAGATCTAAAACAGATGGTCACCCCACTCATGGTCCTTCCTCTGACAGTGCACAACAGAATCTGTCTGAGACTGTCGACTCCAAGATTAGGCCTGCATCATCACCCAGCCAGATCTCAGCAATGCAAACCAGATCAACAGAGGAAATAAGATCTTCCATAACTGCAGACTTATTCCTCAGTGATCTAGCATTCACAGCACTGCACTAAGAGGACAAATGGTGACAGCTGGCCCCTCAGTTGCCTCCCAACTCAGTCTTGTGAGATCCCTGGGTATGGGAACTAAACACATCTGGCTTATCTCAAGTCACCATTTCACCCCTGGGTGTCTCCTGGTCCTCACAGCCCTACTAGCACCCTCCCCAATTCACCTACTCCCCCTCTGTGTCTCCTCTCAATATCCACTTTCCTGCACTGATGGTAAGCTGCACTCTGCAAAGGAGGAAATCACAGAAGGTACACAGATCCTGAAGCAGGGACAAGGAGTAACTGACCCTCATGGCTGGCTGCAGGCAACACATCCCAGATATAACTAATAGTATTATCTAAAACACCACCCACAATAAAATCTCCTACACTCACAACAGTCCACAGTAACCCCCACAATCACTGCTAGTCTCTAAACCACATAACTACACATACACTCGTATCCTAATACATATTTTCTCCTGCACACAGCACCAGACCAACCACACCTAACCTATTACATACAACACCCCTCCCAAAATAACCATCACCAAACCCCAAAATAAAATTAACAATGACTCAAATTTTAAACAAACAACAGGGAGAATCCGCAGTTCGGTTCATGATGTACTACTCAATTTCAGATGATAAATAGCATTCAGTCCAGCACAGTACTTTCAATAAGCATGTTATCCTCTTCTCTCATGAGAGGAATGATTTTGTTTAAGCCAAAGAAAACAGAAGTCTAATTCCAGGTGAAGCTCTCACCACAAGCCAGGATGAAAAACAAGGAGACAGAACCACAGTCAATAATTTTAACCAAAGAGCTCTCTTACAACTCTCAATTGGCCCACACAGCTTTCAGGCTAGAGGAATATATTCCAGTCCTCTTCCAACCACTCTGACTCCTGAGGGCACAGGGAGACAGTCCTTCGCATCAACAGGCAACCTGTCACCTGTAGCAGGCAACAGGTGCAATACTTACCTTCACCTTAATCACCACAAGCATACCATCCATTGTGCAGAACCCTTCACAATGGCATCTTTACTAAGCATGCTGATCTAAGTGGTTCAGTCCAGCTCTGCCTCATGAATACAGCCATGCTCCTTGAGCAGCAACTTTTTGTTCTGATCTACATGAACGTTCACAGTAATTTTGTCTGGTTCCCTCTGGAACACCTCACACTGGACTAGCTGGCAGCTAGTGAGTTCCACACCTTGGCACTACACAGTACAATGGTGCACCAAAACTGCTCACATAGATCAAGTACAAGGAAAAAGATAAACCAGTGGCACCACAAACTGAATGGCACCTACCTAAAAACGAAAATACTAACTGCTATTTTTCCCTCACTTACTCTGGTAACTATGCTTGTACCCTACCACTGCCACTGTATAATGATGATTTAATCTAATGATGACTAAAACAAATTAAAAGCAACAACTATAAATGCAGTAGTGCTCAGCTGCAATTCTAACTACAACTCCACAGATTCTCCACTAATAAATTATATTTCATTAAATTTTCAGAGCTCAGTAGAGTCCCGGTCAGATGGTCAGTCCTGCCTTCCAGCCAGGGTCACTGTGAAATGATGGTCAGGCTTTTTCAAATCTCAGCTTACTTTTGGTTACTAAGTATCCCTGTTTATTTATTATAACAAGACATAATATTTAAAAAAATTAAAATAGCCTCAGAAACAGGCCGGGGGTGCAGTACCTTGATTGTGTGTGTGGGGTGGTGCACATTGGACATTGTTGATTTTGATGGAAATCAAAAACTTCCATATTTTAGCTTCAGTGACAGTGACATCATAGGCTCCTATCTCTCCTCTCTCTCTCTCTCTCTCTCTCTCTCTCTCTCTGTCTCTGTCTCTCATTATAGACCATTCCTATTGGCTCTCAAAAATGAAAAACACTGGCAGTCTTTATGTCCATCAGATTCTTTTGCCAGCCATCTGCCTGTTTGGGCATCTTGATTAGGCATTGTTTACATCCTGTGATCGATCCTGTAGGTCCAAATTTGAAAGTCAGTCCAGTTTTTTGACAGTCAAAATACTGCCAAGATCCCAAATTCTGGAAGTCAATATTCTCCAAGAGTAAATATTTGGAAATATGTATAAAATATTATTGGTAAAATGCCCCTTGTTTCAAGGTAAAAGCATCCATTTTATTACCTCCATTCTTTCAAAAGTTGATGTCACCTGATTTGCATGTTTCCATTTTGGGAGAAAGTATTTTCTGTCTTTATTTTGAAAGGTTTTACTTAATTTTTGGAAGATAAAATGGATTTAAGTGAAAGCCAGCTCAACACTACCACTTTTGAGACCGTCATGCTCCAGATAAACATCTGACCATGGGAACATTTCACAAGCAGAAACCCTTTTTAAGGAATGCCAGAAAATGAGAAATTTGCATTTCATATCAGAGGAGACATACAGGCCAAATTAGGGCAGATTTTCTGATTCAGACATGTAAATGCTGTTCAGAATGGAGACACAGATGTTGTCTGTGTTTTAAACCAAACTCTGTTATGGCATTTTTCTGAGGGGCCCATTGCAATTTTGCACACAGAAAAAGCCAAGCGATTCTATATGGGTCACAAGGACAACTTTCAATTATTGCTGAATGTAGTAAGTCATTGTGTCCTTCAGAGGTAGAAGGAAAGTTAATGTCATGTATAATTATACTGCCAACAAGAGCAGACTGTTGTCTGACAGCTGTGAAACATCTTTCATCTGAGTCACCAGTATCAGCAGTGTTTTGTCTGTGGTCCTTAGGATTTCAGTTCTGTAAATGCCATACAAAAATGTCATTATTTTCCATGTTATCGTAAGTTTTATTGGAAATATGAGAAAAAAAACTGTATGGTAGAGCTTCTGTCCTGATCTCTACAAGTAGTGCTCATTTTTCTGTGTAAAGAAGTAAAGAGATTAGCATACCGGGGAATCAACTTTTTCATTAGAATCATATTTCATGCTTCCTTTTAACAACACAAAGAATCTTTGTAATGGTTTCTGAGATAGTTGGTTTTGTGTCATGTATAGGATTACATTTTCCACCAGGCCAAGTACCAGTGCATATTACAGTGCGTCTCTTACTCATCAAGTTTTTTTTTCCATTCATAAATCATTTAGTGATGTGTACTCAGAATATAGCAGCCTACTGGATGTTGATCCTTTAGGTTTCCCTCTTCAAATGTACTATAACACTGTAACTGTGCATGTTCATAGTTGTAAGGTTATTGTTACCTTTCATCTACTGTAGGTGCATTCTTAGATACATACAGTAGTTCAATGTGCTTACACAACTGGTGTGATGTACAGTATGCTTGTGCAACTTAGATACATTGTGGCTGTTTGCCTCTTTATTTGGGGTATACCACCATGTAGGGGTACAACGGTGAGGAACCGGAGTAAAGGGTTCCACCCCTATAGGTGCCACAGGAATGATTCCCTTGGCTAAAGGTAGCTTAGCAAGAAGCCCAAAAAGAATACCCAAAAGGTTGTCGAGCATCGAAGAGGCGAGAAGTCAGAAGATATCGAGACTGGAAATGAAGACCATAGATGTAGATGGGAAGGACAGGAGAAGAGCGAGATATGACGTGGACAGTGAGTGAAATGAAAGCTGACAAGATGTGGAAAGGGCAGAACTTTCTAAGGAGAGAGGGAACAGCCAGGGCCACTATCCAACTCCATCCAATAGTAGAACCTAACTATGGAACCTATGAAAACATTAACCCTATCTGAATATTATGACCATCGACACAGAGGAGAGGAAAAACTCCTTTTGAGGAGGAAACCTAAGGGGATCCAAGGCCTAGGTCACTTTCTCTCCAGGCTGAAGGATGTGTTGGTTAGTGATGGCTCAGCTACTGCAATTTAGAATCAAGATCGAGGGAAGAGGAAAAGATTCCAATTTGGAAGAAGCTCCCGCTCTGTCTTTCTAACAGGAATGCTGTTGAGGGTTGCGAGCAACTCTCTGCAACTAGATGCCTAAAAGCACAGGAAGAGGTCCAGCCCAGTGGTGCTGAGGGTTGAGGTGCTGGATGCCACACCTCATGCCACACTGGTGACCCGAGTTCGGGAACAAGCTCAGGCCGCTGGGGGTTGGCAGGGGAGGGAAAGGATTAAGCATCTGGAGGACTGCTCTCCTTTCCCTGGGGTGGTATTCAGGTTCCCATCACTCTACAGTGGCCCCCGATGGAGATCAGGGGCACTGCAAGGAGCGGTGCACTCGGGGTGAAGTGCAGCAGATGTCGTCATGTTGTGCCTTAGACATCATTGCATGTCTGTGCTTTGAAGGGATACAAACTAGGAGGAGAAAAAGGCAGCAGTTGACTGAGCAGCTTGATGGCCACAACTTCCTCACCCGGTGGGGGCCTGTCATTTGAAGGTCACACCACAGTAATGGTTCTCGGCCCATTGTGGGGAGTGGGGTCCCTTTCAAGGGTACGGTAGCAAATGCCATCCGGTGTGTGGGTGAGCCTGCGGGCTGCTCTGGGAAGAGGGGAAGTGGCTGGATGATTGCAGGTGAGGCTTTTGGAGGAGAAAAGAAAAATACTGTATGATAAAAATAAAAGCATAGGAGGAGAGAGATGACTGCTGAGGCACTCAGCCAGCCTACATGGACCTACAAAACAGACCAGGTGAACCAGAGGCAGTCAGATGGAGAATGGCATAGAGGGGGCCTCCAAACCCACTCGGGCAGCTAAAGGGGCCCCGATGAAGAGAACCCCACCCCTCACAGCTGGAAGTCATAAATTCTGCATCCAGAGGTGTTGCCAAAATGATGGACAACTGAAGGTCCACTTAGAAAGAAGACCTTCTCACTATTGTCAAAGAGAAGGACCCCACTCCAAGCTTTGCATGTCGTCCGCTATGCACTGAGAAGCTACTCCTTTATTTTCTTAAAGGTACCTAATCTAAAAACACCCTTTGGGAGAATGGCAATAAGCTTTGCACTGCCGTCTCTATGGAACAAAATAAAAAAATCGCTAAAACTTAGTACCCCGGTCAGTCTATCCTCCTTCAAGACATTATATGACCATTCGGCCAAGGAAATTTGCAACTGCTTCCCCCGATTCTAAACTTCCCTGCACTTATAGCATACCATGATGGCGTTATCCTCTCCACTATGCCTGACCTTGTGGTCTCTCCTGCACATTTCTCTAATACCTAATTGAGCTTCCCCCCCCTTGTCCTGTGTCCTCTCCGAGGCTTCGTCTGTCCGTCGTCTATCCCCTACCACCCTGCCTGTACCCTATCTCACCTTGCCTACCACACCTCCCTACCCTGTTACACTGTTTGTTTGTTTTCTTTTTTAGCTCACTGTCTGTCTTGTTTCTTATGGCATTGTATGTAATATACCATTACCTAACAATCGTCCTCGTGAGTACTTCCAGCTACTGTTACTAGACTCATTATACACCACGAAGGAACTGAGCCACTGTTTCCAAACTGTTCTCCACTTATGACTACGTTTAACTATTGTATCTCTGTATTGTATAATATTACTGAGGTGTTATGTTGTGACTGTTCATATATTGTATATCCCGTGTTTCTGTGCTAACAAGGTCCATCTTGTAAATGAGCTATGCTCAATGGTATTTGCCTGGATAAATAAAGATTTGATTGATTGATTTATTGATTGATTGATTGATTGATAAATGCAGATTTCAGGGGTGCAGAGTGAGACCATTGGCTGCAGGCTAGCCCTGAGCCATGGAGCAATGGACACAGAAGGCAAGTCTCCGGGTGGAAAGCAGGTTGAATCGAGGTATCAGGAGACCCACGTGAGGGACATGCTTGTATAGTCGATGAGAATAAGTAGACCTACAGAGAGGCTGGATTGAGTGAAGGAGACCCTGATGGGGGTCCTGAGGAGACAGGTTGCAGTAGCAACCACGGGAGTGCATGCCAGCTGAGTCCATTGAGAAGCCAAATTAGAAGTGGGTCAAACTGCATGAAGATAGAAACAAAAAGGACGAGCGAAGCCTGCAGCCAATGGGTGAGGTACAAAGTACCAGGAGTAGTGAGGTAGGAGCTACAAAGTCGGAATGGATGAGTGGACAATTGAGAGGAATATACGAAGTATGCTGATGGAGGAAAACCTGTAAAGCTTGCAGAGACTACAGAAAAGGAACAAATGAGGTCAGAGGGATAGACAAAGGCAGCTGGGTGAAACCTGCAGCCTACGATGAGTTGAGAAGTCAGTGCAGTAGGCGAGGATGGTTGGTAATGAATGTACAAGAAATGATGGTGGAATGAAAGCCTTGAAGGCTGGAATGGTTAAAGCGAGATATGAAATGGACAATGTATGCTATTGGAGTTAATCCTGAGGGCCGGTACAGATAAGGTGAGGCAAAACATGGATGATGAATGATGATAGAGAGAAAATCTTGAAGGCTGGTGCGGTTGAGGGTAGGTAAGGTGGCAAACAGGGTATGGGAAGGATGAGGTTCGGAGTAAGGCAAATGATGTGTAGGGCAGGAATCCCCAAAAGAGAGCCAAAGAGCAGACTGGGGACAGAAGCAACAGGAGCGGGTAACAAGCAAGGCTAGAGGAATGAGTGGAAAGTGGTGAGATCAGGGTGTGCCAGCAAGCAAAAGAATGACCTAGGTTGAGAGACCGGACCCAGAGAGCAACCTCAAATGCAGCAGGTGGAGCAGCTAGACGTCAGGTACCACCTGCCATGATTTAGGCAGGACAATCCCAGAGTGGAGGACAGCGGCTGGCCAAAAATGGAAAAAATGCAAATGTTCCAACAGAAAAAAGGGAAACATGGTCTAATAGTCCTCAAAAGAGGAAAAGAATAGCAAAATCTGAATAAAATACCCCAAATGAATGGAAATAATGAAAAAGCAAGAAAAATGACAAAATGGCCAATACTGAGAGAAAGAAGTCTGGCATGGTGAACAGGGTCTCAGGCAGACCCACGAGAAAATGAGATTGAGTAGAATGGCACAGCAGGATACCCATGAAGCAGAGGAATGAGGTGGAAACAAGAGAGGACAGAGGACAAACAACTGGTACCAAGAGGCAAACAATGGAGACCACGCTCCAGATGAACTAGTGAGGTGCAGCTCAGGGTGGTTATCCAAATCAGTACAACAAAATCTGAGAGGCTGCATTCTAGAAGGAGCGTATGGAGTGTATGAATGCACTGCAATATATAGTCCAGGATCGAGTGAAACGGGTAGTGAGGAGAGGTAGGAAACTGCAGGGTAGGTTGAGGTCAAGGGGACGATTGCAGACACTGGAAGCACTGGGGAAGAAACAAAGCAGGGGAGCAAGAGAGAAGCCCAAAAGGGGGATGAGTCAAGGAGAAAGAAGGAATGAGGTATGGAGGAAAAGGGCCAGAAGAGAAGCACTACCGGACAGGTGTGAGGCGCATTGCCCGGAACAGCAGACCACAAGCACCCGCTCGGTGCACTGTGCATGGCCACATCCTTCTCCTGCCAGCCACCAGGAAGGATGATGGATGTGACCATGCAGGAGGGGAGAAGGAATGGCAGCTGAAGAGGGAACAAGGAGGCATGAAGGTATGAAGGAGTGGGGGGGTGCAAGCTGAAGTGGGAAAATGGAACTGGGTAACGGGAGTGAACCAGTATCTGAAGGCTACCACAAATGGATGGGCAAAAAGCCAGATGCAGAAGAACAGGGAGAGGAATGCAGACAGGTGGCGCCTCCAGCTGCAATGAAATAAACAAATCCTGGACTAGCCAGAAGGAGCAGCCTTTAAAGGTCTGATGGGGGAGTGGTTTGTTGCTCTGCCCATTGAACTACAGGCATAGACTTGCAAATAAATGGATAATAGACATTGTTGGCAGAAAACGTCCTACTGGCTCATCCAGCCTGCCCACCATACTTTAATACTGTAGTTGCAGCAACATAGTTCTTTTAGGAAGATGCTGAATAACATTGTAACTATACATCTTACTGAAATAAAGCTACACCTTGAGACTACCTACCTTTATTATATGCTGCAACTATGGCTTGTGCTAACTTTTCTGGCTATAGATCTCCCTGCCAGCGGGAGTTCCAAGGGGTGTGTGACCTGCCTAGAGGAGCACAATTTTCAAAGTGCTGCCCTCCATAGCTGCTTTCTACACTATCGCCTCTGTGTTCTGCTCTTCAGTTTGCTCCAGGGGTAGGGGGTGAACTGTCCACCATCTTGGTTCATTCTGCCCTGCAACTCACCTTTAGACTGCTGTTTGGAGCTCTACCTGCCTTCTTCCCTGGCTACAGATCTCCCAGTCAATCAGGAGTTTCGAGGAGTGGGGCCTATCTCCTACTTTAGTGGTGCAGCTCTAGCGGCTCTCCACACTGCGGCCTCCACATGAAGGACTGAGCTCTAAGAACATCAAGGAATCTATCTGAAGTCAGCCTGGGAATAGTTGTCAGCCACCACACTGCTCCACTGATGTTCTACCTGTTTACTCTCTTCACCTCAGTCTTTGGTCTCCACCCACCAATCCTCCACCCAAGGTGACTGACTTTACTTGTTGTTTCATGTTATTCTGCACCCTCTGCTTATTTATTTATTTGCTTTTGTTAACCAGGTAAGCACACTAGACAGCAACGTGCCTATTTTCAGGAGCAACCCGGGAGAGTTACAGGGTATCCATAGAGACAACAATTACATACAGGAGCCACATGCTCCAACAGTTGGTAATACAATAGAGTTTACATACAGGAGCAATGAGCTCTGCCTAGGGTGATACAGAGGTAACAACAAATAACAGTTTAGGAATTTACAGCAAGAACAACAAGGCAGGAGTCAAACGATAAATGTCACTCCACCTAGAGTGGTAAGTGCCTGAGGAGGGTAGTCAGCAGCAGAGATATACGATGGGAGAGACTGCATGCTGATGGGGGCAGGTGGGAGCTTAACACAGGCAGGTGGATGCGGTTTTTAGGTAGTTCCATAAGGAGGATTTGAAGCTGGGGTGGAAGGGGGAGACACGGACGTGAGCAGGGAGGGAGTTCCATAGTTTTGGTGCATGGACGGTGAAAGCCCGATCACCTGTGAGGGTGCGGGTCTTGGGAACCTGACAGGCCTTAGCTGCGCACAACCTAAGGTTGTAGACAGTGGAGACATGTTTTAGCGGAAGGGCGAGCGAGGCAGGAGTGGCCGTTCTAACTATGTTGTCAATGAAGTTGCCAAGGGTGTAGGTCCGGAACTTCTCAGGGGATAGCCACTCTAGTCAAGAGTAAAGCTTGCAATGGTGTGTGAGGCGGAGGGATGAGAGTGTGAAGCGGCATGCGTTATTGTATGCGGTGTCCCACTTGGCGAGGCTAGAGGACGGGACAGGGGCAAAGGCAACGAGCCCTTAAGAGAGTGTGAGGAGGAGAATCCCCTTAGCTATGGCAAGCTGAGCTGTGGGGGTGAGGCAGTCTTTAGCCCTATAGGCTAGGCCAAGCTTGGCATTAGTCGCTTTACACATGGGCTGAATGTGTGCAGTGAGATTCAATTGGGGATCGAGTGTGACGCCTAGGTATTTTACAGAGTCAGCTTTCGGAAGGAGGGAGTTACTAGATACTTGGATTTTTAGGGGGATCGTACAGGAGGAGGTTTTGGCCACAGAGCCAAAGAGCAAGGTCTGCGTTTTCTTAAGATTCACTGTGAGTTTGTGCCCATTGAGCCAGTTCCTGATATGGGTGAAATCGGAGTTGAGTTGCGAGCTGATGGAGGTGATGTGCTGAGAGCTGGCTAGGACAACAAGGTCATCGGCGTACAGTGTTAGATGCCTATTGGAAATGACAGAGGATAGCTCATTTATGAACAGGGAGAACAGGATTAGTCCGAGGATGGACCCTTGGGGTACCCTGCTGTTCACTGGGGAGAGGGGTGAGAGAGTTTGATTAAAGCAGGTATATTGCTGTCTGCCCTCAAGGTAATTGATGAACCAGTCAAGGGCATGGAGGGAAAATCCGTGGGACTGCAGGGCAGAGAGGAGGAGGGGGTGGTCCATCTGGTCAAAGGCCTTCGATAGATCAATGAAGATGGCACCAGTCAACTTGCCTTGGTCAGTTGTGGACCAGATCTGGGAGGTGACCACTGCATGGGCGGTTGATGTGCTGTGCCCTTTATGGAAACTGTGATGGGCAGGGGACAGCACATCATGTCCCCGGAGGTAGTGAGTGAGTTGCGATGCGACTGCCTTTTTGAGGAGCTTACTGGCAGCGCATAGAATAGCAATGGGCCGATAGTTATTTACGTCCTTCGGGTCACCATGTTTAAGTACAGGGATGACCTTGGCAACCTTCCATGGGTCAGGGAGGACCCCTGAGATAAGTGAGGTATTGAAAATGTGGGCTAGCGGATGAGCAAGGAGAGGAGCCCCCAAGCTAAGAAGCTTCAGCTCTAGGCCTAACGCTATCTGGGGTTACTCTGCTTACAGTTTATGTGCTCCCCCTATTGTCTGTTTATTTTCTCACTGTTTGTTCACTGCTTGCTTTATACAGCCTGTTTCATTGTTGCCAAATGTATACATTACAACCTGTCTAAAGTCATCGTTTGGTCATTGCTATCGGCTGATCAGTCCCTTTTATGTAGTGTGCTTCATCTAGTCAGTTCAGCCACTGTTTTACTTACACCTAGAAAATTCCTATCTGAGTGCTTCCACATTCCACATTTTAAGTTGTGCTTTGCTTTTCAATTGTAGACTCCCATTTACTTTCAGATATCTAGCTGCTCAGTATTCTGTCGAGTACATCTGCATTGCAGCCTCACTTGCTTATTGCTTTCATATTTTGTCACTACAGCCCAGGTCTGTTACCAGGTGTTAGCAATTGCTACTGATCACTTGTCTACTGCAATTAATCTACAATTCTGCCTAACTGTTATTTACCTGCAATTATGCACTGTTTAGCTACTGTGGTTACCATTTTGCTATTTTGCTCCTGCCTCTCTCCTTCTGCCACAATGTTTCTTGTACTACTCTGCCTGCTCCATTTCCCCCTCCTCCTCCTCCTACACCCTACACCCCAACCCCTCATCCTACTCTCCTACCTCCTTCCCCCACCCCCTCCTCTTCCACCAACTCACCTCCTCCCTCCCTATCTGCCCTGTCTCCTTCTGTCCCCTTTCCTCAACCTGGAGTTTCTCCATTGTGCCCTCTTTTAACCTCACCACCCCTCCTCTCCCTCCTCTCCAACCAGTTCCAAGTGTAGGAAGCCCCACTCCATCCTTCACCTCATTCTTCTGTTCCTCTTCCTGTCTGACGATGTGGAGTCTAATCCTGATCCCTCTCCTTTCTCCCTCACTCCCTCCCTCCTTTACTGGCAGAGGTCTTAGGGTCTTTCATCTGAATGCTAGGAGCCTTCTACCTAAACTAGACCTCCTCTCTGTCTGGCTTCGATTATACTCCTGATGTCCTCTGTATCATTGAATCCTGGCTGTCCTCCAGGACTCCTGACTCCAACCTCTCCCTTCCTGATTATGATCTTTTCAGGCTGGAGAATGGAAAACATGGTTTAGAGGTTGTCATCTACATCTGCCAAACCTCTCATGCATTATGGCTGTCCAGGAGGTCATACTCTCCTCTCACAAATTTCTACTAGTCAAACTCTCATTCCTCTCAGTACCTACATTTATTGGAGTTTTCTATGCCTCTCCTAAGATTTCACATTCATGCTTGCTTGACTTTCTTTCCACCATTGCCTCTCATTCCACTTCAGGTGAACTCATCCTCCGCAGGGATTTCTATGTAAATTGGCTTTCCCCATCTTCCAAATCTACCATTGATAAGATTGAGTTCTATCATTTGTCCCATGTTATTTCTCCCATGTTATTTCGGAACCCACCTGACTCAGTCCTTACTCTACAAATCATACCCTTTTGGACTAGGTTCTAACCTCCCACCCCACCACAATGTTGCCAGATTCATATCAAGACCACTGCATGATGTCCTGCATCAGAAAAATACAGCATCCCCCCTCATCACCTAAATACATCTGGTCCCAGTCTCTCTAGTTGTTAAACATCAATGCTGTACTGAGCGACCTCACTGCAACTGACTGGTCAGCCAGCTCCATTGCCTCAGATAGCACTATTCCACTCCAAATTCTCATCCGTCTGGGACAAGCATGCTTCCTTCAGAAAATACAGAGTAAAAACCTCCCACCACCCCTGGATTATCACCAAAATTATTGCTCTGTATAACTCCTGAGACCTCACATGGGCCTGTTACAAATTATCACTCCTCTTCAGACTTCATCTTTTATAGGTCACTTAGAAACAACTGTACGAAAGCTATCCAGGTGGCAAAATCATATTGTTTCAAGGCCAACATCCAGACAAACCTTAAAGGAGATAGGAAATGATTTTTACATAGGTAACTGCCCTTCCATCTTCCTTTCCATGCCAGTTATGTATTCTGATATGCTTTGAGGATTTTTTCATAACTAAATAATCAAGACTTAGGATGCCTTAGATCTATATAGAGTTCCACTCTCCTCACCAGCTACCGATGTTTTTCTTTTCATATTTCTAAGACATTCTATGACATCAATAACTCCCATTCCATGCTAATCATCTACATGGCCTGGGATGGTGTTATTGATGCCATGAAATGTTCAGGCTGCATGAAAAGAGAAAGCAGCAACTGTTGAGGAGAGAGGAATTCAGAATGGTTAAAAAGGCAACAAAATTTGATTATTAATTTAACAAAAAAAAGGACAAAAACATATCAGAATACTGGGTAGACAATAAAAGAACAACTGGAGGGCATCTAGAGGTATGAAAACTGTTTCCTATCACCTTTAACTCCCCAGCTAAATTTTGGAAAGTTATTCACTCCCTTTTTGACCCCCCGCCTAGTCCATTCCCGCAATCCTAGTAGTAAATAGTTTACCTTTGTCTAACCCTACCTCTGTTGCTGCTCACTTCAATTAGTTATTTACATCCTTCGCCCTTTCCCCTGCCTGACTCCTGGATCCTCTCCTTCTCCTCCTTCTCCTCCACCCCTCCCCATCCATCACTAGATTTCCACTCCCCCCTCCCCATCACCATCTAGGAAACCCTGCTTGCCCTTTCCTCCCTCTACCCATCAAAGTCCAGCCCAGATAGACTGGACCCCAGGCTCCTCCACCTCTCACCTCTTGCCATTGCAGCTCCTCTCACTCAGCTATTCAATCTTTACTTCTCCCTCTGTGCCATTCCTCAGTCCTGGAAGTTGGCCAAAGCTTTCCACTTCACAAAGAGGGTGACCCCCTCCTCCCCTAGCAACTACCATCCCATCTCCTTCCTCCCCTCCCTCTCTTAGCTGCAAGAGAAATTGGTCCACTCTAGATTTCTTGACTTCCTTTCATCCTCCAACTTCCTGTCACCCTTCCAGTCTGGTTTCCAGAAGCACCATTCCACTGTGTCCTACCTGATATGTGTCACAGATTCCATCTTCTCCAGGATGGATCAGGGGCTCATTACAGCTGCTATATTCATTGATCTGGCCAAAGCCTTCTATACGGTGTCCCATCCATTTCTCCTGAACAAGCTAAGTTCTACTCGCCTCTTAGCATCCGCTATTTTTTGGCTTTGTTCATACTTGATGGGATGACATCAATCGGTATAAGTTGGAGGGGCCCCATCACCTCCCCTTCCTATTCATGCTGGGGTTCTACAGGGCTCCATCCAGGGGCCCATTCTTTTCTCCATCTTCCTCAATGACCTCCCCACTACCTGTACCAACTTGCATATCCACATGTATGCAGATGACACAGTCATTTTCACCTCTGGTCCCTCGACTGCAGCTGTTGAAGATCTGCTCCAACAAGACTTCAGCAACATTCTGCACCAGTTCCAATCCAACCAACACTGAGTCAATACTAAGAAGAAGGGTCCATGACCTTTGCTAAAAGTCAGAAACTGGCCAGACTTACTCCCCGTCTTCACCATTCTGGATGGCATGCCACTTGATGCTGTTCAGTCCTTCATGTACCTTGAGGTGTGGCTAGAGGCTAAGTTTGACTTCTCAGTCCACATTGATGCCATTCATGCAAAATTCCATCCCACATTTGGTGCCCTGTACCATAACAGAGACTGCTTGTCTCCACATGTCCGCAGGGAGCTTGTTATCAAAATGGTGCTTCCTGTCATTGACTACGCAGCTGTGATCCATGGCACCACCCTTTACACTTCCGTTGTCAGATTGGACATCCTCTTCAACTCCTTCTGCCATTTTGCAACAACCCCCCCTCCACATACACGATTGTTCACTATATTCATGCCTAGCCATCCTCCCCCTGTTCTCTCATCACCAGGCTCACTGCACCTCCTTCATATCCAAATACTGGTTTGGTTCCCTTTCCTCTTACCGCTCATAGATACATAGATACATAGACACTGTCAGCAGATAAGGGCCTATGGCCCACCTAGTCTGCCCATTTGAGCTTGTAAGTCCCTTTTATGTTTTTCTATATGTCTGTTGCCCTTACCCCTGACCTTCAGAATTCCTTTATGTCTATCCCATGCATTCTTAAATCCCATGATTGTTTCAGCCCCCACCACTTCCTCTGGCAGGGGGTTCCACTTGTCCACCACCCTTTCTGTGAAGAAATTCTTCCTCTCATTTCATCTCTCCTCTCCCTACTACCCTTGCTTCCTGTTCCTCCAGTCCAGGGACCATCACACTTTTGCCACTCCTCACCCCCTCCCCTCATCTGCTGGGCAATCTGCCTTCTTCTATCAACTCCCCTCACTCTGGAACAGACTCCTCTCCTCCTTCCATTACTCCTTATCTCCTGGTTCCCTCAGGCTCCAGCTGAAACTTCAACCCCTCCCCACCTGTTCCTGTTACCCTTCATCCTGGTACCTAAAAAAGCTGAGCATTAATCCATCCAAGTAGCAACCAGCTGTTTCCTCCACCCTGCCTTTGTCTGCTTCTTCTCCTCTCCTCTCCTCTACAGTTCTCCCTCTCTATGAAGTTGGGCAATCAACTTGCCCTTCTGGTCAGTCTCCCCTGCCATTATTGTTTCTTGCCCACTATGTATTATTGACACTTTCTTTTTTGCGCTGCTAGGCATTCTCTGCATATTATTGTCTTCACATGCATTTTTTGCTTATTCCAATCTTGTATTATATTGTACCGTATGTTTGCCCAGATGTTTTGATACTATGTATTGTGCTGCTTTTCATCCACCTTTACCCTCCCCGGGTTGCACCTGGAAATGAGCTTTGGCTAAGTGTGCCTTTCCCCAGTTACCAGTTTTCAAATAAATAAATAAATTGCTCATTAATTTCTTTATAGGTTATTCCTGAAGAAGACCTAATGTTTGACATGTCAATTCAATTTAAATTTGCTCATGATTAGGAAAGGCAATGGACAACATTTGCTATGTCTCCGAGTGGTATTTATATCACACATGCATAAGCGCTCTTTGGAAGCTCATTTTTATCTTTTTGCCACTCCACAGCTGTTCTTTTTTCCCTCCTCCCTACTTTTCTGCAGCTGCATGGCTGCTTCTCTTGCATACCTCCTATTTGTTCCCGCTGCCTGCTCATTGTTCTCCTTGTGTTCCAGTTCTTCCAGACATTCTCTAGTTTTTTTTTTCTTAATTTCCTGCTGGTTTCCTTCCTTTCCAGTCCTTAACAGTGCCTGTTTGTTGTGGCTATTTTGGCTGCTGTTGTCTGCTGCTTTAGTGCTTTTGCCTCTCCTGTGTTATTTCATTAAAATATCACCAACAGCTTAATCTGGTTCAGTGCCACTTGGCTTCCATCTGTATCCTCCAACCCCCAGGGGAAGGCTGAAAGTAGACAGAATTGCCTAGTCCTTCTTTCCTGGTCAACAAAAACTAAACAGATAAAATAATTTCATTGCATTTCCTTCCTGTATTAGGTGCACCATCTCCCAGCTAGTCATTATTAGCTACCTTACCTGTTATCTACACCATCACTTCTATGCTGGGTTTCCTAAGCTGCCAACCATTTGTCTCTTCTGGGTTTCCTGTCCCTCAGCCTACCCTGGTCAACCACCTTTTGCCCTCCCTAGTTGCCTTTTCAGCCTCCTGCCTCAGATGTTTGCTGGTGCTTGTTGTTTTTATTGTATTATGTACTGTTGTCTCTCCAGACATTGCTCTTCAACTTTCAGCTATTTTATTTCCCTTTCTCCTGTTGCCACAGGGCTTCTCCTCCTCCATACATTGCCCTGTCCTTTATGGGTCCTTCAGATCTTATAGATAAGAGGGTCCAACATGCTCCTGCTGCCTTCAAAGCCCTCTCATTAAGGCTGCAGCCCTCACCGAATTGGGATCCTTCTACCCATACAGATCAAGTCAACAGGACCATTTGGCATCCACCCCAACCCCCACCAGCATCCTGAGGGAAGAGTTGTCAGCACAGGGGCTCCTTTAGCCAAGCAGATTGACTTAGCAGAATTTTCTAATGTTATATTTATTGCTTCTACTTCCTGAGGATGGGACCCTCTTTGTGGGGGTCTGTTATATGGTACAGATCAATGTTGCAAAACCTCTTGAACCAATGCTTCCCATACTTGCTACAAGTTATCTGGTCTCACTATGCTCCCCTTCCCTTTAGTTTCCATTCAAAAATAGGCTCTTGCAGTGCCAAGGCTGGGTGACCTTTGTTCAGCCATAGCTACTGTCCTCAATTCATGCTATGTGGGTGGGGCTCCTGTTAGAGAGGGGAGAGAGGCCCATTTAGCCTTGCCAGAATGCTCTGCAGCACCTAATGGTGATATCCTGTTAGAGGAGTATAGTGAGAGCCCTTCATGCTAAACGTTTCCACTGACTGGGTTCTAAATTCAGCAGCATCTGAGCCATCACTAATTCTGCCTGTAGACTGGAAGGGTAGTGAAATAGGTCTTAGTGCCCTAGAAGCTTCTCCACAAGGGTTTTTCCTCTCTTCCATAGCAAAAGTCATAATATTATTTGTAGTTTCCCTCTGAGAACTGGAGCTGGATTTCTTCTCTTGTTTTGCAGTCTGTCAGTTCCAGCTCATCTATGTTTTTCCTCTCCTTGCACAAATTAGGTGATTTGATACTTTTTATTGGACCAGCAGAGATTACAGAAAAATCTTAAGCTTTCAACCTCCAACAGAGGTCTTCTTCAGAAGAAATTGCATATATTTAAGAAAGCTCACTTTTTAAAAAAGCCCAGAGGAAAAAAAAAACATTTTAAATACATGTGTGACAGATTAGTCATTAGTCAAGAAATACAACTAGAGATAGGCAAGCATCCCTGAGATTAGTAAGTCAAAGGTCACAGAATGGAATGCTATGTAGTAAATCCTTTGATGTTACAAATCTCACTGAAGCCAAGTTAAAGAAAATGTGTGTGTGTGTGTGTGTGTGTGTGTGTGTGTACACTAAGGCATATTACATAATAATATGTAAAACACATAACTCTGTGTGTTCATTTGTCAGTATTATTTGTGAATATTTAGTCTCACACTGTTTAAACATGTGCAGTCTGCAATTAATGTTCATTAGTCAACATTGTTTGTGAACATTTAAACTGTAACCTGAAACAGGACCACTTAGTAAACAGGGCTCTGTTGCCCTAATGATGTTAATGTACTCAGTATGCTTCTATGAAGCTATAATCTTTTACTACTAAATACCAGTTCTGCATATGTGAAGCAAAATATGTAAAATGTATGGGAGGCAGTATAGCGCAGTGGTTTAAGGCTCTGAGCTGCAAATCTGGTGACATCCAGCAGACCAGACCTGGGTTTGAATCCCACAGCTACCACTTGCACACTGTGTGACCCTGAGCAAGTCGCTTAACTTCCCTGTGCTCCCAGGTCACACCTGTAAAAAAGCTTTCAGCTTAGTGTGCTACTCCTGGTTAAACAACTAAATAAGAAAATAAAAAAAGCCCGGGAATCACCTCCCACCAGTTAGAAACAAACCTCTGAATCCACATTTAGATAGAATAAATAAAACTGTTTCATATTTAAGCATATTAGAACCGTGTAAAACAAATAACTGTCCAAGTGTTGTACCTGAAACCACGGCAAAAACAAAATAGGAGCACTGTAAATATTATAGTGGGACATGAAATTTATATCTGTGTTCATGGCATTCTGCATCGTATTCAAAAGAAAAATCAGTTTCACCTCCCATACTCACCTCTGTTGTGTATTTTCCAAATGGCCTTTCAGAACCAGGACCGATAAGTCAGAGATAGAGTGATCTGACTGTGAGAAATGTTGTCCAACAGGCTTTTCAGTCTTCTTCAGTCTGCCATTTGGAAAATACACAACGGAGGTGAGCATGGGAGGTGAAACTGATTTTTCTTTTGAATACAGTGCAGAATGGCATGGACATATACAAAAATTTCATGTCCAACTATAATATTTAAAGAGTTCCTGTTTTGTTTTTGCCCTCGTTTCAGGTACAATGCTTGGACTGTTATTTGTTTTACATAGTTCTAATATGCTTAAATATAAAATTGTTTTATTTATTCTATCTTAATGTGGATTCAGAGGTTTCTTTCTAACTGGTGGGTGGTGATTCCCTGGGCTTTTGCTTCACAGATGCAGAACTGCTATTTAGTAGTAAAATATTTTAGTTTTATACTGGCATCATTAGGGCAAAAGAGCCCTATTTACTAGATGGTCCTGTTTCAGGTTACAGTTTAAATGTTCACAAACACTATTGACTAATGAACACTAATTGCAGACTGCACATGTTTAAACAGTGTGAATCTAAATATTCACAAATAACAGTGACAAATGAATACACAGAGATATGTGTTTTACATATTTCTAATTAATATGCTTTATTACACACACACACACACACACACACACACACACACACACTCACACAGAGGAACATCAGAGGAGTCACTACATAACATTCCATGCTGTGTCCTTTGATTTACTAGTCTCAGGGATGCTTGCTTATCCCTGGCTGCATTTCTTTACTAATGGCTAATCTGTTACACTCATATTTCATTTTTTTTCCCTCTGAGCTTTTTAAAAAGTGAGCTTTCTTCCACTCCACTGGGGTGTCAAACAGATGAGGCACACTGATGAGTCCTGGTAGGATGAAACATGTGTCTGTGTCTTCTGTTGGCACCCTTTGCAAACTGTGTGAGAGGCCTTTCGGCACTATGCATTTCTGCTTAAAGTTGAACCAGCATAATATTCTGCAGTGATTTGCATATGCAGTCCATGATGCTTTGCATTATGGGGGCATGTGTGATTTTGTATTTCTTAAATATATGCCATTTGTTCTGAAGAAGATTTCTGTTGGAGGCAGAAAGCTTAAGGTTTTTCTGTAATCTCTATTGGTCCAATAAAAAGTATCAACTCACATAATTTCTGCATCTTGTTGTACAAGGACAAATACAGCAACTAACATTTTTTTCCTTTCCTTGGTAAGTGTTTCTTCTGTTAATGCTGTACTTTTGACTTCTTCCTTACGGTGTCTTTGGTCTTGGGGCCTCATCACAGCAACAACTTAAGGGGTGGAATTCTCTCATGAGGGTTTCCACATCTTTATAGAACTGACAAGGTAATATTTCCTGAAGCAGGGGCAGAGAGAGCATTAGCCAAAAGTATGCATATTGTATTTTGCACAGTCACATACTACTACCAATTACCTCAGTCCTCTCTTGCATAATTCTAACCAACTCTGTGTTCTCTAAGTATTCCTACATAAGGAGACCAATGTCCCTTTCAATTTCAGGTCTTTGCCTGTGTTTTGTATAGGCTGTTGGCAACATTTGCCACCCAAATGTTATTAAAACTGTACATGCCCAAGTATCTTTAAGCCACTAGGTTTTTCTTGTTGCCACTATTTTTCTTCCCCCTCATCCAGTGTAGTCTCACTCCTTGGAGATGGGCCTTTTTTGCTAAGATGTCTTTGGTCTTAGAGACTGTGTCCCTGCAACCCCTCGAGGAGTGAAACAGTTTAATGAGGGATCCTGCATCTTTATGGCACCCAGTAGGGTGGCAACCACTGTAGCAGGGACAAAGAGAGTGTAATCCAAAGGTTCACATACAGTATGTTGCACAAGCAGTTACATACAGTACTACTACCATCTACTGGGAAAGAGTTATAAATTATGCTTCCTTGTATGCAAGGGGTGGGTTGCTTCCCAGTATGCATGAAGAAAGGACATTGGAAAATAGGATATGCTACAGTATAAGTTGCTCTTTAAACCAGATATCAAGGGGGTGGTGGGTAGAGATACTGTCATTAAAGAAGATACCCTATCCACACATCAATTTTAAAATGCAAATAGTAAAATCAGCATAAAAAATGGTTGGAGTTGCCTCCATATTAATGCAAGAAGCCTGAGAAATAAGAAGAAAGAGATAGAATTAACACTTGAGCCAGATAGTATAGATATATGTGCAGTCATGAAACATGGATGGAAGCAGAGGATGTTTGGGAGAGAACTATCTAAGGCTACTACCTTTGTAGTAAAGAAAGGAAAAACAAGAGGGGAGGAGGAATTGCACTTTATATAAAGAAGGATATTGAGGTGGTAGAAACATGGAATAGACATGAAAAACTAGAGGTGCTGTGGGTAGCTATAACACCAAAGGAATTTTAAAACATTATTTTATTTTGGCATAGTGTTTAGTGCCCCCATCATTACCCAATGATATGGTTGGAAAATATTTAGCATGTTCAGCTCCTTCAATATTGATGACAGACTTTATATTGTGGGGGACTTCAACTTACCAGGGATTGACTGGCATAGTTTGATGGATACAACAACTCAAGAGAATGAATTTATTGATATTACAAATTGTGACAGACATATGACCAGATTAATCTATTGATTTCTTTCATTAGTGTAGTTATGGTTCTTTTATAAGTTCTGCTATTTTGAAGTGTACACAAACATGGCTTCCAGGTTCACATGTTCAGGTGGGTCTTATGGGAAATACTGCCAACTGCTCAATGTAAGTTTCCCACAAGCTCATCTGAGCTACAGACCCTGGCAGATGTGAAGGTGCAATTTCATACACTTCAGACATCCTGCAAAACAGGGTCATAAAGCTGGGCAAGGGATGTTCTAGGTGTGAAGACAGGCCATTTGGCCCAGATGATGTCATACACACACACACACACACACACACACACACACACACACATTTGGGGTGGAGGATGGTGGGGAACTGTCACTCATAGGGTGAGGCCACTCCCTACAGCCAAAGGAAATAAATTAGGGTGTTGCAGGTCAGCTACTTCTCCTGGAACACTCAACATCTGATGAAAGGGGAGCCCTGCTGCAGGTAGAAGTAGAGCTTAGGGAATGTGTCTTCTGTAACTAACAGTAGGTAAATAGGTTTTAGGTAAGGAGCGTTCAGATTTTTCTATACATCAACTATCTGTGTAACTTGCTTTATTTCCTGTTTCCTAGTAAACTTGTAAACCTTTTGTCGAACTGTAAATATATCCTGTTTGTAAATACTTGTAGTTCTTTTAGTAAAGAATACATTTTTGAGAGAACCAGTGACTGCTTATTTATTTAAAAAGGTAATTTTACTATTTCTGCTGGACTCTATTAGCAGTCCATCTCCGAGGGGCACTCTACCAACAGTTATCATGTTGACCTTCCTGGTCTTGAGCAAGAAGGAAAAAGGATGGTTTCCTGGTTCCAGATAAAAAATCAAGTGGTTGCAAAGAATTAGAAATCCCTGACAGAGAACTGCCCTGTAAGTGAGGAGGCCAAGGGACAGTTTTTGTCACAATTGGTAACATTGGTGAGGGATTTCTGTCACAACTGGTGGCAGTGTACTCTGGATCAGTGTACAGATTTAAAGCCAGAATGTGTGCACAGTGTGCTTTCCTGTAGAGGCAGGAACTCTGGGAAAGAGGTAAAAGCCTTACCTAGCACACAGGATGATAGAGTGCCAGCAGAAATATGTCTTAACAGTCATGAAACATGATATACAAAAGGTTACATTGTTTACCACTGTTTTTTAATTTTGTTTCTAGACAGCTTATTGCAGCATAGTTAGAAAAGATGAGCTCCTCAGCCTATGGCAAATTTAATGTACAGCAGCTTCATGAGCTGTACACAGACGGGGGATTGTCTATGATGGCCTGACAAAGAATGAACTCATGGAAGCCCTGTCAGTGCATGACTGAATGCAAGGGGAGCAGATGGTCTCAGAGAGGCATAACCAAACATCTGTGCAGACAGGGGTACACCAAGGAAAGTGACCAAGGTAGCGAGACTGAGGTCACAGTGGTTGGGTCAGAGGGGCACCTCGAGGCAAGAGCTGGTGAAGCAGTACAGCCCAAACCTGAGCTGAGAGCTGTTGCAGCCAGGGCTCAAGTTCAACTTGAGATCCTAAGGATGAAGCTTGTGCTGAAGGAGGCTGAAAGGGAGAGAGTAAGGCTGGAGATCAAGGAAAGAGAGCAGGTATGCCAGCATGAGACTGAGATAAGAGAGAATGCTTGTCAGCATGAAATCCTGATGCAAGTGGAAAGAGAGAAGGAATGACAGCATGAGATCCAGAGACAACAGCATGAGGTTGAGATGGTGAAACTGTGCCAGCAAACACCACAGCAAACTATGAGTAATGGGATTCCTACCCATGAAGCCACAATTAACTCTAAAATGTTTCTGCAACTCTGGGAGGGAGATGATGTTGATCTGTTTTTAAAATCATTTGAGAGGGTATGCGTGCAGTTTCAATTGGATAGGGCCTCATGGATGACCCACCTAACACTGTTGCTTACTGGCCATGCTTTGCATGCATTTTCTAGAATGGGCGATAATGATTGTATGGTCTATGAGAAAGTAACAAGGATGTTATTGAAACATTTTGAACTGACTCCTGGCGCTTACAGGTGAAAATTCAAAGAATTAAGAAAGGGCCCAGGATACAGCTATGTAGAACTGCATGTCCAAACAGGTACCTATCTAGACCACTGGGTGGATGTGGCTAAAGCTAGGACTGTAGAGCGAATTAAAGATTTGATTGTAAGGGAACAACTTCTAAGAACTGTACCTGACAACCTGTGCATATGGCTGCTGGACTGTGCCTGCAACTCCACAAAGGAGGCAGCAGAAAGTGTTGACTTGTATGTGGCCAGTAGACCACATTCACAGTGTAAGAACAATGGGGGTGGGGCAGCACATGGTTCTAAGTGGACCCAGGGAGGGCAGCCTAAAGGAAACCAGCCTGCACCTGAACTCAAAACAGAATCCACCAGTTCTAAGGGGAACAAGGAGCTGGGAGCAAAGGCATGCTGGATTTGCCAGAAAGTGGGGCATCTGTCCTATGACTGCCTAAAAACAGGAGCAAAGGGCAAAAGCCTGGGGGAGGGGGATGACCAAGACAGTACTCAGCAGCTGGTAGGCTGTGTACACACTGTAGTGCCACCAAAGTCCACCAAGCATATGCACACTATTCTAGTCAATGGGACAGTAACACAGAGATTGAGGGACACTGGTGCCTCCACCTCCATGGTGAGGCAGGATCTGATCCAGGCAGAGCAGATTCTGCCAGGGCAGTTTTCCAAGATTCGGGGAGAGATGGGTCCTGTGGTCCAAGTCTCAATGGATTGGGTCTTCCTGAGCTGGGAAGGTGGCCATGGGGTATGGGAGGTGGGAGTTGTACCTGATCTCCCTGTGGATGTGATCATGGGGAATGATTTTGACCACAGGGAAGACCTAGTGTGTTACTGCCCATAGTCATGCAAAAGGGCAAGCTTCTGAGGGTGAGGAGGGGCAACACAGCTGGTGCTACGCCCTCCCTCAGTAGTAGAGGGAGCAGCTAATGTGGGTAAGGGCTATCTAGAAGTAGCAGCCCTGAGCCCAACTGAAAACAGAGGAGGTCTCAGCCAGGGGCAGATTTCCTCCTGAAGGGGAGTTGGGGAGGGTCAGATGGGAGGAGCAGGGCAGAGCTCAGCTGGCTAATCCTACACTCCAGAAGCTGAAAGAGAGCCAGCCTGGTGACAGTGAGGGTTTAGGTGCTGGACACCACAACTTGTGCCACACCAGTGACCCAGGTTTGGGAATGAGCCTCAGTTGCCAGGGATCAGCCCAGGGGGAGGTTGTGGAGCAGGATTGAGGTGCCAGAAGGCAGCTTTCTTCTCCCAGGGAGGGATCTGGAGTTCCCCCAGCCCTTGGCTGCCATGCAGTGGAGGACAGATGGCAGTTTGGGCTTTGGGGGAGCTTGGTGCTTGCCAGCGAGGGGCAGCAGGGGTTGAGCTGGCACCATGGGGTACATGTGTGCCTCCACACACATGCACAACCATGTGCTGTGTCCCTGGGTGTAGGGGGAGAAAAATGGCAAAAGCCAGTATGTATCCCCATCGCCAAGTAGGCAAGAGGTGGCAATGGGGGTCAAAAAAGCTATAATAAAAACTAAAGATGCTGAGAGAGAGATAGCAGACAGTGCTGAGGACTCTCAGGGGTGCAAAAATTTAGTTTACTGGGAGAATAGGCTGTTGTATGGGGAGTGTACACCAGAGAGGGGCTAGAGGGAGAGGTACTCCAGCAGCTGGTAGTGCTCTGGGACTACTGTAAGCAGCTTTTGGCCCTCACCCATGACATACTTTATACAGTACACACTCCTTATTGACAGCTCAGTTGCAGCCAGATGTGGTAGTGTAAGGAGGGCTGTGCCGGTCGTTGTCTCTGTTTCAGGTTGAGGGGTGAAGAATGGTGGTGGGACACTACCTGCAAGGGTGGGGGGTCCACTAGATCACCAGGGCTGTTTAAATATACAGAACAGGGGATCAGGGCTGGGGGGGACCACTAGACCATTAGTTGTTTTTTTTCTAGTCATATCAGGGATTGGGGATGATTCGGGGACTGCTAGACCACCAGGGTTTTTTTCTATTCATAACAGGGACTGGGGATGATAGGGGGTCCACTAGACCACCAGGGATGTTTGGTCTATTTTTTACAGGGATTGGGACTGGGGGGTACAGCACATTGCTGCAACTGTCAAAACCCTCCCAGAGGCCATTCTGAGTACCCTTAGACCAGCCCAGGCTGGTCTAAGGGTACTTAGAGTGTCGTTCTCTGAGTGGGTTTTGTGAATAACGAAATGGGGGATATGGCAGCCTGCATCTGCCATAAGCCCCCTAGTGCCATGCTACAGCCCATTTTTGGGGCCAAGGCTGGCACAAGCCCCCTTTGGTGCATGCAGCCTGCATTTGATGCAGGCTGCTTTTCTGAATAGCTCCTGGGGCTTCTTTTGGAGCAGGCACCTTGCATCATTCTAGGCATACCTCTCAACCTGCTAGGATGAAAATCAGGGACACTCCCCCTATAAATCAGGGACAAATGATCAAAATTAGGTACATCATATTTTATTCAGCATGATGCCATGCCATTGTATGACATGTGCATCACATGATGTAGTACCGTACATATGTAAAGTACCTTTAGTTTATGCTTTTTAAATGTCAAATTCAATTGCATACTACCAAATGGCACAATAAAAAACACAAGCAGATGTTTTGCATCTTTCTTTTGTCATTTCTCTTCATTGACATACCTGAAACTAAACTGGAATATGGGCAATGCTAGAGAAATAATTTTTTTAGGATACAGTATTAATTTCCAGACTTAACTGAACAGAAATATACTGTATTGGAAGCAATGCAGAGTGTGTGTGTGTGTGTGTGTGTGTGTGTGTGTGTGTGTGTGTCTTTCTCTCTCTCTCTCTCTTTCTCTCTCTCAGTAGTCTCATTAGAGAAACAGATAAGCCTGTGGAATGCCGGGAAGGGGTATCTCCTAAAAACTGTTTTTTTCTGCTTGGACTAGTTTAATCCATGCAGTGTTGTTGACAGATACATCAGTCCAGAATTTCCACACTTTCTAATTTTGTTGGTAGCCTAAGGGTTAAACAGGTCTGCTAGGCTTACACTGGCATTCTAAAAATCCAGAAAAGAAGCAAGCAAGACAGGACTTCAGGAGAGGGAGTCTAAATTCAGGAAATCCCTGAAGAAATTGGACATTGGAGAGGTATGGTTCTAGAGACTTTGTATATCAGGCCCAAACACTCTAAAAGTTTTAAAAGCCACAAAAATATAATAAAATGTCACCAAATAATGTGAAATAGTTCCTCCACAGAAGTTTTTCACCTGTCAGTCATCTGTCTTTCTACACATTCATTACAGTGGAACTGTAATCTTGCAGCAATGCACCTTTATGAAGTGGAACTGTAGTCTTGTAACAATGCACCATCATGAAGTGGAACTGTAGTCTTGTAACAATGCACCATCATGAAGTGGAACTGTAGTCTTGCAGCAATGCCCCTTCATGAAGTGGAACTGTAATCTTGCAGCAATGCACCTTCATGAAGTGGAACTGTAGTCTTGTAACAATGCACCATCATGAAGTGGAACTATAGTCTTGCAGCAATGCCCCTTCATGAAGTGGAACTGTAATCTTGCAGCAATGCCCCTTCATGAAGTGGAACTGTAGTCTTGTAACAATGCACCATCATGAAGTGGAACTGTAGTCTTGCAGCAATGCCCCTTCATGAAGTGGAACTGTAGTCTTGCAACAATGCACTTTTATGTAACAGAACCACCAGTATGTTGTTGCAACTACAGTATGCACCTAGATGAAATGGAGCAATAACTTTACAACTATACACCTCCATTAGGCAGAACAATAATATTGTAACTATGCACCCTTAGTGAAGTGTATTTATAACACTGCAACTATGAACTTCGAAGTGTTGTGGTAATGCTTCAACCATGTGGTGCAGCTTCATAAAATCTAATTATATTTACAATTGTTTAACGCTAATTTCCTTAAAAACTACAGATGTAAGAATGTAAACTAAGTGTTCTACAGTATGTCACTTCTTCCATGTGCACCAACCGACACCAAAAGTGAAAATAAAATGAAATTGACAGTCCACGGTACCAGAGCAGGTACAGGACAAAAGGAGTTGCCACTACAGGGTGATCCTGGTTGTCAGGGGCATTCCTGCCTGAAATTGGGGGGTTCAGGCAAGGAAGGGAGGGAGAGAGAGAGAGAGAGAGAGAGAGGGAGGGAGGATGAGTGAGGGTGAGCTAGGTAAGGGAGGGTCTGGGGTGCCAGTCTGGGAAATGGGTGCTGTGGATTGGTAGGGAGATGTAAGAAGTGTGGCCTCTAGAGGTAAAAATAGGGAGCAGGCAAAGCCAGGTCACTTTTTGCTGGACTTTTTAGATTCACATCTAGGAAGCCAACACATTCCATTGGCAGATTTGACTAAAGAGAGGGTAGAGTAAGGTAGCGATGGGGGGGGGCTGAGAAAGGAGAGGTGGAGGTTGCTGTTTTCCTCCCTGCCAGTACAGGGGGGAGACTCTTATGGGGGTAGGAGGGAGGACTCCGTAGCCATGGGGGGATGTGGTAGCGGGCATGGTTTAATGGTGGTAGAAGTTGGAGCTAGTGGTTCTCGGCTTTGAGTATGCATGGCAGCATTGTGATTCCTTGAAGCCTGAGTGGGGTTTTTACCAACAGGCCCTCAAAGCCACGATCCATTGGGACAGGTGGCTCGCTGTTCTGGATGTTTAATGCCCTGCAGGCTGACTGGCAGATTGGGGGGGTTTGGTCAAGGCCCCTCGCTGGGAGGGTGGCCTGCGGGCTATCTTCCGGGGCCCACTGTTTCTGGGTGTTAAGGCCTCAGGGCTGACTAGCAGATTGGGGGTTATTGGTCCCAGGCCCCTTGCTTGTAGGGTGGCCTATGCTTGACCCTCCAGGGCCCCTGAGTCCCTTGCAGGGTTCCCGCACTAGCAGGTGTGATGGCCCCCCCCCAGCACTCAACAGTCAAGATTTGGTGCGGAGGGAAGGGGAGACAGTGCTACAGGGCAGGCATCAGCCCTGTGAGTGGGGAGGGCTGAGGGTGCCTACAGGTCAACAGGCCAGGTGGCCCACTGGGGAATGGAACGGCAGCAGGGCAGGGGCAAGATGCGAGGAAGGGGTTGGACCGAGGGAAGGGAGCAGTGACATTGGTCCCCGTGCTCAGGGAGAGGGTATCAGGGAGAGAGAGAGAGAGAGAGTCTGATGGCGGGCTAGCCAGAGTCCCACTAATGCAACTTAGCTGATTGCTCTTAGGAATACCACATTCAGTTGCTCTGGATACTGTATGTGGGGGTTTGTCTTTACTTACCTGAGCACCATTGATCCTTAAGACAGATACCATTTCCACACAGTTCGTAGTATCCTTGAGAAGTGATTGCAAGGCGGGTGGGTCAGAAGCACGCCCAACGTGGCTCCATGTGTGACACTTATAGGGTGAGGGCAGAATCCAGGGGCGGGGGAGTGCTTCCATGCACAGGGGGGGTCCTGAAGGTATTGCAAAGAGGGGTGGATAGTGGCCCGGTCCGCGATCGCCCACAGAATTGCACTTGCTGGAGCTTCAGGGGAGCAGGCAGGAGAAACAGGAGGGGAAGTGGGAACACGAGGCTGCTGTCATTTTGTGACGGGTCGGTGGCACCATTTTAGGTGTGTCATCGATGATCAGGAGTGACTGCACGTGCAAGCAATATATGGGGGTAATCCAAGTTTAAAAATACATGACAATGGGACATTGTATAATTCTGACAGAGCTTAGTTTTCAATGGCCATGTTGTGCGGAGTGGCATCTCAGCTCAGTCACTTGCACAAGCTTTGTCTTTGACTAGGTATGACAGACTACAGTAACACCACCTGCAGGAAATTGGTCATGCAGAGTGTACTGGTGGGTTTTGATGTCTGTGATGTCACTGCCAGGCAATGTGGGAGATAGGAAGATCTGCAGTACCTTAGTGCTCCTTGAGCTGTTTTAAGCTGTTTGAAATGCTTAGTTTTACATATTTTATAGCAGCAAGATCACTAAGTGCAAATACCTATGACTGCCAGCAGGTGGCAAATGTAAGGCAATTTTTTTTTTCTTTGTTTGTTTTTTTCACAGACGGTGCAGTAGCTAAGGAAGCTTGGTGATGCCAGGGACCCAGGTTTGAATCCCACAGCCCCGGTGTAGGATGGGTCAAACAGCTAGCAATTAAGAAGCATAGTAGGTGGTAACTAAAGTGAGGAGAGACAGGTCAGAGAACTGGGGGAACCCCACAGCCTCTGACACAATAATAAAAAAAAAAAACAGTATATACATATATATGTATATATGGGTTTCTTTTGCCGGGCAGAGGGCAGGCCATTTGGGGACACTGGGTTGGTACAGTACCCTTGTATGGAAGTGAGCATCCAATCTGTAGATAGATAGATAGAAAGCACAGTGTATGGTCAACAGCAAAAACGCCGACATCTCCCACAGTGACAACAAGGAAACACCGCACAGGACCCCGGCACACCCCACCACGAACACCATGTACCCAACACCACAGATGCACAGGATGCACTGACAACAAGCATGGCAGTGACGCAGCAGCAAAGTGCATGACCGAGCCCCCCCAACGGTAACGCTGATTGGCGGCATGTATCCCAAACAGCCACCCGATGGACAGGAGAGGTATGACGGTGCAGACCGCGAAAGAACCTCGGCAGAAACCCCCTACACAGGGGTACAGCGGGCAGTAACAGCACCACAGGGTGTAGGGGACCTAACGGTGCACAGCAGACAGGTACAGACTGTGGAATGGGGCGCAGACACTGGGCAGAGGGTCCCCTGACACAGGGACCAACACCTGAAGGCTGATATTCAGTGCCAGCCCCATTAGGTAGTCCCTGTGGCTCCTGACACTGTATGCACTGACAATGTTGGTGATGTGCTGAGCTGACTCCCTCCAGTGCCTGCGGGATTGCCCCACAGCCTGGCCGGACAGAGCCTGCTGCAGCTTCACCTCTGTCAGCCATTGCTCCCCCCCACAGGACATCCAGGAACCACCACAGGGTTGGGTGCGCCGCACCAAGCAGGGCGTTGAATGCCCAGTGCCACCCCTCTATTGCATTATTGATGCAGGGCATTCCATCCAGTACTGTGGCATGGCAGTTCCACATAGGGATGGGGAACAGAGGCTTGCGGTGGTGGTCACTGCGAACAGGCCTGTCCAGCCAGTTGTCCTCAAAATAGTTGAGGACAGGAGCGAGTACATCCTCATGGGAGCTGAAGTACTCCCAGCCACGGAGCTCCTCGTAGGTGGTGCACACATCCACAGGGGGCACAAATGCAAGGGCTGGCAGTATGCGGAGGTGCATGGCACAGACGTCATCAGAGCAATACAGATGTGCCAGCTCCGCATGCTGCTGGATGTCCCACCAGACACACTGGCACAAGTAGAAGAAGCACCCGTGGACATCCATGTCAGGCAGCACAGTGCAGATAACCCTATAGGCAGCAAGCTCGAAATCAATGAGCATGCAGCGGGGACCACCTGCAGGGCACAGCTCTGCGATCTTCATGTACACGGCGATGTAGTCTGTGACCATTCTCCTCACCATCAACACATAAACTGCAGGCAGTACAGTTGCCCCATCTGCCCCATGCAGTGTGTACAGCTGCTGGAACAGCCTGGGTCAGCAGCGGAATGTGCCATCCCAAACCATGCTGGGCTACGGCCCAGGAATTCAAGGTTCCTCTCGGTACTGAAGAGGAGGAACCTGTGTTCCATGCTGGCCTCAGCACCCTGTCCTGAATTATACAGCAGGAACAGCTCACCTGCCAGGGTTCTGGTGTAGTCGTCAGATATGGTGAGCTCGGACAGCTGCTGTGGGTCCACCATAGCACGCCTGCTGCCCCTCCGGACACGTTGTGCCGACCGCTTCAAGAGGGTTACAGGGGGTAGGCATCCACCAACCATCTCATTAACTTCAGAGCAGCATGCCACTATGAGCTGTTGGCTCATCTCGTTTGTGTCCCGGGCTCTCCTCTTCACCGCTGCCCTTACCTTGCGCACCCGAATGGCTGTGGAGTCAGGCACATGGTTGTGGGTGCCTGTCAGTACCGGTGGTTCCTCGCCCACTGAGAGTGCACAGCCCCTGCATCTGTCCACTGCATATTTGCAGCATTTCCAATATGTTCCTTTGCCCCTTGTCCGTTCACGCTGGTAAGTGTACCTGGACACCACCAGCAGTCTGCGCCCCATGGTGCTTTCCACATACTCCGCAGACATGCCTCCTCCTCCCACAGCGGACCTGTGTGTGCAGGTGTGGCGTGCCTCTTTCAACTCACTGCCAGTGCACCTGCTGACACTGTGGGGGGTGGGTCGGCATCCTCGCTGTGTCACTGTGGGGGAGTGTGCACTGGCAGTGCTCAATGTGCAGGTTGCGGCATTGTATTGTCGACCTAACACCGTGCTTCTGATAGATACATAGATACATAAATAGATAGATAGATGGATGTTTTATTTATAAAAGCACCCATCTCCGGAGACTCTGGGCACTATACAATAATAACAAACAATAATATATATATATATATATATATATACACAGATATGGCACACTGATGAGTCCAAATGAGGATGAAACACATGTTATGTATCTGCTGTTCTTAGCCTTTGCTGATTGCACTGTGAGGCCTTCTGGCCCCATGCAATTCTGCTTAAAGTAGAGCCAGTCCAAATTCTTTCATGGAGATTTACATATGTTTCCCATGATGCTTTGCATTACTGGGGTATGTGCAATTGTGTTTTCTCTAATATATACACACAATAGTTCATCAACAGAACAAATTTAAAATTCCTCTATCCAGTCCTTTAAAAAAACAATTTATCAGTCAGTAAAAGCTTGTTGGAATAAGTATGTTTTTAACCCCTTTTTAAATGTTTCTACCGAGGAAGCCTCCTTTGAATAACCAGGAAAGGAGTTCCACAAGATAGGTGCTGCCACCGAGAACACCCTGTCCCCAGAGTGCTGCAGCCTAGCCCTGGGAACTCCAAGGAGGACTCCCTTGGCAGAGCGGAGTTCCCAATGTGGACAGTAGGGGGCAAGGAGATCTTGCAGATAGACAGGTACCCTTTCTTGCAGGGTCTTGTAGGTTAGGAGCCCTACCTTGAAGACAATCCTCCACCTGACTAGCAGTCAGTGCAGTCCACGGAGGACCAGAGTGATATGCTTACACTGTCTCAGCCCAGTCAGCAGCCTTGCAGCCACATTCTGCACCAGCTGCAGCCTGCAGAAGTTGCCTCCAGATAGTCCTAGGTTCAGGGCATTACAGTAGTCCAGCCTGGAAGTGATGAAAGCATGCACCAGTGTGGTCAGGTCCTCAGGTGGAATTAGGGCTCAGATTCAGGTGATATTCTGGAGATGGTAAAATCCACTCCTGATGACAACTGACACCTGCGCATCAAGTGTCAAACCGTCATCAAGGATCTTGCACAAATCCTTCACCTGTCTAGATGGGGCAAGGGGAACATCCCCTAACACTAGGCCGGGGGTAACCCCTCACCCCCCCACCCCGATGACCTGGAACCACAACCAGTACCTCAGTTTTGTTTGGGTTAAATTTAAGCAAGTTTTGAGTCATCCACAACTGGATCTCGAGGCAGCTGTTAAATACAGAGGCCGACACCTGGGTATTGGGTGCACAGGACAAGTACAGCTGGGTATCATCTGCATAACAGTGAAAACCCAGCCCATACTGCCTGATAATGTCCCCCAATGGTAGCATGTACTCCGTGAACAAAAAGGGCAACAAGACAGAACCCTGCGGAACCCAAAAGCACAAAGGATTCAGGTTAGATGACACTAACCCCATCATCACCCTTTGCACTCTACCTGTCAGGTATGACCAGAACCAGTTGTTGACATTACTGGACAGGCCACACCAGAACTGCAGGCAGTCAAGTAGCACCTCAGGGTCCACAGTGTCAAACACCACAGAGAGGTCCAGGAAGACCAAGATAGTACAGTCTCTCCTGTCCCTCATCATCAGGAGATCATTAAACTACTGTGGAGGGGACTACTGTGCCCTTTCAGGGCTGTTTCTTCTCAAAGAAACTGCATTCTGCAGTTTGGTAAGCAGACTAAGGAGAAGTTGCCTGATGCTCACCCTCCAAGCAAGGGGACTACTGTGCCCTTCCGGGGCTGTTTCCTCTCAAACAAACTGCATTCTGCAGTTTGGTAAGCAGACTAAGGAGAAGTTGCCCGATGCTCACCCTCCAAGCAAGGGGACTACTGTGCCCTTTCGGGGCTGTTTCCTTTCAAACAAACTGCATTCTTCAGTTTAGTAACCAGACTAAGGAGAAGTTGCCCGACGCTCACCCTCCAAGCAAGGGACTACTGTGTCCTTTCGGGGCTGTTTCCTCTCAAACAAACTGCATTCTGCAGTTTGGTAAGCAGACTAAGGAGAAGTAGCCCGACGCTCACCCTCCAAGCAAGGTATGGTTTGGAACTCAGAATTTTGGCATCTACCCCTGGAGGAATCTCACTTGCCCCTGTTTGTCAGTGTTTCTTACACTATGTGCAGCCATCCAGAAGTCTCCTAGGAACTGCTGCCAAGAAATTAATTCTAGGACTGACCTCTGCTTGACATGTTCTTGATTTCTCACTTTAAGTAATGTTTAGTCTGACTTTTCCATTAGCAGATAATATCTTTTAGCCACTAGAGGGCCCGGTTATAAGCACACTTACCAATCCAACACAATACAGTTCCTGTCTCATTTCACTTATTGTGTGGTCAGTATGTCACTATTCATCAGTCTTTGCCCCTTCCCTCTTCTACTGATTGATACTGATTTTTCACAATTGCAGCTTCTATTCTTCGCCCACTAAAGGGGCTTTCCCCCAACCGTGCCAAAGCTGCTCTACATCTCCTTACTCTCTACTACTCCTGGACACTCTTCCTTTACTGCTCAGCTGCTCTGGGTGCCTACACTCCTTTACTAAGTCTGCTCTCCTTCACCCTCTTGGTAGAGACCTCACACCGACTGGAGCACCTTTCCTCCACACTAGGCACCTCATCCCCAGACTACCCCACAGTGACTCGGCCCTCCCCCACCCTCGACACACCCGTGACCCACCAACACCCCCACCCTACCAACACCCCCACTCCCTCCAACCTTCAAGTCCCGACCTGGACCCAGCTGTCCCCTGCCATTCCTACCCTTCGCACTTTATCTATTACATGCACCCTGATTGTAAAGTCCTCAGCTGGGTGTCGACCCAAGGGTCTCCATCGCCACCTGCCACTAACCAGAATAATTACACTGCTATTATTATCATCTGGTCATGTACACCCAAACCCAGGACCTATGGCTTCTAGCCCTTCTAAACCCTGTACTGCAGTTGGCCTCCGCTTTGCATCCTTAAACATTTGCAGTCTTCTAAAGAAATCTGCTGCCCTCCAGTGCTGGGTTGTTCAACAACAACCGGACATAATTGTACTGGTAGAGACTTGGCTCTCCAAATCTACCCCTGGCTCCACTGTCACCCTCCCTGGATATACCATCTACAGGGAAGACTGAGTAGGCAAACGCGGTGGTGGTTGCGCACTACTTGTACGGGACTCCCTTATAGGTCAGGCACTCCCAGCTCCTAAACTTGATTATGGAGCCCAAGCCCTCACCTTAAAAATCACACCTGACCCTGCCCGAGGCCCTCTCTTCCTCACAGTCTCCTACATACCCCCGAGGAATCAAAACCAAGCAGTCCAGTCCCTCATTAACTACCTCACATTTCTCCCTCACAAAGTGGAGCAAGTCATCCTAGGTGATCTCAATGTTAACTGGCTTGCCTCCACCGCCTCCCAT
Organism: Neoceratodus forsteri; assembly: GCA_016271365.2. Classification (NCBI taxonomy): domain Eukaryota; kingdom Metazoa; phylum Chordata; order Ceratodontiformes; family Ceratodontidae; genus Neoceratodus; species Neoceratodus forsteri. Next base: position 1,878,932,687 of record CM057456.1, read on the forward strand.
ATAAGGGACTCCTTTGCTGCCCTGGATATGTCCCAGTTAGTCACCCAGCCCTCCAGATTCAACCACTCTACTGGCACCAGCACTCTCCTAGATGTTGTTATATCTAACCACCCCTACAAAATCTGGGATGTCACTGTCCTCTCCGACTCTCTTAGCGATCACTCCCCAGTCCTCTGTCTCTGGTCATCCTCCATTAAATCTCAGATTGGCCTGCTATACCGGCACAGGGACTGCCTGCCTCAGGTTGCCCATAGGCTGGCCATCACCTCTTCCATCTTGTCCCTTGTGGACTATGGCTTGCCCATCTACGCCACAGCTGACAACACTGCCCTCTCCAAAGTCCAACTCTCCATCAACAAGACCTGTAGGTTCCTGACCAGTGCCCCCAGCTGCATTCACACCTGCCTTCTCTATACTACCACCAATCTGTTCAACTTTGAGGAGCGACTGCTCTACCAGACCTGCCTTCCTGCTAAGAAATCACTGCTAGGACTCTCTCCCCGGAGGTCTCCACCTCCCTACAGCAGTCATCATCGTCTGTCACCACACAGCACAGCACACACCACATAGCTCTGTTAAGGCCACTTTTAAGGTGCCCAGAACCAAGACCTCTCTTGCCCAGAGATCCCTGCCTCTACTGAGCCCCCACCTGGTTCAACTCCCTCCCTAGCTGCATCTCCAACTTGCCAAAAATTGGCTCCTTCAGAATAGCCCTTCGGAACCATATCTTTATTACCCACTGTTGTAGGTGCAACTAAACCCCTGTTGTAACCTGTGGTACCCACCCGCCTTGTCCCCTGGCTCAACAATGTCCACTGGACAGCCTCTCCCTCCGCCAGACCCACTCCCTCCTTACTAGGTCCAAACAGGGATGTAACCCGCTGTCTTCTCTGAGGACCTACTATATCCATAAGTGTAACTCACAGTTTTATAACACTATGCAACCTAAGTAACATACAAACTACTACATTATGTAACCTAAGTGTATCTATGTTAAATATTCCTTTTACTGCACCTGTAATGTTATCCTCTGTTTTAATCTGCACTGTAATAACTGTCTTGATGTCTGCCCCCCGCCCCCGCGACCAGGTACTTTGTAAATGAGTCTCTGACTCAAAGGTTGTAAACCCGATTTGTAATGAATAAATGAATAAATAAATAATGCACCCTCACCAGGGCAGTCTCTTCACTATGCCCCAGCCCCACACAAAACCCAGACTGGAAAGGCTCATAGGTGGAGGAAGTGGCAAGATGTCTCTTGAGCTGTATGGCCACCACCTTTTTAATAACCATCCCTAAAAATGGGAGGTTTGAGACCAGTCTGTAGTTGCTGAGGCAGTCCTGGTCCACAAAGGGTTTCTTCAAAAGAGATCTAACCAAGGCCTCTTTCAAACCCAATAGGAAGACCCCACTCCTCAAAGAACTCCAGATAACCTCAGCAACCACAGGTCCAATCAGGTCCAAACATCCAACCAAAAGTCAGGTCAGACCTGGGTCCAGCTCACACTGGGTTGGCCCCGGCTTTGAGATTATTTCCATCACCTCCTCCACCCCAACTAGCTCAAACTCATCCCCTACAGGATGAGTGTTTTGACATATTTTAGGATGGACCCTGCATCCCCTTCGAGAGGTACTTGAGGAAACCTCATCCCTGATAGAGGACACCTTGACGGTGAAGAAAACAGACAGCTCCTCGCACCTCATGATAGAATCTGCTCCCACAACAGAGACAGGCAGGATGTAAAAGCCTGTCTACCGTGCAGAAGAGCTGAGTCAGTCTGTTTCTTGCCAAAGCAATCTCCCTAGACAAATATTCCACCTTCCTATGGGAGATTGCCCCTGATAGTTGACATAATGCGACTTCAGGGTCAATCTGTCCTCCAGCAGGCCAGATCTCCTCCAACACATCTCTGACCTCCGCCCCTTCATCTTTAAACCCCAGAGATCCTCATCATACCAAAGAGATCTCTGGCATGTAGACGGGGACGGACACGAATGGGTGCGATGGAAAGAAGGCCATAGTCACAGCCCCATTATAGGCTGCCACTGCTTCCTCCACTTCAATCGCACAAGCCGCCACAACACTTGACAGGTCCTGCACCACCGATAGTCCCATAGAGGAAACTCCTCTTAACAGGTGGTATCGGACCATCTCCACAGGGGTAGGACCATCTAGTGGGGTGCCCCTAAGCATGAACCTCACAGTGCTATGATCTGACCAACATGCAGGATCAACACTGAGGGGCGGGAGCAGAGGTATAATAGGAATATCCCAGTAATGCTAAGGGTGGGGGTTAGCCGCCTTGCAGCCACGGCAGCTGGGGAGTTAAGGCCAGATTGAGGCAACACAAGATGGAGGAGGGCCTGCCGCAGGCCGGGGGGGGTTAAAAAAAAGTAGAAGGATAAAGAAATGAGAAAATAATTGTTGTTTTGTGCACAATGGCAGATGGCACCAAAGAAGAATAATTCAAGGAAGAAGGAGATGGCCATGGAGGAGCTGGCAAAGCAGGCGGCAACATTGATGGGGCAGGTACAGGCCATGCTGGAGAGGGCCCACAAGGCAGAAGAAGAAGAGCGCAGGGCAGTGAAGTGAAAGGAACCGGATGGACAACAAGAGAAGGGGAAAGCAGGGAAAAAGATAAAGAAGGTGACGGAGGAGGAGACAACGGAGAAGGGCAAGGTCGATCTGACACTAGATAGGAGTCTGAAGGAATATTTGGTGGTAATGGAGAGAGGGGATAAGGGGCTAGGGGAGATGGAGGAAATGCTAGCAGAGGTAAAAGGGCAAGGGGTCCAGGGTCAAGGGGGTAGGGCCAATGGGCAAGGACAGCACGGGGGTGCAGGTTCCTGGAGCTGACATTAGGAGATCATGTTCCACAGGTGATAAAGGAGAACATTTGGAAAAGAGAATATGTAAACATGATTGCTTTAGTGAACAAGGAGGCGGCAAAGAAGTACACGGAAAGGGAGTCTGTGGGGAGGTCGGAAATGGCGGTGACGCTGGATTTGGCAGGTAAGACCACAGAGGACAAGGGTTTCAAGGGGAAGACTTTTGACAATTGGTTAGTGGGGTTTACAAATTATAGCTCCATTTTGTTACAGAAACAACCAGAATTAGCCATCCCATTGCTAACCTATTTGGCCACCATCAGGGACGCATACAAAGTGAAAGGGGATTATGGGTGGTTAATATATGATGAGCAGTTCTGCCAGTTCATGGCTGAGTGCAGGGATGTACATTGGGACACCATGCACATGGACCTGTGGGTTCGTACGCTCACTGGGAATAATGCAGGGTAGTTCGATGGGGCAAAACAGGTTAGTGGCACCGGGGGACAAGACGTGTTGTGGTTTCAACAAGGCCACGTGCAGTTGGACAAACTAAATTTCAGCATGTTTGCGCAAGATGATTCGGACAGCACCCAGTTTCCAGGTGCAAAAGTATGTGGGAGAGGCTGGAGTTTCAGCAAAGTGAGGGGCAGCATTTCATGGGCACGGGTGGGGAGCAAGGGGGAGGGACACAAGGAAGGAGGGGGAGAGGATACAACAGGAGAAGGGCATTCAGGGCACTTTCTAGCAATTAGAATGGGGAATAAAAGAGGAGGGGCATGGGAGAGCAGGGGGTATTGGAAGGCATACATGCCGATTAGGATAAAGATCTTGTGGGACTGGACAAGGGTCACCAGAACACTACGGCAAAGAGGAGGCTCAGGGAGGGCTTCACGAAAGGTTTTAACCTGCAGTACAGGGACCAAGGATAGCAATGCGGGTGAGGAATTTGGGATCCACAAAGGGAAAAGAAGATTTGATGTTGCAGAAATAGGCAAGGAAATAGCATCCGGAAGGGTAGATGGGCCCTTTGAGATGCCACCGTGGCCAGAGCTAAGGATTTTGCCTTGGGGCCTGGTACCCAAGAAGAAACTGGGAGAGTACAGGCTCATTCATCATTTATGGTGTTCAAAGGGAAACTCGGTGAATGATGGCATTCCAGAAGAAGACAGAGCAGTATCTTATGCCATGCTGGACCAGTCAATTGACCTGATCAAAGCAGTGGAGGGGGAGTGGCTAGTGAAGACGTATAGCAAGTCTGCCTTTTGATTGCTACCAGTTCAAGAAGAGGATTGGGATTTGTTAGGTTTTCAGTTTGGAGGGAGATATTACTTTGTCAAATCCATGTCAACGGGCTGCTCTTTATTTATTTATTTTTTATTTATTTATTACTAGGATTACAAATACCTTTGAGCCAAGGGTTCTTTTACAAAGGTTCCGAGTCAGCAAGGTGTGCAAACAGTGGTAAGATATAATAAAAGGTCAGGAGGTTAACATAGCAGTAAGAAGAGGTAAGATACAATACAGGTCAGGAGGCTAACTTAGTAGCACAGTAGTAAACAGTCAGTGGCAAATAACAATGCACAATTAACAATATGGGTGTATATACAGTACAGCAAGACACAGATACAAATGAAAACCATCCTAGGGGTGACATAAGTGGAGCAAGGTGTGAGGGATAAGAGGAGGAGGGGTGGGGAAAAGGGGGGTAGGCTGTCAAGGATCTGACATTGTCATAAGTGCAAGAACAGAAAGATAAGTGCTAGGTAGTCTGGGGGTGAAGCAACAAGAGATAGGGTGATAGGAAGGGGGAGACAGGAGGAGAGGAGCAGGAGAGGGGAGTGGAATGGTAGGTGGGAGGTGAGGGGGTAGAATGGTAGGTGGGGGGTGGAAGAGAGATGGGGAGTAGCAGGGGACGGAGAGGCAGAGAGAAGTGGGGAGGGTAGCATGGGAGGACAGAAGATGAGGAGAGGTGAAACAAAGCCTCCAGCCTAGGCAGAACAGTCACAACTGCTAAGGCCAATGAGGTGCTGGTGGAGTTTATGTTTGAATAGGCCAAGCTTGTTTTCAGCTCCAATTTCAGGGGGAAGGTTGTTTAGCAGTAGGGAGGCCCTGGTGTGGAAAGCATGTTGAGCCTGGTTGGTACGGCAGAATGGAATGACAAATGTTGGTTTGAGGGAACTGCACGAAAATGTGAAATGAATGCGGGCAACATTAAGGCATGAGTTGCAGAGGGTGTGAGGTTAAGACAAATTTCCTTAGTCAAAAGGCAGGTCTGGTAGGCAAGTCTACTATTTAGATTGAGCCAGTTGAATTACTTGTAGAGATCACAGGTATGCATATGCTTCCCTGTGCCAGTGAGACGTCTACAGCATTTGTTAAGGGCTGTCTTGACCCATTTTAGGGTGGTATCAACGGCAGCCCCACAGAAGACAAGCTTGTAATCAATGACAGGTAGGACTGAGGCAGTTATGGCTGCGTGCACAGCTTCTTTGATAAGACAGCGATGGTGGTGATATAGGACCCCAATTCTTGAGTTGACTGATTTTGAGATGTGTTGTACAAGTGAGCTGAAAGACATACAAGTTCTATGTCATGGGAAGCCTTCGAGACTTTAAGCACTTGGCTGCAGTGGGTATTTGGGGAAATATGAGGATGTAAGAGGGTTGTACATTATTTGGATGATTTTTTGTTGGTGGGTGAAGGGGAAACTGGGACAGTGGAGATGTTGTGGCAGTTTCAGAAAATGTGCCAGACACTGGGGATATCATTAGCAATAGAGAAGACGGAGGCCCTAGTGAGGAAACTCAAGTTTTTACGGATAGAGGTGGACATGGAAGCAGGGGTATTCCAGCTTCCATCAGACAAGGTGGACAAGTTGAAAGGTTTGCTGGGTTTTGTCATGGGCAGGAGGCAGGTACAACTGTCAGTGGTACAACAGCTGTTAGGCCACCTCAGTTTTGTGTTCAGGGCTGTGGCTCCAGGAAGGGTTTTCACATGGCGGTTAGCCAGGGTAACAGGTCAAGCGAAGCTCCCCCATCATTGGGTGGATATCAAGAAGGGGGTGAGACAGGATTTGGGGTATGGGAACAGTTCTTAGTGGGGTATAATGGGGTCACCTTCTGGCAAGAAGACTGGGTACACATCACAAACCTAGAATTGTACATGAATGCTGCAGGAGCCTGGGGGGATGGGGGCATACTTCAAAGGTGAATGGATTTCTGAGGGTTGGCCAAGCAGATCGGAGGAGGAGGAAGGGTTACTCAAGGGCATTACATTCCTGGAGTTAATCCCCATATGGGCGGTGGTTAAGGTGTGGGGGGAGCAATTTTGCAACAAGAGAATCATCTTTTAGTGTGACAGTTTAGGGGTGGTAGAGATTCTAACCCGACAGCGTGGCTCCACTGACAGGGTGACCCGGCTAATGCAACAGATGGTTTTAGCAGGGTTAAGGTCAAATCTGTTGTTTAAAGCAAAACACATTGCAGGTACTGACAGTAAGATAGCTGACAGCCTTTCTTATTTCCAGCTGCACAGGTTCAGGCAAGCAGCCCCCCATGTGGCAGACAGGAAGACCAGTGTCCTCCCCCTCACTATGGGAGATTGGATGGGGAGAGCTAGCATGCTCTACTGTGGCTCCTGGTCCTCTAACACCCTGATGACATATGATAGGGTGTGGAAGGCATTTCAAGATTTACATCAATAGATGGGATGGGAAACAAGGGGAAAGGTTTGGGAGTATCAGGTCATCAGGTTTATGGTAACAAACTGGGACGAAGGCATAGCATATTCCACCATGGGTACGTATTTGGTGGGCATTGATGCAGTCTGCAAGGCTAGGGGGTGAGAGTCCTCGGCCAGGTCCCCGGTGGTTCGCAGAATGCTTAAGGGCTGGCAGAGGTTGAAAGGGAAGTATAGAGACACCAGGAGGCCAATCATGGGCAAGCTTTTCAGCAGACTGCTTGCCAACTTGAGTAGCATTTGCAGGTCTGCATACGAAGAGAGGTTATTTAGAGCCCTATTTTTGATTATGCAGCAGAGGGCATTCAGGGTCAGTGAAATGGTGGCAAGTAGATAAGATTGCAGGCAGGAGTGTTTGCGGGGGGGAAGGATATACAATGAGACAAGGAGGGGGCAGTCATGAAGCTTAGGAGGTCAAAAACAGATCAGGTTGGAGCAGGAGTGCAAGTCAGATTACCTAGTAGCGTTAACTAGATGGTGTGTGTGGTCAGGACATTAGATGGCTATGGTGAAGTCAGACCTATGGGGGGAGACCTTTTCTATGTTCATGGGAATGGGGAGGGTGTCAGCTTACCAGGTTTCAGCTATAATAAAGAAAGGGATACAGTAGCACTTATAGGAGAGGATCTCAGCAGGTTCTTGTCACATTCTTTTCGTATTGGGGCTGCATCAGAGGCAGCTAAAGAGGGAGCCTCAGTTGGGGGCATCAAAGAGAGAGGGAGATGGAAGTCGGACAGCTATAAGACATATGTGAGGGGAATAGGTTTTTACGGCACTCTGCTCTTTTGTTCCAGGTGTGGGGCACCAGAGGATGGTATGGATCATAAGACATTCCTTTATTTTCTGGGCAGAGAAGAGAGCCATCAGCAGGTCAGGAGGTAGACAGTTGCAGAGGGCAGCAGACTTTGTAAGACTGCACTGGAAAGGCATCCAGGACATGCACTGAGGGCAGCTGCTACCATTGTTAGAGGAACAGAAGATCAGAGTCCCAAAACCAGACCTTTTAATTTTGCATTTAGACGGAAATGATTTAGGGGAGAGGCTTTGGGTGGATTTGTTGGTATAGATACAAAATGATATAAGAATTATATGCCCTTGGTGGTCAGGTGTTAGGATAGCATGGTCAGAAATTATCCCCAGGTGGGTATGGAGGCAGGCCAGAGCTGTGAAGGCAATAGAATGAGCAAGGAAGAGACTAAACAGGAGGATGGTGGTATTCACTAGGGTAGCTGATGACATTTATATACCACATGCCATTGCCTATGACAGCCAGGGGGATTACAGGCAGGATGGGGTACATTTATCGGAGGTAGGTTTGGCATTGTTCGTGAATAGGTTTGATGAGTTAATAGAGGAGTGGGAGGTGGGGAGGAGAGGGTTGGGGAAGCGCGCCGTCCAACTCAGAGCTGGAGGTGCATTAGTGGAAGGAAGGAATTGGAAAGGGGGAGACACCAGGGTGGGGGGGGCTCTAGCAGCAGGCCTGGGCTGGGTCAACATCCAGGTGGGTGTGGGCACCTCCCAAAGAGAATGCAGCAGGATGGAGAGGAACAGAGATGGGCATCGGGTGCGACACCAGAGCCCCCAAGAGGAACAGAGAATGAATGACTGGGAAGATAGATCAGGGCACTGGGTGACACACATGAGCGTGAGAAGATAGTTGTGGGGAAGAGATTGGGCTCGAGGAGGAATTGGGATTGAATGCTATGTATGATGGTTTGAGAGATAATAAGTTGAAATGTTAACACATTCATATTAAATTTGCCAATCGAGCACCCAATATATCAGTTGTGCAAGTGTTTATTTCAGGTGGAGATGTCTCCTTGACAAAGGGGTTTGCCACTACAGGGTGATCCTGGTTGTCAGGGGCATCCCTGCTTGAAATCAGGGGGGGTGGGTTCAGGCAAGGAAGGAAGGAGAGGAGGATATAGAGAGAGAGAGAGAAAGAGAGAGAGAAGAGGAGGAGGATAAGTAAAGGGTGAGCTAGGTAAGGGAGGGGCTGGGGTGCCAGTCAGGGGAATGGGTGCTGTGGATTGGTAGGGAGATGTACGAGGTGTGGCCTCTGGGGTAAAAACAGGGAGCAGGCAGGGCCAGGTCACTTTTTGCTGGACTCTTTAGATTCCCACCCTCCCTACCTGTTTTAGAAGTTGGCAGGGGAGTGGAGAGAGATGCAGGGCTAGGGCAAGGTGGATACAGGTTGCCAATTGAGGGCAATGGGGATTAGCCAGTCCAGATGCACCAGAGGCAGGGGAGTTGCTTTCAGAGGGCAACAGGCTGGACATTCTGGGGGATACCAGTAGAGGGCATCAGTGTGGAAGGAAGGAATTGGAAAGGGGGGAGACACCAGGTTGGGGGGACTGTAGTGGCAGGCCTGATTTGGGTCAACATCCAAGTGGGTGGGGTTTCCTCCTGAAGAGAATGCAGCAGGATGGAGATGAACAGAGATGGGCATCGGGTGTGACACCTAAGCCCCCAAGAGGAACAGAGAACAAATGACTGGGAAGACAGATTAGGGCACCGGATGACACATCTGGGCTCGAGAAGATAATTGTGCTGAAGAGATTGGGTTGGAGGAGGAACTGAGATTGAATGTTATGTTATGATGGTTTGAGAGATAATAAGTTGAAATGTTAACACATTCATAATAAATTTGCCAATCAAGCACCCAATATATCAGTTGTGTGAGTGTTTATTTCAGGTGGGTATGTCTCCTTAACAACTGCTAACTAAATACATTTGGCAAACAAAATACACTGAACATGAATACATAAGGCTGTAATTGCATCCCGAAGTTCTAGAGACAAATGAAGTCACTCATGTTTCACACTCATGGTTCATAAATGTTACTAGAATCCCTTAATGCCATTACATGTAGCATGCATGACAGTAAGCTATGAATTACGAGGAAATAATTCAGTCTATGGGTTCTGGTGACATTATACACTATATACCGCCCTATATACCATTACGATTTTTTTGTAACCAAAACTTAAAGATTGTCTTATACTGTTGTAATTTAGAATCAACTTTTTAATAACATACGGATACTCCATAAATGGAATGCTGGTATTTTGAGGTGTATACACCGCACTGCTGCTAAAAATTACAGTAACTATAGCCTCCTTGAGTGTTTAACCCATCTAATGCAACTCATGCAGATCCAAAATAAGTATCTGATTTCTAAAAAGCATAGCTTTCTGTTTTTTCAGCTATTTCATTGCAGTTGGACTGGCTAAGTTCATATTTCACTGGGTAAAACTATTGCTGCTCAGTGTGCCAGCTGATTAGCGTTCACTCATAGAGTGGCAGTGCATTTACATAGTTGATCACCAACAGAGGAACCTGAGCTGTAATAAAGCAACTGAAGAAAAAGTTACATTTTTAGAAATAAAAAAACTTTTTGTGGATCAGAGTTGGATTCAGCAGCTGCTTGAGGAACATTGGGGTGTGGGGAAATATAGTAACTTTCACTTTGTGCCACAAGTTGGGGAAAATTGGGGCTGTGTATTTTGCAAATGTAAAAAAAAGTAATCCATAATGCCATCACACCTGAGAATTACAAGATTTTAACGGCAAAATTATGAACTATAAGGTCTGAAGCCAGACCCCGTGTGTGAGATATTGACTTTAGCCACGTATAGTAGGCTTATTGTACAATCAATCAATCAATCAAATCTTTATTTATTCAGGCGAGCATCATTGAGCAAGGCTCATTTACAAGATGGACCTGATAAGGTCAAGGTTCAACAGTTGATACACAACAGATACATCAATACACTTATATAAACAGTTATACATACAGGGGGAAAAACATTTATAAACACAGTGATGTACAGTAAAATTCACATGATAAAATGGGTTATAGGAAAGTTAAGCTAATATTTACAGTATATACAGTATATACATATCCCAGTGGAGGGGCCATGGCAAACACACAGCATAATGTAATACTAGGATGGTGGAAGGTATTACTGGGTGCCTTAAGATGGGGTGTCCGCCTGGGAGGAGAACTGAAGAACAAAGATTATGCCATATATGGTGAATTTTGGGAGGAGATTGTGAGATGACAAAGCTAGCTCTAGCGTAGCAACTGCATTTCTCTGTGAAGAAAACTGTACAACGCTGTTTAAAGGATGCAATTGGTATAAGCTTGGACAGTTTTAGGGATTTTTGTAGGGTGTTCCATGCTATAGCTAGAGAATAGCTGATTGCTGCCCTCCCTAGCCGGGTGCTGAATTTGGGCAATTTGAACAGGATGATGTTGTTGCTTCTTAGGGCATAGGAACTAGGAATGGTCTGGGTGAAGCAGTCCAGAATATAGTTTGGAAGTTTTTTTGATAATGCTCTGTAAGTCTATAGAGCTGCATTTCTGTTCCTTCTGAGGTGTAGGGAAACCCATCCAACTGCAGCATAAAGAGAGCAATGATGGGTATTAGATGGCAGATCTGTTATGAATCTTATTGCTCTATGGTATAAGGTATCCAACTTGTGTAGGTAGGAGATGGGGCAGTGACTATAAGGGAAGTCTGCATAGTCAACAACTGAGAGAAAAATGGCCTGGACTAACCTCATCTTTGAATCTCTGTTTAGGAAGGGTTTTAATCTATAGAAAAGGCCAAGCCTTTGGCGAAGCTTTTTTATCAGTTCTTCTAAATGATGATTAAAGTCGAGTCTGCTGTCAATCCACACTCCTAGGTATTTGAATTTTTCTACATACTCCAGATTTTCTCCAAGTATAGTGCATAGCTGGGGGAGAATGATTGAAGAGGAGGTGCTGGTGGAGTTTCGATTTGTGAACATCACTTTAGTTTTCTTTGCATTTAACAGAAGCTTTTTCTCAAGTAGCTGATATTGTAACAAGGAGAATTCTGTTTGTAGGATTTCAGGGGCAGCTGCAGCAGAAGGGTTGCTGACATACAAAACAGTGTCATCAGCAAAGAGGTGTACAGAGGATTTGGTGAGGGTTGAATCAATATTATTTATATAGATGGCAAAAAGGATAGGATGCAGGATAGAACCTTGGGGGACTCCTCTTAGCAGTGGTTTTAATGGGGATAGGTCACCTTCAGCTTTTACCTACTGTGACCTACTGGTAAGATAACACCTGAACCACTTAAGGGAGGGTGGATCTAGGACAATGGAGTGCAAGGATGATAGTAGAAGCTCGTGGTCCACAGTGTCGAATGCTTTGCTCAGGTCAAGAAATACTGCACAGACATTATTCTTTTTATCTAATTTGGTTTGCCAGTCATTTGTGACCTTGGTTAGTGCAGTGATAGTGCTATGCTTGTCTGAATCCAGATTGAGCTGGATTCAGGAGGTTAGCATCGCCAAGATATTCCGTTAACTGGGTATTCACTAATTTCTCCAGCATCTTGATAGCACTGGTAGAATGGAAATGGGCCTGTAATTATTAAGGTCCATAGGGTCCCCTGATTTTAGAAGGGAACCACTTGGGCTGTCTTCCACAGTGTGGAATAGAACCAGAGTTTAGAGATAGATTAAAGAGATGTGTTAGGGGGATTGCAAGTACATGGGATGCAATCTTTAGAAAGTAGGGGTCCAGAGAGTCTGCCCCAGCGCTTTTTTTGATATCCAGCTGCCATAGTAGGTCCTCTACTTGCTTCAACAGTACAGATTTGAAGCTGAAGGAAGAGTCAGCTCTCTGAGCACCAGTGTACTGGGAGCTTAATTGTGCATGCAGCAGGTTAGCTGGAGAGGTGTCAAAGGCAAGGCCAGCCGTTGTGAAGTGGTTATTGAAGGCGTCCAGAATTTCCATTTTGCCAGAGATAGGGCCATTACTGTGGTGTAATTGAGTTGGTAGGGAGATGCTAGAATCCTGCCCAACCATACCCTTGATGGTACCCCAAAACCTAGCAGGATTATGATAGGAGGGAGAGGGTTTGAAGGCACTGAGGGTGGACAAGGCACCAGGCCCAGATGGCATCCACCCCAGGGTACTGAAGGAGCTGGCAGAGGTCCTTGCAGGACCTTTGGCAGACCTATTTAATGCCTCACTACATTCGGGGTGTGTACCTCAGGACTGGAGGATGGCTCATGTGGTGCCCCTCCACAAGAGTGGCCCCAAGGATGAACCGGGAAACTACAGACCAGTGAGCCCTACATCCATCGTGGGTAAGCTAATGGAGACTATCCTGAAGGAGAGGGCTGGCCCTCTTAGAGGCCAAAGGACTACAGGACAGCAGACAGCATGGCTTCACACGTGGCGATCCTGCCAAACCAACCTGGTCGGGTTTTATGACTGGGCAACTAGGCAACTGGACGGGGACATGCAGTGGATGTCCTGTATCTGGACTTCAGTAAGGCATTCGACCCAGTGCCACATGGAAGGCTGGGAAGGAAGTTAGTAGGCACAGGGCAGGTGCAAAGCTGTTGAGATGGGTAGGAAACTGGCTGCAGGGAAGGCAACAGAGGGTGGTGGTGGGTGGGGAGCTCTCACACCCAAGGGCAGTGACGAGCGGTGTCCCACAGGGCTCGGTGTTGGGACCAGTGTTGTTTGGGATATTCATTGCAGACATATCATGGGACATCAAGAGCAAGATCAGTCTGTTTGCTGATGATACCAAGGTTGGCGCGGTGATGGATGACCTAGGGGGATGGCAGGGGTTGCAGGATGATCTGGCAAAGCTTGAAACCTGGTCGACACCTGGCAACTGGCTTTAATGCCAAAAAGTGCAAGGTGATGCATTTTGGGATGAAGAACCTAAGGAGGACTTACCAGCTAGGGGAGGCAGCTAGCCCAGACAGAGGAGGAGAAGGATCTGGGTGTGCTCATCACAGGGTCAATGAACAACTCGGCACAGTGTGGAAGGCAGTTGCAAAGGCCAACAAAATGCTGGGTTGTATTGCAAGGGTATATCCTCAAGGAGGGAGGAGGTGATTCTGCCACTGTATAGGTCATTAGTTAGACCACACCTGGAGTACTCGTGCAGTTCTGGCGTCTCGTATCTCGAAAAGGGACATTAAGTTACTGAGGGGTGCAGCGCAGGGTGACAAAGATGATCAAGGGTCTGGGGACTTATCATATGAGAGGAGGTTGAAGGAGTTGAACATGTACTCACTGGAGGAGAGGAGAGACAGGGGGACATGATTGAAACCTTTAAATACATGAAAGGAATAAACAAGACAGGCACAGAGGGGCTGTTCAAAGTGGGAGGAGGAGGGCACCAGGGCCATGATATGAGACTGGAGCGAGGAAGGTTCAGGAGGAGATGAGGAGACACTTTTTACAGAGGGTGGTGGCTGGGTGGAATGCGTTACCTGCAGAAGTGGTATGCAGTAGAACAGTGGACTGCTTCAAACGAGGATGGGACAGGACAAGGGGAGGTTAATGAAGGGAAGGGTGGAAGGGAGGGCAGCTGCAGAATAAGGGTGCTAGCTGCACATTCGAGCAGACTTGATAGACCCTAGGCCTTTATCTGCTGGCAAATTTCAGATGTTCAGATGTCTGTGATGTTCGAGGAGGAGTCAAGCTCAGCCAAGTAGAAGGCAGCCTTTCATCCCTAACTTTCTTGGTGCATCTATTCCTGGCTTTCCTAAAGATCATCCAGTCATTTGCATTCTTGGTTTTTCTTGCCATTTTCCAGAGTTTGTCTCTCTCCAGCAGTGCAGCTTTGAGGTCAGCTGAAAACCAATGACAGGATTTGTTTTTTATTCAGATACTAGAGATTGGGGCATGGATGTTAAGGGCACTTATTATAAGGCTATTTAGCACCTGCTGTGCTTTTCCCACAGAATGAGCAAGATAAAACTCTTGCCAGCTTGGAGAGTGAGCTAGATCATGCAAATATCCTTCAATATTGATGTTTTTCTTGGATCTCCTCATTAGGAATTTTGCAGGGGTTGTTGTTTTGCTGGAAGATCTTACCCCTGCGATGGGGCAGTGATCACTTATATCGCTGAAAAGCACTCCAGCATGTGTGAATAGATGGAGTTTATTCACTAGCATGATATCAAGTAGTGTGCTGTTATTACTATTCCTTGCATTAATTCTTGTTGGCTCATTAATTAGTTGTGTGAACCCATGTGTATCACAGAATGATACCAGAGGTGCAGCTGCCTGGATAAGCCAGTTGAAATTCAGGTCACCTAGAATAATGACTTCTTCAGTGCTGGGCTTGAGCAGATTCCCCAGGTGGGATAAGAGCTTGAGGTCAGCAGAAGGGGGTCTGTAGCATCCAACTAGCTGAAAAGTTGGTGTATTGGGTAGAGAGATTTTTAGGGATAGGCATTCAAATTCCTTGGGCATAGAGGTTGCAGCAATACAGGATACAGGTATACCGGATTTTGCATATATAGCTACTCCACCGCCCCTTGTTTGGCGATCCGCTCTGAATAACTGATAGTTGGTTAAGTTAACATCCCTGTCTGCTGTGGTGGGTTTGAGCCATGTCTCAGATACCACAAGAAAGCCTGACAAGGTATAGGCAACCCAGACTTGTATCAGTGTAAGTTTTTTCAGCAGACTGCATACATTAATATGCAAAAAACTGAGGCCTTTAATTGAGGTTAGGTCTGCTGGAGAGGTAATACATTCAGGGGGTCCTGGGTTGATTTCCACGTTACCAATACAGAGCAATAGAAAGAGCAGGAGTTTCATGAGGGCTGCCAGAGATAGGGAGAGGGGGCTGTCTTTGGTCCTCCTTCTCTTATTCTGTTGCCACCCTTTTGGGGTGCTCCACGTGGGGTTATAGGATTGTGTCTAGACACCAAGTAGCAGTTTGGTGGTCAGGTGTAGGGGGGATCTGTATATCCAGTAGTGAAGCCTTGAATGAAATACATGTATGGTGGTTTGCGCCTCTTTTTGGGGGTCACCCCACTGTAATCTATGCAGCAATGGTAGGGTGTATGTGAGGGTTTGAGCATCAAACAATGGGGATGAGATAGAGAGACTGGGCGGATGGATCACCATTGTTTGTGTGACAGGGACATCTTCTCTGGGAAACCCCATGGCTGACAGTGAAAGAAGTATCAGAAGTAAACTCCCCATTGTGAGAGAGATATTGTTAGTCGGCTACCGGGAGAGTAGTGAAGTTGCTGATTAGTTGGATCAGCAAGACGGTGGAACAATTTATTGGTTTAGGGTAATGTTGAGGCCGGGGAAGAGATTTCAGTGGGAAGATGCCTATAAAAGTAACACACAAGAGGGGAGAAGGGCTGGTGGGCAAAAATTTTGCAGCTTTCCTGAGTTTCCTGGCTGTCCCTCCCAGCCTCGTGGTTCCCTAGTACAGTTGGGTGTACTTTATTTCTTATACAATGCTGTAACTAGGTAACTTTGAGAAACAGAACTATGCTGGCAAAAAGTCATAACAGGGCATGGGTTTATGCTGAACTGATGAACAAGGTCAAAGCCAAGTGCCTTACACAGCCTGGACATTCATTAATTTAGCATAAACCCATGTCCTGTAGTTGCTTAGGTAAGCAATAAGACATAGCATAGTGTGGGTTGTTGTCTGTCAAGAGCACACCCCAGGTGCATAGTGAAGCGCAAGGCACTTGCACCGAGTGCCTTCAGCACCTGTGAAGTCCTCTTATCAGGCAACAACCCATACCCCCTGCATATCTTATCGCTCTTATAAAATAGGTCCAAATAAAAAAGATCCTTTAAAATATTAAAATTGATTGCTTAATAATTTTAAAAGAAGAAAAAAAAATGCCTTTTTTATTTTAAAGTAAAAAGTAGCCCAGTTTGTCTGTGATTCATGTTTTGGCCACAACAGTATGTGGCATGGCATTGTCATGGTATTGCTACAGATGGCCGGTAAGAGCCTTAGTGAAATAAGCATCCCCTACCTTTCTTCCAGACTTGAATGGTGATAGTTTCTGCATGAAAATACAGTATTTTGCTTTTTGAGATGATGTTCCACTCCCTTCCCCTGGCTCTGTTAGGTATGGCCCCCCTCCCCCGAAATTAGCAGTTTAGCCCATTTCCCCTACAATATTCCCCCATCCCAGAACCAGCAATGTAGCTAGCTGTGTTTGAAGTTCAGGAGGTTTCAGCATGACTTCAGGTTTCATCGATCAATCGTAGCACTCGCTGTCATGGTTTGAAAAATCCCCCACAAAAATTAATTAGAAAGCTGTTGGGGGTTTATTGGTGTTGGCTCTAAGTGCTTGTTTCAGCCAGGGGTTACAGAACAAGTAGCAGGCAAGTTGGCGGGTGTGGACTGTTCCACATAAGAGGCACGTAAACAAGCTAGGCAGCATGGGAATGGGTCCCAAAATGGTAAACTGGGTTAGAAATTGGTTGAGGGATAGAACACAGAGGGTGGTGGTAAATGGAGCTCAATCCAAGGAAAGCAAAGTGACCAGTGGGGTGCCAAAGGGATCAGTTCTGGATCCAGTCCTATTTAATGTCTTCATAGGTGACATTGTGAAGGGACTGGAAAGAAAGGTATGCCTCTTTGCAGATGACACTAAGATCTGCAACAGGGTAGACACTCCAGAAGAGGTGGAAAAAATGATGAGGGACCTAGGAAACTAAAGCAATGGTCAAGAATGTGGCAGCTAAGATTCAGTGCAATGAAATGCAAAATCATGCATTTGGGGCACAGGAACCCAGGGGAAGCTTACATGATGTGGGGGGTAAAGATACTGAAGGTCGCCAAACAGGAACGGGATCTGGAGGTAATCATATCAGATGATCTAAAGGTAGCCAAACAATGTGCCAAAGCTGTGGGGAGAGCCAGTGGGGTACTGGGTTGCATAGGGAGAGGTATCACCAGCAGAAGAAAAGATGTGGGGTTGCCACTTTACAAATCATTGGCGATACTCCATCTGGTGTACTGTGTCCAGTTCTGGAGGCCACATCTCTGTAAGGACATAGACAGGGTAGAGGCAGTTCAGAGAAGGACAACAAAAATGGTGCAGGGTCTGCACCAAAATCATATGAGGAGAGACTGGAGGAGAGGCTGACGTATTTTAAACAGTGCTATCCTGCGGACATATTTTCAATAGCTCTATTTATATATGCATTTTCTGATTATTTTAATGTATGTTTTATTACATTGTTTATATGTTTTGTTTATCATTGCACAGCACCCAGAACCCCTGGGATTGGGTGCCTAACTAAATTAATTTTACTTACTTATTACCTCAGTATGTATACCCTGGAGAAGGAGGGGTATGATAGAGACCTTCAAATATCTCAGGAGCATAAATAAGATACAGGAGGGTAGCATATTTCAGAAAAAGAGGTGTTCTAGAACAAGAGGACATGACATGGGGCTGGAAGCGGGTAGACTAAGGGGTAATGTGAGGAAGTATTTCTTCATGGAAAGGGTGGTGGATACAAGGAACAGCCTCCCAGCAGAGGTGGCTAACTCGGTCGAAGAATTCAAAAATGCATGGGATAAGCACAGGGGAACTCTAGCAGTAGGAAAGAGAATAAAGCCGGAGATCAAGCAGGATCTGTGGTTTTTGCAGCAGATAGGGAAACGGCCAGAGCAGTCCTTATCTGCCATCAATTTCTGTTTTTTTTTTTTTTTGCAATTTAGTATGCTTTATTAAGTCTTCAAAAAGTAAGAACAATATACAGGAACAATAATGAAAAATGAAAAAATAAAGAAACTACTTATAACCAAACAGGGAATAATGAAATACAACCATACAATAAGAAAACGAATAACAGTTAAACAACCTAATACATGTTCAGATCCGCCATCAATTTCTATGTTTTTATGTTTCTATGGTGGCATCTAGAGGAGTGGAGATGGAGTCTATCAGGGTTTCTGCTGCTGTACCACAGTGCTGTTGTTTACAGGCCTGCAGGCCACTAAAACAAATACAAAAACAAAAGGTCAGATAGATGAGTTTTATGTTTTAGTCTATGTATTTTATTGTTTCTAGGTGTGGTGTTTGGGTGGGGAGTTAGAAAATGTAAAAACCTATATTTAAAATATTAGGGCAAGTACTGTATTTTATAGTACTATCATGGCTGCCAGAAATGTGTTTCCACAGGTTTCTGGCAGGCATGGATATGTTGACAGCACTGCACCCAGCTTGCCCAAAAAAGTGCCACTTTTAGGGTTGCTGTCCTATTTGGATATGGGTTCTCACCAATCAGGATGCATGAAATACTCTACCTATTTTATAATTGCATTTATAAAATGAGAAATACAATATGTTGACAAAATAATGAAATAAAGACAGAAACATTTTAAACTACTGAAAACCTGAAGAAAATGGCTCAAGTGCATACACTTAAGTTAGTTTCTATTGTATTACTAGTTTTTAAATTTTTAATGATGATGCCGGATGCTTCTGAGCCTGCTCCCTAAAGTATTACATCATCTGGACAGGCTGCTATGGAGTCATCGCAACAATCTTCTCTGACCCTAAGAAAGGAATCATCCTTTCAGGACCAAAAAAAATGCCCATGGGGTGGGGAGACGTTAGATCCTGGTGCATGGAATGAGCTAACCCAAAGGTGACATCGAGACCCCTCCCCTGTGGCATGACAGCAGCACATCAAACATAAAAGGGAGCACTGCTAAATAGGAAAATCTGAAGCCTGTGACACCACTAAAAAGGATGTATGGGGGTGGAGTGGTGAGAAGGGATAGTTACTGGAATTATTGTCAGTAAACAATATGCAGCATATAAGTTGGGAATGGTCAAGCAGACAAATATGTCCCTAAGTACAGTACATATATATATATATATATATATATATATATATATATATATATAGTATATATATATATATATATATATTTTAAACCTACTAGCTACGTAATAAACAGTAGTCAGCCCCTTAGAGCATAAGTAGCAAGGGCACCATTACTGTATGTGCACCTTTTACTGGAGGCATAAGGTAATTAAGTTGTTAGCACACTGCCTTTTTCTCATGATTTTATAACATAAAATATGTACAGCTTGTAAATTTAGTTGCAGATTTGCTCTGACAGAAGGAAACCGGGAATGAGAAATGTATCTACTGTATACTGAAAGAAGCATACGCACAGCTAGGAGAAAAGCACATGGTTCCAGGTAACAGACAATTGCCTGAGAGCAGCTTTTATGGGGTTAATGTTTCAGTGAACTTACCAAGAATTAGGCTAAATAAGAAAATGTATAAGATACAAAATATAATATATAATGCAAATATAATACATAATTATTTTAGCTAAGTATTGCATTTGTCAGCCTGGGTATATACAGTATATGGAAAATGCTGAAATGATATAAGCAAGCTGAGGTTAAAATATACCTGGTAAATGGTAACTTTGCAAGAATCTACAATGATGTGGGGTATGATGTGATGCTGTAGAGGGGTAATTCAGGAGAGATAGTTATTCTTCACAGAAACAAAGGTGGACCCCTGGAGCAGATTGCCAGCTGAGCTAGTTGGGGCTAAAACAGAAGAAGGATTAAAAAGCTTGAGATAGGCGTACAAAATTCTTAGGGGGAAAGAAATAAGGATTTGGTGGAAGAACCGAAGATCATGCAGGGTCTGCAGGGATATACTGTAGGTAGGGTTAAATGGGCAGATGGGGTGGACCAAGTGGCTCTTATCTGCTGACAAAGTCTATGTTTCTATTTTAAATATGAACAGGCAAACAAACTAAATGCACAATATAAACAGCATGGATAAGTAAGGAAATGTTCACGAACTCACAAACCCATTTGATTGCAAGTTTAACTCTGGATATATGTGAAAAAAAATAAAAAAAGCAGACTACCCATACAGTTCAGGAAATGTGGAGGATTTGCAGGCTATATCAAATGCATTATTTTTATATACTTTAGAGGGACACTATCTGTGACAGACAAAACTAAGAAAAGAACAAGGGCTACAAAATAGGTGGCAATCATTGGGATTTATTTAATGCTTTCAATAGATTTGTATCAGCTCATTAAATTAATAATATGCTAATTAGTAAATGCAGTTATAACGGGACCACACCACCAGAAGAAGTAGAAAATTACTTCTATGAAATGTTGGTGCCTTTTGCTTGTGAAGTGACCTGACATCAGGAAGGTGAAACAATACAATATGTGCATTTCATGGGCTGCTTATTTACTATCTTTTAATGTTATACAAGCTGGCTTTTCTCCCACATATTATTTGTTTATCCCCGAATAGGAGGAAATGGATTATCTGTGTGTAACCCCCTCCTCAGAAGACTGTTGCTGCCGCCCTCCAGAGGTCCCTGGAACTTCTGCTGCTCTTGCTGCCAGTTCCCTTCCACTTGATCATGTGTGTGGCAGTGGCAGACAGAGTGTGGCAGCAGAAACATCCTCTGTGCCTTCTGTGCTGTTTCAGCAGTGGCTACAGCTGCTTTCTTCAGTCCAAGTCCCTCCATTCTGGCAGAGGGGACTGGGAACAGCAGGACACTCCTCCTTTCAGCACCTCTTGCACCATGAGAGTGCTGCCATATCTCGAGCAGGAGCACATGTGCCAGAGGCTCTTCCCCAGCATTCCCACTCTCCTCCGCTCACCTAGCACACTGCAACTCAGGACCCACCACACCACTGTGCACCACAAACCAGCAGAAAAATAGCCCAGGAGGGCTGCTAGCACACCCTGAGGCCAGCACACATATTGGGTCACAGAAACCTAATAAAACAAAGATTTTGAAGCAGAAGGCTCCTACACATCATGGTTGCAGCCACCTTTCTACTACTCGACCCCACCAGCCATCCAATCAGAGGGCTAGTAAGCCCTAGAACAGCAGAAGTGGA
Organism: Neoceratodus forsteri; assembly: GCA_016271365.2. Classification (NCBI taxonomy): domain Eukaryota; kingdom Metazoa; phylum Chordata; order Ceratodontiformes; family Ceratodontidae; genus Neoceratodus; species Neoceratodus forsteri. Next base: position 1,878,953,960 of record CM057456.1, read on the forward strand.
TTATGGGAGGATGATGCAATCAAACCCTCCCTAGTGTACTGGTGGGTTAAGGGGCCAATCAGGGGCAGAAGGACTGATGGACAGCCTGCCTGACAAATCAAATGCTGACTTTAGGAGAGACATTTCAGGGCACAAGAGGAGCTTGTGGCAATCTGAGAGAGACTCTGAGGTGTTCAGACCTGCTGTTGGTGAGATCAAGCAAGATGCCTAGCCAGGCCGAGAATTCTGCAAGTCCTCACCAGGGTTCATCCTGCAAAACCACTGTGAGCCTTGTCCTGGGCTTATACTGCTTGGAGAATGTGCCAGGGAAATGCACCTGTTCAATGAAAGCTGTGAAATTGTGCCAGATGGGCACCTGTTGAAAGAAACCACTGAGGTTTAGCCTGGGGGGCATTGCTGCAGACCGAAGCTGCTGAGCTGTACAAAGAGGAGACAGATATCTGTATTTTACCCATTTGTTTTGGAGCCAGGTAAAGGTCCTGCGAGCCCTTATCTAGTGGGGCAGATTGGAGAACAGGGAGCCACGGGGCACGTGACCTGAGTACATTGGTACTCTCGATCTGGAGGGGAGTAGGACCATGTGGTTCACTCCTGGTGTCTGGGTTTTGGGAACTGGGAAGCCACTGTGCAGTGCTTCAGTGACTGAGAGCTAAGCCAGAAGGACTACGTCCTGAGTGCACCACCGAAAGAACCTGGGCAATGTAGTAACCAGGCCTGCACTGAGACTTTATGTACCCAGAGTCATTGGTTCTTGTGCCATACTTGACATCTGCGTGGCTGCATTCTCTTTGTACCAGAGTCTCAGCGTCTCAGGTGTGAATGCAGACAGAGGGAACCAGACGGAGAAAGGGAGTCGCTGAACAAATGGGGCTGATTGTTTTCTGAAGAAAGCACCATGTTTCTGGAAGTTGGGAAAAGAATGAAGCACTGACAGGGGAATCTGAGCTGAGCAAGGCGGTGGAAACTGCAAGCTAGGGACTGAAGGGCTGGAACTGCAAATGACTGGGCTGTAAGATAGAGCCATAGGAGAAATTACTGGATAGACATGGAATAAGGGACGTAATAAGGAGACAGGTGTTGTGTATCCATAACATTGCTATTTTTCATATTTGGTGGTGTTATCTAAATTACAGGTGCTGATACCAGTTTGATTGGGGGAGTGCTTTGTTTTTGGTTTTTACTTTAAAACAGGACACAGCTACTTGGATTTCAGTGGTGGTGTGTGGGTTTATACTATTACCATCAGGACAGTAGCAGAAAATACGTCTATTTGCTGGGGTGTTGGTGTTTTAAATCCTTGTTGAAAGCAGTTCAAGGAAGGTACTTACTAATCGAGAGTTCTGTCTAAGACCGTTAGAGCAGACAATAGGGATATTCTTTCACAGGAGGAGTCATGGACGCTTAGAACTGCCTCCCAATGGAAGTCATGGGAGCAAAATCTTTTAGAGAATTCAAAAAAACAATGTTATAGACATAAAGGTATCCTAGCAATAGGGAGGCAAGGATAAATCATGGATCAGTTAGGATCTTTGGTTTTGCAACAGATTGGTAAATGGGCAGACTGGATCGGCCACTCGGTCCTTATCTGCAGTCAGCTTCTAGGTTTCTATCATAGTTTTAGTACTGGTACCAGCTGAAGAGTTTACCACACTCTATGTAGTATAATTCATACTCCATGCCCCTTGATTGGGGAGGTGCTTTGCAGACAGTGAGGGATCTGTGAGAGTGGTAGTGACCCACAGTACACTGGCTCCCATGGGGAGTGCTACAGGGTGGGAGTGCTCAAAGTGACTTGCAACTATCTAATCCCTTCTTTTCTTCTGGCTTCAAGGCCTGTGTTCTTAAATAAAAACAGTTAATTTGTTGCGTGCACCCAATTTGTGTAACCTGATTGAAATGTTTATTGTTGAAGGTAACAAAGTCTGATTGGTCCTCAGGGGGTGGTCCAATCCAGTGTATTGAGGTGGATAGGTACTGCATCCCAAGGGGTGGTACTGCACAAAACATCTGTCCCACTTACGGTATTCTTTCTGAGTGAAGGCACTGTGCTATTTATTATTTGTTCTGGGACAAATCCCACTACCACAGGAAAAACAATGAACCCAACCCCCTCAACCAGGTGGGCCTTGTACAGTCACCAGTCAGGAGTGTCTACCCAAACATAACATATGGAAATTATTGCAATACTCTGCCACAAATAAAATTAAGTCCCTGGGTCTGGTTGAGGCCTTCCATTGCATATGTGTGTGTATGGGGGGTGGGGGTGGGGGTGGAGGAGAGCATTCTGCCAGCAGAATTGTGCATAATGTTGAATTATTTTATTCCAAGGCCATATCTATTTTTATTTTAATTTTTTTAATACAATTACAGCTATCCTGTGGTTGCCTTCATATAATCTACTGTAAATTGAGCAACAAAATGAATGTGCCAATTCATTTGGTTTGCATTTACATGGCTGATGTGGTGCAATAGAAATTAATCCATTCCAGATATGTGGCGTATGGACAATTTAAGTGAAACATGACAGAACACAGTCTTCCATATCCCATCTGAGTGGAGCCAAAGACAATGGTTTCTTATCTGGCTTTCTACATCAGACAACTTTGTTGCAACTTGCCAATTATGCTTGAGGAATGGCTGGCGTAATTTCAAAACCCATTATTGTTAACACTCCACTACCCCACACGTATAATGAATCCTCAGCCATCTGACAGGATCAGAGATTTATATGGATTGTCTTGGGTAGCAGCAAATTATGGCTTTACTCAGTACTGGGGAACATTTCCTGTTGCTATCTTTTTAAAAAGTGCCTGCAGCGCTTAGCAGAACTATCAGGTCCTACCACTGCAGACTGGAAGGTGACTAATGGAATGTGTGAAGAGAGATTAGAATGAATGTTAAAACGCCTGGTTTCATTTTTATCAACTTGAGGCTCCGCAGCTGTAGGTTTTGTCATTTGTTGTGTTTTCTGAAGGCATATTTTTCCCTTATCTGATAGTGAAAATCTTTCAGACAGCTTTAAGGTAGACAGTACAACTAAACATGATTGCCAGAATATACAGTATGTTCATTTGTTCTCATTGATGTTAATACTTTTGACGTGTTTAAAAAGAGATCTGCTGATAGTACACAATTAAATCCACTACCTTTATGATCAGTTTTCTGCCAGTTGCACAACAAATATAGATCATCATTTATTTGTTTTTTTGTTATTAGTATATTTATTCATGTTTTTTAACCTGGTAGGTACCATACACAATTAAATGAAAAATGAATGCCTATTTTTAGGTAGAAGCACCCCACCACCACCACACACACTTCCCCTCCAGAACAGGTACTCTAAATTTCATGACAGATAATTAAGAAATACCATTTGTAAATTAAAAAAAAATCATTATTTGTAAGAAAATAGCAAAACAAAATAATTAGGAAAAGAAATAAATGAATGTTGGTTGTATATAGAACCCCTCACACACACTGTATCCAAAAGGCACCTTCACAATGCAGGAATAATTACATTGACTGCTGGGTGAACACAGTGAGACAGTCAGTGCTTACTTTTAAATTTTGTTCTGGCACGCAGTTATTCCACTGCAAGTGTAGCGTTCCTCATTCCCGTTTACATGTAGTTCATGTTTCGTTGCCATCTCCCTCTCACTGCATACCGGCTCAGAAACAACAAATGGGATATCTGTGGTAAAAATAGAGTAGTGTGCCGAAATGACAGACATGGCATGATTACATGCCAGGTTACAATGCCACAAAGCCCTTGAATCAAGAAAAACAGGAACGTTTAGCGGTGCTCACTATGTTCAAGCGTGGATTGACTGTGCGCCAGAAACAGGGTAACGTTACAGTGAGTCTGTACCGGTCATTCCGATACAGACCACTGTGTGTAAAAGGGCATAGAGTAAGGTTGAGGAACACTTACTCTGGGGGGAGGGGGGAGAAAAGGAGAGAAAGAGGGGGAGGAAGTTCTGCACCAAGACATGAAGTGGCTTGCTAAAGGTAAAACATTGATTAACTGGTTCTGGTGGGATTTAAACCTCAGATACCAGCTTCACAGTTTTGTGCTCTAGGGATTTTGGTTTTGCATTTTTCAATTGCTTCATTTCTAGAAACTTTTGCTCAGGTTGCCAGTTTTAAGTATTCATTGACCACGTGCACATGTAGAACTGAGGCCTAAGAGCTTTGGGATGAATATCCCTTATAGGCACCATCTTTGAATTCCGTACCTCAGACCACATGTTTCTGTTCCATGAATCTGTGCACGATGTAAACGTTTGAGTTCCGCCATGTGGGAACTTCTTTAATCAAGCAATGCTGAGAAACATTGCTCCTCTGCTGGCAATGTCCAGTGAGTTCAGTACATTTGGAGAATGGCAAAAATACTGTATCTTGTGACGTCTTGTACAGCATCAAGTGTTTCTTCTAACTATGCATGTTTGTCAAGCACATGACTCACCACTAGATCTAGTGCATGTGCAAAACAAGGTACATAACAGAAATTTCCATATTTTATAGCATGTTATTACTGTTACCATCGGACTCGAACATGACCACCTTCAGATCATGAAAGTACAGTATATCAAAATGTCTAGCAGGGACTGGAGGAAATGCTGAATGTTTTCCCCAGTGTGCTTGCTCTCCATGATTGACACATTAAGCACTTCCTGTATACCTGTGCCTCTGTGAGGCTGTCTGCTTAGATATACCACAACTCCTGCAGTGGTGGTGGTGGGATAGGAATGGTGGTGCTGCTTGATTTGGACACAGTCCATTGAGCAGCAAGAATAAAAGAGCTTTTGCTTTCACCAGTGCTGCAGATAACGCTCTGTGAAAGCCACATAACCCCCCACCCCCCCGCCTCCTTCAGAAGTGTCACCATCTGCATACATACTGCCTCATACATAGTGGGAAGAACATGTCTCCAAAACGTTAAGCATGATAAAATATTGTACTTGGGCTTCACTTCACACAAGAATTTTTAAGACAATGTCTTTTACCATGGAGAGTGAATGGCTAAAGATTAAGGACCATCATCCTCCTAATGAGCTGTATGATTCATTCAGAACGTGAGTGAGTAGGTGCACTTTAGTGTGGACATGCAATGACTCAGGCAGTGTAGATCATTTTGTTAAAACATATTCCAGAGCTGTGCTGGTGGGGCATATGCTGGGCTTGGCACCAGACTGGTTGTGAAGCAGCACCAGTACCTGTAGACGCATTAGTTAGTTGTTGTGTCAGAATTGTTTGATCCCACCACTTCCCATCCCTGACTGCCCCTCTGTTACTGGCCCATATCACCAGAGTGTGGACTGGGAATGAACATAACTATTAGGAGGGTACCATATTCACATTTTAAATGATTGTCCTGAACACTGGTTTCACAAGTTCAAGTAGACAGATCCCAACGGATCTTTCTTTCACACTGATTGCAATATGCCTTAAATACTGTATTCCCACATTAAAGAAGATCTTTCAGGTTCTTAACCTACAATGGATTGGTGGTGGTGGGGGGGGGGTACTTTAGCAGGAATACTGTGGTGACTGCTAGATAATGTGTGCAGTAATTTTCTTCATTGTCTGCACTATGAAGTCCTTTTTAGACTAAGGTTTTTTAGACATTTAAATTTTATGCTAGTATTTAGAATAATGCATCTTCTTCGAGGATATCTCTTTCATTAAGCCACACCTATGGAACTTATAGGAGGCAGTATAGTGCAGTGGTTAAGGGCACTGAGATGCAAACCAGGGGACCTGGGTTTGAATCCCACAGCCCCCACTTACATTCAGTGTGACACTGAGCAAGTTGTTTAACTTCCTTGTGCTCACAGGTCGTATCTGGAAACAAGCTTTGGTTTAGTGTGCCTTTCCTGGTTAAATAATTTCCCTTACTCCTCCCCTACAGAAATGTAACAAGCAGTCTGCCAGTGGCCATCCATGATGATATCAGACGTCACTGTGTACATAAATGTGGGCGGCCCCCATCTCTTCAGTTCTTTTCTTGTCGTCGATCAGACATGTTAGACCACTATGGAAATGCCACTGTAATAGCCACCATTTTGTTCTTTTCCAATCTAAGAAAGTAATCATTTTTACAGTGATTATCGATGACCTGCATATTGTCAAATGAACCCTCAAAACTTTTCAGATACTGTGAGTGCAGGACTAGATCTATGCTGGTGACTCCCACAACATCTGTGTCTGCTGCCTAGGCCTGAATCACAATGTGAAAGCCTGCGAAATCTGCTGGGGGTTCAATCTCATGACCAGGTGGTGCTGTAAAGGGGCTTTGGAAAAGCATTTCCTCCAAAAGAACATAGCCAGAATGGAGAAGGAGCTCCAACAAAAGCTGCAGCATCACCAGCCCAACTGATCAAATCATGGTCATCAAAATCCAGGTACAAGACCTCAGGGAGTCACAAGCACTGGGACAAGGACAAGGAGAAGGCCTCACTGGTACATTCCAGGTCACCCCCTTCATTCTGCAGGTATGACCTCCTCTGTCATGTCACCCACTTTGGCAGTGGTGCCGCCTGTCTCCTACCATCGACACAACATCAAGGTTGAGGGTTGGTGCAGGTGCTGCTAGGCCTAATATGGCTAGTATGTCACCAATGACATCAGGGACTCAACCTGCGCTGTTGAGTCCTCCAGTCACACCCATTGACCACATGGGTGCTGAAGCTCAGCTGGTTCTCTCATCATTTTCGGACATGATAAGATGCCTATTATCTGGCCTTCCTGTTCCAGGTGGCCCATTGACAGGGATTGGTGCTAACCCCCCCTCGATGTCATGAGGTAATCCCTTTCCACAGCCACCTTCTATGCCACTGCTGATGTTGCTGGCATGCTCTCTTCTCCCCATCGACCCAGCTGATGACAAGTATAAGTATAACCCTGACTTAATAATGCAGAAAGAGGAGAATAAGGCTGAAAATTATGCTGAAAGGTGCTATGACCATGGCACCAGCTCTACGAGTCTCCACATGTAGTAAAGACTCTATAATGAACACAATATGGTCCCCTCTAGAAGATCTCACTTTTCTTACCATGATGCAGCAATTGCAGGCTTCCATGAGTTTTGATCTGGAGGAGCAGGACACTACCAAAAAGAACTAGACAGAGTTCCTGGAACTACTAGAGTCTCCTGCCATTGTGATGCCTCCTCTGATTCCAGCCTTAGAGGTTGCCACTTTTGCTGCCTGGTACAGACCAAACAAAATGACAGCTGTCCCCAGGAAGGCAGACAAAATGTATATGGCACCTTCTTTATTTATTTATTTATTTATTCAATCTCGAATTACAAGTACCTTTGAGCACAAGGCAGCTCATTTACAAAGGTTCCACGTCAGAGGGGAAGGGGTTACAGGGTGACAGGGAGTACAATAAGAGATGTAATAAAAAAAAAAAATACAGTACAGTATGTATGGCACACCTTTAAATGAAAATGATTACTACAGAATTACATAGCGAATGAACAGTAAGGAGATCCAGCATGGAGAGCTGTCAGTTATGTTGAACAACAGTAAGTGAATACAATTCAAAGCATACAGTGACAGAATAAGCAATAGAGGCAGTAGGAGTTAGTAAAGTGGAGCAGATGAGGGTGGTGGCATTGCAATAATTGATCAGAGTGTAGGGTAGCAGCCAGTGGCTTTGTCAAATGTTTAGGGAGTAGGAGGGGGGTAGTCAATAGAGGGATGGCAAGGTATATGGGTGATGTGAACAATCAGTGCCATGTAAGTGACGAAGTATAAGTGCCAAAGGGTGTGGACAGGGTGCCACAGAACAGGTTGAGATTGACAGACAGAGACTAGGATTGGGTGGTACAATCACATGAGCTTTCAGTTATAAGATGCCACCGTAGCAAATGTTTAAAACGGTGCAAGCTTGGTTTGTTTGGTCAGTTCACTGCACAGGCCATTGAACCAAAGTGGGGCTCTGTATAAGAAGGATCTTTGGTACTGTGCAGTCCGACACCGTGGGATGAGGAGGTGTTCAGATTCGGAGGTACGGATGTGCTGGGTCTTAAGGGATTTATTCAGCAGGTATCCAATTCCTGGAGGCAAGAGCCCAAGAAGCATTTTTTTAGTCAGCAGGCAAGTTTGGTAATTGAGTCTACCAGTTAGTTGAAGCCACCCAGTTTTGGCATATAGATCACAGGTGTGAGTAAGATAGGCAGCACCTGTGATTAGCCTACATGCTTTATTCAGAGCAACAGTTAGCCATTTGAGTGATGTGGTAGTGGCAGCTCCATATATTACTAAGCCATAGTCAATGACCGATAGAACCAAGCTGTAGATTGCAAGCTTCAGAGCTTCTGGAGTCAGACACCGTCTATATCTATAGAGGAGCCCAATCCTGGTGTTACATTCAAGCAGACTTGATAGACCTCTAGGCCTTTATCTGCTGGCAAATTTCGTATGTTGGTATGTTCGTATTTCTAGCGACATCCTCTATGTGAGGTACATAGGTGAGGTGACTGTCCAAGATTATTCCAAGGTACTTAAAGTGTTGTATTTGCTCTAGGGGGCTCCTTGGTTGTTAAGAACAGTGAGAGTATAGGCCTTGTACTTATGGTGAGAAAATGAGAACAGCAGCACTTCTGTCTTTTTGTAGCTTAGCACCAATTTGTAGGTATTAAACCAGTTCTTGACCTCTGTGAATCGTAGCTGTAGGTTGGATTGAAGTGTGTTTGGGTCGGGGTGGCTTGTGAAGATGATTGCGTCATCTGTATATAGGAGTGTCCATTGATGACAAGCAGCTGGCATGTTGTTCAGGAAGATACTGAACAGGAGATGACCCAGGATTGATCCTTGCGGTACACCAGACTGGACAGCTTTCTGTTCAGAGGTGACATTAGCTATCTTCACCCTTTGCGATATATCTCCTAGGTAGCTTGTGAACCATTGCAGTGTTTGTGGTGAGAGACCAATTTTTGTGAGCTGACCAAGTAGGAGTGGGTGATTCACAGTATCTAAAGCCTTAGTTAAGTCAATAAAGGCCGCTCCTACAAGATTGCCTTGGTCAATGGATTGTTGAATGTAGCTGGTGAATTCTAGCAGTGCTGTGGTGATGCTATGTCCTTTTCTAAAAGCATGCTGTTGCGGGCATTGGATGGAGTGAGTTTCCTTCTGGGAAGCCTTTCAATGCCACCCAACCCGAGACTGACTCAGTGATGATTGATGCTGCCCATGACAGATCTAGGGCACCTAAGCACCTTAGTTCCCTCCCTCCAGATAAAGAATACAGAAGGTTGGATGTTCTAGGCAAAAGGACATATTTCTCAACATCATTGGGCCTCCATATAGCCAGTTAACAGGCCCGCATGATGAAGTATCAAAACACTCTCTGGAGAAAGACCAATGCCTTGCCTGAGAGTAACCCAAAACAGGCGCTATGAAAAGCTCTTAGTGCTGAGGCTGATATTGTCAAGCATTTGCTCCTCACAGTCTACGATGTCTCAGATGCTTATGCCAGAGCTTCAGCCTCGGGCATCTGACTCAGGAGATATTCTTGGCTTAGGGTGGCAGGCTTTGCAAATGATGTGCAACAGTCTATTCTTAATGCCCCATTTCAAGGGCAGAAATTGTTTGGTCTCAACGTCCAAAAGACTGTGACATCTCTTCAAGCCTCAGGTAGGACATTGAAGTCTGTGCATTCCCTCTACCATACCCAACCCAGGGGTAGGGGAAAGTGTCACTTTCATCCAGCTGGTGTTAGATAGTGCCCAATCATGAGACAGCAGGGCTGAAGCAAAGAAGCAGGGGCCCTTGTCAGTCCCCAGTACTACCCCAGATGCCCATTCAAAACCCCTAGAGGTGGTGAGCCAGTGGAGCCCCCCCACCAGTTCAGCCTGACTCTTTACACACACCACAACCTTCTTTACCGCCAGGTGTGGTTGTAGGGTGTCACATCTCCCTCCTCTTAAACCAGTGGAAGGAGATCACTACAGATGCATGGCCTCTGAAGGTAGAAAAGGGTCATGCTCTTGAGCGTCTGGACAGCCCTCCAGATCATCCCCCACTTGAGACCACATATCCTTCAGAGCACTTGCCTCTGTTACTGGATGAAGTACTGACTGCTGCAAAAGCAGGCTATTGAACCGGTGCCTCTAGAACAGAGGAGCACTGGTTTTTAATCCCAGTACTTCATTGTCCCAACGTGGAAATGAGATCCGCAGCCTATTTTGGATCTCAAGGAACAAAACTTCTTCACAGAGTACAAGAAGTTTAGAATGGTCACTTTGTAGGGTCTCCTCCCATTGCTGAAAACATGGGATTGGATATTTTCCCTCACATACCGGGTCAATACCGCGCATGAAAGACAGCACGGTATTAACCACACTGTCTAGTGAGTGCATGGATTTACAGCAACAGGGGTAGAACAGCACTAGGGAAATACCAGTACCCCTGTCGCTGTATGTTCTTACTTGGATTGAACAAGTTGCCGTATGCTGGGTGCCTGGTCAAGCTGCTCCCATGGTGGAGTGGTTAGCGTACCAGCACACAGTGGAATAGGAGACCTGGGACCATGGTTTGGTCCCCCCCAAGTCTCCCTGTACTGCAACTTTTTTCAGTAATTTTTTTTAAAAACAAAAATTTCATCCCCAATGGAGTTTCTCCCTATCCCCAAAGTCCTTTTCCCGATTTCAAATAATTTTCTAATACTGATATTTATTAATTATTTATGGATTTTTAGCTGTGATTTTATGGTTTATTGTGCTAGTGCTATGGTCCTTGTGTGAATAGCGCTATTTTATAAATAAATTTTGCGTTGCTTTGCTTTGCTTTGAGTGGCAAAGCCTCCCCACATTGGGGGTTGTGGGGGAGGTGAAGGCCCCCACAAAAAACAAGGAAGCCCATAGAGTTTAAGGGCATGTGCTGTGCTGTATTCATCGGTGTTATGCCCGACAATATTGTAGCGCATGCCCTTATGCTTGTGGCATTAATTGCTGTGCATTTTTTGTGTGAGGTGAAATGACCCCGTGCCGTTCCCTCGATATGAAGGATGCATACCTCCATATCAAAATCCAGAAACCTCACAGCAGATGCTTGAGGTTCCTGTTCCAAGGGCACATTGGAACATTACCAGTTCAGAGTGTTACCCCTTGGCTTGTCTTCTGTGCCATGGGTCTTTACCAAATGCTCAGCAGTGGTAGCAGCAGCCCTTCACAGGGAAGGCTTGTTAGCTTGAACGAGACAGCTGTTCAACACCCTGGGGTGACCATCAACATACCAAAATCAGTGTTGACACCTTGTCAGTGACTACAATACATAGGGAAAGTCCTGGACATTGGCTTTGATGCCCTTGGACAGGACTCACCATCTGATTGTCCATGCACAGTTAATGAATGACAGCCGTTATATCACAACAAGGATGTTTTTATGTCTTCTGGAACTCATGGCCAAACAAGAATCTATTGAAGGGCAAGTTTGGTGCCAGCAGCCATGGTAATTCCAGCTCCAATAGTGTATATTAAAGTTGCTGCAGTTAAAAAGCTCATAGTTGGATCTTGGGATCAGGCTGGTGGTCTGCCATGAGGTGAGCTTCTGCCTGTCCCAGCTCGTGCCTCTCAGTGCAACTAAGTGGCCTGGGGGTTTGAAGCATTTACTCTGAAAAAATTAGAGTGTTCAAAGCAGGCTGATCACTGGAATACTTCAGCTAGGAATAATGGAATAGGACTCCAGTTCTATTTTGTTGGTTTTTGGAAATGGGGCCACAATTAAGAGGGACAGCCGGGGGCATTCGTATTGTGCCACTAGAGGTGAAATTCTTGGACCAGCGCAAGAAGAACAAAAGTGAAAGCATTTACACAAGAATGTTTTCATTAATCAAGAATAAAAGTCGGAGGTTGGAAGATGATCAGATACTTTTGTAGTTCTGACCATAAACGATGCCAGCTAGTGATCCAGCGGTGTTATTCCCATGACCAGCTGGGGACCTTCCGGGAAACCAAAGTTTTTGGGTTCCAGGGGAGTATGGTTGCAAAGCTGAAACTTAAAGGAATTAATGGAAAGGCAGCACCAGGAGTAGAGCTTGTGGCTTAATTTGACTCAATACTGGAACCTCGCGTGGTCCAGACACAGAAAGGATTGACAAATTGATACCTGTAGCTCTTTCTCGATTCTGTGGGTGGTGGTGCACGGCCGTTCTTAGTTGGTGGAATGATTTGTCTGGTTAATCCCAATAAAGAATGAGACTCTGCCATGCTAAGCAGTTATGCGGCCCCGTGCCATCGTCTTCAACTTCTTAGAGGGACAAGTGACGTTTTAGCCATCCGAGAACTAAAAGTTGCTTCCATATGCCAAAAAAACAAAAGCTATGTTCTTGTCACCCTTTCCTAACTTAGCAAATCCAGTAGTGATGGGGTTACTCCCCCCAATTACCACTATTCTGGGTGAACAGTTGGAGTATGTATCAAAATTTAAATATTTGGGGGTTTGGCTGGATTCTAGACTCTCCTTCATTGCTCATATAGAAGAGCTGATAAAGAAACTTAGAATGAGACTTGGCCTTTTCTACAGGATAAAAAATCTCCTCCTCAGGGATGCAAAATTGAGGCTAGTCCAAACTACTTTCTCTCCTTATTAGACTACGCCAGCTTCCTCTACAGCTAGTGTGCTGCAGGTGCTCTTTCTAAACTTGATACGCTCTACCACAGAGCTCTAAGGTTTAAAACAGGCCTTCCCTATTCCACCCATCATTGCTTTCTGTACTCGGCAGTAGGTTGGTCATCCCTTAGCTTTAGAGGCCAGAGAAATGCTGCGATCTGGATCCACAAAGTCATCATAAATAAACTGCCAGATTACATCTTGGACTGCTTACTGTTCTGCTCAATAAGTAAGTACTCCTTGAGAAGTGCCTCTTACATTTCATTGAAGGTTTCCAAGGCCAAATCTCGGTTTGGTGGGGCATCTATTAGTCACATATGGCCCCTTTTGTGGAACAAGATACAAAAAAAAACTAAAAATCAATTACCCCATTAGTCTGGAAGATTTCAAATCCTTATATACACTCCATTTTAAAGAATCTTGTGTCTGCTCCTCCTGACTCTGGGTACTCCTGTCCCTTACAGAGATTCTTGTTCAATTCTCTGACCATGCCCCTGCCTCATCATGATTTTAGGTCACTCTCTGCTGTTAGACTCATTTATTGCCATCCTCATGCCTTCCTCCCTCCTCACTCCCCTGCCCACACCTATACCTCATATCCTCTTACCCATGACTTTTCAACCCCTATTTTGTCTGTTTATCTGATTTTTTTTTCCTCCTCCCCCCTCCCCCCCTTGCCTTGAACTCATCTTGCCTCTAGGCACCTCTGGGTGTCACCTGGATTTTCTTGCTTGAGCCTACTCTGTACCTACTGTTTTCCAGTATGTTTCGCATTTTGTCTGTGCTGTACAAACAGTCTATCTGTAAATAATGTTTTACACTAATCTGCACCTGTTACTTGCATTTGTACTGTCTATGCCTAATTGTTGTACATCATTTTGTAATTGAATGTTGATCTCACCAAATTGAATTCACCTAATTGTTTGACCCAGGTCCACCTTGAAAATGAGCTGCTTGCTCAATGGTGTCCACCTGGTTAAATAAAGATTCTGATTGACTGATTGATTGATTATTGATTGATTGAGAATGAGCAATAACAGGTCTGTGATGCATCACAAGCAGAAAAAAGGAGGTGGTGATGCCACTGTACACATCATTGGTGAGACCTCATCTGGAGTCCTGTGTACAGCTCTGGAGGCCACATTTCCGAAAGGACATAGACAGAGTAGAGGCAGTTCAGAGAAGGGCAACAAAAATGGTGCAAGGGCTGCACCGTAAGTCAGTTCCATGTCGGAATATCGACAACAATGTTGTCGACATCCTGAACAGTGACTGGAACAATGCCGACTGTCGGCATTGTTCCTGTCGAGACATAGTGTTTTTTTGTGAGGGACTTTGTCTCCCACACATCCCCCATCTCTAAATAACCAACTCCAAGTTGGAGTTGGTTTAGGTTGGGGGGTGTAACACTGGGAATTGGAGTGTCAGTGAACAGCAGACCATCACAGCAACTTGGCGAGATTTGTCGCTGTGATGGTCTTCGCTGTTAAAATGTCATTGTCCCCAGAACCCCCTCCAAATAAGGACATGGACAACTTAAGTGTGGTTGCTCAGTCTGGCTATACTTTTACTTGTTTGTCAAATCTTTGTTTCATATACATTGACATAAAATGGCACATTTTGTTTACATTTCAATCTCTCATCTGTTCTTATTACATTTATATACATTGGCCCAGATATTCAAAAGGGTTGCGCCATGCGCAACCCACTGATGCACCCCGGCGCTATATTCAAACAGGAATTGTGCCTGGCACAAATTCCGATGCACCAGAGAGCATCAGTAATGTATGCGGCGCAGGTAGGGGGGGGGCGTGCCCATGCATACTGTGCACATCCCGATATTCAGCCCGGGATGTGCTAAGTCCATGCATGCGCAACCCTTACATGCACCGCACACAGTTGATCCAAAAAAAAAGGAACAACAGCTGACCACCCACAGGTGAGCTGCCGTATTGCAGGGTGCCACACGGCAGCTGCCACTTGTGGGTGGCCACCCGAGCTCCGGCTGCACCTGGCAGTGCCCCCCATGCCCGATCGAGGGCATACATACAAATATGACCCTCCAAAAAACCCTGGTGGTCCAGTGGACCACTGTCAGCCCAATCGCAGGCATTTGTAAAATAAAACTACGTCCAATATCCCTGGTGGTCCAGTGGACCGCTGTCAGCCCAATCATGGACATTTGTAAAATAACATAAATCCAATATCCCTGGTGGTCCAGTGGACCGCTGTCAGCCCGATTGCAGGCATTTGTAAAAGAAAATAAATTCTATATCCCTTGTGGTCCAGTGGACTGCTGTCAGCCCGATCGTGGGCTTAAGTGTTGATAAAATAAATCCAATATCCCTGGTGGTCCAGCGGACCCTCCCACCCGCCCACTGAGCCCCACTGCTCGCTCTCCTCGGTCAGCGGCGGGCAGCAGCAATGGATCCATTCACATATCTGGAATGTGTAGTATGGTATGGGCTGCATGCCCTTTGGCTTACGCTGTGGACCAATGGGCGTACAGCCCTACCTACGGTGTCAGTCGGCAGGCAGCAGGGCGGCAGGTGGGTGGGTGTTGCCGCCTGCCGCTGACCGAGGGGGGAGTGGGGCGGTGGGGCTCAGTGGGTGTGGAGGGGGATCCGCTGGACCACCAGGGATATTGGATCTATTTTATCAACACCTATGCCTGTGATTGGGCTGACAGTGGTCCACTGGACCACCAGGGATATTGGATTTATTTTATCAACACTTAAGCCCGCAATCAGGCTGACAGCAGTCCACTGGACCACCAGGGATATAGGAGTTATTTTATTTCACAAATGCCCACAATTAGGCTGTGGGGCACATTGCCACGCTGCAGGGGGCATCGGTTCCCGATGGCTGCTGCCCGGCAGGGCGCCAGGCGCAAGTCACCGGGGATCGGTGCACCTTCATGCAAATGGGGCCATAATGACATGCAAATGGCCCCATTTGTGTCTTGCATACATTATGGCCCCATTTGCATGTGCACTTTTGAATATAACAGTTGCTGTGCATAGCGCAACGGAACTTGCGCTAGCACATCCTCCTGCTCCATTCTGGCCACTTGCGCTGGTGCAGTGCCACTGCGCCATGCACACTGCGGGTGGTCAGGGTGTGATATTCAACTATGCTGTGCCATGGCGCAGCTCCATTGAATATTACCCAGTCAACACCCCTACGCAGCCAAGTTGCGCTGCACCCAGGCTTGCGCCACAGCCTGGCGCAGTTTGAATATCTGGGCCATTATGTACATCTCATTTCTTTCCAAATGATACATTCTTAATTTCTTCTTTTCCTCTTCTGCCCCCCAGATGTACATCCTGGGGGGGTTCTCCTCCTCTTATGCTGTCAAGGTACGAGCATACACACCATACCCCTGCCTCTTGGTTCTCAATGCTGTGTCCTTTACTTGTTTTCCCTTTTTGCTCCCTTTCTTTCCTGTCCTTTTCCTCCTTTTTCCCCTTTTTTCCACTACCGTCCACCTTCAGCAGCCTTACTTGTAAACCTGCCACTGTGCTCCACCTACCACAGTGGCGCCCTGTGTTCCACCTGCCACAGGGCCCTCCCTCTTCCTTCTGGGTGGGAGGTGGGAACTTTCTAAGAGCAAATTGTGAATTCCCTTCTGCTGTGCAGCCACTTATGAAGGGCCCCCTTTTGCCCCTCTCCTTGGCTCTTGGTCCACTCCTCGGCTGCCACCTCACTGGTCCCACCACTCCTCTTCTTCCTCCCCTTTCATTACCTCACTAGACCCTCCCCCTATGACACCTGTCTCTCCCTTGTGCCCCCCCTTTTCTCCTTCCCGCACCCCCATTTTCTGAGCTTCTGAGCTTCCCACACTTATTCATCAAGGCCTTGGGACAATGGGGTCTACCCTTTTACAGGGGCAACCCTCTTTGTCCCCAGAACCCCTCCAAATAAGGACATGGACAACTTAAGTGTGGTTGCTCAGTTTGGCTATACTTCCACTTGTTTGTCAAATCTTTGTTTCATATACATTGACATCAAATGGCACATTTTGTTAACATTTCAATCTCTCATCTGTTCTTATTACATTTATATACATTATGTACATCCAATTTTTTTCCAACTGATACATTCTTAATTTCTTCTTTTCCTCTTCTGCCCCCCAGATGTACATCCTGGGGGGGGCCCTCTTCCTCTCATGCTGTCAAGGGGTACAAGCGTACACACAGTACCTCTGCCTCTTGGTTCTCAAAGCTGCGTCCTTTACTTGTTTTCCCTTTTTCCTCCCTTTCTTTCCTGTCCTTCTCCTCCTTTTTCCACTAGTTCACCTCCAGCTTGTGATGGACAGTGGACCCCCCTATTCCACTTCCTCTCTCCCCCTTTCCCTTAAGTTTCCACCTTCCCCCTACCTACTTTCACCCCTCTTCCGTAGCCAGCCCTCAATGGCATTCCCTATCTCTGTGTTAAATAATGCTAAACCTAAACCTGAGAGGTGTATCCCATCCCTCTATAGAATTTGTCCACCCATTCTAGGATCCCATGTCAGATGACCATATCCCCCATGCCCTTGAATAACCTGCCCACACACACATTCATGCACTTACGTGCCCTGTCCATACCTTTGTGGCACTCAGCCTGCCTCCATACCCTTCTGGGCGTAATCTCAGACCATGCCAATGTGACCTCTGGCCACCAGTCTCTTATCTTTTCCACATCATCTTTTATTTGGTAAAAAATGTCCAGCCAGGGCCTTGTACCCAGGTTGTTGCCTCCCAGATGTATCACTATTAAATCTGGCTGCTTATGCTTCTTCCTGAGACCCCTGAGCTCTGGCAACAATTGCACCCACTTCATTCCCCTCCAACCTTTCCACACCAGCTGGATGGTGTCGCTGTCCAGACACAACTGTTTTCCCCCTTGTCTGCTGGCTGCCCACTTCGCCGCCGAGTGTATAAAAGAGTGCCCACAGATCCACGCTTCGAGCCTCCAGAAATTCTCTGTTTAAGCAAAGTAACATTGATTAGTCTTTCATCCTGTTTATGTCCCTTCTCCCCCCATTTTCCCCTTTTCTTTCTCGTATTCCTGTACCTGCTAATGGAGAGAAAGAAAACATTGTTATTGTGGTAATTTCCGTATATATTTCTTACAACAATCCAACAACCACCTGCCCCTCTCCTTGATCTCTCTGGGCCTGCTGCCTTGCTGCGCCATGGTGGATGCTGCTCCAATTCTAAACGAGTGAGAGGAATATCCTTACCCCAATTCTCCCAGGAATCTGAGGCCTTTGTGCAACACTGCTGACACCTAATACCCTGACACTGGCCTGCCATCCCCATGTATGAACAGCACCGTGCCCCCATCATAGGGCGCTCTGCAGTGTACATGTACAGAGCCCCTACTGGGCAAATCCTTGGATTCAGGTGTTTTTTCAACCACACCCTCCTGCCTTGCCCTTGCTGATCTGTCTTTGATCTCCTTAACAGAATGGCAATTGCCTCCTCCTTCCATTCTATATCCCCCCATTGCAAACCTTCTCCTTCTATCCTCTTGCTATGCCCCACCACTTCGCTCACCAGAAAAGCCCCTCCATACAAGGTGGTGTATCGAGCTCTAAATACCTCTGCCTCACTGCTAGAGCTGCATACCTGGTGTAATATGTCCATAAATTGTACCATCAATTTTTCTGATATTGGTTTTCTGCCATCCTGCTTCTTGTCTTGGCCCCTGGTCCATCCCCGCATCATCCTGTGAATCAGGTTGCTTTTCATCAGGTCCTCCCAACCCCTCAAGCTACAGATCTGCCCTATTGCTGCCAGGTGCACCCCCATGGTCACATGCACCATGTTTTTCTGCCACCCGGCAACTATAAATCGAGCTACCTGTTCCCCTGTCACTGCCCCACTTACCTGCCCACTGTATTGTTCCCGGAATTTTTGAAAAGCCCTCCACAATGTTTTGTAAGTTCTGTGGATCCTGGGAGCACAGGAGTTGTGGAACAGTGTTTTGGCTACCCCAATCCAGTTATCCTTACATACATCAGAATGGCAGTCCCCCTGATGTCTGCTCCAGGTGCAATGGTCCAAAATTTGTCCATCTGCAATCAGGAGAGGTAGTCAGCAATCACATTGTTCACACCATCAATATGCTTGGCCCTGAATGACATGTTCAGGGTCAAGCCTAAACATACCATCCTGCCAAGCACCCTCATGACCCTCTCGGTCCTGGTTCTCTGCTTGTTCAGGACTTCCACCACCACCTTGTTATCGCTCCAGAACGTTACTTTTTTATTCCTTAACTGATTCCCCAAACCACCATGGCCACCCTTATAGGAAACAGTTCCAGAAAAGTGATGTCCTTTGTCACCCCCTCCCTTACCCATTCTTCTGGCCACTCAGCCACAAACCATTTTACTTGGAAATAGCCCCCCATCCCATTAACGCCTGCCGCATCTGTATAGAGCTGCAGATTGGTATTGTACAACCAATCATCCTGCCAAAATGTCTGCCCATTGTACTCTTGCAGAAAATGTTCCCATATCAACATATCCTCTCTCGTGCCTCTATTCAAATGTACCCAATGATGGGCTGTGTTATACCCCATGTTGCCCATGCCAGGTGCAGTGTAAATGTGTGTCCTGGGGCAATGGTCCTGCATGAAAAAATTTAGGTGCCTCAGCACTTGTGCCTGTTGTAGCTGCACCCTCCTTCAGCCCCCCATCTTCCCCAACAATTCTCGTAACCTCTCCACCTTTTTCTTTGGTAAATGGTACAGCTCCTTTGCCATATCCAGCCAAGGAATTCCATTATCCTGCTAGGCCCCTCCATTTTGTCTTCTGCTAAAGGAACCCCCAATTCTTGGCATAGCTCTTTGAAATCCCTTAATACGTCCCTGGTCTCTTTTCCACCATCCCCTATAAACAAAAAATCATCCAAGCAGTGCACCACCTCCTGGTGCTCATATCATTTCTGAAATGCCCATTGCAGCCATGTGCTGAACATTTCAAATGTGGTACATGCTATGGAGTACCCCATCTGCTTGGCTTTGTCGAAATAGTACTGCCCTCCTACTTGGAATCCCAGCAGGTCCCAGTCTGCTGGCCGAACTGGCAGCAAGCAGAAAGCAGACTCTATGTCTGTTTTTGCAAGTCATGCCGTCTCCTTAGCCCTGATGAGTTGCACTGCATCCTCCAGTGTAGCGTAAGTGACCCTACTGTCATCACTCCTATTGCATCATTGACTGACCTCCCCTCGGGGTAAGACAGGTGATGTATCACCCAGAACTCTCCCGACTGCTTCTTGGGCACCAATCCCAGTGGGGAAATCCTTAGCTTTGGCAATTGAGGGGCTGGAAATGGCCACTCTTCCCTGCCTGCTGCCCGCTCCTTTTGGATCTTTTGTGCTAGCGTGGCCTCCATACCCTATATGGGTTTGAGGTTCTTTGCCCTCATTACCTCCCTCTTCCCCTGGTACTGTAAACTAAAACCTGAAGTGAAACCTCTCCATAACTTACTGGCCACTTCCTTATCTGGGTAGTCCCATAGCCATCTTTCCATTGCCTCTACTCTTATTGGTGTCCAGGTCAGCCTGAATACTCCCCTACCTTTTTCCTCAATTGGCCTGATGCTGGGTTTGATAACCATGCCCCCCCACTTGCCTGTCCTCTGTTGTTGCCCCTGCTCCATTGCTGACCCCTAAAGGAACCCAGACTGGACCAAAAGGGCTGCTGGTAAGAATTCTCTTGATTGCTGCTCCCCTGCTCCCAACTGTATCTGCACTTGGACGCTGGGTGATGCCCACCACACTTAGAACAGACATGCCAAAACCGGCAATTGGGCCACAAGCAAAAAGCCCTGTTGTATCCCCAACAGGCCTTCATCCCAGCCCTTCCCCATCTGTCACCCTCTGCCTCGTTTTCCATTAGCCCTGTGTATATTTCTAACCATAAATCTATCTGCCTGGCATCCCACTTTACGTCCCCAAAATTCGCCTTGTGCTTCCTAAATTTCTCATCGTATCTCAACCAGCTGTGCCCCCCTTCTTATACGCATTCTTAATGATGAGGGAATAAGTGAGGAGTGGGGTCACTAACTCTGGTCTTTTTTCTATTGTTATGGCCGTAAAATAGGTGAACCCCATGGACAGTTGTCCCATGTTTTACCCTTTTCTGCTTTGTCCTCCTTACCTTTCCCCAGCAGCACCACTGCCGCTGCCATATCCTTCTTTTCAAAACTATCTTTCTCCTCATACTTGTCCATGGCATTGACATTCGCCAGGGCAAATATGTCCACATACTCCCCCTTCCAAACTTTTTCTTTCACTGCTGTGGGGACATGATCCGCTAACCATACCCCTGGGGCACCTAACTCCTGTCTCTCTATGGGCATTGTGGCTGGACACCCCATCTCCCCTGCAGCTCCCGTGCCCTTTATTTCAATTAACACCTTCTCCAGCTGCCCCAATCCATTCTCCCCCATGTTCTTAAGCATTTGCTCCACATATTCTTTCACACTACTTTCCATTGTCGCCACCTGATTACCTGTATTGCCTGGCTTGTCAGTCCCTGGCTGGGGCACTCCAGGTGGACCTGGTATAGTTGTCGGCAACTGTGTTGGCTGCTCTGGCTCTGGCAGGAGCAGTGGCACCATGGGCATGGGAGGCTCTGACACTGGTACTGGCCCAGGGTGCATTTTGGGGATTGGGTCACAGGGAGGTGGGCTCCGAGGGGATGGCTCAGGCATCTCCTTTCTGGGCTCTGGGCCCCTGTGCTACCTGGGCCAACTTTTACTCCTTTCTTGTTCCTTCCCCTGTCTCCCCTTCCATTTCGTGCCTCTCTCACCCTCGTCTGGTTCCGCTACCTCCAAGAGCCAGTTGGCTTTTTCAACCAGGTCCATCACTACCCGGTAGCATCCCTCTTTATTGGGTTTGTCTCTCTTAGGTGCCATCCTAGTCACTCAGTGGTACCTGCTGAAGAAAGAATTTCACAAATGTTATTTCATGCTAGGCTCAACTCGGCCCCGGCATCACTCCCTTGCCAGCTTGTGCCTCCCCAGCCCATCTCTGGTTCCCATCCAAGCCGAGGCCTCCTTCAGTCCCCCTCATGGCTCCTTATGTTTGTTACCAAAATGGATCCCCACCCAATTTGGAGGGGGAGGGGCCCCGCAGAGGTTTGACTTTTCTTTCCTGCATCGTCCATCCTTTTTTGTTTTATTATATTTGTTCACCTACACCTTGCCCATTGTGGTGGGCCACTGCACACCTTCCTCCACATGCTTCGGACCGCATCCACCACTGTCTCACCATGAACTCCCCCATGCACTTGCCTTGTGGCCCTCCCCAACCAAGCACTGCACCATGTGGCCACGCCACCCCACATCGTCCTCCTCCCCTTTGGGACTCACTTCCTGCCCATTGGCCGATCTCTTGCCTGCCCTTAAACAAGCATCATTTCATGTGAAAAACACCCTGCCCTACCATTCTCCCCCCCATCCTCTGCACCACTTGGCGCTGCTGCAATATGGCCTATCGTGCCCACCTGGTCATGAGGCCCGACCTGGGGACCTGCTTCAGCATTCCCCCTTCCACTAAACAAGTTATTTTCCCTCTCATGCACCACTTTTCCCCCTTGGTCCTCTATGGAAGGCAGTAGATAACCAAATGGCCATTTTGTAAAACAACCCCCCCCCCCCAATAATGCTAGACTTGTTGTAATAACCAAATGCCTGTTTAAATCCCAGCAGATCCCAGCTGGGTAACAGATGTACCCTCCCTGTGGATCCACAGCCTGATGATGAATTAACAAAATTAACTAGCTTAGGCCACTGCACACCTAAATACACAGGGATAGCATCAAAAGGAAACCAGCAACCAAATGCCTTGTCCCCTCTGGCCTACACTGTGTGGCAATGATATCAGATGCCATCGCACATGATAGGCCTCCCTTTCTGTCCTTTCTGCCCAGGCGACTCCATTGTCCTAGTTTTGTCGCCCGCCCTACCAATAGCAGGCTTGTCCTCTCTCTTGCCCACGAGAAGCATCACTAGAAAAACCCCCTCCACTTTCCCTTCTTCACCTTTTTCTCTTTCACCTGTCCCCCTTTCGCCGATTCATAGGCCCTAGTCCTTCTTGTGTTTTCTCCCTCCGACCCCAAACTGCGTGGTGATGACGTCCAATGCCATCCCATGTGGTAGGCCCTGATTCAGTCTCCCCTGCCAGGTGAATAGACTCCTTAAACTATGCTCCTTGAACTGTGCCCCATACATGCTGCCCCAAGCAGCCCCTCTGCTGGAGGCACATCTGGATAAGGGGTTCCCCCCAAACAGCCATACCAACAAAACCAATCTTTTTCCCATTAATTGCAGCCTGTCTACTTTTCTGTCATGCTACCCCAACTCTTCCCCTTCCCCTTCCCCCATGTTGCCATTTCCTCACCAGAGTCAGCTGGGTGACATTGTATCCTGCCTCGCAATTAATTCCTGCTTGTGTTCCACCCGTCCCCTTGGCAGGTTTTACCACACCTCCACTGTGGACCACCCTTTCCAGCTGCTGAACTGTTCCTGGCTGGCATAGCTGCTCTTTACTTGCTCCTGCTGTGCAGCTTTAGTCACCTATCAGGCAGTTTTTTGATTCAGCTCCCCACTATCTCACTCGTGTTCACTCCACAGCCATGCTTCCCACAGTAAATGCTGTTATTTAAAATTGTGTACCTCTTCCTCTGCCTATGCCCACTCACAGTTTCCCCTTAGCCATGCTTACCATGGTAAATGCAGTCAATACAAAATTGATTACCTCTGCCTCTGCCTACTCCACGCAGTCCCACATAATTAAAGCAGGGGCCTTACCTTGTTCCTCAGTTCTTCTCCTTACTCACTTGCCAATTACCAAGCTAGTCCATGTGCTATTAATGTAATACTTTTAATGGTATCTCCCCTTAAATAACGTAGAAACCTATATCACAAAAGCCCCGATGACTAAAATAACTCATGCCAAACTGATGTGCTTCCGAGCAAACTTTCTAAGAGCAAATTGTGAGCTCCCTTCTGCTGTGCAGGCACTTATGAAGTGCCCCCTTTTGCCCCTCCCCTTGGCTCTTGATCCATTGCTCAGCTTCTGCCTCACCAGTCCCACCACTCCCCTTTTTCCTCCCCTTTCATGACCTCACTAGGCCCTCCCCATTTCACCTGTCTCTCTGCTGTGCCCCTCCTTTCTCCTTCCCGCTCCCCCCTGTTTTCTGAGCTTCCTACACTTATTTGTGGAGGTCTTGGTACAGTGAGGTCTACCCTTTTACAGAGGCAACCCTCTTTGTGATGGTGTGTTTCCCCATATGTCATATGAGGAGAAACTAGAGGACCTCAATATGTATTCCCTGGCAGTGAGGAGAGAGGGGGAATATGATAGAGACTTTCAAATATCTCAAGGCTGTCAGTAAAGTACAAGAGGGTAGCATCTTTCAGAAAAGAAGATGTTCAGGAACAGGACGTCATGATATGAAGCTAGAGGGGAGTAGACTCAGGAGTAACCTGAGAAGGCATTTCTTCATGGAAAGGGTAGTGGATGCATGGAACAGCCTCCTTGCAGAGGTGGTGGAGGTGAAAACAGGGCAGTGATTTCATGAATACATGGGATAAACATAAGGGAACCCTAGCAATAGGAGAGAGAGGGTAAGCCACAGATAAACTAGAGTCTGCAGAATATGCTGTGGGTAAATGGGCAGACTAGGTGGGCCAAGAAGTTCTGATCTGCCATCAAATTCTATGTGTCTATGTATGCAGTACAACATACACACACACACACACACACACACACAGGTGTGGCTGTGTAAGCACTGGCCTGTGCTTAGGCAGCCATGGAGACAAATCCACAAAGGTAGCACATCAGTACTACTGCATTCATGTCATCTGGAAACAGCTGTATGTTGTTTGTCTTACCTGATGATGGCTGTCTGTGGTTGTTTGTGTGGTGCTGTACTTCTGCTGCTTTGCGGGTGGGGAGTTAGGGTTGGAAACCCTAACACCACATTTCCCTACTTTTGTTGCATGAAGTTGACCCTAACTGGTTCATCGATGCAGTTTTCATTTCTTTTTGAGATAGTGGAATCATTTATTTATTTATTGAATTTTATTGACCCGGTAGGCCCACTGGGACTAGAAGTCCCTTTTTCAGGGGCGACTGGGGGGATACACATGGTAAGCAACTGAAATTGAACCAGTTGGTGGTATTTTTTTTAGTGAATGGAGGAGATTTGGCCAGGACACGGAGGAAATCCCCTACTCTTTTTCGATAATAGCCATGGGATCTTTAACATCCACCTGAACTACCACCAATCCAGGCAGATGGGACCTCAGTTTAACGTCTCATCTGAAAGATGGCACCTCAGAAGTGCAGCACCCCCCTCATGCTGCACTACAGTGTAAGTATTGGGATAGTAATCCAAGTGCCAGATGTGGGAACTGAATCCACAGCCCTCTGATCTCTTGGCCTCAGAGGCAAGTGTGCAACCTACTGAGCCACTGACACTGTGTCATATCATATCTCCATTCATGCAGGTCCTTTCAGGACCTGTGTGAACAGATCCATCTTGCTGCAGAAGAAGATGTGCAGGTCCCAGAGTGAGAGGTCTGTCTACCTGTGGAAGGCCTTCTGTGTGGCTGTACATATGAGGAGTCCATCAGACTGTGAGTGTGCAGGGCCCTCTGGGCTCTGCACTTTTGTGCAGCTATAGATGCAGATGTGCAGGGTCCTCTGGGCCCTGCACCAAGTGAGGAGTCTGTTTGATCCCTGTGTGCCTTGCATTTTCACACCAAGTGAGGAGTCTGTCTAGCTCCAGGCCCTGCACTTCCATGTGACTATAGAAGCAGGCATGCAAGGCCCTCCAGCCCCTATGCCCAATGTGAAGTACATCAGGTTGCAAAAATGCAGGGCTCTCTGGGCCCTGCACTTCAGTGTGGCTATAGATGCAGATGCTCAGATCCTTCCAGGCCCTTTCCCAGGTGAGGAGCTCCATCTGCATGCAGAATGGCAGGGTATGGAGGGCCCTGCACCATGTGAGGTGACCATCTGGCTGCAGAAGCACAGGACCATTTGAACCTTGCAATTCCATGCAGCTACAGATGCAAATGTGGAAGGCCCTTGGAGACCTATGCCATGTGAGAGGTTTACCTGCATGAGAAAGCTGCACTACCATGCACCTACAAATACAAATGCAGCATCCTTCCTTCATAACTTTGTTGTTTATCAATATTTTCATCCAGAATTCTCAACATAGCCATTTTATAACCACACCTCATGAACCAGTCAAGACACATTTTTTCAAATTGTGCTCAAAAGGCAATTTCACAGAACAACTGAGAAATCACCTTACAGGCCAGGTTTGAAAAATGTCACTGACATGGTTCATGAAGTGGGGTCATAAACAGCCCATAAAATCTTTTAGAATGACTAGGTTATGAACTAAAGTTGGTTTTCTTTATAAATACAAAATTCTTCTTTTGTAAGCCTATTTTCTTCTATTGTGGGATCATATGGAAGAAATAGGGTTATTTTGTGAGAGCATATGAAAGAACCATTGTTCTGTCATGAGATCTCATGAAAAAAACAACAGTTCTTTTCTGAGAACATATGAAATAACCATTTCTGTTTCATGAGATCATATAAAAGATCATAACTTGTTTTGTGAGGTCCTCTAAAAAAATAGATTTCTATCATGAGATCATATGAAATAACCATTGTTATTTCATGACATCATGTGAATGAACCCAACTTGTTTTGTGAGGTCCTATTAAAAAAACAATAGAGTTCATTAGTTAGACTATGTAAAAGAACTGTTGTTCTTTGATGACATCTCACGGAAGAACAACACTTATTTCGAGACATCATGTGAAAGAACTTTAGTTTTTTTGTGACATCATGAAGGAACACTTTTTTTATAGGACCTCATGAAAGAACTAATGTTATTTTGTGAGATCTCACAAAAGAACAATATGAGCCCTCATTAAGCTTCCCACTTAGAATTTTTGGAAAGTCCAAACAACACTTACAGGTCAATTTTCAAAAAACAAACTCCACAATTACGCTAAATGAATATGGTTAACTAGCTTCTGGTGTTTTTTTTTCTTTCCAGAGCATCATTTTTATGCCTTTTCATTTTTATTTTAAGAAATAAGAAACTGAACACAAGATGGCAGCAATACAAAATAACAATTTCAGCTCACAAACGAAGACTCTCAGCTCATGAAAGAAGATCTTTTTTTCATGAGCCAGGAATTCTTCTTTTGCATAAGGCATACACATGAAAGACTCTTACTGAGCATGCTTAGGACAAAAATTTTAAATGATCATAACTCAGGAAGCAATGAATATTTTTTTCACCAAACCAAAAAAGAGGCCTCTTTCTAGGGCAAGCTACTTCTACCCTGAACATTTCAGAACAAAATTGAAAACTGTCTGGGTTGTAGGTGAGGGGACAAGAAGAGCCAAAACCCAGATTTTCTACTTTTTGCACCATTCAGATTTCAGAATCTGGACATCTGACTGTCACAAAAGTTGAAAAACCAAGAGACCTTAACCCCCCCCCCCGTGCATGCAAAGTTTCATGCAGTTCTATTCAATGGGGGCAAAGTTATTAAGGTGCAAAGATAGAGGTTTAATATTAAACACCCTATCCAATCTTGACTATAGTAGCGTTACCCTTCCCCTATAATATTTTGAATATTGTTCCAGAAACTGCTTAATTATTGTGTATTTCTATTTTACAATTACCTTGTTTTCTACTGTTTAACTGAATGTCAGTTGCTATACTTACCATTCTTTTTTGTGTGAGGGTTTTTACTCTATTGTTTTCTGACCATTTGCTTGTAATATTGATTGAATGATTGATTGATTGACTGATTGATTTCAAAAGTTTCACCAGGATAGACGTACTGAGCTGATAATGGCTTGTGTCTGGATGTGCCCTGGGGGGAAAAGGAGATTAATGAATAACAATCATAAGCAAAATAAATGGATGGTAGGAACAAACATTAAGCTACAAGCAAAATAAGCAAGTTTATGCAATTAGTGCAACGTTCAAGGAGTCAGATAGGTACAATTAAGTGCAAGGTGCAATAAGAAGGAAAGACACAGAGAAGCTAGCCATAGGTTACAAGAGGAAAGAAATTGAGGGGTAGCAGGGAAAAGGGAGAGATGTAGACCAATAGAAGATCTGGGAGGTGGTGGAGTAGCAGGTGGACAGTCGAGGAACACATGCAGCTATCAGATACAATTGCAGGTGTGGGTAGAGAAGTCATGGAGCAGAGACAAGATAGTGTGCTGGGAAGAGGCAGAGCAGATATTTAGGGGAAGGGAATTCCAAAGTTTGCAGAAGTGGTAAGAGAAAGGAGCTTGGCCAGCTGAATATTTTCTAGAGGGGGAGAGAGAGGGAGTGATAGCCAGAACTACGGTATAAAGGATGTAACAGGAAGGTGGGGGAGAAGAAAGGAGAGAGGAGAGGAGAGGTAAGGTAAGAGGGGAGGGAGCTGAACCAGTATTTAAAGATAAAGGAGGAGCAGTAAACAAAGCATCTAGTTTCCAAGGAGGGGAAGAAGAGAGAGGATTAGAGGGAGCAATGGAGGTTGCGAGGGTGGTAGTGTGTTGTTAGAAATAGTGCATACACCAGCCTTCTGTTTCTTTTAGCTTTCTCATTTTATTTTTTGTTGATTTTTGTTTCCCACTCAGTGAGTCCATTCCCTCTTAATCTTTTTACTTATTTTATTTTTGTTTTGCCTGCCTCCTTTTTGTGTCAAGCCATCATCCTTTTGCAGTCTTATCTGTCAAGACATCTTCCCTGTTGCCTCCCCATTTGGGCCTGGTTAACATTACTCTTACCTCCCTATTCGATTACAGGCCTACTTTTTACTAAAACTTCTAGTTAGGCCATCATCCCTGTTATCTCCCTGTCTGGGTCAGGCCTGCTCCCCTGTAACTCATTATTTTCTTTTTGACCTTTCTCTTTAATTTGCTGTTCTGATAAGGCCCATTTCATTTCCTCTTCCTATCTGTTGAACTCCCTCCTTTTACCTTATCATTCTTTCTCCTTTTATTTGTTATCTATGTTGTTTCAATTTTTTTTGTGCAATTTTTTGGCTTTTTTCATCCTCTTTTTTCCTTTCTCCTTTCTTCCACAGTCTACTGTTAGCCTTTCCCCACCTCATCCCTACTCATACTTACTCTCTCTCTCCTCCTCCTCCATTCGCCCCTGCCATCCTGGGTGTCAAATTATTCCTGCTGCTTGGCTTCATCTTGAAGCTCTCTGGTACTTTATGTCCCTTTACACCCCTTATCCTTACTCAGCCTGCCCCCCTGCCCCACTTATTCAGGCAACATATTGGTTCCTTAAAGCACTTGACATATCTGAATCCAGGCTCAGATCTATGATCCAGTACTCTGCTATGATTATCTCTGGCTACACCTTAGCCAGGCAGGATCACACAAAGAGGGGCAGAGGTGTTGCAGTTTACTTACCCACCAGCATCCAATTTGTGACTGTGCTTGCTGTCTCTTCCCCCTATTCCTATGTGCTGCTCTCCCTTAAACTCTCCCTTCCCTTTTCAGTTCTCATCTTTATTGCTGGTGTTTACTGTTGCCCTGGTACAGTATGTCCCCTGCTTTAGTTACTGAGCTACTTTCCTCTATCTGTTATAACTCTTCCAGAGGTGAGCTACTTATCCCTGCTGACTTTAATATAAATAGACTCTCCCCAATACAAAAAATGTCCAACATGTAAAGTCCCTTCAGTTGACTAAACTGATTTCTGACCACATATG
Source organism: Neoceratodus forsteri (assembly GCA_016271365.2). Lineage (NCBI taxonomy): Eukaryota > Metazoa > Chordata > Ceratodontiformes > Ceratodontidae > Neoceratodus > Neoceratodus forsteri. The sequence goes on from CM057456.1 coordinate 1,878,983,345, forward strand.
TTTAAATTTTAAGCCTGTAAATTATTTTCTATTAGACTAAATCCTCTCACGTTATCCTCACTATACTATGGATGCAGGAATCCTTTCTGACACCCTTAATGACCATCATATGGTTTATTGCATGCGCAAGATGCATCGTACTAAAGCCCCCTATGTTAATCTATCTCAGATCCTTTAGGTCACTGGCCTTGTTCTCCCTTCTAGCTGACTTATGGTCATCTTTGATTGGTGCCCCATCTCTACAGCCAATAATATAAAGTTTTCCCCTTCAATACTTTTAGTTCAAATTCGTGGCTGAATGGGATCATCACGCACCCATGAGGAACACCAGAGTATGGGACTCTTGTCTTCCCTGAATAACAGCTGAGGTATTAGCTTGCCTCCATGCCAGAGGCCTTTCCTGACCACCTTTTAAGATCATTGGCTCCCTGGCTGCTTTAATCAACTGTTGGCACCTTCACAGCGCCTGTACCAAAGCTATCAAAATTGCGAAGTCTGAGTATTAACATCTACACTCCAGAACAACATTAATCACCCCTCCAAGTTCTGGAAGGTTATCCATTCCCTTTTCTCCCCTTTGACCCAGTCACCCTCCCCTGTTCTCAAGGTTTGTGACTCCCTCCTCTCTGACCCCTTTGTTGTTGCCTCTTCCTTTGACTCCTACTTCACCATCTGTACTCTCTCTCATTCTTTCCTCCCCTCCCCTCCCCCTTTCTTCCCTTCCTCTGCCTCCCCCCTGCCTTTTTCCTTCTCTTCTACCAATCCTTCTGCTTCCCTTAAGGCCCTGCTTGCACTTAATCCTCACAAGGGAGGTAGCCCTGATGGTCTTGATCCTAAGCTTCTACTTCTCTCAGTTCTTGCCATTGCATTGCCTATTACCCTACTCCCCAGCCTGTCTTTTTCCTCTGCAACTGTCCCTGAAGCCTGGAAGCAAGCTACTGTCAAACCTCTCTCTAAAGGTAGTGATCCTTCATTTCCTGGTAACTTCCATCCTATCTCTCTCCTTCCCATCATGGGTAAGTTATAGGAACACCTTGTACTTTCTCAGCTTTCTTCCTTACTTGACTCCTCTTCTTCTTCATCATCCCATCACCATCTGGTTTTAGGAAATCTCACTCCACTTCCACCCCCTCTTCCAGCTCACTGACTCTGTCCTCTGAGGTATGGATCAAAGACTGATCACCTCTACCATATTTGTTGATCTTGCTAAAGCTTTTGACAGTGTGGCACATACCATCATTCTGGACAAGCTTACAGCAATGGGCCTCTCTGACTCTGCAATCAGTTGGTTTTGTTCTTACCTTGACAAAAGGTCTCAAGCTTCTCAGATAGGAAGCTCCATTTCATCACCACTCCCCATCTGCTCAGGTGTCCCTCGAGGGTCTGTCCTGGACCCTATTTTCTTTTCCATATTCTTGAATGACCTCCCTTCTGTCTGTTCCTCTGCTTCCATTCATATGTACACTGATAAAACAGTACTTTTTGCATATGGCTCCTCTTCCCATGACCTTACCTCACAGCTTCAGCTGGATTTTGACAACGTTCAGTGCTGGTTACAGTCTAACTAACTGTCCCTCAATGCAAAAAAAAAAGTTTCCATGACTTTTGGCAGCCAACACAGACTTACCAGACTCACCTCCCTCCCTTTATTTCACACCCTTGATGGTGGTAAAATTGAGAATGTATCCTCCCTTAAGTATCTTGAGGTCTCTGACTGGACCAACATCGTGATTTCTCAGTGCATATTAATGCCATACACCAAAAGCTTCACCCCAAGCTTGGTGCACTGTACAGGAACAAGGTGAGAATTTAAATTTCTGCCCAGAGATATTGTTTTAATGATGATTCTCCTTATTTTTGACTATGGTGACATAGTCTATAGTGGAACTCCCATATCATCCCTTGCCAGATTTGACCACATCTATCACTCTCCTTGTTTTTTAGCCTTAGACTGTCCCCCTCGTATCCACCACTGCTCACTCCACCCTTTCACTCCCCTCTCTTGACGCCAGCACCTTTCACATTGTGCCTCTTTTACATCCAAATTCTGGTTTGGTTTCCTTCCCTCGTACCTTACATCCCTACTATCCTCCCCCTCCTCTTCCTCTTAACCTCTCAATAATAATATTTCCCATTTCCTCTCTATTCCTGCTAGGAAATCTATTGGTCAATCTGTTTTCTGATATCAGTTTCCTAAACTATGGTCCTCCCTTCCCCATTAATCTGCTCTGTCTCTTCTGCTTTCTCCCTTAAATCTCTTCTCTGTGACTTTTCTACTCCCACCTGCAACTGCCCATGGCCCTCTAATGCTGGCCTTTCTCCCCCCCATCCATTATTGTCCTGGCCATTTTGATTCCCCTTATCCCTAGGATATACCTGTATGAGTAGTTTCCCCCACCTAACAAAACTCAGTTTTATCTAGTACATGTATCTGTTGCACTGATCTGCTTTCCAGTGTTTTTATTATGCTCCTCTCATATACCATTTTGCTGTATATGGCATATTTTCTATTTTTTGTAATGCTGTTAATACTATTCAGTTTTCCAGCTATGTCCACTTCCCATCACCCCCCAGAATGCATCTTGAAATGAGCTGTTAGTAGGTCAGTATATCTTCCTGATGAAACTTCTGAAATAACTAAATAAAATATACAATGCATGGATGGGCCCTCATCCCCATTGAAAAAGCCATCCTATATTTCCCCATATATGATGGTAGCCAAGCAGTGTATTATTTTTCATTTCATTTATTAAAATGAGAGCCTATGGATAAACTTGCCCATTTTCATAGGCAACCATGGTCAAGCTGCACAAACAAGTTTACATAAGAGACAATAACAAACAATATATTACAGGCAACAAATAAATTATTGGAATAGATACATTATTGGTCGTAACATTTGCAAGTATTAATGGCACAGATATGATTTCTTAGACTAGTCACAAAAGATGTGTATTTCATCAGAGTCCTCATGTTTTGAGGTAACACATTCCGAAAACTACAAATTCGATAGTACAAAGATGCTTTTCTGATATTCTTATAACACCTTGGCAGTTTAAAACCTAAGTCATCCATAGACCTATTTTATATGCTTAACAAAGATGATTTTGTCACCAGAAGTTTTAGATTAGTTGGTATTTGTCAATTAGCCATCTTTCATGCCCAAAAGCCCAATTATTGAATAATTCTTTGTTGTAAGGATTGCCAATTTGAAACACTATATAGTAAACAAGTATGACACGCCAAGGGAAGATCAAATCTATACCTGCATGCTTTATTCATGGGACATTCAACTCTGGGCATGGATGTTTTAAAAGTAGATGAATAAATGACAAGACCATAATCTAGCCATCATAAAATATGTTTCAAAACAATCATTTTTTTTTTTTTGGCATCAGAAGTAAAGTTGGATCTGTTTCTGCACAACATGCCAAATCTTTGACTAACAGTTTTTACAAGATTTTCAATATGTTGATGGTAGCTGAGGCAGCTGTCAAGGATCAGGCTAAGATATGTTGACTTGTTCTAAGGCAGTTCCAGCTATAGTCTGTATAGGAAGAAACTGTGGACAAGATTGTTTTCTTAGAATGAAAAAGCATAACTTTCATATTTTTTTAAATTTAAACATGGCTTCTTGTCAATAAACCAATTACATCTGAACAGCAAACAAATCAGTCTGCAAAATATTCACTGAATTGTTCAAGTCTTTGTTTTGAGAAAGATTACTGTCATCTGCATACAGCAGGATCCTCGAAGACTGAACAGCACTAGGTAAGTTGTTCAAAAATAGACTAAAAAGCAAAGGGCCAAGAATTGATCCTTGAGGAACACTAAAGTTACAGATATAATTGTGGAAAATGTATTATGTATATTGACCTGCTATATGTGGTTAGACAGATAATCTTTGAACCATCATACAACTGACATAAAGAAGTCAAACTGACCTATGTTCTCAAGCAAGTTGGAATGCTGAACCAAATCAAACAGTTTAGATAAATCAATATAAATTAAACCAACTAGGTCACTGCCATCCAAGGCCTCATGTATGTAATTTCTAAATTTTGCCAAACCTGTGGTAGTACTATAACTAGGCTTGCCAGGATTCAATTGAAGTCGATAATCAGAATTAAATGTTGATTTGAGAACAAATGCCACAGCAGACAAAAAAAAGAAGACATTGATTTCTATTGATTTGACACAAACCCAGCTACACCAAACACCAGAGACACCAGATCCTATTTTCAAATTTTTCTGCTGCCTGATCCTCTCCAATACCAGTCTAGCATTTAAAACAATACCCTGGTATGATGCAGCACCCACTATCCTGTAACTGCAGCAGCACTCACTCTTTCCCTTACTCTCAGCACTAGCACTCAGTTCTACACTAAGCTGCAAACTGTGAAACAATAAAAAAATATTTTTTTAAATCAAAGAAAAAACCACAAAAGTAAACACACCTGTCTTATCAGACAAGAGTGTCTTGGATGACTATAGTGCCCCCATCAAGCAGCGTCAGTAGACACCTATGGTGAGCATTCTTTGTTGGTAACTGTGACAAGCAGCTTGGCAGGTGATGGTTGAGCAGCTCCAGTAGGTCTAGCATTTAAAACAATACCCTGGTAAGACACAGTACTCATTCTCGCAGTACTCACTCTTTCCTGTTCACTAACAGCAGTAGCGCTCAGTTGTATACTAGGCTGCAAATTGTGAAACAATAAAAAACACTTTTTTAAATCAAAGAAAATGCCACAAAAGTAAGCACACCTGTCAGCCTGCTCTTAGTACAGGAAACAGTGCTTTCTTTACTACGATAATTATTCACAGCACCACCTGCCCACCAATACGAATACACAACGAGTACATTAGGAAGGTTTGCTGACAATTAACAGCAGCACTGACATTTTACCAGTAATATGTCAAGTGCTTTTAACCCTTCAACTACAAAATAAATTGAAAGATTTCACTCAAATTTTGAATTTCGTGCATCTGGGTAATTTTTTGCAGCAAAATATTGGGACTAAGATTTACAAATAAAGATTGATATTTTCGGTCAAAAATATAAAAAAAAATAAAAATAAAATCATGGCAAGCCTAACTATACCTTTTCTTAAAACCATGTTGTTCAAATGATTGTATATTATATTTTTGCAAATAATCTTCAATCTGATCATATATTATCTTTTCAAATACCTTAGATAACAATGAAAGAACAGAAATTGGTCTGAAGTTTGAAATGTCTTGTCCATCTCCATTTTAAAATATTGCAGTGACAAAGGCATGTTTCCAAAGTGAGGGAACTTCACCATAATTGAGTGGAAAGGTAAATAATGTTGTCACAGGGACACCTACTACCTCTAATGCTATTTTAAATAGTTGTAAATCCACTCCATATGGGCTAACTTGAGTTTTAACTTTTAGTTTTTATAAGTATTTCAAACAAGTGTGTTCATTAATGGCCTTAAAATAAAATTGGGGATTAATGCTGTCTTTCTTTAAATCCATAGGGACAGATCATAAAGACTCATTAAGCAGCAAAGAAGAAGCACACTTCTCTATTTCAGTCATAAAGTAAATGTGAAACCCATTTGCTATATTAATTAAGTCATTACACAAAGATCCATCAATTGTAACTGTTTTTGGAAAACTATTACACTTGTCTCCTAGGAGTTCCTTAATATTATTTTAAAAGGAGCATGAGTCATAAACTGAATGTGACTACCTAGCACATTACAGTTTAAATTGTTATAGTTTCATCTGTTTGCTAGACTGATTTCTCAACTATCCAGATTATATTAAAGATTTACTGTCTCTCCAAATGTGTAACATGTAGTCAATAAAGGAACAGTCTATCTGACCTGAAGTACTTTTAAAATAATGTATTTTATGTCTAGGTAAAACCCTGACCCTAACTGTAACAGGAGGTAACCTTTGGATTTTACCTGTCCAAGCACATTTAAATAAAAATAGTCACTCAATGAATCTGGAAGAATTTGTACATTTCTTATCCTTTCATCATTAGATATTAATAGCCATTTCTTATCCATTAATGATTAGATACTAATAGCCAATCAATTGGTGTACTTGCACCGGTACTGTAAGTAACATGAGTTGACCAATTGATAAAGTAAGTTGTGTTAGAGAAAATTCACCAATGGAGTCTTGATAGTAATTATGATTTTGTGGATAGCAATTGATGTTAAAGTCCACAGAAGCAATCTTTTCAGAATTATTAAGTTCTTTGTAACATTTTAAAATGATGAGAATGATGACAGTCAGCTAATTATACTGCATTAATGTGTTATTAACACCTTAATAACATTAATACCCAACACTACAAGCCACCTGAAAAACATATCCAAGAAGCCCCGTTATAACAAATGCAACAGTCACCATGCCATCCCCCCCCCCACACACACAATATTAGGGAAAGTGGAAATTGTTTAACCAGGAGAGGCACACTAAGCCAAAGCTTGTTTCCAGGTGTGACCTGGGAGCACAAGGAAGTTAAGTGACTTGCTCAGGGTCACATAGTATGCAAGTGGAGGCTGTGGGATTCAAACCCAGGTTAACAGGTTTACAGCTCAGAGCCTTAAATCACTGCACTGTACTGCCTCCATTACTACTGCCAGAAACCCACCCTACCCTACAAAAAAAACTTCACAATATTCTCACTCCCATCTCACTCACCAAAGCAGTCCCTCAAATATCCAGGTTCAAGCCCCTCCATGCTGCCATCATTCAAAATAGTCCTGGCAGATCCCACAATGCTCTCAGTGTACCCCACTAGTAAAGGCTGCTCTGGCATATGAAGAGACATTCCCAGCCTGCTTCCAACCATAAGCCTCACCACATGCTCCTCCTCCTCCTGATCATGCTGACTGTATGCCACTCCTAAGAATCACTACACACCACTCCTACCATTGCTGCAATAAAGGAAAGACTGCCCAAGCCATGTCTCCTTATATAGGAGGCCCCTAACTTATGAAAACACTACTGGTACAAAAAAGTCAGTCCCTTAAAAACCCATTACAATACACAGAAACATAAAGTGCCTTCTTAAAGGTACACATTACTAAACTATGGAAAATCACTAAACTACAAAAAAAACACTAACACAAACCACTAAACTACAGAAAATAACTACACTATGGTAAAACACAGGACACGGCAAAAAGTGTCCAACTTAATGCACTACAGTACAAACGTGATTATCTGAACCCCAATTCTCCATATCTCCTGATTAAGTGAACTCTGCCCTTGTCCCCCAACTCTGGTTTACGTAATGATATGGACCCCGATTGTCTGAGCTCTCAATTATATGAACAAATCTGATGTCTCACAGAGCATTCAGATAATTAAGGTTGTACTGTATATAAAGGAGAAAATATCAAAGGCCAGCAAACTCATGAAATAATAACATCTTGGGGTCAAATAAACTCATAAAGGCAACTCATCCTTCAGACTTGTGGTTTTATGGCTTGTTAAGCCCCTCAGTGGTATTATTTCCATGTATACCGCACTTTGCCAGTTGCCATCATTTATTATCTATCTATCTATCTATCTATCTATCTATCTATCTATCTATCTATCTATCTATCTCTCTATATTTATGCCATATCTGTGAGGATAAACAGCGGCACATATCAGTGATATTTTTGCCACTATGAGAACCTAGAGTGAGAATATCACAATATTCTCATGCTAGGTCCCTCGTGGCAAAAACAGTCTCACTGTAGAGGTCCATTGGCATGAGCCAGCAGCACGGGCACACTTTCACTTTAAACTGTTACAGCTCTTACAGCTGACTCACATGCCAGCACCAGCCATCAGTGTACAGCTGCTCTCAAAAACATTTAGTCCTGCAGTTTAAAATACTTCTCCAAGATACCTTTTTATTTTATCTCCAAGAACTCACACACTCTTTCCTTTCATTGAAGTTCTGACAGTTCTCTGTTACTCCCAAACTGTTGACCTATATTTCCCCCTGCCCTGCCCCATATGCACATAGCTGCTACTCTCCTTGGTTCCATAGTCTGTTACTGTCCACTCGGACCACACATCACATCATGGGACACTCCAGGTCAGTGAAAATGCAGACCACAAACTCATGCCAGCAGGACTGCTGACACAATGATGCTCAGTGTCAATACTGATGCTCTGCTCCTCGTCAATGCCATGGCCCCAATTCAACACAAATGCTCACTCCAGTCGCTCACTGCAACTGAAAAAAAAAAAGCAGAACAAAGTAAGAAACAAAAAAACACCAAAAACCATGGCAAAACATAAGAGCATGACATAGAAACATAAACATAGAAACATAGAATTTTACGGCAGATAAGGACCGCTTGGCCCACCTAGTCTGCCCATTTCCCTACCTGATGGATAAGCTGCAGATTCTAATTAATCAACAGCTTATAGTACTTCCTCCTACCACCCACTAGAATTGCCTTATGCCTGTCCCATGCATTCTTGACTTCTCCCACTGTTCCTGACTCCACAACCTCCTCAGGAACACTGTTCCATGCATCCACAACCCTCTCTGTGAAAAAATACTTTCTAACATTACTTCTGAGCAGTCCCCCTCTATCTTCAAATTGTGCCCCCTTGTTCTTGCACATCTCTTCTTCTGAAAGATGCTACCCTCTTGTACTTTGTTAATTCCCTTGAGATACTTGAAAGTTTCTATCATGTCCCCCCCTCTCCCTCCTTTCATCAAAGAGGGTATACATATTAAGCTGCTTTAGTCTCTCCTCGTACGTCTTCTGGTGCAGACCCTACACCATTTTGGTTGCCCTCCTCTGAACAGCCTCCACTCTGTCTATGTCTTCGCGGAGATGGGGTCTCCAGAATTGCATGCAGTACTCCAGATGGGGTCTCACCAACTGTCTGTACAGAGGGATAACAACTTCCAGTTTTCTACTGTTGATGCCTCTCCCTATGCACCCCAGTATCCCCCCAGCCCTCCTTACTGCCTTCTCATATTGCTTGCCCACCTTTAGGTCATCTGATATAATTACTCCTAGGTCTCTTTTGATTTTTGTTGTTGTTATTAACTCACCCCCCATTGTGTACTCTTCCCCTTGGTTTTTGTTTCTCAGATGCATTACCTTGCACTTGTCTGCACTGAATCTGAGCTGCCACATATTTGACCATTCCTCCAACCTTGCCAAGTCCCTTTTCATCCTTTCCACCCCACCTTCTGTATCAACCCTGTTGCAGACCTTTGTATCATCTGCAAAGAGACATACCTTTCCTTCCAGGTGCTCTCCAATGTCACTTATAAAGGCATTAAAGAGGACCGGTCCCAGTACTGAACCCTGTGGTACCCCCGCTAGTTACCCTCCTTTCTTCACTGTGGACTCTGTTTACTATTACCCTTTGTGTCCTGTTGTCCAGACAGTTTTTTATCTAGGCTACCACCTTGGGACCCACTCCAAGGCTGGCTAACTTGTATATTCATCTTTTGTGTGAGACTGTGTCAAATGCCTTGCTAAAATCTAGGTAGATCATATCCACAGCCCCTCCCTGGTCTACTACTTTGGTCACCCAGTCAAAGAAATCTATTAGATTCATCTGACATGACCTTCCTGCTGTGAAACCATGCTGCCCTGGGTCCTGTGCCCCGCTGGCCTCTAGGTACTTAACAATTCTTTCCTTCAGAAGTGATTCCATCATTTTCCGTATCACTGAAGTCAAACTAACTGGTCTGTAGTTTCCTGCCTCTGCCCTGCTCCCTCTTTTGTGAAGTGGAATCACATTTGCCCTCCTCCAATCCTCAGGTACTACCCCATCCTCCCATGATTTGTTAAACAGAGTAGTCAGTGGTGTTACTAGTTCTACCCTTAGTTCTTTTAGAATTCTTGGGTGAATCCCATCAGGCCCCATTGCTTTGTCCATCCTCAGTTTCAAGAGTTCTTTCAAAACCCTTTCTTCTGTGAATGGACTGGTATCAACCCCCATTCAGAGTTTCTCTCTTGTTTGGTTTAGGTACCTCCCCCTCGTCTTCCATTGTGAATACTGAGCAGACATATTCATTCAGTATCCCTGCTTTTTCACTGTCACCCTCTGCCCACATTCCCTCCCCTTTATTAAGTCTCTGTATCCCTCCCTTGGTCTTTCTTCACTCCCTAATGTACCTATAAAAGGTGTTATCCCCTTCTTAACAGAGTTGGCTATCTTTTCCTCAGTTTGTGCCTTTGCTATTCTGACTGTCTTCCCTGCCTCTTTCTGCTTTAACTGATAAAGTTCTCTGTCCTGCTCCTTCTGTGTTTCCTTATATTTCCTGAATGCTTTCCTTTTCTCCTTAACTGTCCCTGTCACCTCTTTTGAGAACCATAGTGTTTTTTTCAATCATTTTGTTTTGTTGATTTGCTTCACACAAAGGCTTGTTGCCCCTGCAATGGCTGTTTTGATTATTCCCCATTGTTCCTCCACCCCTCCTTCTTGCCCGTTTGCTAGTGCTTTTCTGAGGCACTCTCTAATTTTCCCAAAGTCAGCCTTCCTAAAGTCCAGTACTCTTGTTTTTGTATGGCTTGACTCTATGGCTGTGTTTATTGTGAACCACACTATTTGGTGGTCACTTGTTCCCAGATGGCTACCCATGTCTAAATCTGAGATCCTTTCTCCTTCCCCATTTGAGAGTACCAGGTCAAAGATTGCTTACTCCTGAGTGGGTTCCAACACTAGCTGTCTGAGGCATGCACCCTGTAGGGCATCAAGAATGACCCTGCTCTTGGATGTGCCTGCAGCAAAGGTACTCCAGTTAACATCTGGCATATTCAGGTCCCCCATCAACAATATCTCCCCTTTTTCTGCCATTTTAAGGATGCCTTCTATTATTTCCTTGTCCATTTCCTCCCCCTAAGATGGGGGTTTGTACACAACCCCCATGTGGATTGTGGTGCCATTTCCTGTCTCCAGGGTGACCCATAGTAACTCATTAACTTCCTGTTTACTCTTTAGTTCATTTGCTTTAATCCTTTCCCTTATACAGAGTCCTCCTCCTCCTCCTCCTCCTCTTTTACCCACCCTGTCCCTCCTGTAGACTGTGTATCCTGGTATGTTGACATCCCAGTCATGGTTCTCTGCGTACCATGTTTCAGTGACTGCCACAATATCCAGGCATCCCTCTTCCATCAAGGCCACTAGTTCAGGGAGCTTGTTGCACACACTGCAGGCATTGGTACTCATCACCTTCCATTTATTTTTTATGGCCTTACCCCTTAAAATAAATAAATCTAATATGCCATGGCTCTACTAAAAATATCTGTTATTTTCTCACAAACAGTTTGACCTTTGACATCACATTTGTGGCTCTGCCATTTGTGATGTCATAAAGTCAAATTGCACTCGGGGAGGGAATGACAAAGATATTTTCAGTAGGGCCATGGCATAGTTTGTAGATAGATAGATATATAGATAGATAGATAGATAGAGAAAGAGATAGAGAGAGAGATAGATGGACGGATGCATACACATGTAATTTGGAGCCGGGCAGGATGTAACTCAATACTTCACTATACTACATTTGAGGCTCTGCAGTAAACAGATCAGTTTCTTGAGACACTGCATTGCATCCTGGTCAGCTGAACTGTACATATACAAACAAATACATTTTTGCACATATGTGATCACTAAGAAGTTAGACAAGTAACACCTGAAACAAATAACTAACTAAGATAAACAAAAACAATATAAACAGTAGAAGAAGAACCAGTTCCAAGTTGCCCATTTATGGGCTGACCTGGCATGCATCACCTGGATTCATGAGTAGACTGCCTGGTTTTGGCAAAGTTTGCTCCACCTTGGTTCTCCATGGTACATTGTCTGAGAACAGGGTGCAGGGGTAATTGAGGGCCATCTATGTAGAAACTAGGCTGGACTATGTGGTGCTTCTTGCTTTGAAAGCAAGGTCATTTGAGGGTGTATCTATCGAGTGCATATCTGGTTTAAGGTGTAGGATTGTCCTCATCTACCAACCACCAGGTGATGGTGAAAACTTATTACAGGAGTTTGCTGAGAAGCTGCTGGATTGGGTGCCGGACACCATGAGAACTGTTGTCCTTGGGGATTTCAATGCCTGATGCAAAGACTCCTCATATTTTGGGGTATCCAAGCTCCTCCAGCTCACCAGTGAGCCAGGTCTCAAATAGTGTGTTTCATCTGCTATGCACAAGAGAGACCACACACTCGACATTGTCTTCTTGGCAGGTTTGGAGATAAGTAATAATTCAGTGGAGCCAGTCATGTGGTTGGACCACTGCACCATATTGTTCAGCACTGGGGCCCTCACAATACCACCTCTGACTGTGGAAGTGATCCTGTACTGTGCTAAACAGGACCTGATCCAGTAAGATATCTGGATATATTGAACAGTTATGGTCACCTCTTTTTATCAAGGATATCAAACTAATTGAAAGAGTCCAAAGAGTAGCCACTAAAACTATACTGGGCCTAAAAAATAAAGCATATCAGGAAAGACTGACTATAACAGGACTGCACTCACTGGAGGCCAGAAGGCAACAGGGCAATCTACTCTTTCTTTTCAAATTTCTACAATCTCAAGATCTTATGGTAAATTGTCAGTTAAATTTTAGTAAAACCAGATGCACTCTCAGGTCACACAATAAGAAATTAGAAATTCCTAAGGCTAACGCCTTCAAAGAGACAATTTCTACACCACTAAATTAATAAAGGCATGGAACAGATTGCCCCAATATGTGGTAGATATCACCAATATTGATAACTTTAAAAAAGGAACTAGACAATTTGTACTATAATAATAATTTGATGATTTAGTGGCCCACTCATATGGGGGACATTCCAGATGGGCCTTCCCCCTTATGTCCTACAATCCATAGCAGGGTTTTAAATAATTGATTAGCAGTTTTTTTCTTGGGACTGTACTAACTGTATAGAAAGTATTTATACACATTTTCTAGAAGTGCTGTGTTTGTTAAACACAATGAGGCAAGAGCTATGCATTTTCACAAAGATTTAGCACTTTTATGAGCAAAACGCTAATCAATTTTTAGAGTTAAATAAATCCCTGCATAGTGTCCATAAAACACTTTGAGCCAGATCAAGGTCTATACTGGGGGGGGGTCTCTGCTGCAGTGGAAGCTTATACTAAGGCCATCCCCTGGGCAGTTGTCTCCCTAGCACAGTCTATTTTCATCTAATGACTATGTGCTAAAGTGTGCCTTGGTTTTTATCAGAGCTTCAGCAGCTAAATGTCACAGGTCATAATTAGGGCAAAAAATGGAAGAGGTTTTGTCAGATGCAGACAAACTTGTCTTGGAGGAACATCTCATAAGGTACGAGGTGGCTTCTGTGAGTCAAAGAAATGTTTCTTCACTTCTATGATAGCAGCTGATAGAAACCAGCCAATGGCACTTTTATATGTAGTAAATAGTCTTTAATACCCTTACTGTCTGTTACACAAGATACTGGTTTCTTTGGAGAGCTGTAAGGGGCTGAATGAGTTCTTCAAAGCCAAGATTGTAGGTAACTGGCATCAGATCTCATCTATCTCCATAGGAAAGGGCAACAGAGATAGAGGGGTGAGGTGGTGTGGTGATTGGATGGGAGAAGAGCAACCTTTTGGATGAAGAAGAGATTTTCAGTGGCACCACTTGTATACTGGATACAGCCCCAACCCAGTTACTTACGACAGGGTAGGAGGCTTGAGCACCAGTACGGACTGGATTTGTCAATGCCTCTATAGGGGAGTGGTTGTTGCCAACACTAGTAAAAAGGTGGTGAGAAAAAATTTAAAGAAGGCACCTTTAGATCCGAACAACCTGGTCAACTATTGGCATGTCTCCAACCTTCAGTTTTTGGCTAAGGTTTTTGAGAAAAGTAGTTGCTGTATAAATGGTGGCATACCTGCAGAAAAATAATGTCTTTGAGCCATGCCAATCTTGTTTCCACAGTGAGCACAGCATGGAGACAGTCCTGATCATGGTATGCAAAGCTCTGTTGTGATTCTTCTGGACCCTTCTTTGGCATTTGACAATGTAGACCATATGGTATTGTTGCACAGACTTGCTAGGCAGGTGAGTGTAACTGGCACTGAATTACAATGGTCCTGGTCCTTTCTAAGTGGCATTTCTTGCTTGTTGCAGCTGATTGTCTTTGACAGCATTGTTCCTCAGGGATCTCTCCTGTTGTCTGCCTTGTATGTAGTGTACATGCTTCTGCTAGGAAAGATTATTAGGTGCTACAGCATGGAATTTCATTGCTATTAAGATGATACCCAGCTGTGTGTGTCCTTTTCCTCCTAACAGGGCATCATCCCTGCTGAGATTAGAGCAATGCCTAGAGAAAATCAAGGTTTGGAATGCCTCCAACTGGTTAGCATGTAACCCTTCCAGAACTGAATTACTTAAAGTGAGTAACGAGAAACAGTTATCAACTATTCATAGAGTCCTGAGTCTCCCAATTCTTCTAGTGGTAAGACTTAAGGTGGCAGATGAAATTTACAACCTGGGAGTGGTTCTAGATGGTCAGATGACATTTGTTTCACAGGTGTCCTCTGTTGTCCAGAATTGATTTTATCATTTAGAAAATATTTCCAGATTTCACCCTCTGCTTGATACTGCAGATTTTAGCACTCTGGTAAATACCCTCGCTTTCTAATGCCATGACTACTGTTGTGTGCTCTGTAAGGGATCACCTGGGTGTCAATTGCATTGCCTGCAGCTAGTTCAGAACATGGCAACAAGACTTCTGACCTCCACTTAGAGGTCCAATCATTACATTGTCACTGCTGTTCCTGTTCTGGCTGCCTGTTAGCTGGCACATTAACTTCCAGATTCTTTTACTAAAATATAAAGCCCTGTCTGGTCTGGGCCCCAATATATGAGCAAGTTTCTAACTCCCTATGCCCCTACAAGAGCTTTACGATCCAGAAAATTGGGCCTGCTTCAGCTACCACCAGCTAGGCTTATGTCTGCAGGAGAGAGCTTTTGCAGTAGCTGCCCCAGTGCTCTCAAATGCCCTTCTGCAGAAAATCTGCACTGCAAATACTGTCACTATTTTTTAAAGTAAATTGGTGAAGCACCTCATGCTTTTAGCATTTGGGTGAAATGATGTAGCTGTAAATGGCTGTCTTCAGATTTTTCAGGGTTTTATCTGGTTTTTTAAAGAAAGTTGATTGAAATATGAAATAGTTTATGGTTTATTCCTTTTACTTTTATCTGTACTATTTTTGTTTTCTAATCTTTCACATTGTTTTGATTTGCACAGTTGTTCTGAGCACTGGAAGGACAGCATTTATTTAAATACAATTCTATTACTACACCGGCCTGGTGGCACTGAGGGTTGAGGTGCTGGACACCACACCTCACTCCACACCAGTGACCCGGGTTCGGGGACAAGCCAGGGTCGTTGGGGTTGGCAGGGGAGGAGACAGATTGAGCATCCATTGAACTGCTCTCCATTTCCGGGGGGGTATCCTGCCTAGGTGCCTTGGTGGCCTCTAGCGATGGCTGGTGGGCATTGCAGGGCACTGGCAGACAAATGAAGGGACCTGCTGTGGTCGATGCTGGGGAGGAGTGCGTACGGTAGCGCAGACGCTCCTGTCCATTGGTGTCATTGCATGCCACGCACAAAGGGAGAACAAGGGAAAATTGGGCTCCAGTTGTGGCAGCATGATGGCCAACTTCATGGGGGATTGCTTGGGCAAGGAACGTGGCACCGGATCTGGTCTGGGCGGATGAGTGTTGGGGGACTCTCCACCTCCCCACTGCGGGGGTAATCCATGGTGAGTATGCCATGAGCCAAGCTGAGGGATCCTCGAGATGGTGGCCATAACCCTGAGGTAGTCTGGACGTGATAAGGTAGGCAGACTGGTCACCCGGGGAGAAAAAGTATAGCAAAAAAATTCTATTAATACTAAACAAAAAAAGGAAACAGCCCTAACAGAAACAGGACATTTGGCTACCAGTGATCCATCCAACTATAAAAATAGTTTGGGGCTTCAAACTTAATTTAAACCAAGTAGCTTCCTAGTCTTCAATGTGAAAATCAAACAGCCTTCATCCTGTAATAGGGTTCTCAGAAGATTACCCCCTCAGAGGTTCCATGACACTGTATGTATGCCTGTATTTATTTTCATAGCAGTGTGGTCCAAATTATGATACTTCTTTGAGTGCACACCTACTAGGGTGCCCTCTTTCTGGCTGACAGTGAGCAAGTATGCTCTTGTAGTCACCTTTTTAGCTGAATCATGCATCCAACATAGTTTCAGACACTCATATGCAAGATAATAGACAACATGTGTGGCCTTACAACCAATAGATTGATTGAAATTGAAAACTACTTGTGGGATTAGTGAAGGAATTACCAGTGATTGTATACAGGCAGACGTCACAACCTCCACATCTCCAAAATCCCAGTACCAGGTTCTCAAAAGGATTAGGGCAAGAGGTAGGACTAAAAAACTGTATATAAGATTAGCTTCAATGCATTGGAGTTGTACATGTACTACACTGCCACTTTTTGTTTGAAACTTTGTTACAATTTGAAATGGCATTTATATCAGTATGTTCTCTTGCCAGGAATGCAGTCTTCCTTGGCGTGTGCTTCTCTTTTGTTTCTTCTACAAAGACCAAAACGCCTCCCTCAGTCACAAAAATAAGTATAAAATGCTTTGTTGCTTACAAGTGATTCACAATCAGGTGCATTCAAGGACAACCACCTCAACCAGTTTTGCATCTTCCTGATGACGTACTAGGCTGTACGAAACAGGTCAAGGTGGTTGTCCTTGTATGCACCTGCTTGTGAGCATGGCTTTTAAGTAATAAAGCATTTTTGTACTTCATTTTTCACCTGAGGAGTACATTTTATGCCTTTCTAGCTTGATGAAATTAATACTCACACCCTCATAGGCTATGGAGCTATATTTCTGTCTACATACATCATAATTTTTACTTGCCTATAGCCAGCTGAATTTAAATAATTGCCCGTTGAAATTTACAGACGTGGCTTAGGACGCCAGCACCCTACAAGAATCCCTTGGAGCTTAGAACCATGAGATTGGCACATAGAACCGTGAGATATCCTCTCCATTTCTTCGGCAGTGGAGGTTGGAAAAATAATTAATTGTGAAGGACACTCCATTATTTGTCAGGAAAGGGATTGTGGTAAATATACAACTTTTCATTTGGTTTCCATGTGGCTCTGGACTGTGGGAGTAACAAATATAAATCGGAAGTAAAGCAAACGTTGATTCAAGGAATTTCTAGAATAGCAATGCTTGTGTGACAACAAACATATGTGAATGAGAACTTTATTCACTTTACAAACTACTGATAACTTTGGTGTGTTTACACATGAAGAGATTGCTGGTGGTGGCACAGACTGAGAATAGGAATCAGGACTGAGATTTCATTTAAATAAGTAAGATACACACACTCTCAGAACGGACACACAGCTTGTGAGGTGAATTTATTTCAATGCTTGTGTAACAGCAAATACATGCAAATGAGAATTTTATTTACTTTACAAACTACCGATAGCTTTGATGTATTTTCACATGAAGAGATTGTTGGTTGTGGAGACTGGGAATAGGAATCAGGACTGAGATATCATTTATTGTTTCCAGCAAATGAGTAAGATACACATGCCCTCACAGTGGACACACAGTCTATACAGTGAATTTAATTCAGAGCAGATGCCATGGTAATCATAGATTTGAACTATAAATCTGATAAGTTGAAGGCATGTCAAGGGGATTTGAAAATATTAATATTGGAGGGACAACAGGTTCATACATGGATCTTGTATTGGCAGCAGCAGGTGAAGCAGATCTATTTAAAGATACAGAGACAGGAAACAATACAGAGACTGGAGCCAGTGGCAGTGATACTGCATCAGCACAATAGGCGGACATTCAGGATATAAAGGGTGCTTTCTTGGAATTGGAGAGTGCAACATTAAGAGGCAGAAGACACTACTGGGGAAAGGTGACCTTAGAAGCCTATCTGAAAGTAGGCCGCTCACCCCGTGGCCTCAGGGTCATTAACAAACCAGGGTATGGTTGGGACAGAAAAATCTTTATTGAGGACTGAAAGATTGCTTCAGATAGGTACTGATGCCTTGATTAACATAGGGATCTTAGATTATGATGCACAGGGAGAAGAGGTAACCACAGATATATCCAAAAAAGAGGAAACTGTGGTAAAATTCAAGGAACACTCTGAGTTTGGCCAGTATGATAAAAAGCTAAAAGACTCTATTCAAAGAGAAGAGGCGAAGGTCAAAAAAATTAAGTTAACTAAATGGGAGTGAGATAGGAGAGACAATCAATTTAACTGTGTATGGGATTGGAATCAGAAGCACAAAAGATACATGGGGACACAGAATTGTTCCGTGATAATCAGGCATCCTCACAACATCAGCCTATTTTAAAAAATAGAAGCAATTCACCAAACTACAATACCCCAAATAGTGAATCAGAAGCTGAAGATCCTTTTTTAGAGGAAGGCCAGGAGCAACAGGACTTACGGAGAACAGTACACTTTCAGGATTTGACACCAAAAGCAGAAGAACATCAACAGAAGGGATGAGGCCAGGAGATTAGGACTTACAACAGGGTTCACAACCCACCAGGAGAATGTGGAGAGGTGGTTGCAAACACCAGAACCGGGGGCAGGAGAGGCAAGCTGTGAATAGTGGGGAAAGTATTGTTATAAATATTTCACATGTGGATTTAACAAATGACAAACTTAAAGTGTTGCAGAAGGGACTTTCTTTCATTCTGACTTTGGATTCAAGGGGGTTTGATCTGTATATAGATCTGCATAGGTTCACGAGGAATTTAAATCTCAAGGGTCTGTATAGATCTAGCAGAATGAGCCAGGATCCTAACATGGGGGTTACACCTGGTGGTAGATCTGGGCCTCAGGACTCTGTAGCAGTTGAGGCCCCAGAGGTAAGCCCTTTTAGACCACAGTCACATTATATACCACCCTATAATGACTCAGGCCTTTTGACAAAAGATGTGAGAGACAATTTAGGCTCCTGCTAGAGCAAAATGACAAACCAGATTTTGTGAACATAAATGCTGCAGGAGTTCAAGCACTGAAAGATCTAGAAAGTAATAATGATATTACCATAAAGCTGGCAGATAAGGGTGGTCAGTGGTAGTTATGTTCACCTCCAAATATATCAGTGAAATTGACCGACAACTGAATAATGTGGAGTTCTATCAATGCCTTACCCTTGATCCAACCTTGAGATGTAAAACTACCATTGATTGTTTTTGTTTTGAATCATAATGTGAAGGTCTGATCATGCATGATGAATACTTATATATGACTGTGGACCATCCTGTTTGGGCCATGATATATGTATTACCGAAGGTGCACAAGTGTCTGCTTGATCCCCCAGGATGTCCTATTGTATCCAGCATAGGTTCATTGGTTGAGCCCCTCTCTAGATATGTGGATTATCATATCAGGGATTATGTGGTGGCATTGCCATCCTATGTCCAGGATACCACACAAATGTTGGGCATCCTGGGGGACATGCAGATGGAACTTTCCTGGTGTCTGGTTTCTATAGATATCATTTCACTCTATACGAATATCCCTCATGAAGTGTGCTTGGATGCCCTGAGGTACTGGTTTGATCAGGATGAGGGACTAAATAATGGATGGAAGCAGTTCCTGGTAGAATGTGCAGAACATGTATTAACCAAAAATTGCTTTTTGTTCCAAAATCAACACTATCTGCAACTGAAGGGTACAGCTATGGGGGAAATTTTGCCCCCAATTATGTTAACTTGTACTTGCACCTGTGAGAGAAAGTAAAGGTCTATGATGCCAGAGTCAATCCTTTTACCATAAGATTGACATCTGGAGTCACTTTATAGACAACATTTTTTTTGTGTGGCGTGGCACACTACAGGAATTGAATGTGTTTGTGGAGTATCTGGAATATACTGATCCAAATTTGAAATTTTCAGTGCAGTGTGATTCCTGTATGGTTTCCTTCCTGGATTTGAAAATCTCCAAAAGAGAGGATGGAACACTGAGTACCAGTTTGTTCAGGAAGGAAACTGACATCAATTTACTGTTACTGGCCTCCAGCTGCCACCCACACCATATGGTATCCTGTATCCCCAAGGCTCAGATTCTAAGAGTATGCAGGAACTGCAGTGTGGAGGCTGATTATGTACAAAACAGTGAGGAAATGGGTAACAGGTTCCTGAGTAGGGAGTATGCTGCAAATATTGTTGACAAAACACACAGAGAGGTGGGCAATATAGATAGGGACAGCTTCCTGGGAGAGAAAGAAAGAGAAAGGAGCCCCACGAAGCTGAATTTTGTGACCCCTTTCACCAGACACTCCAGTAAAATACAAAGAATAATAAATGCAAACTGGAATATATTAGAGGGGGAACCCACATCTGAGTGAATTTGTTGGCTACAAACCAAGAATGGTATATAAGTGGGGTTGTAACATTAAGGGTAGGCTGGTTCATAGTCTTTTACCTGTTCAGGATGCTACCTCTAGCAGCACAAACCCACTACCTAAAGGAATGTATCAGTGTGGTAGCTGCATGTTCTGCAGCTCATTTTTGAAATGTCAGATATTCACAAGTTGCAATACTGAAAAGGAATATGTGATTAAGGATTTTATTAATTGTACAACCAAAAATGTAGTATAATTGTCAACATGTCAGTGCAGGGCCTTTTACATTGGTAAAACCACTAGAGCATTGAAATTAAGAATTGGGGAACACCTAAGGTCTGTCACTAACAATGATGCCCGCAGTGCACTGTCTAACTGTATTAGGAACACAAGACAAAGGGATATGCACCATAATTTCAAATTCCGTGGCCTGGAGGGGGTTAGATTGGGACCATGGGGTGGAAATGTGGATAATTTACTGTGGGTGAGGGAGCCACACTGGATCCACACTCTTGGTGCCCTCACACCACCTAGCCTAAATGAGCGCATCAACTTAATGCCTTGCATTAAAAAGAAAATGAACAGATAATTTGGTACCCTGTAGTGATTAATATCAGAACATAATATTTATTAGCCTGATGTATATTCCCTTTAGCACTCCTTTGTGGTTCATACCAAATGAATGTCTCTGATTTTGTTTAATTTGCAGATGATAGGAAGGTCCTGGGTCCATCTCTAATATGGGAATGCTACCTCTAATAGGCCCCTGGAGTTGGTATTCAATATTTTGGATACCTGTCTCAAGGTATAGTATAAATGGATTATTCCTGCATATAGATTGTATTGTTTACTACAGCTGCTGCTAATGTTTTTAAATATGTCAATTTGTTTTTTAGGCTCACATGTCACAATACTAACTTTGCACGTATTTTTGTAATATTTTCTATAGATCTTAACAGATGCAATCTGAGAATTCACAGGTTGTTACACTGATGTATCCAATATGTGAACTGTCAATTTAAGAATCTTTACTATTTAAGCCTAACGATCAACAGGTAATGCTATCCTCCTGATGACGTACTAGGCTGTATAAAACTGGTTGATGTGGTTGTTCTTGTATGCACCTGCTTGTGAGCATGGCTTTTAAGTAATAAAGCATTTCTGTACTTCATTTTTCGGCTGAGGAGTGCATTTATTTGCCTTTGTAGCTTGATGAAATTAATACTTGCACATAGGCTGTGGAGCTGTATTGCTGTCTACATTCTCTGTTTGTTTACCAAGTTGGCTTTAGCTTTTGAAGTTGCACCCAGATATGTTTATTTGTTTGTAAAGCTTTATTCCTTAAGAACATTCCAAGGAAAATGATAGCCCATCTGAGCGTTAACTCATTTTTAATGGGGTCCACAACATTCAAGACAAGTTTCATTAGGTATACAAAACATAAATTACAGCATAGAAAACATATATAGTACATGAGCATACAGAATAACTTAAATAATCACATACAGTACATTCTCAGGAATGGCTACGACCATAAAAAGTGCAAAATGTCAACAGTGACCACAGTGTTTTGGTTGTGCAAATTTTGGGGATAACGAACTTTTAATCTTGTTCCATTGGGCAATCACCTTTGTTCTCAGGTAGTCTTGCAGCCCATTCTAAATTCTAGGGCCATTGACCATTAAAGCAGAATTTTTCTTTGCTGTTCTTATTTTGGGAATCACCAGTTCTAGATCATGTGCTGTTCGCAGGTCTGCTCTAGAAGTGCGTATCTCAAACAAGTTGTCTAAATATGATGGTGTCTTTTTCTTTAGATACCGATGGGTCAAGTGCAGTGTCTGTAAATATTTATGATCCATTAAAGTAATCCAATTTAGGGGATCTGTACATTGTACAGTGGTGTGTCAACCGGGGATTGTCCAGGGCGAACATAGCAAATCTATTCAAGGCTATATCCAGCCGATCTAGTACAGCCCTGGATGCCCCTGCATATGTATTAACTATATGTTTTCTAGCACTGAGTGGTATACATTGTCTCAGTCTATTTAATGCCCCCCAACCTAACATCTAATCTTTTAATCAGGTTGTCTAGATGTACTTCCTATTTCAACTGCACATCTAACCATACTCCTAAATACTTATAAGAGTGCACCTGTGTTAGTAATTGATGTGTGTTTGTTTTAATTTGAAGTGTATTTTGAAGTGCCACGTGTTTATTCCCAAAAAGCATAACTTGTGATTTCTTATTGTTTAATAACAATATCCACAGCTTCCACCCAAATCATACAAAAAAATCTGTACTCCACAGTCAGGTGATCCAGTACCATCTAATCTGCTGTGATGAGAGAACAAGAGACAGACAGCTCTCCACACTTTGGAATTCCTTAATTCAGCAGGGCCACTCCCCAAGACAAACTGACAGAGAATTTGAACGGGCCATACAAATACCACAAGACAATCTGCTGGAATACAGGCAAAGACATCAAACTGACCGCACACCCCTAGTGGTCACTTACAGCCCCAAGCTAAAACCCTTTCAGGAAATTATCAAAGAGCTACAACCCATGCTGAGAGAAAATGAAACACTGAAAGACATCTTCCCTGAACCACCTGTCATTTCCTAGAAGCAGCCCCCAGACTCTTGAACATAATAACTCATAACAAACTCCCAGCAGATCAAAATAACCAGGAAACAAGAGGGACAACATCATACAACATGACAAGATGTAAGACCTGCACCCACATATGCACACAGGTGACCATTAAGACAAGCCAGAACAACATAATACAAATTAATGGATCCTACACATGTCAATCCAGCAATGTGGTTTTTATTTATTTATTTTATTTATTTAGTTTTTGTTGTCCAGGTAAGTGCACTAGACAAATCCTGCCTATTTTCAGGCACGACCCGGGGGAGGGGGATACAGATGAATGCTAACTGACCTTGAACCAGATTAAGCTGTTGGTGGTATTTTCAGTGAATGATGGAAATTTGGCCAGGACACCGGGGAAATTCCCCTACTCACCTCTGGGGGAAATGCTGGCCAGCTGCAAGATGGCCGACCAGAGCTGTGCAGAGGAGGACATGGAGTTTCAGGAGACTGGGGATCAGGTCTCTATCCCAGTTTCCTGTTCAAATCTGGAGACAAAGTTAAAGGGATTGTGAGCTATTCACCGCTCACTGATATGGACAGTGCTAAGGAAATGACTACATCTTGCAAAATGGATATGCTGCAGGATTTTGACAAGGCAGTTGGCCTAGTGATCACAGTACCTCTGGATGCTTCTGAAAATGCCTCTGAGGAACAAGGACAGGTTGAAGCGGTAGACGTGGACTTGCAGGAGGACTTTAGATTTCCAGATGATAAGGAGAAGGATCCTGTTTTAAAGAAAGATCAACTGCGGCTTAAATTGGAAACCACACGGCAATTATTGCTACAGAAAATAGTAGACGAGGAGGAGAAGTTCCAGATTGCATCTGAAATGCTGCAGGTAGAGGATCAAACCACTGGGAGCACCAACCATAAACACTCGCGAGGAGAAACACATGACTGGACGAAAATGAAACTGGGGAGCTCTGCAGCCCAGAAACCCCTACTGGAGTGCAGTACAGTTTCAAGTCAAAGTGGAATGAAAATGCTAGGAGTTTTGGATCGTGCCGCGGCGAAGTAAAAAGATATGGGGCACTCCACAGAACCACCAGGAGTTGCAATACAAGATACGGGAGTATGGACACCCGCAAAAGCCTTACAGGATGCAGGCTGGGTGATGGAATCTCAAGGCAGATGGTCTGCTGACCCAAAGGACCCAGTGGTAGTGCAATATTCTGTGATGGAAATCACCTCAACAGGTAAAATTGTGTTATCTCCTACTCACATACCCCAGTGTGCACTAAAACAGAGTGAAGACAGTATACAGCCTTGCACAAGTAAGGATAATATTGGTCAAGTAAAAGAACTACTAATACATAAAGACGATTCTGTAGGAAACGTTTTTATAAATAAAAAAGTAATGGAAGATAGGAAGAATACAAAATCAATCAGCACTGTTGGTGGGGGAAATACTGTTATTGATGTAATACCAGTGGCATCCACATCGATGGCTCTTCAAGGGCCTGATAAACTGAGACAAAGTACTGACAGAAAGGGTATTGCTTTGGACTATTCTGATAATGGTAGAATGGCTACTGAGGAGCTGCCAGTGGATATGGGTGTCCCCAGACTACAGGATCCAGCACAAGAACTGTGGTTTAAACCAGCATTACGTATGGCAGATTTATTTAAAAATAAGGGGGAACCAGAGCCACGACACAATGCTATTAGGCTACTTAACAAAGGTGGTTTACCAGACCCACCCGACAGAGTATATGTGGGAAGGACTTTGCTGAAGGACTCCTTGAAGTTTTATGCATCGGAGGTATTCGCACTTATTCACGCAGATGAATACAATTATGACATCAGCTTCAAAACAGCAGAATACTTGGATAGATTCTGGATTAAATACAATCAGATGAAAAATACCCCTTTGTGGTCCCTATTTCTTGCCATTCCTATCATTAAGCTAGCAGTAAAGACACTTAATATCATATTTAAGAATGAAGGAGTCAATATTACAGATATACTCTTTTGGTTAAAGAAACGCTGTGAGGTTTTGGAACACCTGTTTCCGGTGATATATACTGAGCAGTATTGGACTGGAAGATGGAGAATTAAATGTAAGCTATTCTTAGGAAATCATGGGATTGTGCACTTCCCTAGCTGTTTCTACTTAGGCAGAGATAGGGGGTCATTGTTTTATCCAGGCCAGCCTAAGTCATGTCACAAATGTGGCTCCAGATTGCAATTAAGGAATGCTTGTGACACTCCAAAGTGCATGCATTGTTTAGAAATTGGACATGTGGCTTCAGTGTGTATTAATACATTTCAATGTAACTTATGTGAAGAAAAGGGACACGCCTATGTAAAGTGTCCATGACCCTCCCACAATACTGAAGAAGGGATCTCAAATGAGGCATTAATTATGCAGACACAGAAAAAAGGCTGTGCTGCAGCCTCAGAGAAAAGTATGCAAGCCATTTGGCAGGTGAAAGAAGCAGCCAAATGGACTACAATGGGACAGAGCACAGAGACAGACAAAGAGAATGTGCCACAAGAAGCAGAATGAGACCAGAGTGATAAAGGAGTTACTATAGGACTGTCAAAGGAAGGGATGGTGAGTCCGGTAACTGTACAACATGAAGTACAGACAGTTGATTTGCGGCAAGAAACTGCACAAACTTCTGATTCTCAGTCACCACAAAAGCCTCCCCCTTTTCCAAATCCACCAGACAAGGAGTTGGAGAGCCCACAAGTTCAGACCAAAGATGGGGCCCATCCCCAGGAGAAAATAAAGGAAGATAAACAAGGAGATGGGAGAGATGATGAACAAAAGGCACAAGAAGTATGTAGCTTCTGCCACAATGCCTCCCCCCCAAAGGTGCAGAAACGTCCATTTCAGATAGTAGACTATAGAAAAAGGCAGAGGACCAGGCTCAGTGTTAAGACAGAGCCAAAAGGAAAAGAATGAGAGGTCACAAAAGGGACGAAAAAAGTAATTCCAGTTAACCCCTATGATGTTTTGTCAAAAATAACTGACTGGGGTGATTCTGAGGAGGATGAGGAATCAGATTCTATATCTAGATCATCCTCTACAATGGACCATCCTTCAGAACTCAAAGAAGGTACAACTAGTAAGAAAGGAAATAAAAAATGGAAGACTAGGTTAAAATAGAATCATGCTGTATGGCCTATCTTTGTAACAAACATGACCTCATTACAACTGCAATCTATCAATGTAGACAGTATTAAGAATGGGAAAAGAAGACTGACTATTCTATCAGAGTTACAGTCATCTAGTGCTGATATTGTTCTCATTCAAGACACAAGAATTTAAACTTTTTTGGAAATAACACAAGCATCAAGATTGTGGGGTAAGGGAGCATCCTTTTGGTCCCAAGTCATAGACACCTGTGATGGGGTGGGTATCCTTTTCAGTAGCCCTCTCTTTAAAGTTACCAGGTTGATAGATCTTGACCCTGGGAGAGCTCTAATCTTAGATATTCAGTTTGGAGGTACTAGACTTTGACTAATAAAAAGTTACGCCCCCCAGGGAAAAGTTAATAGAATTACACTATTTAAAACAATACATCCTTATTTACATACCTCTAGGTTAGTGGTATGGGGAGAAGACTTTAACTGTGCTATGCAAAGGATAGATAGGGGCCTCACAACACAAAAATTATATTGTGATTCTAATGTTTTGAATGATGTGGTGCGTAACGCACATTTACAAGACACGTATCGGGTAATACACAAAACAGGGGGGAATACCTGTTTTAGAGGCTCCCTATCGACAAGGATAGACTGTTTTTTTGTGTCCACTTGCTTAGAGATACATAGTGTATGGACACAGAGTTTTGACTTCTCAGACCATAGGGGCCTATGGAATGGATACATCTTAACTGGGTAAACAGCCCTATGTGTGGGAAAAGCCCATGGTGTCTGAATGGTCTACTATTAGAAACTGAGGCGATTAATAGAGAATGAGATTCCTTTTGGAAAGCCAGGAAATCTGTACAATGTTTGCATGATTCTCAGACTGAATGGTGGGAAGAGACAAAAAAATTAGTGAAGGAGTTTTTTCAAAATAAAGCTAGTAAACAGATCCAGAAAATCTATTTAGATTATCTAGGATTACGAAAACAGCTTTAAAGCCTTATTTCTAAAACAGAAACTTTGAAAATGGATTTTAGTGAACACATACAGTAGGTATAATTAAGAAAAAAATGTTTGCACAACAGTATGATAGGGCTAAATCATTGCAACAGGAAATGAGGTTTGGAACAGAGTGTAAAAAACAGACTTTTAATGCTTTTAAGGATTGTCGTAAAAGAACGGAATGGAAAGTAATGTCACGGGTGATGGATGATAAGGGAAAGTTAGTGTCAACTAAGCAAGAAATTTTACAAACAGTACAACAACAGGTAAGACATTGGTTCAGGGAACCCCCAGTAGTGCAAATTTCAGCTGACTACTTAGGGAAACTTGATATTCCAGAAATAGTGTCTCCCCAGTGGGTCCCTATGGTAAGACCAGTTGAGGAGGACGAAGTAAAGTATGCAATCACTACATTGAAAACAGGGACTTCCCCAGGGATGGATGGGATTACAGGGGAATTCTATAAAAAATATAGTGATTACTTAATTCAGGACCTTACTATTTTATATAATGATATATTAGACTCGGGGGTGTTACCAAAATCCATGACAGAGGCAGATCTAATTCTTTTATATAAAAAAGGGACAAAGGAAGACTTACAAAATTAGAAACCTATCAGTTTGTTGAATGTGGATTTTTAAATTTTAACCAAAATCTTATCAAGGAGAATGACTTTGATAGCAGATAAAGTAATTAGTAAAGTGCAGACATGCTCAATTTCAAAAAGAGGTATTCAAGATAATTTGATGATTCTTAGAGAACTGTTTCAAAGGGGTGGGATGGGAACAGAGGAAGGGTATGTTCTTAGCCTCGACCAGCACAAAGCCTTTGACTCCTTATCCCACTCTTTTTTGGTGTCAGTTTTACGGTACTATGGAATACCAGAGAAATTTGTGCGATGGATAGCCTGCCTGTACCAGGAGGCAACACTTACCCCTAGGGTGGACGGGTAGGCCTGTACAATTACAGAGAGGGGTAAGACAGGACTGCCCCCTTAGCCCCTTATTATACACCTTTTGTACTGACCCTTTTTTAAGATCTATCTAGATCTAGATTCTATCAAGGGCATATCACTGACACAGATGGGGCTTCCGATAAAATGTTTGGCTTATGCAGATGATGTAGTAATTATCATTGATAAAAGTACAGAACAAAAGGACATTACAACCATAATATTAGAATATTCTAGGACATCTGGCTCAAAAATTAATTTTGAGAAGAGGGTAGGAATGTGGATAGGAAGTCAGCCAGATATCACAAAAACAAGATATGCAGGTATTGCATTGACTAGAGAACCCATTACAATTCTGGGCATTATATTTGGAGACGGAGATTTAGCTGTCTTAAATTGGGAAAGCAAATTAAGGAAAGCAGACGGAATCTCCCAGGGGTGGAAAGGGCTACATATTTCAAAACGGAAAAGGGTGTTATTGGTCAAAAACATATTAGTGCCAATATTTCTTTATATCAGTTATGTATTCTCCCCCCCCCACAACTTAAAACTAAATTGTACAGTGTGTTTTTTCAAAGTTTTGGGGGGAGTCATCTGAATCCAATAAAAAGAGGAATAACATATAGACAGATAAAAGGGGGAGGTTTAGATATGATAGATCCAGGATTATTTTATTGTAGTATCTTTATATATTATAATATGTTTCCTGCATTAATCGGTGGGACAAAGTTATGGGAAGAAATGATCTCTGAATGGGTAGAAATTAGTAAAATGGAATGGGAACAAGGAAACAGGAAACTGTTGACCAGAACAACAGTAGTCCTCGGATATGTAAAACCTATGATTCAAGATCTGATCAAACTAAAAATTCCCAGACAAACTACAAGACCTAAAACAAGACAGGAGTCATATCATATGATGATGGAGCACACAAGACAAGAACTGGTATTACCTAATTGTTCTGCTTCTGAGATGCAAATTACACTATCTCAATTAACTAACGATAGAATTCCTGCTTTTGCATGGGACATGTTGTGGTTGAGTATACATGGACGAATGAACGTAAAGAATAATTTGAAACATAAGCAATTGACAGACAGATATTGTCAATGGAATTTTTGTTTCCAACTTTTGGAAACACAAGAACACTTGTTTTTGGAATGTCCATTTGTGAAATGATTCTGGGATATGGTGAATAAGACATGGCGGGCGACTTTGTTCCAGAACCTATATCATATGGAAATTGTGAATACAGTCTTCTCAACCAAATGGAATGGTTTTCATAAAGGAACTCTACAGGTTATATTTGCAATATTGAAGTACTTCATATGGCAGGCCAGATGCAAATGGCTCATTCAACAACATGAGACCCTCACTGAGATTATGATAAAAAATATAGTAATCTCACTTCAACAAGTTTATGAGAAAGATTTAAAGTCTATGACAAGGCATAAATTGCATAGTCTGTGGGATAAGTGTATGACATTCTTGGTGTTTGAATGAGAAAAAAAAAGGAGGAGAGAAATAATGAAGAGGAGCACGGTGAGAGGTTGACCTATAATATCCACAAATATTGTTCATGAGAAACACGGAAAAAAAAAAAGTGGCAATAAGGTTGATAACTACCGCAAGAGAAGAACGGATTGGAGCCTTATGCTTTTACATAAAATATGAAAACTTATGGGGACAAGTATTGATTATATGTGGAATTATTATGAATGGAGTGCGCTAGTCAGATACGGCTAGCCAAGGAACTCATGGCTTTAATATGTACACTAGAAACAATTGGACAGTTTGAAGTTCTGGAATCTACTCAAAGATGATATGGTCATTAATTAGACTGTTATAGCATGGCGCCTGATTGTTTTGAATTTTACACCCCTTTTTCCCAAAAAAATTCCCCTTCTCTTTTCGATAAGTGCCATGGGATCTTTAACATCCACCTGAACTACCACCAATCCAGGCAGATGGAACCTCGGTTTAACGTCTCATCTGAAAGACGGCACCTCAGAAGTGCAGCACCCCTCCCATGCTGCACTCCAGTGTCAGTACTGGGATATTAACCCAAGTGCCAGATGTGGGAACTGAACCCACAGCCCTCTGATCTCCTGGCCTCAGAGGCAAGTGTGCTACCTACTGAGCCACTGACACTGCATTTACTGGTTTACCTAATTCAATGCAAGAAGTGCACAAATGGTTGCTATATTGGGGAAACTAGCCAACCACTGAAAACCAGGATGAATCACCACTGTCACACAATAGTAAACCAGATTATCAGCACTCCAGTAGGAAACCATTTTTCATAAACAGATCACTATCTTGGATCTATCTGTCTTGATACTAAGAGGCAACTTCAGAAACACACAGGACAGAAGGACATGGGAATTGAAATATATTAACCAATTTAAATCTAACATTTCTGGACTGAATCGGGACATTGGTTTCATGACACATTATGGTAAACGTAATTATTTTTTATTGTGTACTAAATCATGTCATTGTTTATCACACTTTGGTTCTGTATTTCTCTTATTATAATTTTTTTTCTCTGAGTTCTGCCTGATTTTTTTTTTTACTTATACCTCACATCCTCCCTGCTTCTTCCACTAACTCCTTAGCTCAGTCCCACTCACTCCCTTTTGTTTTCATACCTCTGTTTATATTACCTCACACTCTATTTATCTAGGTCTTTGATCTTTTGTTTCTCCCAATTTCTTGATTTTCTTACATCTTTTAGGCGTCTCCTGACTATTCTACCCTAAAGCTAACCTCTGATTTCAGATCCTGTCTGCATGCTTTTGTCTTCCCTTTAGCTCCCTTTCATCTCCTTCTGACCTGTTCCTACTTAGACCCTTCCCCATTTCTTCTCATGTTTTTATTTTGCATCTTAGACTTTCATCTCTTGTCCCCTTGTCACCTTCCTACTTCACTTCCTGATTTTTAATTGCTCCACAGTGGATATAAATACTGCTTATATTGCTCAGTGTTGCTATTCACCTGAAGAAGGGACCTGTGTGGCCCTGAAAGCTTGTGTATAATTCCATCTTTGTACAAGACACTTGTTGGTCCAATAAAAGATATCAAACCTTCCATCCTCTCCTGTTATTGTTTACTATTAAGTTTCATGATCTAAAATACTCCTTCAAGGCATCAAAATCACTTTGAAGAGTTTTCTGAATTTCCAAAATAGATGCTCCTCCCACATACAGAATCACATTGTCTGCATACAAATGGTGCCCTGCCCCCTTCCTGAGGGCACCGGCACCATTCATATACATGTTGAACAATATCAGACCTAACACCAATCCTTAAGGGACCACAGATTTAATACGCTCGAACTGTGATGTAAAAGGGCCTAAAGTGACTGATTGTGTCCTGCTAGTCAAATATTCCCTGAAGCAGTTCAGGGACACCTGATCGAGGTTAATGTCCTTCAACATATCTTGCAATATTATATGGTTAAGCATATCAAATGCTTTGGACAGATCTATAAATATGGCCCTGACCAGGAGGCCCCTGTCCAGAGAAATCTGAATGTCAGATGTTACCTTTCTTAAAGCTGTCAGTGTGCTGTTATTGGAATGGAAACTGACTGATATAAATTATATAAATTGCTATTCTCCAAATAAGCCTGTAACTGTTTCCCTATAGGTTTTTCAAAAAGTTTGGATGTTATCGGAAGTAAAGATATGGGTCTATAATTCTGTATGTAATTTCTTTGTCCAGATTTGTACACAGAAATTACCTTTTCCACTTTCCAGGCACTGGTCTGGTCTGTGAGGTGTATGAAGTGAGGGGAGGAGCACCTGGCAGGTTTAAAACAGCATTGTGCTATAAGTTTGCACTGGCTGCTTTCTCTGAGTAACAACTTCCAAGAGGTGAGAGCTGAAAACGGCAAGCAGGAGAACAGTATTATGCTGCTACTGGTAAACTGAATGACTCTGTGGTATTTGTGCCTGCTGAAGATGTCTGTATAAACTGAACTGTTGCACTTTAAAACTTGCTGCCTGCTTAATTAATTCCCCAGGATAAATTAGCCATCTGGTCTGTGAGGTGTATGAAGTGAAGGGTGGAGTGCCTGGCAGGTTTAAAACAGCATCGTGCTACAAGGTGCGAGTGCCGTGGTGCGAGCAGCGTGAGTGGCATGAGTGCCACTTGGTCACAGAAAGCTGTTTACTAGATTTGGGGAATACAGAAACTTGGAAAGTAGAAAGAGAAAAGAGAATAAAGGTAAATAAAGAAGCCGTTTTGTAAAAAGTAGAAGTTAAAAATAATTGGTGGGATTGTATAATTAAGAACTGTATAAGGCAAAGAAGTGGTAAAAAGATGAAGGGGATAAAAGTTTTACAGTTATGTTTGTTTAGTCTGTTAGTACTTTTACAGAAGCCCAGTTTTCAGGAAAAGTTTGGTAATGTAAGGATAACTGCCATGTCATTAAGAACTATGTACAAATGGGAGCATTACCAAACATGGCTCTTAAGTAGGAATGGCAGAAACCAGGTTACTCAAAACTGGAACCAGTTTAGTGTCAAATTTAAAGCCTCTCTCTCTCCATGTCTTTATGCCTACAAACTTCCTCCTTGAGATTGATAATGATTTTGATTTTGGGTGGGGATGTAGAATTGAACCCTTGTCCCTGCTCATTGGATAAAATTAAAATTGTTCTTGATTATGAGAGAAGTTTAAAAACTAAAATGGATATTTTAAAATTATGGGTTGTAGATGAACTCCCTGACATTATAGCCATAACATAATCTGGCTAACCCCACAGGTTCATTCAAATGAAATTGAAATAGAGGGTTTTTTCTTCACAGAGCAACTAGAGAGGGAAAGAGATGTGTGTGTGTGTGGGAGGGGGGGTTGTTGTACAAAAATTGGGATTTGGGAAGTTTTAGGGTAGTTTATTCAGGGACAAAAAAATCAAATGGAAATATTGTTGGTTCAATTATTAAAGTACAACCTTGTTATAGGTGTAATTTACTCACCCTCAAAAGTGAGGGTAGAGGAATTTAGACATTTGGCACAATGTATACAGAAATTAACAATGGGTTGCGACTTACTTCTGTTGGGGGATTTCAATGCAGCCTGGGGTGGACCGAGGGACAATGCATTGATGCAGAGTTTGAGTCCCCTTAACCTGACCCAGGTTGTGATGACACCCACCAGAAAGACAGATCTGAATAGCAAAGGAAATGTATTAGATTTATGTGTTGTAACAGAACGTATAAAAGTTCAAAAGGTATGGGTTAATCAACCTGTTTTGGGAGATCGCTGTTCAATTGTATGTAATTGTGAATTAAAAGTTGAAGGTAAAGGAATAAAATCCGAAGTCTCTAAAAAAATAAGAAAGAGGTCTTTTAAAAATTACAGTAAAGAATTATTTTTACATACTCTGGTAAACCTAGAGTGGTATAGAATTTTTCTTATTCCTGACCTGGATTTAGCTGTGAAAGAGTTTACAAGAATGTTTTCAAAACAGCCATAGTTAGGATAAAACAACCCTCATGGATGACAGAAAAGTTAAAAAAAGAAATAAGAATAAAACATCAATTATGGAAGAAGGCAAATAAATCTTTAAGTAGAGTTGATTGGGAAGAGTATAAAATATATCATAACAGAATGAGTACTAGGGTAAAGAACACAGAAAAGCAATATTATAGAACAAAAATTGCTGATACAGTTGATCCCCGTAAATATTGGTCCCTGATTCAATCCTTGGAAAAATCAGTTACATGCAACCCCCCTGTACAAATTCAACAAAATGGTATATTACAGTGTAAAGTGAATTCTGCAGACATACCAAATGCATATTTTATAGAATTACCTGATATAGACATTCCAGAAAATCATTTGTTACCAGATTTTCCATTTGATACTACTCTAGAAATTCCAAAATTTAGATTTAGGGAGATTAGTTGTAATGAGGTTCAGAAAGAATTAAATAAACTAAAAGTTAATAAGCATATGGGTTAGAGTGACAATATAGAAAACAGGTTTTTAAAGGATGCTGTGGAATTTATGGCCCCTATATTGACCAAGTTATTTAACTGGAGTTTGATGGAAAGGAGGTTTCCCTCCAGCTGGAAGAAAACAAGGGTAGTCCCAGTTTTTAAAGGGGATGATCCAACTGACCCTTCGAACTATAGGCCGATTGCCCTGTTTTCCACGGTGTTGAAGGTAATGGAAAAACTGGTACAAAACCAGTTAAGTGGACATTTGGAGAACTACCACTTACTTTCAGATTCACAATCAGGTTTCCGAAAAGGGCGTTCCATGGACACCATGCCCACCGACCTAATAGATCTTGTCTCCTCTCAGCTTAGGGAGGGGGAGGTGGGCGCAGTGTTCGTGGACCTGTCCAAAGCCTTCCACACTGTGGACCACAGGGTTTTGCTCCAGAGATTGGAGGGATTGGGCCTAGACTTTGAAACACTGGGATGGTTTTCTTCCTACTTATCTGAAAGAACACAATTGGTTCAACTTGAGGATGTAACCTCAAAATAGATTAAAGTTGTTAGAGGGGTACCAAAGGGGTCCATTTTGGGCCCGACTCTTATTTTTTTTACATTAATGATTTGGTAAAAGTAGCCATTTACACCAAATTAAACTATACGTGGCTTATACAGTTTTATTAGCATGAGGTACACATATTAATGAGATAGAAAAGGGGCTTCAGGAAGATTTCACAGGGTTATACAAATGGTTAGTTAATTCACAATTAGTATTAAATAGTAAAAAAACAAACACTTTCCTTTTTTCAACACAGAAGAATAAAATAAATCATAAACAGGATTTGAATATAAAATGTTAAAACAGGAAATATTACAGCAGGTTTCTTATTATAAATACTTAGGAGTTTGGGTTGACCAGGTACTGAATCTGATACACATATAGAAGAATTGGTGGGTAAAGTAAATAGAAAATTTGGGGCTTTTCAAAGAAATAGGTTTTGTACAGATATTAGTATGTGGAAATCAATAGTAAATCAGTTATTAATTCCTACAATAGATTATGGCAGTCATATATAGGGAAAGGCCTTGGGCTTTCTTTTAAGAAAGCTTGAGGTTACTTATAATAATTTAGCCAGATAAATTTTACAATGTAAATATAAAAACCGCCATTGTAACTTGTACTTGACATTGGATTGGTTAACACTTGATAATAGGAGAAAAATGATAAAGGCCTTACAAACACATAGATTACAAATGACAGGAGAACCAAAATATCTTAGTGATAAAATAGAGGAGAAAAATGTTAAGCATAAATATAAATTAAGAGATAATGGGACGACTCCCTATAAGCCTAGGGTAAAAAATCGTTTTACTGAAATGACATTTAAAGCTGAATATGCCTCAAACAGTCAACTGTTGAATGTTATAAAAAGTAAATCAGGTTATAAACCATCCTTGATTACCAAGTTTCTGACAGAGGAACTGAAAGTTAGATGCATGTGCAATGGATGAAGAAGAAATTTCTTGGATTTTAAATTGCTGTTTTATATTGTGAAATGAGTTGTATAAATCTTGTTGGATGATAAGTATATTTATTACATGTTTGTAAGGTCTTAGAGATTGAAAGTGATGTTTGTACTATGTTTGTATCTGAACTATTTTTTAAAGCCCTATTCTCAGGACCATCTTGAAAAAAGGCTTTGGCCTAAGATGTGAAGAAAGAACTTATCCTGAATAAAAAAAAATCTTTTGCTACTACTACTACTACTTGGGTATGTTCCAGTGGCTATAGACAGATTAAATATATCAGAGATTTTTTTGTGTTACAACAGGAGCCGCACATTTCAAAAGCAGTGTCTAAACTCATAGCCTTTTTTATGTCTAATTTTAGTACTTCATCCATAACCTCTACAGTGCTAATCTTGCAACAAGTGAAGTTTGAGTTATTTGATAACTCCTCTCTATGTTCATCTTCCCTCTTCTTATTTTTCAGTAATCCCTCTTCAATGTCAGCCTTAGGTATCCCTACCATATAGTCCTTCCCTACTCTTTCTTTATCAGTCCCCACTACTGAAGTTTCAAAGTCTAAAAAACCTGTTACTAGCATTTGCTACCTGATCAGATGTGGGGATGTTTCTTCCATTAATACTAAAAGAGCCAGGGAAATCCTTTAATTTCTCACCTTTTAATTTGGAATATGACATCCAAACCCTAGGAGGATCAGCTGTACTCTCTGTCTGCAGTAAGAGCTCACCAGAGCTCAGTGAGGACATCATGGGATTCTTTTTCTGCAGCTCACCAGAGCTGAAATGTTAAAATAAAATCCCTATTTCTGCACCAGAGCTCCTCAGAGCTCACACTCTACTGAAGTAACTGTGCCAGGTGGGTCGGGAGCTCAACAGAGCTAACCCACCTTGATCTGGGACCGGAGACTGCAAATTTCTTAAATTTTACATTTAAAAAAAGGCACCAAGTCCTCCTGCTCCTCTGTCCTAGTTAAGGGACTGCTTTCCTGTTCACTAAAGCAGTAAGAGCTCACCGGAGCTCAGTGAGGTCATCGTGGGCTTCTTTTTCTGCAGCTCACTGGAGCTGAAACTTAAAAAAAAAATCCCTATTTTTGCACTGGACCTCCTTAGAGCTCACACTCTACTGAAGTAACTGTGCCAGGTGGGTCGGAAGCTCAACGGAGTTAACCCATCTTGATCTGGTACTGGAGACTGCACATTTCTTAAATTTTAAATTTAAAAAAAGGTGCCAAGTCCTCCTGCTGTTCTGCCCTACCTGGTTCTTCTCCACTGCAGCAGTAAGAGCTCAGTAGAGCTCAGTGAGGATGTCAAGGGATTTTTTGTAACCTTCAGCTCATCTGAGCTGAAACTCGGGAGAGGTTTCCTCCCACTCTCCCACCCCCACCTCCACTACTATTAACTAGGCTATTACTCTGCCCAAAGGGTCAGGATTGATGGTAAACAGACTCCTAGGTGGGTCTACTGTACCACCGAGAAGTTGAACTATCCTATACCTGACTGTTCTACTCCTATATATCTGATATATATCTCAGTACCTCCGCTGTTTCCAGGACTCAGTCTCTGACTAACATATTGCTAGATTGCTTCCGTAAATTTTGCTATAGGTGGGCTCTGTCTACAGGGTTGCAACTCCACTTTGTATTTTACATTACCTGAGGGATTGCCTAAATGGGTATCCCTATAAACCTGCCTAGCTATGACTTATGCCTGTCTGTGACTCCCCTAGTGTTTGCAACTAATTAACTGGAGCATCAAGTGAATGTCATATGCCAAGGCCACTGCCGCTGTGCATGGCTCAGTGTTTGATGAAAAGGTTCTTTAGGAATTTACACTGAGCATTTGCATCTGTATTAACTCCTCCTCTCCTTGTCTATCTAACTACAAGGGCTATTGTTTGAGTTCTAATTGTATTCTCTTGGTCAACCCTTCCCCCTGAATGTGGATCACCAGAATGTCATTCCTGGACAGTTGCTTTGTTGTTGCCAGCCTCAAGTCTACAGTGTGGCCTTACTTAGTCTGTTCTGCTGCCTGCCAGCTAGCATTGCTACTCTTAGTGGCTACTCTTTCCTTCCCTACAGCCGCCTTTGAACCAAAACTCTACCCTTTGGAGGATGACTATACCTTCTGTAACCTGTTAGCTGCTAAGGAGCCATGTCTCTGTCATATCTGGGGTCTAAAACCCTTGACCCTTCCTTTTATGACTCACCAGGTCAAGCGCTCCATCTTCAAGCCTAAGTCCAGGAAGAAATGATGCATACAGCCTTGCCTCACTTTTTTTCTGCTGTTACTTATCCTACTAGCCGGAGATATTGAACCTAACCCTGGGCTCCCTGCCATCTTGTCTACTTCCCTGCCCCCCCCATGGCTTATGACAGAGGGCTTAAAAATTGCCCATCTTTTATTTTCCCAATTGTTTAACCAGGTGAGACACACTAAGCTGAAAGCTTTTTTACAGGTGCAACCTGGGAGCACAGGGAAGTCAAGTGACTTGCTCAGGGTCACACAGTATGCAAGTGGGGGCTGTGGGATTCAAACCCAGGTCTCCAGATTTGCAGCTCAGAGCCTTAAACTACTGAGCTATATCTTAATGTCCTTAGCCTCCTGCTTAACCACACCGAGCTTTCTGCTTGGGTTTCAACTACCGTCCAGACCTACTGGAGGTCACGGAAATGGGTCTTAACCTGCCACCCCAGATTCTATGTGTGCTCTTCTAGGGTACAATATAATCAGGCAGGATCAGGTCAGGAAGAAACGAGAGGGTGGCCTGCTTCTTTACTATAAGACTCACCTTAATGTGTCAGTCATAAGTCACCCTCCTCCTCCATCCCCTACCTGTGAATTTCTCCATGCCCTACTTTTACTGGGTAACACAAAAAACCTGCACCTAGTTTGTGCCTATGACCCTCCTAAATGTGGTGTACAAGGACTCTCCTTCCTCTTTGACAGCCTTAGTTCTAAGGTGCATTCCAATGAATTACTAGTGTTTGATGACTTCAACCTGAACTGGATAGGCTGCAAAGCCAAGAAACATGAACCACTGCTGGCAAGCCTTGCTCTCTCCCAACTTATTGCCAAACCAACTAGGCTTTCTTCTTCTGGGATTAAAGGTATCCTCCTCAACTGGATACTGTCCAATAGGCCCAAATGGATTGTCTCATCTGGCACCCTCCCTGACGCCATCTCCGATCACTCCCCCACCTACTGCACCTGGAAATTCTCCCCACCTAAAACTCCCTACAAAGTGATCCAAATGAGGGACCTCTCCAAATTCAAATTTGAGGCCTACCATGCTGACCTGAAATGCATAGACTGGTCCTTGGTCCTAGCCACAAATGACACCTCAATTGCCCTTGATAACTTCTTTGCAATATTCTCCTTCCTGCAGGATAAACATGTCCCTCTTACAAAAAGGAGAGTGAGGGGCACTGTCACTAATAGCTACAAGGAGGCTTATTTCCCCTTATGAAATTAAGGAACAAATGCTGGACGAAATTCAAGGCCACCCATGATATGTCTATCTTCCAGGAATATAGGCAGCTCAGAAACTCTTGTAAAAAAGCCATCCACTCTGCTGACAGCGAATTTTGTAAATCCACCCTGTTATCTTCAGCTAGGGACCCAAGGAGCTTCAGAAATATGTTTTTAAACTTTTTCCAAAAAATACTTTCACAAATGCAAAAGTTTCATGATTTATTTTGTGAAACTTTTGTGATTTGCACCATTTAACCATAACTTTGCATTTCCACACTTTTGTCACTGTGGAAACAACCCAAACTGATGTCTTAATGAAGTTTTTTGCAATGAATATATATATATATATATATATATATATATATATATATATATAACTATATATACACCATGCCAGTGGTGAATACATTGGGTAAATAAAATGTTATTTGTGGATAAATATTTATTTTCACTTAGAATACCAGTTATATAACTTAGAACATGTTTTTTCCACTTAGAATCTGGAAATGGAACACATAGAAACATAGACTTCGACAGCAGATAAGGACCACTTGGCCACCTGGTCTGCCCATTTCCCTACATACTGGATAAGCTACAGATCCTAGTTAACCAACAGCCTATTTCTTCCTACCCCCGCAAGAATTGCCATATGTCTGTCCCATGCATTCTTGAATTCCCCCACTGTTTTTGACCTCATGACCTCCTCAGAAAGGCCATTCCATGCATCCACTACCTCTCTGTGAAAAATACTTCCTCACATTGCCCCTGAGCCATCCCCTCTGTCTTCAAATTGTGTCCCTTGTTTTTGCACATCTCTTTTTCTGAAAGATGCTACCCTCTTGGACTTTGTTGATTCCCTTGAGGTACTTCAAAGTTTCTATCATGTCCCCCCGTCCCTCCTTTCCTCAAGGGTATACATATTAATCTCCTTTAGTCTCTCCTCGTATGGCTTCTGTTGCAGACCCTGCACCATTTTAGTTCCTCTCCTCTGGACTGCCTCCATCCTGTCTATGGCCTTGCAGAGATGGGGTCTCCAGAACTGGACACAGTCTCCAGATGGGGTCTCACCAACTGTCTGTACAGAGGGATAACAACTTCCTGTTTTCTACTGGTGATGCCTCTCCCTATACATCCCATTATCCTCCCAGCCATCCCTACTGCCTTCTCACATTGCTTGCTAACCTTGAAGTCATCTGATATTATTACTCCCAGGTCCCTTTCCATTTTTGTTGTTGTT
This sequence comes from Neoceratodus forsteri, assembly GCA_016271365.2. Lineage (NCBI taxonomy): Eukaryota > Metazoa > Chordata > Ceratodontiformes > Ceratodontidae > Neoceratodus > Neoceratodus forsteri. Next base: position 1,879,023,661 of record CM057456.1, read on the forward strand.
ACTACCTCCCCCCACATTGTGTACTCTTTCCATGAGTTTTTTGTTTCCCAGGTGCATTACTTTGCACTTCTTTGCATTGAATCCAAGTGGCCATACTTCTGACCATTCCTTCAACCTTGCCAAGTCCCTTCTCATCCTTTCCACTCCTCCTTGTGTATCAGCCCTGTTGCAGATCTATGTGTCATCTGCAAACAGGCATACTTTTCCTTCAGGTCCCTCTGCAATGTCACTTATAAAGACATTAAAAAAGACTGGACCCAGTACTGAACCCTGCGATACCCACTAGTAACCCCTTTTTTCAGAGTGGGCTCTGTTTACCATTACTTTCTGTGTCCTTTTGTCCAGCCAATGTTTTACCCAGGCTACCACCCTGGGACCCACTCCCAGGCTGGCTAATTTGTTTTTTAATCTTCTGTGTGGGACTGTGTCAGATGCCTTGCTAAAGTCTAGGTAGGCCATGTCCACAGCCTTTCCCTCATCTACTGCTTTGGTCACCCAGTCAAAGAAATCAATTAGATTCATCTGACATGACCTTCCCCTTGTGAATCCAAGCTGCCTTGGGTCCTGTGCTCCACTGGCCTCTAGTTACTTAACAGATCTTTCCTTCAGAAGTGATTCCATCATTTTCCCTACTACTGAGGTCAAACTGACACATCTGTCATTTCCTGCCCCTGTCTTGCTCCCACTTTTGTGAAGGGGAATCATATTCACCCTCCTCCGGTCCTCAGGTACCACACCATCCTCCCATGATTTGTTAAAAAGGGTAGTCAGTGGTGTCACTAGTTCTACCCTTAGTTCTTTTAGAATTTTGGGGTGAATCCCATCAGGCCCCATCTCGAACAAAGAGAACAATGGGCCTGATAGGGACTTTACAATGGAAAGAAAGGCAGCTTTAAACTAAAACAAGGTTAAACACCAGTAAAAACACTACAGATGGTGTGGTATATATCAAACACATACTGGATTGCAGTAGAAGAACACATTTATCTCCACAGATGAGTAGTAAGACCTTTCTAACTAACTTGAGGCTTTGCCACTCGTGAGTTCTGGGTCTTACCACTCACTAGTGGAGATAAATGTGTTATTCCACTGCAGTCCATTATGCATTCCCCACACACACACACACACACACACACATACACACACACACATATAGCTATATATGACACATATAAATCAATATTTCAGAAATCTGAACAGACTAAGTGTAATTGTATTAGGAGAATATGCCAGCAGTAATGTGTGCTCACAGTGTTCTAGCAGTATAGAGTCGCTTATATTGTATTTGTTTTTCTATTACATAGCGTTATGTGAAAGTAGTACAGTGTTGCGAATATTGTGCTTACAGATGCGCCAGAGTGGTATAGTGTTGTACAATGTTGCACGTGTCTTGCATGTGTGGGTGTCAGGTGGGGTGGGGTTGGTGGGAATGTGGATTTAGGGTTTTGAGGAGGGACGTGGGGGTGGGGTGGTGAGGTGGTAACCCTAATGTGGAATTTACACACTTTTGTTGGTGTGGAAATAACACCAACTGATGCATTAACTACGTTTTTGCAAAGAATTTCTTAGCTTTTTTTTTAATAGTGTAATGTAAGTAGTAAATAGAATGTGTTGGTGGGAGTGCGGGGCCCTACCAAGCTGCCCATCTGTGCATAATGGTACAGGTATTTGGGAGCGTGGACCTGCCAGGCCCTGCGCTCCCACTTATACATAGCTATGGAGCCATACCACAGCCCTATAAGGCAAGGAGCCTTTGTAACAGTAAGTTGCCCATATCTCGAGAACTGTAGGAGGTGGGAAAGAAGTTCAAGTGTGGCAGTAGTGGTGAGAGTGAGTAGATCTCACAACATAAAGTCAATTGAATCTGTATCGCATATCGTTTCAGAGATACGGGCACTGAAACGCAATGTGAGTGCTAACTCTGACAGCATAATTGTGGCCTTCAGCCATGAAAATGAGCAATAGGAACACTAATTCGCAAATATCTCAGGAACCATACAAGCTAGAAATAAAATTCAAATGTCAGGGGTTTCATGGCTTTGTAAGCTAATTCTCTACATGGGAATAAAGAATTTCCCAACAGAAAGTCTGTATCTCAAACCGTTTTCGAGATACGGGCCCCGAAAGGTGTGATGGGCACCACAACATTATCCTATAGGAAAATTTCTGAACTTCGCAATGCTGTAACTATGGCTGTGTTCATCAGTTCCATACCAAACCACCAAAATGCACACCTGTAGGACCAGGGCTTTGCACCCTGGAAAGTTCAGACCAATAGCACAATCTATGTTGACACAACAAAGGGACAAAGACGACAACTCCTGCAATGTTATCCTATGGGGAAATATCTGAACTGTGGAATGCCGTAGGTCAGGGCCTCTTTAAGTTTTCCTCTCCAAACCAGTGAAAGGCACATCCATGTCACTGGGTCTTCCTACCCTGAAAATTTCAGGCCAATAGCACAATCCACCTTGTCACAATCAAGTGACAAAGAAAAGCAACAGATAGCACAAATCTCCTATCTTTATAATGAGGATATGATTGTGATAAAAAAAATGTGATCACAATCATGTTTAAAGTTGTCACGATTGTTTTTGTGGAACAAAAAATGTTGTCGTGATCAAAAAAAAATTGTTTTCAAAAACATGTTTCCAGGCTAGCTAGCCACAAACTAATGCCATAGGTATCTTCCTCGGGGGCACATTAAGGTAAACCCAATGATTTCTGTGTTTAGAAATGCAGTATTTTTTGAGTTATAATGTTTTTTCTCTCTCACTAAATGAAAACAAGATGGCAGCAGCTCGACAACTTTTTTGGCAAGCTCGATCAAAAAATGTGATCGCAATTGTTTTTGCAGCTCACATGTACATTTTCCTATAGGCTATAATGGGGCACTAAAAATACAATAACTTTTGAACAGAACAAGATTTTTTCATGAAATCTTTGAAAGGCACCACTGCTAGCCAGGACCCATGCAGACAACTCAACCTGAACCCACTCAAATGCATTCTTCAGTGCATTATGGGTGGACAAAGAAAATGCAACATTGGGGATTTTTCACTTTTTGAACACAATATGATTCTGCAACTGCAAATCCAATCGACATGAAAGTTTCCAGTTCCAGAGATCTATGATAAATCATTCTACATTCCAAATTTCAGGCAAATTGGACAAACGGTTCAGACGTTGTTAAAGTGCAAATTGTGAGGCTTAACATAGAAATGGCTAGCTTCATTAATGCATCAGTTAGGGTTGAAGTGACAAAAGTAGGGGAAATGAGTTGTTAGGGTTGACACTCTAACAGCCCCCCATGCCTTACCACTCCACCCCACCCCCACCCAGCACAGATCAACAGGTGACAGGGTGTGCCTTGGGGTTGCCATCCCTAACTCTCGCTCCATTCCATGTGTAACAAATCTCACATGATACAGTATAGGAGAAGGGGGTGAGAGTTAGGCCTGATGACCCTAAGGCACACCTTAACAAGATTATTTGCAATGAATTTCCTTACTTTTTGAGAAAGTGTAATGTAACTGGTAACTTGTATGTGTTGGTAGGAGCGCAGGCCCTCCTGGCACTGCACTCCCTTCAAGCTTCCCATTTTTGCATAAAGATATGCGTCTGTGGGAGCACGGGCCCTCCAGACCCTGTGCTCCCACTGATACATAACTACAAAGCCATACAGCAGCCCCATAAGGCAAGGAACACTTGTAACACTAATTTGCCAATATCTCAGCAACCATAGCAGCTATGAAAAAAATTCCAGCGCTGCTGTAATCATGACAGCGAAACCTCTATGTGAAATAGTCAACTAAATCCATATCTCACATTGTTTCAACGATATGGGCACCCGAAAAGTGATGTGGGTGCTGCAATGTTATTCTATGGGAAAAATCTCAACTTTGTAATGGCATATCTATGGAACTAATACCATTTGTTACACCTAAACTGCATAATTCACATCTCTGGGACACCCCTTTATACCCTGCAAATTTCAAGCCATAAGACCAAGCCGTTTATTTACAGTGTAATGTACCTGGTAACTGAAAAGTGTTGGGAGCGCAGGCCCTTTAGGCCCCACGCTCCCACCAAACTGCTCATTTGTGCATAATGATATGCGCTGTGGGAGCATGGGCCCTTCAGGCCCTGTGCTCCTACCTGCACGTAACAACGGAGCCATACAATAGCCCTATAGTCCTGAAAAGGAACCCTTGTAACACTAATTTGCCAATATCTCAGTAACTGTACAACCTATGAAAACAATTCCCATGCAGTTGTAATGTATGACTTTTGAATGTCCTCCCAGGCTTAGCCACGGGTAGTGAAAAATCCTTATAATCACTTTGTTTTTGAGATATGGGCACCGAAAGGCATCACAGGCACTGCAATGACATCCTATGGGAAATTTCTCAACTTTGGAATGCTGTAACTATGGGCCCATTGAATGTTTGGGGACCAAACCACCAAAAGGCACATCTGTGGGACGAGGACTTGCCACCCTGCAAATTTCAGCCCAAAAGCACAATCCATCTTGGCACAATGAAGTGACAAAGAAAACAACACATGGGACAATGTGTTCGTGCAGTGTTTTCACAATACCTTTAATGTGTTTGCAGCACTCCTATCTCTATAACTGGAATGTTGTCATGCACAGAAAAATGTTACTGTGGTTCCATTTTTTTTTTATCACGGTTATTGCGGTGGCAATTAAAATGTCGCAACAACAAAATGGCAGAATGGTGGAAAAAGTTTAAAAAACATACTTCCAGACCACCTACTGAAGAATTAATGCCAGGGTCATGTTCCTAAGGGCCCAAATAGGTAAACATAACTGTTGGTGTTTACCAAGGGGCATTATTTTTTGAGTCATAACATTTTTTGTCTCTCACTAACGGAAGACAAGATGGTGGAAGCATAAAAACAAATTCCGGGATCATGACAACAAAAATGTGATCACGAACATTTTCGTGATGCACATATAAATTTTCCCATAGGCTATAATGGGACATGAAAAATTTGAATAACTTTTGAATGGATTAATATTTTTTCACCAAATCTTCAAAAGGCACCAGTTCAACCCAGACTACATACAGTATAGACATGCAAATTTGAATCCACTCAGACGCATTCTTCAGTCCATTGTGGCTGACCAAAAAATGCACGCATTGGTAATTTTCAATTTTGGATGCTTTACAGTTCCACAACTGTACATCTGACTGGAACAAAAGTTTTCATAGTTAGAGATCTATGGTCAGAGGCCACGCATGCAAAATGTTAGGCAAATCAGACAAATAGTTGCAAAGAAGATTTCAGACCAAACTCACAAAAAAACTTTTGTTTCTAGCATTTTTGGCTGCTCTGCAGTTTCGCAACTGCTAATCCAACCATAACACAACTTGCCAGATCCAGAGATCTATGGTACCAGACCATGCAGCAAAATTTCAGGCAAATCCAACATATGGTGGTAAAGTTATTAAAGTGCAAAATTTCGGGTTTAACATAGAAGTGGCTGTGCAACCCTAGCTGTACCTGCACTACCATGCAGATATAATATATACTGTATATATTTATGCATACCACACCAGTATAGTTAAGGTTGATGAGCGTGTTTAATAGTAAAGGCCAATTTTTGCAGGTTTATAACTTTGTAATGGTTTAATGGATTTGCATGCCATTTGGCATACATAACCACTAGGGGTAGGTCTGTGTATGTGACAAATTTTGTTTCACTTTCTTGTGTGGTTTCTCAGATATAGAGTGTTGGAAATACAATTTTCATGTTTTTTGCCGTTTTTATGTCCACCAGTATCTCACAAATGGCTTTAAGTTCTGCTCAGACATTTTCAGGGTCAAAAGCCTTTGCTTCACAGACGTGCCTTTTCAAGGTGTGGTGAAAAACATATTAATCTATTCCAAAGTTATTAAATGTTGAATTTGCCATTATTTCCTATGGGAAAAAAATAGATGTCCCACATGAAAATTGATTCGGTGTCATAGGAGTCGCTCGAAAATGTATTCTATGTTGCAGAACACAATCCCTCTTTCTGAGACAGGGTCATCCTGTGTTGCAGGTGGGAAATTCTTTTTTGTGTTTCGGCAAGAATTAATTTTAGAAAATAAACATGAGAACCTAGCTAAAGGGCACCCCTTTAGCAATATTATCATGATTCTTTATTAAATTTATTCATAGAAATAGCTTTTCTGGGGCCCTACATCTCTGGTGGCTTTGTTAGCAAGAGGAGCACTTCCCCCATGTTTGCTCTATGACAACAGTGGGATTTTCTTGAGTTTTGCAGCTTCAGCTGGAACTCATGATGTTTGCTGCAGTTGTACATGTGAGCTCATTCTCTGGTGTGTAGTGGCACCCCCCACCCTCTGATCGCCATCCCCTTCTTTTATTTTTCTTTATATTTATAATAATAATTCCACGCCAGGATGGCCACTTGCAGTGTTGCATGTCCCTCCCCACCCTGCCCATTATTTTAATAATAATTGCCAACATCAGGGTGCCCAATCCCAGTGCCGACATTTACATGGCCCCCCCAACCAGTGTGGAACACTGGGGAGCCCACTTCCAATGTCCGCAAATTATTGTAATATTTTATTCCCCCCCAGCAGTGTGGGACACTGGGGAGCCCACTCCCAGTGTCTCCAAATACTTGTAATATTGTTCTAATATGTAAAAGGAAAAAAGAAAACTGTCTGGCAACATCTTTAATTTTTTTTTAACCTGAAACAAAGAAAACTGTCCCTTGCCATCACTGCTGACCCCCTCCCCATCCTGACCCTCTCACTGTGCACCCACCCTCCCATACCATACACTTACCACCAGAGGTCGGATATTGTCAACCTCTATGGCCTGGGACATGTCTGCACTCTTCAAAGTCGAACCAATCATGAACTGAAGAATCAAGGCAAGTTCTGTATAATGCATTTCAATGACATTTTGAACTTATCTTCATAACTTTACTATTTTTTGGAATTTGTGCTTCACATTTTCAACATGGCCTTTTTGGGACCCCACCTTATGAACACTGTCACTGTCATTTTGTTAATCAGGCCTGGAGGGTGATTTTGAGGTTGCTGCATGAAATCACCTTTCAGAACTGATTAACAAAATGACAGTGCCAGTGTTCATGAGGTGGAGTCCTGAAAAGCCCGTGTTGAAAATTTGGTGACAAAAATTACTAAAAATGGTCGATTTATGTGTGTTCATTGAAATGGTTCTATGCACGTGCATAACTTTAGTAATTTTTAATATTTTGACTCCAAATTGTCAACATGGCCATTTTTTCTCACCACCTCATGAATAGTATAGCTGTCATTTTTCATATCCTGCCCAAAACATGTTTTGGCACTTGTGTCGCAGAATTACATTTTTGCACGGATTTGAAAATTTTCACCTACGGGATTTATGAGGTGGGATCATAAGAAGACTATGTTCAAAGTTTGGAGTCAAAATATTAAAAAATGCCAAAGCTATGACCATTCATTGCAATTTTGGTATGCCCATTCATAGCCTCAGAAATTTTAAATATTTTGACTCCAGATTTTCAACATAGCCTTCTTATTACCTGAAATCATGTATGTCAAAGCTGCTATTTTTCAGATCCTGGCCAAAAAGTGTTTTCATACCTGTGGCACAGACTGGCATTGCAGTTGTGCAGAACCAAATTTTGGCATGGATTCGAACATTTTCTGTACCAGAGAAAATGAGGTGGGTTAAAAAGATGGCTATGCTGACAATTTGGTCACTGTTGTTCTATGAATGGAAGCACAGGGCCCACAGCCACATACATATATGTACTGTATGTATGTATGGAGGGATGGGAGAGCAAGGATATGATTACACTATCTGAAAAAGTACAGAAATTCAGTGCAAAAAACTTTGTTAATGTATCAGTTAGGGTTGTTACTAAAGTGTCAAAAGCAGGCAAATGGCAGCCCCACCCTGCAGTGACTGACAAGTGTCAGAAGGGTGCCTTGGAGCCATCAGCTCAGTGCCCCCACCCCCCACCGTGCAGAGACTGACGTGCATTGGGGGGGTGCATTGAAGTCATCAGCCCTAATGCTCACCACATTCCATAAGTAAATAAGCTGAGATGGGCACAGTATAGGAGAATGGTGTGAGTGTTAGGGCTGATGACTCCAATGCACCCCCCCAATACCTGTCAGTCTCTGCATGGTGGGGGTGGGGTGTTAAGGTTGGAAAACCTAATACCCCATTTGCCTGGTTTTGTCACTTTAGTAACGACCCTGTCCAATGCATTAATGAGTTTTTTTTGCAATGAATATACAGTGGCACCCCCTCAGGTTGAAACCCAATTTGAAGATTTGCAGCACTTGAAGAATGTTGCAGCTTACACCGACCAAATAATTAATGTAGTTATATGTCCCTTTGTCATTCATGAAAATGTGACACTGCCTAGATGAACTGAATGCCACAGTTTCCTGCATGACAAAAGGGACTAATTTCCACTGAAATTGCATTGCTTTATGTGGTAGGTCTTCTGCAGCATACTGCATAGTGCTTTAAAAGTGGGGTTCATCCTGGGGGATGCCACTGTATATATAGTTGATTCTGCCTTTGAAAGCACCTCCCCCCACCTTCCTGAACCAGCACTGTAGTGAGAGGGAGTAGGTGCTACCAGTATAAAGCCCTGGGGGTACAGACAGAGAGAAAGCACATGAGAGAGAGTGAGACCAGAGGAAGGTAGTGTCACAAACCGCTCATCAGGTCAGGTCCTCTGCTCCCACAGTGCCAACCTCTGACTACAATATTATGAACAGGTAACAGAATAGGGTAACCCTCCTGTCTGCTTGTGGGTCCGAATCACCTTTGGTCTCAACTTCTGGGGGGATTCAAACTGTGAATCTTATGCTAGCATACCCAAATGTTTAGGCTCAGATAATCTGCTCTTCGGGGGGATGCCAGATATCTTTCACCCAAGGGCACCTAATCAGGTATCCAAAATGAACCCTTAAAACTCTATAAAAGACCCTAGGTACATTCTTACCTTTTCCCGGTTTGATTAGATCATCAAGTTTATGAACAGTTTTGTCAGTATTAACCCTCCATACATCACATGAAAAAGAAAGAACTTTGAAGACACACCCAGGCAGTCTTTTCAAATGAATGGTTTACTTAAAAATGGATAAAAATATGTAAAATGTAAATACAGAACACTATATCACAAAGCATACAATCACTTAAAACAAGGAAAAGTACAAACTAAAACTCCTAACACAATACAACTAGACTTTTTCTATCTAATGTATTACCTCTATAAGTGCCTAAGTTAGAGATCTTGGGCCAGATTGTAGTAGGGCTACACCTGGCATAACAGCACTTGTGCCAAGTAGAATGGCGCATGTAGCAACTTATGCCAGCAGTTGTGACATGCGCGATTCTACAAAGTGGCCTGCGACGTGTCGCAGGCTACTTGTGCCGAACACCAGTTATACCACATAAACCCCCTGTGATATGGCACTAGGGGGTTTGCAGCAGCAAATGTGCCCCATTCTAGAAGGGCAGCCACAAAGTCCCCACATCGGGATTCTACAAGAACCCCCAGAGGAGATCCAGCATTGTAGGTTAAACCAGCATTTATCTGGTGTAACCAATGGCCGCACCCCCCTGGGGTCCTGTAGACCCACCTGCAGACATGCTAACATGCTGCCATCCCCCCAATCATGCCTCGAACCATGAGTTGCCAGCCCTGGAAGACTACTGGCCCCCCAAACTGTAATATAATAAATATACAGATCCCATATCCCTGGTAGTCTAGTGGCCCCTCGAACTGTAATAAAATAAATATACAGTCCCATATACCTGGTAGTCTAGCGGCCCCCCCAAAATGTTAAATAATAAACATACAGTCCCGTATACCTGGTAGTCTAGTGGCCCCCAAACTGTTAAACAATAAATATATAATCCCATATCCCTGGTAGTCTAGCACCCCCCCCAAAGCATTAAATAATAAATATACAGTCCCATATCCCTGGTAGTCTAGCTGCCCTCCCGAACCGTTAAATAATAAATATACAGTCCCGTATCCCTGTTAGTCTAGCAGCCCCCTGAACTGTTAAATAATAAATATACAGTCCTGTATCCCTGGTAGTCTAGCAGCCCTCCCCAAACTGTTAAATAATAAATATACAGTCCCGTATCCCTGGTAGTCTAGTGGTCCTCCTGAACTGTTAAATAATAAATATACAGTCCCATATACCTGGTAGTCTAGCGGCCCCCCGATCAACATAAAATACATACTGTACACCCACTCCCTGTAGTCAAGTGGACACCATCCCCCTACCCGGCCATGCCAGCCCACCCAGCACCCCCCACCTGTCCCCAGCCAGCAACTGGCACAGCCCACCTCTCAGCACCATTGCCAGCCACCGACTGAATCCAGTATCAGTGCATACTGCCCATATAAATATGGCTCCAACTTCTTTAGGGCCCACACTATGGCAAGACACTCTTTTTCCACAGGAGAGTAAGCCTGTTCCCTGGGAAGTAACTTTTTACTCAGGTACACTACATGGTGATCTTTCCCTTGGTTTCATGTCTGACTCAGTACTGTCCCAATACCCATGTCTGAGGCATCAGTCTGAACTATAAAGGGTCTCCTATAGTCAGGACTTGTCAATACAGAAGCACTGCACAGTGCCACCTTTAGTCTGGTAAAGTCTTTTTCACAGGCTGGTTCCCAGGTAATTTTCTTAGGCATCCTTTTCTTTACCAGGTCAGATAGGGGAGCAGTCAGGACACTGTAATTGGGTAATAAAATTTCCTATAGTACCCTGTGGCCCAAGAAAACTCCTGACCTGCTTCTGCATTTCTGGCCTGGGCCATGCCTTGATCACCTCTATATTTACTTGGTTAGGACGGAGCTGTCCCCAGCCTACAACATGCCCTAGGTATGCCACTTCAGCCATGGCCACCTGGCACTTCTTAGCTTTGACAGTGAGCCCAGCCTCTGTATCCTGCCCAGCCCTTCCCAAAGGTGGGACAGGTGTTCCTCCCAGCAGGCACTAAAGATGGCAATGTCATCCAGGTATGCCAAGGCGTACTCCTCAGCACTGTTTAACACCTGGTTCACCAACCTTTAGAAAGTGGCTGGGACATTCTTCATTCTGTAAGGCATTACTTTAAATTCAAATAAGCCTATCGGAGTGATGAAGGCCAACTTCTCCTTAGCTCTGTCCATTAACTCTGCCTGCCAATACCCCTTGGTCAGGTCAATAGTTGTAAGGTAGGTCACCCCTCCAAGCTTGTCCAGGAGATCATCTATCCAGGCATCGGGTGGGCGTCTGACTTTGTGACTGCATTCAGTCCATGATAATCTACACAGAAATGAGTAGAGCCATCTGGCTTGGGCACAAGGACTACGGGTGAGGCCCAAGGGCTGTGGGATCTCTGGATTACCCCTAAATCCAGCATTTCCTCCACCTCCCTCCTAATGTCCTTTTGGGCAGTCTCTAACATCCGATATGCTGTCCGCCATATGGGCATCTGTGTCCCTGTCTGCACACTGTGTGTCACTAAGGGGGTTAGTCCAGGCTTAGCGCTAAAGAGGCCGGCAAAGTCTACTAAAACATCCCTTACTTCCTGGATCTTGTCTGGGGCCAGCTGGGGAGACAATTTAACTGCCTCCACAGAAGATTCCCACTTGCTTTCTTCCAGCAAGTCCAGAAGGGGGTCTCCTTCATCTGTCCTCTCCCCAGGACTACATACTGCAAACACCATGTCAGCCCTATTAGCATATGGCTTCATCATGTTGACATGATACATCCTTTCTGTCTCTCTTCTGTCAGGTAATTCTATGATATCATTCACGTCATTTACCTTCCTAACTACTTTGTACGGTCCTGCCCACTCAGCCTCCAGCTTGTCTTTCCAGACCGGAATAAGGACCGTGACTTCTTGACCCACTGTGTATGAGCAAGCTCTGGCTCTGCAGTTGTACCACACTTTTTGTTCTGCTGGGCAGCTGCCAGGTTGCTCTGGGCTGTTCCCATAAGCTCCTTCAGCCTTTCCCTAAACCTAAGGACATAATCTACTATGGGAGTTCCCTGGCTGGCGTTCTTGCCTTCCCAGTCCTCCCAGATCAAGTCTAGGGGCCCATGTACCCAGCATCCATAAAAGAGCTTGAAGGGGGAAAATCCTGTCAACTCTTGGGGCATCTCCCTGTATGCAAATAACAGGTGGGGAAGATATTTCTCCCAGTCCCTCCCATGCTGTCCAGCAAACACTTGGAGCATTGACTTCAGGATACTGTTAAATCTTTCCACAAACCCATTGGCTTGTGGGTGATAAGGTGTCATGCACCTCTGCACCACCCCACACTTCTCCCACAAACATTTCATCAGGTCCAACATGAAGGAACCCCCTCGACTGGTGATAACCTCCTGCGGAAATCCAACATGGGAGAAAATCCCAAGTAAGGAATCTGCCAATGTGTCTGTCCTCAGTGAGGATAGGGTGACTGCCTCTAGGTACCGGGTGGCTTAATCCACCATAGTTAGGATAAACCTCTTCCCGGAGGAGCTGGGGGTATTTAAAGGCCTCACAATATTCATTCCCACCCTCTGGAATGGCTCTTCCACTGTGGGCAATGGAATTAGGCTGGCTTGGGGTATCTTACCTACCTTCCCTATTTCTTGGCACCGGTGACAAGACTTGCAATACTTCTTCACCTGCTGGGTGAAGTTGGGCCAATAGAAATTCTGGGCCAACTGCTGTGTAGTGCGCATGATTCCCAGATGACCAGACAAGGGAATAACATGTGCAATCTTGAGCAACTGCTCACGATACCCCTGTGGAAATGACAAGCTGCCTGCTTATCACCCTTCCCTCTGTCTGCACAGCCTGACTATACATCAGTCCATTTTCCCAATAAATCTTATGTTTACCGTCACTTCCATGTGCTCCATCAGTCTGCCCAAGACCTCAGCTTTTCTAGACTAGGGTCACTTTTCTGAGCAGCTGCAAACTCTGTGCACATTCCCAAGGTATGGGACAGGTCCCCATCAGTCTCTAAACTAGAGTCCCTAGCACTAGCATCAGGGCACTCAGGATCACTGTCATCCCTAACCCTCTGACAATGGGTCACCCTTCCCTCTTCGGAGTAACCCTTCGTAGCTGTGTGGTTAACTGCTACTGGGGAAATTTCTACACCTTTTTCATTAATCTCCATATCAAAAGACACAGGCTGGAGAATCAGCCTCCCAGTGGTGTCCACAATGGCTTCTGTGGGGTCCAGGGAACCACAATTTTCCCTTGTCGCTTTGCTATGACTAACTTCAGACACCATCCCTGTTTGAGATTTTTGCCAAGGATGATGTCCACTACTAAAGTTTTGGCTACTGCCACCTGTTGCATGGTTCCCCCTGTTTTACCCCAGTCTAGGAGAACACTAATGAGTGGCAATGTTTTCTCCTTACCAGTGAAGTCTTGCACAGTGACATATTTATTGGGTATAAGCTGACCAGGCTCTACCAGATCCCCTTTTACCGATGTCAGGGATGCCCCTGTGTCCCTTAACCCTTGTGTCTGTACACCATTCACCATGACTGGGTGCATGTGTTCCTTCATGTTCACAGACATGTTTCCAGGGACACATTAACAACCCACTTATTTCCTAGCACCATTCTGCGTAATGCTCATCCTTTTGAGACACTGTCTGGCAATATGCCCAGTTTCCTTACAAACCCAACGTTCATTTCTTTTTCCAGAGAAATCTTTTCTTTGAAACCTGGGGCTAACTGGTTTTGGTGGAGACAGTGAGGGTTTTAGCTGCCCTGAAGGTGTGCTTTTCCCTTTCTGCACTGCCACGCCCGCCCCATTCACTCTCAGAGCAGGTCTGCTCTTGGGTAGCGGTCCGAGAGTTCAGCAGCCTCTTGCACTGTTTTGAGATCTCGGTTCTCCCGCCAGGTTTTCAGCTCTGCTGGGCGTGTCCCAAAAAACTATTCTAACAAAATAGCATTTTCAATTGTATCTACAGAGTTTGATTCAATTCCTTCCCACCAGTGTTTTAAAAACTGACGTTTGGTGGCTAGCTCCTGGTAGTTCATATCAGGGCTTTCCCTCAGCTGATGGAATTTAGCTCTGTATGCTTCAGCAGTTAACTCAAACTTTTTTAAAAGTGTAGCTTTAAGTTTGCTGTAATCATTACTGTCCTCATTGTCCATTTGACCCAATGCATCCTGAGCTTTCCCGGTAAGTAGCGGGGATAGCTGAAAGCTCCAGGACCCTCTAGGTATTTTAGCCTGAATTCAAACTTTTTCAAAGGAATTTAAAAAGGTATCCATATCCTCCCCCTCTTTAAATTCAGCTATCAATTTGAAATTAAATTTGTAACCCAGTCCTGTAGTTCCAGTTAAACACAAGTCACTTACCTACTCTGGTGCTGGTGGTTGGAGTCATAACTTCTCCAGTTCATGTCACCTCTGGCACTCACACTCTTCACAGTCAGCCTCTCGTTGTTCTCACTCCCTCTTCTCCTGGAACTCCAGCTCCATTCTGCACAACTCAATCTTCAGCCTAAGTGCTTCTGGCTCCAGAATGCTGGTGACCTTCCCCTGCTGATGTGGCCCTTTGCTGGCACTGGCCCTGCTATCATCCTCACTGGATATGGACACTGCACTGGCGCTGGCCCCTCCATGCTCAAGGTTTAGTCTTTTATAGTCACAGTCTGTGACTCGATGCTCTGAGCATCTGCTGCCATCAGGGCATCCATGAGGTTCTGCTTGGTGGCTCGCCTCTCATACAGGACTCCTCTGTCCTGGCACAACTGACTCAAGTAGTCTACAGTGTGCCCACTGTAGTTGGAAGCCATCTTCTTCCCAAACTATGGCTACTCTAACTTGCACTTTAGAAATAAAAATAAAACAGGTAGGAACTCGACTGTAAGCAAAATGATATACTTCTGTTTCCTTTTTAAAAATAAATCGCTGCATTTTTTTTGCAAGTGAGCTTTACAGTATTAAGCTGACACACTGAACAGTTAAAGCTTGTGTTACCAAATGTATCTACACTGCTGCCAACCAATCTGTCGCAAACTACTCAGCAGGTCAGGCCCTCTGCTCCCACAGTGCCAACCTTCAAGTGCAGTATTGTGAACAGGTAATAGAACAGGGTAACCCTCCTGTCTGCTTGTGGGTCCAAATCACCTTTGGTCTCAACTTCTGGGGGGATTCAAACTGTGAACCTTATGCTAACATACCCAAATGTACAGGCTCAGATAATCTGCTCTTTGGGGGGATGCCAGATATCTTTCGCCTAAGGGCACCTAACCAGGTATCCAAAATGAAGCCTTAAAACTCTATAAAAGACCTTAGGCATATTCTTACCTTTTCCCGGTTTGATAACACCATCAAGCTTATGAACAGTTTTGTCAGTCTTAACTCTCCATACATCACATGCAAAAGAAAGAACTTCTAAGACACACCCAGGCAATCTTTTCAAATGAAAGGTTTACTTAACAATGGATAAAAATATGTAAAATGCAAATACAGAACACTTTATCACAAATCATACAATCACATAAAAGAAAACAAGAAAAAGTACAAACTAAAACTCCTACCACAATACAATTAGACTTTTTCTATCCAATGTATTACCTCTATAAGTGCCTAAGTTAGATAGCTTATTTCTTATGAGTCCAAAATGTGATGAAGATCAGACACAGTCCTAGGTTAAACTGTATCTCTCTCCACCCCTTTCACGAGGACATCTAGCTCCTCCGTTTAGAATATAAAAATTATACAAACAATGATCTTCCTGTCAGGAGATATTTTAAATACTGTGACTTCAACAGAGACTAATTTCCCAAATTATGACAGTCTTTAAATCAAGCCTTTCCTTTGATCTTTTGTGGTTTCCTGCTCCCAGGGCATCAAACGTTTTTTATAACTTTAGCACCATGGTGGGAACATGCTTTTCCTCTAAGACATCATAAAAGTTTATGAGCCCTATATTCTGGTAGCTGGCTCAGTTCTAATTAAGTCAGAAACAGGAGACCCTTAATTAAGTTTCTCTAGTCTTTTGATTACCTCCTGGCCTCAGGTTAATATATCCTGAGTTGCTCTGAAACCTGGGGGGGGTTCACCCATGAGCACAGGATGTCTCATGTGAGACACCTCACACACCACATTCTATATTACAAATATCATAGAACAAACATAACCAGCTGGCCAAGCATCACAGATAGCATTAAGCACCGTGGGATAAGCTCTTCAAAATACTGAAATTGGCAGTGTATATAAAAAAAAGTAAATAAATGTGCATATTGAAAAGAAAGGCAGTGTGTGTGTGTGTGTGTCTGTCTGTCTGTCTGTCTGTCTTTCTGTCTGTCTGTCTCAAATAAAAACTAAGGACCAGTAATTAAATAAAATAGTATATGGGTGGGTGTGTGCAAAACAAGGATTTTACACACACCCTCTGTGTTTTTATAAACTCAGACGGCTTCACCATTGGGATTTATGTAGCATCCCACACCTTGGGTGTGTGTAAAATTCTGGTTACACACACCCACCCATATATTATTCTATATGTTGTTTCCTCGATTATCACACTCTCCTTTCACATGTAAACAAATCAGAAACATTAAGTATTGTTCATAGTTTTCATTAATAGTGTTTCTTAGTTGACATTGAAAACCCATCCTCCTATCTTTACCTGCTTACTAGGGAAATCTCTTCCTGACAGAGATAAAACTGACACTCTGGGGCCACATGAAGCCTTTGTTGCCTGTATGTGTACGGTATGTTGGGAAAGGAACATTCTGCCAGTGGAATTGTGCAGACAGGTGAATCCTTGCATTCTGTGGTAAACATTCCACATGTTGAATGTGGGGGAAAATGAAGGCAAAATAAAACAAGATGAAGAAAGGAGGCATTAATGCTATATAGTGAATGGTCAAACGTTGTTGTGTATGGAAAACTATACACTAAAAAGTCATTCTGCTGCAGTAGTGATGTTGCTATGTACTAATGCAGAATGTCTTTTCATTCTGCATTAGTAGCTGCATCACAAGACAAGCATCCCCATCAGTGCTCTTTCATGCTGTCTGGTGGTTGAAGGGTTATGCTGCCTGGCAGATGGCGGTGAATTATGGCGCAGGACAACAGAGACTGACCGATCCTGTGGCAAAAAAACAAGCAATATTGTGTTTGTTTGGGACCATACACTACATAGAATAGTGCATAATAGCCCAAATATGCAACATTGTTATTCTCACACTTCGGGTTTTCCATGATGACAGAGTGACCTCTCGGACCTCACTCTTGAGATCCTTGTCATCATGGAAAATACTCGGTCTAAGAATAGTGTTGTTGTGTATGGGCAACCATACTCTATCCTTTGTATAAACAGAGAGAAAAGAAGAGAAAACATAGTTACTTAGGCAGAGGCAGACACAAACTGTTGAATACATTCCTGAAGTTCATAAATGCATATACATTTGAACCATAGTATAAGGGTGTTTTCAGGTGAAAACTATCCCCCCAAAAAACAACTTATTGGGTTCAAATGTTTGGAGCAGACTTTCATTAAAATACTGCACTTGTACTGATTTGAAATGTAAATAAAGTAACAGATTTGTTTTTCTTATAAAAATGTGTGCCACCTATGGCTTTCATTGTCTTTAGCTACCCTTCCCCTTACCAAAACATGGACCATTGTTTGCCTTCAAAGATAAAATAGAAGCAAATTTTAATGAAAGGCCCTATTTATATATTTTTAAAATAATTTATTTTCATTCATGTTAAGGTAAATATTTAAATGCCATTTTTGCAATAAGACACTCCAGGATGTGCCACTATGGTGATACAATCGCACTTCTCAGATGCATTTAATTTATTGAAGATTCAGAAAGTACCTTTGAGTCAAGGACTCATTTACAAAGGTTACACTTCAGGTAGACATAATTACAGTGACAACATAATTACAGGTACAGTAAAATAAGACAAGTAGCTGTTACACTAGAATTCCATTTGAGACTAACAATCAGATTGTATATAATCACCTAAGCAGGGAACGGGGGTGGGGGGAGAGGCTGGCCAAGGGCCATTGTCATGGAGCAGGTAGGAGAAATTGGGGGGGGGATAGGAGCCAGAGTTGGAGTCAAAGGCAGTCACAGGAGTTGGAGGACTGAAGGTGTTCCCTGAGCTGGGATTTAAAGGAGCCAGTTTTTTCATAATCTATCGAACTGGGGAGGGCATTCATCTAGGAAGGGGCCCTGTAACTAAAGGTTCTTTGAAGCTGGGAAGTCCAGTAGCGGGGAACCAGGAGTACGGACTTGTCCGAGCTACAAGTAATTCTGAATGTCAGGACCGGGTGTATGAGAAATGAGAGGCTGGGGGGGGAGGGAGAGATCAAGGGTGATCTTTTTGGCCATGAGACAGGTGTGAAACCTGATACTGTTGTCTAGGTTAAGCCAGTTTGTGGACCCATACAGGGAGCAGGTCTGGGTGGAGCGGTCACAGCCAAGGATAAGGTGGAAGGCTTTGTTTAGTGATAGCCGGAGTCTGCTGAGGGCTGAGGTGTTCTCAGCACTATATATGAGAAATCTGTAGTCCAAGAGGGAGAAGACTGAGGATGTGACAGCAAGCCAAAGGGCATCAGGAGTGAGGCATTGTTTATACCGATAAGAGTATGCAGGTTCTGGTGTTAAGGGTGATGGACAGCAGATGGATGTGCTGGTGGAAGTTGAGGGCTGGGTCAAGGGTGATGCCCAAATACTTAAAGGATTCCACTTGTTCGAGGGGGACTGGTTGGGATTAAGAATTTGGGGACACAGGTTCTTAAGGGTGCTCTGAGAGTGTGAAAAAAACATGACCTTGGTCTTCTTATAGTTTAGTGTTAGACACTGGGTGGAGAACCATTCTTCCGCTTCAGTGAAGGAGGTTTGGAGGGATTGGTGGAGTTTAATGGGGTCGGGACTGGAGGAGTAGACAGTATTTAACAGCACTCGCCTAACAATGCACCAGAGGGTTTGCGATTTTATCACCATAATGCACACCCTGTCATGTTTTATTGCATACTGGTAGATCCCTCTGATGAGCTTACCTGTAATATAGGGTTGATTAAGTTTCTGCTGCGTATACAGCAGTAAACTTTAAAAAAGTGTGGACGGTCACAGCTGCAGAGCACCACTTCATGGATCTCTGATCATTTACAGTAACATAGAAACATACATGTTGACAACAGATAAGGACTGCTTGACCCACCTAGTCTGCCCATTTTCCCTGCCTGCTATAACACCACAGACCCTACTTTATCTCTGATCCCCCCCTTTCCCTACATCTAAGGTTCCCTTTTTTCTATCCCATGCATTCTTAAAGCCAGTTACCATTTTTGAATCCACCACCTCAGCTGGGAGGCTGTTTCAGGCATACACCACTCTTTCTGTGAAGAAGTACTTCCTCACATCTCCCTTGAGTGTCCTCCCCCCTCCTGCTTTACAGCTTGTCCCCCTGTTCTGGAGCATTTTTTTCCTGAAAAATGCTTCCCCCTTGAACTATATTTATACCTGTGACAGTATTTTCTATCATTACCACCCCCCCAGAGTGTACACATTGAGGTCCTTCAGTCTCTCCTCATTTCTCCTCAGTATTCATGCTATTGAAAAACCCATGACACGAGTACAAGAAATGTGTTTTCCATCAGTAGTTTTAAAATTCAATGTTAAACAGAGGCTAGTGCCTTACATTTCCTGTTTATATCATCATCACAGCCAGAAATGGCATTTAATTACAGAGGTCACTTTGAAGTAAAACAAGTTAATCTTTCTAGTAAGTAGTAGATGATTATATTTTTCTGTCTTGTAGCATGAATAAGATGTTTTCTAGGACTATATCTTAAAGCAACAGTGTATGTTGCAATTCACATTTTGTGCCTATTCTTTTCTATTACATTTTAGATTGCTCATCTCCTGTCTGTAAGATGCCCCTTACATCATGGTGTACTTGCTTAAGCATTTTTGCAAACATTGTACTAATTCTGTTTTATTTATCTATGTATTAATTAAATGTTTATTTTATTTTAAAGAAATGCTCCATTTAATATGTCTGTTTTGTGGGATTTTCAGATAAACATCAGGAACTCACAGCATGATTGTGCTGCATTCTTGATGCTTGCATTGATACATTACATCACCTAAAAGGTGATCTAACTATCATGCAAAACTGATAAACTTGCGGCAGTTCCAGGACTCTAGAATATATGACATTATGCTATAAAACACCAATTGACTTAAATACAGTAAAACATTTAAAAATAGCAACCAAATGTATAGCCCCATTTAGCCTGCCAATGACCCACCTCTCACGTCCCCAGTTGCCATATGAAAAATATCATTGCAAACTTGTGATTTAATAAATACACTAAACCTATTGTTCCTGGTCCTTCCCCTATCCCATGTTCCCAATAAAATACAAACTTGTGGATTCATTAGATAATAAAACAAATAAATAAACAACAGGCTTCCCCAATGGCTGTGCCACCTCTCACTTGAAGGTAGGCTGAAGCCTTTCTGGAGGCCATCCCACAGCAAATTCAGATTGCCCACACTCTGTCAGTGTGCAGTGGATTGGGTTCCTCCTTCAATTGCTTAACGGTCCCAGTTACTGTATCTGCCCTGGGATACTGTTTAGAGGAGGGGGTGGGCAAATGCACAATAGATTTCAAATATCAGAGGTCTCTCTCACCACCAGGAACCAGACAACAACACCTCATTTTTCTGCATTCCCCCCCCCCCCCCAGCCAGTCTGGAGCAGCCTCCTCCCATCACTGTCAAGTTAAACAAAACATTTTTTCTAGCACCCTGATGTCACATTGGGCCACATCTTATTTGTCATCATGGCTTTTCTACCTGACATATGGTCTATACAGTCTGCATCAAAAATAAAGTCTTCCTCAACTGCCCTATTCCTGAGTCCATTAAGACAACAGGGCAATGAAAACTGTCATTTCAAAAAGCTAGTTTCAGCTACAAGTGTGATTTTTCTCTTGTTTCTGTTTGTTGTTTAATGCATATATTGGCTGTATGTTCTTTAGTAAGGCACCCTGAGCCTCTGGTGAAGGGAACCATACTAGATAACATTTACTACTACTACTACTATGGTATACACTGCCGACAGTGACTGTCACCATAGCGACTACAGCGCCATGTTGCTGTAGTGTAAGTGCTGGACTCCAGCAGTGTATTTCGGGGGTCTTGCAGCCCCTCCCATAATCAGCTCTGACTCCGGGTTGACTATATTAAGTGGGGGGTGCAGGGGGAAGAGCCCCCTGCATGGTGGGTTCGAGGGGTAAAACCCCCAGAAGAAAACAAGTTTCTCAGTGAGAAACCACATGCTGACCGCAAATGTGGTCGACATGACGGTTTCACTGTACGGTCGTTCGACAAAAAGTTTGTCAACGACCAGTCATGGATCCTACTACTACTACTACAACTACAGTTAGATAAAAAAGATTAGCATACATGTCAAATCTACTTTTCTAGGTGCCTCCTTTGTTGGGCACCATAAGGTTTTTTTTTTTTCTCAATTCTAACTTTTGTCAGGTCCACAGTACTAGCCCTAAGTCAAATGTGGTGGTCATATGATTTCCTTGAGAAAAAAAACTAAATTAAAGCATTTATAAAATGTTCAGATTTGGGGGGGACTAGATAATTTTATGAATATATATAATTGGAAGATCCTTGAAATCTGTTATAGTGAAAAAAAGGTAGGATCAAATCTTTGCTCAATTTTGTTGCACTGTTGTTTTAAGTACAGTAATCCCTCACTCTAACAAACTTCGTTATAACAAACAATCAGTTATAATGAACGTTTGTCATGGTTCCCACTCCATTCCTCACCTTTTTCAGCCACCCACAAAACTGCCCACAATCCACCAAAAAAATCATGGCTTTTCATTCTCCTGATGATCCGAGGCTGTTCCACAGCATGCGCAAGACAAACAGGATGTTCAACATTGTTTAGCTAGCTAGTTAAAGGTGAGCCCAAAAATAAAGAAAAAATAATTGTTTTCCTTTTGCCTTCCTGATGGTGCGCTCGCATATACGGATTGCCAGCAACTTGTCAGTAACTTGTCATGAATGCTTCCTTGCAATGGAGGGGGTGGGAGCTGACATGGAGCTAAGATTGTTGGAGCTGTCAGTCAAACTGTGTCATAAAAGGTGCCACTTACCTTGTACAGCATGTCACTGTCAGCAAATCAGTCAGTAATGAAGCCTTCGGGTTATGCCATTGAGCAGAAGCTGTTAATGCTGGATAGGCTGAAAGGAGGTGAGAATCTAGCAAAAATAAGCCATAGGACTGGCTTTTCAAAAGTAATTCAACACACAGTAACTTCTGCACCCCCTGGTCCCATACTCCCATGATCTCAGAGCAATGCCTCATATGAGGGAAGCAGAAAAAGATGTAAACTAAAGCACAAATATAAAAAAAAAGTACTTAAAGCTAAACATAACATAACAAAAAAAGATGAAGTTATGTACAAATAGACTCCCCTGTGCTGTGTTTCACCTCCATGCTGCAAAACTATCACTGTACTTTAACCATTGCAGAGAAATGTAATCAGAATGGTGTCCCTCACTTTAACAAATGACTTGCTATAACGAACATTCAATATGGCTCCCAAGTCATTCGTTATAGTGAGGGGTTACTTTAGTATTAAGCAATAGGAAGGCATAATGCATTTTAAGATAAACAGTGGGTCTTTGGAGTAGAACAATTTAATAAGCTAGCCTGACGGCAGTGATAGAGTTGGTGGTGGTGAAGGTGCCCATGACACTGATGTGAACTACATTCCAACTCTCAGTTTAATATCAAAGAAGTAATAGATTAACAAAATGCTGGCTTGCTGTTTACAGGTTTATGCCTTTCAATTCTTTACTTTTTGTGCAAATGCTTAATTCAGTCTTGCAAAATCTATTGAAAACATAGTGCTTCCTTGTCTTACTTGAAAAACCACCTGATTTGGTGCAAAACACTGGATGGCATTTTAAAAACTTTGTTGCAACAGCATTTTTAACTTATTATGGAAACAACATTTCAAACCACATCTTTGAACTTATGCTGTCATTTTATCTGTGAAACAGCTGCCTCGCTTATGTGAGTACTGCAACTGTCTTTATGCTGTGCACACCGCTACTACCCCAAGCAGTCTCTTGGTCTTACCTCTCTTTTCAATTTAAATTTTTTTGAGCACTCATCATTTACTAAAATCATATATATATTTACTAACATCATATTATAGGCATTGAAGAAATTCTGCTGTGGCAGGTTATATTTGTAGATTGGTAAAGCACAAACAGACACCATTTTGTATGAATTGTTTAAACCTGATAAGGGCTGTGTGTTTCCAGATCCAGTAGCTTCTATACACCTTCAGGGGGAGGAAATCTGGGTCACCAATAATTAGCATTTATGGCCCTACTTCATTGGGGGTATGTGTTATAGATTAGCTTTAAGGACTATCTGAAGTGTGTGCTGTATCCAAGGGTTTTTGATGGCAGGTGCTAGTATAGCCAATGTAACATGAATGTGTGGCAAAGTGAACAAGGGTGCTAGAAGTAATGGGTCTGTCTCCAAGTCCAATCACCCAGAGTCCACATTCTGCTTTTCCCAGGTAATTACCAGAGTAAGCTGTGCTGCCCCCCCCCTCCACTCCCTGGGGAATGTTGACATTTGCCTCTGAATATGGGTCCTGCAGCCTGCCCAGACAAAAGTTGGTAAAGCCTTTTGAAGCCTTCTTCACAATATCTCAGAACCCCTCACCAGTAATGCTTGGAATAAAAATAGGAATCTGGGTAGGATTTCATCTTGAGGGTGGCTTCACGGCCTACCACCGCAAAGGGCAAAGATTCAAGCATGCTGTATCTGCTATTAACACCCCTTGAAGCTTCTCATAGTTCAGCTTGAATAAGGAGCTAAGTTTAGGGGAGATATGAGTCGCCACAGGTCCACTATTATCTACAAGCAGCGGGAAGACTGGCCAAAATTGACCAGGATCACACTGTACTGGAAGACATCTTCTACTGGGCAACAATGCTGTCCAGCAGAAGAAGCAACATAATAATGGCATACAGAATGTTGCAGGGCACAACTCATCCTGAGTTCCAGGAAATCAGGGAAGCATGGGAAAGAGAGGCCTAAGTCACAATAAGTGAGGATGAATGAAGGCAATGTGGGAAATGGGCTGGCACGCCATGGCCTCCCCAGCATGGAGGGAATTTAGGTGGAAGTGCCTCATATGGTTCTTCCAAACCCCAACTATAACAAAGCACTTCATGGTAGGAGACTCAGATTTTTGTTGGTGAGAGTGCAAACAGGTGGGTATGCACTACCACATTTTCTGGGGCTGCCCAAGTGTACAGCCATATTAGTCTCAGATTCATGAAGATCTCAAAGGTATATGGGGTATAAGTATTCCTTTTAGACTTACGCACTTATTTCTAGGGGAAAAAGTGCCACAAGTTGGCCATCAACCAGAACAGATGCTTCTCCAGGCTCTCTGTTTGTTGATAATGAAAGGGATAATGCTGAACTGGCAGACAGACACCACACTGTCACTAGAATCTTGGAAGTCAAAAGTCAGAGAGCTTAAGACAATAAAGCATTTTACAGTTATATTGCAACTAACACAGAAGAAGCATATAGACATTTGGTGAAAATGGGACTTCTGTGACTTTCCAGAGGAGGAACTAGAGCCTTCAGCTGAGGAGGATAGAAATACCCCACCCCCACATAATGATCATTGAATTAGAGCAATGCAAGGGGAGACTTCCAGAGCTGGGTGCTTAGGTACTACTAAAAAGCCTGGATGGGAAGAGAGAGGAAGCCAAGGGTGGGAGGACACAATGGGTATGGCAGGGCTTTGAGGGTCAGCATCTCCCCACTCACCTTAGTCAATCTAAATGCATGTACCAGAAGCACCAAGGAGTCAAAATTGCCACACAGCTGTTGTTTGTTAAAGTTTGTTTTATTAATTTTTACAGCTGCAGTGGCATAGCCTGTAGATGTCTTGCGATTACTATAGAGAAAAGGGAGCTTATTGGATATCGAATGGATTTTTAATAGTGGAGGTGAATAGCAATCACTGGATGTTCACCACACTTTATTTTGTCTGTTGGTACTGGTGGAACATGGCACTGTCCACCGTGTTCAAGATGGCCACCGGAGTTCTCTGCGCATGGGCAATAACTCATGCATGTGCACTGAACTCTGGGGCACAGTCTGCCATTTTTGAGATGGCTGCTGGAGTCCAGTGCACATGTGCGAGTCATCTCGCATGTGCAGAGAACTCTGGAAGCCATCTTGGACACAGTGAACTGTGCCACCATGCCCTGGAGTTCAGTGTACATGTGCGAGTCATTGCACTTGCGCAGAGAACTCAGCAGCCATCTTGGACATGGCAGCACTATCCGCTGTATTTCTCCATAAGCTCGGCTGCAGCCATAACAGCTCTGACCAGAGTTTGCTATTATAATGTATAAGCTGCTTTCTGTGACTCCTTACCAAAAACTTGAAACTAAATTCTACATTGACATGAAGAAGAAATAATTTTATGAAGATAAACTGGATGTGATAACATGGACTTCACTTGAATGACACTGTTATTTCTATTTGCTTGCTGCCATGTATTTGAATGTAATGCTTTTAACTGGAGCACGACAATAAAAATGAGTTTTGAAAAAATAAAATCATATTATAGTTCAGGTTGAGCTAAAGGTTCTGTGTTAAATCCATAATTTTGCACCTTAATAATTTTGGCAGTATTTGACAAAATTAGCTGAAATTGTGCATGCATTGTCTACTAGGCAAAGTGTAAATAAGTGGAAGGATTTGTGACAGCAGGTTGTGTAGTTTCTGAGATACGTGTATGACATTTTCCTGTAGACTTCTAATTTTATTCCTACACTTAGAATGGATTTTTGATTTTCCTCTCATGTACAGTCTACATAGAATGGATTTTTATTCCCAAAATGTTCAAGGTAGAAGCATGCTGTGCCAAGGTAGTGCTTTTGGAAGGTCTTACGAAGAAATATTAAACAGTTCTACAGTTATAAGGATTTTTTTTAATTATGTTCTGAGCATGCTTACTAGGGTTTTTGGCATAACATTCTGATAGGACACCAATCATTCTGTGTCATAAGACCATTTCTGGTTTCTCATCACTTGCTTCTCACAGCACACAAAAAAATGTTTGTGCTGTGAGAGCCGCTGTCTTGTTTTTTTTTCCTTGAACTAAACATCGTGGAAAATACATTAAAAAAGCGTAAATGTAAAAAACAAATTAAGAAAATATAACCTTAAAAAACAAACACCTGAACCTAGCTAAACAGGATCTGTTTGGCTAGATTATAGTGTTTGTTCATTGCTTTGTTTTTTAAAATGGCCACAAATACCTTTTCTGAGTACC
Organism: Neoceratodus forsteri; assembly: GCA_016271365.2. Lineage (NCBI taxonomy): Eukaryota > Metazoa > Chordata > Ceratodontiformes > Ceratodontidae > Neoceratodus > Neoceratodus forsteri. Next base: position 1,879,050,095 of record CM057456.1, read on the forward strand.
CCAAAAAGCAGGGTGCCCAGCTTAGCAAGAGAAGTTGTTCACTTGCATTTTCTGTATGAGAACAAAGGAACTTTCTTGAATTCTAAAGCCACAGATGGAGTCCTGGTGATCTGTCTGTCTGTCTGTCTGTCTATCTATCTATCTATCTATCTATCTATCTATCTATCTATCTATCTATCTATCTATCTATCTGTCTCTTTAATTAAAATATTTGTTAAGCAGATCGGAGTGCCTACCCCCAGTAATGCCTCTTTCTCCCCCACTTACCTCCAGATCACCCACCTGCCCTTCCCAATGCTCTTTTTTATATTAGTGAACTGGGGTGCCCATCCCTGGTACCTCTTCCCCCTCCCTTCAAGTTGCCCACCTGCCTTTCCAAGTGTTTATTATCTATATACAGTAAGTAGATCAGGATGCCAACCACCAGAACCACTTCTCTTGATCACCCTCCCCTTCAGGTTGCCCACCCACATTCCCCAAAGAGGAGCCCAACACTGAGGGCCCCAATCCCCAGTGTTGAAATATCAACTGTAATAAAGAAAAATGTCCCTCGATGATTTTTTGTTTAAACTTGTAAAAAATAAATTGGTCCCTCGCCCATCTGACCCACCCTCCCACCCCAACCTCCCATTCAGCAAACACCACCACCCCACCCCACATACACACACCCTCACTAACCTGAACATATTCCATGGTGTAGATCCACTTTCTGATCGAAGACACATCCTGCTGCTGGACCCAGTGACTGCAATATGAGAAAACCAAGTAAGCATGGTTTAATGTATTTCAATGGGGTTTGAATTTTTATTCATAACTTTGTCATTTTTTAATATTTTTACACCAAATTTTAAGCATGGCATTTTGGGGGGTGACATCTCATGACTAGTGATTGTGGAATTATGAAAATCTGTCCCAGAAGGCAATTTCACAGTCGCTTTGCAAAATAACCTTTCAGAAAGGATTTTGAAAACATTCATAGTCCTTGCTCATAAGGTGGTGTCATAAGAAGGCTATGTCAAAATTTGGGGTCAGATACGTAAAAACAACAAAGCTATGAACGTTTATTGAAAATGTCCTATGCTTGCTCATAATTTTGGTAATTTTCAATATTTTGACCCCAAATTTTCAACATAGTTTTTTTTACACCATCTCATGAACTTGACAGCTGTCGTTTTACGATTCCTGGCTAAAATGTGTTTTCACACCTGTGGTACGGAATGATGTTTCTGTGGGTATTTGAACATTTTTGCCTACCGGGTTCATGAGGTGGGCTAATAAGAATGCTATGCTGAAAATTTGGTGTACAAATATGGTAAAATGCCTAGGTTATGAGTTTAACTCCAAACATTCAAAATAGCTATTTTTCTACACCACCTCATAAGCATGACAGGTATCATTGCTTAAATCCTGAGCAAGATGTGTTTCTGCACTTGTGGCTCAAAATGATGTTTTAGACAATATACTAAAAATGCCACATTGTGTTTATAAGTGTAGTCATACAATGACTATCTTGAAAATTTGGGCCAAAATAAAAAAAAAAAATTAGAATTATTAAGAAACTTTGTGTGTAATGCCAGTCTTTACCTCAGCAGATATGCTTTGTGATCCTGTGGTGGTGAACTGACTTTAAGGGTGAGATCAGTGACCCACCTACATGGGGTGAGGGTGCTGGGATGGCACTCTTATGTGAACCCCCCCCCACCAGGGAATGAAAGCCACGATGTTGCCTGCACAGGCCCAGGTGCCATATAGGGAAGACAGCTCTTCTTTTAGCGTAGGGTAATGCACCTCTGCCCCAGTGGGCAGCAGAGGGCCCTGTGCATTGGCTGACAGATTGACTCTTTGCACTGTGTGTCTGTATCTAAGGCTACATGGAAGGGCAGGGACAAGAGGGTTTCTGCAGCCCACCAGACAGCCCCATGGATTCTTGACATCCATTGCTGCATAGAACTGCAGGTCTCACAAGGGCCCAGCACTTCTGTAGGCAGATGGAGTCTTCCCTTGATGCAGGGCTGCATCTGCCTCAGTTCATGCAGGTCCTGAAAGGACTTAAATGAATGAGGATACAATTCCATTATCTCAAAAAGGAAATTCTTTGCAAAAAACTTTGCTAATGCACCTGTTAGGACTTTCACCTCTGTTCCCATGGGTGACAGGGGACCATGTGCATTGGCTGACAGATTATTTTTTTTTTATCTTTCTATTTTATTTTTTTATTGTATAATTTATTGTTCAATGTTTAATGTTTTTTATTCTGATTTGATGTTTCTTATACAGTATTTGTTTATTTACTTTTTACGGTGCCCAGAGCCTCCAGGACTGGGCATCATTTTAAATAAAAATTGCCTTGCCTTGCCATCTGTAGCTAAGGCTACATGAAAGCACAGGAACCAGAGGGCTTCCACAGCCCACCAGACAGCACCATGAATTCTTGACATCCATCACTGCACAGAAATGCAAGTACCACTAGGGCCCTGCACTTCCATAGGCAGATGGAGTCTTCCCTTGTACAGGGTAACATCTGTCTCTGTTCGCACAAGTCCCAAAGGGACTTGCGTGAATGAGAACTCAATTCCACTATGTCAAAAGGAAAGGAAATTCTTTGCAAAAAGCTTTGTTAATGCACTTAAGGTTTATGTTAATGTTACAAAAGTAGGGAAATGTGGTATTAGGGTTTCCAACCCTAACCCCCACCCCACCCACACTCCACCCCCAAACTGCATAAAGGAAAAAAATATTGTTTGTGGTTTCTGAAGTCTTGGTGAATCAGCGATGGGGTCTTCATTGGGGTTCCAAGGGTTCAAAATGCTGGGGTTTGTGTGTCTGTCCGTTAGGTTACCACCAGCATTGTAAATTCATTAAGCATTAAATTTGCTTTTCTTTTACTGTTCTGTGCACTTTTTTGTTTCATATTTCTTACCCTGATGGCCACATGGGAAAGTGTGTCAGGAAGACTCCAAGGAAAAATAAATAGCCCTGCCTTTCACTCAGCAATATGGGTAGACATTTATCATTTCCTCCAATAGGAAGTAGAAAACAAATAAGAGAGAGGCACTGGGTAGATAATGCCTTGCATATAGGTCCACCCACATGAGTTGTAAATCTCTGGGCTTAACATGTGATGACTTTTCAGCATTTGTCCCTGGCTCAAAGTGCCCCATGAGCCATACTGACTCAGGAGAGGGCAAGTTTCTCAAGAGTTCAAGACATGAGCTGTCTAGTGACAAGTGAAAGAGGACTCAGTTCATGACTAAAAGAAAGAGGAGTTGAAATCCTTGCAACTGCAGTAGTTCCAAATTTAAGAGTAAAGTGTGCATAATAAAGGAATGAAAATCAAGTGTTTGTATGTTTCCTATGGTACCCTGTCAAGTAAATGCTACCAGAATAGTGCCACGCTATACGGCACTAGTCTGGGTAGTGCTCACATGGACAGCAAGTGGGGACTTACAGCATTTGCTGTAAGCACTCCCTGGTCACTGTCTGTGGTGCTGGTACACCACAAGGGCACCAGAATCTGGGAGGCTGGTCAAGCTGCTCCTGTGGCATGGATGGCTAGGGCATAGAGCAGCTCAGCCAGCAGCACTGGCAACAAGGTTTCTAACCCAGGTTTCCAGCCATTTTACACACATCGGGACTTTGGTTTGTTTTTTACAAGGGACCGTGGAAATGGTATTCTGCGTCCCCAGAAATTTGACTTGCCCCATGATCCACTCTCCCCCTCCGGAGTAGGAATCTTTAAGTCTGGGGGGTGCCGGAGGCAGAGCCCCCCACAAAAGAAAACATTGGTGCTGTTATTGATTCGTGCACCATGCCGAAGCTATTCTTGGCACTCTTCGGATGCAGTGCTGTTTCACATGGTTATCCCAGACTGGATTATATTGTACCATATTACTTTATAGAAATCAAACAAAGACTAAAAGCAATCAGTTAAAGACTGGTTTCAGTAACCAAAAAAAGACGAGTCCTCAACTATTAAATCTTTCCCACTGAGTTGAAATGAGCCAGTCTGCAGTGACAGGCATAATTAACCAGCTATCTTATTTGCTTTAACTTTTTTGACTGGAGGTCTGGATATCATGTTGAGAGTTCCACTAGATGCTAAGGAAGGTGTACACTGATCTGGGCCCATCAGTATAGTTCCAAAACAAACTAAAACAGTCACACTCATGATACTGACACCTGGTGCGTTAGCAAGGTAGCAAACTCCAAAATAATTTAAAAAGAAGGAAGAAAAGGCACTCAAGAATTATTCTTCTGGATGTAAGAATGAAGGTACCCTGATGAAGATCTTGTGAGCGCCGTGCTGAGGCATTTAGGTGGCAGCCATTGTTTGTCCTGTGTTGCTTATGTCTCAAGTGCATTTTCTGCCTCATTTTCCCATCAGTTTTGTTATGTGTCTCATCACCGGTATATGCCTGGTCTTACATTTCCCATTAAAATCCTGGCATCTCAGTAGTAAAGAATGTGCACCCCAGGTGAATAAACATGAGATTCATATGATTACCACTGTTGTTACAAACCAAGATTGAACAGGCATTCTGGAAGTTGTCCTGGCAGTTCCTTACCCTTTAGAGATCTTCAGTGAGACTACTTGAAATCAGATATAAGTTTAATAAGTCTATCACGTATACCTGTCACATGCCATGTGCCAAAGCATACATGGAGCCCTAAACCTTGATCTAATATCACCACCACCCTGAGGTTCTCTTTAAATGCCAGGCTCCAACAGTAGCTGAAACAAAAGGAGTCCCTTGAGTTCCTACCTCTATTGAGTAATTAAGGGGTGATATAATACTGATCTGGAGTGTTTCTTTGTCTTTTGGGACATGAAGTGTGAAGTATCAGCAACCACCCCTACTGGCCAACAAGGAAACTGGTACTACTAATGTTAACGAAATGGTGTCTGGTCAGTTCTAGCTCCTCATTGGTCAGGAACCTATCAGCTGCATTAACCTAGCACATACCCCTACTCAGAAGACATGATATGGGTGCATTAATTTAGAGCACAACCCGTCGAGGTCAAAAAGATCAATATGCTAACTACATATCCTCAGGGTCTAAAAGGTCACAATGCAAATTAAGCAAACCAGCAACATCAATAAGAAATCATGCAAACAATAACCACAATGCCCCTCCACACAGACACACAGACACACACACCACACATACACACACAACAGCATTGTTCAAGAATCCCAAACTGCAAAGGAAATTCATCCAACAACTTTAAAAAAGCGTACTTTCTACTCAAAAATCCAAACTGCAAAAGCCTCACTGCTGCTGTCACTCACAAACAAAACTCAAACATCTGAGAAAAATACAAACTATAGTCCAAAACTATGATTCCACATAACAACAGACTACAATACATCACTAAGCTATCTGCAAAACTTCTACAAACATTGCTCTAAAAGCTAATAAAATATCCACTTGCCTATCTGGAATGTGGAAACAAACCCTCAAATTCCATGCTTGAACCTTCTCAACAAATACACTGCACCAGAGTTAGGTCTTGTGACATCTAATCAACAGCCTAGGCTTCCAGATCTGACTCAGATCACATAGCAGGTACAGAAAGCACAGCCCAGGCTTTCAGCTCAACCTCACTGATTATATTGGAAGTGCAGGAAGGTAAACTATAATCATGCAACAATAATTCACTCCCAGCAGTGCCATCACATCCAACGAGTGCAGCTTACCAACTGCAACTTAATATCTGCCACATATCTAATTTATGCTACGGTACTAAAGCCAACCACTTAAAGATAAAGCACCAAATTAAAACCACTACACTGCTGAAAAAACTAGATTACTAAACATTTTATAAATGGAATAAGGCAATTACATTGGGGGTACAGTATTGTGTTATGTCAGTGTACCTCATTCCCTTCAGGTTCAGGACTCCAACCCATCACTCGATACATAGTACAATTGACCTTCTGTCATGCCTTATCCTTACTTAAAGACAAAAGAAACTTATCCCTGCATTCCAGTGTAACCCCTTCCTCTCCCCAGGTCACAGGAAATAAGATATAGCTCACCATGTTCTCCTGACCCAAATTTATTGTAAATAAATAAATGAATAACTGTAATTAGAAAGTTTCAGTTCATTTTTCTATCAAAAGATGGAGCAACTAACTCTGGTGATTTATAAAAATTACTATGTACTCTAATTCTGTGGTGTTTCAGTGTTCTTTGAGCATATATAGCAACAGTCCCACTACTATTTTCCAAAGGCCTAGTAACAGTGTGCAGTTTTATAAACAAGGAGCAAATCCTTCCCACTGACAGGCAGTATGATTCTGTAGAATGTATATGCTAATTTGTTTCCAATAATGTCTGGATGTGTCCAAAATGAGCACAATCAGAGATTTAAAATAAGACATAAACAGTTCAATGTCTTTTTATGGTAGGAATAGAGGTAGACTGAATATGTATTAGATAGCATTCATACCTGTGGGTTAGATAAATTTTGTGGCAATAATGATTTATTTCTGAGACCAGCCGGCCGTTGCAGTATTAGAGCTTCCAGTCACTCCACCAACGCCCCAAGTTCGGGACCGGACCCGAAGAATCAGTGGGCCAGCTAGGGGAAGGAAGATTGAGCATCCCATGGACTGCTCTCCTCCTCTGGGGGAGGGTGTGTGAGCATTCAGTGTGTGACCGACCCCTAGCGGAGGCCAGGGAAAGCAGCTGCCAAAGCTTAAGTTGTGGAGAGGCATGCCGGATGTAAGCGCTTTGGTGCCCTATGTCATTGCATGCCACACCTCCTGTGGGGAAAAAAGCAAACAAAATGCCAGCCCTATAAATGACGCCCTGTTTCTCTGGTCCTGCTACACCCACCTGTAGCACTCAGCTGGTGACCTAGTTTCAGTCTACTGTTGAGAAAGAGCCCAACCTCATAGCCCGGCCCTAGGGGGCAAGCCAGGGAGGAACACCAGTAGTTGGATGGTCTACCAGGAATTGAGTTCAGGCTCTATTGAGGGCACACCTACTCAGTGGTTCCACCCTGGGGGGGCAAGCTTGAGATGATCATCACCTGAGGCAAGTCCCAGGGGGTGAGAGGGGACTGGGGAGCAGGGGCTGAACCACTGGGGATCCAGGCACCAAAAGGAACTAAAAAAAAAATTACTGCTGAAAATTTAGTGAGCAGTTTCCCGATAGTGATTCAATGATTGTTTAAAATAAGTTAGGCAACTAGGTTAAATTCTGTCTGGGACTGTCTTCTTAGTAGGGAGCAGGTGGGATTTGTGTCAGGTAGGTTGTCTGCTGAGCATCTTCGGAAACTCCTCTTCGCATCCAGGGATTCTTCTATTCCATCAGTCCTGGCTTCCCTGGATGCGGAGAAAGCCTTTGATGGAGTATCTTGGGACTACCTGCTCCACTTGCTCCCTTGATTCGGCTTTCCCTCTGAATTTATTAGATGGCTCAGGGTGCTCTACACTAGCCCCTCAGCACACAGTTTTTGTAATGGGTTTTTGTCTGACTCATTCTCCCTGCAACAGGGAACTCATCAAGGATGTTCCCTACACCCATTTTTATTCAACTTATACCTCGAAGCCATTGATTAGAAAGATCAACCTCTTCCCTCTAGTTCATGGTATTCCTTTAGGATTTTCACAATATAAACTGTCTGTTTATGCAGAGGACATTCTTCTGTATGTTACATCTCCCTGCATTTCCCTACAAGCTGTTTTAGGTATTGTAACCCAATTAAGTGTCATCTCCAATTACAAGCTCAAGCATTCCAAAACAGAGGTCATGCCCCTAAATGTTGCTACTACTCCTGTTAGTGTGAAGCACCTGGGACTTCTCTGGGTTAAGGATAAACTGAAATACTTGGGAACGAACCTTAATACCGACCCATCGAGACAGAAATTATGTAATCTGGATCATGTTCTTACTCAGATTCGGGTTGACTTAAATCACTGGTCTTAATTACCTTTGTCCCTGTGGGGTTGTTTTAATATCCATTAAATTAAAGTTCTCCCATGGTTTTTGTATCCACTTACAGTGCTTAGCCCGGCCCTACCCACGGTATGGTTTCTTCAAGTCAACAGAATTTTTTCTAAGTTTCTTTGGTGGGGAAAACCTCCTCAGAGAGCTCTGGCTAAATTAATGAGGCCGAAAGAGGCTGGTGGGAGCTAAAGGTCCCTAATGTTTACCTTTATTATTTGGCCATACATTGTTCCTGTTATCTTTCCTGGTTCTGCCCAGGTTCTGCGGGCCTGAATTCAGTTTATGTTTCCCAATGGCTGAACACCGAATGCTCGTTGTGCTCTCAACTAGGCCTGAACCCTTATGCCCTGTTGTATGTTCCTTTCAAGAAGAATCCTGGCTGCCTAAAAGATACCCCTGTTGGTTATTCTGTTCATGCCCACAAACAATTGTCATATGTTAAATTTAGACCCCTACTTAGACACTACTCAATCCATCTTAGGAAATCTTAATTTAAAAATTGCTGTGAAGGTGTTGACCCAGGCGGCCTGGCCTTCCTTGGAGTCTCTGTCACTTGATCACCTGCTGCATACCGGCAAGCTCATTACCTTTGTAGAGGCTCAACAGAAATTCAGTTGGCCCTCATCTGTGAGTTTCAAGTTCCTCCAACTTAGACACATGTCATTTCATTATTTTGGTGTCTGTGTCTGGTCCAGAGAGTATGGGGAAAAATTGTTCCCCTTGACATCGGCTACCCCTACATCCCAAGCTATAACCTTTTAACATGCGTGGTTGTGGGAACTTCTTGTTGAGAGACAACATAGCTTTTTTTTACTCCTGGGATCAGGTTCTTCCTTTTCAAGGAGGCCCTTGTGACTGGCTCTGCATCTGGAAGGCTATTTATAAATACATTAAATGGGGCAGATATCAGTTCATGCAGTTTCAAATTTTACATAGTATGTTTTACACCCCGATTAAACATTATAGAATGGATCGGTTGGACTCAGATCTATGTATCAGGTGTCAGAGGAAGCAGGGTTTACTACTTCACATTTTCTGGACCTGTGAAAAGGTTACGCATGTTTGGGGGATATTAGACAGCGCTTGGATCCCTTACTGGAGTCGGATCAGGCATTCGCACCTGAGATCTGCATATTGGGGGACTTCACTGGGGTCTTAATTGGCAATCAGAAACCACATATTTCTCTAATATTGGCCTGCGTTAAGAAGATTATTCTTTGACATTAGTGCGATCAGACCATCCTTACTTATGTGAAATGGCATCAGGAAATCCTTTTTGTTTTGCAGACCAAGCATATTACTGCAAATATGTCAGACTCCAAGAAGAAATATACTTGGGTGTGGGAACCTCTTTTTACTTTGTTGGCCCCTGGCACTGTGTGATAGTTGGTTACTTATGGGTCCTACACCTCACTACCTTGGAGATGGTTGGGACTGGCTGTACCTGAACCTGCATATAAGCTTTATACATCCCTCTCTTTCTCAAGATGAGATGCTCCTTTTTGTTTTGTCCCATCTGTTACTGTCTTCGTTGCTTTTGGAATTATCTCAGTTTCTGAAGAAGGGGGGGAGAGGGATGGAAGGAGGGGTTGCGATGATTTGTTTTGGAGGGGGGTTGGGGGAGGAGTTGGATTGTTCATTTCATAACTTGATTGGAAAGTTTACTTGCTTAGATTATCCTTTAGTAATAGTTGTATGTCTGTGAATATTTAGCTCAGTGTCCATTGTACTGGTTATTGACTTGTACTTCATGTATCATTTGTCCTTTTTTGTGATTTTTGTGTATTGCTTTCTAATGAAGTTCAATAAGGTTTATTAAATGGAAAAAAAATAAAATAAGACAGGTAGATTACAAGTGTCAACTTCAACACTGTAACACACGTAAATGGGCCAAGCATCTCGTTGCCCATTTTTAAATCTTTGATCCCTCCTCTTCCCTCTTTTCCTTTGTTTTCCTTTTTGTATTCATTCTTTGTACATCTACATCCCTTTTGCTGCCCTGAAGATCATCCTTTTACCCCACACACCCCACCCCTCTTCATCCTCCCTTCCTTTGTAGTTTATTTGCCATTTATGTATCTGTTTGTATTTATATGTTGTATTGTGAATGTTGATGAGGACTACTTTAATCAGCTATATCGTATTGCACTTTGTTTTGCACGTGTGTTTGCACAATTGTCGTAAGCACATAATATGTATTTGCTCTTTAGGAAAGCACTATAAAATGATGCAGAAAGTAGCTGCCTATCATGACTTGAGAAAGGGCATTTTTTTTGGAGTAAATCATTGGCTTGCTGGTAGGATCAGTGCTGCTAGTGATACATTTTAACATTAAATATAATGTATTAACACCACCAATGTTTTGATGTGTGTCTAACAGGTAGCCCAGCTTTTTCCATTCAAATTGTTAAAGCATTTACGCTGTCAGCTTCATTTATGTGCCCCTGGTAGCAGCCTTTTGGGTTTGAAATAGTTTATAAGCCTGAATTTTAAGTTCTTTAATATACATGGAACTCATTATTTTTTCATTTCCTATCTGTGACCCATGCCCTGGGTCACACCAGAAAAAAACCCTGGCCCGGATATTCAAACTGCACCAGGCTGTGGCGCAAGCCTGGGCACAGCTCAACTTTGTTGCGCACGGGTGTGGCCAGGGCGATATTAAATGGAGCTGCACTATGGCACAACAGCTTTGAATATCGCACCCTGGCCACCCCCACTGTGCATGGCGCAGTGGCAGTCAGAATGGAGCATGGAGATGCGGTGGCATACAGTAAATGCCATTGGGCCATGCACAGCACCTGCGATATTCAAACGTGGACATGCAAATGGGGCCATAAGTTATGCAAGGCACACAGGGGGCCATTTGCATCTCATTACGGCCCCATTTGCATGCCATTAGCATGCAGGTGTGCCAATCCCCAATGACTTGTGCCTGGCGCCCTGCCAGGCAGCAGCCATCACAGACTGACGCCCCCCGCAGCTCGATCGCAGGAAGTCCCGTAAGAGGAAAAAAGTCCAATATCCCTGGTGGTCCAGTGGACCGTTATGTGCCCCGATTGTGGGCATCACTGTATTCCCCCCCCAAGTCCAATATCCCTGGTGGTCCAGTGGACTGCACTGAGCCCAATCGTGGGCATCATTCATCACCCCCCAAGTCCAATATCCTTGGTGGTCCAGTGGACTGCACTGAGCCCGATCGCGGGCATCATTCATCACCCCCCCAAGTCCAATATCCCTGGTAGTCCAGTGGACTGCACTGAGCCCAATCGCGGGTATCATTCATCACCCCCCAAGTCCAATATCACTGGTGGTCCAGTGGACCACACTGAACCGATCGCGGGCATCATTCATCACCCCAAGTCCGATATCCCTGGTGATCTAGTGTCCTCCACCCCACCCACCCACTGAACCCACCACCCCACTCCCCCATGTCAGCCGGTGGGCAGCAGCCCCACCTGCCTGCGCCCCACGCCCACGCCCACAACTGACAGCTCAGTAGGGCTGCACTCCCATTGTTCAGAGCATGAGCCAATGGGCATGCAGCCCATACCAGTCACTCAGTCCAGATATGTGAATGAATTAATTCACATATCTGGACTAGTAGTACTGTATAGGGCTGCATGCCCATTGGCTCATGCTCTGAACCAAGGGGCGTGCAGTTCCTACCGAGCTGTCAGTCGGGCGGATGGTGGGGAGGCAGGCAGGTGGGGTGCTGCTGCCCGCTGGCCTGACATGGGGGAGGGGTGGTGGGGTTCAGTGGGCGGGTGGGGTGGGGGAACACAGATCACCAGGGATATCGGACTTGGGGGTGATGAATGGTGCCTGCGATCGAGCTCAGTGCAGTCCACTGGACCACCAGGGATATTGGACTTGGGGAATACAGTGATGCCCGTGATCGGGGCACATAGCGGTCTACTGGACCACCAGGGATATTGGACTTGTGGGGGCCATTATAGATGCCCGGATCAGGGCATGGGGGGAAGCACCTAGGTGTAGCAGGAACTCGGTGGCCACCCACAGGTGGCAGCTGCTGTGCGCCCTGCAATGTGGCAGCTCACCTATGGGTGGCCATCACTTGTTCCTTTTTTGGGGGGTGTAACTTTGTGCAGGCACAGGTAGGGGTTGTGCATGCATGACTCTGCACAGCCTGGGCTGAATAACTGGCTGTGCAGGTTATGCATGGACATGCCCCCCCCCACCTGTGCCTGCATACATTACTGATGCGCTCTGGCGCATCAGGATTTGTGCGGCGCACTTTTCCCTTTTAAATATCGCACCAGGCGCATCAGTGGGTTGTGCATGGCACAACACTATTGCGCCATGCGCAACCCTTTTGAATATCTGGGCCTCTGTCTCAGTGTGCCTTTCACATTCAAAATTTCTAATGAATAAACTTCATAGTAGAATTTTAACCTTGCCCATAAAGGAATTCCATTTTCAAATTAATATACAGTGTATACAAGCTGTAGTTCTGGGAAGTAGGCCTCTAAGATGATCATTAAAGAAAATGTGATTCAGGCTATCCAGCTGGGCACAATGCTAAATCTCATGCAGCTTTCTAAATACTTTCATTCTCTCTGCATATCACAGGTCACTTCAAAGCACCTATTTCTGAGCCAGGTAAGTAATTCAACACTTCAGAGCTGGCTTTTATTTACAGAAGCAATCTGGCCCAAAGGTTTGGAAATCTGCAGCTCAGGGGTAATGCATAGGTTTCATGGTTACCATTTTGTTTTATTACCATGGGGGACTATGCAGCAAGGCAGGCCCGACATGTGCTAAAGGCACGTACCTGGTCCACATCATCCTGCACCTGTGGAGGCAGGTGCACCGCACACCATGCATGACCACCTGCCGACCGTCAGTGGCCCTGCCGCACATGCATGTAGTTGTGCAGTGGGGACAGGGCACAGGATGTTGGTGGAGCAGAGGACACCAGTGGATATCCAATTAGATACCTGTCCCAGTGGCTGGCATGATCCCCACCCACAGTCAATCACCCTGTTAATCCACATGTGCAGTGTCTCAAAAAGACAGGGGATCTAGCGCAGTAAGGGCCTGCCCCCCTTTTTGTCACATGCGTGAAATGGGACCACTGTTGCATGTCAGGTGGACATAAGGAAGTCTCATATATGCATCCCATAGGCTTTATGCATACAGCCCATTGGGACCTCTATGCATCATGATTCACCTAAAGGCACATACCTTGGCATTGGCACACTACACTTGCTAAGACAGACATACTACATGCCATTCATGAACAGGCATGTAGGAGTGCATCAGAGACAGGAGAAAAGATACAGGTGAGGCAAAGAACACAGGCAAGTATCCAATTGGATGTCTGCCGTCTGGGCTAACTGGATCCCCTGCTCTGTGTAGAGCAGAGTATTGTGGGTACCATATAGTACCCCCATACATCTACTGGTAAAGCACTACTTGTAACCACCATAGCCTGCAGCCTTTTCCACTTACCGTGGCTGTGACATACCACACTTGCAGACACAGGCGCACTGTGTGCCATTCATGTGTAGGCATGTAGGCATGTGGCAATGAAAAGGGCAGGCTATGGATAAGGCAAAGAACACAGGTGGGAATCCAATTGTTCCTCCTGCCAGATGACTGGACCCTCAGCTCTGCAGACAGCAGGGGATAGTGGGTACAATTTAGTACCTCCATACAGCTATTGGTAAAGCACCGCTTGTAACACCCTAGGCAGGCAGCCTGTTCTGAGGGAGTCAGACTGCATGGTAGAGGCAGCCACTTTCCCCACCAGGACATTAGCCACTAGATGGAAGGGGTATGTAGCAGGGTGCCGGCAAGTGTAACTTGCACCTCCCTCTACTGGTACTCTGCACCTTTGTGAATGACCTGTAGGCTGACCCCACCCCCAGTAACTCCTCCTGGCCCTTCACACATGCTGTGCCATGGCCTGACAGGGGATCTGCTGTGGAAGAGATCCGTGCCACTTTTGTGAATGTCAGATCCCCAATGCATGGTATGTCATCTTTTGGAAGCCTACACACCACAAATATGTGGCACATAAGCTTCATGCATAGGTCCATTGTGCACGTATTCTTGATGATGCAGTGCCCCAGCTGCTGTCCAGAGTCTCCTCCTTGCCACTACAATTACTTCCATTGAGCCACGACATCTTGCCCACTGAGTTACCCCTTGGACAGGATCCAGCTGCCCCTCTTTCAGTATAATCTGGGGTGAAGTACAGGACCATTGTGCTTGTATTCCTGATGGTGCCATGCCCCAGCATCCATCCAGAGTCACATCCTAACCGCTGTGGTTGCATCCTTTGAGGTACAACACTGTGCCTATGAAGTTACTCCCTGGGGCAGGGCCCCTGTTTCCAGCTGCCCCTTTCACTGTACTCCAGGACGAAGTACCAGATCACTAGGCTGTGGTCACTAGGATGGCTGCGCTTTCAGAGTGCCCAGTGGACATGGATGGAGGCAGGCCCTTCTGTCATTCTGCCTCCAATGGTGGAGTTTTACCCAGTTTCATCCACACCCACCTCCCTCTGCATGCATGTTTGTGATGTTCCCAGGGGGAGATGGCAAGCATCATTTGCTCACCCATTCTACCAGAGGCATATCTTCTAAGCCACCACCAAGTGGTGATCTGAGAGTGGTGCCCACCCCCTCCACCCCCAGAAAGAGAGCATTCACATGTACTCTACACCCTCCCTGTTCACTTCTTCTCCTTATGTCCTGTACATGAAGCCAGGTCACCAGCATGTCAGAGTGGTACCAAACTGCTCAACACCACAGAGTCGGACCATTATTTTGATGTCTGTCTATGTAAGACCATTGAATAATTCATTTACTCAATTTAAACTATCAGTCTAAGGGAAAGGAGAAATTGTTTAACCAGGAAAGGCACACTAAGCAGAATCTTGTTTCCAGGTGCGACCTAGGAGCACAAAAAAGTTAAGTGACTTGCTCAGGGTCACAAAGTATGTAAGTGGGGCTGATGGGATTCAAACTCAGGTCTCCAGATTTGCAGCTCTGTGCCCTTACACATTACGTTATATTGTCTCTAAAATGCTCACTATAGGATGGCTTCATTTAGAACAATGCCTAGTTTTCAAGAATTGTTTTCTGCTGGTGCACTACCTACAAAATGTAAACTTACTGCTCAGATTCAACCCCCCCCCCCCCCGGGCTCTTGCTTGCTAACTTGCCTACATATCTACTGTGCCACTAAACTGCACCATTTGGAATATCCTCTGATATCAGTTCAAAACAGGGAAACACTATGAAAGATTATTTTTAATAAGAAAAGCGACCATGTTTCAGGCTTAAATGTGTTATTCTATGAGGAACAGACTGAAATACCAATTAGTTAACCACTGATGCTAGCTACTAGCAGTTTCATTCAGGATACCAAACATTTTCTCAGCAAACTGAAGTAAACTGGACAACTACCACTAAGCACTATCCTAGCCACAGTGGATGTTGCAGTTGGTCATTTATTTATTTAGTCATTCATTCCTTCATTTATTTTTGTTGACTTGAAAAGAAGAGCTCAAATGTTCTGTTTTCATCATGGTCTCAGCCCAGGGGAGGAAGACACGGATGCAGACTAACTAATATTGGACCAGGTTAGGCTGTTGGTAGTTCAGGGAATGGAGGCCATTTAGCGAGGACAGCAGAGACACTTCCTTACCCTCTTCAAGAAAGGTCATGGGATTTTTAACTTCAACCAAAACAACCATCTGAACAAGCAGGTGATACCTCAGTTTAATGTCTCATCCAAAAGAGGGCCCCTCTGATAACACTGTGTCCCCCAAACACCATGCTATGGAATCAGTATGGTTACTTTTAACCAAGGTGAGAATGCCCCCTGCATTTATTTATTTCTTTATTTATTGAATCTCGGATTAACATTCTTTGAGCAAAAGTGCTCCTTTACAAAGGTTCCACGTTTTCATACCATATGCAGATGATACAGTCTTCCTCACTTCAGGCCACTCTGCAAAATATATTCAAACAATATTACAAGATGAATATTATTGACTTACAGATAGGTTATCAAAGAATAAATTGACTCACTAAATCTTGTGGAATGTAAGTCAGTCCTATCTTATTCTCATTCTTTAAAATTGTCTATGGCCAAGAGTTCAAAATCAAATCAAATCAAACTTTATTTAACCAGGCAGATACATCACTGAGTAAGTTCATTTTCAAGATGGTCCTGGACACAAAGGGCACTTTTGCTTACAATAGATAACATTTCATACAATAGACATCAGTACAGGCAGTTACCATACAATATCAGTGGGTCAATATCACCAAGTCAGTACTTGGATGAATCAGAGCATGAAAAGCAAGTGCAAATATAGGCATTTAAAGTGCAACATATACAGGCTATAGTCGATCATAGAGTACAAGTGAGGGGAGGGAGGAAGGAAGGAAGGACATAGGGAAGGGCAGTGGGAAGAAAGGGTATCAGCCACATTGGCAATAGTTGAGGAGAGGGAGAAGGTAGAAGGGGGGAGGTGATTACTCTAAAGGGATGCTGGCCGACACTGGAAAGAGGCGGCCCAGGATTGCAGAGGTTAAGGGACTCAGTTTGGCGAGGCATGGCTTTACCTGAAGCAAACCCACTTACCAAACATTTTTGGTTCATTTACTAGTTATGCACCTATGCTGTTAAATACATTTTCAAGTCAGATTAATTCAGCTAAAAACATTAGGCACTTAAAATATGTGCTTGCACATTTTTATGATTCCTTGAACCATTGTTGCTGTGTACTTAATCGAGATGTACCTGTTAATTGTACTTGTCTTGTATTATTTCAATATGTTTTGTAATATTTTGTATTGTTTATTGTTAATTGTCAGGCATGACTGAAAAGGGGCTGTACCTAGTCATTTTTCCTGGTTAAAAATAAAACAACAAACAAATGTCATAGGATTACAGGCAGTGCACACAAACAGACAAAGATGAAAACATTTTTTTATATATAGCTACCAACATCACTTTCTGTAGCACCTGCTGTTCATTGGATATCTCCCATCATACTGTCAACAACATAATAAAATGAATTCTGTCACACCACTTCACCTTTAATGGTAGACACTTACAGACCATAGGAACAGCACTGGACATTAAAAGGGCACTAAAATTTGTCAACCATTTAATGGCCAGCCAAGAATATCTTCTTTAGAATGTTCTCTAGTATTCCTACAGCCCACGCCATATTTATATTTTTTGTCCATTTTAAACATTTAAAACTGACAAAATAAAAAATGGGTTCACTAGATGCTATCTAGTACACATACATGGTAAATAAAAATAGACTATTTCTGAGTTACATGGATCTCAAATACCCTAATGTTGCATACTGAGAAAGATAACACAGTGTCAGTCTGTTTTATTAGTAGCAACATCCATTGTATTAGGTGTCAACAGAGAAATATAGATATTGCCTGCAGATAAAGACCAATGGCCCATCCAGTCTGCCGCCCATACAGAGATTTCTACATGACTGCTAAAAACACAGCATTTGACATGATGCTTGTATGGTTTCCACCAATGTAACAGTATACTGTAGTACACATTATAAGTTCTAAGACATGCCACTTGTATTAACATTATGAAAAATAACATTTGTGTATGTTTCTATGCAGAGACCATATATATCTACATACAACATGTTTTTTTGTTGTAGAATATGGTAGTAAATATAGGAAAAGGAAAAAATACAGGGGTTGCTATGTTGTTTTGGATATATCTGCTTTCATAGCAAATGGTTCATAGGTTGTTGGATCAGGCAAAAATAACAAAAAAAGGCAATAAAACATAGAACATGCCAGAAAGCCATTTAATTAATCCACAAATACATAGAGAATGAAAATGACTTTAATATAAGAGAAACAAAGCAGCCCACATGTACATAGACCATCTTTAAAGATGTACAGGCAAATGACCACAACTATGGGAGCTAATTTCCACACTGTCATCCTTTATTGAGTCTTAGCTTGACATACCATAATGGGGAAATCACTAATGTAATGATAATTTCATGTAAGAATATACTGTACTTGAACCACTAAAGATCCTTGAAAATTGTTTTGCATGCATTAAAAAATGTCATTCTGAATTACCAGGGGATGTCCTTAAGTACCACTTCTATAAACCATTAGCCTACCTCCGATACAAGATGTATTCTTCATTTGAATGGAATGTGAACACTCCCTTAAACAGTTTCACCAGGATTTCAACAAGTTTTATCGTTCTGTAAAACTCATCATTTAGTACTACACAGCCAGCATACATTTCCTGAGTACCACTGTCAGCGTTACAAATGATGGATATCTACAAACTGCTATTTACAGAAAACTTACTGACAGACACCAGCACCTGTACATTTCCTGCTTCTACCCAATACACATAAAACATAAACATATGAACATATAATTTGACAGCAGATAAACACTGCTTGACCCACCCAGTCTGCCTATTGTTCCCTACCTACATTATCAACGCAGATTCTACTTGATCTACTGCCCTTTCTCCATCCCTCCTTCCTTTCCACTATGATTCCCTTGTTCCTATCCCATGCATTCTTGAACCCAATTAGTTTTCCCCTCACCACCTCCACTAGAAGGCAATTCCAGGAATCCACCACTTTTTCTGTGAAGAAGTATTTCCTCACATCTCTCCTGAATTTACCCCCCCCTTCAGCTTCATAGCACGTACCTTGTTCTTCAGCACCTTTTTTTCTGAAAAATACTTCCCTCCTGTACCTTATTTATCAAAGTGAGGTATTTAAAGGTCTGTATCATATTCTCCTCACTCCTGTCTTCTAGAGTGTACATATTGATGTCCTTTAGTCTCTCCTCATAGGGCTTTTGATGCTGATGCAGTACCATTTTAGTTGCCCTCCTTTGGACCACTTCCACTTTGTCCATGTCCTTCTGGAGATGTGCTCTCCAGAACTGAACACAGTACTCTAGGTGGGGTCTTACCAGCAATCTATACAGAGGCAACACCACCTCCCTATTGCTGTCAGTGATACCCATCCCTATGCACCCCAGCATCCCACTAGCCCTCCTGATTGCCTTGTTGCACTGCCGGGCCACTTTTAGGTCATCAGATATGATTACCCCCAGGTATCTTTCCTGCTTGGTAGTCATCAGTACCACTCCACCCATTTTGTACTTAGGTTTCTGTGCCCTAAATGCATTATTTTGCACTTTTTCATATTGAAAGCCAGCTGCCATACCATTGACCACTCCACTAGTTTTCTCAGGTCTCTGCTCCTCCTCCCTCCCCGGGTGTCCACCCTGTTGCAGATTTTGGTGCCATCCACAAAGAGGCAGACATTCCCTTCCAGCTGCTCTGCAGTGCCACTTAGATAGACATTAAAGAGGACCACTCCTAGCACTGATCCCTGAGGCACCCCACCAGTCACCCTCCCTTCCTCGGAGTGTATTTAATTTAACATCACCCTCCTTCGCCTATCCCCTAACCAATTTCTTATCCAGTTTACCACCTTTGGGCCCACTCCCAAGCTACCCAGTTTACTTGTCTCCTGTGTGGAATGGTGTCAAAAGACTTTCGTAAATTTGGGTAGGCCATGTCCAACACTCTACCCTAGTCTAAGTCCTTTGTCACCCAGTCAAAGCAATTTATCAGATTAATTTGAAATGACCCCCCCCACCCCCAAACTCATGCTGCCTCAGGTCTTCTAACCCATTAGATTGAAAATATTCCACAATCCTTTCCTTCAGCAGTGATTGCATGTAACTTTTCTATGACAGATTTTAGGCTGCCTGACCTATAATTGGCATCCTCCTCCCTGCTACCACTTTTGTGAAGTAGGACTACAGTGAAGCCCACCAGAATGCAACGCAGTGTCAGTTTCCTGCATGACAAAAGGGATTAACTCCCACTGAAATTGTATTGTTTCCTGGTGATCTTCACTGTACATCTGCCTTCTTCCAGTCCTCCAGAACCACTCCTGTTTCCAGTGAGCTGTTAAATCGGACTGTCAGAGGTGCAGCCAGTGCCTCCCCGAGCCAGTCAATGAGTTTTCCATTCTAATAGATCTTTTATGTGATTGCATTTTATACTTATCACCTGTCACTTTGATTTGGGGGTTTATAAGGGTCTCAGTTTGTGAGCACATTAGCTTCTTGGCAAAGTGCGTTTGCATGAAACATTGAAGCATTTTTCTGGCTGGGTCAGCTTGCTGTTATTTTGTCTGCAATATAAAAAAGCATGTGTGCATTTTTTACTTGGTTTTGAGTGATGTTTTTTTGTTTTTCCTCTTTTTCTCCCTCAGTACTATTGAATGTACCCTATCTGGCCCCAATGCTTTGTCCACCTTCAGATTAGTGAGTCCCTTCAGGACTCTCTCCTCCGAAAAAGGACTAGTGCCTACTTCCCTTCCTCCAAAACTTCTGTTATGTTTTTTGGCCCCTTCCCATCCCCTTCTCCCTCCTCTATGAACACTGAGCAAAAGTATTTAATCAGGTTGTCTAACTTTTCCTGGTCCCCTTGGGCACGGTCCCCCATTGCCATTTTAACCTTACAATCCCACCCTGGTCTTTCTCTTTTCACTTACATACTGAAACTAAAAAATGTCTTGTCCCCTTTCATTACCTCCTGGACTATTCTCTCTTCAGTTTGCACCTTTCCACTCCTCACTGCTTTCTCTGCTTCCCTGTTTTCCCTGATACACCTCTATATCCTCCTCCTTCTGTGTCTCCTTATACCTTCTGAGTACTACCATTTCAGTCTTTACCCTTTCAGCCACCTCTTTTGAGAACCACAGCTGTCTCTTTTTCCTTTTGCTTTTGCTTACTTGTTTGACACAGAGGGTTGTTGTCTTTAGTATGCTCCCTTTTATCGTCACCAACTGTTCCTCCACCCCATTCAGGCAACCCCCCACCCCCGCAACTAGGTCATCCCTGAGGCATTCACCCATCTTTATAAAATCTGCCCTCCTGAAGTCCAAGATCCTAGCCCTTGTGTGGTTAGATTCCACAGTCATCCTTATATTTAACCACACTGTACAGTGGCCCTCATTCCCAGGTAGCCTCTCACCTTCACATCTGCAACACTGTCCCTGTTAGTGAGTACCAAGTCCAGTATTGCTTCATCATGAGTGAGTTTGCTGACTAGTTTCCTTAGGAATGCCCCTGGCAGAAAGTCTAGAATGACCTTGCTTCTAACTGAAGCCACTGCTGGGAGGCTCCAATCTACATCAGGCAGGTTGAAGTCCCCCACCAGCAGCACCTCCCTCTTTTCTGCCATCTTGCCAGTGACTTCCACCAGTACTTTATCTAGTTTATTCCCCTATGCTAGAGGTCTGTAGATCACTCCAGTGTGAATAGTGGCTCCATTCTCCATCTCCAGGGTGACTCACAGTACCTCTGCTTCTCCCTATATTCTGTGTATCTCCGTTGTTTTTATGCTTTCCATCACATAAAGCACCACACCCCCTCCTTTCCTTCCCACCCTGTCCTTCCTGAAGAGAGTATGACTTGGTATGGCCATGTCCCAGTCATGGTTTTCAGTGTCTTATGACGTGGTCATGGCCACACTATCAAGGTTGACCTCTGCCATGATGGCCTCTAGGTCCAGAATCTTATTTCCTAGACTGCTAGCATTTGCACACAAGGCCTTCCAGATTTAGTTTCCACTGTGCTTGTTACCCCCTTTTTTCCTTTTTGTCCATCATCCTTCCACCTCTCTTTTTAATGCTACTGTTCCTGTCCCCCTTTTTCTCTACCATCCTGCTTCCTTTATTAATTTTCACCTTGAAGGGTTTCTCTCCCCTCAGGTTCTCCTTACTCTCTACTTTAGCCTGTGGTGGGGCAGTTTCTGCTTCCCCAGTTCCTTCTTTCACCCCCTCAGCAAGTTTGAATGTTCATCAAAAGAACATATAAACTATCCACTTACCCACTGAGAACTACAGTTCCCCCCCATGGATTCAGGCCATCACCCCTGTATAGGTCATTCTTCTCCCAGCGAGGTTCCCAGTGTAGCTGAATGCCTGCTCTCTGCACCATTCCTTCAGCCATGAGTTGAAACTCCTGGTGCAGAGATCCCTCTCTTCCCCCTGTTGTAGACAGGCAGCACTCAGTGAAAGCCACTGAGCACACTACCTGTCTAAGACCACTCCCCAGCTCCGTAAACTCCCACTACACTATCTCAGTGAGAGACTTTCTGCTCTACAGTTAGGCAATTTGATATCTTTGGATCTGCTCAGATGAAGTAGCAAGAGACAGACATCTCATCTTGCTTCACAAGGCATTTATCTGGCAGGGTTACTCTCCAAGACAAGTAGACAAATAATTGGAATAAGCCACACTTAAAAAATGGATTGGAAATTTCCTGCTTCCTAATTGGCGACATATGTTCTGAGACTCAAATGAAATGCACAGGTTGTAACAAGTTCAGGCAGTGGGATTTGGAATTTGAGGAAATCATATATAGAATTAATGACCCATTTCACTCATCCCTGATTGCAATCACAAACATGACTGCCTCCTTACTCACTGAAAGTCTTCAACAGGGCCCTAAAAATTACAAGTGACTTAAATTTTATAATGAAATATTCTTTCCTGACATGATCCCCTCCTTACACACATGAAAAATTAAAATCAAAGTACCAAGGACACTGAGCATTGCCAAGGTATGGATGTGTCCATTTTGTATAGTATAGTAAACTACAGATATACTGTACATGCTAAACAATGTAAGTGCAGATACTACACAACAAGACACATACCAGACATGCATGCAAGCACACACATGCACCTCACAGAATAAACAAGCATACCCCCACACAATACACAAACTTTGATATTTCAGTCTGATCAATTCCTGCACGAGGGCCTCTGGAGTCAGTACAATCTTTAAAAAAAAGTCTCATGAGCTGTGATTGATGAGCCTCCACTACTTCTTCTTGGTGCATGACTAATCATGATGTTATAGATGGTCAGTGACATTTTCCATATGCTTAGTTCCTGGGTCACTAACTCCTCCATGGTCTAAAACCTACTGAAAGCCTTATCACTGATATCAGCAATGACATTTAACAATTCCTGTATACAGCAGCCCAGATATTCAGAAATGCACCAAAGGCCAGCACAAGTCCAGTGCAGCATAAATCCAATGCACCATGGTGTAACAGGAGCCATATTCAGAGGTTGTGCCAGCTGCACTGCATCAGTGTAACCCAGATGAATATGCACAGTTGTGCCACGGCTCAACTAGACTTGCACCATGGCACAACCAGAGTTGCACCATGGCACAAACACAGTTGTGCCATGGTGCAGAAAGAGATGCTCCAGCACAACTGTGGGAGCAGAGCAATGGGGGACATGGCACAGAGAAGAAACCAGGGACAGAGATGGGGAAGCACAGTGAAAGACCACAGGAGGCCACCACCAGCAGGGCACAGCAGGGTGCACACAGGCACCCAGACACCCCTCCCCAGAACATAACAGTGGCACAGATAGTAGGCAACAAGAGGTGCCAATGGCCAATGGAGGGCCACCAAGGGAGCCCCCCCACAGGCTGCGGGCCATGTCCCCCTCCCAGACCAGAGCAAGCCACACCCAGGACCATACAGCTGAGCACACACACACATGCCACACAGGCACACAGGAATCCCACACAGGAGGCACTGAATGTACCAGGTGGCAGGTAGCACAGCAGACCACATGGGACAGGCCACACAGCACCAAGCAGGGGCCCAAACACAGTGTGCGGCCAGTACCCAACCAACAACCATGAGTGTGTGCCACCACCATGCACACACCCGCCACACACCCTGACAGCTGTCCCATGGGCACACCTGGCACAGACACCGACCGAGGGGAAGGACACTACCACAGTGGGACACACCACAGCACACAGCAGTGAACCACAAAAGCACAACATGTGCCCCAACACATACCCGCCACATGGACAGACACTGGGCCACTGCAGCAAGGCTCCTCATGCCACCTGCAAAGCAGACACTGACACAGGCAGATAAGTCAAAAAATATATATTTCCAAGGCAAACTATTTATAATAACAAGGGGGTGGGAAAGGGTAGGGAAGCGAGGGAAGGGGACAGGAAACAGGGACTGTACAGTGGGAAGGGGGGCTGTAGGGGTTGGCACAGCAGGGAAAGCAGGGGAATGCTGCAGCCAAACTAATGGTGGCCACGACCTGCCACCCCTTGGTGTCCTCACTGTCTTTAGTCTTCCAGCAGCAAGCAGTGAACCTGAAGGACTGCCTCCATGGTGGTGGATGTAATAAGTCTGAGCTACCGGAGCAGCCTGCAGTATGTGGGCCTCTGATGCTTCCGGTAGACACCTATGACAAAGGACAGGACAGGAGATCAGTGCAATGTCCCAAGGAACCATGCCCACCCACAGTGCGCAATGGGAAGCAGGAACACACACCTCCAGGGGCCCATACCGGCCACCTTCAGGGGAAGGGCCAACACCTGCCAGCAACTCGGCACACCATGACAGTGCACAGAGGTGGTCCCCACCGCACAATGGCAACCCGACTGAGCAATGACAATCACATGGCACAGTGCACCAGCAGCACCACAGCAACAACAGTGG
Organism: Neoceratodus forsteri; assembly: GCA_016271365.2. NCBI lineage: Eukaryota > Metazoa > Chordata > Ceratodontiformes > Ceratodontidae > Neoceratodus > Neoceratodus forsteri. The sequence continues at coordinate 1,879,074,651 of CM057456.1, forward strand.
AAGCCGGGTGCACAACCCCACCCCACAAACAGCTGGTACACATGTCCAATGGATGTGCCACAGTGGCATGCACCACGCACAGTGCGGCACACACAGCTGCCACAGCACATGGCACCAGTGGCCATGCCTGCACCCACTCCCCCGCCACCCCCATGTAAAGTGCAAAGGACCATGACAGTGCCTACCTGCCCTCTGCGGCCCTACTGGTGCTTGTCCAGCTCCTGCTCCTCCTCTGTTGCCCACTGCGGCCTGCTGTGCTGTTGCTGCTACTGCCACCAGTTGCCAGCAGTAATTTTCAGGCCCTAGGAACAGAACAGAGACAGGTACTCATCAGAAATCATCCACAGCAGCTGCCCATCACCCCACCCCTGTGCATAGGGTGAGTCCCTGCCCAACACATCCCTCATGGCTGCAGCACAATTCAAGCAGCGGCTAGCAATGCCACTCCATGATGCGCATGATGACAGTGCACCACTCTGCAGGGTATGCCAGGCAACCTAGCCAACACCACAGTACAGCACCAGGGCACACATGCAATGTGGGCTGACTTACCTGACTGTGGCACTGACCCTCGCCTGACACATGCCTCAAGCCTCCTCAGGCACTCTGGGTCCCACTTCACCAGGTCACTGTACCGGTGGTGGCATTGTTCCCCCATCCTGGTCACCCCAGTCCTTTGCTGCAGCCTGGCAGCAATCTCCTGCCACACTGCGACCCTTGTCTGCTGCAGGGACACCTGACCAAATAATTGGGGGGCATAGGGCTGGACACAGGCCACCAGGTTGATGAGTTCAACCTGTGTCCAGTTCTGGGCTCTATGGACACATCCCTGTGCCATGATACACAGTGATCTCAGTGACCAAAATGGCGGCAATAGGTGAACATGTCCACGACATGTGCCAGATGCAAGATGCGAGGGAAAATGAGCTGCATCCACCCATCGTGCAGTGCCAGAGATGCGCGGCATGGGCATGAATAGTTGGGGTCACCAGGTCAGGGGATTGACCAGGGGTCAGGGGTCACAACAGGGGTCAGGGTTCACACCAGAGGTCAAGGGTCACCTGCCTCTGTGCAATGTGCATGTACGCACTAGCAGGCCTGGCGCATCATGTGTTATGCCCCTGCATTGTGCTGTCAGTGCACAGTGTGCGATTGGCATCATGCTACCATTAGGCGCATGTGCACTGCAGACCTGCACACCACCCATGCGCGTGCATTGCACCACGACTTGCTCCGGAGCAATCTCACTGCGCACGGAGCAAAATCACAATATTCGGAAACCACATGCAAATGAGGTCATCAGCCAATGCGTGGTGCACTGGGTGCACTAGCATGTCATTACCTTTGTGCCAAACCTCATTTACATGCGTTGTGCCTTATAAGCACCTTGGAACAGCACATGCCATTGACCTGTATTGCATCCTTTTGAGGTAGGTTGCACATACAGCTGCAGCTCACTGGGAGCAGACAGCACAGCAGGGTGGGATGAAACAGGGTGATGCTGTCACTGACACACTGTGCTGTCCATGTCTGTCCACAGGAAACGAAATGTCAGAACATGAGGAGGGTGAGGAGCGTGGGCCTGCTCACAAGCGCAGGCCCAATTTCATAAAAGCAGAGACAGAGGCCCTGTTCGAAGCATACCTCGGCAGGGAGCCCCTGTTGAGTGGTGCCATGGGCACACCACAGGCCAGGGCTGGGGCCTGGGAGGAAGTGGTGGTATACGTCAACCAGCATGGCAGCCACCAGTGGTCGGCACAGGAGTGCCAGAAGAAGGTGGACATGGATAAGAGGCACATCAAGGAGATGGTGGCAGCCATCCATGTGTCCCGGAATGCCACCAGAGGGGGCCTGTGGATGTGCCACCACTCATAGCACAGGAGGAGTTGGTGGCAGCCATCCTGTACCACAGCACAGTGGAGGGTGTGCCTGGAGGTGGTTTCCAAATGGGTGGCAGCCCATCGCTGCATGGTAAGTATGTCAGCCACGCACAGCTGGTGGCATGGAGGGTGCGTACATGGGCATACTGTTGTGTATGCAGCCAGCACGCATGTCACATGAATGTGTGTGCATCCATGTGCATGCCATGCTGCAGGACACATGCAGTGGCAGTGTGGGGGGATACCTGTTGGCAATGCATCACTGACACACCTCTCTTTCTCTTGCAGCACCAGCCTGCCTCGATGCAGATGGTGGGACGCCAGCAGCGGCAGCAGCCGTGGACAGTGGAATGGCCCTGGAGGAGCAGCCGTCCACCTTCACTGGCATCCGGGGGCCCGACAGGCTGCAACTCACCACCACAGTGCAGGTGGATGTCCTGGACCTGGGGTCAGACGAGGCCCCAGATGTGTTCCTGCAGGATGCCAGCCTTGGTGTCCTCTGTGCAGAGACACAGATTGGGGCGGGGTCCGACACCAATGATGACATCACAATTATCCTGGACAGCATGGCCAACATTGTGGGTGAGATGCCCTGATGGCCACCGACACAGGCAGCATGCCCAGCACTCTGCCAGTGGCGGAACAGCTGCCACCACCACTTCGGGTGCAGTGGTGTGTGCTTCCCTGGCTGTGCCCTGCAGTGGTGGTGGTGCAGCCACGCAGATGCTGGGTGGCATGCAGTGGCCAGACAGGTGACAGCAGAAGGCTGCGGGTGCCACCAGCCAGCCAGTCACAGGGTCTGCCACTGGTGCACCTGCTGTGCCCATTCCCCCTGCAGACTCCACTGTGCAGTGTCCACCAGAGAGGGGGGCTGTGCAGTGTGGCCAGTCACCACATGAGGATCGGCATCTGGCCCAGAAGCCCCAGGATGCCTACCCACTGGCTGGGCACACCCGTTTGCTGTGGGTGTCTGTTCAGAAACAGATGCTGCTTGCCACTGGGGTGTGCGCACTGCATGTAGAGGTGTGACAGTTAGCCGAGCAGCAGGAGAGGGGCACTATGCAGATCCCGTTGGGGATGCAGCACATGCAGGAGGCCATGACGGCATCCCTGGATCATATTGTCACTGCGATCATGGATGAATTTGTGTTGCTGTCTGCCACAGGACATGGCCAGGCACAGATGACCCCCACGGTGTGCTGTCCACCCGGCAAAACTGGCGTCGGGTGACCCCAGCACAGTCAACACCGGGCTGTGATGTTGTCATCCCGGGCATGCCTGGGGCTGGCCTGTTTGTGCACCTTGACACCCCCACATGGATATGGTTGTGGTCCTGTGGTTCAACCCCTGGGGGCTGTTGCACACACCCCCATGACTGATGCACAGCCTGTGGCTGCCAATCAGCCTAGGTGCAGCTGCTCCCATGGCCGTGATGGCCATGGTTCCATGCAGCAGACCTGATGAGTGGGCAGCCCCGCCTGCAATCTGCAGCTGCTGCCCAGTGCACACATGGGTGGTGTGTGTGTGCCTACCACTGGTGTGGCGCCTGTGTGTCATGCCACACGCTGCCTGTGTGCATGCTTGCCTGGCCACTGGGTCATGTTTCGTGGGTGTGATGACAGCAGTCTTGCACCAGTTGCACCTATACACCAGTGCAATGCATCAGATCCACATCTCATACCAACGCCTGTGTGTGTGGGTGCATATGTGTGTGTGTATGTGTGTGTGTGTGTGTGGTGCTGTGTGTGGTTGTGTGTGGGTGTGTGCCCCTGTCTCCCCTACCCCTGCTTCATGACTTTGTGTGTGCATGGCCATTGCCATGCATGTCCCTGCATGTGTGCTGTACCTGTTTGTGTGGCCCATGCATGTGTATCACACCACCCACCTGTGTGCACCATAGTGCTCCCGTGCAATGGTGTCCCTGTGTCATCACACCAGCTGTTGCAGCCAGGGATCCCTCCAGCCAGGTGATGGCTATCCACCTCCATCTGGCCCATTGCCTCCATCAACCCCACTACTGTCACCTTCATCGGCCTCGACAGCTATCCCACAGTCAAATGCCATGTTGTGTAGTGTGCAGCAGGCCAGGAATAGGGCACAGGCTTTTGAGGGACTGTACTGTAGGGCACCGCCTGACCTGTCTAGGCAACAGCAATGTGCTTTCAGCATGCCAAAGACACGTGCAATGATGTTGCGCATGCTGGCATGTGCCTCGTTGTAGCGTTCCTCTGCTGGGGACGATGGGTGCTGGTAGGGGGTGAGCAGCCAGGGCCTCAGTGGGTAGGCACTGTCACCTGTGTAGATAATAACATGATTAGCCCTCTGCTGTTCTATGCTGTGCCCCTTGCCTGTCTCTGGTGCCACGCCATAATGCACACCCTACCGTCTCCCATCCCACAGCCTGCTATACTCATTGTCCCTTGCCCATGCCATACTCACCCACTAGGTGGCCCGAGGGTATGTCCCCACATTCAAACCTGTGGCACAGCACAGAGCTGTGCCAGATGAACGCATCATGTGCACTCCCAGGGTATGTGGCTCAGACATTGGTGATGCACCGCGTGGCATCGCACACCACCTGACAGTTGACACTCAGGCTCCCCTTCCTGTTTATGTACACCACACCCTTGGGGCCAGGTGGCATGCAGATGCCCATGTGGGTGCAGTCAATGACTCCAATCATGCCAGGCATATGTGCTACCCTGTGGAAGTCCTGCATGGTTGCTGTTCACTCGACCTGTGTGTTGGGGAAATGGATGTATTCTGACGCACAAGGCAGCAGAGCATTAAGGAACTATGTGAGGAGGCAGGACATGGCTGACTGGGTTATGCCTGTGGTTTCCTCTGTTGGTCTCTGGAAGGTGCCCATGGCTAGCAGGCACATGACGGCTGTCACCTTCATCTCCACGGACATGGCGTGGCTCTGTCTGGTGGGTGCCTGCATCTCCTCACTGCACAGCTCACAGAGCTGCCTCAGAATGGCCCTGTTTAGGTGGTACTGGCCCACAATCTCCGTGATCACTGTACTGCTTGAAGGTGATGCGGGTGCAGTACCACCTGTGTCGGGCATACCACCGACGGGCCCTTCCTCAGCCATGTTGCTGTTCCTCCTGCCCTCTCACACCCCTCATTATGACATCTATCATGAAGGGCACACTATCCATGGCCCTTGCTGTCCAATATCCCCCTGGGCGGTTGGCTGCTGCTGGCTGTGTGCCACCCTGGTGCACTGCCTGGCAGTGTGCTTGTCTGTCTCTCTCACTCTCTCTGCCCCTCTCTCCCTCTTCAATGCCACCTCTGTCCCTCTCCCTCTGTGTCTGCCTTGGTCTTTCTTTCTTTCTTTCTTTCTTTCTTTCTCTCTCTCTCTCTCTGTCTCTCTCTCTCTCTCTCTCTCTCTCACTCCCTCTGACCTGGCAAAAGTGCTGTCTGTGTGCTTGTGCCCTGTATTTACAGGAACAAGTCTGCTCGGTGCAACTTTGATTTGCTCCACACTTGCACCATGGTTTCATCGTTGAATATACCACTGCACTGGATATTTATGGGAACATCCCCTGCACTTGCACCTACATTCATTATAGTTGCGCATTGGAGCAATGGGATTTATGCTGAGCAATGGCTTCTGCTGAACATGGCTCCTTGGCGCAAGTCCGCACTTGCGCTGGCACAACTCAGTTGTGCCATGCACAACTGCTTTGAATATCTGGGCCAGCATGAATTGTTGTGAAAAGGAAAAAAAATGTGTCCCACTGAGAATTATACCCAAGCTCCCCAAATGCTGTACTGGTACTCTGCAACTGTGCTATTATTTGACATGGTTGGACATAGGGTTTCTAGACAGAGGTGCATGCTATGGTAATGCATACCATGCATTGTTTGCAGATCTCTCCATACACAGCTACAGTACAGTTTAGAAATGAACTTTCTGCCAGTTGGAAGGACTGCTTCCCACCAAGTTGCATGAAAACCTACACAAGCCTCAAAGCCTCAGTCAGAACTAATTAAAAGTTGACTGCAGCACAGAATTGCTTTAACAGTTCCATGTACTGAAACCCTATTTCAAACCCTGTTGAAATTCTATCATTGACTCAACAATGACAGCAAACAATTTCTCTCATACAACATAAATTGTAGTGAGAAGGAAAAAAATGTGCCTTTCTGAGAATTGAACCCAGGCCTCCCAAATACTGCCCTGGTTCTCTGTCATTGTGCTATTATTCATATGGTGGGATATAGGTTTTATAGACAGAGATGCCTGCTATGGGAATGCATATCATCCACTGAGTGCACATCCCCCTATAAGCAGCTGCACTGGTGTTTAGTAATGATCTCTCTGCCAACTGGAAGGACTGCTTCTCATCAAGTTGCATACAAACCTGCAAAAGCCTCAAAGTCACAGCCTGAACTAATTAAGCTGACTGCAAAATAGAACTAACAGTTACATGTTTTGAAACCCTGTTTCAAACTCTGCTGAAACCCTATCATAACATCAGCAATGACATTGGAAGGCAGTATACCATAGTGGTTAAGAGCACTGAGCTGCAAACCTGGAGAACCAAGTTTGAATCCCATAGCAACGGTTTGCATACTGTGTGACCATAAGCAAGTCATTTAACTTCCATGTGCTCATAGGACACATCTGGAAACAAGACTCATCTTAGTTTGTCTTTCCTGGGCAAAAACAGTAAAATAAAAAAATAAATAAAAAAAACACTTAATTTATCTCGTACAACATAAATTGTAGTAAGAAAAAAGTGCCCCTGGGGAATTGAACCTAGGCTTGTGTAGGTATGAAACCCTATGCCAAACTCTAAAAGCCTTATCACTGTCATCATAAATGACATCATGAAGCCAAATTATTCAGAGTGATTGTGATTGGGCTGGCAGTATAGCCTAGAGGTTAGAGTAATGAGCTGTGAATGAGTTTGGTATATCCGGCAGACTGGAGCTGGGTTTGATTCTCACATCCTCTACTTGCAAACTGTGTGACTCTGAGCAAGTCACTTAACTGCCCAGTGCTCCCAGGCCACCCCTGAAAACAGGCACTTGTACCTAGTGGGGCTTACCTGGTTACCAAAGACTAAAAAATAAAATCTTAATGGGGAACTGTCGTCTTCATGTCTGAAAGCCCTAAAAAGCTAATTTGAGTAAGCTATTGTTTTTAACTGTGAGTGTAAGCAATCCAGAGTTATTCATATGTAAATCAGCCTGTGATTAAGGCTCCTGACAGGAAATGATGTCACTGAGGGGCTTGGCCCTGCTTTGACAGTAGATAATCCAACAGGTTAAATAGGAAATTGTCTGTTTTATTAAATGTGTATTAATGTCCTTTCCTTTGATGAACACATATGCAATGTTACTTCTGCCACCAATAGGAAGTTAGGGGCCCTCTATAGGCATTGGTTCTGCCTCACACCTGAGGCTAGACTCCTGGCAGTCAGAGGTGCAATCCTTCTTATCTTGGTCTACAGAAATGTAGCCTACTGCACAGCCGCTGATACCAGCCTACACAGAGTCCATACCACCCTCAACAAAGCATGTAGATTTGTTTTAGATGCTGATTCCTCATGCATACTTGCAAACTATACATCAGGACAAAATGGCTTCCTTTTCTGGATAGAATCAAGCTCCAGTCCTGCCTGCTAGGGAAGAAGGCCCTTCTTGGACTTGCATCTCCTTTCTTACAGGCATTATTCCATCCTGCCCCAGCCAAGCATGCCACAAGAAGTATAATGATACATGCCCTAGCAGTGCCTTTCAGACAAACTGCCCAGGGGAGGTGAGCCTTCACAGTAAGGGCACCCACCTGGCTAAATGGGCTCCCCCACACCACCACCAGCCCCACACACCTCAGTCACTTCAAATCCGAACTTCAGAATTGCATCTCCCCCTGAACACTGCTACTGTTACACCTAATCCCAGCTGAAACTAGCTTTCCTTTGCCCCTGGGCCACATTCTGGTTCACCTGGTATTGACCAGTTGGTCCTTATATGCTCTCACTCTCCCCTACCTATCTACTGACTCTCCCCTCCCCTACCCCATTTACCCTCCCCCCACTTTCTCACCTCCCTCGATGTGTCCCCACCAGTCTATCTCCCTTGTCACTTCCTGCTGCCTATTTCCTCCTCCTCCTCCCCCCTCTTAGCCTGTAGCTTACTACTCCCTAATGACTGCACTGGCTTTAATGGATGTATCTATACATTGAACCGCTTAGGAAACTGACAATGCATTATAGCTGCTATCTTGGAGTAGCAACTAAATTTGTACATATATGCACTTTATTGCACTTTAAATATCTCTTCCTGCATGGGGGACTGTTTCCCCCTGTGTATGTTGTACCTCTGTTATTGACTATGCAATGTCTTCTGCCTGACTTGTAATACTCTCTGTCCTTGTACATGATGTTTAGACAATGCCTGTTAGCTGCTATTGTTTCCGCCTGACTCCTGTTCCTTATGTTCCCCCGCCTTGTGTCTGATGAGGATCCTTTGTAAATTAGCCTTTAGCTCAAAAGTTGTAATTTTGATTTCTCATAAATGAATGAAAGGTTTTATTACAACTCTTTCTACATTCATAATAATTGCTTTGTATGTGCATTGAAACTAGTGAGTTATCACCTTTACATTTCAAACTATCAGTCTAAACAATCCATCTTCAGGATTGCTTTAACCTCTAGGCTATACTGCCAGCTGATCATTAAAAACTACACATCTCAGGGCTGTTTCTGTGGTGCCAACAGGTATTGGGGCCCCATATCAGGATTTCTAAACTGTGTCTGTGTTATGTCAATACATATTTCTGGGGCTGCCACAGCACCAACTTCTGTCTTTTTCTGTTCCCTCTCTTACAGCCTTTTCTCTTTCAGTTTTGGGTGTGAACTCAGGTCTACAAGATGCAAATGTGGTTCCATACTTAGTGGCCAGGCATCATGGAGCCAGCCTTGAAATATGTCATTTTTAATTATCAGCTTTCAGTACAGCCTAGAGGATAAAGCAAAGAGCTTTGAACTAGCTTCATTCATCCAGCAGAATGGGTTTTGATTCCAACATGCTCTACTGGTATGTTGTGTGACTAGAGCAAGTCACTTAACCTCCCAGTGCTCCTAAAACACACCCGGGAACATACTGTAGCTCAGTGTGGCTTTCCCAGACAAAGACAGTAAAAACAATCTGAGCATGTGTTATGATTCTAAAAATATTATCCTCTTTTTATCCAAATTTGATTTGAAAAGAAAAAAATAGAAAACAATTACTTGTTTATTAATTGCAAAAACACATAGATGGACACCATTGTTAAAACATGCATAACCTGAAATGCATTATTAAAAGAGTATTTTGCTTTTTTGATGAAGTTAAATGTATAAAAGTATCTTACTGAAATACTTTGGAAGGAATGGGATTTTCTACAGTAACAATGCCAGAATTCTTTTGGATTATTTTTACCAGCAGTTTGAAATGTAAAGATGATAACTCATTAGTTTCAATGCACATACAAACAATTATTTAAATGTAAAAAGTGTTGTAATAACACCTTAAAATACACTTACTAAAACAGATGATTTCCTATTTAACATGTTGGATTATCTACTGTCAAAGCAGGGCCAAGTCCCTCTGAGACATCATTTCCTGTCAGGAGCCTAAAACACATGGCTGCCCTCAGCCCTTAATTACAGATTGATTTAAATATGAATAACTCTGGACTGCAAAGACTCATAGATAAACACAATAGCTCACTCAAATTAGCTTTTTATGAGCTTTCAGACATTAAGAAATCCTGAAGATGACAGTTGCCCTTTAAACTTTACCAAATGCAGAAAAGAATGTGCATGACCAGTTTGACCACAAGAGGTGTTTACAAGCTAAAGCTTGTTTTCACCTAAAAATGAAGTACTGCTCCATTTTAAAGAGCTAATGTACTGCCTAAAATTAATATTAGTTTTTAAAAGCAATCAGCTATTACCATATATATGTATATCTTACATATTCTTTCTTTTCCCTTTGGGTATAGAAGTTTTGTTACCTGATGTTAGTAGGTGTGATGTGTGAAAAAGCACTCTGCCTGGCAGCTCACATATCTAGCTTTGTTTCTGCCATTACATTATTAGCATTGTGACCTCACTTATTGTGAAATCACAGCTGCTCAGGAAGAGCCACTCAGTAGCTGCCAGGTCAGCCACCTATGATATCACTGTCAGTGATGTCATAGAAGTGCTGATGATGTACTGGGAGGAATACAACTACATACAGTATGTCAGCTGCCAGGCAGAGTGTTATTCCACATTTCCATCAAAATACTGTCACATAGAAAATGTTCTAATGAGCATAAGGAATAGGAAAAATACTTCAGAAAGGAAAGTTACGACTAACTACAGGTATCTCTTAAAATGTGTAACATTTTCCTGTTTGCTATTTTTAGTTCTACTACCTTTTCAATTCCATATGTTTCTTTGGTGGCCATGAAATATCCCCCTCCTGTTCTTACCAGGTTGCCATGGTAACTCTGCTACTTACTCTGCCACAGATAAAATTGAGTCCTTGCATCCATATAAGGTCTTCTGTTGTGTGAGTGGTGGCTATTGGCATTATAATTCCATACATTGATATCCTACCACTGCTCTCCCATAAAAAATACCTGGTACCTCCCTGCTGTTTCTGCTACTGACATACTCAAGCAGAAGACTTATTTTGCAAATAAAGTTATTATTAAAGCTATTTTAATGTTTTCATCTTCCTATCTTTTCTAATTTCCATATTCTAACTGCAATAAGATATTCCATGTTTTACAGTATTTGGGGATACCAACACTTCCAAGGGCTGTAAGTTCCTCTGCCTCTGGCATAGAGCCTCATTACACCCCAGGGCGTACTGATATCCCCAACTTTGTATACCCTGTTATGTCTTTTGATTATGTAAGCAATCTGCCGGAAGTCTACAGAAATTTGAATTCCTGCGTTCCATGATAAACAAACTTTCCATCTATTGAACACGTGTAAAGACAGAGATAATTCACAAGTGGATGTACTATTTTTACTAATTACTTTTAAGAAAAGAAAATGTCTGTTTTTTACTAAAACAAATCAGCATAGTTTTTTTTGGTTTTTTAGAACTGTTTCTTAGTTTACCCATTTTATAAGATCGATAAGTCACTCCAGTTGGTATTCAGTACCCTTAAATAACCAATTCTCTGTCAAGTCTTATTGCTTACAAACAGAGATATTGTGAATTTTTAATTCACTGGCAAATTTCTGGCAAAGTCACTGACTCCACCTCCACAAAGCAATCCACAAATTTTTGTTATCAGCTTGAAAATTCACCTAGGTGGCTTCGCCAGTGACTTTGTGGTAACTTTGCCATTAAGACGGCCGGTGAAGAATGTTAACTTATCTGGTATCTTTGTCAGTGACTTTGCTGGTAAAGACAGTTGGGCAAAGTTCATTGAAAATGTGGCTACTTCCTGTGCTTGAGGTCACATAGAAACAACTCCTGCAGGTCACATATTACTGTTCCACAGGTATGTAGTGTGACTCATCTTTAGTTTCACTTTGCAGTGTGAGCTAAGAGTGAAAGGATAGAGATCTGCACTGTTTGCTACAGAAAAAGTAGAGTTAAAACACAACTTTTTCACCTTTCTGTTGGCTGTTCTATATATTATTTTTACTTTATAGTTAGCCAGTCTTTGTTTAGTTGCAGTTCACCTCTTATTTTGTGTATATTGAACACTCATTTCTGTTACTTTTTTACCTATTTTAGTGTTTTTTGTTTCACTCTTTGTCCTCTTTTTGTTTGTTTTAAGGTAGAATGAGTGGGACAAAGAGTCAGGAGGATGGGGGGTGTAGGCAGTAAAGGGGAGATGTGGGTTTCAGCTGAAGAGGACCTGGCTCATAGTGGTGGCAGCAGCAGGAGGAGACAGCAGCATCCAACCCCCCCACAGTGCAGGATCCCCAGCCCCAGCAAGGAGATGAGGCATGGGCACCCCCAGCACCAAACGTTGTGCACCCACCATCACCACCACCAGTACCTGCACACCACGAGGAGGAAGACCCACAGGCAAGATCATTTTGCTCCTCCCCTCATCATCAGCAACAGCCCAAGTCCCTTGTTTGGAACTTTTTTGAATTGGATCCCACCAACAGTGTGGTGACTTGTAAATTGTGCCACACTGTTGTGCGGTGTGGGAAAAGGGGGAGTGATCTAGGGACAGGTTGGCAGCACACATACCTGCAAAGGAGGCACCTGGAGGAGTGGGAGGAGCATGTTAGGCAGAAAGGTGGTGAGAGGGGCTTATGTGGTGCCACCCTAGTGCTTCCTCTGGCAAGGGGAAGAGATAAAGATGTGATGGTGCACATGTGCAGGAGGGGGAGATGGATGGGGCCATAACAGGGACCAGTGGTCTGCCTCAGGTGGCACAACGGGGGGCACCACCTGAGAGACAGGCCTCAGATCGTTCTCCAACATCCACCCATGGTGAAGTGGAACAGCTAGGCAGGGAGGTAGGGGAGCTCTCTGTCATGTTGTGGGACTGAAAGAGATGCTGGAGGTGGTGCTCTGCAACCAGCAGACATTTATGGAGGGTTTGGTGGATGTTAAAAGTGGCAGTGCACCTTATCTCCCCAGGCCATAGCCCTGCAATATGGCTATTTTCTTTAATATAGTTCTCTCTGTCTTAAATCATAAACATGAAAAAAAAGAAAAAAAAACTTAAAAAGAAAAAAAAGAGTTGTTCATCTATCCTTCTTATTTCTCTCTGTCTATTTGTATTTCTTTATTTCTGTTACTGTTGTGCAGTCTGTATTTCTATCCTACCTGCTTTGGTTCTATCCCCCCCCCAAAAAAAACATGTTATTTCCTATCTGTATTTCCTGTCTTCATTATACAGTGCCTCCAATACATTACACCTTTCCTTTCTTTCTGTTTCTCACTATCTTTTCTAAATTGTTTCTCAACTACCAGAATAAATACAGTACAGTATGTCATGCTACTACAGCTCAGAAGTACTGCCACTGCCACATGGTACTGTGCTGTGTCATTGCCCCCAGCACTGTTCTTTATGCATTTTGTGTTAGTTGTGCCTTAATCACAAGAATACACATTACATTTGTTCTCCCATGATTTGTCTCAAGTGTCCAAATTTGAAGCACTGTAGTACACATAACTGCCAAGCACATTATATAAATGTAAACAGCAAACAAGGAGGCGGCTACACTGAGTGGTGTCAGTGCCATCAAAGGGAACAACAGTACTCACAAACTCGAGTCGGTAACATGATCCTCCAACAATGGGAAACAATGCTCATGAAAGCAGTAGATAAAACCATAAATCCTTTATTGTAGAAATCCAGAAGGTATAACCCAAAGGTAAAAAGAGCGCCAAGTTGAAAATACTGTGTTAGGCCACCACCAGGATGGTGGTGAACCCTTCCCCTCAGGAAGAGTCAAGTGTCCATTATATAAATGTCTCACTTCTGAAAATAGTTTCCCTAAACCCAAAATTGGTAATGTAGGTAATAAACTGCTGCTGGTGCCTCTGCTACTCTGTTATTTAATTTACTCAAGTCTCAGACAGTCTGTGTTGTCAAGCACTTTATTACACACAAGTACCAAACATAATATTTAAATGTCTCATCTGGAAATAATTCTCCTAAACCCAAAATTAATAATGCTGGTAATAAACTGCTGCTGGTGCCTCTGCTACTACTATGCTGTTTAATTCACCCTCTCGGACAGTCTGTGCTGTCAAGCACTTTAGTACACACAACTGCCAAGCACTATAGATAAATGTTTCACTTTTGGAAATTGTTCCCCCAAACCCCAAATCAGTAATGCTGGTAATAAACTGCTGCTGGTAGATTTGCTACTCTGCTATTTAACTCACCCTCTCAGACAGCTGTGTTGTTAATCAGTTTAGCACACACAACTGCCAAGCATAAGATATAAGTTTCTCACTTCTGGAAATTGTTCCCCCAAACCCAAAATCAATAATGCTGGTAATAAACTATTGCTGGTGCCTCTGCAACTCTGAAACAGAAGATTAAATAACACTGAAACTCCAACTGAGAAAAGAAGTGTTCCAAATCTGTGAATTCAGCAATCAGCCATTTAATATTAAGTACAGTACAACAAAAAGTGACAGAATACTGTCACTTTAAGAAAATATGACTAAAACATCTTTGCAGAACAATGAAGTGAAGTCCCATTTCAACAAACAGGGTTGCACTCAAAAATTAAGTGATATGATTCATGATTAAGTGATGTGAAACAGAAGATTTCATGAGCTGGGTTGCACCTAGAAATTAAAAGTACTGTGTCAAAAAGAAGATTCAATAAGCAGGGTGTGATTCGTGATTGTGACTAAGTGACATGAAACAGAAGATTGTGTGAACTGGGTTGCATCCAGAAATTAAATGGTATCAAACAGAAGATTCAATAAACAGGGCATGATTCATGATCGTGACTAAGTAACGTGAAACAGAGAATTCAGGGTTTCATCCAAAAATGAAGCAGTATCAAACAGAAGATTAAAAATCACTAAAACTGCTACAGAAAGACACTGACAAAATGGTTTACTTGAACACAGAAGCCCAAAGTGTTCAAAATCTGTGAATTCAGCAGTCAACCAACAGGGGAAATTTAATATTAAGTACAACAAAAAGTGACAGAACACTGTCACTTTGATTCGTAACTAAGTGAAGTGACACAGAGGATTCAATAAAGAGGGCTGCACCCAAAAATTAAGTGTCGTGATTCATTATGACTTAGTGTTGTAAAACAGAATATTCTAAAAAACTGGGCTGCACTGAAAAAAAAGGTGGCGTGATTCATGATCATGACTAGGTAATGTGAAACGAAGATTCAGAGTTGCACACAAAAATGACATGGTATCAAACAGAAGAGTCAAAATCACTAAAACTGCTACAGAAAGAGACTGACAGCATTTATTTATTTATTCTCAGAATTAAATTACCTTTGAACAAAAATTAGCTCTTTTATAAAGATTCCACTTCAGTGGGGTAGGGCAACAGACATGCAAAGGTAAGCATTATACAGGAATTACAGGTAGCAGCATGCTAGAAAACGACTGGGCTTTGTAACTAGAATATCTACGGACAGGTAAGTACTCAAATGTAACAGTAATGGGATACAGAATAAATAGATGAACCCAAAAGAGGATGCAGCCTAGGAGGCCTTGTTGATGCTGTAGGAATGGATAACAGGGGGTGCTAGGTACAGGTAGGGTGGGGACAAGAGACAGATCATGGGGAAGGTGAGGGGGAGGGGAGTGCAGATGAGAGGGGGATATGAGATAGATGAAAGACAAGGGGGAAAGCATGAGGGGGGATGAGATCAAGGCTCACTTGTTGGGGCAGAGTAAAGTGCTGAGATAGAAAAACAGAGAGTAGTGGTGACGGTTAAGGGAAAAATGGCTTACTTAAACATGGAAACCAAACTATATAATTTTATCACTTCTGGAACTTCTCTAAAAGCTGAATAATAAAAAGGAGCTCCTGAAAGAATCAGATCGTTTCACTGTACCCCTCTTGAGATCTGTTTGAACCTGATCATTGGCTCCTTCCACATGTACAGCTCCATTTATGCCAAAAAGATATATAAACTGGGAGGACATTGACAGGCCATTCCAGTACTTCACATGGACAAAGAGGCAGTCAGCTGTTATCTTTACTCAATTGCTTTGTGAGTCTTGTGACCTACTGTAGCAGCAAAGGTAAGTATTTTATTTTATTTCCTTTTTTGACAGGGGGGTAGTAAACACTTTGGGCTGGATATTCAAACTGTGTCGGGCAGGGAGGCAAGCCCAGGTGCAGCGCAACTGGACTGCACCAAGGCATGGACCAGGCAATATTCAATGGTGCAGCACCATTGAATATGGCACTGAAGGCACACGCACTGTGCACGGTGCAGTGACACTGCGCCAGTTCAAGTGGCAGAACAGGAGCAGGGGGATGTGCCAGCGCAAGTGCAGTTGCGCTAGGTGCATCAACCGCAATATTCAGTACTGGGCATGCAAATGAGGTCATTATGCATGCAAGGCACAAATGGGGCCATTTGAATGCCATTATGGCCCCATTTGCATGAGGTGCACCGATCCCTGGCCACTTGCACCTGGCGCCCTGCCAGGCTGCAGCTGTCGGGGACCGATGCCCTGCAGTCCCATGGTGGTGCCCCCACTCGCATATGCCCGATCGTAGGCAGAAGTGCAATATAACCCTGGTGGTCCAGTGGAAACATCCCCATTACCCGATCAGGGGTATAAATAAATGTAAAACCCTGGTGGTCCAGTGGAAACTCCCCCATCGCCCAATCGTGAGCATAAGTATATTAAAGATCCCTGGTGGTCCAGTGGACAACCCCACCTCATCGCCTGATTGCGGGCAGAAATGGCAAAAGAAGCCCTGGTGGTCCAGCGGTACCACCCCTCACACCTGCCCACTGAGGTCCCCCGCCACCCAGCACCCCCCAGTCAGCGGCAGGCAGCAGCACCCCGCCTGCATGCTGCCCAGCCACCCACCGACTGACATTGTATAGTACAATCTGTACGCCCACTGGTCCACTGCGTGGACCAATGGGCATGCAGACCATACTGTACTACACAGGCCGGATATGTGAATGAACACATGCAGACCATACTGTACACTGTCAGTCAGTGGGTGGCTGGGCGGCATGCAGGCGAGGTGCTTCCACCCACCACTGACTGGGGGGGTGCTGGGTGGCAGGGGACCCCAGTGGGCAGGTGGGAAGGGGGGTACCACTGGACCACCAGGGCTTCTTTTGCTATTTCTGCTCATGATCGGGTGATGGGGGGGGATTCCGCTGGACCACCAGGGATGTTAATTGTACATATGCCTGTGCTCGGGCACTGGGGGGGATTCCACTGGACCACCAGGGATGTTAATTGTACATATGCCTGTGATCGGGCAATGGAAGAGTTTCCACTGGACCACCAGGGTTTTACATTTATTCATGCCCATGATTGGGCAATGGGGGGAGTTCCCACTGGACCACCAGGGATTATGTATACTCATGCCCGTGACTGGGCGATGGGGTGAGGGGGGACACAGCGCTCCCAGGGCAGTGACGTTATGGACAGTGTTCTGGGTGGGCGGGTGGCCTCCCACGGCTGTTGGCTGCTGTGTTGCACCCTGCAATATGGCAGCTCACCTGTGGGTGACCAGGATTTGTTCCTGGTTTTACCAGGCACATCTTTGCACCCCCCTGAGTGGTGCAAGGCAGGTTTGTGCCAGCATATGTGCCGCACATCCTGGGCTGAATATTGGGATGTGCTGCATATGCATGGGCACGCCCCCCGCACTTGCACCGCATACATTACCGATGTGCCCCGGTGCATCGGGAGTTGCACATCTCAGCTTGCCCCTTTGAATATCATGCCGGGTGCATTGGTGGGTTGCGCATAGCACATCCCTGTTGCGCCATGCGCAACCCATTTGAATATTCAGGCCTTTATCTCTAACCCATTTTCCTTACTGTTGTATTATTTTTAGGTATTATCACTAGGGTGAGGAAATCATGTTGCCGCTTAGGTCCAGACTGTATCTTTTTTTGGAATTCAGCACGTCTTCCAACCACATAAAGGTAAGTATGTTTTTTTTTGGGGGGGGGGTTGTTTAATTCTGAAAAGTTTTGCAGATGTCACATTAACTGCTTTCTTTTCCTGTTGCTCAAATTTCAGGTAATTTTCAGCTCTGTATGTTGCAATATTTTCTGGGCAGAGAAGATGGCGATGGTTTGATTGCTGGAGCAAGAGACAGCAGCACAGCACAGGAGACCTGTGAAGACAACAAAAGATTATTTAGAATCTACTCAAATAAGTACCCACTGTGGTGGTGGCTGCGCAGTATAGCCGTTATCGACTCCATGTCCTACTGCACCACCTATCACCTGTGAAGGAAAAAAGAGAAATGACTGTATTTTGCCTCACTCGGCCACTGTGGTGGCCACCTATATAGCAATTGTCTACTCCCCGTCCTACTATACCTGTCACCTGTGAATAATCATGAGAAATGATTTAGCCTCCCTTTGGCTACTGTAGCACACTGTGTACCTGTGAAAAAGGAGAACAAAAAAAAAAAAGAAAAAAAATCAAGATACTTACCGTTACATTAGTTCTGCTGGCTGTGCTGTGCTGTGTGCCAATGAAATGGTGTAGGAACAGCCATTGTGAATGGTGAAACCTGCAGGGAGGCAAAAAGGAAAGAAGAAGAAACATTTTAATGTCTTTCAGAGTTATGAAGACCTTTCGTCCTCTGCGAGGCCGAGTACTGGAGTCAACCATCATGTGACTGAGAAAGAGATAAGAATAAATAAAACTTGTTGAATACAAAAGTACTGAATACTACTGTGTTTATTCTGATTTGAAACATTTCTCAGACTGTCAGTGTTATTGAATTTTCTATATGATACCACTTAATGTTTGGGTAAAAACATTAAACATATCAACAATAAACTATGTATCCGTATAAGCAGTTAGTCAAATAATTTTGTACTATAAATCAATCTTTTAATACAAATAAGAAGAAAAAAAGAAATTCATAATGATACTTACAGTTACGTTACAGCTGCTCGCCGTGTGCATGCCATTGAGATGCTGTAGGAACAGCCCTTGGGAGTGGTGAAACCTGCAAAGAGACACAATGACAGAAAGAAAAACATTTTTATGTCTTTCTGAGTAATGTGAAAGGCCATTTGGCCTCTGCAAGGCTGAGGACTGCAGTCACCCCACCAGCAGTGAGAAAAAGGATTGTGAACAACAGTGAAAGTGACTTGCCATCACAGCAAAGATAGGCCTTGCTGGGGCTGAGCTCTTGCTGCCTTGATGAGCTGACTGGCTAGAGCATTGGACTGAATATCCTCCTGACATACAGTTCCACACTGGACACTGCTGCAGTAGATTTGTAATGGTACCATACATAGTATTGATTCAGATTGTCTGCAAAGTGTTTTTAGCTGCTCCACATGATGGGGGTTATTCAGTTCCAAATATAGTAGATATTATTTCAGGGTGAACATTGTATTCAGTTATATTAGTTTTTAACTGAGGAAGTAACTGAAACATGTACCATAGGATCAAGTCAAACAGTTTTCCCTAGAGTCAGGATCTTTTTTGCATCAGTGTAGAGATGGTAGACCATGCTGTTTGTAGCTATGTAGGACCCAAGCAAGCCAGAAGAGGAGGAGGAGGAGGTGGTGCTGTGTCTTGCTGACTGGAGCAGGCATGCTTTTCCTAGCTGGTAAAATTGTATTTTTATGTTGCATCGGTGTGGAGGTGGTGGCTCATGCTGTTTGTGGCTGTGTAGAATTCAAGCAGGCCAGAGGAGGGGGAGGAGGCAGTGCTGTGTCATGCTGGCTGGAGCAGGTATTGTCTCTAGACATCACAGTCAGGTGGTGGAGGTAGGTACTTGATTAGGCACAACAAAATAACAGCACAACAGCTGGGGATGGGGAACAGTAAAATGAATGAAAATACCAGAATTATTTGTGAACCATACAGTAAAGGATTATACTGAGGAGCAAGGAGGGAAACAACACATCTTTTTTTAGTCTTAAACCTCATTGATCAAGCAGCCCTCAGTCTTCCAGACTGGTGTTGTCACCAGATGGGAATTCTCACTCCATTACTGCCTCATCCACCTCGTTGGTACAAGACAATTTGCTAGGATTGACAACGCCTTCCTCTTCATCTTTACTGTCATATAGTAGGGACATGGACATGATTGCCTTGTGCAGAATGTAACCCTCATTCATTTTAATAAATGTTAGCATGCCAACACTTCTTGGTGACAGATTGGTGTGCCTGTCCTGCATAATGATACCAGCCAAACTGAATACACATTCCACACTGACACTCAAGGGTGGGCAGCTGAGGTATTTCATTGCAACCAAGGTCAGTGCTGGCCATTCAGTGACCTTGCTGCTGCAGTATAGCAAGGACTCATTGGCAATCTTAATGTGATTTGTGTCCACCAAATATGCATCTACCATGTATTCCACTGCTTGCAGACCTTATGCCTCATCAGCCTCCTCCTCCTTTTCTTCCATGTCTGCAATTCCCACCTGACTTAACCCTTAGGCTGCTGACAGAATTAGAATGTATAGGAATTTTGGACTGATATATCAGTCCACAGCCATGCAAGGGTTAAAACATCCCAAATGGGATTTGTCAGTTGCATGTTTTCTCCACCCATTTCCCCTTGTGAGGAGGTGATAGCAACATCTGGTCTCTGTGGAGTTTCATGTTGTGCATTAGATACATGTGTCTTTAGCATCTGTGCCCTGCGTACCCTTCTTATCAGAAGTTCAGTAAACGTTTGGACCTGTTGATGCCCACCTTCAATTATTAATGCCAGCCCACGTTCATAGTCTGGGTCAAGCATTGTGTCAATCCCAAATTCTTCAGACTGCAGAATGCCGGAAATATGTGTATTGGAGTCTCAGACGTGGAGTATGTGTTCTGTTAAGGCACAACTTCCACTTTCACCACCTGCCTCCAGCTGTTGCTGCACATTCAACAGTGTCTGCCTCAGCACATACAGCAGTGAAATGGCCCGACTAATACAGGCAGTGTCCCCACTTACTGCCTGTGTTGCATGTTCAAATGGCCTGAGAATCATGATCAGCCATCCATTTGGTGCCACTGCTCTGTTGTCAGAGTCATGGATACTCCAGCACTGTCATGGTTTGTATGTTGCAGCAGATATTCAGACATTGCTTTTTACTGCTCATACAACTGCTCCATCATATACAGGGTCAAGTTCCATCTGGAGACAACATTCAGCTTCATACAGTGCTGAAGCAGTTTGTTCTGTTTCTGCAGCTCACGGAGCTGGTCATGGGCCTTTCCAGAATGGGCAAAGTGGACACAGATGTGACGGGATACAGTCAAAATGTCCTTGATATCCAGATGGGTATGAAATTGCCACACAATGAGATTAAGACAGTGTGCCAGGCATGACACCCTGACAAATCCCCATCACTGATGTATTTCACGACATTCAAGCTATTCTCTCTTGCAACGAAACATGCTTTCAGTGAATGAGGGTGAAGTCAGTTATCAATCTCAGTAAGGAGCACTTCCAGCATTTTCTCACCTGTGTGTGATCCAGGGATACTCTTCATTGTCAGTGTGGTATGCTGGCGAAGACCCAGAATGTTGCTACCACCACAGTTGGGCTTAGTGCAATTTTTCCCATGCTCAGAGTCAAATAGTACCCCAGGTACCTTTTTTTTTTTTTTTTTTTTATTATGTACCTGTACCCAGTCTGCTGTAATATACAAGTAGGAGCTACCAGCTGTTTGGTCACTGGGCCACTTATTTTATTTATTTTGTTTTTTGTTTACCAGGTGGGGTGCACTAGGCATACATTTGCCTATTTTCAGGCACGGCCCTGGAGGTTACATACAGTACATATAAGGCATGGTAGTACAGTTTACAGAGAGACGGTACATATTATAATTATCAGCACAGTTAAAAGTGCCATACAGATTGATAGATGGTACAGAGGTACAACAATTTGATACTTTAAATCCGTACAATAAAGTGAAGGCATAGGGGCAAACATTAGGTGATACATTCAAATACATTCAGTGGGGTGAGCATTAGGTGATACATTCAATACAATCAATAGGGTGAGATAGTCATTAATAATCAGCATTGGTGTACAAGTAACAATGGGAGTGATGAGGCAGTCAGAGATTAGGGCAGACACATTGGGACCGTTGGAGCTGGAAGGAGTGGAGCTGCGAAGGAAGGTGTTGGAAACCTGGCAATGCACAGGTTTAACAGTATACTGTTCCATAGTTTGGGAGCAACTAAAAAGAAAGCCTTTTTACCATATTTGGTCCTGTATCTAGGGATGGACAATTGCTGGTGATCTGTGGATCCTAGGGAATATAGGGTTTTACAAGGTACTAGGTGGGAGGCTAAGGTCAGGGGTAGCTGATTCTGTAGTGTCCTGTATATAATTCATCCTAGGTTGAGCTCCATTAAGGCTGCTGGGGAAGGCCAGCCTATAGTCCTATATAGTATGCAGTAGTGAGTGAGGTGGTTGCATCCTAGAGCGAAATGGCAGACATTGTTAAATGCCCCTTCCCATTTGTGCCACAAGCTGCTGGAGGCATGCTCGAATACTGCAAGGCTGTAGGTGAGTTTGGGCATTAGTAGACCTCATGCAATGGTTATGTGAGCAGACAGGGACAGTTGGGGATGGGTTCTATAGGCCATGCCAAAGTAGGAATTGAGACCCTTTCAGACTGTGGTCAGGTAGAGGGAGAATTCAAGGCAGGGATCAAGCTGGGGACTCCTAGGTACTTAAATGTTGAGAAAGTTTCTAAAGGAAAGCCATTATCACAAACAACTGTTACTTTAATGGTGTTCTACTTAAGGTGATGTGGTGTTCCAAAAGCATAGAATGAGATTTGGTGTCATACATTAGCAGTTTGCTATCTTTGTGCCAGGATTAGACAGCCTTAAGGTCAGTGGTTAGGGCAGTCTTAACACCTGCTACATCAGGAGCATTGGTGAAGAACACCAGATCATCACCGTATAGGAGTAGCTAGCTATTTTTGAAATAGTGATGGACTGTATTGATGTGGAGGGAGAACAGCAACAGGCCAAATATTGATATTTAGGGAACTCCACGAGCGGAGGGTAAGTAATCGGAGAAAGTGGTGCCAATTCTGACTCACTGATGCATGTTAGAAAGGTAGCTAGAGTACCAGGGTAGGGCATGTTCAGATATACCAAGGATACTTAGTTTGTTGAGGAGGATGGGATGGTTGACTGTATCGAAAGCTTTTGTTTGATCGATGACTATTGCTCCAGTGTAATCGCCCTTGTCAAGAGTGGTGTATATGCTATTGGTTAGAGAGAGCAATGCTGTGGTTGTACAATGACTTTTTCAAAATCCGTGTTGGGCAGGGCTTAGGAGGTCATATTTATCCAGGTAAGTTTTTAGCTGTTCAGCTACAATTTTCTCCAGTATTTTGCTCAATACTGGCAATATTGCAGTTGGTCTTTAGTTGGCTAAAAGTTTGCTGTTCCCTTTTTTGTATATTGGTTCAGTATTAGCTAGTTTCCATGCAGATGGGACAATGTTGTAGGAATGGGAGGGATTTATAATTCTGGTCACTGGACCTCCCAGCTCCAGAGTGCCAAGCTTAAGTAATTTTGGCTGAATGCCATCTGGGCCAGTAGATTTGGAATCTGGGATCTGTTTAAGAAGCTTGTAGACCTCACCCACCCTGACTTGTTGGAAGAGAAAGGGGTAATTCTGTCCTGTGGGATATGGAATGGGAAGGGCAGGGTACCCCACAGGGTTGTTGAGGGACTCAGTAAATTCTGAGAGGTCAGAGAAGAGGCAATTGAAGGCACTGGATATTGTGCTAGAAATTGTTACAATTGACTCCTTCTATCTCAAAGTCAGAAGGAGTGGAGGGACTATGAATTCTGAGAGACTGTTTGAAGTGAGTCCAATATTTGTGAGGGTTATTGTGAGAGGAGGTTAGCAGAGAATGATAGTACTGTATTTGCTCTTGCTTTGTCAGATGTCCTGTTTACATCTGTTTCTAATGGTTCTGTAAGCTATCCAATCAGGGCCAGATTTAGACTTTTTTATAAGTAGCCCAGCATCTCTCTCTCTCTCTCTCTCTCCTTCAGGAGGGACAGAAGGGGGCATGTTAACCATATGGTTTTCTGTCCCTAGACTCTCCTGGAGGTCAGGGGGGCATGTTTGTCTTGGAGTCCTGAGAGTATTGTATTGAAATGGGAGGTGACGAGGTCAGCATTGGTGGTGTCCCATAGGAATGACCAATCTTGGTTAACTAATTCTCCCTTGAATTGAGACAGTACTAATTAGGAGAAGTCATGGAAGTGTCATATATGGGGTGGCGCATTGGGAACTTTTGTATACCATACATTTATTTATTTTATTTATTTAAAATTTGGTGACCGGCAAAGGCACACTGAGCAGAAGCTCATTTCCAGATGCAATCTGAGGTCAGAGGTACAAATACAACAAGAGGATTGCAAGAATTGGATACAGTATAAATACAGGCAAAAGACAGAATATACAGTATAATACACACCAGATGCATTCATTACAGTATAATACAATGATCAGATAAATTTTCATTTAAGGATACATTAAGGAATATTGTACAGGAGACTCGATGGTATAGGGCAGTGGACAGTTACAAGAAGTAACAGGGGATGGCCTGAGGAGGTGTTGAAGAGCAGAAAAGGAAGGGGTGAGGCAAGTTTGAGGTGAGAGGTTATTCCAGAGGGAAGGGAGTCTATAGAAGAATGCTAGTTTCCCAGCTGAGATGCGTGCACATGGGAGGACAAAGGAGTGGATGCAGTTCATTCATGAATTGTAAGGAGAGGAAGTATCAGAATTTAGGAGGAGGAGAGGTGGGAGGGAAGTGTTCCAAACCAATATTTAGAGATAAAAGTGGAGCAGTGGGATGTGCATCTCTGCGATAGGGTTTGGAGGGATAAAGAGGAGTAGAGGTCACAATGATGTGTCAGAGAAGGGGGAGTTTGAGGCAAAATGGCAGAAGGCATTGAAGAGGACATCTAATTTAGTGAGAAAGGTGGTTGGAGCTGCAATGAAGACAACATTAGTGTAGTTGAAAGCTAGGAGTATCCATCTGACCAGTAGGTCATGTCTTACAAGGATGGAAAGACTGCCATTATGCCGGTAGAGAAGACCCAGTTTTGGACATAGTTTGGAATGTAGGGCCTTAAAGTGGGAGAAATGGGTCAAGCCACACTCCTAGGCATTTGTAGGCCAGGACATCATCTAGAGGAGTGTTGGCTGGGATAGAGAAGTCAGGGTGGGCAGGGAGCCTGGCAAGTTTCTGTTTGGAACTAAATGTCATGGCTGTAGTCTATTTGGTATTCATTTTCAGGCAGTTGTCATTGAACCAGCTAGATACTGCAGTAAAATCATGTTGGAGTGGAGTTTGAACAGCTGGGGCAGAGCAATCAGATAGGGAGAGGACAGTTTCATCCACATACATATGGATCTTAGCATGGGTGCATACAGAGGGGAGGTCAGTAATAAACAGGGAAAAGAGAACTGGTCCAAGGATTGAGCCCTGGGGGGTGACAGCAAGGATGGGAGGGATGGAGATAGGACATTGCTGATTTTTATTGACTGGGACCTACCAGTTAAGTAGGAGCCAAACCAGGAGACAGATACTGGGAAAAGACCAGTGGCACATACAGTACTTTCTTTAGAAGAAGAGAGTGAGAGACAGAGTCAAAGGCCTTAGCAAGTTCAATGAAAATAGCTGAGGTGATCTGTCCTTGATCCATTTGCAGAGTGGATGGCGTCAGTAAAGGGAAGAAGGGAGGAGGTGGTAGAGTGAAGTTTCCAAAAGCTTGACTGGACTGAGGAGAGAGTGTTGGAAGCAGAAAGGAAGTCATTAAGCCTTGAGAGGACAAGTGATTCTTGGACATTGGTGAGTGAGGGGAGAAGTGATATGGGGCAGTAATTGCCAGGGACCATGGGATCACCCCCTTTATAAATGGGTATGACCATGGCTGACTTCCAGGCTGAAGGGATTGTAGAGGAGGAGAGTGATAGATTGAGGAGGTAGGTTAGAGGGATTAAAATAGAGGGTGCAGAGAGTTTGAGGAGTCAAGGGTGTAAGCTGTCAGAGCTTGATTTAGTGGTATTCAGGGAGCCTAGAGCTCTAAGGACTTCCACTAGGAAAACCAGAGGTAGTTGAAAGCCAGAGGGCCACATGGATGGGGGGAGGGGCAGGAGAGGAAGGGGCGAGGTCAAGCAGGAGGTACATGTTGTAAAGAATTTATTTATACAGTAGCATTTGCATCGGATGTAGTGTCTAAAACTAAGGAACCTGCCATACAAAGAGTGGTGGGGGGTTCAGAGGAGGGATGCAGGAGCGAACAGAGATCATTACAGAAGGAGAACGGAAAGTTGTTGGAGGTAGGCAGTCGGGTTTTGAAATAGTCAGATTTTGCCTGCTGAATATGCTTGGTACAGCTATTTCAGAGGGATTGGTAGTACTGCAGGTCAGTTTGGGTTGCAAGTGGATTTGAAGCATCGCTAAGTGAGGTTGCGGGTTTTGCAGGTGGATAGGATTTCTAGAGAGATCCAGGGATTGTGATGTTGTTTTACCCAGATTGAGTTATGTGGAGCATAGGCGTCCCAGACTTTTAGGATAATTGATGTGAAATTGGTGAGAGCAGCATCAACAGAGGGAGTGGAGAGAACCGGAGACCATTTAGCCATGACCAGGTCAGAGAATAATTTATTGGAGTCGAGAGTTTTGAGGACTCAATACTGGATATATTTGGGGGATTAGGAGGAGGTCATATTTTTCTGATACAAAAGGTGGGGCAGTGATCACTGAGCACATCAGGCAGTGCACCTGCAGAGCTGATACAGTGAGGGTAGGTTGATAGTGCCCAGTCAAGCAGGGTATGGGACTGGGAATAATGACTGAGGCGAGTTGGCTGTTTGATCAACAGGGTCAGGTTTAGTGCTTCAATCTGGAGGCAAGCATTTTGTGATGTGGAGGACAGCCAATCCAGATTGAAGTCACCAAGAAGGATCAATTCGCCTGCTGATGCAAGGGTGATAATGGAGGTGATGCAGGAGACAAGGGAAGACACATACATATACAGTACACAGAAGGGGGCGCTTATGGAATCTTGGAGTACACCAGAACAGATGATTTTGTAGACATCAGTTACTAGTATCCAGTCTATCAAGTTGGCAGTAAGACCATTATTACATAGTAACATAGCAACATAGCATTTGATGGCAGGTAAGACCGCTAGGCCCACCCTTGGATTAGAGATCCATCTATGCTGATTATAGATATACTGTATATATATCTATATATATATATATATATATATATATACAAGGTTCTTTGTGTGCACACCTTCCTTAAACAGGTAATGCCATCCTAATAAGGGCATACTATCCTGTTCAAGTTCACTTACAGGACATCTAAATGCTGACCACTATAAAATCATAAAGTAAAGTGTCGTGTAATCATCACAAGACAGGCATCACAAGACTTTTAACTAGGTCTTGTAAGAAACTGTCATAGCAAACTATTTGAAATCATTATACTGAAATAAATGTTACACTACAAAATGTTACATTACAATATCCCCCCTTTTGTGACTCTCTATACCTGGAGATCACACAAGACAATGTTGCCATTGTAACATTTGTATTTGCAGAACCATGTGTTTCATTTTACAATACAATAACAATTGTATAATAATAAGAACACATATTACTGCAATACCGCAACCCACCACTATGAGGGTTGGACTAGTACCCAAAGCAGCCGATCCCCAATCCCACCAGGATATAATAGGGATATATGATGACTGTCTTTTTACCTCTTTAGCAGAGGCCTTTTGTGTCAAAATAAGTCCTTGTTTGTTGACGATACAACAAGGCACCAAGTGTCATTTTATCAATTTTGGGTAAGTCAAAATGAGGTGGAGTTGCCAAATCAGTGAGTAAATCTAAGGCCATACTGGAACCATCAATATGGGTAACATTTGTTCGGCTATAAGCAGGATGTTCCCGAAGGGTCCGGTTTGCAACCCACCAGGTCTTGTCACTACACCCCCATACATTCTAAGGTTGACTTGCAATTACACACCATGATTGGTTCCATCTCATAGCTTGGTGGTATTGATTTGCAGATGTTAGGGTAAATTTACATTGTTCAGGAAACCATGGGGCGATTGATGTCTCTTCCCCACATATTAAGGTTTCATGTTCTTGTACACACTGTTGCTTAGGTAAGACAACATATTCATTGCACACTGTGATAATAGTGTCACCTGGTATTTGGAGTCTCATGATCTGGTCATGTATTAATACTCTCAAATTACTGATTTGCCACGATATTTGTGGTGGTTTAAAACATACAGGTATTATCACTAGTATGGGAATCACATGTCGCAGCACATGTGCATATTGATTCGGTGAGTTCCATACTTTTGTCATAGCCAAGGGTGGTAGGAATACAGTGGGATGATCCAATAATCTAGTTACATTGGTCTCACCTATTCCTAAGGGTAACCTATTGGTTTCAGTCCAATTCAACTCATTAACTAAATAAGCATGTGCTTCAGCAGCTAATTGAGAACAAGCCAGTTCTATATAGCTTTCTCTAGACATATTAGAAAGTGAGTTATAAAAATGAACTGATAATTGTGCAATAATTTTAACATTTTGTAAGGTTTCTCTAAATGCAAACCGATCAATTTCTTCATTATCAGCTGCTAATTTTACAGTAGTCGATAATGGTCCAGTAGCCATATCTTTTAAAGTTGTCTCTAAAGAACGAATATGACCTTTAAAACCATAGAATCAATACCATTAGCAATTCCTAATCCTGAGCCTAACCAGCTCCATACGTCTCTTTTATGACAGAATAAGCCTGGTGTTGCTTCTGCAGGAATTTGAAATGACCACATCTTGTGTCTATCATGATATCGATTTAAAGTATTATTATAACATTGTTGCCATACTATTACCGGAGCCCGATTCCCACACTGAAGCGGTAATCATGGAAAAGGCAAATGCAGCAACACATTATAATACTGTAATTTACAAGGTAATATAGAGGATATACATTTTGTGTCAAGATGATACCATCTGAAGGGGCCAAAAACTTTTGCCCTGATATACCTTGTTCTTGATACATTATATCCCATGCCCCAAAATTATGCCATACTGTTAAGCTAACATTACAGGCCATTCCTGGCCAATGTGTCTCTTGAAAGACATGCACACATGTTAACAATGGATATACATTTTTTAATGGTAACACTGTAAAAAATTGCTTTAATCCTACAGTATATATTCTAGTCATATTATATAGGAAATGCCACATATTACATCTCGAACCACGAGAATAATTTAATGCAATTGTATTTAATGGATATGGTAGTATGTCCTTTAATTTCATTCGAAATAAATCTTGTTCTTCTTTTGTTAAATTCATAGTACCTCCCAATGTGGAGTGGATATAAATCCCTCTCTGGGCTGTTGTGTTCACTGCACACATTGCTGTACCAGGCCAGGTTTCTGGTGAGCATCCACATGTCGCATTTTGACATTGTACAGTACAAATAAAGTACCATTTGACAAGAAGATATCCAATTTGTTCATATCGTTCTCCCAACAGCACTGGGAGACCCCATGCAGTACGATTTGTGACATTTGAGCTGTTTAAACTGTTCCAAATATGCCCCGGACATCCATTTACGTTGTTAGAAGTTACCAGGGTCAGCAAGGTACTACACAGTGTAAGTATAGGAAACAGCATTGTACTTCACCTAGTGGGAGAAACAGAGCAGTATCAGTTGTTATCATTTAAAGGCTGATATAATTTACATTGGTCCACATGGACCCATTTGGTCTCTGTAGACCCCTGTCGAATTCATCGGACCTGAATGACCCATGGTCCCAGAACATCAATGACGTCATAGGATCCCATTCAATTAGCATCCCATGGTCCCTTCTGACCAAAATTTTTCACCATGACGTGATGGCACCTTTCAATGGGTGGTATCACTTTTTCGTCATGTCTCTGTTTGTTTTTCCAGTGAGTCTGTGCCATATTTCTGGCAGCGTGGGGTAAATAAACAGCTGATTGTTTTTGTAGCTGTTGCAAAAACACATCAGTTTTGATGCAGTCCAACACTGGTGTTGATAGATCTGGATCCGATGGATAATACAGCCACATATCTCATCCAGTCATCAATTGATATTGGCTATAGCCAGGACTTTTGTTTTCTGTACCTCTAATACCCATTAGGATTCCTGGTAAGTGCATCACCCACCCTTTACCAGTATCCAACACTGCCTTGTTCAGTGCATTTTTCAGAGTGCAATTTTACCTTTCTACCATTCCGGATGATTGTGGATGGTAGGGTAAATGCAAACGTTGAGTGATACCCAAAATATCACACAAAGCTGTCATTACTTTCACTGTAAAGTGAGTTCCTCTATCACTTTCAAGTATTCTGGGAAAACCCCAACGTAAGAACACTTGTTCCCATAGTGCTTTTGCAGTAGCTGTAGCACTATCATCTCATATGGGCAATGCTTCTACCCATTTGGAAAATATGTCAACAATGGCTAGTAAATACCAAAACCCCCCTTTCACAGTAGGTAAGGGCCCCACATAATCAATTTGTAAGCTGGATCAAGGGCCATCTGCTAAGGGTATATGCCCTAATGGAACCCTCTTACCAGGCACTGGAGGATTCATCTGTGCACAGATGAGACATGCCTCCAGGCATTGCTTGACATCTTTTCCCATTTTTGGCCACCAATATTTTTGTGCCAACATTTTACAAGTTTTGTGGAGTCCACAATGACCCCCAATTCAATGATTATCCATGATAATATATTTTCTAAATGAAATGGGTGGTATCCACTTCCTAAACTCAGGTTGCCATTCCCATACTATCATATTTTTTCCATACGGTAACATGATTGGTTGCACACTGTCCAGTGTCTTTCCATTGGTTCCGACAACCCACTATCCAAGCATCTGTATCTTGGATACGCCCCAAACTTGGGACTTGTGAAATGGCAGCTATCCATTGAATATGGTGTTTGTCAAATTCGTCCCTCTCCCACAATTGTGTAGAGTCACCTCCTAGAGGGTCTACCCATAAGTTTGTTGGTTTGGCTTCCAATTTGGCAAGATTATCCACATAACCATTATTTAGCTCATGTATATCCTTTGGGTTTCCTTGATGAGCTCGTACTTTACAAATGGCTATTCTTAGTGGAGTCTGAGCATCAATATCCCATATATGTTGCAATATGGGTGCATATTGTATTGGTTCACCACTCACTGTTTTCATACCCCTTTTTGCCCAAAAAGGGGACAAAATTAAGTAATGAGTTAACTATGAAGGCTGAGTCAGAGTAGATATTAATATCTTTCTCTGGGTTAGCCATAATAGCTTCTTTTACTGCTTCTACTTCAGCTCGTTGTGCTGAAAATGAAGAGGGGCACATAACCAAAATTTCTTGATTAGTACTGGGTGTCCAAATGACATATCCAGTATGGAAATGTTCATCCTCCCATTGTCTAGATCCATCTACATACACCTCCCTAGCCTCCAGGCTGGGTTCTGTAGCAAAAATGGGTTTAAAATTGGTTCCTATAACAGTTCCACAATCATGTGCCTCTCCCTCCCATGCCATTAATTCAACTAACATAGGTGAGGTACATTTTTCTACAGTGATATTTTTTCATTGTAGAGCTAAAGCCCATTTAACCAATCACTGTGAAGACACACCTCTCACATCCCTTTCAAGTAGAAATTTCACTGGAGTGTGAGATGTTTGTAGGATAATTTTGTTAAACCCCACAATATGTTCTGGGGCTTGTATAGCACACTACACAGCTAACAAATGTTTTACACATTCCTCATATGTCTCTTCTACAGGTGTTAATACATGAGAAAAATATCCCACAGGAAGTAATGTACCTGCTCTCTTTTGTAACAGTACTGCATTGATTATCTGATCTGTTGCGTGTACCTGTATTACAAAATCAGAGGATTCAGAAGGACAAATGAGAGCCGGAGTTGTCATTAGTGCTTGCTTTAGTGCCAGAAAAGCTATCTGATGTTCTGATTCCCATCTGAGGATGTCAGTTTCCTTTCCTCCCTTTAGTAGATTATACAGATGTTTTGCTATACTAGAAAAGGTTTCAATAAAATCTCTGCAAAATCTTTCCATGCCCAAGAACTGTCGTAATGCAGTTTTTGCCTTGGGTCTTGGTAACTGCGGTATTACCTGATTTTTATCAGGATCTACAGTTCATCCTTCTTTGTTAATACACATTCCCAAAAAAGTAACTTGTGACTGTCCAATTTGTGCTTTGCTAGGGTCCAGTTTTAACCCTCCTTTATCTAAGACTGTTAGCAACTCATTCAATAAACTAACATGCTCTTGGTATGTATCAGTCTGCAATAAAATGTCGTCAACATATTGTACTATTGCTTCTGGTACTGAAAAACCCAATAATATTTTGGCTAAACATTGGTGAAATAAAGTGGGCGATGAGTGAAAGCCTTGTGGCAAACACAGGAATGTGTATTGCTTATCCTGAAAGGTAAAAGCAAACTTATACTGACTATCTAGATGTACAGGGATAGACCAAAATCCATTTGACACATCTAGTACAGTATAGATGGTTGCAGTGGGAGACAAACAACATATTAAGTCCGGTAATCTAGATACCACTGGCGTGACTAAAGGTGTTACCTTATTCAAGGCCCTATAGTCTGTTGTCAATTTCCAAGTACCGTTCGCTTTTACGAACCAGCCAAAGAGGGGAATTAACAGTTGAATATATAGGTCTAATGATCCCTTGTAACTGTAACTGTTTCAAAATAATTCCTACCTCTTCCTGTGCTTCATTTGGAAACGCATATTACTTTTGTGGTGGTGGGTCTGGTCCCTCAGTTTGGACCTTCATATTAGACACTCGTCCACACTCTGTAGCATTTTTAGCCCAAATTGATTCATGCCTTTGTACAACAGATTTTATCCATTGTGGTACCTGCTTCCATAAATCACTCATGTGATAGATCTTTAATGACTTAATTGTGTACACACTATGTGAGTCATCCATATTCGGTCCTAGGTTAGTAGTGCTTCCTTTCCATAAAATCATGTTACTAAGATCTACTACTAAACCATGCCGTCCTAGAATGTCCATACCCATGATGGTACCTTCATGTGTATTACATTTCCAAAACATACATTGAAATTGTTGTTCACCTATCTAAACCATAACTGGTTTTGTCAAATATGCTGTTAACACACCCCCTGAGAAACCTTGCAAATTAATTTGTCGTTTTCCATGAGTTGTTAAAGGCATATCACTATCTGTTATACTAACAGTAGCACCAGTATCAACTAATATCACAGTCTGGCAGCCCCTGACCATTGCTGATATTGTTGGACGCCCTTTCCGATCCTCTTGTAATTGACCAAGGATTTGGAAGGTAGGGGCTTCATCCCGACTTTTCTTTTTCTTCTCATCTCTAGCAAGAAGCTCTTCCTCATCCTCTTCTCCTTCACTATCACTAGGCACAGTAGGTTAATTTCGAACTCCTGCAACTGTCTTAGTATTAATCAAATTACTAAACACTTCAATGCATTTTTGTAAGTCTGCCTTACCACCAGGTTTAGCATTATTATCTGGATTTTGAGCGCATCTTCTCTCTAAGATTTGCTGCTTCTTTCCTTCCATATCTCCACCTTTTACCCAACAATCACTTTGAAAGTGGCCTACTTTATCGCAATTGTGAGAGGTAAACCTTCCTTTGCCTTCCGTTTTGACTATGGCGGCTACCTTCCGCTGGTCCTTTCCTTTTTCAGGACTGTCATCTTGTTGCATACGCCACCAATTAGTGAGTAACATTTCTTCACCAGCAACCTATTCTGTTCTTTTACATAGCATACGAACTGACACAGGCACAACAGTAGCTTGACGGTCAATTAAACTGAGAAAGGGTTCTTTATCTTTACTAGGGTCTGCCATGCCTCCATATGTTGCGTAGGCAGCATACAAACAGTTGATAAACACAACTGGGGATTCACCTGGCTGTAGAGTGATTTCATAGATCTTACTCCAGTCAGTATGTGAGACTCCGTGCATGGATTGCAACGCAGCTTAGATTTCATCCACAGTTGCCAAGTTGTTATCAGTCTCAGGTCGTGCCTGATTTCCTGTCATCTTGGCAAGTAGACTTTGTAATAACACTTCAGAAAGTGACAGTGTTACTATTTTACAGGCATCTTTGTTGGTCAAATTAAAATTTGCTACTAATGTCTTTAATTTAGAACAATATCTACTCCTGCACTTTGCCAGCACCCCCCCATCTTCACCTCCCCTGCTGGCCCATGACAAATGCCACCTGGCTGCACTACCTCTAATCTTACCCGCCTTCCACCTCTCCTCTCTCTGTTCCCCCCACCTACCTCCCCTTTTCTCCCATCCACTTAGTCTCCCTGACTTCACCCTCCACTTTCCCTTCCCCTCCCCAAAGTTTCACCTTATTGTTCTTTTTTCCTCTACAAGACTATGTGGTTTTTTTTAATTTTATAAACTGTTATCTTTGCTTATGTTTGTCTCAATTGTACCAATGACGTGAAACCTTTGTAAAAGAGCTTCAGCTCAAAGGTATTTGTAATCCTAGAACAAATAAATAAAAATAAATATGGGACTGGATTTTGACCTGGTTCCCATTTTCCTAACTGATTCACTAACTGCATGGATTCTTGGATGGAGTGATCCCTTTGGGATAGTTCCATATGGACCTCTACCTAGTCTATGGCTTCCTCAAGCCTTTTTGATTGTGCTCCAGCTTCCTCATCTTGCTCATACAACCCTTTGTTGTATTCTAACTGATCACGCTTTAATTTCATTTGGTCAGTTAGAAAGTTGGACTCCTTTTCTGTCAAGCTTGTATCTTTCTCCAAACATTCTTCTATTTCTTTTATATGAGCCTATAACAGCTCATTTGTTTTCTCTAACTCCGCTCTCTTTTTCCATGTCAATTTTTTTAACTGCTTTCCTCTAGCTTGCTGCACTTTTTTTCCTTCTCCTTTGGTTTTTGTATGAAAAGGAGCCATCTTCTTTTTACTGCATAATGCAATAATGTCTTCTACCTCAGAGTCATCTGACTCCATCTCTGATTCTGATGTATACGTGCGCCTTCCAAAACAACCACATGGAACAGGCATATACTATGGTTGGATAGGAAGCTGCTTGTATTTTTGTACCTGATGCCGTAATTCTAAAGAAATTTGGCATTGTACCTGGGCTTCTGCTTGCAAAGTATACAAAGTTTGCTCTTTGTATACTATGTCTTGCGTATGCTCTTGATTGGAATGATCTACTCTCTCCATGGCTTGTTGTAACTGCCGAAATAATTCATTAATCTGGGCTTGACTCTGTTTATTAATAAATTTAATATTTTCTTCCAGTTGGTTATTCTTAATCATCAAACCACATACTTCTCTTCGAGAAATGTTTAATTTGTATTCACTGTTCTTAGTCTCTGTGACATATGTGGCTATATTTAAGCAATGAGCATCATCTTTTTCTAACATTTCTTTCTTCAACTGACACACGTCCTAGCATTTATTTCTAACTGATACTGTACGTACATTTGACATAAGTAAGCTAACTTAATTTTGTCTGATTTACTTTTCTCATTACGGTCTATACATTGTTTAGTTAAACATAAGTATGCATCTTCCTGCTGTTCAGAAGAGCTCTATGGACCTTCTTTAAGGTTTGCCTCTATAAATTTACATAATATGGCATCCATACTTACGTCAGTAGGTTCACTAGCAAATCACGTCTGACTTCGCCTCAGCTTCCTTGTTTGTCTCTCCAACCTCCCTCCGTATGGGAGTAATTAGTTCAGGTATGGTAGGTGTTCCTCGCAGTCGCTTCCTTCTTAGTTCGTTTGATGTCGTCAGCAACTGTATAGACTGTCTTCAGACATCTGAGTCACGGCACCAATTGTAAGGATAAAAAGATAGCGGCATTGTGTTTTCTATCTTCAAATAATTCAAGCCACACCAAATGAATGTTTCACTCTGGTTTATTTTCTGTTTGCAAGTCTTGATTACAAGTATTCTGGTCAACTTCTCAATACAGGTATTCTGGCTTTTGTTTGATGCTAGCTAATCAAGTTTTATACAAGGTTTATATAAAGTTTTCTTATCTTAAAAACTACTAACTCCCTAGTATAGGCCAATCATATAACAAAATAACCTATTAATCTTAGGGTGTGGTGAATAACAGTCAAAGCATAGAGATAACTGTATTTCTCATAACATCACAAGGTGTTTATCACATTTTCTTGCACAATCTCATAAGTATTGACTTCATTTATACAAGGTTTTTTGTGTGCACACCTTCCTTAAACAGGTAATGCCATCCTAATAAGGGCATACTATCCTGTTGAAGTTCACTATAGGACATCTAAATGCTGACCACTATAAAGTCATAAAGTAAAGTGTTGTGTAATCATCACAAGACTTTTAACTAGGTCTTGTGAGACACTGTCATAGCTAACTATTTGATAAGGTTATACTGAAATAAATGTTACACTACAAAATGTTACCTTACAGTTGCGACTTTGCATTTCACAGTGTCATCACTTTTCCTCGAAGTTGTGACTTTGCAAAGCAGATTAATTCGCTAAATAGAAAAATAGATACATAGAATCTGTCAGCAAATAAGGGCCATGTGGTCCACCCAGTCTGCTCATTTCCCTACTCACTGCTGCAGCCCCAGATCCTATTTGATCTGAGGATCTCCTGCTCTGCTCATCTCCAAGATATTCTTACATCTATCCCATGCACTCTTGAACCCCATATTGTTTTTGTACCCACCACTTCTACTGGAAGGCTGTTCCACAGCTCCACCACCCTCTCAGTGAAAAAGTATTTCCTAACATTACCCCTGAGCCTTCCACCCTTCAGCCTCATATAATGACCTCTTCTTCTTGTGAAAAGTTTTCTCTGAAATATGCTTTCCACCTGCACCCTGTTTATTCCCCTAAGGTACTTGAAAGTCTTTATCATATCTCCCCTCTCCCTTCTTTTCTCAAGTGAATAGATATTAAGGTCCTTAAGTCTTTCCTCATAGGGCTTCTGGTCCAGTACATGTACCATCTTCATTGCCCTTCTCTGAACTGCCTCTATTTTGTCAATGTCCTTCCGGAGATGTGGTCTCCAGAACTGGACATAGTACTCCATCTGGGGCCTCACCGGTGATCTGTACAGTGGCATCACCACCTCCTTACTCTTGCTTGTTATACCTCTCCCTATGCACCCCAACATTCTGTTTGCTCTCCCCACCACCTTTTCACACTGTTTGGTCACCTTCAGGTTAAATGAGGTGAATTTGCAAATTAATCCACGAAGCGAAGTTTTCCAACTTCACAAATCTCTACTTACAAATACCACAAGAAAATCCATGAGTGCAGGCAAAAGGAAAATGTACAAGAGTGCAGGCAAAAAGAAAATCTACAAGAGTGCAGGCAAAAAGAAAATCTACAAGAGTGCTGGCAAAAGAAAAATCCAACTGATTGCACACCTCTAGTGATCACATATAGTCCCATACTAATGCCCCTTGGGCAAAAAAAGAATTCTGAGTGAAGATGAAAAATGCAAAGACATTTTCCCAAAACCACCTGTCATTACTTACAGGCAACCTCTAACCTCTGTAACATAATAACCCTTGGTAAGCTCCCAGTAGATCAAAGGAACCATGGAACAAGAGGAACATCACTGTGCAATAGTGCAAGGTGCACAACTTGCACCAACATATGCACCCAGACCACCATCAAAACAGGACAGAATAGGACAATCAAACTAAAATTCAATCAATCAATCAATTCTTTATTTAACCAGGCAAAGCACAATTGAGTGTACTCATTTACAAGGTGGACCTGGAAATGGTTCACAAATAAAGTAACAGTTGTACATAGGAACAAGAGCCACATTATTAGGCCACA
This sequence comes from Neoceratodus forsteri, assembly GCA_016271365.2. NCBI lineage: Eukaryota > Metazoa > Chordata > Ceratodontiformes > Ceratodontidae > Neoceratodus > Neoceratodus forsteri. The sequence goes on from CM057456.1 coordinate 1,879,112,141, forward strand.
GTCATATAAGCATGCAATATACAGAACTAAGAGATCCATAGAAATCAATACAGAGTTCAAAGTACAGTCAGGCATATATATATGATGGAAAACTATGTAGCGTATGTATAGTATATACAAGAATATGCATTGAAGCACAGTGGACCTCTCCAAGTGGGTTGGGGGGTGAGGGGGAATAAAACAGCCTGGGGGAATAACAGGAAGAAACAAGTGGAAGAGAATAGGCAGGTATGAGGAAGGATAGGGACAATGCCCACTGTTAGGGTGGGGAGTGGCCACCAAAGAATGAGTCGAGGATGGGGAAGGGATTTAAATGGGCATTAGCAAAAAATAATTACACATCTATTTGAATGAACTCAAGAACAAGCTTTTGAAGAGAGACAACTTCACCGGTAGTGCTAGCCTCAGGGTTTTTTGTACATTGTTCCAAAGGACCAGAAGCTTATTGCCACACAGCCATAGCGTGTTATAACCTTCAGGATTATAAGGGGAATGTAGGAATGACTTCTTAATGGAGTGCAAACAGGCAGACGGTCATTAACATATTGTGGATGCTTGTTAATAATGGCTCTATAAAGCCATAGGACTGCATTTTTAAGTCACCTATGGTTGAATGAATTCCAGCCTAAGGAGGCATAAAGTACACAATGGTGAGTGGAGAAAAGGGCTAAGGGTAATAAATCTTACTACTCGATGGTATCAGATGTCCAGTTTAGAGAGAGCTGCACTAATGCTTTGTCCATACAAAAAATCAGCATAATCCAGGAGAGGCATAAAAGTTGTCTGGACTAACCTTTTTTTAGCTTTTTGTGTAAGAAGATGTCTGATTCGATAAAAGACCCAGAGTCTCTGTCTTAATTTTTGGGATAGCTCTTTAAGGTGGTCTAAGAAGGACAGTTTGGAATCTATCTATACACCCAGGTATTTAAATTTATCCACATATTCAAGTGGTTCACCCAACATGGTAAGTCCCTGGGGGACTGTTCCTGTAGTTTGGGGATTGGATGCATTAGCTGAGAAGGCAAGGAGCATAGGCTTCATCTTTTTGGCATTTAACAGGAGTTTTATGTGTAACAGGTTGCTCTGAAGAAGGTTAAATTTGACTTACAGGTCAGAACATGCAAGCTCTGGAGTCAGCCTAGCAATGTATAGCACTGTATCATCGGCAAACAGGTGCATATTTACTGATTTAATTCCAGTGTTTAGATTGTTTATATAGATGGGAAACAGTAGAGGGCCAAAGACAGACTCATGTGGCACAACTCTTAGGTGGGTCTTCATTAGGGACAGGTCACCATCCACCTTGACCTGTTGATACTGGTCAGCAAGATAATTTGTAAACCATTTTAAAGTCAAGTTGTCGACCCCAATATTTTGTAGGGTGACTAGAAGCAAGTCATGGTCCACCATGTCAAAGGCCTTGCTAGGTCAAAAAACAAAGCACATACATAGTTGTTGGTGTCTAAAGCTATCTGCCAGTCATTCATGACCTTAGCAAGTGCCAAGATTGTGCTATAATGAGGTTGAAACCCAGATTGAACTGGATTGAGCAGGTTGAAATTTTCCAGGAACTGCCTGATTTGGGTATTGACCACATTTTTGAGCAACTTAGGGTAGGTAACAATGATATTGGATGATAGTTATTTTGGTCACTTGAATCACCAGATTTGAATAATGAAATGACAAAAGCTGTTTTCCAAATAGAAGGGAGAGTACCTAGAGCAAGGGACAAATTAAAGAGATGGGTGATGGGGGGAGATAGTACATAATGTCCTAACTTTAGGAAGTACAACTTGATGAGGTCGGCTACCATGCTTTTCCTAGTATCCAGCTGAAGTAGTAAATCCTCAACTTGCTTCACCATGATGGGGCAGAAGAAGAAGACTGGGATGTTTGGCAGTGTGATTGTTTTCAGGCCATCAGAATTCTGACAACACAATTGGTCTCAGAGATTATTTGCCAGCGAGGCATTGAAAGCTAACCCTGCTGTGGCAAAATGGTTATTAAGGAGGCCAAGTATTACATGTTTTTCAGTAATGGTGGTGCCTCCTGCAGAAATCTTTGGCAGGATTGTGCTACCCGAGCCGTGGCCTTCAAGAACCTTTAGAGTTTTCCAAAATTTGGATGTGCAATTAGAAGAGGATTTGAGTGCAGAGCGGAAGAAATTTGCTTTTTCAACCCTGATTTGTTTGGTGCACCAGTTTCTGGCAGCTCTGAAGGCCACCCAGTCTGCAGGATGTTTGATTTTCCTTGCCCTTTTCCAAATGGTATTCCTATGCCACAATGTGTCTTTCTGGTCTGCTGTAAACTATGGGCATGATTTCTTCTTAGTACGGATTTTAGTTAGGGGTGCATGCTTATCTATGGTCCCAAGAACAATATGCTGGAAGGCCTCATAGGCTATATAAACTGAAGGGGCCAAATAAAACTCTTACCAATTAGAGTTTTGGAGATCTGAAAGATAGGCGATGGGGTCAAAGTTCTGTCGGCTACTCTTAAAGGTGTACTTAAAGGAGGAAGCTGCTTTAGTGACAGACCTCACACAGGCTATAACACAGTGATCACTAAGATCATTAAAGAACATGCCAGTATGCATAAAAAGATGTGGCTTGTTCTCTACAATTAAGTCAAGTACTATGCCACGGTCTGGGTTTTTGATGTTGGGCCGGGTTACTTTATTTACTGTATTAGTTGTGTTAGCCCACAATTGTCACAAAGTTCTTTTAAGGGTGAGGATGATGCAGAGAGCCAATCCATGTTAAGATCACCCGTAATAATAACTTCAGTTCTCAAGGAGTCTAGAGTATCGGATATGTGCTTCAGCACTTTTAAACCTGCAGAAGGGGCTCTATAGCAACTATATATATATACAGATGGGAATCGACTGAGAAAGCTGCACTTTTAGAGTAATACAATCAAATTCCTTAGGTAGGCTGATAAACTCATAGATGGAGGTAGTAAACTTGTCCCTAACATATTCAGCTGTCCCTCCTCCTCTTGATGTTCTGTCTGCTTTGAAAACATTATACAAGGAGATGTTAATTTCAAAGTCCTGGGTTGAAGGTCTTAACCAGGTTTCTGTCACCACTAGAATACCGGGTGCAGTACGGTTAACCCAAGTCTGTATTGCATCAGATTTCCTTAGTAAGCTGCAGGCTTTATTGTGGATTAGGCTTAAACCCTTTAACTGGGCTAGTTCAGAGTGGGCAGGAACTGGAGGGGGGTCTGGGGCTCAGCTCGATATTACTTGTGCAGATCAGCAGTAACAGTAGAATTTTTTATGGCATTTAATAGAAGCCTAAACAACCAGATTCAACCCTCTTTGTGAGTGCAAGAATCAATGGTTTTAGATGGAGGTGAGTGCGTAACAACAGGACCCAAGGATGCGTACAAGAGCAACCTGGCTGAGAGCATGGACAGGACTCACGCTACGGTAACAGGCTTAAGAAAACATATGCAGCTGGGCAAAGGCAAGGGTCTGGTGGAACTGGGCACATAGGGAAGGGTAATATTTGCCAACCTTGGCAAGTGTGTAGCTATAATGAATAGAGGACAGGCAGGGTCTATCCCTTAAACAGTTAGGAAGGCCTGTCAGGGGAGGTTCAGGGCATTGTTCAGAGGCATAGTGGAATATGCCCACTAGGCACCCTGGTGATAGGAATAAGGCTTTCATTATAACCCCAATTTATAACACACAGGCTGCCATAAAAATCTCCGGTAGTAAGATCAGTTACAATGCTTGCTATAAGTTTGCTATAAGCGGGACAGAGTGAACAGGGGTGATTATTCCTTTGAATGTATAACAAAACACAAGGGAGCCAATACTCCGTCAAAGTGCAAGGAAGAGTTGGACATAGGGATATTGCTCCTTTGATGTATAGCAAAACACAAGGGGGGCCAATGCTCAGTTACAGTGCCATGAAGAGCTGGACAGAGTAGGAATGGTGAATTGCTCATTTAAGGGTGTAACAAACCACAATGGGGCCAATAGGGGATCAGCACCACAGAGCAGACGGGCAGAAGGTCTATTGAAAGAGTGCTGGGGTGGAGGAGGGCTGGCAGGAGAAAATTCAAGACAACAGCAGCAAGTAAAAGTTAAAAAACAGTGGGTCCCCAAGTAGCTTCAGTCCAGGAGCAAGGCAGCCAATGGGCATAGAAGCTGTAACCTCAGCAGCCAATCTCAGGCTGGGTTACACAGTTTCCACCAATCAGGGCTCCAAAGTTTTTCCTTGAGAGTCAGCAGAAGGCTCACCTTGGATGCTGCTCCTTCGGCGGATCTGGGAGGGAGGGATGGCCAGTCAGGCTTCAGCCATGGCCGCTGGAACAACGGTTAGCCAGAGGAGGGCTACCTTGGATGCTGCTCCTTTGGTGGGTCTTGGAGGGATGGAGGGATGACTGATCAGGCTTTGGGCGTGGTCACTGGAACAATGGTTAGCCAGGGGAGGGCTATTTTGGATGCTGCTCCTTCAGCAGGTCTGGGAGGGAGGGAGGGATGGCTGATCAGGCTTCAGCTGTGGCCACTGGAACAACGGTTAGCCCAGGGAGGGCTGCTTTGGATGCTGCCCCTTCAGCAGGTCTGGCAGGGAGGGAGGGCTTATCAGGCTTCAGCCATGACCACTGGAACAATGGTTAGCTCGAGAAGGTCTACCCTGGTTGCTGCTCCTTCGTCAGGTCTGGGAGGGAGGGAGGGACAGCCAGCCAGGCTTCAGCTGCAGCCACTGGAACAATGGTTAGCCCGAGGAGGGCTTCCTAAGAGAGAGAGAGGAGAGGGAATGATGATCCTACACATGTAAATCAAACAATGTGATTTGCCTAATTTGGTACAAACAGTGCACAAGTGGATGCTATAGTATGTAGCAGAAACAAAGTAACCACTGGACTAACTAAAGTAGAAAACTTGAGAGACTAGAGTGAATGGAGTTCCAGCTAAATGCTGGTTTGAAGCTCAGATTTATTTACAATGGTAAGCAGTTATGGCAGCATAGACGAATAAGTTACTTTTTATAAGCATTGCCTATTATAAAACTCTGCTACCTTGAAAAGGAGTGTTGCTTTGCCCATTGCTTTACATGGATGAAGAACACAGCTCCCAGCCTGTGGGGGTGGCTTTGTGAGGGACAGCATAGGACAGCACTGATGTGGCATTTGTCTGCATGAGAACTGGAGGCTAATGGGGTTTGAGCAATGAGCCGATAAATTGGAATTGGAACAGAAGAAGCAAGACAGATATTGGGCACAACTGACTACAGATCATGGAAACTATTTTTACAACAACCAATGAGGACATTTCATTCAGAAACAAAGAAACACAGCATTTGATGGAAGATAAGGACCATTTGGTAGACCCAGTCTGCCCATTTTTCCTTACCTACATTATTACCACATCTACTACTACATTTATAATCTACAGCTCTTTCTCCCTCTCCCCTTCCATTCCACTATGATTCGCTTGCACCTATCCCATGCATTCTTGAACCCCACCACTGGTTTCACCCCACCACCTCTGTTGGAAAGCTGTACCCGGAATCCACTGCTTTTTCTGTGAAGAAGTGCTTCCTCACATCTCTTCTGAATCTACCACCCTCCAGCTTCATGGCATGTCCCTTCGTTCTTGAGCACCTTTTTTCTGAAAAATACTTCTCACCTGTATCTTATTTACCCCCATGAGGCATAGGTTTTAAATGTCTTTTCAATCTGGGATATAGTTTGTTACCCAGTTAGGTTATCTCATTTAATAATATAAATGTTCTATATGTGTTTGGATTTACCAAGAACTTCATGAATTTCTGGTATCCCAATTATTATAAGTGTTAAGGTATTGGCAGATCATTGATGATCAGGGACAGGCACGTTACAGATTGCTAGATAAATACATTATGTCCTTTTTAGTATTTTGTTAATCATGATATTTTCTTTAATTTCATTTTTCCATCTTTTTAATTTCGTGGGGTTACTTAGCATGAGACCAAAACTCAGTTCCTGATTGTTCAAATAGAATTGATGCGACTAATGTTCACTTAGCATTCTGTGCTGCTCAATGCTATACCAGTAAGTCTCTGAAATTACAAGCTCAGCATGGCTCAGAGTAGACCAAATTTTGTTGATGGCCTGTTCAACTTTTTATTACTTAAAAAATGTTTTGTTTCCTTTTCCCAATCAACTAAAATTAAATTTTTCAGGATAAGACTGTCCGTTTGCCACTTTCATTAGTTTTGTAAGAAAGCAAAGAAGGGGAAGAGCTTTTATCAACAAACCAACCTGTATAACAAAACGTAAGTTTTTTTTTCATTTATTGTCAAATCTTTTTTTTTTAACCAATTAGAAATCTAAATAAGTTTAATCACTGAATGGGCTGATAAAGGTTTATAACAAGTCTGATAAAGGTATTCCATTGCATTAATATATTTAAGTTATATTCATATTCTTAATGTTAGTTTTAACATTCTCTCCTCCCTGCGGGAATGGTCATTTTTAAAAATGCACTTATAATTATAATAATTAATTAATATAAATAGTATTAATTTAAAACAGTGTCTGATTACTATTTTTTTTCAGCTCCCTAATGCAACAATTGAGACAGAAATTACTACTGCCTCAAAAATGAGAAACAATAATTGAAACGGATATCTCAAGAAGATATACACTACTAGAACACCTTAAGGACTTCTTGAAAGACATAAAAATATGAAGTCAACTATTAGTGAAAATAGTAAGCATCTCAAGGAGGTAACCCTAGATCAAGCAGAGATACAACAGCAAACTATTGATAGCCTTCTAGAGGGAGCATCTACAGGAGGTAAATTTCTGAATAAATTTTAAAAAGTTGAATGCCCCAAAGATTGTCTCATCAATAAACAAACTCTGGTCAGAGCCAGTACGGCTGTTTAGAGTGGTGAGACCAAGTAAAAGAATACTCAGAGCTCTTGCCACACCAGAGTCTGCCATACCCAAGATGGCATCCATGACAGAACTGCACATACACGATACTCATGCATGTGCAATTTGATTAGGCAGCCATCTTGAGCAAGGCAGCTGTCACTTCCACAGTTGCAGAAGAAAAAGGAGTGCCGGGGGGGGGTTTGTGCAACTGGAAGAGGGGAAGGACCACTAACATACAATGGAGTCGGACTGTGCCACTGAACTGTGGAAGCACGCTGGAAAGAAATCCTGTCATGTGTTTCCACAGTGCTCCTAAAGAGAAATATAGCAATATATCTGCAGAGCTCCACCCCATGCAGCCATAAAAAGTTGAATGCCCCAAAGAGTCTGTCATCAATAATAAAATGAATGCTAAAGTTGACTATCCAGGTCCAAAGCATTACACTTTTCTTAGCAAAGATATAATTCAAATGCTAATGAATCAACATTTTGCCAATATTTTTCTTACTAAACAACTTAAACTTATAAAAGACAGTACTATAATTCTAAGGGAAGATATTGCCAGGAACTCAGCAGGGGTAGACATGATGTCCAGTGCTTTAAGCAAAAGGCATAGGGACAATTCCACATCAGCTGAGCAACTGTTGGACAATAATCAATTATTAATGTTAGATAATCATGAAAATGTAACAATTACTCTGGAAAATCAGAAACTTCAAATTACGGCACAATGCAAGTAGTGCAAAAAGAAAACATGCTCTATCATTTAGTGCTATATAAATTCTCAAATCTCCTGAAAGAAATGAAAAGGGTTTTTTTTGTTTGTTTTTTTTTTCAGTGTTTGGTTCAGAGCGTGGGTACATTAATCCTTCAAATATATGATCAGCACCTTCTTTTCCTCATCATAACCAAAACACCTGTCCTGCTGCCCATATCTCCCTATTTAAAGCAAGCCTGTTGGGCACAAGAATGGAAGCCATATTTGATAGAATCTAAATATCTGATTCTCCATTTTATAGTGTGCATATTCTACCTTATTAAGGTCAGCCATTAGCTGGAACCATTCTGTAAAGTGTGGTTGCTGGATTGCCTTCCAATGTATTAAAATTACTTTTTTTGTCACTATCATCCCCAAATTTATTAAGTCTACAAAATCGCCAAGGTCCACTTTATTAACTATGACTCCAAACAAAGCAATTCCCAGATCAAAAGGGAAATCCCATCATATCAATTTACCATAGAAAGAAAATAAGTTTTGCCAAAACTGAGCAAGTTTTTGACAGGATACTAACATATGTACCAAGGTACCTCTCATTGTGCTACATCTTGGGCACATTTCTGAGAGACTATTATCTATTTGATGCAATCTTGTCTGTGTGAAATATGTTCTGTGGACAATATTAATACAAATTGTTTCAGTCTATTGTTTTTTACAAAGAGTTCCCTGAAATTAACCACCTCCTCCAGTTGCAGTCCTGTAATGGTTCCGGTCAGTAACATCACAGAACAAAATAAAGTGGACAAAAATAAAGTGGCAAAAACAGTGTCACCATTAATATTGGCAGCAGAAAATGAAATATGCCAGAACAATGCAGGCCACATGACATGCAGGTAGCAAACAACATTCACCACATGGAGACACTGCACTAGAACCACAGGGGCCAGGAGCACAAGCCAGCATGACATCTCCTCTGTTCTGTGAGTTGTGTGTTGCTGAGGACATGCTGGCTTGTGCTCCTGGCCCCTTGCATTATACACGGCCATCCACATGGTGGCCATGATCCACCTGTCCTTCAGCGGTTACCCCGGTGCACGTTCTCCATCACTCAGCATTCTGGTTGGGGTACCCCACCATATGGGTGCCTGTGCCATTAGATTGCCATGGTAGGTGTCCAGTGGCCTGCTTCCCCCAGTGGTGGTTGCACCCTGCCCTGTTCCATCTCCCGGCACCCCTGTGCACTGGTGTCTGCTGCTGTGTGTTCCAGTGCAGTGTCCCCATGCAGTGGACGTTGTTTGCTACCTGCGTGTCATGTGGCCTGCATTGTTCTGGCACACTACATTTTGTGCTGCCAATATTGATGGTGACACTGTTTTTGGCACTTTATTTTTGTCCATTTTATTTTGTTCCGTGATGTTACTGACCGGAACCCCTGTAACGAGATATCTCTGTCCTTTTCCCAGGCTTGTTTAAGCTTATAGGAAAAATTCCACTGGGAATTATTGTTAATAAAATTATAAAGTTCTCCAATCAAATGTTTGGTTGATGTTAAGTTCTTAAAAAAAAGCTCAAGAGCACCTTGTCTTAAGGTGAGAGAGAGGATTATTTTTCTTGCAGATTAAATTTCTTACTTGTAGATAGGGAAAATAGGCATTTGGAGATAGATTATATTGTTTTCTCAACTCCTCAAATGGGGGCACTGTATCTCCAACTAAGACGTCTTGAATAATACATAGACCTTTTCTGACCACTTCCTTCTGAACTAGTCCCTTTTTCATGGGGGGGGGGATGTATGTTATTATCAATAAGGGTAAAATATGGAATTATTTATTTTTCAGCCAGCATTTTGTTAATATTATTCCAAGCCCAATTAGTAATTCTGGTTGTACATAACATAGTGGGATAGTAACCTGGTTTATTAATATTCAGGGCTAAACTTTGAATCAAATCTGGAAATGGAGATCTTTCTGCTTCTATACTGAAGCATGCTACCGGGTCCTGACTATGGGAAAATCAATAGCTGAGGCATTCCATTTGCACCGCCAGATAATATTGGTAAAAGTTAGGAAGCGAGAGAGACCACCTTTTTTCTTTGCCAATTGAAGCTTATTATAAGTGATTCTGGGAGCTCTCTGTTTTCATAAAAATTTCCTTATGGCCTTATCAAGTCTGAGAAAAATTGCTTTTGGAATCATGATAGGCAGGGACTGAAAGAGGAATAATAACCTAAGCAGCAGGTTCATTTTTATAACATTAACCCAGCCTAACAGCACCAGGGGTAGATTTTGCCATCTAATCAGATCCTGTTCTATTTCATCAAGGACCGGCAGGAAGTTCAGGGAATATAACAGGCTTTTATCTATTGAGATCTGTATCCCCAAGTATTTCATATGTGTTTTATGGAATTTATAGAGAGGATGGGCTTGACTTATAGTATTATCCTCTGTAATAACAATGACCTCTGTTTTTGACCAGTTAATTTTGTACCCTGAGAGTTTACCAAAAGTCAAAAACATCTGAAGTATGTAGTCAAAATTCTGTAAAGGGTTGTCTAAAAACAGTAAAATATCATCTGTATATAGAGAGATTTTATGTTTCTGATTACCTAGCTCTATACCTTTAATCTTAGAATCTTTTCTTACTAATATTGCCAGGGGCTCTATAAAAAGGGCAAATAATAAAGGGGGTAGAGGGCACCCCTGCCTAGTACCCCACTTTAAATAAAATATTCTGAGTATATATTTGTATTAACAGAGGCTCGTGGTGTGCAGTATATCATTTTTATCCAGTCCAGGTAGTTTCCCTCAATGCCAAAGGCCTGCAGAAGTTGAAATAAGTACTCCCAGTGGACTCTGTCAAAGGCCTTCTCAGCATCGAGGGAAAGCACAGCAAAGTCCCTTTTGAGTGAGAGATCAAGAAGATTTAGGGTGGAATATTCAGAGCAGTTGCGCCATGCGCAATAGAGATGCACCCATGCAAGAGCAGAAATGCACCATAGTGCGATATTCAGTGGGAGCGGCAGCGCAGCACAACATGCAATGTGCCACAGCGCAACAGAAATGAATGCATGCACAAGTGCAGTGGGCAGAACCAGGAATAATGTGCGCAGTGCAATATTCATCAGTAGGCGACGTGAGCAGTAGTGGAGCAAGCGGAAGTTGCGTTGACAGCGGAAATGAGCCAAAATAAAAGGGAGCAAGAGAGGGGAGGATGAATGCGCCACAGAGGAGCCATAGTGGGGGAGCGCAGAGACAGAGTGGCAGGGAGGCAAGACAGGAAACAGGGGGCAGGTGTGGCCAGCAGGTGGATGGGGCCCACCGGAGGTGTGTGTGAGTGACAGAAGGAGTGTGTGTGTGTGTGTGTGTGTGTGTGTGAGAGAGGGCCTGAGTGTGCCACAGAGGATGGAGAGCAGTGGCAAGAGGCAGGGCACACAGAGATGAACAGCCAGAGGTGTACCCAGTGCAGGGGCAGTACCAGCAACACACAGCTGAGGGGGACCAGGTAGACAGCTGCTCAGGGGGGGAAACACCAGCCAGGGACATGGCCAGTGCCACCTTCCAGATGGAGGCGGTAATGAGGGGTGTGAGAAGGCGGGCAGCAGGGAGGTGCGGCCATGGACGGGCCCATTGGTAGTACACCCAGAACAGGCTGTACTGAGCCCACACCACCTTCGAACAGTACAGTGACACTGATATTGTGGGCTGGTACTGCCAGAACTGGGCAATTCTGAGGCAGCTCTGTGAGCTGTGCAGTGATGAGATGCAGGCACCCACACGACGGAGCCATGTGCTGTCTGTGGAGACTAAGGTCATAGCCGTCATGTGTCTGCTCACCATGGGCACCTTCCAGAGATGAACAGGGGACATGACAGGCATAACTCAGTTGGCCGTATCACGCCTACTTACACAACTCCTCAGCGCACTGCTGCCACATGCTGTGGAGCACATCCATTTCCCCAGCACACAGGTAGAGTGCACAGCACACATACAGGAGTTCCACAGGGTAGCACAGTTGTCTGGCATGCTCAGGGCCATAGACTGCACCCATGTAGGCATCCGCATGCCACCTGGCCCAGAGGGGGCAGTGTACATCAACCACAAGGGCTACCCGAGTGTCAACTGCCAGGTGGTGTGCGATGCCAGGGGGTGCATAATCAATGTCTGTGCCACGCACCCTGGAGGAGCACACGATGCCTTCATCTGGCACCAGTCCGCACTGTGCCATAGGTTCGAGAGTGGGGACATCCCCACTGGCCATCTGGTAAGTGAGTATGCATAGCACGCCAGACGATGTGTGCAGATGTGGAGGGGGTGTGAGGCATTGGCAGGGGTGCCATGGGGAATGGCCATGATGACCCATGGCATGGTGTCACAGACCACCATGCTAATGACTCCCCTCTACACACAGGTGACAGTGGTTACCCGCTACAGCCCTGGCTGCTCATACCATACCAGTGCCCCACGACCCCAGTGCAGCAACAGTACAATGAGGCACACACCACAACACGGAATGTCATCGAGAGGGTGTTCGGGCTGCTGAAGGCACGGTTCTGTTGCCTGCACACATCAGGTGGTGACATACAGTACAGCCCTTCAAAGGCCTGTGGGCTATTCCTGGCCTGCTGTATCCTGCACAACATGGCCACCGACTGTGGGATAGCCATTGAGATTGAGGAGGGGGACAGCGGTGGGGACAAAGAGGACGCTGGTCCAGCTGGTGTTGGGCAGCCACCCCCTGGGTGAAGGGACCCCCAGCTGGCCTGGATGGCACAGCAGCACTGGGACACCATTGCAGAGGAGCACTTTGGACAACACAGGTAGGTCAACAGGGCCACATGCAACCACCAAGGGCAAGGGCACAGCCCACAGACAGGAAGGGGTGGACACCAGGGGAGGACGGCATCAGGGGCGTGGGAATGGGTGGGGGACTGCACACAAAGGCAGGGATGAGCAGGGCTGCACATGGCATGCACACACACCACAACCCATGCCCACAGGACAACAGGCATGCCCACCCCAACAGGCACCCCCACACCCACACAGGACCACACACTACCACGCCCAGTGGCTGGCACTGTGCGTGCCTCAGACGCAAGCACCATGCACAGTGGCAGACAGTGCTATGCAGGCATCATCATGCACACGCCACAGTGGCCAGCAGCAGGAAGGGAGTGCACAGGGACCATGTGTGTGCAGGGCTGGGCACCTCACCCATGCAACGCACAAAGAACACCACAGTGCACACAGGGCAGTGGCAGACAGTGGCCGTGGAGGGGGACGGGTCGGTCATGTGGCACAGTACCACGGCCGTAACAGATGCATGGGTGACGCTGCCGAGACCTGCCAGCCATGCCAGGCTAACCAGTGGCCTCATGGGGTGGCACCAAAGGGCCCCCAGGGGTGATGCTGCATGAACACCACCGTGTCCACGCAGGGGTCTGCAGGCCACCAAACATGCCCGCACCAGGTGTGCTTTGTATGCCCACAGCTGAACCCGGCATCGACATAGCAGGGGTCGCATGATGCTGGGAACGGGGGGGTGGACATAGCACTCTGTGGGGTGTGTGGTGGCTGGGCACCCATCCGGTTGGCCAGTGTAGCCACAACAGTTGCCATTGCAGTAGTCTGCCTGTCAATGGCAGCGGTCACATCCACCCGCTGCTAAGAAAAACTCTGCCAGGAGCAAGGCATGGTCCCTGCTGCACCATTCCTCTGCCTGGTGCAGCACCACACAGAGCACATCCACCGCCGCCACGAGCTGCACCTATTGATTCACTGAGGCCTGGAGAAGACGGCTGTGGTCGTCCAAGGGGTCATCTTCATGTCTTGCATGCTGTCCCCGTGGTGTTCCTGGCCCTGCTGCACAGCACCCCTCAATGGTGGGCACTGCATAGCACTGCCATTCTGGGGTACATCCACACATGGTGCACTGCCACCACCCCCCACCCCTGTCCCCACATTGACACTGGCCAGCTGCTGCCACTGCCCCTCTGGCTGCTGATCGCCAGGCACCACTGGCACAGCCACAGCGGCAACAACAGCCCCACAACCCTGGCTGCATGCCAGTGCTGCCCCACTGGAGCCTGCAGATGCAGCCTGGGAATGGGCTGTTGTGCAGGCAGCCACGCCAGCACTACCCACGGAACCACCTGGGTGGATGCCATCCATGGGACCATCCTGTGTCCCACATACATCGCTGTCTGGGACGTGCATCACATCATAATCAGTGCTGAAGCTGGCCCCGATCCATGCCTCAGCACACTGGACACCAAGGGTGGTGTCATGCTGGGACACAGCCAGGGCCATGTCTGTACCTGCACCACTGGCATCAGTCAGGACAGACATGCAGGGCTGCAGATGGTCGGTCCCTTGGACACCTGTGGAGGTGGATTGGCACTCCACCATGTCCAGGGCCTCCCACTCAGCGGACACACCCACCACCACCACTGTCCCATGCAGACACTCAGGAGCTATAAAGGAACACAGTACCATTAGTGGTTCTGCCTGGCCCTGGGGCCTGCTCCCCCTTCCACCCACACACTGCCAGCACTGGACCTACCACATAGTGATGGGCTGCTGCCCGTCTGGAAGCCACCACCAGGAACACCCTCGATGGCACTACGCCACATGCTGTCAGCCACCTGCTCCTCCCATGGCATCAGGTGGGGTACGTCTTGCTGGCCCCCACCGGTGGCAGCACGTGCCAACCTGATGGTGGCTACCTTATCTTTTATCCACCTCCTGTCTGTGTCAACCTTTTTCTTGCACTCCTGCACAGACTTCTGGTGGCTGCCCTGCTGGTTGACGGCACGTGCCACCTCACCCCACTCCGCTGCATGGGCCTGTGGTGTTCCTCTCTGTGCGCTGAGCAGTGGCTCCCTGTTGCAGTATGCCTCAAACAGGGCATTGGATTCTGCCCTGGTAAAGTTGGGCCTCCTCCTTCGCACCCTTCCCTGCTCCTCTTCATCCTCTCACTCAGTCATGCTCATGCCTGGGGGATGGACAGGTGTTACCTTGGACTGTGCAGTCCCATACAGCCCTCCCAGACTACTGTCCCCACGTTCCAACAGCATGCCACCTACCTCAAAGGACTGCAATACCGATCCATGGCCCATGCAGCCTCAGGTCGCATTTTTATAGTGCAACGCATGCAAATGAGGGCAGGCGCAACTGTAATGGGATGCAAATGCAGTGGATGCACCGTGGAATGGCTCATGAGCTGATTTGCATAGCCTGGCTGAATATCGCACTGTTGCACCTTGCGCAATGGTGTTGAGCGTGCTCAGGCTGTGGCGCACCACTGTGACATGCACAATTGGTACCGCACCACGCATGCCCATGGTGCTGATGCAGACACTAGTGGAGCTGCTGATGCGCTGCACATGGGAGGCAGTACAGGGCATGGCCACTACTGTGCCTGTGGCACTCATGCGCTATATGCCCAGAGGGGCACTCATGCCATGGTGCGCTGTGGGTGCCATGGTGCCACAGCATGGTAGGCCACTGCATGGTGACACACACATGCACCCTACCACGCTACACGCAGGGCTTCCCAATAGCGCTGTGGCGCTCTGTGCACGGACAGACCCTTGACCCTGTGGCTGACCTTTGCCCTCTAGGCACCATGTGTACACATGGCTGCCACCCTATTGTGCAGTCCGGTGCCAGCACAATTGCGACTGGCAACACAGTACCACACTGCCTCCACACATGGGGCATGTGCGCTACAGGGCACCATTTTGTGCTCTCCAGTAACTGCACCATGCCACGCACCAGAGCACCAGTGTGGACAACAGTTGAACTGGCTAACCTGGTGACACTTGTGGAGCCCCATGCAGGTGCCCTTTTTGGCCAGGTATCCCTCCTGAGGCCACGGACAGCAGTGTGGCAGGAGGTGGCAGAGGGCCTTGAGGAGGCCACGGGGAGCAGCAGGACCACTGAGCAGTGTTGCCACCACTGTGGGGACCTCCAGCGGTGGGAGCCCGACCACCTAGGGTGACTGCAGGTGAATGCCCGGCGGGGCACCGTGCCATGGCTGGGTAGGTGCTCCTTCACAACACTAGTAGTATCCGTCTGTCCTGATATCATGGTGGTCGGCAGGCCATGCCGCGAAGGGGCGCCCGTACTTGTGTTGTTGGTGTTGGGGTGCTTTGTGTACACCCTGCACCACCGTGTCATGGCTGGGTTGTGCAGGCACACACACAGCAAGGGGGGGCTATGGTTCTGACATGTACTGATGGGACTCTCTCCATGTTTGCACTCTAGGCCCAGAGGATTGCCGTAGGACCCAGTTGACCCAGGAGCAAGGACGGCAAGTTGGCAATGGAGGTGTGGCCTTGCAGGCAGGGCACAGTGGTGGTGCCAGGGGTCAGCAGTGCCCTACTGACCAGGACGCAGGTAAGTGCCATGTTTCCCCTTACATCTGTGCATGGTGGGTTGCAGGGGTGGTGGTGGGGCATGGCCCCCTGCACAATGCCCCTACTGCTGTGCACATCCCACAGTGCCCTCCACACCATCCTGTGGGTCTGCACGTGTGGGTGGGTGTCACAGGTGGGCTGTACATACACTGGGTGCCTGGCTGTGCCACTGCCATCACACTGCATAGCCATGATGCCGTACAGCCACGATGGTGCTGTGCAGTGCATGTGCGGTGGGGTCTGCAGTGGTTTGCATGGCTTTGGGTGCCCGGGTAAGCAGGTCATGTGGGTGCACCCACTGTGGGTGGTCGCATGCCATCACAGGGGCGCAAGCCACAGCTGTATGCCGTGCACATTGGGTGGGCTGAGGTGATCTGGCCAGTCACATGTACTGATTCTGCTCCCTTGTCCTAGGTGGACAATGCTGGATGACCCTGGAGCGTCACATACAGGAGATCCTGCAGGTCACCTGGACCATGTTGGAGCAGCTGCAGGGTATGGAGAGGAGTGAATGGCGGTGGCACAGAAGGCGCCACAGGAAGCGCAGGGATGAGAGGGGCCACCAGTAGGGCCTGCAGCACCCGCACTGTTCCTTTCCCTCCCTGGACTGTACTTCACACCCCTTTGTCCCCCTCCTTGCTATTCCCTTGGCCCCCTGCTCATCCCCCCCCAAGTTGTAGCCTTGCACTTCCCCTTCCCCACTCTGTATATAGCATTGTAAATAGTTCCTGTTGTTTATGTTACCTGTTCCAATATACATGCTTTTCATACTACGACTGTGTTGGTCTCTGATTTTCAGTGGGCGTCTGGTGCCTTGCTGCAGCAGTGTGTATGGTGACTGAGGGGTGGTCCTGGCCTGGTCGTGGGTGTGTCCACCAGGGATCCTCCACTGGTGTGGGTGGGGGCCATGGTCACTGTCTGGGGTATGTGTGGTGTGCCCTGTGCACTGTTTGTCTGTGTGCAGCGGGCTCTGGTGCATGTGCTATATCCCAGTCACCCCTGGCAGTGTGTGCCGGGCCCATGCAGCTGTGCCCCTTGTGTGTCTGTGGTACGCATGGTCATGCCGACCCCACCACTGCATGCATGGCTGCTGATGTGACATTGGTGGCAGTCCATGCCTGCCACCCTCCAGGCACAGCGCCCTGGCAGCTGAAGTCCTGACTCCCGGTCTATTGCACGTCTGCCTCTGGTGACACTGTGGGTGGTGCTGTTGTTGTCCCCCTCCATGCTGTCTATGGTGTCTGGAGTGGTGCCTGTGGTCTGGTGACTGTCACATGGGCTCCACCTGCATGCTGGTGGCGGCCTGGTTCATGGTGTGCACTCCTCATGGCTGGCTCACCAGCGCCATGGTGGTGTGCAGGCCATGGGTACATGGCACCATTGAACTCACGACAGCAGCATCTGTTGCCCTGCTATGTGTGGCTGTTTGATGAGGTACCCTTGGGACCGGGAGGTCTGTTTGTGCCCTGTGTTGCCTCCTGTGTGGCACATATCTGGAATGTGTAGTACGGTACGGGCTGCACGCCCATTGGCTCATGCTGTGAACCAATGGGCGTACAGCCCTACCGATGGTGTCAGTCGGCGGGCGGCAGGGGTGGCAGGCGGGTGGGTGCTGCCACCCACCAGCTGACCTGGGGAGCGGCGGGGGCTCAGTGGCGGGTGGGGGCACTTCAGACCACCAGGGATAATGGACTTATGCATTTTATGTACAAATGCCTGCAATCGGGCAGACAGGGGTCCACTGGACCACCAGGGATATTGGACTTATTTCATCTTTAATTACAGATGCCCGCGATCGGGCAGACAGCAGTCCATTAGACCAACAGGGATATTGGACATATATTTTTTTTACAAATGCCCGATCGGGCAGATAGCGGTCCACTGGACCACTAGATATATTGGACATTGGAATATTTTTTTTACAAATGCCCACGATCGGGCAGATAGTGGTCCACTGGACCACCAGGGATATTGGGAATATTTATTTTCTTATACAAATGCCCTCGATCGGGCTGCAGGGGGCATCGGTCCCCAACGGCTGCTGCCTGGCAGCGTGCCAGGCACAAGTCGTCAGGGATCGGCACACCTGCATGCAATTGGGGCCATAATGACATGTAAATGGCCCCCTGTGTGCCTTGCATACATTATGGCCCCATTTGCATGTCGAGTTTTGAATATCGCGGTTGCTGTGCATCACACAATGGAACTTGCGCTAGCGCATCTCCTTGCTCCCACTCTGGCCACTTGCGCTGGTGCAGTGCCACTGCGGCATGCACACTGGGGGTGGCCAGGGTGCGATATTCAAAGCTGCTGAGCCATGGTGCAGCTCCGTTGAATATCGCCCAGTCCACACCCCTGCGCAGCCAAGTTGTGCTGCGCCCAAGCTTGCGCCACAGTCTGGCGCAGTTTGAATATCTGGGCAGTGGTCTAATTTTCATGTAAGTTTGCCCTGCAAGTCTGCAAGTTACCTGAAAGAAAGAACTTGGGCTGCATTTTGAATCGGGCTCTATTTTCAAGCTGCAAATTAGGCAAGTTACCTGAATGTAAGAACTTGGGCTGCATTTCGAATCAGGCTGTATTTTCAAGCTGCAAGTTAGACCTTGAGCTGAGATTTTTTTTTTTGCCACCCACCTGCCCCAACCTCCACATCTATTAAATACTGCTGTGGTGAAGGTCAGAAGCTCCGTCCAGTAGAATTCATGTCACTTGGGGGTGCAGTTGTTAAACAGACATACAGTATGTAGAAAACTGTCTGATATATTCTGCTTCCATGAGGGGTATGACATATTCTACTTCTACGAGGAGTGCACTGTCATTTAGACATAACAGATGGAATGTGACATGAAGGAAAATTGTTAATGCTCTTGTAATGTATTTGCAATTTGGGAAAAGGTGATGATGTGCTATTACTCTCACTGTCATGTACACATAGCTGGATTGTGTAATGGGGAAAAATGTCAGTGGTTGCAATTTGGGACAAGGTGATTATATGCTATTAGGATCAAATGTAAACAAGGAGATAATAAGGCAACGGTTTATGTGTAGTTCATGTGGGCTTCAAGCCAAGCATGCTATAAGTGACCACCACCCAGTATACATGGGTTGTGAAATACACAGGCAAAAAATTCCACATAAACTGTTAACATGCACCTACTCCTCTCTGGACACACTACCTCTGCACCATGGCCTCACCAACACAGACTGGTCCCCACTTGTCGCCTGCACCACTATCGATGTGGTTCTCAAATTGTTCAGTGGTAAGTTCCTCCAAGTATGACATCAACACGCACTGCTGTGTAAGATCAGAGTCCGGGACAATCACCTGCCCTGGGTAACCCCTGAGCTCCTGTCCTGCCAAAGAGCCCGCGATGCTGCTTGGTGAAAGCACAAGGCTACCAAATGCCCTAGGGACCTCCAACGATACAGGGAGCTTCGAAGCAAATGCACCACAGCTATCCAACTGGCCAAATCAGAACACTATCAGGCGAACTTCCATGCTAACACAAATAATTCTTCCAAATTCTGGAAAGTAGTCCAGTCCCTTTTCTCTCCTTCCTCCAAGTCTCCCACACCTACCATTAGGCAAAACCTCACTGACATCTGTGAGCCTCTGGCAGTCGCTGATTGCTTTAACTCCCACTTCATGTCCTGTGCTGCTATGCTGCAATTGGCACCCTGGGCAGACTCAAACTCCACAACAGGCCTGACCCCACCCCATGCTCCCCCCCCTCTCCAAATCCACATACTCCCGCTCCCAATGCCCCCTTCTCCTTCACCTATATCACCCCTGCTGCTGTTCTCCTAGCCCTTCAGTCTGTTAATGCAGCTAAAAGCTCCTCAGCAGACGGCCTGGACCCCAAACGCCTCTCTCTGTCTGCTCCTGCCATCTCCTACCCTATATCCATCTTGCTAAACCTTTCCTTTGCCTACTCCACTGTCTCTGCAGCATGGAAATACACCACGGTTCTCCCACTACCCAAAGGTGGCGATCCCTCCTCCCCAAACAACTACCATCCTATCTCTCTCCCTTCCCACTCTGACAAAGCTCTTGGAACACCTAGTCCTTGAACAACTCACCTCCTACATTACTGACTCCTCCTTCCTCACTCCTTTCCAAGCCAGCTTCAGGAAACACCACTCCACCGCCACCTCACTCTTACGCCTCACAGACACAATCACCTCGAGTATGGACAAAGATCACATAACTTCAGCTATTTTTATCGACTTGGCCAAGGCTTTTGACACCGTCTCCCACCCCATTCTCATAGACTGCCTCAAGACCGCAGGTCTCTCATCAAATACCACTGACTGGTTCAAATCCTGTTTATCAGGTAGAACTCAATCTGTCCGGATAGCAGAGGCCATCTCCTCTCCCCTCCTCATTACCATGGGAGTTCCCCAGGGTTCGGTACTAGGACCACTCCTTTTTTCTATTTTCCTAAACGACCTCCCTCAGGTCTGCTGAACTACTGATATACACATGTATGCAGCCGATACTGTGCTGTTCACAACGGGTAACACCATCCCTGATGTCACTGCCAGACTACAGTTAGATTTTGAAAAGGTACAATGCTGGCTAAGGGAACATCATCTTGTCCTAAACACAAAAAAAACAGTCTCCATAACGTTTGGTACTAAGCAGAGGTTGGCAAGGATTCCCTCCCTACCCACCTTCATCACTACAGATGTAACTGTGCTTAAAGACACCGCTTCTTTCTGCTATCTAGGAGTCTGGCTCGATAGAAACCTAAACTTCTCCATCCACATTGATTCTATCCTAAAGAAACTCCAGCCTAAACTAGAGGCCCTCTATCATAGCAGGAGGAGTATCCCTCACCCTGCCAGGAGGGAACTAGTACACAAAATGATACTGCCTACCTTCGACTATTATGATGTTGTATATTGTGCTGCCCCTCAGTCCTCCTTATCCAGGCTTGACCCTCTCTTCAACTCCTTCTGCCATTATGCCTTGGATGATCCTGCTCTGACACGTCACTGCTCCCTGTACCGCTCCCTGAATTTTCCTTCACCTGCTGACAGGAGAACACTGCACTCGGCTAAGTTTATCTCAAAATTCTGGTTAGGCTCACTGCCCTCCTATCTAGTCACCTCTTTATCCACCCCTCACCAGTCAAACTACACCCTCCGGTCTGAGGACACCCGCTCCCTAAATATACCTTTCAGACACACTACATCAGGCCAATTGGCTTTCTCATATCGCCTACCTAAACTTTGGAACCTACTCCAAGCCCAAATCCGCCACTCCTCCTCAACCTACTCCCTCTCTTCTTCCCTAGCAAACTACCTAGTGACATACTGCAGCTGTACTAACCCCTGAGGGCCGGCCAAATTTCTGCTGGTTTTATTCCACCTTAGCAGTAGCCCTTGCAAGTCTGCACTTACTCCGACTTAGCGATCTCCCACTCCTCTACTTACCACCCCCTCCTCACCTATGCCTTTCTATCCCCCCCAAAACTCTGTAACTATGTTGTAGTTGTAAACTGTACAGTCTGCTAAATGTATACTTATATGTATATCAGTATACGTGTATGTATTAGGTGTAATGTATCTATTATAGACCTGTTATACATGGTTGTTAACCTAGCTGCTACTGAATGTATCTTGTTGCAATATTGTCTGTTGTCCAAATCCCCTTCCCCCAGGACGTACCGTGAGACGAGCTTCTGCTCAGTGTAACTTTCCTGGTGAAACACTTCAATAAATAAATAAATAAATATAAAGTGCTCCAATGCTGCTGCTGCACTGCAAATACATGACTGGGCAGCCTGCAGACATAAATTGGGTTATTTTTGTTAGTCATAAGGGGGCAGTTGCAAACTCCACACAGCAGCATTAAGTGAGTCTGCAAGTTGAGTGACTGGTTTTCAGGAATTTGATTAATGGTCGGGTTCTACTTTAAGTGAATTGGATTGTCTATTGGTAGTTCAGCACAGCAGCTTTGAAGTCTTAGAGGATGTTAGCTAGGGATAATCTTGTGTACTCAGGGGACATACTGTTCGGTTACGCCTCTCAGTTGGGAGCATCATGGCTAAATTGTAGAAAGCATTTCTGTTACTATTTTGATAGAAACATTCGGGGATGGAATATTGGAACATAAACAGAAGGTGGGGGGGTTGAGCAGGGGCAGGGCATTAGCAGAGGGGGTTTAAGACCAAGGAGAATAGTAAGGTGTAATGGTTGTAGAGCTGCGGTGTATAAGGACATGCTGTGGAGAATTGGGAATTTTAGGAGATTTTGGTACCTGAAAACTGAATTTTTTTGCCTGTAAAGGGAGGTGGGAAAGTATCTGGAGTCAGAATTTTTTAGCCTGCATAGACAGATTGGAGAGGCAGGGATTTTGGGTTAGCAATGGGGGAGAAGCTGCACTGGAAGCACCAATGGGTGGAGCAGGTTGGATGCCAATAATGTGAAGTACTCAGGAGTACCTACAAGGGGGGGTGTAACATATTGGATAACAGACAGAGCGGGCTGGATAGCACTAATAATAAGTACTTAAGTGTACCTACAAGGGGGTAGCGTATGAGATAACTCAAAAAACAGTGGATGGCAGGTGGTGGGTAAGCGAAGGGGGGTTTCAGGGGGCTATTGCACAGGGTGCTACAAGAGACAGTAAGGGCAGGATGTGTGGAGACAGCAAAATTGCAAATGGAGGAGAGGTTAAATTGGCTAATAGGTATACTCTTTCAAATAATTTGAAGGATACAGGTATGCATGAGGGGGAAAGGAGCATGGCAGATAGCAGCAGAGGGGGGGAGGAAGTTGGAGAAAGATGGAAAGGTAGCAATAGAGGGACAGATCAATATGACTGGAACAAATGGAGGTGCTATGGGAGTTAATACTGGGACCAAGGGGGAGGTTAAAATAGGTGGGCGTCAGGTGGATGAGGCGAGAAAGGGAAAAGGGACAGAGGGGGGGTGGAGTTGACAGTAATGACCAGGAGAACCAGAGATGAGGGACAAGAAAAGGGAGGGGAGGAGGAAATGAAGAGCACACAAAAAGGTGCACTAGCGTGTAGGATGGTAATTAGTGGTCTGGGGGAGTTACATATCTTATCTGAGGAGAAGACTGGGGTTGCTCATGGAGGGAGTGCAAGGCAGGGGGAACTGGAGGGGGAAGTGGACCAGGCCAGGAGAAATGGGGGGATTGAACTGGACAGGGAGAGAAGAGGGGGTAAATCAACAGAGAGTAGTCAAAAAGGTGGTAGCAGGGTGGTCATACTAGGGGATTCAATAATTAAAGGCATCAAATGGGGGGGGAGGGGGAGGTGTTCTGTCTGGCTCAAGTGTATGCCAGGCATGACGGTATATAAGGGCAAACACACAGTACACTCTACAGTGAGGAAGCTAGGGGGAACCCCCACATAGCAGTGCAATTTGGAGCAAACGATTTGGAGGGAAACAGTGTGCAAAAGGTTCAAGCTAGGTTTAAAGAATTGGCCAGAGTATGTCAAACTGAGGGGAGCGCTATTGCATTCTCAAAAGTTCTGTCAGTGCCTAGGGCTAACATGGACTGGAAGCAGAAGATTAAAGATTTCAACAAGTGGCTCGGTAAATGGAGTTTGGATAGGGGGTTTGGATTGGTGGGAGGCTGGGATACCACATGGGATAATAAGGAACTGTTCACCAAGGACAGACTACATCTAAGTATGGATGGTAAGGGAGTTTTAAAAAATAAGCTGGGGGAGTTCATTGTAGAGAATTATGACTTAAACTAGATGGGGGGTGGGACTTGTGGGTCAGGTAGCAATGAAGGGATTGGGAGGACAGGATCCTCTCCCCCGAATGGAAAATTGATGGAGGGGTTGTACACACATAGGGGCACTACCAAAGGAAGGGGGATAGATGGGAGGAAAAGGGGGACTGGTTGAAAGGTGGCCTCCACTAATGCAAGGAACCTGGGTAATAAGTTACCCAAGTTGCAGGCAATGATAGTGGAAGGGGGGGTTAACGTGGTTGCGGTCTCAGAGACTTGGGCCAACTAGCACCATGGCTGGGACTCAACAATCCCGGGTTACAGAATGGACAGGACGGACAGGATCATGGGTAGGGGAGGAGGTGTGGTATTTGTAAGGGAGGGGATAGAGTATACTAGGGATAAGAGTGGGTATGGTAATGTGGAAGTGCTGTGGGTCATCTTGCATGATGTTAAGGGGAGGAGGGTAAATTGAGGTAGTTTACAGGTCTCCTGCACACCCTGAGGAACTGGATAGGGAGTTGGTGGAAAACACAAGATCTCAATGTTGCCTACTAGGGTGGGGGAAGGGATGGTGGGGAGCCCCATGCTGGTTGGGGTGTGGGTTCTGGGGATAGTTGGGGAGGGGCTGGGGAATCGGGTTTGGGGGATCTGGGAGACCTGGAGACCTCTACTTTCTAGCACCCACTCAATGTGGAGACCTGGATTTCATCAGTGGAGTAATTGACCATGGGGACGGTTTTTAAATTTATATCATGGAATATCAAGGGGGCTGATGGTAAGCAGAAGAGATATATGGTACTAAAACACCTCAGGAAGTACCATCCAGACGTTGTGTTTCTACAGGAAACCCACCTGAAGCAGGATGACATACAATACTTTAGGAGAGACTGGGTTGGTCAAATCTTCGGCGTAGGTAATAGTAGTAAAAGAGATGGGGTGGGCATTTTGATCAGCAGAGGCACCCTGTTCCTGCTGCTGTCAGACAGCAAAGACCCAGAAGGTTGCTACGTATTGATCCGAGGCCATTTAGGCCTGTCAGATATGTTTTTAGGTGGGATTTATGGTCCCAATGCAGATTCCCCTGAGATTTTTGCCTCTCTTCTGTCCCAGCTGTTAGCTTTCCCATGTATCCCTATCATTCTCGGGGTTGGAACTTAGTGTGCCATCCAGAGCTGGATAAGTCCGGCTGCAGTCGGAAGGGCCTCTCCCCGGCTCAGAGTGCTCTGAGAGAGCTACTGGACATGCTGGGTCTCGGGGACCCCTGGCATATCCTGCATCCAGCAGACAAGCAATTTACATTCTTCTCCCCCACTGCACAAATCCTATTCATGTATTGACTACTTTCTCATAGCAGTAGCTAATCTTTCTGGACTATTATCATGCAATAGTTTACCCATGGTGCTTTCCAATCATACCCCGGTCGCTCTAGAACACACACTGGGGGTGGGGTTGGTAGAGAGAGATGGAGCATGGTGCCTCAATTCTGTTCTCCTGAGAGACCCAAAATTTGCTGGCTTCATACAAACATTCTTTAGGGAGAATGAGGGTACAGTGGATGCATTAGACACACTCTGGGGGGCGGCAAAATGTGCAGTGTGGGGAGAATGTATCAGGCTGTCCACCAAAATGAAAAAAAGCAGAGGGCAGAACTTACACAGGACCTCCTCACCCAGATTAGGAGTCTGGAACACCACCTCTCCTTCTCCACCGATCAGGACATATGGTCCCAGCTGCATAATCTAAGGGCTCAGTACTTCGGGTTTCTAGCTGATCAAGCAGACTTAGCCCTGCAAAGAACCAAATTCCGCTACTTAGAGTCTGGTGACCGAGATGGATGGCTTCTGGCCCTACAGATCCGGCAAACTGACAGTCGCGGCTTGATTCAGGGCCTTCAGCCAACTCCAGGGAGACAGATCTTGACCCAATCCTGAGATATAGCAGAGGCTCTCAACCACTTTTATAAAGCCTATATACTGTGGAGGAGGACTCCCCTGATGATGATCTTCTCGCCAAATACCTTGATTCAGTGGATTTGCCTTCTCTCTCACAATCCCAACAGGACTTTCTGCTAGCTTCCATCTCTTATCAATAAATCCTATGAGTTATAGAACAGCTCCCAAAGGATAAAGCCCCAGGCCCAGATGGGTTTAACAATGCCTTCTATGCAGCCTTTAAATAAGTTCTGGTTTCTTTTCTTGCCAAGTTGTTCAATTCTTTACCTTTGTCTGGGCTTTCTGATGGCACCTTTACACAGGCTTAGACAACCGTTTTGCCTAAACCAGATAAATCACATCTTGAACTGGGAAACTATTGTCTGATATCATAGTTAAATTCTGACTTGAAGATCCTGGCCAAAGTGCTGGCTAATTGCCTCCTTAAAGTCTGGCACATTCTTCTCAGCCCCACCCAGGTTGGCTTCATGGCAGGGTGCCTCTCTTCTGACCATATGCGTAAGGTTCTTCATCTAATTCCAATTGAAGGAGAGTGGACAACCCCCATGGTCTTGGTCTCACTTGACACTGAGAAGGCCTTTGGTCATGTATCTTGGCTGTTTTTGTTCGCCACTCTACACTGATATGATTTCCTGGATCAATTTTGTGACTGGCTTAGGATCCTCTACCATTATCCCACGGCAAGTGTGCGTTGTAATGGAGTTTTCTCAACTTCGTTCTCCCTGGGCCGAGGGACCAGGCAGGGATGCCCCCTTTCACCATTCCTATTTAACCTATATCTTGAACCCCTCATTTGCTCTTTACAGGCATGTCCGGAGGTTAAGGGAATATGTCATGGGGACACCAGCTATCAATTATCGGCTTATGCCAATGATCTTTTGCTGCATCTAGAAGATCTGGGTTCTTCTATCTTGTCTGCGGTGTCTCTCATTAACAGATTCTCCCAAGTAGAGGGGTATAAACTCAGTCTCGAGAAATCAAAAGTTCTGCCCCTCAATGTGCATGTCAGGAAGCACCAGATCGAAAATACGGGCCTTGTTTGGGAACCCAAGGTTCTCTCATACCTAGGAATTAATATATCTCAGTCCCTATCTTCTCTAATTAAACTCAATCTCTTTCCCATTTACCGATCCATTCAGGCGGACCTCCTAAGATGGAAATCTATTCCACTCTCAGTTTGGAGTCAAGTGAATGTAATAAAGATGAATGTTCTGCCCAAGATACTTTATCCCATGTCAGTGGTGTGCCCTTTCCTCCCTAAGTGCTGGTTCAGGTGGTTACACTCTCTCATTTTGGAGTTCTTATTGAATGGGAAGGTAGTCAGATGGGCCTAAACCAAGCTTACTCATCAAAAAGACTTGGGGGGCTTGCATCTGCCCAATTTTTTCCTCTATTATTGTGCCGTACATTGTTGCAAGATCTTCTGGTGGAGCTCAGACAGTGAAGGGCCCACGGCTCACTACGTCCCCAATGGGTCCTCCTGGAGAGGTCCCTGTGTAGGCTCCAGGAAGTAGGCCTGAACAGCCTAATTTTCCTGAAGACCTCAGAGCTCCCATCACCTCTCAGAAATTCACCGTTTTGGTGGTCTCTCAAGGCTCTGCACCAGCTCAGTGCCCACTGGAACCTTTCCATTCACAAAGATTTGTCTCAGTCCCTTGTCTACAACCCACACTTCAAGATTGCCAACCGCCCCATACCCGGGAACTTCTGTCCAGCTTTGGGAAACACCTCAGTCGCGTCTTTGATCTCAGAGGGTAAAGTGTGCCCTGCAAAGGTATTGCAAGCCAACTTTTCTATTCCCACTTACCATTTCTTTAAACACCTACAACTGCAGGGTGCAATTTCTTCCTTCTTAGGCCCTCCTCCCTGGCGAGACTGCACCAACCCGGCCCTTCGTGACCTAATAGATGCTGCTACCCAACCACACTCAATTTCGAAGTACTATACATTGCTCCAGTGTCTGGACCCTGACAAACCACGAGGAGCCTGCTTCTATTGGAAGCATGAACTTGATCTTACAATGGATGACAGGGAGTGGCGACAAGTCTAGATTGATCTGTATAAATACCTCAAGCAGGACCGGTTGTGGTTTCTTCAGTTCAGGATTTTGCCCAATATGTATTTCACTCCCTCCAAGCTGATCAGGATGGGCAAGTCTGAATCCCCACTCTGTATTAGATGTGGGAACTCAGCGGGTACCCTAAGGCACATCCTCTGGGACTGTGCTTTGGTAGCCCCCTTATGGCAGGCTATCAGAGGGGCCTTGGACCCATGTTATGCCTAGATTCCTTCTTCACGCCACAGGTCTGCTTGGTTGGTTCATTTCCTGCTGGCATGTTAGGGTGTCGAAAAGCCTACATGTTTTTCATCTCAGCCATAGCCAAACTGATCATCACCCACCACTGGCTTGACCAATCCAGTCCTTCCCTCAGGGAATGGCATGCGAAAATTCTCCAGGCCTTAGAACTTAAAAGGCATATTACCTCCAGGATGCACCATACAGAGGCTTTTAACAATAGGTGGGGGCCTCTGATGGCTCTTCAACCCATCATGAAATGTTCCCCTTCTGGCCCCGGCTTGTGAAGGGATGACAGTGTTTTTCCTTCTCTAACAGTGGTGAGGGTTTCTTTTTTCAGAGTATACAGGGTCATCTTCACTCCTGTTCCTTCTGCAGGAGGGAAGCACTGGGCTACCCCTATAATATGTTCGAGTGGTGTGCTCAGTAGAGGCTCCAGGGAGGGAGGGATGTAAGGGGGGGGTGGTAGTTTGGGTATTGTAAATATACTAAGTAGTGCTGTTAGTGTTGTTGTTTCCCAATCAGGCCGGGGCACTACGTGAATGACTATTCAGCCACACAACCTATATTTCCATGCTCTGTGGCTGTGTCAGGGTTAGTTTTAATAGAGGGGAGTTGCAGCACTGCTCATGAGCTTTGTATTGTTTAGTCACCGTATGCAGATGCTGCAATGTTGTATTGTTGTTGTTGTTGTTTGAGTCTATAATATACTCAATAAAGTGTAATTATTTGAAAAAAAGATCTCATTGTTGTAGCGGAAGGGGCAGAACAGTGATGGTGGGAGATTTCAACCTGACAGGGGTGGTACTGCAACACAATGGTGTCTTTAATGCCAAGGAGCAACTGATTCTGGAGGCATTCCGAGATGTTTTGCTGGCGAAACTGGTGATAGAGCTGACCAGAGAGGGGAGCATTTTGGACTTGATTTTGGCAGATGGTGAGCTGGTTAGTGATGTAGTAGTAGAAGACCCGCTGGCAGGGAACAACCCCTCGACAGTAAGGTTCTACCTTGACCTGTGGAGGAAGGGCAACCACACAAACACAAGGGTAGTGGATTTCAAGGTTACGGATTTCGGGAGGATGGCAGCCATTCTGGAGGGGCACTTAGAGAGAATAAGTACAGACATGAGCATGGACCGTAGATGGGAAATGTTGAAATCGGAGCTGTTGGAGGCCACTAAATCCTACACAAGGCCCCAAGGTAAAAATGCTAAATCAAGGAAACCTTGCTAGTGGACCAGGGAGGTGTAGGAGGGGGTAAGGGGTAAAAAGGCTAGCCTACCGAAAGTACAAGAGAACTCGCAGGGAGGACGATAGGGATGAGTACTGCAAGAAATTGAAGGAGGAGAGCAGGGTGGTAAGGGAAGCCAAGGCACCCAAGGAGCTTAGGCTGGCACAGGGGATCAGGAAGGGAGAAATATTTTTATAGTTACAGTGCGAAGAGAAGGAAGGATAGGGGGCATATCCCCAGACTAAAGAAGGAGGGGTGGGTGGGCAGAGAAGGGAGTGGAGCAAACTGAGGTACTTAACACGTACTTCAGCTCTGTCTTTACAAGGGAAAAGGTTGTGCCAATTCCACAAGGGAGATGTAAGGTAAGAGTTGGGGAGGGGGGTACACAAATTGCTTGGGAGATACCAGAGGAGAGAGTTTGGGAGGGGCTAAAGTCCCTGAGGACAGAAAAAGCCCCAAGCCCAGATGGGATCCACCACAGAGTCCTTAAGGAACTGGCAGATGTCCTGGCAGCACCTCTAATAGCATTGTTCAATTCCTCCCTCCATATGGGACATGTACCCTTGGACTGGAGAATGGCACACGTTGTGCCGCTCCATAAGGGTGGACCAAGGGATGAGCTGGGAAATTATAGACCGGTAAGCCTGACATTTATAGTGGGGAAACCATTGGACAACATACTAAATGAGAGGCTGGTGGAGTTTGTGGAGGCTAATGGCCTTTAGAATATCCGTCAACACAGGTTTGCCCAGGGGAGATCTTGTCCAATGAACCTGGTAGAATTTTTTGATTGGGTGACATTGATAGTGTTGGGTGTTGTTGCGGGCGTGCACCGACGTGGGTACTAGGATCTCTCAGAGCGCTTGGAGCAGGTTGTGTGCAAGTATGGCACGCGTTCACAGTATGAATATCTTAGGGGCTTAGCTTACAATTTTCAGCTTCAGGAATGATCATTATCACTGGAATGGCATTTGCCCCAACGATTGGTCACTAAAAGTCACTGTAAAGATGAGCACTGAAAGGATCAGTCGCTGTAATTACATTCACTTATATAGATTCGCTGAAAAGATGTTCGCTGAAATAGATTAGCTGTTATGGCGTGGAATGCTCCTGAGCAATCTGAGGGATTTAGGGGTAGGGGAAAGGATAGTGGTGTGAATTGAGAACTGTCTGAGTGACAGAAAGCAGAAGGTGGTGGTAGAGGGGGGGCTATTGGTACCTAGGAGAGTCATTAGCGGGGTCCCGCAAGGATCTCTCCTGGGACCTCTGTTATTCAATGCCTTCATTTGAGACATTGCAGAATGGGTTAGGAGCAAAATGGGTTTGTTTGCAGATGACTCCAAGCTGGGAACGGTGGTGGATAGTGAAGAGGGAGGGAAGATGCTCCAGGATGACCTTGAAAGACTTGAAAAGTGATCGATCTCATGGTAGTAGGTTTTTAACGCTAGAAAGTGTAGTGTACTACACTTGAGAGATAGGAATCCAGGGTACAACTATCATTCAGGGAGGTGGGTTAGCGTAACAGTCTCAGAGGGGGAAGGGATCTGGAAATAGTGATCACTGGGATAATGAATCACTCAGAACAATGTAGGAAGGCAGCAGCTAAGACAAACAGAATGTTGGGGACATTGCTAGGCGGATCACTTCAAGAAGGGAGGAGATAATCCTACCAATGTACAAATCCTTGCTGAGGCCACACCTGGAGTACTGTGTGCAGTTCTGGCACCCTTACTTAAAGAAGAGCATTATCCTCATGGAGAGGGTCCAGAGGAGAGCATCTAAAGTGATCTGTGGAATGGGGGATAAGACCTACGAGGAGAGACTCAGGGAGCTAAATATGTACTCCCTGGAGGACAGAAGGGACAGAGTGGACATGATTGAGACCTTTAAATACTTGCAGGGCTTCAACAGAGTAGATCCTGTGGGTCTATTCAGACTGAAGGGGGAAGGGAACACTAGGGGACATAGCCTAAAATTGGTAGGGGGAGGTACAGAAGGGATCTGAGAAAATATCACTTCACAGAAAGGGTGGTGGCACCTTGGAACACACTGTCAGAAGAGCTGATATCAATGGAATCAGTTGGAGGGTTTAAGAAATGATGGGATAGATTCATGGACAAAGTTCAGGTGGGGAGGGAAGGGACCAGTTGGGAAACTCAGAATGTGTATCAAGGAATGGGAAGTATGGATGGGGGGAAGGTGGGCAGCTACAGTGATTGTACTGTGTAGCTGCAACTCGAGCACACACAATAAACCTTTAGGCCTAATCTGCTGTCAATTTTGTATGTTCGTATCTACTAATAACTCAGATATTGTTACCACTGTCACATGTGGCTAAGTTTCATCTTGCTAATTCCAGCTTTGTCAAAGAGAGTTCTTATTATTAATAATGATAGCAATAATTGTTTGTTTGTTTGTTAAACTGGTAAGCATAACTGGACATAACATCCTTTTACAGGTGCAGACCCACATAGTCAAAACATAACAAATACAATCACTTACAAATAACAAATAAGCAATGTAGGAATAAAATTCCACATCAAATTTCACATCATGTATAAAATCATTTAAAACAGTTACATTAATGTAATGCTTGATAGGTCAAA
This sequence comes from Neoceratodus forsteri, assembly GCA_016271365.2. NCBI lineage: Eukaryota > Metazoa > Chordata > Ceratodontiformes > Ceratodontidae > Neoceratodus > Neoceratodus forsteri. The sequence goes on from CM057456.1 coordinate 1,879,143,955, forward strand.
TATAAAGGATGTGAAAAGGCAGCATATGTGGACATCACAGCTACAAATGTAACTACGGGTACGAATAAAAGAAAATGTGATCTCTTTTTTTTATAAAACGTGTCCCTCTATTTATAGTATTTAAGGTACATAGTCTTTAAGGTAGACAGGTGGCTATCTATTATATCTGGTTGGGTTCCTCTGGGGTGGTGCATTGGTGGTTGGTCACACAGGCTGTGCATCATGCTCTTCATCCAAGTTTGAGGCAACATCATCAGGAGGTTGGGGTTTCTTGAAGAATGAAGAGTTTTGGTCACTGAGTGTCCATCTCTTGCAGCTGTGACCACTGAACCTTTCACTTGTGTGACTGTGTAAGGCTTGGTGTTATATAGGGTAGAGAGCTTGTTGGTCTTCTGCTGCCGATACAGCACAGTATTGCCAGGAGCAATTGTAGAAGGTGTTGCATGGTAACATCTGTCTGAGTAGGCTTTTATCTTGGCTTCAGCAGCATGATCTCTGCGTTGTAGATCACTATCAGGTACAATAAGTCTCAATCACTGCAGTGGGAATTTTAGTTCTCATTTTGCAGCTGAACACCGGTTCTTCAGGGGATTTGTCGTTGGTGCTATGCGGTGTAGAATGGTAGTTGCTGAGAAAGATTCATAATTTCTGCTTCTATGGTATACCTCACATTCCAACTGCTTTCAGGAATTTTCCTATTGTCTGCATAAATCTTTCTGCAGCAGCGATGGCTTGCGGTTAGACAGGAGTGATCGTCCCATGTCGAAAACCTGAATAGGTTGCAATTTGCTAAACTGATCACTGTTGCATGGTGGGCCATTGTCTGTCTTCACAATTTTGGAAATGCCAGACAGAGCAAAAAACATTGTCCATCACTTGGTATGACAGCACTGGCTGAAGTGGATCTAATGATCTTTACAACAGGGTATCTACAGTACTCATCTACGATGACCTGGAGGCATTCTCCTGTGGGTAGACATCCATAAATGTCTGCACTGACATTTTGCTATGTTGCTTCTGGTGGTTCAGACATCTGCAGCAGCTCAGATTGCATGACAGGCATTGTGGCTTGACATGCTAGACAGTTTCTTACCATGTCTGCAGCACTCTGGTCTATATTTGGGAACCATGCCTTCTCGCAAAGGAGTCTCTTAGTTTTCACTATCCCTTGGTGTCCTTGTAAAGGGGATGATTATTCTGGATTCTTGTAGGATTATGTCATTGCTTGGTAACACGATGAGTTCATTGCAGACTCACTGATACAGCTTTAGTTCATCCATGTGGGGCGTATTACAGTTAATGGTGTACCATGTTCCACTTTGTATTAGTGCTTTAACTGTTTGGAGGATTGGATTCTTCAATGTCTCTTGCTGTATTTCTTCTGGTGTCATTGCTTTAATTGTGGTGTACTGCGCTAGAAAGTTGACATATTCTTCTACCACTTTTGCTGCTCTTGAGCTCTCAGGCATCTTTTACTGGAATTGGATGGCATGACATGTAGTCAGCTGGATTGTCTTTTTCCTTACTACACTGAACATTGAAGTTGTAAGGCTATAGCTGTAATCCCTATTGTTCAATACATGCTGGTGGTTTGGATCTTGGGTTATTCCGTATCAGATCTTGAGGCTTGTGGTCAGTGACCAGTGTAAAGGGATTGCCATAGATGTAAAGGTAAAAATGTTTGCAACTCAATATTATAGCTAGAGCTTCATGTTCTGACTGGGAATATTGCCTTTCAACATTGCTGGTGCATGCTATGAGGTATTGATTTGAATTGCCTCTTTGTAGGAGGATGGCACCTAGTCCTACAGGGCTAGCATCAACAATTATTTCTGCTTCTCTGTCTGTGTTGAACTATGCCATTGTTGTTTCACTTGTAAGGCTTTCTTTGAGTGTCCTTAGTGTTGTTTCTTGTTCCTCATCCCAACACCATTTAGTGACCTTTCTTGTTAGCTCTCTCAGTGGTGCTGTTACTGTTGCAAAGTTTGGAATGAACCAAGGAAAATATGTAGACATTCCAAGAAGGCTCCAGATTTTGCTAGTTTCTTTGGATTGCTGGCTCTCCAGATGGCTTCCACTTTCTTTGGATCAGCTTATACTCCACTGCCTGAAAATATGAAGCAGTAGAAGTCTAGTCTGGTTTCATTGAACTCACGTTAAGGGTGACTGAATGTGAGACCACTTTTCCTTAATCTCTGGAAAGCCTCTGTAAGGTTTCTATCATGTTCTTCTTGATTCATCCCATACACAATGATGTCATCACTCAGGTTCTTTATGCCAGCAATGCCTTGCTATGTTTGATGCATCGCATTCTGAAATACATCTGCAGCCAATGATATCCCAAAGTTTAGTTTCTTGTACTGTACGTTCTTAGTCCCGTGTGGATAGAAAAAGTATTGATATACCTGTTATCTGGCTGCAGCTCCTGTTGATGGTATCCTGCTTTAAGGTCTAATTTTGAAAATACTGTTGCTTCATCTAACTCGTGGATTACATCATCCATGGCTGAGGTGATGTGGTGCTCACATAAAATAGCTATGTTGGCCTGTCACATGTCAACACAAATCTTCACTTTGTCAGGGTCTTTAGAGGTTTTGAGGGCATCACTATCGGTGAGACCCAACGTATTGCTTCAACTTTCTTTCATATGTGGAAAGGAACTCTGCGGTGTGGCTAACTCAAAGGTTTTATTTCAGGATTGATGTGAAGGCTAACTTGGAAGTTCTGCAGCTTGCCAATGCCTTGAAAGAGGTCAAGATAACAGTCCACAAGTTGATCTGCCACAGTGTGTGTGTCTGTTAGAGGTGGTATTGTATTGCATTAACAATTTTGATAAGCCCCAATTCTGAAGCTGTTTGGTAGCTTAGAAGTGAACTGCCATTTCCTCAGACAACATAAAATGTCCCATATGTGATTTTGTGTTTCTACTGTACTGAACTGGCATTTTTTCCTAGGACTTCAAATGCTTCTTTAGAGCCATAGGAGTATGTCTTTGTGATGTTTGTCTGGAGTTCCAGGTGTACCATCAGTGTGTTGTACACTGTTTCGCTTATAATGTTCACTGCAGCCCTGGAGTCAATCAGCGCAATCATCTTGGTACCATGTATTTGTACCTGCACTTGTAGTTGGATAATATGCTTGTGGCTGTTGACTACAAACACATAGGCCTCATCACTGCTAAACAAGTCTGGTTTAATTTCTTGAGCTTGTGGTGCAATTTGATTAGCCCTGCATTATGAGTTGTACCTTTTATTTTTGTTACACTTAGTCTTGTAATGTCCTGCTTGCTGCAGATTTGTGCGGCATTTTCTGGCAAAATGGATTGGCTTGCCACATTCTCTGCAGTCTTTGCCTTTCAGTGGACATTCTCCCTGATGAGGATATGAACCACCACAGATTCTGCACTGAGTGTTTGTGGTCTGCTTTTCTGGCGTGCTCATGAGAACTAGCTTGGAATTTTACCTGAGGCTGATTTTATTACCATTGGTTTCTTCACTGGTTGTCTCTTTCTCAGTACATGAAGCTTGCATGCCAGAAGTTTCAAGTACTCTGCCATAGTCAAGGAGCTCGGAATAAGGACAGTTCTGGCTCTCTAAATGCTCTGTGACTGTATTCCATTGAAACAGCGATGGCAATACTACGAAGACCATTACAGCGACAAAATCGGCAGTTTGCTGTAATGGTCCACAGTACACTGACACTGTTTTCTCTGATGAGTATGCCCCCTCCCCGAAACAACTCTGACTTGGAATTGATAATCATAAATTGCAGGGATGGGGGGGTAGAGCCCCCCGCATGGGGGGTGCAGGGGGCGAAGTCTCCAGCAAAAAAATACTCTGTTTCACTGACAGCCTATTGTGCCATCGCTGTAATGCCGTTCGATGAATTTCTTGTTGAAGCGGCTTGGAGGAACTCTCTGTGACATAATCTAGAGGAAGTAAAGTTTTGTATAATCTGTGCTTTTAATTCTTTCTCTACATCATCAAACTGCAGTTCTTGGCTAACATGCATTTTCCAGTCTGATATGCGTCTTGTTGATGTGAGGCTTTCCAAAACACATATATTTCATACTGCACATTTTTTTGGTGGGGGGGAATAGTTGGTGAACTTTTGTTTAACATATGCGTATTTGTCTGACCTTGCTGAAAACGTGCCGTATATGTCATGCACTCTCTCACCAGCAAAATGCAAAAGAAGGGCTTTTAGTCTTGCATCCCTGGTAATATTCATTGCAGTGGTGTATTTTTCAAATCTTTGGGCCCATTTCATCAACAGCAGTCCTATGGAGCTTGGTTCAGCATCTAAATCAAAAGCAGGAAAACCGAAGTGGCTGGACAATACCCTTATGCAACTTTCAGAGGTCCTCATAGCTATTTTCAGCTCTTTCTCTTCCTACTTGTTCAGTTTGGAAGTCTGGTCCAAAGATAGGGTTTCTACATCTTTGTTCCAAATCCTTGTCACCAGTGTAATATTTTGATACTCTTATTTGAAAATAAAGACAAATGCCTTGGCTTGCATTCAGCGATTTTATTCACTGCACACTCCTCAGCTGCTAACATACAGAAGACAACTGTGTACTGAGTACTGCCGTAAACCAACAGGTGCACACCACACTATCAACATGTTACAAAACTAAGTGCTGCAAAACTAAGTGCTTCAATAATAACTAAGTACACTAAGTGGTTCTGTTGACTGATACTGATTGCAACATTACACCTCCCTCCTCTCTCTTTCTCCATTCAGCCCACATACTCTTCCTCACTCAGTCTCTACCCTGCTTACTGTTTCTCCACTCAGTGCACATCCTCTCCCTCCACCCCCCCCCCCCCACACACATGCACAATTTTCTTGTTCACTATATGTGACAAGGACATAGGCACCAATATGCCAGGTGTGCCATGGCACAGAATTAAATGCTGGCAAGGGCAACAGCTGCACAGTTCCCACCCACTGACCCCCACCAGGAAGTTTTAATTAAGTGCCACAGCTGATCACCCATCCACCCACCCAGCATATAGTTAAACCCCATATGGAACTACAGACTCTGGGATGCTTCATGCCTTTCCTTGGATCTTAACCTGCCCCCTTTAACCTGCTCCAGTGGAGTTTATTATAATCCCTGCCTTATGGACAGGTCCATGATCAGGGCCTAGCCCAGGCCTTTCCTGGCTCCTGCTTGGCCCTTTCTGCCTCCATGGGTGGTTGCTCTCTGGGTGCCCCTCCCACATGTGCAGCCTTGGCTACTGAACAGGTGCCTAATGGCACATTTCACATTCAATTACAATTGCCAGAAGTCTGATGATGATCAGCACAGCCATCCCCTCACTACCACTGCCCAGAATCTGGGGACATAGCAGGAATCAGCAAACGTACTATGTGGGAAGCAAATGGAACTGCAGGATTCCTCTGCTCTGCTGCTGGCCACTGGGCTGACCACCATGACCCAGACAGTGCAGAACTCAGGAGGGACACTCAGAGAGCTGACGGGACCACTACACCCTTCAGGTGAGCTGGTTGTTTCCTCTGCTCATTGTCTCTTCCTGACTGCACCTCAACTCCTGGTCAACTGTCCAAATGGCCACTGGCTGTTCTAACTTTTAATTTGGCTCAAGGTTCCGTTAGTGAACCCTGAGCTTGAGCAGAAGCATACTTCAGTGTCCATGTGCTGGACTGGAGTTTAGGCCCCAGCATGTGGCACCTTCTACCTCATGCTGCCTGTTCCATGAGGGAACATCCGAGCAGGTAACAATCGAGGGGACAGAAAAGCTTTGTCTCCTGTGTTTCTTTTTCCCACAGCCCACAACAGGGGCTGGTGAGAGGAACATGACTAGCAGCATGGGGGGGCAAGAAAATGTCAGAAAAGAGGCTGGTGCACAGGGATATTACAGAAAGGCTGCTACCCAGAGTGAGAGCTGTTGCGCTGTCTGCTGCCAGGTCAGTTGCTGTTACCACTCTATCTGTACTGGAACTACAGAGAACTCACTAGGGTTGGCTCTGGCTACATAGACTCTACCTCTGTGGTTCTCCCGGTGTCCCCTGACCCATGCCAATGATTAAATTACTGGAGGACCCAACTTTGGGGCAATACAGACACTTAGATAAAAAACGAGGAAATATAAAAAATAAACCGCTTATCCCATTGCAGAAGTGAGGTTACCATCAAATAATTTAAAGGGACTACGTTAAAAGTGTTGACATTAACACCAGAGTTCTTAATAAATAAGTCCTTAATTGACCCAATAAAGTGAACACAAATCCCTATAAACTTAATCCAAGGCATACCAAGCAAATCTAACACCAACTGAGCAATACAAAAAAATAAATTAAAACACCTTAATAAAACAAACAAACAAAAAATAAAGGGATGGGGGAGCAGGAAGGACAGTGAAAGGAGCAAAGGTGCAGACAGAGGAAATGATAGCCAAGGTATCTAAAGGGGATAAGACTTTCTTCAGGTAAATGAATGAGAAGAGAAAAGCAAAGAAAGGGATAGTGAGGATAGGGAAGGTGGTGGGAGAGACTGCATAGAAGAGGGTCAAGAAAAAGCAACCCTTCTGAACAGGTACTTCCACTGGGTCTACACAGTGCAGGGAGGGTGGACAGACCACCAAGAGCATCAGGAACAAAGGAAGAGGGTTGACAGATGTCCATTTTCAGGGGAAAGAGTTCTGAAGGGACTTGCAGCTCTGAAAGTGGGCAAGGCTATGGGACCAGACAGGATACACCCAGGGGTAATAAAGGAACTCGTCGAAATGCTAGCTGCCCCACTGATGGCCTTAGTCAACAGCTCACTAACACTGGGATGGTTGCAGAGGACTGGAGGAGAGCAGTGTGGTCACACTCCATAAGAGCAACAGCAGGGAGGAGGCTAGCAACTATAGGCTGGTCCGCCTCACATCAGTGGTGTGGAAATTAATGGAAATCCTGCTAAAGCAAAGGCTGAGTATCTTGAATCCAGTGGGATACAAGATGAAAGGCAGCATGGATTCATTGGGGGGAGGTCATGCCAGACAAATCAGATTGATTTCTTGAGTAGGTTAGCAGGGATCCACAGGGGGAGTTTAAGAGGGACGTGAGTTCTACTTCACTGAAAGAGTGATGGATGCCTGGAACAGACTTCCAGCAAACATGGCAAAAGTAAAAACAGTAGGGGGCTTCTAACATGCATGGGATACACATATGGGAATATTAGTAAATAGGCAGGGGTAGGAGAGGGTCACCGAAGACCAGTTAGGGTCCATGCAGACAGACTAGGAAGGAATCCTCTGGGAAGAGTGGGTGGGCCAAATGATCCTTTTCTGCCAAAAAATTCTATGTTTCTATGTTTCAGTGTTAAAATAAAGCAGTCTCCCTACAGTCTCCCACTGTGGACTCCCACCAGTGACTCCTGCCACTCCAGCGGGAGTCACTTATACAGAGAGCCACTACATGGACAGCTGCATAAGTGGATCACCCTTTAAGGAGAGAAACCTCACCTCCTTGCTGGTGTCACCCAGCCATTGGTTTGACTGGTCCGGTGCCATTAGTGAGAGCCAGGCAGGGTAGCAGATAGCTGGAGGAAAGAGAGAGGGCTAACTGCTGCACATAAAAGTTCATGAATAGCAAGCACCCCCCATTACAGGGTTCCCAAAGACAGTAGAGGTGGCTGTTAAATGTGTTGTCCCCCCATTAAAATAAATGATACAGGTGGAGTGACAGCAAATTGTTATATCAGTCTCACAATATAAAGGATTCATTCCATTCTTTGGGTGAACAACTTTAGCAACCTCCCTATGGATAGCAGGGAGAATATTTTTAATAAAAGAATCACTCAGCATGTTTTTCAGATGAGGGGTAATCACGTCTACTATAGGAAGATAAAACTTAGGTGGAAAATCAGCTCTACCAGGGGCTTTGCTTTCATTCATTGATTTCAATGCTACTTGCATCTCCAGGTCATAGACACTGTAGGTGCTTCTAATATATGGGCTTGTTCTAAAGTAAGCTGTGGTAGCATACTATTTCCCAAGAATGTTTCTAATGTGGTGGCTCCCACTGATTGGTTGTCTTTAAATAAGTGCTGAAAATAATTTGTTATAGTTGTGTTAATTACTGAAGTTAATGTATAAAGACAGGTGTAATTCTTCAAATCCCCTCCGAAACATGTTTTTGCAGCCCCTCCACAAAATTACCTTTCAGAAGGTATTTAAAAAATTCCACTTGTCTTCATCACAAAATGGGGTAATAAAAAGATGCGTGTGCATGTTCCACGCATTAATTCTATATGCCTTGTCAGATTAATGCGTTAGGAGCCATTTTGGCTCTGACAAGAGATGTTTTTCTTTTTCACTACAATTTAGAGATAAAGTATTACATACCATTGCTAATGTTAGTGATAACATTTCAGCATGGTTTAAAGTTCTGTATTGCTAATAACTTGAAAAGTTCCAGCTGAGACACTTAGGTTTAATACAACTTGGGAAACGTTGCTTCAAACTGACATACTGTTCATTATTAACATTCACTGCAGTTGTGTGTGGGGAGGTCTACACTCAGTGCTGGATGTCCTTTGCCACAGCATGCATTTTTTGTCAAGGAACCTTAGTACAGCAGTAGCCCTATTGGCTACCAAGCAGTAGTGGGTAGAGGGCCTGGGTTTGATCACCAGGGTAGAATATTTTTTTCATTCCCACTACAATTTATGTAGTAGGAGGGAAATTATTGGATGTTATTGCTGATGTTTGTGATAGAGTTTCAGCAAGGTCTGAAGTTCCATATTGCTAATAACTTGAAAAGTTCCAGCTGAGAGTTTGAGGTATGAATGCGACTTGAGAAATATTACTTAAAATTGACAAAATATCATGCTAACTCCAGAGGCCAAACTGACAGACTGTTCATTACTAAAATTCACTGCAGCAGTCTGTGTAAGTGTGGGGAGTCTGCATTCACTGCACTCACTGCTGATCGTCCTTTGCCACAGCATGCACTACCAGTCAAGGAACCTTAGTATACCAGTAGAGCTACAGGCTACCAAGCAGTAGTAGGTAGTGGTCATGGGTGCATTCCTAAGTGCAGAACATTTTTTTCTTTCTCACAATATATGCAGTATGAGAGAAATTGTTAGCTGTCCTTGCTGATACTGGTAATAGAATTTCCACAAGGTTTGAATTTCTGCATTGCTGATAACTTGAAAAGTTTCAGCTGAGACTATGAGCTTTGACTGCATCTTGGGAAACATTTCTTCAAATTGACAAAATATCATGCTAACTCCAGAGGCCCTAATGCAGAAACTGATCAGGTTAAAAGTTCTGAGCTTGTTTATGGTGTGGGGTATGCTTGTTTATTTTTTGTGGTATCTGTGTGTGTTTGTGTGCATGTAAGTGTCTGTACTGCGCAGCATCTGCATGTACATTGTTTAGCATGTATATGTTTCTTTTACTAGACAAAAATGACACATCCATACCTTAGTGCCTCTTTCTACCATTGGTACTTTGATTTTTTTGTTTTTTTATTTAGAAGGGCCTCATGACCCCAGTCTGCTCTAGCCTTGCCGGCAGGAGCCAGAACCAGAGAGGGGAAGAAAACAAGGGAATTTGTTTTTAATGAGTGGCCCAGGGGCCCAAATTCACATTTCCCTTTCCAGCAAGAGCCTGGGACCAGTTGTGAGAAAAATATGAAAAGGTTTTTGTTTTGTGTTTTTGGTTTTTTCAAAAGAAGGGCTTATAGTACTAGAGATTCAAATCAGCAAGCCCGGCAAGTTCTATGGCACTCTATAGTTTTTAAAGGCCCAGCAACCAAATCATTTCTTCCCCCTTCAGAAGGAGCCAGCATTGGAAAGGGAAAACACAGCAAATGTATTTTTAAACCATAGGCATAAAGCCCATGCCAGTACTCCTCTCACTGGTAGGAGCCCAGGACCACCAAGGAGAAGCATACACAGGACAAGCTTTTTATTTTAAACCAGGATCCACTGATCTGGCTCCAGTCTTTCCTCGACAGCAGGAGCTGGGACGAGTGAGGGCAACTTCTAAACATTTTTTTAATTGAAAGGGCTCGGTAGCCCACAAGCAGTCTCCCCTTGCTGTCAAGAACCAGGACTGAAAATAGAGAACAAGCTTTTATTTAAAAAAAGGGCCTATTGGTCATATTTTACTCTCCTTTTGCTGGCAGTAGCTGGGACTGGTGAGGGGACCCCAACAGTATTTTTTTTTTCTAAAGTGCAAGGTAGCCCCACTTTACGCCCCCTACCTGGCAGGAACCAGGACCGGCAAGGGGAACATATTCATCAGGAGAATGTGGGGAAGAGCCTGTAGACCAGCTACCAATCTGTAAGCAAACAAATGTGGGCGCTCAGCTAAAGGTTATTTTGTATTTTTCCTTTTTTTTTTTTTGCACAATGGAAAAGCAGTGGAGGACTAACAAAACACAGAACTGTGTTTGTGCCTCCACACTTCAGGTAGAACAGTTTTGCAGTTAAAAACCATTGTTGAACTAGCTCATGAGGTGATCTCAACAATGGTTTTCAAAAAACATTCTAGCAAGGCAGGAGAGTGGATGCAAACTAATATAAACACTCTTAAACAATAAGTTAAACCAGTCCAAGAAGTGCAATGTGGACAGGGTGCAGGATCCACCAACTGGTCAATGTAGCTGTGGCCTATGACAATATATACCATTTGAACCCCATGTGATATGGGTCAAGTATGAGGTACAGCTGGAGCATATATCTCTCACTGTACCAAACTACAAGGGATGTCCCACATTTTAACCCTCAGAATTACTGTACCCCACAGTTGCCCCATGGAAAAGGTACTACTTACACAGAGAATGTGCTCTTGGACTTTAAAGCAGACATTCATAATAATATAATATGCTAGATCAAAATTAAACTAAGTACACACATACATGTATTAGTTTCCATTGTGTTCTGTGCTTGTATCTTCATGTTTGATGATGTGTCCCATATCATGAGGGCCAGCGTGCCACATTGTCCCACATTCTTTTTTTGAGTGTTTTTCTCCCGTATCTTAGTGACAAAAGGTTGAGTGGTATGAGAAGCCAATGTAGCCCAATGGTTTCAGCAGTGGACTGTGAACCAGAAAATCCCAGTTAGGATATTGTTGTAACTTGCTACTTGGTCCCTTGACTCCCTGCTTTAGTCCACCCATCTGTAAAATGAGCAGAAGCAGGACCACACTCAAAGTACTGTAAGATGCATCTCAGCTCAGCTGTTTTGGGTAAAATAGTACATTGTAACAATATGTCCTTTGTGTGAGTGAATCACTGTAGGAAACACTTACGGTCTTCACAATAGTTTCATGCCAATACTGTCTGATGTATTTCTAAAAGGTGAGCTGTGTCATTTCCTCAAGCAGATTCTTCACTCATTTGCCAATTCTGAACTTGCATACATGAATCTGTTTTTAACAATGTCAAAGATCTTAGATTGTGACTGAGACATAACTTTGCAGGTACTTGTTTTGTTGTGATATGTGTTGCTTTCTGACATACTAACATGAAAGATTCCAACCTTTGCTGCAGAGGTTCTTTTTCTACTGGCATGTCACAGTTTCAGTCTCCAATGACTTGTACCAGACTGTGGATTTGTAGAGAAGTTTCCTTTTTATGTTTGCTTGCATGCATGCATGCACAAAGCAAACATATTGGTGGTGCTTGGGCAGTGTGGATGCAGCCCCACCAGTTACTTTGGTTTCCTGCCCATTAGCCAGCTAACAAACATCATCATCAGGCTTTGAAGATAAACATTAAGCCTCACACTGTGCGTGTGTGTGTGTGTGTGTGTGTGTGTGTCTGTGTGTGTGTGTCTGTGTGCATATGTGTGTTTTCTATTTTCAGTGGTTCCCCTAGTTACAGACAGGTGTCTCAAGAGTGTCTTTTTGAAAGCACTAAACAAAGTGGGGGAAAAAACTCCCAAAATGCAAATATAATAGCATCAAATATGTTAACAGCATGTCAATAAGGAACAGAAAATACCAGAAATAGTTGATTTAAATTACATGTTGTTTATGATCCTTTTAATGAGCCCCTGATACCAGTTGGATAACTTTGAAAAATGTGAGATTCAGGAATGTTTCAGGTTATAGTTCATACCGTATATTTTTGCAGATTGTTTTGTATGGTCTTTATCCTCCTATCCCTCGCTATTGGCCCCCTTCTGCTGTCGATCCCCAGTGGTGTCATCCCACCTCAGGACTTACCCCTTCTACTTTTTACCTCATTGGGTGAGTGAGTGCCGTGGCTGGTGGTGGTGCAGTGCCTGCAGGATTGCAGCATCATCCTGCTGACAGGGGTTCTTTCCCACCCATTACTCCTCTTGAGTCAGAGCCAGTAGTGTTTAATGATGTGCATGTAGAGCATGAAGATAGTGCAGGCTCTCAACACCCACCTCCGGCTTTCAGTTCTGATGACCACTGCTACAACACTTACCTACCTCCCTCCCTTAAGTGGCAGCCAAGCAGCAGTACACACTGCGCCCTCCCCCACATGCTGACAGAGGACAGCTGTTGATGCACACTCAGCCCTTCTTACCCCCACAGCTGCCAGCCTCCAAGCAACTCTGGTCCATTTCTGAACTGGGGTCACTGGTGTGGTGGGATGTGAGGCATCCAGCACCTCAGCCCTCCACATCACTGACTTGGCTACAAATTTACTGTAGCTCAGATTTCCTTAGACAATATTGTTTGTGGCCCTGAGGAGGACTGAACCTGCAACACACTGTTTTACAGTTCTGTGCTTTTACTATCTGTACCATTTAGCCAGAACTACATTTTTGCAATTGTTTCCCCTTTTTCTTTATTACTGAGTGAAGTGACATAAAAATACGATTACTGCCCCTTGGGATTTATTTGCGTTGGCTGCTGCTCTACACATGACATCATAATACCCTGTTTATAACATCATAATTATCTCCACAGCTACAGATTGGGATGTCATAAATAGAATTGTGACTGCAGAAGTAAACAAGAAGACAGAGCAAAGAGGGCAGAGATCCTGTTTCTTCGCAAATGTTCTTAGTAATAGAGAAATACTGTAAGGGTGACAAATGCAGAAACAGTGTGAAATATAAGCAAAATAGTATCTAAATATTATATTTTTCACAGTTGTCCCAACAACATCATGGGTGCCATGAAGCTGTATTACACTGCAAGCAAACATTTGGCATTGACAAATGCTTGTTTGTAAGTTGAAGACACTACTACATGCATCTCACATGAGACGTAGGAGTATGGCATACAGTTTTGGGGATTGGGGTGGATTCCACGTTTGCTACAAGAAACACATTCAGATTATCATGTGGTGTTTTCAATATTTTTCTAATTTATTCAAAAGATAAACTTCCATACTTCTGGGGGGTACTAAATAAGCCATGGAATGTACAATAAGCAATACGATGGAATGAGCAGATTATCTGGATTTGTATGTCTACCACTTCACTCTACAGTATTCACAAGTGAATATGAAACTTAAAAAAAAAAATCAATTCTTGAGTGCAAGCTATGCATGTGAAGAGAATAAGCAATCTTTTTCCTTGGGGTGGATTTTCCAGCACATATCACAGAGAAATAAACTGTGCATTATCTTCTCCACAGCTATGGAGGCCTTTGAGCCATATCTAGGAGAGATAGGGATCTAGCCGCAATGGGAATAGTTCTGCTGTTAAAATATTCACCTAAGTTGTATGGGGCTGGGAAATCGGCCAATGTGACAGCTGAATTCTGAAACAGAAGATGTTAAGGAATAATAGATAAATATAGATTTACCAAGTTAAATACATTGGAAATCCTTTGCTCTTGTACTACTGCATTATGTGTTATAGCATTCAAACAAGCAATAGGTGTGAAATATTAAGTCTTTAAGTTCTTCAGGGGACCAATTCTTTGTTTTGAATGTGTACAGTAAATATTTATGTGTCCCCCGAGTCACACATGGAAACAAGCCTTGGCTCAATGTGCTTCACTCGGTCAATAATTTTTGAGTAAATAAATAAACTGAACTGAATCTGAATTGCAGTGAGTAGCAGTAATATAGAGAACATTTTTCAGTAGGTTTCTAAGCAGCAGCATGGGAGTAGACATCGGACCAGCAGTGTAGACAAGAGAGACAACTGTAAAAGCAGATCAGAGGCAGTCAATTGCAGCAAAGGAGGCAAAAGGCACAAAATTCAAATCCTGACTGAGAGCTATAAAAAGGCAGAGCTTCCTAAAGATCTCTTGCAGACCACCAGCTTTACCAAACGGATTGGAGGGCTCCACAGATTGGTGTTGTCCATTTCTCTGTAACACTTCATTACAGGAAGCAGCATTTCATTTTATTTTGTTCTTGTTTTTTTCAGGGGGGGGTTGCTTGTGTAAGCAATAAGACATGATGGGGTGTGCATTAGACAGTTCTAATGCACAGCTAGGGGGACATAGTGAGGCATGAGGCCACAGGCCGAGTGTGTCCATTCCCCTAGCCATGCATTAGAACTGTCTAATGCACATCCCAGAGTGGCTTATTGCACTTATAAAATGGGCCTGTGTATTCTAAATGGGGGTTCTAGTTTTAGCTGTGCATTAGACACATCTAATGCACAGCTAGCTACCAATCAGATTGCTTGAAATCCTTTGCCCATTTTATAATTGTTTGTTGTTGCAGGGCACTGATATGGAGGACAGTGAAGCTACTGGGGATTAGGGACACTGTTTGTGAAGCTAAGCTTTTGAGAGGCAAGCACTGTCAAGTGGACAGAGGAGCTGATCGTTTTTTTTTTTTCTGAATTGCAGGGAGAAGCAGTAATATAGAGAACATTTTTCAGTAGATTTCTAAGCAGCAGCATAGGAGCAGACACCGTACCAACAGCAATATAACTCGCCCAGCCGCCCCCTTCCCACCCACCTGGGATCGTCCAAGTTTAAAGGAGCAATAGCTGAGAGGATCATCAGCTTCCAGCTTCAAAACAGGAAGGACAGGAACTACCAAAGCAGGCAGCTAGGTAGCTCTACACCTATGGATGGGAAGTGCTTGATATTGCTTTGGTGGATTGGTATCCTGGGGTTGTGAGTGGAGCTGGTTGTAGTGGCCTTAGGACTTAAGGATGTGTGATTAATATTACAGTTGGGAGCTGAAGCCTGAGGTTGATCTTTAACATTGCATAGGGGGTATTTTATTTTCAGAGGGGAGTTAAACATAGGATCTGTGGATTGTTATCCTGAGGGTGGTAGGTAAATAGCACATCTGGAGTATTAGCCTGAGGTAGAGGAAGAAATATAGTATACAAGAGTGTGTAGTTGGGGATTGTTATCATGAGGGTGAGAGCTAACTCCAGCAGCTAGATGTAGTTGCATGCTGTTAGAGTAAGCAAAGAGGAGGAAGAAAAAAAAAAATTTTAAGGGGAAAGAGAGTTAAGTCTGGAAAAGGAGGTAGCTATGCAGGGAGTGGTGCAGTGCAGTGGCTGCAGGATGGCAGATTTTCAGCAGACCTTCTGAATGGTGCAGTGCTGCCCCATCTTCAGACACCTCTCTGAGCTGAGGGAGGAGGTGGCCAGACTCAAGGCCAAACTGGCTTGGATCAGGACGACCTGCACCCACAGCCAGAAACCACCTAGTCCACCACTGCTGCCTCAGAAGGTGCCAGGAAGGAGTTGCGACTGGACAATGGTGGGCTCAGGGAGGGTTAGGGTGGTAGACCATAGGCACATCCCACATCCCACCATTACGTAACTCCTACACCGGATTGGCAGTGCAGTATTGCCCCACAAAGGCACTCTAGGTAGTGAATGGGATAGATGTGGAGGGCCTCAGAAGCACCACTGCAGGTCGGCAGTGAACTTGCCAACCTCCCACACAGCGACAGCACAATAATGACGCTGGTATTGTGCCATCCAAAAATGAAGTGTCGCTGTAATGGTCTGTTTTTCGGCTTTCACTGTCAGGGTGTCACACTGGAGGGGGCAACCAGATGGCCTCCATGGTGGAGACCCAAAGCAGAGAACCCTAGAAGAGGAGGAAGTGAATCCTGGTGGCGGGACTCAACAGTGAGGGGGGATTCAGTTAGAGACAGGGAGGGAGGAGGAGACAAAGAGGTAAGGTGCCTTCCAGATGCCACAGCCCGAAGGGATGGAAGGAGGATCCTAGGGATCACTGGAAAGCAGAGAGTTAAAGACAGCTGGATGCCATTTTCCATTTGAGTACAAATGACCTTGCCAGGGAGGAGCCAGAAGCAGTGCAAGAGGAATTCAGGAGATTGGGGAGGGGTCTTAGGCAATTAGCACAAACCTTTACATTCTCTGAGGTGCTACCTGTCAACAACAAGGGGGAGGACTGGAGTCTCCACACCAGGAACTTCAACTCATGGTTGGGGAAATGGTGCGAAGAAGAGGGATTCAGATTCATTGGGGACTGGGGCTCCACCTGGAGGGACGGAGGCCAGTACAGAGGCGATGGCCTGCATCCATCTAGAAGGGGAACTGGGAGCCTCAGTAAAAAGTTTAAATGCCACATTGGTAAGCATTTAAACTAGCTGGGGGGGGCAGATTAAAGCAGAAGGACATGGACTGTCCATGCCCACACCCTAACAGGATCAGCAGCAAGAATCCCAAGGGCGAGAAATCCCAAAAAGTCAAAATCCAAGTAGAAAATCAGATAGGAGAGGGAAGAAGAGAGAGGAAATGAAATAAGGGAAGTGATAGGGGAGGGTAAATGGGCAGAAAGAAGGGAGGTGACAGTAAAATCTGGGTGGCCATGTGTGCAAATGCTCAAAGTCTGAGCAACAAGCTTGCAGACATAGAGGCCACCATCGTGATAGCAGACCTAGACATAGTCACAGTTATAGAGACCTAGTACAATGATAACCAGAACTGAGATGCAGCCATACCAGGGTATGCTCTATTCAGGAGGGACAGGGTAGGTAAAAAGGGAGGAGGGGTGGCTCTTTATGTGAAGGAGAGCATAAAGGCCACAGAAATACACAGGGGTCAGGGAGAAGCAGAGGCACTCTGGGTTACCCTAGAGACAAAGAAGGGGGCATATTTGAACATGGGTGATCTACAGACTTCCAGCACTGGGAGAAGAGGTAGATAAGGAAATGATGGAGGAAATCCAAGGGATGGCTAGCAAAGAGGAGGTACTGCTGGTAGGGGACTTCAATATGCCAGATGTGGAGTGGAACATCCCAGCGGCAACAACAGGTAGAAGTAGGGAAATCCTAGACTCTATGCAGGGGGCATTCCTCAGGCAACTTGTCAGCGAACCCACTTGTGGGGGGGGGCCATACTGGACCTGGTACTGTTGAACAGAGACAGTGCCTCTGATGTCATAGTGGGGAGCCACCTGGGAACAAGCAATCATTGCATGATGTGATTCAGGATTAGAACTGGGCCAGAAACAAACCACACTAAAATGAGGGTCTTCAACTTCAGAAGGGCTGATTTCAAGATAATGGGAGAGTGCCTTGAGGAAGCACTAGCAGAGACAGGGAAAATGGAGGGGGTAGAGAAACAAGGAAGGCTATCGAGAAGGCAACAAACTCTGTGCCAAGCAGATTACAAAGAGCAGAAGAAAGAAGAGACCACTATGGTTCTCCAAGGAAGTAGTGGAAAAGTAAAGGCAAAGAGACTAGCATTCAGAAGGTATAAGGCAACACAGAAGGAAGAGAACTGGAAGGGTTATCAGGAGAATCTTAGGGAGGCAGCAAAAATAGTTAGGAGCGCTAAGGCACAAATGGAAGGGAAAGATGCCAAGTCAGTACAAAATGGGGATAAAACATTCTTTAGGAATATAAGCAAAAAGAGGAAGAACAAGGCGGGGTTAGTAAGACTAAAAGGGGAGGGAGGCGAGTGTGTGGAAGAGGACCAGAAGAAAGCAGACATATTGAACAAGTACTTTTGTTCAGTATTTATGAAAGAGGGGGTGGGTGACGGTCACAGATAGGGCATAAGGGCATTAATGGAAGGGAGGTGACACTAGTCCTTTTATGGTGGAGAGAGTCCTCAAGGAAGTAGAGCAACTAAAGGTGGCTAAGGTAATGGGGCCGGATGGGGTGCACCTCAGGATACTAAGAGAACTTTGGAAGGAGCTCACTGCACCTCTGACAGCACTGTTTATCCTATCTCTGGTCATGGTGGGAGTACAGAGTGACTGGAGGAGGGTGGACATGGTCCCACTTCACAAAATTGGGAATAGGGAAGAAATGGGGAACTATAGACCTGTAAGCCTGACGTTGGTGGTGGGCAAATTTATGGAAACACTACTAAAAGAAAGAATTGTGAAATACTGTACTTTGCGGTGAATGGATTGCAGAATCCAAGGCAGCGTGGGTGCACAGGGGCGAGATCTTGCCAGACAAATTGGATTGATTTCTGTGACTGGGTTACCAGGGAAGTGAACCAGGGATGGGCAGTGGATGCAGTCTACCTGGATTTCAGTAAGTCTTCAACACTGTGCCATATAGAAGACTGGTAAACAAGCTGGGCAGCCCGGGGAGTGGGTCCAAAGTAGTAAAATGAGTACAAAATTGACTGAGTAACAGAAGTGAGAGGGTGGTGGTAAATGGAGTACACTCGGAGGAAGATAGGGTAACCAGTGGGGTGCCACAGGGGTCAGTTCTGGGATCAGTCCTTTTCAATGTCTCCATTAGTGACATCACAGAGGGGCTGGAAGGGAAAGTATGCCTGTTCGCAGACAACACAAAAATCTGCAACAGAGTGGACACACCTTGGGGGGGTAGACAGAATGAGGAATAACCTGAAAAATCTGGAAGAATGGTCTAGGGTATGGCAACTGGGCTTCAATGCCAAAAGTGCACAATTGTGCACATAGGGCACAGGAACCCAAGCTGCAATGTACCAACTGGGGGCGGGGTGAGGAGGTGACAACAACAAAACAGGAAAACGGACCTGGGGGTCATCATATCTGATGACCTGAAGGTGGCAAGGCAGTGTGATAAGTCAGTAGGGAAGACTAATAGAATGCTGGGGTGCCTAGGGAGGGGTATTACAAGCAGAAAGAAGGAGGTGGTGTTGATCCTGTACAGATTGATGGTGAGGCCCCACCTAGAGTACTGTGTCCAGTTCTGGAAGCCCCATCTTAGGAAAGACACAGATCCAGTGAAAGCAGTACAGAGGAGGGCAACCAAAATGTTGCATAGCCTGCATCAGAAGCCCTATTAAGTAAGACTCAAAGAATTAAATATGTACTCTCTAGAGGATAGAGGGGAAAGGGGAGACATGATACAAACATTAAAATACCTCAAGGGCATTAATAAGGTACAGGAGGGTGGTATTTTACTTAAAAAGAGATGCTCAGGGACAAGGGGGCATTATATAAAGCTGGAAGGGGGGTGGCTTAGAGGGGATGTGAAGAAGTTCCTCTTCACGGAAAGAGTGGTGGACACCTGGAATAGAATACCATCAGAGAGGGTAGCTATCAAAATGGTAGCAGGAATAAAGCATGCATGGGATAGACCCAGGGGGACCGCAGTAACAGGGCTGGGGGGGGGGATAAGGCCCCAGAACAAGTAGGGTCTGCAGTGACACAGTAGGTAGGATATTTTTAGGGCAGACTAGATGAGCCAAGGGGTCCTTTTCTGCCAACAACTTCTATGTTTCTCTAACAACTTTTATTTAAATGTTTTTATTTATTCACAATTTGTATCAAAAACGTGGCAGAATTTCCCCATGAGATACAACATCTGGGGCCCAATATTAAAAAATGTGCCCGGTAGGCAAAGTGTTTGTGCCCCATTTGCCCATGGTTTGTGCAGGAGCACCATATTCAAAAGGGGCAATGGCATGCACTAACAGGGTTAGCGTGCATGCAAACAGAAATGTATGCGGGTGGGCATGGGGGGACAGGAATACCCATGCAACCCAACATTTAGTGCATTTGTGCTGTGCAAAAGAAGTTAGCACAGTCAATTTGTGCACTGTAAATGCCACCGATCAGAACCCTGACTTACTCCGGGCAACCCTAGCAGCCAACGGAGCAACTGCAGCCAACAGCCACATTGGCTGTGGGGGAAGCATACCTGCACACTGGTCAACAGTGGTACCCCCCCACCCTCCAAACCCTGGCCCCATTAAAAACATTATGCCCCTTGTGTTCCATGGCCCTTCCCCCACCCTCCAATTCCTGGTCCCGGTATTTCAATATAAGTCCCTGGTGCCTAGTTGTTCCCCCCACCCACTAATTGCCAGCCGAACAGTTAAAATTAAATGCCCTGGTACCTAGCTGTCCCCCACTTCCACCCTCCGATCATTGGCCCAACAGTTAAAATTAAATTCCCTGGTACCTAGGGGCCTCCCCCACCCTCCAATCACTAGCCCAACAGTTAACATTACATTCCCTGTGCCCAGTGGTCCCCCCTCCCTCCAATCGCCAACCTGTTCTTGCAACAATGTATCCCTGGTGTACAGTGGTCCCCCCCCCGTCCTCTGATATCCGGCCCTAAAAGTAATATAATCCCCAGTGGCTAATCATCCTCTCCCCCGCCATCCTCTGTGTCCCATCACTGGTGAAATTAGATACATCCCTGGTGCTTAGTGTTCCCTCCCACCTTCCGATCACCAGCCCTCGAGTGATTCATCTGTAACCATAATGGTATGTTTCTTGTACGCTGTGTTGCAAAAGTGCAATAAAGTCTATTGAGCTGTGAAAGATATTAAAAAGGACCTCTCTGGCTTCTAGTGGCACTCTGCACTTGCTGATCCCTGTACAAATGTACCCCATCCCTACAGATGTTTTAAGTGTATCAGTACAAGTTTGTTCCTGGGAGAGGAGTGGGAGAGAGTAGGATCAGGAGCAGGGTCCTGGCTTGAAATGGAATCAGCAAAGGGGGTTATCCTACCTAGTTCATACCCGGAGCACTTCTCTATTGTCATCAGAGAGGGTAGCCATTGGTCTAACCTGCACAGACCCTCCCCTTAGGGCAATTCTTTGTAATGCCGGGTACCAGAGGAAAAAGTCCACAGAAGCAGAGGATTTTATTGCAGATTCCTTTGCTGACGTGGAGTGCTATCTGTTTAAGATCTGTTCTAAAACTCACAGCATACCCAGTGGATGGTACCGGGTCATTTGAATATGTGGCTGCGAAAGGTGACGCTGGCATGGAGGGCAGGATCCTCCTCATATACCACTCTTTGAGGTGTAAGAGTGATTTCATGCAGGAATTTGGGGAGTTTGTTGCCAATCTAACATTGGAATGCCCTAGGTGGTGGGTGTTGGGTCACTTCAATGTTTGGGTTGATGATGACTCCCTTGTGACTACATAGCAGTTCCTCTAACAGATGTACATATTGGGCTTCACACAGGTGGTTTACACTGCAACTCACCAGTTTGGCCACAACTTAGACTTGATCATCCTATAAGGGCTCGATGTATCTAACATTGAGGTTGATCTGGTTGCTTGGTTAGATCATTATGTCATGTGTTTTCTCATTAAAGACCCCCAGAAATAGCATCCTCCAGTGCAGCTAGTTTGATACCCAGCTTTACATAATCTGGAGCCCTCTGGGCTCTTGTCAGGACTGAACTGCCTGAGCCTGTTGCAAGTGTGTGCTTAGGGAGTGGAGGCTGCAGAAGTGGCTTATAATATGGCAATTACTGTGGCACTCAACTCCCTTGCACCTTACTGTGTATGCCCAAGTGCCTCCCATCAGAGTTCTCCTTGATTTAGTGAGGCACTCAGATGGTCAAAGGCAAAAGGACAGAGGCTGGAGTCTTCCTGACAGAAATTGGGATTATGTGACAATAAATTAACCCCAGGAAACCATTATAAGGAGTATAAGGGGACAATCACTCTGAGAAAGGCAGAGTTCCTGCCTTGGGTGATTACTGCAGGGAGTAATGAATCCACTCACCTCTTCTGCATTGTAGATAAGCTATTATGTACAACTTGCATTCAATCTGGAGGAGTGTTGACTCTCAATAATGCAAGAAGCTTACTCAATGATTTCCTTGATAGAGTATCCTCTATTCAGTTATCGGTTGCTCCAAGTGGGCAGTTGTGGCCCAGCATGGTCCAGTCTGTGACTAACAAGGGCCTGCCACCAATCTGGGAGGATATTTGACCAATATCAAGCGGAGAGAGTCTGTTGATCTCGAAGCTGCATCCTACTTTCTGTTCATTGGACCCAGGACTGACCCCTCTGTTGGTGGACTGCCTGGAATCCTTCTGTCCAATGATTGCTGATCTTAAAAAGATGGGTGGATGCCTCAGGGATGGCCTGGCAGGGGGGGATGACTTGGGTGGGGTGGAGCAACAGTGGGTGATGATAAAAAGGGTCATAGGGCTGTCAACAAATATCCATGTCAAGCAAGCGAACAAAAGCAAGAGAGAGAAGAGTCTACTATGGTTCTCAAAAGAGGTGGCAGAAAAGGTAAAGGCTAAAAGGGTAGTATTCAGAAGGTATAAAAGGATGCAGAAGGAGGAGGATAGGGAGATGTATCACAGGAGACAGGGAAGCAGGCAAAGCAGTAAGAAGCATGATGGTGCAAACTGAAAAGAGTATAGCCCAAGTGGTGATGAAGGGGAACAAGACATTTTTAGGTATGTGAGAGAAAGAAGGAAGACCAAGGGTGGCATTATGAAGTTAATAAAGGAAAGGGAGGACTGTGCAGAGGAGGACCAGGAAAAGGCAAAGATCCTGAACAAATATTTTTGTTCAGTGTTCACAGAGAAAGGAGAAGGGGAGGGGCCACAAAAAAGTAACAGGAGCATTGTAGGGAGGGATATAGACACTAGTCTGTTTTCAGAGGAGAATGTCCCAAAGGGACTCACTAATCTGAAAGTGGACAAAGCAATGGGGCAGATGGGGTGCATTCAAGGATATTGAGGGAGTTCATGGAAGTACTGGCTGCACCAGCTCTGACAGTCCTATTTAACAGCTCCTTGAAAAATGGAGTGGTTCCGGAGGACTGAAACAGAGCAGATGTAGTCCCACTTTACAAATGAGGTAGCAGGGAAGAGGTAATTATAGGCCAGTCAGCCTGACATCAGTGGTGAGAAAGTTAATGGAGTCACTGCTGAAGGAAAAGATTGTGGACTACCTTGAATCCAGTGGGTTACAAGACCTGAGGCAGCACAGATTCACAGGAGGTGGGGGGTGGGGGAGGTCATGTCAAATTAATCTGATAGATTTTTGTGGTGACCAAGGAATTAGATCAAGGTGAAATGGTGATGTGGTCTACCTAGATTTCAGGAAGGCATTTGACACCGTTCCACAGTGAAGGCTACCAAGCAAGCTGGGTAGCTTAGGAGTGGGTCCAAAGGTGGTAAACTGGGCAGAAATTGGTTAGGATAGGTAGTAGTGGGTGTGTGGGGTAGTTTGCAAATGCTTGATTGGGTGGAGAGGGTGGGGGGTCCATTAGACTACTAGGGATTATTTTCACAATGTTTTCTGGTGAGACCGTAGACCTGGGTGGGTGCTATAGCACAGAGGTACTTTTGCCTACTGACAGGGGGATGATCATGGATCAGTGGGAAGGGGCTCTACAGGACTGGGGAACATGTGAACGGTGTGACTTGGGGTGCTAGACTATTGGGACAGATACGTTACAGTAGGGGCACTAGTGTAAAATACATTTTCTTTTGGCACATTACAATGGCACACCTCTGGGTGCCACATGGCTGAATCTCCAGCCCATCTGTGCCCTAAACGCCCACTGCCTGAACACTTGCCCCTAGCCCCAGAGCTCCTCCTGGCACTGTATTTAGTCACCCCTTACCACCATCCCAGGCCCTCTAGTGTTGTGCTGGGTGGTGATGGGGCAGCTGCATACTTGCGGCAGATCCCACAGATGCTGTCAACTTTCTGGTGCATCTTGTGGTCTGCAGCAAACCTGGGAGTTTGGTGCAGGGACCCTGCTGATTATAAAATCTAGCCAAGGTCCCCGGCACAACTGAGGTTTGCTGCAACCCTTACAGTGCCGCAAGTCACGTCGCTCTAAGGGGTCTTTGAAAATTAGACCCCACATCTCTTGAAGTACATGGACAGAATTGAGGTGGTCCAGTGGAAGGCAACTAGAATGGTGCAGGGTCTGCATCAGAAACCCTATGAGGAGATACTTAAAGAAGAACTGCGCTGAATCTATAAATCATTTATCCCCCAGTAGAATCTGTTTTTTTAAATACTGGTTCAAATTCTATTATTGCTGTAGCTATTCAGGGTTTTTAATTATTCGATTTACATGCTGCCGGTAAGAATGATTTTAGAACTGTATGATGTACTTTATGTGCCTATTCTACTCTTCTATTGTCGGCACAATACATTCATGTTCTACTCTGGAACTCTCTGCCTAAGTGGGACATAAACTACTTCATGCAGTTCTAAAATGGCACCTAACAGCAGAGTGTGAAGCAGAAACACCCATTGAGTCTTACTAAATGACTTGTATAGATTAAACAATAACAGAAAATTTAACCAGTACTTTAAAAACCGCTTCTACTGGGAAAAATGACTTACAAGTTAAGCGCAGTTCTCCTTTAAGGACCTTAATATTTACAGCCTGGAAGAGAGAAGGGAGAGAGGGGATATGATAGAGGCCCTTAAATACCTCACGAGAGTAAATAAGGTACAGGAGGGAAGTACTGTACTTTACAGAAAAAAAGTGCTCAAGGACAAAGGGGCACAATAAGAGTCTGCGGGGGGGGGTCAACTCAGGAGGGATGTGACTTGATGAAGTACTTCTTCTCAGAAAGAGTAATGGATTCCTAGAACAGTCTTCCAGTCAAGATGTTGGGGGTGAAACAGTGGTGGGATTCAAGAATGCATGAGACAGGAATAAGAGAATCTTACGGAAAGGGAAGGAAGGTGGGTGAATGGGATGGAGATCAAGTAGGATCTGCAGTGATACTATAGACAGGAAAAAATGGGCACACTAGGTGGGCCAAGGGGTCCTTATCAGCCAGCAAATGCCATGCTTTTATGTTTCTAGTGACCAGTGTTCCCTTGAGGAGGGTGTTTTCCCTGTGGCTCTGAAAAGGTCTGTGATGAAAGCTCCTCCTACAGAAACCATCTTTGAACCCACATACATGCATACATACATATGACTGTACCAGCAGAAACAGATCTCCTGGTCTATCAACGTTTGCTCAAGTGTGCAGCTAGCTCCCCTAAGTTACAGCTACAGACTTCTCTCAAACCTCCCCTTTTTAAATAAGGTTATTGAAAAGGTAGTGACTTTGCAGCTGTAGAGTCATCTGGAGTTTTTTTTTTTTTTATCTATGACCCACTCTGGTCAGGATTTAGAGTGCTTTATAATACAGAGACAGCACTTGTCAGGATGCAAAATTATCTTCTCCTAGCAAGCAATAGAGAAGAATGTTCCATTCTTGTTCTCCCTGATGTCTTTTCAGCTTTTGACACCACAGACCATGGGATTTTAACAACTTGACTGAGGGACTTAGTTGGACTCCAAGGCACCCTACAGAGGTGGTTTGAGTCTTTCCTTTCCAGTAGAGTGCAGCCGCATGCAGCAAGTTGTTGTGGTGTACTGTATATGCTGCCACTGGGGGAAGTCATTAGACAGCATAGTCCATAGTTTCATTGCTATGCTGATACTAAGCTGTATCTGTTATTTGCCCCTGGAGAAAGAGAAAGAGAGAGAGAGAGAAGTGCCATCAATGTGTTGAGCAGATGTCTTGCTGACATCAATGACTGGGTGGCCTCTGGTTAGTTACAGGTGAACCTAGACAAGATGGAAATGTTGTTGGTGCATACAGGTGCACAGAATGTGTCAGGTCTAGATGTGATATCTGGATTACAACTTGGCACTACTCCTCTCTTTGCCAAGCACAGGGTCAAAAATCTGGGTGTTATCATGGACCAAAAATTATCACTAGAACATCAGGGCATGGCAGTGGTACATGGTGGAATTTTACATCATAGAAATATAATCCAGATTAAGCCCTAAATCCTGAGGACTTAAATACACTGGTGCATGCCTTTGTGACATCCAAATTAAACTATTGCAGTGTTATATACTTTAGGGTATCTGAAGGTTTGACACCCCACTTGTAGCTGGTGTAGAATGCCACAGCTAGACTGATTGCCAGAGTCTCCTGCTTCAAGCAAATCTCTCCAGTTTTGCAGAAATTGCACTGGCTGCCTATGAGATGGTGTGTCTCCTTCAAGACAGGTTTGTTAACATACAAAGCCCTGCATAATTTGGGCCCTCACTATCTGAAAGAGCTACTCTGTCCTTATGCTCCTGACTGCACTCTCCAGTCCTCTGAGATGGGTCTCCTGAAGATCCCCAAGTCTTGATTAAATCTATCTGGAGACTACGTGTTTGCGGTGGCAGCGCATACTCTGTGAAATCAATTACTTTTCAGGATTAGGGAGTATCCCTATGTTGAGGCCTTTAAAAGTGGGTTGAAGCATCATCTTTTAACCCTGGACTTTCCTTATCAGTGAGTTTACGACACTGTGACTGTTACGTTATTTATTATTGTATTTCTTCTGCTTTGATGCTGTAGTCTTATTTATTAGAACTATATTTCTGTGCTTCTGTTCTGAATGATTGTAAAGCAGCCAGAACCTTTGGAATTGGGTGCTTGATAAATAACATTACTACTACTACTACTACTACCAAATTCAGTGGATGATTGTTTTTTTCTGAAATGAATCAGATAATGAATCCAGCCCATTAACAAATCAGCAGGGCTACCACTCTTGAAGCCAGTGACTTGGATTCAGAAATGAGCCCAGGTCACAAGACTGCAGGTGGTGCCGAGAGGATTGTGCAACCTAGAGGACACCTTCCTCCTCTGGAGAGGTGGGGTCATTGCCTCTGCCACAATACTGCCACCTGAGTGACTATGGGTGGCAATACAGCAGACATCACAGTGAGTGACAGATGACAGCCAGCCTCAGGGACATGCACATCATCATACATGCATGTCCCCCTGCGCTCCATGTGTGCCAATGTCAAGAGGAAGGACAAAGAGAAACCGACCTCTGTCAGGATGGCAACCTGGCACAGTCAGGCCCTGTGCAGCCCTCCTGTTGCCTCCCATAGCAGAACCAGAATTTTGTAGAGGTAAGCCTGTTCCTTTATGCTCCCTCCCATGGGGTAACAGTGGGGTCCATGGAAGCCGCAGTTCAGTGCTACTGGGCTGGGTGATCACCTGGGGAAGAATGCAGTGAGGACAGTGACCATGGGGGAAAAAATGTAAAAATGAATCAAAAATAATCTGATATCTCTGGTTGTCCTTTCTTTGGCAGTACCAGCATGCTACAGCCCATTTCTTCGATCTCCATTGATTATGAATGAGGAATTTATTTGTGCAGAATAGTCCATCTGAGATGAGGCATCTCACTTCCTGTGGGATATTGCTTATTCAAAAACAGATCTGCAGTACTGGGCTGCCGAGTGAGCTTCTCAGAGTGATGCAGTAAGAGAGTAGCTATGGTAGAATTCAAACATGGGATCACCTGACTCCCAGTTCTCCACTCCACCCATAAGACCTCACTGCCTTCCAGTATCTTCCCATTGATTGGTGGCTATTTCTCATACATCACTGCCTACTAACTGCATGTTTTGCTGCATAGCATGCATGCTCAAAATGTAATGTCTTTGTTCCTCAAGAGCTTAATACTAGTAGCCATGGAGCAGGGACATAGGTGTGGGCTTTGCACTTACTGTAGTCTTCTGGTGTAAATAATGTATTCTGCTAAACTGTTAACTAAGTGAATATTGGCATGATGTTATATAAGTAATCAATAACCCATGACAGGGTGTGCTGTTATTGGGGATTAATGCACACCCAGATGCGATCATTAACAAGAAGTAAACAGCAACACTTGCAGTAGTATGTCCAATGTCAAGGGAGGGGTTATTAATCATGGCTGTTATGGGGGTATCATTAGTATTATGAACCCAGTTCTACTTAAAAGAAAGTTAAAGATTTTAGCTTAACTGCACTTACATTCTGGCAAGTAGTTACCTTAAGGCAATGTCTGCTACACATCAATTCTGAATGGTTGATTTCAGTTATCAGGTTTATAATGACATGTTTTGTCCAATAAACTGTTATAAAGTAACTGGAAGCCCAATTTGCAATAGCTAATCTAAAGCTCAGTGTTACCATTTTTACAGTGCATTTCATAGTTTTGCCCATGGTTTTCAGAAGTTATCAGTGCAGTTCAAAGTTTTGCCCGTGGTTTTCAGAAGTTATCTGTGATAAGTTTAAGCACCTTATGTTCAGAATGAGCCAAGGCCCTGGAACAGAATGTCTTGAAAATGTATTCTCCCCATAGCCCCCTTGGTTCCCTGCCAACCTCCAATGCAACTGCATAAACTAGCACTGCTGGAGGGCAAAGGAGGTCCTTAGCCAAACAGATGGCTTCCTGTTGGAAGCTCTCCATCTTTTGTAATACTACTAAATGGTTTTAGTATGCCCTACACTAATCCAGAAATCCGAACCCAGAAGACAGATGGCTTTATACAAGACACAACAAACATTTCAAACACATTTACAATATTAAGCCGTTACCACATAATGCCATGTTAGTCACCGTGGATATTGAATCCTCACACAGCAACACTCATAGTGATAGTGATGTATAATTGCATGCCATAGACTCACAAACAGAATCAACTCCACGGCACTTGCAACTGCCAGAAGAGATATCTAAATGCATCAAAAGGATCCTAACACATAATGAGTCACATGTCCATAATCAAATCTTTCTACAAACCTTGGGGAGTGACAAGGGTACCAGGGTAGCTCCGCAATACACAAATCATTTTCTGACTCACCTAGGGGAAAGGTCATCAATACTCACCACCAAGAACCCCTCGTATATTACAGTTACATTGTTGATATGGTAAGCAGAGCAAGAAAAGAAAACTTTCATATGTTTTTATGATAGCTTGAATAATTCTGGCTATTAGCCAAGGTCAGACAGACAAAGGCCAGGATATTCAGAGCGTGTTTGTGATTACTAACAGTGCTAGTGCCTTGCTACCAGTGGTTACAGCCCCAGAGCAGGGGACTTGCTAATGTTCTGTAGTGAAAGACACAGTTAGTGAAGCCCTAACCCATGAGCAAACACTGCTAACATATGCTAGGGCGCCTATGCAAATCACCTGACTGTGCATTGCATACTGGCACTCTGGTGCACTCAAAGGTTTGAGAAGATGTTAAATAGCAATTAGCGCTGTACTGTTTAATGCCTCCATTAACCTGGTTTTAACTTTTGTGGCCGTGTGCCCCCCCCCCACTGGCATGATGTCTATTCCAATCAGTCCATAAGATACCCCTTACAGTCCAGTGAACCCCATCCCCCATCACAATCCCTATCAGTTGTACATACATTATCTCCTTGTGAACTTGTCCCCCCACCTTCATTCACGGTCAAGATCCATTGTACATATCTCTGTTATAATCTAGTGGACGCTCCGTCCCTCCCTTGATTGGTATTCCAATCAGTATAACACATATCCTGGTAGTTTACTGGATCTGCCCACCTCCCCCAAACACTATATCTATTTGTACAAAATATATCCCTGGTTGCCTAGTGGACCCTCCATTCCCCATTCGCTATATTAATCGTATAACACATATCCATGGTAGTCTAGTGGACCTTCCTGATCACTATACTGATCTGTATAAAACATATCCCTGTTTGTTTAGTGGACCCCCATCCCCCAGTCACTATACCGATCTGTGTAATACATATCCCTAGTAATCTAGTGGACCCTCCTGATCACTATACTGATCTGTATAAAACATATCCCTGTTTGTTTAGTGGATGCCCATCCCCTAGTCACTATACCGATCTGTGTAATACATATCCCTAGTAATCTAGTGGACCCTCCTGATGCCCATGCCATTACTCCTTCCCCCGCGCAGTGCCAAGATGGCTGGTGATACCAACCTTTCCCTGCCACCACCAGCTGCCATCTGCCACACAAAGCTGTTGCAAGTCCTACTGAACAGCTGATTACAGTAACATTCGTGCAACTTGAAAATAACTTCTAGTAGACTGTAGACTGTTGACAAAGCTATATCTATTACACCATAAGGCCACATGACACCAAAACTGGGGGTATCCTAGATACTACCCCCTCATGGACCACATAGCCAAAGTGCATAGTGACTTCCACACTAAAGCAAGAGGAGTCCGTCAAATGCAAATTCACAGCACACACTTTATGTCAAGAGGAAGTGCACTATGCGCATGCAGGCACAGCATAGCTGCCTTGTTCCGTCTAAGGGCATGCCCAGTCCTATGCATGATTCGTGCTTGCAGATGCTGACCCACAGCACAAGGTAGGCATTCGTACATGTGGATTATGGGACTTGAAACTACACCACCAGGGGGACATCGACAGTGCAGTAGTGATGGCATATTCTCTTAACATGGTGCATAGCATACACCACATACAACTGCAGCACTATCCAAAACACAACATTAAGCACAGCACAGTACAGATCAGACACACCATGCACTGCTTCACATCCCTCAGAGTGCAGGTTGAGGCAAGGCAACTTGACCAAAATGTTCTCAGTCCTGGTGTTTGCCCCCATCCCAATGATGCATCACACCCTGGCCCTGGCCTCAAAACAACTGAGCCAGAATGTCTTGAGTCCTGGTGTTAGCCCCAGCTCCCAGGACACAACACACCATCGGCTTGTATTGGTCCACAAAATAGCATTGACCCTAGTTGTGTGGACAGAGCTGCATGTCACCCCCACACACACACACACACACACACACACACACACACTGGTGCCACCACCCCTGTTGCTCAATCAGCAAGTGGCCTCCCCCATCAGGCTTATCATCAAATGAGAATAGGTCCCCCAGGGCCAGCCCAGTGGCACTTAGGATTGAGGTGCTGGACACCACACCTCGCACCATGCCAGTGACCCAGGTTCAGGAATGGACTCAGGTCATTCGTGGGTCAGCTGGGGGAGGAAAGGATTGAGCATCCGGAGGACTGCTCTCCTTCCTCAGTGGGGGAGGGAGGTTAGCACTGTCGACTGATGCCCAGCAGTGGTTGAGGGTCAGTGCAGACGCAAGGGGTTAGACCACGCCCAGGGTGATTGGCTGCCTTCATGGAGATGGAGGCAGCTGCTCCACCCATTGCACAGGCATAGGGTTTGGGAGAAAAAATGGAGGGAAAAAAACAGGACCTGGCAGGATCCATGATGGCCCTGATTGCTCCTGTATGGCTGCCCCCCCCCCCAATTCTGGATTGCTGTGTTCCCAGAGGGGGGTTAGCCATGGTCTCCTTGCCCTGGCCCTGCTGTGGGAGGGAAGCTGTGGGGGAAATTTGGATGTGAGGACCAGGCAGGAGCAGTCAGTAGGGCCAGAGGACATACCTCTATGAGGGAGGGGTTGTAGCCCCTGTCAGGTCCACAGAAGCATAGAAAAATGGTCCAATAAAAAAAGAAGAGGTTCCCCAGTTCCCTGCTGCCAGTGGCCAGGATCTCTTTCATCTTCCTACTATGCTGCTCTTCCTCTTAGTGCCTTTAGTCCTCATCCTCCCTCTCCTGCTCCCTAATGTGGTGCTATGATGGAGCACCATAGTCCCAATGTCATGGGAAGGCGAATGTCATTAAAATGCTAATTCCACACCACAGATATTATACATGCAAGTGTACTAAACAGTTCCAGTATTTACCCGAGGTGTTTAAAAGACCCTACAGTACCCTGTTCTCATCCTGGTACCCATTCTTCTAATGAGTAAGGGCATCTAAGATGTAGAGTGAAGGGAACAAAGGTCAAGGACTGGGCTTGGTTGTTTTAATGCACCCCATGACTGAATGTGGGAATGTCATGATCCACAGAGTGTCCACAGTAGTAGGACCCTCCCCAGCCCTGGATGCTCATTGTCTACTGGTCAGCCTAGGCACACAGATACTACTGGCCTTTGAAAGGACCCTGTCCCTATCACACCAGTGTCTGAGCTGATTGCAGGACAATGTGTGCATCTTGGATTTAGTGAACACCCATGTATGAACCAGGACTACTAGTCAACCCCAGGAAAGATGTGCTCCTGGTACTTCATTAATGTTGTTCCAGCTGAAATGGAATTTGAGCTGGATTTGGAGAGACAACACCATTTATGAGCTCCATATCCTCCTGGACTGTGGCTGCAGACCAGGATTTAACAGAGTATATGCATATTCATGTGCTCACAGCATTGGTATACTATGCTATGGAGTCATGCCAGCATATAACAAGAGATGCCACCAATATGAGCAATATCCTTTGGCAAAAGGAGCAGTCAGCCTCATTACCTGCATTAAAATCCCTACACCTACCTCTTGGAACTCTAAACTTTCACACGGGAGTCTCCCCCCCAATTAAAACCTTCAACGAGGCCCTACAAAACTAAAATTCCCTTATAGCATGGGTGCAGCCACGGCTAAAAATTAATTAAATGTATTAAATGTTGCTACCCCTCATCATAATCCTCTCGTTACACATGCACTTTCATTTAAAACATGAAGTACTACTCATAGTTTTCATTCCTTGTGTTCCTTTGCATACCATAAAACAAGCATTTGTCAATGCTGAATGTTTGCCACTGGTATTGTTGTTGTACTGGGTCTTGCTTGTTCACATTTTACTATATATATATATATATATATATATATACCCAGGATATAGCACATTAGATGCAATGTCTCATTTTCAGTGCTGTCCTGCTTTGACACATTGTTAGATTGTAATTATCCAGGATAGGGCAGCTGAGAGGCAATATCTACTTTTAAGGGAACTCCCACATTTTGACCCCAAATGTCCAACAATCTTTTTATGACTTGCCATCATGATCAAGACAGATAGACTTTTTAAAATCCCATCCGAAAGGTGATTTCACTGTACAACTGTGGAAACAAGTTTTGGAGAGGATTTGAAAAATGACACCTGCCATGTTCGGGGGCGGGGGGAGAGTAACAGAAGGGAATGTTGAACATTAGGGGTCAAACTCTTCCAAAAATGAAGTTATGAGTAAATGTTGGAACAAATCGTTTCCTCATAACTTAGTTGTTTTTTAACATTTTCACCCAAAATTTTCAACATAATCTTTTTGTGACCACTGCTTCTGAGCATGACAGGTGTCATTTATAAAACAATGGTTGAAACGTCATTTTCAGCAACAAGTGTTAAAACACATTTTGGGGAGGATTTGAGAAATTACAGCAGTCACATTCATGAGGCGATATGAAAAAGTGGCTATGTTGAAAAGTTGGGGTCAAAATATTGAAAATTACTACAGTTATGAGCATGCTTTGAAAAATTGCAACTTAGACTCATAACTTTGTTGTTTTCTCATATTTTAAGCCCACATTTTCAACATACTAAAGCTTTCTTATAAGCACACCTAATGAACAGGAGCAGATACAATGTTCAAATCCTGCGCAAAAGGTGATTTTTCACCATACGTGTTAAAACACATTTTTGCCAGGATTTGAAACATGACAGCTGTCTCATTCATGAGGCACTGTGAAGAAATGGCTATTTTGAAAATTCGGGTTAAAAATATTGAAAATTACCAAAGTTATGAGCCTGTGTTCATAAATTTCAATGTTGGCTCGTAGCTTTGTTTTGGTTTTTTTAAATATTTTTTACCCCAAATTTTCAACATAACCTTCTTATGAGTCCCCACCTAATGAACAAGGGTGGAGAAAATTTACAACTCTTGCCCAAAAGTGCAGTGACTGCAAAATCATCTTTCTGGACAGATTTGCCTAATTTCACTGCAATTGTTCATGAGGTGGGGTCCCAAAAAGGCATGTTGAAAATCCAGGGCAAAATTATTCAAAAATGACTAAGTTATGCCAGTATCTCATTGAGATACACTGATCCGCATACCTGATTTCCTCAGTTCATGGTCCGGCATTGAAGAGTGAAGATGTGTCTGTGGTTCATAGAGGATTATGACACTGGGCCCCTGCTAGATAAGTAATGGCTTGGAGGTGGGGGGGTGGGTGTTGAGTGGGAGGGTCAGATGGGGGACAGTAACAACAGCGGGAGCAACAGGCATCAATGGATGTTTTTCTTTTACAGGGTATATTGAAAAAAACCCTGCTAGGGACAGTTTTCTTTATTTCAAGAGGCAACACTGGAAAATGGGAACCCCCAGTGCTGGTGTTATCTTTGTGAGGGGTGTGTGGGGTGGGTGGGTGCTGATTGGGAGGGTCTGGTGGAAGGACAGTAATGGCAGTGGTAGCTACAGTGACAGCAGCAACAGACATTGATGGACAGTTTTCTCTGTTACAGGGTGTATTTAAAGAAATATGAGGGATGTTTTTTTTTTTATTTCAGATGGCGATACTGGGGATTGTGCACCCCCAATGCTGGTGTTATATTTTGGGGGGTGCTGAGTGAGAGAGTCTGGTGGGGAGGACAGTAAGGGCGGTGGCAGCAACAACCATCAATGGATGGTTTTCTTTCTTGCAGGGATGGTTTTTCAGCAGGCTGATCATGACAGATCAGCTGTGCTTAATGGGCGGCCTTATGAAGATCAAAGCAAAAGCAGACCTAAGATTGGGTCGGCTCTCTCCTTTGAACTACACAAAGTTTCTGCCCAACAAGACAAAACACTGTCATGATCAGCCTGGCTGATGATTGGTGTGACACTGCCAACCCCTTGCCGACCACTCTGCATTGGACTGGCAGTGTCACACCCCTCAAAAGCCACCCTCATAAAATATTCGCTGTGTGTGTGTGCATGACAAACATAAAAATCTCCTTCTTGTCCTTATCTACTTACTGGGGAAATTGCTGTTGCAAACCCAGGCACAGAAAAAAACTGAGGCCTTGATTCCATAAAACCCTTTATTTTGTGGGTGTATGGGAAGGGGTAAACATTCTGTCAAAAGAATTACAAATAACATTTAATTCTTACTCTATGGTATACATCCCACGAGTGTGTATGGGGGGACTGAACGTTCTGCTGCAGAATTATGCAGAGTTTTGATTTCATGTATTCCATGGTAAGCGATTGTTCCACCTACTGACTATGGGGCAAGATACAAAAAAATTAAATGGGGAAGGGAGGCAAACCCTAAAATAAGTGCTTTAAAGAGCAGCTGACACCTTCAGGAGAACTTTAACAAATCATAATATTTAGACACAGTTCAGGTTATATTTCACATTCGTTCTGTATCTCCTCCCCATTATTTATTACTGAGATCATTTGCATGAAAACAAGATCTTTGCTACTAAACAGTTTGTCTATTCCTGCTGCTTTCTCCCTATCTGAGATCATAATGCACTACTTGTGGCATCACAGTTACTCCCATGGCAACAGATTGTGATGTCACAACAGAGAATTATGACTTGAAGTAGGGAGTAAGATATAGAGGCAGATGACCTCTAAGGGATAAAGATCATGTATTCATGCAGATTTACACCGTAATAAATGATAGGGAGGAAAAATCTATAGAATATACATGGAATCAAAGCTGAACTGCACCTAATTACAATGTTTTTCAAATGTTTCTTTGCAGTGTCAGCAGCCCTTTAAAAACACCTCAGTACAGTAGTTCTAAAAAGAACATGCATTGGAAACCAAGGATGGGTGAACCTGCTCATTAACCCAGGGGAAGAGTATACAATGTGGGGTGAGATACTGACAATAACAAAAATGGAAAGGGACCTGGGCTAGTTATATCAGATGACCTAAAGGTGGGCAAGCAATGTGAGATGGCAATAAGGAGGACTGGGGGGATACTGGGATACATAGGGAGAGGAATCACCAGTAGAAAAAAGGAAGTTATTATCCTCTGTACAGACAGTTGGCGAGACCCAATCTAGAGTACTGCGTGCAGTTCTGGAGATCCCATCTCCGCAAAGACATAGACAGGGTGGAGGCTGTCCAGAGGAGGGCAACCAAAATGGTGCAGGGTCGGCATCAGAAGACATATGAAGAGAGACAAAAGGAGCTTAATATGTATACCCTCGAGGAAAGGAGAGAGAGGGGGGACATGATAGAAACTTTCAAGTACTTCAAGGGAATCAACAAAGTCCAAGAGGGTAGCATCTTTCAGAAAAAGAGATGTGCAAGAACAAGGGGGCACAATTTGAAGATAGAGGGGGGATGGCTCAGAGGTAATGAGAGGAAGTATTTTTTCACGGAGAGGGTTGTGGATGCATGGAACGGCCTTCCTGAGGAGGTCGTGGAGTCAAAAACTGGGGGAGTTCAAGAATGCATGGGACAGACATAAAGCAATTCTAGTGAGGGGTAGGACGAAACAGGCTGTTAGTTAACTAGGATCTGCAGCTTATTCACTAGGTAGTGAAATGGGAAGACTAGGTGGGCCAAGCAGTCCTTATCTGGCATCAGATTTTATGTTTCTATGTTTCATGAGAAATTACCTACAAATACACTACTGCCAGATGCACATAGCCTTTGAATTTGGTACTACTTTATTGATTGGAGGATACAGCTCATCATGATTTACATTACTTGTAGTGAAAAATATTTACTTAGAATTTCAGTCACTTTTTAGTGTTTTGTTTTCCAAATGGGTCAGTTTTAAAATTGCAATAAGAAACTCCAGGGCATAGGTTGTTGTGGGATTTACCATGTGGTATACTACCACAAGAGGCATGAGTAATGTAATACCACAGTGACTGAACCATGTCATACCTTATTGCTTAAAGAAGTGGCAGCAATGGGATTAAAACCTGGGTATGAAGTTTCCCAGCTCTGTACTGTAACCACTAGGGCAAACTATCTTCTGTTTGCTCCCCACCCCCACAACTCAAGGGTCATAAAGGAATTCAAACCTGGGTCTTCAGTTTCACAGTTCAGCAGTCTAACCACTAAAGAAAACTGCTGACCTCTTATTGCCTCTCCTCCAATGGTCAAAAAGTAAATAAGGGACAGTAGTGGGATTAAAAACTAGGTATCAAGGTTCACAGCATCTTACTGTAAACCTTAGACCTTACCAAACTGCCTGTCTCCTTCTAGTCATCCGCCCCTTTCAGGGTTATAAAGTAAGTGGCAATAATGGGAAATAAATGTGGGTGTCAAGATTCACAACTGCGCACTTCATCCACTAAGCCAAATAAGCACACACAGACAGATACAACAATACTCAAGGAAGTGCACACATTCAAACAAAGCAGCATTGTGCATTGGTTAGAGTGTGAGCTTGACAAACAGAGGAAAACAGAAGCAAATTCACTGTATAAAGGTGGAATGACTTTAATGTGCTTGTTACTATTGGAAAATAACAAAATGTTACAAACCATGGCACACAAAGCAATATGCTTCAGTGCTTTGAGGTACCTTGTCCCTTTCTCAGGATACTGTGCTTGTTTTGTGGCAACCAGAACAGCCAGGTTCAAATTCGACTTTAGCCATTTACTCACAATGTGACCCTAAGAAATTCACTTAACCTGTTAATGCTATAGTCCATCCAGTTGTAAAAACTGGATAAGAGCAGGATCCCACAGCAAATGAGGTATTACATCTCAGCTGGGATGTCCTAGGTAAAAATAATTGTTTAAAAACAAAGGACCTGACTGTCAGTTACAACACGGTGAACTGCATTTGGGTGGGCTAATAGACTCCCTGTTGTGAAGTCCCACGATACAGCCATGCACAAAAGTTGGACTTAGTCATGGGGGGAGAGGGAGTTCTCCTTGCAACTCAAGTGAAATGCAATAAAATAGTTCAATGTTCAGGGAATAACAATGGGGTATATAGTGCTTGTGAAACTTGTAGTACTTTTTGTGGCTTTACTCTATTCCCACCCTTGAGTAATAGGTATGTAGGTAGTAATTTGTAGGGAATAGAAGGCCCATGAGCAAGGGTGAGAAGAGCACCAGAGAAGGAGGAGGGGGGATGGTGGTGGACAAAAAATACCCCCTAAGAAAGGGAGGTGTGGTTAGCATAGGGCTTAAGTAGCAGTTGTGGGAGGAGCTATTCCCCACACTGAATCACAGGCACAGCCCTCCCATTCAATGTTCAGGGAATAGCAATGGGGTATATAGTGCTTGTGTAACTTGTAGTACTTTTTGTGGCTTAATTCTATTCCCACCCTTGAGTAGTAGATATGTAGGTATTTAGGTAGTGATTTGCAGGGAACAGAAGGCCCAAAAAGATACCTCCTCCAACTCAAGGAGAGTATGACCCCTGGCACTCAGGAGAGGAAAAAAACCCAGGTGGAGGAAACCTCCGAGGACCCATGGCTGGAGGTCTGCCCATCTTCTGGGCATACTAAAAGGAGAAGGACTTGGTTCTAGTTACCATAGCTAATCTGAGGTTGGTGAGCTGCTTGGAGAGATGATAATCCATTCTTGATCCATTAATGATGCCAATTGCTTGATGATCCTAAGGTTGAAGAGTAGGTCTGTCCTGGATGACCAATAGAATTCTAAGTATGAAGTAAATCCTGGTGAAGGAGGGTGAAGGAAGTCCCAAGTTTCCAATGTGATGAATGATAATTGCCCCTCGGCATTGTAAAGGTGTAATGAGCAGAGGGAACATGACTGGATCGATAAGGTTCTAAACTGGGAATGGTGGAAATTCAATGGTACAAGAAGTCATTAGTGAATGATCCAGCTTGTGAATGTTTGAATATAAAGGTATGGTCTGGAGGCAAGGAACTCAGTAATGAATGAGGAGTCACTAAGGAAGCATCCATGAAGTAGAAGTGAGGAGAAGAGAGTCTTTGAGTGCCCCAGAGGTGATGGTTCATTCTCGATCCAGGGATGATACAGACTGATGATGAGCCTGAGGATGAAGGGTATTTCTTTTCCATAGGGATGGTAGAATTCTACAGTATGTGTGGAGCAGATCCAGTTGAAAGGGCTAATATAGTCCATGTTTCCTAGGTGACTAAAGGATGCATGTCCAAAGGGATTGTAGGGGTGTAATAAGCCAGGAGAGCATGATTTGATCAATATAAGACCAGACAGTACACTGTGGGAGTTGTGATGAATTGTAAAGTTATGGGTGACTAATCCAATTCATGTAAGGTTTGATATTCAAGGTAGTCTGAAGGTTATGAATCGATTAGTGAGCAATGAGTCACCAGGTAAGGATCCCAGAGTAAATGAGTAGAGGAGATTTTAACATGACTGATGACAGTAATGCCATAAGTGATTTAGTAAAGCACCTGAAGATTTGCAGAGCGGTCCAGATGGTAGCCTAATATATATGAGGAATGACTGGAAATCTGGTATGAGGAATGGATGGCTTCTTCAGTCATGATGTTCATGACTTTATGCTCAGATCCTCTACTGGTATGCTGCCTGAAGTAAGTGTGGGTATTTCTGTGGTGTGATCATTTAGGAGATGCACTACAGTGGCAAAGGTTGGTTAAGTTTACGGGTAATCCCGATGCTGAAGTACTTGAGAGAAGCTTTGGGGTAGATGTGAGAAAGACTCTATAGGCTGGATTGGTAGTTAGATCAATTAGTGTAGGATGCCATAGGATTTTGGTGCTGGGGCTGATTAATACTGATTGGGATGCAAGGCTGAGTTGGTGAATTTGTCTTGGCTGTTATGGATGGCCAGTTAGAATTCAGGAGAGCCAGTTCCCAGTGATGGTGTTTACTGTAGAGATTAACAAAGGTACTTCAAGAAGAAGAAGAGGCTGAAGGGTCTGCTGTAAGAGTGGTTAACCTGGTTGAAGTACTAGGTGAAAAGGTGCGGATGATTGTATAAGGAATAGCAATGTCCGGGAGTGAAATCAAAAGTATGGATGGTATGGAGTCAGTAATAAGCTAGGCTGTAGAGATCCCACGATGAATATTCTGGAAGATATCCATGAAATTCCTAAAACTAGCAATGACTGTTGTGAAGTAGGAGTCGAGTAACTTGGTCATCAGAGTCAGTGTTGAAAAAAGAGGCGGCAGAAAGTTAAATGGATGACGTCCGTAGCTGAGTGGATTATCTTGCGAGTCCCGGAATCCATAGAAGCAATGCTGATTACAAAGTCAGAGTATGACAGAAGGATCTGAGTCCTTTCCATGTATGAGGATAGCCAATCAGACAAGGCATAAGGGGAAGTCATGGTGATTGGACGGACAGGAATCAGAGGATATGTCCAGTAGAGACAGAGAAGATCTTCCTATTGTCAAGTGAATGAGATTCCATGAATGATTATGAAGAACTGATTGGGCAGTATACAACTCTATAATAACATAAGAGTCTATAAGGCATGTAAGCCAAGGAATGTTTGTTGGCAGTAGTATTACTCCAGAGTAATGAACTAGTGATCCAATAAGAAGTGGAAGGGTACTGTCTGTACCAGGGTACAGGTTATTTCGTAGGGACAGGGTGATTGGGAAAGGAGGGGGGTGGCACTATATGTGAAGGAAGGACTGAAGTGTGTAAGGGAGGAAGGGGAGGAGGGTAGTATGGAGTCACTTTGGATGCAAATCCAGGATTCCAATAATAGGATTCTTAGAATGGGAGTGGTGTAC
Source organism: Neoceratodus forsteri (assembly GCA_016271365.2). Classification (NCBI taxonomy): domain Eukaryota; kingdom Metazoa; phylum Chordata; order Ceratodontiformes; family Ceratodontidae; genus Neoceratodus; species Neoceratodus forsteri. The sequence goes on from CM057456.1 coordinate 1,879,184,336, forward strand.
AGGCCACCATCTCAGATGGAGGAGTTAGACAGGGAACTAGCGGGACAGATCACGAGGACCTGCGAGAAAGGTAGTGTGGTGATTGTGGGGACTTCAACATGCAGGAGTGGACTGGAGCACCCCAACAACCAGGAACAGAAGGGAGCAGGTACTGCTGGATGCCTTCCAGGACAGCTTCCTGCTGCAAATGGTCAGTGAACCAACCAGGTTAGGAAATACCCTTGACCTTGTGCTGGCAAATGGGGACTTGTGAGAGAACTTACAGCAGAGGAACCGCTGTCGAGGAGTGACCACCGCTCAGTATGGCTCACATTGGATATGGGCAAGAAAGGAGTGGAATCTGGCACAATAGTGCTGGACTTCAGGAGGACCGACTTTGGGAGGATGGGGAAGTGGTAAAGGGTACCTGGCCAGAATTCAATCTAGTATGGACACTAACCAGAGGTGGGAGCTCATAAAGCTAGGGATAGTGGAGAACCAAAACTCTGCTGCAAAGCCCAGAGCAAGAAGGCTAGGGCTAAGAAACCGATCTGGTTGAGCAAGGAGGTCATGGAAAGGTAAGGAGGAAAAGAGCTGCCTTTAGGAGTACAAGAAAACAGGAGAAGGACAGGAGGGTACATGACCGAATCGAAGGAGGTGGCAAGGGCAGTAAGGGGAGCCAAAGCATCTCACTGAACTCAGGCTGGCACAAGGCATTAAGAAGGGAGAAGGACTCCTTAAGTACATCAGGGAGAAAAGGGCTGTAAGGACCACATAGTAAGGATTAGGAAGGAGGGGTTGGGTGGAAGCAGGGTGCGATAAAGGCAGGCACTAAATGAGTACTTCTGCTCAGTATTTACTAAAGAAGAGGGTGACACCCAAGGTGGGAGAAATGGCAGAAGCAGGGGGTGGTGACAGATGGGAAATCATGGACAGCAGAGTTCGAGAGGGTTTGAAGGCACTGAGGGTGGACAAGGCGACAGGCCAGATGGCATCCACCGAGGGTACTGAAGAGCTGGCAGAGGTCCTTGCAGGACCTTTGGCAGACCTATTTAATGCCTCACTACATTCAGGGTGTGTACCTCAGGCAGGAGGATGGCTCATGGTGCCCCTCCACAAGAGTGACCCCAAGGATGAACGAGAACTACAGACCAGTGAGCCTCACATCCATCGTGGGTAGCTAATGGAGACTATCCTGAAGGAGAGGCTGGTGGCCTCCTAGAGGCCAAGGACTACAGGACAGCAGACAGCATGGCTTCATCGTGGCAGATCCTGCCAAACCAACCTGGTCGAGGTTCTATGACTGGGTAACTAGGCAACTGGACAGGGGCCATGCAGTGGATGTCCTGTATCTGGACTTCAGTAAGGCATTCGACTCAGTGCCACATGGAAGGCTGGGAAGGAAGTTAGTAGGCACAGGGGTGGGTGCAAAGCTGGTGAGATGGGTAGGAAACTGGCTGCAGGGAAGGCAACAGAGGGTGGTGGTGGGTGGGGAGCTCTCACACCCAAGGGCAGTGATGAGCGGTGTTCCACAGGGCTCAGTGTTGGGACCAGTGTTGTTTGGGATATTCATTGCAGACATATCATGGGACATCAAGAGCAAGATCAGTCTGTTTGCTGATGATACCAAGGTAGGCGCGGTGGTGGATGACCTAGGGGGATGGCAGGGGTTGCAGGATGATCTGGCAAGGCTTGAAACCTGGTCATACACCTGGCAACTGGGCTTTAATGCCAAAAAGTGCAAGGTGCTGCATTTTGGGATGAAGAACCCAAGGAGGAGTTACCAGCTTTGGGGAGTGCAGCTAGCCCAGACCGAGGAGGATAAGGATCTGGGTGTGCTCATTACAGGGTCAATAAACAACCAGGCACAATGTAGGAAGGCAGCTGCAAAGGCCAACAAAATGCTGGGTTGTATTGCAAGGGGTATATCCTCGAGGAGGGAGGAGGTGATTCTGCCACTATATAGGTCATTAGTTAGACTACACCTAGAGTACTGCGTGCAGTACTGTCCGTATCTGAAGAGGGACATTAAGTTACTGGAGGGGGTGCAGCACAGAGCAACAAAGATGATCAAGGGCTGGGGAACTTATCATCACGAGAGGAGGTTGAAGGAGTTGAACATGTACTCACTGGAGGAGAGGAGAGACAGGAGTGACATGATTGAAACCTTTAAATACATGAAAGGAATAAACAAAGATGGTACAGAGGACTGTTCAAAGTAAGGAGGGAGGGCCACCAGGGGCCATGATATGAGACTAGGCGAGAAGGTTCAGGAGGAGATGAGGAGACACTTTACAGAGAGGGTGGTGGCTGGGTGGAATCGTTACCTGCTGAAGTGGTATGCAGTAGAACAGTGGACTGCTTCAAACGAGGATGGGACAGGACAAGGGGGAGGGTTAATGAAGGGGAAGGGTGGAAGGGAGGGGCAGCTGCAGAATAAGGAGTGCTAGCTGCACATTCGAGCAGACTTGATAGACCTCTAGGCCTTTATCTGCTGGCAAATTTCATATGTTCGTTACAAGGGCTGGAGTAGAAGTGGGGAGGAATCATATGGAAGAGCAGGTGACTGGGTAGGAGTACTGGTCGGTGATAGGATACAAGGCCCAAAAGAGCCACAGCAAACAGTATGAAGTCCCAAGCCAGCAAGGCGAAGATGAGAAGGCAGCCATCCAAAATGGGAAGGAAGTAGAGTGGATCCTGAGGAATTGAATGAATAATCCCGGGAAAGCTACAGTCCAGGTGAAGCCAGATGACATCCAGAGCAGGAAGGTACATGACTGGGCCAACTCCATGGCAAACAGCAGCGAAATGCAGAAAGGTGGAAGCAAGGCATCAGACGATGATCCACGGAAGGCCAAGGATCCAAGCCAAGCACCATGAGCAACTGAGGTGAAACACAGGAGTCCCACATCTGACGATGGCTGGAAGAACTAGAGAAATGATGGACAGTGATGGAGCGATGAAGGGCGAGGTCCCAAATCTGGAAGAAAACAAGTTTATACAGCAGCTGAACTGGTGACCTGCAGCAAAGAAGTCCATAAGGCAGTCAAACTGAAGTGATAGAGGGACTGAACAAGCAGGCATGATCCATATGATGAGGGAAAAGAGGTCAAAGGGGCTAGAGAACGAAGGTTCATGGAAGAGCGGGATGGCGAGTGGAGGCATTCAAATGCAGAAGGGTCCTGTGAGTGAAGGGAAGTGGCAAACTGGCAGGTTGGAAGCAAACAAATTGAAGCAATCCAGGTTCCTCGGTTGTAGTCGCAGGCAGAAGTATGAGGTCTATGTCCAGAAGGGTCAAGGCATCGGGTAGCAGGTGGAGAAAAACACATGCAAAGCAGCGGAATGAAAGAACATGCATCCAGATAGAACATTCAAGGCAAGATGATCCGGATCGGATTTGGCTAGTGAATGTAGAACGATGAGAGAACATGGTCAAAGAAGTTCTGGTCCTGAACGGAAATGGCATTCTGCATCGGTGTAGATGCACACAGTGGAGCAGGCCATGTTAGAGTCAGGCTCCTGGCAAAGGAAGTCGGCTGATAGTACGAAGAGTCTAGGCTGCAGACAAGAGAAGATGGAGAAGCAAGTCAGGCAAAGTCCAGTTCCTGAAGGGAGCAGCAGCCAGGTATCAGGCTGAGGACATAGAAGATGAATCAGTAGACTGGAGACTCAGGAACCATCAGGGACAGCAGATGAATGGTGGAGACGTGAAGCAGTATAAGTAGAATGATGAGGATATGCAGAGTGCAAGAGTTCCATTCCCAAAGGGAAGCAGCCACTGGCATGAGGTAGAGACGGTATGGTATAAGTCTGTAGATTGGAGACATAGCTCCCTTTCCTGGTAGTTGGGGCGAGTTAACCTGCACTCGATGCTGCCAAGCAGAGTTAGGGACAGAGGATATTGAGTTGTTAAGTAAGAGGTAGTTCTGTTCACAAAGGGAAGCGGCAACTGGTATGAGGTAGAGAAGGTATGGTATGACTCAATAGAATGTAGACATGGCTCCCATCCTTGATGGTAGTGGTTGAAATGGAATTCCATCCCTGGTAGAAAGGGGAAGCCTATATCCGCTCAGCACCTCAGAAGGTGCAACATAGGGATGGAGTCTGGAATACTGCTGATATGGACTGGCCAAAGCATGATAAGAAATATAGAATATGAGTGAGATAGAATGGAAATATAGGTATGATTTGAAAATATGGTATGGGAAATATGAGTGAAAAGAGACGCATAAATTAGTAACACAAATGACAATGGCAGATTAGGAAGTGCTCCAGAACATATAGTATGGAGAGGACCCAGTACGTTGTAGGGATGAAGTACTGAGGTGTAGAGAAGACTGGGTGCTGTAACAGCTGTGAGTATTCTGTGGATAACTGCTGCTGAATGCAGCCATAGCAGGAAATGTATTCCTATAGTAAGGTACAGTAAGTCTGGAGGAGGTGACTGAATCGTAGACTCCAGTTACGCCGATATAGAGATACTGGTTTGCATTGACAGTCTGGGTGATCCCGCTGTGATAAAGTACTATGATATTTGCTATTAGACACCACTTCTCAAGCTAATTGAGCACACTTAATGTATGGCTGACATGTTAATATAGAGATATTTCCAAGGAAAAGAAAACTAATCCTAAATTAATGCATGAGAAAGCTCCCTGATGCCCCCATGGTCCACCTGAACGAACTGATGGTTTCTGAAGAATTGAGGGACTGGCAATTATGAGCTAGTAAATTGAGCAGTTTAGCGGCAAGTATGGAAACTGGGAGGATGGTGCTGGATAATGGTAGCTTTTGTGAATACATGAACGATGGTTGGGGTAATGTAATGAGTAGCTAAGGCTGTGAATCTCTGTTGTAGTTGCCTCTGGTGAAGCCATAGTGCTGTAATCTACAGTGTCTTAGTAATGCTATAAGGCTAGATAAACTCATTCAGAAAATGCAAAAGATAATAGTGTAACATACCTTCATGATGTTAACGTCAGCTAAGGACTAATTGAGGATGCTAAAATTGAGGAGTCCCATAAGGCAGACAGCTCATAAAGGTGGAAAGTGTATTGTTACAGAGGGACAGTAATGGCAGTGGTCAAGGCATCCTGTAATAAGAGTGGAGTTGGCAAGGAAGAAAGGAGAGGTAGGTAAGGCTAAGGGAGCATGTATGAAAGTAAACGTCAATAGGAGATGCGAGGTGGGTGTGGTACAAGATATGGCGGTGCAAAGCAAGTGTCCAGGATCCATGAAAGCTTGTTGATCAGTATCATAGGGAGTGAGGGTATGCAGCAAACAGTGGGAGGGGGCCTGTGTCAGTCTTGCTAGACTACAGAGTGGAAGGGGAGCTAACAGAGAGGAGGAGTGGACGAAGTAGGGAAGAGAGCAGGATAGGAGCGGCCAGCTGGAGAATCAGAGCACCCAAAAGGGAACATAGGGAGAAGGCAAGGAAAACACCAAGACAAGGCAGGGGCAAGAGGGGCAAGAGGGGCAAGGCAGTGCCACAAAGGCAGGGAAAAGAGCGTAACACAGGACACAGAAAGCACAGGACAAGGGCAGGGAAGAAGGGGGAAGGGAGACACAATGAACCAGGTAGCAGAAGCACAAAAGCACAGCCACACAAGCCATGCAGAAGCCTAAGGAAAAACATTCTCTAAGCAATGGAGGTGCGGTTAGCATAGGGCTTACATAGCAGTTGTGGGAGGAGCTATTCCCCACATTGAACCACGGGCATGGCCCTCCCATTCCAAATGTTAATGTCTACAAACAGGGTTGATGAACACCAGCACCTGTGGTGCAATGCCCACAGACCTTTGTGTATAGTATAGGGCCAGGTGCATGGAGCTGTCCAATGCACAGAGGCCATGGCATAGGCTCTACTATTTAAATTGTCCCCTCCATAAGAGTGGTAGCAGGGAGGAGGCAAGGAATCACAGACCAGTCATGTGATCCCGCTCCACAAGAGTGGTAGCAGGGAAGAGGCAGGGAACTACAGACCAGTCAGTCTTACCTCAGTAGTGGGCAAGATTATGGAGGCACTCCTTAAGGAAAGGATAGTGCAACACCCGGAATCCATAGGAGCACAGGATCCAAGACAGCATCGGTTTACAACAGGAAGGTCCTGTCAAACTAATCTCATAGATTTCTTTTACTGAGTAATCGGAGTGGTGGACCAAGGGAGAGCAGTTGATGTAGCCGACCTTGACTTCAGCAAAGCTTTCGATACTGTTCCACATAGAAGATTGATTAATAAACTAGGTAGGCTTAGGGTGGGTCAGAAGTTGGTCATCTGGGTGGCAAACTGATTGTCGGGCAGAAAACAGAGAGTGGTGGTAAATGGTATACAGTCAGAAGAGATGCAAGTCACAAGTGGGGTACCTCAGGGATCAGTGCTGGGGCAAGTCCTCTTCAATATCTTCATCAGTGACATTGCAGATGGACTGGAGGGTAAGATTTGTCTGTTTGCAGATGACAACAACATCTGCAACAGAGTAGATGATCCAGAAGGGGTGGGCAGAATAAGAAGAGATCTGGATAAACTGGCAAAATGACTGGAAGAGTGGCAACTGGGGTTTAATGCAAAGAAGTGCAAGATCATGCACATAGGGAAGAGAAACCCTGAAGCCACCTATAGGTTGGGAGGGGAGCTGCAGGCAGTGACAAGGGAAGAAAGAGACTTGGGCATCATCATCACAGATTGCCTGAAATCATCCAAGCAGACCACTAAAGCACTAGGTAAGGCTAGGGGGTTGTTGGGGTGTATTAGCATGGGTATCACAAGTCGTAAGAGGGAGGTAACAATCCCTCTTTACCTGACAGCGGTTAGGGCCCATCTGGAGTACTGCGTACAGTACTGGAGGCCACGCCGTTACAAGGACATTAACCAAACTGAGGTAGTCCAGAGAAGGGCAACCAAAATGTTGCAGTGACTGCATCAGAAAACATATGAGGACAGATTAGCAGAGCTCAATATGTATACCCTAGAGCAAAGGAGGGAGAGAGGAGATATGATTGAAACATTCAAACATCTTAAGGGCATTAACAAGGTGAAACAGTCTAACATGTTTCAATATAAGAAAAATAGCAGGACAAGAGGACACAGCATGAGATTAGTGGGAGGCTGATTAAGGGGTAATATGAGGAAGTTCTTTTTCACAGAAAGGGTAGTTGATGCATGGAACGGCCTACCTCAGGAAGTGGTGGACATGAATACGGTGCAGGGCTTCAAACATGCATGGGATAGGTACAAGGGAGCAATACAGAGGAGTATGAATAGATAGGCCATTGACAGAGCAAAGACCGATGGCACACTCATAATGTAGAAAAAGAAATGGGCAGACTGGATGGGCCTTGCGGTCTTTACCTGCCGTCAACTTCTATGTTTGTGTTTCTATGTTTCTACCCTGGACCTGTACTTTAAGGAATGCTTGTGGACAATGGTTTCCTTTTCTTCCTGGGGTTCCTCTGACCCTTCTGGTGGTCCTGTTCCCCTCTCTTATTCCCCAGGCTGGTAGAAGTCCCTTGATGTCTTCAGAAATCCCTACCTAGTCCAGTGTTCCCATGGTTTGCTCTATCCTATCCCATTCCTTGCCAGTACCCTACCATCTGCCAGTCACCTTTCTTCAGACAAGGGTGTCGTTAACGATGTGGCCACATGAGTGAGGGTCATCATGCTTTGTGAATGGCCCCTTGGGCCACTTGCATAACAACCCCTGCTCCTTTCACCAAGTGACGGTGGAGTTTGTGACCACATCTGTAAGGTCTGTGATCACCATTTAGCATAGCCATTGGCACTGCAAGCAAGGGATCAAGGAAAACATGGTGGACACACAGTTTTCTCTGGACCATTGCAACTGAGAATGCAGTAGGGACTCAAATTAAAGTATTTGTTAGTCACCTTGCAGTTTTTTTCAGTAATAAAATTTTTCTGACAAAAACATTAACATACACATTTTCCTTTTTGTTTTCTTCTTTTCCTAAACTAAGATATGGGAATTTGAAGTTTTTATAAGTTCCCGTTCCCAGGCCATGCCCACCATGAATAAATTAAGTATCTTTGTTCAGTGCTGTGCTGTTTACTATTAAGAACATGAGAAAACACCATCCTAATACATCCACAGTGTGAATCCAGTATGTACATTCAACAGGTAACCTCAACAATGGAGATTTTTAAAAATTGCGAGTGGCTGCCATCTTTAAGGGCATGAGTCATTAATTTCAGTATTCTCTACAAAAGCTGTTTTAAAAATACCTGAGAAACTTAAAAATACATGAGGATTAATCTACTGTAAGGATACTTGAAATATTTATTTTGCTAAAAAAACCTATATGATGAAATTTTTTGCCGACTAACAAATACTGCTGCTTTAACTACACAGATGCACTCACACACCCAAACATACCACAATATACAGAAACACACATACCACTATACAGACACACAGACTGCTGCGCATAAACAGATGTGCATGCACACACAGAACATTATAACAGACACATGCACACACACTACCACACTCATTTACACGCCACTAACAAACATACTGATGCAGTCACAGACCAATATACACACAAAGGACACATGCACATATACACCACTACACAACAACAAACATACACATATAAACAGATACACACACACACACACACACACACACACAGGCAGTTACACGCAGAGAAGCAAACTCATGAATGCAATTACACATAGACATATACACACTTCCACAGACTGCTGCACAGAAATACATACACATACTGTTTCTTCCCCATCACATACACCAATGGTTCAATTAGAAATGTTTAGGTGAGGGAGCTCTCACATCCAGATTTTCTGGTGGGGAATTTTTCATTTCTAGGTGGTGGAACTTTCCTAGAGTATGCAATGGAGAAAAATGACAGAGCTACAGGAACTCTCAAACAATTTTTTAATAGGTATATCTCAAGTGTCCCTCTAGTAAGAGAGTAAACTTGTTACACATTGCTATAAAAATAAGTCGATGAACTCACAGAGATGCCCTGCCAAAGATCCTATCCCTGATACTATAGTACTACAGCAAATTGTAACAGGTTTACCCACATACTTCAGGGACACTGGAGATACACTGAGGAAACTCGGTGACTTTAAATGGGAAAGTGATCTACTGTGGCTATGCATAGATGTTCAGACTTTGTGTATGTCCAGTTGGCACAGAGATTGTGCAGTTTCTGAACAAAAGTCCAGTGAGAGAAGCAGTGCCAACAGAGTTTATAACTAAAGCAATTGAATTTGCGCTTACACACAATTTTTTTTAATTTAATAATGAATTTCTAATTCAAACCAGTGGCACTGCAATGAAGGCATCCATGGCTCCAGCATAAGTTAACTTATTCCTGGGGCTCTGGCAAGAGGACCTGATTTATAATAGATACATAGAATGTGTTGGCGGAAGGAGACCTCAAGGTCCATCTAGTCTAACATAGTTTGTAGTTTGCTACCCCCCCCGCCCATCCCTGGTTGCCTGATCTGAGTAATGATGCCCTTATATCTGTCCCATGCTTGCCTGAAGCCACCTACAGTTTTAGCCATGACCACCCCAATGGGTATGCCATTCTAGGTGTGCACCACCCTCTTCGTGAAAAAAAAGCTTCCTGGTATCTGTCCTAAACTTGCCCCCGCATAGTCTCTGGACATTCCCTCGCATTCTGATGTCTACTTTGAACTGGAAATGTTCATTTGCCTGAGTCTTCTTTATAGCCCTGATGTATTTGAAAGTCTTTATCATGTCCCCACTGTCTCTCCTCTGTTTCAGGGAGTACATGTTTAGCTCCCTCAGTCTCTCTTCATATGGCTTCTGGTGCAACCCTTGAATCACCTTTGTTGCCTTCCTCTGTACTGTTTCCAACCTATGTCCCTTCTAAGGTATGGTCTCCAAAACTGTGCCCTGTACTCCAGGTGGGGCCTGACCACTGCCCTGTACAGTGGCACAACTACTTCTCTTCTCCTACTAGTGATCCCCCTTCCAATGCAACCCAGCATACCCCCCCCACACACACTTTTAGCACTGCTTTTTTGCACTGTCTACCTGCCTTTAGGTCATCTGTTATTATGATCCCCAGACTGCATTCTTCACTAGTTTTTGTTAGTTTTTCACACCCCAGATAATAGTCAGTTTTTGCGTTGTTCCTTTTTAGGTGCATAACCCTGCATTTTTTGGCTTTAATGAAAATGTTAACCCCCTTCCTTAGGAGTATTAGATATTGGTATTGATATATAGATGATTGCATATGCATTTAGAAAGTTTCTGAAGCTATTGCCAGGAAATTCGTAGGATGGCTTAATAATAATAATAATAACCTTATTTATATAGCGCTATTCACTATGTATCATAGCATTGTACAAAAAGACAATAATAAAATCATAAAATATTAAAAGTGTTCCATAGCTCCATAGTCCATAATACTCATAAAACAGTCAGTTACAAGATAGCACCAAATGCCAATTGAAACAAGCGGGTCTTAATGGCAGTCTTGAAGCGCTCCACTGTCAGGCACTCATGTACTTGATGAGGCAGATAATTCCACAGGGTGGGGGCCACAAATGAAAATGTCGTAGAACCAGATGTTTTTGGTCATACCCTGGGAATCTCTAGCAATCCCTCGCCGGTTGAGCAGAGCAGCCAGAGGGGGAAATAAGGATGCAGGAGATCTTGCAGGTAGCCTGGTCCCAGTCCATGTAGGGCTTTAAAGGTCAGCAAGCCAACCTTAAAGGTGATCCGCAACTGAACTGGCAGCCAGTGCAGTTCACGCAGCACAGGCATAATATGACTGAATTGAGATGATCCAGACAAAAGTCTTGCTGCAGCATTCTGCACCAACTGTAGGCAGTGGATATCAACCCCAGGAAGCCCTAGGTAAAGGGAGTTACAGCAGTCAAAGTGTTAAGTCACAAAGGCATGAATCAAGGTTGGCAAGTCATCGGATGGAACTAGGTGCTTAATCTGGGTGATATTCCTCAGCTGGAAAAAAGAGGACTTAATGACAGCAGACACCTGAGAACTAAGTGTCAAACCGTTGTCAAGAATTACCCCCAGATTTTGCACCCATTCAGAGGTCAGCAACTGGGACCCTCCAAGTCAAAGTCCTGAGGGACACCCCGTCCCCGACCTCTCTATCTGGTGATCAGGATCCACCACTAACACCTCGGTCTTGTCAGAATAATAACAACCTAAATCTGTGTTTCACTTCAAACATTAGTAATAGTTAACTTTCTGGACATCACACTAATAGGGACTATAACAAAGGAAAAAGTGATTACAAAAGGGTTCAGGAAAGTTACTGCAACCTGTTCATTACTAAGAAATGACAGTTCACATCCAGAGTACCCAAAGAAATCAATGCCCCACTGTCAGTTGTTCAGGACTGGGCATAATTGTTCAGAAGATGATGAACTTGAGATACAGGCAAGAGAACTTTTGTCTTGATTTAGGGCCAGGGGTTACAAGAATGAAATACTTGAAAAAGCTTTTCAGGATGCCAGGAACAAAAAGCTAAACTGACCTTCTGATGTAGAAACAGCAACAGAATTTAAACAAGAAACAGAATTTGGGAGGTCCAATAATGTTCACAGCTGACTATAATAGCATTTCAGGGAAAATTGGAAATACAATATGGAAAAACTGGCCTGTACTTAGGGGTGATGAAACAGTGGCAAGATTGGCTGGCAGCACACCATGCATGACCTTCTGGAAAATGGCTAGCATAAATGCTCAGAGTTCTGCACAGTCAATTTTCAAAAAACAGGCAAGAAATCACCACTTGGATACAATCAAGACCCAATGGGTTCTTTATATGTCAGAACTGTAATGTCTGCCAGTATCCCAAACCTGGTAAAGAATTCACGTGTCTGAAAAATCATATGAAAGCCATGGTGAGAGAATTTATAACATGTGCTATTGCCTTTGCACTTTACACACTTTGGTGCCCCTGTGGTCTCTGCTACATAGGCAGAACCATAAGAATGTTGAAAGAGAGAATTCAGGAACATGTACGTTTCATTGTGAACCAAAGATGTGACAGCCCTGTGGGCAGACACTTTCTAAAAAAACCCAGTTTTGATCCTAGATCACGGAACTCCATGGGGCTGGAATGGGTTAAACAACCCACCAGGGGAGGAGACCAATTGAACCTTTTATTATAGACGGAAAGCTATCGGATATACAGGTTGGATACAATGAATCCGGGGGGGGGTCTCAGTGAAATGTGGGATTTAAAACCCTTTCTAAAAAGTTAAGTAAGATTGAATACTGTGTTTTAATAAGTAAAAATGGTTTTCAGTTGGAACTTTTTTCAGTCCCTCCACCCAACCCCTGTTAAACCCCTTCATCCCTCCTAAGAATCAAAAGGTCTTTTGTGGAGTCTTTTTTTGTAATTTTATGAGAAGAATGAAATGATGATATATTGCTGATTAATGTTTACTGGCTCTTTAGTTATTTCTTATCCAGGTCTCTTTGACTGCCCTATTTTTTCTGGAACAGAGACTGAAAATTATCTGACTCTTTTCCTCTACTGTACTTGTGTTGCTGATCCCCAGGGACTTCCCATAAAATAAGGAGGGTGATCGTACCAGGCAGTTTTGGTCTATGATGGTCAAGGTCTCTTTTCCTTAATTATTCTTGCTTTTCTAACTAATCTCTTATTTAGAAGGCTTAGTGCGCTTGCAGATTAAATTACTGAGTTTAGCCTTCCTACCTGAGTAGGAGATGAATGAATGTGTATAAACTGGGCTAATTTGATTAACTTAATATTTTTTCTTTTTAGTAAATGTCCTTTTGTATTAGTGATTTATTTTCTCTAGTGATCGCAGTATAGCACCAGTATAATTTTAAATGAGATAACACTGAGGAACTTACCAATTTTGAATGATTACTTAAGTATGTCAATCAAATGATGTCATCACTTACCGACTATAAAATTGTGTGTGGCTCTCTGTGTCCTTGCTCCTTGACAAAGCCTTTGGCGGTGAAGCATTAAGGTGTAGTTTCCACTAGGTGACTGGGTCCTACTTGGGCTACTGTGTATTTCTTTAGCCTTTGGCAATAAAGCAGCTTTTTTCCATTACTTTGCCTCTGAGTTTAGCTTGGGGTAAGTGGCTCCATGGTAACTCTGGAGAAGTGATCATGTTTAGTAGGGGTACGCCCCTCCTTCTACAACGCAACTGTTTAGCCATTGGAACACGGTGAATACTTTAACAGATTTCGCAACAGGTAAGGTACAGCTGCTACATGTGGTGAATGTTGGGGTACACAGGGTGGCCACATGCCCACCAGTGGGCCCTCCTGGACATGTCTGAATATCCTGGTGGCCCTGTCCAACTCATATCACACTCTATATAGGGTGCCCCATTCACCATAATAACATCAGCTGCATCCAGGCCACAGTGCATCATACACTGGTTTTGCAGTGACAGGTGCATGATGTGTCCTGTATCCTCCCACATACACCACTTGGCAGTCATGTGCACCATAGGGGCTGCATACAGTGCTGCCTGCTGTTCTCAAATTTGTGCAGCTGTGTTATGTGCACTATGTCTGTGTGCCTGTGCTCTGTCCCAGCAGTGACCCAGGGAGGAACCAGGATGTCAATGTCCTACATGCCAGTATTTGCCAGGGTGCTGGATGCCTGATCAGTAGCCATGGAGCATGTGGGTGCCCCTCCTTGCCACTTGGGACATGATACTGCTCCTCAGATTCTGGTGTGGTGCTGCTGATCCCCATTCTGCAGGCATACCTCTGTCATGCCCATTGATGGTGTGTGTCTATGTCATGCCAGGGCTTGCTCTTCTGCTTCATGGTTCAGCCACTGCATATCCATTCCTCCAGTGTACAGATCCACATTGCTGTGATGTACATGATGGGGGGGAGGTGCTGACAGCCACCAAACAGGAAAGGGACCTGAGAGTAATCATGTCTGATGACCTAAAGGTGACCAACCAATGTGAAACGGCTGAGGGTAAAGCCAGTAGGATGCTGGGGTGAATAGGGAGCGGTATCATCAGCAGAAAAAAGGAGGTAGTGTTACTACTGTACACATCTTTAGTGAGACCTCATCTGGAGTACTGTGTCTAGTTCTGGAGGACACATCTCCAGAAGGACATAGACAGAGTTGAGGCAGTTCAGAGAAGGGCAATAAAAATGGTGAAGGGTCTACGCCAAAAGTCATATCAGGAGAGACTGGAAGACCTCAACTTGTATACCCTAGAAGACAGGAGAGAGGGGGGGGTATGACAGAGACTTTCAAATATCTCAAGGGCATAAATAAGGTACAGGAAGGTAGCATCTTTCAGAGAAAAAGATGCTCAAGAACAAGGAGTCATGATATGAAGCTGGAGGGAGGTAGACTCAGGGATAATGTGAGGAAGTATTTTTTCACAGAAAAGGTGGTGGATGCATGGAACAGCCTTCCAGAGGAAGTGGTGGGAGCAAAGATGATGGAGGAATTCAAGAATGCATGAGATAGACATAAGGGATCCCAAGTGATAGGTAAGGGATGGCAAGCCGTGGATCAAGTAGGGTCTGCTGTATTGCAGTAGGTAGGGAAAATGGGCAGACTAGGTGGGCTGAGCCATCTCTATCTGCTGACAGTTTCTATGTTTCTATGTCCATGGTATGCCACGTCCACCCTATTGTGACTGTCGGCCACCCATCGGCCCCTTGTGGCATCATGGCATATGTGCTGTCTGGGTGAACCATGGAAACATAGAATATGTAAAACCTGCATGTCCCATCCTGTGAGCAGAGCTGGCTGAGTTCATTTGCATTCTGTCCCTAGGTGTCCAGAGGAGTCCCAATCATTGATTGCAGCTGGAATCTTTTAAGTGTCACGATAGCCTCCTGTGCTGGTTGGTGTGGCAGCAACAGTTCATCTTACGGTGTCTCAAGGGTATCACCAAGGCCATCCAGGAGCTGGTGAAGGTGGCCGGCGCATTCATTAACCACTGCCTCCTGCACCACACCCACCACTACCAGCATCATAAAGCTGTATGCAGCATAGCTATTCAGCTGATGTTGTCCCCTTGTTGGATCCGCTCTACCCTGTGTTTCTACCCTACTCCCTGCTTACCTTCTCCTTTACCCTTTGTTATTGTTATGCTCTGTTCCCTTATTCTAATATTAAAGTTTATTTTTAATACTGATGCAGCTGTGTTGTGAGTCTGTCCTTGGTGCTATCTCTGCCCACCCACAGCCAACCCCAGTGTTCAGCTCCATACCCGGTGCCCTGGACAGAGCTGTCCAACTGCACACCCCCTTCATGGGCCGGCCTATCCCTAGTGCTATATGCAGCATGATGCCATTGCACTGCACAGTGCACACTATGGTCATTTGTGTGGTGCGCACTCTACCCTATATTCAGACTGCATAGCTATGGCGCTATGCCTCTGAATATAGCAGGCTGTGGGACCAGTGCAGGCGCACACAGCAGCACAGTGCAAACATTGTACCTGCCCTCACCTCTGAATATCTGGCCTCTGCAGCTTATTATTAATCTTAAAATTAGTTGAGTTTGTTAAGATTGTTAATGCTAATGTATTTTCTATTTCTTCATCAAGATCATTCTTAGTTACATCACCTAATCTAGCGTTAAAAGTTCCCCCATTAAAATTATTGTGTCATTATCACAAGTGTCCGTTACTCTTTGGATCTTGACATTTAAGATCTTTTTTTAATTTCAGAATGAGAAGGACTGGATTTTCCAACCATGGCGCAGGGCTTGTGTCCAGCCCTGCACCACAGTGCTTAGGTTTTGGCAGTGCACCAAACCCTTCACCTCAACTGCACCTGATTTTACATACTCGGGCACAGTTGTGACAGTTTTCACAGATTACGGCAGCTTGCACCAAATATCTGGCACAGACTCTGTAATAATGGCCCCCAGGATTGTGGCAAGATATACACCAGAAAAAGTTGGTCTAACTTGTGGCAATTGCCGCAGAGGATGGAAAATCCTGCTAGATCACTGCAAGTCCCATGTGCTGTATCATTGGTGCACCAGGGCTTGCGGTGATCTAATACTTTTGAAAATCTGCTATGTAACAGAATTTTCTGATGGGATGTATGCATTCAAAAGAGATATATTAATAAATGAGGATGTAATCTGAATTACTATTATTTCTTGCCAACTCGGAAAAACATTTCTGATCAGAAGGCCACCTGTAAATCTTCCTTGTTTCTTATATTTTTAGTCAGTTTAGAAAATATTCTACAGTCTCAGAAGTTTATTTCACCATCCCCCTATCACATCTCCTGTAAACAAATGACATTGTATTCTCACAAGAACTTTGTATATTCTTTATCAGCAAGTTTGTTGGTGAGTCCACCTATGTGCCAAGACAAGATTTTGGTATTATTATGTGGTAAAAATTACCTTTTTATATAAAATTGCAGATAAAGGACCTTGATCAATAGTATCTATATAAGCACTTGGTGGATTTTGAGAGAGATTATTTTTAAATTGTCATGGGTTAGGTAAATTACAAACATATGAACATGCCAGCAGATAAAAGCCTTATGGTCTATCTTATCTGCTCAAGTGTGCAGGTCCCTCCTGTGTCTATAGTGGGATCTGCCCCCTCAGCAAATCCCCCCCCAACCTACCTCAGTTCCCCTTCCCCCCTCCCTCCAGAAACTTTCACCTTTATTCTGTGCCATCGTCTCTTGAAGCTATCCACAGTTTTCAAAGAGACCACCTCCTCTGGCAATTCGTTCCACTGGGCCATCACTCTCTCGATGAAAAGTGCCTCCTCATCTCTCTCTTGAATTTTCCCCACTACCAGCTTTAGGCTATGTCCCCTAGTGGCCTGAGGCTCTCCATACTCACCCTATTAATATCTTTAAGGTATTTGAAGGTCTTGATCATAGTTCCCCTCTCCCTTCTGTCCTCAAGGGAGTACATATTGAGCCCCTTGAGCCTCTCTTAGTAGGTCTTGCCCTGCTGGCCCTGGATCATCTTGGATGCCCTTCTATGGACTCTCTCTAGCAAACTGACCTCCTTCTTAAGATAAGGACACCCATACTGCATGCTGTACTCTAGGTGTGGTCTTACCAGTGACCTGTATGGCTCTAGAATGACCTCCACTTTCCTGCTGGTAATCCACCTGGGTATACAGCCCAACATCTGATTTGCTTTTGCTGCTGGTCTCCTGCAGTGTGCTGAGCGCTTCTGGTCACTCTTTTTTTTTTTTGCTCCCCCCCACTCCAGGCCAGCCTCTCCTTCAGGCCACATCTGCCCTCCATGCCACACTGCCTCGGATCAGCCACCTCTTCGCCCCATATTGCAGCCCCCTGGGTAACCCCCTGGATGTAACCCTTTGCCAGGTGGGTCCCTCTGCTCTGAGAGGGAAGGTACCGGTGGGGTGGCCAGTGCAATACTTGCACCAGGTGCTGCTGGGATGGTGTGTGCACTGTCCTCGGACTCGCGGTAATGGGAGCTGGCGATCAAAGTAGGCAGGGAACATCTGAACAGACTGGGTGGGCCAAGCAGTTCTTTTCTGTCGACAAATTCTACGTTTCTAAATAAGCATTTATAAAAGTGGTATCCATTTGAGAACTATTTAAGCAATTTCAGTTAACTCTGTCTATGAAATGCCTGCTCTGCCAATATGTCTACCTAAAACCTCTTCCAAGAATATTATTACAATTTCTTTCTGTGATGCCCCAGGCTCCTTCTCTGAGAGTTTCCAGACAAATATTGATAAAGTTTTATGTTAGCTTTTGGCTCTTTTTACAACTTAACTGTAATAAAATACATAAATCTGACCTGTAGAACCGGAACAGGACTCCAGGCAACTGCTCTCCTCAATAGATTATAAAGCATTCCTTTTTCTCTCATGATAGAAGTGAATGCATGTGCCTGCAGTGCATGAGAACCTCTTACAAAGTGTAGAGGTCTTCACATGCTACAGCTCAGGCAGTATTCTGTGTTCCAAATTCTTCTTTTTTTTTTCAAATCAACTGCTAGTTTGAAATCACTCATCGGTACCAAGCACTTTCAGCACAAACACAACAGTGATCATGAATGGTACATGTTAAGTAAAATGGTACATGTTAAGTAAAATTTGTGATGAGAGCCCCACTATAAGGAACACTAACCTTCTGTTTGTGTAAACATTTGAATAAGACAGGCAGTGGGAGGGTCAGTGATTGACCATGCAGCCAGCTGGTAGAAAGGTAAGTCCCTTTCAAGACAGTGGTCTCAGTGAATTACAATGAGATGTAGTAAAGGATTCTGGGAAATGTAGTTCTGTTAGTGCTTGGTACTCTAGTATGGGGTGGCCATGCTGCTAATTCATTATTTTTCAGTATATTTTATTATGTTATCCCCATTTGTACAAGGGCAAGAAAGCAAAGACAGTCAGCTATTGAAGGGGAGCTGACAGATGCAGCAAAGTGTGAGTACCGCCCTGAACTGAAGCAGTATGACTGCTGCTGATTCTGCCATGAATGTGAAACACTCACTGTACTGCTGCACTCTGCTTCTCCTCACTGATGCAGTCTGTCACACTGTGACCCTGTGTGTCTATAGAAATAGCTGGATAAAAATGAAACGCTCGCTCAGCTTTGCTTTGCAGTTCTTGAACACAAAGATGTCTCAAGATGACGCTCTTGATTAGTCAAGAAAAAGACATCTCAGGAACACCATTTTACCTATAAAAAAACAAATCTGATGCTAGAACAGCATAGGAACAGTGGCCACAGTGCAAAGTTTGAACAGAATTCTAAATGCTATTAGCAAACAGTTCTATCTCCAGCACAACACCTCTGGATTAAGATGATACAGTTTTATGTAAGCAATAACACACAGCAGGTTGGGGGAGAGAGGAGGAGTCACAATGTGCACAGCTGCCAGCTAGACACTTCAGTTGTTGCCACCTCCCAGCCCTAACGCACACACTGCACTGCACTTAGTTCAGCATTATTCTAGTCTTTAAACATTGGAGCCGCTCTGTTAACTCCAAGATCAGCATTTCTGCTTGCTTGAACAGACCACAGTAACTTTAAAAGCGGTAACAAATTCAAGTTAGAACCGAACATTTGTGCATTACACTCCGTTATTCTTCCACCGACTCTGCCGTTGAAATAGTTTATTAAGTATTCGGATTGATTTCGGACGGGGAATGGAGATCTGCTGAAATTATTTTTGCATTCGCCAAAAAACCACAGTCGTAGCCTGACATGGAAGTGCAGCAGGTGAAAAGTCTTCGGTTGATACAGCTAGAACAGTTTTAAAATAAATCAGAGACTGTCAGCTTCTATAGACCACACCGAATTCTATATGGCACTTCCTAAAAAATGCTGACTAGAATGCGGACCAGATATTGCAGATTTGAGTTCACTTGTTCACTTAAAAGTGAATTTTGGTCAGTCCTTCATACTTCTATCAGGTTCCGACTGCATATTATTACAATTTTAGAAGGCAATAGTAAGCCCTGGATTTGGAGACTTCTAAGCACTATTTCTTGACAGTTGAAAGAACAGCTTTTCTGTGGAGGGCAATTTACAACATATATACTGCTGACTTGATTGACTTGATAGGAAAATCATAAAGATCTCATTTAAATATGGTGAACTGTCTTTTGATGTCTGCATAACTTTACTTTTACTATGGCTCAGATCTTGAAACATAAACATGTTTATCTAAATGCTTTACAAGTTTGTGGATAAAATAAAGGGACATTATTTATGTCCAATGAAGTACCTATCCAAGACAAAAAAAGATTAAGCAAACTTTTCCAACAAACTAGTGTGAGACAGAACAAAAGCTTTACTTAACATTCATTATTGAAATGAATGTCAAAATATTAGTAAAGCAGAAAGAGATGCTTTGAAGCAGTTAGAAAGGATGAATGCAAGCAATAATACCCAACAGGGTGGGTGGTATTGGGCAATACCGGACTGCCCAGGAGTGTAATGAGGCCTGACGCCGCAGGCGGAGGGCCTTCTAACCCTGGAGGTCTGGTATGCCCATACCTACCCTGGAGGATATTAGGCAACAAAATGGGCATCATAATCATATTTTTTCAGTAGTCAAAAAATAGGTAAAGAATAAAGAAAAACATCTTAAAAATACAAAAAAAAAGTTTTAGATTAAAATAGTCCCTGCCTGTCACATTTGCCTGTCCTGCCTGACACAGTTGCCAGTAGAGGGTGCTGTACTAGCATTGGGAAAGGAAGAATCACTCTGTGAATGGCATAGATGAGGTTACTTTTTTTTTTTCTCGTGCAGTTTTTGTTTTGTTTTTAGCATGCAGAAACAATCGAGCCAATTAGGGGAATAGCAGCGATTTGAAACTGCTGTCTCCTACAACTCACTCCTGATCACCGTTATTTTTTTGGGGTGGGGATTAGTGCACAACATGGAGGTACAGAGGAGAAGTGTGAGAAACAGTCTGCAGGTGGGTGATGGAGCACCATCACAATTAAGTCAGTATGGCTGGCATGTCAGTGCGGTCAGAGCAGTGACAGAAGTGGGACTTTTATCAAATTAGTCCCAGAGATGGAGACCCGCTGCCGGCTACCGTCACTTGTGAGAGCGGGCAGGCAATCGGATGATGGGAGTGGTCGCGACCATAGTAGTATGTTTCCCCCTGTCCTTACCCAGTGGCGCTGTTCATGCCTTTTTTGGGGGGGCAGCATACTAATTTGATCGCGATCCACCGGAAGGGAAAACGAGGTGCCACTTGACTGCATACCTGGAGACCCGCGAGTGTCTAGCGCTAAACTGTAAGTCCCGTAACAGGAAGTATGTTTTAAACACTGTATTCTGTTGGGTACAGTGACTGTAGGAATATATAAACAATGCAATATGTGTCAACTCATGGTTGGTATGGATTCAGCAGTAAGAATACAGTGGTGTGTGGGAGAACAGTGAAAACTATGTGGCTGATTAAGAGAATAGGTCGTGCTTGGCAGGCAAGCCTAACGCTACAAAGAACTGTCGCTTCTAAGTTGTCAGTTTTTTTAAAATGGGCTGAAATTGTTCGTTATAAAGAAGGCTGGATTTTGCAGATCGGGTTATTTTTTTATATAAAATAATGACAGTGAATGGGAGTAGGCGGAGGGCTGAAGGAGCAAGAACTTAGTCAGCTTTGCGAGTCACACTATGGGAAATGTCTGAGCACCACACAAAAGTGTACAGTAGAAAAAAGAAACAAAATTATGGTTTGTGACAGGGAAAACAGATATATTTGTTTTGGGCAGTTACTAGGTGATGGTATCTGTGATAAGGAGTAAGTCTGTATGTGGGGTGGGGGTCTCTCACTCACTCTCTTGGTAAAGTGATAAAAAAAAATGGCGGTAGTTTCAAATTGTGTGCCCAGTGCTGCAGCCAATCATAAAGCAGGCTGGGCACAAGGATACTTGGCTAGGCAAGAGGCTGGTTAGGGCTGAGACTTTATTTGGTGGGCATCTATTGAAAGTTAATGTACCCCTGTGGAATGGGTACCAGCCAATCAGATGCCTCCAAATAAAAAGCCCATTTTTCTAAGTAAGCAATAATATCTGACAGGGTGGACTTTATTGGTAAATACTGGACCACCCAGGGGCGTAGTGAGGCTCGATGCCACAGGCAGAGAGTCTTATAGCCCTTGGAAGGTCTGGTATTTCCCAATAAAGCCCACCCTGGAGGGTATTATTGTGCTTAGAAAATGGACACTGTAAAAAAAAAAAAGTTTAGT
Organism: Neoceratodus forsteri; assembly: GCA_016271365.2. Classification (NCBI taxonomy): domain Eukaryota; kingdom Metazoa; phylum Chordata; order Ceratodontiformes; family Ceratodontidae; genus Neoceratodus; species Neoceratodus forsteri. Next base: position 1,879,206,006 of record CM057456.1, read on the forward strand.
AAGAAATGTTAATAAAAAATAATTTTAACGTAAGTTTTGTAATGAAATAGTTCCTCTGCCTGCTTTAAAAATTGTTGTTTTTTTATGTTGTTTTAAAAGCAGTACTGTTTTTTGCATCTCCCCTCTGTTCCCCTTCCCCATCATACCCAGAAGTATTCAAGAAGTCCCTTCAGAAGATTTAGTTTGTTTCTTAATTTATTTACTTTGATTACAAGTACAGGCTTACTTTTTTTTTTATCTGATTCACATATGATTTACATTTGCAAGATATGCCCCAACCCCCTCCTGAATTTTGGCCGCTCGCCAGCTCGTAACTTTGGTGTTTGGGGTGGTGTGCACCACAAAGGCAGGACTGCAGAAGAAAGAAAACATCAAGGTATGGGACTGTGCAGAGTAAAAAACAAATAAATAAGAAACATCGTACTGTGTTTTTTGTACATCTTGGGTCACGTGGGGCTGAAGGGCAGGGCGAGCCAGGAGAAACTGTTGGCAGTATCGTGGCTGTTTTTTCATTGGGAGACTTCACCCCACGAAACCCTCATGTGAGGGGCTCTACCCCCACACCCCCGGGTCTCTAGGATTCCAACTCTGACTCAGAGTTGGATCGGGGAGAGGGTGCTGGACCGGGAGAGTGTGCCAGGGTCTCTTACAGTGAAAACATCAATGTTATCAGCATCGACGTTTTTGCTGTAATGATGTCGCTATCCTGTGCAGTAAGCAACCCATTAAACCGGTCCCATGTTCCCTCTCAAGCTGGGGATGCCGACTGGAGTGAACAACTTGCAGCAGATTAAACCACTGTGTGGACTGTCTGTGCCGTCGCAACACATCCACTCTCTCCTTGCAGTGGTGAGCGACAGTCCAGCCCCCTGATGCATGACCCCTCACCAGCTCAGACTGTAGCGGTGCAGAGAGGGGCCGTGTGGACAGGCAGTTTGCCACTTGCTGGTGCTCGGGACCACACTGCTGCGTTCGGAAAAGAGTAGCTCCGCGCTCTGCAGCCGTGTAAACATATCTAGTGACATATATGAGCTGTTTTCCTTCAGATTAAAAACAAGACTATTAGTCATTTGTAACAATCATTCTGAATGTGTTTTGATAGGACTAATTACACTTGATATTTAAATCGTGGCAGTAATTATGAGACAAATGAGTTGAAATGTTAAACTTACTTCAGATTTGAGACTTGTTTGTGATAGGCAGCTTGGTTTTTACTGGCTGTCAGAAGACAAGTAGGTATGGTCCTATATTCAAATGGCTTTATCCCATTCTCTGCCACACATAATGCTATATTCCATGCATTGTCACGCTGAAGCAATTCCATGAAAGTGCTGCGTGTGCATCAGGCATCCAAATGCAGCCCACTGGTCTTTTAATTACAAAATCAGTGCTCTGTAAAGTTAATGTAATAGCACCTCGGATTTTGTAAAAACTAAAAACAGGCATGCAGCTTGCTAAGCTTTTTAATTATAGAATCGGTCACTCTGAAAAGGGACCTTTTACTTTTAAAAGCAGGTTAGTGCTTGCTCTGTCAACTAAGCAAAATTAAGCAAAGCAAAGTGGCAAAGTTGACATGGCAGCTCAGCTTTACATTTTTGCGGTCAGGCTGAGAGTTTGACCAGGGAGTACAACTTAAGGCTTTGTTCTAAGTGCTGCACTTAAAGTGTTGCATTTAATGTAGCCTATCACTTGTGCTGCATTTACTAGCTAGATTTGTAAGTGCTGCATTTAATGTAGCCTGTCACTTGTGCTGCATTTACTAGCTAGATTTGTAAGTGCTGCATTGAATGTAGCCTGTCACTTGTGCTGCATTTACTAGCTAGATTTGTAAGTGCTGCATTGAATGTAGCCTGTCACTTGTGCTGCATTTACTAGCTAGATTTGTAAGGGCTGCATTGAATGCAGCCTGTCACTTGTGTTGCATTTACTAGCTAGATTTGTAAGTGCTGCATTTAATGTAGCCTGTCACTTGTGCTGCATTTACTAGCTAGATTTACTTGCGTATTAACCCACCACTTTGTGCCATCTCCCCACCCACCCGCCTTTTTAACTATCTACCTGTTTTTCCATTGGTTCATTTTTAATCTTCCACCACCAGAGAGCTGAAATTGTGTGCCTCTCTAACATTCATGAGCACTGACTTCCCTAATTACATTTCCTCACCTTTCACTCTAGTATCTCATTTTCTGCACTGTCTTGGGCAACTTTAGTTCATCCATAATGCCTAAGTTAGCCATAGTGTACATTGCCTCCTGCTTCTTGCTCCTCTGTGCCGCTGAGTACCTCATTGCATTATTCCTAAAACACCCTGTTACACAGTGGGCAAGCCCCCCCCCCAGCTTTGGACCTCTGAATCCCTATGTATGCATCTCCTAGTCCCCTGTCTCCCCAAACGTGGTGTTGTGTATCTTGGATGCTGGTTCCTCAAAAGGCTGCGAATGTCTACAATTACCACTGGCACCATGAGAAAAAAAAATATTTCCCTCTATCAGACCCTTCTCTTACTTCTTCTCCTTTTAACCCTTGTGGGTGACATTGAGCTTAATCCTGGCCCAACATCTCCTGCCTTCTCACCATACCCCCTACATCATTTCATCAATCAATGAAAAGGGACGAAAATTGCCCAACTAAATGCATGCAGTCTAAGACGTTAAATGCCTGAGCTCAAAGCTTGGATTAATCAACATGTACTGGATGTATTGGGCATTTCTGACACCTGGCTGAAGCCAAGTATCAGGCAACATGAGGTAGTTATATCTGGGTATAAGTATTTCAGGAAAGATCTTTTGGGTAAACAATGGGGCAGTGTTCTTATATATGTTAGGGCTAATTTAGATGCTACTTAAATCCCTGCACCTGGCCCCGAATCTCCTGCAGTGGAACATTATTCCTCTGTCTGACTTTTGGCACCATCAAAAAACTCATAGCGGGGTGTGTCTACCTGCCCCAAAGGAAGCTTCTACCGGCCTCCCCTCCTTCATTACCTCCCTTGCAAACCTTCCAAGCCATGACCTAGTACTCTGTGGTGACTTTAATATAGATTGGTTGGACCTCAACGTTGTCAAGATATGAGCCCCTCTTGCAGACTGCAACCTGGTAAAACCTATTTGCAGGTAAACGTGCTTTGCTGGACTGGGTGGTCACCAACTGTGCCTCTAAAATAAAGTCAATGGGAGTTCTCTCTGACAGCATAACTGATCACTGTGCTACATTCTGCATCTGGTGCAATAACTTCCCTAACTCCCCTCCCCATGGAGACCCTGGTACAGGATATGTCCAGTTTTGACCCAAATATCTTTCTGGCCTCCAACCATGATACTGACGGGTCCGATAAATACCCTGTCGGACATCAACCAAGCTCTCGACTTCTCTGTGTCCACTTTCACTGAAATTGTTGATCACCATGCTCCTATAAAGCGATGCTGATCGAAAGGAATTAAAGCCCCCTGGCTCTCTAAGGAACTCAGGAAGCTCATGTCCACTTGTCATAAAGCATGATAGACTTACAAGGGTCGTGGACTAACCTCTGATTGGCAAGCCTATAGGCAGCTAAGGAACAGTTGCAGGAACTCCATCCAGAAAGCAAAATGACATCATTTCAAGAGACTTCAGGTTGAGCAGCTCAGTAACCCAAAATAATTCTGGAAACAGGTTAACATCCTGTTGAAGGGAAATACTTCTGAGATCCCTAGTTCCCTTAATGCCCAAGGTGCAGTCATCACCGAACCACCCCCACCTCCATTGCCACTGGCTTTAACGAATTCTGCATAAGTATACTTGCTCCCCCCTCCTTTTTGACCCTCTGCCTCTTGGGGGTTCTGGGGCCCGGCCCCAACTTTCACCTGAAATTAGCTACCCTTAATGAGGTATGTCATCTTCTCAATAATCTAAAAGCTGATAGCTCTCCAGGACATGACACCCTTGAACCTAAATTCCTAAAGCTGGGAGCAGTTGCCCTCGCCCATTCTATTCAAGATCTGTTCAATCGGTCCTTCCTTACTACAACTGTCCCTGAGAAATGGAAGGTATCTGTGGTTGTCCCCATTCACAAGGGAGATCCTAACTCTACCATTCAGAACTTCCAACCTATTTCTATACTTTGCCTGCTAGCAAAAATCCAGGAACTTATTATCTATGACCACCTGCAGGATTACCTGGACCACCACCAACTGCTCTCAACTTCCCAACATGGGTTCAGAAAAAACATAGTACCCTCACTTCCCTGATTAAAGTCACTTCTGATATATTCTCTGCAATGGACCAAGGCCATGCCACCAGAGCAATCTCTGTAGACCTGACTAAGGCCTTTGTCCTGGTCAACCATGGCCTCATGTTACGGCAACTGCACCTCCTTGGCCTTGATGCCAATGCCCTAACTTGGATTCAAAGTTATCTCCATGATCGCACTCAAAGAGTCAAATGGGCAGGTTCCCTCTCAGACCCTAGATCCATTACCCATGGTGTCCCCCAGGGTTCTATGCTGGGCCCACTACTATTTTCGCTCTTTATTAATGATCTCCCAAATAATTGTGGTGGGGCCTCTGTTCGTCTATATGAAGATGATGCCATCATTTACCATTCTTCTTCTGACATAGGGTGGATTAACACTATATTAGCTTCTGACTTTCACACCCTCGAAGACTGGTTCCTACAAAAACAGTAAGTCCTTAATACTAAAAAAGCAAACAGTATGTTGACCTCCAACTCAGCTACAAAAACCCTTCCCTCTCTGGTTGTACTCTCATGCACTGGGGTTGCCCTTGATTCCATCAAGTCTTTCAAATACTTGGGAGTCACCTTAGACTCCTCACTTTCCCTGGACTCACATGTAACTGTCCTTACCAAAACTCTGAACCAAAAGCTTGGTATTCTCTACCGTATCCGTCACTTCCTCACATCGATCTCCTGATGCAAGATTGCAACTGCCACCCTCCTACCACTCTTAACATATGGAGCTTCGCTACTACTCTCAACTTCCACTACCATACTATCTCGTCTCTCTTAGGTCTACCATAGGGTGGGAAGGTTTGCTTTTTGGGTTAATGCACGTCATCACAATTGCGAAATCCTCTCTTCCCTGGGATGGTTACCTTATGAATCAAAATTATGGTATGCCACCCTAAGCTTCATGCATAAGCTGTTTCACTGCTATACTACTTCTTGCCTTGCTGACATAGTTCAATGCCGGCATCCATGGCATGCTCTTAGATCTGCCACCCTCCCCTTTCTCTCACTGACGAACCCATGGCTAGTCATGGCCCGGAGAATTTTTGCCTTCTCTACTCTGTCCTGCTAGAACTATTTACCTCCTAATATCTTGGTCTGCTCCTCTCTCAATTTCAATGTTCTATGCTACTCCACCTTGCAGCCTCACCTTGCTCCTGTTTTCGTTGACTCCTGACTCCACCAGCCTTACTCTGCATGAAATCCTTACACAACTAAACTCCCTCTTTTTCTGTGCCTTGCTTTAAAAAAAAGGAGGCTAATAATAGTGAATGATGTTTTGGTTTACCATTGTTCAATTGTATTGTTGTAACTGTAATAGATGTACTCCTGTTGTGCTTAGGCTTTATGTTAATCTGATCCCTGTGCTAATATTGTTATCAATGTATTACACTGTCAATGTAATGCACTTCCTAGGTCACCCCTGAAAAGGGGACTGTCTTGTCTCAGTGAGCCCACCTGGTTACCAAAATTCAAATAAATAAATGCCTTTTTGCCCTTCACATATGATCTGTGATACATTTTGGTTCACTGATCAGTGTTATTTGTGTCACTGGCTATACAGCTGTAGCTGTTACTAGAGTTTGCAACAGAAGACAGCAGGTTTCCCTCCCCTAAACTCTACCCAAGTCTAACATTTACATTCCCACTGCAGATCCCTTCTGCATCAGGCTAAAACAGGCAGCCCACCCCACCCCCCGCTGGTGCCTAGAACCGAGAGGACAGGCGACTATGGGAAAGATATTTCCTGATTGTCTCACAACTACAATGTGAGGCCACAGCACATTGCCATCAGTGGTGTGATATGGGGGTGAGTGACTACAGGACCAGCCAATACTCAGAGCGGGCAGTGCAGCCCTGGACCTCTGATAATATGGCATCGATCAGCTCCAACACCCACTGTAATAGCCTGGCAGGGAGTTCCAGGAGTCCATCACAGCATAAGCAGCTGGCTTGGAGCAAGGCCTGAGGTGTCAAAAGATGGTACTGTATTTAAGAATAAACATTCATAAGAGAATGGGAAACGGAGGGTGGGGGTGTGACAGAACATGGAGTAAAGGAGTGGAAGGGTTTTCCTTCCTGTTGGGTTGAGAATAGAGGGTAGGGGTGGCACAACACACAGAGGAAGGGAATGGGAAGGTTTTTTTTGTGTGTGTGTATATACCGGATGGGAATGGAGGGTGAGGGTGGGAGAGCACACAGAGGGAGGGAGCAGGAGGGTTGCTTTTTTGTGTGTATACTGGGATGGGAACAGAGTGTGGTGGTGGCAAAGCAATCAGAGGGAGGAAGCCAGAGAATTATTTTTTCCTTATACCGAGACTGGGAACCCGGGAACCCAGGAGGGGAATGAAGGTGTAGGGGTGGGACAGCACACAGACTAAGGGAGCAGGAGGATGTTTTTTTTCTTTATACCAAGATGGGGAATGGAGTGTGGAGGTGGGACAGCACAAAGTCATAAAGCCGCTCAGGTGCTTGCCAGCCAGCATTATGCAAATGAAGTACTGAAGTGCTGTTTCATTGGAGTGCTTCAGTCCTTTCAAGTACACAAAGTTTCCGCCCATGATACTGTGACCACAGTCATACTCAGCTTTGGTGGTCACTGGTCTGACACGGACGAGCCCAGTGTATCTTGTCCTGCACTGGGCTAGTCACTGACACACCTTTGAAATGCCGTTCCTTGTAACAAAAATGTTCATGCACAAGTGCAAGGAAACATAAAAAGAGAGGGCAGTGCAGAGCTACACAAACATGACAGCAGCTCCACCTACTGGGCATAGAGAATAAATAGCACTATTTTTTGTAAGTAATCCTACCTTTCAAAAAACTAACAGAAAAATGTAGTTTTAATAAAAGTTTTAATTTTTTTTTCTTTTTTTTTTTTTTAAATGAGCCAGGAATACGAATAATGCACTCCAAGGTGTTGCACTTCTCAGGTGTTGGATAAACTCAACCTGTGGCCTCATGCCCAACCACCCAAGGTGTGACATTATCCCAGTACGACACAAACCCTCTCATGCATGTCAATATACATCAATATACTTCTATTAACATATATTGATGCATGTGCCAATATATATCAATACACTTATATTAACATATATTGATGCATAGCAACATAAATGTGGTCCTATAGCAATGACTAGTAGTATTCCATCAGAGAGAACTACAACTTTTTGGGGGTTGTTCACAGTTTCTATCAATAAAGAAAGTTCTTCAGTAATAAGGTCTAACTGTGCGCTCCAAGATTTCTCCTGGTCTTCCCATGTTTGTGATTGCTCACTGCTGCTCATATCCCTCTGTTGTGCCTCAAACACAGCATTCAGATTGAGTTTCCTAAAGACCTTAATCTTGGTGGAGGACTACCAACCACGGTGTGTAACATAGCTAGTACACTATGCTAGTTGCGCTACTAAGAGTTAGGGTATGGTTGGTGTGATTTTATTTTTTTATCTGTTTGTTTGAGTTGGGGTGCTCTACACCCACATCCCCTATTTTTTATTTATTTGAAACGGGTGTGGGGGTGAAACTACCACTTAGACACATTGATAAAAAACATCACAACCACACCAACTAACCCTAAGTAGTACAACTTGCGTAGTGTACTGTTAGCTAATTTTACACTGATCTGTAGTCCTCCACCAATGCCAATAACTTAAAAACATCTTTAGGCATCTCAAAAGAATCCACAGAGGATGTTGAAATGAAGGATAGTCCCTACTTAAGCATCCTTTCCTAATCCTCTGTGAGGACCACTTTGGAGATGTTAATTATAGCGATAATACCATAGTGGTCTGGGTTTATGAGGTAATAACTGGACCAGGGGTAATAAACACTGATGCTGAAAGTCGAGGTGTTTATTAGCCCCCTGGTCCAGTTATTATGGAGGAAACCAAGACCACTATTGGTATGATCATTATTATACTGGAAAACTTAAAAAGAACAAAATTGAAACTGCCAAATCCTCACGCTACAGCACATCAGCAACAAACAAGAAACAAGAAACAGGATGTTTCTCACAGAAGCACTGTGGTGTTTCTAAACGTCTCTGGTTGGCTGCTGCATGTTGAAGTGGGAGGCCAAACTAGGCTTCCTCTCTAATTGGTTAAGTACACATGCAGCAGCCAATCAGAATACAGAGTCACTGTCCCATTATTGCTCTTAGCCAATCAGAATGCAGAGCCACTGTCCCATTATTCAGTCTACTGTCTGGTTATGGCAAAATAAACGGACGGTAACCCTGCATTCTGACTGGCTAAGAGAGATATTTTCCAGTATAATATTGGTTTGTCTTCACCTTCCCTGACTTTCAAGTGCTATTGCACCACAGAAGTAACCTAACCAGTAATGTAAGCTGAATGTTACTTGAAGCTTAATGAGGGTTTGGGATCATGTCTACAACTGTATAAAATTAGCATTATCAGTGCCACCACTCATTTCCCATGCCAGGATTCCTACCTCTCTCTACCATCCAAGATTTGATGATTTGTAAAGACAGACCAACAATCGTACAGCCTCCCGTTTTGGCAACAGGGACCGTGTCTCCAAAGTATTGCAATTTGGAGCAACGTGAAAAAACTGATAGTGGTTGATTTGACTGTGACAATTGATTTGACTGTGACAATCAAATCAACTGTTATCAGTCTCATTTTTTCCTAGTACCTCAAATTGTAGTGCTTCGGAATCTGTAGCCCTGGTCCCAACTGTCAAAATTAAGGCCCTCTCATTTGATTAAAATTCACCACAGTCTCCTGGATGGTTATGTGGCCCGCAGTTCCCTGTTTTTTTGTGTTTGTTTGGTTTTTTTGGGTCACAAATGAGATTGCTGTTTTGGGTAACTGTGATTCAATAGGTCAAATCAGGAGATATTTGCTCTCAAAGTAAAAAGGGGTAAAAAATATTGAATGTGCCTTTCTTGCAAAAAGTAAAGCTTACTATGATATATAAAAAAAAGGGTAATCATAGAATTTGGGGAGGAATTTGCTTCTTTAGTCTCTTCCTTTGCTGGTCCAAGCTGGAAGCAGCCCATATGATTTCAAAATTTGGTTTGCATGCATCCCAACCCTCTGAGACCAGGGCTATTTTTTTATTTTTACATGAGGTGACGTCTGGGCCTAGCCACCCTGAATGTGTGTGCTAACAAGATGGAGAGAGACTGTATTCAGAGAGGGGACTCGAGAAGGATTCTTCATCATCATTACCCTGTTGCCTCCAAAGAAACCAAATAGACTCTTTCAGTGGTTGATTATCATGGAAGTGGTTGCATAACTCTGAAGCTGGAGGTTACATGCAGTTTATCAAGTACTCTGTCTTCATATGAAGGTGTATTGCTGTAGCTAGCAGTGCTCCATTCAGATATCAGGAGCAGAAAAACCATAACTGGGCTTGACCTTAACTTTCTGTGCAACAATTTAAATGGCTGGCTGAGCCCTTCGGAAGCAGATGGGAGTGGGAGGTAAAGAAGGATGCAGGGGAGCCTGATGCAGCAACAGTAGCCACCCTTCTTTCAGTCTGAAGTGTTCGGCCTGCTCTCATATCCCTGCAGCCACATCTAATAAATCAGATGAAATGTCTCCATCCTGAATAAGATGTCCTCCATGTTAATAAATAATAAAGTAAGAACAATGGACACTAATCACTCCTTTTTTTTTAGTTTCCCCCTTTGTTATTAGATGGCCGGTATAAATAAAAGACATGCACTGTCAGGAAAAATTAGTTAACAGTAAACTGCATTCTTAAAAGATAGATGCTTTGGTGCTTTGATAACTTTTGAGAGACATTATCAACTAAATCAGATAATGTGGATAAGACAGAAGCTTTTGTGTTGTTTCATGAAGTCAGCAATTTTTGTCATGGCATGGAGGGCTGAGCTACTATGTTAAGAAAGTAACATACAGTGTACAGTTTGGGATCAGGCTTCTAGGTGAGCAGGGACCAAGGTGTTGTGGATGACAAGAGGCATGTTTGTCTGTCCTCATTTCAATTCCTACCATGGAATCAAGCTTCATGGATCAGGTCATGAAGCTTCTTGACCACCCCCACCCTCCATGTAAAGTAAAAGGAGGGCACCCACTATCCTTCAAATGATTGGGAAGAGGGCTTAGAAAGTGGGGTGCAGTAGCATCATGTCATGGAGTTTTAGATGCTGAGAACTGTGCAGGTATCTATCATCATGTGTCAGGTTTAATTTATGTGTTCCCCACATCAGGATATCTAGACCCTGACTATGCCCCAGTCAGCCCAAATTCCTGGAGCCACCACAGGTTTCAATATGTTTTCGTTTATTATTTTGCTTTCCTTAAGAATTATTTTGACCTACATTATTTTTAATGAGCAAAACACTGGGAACCTCATGTAATTTACAGAGGCTGAAAACACATTCTGGTCTTCACAAGAAAGCTCAGTATACAGAGATTCTTAATGGGGATTCCTCTGCCTCACAGCATGCAAGGTCAGCATTAAGCAATAAAACTAGGAGTGACAAAGCTTATTGCTGTACTGTGCTGGTGGGTCTCAAATGTAATAAAGGACCTGTAATTTAACCTGATACTTACTTGGTGCAACACTGCCAGTTTTGATCAGTCAACCCAACAAAAGGCATTCAGATATTTCTGGTGCTATCCTATGCAAACTTTGCGATGGTTTCAAATTCAGCTGTCATCGTGAGCCACTTAGTGGATGAGGAATCATAGATTTCTTTACTTCTCTTGTGTTCTCTCCTTACCTTGCATGCAAAAATATGTTCTTTCATTGGCCTTTACAGTGTCTTACTCCAGGTCTATTTTAACGTGCTTAGCTTCACTTACATGAAGTAACTGAGGTAGTAACCCCCTTCCCCAACTGAAGTGAAGTCTGCACTGATGTGATTATCAGCTTACAATAAACATTGCCACACAGCAACTTGATCAGTAATTTTTTTTTATTTCTATTTTCCCTCCCCACCCTAGTAGGTCAGGTTCTCCTTCAGTCTGTCTACAAGCCTTTGATCCCATCCCTATTTTGCTGGTCTCCACTGGACCCCAGATATAGGCCTGAATTTTTAAAAGTCTAGACCCAGCTCTTCTGGCAGTATTTTTACCACAGCTGCATCACTAAAATTGCGTCAGAAAGTTTGCGACAGCAAACATTCTGACACATTTATGACACTTTACTCACTTTATGGCTCAAAAATGATGCATGCATCAGAATTTTGATACTTGCATCTGTTTTGATGCGCATCTGGTGGTAATTGCATCCAGCATATACTGTCCTGGATTTACCCCTTGAGTTCAGGAAGGTTGGCCAGGATGAGAGCTGGTCGGAAATTTCCCAAATAGAAAGGGTGGAGAGTAAGGGACCCAGAGATCTGAGTGCTGAAAATAGGTGGGAACATGAGTATGGAGGCATCATCCACCTGAACACCCCAATAATTCACCATTGTTTTTCATTCTCTGGTATCGCACTCCCACACAATTAGTGCGGAGCTACTAAGATATTAGACTATCATTAATTGGGGGGAGGTGTAAGCCAGACAGACATTCCACCCCATTTTTCCCATCTCATCTCCAATCATCAGGCTCACTGCGATTGCAGCTGTCCCCCTACTGGGAGGGTGGATTGAGGCATGAGCAGCTGCCTTCATAGACAACTCTAATGCCACTTTTTGATTGATGAGCAGAAGGTGCCCAGGATACACTATGTCCACTAAGAGGCAGCGTAGCCTAGTGGTTGCACTGCATAGCTGTGAACCTTAAGACCTAGATGTGACTCCCATCAGAGTCCAGTACTCTCCTTGTGATCATGAGCAAATCAGTTATCCTCTCTGTGATTCACCAGTCCCCCCCCCGTCTCCCTCTGTCAAATTCAAAAATTGGCATGTCACTCTCCTGAGGTTTTCTCTAAGATGTCAGCTATTTTTTAAATACTGATGATACTACATGACCATAATTATGCTGGTGGGTGACCTCATTTAGAAAATGCTGCTGCAGGCATTCACATACAGCAGAACTGTTGTAAAAATCTGCAGCAAATTCTATTGAAAAGTGAGGAAGAAAACGTTCAGCCTGATTCTAACAGTTTTTAAATGTTAATCTCAGTACAATATGTCCATGTGGTTTTTGTTGGCTGAGAAAGGAGGACTAGGTAATTCTGCTTATGTTCAGCCTCATCTGAGGGTGACGGTGGGGTACAGATGGAAACCAATTAAAGTTGAACCAGATTAAGCTGTTGATGGTATTTCAGTAAATGGGAGAAATTTGACAAAGGCACTGGGTAAATTCCCCTACTCTTTTTAATAAGTGCCATAGGATCTTTAAAGTGATTTTCTGAGTTTTGCCATAGCAAATGGGATTAGTAACCTGTAGGAGTTGTGATTCAATCTCCTACCAGTCAAACTGCCAAAAAGTACTGTTTTCCATGAGAAAAATGCTTTTATTTGTGTGCACTGCTTCATTTGCATAACCTGCCCCTTTTTTTATTTGTCTCAGTGCTGCAACCCACGACTGTGACATCATGCAAGGAAAACAAAGTTTCTAAGCACTGTTGTGAAACAGAGACCTTAGGGTTACCACCTCCCCTGATTTTTGCAAGACAGCCCTAATTTAGGCAGCTGTGCCCTGCAAAAAAAAAAAAAACACATGAAAAATACTGCATGTCCTGACCTTATAGTAGAAATAAAATATTGTCTGACTTTCTTCTAAATGTTGCAGAAGCTATAAAACCTTAACTAAAATGCCTTAAAATGATAAGAAACAATATACACAACCCAAAAACTACAACACTTAGTCTTAATTCTGATTAATTTGAGAAAACTGGTCTGTTGCATTGGTCAATATTACAGATTGTCCTGTAAAAAACATATTTCAGTAAGAAATGTCCCACTTTGGGCTTCTTAGAAGGTGGCAACCCTAAGAGACCTCTGTTAGTCAGTCTTGGTATTTCAGACATCTACACTAGCAAAATGGGAGTAGGGAGACAGACAATTCAGCTATGTACTATACCCACAATGCCTTGCTACATATGTACCTACTGTGTACCCCTTTCCCCTCTACCTCAGGACACATCTGGAAACTAGCTTGTCTGCTCAATATGTCTTTCCAGCTGAAACGTGTACATTAATAAATAAATAAATACATCTACATATCAGGTGCTTACTGCAGTCATCACTAGCAAAATAAGGGACTGCACCTCTGAGTAAAGAACATTTAAATCAACTTTCCAATTTATCCAGAATCTCTTGTTGCTGTATGTAACATATCCCTTGCATGACATCATTCTGGGGGTGTGGCCACACACACAACAACTGGAGGACAGGCTGAAACAAAGTGCTGATAAAACATAAAAAAATAACTTTTTATACAAAATAAATTGCAGCTTCAACATCTGAAGCATGGGTGGCAATGGCATACTATGTGAAAAAGGTATCTTCAAAATCTCAGAAAATCACTTTAACAGCCACCTGAGCAACCACTAGAGCAGGCAAATAGGACCTCACCTTGGTTTAAAGTCTCATTCAAATGACAGAAATTGCTATTTATCATATGAAAACTCTTACATTTCAGTTTTTTTTAAATGGATGTTATCAGTCTTTAAGCCAAGGTTTTGCATAATTTGGTAAAAATTTGTTTAAGTGAAGCAGGTTAAGGAAACAGTAGGCACATGAGCAAAACAAGACAAACACCCATTTACGTCACATTGCATTAGCAGATTAGAACAATGCTCTCATTTTCATTGATCACAAACTGAGTAAAGCTCTTTCATGAATAAGGCACTTACATAACTACAATGTCCATGTTAGAAATCATCCCACTGTTGTTATTAGAAAGTTTATTAAATATTTGTAAACAACGGTTCACGTAAAGGCAACTATTGTAACCGAAAATAATCCTCCTTGCATGGAGTTCTTTTCTTCTAATTAAAACATGCATACTATTTACATGTGCTCTCCAATTAAAAAAAAAAAATTGGCATGACAAGATATAGAGATATTGCAAATGTTTATACCTCAAACCATTCATAAGGCCTAAACATACTACAATGCACTCTAATACATCTGTGTTGTATTTCAAAGCCTGTGGCAGGATGCTATATAGTTTACAACTATTTCTGCTACATCATTTCTAAAGATACTGCACCCTTCATCCCTGGCAACATCATGACCTGCCCCGTCCTTTCTCTGTCACTTACCTCCAGACATCCAATGCCACAGCACAGCTCCTACACTGTGGTGGATTCTTTGGGGGTTTGTACAGCCACCGCCTCCAACTCTCAAGTGAGGGAGGTGGAGTGGCCAGTTGGCAGGGCAGGACCCAAAAACACTGGCCTCATTCTGTATGCTTTAGTGTATTTCCTCCTTTGGTTTCCCAGCCCATAGGACGCCAGCAGCAAGGGCACTAAGTGTGCCTGCGCATGCTATTTACATGCTTTTACACAGCACCAACCTGGGTCCTCCCTCTCCAAGCTGCTTCAACTGCACTGCTAGCTGTGGCCACTGCAATGGGATAGTGTCCATTGGGATGCTTGATCCTCCTACCCTGGCCAGCACCCGGTGTCATGAGCTCATTTCCAAACCCAGGTCAGCACCATCGAGAGTGACAATCTTACTGCTGCACCAATGGGCCAGCTAGTTTGTCGGTTTGTTATTGCCATGCTGTAGCTCTACATATATGGTAACGAATGGGCCAGCTAGTTTGTCAGTTTGTTATTGCCATACTGTAGCTCTACACATATAGTAACAAATGGGCTGGCTAGTTTGTCAGTTTGTTATTGCCATACTGTAGCTCTACACATATAGTGACGAATGGGCCGGCTAGTTTGTCAGTTTGTTATTGCCATACTGTACTGCAGCTCTACACATATAGTGACGAATGGGCAGGCTAGTTTGTCCGTTTGTTATTGCCACACTGTACCACTACAAGTATAGTAACAAATGGGCTAGCTAGTTTGTCAGTTTGTTATTGCCATACTGTAGCTCAACACGTACAGTAATGAATGGGCCGGCTAGTTTGTCAGTTTGTTATTGCCATACTGTACCTCTACACATATAGTAACAAATGGGCTGGCTAGTTTGTCAGTTTGTTATTGCCATACTGTAGCTCTACATGTATAATAATGAATGGGCTGGCTAGTTTGTCAGTTTGTTATTGCCATATTATAGCTCTATATGTATAGTAACGAATGGGCTGGCTTGTTTGTCAGTTTGTTGTTGCCATACAGTAGCTCTACACATATAATTATGAATGGGCCAGCTAGTTTGTCAGCTTGTTATTGCCATACTGTAGCTCTACACGTATAGTAACGAATGGGCCGGCTAGTTTGTCAGTTTGTCATTGCCATATTGTAGCTCTACACATATAGTAACGAATGGGCCGGCTGGTTTGTCAGTTTGTTATTGCCACACTGTAGCTCTACACATATAGTAACGAATGGGCCGGCTAGTTTGTCAGTTTGTTATTGCCACACTGTAGCTCTACACATATATTAACGAATGGGCCAGCTAGTTTGTCAGTTTGTTATTGCCATACTGTACCTCTACACAAATAATAAGGAATGGGCCAGCTACTGTAGTTTGTCAGTCTGTTATTGCCATATTGTAGCTCTACACATATAGTAATGAATAGGCTTGCTAGTTTGTCAGTTTCTTATTGCCATAATGTAGCTCTACACATATAGTAACGAATGGGCCGGCTAGTTTGTCAGTTTGTTATTGCCATACTATAGCTCTACACGTATAGTAACGAATGGGCCGGCTGGATTGTCAGTTTGTTATTGCCATACGGTTGCTCTACACATATAATAATGAATGGGCCGGCTAGTTTGTCAGTTTGTTATTTCCATACTGTACCTCTACATGTATAATAATGAATGGGCCAGCTAGTTTGTCAGTTTGTTATTGCCACACTGTAGCTCTACACATATAGTAATGAATAGGCCGGCTAGTTTGTCAGTTTGTTATTGCCATACTGTAGCTCTACACGTATAGTAACGAATAGTCCGGCTAGTTTGTCAGTTTGTATTGCCATACTGTAGCTCTACACGTATAGTAACGAATGGGCCGGCTAGTTTGTCGAGTTTGTTATTGCCATACTGTAGCTCTACACGTATAGTAACGAATGGGCCGGCTAGTTTGTCAGTTTGTTATTGCCATACTGTAGCTCTACACGTATAGTAACGAATGGGCTGGCTAGTTTGTCAGTTTGTTATTGCCATACTGTAGCTCTACACATATAATAATGAATGGGCCAGCTAGTTTGTCAGTTGGGTATTGCCATACTGTAGCTCTACACATATAGTAACGAATAGGCTGGCTAGTTTGTCAGTTTGTTATTGCCATACTGTAGCTCTACACGTATAGTATCGAATAGGCTGGCTAGTTTGTCAGTTTGTTATTGCCATACTGTAGCTCTACACGTATAATAACGAATGGGCTGGCTAGTTTGTCGGTTTGTTTTTGCCATACTGTAGCTCTACACGTATAATAACAAATGGGCCGGCTAGTTTGTCGGTTTGCTATTGCCATACTGTAGCTCTACACGTATAATAACGAATGGGCCGGCTAGTTTGTCGGTTTGTTATTGCCATACTGTAGCTCTACACGTATAATAACGAATGGGCCGGCTAGTTTGTCGGTTTGTTATTGCCATACTGTAGCTCTACACGTATAATAACGAATGGGCCGGCTAGTTTGTCGGTTTGTTATTGCCATACTGTAGCTCTACACGTATAATAATGAATGGGTCGGCTAGTTTGTCGGTTTGTTATTGCCATTCTGTAGCTCTACCGTGTACTAACGAATGGGCCGGCTAGTTTGTCAATTTGTTATTGCCATACTGTAGCTCTACACAAGTTCTAACGAATGGGCCGGCTAGTTTGTCAATTTGTTATTGCCATACTGTAGCTCTACACGTGTACTAACGAATGGGCCAGCTAGTTTGTCGGTTTGTTATTGCCATACTGTAGCTCTACACGTGTACTAACGAATGGGCTGGCTAGTTTGTCGGTTTGTTATTGCCATACTGTAGCTCTACACGTATAGTAACGAATGGGCCAGCTAGTTTGTCAGTTTGTTATTGCCATACTGTAGCTCTACACGTATAGTAACGAATAGGCCGGCTAGTTTGTCAGTTTGTTATTGCCACACTGTAGCTCAACACGTATAGTAACGAATGGGCTGGCTAGTTTGTCAGTTTGTTATTGCCACACTGTAGCTCTACACGTATAGTAACGAATGGGCCAGCTAGTTTATCAGTTTGTTATTGCCACACTGTAGCTCTACACGTATAGTAATGAATGGGCCGGCTGGTATGTCAGTTTGTTATTGCCATACTGTAGCTCTACACGTATAGTAATGAATGGGCTGGCTAGTTTGTTTGTCAGTTTGTTATTGGCACACTGTAGCTCTAGACGTATACTAACGAATGGGCCGGCTAGTTTGTCAGTTTGTTATTGCCATACTGTAGCTCAACACATATAGTAATGAATGGGCTGGCTAGTTTGTCAGTTTGTTATTGCCACACTGTAGCTCAACACGTGTAGTATCGAATGGGCCATCTAGTTTCTCAGTTTGTTATTGCCATACTGTACTGTAGCTCTACACGTATAGTAACGAATTGGCCTACTAGTTTGTCAGTTTGTTATTGCCATACTGTAGCTCTACACGTATAGTAACGAATAGGCCGGCTAGTTTGTCAGTTTGTTATTGCCATACTGTAGCTCTACACGTATAGTAATGAATGGGCCGGCTAGTTTGTCAGTTTGTTATTGCCATATTGTAGCTCTACACATATAGTAACGAATGGGCCGGCTGGTTTTTCAGTTTGTTATTGCCATACTGTAGCTCTACACATATAATAATGAATGGGCCGGCTAGTTTGTCAGTTTGTTATTTCTATACTGTAGCTCTACATGTATAGTGACGAATGGGCCGGCTGGATTGTCAGTTTGTTATTGCCATACGGTAGGTAGCTCTACACATATAATAATGAATGGGCCGGCTAGTTTGTCAGTTTGTTATTTCCATACTGTACCTCTACATGTATAATAATGAATGGGCCAGCTAGTTTGTCAGTTTGTTATTGCCATACTGTAGCTCTACACATATACTAACGAATGGGCCGGCTAGTTTGTCGGTTTGTTATTGCCATACTGTAGCTCTACAAGTGTACTAACGAATGGGCCGGCTAGTTTGTCAATTTGTTATTGCCATACTCTAGCTCTACACGTGTTCTAACGAATGGGCCGGCTAGTTTGTCGGTTTGTTATTGCCATACTGTAGCTCTACCGTGTACTGCGAATGGGCGGCTAGTTTGTCGGTTTGTTATTGCCATACTGTAGCTCTACGTGATAGCAGCGAATGGGCGGCTAGTTTGTCAATTTGTTATTGCCATACTGTAGCTCTACGTGTACTAACGAATGGGCGGCTAGTTTGTCGGTTTGTTATTGCCATACTGTAGCTCTGCGTGTACTAGCGAATGGGCGGCTAGTTTGTCGGTTTGTTATTGCCATACTGTAGCTCTGCGTGTAATAGCAGAATGGGCGGCTAGTTTGTCGGTTTGTTATTGCCATACTGTAGCTCTACACGATAGTAACGAATAGGCCGGCTAGTTTGTCAGTTTGTTATTGCCACACTGTAGCTCAACATGTATAGTAAATGAAGGTTGTCAGTTTGTTATTGCCACACTGTAGCTCTACACGTATAGTAACGAATGGGCCGGCTAGTTTGTCAGTTTGTTATTGCCACGCAGCTCTGCTATAGTAATGAATGGGCCAGCTGGTATGTCAGTTTGTTATTGCCATACTGTAGCTCTACGTATAGTAATGAATGGGCTGGCTAGTTTGTTTGTCAGTTTGTTATTGGCACACTGTAGCTCTAGACGTATACTAACGAATGGGCGGTAGTTTGTCAGTTTGTTATTGCCATACTGTAGCTCTACACGTATAGTAACGAATGGGCCGGCTAGTTTGTTAGTTTGTTATTGCCATACTGTAGCTCTACACGTATAGTAACGAATGGGCCGGCTAATTTGTCAGTTTGTTATTGCCATATTGTAGCTCTACACATATAGTAACGAATGGGCCGGCTGGATTGTCAGTTTGTTATTGCCATACGGTAGGTAGCTCTACACATATAATAATGAATGGGCCAGCTAGTTTGTCAGTTGGGTATTGCCATACTGTAGCTCTACACATATAGTATCGAATAGGCTGGCTAGTTTGTCAGTTTGTTATTGCCATACTGTAGCTCTACACGTATAGTAACGAATAGGCTGGCTAGTTTGTCAGTTTGTTATTGCCATACTGTAGCTCTACACGTATAATAACGAATGGGCTGGCTAGTTTGTCGGTTTGTTTTTGCCATACTGTAGCTCTACACGTATAATAACAAATGGTCCGGCTAGTTTGTCGGTTTGCTATTGCCATACTGTAGCTCTACACGTATAATAACGAATGGGCCGACTAGTTTGTCGGTTTGTTATTGCCATACTGTAGCTCTACGTATAATAACGAAATGGGCGACTAGTTTGTCGGTTTGTTTTGCCATACTGTAGCTCTACACTATAATAGCGAATGGGCGGCTAGTTTGTCGGTTTGTTTTGCCATACTGTAGCTCTACACGTATAATAATGAATGGGTCGGCTAGTTTGTCGGTTTGTTATTGCCATTCTGTAGCTCTACCGTGTACTAACGAATGGGCGGCTAGTTTGTCAATTTGTTATTGCCATACTGTAGCTCTACAGTTCTAGAATGGGCGGCTAGTTTGTCAATTTGTTATTGCCATACTGTAGCTCTACACGTGTACTAACGAATGGGCCAGCTAGTTTGTCGGTTTGTTATTGCCATACTGTAGCTCTACACGTGTACTAACGAATGGGCCGGCTAGTTTGTCGGTTTGTTATTGCCATACTGTAGCTCTACACGTATAGTATCGAATGGGCCAGCTAGTTTGTCAGTTTGTTATTGCCACTGTGGCTCTGCAGTATAGTAGTGAATAGGCCGGCTAGTTTGTCAGTTTGTTATTGCCACACTGTAGCTCAACACGTATAGTAACGAATGGGCTGGCTAGTTTGTCAGTTTGTTATTGCCACACTGTAGCTCTACACGTATAGTAACGAATGGGCCAGCTAGTTTATCAGTTTGTTATTGCCACACTGTAGCTCTACACGTATAGTAATGAATGGGCGGCTGGTATGTCAGTTTGTTATTGCCATACTGTAGCTCTACACGTATAGTAATGAATGGGCTGGCTAGTTTGTTTGTCAGTTTGTTATTGGCACACTGTAGCTCTGAGGCGTATACTAGCGAATGGGCGGCTAGTTTGTCAGTTTGTTATTGCCTACTGTAGCTCAACACATATAGTAATGAATGGGCTGGCTAGTTTGTCAGTTTGTTATTGCCACACTGTAGCTCAACACGTTAGTAATGCGAATGGGCCATCTAGTTTCTCAGTTTGTTATTGCCATACTGTACTGTAGCTCTCACGTATAGTAACGAATTGGCCTACTAGTTTGTCAGTTTGTTATTGCCATACTGTAGCTCTACGTATAGTAACGAATAGGCGACTAGTTTGTCAGTTTGTTATTGCCATACTGTAGCTCTACGTATAGTAATGAATGGGCCGGCTAGTTTGTCAGTTTGTTATTGCCATATTGTAGCTCTACACATATAGTAACGAATGGGCGGCTGGTTTTCAGTTTGTTATTGCCATACTGTAGCTCTACACATAATAATGAATGGGCGGCTAGTTTGTCAGTTTGTTTTTCTACTGTAGCTCTACATGTATAATGTGAATGGGCGGCTGGATTGTCAGTTTGTTATTGCCATACGGTGGGTAGCTCTACATATAATAATGAATGGGCGGCTAGTTTGTCAGTTTGTTATTCCATACTGTACCTCTACATGTATAATAATGAATGGGCCAGCTAGTTTGTCTGTTTGTTATTGCCATACTGTAGCTCTACACATATACTAACGAATGGGCGGCTAGTTTGTCGGTTTGTTATTGCCATACTGTAGCTCTACAAGTGTACTAGCGAATGGGCGGCTAGTTTGTCAATTTGTTATTGCCATACTCTAGCTCTACGTGTTCTAACGAATGGGCGGCTAGTTTGTCGGTTTGTTATTGCCATACTGTAGCTCTACGTGTACTAGCAGAATGGGCGGCTAGTTTGTCGGTTTGTTATTGCCATACTGTAGCTCTACACGTATAGTAACGAATGGGCCGGCTAGTTTGTCAATTTGTTATTGCCATACTGTAGCTCTACACGTACTAACGAATGGGCCGGCTAGTTTGTCGGTTTGTTATTGCCATACTGTAGCTCTACACGTGTACTAACGAATGGGCCGGCTAGTTTGTCGGTTTGTTATTGCCATACTGTAGCTCTACACGTATAGTAACGAATGGGCCGGCTAGTTTGTCAGTTTGTTATTGCCATACTGTAGCTCTACACGTATAGTAGCGAATAGGCGGCTAGTTTGTCAGTTTGTTATTGCCACACTGTAGCTCAACCGTATAGTAATGAATGGGCTGGCTAGTTTGTCAGTTTGTTATTGCCACACTGTAGCTCTACATTATAGTAGCGAATGGGCGGCTAGTTTATCAGTTTGTTATTGCCACACTGTAGCTCTACACGTATAGTAATGAATGGGCCAGCTGGTATGTCAGTTTGTTATTGCCATACTGTAGCTCTACACGTATAGTAATGAATGGGCTGGCTAGTTTGTTTGTCAGTTTGTTATTGGCACACTGTAGCTCTAGACGTATACTAACGAATGGGCCGGCTAGTTTGTCAGTTTGTTATTGCCATACTGTAGCTCAACACATATAGTAATGAATGGGCTGGCTAGTTTGTCAGTTTGTTATTGCCACACTGTAGCTCAACACGTGTAGTAACGAATGGGCCATCTAGTTTCTCAGTCTGTTATTGCCATACTGTAGTGTAGCTCTACACGTATAATGACAAATGGGCCAGCTAGTTTCTCAGTTTGTTATTGCCATACTGTACTGTAGCTCTACACGTATAGTAACGAATTGGCCTACTAGTTTGTCAGTTTGTTATTGCCATACTGTAGCTCTACACGTATAGTAACGAATAGGCCGGCTAGTTTGTCAGTTTGTTATTGCCATACTGTGATCTACGTATAGTAATGAATGGGCGGCTAGTTTGTCAGTTTGTTATTGCCATATTGTAGCTCTACACATATAATGTGAATGGGCGGCTGGTTTTTCAGTTTGTTATTGCCATACTGTAGCTCTACACATATAATATGAATGGGCCAGCTAGTTTGTCAGTTTGTTATTCCATACTGTAGCTCTACATGTATAGTAACGAATGGGCCGGCTGGTTTGTCAGTTTGTTATTGCCATACTGTAGCTCTGCATATAGTAGCGAATAGGGCCGGCTAGTTTGTCGGTTTGTTATTGCCATACTGTAGCTCTACGTATAGTAGCAATGGGCGGCTAGTTTGTCGGTTTGTTATTGCCATACTGTAGCTCTACGTATAATAGCGAATGGGCGGCTAGTTTGTCGGTTTGTTATTGCCATACTGTAGCTCTACACTATAGTAGCGAATGGGCCGGCTAGTTTGTCGGTTTGTTATTGCCATACTGTAGCTCTACACGTATAATAACGAATGGGCCGGCTAGTTTGTCGGTTTGTTATTGCCATACTGTAGCTCTAGACGTATAGTAACGAATGGGCCGGCTGGTATGTCAGTTTGTTATTGCCATACTGTAGCTCTACACGTATAGTGACGAATGGGCCGGCTAGTTTGTCAGTTTGTTATTGGCACACTGTAGCTCTAGAAGTATACTAACGAATGGGCCAGCTAGTTTGTCAGTTTGTTATTGCCATACTGTAGCTCAACACATATAGTAATGAATGGGCTGGCTAGTTTGTCAGTTTGTTATTGCCACTGTAGCTCACACGTATAATGCAAATGGGCCAGCTAGTTTCTCAGTTTGTTATTGCCATACTGAGTGTAGCTCTGCGTATAGTGACAAATGGGCCAGCTAGTTTCACAGTTTGTTATTGCCATACTGTACTGTAGCTCTACACATATAATAACGAATGGGCGGCTAGTTTGTCAGTTTGTTATTGCCATACTGTAGCTCTACACGTATAATGCGAATAGGCCGGCTAGTTTGTCTGTTGCCATGCTACTGTAGCTCTACCGTATAGTAGTGAATGGGCCGGCTAGTTTGTCAGTTTGTTATTGCCATATTGTAGCTCTACACATATAGTAACGAATGGGCGGCTGGTTTTTCAGTTTGTTATTGCCATACTGTAGCTCTACATATAATAATGAATGGGCGGCTAGTTTGTCAGTTTGTTATTTCCATACTGTAGCTCTACATGTATAATGCGAATGGGCGGCTGAATTGTCAGTTTGTTATTGCCATCGGTGTAGCTCTACACATATAATAATGAATGGGCGGCTAGTTTGTCAGTTTGTTATTTCCATACTGTAGCTCTACATGTATAATAATGAATGGGCCGCTAGTTTGTCAGTTTGTTATTGCCATACTGTAGCTCTACACATATAAGTGAATAGGCTGGCTAGTTTGTCGGTTTGTTATTGCCATACTGTAGCTCTACCGCATAATAGTGAATAGGCCGGCTAGTTTGTCGGTTTGTTATTGCCATACTGTAGCTCTACATATAGTAATCGAATAGGCCGGCTAGTTTGTCGGTTTGTTATTGCCATACTGTAGCTCTACGTATAGTAGCGAATGGGCGGCTAGTTTGTCGGTTTGTTATTGCCATACTGTAGCTCTACCGTATAATAGCGAATGGGCGGCTAGTTTGTCGGTTTGTTATTGCCATACTGTGGCTCTACGTGTAGTAGCAGAATGGGCGGCTAGTTTGTCAGTTTGTTATTGCCATGCTGTAGCTCTACGTATAGTAGTGAATGGGCCGGCTAGTTTGTCAGTTTGTTATTGGCACACTGTAGCTCTAGACGTATACTAACGAATGGGCCGGCTAGTTTGTCAGTTTGTTATTGCCATACTGTAGCTCAACACATATAGTAATGAATGGGCTGGCTAGTTTGTCAGTTTGTTATTGCCATACGGTAGGTAGCTCTACACATATAATAATGAATGGGCCAGCTAGTTTGTCAGTTGGGTATTGCCATACTGTAGCTCTACACATATAGTATCGAATAGGCTGGCTAGTTTGTCAGTTTGTTATTGCCATACTGTGGCTCTGCGTATAGTAACGAATAGGCTGGCTAGTTTGTCAGTTTGTTATTGCCATACTGTAGCTCTACGTATAATAACGAATGGGCTGGCTAGTTTGTCGGTTTGTTTTTGCCATACTGTAGCTCTACACGTATAATAACAAATGGGCCGGCTAGTTTGTCGGTTTGCTATTGCCATACTGTAGCTCTACACGTATAATAACGAATGGGCAGGCTAGTTTGTCGGTTTGTTATTGCCATACTGTAGCTCTACACGTATAATAACGAATGGGCCGGCTAGTTTGTCGGTTTGTTATTGCCATACTGTAGCTCTACACGTATAATAACGAATGGGCCGGCTAGTTTGTCGGTTTGTTATTGCCATACTGTAGCTCTACACGTATAATAATGAATGGGTCGGCTAGTTTGTCGGTTTGTTATTGCCATTCTGTAGCTCTACACGTGTACTAACGAATGGGCCGGCTAGTTTGTCAATTTGTTATTGCCATACTGTAGCTCTACACAAGTTCTAACGAATGGGCCGGCTAGTTTGTCAATTTGTTATTGCCATACTGTAGCTCTACACGTGTACTAACGAATGGGCCAGCTAGTTTGTCGGTTTGTTATTGCCATACTGTAGCTCTACACGTGTACTAACGAATGGGCTGGCTAGTTTGTCGGTTTGTTATTGCCATACTGTAGCTCTACCGATAGTGAAGAATGGGCCAGCTAGTTTGTCAGTTTGTTATTGCCATACTGTAGCTCTACACGTATAGTAACGAATAGGCCGGCTAGTTTGTCAGTTTGTTATTGCCACACTGTAGCTCAACACGTATAGTAACGAATGGGCTGGCTAGTTTGTCAGTTTGTTATTGCCACACTGTAGCTCTACACGTATAGTAACGAATGGGCCAGCTAGTTTATCAGTTTGTTATTGCCACACTGTAGCTCTACACGTATAGTAATGAATGGGCCGGCTGGTATGTCAGTTTGTTATTGCCATACTGTAGCTCTACACGTATAGTAATGAATGGGCTGGCTAGTTTGTTTGTCAGTTTGTTATTGGCACACTGTAGCTCTAGACGTATACTAACGAATGGGCGACTAGTTTGTCAGTTTGTTATTGCCATACTGTAGCTCAACACATATAGTAATGAATGGGCTGGCTAGTTTGTCAGTTTGTTATTGCCACACTGTAGCTCAACACGTGTAGTAACGAATGGGCCATCTAGTTTCTCAGTTTGTTATTGCCATACTGTACTGTAGCTCTACGTATAGTAGCAATTGGCCTACTAGTTTGTCAGTTTGTTATTGCCATACTGTAGCTCTACGTATAGTAACGAATAGGCGCTAGTTTGTCAGTTTGTTATTGCCATACTGTAGCTCTACCAGTATAGTAATGAATGGGCGGCTAGTTTGTCAGTTTGTTATTGCCATATTGTAGCTCTACACATATAGTAACGAATGGGCGGCTGGTTTTCAGTTTGTTATTGCCATACTGTAGCTCTACATATAATAATGAATGGGCGGCTAGTTTGTCAGTTTGTTTTTCTATACTGTAGCTCTACATGTGTAAGCGAATGGGCGGCTGGATTGTCAGTTTGTTATTGCCATACGGTAGGTAGCTCTACATATAATAATGAATGGGCGGCTAGTTTGTCAGTTTGTTATTTCCATACTGTACCTCTACATGTATAATAATGAATGGGCCAGCTAGTTTGTCTGTTTGTTATTGCCATACTGTAGCTCTACACATATACTAACGAATGGGCCGGCTAGTTTGTCGGTTTGTTATTGCCATACTGTAGCTCTACAAGTGTACTAACGAATGGGCCGGCTAGTTTGTCAATTTGTTATTGCCATACTCTAGCTCTACACGTGTTCTAACGAATGGGCCGGCTAGTTTGTCGGTTTGTTATTGCCATACTGTAGCTCTACACGTGTACTAACGAATGGGCCGGCTAGTTTGTCGGTTTGTTATTGCCATACTGTAGCTCTACACGTATAGTAACGAATGGGCCGGCTAGTTTGTCAATTTGTTATTGCCATACTGTAGCTCTACACGTGTACTAACGAATGGGCCGGCTAGTTTGTCGGTTTGTTATTGCCATACTGTAGCTCTACACGTGTACTAACGAATGGGCCGGCTAGTTTGTCGGTTTGTTATTGCCATACTGTAGCTCTACACGTATAGTAACGAATGGGCCGGCTAGTTTGTCAGTTTGTTATTGCCATACTGTAGCTCTACACGTATAGTAACGAATAGGCCGGCTAGTTTGTCAGTTTGTTATTGCCACACTGTAGCTCAACACGTATAGTAATGAATGGGCTGGCTAGTTTGTCAGTTTGTTATTGCCACACTGTAGCTCTACACGTATAGTAACGAATGGGCCGGCTAGTTTATCAGTTTGTTATTGCCACACTGTAGCTCTACACGTATAGTAATGAATGGGCCAGCTGGTATGTCAGTTTGTTATTGCCATACTGTAGCTCTACACGTATAGTAATGAATGGGCTGGCTAGTTTGTTTGTCAGTTTGTTATTGGCACACTGTAGCTCTAGACGTATACTAACGAATGGGCCGGCTAGTTTGTCAGTTTGTTATTGCCATACTGTAGCTCAACACATATAGTAATGAATGGGCTGGCTAGTTTGTCAGTTTGTTATTGCCACACTGTAGCTCTACACGTATAGTAACGAATGGGCCATCTAGTTTGTCAGTTTGTTATTGCCATACTGTAGCTCTACACGTATAGTAATGAATGGGCCGGCTAGATTGTCAGTTTGTTATTGCCATACTGTACTGTAGCTCTACCGTATAGTAATGAATGGGCCGACTAGTTTGTCAGTTTTGTTATTGCCATACTGTAGCTCTACACGTATAGTAACGAATAGGCCGGCTAGTTTGTCAGTTTGTTATTGCCATACTGTAGCTCTACGTATAGTAATGAATGGGCCGGCTAGTTTGTCAGTTTGTTATTGCCATATTGTAGCTCTACACATATAGTAACGAATGGGCCGGCTGGTTTTTCAGTTTGTTATTGCCATACTGTAGCTCTACACATATAATAATGAATGGGCCAGCTAGTTTGTCAGTTTGTTATTTCTATACTGTAGCTCTACATGTATAGTAACGAATGGGCCGGCTGGATTGTCAGTTTGTTATTGCCATACTGTAGCTCTACACGTATAGTAACGATTAGGCCGGCTAGTTTGTCGGTTTGTTATTGCCATACTGTAGCTCTACACGTATAGTAACGAATAGGCCGGCTAGTTTGTCGGTTTGTTATTGCCATACTGTAGCTCTACACGTATAATATCGAATGGGCCGGCTAGTTTGTCGGTTTGTTATTGCCATACTGTAGCTCTACACGTATAGTAACGAATGGGCCGGCTAGTTTGTCGGTTTGTTATTGCCATACTGTAGCTCTACACGTATAATAACGAATGGGCCGGCTAGTTTGTCGGTTTGTTATTGCCATACTGTAGCTCTACACGTATAGTAGCGAATGGGCCGGCTGGTATGTCAGTTTGTTATTGCCATACTGTAGCTCTACACGTATAGTAACGAATGGGCCGGCTAGTTTGTCAGTTTGTTATTGGCACACTTTAGCTCTAGAAGTATACTACCGAATGGGCCAGCTAGTTTGTCAGTTTGTTATTGCCATACTGTAGCTCAACACATATAGTAATGAATGGGCTGGCTAGTTTGTCAGTTTGTTATTGCCACACTGTAGCTCAACACGTATAGTAACGAATGGGCCAGTTAGTTTCTCAGTCTGTTATTGCCATACTGTAGTGTAGCTCTACACGTATAATGACAAATGGGCCAGCTAGTTTCACAGTTTGTTATTGCCATACTGTAGCTCTACACATGTATAACGAATTGGCGGCTAGTTTGTCAGTTTGTTATTGCCATACTGTAGCTCTACACGTATAGTAACGAATAGGCCGGCTAGTTTGTCAGTTTGTTATTGCCATACTGTAGCTCTACGTATAAGTAGTGAATGGGCGGCTAGTTTGTCAGTTTGTTATTGCCATATTGTAGCTCTACACATATATAGAGAATGGGCGGCTGGTTTTTCAGTTGTTATTGCCATACTGTAGCTCTACATATAATAATGAATGGGCGGCTAGTTTGTCAGTTTGTTATTTCTATACTGTAGCTCTACATGTATAGTAACGAATGGGCCGGCTGAATTGTCAGTTTGTTATTGCCATACGGTAGGTAGCTCTACACATATAATAATGAATGGGCCGGCTAGTTTGTCAGTTTGTTATTTCCATACTGTACCTCTACATGTATAATAATGAATGGGCCAGCTAGTTTGTCAGTTTGTTATTGCCATACTGTAGCTCTACACATATAGTAACGAATAGGCTGGCTAGTTTGTCGGTTTGTTATTGCCATACTGTAGCTCTACACGTATAGTAACGAATAGGCCGGCTAGTTTGTCGGTTTGTTATTGCCATACTGTAGCTCTACATGTATAGTATCGAATAGGCCGGCTAGTTTGTCGGTTTGTTATTGCCATACTGTAGCTCTACATATAATGCGAATGGGCGGCTAGTTTGTCGGTTTGTTATTGCCATACTGTAGCTCTACCGTATAATAGCGAATGGGCGGCTAGTTTGTCGGTTTGTTATTGCCATACTGTAGCTCTACACGTATAGTAGCGAATGGGCCGGCTGGTATGTCAGTTTGTTATTGCCATACTGTAGCTCTACACGTATAGTAACGAATGGGCCGGCTAGTTTGTCAGTTTGTTATTGGCACACTGTAGCTCTAGACGTATACTAACGAATGGGCCGGCTAGTTTGTCAGTTTGTTATTGCCATACTGTAGCTCAACACATATAGTAATGAATGGGCTGGCTAGTTTGTCAGTTTGTTATTGCCACACTGTAGCTTAACACGTATAGTATCGAATGGGCCAGCTAGTTTCTCAGTCTGTTATTGCCATACTGTAGTGTAGCTCTACACGTATAATGACAAATGGGCCAGCTAGTTTCTCAGTTTGTTATTGCCATACTGTACTGTAGCTCTACACATATAGTAACGAATTGGCCGGCTAGTTTGTCAGTTTGTTATTGCCATACTGTAGCTCTACACGTATAGTAACGAATAGGCCGGCTAGTTTGTCAGTTTGTTATTGCCACACTGTAGCTCTACACGTATAGTAACAGATGGGCCGGCTAGTTTGTCAGTTTGTTATTGCCATATTGTAGCTCTACACATATAGTAACGAATGGGCGGCTGGTTTTCAGTTTGTTATTGCCATACTGTAGCTCTACACATATAATAATGAATGGGCCGGCTAGTTTGTCAGTTTGTTATTTCTATACTGTAGCTCTACATGTATAGTAATGAATGGGCCGGCTGGATTGTCAGTTTGTTATTGCCATACGGTAGGTAGCTCTACACATATAATAATGAATAGGCCGGCTAGTTTGTCAGTTTGTTATTTCCATACTGTACCTCTACATGTATAATAATGAATGGGCCAGCTAGTTTGTCAGTTTGTTATTGCCATACTGTAGCTCTACACATATAGTAACAAATAGGCCGGCTAGTTTGTCGGTTTGTTATTGCCATACTGTAGCTCTACACGTATAGTAATGAATAGGCCGGCTAGTTTGTCGGTTTGTTATTGCCATACTGTAGCTCTACACGTGTACTAACGAATGGGCCGGCTACTTTGTCAATTTGTTATTGCCATACTGTAGCTCTACACGTGTTCTAACGAATGGGCCGGCTAGTTTGTCGGTTTGTTATTGCCATACTGTAGCTCTACCGTATAGTAATGAATAGGCCGGCTAGTTTGTCTGTTTGTTATTGCCATACTGTAGCTCTACACGTATAATAACGAATGGGCCAGCTAGTTTGTCGGTTTGTTATTGCCATACTGTAGCTCTACACGTGTACTAACGAATGGGCCGGCTAGTTTGTCGGTTTGTTATTGCCATACTGTAGCTCTACACGTGTACTAACGAATGGGCCAGCTAGTTTGTCAGTTTGTTATTGCCATACTGTAGCTCTACACGTGTACTAACGAATGGGCCGGCTAGTTTGTCAGTTTGTTATTGCCATACTGTAGCTCTACACATATAGTAACGAATGGGCCGGCTGGTTTTTCAGTTTGTTATTGCCATACTGTAGCTCTACACATATAATAATGAATGGGCCGGCTAGTTTTTCAGTTTGTTATTTCTATACTGTAGCTCTACATGTATAGTAATGAATGGGCCGGCTGGATTGTCAGTTTGTTATTGCCATACGGTAGGTAGCTCTACACATATAATAATGAATAGGCCGGCTAGTTTGTCAGTTTGTTATTTCCATACTGTACCTCTACATGTATAATAATGAATGGGCCAGCTAGTTTGTCAGTTTGTTATTGCCATACTGTAGCTCTACACATATAGTAACAAATGGGCGGCTAGTTTGTCGGTTTGTTATTGCCATACTGTAGCTCTACCGTATAGTAATGCGAATGGGCGGCTGGTTTGTCGGTTTGTTATTGCCATACTGTAGCTCTACCGTGTACTAACGAATGGGCGGCTAGTTTGTCAGTTTGTTATTGCCATACTGTAGCTCTACCGTATAATGAATGGGCCGGCTAGTTTGTCAGTTTGTTATTGCCATACTGTAGCTCTACACATATAGTAACGAATGGCCGCTAGTTTGTCAGTTTGTTATTGCCATACTGTAGCTCTACACGTATAATAGCTGAATGGGCGGCTAGTTTGTCAGTTTGTTATTGCCATACTGTAGCTCTACACGTAGTAACGAATGGGCCGGCTAGTTTGTCAGTTTGTTATTGCCATACTGTAGCTCTACACGTATAGTAACGAATGGGCCGGCTAGTTTGTCAGTTTGTTATTGCCATACTGTAGCTCTACATGTATAGTAACGAATGGGCCGGCTAGTTTGTCAGTTTGTTATTGCCATACTGTAGCTCTACACGTATAGTAATGAATGGGCTTGCTGGTATGTCAGTTTGTTATTGCCATACTGTAGCTCTACAGTATAGTAATGAATGGGCTGGCTAGTTTGTTGTCAGTTTGTTATTGCACACTGTAGCTCTAGGCATATACTAACGAATAGGCGGCTAGTTTGTCAGTTTGTTATTGCCATACTGTAGCTCTACACGTATAGTAACGAATGGGCCGGCTAGTTTGTCAGTTTGTTATTGCCATACTGTAGCTCTACACGTATAGTAACGAATGGGCCGGCTAGTTTGTCAGTTTGTTATTGCCATACTGTAGCTCTACACGTATAGTAATGAATGGGCCGGCTGGTTTGTCAGTTTGTTATTGCCATACTGTAGCTCTACACGTATAGTAATGAATGGGCCAGCTAATTTGTTTGTCAGTTTGTTATTGGCACACTGTAGCTCTAGACGTATACTAATGAATGGGCTGGCTAGTTTGTCAATTTGTTATTGCCATACTGTAGCTCAACACGTATAGTAACGAATGGGCCGGCTAGTTTGTCAGTTTGTTATTGCCATACTGTAGCTCAATACATATAGTAATGAATAGGCCGGCTAATTTGTCTGTTTGTTATTGCCACACTGTAGCTCAACACGTATAGTAACGAATGGGCCAGCTAGTTTCTCAGTCTGTTATTGCCACACTGTAGTGTAGCTCTACACGTATAATAACAAATGGGCCAGCTAGTTTCTCAGTTTGTTATTGCCAAACTGTACTGTAGCTCTACACGTATAGTAACGAATTGGCTGGCTAGTTTGTCAGTTTGTTATTGCCATACTGTGCTCTAGCTCTACACATATAATAATGAATGGGATGGCTAGTTTGTCAGTTTGTTATTGCCATACTGTAGATCTACACGTATAGTATCGAATGGGCCAGCTAGTTTGTCAGTTTGTTATTGCCATACTGTAGTTCTACACATATGTAAGCAATAATATCTAACAGAGTGGGCATTATTGGGAAATACCGGACCGCTCAGTGGTGTAATGAGGCCCGAGCCGCAGGCTGAGGGCCTTATAGCCCCTGGAAGGTCCAGTATTTCACAATAATGCCCACCCTGGAGGTTATTATTGCACTTAGAAAATGGCCATCTAAGTAAATTTTTGTGAAGTGGTAAAATAAGAGAGGAAATGAGTGTCAAAAATGGGTATAAGTATTAGAAAAAATTGTTACTTGAGTAACTAGTCCATAGGCTGTTCTAGGTCCTATTGCTCCTCCTTACAGAGCCATTCTGGTGGATTGACACTCTCCTCCCCCAATACACTATCTCACAGATTGTCAGATTGAAGAAGAAAAGGAGTGTGGATAAAAATACTGCACGTAACAGTGTTTGTGCATTATAAAGTTATTTTCCATTTCTTCAACATTGTTTTTTTTTAATTTCATTGCGGTTGCATGTCGGAACTCGTAAGCTGTGTGTTGAGCTCACGACCTGTGACCGTAGTGGAAGTGGATACTGTATCTGCTATGAGGGAGACTTGCAAGGTACATGATTTCTTTTTATCTGAAATTAAGAGAGTGTGAGGGAATTTGTATTGTGGTTTCAGTTACTGGTTTCCTGCTTTTTTTTTTAAATGGCACGTGCAGTATGAAGCTGACGCAAGTGACTGCTTCCTTGTGTTTGTGTTGAGTACACAGTGAGAGAGCATAGTCAGGAGTGTGGTAATATTTTAAAACAAGACAGCTGTTGTCATTCTTCTAAAAGCAAAATGACCGGAGTGTGTGTTCTGGTTTATTTTATTTTTGCCAGCTGGTACTGAGGAAAGAGTGTGGGGAGGGACACCAGTAGCTCTGTAAGCGAGAAAAACATGCGGGGATTTAAATTTTATCGGCTGCCTTCAGCCAATGAGAAAGTAGGGTGGGCAGCAGGGTAAAAGGGTACCTTGTGAAGTGGCACTTGGGCTGGTACTTTTTTTTTGCTGGTCATCTATTGAAAAATAGATGCCCAGGTTGGAGGTAGTTTTAGCCAATCAGGATAGATAATCCATTCTGGCCATTTTCTAAAATAATGATAATCGACTGCATGTTGTCTTATGATGAAGATGATATAAGCTCTAATACTATCTTAATGTGACCCATTGTACTATTAGAAATAATATCATTCAGTATCTGACGCTGGCTTGGTTAGAACCCCCCTACCTGATGTCCACGAAGCAGCACTGCTGTGGGCTGCGGTGTCAGTTGCTCATTCTGCAAACCTGGCCAGAGGATGGTGTTCTCAAGATAGAATGGCACTTCATGGATAACGTCATATTTGTCATTAAGTTGTTACTTCACGTATCAAATCACTTAAGTACTGACATTAATAATTATAGTATTATGCCCATGGTTCTGTGGGGCAAAGGATGATGCATACCACACCCCTAGCAAGAAGTACTTACACTGCACATGCACATGCATCCTTCAGTCTCCATTTTGTTGCTCTGCTCCTGGTCAGCTTACTAACAGCTTCCCTTCCCCTGCACTGTTCTATCAGTTCAGTGCCTAGCTCCAGTATACATGTGCTGCCTTTTTAATTTGGTATCTTGTTCCTTGGTACTGTACTCTTCGGCCAAGCCCCATCACCTCTGCAGCTACCTTTTGTGCTCCTTTCCAAGTTGCTACCTAGCCCACTAGCGCCCCAGTAGCTGAGCATGTCACTCCTTCTAGACTGCTCCGGCCAGCTGCCTTCCTTGCCTAGCACCCAGCTTTCTGCTTCCTGTGTTAGTACCTCTGGCTTATGGCTACTACCACACCCTGCTCTGTGGCCTAACTGCCACTCTGTGACTATCTGTAGCTGCCTCTGTCTTGGTCTGGCCTGTGAATCCAACCTGCTTGCCTCTTCTTGTCTGTGCTTTGAGTACCCTCTGCTGGCCTCTTCAGTGAGGTTGTTCTACCCGGCACCCACCTCCTGTCACTCCTGCAGTGCTTGGAGCTTCCTGCCTGCTCGCTGTTCTGCTGTGTTCTTCTGCTGCTGTCTCTGTCTTCCCTACTGGCTGTACTGGCAACTTACAGTTTCACCTTCCCTTAGAGGTGGGATGCTCGGATGCCCTTGCTGTGCTTCCTCTTCCACGACTGCTGTGTCCAAGCTGCACCTCCTTGACTCTTTTGCATCTTTCACTCCTGGATGTAGGCCCTTGATCCACTGCTTCCTCCTTAACAACATGTCCACCAGTCTGCCCAGGAAATCGTCAGGGGTACTTATACTCTGGGACTCCTTTGGCTGTACAGCCAGCCCTGCAGCACCAGAGGAGTGTGGAAGCTCCATCAAGACAGAAGGTCGAGATCAATCCATTCTTTTATTGAAGCAGTGCATCAGAGGTCCTTACTTCATGTAATAATTAAAACAGTTTTAAGCCTGGAGGGCTGGCTAATTGAGGCCTTGGATCAAAGGAGGTTTCCTCCATAGGGGAGTTTCCTCTCCTTCATACCAAAGGTCACAATATATAGAGAATAATGCATGGGGTGGTGTGCACTACTAGGATGTAATACACGCCCTTGGTTTGTGATGCTACATAAACCAAGGGAGTGAAGCTTGGGGGTTTATAATAGCATCACACTCCAAGGGTATGTATTAAAGTATGCACACCACCCATGGTTATTTTCTATAATTTCTTGGCATCAATCTTTTCCTACTAGATTCAGTAACTTTTCACATTTCAGTAAATTGATTTACTTTCTGCATTATGAAATTGTGTACATTATATTGAAAATAATTTGTCATAAAAGCAGACAGGTTGGTTTAAAAAATATTCATTTGTTGGCAAGAGTTCAATTGATGCAAGGCTACAAAAGATCACAAGTAGCAGTTCACAGTGATGAAAGAGATTGTAAATAGCATTTTTTAGAATGTTTCCGGACAAATGTGGCAACAACTTTTGTTCTACATAATTTAACAGTTTAAACATTTGTACTTTTTTTTCCAAAAAAAAAAAAAGTAAATAAAGCAGGAAGGAACATTCATTTTCCTCTCCATTTTTCAGTCGGTGCTAGTCACTATGGAGATTGATGTTACAAGGTGCTGAAGGGTCTTGTGGGAAGATAAGGACTAAGGGATTGCAATGCTAAAACTGTAAGGTAAATTGAGGAAAATAATGTTTTTATTTAAGATTTTTTAGGTGAAACAGTGCATCTTTCATTTTCTGAGAGACAGAGTAAGTGGGTTTCACTTTTACTTGGAGCCAGTGTGAGCACTATTGAAAACGGCTGTGTGAGTGAGAGATAGTGGCTAACTCTAAAAGTAAACAGACTGTGCATCTATTTGCCATAAGAACTAGACAGCTGTTACTGAAAATAATAACTGGTCTAGCCCATAGAAAAGATTGATGACCAGTTATTATAACATAATTATAGCCGGTATGCCCTCTGTACAGCGATACCATTGTAGCAAACACGTCGATGCCGACAACATCGACAGTTTGCTGTAATAGTCCACCTGAGACCCTAGCACTCTGTCCCCCCATTCTGCACCCCCTCCCTGAATCAACTCCGATTCAGAGTTGATAATCCTTAAGTTTGGGGGGGTGGGGGGCAGAGCCCCCTGTGTGGGGGTCTGTAGAGTAGCCTCCCGATAGAAAAGCAATCAGGGTCTCCTGCCGGATTTATGTCAACCGCAACTTGTGGTCAACATAAATCCATTGCTGTGATGTCAGTCGACAACATAGTTGTCAAACCGGCATCGTAGATCCATTGTAGCCCAGGCACTGTGTGTCAGTGGGCTACTACCCCTGCCAGTTGTCCCTCTAACAGGTTAATGGGCCTGGGTCCTGCTACAGTGGTGTTCAGGAGTCCTATCCCAAAGATAATAAAAATAGTATGGTGCCTCCACCCAGAGAGAATTAGAACTGGGTCAGGTGACTGGCTGATACAGCACCCTGGGATGCTGTACCTACCCACCTCTCCTACCAACCACCCCACACACTGGATACTCAACAATTCAGTACCACCATAAACCAAGAACAGTAATGCTTTGACAGACTCAGAGAATTCCTGCACACACAATTTCAAACAGTAAACCACAGCTTTATTGGGGGTATAGGACTTGGGAAGGGGGTACCTTGACCAAGGATGGCTGTGGATAGAAAAAAATGGTTAATGATATAGCAACACACTGAACATTGGGGCCCACAGAACAAACCCACCCCCACTGGTACCACTGTTTCCAAGATGTTCTTAGGGGTATCCACTAGGTGCAGGCCTGGTAGGATGCCACGAGTTGGCCGGCTGTTGGGGCCCTGAAATATTTTAGGAACTTGAAAATGAACAACAAGCAATTCCCCTTTTCCCCCCCTCCCAGGAACCAGGTCCTGGGTATTCATGGTTTGAAGCTCTCAGCACTAGGGGAAAATAGAGCTCCTTGGAGTTGTGCAGCAAATCGAGATGCAGGCCGGCCAGGATCCCTCCGTCTGGATAGAACTTGCTTGCAGCTGGTCACCTTGATTGTAGTTCTGGCCACTTGTCACCTTCTGCCACTTCTGGCCTGCTGCAGAGCACTGTGGCAGGACAACACCAGCCCCAGAAGGCCCAGACCTAGGAGTGGCCCCACAGCCAGGCTCCCACGATTGGAGTGCCCTAGCACTCAGGTGCAAGACATGTGACCTCCTGAGAGAGTGAGTTCCACTTGGGAGGGGTAATTAAGTTACCTCCCTGGCTCTGGGTGAGGACTCCCTAACGGTGGAAGTCCTCCTGCAGTCCCTGCACTAAGTTCTCAACCAGATTGATTTTCAGGCAGTAGCTCCAATGAAGTCCAGTGCCAATTTTAGTGGGTGCTAGCCTCTATGCTGATCATGCCAATGCAACTCAGCAGGGGAAAATTCAGCAACAATAACCCCCTGCACACAAGTCCACAGTTTCAGCTCAGCAGTGTCCAAAACCTTTCCTCAGCTGCAGCAAGACCTCGACCCTCAGCCATTTTAACCAATTCACTCAGGACACACACAATTCCTGCTTAGCACCTTCAGGACCAGAGATGCTCTGACTCTTCAAGAAAAATGCAATTTCAGTCCACATAAGCAAATGACCTGTCAGCAGCAACTGTAGTACTCAAATAATCTTCTCAGTTCTTTCGTCTAGCTCAATTTCCCGGTGCAGGGTGTCTGCAACATTTAGTCTCTCCCATGAATAGCAAGCAACTCTTCCATACCTGGGGAATCAGCACCAAAGTTCAGTCTCTTTCTCTCTTTCCCCTTCTAACTCTGTTTCTGCCACACAGCAGTCTCCAATTTTAGCAATCTCCAATTCAGCAGCACAGCAGTCTCCACTCAGGGCCTGGATAAGCCCCTCACGTCCGAAGTCCATGCTCACAAGGTACTCCTGACTCATACAGAGCCTGGGAACAGACTGCAGAAATCCCAGAAAGTCCACACTGTATCACTCAAAAACCCAGTGTTCTGATTGGCTGATGGAGCTTATCAATATTCCATCTCCATAGAGATCAATATTTCCTGCTTGTTTATTGGGGCATGATCTAGGTGCCAAAAGAAAAAATTACTCACCTTAGTAATTATGTTTCTTCTAATGGAGTCTTGCTGTATTCTGACTATTGCAGTTAGCCCCAGCACTCGAACAGCCCCCAGCACTCAAACTGCCCCGGAGAGAAGAGGATTAATTTTCTATGCAGAGCATAGAACGTTGTGCTCGAGCTCAGTTCAAACATCTGTCTGCTGCACTTAGAAGCACAACCGTCAGATTCTTACGAGCTAATGCTAACTAACTACTATGTGGAAATTGTAACATTTTTACTAGCCAAATGGCAACCAAATATTTTGGATCCCCAAAAGACTCAAGTCAAGAAATCAAAAATCAAAAACCAGGTAGTGAACAACTTAAGACTGTTAAATTAATAATATAACCCACTCCCCTTCTCTAAAAGGAGGGAGTGCCCAAATGCACCCTTGGGGTGCAACACTGCACCTGCCAGCCCACTTCCCAAAAACAGGTTCTGAGAGGAGAGGCAGGAAGGGAGGTCAGAATATAGCAAGACTCCATTAGAAGAAACATAATTACTAAGGTGAGTAATTTTTTCTTCAAACCACATGAAGTCTTACTGTATTCTGACTATTGCAGACTATGAAGCAGTACCTCCATGGAGGAGGGAATCAAACCTACTTTGGGAATAGGCTCTGCAGTACTGCTGTACCAAACCGAGCATCACTCCTAGCCTGGATGTCCAGGGAGTAATGTTTGGTAAATGTATGGACTGTTTTCCAGGTGGCTGCTTTACATATCTCTAGCAAAGGAATATCCCTGGTCGCAGCCAGGGAAGCAGCTGTACCTCTAGTCTAATGAGCCCTCAGACCTGAGGGAGGAATTTTGCCTAGCTTCTCATAGCAGAATTGACTGCAAGAGACAATCCACCTGGCAATAGTTCTCTTAGTGGCAGGTTTGCCCTTCCCCACTTCCCCATAAGTGAGAAACAGCTGGAGGGAGTCAAACCTGTGAGCCTTAGTACGCTCAATGTAGTAACTAAGGGTTTTTTTAACAACCAAACTGTGTAAACTTCTTTCTCCTGAAGAAGAATGATCAGTGAAGAACACAGGGAGAGACATAGCTTGGTTCAGATGAAAATCTGAAACCACTTTAGGTAAAAACCTCCTTTTAGTTCTAAGGACTACCTTATCTCTATGGAATGAGATAAAATCAGGCTCCACTGACAGAGCTTGCAATTCACTGATACGCCTGGCAGAGGTAATAGCTACCAGGAACACAGTTTTCCAAGTCAAGTACTTAAGCTCTGCTGATGACAAAGGCTCAAAAGGGGGTTGCATAAGCTGAGCAATGCAAACATTAAGATCCCAAGCAGGGGTAGGATCCCTAAAGGGGATTGGTATGAAGCAATCCCTTGAAAACTTTACAGAATACAGGGTGAGATGACAGTGAGGAAGGCTTTCCCACTGATAGAAAAGCAGAAACAGCTGACAAATGTACTTTGAGAGTAGCTGGTCTGAAGCCTAGGCCATTAAGATGAACCACATAATCCAGAACTGTAGACAATTCAGCAGTGTCTGGGGATATATACTTCTTGGAACACCAAATGCTGAATCTTTTCTATTTGGAGTTATACGTTTTTCTGGTGGCAGACTTTTGAGAGGCTTTGAGAATATCCAGAACCCCTTGGAACAGATGCAGATCTGCATACTCTAATTCTTCAAGAGCCATGCCTTGAGATTGAGAGACCGAAGATTGGGGTACCAAATCCTCTCCTGAGAGGAGGTTAACAAGTTGTAATTCCTGGGAAGAGACAGGGAAGATGGACTGCTAGGGACAGCAACAGGAGGTACCAAGGCTGCCTGGCCCAGTCTGGAGCAATCAGAATCACTTTGCAGGGTTGTGACCTTATCTTGACCAGAACCTTGAACAGAAGAGGAAAAGGAGGGAAGGCATATAGAAATTTCCCCTCCCAGTTCAAGATCAGAGCATCCAGAGGGACTGAGCCCAAGACTGGGGGTCTGCAACAAAACAGATGAAGTTGGTGATTGTCTGGTGCTGCAAAGAGATCTATCTCTGGAGTGCCCCACCTTGAAAAAATCACTTTCAACACCGGAGGGTCCAGGGACCATTCATGATGGCCCTGGAGATCCTGCTCAATGCATCTGCTAGCACATTGTCCTTCCCTGGAAGGTGGACTGCTATCAGAGAGGTCTGCAGAGAATAAGCTAGGGACCACAATTTCATGGCTTCCATGCACAAGGCCATGGACCGCGTGCCTCCCTGCTTGTTGATGTACCACATGGTGGTGGTGTTGTCTGTCCTGACCTGAACCACCTTGTTCTGCACTGACTGAGAGAAAGCTTGCAAGGCCAGAAAGACCGCCCTGAGTTCCAAGAGATTGAGATGAAGAAGGGATTCCTGAGGGGACCACAGCACTGGGCTGTGAGAGCCCCCAGATGGGCTCCCCACCCCAATAGAGAAGCATCCGTGGTTAAGACCACAGAGTGAGACTGAGTGATGAATGGGACTCCTTGGCTGAGGTTGCCCTGATCCTGCCACCATTGGAGAGCCTGGATCAGAGTCTGAGTCACTGGAACTAGTTTGGTTAGAGAATCTTTCTTCTGAGACCAAAAGGCTCTCAGGTGAAACTGAATGTCCCTCATCTGAAATCTGGCCCCTTGGACCACTGCTGCAGAAGCTGCCATGTGGCCCAGAAGCTGAAGGAAGTGCCTTGCTGGCCGAGAGACCAGAAGGCGGAATGAAGAAGCCAGCTCTACAATAGCCCTTGCCCTTTCCGGGGGAAGAAAAGCTCTTGCTTTGACTGTATCCAACTCTGCACCTATGAAGGTGAGGAGCTGTACAGGCTCGAGAACTGACTTGGGAAGACTGAGAAGGAATTCTAGAGAAGTGAGCACTTGCTGAGTCACTAGCAGGTCTGACTTGACTTGGTCTGGGGACTGACCCACAATGAGCCAGTCGTCCAGGTATGGAAATATGGAAATATTCTTCCTTCTTAAAAAGGCCACTACTACTGCTAGGCATTTTGTGAATACCCTTGGAGCCGATGTCAGGCTGAAGGGCATAGCTCTGAACTGATAATGGCCTGAAGGCAATTCAAACCTGAGGTACTTTCTGTGGGAGCACCTGATGGGAATGTGAAAGTAGGCATCTTTTAAGTCCAGGGAGGCTAGCCAGTCCCCTGGCCTTAGAGAGGGAAGGATTATTCCCAGAGTCACCATTTTGAATTTGGTTTTAAAAGATGTTTGTTCAGGTATCTTAAGTTTAGGATGGGTTGCCACTCCCCTGTCTCTTTTGGGGTAAAGAAGTAGCTGGAGTACAGACCTCTGCCCCTGTGCAATATAGGAACTCTCTCTACAGCCTTTAGAGCCAGTAGAGATGAAACCTCTGCCTGTAAGGCAATAGTTTCGCAGGTGCTTGCAGGTGGAAAAGATCTGGCCCTCAGCTTTGGAAATTTCTTGAAGCTGAGAAGTAGCCCCTGGCTTACCACCTCCAGGACCCACTTGTCTGAGGTAACAGACATCCAGTCCTGGATGAAGTAAACCAGCCTGCTTCCTACAGGAATGGGGGAGTCGACCCGGGCTGACACATCAGGGTGTCTGCTTGGCAGGAGCCCTAGGTTGAGGGGTGGATGCAGCCCTGCGCATCCCCCTTCTGCCTCTCCCTCTGAAGAACCCCCTCTGAGGAAAAGGAGAAGAGGCCTGTGCTTGGTAGAAAGGCCTATGAAAAGGCCTGCCCCTAACTTGTTGCCTTTGAGGAGTTGCCTGCCTTTCCTTGGCCTGTGCACTCCTATAGGTGGTCCTATACTCATCCATCTTTTTCATGTAATTCTCTGTCTGCTCCCAAAACAGAGAATTACCCACCACAGGGAAATCCATGGCCTTAGCCTGGGTGTCCTGTGAGAGACTAGTACATCTGAGCCAAGCCATTCTCCTAACAGCCACAGATGTAGCCATGACTCTAGATGACACATCATTGGAGTCCACAGCAGTATGGAACTGTACCTTAGATGCCTCAATCCCATCAGCAGCCACCCCCTCCAGCTCCGAGGCTAGCTGGGGGGAGGCCTGCTTAGCCAGTGCCAGTACAGTGTCCCACCTGGACTTCTGGTACCTGGCTACATAGGCCATATAATTAGCCTGCCTGAGTCTCAAGGCAGATGCCATGTACAGTTTCTTTGCCATGGCATCTAGCTTCCTATAGTCTTTATCTGGGGTGTGTGAAGTCAAGGGTATATTAGCCTTATCACAGGCTGCAGCCTGCACAACCCCAACATGGCTGCATTGTTGATACAAGTACTCTGTACCTGAACCTGATAAGGTGTACCTTTTGTCCATCCTTCTGTTAACAGGAGGTACAGAATTTGGAGTTTTTAAAATCTTTTGTGTCTGTTTCCCAAAAGACTTATGAAGGGGAATAGACAGTCTCTTGGACTCTGGAATGTCCATCATCTCCACATAATCAGATTCCTCTTGTTCCTCCATGGCTTCCTCCACAGGGAGCTGGAGGGTTTCTGCCACTTTCCTGTAAAACATGTAGGGGGAAGAGGACTCAGAAAGCCTAGGAGAGGAAACACCAGAAGGCCTGTCTGGGGAGATGTCCGGTTCAATGTGCTCATCCAGCCCTTCCACACCATCATCATCATCATCATCATTATCATCATAATCTTCATCCCCCTCCAATTCCGGTTCATAACGATCTTCAGAGGCATAACCTTGAACCGGAGGAACCAACCGAACCGAGCGCCTGCCAGAAGGTGCCGGATCAGACGGAACCGGGCGAAGCAATTCTACAATCCTTATCACTTTAGCAATCTCTTCGGCGGTTGGAAAATGGGTCTCTGGATCCGAATTGGCCGATTTTTCTTTTCTTCATCTTTTTGTAGGAACCGATCCCTCAGGATCGGCTCTCCTCTTGCCCGAAGAAGTATCGCCCTGGTCAGAGGGCATTCCCTCAGGTTTGGTTGGAACTCAACTGGCCACCGGTCAGCGGACTTCACGGCCTCCTTATCCCTAAACCTACATCATCTTTTTTCCAGGGTAGACTTAGGGAATTGTTTACAGATTTGGCAGTCTGAATTGAGGTGGTCAAACCCCAGACAATAAACACAGGTGGTGTGGGGATCAGCCTTAGCAAAGACCTCCCCACACACACTGCAGTGTTGAAACCCAGTGGGCCCGGTTTTTCTTTTGGGTTTCTCAGACATAGCCATCCTAACCACAAACTTACCCTTTTTATGGCAAACAACCAGGCAAGACACTCTTATCGGTTTCTAACTGTGTCACGGGTATTGGAAAAAACCACAAGAAAATGTGTTTTTTTTTTTAAACCGATAAGGACCGGTAACCACACTCTAAGTTTAGAAACAAAGACAGAATATGTAATTCACTAAACAGCCGGTTCAGCCGAACCGGTCGAAAATCAATTTTTACAATTTCCACAAGTTTACTATATCAAGTTCACTACCTATTAGTTACTGTACCACAGACAGAGATCTGAATTGAAACTTGTGAAAAAAAAATCGATAAAATCAAATACTTTAACCGACTTTCGAACTGCGAGCGAAGGAGAAATCTCCAGATCGACCATTCAGTTAGGCGGAGTAAAGAATCTGATGGTTGTGCTTCTAAATGCAGCAGACAGAGGTCTGAACCGAGCTCGAGCTCAACATTCTATGCTCTGCATAGAAAATTAACCCTCTTCTCTCCAGGGCAGTTCGAGTGCTGGGAGCAGTTTGAGTGCTGGGGCTAACTGCAATAGTCAGAATACAGCAAGACTTCATATGGTTTGAATTAGTCTCCTCCTTTTCCCAGGAGTCCCTTAGTCACAGTTTTGGGTGCCTAGATCACTGATTGGCTGTAACAAGGGGGTTAAATGTCAAATATATGTCGGCTCCCATTTGTTTATAGGAAGTCCATACAGTTCAGTGCAATGCAATACAGTTCCCCTTCTTTTTGCAGCCTAACACAATACTTTATTTAAAATATCACTCCACCAGATTGTAGCCCCAACTGCCCCCTTTCAAACAAGCCCACTCTCAAAAGAATAGCCCCTGTAAAGTAGTTGTCACTGCCTCCGAAACTTTGTCCTCTAGGTGGCAAGCAGTAACCTTATTAATATTCACGCGAGGCTCATTAATATCTATGAGCCCTGCTTTATGCCCCTTTTTTAAACTTCATTTTTTAACCTCATCGGGGTTTTTTGTCCAACTCCTTCAGGTCTCTGGTCCCCATCTAGAACACCAGGAGGGAGTGAGACCAACAAACACCTCCTGTATTGACCACAGCAGGCGGTCCCTAAGATCAAAGTGCTTTCTAGTGCATGCACGGTTGCCGGCAGCTCAGGAGAATGTTGGCGATTCATGACCACTACTCCATGAGCCTAAACAGGCCAAAACGA
The DNA here is from genome assembly GCA_016271365.2 of Neoceratodus forsteri. Taxonomy (NCBI): domain Eukaryota; kingdom Metazoa; phylum Chordata; order Ceratodontiformes; family Ceratodontidae; genus Neoceratodus; species Neoceratodus forsteri. The sequence goes on from CM057456.1 coordinate 1,879,250,201, forward strand.
AGTATAGGGCTGCACTGGGGAACTGCGGGGCACCAGGAGCAATCGAGAAAAATTGGGAACGCCAGCAGGCAAACGGGAGGTCAGGAAAACTGGGACAACTAAGGTAAGCCCCCAAGGGGGGGTTACATAATAATTCCCCTATGAGTTGGGCCTGGTGGTTGTTCCAAGCAGTTTTTGCCAGTTGCTTTCTATTCAGTGTCTTATTCAACACTGATAATACTCCCTCTCTTTATGGGAAGTAAGTGTTTTGAACACACTATTCATCAGACTTTTTGGGGCTTTTCCCCTAATGTACAGTTGGACTATGAGGACTTCACCTGTGCAGCACATCTACAGGTGAAACCCTCCTCAAGAGGGTTCCTGTGCCTTTATGGTACTTTAAAAGGGGGGTAGTCGTTGAAACAGGTACAGAGAGCCAACAGCAAAAAGTCTGCATTGCATAAGCAGTCAGATCTACCCATGTACATTGACTGTACTTATACCCTAACCTATTCTAGCACAAATGTATGTACTTAGTACCTTAAATCCTAACCAGTCATCCTACCAATCATTCCATTATGTTGCCTAAACATTCCTACATACTCTATGTACCAGTGAACAAAACTGACAGTTTCAACAAGTAAAGCAGAATAAATTTCACAATCTCAATGGTAAGAAAACTCAATAATAACTTTTTGTAATTCAGGATCCAAGGAGGTGAGTACCATTCTGAAAGTTTCAACTGTATCGTATATACTATTAATAAACAATAACATGTGGGCCGGCCCGGTGGTGCTGAGGGTTGAGGTGCTGGACGCCATACCTTGCGCTACACGCGACCGGGTTCGAACGAGCCCGGGTCATTGGGAGGTTGCAGGAGAACTAGGATTGAGCATGCGAGACAGCTCTCCCAGTCCTGGGTGGGCTGGGGAACCACACCACACTCGTGGCGACCTGGGGACACCAAAAGGTACCGCTTGTGCTGGTGTGATGGGGAGGAGCGGCGGCGGATGTCAGCACGTGTATGCGTGAGTGCTCATCGCCTGCACTCCCAATGGGAGAAAAAGGTGGAAAGCGGCTGGGCGCGACCATGCAGCCTGATGGCCGCGCCCTGCTTCGCTGGGAGGACTCAGGTGGAATCGCACTGGGGGGGTCCAGAGCTGGATAGGGTATGGGGAGACCCTCCAATGGATCGGCGACGGCCGTGCCGGATCCCCCATCATGTGAGTGAGCTTGGTGCTCTCCCGGCAGGCAGGGCCAGCGGCTGTATGCCCCCGCCGGTAGTCACCGCAGCAGGTAAATAAATAAGATGAATATAAAAAAAAAAAAATAAACAATAACATGTCACCCTAATATAATGCTGCATTCTAGTTTTCTACTGTGTACAGTATGTGGTCTTGTCGCTACCAGTACTACATTCTGAGGATCCATTATAGTTCCTCAGCTATTGGGTATCCTTATTTTTTAGGCTATGGATTATGCCTAGTCTCACTGGTTTAAGTGTCATTTTTGGATAGATGATATGAAAATATATCATTGAAAGTGTCACATAGTTATTCATAACATATATTCTAGAGGCCATTGCTGCAGTGAAAAGGATCTCTGTGAGTCCAGCTCAGTGATGGCAGCAGTATTGCAATACCACGTGGGAGACCCAGATTCCACTATGATCCTGCCTCACCCCCGTGCTGAACCAGAGGAGAATGCTGTGCACTCCAGAGACAGCTTGTTCTGACTCTAGGAAGGTGTGTTTAGTCTTCCCACTACATGAGCACTGTCTTTGTACAGTGGAAAGACTATATAATCATGGGTGACCATCAACATCATTCTACTCTCCTCCTAACCTCCTAACATGCCTGCATTAGCAGGCAGATATAACACAATGCATTAGTGAGGTGGGTGGGACTTATAGGGGCAAACCGTGCCCTGATTGCCACTGATTATGGCTGTCCTCTGTTCCCAAGTCACCAAGGTCTCGACCTGCCACTGATTCCACCTGCCTCCTGGAAATGCACATGCATGTCTCCTGGGTCAGCAGGGGTTGGCCTGGACTGCACCGTAGAGGGGTTTCCCATGGGATACCTCTGAGGAGGAGGAGGTGATCTGGATGGAGTTCAGCTAGTGTCCTGATGAGTAGCAGCAAGTAGGTACAGCTTGTAGGAAGGTGCAAAAGGTAAGGCCACCAATGGGGAGGGGTGAAGAATAATTTAACAACCACAACAAAAAATGATCTCAGCGATGTTTCACCTTCAAAGAGTATAAGCATCTTTTTCTGTCAGTGTTTGGGGACATATTTACTGATGCAGACCAAACAAGCTGGTCGCAATGCATTTTTGAACAAACACTTGACAAAAAAATTAGATGAGTACAACTTCGAAGGGAATACGCTCAAATGATAGAGGACTGAGCTGTGCTGACTTAGAGAGCACATGCCCTTTCTCAACAGGACATTCTTCAGCTCTGTACAAAAGGCCTGCAAAGCCTTTCCAGTCCTTATATTACTCCCACTAGATGTGTCAGAGAATGAAAAGAATATCAGCAGGGAAGAATTTCATTTTATCGCACCATATTTTCAGTCTCTTGAGCAGGTCAACAAATCTGCAGCTGTGTATCGATTTCACTCTGTACCTAGACTGAAAAGGCCACATTTTGAGGAAGTATTTGCAGATGGGTTTTCTCTTTGTATGCCAAATCCTTTAGTGATAGTGCCTCTGAAAAAAAAAATTAAGGCCTGCCAAATTACTTCTGTGTTCAGTGAAGCATATGGAAAATAACAATGTCTTGCCCTTTTTGTTAACTGTTTCATTCCAAAAACTGGGCCTAGAATCACTGTCAAAATAATCCTTATTCTTAATATATCTAGGTGAGAAAAGGTTCGCCTGTTTGTTATGTTGTTTCCATAAATATTACCACACAAGATAACAGTTCTGGAGTGTGTTACTTTCTGCATAAAGGCACCGCTGAATATCGTAGTCAGTTGTTCAGTTTTTTAGAAGTTTTTATTGATAGCAGACTGTATATTTTGAATTTGTTATCATGCACTTTGGTTAAAGAGCAGCTGACACCTTCAGAATAATTTTAATAAAACTAAATATTTAGACACATTCCAGCCTGTATTTCACATTAGTTCTGTATTTCTCCTCCCCATTATTTATTACTGAGGTCATTTGCATGAAAACAGGGTCTTTACTGCTGAGGAGTTTATCTATTCCTGTTGCTTTCTCCCAACTTGAGGTCATAGAGCACTGTTTGTGACATCACAGTTACTCCTATGGCAACATATTGTGATGTCACAGCAGAGGAGTATGACTTGAGGCAGGGAGTAAGCTATAGAGGCAAATAAACTATAAGGGATAAAGATCATATACATGGAAAGCAAGCTGAATTGTACCTAGTTATTATGTTTTTCAAAGTTTTCTGCCAGGCATCAGCAGCTCTTTAAAGACTTCATGCATAAGAAATGAGTCAGAATCTGTGCATGTGTAAAACTACATTTTTTGCACTTATTGGTACACAGACAATAAGAGGGGAAACGTGCTATATGAGTATATATTGTGATATGTGTTTTTAAGAAAATGTATTTCATGTATTTCCTATTGCTATGATCTTGAATTCACATATTTGATATTAAAGAGGTGATAACATGTTAGGCCTTTTTGTAACCTCATTTTATTTATTTATTTAGTTGCCTTGATGGCAGAGACAAACCTGGACCTAGTATCAATAATAGAGTCATGGTACACCACAAATCACAGCTGGGGGATTAATGTACCAGGCTACACTCTATCCAAGAGGGATAGAGAGCGTAAAAAAGGGGGTGGCGTGTCCCTGTACATGAGGGAGGGTATAAAAGCTATGGCAGGACAAGGCAGATAAAGTAAGGTCGAGTTACTGTGGGTCACCCTTGAATCAGGCAATGGCACGGCAGTACACACAGGTATGATCTACAGGCCTCTATCTCAGGAGAAAGAGGTGGATAGAGGGCTAGCTAAGTAAATACAAGAGATGGTAGCAAAAGAGGAGGTACTACTGCTGGGTGATCTAAATATGCCAGATGTAGACTAAACCATTCCAGCAGCTGCCACAGGAAGGAGCCGAGACATCCTGGACTCTCTGCAGGGGGCAGGTCTCAGGTACTGTAGCTGGTGCTGGAACCCACCAGGGACAAAGCAATACTGGACCCAGTATTAACAAATGGGGATAGGATCAAAGAAGTCAGAGGGACAGTCACCTAGGGTCCAGCGACCACCACACAGTGTGGTTTAATATAGGCACAGGGTCAGAGACAAGCCACACTAAGGGAAGGGTTTTGGACTTCAGGAGGACAGAATTTGCTAAAATGGGGAAACGCATCAAAGAAGCAGATAATTTATGAAGACAGAGAAGAGGGTGGGTCTGAGGATTGACCCCTATGGGACTCCAGCTTGGATGGGAAGGGGGGGATTTAATATCACCCAGCTGAATGAACTGCAACCTGTCTGAGAGGTAGGCCTTAAACCAGTAGATGGCAGGTGATAGGAGGCCTATTGAAACAAGGTCTTCTATTAGGAGTTTGTGAGTGATGGAGTCAAATGCTTTGGCTAGGTCTATGAATATGGCCACTGTTGGGTGGCCATTGTCCATAGCAATGTGAATATGGCTGGTAATATGGAGAAGGGATGAGGAAGTGGAATGGTGTCATCGAAAGGCAGATTAGTAAGGGGTCAGGATGTCATTGGAGGACAGGAAAGAGTTTAGTCTTTTAGAGATGAGGGATTCCAGAATCTTGGAGAGGGAGGGGAGAAGTGAGAAAGGCCTGTAGTTGCCAGGAGTTGAGAGATCGCCCCCTTTGTGAAGGGGAATAACCTTGCCCAGTTTCCAGGCTTTGGGTAGGGAGCCTAATGTGAGAGAGAGATTAAAAAATGGGTGATGACAGGGACGATGGCTGTAGCTTAAATATTTAAGAGTTTGGGGTTGATTCCGTCTGGGCTCTGTTTGGAAGTATTTAGGGATTTGAGGGCATGAATTACCTCTAGTGGGGTAAAGGGGGAAGTTATGGTAGGGTGGGTTGAAGTGGGGAAGTGTGTGCAGAGGGAGGGAGACTGCCAGGAGCATGGTTGGATGCATGGGGTGGAAAGATTAGTATGGGGAGGGAGAGGGGGAGCCCGAGGGTAAGGCAAGGTGGTGAAGTAATGGTTTGTGGAGGATGCGGCATCACCAGCCCTGTCAGGGAACTGAATGCTGGGGGAAATGAGAGGGGGAGCATAGGAGGGAGTGGAGGGTCTTCCAGAAAGCAGCCAGAGTGAAACAGTAATTATCTAGCCATGCTTTGAAGAAATCGGCTTTGGCGGTTTGCACTGCCTTAGTGCAGGCGTTCCTTAAGGTTCTGTACTTTTGGCTTTTGGAGGTCAGAGATGTCTTATGAGGCTTTGTAGATTTTCTAAGCCTGAGCTTGATCCTTGAAGAACTTTACCAAGTGAAGAGAGATCCAGGGATGGTGCCTGCACTGTATCCTTAACCTCTTTGGGGGCATGGAGGTTCCAGATATTCCGGAAAGTTGAACTGAAGGCAACCAGAGTGGAATCTATATCAGGAGCGGTGAAGACTCTAGACCAGTCAGCGAGGTATAGACCAGCCAACAGTAACTGTTGGTTCAGGGACCTTAGAGGCCTGAACCACATGTACTTGGGAAGGGCAGGGGTGAGACTTCCTGTGGCAGTGGGTGATGCAGTGATTACTAAAGGCATCAGGGAGAGTGCCAGCTGAGGAGTATTTATGTGGGTGAGTCGTTAGAATCCAATCAATGAGCGAGTGGCTATGGGAGCGGAGGTTAACCCTAGTGGGGTCGGATATTAATTGTGTGAGGTTAAGGGCCTCTATTTCTAGTATGGTTGGACGAGATAGTGGAGCAGACTGATTCAGATTAAATCGCCCAGAAAGAGGAGCTCCCCAGAGAAGGAGTGGGAAAGAAGAGAGGCGAGCTTAGAGACTATGGCTGCAGGGGATGGGTTGGGGAGAAATAACAATTTAGTGATAAAGAGGGGTGAAGAGAAGGGAAATGTCAGCTTTGAGAGGAGTAGTTCATGTGATTTTGGAATGGCCCCCTGGAGGATGGTGGAGGCATAGAGGGACTCATGGACATAGGTGGCGACACAACAGCTGCATTTGCCCCTGTCCTGGTGGAAAATGGCGTACCCCAGGATGGCGACGAAGGAGTCTGGGATTTTGGCAAATAGCCATGTCTCAGTAATGCAGAGTATGTCTGGAAAGCGCTATGTAGTCCAAGCCTTAATGTGATTTAATTTGGGCAGCAGGCTTCTTGTTTTTATATGATAGATGCCCAGCCCATTTGCTGGGGAGGGGCAAGAGGCAGTGGGAGGCGGACCTGGGATTTTCTTCTATATCACTGGCAAGTAGGAGAAGAAGGAGGCAGGGGATTAAGAATTTTTGGAGCATTTTTTTCCTTAGTGGGCCAGGGGGGTGGAGCCTGGAATTGAGGGCCTGGAGGGGAGGAGAGTGGCTGAGAGGAAGAGAGGCTGAGAGGGGAGGAGGAACCGGGTACAGCAGAGGGGAGTAGAGGATTGAGGATGGGGCTTGACTGCCAGCGAGGGGGAGCTGGGGGGGAGATGACCATGGGTGGGAGGTGAGGGTGTGTGGAGAGAGAGCAGTAATAAGAGGGAGGTTGAGAGGGCTAAGTGGAGTAGCCTGTCAGGAGGTATCATTTTGGTTGCTGTCCGGTGCCGGAGGTGGGAATGAGATTAGTTGGAGTTGCAGTCATTACAGGGTAAGGTAGTGCGCAGAATAAGGCTAGCTGAGGGGAGAGTGGAAGTAGGCAGCCTCTGTGGTGTAGTGGTTAGGGATGCTACCTTTGGTAATGAAGGTCAGAAGTTCAAATACCAGATGAGCTAGAGGAGGAGAGTGTAGTGAAGTGAGGGTGGGACAGTGTAGGAGACTGTGGAAGTAAGGGAAATAAAGGGATGATAGGAAGAGAGAAGTAACAGCAGAGGGTAGGAAAGTAGTGAGCTTGTGTGCACCACAGTAACCCCTGGTGGGTGATTAGTATAAGGTGCCAGTGGGGAATTGAGCTGATAGAATCTAGGTGAGGTGTCACGTGACTGGTCACGGATACCCTGGCAGGTATAAATTAAGGGCACTAAGTAGGAGGGGCAGTCATTGCGAAGTGATGACAGGCTAACACAGGTGCCTGGAGCACCTCAGCGACGGCTAGAGAAGTTTTGTGTAGAGGCGCTACATGTGTCCTCCTCCAGTCCTGGCCAGGTGCAGTACCTGAACTGTCTGAGAGAAGCTGGGAGGCCAGTAAGGAGAGCAAAGGCTCAAACTGAAGAAAGACTAGCACACACATTAAAAAAGTGTGTCAAAACATTCTTTCGGTACATCAGTGAAAGAAGGAAGTCCAGGGGAGGGATTGTAAGGCTCAAAAGGGATGAAGGGAAGTGGGTAGAGGGGGATCAGGAAAAGGCAGAAATACTGAATGAATACTTCTGTTCAGTTTTCACTATAGAAGGACAGGGTTAGGGACCACAGTTAAGAAGCAGACACGTGGGGAGGGAAGATGTAGACTCCAGTCCTTTTACAGAAATGAAGGCCCTGAGGGAGCTCACAAAATTAAAGGTGGACAAGGCAATGAGACCAGATGGCATTCATCCTAGGATACGAAAAGAACTAAGGATGGAGCTTGCAGCACCACTGGCAGCCCTGTTCAGTGAGTCCCTCAATACTGGGGTGGTCCCACAGGACTGGAGAAGGGCACATGTAATGCCTCTACACAAGAGTGGGTGCAGGGAGGAGGCAGGGAACTGCAGGCCAGTCAGCCTCACCACAGTGGTATGTAAGATTATGGAGAGACTGCTTCAGGACGGAATTGTGGACCAAGACATCAGAGCTGAAGATCCTTGGTTTCACAGTGGATAGGTCATGTCAAACAAATCTGATAGATTTTTTTGACTGAGTAACAAAAGTTGTGGACCGGGAGGACTGGTGAATGTTTCCTGTCTTGATTTCAGCAAGGCCTTCAACACCATACCACATAGAAGGCTGGTAAACAAGCTGGCCAGCCTGGGGTGGGACAAAAGGTAGTGAACTGAGTAAGGAACTGGCTGAAGGATAGGAAGCAGAGTGTGGGAGTGTGGTGGTAAATGGAATCCAATCCAAGGAAAGAGAGGTGACCAGTAGGGTACCTCAGGGATCGATTCTGAGGCCAGTCCTTTTCAATGTCTTCATTAGTGACCTGCAGAAGGGCTTGTAGGAAAAGTTTGTCTATTTGCAGATGACACCAAGATCTGCAATAGTGTACACACACTAGATGGGGTGTAAAATATGAGAAGGGACCTGGAAAAACTGGAAGAGTGGTCCAAAGTGTGGCAACTGAAGTTCAATGCAAACAACTGCAAAATCATGTGCTTGGGGTGAAAAAACCCTGCAGAGAGCTACAAGGTTGGGGGGGGGGCTGCTAGCTGCCACCAGGGAAGAAAGAGACTTACGGATTATTATCACAGATGACCTTAAAGTGGCCAGACAATGTACAAAGGCTGTAGGGAAAGTCAGTGGCATGCTGGGGTACATAGGTTGGGACATCACAAGCAGGAGAAGGGAGATGGTGGTGCCACTGTACAAAATGCTGGTGAGGCCTCATCTGGAGTATGGTGTACACTTATAGAGGCCACATCTTTGTAAGTACATTGACAGGGTGGAAGCAGTCCAAAGAAGGGCAACTAAGATAGTACAGGACATGCACCATAAGACATATGAGAGATTATTTCTGTTTACTCTCCTTCTCGGAGTCTCCAACATTCCACATCATTGGGAGAAACATAGAAACATAGAAACATAGAATCTGATGCAAATAAGGACCGTTTGGCCCATCTAGTCTGCCCATCTCCCTATTTAATGGATAAGCTGCAGATCCTAGTAAACCAACAGCCTACTTCCTCCTACCCCCACTAGAATTGCCTTACGTCTGTCCCATGAATTCTTGAATTCCCCACTGTTCTTGACTCCATGACCTCCTCAGGAAGGCTGTTCCCTGCATCCACAACCCTCTCTGTGAAAAAATACTTCATAACATTGTTCTGGTGCATCTCTTTTTCTGAAAAATGCTACCCTCTTGGACTTTGTTGATTCCCTTGAGGTACTTGAAAGTTTCTATCATGTCCCCCTCTCCCTCCTTTCCTCAGGGGTATACATATTAAGCTCCTTTAGTCTCTCTTCACATGTCTTCTGGTGCAGACCCTGCACCATTTTGGTGGCCCTCCTCTGGACAGCTGCCAAATCATTTTGTCCCCCTCTTACCTCCTGGTACACCCCCATCAAGCCATGGTTGTTACCCTCAGGTGAGGGCAAGGTGGAGCTGTATGCCCCGAATTTTCAGTATTCCGTCGGGCTACCATGAAGGTAGAGGTTGGGGATCAGTGTCGGTGCTCTATCTCCCCTGAGCATAGGAGGCTGATTTTTCCATTTTTCTGTGGAACATGACTCACACCTGGACTGCAAGGTACTAGCGCCGATGTCTATCATGCTCCTCCCTCTCTCTCTGTATGGCTGGTGCTGGCTATACCTCTGGCTTCCACCAGAGGCCAGCCACGCACTGAGCCTTGTCCCCCCTCCCCAGAGAAGGTGAGCAGCCCTGTGGGTGCTCAAACCTCCTCCTCCTCCCCCCCTCGGCCAGCCCTCCAGTTCCCTGTCTCATTCCTGAACCTGGGTCACCAGCATCATGAGCAGTAGTTCTACTGCAGCTTCAGCAGGCTGGCCAGATGAGGAAAGATTGAAGGACCTTAACATGGATACATTGGAAGAGAGGAGAGGACACGGTGACATGATTGAGACCTTCAAGTATCTTAAAGACATAAATAAGGTGCAGGTGGGGGACATGTTTCAGTATAGGAGAGGGGCAAGAACAAGAGGACACGACATGAGATTTGAAGAGGGAAGATTGCAGGGAAATGTGAGGAAGTTCTTCTACACTGAAACGTTGGTGGATGCTGGAACAGCCTGCTACAGGGGGTGGTGGAAGCAAGCACAGTGAGGGGATTCAAACATGCATGGGATAGGCATAAAGGAACACTAGATATGGAAAGGGGGGCTAGACTGATGAATGTGGCAGTGACGCACATGTTCGGCATGTGATTGTCATGCACAGTTTCGGAATGTGGCAGTGATGCGCAACTTCAGAATGTGCAGTGACACTCAATTTCAGAATGTGGCGGTGATGCACAATTTTGGAATGCGGCAGTGATGCACAATTTTAGAATGTGGCAGTGGCACACAGTTTTAGAATGCAGCAGTGATGCACAATTTCAGAATGTGGTGGTGACGAACAGGTTCAGAATGTGGCAGTGGGGCACAGGTTTGGAATGTGGCGGTGACACAGAATTTTGGAATGTGACGGTGATGCACAATTTTGCAATGCAGCAGTGATGCACAATTTCGGTAATGCAGCAGTGATGCACAGTTTCAGAATGCGACAGTGAGGTGTATATTCAGAATGTGGCAGTAATGCACAATTTCAGAATGTGGCAGTGATGTACAATTTTGGAATGTGGTCGGGAAGCATAGTTTCAGAATGTGGCAGTGACGTTCAATTTCAGAATCTAGTGGTGACCCACAATTTTAGAATGTAGCGGTGACACACAATTTTGGGATGTGGCAGTGACGCACAGGTTCAGAATGTGGCAGTGATGCACAATTTTGGAATGCAACAGTGACACACAATTTCTGAATGCAGCAGTAATGCACAATCTCAGAATGTGGCAGTGATGTGCAGTTTCGGCATGTGGCGGTGAAGCATAGTTTTATAACGTGGTGGGGATGCTCAATTTCAGAATGTGGCAGTGACGAACAATTTCAGAATGCAGCAGTGATGCACAATTTTGGAATGTGGTAATGACACACAATTTTGGAATGTGGCAGTGATGCACAGGTTCAGAGTGTGGCTGTGATGCACAGTTTTAGAATGTGACAGTGTCACAATTTTGGAATGCGGTGGTGATGCATAATTTCATAATGTGGCAGTGATGCTCAATTTCAGAATGTGGCGGTGATGCACAATTTCAGAATGTGGTGGTGATGCACAATTTTGGAATGTGGCAGTGACGTACAGGTTCAGAATGTGGTGATGATGCACAATTTGTGAATGCAGCATAGTGAATTATACATACTGCCCCCGATCGGGCATTGGGAGATGTTTGGGGGGGATTGTCATTATAACTAAGTCTGCCATGATTATTATGCCACTGCCAGTATGCCACAACTGAAGTTAGACAACGTCACGTACAGTCCAATTATCACACAACACAACACAACACACTTGTTGCACTCCAGTACATACCCCTTTGATGAGGATTTTCTTTGAGATGGATCAGGTGATGGTGATAGGCCTGGCAGGTGGGCGGGTGGACAGACAATCAAGCAGCCTGCTGTGGCAGTTTGGCACATGTGGTGTTGGTGGAAACAGGCCCTGAGCCCTGCCTGCAAACAGACTACTTGCCTTTTTCCTTACAACAGCTATGCTGGCCCTGATTCCCTCAGGGTTCACAATGGCTACTATAGAGGGCCATGACTGATGATATGCAGGGGTGTAGCTGGCCATCTATTAATTATACTGGCCAATCAGATGCCCCCTCAAATAAATGTCATCAATTCCTATAGCAATTCTTAGCTGTACCATACAGTGGTGCATAAGCAGTATAATTTGTATATCAAATGTTGCAAAATGATATATTTAATAATAAACCGACAAATAAAATGGTGTTTTATGACTTTTATTTGCACAGCACATGTACAGATATAGAACAAAATGGTAATATTAAATGCATGCTGAAAATAGAAAACTGAGTTAGAATCAATGTTTCAAACATAGGTATTCTTCAGGAATTATCTAAAAGAGAAAAAAGCAGATGAAGGAAATAAGAGAACTATGGCCCAGATATTTAAAAGGGAGTTCGCCCGCCTGCGCAACAGGGTTAACTTGATCGCCGATCGATTGCGCCATTCTGCGATATTCAGCAGGAGGTAGTTGCGCCACTGAAAAAAGGTTGAGCAACAGCGCAATGCAAATGAATGCATGCTCAACAGGAGGGGGAGGAACCATGCATAAACTGCACAACCCGATATTCAGTCGGGTTGTGCAGAGTTGTGCAGGCTCAACCCCCAACCTGCGCCTGCACAACTTTGAGCCAAAAAAAAAAGGATCAAGTTGAGGGCCACCCACAGGTGAGCTGCTGTATTGCAGGGTGCAACACAGCAGCTGCCACATGCGGCCCAACTCAGTCCCTGTGCCTCCCACCAGCCCGATTCTGGTGGCAGAACGTCGAATCAACCTCGCACAAACATCTTGCCTAATGCCCGATCGCTGGCAGAAGTATACTGACAACTCCCCCAGTGCCTGATCGCCGGCAGAATGTAATGACAATCCCTCAGTGCCCGATCAAGGGCAGAATGTATACTGACAACCCCGCCAGCATCTTCTGTGCCCGATCGCGGGCAGAACGTATCACGACAACCCCCCGCTCAACATCTCCTGGTCGCCTGATCGCTGGCAGAACGATCATGACAACCTCGCTTAACATTCCCGCTGGCAGAACATATCATGATACCCTTCAGTGCCGGCTTGCGGCAAATACGACCCCAACCCGAATATCTCCCCTGGTGGTCCAGTGATTGCATGCCCGATTGCGGAAGAATGTCCAGTGATATTCAATATTTTCCGGCCATTACCCGCTCACTCACGCTGCCGGGTAGCTGGTAGGTCACCACCTGCGTCATTCCCCGCCGCTTTCGATGACAATCGTAGGCTGCACGCCCATTGGCTCTAGCTCTGCACCAATGGGCATGCAGCCCACCGAGAAGTCATCTGGCGGGCGGGCGGGCGGCAGGCGGTGGATGCTGCGCCTCGCCGCTGCCGGGGAGCAGGTGGTGGGCTGTCGGTGGGGTGGGGGAATACCAGACACCAGGGAGATGTTTGGGGGTTGTTATTATACATACCGCCCGCGATCGGGCATTGGGAGATGCTTTGGGGGTTGTTATATATCTGCCCGCGATCGGGCACTGGGGGTTGGTCATGATACGCTCTGCCCGCGATCGGGCAATGTGGGAGATGTTTGGGGGTTGTCATTATACATTATGCCCGCCGATCGGGCACTGGGGGTTGTCATGATATCGCTCTGCCCGCGATCGGGCATTGGGAGATGTTTGGGGGGTTGTATTATACATACTGCCCGCGATCGGGCATTGGGAGATGTTTGGGGGTGTCATTATACATTCTGCCCGCGATCGGGCACCGGGGTTATCTATGATATCGCCTGCCCGCCGATCGGGCATTGGGAGATTTTGGGCGGGGGTGGTTGTCAGAGGACGTCGCCCGCCGATCGGGCATTGGGAGATGTTTAGGCGGGGTTGTTTATACATCTCCTGCCCGCAACCGGGCATTGGGAGATGTTTGGGCTGGGGGTTGTTAATGCCAGTTCGCAATCGGGCTGCAGGGTGCGCCGTCCTCGATGGCTGCTGCCTGGCAGGGCGGCCAGGCCAAGTCCTCGGGATCAGGGGACCTACATGCTAATGGCATGCAAATGGGGCCATAATCAGATGCAAATGGCCCCCCCTGCGCCTTGCATGAATTATGGCCCCATTTGCATGTCACCTTTTGAATATCGGAAATTTGCGCATGGCACAATGGACTTGCGCCACCGCAAGTTTAATGCTCAACTCTGACAACTTGCAGTGGCGCAAGTTCCACTGCGCCATGCACAGTGGCTGTGGCTGGGGGGTGATATTCAAAGGAGTTGCTCAATAGCGCAACTCCTTTGAATATCGCCCCGGCCACACCCCTGCGCAACTATTTTGATCAGCGCAAGGGCTTGTGCCTCAGAATGGCGCAGTTTGAATATCCGGGCCCATATGTGGCAGTGACAATCTTGAAAAGCATAAATGCTAAGATAATTTTATCTGAAATACTACCTGTACCCCGTGCTTCAAGATCTAATACTATAAAAATAAAGAACTACAACAACTGGTTTCGTAGATGGTGCCTTGAAAATAACATCACTTGTTTAAGGATATGGGAGACGTTTCCTTACAATAATTTACTCTTCAATAATGATGGTCTTCACCTCTGTAAGAATGGTGCCAAGATGTCGGGTAACATTTTTCATCAGGCTATATATAAGTCACCACAAGGATCAAAAAATGAATTAGTGAGGGGCAACATGGGGAAATTATTCAGCAAGTGCCCAACAGGAGAATTAATATCAGAACTACTGTGACTAATAAACCTAAAATTAACTTTCTATTCACTAATGCTAGAAGTTTACATTACACAAAGAAAGCTGAACTAGAACTGATATTATCAACTAAAAATATTGATATTGCAGCTATTTCTGAGATGTGGTGGGTAAGACTTCTTGCCTGAACAAAATTAACCCAGGATACAATCGTGTCCACAAAGATAGGACAAACAAAAAGGGAGGTGGAGTGCCTGTATATTTAAGGAATAATATCAAATATAGACATCTGAATGAAAATACTGATGATTCAAATGAAATAATCTGGGTTTAAATTGAAATAAAAAATAATAAGAGTCTTGTTTTAGGGGTGTGTTATAGGCCTCCAGATATATGTCAGCTAGAACACAGTCAATTATTAAATAACATCATAAGTAAATTAAATTCCAAGGAAATTATATTACTTGGTGATTTTAATACACCAGGGAATAATTGGGATGAATATTCTACATCAGCAATATAAGAACAAACTTTGTTAGAACTATGTCTAACAAATGGGCCCCATCAACTTGTCAATAAGCCCACCAGGGAGAACAGCATTTTAGATCTTGTCATTACTGATATCCCAGACAAAATAGATTACCTTAAAATTCATGAACCATTGTTCAACAGTGATCACAATATTATTACCTTTCCAATGAATACTAACACCACTAGAAAGATTGGTATAACCACCATTAAGGATTTTAGAAAAGCTAACTTTAGGGCGATTTTACAAGAACTTTACAAGTGGGACTGGAATAGGGATATCTCCACTGTTGACCAACTTTGGCTAAATATTAAAACTAAGATCCTTGAATTAACTGACAAATATGTACCAAACTGAATTCTTTACTATAAAAAAGGTAAACTTCCCTTGTGGTTTACAAACAAATTAATTTCAGATAAAAAAGGGTCTACAGGGTGTTTAAAAGAGATAATAATGAATACAATAAATATAAGTACAGAGAGGCCCTCTGGTTCTGTAAGGCAAACATCAATAAGGAAAAACAGAAAATCAAATTTCAGTTGGCCCACATGAAAGATGGAGGAAAAAGTTGTTTGTCATATATAAATAACAAAAAGAGTTCATTGTGTACAATAGATCCATTAAAAGCTGATTCAACTGTGATCACTGAACCTCAGGAAATGGCAAGTGAATTCAACAGATAACTCTGTTCTGTCTTTGCCCCTAAGAATAAGGCCCCTATCTTATCAAACACGGGGACACCTGATGACCAGGTCCCAGAGATTACCAGGAGCAAGATTATCTCCAAATTAAGAAACATCAGAACAAATACTTTCCTTGGCCCAGATTCTCTTTACCCACCAGTTTTGAAAGCAATTGAATCCTGGTTAGTTGAACCTATGCACAAACTTTTTTAATATGTCTATAAGCACCAGTGAGGTACCTAAGGAATGGCAACGAGCAGTGATTGTACCGATTTACAAAAAGGGGGATCAGAGGAGTAGTACAACAAACTATAGACCAATCAGCTTGACTTGTATCCTGGGCAAGATTTTGGAATCAATTATAAGGATAGGCTTGACAACGAAATTAACTCCAAAAATATAACAGATAGTTTTCAGCACAACTTTAAAGAACATAGGTCATACCTTACTGTTAACCTAGTTTTTTTATAAAAAAATTAAGTGCTCTCCTTGAAAATCACAAATCTGTAGATGTCGTCTATCTTGACCTTTGCAAGGCATTTGATAAGGTCCCCCCATAAAACCTTGAGAGAAAAGATGCAAAGACTTGAATTAAATAAATCCCTTATTACATGGGTTGATGCATGGTTAAGAGACAGAGAGCAGATTGTTAGAATTAGAGGGTATACTTCTGATAAGGGCCCTGTGACAGGTGGAGTTCCTCAAGGATCAGTATTGGGACTGTCCTTGTTTTCCATCTTCATCTCTGATCTCAATACAAACCTAAATAGCTTTGCAATTAAGTTCGCAGATGATACTAAAGTAGCTGCTGATGTCAGTAATGCTGAAGGGCTCCAAAAGTTGAGAGATGACCTTTTAAAATTGGAACTCTGGGCTAATACTAATAGCATGATGTTTAACCCAGATAAGGGCATTGTCTTGCACTTGGAAAACGATAACCCATGAAGACTTCCGGTGAAGTCAAGCAATTGATGGTGGTCTAGGGCAGAGCTCCATTACCTTGGGCAAGCTAATTCCTAAGTATCGGTCACCATCGCATGCTAAACCTTATAATAACTGAGAGGTCTGTTGTGGCTCAATATATTTAAGTATGGGGAATACCAAAAAGAGACCCCCTGCGATGAGCAGAAGTACATCCTTGGAGAGAGTCCCTCAGAGGCCTACTAGCCCAGCGCTTTCGCGGTTGTCTGCAATTACAGCCTCGGGAGATGATTCTGATGGATCGGGTTCAGATGCAGCATCAACTTTTACCAAGGCAGATGGACATTGGATGTTAAAAATCCTGCACTGTATAGATGCCAGAATCTCAGGCATCCAAAAAGATTTCAAAAAACTTGAAACCCGAACGGCAGCAGTAGAGGCCCATATGGAGCTTGCAGGAGGAGCATATGGCCTATGGAAGATCGCGCGTATACCTTCATAGGAGGGAGCATGAATTAACCCTGTGGGCGGAGGATGCAGCGGCGAGGCCCTGCCGTAGCAGCCTTCAGATCTTTGGCATTTCAGAGGGTGTGGAACCCCCCAGCATGGAGGATTTTTTTTGATACCTGGTTCAAAAAAGAGCTGGATTTAGGAGAGGATTTTAACTTGGACGTTGAACGAGCGCATTGCGCCATCATGCCAAAACCCAAACAAGGTGCCCTCCTAGGTCCATCATAGTTAAATTTCTACACTACACTACTAAAGAAAAAGTTCTTCGACTGGGCTGGGCTAAATGGGACCTTAACCTTGATGACCAGAAGGTCTATTTAGACCAAGATTACCCTCCATTAATGCTTGCAAAGAGGAAAAGAATCCTGCTGGTGCTGAAGGCCTGAAGAGAAAAAAGCTGTAAGGCCTAAATTAGATACCCCACAAAGCTATGGATACAGGATAAGGAGGGGATCAAAGTATTCGAATCTCTGCTGGCAGCTACCCCTTACCTTACTGCACTGGAGAATCAGGTTCCCAACACCAAGCAGGAACAGGTGGAGCAGAAAACTGAAGAGCTACTCTGGTCAATAGCCCCGGATCCCAGAAAGTGCCTAGGGAGATGTGGAGATGATTTGTTGCCCCCACCACACGGACATTTCTGCACGGCTCTAGAAAAAGAAGACCTGAAGATATCTGTGAGGATTACAGATCAGCCTTCTTCATCATTCTGGATACCCAGGACCCAAATGTTTTGATGTTTACAAGACATCTTTGGGATTATGGACATTCTGAGACTGTGGTTTATTAAGTTTTACCTCTTGATCACCAGTTCAAAGATACTCTTCGGTTCGGATGGCCAATATCCTCGGTTTGATTAAGGTCTCAGTTAACATGGACAGGCCCAAAGGTTTACAAGGTGATAGTCCCAGGAGGGACCATCCTGCTGTTACACAGTTTTCCTGTTGCAGTCTGCAGATGTCTCCCCCAGAGCTCCCTATTTCCTGTTGTTGGGACTTGAGCTGGACCTGAGATAAGTGCCTTTTGGGCATTTTTGAACTAATTTTATTCACTGTTTGGTATACATGGCTTAAAACCTAGTGATTGTTCCCTTTCTTGATTTAATAACCTGCCATTATTTTTCCAGCTGATAATACTGTTTCCACAGTTATAAAGGTGGATAGGCTGTATGTTTGGGTGTCAGTTGGGGGATTTGGCAAGGGTTTACCTCCATATACTTAGTACTACACGGGCTCTTCTGTGTTAAATTTGCCCTGAGGTTTTAACATTGGGCATTTAGTCTAGATGCACTCGCCTTGATTGTGGGGTCTGGGATAGTTTTATTAACAGGTTCCTGTTACTGCTTATTACTGAATTGTGGTAAAAGGGTTCTGCATATTCAGGTTGTTTTTTGTTTGCCCCCGGATTCTTACACCCCTGAGACCAATTTAATTTCCTGGCCCTTCCGCCTGGGGTTGGAGGAGTGGAGTAATCTTTCTCATTCCAGGGCCCTGGTTGGGGTGGTGCGAGGTGAGTGTATATCAGCAGTTTCACCCAGAGTCCTTATATTTATCCAGGGATATGGTGGTTCAAGGAGTACTAGGTAGTGCTCCTTTATTAGCCCCCTGGTTAACTGGTGTAGAATTACCCCTAAGATACACCGCTTTACAGATATTTGTTGGTTCAGCGACCTATTGATTATCTCATGTTTTTCTAAAGACATTGCCCAGGGTTATTTGTTCTGACCACCGGACTAACCGGAAGACATGAACTAGGAGAGGGTCTGGGCTCCTGAACTGACTGGGTGCTTACCCCTTAGCATATATTGAGGCTTGGCTCCTACCCTAAGGCCTAGTGCCTTTATTCCCTGAGGCCTACCACCTTTCCCTCAGGGTTAAGCTCTGAAGAGCTTAGGTACCCAGTGACGTAACTGGTGCCTCTTCTTATAAGTCCTCGACCTGCAGTTAAGGTCACACTGGGTAGTATATCCCCAGATTTCAGTTTTTGTACTTATAGTTTTTATTTTTATTTTGAACTTTATGTGTGTTTATGTATATGTGTATTTTTTGTTGGGTTTTTATGCACACCTTTCTACTTTTGGATACATCCTCTATGGAATTAAATATGAAAGGGGAAGATGACTTGGGTGTATGATATGCTTAATTTTCCATTATGATGTCTCTTAAGATTATTTCTATTAATGTTAAGGGTATTAATGGTGTAGTAAAGCGAGCCAAAGTTCTTCAAGAATTGGGTCATTTAAAATGTGATTTAGCTTGTCTACAAGAGACCAAACTCTCCCTATTCGAACATGCCAAATTAAGAAGAATGTGAGTTGAGTCGGTGTACTCTAACTCCCACCCAGATACCTCCAACTCAGGAGTAGCTGTCTTGATTAGAAGAGGCCTCCCTTTTAAAGTCCACAAAACCCAAGTGGAAGGCTCAGGTAGATTTGTTATTATATCAGGGGAAAATATGGACCGCCCCTTGCCCGTTGCCTCTGCCTCTGTCTATGCCCCCATCCTGCCAACAGGAGCCTTTTTCTACCACCTCTTTGCCTGGGTAGCCTCCTTATCTCCTGGCCATATTATTCTTGCAGGAGATTGGAATTGTGTTGAGAACCTTGAGTTAGACAGGAACAAGAATGTGTGAGGGGTGGGGGGGGGTGCTTCCAGTTCCAGGTTATTCCGGTCATTAATTACTGAGGGTGGCCTCACAGATCCTTGGAAACTTCAAAACCCAGATGCTCATGACTTCACCTTTTACTCTGAGTCCTCTGGCTCCTACTCTAGGCTTGACAGGTTTTACACACAGAAGGCGACTGCCCATAATCTGACCAACATGGTTATTCACCCAGTTACTTTTTCAGACCATGCAATGATCAGTGCAACCCTTCAGTGGTCAGATACTCAAAATAAAGGGTCCTGGAGGTTTGATTTGGGTTTGTTGAATGATAAAACCTTTGTGGATCAGATGATGAACAAGAAGTTTTACATCCAGGAAAACTGGGAGGAGGACACTCATATTCATTTTATTTGGGATGGGCTGAAGGCAGTTCTTAAGGGTAGAATCATTAGTTATGCTTCCCCATAAACACAGAATTCACATGGTGAAAGTAGAAGGACCATTAGATGATATTACAAGGTTGGAAAGGGATCATAAGAGGACTAAAGACTCAGCTACCCTGCTGAAACTGAAAGAGACTAGGGAGATCTATAATGCTGAGATGAGAAGGAAGACAGAGAATTATCTTCGATATACCAAACAGAGATACTATGAGATGGGAGGCAGAGCTATTCTTTTGTTGGCCTTACGCATGAGAAAGCAAGAGGCGGACAGGTATATCCCCCGAATCAAGACCCCTTTTCCATGGTCAGATTTAACTAATCCAACCCAGATTACAGATGAATTCTGTGCACACTTTATTAAATTATATAGTCAGAAGAGGTCCCCGGACCACTGGAAGACTTCTTGCAACAGACCTCCCTTCCAAGATTGGAAGAATCCCAGAAACTTAACCTAGAAGCTAATGTCATGGAAGCTGAGGTGAAAAAGGTCATCAAATCCCTCAATAGAGGAAAGACCCCTTCCACCACTGAATCAGTTGGTGCCGAGTTCATCTATGGGCACCTGCCTCCTGAACTTGTATACATCTATGAAATCTGTGAAATCTATGAAACCTGATGGTTTTACATCCGAGTTCTACCAACACTTCTTGGCTGAACTAACCCCATTGTTAACCAGGGTTTGTAATGTCGTCCATGAGGATGGGGCAACTCTGCCTTCTTGGGGGGAGGTAATGGTCACTCTCCTGCCCAAGCCTGGTAAGGATTTAACTATTTGTGAAAGCTACTGACCCATTTCCTTGATTAACCAGGATGCAAACATTTTTGCAAAAATTTTGGGGTCTCATCTTCAGAGCTTTATCCCGGACTTGATACACGAGGACCAGATGGGCTTCATTCCCGGGAGACATATTCAAGATAATATCAGACTTCTACTCAACGCGATTTCCTCCTCCGGAGCAATCCCTCCTGGGCCTCTCTGGGTGGTGGTGGTGTCTCTCAGTGTGGAAAAGGCATTTGACCACCTGGACTGGGTCTTCTTAGCCCACACTTTGCACAAATTTCAGTTTGGGGATAAATTTTGATATTGGATCATCAATTTGTATAGACACCCTTGGGCAAGAGTAAGGGTTAACGGGGTTTTGTCCAATAAAATAAGAATAGGTAGGGGTACCGGGTAGAAGTGTCCTCTCTCCCCACTTTTATTCACCCTTTGTATTGAACCACTGGCGGTCCTCATTAGACAATCGGAGGAATACAGGGGTATCAGAGTACGAGGGGTAGAGATCAGAGTTTCTCTCTATGCAAACAACACTCTTTTATATATTGAAGACCCAGCCAACCAGATTTCCCTGGTTAACTCGTTGCTAAGGGACTTCGGTAAAGTTTCCGGCTTCAAAATTAATGAGTCTAAAACTGAACTGATGCCTCTGGGAAAGATCCACAAGGATAAGCTTCCAGTCATTGGTAAGTATAGATGGTCAAAGGAAGGTTTTAGGTATTTGGGTATCTGGGTCCCTAATGATATACATAAACTTTATACACTTAACCATTTTAAGCTCCTTCAGATGGTTCAGGTGGACATTGGTAGATGTGGTGAACTCCCTCTCTCTTTAATGGGACATATTGACAGTATGTGGATGAACGTACTCCCTCACTTCCTTTTTCTTTTTCAGTCCCTCCCTCTTAAACCCCCAGATAAGTTTTGGAGATCCCGTAAGTCTTCACTCTCTAAGTTCATTTGGGTGGGTGGATGCCCCAGGGTGAGGTGAGATGTCCTGACTAAACCTAAGGAGAGAGGTGGATTGGGTCTCCCAGACTTTAAAAAATATTACTGGGAATCCCAGATTCATCTATTGGCTTCTGCTCTACCAAGGGAAGGACCCTCCCTTTGGGTTGAGATTGAAAGACCTTCTTCTTCTCTGGGTGATATTGGGGACTTGGTATTGATGGATCGGAAGGGAGTCTCGCTCCTACAAATAGATAACTCCTGGCCGAATGTCATTAAAAATGCCTGGTTAGAATGGAATAGGAGGCTGGGGTTCACACTAGCAGTGGGTGGTAATACTCCAATCAAAGCATGTTTGGACTTCACTCCTCTCTGGTGGGATATGGATTTTGGGAGCTGGGCAAAGAAAGGTTTAGTAAAAATAGGGCAAATGTATGTGGGAGAGACCCTTAAATCCTTTCAGCAACTCTCAACAGAATTCAGGCTCCCCTCTCAGGCCCTATTCAGATATCTGCAACTTTGTCACTTTTTACTAGAGAAAGATAAACTAGGGAGACTGAGCAGAGGTACTAGTAATAATCCTATCTCAGATATGTTGCTTCAAGAGATCCCTCTCCGGACCTCTAGAGGGTTGATCTTGAGATTTATATGAGATTGATAGTCTTATTTTCAACCCTTGAGAAAGACTCTTTGGCTAAACTCAAACACACCTGGAGGGTGGAGCTGGGGAGGGAGCTGGAGGACTCAGACTGGGTGAAGTCTTGGCAAGCTGTCCACTCCACTACAGCTTCAAACACCTGGAGGGAATTTCGGTGGAAAATTGCAGTTAATTTTTTCTGAACACTAGTAATCTCCAAGCATTATGGCCACCACCCTTCAGAGCTCTGTTGATGGGGTTGCAGAGACAGGGGAATGCACACCCACATGTTTTGGGCATGTCCTAGGCTTCAAGTTTTTTGGCAACAGCTTTTGGCAACCAATCTTTGGTGTAGACCACCTAGGGGACCCAGTGAATTGGATTTTGGGGCTATACCCTCAGGAAATTTAAAAACTAAGGCCCAGCAGTACCTTTATAATATTGTTTTGGCTTCAGCGCTAAAAGCTATTACCCACAGCTGGCTGACCCCTGACATTCCTACTATTGAGGCCTGGTATATGATTTGTGTGGCAATTCTAGATATGGAAGCGCTTACGGCCAGAATTTGTCTCTGTAAAGACAGGTTTAAGAGCAGGTGGCTCCCCTTTTTCCATTACCAGGCGGGGAAAGAACAGGTAAATATTTTAGAAATATTAGCCAGACATGCTTAAAGATCATCTCCTTCAGCCGGGCTTGGAGGCCCATGTGCTCCTCGCTCCTGAGATGAGTAGTATTGCACATATGAGGAGATGGTCCCTTTTATATCCCCCCTCAATTTAAATCTAACTCCTCTATTTAATTAACCACCAGAAATACAATAGATTAGAGTTAATAAATTTCATAGGTGTGCAACCCCTTCCCCTGGGGTTTTTCTTTTTCTTTGTGGATTCCTACCCTTTTTTGGTATAACTGAAGGGGTTGCTTCCCCCTTTTATTTTTTCTCTTTATTTTCCCTGTAAGTGTCGTATTGATCATTTATTTTCTTTCTGATATTTGTAGTAAAGTTTTGTCATGTCTTGTATGTGTACTGTATGAAATGAAAATCTTAATAAAATATGATTTAGAAAAAATATAACCCATGAAATGACCATTTTCGGACAGGAAAAATTTTGAAGTCAGTCAGTAACAAAAAGGATTTGGGTGTTGTTATCTCCAATGACCTCAAGTTTAGTAATCACTGTACAGAGATGACAAAAAAAAAAAAAAAACTTATTAGCTGTATGAAGAGGTTGATTACGTCTAGAAATAGAGCATGTATCATTCCTTTATATAAAGCATATGTCCTTCCTTTGTTGGACTACTGCTCTCCCTTGTGGAACCCTAATTTGGGCAAAGATGTAAGCAAATTGGAAAGTGTACAGAGGAGAATTACAAGGATGGTTGATGGCCTCCAACATGTGGCCTATGAAACTAGACTTAGGGATCAAAAACTTTATTCCTTGTAACTTAGAAGATCAAGAGGCAACCTCTTGCTAATGTTTAAAATCACTAGGGAAGGCCGGCCCGGTGGCGCTGAGGGTTGAGGTGCTGGACGCCACACCTCGCGCCACGCCAGCGACCCAGGTTCAGGAACGAGCCCGGCTGCTGGGGGTCGGCAGGGAGGAAGTAGGATCGCGCGTCCAAAGGACAGCTGTCCTCTCCCGGGGATCAGGGGCATCCGGTGCAGTGGGGACCCCGGTGGAGACCGGAGGTACTACTGCTGCTGGGAGCACAAAGCACAGAGCCAGAGGCTGACTCTTGGCCAGAACGTGGGCGACGTTGCACGCCGCGGGCCATTACATGCCACTGCACACCTGGGCTGGCTCAGGAGAAGGAAAAATGGAAAAACTGGGGCACTAGTCGTGGCGGCATGATGGCCGTCTCCATAGAGGACTCTCTCGGCACCCGAGGGTGCGCGGCAGTACCGGATCCTGACTGGGGTGGGTTGAGCTCTGAAGGGAGTGCTCCCCACCACCCCACCATGGGGGGCAAGCCACGGGGGTCGCTGCGAGGCCCGAATGTGGACACCGGAGGTAGCCCAAAAGGGAGATGGTGGCCAGATGAACCTGGGGAGATGCCAGACGTGGGAAAGGTAAGGCAGACTGGTGGCCCCTGGGGGATAAAGAAATAGGGGAAAAAAATCACTAGGGAAAAATCATTATTGTCTGATTTAGGGCTAGTATTTAATTATAGGGAGATTTCCCTTAGAAGTCATGGTTTTCAGCTCATGCTAACAAATCCAAAAAGCCTCACAAGAAGAAGTTATTTTACACAAAGGATCATTCCCTTGTGGAACTCTCTTCCCAAAGATGTTGTGGAAGTAGGCACTTTTGATACCTTCAAACTGAAATTAGATAGGCATTTCATCAATTCTATGGTAAGGGACTAAAACCCATCATGCAGGAGATGTACTCTATGGGCACATTGCCTTCTGTACATCTATATTATCCTAGTAAGAATCCTAGTATGTGAGGAAAGAAAATAGGGAGAGGCTGTAGGGAGAAAAAATGATAGTAGGTAAGGTAAGAAAAGAATCTGAAAAATGAAAAGGTGATGATAGGTATGAAAAGGCATAGTAGACGTGGATGAGCTGAGGTGTCCTTAAGTAGGAGTAATTAACAGAACCTAGTAAGAAGGCTGAAAGTTGAAGGCTATGTGTACATGCTCATTTTCATTTTCTACAGATCAAAGAAATACTCAAGACTGGAGGGGCCAGTGATTTACACCTGATCCGTGACTATTGGAAAAGGACACCCAGCGCAATGACACCTTACCAGAGGCATTCAGCCTAACAACATTTTCTGTAGTGAGACAACTGGCAAAAATGGCATGGGGTCATGATGTCGCATGACAAAACAGCGCAGCAATGTACCACGCTGTAAATACAGTGGATATATTGCTGCCACTGCTACAAAATGCCAAAACTCAGTTCAGCGAAGCACTGCAGTGGCCTCTTTGTTTTCTGAGGGGGGGCTCCGTCCCAACCCCCTGTTATGGGGGCACCCCCTGGACCCCTCTACTAATATAATCAACTCCAGGGGGAAGGGTTCAACATGGGGACAAGGGGAAACATGGACAGGGGAGAGAAAAAAAAAACACGATGCAGTTTCGCAACAGTCTGGGACCCGGATTCAAGCCCAGTACACAGACACATAGTGACCCTGCACTGCCACAGCTCATCCCACTGAGCCACGGTGGCAGTTTGGCAGACCACCTCGCCAACAGAGGTCTTGACCCCCACATCACTCCTTCACATGAGCCATGCATGACAGGGTACAAAACTGCGTGCAACATATGTGCCTTGCGGGGGTTTTGTATGCTGTCATGCTACTACATCGCACTGTATGTTAGTCGTGGTATTCCATCTGCAATTCTGCACATGCTATATTGACCCAGTAGGGGCAAAAACAACCCCAACACCCACTGGCAGTGGGACTGTAACCATGTAGAAAGCAGTGGTATGATAAATGAGGCTACCTTGTAGTCATAGCCACTGTATTAGAGCAAAGATCTTGTAGGGCAAACCAGTATTAGATCAAAATTCGGAGGCTAAACATCACAAAGCTGTATGTCTTTGTGTAACCCCCCTGTTACCCGGGGTTACTAGAATCCCAGTAAGACCTAGTGGTAGGCAGGGAAGGCAGCTTGTGAAACTCCAGTTAAATGGATTTCACATTGTCTCACTCTGTTCTCAGTCTCAGCTGAGACTGAGGGATGACATCACCATAGAACTATCGCAGCTGCATGGGCCACATTGAAATCTGCAGATGGGAGTTAGGTTAGAATGTTGGGAGTTTTTGAACAGTGGAAAGCAGTTGTGTGTGAGCAGTCTTGAAGAAAGGAGCACAGCAGTCTGCGCACAGGCTCTTGGAGCCTAAAGCTCTGATATAGAGCTACTTCTAGGGAAAGGTGTGTGTTTCCACCTAAAAAGGAACACAGTAAGCTGTTCTTGAAGTGGTGGAGACCACGGATACTGGTCACTGTGCCCCATCCCTGAGGGGATGCGGGTGGAAGGTTTGCCTGTTATTCCAGGGGCAACCTCCTGGTTCCGGCTAGGGAAGAAGCTGCCTTATTTTATGAGATGTGTTGTGGCACCAGAAGCTGTCAAGATTCACCTGTGGGGCACCTGCAACCAAAGGGTGAGTTCTGCTCTTGTCAAAGGGCCTATGTTTCACCTGAACTGTGTTAAAGTTGGGATTGGACTGCTTAATCAGTGGGAAGCCTAGAGGTATAGGCTAAGTCAAAGTAAAAGTATGTTCAAGTCCAGCACAAGGGGAAAGCCAAGACATGTAGAGGAGATGTGTTATAAATTTACCCTTTAATCTACACTGCCAAGTTTTTCAGGAAGAGATGTTTAAGTATGTTTGAGTTTATTACAAGGGGAAAGTCAAGACATATAAAGGAGATGTGCTATACATTTACCCTTTAATCTACATTGCCAAGCTTTCAAAAAGAGTTGTTTAATGTCCAGAGAAATGGCCAGGTATGGACTGTGGAAGCTGGAGGTGGAAGACCCCCCCCCCCATCTTTAGTAACCAGGTTCACCTCTACGGATTTGCTCTGTGGCCCTTTTACTTTGCCTCAGGCACTTGGCCAGTGCTGAGGGAAGTACCCAGACGTGGGATTGAAGCAGAATTTCCCTTAAGGGTTGAAGGCTCTAAGGTGGCTTGGGGAGCCACCAACGGAAAATGTGTCCATGTCATATGGACAGGGATCGAGTGGCCGGCAGGGGGGCCGGGCCAGGAAAAACCCAAATAGAGTACAAGTCGGTTTGTGTGCCCAAAGCAGCATGCAAGTCCGAGCTGTGTGCCTGGTGGGTTCAGAACCTGAGGGCTGAAGTGCTGAAGAAGTGTTCTGTTACTCTTATCTACGTTACCAGGAATGTAGCACCATGGGGGTCCGTCTATGCTTTGTTTGTTCAGTTTGGATGTGAATAAAAGCCACACTTTAGAATCCCATTCCTGGTATTGGACATTACAGTTATTGCTTCCTGTGTTCGGATTTACTTGGGTGCCCCTGTGCAGAGTAGCCAAACCTAAGCCCTTGTGCCGAGTAACCTAGTCCTCCTCGAACCCAGTCCCCCACCTGGTACTGCTGTCAGCTTCAACAGCATACCACCTGTAGTTTTGCAAAAAGGCAGGGGTCTGGGGGTTACATTTGCCCCAGTTGTCACGCAACGGATTTACACCTCCCCCATAGCTCTAGCAGCTCATAATACCTAGACACTGCAACTATGCAAACCTGAATATCAGCAAGGCTATAAGTAAACAGCACCTCACAGCCATGAAATGTTTCCTAAACTTTTTATTGTGAAAAAAGGCAAAAAAAAGGTAGGCAACTTGCATTCAGTGTGCAAGGTAGAAGGTGCTGGGTGCTCATGCAGTGCTCGTCAGAAGACAGTTTTTTTAGCCTGATGTTGTAAATTGAGCACACAGTCAGCTGAGCAGCATTTGTTTATACTGAGACCTGAATATCAAAAGACACCTGCACAGTCTCTGGATTCCTGCGATGTCATAAACCTCTTGAGCTTCACTCTTGAGGTTTACGAAGTCACAAGAACCCCTCGATAGATTACAGCAACCACAACAGATGGATGCCTATCTGTTATTCTATTTATATTACAGTAACTAATTACTTTTAGGGAAAAGTAATATCATTACAGTTACTTATTACTTCATTTTAAAAGTAATCCATTGCTATTACTAGTTACCTAGAAAATTTATCAGATTACAGTTACTAGTTATAAGTGATTAGTTACTACCCAACAGAGCATGCAGGCTTAGTGCATAGGGCCCAGTTTGCAAACTATTCACTGGGCTAGCTGCAGGTTAGCAAGTAAATGGCAAAAATACATTTGTAAATGACACTATAGCATTAATCAGGTTACACAACCCTTGACATAAAAGCGTGCCTCTTTATATTTCATATTTTCTTACTACACAACCACAATTCTACTCGCCTCCTGCTAAATTCCTGCTTTTCATTGGGTTGCCTGTACAGTGGTATTGAGTTTGTTTAAAGCATAAAGAGTGCAGCAATATTTGTAAAGAAATTAATAAAAAAAAGAAGGCAATTTTTTCTGCCCGTTTACTGAAATTCAGTCATGCTGATATTTTTCTTTTAGCCTGAGGATGAGATTCCAGCATGACCCACTGTTTTCTGCTGCGCCTCCAGAGACGTCTAAAACTGATAACCATCAGACCTTCATGAATGAATGCTATGGAAAAGTTCCAGCTCAGGATGTGAGATATGAGCACAGCTCTTTTGAAGCGGAGATAGCCACTGAATTCAATAAATGGAAAAGGGGAGCAGACAAACAAAATTAAAATTAAATCTTTCAACATCTCCTCCATTCGGCAAATGGCATGGCAGTATGTAAGCCTGTTCATGTAATTATATCCTTTTGTACCACTACTCCCCCTTCCCAGCCACCACTATCATAAGTGATCTTAATTTTCTTCCAAACCCAGGTTACATAAAGTTGAATTGACTTTCTGTTGCTGTGTAGTCACATGCAGGGAGCGCTACCCTAGAACTGGTCTCAGGGCTGTCAGGAGATAAGACTGTTAGACCTTTTTCAACAGAAATCAGAAGCTTAAAAAAAAGTTATACATACATACGTACATGCATACATAAATATATTTGTCAGCAGATAAGGACCAACATGGCCCACCGAGTCTGCCCTATCATACCCATTTACTCATGTGTATACAAGTAACCTCTACCCCACCCCCCCAAAAAAAAACCTCAGGATCCCCTTGTATCTGTCCCATGTATGCTTAAAACCAGAGATGGCTTCTGCCCTTACCATATCTTCCGGCAACCCATTCCAGGCATCCACCACCCTCACTGTGAAAAGTACTTTGTATATTCCCTAAACTCCCCCGCTTCATACTGTGACCCTGGTTTTGGAACCTCTTCTGAAATACAACCTCTAACCTATTAAACCCTTTTAAATATTTGTAAGTCTCAATCATGTCCCCCTCATCTCTTCTTTCCTCCAGGGAGTACATATTTACTGATAGATCCCTCAGTCTGTCCTCATATGTCCTCCCTGCAGCCCATGAATCATTTTGTGGCCCTCCTTTGAACAGCCTCCACCCTCCAAACATCCTTTTTCAGATGTGGCCTCCAGAACTGCACACAGTACTCGACGTGAGCCCGGACCAATGTCTTGTACAGGGGAACAATGACCTCCCTCCGTCTGCTAGCTATATCCCGCCCTATGCATCCCAACATTCTGTTGTTCTTTTCTACCACCTTTTGGCATTGACCTTTTGCCTTGAGGTCAGCTGTGATGATGATGACTCCCAAGGTCTCTTCTTGCTCTGTGACTATTTCTTCCCCCCCAACTCATATTTCGCCCTGGTATTTCTAGTCCCCAGATACACAATTTTGCACTTCCTTGTGTTGAACCCCAGTCCTCAAACCCAGGACCACTGCTCTGACTTTATAAGGTCCTCTCTCATCCTGCTCACACCATCCAGTGTATCCACCCTGTTGCTGATCTTCATATCATCATCGAACATGCACACCTTTCCCTCCAGCCCAACAGCAATGACTCCAATGAAGACATTGAATAGGACTGGGCGGAAAACCAACCCCTGTGGTACACCACTTGTCACCCTCTCCTCATTAAAGAGTACCCAAGTTACCATCACCTTTTGAGTGCTCCCAGTGAGCCAGTTTTCTACCCATTTTACTATGGCTATGACACCCCAAGGCTGTCCAGTTTGTTCAGTAGCCTTTTATGAGGCACTGTGTCGAACGCTTCTCTGAAGTTCTGATAGCCCATATCCATAGCCCCTCCTCAGTCCACCAGCCCTGTAACCCAGTTGAAAAACTCCACTAAGTTTGTTTGACATGATCTCCACTTTGTAAAACCATGCTACCTGGGGTCAACCAGCCCTTTCACCTTGAGGTAATCCACTATGCACGCTTTTAAGAGTGACTCCATAATCTTCTCAACCACCGACGTTAGGCTAACAGGTCTGTAGTTTCCTGACACTTCCCTATCCCCACCCTTGTGGAGCAGAACCATGTTTGCTTTCTTCCAATCCTCTGGGACCTCTCCTGTTTCCAGTGACAGGGTAAACAACTCTGCCAGTAGTGCGGCCAACTCCTCCCTGAGTTCTTTCAGTACTCTAGGATGCACAGCATGTGGTCCCATAGTCTTGTCTGCCCTAAGCCCCAGCAGCTCATTTCTGATCCTATCCTCTAAGAAGAGGGAGATGTCTACCCCTTTTCCCCACTCCCCTTTGCACTCTAGGTTCTGCCCCATGTCCTCCTCCTCCTCGGCAAAGACTGAGCTAAAGTATTTATTTAGCATATCAGCCTTTTGGCCATCCTCCTCTATACTGGCTCCCCCCTCCCTTCTCTGTCTTGTAATCCCAACTTTGATTTTCCAATTATGATCAACACATGACCAGAATTATATACGGGCATGTGAGGTGTGGGATTTAAAAGAGGATGCTTTCTAGCAGTTGTAGATGCATCAGAGGAAATTTATTTAACAAAATTAAGACCAGCCGGACTTTAGGCGAAATACCAAAACAAGAAGAAAAAAAAACAGTAATTCCAGGATATAACAACATTCTCTTGCAACACCAGAATGGGCTAGTGTAACACACTTAGAGGTCAGACTAGGTCTGTACCTCCCAGACTATCTAACTAACTGTTTCAGGTACCAGGTTTATATACAACACAAGGGGTCAGGTGACTACCTAGCTCCACCCGCACCTTATGTTCAACTTTATATTTTTATTTACAAAGATTATTTTATTTACAACAACAATATCCTTTTAAATTAGTATAACAATACATATACAATCTTTGCAATTGATTTCGTACCCTTTAAAGGATTTACATCAAGGTTCTGGCATCCGAAAGCACCACCTCCTTTTCAGTAGCCTAAAAGGACTTAATTTGTGGCCAGTCAGCTCCTAAGAGAAGGGCTGCAATGGATTCTTAAGCACTGAGAGGAGGACCACTCATTTTATCAAGTGCCCAAAACAACACAGGAGTGCCTCAATTCAGCTTCGGGAGGTATGTGCACGTAAAAATGGTTGGTTTTAGTCAGAGAACAACGCTCCGTATTGAAATATAAGGCTAAATGCCCTCGCGAACGTGCGCACATTCGAGGAGGTTGTAATCCTCCAGCGTATGTAATTTCTTCGTTCGCGCAGGCACTCAGCAGCATATCTCCTATAGAGAAATGTATTTTAGAAGGGGTTTCCTCCGGCTATACAAAACGGAACACCGGAGGGAGGAACCAAAGATTCAACAATTTCTAATACTCTTTCAATTGCACAAATGAATCCGCGGAGACAAATAGGCAATGCAAAAGGGGGGGAGTTCCATAGCGCATACTAACATCTGCATCCTGCAGTGCCTACACTCTGACAGTATTTATTGTCAGCTTTTATTTCATTTTTAAGTTCAATTTTACTTTTACTGAGTTAATGTTCATTTGAATCTTCTGGGGGGTTCGCTATACTGAACTATATATATATCAGAACCATGAGATGAGAATGAAAGTAGAGAGAGAATATAGGTGGCCAGCCTATATAAAGTTTAGAAAGAGGAATAAAAATACCAAAAACAAAGGGGGGGTGTACAAATAAAACTGAGCTGTTGCAACAGACTCCAACAAACTTGTGGTCTGATATACATGATTTATTTTTTCCTTTACACTCCTCCCCCCTCAAGAGGGAACCGATAACATTTAGTTATCAATGGTTTCCTGCTGCTGAACACATATCAGATCTCCTTGCACTGCAAAGGAGATGGAGTTTAGCCTCCCACTCCTAAAACTCCACTCCAGGGTCCCTTTTAAGTAAATTCATATATAGCTACACATACCATTGTATGTATACACCAATGAGAAGAAATAAAAAATTAGAAGTTATTTGATCATTACTTCGCTTTCACCCTGGAGTCTGATATCAATTTAAAACTGTTGTCTGCACCATAACGTGATAAGTAGTCAGCATTAAAGTGTTTTTTGCCTAATTTGTGTTGTATTGTGAATTTGTAAGGTTGAAGGGTTAAATACCATCACAAAATACGAGGGTTTTTGTCCTTCATAATGTGTAGCCAACACAGAGGATTATGATCTGTAATCACTACAAATTCTCTACCCCATAAATAAAATTTTAGGGCATTGATGGCCCATCGAATGGCTTGGCACTCTTTCTCTATTGTGGAATACTTAGCTTCTCTTTCATGCAGTTTCCGACTAATATATATGATGGGGTGTTCTTCCTCTCCATCCATTTGTGACAAAACAGCCCCAATACCCTGATTTGAAGCGTCTGTTTGTACTAAAAAGGGTTTTTGAAAGTCTGGACTACGTAAAATAGGGTAAGAACATAATTTAGCTTTCAATAATGAAAAAGCCTCTTCACATTGCTTAGTCCAACAGACCTTGTCTGGTTTAACTTTCTTTGTAAGTTCAGTCAATGGACTAGCAATGTCTGCAAAATTGGACACGAAACGACGATAATAACCAGCCATTCCTAAAAAAGCTCTTACTTGTTTTTTTGTTCGTGGCTGTGCGCTATTTGCTATAGCATCAACCTTATCAATTGCAGGTTTTATTTTGCCCTGACCAATTATAAACCCTAGGTACTTAGTTTCTTGCATACCCAATGAGCATTTGGTAGGATTTATGGTTAAGTCTGCCTCCTCTATGGTAGTTAACACATTTTTTAGGTGTACCATATGTTCTTCCCAGGATGGGCTAAAAATGATGACATCATCCAGGTATGCGGCACTGTACTCCATATAGGGATGTAATAGATGGTCCATGCATCTCTGAAAGGTTGCCGGGGCCCCATGCAGACCAAAAGGCATTTTAGTGAATTGAAACAATCCCAAAGGGGTACTAAAGGCAGTTTTA
This sequence comes from Neoceratodus forsteri, assembly GCA_016271365.2. Lineage (NCBI taxonomy): Eukaryota > Metazoa > Chordata > Ceratodontiformes > Ceratodontidae > Neoceratodus > Neoceratodus forsteri. The sequence continues at coordinate 1,879,283,325 of CM057456.1, forward strand.
CTCTGTGACTCTGGATCTAGGGGAATCTGCCAATACCCTTTTGATAGATCTAATGTACTTATATACTGTGCGTTACCGAGGCGATCTATAATATCATCAATACGGGGCATCAGACACCCATCAAATTGGGAAATTGCGTTGAGTTTCCAGAAGTCTATACAGACTCTTATTCCACCGTCTTTTTTATTAACTACAACCATAGGAAAACACCATGGGCTTATGGAGGGTTTAATAACCCCTATTTGTTGCATTTTTTTTATTTCTTCGATCACCTCTTCTCTTAAACGTACTGGTAACCGGTAGGGCTTTTGTCTAATTGGAATAGTGGAATTTAACTCTATACGGTGGACAATTCCCTCAACCTTCCCAGGTATTGTTGTAAAACTGTTTTGAAAAGTACTTAATACATCTTTCAATTCCCTTAATTGTTCAAAACTTAAGTTATCATTGATTTTTATGTCCTCCATTTCACCTTTTGTGTTCAGACATTCATAAGCTTCGTCTAGTTCACTTGTAACTGATTCAGGGTGGACAAAAAATACTGACTTACGTCTATCATGCCATGCCTCTAACAAGTTGGCATGGTAGATTTTATATTTTTGTCTTTTTTCTGGGCATATGATCTCATAATTAACAGGACCAACTCGTTTATGTATGGTGTAGGGTCCCTGCCATTTCATCAGTAGCTTATTTTCAGTGCAGGGTAATAAGAGAAGTACTCTGTCCCCTGGTTGAAAGAATTTAGAGCCCACCCCTTTGTCATAATGTTGTTTTTGAACCTTCTGATGTTCTACATTACTATGTTGGGCTTTCTTAGAATATTTTGCTAATTTCTGTCGCAATGTGGTAACATATTCTAGAAAAGGTATAGGTATAGTGTTTTGTTTTGTACCTTCCCAATTCTCCTTTACTACATCCAATATTCCTCTAGGGTTTTCCCAAACAATAATTTGAACGGGAATATCCTGTGGATGATCAGGAACCTCACGATAGGCAAACATAAGATAGGGTAAATATCTATCCCATTGTTTACCTTCGTCCTGTGTAAATTTTTTTAACATCTGTTTTAATGTCTTATTAAATCGTTCCACCAACCCATCAGTTTGAGGATGGTATGGAGACGTATGTATGGAATGTATACCTAAAGTATGATAGAGACGCTGTAAAATCTGTGAACAAAAATGACTGCCTCTATCAGTCAGAATTTCTTTAGGGATGCCCATCCTAGAGAAGACCTTTACTAGGTCTTCAGCTACCTTTTCAGCAGTAACTGTACGCATGGGTATAGCTTCAGGGTATTTAGTAAAATAATCACATAGAATTAGAATAAAATGATTTCCTTTTGTACTTTTGGGTAGGGGTCCTACTATATCCATGGCAATACGTTCGAAAGGGGTGTTTACTACAGGTAAAGGCTGTAGGGGTACCTTATCTTTCCTTACCATTGGGGCAACTTTCTGACATTGTACACAAGACTTACAATATTCAGTTACTTGGTCCTGGATACCAGGCCAATAAAACCTATACAACAATCTCTGTAGTGTGCACTCCCTTCCTTGATGACCAGCAAATGGTATGTCATGAGCAAGAGATAATAATTGTTCCCTGAAAACAATAGGTACCATCAACTGTAGCACACATTCCCCAGTCTTTGAATTTTCACATTGCCTATATAACAGTCCCTTATGTAATACCAATTTATGCCCTTTATCATTTTTATTGCCCACCTGTAAAAAGAAAGGTTTTAAAGAATCATCATTCACTTGTGCTAACCCGAAATCTGACTGTACTTTAAAGTGTTCTAAACTGACAGTGTCTTTAGAGTTCCGATGGATTTGTTGCCATGTCTGTTTATCTTGATGTTTTTCACGCTTAGACTTTCTTGTCTTACCAGGTGGCTCAAACAGATCATCGTCAAATGAAAATACACGTTGTAGTTCAACATCTCTTTTCGCTTGGGTTCTAGTGGTTATGGCACCTAGGTTTGTAGCAGTTGCTAATAGATGGGTAAAATCTGGATGGTCATGTCCTATTATGACAGGTACTGGTAACTGAGACACCACACCAACCTTCATACTTCTGGTGTTGGACTGTACTTGAACCTCAACTTGTTGCATCGGATATGTATGGGTATCACCATGAATACAAGTCACATGCGTCTCATCTGGGGACTCACAAGTATTGGGTAACATAGAGGCTTTGACTAAGGTTTGCCGACTACCCGAATCTAATAGTCCAGTCATGGTTTTCCCATTGATTTTAACTGGGGTAATATACTGACCCCAATTAGCCAGGACTAAGTGAGTAGGGGTAGTTTTCTCCTTTGGGCAAAACCTAGCAATATGTCCTTTCCCTTGGCAGAAATGACACACGATCTCTAAATTATGGGGTCTAGGAATATTTGTGTTTTTAGCAGTTCCACTGGATACAGTTATTGTAGAAGATGTAGATCTTACCGTAGGGGGAGGTGTGCCAGTTCCGGTATGTCCTTTATGCCTATTCGGTCTTGCAGCTAGATAATCTTCTGCCAATTGTACCGCTTTCTCAGCTGACTCCGGGTGATGTTCCCGAACCCACATCTGAGCGTCTTGTGGTAATATACATATAAACTGTTCAAGAACAACAGCCTCCAACAACTGTTCTTTGGTGTTTTTGGTGGGCTGCAACCATTTGCTGCATAGGTCCCTTAACCTTGTATAAGCATCCTGTGGGGTTTCTGAAGACTGGAACCTTAGGGCTCAGAACCTCTGTCTATATGTTTCTAAACATATGTCATACCGCTTCAAAATAGCCTCTTTTACAGTATTATAATCTTCACTCATGGAGCTGTCCACATGACCATAAGCCAACTGAGCTTTTCCTGTTAGATATGGGGCAAGACATATCACCCATTGTCCTCGGGGCCACTGACAAGCTCGGGCAATCCGTTCAAATGTAGTCAAGTAGGTTTCTATATCATCTGTTTCACTTAATTTTGTCAGTTTAATGTCCTTGGGATTATCACTCGATGGGGGTGGCCTGCCAGCACCCAGATCCCGGATAGCTCTCAAGGTGTCCGCCCATCTGGCCTCATTCCGTTGCATCTCCCTTACTCTTTGCTTCTCCCAGGCAACTTGTTGGAGGCACAACCATTGTAGCAAATCCTGGGCATCTCCACTAGGGGGACCTTTTTCCAACTCCTCTTCTTCATTGGCTTCCAAGGTCCCAGCAATCGCACCATCTTCCTCCAGCTTTGTGATTTTGCGTCTGACATCTGGTAAACCGGACATCAAAGGTTGTCCCAGTTTGTCTGCCATCGTTCGGGTCAACACTCCAGCGGGTCTCTCCTCTTGGGACATGCGAGCCCTCTGCAAATACTCAGGACAGTATTATTCGAATCCCACCACTGCCACCACGTGTGAGGTGTGGGATTTAAAAGAGGACGCTTTCTCGCAGTTGTAGATGCATCAGAGGAAATTTATTTAACAAAATTAAGACCAGCCGGACTTTAGGTGAAATACCAAAACAAGAAGAAAAAAAATCAGTAATTCCAGGATATAACAACATTCTCTTGCAACACCAGAATGGGCTAGTGTAACACACTTAGAGGTCAGACTAGGTCTGTACCTCCCAGACTATCTAACTAACTGTTTCAGGTACCAGGATTATATACAACACAAGGGGTCAGGTGACTACCTAGCTCCACCCCTGTACCTTATGTTCAACTTTATATTTTTATTTACAAAAGGATTATTTTATTTACAACAACAATATCCTTTTAAATTAGTATAACAATACATATACAATCTTTGCAATTGATTTCATAACCTTTAAAGGATTTACATCAAGGTTCTGGCATCGGAAAGCACCACCTCCTTTTCAGTAGCATAAAAGGACTTAATTTGTGGCCGGTCAGCTCCTAAGAGAAGGGCTGCAGCAGATAGAGTCCTGGATTCTTAAGCACTGAGAGGAGGACCACTCATTTATCAAGTGCCCAAAACAACACAGAAATGCCTCAATTCAGCTCGGGAGGTATGTGCACATAAAGCAGTTGTTTTAGTTGAGAACAACGCTCTGTATTGAAATATAAGCTAAATGCCCTCATGACGTCGCACATTGAGAGAGAGGTTGTAATCCTCCAGCGTATGTAATTTCTTCTGTCAAGAGGCACTCAGCAGAATATCTCCTATAGAGAAATGTATTTTAGAAGGGTTCTCTGGCTATACAAAATGGAACACCGGAGGAGGAACCAAAGATTCAACAATTTCTAATACTCCTTCAATTGCGCAAATGAATCCTCGGAGACAAATAGGCAATGCAAAGGGGGGGGGGGGTTCCATAGCGCATACTAACATCCACGTCCTGCAGTGCCTACACTCTGACAGTATTTATTGTCAGCTTTTATTTTATTTTTAAGTTCAATTTTACTTTTACCGAGTTAATGTTCGTTTGAATCTTCTGGGATGGGGGTTCACTATACTGAACTATATATATATCAGAACCATGAGATGGGAATGAAAGTAGAGAGAGAATATAGGTGGCCAGCCTATATAAAGTTTAGAAAGAGGAATAAAAATACCAAAAACAAAGGGGGGTGTACAAATAAAACTGAGCTGTTGCAACAGACTCCAACAAACTTGTGGTCTGATATACATGATTTATTTTTTTCTTTACAGGGCATAGTCATTTTACTGCAAATGTTTCAAAAACATTGTTTTGCTCTGGAAACATGTAAGGGGGGGCACTATTTGCATAGGTGTGATCTACAGACCTCCAGCATGGGAGAGAGAGGTGGATAAGGACATGATGCAAGCCACCCAAAGGATGGCATACAAGGGAGAGGTGTTGCTGATCGGGGACTTCAGTCTACCAGACATGGATTGGAGCCTACCAATTGCAGCAACAGTCAGAAGCAGAGACATCCTGGACTTGCTGCAAGGGGTATTCCTCAGGCAACTAGTTACAAAGCCCACTCATGGGGGGGACAATACTGGACCTGGTACTGGCAAATGCAGACAGTGTTGCTGATGTCACGGTGGGTGACAACCTGGGGTCCAGTGATCACTGTACTGTGTGGTTCAATATAAGGACTGGGACAGAACTGAGCTGCACTAAGACAAGGGTCCTGGACTTCAGGAGGGCCAATTTCAGGAAAATGGGAGAAAGCCTCATGGATGCCCTGGCAGGGATAGAGGATCTGGGGGGAATCAAGGAACTATGGGCAAAAATAAAGTGAGGCACTGAAAAAGTAACAAATCTCTGTATTCAAAGTCAGGTAGGCACTGGGATGGTGGTGCAATACAACCAAAATTGCTTAAAATCTTCTACGTTCTGTTGAGCACTCTCCCCTTCCAAAATGAACACAAGGACATGCTGCAAATTCATATCATGATTTTATTGCAGCCTCAGCTCCATGCTGCTATACACTGCAAACGGATTTCTTACATTTCACACCCTTCAGTGTTTCATCCGAGATACCAATCATTATAGCAGTCATCAATTTATACAGATTCAAATTCAAAAACAAAAAAGAGAATTGAACCAATCGTGACGCCTACTCTTAATTGGAGTATCATGTGACTACATCCAGCATTTCATTCATTCATGAATTTACTTAATCTCATGAATCAAAACATTGTTGTGATCACCATCTAGTGGCCACTATTACCAATTACATTCATAAGAAATAACAAATGACAACTGTTGCAACCATAGCATTACATACATACACAAATCTCTGTTTCAGGCAGGTTGTGAAGGCCATTCAGTTGTTGATTTCCTGAAGGCAATACTCAAACACTGAGCTCACATTACACCCATCAGGTGTAAAAGACAAGTGTGGGTAAGTGTCATTTGCATTGCTGTGAAACTCAACACCATAGCATCTTATGATCCCACATAGCATCAGTTACACAGCAAATAAAGTGGGTGCAAGGATCGAGCTTTGAGGCACACCACAGTTAATCACAGTGGCACCAGAGGTGCAATTTCCTAGAACTACCTGTTATGCTCTCCCAGTGAGGAAGCACTCAAACCAGCACAGAACTGTGTCAGTGATCCCCAATAGTGCCTCAGGTGAACCAGTAGCACACCATAGTTCTCCATGTTAAACGCCAATGGAAGATCCAGAAGAACCAAAAAGAACTGTTACTGATGATCCCTCATAGTGAGATCAAGGAACACTCTGACAAGTGCAGTCTCAGTACTGTGGTGGGGCCTAAATTCTGACCTGAGAGGCTCAGAGATGTTAAAGTTTTCCAGGTGAGTCTCAAGCTGTACTGCTACCACCTTCTTTATAACCTTCAGGTCAAGTCCGTACTTCACAGGATCATCAGGATCCAAAGATGGCTTTTTTAGGAGGAGCTAACCACAACCCTTTTCAGAGCTGCAGGAAAAATACCTTTCTTTAAGGAGCAACTGAAAATCTCAGTGACAATTGGTGCCAGGGATTCCAGACAGCCAAGCAGCAGTCAAACAGGCCTGGAGTCCAACATACAGCAGGTGGGGCACAATCCCGAGATCACCAGGGCACCTCCTTCTCAGCAACTGGATGAAATTCAGCCCAGGATAACAGGCTGTCTAAGCCTGATGATGACTGGGTACTGCCAGCCCATGACTTGGTCACTTGAGATCACAGTGCAACTTGAGGACACTTTGTCAAGGAAGAATTAATTGAACTCATTGCACTTTTCTGCAGAAAGATTTGTTTGGACCGTAGTGGGGGTCTTGTTCAACTTGTCTATGGTGTGAAAGAGCTAAGCCAGCCTATTTGTCCTACAGGAATTATCCTTGGCAAGAACTTTTTCCGGGTGATTGCTCACTGATATTCACTGTAATGAGCCTTCAGTGCCAGTTTGTCCTTGTCAAGCTAAGACCTCCACTAAGAATGCTCCAGCTTCCATCCCTTAGTCTTCAAACAACTCAGTTCATCACAATACCATGATGAGCTGCAGTGGGATTTGAAGGGACTGACACAGTAAGGTACTAGGAAGTCTATGGCAGTTGCAAGAACCATATTATAGCCCTCCACGGCCTTCTGAGCTCTCTGTTCACAAGCTATCCTCATATTCAATAGGTCCAATACTGCCTGAAGCTGACTGGGCCCCAGGAAACTGACCCCTAACTGCCACAGGGGATGATGGTGCCTAAAGCTGTCTAATCATCAGATTAAACCCTGCAATCCATACCCCTAATAACTGTCTATACAGTGCAGAGATTTTTTTTTCGCAATTTATTATGCTTTAGGGTGCCCAGACCTCCCAGTCCTCTGTCCCCACATCCCTGACCACCATCCGTCCCCCAGACTTACCTGTTGTTGGTAATCAGCCCAGATCCCCCCCCCCCAAGTGGGGATGCCGGAAGGTGCAGCCCACCATGGACATTAGTCGCAGCTCCCGGCGGGAACTCCACCAGGCAATCCCCTGGCTTACCCCTCAGGGCAGGGCCATGGAACCAAGCAACATCCGATAAAACACTTATTGCTATGTCACCAGCTCAGGAGTCATGGGACAGGCATGGCAGTGAGGAGGCGGGACATCATCAAGGGAGCAGGCAGCATTTTTTTTGCAGAAGACTCCCCAGAGGCAAGTCATGCAAAGACTGAAGTACTGTCTGAGCCCCCTCCCAACAGTATTGGTGCTGGCAGCTATAGCACCTCCTCGGCCTCCACCAGGAGTTGCTCTCATGCCAGTCACTTGACCCTCCCATCCCCTAGAGAAGGAGGCAGTCAACCAGGATGCTCAATCCCCCTGCCCCAGCTGGCCCTCCGACAACCCAAGTCCATTCCCGAACCTAGGTCATCGGTGTCGCAGTCAGACACCCTATCACTGTAACGGCAGGCTGGCCCCAGCGCAGAGATTTCTGAATAAGATCTTCTGATTTTTCTTGTCATTGTACCATTAAAGAGTAGATTGAGGGAGCACTCCTGACCAACTGGAGCATTCCTTCCATGCACATGAGACACTTATTCTGGAAATGGATACATTTGGGTGAGATTTTTTTAACTTTTAATATAGTATTGATTGACCTCAATTAACAATGTAATAAGCCATAGGGACCACTCTTCTATTGTCAGAGTGATTTCACTTGAACAACTCACCTACAGTTCATGGTTCTCACACCTTAAGAATATGAGTGAGACTAATTTTACAAATGAAAGAATAATCTCCATGGCCATATTAACAAATAACACAAGAGATGGGCAAACCAATTGAAAAAATCCCAAACCTTACCTCCTCCAGCCTTACTGGGAGAACCGTGTCTGGAGTCCTTACTGAAGCATGATCATATTATCGCTGGTTCCCTTTTGTGCAGCCAATGAAGTAAGAAAAGGCCATGAGAAATGCCATGAGTTATTCCATTTCTGCTCTATTTTTTTAACTGAAATGCTTTACGGGAGCAATCTTTTTATTAAAGAACTTGGCCGGTATTTGGTTTCTACATGGTGGTGAGAGCCCAATGAAAACTAAACATTGGCACTGTGCTTTTTAGAAATTGTGAGTTTTGGACTTTATAGAGATTGAGGTTTAATTTTTCTCCAGTCTCTATTTCATTTTCACTCTATTGGACCTTTCGGAGTGAGAGTACTTTGGGTCTGTAAATGGACAGCTGTTTGGCCCTAGGAGGTGGGAGGTCCAATGCCTAAAACGTTTCACATGAACTTTTTTGGACTGGGCTTTGTTCATGATATTTACCTCTTCAATATTTGAAATAATTCGTAGTTGCAACTGAAGTTAGCACTAAATTAATATTGTTAATTGTTTGGAGGTTAAATGTATAGGTTTATTTGGGGATTAAATGTGTAGGTTTATCATTATTTCAAATCAAATCAAATCAAACTTTATTTTTATATCGCCTTTCAAAACAAAGGCGCTGTACATAAAATCAAATACAACAAATATAAATATAAGTTAAAACAGACGATAAAATAAATTAACCATATTTAGGGAAGGCCAAAGTGAATAAATAAGTTTTTAGCTCAATTTTAAACCTGTCATTGGTCAGGCATTCTCTTAACCAATGAAGTAGAGAATTCCACAGGGAAGGAGCCAAAAAAGAAAAAGCACGGGCACCAGATTTCTTCAGTCACACCCTGGGAATCTCTAGCAATCTCTCATCAGCGGATCGGACAGGGCAGAGGGGGCAGTAGGGTACCAGGAGATCTTGCAAGTAACTGGGTCCCTAATCATGTAGGGCTTTAAATGTTAGCAAGCCAACCTTAAAGGTGATCCACCACTGAATAGGCAGCCAGTGCAGCTCGCGGAGCACAGGCATGATATGACTGGACCTAGAGGTCCCAGTCAAAAGCCTGGCCGCCGCGTTCTGCACCAGCTGCAAGTGGCAAATATCAACCCCTGGTAGCCTTAGGTAGAAGGAATTGCAGTAATAAAGGTGAGTAGTGACAAAGGCATGGACCAGTGTTGGAAGATCATCAGGGGGAACCAGGTGTTTCACTCGGGCAATATTCCTCAGATGGTAAAAAGAGGATTTCACGACTGCTGACACCTGAGATTTTAGTGTCAGACCATCATCAAAAATAACGCCCAGGTTATGCACCCAATCTGAAGTAGTGAGCGGTATGCCATCAAGCAATAAACCTGATGGCTGTCCAGCCCCCAAATCCACCCCCGGGTGACCAGGGTCCACTACCAACACTTCAGTCTTATCTGGATTCAGTCTCAGCCAGCTGGTACTCATCCAAGTTCTGATCTCAGTAAGCCAATTATTTAGCACAGAGAGTGCATCATTCTGTCTGGGGAGAAAGGACATATACAGCTGAGTATCATCTGCATAGTAGTGAAAACTCAAACTGTATTGCCTGATGATATCTCCCAATGGCAACATGAACACTGCAAGCAACAAGGGGGCCAAGATGGAGCCCTGCGGCACCCCGCACTGCTGGAAGTGGGCGCCAGAGGAATAAATTCCAGTGGCAACACTCTGAGACCTGCCCACTAGGAATGAATGAAACCATTTGAGGACTGTACCAGACAGCCCACAAAGACACCGGAGGCACTCCAACAGCACACCATGGTCTACAGTGTCAAATGCAGCAGAGAGATCAAGAAGGACCAGAATGGTACATGCCTTTCGATCTCTTGCCATTAGGAGGTCATTCAATACCCGGACAAGTGCAGTCTCCATGCTATGCTTTTTCCTAAAACCAGACTGGAGAGTATCATAGACGTTATGAGTTGTAAGGTGATCGTCCAATTGCAGCACAACCACCTTTTCAATAACCTTACCAACAAATGGCAGGTTAGAGATAGGCCAGTAGTTAGCTAGACAATCTGGATCCCAGGAAGGTTTCCTAAGGAGTGGTCGAACGACCGCCTCCTTGAGGGTGTCTGGAAAGACCCCCTTTCCAAGGACTTCCAGATGATTTCAGCAAGGATTGGGCAGATAACATCTACATATCCCACTAAAAGAGGTGTAGGGCCCGTATCCAAACTACAACTGGTTGAGTGCAATGTTTGGATGATCTTCACAATGTCCATGAACTCCGGCCGGCAGAAATCTGACCAGACAGACCAAGTGCATGCCACTTCATGCCGATCACTACAATCCCTCATGGGGGGGGTCAGACTGATGCTAGACCTGATGCTTGCAATCTTATCTGCGAAGAATCGAGCAAACTCTTCACATTTAGACTGAAAAAAGGCTTCTCTGGGCTGGAGACAGATTGGATTTCACAATCTGTCCACAGTCCAGAAAAGCTGAGTCAGTCGATTCTGCACAGCAGAAATCTTCCTGGACAGAAATTCTGCCTTCTTACGGGTGATTTCTGATTGATAGCCATCATAATGTGCCATCAACCTAAGCCTTTCAGCATCAAGGCCAGACTTCCACCAGGCTCTCTCCATCCTTCAGCCAACTCGCCTCAACTCCTTCAAGGAACCATCAAACCAAAGGCTCCACAGGCGAAGAGTGAGAGGCCGAACACAAACAGCAGCAATCTTGTCCAGAGCATCTTCCACAGCCTTATTAGAGGCTAATACAAGATCATCTGGACTCATGCATTCACTCGACAAACCCGATAGGTGCAGCACCACTGATAAATCACTGGGGGTAGCTCCCCTTAAAGGGCGGTACTGAACCATCTCCATAGGGGCAGATCTATTGGGGGGGGCCCTGAAGCTGAACCTTATGGTGTGATGGTCAGACCAGCGGACTGGTTCCACTCCCAAGTCAGCTGTCTCCATACCCAAGAGAAAGATCAGATCCGAGTGACCCCTTACATATGTCAAGGAGGTAACTACCTGTGTAAGGCCCAGCATCGTCATCAGCTGGAGGAGATTTTGACCAAAATGTGAGAGTTTATCATCGACCCAGGCATTGAAGTCCCCCAGAATTGTCCATCTGGGGGACCTCAACACCATGTCGATAATGAAGTCCGCTATCTCCTGCAGGAATTCTCCACTATCTCCTGGTGGACGGTAGATGAGGAGTATCCCGCAGCCTACACCCTCTCCCAGGATATATTCGAAGGATCTGGTACTTCCCAATGGCACATCCACAAGGCCCAGCTCAGTCTTAAATATAATGGCCACGCCCCTGTGATCCAACCTTGGGCAGTGTATCACCGAGAACCCGGCCAGAACTGCCGAGGCCAATACAGGGCCTGCATTTTTGTCCAGCCAGTTCTCGGTGATGCAAGCCAGATCAGTTGTTCCAACAAGATCAGCTATAATAGCTGTCTTGTTCTTAATAGATCTGGCATTGCATAACACTGCCCAGGTGGGATGAGCTGTCAGGGAAAACCTCGGCACCTGCCCTCTAATCTTGGAACCCATGGGTATGAAGACAAGACAGAAAGGACCTCTGTCCTGGCTCCATTTCACCACAGGGTGCCTCCTGGACCGCACAACTCTAATCCGCCCTCCCCTTTCCTCTCCCCCACCAGGCCCAGCTCTCCCCCTTCTTATCCCATCCCACCCCAAATTAAACCCATAAAACAACTTCCCAAAAGATTAGGACGGCTAAAGTTCAAATTTAAGTCACTTATTATTGTCCAAAAATATATTGTCAAATATATTTGATATTGTATTATCGGTTTTATTATTTGGGGTGGGTTGCGAATTGTGTATTTGTTGTGAGAGTGGTTTGGAAATTGTTGTGTAAGAGTATGTGAGTTTGATGGTTTGATTTTTCCTGCTCCTGCTGTGTTAGACAATGTGCTGGGAGGGATTAACGACAGTCAGGCAGTATTCCCCCACTACGCTAAGGGAACTGCATCCTTTTGAATGACCCTCTTTATCATCTGAGACCTATTTAAGGTGTCAAGCCCTAGGGGTAGTTAGGAGGCGAAGGAGAAGGGGGAGAACTGGGCCCAGTGGGGGAAGGGAAAGGGGGGTGGATTGAGGTAGTGGGGACCAGAAAACGCCCTGGGGTGAAATAGAGCCAGAACAGAGGTATTCCCTGTCTTGTCCCCATACCCAAGGGCTCCATAGTTAATGGGCAGGAGCTGAGATCTTCCTCGACAACCCATCCTACTCGGGCAGTGTTAGGTAGTGCGAGATCTATTAAGAACAAGACAGCTATTATAGCTGATTTTGTTGGAACGGCAGATCTGGTATGCATCACCGAGACCTGGCTGGATGAAAATGCAGGCCCTATATTGACTTCTGCTGTTCTGGACGGGTTCTCAATGATACACCTCCCGAGGTTGGATCGTAGGGATCACAGGGGAGGGAGTGTAGCCATTATATTTAAAACAGAACTGGGCCTTGTGGATGTGCCAGTGGGGCCCACCAGATCCTTCAAGTGTATCCTGGGAGATGGTGTGGGGTGTGGGATACTCCTCATTTACTGTCCACCTGGTGATGGTGGAGAATTCCTGAAGGAGATAGTGGACTTCATTGTTGACATGGCGCTGGAGTCCCCCAGATGGTTAATTCTGGGGGACTTCAATACCTGGGTTGATGATGAACTCTCACAATTTGGTCAAAATCTCCTCCAGTCAATGACTATGCTGGGCCTTACACATGTGGTTACCTCCTCGACCCATATAGGGGGCCACTCGTTGGATCTGGTGTTCCTCCTGTGGATGGAGATCATGGATTTGGAGGTGGAACCCGTCAGTTGGTCTGACCATCACACCATGAGGTTCAGTTTCAGGGCCTCTCCCAATATGTCTGCCCCTACGGAGATGGCCCAGAACCACCCTTTAAGGGGGTTACCCCAGAAGGTCCATCGGTGGTGCTGGATCTATCAGGATTGCCGGGTGAATGCATGAGCCTGGGGGATCTTGTACTGGCCTATAACAAGGCAGTGAGAGATGCCTTGGACATGATTGCTCCTGTTTGTGTTTGATCACTCACTCTTCACCCAAGGATCCCTTGGTTTGATGGTTCCTTGAAGGAGTTGAGGAGAGTTGGTCAAAGGCTGGAGAGAGCATGGTGGAGGTCCGGCCAGGATGTTGACAGGTTTAGATTGATGGAACATTATAAGGGCCATCAATTGGAAATCACCCATAAGAAGGCAGAGTTCCTGTCCAGGGAGTTTCTGCTGTGCAGAATCGACCGGCTCAGCACTTCCAGACTGTTGACAGATTGTGCAATCCAATCTGTCTCCAACCCGGAAGAGTTTTTTCTCAGGTTAAGTGTGAGGAGTTTGCTTGGTTCTTTTCAGATAAGGTTGCCAACATCAGGTCTGGCATCGGCCCGGCTCTTCCTATGAGGAATTGTGGAGGTCAGCGGAAGGTAGTGAGCACTCAGTTTATCTGGACGACTTTAGCTGGCCAGAATTCACAGACATTGTTAAGATCGTCCCGACTTTGCGTCCAACCAGCTGTAGTTTAGATCCGGACCCTACACCCCTATTAGCAGGTTGTATAGATGTTATCTGGCCGATCCTAGCTAAAATTGTCTGGAGTTCTTTGGAGAGGGGTGTCTTAACTGATCCTCTTAAGGAGGTGGTCGTATGACCACTCCTAAATAAACCTTCCTTGGATCCAGACTGTCCAGCTAACTACAGGCCTGTCTCTAACCTGCCTTTTGCAGGTAAGGTTATTGAGAAGGTGGTTGCGCTGCAACTGGACAATCACCTTGTTATCCACAATGTCTATGATGCCCTCCAGTCTGCTTTTAGGAAGAGACATAGCACCGAGACTACACTTGTCCGAGTATTGAATGACCTCCTAATAGCAAGAGATCGAAAGGCTTGTACCATTTTGGTCCTTCATGATCTCTCCTTAGCATTTGACACTGTGGACCATAGTGTGCTATTGGAGTGCCTGCAGCTTCTTTGTGGACTGTCGGAGACAGTCCTTGCATGATTCTGATCTTTCCTTGCAGACAGGTCTCAGAGGGTGGTCACTGGGATTTATTCCTCTGACACCCTTCCCCTGTCCTGCTGGGTGCCGCAGGGCTCCATATTGGCGCACATGTTGTTCACAGTGTATATGCTGCCATTAGGAGATATCATCAGGCGATACGGTTTGAGTTTTCACTGCTATGCAGATGATACTCAACGGTATATGTCCTTTCTAATCAGGCAAGTTGATGTAGTCTCTGTGTTTAATAACTGTCTCACCGAGATCAAGGACTGGATAAACACCAGCTGGCTGAGACTCAACCCGGACAAGACCAAGGTGTAGGTAGTGGACTCGGGTCATCCTGGAGTGGGTGTGGGGGCTGAGCAGGTGTCAGGTTTATGGCTTGATGGCGTCTGGCTCCCTACCTCAGAGCTAGTGCATAACCTGGGCTTTATTTTTGATGATGGCCTGACCCCGAAATCTCAGGTCTCGGCAGTTGTCAAATCCTTATTTTACCACCTGCGGCCCATACCGTACAAGGCAGTCCAGATATGTGAATGAATGAATTTATTCCATATTTGACTGCCTTGTACGGTATGGGCCGTGACGCCATTGGCTCTTGCTCTGAACCGATGGGCGTGCAGCTCCTACAGAGCTGTCAGTCGGCGGGGTGGCGGGCGGCAGCGGTGGGATGCTTGCCCGCCACTGACGGGGGAGGTGGTGGGGCTCCGTGGGTGGGTGGTGTGGGGCCACTAGATCACCAGGGCTATTGGACTTTGGGGGTGGGTTTGACCTTATGCCCATGATTGGGCTTCGCGGTCCACTGGACCACCAGGGATATTGGTCTTTGGGGGTTGCGTTATGCCCGGATCGGGCTAGGTCGGGGAGTGATGTGCCTACGATCGGGCTAGTGGGGGTTGTGATGTATGTTTATGATCGGGCTAGTCGGGGGTTGTCTTACTTTTGCCCACAATCGGGCTAGTTGGGGGTTTGTCTTACATTTTGCCTGTGATAGGGCTAGTGGGGAGGTTTGTCTTACGCTTTGCCCGTGATCAGACTAGTCGGGGGTTTGTGTCACTTTATGCCCGATCGGGCTAGTCGAGGGAGTTTGTCACTTTATGCCCGTGATCGGGCTGCTGCGGGGGAACTCTGCTGCCTGCGATCGGACTCTGGGGGTTAGTATTATGCCCGTGATTGGGCTGCAGGAGGCACTGGGAATAAGTGGAGGCCACCACAGGTGGCAACTGCTGTGTTGCGCCCTGCAATGCGGCAGCTCACCTGTGGGTGGCCCTCAACTTGATCCTTTTTGTTTTTGCTTAAAGTTGTGCAGGCGCAGGTAGGGGGTTGCGCCTGCATAACTCTGCACGGCCCGGCTGAATATCAGGCTGTGCAGTTTATGCATGGTTCCTCCCCCTTTGGTTGAGCATGTCTTCATTAGCATTGCGCTGTTGCTCAGCATGATTTGGGGGGCGCAACTGCCTCCTGCTGAATATCGCAGAATGGCGCAATTTCGGACTTGCGCAGGCGCAACCCTATTGCGCATGGCTCAGCTCTTTTGAATATCTGGGCCATAATCTTCACTACCAAAATACAATTTTGCAGTTGACACACATACAGTACATAAATACGTACTGTACATATCAATCAATCAATCAACTTTATTTAGTATAGTGCTCCATTCATTTTGACCCAGGGTGCTTTAGAAGCAAGCAAAATATTTCAAACCACTAAAATAGTTTACATAATGCATAACATACTATAAATAAAAATTACCAGAGGTCACGTGATGGCAGCCTAAGTGAAAGCAGCCTTCTTGATCGGCTCCGTTTCCAGCCTAGCTTTTCACCCTCATCGCAAGAAACTACATGAAGTATCAACTGGAAACCTTTAATTAAGCTTTCAGGAAACCATCCAGTTATATAGATCATTCCAGAATGGAGGCTTTTGTGAAAAAGCAGCCTGCTAAACACGTGCCTCCTCCCTCCCTGGAGAAAGAACAGGCAGCAAAGCGTCCTCGGCAAGGATCCAGCAAAGCAACGCCGGGGCCCACGGCCCTAATGGAGGAGCGCCTCCTTAAAATAATTGGACCGTTACAAAGCTCAATTGAGGAAGCTTCTGCTGAAGTCCATAGCTTTAAAACAGCCTTGTAATCCCATGGCACTCGAGTAGGAGACAATGAAGTCAGAATTAGGTCTATGGAGGCTAAACATGACAAAAATGAGCTTGTACATGCTTCGATTAATAAAAAACTGAAAAGAATTGAAGACAAGCTTGAGGATTTAGAGGGGAGAAGTCGGAGAAATAACCTAGTTATAATTGGAATTCCGGAGAAAGAGGAGGGCGCAGCACCCATTCAGTTTGTGCAAAAATTACTCCAAAAGGTAGCTGGTACTTCTCCAAACAACACAAGCTACATAGTTGAACAAGCGCACAGATCTCTCCGCCCGCCACCCCTGCCCGGAGCGCTACCAAGACCAATAATATGCAAACTCCTGAATTACCTTGATAAGCAATATATTTTAAGCAAAACCAGATCCCTGCAAGAAATCTCCTGGAATGGTAAGCGAATCCGAATCACCCAGGATCTGCCCCAGCCGGTGCGGCTCAAACGTCAAGAACTGCACCCAGTTGTCACAAAACTGATTGCGGCGGGTATCCAATACCGGGTTAAATATCCGGCTGTTCTACAAGTTAAAATTAAAGATCAATGGCACTCTTATGACAACGTTGAAATGGCGCGACAGGAATTAGTCAAGCTGCTGCATGATTTATTCAAGTGACAAACTCATTGCTGTAAAGTCGCGGATTAAGAGTAATAAGGTCTGCAATTTAACTGGCTCCTGAAAGCTGAAATGTCTATTAGCTCACGTTTCTCCAACCTGGCTACTTGTTTTGCTTGTAATCAGTTCAAATGACTCTAACAAAGGTCCTCCCTGAGGTATTAGCGGCTCTCCTCTAGGACATGGCAACTCGAACTTACACTCCCCCTCCTCTCCCTAGTAATCCTGATAAGAATCCTACTCATTCTCTGCAGAGGGAGTTTTGGCATAGTGGTTACAGGAGCTCAAAAAAATTCCGAGGCTCTTCTAAGATTCAACATTGCTTCAAGATTATTCTCCTGAGTTATGGTACGTATGTTTTCTCCCACAGGACTCACCGCTATGCTGGGAAAGAAACGCTATTACAGCGCGATTCATAGAATCCTGCGGTAACCTCGGAGTACTGAAAGATGGGCACTTCGCTCCACACAAGCGCCACTGTTGATGTAAGGACTCTTCTGATAAGGTCAGCATCTGCCCGATTTTTGCTCGGGAGTAGAGGGAGTGGCAACATTAACTGATTTAGTAAGGGAGCTCGCCACCACATGACCAACTCTGATATCCAGCTTCATTAACAATGACATCAAGCGGGGAATAGTCGACCTAGTTCCAACATACAGCTTTCGTAAACGGTGACCGGGGAAGGACGAATAACAGCTTTAAATTTTACCGAATTGACTATGCTCAGAGCCAACAAACAGCTTTTGGGAAAGGGTTGATTGCAATACTGTTCAGCTGATTATGTTTTGATGTAGAGATAGTTATTTCACTTTCTAGGTATTTGATGCAGCAGTTAATATAGAAGTGTGCACGAGTTCCATATAAGTTAGCATTTGTTAGTTAGGTTAATTATAAGGTTGTAATTCGTATGACGGGGGGGTTGCAATTATATTTTAGTTATTATATGCTATACTCTCTTTTCCCCACTAGAGGGGAGTAGAGACTAGTACAGATGGTTTTTGTGGTTTCTTTAATTGCACTCCATAGGGAATCTTTGCAACACGTACTAAGGTCTGAGATAAAATGTTACGCTTTCCCCAATGGAAATACTGTTACCCTCTAGAAACTTGGAGTTTATCGAGAAGGAAAATGGCTAGAAAAATACTGATTCTCCACAATTGGGGGATACGATAGATGAGGGAAAAGATACTACGAAGTCAATGTAAATAGTTAGTTTGATAGCCATGGCTGGAAATGGGGACCTAGCTCATTTGGGTTAGCAATTGCATCACATGGCGTGTTGGAATGGTGGTACAGTTACTAGAACTGGGGGTAGTGGTTGGTTAATAGGTGTACTGGGGTGATATATGGGTAAGAGGGGATGGGGTGGATGCAGCATACATGTATTAGAACATAAGACACCAAGAACCATCATAGCTAGCTCAGTTGCAAATGCATACACGACTAAATGGAAAATATTCCGCTTGATATGGTTTAGAGAATGACAACAGGGGGCATTAATTTGTTGTCTTGGAACATTAAAGGTGCCTGGGACAGATGCAAAAGACAAATTGTTTTGAAACATCTGGCGGTTTTAAAGTGTGATGTGGCATGCCTACAAGAGACCCATCTTCTCAGGGAAGACATTCTGCTTTTTAAGAAGTACTGGGTGGGACAGGTGTTTGGTGCGGGTATATCCTCGAACAGAGATGGTGTAGCCATCCTAATACATAAAAAGGTGCGGTTCCAGTTGGAAAAAGAAATATGGGATGTGCAGGGCCAATACCTCTTTCTGGTCAGAATTCTGGGAACACAACAGGTGGTTATCGGTTCGATCTATGGTCCCAATGTAGACTCCCCACACTTTTACATGCAGTTCCTAGACCTGTTGAACACCTATGCCACTAGGATAGTTCTTATAGGATGGGACTGGAATATAACTCCCCAATTACAATTAGATAGATCAGACAACAGACGAGTGGGTTTATCCCCCGCCCAGAGAGCCTTGAAGGAGTTAATGGAAGGCCTAAGCCTAGTAGACATATGGAGAATGAATAACATGGGGGTTAGGCAATACACTTTCTTTTCGGCACCACATAGGACAACTCAAGGATCGACTGTTTCCTTGTCAGCATGAAATCACTTACCCATTTTATAGAAGCAAAAATACATCCCAGAGTTATTTCGGATCATTCCCCCATATCTGTTCTATTTGAACCCAATGTAGGCACCAAGAGAGATTTCATGTGGAGATTTAACAACCAGCTCTTACATGATTCCTTTATTAAGGAACAGTTGAAAGATTTCATATCCCTTTTCCTTGATAAAAACATAAATTCTGTTTCTAAGATTGATATAGTCTGGGCAGCCTTGAAGTGTGCGTTGAGGGGGGAGTGCATTACAATAGCATCCAATAAGGCCAAGAAAGAGAAATGTCGGCTTAAGGAAATTTCCAAGGCTATTAGAGATAGTGAAAATAACATAACCCAATCCTCATCCGAAGCTGATTGGATCAAGATACCTCAGTTGCAAACTCAATATTTCTCAATAATGATGCAAAAGGCAGAGCTTGCTCTACGGAGAACCAAGATTAAATATCTTGAATCCGGTGAGAAAGCTGGAAAACTTCTAGTGTTAAGACTCAAACAGCTTGATTCCAATAGATTAATAGCTGCCCTACAAAATAATAGACAAGGCACAATAACCACAGACCCTAGAAATTGTTGCAATCTTTAGGAATATTTTCACAAAGTATACACATCTAAGCATGAAGAGCCGAACCTGAAGAAATTCAGAACTTTTTAAGCACAGTTGCTCTACCCAAAATCAATAAGGAGGAGGGGTCTAAGCTTGAATCACCAATACATGAATTAGAGGTGAAGAAAGCGATTGCCCAACTTACCTCAGATAAATCTCCGGGACCTGATGGTCTGTCCACTAATATTTATAAAGCCTATGCTGAGATACTCTGTCCGGTTCTGACAAATGTATATAATTACTGATTTCATGAGGGTCTTTCGGAGGGAAGCTTCCTGGAGGCCCTCGTAACCCTTATTCCCAAACCAGAGCGAGATCCCGCTCTCCCCGGCAGTTACCGACCGATATCGCTCCTGAATGTTGATATTAAGATACTAGCCAAAGTGCTAGCCAACTGGCTTAGCCCTTTAATGGGCAAAATGGTAAGCGATGTACAGGTTGGCTTCATGACCGGCAGGGCGTCTAATGACCACATTCGCAAACTCCATCATCTAATAATTCACGCTACTAATATACAGATCCCGGCTGCCCTGCTTGTACTAGATGCTGAAAAAGCATTCGACAGGGTCTCATGGGACTTTTTATTTGCAGTGTTAGCTAGGTTAGGTCTTCCAGATGGTTTCATAAATTGGGTTCGGATACTCTACAGGTCACCTAAGGCACGGGTATGGTGTAATGGCATCCTTTCGGATCCTTTCCCCCTAACCTGTGGCACTAGACAGGGCTGCCCGCTCTCCCCACTCCTGTTCAATTTATACTTGGAACCTTTGATTTGCAGACTACTCGCAGCGCGAGAAGTCAGAGGAATGCTGGTAGGTAGCAAAAGGTATTTAATTTCAGCCTTTGCTGATGACCTGCTCCTGCACCTAGAAGACCCAGAAACATGCATTCCTGCAGTTATGTCTGAGATTGCACGGTTTTCCAAAGTTTCAAATTACAAGCTTAACATCTCCAAGACAAAGCTTTTTCCACTCAACAACAGATACTACTCGAAAGTGGCGAAGGACCTGGGGCTCAGCTGGGAACCAAAGGTACTAACGTACCTTGGGATCAAAATTGCTAAGGAGATAACTACGATGATTAGAGAAAATATCCATAATTTAATTAAAACAATTAAACAAGATCTGACCAGATGGAGCTCACTTCCTTTTTCACTTTGGGCTAGAATAGAGATAGTGAGAATGAACATCTTGCCAAGGGTTCTGTATCCTTTAAATATGCTGTGGCCCTACCTACCTAAAACCTGGTTTGGAACTCTATACAAGTTACTTAATGTCTTTCTATGGAAAGAAAGAATGTCATAAGAGCCTATTGGAAGCTTACCGGACAAAAGAAAACAGGGGGCCTGGCGCTACCTTCATTCTTTATATACTATATAGCATCACATCTCAGTAAAATAGTCCTATGGAACCGACCGACTTCCCCAACTGGCCCCTCGTCATATGTGCCCCCGTGGGTCCACATTGAGAGCGACTTAGTTGTGAAACATTCACTATCCCTTAAGTCTACTGCTTATGCTTCCCTAAAGTCACTCCCCAAGCCACTTAAGAATACACCCATCGGTTGGTCATTGAAAGCCCTACATCAAGTCCAAAAGTTTTTAAAAGTTAACTGGCAGAATTCACCAGAGCAACCAGTAGTGCTCAATAGCCATTTTCTGATACAACAAACCCCAATCCCCCTTACATTCTGGGATCTGATAGCTGATTTGCGGCTTGGGGATCTGGTAACACAGGGCAAGCTTTTGCCCTATGAACAGATTTGTTCCCAAATCCCGGGTGTGAGAAACAATCCCTTCAAGTTTCATCAAATCCATGACACTGTAAAAGCCTATTTGTGTAACACGAAAGTAGGGGCTGACAACAGGATCGAACTGTCAGGTCTGTTAAAAGTTGCAGACCAACCCCACTCCGTTTCTAGACTATATCGAGAACTACAGAGGATAGGTGATGGAATGCTCTCTAATGTTAGTCACTATTGGAAGCGGAGGTTAGAGATTAATGCTGACGGTAGGGCATGGGAGCAGATATGGGAAAATAACCATAAATATATAAGGCAAGACAGATATAAACTACAACAATACAACATTATGCACAATCTGTATTATACCCCTGCTAAACTACATAAGATGGGCAAATTAACTTCATCTAATTGTAATAAATGTAAGGTTGGAGAAGGTGACTTATATCATGTGCTGTGGGCCTGTCCCAAGATCCAGCCTTACTGGAAGACAATTCAAACCTCCTTGCCACCCATAACAGGCTTAGGATCTCACTTCATGCCCGAAACTTGTCTGCTGAATGTCTTCCCTATAGATATGGGTAAACAATGTAAGTATTATATGGCAATGGTATCAGCCACAGCTAAAGTGGTCATTTTAAGACATTGGAAAGATGACACAACACCATCAGTGCTTGAGTGGTACAAGGAGATTACGCTAGCTCTACATGTGGAACTGCATATAGCTAGAATGAACAATAGAATGCAATCTTATAATGCCAGATGGGGTCTGCTAGATGCAACCCTAATTACCTAAAATACGTAAGCCTCTAATTTTTATAAAACAGCTTGCTCACCCGAGGCACCTCTGGAGCCCTAGTTCCTTTCTCTCTCCTCATGGAGGAGTCTGAGTAGTTCTTGTAATCTAGTAAATGCTGCTTGGGGAAGGTGATTTATGTGGGGTGGGTTTAGAATAAAAGGTCCTATTAAGTGTATATGTTACTTGCTTATGTTAATAACTATCCCTTCATTGTTCATCAACTCTGTATACTTGTAGTCTAATGTTGGACTCCCTAGTGTATATGTACCTGGGTCTGATAAAGACCGCAAATACCCATGTAACATTGATGTCTCAATAAAGTGAATTTAATAAGAAAAAAAAATGTACCTAATTATTAACAACTAAATTTGGTTTGAAGGAAATGCTTGAATGAAAAAAAATTCAGCTCCCTTTTAAAGATCTCTGCAGTGGAACTGTCTCTCAAAGGGTGAGGGAAGAAGTTCCACGGGGTTGGTGCTGCAAAAGAAAAGGCACGAGCACCAGATGTTTTTAAATGCACCCTGGTAATATCCAGATATCCCTTGCCCATCGAACAGAGGGAATGTGTAAGGCAGTAGGGTCACAGGAGGTCTTGTGGGTAACTAGGCCCCTGACCGTGCAGGGCCTTACAGGTCAGCAAACCAACCTTGAAGGTGATCTGCCACCTAACCAGCAGCCAGTGCAGAGAGCAAAGCGCAGGTGTAATATGACAGGATCTTGACAACCTGGTTAATAGCCTGGCTGCAGCATTCTGCACTAGCTTTAGGCAGTGAAGATCCACCCCTGAGAGCCCCAGGTACAGGGTGTTGCAGTAGTCAACCCATGACATCATGAAAGCATGGACCAGTGATGGCAGATCACCTGGGAGTATCAGGTGTTTAATCCTGGAAATATTTCTCAGATGGTAAAAAGCTTTCTGGACCACGACCAACACCTGAGTTCTAGTGTCAGGCCGCAGTCCAGTACAACACCAAGATTTCTCACTCTGACCGAAGTGAGCAACTGTGAGTCCCCAAGCCTAAGCTCAGTGACCTGTCCACATTGCCCACTCCCTTCCTGGTGACCCGGGTCAACCATCAGTACTTTAGTCTTGTCCAGATTCAACCTCAACCAGTTGACACTCATCCAGTCCCAGATTTCAGCGAGGCACTGATTGAACACTGAGGCCACCTCTTGCTGCCAGGGAGCAAAAGACAGGTATAGCTGAGTATCATTCGCATAGCAGTGAAAACTCAGCCCATACCATCTTATAATGTTCCCTAGTGGCATCATATACACCGCGAACAACATGGGGGCCAGAATGGAGCTCTGTGGGACCCCACATGACAGGGGCATGGATGGTGAGGAAAAAATCCCTGATACCACCTGTTGTGTTCTGCCAGTGAGGAAAGATTAAAACCAGTTGAGGACTGTACCAGCCAGTCTGCAACAAACTCGCAGATGCTCCAGCAGTACCCCATGGTCCGCAGTGTCAAACGCTGCAGAGAGATCAAGGAAAATCAAGAAGGAACTACTTCCTGGATCTCTCACCACCAGGAGATCATTCAGCACCCAGACATGGGCAGTCTCAGTACTGTGCTTCTTTCTGAAACTCGACTGGAGAGGGCTGTAGATGTCAAGAGTTGTTAAATGGATCTCCAGTTGAAGGTCCACCACCTTCTCAATAACCTTCCCCATAAAGGGAAGGTAAGAGACAGGTCTGTAGTTGGCCAGGCAGTCCAGGTCCAGTGAAGGTTTCTTCAGCAGCAGTCTTAACACCACCTCCTTCAGGGGTTCAGGAAAGATGCCCATCACTAGGGAACACCAGACTATCCTAGTCAGGACCAGACTGATGACATTAACACACCATATTAAAAGGCACGTTGGGTCTGGATCCAAACTACAGTTGGTTGGCCTCAACTCCTAGATGACCTTCACAACATCCACAATGGCTAACTGGTTGAAGTCGAGCCAGACATACATATCTGGGTGTAAAGAAGTCCATCAGTCTGAGCTTGAAGGTCAATACATTATAAACTGATTCTATGTGCTCTGGCAATCTTCTCCAAGTATTCACCAAGCATTCCGCGAAATAGTTCTTCCTGATGGTTCCCTTGAAACCTCTTTCCTCTAATGAGACTTAAAATATACAACCATTTTTGATTGGTGTCAACATAAGATTAGTTATTTTATTGCAACACACATTTTCAATTGGTATTTTAATTTTCAAAACAATGTTTTTCTCTTTCTCTAAATGTTGTTTTTACTTCAGCCTTTTTGATCATGCTCCACAACATTTCTGAAATTATTTGACAACATCCTGTATAACTGAGCAACACATTTCACTCTGCTTCTTTGGCATCTCAGCTTCTTTTGTTATTTTTTTAATGTTATAGTCTCTATGTGCCCAATATCGTACCTATCTAGACCAGGGAAAGGGGAATTTGTTTAACCAAGAAAGGCACACTCAGTCGGAGCTTGTTTCCTGGTGCGACCTGGGAGCACAAGGAAGTAAAGTGACTTGCTCAGGATCACACAGTATGCAAGTGGAGGATGATGGGATTCAAACCCAGGTCTCCAGGTTTGCAGCTCAGTGCCTTTAACCACTATGCTATACTGCCTCCCTACTGCCAGGACCAATATAATCTGTAAAAATGTTTAAATAGGGGGCTGGCCAAATAGAGCAGCAACCCAGGTATCTGTTATTAACATAAGACAGGGTCAGGCTGGGGTACAGTGGGCCAACCTGTAAAGTGGATACAGGTCCCACCTGTAAAATCAATAGGTGAGGACCCAGGGTGACAAACGTATGTCAGTATTTCACTTCAATTTGATACACTAGCTCTGTATTTGTATCTTATTTTGACCTTCAGTGCCCCAAATACCCTATTTAATTAGAAAAAAGATGATAAATGCAAAGATTTTCAGAATTAAGAAGGTGGCCAGGTCCCCAACTGGGGGGGAGGGCATCTGGAAATTTTCAAGATATTCTGGTGGGCCAGTCCGACCCTGGCACAAAATATAATTACAGAATGGCAGGGGTGAACTGAGCATCCCAGGAGATTCTCTTCACCTTGGGGTTTGGGAGGCTGCTCTGTGCCACTCCTCAGTTGCTCCCTGGTATATCAAGTATGTGGTGAGGAGGCAGTGCTTTGGCTGCAGTGTAGTCCCTGTAATTAACACTATATACAGTAGTGATGCTCAGTGACATTCACTGAGCAAGACTACAGCTTGCTCTATGAGTGACCCATAGGACACTCACAAAGCAGCTGCTTAGTAATATGAAGTGCACCAGACCTGCAACTTGCTTCATGACTGGTCCTGCAGGCCACTCCCAAAGCAGCTGCTTCATCACACACACTCCACCAGACTTGTACCAGACTTCCTGAGTAGCCCTGGGGCCACTTACAAAGCAGCTGCATCATTATCTGTATGGTGCCCGACTAGTACCAGATTTAGGGACTGTGCTGCAGGCTACTTGTGTAACCCCCACCCAGGTATGCCGTTTCTTTCTTGACCGCTCTACCTGGTAGGCTGGGTTCGGGAAGGAATATGTCACTCGACACATTGGCTAGGTTTGGCTACTCTGCAACAGGGGCACCCAAGTAACTCCAGACAAAGGAAGCAATAAACTGTAATGTCCAATACCAGAAGTGGGATTCTAAAGTGTGGCTTTTATTCACATCCAACAGAATAAACAAAGCATAGATGGACCCCCACAGGGCTACAATACTGGTAATGCAGATTTAAGGAGACCAGAACACATCATCATCACTTTAGCCCTCAGGCTCTGAAACACACGGGGCACACAGCCCGAACTTGTACGCTGCTCTGGGTTTTCTCTGGCTCGGCTCCCTTGCCAGCCACTTGGACACTTTCCATATAGCATGGAAACATTTACTGGTGGCTTCCTAAACCACTTATGAGCACTTCTGCTCCATCAGGGAATCTTTCTCATCAATCCCACATCTGGGTACTTTCCTCAGGCACTGGCCAAGTACCTGAGAGAAAGCAACAGGTGTCCCAGAGCAAATCCGTAGAGGTGAATTTGGTTACTACTGATGGGGGGGTCTCCCACCTCTCACTCCCATAATTCATACCCGGCCATTTCTCTGGACTGTAACACCTCATCCATTAAAACACTTTGCGGTGTAGATTCTTTTTAAATGTATTTCACATTCAGTCTACTGTCTTTACATCCCATTTGTGCTGGACTTGAATATACTTAATAAGTGGCTTTGTCCATTACTCTAGACCCCCCACAGAGTTAAGCAGTCCGGTCCCCACATCTTCCAAACTGTACTTGGCTGTCTTTTCCTGACCCCACAGTAACAGACCCTTTAGTTTCATCTTGATGCAGGTGAAAACACATAGCCCTTTAGCAGATTTAACTCACTCCTTCAAGTTGCAGGTGCCTCAGGCTTTACTCTCTCAAGGAACTCTCTTACAGAGCTTCTGGTGCCTCAGCACAAACTTAAACAAGGCAGCTTCTTTTCCCTAGCCAGACCAAGGGGGTTTGCCCCTGGAAGCAGGCTGATTCCATCCCCCCATCCCCACAGCGATGGAGCCCTGAACCATTGAAAGTGATCTCTACCACTTCAATTTGCTCTTCTTGTGTTCCTCTTCAGGTGAGAACACACACCTATACCAAAATAATAACTCTTTGTCAGAGCTTAGAGCTCTGAAGGCCTGCTTACAGCAAAGCACCTCTTTCAGACTGCACACACTCTACTGAACTCTACTGACTCACTTCAAATTCCCCAACGTTCTACTCTAAACTCCAACTGCAACATTCCGGTGTGGCTTATGCAGCTGCAACAGTTCTAAATGATGTCATCCCTCAGTCTCAGCTGAGACTGAGAATAGAGTGAGACAGTGTGAAATCCATTTTGGAGTTTCACAAGCTGCCTTCTCTGCCTACCACTAGGTCTTTCTGGGATTCTAGTAACCCCAGGGTAACAGGGGGCTTACACTTGCAAAGCAGCTGCATCATCACATGCATTGTCCCAGATCTGTAGCTTGATTTGCACATGTCCCTGCGATGCCATACATTTTTTTCTTGTTTTGCAACTAAGTGTCACAAAAACAGAATTTGTATCTTACGAAAGCAGGTTTGCAAGTCACGAACACAGGCTATTTTTATGACATTGAACAGCCTAATTTCATTAATAATTTATAAAGTATAAAAAAACACTTGACGAATCAACCTTACACCCAACTCTGTCTACCACACAAGTTTCAAACTACAGCTCCAAGCATCGTTTTGTTTGCTTTTAATGCTAAAGTTTTCTCTTTTTTTTTTTTTTGATTAATCTATTTTTCCACCCCCTGTGCTCACTGATCCTCCCCTCCTTCGGGCTCTTTCAAGTTCCCTCTGACCCCTTCTGTCCTTTCCCGGCCCTCCTCAGATCCCCAGATCGCAGCCGACCTCCGAGACATCCTGGTGTAACCCTTCAACAGGTGGGTCCCTCTCCTCCGAGAGGGAAGGCACCGGAGGAGGGGATAGCCCCAGCACACACTTTCTAGGGCCCGGGGATGCTGCTGGGGAGCAGGAGGCACCAGGAAGGCACTGGAGGCCCTCAGGAATGGAGAGCCATCATCCGGAGGCCAGCGAGCGATTTTCCTGGTTTCCTGAAGGCGCATGACATCCGGACGTCAAGGCAAGAGCCGATATCTGTCACGCACCACCCCTAGTAGCCCTGACATGTTGCACTACCACTGGCCTCCACCAGTGGTCATTATGGCACTGGGTCACGATCCCTTCCCTCCCTGGAGACAGCGAGCAGTCATGGGACACTCAAGCTGCCTCCCCCCCGGCCAGCCCTCCAGTGACCCAAGCTCGTTCCCGAACCCGGGTCGCTGACGTTGCAAGCGGAAATCCAACTGCTGCGCCGACGGGCCGGCTCAGTTTTCTCTTTTTTTACCCTCATTCATAGCCACTAACATGAAAGTGGGTTTGGCAATCACAAAAACAGATTTTTGACTCATTAAAATAGTCCCTGCCTTCATAACTCACAATGACTAATTTTTTTTTTATTTAAAATATATTTGTTACAAAAAGAACAAAAAAGTTGAAGACTCAACCTGACATACCACTATGCTGACCACACAAGATCCAGACTATAGCTCCAATTATTTTATATATTTATTTTTTATTTTTTGCTGTGCAAAGCATTCCCTTCTTTTATCTACTTTTCTGACCACTAGGACTCTCAAAAACAGATGTCTTATCTCATGGAAACAGATTTTACCTCATAATAACATAAAATACCTTTGTTGAGAAAAACACCTTATAAAAAAGACATAAAAAAAATCAACAGTGAATGAGAAAATTAGATTTTATTTTCACAATAATTTAAAAACTACAGATTTCAGTAATGCTACCTATCAAAGAATCATCCTTGGATCACACATTAACTAGCCTTAAAGTTTCTTGTTTCAACTCACAGCTGTTTTTTGTACAATCAAGCAAAACAAAGTCTTAAAAAAGGTAGTTATTCACATTTTAAACTTTCTAGAACTTGTAAACTGCTGAACCAATCATTACCAAATTTTCAGGATCCAGAAATCCTGGCACCCAGAATGTTCATGCCACATTTCTGGTTATGCTGTCTATGGGCAGCCACATGGGGTGCAAATTGTCACACTAATAATTGTGGTGCTACTATGCCCCTATATAGACAATAATGCATGGACAACCATGCACAACATGGTTGTAATTCCATTGAGGGTTCTGATGACATCCTAGGGACTTCCAGAGTGAAGTCCTGTCTCTTGTCAGTCAGTCAGTCAGCAGCCTACCAAGGTGGTAATTGGAGATGCTGTCCTGGTCATGTTCTGTACACATATCAGCGGTGCTACACCTTTGGGAAGTCTCAGTCAGGAGCCAATGGAGGGGTGCTGAGTGGGAGGACCATGGAGGACAATTTGATAGCAATGATGAGAAGAACTAGACCATCAGTGGTATGTTGGATACAAATCAGAACAGTGCTTGGGAGTAGGGAGACCTCTGGACTACCAGGGATAGGATTCACATTTTTAACTGTACTTTGGATGACATTGGAGTGGTGAGGACCACTGAACTATCAGTGACAGTGTATGTCTCTATGCATTAGATGGGCACTGGGGAAGCAAGGGGACTACAGGACTACCAGAGACAGGGCTCCATATATAACTATCAGTATGCCCTTTAAAAGGCACTTTACAAGTAACATTACAGAAGAGTTGGAAAGGAAGGTCTGCCTCTTTGTGGATGACACCAAAATCTGCAATAGGGCAGACACTCCAAGATGGATGGAAAGGATGAGCAGAGACCAGAGAAAACTAGAGGAGTGGTCAAGGGTATGGCAGCTGGGTTTCAATGCAGATGAGTGCAAAATAATGCACCTAGGACACAGAAACCTAGAGGCAGAATACAAAATGGGTGGAGTGGTACTGATGACTACCAAGCAGGAAAGAGACCTGTGGGTAATTATGTCAGATAACCTAAAGGTAGTGAGGCAATGCGACAAGGCATTTGGGAGAGCTAGTGAGATGCTGGGGTGCATAGGGAGGGGTATTACCAGCAGAAAGAATGAGGTGGTGTTACCTCTATATAGATCACTGGTAAGATCCCACTGAGAGTACTGTGTCCAGTTCTGAAGACCACATCTCTGGAAGGACATACAGTATTGTTGGTCCAGAAGAGGGCAACTAAAATTGTGCAGGGTCTACATCAAAAGCCTCACAAGGAGAGACTAAAGGATCTCAATATGTAACCCTGGACGAGAGGAGGGAGAGGGGGATATGATCGAAACCTTTAAGGGGGTAAATAAGGAAGAGGAAGGGTAAGTATTTTTCAGAAGAAAAGGTGCTCAAGAACAAGGGGACATGCCATGAAGCTAGAAGGTGGTAGATTCAGGAGAGATGTGAGGAAGTACTTTTTCATGGAAAGAGTTGTGGATTCCTGGAACAGTCTTTCAGCGGAGGTAGTGGGGCAAACACAGTGATGAGAATCAAGAATGCATGGGATAAGCACAAGGAAATCATAGTGCAAAGGATGGGAGGAGGGAGAAAGAGCTGTAGATCAAGTACAGTCTGCGGTGATAATGTAGGTAGAAACAAACTGGCAAACTGGGTGGGCCAAGCAGTCCTTATCTTCTGTAAACTTCTATGTTTCTTTGCTCTGGAAGGGCATCAGGTGTGGGGGACCACTGGACTACCAGGGACAGGGAGCTATATTTAACTGTGCATCAGGCAGTAATTTGGGGGGACAGAGGAACCACTTGACTACAGGGATCTAAACTGAACTATGCTTTGGGTGGGCATCAGGGGAGTAGGGACCACTGGACTATACAGCACAAATAATGATGCACCAAGTGTAGTGCAGCACCACTGGAAACATGATCAATCTATTTCTTACAGTTGGACAGCACCAGAAATCGAGAGGAGTCCTGAGGCTTCACCTCCTCCCCCCACTGATCACTGGTGGAGCACAGCAGTCACCCCAGTCAAACAGCGTAACTTGGGGATGTGAGCGCTGTTGCATGTTGGAGCACCCAATGACTTTTGCCTCCTGCAAGTGCAGCTGTTTCCCTCAGTCGGCTCCACTTCCTCAAAAAAGCTGGACAGCACCCTTCTGAGCTTCACTTCCTCTCCCCTACAATAGCTGAAGTTTCAGCAGAGTCTCCAGTGCAGCACAGTAGTTGTTCCAGCCCATCAGGTATCTTGAGGGTATGGCCTCACCATTTTGAATTTTAGACATCAATGACTTTTTACTTCTACAAGCGCAGCTGTTTCCCTCAGTCAGAGCCACCTCCTTGCAACAGTTGGATCGCACCAGGAGCCAAGAGGAGTCCTGAGCTTCACCTTCTGCCCCCCCCCCCCACACCACTGATCACAAAGTTGCAATAGAGCGCCTGGTGCCACAGTCAACCCAGCCAATCTGGTGCTTTGAGGGCATGGCCACACCATTTCAAATTTTAAATGCCAAGGACTTTTTACTCTTACAAGCACAGCTGTTTCCCTCAGTCAGCGCCAGCTCCTAGCAACAGTTGAGCAGTGCCAGAGGTTGAAAGGAGTTCTGAGCTTCACCCCGCCCCCAGCTGATTGCCAAGGTTCAGTGGAGCTCCCAATGAAGCACAGTAGTTGCCCAGTCAGTCAGGTGGCTCAGGAGCATGGCCTTCTTTCCTGTAAGATTTGGCTTCTACTAAGCTGTCAGGAATGCTGCAGTCCTGAGCAGGGCATCAGCCATGGCAGGCAGCCAGAGGCCAGCCCCTATAGATCCTAACCACTGTAAGTTCTTCATACGTTCTGTACCTGTTTTCTGCACTGTGTTGCCCACCTTGCTTTGATGTACCATTGTGATCCTATGGCAGGCTGTTTATGCTGTTTGGGTGTCTAGAGTTAATGTATTCCTAGGCATCATATGGTTCTCATTTGTCTGAGTAGTATACTTAACAGTATACTTTCTGAGTATCAGACTGCTCCATGTTACATCCAGTCTTGTTATTATCTATTCAGGGTTAAAGGGAAAGTCTCCTCAACCTATTTTCTATATACCTTTGTAGTTTGTAGCCATGAACGATTCCCTCTCATTTCTCTGTTCTGCCCTGGTATGAAAACCTGTTTTACTCCATTGCAAAGATCATGACCCCACTCATAGACCACAAGACAAAGCAGGCAGCTACAAATGCCAATAACGGGGCCAAAACCAAATTCAATAGTACTCACAAAATGTTTTTGTAAGTCGGCACCTCGTCATTGTCAACTTCAAATAAGAAATCCATCAAGATGTAGCAGGGTAAAAGCCTTTTATTCCAAAAATAGGCAGGTCGGCCAGCAAACAAGATACACACTGCCTCCCACAGAGCTCTGGCGGGAGTGTGTCTTCGTTGCTGGCTTGTTTCTGGCTGGAATAAAACTTATCCTACTTACATCTAGTAGAACCTCTTTAATTGAGAATGGTGAGCAAAAACTATTTGTAACCCCACTCATGCAAGGCATCATGGGAGTTGATGATGTGTCCCTGTACAAGCCATAATCTCATTCAGGTCTGTTACATGTCTTCTGAAGGGTATACTGTTCAAACAACGGACCCCCCTGAGTGAATCCATTACATCCAGAACAACCGGTTCAACATCCATAGTGTCAAACGGTTGTGTGCAGTGATTTATGGATACAGCGGCTCTGCTGCAAGCCGCTCTTCCCCCATTATCTGCCCCCCCAGAGTTGACAATTATCAATTCCAGGGGTTGCAGGGGGCAGAGGGAAAAGTCCCCCTCAAACAGTCAGAAAAATCCTACAGGTCATCGACGCATTTGCCAGGAAATGCTGTAAAGTTCTTTGACAACTTTGTTATCGATGCAGCTTGATGGAACCTTTGTGAAGTCTCTGTATTCTCTAAAAGCATTTTTTTCTCATTCAGATACACTTTAAATGACAGAAAACAGCAGAGCACTTACTATACCTTGAAAAGTTCCATGACCAGCATAAGACAAGAAGATAGGGACTGCAGAGGACAAAAACAGCACTGACTGATACAGTATAACTACTGCAGGCTTTAGCAGTAAAACATCATAAAATTTCAGGTTGCCTTACATGAGTTGGGTTATGACCTTTGCAGTGGAGTCTTGCAGGTTTTCACACCAGACAATACCTCCATTTACATTTAAATCCTGATAAAATTAGGAGGTTACAACAGATGCAATAGAAGCAATCACTGTTCATGCCTTCAAACTACACAGGTAAACAGAATAAAAGGCTTAGGATACCGTCCCTTTTGAGATAAACCTGACCACTCCCTATTTGGTCGGTCCCTGCATTGGGGTTAATATACAGTAAGTCTAGTTACTCCCTATCTGGATGGCCACAATATTGTGGTTTTATAGTGTTTTATTTTCCTTTTAGCAGTCTCAATAAAACGAGCCTAGTTACTTCCTATCTAAGTGGTCATTACATTATGATTCTATAGTGTTTCCTTGGTCCTGCT
Organism: Neoceratodus forsteri; assembly: GCA_016271365.2. Taxonomy (NCBI): domain Eukaryota; kingdom Metazoa; phylum Chordata; order Ceratodontiformes; family Ceratodontidae; genus Neoceratodus; species Neoceratodus forsteri. The sequence continues at coordinate 1,879,316,561 of CM057456.1, forward strand.
AGTTGCCTCTATAATGGAAGCCTAGTTATTCCCTGCCTGAGTGACCATTACCTTGTGGTTCCATAGTGTTTCCTTGGTGACACAGCAACTATTACTCGGCTGGTTCTGTGTCAGGACATCATTTAATTTAGTTATACAAATGTATTTTGGGGAAGAAATGAAAGTTAATACCTTTTTCTTACGTTTTTCTCCTGCCTCGGTGATGAGTGCTCCTGCTCTTTATTAATGTTGCCACTCCCAAACCGAAGATGTGCTGCCCTCAAGTGGGAAAATCAATGCATCAGTGGGGACTGGCAGGCCTTTAGAGTGCTAACAAGGGGAGCCAAAACTGAAAGCAGTGAATAAAAACCCACATCCTGTTCTTGCTCTCCAGCTTTTCTGACAAATAAAGCTGTTTGCTTAAACCTCCTGTGCTCTGATTTGTCCAAATGTGCATGGTCAAATACTGTGCTAGATTAAATAAACTAACTCCGAACCGTGCACACTGTTTTGACCAAGCGGTTTTCAACCACGTGTTTATTCCATCACAACTGTGACGATATACCTTGTGAGCATGCCTGTTTTGTGTTTCTCTCGGTGAAGGAATCTTCATGTACCATGAAGCTGCACCAGATGACAGTGTGAGTACAGCTTTGCATTTAGATTTGTGCACCACTGTAAATAAGTAGAACAGACCGACTGAATTAATAATTGATAAAGATAGAATGTCAACTGGAAAAAAGATTACATTCCTCACAAATGTATACAATAGGCACTAACAGAGTATTTAGAACTTGGACTCTTGGGCACCAGGAGCTGGACTTTCCAAAATTCTCTAGTTTGTTGCAAAGGTATAAGTGCTACGTGGTCCAGGATGGGAGCTGAGGGTGCAGGTCAGTGTAGAAGCCTTGTCCAGGAGTGACTGTGATGGAGACTGAGTGTGCTGTTGGTGGACCAAGAGAGTGATGTGGCAGGTTCATGGGGAGGGTCATTGGAGGTGGTCCAGATGATGAAAGTAGAGTATGGAGGATAGATGAGGTTACTATAAGGGTTCTGGAGGTGGTCAAGCTGCAGAATAAGGGGTATGGTGCATGTCTGAGGATAGCTCAGGGTCTGAGAGGTGGTCCCGATAGGGAAGTGGGTTGGGTAGATGTAGTCAGTGGTTTTGAATGTAATCCAACTAGGGTAAAAAGGATGGAGTGGATTTTGTATGCTGACCTAGGGGTCTAGGTGATGGTCTGTTGGGCTCAAGGTAAAGGGGAGGTGAAGTGCAGAGGCTGGTCTGAGGGGATTTGGAGGTTGTCCAGCTTAGGGGAAGTTTGGTATAGTGGGTGGAGGAGCCATGACCTGGGCTTTTCAGAGGTGGCTCTGTTGGAGGAATTAGGGCTATGCAGTTGAGTGATACTAGTCCACAGATCATAGACCTGGTTTTGGTAGGGGTAGAGGTGGAGGTAGTTGAAACTAGTTCAGGGGGTGCAAGAACTATCACAGTTTGTACAAGAAGGTGGAGGTAGGTGGGGGAAGCCAGTATGGTTTTCCTTGGTTTGATCTGGTTGGATGAAAAAGGTGGAGTTAGGTGGAGGAAGCCTGTCGTGGTGTGCAAGAACTGGTAGGGTTTGGGGAATAGGGGATGAGGTGGCATGGAGAGGCCAGTGCTGGTGTCCAAATGATGTTTTGGGAGGGTTGGGTGTGTCACAAATGCACTCCGAAGGTAAGGCCCTCTGCTCCCACAGTGCCAACCTCAGAGCACAATAGTGTGAACAGGTAATAGACAGGGTAACCCTCCTATCTGCTTTTGGGTCCGAATCACCTTTAGTCTCAAGTTCTGGGAGTATTCAAACTATGAACCTTATGCTAGCATACCCAAATGTACAGGCTCAGATAATATTTTCTTCACGTGGATACAATGTATCTTTCGCCTAAGGGCACCTAACCAGGTATCTAAAATGAACCCTTTAAACTCTGTAAGAGACCTTAGCTATATTCTTACATTTTACCAAGCTTAGTAATATCAACAAGACCTTCAAACAGCTGTCAGACTTAACCACGTATACATCACATGCAAAAAGAACTTGGAAGACACACTCAGGCAGTATCTTAAGAAAATGTTTACTAAAAATGGATAAAAACAGGAAGTTAAAATACAGAGCAAATATCAAAGAGCATCACAATCACATAAAAAAAGGAAAACTACAGAACAAACTCCTACCACAATACATTTAGATCTTTTCTATCTAATGTATTATATCTGTAAGTGCCTTTAAAGTTAGATCAGAGAGCTGTGTCTCTCTAGAGTCCCAAAATGATATATTATACATTTCGGACACAAGTATCAGTTTAAACTCTGTGTCTCCACACCCCTTCTGTGAGTCATCTAGCTTCTCCTTTTAGAATATAAAATTACAAACATGATTTTCCTACCAGGGGGTAGTTTAAATAATGTGAACATCAGCAAAAACCCATTTCCCAAATTATGAGTCTTTGATCAACCAGTTCCTTTGAGGTTTACAACCCTCCAGTCCATTACCCAGGTATGAGATATCCAACAGGAATCAGCTAAATGACGTTCTTTCCTGAGGTAATAAAATGTATATTTAGTTTCTGGCTTCAAAAGCATGAGGTCATAAAAAGTCCATAAAATGCAATTTCTCAAGGAAGTTAATTATCTTACAGAGATCTCCTGGTCAGTGTAATACATCCTGTGATTTCAGCTGCTGACACTTTGTAATTTAAAAGGCCAAATCTCACAGACTGACATTTCATACACTGACCATTTATTTATAATACCAATATCGTATGATAATCATAACCAGCTGGCCAGGCATCACAATTGTAGTAAAGTTGCTGTTAAAATACAGTCATGGGGTTGGACAGGTGGTCCAGTTGGAGGGAAATGTTTGAAGTGGCAGTCACAAACATTTAAGTAACATAGAAACATAGAAACATGGACTTTGATGGCAGATAAGGACCGCTAGGCCCATCTAGTCTGCCCATTTCCCTACCTACAGGATAGGCCGCAGATCCTAGTTAACCAACAGCCTATTTCTTCCTACCCCCCACAAGAATTGCCTTATGTCTTTCCCATGCATTCTTGAATTCTCCCACAGTTTAGGACCCCACAACCTCCCTCAGGAAGCTGTTCCATGCATCCACTACCCTCTCTGTGAAATAATACTTCCTCACATTGCCCCTGAACCGCCCTCCTTCTATCTTTAAATTGTGTCCCTTGTTCTTGCAAGTCTCTTTTCTGAAAGATGCTACCCTCTTGGACTTTGTTGATTCCACTGAGGTACTTAAAGTTTCTATCATGTCCCCTCTCCTTCTTTTCCTCAAGGGTATACATATTAAGCTCCTTTAGTCTCTCCTCATACGGCTTCTCTTGCAGACCCTGCACCATTTAGTTGCCCTCCTCTGGACTGCCTCTATCCTGTCTATGTCCTTGCAGAGATGGGGTCTCCAGAACTGGACACAGTACTCCAGATGGGGTCTCACCAACTGTCTGTACAGAGGGATAACAACTTCCTGTTTTCTGCTGATGATGCCTCTCCCTATACATCCCAGTATACCCCCAGCCCTCCCTACTGCCTTCTCACATTGCTTGCTAACCTTAAGGTCATCTGATATGATTACCCCCAGGTCCCTTTCCTTTTTTGTTGTTGTTACCTCCTCCACCCATTGTGTATTCTTCCCTGGTTCTTGTTCCCAGGTGCATTATTTTGCACTTCTTTGCATTGAATCCTAGCTGCCATACTTCTGACCATTCCTCCAACCTTGCCAAGTCCCTTTTCATCCTTTCCATGCCTCCTTGTGTATCAACCCTGTTGCAGATCTTTGTGTCATCTGCAAAAAGGCATGCTTTTCCTTCCAGTCCCTCTGCAATGTCACTGATGAAGACATTAAAAAGGACTGGACCCAATACTGAACCCTGCGGTACCCCACTAGTAACCCCTCTTTCTTCAGAGTGGACTCCATTTACAATTACCTTCTGTGTCCTGTTGTCCAGCCAATGTTTTACCCAGGCTACCACCCTGGGACCCACTCCCAGGCTGGTTAGTTTGACTATTAATCTTTTGTGTGGGACTGTGTCAAATGCCTTGCTAAAGTCTAGGTAGGCCATGTCCACAGCCCCTCCCTGGTCTACTACTTTGGTCACCCAGTCAAAGAAATCTATTAGATTTGTCTGACATGACCTTCCCGCTGTGAACCCATGCTGCCTTGGGTCCTGTGCTCCACTGGCCTCTAGGTACTCAACTATTCTTTCCTTCAGAAGTGACTCCATCACTTTCCCTACCACAGAGGTCAGACTGACAGGTCTATAGTTTTCTGCCTCTGTCTTGGTCCCACTTTTGTGAAGGGAATCACATCCGCCTTCCTCCAGTCCTCGGGTACCACCCCATCCTCCCACGATTTATTAAAAGAGTAGCCAGTGGTTTCACTAGTTCCTCCTTAATTCTTTTAGAATTCTGGGTGAATTCCATCAGGACCCATTGCTTTGTCCACCTTCAGTTTTAGGAGTTCTTGCAGAACCCTTTCTTCTGTGAAAAGGACTGGGATCGACCCTATCAAGAGTGCTTCTGTTAATTGGATTAGGCACTTCCCCTCCTCTTTTGAATACTGAGCAGAAATATTCATTCAGTATTCCTGCTTTTTCACTGTCCCCCTCTGCCCACCCACCGTTCATTCTATTCAGCCTCACTATCCCTCCCTTTGTCTTTCTACGCTCGCTGATGTACCTATAAAAGGTTTTATGCCCCTTCTTAACTGAGTTGGCTATCTTTTCCTCAGTTTGGGCCTTTGCTATTCTGACTTCTGTCCCTGCTTCCTTCTGCCTTAACTGGTACAGCTCTCTGTCCTGCTCCTTCTGTGTTTCCTTATACTTCCGGAATGCTATCTTTTTCTTCCTGACTTTCACAGCCACCTCTTTTGAGAACCATAGTGGCTTTTTCTTTCATTTTGATTTGTTTATTTGCTTCACACAAAGGCTTGTTGCCTCTGTGATGGCAGTTTGATAATTCCCCATTGTTGCTCCACACCTCCTTCTAGCCTGTTTGCTAGTGCTTTTCTGAGCACTCTCCATCTTGCCAAAGTCAGCCCTTCTAAAGTCCAGTACCTCACTTTTGTATGGCTTGACTCTGTAGCTGAGTTAACGTGAACCACACTGTTTGATGGTCACTTGTCCCCAGATGGCAACCCACTTCTAGATCTGAGATCCTCTCACTGCCCCGTTGGAGAGTATGAGGTCTAGATTGCTCCCTCACAGTGGGTTCGAAACTAGCTGTCTAATGCCTGCCACCTGTAGGGCATCAAGAATGGCCCTGCTCTTGGATGTTGGCTGCAGCAAATGTGCTCCAGTTAACATCTGGCATATTCAGGTCTCCCATCAACAGTATCTCCCCTTTCTCTGCCATTCTAAGAATGCCTTCTATCATATCCTTGTTCATTTCTTCCCCCTGACATGGGGGTCTGTACACAACCCCTGTGCGGATTGTGGTGCCCTTTCCAGTCTCCAAGGTGACCCACAGTGCCTCCTCTCCTCCCTGTTTACTCTTTTGTTCAGTTGCTTTTATCCCTTCCTTTACATGAGAGCTACTCCTCCCTCTTCTCCCCTGCCTGTCTCTCCTGTAGGTTATGTCCCTGGTATGTTAACATCCCAGTCATGGTTCTCTGTGTACCATGTTTCTGTGACTGCTACGATATCCAGGCATCCCTCTTCCATTAAGGCCATCAGCTCAGGGAGCTTGTTGCCCAGACTACGGCATTGGTACTCATTACCCTCCATTTCCTGATGGCCTTACTCCTTTTGCCCCATCCCTGTCCTTCTTCCCTTTGTCACTTTCTCCATTTACCCTGCCCTTCTCCCTACTCGACACCTCTGTGTTGGTGTTTTGCTGCACTTACTACCGTGATTGTTGGGGGAACTCAGAATTTTCCTGCTCCTTCCACTGCCTCCCCCCTTGGCTAGTTTAAAAGCTTGCCAATGAAGCATTTAAACCTATCACCTAGGATCCTGGTCCCCCTCCCGGAGTAGATCCTTGGGTCTGTCTGGTTGGTACAGCATATGAGAATGGGAGGTGGTTGTTAGACATTCTTTCATGGGTACCTTGGCTGTTCCCAAAGGGAGCTGAAGTTGAAGTTGGAGGTGAGAGTCAGACATCCATCTTGGGATCCAGTGCTGAACAGGGTTAGGGATGAAGAATGAGGTGGGTGCTGGACATCCATTTGTGGTTCACAGGGCTGATCTTGCTGGGCAGATCAAGGGACATAGGCGTGAAAAGCCAGGTTGAAAGTGCCACAGTTTGTGTTGAGAGAAAGGAGAGACAGGAGGGGGATGGAAGTACACTATGTGTGTCACAGGCTAGTTAGGATGGGCAGTCAGGAGAGTGGTAGGTATTGGAGATGTTGCTAGCGGAGGCTAGTTCAGGCATACCATGGCTGGTCTGGTTGGGAACATGTGGAACTTATGTGGGGTAGGTGAGACCAGAGATCCCTAGGTGGGTCAAATGTATTTATTTTAAATAAAGTAATAAAAATAAATTGTAAATAAAATAAATAAATAGGTGAAACCAGAGGTGCACAGGTGAGTCTAAATGAATAGACAGGGCTGAAATAAATGGGGAAGGCTGGTCCATGGATCCCAGCATTGGTTCAGGTGGGGGACATGGAGAACATAGGTGGTAAGGCAGGACTGGGATGGAAAGCAAGGTTGACTGTAGAAATGTTCTGTAGGTGTAGGAGGCTGTTCCAGACATCACACGGCTTGTCCAGGTGAGAGGACTGAGGGACATACTCTGAGTGGGGAAGGCCAGTCCAACATTTCAAGAGTTGGTTTGGTTGCGAGTACATGGGTAATGTAAGACTCTTAGGCATGTCTAGAGGTCCCATGACTGGTCTTGGAGGTGGGAACGGGGGAGAATGAGGGGGATCCCATGACTGGGTCAGGTGACTGAGGTTGGGGTACAGGGGAAGAGTAAGTCAGTTAGGCAAGTACGGGGGGGCGCATAACTGGTCTGGGGAGGGGACGGGGTTATGTGCAGGAGGATGTCGGTCTCAGCATCCCATGGTGGGGTTGGGTGGCTGGCAGGTCTGGGGGTCCCATGATTGGTCCAGGAGGTGGATGCAGATTGCAGAGGGATATGGGTAGTCTGGGTAGGAAACAAGGGTGCAGGTGGGTGTTGGGGTCCCATGGCTGGTCCAGTTGGGTTGTGATGAGCGCATGGGTGTCAAACATTGTGCAGTATACTATACTGTCCTAAAAGCATACAAAACAGACAATGGGCTACAATTACTCCCCCCCCCAATGATTTCTATGCTAAAAACCTCAACATGTCATGATATGTTACTGTATTACTGTAAAATGTCCTGTTTTTGCTGCTCTGTATCTTGGGGGCAAAAAGAAACAATACTGTAAACCATACAATAAATAAATAAATATTCCCATCAAACATAAGCACTCAGCACAGATACTGAGTGACATTTTCATTCTTTACTGCATCATTTATTCTGTGAACATACAAATGTACTGCTGTATTAACCCAGTTCACCAACTGTTACAGAAGTGCCAGACTGCTGCACCAGTCAGTTTCCCCACTTAATCTTGTTCACGAGTATCTCCATCAGCACTAACACAGTGGATGGCTGCGAGCTATACTTTCAGGCACAGTCAGAGAAAATGGAATTAAAACATTTAGTTTTCTTTTTGTTTATAGTAAGTCATCAGTTCAGCTATCACAAGGGTCTTGGAGCTGGGAAAACCAAGGATTCAGGTACAGAGAAGATGTCAGCAGCTCTTTAATAAACTGAGCCTTGTTACCACCCATCTGGTTGGTCAGTACGAGGCCTAATCCTGAAAAATAATAATAAAGGGTTCCCACTATAGTGTGTGGGCTTACCTATTTCTGTCTCAAAAGAGAGACTTTCAGCATACAGAGCACCTCTTGGGACTGTGTTTGAGCTTAGAGAGGTATTCCCAGCCATGACAGTGCTGGGGCCCTTTGCTCTAGGATTGATGCAAAGATAGCCGTTCTCCTTGGAACTTGCTTTGGTCGATTACAGAGTACTGTGAAGGGATACTCCCTGTGAGAGGGAAGAGTATTCCCTTTGAGTCTGCTGAGACTTTGGTTTGAAGATCTAACTGAGCTCTGTCAGGAGACTGCCTTATGAACTAGTGATCTCACCCTAATTTGAACTTTGTATCTTATTGTTGGGAGGGTGTGGTTGGGAGGATTGTTGGAGTGAATGGTGGGTGCATGTGTGAGTGTGAATATTGGGGTGGGTGAACTGAATTTTGTATTTTATTGTTGAGAGGGTTTTGTTTCAAAATTAGTGTAGTAGTGGACTTCTTAGTGCATTAAGTGGTAGCTTTTAGAAATGGGCTTCCTGACTCAGGCCCCAAGGCTTTGTTTCTCCCCATCTTTTTTAGGAGCTTTGTGCCCCATCCACAACCCACACCTTATGGCCACTGTTCTTCAGAGATATAGGGAGTTGGGTATTGCAAGGAGGGGCACTGGGAGGGAGATAGGAAGAGGGATCTAGCCAACGGGGAGCTGATTCAGGTGGTGGGGACCAGAAGACACCCTGAATCGAGAAGACAATTGGAGAGGAGTCCTCTGTGCCTTGTCTATCTGCGCTAGGAACCCTCCAGACCAAGAGGGCAGGTAGCTAAGGGACCAGCCTCAGCCATTTGTCTACTTTGGACAGTGTTGTGCAACATCAGGCCGATGGCCAACAAGACTGCTGTGATGGCGGAGCTTGTTGCATAAGTAGACCTGGCGTGAGTTACAAAGAGCTGGCTGGGGGATGCTTCAGGTCCTGTGCTAGAAGTGTCCATCCCAGCCAGGTTCACTGTAGTTCACTGCCTGAGGAAGGAATGCAGGGGAGGTGGGGTGGTCATTTGTTTCAGGTCAGAGCTGGCCTGACGGGACACCCAGTGGGGGACACTGGTTCTTTTTAGTGTGTGGCGGTGCAGGGGAGTCCCAGAGTGGAGTTCAGGATTCTCCTGGTCTACCGTCCACCTGGATAGGGCAGAGTTTCCTGCAGGAGTGGATGGTCTTCGTCACCGAGAGGGTGTTGGAGTCACCGAGATGGCTTATTCTCAGTGACTTCAACACCTGGGTGGATGACAAGGTGTCATTTGGGGCCAGAGATTTCCTTTTCAGTATGGAGGCTCTGGGCCTCACTCTTGAGACAACTGCCAGGACCCACTGCTATGGCCATGCGCTCAACCTGGTGTTCTCCCTGGGGCTTGAAATGGATTCTGTCGAGACTGATCTGGTCATTTGGTTGGATCATTGTGCCATCAGGTTCAGCTTCAGAGCACCACTGAATGTCCCTTCCCCTGTGGAAATGATTCAGTTCCGCAGTTTGAAAGGGTTATGACCAGAGGGACTGCTGGCAGAACTGGACATTTCATCTGTGCTTGAGGCTTGCACTGACAGTCCAGGGAGTGCCGTGACAGCCTATAATAGGACCTTAGTGGAGGCCCTGGACCACCTGGTGCTGATCTGTGTACGCCCACTGATTTCACGCCTCAGCTTGACATGGTTTGATGGTGAGTTGAGACCGCTGAAAACCAGAGGGCAGAGGTTGGAGAGGTGTTGGAGGAAAACCAGGTCCCAAGAGGACAGGCTGGTTCTGACTGCTCATTATGATGAGTATCAGAATGCAATCACCCAACAAAAGGCAGCGTTTATGTCTAGGATGATTGCAGCTGGGAAGAACCAACCAGCTCAGCTCTTTCAGGTTGTAGACAGGCTATTCCATCACCTCCCTGTGCTCCGTCAGAGTATGCCCAAGCCCTCAGCTTCTCTAGAATAGGGTCACTTTTCTGAGCAGCTGCAAACTCCTGACACAGGCTATTACACCCAGGCTGTCTAGAAACAATGACAGCTTTTTCAGCTCACAAGTGTGAGGAGTTTGCTTGGTGCTTCTCAGACAGAGTGTCCTTAGTTAGGGCTGGGATTTCTCCAAGTGGAATACCATTCTCCAACAGTGGCAGATCACAGGTGAGCAGATGCATTCGGTCACCCTGGAGAGAGAGTTCCAGTCGGTAACAATGGTGGCGGTCTATGGGGTGATCTTGGGGTTCAAACCAACAATCTGCGACCTTGACTTGGGTCTGACACAGCTACTCATTGGCAGCGTCAAGGTCCTGGGTCTGGTTTTTGCTGAGATTGTTGGAAGTTCCTTGTCAGAGGGGTATTTCCGAAGTCCATTAAACAAACTCTGGTTAAGCCCCTGCTAAAAAAAACATCTTTGAAACCCAACGTCTTGGCGAATTATAGACCTATCTTGAACCTCCCCTTTTTGGGAAAGGTTCTTGAGAAGATGGGTGCAGAACCGCTCGAACGTCACCTCACAGACTTCCAGATTTATGAACCATTCCAGTCCAGATTTAGGGCTTTGCACAGCATGGAGATCGTGTTGGTTAAGGTGTTGAATGACCTGCTCAGGGTGAGGGATAGAGGAGAGTGATAGATTCTTGTCTTCCTCGATCTCTCATCAACATTTGACACTGTGGACCATGGGGTGTTGTTGGATAGGCTGAGGTAGCATGTAGGGCTCACTGCCAAGGTCATCAGCTGGTTTGAGTCCTTTCTCCAGGGCAGATCTCAGAGGGTGATATTGGGGAATTATTCCTCAAGCCAGATGGACCTGCCTTGTGGAGTCCCCCAAGGCTCTGTCATCTCCCCCATGTTGTTTGCAGTGTATATGCTACTCAGCTCTACCTGTCCTTCACACCCAGGAGATCTGACATGATAGACATGCTGAATCATTGCTTAGCCGATATCCGGGCTTGGATATCGTCGAACTGTCTGGAACTTAACCCAGGGAAGACTGACATTCTGGTGGTTGAGACAGGTTAAAGGGGAGGAGTGGGGGCCTCTGGGGATGGGTTGGAGCTGTTTATTGGCCCAATCAAACTGGAGGCCTCTCCTAAGGTGAAGAATTTGGGCATTGTTCTGTATAATGAACTGACACTTCAAGCCCAGGTGTCAACTGTTGTCCAGTCAAGTTTTTACCATCTCCAGAACAGCGCCCGAATTAAATCCCTTATTCCCCCTGATGACCTGGCCATGGTGGTACATGCTTTCATCACCTTGAGACTCGATTACTGTTACACACTCTACCTTGAAGTCAGAGGAGGTGTGAAGCAGTAACTGCAGCTTTTGCAGAATGCAGCAGCCCAGTTGTTGACTGGACACTCCAGGTTTAGTCACATTACACCAGTGCTGCGCAAAATGCATTGGCTGCCAATGCTCTGGCACATCACCTTTAAGACAGGTCTTCTGACCTATAAGGCCCTACACAGGTTGGGTCCAGGCTACTTGAAGGAGCTTCTGCATCCCTACACCAGTCTCATTCTCTCAGATTAGCTGGAGAGTCCCTCCTGGAGGTCCCTAGAGCCAAGTTAAAATCTTCTGGGGACCGCGCATTTGAAGTAGTAGCCCCGATCCTCTGGAACTCGCTACTGCGATACCTCCAGGAAGCACCATCCATAGAGTTTTTTGTAAAAAACACATTAAAGACTTCCTTTTTGAACAGGCCTTTGGGACCTGTGGAATATTGCTTGAGTTTGCAAGACAACTTGGGATTTAATCTGTATATGAACTTAATGGGGTTTATTTATGGGTTTTATATAATTTTATGTGATGTTTTCTTAATTGACGTCTGCGTTTATGTTGTTGTAAGGGTGCTCTAAGCCTACAGGGAAGAGTACCTGAAATAAATAAACTCTACTACTAAATAAACTCTACTACAATTTACTCTCAATTCTAAGTGACCTATTAGTGAATGCTTTAAAATGACACTCTTCTCAGGCAGTACTTTAAGTTTTTGCTGTTTTATTTCTCATTCATTGTCATAATGGGTTGGTTACTATGGACCATCTGACAAACTCGCTCTCATGAATCCCCAAGGTACCGGGCAACGTATTCAATGGATTTCTCCATGTTCATCTTACTAGCTCATAAACAGACTGCTGTATTCACCCACTATCTCCTTCCACTTCACTTCATTATAAAGATGTCTCCCTTCCTCAAGAGACATCAGACAAAACTGAATTGATATGCACCTGAGATATTGTACCTTAATTTATCTTGTCCTTACCCACCTCCAATCTGCTGGGGATATTGAGCTAAATCCATGCCCCATTCTGGGTCATACACCTTCATTTCATCCCCCGCCTTGGAAAATATTAAAGGCCTAAAAGTAGCACACCGAACCCAACCTAATGTATTAGGGATATCAGAAACATGGCTAAAACCATTTTCATAGGATTCATAGGATGTAATACAGGTCTGACAGCATTAGCCTTTAATGACCTGTGCTAGTCCCTTATATCTCCCCTGTAAAAATTTGATCAACTAACACTTCTTCGAGAGTTTTTTTGAATTGATACTAGCACTTGATACTACACTGCTCAGTGAACTGGCGAAGGGATAGAACGGTGAGAGGTTGAACTCTTGCTCGTCGATGGGCACATCTTTTTCAGCAATGCTGGAGGAAATCAGAGATCGGAACAAACATTGAACCCGTTCAGTTACCACGGCAGGGTCATGATCCTGTGCTGACAGGGATAGGCAGTATAATAGGAGCCTACAAGGGTTTTTAACTTTGTTTTCTCCCTCGGGTTGTTTCTGTGATTCACTGATGGGTTTTCTCCACAATGCTAGCAGGACAGCTGGAAATGCCCCTCCCCCAATTCCACCCTCCCCAGGCTATCTCCATTTATACACATCTAGTACCACCACTTCCTACTTCTCAACTAAAGTGATTACAATATAGTATACTCACAGCATCTACTATTGTCCATTCAGCCACAACCAAATTTCTTACAGCCGCCTTCCTTTTTCTTTTTGTCCACTCATTCTGCTGTAGGACAGGAAGAGGAGCTTAATAACAGAGTGTAATAACATAACAGAACAAAAAACAAACAAAAAAATATTTTCTGCAGAAAATTCCTTTGTCTTTTTTGTCTTCATCCTTCTTGAATTATTTCCTCTCCTGCGGAAGACCCAACATTTCACAAGACAAGGAAACACCACTCTACGTCTCGGACTCTCCTCCTGCCACTGTATTGTTGAAATCTCTCTGTCCACCCAGCTGCCTCAGGAGAGGTAACAAAGGAGCTCAGGGGAATTAATATTTCTTTCCATCCACACTTTCTGCCTGAAAAACAAATATAGGAAATAATTTCTTTTTTGTCAACACTTCAGGCTTTAAGTTCTTCCTGTCCACAATTCCTGCCTAACAGCAGGTAAAAGGAAAGACTCCTGTCTTAAATTTCTTTCTGCCCACATTTCCTGCTAAACAAGTACAACAGAATATTTCTCTTTTTTGATCACACTTCAGCCCTCGAACAAGATAAGTATCATTAACTGCAAGTGGAGCGGCGTATCATTCCAAAGGGCACGTATAGTGGTGCTAGGATTCTGTCCAACATGCAGAACAATGGGTGATTTAAAAACCCAGTTTTCAGATGCTTGGGAACACATAACTTATCTCCATCACCTCTTAAAGAACCTCACACCCACTAGGCCTCATCCACCACACCATCTCCCCCAGGAAAGTACTACACACCATCCTAGTACCCCTGGCGCTGGGGAATGGCAGATGGTAAGGAACAGGGGAAGGTTTCAAAGGACACAATAACAGTCTCCAAACCAGGGGACACATATCCTAATGTCAAACAGGTTTGCACCCTTGGCCAATGCAAGGGACAAGAGGTGCAAAACTACTCCAATCAGCAAGCGAGTCAATCCACCTCCAAAATAAAGACATGGTGACACACCTAAGGAGCATAGGGCTAAATTCTTATAGTTGATGATTCCATGATCTGGGGAGTGGAAGCTCATCTAAGCCAAGATCCTAACACTCACGTGTCAATCAGGTGCCTACCCGGGACATCTGCAAATAGGGATACAGACCAAATAGTCTCTTTCATACACAGAGAGGGCAACTGCACTGGTGTTTCTGTCCATCTAGGTACAAACAATCTGGCAGATAGGTCAGTTGAGGAAAACAAAAAGCACGTAGCTCATTTAGGGGAGAAACTATCCAAGCACTCACCAGTCTTAGCCTTTTCAGAGGTCCTCCCAGTATGGAGCAGGGGAAGCAGAGCACAGAGAATCTGCAAACAGGAAATCGAGGAGCTGAATGCATGGCTTCAAAATCGGTGCCTGGAAAAAGGGTACCTCCTCAATGGAAACTGGAAAGACTTCTAGGACAGGAATCTTTTCAGATATGGTGGCCTACATCTAACTAAGGAAGGAGTAAGTGTACTAGGACAAAACTTAGATGTCACTGTGGACCATTTAAACTAGGTACTAGGGAGGGGGTAGCACCAATAACTCAAAATGCTACTTTTCCCCTAAAATCCGCCACTTCCAGTAAGACAAACATAGTACAAAGAAGAAAACCAGTCAGGTTGACACCAGTGGACAATATTAAAAATGATTAAGCACCAAGGGGCGTGAAAGGCATTAGGAGACTTGGATTGTGTAGGAGTGAGGAGGTGTTAAGCCAGAATGGAGCTATTTTATTTCATTTGTGAGTGCACTTTAATAAAATTAAGCACCTTATCAAGAAATGGATCTCTGAGCATCATTTTTCAGCATCCATTTAATGAGAAGCTCCAGTAAGGAGCTACTGCTGACACCAACTGTTGTTTGACATAAAAAAAAAAAAGGCTGTGACATACAGCAGGGTTCCTAAAATGGTAGCGATCAGGTCTGAAAGGCTATGTACACAAATGCATGGAGCATAGCCAACAAATAGCAGACCTCACTGCTATTGTTACAGAGGCTGATCCAGAATGGGTCGCCATCATGGAGACATTGTTTAAGGATAACCATGACTAGGAGGTCAATATTCTGGGATACTGCCTTTTTCAAAGGGACAGACCTGATAGGAAAGGAGGTGGGTAGCAATGTATGTCAAGGAAGGAATAAAAGCTGCTGTGGCCCAGGACACTCGTTCAGAAGCTGAGGCTCTGTGGGTCACCCTCGAGGCTGGTACAGGTGAAGTGACTCGGGAAGGAATAGTATACAGACCCCGAGCAATTAGCATGAAGAGGGACAAAGAGATCTTAGACACCATCCATAGTAAGAGTATAAAAGGAAAAGTTATACTCGTGGGAGACTTCAATTAACCAGACATAAATTGGAGTACCCACTCAGCAGCCTCTACAAGAAGCAAAGACTTCCTTGACACTCTTCACTTATCAGGCCTGAGACAGCTTATAAATGAACCCACTAGGGGGGAAGCTGTCCTGGACTTGTTACTCACCAATGGTGACAACATCTCAGGGGTAGAAATCGGGAACCACCTAGGGTCTAGCAACCATCACATGCTTTGGTTCCAAGTTAAAACAGGAAAAGAAATCAAGCACACTAAAACCAAAGTGATGGACTTCAGACGTGCAGATTTTGACAAAATGAGGGAGGAACTCCAGCATAACCTAGTAGACGTATCATGGACAGAAGGGGTGGCAAAGTACTGGGCATCACTCAAAGCAGCC
The DNA here is from genome assembly GCA_016271365.2 of Neoceratodus forsteri. Classification (NCBI taxonomy): domain Eukaryota; kingdom Metazoa; phylum Chordata; order Ceratodontiformes; family Ceratodontidae; genus Neoceratodus; species Neoceratodus forsteri. The sequence goes on from CM057456.1 coordinate 1,879,332,057, forward strand.
ATCCTGAGAGCATCCAAATAAGGTATAAAGAATGTGAGCAAAGTGAAGAAGAGAAGTACTAGGTCCCTTTTTTAGAATGGGTACAATATTTGCTAATTTCCAGTCGTGAGGGACAGATCCAGTATTTATAGAAGTTTGGAATATATGTGTCTGGGGATAGGTCAATTCTCTTGCCAATTCCTTTAGAACTCTAGGATGCAAACCATCTGGGCCAGGAGATTTATTTGGGTTAAGTCCAACTAACTGTTTAAATATGTTTTCTGGGTTTATACTTATCATTTCTTGCTCAAGAGGTTGTTTTGTGTTATATGTATCATTATCGTTTGAATTAAAAACTGAACAGAAGTATTTATTTTGAATATTTGCCATTTGTAGGTTAGAAGCTGGGGATCCATCATCAATAGTGAAAGGTCCTATACTGTTTGATGTCTTCTTCCGATTATTAATATAAGAAAAGAAGACTTTTTTATTATACTGTACTTTCTTAGCAAGGTTATACTCATATGTGGTTTTAGCTTTCCTAATTTTGATTATAACTTTTTTTGGCATTCCTTATACTCTGTATATAGCTTAACTGTTTTGTGAGCTTTTAGCTTCTTAAATAATCTATTTTTTTTGTTTATTAGCCTTTTAATTTTTATGTAGAGCCAGGCAGGTCTTATAGCTCTATCCTTGTGGTATTTGGTTATTACAGGGATGAATTCAGCAATCAATTCATCCAATTTATTTTTGAGAGAATCCCACATGCTTTGTATAGATTTATTGTTAAATTCAGAAATCCAATCCCAGTAGCTCAATTTAGTTCTCATATTATGGAAATCAGCTTTCCCCATATTTAGTTTTAAAGTAGCTCCCGTGGGTTTGTTAGTTTCAATTTCTTTTATATTAAATGATACGATATTATGGTCACTGTTACCTAATGGGGCTCTAACTACCACAGAATTTACTATATCTCCCATATTAGTAAAAATTAAGTCAAGAGTATAATTGCCCCTTGTGCTTTCATGTACTAGCTGGACAAGACCCCTGTGGTCCATTATATCAATATATTGTCTTTCAAGGGGACAAGTGCCCGTACCTTTTACCCAGTTAATATCTGGTAAGTTAAAATCACCGGTTATCAAGAGTCTTGTGTTTGTGTCCAGTTTCTCAAATATATTCAGTAAAATTTTATCGTCATCACGTGACATAGATGGTGGCCTATAAAGTAGCCCTAATATGATTTTAGGTCTGTTTATCGGTGATAATAGAACCCAAAGGAGTTCAGTTTGACCTAAATCCCATTTTAATTTTTCCGAGACAATATCGTTGTGAATATAAATTGCCAATCCTCCCCCCTTTCTATACTTTCTACAATAGGAAAAGAGTTTATACCCCACAATTTCCTTGTCCCATTCATCATTTTCATCCCACCATGTTTCAGTGATCAAGGCTATGTGTACTTTATTACTACGTAGGATTATTGTTAGCTCATCATATTTGTTTTGTAAGCTATGTGCATTTATCAATATAGCATTCCAGCCCATAGTGTCATCAGATGAGGATGGGTTTACATTCAAGTTTTTATTTTGCGTACCCCCCATTCTGTCCAGTTTAAATGGAAGTTTACAACCTCCTGAACCTTTTTACCCAAAATCCTGACTCCAGCATAGTTTAGATGGACACCATCTTTTCTGTATAAAGAAGCTCTATTGAATGTTTTTTCATTATCCATAAAACCAATCTCTTCTTCAATACCAAATTGTCTGAGTTTACCATTTGTTATTGATATCTGTTTGTGAATGCTTTGTTTCCCTGCATAGGGATTATTCCAGAAATAATAATTTCCCCACCATAATTCCTTACTGCATGAACAATAATCTTGTAGTCCCTATGCATGAAGCTCCAATTGGTTTTGCCTACGTCATTTGACCCCACATGTAAAATAACTAGAGGGGTTTCTGTGTTTTCAAAGAGACCTTGCAACATACCAACTATGTCATGAATTTTAACTCCCGACAAGGAGCTAACTGTAGTATGTTCATTTCTGTTATAACAAATATATGTGTCTATGCCCCTGATAATTGAATCTCCTATTATCAAAATATCCCTTTCTTTTGATTTATTTTTACCAGTTGGTATTTTTCCAACAAAGTTTATGGGGTTATCCAAATTTGTGGTACCACCTGGTACTTCATTTGGTACCTGCACACATTGTGTATTTTTAGATGTATTAATTTCACTTAGCGAACTATTCCCAATAATTAAAGACTCATCTTTAGCAAGGCATTCAAATCTGTTTAGTACATCTACTGTAATAAGTGCCTGGGATACATCATTAGTCTCCTTGTTGACATTAATACTGTCCAGGTGAATTGAGTTATTCAGAATCAGCGTTTGTCTGCTACTGACATCACATACAGCCTCATCTATGTAGTCTTCTAATTTAGATATGTCTTTGTAGGTCTGTATTCTGGCCTCAAGTTCAAGTATTTTCTTTTGTAATTCACAGTTAGTGAGTTATTTAACTGGGTGATCAAAACTGTGGATCAGGGAGGTGCTGTGGATGTGATATATCTGGACTTCAGCAAGGCCTTTGACTCGGTCTCGCATAGGAGACTGCTGAACAGATTAGAAAATATGTGTATAGGATACAAAATGGTGAACTGGGTTTGAAGCTGGCTCAGTGGTAGGACACAGAGAGTACTAGTAAACAGCTCTCTGTCAGAGGAAAGGGAGGTAACTAGTGGTGTACCACAAGGATCAGTACTGGGTCCTATCTTGTTCAAAGTATTCGTCAGTGACATATCTGAGGGCCTGGAGGGCAGGGTGAGTCTGTTCACAGATGACACCAAGATATACAATAGGGCGGATACTCCCAGTGGAGATGAAAGGATGGAAGCTGACCTGGTGAGATTGGAAGGGTGGTCCAAAACTTGGCAACTGAATTTCAGTGCTAAAATGTGCAAAATCATGCAACTAGTGAAGAACAATTCATGCAAGTAATACCTCCTAGGGGGAGTGAAACTTGAAGCTACAAAGCAGGAAATAGATTCAGGAATAACCATAACAGATTAACTGAAAACCTCCAAACAGTGCAAAAAAGCAACATTGAAGGCTAATAGGATGTTGGGATGCATAGGGAGAGGAATTACTAGTAGAAAGAGGGAGGTTATTTTGCCATTGTACAGATCACTGGTGAGGTCACACATGGAGTACGGTTTGCAGTTCTGGAGGCCACACTTTCGAAAGGACATTGACAGGCTGGAAACTGTCCAAAGAAAAGCCACAAAAATGATATTTGGACTCCACAACAAGACATATGAAGAAAAGTTGCATGATCTTAACGTGTACTCCCTGGAGCAACGGAGGGAGAGAGGAGATATGATAGAGACCTTCAAGTATCTAAAGGGAATAAACAAAGTCCTTAGTCAGGAGCTGTTCCACGTCAAGAGCCACACAAAAACTAGAGGTCATGACATGAAGCTGGAGGGGGGTAAGTTCAAGAGTAACATAAGAAAGTTCTTCTTCACTGAGAGAGTGGTGGATTCATGGAATGGTGTCCCACCAGAGATGGTTGAGGCTAAGTCAGTTGGGACTTTCAAAAGGGCCTGAGATAGACAAAAAAGGATCATGGCAGTGAATAGCAGTTAAGGGAGGGGGTAATTGACTCTTGGGCAGACTAGATGGATCTTGTAGTCTCCTTCTGCCATCACTTTCTATGTTTCTATGTTTCAGTAATGCATTCCAAATTGATAGCACTCTTTGAGAAAACCATGCCCTCCTAGAGTTCTTCTTGTACAACTTGCCTTTTAACATCAAATCATGCCCCCTGATTACTTTTGTTTCAGGTCTAGTTCTCAGTCCCACACAGGTCTCCATTGTTAAATGCCCTATATACCAGACACACATCACCTTACAGTCTTCTGTACGCAGTGAGTACAGCCCAAGTTCTCTCAATCTTTCCCCATAAGTAAGACATTCAATGTTAGACACCAGGTTTGTAGCCCTTCTCTGGACTCCCTCCAGTTTTCTTATATCACCCATGTCATAGGGTGCCCAAAACTGACAACAATACTCCAGGTGGGGCCAGACCAGCAATACATAGCATGGAATCAGCATCTCCCTGCCTCTGCTTCTTATACTTCTCTTTAATGGATGCCATTATCTAATGTCCTATACTGACTATGCTAAAGCAATGCTTACTGAAGGTAAGGTTGTTTGTAACTGTAACACCCAGATCTTGTTCCTCTTCTGTTGTAGTTATTTCACTGCCACTTATACAGTATTTAAAAAGCAGATTTTTCCTCCTGAAGTGCATAATTTTACATTTATCTAAATTAAGGCTCAACTTCTTCTTATTCGCCCAGTTAACTAAAGTGTCTATATTTTCCTGGAACAGGGCTGCATCCTCCTGATTGGTAACTAATGCACCCATTTTTAACATCATCAGCAAATTTGATCAGCCAGGATTGGTTTGAACAACTAATGGATGTCACAAAGATGTTAAACAGGACAGGGCCCAACACAGACCCCTGTGGGACCCAGCTTGCCACCTCCACCCATCTGAATAGAAATCCCCTGGTGCATACTCTGTTTTCTTTTCCCCAACCAATTTCCAGTCCATCTGATTAATGTGTCATCTAGTTGTATTTCACTTAATATGTAATCAGCTAACTATTTGATACACTGTGGAAGGCCTTTGCAAAATCTACATGCAATGCTTCCACTGGTACATTTAATTCCACTGCCTGACTAACTGGTTCAAAAAAGTTCAGTAAATTAGTAAGGCAGGATCTGTTCTTCCTGAATTCATGTTGAAACGGGTCATATTTCCTTTTCATCCACATACTGTTTAGTTTCATCCTTGATTATAGCTTCCAAACTCTGACAACCTTTGTAACTTACTAGGATACAACCTAATTAATTGTGATCAATGAATGCACTGGTTGCCTATGCAATGGCACATAACCTTTAAATTATGCTTACTAACATACAAGGCCCTGCATGGTCCGAGACCTGACTACTTGAAAAATCTGCCGGTTTCTTACCTCCCGACTCCTCTGATCCACCAATTCAGGCTTACTCGCTGTCCCCTCTTCCTACTTGACACAATCTGGAAATAGAGCATTTGTAGTGCAGCTCCTATATTATGGAACTCTCTTCCAGGATGTATTCATTCTGCTGGCACAATGGAGGGCCTTTAAAACATCACAAAAAACATTTATTTGAGCAGACATTCCCCAGCTAGCTAGTAGTAGCTGATAATTATTTTATGTATTTTAGTGAAGGCATACACTGCTCCTGCCCTCCCCCAAGCCCCGACATGCTGGATCACTTGGACGGCTCAGCTCCCTGGTGGTCGTGAGGGCATACACTGCTCCTGCCTTCCCCCGAGCCCCGACATGCTGGATCACTCGGAGACTCAGCTCCCTGGTGGTCATGAGGCATGCAGCCTCCTACCCTCCCCAAGCCCGATGCACTGGACCACTCAGGCGGCTCAAGCTCCCTGGTGGTCATGAGGGCATACGCTGTTCCTGCCCTCCTCCAAGCCCTGATGCACTGGATCACTCGGATGGCTCAGGTACGACGGCACAGGGCTGCACATTCTTCCTGCTCTGCATTTGCTTGGACTAAGATTTTAGGCACCAATTTTGAAAAAGGGCCCTCTGCAGTATCTGTCAGCAGTGCAAGCAGTTGATTTAAAATCCTAACCTGCCTAACACAAGCAAAGCTGTAATTGCCATTGATTCTGGGAACCGGAAAAAAGACTGGGATTTTTGATGCCAATTTTGCTATAAATAAAAATGTTAAAACTTTAAATAAGGGCACCACTGCTTAACTGTTGGAACTACTATATAGATAAAACATTCTATACTGTATTTTTTTTTTAGTTGTTTAACCAGGAGTAGCACACTAAGCTGAAAGCTTTTTTTTACAGGAGCGACCTGGGAGCACAGGGAAGTTAAGTGACTTGCTCAGTGTCACACAGTATGCAAGTGGAAGCTGTGGGATTCAAACCCAGGTGTGGTTTGTTGGATGTCTCTAAATTTGCAGCTCAGAGCCTTAAACCACTGCACTACACTGCCTCCCTTTTACCACACTCTTGGGGCTTCAAGTGAACTGCAGCAACTCTGCTGTATTATTTGTTTGAACTTCCCCAGTGTGCCTGGCTACTTTTAAACTTAATTTGCTGCATCTCTGCTGTATTAATTAATTGTTGTACTTCCCCAATGTGACTGCCTATGTTAAACTTAATTTTCCAGCAGAGCAAGTAGTTTGTTGAACCCAAAAGCAGTGTGTACTGTAATTTGTTACAAGCGTGCAGTAATGCAGTTTGGGGCCAGTTTAGTGCTGAGAAAGCCAGCCATAATTCGAATTAGGGTCGAGTGTTCTTCAATCTGCCAGGCAGCCCCACCTCCTTCCTACCTGATAAATAACTATTCCCTCTGTTCTCTTCTTCCCAACTCCCTGGTGGTCGTGAGGGCATGCGCTGCTCCTGCCCTCCCCCAAGCCCCATCGCGCTGGATCACTCGGACGGCTCAGGTATGACAGCAGAGGGCTGCACAGTCTTCCTGCTCTGCATTTGCTTGCCCCCGCTGGTGCTCTGAGCCAGCTGCCCCACCACCCCCCCCACCACCCTAGGTGAGCTGTCACTTACATAGCAAGCATCACATGAGTGCAAAAACCAATCAACTCACTTTTCCATTAGCAGATTATCTGCAACCACCACTGGTGGCCACCCAAAGTCTTCACAGCTACCTAAACACAGCAAACAATATGCTGCTCCTATTCTTAACTATATTATGCCTGCTTGCACCTCTTGCATCCCTTCCTCCTGCCTCCTCTCCAAATCCTCAGTCTAGCTCCCTAATCATAGATTTCATTGCTGCTCTAACACCACACGATACCACCTCCACCAGTGGGCAGCCCACAATAGTTCGCCTATACAAGTGGGAGCATGGAGCTTCCATCCTCCTGCCCTCCTTTCACACTGGACTGATGGCCTTAAATTTATCCACCCCAGGCAGCTCCTCACAAACCTCCCAACATCTATTGGCACCCCAAAAGTCACAATGGGCCAGGTTTATAACCAAACACCTGTTCACACTTCTGCTCCTCCTAGTTGGTGATGTCGAGCTAAACCCTGGCCCTACCGCCCCCAGCAGCCACTACCCCATCCCATCTCTCCAATTACCTCGGGGCTTTAAAATAGTATATAAATATCTGCAGCAACCTAAACAAGCTTGACGGATTAATACTATGTGTACTGTCTCTGCACCCTGATATTCTGATAATCACCGAGACCTGGCTGAAACCACACAACCTGGACGCAGAACTTCATATCCACGGCTACTCTATCATCTGGCATGACTGCCAGGGTAATAAAAAGGGCAGGAGCATTGCCATGTCCTCCCAGCTACAGTTCACCCCAGTCCAGCTTCCTGAGCCCATGTTGACCCTGCTAATTAAAATCGCTCTCCCCCACTCAATTCCTGTGTTTGTAGCAGGGTCCTACTGCTCCCCTGACACCCCTCTGCCCATCATCCTAGACCACCTGGGCACCCTAAAGACCCTTGCGTCAGGGAGTTAGTTGCATATCCTTGGGAACTTCAACCTAAATTGGCTTTCTAGTGCTAGTGCTAAGCTCCGAAGCCAAGTGATAGCACTAAACATGTCCCAACAAATCTCTGAACCCACACGTCTGAACCACAAATCCCAGAACCACTCCCTCTTGGACTGGGCCCTGATCATGCACCCTCACCGGATACTTGACGCTGGACTCCTGCCAGACTCCCTAAGTGATCACCACATGATTTACATGGTGAGGAAAATAATCAGGCCCAAGGCATCTCCGCCTTGTACTCTACTCACTAGGTCCTACAAATCCCTTGACCTCACAGCCCTGTTAAATGACCTGGCAAACATAGACTGGTCCTTCATATCAGGCCAGCCACCATTGATGCCACCCTAGAAATCTTCAAGTCTAGATTCCTAGCTGTCTGGGACTACTATGAGCCACTCAGAAGGGCTCGAGTTAGGGAAGCCCACTTGCCCTGGATCACAGCCAATCTCATAGGACATCTCTGTGACAGGGACTGGGCCTGGAAAACTTACAAGGCAGCAGGCACCCACACGGCACTCCAACATTACCGCTCACTTCAGAATGCCTGCACTAGGCTTACGTGACAAGCCAAAGTGAAATACTTTAAAGCCTCCTTCCACTCCAACATAAACCACCCCGCAAAGTTTTGGAAGACGATCAAATCACTCCTCACCCCTCCTGCCCAGCCCCCTACTCCAGCCCTGGAGGTAAAGAGCACTATCGTCATGGAACTAAACGCAGTGGCCTCAGTTTTCAACACCTTTCTTACAAGCTACTCATCCTCCCTCTTGTCTTGTCTCATGCTCCCCCATGCTCCCACACCCTTCCACCCGACCAACATCCTCACACTTTTTCTTTTGCCCGGTTACCCCAACCGAAGTACTAAAAGCACTGCGGTCTCTCAATCCTACCAAAGGAAAATGCCCATCAGGACTGGACAGCAAAATGCTCCACCTATCTGCACCAGCCATCGCCAGCCCTCTGGCCTATCTGTTTAACCTCTCTTTCTCACTAGCATCTATCCCCTCTGACTGGAAATATACCACAATCATCCCCATTCCTAAAGGAGGTGATCCCTCCTCCCCGGGCAACTACCGCACCATCTCACTTCTCCCCATACTAGCCAAAATCCAGGAGCGCCTCGTTCTCTCCCAACTCTCCTCCTTTCTCAACTCCTCCTCCTTCTTCTCACCCTACCAATCTAGATTTAGGAAATCACATTCCACCATCACCTCCCTTCTTTGACTCACTGATGCCATCCTCACAGGTATGGATAGTGGGCACACCACTTCAACCATCTTTGTCGACCTTGCGAAAGCCTTCGACACTGTCTCACATGCCCTCCTACTATCCAAGCTCTCCCTCGCTGGACTCTCAGGAGCTGCCAACAGCTGGTTCCACTCCTACCTGGTGGGTAGGTCACAATCAGTAAGAATTGGCTCTCACACTTTGGTCCCCCTCCAGGTCACCACAGGGGTCCCCAAGGCTCGGTCCTTGGCCCGATTCTGTTTTCCACCTTCCTAAATGATCTGCCCTCAGCCTGTCACACACATTCATTCACATGTATGCAGATGACACAGTACTGTATGCATCAGGTCCCAACTCCTCTAAAGTGACTTCCAGACTACAGCAGGACTTTAATAATGTCCAGCGCTGGTTTCGGTCAAATCAACTTTTTCTTAATCCCAAGAAAATGGTCTCCCTAACCTTCGGCATGAGGCAGACACTCTCCCATCTCCCCACCATCCCCTCCTTCCACACCATTGATGGGAGTCCCCTGGAGGCTTGTACCTCATTCAGGTACCTTGGGGTCTGGCTCGACCAGCACCTTGACTTTTCTGCACATAATAGACAAGATCCACAAGAAACTGCACCCCAAGCTGGGCATCCTATATCAAAACAAGGACTGCATCCCTCTGCCAACTCACAAGGCAATTGTACAGAAAATGATCCTCCCAATATTCAATTATGGGGATGCCATCTACAGCACTGCTCCTAAGTTCTCCCTAGCCAGACTGGATCCTCTCTTCCACTCCCTCTGTCGGTTCACCCTGGACTGCCCCCCCTCAACCCATCACTGCATCCTCTACAGGTCACTGGACCTCTCATCACTTCGTGACAGGAGACAGGCCTACTGTGCTAGGACAACAGCAAAATTCTGGGCCCAGTCCCTTCCCCCTTACCTCACAGCAGCCCTAACAACTCAACCCCCACCTGCGTACTCACTCAGGAACACTGACTCCTGGCTCCACTGTGTCCCACATATGTCCACCACTTCAGGCCAGGCTGCCTTCAAATACCACATGCCTAAACTATGGAACTCCTTACCAGCGGACATTTGACACACAGCCAATACCCAGCACCTCCACTCTCTCCTCAAGGCTCATATCTCTACCTCCTGCACTTGCACCCAGCACCACTGAGGGCTATATGTCTCGCATTTCTACAAAATCCTGACCACCAGTTAAGTTTCACACTGGCTCCGCTCCAAGCATTCACTCTCCTCTACCCTCAGTTGTTTAATATGTAGTAAATTCCTCTGATGGCTGTGCATAGCTGCTGTACCTGTATGTGTTCTGTATAAATCTCTATTGTATACTTCACCACTACCCCCTTCCCCCAGGACGCATCTCGAATCAAGCGTTATTCCGCTCAGTATGCCTTCCTGTTAAAACTTTTAAATAAATAAATGAATAAATAGCTGAGATTTGTTCATTCTTATTATGTCTTATTTGTTTGTGTGCTGTTTATGTTTTTAAACTGTTAAATTATGTAAAGCACCCCAAGCCTTCAGGAAAGGACACTTTATCAGTAACATTTGCCTTGCCTTGCCTCCATACTATTCCAAAGAAAGGGGGTGGCACACTGATCTACTAAATATCTCATCTTAATGTTACTAGCCCAAGCCACCCACTCTCTCCTTAACCCCCTCTAGAATGTTGCCATGGTGTGCTCACACTGGATAATGCAAAAAAGCTGCATCTTTTCCGTATCTATATTCCACAAGCTAGAAGTATGAATCTGTTCCCTTCTCTGATTAAGTATGTAGGCTCCCTGGCCTAAAATAATGAATTCATCTTGTATGGTGACTTCAAGCTTAATTGGCTCAATGGTTGCAAAAAAATGTTGAAGAGGTCCTTAGTGAGCTCAAGTCTGTCCCAAATTATTACTGAACCTTCCAAACACTAACAATGGGAACAGCAAAACTTTGATTGATTGGATCCTCACTCCCAGAGTAGACAGGTTCAGATTTTCTGGTGCGCTTTAGATACCATAAGTGACCACTAGCCTGTATTTTGTTTATGGAAGCTACATTACTAAAAGAACTCATAATATTCAGTTTAGAAAGTGTTCTAACCTTGATCTCAAACAATTTAGGTTAGCAGTGTCCCACACGGTTTGGTTCTATTTGTATGAGATCACGAATGTTAGTAATGCAGGTAACTTTTATACCTCAGTGTTTACTGACCTGCAGGACAAATGTGCCTCCTCACTAGGAGAAGGGTGCGAGATCCTGTCTCTTAATGGCTGGATCATCATCTCCTAATCAGTTTCATAGAACAAGATGAAAATGGCTTGAGTTTAAGGCCTTCTCATCTGCAACTGAATAGGCTGATTGCAGGGCACTTAGAATGAAAGTAAATGAACAATCAGGCACAATATAACAGACTTCACTGTAAGCAACTTTTTGACTCCACAGACCCAAATGCTAGGCGTTTCTGGAACTGCATTAAGCAAATGTTATAGCTTAGATTTTTATGTTGGCTCGCACATGCGCAGCCAACATACTGCGGTAGTAGCAGATTTGGAGGCGCGGTCATTGTTGGGCGAATGCAGGGCACGCGTCAGTAGGTACGTCCCTCATTCCCCAATCAGCCTGCATGCCAGCGCCACACCATGCATACTTAATGTGGCAATCACATCAAACAAAAGGTCCGCTGCAATGCGAGCAAAGCTCGTCATACGCAGTGAACCTCCCGACATGCTTTCCCTGGTGAAACAAGTACATAACATGGCAGCACACTGCCTGCCATAATGCCGATTTTGGGGGTGACCAACTTCTGTCGGCATGCCCTGTTACAATGTATGTGACGTGGGGAGCCCACTCCCCATAGGCATCATGCACCCCTATTTGTTATGTGCTGGCGGGTGCCCAAACCCCTCGACTCTTCCCCCCCACTTTTGTTGTTTGCCGCGGGTGAACAATTCCCCATCGGCTACAGCATCCCCCAAAACACTTAGGTGACACGCTGGGAGCCCTCCCCAGTGTGCCAAATTGCCCTGAAAATAAAAACCATCCCGAAAGTTATTTTTTTCTTTGAACCCTGTGAAAAAGAAATGGTCCTCGCCATCTCCTGCCCTCCCCTCCCACAACCCGAGCCCACCCTCTGGCACCCTGCCTCCCCCACACCCCCACACCCCATACTTACCTCCGAGTCCGGCTACGATTTATCTTCAGACCGGAACACGCCTGCACTCTTCAAAGCCAACCGGCGAACTGAAGAAATGCCGTAAGCTGTATAATGGCATAAATAGGGTTTTCAACTTGATGCATGTCTCGGGCATTTTTTGGAATTTGTGCACCAAATTTTCAACTTGGGGTTATTGGGACCCCTCCTCATGAATTCTGTCACTGTCATGGTGTTATTTGGTCCCAAAAGGTGATTTCGCAGTCACTGCATGGAATCACCTTTCGGGACCGAGTAATGACAGTGCCACTGTTCATGAGGGGGGCTCTCAAAAAGCCTATGTTGCAAATTTTGTGTCTTCGCATGTCCGGCACAGAATAGCGCGATCCCTGTGCGAAATTAGTTTTTGGGACAGTTTGAAGAAATGACGGTGACACTGTTCATGAGCAGAGGTCCTAAAATGCCTATGTTGAAAATTTGGTGCGGAAAGTCCATAAAATGACTGTGTTACAAGCGTGCGTTACGCAGTTTTCATGTACCCTTGTAACTTCACACATTTGCAATATTTCCATGCCAGATTTTCAACACTGGCATTTTTTTCACACCTCCTTATGAACAGAACAGCTGTCATTTTTCACATTCTGCCCAAAATGTGTTTCCGCACCTGTGGTGCACAATGGCATGGTTGCTGTAGGAAATCAACTTTTGGGACAGATTAACAAAATCACAGCACCACTGTTCATGAGGGGAGGTCCCAAAATGCCTATGTTAAAAATGTTGCTAACAGACTCCCAAAAATAATTGGGTTATGGACATGTGTTGCACAGTTTCTATGCATGCTCATGACTTCACCAATTTTTCATATTTTCACACCAGATTTTCAATGTTGCCATTTTTTTACGCCTCCTCATGAACAATACAAATGTAATTTTCCACATCCTGCCCAAAATGTGTTTTCGTCCCTGTGTCGCCAAATGGCAGAGCTGCTGTGCAAAACCACCTTTCAGCTAACAAACTGATTGTGCTGCTTTTCATGAGGTGGGCTTACAAAAAGCCCATGTTGAAAATCTGGAGTGAAAATACCAACACATGCCTATGGTGTTAGGGTTTCCAACTGTAGCACCCCACCCTGTAGAGACTGACAGGCGTCAGGGGTGTGACTTGGGATCACCGGCTGTAATGCTCACGCCATTCCACCCCCACCCCCACCCTGCAGCCAGTGACTGGCATCATGGTGTGCCTTGCACTGTTCAGCCACAAAGTCCACCCCATTCTCCTGTACTGCACCCACCTCAGCATATTTCCTTCTGGAATGGGGTATGTATAACGCCCAAAGACCCCAAAGCACACCACGACACCTGTCAGTGTCTACAGGGCAGGGTGAGGTACAATGCCATGAGCGTTATAGCTGATGACCCAAAGGCACATCCAAATGCCTATCGGTTTCTACAGGGTGGGGGTGGGGTTGGCATCACTTCAGCACTTCACTGCCATTCCTATTATGCGTCCCTAACTCCGGCACTACCAATGCCAATGCCAGCGAGACAACATTCGGCATTGACAAATACTTGTTTATATTATTACTTAAATTTGTTTACTGGGTTAGGAACACTGGACCAAGGTCCTTTTTCAGGCTTGACCTGGGCCAAGGCAGGTGGTCATTCCCCTCAGACGTGGTGTTAAATGATGTCAACTATAACAGTAACTCCATTGTTGCTAATGCTTTCACCTGCTACTTCTTGGATCTCTCCATATATACCAAGGCCTTCCCTGTCTTGCCTAAATTATTGTCTAGTGGTGACTCCCTGCTAGTGTTCACACCTCCTCTGTGCATACTTCCTTTTTATGTTGATTGTGCACATGCGCAAGAAACATTTTGCAGCAGCTTGCTGCAGAAGCAGGCTGTGGAGGCACAGCACTGTTGTGGCCAATGCCCCCACTGCCTTTTGAAGCTTAGCCCCTGTTCCCCAATAGGGTGTCACGCTGCTGCTGACACTAGTTCAGCCAGCGTGCCACAACCTTGAAACATTTCAGCTGCTGCAATCAGGGGCTGCCTCGTCATTGCAGTGTCAGCCATTGCGCTGCAATGATGACGTGACCAGTCATTGCTGGGCGGAACATTGCTACTGTAATATTGTTTATGAACATAGCAGCGGCTTGCCGCCATGTTCACAAACCATATTAATCAGCTCCCACTGCCGAGGGGGTGCCCAATCCCCCTCGGCAGCATGTGCCTCCCCCAACAACAGTGTGTTTTTGCCTATGAGGGACCCAATCCCCGTCAGCTTTAGTCCCCGTCCTAGTTCACGTTGCCGACAGGGGAGCCCACTCCCCATTGGCATTATGTCCCCCCTCCCAGTTTGATTTTCCAAAAGGGGAGCCCACTCCCCATCAGCATAATGTCTCCCCCCACAGAAAAGCAATAGCTTTGTGCAACGGGGGTGCCCAATCCCCCTCGGCTCTTGCGCCCCCTCTTTTGTGCTGATGGGGGTGCCCAATCCCCCGTTGGTACAGCTGCCCCACAAAAAAACACTTGGTTGGCATGTTGGGAGCCCACTCCAGTGTGCCAAATGCTCCTGTAAAAAAAAAAGTCCCGTGATTTTTTTTTTTTTGTTAGCCTGTAAAAAAAGAAAATGGTCTCTCGCGGTCTCCCTGCCCCCTCCCACAACCCACACCCACCCTCTGTGTACCCTGCTTTCCCACACACACACACCCACCCCATACTTACCTCCAGAGCTTGGCGCAATGATCTTCGGTGGACCGGGAACACGTCTGCACTATACAAAGACAACCACGAACTGAAGAAATGCTGGTAAGCTGTATAATGGCATAAATAGGGGTTTTCAACTTTTATGCATATCTCAGGTATTTTTTGGAATTCTGGCACCAAATTTTCAACATGGAGTTTTTGGGACCCCTCCTCCTGAACTCAGCCACTGTCATGGTGTTATTTGGTCCCGAAAGGTGATTTCACGATCACTGAGCGGAATCACCTTTTGGGACCGATTAACGAAACGTCAGTGCCAGTGTTCATGTTGCAAATGTGGTGGGAAAAGATCCAAAAAATGACTTTTACGAGCGTGCATTGTGCAGTTGCTACACACGCTCGTAATCTCACGAATTTGCAATATTTTCACTCCAGATTTTCAACAATGCCATTTTTCTGCACCTCCTTATGAACAGTACAGCAGTCATTTTTCACATCCTGGCCGAAATGTGTTTTCGCACTTCCACCACACAATAGCGTGGTCGCTGTGGGAAATCAGTGTTCGGGACACATTAAGAAAATCACAGTGACACTATTCATGAGCAGAGGTCCTAAAATGCCTGTGTTGAAAATTTTGTGATGACAGTCCATAAAATGACTGTTACGACCTTGTGTTGTGCAGTTTGCACGCACGCTCATAACTTCGCTAATTTACAATATTTTCACTCCAGATTTTCAACATTGCCATTTTTCCACACCTACTTATGAATGTTACAGCTGTCATTTTACACAACCTGGCCAAAATCTGTTTTCACACTTCCAGCGCCGAATAGCTCGGTCACTGTGGGAAATTTGTTTTCGGGATAGACTGAGAAAATGACAGTGACACTGTTCATGAGCAGAGGTCCTAAAATGCCTATGTTGAAAATGTGATGACGAAAGTCCATTAAATGACTGTTACAACTGTGCATTGCGCAGTTTCCACGCACCCTTGTAACTTCGCAAATTTGTAATATTTTCACGCCAGATTTTCAACACTGGCATTTTTTCATACCTCCCTATGACCAGTACAGCTCTCATTTTTCACATCCTGGCCAAAATGTGTTTTTGCACTTCCGGCGCAAAATAGCACAATTGCTTTGAGAAATCAGTGTTTGGGACAGATTAAGATCGACCAAGTGAGAGAGGGGGACTGACCGGGCTCACCTGAGCTCTGTTGGGACTGCTACGGATTTCTTTGTGAGCAGAAAAAGGCACCAATGCAGGCAGGAGCCTAGTACAAAAGGGCAGCCTGCAGCGCCGGGAGAAACAGAACTAGCGAGTGAGGAAGGGGGAGTGAGTGAGCTCAACGGAGCTGTGTTGGGACTGCTGCAGATTGCTTTGTAGGCAGAAAAAGGCGCCAATGCAAGCAGGAGCCCAGTACAAAAGTGCAGCCTGCAGTGTCAGGAGCAACAGAACGAGCAAGTGAGAGAGGAGGAGTGAGCGAGCTCAATGGAGCTCTGCCGGCACTTTACAGTTGCACACCATCCCACTCAGGGGCCTCTGTGGTCCTATATTACAGAAGGGTCACTGGAGTGGAGACAAAGCAATGATTGAATACTTTATGATTGCTGTAATATTACAGATTTAGCTGTTCTGTTTCTTTCTCTAACTGAGCTAAGTACTGAGCTATAGTGTTATGATTGCTGTAATAATACATATTTATTTGTTCTGTTTATTTTTCTAACTGAGCTGAGTAATACTTGGAGTGCAATAGGATGACTAACTGGGCTAAGTGAAACTATATAACAGCTGAGAACAAGAAGTATGGTAGCTGAGGGGTGAAAAACGGACAAGGAGACTTTAGGATTGCTACAGTAATACAGTATCTAAAGGATGAGATTTGAGACTGAATTACCCCGGTCAGCAAGGGGTCAGTAGGGGGACTAGTGTGGGGGGGGGCAGGAATTTGAGTAAACAGGGGCCTAACAGTTGTAGTATGGTACAGAACCTGGGAGTGAGAGCCAGTACCATAAGATGGGGCCAAAATGGGGCAGGTGCCACATGTTAATAGGGCAGGCATCTTTGGAAGGGTGGAGGGGTGTACAGGGTGTGGGTCTGCCATGATGCAGGACTGGGCTTCAAGGATGGGGGGGATATGGTCTGTAGATGACTGGCTAGTTTAAGGGATGAACTGTGGAGGTTAGGGAGGAATGTAAGTGGCATGGCAGATGAGTATGGTAGGCATCCTGAGGGGAGAATAGGGGATGGAAAAGGGGGATGGAGGAAGAATAACTAGGGACTGAAACCGATGCCAGTATCAGAGGCACTAGCAGAAAAGAGAGAAGAAGGAAGGGGGTGCCTGAGGCGAGGGTGGGCCGGCCTCCTGATGGGGGAGGAAGAGACCACGAGGAGTACCAGGGGAGAGAGCAGATGGCTGTGGGTAGGAAGGGACCAAGAGTGCCACGGAGGGGAACAAGTAGGAGGGGGGAACTGATAGGTGGAAGAGATGTAGGACAGGTATCGACTATGAATACATTTGAACCTCTGCTATGGGACAGAGAGGGGGAGCAGGAACATACTGAAGGGAGGAGGACAAGCGGGCATGAAAGGAATGGCAACAGATAGGGGAAGAGATAGCGATGACAAAAGGGTAGAAGGGGACTAGTAAGGAAGGAGGAGGTGGTGACTGAAGGAGAGAAGGCTACGGGAAAGGGGAAGGATGGGAGAGGCATCACTATCAGGGTAGAAAGGAATAGGAGCTCTAAATCGGCAACAGCGGGGATAGGAGAGGGGTTGGAAATCAGCAGGGGGGGGAGGTCGACATGGGAAGCCCAGTAGGAAGTAGTCAGGCTGGGAAGGGGTTCAAGGGGGATGGGAGGAATAAGGCAGAGAAAAGGGGTGAGGTGGAAGTAGGGGGTTGAGATATAGAATTCACAGAGGGTGCAGTTGGCAGGGGTAAGGGACAAGGAAGAATGAATACTGGAGTAGTGGAAGGGGCATTAGAAGGGAAAGGGAGTAAGGGTCGGGGGGGTACTCGTCCTGGGGGATTCTATGCTGAAATGGGTAAAATGGGGCAGAAAGGGGGAAAGGCACAGCCATATTTGGGTTGAAGCTATCCCCAGGCTGACTGCAGGAGGGGCAGGGCAGGCACTGCTCAAGCGTGCAGCGAGATGGAGGAAGAAACCTCATTTACTGTTGCATGTGGGGACAAATGACTTGGCAGGGGTCACTGTGGAAGTAGTGAGGGGGAGGTTTGAGTACTTGGGCAGGCAGTGTGAGAGGGTGGGGAAGTCAGTGGTATTCTTGGAGGTACTGCCGGTACCATGTGCAAGCATGGCGAGGAAGGGTAGGCTTGAGGAGTTTGAGTGGCTGAGGGATTGGTACCACAGGAAACATTATGGGTTAGTGACTAACTGGGGTAGGGTCTGGCGGGAATAGTGACTTGTACGCGGGTGACAGGGTACACTGGAGCAGGAAGGGAAGGGGAGTATTAAAGGCAGCATTGCTGCTGGGCCACTGGCGCTGAGGGTTGAGGCGCTGCATGCCACACCTCGCGCCACGCTGCCAACCCGGGTTCGGATGCAAGCCCTGCCCACCACGGGTTGGCAAGGGAGGGATAGGATTGAGTGTCCAGAGGACTGCTGTCCTATGCCGGGGCAGGATCCAGGGACCCACCACTCTGTAGCAGCCCCTGTTGACGACCGCGGACACTACTACAGTGGTGTAGTAAAGGGTGGCAGAGTGTGGCGGACGTGTGCACGCTGTGCCTAAGTGTCATTGCACTCCCACACTCCGCAAAGGGGAGAAAAGTGGAAAATGGGCTATGGATAAGCAGCATGAGCTTCTGGACCCCCGCCCACCCCGTGATGGCGCCTCTTCAACCAGATCCTGCTCCGGTGGGTCGACTTGGTAGCTCCTCACCACCCCACCACAGGGGTAATCCGTGAGGTGAGCAGGTTGGCTTGATGTTGAGGCAGGGCTGGGGAGGGGTCGGTCGGGATAAACAAGCCAACCGTAGCCCAGTGAGAAAATACGTAAAAAAAAAAAAAAGGCAGGATTAGAGGGATATAGCTCTACTAAGGTGGATTTAAACAAATGGGGAGGGTGGCCAAAAGACTGAGGTTGGTAGAAAGGTCTGGACAGAGGAGCCTGATGAAGTCACTGCTCTAAATATAGGTAAAGGCAGAGGTGTAGTAACCCTGCAAGGGGGCAGGCAGAATAGTCTGAGTGTAATACAGAAGGCACTACCACCCGGTAAGAATAAGGAGAAGAAAGGTTGCGGACTACCGGGAAGAGAGACACAGTCCTAGGAGGAGAACAGTGAGGAGAAGGAGGGGTACTGGTGGAAGGTGGTCTGACTAAATGGATAGAGATCTGGTTACAGGGGAGGGTGCAGAGGTTGGTGATGGGGTAGCTCTCGGCACCCACAGCAGTGACAAGCTAGGTGACGCAGGGCTCAATGCTTGGGTCAATGCTATTAGGGCTCTTTATCTCTGATATTGCACATGAAGTGGGGAGCAGGGTTAGTCTGTTCGCACATTATACCAAATCAAAAGCAAATAGTTATAGTAGCAGAGCCCCACCACCACTCACACACATGCACACTCCCTGAAAATCTGCTTAAAAGCCTGCAATTCATTCAAATCAATTCCATTTTCTTACTTACTTGGGATTCAATGCCAGCAAGTGTAAAATCATGTACCTAGGGCATAGGAACCCCGATGCTGGGTATAGGATGGGGAGAGTTATTGATACTCACTAGACATGAAAGGGTCCTTGAGGTTATTATATCAGAGGGCCTCAAGATGGCAGTACAGTGTGACAAGGCTATGGGCAGGGCAAATTAGATTCTGGGGTGCATAAGGACTGGCATCTCCAGTAGGAGGAGGAGGAGGAATATTGTGCTGCCATGGTATCACTCCCTGCTATACCCCTAGCTGGAGTACTGTGCCCAGTTTTACAGTCCACACTTCAAAAAGGACATAAGGTGGAGGTTTTGCAGAGGAGGCCAACTAAAATGGTTCATTTTCACAGGAATCCCTACAAGGAAATGCTGAAGAATCTCAACATGTACACTGTGGAAGACAGGAGGGTGACAGGTGACATGATCAAGACCTACAAAGTACCTCACAGGGGTAAAGAGGGTACAGTTGGGGAGTTTCCTTCAAATAAGAGTGCGCACCCAAACCAAGGGAAATACAATGAAGCTGGGGGGGGGCGGGGCATTCAGGATAGATGTGAAGAAATATTTCTTTACTGAAAGGGTGGTAGACGCCTTGAACAGACTGCCAGGAGAAGTAGTGGAAGCTAAAATGATAGGACGCATGAAGCATGCATCGGATAAATATAGGGGTATATTAGAAAAAGGGGAAGGGGGGATCAACGGAGATCAATAGGGCTATGGAAGTGGAGTAGGTTCAAGTTCATTGCAGGAAAAATCCACCAAACAAGCTCATTCACAAGGAGGTCCTGATGGATGCAGGCAGAATAAGACATGCAGTAACATATACAGGCAGGAGTTACAAGAAGGTAGAGAACACTTGGGCACACTGGGTGGGCTGAGTGGTCCTTCTCTGCTGACAAATTCTATGTTTCTATGGCACATTGTGTTAATTCAGGTGCAGTGTTTATTTAAAGTTGGGCCTACCATACATCCAGATGTAAGGTACAATAAATTTACCGAATTAGATGCAGCCCACTTACAGTACAATAAACAGAACCCCAGTGCTTTGAGAAGCCTTTACTCTTCATAAGGCTACTTAAAGAGCTGGTGTTCTATTTGCAGTGTCCACACCAGTATGCTGATCTTAAAATGGACGCCGCATCTTAATGAGTACTTGATTCTTGCTCACTCCATTTCTTGAAACATGCTTGTCCTGAGTTAGTTTTGGGCTGGCAGCGCCTCGCCTGTGTTGGAAGATGACCAATAAGCGGCACTGAAAGACATCAGATTTCACAGACTGTGAAGGCAGCTGTTCACGGACAGACATAAGGCAATTCTACTGGGGGGGCAGGAGGAAGTAAGCTTTTGATTAACTAGAATCTGCAGCTTACATAGAAACATAGACTGTGACGGCAGATAAGGACCGCTTGGCCCACCTAGTCTGCCCATTTTCCTACCTAACAGATAAGCTGCAGATCCTAGTTAACCAACAGCTTACTTCCACCTACCCCACTAGGACTGTCTTATGTCTGTCCCATGCATTCTTGAATTCCCCACTGTTCTTGACTCACGACCTCCTCAGGAAGGCTGTTCCATGCATCCACAACCCTCTCTGTGAAAAATACTTCCTCACGTTACCTCTGAACCGCGTCCCCATCTTCAAATTGTGCCCCCTTGTTCTTGACATCTCTTTTCTGAAAGATGCTACCCTCTTGGACTTTGTTGTTCCTTGAGGTACTTGAAAGTTTCTATCATGTCCCTCTTTCCCTTCTTTCCTCAAGGGTATACATATTAAGCTCCTTTAATCTTTCTTCGTATGTCTTCTGGTGCAGACCCTGCACCATTTTGGTTGCCCTCCTCTGGACAGCCTCCACTTTGTCTATGTCTTTGCGGTGATAGGGTCTCCAGAACTGCACACAGTACTCCAAATGGAGTCTCACCATCTGTACAGAGGGATAACAACTTCCTGTTTTCTACTATTGATGCCTCTCCCTATGCATCCCAATATCCCCCCAGCCTTCCTTACTGTCTTCTCACATTGCTTGCCCACCTTTAGGTCATCTGATATAATTAGCCCCAGGCCCCTTTCCATTTTTACTGTTGTCAGTATCTCACCCCCCATTGTGTACTCTTCCCCTGGGTTTTTGTTTCCCAGGTGCATTACCTTGCACTTCTTTGCATTAAATCTGAGCTGCCATACATCTGACCATTCCTCCAACCTTGCCATCCATCAGGTAGGGACATGGGCAGACTAGGTGGGCCAAGCGGTCCTTATCTGCCATCAAATTCTATGTTTCTATGTTTCTCACCCACCATCTTGGCAAGAAGAAGGCTGGAGCTGTGTCCACTGATGACTGTTGGGGTGTGGGGATGGGGGGACCAAAGGGGACACACATAAGGAGATAAAATCATTATAAAAATTGTGAGACCTTCACCAGCTTACCAGTAAAAGAACACTCTATGAAGTTTTCAAATGGAAACACAATCTGGTGAGCTCTTTGTCTGCCATCTGACACCAGGCATCAACCAGCATAAAATTGCCTAAAGAAGGCAGTGTGGTCATGTGGTTACTGAAATACTGGAGATTACAAATTCATAAGAACAAAAGAATATCACATACAAGCTGGCACATATGCCTATAGCAGCTGTCTCCTGCTTCTCAGTAGTTATATTTATACCCTTGAGGTACTTGAATGTTTCTATCATATCCCCTCTTTCCCTCCTCTCTTCCAGTGAGTACATATCAAGGTCCCTTAATTTCTCTTCATAAGTCTTGTGTTGCAAGCTTTGTACCATCTCATTCGCCCTTTTCTGGAACATCTCCAGCCTGTTAATATCCTTACGAAGGTGTGACCTCCAGAACTGCACACAGTACTCCACATGAAGCCTGACCATGGATTTATATAATGGCATCACTACCTCCTTCCCTCCTTATGCTGGTGATACCCCTGCCTATGCACCCCAGCATGTCACTGGCCCTCCCAGCTGCCTTACCACTTTGACATTTTCAGGTCATCTGAAATAAGAACCCTCAGGTCCCTTTCCTTCTTTGTGACTGTCAGCAGCTCCCCCCCATCCTGTACCTTTCCCCAGGATTTCTGTGTCCCAAGTGCATAATTTTGTACTTTTTTGAATTAAGCTTCAGTTGCCAGTCCTCAGACCATTTCTCAAGCTTCCTCAGGTCCCTCCTCATTTTCTCCACCCCCTCTGGGATATCCACTGTGTTACACATCTTGGTGTCATCTGCAAACAGGCAGACCTTTCCCTTCAGCCCTTCTGCAATGTCACTAATGAAGACATTGAACAGGACTGGCCCCAGGACCACACCCTGCAGCACCCCACTGGTCACCCCCTCTCCCCAGACTGCGCCTCATTTACCACCACTCTTTGCCTCCTGTCTGTTACCCAGTTTCTAACCCAGTTTACCACCCTTTCCCCCATGCCCCGCCTACTCAGCTCATTTATCAGTCTCCTATGTGGGACATGTCAAAGGCTTTGCTTACATCAAGGTAAGCGTTGTCTACTACCCCACCCTGATTTACTTCCTTTGTCACCCAGTCAAAGAGATCAACCAGATTTGTCTGACATGACCTCCCCACTGTGAATCCATGTTGCCTATTGTCCTGGGCTCCGATGGCTTCTAGATACTCCACTACCCTTTCTTTAACCAATGTCTCCATGATCTTCCCCACTACTGAAGTGAGGCTGACCAGCCTATAGTTCCCCGCCTCCTCTCTACTGCTGGATTTGTATAGAGGGATCACATGTGCCCTCCTTCAATTCTCTGGTATCACCCCTGTGTTGAATGACTCAGTGAACATGGCTGCTAGAGGTACTGCTATTTCCCTTCACAGTTCTTTTAATATCCTTGGGTGTATGCCATCTGGACCCATCGCTTTGTCCACCTTCAATTTACTCACCTTCTGCAGGATTCTTCTGCCTGTGAATGGACTATTGTCCACCTCTTCAAGCCTTTGCAACTACTGTAATGCTGTGGCCCTTGCCCCTCCCCCTCTTCTGCGAATACTCAACAGAAAGACACAGTGGATGTCTTGGGGGGGCACATGACAGTTCTTAGGCATGGTACTTTCACTTCCAGATACCTAAACAGCACATATAAGCAATCAACATTCGGCACTGACAAATGCGTGTTACTTTAAATGAGCTTGCCCTGCTGAGGTCTGCAAATTCCTCA
Organism: Neoceratodus forsteri; assembly: GCA_016271365.2. Lineage (NCBI taxonomy): Eukaryota > Metazoa > Chordata > Ceratodontiformes > Ceratodontidae > Neoceratodus > Neoceratodus forsteri. Next base: position 1,879,355,598 of record CM057456.1, read on the forward strand.
ACCAGGTGCCTGATTCTAAATCCTCAGGCTCTGATTGTATTAAGCCTAAACTTTTTAGGATTGCTGCACATGAGCTTGCCTCTCCTGTTACCTGGTTATTTAATTTATCCCAGTCTACGGGTGTTATGCCTGTAGTCCTTGTGCTTAAGAAAGATAATCCCAAACTTATCAGTAAATACAGGCCCTTCACCATCCTTCCTGTTGTAAACAAACCACTTGAAAAAAATGTTGCCTCACAGCTCACCAGTTCTCTCTCTCTCTCTCCCCCCCCCCACACACACAGCATGGGTTCAGAAAAGGGCATAGCAGAACTACAGCCCTCCTCACACTCACAATCAGCATTGCCTCTGCCATGGATAAGGGTAGCCTCACTGATGCAGTCTTTATAGACCTAGCAAGGGCCATCGATCTGGTAGGCCATACTCTGCTCTGCTCCAAACTTGCTAGGCTGGGAATTTTGTCCACCATATTACTATGGTTTAGTAACTGTCTTACAAATAGATCCCAGACGGTCAAATTGTTGTCCTTTCTCTCAAACCTGCCCTAACCTTGATAGGGACTTCTTAAGGATCTATTTAAGGTCTTCTACTGTTTGCCCTGCATATAAACTCTAAATCAGTGTCTGTCTCACTGCTTTGCCATCATATACATAGATGACCTCGTCCTTTACACTTGCTCAAATGATATTGATCCTATCAATCGGAATCTGTCCAAGGGCCTTCAGTCCATACATAATTGACTGACTGTTAACAAATTGCTATTAACATGACTAAAATGGTGGGGGAGGGGCGCTGTGGAGCCAGAGCTGAATGGTAGCAGTACTCCGTAACTGCATCTTCAAGGCTGGGAATTTGATTTAAAAATATATTTTTAAATATTTGGTCAGTGGGGGGTTTGCCCTCTTTCATTTGTTGTACCCTTGGTGACCATCATGGGCAATTCTCGGAAGGAAAAAGCAATAACAGACAGTGGTAAAGGCAAGAATGTTGCAACTGCGCACCCCTGGTGGTCCAACACAGACGCCACAGCCAGGCAAAGCCCGGAAGAAGCTCTTTCTATCTTGGGGCTCAAAATGCAGATTGATTTCCTCCATCATGGAACTGAATACCAAAGTCGACGGTTTCAACTCTCTGCTAACTATTGTAGAAACAGCTGAGGAGGCAGTGAAAATGGATATGCAGCAGGGTCAAAGAGTTAATACAGCGACTTTGGCTGCCACAAGTCTGATTGTCAAGGAAAACATGCACTTACGGGCCCACCTAGAAACCCTCGAAAACCAAGCCTGTTCAGCTTTCATTCGCATCTTAGGCCTTCCAGAGGGGATCAAGGGGGACTATCCCCTCATGTTTCTTAAAGAATGGTTAGCAGAAAAAAATCATACCCCTGAATCAGAACTTTGACTTTTCCTTACAAAAGGCTTATCAGATTACCCCTCGAGGCCAGAAGGAAGAGGAGACCAAAACTCACACTCTACTTTTGGTAACCGATGGAGTTGGCACTCCAGAGCGTACCCTCTATTTGGCAAAAAAACAGGGACCCATTGTGCAGGACAGTAAGGTTGTCTACTTATTTACTGATATCAGCTATGCCACAAGACAAAGATGCAAAAAATGTGATGGGGTACATAAAGAGCTTATGGAAGCTTCCGTGATCACTCCATGGTGTACCCGGCGAGGTGTAGGCTACACATGCCGAAGATACTCTTCAGGATATGGACACTTCATTGGGGGACACTTGACTTTCCAGAGTGAGGTACTGTCTCCTCTTAACCATGAGCTCTGTTGCCACATTTGCTCTTGTTAAAAATGCTGTTGTTCAGTTTCCAGTGTTCTTTTTCAAGTTCTTTTTTTCTGCTGTATTGGATGTGATGCGAGGATAAATGGCCATTTTTGGTTCGGTCATTTCTCAGCCAAAGTGGGGGTGGGGGCGAAGATTTCACTTAATTGTTTTCTGCTGGTTTAGACTTATCGCTACCATATAAATCATTTAGCATGTTCTCTTTGGATGGATGGGTGACACTATTAGGCCCTCTGGAAGGGCGTTTCTATATAGGATTCCTGTTTAGTTATCACAACTTTCACAATTAGTCATACTTCTCATGTACAGCAATTGTTTCAGGGTGACTTGTAGCATTTAATGAGGATTTCCACCATTGTGGTATCAATATGTACTAGATGCAACATACTTCCTGTGATTAAGGGACTTGGGCTCTTACAGATAAATGTCATTGTATAGTCTGTCTCGTACCTGGTACTGTTCAAGTGTATTGCTTGTTGAAAATAATAAAAATAAAGTTAAAAAAATGACTAAAATGCAATCTATGCTGTTTGGAACATTCCCTAGATGGAGGCTATGTCCATTCCCCCCTAGCCATTGTTTATCATAATGGAACTCTAGTCCCCACTGTCACCTTATTTACCTACCTTGGCCTAGACCCCTCACTTGATTTCTCTCCTCATGTGTTGGGTGTGTCTATACGAATCATAGAAACACAGAAGGTGTCAGCAGATAAGGACCTCCTGGCCCACCCAGTCTGCCCTATTTTTCTTACCTATAGTGACACCATAGACCCTACTCAGTCTTCCCCCCCTTACTTCTAAGATCCCTTTGTGACTATCCCATGCATTCTTGAATCCTGTAACCATTTCAGCCCCCACCACCTCTGCTGGGAGTCTGATCATGCATCCACCACCCTCTGCATAAAGAAGTATTTCTTCACATTTCCTCTGAGCCTCCCCTCTTCTGACTTCACAGTGTGACCCCTAGTCCTTGAGCATCTTTTTCTTTGGAAAATGTTCCATTCCTGTACCTTGTTTTTACCTGTGAGGTATTTGAATGTTTCTATCATATTCCCCCTTTCCCTCCTTTCCTCCAGTGAGTACATATTTAATTCCTTAAGCCTTTCCCCGTAGGGCTTTTGATGCAGGCTTTGCATCATTTTGGTTGCCCTCCTTTGTACCCCCCACCCCACCCTATCTATGTCCTTGCAGAGATGGGGCCTCCAGAACTGTACACAGTACTTGAGGTGTGGTCTCACCAGTGATCTATACAGGGGTATTATTACCTCCCTCTTTCTGTTGGTGATTCCCCTGCCTGTGGAACCCAGCATCCTGCCAGCCTTCCCCACTGCCTTGTCACACTGTTTAGGTACCTTCAGGTCATCAGAAATCATCACCCTAGGTCCCTTTCCTGCTTTGCTACTGTTAATACCTTTCCTTCCAGTTGGTATGTTGCCCCCCAGTTTTTGTTCCCTATGTGCATGATTTTGTACTTTTTAATATTAAAACCCAGCTGCCAACCCCATGACCATTCTTCCAGTTTTTTTAGATCATTCCTCACTCTTTTTTGAACTTGATTAATTTTTATTTCAGTTTAAAATACAATCAAGAAATAGACTTATAGTTTCATAGAGTGACATGTTACATTTAAATAGATCTCCATATTTACCACATTATTCCTTTACAGGTATGCACTGTACTGACCAGACAAAGGCTATATGCCTTTATCAGGGACTCAAGAGAGTGAGATGATCACCCCACCTTTTCCAGGATCCAGCAAGTGGGAAGACCTACCTCCCTTCCTCTCTCTGCCTACATCCTTTATTTATACAACCTGTTTTAAACTGTATTAATGCCAGTAAACAGTCTGCTTGTTCTAAATAAAGAGTTCTTGTACTTTGTTTTATAACAACATTCTTAATAAATGTACAAACAAAAATTAAAACTAGTCGATGTGAGTTCATTTTCCCTTTCTCTTTTTTCCTATTTTCCTCCCCCCCCCCCCCGTCCTTATTACAATTCAGTATTCACATTTTCAGTAAGTCACATATATTGTTCTCAGTACTCTTCCTTCCCTATTCTGGGTATTATACATCCCACCTCTTATCACTAGGATAGGAGATATTGCTCTAGAATTGGTGTACCTTCTATACGTTCAATGTAGCTATAGTATGGGAGCCATTTTACATTGTATTGCTCTGTACTCAATCTCAGTCGAGCTGTAATGGCTTCCATCTCTTTAATTTTAGCCACATTGGTTTTCCACATAGTAAGGTACAGAGAGGCAGGTTGTAACCAGTGTTGAGTAATTACTTTCAGAGCAGCTACCAGCAACAAATAATACAAATATTTCTGATTGATGGACCTAATTTCCATTGGTGTTGATCCCAATACTATATGAACCCCATTTATAGTGGACTTCCATTGAAAGATGGCCTGTAAAGCCTGACCAACCAATCTCCAGTAGGTGGTTATCTGTAGACAGTCCCAAAATATATGAGTATATATATACCCTGTCTTCCACAACCGTTCAGACATTTATCTGTTGTTGGGGCTGTATAATGTACAGATACCATTGGTGTAATAAAATATCTGGAGATTACCTTTCACCTGAATTCTTTCCAAGTTGGCGGGTTAGTTGTTTTGGATATTCCTAACCATATTGCAGACCACTCCTCTTCTGTTATATGGATATTTAGTTCTTCCTCACATTTTTCTTCTATGCGTTAAATTAGCAACTTCCCTACTTCTTCTTGGAGTGTTATATATATATATATATATATATATTTATATATATATATATATATATATATATGATATGAACCCTTTAGTGTCTGCCATGCGACTTTTTTGGCATATAGTAATAATTGGTAGAGGCGGATCTGATAGAATCGCCTGCACCCCTGTTGTTGTAGACAAGTAATGTCGACATTGCAGAAATCTAAAGAAATCTGCTTTAGGCAGATCAAATTCTTTCTGCAATTCTATAAAAGATTTTAAGGTGCCTTTTTGGAAAATTGTGTTAGAAAGCGTAAACTTTTACCTTGCCAACATTTGAAACATTTGTCTCCAGGGATAGTTGGAAAGCCTGGCAGAGAGTCAAGTGGAATATACTTCCACACTGGTGTTGGTATTTCCCACCACTGTCTTGTATCCAGCCACACCTTAATTGTGTGCCTAGTCCATTTGTTATTTATTTGTTTAAGGTCTGGATACAAGGCAACACAAGGCAGCACCTTAAGGGGGATGACCTTATGTGCTTTTTCTTCCGTTTGAGACCACCCGTCTTCATAGCCTGGACTTAACATGTCACGAATTGGCAGTATCTGAGCTGCCTTATAGTAATTATAAAAATCTGGGACTCTTCTCCCTCCCTTTTCTTTAACTTCTGTGAGGAGTTTCCATCTTTTTCTAGGTCACCTCCCAGCCCAGATAAACCTGGAAAATTTTTCATTCCTCATTCTTTCCACACACCCAGATCCCTCAGTGTGTCCACTCTGTTGCAAAGTTTTGTGTCATCTGCCAACAGGCATACTTTCCCTTCCAGTCCTTCTGTAATGTCACTTGTAAAGACATTGAAGAGGACTGGCCCTAGTACTGATCCCTGTGGTACCCTACTGGTCACTTTGCCTTCTCCCAAGTGGATGACATTTACCACCACCATCTGACTCCTATTGCCCAGTCAACTTTCTACCCATTTTACAATTCTAGGATCTACTCCTAGGCCCCCCAGCTTGCTTATCAGTCTTCTATGTGGAACAGTGTTGAAAGCTTTCTTGAAATCCAGGTAGACCATGTCCACCACTTCTCCCTGATCCACTTCCCTGGCTACCCAGTTAAAGAACTCAATCAGGTTTGTCTGGCAAGACTGCCCCCCCACCTGTGAAACCATGTTGCTGCAGATCCTGTAGACTATTGGTATCAAGGTATTTCCTAATCCTTTCCTTCAGTAGTGTTTCCATTACCTTGCCAACTACCAACGTTAGGCTGATAGGCCTGTAATTTCCTGTCACCTCCATATTTCCACTTCTGTGGAGTGGTACTACATCTGCCCTCCTCCAGTCCCCCGGTACCTCCTCTGTTTCTATTTTTTCTAATCTTTATTCCTTCCCCTGTTTCTAATGACAGTTTGAAAAGGGCTGTCAGAGGTGCATCCAGCTCCTCTTTGAGTTTCCTCAGTATCCTGGGGTGAACCCCATCTGGTCCCATTGCCTTGTCTATGTTTAATGTTGTTAGTTCCTTAAGCACTCTTTCTTCTATAAAAGGACTTGTGTCCACCTCCCTCCCTTAATACCCTTGTCATTTATATTTGGCCCATTTCCTACCCCCTCCTCCATAAATACTGAACAGAAGTATTTTTTTAATTTTTTTATTTTATTTTTATACAGGAATAATACATGTCATTTAGATAAAATAATCCAGTTTTCAAGACAGTCCTGTGCAAGTTTTCCAAGTTTCACATAATCACACCAATTACAAACAATCAATACAAATTATATAAACACAAAATCACAAAATCACACACAATTGAACAATACAACAGAGTTAAATCAAACGCATTCACATGAATATACATAATACATCTTTAACCCCTTAAAATTTTTTTTTTCAATTTTCTCTAATCGCAATGAAGGGGGGAGTGTATTCCAACACATTGATGCTTGTGACGCCAATGTTCTGTCCCCAAATTTATTCTTACGCTTATCTGGATCTATTCTATTTTGATACAAAGCCCTAGCTGAATGTTTCCTGAGAGCAGAATCTTTATCTGACAATATTTTAGATATATTATGATTCAAATGAATTGTCCTATATTTATATATGAATAAGGACCAACTATGCCTAGATTCTAAGTCAAGAGGTAACCAATTTAACTTAGTCAACAGTTCACAGTGATGAGTCCTAAAACTGCAACATAAGACATATCTTGCCACCCTATACTGTAATTTATCCAATTTAGTTAAAAGTTGTTTAGTTGCAGTCCTATAAATAACCTCTCCATATTTAATTACTGGGAATATGAGCTGTTCAGCAACCAGTTTCCTATCTTGCAGTTTTAAGGACTTAGATGTTCTCTTCAAAGCTCCCAATTTTTTTATGTGTTTTTGTAATAACAGACTCTATATGACTCTTAAAGGTTAATAATGAGTCAATATTAACTCCTAAATAACAATAATTTGAAACTTGTTCTATTAAAGTTTGATTCAATGATGTGATTTGTACATCCGAGAAACCCTGTTGTCTAATACCGAAACACATTAATTTTGTCTTATTTACGTTCATTATTAATTGTGACTTGGTGAACCACTCCTGTACCCTAGTGAAGTCAGCCTGTAGGTTTCTCTGGAGATCCACCAAACTATTACCAGAGGCCACCAAAACTGTATCATCTGCATACATTCTTATATCTGTATGCTGGATCACTGATGGTAAATCATTATTAAATATCAGAAATAACAAGGGTCCCAAAATGGACCCCCCTGTGGAACTCCCCTTTTAACAATCCTAGGGTTTGAAAGATGGTTCTGTAACTGTACTCTCTGGAATCGGTCTGTCAAATATGACATAAACCATGCTAGTGGATCACCAGAGAAACCCAAACAGACCAACCTCTCATAAAATGGGCGGCTCACGAAGTCAAATGCTTTTGACAAGTCAATGTATATAGCTGCTGTATCCTTACCTTTGTTCAGGGATGTACATATCAGATCATTAAATTCGACCAACGCTGATGTAGTTGAAAAACCCTTCCTGAAACCTGATTGATATTTTGTTAGTAAATCATATTTTTCCAGATAAACTCCCATTTGTTGATTTACCAGCCTTTCCAAGCATTTGGATAAGACAGGTAAGATAGTAATAGGACGATAATTATTAGGAGATGTTTTATCTCCAGTTTTATAGATAGGTACTATCTTCCCTGTCTTCCATAAAGTAGGAAAATGTCCCCCCTGTAAACTCCAATTGAATATAGCTAAAATCGTATGTGCTATGTATGGGGCACCTATTTTTAAGAAACGTCCTTCTAGGTTATCCAGACCTGCAGATTTATGTGGGTTTATTCTAGATAATTCCTTAGTAACTTCCCGTAATGTTAATTGTTTGAATCTAAAGGGAGGGTGTTGATTTGAATAATGTTCTTCACACCTGATGTTAGTTACTATTGGTGTATCTCCTGTTAATTCTAAATTGGGTAGATCAACAAAATAACCATTTAAAATGTTTGATACCTCCCCTGGATCTTCTATTATACTTTCATTTCCTCTCAATTTTAATTTTATTTGTCCATTATGCCCTCCCGGATTTGACAAATTTTTTATAGCTGTCCAAAATCTTTTAGGATTCATATTGTGATTTAATTTACTACGATAGTAAAAGTATTTTGCCCTTTTAATTTTGACACTCATTTCTTTTAATTTTAAATAAGTCCCAATCGCAACTTTTTTGTCTTTGGCTTTCTTCCAAATTCTATTTTTAACTCTAATCATTTTTTGCAATTTTTCTGTTATCCATGGAAATCTTGGCAAATCACTGTGTTTTTTTGTTATTATGGGGGCATGAAAATTATGATTTTTTTGAAAGCTATTGGTGAAATATTCAATACTGAGATCCAATTCTGGTATTAATAGACACCTCTCCCATCTTTCTATTCTAATACTCTCCAAAAATTTAAACTCTGAAAAGTGTCTCATATCACGGGACCAAGTTTGTTTCAAATACTCTCCAAATCCTCCCTTAGGATGTATAATAAAAACAGTCCAAACAGGATTATGATCACTAAAGTGAGGGGATAAAATTCCCTTATCTTTTACTTGAAGAGTTTGAGAAACAAAAATTAGATCTAATATTGATCCATTTCTTGTAGTATTTATATATCTTGTAGGTAAGTTAATCAATTGAGTAAGTCCCATCTCAGTTGTAATTTCCTTTAGTTTTTTTTCCTCAATCATTTGCCCAATCACAATTAAAATCCCCCATTAATACAATAGGTTTATCTTTTATACAATCCCCTATTTTTTGTAAAACCCGTCTATAGTTTTTAATTTTGTTCGGGGGAGACAGTAAATCATAGCTACTACTAAATTTCGGTGAACAATAGAAATGACTATATAATCTATATTTCCCTCATTTCCTGCCATCATTATTTCAGTATACCCCAGTGCATTTTTAACAAAGCACATTACCCCTCCCCTTTGCCTTTTCTATCTTGCCAAAAGGTCTGATATGCTGGCACACCTATTTCAGTTGTACTTATTTTTTCATTTAACCAAGTTTCGCTCAAACCCAATATACATGGATTTTGTGAATCTATAATGGTTGCCAGCAGATCAGCCTTATTAGAGATACTATGGGCATTATCATGTAAAACAGTTATTTCATTTACAACATTAGGTCCTGGATTCATTTCAACATCACCCCCCAAAATCAAAACCAAATAACATGCATCCATAAAACTATCAGGTGACTTATTGAAACTTGGAGGTAAACCCTTTAACTTAATACCTGCTCGCAAGTAATTATTCCAACAGTTAGTAAAAACATTTCTTATATTTAAAGGTAAATACCCTTCTAAATTAAGATGAGTTTGTACAACAAAAGGCCAAACTGTTTTAGTTATTCCTAGGTCAGATTCACTAAATATTGCACCTGAAAAAATCAGACCCAAGATAACATAACCTAACATTTTCACTGAGTACATTTGTTAAAATATTAAAAAGGAACAACAGTATTCTCAGTAAAATTTGCAACCGTTAGGCAAGCAGGATACCACCATCTTTCTTACTACCTTTTTGCACCTACCTGCAAAAACGAGACAAAGATACCAGGAAACTGTGTCTCACTTACTAATTTACCAAATATGTCAGTTTTTTGGTGGTCCTCTTCCACACAACCCCCCTTTGTCTTTCTCTTTTTGCTTATGCATCCAAAAAATGTTTTATTCTCCTAACTGCCTTCCTTGCCTTCCTTTGTTTTTCTTGGTAATTCTCCCTATCCCCTTCCTTCTGTGTTTTTTGTACCTTCTAAATGTCATTTGTTTTGCTCTTACTTTCCAGCTACCCCCTTAGAGAAACATAGTGGTCTCTTTTTTCTCTTGTCCTTGCTAACCTGCCTGACACAGGGATTTGTACCCTTTTTAATGCCCTATTTATTTTTACCCACTGTTCCTCAACTCCCCCCCAAGTTTTCCTATCCCTGATAGGGCATCCTTGAAGCATTCTCCCATTTTCTTGAAATTGGCCCTCCTGAAGTCCAGGACCCTTATCCTTGCGTGGTTTGGTTCTGACCCAGTTTTTATATCAAACCACACTACATGGTGGTCACTAGTCTCCAGGCAGTCCCACACTGTGACGACAGCCACACTGTCCTTTTTTGTCAGTACTAGGTCCAGTATTGCCCCCCCAAGTGGGTTCCAAAACTAGTTGCCTGTGGAATGCCCCTTGCAGGGTGTTCAGGATGTTCCTGCTCTTGGCTGTTGCTGCAGCAGGGAGGCTCCAATTCACGTCTGGCAGATTGAAGTCTCCTACTAGCAATATCTCTCCCTTGCAAGCCATCCATTGGATTGCTTCCATCATTTCCTTATCCACCTCTTCCCCTTGTGTTGGAAGTCTGTGGATCACTCTTGTGTGAATAACAGCCACTATCCTTCTCTCCAGAGTGACCCACAGTACCTCCTCTCCTCCTTGCTCCCCCTGTATTTCTGTGGCTTTCATGCTAAGCTGTTAATTCCATTGCTGGGTGTCTCTTATAAAGTTGGCCATAACGTTACTTCCCAAGCACAGTTGGCCATTGCTTGTGGGATGCTACGCCTCAAACTCCTCTATGGGGTGCCTTTATTCTTGGCTTCTTCCAGATCTACTCTTCTTAGGTAGGATGTTACTTATAACAATATCTGCCAGTTTGCACTGGCATCCTACTGCCTCACCCAGCATTGCTTCCTGTATGCCAGACTTGGTTGGCCTCCCCATCTTCTCTATGTGACTATATATTTGGTGGCATAATTTTAGCACTGTTTAATGGCTTGCCCTTATCCATGACTTCACTCCTCAAGCCTTCTGGTAGAACATCCCCTCAGGTCTGGTGAGTATGTCTTATTGTCTATCCCTAAACTTAGTACAAAAATAGGTACACCTTAATTTGCTTATGCTGCTTAGGTTATGGAATTCTATACCCTCTGAACCTTGACTATAACCCCCCATTTGTTTGTTCCATAGCAGGTATTGTGAGTATCTTCTTAAAGTGATGAACTGCTCTTGCACTTAGGTTTCACTGCTCTGACATGTACAAAATTATATTGCCATCCTTACCTTTGTAGCAATGTATTTATATGACCCTTGTGAAATTTCATAGGTCATGTATTATTTTATATTATTCCTGATTTTTTTTTTATTATCAAACTGCTATATACTGTATGCACTTATCTCCCTGTACTCATTATATATGGTATCACCTTGCTGTCCTTTTGAATGAAATCCCCCAGGTTGTGCCTGAAATTAGTCATTTGATTGGTGCACTTATCTTGTTAACAAAAACTAAATAAATTTTTGCCAAAAAACTGGGCTTCATACACACCAGACTCAACAGCAAAGAACCACCCCAGGCTAGGGATTAAGTTCAAAATATTTATTGAATATAGCTATAGAAATAGGGACTTACAAGAGCAGCAGCAGACAGAAAAGAATGCCAACGTTTCGCACAGATGTGCACTTTTTTAAGGCAGTGTTCACGAAGCCCAGGTTTTTGGCAGAAATGGACCACTGGTCTACCAGGTATATGGTGGACCACTGGACTACCAGAGCCATGGATTTATATTTAACTATGCTTTGGATGAGCACTGGGAGAATAGGGGAACCACTGGACTACCAGGGACAAGATCTATATTTACCGATACAGCGGACAAGCATTAGGGGTGCATCTTTGGGGGGCCACTAGACTATCAGGGATATATTTCCACTTGTCCCTTGCCTTCAGAAGCTCACCACACTGGTCCCATTCCTCTTCAATTAGCTTTGTTTTTGCCTTCCCTTTCCCCACTGTGAATGCTACAAGCCTGCCTCCACATTATCATTCTCTGTTCTTACCCTCTGTTCCAATCTCTCAAGGATTTCATCAAATTCCATGCTATTGTATATGCTGCTCTAAGTACCTGTCTGTGTTACTCCAGCAATATATTATCCCTTGTCATATCCCCTTATTGGATCCCGTTCCTCTGTATACTGATGTGAGCATTAATTTACTCCGTGTATTTTCATGTATATTGTGTGTACAATTTAATCTGTGTACTGATTATGAACTTGTATATACTGCATATATAACTTAGTCTGCGTACTGAATATGTATATTGTCCAGGTCCACCTTGAAATAGAGTTTGTTCTCAACAGTGTTTTGCCTGGTTAAATAAAGATTTTGATCTACTGATTGATTGATTGATTGATTGATTGGCTGATATTGAATACACATCAACATAGCGAGTTGGGCTGTGGGGAACCACTAGACTGGCAAGGACTGACAACTCAGGCTGTCAATATGCTATCTGGGGCTCATCCAAAGGGGGGGGTCAGGTATCAGTGTACCACTGTGGGCGTTGATCAGAGTAGGGGTTTGTAAATGTTAAACAGAGCTGTAACAGCAGCCATTTAGTGCCTCCAAATCCTCTGATTAGACCACCATTCCCAGTATGCAAGAGGGCTCTCTCATTTGAGTAAGCATACTGGTATATTCCACATGTACGCACTGTCCATTGAGCGCCACACACTGTGACTGCTGAATGTGGACCCCATCCCATCCAATTGCACACAGCCCAATTAGTAGGTTGTTGACAAGATTAGGATACACTGATCTGATGAATATCAGGGTCTTAAAGCTTGAGTTCGCATTCTCTGCACTGCTGTTCAGGCTTGGATTGAAGCTGTGTTTGTGTGTTCTCAGCAGATTACATGACCTGGCTATGTGCAGCCTATGGCTACAAATGTGCCAATTTCCAACTGATTTTACAAGTGTTAATGTAGGAAGAATAATTCTAGGGATATAAACAGGATATACTACTGTAAACATAAGGAAAGAAAGGGTTTAAATTGAATGAGTCACTAGCTCACAAAGTATGTCTTAAAATGTCTGCATATTTGGCTTGGATATTCTCATACTGAATCCATCCTTTATGTGAATTAAACATAACATTCCATAGACACAGGGTTACTGATCTTGTTACTATTGTTTTGTATATTTTACTTTCTAAAGAACTTTCCAAGACAATACTGCAGTGTTTAAAGTGTCAACATGAACTGCTTGCTATACACTCCATACTGAGTTATGTTTATTTATTACTATGCAGATTTAAATATTTCCATTGATATTTCTTGACCTAATTTTGTTAACTGTGGGCTGGAAATGAATAATCACTGAAGAGACTAGTGGTATGTTTCTTCTCAAATGTTCCATGCTTCTGCATTTAATAATTTGTATGCTGTTAGCTAGTTCCTTTTTTGTAAGCTGGGCGAGTGGCACTAAGGGTTGAGACACTGAACAACACATCTCGCACCAGGCCAGTGGTCTGTGTTCAGATGCAGACTCATGTCACTCAGGGTCAGATGGGGAGGGAGAGTCCAGAAGACTGCTCTCCTCTCCTGGGGAGGGAGGGAGGGTTTCAGTGCCTGCTTCTCATCTGGCACCTAGCGTCAGCTTGGGGGTAGGCAGGCTGGGACTGATGGCATGGGGTAGAGAGCAGCAACTGCTGTCGCAGCATGCATGGAAGTGAATGTGGGCTGTGTAGGCAGCATTGCACACTGCCTCTCCACTGGAGAAAAATGCAAAAATGATGGAGGCCTGAGCTCTCTGTGGGTAGCCCCGAGCCCTGTCAAACACTCGGGCCATGATGCATCTGTGCGAAGGTAACTCCTGGAGCAAAAATGGGGGAGTGGGACTTGGTTCACTGGCATGTGGAGAGTGGCTTAGGTGCCAGAAGAAAAAGCATTAATTGCAAAAAACGTTTTTCTTTTTTGTACAGTATAGTTTAAAGCTCAGCTATTCATTGTGGTATACTTCCAGCAATAAGTCCCGACAAGTTAGGTGTTATCCTATCAAGGCTGAAGTACTGCAATACAATTTGGGGAAAACTGAGACTTAAAAAATGTCCCTATATTTGTATATTATTTGTAAGCTGAGAAACATACTGAAGAGTCTCTGGCTGAGATGGTGTTCTGGATTTCTATCCAGAGCCTGGAACAATGCACCAGGCTGACAGGAGGAAGATAAAGGGCGGCATATTTGAACAGTTTATGCCAATCAAACTGTGTTTGTACTATGCATACAGGGATGTTAGCACTCGGATGGTAGTTTGCACATCAGTTCCTATATTGGATGCTGCTGGTTTTGTGGCACAAAGCACAAAGAGACCATGAGTGCATGCAAATGAAAGGTGGAGCCATGCATGCATGTCACAATTGTATATTGGAAGTCCTGAGACCATGCTAACCGACTGTTTTCACAACGCTACTTAACATTTTGTGAAAGCATGTTTTAACAGCACCCAAATAGGATGGAACAGCACCCTGTTAAATTCAGTTATGATGCATTGTGTTGAACCGAGTGAATAAACAAACACTTGTAATGGAGCTCTCAGCAGTGTTGTTGACGGAAGATTAGAGACTTTAATTTGAAATCCGTACAGACAGTGCACCTCAATATCACATACTTAGGTAGTGGACCTTAAGCAAACTCATTAGAAATGTTATGATAACCTCCCTAAACACAGCAATACATGTATTTCACTACAGGCCAAAGTGTGCTGCATCCTCACATCAATTTATTTATTCATTAAAGTTTCAAACTACAGGAAGGTCTGTTGCGACCCAAGTCTTGTTTGCGTGTAATATGTTATGCTGGTTTATTGCTCCTTTGTTTTTCTTTCCAGATTTGTGGTGAGAGTGACATAGTCCTACAGTATAAGCAGATCAGACTTTTCTCCTATATCCTTACACTGGCAGTCCTTTTATACTACATGGACATATAGACCTGTGTTTTTTTAATATACCTAGTTTTAATGTAAACTCTGGGGGCAGGATTCACAAAGCAGATGCGCTGGGTGCAGATGAGATGCACTGGTGCAACCTGGATGGGCCGACCCCAAACAGTGCAATTCACAGAAGGATGCACCACAAGATGCTCTGTGCACATCCCCACTGTGAATCGCACAGATGCAGAACGGTGCAACGTGAGATTCCTCAGCACAACAGGGATGCGCCTAAGCACCTAGGGCAGCCTAACCATGAATATGGGGCAAGTCATCAGGGGATGAAGGAGCAACAAGGGGAACCTGCAGTGGCACAAAGGATGCAGGGAAACACACCTGCAGGGACTGGCTAGAGTGCCAAAGGGCCCGACAGTGGCCACAGTGGAAGAGGTGAACAGACAGAGCACACAGAAAAACACCCAGAAGCACCTGACACACCCCACACAGGAGCCCAAATGACACATATGACAAGCATAGAGGTGCCTATCAAGGTGTGCCACAGCTGCTGGGGACACCATGAGACATGGCGGTGTCCCCAGGATACAGCCTCCTGCACAGGAACCCAGTGGTGTGGAGAAAGGGGATGCCGCACAGGGGCACACCAGTGGACAGGCACAATGGCAGACAGGCAGAGCGCCTTGCACCACACAGGTGTATGAAGCCCACAACTAATGTGGACCACACGCAGAGCTGCACAACAACAGGGCAGCAGCATAACAGATGCAGCCCACATGCACCACACACATAACAGGGGCACAGAGAAAGGCAGCATAACACAATGCCCACCCACTTGCCACCGGCAACAAGGAGAGCACAGAGTGAGGCCGTCATGTCAGTTGGGCAGGATGCGTGTGTGTGTGTGTGTGTGTGTGTGTGTGTGTGTGTGTGTGCAGTAACACAGGTGTATATGTGTGTAAGGCAACAAAGGTACAGCAGACATCAGCAGAAAAATACAGAACACATGCACAATGTACAGTGAATGACCACAGACACCAGTTGCTATAGAAAATGGTTTAGTAACAGCAATGGCACACAATAAACTATTTACAGTAAGAACAGGGAAGGTGAGGGTGGGGACTGTACAAGTACAAAAACCAGGTATGCAGGAGGCTGAAGGGGTGTGTGTGTGTGTGTGTGTGTGTGTGTGTGTCAGAAGAGGATACAGCATCAAACACTGTGGAAGTGGAAGGCATGGGAGGCAAAACAGAAAGGGGTGAAATAGAAATGTCCATGTCCCTAATGTACGGGATGTGTCACAGCATGGCGCCCACACCTATGACCCCTGGTACACAGCAACCTGATCAGCCTGATCACTGCCTGCAGCCGCTGTCCCTGACACCTGTAGAGTGGCTGCAGTGTCCTCCATACAGACCTCTGGATCTGGAGTCCTGCCAGCTGCAGAAGTCCCTGATACCTCTGATGAATGGGGACACATGGCCGTACACCTTTGGACCTACATTGGGGGGACACAGACAACAGAAACTAAGTGCCATGTTACACACTAGCCCCCCCACCACCACCCACCACGTGAGTGTGCTGGAGGCATCCACCACACAAATGGCCAGGAGCCTGCCAGGCACACCGCACGCCTACAACAGGCAAGCACACAGTGCCACACTGTGTTGGTGCAATGTTACTCAGGAAGCACATGGCCCACATGTGCATGCAGGGGTTTGCACAGAGGGGCATGTTGCCATGCCCCACACAGCATGTGCACACGCCAGCAGGCAGCACAAGTATGCATGCCCTGTCTGGACATCACTGAATCACCACAGGGTGCCCACTGCGCACGTGATATGCACACATGGTGGATGTACACACAGGGGTCAGGTGCACTGTGGCTCGAGCACACTCTGCCATGTCCACACCCCGTGTGTGTGTGTGCAACCAGCAGCACACAGACATGCACAATGGACCTGCAATGGCCAGCTGAGGGTACCACCCACCTCCCCATAACACACAGAGATTGCAAAACATAGACACTCACCTGCACCAGCATGTCCCTGTCCACGGGCACTTACACTGGCCATAATTCACCTGGCCTCCACCACAGCCATGGCCCACCACCTGCCTGCTGGCCCTGCAGGAGAAACAAAAGCAGAGAACACCATGAGGAGACAGGAGGTGTGATATGCTCTCCCCCCAGCCACAACACGAGTGCCAGCATGCAGTGAAGGCAACACCACACAGTGCCCTAGTGATGCTGCCCCTGGCTGCATGTATCCACACACAGCACCCCTGCCCATGCCCACCATTTGTGCAGATGTATGCATGCAATGCCAATGGCCATGGCATGCCACGCATGCCACCATGGCCTTGCCCCACCCAAGCTCCATGGCTCACACGCCAACTCCCTGTGGCAGGCAGGCATTGCCCATGCTGTGTATGGCCTGTGGTGCACACATGTGTATGTGTGAGTGTGCATATGTGTGTGTGTAGTGGTGTGCAGTGAGCCCGCCCACCCCCCACAACCCCATGCTGCCCCTGTGCATGCATAGTACTGTGACTTACCTGGGCATGGCACCACACCCCAGCGTGCATGGTCCTGTAAGCTCTGCGGCCTGTCTGGGTTCCTGTGCTGCAGATCACCATAACGGTGCCTGCATTGTTCCCCATTGTGGGCAACCCCTGTCCTGCCCATCAGCTGCACAGCAATCCTGGCCAACACAGTGGACCATGGCTCCGTGAGGTCATCTGTCCCAAATAGCTGTCCCTCAACCTGCAGCACCAGTTCCACAAGGTTGAGGAGCTCCACATCACCTCAGTTCTTGGCCCTTGTGCCTGTCCGCTGAGCAAGTGGCATGATCACCCTCAGTGTCAGCAGGGCTGGTGTGCACAGAGAGTGGTGCTGTTCTACAATGGCATAGTCGCACACATGTGTGAATAGCTGTTGTGCAACACACCATGCATGACGTGGCAATGCGCAATTGCCGCCAATAGCACATCATCATGCATGCACACAGCACTCTGCATGGGTGGGAATTCAGGGTCATGAGACATGGCCAGGTCATGCATGTGTACGCCACGTGGAGCCACCATCTTGTGACTGGCAAGCAATACCACGCACAGTGCAGTATCACCGCACACATTGCCGGTGTTGTGCTGTAATCCACAGGTGCGCAATGACACCCCGTTATGTGAAGAATGCACACAACTGGACAGGTAGCACTGCGGTCATCGTGCATGTAGATGTGTATGTGTGGCCAGATGAGATTGCGTGGTCAGTAATACTGGACCGTTATTGCTACACCAGTCAAACCACTAACCCGGCATCGTTCATGCGCAGCACTGCACCGTGACAGTTGCACCATATTCAGGAAATGTCCTATGTCCCACGCGCATGTGCAGGAAATGCACCGTATGGAGATGCGCTCAACGCAGCAGATGCATCACGCTGATTGGGATGAGCTGGGGGCAATTATGCAATTCACAGACATTGCTCCTAAATCAGCTCATAGTCGAATTCAGGGGCATCTCACCTGTTTAGCATCACATTACAGATGCTCCCAACCTCATTTGCATGCCCTGAGCCATAAATGCTCCTGAATGTGCCTCCACAGAGCTCAGGTGACTGACAGGAATTGCATCCTTGAAGGTAGGTTTGTTTACATTCTTCCAAAGGCAGTGTGGCAGCACAAGAGGACAGTGTGAGGCCTAGGACATGCAGCCGTGGTCCATGCCTGTTCTTGGTCAACAGGTACATCCAGGTGAGTGCCCCACAGTGTCCCACTGTCCACACTAGGTCCGGCTTGTGGGGCAGATGTTGCTGGTGGGTGGTGTAGCATGGCACCATAGAAAGAGTACATGTGTGTTGCAGTCTTGACCACCATCCGGTGGTACATGTCAAGCAATGCCAGTCACATGTGTAAGACGTTGCAGCTACATATACCACTGCTACAGGACTGTAAATGCCAATGCCCAGCTGTCCCTGACAGTCCCAGATCCTGTTCCAATAATGTACAGCAGGCGGGTGTGTATTCTGCAGACAGGGTGCTATGGCCCTGCAGCAGCCAGACACCATGCCTGCACATATTCGGAGTTACCTGTCCTGTGCTAATGGCTGCATCCTCTCACCCACAGAAGCCAACATGTCTGGAAAGCACACAGCTGCTGGATGCAGATGTCCCACTTTCACTAGTGATGAGGATAGGGCACTAATCGAGGCATACCTGCGGCTCAAGAACATCCTGTCTGGCAGGGGTGGCAACCGACAGCTACAGGATGAGGGTTAGGAGGCTGTGGCATGGCATGTCAATGCCATCGGGAAGTTTAACAGGATGCCCCAGGAATGCAGAAAGCATCTGAATGACGAGAAGAGGAGAACCAAGGAGAAAGTGGCACACATAGAGGTCTCCCTGAGTAAGACAGGGGGTGGGCCGCAGACAGGTGTGCGCCTCACACCCATGGAGGAGCTGCTGGTGGCCAACATGGGCAGGGCGGCTGTGCAGGGTGTTCCTGGAGGGGGGCTTCCAGATGGGCAGCAGTCTATCACAACACTGTGAGTATACATACCCAGGACATGTGCCTGTCCGTGTGTGTGTGTGTGTGTGTGTGTGTGCCATGTGTGCCCTGACAGCCCCGCTGTGTGTGCATGTCTGACCATGAGCCTGTGTGCACCAACCATGGTTCTGTACACCCCATCTGTGGACCATACTGCGCAATCGTATGACAGGCCAGGCATGTGGTGGTGGGGGGGCCAACTGTGGTGTTGTGTTCTGCTGCACACCGTTGCTGCCATCCCAGTGGGTGGTGGCCAGGGTGTTGTCACAGTCCCACACATTAACAAGGGGGCCTGTCCAGCTATAGCAGTGCATGGCTGCATCAGTGGAACGGATGTTGACTTTCATCCACAGGGCATGTCTGGCACACCACTGGCACACGTGTATGTCCAAGAATACATGCCTGTCTGAACACTACTGTCACCAATGTTTGTAACCATGTTTCCCTTCTTTCTGTTGCAGCTCCATCACACCTCATGGGTGCTGCCATGTCTGGTGCACCACAGAGTGCCACTGCAGAGGATGATGCTGGTCTGTCTCACCAGGCAGTGGCCAGTTCTGGGGATGGTGCTGTCCTGAACCCATCACACACCACAGCTGCCCCAGATGCATCACCAGTGGTGGCAGGACCTTCCAACACCTTGACAAGTGGTGCCATGGCTGGCGAGCATGACGCCTCTTGGCTGGAGGGATTCCTGTGTTTGGATGATACTGAGCCAGGGGATGCAGTGGACATCACCGATGCCCTGCTGGTGCTGGCATTCAGTACACAGGGGGCGTACAGTGATGTTGATGATGATCCTGATGCCACACAACTTTGGAGGGACATGGCCAACAGTGGGGCGCACAATGAACAGGTGCATGCACAGGCGGCACCAGCAGGTGTTGGCAGTCCTGCGGCCTGCGGCACACCTGCAGGGCCCACACAGCTGCCCATGATGGTTGTTGCTGTGGGCTCTGAGCCTGGTGCTTCTGTGGTGGTGGGAACTGCCAGCATGGGTCAGCAGGGTGCTGTTGTTCCATCGCAGGCAGTGGTGGCCCATGATGCAGCCATCCCTGGATGCGCAGCAGTTGCACAAGCCCAATCCCCACCCATACTCCAGCCTGCTGTGGTGCGTCCACCTACAGTGGCTGTGCATCAGCAGGCCCACACACCACCTGCCCGTCAGCACCGTCCCCATGAGCCTTCACCTGCCATTGAGGGCTATGCATGCCTCCTGTGGGCCACTGTGGAGGGGCAGGCATCCCTACAGGTGGAGGTCAGGGACCTTGAGATGCTGCTGGCTGTTGAATATGAGTTGTCAGCCATGTGGTGTGCCCAAATGTTGGCAGAGGCATGCCTACTGCAGGTGGGCATGACCGCAGCTCTGGAGTGGATTGTACATGCTGCCGAGGTGGCATGTGCAACCAGTGCACAACATGGCCACCGGGCCTCCAGCCAAACCCCCAGGAGTGCCTTACGCATGCCCAGGCAGCAGTGTCAGGTGGACCCATTGCTGCTGACACCGTCACCACACCTCTCCATCCCCATCATCCCCGTATCCAACATGGATCACTGGGCCAACACACCAGAGAGCACCTGTTCAAGGTCTCGCTGCAGTACCCCTCTAGGGCTGTTGGCTACCCCCCATGGCAAGTGGTGCTGCATCAGTGACCACCAGTCGTGGGGGAGGCTGCCCATGTGTCCATGGTGGCTGAGGTGCCTCCCACTGATGCCTGAGTGACAGCTCACATGGTCCGGTCACCTGCACCCTTTGCAGCCCATTCACCTGGCTACCTGTGCCTGGGGTGGCATGGGTGGCATGCACTTGCCCCAGTGCGTTGCCTGTGTGGGTCACCTGTGCAGTGCTAAATGCATGTCTGGGTGTGCCATTGTTGTGCTGTGTGGCATGGGCATGATGAGTGCGGTCCTGTATCTGCTGTGCACATGTGCCAGCAGCAGTACACTGATCCATGCCATCCCCAGCACATACACTGTGGTCCCTGGACATGTGGATCCTGTTATGTATGTGTGTGTGTGTGTGTGTGTGTGTGTGTGTGTGTGTAGCATTGTTGCCCTCACGGGTGCTCTACACTGCAGCACTGTTGCGATAGAGTGCCCTGAGGTGTGTATCTGTGTGTTTGGGAGTGTGGTGAGGTGTGGAGTGCCAGCCATGTATTATCCACCTTGTGCTGCCAGGCCCTGGTGACCAGGAATGGGTTTTGGCATGGCAGTGGTGCTCCATCATGCCACCCCTGGACTGCTGCATCCTCGTCCCTCTCCTCCCCAGAACTGTCGTCCTCCTCAGCCTGGAAAGCTATTCTACTGTCAATGGCCATGTTGTGCAGTATACAACAGGCCAGGAATATGCCATAGGCCTTTTCTGGGCTGTATTATAGGGCACCACCAGACCTATCCAGACACCAGAAATGCATATTCAGCATGGCAAAGACATGCTTGATGATGGCACGCGTAGTGATGTGTGCCTCATTGTACCACTCTTCCACCTCTGTTCCAGGTCAGCAGAAGGGTGTCAGTAGCCAGGGTTGGAGGGGGTATGCCAAATCACAGGCCATTACTCCACTGCATACTTGTGCATAATGCCCTCCTCCCTGCACCATGGCGTACTTGTGTGACTGCCAACTGTACACCCCGGTCCGTGTGTCAACCCTTCCTGGCCGCCTACATCCCCCTTCTGACTGCTACAGCCTGGTGATGCTGCACATGTCTGCCCATACCTGCCCATGCTTACAGCCACGGTTGCCTGCACATGTTCCTGTCCCTATTGTCTGCCCACGGCTGCCCGGCAATTGACCATGCATGGCTGCATGTGGTGTGTTCTGCCCTGCCACTCGTGCCAGCTGTTGCACTGCACCTCACCTCCCATACTTTTTTGCTGTTCTGCTGCACTGTCCCCCTGTGTGTGCAGTTCCATTGCTACCCCCCCTCCATTGTCCCACCTGTGCACATCCCCCTGTGCATTCTGTATTGTGGCAATTGCACATCTGCTCCTTCTCCCTTTCTTTGATGCACCCTGGTGGCCTTTTCATGGGCAGTTCTGCTTGACTCACCCACCTACAAGTTGGCCGCTGGGTATGTTCCCAGTCTCAAACCAGCGGCAAAGGGTAGACTGGTACCATATGAAGGCATCGTGTGTACTCCCAGGGTGTGTGGCACAAATATTAATGATGCATCCAGTGGCATTGCACACCACCTGGCAGTTGACTGAGTGGTAGCCCTTGTGGTTCACATATGCCATGGCATCCATGCCTGGTGGTGCACAGATTGCCACATGGATGTAGTCAATTGCCCCTATGACTCCTGGCATGCGTGTCACCCTGTGGAACTGCTGCATGGCTTCTGTCTGCTCTGCCTGTGTGCTTGGGAAATGGATGAATTCAGAAGCATGTGGGAGCAGTGCAGTGAGCAACTGTGTGAGGAGACAGGACCTGGACAACTGGGCTATGCCAGTGGTATCCCTGGCTGGCCTCTGGAATGTTCCCATGGTGAGCAGGCACATTACTGTTGTCACCTTGGTCTCCACTGATATGGCATGACCTTTTCTGGTGGGTGCCTGGATTTCATCATGGCACAGTTCAGAGCTGCCTCAGAATAGCCCTGTTCAGGCAGTGTCGGCCAACTGTTTCAGTGTCCGTCAGCTGTTCAAACATCAGTCTAGCATGATACAGCCACAGGACTGGCCGCCTATGGTGCCTTCCGCCACCACATTGCTGGTTTGCCCGTCTCCTATTCCCCATTAACATTCCCACCATCAGGAATGGTGCTCCACCCATTCTTTGCTTCTGCTGCTGCTCTACTCCTGCTTGCTGCTGCTATCCTGTGGTCCTGGGGGCTTGCACTTAAGTCTACTTCTTTTATACTTATCTCCACATAGGGCATTTGGTACTTGTACTGTGGATGCTCCTTATTTGCATATTCATTTTGCTCAGTGAATGGTGCTGCACTGTATATGCAGTTACATGCCCCTCAAGATGTGCCACATATTATTACCTTTGGTCTCCAGTACATCCTGTTTGGCGCAGCGCATCCGGGTTGCACCAGGGCATCTATGCTGTCTGTGAATGGCTACATGGTGCATTTCTGAGTTGCGCTGGTGCATCTCATTTGCACCCAGTGCATCTGCTTTGTGAATCCTGCACTGTATATTCAGTCTTGAGGTCTGCGTACCTCATTTCTTTTCTTTTAAGAAGTATGGTATCCACTGTATTGTCATAATCTCTAAAAATAAAAAGTTAAAAAAAAGAACAGCTTTATAAAAAAAGAATAAAAGCAATATGTAAAATAACTCAAATAATTACAAATATCTGTAAGTGAAAATGTAAGCAATTTTTGTAAAGGAATTTAAATTATTGCAATTTCTCAAACTGGGAAAAGAGCAGCATTCAACAATAAGGCACAGCAAAAGAAAAATAATTATGCCCGTAGTTAGTTTTCACTTTCAGAAGACAACACGTTCTGTTTTTACTATCCATCAAATTATATTTAAAATAACAAAATAAATGTGCTATGGAGCTAAGGGTAACTTAAATTATTTATACCCTTGTAAATGAATGTGTGTCAATTAATATCTCTTCTTTTTTCTATGTTTTCTAGTGGCAAGTCAGCTTTAACACAAAGAAGTGTAAATAATGCAAACGGGTCACAGGAATCCTGTGGCTAAATATCATCTGGTGGGGAAGAACTGGCAGTCACAAGACAAGAAAGGGACCTGGGGGTGATTATTTCCAATGATCTGAAGGTGGCTAAGCAAGGTACCAAGGCAGTGGGGAAGGCCATCAGGATGTTGGGGTGCACAGGCAGAGGGATCACCAGCAGAAGAAGGGAGCTCATAATACCCTTGTACAAGTCATTGGTGCAATCTCACCTCGAGTACTGTGTACAGATCTAGGGGTCCTACCTCCGAACAGACATAGACCAGGTTGAAAGGGTCCAAATGAGGGCAACCAAGATGGTGCAGGGCCCGAACCTGAAGCCCTACGAAGACAGACTCAGGGAATTAAACATGTACTCTCTGGAAGAGAGAAGGGAGAGGGGAGCTATGATAAAGACATATACTGTAAGTATCCCACTTGTGTGAACAGGGTACAAGAAGGAAGTATTTTCCAGAGAAAGAGTTGCGTAAGAACTAGGGGTCATGCTTTGAAGCTGGAGGGGGAAGGCTCAGGGGGAATGTCAGGAAGTCTTTCTTCACAGAGAGGGTGTTGGGAGACTGGAACAGACTACTGCAGAATGGTGGAGGCTAAAACAATCACAAGCTTCAAGAACACATGGGATAAGCATAAGGGAATCCTAGCATTGTGGCAAACAAGGGTAAAATCTGAGGGCTTAAAGGGGTCTGAGGTATTACTGCAGACAAGACAAGTAAGGCGGACTAGGTGAGCCAGGTGGTTCTTATTAACCGACGCTTTCTATGTTTCTACAGTGTGTTTCTATGTTTCTAAGGAGGGCCAAGTGAGCTGAGAAAGCATACCACAGTGATATGTGCTAAGGTCACAGCTTAAAACTGTAGTGCATGATAGCGGTGACAATTTTGACCTATGGTTTTTAGGCACAAACTAACGTAAGTTAGTAAGCACCTATTGCCATCATGTATGTTCTTTTCTGCACTCAGTCAAGGTTAGGGTGGTATCCTGAGTGATTCAGCTGCATAATGTCATTGATAATTTCAGTGATAGGGCTTTAACATCTTGGTGTAGGCTTTCAGTCCTACACAAGCTTGGGTTCGATCCCCAGTGAAGAACATTTTTATCTTTCTCGCTACAATGTATGTATTAGTTCCAGCTGATACTTTGAGGCATGTCTAGATTTCAATACAACTTAATGGAAAGCATTACTTCAAGATGGCCAAATGTTGATTCATTTAAATTAATTCATTATTGAAGTCAACTGCTGTTGTGTATGAGTGGGGTCTTCACTCAATGCAGGATGTGCATTCTCCTTGAATGGGTTTCTTGCCAAAAACCTTTTTTTATAATCAAATTTTTATTAGTTCCCAAATAAAATACAAAAAAAGAAACATAAACAAAAACAAACAATACCCAGGATGGACATACTGACAAATTCAAGATCTAACATCTAGCCGTTAAATTACGGTGTGACTGTCTGGTAATAAATAGTAGCATAAACACAGTTTTCCATGGAGATAAACAAGCAATTAAACACAGACAAATGAACTATAACAAAAACTAAAAGGATGCAGAGGGGAGGACCCAAGGACTGCATATGCAGGATAGAGGCTGTTTGCAACGCTGTACTTCATTCAACATTAAATATCGGGATTGGTTGGATTATGGGATGAAATTGAAGCTTTTAGCAGAGACATACATAATCCAGTGATCTCCACCTGTTTCTCTCCTTCTCCCCCTGCTGGTGGATGCTGTAAGTGAGCATTTCAATATCATAAATAGTGCTAACTGCTGCTATCCATTTCTCTATAGCTGGGATCTCATCTCTAAGCCATTTTCTTGTTATACATCTTTTGGCTGTTAGAATTAGTATGCCTAATAGATACTTAATGGTGAGATCCTTTATGTGGTTATAGTATATATCAAAAAAAGAAATAAATTCTCAGTCAGTTGTAGCTGCAGTGAGAAGATATCCCTCATAGCCTGCTCTAATGATAGTAAAAAGGGGGAAAGTCAAGGGCACACCCAGAACACTATAGTGTTCCACCCTAGTTTTACCACACTGTTGCCAAAAGTGACCGGAGGCAGCTGTGCATCTTTGTACTTGGACAGGAGTAAGGAAAAATTTAACTAAACACTTCCAACTACATTCCCACCAGGATTAGGAAGAGGTGACCCTGTGGGAGTTTTGACATGCCACCTGCCACTGTTCAGAGATGAGAGGCCACATAAGCTTTTTGTTCCATTTGTCTACAGCTGTGATAACCGAAAGACTCGAATTTGAAGTAGAACTTTAAATAAACAGGAGATCAGGTGTGGTATGGGCTCTCCATTGATGTCAGATATAATTAATCTGACTGGAGGGTTACACAACCCCAATAATGGGCCTCTGCAAATCCAGGAGGACAGGTAGACACAAACCTGGAAATAATGGAACCTGTCTGTTCAGGGTAAGCCCAGACCATTTTGAATGGACTGGAAAGATTGGACAACTTGGTCATCTAACACCTGACATGGGTAGTGTGCTTCTCTGTTATACCACTGCTTATATTTGATATCTAACCTTGCTGGGAGGAAGTTCTTATGAAAGTGTAAGGGGAACAGCCATGGCACCTAATCTCATATACCAGCCTTCGCAAGCCATTCCCTCCACACCTTAAGGGCAATTAGAACATAAGGGAAAGAACAATCTGTCAGTACGATTTGTTATGTAGAGTCCAAGATTGCTATATCTGGCAAAATAGAGGGCAGTGCAACTCTTTCCAGCTGAGCATATTGCTGTTGTGATGCATTTCACAACCAGCCTAGGACTGGTTATATCTGCGCAGCGGCATAATATAAGGGGAGATCTGGGAGAGCTAACCCACCCGATCCTTGGGTCTTCAGAGTGTGGAGTAGGCAATTCTCAGTGGTTTACCATTTTTAGATGAAATGGCTAATCATCCTATGCCACTTCATCCAGTAAACTGTATCTGAAGGAATAGATAGGGATTAGAAAAATTAGAGAAATTTAGGGAGAACAACCATTTTAACAACAGCAACCTGATGTTCCCAGGAAAGGGGCAGGGTATTCCATTTGTCAAAGTCTGTTTGTAATTTTGTATGGATGTGGGAGAAATTAGCAGTGAAGAGCTTCTATGTAGTACTAGACAGGTTAACCCCTAAATATCGCATATGAGGAAGGTCCCAACAGAAAGGAAAATTTTAGCACGTTTCCAGTGAAGGGGCAAAGTTAACTGACAGGGACTCTGTTTTATTTTCATTCAATTTGTAGCCCAATCATTTTCCAAAATTCCACAACAGGGTCCAGACCTTGGGGAGATCAGTGTCAGGGGCCATGAGGAAAAGTAGTACATCATCTGCGTACAAAGCAATCTGGTGTCCATTCCCCCCAGGATCCATATGTCCTCATATAGTAGGGTGCTGATGAATGGCTTGAGCAAGTGGCTCAATATAAAACACAAACAGCAAGGGTGGCATGGGCCAAACTTGGCAAGTCCCACATGCAAGAGGGAACAGAGGGGAGAGAGATGGCCATTTGCCCTGACTTGTGCTTAGGGAGATGTGTAGATCTTAGAAATAAGGTCAAAAAAGGACAGAGGGAAAGTGTACTGCTGTAATGTGGCCCAGAGAAAGGCCCATGACACACAGTCCAACCCCTTCTTTACGCCAAGGCTGAGCATAAGGAGAGGGTGACCCTGGGGCAGGCTTATGGAAAAATAGAAAGAGCTCACTGAATGCTGTGCATGGTTTGCCTAATATGGACAAACCACATTTTGTCTGGATGTATCAGTTGGGGCAGTAAGGCATACAAGCAATGTGCCAAAATGGACATAAGCAACTTGTAGTTGGTATTTAACACCGATATAGGGTATAAGTCACATTGGTCCAGGAGTTTCCCCTGATTGGGGATGACTGTAAGTATGGCATATCGCTAAGATGGGGAGGGAGGGTCTTCCCTTGAAGTAAATCATTAATCAAATGCTGAAAAAGGGGGAGAAGAGCAGTAGAAAATTTGTGGTGGAACTCTGCCAGGTAGCCACCTGACCCTGGACACTTATCAGGTTTCATTCTGTTTAAAGCCATCTGTATTTCTTGAATAGGAATGTGGACCAACAAACTGGCACCCTCTTCCTCGGATAATTCTGAAAGGTGTAAGTTGTTAAGGAATGCATGCATGTCGATGGGCAGCAGAGTTTGAGTGTTCATAGTATGTGGAAAATGCTTCAGAGATTTTATGTAAGTTTCTATAAACCTGGTTAGTAAAAGGAAGTTTAGTTTTTGTAATCACTGCCCTTCGATGATACCCACAGACCCTGTGCACCAATAATCTTGTCGCCCTAGGACTGCTATCATAGTACTTTTATCTTAAATATATTAAAGCTTTTTCTGTTTGTTGCTGAGCTAGAGTGTCAAGATGATTTTTTAGTATGAGTTAATTGTGTAGGATCTCTAAGGCCCTGGACACACTACAGAACTATTTTTGAAAACAGTTTTTAAAAGCAGTTTAGCTAAACCATTTCAGTGCATCCACACTACTCAGTAGCCATTTTTATGTTTGCTTGCACGCATGTGCAAGAAACATAGTGCCTTCATCAGAGATTTCGGAGGTGTGTCACCTCCTCCTCCAATTCAGGCAGTGTCCTGGCAGGCGCGGCCCCTGTAAACAATGCATTTTGGAGCTGTCATGACAGCGCCCAAAATGCAGTGGCACAGTTGAAAGGGGAGCTACGCTGAGTGAGCAGCGACAAGAAGCTGCCATCGCGCAGCCTCCCGCCGTCAGCAGACGCGCGTGCCCCTGCACGCAACGATAGCCGGACGGGTGCCCAATCCTCGCCGGCTGCACTGCATCGCCTCCCGCCCCTTCCCAGTATTGGTGCCACGCTGGGAGCCCACCCTGGCAATGAATGATGTTGCCGACGGGGTGCCCAATCCCCATCGGCCAAACGCCCTCGTTAAGTTCTGTGCACGCTGGGAGCCCACCCCAGCGTGGCAAACGTGCCAATATTTTTTGCCGACGGGGGTGCCCAATCCCCGTTGGCTGAATGCCCCCCCAAAGTCATTGTGCCACGCTGGGAGCCCACCCCAGTGTGGAAAGCGGTCCCGCGACGTCTTTTTTTTTTTTCCCTGTAAAACGAAAACTGTCCCACGGCGCGTCTCCCGAGCCCCCCTCCCACATCCCGCACCCACCCACTGAGCACCCAGCCTCCCCACACCCCCTCACCCCATACTTACCTCCGGACTCCGGCGCGACGATCTTCGGTGGACCGGGAACACGTCTGCACACTTCAAAGCCAACCGCGAACTGAGGAAATGCCGGTAAGCTGTATAATGGGCTAGATAGGAGGTTCAACTTTGTGCATATCTCAGGCATTTTGGAATTTTGCTTAAATTTTCAACATGGGTTTTGGGACTCCTTCTCATGAATGATGTCACTGTCATGGTGTTATTCAGGCTCAAAGGGTGATTTCGGCGCGGTGACTGCGCGGTGACTCGAAATCACCCTCTCGACTGAATACCGCCATGACAGTGACATCATTCATGAGAAGGAAGCCAAAACCCATGTTGAAAAATTTGGTGCCAAATTCCAAAAATGACTCTTTGACGAGCGTCGCTATGCAGTTCCTACGCTAAGCTCGTAAGTTCGCGAATTTCAATATTTTCACTCCAGATTTTCAACATTGCCATTTCATGACACCATCTTATGAGCAGTACAGCTGTCATTTTCACATCTCACCCAAAATGTGTTTCCGCCTTGTGGCGCAGAATGGCGCAGTCGGTGTCTTGAAATCAATGTCGCAGGACAAATTAAGAAAATCACAGTGACACTGTTCATGAGCAGAGGTCTTGAAATGGCTATGTTGAAAATTTGGTGAAAAAATCCTAAAATGACTGTTTGATGAGCGTGGCTCAGAGTTCCTACGACGCCATAGGTTTGCGAATTTTCAATATTTCCACTCCAGATTTTCAACATTGTCATTTTTCCACACCTTCTTATGAGTAGTATAGCTGTCATTTTTTCATCTCACCCAAAGCGTGTTTCTGCCCATGTAAGCACGTAATGGACAGTGCGAACTCAGTGTATGGGACACATTAAGGAAATCACAGTGTCACTGTTCATGAGCAGAGATCTTAAATGGCAATGTTGAAAATTTGGTGACAGAATTCCTAAAATGACTGTTTTACATAGTGTGCATTGCATAAGTTCCCAAAGACGTCAGAGGGTTTGCAAATTTTCAATATTTCCACCCAGATTTCCAACATTGCCATTTTTCCACACCTCCTTATGAGCAGTACAGCTGTCATTTTTCACATCCTGCCCAAAACATGTTTCCGCCCATGTAGCGCACAATGGCGCAGTCGGTGTGCAAGCTCAATGTATGGGACACATTAACAAAACCACAGTGACACTGTTCATGAGCAGAGGTCTTAAAATGGCTATGTTGAAAAATTGGTGGAAAAATGCCTAGAAATGACTTTTACAAGCGTGCGTTGCACAGTTCCTATGCATGCTCGTAAGTTTGCAAATTTAATATTTTCACTCTAGATTTTCAACATGTCCATTTTGTTAACTTCCTTACTAATAAAAAGAAGCTGCAGTTTTTCATATGTCACCAAAATATGTTATCGCGACATGAAGCGACAATGGTGCTGTTGGTGTGCGAAAGCAATGTTTAGGACACATTAAGAAAATCACACTTACACTGTTCATGAGCAGAGGTCTTAAAATGGCTATGTTGAAAATTTGGTGACAAAAGTCCATAAAATGACTGTGTTACTGAGTGAGCATTGTGCAGTTTCCACACATCCTCGTTAGTTCATGACTTTGTAATATTTTCAGTCCAGATTTTCACTAGTGGTATTTTTCAACACTTCCTTTGAACAGTACAGCTGACATTTTTTCACAACATGGCCGATGTCGTTTTCACGCTTTCAGTGCGAGATGCATGGTCGCGGTCGGAAATCATTGTTCGGCACAGATAAAGAAAATCACAGTGACACTGTTCATGATCGGAGGCACCAAATGCCTGAGTTGACAATCTGCTATAAAATATCCCCAACCTACTTATATAACGGTGTGTGTTGCACAGTTTCTATGTACGTTGACTTCACCATTTTTTTTAATATTTTTACACACATTTGCAACATAGCCATTTTACACCTCCCATGACAGAATACAGCAGTCTATTTTTACAGCCTGTTCGAATATTTTGCACCTGTGGTGCTAAACCCATAGTCACTGTGCATAAGCAGCTGGCTACCAACCTGATATTCCCCTGTTCATGAGGTGGGTCACAAAACAAACATGTTGAAAATTTGGAGTTAAAATACCAACGAATGCCTGAGGTATTAGGCTTTTCAACTAAATCACCCAACCCTATAGAGAATGACAGGAATCAGGGGTGTGACTTGGGATTCTTGCCTGTGATGCTCATACCATTCCACACCCTGCAGTCACTGAGAGGCATCGAGGTATGCCTTGGACTCTTCGGCCCCAAACTTCACCCCATTCTCCTATATTGCACCCATCTCACCATATTTCCTAATGAAATGGGGTGCGCATAAGGGCCAAAGCCCCCAAGGAACATGTGACACTTGTCAGTCTCTGCAGAGTGGGGTGTGGTGAAATGGCGTGGCCGTTATGCCTGATGACCCAAATGCACACCCCTATGCCTGTCACTCTCTGCAGGGTGGTGGTGGGGTTGGCTTCAGTTCAATACTTCACTGCCATTCCTATTACGCAG
Source organism: Neoceratodus forsteri (assembly GCA_016271365.2). Lineage (NCBI taxonomy): Eukaryota > Metazoa > Chordata > Ceratodontiformes > Ceratodontidae > Neoceratodus > Neoceratodus forsteri. Next base: position 1,879,387,252 of record CM057456.1, read on the forward strand.
CTCTGTAACTTCTACACTACCACTGCCAATGCCAGTAAGCAAACATTCGGCATTGACAAATGCTTGTTGATAATGATTTAGTGTGTCCACACTGCTAGTATTAAACCTGTTCTCCTTGTAACTATTTTGTGTTAAGTCCAACACACAGAGCTGTGCTTGCCTATATACACTGCAGCTAGAACTGTTTTAGTTAAACCATTACAGCTTAAAACATTTCTACTCCTATCCAGACCTGTGAGTAAAACCATGCTAGCTCTAAAACGTTTTTAAAAAATGGTTTTAAGACTACATATCTAGCAGGGTTTAAAGACACTTTTGTTAAAATGTTTTAAGGGGCTTGTGGTCTGGCTGCAAACAGTGCTAGTGGGATTTAAAATGTTTTAGGGCACTTAAACTGTTTTAAGTTCCCCAGTGTGTCCAGGGCCTTAAAGTGCCCTGTTGATGTTGTGTATTTCCAAAAATCTCAGGGTCACCAGGAGATCCTCCCCGTGTGTCTTACGTTCTTTTTCCTTGCCAGTGGCATAACTTATTAAATGACTCCTCAGAACTGGTTTAACCATATCCCAAATGATAGTGGAACTGGCTGGAGGATGGTTGTTTTGAGCTAATATTTCCAGAATCATTTGGATTACTAATTCAATAAATTGTGGGTCTTTAAGGTAGAGCGGATCAAACCACAAAGCAGCAGTTCTGCGAAGACGGCTGAGATCTACTTCAGGTATTAATGGGACATTATCAGAATAAGAGATGGGGCTTATATGACAACGAATAACCCGGTGTAGGTCATCTTTATTTGTAAAGGCATAATCTATTCTACTATATTTCCTGGTGTGGCTGGGAGAAGTGGGTATATGCCCGGGTGTTAGGAAATAACTCTCCCCAGATATTCACCCATCCTAATGACTCCACTAGTCAGCAAAAGAATTTATGAGTCCTCAAGGCTTGAGTTGGAACCAGTTTATTAGTATCAAGCACAGGGTCTAAAAGGAAGTTATAGTCCCCAGTGAGCAAGAGAAGTCCCCTTTGATTATCCAGTACTAGGTTCACTAGTTTTTTGATGAAGGGTATATCTGAACCTGGTGGGGTACCAAAAAGCTATTGTTATGGGACAATTTTCCACCTTGTCCTGCACAACAATTAAGCAGCCCTCCTCATCCCTCACTACCTTAATCTCCGGAAATGGCAAATGCTTAACAATCAATATGGTTACTCCCAGTCTCTTCCCCTTCCCATAAGTGGCGGAGTAAGCATGAGAAAAGCCAGACTTAACCAGTTTCTCGCTTTCCTTTTGTGTAAGATGCATTTCCTGAAGAGAAACTACAGTAAAGATGGTCTGTCATTTTTTATAATGGAAAGGACATTAGCCCTTTTATTTCTTTATTTATGTACTGATAATTCGGATTACAGCCTTTGAGCAAGCAGCTCTTTTACAAAGATTCCACATCAGTTCATAAGGTTACAGGGGTATACATTAATTACATCACATGTTCTAAAACATTTCATAGGGTTACAGTGGTACACATTTTTTACATTACATTTACAATATATCACATTTATATTAACCATACAGTAATGTTTAGTGAATACAACCAGTGGGTTAGCACAGATCATTCACCAACAGAAAGTTGGATTCAGCCAGGTAGGCATCGCCAACAGCACAGTGTGCCACGGTATAGGCATGGAAGAGAGAGATAGCAGCCCTTAATGCATTGTCCAAGGTGCACAGTGTTACGTGATTTTTAATGGGGCTGTTGAGTCCATTTACATTCATAGAGTATACCTTTACATTTTGTATTACTCATTATTGTGGGTATGTGGGGGAACAACAGGTTGCATATATCCATCTATAGCACAAGCAAGAAAAGAAAAAATCTTGTAGCACACCATAAAGTCACAAAGAAATAGAACTACTGTGGTTCAGGTCCCTAGCTTTATTGGGGGGTGGGTAACCACCCCTTGAGCTTCCCTTCCACCTCCTGGTATTGCTGCACAATTTTACCATCATAGGGTAAGACAAACACTAACACATAACCATAAGACAACAATAGTTAAAAACTGTATACAAAAAAGATAAACAGTTCCAGCTTCCAAAGTAGGATTTCCCGTAATGCAAGAACTCTGTGCCCGGGTGGATATGTTCACAATAGAATTGCTCAGCCCTAGGCTGGGAGGTTATGAGACTAACAGCCTCGGCTTCCATGGAGCACTAGCTCCAAAAGATGAGTGGGTAGTTGGGTAAAAAACAAAGGGGGAATACTGTTCCCAGAAATCTCCAAAAAGGGGGGTCCCGGGGGGGGATAATAGGAATGGAAAGAGGGAAGGAATGAGGGGATCAGATGAGGAAGGGAAGTGGAGATTGGAAAATAGATGTCCTTAAGCGAAAGTGGCTGCTCTTGGTGGTAAGTGTGGGTCCCCGAGGTCTTAGGGGATTGCCCCATCCACTACCGGCCTAAGTGAACCAAATAAAGGAGTAGAATGCAGGCTTAAAGCTTATATTAGGGGTAGGGGAAGTCTTGTACACCCTGTTACTTGTAGCAGCACCAAAGAAAATAATATAGAGATAGGTTCTCTCATATGGACAACCCCTCAGGGATCAGCAGAAGGATAGCTCCTGCTAATCCCATGGGGTCTGGAAACTAATGGTTGATAGGGGATGTTGGAGACCCCACTGGCTACTATATATAACAGCTGGCTGTAAGTGGAACAAAGTCTTCAAATAAGATCCCCTGTAACTGTGTAAGGGAACAGTGACAACTATGAGAGAGGTAGTACTCAAAATTCAGGAACAGTCAAACACTGCGGTTGAAAAAAGGTATAATAATGTCTGAGCACTGTTCAGACAAAGTGTTCTCAAGTCCAAAACAAAGAGGTTAAAGCAGGCAGTCTTAACTGAAGTAACCCCATGAGTCCTCCTGCAGCAATCGGGTTTATAAATATGCAGAAGCAGTCTAAACATGCTGCCAATTTAAAAGTAGTTCAATAGAATATCAAATAGTGGGAACCAATATAATACTATGGAACCCACTGCAGTAGTGATTTTTATAACAGAAACAAATAACTACAAAATAATAAACAATGAAGCAATAAATCCACGTAACCATCAGCAGAGAGTAGTTAACTGCCTCCAAATAGGTAGTTGCATACTGGAATAAGGAAGAATCTCCTGTGGGGGGGGGGGCAAACAGGGGCATCATATGACAACCGTGTGTCCATCCAGTGTCATGATGTTAACTTTAATAATCAAACAATATGAGAGGTACTGGGTGCAGGGCCAATAAGGAAGATCTGACCAAGTACCAAATAAGATATCTTTATTCGGGGCCCTACCAGGTACCTCTGCCATGCACATTTTTTTTATTTATTTATTTATTTATTTGTGTCTAGGATTACAAAGTACCTTTGAGCCAAGGCTCTTTTACAAAGGTTCCATGTCATGCTGGTTACAGGGTAACAGACACTAAAACATAAAACAGTTACAGGTACATGGTTTTAGACAGTAACTTTGCCTGACAAAATCAGACTGAGTGATGAGTAACTCGAGAAACAATAGGAGGAAGAGAGCAAGAAGGGGAGAGGGCTGAGGGTAGGGGAAGGCATAGGTGTAGAGGGTCAGGGTGAGGCAGCCGAGGGGCCTTGTCAGGACAGACACAGGGCAAGTGCATTAGAAGCAGCATTGGACAGGTAAGTGCAAGAAGAGAGGGCAGAAACTGACACCTATAAGGTCAGAAGCAGCGTAGGGAATGAAGATGTTATGGGGTGCAAGCACAGGTAGAGGTGCCAGTTATGGAGTGGCAGAGCTTTTTTTTGAATGCTCCAAGCATTGGTGTGGATGAGGTGTCACTAGAGAGCTCATTGAGCCAACACGGAGCCCTATATGCAAATGACCTTTGGCCTGGATGTCCTGGACAGAGGGGATTTAGCGATGGAGCTTAGAGCTCCTGGTGTTGTGGTTGGTGATTTTGGGTTTGAGGAGGGTACTGACTCCTGGTGGTGCCTTTCCCATCATGATTTTCTTAGTAGTGATGCAGGTTTGGTATTTGATTCGGTTGTTCAGTTGCAGCCAGCCTGTTTTGGAGTAGAGGTCGCAGGTGTGGGTGAGACGGTGGGAACCAGTAATAAGTCAGCAGGCTTGATTGAGGGAAGTCAAAACACGCCTGAGAGATGAGGTTGTGGCAGATCCATAGATAATGAGACCGTAGTCAGTGATGCTGATGATGGAGCTCTGGACAGAGCTTCTGAGGTTAGATGTTTCCTATGTCAGAATAGTAGGCCCATCCTGGTGTTGGCTACTTTTGCCACGTTATTGATGTGTGGGACATAACAGAGTTTGGAACTGTCTGATTTTGAAAGCAGCACATGGGAAATCACAGAGTTTGGAACTGTCTGATTTTGAAAGCAGCACAAGAGAAATCACAGAGTTTGGAACTGTTTGATTCTGAAAGCAGCACAAGGGAAGTCACAGAGTTTGAAACTGTCTGATTTTGAAAGCAGCACAAGAGAAATCACAGAATTTAGAACTGTCTGATTTTGAAAGCAGCACAAGGGAAGTCACAGAGTTTGGAACTGTTTGATTTTGAAAGCAGCACAAGGGAAGTCACAGAGTTTGGAACTGTCTGATTTTGAAAGCAGCACATGGGAAATCACAGAGTTTGGAACTGTCTGATTTTGAAAGCAGCACAAGGGAAATGACAGAATTTAGAACTGTCTGATTTTGAAAGCAGCACAAGGGAAGTCACAGAGGCCAGAGACCTCAGCTGCCTGATTGTTTCTGGAAGACTTGGGCTGGTCCCACCCTTGGTCCATTATTTCCTTTATACCAGGGGTTCTGACATCACTTCCTCAAACAGGCAAAGGATATGCACCTGTCATAGCAAAAGCAGACATCCAGGAAAGGAACATCAGCAAGTGAAGAGGTGACTGCTCTCTCAGTGGAAGGGAAGTAAATGCAAATCTAGGAGCTTTCATTATTACTTCTTATTGATATTGCATTGGGAAAGGAGGAGTAGGAGTTTGAAGAAGGTTGTGCAATGGCTACTTAAAGTCTGTTTTGAGTGTGGCTAGGAAGGATAGAATATAAAAAGCAGTTACTCAATATATCTAAACGTAGCAACAAAGGAGGTAAGGAAATAAAGAAAATGTTTTGCACTGATAGAGGAGGGAGAGGGGAGACTTGGGAATGTTTGGTATCCTGCATCTGGAAGGGTGGGGGGTCGCTGGTGGGCAACGACAGCAATGGGTAGGGTGGTAGGCTGCAACAACTGCGGTGCACCAATCTTTCTAAAAATTGCCTGGAGTGTGGGAGGATGTTTAGTGTGCAACCACATAGAAAAACTTAGAAAGGAGATTGAGGGTCTGCAGGAGGAACTAAGACAGGCAAGGCAGATTGGGGGTGGGTTTAGCCCAATACTGGAGGGAGGAAGAAGGGGAGATGAGGGAGGGCTATTTAAGCCAACAGTGGTGAGGAGAGGGTCAGAAGAAGGGACACAGAGACAAAGGGGCCCAGGCCAGGAAGAACAATTGCCGGGGAAACCAGGTCAGGAGACAGAAGACAAATGGAAGGAGGAGATAGGGACTTGTGAGGGGAGGCGAAGAAGTGGCAAAAGTTATGGAGTGGAAAGAAGAGAACAGATTACTATGAAGAGAGAGGGAGCGGGCATTTGTGAAGGGCCTTCAGAAAATAGTTGTGCACTGCTAGAGAGGAAGAAGGTGGAGGAGGGAAATGATGAAATTAGAGGAGTAATTGATAAATGCCTGGACCAAACTGGAGCAGGGGGAAGTTCTGCTGGGAGAATTGCAACAGGGGTAAAAGGGGGAAATAATGTGCAGGAGGAAGAAGAGGAGCTGGAAATGAGAGAGGGAGATGAATGGAAGCAAAGAGGTAGTAAGAGGGGTGGAATCTTAGTGCTGGGGGACTCAATACTAAGAGGAGTTAGGTGGGGTAGCAAGGGGGAGAGGCATAGTCGCATTTGGGTGGAGGCCATGACAGGAATGACAGCGGAAAGGGTGGGATAGTCTGTTCTGAAATATGCTAGAAGGGGTAGGGACAAGCCTCATTTAATTATACATCTTGGGACAAACGACCTGGCTGACAAGACAGTAGATACAGTCCAGAGGAGGTTTGAGGAACTAGCACAATTATGTGAGGGTCAGGAAGATCAGTAGCTTTTTCAGAGATACTTCCAGTTCCAAAGGCAAGCACAACAAGAAAGCTGAGAATAGAGGAATTTAACAGATGGCTAAGAACCTGGTGTTGTGCTAAAGGGTATGGGCTGTTGGGGGGGTGGGGAGAGACCTGGGAGGACAGTATACTCTATGCCAAGGACAGACTACACTTGAGTGAGGAGGTAAAGAAAGTGTTGAAACAGAGGATGGAGGAGTACATAGAGGAAGTTGGAAATTTAAACTAGGAGTGGGGGGTGGCAGTTGGGGAAGAGATATGCAGAGACCACAGGTTGGGAAACCATATGAGCTTACCCCCCATAACAGTGACAAAGGACAAATGGCAAGTACTGTTGGTGATGCTAGGAAAGGAGGGCAGGATGGGAGGGGGGCAAAAGGGTGGAAGGTGGTTACCCTTAATGCTAGGAGCCTTGGGTGGAAAACTGCAGAGTTACAGGTTCTCATGGCAGAGGGAGAGGTGGACATTGCAGTCATCATGGAAACATGGGCCACCCAATACAATGACTGGGACCTGTCTGTACCAGGGTACAGATTATTTCGTAGGGACAAAGTGATTGGGAAAGGAGGGGGGGTGGCACTATATGTGAAGGAAGGACGGAAGTGTGTAAGGGAGGAAGGGGAGGAGGGTAGTATGGAGTCACTTTGGATGAAAATCCAGGATAACAAAAATAGGATTCTTAGAATGGGAGTGGTGTACAGGCCACCATCTCAGACGGAGGAGTTAGACAGGGAACTTACGGGACAGATCAGGAGGACCTGCGAGAAGGGTAGTGTGGTGATTGTGGGGGACTTAAACATGCCAGGAGTGGACTGGAGCACCCCAACAACCAGGAACAGAAGGGAGCAGGTACTGCTGGATGCCTTCCAGGACAGCTTCCTGCTGCAAATGGTCAGTGAACCAACCAGGTTAGGAAATATCCTTGACCTTGTGCTGGCAAATGGGGACTTTGTGAGAGAACTTACAGTGGAGGAACCGCTGTCAGGGAGTGACCACCGCTCAGTATGGCTCACATTGGATATGGGCAAGGAAGGAGTGGAATCTGGCACAATAGTGCTGGACTTTAGGAGGGCCAACTTTGGGAGGATGGGGAAGTGGTAAAAGGGTACCTGGCCAGAATTCAATCTAGTATGGACACTAACCAGAGGTGGGAACTCATAAAGCTGGGGATAGTGGAGGCAACCAAAACCTGCTGCAAAGCCCAGAGCAAGAAGGTTAGGCTAAGAAACCAATCTGGTTGAGCAACGAGGTCATGGAAAAGGTAAGGAGGAAAAGAGCTGCCTTTAGGAAGTACAAGAAACAGGGAGGGGAGGACAGGGAGGAGTACTTGACAGAATCGAAGGAGGTGACAAGGGCAGTAAGGGGAGCCAAAGCATCTACGGAACTCAGGCTGGCACAAGGCATTAAGAAGGGTGAGAAGGACTTCTTTAAGTACATCAGGGAGAAATCATAGTAAGGATTAGGAAGGAGGGGGGGTTGGGTGGAAGCAGGGTGCGATAAGGCGGAAGCACTAAATGAGTACTTCTACTCAGTATTTACTAAAGAGAAGAGGGGGTGACACCCAAGGTGGGAGAAATGGCAGAAGCAGGGGGGGGAAGTGGTGACAGATGGGGAAATCATGGAGAGCAGAGTTCGAGAGGGTTTGAAAGCACTGAAGGTGGACAAGGCACCAGGCCCAGATGGCATCCACCCCAGGGTACTGAAGGAACTGGCAGAGGACCTTGCAGGACCTTTGGCAGACCTATTTAATGCCTCACTACATTCGGGGTGTGTACCTCAGGACTGGAGGATGGCTCATGTGGTGCCCCTCCACAAGAGTGGCCCCAAGGATGAACCGGAAACTACAGACCAGTGAGCCTCACATCCATCGTGGGTAAGCTAATGGAGACTATCCTGAATGAGAGGCTGGTGGTCCTCCTAGAGGCCAAAGGACTACAGGACAGCAGACAGCATGGCTTCATACGTGGCAGATCCTGCCAAACCAACCTGGTCGAGTTCTATGACTGGGTAACTAGGCAACTGGACAGGGGCCATGCAGTGGATGTCCTGTATCTGGACTTCAGTAAGGCATTTGACTCAGTGCCACATGGAAGGCTGGGAAGGAAGTTAGTAGGCACAGGAGCGGGTGCAAAGCTGGTGAGATGGGTAGGAAACTGGCTGCAGGGAAGGCAACAGAGGGTGGTGGTGGGTGGAGAGCTCTCACACCCAAGGGCAGTGGCGAGCGGTGTTCCACAGGGCTCAGTGTTGGGACCAGTGTTGTTTGGGATATTCATTGCAGACATATCATGGGACACCAAGAGCAAGATCAGTCTGTTTGCTGATGATACCAAGGTAGGCGCGGTGGTGGATGACCTAGGGGGATGGCAGGGGTTGCAGGATGATCTGGCAAAGCTTAAAACCTGGTCAGACACCTGGCAACTGGGCTTTAATGCCAAAAAGTGCAAGGTGCTGCATTTTGGGATGAAGAACCCAAGGAGGAGTTACCAGCTAGGGGGAGTGCAGCTAGCCCAGACAGAGGAGGAGAAGGATCTGGGTGTGCTCATTACAGGGTCAATGAACAACTCGGCACAATGTAGGAAGGCAGCTGCAAAGGCCAATAAAATGCTGGGTTGTATTGCAAGGGGTATATCCTTGAGGAGGGAGGAGGTGATTCTGCCACTGTATAGGTCATTAGTTAGACCACACCTGGAGTACTGCGTGCAGTACTGGCGTCCGTATCTGAAGAGGGACATTAAGTTACTGGAGGGGGTGCAGAGCAGAGCAATAAAGATGATCAAGGTGCTGGGGGACTTATCATACGAGAGGAGGTTGAAGGAGTTGAACATGTACTCACTGGAGGAGAGGAGAGACAGGGGTGACATGATTGAAACCTTTAAATACATGAAAGGAATAAACAAGATGGGTACAGAGGGGCTGTTCAAAGTAAGGAAGGGGAGGGCCACCAGGGGCCATGATATGAGACTGGAGCAAGGAAGGTTCAGGAGGGAGATGAGGAGACACTTTTTTACAGAGAGGGTGGTGGCTGGGTGGAATGCATTACCTGCTGAAGTGATATGCAGTAGAACAGTGGACTGCTTCAAACGAGGATGGGACAGGACAAGGGGGAGGGTTAATGAAGGGGAAGGGTGGAAGAGAGGGGCAGCTGCAGAATAAGGGGTGCTAGCTGCACATTTGAGCAGACTTGATAGACCTCTAGGCCTTTATCTGCTGGCAAATTTCGTATGTTCGTATAAGAGAGATTACAGTCGAGGGTGAGGCTGAGGTATTTGAAGGTATGAACTTGTTCGAGGGTGATTCCTTGCTTGGTTTTAATGGGGAGCTGATATTGTTTGTGTTTGTTTTGGGAGCTGCAGAAGATCATGGTCTTTCTTTTTTTCTGGTTAAGTATAAGTCTGTGTCTTGTGAACCAGTTTTCAACTGCACAGAAGGCCTTTTGGAGGTTACCTTGTAGATGGACTGGATCATGGTGGGATGCCAGGATGACAGCATCATCCGCGTAGAGTAGGATCTGTTCAGGGCAGGATTCTGGCAGTGAGTTCAGAAAAAGGCTGAAAAGGAGGGGTCCAAAGATTGAGCCTTCGGGACACCGACTGACTGGTCTTTGGTCTGGGAGTGTGCCAGCACTCACTCTTGGGAGCGGTTGTCTAAGTAGCTTTTGAACCAGTTCACCGAGGTAGGTGAGAGCCCTGCTAGTCGAAGCTGGGCAAGTAGGAGATTGTGGTTGACGGTATCAAAGGCTTTAGTTAAGTCGATGAAGGTGGACCCAGTAAGATGACTGTTATCGAGTGAGTGATGGATTGCACCAGTGAATTCAAGTAGTGCCGTGGAGGTGCTATGACCTTTTCTAAAGCCATGTTTCTCCTTGCACAGGATGTTGTGATTGTCCAGGAAGTTGGTGAGCTGGTCTGACACAATCTGTTCTAGGGCCTTGGAGAGTGGAGGTAGGACGGAAATTGGACGGTAATTCTCAGTAGCTGTTTTGTCACCACTTTTATGAATTGGGGTTACCATGGCAGATTTCCATAAGTAAGGGAACTCGCTGAGGCTGAGGGAGAGGTTGAAAATCCTGGTCAGTGGTCGGAGTACTTCTTCAAGTATGAGTGATAGCAGTTTGAGGTCGAGGGAGTCACTGCTGGCTCTGGAGTTGCAAATGGCTTTGGTAATGTAGCTGCGGACTTGATGCATTTTTACTGCTTTAAAGTAGAAGGGAGGGTGGCTTGAGGTGGCTGGGGGGCCAAGGGGAACCACCTCATCGAAACAACCCTATGGGAGTACAGCACTGAGGTCCGTGAAGGTGTCATTGAATGTATCAGCAATGAGTTTCTGGCCAAGTGTTGTTTCACCATTTATGCTGAGTACTGATGGGGTGATTTAGACTGCTTCCCGGTAACTTCTTTAATGTTATTCCAGAAGTCCCTACCATTGCCCCATGAGTTAGTGAGAGCATTATGGAAATAGGTGGTCTTCGTATCCCGGATATATTTGGTGCAGTCATTTCGTGCACGTTTATAGTTAACAATATCAACTTGTCTCCCGGTGTTTCTGGCAATCTCCCAAAGGTGGTCTCAAGCTTTTAGTCCTCTAAGTAGGTCTCTGGTGAGCCAGGGGTTACATAGGGCTTTAGCCTTGCGCTTCTTGAAGGGTGCAAATATGTTGCATGCTTGGTTGAAGATCCTGATGAAGTGTTCCAGTGCGGTGTTCACATTGGTTGCAGTGAGAACTGGGGACCAATCCTGTTGACTAAGGAAGGTTTTGAGATGAGGTAGCTTGCCTCTAGGTAGAACCCGGCTGGTAATGGTTTTGGGAGGGGCTTGATGAATTTATTGGACCAGTAGCAGATGACGGGGGGAGTGGTCACTAAGTGTGTCAGGGAGGACAGTGGTGTTTGTGATCCTGGCGGGATGGCTTGTTATGATCCAATCCAGAAGGGTGCTGGTACCTGTTTTATAGCTTGTCCTGGTTGGGGAGCTAACCATCTGAGAAAGGTTTGCTGCCACTATCAAGTCCCTGTATGCCCCTGCCTCTGCAGCAGGCTAGTTAATATTAAAGTCACCGAGGAGGATGGTTTCTGAATCAGGTGAGAGAGATTTGGTAAACTCCAGGACTGCGTTAAGCTCATTACCTTGCTCTCTCAGTGGAATGTAGACTGTGACAACTGTGATGGCTTTATTGTGTGCACCAAGAAGGATCTTGACAGGAAGAATCTGTGCAGTGGTGGTTTGGGGGTTAAGTTGATGAGGTGCCCCCGAATCGTGTCCGCGCAACAGGAACAGTGCTGTAGGGTAGAGCGAGAGGGTGCAAAAGCACGAAAGGATGTATACACGGTAGTGCACCCTCTCACTCTTCCCAGGTAGGGGATGAGACCAGTGCTAGGAGGTGGGGCCAGTGAGAAGCTGCTGTGGCTCAATGGGATGAGCCACAGGCAGCAAGGAAGGGAGGCGGAGCATTTGGGACTCGATTTCGGTTCCCAGTACCAGACGCAAGGAATTTTTTATTGCATTTCTTGTGCAATGTTATGGACCGGAAAGTTGGTTATTTTAGTTGGGGGTGTAGGTTCGGGGCACAGCCCCATAGGATGCAGGGGCAGAGCCTCCCCACAAAAGAAAGACATATGCCGCTTGCAATATATTGCACTGTTTTGGCAGCACGGTGTATTGCTGTGGCACAATGTCTTGCGACATTATGACCCCATGCCATTAAGGGCATATAAATGAGCATGAGAACCAGTGGCCAGAGACCAAGAGAGGTCGCAGAAATGATAAATGTATCTGCTGGCTTGCAGTATAAATAGCTAAATGAGTGGATATGCTCCCGCTAGGTTAAATGAAGGAAGCCCACAATGGCAAGGGGAGGCAGTAAAAAAAGTTTTGTATGTTGCTCACTGAGGCTATTTCTGCAGCAGTTACTGTTCCAGAGAGGCTGACGCCTGAGCTCTGCTCAGGTCATGGAAAAGATAAGGGCCCATAGAATGCCCCTTTCAAAAAGACCGCCCTGTGCACATGCCATAATAAGATACTCCTATTCAGGAGTGATAGAAATTCCATATACTTAGGCCGATTGTATGGATGAAATGGCTACAGCAGGAGTTCGTGCAGGAGGTTATATATTGTAACAAATAGCCAGGCAGCTGTACACAATTGGCATATGTTAAAGGGTGATGGTCTCCCAGCTTACTGATAGGCTATCACCAGTAAGAAAATTTCCCTGACATCAATGGTCAAACAGTTAGGTTTAAATACTCGATATAAGAAGGAAGGAAAACAATCACCACCACGCCCTCAGCCCCGGTCTCCTCCACCAAAATATAGGAGCAGTACTGGGTAGTACAGCAGCCCCCTCTACACCCTCCCAATCAGAAAAATCCCCCACCCCTACTCTCCCCCTGATACATACAGTACCTCATGTCCAAGATTGGTGTAAATGAGAAGAAAGAAAAAGTTCAGAAGCAGCAGCTCATCTTGGGGATCCCTGGGAGTTGGTACACTGTGGAGATGTCCTTTGGAAAGCTCAGAGGTGTTCCATAATGTCTCATTATGCCTCCAAAGCATGACATTCTTTCACTGGGACTACAGCAGTCCAGGCCTCCACTGCAATAAGGACCGTGGATGACCTCGAGGGCGAATTGCATGGCGTAAGTCCTCTGCGAGAGACTTCTTGTTAGGCAAGCTCCACAGAATCAAACATTTGTTTGACCTTCTGGGAAAAATATCACCAATTTAGCTGGATATGGAGTTTGGAACTTTAGCTGGTTTTGCTGAAGTACCTGAAGAAGGGGGAGGTAGGTCCGACATTTTTTCATAGTATCTGGTGGGTAAACGTTATTGAAATATACCCTGTGGTTCTCATAATTTACAGTTTTTATCCACCAAGCTCTCAGCAATAGATCCTGCTTAATTTTATAACCAAACTATAAACAATTGGGGACTAGCTCCATCAAAAAATCTTCAGTTTCGGGGCGTGGCCAGCAGTCAAACTGTGAGCAGCAATTTTGCACAGCTCTTCAGACAGAGGCATTTTTATGAAGATTAAAACTAATTTATAGCCGAATTACAAACTTCCAGTAACATCACTTCAAAGAACAACTAACCAGCTATCAAAGAACCTAAAAATTGTGAAGGAGGTGTGCATCAGATCACCACAATGGTTCGGGGGAAATAAAGCATCCATAAGTGCAGAGGGAACCCTCCCAAAAGACCCCAAAGCCAGCAGTAGTAAAGAACAACAACCTGGAGTCAGGGAGCATGATGTGGCCCAACCTTCTAACACACTGCATTGCTTTGGGTTATACAGGGGCTTGACCACAAACTAGAGGAGTACAGTGCTGAAGTAAAACAACTTAGTGCAAAGGTGGGCACCTTCTTGGATGACACAAAAGGAGTGACAAAGATGGCAGATAAAGCCCTTGCAGTTGCAGCAGGGTCAACTAAAGAAAACTGTGTCTTGAAATGCTACTTAGAAACACTTGAGAATAATGCCCAAGCTACCCATATCAGACTCTTGGAACTCCCAGAAGAATCAGAGGGAGATAATATAGAAATATTCCTGAAAACTTGGCTGCAGCAATTACTAAACCTCAAGGAGGATTTTGAAATAATGAAGGCTTACTGCATCTCATCACATGGCGGTAGGTCATGAGCAGCAACAGGAGACCCTGTTCCCCATACCATCCTGTTGGTGCTTCGCAATTCGGGTGAGAGAGATATAATTCTACAACAAGCCAAAATGCTCAGCCCTCTCCTTTGGCAGGATGTAAGAGTTCACTTGTTTCCTGACCTTAGTCATGCCACCTGAATGTGTACAAAGAGCTTTGATGGAATCTGGGCCCGTCTCTGCATTCTGGGGGGTCCACCATGTGATGTTGATGCCAGCCAGTCTGAGGATCCTTTAAGGGGGCAAGACCTTTCAATTTTTTGAAGCAAATGAGGCAGCAAAGCTCCTGGAAAACATTGAATGGCAATTTTCTTCCCAGAGAGGTGACTCCAACTCTAACAGAGATGAGGGAGCCTAGCTGGACTGTACCCAAATGGATTAAAGATGCTATTTGTGGGAGGAGTCTAAGACGTATGTACTGAAATGATTCTTAGGTACCGAAAGTTGGGTGGGTTCACCTATCTTGGCGCAGTTTATGTTTTACTGTATGGCACAACAATAACTTCAGCAATCGATTAAGACTGTGCATCTGTGGATATGACCTTTTCAAGATGGAGCCCTAAGACAACTCTGGACTACCTCACATGCTGTCCTGATACTCCTCCACTTTCTTACAGCCTTGAGCTCTCATTCCTATTTAAAAAGTTAATAGCAGAGTGATTATTTTACATGTTGCTCAATGCTTATTGTATATGTTGTTATGAATATGTTGTTCTATACTGCTGCATAAAAGTCGCTCTCTAGAACTTTAATAGAGTTTAAAAAAGCTTTACTGGGTGACACTTATTGCCTTAGCTGTTTCTATTGAAAAATAAAACTACAGTTATTTTTAGTATCATTTTCCACATTATGAAGGTTAAACTTCAAATTCATATCTGCATTCTGTTTGAAACATGCAGATGGGTACTGTTTTCATTATTTCTGTATCCTAATGCTTTAAGGAATGGGACAATTAACCCCTTTGATAGGGTGCACAATTTTTAAAGGACCCTTTCACAGATCCTGCTCATGGTTGCATTGGCCCATTGAAAACAATTGTTTTTTGTATATGTTGCATGGGGAAAATGGTGAATTAATCTAGCCATGTCTTTTGGAGTTAAAACTCTTGTTCTGATCTGATAATCCCCCAAGTGGTGTAACATTATACAGGAGTGCTTATAGTTAGCTTACTGTAATAATGCTGAACTTGTTTTTAAGCAAGTGTATCATTTATGATTCACTGGCCTGTTGATATATGCATATACTGTGCTTACATGAAACTAATAAAAAATAAAGTTCAAAAAGGAAAAAAATCTTCAGTTTCACCATGTGAGTTGATAGCACACAGTGGTGGGGCATGAAGCTAGTAGTTGAAGGGGGCCTGACTTTGATCCCCAGTGAAGAAATTTTTCTTCTCACTACAGTTTGTGTAGTATGAGAGAAATCATTATATGCCATTGCTGATGTCAGTGATGAGTGCATCAGTAAAGTCTGAAGCAGACTTTCAGAATATTAAGCTTTTATGTTATTGCAGTCAACTTTATTAGTTTCTGTTAATATTTTGAGATTTGTCTAGGTTTGAATGCAACTTACTTGGAAACATTACTTCAAGTTGTCAACATGTTCATTCTAAACTCCACTGCAGCTCTATATGGGGGATAGGTTCACTCAATGCAGGATATACGTTCTCATTCCATGGATTTCCTGTTGCTGCATAGGGGGGTTATAGCTCAATAGAAATGCAAGAAGTTGGGCATCCTGGCATGCTGAACAGAAACCCATTATGATATGTACCAATAAAAAATTTATTTATTGCACAAAATAGAGCTTAAAATACAGCAGCAAGCCATGATTAAACAAATAAATAAATAAATGATCATGGGGGTTCACGTCTTGCTGCTGTATTTTAAGTTTTATTTTGTTTAATAAATTTTTTCACATGACTGACATATGTAAACAGATATATGTATAGACATACATTATGTACATTTTAAATGCAGAATGTTGAGTTAGTCCTGAAAAGAACAGCCTTTAAAATGAGGTTAATTTGGGGCAATGCTCTAACCACTGACTTCTTTAATCCTACAGCTAATTCCTCAGCTCTTAATGTGCATATGCATGTAACTAGGGAAAAGGAATGACAGCAGGTATCTATTAAACACCACAGGACCAGCACAGGACCCATATATCCCATGAGGCTGAGGTTTGAAAATAAGGTAACTGACTTTGCCATTTGAGCATGTTCTAATTGCCATTTGAGTATGTTCTAATTTCTTCCCTGCCATTCAATGCTCCTTTTGTATTTTTATGCAGCTGTGTACCCTTTCTTGTACTGTTTTATCTAGTGAGTTGAGGGATTATTTTATACTTAGCATTTGAGATATGCACCTACAGTATGTATCATTGAACAAACATTGTGCTGGGTACCAAACTATGATAGTCCATTCTTAAGGGTTTTATAAATGCAGCTTTCAACAGCAGCTTTGTGTCATAGAGGCATAAGTCATGAAGCATAGCAAACCAAGAGAAGTTGTAAAATTTGCAAGTAGCTTTTTATTATTAACAATAACAATAAAATACATTTCTTTCCCATGACCAGCCGGAAGAGTACATTAGTCTTCTTAACAGGTGCAACCAATTAAGACATCCTGTCTCAAGGCTGACTTCCTGCTAATAATTCTACAAAAAAGCTTGTGTAAGTCAACATGTACCTCAGTGTTAACCCCCTGTGTTCCCAATAAACCCAAATAGCTGTCTGTAATTGAAAGAAAATACTAGCTGCTGCAGCGGTAATAACATGAGCAGCTCTCTCTGGCAAAGGACAGACTGGGCACTGAAGTCTAAATCAAATCCTTTTTACTTAAACCACAAGTACAATACATATTACAGTGCTCAGTGTAAAGTGTCAAGTCAGTATACACACACACACACACACACACACACACACACACACACACCACACAGATCTTAGGGCTTGTTCTCACTCTCATCAAACTTCGCTCGGCTCCATTTCCAAAGGTTTTTTACTTCATGGCTCTATTGCCTAAATCCTGTATCATTTGACCAAGTGGTTCCTTCGGATCTAATTCTTTACTTTCATACAGGTGTATATGCTGAGAGAAGGGAAGGAAACTTAATTAAACATTTTCTTTTTCCTTTTGCCGAAGAACTCCTCTCAGGAAGACGTCACAGCATTGGAAACATCAGCTCATCTGTGAATAAAGCCACATCACGGCAAGCCCAGGATATATAACAAAATGGAAACCTTGAAAATGAAGAAGAAGCAAAAAGAAAAGAAAGCAGGGCCATTGCCAGTTTTGACCCCTGTCCACGAACATCCACATGTGGTCATATGGTCACACGGGTGACAGTACAGAAACAGTCAGGATCATCCTCACAGTGTATACACACACACACACACACACACACACACATATCAGAATAGGCAACAGAGAAAAAAATGCACACACATACTTGTACTGCAACACAAAATGAAACCATATCCAAACACAGTCCCTTATAAACTAGTATGAAGTACCATCAAATTCTGATAACAGTGGGTGCATATGGGCACCTCTGCAGAGCCCCTCCCCACATACATGCAATAAACAGTATGACTTGATATAGTTCAGAACTGATGAGTATAAAGACATATTAAAAACGATAGATATACAATTCATGATGCTGCATATGTCAGTGAGTTGCTATACAATATAATGGGGGGCTGTCACAGATGATATGAAGGGCTGTAATACCTTTGTGTTACTAACTAAAACAGACAATGACCTCTGGATTACAGATAAAGCAATGACTAGGTATTTATCATTAAAAATACCAACCAATCAAGGGTAAGTCTCCAGTTTAGGTCATCTGACTCAGAACTGTCAGTCTCTATGTCAGAATCAGATGCAGCTTGTGTCCCCTCACATTGATCAACACTGGATATTGCAGGCTCAAATTGGCAAGGTTGGATACTAATATCAAAATTTAAATAACATTTTATATTCCTCTACCTCAAACATGATAAATAATGAGCACAGGCATAGTAAAGATTATTGAAATCCAAAGGTAAAAAACACATTCCCTGTAAAACAGCTATCTTAGCTGATCTAAGTTTTCAGGAAGAATGCACATAGGTAGCACAATCAAACTCCTGTTTTAGTACTTTAGCAACAGCGTTTCAACAGTATGGTAAGTTTTAAGATGAAAAAGGGCATATGAACAGTCCATTTAAAACTTCCACTGTAAAAAAACTGTAACTTGAACTGTGTTTAGGGGTCCTCTAACTTATCTTCAGTGAGAGTTGGCACATTAAATTTACTACATAAACATTTCATTCTGTGACATTTGGCACTATAATCCCAGGGTTGTCTGCTTATCTCCTTTTCTAACTAGATTGAAGTTTAGCACAAAATAGTGCTTTGAAACACTGCTTAGCTGAATGAAAGCGAACTAATACCACAAAACTCTACTTTTATCTAGTCCGTTAGGAATCAGAAGAGCTCCCTTTTTCCATGTAATAGCAAAATGACTGCAGGTCAATGCCCATTGCAGCTGTAAAAAGCAGAACACAGCCTTCTTAACCACCTGCAGTGGTGTCAGCACCACACTCAAACAGCAAAAAAAATTCTCAGTTAGTAATTCAGAACTAGTTAATGGCATCTGATGGATAATTCATAAGTTGATCCAGTCCAAAATTCAAGAAAACACATTTTTATTAAAGTAACAAAAGCTTTCAGGATGTGTTGATATAAAAATGCAGAGCTGTACGTATTGAAAAATTCTCCTGCAGAAACAGACAATATTCAAATGATTCAATTCCTAATATTTCTAGCAGGCTTAAATCATTCAAAAATTTTCAGGCTATCTTTGTATTTAAATGCAAAGTACTGCACTGTAAAAAAGTGCTTTCAATGAAATGATGTCTACAAAAGTTAATTTTCTTAGCATGCCAGAATGAAGCAGTAGTGCACCAAAGATTACTTTGTAGTCAATCTGATGTGCAATATAAGCAGAACTTTCTTGTGCAAACAATTTAAGAATAAATGGGCTTGTGCAAATATATGAGTTTGTTTTCTGGTTGTTGTTGGAAAATTGCCACTTAAAATAATCAGACCAGTTATGTAGCTTTTTCTTTCTTGTACATCCCCTTGTGTTAGAGAGAAAAGCAATAGCAAAAGAAGGAGGAACCCACTTTGGTTCTCCCAAACCAGTAGCAGAAAAGATCCGAGTCAAAAGGTTGCCCTTCAGGAAATATAAGGCAACGCAGCAGGACAAAGATAGGGAGGTATACCAAACTTGTCTAAGGGAAGCAGGGAAGACAGTAAGGCAAGCCAAGGCCCAAACCAAGGAAACACTAGCATGAACAGTAAAAGAAGGGGAC
This sequence comes from Neoceratodus forsteri, assembly GCA_016271365.2. Taxonomy (NCBI): domain Eukaryota; kingdom Metazoa; phylum Chordata; order Ceratodontiformes; family Ceratodontidae; genus Neoceratodus; species Neoceratodus forsteri. The sequence goes on from CM057456.1 coordinate 1,879,406,442, forward strand.
AAGACTTTCAATACATACATTAGTGAAAGGATGACATACAGAGGGGTATTGCTAAGATCAAAGGGGGTAAAGCAGAGTGTGTGGAGGAGGACCAAGGAAAAGCATCTATACTAAATAGATACTTCTGCTCAGTATTTACTGAGGAGAAGGTAGGACAGGACCCACAGCTCAGTGCCATGGACATGGGGGAGGGAGGTGTGCACAAGTCCCTTCACAAAAGAAAGAGTCCTACAAGAGCTCGCTATGCTCAGGGTAGACAAGGTAATTGGACCTGGTGGCATACATCCCAGGGTACTAAAGGAGCTAAGGGTAGAACTAGCAGAGCCATTAGCAGAACTGTTTAGTGAGTCTCTGAGCACAGGAGAGGTCCCAGAAGACTGGAGAAGGGCTCATGTGATCCAGCTCCGCAAGAGTGGCAGCAGGGAGGAGGCAGGGAACTACAGACCAGTCAGTCTTACCTCAGCAGTGGGCAAGATTATGGAGACACTCCTTAAGGAAATTATAGTGCAACACCTGGAATCCATAGGAGCACAGGATCCAAGACAGCATGGGTTTACAACAGGAAGATCCTGTCCAACTAATCTCTTAAATTTCTTTAACTGGGTAACCAGAGTGATGTACTAAGGGGGTGCTGTTGATGTCGCCTACCTTGAATTCAGCAAAGCTTCCGATACTATTCTGCACAGAGGATTGATTAATAAGCTGGGTAGGCTTGGGGTGGGTCAGAAGTTGGTCAACTTGGTGACAAACTGGTTGGCAGGCAGAAAACAGAGAGTGGTGATAAACAGTATACAGTCAGAAGAGATGCAAGTCACAAGTGGGGTACCTCAGGGATCAGTCCTGTGGGCAGTCCTCTTCAATATCTTCATCAGTGACATTGCAGATGGACTAGAGGGTAAGGTTTGCCTGTTTGCAGATGACACCAAGATCTGCAACAGAGTAGATGATCCAGATGGGGTGGGCAGAATGATAAGAGATCTGGAAAAACTGGCAAAATGGTCAGAAGAGTGGCAACTGGAGTTTAACGCAAAGAAGTGCAAGATCATGCACGTAAGGAAGAGAAATCCTGAAGCTATCTATAGGTTGGGAGGGGAGTTGCTGGCAATCACAAATGAAGAAAGAGACTTGGGCAGCAGCATCATCATCATCACAGATGACCTGAAATCATCCAAACAGACCACTAAAGCAGTAGGTAAGGCTAGAGGGATGTTCTGCTGTATTAGAAGGGGTATCACAAGTCATAAGAGGGAGGTAATAATCCCTCTTTACAAGACACTTGTTAGGCCCCATCTGGAGTACTGTGTGCAGTACTGGAGGCTGCACCTGCACAAGGACATTAACAAAATGGAGGCAGTCCAGAGAAGGGCAACCAAAATGGTGCAGGTACCACATCAGAAAACATAGGAGAACAGATTAACGGAGCTCAATATGTATACCCTAGAGCAAAGGAGGGAGAGAGGTGATATGATCAAAACATTCAAATATCTTAAGGGCATTAACAAGGTGGAAGAGTCTAACATGTTTCAATATAAGAAAAATAGCAGGACAAGATGACACAGCATGAGATTAGAAGGAGGCTGATTAAGGGGTAATGTGAGGAAGTTCATTTTCACAGAAAAGGTGGTGGATGCATGGAATGGCCTACCTCAGGCAATGGTGAATATGAATACAGTGCAGGACTTCAAACAGGCATGGGATAGGCATAAGGGAGCAATACAGATGAGTATGAATAAATAGGCCATTGACAGAGTAAAGGCCTATGGCACATGCATAAGGTTAAAAAAATGGGCAGACTGGAAGGACCTTGCAGTCCTTATCTGCCATCCGATTCTATGTTTCTATGTACCAGAATTTAATCTGTGACAAATGCCTAAGCTGAGAACCGGTACAGGAAGAGTGGAAAAGCTTGGAAGGCAAGCAGCAAACAGTGTAACTGACCCACTGAAAACAGCAGTGTGTGGTGTGTGTGTGTTGGGGGGGTTGTATCTTCTGTGTGTCTGGATATGCCAGACTAAACCCTTCAGTAATAACTCTGTAGGAAAAAGTAAGCCAGATAAAGTGCAGGCAGTGAGGTGAGTAAGGTGCAGTAAAGGAGATCTACAGAGAGGTCAGATGAGGTTAGTTCCCATACCCAGCACTCCCACTGGACTGAGTGGACAGCTAACTATTAGTGTCCAGTGCACTCCCCCAGCTGCTCAAAAACAGCCTGCTGTGTTTTAAAGTTTATATTTTCTTACTCACATTCTTGTCATGTCATGATTTTCAAAAAGAGGTTTCTTAGTTTTCAGATGCCAGCTGATATTTGAAATGAGCCCATCCACCAATGTCAAGGTGAAATCCATGGATGGGAACTACTCTAACATTATTTGCAGTTCACCTTTTTTATTATCTTCCATACTTGATCTTATTTACTTGCTCCAACTACTCTAACATTTTAAATAACAGCTCACTCATCTGAGCCGGAGTACTCAATGCCTCCCTCTATGTGAGACGCCTCTCGGGCTCCCCCATGTTCACTTCTGTAAAGAGAGCAGATACCTTGAAACATATGGTTGGTGTGTTGGCAGCAGGCTATTACAGACACACCTTTCCCAATTATTAATCACATCAGAAGATGTGACATAGCAGCTTGAGGTGCCTTTGACATTTATGAGCCTCTCCAGTCCGGATTAAGATCTAGGCATAGTATGACCTTCTCAGAATTCAAGATAGAGGAGAATAGTGACTTTTTGTCCTCCTTGATCACTCATCAGCTTTTGACACCATGGACCATGGGCTGCTGTTGGACTGCTTAAGGGAGTTATATGAACTCACTGTCATGATGATCAGCTGTTTTGAGTCCTTCCTCAGAGATAGGATGCAGAGTGGTGGTGGCAATTTCTCTTCACTCTCGAAGCCCCTGCTCTGTGGCATACCCCAGAGGTCTGTCCTCTCACCTGTGTTGTTTGCAATGTACATACTACCCCCTGTAGGGATCATTAGATGTTGCAGGATGAGTTTGCACTGCTATGCAGATGATACCAGCTGAATCTATCATTTGCACCCAGGACGCCTGATGCAGTCGAAGTACTTAATTTGTGCCTAGCTGAGATTCAGGACTAGATGTCATCCAGCTGGCTAAGGCTGGACGCAGATAAGACAATGTATTAGTGCTTGAGCCTGGTCAGAGGTGGGGTGTGGAGGCAACCAAGGAATTGACTAGCCTTGTGCTTGGTCCTTCCAGGTTGGTAACCTCTACAAAGGTGAAGAATCTGGGCATCATTCTTAATGAGAGGCTGACTTCTGAGGCTCAGGTGTCAACACTAGTAAGAAGTGGATTTTACCATCTCAGGAACATCACCTGGATTAAAGTTTTGGTTCCCCCAGAAAACCTGTAATCACTGGTACATGCATTTGTGGTTTCCAGACTTGACTGCTATAGTGCTCCTTACCTTGAGGTTAGTGGAGGTGTCCTATGATGCCTGCAGTTGGTGCAGAATGCATCAGCCAGGTTGCTGATAGGCCTTTTGAGGTCCAGTTGTGTAACCCCAGTACTGTGTGAACTGCACTGGCTGCTGGTGTAGGGACATATCAATCTTCAAGGTCCATCTGCTGAACTATAAACCCCTTCATGAACTAAGCCCTGGTTACCTGAGAGACCTCCTGACTCCTTACCATACCTCCTGCCCTTCTGCTCCTCTGTGATGGGCTTCCTGGCTGTTCTCAGGGCAATGCTGAAGTCATCTGGCAATCATGCTGCAGCCCTCTGGAACATGCTTCCAAGATCCCTAAGAGAAGTCTTCTTGGTGGAGGCCTTTAAAAGGGGTCTGAAGACCTTCTTATTTCAAGAGATCTTTGGTACTGTCTAGCAGCCTCTTGGAACTAGATATCAACTGTTTTTACAATGATTTTAGAAATATTCAGCATGTATTTATTACCTGTTTATTTATGCTGTCTTGAAGTTGTGCTATGCTGTCTTTGACCTGATTTGAATTTTTGTGAGGTGTTCTGAGACCCTAGGAATGGACATCGGATAAATGAAGATGCTGTACTACACAGAAACATAGAAACTGTCAACTGATAAGGACCACCAGGACCATCCAGACTGTCCATAAGCCCTACACTTGTTTGTGGCTACTACTGTTATAAGCTGCTCACAGTCAGCAGCACAGAAAGGGTATACTTGCTGTAAGAAGTTTGGATTGCTTAGGCATTGAATGCAATGATGTTACTGATCAGCCATTTTCATGTACAGCAGACCAAGTGAGACACCTATAGAGCATCCATGCTGGGCCAGCAGTATGCCGAGTCACAAAAGACGTGGTAACGTTTCAGGTTCTGTGCACCTTCCTCAAACCATGATGTGACAGTGAAGTACACATCTTTTATAGTGCTTACCAGCACATGTGCAGAGTGTCAGAAGTGGCTGCTAGAAAAAGAACAACAAATGGACCCAGTGAAATGCGCTGAACAAGTGACAATAGGAACAAAAGAGTGTGAGCTAAAAAGGTTTTTTTTAACGTGAAGGGGAAAGTGTGTAGAGAGTGGGAGCACATAGTGTTGTGATTTAAACAGAAATAGAATGCAGCATGTGTGCGTCCTGCTTTTTGCTTTCCGACTATGTGGGTGCAAGTTCACACACATCGTTTGTTCTGGAGCTTGGACTTCCTTCTGTATTTACTTGTGATTCTCCAGCTGCATCAGCAGAGAGTGAGTAGTGAGCTAAAAAACATAAACCTAACTGCCACAGCTGCCCACTAATTTAATGAATTATTTGTCTGATTTGTGCTTTTGTATGGCATTTAAAGGACTGTATACCGAGTATCGGATATCAATCACACATTTTGCTAGGGGAATCTTAAGGTCTAGGTTTGCCCCTAGGTGTGCAGTGGGAAAATTAACCCCATCATTTGCCTTTGCCCCTTTACAAATTGTGTTAATTACTGGGGGCATAGCTCCATATTTCTGTTTCCTTGTTATGTCATGAGTCCTGACAGATGCTGTGTTTCAGACCCTAACCACCAAGCCACTTTCCTTTCATTGCCAGGGGAAGCCTGTCAGCCTTCTTTCTGGACACATAATTATTTCACACTTTATAGACCTTCTTTTGCTCTTTAGAACAATCCGTACTTTGAATTATGCTACTTTAGGTTGTCCCTTATTTTCAGACTTTTATGGCAACAATTTTCCCCATTTTGAGTCTGCTTTACCACTTCTTTTACAGTTGAGATAATAAAAAGAGCATTCCTTTTAGTATGGTTCAGACCAGGTTTTCATCAGTATTCAAAGCTGTTTTTGTAGACCTGTTGACCCAAAAGGTCAAGGAGTAGTGGCTGTGACCGGATAGTTCACTATACTCACAATAACAGTTATCTTAAACAAAGGGTGTCCAAAAACAGCAGAGAATACTGATGAAAATGTGGTCTGAGCAATATTGAAAGAAGTGCTTCTTTTATTATTTCACCCATAAAAGACAGTGATAAAGCAGACTCAAAATGGAGGGGGAGGCTATCATACAAGTCAGGAGGTAAAGGGCCATCTAGAATACAATAAAAAAGTATAGGTCAAAATTTCCACTGCTATCATGCACTGCTGCTTTAAACTAAAATACATCAATTTGTTGTAAAGTACATTCAGAAGATATAAAGTAGAGGGGTGGCATGACAATAAATAGCATCGCTATACTCTGTGATGGATAGAATAGCCTGGGATACAAGTAGAAAAGTAACACTTGGCATGATATAGTCTCCCAAGACAAGAATGAACCTTCTTAGAAATGCCATTTACAGTATATGGGCTTTAAAAGAGGGAGACGGAGCCAACATAAAGCTCAGAGTCTTAAAAAATGAAATAAATGATAATGGAACCCCATGACAGAAAATCCTGAAAGAAGAAACAGTTGGTCAAGAAAGAAGATATGCAGTCCCAAACAGCATAGTTTAGGTTTTGTTATATTTAGAATTAAAGTATTTTTGCCGAACCAACGTTTTACTAAATCAGTCTCCACTTAAAACTGGGAAATAAAGAGATTGCGCAGATGAGTGACAATTAGTCAGTAATGCATGACAGGGTGTGTGTGCCTTGCTGGGATAACATCACGTCTTGGATGGTTGGGCATGAGGCTGCAGGTCGAGTGTGTCCAACACCTGAGAAGTGATGTTATTCCAGCACAACACACACCCTGGAGTGCATTATTGCTATTATAATAATAATTTCTTAAATAGTTTTTACTTTATTTTTCAGTGTGGATGCATTCTTAAAGAAAAAAGTTCCTCTTCTGCATTTTTCCACTAGGTGGAGCTGTTATGCAAACCAGTGCCCCCAGCTCCATTATTGTGTGTTCCATTCATCTGCTTTTTCTCCTCCCCAGTTTCCTGCCTGTGTGTTTCCTGTCTGGTTTTGTTTCCATTTGGAGGATGCATTGTCTTACTTTCAGGAGTGGAGCAGTGTTATCCGTTACATTCGGGAGCGGGCCGGTGTGTGGAATATGCGCATTCACAAGATCACAGTAAAGAGTGGTAGAGTACAAATGGAGGATTGTGCTTTACTTGTACAAGTAGGTTTGATGATGACAAAGTAAAACTGCAACTTGAAGAAAGTTTTTATGTTTTAAATGCCTCCACTTTGTGTAGCTTTTCAGCCAAACGGACGGCCGAGCGGGCATGTGCTGATAGTCCTTTAGCCACATGCAGAAGCAGTATTGAGAAAAAATCTTTCTCTCTTTGTTTTGTTTTTAATGTGGTGTGTATTTCAGTGGTGGAGTGAGAGACTGGGGGGCTGAATCTGTGGAGACTTAACTGTTCGTTGTGTCTAGTGGGGGCTAAGGGGGTTATGTATATCAGGACTCAGGGAGGATTAAAAATGTCATGGTGCAATGATTTATTTTTCTTCTGTGAGGGCCTGTTTGTGTCATATCTTCATACAGTGATGTTGTACAGGGCTAACATCACTGTTGAAGGAGGGCACCGACCAATCAGAGCCTAGAAAATGTTCTTGCCATTGTATAATAAGAAATGACAGCATTGTTGGCATAGCAATTCATTGAAGATGAGGAAAGGCAAGAAGGAAGAGGATAATTAAAAAGAGAAAAGAAACAGGACCAAAAATGGAAATTTGAGGCACACCCTGTGAACTAGGCAAAAGAGAAGAAAAAAACACTATTCCAAGAAACAGACTGTGAAAGTTCCAATAAATAGGAAGAAGCAAACAAATTACACTGCCAGAAAAAAATACAGTAAATTTAAATAAATAATACTGTGACTGAGATCAAAGGCATTTGGACAGGTCGATGGATCAACATATTTACCCATGTCCAAAGCCTGAGAAACTTCATCATGGAAATGGGCCAAGGTGGTGAGATTTAGAGTGGAAAAGGGTGAAAGCCTGACTGAGAGGAGGTGATTAAGCTGTGCTCAGGCAGGCAATTTTTAATATGATCATGCACTGGGAGTAGGGGGATGGGATGACAGTTGTCTATGGAAGAGAAAGATCCACCTTTCTGAAGAGAATCTACAAAAGAGCATTTTCAGGCTGCAGAATAAATTTTAAATGAAAGAGAAGATTAAAGAGATATATAATAGGAGTGGCTATTACCTCGGCACCCACTTTTAAAAGAAAAGTGTCCAGACTATGTTGGCTTCTTGCAGAACTAGTTCTAATACTCCTGAGAAGGTAAGCAAGTCACTAACGTGTTGTGTACCAATACTGCAGTTCTGCACAGCATCACTAAGGGGTTCGTGCCTCACAAGCGCTAAGGGAAGATCCATGTGAGGTGCTTTGCGAGTGTGGTTTGCACTTTCCCATGGGTTAGTGATTTGCGCTGCTCTCCCAAGTGATATATTAGCACCTAATAGTGCCTGGAACCCTGCTAGTGTGCCTCTTCCAATATACCTTGTTTGGTTTCGTTTGTGTATTAGTGCCTGAGTATGCACAAGTTTTGAATATGCTGACCACAGTGTTGTACAAGATGCTCTTCCCTTGGGGGGGTGTACGTCTACATCACGGCACTGCCCATTGGGGTTGGAGTCAAAGATTTTTATTGTTCAGCATGAAAATGCAGTTACAGTGGTTTAAAGACTTAGTGTACTGCCTAAACTAATATTAGTTTTTAAAAGCAGTCAGCTATTGCCTTTTATATCTGAAGTGCTTTTTCTTATGTATGAAGTGCTTTTTCTTTTCATTTTCGCTAATTAGAAGAGTTTTTATCTGATGCTAGAAGGTGTGATGCGTGATACAGCACTCTGCCTGGCAGCCGACATATCTAGCTCTGTTCCTCACATTACGTCAACAGCATTGTGAACTCACTGACTGTGACATCACAGCTGCTCAGGAACAACTGCTACTCAGTAGCTGCTAGGTCAGTCACATGTGATGTCACAGTCAGTGAGGTCACAATGCTGATGACGTAGTGGGAGGAATAGCACTAGCTATGTCAGCTGCCAGTTAGAATGCTATTTCATACATCCAGTATATTATTATCACATAGAAAACTTTCTAATGAGCAAAAGGAAAAGGAAAAATACATCAGAAATGAAAAATTTCAAGTGATTACTTCTTGAAATGTGTAACATTTTCCTGTCTGCTATTTTTGGATCTACTAGCACTTTAAAAAGCAATAAGATTAAAAAAAACATACAAGCATATCACACTACAAATGTAATAAATAAGCCAGTATGTTCATAGATATACTGTACTATTTCCAAGGTGTTAAACAGAATTGAGTTTTAGGACACTTAACAGTACAGATCATTTCTGTCAGTATATTTTTTTCCCGGTGTTCAAGGCTGACTTAAAGAAAAGCACTATATCCCTAGCAGTGTCAGTCTCCCATTGGTTCAATAATATTTTAAAACAGTCAGGTAGTAAGTGATTATAAGTAACAATATAGAGGACTGCGTATGGGCAACCATACACAACAAGCCTGTGTCTCAGTCGAGAGCTATCCATGGCAACCAGGAACTTCAAGAGCAAAGTTCAAGAGGTCTTCATGTTGCCATGCATACCTTGAGATTTAGACTCAGGATTGTCTGTGTATGTGAGGCAAGAGAAGGGTCACTGGCTATGGCACTGGTGCTGGAAGCCCAATAAATGAACAAACGACTGGCCACATAGAGAAACAGTCATATGTGCAAAAACTTTTGTGCAAAAAGGAGGAGTAAAGTTCATCACTTCAATTCATCATAAACTGGACTGTCTCTTATAAAGCAGGTGAATATTCTCAAAAGTTAGGGACCACAAAGATAAAAATTCACATAGCGTATGGACCCAGTCACAGAGTGGATAGGAGTTTTGATCCGGTGGCTAGTATGCTGGTTGGTGTAGTGATGTAATAGTGTGGCTTGTTCGCTGCAGCATTGCTCTGATGAAGGGGGACATGCCCCAAAAACTTCAGCATACAGCATGCAGCAGCATGAGCAGTAGGTGGAATCTGCTAAGCTTGAGCATCAGCAGTCCATTTTCAAGCCAGGGTGGCTTTATTTTGTGTTATTTTCCATTCCTTGCTGCTCTAGCTACATACTGTAGTAGCACTTAGCCAGTGTGAACTTGACACAGTGCAGCCTGCACTTGGGAGAATCAGCTGGGTGACTCCAGCCAGAGCGAGCCTGTTCAGCTTGTTCAGCACAACTGTGCTCTTTAAAGATAGCGTTTCCCCATGCTGCTACACTATGGAATATTCTGCAGCAAACAAGCCGTGTTACTACGCCAACATACAGGCCACCAGAATCAAAATTCCTATCCAGTCTGTTACTGGGTCCATGTACTATGCGAATTTTTATCTTTGCGGTCCCTAACTTTTGAGAATATTTGTTTGCCTGTTTTATAAGAAACAGCCCTGTTTATGATGAATTAAAGTGATACACTTTACTCCTGCTTTTTGCACAAAAGCATTTGCACATACAGTATGACTGTTTCTTTATATGGTCTTCTTTGGATGATTATTTATTAAAGTGCTGACTGTTTTTTCCTCACAGTACAAGAGTCACTAGTGTATTTCAAGTTCTCTGACTTGAGTGCTGTTCTTCCACTCTGTACTTTTAATTTTTCCTGCAAGGAGAAGTTTGTGCACTGAGCAGAGGACTGAGTTCCTTTAAGTGACATTATCTATGTAGGAGCTGAAGCAGCCTTCCTGACTTTTTTATGCTTCACTGTCTCAGTAGGCTGGTTTGACAGATCATTGGTACCCAAGTGTACCAGCACCCAAAGCTACCCCACCCCTCCTTTATCACCCTCCCTACCCTATCCATATCCCAGATAGCTGATGCTCCTGGAAGGTATCTAAGCACCCCTTCCCCTTTTGTTCTCTTTCCACCACCACCTTCTGCATCTCTCTAATCAAGGAATCCCCTACTACTAGGATACTCCTTGCTGCCTTCTTCCTGTTCTCTCCTCCAGGAGCCACCAAGTTATACTGTTCAACCTTTTAAACCAGCTCAGATTCTCCCAATAGGAAGGAAGTAGCTGTGCCTCCTCCAGTAATGCAAAATGATTTGCAGTCAGGATTTGCTGAGTTTGGATGACTGTCTTATGTCTGCCCTTCCCACCCCTCACGCTCCTCACCACGCTCCAGCCCAGTGGGCCAGTAGAGGAGTTGTGGGGGAGGGGGTGTGCCAGTGGTACCAGTTCAGCTGGTGATGAAGCATGGGTATCTCTCCCCATGTGCTACCAGCTACACCTGGAGCTCCACAGATCTCCTACATATGGGGCAGTGTCCCACCCTAGAGAGCAAAGCCCAGGAGATTAGCACCCCACAATCTAGTCTAGTCATGTTGAAACACTATTGTCACGAATTTGTGAGTGATAAATAGGCATAATGTGGGATGAGGTATTGTTTTCCCTGGAAGGTATGAAAATGGCAGCTGCCCCTATAAGAAATATGGTACCATACGATACAGTGTTTGCAAGGACTAGTAGCAAAACAATAAAAATAAAAACTAAAATCCTGCTTTCATGTTTATGGTAACCAAATGGTGAGAAAAAATGGAAAGGAAGTAAAAAAAATTAGTTTGCTTCACTCCGTAAGCCCTGTTTTATTTATTTATTTGTTTAAAATTTGATAACCGGGAAAGGCACACTGAGCCAAGGCTTGTTTCCAGGTATGACCCAGGGGAGAGGGTAATGAGAGTGACAGTAGACAAATAGTACGAACATCAGGAAAATATTTGGATGAACAGGTCTGACATAATAAATCACAGCAAGCATATATAGTTACAATATTTAGAATAGATTTTCAAGTGTAACTGCGACAGACAGTTTTATACAATATAGACAAATTGCATTATAATAGGTAATATTCATAACAAGCTACTTACATAAGCAAATTAAAGAGAGGTAGGGTAGGCTCCATACAGCACTTAGGGAGGGAGGGAGGAGCGGTTTGGGTAGGTTAGTTGTGGCGACTGGGAAGGAAAGATTATGGAGGAGTAGGACAGAAATGGTGGGCAAGGTGAGTCAGGTGTGAGGAAAGGTGGTGGGAAGTGAGGGGGGAGACAGAGGCATGGGGGGGAGTTAAGTAATGAGGTCTCTCTCTCTTTTCTACTTCTACTACTTGCTCTCTCTTTGCTTAAGCTATTCTGTTCTGCTATCCTGTCCTTTCTCTTTCCATTTTTTCTCCTTTTCTTTCTTTGACTTGTTTGGCCTGTGGAGTTGTGGACGTTTTAAATGAGTATGCCTTGGACCGTTTCTATAACTTACAGCTCTCCCTGACTTTTAAAACTGTTTTACTTCCTACAAGATGAAAGGCAAGAATTGGAAGCAGAACTCTTGTCATGTAACTCCTGTGTAATGGAGTTTGGAGAGCATTTCAGTATTCGGGTTTACACTTTTAGCAAGTCTCATAGCTCATATTATTGCTTTTAGAGCATGAATGCTGTGAAAAAATACCTTACTTCCTGTTTAGACTTTGACTTCTCCATTGCTCTGCAGAACTGTTGCTTCATGAGATCATCTGTTCTTTTTTTTTTTACTTACTCTTTATGTCCCCTGCACTCCATAGCAACCCCTTTCTTCAGGATTTCTAATGCAGCACTGGAGGGGGCTGAGGCACTAGCTTCCTCATGAGTGCCTCACTCTTCATTATTTCTTGAGGCTCCAGTTTGCCCCCTGGCAGAGTGGAGGAGTCCCTCTTTCCCGTCCATACTTCAATGGAGAGCGTGTACCAGGAGCCACCTCAAGCCCTCCAGCCAGAGCAAGAACCCATCTACAGGTACCGCTGTGCGGATTTTTCTGTTTTCTAGTCCCACCCCCTACAGACGTTGGCACACTAGCAGAGGCATGCCATCAAACAAGCCCGCATCCAACATCTGCCCTTCCCTGTACTGCTCCCTCATCTGCACCACCACCTGTGGTCACACAGGTGGTGGTATAGCAGCAAAGTCTACAGCCCTCCTCTCCTGGAGAAGGAGAGCAGTCCGATGGGCACTCAATCCTTCTCCCCCCCCGGCCAGTCCTCCAGCAACCCTGGCTCACTACCAAACCCGGGTTGCTGGCGTTGCAAGTGGTAGCACTACTGCTGTGCTGGCAGGCCAGCCGAGATCAGTTGTTCTGAGAGTAATGGGTGAACACGACTCAGCTGTGTGCTGTGAGCTGGAGCCCCCACCCCACCCCTTTCTGTCGGTACCTGGAAAGAAGGTTTCCAAAACATACATACGAACTTACAAAGAAGCCAGCAGAAGAAGGCCATTTGATCTATCAAGTCTGCTCATATTGCAGGGTCCACAGCTTGAGCTAATGTTCTTGCCCTCCCTCCCCACTCCTCCCATCCTCGCTACCCATGATCCTTACCTTCCCCCTATGCTAATCCCAGCCTCTCTTAAACTTGCCCGCTGTCTTCAATGAGATGACCTCTTCAGGCAGTGCATTCAAAGTGTCCACCACCCTCTCTATGAAGAAGTGCTTCATGACCTCCCTCCTAAACCTCCCACCCGACAGCTTAAGACTGTGCCCCAACATGTTATGGTTGCCACTGAGCTTAAAGAGACTCTCCTTATCAACCTTATTTATCCCTTTCAAGTACTTGAAGGTCCCAACCATACCCCCTCTCTCTCTCTCTCCTGTCTTCTAGGGAGTACATGTTCAGTGCCCTCAATCTATCCTCCTATGCCTTACCCTGCTGACCAGCTATCATCTTTGTAGCCCTCCTCTGGACCTTCTCCAGCAGATTAATGTCCTTTTTGAGCTGTGGGCACCAGTACTGAACTCCATACTGTAGATGTGGCCTTACCAGTGACCTGTACAAGGGCAGTATAACCTCCTCTCTCCTACTTCTGATCCCCCTAGATATGCATCCCAGCATCTTGTTTGCCTTTGCTGCTGCTGCTTTCTTGCACTGTGTGGAGTGCTTCAGGTCACTAGTGATCATCACTCCCAGGTTCTTCTCCTTCTCTGATGCAGATACTCGGACTCCACCCAGGTAGTACTCTGTCCTGGGATTCTTTGCTCCAATATGCATAACTTTGCATTTCTTGGCATTGAAACCAAGCTGCCAGATCCTGGACCACCTCCCCAGCTTTTCCAGAGCTTCCTGTAAGTGCTGTATCCCTTCATCTGTATCCACTCTCCAACAGAGCTTGGTGTCATCCATGAATAGGCACATTTTGCCCTTAATGCCATTTCCAATGTCATTGATGAAGACATTGAACAACACTGGCCCCAGCACCGAGCCCTGTGGGACCCCACTGGTCACCTCTCTGGTGCCAGATAACTCCCCCCCCCACAACTACCCTCTGGGTTATGTCCCTCAGCCAGTTTTACACCCAATTGGCCATCTTTTCCCAAACCCCAAGATCCACCAACTTCCTGATCATTCTTTTGTGGGGCACAGAGTCAAAGGTCTTGCTGAAATCAAGACAGAGGATGTCTACTGCTTGAACCCTGTCTACTGTCTTAGTAACACAGTCAAAGAAGTCAATCAAATTCATTTGACATGATCTCCCTCCTATGAACCTATGCTGCCTCTTATCCTGGAGACTATGCTGCTCTAGATATTCCACCAACCTTTCCTTTAGTAGGGTCTCCATGAGCTTGCCCACAATGGAGATCAGACTGACTGGTCTGTAATTCCCTGGGTCATCCTTGGGACCTCTTTTGTGGAGGGACACTACATGTGCTGTTCTCCAGTCCTGTGGTACCATGCCTGACTCTAGTGAACTATTAAATAGGTCTACCAGTGGCCCTACCAGATCCTCAGCCATTTCCTTTAGTACCCTTGGATGTACTTTGTCCGGGCCTGGTGATTTGTCCACCTTCAATGCCAGCAGCCCCTCCCTCACTCTTTCCTCCTCTATCATTACATCTGTGTTCCCCTTCCCCCCACTCCTCTTTTCCCTCCTGAAGGCACTGGTCTGTCCTTCTCCCTGGTGAAGATGGAACAGAAGTATTCGTTCAGTATCTCTGCTTTTCCCCCATTACCCTCCACCCACTCCACCCTTTCTTAAGCCTAACAATCCCTTCCTTTTTGTCCCTTTTCTCACTTATCTATCAAAAGAAAGCCTTGTTCCCCCTTCTTAATTCCTTCAGCTATCTGCAGCTTCTTCTGTGCCTTTGCTCCCCGGAATTCCTTACTTGCCTCACTAGGCTACCTTAGGTAATCTTCCCTATTCACTTCTCTCTCTTGGCCTTCCTGAATTTTCTATAGGCCAACCTCTTTTCCTTTACTGCCTGGGCAACCCCAGAACTGAACCAGTTGGGTGCTTTGGCCCATGTGTTCTTCCCCTTGAGCCTAATGCACTCATCTGTGGCAACCAGTATTCCTTCTTTAATGATGGACCACCTTTAGTCCACCCCATATCTGCTCTGATGCCCACCAGATGGCTCCTTAGCACTTTGTCCATTTTCCTGAAGTCCGCCCTCCTAAAATCCAAGATTTTAGTCTTACTCATGATGTGTTCCCTGCCTATATCTAATTGGAACCACACTATGTAATGGTCACTTCCACCCAGTTGCTCCCTGACCATTATTTTCTGTACATGCTCCCCATTTGTGAGCACCAGATCAAGAATTGCCTCAGCTCTTGTTGGGTCAGTGATGCCCTGAGTCAGGAACCCATTATGAAGTCCTTCCAGGATCACCTGACTCCCAGCACATGTTGTGGATGGTATGCTCCAGTCCACCTTGGGAATGTTGAAGTCCCTTGCAATTACCACCTCTTCTTTCCCTGCAGCTTCCAATATTTGTGAGCTTAGTTCCCTGTCCCTCTCCTCATCCTGACTGCTTGGTCTGTAAATCACCCCCAACCTCACCTTTCTCCCATTATTGGACCTTAACTGAACCCATAATGCCTCCACCTTCCCTTCCTCCAACTCCTCCCTTGTGCAAATTATTCCTTCCCTGATATAAACTGCCACCCCTCCCCCCTTCCCAACTACCCTGTCTCTCTTGTATAGTTTATATCCAGGGATCGAAAGGTCCCAGTCATGGTGTGATGTTGCCCAAGTCTCAGTTACTTCAGCTATGTCCACCCTCCTGTCTGCTAATAGTGCCTGCAGGTCATCCATCTTGTTTCCAAGACTCCGCACATTCAGATACACCACCCTCCACCTAGAATCTGACCTTCCTTCTCTTCCCTCTATTCTTCTATTTACATTTATCCCCTCTATGTGCACCCCTCCATGTACCCTTGTTATGTGTTTCTCACCCCCTCCATCCTTTGCTAACTGAGTTCTTGCCCCTTCCACCTCCTCCCTCCAGACCTGTTCCATCACTGTGGGGGGGAGGTTCACTGACCTCCTCCTCTCAGAGTCTGCAGGCATGCATGCCTGCTGCCCCCATCAGTAGTTTAAATTAAGTGTAGTGGTTAGTATCCCCCCGTTTGTCCCAGAGTACCCTCAAACTCTCCCTACTGAGGTGTAGCCTGTCTGGTGAAAAGAGTGCTTTTTTGACCAGATCTCTTCCAAGTCCCCAATACAGATGAATATCTCCTCCCTGCACCATTTCCTCAGCCAGTCATTAAAATCCTCTATTCTACTTTTCCTGGCTGTGCTGGCCCTTGGTTTTGATATCACCTCTGAGAAGGCCAGCAAACTTCCTTCCTCCCTGCAGTTCTTCCCTAACTCCCTGAACCTACTTTGCACTACCTCAACCTCCTCCCCAGCTAGGTCGTTGGTTCCCAAATTTATAACTAAATTAGGTTTTCCTCCAACCTCCCTTACTATTTCCCTTACTCTTGGGCCCAACTTCCCTGCTGTCATCCCTGGCATACAAACCACCCCCCTGCTTGCATTTGGGTCCCCTTTCCTTCCCCAGTGAATACCCCTAATTATGGAGTCCCCTATGATTGCCACCCTTCCATCACCTGGATCCGTGCTGCCCATCCTTCCTTTCTCACCTTAAGTACTACCTGCTTCCCCACCTAACTGCTCCCTCTGCACCCTGGTGAACTTGTCTCCACATCCACAATTTATCCCCTTAACTGTTTTTCCATCTCCCAATCTTCCCTTCCCCTTCTGACTATTTGTATCTGTTTTCAGTTTTCCTTCCCCTGTTCCTATCCTTTTCTCTCCCTCCCCCATCCTCCATTCTGTTTTGTCTGCCTTCTCTTCTCTGCCCTCCCTGATTAGTTCCCTCCACCCTCCCCTGTACTCCTACTCTCAACCATGGCTCAACCTGACCTTATACCTCACCTCCCACTGCCCCTTCCCTACTTCCAGATAGTGGTGTAAATCTATTCAATAAAGGTATCCCTTTAGAATTTCCCACCCCTGATTCTACTCTCACATTCCCACCCCTTCCCCTTGCCACTTGCCATTCCTCCATCCTGGGCTTCCTGTTCCTCTGAGGAAGAGATACTCCTGTATATTGAGTGCTCCTCCCACTCTCATCCCCTGCCTGATGCCATCACTCCCCTGGGCATCACCCTTCTGCATTTCCTTCCACTGCTCTGCTCCTCTAATTTCCCACACCATCCTCCCCAGCTCCCATCTGAGCAGCCTTATTTCAGCCCTGAGCTTCTCCAGGCTGCTACACACAGGACACCCCCCTTTACTCCACATCACCCCCAGAATGACTGCTACCCCACAGCTATTGCAGTTTACCACTCTTCTGCTTCCCACACATGTACCTATTCCCCCACATCCTCCCAGCCCAGCCTCTCCTAGCCTCCAGTTACACATAACTATAAAATAACTATAAAACTATAAAATTCAAAAATATATAAACACAGGCTGAAGAAATCTAAAGCAGTTCTCTCTGTGACTGTCAGAACAGTTCTAATTTAAATAAACACAGGCTGAAGAGATCCAATTTTTGTCAGTGTATGCATGTGTTTAAACCCTATGCCATGTGCTGGGCTGATAAAGATATGACAGGTGTATGTCCATTGCCCTTTTTGGGAAGTGATGTCAGAACCCCTGGTATAAAGGAAGTGATGCACATAGGGTGGGTGGGGTGAGGGGCAAGGTGGGTTGGACCATGCCTGTGCCCTCCAGAAACAATCAGGTGGACCAAGCCTGTGCCCTCCAGAAACAATCAGCCACAGCTCTGACCCACCACCCCACACTCCTCTGTTCCACTGCTTCCCAGTGATTCAGCTAGCAAAGCTGGCTCCTGCTAGTTCCTCCTTCCCACTCACAAAGCCAACTGATCTGTAGTTTCCTGACTCAACTACACAGCATAGAATTTCAAACAGTAACAGCTTCCAATATTCCAAACAGACTAAGTAAATATTCCAGCACAAAATTACTCTCAATAACAGCTCCAACCCATAGCATTAACTGAAGGGCCCACCCGTAATTCAATGGGCGGGGATTCCCTTCTATAAAACATTCCTACATGCTCAGCCCTTCCTGTCTAGCTTTCACAGTTGAGCGCTGGGCCGGGCTTGTGGTTTCTTCCCTCGCTGGTACTTACCTGCTGCCTTGTCCTTTGCCAGCATTTCTTCTCGCCGCTTGCGGTGACTCTTCGGCACTTCTGCCATATCCTCCTCGCTTCCCTCCCCCTTTTTTCCTCTACTCTGTGGATCTGGGTGTTGGTCGCCTGGTTCGCTCCTTCTCTCTCTCTTCTCTTCAACGTCGCCCAGCCCATCCCCAAGTGTATCCCAGTTGCTTCCTTCCTGGTCTGGCTGCTGTTTGGTCCAACTGCTGCTGGCTCCCTCATTTGCTGTGCTGCTTTCCTGGCGGTTCCTTGCTTGCTCTGGGCTCATTCCTCCTATTGCCTGCAATTATCCTGGACTCCCTTTTGGCATTCTTCTGGGACTCCCTGCTGGTTTTCCTCGTATATTCCAGCTTGGGCTGTGTGGTTGCCATTACTGTTCCAGCTCTCAGCCTTCTGCCTGTGATTCAGCCTGTTAGTAGCCTCCATGGATCCTCCTGCTCCACCTGAAGGCCCCCCCATTCCTCAGAAGAAGTCTGCAAAGTCTAAGCACTCTCTTAAAGACTGAACCGTTCCTCATCTCCTGGCTGCATTGAAGACTTTGGGGGTTCCTGTTCCTTCTGGTGCCAAGAAGCAGGAGCTGTATGATTTATGGCTCGAGAATCAGGATCTCACTCCGGGTCCTATGGCAGCTTGTCCTGCTACACCTGCTCCCGATGCCTTTGCTGAATTGAAGGATCTCATTTCTCATCTGGCCTCTTCTGTGTCTGATATTTCCAATTGCCTGGATGTTATGGAACGTCACTAGGCTCCGGCTGCCCCTCAGCCTGCTCCAGCCCCTATGCCTCAACCATCTCCTTCTGTGCCTGCCATTGCTTCCACCTCAGGTATTCTAGCTTCAAGTTCCTCTGTGCCTGCTGACTCACCTGTTCATCTAGTTACTGCTCATCTCCACAAGGATATCATCGAAGGAAAAGATGTCAACCTTATATCATGGCTTATTTCTTCCCACGATACCATCAAAAACAGAGTCATCTCCTGTGGTGATTTTTCCATCATTCTTCATTCTAAGGACCCTAGGCTTTCCCAAAAACTGACTATTCCTGAATTTGTTTTGGCCTTTAGTCTGTTCAGAGACATTTTATGTTTGCTTTTCCATCTTGCAGGGAGGAACTGGATACCTATCTATATCTAGTTGTTGACCTTGGCGTCCGCTATGGTGGTACTCATTTTTTCGACTACCATAAATCTTTTTCAGCTAAAGCTGCTGCTGCTGTCTCTCACCTGAATGTCCACCTTCACTGGGGCTCACTCGACAATGAGTTGTTTTGCCATCATTTCACTGGTCAACAGGCTCTCACTTGCCAGATCTGTGGCTCCCTTTCCCATGCAGCCTCTTTCTGCCCTTTATCCAGCCTGATTCATCTACATCCCATAATACCACTTCAGGCTCCACTATTACCAGGACTATACATAATCATATTGCTATGCCTCGCTTGTCCTACGATAAACATGGTCATCCTATTACTTACGTGGCTGGCAGATCTGTTTGTAATAATTTCAATGATATTGGTTGCTCCCTTCATCCCTGCTGTCTGCTGAACATTTGCAGTCATTGTGGTGAAGCTCATGCAAAATCCATCTGCCCTAATTTAAGAAGCAGACCCTGACTATTGCATCATCCTTCTACTCCTGTCAACGTCAGCAAATTGTCCCATCTGCTCGCCACTCATCCATCTCACTCTTTAATGCAGTTTTTCATCTCAGGATTTACTTTTGGATTCCATACTGGCATCTGTTCTCTTCCTCAGGACTCATACGAATCTCTTAATTTACAAACAGCTCTCACTCAACCGGACTTGGTCTCCTCCCTTTTGCAGAAGGAGCTGGACAAAGGATATCTCTTCGGACCATTTCTCCATCCGCTGTTTTCTCTCATTCATGTCAGCCCTATTGGCGTTGCTACTTGCAAATTCTCAAGAAAACAGCGCCTTATTTTTGATTTATCCGCTCCATGTGCCACTTACGTTCCCAGTATCAACTCTCTTATCCCTTCTCAGGATTTTTCTCTGGCCTATGCCAAGATTGACAACGCTATCTTGACTATCAAACAAATGGGCAGAGGCACATGGCTCTCTAAAACTGACATTGCCGATGCATTTAAACTCCTTCTGATTCATCCATCCCTTTGGCATCTCTATGGTATCAAATGGGAAGATTCCTACTACTTTGCTGTGCGGGTAGTTTTCGGTTGCAAAAGCAGTCCGAAACTGTTCGATATCTTTTCTTCTATGCTTTGCTGGTTGTTGTTGAGTCATTGTCGGGTAACCTCAGTGATCCACTTGCTTGATGATTTTCTTCTCATCAAACCTCCTTCTGCACCTCCCACTGCAGCCCTTTCTACCTTACACCATTTATTCCATCAATTAGCTATACCTGTCTCAGAGGAAAAGACTTCTGGTCCTGCCACTTCTCTGGAATTTTTGGGCATCATTCTCAATTCCGCTCGCATGGAAGTCAGACTCCCTATGGACAAGCTATGCAGAATCAAGACTCTGGTTCTATCATTCTCCAATCGCTCATCCTGCACAAAACACGACCTTTTGTGTATGCTTGGTTACCTCTCCTTTGCTGCATGTATAATTCCTCAAGGACGTACCTTCATAGCATATCTGCTTGGTCTGCTTCCTTTGGCGTCAGCTCTCCACCATCACATTTCCATTACAGCTACTGCAAAATCCAACCTTGCCATGTGGTTCCTCTTCCTAAACCAATGGAATGGTCACTCTATATTCTACAAAGACATCTCTCAAGATTTTTCTCCTAAAGTATTCATGGATGCTTCACCTACTCACGGATTCGCTGCTATTTTCCATCAATCATGGATCTTTTCTACATGGCCTTCTGAATTTCTACAATTGTCTGCAGCCATCACCTCTTCCCCTTTATTTGAGATATATCCTGTAGTTGCAGCAGCTTTTACTTGGGGTCATCGATGGTCTTTGTCTACAGTGTTACTATATACAGATAATCAAACAACAGTAGATATTATTAACAAAGGCAGATCATCTTCTCCTACAATTATGCTATTCTTACGGAGATTAACATGGCTTTCTCTGATTCATAATTTTTGCATTCAATGTTTTCATATTCCTGGTCATCTCAATACAGCCACTGACTACCTTTCCCATTTTCAATTTCAGAAATGTCATATTCTCCTTCCTACTGCGGATCCTCTTCCAACTCCAGCTCCTCAGTTCAAGAATCAAGTCATGCCATGATTAATTATCTTACTACAGCACAAAACCTCATGTGGTCAGCCTTATCAATCAGCACACAATCAGCTTACAAAACAGCCTGGAGAAAATACAATACATTCTGCTCCATGTCAGCCTCCTCTGCATTTCCGATTTCTCTGCCTACCATATTAGCTTTCACGACCTATTGTCATACAACCAGTAAATTATCTAACTCTACCATTCGACAATACTTAGCTGGCATTCAATTCCACCTTTGCTTACAAGATCCAGCTTCTGCCTCCTTGACATCATATCCTGCAGTTAAGCTCCTTGACATCATATCCTGCAGTTAAGCTCCTTCTTACAGCAATCCAAAAACTCTCATTCAAAAGGATGCCTACTCATTTGCCCATCGATGATACCATCTTCAAACAGCTAATCAATCTACTAAAGTCCGAACCTCCTACTTCACACTCCACCATCCTACTTGCAGCTATCTGTCTGGCTTTTTATGGATTCCTATGTCCTGGAGAATTCACCGTTTCATCACTTTTTGCAACGTCCTTTCTCAAGATCAAACATCTTACCAAGTGGGCTGATTACTATATTCTCCATCTTCCTGCATCAAAATCAGACAGGCTATGAGAAGGCGTGGACATTCAATATTTTCCTTCAAATACTGCTTGGTGCCCCGTCTACTTCTTGAACCAGCTATGCAGTTTTCATAGTCAATCCAGTCCTGAATCTCCTCTACTAACCTCTCATAATAATGTACCTCTAACCACCAAAGAATTTGTGGATTCAATTCATTCACTACTACAACGCCTGGGACTTGATCCTTTTGCTTATTCTGGCCATTCATTTAAAATTGGTGCTGCTACTTCTGCCTCACGAAAGAAAGTTTCAGCTTACATCATAAAACATCTGGGAAGATGGACATCATCTTGTTTTGAGACATACATTCCTAATCCTGAAGCAGAAATGCGTTCAGCTTTTCTTTCCATCTCCTCGTAGTACGCCTAGAAGGAAGGCAACTTGTTAGCCATGGTTCCTCAGAGGTTTCCTTCATTAAAGGGGGTTTTTCCTCTTCTGAGTGCTGCCAGGTATACTCTCCATGAGTTGGAGGAGGTGGATACTATTCTTTTTGGGCCTTCCAGCTATCAGGTCATACTCAAGGTGGGAACGAGTAAGGCCAAAACAAATCAATATATACAAGTGGCACCAAGCACAATTCATAACATTATTCCCACACAGTGAATTGAAGGGCCAACCCATAATTCAATGGGTGGGGATTCCCTTCTATAAAACATTCCTACACACTCAGCCCTTCCTGTCTAGCATTCACAGTTTCCTCCACTCTCCTCTCCTCCTTCTCCGGTGCTCTTCCCATCTTTAGGGCCTTCCAGCTATCAACTCATACTCAAGGTGGGAACGAGTAAGGCCAAAACAAATCAATATATACAAGTGGCACCAAGCACAATTCATAACATTATTCCCACACAGTGAATTAATTTTACCACCACCTTTTACCCTCACAGTACAGACTATTCCAATATCAAACTGAAAAGAAATCAGCACTTCCCTACTGTTGTTGCTTCTCTGTTTCACTGCTTCCCAGTGATTCAGCTAGCAAAGCTGGCTCCTGCTAGTTCCTCCTTCCCACTCACAAAGCCAACTGATCTGTAGTGTCCTGACTCAACTACACAGCATAGAATTTCACAAAAAGGCTCTGGAAAGAATATTGCCAGAAAAAAATGGCACATGGAAAAAGCAACTTCCATAGAATTGCACTGGAGTTGTGTTCCATGGCGGCATGGTGTTGTAATAGTAAATCTGCACTTCCCTGGACTTGCACAGATTTAATATTATGGCACCAAGTGCTGTGGAACACCACTTCAGTGCAATTCAAGGGA
Source organism: Neoceratodus forsteri (assembly GCA_016271365.2). Lineage (NCBI taxonomy): Eukaryota > Metazoa > Chordata > Ceratodontiformes > Ceratodontidae > Neoceratodus > Neoceratodus forsteri. The sequence goes on from CM057456.1 coordinate 1,879,429,375, forward strand.
AGCCATTTTTTCCATGTACCATTTTTTTCTGGTGACATTCTTTCCTGAGTCTTTTTTTCTGAGACTTTTTTCCTAGAACCCCTCTATCAGTTTAACCCTGTCTTTCCTGCTTTCTTTCATTATCCACTGCTCTGTTTCTGTTTCAGACCTCATACCCCCACCTTTTTTGAGCTACAAAGGAGTTTACTTAAACATTCAAATAAAGGTATGTCAATTGAGAAAATGTATTTGTAGATAAGGTACCCGAGCACTGGGATGTCAGTGCATATTTTTAATATACTTAAAGCTGACCATCCCCCTTTTCTTTTGCCTGCTGCTTTTGCCTCTCTCCAGCTTCCTCACCACTCGGACTAAATAGGAACAGGCCAGCCATTACTCCCACCCTTTTGTGTGGTTAGTTGGGGACAGTCTTGGCAAAGGACAGTATGTTTCCCTCAGAAATAAACTTACTGGCTGCCATTTATATAAAATGGTATCTTTTTCTGTTTCATATGTGTTTCAGCTGTTGAGATAACTTGTTTTCCTGTGTATAAAAAAGCTATATTTTGGTGTGATAATGTCAATAAATAGACATCCAAGAGAGCCAATCCTGATCCAGAGAGGGTTATAAAGAGGGAAAATTTGTGATGTGAAATCAGACTAGCTCAGGGTTCTGTAAAGGGCAGAGCTCTATGTCAGTTTCTACTGCCAGTTTGTTGGATGTTCCAACTGTAAAAGTTTTGGGATGGTTATAGGCATGCTAGGTTTATTCTGGGAAGAAGGGTATCCAGGGTGGTGAGAATTACACATTTCTTTTGTATTCCCCCTCCAGACTGGCTCTCAGAAGCAATTTTAATTGACTGAATAGTTTCAAGACATGAACTACATGAATGGTAATTAAAACTGGACTAAAAATATTGTAAATAAATTCACATGAGCACTTCCAGTCTTTGTGTGGCATGCTTTCCTATCTACTGGGCATTACATTTTTGGTGTCAGCAGTGGCATTCTTGTAGCCTCCCCCATAGTGGTATGGTAAATGCCTAGTAGAAGAAGATACAAGCACTTTGATTTCTGGGCCAGGGGTCACAATGAGAAGCAAGTCACTTAGGAAGGAGGAGGAGGAAGGTACAAGGCTGAAAAAGTATGCATTCCCTTCTGGGCCTAAAGATAAGGAGGAAAATGGGGAGCCAATCTATCACCTCCCCCCCACCAAGGATTTAAGGGGATTTATGAAATGGTTTTCAAGACAGCAGTTGAAAATGGAAAGGAAAATAAGGGAAGAGATCAGGAAACAAGAGGAAAAGTGACAGGGGCGATACATGCTCTCAAGAAGCTGTTCCTAGTTACACCCCAAAGTCCTAGAGGTAATGGAAACCTGGTTTACCTTCTTAATGTCAATGCCAGTCCCCCTCTCAAAGATATTACATTTTCTCATTTAACAAATGAAGATGATACTGAGGAAAACATAACAACTTTTGAAAGAGTAGCTAAACCATGTAAATGGCCAAGAACCCAATGAGTGAGCAGATTTACACCCCTATTTAACAGGAAAAGCACTAGCAGCCTATAGCAGCACTGAAGCTTCACAGGCCATGCACTATGATCTGGTTAGACAGGCCATATTAACCAGATATGACATTACTTGTGAGATCTAAGGTTTAGAGCAATGAAATACCAGGCTGGAGAACCCCTTCAGGAAGTTTTTGCAAAGCTCAATGACATGTTCTGCAATTGGCTGTAGCCAGAATGAAAGACTGTTTCACAAATCATTGAAGAACTGGTGATGGAACAGTTCCTGCAAATCCTTCCTGAGGGCATTCATGTCTGGGTGAGGGAGCACTGTCCAGAAAATGGAGATAAAGTGATTGTCATGGCAGAGGATTACCTCCTGGTGAGAAAGACCATCACAAGGAAGGATCTGAGGGACAGTTAAGATTTCTCCATACCTGTAAGATCATTCCAGTTTAATAAATCAATACAACAGAGAGCAGAGCAGAAGCCAGAAACATCTTTTACTCCAAGATCAGAAACATGATTTACGAAGAACAGGAACACTCCCCTTTGTAACACTGTATGTCATCAATGTGATGAGGAGGGACACATAAAATGGAAGTGTCCCAACAAGATAAACTCCCCTGTAACTCTAACATGATTGAACTGGTGACAGTTTTTAACTGATGTAAAAATTGGAGATAAAACTATGAGAGGACTATTAGATTCAGGCAGTAGACAGACTTTGTTACACCCTGATGTAGTGTCTGAAAAATGCCTTGGATAAAGTAAGTAAAGGAACAAAGGTGACGTGTGCATGGGGAAACTAAATCTTACCCTACAGTTTCCATGCAATCACTGTAAAAGGGAATAGGTACCAAGCGGAAGCAGAGATAGTCTCAGCTCTGCTGGGAAATGATTTACCTTGTTTCAGTGACTTGGTAAGAGACTTTTGTGTCGTATCCACTTCTAATATGTCTGTTGTTATAACCAGGGCCCAGAAAAAGAAAGAAGAGGAAAAGAAACTGTCTGAACACAGACTGTGTGACATTTTCCCTTTCTCAGACCCAGGGCTATGCAATGAAAGATGCATATTTAAGAAAACTAGTGATCAACTGAGGAAGGAAAAAGCTGCTCACAGGATATATACAATATGGACTGAGGGGAAAGACCTTGTGAGACAATAGTGAATTTATTGATTGTCAAAAGAAAGATGATATACTTGTTCTCCTGTTTTCTCAAGTAGGGTCTAAAATAGAAGACAGTACTGTGTTCTTTTTTACAGAATGGGTTGTTGTATAGAAGGTGTAGAAATCCCAAAACCCAGGAAGTCTGTTTCCAATTGGTGTTCCCAAAGCCTTTTAGAACCAAATTGTTGGAACTGCCACATGATGCTCCACTGGCAGGTAATATGGGCCAAAAAAGTAGGCAATTGAAAATGTTTTGTTGGCCTAATATTTATAAAGAGGTGGTCACCCACTACCAGTCATGTGGCAATTGCCAGAAGGTCTCAGCTGTATCCAAGAGAGACCAGGCCCCCTGTATTCCATACCAATTGTGGCTACCCCATTTTCCTGTATAGGCATAGACATCTTTGGGCCCTTGAATAAAAGCAGAAAAGGGAATAGATTTGCCCTCGTGATAGTTTACTATGCCACCCGCTATCCAGAGGCAATACTGTTAAGCACAGTCACTGCCCACAAAATAGCAGAAGGATTGGTCACAGTGTCAGTAGAACAGGAATCCCTGCTACCATTCTAACTGACCAGGGTAGCAATTTCTCTTCTAAGATGGTAAAAGAACTGTATGGTGTTTTGTGTGTCACCAGTGTACAGACCTCTCCTTACCATCCCCAATGAGATGGTTTAGTGGAGCAATTCAACAAAACCTTAAAGACCAATTTTAGAAAGTATATAGCTCAGGAAGGCAAGGACTGGAATTATTACCTACCCTCCTGCAGTCCTCAACAGGGTATTCCCCATTTGAACTTCTCAATGGATGGAATCCCTGGGGTTCATTAGATATTGTCAGAGACTCCTGGGAAGGGGAAAAAGTAAAGCCTGGGAGGGTTGCCTCTTTACACAATATTTCTGTGAACTGAAAAAGAAAGCAGCCAAGTTTGTACAGATTGCAAATGATTCCTGTATGCAAGTGTAACTAAGGTACTCAGTCTGTTAAATGTATTCCCCTAAAATTCTTGCTAAAGTACAGCCTTTCACAGTGCAGTATTGAAGCACATGCTTTGTACTGCCACAAGGTGTTGAGAACTGCACCATGCTGTAGAGCTTAGTCATGTGACTTTGGCTTTCTGTGCACTTAGAGCCTTAGCTGGCAAGGCAGAGGTAAGAGAATGTGTAGCTCCTCTCATAGTTTCTGTTTTAAAATATAAAAGTTGTTAAAATTATTAGAACCTAGCTATTGTTTAGCTAAATATATTCTGGTACTGGCGATATGAAATGTAAAGCTGTAGCTTTTGCTCTGAATTGAATTTATTTGGTGTCTTAGTAGCTGTCCTTTCAGACTATGCGATTGTCTAGAAAGCTTGTAGGGTCTTACTTCTGTTGTCTGTAACTGAACATCTAATTGTGCTTGCTCCATCTGAATATTCTTAGCCTGTTAATTATTCCTTTTGCTAGGAGGGGACTTTGGCACCTTACAAGTTGGAGCTGGCTGTGATGTTTTATTTTTTTTTTTTATGTATTTTCAAGTATGTGTTTCTCTATTTTTACCACAACTTTTACTTTGCCTGTAAAACCATTTGCCTCACTTAATAATGTGTGTACCTAGATTAAGAAAGCAGTTCTGTTTAAATGTTGCTCAAATACTATGAAAAATGCTTAAATCATTTTGAAGCCTCCAATCATTGCTGTAATTTATCCCCTCGCTGTAATTTTAAACAGTTCATGAGATGGGCAGTTAGAGCCTTAGCTGGCAAGAGAGAGAAGGGTACTGTGGCACCTTGCAAGTTGGAGATGGCTGTGATATTCTATATTTTTTTATGTATTTTCAGTATATAGACCAACTGGCTGAAGCTACTATGTGTCTCCCTGTAATTGTGTGCTGTGGTCTGGGATCTAAAGCGAGGCTAGGTCCAGGTGGGGGAAAGGTGTTCACCATCTGAAATCACAATGTACAGACTTTACCAACAAACACCTCTCTACCCATCTAGAGTCATATTTAGCCAGTGCAGGTCAAGGCCCCTGCCCCAGTTACACAAGCTCAGAAAAAAGAGAAAAACTGCTATGATGTTGGTACTAAAGAAAAAAGTTTGGCCCACGGAAGAACATGTTGTTGCTCTAGCGACAGTAAAATAATGGCAAAATAGCAAGGCTCTTTTGGTAGTCTGTTAATGTGCTGTTGGAATATTGTCACTGGAATGTTGTTGGGGCAATAATGCTGCATGCATCTTGTGCGAATTGTTTATTTTTTTTGCCACCAGGCACTGTTGCCAATCTCCAGATCACCCTTCTTACCACCAGGGTGTGACCCAGAGTTTGTTATTTAAATATATGGAAGTGCAGAGGACATTGCCCCCTGTAATCGCTGGCACTCCAACTGCCAGATGGCAGATTGTTGGAGCACTCTGCCAAGCATCGGCTAAGTGCTGGTGACATAATTTACACCGGCAACTTGGTTGTTGCTCTGGCATGGGTGAACTGGCCCTTTTGATATTGTGCACCTAATTAGTCTGATTCTGCATGAAACTGATTTACCTGGTAAAGCAAGCTTTGCCAGAGTGTATCACATAAACCTATTGAAGGAATGGTTGAAAAAGAGACAGACAAGTCTAAAAAAAGTTCAGTTCTGGTAGTGTTACCTGAGAAAGACAAGGAAACAGAAAATGTCTATAATCATCTAAACCCCAATCTCAGGGATGTCAAAAGTTGAAAAAAGGTAGGGTTTGGGTCTGAACTATCTGTACAATAGAAACACAAATTGTTGACTATTTTGAAGGACTATAGCCATGCTTTCTCCTCTCTCCCAAGGAAGGTTCAAGGTATAGAACATCAAACAGATACTGGAACTAACCCCTCTACATGCCAGAAGCCCTATAGACTGGTTGAAAAACTGAAACATGAGGGAGCAAAAGAAGTGAGAAATTTGTTAGCTCTAGGCATAATTGAGCATTCTAAAAGTCCTTGGTGCTCTCTGATTGTCATGGTGCCAAAAAAAGAAGGTAGACTTTGGCTCGGCCTAGATTTCAGAAAGGTTAATAGTTTGTCTGAGTTCAATAGCTACCCGATACCCTGGGTAGATGAACTGGTGGATCAGCTACGAGTAGCACAATATCTGTCTACCATAGACCTTACCGAAGGCTATAGGCAGATTCCCTCTTGCTGAGTCTGCCAAAGAGAAAATGGCTTTCTCTATGCCCCTGGAACTATTTCAGTTTACAACCATGCCGTTTGGGCTTCATGGGCTCCTGTGATATTTCAGCACCTTATGGACAAGTTTCTATCAGATGATGTGGGGTACACTGCTGCATATCTTGATGATACAGAAAGAAGAAAGAAACAGCCACACCGAGACTGGTTTGTGCTATTAACAAATAATGAACAATATATTGAAAAAGTCAGCACCCAAACCAGAGACCAGTATAAAAAAAACTTTATTTTAGCAAAAGTGCAAGTGTAAAAAACTCTGCTGGCTGACATACCATTCTGGATATCGCAAGCAGGCAGATATCAAGAAAGCTCTTACATTTCCATCAGCATACCGCCAAGCTTCATCATCTCTGATGAAGAGTTGCAGTATGCTAAGCAAAACATAAGAGTTTTCTTGCTATCTGCCAGCTTGCAATATCCAGAATGGTATGTGAGCCAGCAAAGTTTTTTACACTTGCACTTTTGCTAAAATAATGTTTTTTTTATACTGGTCCCTGGTTTGGGTGCTGACTTTTTCAACACATATCTTGATGATATCATAATATAAAGTCCCACTTGAGAAATGCACATTAACATGCTGGACTCACTAGCAGTCCCACAAAGTGAGCTCTGAGGATGAAAGAGATCTGCTACCTGGGATTTTTACTAGGAAGGGTCGAATTCACCCTGAGATTAGCAAAGTAAATTATGTGGCCCGTAGTGCTGTCCCTCATACAAAAAAACAAGCCTTTTTAGGACTGGCAGGGTAATCAGTAAGGATTTCTCCAGCGTAGCTGCTACTCTAACTGATTTAATCAGAAAAAATAAACCCAACACAGTAGAATGGATCCCTGAGTGTCAAGATGCCTTTTTGTCTATTAAAGCCTGCCTATGTTCAAATCCTGTCCTGATTAGCCTTGCATTTCAGAATCCATTCTTTGTTCAAGTTGATGCGTCTGATGTAGGACTGGGTGCAGTACTCAGCCAACTGACAGAACAAGGTGATCTGCCTGTGCTATACATCATTCAAAAGCTGCATGATCATGAAAAATGATATTCGATGATTGAAAAAGAAAGTCTGGTAATGAAATGGGCAATTCAAGCCCTTTGATATTGTTTGACAGGGACAGAGTTTATGATCTACACAGACCATAACCCCTTAAAGTGTTTCCTTGAAATGAAAGACACCAACCCACATATTACCAGGTGGTATTTGGTGTTGCAGCCATACCATTTCAAGACTGAACACAAACCAGGCAAAACAAATACTGTTGCATATTATTATCATGATATGGATATGCACACACTACAGAATGATTACTATGCATTAATTTTCAGCATATTGCAATGCATTTGGAACATGTGCAATGCTATTGATATGAAAGAAATGTAGTTAAAAGTATTGTGGATTACTGTGCTGTACCCCCAGTGAAATGTATTGTGCACTGCTTTTGTATGAAGTATGTTTCAGCTTGCGATTTTTGCTTGGTTAGGGTCCCTGGGGGTGGGATTCTGGAAGAGGATGGGCTGGAATCCCATCTTCATTTGCTTCTGATTGCAAGAGGAACTAGTGTCCCTCTTTAAAGGGGGAAGGAATGTGATGAGGTAACTCTCATCCCTTAAGTTTAAGGATAGTATTATAGTATTGTTTTCCCTTGAAGGTATGAAAATGGCAGCTTTGCCTTTAAGAAATATGATACCATACAATACAGTCTTGCAAGAACTAGTAGTAACAAAAGAAAACCCCAAAAAACAACTAAAATGATGCTTTTTATGTTTATGGTAACCAGGTACTGAGACATAAATGGAAAGGAATTAGAAATATATAGTTTGCGTCACTCCAAAAGCTCTGTTTAAGTTGTGAGGTCTCTCTCTCTCTCTCTCTCTCTCTTGTCTACTTCTGATATTTGCTCTCTCTTTGCTTAAGCTATTCTGTTCCGCTATCCTGTCCTTCCTTTTCTTTCCATTTTTGTTTCTCCTTTTCTATCTTTGGTTTGTTTGGTCTGTGGAGTTGGGGAGGTTTTAAATGGGTGTGCCTCAGAGCACTATTGTAACTTATAGCTCTCCCTGACTTTTAAAACTGTTTGCTTCCTACAAGATGAAAGGCAAGAATTGGAAGCAGCACTCTTGTAATGTGACACCTGTGGAATGGAGTTTGAAGAGCACTTCAGTATTCAGGTTCACACTTTCAGCAAGTGTCACAGCTCTTACTATTGCTTTTGGGGCGTGAATGCTGCACAAAATACTTTACCTCCTCTTTAGACTCCTAGGGCTCAATTTTTAAAGGTTGACACAGGGCTTGCATCAAGCCCTACGTCAACCCCATTGTTTGGCGCAACTGCGCTAAACTCCTTTGATGCAACTACGTCCAGTTTTAGTACATTGGGCACAGTTGCAACAGTTTCCACACTTTACGGCAGCTTGTACCAAATATTTGATGAAAGCCCCATAAAATGGGTCCCCCAAATAGAGCAAGTTAGAAAAGGGAGGAGCTGGTCTAACTTGTGGCATTTGGCGCATAGGACTGAAAATCCTGATCAGCATTGAGAGAATGTGGCAAGCCCCCTGCGCCATATGTTTGGTGCACCAGGGGCTTTCGGAATTCTCATGCTTTTGAAAATTGAGCTCCTAACTTCTTTATTGTTCTGCTGAACTGTTTCTTCATGAGATCAGCTGTTCTGATAGTAATGGGTGAACACAGACTCACCTATGTGCTGTAAGCTTGAGATTTCTTCCTCTCGCTCTCTCTCACTCTCTCTCTCTTTCTCTCTCTCTCTCACTCTCTCTCTCTCTCTCACTCTGTTTAACCCTGTATCTCCTGCTATCGTTCATTAGCTACTATTCTTTTTCTGTCTCAGACCTAATACCCCCTTTTCTGAGCTACAAAGGAGTTTACTTAAACATTCAAATAACGACATGTCAATTGAGAAAATGTATGTGCAGATAAGGTACCTGAGCCCTGGGACCCCAGTGCATGGTTTTAATGCACTTAAAGCTAAACACCCTCCCCTTTCTTTTGTCTGCTGCTCTTGGCTCTCTCTACCTTCCTCACCACTGGGGCTTCATAGGGACAGGCCGGCTATTATTCCCACCTTTTTGTGGGTTTAAGTGGAGGCAGTCTTAGCAAAGGACAATATGTTTCCCTCAGAAATAAATGAATTGACTGCCATTTATATAAAATGGTATATTTTTCTGTTTCATATTTTTTCAGCTGTTGAGATCATTTGTTGTCCTGTATATAAAAAATTATATTTGTGTGTGATGTCAGTAGATAGACATTCCAAAGAGCCAATCATGATCCAGATAGGGCTATAAAGGAAGCATCAAGTTTGGTTGACAGTAAATCTGGGAGGTGAGATTTATCAATTTCTTTTGAATTCCCCCTCACAATTAGCTCCCAGAAGTAATTTGAATTGACTGAATACTTTCCAGACATGAACTACCTGAAAATTCATTAAAGCTAGATTGTAAATATTTAAAAAAAAATTGCCTGAGCACTTCCAGTCCTTGTGTGACATTCTTTCCTACCTTCTAGGCACTACAAATTTATAGAAAATACATAGCAATGAAACAATGAAACAATTAGCAGTGATAGCAATATCCATTCTTGCCAGTTCATGTCCAATGGTGCTGACTGACATAACCAGATAGCACCTGGCACTGAGTACCACTGTACAGTTTAAAGTGCAGTGATCTTTAATGCCTAAAGAAAGCAGTCTTTGAGTATTTGTCTGTGACCCTGGGAAGTATTAAGAAGCATATTTCCAAAATAGTATCTAGTATTTGGAATATTAGAGGGCTCTGAGTCAGGGCCTCGACTGTTCTTAATCTGTATGAATAATCTTGCCAACAACATACTGTGAATAGTACCATTATATTTATATGTGATACAAAGTTATTGTAGGCAGTTTTGCTGACTCACATAAAGTAGTCGCACTAACAACTTTCATACAGACCTTGACATGTTTTGTAGATGGGCAGATGAGTGGAAAATTAAAGTCCATATGCACAAATACGAGTTTACCCACATGGTTCAATTAAACAGTGGAAGGCAGTTTTGCCCACTGGATTGAGCACAGAACTCTGAGCTGTCAGACCTCAGATTTATATCCTATCACAGTCACTGACTCCCAATGTGACCTTGAGCAGGTCACTTGGGACAGGGGACAGGAGTTTCAAAAAAATCCACAACGATTTTTCTGTAGTTGTGGGCAATTGCACCAACTGCTTTGACAAAAATGGCTGTGCTTGCATCAAAAACATGACACATGTCAAAAACCATGGAAACTGCCACAAGAACACAAGCATCTATGAAAACAATGGTTCATGTGCTGGCCCAATCAGAAGGGCACTGACGGATGTCAAAACCACATTTGCATCAGCATCCCCCTCATTTGAAAATCTTGACCAGGATCCCCCTGTGCTTCAATTCACACAGCTGTAACATTGGGTTGATGCAGGACCCCCGCCCCCACCAGGGATGAGATGTTGCATCTCCGTTGGGCTATCCTGGGTTAAAGAAGAAAATAAATGATGCCAAGAATATATTAAGTAAAGTATGCCTGAGGGGAATTAGAAACCCAGAGGAATTAGGACACACAGTACAGGTTGATTAGCAGAAATATAGTACATCACACACCCCTTGTGCATGGGGTGAGATCTTCTGTGCAAGAACCTTTAATTTCCTTGATCCTGACTATGGCTTTGCTGTCTCATCATTGGGATTCATAAAAGTAATGTTAGTCACCTCCATTAAGGGGGGAATCAGGATGCATGTGCTTACAGCGGCAGACTACCTTGCTACTGACACCTGCCCCCCACCCTCCATGGCTAGCGGTTGCTTTCACTGCGCTTGGCGCTGGGGGGGTTTACACAAAATATGTTTATTTAGCCCCAGAACTGGGGTGGGCTATGACACTGGGGACCTGCACAATCAAGGTGGGCACTAATAAAACACAGTAATCACAAAGGAATGTCCTCTTCTTTAGTTGGGGTCAAGTAGTAGGTTTCTTCTGTACCCAAGATGGAAAACCAACAATGTTTTACCCACCAGGTGCTACAGGTGCAGAAGGTATAAATGGTATGAAACCCATTGCACTGTTCACAAAGTCCAAGTGGGTCAATGAGTTAAGGATCAAGCAAAAGTCTCTTTGTCCACCTCTCTTCTGGTATCAGAGCCAGGAGAAAGCATGTCCTCACAGGATTTGAGCACTTTGGGTTCACAAAGCACAATTTTCCACACAGACAGAAACACTTTTGGGACAGTTGGTGCCCTTACTGAGAAGCCTTTTGTCAGAACCAGGTAAACACTGTTGGGGACAGCTAGTGTCCTTAATTTCCAGCACACTTGTCAGAAACTGCACATTTTATGACAAATTATATCCTTATTGAAAATACATCCTGTGACATGTACAATGCTTTTTGTAGTACGTGATTCACTCCCCATCTTCTGGTCAGAGAGGCTAGTGTCCCATTTTCCAGTCAGGGTGATCCACTCCATCCACTACAGAAACTGTGCCAGTGAGGCTTGATGTGGACTGTTATCTTTTAAATATCCTGTCAGACAAACAGGAGTTTAGTCCCTCTAAACCCTCATAGGCATTCCCGATGGGGCCATCCGGGAGGAGCAAGCTCTAGGCTGCCACACAAAGGAAAAGTCTATTACAGTTTAGGTATGCTTCCCACATTTTAAGTGCAGTCCCCATGACCAGATGTGTAAAAGTCTTTTACCCCACACTGGGGTACACCACTAGAGTAGGCCACCAACACAACTCAACACTCAGCTACTCTGGGACTGACCTAGGGACCAGAAATCAGGACAAGAGTGGGTTGGAGACCTCTCCCACAGCTTCCTCTCTCAGACAGGTGCCTCTTCAGCTCAGCCTCAATGAGCAACTGCTTCCAGCTGCAACATTCCATTGTGATTCATGCTGCTGTGGGGCTCCTCCCACTTGGCACCTCTGCCAGATACTGACAGTGGTGTCAGGGAAGACCTCGAAGTTTAACCATTTGCTGCCCCGAGTGACTAAACAAAAAAAAAACATTACAACTGCGTAGGATTCTAGTACATCACTAAACATTTTGAAGACTGCTGTAGAAAACTGTAAAAAATAAATAAAAGAAAACTTTACAAAACACTTAGTAAACAGTCTAGTGACCCGGGAGGGACACTGGGGTTACACCCACCACCACCAAGAAACTTTGCTATCCTTAGCAAGGGCCTCAGATGAAACAGACCTCCCCCTTTGTACCCCACAAGGGAGGCTGCACAAACCACCCTCTATCTATAACCAGCTAGGCAGGACCCTATAGGGGATATGGAAGTTGAAACACTAAAGAGAACTACCAACCGAAGCTGGCAGTGAGTGACTGACCAAGTGATCCCTCGCGGGTAGCATAACAGGCTACCAGGTAGCATGTCTGGCTACCAAAAATGGTGTCCCATCAACCAGGGCAGCTCCATCCTAGGTGTTCATTAGAACAGTGCCAGTCTGCAATCAATGGGAATTCAACCGGCTCCACCACCAGGCACCAGCTGGTGAAACCTCTATCTAGGCATTACTCACAGAGAAAACACTTCCCCTGGACACATCACAGATGCATTAAATATGCCATACTAAAACCAATGAAACCCAGTCCATACTGTGTACTGTAAAACCTTATACCTTGTAAGAACAGGAACATGGCATAGCTGTTGATTTTATTCTACTGGGCTATGAAGGAGAAGGCCTCACAGTATCTGCTGAAATCTATACAGAATATTTCCTATGGTCCTCCAAACATATGTTTGATGAAGTGAGATGTGACTTGTTGAGAGGCATTAACGGCAGTGGCTGGGAGTCTTCAGACCCTGTGCAGCATGGACTGGAGCAGTGGTGTGGTGGTGAAACCAAAAACTGAAAGAAGTTCTGGTTGGGAGCAGACAGACTGCATCAGACCATAACAGGACTGCAGACAGTGGGTCCTGGAGTAGAACAAGGAGCCAGAGGAGGGCAGAAGGTTTGGAGAAGTACAAAGATACTACAAACCTGTTTTGGGGACTGCACTCAGGCAAGAGCATGTTCAGCTTTGCTCAACTGTGTTTTTTGTCTTTTGCCTTTTGCCTAAAGGAAAATAAGGAAAAGTTCTGCTGCCTGAATATATTTTTTTACTTTTGATTTTTGACCTGTATGTATTTTATTTTCCCCCTTTTTTGACTCACTAGGTCAGGATATATGTTCTGTTTACACTGTTTGCATTGGAGGCAGTGTTCTGGGCCCACTTTGTACTGAGAAAGGATTTGGACTGTACCGTGGGACTCCTGCCGCTTTGTCGGTCATCTGTTACTTTGTCTCCTACAGGGTGGATTAAGTATTTGATTCCTTCTGGTAATTTCAACCTGTTTTGCACCTGGACTTGCATCTTAATATTTTAATATTTAGTACTTGAACATTTGAATTGTGTTTATTATGCCTATTGGCTGCCTGACTGAGGACGTCAGACATCTATTAAACTCTGTCAAGGGATTCATATTATAATTCAATTTATGGTTTAACTTTTAAACTATGCAGAGAGTTTTATTTTCTTTCAGTCTATTATAAATTTTAAAAAGAAATTAGCTTATTAAATACACTTAGTGAAGCACGTTGGTTTGCTTACCACTGACCTTATCTTACTTGATATTATAAGCATTACATCCCCTTTTTTGTCCCTTTATATCCAAGGTGAATTCACTTTCTTTTCTTTTTGGTTTTTGTTTTATTTCTTAGTAAAAACTCAAGTTTGCCTTAAAGGTTGAAACACTGTAACCAGTAATAGATGATTTTATACTTTGGGAGTGTAATTGAATTGTACTTTTGAATTGCTAGTTCTAATACAGTATCTGATAACAGGCCTTAGTTTCACTTCTCCCATAGATAAGCATGAGTAAAAGGTCAGAAATTATACTGAGAAACCTAAAAGTACTTTCCAAGAACACGACTAGCACTACTAAAGGTAGTAAAGGCAAAGCTGTTTTAAATAATAAAATGATAGATTTTATTAGCCCATCTTGTTCCCACTTACTTAAAAGAATGAACTGTCCTCTTACCTCTTCTCCTAAGAAGCTAATTCTGAGTGATATATTGATCTAGGACAGGAGGAAGATAATTAACCAATAGAAAAAAATTTAACTATTAGAAATGCAGAAAGGGGAAGATTTACATGAACCCCTTAATGAATCCACTCCTCTCAGACAAATGGAATTTGAGCTTGAGCATTCTGCAATTGAACCAGCTGGTAATAACTTAAATGATATTGTTACTGGTTGCCAAAAGTGTCAAGAGGTAATGGCTTTGTCTTCCCCATTAGATGAAACTTCCAGTGATAATTCCAGAAAAGATATATATCTAGAAGAATATCTACTCCGTTTACTCAGTTTGGTGTAAACATAAGCAGGCAGTTGCCCATCACGAATGTCTCCCACACAGTGTGGGTGAATTATCCATAGTTTGGTGTCCATTTGAGGTAACTGTCCAATCTGGCCTTGAAGATGTTGAAGTTGTTTGAATCGAGCACGTGTTGGGTAAATTTATTCCAGGCTTTGGTGACCCTAACTGTGAAGTATTCATCTCTTTTAGAAGTGATGGCCCTGGGTACTATTAATTGCTTACTATAAGACCATAAATATGGAGTGCGTTGGTTATATTTGAAAGTACATTGGGTATGGAGTTCTGGATTTTGCAAGATTTTGTAAAGCAACAAAAGGTCACCCCTACTTCTCCTTTCCTCAAGGCTAGCCAGCCCTGTACTAGACAGTCTCTCCTTATAACTAAGATGTTTTAATTTAGGTATGATTTTTAGTAGCTCTTTGTTGGACCCTCTCAACTAAATCAATGTCCTGTCTCAAGTAAGGGCACCAAAAGAGGGAGCCTGTGTCTAGGTGAGGTCTGATGTAGGACCTGAATAAGGACAGTATACACATCTCCCTTCTGTTCACAAATGAACATTTGGCACAAGTCAGAATTCTATGTGCAGTAAGTGTGATTTTACTGCAATGGTCAGCTGAAGACAATTTATTATTGACAATAATGCCTAGGTCTCTTTCTTTTGGCAGATTTTAATATAACATTATTGAGTGAATAAGAGTATAGTGGATTGTTGCTGCCAAACTGTAGTACCACACATTTAATATAAAACAGTTCTGATACCCTACCTTAACAAAACAAAATTATATCCTCCCTCTAACAGCCCAGATATTCCATTTATTAGGTCTGGCTCAGAAAATAACTCTGAGAATAAAATAAAGAGTGAAAATGTACCATGTGGGCACTGCCACTTTAACAAAGATCTTATTCTGACATAATGTCTCAAGTACATTTAACAAGCTTTCCTGCAAAATAACTTCCTTTAAAACAAATTTTAGCTGCTGTTAATGTACAGACATCTAATATACTAAAAATCAATACCACAACAAGGGAAACAGCAGAGTTACTAATGAAGGGACCTGGTTTAAGGTTCCCCAAGGGGACATTAAATTCAGAAACATGGATGATAAATGACATGAGTTGGGTAAGTGATAGACAAGTGCAAGAGAGCAGACAAGATGAAATAAAGCATATAACAGAAAGGATAATGGAGACAGAATTGAAGGAAACATAATTATTAGTAGCAGAGTTGAATAATACAAAAAGAACCCCATTTGACAAGGTTGATAAGGAACTAAGAGATAAAACATGAGAGAAGTCAGTAAAATCCTATAGTACAGACTACTGCAATACAGGTAACAGAAGTAGAGGGGATAAAGATATTGGTTAATATAAAAACAGTGTGAGAAATGAGAGGGGTCCTTCATGACATCCACGAGGATCAGTGTCTATATTTCAAGAAAACAGGAAATAAAAAGTGGAGGGGTAAAACATAACCAGCCTGGAAAGCTGAGTACCATATGCTACTAAGGAGTACCAAAGAGAAACACCTTTTTTATTAAAAATGACTATAACTTGGTCAAAATTATCTTGATGAAAGGATTTAAATGGGAAGACATTCTTTCAGTTTATTGTTACAGAGTAAAGCCAGCTAAGGGGAAGATTTGTTCGGTAGTTAGATCAGCCCATATTAGAGAGAAGATTCTACATAGATACATAGATACTGTCAGCAGATAAGGGCATATGGCCCACTCAGTCTGCCCATTTGAGCTTGTAAGATCACTTTAGGTTTTTCTAGAAGTCTGTTGCCCCTTACCCCTGACCTCCAGGATTCCCTTATGTCTATCTCACGCATTCTTAGATCCCGTGATTGTTTCAGCCCCCACCACTTCCTCAGGCAGGGTGTTACACTTGTCCACCACTCTTTCTGTGAAGAAATAAAGATGACCCCTCAGGAATTCAGTAACCCCATCCCATCCCCATCCCCATGCTCATGTTGCACTACAATGTCAGTATTGGGATTAACACCAAGTTCCTGATGTGAGGCTAGAACCCACGGCCTTCCAATCTTCTGGCCTCAGAAGTGAGTGTGCAACCTACTGAGCCACTGACACTGCTTCTAGAGGATTGTTTAATACTGGCAGATAATGGACTTGGTCTGAATGATACTTTAACAGCAGACCATGTTATTCATTTTTGCAGTTAATCTTTTTATTGGCACATTGAACAAACACAGTGAACAATACACTAGGAACATAACAAGTCTGAAAAACTGTTAAATTACAAAGGAATACATATGTTATTCCTGAGGTTATCTGTGACAAACATGTAAGCAGAAAGAATTTTTGAAAAGGAAAAAACCTAAACAACAGTTTATAACAGATTATCTGGATAAGGGAGTGGAAAGAGAGCTTTTCTTGAATGGATCATCTATAGCGGTGGGTGAAGTGGCCGAATTTCACTCCGCAAAGTGATTCGTGGAGTAACATGGAATCCGTGAAGTATTCCACAACACGAAGCGGAGTACTTCGCATCATGATGAGGAAACCAATGACTTCACTTTATTCTGCCTTCCCCAAACCACTTCTCCACCAATTTTAAGGCGAAGTACATTGAAATCAATGTACTTCGCATCACTTCACCTTGTTATTGAGCTCCAAGATGAATTTTGCAGTGCTTCATGGGATTGCAGGTCACACTGGCTCTAGATTGTTCTGCACAGCCTCAGTTCTGTGTAGTGTGTGTGTAGTGGAAGATGGAGACAGTTTCTTCTCAGAGCTCTGCAATTCAAATCCTCTAAAAGCTGTTAAAAAATCCTTTTTGAGCCATTTTTATGGCTCACAATTTAGTACATCAATTGTAGGAAATCCTCCTGTGCTCATATCATTGAGTGTTTATTGTTTGTGTGTGGATTTTGAATGTTAATTTAGAACAGTCAGTCTGTGTACTGTGAAGTGTGCTTTGGGGAATATCTGTACTGTAGGTAGATTAACTGGGAGAAAAATGTAGTCTTTCTGTTTTGGTTGTATTTTTCTTGTATAACTGTGTTAATGTACACACAGTAATATTTTCAGTAATTCTTGACATTTTTTTGCTGATTGTTGTGGTGCAGCAGTGTATAATTTCAGTTTGTTTAAAACATTTGGTTATATTACTAAAGGTTTTCAGTTTGCTACGCCTTACTTGTAGTGTGTGTAAGTATGTGTGTGATTCGTACCATTAAATCAGACACCTTTTATTATGCCACAGAGTTATTGCAGCAGTATGAACCTGCTATCCACCGCACCTACATGAATTTTTCATACTGCTTTGTGGTATCTTTACTAGTAGTGGACTGTTACTGCCGTTCACTACCTCCCAACCGGCAAAAGGTATTTTTTTCCAGATGTGGATTTGTGACTTGTGAGCACTGGTTAGGTGTTGTGCCTTTGCATCTGCATCTCTTGAGTGTGCAGCGCAATCTTAATTTGCCTGTGCGTTTGCAGTACACCATTAATTCTGGGAGACTTTGTATTTTTTGTTACCCTCTCATTTCACTTCATCAGCACAGGGAATTTTCTGGGCACAAGACAGTAGCATTTTGGGGATGCACATTAATTCTGGTGACTGTGTGTGACCACTGCGCGCATGTCGGAGTGCACCATTAATTCTAGGAGACTTTGCATTTCTTGTTGTGCTCCCATTTCACTTCGTCAGCACTGGGGAATTTTCTGGACACAAGACAGTAGCATTTTGGGGATGCACATTAATTCTGGTGACTGTGTGTGACCACTGCGTGCATGACGGAGTGCACCATTAATTCTAGGAGACTTTGCATTTCTTGTTGTGCTCCCATTTCACTTCGTCAGTACTGGGGAGTTTTCTGGACACAAGACAGTATCATTTTGGGGAAGCACATTAATTCTGGTGACTGTGTGTGTGAGAGGCTGCCAGTATTGTTGTCACTTCACCTTACTTCATGTTAAGGCAGAATGACAAAGCAAGGTAATAATTATAAGACTTATGAGTTTTTTAGCTACTACCCGCATAGCAGAGGATTAACGCCGGCGCTCACTTCGTGTTCACATTGCCAGCAAAACTTAAATTTGCTGCATCTCTAATCACCTGTACAACATGCAGTGCTAAGAGGAAAAAAGTCAAAGGAATGAGAATCAATAATAACTGTGTTTGGGTTTCTGATCAGGAATACTGAGGTAGTGAATGTGAAAATGAAGATGGTTCAATAATTGTAACAAGTAATAGATGTTCAGTATTACAAGGTGAGGTTCTAGAATGACTGACTGAGAGAGTGGATGAAACCATAGATTATTTACACCATAAGGGAATATTGGAAAAACTTCCTCTCACAATAGTTTTCTGGAACGTCGTAGGTATAAAAAGTAAAATCTCAGACAGGGAATGGATGTCTGAAATTCAGAGATACCAAGTTGTTCTTCTGCAGGAAACCTGGACTGGAGAAAGCTATGAAGTCAATATAAAAGGGTATTTAAAATTTGAAAGTAAAGGTACAAAATCTTTAAGCTCAAAGGGCCACAATAAAGGTGGTCTGATTACCTTGGTCTCATCCAAACTTACTATTACTGGGGATCCTTCCATTATAGAGAAATATTATTGCTTGTCACTGCTTATTCCATGGCCAGGTAATATTTACTTGTGAATAGTTCATTTTTATATGGAGCCAAATATATCTTTTAATGACTTTTATGCAATGTTAGAGGTGGTTGCTCAAGAGATAATAGAGTTAAGAAATAGATATTGTAAATTAACTGTTATATGGATGGGAGATTTTAATGCCTGGAAAGGTAGACTGAAAATTTGGGCTTGGAACAAAACTGTGAAAGAGATGCAGCTGTACGCATAACAGAAATAAACTCAATGGATGTTACTACCAATATGAAAGGGAGATTACTTTTAAATTGTCTTTATGAGACTCATCCTTGCATTATCAATGGGGGATACCAGGATAGAAACACAGAAATATGGAAACTGTTGGTAGATAAGGACCGCTAGGCCCATCCAGTCTGCCCATAGGCCCTATACATTGTATGTGGCCACTGACTCTATGTGATCAATGGCTTTTTATCACTCCTTCCCCTCTCAAGCTTCCCTTGCACTTGTCCCAGGCATGCTTAAACTCCTCCACTGTGCTTGCCCCATTACCTGCTGTGGCAGACTATTCCAAGTGTCGACTACCCTTTCTGTGTAGAACAACTTCCTCACATTACCACTTAATTCTACCCCCTTCCAATTTCATATTGTGTACCCTTGTTCTATTACTTTTTCTACATTGGAAATGGTCTCCCACCTGCACCTTGTTTATTTATTTATTTACGACTTTGTTAACCGGGTAGGTGCACTGATCCCAGGGACCGTTTTCAGTCACAACCCAGGCCATGTAAGGCGGCACAGAGTAGAAACATCAGAATAACAAGAACATAACAAGAGCAGGTAATACATAGTGAAAGGTTACAGTCGTTACATTTGACAATACATGGTGGCAGTAGTTGAGGGACAACAAATAACAAAGCAAAGTAAGGCTCATAGTGGTACAGTTGAGGCACTTGAAAGTTTCAATCATGTCCCCCCACTCTCTCCTCTCCTCCAGTGAGTACATATTGAGGTCCCTTAGTCTCTCCTCATATGTTTTGTGGTGCAAGCCATGCAGTATCTTTGTTACCCTTCTCAGGATAGTCTCCACCTTATCTATGTCCTTGCACAGGTGTGGCCTCCAGAACTGCATGCAGTACTCCAGGTGAGGCCTTATCAATGTTTTATACAATGGCATCACCACCTCCTGCTAGTGATACCCCTGCCTATGTACCTCAGCATGCCACTGGCCCTCCCTGCCACCTTTGTCCACTGCTTTAATCACTTGAGGTCATCAGACATAATAACTCCTGGATCCCTTTCCTCTTTGGTGACAGTCAGCTCCTCCCCCCCAACCTGTAGCTCTCCCCAGGGTTCCCTCTGCCCAGGTGCATTATTTTGCACTTCTTTGCATTAAACCTCAGCTGCCACATCTCTGCCATCTTTCAAGCTTCTCCAGGACCCTCTTCATTTTCTGCAGCCCTTCTGGAGTATCCACCCTGTTGCAGATCTTGGTGTCATCTGCAAACAGGCCCAGACCCTCTGCAATGTCACTAATAATAATAATAATAATAATAATAATAATAATAATTTTATTTTTAAAGCACCTTTCAAATTTTCAAAGTGCTGTACAAAACATATAGTAAAAAGAAAACCAAACATTATAATACAATGTAAAACATTCATAAAACCACAATTTCATCAACAGTTCATATAAAATACTATTAAAAGGCAATGAAGACATTGAACAGGACTGGTCCTAGTACTGATCCCTGCGGTACCCTGCTGGTCACCCACTCTCCCCAGATTGTACCCCATTTACCACCACCCTCTGTCTCCTGTCTGTTAACCAGTTCCTAGCCCAGTTCACCACCTTGTCTCCCATGCCCAGACTACCCATCTTGTTAATCAGCCTTCTGTGTGGGACGGTGTCGAAGGCTTTGCTGAAATCTAGGTAGGCAGCATCTACCGCCCCTCCCTGGTTTACTTCCCTAGCCACCCAATCAAAAAAATGTATTAGATTTGTTTGACATCACCTTCCTACTGTGAATCCATGTTGTCTCAGATTCTGAGCCCTTCAGGCCATTTGTGCATCGGGCCGAGTGCGCCCGTCAATAGGGCATCAAAATTTAAAATTTGCCATCCCTTCACTGAGGTCTGCCCCTGGAGTTGGACTATACAGTTGGGTGTGGGGATGACGCCCCCACACGGGGGCATGGGATGCAGGAGGCACAGCACCCTGCATATAATCCAGGTGGCCAAATAAAAATCTTGGTGCCCTAATGACAGTCGAGCCCAAACGGGCGTGTTCCAGTAATGGAACCAATCCTGAGCACTGCTGGATTCCAGATATGCCATTATCCTTTCTTTCAGCAGTGTCTCCATAATCTTTCCCACCACTGAGGTGAGGCTGACTGGCCTGTAGTTCCCCGCCTCCTCCCTACTGCCGCCTTTGTGCAGCAGGTCTACATGTGCCCTCCTCCAGTCCTCTGGAACCACACCCATGTTGAGTGACACTGTGAACAGGGCTGCCAGAGGTGCTGCTAGTTCCCTTAATATCCTTGGATGTGTGCCGTCTGGCCCCATGGCCTTATCTACCTTTAGCTTTGTGAGTTCCTCCAGAACTCTCTCCACTGTGACTGGACTGGTATCCACTTCCCCCCCCCCCATTGCCTCTGCAACCCAACTGTGGTCCTTGACCCTCCCCCTCCTAGGTGAATACTGAGCAGAAGTATTTGTTCAGTATTTCTGCCTTGTCCAGATCCCCCTCCTTACACTCTCCCTTCTCCCCTTTCAGCCTCACAATCCCCCCCCAGTTTTTCTTCTTTCACTGATGTACCTATAAAACACCTTATCCCCTTTGTTTACAGACCATCCTAAACCCTCCTCTGTCTGTGCCTTTTCCCTCCTAACAGCCTTCTCTGGTTCCCTTAGACATTCAAGGTACACCTCCCTGTCCTTCTCCCTTTGGCTCCCCTTATATTTCCTGAAACTCAGACTTTTAGACCTGACTTTGTCCCCCACCTCTTTAGAGAACCATAGTGGTTTCCTTCTTCTTCTTTTCCCTTTGGCCACTATCCTTATGCATTGGTTTGTTATCTTCACTATTACTCCTTTCAGTTTCTCTCATTGTTCCTCTACCCCTCCATTACCTCTCCCTTCCCCAGGACTGCTTGCATACATCTACCCATTTCAGTGAAATCTGCCCTCCTGAAAATTAATACTGTTGCCCTTGTGTGGCTTGAGTCTATGTCTCCATGCTGAGCCACACCATGTGGTGGTCACTGGACCCAGCTACCCTTCCACCTGTATTTCTTTGACTCTGTTCCCATTGGTCCATACCAGGTCCAAAATCGACTTGTCCCTGGTTGGCTCATGCACCAGCTGCCTGAGTCTACCCCCTGCAGGGATTCTAGGATGGCTGTGCTTCTGGCTGAAGCAGACACCTGGGTGGCCCAATCCACGTCCAGCATATTGAAATCCCCCAGTAGCAGGATTTTGCCTTTAGCTGCCATGTCGTGTATGTTATCCACTAGTTCTCTGTCTACTTTCTCCCTCTGTGTCAGAGATCTGTAGATGACCCCATGTGTGTACTGCTGTTCCATTCCCTGGCTCTAGGGTGACCCACATTACCTCGGCCTCCCCCTGTCTTTCCTGAACTTCTGTAGCCTTTACACCATCTCTGAAGTACAGGGTCTCTCCCCCACCCTTTTTACCCTCCCTATCCCTCATGAACAATATATAGCCTGGTACACTGACTTCCCAGCCATGATTAGCAGAGTGCTACATTTCTGTTGTTGCTGCTATGTCAAGGTCTGCATCTGCCAACAAGGCCTTCAGGTCTGGAACCTTATGTCCTAGGCTACCGGCATTCATTAGCATGACCTTCCATGTTTTACAATCTGCCCTTCCTCTGCTCTTGTTCTCCCTCTCCAGCATCTTCTCCCATCCCAGTTTCCTTTCTTATGTGCTCTCACCTCCCGTATCACTCGTTATACATTCTTCACCTGTTAAATGCTCACAGCTGAAGCATTTAAACTTCTCACTAAGGTTCAAGGTCCCCTTTTTGGACAGATGCAGGCCATACTCCTTATATACTTGCATCTGCCCAGGTCAGGCCGCAGTCCCCTATAAAAACAAAACCCTCCCTTCCACACCAGTCCTTTCACCAGGAGTTGAAGGTACAGATGTGGAGTACCTTAGCTTCCCCTGTGCCCTGGACAGGCAGCACCTTTGAGAATGAGACGGAGCATGCTATCTGTTTCAGGTTTCCCCCCAGCTTCCTGAAATCCTCCTGGACTCTGGCTAACTCCACTCTGCTCCTGGCCAGGTCATTGGTCCCCAGGTGGACAATGACATCCAGCTGCTCCCTCCTAGCTATTGCCCTAGTGATCCTATGGATCCACTTCCCATCCCTCCATGCAGCACTTCCTGAGAGGCACTTAACCTCCCTCTCTACCCTGCTAGGTGCCCCTAACTCCACTCCCTGGACAATAGAGTCCCCCACTAGAAGAAGCTTCCCCCTCCTCCGGGGTCCCCTGCCTCCTTTCCTTGGGGCTCCATCCTGGAGGACCCTCCCATCCTCCCTGGTCCCAGCCTCTGGTTCCTGAGTGGGGCTTTCTTGTTCTTCCAAAACAGTGTAGGAGTTACTAAGCAGGACCATTTGGGGGATGTGCTTTGGACCTCCCTCCTTCCCCCTCCCTGAGCCCACCATAGTCCAATCACTCCTTTTCCTGAGCATCCTTTGAGGTACAGGTTGTGGACCCAGTGGTCTCTGGGTAGGAGTGGATGCCACCTTCAGCTTGGTCAACTCTGCTCAGAGATAGGCAACCTTTCCCTCACCCCAGAGAGGTGCCTGAAGACAGGGCAGCAGTGCAGCCTATAGAATGTCTCCCTAAAGACAGCTGCTCCACAACCACTGCACTGCACCACTCCCATCATGTCTTTTCCCTCCTTAATCTACTGCATGCTTAACACAGCTATTTGTTATCTCCCAAATATTTGTTTTTTCTTTTGTTTTTTTGTTATGATTTCTCTCTTTGTTACTTCCTGTATGGATGCAGGATGTTGCAAGGCCCTATGGGACCCACCCTATAAATGTAGGCCAAGCCCTGGGGTGGGTGAGTTGTGGGGTGGGAGGGTGAGACTACACCACAGGCTGTGTCCAAAAACAATCAGCCAAGGAGTCCTCTGGCAGTGTCTCCTCACTTCACTCACCGTGGTCCAGACACAGCCAATTACAAACACACAGTCACAAACGTATCAGCTAAAACCCCTCAATCCTGCCCAAACTAAATGGAGAAGCACACTGAAATGGCAGTTAAGAAAATACCTCAAATTCAATTACAAACACACAATCACAAACTTACCAACTAGAATCCCTCAATCCTGCCAAAACTAAATGGTGAAGCACACTGAAATGGCAGTTAAGAAAAGACCTCACATTTAAACTACACAGATCCGTGTAATATGATGCCTGTACTTAAAATTCAGATACAGCCAATTACAAACACACAGTCACAAACGTATCAGCTAGAATCCATCAAACCTACTCAAAGTAAATGGAGAAGCACACTGAAATGGCAGTTAAGAAAATACCTCAAGCAATTACAAACATACAGTCACAAACATACCAGCTAGAAATCCTCAATCCTGCCCAAACTAAATAGAGAAGCACACTGAAATGGCAGTTAAGAAAAGACCTCACATTCAAATGACACTAATCTCTGTAATATGATGCCTGCACTTAAAGTTCAGACACAGCCAATTACAAACACAGTCACAAATGTATCAGCTAGAATCCTTCAATCCTGCAAAAAACTAAATGGAGATGCACACTGAAATGCCAGTTAAGAAAATACCTCAAATTCAATTACAAACACATAGTCACAAACTTACCAGCTAGAATCCCTCAATCCTGCCAAAACTAAATGGAGAAGCACACTAAAATGGCAGTTAAGAAAATTCTGAAGGATATTCTGAAGGCTCATTTACTTCTCTTAAAAAGGATAAAACAGGCAGTTCTGTGTTAGATTATGCTATATGCGATGCTCTTAATTAACACTTAGTTAAGCGTTTTGAGATATTTTCCAATTTTAGTAGTGATCATTTGACCATTATTATTTATCTTGATATAGATTAAATATTGGAAAACAACTAGAAAATCAATAGTCTATCAATTAACACTTCACACTTGTTTATGCATAACAATAACAAGATTAAAAGGAGTAATACATACAAAAATTGAAAATCTCCAGAGAACAAACCCCAAATCCCACCAACACAAATGCTGTTGTGTTAGGAGACTGTATTATCAAACATCTAGATAGGGCAATCTGTAACCCTGACAAAGGATTTAGAACCTGTTCAAGCTTCAGAGGGGTAAAAGTAGCAGAAATAACTGCAATGGTTAAAAATATCATGCAGAATGCTAGTGATAATCCAGTAGTAATCATTCATGCTCGTACTAATGATGTTCGACATACTTGCCTAAATGAACTCAAACAGGATTTTGTAGCTCTATACAATATCTTGATAGAACTTGGATGTACCCTCTGCATATCTGAAATTCTACCTGTCCCCAGAGCATCTCAAGCCAAGACTCAGAATATAAAAATAATTAATGAATGGCTAAGGAAATGGTGCTATAAACAAAATATTACATGCTTAACCCACTGGGAACAATTTTCAGATAGAGATTCCTTGTTCTGCTGGGATGGACTCCACCTAAGCAGAAGAGGAAGTACACTCCTGGGGAAATCTTTTCTCAAATTCATAAAATAGAGAATAATGTATAGGGAGGTGGTTATTATGAGAATTTTACACACACCCGAGGTGTGGGATGCCCCATAAACCCCGAGGGTGAAGCCCGAGGGGTTTATTTAGGCATCCCACACCAAGGGTTTGTGTAAAATTCTCATAAATAACCACCAGTCTATTACTTTATTTTTTATAATTGCTGGTCACAATTTTTTTAGCAATAATCTATTCAACTTGCAAAGAAATGAGTAAGGCAGTTGTGGTATAATGAAGAATTTATTTGTGGTGGTCGTATAGCACTGCAGTTTTTAATGATTTTAAAATGTCTTTTTTATGTTTGGAAAAGAAACATTACAGTAACATTACAACATTTGTCAGCATCTTTGAATGTTATAACTTCCAGTTCATGAATGAAATTACATTCGTTTTAGATGGCTTCATTCATGTGGTGGAACTGTGAAAGGTTGTAAACAGTTAACCATGTAAAAACTCTTGAAACTTTTAAACTAAGAGTTCTTGTGCCTGAGAGAACAATGCTAGATCTGACAGGACACCCCCAGCTGCGAGAGCATAAGTCAGTCAGTTGTTTTGTTCGCTCTGCGGTTCTTTGTGTCTCACGCTTCTCTAGAGCACAGTGGCACGTGTTTGCCATTATAACTGGCTGAGGTAGTTATAACAGCAAATTATAACTCGATTTTTGTATTGTAAAAAATTGTGACCAGTAATTATTAATTATTTAAACTGAAGATCAGGGGATATAATGGGAGTGCTCCCTCTTCTCTAATGACAGGGTCCATAGAAAATCCAGATACCACCTGTAACATTCTTATGCCAAATGCTAGAAGTTTAAATAACATCAAAATGGCAGAAATTGAAGCTAAATCTCTAATATATAACATCAGAATCATTACTGTAACAGAAACATGATGGGACTCCAGCTCTAGCTGGCTTCAAAATATTCCTATCAACTATATCATAAAGATAGGATAAGCAGGATAGGGGGTGGTGTCTGTCTTTATATACGAGACGACATCGACTCTCATCAAATTGATCAACAGAATAATACCAAAAATAAAGTATATGGGCAAACATAAAATTTAAGGGACACCAAAAATTAATAATTGGATATTGTTACCGACCACCATCAGCTGACAATAACTATAATAAAAAGTTAATTGAGGAAATTTCAGATATGTCTGATAGGGGCAATATCATTATTCTCGGGGACTTTAACTTACCAGGGATTGATTGGAACACCCTAAAAAGATCATGTGAAATAGATAAAGACTTCATTATCACCTTAACGAATCATGGACTGGAACAGCTGGTAATAATTCCAACTTGAGGTGACAATATCCTAGATCTGGTTATTACTAATAATGAGAATACAATAAGGAATGTACAAATCAAAGAACCCCATAGGTAACAGTGATCACAACCCAGTATTAATTAGTATGCCTATTAAACACATAAAAACTGTTACCTTCTCTACATTAAAAAACTGTGATAAAGCAAATTTTATTGAAATTAATAGAAAATTAAATGGTATGGATTGGAATTCTATTCTGGCTCATCAATCTGTAGAACATGCTTGAGGGAATTTTAAAACCATTATATTAAAATTAGACAAGGATTATATGCCAACAATAAATAAATACAACAAAAATGGTAAACTATCAATATGGTTTACTATATCAATAAAAAACTCATTAAAAGGAAAGAAAGACTTTTCAAAAAACAAAAAACACCCCAAGTGAGGAAAATACTAGAATTTACAAAAATTCTGTTTCTCAATTAAAAAAATTGATCAAGAAAGCAAAACAAAATTTAGAATTTAGATTGGCACACTCAAAGAATAACAACAAATCCTTATATCCATACATGAGTGGAAAAAAGTAAACTGTTAAAACTGTTCAGCCTATTACTCATAATGGCATTTTTTTTATTTTTTTTATTTTAGTCTTTGGTAACCAGGTAAGGTCCACTAGGCACAAGTGCCTGTTTTAAGGGGTGACCTTGGAGCACTGGGTAGTTAAGTGACTTGCTCAGAGTCACACAGTATGCAAGTGCAGGTTGTGAGAATCAAACCAAGGTCTGGTCTGCTGGCTGTACCAAGCTCATTCACATCTCATTACTCTAACCTCTACGCTATACTGCCAGACCCCAAAATAATTGATAGGGATCAAGAAATAGCTAACAGATTTAATTAATTTTTCTGCTCAGTTTTCAGTACTAAAACAGTTGAGAAACACTTCTCCAAACTCAAATAACAAAAATAAAAGTTATGTGATTTACCGGGCTGATGCACTAACAGCCCTAAAAATAAACTCCAGTCCTGGGCCAGATGATATTCACCCACAATTTCTTAGTAAAACTTCTGTCGCTATCTCTATCCCTTTACTATTATATTCAATAAATCAATAATTAATAAGCAAATTCCCTTAGATTGGCACAAAGCTAATGTTATTCCAATATTCAAAAAGGGAAACAAGTCTGATGTTGGTAACTACTGACCTATTAGCCTAACATCTGTTGTTTGTAAACTAATAGAAAGAATTATAAAAACATTGATTGAAAATTAAATTAAATGCCTGGATATCTCCGATGCTTCACAGTATGGATTCAGACAGGGTTACTCCTGTACTACTAACTTAATTTCTTTTTATAAACATATAAGAAAGAAAATGGACCACGGGGTACCCATGGACATGATTCTGTTAGCTTACAGCAAAGCTTTTGATTTAGTCCCCTACCACAATTTAATCATCAAACTTACCAAATTTGGTTTTGCACCATGTTTAATAGATTGGGTTAAGGAATGGTTGACCAACAGGACACAGCAAGTCAGAATAAATGGTTCCTTATCATATACAGAGAAGGTTACCAGTGGGGTACCTCAGGGATCTGTGCTGGGCCCTACTTTCTTTAATACTTATATCTCTGACATGATAATCAGCAAAAATAACACCTTGTCCAAATTCACAGATGATACCAAATTGGGAGGTAAAGTTGACTGTATCAAGAGCGTAAAATCTTTATCACTGATTGAACAATGGGCAAATGAAAATGATATGAAATTAAGTGTTGACAAGTGCAAGGTAATACACTACAGAAAAAATAATTCTTGTACTAGCTACTCCTTAAATAATATTTGGCTAACTAAATCAACATGTGAAAGAGACCTCAGCATTCTGATAAACAATAAGCTTATGTCAACTGACCATTGTATTAAAATTGCAAAACAAGCAAATGGTCTATTAAACAGAGTTAGGTGGACATTTGTATCAAAGGGTGAACAGTGTCTGATTTCTATTTACAGGTCCTATATTAGACCATATCTTGATTACGGTACACCATTATGGAGCCCTTATCTAAAGGGTGATATTTTAATGCTGGAAAATGTTCAGAGGAGAGCAACCAAAATGGCGACTAGATTATCAAAATTAGATTATTCCACTAGATTAAAAGAAACTGGGCTTTCCCCACTTCGTATGAGAAGATGCAGAGGTGATATACTTTTCCTCTACAAAATTTTTAAAAATTCTGACATGATGCATCAATGTGACATCAAATTTGCTGACAGATGTGTTGTTGGAAGATCTCACAATAAACAATTAAAAGTAATGTGGGCTAACACCTCCAAAAGAGACCACTTCTATAATATTAGAGTGGCAAAAATTTGGAATACTCTTCCACAGGAATTAATAAATTCAGATAATTTTAATTCTTTTAAAAATGGATTGGACAGATGGCTCTCGACAGTTCCTCTGAATAAATGATTGCCCGCATCCGTGAGGGACAATCACGATGGGCCATTGGCCTTCTTTTGTCCTACTGTACCTAAGACACCTAGGTAACAACCAAGGTAGAAGTATTGAGAGATACTATTTTAGCTAAAATAGATGTACTGGCAAATTATGAAAGGTTGACTAAATATCTACTAGAATTGGTCTCAAGGACAGAAGGAAAAAAAAGAGTGTTACACAATCAACAAAAAAACCTGGTTTGATAGTGAGTGCAACAGATTTAAAGCAACAGTAAATAAAATGGGAGACTGACAATGAAGTACCCAGAATTAATGATGAATAGTGCCCTTACTGAAATTAATAAGGAATACAGGACCCTTATAGTACAAAAGAAAAAGACATTTGAAAACAACCTATGGGGAAAACTTTAGTTTGCTGCTAGTGGCTCAGTAAGTAGCACACTCACCTCTGAGGCCGGGAGATCAGAGGGCTGTGGGTTCAGTTCCCACATCTGGCACTTGGGTTAATATCCCAGTACTGACACTGTAGTGCAGCATGAGAGGGGTACTGCACTTCTGAGGTGCCGTCTTTCGGATGAGA
Source organism: Neoceratodus forsteri (assembly GCA_016271365.2). Lineage (NCBI taxonomy): Eukaryota > Metazoa > Chordata > Ceratodontiformes > Ceratodontidae > Neoceratodus > Neoceratodus forsteri. The sequence continues at coordinate 1,879,459,288 of CM057456.1, forward strand.
TGTTAAACTGAGGTCCCATCTGCCTGGATTGGTGGTAGTTCAGGTGGATGTTAAAGATCCCATGGCACTTATCGAAAAGAGCAGGGGAATTTCCCCGGTGTCCTGGCCAAATTTCCCTCATTCACTAAAAATACCACCAACAACTTAATCTGGTTCAAGGTCAGTTGGCATTCATCTGTATCCCCTTCCCCTGGGTCGTGCCTGAAAATAGGTAGGATTTGTCTAGTGCACTTACCCAGTCAACAAAAACTAAATAAATAAATATGGAAAAAATAAAATTACACAGAATATTGATGCCATAATTTCAGCATCAGATTAGGAAAACTGTTTTGCTGAATTATGCTCAGTAGCCAATAAGGATAGGAAACATGGTTTAGATTTTGAATATCCAAGTAGTATGAAAGAGCAACTGACACCATCTGGCCAAAAGTGCTACATTGCAGAATTAGAATAAGCATACCCCCCCCCCCAGGAAATCCCATACCAAAAACTAGATTTATGTGTTACTTCATTGTAAAATTATTAGTCATTCTGTAACCCTGATTTCACTACCTGTTCAAAAAAAAGCCTGTTTCAGTGAAGAGCTGCTGATGATATCATCCAGGGACCTCACAGTCTTGTATACCCTGTCCGCAAGCTTATAGGACCAGTTTCTTCAAAGTTGTAAAGATCATGTGTAATGATTTTCACAAATAAAAAATGCAGCACCAGTCAGTATACTATGTGAGCTCTTTTTTTAATTGGTCTATGAAAGTTTTTTTTTTCCCCCGAGTGGCTCAATTCAGTACATTTGGAAATGTATTTATTTATTTATTTAGGAAATCAGAATTACAACCCTTTGAGTCATAAACTCATTTCCAAAGGCTCCACGTCAGAATAAAACATAGACATTCATATAGTACATACATAGAATAAATGTGGGTGAGCAATCATACAGAGTATAAATACAATGAGCATGAGTTAATGCCTATACATTTGGTAGCTAAAACAGGACAGCGCTATCAACATATTGATCTAAATATGGCAGTAAAACAGTGCTGTGCTGCTAGCATGGTTTCACAGCCATCTGTTGGCCTGCCAAGGGAATTGCAGGAACAACTACCAGAGCTGAAATCTCATGTGCACTTTAATATATGCATTTCCCATAATGAACAGCAGCCAAATCCCAAACAGCAAACACAGCAGGAAAAACAGAGACGATTCTACAGTTCACAAAAGTAAGTTAGCCAAAATGAACACATATTCTGAAATGTTGATCACATCTGCATGTAATCAGAAATCTGCTATAATGTATTTATTAACCATCTAATACAGAAATATATAAAAGGGAACAGAGGCAGTTTGTACCGTTGTTTTCTTGACCTAAAAAAGGCATTTGATAACGTTGATAAAGTTTTCTTATGGAAATTACTGGTGAACCTAGTTATGGACTCTAATCTGCTTAAATTGATAATAGTTCATCACACAAATGAATCAGCATGCATTAGATATAGTTTAGATGGAATATTTTAGGGGTGGGTGAAAGTTGCCATTTCAGCCTGAGCGGAACTTTCGTGAAATATGGCAACTTTTGTGGAAGTTTCTGAGCTTCCTCCAGTGGCAGATCAGAAAACATCCGAACATTTGGGGCCAAATTTCACCCTGTTCTGCCAAGCCCAAGAACACCCCCCTTTCCCATGGCTAACCAACCCTCCCCCCAATCCAGTGTAACCCCCCCCAGCGGTGCCCCCAACCCCCACCTGATCACCCGGTACCCAATATATTTAATTACCAACCAAACCCTGGTGGCTAGTGGCCCCTACCCGATCACCCACCAGTGTCTTGCCCAGTATTACAGTATTATTAGTTTGTTAGCCCCTGGCACCATCCTCCCCATCCTCCATATATTAAGCTTGCATGGCCTCGGACTGATATATCAGTCCAAAATTCCTATACATTCTAATTTTGTCAGCAGCCTAAGGGTTAAAATATTATTTTCCCTGCTGGTCTAGTGGTACTAAATCCTCCACACCCCTCCTGCCCCACCCCAACAGGTAGTGTCACACCCTACTCCCCCATCCTAAAACAGAATGGGCCACCGGCACTGCCTTCCACTCTCCTGCTCAGCTGGTGGCCCACTGAAATGTGAATGAATGAATGAACACATGTGATCATTCATTCACATTTCACTGGGCAACTGGCAGAGGAGAAGAGTGGAGGGCTATGCTGGTTTCCTGCTCTGTTTCTGGATGGGGGAGTGGGACACTACCTGTTGGGGTGGGGAGGGGAGTGGGGAGCCACTAGACTACCAGGAAATAAATACCTTATAAAAATAAAATACTGGGAATTGGTATTTGGGAACTGGGAGGAAGGGAAATTTACTACCACTAGAACAACAGGGGAAAAAAATTATTATGTGAGGGATGGGGAGGATGATGCCAGGGGTGTAACAGACTAATAATACTGGGTGGGACACTGATGGGTGCTCAGGTGGGGGTAGGGACCACTAGCCACCAGGGTTTGGTTGGTTATTAAATACGTCAGGTGCCAGGGGGTCGAGCGGGGGTTGGGGGCACTGCTAGCCATCAGGGATTTCTTTATTTTGGTCAATGGGGCAATGGAGGATAGCAGTCGGAATTTCCCTGAAAGATCGGAAATTGATTTTTGAACTTTTCTTGGAAGCAAAAGTCAGACTTTCTTTTACATTATGCCTGCGGAAGATTTTTTTTGCACACCCCTAGAAATTAACACAAAACATCCTAATAAACAAGGAAGTGAAGCAGGGGTGCATTATGCCTCCTGTCTTGTTTAATATTTTGTCAATCAGGTTGTGAGAAATTTGGCAAACATTTACACTGATGCTCCTAAAATTAATTAACCTAATATATGCAGATCATGCTCTGTTATTCTCAAGGTCCCCTAAAGGGCTTCAGAAAGCATTGGATAATGTTGTTACATCACTTGTCAGTCTTAGATTAGAGCTGAATGTACAAAAAAAAAGCAAAATTATGGTTATTAATAAATCCTTCTAGCTGAAATATAAATGGAAAGTGAATGTAAATGTTATTGAAGAAATCGAAGAGTTTAAATACTTTGAGAGTTGTCATATCAGCAAATAATGGATGGCACATACATATTCAGAGTACAAAACAGGCAGCCATACAAATTGTGCCGGACATAAATCAGTTTAATAAAAACTTTGTTCACAATTCTTTTAAAGCTATGATATATATTTTTAATGCTAAATGGATTCTATCTTGTTGCGTGATTTGGAAATGTGGGGCTTGGACTCAACAGTCCCATCACTAGAAATAATTCAATATCTGTTCCAAACATTGGTTCTGGGGTTACCACAAATTGTTTCTGGGGAGCATCTGTGTATGGAAACTGGACAAAGGTCCATGCTAGTCAAAGTGCTCACTAGATCTATAAACTACTGGCATAAATTGGTTCATACTACTAAAAGTATCTTATAGTGTATGGTGGAACATTGTTAGGGATGGAAATCCATACCTAGAATAGGGTTGTTATGCTGCAGTAGCTACATCATCATATCTGTCATGCTGCACTTGCTATGTAGCTACTGCAGCATAACAACATCAGACACATTCATTCATATGCGTTACATGAACCTCCACTTGTCAGGAAGCAGTGGCAGTGGTGAGAGCAGGACAGTAGGAGAGCAGTGCTGAGGCAAAAAAATGAGTAAGGACACAGCTGCACACCTCTACGCTCCTTTTACTAGTGCTGGTAGACCATACACTATAAAAGACAATGTATGGTCCTCTAGCCACAACAACTGTGAGTTGCCATCTCGAGGTTGCCATAGTGACCAAAACCTCTCGAACTTCGCTCTTGAGGTTTAAACGGTCGCCATTGACATCCTCTTGATGGCTATACACAGTAGTTGTGGACAGAGGACCATACATTGTCCTCTATATAATGTATGGTAAAATGTTGTTAGGTGTTGTTCTGCTGCAGTAGCTACGTCATTGTAGCTGTTATGCTGTACTGGCTATGTAGCTACTGCAGCATAACAACATCAAACGCATTCGCGCATGCACATTATGCAAACCTCCACCTGTCAGGATATCCTCCATGTTATATGCTTGCTGGCAAGAATACATCTTTTATAAGCAAAATAACCTGAGCCATGTTTCATGGTTCCTGAGGAAACATGGATTAAATGCAATTTCCGAGCCTTCTACTATCATGAATACAAGAAAATATAAAGAAGAATTCATACAAAGGCTAAACGATGTGTCTAGGCATGGGGAGTGTGATAAAATTATTAATTATTCCTTGTTTCATTTATGTAAAACTATAAGTAATAACTGTGTGAAGGACAGTTATTTATTTTGATGTGAAAAGGTTTTGCATAGGAAGACTTTGGACAGGATCAGATTTGATCTCCATTTTCATTCAAGGTCAGTTTATATAACATGGCAAGGTTATAGGAAATTGAAAAGCTGCAAATGTGATATATGGCAAGTTTCTTGTAAACATCTGATATTGGATTGTGCCTTATTAAAAGATATAAGAAACAAATGGTTGGGAAATTATCTAGAAAGACTAAATGGTTAGAACTCATTTGAAAAATTGTTTTCTGCTAAATGGTAATAATAAAGCACATTACGCAGACAGTGATCAAGTTTAATCTGGAGGACTGTAACATTTTAAAGTTGTGACGGTATTAAATATGGGTTGTCTCTGGAGGATGGATATTAAAAGTGATTTAATCATATTTTTATATGCTGTCTAATAGTAACAGATTGTGTATTCTGTAATGTAAACACCAGATATAAGTGTGTTAGTATTCTATTCATCTGTGTAATTTCATTTTTATTGTATTTATTTAGTTTTAAAAATTTATTGTATTTTGTTTTTAAGATACTGACTGCTCATCTTTTGACTATATGCTCTTTTAACAATAAAACTTGAATGTGAGACACATGGCATAGCTAGCCATTTCCTAAAAACTGAAAACGAGAACAATTTGTTGAACTTTAAAACCTGTACAAACTATGCCATAGCTGTAAATGTCAAAAAAACTGTAAAACATTGTAAACAAGGCCAGTAGCACTCACAGATGCTATGGTTAATGCCTCAGTTCCTCTTCGTCACCTTCACCTGCAAGACAGCATGCAAAAGCATGTAAAATACATACTACTAGACTCATATTTTTGTAGAAAAGTTTTTTTTATAAAAGTGTTATAATTCTTTTTCAATGTTTTGTATTTTTTGTGTAAAACAGTATAAAAACAGTACAAGCTGCCGTGTTTTGGTTTGCTTAAAACCTGTCAGCAAACCAGAGTGCTGATGAAAACTGATGCTCTGATCTTGACTTGGGTTTTAAAACATTGTTTCTGTCCCACACTCAAAATGGCACTCTGACTGAGGCATCATCCTGATACTTTTACATTGCTCTGATTTGGAGAGGGGGGAGCAGCAAGGTTACTGCCCTCTATACTGTGCAGTTCAAAAACAATCCCAAACACACTCTGTTTTGCATTTCAACTCTGTATCCATACAGTTCACTTTTACTTAGTTCTGTCTTCCATTGCTCGCACTTGCAAATACTAAATCCTCAGAGGCAGAATTATGTCTCCTACTGCTGCTGGATTGCTACAGCATCACCACCAGACCCCTGCACTCTTCTCATACAGATATTGGTGGCCTCCCACATTTAAACAAGACAAGGCAACTTTTATTTCTTAGGCGTCCAATCCCGAGGGCTCTGGGCGCCTCACAAATACAAACATTCAAAGAAATGGGACAGTGCATAAATACATAAATAAAGCTAAAAAATAAATATAATAAAACAACAAGCTGAGAGCAGAAAAAGGCAGGCATCACATATATATAAAATAATATTCTTTACAGCTCTGCATCTGGGAATGCCAGAGCAAACAAATGGGTCTTTAGGCGGGCCTTGAAAATTTCAACTGAAGGGGCCTCCCTAACAGCTGGTGGTAGCGAATTCCACAGGATGGGGCCAACGACACTGAACACCCTGTCGCCAGTAGTTTTTAACCTCATCTTGCAAATTGCAAGGATGCCCCCAGAGGAAGAACAGAGGGAGCAGACAGGAGTGGCAGGTGTAAGGAGGTCAGACAGATAGCCAGGGCCAAGTCCATGTAGGGCCTTAAAGGTGAGCAAGCCCACCTTGAAGAGAACCTGCCACCTGACTGGCAGCCAGAGTAGTTTGCACAACACTGGGATAACATGACTGAACTTAGAAAGTCCCATCAACAGCCTGGTGGCAGCATTCTACACCAGCTGCAGCTGGTGAAGGGTGCCTCCAGAGACCCCAAAGTAGAGTGTATTAGAGTAATCAAGCCTGGACATCATAAAGGCTTGTACCAAGTTAGGGAGGTCCTCAGGCGGAACTAGGGGTTTGATCCTGGTGATATTCCTGAGGTGATAAAAATTGCTTTGGATGACACCCAGGGTTCAAATATCCATCCGTCATTGAGGAGTATGCCCAGACTGCACACCCTAGAGGAAGCCATCAATGGCATAGGCACCAGGAAAAGACCTGTTTCCATGCCAGAGGCAATCCTATCATGCCTTTGGTTCGACTCCACTACCAGTACCTCTGTCTCATCAGGGTTCAGTCACAACCAGCTGGAGGACATCCAGTCATTAATCTCAGCCAGGCAGTTATTAAGCAGGGGCAAAGGAAAGATACAACTGGATATCATCTGCATAGCAATGAAAATCCACATTGTATTTCCTAATGAGTTTACCCAGCAGCAGCACGTACATAGCAAACAACATCGGTGACAAGACCGAACCCTGAAGTACTCCACAGCACAGGAGACTTGGGGAGGTGGAAAATTTCCCCATCACCACCCGTTGCCTCCTGTTCACTACATAGGACTCAAACCAGCAGATGACAGTGCCAGCAAGCCCACAGTGCTCCCTGAGATGGTCGAGTAACACAACATGGTCCACTGTGTCAAATGCTGAGGAGAGATTGAGGAGAATGAGAATTGACCCCTCTCCTCTATCTCGCACCCTGAGGAGGTCATTGTGCATCCGAACTAATGCTGTTTCAGTGCTATGCCTTGCATGAAATCCAGACTGGAGTGGCTTATTATAGATGTCAAAGGCCACAAGGTACTCTTCAAGCTGTTGCACCACAATCTTCTCTACAACTTTACCCAAAAAAGGGAGGTTGGAGATAGGTTGGTAACTCACCAAGATGTCAGGGTCTAAAGATGGTTTCTTCAGAAGGGGTCTCACCAGAGCCTCTTTCAAGGAATCCAAGAAGACCCCCTCCAACAAAGAGCACTGGACAATCATGGCAAACACTGGGCCAATGGAACCGACACAACCCATCAAGAAATGTGTTGGCACCAGGTCCAGTTCACAATATGTGTGCTTCAACCCAGAAACAACCTCAATGACCTCAGCCACCTCCTCTGGTTTAAACTCGTCCCAAACAGGAGGAGTACTTCTGGGATGCCCATGGTGATCACTGCAGGCTGTACGGCCAACTGATGGAATTCCCTGAAAGATGGAGGACACCCTGTTGGAGAAGAACCAAGTAAACTCTTCACATAAAGAATCAGAAAAGGCTTTTTTTGGCTGTAGACAGACCGGGTGTAGTAGCCTATCCACAGTCCAAAATAGCACAGCTGGTGGGTTCCTCCCGGCAGCAATCTCCCGGACAGGAACTCTGTCTTCTTATGGTTGACTGCCTCCTGATACTCACTGTAGTGAATACGCAAGGCCAGTTTATCCTCCACTGGACCGGTCTTCTGCCAGCAGCACTCTAACTCCCGACCCTTAATCTACATCACCTTGAGCTCCCCATCAAACCATGGAAACCTCAAATGAGAGGCTCTGGGTCATACACGGACTGGTGTGAGAGCATCGAGTGCATTGGACATCGCCTCTTTATAGGCAGCAACCACATCACTCATGCCCTTCACACAAGCAACACCTACACTAGCTAGATCAGCCACCACCAGAAATCTCTTTGGGGACAATCTCCTCAGAGGGCAGTAGCTGACCATCTCCATGGGGGTGGGCTCTTGAGGGGGGCCCTGAATGAGAACCTCACCTTGCAATGATCAGACCAACTAATCTGATCAGTCTTGAGGTTACCAAACTCAAGCCCCAGTGAAAACATCAGGTCCAAAATGTGGCCATCATGATGGGTCACATAAGTAACCTCTTGTGACAGGCCTAGAGATGACATCATCTGGAGGAGGTTGGTGCCAATCCTGGAGGATTTGTTGTCAGCCCAAGCACTGAAGTCCCCCATTACTAAACATCTGGGGGTCTCCAACACTTTGCTGATGATGGGATATGCCACCTCCTGCAGGAATTCTCCCACCACCCCTGGGGGACAGTAAATCAGGAGAATCTTTCAGCCTGCACCCAGACCCCTATGCATAGCCACATATTTGAAGGACCTGGTAGTTCCCACCAGGTGCGCAGTGAAGCCTGGGTTGGAGCTAAAGCAGATGGCCACTCCCCAACCCCTGCATTCCACCCTGGGGCATTGCACTACAGAGTACCCGGATGGGTATTGCTGCCTCCAAAACTAGCCCGGCACTATCATCCACCCAGGTCTACATGATGCAAGCCAGACTGACCATTGAAATCAAGTCCACTTTAATTGCAGTCTTATTTCTGTTCGATCTGGCATTGCAAAGCACCACCCTAAGGAGACTGGCAGGCGTTGCTGCCCTGCTGGCTATCTGCCCACTCGGTCTGGTGGGACCCCTGGGGACAGGAACCAAACACATCTGGCCTCTCTCCAGGAACCCATCTAAACCCAGGGCCCTTTTTGCAGCTAACCATTTCTATCCTGTTCCTCCGACACGCCTAGAGCACCCAGCCACAGCTGACCAGTACAGTGCCTCCTTATTCTGATTTACTGCTTAGTCAATTACTAGTCCCAAAATGTGAACATTATTTGCACTGAAAACACTACTTTCCTCCTTCTGCCGAGATTGATCCTCCCATCTGCCTTTTGCCCTGGACTTATTTATTTATTTATTGAATTTTGTTGACCGGGTAGGCCCACTGGGCCCCGGAGGTCTCTTTTTCAGGGGTGACCCGGGGGTAAAATATAACATACAGGTAAGCAGAAAATACATACAGGTAAACAGAGCAGTACATATTGGTAACATACAGGTAAGCAGAAAGTACATACAGGTAAACAGAGCAGTACATATTGGGTAAATTACATATTGTCTAACAGTGAAAGCCACGAGGGCAAAAAACAGATTACTTTTTTTTTTTTTTTTTTTTACGGGTAGATGGGAGGGGGAAGACTACTCGCCTCCCTGTGAGGGAGGGGCCCTGCCGTAAGGTCAGATCCTAAGGCATTGGCAAGTGCTCCTGTCGAGCAGGTGTGCTTTGAGCTTAGACCGGAAGCAGGGGCCCAATCCTGTCTCCCGTACCTCCAGTGGGAGTTTGTTCCAGAAGGAAGGGGCTGAGAAAGCAAAGGACCTGGACCCAGCTTTGGTCTTTGTTTTGGGGACCACAAGGAGATTTTGATCTGAGGAACGAAGACACCTCAGATTGGATTTTACCCTAACTATTCCTTTGAGACTAGGGGGAGATGTGGGCCCCAAAAGCTTGAATGTGAGGCATAGTGTTGGGTAGATGAGGCAGGCTTCCAATGACGGCCAACTGAGCTTAGATTGAGCCTCGCAGTGGTGGGTCCTGGGGTGTGATAATGTGGCAAATCGGACAATCTTATTGTATAGGGTCTGGAGCCTGCCAAGTTCCGTAGAGGCAATGCCTTGGAGAACAGGTGCCGCGTAAGTGAGCTTAGGGAGAAGGACACTAGTTGCGATGGCAACTCTGGCTTCAGGGATAATCTGGTCCTTTAATCTGTAGAGGATACCGAGTTTCCCATGTATAGTTTTGGTGAGTTGGTCAACATGATTTTTTAGGGTGAAGCCTTGGTCCAGGGTTAGCCCCAGGTATTTAGTGGAGGTAACCACCTCAAGTTTAGCACCCTCTGGACTGCAGCTGGAGGAGCAGCGACCTCTCGGTTCCCAAGGATCTGGGCCCAAACAACATCGCCTTAGTTTTGCTGGTATTTAATACCATTTTGTTCTGGGTAAGCCAGTCCTCCATCTGAAGGATGTCCTCTTGAAGGGCATGCTTCAGTTCTCCTAAGTTAGGGGAGGCTCGGTAAATGACAGCATCGTCTGCGTATTGGATGATGCTGCTGCTCCCGCAATGTAAGTGCAGATCATTTATAAACAGAGTAAAGAGAAGGGGGCCAAGTATTGAACCCTGAGGTACCCCTTCTTTGAGCGGTGCCGACTAAGAGACATAGTCTTTCCACTTGACCCTCTGGGTATGGCCCGTGAGGTAACTCGTAAACCATCCTAGGGCATGTGTGTCCAGGCCAAGAGAGCCCATTTTTTGTAAAAGGAGGTTGTGGTTTACCAGGTGAAATGCTTTAGAGAGGTCTATGAAGACTGCGCCTGTGCTAACCCCTGAGTCATTATTGCACAGGATTTCTACCGAAAATTTGGTTAGTGCAGTGTCGGTCCCATGCTTGGCTCTGAAGCCATGCTGAGACAAGGAGATTATCTGGTGAGTTTCCAGATATTCACGTAGTTGGGAGTAGACTAGCTTCTCTTGTATTTTTGCTATAGCGCACAACAAGGAGATAGGCCTATAGTTCCCAATAGGTTCGGTAGACCCTCCCTTGTGAATGGGGATCACTAGGGCCTGCTTCCAAGGCTCGGGGACAGACCCTCTATAATGGACCGGTTTATCAGCCAAGTTAGAGGCTTGTCTAATGCTGGGGCACCCTCCTTGAGGATTCGAGTCTGGATCCCATCAGGACCCCCAGAGCCTCTCGCCCACAGGGATTTAAGGCTGAGCAGAACCTCCCTAACCCTAACCAGCCGCAGATGAAACAGAGGGTGGTCAAGTTGACAGGGCAGAGGCAAGTAAGGCTCGATCCTGTTATCTAAGGGTCCCGCCTTGTATGCATCAAGATTTGTGAAGTTCCCATTTAGGGCCTCTGCTATGAGTGGCGCCTCTTCGAGTAGTTCCCCGTTCGCAAGAATCGGGCCAGTAGTTGTTTTCGTATGTCCTTTTAGGAGTTTGTTAATGTGTGACCAGAAGTGTCTAGGGTTTCCCAGGCTAGTTTTTTTGGAGATTAGTGATATATTCTCTCTTAGCTTTCTTTATGGCCAGTTTGCATTGGTTCCTAAGGTCCCTGTATCTAGTAAAGTCCGCAGGAAACATTGTTGTCCTGAATTTTTTCCACACTTTGTCCCGAGTAGCCATCAGGGCTTTCAGGGGTGGTGAGATCCACTTATAACAGCTACCCTTAACCCTATGGGTTTTCATAGGGGCAACGAGGTCAGTGACTCTAGTAAGGGTGACTTGGAAAAATTTTACAGCTTCCTCCAGGTTAGGTAGGTGTCTGATGACTTGCAATTTGTTTCACTCTCTCACTGTAATGTTACATAGAAGGCAATATAGTGCAGTGGTTTAAGGCTCTGAGCTGCAAATCTGGTGACATCCAGCAGACCAGACCTGGGTTTGAATCCCACAGCTTCTACTTGCAGACTGTGTGATCCTGAGCAAATCACTCAACTTCCTGGTGCTCCCAGGTCACACCTGTAAAAAAAGCTTTCAGCTTAGTGTGCTAGTCCTGGTTAAACAACTAACAAAACAAAAAAAAATGTGATGGCGGATAAGAACTGCTTGGCCGACCTAGTCTGCCCATTTTTCCCTACATACTGTATTACCCCAAACCCTACTTGATCTCCAGCTCTTCTCCTCCCACCCACCTTACCATTAAGATTCTGTTATACCTGTCCCATGCATTCTTAAACCCCGCTACAGTCTTTACTCTCTTGTACATGTCTGCACCTTCCATCTTCATCCCCTGCCCTTTGGGTACTGAGTTAACTTTATTTTGCTAAACATTTTTACTTCCATAGCACACTTGCACTGCTCCATTTACACTTTGTATTTTTCCTGGAGTGCTGGCTCCAAGTCAGTCTCTTGAAATTCTTTCACTACTGACAATGTCCTTTGATTTCTATGAATATAAAATAAAATTTTACTTACTTACTTTTACTTACTATGAAATTGCTTATACTTACTGACAGATGATTTTTTATTGCTTCTTTTTCTCCAGGCTCAGATGGCTCACCAGACTGCTTGATGCCACACAAACACTCCCACTGTCTCACCACTGCAGGTAGACCCAAAATCTGGTACCAACCACATAGTGTCTCTCACAGCTACTCCCAAGCTGATGGATTGGATTCAATCCACACTATGGGGAATGCCCATCACTTCAATTGCACAGCTTTTTGCACAGGTCAACAAACTTTTTCTTTGCAAAACCCAAGTGTAACACAACAGTTCTTTCTCCAAAATGCCTCAATTTCTCCATGACCTCTACTGCACTACAGCTCAACCCACCCCCACAGCAGACAGTCCAAGGGGCGGGCCTTACTGACATGAGCCAATCACTCAACACCTTGCAGATTAGATGAGGGACACATTCTGTATTCTTCCAAGAAATGCAGTTTGTCCTACAAAATTAAATGACCTGGGGAGGCGTCTGACCAAGAACAGGTGTCTAAACAATCTAGCACAAAATTTCTCAGTACTAAAAGGCACAGTTCACCCAATATAATATAGTATCTTAAAATTTATTAACTCCAGCAGGTTTGACACCATAAAACATTCTCAGTATTTCACAGTTTTAAGTACTGAATTTGAGAAAGGAAGGCCATTGCTTAACTAACAATGTCCTTGACGGCCTTCCTTTCTCAAATTCGACACTAGAAAGTATAAAAACAACTTTTTTAAAAATGTTAATCAATGGAGTGCACTCTCTGGTACTGACATCATGAAACATGCAAGCATGGAGGTGCAGCTCCATGGAGAGAAAAGCTACCATTTGGATACCAGCTCCACAGAGCTGTTTTACGAGTGCTTTTTTTTACAAACTATATCGTGAAAGAATTTCCACTTTTTGGATGAAACTCTAAACTGGAGGGTAAGTGATCTTATATGTTGGGGGGGGACTTTTAATGGTCGAAAACTGCTCTTTAATGCACTGCTTCCTCAGGAGTAATGTAGACCTAGTTAAAATACAATTTACCTCACTATTAGACCAAAATAACGTTACTTGATTTTAAACATCCATGATACTGCATTCATATTATACATATTACCTATGTAAGGAGTTACTGCTAGTTATATTTGTTTTTTCATTCTGATATGTTCTGACCACAGATTCTAAAGATAAATAAATAACCACAAATGCATAACTGATTATCAATGACCACATCACAGACTAAACAAAAAGGCATATACAGCCTTACAATATTGGCATTCCTGTACCATTTAATATCTTCACTCAGTAATATTCATTAAACCTTAGAAGCTTGAACACAAATACAGAACAAAGTCTTAAACTATCCGCCCCCCACTACACACATTCCTTTGATTATCTGGCATTTAACTACCACAATCAAACCTTTTACCTTTTGAAATGTTTGTTATGCTCCCAAAAATGTCTTTCTTCTAACAGGTTTCACTACATATATTTCATGCTTCTCTGCTCTGCATACACAAAAAACACTCTACAAAATGTTATTTTCTAAAATCAATCAATATTATTGTGTACTATATCAAAACAAACCTCTCACCTCTTCAGAATCTTAACAGTCAAATATAGCAGCTGTTTATATAATCTCCTACTTGGCTCAGCTGATGACGTCATTAGTCCATGACCCCATGACATCACTATGCCCCAGTTTAACCCTTTATGTGCAGAATTATTTTTTATATTAACAAATATCATAAATATAATTGACACCAACATTTAACTATAATCAGCTACCCTCTAAAGTATTACTGGACCGCAATTTCAGAAACGCCATAAAATAACCAACCTATTCTATTTAAACACTAACCATGCCATCAGGATTCAGTAGCAAAATAAGGGAATTTTAACTTAAACACATAGGGACGGATTCCAAAAGGGGCTGCAATCATTGCAGAGGACATGCAGCAGGGTGTTTGATACAAGTGGTGATTTGTGCCCAACAGGGGGGAATTTGTAATTCTGGAAAGCCTGCAGCAAGTCCTGGATGCAGCAAAGTTAGACCAGCTCCCCCCTTGTCTAAGTTTGCATCCGTGGGGGTACCCTTTTTATGGGGCTTGCACCAAACCTTTAGCACAAGCTGCCATAAAGTGGGAAATGTTGCAACTGCACTAAGCCTTCCAGAATCAGACTGAGTTGCATCTGAGGGCTTTGGTGCAGCTGTGTCAAACTTTGCAGTGGATGCAGGGCTTGGTGCAAGCCCTGTGTCCATCTTCTAGAATCGGCCCCATAGTCTCATTCTGTCCAAAATGTGACCAACAGAAAAACTCCTAGTCACAAGCAAAGGATTCAAGAATAATTCCACACATATACCAATTTTTTTGCTGTAACAACCTTGCCCAGTCGATATCCTCATTAAGACCATATTTTTCATTCAATGTATCTAAATCTATAAATCCACTGTGCTTCCTTCAACAAAACCTGTCTTTTCCAATCCATCCCTTACCGGTTTTTCTACCTTCTCTAACCACCAAACTCTAAGTTGGGGGATAGTATATCTGTATTGTTTAAAATGCCTTGTTAAAGGGGAGGTCATATTTTCACATCTAATATCACTTGTATGTTCAAGTATCCTTTTTGTTAAAGCTCATGTGGTCATACCCACATAAATGAGATCAAAATGACATTTCACCATATATACTAAATGTGTGGACTAACAAGTGATAATTCTTTTATAACAATCTTCTCATCCCTTGCTGCATTTTTAAATTCCTTTAACTTAAATGTGTAAGAACACTGTATTTATTTATTTAAATTCTCAGATTACAACCTTTGAGTCAAAGACTCTTTTACAGGGGTTCCACGTCAAGAAGCAAAGGACATAACGAAAACACAGACGTACAGAATTTGGGATGAGATCCCGGTGGCAGGCATATGATAGAAATAGTGTAATAGAGAGATACAGCAGTAATAGAGAGATACAGCAATTAAAAGAGCACATTCACAATTGTGCAAGGTAGGCAGAGCCAGATTGAAAGCAATCAATAGGATATTGATCTTGTAAGCAATAATAGACAGCAATCAAGCAAACAATAGGATATTAATCTTGTCAGAAACAATAGACAGAGGCAAATTGATTCTTATTCTATGCATTTCCCATATGGAAAACTACCTGTAATTTTGTTCTTTAGCCAATTTGACCCATTCTGTTTGTCTGGAATTTTATGTTAAGAATTACACAATCTATCATTCAAACCCTGTACTTTCCTTCTAACTACTAACAGTCTCTGTAAATACTTTAATCCCCTGTGGCTGGGACCATCAAATATCCCAATTTTTATTAATGATTCTTTTGATGTCTGAATGTAAATCCAAATATTTTATAAATATTACAATTCTGCCCTAAATTTCTCTACTTTCTGACCTCTTTTTGATAATAAATACAGTCTTGATCACTTTTCCACCTCCAATATAGTGTGATTCACCAATGACAATTTATAACTTCATTCTTGAAATCATTTTGTCAGATGATCCCTTAGTCTTTCATAACCCTCCATTGAACATTCCTCAACATATTCATATATATATATATATATATATATATATATAGTCTCTTAGAAATATGCTCAGTAATGTGTGGAGGATGAAAACTAGTGGCTTCCAATACATATTTCTGTCTGTGCTTTTCCTGAATAATTGAACCCCAAACTTATTATCTCATCTATACATTTTTAAATCTAACAAAGAAATCTCAAATTGGTCCCTTTTCACTGTAAATTTAAAAATAAAATTACTGAACTTTGTAAATATTTAATGCATATTTGCAATCTTCCCTCAGTACCTTGCCAAATAAAAAGAATATCATCAATAAATTGCTTCCACACTATAATCTCAGTGTGGAAGGGATTTTTACTCTTATCAAAAAATTTAAATTTTCTCAAACATCGACATGGTCAGTCTGGAGTAGGAGGGTGCCATGGGAGAACCCATTGCTTCAATTGCACAGCTTTTTGCACTGGTCAACAAACTTTTTCTTTGCGAAAACTGAGTTTAAAGGGGACAGGAAATGTGTACTAATCGGCAGCAGTTAGTAATGTTCCTAGTAAGAGAAGTGATAAACGTGCCTGCAAATGAGCCATATTTACCTGTACTTTAATAAACACTGAAGTGAAAAACTATGTTTTTAATTGTTTTCTTTTTATGGACAACATTCTGCACAGTTCTCTTCATGGAACCAGTAATTTGGAGTGTTTACTATGTCACAGTTTGAGTACAGAATGCTAAATATGAGCTATTGTCCTATCAGAATCATGCTTAGAGTTCTTTGCTCAAACCGTGACATAGTTAGAACTCCAGATCACTAGTTTCATGATGAGGACTGTAATAGAATGCTGCCCATAAAAACAAAACAATGCAAAATAATGTTTATCATATTGCTTTTTATTTAGGTACATTTACCTATGGATCATTCAGGGTTATGAATATTATTTCTGTAAATGGTAACATCATAAACAGCTGTGTATTAAAACTAATGTCCTGTCCTCTTTCACACAACAGTTCTCTCTTCAAAATGTCTGTTTCTCCATGGCCTCTGTTGCACTAGATCTCAACCCACCCACCCCCACAGACAGCAGACAGTCCAAGGGGAGGGGCTTATTAACATGAGCCAATCACTCAACACCTTGTGAATGAGCTTGGTATGTCCAGCAGACCTGGGTTTGATTCCCACAGCCTCCACTTGCATACTGTGTGACTCTGAGCAAGTCACTTAACCACCCCAATGCTCCCAGGCTGTCCCTGAAAACAGACACTTGTGTCAAGTGGGCCATACCAGGTTACCAAAAGAATAAAGAAAAAATTAGGGCAGAGACACATTCTGTATTCATCACAAGGCACTCCATGAGAATCAAGGAGCAATTCAAATGGCAGCAGAAACACCATTGTTTTTTTCTTGTTTGAGGCACTGTTTGAAGCTTCCTGCACCAGATAAAAACATTCACATTCCTGAGCACACTGTCACAATCTCACTCAGCCGGTCAACCCTCTACTGCCAAAATGCCAACCTCTGAGTATATGATTTGTGTACAGTGAACAGCCAAGGTAACCCTCTTGTCTGTTTTGTGTGTTCAAGTCACCTTAGTCTCAAGCTCTGGAAGGATTCAAACTGATAATCTCTTGTTAGCATACCCAATTATCAGGCTCAGATAATTCTGTCTTCGGGGGGCCAGATATCTTTGCCTACGGGCACCCAACCAGGTCTTTCAAATGAACCCTTAGAACTCAATGCAAGACTTTTAGAGAACTCTATCCATTTCCCAGTTTGGTATACAATAACCCCATACACAGTGTACTTATAACTTTTAAAAGCTCCACTTAAAATAAAAAGAATTTGTCAAGGCACTCCAGCAGTTTCATTTGTAAAAAATATCTTTACTTTAAAAATATCAAAACAGAACAATAATTACAGAACAAATTATATATATCCCAACACACACAGCCTTAAAACAAACAGGAAAAAGTACAGTTCCTACAATACATACATTTAGACTGGTCTAATCTTACTCTTTTTCAGCACTGTGATGATTCTCCCTCAGTCAGATAATATTCTCTTGTGTCAGTCAGAAATATTTTCTTGTATCCCTCTGTCATGTTCTTTCAGCACTTAAACACACTTCTGAGCCAGCCTTTTTATGAGGTCACTAACTCCGCATTGGTGAATCAAACTCTATATTTTACAATACAGTGTCTCCAAATAAAATATTTAAAAAAACATATGAGATGACCTCACTGACTTTCCTCTCCACAGGTTAACTGGTCAGAACTGGTTTGTGCTCTGCTACACACACACACACACAGACACACATAAACAGTCTTTTGATGTAAGTCACTGTATTCAAATCAGAAGTGTATTTGACTCCTAAACCTCATCTGGGCCCTGGGTATCTACACATCAAAGGGTAGTCATGTAATTCAAGGGTTCCTTGGAAATGTATATTGGACCTCCCAGAATCGTCTGAGTCCTCCCTGGCTCAGACATCAAACCTCTTCAATGTCCATTCTGGCCTCTCTTCGACACCCCTCCTCACAAGTCCTTCCCTGGCAACTATGCTAGTCAAAGGATCTCCCTGAGGGCATTATGAATGGCTAATCATATTTCCTGGGATGAAAGCAAATTGACAAGGTGATTGCACCTCAGATCTCTGCAGTTTAAAATACCTCCTGTCCTTTGAACTTATCCCTGGGGGGTCTTGATGTGTCAGTTCCAGAAAGACAGCCTTTTCCTTGAACTGACCCTTCCCTTCACATATTTTATATGTAATAACAAAAATTAATACAGAACTCAAGCACTCAGAGCTGGCTGTCTATGTCACACACACCACCACCAGATTCACAGCCCCAGGTGATTTCTCAGGCTGAGCCCCCACAAATCCCAGATGAGCTCCACTGTGTAACTTGGCTTCTTTTCTTACAGTATCAGCCAACCTTCCTACTGCCACCTCAGGCTAGGGGTTGCTTTTACTGTGCTTGGCTCTTGAGGGGGGGTGTTATGCAAAACTTTTCTATTTAACCCGGGAACTGGGGACCTGCTCAGTCATGGTAGGGCACCAGTAAATCACTGTAATCACATAGGAATGTCCACTCCTTTTGCTAGAGTCAAGCAGTATATTTATTCTGTGCACAAGATGGAAAAGCAGCATTGTTTTGTCCACTGGGGGTTGCAGGTGCAGAAGGTACTTTATAAAAGGTACAAAGTCTATTGCACTGTACACAAAGTCCAGGTGTGTCCCTGAGCTACAGATCAAGCAAAAGTCTATTTGTTTACCCATCTTCTGGGATTGGAGTCAGGGCAGAGCATGTTCTCACATGATTTGAAGACTTTGGGTTCACAAAGCACATTTTTCCATACAAATAGAAACACTTTTTGAGCAGCTGGTGCCCTTACTAAGAACACTTTTGTTAAAACCAGGTAAAATCTGTTGTGGCAGCTGGTATCTTTAATTGCAAAAACACGTGTCAGAAACTGCACATTTTGGGGCAAATTATATCCTTACTAAAAATACATCCTGTGACAAGCACAATGCTTTTTGTAGCATATGAGCCATTCCACATCTTCTCATCAGAGATGCTAGTGTCCCATTTTCCAGTCAGGGTGATCCATTCCATCCACTGCCAAAACTGTGCCAGTGAGACATGATGTGGACTGTTATCTTTTAAACATCCTGTCAGACAAATAGGAGTTTAGTCCCTCCAAACCCTCAGAGGCATTCCCATTGGGGCCATCCTAGAGGAGCCAGCTCTGGGCTGCCACAAAAATGAAAAGTTTAGGGATGTTCCCCACATTTTATTTATGGTACCTATGACCAGATGTGTAAAAGTTCTTCACCTCACACTGGGGTACACCACAAGAGAAGGCTGCCACCTCAACTCAATGCTGAGCTACTCTGGGACTGAACTAGGGAATGAAAATCAGGACAGGTGAGGGTTGCGGACCTCTCCTGCAGCTCTCTGCCTCTCAGACAGGTGACTCTTCAGTTCAGCTCTCAATGAGCAACTTCCTCCAGCTGCAAAATTCCATTGTGCCTCATGTTGCTGTAGGGATCCTCCCACTTGGCACTTCTACCCAGATACTGACAGTGGTGCCAGGGAAGACCTGAAAGTATAACCATTTGCTGCCCAGAGTGGCTAAACAAAAAGAAACCTATTATGCTGTGCAGGATTCTAATATACTACTAAACATTTAGAAGACTCTGCTGCAGAAAACTGTAAAAAACACTTTAGAAAGCATGACTAGCAAACAGTCTAGTAACTTGAGGGGGGCACTGTGGTTACACATGGAATAGTCATGTGCTGGTATAGTCACCCCCACACACCCACACACAGCAACCCCCACTGTCATTCCACTGTGTTACAGAGAGTGAAATTACTCTAGACTTCTGATTTAGTTCCAAGAGCAAACTGGGGAAGGACTACTCATGTGTAAAATGTACCACCCAAGAGGCATACAACTGACTAAATAAAATCTACAAATGCAACATATAATAAAGAAATGTGTCCCCAGACCCCTGTCAGGTGTTTTTAATCCTACATCAAAGGTGGTGGATTCCCATAGTGAATTTTCTTTATTTCCAACACTAAGATCAGGTACATTCTGACACCTTTTTAAACCCTTCTCTCCACCAGTCCCCCTCTCAGTTACCATTCCTAATATAACCCCTTCCTGTGCCTTTTTAAAATATCTTTAGGGACAGTTCCCCCTCTCTTAATTCCCCACCATAGGATTCATCGTTTGGGGGACCAAGTCCCAATGGTGGTGATCAGAATGTACTACTCAGTTGAACCCTTCACATACTGCCTGCTAGGCCTCTCTGTATCACTTTACTTCTGGACTGCACTATGGAGGCAGAGAGGGGCTTAGCACACAGTGTGTGGGAGCATGTGACTCCATGCTGAATTATCATCACCAGTATTTTGATTGTGACTGTAGCTGATTCTTCAAGGAATGAATATGGGGAAGGGGAGGATAAAGAAGAGGCAACGTCCCAAAAAGGTACAGGGAGAGGGCTGTATTGGAAAAGACATCTGGAAGGGAGACTGTGGGGGGAATTTTAACAAAGGTGTTGGCAGGTACCATGTAGGGTAAGGGGGACTTTACTGAGCTACTGGTGGTCAGACTAGCCCTCCTGATGGTTTGCCATTAGTTTTTTAGAAGTAACCCCTAGTTGCACTAGGGGTGCAAAATATGTTTGGGATCCCTTTTTTTTTTGTAGGGGGGAGTCTGCATGATTAGACCTTTTACTATCCAATTGGTGGGAATAGTAAGAGGATAATCTGCAGATCTGTGGTGGGTTGGCCCAAAAATTCCATCAGAGCAGATAATGAACTATCCACACAAGTCTACCATGAGCAAAGTCTGTAAAACTGTCTGGAACATCGACGCCTGACTTTTTGTTTCACCACTACTGCATTATGATTCTGTCCCCTCATTCATGAATATACAGTGGAGCCAGCTAGCATGTAATGCAGTAACTTGCAGTAAATGACATGTCACATAATACTGCATGACAAAAGGGCTTAATTGCCATTATGAAATGAGTCTAAAGAAAGATGACTCCTAATTGGTGGAGAGCTGCTTTCAGCCAGCAGCCAGGCTATTATCCCAGCTATAAGAGCCCGGTTGGAAGTAGTCCCTTGCATGCAGTCCTTCTCATCAGAAATCAGCTGTGTCATATCACTCCCCACTGTCACTGACTGGCCGCTCACACATCTACTGTACCCTTTCCCCCCACCCCCCATAGCAGTGGTCCCGGTCCAGCATTGACATTTTCCTTGCCGTACTCCCACTTAAAAACACTTTCCTCCAGTTTTCTTGTTTTCAGCAGCTTTGTACTCACCACCACCTCCGCTACACCGCTCCATCTCCTGACCACTTGAAAAAGAGATGGACCATGACAGAATGAAAAATGTCCACTGCTCTGAAAAAAAAAACACTCATGCTTACTACAAGTTCCTGCTGCTGCCCCCAATCTGAGCAGCTGCCTGGGAACTGAACAATGGTTCCACAGCCATGTATACCAGATGCCCACCACTAAATTAAAGATCTCAATCAGATTCTCCCAACACCCTGCTGTGCAATCTTTAAGGCAGTCTATAATTAACTCAGCTTGCTGCTCATGGCAGCTCAAGTCTTCAATCCCCTCATCACTGCTCTGCTAGCCTTTGCTCCCCAGTGCCACGAAGAAACCATTTTCTTGTTTTTTGTGGGTTTTTTTTGCTTTTTGGAAAACTAATGGAAAAGTACACTGTGCCCACTGTGCCCCAACGAGACTTCCTGCACTGGTAGTCATGGTTTAACACATTATCGCCACCTGCTGGCAAAGTGGTCACAACACAATGACCAAATGGGACTATTTTTTTTTTTTAAGATTTATTCAACATTTTTTGTATCTTTTGGGGGAAATAAAATAGAGATTTTAGTAATTATTTATTTATTAATATAGTACTGGTAGGGACGAATTTCATAATCACAATAAGGCACTCTGGGGGGGTGTTTTGGTGGACTAATGGCCCTTCTCGGGTGGTGGAAGCACTTAGCTTTGCCTCATGCTTCAACCCACCCGAGGTGGGCCATTATCCCACCATAATGCACCACCTATCGTGCCTTATTGCTTTAATTGAATTACACTGTTCTCTGCAGCGTAGTGAAGCATTTTGCAGTTATACTGCAAGGTATTGTGTTGTATCCTGGCTGGCACTGCTGTAGATGTACAAAGCTGGCAAAGCTTCTCTCCGCAGATGGGTGAATGAATTAAATCCTGCCTCCTGGCAGACCACCAAACTGGGCACTCTCCCTCTTCTTGCAGACATCTCATGTTCTTCCAGAAACAGCCAATCAGCAAAACTAACACACTTCAACAGGTAGCAACTATTAACAATAATGTCAGATACAAGTTCACAATTTATAATTTATTTTTAGATCAGGCTCATTGACTGAGCTATTGGTCCACAGACAAACACAGACTTTGGATACCATGCTGTCCCATTCATTGTCAGTGTGTATAACCCTTTCTGCATGCTCCAGCCAATCTGCAAACTGCTAACCACCTGTTTCACCACCTATTGGATAACGAATGTATCTGAGGAATGATTGCCCAAGTTTCCATGCCTCAAGGCCTCAGTAGACTCCTCCTCCTCCTCCTGTAGACACTTCTGATGCTTCTCCTACATTAGCGACACCTCACATTGGGGCTCACAGTCTTCACCCTTGGGTGACAGTTCATGCTCAGCTGGCAGAGCTCCCTGTGGTGGGACATCACAAACAACAATGGGAGATGCTGGTAGCAAAAGTCTTTGACTCCTGTTTTATTGCTGTCTTGGGAACAAACCACTGATCCACCCATTCCATGGCATGCCTGAGACTCCATAGGCAGGCATCTAATGAAATGAGGCTGGCACACATCATACATGATCACTGGGCACAACTTGGTCCCTTGCCATCCACACTGCTCACAAGGTATATTTTGCCACACCCAGGTGAGCCAGACCCTCTATAGTAACATCAAGGTCCATGAGTGACTTCCTCTTGCTGACTTTGTTGACACTCTGCATTTTGGAATAACAACACATTTCTGTTGCAGGACAACAAACTGCAAATCAACAGCATTTTAAACACATTTTCTTTAATCACAACACAGCTGAACACTCTTCTTCCATTCTACACTCTGTTGGGCACAGCTGTTGTTTGGGGTGCTGCTGTGGGGACTCCCCTCCCCTGTCCAATGGAGCAGTTAATGAATTTACATGCTCCACTTGACTATCAGGATAGCACATGACTGACCAAACTCCACAAGAATGTTGCTCTGGAATTCTTATGTACACAACAAGCCTGGTAAAAAGTTTTCTGGAAACACCATTTTAACATGAAACTGTCCACATAGGTACACCCACACAAATATGTTTATTGATCCACTGGTCCCTGCTTAATGCCAGTTTGTAACTGAGACCTTTAGGGTGTTTGTTTCCTTCCCTATAAATTGTGTCCAAGCAAAACAAAGATCCCAACAGGGTTTCCATGTTTGTTACCTCAAGATTCCACCAGGGCCTCCATTTTTGTTACCTCAAGATCCCCTCCATTTTTGTTACCTCCATTATAAAGGTATGTACTGCAGTCAAATGGAGTAAACCTTGTTTCTTCACAATGGACATCTCTAATTTGGATCAAACCATGCTGTATTTGTGGACAACCATTTTGATAATTTCCCCACTTCACCCAGGTCCTCTTTTTCATTTTCATTTTCCACTCTTTCCTAATACCTTTCTACTCAAATTCCTTTATTGTTCTTTGTTTTTTTTTTCTCTTTCCCTTCGAATCCCCACTCTATCCTATTGTTTAGCCCTGTCATCACTAAGTGATTTTCTTTGAGATATTTCTGCTATGTTCCTTACCTATATCCGTTAGTTATACAGTATAATTTATTCCATGTTGTTTCATGTAGCTGATGTATTCTACAGCATTTTTTACTTTTTTGGTTATCATGGGTTATGGTCTCATGGCAATATGGTTTATGTCACAAATTTTTTTTGTTTTATTTTTTTTACAAAAAAAATTATTTTATCTCTGTTTGGTAACAAATGATGACACTTGATTTAGGAAAACTAAATTTGCCCATTTTTAGATAGTTTCACATCTCAGTAGTTATTTTTTGGTTCAGACCATATTTGAACAAATTAGGATAGACAGATCTTGAAATGTTTACGTACTTAATATTCGAATGCTTTATATTTCTCTAAACAAATAATATGTTTATTAACTGTATTACAATAGGTTTAGTAATAGAAAACTCACTTATGAGTGTTTTGGTATCCTTAGTTCAAGTTCAAATTTGTTTATTGTTGATCAGTTGAATAACCATTACAACATAACAAAAACTACACTAATAGTACAAAAATAATACAATCACAATCACGTATGCTTTAACTTTCATCATTACAATAAACTAGTTATAAATTAGTATCCTAAAATCAGGTTTACTGAAAATCTCAGTTAATATGTAAACATGAATACTAGAATCAGACCATTTTGTAGAAGGACAATTAATTTGAACCCTTCTTATGAAAGGGAGGCTACAAATAAGAAAATAAATGCATTCTCCCTAAAAGCTCAATAATACTAGCCATCCCAATTTTATAACACCAGCGGTCATCATACTGGATCCTAGATAAAGAAAATCAGGCCATTTAAGACCCTTTATAGGTGCCCAGTTGTCCAACAGAAATACTGTGACTTTACAAATTGAGAGCACTTAGTCTCTAAGTGTACTATTAGGATTTCTATGACATCAGTGACACCATCCCGTTTTAGGTAAGACTTCAGGTGCACCCCGCAGCTCATGCCGCCCCGTGCTCCTTATCCCCAGATATGGGAGGATTTATACAACAGTTACAGTGAGAATCACTTAAAGGTATACCCTGACAAAAGCAGTCACTCTGTCCATTCTTTTCTTTCTATATTTAGACATCAAAACAACCATTTGAGGGATATTTATGACCATCTAATCCATACCTCTCAACCTCTTATCTCCTGAATCAGGGACAAGGCTTGAAAAAATCAGGGACAAAGACCCAAAATCAGGGACACATCTTAATAATTGATACTACTCATTCAGAATGCTGATAGAATAAGAGGATTTGTGTTAAGATACATTTTCTGAAGAAGAACAAGTCTATATTTTTAATGTTTGACATTATTTTGTGATTTTAATCCCCACTCTTCTGTCACAAAAACACAAATTTTATGAGGGACAGAGGGAAATTTTGAGGCAAAATCAGGGACATCCCTGAAAATCAGGGACAGTTGAGAGGTATGATCTAATCTAATCCAGAAAACAGATTCCTACCACCTTAGTTGGAACCCTTTTGGGACTCCTGAGCCACCTGTTGAAGTACTATATGCCAGACAGCGTGGCAAGATTCCGTCTCCAGACCAACATTCAGAATTCATATGTTAGTGATAATACCTTCCCCTCTTTGGATTAACCCCTGGTGCACCCTGCAGCGCATGCAGCTCCGTGCTCCTGGTGTTTGCCAGGTATGGGAGGATTTATAGACCAATTACAAATTAGAAATCATATGCTAGTTTCCAGGGACCCTATCTAGTTCCTCCTATCTGCAATTTTCCTTATTACATTTAGGCCTCCAGAGCCCATTATTACGGCCCAACATGGCCACCAGTTTCAAACCCAACAGCCGTCAACAGGTAACTGGATGCCAGTTCAATTTGTTTGGCATGCCCACTGAGCGATTAAATTAACCTTTCTTTCTGCAGTTTGGCATTAAATAAAATAACACACCAAGTAAACTATGAAGAAATATAAGCATAGTTTGACACACATTCCAAAATAACACTTTTGACCAAACTATTGCTATACACTTGAATGGCTGAATTAACCCAGTCATTTAAGATTCTCTAAATCGAAAGTTTACCACTTGCATCAACATTTTAGAACTCTGAATATACAAGATAAACAAGAATAGAAACAAGAAAAGTTCAGGACTTAAACAAATATATGTATATACTTGCAATTCAATTGTCCCAAAGTTCGAATCCGACTTAAAGCCTGTCTTCAGGAGTCCACTTTTCAAGGCTCCAAATTCCTAAATTCCTGGGTCTTTCTAAATTTCAGCCTGTCTCTTCCACCAAACCATCCTTTACAGCTTCAAGGGAGCAGGGCCATCTCTTAACACCAAGAGTCCATGGCACACACCCAGTCACCATCTTAAAGTTCCTCTAGCTTGACTGGGAATCTGCCAGCTCCCCTCATCTTCTCTGGAAGTTCACACGCCAGATTACTTTTCTTTTCTTTTCTTTTAGCGTAGCTAGGCAGAGGAATGGACTGAGTCCCGTACACAACAAAAAACATCATACCATCTTGTCTCTACAGCAAACCTGTGAAAACAAAATTAAAAATCGCACTCCTCTGAGTGCAATAAAATGTTAACTTTGAAAAGGCTTTATACAGGCTCTCTGGCAATGTTAGCATACCTATCATAGATTTAAAAAGGCTTAAATAGGCTTATTGGCAACATATGCCACCGGTCTGAAATAGTCGACCCTTTTTCCTCTCCAATCTCTCTGGTCTCCTCGCAGTTTGGCGGAATATCCTCAAGGTAAAAGCCTGGATGTCCCCAGGCCCACATTTTGGACGCTGCTTTAAGCATTAAGCTCAGACGAGCTTATCAGCATTTTCCTCCTCCTTTATACTACTCCTCAGTCATTTTCTCTATAGGAGGACAATCAAATTAAGCTGCATAAAATGCCAAAAACTCCAAGCGCCAAATGCCAGGACCAAACGGTCACTCGACTAAGTTACCTGAAGGTTCCCAGAAACATAAAATAGCTTCTAGAGCTCACCCATACAAATATATATGAGGTTACATTCAAAAGAGTGATAGAAAGCCTCCAGTGGATACTTTTAGAGCTGAAAATTAATCATAGCATAGAGACAGCCTGCCGTGGAGCAGAGCAGCCCTGCAGGTATCTTGCTGCCCCGCCCGCATGCCAAACTATGCTTGGTATCCTTAGTGAAAATTAGAGCCATTATTCTGGAAAGTTACTGTATAAACTTATTTTGTTGATTATATATATATATATATATATATATATATATATATATATATATAACCATGTTTTGTCTGGCACAATATGCACACACACACACGGTACATCTAACTGATGTGTCAGCACTCTCTAGATTACAAGCGCTGACTAGTGAAAGGAACTATGGCTGTGGTAGGCTCACAAAATTATAGGAGGGACCTCAATAGTGTAAACTTAGACAAATTCCTCATATATGTTGTCTCTGAAGATGGCATTGTTGGCGATGCTGAAACATAAGCTTTTGTGTGTGCACAGGTGGGCAACACGCATCCATGTATCCCACATGTATGGCTCCCCCAAAAGTCTATGGACTGGCATATAAGTAGTTTTCTGTGCTGCAGAAAGTAGAAATATGAAAGAGTTCATAGGATCAGTTGGTTGTGGTATGGTACAATAAATGTCACTTGAAAGCAGAAATCAGACGCTGCCTTCACTCTTAATAAGGCTGGTTTCTGGTGTACTAATACATTGTGTTTAGTACATGGGGAACTAATTAAATTTAATATAACCCTGATATTTTAAAATCCTTTGAAGTGTGTTATGGATAACATAAGTCTAGAAAATGAGTGAACCTGAGTCTCTGATTTAAGTATTGCAATCATTAGATGAAAAGAGTGATTTTGCCTTTTGGCCCTGGGTCCAGTGCTGGTTATCTAGGAGTAGCTTGACCTGTTGCTTGTACCTAGGCAACTCCTCACAATTGCAGCACACTAGATGCAGGGGTGCTACCTACCAGGAAATGTACCATTACACAGTAACGGAGACCAATAAGAGAAGCTGATGTCCACTCAGTAGTTGACTTTATGCACAGTTACTTTTTTGGGCAGCAAAGTACAGCACACTTACTTGCACCCTGAAGGGTGGACAGAATCAGTAATCAAAGCACACATTACATGCTGTTTCATGGGCTGGATCCCCATGCAGTGAATCAGTTGACTTGGGTATACTTCTTTGGGATTTTCTCTAACCCTGAACTCTCACGCAGGGAATCAGTACTCCGTTTATGCAGCAAACTATTTTCTCCCTCTTGGGAGGCCATATCAGTTATGCCCTCATTCATGCCTACCATGGACATTTTTAGGGCTCTTACAAAGTGCATCTCTGGCCCACATTGTAAGTGAACTGTGCCCTCCTCCCTCCTCTGTCTCTCTCTTTCTCTCTGGCAACCCAAGAGGTTACACCAACAGCCTGTGCTGACACGGACCCTTTCTTAGGACCCGGGTCTCCATATGCCACCACCTTCTCAACACCTTATGGGTGAATCCTGGTCAAATTCACATATCTGCGGTCCCTAATGATATGGGACACATACAACCAACTTACAAGCAGATCTATTTCTCTGACCCTTGGATCTAGCAGGCCATGCCTCAGCTTTCTATCACTATACAAACAGGAGGTCTGGGTTCACTAAACACACTCCCTGATGAAGACCTTTCCTGTCAAAGTGCTGGGCTTTGTTCAGGATTCCTCTTTGATCTTCCAGTCTGACTCACAAAATAAAATAATTTCATCTCACATTGCAGTCTGAAGGTCATGGTTTGTACCGCGAATGCTGGTAAGCATTTCTGCCCCAGCTTCCTGTGGATAATGTAGATTTTATTTTTCAGGTCCATAACCCATCAGAGTAGAATAATTATGGCCTCACTTCTTCACTAGTTAGTACTTGCACTGTTTCCATTTTAAGACCTGTCAGAGCCTGAAAGCCCTCCAGACATCCCCTTTAAAGGAGTCCTCAATAGTCCAACACCTCTCTCTCCTACTCCCCAATCTTATTCTTAAACTGACTCATCCGCCATATGTGGCTAAGCCCCATCACATGATCAGGAAGTTCTTGAACCACTAACTTAACCTCAAGCTCCCTGAAGGAGGCAGTGGTAATACCCCTTCTGAAGAAAGCTTCTTCGGACTCAGATATTTTTGCTAACTACAGACATATCTTGAACCTTTCCTTTATTGGGAAGGTTATTGAGAAAGTAGTGGCAAATCAGCTGGAGGACCATTTGACCATCCATAATATCTATGAACCTCTCCAGTCTGATTTTCATAAGAGGCATAGTACTGAGACTGCTCTGGTTCGGGTGCTCAATGATCTCTTGATGGCAAGAGATCAGAGAAACCATTCTATTCTGGTTCTCCTTGATCTGTCCTCAGCTTTTGACACTGTAGATCATGGGTTTTGCTCAGACACCTGAGGTCCATCTGTGGACTGTCGAGTACAGTGCTCAGATGGTTTACATCTTTCCTATCTGGGAGAACGCAGAGAGTTGTGTCAGGGAATTTTTCCTCTGACCCTTTCTCTCTGCCTTGTGGGGTTCCAGGGCTCAGTGCTCTCCCCCATGTTGTTTGCAGTGTATATGCTGCCCTTGGGAGACATTGTAAGATGGTATGGGCTGAGGTTTCACTGCTATGCTGATGATACCCAGCTCTACCTGTCTTTTGCCCCCGACCAGGCTAGTGCTCTCTCAGTATTTAATAGCTGCCTCGCTGAAATCCATGACTGGATGAATTCGAGCTGGTTAAAGTTGAACACAGGTAAGACCGAGGTTATGGTAGTGGACCTGGGTCACAGGATAGAGGGGTTGAGGACTGATCAGCCCTCTGGTTTATTTCTGGGGGGTGATCAGAGCCTTACCTCAGAATGGGTGCGTAACCTGGGAGCGGTACTTGACGACAGGCTGACCCTTCGTTATCAGGTGTCGGCAGTCATAAAGTCTGCATTTTACCATCTCAGGAATATTGCCAGGGTGAAACACCTTGTTCTGTCTAGCAATTAACCTGTGTTGGTCCACACCTTCATGACCTCTCGCCTTGACTGTTGCAACTCCCTGTACCTGGGGCTTCCTGGGGTTGATATCCACCACTTGCAGCTAGTGTAGAATGCTGCTGCTCGGTTGTTGACAGGGGTGTCAAGAAGGTCACACATTACCCCTGTATTGTGCAATCTGCACTGGCTGCCAATACAGTAGCGGATCACCATTAAAGTAGGTCTTTTGACCTACAAAGCCCTACATGGACTTGGTCCCGAATACTTGAAAGAGCTTCTGATTCCTTACAGCCCTGTGCGACAGCTCCGTTCGGCTGACGAGCGGTTGCTGGAGGTTCCAAGGGTTATTTTAAAATCTTCTGGGGCCCAGGTTTTTATATTTATAGCCCCAACCCTCTGGAATTCTCTGCCCCCCCAGCTTCAGGAATGCATGACGGTGGGGAGTTTTAAGCCAGAACTTAAGACCCATCTGTGGAGACAAGCTTTTATGGGTTGATGTGTGTATCATCATGATTTTTATATATGTATTTATTTCTGTGATTTTATTGTTCAACCTGTACAGTGCCTTGGTGCTTGAAAGGCGCTTAATAAATAAAGTTTTATTATTATTTATTATTATTATAAATGACAGGCAAGAACATAGGCTCTCTAACACCCCACATTGTCTAGGTGAGGGATAGTTACACAGATATATGTTGTTGTTATGTCACCATGGAGTCTATGCCTTTCTGTGGAGAACAGCCCTACTTCTGCCACTTGATCCTCAAACCTCATGTTTTCCAAGCCTTCAACCCATCTTGGTTGCTCTCCTTTGACTCTTCTTAATTGTTTTGATATCTTTTGACAGACTAGGACCAGAACTGTAAACTGTATTCAAAATGGGGTCCCTTCATAGCCTCTCCTCTCCTCTCCTCTAACCAAAATCTTCAACCTGTCCCTATGCTGTGGTACAGTTCCAAATATCTGGAAAGTTGCTAAAGTCATCCCAATTCCTAAAAAAGGAGACCCCAAGGAAATCAAGAACTACCGTCCCATTGCCATACTCTCTGTACTAAGCAAAATCATTGAAAAGCTAGTTGCCACCCAGTCAATAGAATATCTCCTGAAATATAACCTCCTTTCTAGCTCTCAGCACGGCTTCTGTAAAGGTCACAGCACCACCACCGCCCTACTCAAACTAACAAGTGACATCTATACCTCCATGGACTTGGGCCTCTTGACAGGTGCGGTTTTCATCGACCTAACTAAAGCTTTCGACCTAGTCAACCACACACTTCTTCTTGCAAATCTTCACTCCTTTGGTTTCTCCTCAGATACCATTACCTGGTTTGAAAGCTACCTGTCTGACAGAAAACAGGCTGTGGTTTTCAACTCAGCCATGTCGGATCTTGCGTCGATCCATGTTGGAGTACCCCAGGGCTCCATACTTGGCCCTCTGCTTTTTACTATATTCATTGATGACATCCCATTAACTGCACTGACCTGCTCATCTCTGCTCTACGCTGATGACTTAGTTATCTACCACAGTGCTAAAACTGCTGCTGCCCTAAGCCACCCTATTGCCATGGACTTCGCGAGTATTCAGTCCTGGCTCACTGACAACAAACTTGTCCTCAACTCCAGCAAGTCCTACTCAATACTCTTTGGCTCGCCTGCTAGACTCAAATCGAATCACAATCCCCTTACTATCTCATGTGCGGATGGCTCCCCTCTGACTACTGCCAAATCCTTTAAATATCTTGGTGTTACTCTTGATGAATCTCTTGACCTGGACCTCCACATTTCCACTATCTGTAAGTCCGTAAATGCTAAGATAGGAAGTGCTTATCGCACCAGCTATGCCCTCACCCCCTTAGCCAGACAAGCTGTGGCACAAGGCTTCCTTCTCCTGGCCCTAGCATATGGCTCTGCAATCTACCTATCTACATCAAAGTCCTCCCTCCATAAATGGGACACCACCTACAATAGCATCTGCCACTATGCCTCTACATCACCACGCTACAAGCACCATTGCCAGCTCTACATGGACCTAAAATGGCTTTGCCCCTCAGCTTATTGTCTCCAGTCCTTTGGCTCATTAATTGACTGTGTTGCCAGAACAGGCCTCCCCCTATCCCTTGCCTCTGCTCTGGAATCACAACCTCTCACCTATGAGCTCCGATCGAATGACAAAGCCTTTCTGCACATCCCAAGATGCAGATCAAACATGGGTGCACGCGTTTTCTCTTGCACAGTTCCTAAATACTAGAACTCTATACCCGCTTCTATCCGTCAAGCGTCCACCCATGCTAGTTTCAAGAAACGTCACCGCGAACACCTGCATACTGTGAACCCCTGCACTTGCTTTAACCCACCTTGAACCTTCACTTCTCCCTGCTTTCTTTTCATCTCTAGATAATCCACCTCCTTGATACCTCTTCCCCTCCTCTCTTAGTCCCTATCATGCCCACTCTCTCACCACCTCCCCCTCTTTCTCTCCCTACCATTCTCCCCTCCTTTCCCCTGGCCACAAACCTTTCAGTTTTGGCACTTATTGTACCGTCTTGCACTGCCTGTCTCCTTCTGATTTATTTCCCTGTGTTACCTATTCCAATCTGTAATATAATCTGCATAGTACTGTAACTTTCATTATCATTTTTGTCAATGCGATTGTCTCTCCATTCCAAGTATTATTTCCTCTGATTTGTGCTGCTTTCATGTGCTGCGTCACATGTATCTTGTATGTCTGTAAACTGTACTCTCCCGGGTCGTGTCTGAAAATAGGCATTTTATGCCTAGCGCACTTACCCGGTTACCAAAAGCAAAATAAATAAATAATAAATAAATTAGTGATCTATACAGGGGCATTAAAATAACTCTCAATCAGTTTATAAGATACAGGACATTGCTTTTGTAATCTTACTGCACCTAGATGCATCAATTCTCATTTAACAATGCTGAAGTTCATCTGCCACTTTTCTGCCTGTCTGGAGAGTGAAGTTGAGAGTTCTACAGGCAAGTGAGCTGCAGAAGGTGTGAGAGCTGAGTGTTCACTACATGCTGTCTAGTCTGAGGAGAAGGCTAGAGAAGCAGGGGGACAACGCTATGTTTTATTTTAGAACAGGTATGCATTCATTACCTTTCTGCTTGTCCTCTTTCCAGTTCATCTTATTGTGAGCCCCCAGCTGGTGTGTATTTTGTCAGTGTCTTCTTTGTTTCCAACCAGTTGTAACGCCAAGGCTAACAGTAGTCGGGAGGACTTGTGGGTGTCTGATGAGGACCCTGTATGTTCTGCCCCTGGAGACCTTCAATGTCTATAAACTGAAGTGTTAGAGTCAAGACCTGGATAGAGACTGAGTGAGAGAGAGCGTACACAAAGCAAAGTACAAAGAGGTCACTCAGAATGGCTTGGACACCGATGGTGAAGGGAAGCTGCATTTAGATGGAATTGATTGTTACACTCTGCTGCATCTACATGGAAAATCCCAGAAGGGAGTTTTTTTAGTCTATTTGACTATTGACTAGTCTGTCTTCTGTTCTCTACTTTTTTATTTTATGCTCGGTGTGCATTGAGTACACAGCAATGTGGTAGTTTTAAAACTACAAAGAGGGGGTACGAGGCAATAGGTAGAATGGATAAAGAGAAGCGCTGCATTTTATCTTGTGGATTTTATTTATTAAATTAGATAGAGTAAGAGTTTAACATAAATTTAATTTTAAATAAATTTTTAAGTTAGAGGTGTGCTGTAATTGATCACGTGAGGGGGCACAGTGTATAATAGTGCATGCACCAGCCCCTATCTTTAGATCACCTGCAGCAGTCAAGAAGCTCAGAACTCCCGGCGTTACTTAATACCAGTGAATAGTATTTTAACTTGTATTGGGTCTATCCATCTGCCTCTCCATTGTATTTATCTGAACTATGTATTTATTTGCATATCCCTCTTAGAGGCTGGAGTTTTCTGTCAATTTTTTTTTTGTGTGTATACTTTTAGAGTCGTTTTAGTCATTTAGTCATGTGGCTGCCTTATTACTTGACTGCCTTTCTCGTGGAGCCCTATGGTGAAGCAGTTAAGATAGGTTGTCTGCACTGTGATATTTTCACTGGAGCTTTTCTACTATATGAAACCATCGCTATACTCTGCTCTACTCTACACATTTTTACATGCTGTTTTTGGAAAAAGAAAGATATTTGTTTCTCTTTTTCCATTTTAAACTGAAAACCTGTTAAACTGTTTTACTGTTATATTCCTATACAGCATCTGTGCATTCCTGTGTAGTTTGTGTGATTAGATAGTGATTAGATAGTCTGTTATATGTTGATTTATTACCTTCCATGCACTTAAAAAGAACTTTTCTTGTTTCTTAATAGTGTCACTAAGAAGTAAAGCTGTTGTGCCTTCATTTGCTCTGTGAAAGAGAGGAAGTAGAGCTAGTTGGTCCTGTTCTGGGGTTTCTAGCATGGAATTTGAATCAGAAAAAAACAAGAAGTTTAAAGTAGACTGCTGTGCCAGTATTTCCACAGGAAGACACAGGAGTTTATACACCCTCAGACATATACTCCTAGACATATTTTCAACTTGGGACCCTGTGCCTAGGACTTTTTGTGACATTTTGTTCTTAATTGTGGTAATACTTCTGGTATAGTTGTTATATTTTTTTTTACCGTGGTCTAGCTCTGAAGATTTTTTTCAGTCCCAGTCAAGAAAAGTGAGACCTCCTTAGGGGTGGGATATCTTTTTGTTAATGTGATATCCACTTAAGTATTGTTATGTCAAGTAGTATAAAGAAAAAGGCAAGCAAGATGTTGTGCTGTAAGGGCACAACAGAGAGTAAAAGTAATAAGAAACATGATTTGTCTAATGCTAAGAACAAAGGTGTTAGTAACCAACAGGGGGATCCCTTGCAAAATTATTTACTTTTTGCAACCAGCAGAAAATTTAATAGAATTAAGGGGTAACAAGAAAATAATTAAGGATTTTAATACTACTTGCACTTCATCACCAGTTAAGTGCTGTAGTGTGAGGACACAATTTTCCACACATCCCCTACTACAAAGGATAAGAAGTTTAGAAGAAATTGTTCGAAGTAAGGAAATGGAGGCGCTTAAGAGAAATAAGGTAGATGATAATCAGACTGCTATAATTGGACCAGCATTGCATATGTCAGACTTAGTTATGTCCCCTGGTAAAGAAGGTCAGATTGGGTGTGATGGTGATGTAATTGTGATACCAGTTTCAAAACCTGAGCTCATGCCAAACTGTAGAATTGGCAATTAAAATTAAAATCATCAGCAAAAAGAAAGGTATGCTGGGCAAGGGTCATATCTTAAAGGATTTGAGTCTTTTCTGTCCCCGTATATTAACAAGGACATTTTGGAGCCTCCTGGTAAGAATGGAGCATTAAATAATATTGTAAAATTAGAGCTAGATGGTAGAAAAGAGAGTAGAAATAATTTGGAGAAGAGGAATGAAGTTGAAACTGAAAATGAGTTCTCAATTGACCAAAGTGAGGTCCAGGGTAAGACTTGTACTGAGGGGATAGCGAGTGTACTTAATGTGATTCAGAAAGAAATAAAGTTTGGAAACTCTAAGGCCCTGGACACACTACAGAACTTTTTTTGAAAACCATTTTTAAAACCAGTTTAACTAAACCATTTCAGTGCAGCCACACTACTCAGTAACCATTTTTGATAATGGTTTAGTGTGGCCACACTGCTAGTGTTAAACCTGTTCTCCTTGTAACTATTTTGTGTTAAGTCCAACACACAGAACTGTGCTTGCCTGGACACACTGCAGCTAGAACTGTTTTAGTTAAACCATTATAGCTTAAAACGTTTTTACTCCTGGACAGACCTGTGAGTAAAACCATGCTAGCTCCAAAACGTTTTTAAAAATGGTTTTAAGACTAGGTATCTAGCAGGGTTTAAAAACACTTTTGTTAAAATGTTTTAAGGAGCTTGTAGTCTGTCTGCAAACAGTGCTAGGGGGATTTAAACCATTTTAAGGCACTTAAAACCACTTTAAGTTGTCCAGTGTGTCCAGGACCTTAGTCATTGGAACTGGTAGCCTTATTTAATGCATTTATTCAATAGTATGCTGATAAAACTGCTGCAGTTGAAGTAGCAAAGGCATGTAATGGCTGTTCAAATAAAGATGAAGAAGTTCGGAGATCACATGATGTATCTGTAAGACGCGCAGCTCTCAAACCGAGCCCCCACTCCAACTCCCATAAACAACGTCAAAACTAGCTGCTGACTGTTGATTCCTGTGTGTCTACTCGTGGAGTGCACTTCTGAAAGTGACAGGGGTGACCGGTAAACATCACCGTACCGCGGCATCAAGCAAATAGATCTTAAGTGCTTACCTTTGATAACGGGGCCTACTGAAAGCATGGAGGCAGAGATGCGTCAGGCCTTGCCTAAACACACACCCCTACAAACGCCAGAGAAGGGCTCGAAACATTCGAAAGGCTCATCGGGGATTCCACCTAAAGCTACTGCCTCCAATGCTACCTCGCCGACGCAGACACCTCTTTCGGAGCAAAAGTTTATGGAGGAGATACAATCCTTCAAGGAGGCCTTACAGGAGATTACTGGTGAATTAAGAATAACTAGGGGCGAACTATCAGAAACAAACCGAGCCATCTCGGATGTTGCAGCTCACACCACGTCCCTCGAAAGTTGGAAAGAAAGGATGGATCCAGAGATAACGGTTATAAGACAGTGGCTACACAAAATTGAAGCTAAACTAGAGGATTTAGAAGGCCAAAGCTGTAGGAATAATATAATAATTTTTGGCCTTCCAGAGGATGCTGAGGGCTGCACACCCATCATGTTTCTTCAAAAGATGCTTACAAAAATTGCTGGCCCCCCCTCCCAACAACACAGCCTATATAATAGAGAGGGCTCACCGCTCATTACGCCCTAAACCTGTTGCTGGTAAACCCCCAAGGCCAATGATCATCAAATTCCTCAACTTCCTAGATAAAACATATATTCTTGGCCAAGTTAAAAGTCTACAGAAGGTGTTATGGGAAGAACACCCCCTAAGATTTGCGCAAGACCTGCCGGCCACGGTAAGACAACGGAGATCGGAATACCACCCTCTTGTCTCAAAGCTAATTGCTGCAAGGATTAAATACAAAGTGCAGTACCCATCTCATCTGTCAGTACAACATGAGGGGAAGTGGTTTTCCTATGACACTGCACAGCAAGCCAACACAGCATTACAGTATCTGCTCCCTGATCTATTTACCTTCCGTTGAGGTTGTTGGGTGAGAGTCCTGAGGATAACCTCCTTTCTTTTTGCTCCCATTTTGTTCATTCTAAAGAGAAGATGTTCCTGTTGCTTAAAGTAGATCATCTCCGATAATTGACCACAAGAGGGCAACAAAGACTGTGACTTCGAGACAAAGAAGCTATGGTCACCTCAAATAGTATTAATAAGCTGTTTCGTTGCTTGTTTGGGGACAGTCACCTGGCTACTCCTCGATTAGCTAACGGGATTGACTTGAGAGTGGATGACAAACGTTCTGACAGGATCCCCCCCCTTTTTTTTTTCTTCCTTCCTCTCCCTCATGGGTGATTGACTCTTGGCACAGTCTTGGCTACCTCCTTTCCTGCGAAGATGTTGTGTGATACCACCATCTCCTGCAACTTAATTTAGGAAAGGTGGATGTTTTTACCAGGCATATGACTCTGTCCTATTTTGCTGAGTGAACTAACTTCTACATTCATGACCTTAAATATCGGTGATCTTGATTAAAGGATAACTTCCGTCTCCCCCTTTTTCTTTTTCACCCCCCTTTTTTTATGTGTGCTTTGTTTTTTCTTTTTAATTCTTACACGCCAAGCAGGCGAATCTGACAGCTCAGTGCATCGTTAGCTATATTAAGTAATCAAACTAATGTATATACATGTTAGTTATGCAATTTTGGGAAGGGGCTGGGGCAGGGGCAGGGTCTGGAGGACTGTGCAGTCTACTCAGTGCACCATGTTCCGGCATAGGGTGGGGGGGATACCATAGTGGGTGGTATAACCTGGTGCCTTTGGGGTGTAGTAACCATGCTTTGGACATTGTATAATATCAAGAACTGGGTGTTTAGACAGTGCAATAAGGATGCTGAATACCCTACTATGAAGAAAGGGAAATGGTTAAGGGGAGTGGGGAAGAGGGTTAATGGTTTCTCTTACTTATTCATAATATGTTGTGTTTCTCTTATGCTTATAAATATTGCTGCATTTTAAATAATAGTAGGTAGGACAATTGGAGGGGAGGGTTGGGGGAAGGGGGATGCAGCCATCGGGAATTGGTAGTCTACATTAGGAGAAGGGAATGGGAAAAGGGATAAATATTATTCACCACCAGATATAGATACTGTAGTTTGTAGGGTTACTGAAATCTATAGATATAGGGATGTTTTTTTTCAAGTGGTATCTCATGATTTCTACTATCTGCTCATGGTTGTGTCTCTAAAGTTCTGTTCATGGAATGTCAAAGGTGCCCAGTCTCCCACTAAAAGAGCCAAGATTCTCTTACATCTTCAGAAGCTTAATATTGATGTGGCCTTCCTTCAAGAGACACATCTACCCACAGCACAGATTGTTAATCTTAGATGATCATGGGTGGGTACAGTGTTGGAGGCGGAGTTCAATAGGTGCAAACTTGGCATAGCAGTGTTGATAGCACAACGGATACCCTTTAAACTACTAGATTCAGTTATCGACCCCCACGGCAGATATATACTACTTAGAGCGATTTTGGTCCATATGGAATTGATACTGGGCTCTATTTATGGCCCAGTGGGAGATGAACCACAGTTTTCACTAACCTAATGACAAATTTGGCCCCCTGGTCTACATTTCCCATGCTAATTGGTGGGGACTGGAACCTAGTTTTTAGTAATCTAATGGATAGATCCAACTCTAGATGTTCCTCCCTTACTTCCGCACAATGGGCATTGAGGGAAATGATGGATTCCCTGGGCCTTGCTGATCCTTGGAGGACTCTCCATCCTTCAACAAAAGACTACTCATTCACTCTCTGCCGCATAACACGTTATCGAGAATTGACTACTTTCTGTTGGGGACTGAGCACCTACCAGGGGTCCAATCCTGTGATTATCTAGTAAAAGTGATTTCGGATCACCATCCAACTCTACTGCAATGGGTACTACCTAATTTGATGACTCATGACAAGACTTGGAGGTTTAATTCTCAATTGCTAAAATTGGAACACCTAAGGGGGCAGCTCAGTAGTTTTATAGAAAATTTCTACGAGCTCAATACCCCTTCCATGACAAAAATGGATATACTATGGGGGGCTATGAAATGCTCATTAAGAGGAGAGGTTATCCATATAGCCTCAATAAGAAAAAAGAAAATTTCCCATGAATCCTCCCTATTACTACAACAAATTAGAGTGTTAGAACAAGCCCTTAAGCCATACTCTAAACCTGATGACCTAGAAAAACTAGAAAGCCTCCGTTTTCTATATAACACCCTTCTCAGTGATAGAGTTGAGCACCTCCTTCTGCATTCTAAAATCACCTACTTTGATCAAAGAAACAAAGCTGGGAAATTGCTTGCTATGAGGCTCAGAGCACAGGTGGCAGATAGGCTTATTTTAGCCATGCAAGATGCCTCAGGTACCCTTCACACTTCTCCCAGGGATATTGTCTCCTCTCTCCAAGATTACTATCAGTCGCTTTACTCATGCTGTTCTATGCCCTTCAATCATACCACACTGGACCAGTTCCTCCAAGATGTAGAGCTTCCAAAATTGTCCCAGTATCAAATTTCTAGTCTACTAGCTCCTCTGACATTAAATGAAGTCTACCAAGCCATTGACGCCTTACCGGCAGATAAGGAGCCAGGCTCTGATGGCTACACATCCAACTTTTACAAATCATTTAAAGCCCAAATAGGCCCTAAACTCCTTGAATTCTATAACTATGTTTATAAAAACGGTCTTTCAGACCACAGCTTTACCTCTGCTACCATTGTGGTTCTATTAAAACCAGATAAGGACCCTACAATGTTGTCAAGCTACCGCCCAATCTCCCTTATAAACGTTGATTTGAAGATTTTAGCAAAAATCCTAGCTAGCCGATTAGCTCAAGTATGGCAAACTTTGTTAAGTCCTGAACAAGTGGGATTTGTGGCCGGACGCCTGTCGGCAGATCACCTATGAAAAATTTCCCATCTCATTTCTGCATCCAGAGACTTCGACACACCATCAGCCTTGATGTCCCTGGATGCAGAAAAAGCCTTTGACAGAGTGTCATGGGATTATCTATTTAATCTGCTCCTGAAATATCTCATACCAGCACAGTTTATACGATGGATTAAAGTCCTTTATTCCTACCCGTCAGCCCGCATCTTTTGTAATAGTGTCTTCTCCTCTCCTTTTACATTACATCAGGGCACCCATCAAGGATGCCTGCTTTCTCCCTACCTGTTTAATCTATTTTTAGAACCCCTAATTAGAAAATTAAATACATCTACCTTAGTTACTGGCATTCATATCAACCATCTCCAATACAAAATATTGGTGTATGCAGATGATATCTTACTTCATATAACTCACCCATCCAAATCTATACTGGCTTCACTGGATATTATTCAGGAATTTGGATGTTTATCCAATTATAAATTAAACTTGTCTAAGACAGAGGTCATGCCTCTAAATAACTGGACCTTAAAGGCTGATATCCAACATCTTGGGCTCACATGGATAAAAGATAAAATGAGATATCTGGGTATATATTTATCACCATCTAACTCCAGAATGAAGCAATATAATTTAGACCAGCTAATAACACGAATTAAAATTGACCTGAATCGTTGGGCGTTGCTTCCTATCTCCTTATGGGGGCGAGTTAACATTATTAAAATGAATATTTTACCTCGGCTGTTATATCCCCTTCAATTGCATCACCAATATTTACCTAAGGCCTGGTTTAATCATGTTCACGGTATTATATCCAAATTCATTTGGAAGCACAAATCTCCTTGTAGGGCGTTGTTCAAGTTACAGAGACCAAACGAATTAGGGGGCTTACAAATTCCTAACATATATCTTTATTATCTCACCATTAACTGCTTAGTTGTCTCGCAATGGCTGACTTCTGTTCCGAATCCCAGCTCGGAAACCTATGTCCCACTGTGGTTGCAGATAGAGAAGTCACTTTGCACCTCAGCCGGAATAGATATTAGGGCATTACCATATCTTCCTTCTAATAAGGTCCCAGGACAGTTTAAAAGTACTCCCATTATAAGAACTCTTCATATCCATAAACAACTAAATAATATTATAAGAGATTCCATGGAGAAAGACACCTCACAGTGCATCCTGGGTAACCCCAACTTTAAAATTGGGGGGAAGATTATTAATCATATGTTTTGGGTGGGGGGAACAGGGAAAAGGTTATAGATCTAACAGAGAACCATAGATTACTAACTTTTCCAGAAATAATGGCTAAATATAATTTGCCTGTTACTTTTTGTTTTAAATATCTCCAAATCTCCCAGGTCCTAATAAGGCATTTTGGTAATGGTTTATGGGATCATTATCTGACTGGACCTATTCTTAGTACATTGCAAACAAGGCCTAATTCTCATTTAATCTCCTTTTACTACAAAGAGCTGCATAAAAGAGTTACAGATCTAGAAGGTACTCTCCACTATACATGGGACAGGATTCTCCCCCCAATCTCCGAGGGTCCCCATCAATGGTCACAAATTTGGAAAAGGCTACACAAGGATGTTAGGTGGGACCATTACAGACTGCTTCAATTTCAGATAATACAGGATTTATATTATACCCCTGTAAAACTTTGTAAAATGGGTAAGCTTCAGGTGGATCTGTGTACTAGATATGGGAACCAGCAGGGCACATTGTTTCACATCTTGTGGGAATGTGATAAAGCTTCCCCCCTCTGGGAAGGTATATGCTCTAGACTTAACCCACTATTGGGGTTACAAAATGCCTTCCAACCAGAGATTTGCATTCTAGGGGATTTGGGTAATACCCTCATTGGAAATCAAAGGAAACATATGATGTTAATCTCTTTATGTGCTAAGAAAGTGATATTACATCATTAGCTAGACCAGCAGACTCCCACATACACAGAATGGCATCGTGAAATTCTCTTTGCTTTGCAAGCAGAATACACCATAGCAAGCATTTCCAAAAATAGTAAAATATTTCAGAAGATTTGGGCCCCTCTACATACCCTGCTCTGTATCTAACATCCCCCGTATCTGTATTGCTGAACATGCCCTAAAATAAATGGAGTAAAGCTGGATGTAGGTGGCTGTTCCCATTGGCTCTCGCTATCCCCCCTTGGTTTCCTTTTTCTTTTTCTTCTGTTTCCTTTTCCTGGTGGTGAAGGGGAAATGAGGGTGGGGAGGGGAGGGAGTGGGGAGGTGGGTGGGTGGTTTTGTTTTTTCCTTTGTTTGTTCCTTTTTACACCATCAAGTTCCTAACAGCAGCATAATTTACTTCCCTTCTTATGGCGCCAAATATCGGCTACGGATTTGCAATAAAGGGATAAGGGCTCCATGTTGTTGCTGTATAGTAACATGTCATGCTATGTAATGGTGTTCTGGATTTGTTTGTTGTATGGTAAACTTAATAAAGCTTACTAAATATGAAAAAAAGATGAAGAAGTTGAGGTAGTGAAGGAGAAAGAAAAAGGAGATGAAGAAAATGGGAGAGTAGGTGCATTGGATAAACAAAGTGAAAATGGTATGCACAATTCTGGAAGCTCTGAAAGGAAGGATGAGAACCAAAAGGCTGCTAAGATACACAAGGGAGTAAAATCAATAAAAAGCATTACTGAAGAAGTGGCAGATAAGGCACTGATGGAAATAGATCAATTAATTACTGTACTTGATCAAAGAAGGAAGCTAATTAAAGCAGATAAGAAAGCGAAAAAAAAGTCAGGGACAAAAAATGGCCCTGTTGATGAGGAAAAATCAAAGTCCTCAAAGGGGCAATATATCAATCAACACCCGGAAACAATTAACAAGGTAGAAGATAAAGTAATTACCAACAAAAAAGTTAAATTTAATAAGGTAACACATGGTGAAACAAAAAAAGAGGGTAAAAAAGTAGAAAGGGAAACAGAATCGCTTGAAGAAAAAAGCATAAACTATTGTCTCTAGAGAAATCTTATCTACAGTTTATATTAAGTGAGTACCCAAATCAAAAAATGAGAATTCCTATTTATTAAAACTGGCTAAATATAATCTATTAAAGGGACTAATGGGAAACAAATATGGATGGCAGGATTTTAAGTCAGTATAAAGGTAAAAGGTTAGCCCACATAAGGGATGGATATGTGTGGTTATGAAAAATCCTGATAAAAGAAGATTAAAAATTCCTTGATGTGGGAATAACACTGGATGTGACCATAAATTGTGAAGAAGAAACAAAGGTAGAGGACAAAGGGGATAAAAATATGGGAAATTATGGAATTATAGACAAATCAGGGAGTGGAATATCAAAACAACCACATATTACTGCCTTTATGAAGCCGGTTGAAACGACACATAAATTGGAGGGAGAGGAAAATGAGAAGTTAACAAGGAGAGGAAGTTAGGGACTTGGATTAATAACAGCAAGGTGTTAGAAGGAGAGAGTGTAAGTGGGTCACAGTTGGATACTTCTGACATTTCACTAGTAAGCTGCAGTGGTACAAATAGCACAATAAATCTATCAGATGAAACAAACTGATGGTGTGGAAATGCAGCATTAAAGAATAGAAATCATATTACAGTTCTTAGTTGGAATATAGCAAGCCTTGAAACAAAACTTCTGGATAAGGACTATTTGGATTTGCTTAAAAATTATATTATTATATTTCTACAGGAAATGTGGATTGGCAAAGGGGAGGAAATATTAATTGAAGGATATAGTTCTTGGATTGCACCTGCACATAGAGCATGTAAATTTGAAACACTAAAAGGTGGTATGGAAGTTTTTATCAATACTAGGCTGGACTGTAAAATCCTGGAAACAAGTATGTATAATTATTTTTTGTGTACTTATTAATATCCATTAACATTAAAGTATGGGCATTGTTTAATATTTACATCCCACCTGGACTGAATTGTAGAAAATTTCAGAGTGTAATTCAGGACATAAGTGATGCCTATGCATCGGTTAAAGTCAGATTCCCTATTGCTGTGGCTGTTATAGCCGGGACTTCAATATGCATATAGGTAATGGTTCAGAGGAATTGTCAGTAGATTGGAGTTTTGATGATACATTGAATATTCCTATAAGACAATCCAAAGATAAGACTTTTACAAAAAATGGGAAAAGGTTACTTACATATTTTGGTAAGACAGGCTTGAGAGTTTTAAATGGCCTCATGAAAGGGGATTGGCAAGGGCAAATCATGTTCCCTACCGCAAGAGGTGGGGGGTTTAAGACCTATTTGTTATAGCTGCCAGTGAATATCAGCTTATTGAACAGTTTATGGTGCATAAAGCATGGGAAAGTGACCATTATCCGATTGTGAGT
This sequence comes from Neoceratodus forsteri, assembly GCA_016271365.2. Lineage (NCBI taxonomy): Eukaryota > Metazoa > Chordata > Ceratodontiformes > Ceratodontidae > Neoceratodus > Neoceratodus forsteri. Next base: position 1,879,503,765 of record CM057456.1, read on the forward strand.
ATGTTGAAGTCTGATTTTTAATATTCCAAACAGAAATATAGGAAGGGAGTGGGAATCTAACCAAAATATGTACATAAAATATGGAAAAAAGATTCATGGAATGAATACATGAAGGTGATTGTAGATAATATAATAAACAGTGAAAAAATATGGACTGCAGTAGATAATCTTATATCCTAAGATACTAGGGTCCCAATAAATGTAGTGAATAAGTTTGACACTCTTATGAGCACATTTGAGAAACAACTAGGGGTTAAAAAAAGGCCAAAAAATAATGTGAATAATATAGGTCTAGCCAATCCATGGCTTGATAGGGACTGCCATAATCTGAGGAAAGAGACAAAAAAAAGTTAAAATAAAGGTGAAGAAACCAACTTGTACAGTTCTTGCAGCATTAATGACAATTAAAAAGGAGCATAGAAGTCTAATACTTGCTAAGAAAAAGGTTTATAAAGCTACATTATGGGAAAAACCACAGGAGAGTATTGCAAAATACGATTCCAAAATGTGCTGGGTGTTGGTAGCGTATCGATATAATGAAAATAACATTTGTTTTAATAAATTAGGATTGATTACTGAAAACAGATGGGTTGATCATTTTAATAAAATATGTAACAGACATGAAGAAAAAAGTAAAGATCTTAGGCCAGTGACCTTAGCGCTCAGTCAGATGACAGAGCAAGGTGTGTTCACTTTTACTGCAATAGAAGTAAAACAAATAATTATAGCACAGAAAAAGGAATAAGGCACCAGGCGCAGATGGGATCCCAGCAGAGGTATTCCTCCATAATCCGGATTTCTGATTGAATGCTATGGCTTTTATTTTTACATTTATAAGTAATCATTTAATACTTCCTACTTATTGGAATAAAGGAATTATTGTTCCTATATTTAAAAAAGGAGACAAGCAAGAACCAAGCTGTTATAGACCAATCACATTACTTCCAGTTGTGCAAAAAATCTTTACAAGACTAGTTTTGGAGAAGCTAGTAGCTTGGGTAGAGGAAAAAGGCTTAGTATCTAAGTTCCAGTACGGCTTTAAAAAACAATATAGTACCCTGGACTTAATTTTTACTTTGAATTACCCATTGGACAAGTATGTAATGGATAACTTGGGCTCATTATACATTGGATTTACTGATATTAGAGCAGCCTTCAATTCAGTAAATAGAGTTAAATTATGGGAAACATAGGAAGAACTGAATATTGATGCTCATTTATTAGCAATATTAAAACTTCATGCTGACACATCTGCAGAGGTTAGATACACAATGAATGGGGCTCTATCAAGAAAATGTAATATTAAACATGATGTTCAACAGGGGTGCTTGTTGGCCCCACTTTTATTCAATTTGTATATTGAGACTTTAATAAAGAATATTAAAAGCACTGACACTTTTTCCCAACAATAATGAATGAGAAAATTCAGCTACTAATGTATGCAGATGATGCAATCGTTGTATCCAGAACTCCTTTGGGTTTAAGAAGAGACTTATCTAATATTATGAACTCTCTAGTAGCACTAGATCTAACAATAAATGTTGAGAAGTCTAAAATAATGATATTTGGAAGGAATAACAAAAGTAAGGTAGAAAAACAATGATCTATTTTAGGGAAAAAAAATTCACGTTGTTAATGAGTATAAATACCTAGGTATAATCTTCGACTCAAGGATTTCTTGGAACCAACAAATCTGTGACCTAAAGAGCAATGCACAAAGGGCAACTAGTGCCATATCCTCATTTGCAAATAAGTTTGCTAATAATTCGTATATGGCAATGAAGAAAGGCCTTTGCAGCAAAAACAATAGGGCAAATGCTATATGGAAGCGAAATTTGGGGTCTGGGTTTAGCCAGACCTGCTGTGCAGAATATTGAAGTAATACAAAATACATTTATTCGAAATTCATTACAGCTACCTAGAGACTTCCCAACTAGCTTTCTAAGATTAGAGGCAAGAATGTTACCAATCAACAGAAGAATACAAATTAGAGCTATTACTCTTTGGAAAAGAATAATGGCAATAGATATTGAGCTTTTACCAAAGATGTGCTGGCACAAAACATTAATGTTATTAGAATAAGGTAAAAAAAAACAACTAAGAATTAGTTTACTAGAATGAATAATATACTTAAAAGTGTTGGCCTTACGAATCTATTTTCAACTATAAATGTCAATAATACTAATTCATTTACTAGTGAAGCCATTGTTTGGCTACATGACAATGTTGTGCAATTAGACAGGGGTCAGATCAATGAAATAGATACTAGAAGAATGTTTTCTAGGCTAAAAGAGGAATGGGGAGTAAAAACATATTTAATGAAATGTGAGAATGCTTGGCATAAATACACATTTGGGGTCAGATATTCAAAACTTTGCTCCGGGGCTAAATTAACGCTGCCCGGCGGGCAAAGTTAGCCCAGAGCACAAAGCAAGTTATATTCAAAAGGAATAGCCCAGGGCAAAAAGCCTCTGAATATAGCATGGGAATGAGGCTGGGCAAACTGGGCTGGGAGTGCAGGGCAAACATAGTCCTGTAATAAGACAGATCTGAATATAGCAACCAGGAAGTGCAGACCACAACAGCAACACAGTGCACAGCGATGTGAAGGTAGGTAGAGGCAACCTATGTGGCCAATGTATGTTCCAGCAAATGAGTGGACCCAGTACAGCTGCAGGGAGCAGCCTATGAGAAAGTACAGTGTGCAAAACAGTATAATATTCCCCGAACCGTTTGCGTGGAGCTAACGCATTTGCGCAGGATTAGCGCTGAGCTAAGCTGTTTGCCCGGTGCTAAGCTTTGCCATATTCAAAAGTGACATGCAAATGAGCCTACTTCGGTAGTCTCTGGGCAAAGAGCCACATTATCATCCCATTATGCCCTGATTTGCATGCAGTTTGCCCAGCATTACTGCAGGGTCCCACAGCTCCACCTGTAGGTCAGTCTGGAAGTACAGGGGCTGTCCAGGTCCAACCACAGCTCCACCTGTAGGTCAATCTGGCAGTGCATGATGATAGCTGCAGGCTACATGTGAACAGTACAGCATAGCATAGCATATCATACCCCAGGGGATGACACAGCATGGGCACAGGTGGTGGTGGTGGTGCTGCATGCAACCGTCACACTGTAGGTCATGCTACAGCACACAGCAGACACTACAGTAGCAAGGGGGCCAGTAGCAATGCCTATGGTATGCAGGACAATGATGACCACTGCACTGTACACAGTGACAGGCCCAGCTTGCAGATGATCACTGACAGTGGACAGTACTGTTACACTGTTGTGTGATCCACAGATGCTGCACCTGTGGCATGGTATGCTCACAGTGACATATACATGGCTGGCTGTGTGTGTTGTGGTATCTGTACAGTTGTGCAGTAGGTGGCTGGGGGGGCATGTAAGCCATGACAGGCACACAGGTGGTGGGGTATGCCCACTACTGGCCCATGTGCACTGCATGATGTGTCCCAGTCTTGTGGCCACACCTGGGCTGTGGTGAGGTCTGGCCACCCATACATCCTCCCCTCAGTGGCCACCATGGCCACAGTGCTGCATGTGTGTGCTGGCATCTGCTGGTCACCACAGATGTATGGTCTGCAGGTGTGTGCTACATGGCCACACTACCATGATGTTCTCTGTGGGCCAGATCACCCCTTACTGCCTGTGCTTGGCTGGGACTGGTGGCAGCTGTTGGCATCATGGTGGTGCCATCAGTGAGCAGCATGTGTCCTCCATATCTGGCGTTTTCTAAGTGTCATAATCATATGTTGCAGTTGTGCAAGCCATGCAAAAGCTACGCAAACACCGCACAAAGCAACATTGTTGTGCAAAGCTGTTTGCCATGGTTAAGACCAGCTTTTCCTGGGCAGTAATATGTACCACACTGAGGGTCGCGCTAAGTCGCACTAAACAACTTAGCACGGTGCTAGTCACTGAATATCTCATAGCACCTGTATTCATGTTCACTTTGCCCCTTGCATATAAATATGGTTTGCCTGGGAGCTAATGCGGTTTGCACGTACTATTTGACCTTTTGAATATGGCAGACCAGGCGCAAATCCCGCGCTAAACCCATGCAAATGGTTTGTACACTGTGCAAAGCTTTGAATATCTGGGCCTAGGTGTGGTAAGGTTGGCTTTCCTTGGTAATACGTACTTTAATTTAGATAAATATTTAGGTCATAAGGCCATGGGACAGTGCAATTGCAGCTATACCTCTACCTTTATAATACATACCATATTTGAGTAAGAAAGATGGACTATGGAAAGGAAATGCTGAGTAGTTCTACTATTACCAGAACATAAGACAACGGTGGATATGGATATAGTAATAAAATTGTTAAAATTAGATAAAATTAAGAAAATGAAGGCGGTAGCCAAATTATTTGAGGCAATAAAAGTGTATAGCTATATCGGGTAAAACTGAAGATAAGACTCTATTGGATATGATATCCCTGACAAAGTCAGCTGCTGCAGTGTTTAAAAATATTTTGTATGGTTGTATTTATGTATTTTTAAACAATTTTTTTAAGTGATGTTAATACTGAATATTGAATGTAATACATTGCTATGATTTTATGCATTTCTTAAAAATAAAGAACTCTGAACACTTTTCTGCCCATTTCCCAAGCATATTCAGGTCCCTCTGTATTGTATTAACCTCTTGCTGAGATGCAACTACCCTTCCAATGTTGATGCCAACTGTGAACTTGGCAACCAAGCTGCTGTTGCCAATCTCAGACCACTTATAAACATATTTAACAATGTTGGCACATGTACAGAACCTTGTGGGACTCCACTAGTCACTTATTTCCATGTGAATCAATTACCATTTATTAACCTTTCTGCAACCAGTTTGTAATGCTGTGTATTACATGCACAGTTTGCTAGGTGCTCCATTTTATGGACAAATCTCCTATGTGGCAAAGTGTCAAAGGCTTATTTATTAGATTGATAACAAGAAAATATTAGAAAACCCAAAACTGAAACATGATTGTTGCAAATATTATAGTTTTAAGTATACTATTTTTGTAGATATCTGCCCTTAAAAACTAAAATAGTTCAGTTTAGATTCACCTCTGAAATCAAAACACAATGGCCATATTAAAAGATGTGCATGCCCAGTATCACATTTTGACTTTCAGACCGTGATTTACATAAGTTGGAGCACTCATTTAAAAAAAAGAAATGCTTTCCCCAAGTTCAAAGTGCTTTCTACTATTAGAAAATGTGTTTAGCTAAACTCGGGTAGAACGGTCAGTGGATGAGCCTTCCAGCCCTCCATCTCCATTTACAGATGTGAATGTGCTTTGGCATTAGGTAAGGCAAGTAAAAGTGGACTGACAGGGTTTCGTTTTTCAATAACATTAATAAAAACAGATACTATTGTTTAGATGAATACATTACTGGCATGTGTACTGAATCACAAGATATACTGCTGCAGGGAGTGCAGGCACTTCAGGGAATACCTGCAAAAAAGTAAGTAAAAGGCTGACAGTGTCTTTGTCCTAATAAGGTTCTCAGTTTGTTAAAGAAACATTACTATATTTCTTTACACATAAACAATAATTTAAAACCATAGCAATAAGTGCTGAATGTGACAGGCTCATTTTTACTCAGCATCTTCAGAAATGTTTTTGTTATTACAACAGTCAGGGCCTCAGATGGATGTGAACAGTGAGTTATTACTGCTTGCTTGAGCAGAGATAAGCTATGAAGCAGTGGGATATTGTTTTTGGTTTGCAAGTTTGCCACACATGCTGTAGGTCACCCGTATGGTATCTGAACAAAACAGCTGATAAAAATAAACATACAAAACCCAACAGTTAATAGCATTTGCTTGTTTCACCATCTGAAATTGGTTTGTTGGTTGGGGGAATTAAATCAATACAAGTTTCATTAGAAAAATACACTTGATTAAAGAAAAAGTCAAGGGTTTTTAAACCCCTGCTTTTTTTCTCACAGTTTGTTGCCAGCCATGCCTTATGCTTTCTCCCATCCTTCTAGTGAGATCAAGTGGCAGGACTTGTTGCTAAAACCTGGTCTTCAAACTTGAAAGTTCCTGTTATCTATGGACCCTCTAAGGTCACCTCTACTGTCAGTCAGTACTTTACCTCCTGTGATGTCTACACACACACACACAACAAACAGCATACCTCACCCCCTCACCCTTGCTTCATCCCTCCTCCTCTTTCTCTTACTACCTCTATTTTTCTCTTGTCTCTTGGCTGGCACTATACATGCTCTTCAATCCCTAATTCCATCAAAGGGAAACACCAACTCATCCACCTCTGCTCCTGCATTTGCTGGTTCCATCTCTTGTCTTTTAAAAATGTCCTTCCAGCTCAGTCAGGTTCCTGTAGCTTGGACGCATGCCAAACTCCTCCCCTTCATAAAGCAGGTGATCCCTCTTCCTCAGAAAACTACCATCAGTTCTCTCTCCTCTCTGCTCTAGCCAAAGTGAAGGAAAAACTTATCCTTCCCAGCTCTTCTCATTTCTTGACTTCACTTTTCTCCACCCTTCCAGTCTGGTCACCACAAAACCCATTCCAAAGTCTTGACCCACACACAACCCATTGACTCCTTTCTGGAGAGATGGGATCAGAAACTGTTTACTGTTTCAGTCTTTTTCAATCTCTCAATTCCCATTCCCTCTTACAGTACTTGACAAACCATGAGGCGGGTCTATCTGATGTATTGCTCAGCTGAGTTCACTCCTACCTATTTAAAAAGTAACAGATGGCCCAAGAAGGAGATACTGTACCTCCCCTTCCAATTACCTCAGGAGTGTGATACACGATTTTCATATGCTTTTTTTTAACTTTAGTTGTTTAACCAAGAGTAGCACACTTAGCTGAAAGCTTTTTTACAGGAGCAACCTGGGAGCAGAAGGAAGTTAAGTGACTTGCTCAGAGTCACACAGTATGCAAATGGAGGCTATGGGATTCAAACCCAGGTCTGGTCTGCTGGATATCACCAGATTTGCAGCTCAGAGCCTTAAACCACTGTGCTATACTGCCTGCCTGTTATATGCTCGATGGAAACAGATGCACCTGTTTGATGTGATTATACTATATCAAAGTTCTCTAGATGTTTATATGAAAACACTTCTAAATCCTTATGATATTCCAGTACCTCAAAATCTTGCAGGAGTTTTCAAAACCTGACCAAACTAAAAAAATTGTTGCTATCCAATCAGCTCAGAGAAGACTGCAGAACTGTCAGTGTTATTTAGCTAATTATTTATGTTCCTAGAAGCTTTATATTCCTATATAAACTCCAATGCATATTATTGTAACTATTAATAATGTATTGATGGGCAGTCTTGAGATAGCTATAACATTTCTATGATTGTCTTGATATATGAATGCTTATTAAATGTTATAATGATTACTAAGTTGAACAAATACACTTTGAAACTTGTGAACAAGGTTTGGTGAGCTGAAATAAGGCTATGCATCCTTTTTTCATGCACAAATCAGTCACCCAGAAAATGTACAAATTTCAGTCACATTGCAAGAGAGTCAGTTAAATAGACACATTTTCAGAGGTGAGGAGACAGACCACTGGAGACAGAACTTGAGAGGGAGAGAGAGATACTGTAACTTTTAAGTTTTTCATTTTTGTTTCATTTGTTTAATAATCTGTTTACTCAGATCACCTATTCTCCATTCTTTTATTAAATGTTTGTACCTGGAATTTTATTTTGATTTTGTATAACTTTGTTTTAAAAAATGCCCATCAGTCTCAAGCACAGAGGAAATTGTGAAACTGATGGAACTCACCCATCCTATAGCACACATTGCCTGTTTAAAGGCATGAAGACGAAAAAGGTTTGCCACAGAATTGATGTGGTACGCTAGGTCAAAATCAAATCTGTAAAGCCACGAAGAGGACCTAGCACTCACTAAACCAAGGAAGCACAGGCACAGCAGAAATATGGTAAAGTGCATGCAGTGCGAAGTTATTACTCACACTTACGTGAATCTCCAATATATGGCATGTAGGCAGGGCCACTGGGAAACTGCACCCACGATTTTCTGCAATTTCCACAGTTTTCACCTTTCTCCACTCAAAATCTGCAATTTCTTACATTTATTGAATTGTTGACTGAAATTGTATAAAAATATTTAAATTCTCAAGGAAATCTACTCAGATACGCTATGAATTTAGTACACAGACTTAGATTTGACCAAATAATACAGTGTGAGGTGAAAAGGGGTCCAATGTGACCCTGCTTCCATGTGATTCACTTCCCTGCTTTGGTTTTAAAATCCTCTGGCCATGCATATGTACACTTGAACACTTACAATCTGTGTTAAACCAGACTATCAGAGAACTTTTTGCTGACACAGAGACTGAAACAATAGGTGTGAGAAGAGGTGCAAAGTGCCCCGTTCACCTAAGTAAAGCATTGACCACAATGCCTGCTTTTGAGTGGCAGGCTAGATTTCCCTTAAATACTTTCATTCTGAAAGGATTTTGATTCAAATGTGTGAGGAATTTGGATGACCCTGCTGATTATAAACTTAAATGTGCTTCTGAGCAGGTTGGTGACAGTGATTCCTTACATGTCAGTCTGCCACAACTGTGAACTCACATACACAGCCTTCAAAAAGTAAACATTTCTTAAAACATGCTGAACAGGTTAAAAATAAACAGTTACCTTCAAATAGACAAAATTGCAACCCAAGGAAAATCACAGCAAACCATGTAGAACAAAAAGGGCCATGTATAGAAACTATTGTATGATGTAATGAAAAGCTATTGGTATGATTTAATACTTTTATCATGTGAGGCTCCGGGCCTATCTCATTGCTGCTAGCTCCTGTGACTGCCTCTCCCAGCTGATGACCTACACAGCTTTAATCCTAACTAATATACTGCTTAACCTAAGCCCCCCAGTCCACCTCCCCCAGCTCCTGAGGCACCACTTCAAATTTCAGGTCTTCATACCACTTCATTAGTCTCTCCTTGCCCCTTTATAGCACTTATTCCCACCCCACCCTGTCCCCTTCTTCTTCTCTTCTATCACTCCTTCCCATTTATTTTTTGACAAATGCCTCCAGCTGCATCTTCACCCTCCCCCTCTCCTCTCATCCCTGTTTCACTGCCACCCCCGGATGCCTAACCCTACCCATTCCTTGTGGGCACATGCATCCTAGCTGTGTTCACCATCTTACTATAGCTGCCTCTGTTAACTACCCACACTTCTCCTCCTCCTCTACACCTTACTCTTCTTATAATTGACCCCGTTCAATAGCACTGTTGTACATGAATTGTTTACTGTTATTTCACTGTTGCTTCCTTGTTGTTTGTTAATTCTGACATGGAACCTTTGTAAAAGAGCATTGGCTCAAAGGTACTTGTAATCCTAGAATAAATAAATAAAAATACATTTTAAAATGTACTTACAGTGCTGATTAGGAACAGTAAATATTTTAACAAAATAAACATTGTTTTCCTAGAACTTTATTAGGCACCCTGGTTATCTGTTTATCTTTTCTTGCACCAAAGCAAGTAGTTGTTAAACAGGCTTCATTATTTAACCAGTGCAGCATAAAGGGGTGCTCCCTCTTGACGGTGCTATAGGTCCTGTACTTCACAAAGTTCAGACAGAAAGGACCGGCACTCAATGCAAGGAAGCTGATTCAGACTCTCGGTACTGGGTCAAGATGTCGTATGCTATTAAATGTACGACAAAGCCACGAAACAGTAACAGCGTGGTAGGGATGAGCGAGAGGGTGCAAAACCATGAAAGGCAGTATTCATGGTAGTACATCCTCTCACTTTCCCAGGCAGAGCATAAAACCTGTGCTGGGACGATGGATCCACCAAGCAGTTGCTGTGGCTCAACAGGATGAACCACTGGCAGCAATGCATTTGGGACCGGGTTTCAATTCCCGGTCCCAGACGTATGGATTTTTACTTTTTTCACACTTTGTGTGATTTTTACTGTTAACCTCCCCCCCCCCACCAGAGTTGGCTATTTTAGTTGGGAGGAATAGAAGGCGTAGTTCCCCATAATGGGGGATGCAGGGTGCAGAGCCCCCTGCAAAAAAAGACATGCCACTGGAAATATATTGAGGTGTATTGGCAGCGTGGTATATTGCAGCGGCATAATGTCTTGTGACATTATGACCCCATGCCCAGACCCACAAGTCCATAAAGCAGTATAAACTTTTATTGCATACAGCACAATAGCAAGAGTTTGGTTTAGCCCAGGGAAGTTACCCAGTGACCAACATTTCAAGCCCATACCGGGCACCTTTTCAAGGTATCACGTTGGTCATGGGGTAGCCTCCCTGGACTATACCAAACTCTTGCTGTCATGCTGTATGCAATAAAAGTTCATACTGCTTTATGGACTTGTGTGTCTGAAACAGCTTCTTTGCATTGAGTGCTGGTCATTTCATTATTTAACATCTAGAAACTGGCAAAATATGTTGTTTCAGAATTTATTCAATATGGACTGACTGTGAATTACTAAATAAAATCTAGCTAGCACTGCATGACTTAGATGTCTTTAGATTTTTAGAAGATATGGAGCCAGATATTCAAAAGGGTTACGCCATGCGCAACAGGGTTGCGCATGCTCAAGTCCTAAATTGCGCCATTCTGCGATATTCAGCAGGAGGCAGTTGCGCCACTGAAAACAGGCTGAGCAACAGCGCAATGCAAATGAATGCATGCTCAACAGGAGGGGGAGGAACCATGCATAAACTGCACAGCCCGATATTCAGCCGGGCTATGCAGAGTTGTGCAGGCGCAACCCCAACCTGAGCCTGCAGGACCTTGAGCCAAAAAAGGCTTAAGTCAAGGGCCACCCACAGGTGAGCTGCTGTTTGCAGGGCACAACACAGCAGCTGCCACCTGTGGCTGGCTCAACTCAGTCCTGTGCCCCCCAGCCGATCGCTGGCATAGTGTACTCCCCCACCAGCCCGATCGCGGGCATCAATCATAGCTTCCCCTCCGTTCCATCCCTGGTGGTCAGTGGACCAAAATGCCCGATCGTGGGCGAAAGTAAGTGAAACCCCTCCCTTGTGCCTGATCGCAGGCAGTAAAGTTAAGTGAACCCCGAACATGTCCCTTGTGCCCGATCATTGGGCAGTATGTAAAGTGACCCCCAACCCCGAACATCTTCCTGGTGGTCCAGTGGACGAAATGCCCGATCAGCGGGCAGAATGTAAATTGACCCCCAAACATCTCCCTGCTGGCTGGTGTCCCCACCCCACCCACGGCCCCACCCGCTCCCCGGCGGCCAGCGGGCGGCAGCATCCACCGCCTGCCGTCCGCCGCCGCCGACTGACTGTCCGGTGGGGCTGCCGCCCAGTGGTGCAGAGCAAGAGCCAAGGCGTGCAGCCGCCGGCTCATGACAATCCAGATTTGTAGGCCAATCTGGACTGTCATGCTCTGATATCAAACTGCACGCCCATTGGCTCTTACTCACACCACTGGCGCAGCAGTCCACCGGCAGTCAGTCAGCGGGCGGCGGGCGCAGGCGGGTGGATGCTGCCTCCGCTGGCTGCCGGGGAGCGGGTGGTGGGTCAGGTGGGTGGGTGGGGGAACACTAGCCAGCAGGGAGATGTTTAGGGGGTTCAATTTACATTCTGCTCATGATCTGGCATTTCGTCCACTGACCACCAGGGAGATGTTCGGGTTGGGGGATACTTTACTTACTGCCCGCGATCGGGCACAAGGGACATGTTCGGGGTCTTTACTTTCTTGCCCGCAATCGGGCACAAGGGACATGTCGGGGGGTTCACTTTACTTTCTGCCCGCGATCGGGCATCTCGGTCCACTGGACCACCAGGGATGTGAACGGGAGGGGGGGAGTTTTTAAACATACTGCCCGCGATCGAGCATTTTGGTCCACTGGACCACCAGGGAGATGTACGGGAGGAGGTGGGGGAGCCACATTGCTGCCCGTGATCGGGCTGCAGGGTGCATCGGTCCCCGACGGCTGCTGCCTGGCAGGGCGCCAGGCGCAAGTCCTCGGGGATCGGCGCACCTACATGCTAATGGCATGTAAATGGGGCCATAATCAGATGCAAATGGCCCCTCCCTGTGCCTTGCATGAATTATGGCCCGATTTGCATGTCACCTTTTGAATATCGTGATTTTGCGCATGGTGCAATGGTACTTGGCCACCGCAAGTTGAATGCTCCACTCTGACAACTTGCGGTGGCGCAGGTTCCACTGCGCCATGCACAGTGGCTGTGGCTGGGGGGTGATATTCAAAGGAGTTGCTCAATAGCGCAACTCCTTTGAATATCACCCCGGCCACACCCCTGCGCAACTATTTTGCACAGCGTAAGGGCTTGCGCCTCAGAATGGCGCAGTTTGAATATCTAGCCGATGGTACATAATGATTAATTTTCAGTGCCTTTCAAAAACACACACCTTTCTTCATATTGAAAGCATTTACAAATGGCAATACATTTATCTAACAATTTACGTGATCAATACATGCTGCAGCAAACAATAAAAGATTTATTAGGGGGCAGTGGGGATGTATAGTGAACACCAGCAATTTTCCTGCAATTTCTACAAATGTCTCCACATATTTGGATAACATTTTCTGCAGTTTTCTAGTGGTCCTGCATACAGGATGCAAAATGCCTCCCACAGCCCCTGGGAGGAGTTTGAGGCTGACACGTGGTTTGGGGTGCTGACAGCTGGGGGAGGTTTAAAACTGTTATACTGTGGCCTGGGGTGTTGATAGCTGAGAGATGTTTGGGCTGTGATCCAGGGTATGGGGTGGTAAAGATGGGAGGAATTTTACACTGCCATACTCACTCACCCGTAAGACAGGAATTCCAAGTGGAGACTTGATTCTAGGTGCTCCCTCCAGCAACGGACCACTCATAAAGGGCACGGTACTGTCAGCTGAGAAACAGCCTATGCTCACACTCACTCATCCCAAAGAAAGGAATTCCAAGTGGAGACCTGATCCTGGGTGTTCCCTCTAGCAACGGATCTCTCATCCAGGGTACGGTACGGTCGGCTCTGAAATGGCCGCCACCTGTGCTCACTTGCCCTCAAGAAAGGAATTTCAAGGTACGGCTGTGTTTCCACCAACCCCTTCAATTTGAATTTCGGCACCTTTCACTGGTGTCTCCTGACTGGCTGGCTGGTTAGCCTTGCTCAGCCTCCCTACTGGCTACTCCGGTTTATGGTATCTTGAACCAGCAGTGCTCTGCCTCCTCACTGCACTGTCTATTAGTATTTTTAATGCAATCCCATGTTTTTAAAACTGCACTATTCTTTTATTAGTTTTTCTGTAAAGTATACTGAAATCTATCTTAGTACTCTTACAGCTTTACTGCTAAATTAATCTGAAGCATTTTTAGAAGCCAAGAAAACTGGATTATGTCTTGGTATTTTTATAGCTTTACTGCTAAATTAATCAGAGGCATTCTTTTAGAAGCTAAGTAAATTAACTGTTGCAACCTCTGTTACATTCTTATTTATGTAAAGCTTCCTGGAATCTAAGTACCTTTCAGCCTGAGTGCCATTTAAATCAGATGCATCTCATGAGTTTTACTGCTAAGCTAAGGTTATTGTAAGCATACTGGAACCTATCTAAGTACTTTACAGCTTTAGTACTAATTAATCAGAGGCATCTTTTTTTTAGTGCTAAGATAAGTAAATTAAATACCACAACCTCTGATAACTTTTCCTTTCCTAATCTTTCCTGCCCATATTTTATCCTGTTCCCTCTTATATAATTTTGTTTTACTTTACATCTCCTTCTGCCTATATTCTTCCCCTCAATTCACTTCCAACCCCCCTCTAACTGCTTCCAACCCCTGCAGCTACTCTATCTGCCCTGTCTTTTGTTCAGTAAAGTGCTGCAACTTGCAAATTGCCACCCCTGACCCACGATTGATGCTGTCTACTGTGCTCACTACCCTTCCCCACCATCCCTCCCCCATCTTTCTTTTGTCTGTAAATTCCTTTATTGCTTCTCCAATTTTAACTGTAGCTCTCTCTCTCCATTCCTCCATTAGCAAAGACCTGATTCCGGGTGCTCCCTCCAGCAGCAGACCTCTCATCCAGGGCACGGTATGGTCGGCTCTGAAATGGCTGCTGCCCGCTCTCACTCATCCCTGAGAAAGGAATTCCAAGGTATGTCTGTGTTTCCACTTAGCCCTTCAATTTGAATTTCAGCACCTTTCACTGGTGTCTCCTGAATGAATGGTTAGCCTTGCTCAGCCTCCCTACTAGCTACTGCACTTCATGGTATCTCAGACCAGCAGTGCTCTGCCTCCTCACTGCTCTGTCTACTAGTATTTCTGTCCTGCCCACTCTCCCTGACCCTGGCCTTATTAAATATTCCTAGGCTCCTCCCCTATTTAATATTTACCTCTCACACTGGCTCTAGCCCAGTGTTGTCTACTTAAGCTTTCTCTCTCTCACTCAATTGGTAAACTAGTATTACATTATATTATACACGAGCGCCCTCCACATGCCTTTATATTCTTGGTTATCCATGCATCCCTACTCATATGTTCTCTCTTTTCTTTGCTCTTCCAGTTGCCCCCCTCCTTTTCACTATCCTGCTCTTTCTAATCTCTACCCATCATGTGCTGACTTGTCCTTGCCTGCCTCTCCCTGCTCTTCTCCATATCATCCCTCGCCTGTTCTTTTCCTCATGTCCCTGCTCCACCCACCCCTCCCCCATCACCACCTCCCTCCCCCCTACCCAACCCTCATCCAGGAAGCCCCTCTTAACACACTTTCCCAGGTGCACTGTTGCCAGCATCCTCCATAGCCCTGTGTCCACTGGGACTCATTGCCAGCCCTAATATTCCACATCAGCTACTCTTATAACAAGCCCAAGTCTGCCTCCTGCCAATTACTCCCTCTGTCAAAAAAAGGCCTAACCATCCTAATAAGAACACTCATAACACTTCTGCTTATCATGGCTAGAGACATTGAATATAACCCCGGTCCCCCCACTCCTCATCTGCCCAAAGGTCTTAGGCTCCTGCACATAAACATTAGAAGCCTACTCTCTAAAACCAACCTTCTGCAGCCACTCATGCTGCATCATAAACCCTCAGTCCTTACCCTTACTGAGTCATGGCTCAGCTCAAAAATCCCCGACTCTGCAAGCTCCATTCCTGGCTACTCCCTCATCCATCAGGACCACAAGTCCCGGGATGGGGGAGTTGCCATGTACATATCAACACCTATTCATTACTCAGTCTCCCTCTCCACCACCTCCCCCTCTGCATATGAAATGCTTCTAGTAAAAATTTACCTTCCCTTCTCCCTTCCTATCTTTGTAGGAGGTGTCTACTGCTGTTCTAACCTCCCTGTCTCCTCCCTCTCCTCTATCACTGATCTTCTCTCTTCCATCACCTCCATCGCCTCCCCTACTGAACTCTTCCTCCTTGGGGATTTCAATATCAATTGGCAGTCTGGTACCCTGTCCAAATTCTGTAATCATGTTTCTTCACTCAACTTAAAGCAACTCATTATAGACCCTACATGACTTAATCACAAATCTGGCAAACACTCCCTTATCGACTAGGTACTAACATCACACCCATACCGGGTCATACTTTCTGGTATACTCCCCGATGCACTCAGTGACCATCACATGGTATACTGTGTTCGTAAAATCCACCGTTCTAAATCACCCCCTGTCATTCTCAACTTTCATTCCTTCTACTCCTTGGATCTCTCCTCCCTCCATAATGACCTGTCCAACATAGATAGATCACCTATGACCACTACTGCCTCTGTCAATACTGCATTGAGTTATTTCAGCTCATAGTTTCTCAATGTCTGGGATCGACATGCACCTTTCAGAAATGCTAGGGTACATGGTAATCACCTCCCCTGGGTCTCTGCAGAACTCGTCATGTACCAACGTGCTAGAGACCAAGCATGGGTGACATTCAAAACCTCTGGTTCCCCCCATAATGTTCAGCACTACCACATGCTCCATAATGCATGCACCAAAGCCATTCAGCATGCCAAAGTCAAGTACTTTCAAGCCTCCTTCCATGGAAACATCAACAACCCTTCCTAATTCTGGAAGGTTATCCATGCCCTATTCTCCCCACCTGCCCATTCCCCTTCACCAGTCCTTAAAGTTGGTTCTGACACATTAGATGACCCCCCATCCATGGCAGCTGAATTCAATAACTACTTCACTTCCTGCACCTCCTCCCTTCTTGCCTCTCTTCCCCCACTTGTGACCCTACATGTCCCTCCCCACCCACCTTGCACCCTCAACCCCCCCACCTCACACTTCTCCTTCAAGCCTGTACCACCCAAGGACACCCTGCATGTTTTATTGGCCCTGAACCCTTGCAAGGGAAAAAGCCCTAATGGCCTCGACCCCAAACTTCTCCTCCTCTCAGCCTACTCTATTGCTCAGCCTCTGTCTACTCTTCTGAACCTATTCTTCTTACATGCATCAGTCCCTGATGCCTGGAAGTCAGCTACCATTATACCCCTTCCAAAGGTGGTGACCCTCCAACCCTGACAATTTCCACCCAATCCCTTTACTCCCCACTCTGGCTAAGCTCCAAGAACACTTGGCCCTAGAGCAACTCTCCTCCTTCCTTGACTCTACCACTTTCCAGTCTGGATTCTGTAAAAAACATTCTACCACCACCTCCCTCCTTTTGCTCACTGACTACATACTCACAGGTATGGATCAGGGATGCATCACCTCTGCCATCTTTGTCGACCTGGTCAAAGCCTTCTACACTGTCTCCCACTACCTCCTTCTGTGCAAGCTGACATTGGCTGGTCTCTCTGTATCAACCACCAGCTGGTCCTGGTCCTACCTTATAGGTTGTACTCGGTCAGTTAGAGTTGGTACCTCTACCTCCCCTCCCCTTCCCTCTCCTCCCGATCAACACTGGTGTCCCCCAAGGTACAGTACTCAGATCAATACTGTTTTCCATCCTCCTAAATGACCTTCCCAATGCCTGCACTTCCTCATACATCCACATGTATGCAGACAACACAGTCTTATTCTCCTCTGGAACCTCCCCCAAGATGTAGCCACTAACCTTGACCAGGACTTTAACAACATCCAGCGCTGGTTCAATGCTAACCAACTCTCCATGAATGTCAAAAAAATGGTCTCCATGACCTTTGGTTCCAAGCAAAGGCTGTTTAGACTTGTCACCACCCCTACCTTCAACACCCTCTCTGGTACTATATTGGATGATTTTTTCACCTTTAACTACCTTGGGTTATGACTGGACAAGTCCCTTGACTTTGGGGCTCACATTGACGCTATCCACAAAAAAATTACTCCCCAAGCTCGGTGCTCTGTACAGGCATTGCAGCTGTCTACCACTACAAGCCTGGAGAGAAATTGTACAAAAGATGATTCTCCCCGTCCTTAATTTTGGGGACATAGTCTACTGTTCTTCCCCTCAATCCACCCTCTCCAGACTGGACACCCTCTTCAATTCCTTCTGCCACTTCATATTGGGATGCCCCCCACTTACACACCACTGCAACCTTGATACCTCGCTCTCCTTTCCCTCCCTTAGTGCCAGACAATGTCTGCACAGTGCCAATCTAGTTGGGAAGTTATGGCTTGGATCTCTCCCCCCCAAGCTCGTCAGTGTTATTCACAGATAGATGTACTCAAGGGGGGGTTACAAGTTTGTATTTATATTAATGGACAGTGCACATTTGTGTTTTAGTTTTTAAAATTATATATTTGATATCTATATACAAGATAGAGCATTGTTCGGATATGACACTGAAATCAATGCTGATATTTTCAGAATTAAGTTTTTGAATGTTTCACTATTTTTCTTTATGTGTATACCCCTTTAAGCACCTACTTTAAATGTTTGTTAATCATGGGTGATCACCACTCCCTGAGGACGCTGTGTAAGTGAAACCAGTAGTAGGTGATTTTGGCAGTCCTCAGTACTCCCTGCAAGAGGTATGCTGCACACTGCTGTGTTCTAAATAAATGTGTGGATTCTTCTGAAAATTGCATTCCTGACTGTGACTTATGGTTGGTGGTGCTGGAAATCTGTATGTTTCCCTGATCAGTCGATGCTTCCATTACTCAGTTGCACACCTTAGCTCTGGGGCAGTGGTCACAGTTTTGTCCTGTGTGGTACTTACTGTACAACTGTGGTAGGTGTATTAACTGTCCCCACACAGGGGCTTATTAGCAAAACTTCATAATTTAAACATCAAACCGTATATTACAAATTGGATAGCTAACCAGCTGACAGGTAGATCTCAAAAAGTTGTAATAGATGGTCACCACTCAGAATCAGGAAAGGTGACTAGTGGAGTCCCCCAGGAATACATGCCAGGCCCCTGCTTATTTCAGATCTTTGTCTCAGACATGACCCAAAAATGTCTTACTTCTACCATAAAATATGTGGATGGCATCAAGCTTGGTGGTCCTTGTGATAAACAGTCTTCCATAATAAAAGATGATTTGGACAAGATTGTTACCTGGGTAAACACATGTGGATGAAACTAAATGCTGCAAAGTGTAGGGTTATGCATTTAGGGAAATCAAACCCAATGGTTAACTATACCCTAGGAAACACCACCTTAAGTCTAAGAACAAATGAGAAAGACTTGGGAGTAATAATTTCAAATGATTTAAATAATTCTAAACAAATTCTGGAATCAGTTAAGAGATCTAACAGAGTAGTATGGTCAATCAAGTGTAACATTAAATCAAAGGATTGTAAGGTTCTAATGCCTCTATTTAGAGCTTATATGAGACCACCTCTTGAGCATGTCTCACAGCTGTGGTGCCCATACAAAAAAGCAGACTGCAAAATTCTTGAAAATATACAATGCAGATTTACAAAACATACAACCAGTTTAGAAAATGAATCATATGAGTATAGACTAAATACCCTTAGCCTTATGACACTCGAGACCAGAAGGTTGAGAGGCAATCTTTTTCTCTTTGATATTATTCAGGATCCATAGCTAATGGTGGAACTTGGTCTGGAATTTAAGGACTTCACACATAACACTCAAGGTCCCCCACTCCAACTAATAGGCAAAAGGTTTAATTGTATCAGCAGAAAATTATTTTTTACACTAAGAATTATAAACCCATGGAACAAACTTCTCCTAAATATAATCATCAGTAAAACAAAATCTGAATTTAAATACAAACTTGATAAACTCTTACTGACAGGTTACAAACTAGCTTATTATTCAAACTTAAGTACAAGAGCATATATGGGCTAATTCAGCCTTCTAGTTCTTTTTCATCCTTAGTATGATCCCTAGTATGATTGTTCACTGAACCATATCTTGTCTAACAGTTTAAATGTGCAACTAAACTGTTTGAAATTATCATAGTACCAAAATATTTCTAATGAAGTAATACTGACCAGCACTAAGAGGAAGAAAAGCTGCCTCATATGACATGAGGCCATCAGGTGCAGTCTGACAGTTGCCTCAGCAATGGAAGTACTGTCCTCTGCCTTTGCTAACATGTAGGATCAAGGACTCATTCATAGTTAACGTAGAGACAAATAACTGAGAGAGAAGGTTGGGCACAGGACATTTATTTTTATTATCCACTGTAGTTAGATTTAACAAGACCTACAGGATTAATCCAAAATACATACTTGTGTACTCCTCAGTGACAATTTTTAATCTCAGATATGTAAGCAATAGGATATGACTGAGCATTGATTATCAGGGATAATGCATGTCAGGTGTGTAATGAGGTGTGTGGCACTTGTGCAGAGTGCCTGTAGCACCTGGAAGTGCATCAACCCCTAGACAACCAATGACCTGGGCTGTCTTATAATGCAACCAATGACCTGGGCTGTCTTATAATGCTTATAAAATGGGTAAACTGAGAAACAAATAAAAAAGCCATTTTTAATTTCAAACAGATATTTTCTTTTGTTTAACGTAACTAGTAAAAAACGTTCTTCCCACTTGTCAATCATCTGTCTTTCCACATATTCAATAAATAGAGTGTTTGTTTATTATGAATCACAGGAATTCAAACTGTTGCAGAATTGCCCTAGCAGCATGTTGGCCCCCCTCTCACACAACAAAAGGCCTTGTGTGGAGCCAAGGTCTCAATTATGTCCGAGGAACTGTGAGCAGCAGAGATTGCCTTGACAAGCTGGTAAGGATAGAAGGGAGATTTCTTATGGTCACCAAAGAAACAACAGTAATTAAAACTGTACATAGTGCTTCATTTTTTAAGCTTGTTTATGTATGTAAGATGGGTGATATAAGAAAAAATATTTTTTTTTTACTTTTTTAAATTTAAGGGAGTTTTATATTTGTGTGACTTTTTGAAGGTTTTCAATGAATAAAGGTGGTAGCCATGTTTGGGGTGGCAGTCAGGGATGAGTGAAGTGGCTTATGAATTATGTATGTGATTGGCCCAGATTCCAAATCCCATTGCCTGATCTTGTTCTATCCTGTGCTTTTCTGGTGAATTAACATATGGGCCTCAGAACTTTTTTAGCCAATCAGGAAGCAGCAAATTGTGAACACATTCTATAATATAAAAAAAAATATATGATTTGCATACCAGAGAAAATGGTAGTATAACAAAAAAACTATGAACATTGTAAACAATCAGAAAATGAATCAGATTGGCATAGTATAGGAGGTTATCCCACATATGCCTGTATTTCACTATGTTGTAATTGTTTTCATTCTGCTTGTAAACCTACTCCTGTAATCTCCTGGGTCGCACCTGAAAATAGGCATTCCTTGTCTAGCGTGAATACCCAGTAAGCAAAAGCTAATAAATAAATAGTTTGGAAAGTATTTGCACTTGTAATAGAAAGAAAAATAATAATTTACACTATTAATGAACTTTAAAATGTGTTTGAATAATTTTGGTGAGTAAGAATATTCATGTATTTATTGGCTGATTGATTAATTGATTGGTGTGTTTATTTAGTTACTTAGCTAGCTATGTACAGTATGTGTGTGTGCATGTATGTATGTATGTATTTCAAAAGTTTTATGATGGAAGACATACTGAGCTGATAACAGCTTGGGCCTGATTCACAAATATCCTGAGAATGCACAAGCACCGAACATATAGCACACAGGCTTGTGGCATTCCCTGACCAGCAATCAGAATTCTCAATCCCATGCATCAATTGCTGCGCGTTAAACCAGCTTCTTCTGGTCTAACCTGTGGCAATCTCAGGTACCTTTTTTATAGGGCTTGTACCAAATATTTGGTGCAAGATGCTGTAAATTGGGAAAAGTGTCACAAATGTGTCCAGTCTTCTTGAATTGGGTGCAGTTTGCCTTGTAGTGTTTGGTGCAGCTGTGCCACAAAATATGTTTTGACGCAGGACTTGATGTAAGCCCACATTGCCCTTCGTGAATTATATATACTTTAGAAAATGGGCTTTTTATTTCCTAGCATCTGATTGGCTAGTACCCTTGCCAAGGGGGTACATTAACTTTCAATAGATGCCCAGGAAACAAAAAGTACCAGTCTACAGTGCCCCTTCACCCAGTATGTATTGTAGTGCCCACCCTGCTACATAATTGGCTGCAACAGCTCATTTAAAATGTAAAACGCCACCATTTTGTTCCCTCGCTTAGCGAGAGAGCCCAACCACCATCACTTCTCCTGGTACACTCCTTCCTGACTTAAACAACTGCCTGCTAGCTACATTAATTTTTTAACGACTGTTTTTAATGTCTCTTTTTCTAAATAAAAAATATGCACCTTGTCCCATGCCCCCGATTCCCCACACAGTTACAACAAAAGCTCGGTCACCCAATAACACTTTCGCTCGTCCCTCCTCCTGCCGGTTGCAACGTCTGTTCAAAAAAGAAAACATTTCAAATGTACAGGACTGCTCACCTCTAAAACACTGTCACCACTGATCTTTCCCCATGCCCTGCAATCCCCGATACTGTGTATGCTGAATATTTAGGAACTTACATTCCCACAACTGTCAACACTCTCACTCCTGCTGCTCCGGTCGGTTGGTCGCCCGCTCGCTGACTTCGGCTAAAACACACACTCCCCTTCACAGTCCTGCTCTACATAAAAAGCACTGAGGACCAAGAATGTATAAAAAAAAATAAAACAACTGGCTCCCGACAACACCCGCTTACTCTCCCATGCCGCACTTCCGTGTCACGATCGCAACCTCTGACCTACCCCATGCAACCTCTGACCTGTCTGAAAAAAAACATCAGCAAGACAAAAACAGCCTCTCGACATAAAACAAAGCAAGTGTACAGAGTAAATAAAACAATTGTCATATGTGTGGGGGGGGCTGTTCAACTAAAAAAAGAAATGAAAGAATCTGCTGCAATCTACCAACTTTCTAACTATTGTCTCCATTTGGACAAAAGACCATCCTTGTAAAGCAAGCAGAGGAACTATTTCATTTCAAAACGTTCTAAAAAGTAACTTTTAATTAATTTGTTTTTTTTTTTTTTTACAGTGCCCATTTTCTAAGCACAATAATACCCTCGAGGGTGGGCGGTATGGGCAATACCGGACCACCCAGGGGCTATAAGGCCCTCTGCCTGTGGTGTCGGGCCTCATTACGCTTCTTGGTGGTCCGTATTGCCCTAATACCGCCCACCCTCTTGGGTATTATTGCTTGCATATATATATAATGTGTGTGTGTGTGTGTGTGTATATATATATATATATATATATATATATTAGAGATAGATAGATAGAACATATCTGTGTATACACTGAATTTAGGATCACCTGCCTTAATAAAGCCTTATAGGTGAAATATTGGCAGATTGGGTGGCCACAAGTTGGATATGTTGATCAAACAAAATATAATTGAGAAAATCTGTAAAGTGGTGCATCTGAACAACTTATTTCTTCTTTTACAAGACCTCCCTCATACAAAATCATACTGGCTACCAGTTATTATACAATGGCAAGAAAGAATGCTGGGGTATGATTGGTCCGACTGGGGCTGGACCTTAGATGTTAGCCCAGCATAACATTCTGGCTCTAGTCCCAGCACCCTAGCAACCATGTAAAATATTTAAAAAGATCACACCACAGCCCTCCCTACCAGCAGTTTCAGCAGTCCCCACTCGGAATCAACGCTTCCCACCCATCGGCCCACAGAACAAAACCAATAAAATCTCCTGTTTCACAGACCTAAAGTTTAAATGATTCATTACTCAAAACTAAACTAAAACTCACATATTCAGTCCCTCTTCCCTCCTAAGAATCTCTCCAGGTGACTTATTTGTCAGCAGTCGGGAATGGTAAACTGAAAGTCACCCCAGCTCCCTCAGCTTTCTCAAATCAGTGTGGTTTCAGCACTCATAAAAAAAAAAACATATTTCACCTGGTCCCAGGGCAGGCACTAAAAGCAGATGAATGGGGAAAAGAGTGAAAATGAATCTCCAACACCTGACATTGTCAGAATGGT
This sequence comes from Neoceratodus forsteri, assembly GCA_016271365.2. Lineage (NCBI taxonomy): Eukaryota > Metazoa > Chordata > Ceratodontiformes > Ceratodontidae > Neoceratodus > Neoceratodus forsteri. The sequence goes on from CM057456.1 coordinate 1,879,527,167, forward strand.
AGAGGAGGCATGTGGGTGAGAGTTGCAGCACAGGGGGGACTCACACTTACTGGAGGCACCAGCCTAAATGGCAAAGGATAAACTTACAGAGAAATTAACAGCATGAATTACAAACTAAAATAAAAGAAAAACTTAACAGCACACCAAGGGAATACAAGTAAAAAACAAGAAGGCAGTTTGCTGCAGGGAATCAGGAGTGCAGAGCCACTGTGGCACAGTTACAATGCTTCAGCTCCATCTGCTGGCCAAAACAATAAATCTGCACTATTTTTTTTAAAGTAAACCTACTCATTGAAAAAAACAGAGAAAATCTACTTTAAATATACTTTTTTCATAGTTTTCATTTTTTTAAACTCACAAGCTATTGCATAATAGGAATAATGCCCTCCAGGGTGGGTGGGTGTTCTGCTGAGATAACATCCCTTCTCAGGGGCTGGATGCCCATGGCCTGTGGTCTTGGGCCCAACCACCCTAGGTGGGATGTTATCCCAGCACAACACCCACCCTGTCTGACATTATTCCTTTAATATTACCTTGTGCTTAGCCTAATGTGTCACCAAGAGATACATAATGGTAGCCTCTAATATTTTACCCACAACTGGGGGACAACTAACTGACTTGTAGTTCTAGGATTGCCCCAGATCTCTCTCTGGACAACAGGATCACACATGCTGTCCTGCAGTCCTGCTGGCACCTGCACTGTCTCCAAATATTTTATACAAATCTCTGTCACTGACTATGTCTAATCCTCCCTGAGTTCACTGTATCTGCTCCAATCACATAGAACTACCTGCCTAAGGATATCAATAATATACACTCCTTTATAAACAAATTTTTGTCAGAGCCAATAAGGCTGCATAATGATAATAATGAGGGTGTGTGGAAATATTGAGTAGTTATTGAGAAGCAACACAATGAATTGCAAGTAGTAATCTATGTTTATTAGTGAATATCAGGGAAAAAGTGTTAGAAAAAAGCATGTTACAAATTGTGCAATGCAAATGATATTAAGGTAATCAATACATATAGTAGAGGCAGATTTGGTTTGTGTGGAAGCACAGTGAATCTTATATCCAGTCTTTTGATTTTGTAAAAAGTTGAATAGTTCAAAATTTTGGTTTGTCCATGAGGTGCTGCCTGGATTATGCAGTACTACAAAATGTGTTAATAGTAGCACAGTTAGTGTTACCATTGTTGATAGTATGTTTAGTTGGACATCATTGTAGTTTTCTCCTCTTGCTCTTCTGGGTAGGTGTTTTAGTAGTTGGTGGTTGTGGTGTATTTTGTTCAGGCTCAGAGAAGAAATCACTGTGAATTTTGTTTATGTCCTCATATGCAATAGGGCTGATTGTAATAATGTAAGAACATTGTGCAGTCTCTGTATGTTATTGGGAAGCTGTTGAGAATTAACTTTTCTAAGTCTCTTGTTGGAAGTAGGAAGTCCTGAAGTAGGTCTTTGTTAATTGTCATGGAGTTTATTTTGTAGTCAGTGATGCATGATTTACAATATGCAGTTACAACATGTACCCTAAACTGAGCTGGCATCATTATGACAGTTAAGTGCATCTGCCCATGACCCTGACAGCAGAGGGTATGGAGAAGTGAAAAGAGGGGGAAGCAGTATGGCAAAGTGGAAACAACACTGTTTTGAGGATGGAAAACACAGATTCAAATTCCATAACAGTCACTTGTTCACACTGTGATCCTGAGAAACTAAATCAACCTCCCCATGCTTCAAACCTCCCAACTGCATGACTTCAGTGTAAATGAGATGCTGCAGTCTGGTTGAATTCTCTTGTGTACATAAATTTAATTAAGAAAATGGAGCTTTAGAACTGGAACTCTGGGGAGGCATTATGGCAAAGTGGGAACAGCACAGTCTTGATGACTGGGAGACCCATTGCCAAAATCCAAAAGAGCCACTTGCTCACACGGTGATCCTGAGCAAGCAAAGCAACCTCAGAGTGCTTCAAACTTCTAAGCTGCATGACTTCACTGAAAATCAGAAGCTGCTGCTCAATTTAGTTGTGTTGTATAAATAAATGTTGGGACAAATATTGAGCCTTGGATTCAAATCTACTTCCTTTCCTTCACATATAACAGAAGGTGAGGTTCACTTTAGGAAAAAACATTAAGTGGCAACAGCACATTCTTGAAGATTCAGAGAGCAGGTTCAAATTCCATAACAGCCAGTTGCTCACAGTGTTACCCTGAGCAAGCAAATTGACCTCCAAGTGCTTCACACTTCTCAGCTGCATGACTTCACTGAAAATGAGATGCCACTACTCAGTTGAGTTCTCCTGGATAAATACACTTAGAAAAATTTAAAAAAATACTTGGGACTTGGAAATAGGGAGAGGCAGTATGTCAAAGTGGGCACAACACATTTCTGAGGACTGGGAGACCCATGTTCAACTTTTATAAGAGCCACTTTCTCACAGTGTGACCCTGAGCAAGTAGATCAACCTCCCAGTGCTTCAAACCTCCCAACTGCATGACTTCAATAAAACTGAGATGCTGCAGCTCAGTTGAGTTCTCCTGGGTAAATAAATCTAGGGAAAAAAATGGGCCCTGGAAATGGACTCCACTTCCTTCCCTTCATGTTTACCAGAATGTGAGGTTCACTTTAGGAAAGACAATTACTTTTCTTTCATATGGCCCTTTTCAAACATATGCTGTTCCAAAACCCTGTCCAAGACATCCTCAGTCACATAGCCATAATGCACACACAGACTGATTAAGAAATCATAAAGATAACACCAAAGAATGAATGGGGAGGAGGGAATGGCTTGGGCACAAGGAGTTCAATTGACTTGATCAAGGTTACACCGTATAAAAATGGTAGTAGTGGGATTCAGACATGTGCTCCCATGATGACAATTCTGTATCCATTGTTATTTGATTTTTCTTGGTGCAAGCACATACACAATAACTGTACTAGGATACTACTGCTGACAACCTCCTTATGCTGCAATGCAAATGAACAATTTCTACTTCTTTCACAAAAATGATGGCCCCATATATAATTTGTAGCAGCTGGAGGAAACAAATTCATTTACACTACCTCACCTTAAAGAAAACTGCTCTGTATATATATCCATTTGTTGCCTTTTATGCAGTTTATTTTTAACCTTTCCAAAACAATGTAATGTATGTCTCTCTCTCCCTTTTCATAGTACACAAGCAGTGCATTAAATTTATGTACGGTAGCAAAATCAGAGGTTCATTTCAGCAATTGCGCTTGATGCCCTCCCATTGCTACACAGTAAAAGAACTATTCTTCCTTCTTCACCTGACATATTGGATTTGTCATTTGTGGAAAATGCAGGAAAAAATATAAGATGCTTGGCACCACATTACAGAAGACTGCTGTGTATACTTCATTTTATGCCTTTTATACTGTTTTTTTTTTCTTTGTAAAACGTTTTTAGGTGTGTACCTCTTACTTTTTATAGTCAGCTATCAATACTGTCAATGTATTTGACAAGATCATAGGCTCATTTCAGAGTCCTTGCCAAATTAGGATGGAAAAGACTGCATATGCCCATGATTGTGATATTACAAGGGTGCAGTAACATTCAGGTTAGGTCAGGTACATCTACATTACAGGCTTACAAATTTTGACCAGCTTACATGGCTGCTGACTAGCATACTAAAACTTGAAAATATGAGCCCAACAGAAATGGGGCTGGTTTAAAACCAGATTGCTTCACTATATTATATTTTTAAAATTCAACTCAATCCTTTTTTAGGTAGCCAAATATGTAGTGCTTCTTTGGTTGGCATACATGCAGTTATTACTTGGGAGGGGGGGCACTGCTTATTAACTGTAAGAGATAAAATGGGTCATACTGTGTGGCACCCTCTTTAGGCACTTTCAGACCAGCTTAGACCATAACCACTTTCTTTCACTCTTATTCACATGAAACTGTGTTGCTCTACAATACTGGTTGGGGGGCAGATTTGTGATGTTACTTTACTGGGCCACATGTAACTGCCATCGTCATCACTCACAAAGTAAGGTAATTAAAACTACATTTATAATTGTTATAAAAATGGTGGTGAATTCCATCAGTTGGCAGGTGTCAACAGGAACACAAACAACTACAGTTACAACACACTTTATTCATGTTGGACATTGTAAAAGCAGAAGTGAAAAAATGACTGTATTATACAATATAAATTAAAAAAATTACCCTTAAGTTAGTTAGCCTCACTAAAAAGCTAAGTGCATCTGCCCATGACCCTGAAACTGGAAGGCCTGGAGATGAGGAAAGAAGTGGAGGCATTGTGACAAAGTGGGAACAGCACAGTCTAGAGGACTGAAGGACAGGTTCACAGTCCACAAGATCCACTTGCTCACAGTGTTACCCCAAGTAAGAAAAATCAACCTCCCAGTGCTTCAAACCTCCCAAATGCATGACTTCACTGAAAAGGAGATGCTGCAGCTCAGTTGAGTTCATCCAGGTACATAAATTTAGCAGAAATAAAACCACAAAAACACACATACACAAAAAAAAAAAAAGGCTGCTTGGAAATTGACATGCCTTCCTTTCATTCATGTTTACCACAAGTTGTGGTTCATTTTAGAAAATAAAATTTATTTTTTTCATATAGCCCTTTTCAAACATACCCTGTCAGAAGCTAAACATAAGACAAACAATGAGTGCAGGTTGGGGGGGGGGGAGTTGGGCACAACACAGTCAATTGACTTGCTCATTGCTACACAGCACAGAAATTGTAGTGGTGGGATTCAAACCTGTGCTCCCAAGATCACAGTAGTGTATCTATTCTAGCAAGCCTTTTCTTGCTGCTTGCACATACACAGAATTTGATAGGAAACTGGACTTAAGTATCTACGATTGCTACACTGTACATTGCCAGTTCCTCCTTCCCCATACATAATGGCTCCGTAATTCATTTCTGACAGACACAGAAAAAAATAAGTTGCACAGTACCACCGTAACAAAGACTGCTGTGTCTACTTACTTGTATACCTTATACATAGGTTTTTAAAACCTGTCTGAAACAATTTGATGTGTGTTTTCCATACACTCCCTGTTCCAACACATTTTCCGATAATTACTTACTTGGTATTACTTACTTGGTTAGGTGAGATACAAGAAGGCATGGTGCCCATCGAGAGTATCTCCCACAATGTTGTGGATCGTTGTTTGTTAACAGTTTCTAACCATGAATCTAATTTGGTTTTAAATGTTTCAAAATTGGTAATATTAACAAGGTCATTGGGTAATTTGTTTCATATTCTGGGAGCCCTAATTGTAAAAAAGTGTAATCTATTGTTAGTATTTGCTTTTGGAACAATTAACTGTTTGGTGTGTAATCTGGGAACTAGTTTCCTTGTTGTGTAGTTTAGTCCACATTGTTGCATCAGGTTCGGTTGTTTCAAAATTTTATGAAGAAACAGGAGATCTCCCCTCAACCGCCTAGTTTCTAGTGAATGAAGTTTTAGTTTTTATAACCTGTCATCATATGGTAAGTGTGCCAAGTGCGGTATCATCCTTGTTGCTGTTCTTTAGATGCTCTCAATGGTAGCTATGTCCTTTTTGAGATATGGGCTCCAGAATGGTGACCCATAGTAAGAACGCTGTCTAACATACGTCCTATACAAGGGAATAATACAGTTTTCGAGTTTTGATACAAATGTACGATTTATTCTTCTGAGTAATCCATTTGAGTTTTTGGTTAATTTGTTACAGTGGTCACTAGAAGATAATTTATTGTTAGTATTAATTCCAAGGTCTCTTTCACAATTTGTTGTTTTTAATAATATATTGTTTAGTTTGTAAAATTGATGTGGATTATTATTACCGAGGTGAAGTACGGTACATTTATTGTTGTTGAATTCCATACCATTTAATAATGCCCATTCCTCAATTTTATGTAGATTTGTACGCAGTTGGTTTATATTATCTGGAGTATCAACCCTTCCTCCCAGTTTGGTGTCATCAGCAAATTTTGATAAATAAGTATTTGGACTAGTCTGCATATTGGAAATAAAAATGTTAAACAGGACAGGCCCGAGCACAGAGCCCTGTGGTACTCCATTGGTCACCCCACCCACATCAGACAGTATTCCATTAATTCTGACTTGTTGGGTCCTGTCTGTTAACCAGCTTTTCACCCAGTTAGTTAGGTATGCTGAAATTTCTAGTGGTGTCAGTTTGTTGATTAATTTTGTATGGGATACACGATCAAAAGCTTTACTGAAATCTAGAAGAATAATGTCCATGGGGGTCTTTACATCTAATTCATAGTGAATTTGATTATAGAAAGCAATTAAATTTGCAGTTGTTGAGTGTCCTTGTTTAAAACCATATTGTCTGGTATATTGAAGGTTGAGACACAAAATGTCTTCTTCCACTAGGGTTTTGATAATTTTTTCCATTATTTTACATAGCACAGAGGTTAGACTTATAGGTCTATAGTTTTCTGGGTTTGATCCGTTCCCTTTTTTAAAAATTGGTGTCACATGTGCTGTCAACCAGTCAGTGGGAACTGTTGAGAGATTTATTAAAAATAATAGCCAGTGGTGTGGATATTACATACTATTTGCCAGCAGATTAGGCCTTACGGTCTATTGAGTCTGCTCAAACCTCAGATCCCTAGTTGGGTGCCGAGGCTCTCCCCTCCCTTGTGTTCCAGAAACCCCTATCATCCATCCCCACCCCCCTGGGACAGGCCATCATCTGATACATCCCCTTTCTGTGTCTGTCCCACCCTCTCTTGAAGCCCTCCACTGTGGATCTCTGAACCAGCTCGCCAGGCAGTGCATTCCAAGGGTCCACCACCCTCTTAGTGAAAAACCTCCTCCTCTTTTCCCCCCTCACCCTTCCTCCTTCCAACTTCAAACCATGCCCTCTGGTAATACCTCCCTGCTTTAGTTTAAAGATCCCCTCCATGTTTACCCTATTTATTCCCTTGAGGTACTTGAAGACCTCAATCATGTTCCCCCTGTCTCTCCTCTCCTCCAATGAAAACAGGCAGAGCTCCTCAAGTCTGTCCTCAACCGTCAAATCCCCTAGCCCTCGTATCATCTTAGTTGCCCTCCTCTGTACCCTCTCCAGGAGCTGTATGTCCCTCTTCAAGTGTGGTCTCCAGTACTGCACACAGTACTCAAGGTGTGGTCTAACCAGTCCATTGTACAGTGGCAAAATCACTTCCTTGCTCCTAGAGGTGATCCCCCTTACGATGCATCCCAACATCCTGTTTGCCTTGCTAGCCGCTCTCCTGCACTGCTTAGAGTTATTCATACATGCATCCACCATGACCCCTAGGTCTTTTTCCCCTATTGAGGCCTCCAGGCCTCCCCTCCCAGGGTGTACCTGTGTTTAGGGCTTCCCCACCCAAGATGCAACACCTTGCACTTGGTGATATTGAAATTTAATTTCCATGTGTGAGCCCAGCTTTCCAGGGTGTCCAGATCCCCCTGCAGGGCCAACCTCCCCTCTTCTCCCTCAACTACTGCTCCCATCTTGGAGCCTTCAGTGAAGAGACTCATTTCACACCCTATACCCTCCCTGATGTCAGATATGTATGCATTAAACAGGACCGGACCCAGGACCGAGCCCTGCAGTACCCCACTACCAACCTCTCTAGGGTTCGAGAGCTCCCCACAGACCACTACTCTCTGGGTGTGTCCAGCTAACCAGTTTTCAATCCATCTGACCATCAAAGGGCCTACTCCTAACCCCATCAGTTTCTCAACCAGACCATTGTGGTGGACAGAGTCAAACACCTTGCCGAAGTCCAAGAATAATACATCCACAGGCTTTCCCCTGTCCAGTTCTGATGTTACCCATTCGTAGAACTCCACAAGATTGGTTTGACATGATCTACCTGGCACAAACCCATGTTGCCAACTATCCAGACCTCCTCCCTCCTCCACTTACACCCCCAATAGTTCCTTTAGTATACTCTCCATTAATTTTCCCACCACCGAGGTCAAACTGATGGGTCTATAGTTACCTGGCACTTCCCTCGACCCCCCTTTATGGATTGGCACCACATGTGCCTCTCACCAATCCCTAGGTACCCTCCCTGTCTCAAGTGACCTGTTGAAGAGCTCCACCAGGGGTGCAGCCAGTATGTCAGCCAGTTCCCATAGTACTCTCGGTTGAATGCCATCTGGCCCAGGAGATTTGTCTTTCTTTAGGGCCTTGAGGGCTAACCACATCCTTTTGGTGGAGATAGCATCATCCATCCCCTCCACCTTACTGTCCTTTTTATCCTTGTCCAGATGTGACACCCCTGGGGTACCTCTCCCTCCCTCTTGCTCCATTTCTGTTGCTCCCCTGATCCCACTCACTGCTGCTTCTATCCCCATCGTGCCTTGCTTTGTAGATATCCCATCCCCCTCCCTAGTGAACACAGAGGCAAAGTACTCGTTAAATACCTCTGCCTGGTCCCTCGCCTCTTCCACCCACCCTCCTTCTGATCTCAATCTGCTGAGATGGCCCTTAGATTTTCTCCTCTCCCCAATGTACCAGAAGAACCCCTTTTCCCCTCCATGTATCCCCTGTGCCAGCCGCTGCTCTTTACTGGACTTTGCTCCCCTCACCATCCGGGTGACTTTTCTAGATGCAAGATGGTACATTTCCTTATCCCTATCCCCTCTTGTTGTTTTATATTTTTTGTAGGCTGCCTTCTTTTCTCTGACCGCTACCTGTACCTCACTGGACCACTAGCATGGTTTATGTGACCTTGCTCCCTTAAGTTTCAACTTAGCGCAGATCCTGACTGCCTCATGAAGTCCCCATTTTATGACCTCCCATCTCCCTTCCACACTTGTCATTGATGTAATCCCCTTCAAGTGATCCTTGAGAATATTTCCCATGCCCACAAAGTCTGCCCCCCTGATGTCCACTGCCAGTGTCCTAGATCTCCCCCTCTCCCCCCATGCTTATTTGAAACCAGACAGTATTGTGGTCACTCCCAGTCAGGGGGTCCTCTACAACCAGGTCCCTTACCAGATCCCCATCTGCCAGAACCACATCCAGGACATGCCCCTCCCTTGTGGGCTCTATCACATGCTGTGTTAAGAACACATCCTGGAAGCTGTCTAGCAGCCTCTGCTTCTTGGCCACCTTAGAGAACATGGTTCCCCAGTTAGTACCTGGCATATTAAGGTCCCCCATCAACACCACTCCTTCCCCTTTTGGTCCACACTGGGCAATGATGTTGTCCAGCAAACCATCCTCTAGAACATCACTCATCCTGGGGGGCCTATATACTACACCCAGCTTGACCCTATCTCCTGCTGGGGATCATAAGGTGACCCATAAGGCCTCCACATTTCCCTCTGCCTTTTCTACCCTAGCAATTTCTATGTCATCTCTAATGAACATAGCCACTCCACCCCCTCTGCCCTCCTTTCTATCCTTCCTAAGCATAGTGTACCCCCGCACGTTTAGGTCCCAGTCATGGTTTTTGTTGGCCCACGTCTCCGCCACATCCACCCCCCCCAAACAGCATGGCCTGGAACTCTGGAAACTTGTTTCCCAAGCTCCTGGCATTTACTAACACCAACCCCACCCTTATCCCTGATCCTCTTTTTGAACCCCACCCAGGTTCCTTATACTCCATCCTCCTCTGCTCCTCCTGAAACCTCTACCCCCAGTCTGTTTCCCCTCCCTTGGGTTTGAAGGCTACTCCCCTCATCTGGAGGAGAGGGCTTCTGGTCAGCCCCTCCCTTATCCCTTCCCCCTCACAAGTTTAAACCCCACCTTTCTTGAATGTAGTCAGCCATCCCATGTTTAAGGACTTCCTTCCCTAATGGGGCAAGATGAAGCCTGCCCTTGGCATACAGTACCTTATCCTCCCAAACTCCTTTCCAGTTCCCTAACACCCCCAACCCACTCTCTTCACCCCACTTCCTGAGCCAGTCATTAACCTCTGTGATCTTCATTTTTTTCTCCACTGAGGCCTTTGGTACTGGCAATATCTCTGAAAAGGAAATGTTACATCCATTATCCCGACAGACTCTGGCAAGTTCTTGGAACCTTGCTTGGATTTCCAAAACGCTATTTCCCTCTAGATCGTTAGTTCCAAATGCACCAGAAATCTGGTTTCCTCCACAATCCCTAACCAGTTCATATACCATGAACTTTGCTCTGTGCACTGTCAGCCCAGAGATACTCACTACCTTCACCTGGCTATGGCATCCACCCCCGCCCTCCCACTGATACCCCTAATCATCGAAGTCTCCCAATAACAGAACCTTAACACCGCCATCATCCTTATGGTTATCTCCACTATGCCCTCTCAGCCCCCATCCCCCTTTGTCGGTGATCTCAATTCCATGGGAGTCTTCCTGCCTTATTAGAGACCCCTGTCACCCTCCCTTTCTGCCTCCCTCGTTATTTTGCCCACTTAACCCAGACCCCCTCTGTATAGGTGTCCCTTAACCCTCTCTTATCTGAACCATTTATCCTGCCCTGATGGTTTCCTTCCCCACACCACCATCCTCCCCTTGTAATAGTACCCTGCTCCAGAGGCTCTCTGTGGGTTTCTTTAGCTAGGCCCCAACCTTGGTACTGACTCTCCTGCTGAAGGGGGCTCCTCTCCCACCTCCTTGTCTCCCAGTTTCTCTCCAGTCATGCTCCCTCCCTCATGTCTGCAATATGTTGCATCTCCCCCATCTGCTTAACATTTATGTTTCCCCTTCTCCCTCTGGGACTATTGCTATCCTTTCCATTTGCGGTCTGCGTGCCCTATGGGTATCTGACTCCCTCCCCCGCCTCCTGTATCAGTTTCCTCATTTCCACCAACCCCTTCCTTCCCCTCTAGATTGCTTAGTAGCTCAAATTTATTGTGACACTCTATGTCAGCCTCCATCAAGTAACCTGAGTTTCCCCTGACTGCACCTCTAAACTGCCCCTCTTCTTCCCCTCTTGCTCTGTTCTCCTTAGGAGCTCTGTTCCCACAGTCTGCTGTTTTAGGCTTCCCCACAACAGCCCCTCCTGACTCTTTCCCCTTCACTCTCTTTGTATTTGGAATGTTCATCCCGTACACTTTCCCCTTAGCGTCAACATCCCTATCTAAGGGTTCTCTGTCCCTAATACCCCCCTCCTGCTTGCTGTAACATAACGTCCTGTAATTTCAGAGCGTTGTCCCAGCCTCCTCAGACCCACCCTTCTGCTGCCCATATCCACACCCCTTATCCTTGGACACCCCCCCAGCTCCCCAGCTTACTCCTTAACCAATATACCTCACTCCTGATACAAGATAGCTGTCTAAAGAGTGGGCAGCCTCCCTCTCTCCAGGCTTAGTTGAGAATTATTGCCATCCCACAGCCTGTGCAGCCTACAACCCTTCCGAAGATGCCTGCCATGGTGGAATATGGCCACCCTGTTTGTCCCCCTCTGTTTATAATGGCACACCCCTTTTCTCAGTCCCTTCCTACTGGAATACAGTTTCTCTCTATACTGACTGCAGTTATTTACAAACCCAGTTTCAACCCCACCAATAAAGTTCCCAAGTCCCACACACACATACAGTCCAGTGTGTGTCCAGTCCCACTAACAGTGTGTGTATGCAGACATCAGGTACCGTATGATGTCACAGGCCCACCAGTTCCTGTTGCTTTGAATTTCAGTCCCAAACAGAAATACACAGCCCTTCAATCCCAACCCAGTGGCTTTTCAGTATTTAAGAAAGCCTACAAAACAGGGTGGATGGGAGGGCTCTTACCAACACCAGGCAAACATCACATTTAAATTACACTCTAACTATTACTGCCAAACAAGTGTTCCCAAGCCTCAAAAGTTACAATATCACAGCCCAAGTAACAGTTCTAACTCAAAGTAGTAATTTTTAACACATAGAACTAATTTCACACACTAAACTATCCAAATAATTCAGTTAAAACAGAATATAACCCCATAATATTGTATCAATAGTTTCTGTCAAAAATCTAGGATTGATCATATCTAGTCTGGGACTTCCTTTTTTGTTTAGTGTTTTCAATGTCTGTTTAATTTGATTAATAGTTATCAGATAATTGTGATTGTTAGGTTGTTTTGCTGTTATAGACTGATGTGTGTCCATGTGTGAAAAAATAATCATTTGCATCAGTCATACTACATACACAGAGCAATTACTGACAGCTACAGGTAAGGCCAAACAATGAAGGGGGGTTAGGATGGGTTGGACAAAAGGAGGTCAATTGGCTTATTCAAGTTTACACAAGGTAAAACTGTCATTGGTGGGACTCAAACCTGTGCTCCACTGGTCACAATTTTGTATCTATTCTATGAAATGCTATGAGTTGTCAGGTGTCAATTGGAACACAAACACCTACAGTTTCATACCATTGTATTCTTATTGGACATTGTTGCAGCAAAAATAAAAAATAAAATAAAACCAATGACCTTAGTTTACAATAAAAGTTTAAAAAAAGTACCATTCAGTGAGTTGGTCTCACTGAGACAGCGAAGTGCTTCTGCCCTTGACACTGAAAGAATAGGGCCTCAAGATCTGGACAGAAAGGTAAGGCAGAATGGCACAGTGGACACAGCACAGTCTTGATGACTGAGAGACACAGGTTCAAATTCCATAAGATCCACTTGCTCACAGTGTGACCATGGGCAAGTAAATCAATCTCTCCATGCTTCAAACCTCCCAACTGCATGACATCACTGAAAATGAGATGCTGCAGCTCAGTTGAATTCTCCTGGGTAAATACATTTGATGCATGTTTTCCATACACACCCTGTCCCAACACATTTTCCAATAATCGTTTGCATCAGTCATACTGCATGCACAGAGCAATTACTGACAGCTACAGGTAAGACCAAATAATGAAAGGAGGGGGGTAGAAAGGGTTGGACAAAAGGAGGTCAATTGGCTTATTCAGATTTACACAAGGTAAAAATGGTATTGGTTGGACTCAAACCTGTGCACCGCAGGTCAAAATTTTGTATCCATTCTAGGAAATGCTATGAATTGTCAGGTGTCAATAGGTATACAAACACCTGCAGTTACATACCATTTCATTTTTATTGGACATTGTTACAGCAAAAATAAAAAAATAAAAATAAAACCAATTATCCTTAATTTACAATAAAAATTTTAAAAAAGTACCCTTCAATGAGTTGGCCTCACTGAGACAGTAAAGTGCTTCTGCCCTTGACACTGAAAGCACATGGCCTCGAGATGTGGACAGAAAGGTAATGCAGACTGGCACAGTGGACACTGCACAGTCTTGAGGACTGGGAGACACAGATTCGAATTCCATAAGATTAATTTGCTTACAGTGTGACCGTGAGCAAGTAAATCAATCTCCCCATGCTTCAGACCTCCCAACTGCATGACATCACTGAAAATGAGATGCTGCAGCTCAGTTAAATTCTCATGAGTAAATAAATTTCACAGAAAAAAAACAAAGGGTGCTTGGAAATTGACTCGACTTCCTTTTATTCATGTTTATCAACAGTTAAGGTTCACTTCAGAAGAGAAAATGAATTTGGTTTCATATAGCTGTTTTCATAATACCTTGTTGAATGCTAAACATAACACCAAACAATGATTGGGGATTGGGGAGGGGTTTGGGCACAAGGATGTCAACTGACTTGCTCAAGGTTAAACAGCACAAAACAGTGTAGTGGTGGGATTTAAACCTGTGTCCCCAAGATCACAGTACTGTATCCATTCCACCAAGCCTTTTCTTGGAACTTGCACATACACAAGATTTGTGCTAGGAGATTGATGTTTAGGACCTCTGTATGCTACACTGTAAATTAACAATTCCTCCTTCTTCCCCAGGAATAATGAATGCGTAATTAATTTCTGGCAGACACAGGGAAAAAAGGAAAAATGTGCATGGCACCCCCCCCCCCATAAAGACTGCTGTGTAAACTTCCTTGTATATCTTTTACACAGGTTTTTTAAAACCTTTCAGAACCAATTTGATGTGTGTTTTCCACACACACCCTGTCCCAAATCATTTTCCAGGAATCATTTGCAGCAGTCAAACTGCATACACAGAGCAATTAGTGAGAGCTACAGGCAAGATCAAACAGTGCTGGGGATGGATGGGGGAGATTGGACAGAAGGAGGTCAGCTGATGTGTTCAAGTTTACACACAGGGTTAAAATGGCATTGGTAGGACTCAGACCTGTGCCCCACGTGTCACACTTGAGTCTCCATTCTAGGAAATTCCATGAGTTGTCAAGTGTAAGCAAGAACACAAACAATAACAGTTACATACCATGTAAATCTTATTGAGCATTGTAACACTGAAAATAAAATAATTAAAAAACTGACCTTAGCTTACAATAACATTTTAAACCACATCCCCTTACGAGAGCTGCACTCACTGAGACAGCAAGATGAATCTGACCTTGACTCTGAAATCAGAGGCCCTCGATATGTGGACAGAAGGGTAGACAGTGTGGAAAAGTGGGAACAGCACATTCTTGAGGACTGGGAGACCCAGGTTCAAATTCCATAACAGTCACTTGCTCACACAGTAACCCTGAGAAACTACATCAACCTCCCCATGCTTCAAACCTCCCAGCTGCATGATTTCACTGAATACGAGAAGCTGCTGCTGCCCAGTTGAGTTTTCCTGGGTACATAAATATAGAGAAAAAGAAAGGAACTTTGGTACTCAGATCAACTTCCTTTACTTCATGATTTAGGAAAGCTGATGTTCACTATAGGATGGCAAATTAATTTGATTTTATATACCCCGTTTCATACATACCCTGTCCCAAAATACTTTCCACTACTTAATCAGTTGCAGCAAGCATTCTTACTTTTTATACTTATGACTCCCATTTGTAAAAAGGTTGTGAATGTACACGCTGAAAGTTTCATTTATTTATTTACTCATATTTTTTATATATTATTTTATTCAGGATACTGAATTTCAGTATCAGGTACATTAACATTTGTTAGCTGTGCATTACCAACTCCATCCATATCTGTATAGTCTTATTTTCAGATCATATGAATGGTAGCTCAAGCTGTCTGCAGTGACCAAAATTTAATGTTACAACACGGGACAACAGGTAACATCCATCTTCATCACTCACAAAAAAAGATACTGTAAGCTGCATTTATAATTGCTATGAAACTGAGGGTATGTTCCATGAGTTGGTAGGTGGCAAAATGAACACAAAAAAGTACAGCTACTTGACGTACTCAGTTGCAGCAGCCATTCAAGCATTTTCTTGCTGCTTGCACATACTGTACACATGGATTTGTGATAGGAGACTGGTCTTGAGTACCTCCGATTGCTACACTGTACATTACCAATTCCCCCTTCTTCCCCATGCATAATTGCTCCATAATTAATTTCTGACAGACACAGAAAAAAAGCAAGTTGCACAGCACCATCGTAACAAAGACTGCTCCAATAAATTTATTTTTTATTTATTTCTATATTTGTTCATCCATATGCTCATTTTTCTGCACTTCAGTTAATTTGCAGAGAATATTTTAAAAAAGGGACTTCCCCAAATAAATGAATGACCTACTGCCTCTGAGATCTCTCTGTAAGCAATGTAGTTGCTTTCAAATGATGTTCCCAGGCCTGCATACAATTTTGTACATGAACATGTTTTCCAGTGCTTTACTCTTTGAAGGGCTTCCCCACCCCAGATCAAACAGTCCAGCAGTACACTTTCAATGCAGCAACATGCTGCCTGTGACTGTGTTGCTACCTCCCCCTCCAATCCTGCAACAAGTCAGTCCTCCATGCAGCCAGTTCCTTCTGGGGAGCAGATCTTTTTTTCAACTCCCTTAGTTTGCCACCAGTTTCATGGCAGAAGCAGCACATCAGTTCACCAGCTCACAAGTGAACTCTCTTCCCCTCCCCAGTCCACCAATACAGTTTTCCTGCAACCCCCCTTCAGGCCTGCAACAAAATGTTCCCTCAGATCCAGTCACTTAATTGAGGGATCCACACAGTTGTTTTTTTTTATTGTATCACTTCAGCTTTGCCACCACTTGGAAACTTTCTTTTGGAATCAATCATTTTTTCAGTCAGTCAGAACCCCCACAGGCCCCCAAGTTCATGCCTGCTCCCTCCCCAGTCCAGCATTTACACTGCACCTGCCTGTGACTCTTTTACCTCCCACTCCAAGCCTCCAACAGTCAGCTCTGAAATGCAAGCAGTCTTGGGATCAGAGTGATCAGCCGATCGCATTCTTTAATTTTTGCCATCAGAGAAACCCCCAATATCCACTGTGCAACCGACGAGAGTAGCCACGAGACCAGATGAAGATGGCGCCACAATATGTGAGCGCTTGCATGAAGGGCCTTTCTTCGAGGTTCCAGAGTGTCATGTCACTCGCACATGTGCATTTCAGCACTTTGCCCTTCACGAAATGGTGGATTTAAAGGGACAGAGTGCTACTGCACATGAAAACCAGCAAAATGTCAAAAGTCACAGAAGCACTGAAAAAATCACGGTTAACGTGACCTCTGTGATGAACTTACACTCTTATTAATGGCCCCTTGCCACTGGTATTGATGTGCCACAACCCTGCATGGATGTATATGGGGTGTTGCACTTTATGTTACATTCTGCTGTTTCCATTTGGCTTCACTGGCTTTGTTCAATAAAGCTTTTCCGTGCCATTCACATGTGTGTTTTTTGTCTTCTGGGTGTGGGGGGGCAGACATGGGTGTGCAGTCATGGGGGGCAGGCATGAGTGTGCTGACATGGGGGCAGGGGCGGGTGCACTGTCATCAAGCAGCAGGCACAGGTGTACCATCATGGGTTGGGTAGGCATGGGTGTGCCTTCATGGGGGCAGGTACAGGTGTGTCACCAATGGGGGGCAGGCACAGGTGTGCCATCATGAGGGGGCAGGCATGGGTGTGCCATTATGGGGAGAGCTTGACCTCTGTGTGCCTCTACATGACTACATATGACACCATGGTAGGGCCCTTTGTGGCTATATGGTAGTCCCCACCTGCTGGCTTGAGGTGGGCACTGGGTGTGTGCATGGTGGCCTGCATGCTGTGTGGTGGTGCATCCACAGCATGCTGGCATATGGCCAGGGCTCATGTCCTTCACCACATACCTCCATAACAGTGCTCTGTGGTCCAGGTAGACCCATTGTCATCATCTGTGCTGTAGGCACCCACCACCATGGCGGACACCAGTGCACCACGGTTTGGCCCCTTTGTTCATTATGGCTGATGGAGCTCAGCAACTGCCGTGTGCTCAGCTGTGCCCTTGGCTGTGCTGTGGTGTGATCACGGGCATGTGGCAGTCATTTTACAGCCACAAGCCTCCGCTGTGCCTTGTTGCATGTGGTTCAGCCACTGGGCGTAACACATGGCATAAGTCATGGGATACACCATAGCGTTTGACGTATCTCGCCTTATGTCAGCATAGCCCATCTTGGAATTGGGCCCCATGTCCTTATCTGTGTTGGCTGGCTGTATGTGTGTTTGTCGGGGGGGCTTAGTGTGATATGTGTGTGTGTGTGTGTGTGTATGTGGTGGCTAGGTTCATGTTAGCTGTGTGTGTATGTGTGTGGTGGCTAGGTTTGAGTTGGCTGGCTGTGTGTGTGGTGGGGGCAGGGTTGGAGTGAGTGACTGGTCCTGTGTGTGTGTGTGTGTGTGTGTGTTGGCTGCTTGTGTATGTGTGAGTTTCGGGGGTGAGTACCTGGCACTGTTTGTGGGTGTGTGTGTGTGTACTTGTTTGTGTGTGGGGGGGTTAGTGTGCTTCACAGGCAGTAATGGCCTGATAAGATTGTATGCATGAATGCTAGTGTGAATGGACCACATTCAGGCTGGCTATCTCAATGTGTGTTTGGGTGTGGGGAGGTTGGCTCAGTGTGTATGGGTGGGGGGTGGGTGTGCTTCACAGACCAGAGTGACCCCATCAGTCTGCATGCGTGAGTGCTTGTGTCATCTTCGAAAGGGAGGGGCACCAGGAAAACATTACCTTCCAAAAGGGACTGGCAACAGAACTGATCTGAGCTGTCATTGTCAGTATCTGAATCAGAGGCAGCTTGAGCACCCTCACTAGGAATATCACTAGATACTAGAGGCTCAAATTGGTATAGTCGGATACCAATATCAAAGTTTAGATCAATGTACTCCACAGCTTCAAATTCTTCAACTTCAAACATTGTAGATATCGATCACAGGCACAGTGACAGCTTTGTGAACTGAGTTTTTGCGGTTGCAGTAGGCAGAGCCTGCAGACATTTTGCATGTACAAAAGGAGTGATGTCATGTTTTCTGTCCATGGAACTGACTGAAGGTGTAAACAGTCTCCTCCACCTTACCCTCCTCCGAGCAATGTTTTCCACCCTCAAATAAATACGCTCTCATGTTAGTCAATGGTTGCAGGGTACTATTTTCTTTCTTAAATGGGTGGTACAAGAACTGGAACCTGAGTAGTTGGAGGCAGCATTAGTTTTTTAATTTTGAGTAAGATCCACCCCCACCTCCACCCGAGAAGCTCCTAAAGATCCACCCCCACCTTTTTTTATTCATGTGGGAGGGGCATGAGGTGTCTCTATCATGTTGGAACAAAACACACTAGTTAGGGACCTGTATCAAGCAACAGAACAAGTCTGTCAAGTTGTGGAGCCCCTGCATTTTATTAAGGACTAGGAGAACAGAAGATAATTAATGCCTTCAAATTGATTTAAAAACCCTTGGAACAAATGATTATCAGAGCCACCTGGGGCCTCAGAAGGAAAAAGTAATTAAGGAGTGAAACTACAGCTCCCAAGGAAAACAATTTATAGTAAGTTGAAAGAGCCACAGGTTTTTTTAAACATTTATGTACTAAAAACATAAAGTTCAGCTTTTGGGATTAACAATATTAGTTAACCATAATATATATATATATATATATATATATATATATATATATATATATATATATATATATATACACACACACACACACACACACACACATTTGTCTTTTAGTAGTTCCAAAACTTTGAAGGCATTGGTGTTAGTAATGCATTTAGAAATACATTTTTTAATTGTCTGTACAGTTAAACATGCAGTTTCATGTGATGGCACATTTTTTGAGGGAGGGGTTCAAATTATTTTAATCATGGGCACAGTACTTGGTAAACATAGACTTTGATTTGACTGTTGGGGGACAGGAGGGGGGGCAGGCGAATTGGGGTATTGGGGTTCAGGAGATGCCCTGGGGCAAAACAGTGTCAGGATAGGAGTTATTCATGTCTTGTCCCCATACCCAAGGGTCCCAATCTTAATGGACAGGTGCTGAGGTCTTCCTCGACAGCTCATCCCACCTTGGTGGTGTTATATAATGCCAGACCTATTAAAAACAAGACAGCTATTATAGCTGATCTTGTTGGTTCAACTAATCTGGCTTGCATCACCGAGACCTGGCTGGATGAAAACTCAGGTCCTATATTGGCCTCAGCAGTTCCAGATGGGTTCTCGGTGATACACCATCCAAGGTTGGATCGTAGGGGCAGGGGTGTGGCCATTATGTTTAAGACTGAGCTGGGCCTTGTGGATGTGCCATTGGGAAGTACCAGATCCTTTGAATATATCCTGGGAGAGGGTGTAGGCTGTGGGATTCTCCTTGTTTACCGTCCACCAGGTGACAGTGGAGAATTCCTGCAGGAGATAGCAGACTTCATCGTCGACATGGTTTTGAGGTTTCCCAGACTGATAGTTCTAATAAATATATCCTCCTATCTTAAAGCTTTGACCCATGATGGGAGTGTACATGTCATATTCAGTGTGTCACATTCAACATTAGTATACATTTTACCTTTATCAATCAACGTATGAAAATTAAAACCAAACCCCCTTCCCCCTTTCCAAAGTAAACCATACCCAATCATTGCACATACCAATATACAATGAGCTTCATTGTCAAAGCAGCATATCTTAAATGTGTATATTTTGTACATACCCTTGGGGAAAAAAACAGTTCATGGCTATACATGTATAACCCATAGTAAATATACCGGAGCTATAGTATTCAGGCCATAAATTCTGTCTCAAACCCAAACTTTTATGGAACCCCAACCCTGATAATAGATCTTTAACTTGCATTTCAAATGAGAGCATTTGTGCTTTATAAGGTCATAGTGAATGGAACACATTCTGAAGAAAGGGGGGTTACTAGTAGAGTACCTCAGGGCTCAGTACTGGGTCCAGTCCTCTTCAACGTCTTTAAAGGTGACATTGCAGAGGGTCTGGAAGGAAAGGTATGCCTCTTTGCAGATGACACAAAGATCTGTAACAGAGTTGATACACAAGGAGGGTAGAAAGGATGAGAAGGGACTTGGCAAGGTTGGAGGAATGGTTAGACATATGGCAACTTAGATTCAATGCAAAGAAGTGCAAAGTAATGCACCTGGGAAATAAAAATCCAGGAGAAGTGTACACAATAGCAAGGGAGGTACTAACAACAACAATAATGGAAAGGGATCTGGGTGTAGTCATATCAGATGACCTAAAGGTGGGTAAGCAATGTGAGAAGTCAGTAAGGAGAGCGAGGGGATACTGGCATGCATAGGGAGGGGCATCACAAGTAGAAAAAGGGAAGTGGTTATCCCTCTGTACAGACAGTTGGTGAGACCTCATCTGGAGTACTGCATGCAGTTTTGGAGACCTCATCTATGCAAGGACATAGACAGGATGGAAGCAGTCCAGAGGAGGGCAACTAAAATGGTGCAGGGTCTACAGCAGAAACCATATGAAGAGAGACTGAGAGAGCTTAATATGTATACCCTTGATGAAAGGAGGGACAGGGGGACATGATAGAAACTTTTAAGTACCTCAAGGGAATCAACAAAGTCCAGGAGGATAGTATCTTTCGGAAAAAGAGATGTGTAAGAACAAGGGGACACAATTTAAAGTTAGAGGGGGGACAGCTCAGGGGTAATGTGAGGAAATTCTTTTTCACGGAGAGAGTGGTGGACGCATGGAACCACCTTTCTGGAGAGGTTGTGGGGTCTAAAACAGTGGAGGAATTCAAACATGCATGGGACAGACATAAGGCAATTATAGTGGGGAGTTGCAGGAAGTAGGCTGTTGGTTAATTAGAATCTGCAGCTCATCCAATAGGTAGGGAAAAGGGCAGACTGGGTGGGCCAAGTGGTCCTTATCTGCTGTCAAAGTCTATGTTTCTATGTTTCTGGGGGACTTCAATGCCTGGGTCGATGATGAACTCTCACATTTTGGTCAAAATCTCCTCCAGCTGATGATGATGCTGGGCCTAACACAGGTTGTTACCTCCTCGACCCATGTAAAAGGTCATTCATTGGATCTGATCTTCCTTTTGGGTATGGAGATCGCTGATCTGGGGGTGGAACCAGTCAGTTGGTCTGACATCACACCATAAGGTTCAGTCTCAGGGCCCCCCCCCACATAGGTCTGCCCCTATGGAGATGGTTCGGTACCTCCCTTTAACGGGTATAAAAACCATTGACCTAATGGCGGTACTGGACCTATCAGGTTTGTCGAGTGAATGCATGAGTCCAGATGATCTCATACTAGCCTATAATAAAGGCGGTCGGAGTGCTCTGGACAAGATTGCACCTCCTATTCATATTCGGCCTCTCGCCCTCCGTCCAAGAAGCCCTTAGTTTGACGGCTCCTTGAAGGAGTTAAGGCGTAATGGCCGAAGGTTGGAGAGAGTCTGGCAGAAGTCCGGTAATGATGCTGACAGGCTTAGGTTGATGGCACATTATGATGGTTATCAATCAGAAATCACCCATAAGAAGGCAGAGTTCCTGTCCAGGGAGATTTCTGCTGCACAAAACCGACCGACTCAGCTTTTCCGGACAGTGGACAGATTGTGCAATCCAATCTGCCTCCAGCCCAGAGAAGCTTTTTCTCAGCTAAGATGCGAGGAGTTCACTCGGTTCTTTGTGGATAAGGTTGCAAGCATCAGGTCTGGTATCGGTCTGACCTCTCCTATAGGGGATTGCAGTGGTCGACAGGAAGTGACAGGTACTCGGTCTGTCTGGTCAGAGTTTCAATGGCTGGCGTTCAGTGACATTGTGAAGATCATCCAAACACTGCGACCAACCAGTTGTAGTTTGGATCCGGGTCCTACACCTCTCTTAGTAGGATGTGTGGAAGCTATCTGCCCAATCCTTGCTGACATTGTCTGGAAGTCTTTGGAGGGGGTCTTTCCTGACCCCCTCAAGGAGGCGGTCGTTCGACCACTCTTTAAAAACCCTCCTTAGATCCAGATTGTCTAGCTAACTACCAGCCTATCTCTAACCTGCCATTTGTTGGTAAGGTTATTGAAAAGGCGGTTGCGTTGCAATTGGATGATCATCTTATAACTCACAATGTCTATGATACTCTCCAGTCTGGTTTTAGGAAGAAGCATAGCATGGAGACTGCTCTTGTCCGGGTACTGAGTGACCTCCTAATGCTAGAGATCAAAAGCCATGTACCATTCTAGTCCTTCTCGATCTCTCTGCTGCATTTGACACTGTAGACCATGGTGTGCTACTGGATCGCCTGCGGGTTTATTGTGGGCTGTCTGGTACAGTCCTCAAATGGTTTCATTCTTACCTCACAGACAGGTTTCAGAGAGTTGCCACTGGAATCTATACCTCTGGCGCTCACCCCTGCCCTGTGGGGTACCGCAGGGCTCCATTTTAGCTCCCATGTTGTTTGCAGTGTGTATGCTGCCATTGGAAGAAATCATCAGGTGATACAGTTTGGGTTTTCACTGCTATGCAGATGATACCCAGCTGTATCTGTCTTTTCTGCCTGGCCAGGATGATGCACTCTCCGTGCTGAATAATTGCCTTGCTGAGATCAGACTCTGGGTGAGTTCCAGCTGGTTGAGACTGAATCCGGATAAAACTGAGGTATTGGTAGTGGACCCAAGTCGTCCAGGGGTGGGTTTGGGAGCTGGACAACCATCAGGCCTGTTACTTGGTGGTATGCCACTCCCTACCTCCAATCAGGTGTGAAATCTGTGCATTATTTTTGATGGCGGTTTGACCCTAAAATCTCAGGTGTCAGCTGTCGTCAAATCCTCTTTTTACCATCTGAGGAATATAGCCCGGGTGAAACACCTGGTTCCTCCAGGTGATCTTCCAACATTGGTCCATGCATTTGTCACTACCCATCTTGATTACTGCAATTCCCTTTACCTAGGGCTACCTGGGGTTGATATCCATCGCCTGCAGCTGATGCAGAACGCGGCGGCCAGGCTTTTACCTGGTACACTTAGAACCAGTCATATTACACCTGTGCTCTGCAAACTGCACTGGCTGCCTGTTAGGTGGCGGATCACCTTTAAGGTTGGTTTACTAACCTTTAAAGCCCTACATGACCAGGGACCTGGCTACCTGAAAGATCTCCTGATTCCCTACTGCCCCCTCCATCCTCTCCACTCCGCTAATGAGGGATTGCTAGAGATTCCCAGGGTTCGATTAAAGACATCAGGATCTCGTGCTTTTGCTTTTTCAGCAGCAACCCTGTGGAATTCTCTACCTCGTTGGTTGAGAAAATGCCCAACCGTCGACAGTTTTAAAACTGGTCTGAAAACATATTTATTTAGCTTGGTGTTTGTTTAGTTATGGCTGTTACATTTTAATGCTGTTTTAAAATGTTATTATTATGTATTTGTTTGATGTACAGCGCCTTGGTTTCGAAAGGCGCTATAAAAATAAAGTTGATTTGATTTGATTTGATGATAGAGTTTATTTTTTCTTTTAAGTTTGAGAAGTATGTATCAGAAAACATTGAACAAGAAAACAATTGGTGATTTTAAAAGCTATTCTGATCAGAGCTGACATAAAAAAAAATCTCAACTGTATTTTTTATTTTATTTTATCAGGGACACTAGAAACAGCATGTTAACATTCCTGGTGATTTTATAGTCCCTGGAACCTGCTATTTAGTTGTTTTTTTTATTGCATTTTGTCCTAGGCAATCTTCCCAGAGTGCAGTTTGCTGTATTGCTTAATAGCTGTGTGGAGGCCAGTGTCTTGTTACATTGTTTTTTGTTTCAAATTAACCACAGACATCATGGCAGTCAAAGGAGACACACTTTGAGTCTTAGGGTATGTACAGCATAATTAATATGTTTTCATATGCATAATCTTTCCCATTTATGTTAGTGCTAGACATACTGTTGCTAGCTTGGCTTGAGGAAGGGGTAACATGGTCAGGACCCCTTAGCAATTGAGATACATATGCAGCAAATAAGTCCAGATGAGCTAACTTACCCTACAACTGTTACTTGTCACAGTCTGCATTTTCTTCTTGAAATGGTTACTTTTGCATTTATGTTTATTCTAAGATATTTAATATTCTGACCATGTGGTTATGTCTTGGACCATAACTGATCTCCAGCTTTAACCCCCATGCCCCAACTTGCATAGAAGATAGTGCTTGCAGACAAATCAAATAATTTTTCCATTGTGTTCTGGTGTGTAGTTTGTCTTTTTAGTAGTTTCAAAACTTTGAAAGCATTGGTGTTAGCAATGCATTTAGAAATACATTTTTTAATTGTCTTTACAGTTAAACATGCAGTTTCATGTGAGGGCACATTTTTGTGGGGAGGGGGTTTAAATTATTTTAATAATGAAGCATTGGTGTTAGTAATGCATTTAGAAATACATTTTTTAATTGTCTTTACAGTTAAACATGCAGTTTCGCTAACTTTTTTTTTTTTACACTTGCCAGCTCCCACAGCTTTCAGAGGAGGCCTTGTACCTCCTCCTACTCCATCCGCCAGGGCAATCCCCCAAGGTGTCCCATCCCCCTTAGCATCATTTTGCCTGGAGGGCCTGGGTTTATACATTTTTTCCCCGATTTTCTCCCCTTAGTTTCCCAACCTCCTTAGGACGCTGAGCTTAGACTTACGTACCAGAGAGGTGAAGTGCCATGACGCCATCATCTCACGCGCCAGACACGCCCCTCCCCAACCCGGGAATATCAGAGCCGCTGATCCTCTCAAGGCCTGGTGCTTCCACTGGCTCTCTCTACGGGACTGTCAGATGCTTCCACGTCCCTGGTAACCACCCCTGAGGGAGGAGAGCATCCGCTGGTACGCTCGATCCTCCCTCCCCCTGCCAACCCCCGAGCAACCCGAGTCTGTTCCCGAACCTGGGTCGCAAGTTTCACTAACTTACCTTATAATTGTTAATTGCCACAGTCTGCATTTTCTTCTTGAAATGGTTACTTTCACATTTATGTTTAAGATATTTAATATTCTGACCATGTGGTTATGTCATGGACCATAACTGATCTCCAGCCTTAACCCCCCTCCCCCCGTGCCCCAGCTTGCATAGAAGATAGTGCTTGTAGACAAATCTAATCATTTTTCCGCTGTGTTCTGGTGTGTAGTTTGTCTTTTTAGTAGTTTCAAAACTTTTAACTATTTCTAAAACAAACCTGCATATCACATTTGCCTGCACTCTGAACACATACTTATGAAACTGTGCATATTTGTACTCCACTTCTGCGTAGACCTCATACTTTCCTAATATTCCCATTATCACAAGCATAACTACCTTACCCTTATCAAAAGCGACCCCCTCTGAAAGTTAATATCATATTTTCTCTAACAGTCCATCATCATTACACCTGACTTCCTGACATCAACACATTGCTTAAATATAACTTACATCACCTCGTGGACAAAAACCCTGTTTCTCTTAAAAAAAAACAAACTGTGTAAATAATCCCAAGGCTAAACATATGCCAGCCATTACTTTTTTATGTACTGCCACCTTCTGTACCATCATGGGGATTTGCATATTTGCATATGTTTCCCTTGATGCTTTGCATTACTGGGATATGTGCAATTGTGTTTTCTTTAAAATTTGGCTATCTGGCCCATATCATCCGGGATAACACATACATCAATGGCATTTGTTCTGGGGTTCTTTTGTAAGCTTCCTAATCCTTTCATTAAAATGAACACCTCCATATATTTTCCTAATAATGTGTATACTTTCCTTAGAACAGAAACTAATACAAATCTTACTACTTACAAATCAATGCCAGTGTGACATCACAGGAGATCCCTAGGGGTGGGGCTGAGCTCAGTTTTCCTGAATAACAAAGGGAATATCAACAGACAAACAAACTCTCTTTTTTTTTTTACTTTGGAAGCTGAATTCAAACATAAAAGTAAGTTTTTTGGTTACAAAAGCCTATAAACTATCAAAATCTACCCTCAGTTCAGGCAAAATAGAACTTTTAAAATGAGCTGTGTTTAAGTGTCCTTGGGTCATTAACGTGGAGAGCTGTAAGTAGAATGTGACTCAGAGTGAGTGGCATGCTACTGGAAAGGGTGATAAACTTTTGAGCTGTGCTTGTTTGGAGGGCTGTTTGGGCTACCATTTAGACCAGGGAGAGATTTTTTTCTCCTGTCAACAGGAACATTGTTGTGAGACAGTAGAACTGCACTTACATGCGAAAAAATCATTGCCAGCGCTCCTTGCTGTAAAACGAAACACCATTCAGTTTTTGTTTGTATTTTATGAATGTGGTATACTTGACAGCATTGTAAAGGAGATGGTCAGCTCTAATACTGTTAGCAATGCAGGCTTCACTTTCTCCTCCCCCATGGGAGGAACGCTACCTCCCATGCACACAGTTTCACCTCTTTTCCTCACACAACCATTACATTGCTGGTACTGGTCCCTCCCACATAAAAAGTCCCAGCTCTCTTCCCTCCCACGGACCTAACACAATAAGCCTGTGCCAACATTGAGATCCATGCTAAACATAGGCTCGCATTGATTTCAGGGCGGGATCATAATAATGGTGGACTCAACTACAGTGTTCCACGGAAGGTAATTTATGCAGGAAGTCCTTTTCTCAGCATAAGCGTCTGCAGGCTACACCTACTGCAGCCATAAAAACTGGTCCATTACCACCTTAATCCTTGTGTCTGCTAATATCAACCATGCGTGTGGCTCAGTGGGGTAGCTAATTATGCCCCCCAACAGGCTAGCTCACTTAAACCTATCTCTTCCCATTCTCCTGGTCCTAGTAATTTCACTGCTTTTGTCATGCTGATGGATGTTTAAAGATGCTGTTCTTATGATTGCTGGATTTAATTTTGATATTGCTCACACTGCATGGTTTAAACTTCCAATATGTAATATTTATGATTTAACCTTGCACTGTGTGTTGTTTTTCTAACCCACCCTATGTTGCATGTTTTTTTTTTGTTTTGTTTTGTTTTGTTGCCTGGTCTAGCTTGTGTTTTTCTTTTGGTTGCTACCTCCCCTGCCTTACTTTGCATGGCCCTTGTTGACCATTCTCTGAGCTTCCCTTACATTAAGAGGGGAGGGGGTGATGAAAAGCCATTGATCACATAGGGTCAGTGGCCACACACAATGTATAGGGCCTATGGAGAGACTGGATGGGCCTACTGGTCCTTATCTGTCGACAAGTTCTATGTTTCTATTCACTTGCATAGTCATTTCCCTGCTCTGCTTTACTAGATTTACCTACTCCTTCCCTTCCTTACCCCTTTCTTGTGTCATGACTTTGCAGAAACCAGATCCCCCGTGTTTCTTCTCTACAGCACCTGGCAGGGTCCAGGAGAGCCAGTTGAGCCAGTTTGTTGCAAGGGATTCTTGATCATGGATCTGCCTTCCAAATAAACCCACAAAATGCCTCTCTCCTTCTTGCATTCTGTGGGGCTCTAAGCTGAATGGATTTCATGATGGGACAAATGTCCTCAGAGTTTTATCTTGGAGAGCTGTTGCCATTCCTGAGGTAATGTTTTACCTTCATGGAACCTGTCCTCTCTCAAGCACCCTGAACTAGATCCATCCCTTAAAAGGTTTTCACCCTGGATGGGAGGAAGGGGGTCATCAAACCTTAGTGAATACCTCCTGAGTTCTGTGCTTCCTCCTTGCATCTCACTTACTCTGCATTATGAAAGCCCCTTCAGTGTCTATCTTGCTCCATATTCAATGATATTATTTTCTCCTGTCTTGCAAATACTTTTTCTCTACCACTTCTGCACCTGCTAGTGACACTGACTGGTAGTAATCTTATACTGATGAACTCAAATCAAACAACTCTAAGCACTCTCACCTACAACACAAGGAAGCATCAATCAAAGTGATGTTAAAATACAAACAGCAGACTCTGACTAAACTGATATCTGCCCTCTTCTCCATGAATACCCCCTTCTCAGTCTCAGATAAGAAACACACTGATTTGATCCGTATGCAGCTGCTGTAACTGCCAGTCTTTTTGCAACTCCAACCACTTTAGTACTGTACCTTTCCCATCTCCAGTAGATTAACTTAATGTAAATGCTAATGTCTCAAAATTAG
This sequence comes from Neoceratodus forsteri, assembly GCA_016271365.2. Classification (NCBI taxonomy): domain Eukaryota; kingdom Metazoa; phylum Chordata; order Ceratodontiformes; family Ceratodontidae; genus Neoceratodus; species Neoceratodus forsteri. The sequence goes on from CM057456.1 coordinate 1,879,555,445, forward strand.
AAGGTAAATTGTCCTCCTTGGAACAGCACATCAGTATCGACCCATTTACACCTGGTCATTCAACTCCTGCACTAATTGCCTCAGCCTGGCTTGCCACCCCTGCCCATAATATTCCTCATACTTCAACCTCTGGATCCCAAAATGACTCGGCTGCCTTTTGGGCCTATGCCAATCACCTCCATTCCTACTTCTTGGGCTGCTCCTGATCTTAGAAACATAGAAACATAGACTTTGACAGCAGATAAGGACCACTTGGCCCACCCAGTCTGCCTACTTCCCTACCTACTGGATAAGCTGCAGATTCTAATTAACCAACAGCCTACTTCCTGCCACCCCCACTACAATTGCCTTATGTCTGTCCCATGCATGTTTGAATTCCCCCACTGTTTTAGACCCAACAACCTCCCCAGGAAGGTAGTTCCATGCATCCACCACTCTCTTCATGAAAAAAAATGTCCTCACATTACCACTGAGCCATCCCCTCTATCTTTCAAATTGTGCCCCTTGTTTTACACACATCTCTTTTCTGAAAGATGCTACCTCCTGACTTTGTTGATTCCCTTGAGGTACTTGAACGTTTCTATCATGTCCCCCCTTTCATCAAGGGTATACATATTAAGTTCTCTCAGTCTCTCTTCATATGGTTTCTGATGCAGACCCTGCTCCATTTTAGTTGTCCTCCTCTGGACTGCTTCCATCCTGTCTATATCCTTGTGTAGATGAGGTCTCCAAAACGCCACACAGTACTCCAGATGGGGTCTCACCAACTGTCTGCACAGAGGGATAACCACTTCCCTTTTTCTACTTGTGATGCCCCTTCCTATGCATCCCAGTATCCCCCTGGCTCTCCTTACTGACTTCTCACATTGCTTACCAACCTTTAGATCATCTGATATGACTACCCCAGGTCTCTTTCCATTTTTGTTGTTGTTAGTACCTCCCCTGCTATTGTGTACTCTTCTTCTGGGTTTTTGTTTCCCAGGTGCATTACTTTGCATTTCTTTGCATTGAATCTAAGTTGCCAAATGTCTGACCATTCCTCCAACCTTGCCAAGTCCCTTCTCATCCTTTCTACCCCCACTTGTGTATCAACTCCGTTACAGATCTTTGTGTCATCTGCAAAGAGGCATACCTTTCCCTCCAGACCATCTGCAATGTCACCTATAAAGATGTTAAAGAGGACTGGACCCAGTACTGAGCCCTGAGGTACTCCACTAGTAACCCCCCTTTCTTTGGAATGTGTTCCATTCACTATTACCTTCTGTGTCCTGTTGTGCAGCCAGTTTGCTACTCAGGCTACCACCCTGGGACCCACTCCCAGGCTGGCTAACTTGATTATTAATCTTTTGTGTGGGGCTGTGTCAAATGCCTTGCTAAAGTCTAGGTAGGCCATATCCACAGCCCCTCCCTGGTCTATTACTTTGGTCACCCAGTCAAAGAAATCAATTAGATTCATCTGACATGACCTTCCTGCTGTAAATCCATGCTGCTTTGGGTTCTGTGCCCCGCTGGCCTCTTGGTAGTCAACAATTCTTTCTTTCAGAAGTGATTCCATCATTTTCCCTACCACTGAGGTCAAACTTACAGATCTGTAGTTTCCTGCTTCTGCCTTGCTCCCACTTTTGTGAAGGGGAATCACATCTGCCCTCCTCCAGTCCTCAGGTACCACCCCATCCTCCCACGATTTGTTAAAAGGTGTGGTCAGTGGTGTCACTAGGTCCTCCCTTAGTTCTTTTAGGATTCTGGGGTGAATCCCATCAGGCCCCATTGCTTTGTCCACCTTGAGTTTTAGGAGTTCTTTCCAGACTCTTTCTTCTGTAAATGGACTGGTGTCAACCCCCCCTACCCAGAGTGCTTCTATTGTCTGGTTTAGGTAACTCTTCCTCATCTTCTTTTGTGAATACTGAGCAAAGTATCCATTCAGTATCTCTGCCTTTTCACTGTCTCTCTCTCTCCCACCTCCCTCTCCTTATTAATCGTCACTATTCCTCCTTAACCTTTCTATGCTCCCTAATGTACCTATAAAAGGTTTTATCCCCCTTCTTAACTGAATTGGCTACTTTTTCCTTGGTTTGGGCTTTTGCTATTCTGACTGCCTTCCGCACTTCTTTCTGCTTTAATTGATACAGTTCCCTGTCGTGCTCCTTCTGTGATTCCTTATACTTTTTGAATGCAGCCTTTTTCTCCTTAACCTCCTCTGCCACCTCTTTTGAGAACCATAGTGGTTTTTTACTCCACTTTATTTTCTATATTTGTTTCACACAAAGGCTTGTTGCCTCTATGATGGCAGTTTTGATTTTTCTCCAATGTTCTTCCACCCCTCCTTTTTGGCCATTTGCTAGTGTATTCCTCAGGTATTCACCCATTTTGCCAAAGTCAGCCCTTCTAAAGTCCAGTATCCTTGTTCTTGTATGGCTTGTCTCCATGGTTGTGCTTATTGTGAAGCACACTGTGCAGTGGTTGCTTGTTCCCAGATGTCTACTGACTTCTAAATTTGTGATCCTCTCTCCATTTGAGAGTACCAGGTCTAGTATTGCTCCATCCCGAGTGGGTTCCAACACTACCTGTCTAAGGCCTGCCCCCTGCAGGACATTGAGAATGACCCTGCTCTTGGATGTGGCTGCAGTACATGTCATCCAGTTAACATCTGGCATATTCAGGTCCCCCATCAACAGTATCTCCCCTTTTTCAGCCATTTTGAGAATGTCCTCTATCATTTTCTTGTCCATTTCCTCCCCTTGAGATGGGGGTCTGTATACAACCCCTGTGTGGATTGTGATGCTATTCCCTGTCTCCAAGGTGACCCAGAGTGCCTCTTTGTCCTCCCCCTTTACTTTTTAGTTCTGTAGCTTTGATCTCTTCCGTTATGTATAGAGCTACTCCACCTCCTCTTTCACCCTCCCTGTCCCTTCTGTAGACTGTGTACCCCAGTATGTTGACATCCCAGTCATGGTTCTCCGTGTACCATGTTTCCGTGACTGCCACAATATCCAATTGTTCATCTTCCATTGAGGCTACTAGCTCAGGAAGCTTGTTTCCTAGACTACGGGCATTGGTACTCATTGGCCTCCATTTAATGTTGGCTTTATCCTTTTTCCCCCCATGCCTGCTCTTATTGCCCTTGTCTGTTTTTCCATTTACCCCTGTCCTGCCCTCTGTTGAGCACTGTACCTCAGTGTTTACCTTACTACCTGACATGTTTTGTGGGGGAGGCTTGAAATGTCCTGCCTCTTATCAGCACCTCCCCCCATGGCTAGTTTAAAAGCTTGCCAAGGAAGTATTTAAACCTGTCACTTAGGTGCTTGATTTCCTTCGTGGACAGATGCAGACCATTGTGCCAGTATAGACTTCATCTCTCCAGGTGTACCCCCAGTCCCCAATCAAGCCAAAGCCCTGTGTGCTGCACCAGTTTTGCAGCCATTCATTAAACTGCATGGTGTGCAGTACCCTAGCCTCACTCCTGCCATGGACTGGCAGCACCTCTGAGAAGATAACCGTGCTTGCTACCTGTCTGAGGCCCCTCCCCAACTCCACAATTTCATCTTGCACTGCACTGATCCAATGCCTAGCTAGGTCATTTGTCCCAAGGTGGACAATGATATCTAATTCCCTCTCCTGTGATGCTGCTTCTGCAATCCTGAGGATTTGCTTCTTGTCCCTTCAAGCCATGGCACCCGTCAGGCACCTTACTTCCCTCTCCTCTCCCTTCCCCAGGTCTACCCCTCTAACAATTGAGTCCCCATCAGAAGCTGTTTCCTTCCCCTGTGGTGTCCCTTGCCACCCTTTTGTGGGTCTCCCTTGTGGATGTCCTCAGCATTCTTGTTGGTCTCCACTGAGGGTGCCATCATAGAGGAACCTTGTTCTGCCAGACTGGCATATGGTTTGTGTAGCGGTACAAGTAGGGGGCTTCACCTCTGTTCCACCACCCGCACCCTCCCAGAACCCACTGTTGTCCAACTGCTCTTCATACGTGGCAGCCTCAGAGGTAGTGGTTGTGGCAGTGGTGCTCTTTGGGTGGGGGAGGCCTCCTTAGTCCTTGCCAGTTCAGCCTGGAGGTGGGCAACCTCCTCCCTCAGAGCTGACAGTTGCCTGCAAATAGAACAGCAATGCAGTTTCCAGAATGTCTCCCAGAAAACTGCTGCCCCACAGCCAGTGCATTGCACCATTCCCCACATGTCCCTCTCCCTTATAATATGCAATGTGTAATATACATAAACATTTTTTTTTGGTTTTTTGTTTTTTCTTTTTGTGATGTGTACTTACCCTTTATGCACTGTTTTGGGTTATTAAGAATATGACAGTTCTGCCCGTCTATGCCTCATCCATCTGGTATTGCACCTCCTTCCATTCCATCCACTCATCCTCCAGTTACCTGTTCAGTTTCTCCTAAACATTTAGCCCTGCAACACCTCCAAACCAATACTAGAAAGGAAAATATGTGAATGTGATTGCATAGTTGGTGCCATGTCTCATACCATGCAGAACAAGAATGTTTCATGAGGCAATGTATCTGTTATTCTCAATGCACTCACGAAGCGCACATTGCCTGAATTTGTGACCACATTTAATATTTATCCTGACATCTACTGCAGAGATTTCCAGTTCACTGCAAATAATTGGATGCCTACCTTTCTTTAATAGTTGACCTAGCTATTGTATACGATGGCACATCATTCTATGACCGCCATAAGACATTTTCTACAAAAGCTTCTGCCATGCTGCTTAAATTTAACTCCCACTTGACCTGGTCCTTCATAGATAGCAAACTTTTTTGTAGGCACTTTGAAAGTCAGAAGGCTTTCTCCCACTTTATTTGTGGATCATTTTCACATAAGGCCACTTTATGTCCACTCACATCTCAGCAGGAATGTTCACCTTTCATTTCTTATTCAGCACCACTTCAATTTCCTCATAAGCTGTTCTATGCTCCCAAAGAACCTACCAGATTGTAAAGTTTGTCAAATAGTCTTAGCCTCAGACCATTTGATCTACAACAACTTTAGTGAATCCTTTTGCTCCACTCCTTCTTGTACCTTGTTGCACATTTGCAGTTTCTGCAATGATGCTCACTCCAAATCACTCTGCATAGGAAGCCACAACCACACCTTCTGTTCTTTAGAAAATGGCATTTGCACCACCCTTCTGCTCCTATCAAAATCTTCAAGCTCAAAAATCTCCTTCCGTACCACTATAACCTTCCAGCAGTTCATTTCCCATTGGATGATTTAACAAATGACTGACACATCCAGACAAGTATTTAATCTCTTTCCACATTCAAGTGCATCTGCTCAACCTTCATTTGGTAATTCAGGATCCCACAGTTGTCCATGATATCATACAGGTGATTCAAATGCTTTTTGATTGGCCCTTTCCAAAGTCCTCTGATTCCATCTAAAACAAACCCTACAGATGTAATAGTCTACAAATTGTCTGGTAAAAAGAGGTTCTATGTTGAGCTGTCAGTACCAGACTTCATCACAGCCCTTAACATTAATTCACTGATTCCATCTGCTGACCACCATTTAACCTACACCTGGATACACAATGCAATAAGATTCATAAAACTTTCTGTCTCTTGGCTAGCTAACACTGACATTTTGAATGCTTCCAAATATGGAAAAAGGCACATCACCTTTATATATCTGACAATCAAAGATGAAGTGGAAACTCCAAAAAGGATTGCCAAAACCCATCAGCAAGGAAAATGACCTGAAAAATTTGGGACAATCAATAATTAAGAAAGAGCTCTTGTACCAGTATAAGGCTTAATAATTCTCAAATATTTAATTTTGGAAAAATAATTTGCCAGCTGCTTAGTAATGTACTCATTATTTACAGTTAGTAAAAAAAGGTACCAAATCAGCAGGAATTTAAGATAACCCTACAACAACTGGATTTATCCATAATGCTCTGGGTTTGGTATACCATGCACAGTGCAAGAGTACATGTTGAAGATCCTCTGAACCACCCATATTACAGGAAAATTTGATATTACTTGCATCTGGGTCTTTTAAGAACCTAGCACCCAAAACATTACTCTAAAAGGTCTCAAATTTATAGCTCACATAAGTATTTTTGGTTCAAGAATATAATTAGGATACTGCCTACACTGAACCAAACATCATTTTGAGAATACCAAGGGAAAAAATTAGAATTCAAAATTGTCTCCATGTCCTTTGATTGATTGATACCTCTAATCTTATTTTTAATATAGCACTTATATTTGAGACTGACATTTTGTTTTGCATAATTCCCCAGATAAGGGGAAAGAGAAGAGAAATATTGTCCAACCAAGTGAAGAGTTTACACCCAAGAGAAGACTATTCTTCTTTTTCAATAAGACAGAGCTTCACAATACTATTCTCTGATACTCATATTTTGATCCTATAATTCAGTATATAGGAGTCTACCAAAATGTTTAGCTGTCAAGCGCCAATTCTGCCCAAATATATATGATGAGGTAGGTTTGTTAAGTCCCAAAATAGATCTTAGTACTTGAAGAGAAATTTTGTCAAGCTCATCAATCTTCTAAGGTCCCAAAATTTCATATCAAATTATACTTGAGCATTGAATTTAGAAGGCAACACTTGTAATAGAGGTTTGACACTATTGCCACTGAACCTAAATTAAATTTCTTTAACCCAGAAGAGGTGTGTCTAGCTTTAAGCAAGCATTTTGAAATATGAGTAGACCATGAACCATTTGTACTAAATCCCAAATCTAAATAAATATGTTTAGTAACTGTGTGTAGAGTCATATCCCCAACAATCCATTTAAGATGGTTATTATTAGAGTCAAAAACAAGAATTTGACTTTTTTGTTGTTTAGTTTTAAGGATAATTTCTGTGATCCTTCATGTAAAAAGTTTCGCTTTTTTTTCTGTAATCCTGTTCAACATAGAGAAAAAGATTACTAAATTGTCCGTATAAGCAAGGGCAGAAATCTCAGCCATGCATACTCATGGTGAATCTGATACTACTTGTGAAAGACTTTCAAGAATCTGATTTATATAAATGTTAAAGATAGTGGGGACTGATAAACTTCCCTGCCTTACACCTTCATTAGTTAAACATTTATAAAATAAATGTCCCCATGGACCCAATCTATCTCTAGCACAAGTACAAGTGTAAAGATTTTTTATGACAAAACTTAAGTCCAGATTAATACCCCCATTTGTGTATTTGATGCCATAACATAGGCAATGAAATAGAATTAAAAGCTGCACTGTAATCAATAAAGGCAGCAAAGAGCTTTTCTTGCTTGAACATATTTTCCAGTAAATGTACAAATGTAAAGCAATTATCTATTGTTAAGCAATTTTCCCATAAGCTAAGTTGGACACAAGACAAACTATTGAAGACTCTGAACCTGCATTATTAATCTTTCTAGTATTATTTTCATGAAACTTTTTGATGAAATGTCTAAAGACTTATAGGCCTATTCATATCAAACATTTTTTATTACCTTTTTTGGAAATCAGGACAATTTTGCACCACAACATTAATTTGGAATAAAGCCCTCATTAACACATTTATTAAAATATTAACAAAATATCAGCACATAAAAGAAGCATGAAGATAAACCCTCTGCTGGAATCAAGTCTGAACCAGGGGCTTTGTTACATTTTGGAGAATTTAGTGCAGCAGTCACTTCAGAAAAAGATATCAGGTTAAGACAAAATGAACTATTAAGTCAGCTAGATCAGGTTTGCCCTCTATAGCATTAGCATCAAAGAATAAGGAGGAAAAATGAGCAACCCAGGACTCAGGCAAAATAAATGTATCAATGTTTGAACTATGATTGTATGTACCTTTAGTGACCAGGAGCCACAATGCCCTACAGTCATTTTTTTGAATAATATCTAACATCTTTTCCCATTGTCTGCTATAGGAAATAAGCATTTTCTGTTATAAATAAATGTACATAAATGTGTGTGTGTTTGTGTATGCGTGTGTATATATATATATATAAACCTTTCTTCCCTGACTCAAAGTTCTACAATTAGATGTAGACTGGTTTTTTTTTGTTGTTGTTGTGGTTGCATATATAACGTTTGATAGTAATTTAGCCTTCTCCTTCTGGCAGTGAGTGTCAAACCACTCAGAAAATGTATAAGGTTTATACTGAGTTTCCAAACAAGAAATTGAATCCATTTGTGCTAAAAAAACCTCCAAGAGATTGTACAAATCAGGAGCAGAGCTATTTTCAAAGTTATAATTCAACCAAGCTTCAAGGGGATGGGGGAACAGATAAGTTGTCAAGACTCAACATAAAGTCAATATCCCATTTCACTTTCTTTTATTTCTTACTGTAACAAAGGGGCAGGTTATTTACAACTATAGAAATCAGTATAATTCACATTATTCCAAAATAGCACTACAAGAAAGTGATCACTCTCAGCCCTATTAAGCCTTTTCATAGCATTCTAGATATCTGAATGCCCATCCCAAATCACTAAGTCATTCACAGAGGCACATGAAGGAGAAAGATAGATTACATGTCCCACTTTGTCACCATACAGTCTACCATAAATGAAATAAAAGTCATCACTTTGAATGAACTTAATCAAATTCAGGCCAGCAATAATAATCTTAATATCCAGATAATTCCTTTCAAGGATTGCATAATCATCACGCATATAATTCAGAACTGTATTATTAGTGAGATCATCAAATGTTCCAATATAGGTATTGAAATCCTCCGTCAACAGAATTAAATTTCCTATGAAATTTGCATGACGATTATCAATTATATCACTGAGGTGTACCCAAACACTGGCAGAAATAAATTTGGAAACATACAGGGGAACATACATGTTAATCAGAATTATTTTGCCTGAATGAATATTAATAAGCAAGAGTATACAGAAATCTGTGGTTCTTAAAAGCCTAGGAGACAAGAGGGCATCCACCCTGACATAAAAGGCCAAACCATTTGAAGCTCTACCCACTTTCTTATCTTTCTTGGTGAGAACCTGAAATAATGTGTAATTATTAATATTAATATCTAGGTCCCCAAAATGCCACACCTCTTGGAAACATACAATGGAACATCTATGAATAAAATGTCTGTATTTTATGGACCTCCTTGCAAATGAGTTTTTTTTACTCAGTGGAGTTTGATCCTATTCATATCAAATATGAATAAAAATGTTACTACTACTTTTACTAAACCACTCCATGGCACCCCATTTAGATTTTAAGCCTGAGCTAGTCCATGAAATTAGCGACTTGAAAAAACAACAAGGACATCCATAGTATGACTATCTTTCCATGAGCAGACAGCAGGGTCAGTATGTTACCTTTATCTAAGGGAATCTAAGTGTACAGTGATTCTCTTGGACATGTTACCTGTTCCTTGGGCTAGCTATCAGTTTAATAAAAAAAATATCAATAATTAATAACTGGTTGAGATGTTGATGTCTGGACAGAGAAATCACTTGCATCAAATCTTGGGAAAATTTTGTGGATAAGAGAAGTCTCTTTTGCAGGGACAGTTTACATTTAAGTCACAGTGGAAGTTGTGGAGAAAATGTTTAGAACTCATATTAATACATTTTTAAACTAGAAATATGTGGGAGAAGGGACCCTAATAAATATCACACAAAAGAAGTAAATAAACCAAACAAAAAAAAAACAATAAGCCAAAATATCTAAATGAGAATACAAATGAAATAAACATATTATCAATAAATGCATGTAGTCTACATAATAAAAGTGATTAATTAAAATATATTCTAGAAAAGGATCATATACACATATGCACAATAACTGAAATGTGGTTTAGGAAGGACGATTGGATAATAGGCATACCTGGTTTTAATTTACTCCATAAGGAGCATTCCAATAAAAGAGGGGGTGGTATGGCTATATACAAAACTAAAAGCAAAGGAACTGGAATTAAGTGAGGTAGCGGGAGAAGGGGCAAAGCAAATGTGGTTACAGATACAACTAAAGGTAAAGATAATTATTCTTGGCATTTGTTATCGCTCCCCTAACTTGAATAATGCAGAAAATAGTATATTTCTGGACACAATTGAGAAGATGGAAACTAAAGGTAACTGTCTTTTAATGAGAGACTTCATTTCCCTAAGACTGATTAAACCCAAAAAAATCGGTACGAATTCAACTGAAAAAAGAATGATTGATAATATACTAGAAAAGAATATGGAGCAACTAGTCCAGGATAGTACTCGGGGGGGAACAAGATATTAGATTTAATATTTAGCAATTTTGATGACAGAATAAATGACCTGAGAGTTATGCATCCACTTGGTGACAGTGACCATACAATGATTTATCTTTTACTGAAAGGGAGATGGGACACACCTCAGGGAATAACAAAAACAAAACATTATTATAACGCAAACTTCAATGGTATAAAGACATATATAAAAAACTGGAACTGGAAAAAGTATTTTCAAGGGCAAACCCTAGATACAATTTGGGATCTACTCAAAAACAAACTTAAGTATTGTATAAAAACTTGTGTTCCAGAGATATGTAAGTACAACCAGTTGGGTAGAATACCTACTTGGTTTAGCAAAAATATAAAAAAGACGATTAGACAAAAAAGTGAGTATATAAAAAGTATAAAAAAACACACAGGTAAGCTGGGTCAAACACGTAGAACTAGCAAAAAGGGTTCTATGTCATAACTGAAATCACCAAATAGCAATCGCTGTTACAGTGAGTGTACATTGCCGAAAAAACAAAATAGTGATGTACACTCCCAGCAAGGCTACACCGGTGAAAACACATGTATTTATGTGGGAGTGGCTACACCCCCCTGCATTCCCCTTTACTATGGATTCTCAACTCCAGGTGGGTGCATGTCAGGAGGAGAGAAACTTGTAAAAAATTGACTCTATGTAAAACACAAAAAACTGTACCCCTCCTCAGCCCCAAGCCCTGCACCTTCCTCACTGTAGCCAGCCACCCTCACCACCACACCACACAGCCAGCTCAGCAACCTCACATTGAACTACCTCCCACATACCTTCCTTATCATCCCTCCTCTTCTGTTCTCCCTGATGTTCTTATGTTCACCCTGCTCTTCTCCCCTCACTACCCTTTCAGAGTAGCACACATAACAGGCACTGAAACTGAGTCACTCATATCCGAGTTGTTCATTTTCAGCAGCTCTTTTTACAGGATGCTAGCAAAAAGATGTAAAAAATGAATCAAGAAAGCTAAAGCTACATCTGAAGTGCAACTGGCTACTAAATCTAAAGATAATAAGAAAAAGTTTTTCAACTATGTAGGAAGCCTAAAAGGTGGAGAGAAATCGATAGGACCACTAAAAAATGGAAGTGACATCATAGAAAGTGAGCAACAGATGGCTGAGAAATTGAATGAATATTTTTAGAGGTATCTCAGGATAAAGGATCAGAAGAAAAAAACTATAGATATTGGGGTTGATTATAATAGTGTTATAAGGAACATCACAGAAGAAGAAGTTAGTACTAAACTAGCCAACGTAAATGTAGAAAAGGCCCCCGGGCCAGATGACATACATCCCACCTTTCTAAAGGAACTGGCAAATGTCTTGGCAGGGCCATTAACGGTCTTATTTAATGCATCACTATCAGAGGGCAAAGCCATTAATGATTGGAATGTTGCTAATATTACGCCAATTTTTTAGAAAGGTTGTAGGCAATAAGTGAGTAATTATCAACCCATTAGCCTTACATCAATCATGGGAAAGATTATGGAGAGCTTGGTTAAAGATATGATGGAACAGCATATTTCACTATGTGGGTTAATGGATCATACTCAGCATGGCTTTGTACATGGTAGATCTTGTCTCTCCAACCTATTAAGTTTTTTTGAGCCAGTAAGTGAAGCCCTAGATAATGGCCTACTTGTAGATACAATTTTCCTTGATTATTCCAAGGTGTTTGATTCAGTATCGCATCAAAAACTAGTTAAGAGTTTAGTTAAACTAAAGTTTCATCCCCTACTGGTAACTTGTGTTCAATCATGGTTAACTGGAATGCAGCAGAGAGTCTGTATTAGGGGTTAAATGTCTGACTGGGGGAGAGTTACAATTGGGGTGCAGCAGGGATCAATCCTGGGGCCACTCTTGTTTAACATCTTTGTATCTTCCACGCAGTCTTCTGAGACTACATGGATGTGTAAGTATGCAGATGATAGTAAAATTGGGGCCATTATCAACTCTCAAGATGCAGTAGACAGTTTTCAGATTGAGTTAAACAGAATAGAGCAGTGGGCTCATGAACACAAGCTGTTTTTCAATGAGGAAAAGTGCAGGGTAATGCACTTTGGACATAAAAACATCTCGGCTAAATACAAGCTAAACAACAGCGAACTGGAGATTACAAATAATGAAAAAGATCTTGGTGTGATAGTCACAGATGCATTGAATTTTGACAATAATACAAGAGAAGCAGTTCAAAGAGGAAACAAAATCATGGGATGCAGTCTGCAAAACATAAAGAACAGGGAACCTGAAGTTGTGGTCCCCTTGTTTACATACATGGTTAGGCCAGTCTTGGAGCATTACTCACCATTTCGTGCTCCTCAGAAAAAGAGAGCAATGAGGTTGCTGGAGCAGGTGCAAAGGAGAGCAACAAGAATATAAGGGGTCTAAGGGATAAGCCAAATGAAGAAAGACTAAGAAACCTGACTCTGTATTTATTATGCTACCATATAACTAGAGGGTACCTATGTTACATATTAAAGGCTCTACAAAATGAGGACCTGTGGGAGAACCCAGGGATGCACAGTAAGACATCAAATGATAGAAGTACAAGATCTCATTGCGTGCAGTTAAGAGACGACTTATAGGAAACATCAAGGAGAGCCAGATGGTTCAATCAAAGGGTTGTGGCTGGATGGAATGCCTTACCAGAATCAGCGATACAAAGTGAAGCGATGGATTCTTTCAAAAAATCCATTGACACTTACATGGGCAACAAACGGACTAGATATTGCCACTGAAAAGTGTCAAGTCCTACAAAGGTGTAAGCCACTGAACTTGGTCTAAAGTCTATGAATCTATGAATTTATGGCACACAGTGTAAGTTTCTTGCACTATTTTGCAGTCTGCCTGACCTTTAGCTGTAAAAGCAGTTAAACTAATGAACCCATTTTCAGATGCTTTTTTTTTTATTTTGCTTAACATCTGTAAAAGGCCTATTGTCCTTTATCTACTCGGTTATTTTTTTGTTGCTTGACCTTCCTTCCTCATCTCCAGTTGCTGGAATCACCTGCCTGAAGGTTCTCTTTTATTTTGTAGGGGTCCTTTTAGCCAGTGAGAAAACTGCTGGGCCAGTCAAAGAACTCAAATTTTGGGAATAGTTCAGGTACTGTCTCAATATGGCATCCAACTCATGGGTCAGTCTATTTATTGACACGTTTTATACTTCCAGCTACATGTGCAACCTCACTTTTGCTCATCAAATAGTAGCAGTCCATTTTTGCTCCCTCCTGAGAAACAGGACTTCTGATTTGCTGTATGCAAATGTACAAAATGACGATATCAGTCACTCAAAACTAGCTTTACTCTCGTCTTTCAGAGCATTTGTACACTTTCACATCTTGCACTCAAGCCATTAATCTCTTCAATTACGACTGTAATTTCAAAATTCTGTGCTCTGTTGGAGGTTTTCATCAAACCATAGTCTACAAATAACAGTACACAAATCTCAGTCCAAGTCACATCAATCACAAGCACACAAGAGCCCAGATATTCAAAGCAGTTGCGCATGGCACAACTGAGTTGCGCTGGTGCAAGTGCAGATATGTGCCAAGGAGCAATATTCAGTGGGAGCCAGTGCGCTGTGCAAATCCCATTGCGCCAATGCGCAACTATAATAAATACAGGTGCAAGTGGAGGGGGCGTGCCCATGAATATCCGGCACAGTGCGATATTCAACCGTGGAACCATGGCGCAAGTGCAGAGCAAATCCGAGATGTGCTGAGCAGACTTGTACCTATAAATTCAGGGTGCAAGCACACAGACAGCACTTGCACCAGGTGAGAGGGAGAGAGAGAGAGAGAGAGAGACTGAAAAAATGACAGAAGGAAGGAAGGAATGACAGAGAGAGACAGAGAGAGTGAGAGACAGACAGACAGACAGAGACAGCCACAGAGAGAGAGGGACAGAGGTGGCAGAGGAGAGGGAGACAAGGGCAGAGAGAGAGGGAGGGACAGGCAGGCAGAGTGCCAGGCAGTGCACCAGGGTGGCACACAGCCTGCAGCAGCCAACTGACCAGAGGGATAGTGGACATCAGGGGCCATGGATAGTGCACTCTTCATGATGGAGGCTGTAATGAGGTGTGTGAGGGGCAGGAGGAACAGCGCCATGGCCGAGGAAGCGTCCGTCGGTGGTATGCCCAACACAGGTGGTACCGTGCCTGCATTACCTTTGAGAACTACTCTGACACGGAGATTGTGGGCCTATGCCACCTGAATAGAGCAATTCTAAGGCAGCTCTGTGAGCTGTACAGTGAGGAGATGTAGGCACCCACAAGATGGAGCCACACAATGTCCGTGGACCCCAAAGTGACAGCTGTCATGTGCATTCTCACCACAGGCACCTTCCAGAGATCAACAGGGGACACCACAGGGATAACCCAGTTGGCCACGTCACGCCTCCTCACACAGTTCCTCAACATTCTGCTGCCATGTGCTTCAGAATACATCTTTTTCCCCAGCACACAGGTGGAGCGTACAGCAACCATGCAGGACTTCGACAGGGTAGCACGTATGCATGGCTTGCTTGGGGCCATTGACTGCACCCACGTGGGCATCCGCATGCCACCTGGCCCCTAGGGTGTGGTCTACATCAATAGGAAGGGGAGCTCGAGCATCAACTGACAGGTGGTGTGCGATGCCATGGGGCACATCACCAAAGTCTGTGCCACACACACCCTGGGAGTGCACATGATGCATTCATCTGGCACAGCTCTGCACTGTGCCACAGGTTCGAACATGGGAACATCCCCACGGGCCACCAAGTGGGTGAGTGTGGGATGGGCAGTGGGTGATGGGCACAGTAGGCCATAGGATGGGGGTAGGGCAGGGTGGGCATGTTGGTGAGGGTGCCAGGGACAGGCAAGGGGCACAGCAAAGGATGGCAGGGGGCTAACCATGTCATTATCCACACAGGAGACAGCGCCTATCCACTGAGGCCCTGGCTGCTCCCCCCCGCCAGTGCCTGTCGTCCCCAGCAGAGGAATGCTGCAATGAGGCACACACCAGAACACGCAACATCATTGAGCATGTATTCAGCATGCAGAAGGCTTGCTTCTGTTGCCTAGACAGGTCAGGTGGTGCCCTACAGTACAGCCCTCTCGAAAGCCTGTGGCCTATTCCTGGCCTACTGCATACTGCACAACATGGCCATTGACCGTGGGATAGCTGTCAGGGCTGACAAGGGCAACAGTAGTGGGGATGATGGAGGCAATGGGCTGGAGGGTGGTGGACAGCCCCCCCCAAGCAGAGGAATCCCCAGCTGCAACGGATGGCATGCCAACATCGGGACACCATCGCACAGGAGCACTATGGTGCATGCAGGTAGGTGGGGCAAAACCCATGCATGGGCCACACACAGGTACAGCACACATGCAGGAGCATGCATGGCAATGGGCATGCACACACAGAGGCCTGGTGCAGGGGTAGGGGAGTCAGTGGCACACAACCACACAGAACTGCACACAGCAACACACAGACACACCCAGGTGTTGGCATGTGGCAGGGATCAGAAGCATTGTAATGTTGCACAGGCGCAACTGGTGCTGAACTGCCCTCATCATGCCCACACCACACGGTCCAGTGGCTGGGCAAGCATGCACACAGGCAGCATACAGCATGACACACAGGTGCCACACCAGTGGTATGCACACACACACACCACCATGCATGCACCGGGCAGCAGCTGCAGACTGCGGTCGGGGGAGATGCATATCAGGGCTGCCGCACGGAACCTTGGCCATGCCAGGGCTGATCGGCAGTCACAGGCTGCTCATCAGCCACAGGGGGTGTTAGCATTAGCCCCCCAGGGGTCGAACCACGGGACCGCAACCGGGTCCACGCAGGGGTGCATAGACACCCAAACAGGCCTGACCTAGGCATGCCTGGGGTGCCTACATCAGAGCCTGGCATCGACAGTGTGGGTGTCACCTGATGCCGGGATCATAGGGTGGACAGTGCACTGCATGGGGTCTGCAGTGGCCGGCCATGCCCTGTGGCGGCCAGCATCGCAAAGCCATCTGTGATCACATGAGCAATGTGATCCAAGGATGCAGTTGTGGCCTCCTGCATGCACTGCATTCCCATCAGGAGCTGCGCAGTGCCCCTCTCACACTGCTTGGCCAGCTGGTGCACCTCCACGCACAGTGCAGGCACCCCAGTGGCAAGCTGCACCTGTTGCTCTGTGGAGGCCCACAGCAAACGGGTGTGGTCTGCCAGTGGGTCAGCATCCTGGGAATCCTGGGTGGCACGCTGACCCTCCTGTGATGACCAGCCATGCTGCGCAGCCCCCCTCTTAGGTGGTCACTGCACAGTGGGGTCCTCATGGGGTATGTCCCTAACCGGTGCCCCAGCAGGGGACCCAGTGTCCGGCCACCCTGTGGCACCCGCTGCCTGCTGCTTTTGCCCATCTGGGCATGTGGTGGCTGAATATCGCAATTTTGCTCCATGCGCAATAAGTTTGCTCCAGAGCAAGTCGCGGTGTATGTACTGGATGGTATAATGTTGGCAGTTGTGCACTGTGTGCAGACTGCGCAGTATGGACCATAGCGCATGCTGTGCCATGCCTGCTGTTGCGTACGTGTGCACTGTGCAGTGACTGGCCTCTGACCCCTGCTGTGACTTCTGCCCTGGGTGACCCCACACCCATGACCCCATCTAGCCACGTCCATGTCACGCATTTCTGAGACTGTGCCATGGGCAGACACAGTGCATGTCCCCTCAGCCTGCGCATCTGGTGCATGCTGTGTCCACATGTGCCTACTGCTGCCATTTTGCTCAGCAGCTCACACCTAAAGCATGGCACAGCAGTGAGCACAATGAGCAGCCAACTGGACGCAGGTTGAGTTAGTCAACCTTGTCACCTGCATCCAGCCCCATGCACCCCAACTGTCTGGGCAGGTGCCACTGCAGCAGCCCCGAGTGGCTGTGTGGCAGCTCATTGCTGCCTCACTCTGGCAGCACACAGGGGTGGCCAGGATGGGGGAGCAGTGTCACCACTGCTATGGGGACCTGGCTCAAAGGGACCCAGAGTGCCTCAGGAGGCTGGAGGTGCACATCAGGTGTAGATCTGTGCCACAGCCAGGAGAGTAGGCCCATAATACATGTGTGCCCTGGTGCTGTACTGTAGTGTTGGTTAGGTTGCCTGGCATGCCCTGCTGGGTGGTGTACTGCCATCATGCACATCACGGGGTGGCATCGCCCTACAACTCTGTGTGGGGACATGTTGGGCAGGGGCTCACCCTATGCATGGGGGGGAGGTGGTGGGCAGCTGCTGTGGTTGGTTACTGATTTGTACCTGTTTCTGTTCCATTCCCAGGGCCTGAGGACAGAAGAAGGGCAGCAATGGCAGGATGCCAGGCCACAGCGGCCCAGGGTGGCAGAGCAGTCCCCGCATCAGTGGGGCCACAGAGAGCAGATAGGCACTGACATTGTCCTTCACACCATCCATGGGGGGTGGCGGGTGTATGGGTGTGGGTGTGGCCACCTGTGATGTGTGCTGTGGCAGCTGTGTGAGTCACACTGTGTGTGGTACCCGCTACTGTGGCACATCCATTGGACACATGTGCCAGCTGTTGGTGGGGTGGGTGTGCGCCTGGCTGCCACTAATGTTGCCGTGGTGCTGCCAGAGCACTGTGCCATGTGACCGCCATGGCGCAGTCAGGTGGCCACTGTGTGGCGGGGACCACCGTTGTGCACTGTTGTGGTGTGCCGCATTGCTGGCAAGTGTTGGCCCACCCCCCTGTGGGTGGCCTGTACGGGCCCTCCAGGGGGGTGTGATCCCACTACCCATTGCACGCTGTGGATGGGCATGGTTCCTTGGGACATTGCACTGACCGCCTGTCCTGTCCCTTCCCCTAGGTGTACAGCGGCAGTGCAGGAGGCCCCTCTACTGCCAACTCCTGCGACAGCTGATTCTCATCACCTCGACAACAATGGAGGCAGTGATGCAGGTCTGGCAGATGCTGTTAGCAGACAGGTTGCAGCATCGACTGCAGCAGGCAGCAGGCCATGGCTGCCGCTAATCGGGCCCTGATTTCCCCTGTTTCCCCAGCTGTACCTCCCCCTCCAGTCCCCCTTCCCACTGTACAGTCCCTGTGCCCTGTTCCCTATCCCCTCCCCTCACTTTCCTACCCTCCCCACACACTTCTCTTGTATATAGTTGTTTACCAAACTATATATCTTTTGACATTCCTGCCTGTGTCTGTGTCTGCTTTGCAGGTGGCATGATGAGCCATGCTACAGTGGCCCAGTGCCTGTCCATGTGGTGTGCATGTGTTGGGGCACATGTTGTGCTTCTGTGGATCACTGCTGTGTGCTGCAGTGTGTCCCACTGTGGTGGTGTCCCCCCCCTTGGTCGGTGCCTGTGCCTTGGGGTGCCCATGGGGTGGCTGTTAGAGATGTGTGGTGGGTTGATGTGTGTGCTTGACTGTGTGGTCCTGGATGTGGCCTGCCCTGATTTAGCTGTGCGGGGGAGCATGGCCTGCAGCCTGTGGAGGCCCCCTTGGTGGCCCTCCGCACACCATTGGCACCCCTTGTTGCCTACTGTCTGTGCCACTGTTGTGTTCTGGGGGGGGTCTGGGTGCCTGTGTGTACCCTGCTGTGCCCAGCTGGTGGTGGCCTCCTGTGGCCTGTCATTGTGCTTCCCTAGCTCGGTCGCTGGGTCACATCTCTGTGCCATGCCCCCCTCCGTTGCTCTGTTGCTTTTCTCCCACAGTTGCCCTGGGGCTTCTCTGTCTGCCCATGGCACACCTGTGTTTGTGCCATGGCGCACCTCTGGTTGTGCCATGGAGCATTCATGGTTGAGCCATGGTGCAACTGTGCCATATTCAGCCAGGTTGTGCTGGCTCAGTGTGGCCAGTGCAACTTCTTTTTTTTTCCAAACATTTTTATTGATTTTGGTTTTTCCAGACAGACAGGACATACAGACATACATACAAACACTAACCCAGATTCTTCCAGGCTCCACAAACCCAAAACTGGTTGTGTAACCTATATACACCCATAACTATATACACACACAGCAATGGGGTTGATTCTCCATTACATATAAGCACACTTTGACCAACACATTAGAATATATTACCCTTTAGTTGTAAACTTATAACACTAATTAACTTGAATGGAGAACCCCTGCTGTGTCCCCTGGAAGGAGAGAGAGCCACAACTATTTATCACCCAGCAGGGCATAGCCCATATCCACCTAGTAATTCCCTATAAACCACCTCGGCTGGACAGAAACTTATGGAATGTTGCCACTAGGCACTATACCATGTTCATTTAAGCCATCCAGCTCTGCAGCTCAATCTTCTTTGTACTAATCCCAACCCGACAGACAGATCTATGTTTCATTACTGCCAACCTGTAATAGATAGATGGTCTCCAAAGTCGACCAACTTCCATCAAACAGACCCTTCTTACCCTCTAAGCACATAAATCTCCTAATTCTACCCAGGGCCCATATAAGATCCCTCACCCAATGTTTATAATTATAACATTGATCATCTTTCCAATGTTTCAGTATGAAAGATTTAACTATAGCTGTCATCAATGATAAATGATATTTGGGTATGGATCCTGTTAATCGTGACATATCCCCTAAAATGCAAACTTCTGGCACTATAAACTCCGAATAGTCTAACATGGGGTCCATTTGTTGCTTAATTTCCAGCCATAGCGACTGTATTTTACAACAATTCCACATAACATGTAGGGTGTCACCTAGCTTAACCCCACATCTAAAACAGAGATCTGTCTGTCTAAGCTGTCTATCACACAGTTTCTTAGGGTAAAATACATATTTGAAGCAATAAAGTACTGCATAATTCTATACCTAGGTATAGGTATATTTTGATGCCTTTCAAATACCATTCCAAGCTAACTGTTGAGGGCCATTGCCCCCTCCCAGTATAATACTTTTACTGGGGACTTCGGACTGAGGTAGTCCAATAATACCTTATGTACCTTGGGTAAACAACTGGACGATAGATTTAATGCAGAAAGATTTTCCCAAGTAAAAGGATTTGTTGGTGAACCCCCAGTTCCTTCCCAGCCTTCTCCAACATTTTAACCAGCTGAATTCTTTAAAAAAAATTCATAGACTCACATCTCACTGGGAGAACATCTCTATTATCTTGTATAACCTCCCTTAATGTGAGGCCCTCTAACTGTGCTGCCCAATGTTTAGTAATGACCTTGCCCCCGATCAGAAAATTGCGATTTCCTAACACCGCTACGCTACTGCCTTTGCCTGCTCGTTTCTCTGAGAAGGTCTAAGAAACAACCACCAGGCCTTTGCAGTTTTTTCAATCGGAGTCCTAATTGCTTTACCAAAGTATTTTCCCGGATTGGCAAAAAGCAATGCCTCCGGTCTTATGCCAATTTCTTTGAACAACTGCCTCTCCAACTGCAGCCATATTGGAGTATATACTTCTTCCTCATCCCCTGAACCCCAGCAACTCATAATACCCAATTGGCTCGCTATATAATACAAGTTTAAGTCTGGCAGTTTCAACCCCCCCCCCCCCATCCTGCGGCAAATATAACATCTTGTGTTTTCTCCTAGGGGGCTTTGAATTCCACAGGAACTGAGAGAGTATTCTTCTAATTTTAATGAACCATATTTTGGGGATACTATACCGGGCTAAATATACTGGGTACAATAATCTTGGCATCAGATTCATTTTAATTAGGCCCAATCTAGTCACAAAGTTTAAAGGAAGCTTGTTCCAACTAAGCACATCCCCATTAATTGTGGTGAGCACCTTATTCAAATTCAACGCAGCACCATCCTCCCAGCAAGCAGTAACCCATATTCCCAAATACTTTATCCGGTCTCCAGCCCAGTGTATTTGCATTGGAGCAAAGTCCTCTCTACACACATGGGGCATCAAAGGGAGAATCTGTTTTAGTCAGATTTAGTTTATAATTTGACACTTTAGAAAATTGGGTTATGAGTTCAACAGTTCTGGGGAAACATACCCCAGGAGTGACCAGGTGCAAAAGAATATCATCCGCATAGACTGTAAATTTTAATTCCCTCCCCGCAATAGAGATCCTCTTAATGCCAACATAATTTTTAACAGCTGTTAATAATGGTTCCAAATAAATATTAAACAATATTGGCGATAAGGGCATCCCTGCCTTGTTCCAATAACCAATAAGAATTCTGAGAAACATACCCATTACACATTACCCTAGTCGTAGGAGCCGAATATAAATTTCTGATACCTCTGAGCAGGCCCTTCGGGAAACCCATCCTCTCCATAGTGGCAAAAAGATGGATGAGAGACCCTATCAAAAGCCTTTTTGGCATCCAGTGATATCAAAGCTAAGGATAATAGAGAGTCCGGGGCAGAACTAAGTTTATGATGTAGTTTTCTAAGAGCATCATGTGCCCCCCTCCCTGGCATAAAACCTACCTGCTCAGGACTTATTAGGTTTGGTGCAATATTCAAGATTCTATTAGCTAGAATCCTTGTAAGAATCTTAATATCCTGATTCATCAACGAGATGGGCCTATAGCTACCAAGTAGATCTTTAGGTTTATCCGGTTTGGGAACCAACGTAATATAGGCCTGGTATAACGGTGGGTGAGGCACCCCATCCTGCATTATACTATTAAATAAATCTTTTAACAGGGGAAGTGTAGTATGCAAGTGCACTTGATAAAATTTGGATGTAAGACGTCTAGCCCCAGAGTTTTGCCAGAGGGTAAGGCTTGAATCGCCGCAATTATCTCCTCTTCACTGATCAATGCTGCTAATTTCTTAGCCTGATCTGTATCCAGGACCGGTAAAGGGACACTATCTAAGAATATGTTAATTTCCTTCTCCCCAACAACTTGCTGTAACTGAAAAATTTCTTTATAGTAGGGCCATAAAGCCTCCGCCTAATTTGTAGAGGATCTGTAATGACAGTTCCACCCTGTCTTATAACCGGGATTGTTCTACTCTGCCTCACTTCTTTAACTTTAGCTGCCAGCAAATGCCCTGGGACATCTCCCTGCAGCAAGTATTTGGCTTGAATTTTTTCAAGCTAAAATTCCACTTTACTATAAGTAATGTCAGCCATCTCCTGTCTCAAGCTTTGGAGATCAGCGTCTATCTCCCCTGAAGTCCCCTCCTTAGGTGCCAAAGAATCGATAGCCTCCATTAAGAATTCCTCCTTAGCTCTTCTCATACTACTTCACCTTACCTCATAACTCCTTGCTATCCCTGAGTATAACACCTTACATGTAGGCAAGCTAAACTCTTATTTTGCAATGTAGGTAATTGATTCTGTATAATATCCTGTAAAGCATCTACTAATTTACTCAGGATTGCAGTATCTGAAAAAAGAGAGTCATTCAACCTCCACCTATGGGGTCGAGAGGGAATATTCTCTAGTTCCCAAGCCAGTTGAACTGGGGAATGGTTCGATAAAATCCTGCACCTGGTAGATATCTCCGTAATCTCCCTTAGCGCCTCCCTACTGACAAAAAAAAATTTATTCTGGAATGACTTTTACGCGTTGCAGAATAAAAAGTCATATTATTACCTCCAACTGCATGGGTTGTAATCAGATCCGTTAACGCAGCAACCTCCATTAATCTGGACAAAGCCACCTGAGCCCCTGATAGGGGCCTTCTGAATGGCGATATTCTAGCCTCCCAATTATTTATACAAAGATTCCAGTCTCCTGCCATAATAAGAGGATGTGAAGTTAACAAAGAAATATCTACCTCCACTGAGGCCAGAAACTGAGAGTTAGGCGGTGTAGGGCCATATATAGATGCAATTGATAACTCTTTACCCAATATAGTACCTGACAGGTATATCCCCCTACAATCATCCTTAACCAATACCTTTTCAATAATATATGGACAATTTTTCCCAATTAAAATTGCCACCCCACCTGAAGATGTTTCTCTCCCAACACCATATACCTGGTTTACCCAACTCCTCTTTAACCGAGTTAACTCTTCTGACAACAAGTGAGTCTCTTGTATTGCAGCAATATGCACCCCCATTTGTTCGATGTGTCTCATAATTACCATTCTTTTATGCCTACCTCTAAGACCTTTTCCATTCTAACATACTATTTGCCAGCAGATTAGGCCTTACGGTCTATCGAGTCTGCTCGAACCTAGATCCTTAGTTGGGTGCCGAGACCCTCCCATCCCTTGTTCTCTAGAAACCCCTATCATCCATCCCCACCCCCCCCGGGACAGGCCATCATCTGATACATCCACTTTCTGTGTCTGTCCCACCCTCTCTTGAAGCCCTCCACTGTGGATCTTGAACCAGCTCACCAGGCAGTGCATTCCAGGGTCCACCACCCTCTCGTGAAAAACCTCCTCCTCTTTTCCCCCTCACCTACCTTCCAACTTCAAACCATGCCCTCTGGTGATACCTCCTGCTTTAGTCTAAAGATCCCTCCATGTTTACCTATTTATTCCCTTGAGGTACTTGAGAGACCTCAATCATGTCCCCCTGTCTCTCCTCTCTGCCAATGAAAACAGGCAGAGCTCCTCAAAATCTGTCCTCATAAGTCAAATCCCTAGCCTCGTGATCATCTTTGTTGCCCTCCTCTGTACCCCCTCCAGGAGCTGTATGTCCCTCTTCAAATGTGGTCTCCAGTACTGTACACAGTGACTCAAGGTGTGTCTAACCAGTCCATTGTACAGCTGCAGAATCACTTCCCTGCTCCTAGAGGGTGATCCCCTACGATGCATCCCAACATCCTGTTTGCCTTGCTAGCTGCTCTCCTGCACTGCTCAGAGTTATTCATACATGTATCCACCATGACCCCTAGGTCTTTTTCCCCTATTGGGGCCTCCAGCGCCTCCCCTCCCAGGGTGTACCTGTGTTTAGGGTTTCCCCGACCAAGATGCAACACCTTGCACTTGGTGATATTGAAATTTCATTTCCATGTGTGAGCCCAGCTTTCCAGGGTGTCCAGGTCCCCTTGCAGGGCCAACCTCCCCTCTTCTCCCTCAACTACTGCTCCCATCTTGGAGTCATCGCTAAGACTCATTTCACACCTATACCCTCCCTGATGTCCGATATGTATGCATTAAACAGGATTGGACCCAGGACTGAGCCCTGCGGTACCCCACTACCAACCTCTCTAGGGTTCGAGAGCTCCCCACAGACTACTGCTCTCTGGGTGCGTCCAGCTAGCCAGTTTTCAATCCATCTGACCATCAAAGGGCCTACCCTAACCCATCAGTTTCTCCACCAGACCATTGTGGGGACAGAGTCAACGCCTTGCTGAAGTCCAAGAATAATACATCCACAGTGACCCCTGTCCAGTTCTGATGTTACCCATTCATAGAACTCCACAAGGTTGGTTTGACATGATCTACCTGCACAAACCCATGTTGCCGACTATCCAGACCTCCACTTCCTCCAAGTACACCCCAATCGTTCCTTTGGTATACTCTCCATTAATTTTCCCACCACCGAGGTCAAACTGATGGGTCTATAATTACCTAGGTACTTCCCTCGACCCCCCTTTATGGATTGGTACCACATGTGCCTCACGCCCAATCCTAGGTACCCTCCCTGTCTCAAGTGACCTGCTGAAAAGCTCCGCCAGAAGTGCAGCCAGTATGTGCCAATTCCATAGTACTCTCGGATGAATGCCATCCGGCCCAGAATTTGCTTTTCTTTAGGACTTGAGGGCTAACCACACCCTTTTAGTGGAGATAGCATCATCGTCCCCTCCCCTTACTGGTCTCTTTATCCTTATCCAGATGCAGCCCCCTGGGTACCTTTCCCTCCCTCTTGCTCCATTTCTGTTGCTCCCTGATCCCACTCCTGCTTCTATCCCCTTCATGCCTTGTTTTGTAGATATCCCATCCCTCCCTAGTGAACACAGAGGCAAAGTACTAGTTAAATACCTCTGCCTGGTCCTCGGCCTCTTCCACCCACCCTCCTTCTGATCTCAATCTGCTGAGGTGGCCCTTAGTTTTCTCCACTCCCCAATGTCGGAAGAACCCCTTTTCCCCTCCATGTATCCCCTGTGCCAGCTGCTGCTCTTTACTGGACTTTGCTCCCCTCACCATACGGGTGACTTTTCTAGATGCAAGATGGTACATTTCCTTATCCCTATCCCCTCTTGTTGTTTTATATTTTTTGTAGGCTGCCTTCTTTTCTCTGACTGCTGCCTGTACCTCACTGGACCACCAGCATGGTTTATGTGACCTTGCTCCTTACGTTTCAACTTAGCGCAGATCCTGACTGCCTAATGAAGTCCCGTTTATGACCTCCATCTCCTTTCCACACTTGTCATTGAGGTAATCCCCTTCAAGTGATCGCCAGAATATTTCCCATGCCCATAAAGTCTGCCCCCTGAAGTCCACTGCCAGTGTCCTAGATCTCCCCCACTCCCCCATGCTTATTTGAAACCAGACAGTATTGTGGTCACTCCCAGTCAGGGGTCCTGCAACACTATGTCCCTTACCAGATCCCCATCTGCCAGAACCACATCCAGGACATGCCCCTCCTTGTGGGCTCCATCACATGCTATGTTAGAACACATCCTGGAAGCCATCCAGCAGCCTCTGCTCCTTGGCCACCTTAGAGACATGGTTCCCCAGTTTGTACCTGGCATATGAAGGTCCCCATCAACACCACTCCTTCCCTTTGGACCACACTGGGCAATGATGTTGTCCAGCAAACCATCCTCTAGAACATCACTCATCCCGGGGCCTATTTGCTACTCCCAGCTTGACCTTATCCCCTGCTGGGGATAGTAAGGTGACCCATAAGGCCTCCGTTTCCCTCTGCCTCTTCTACCATAGCAATTTCTATATCATCTCTAATGAACATAGCCACTCCACCCCTCTGACCTCCTTTCTATCCTTCCTAAGCATAGTGTACCCTGTACATTTAGGTCCCAGTCGTGGTTTTGTTGTCCAGTCTCGTGACCCGCCGCCACATCCACCCCAAACAGCATGGCCTGGAACTCCGCAACTTGTTTCCCAAGCTCCTTGCATTTACTAACACCAACCCCACCCCTATCCCTGATCCTCTTTGTCCGAACCCCACCCAGATTCCTTATACTTCATCTCCCCTGCTCCTCCTGAAACCACCACCTCCAGTCTGTTTCCCCTCCCCTCTTGGGCTTAGATGGCTACTCCTCATCTGGAGGAGGCTGCTTGGTCAGCCCTCCTCATCCCTTCCCCTTACAAGTTTAAACCCCACCTTTCTTGTATGTAGTCAGCCATCCCTGTTTAGGACTTCCTTCCTAATGGGCAAGATGAAACCTGTCCTTGGCATATAGTCCCTTATCCTCCCAAACTCCATTCCAGTTCCCTAACACCCCAACCCATTCTCTTCCACCTTCCTGAGCCAGTCATTAACCTCTGTGAGCTTCTTTTTTTTCTCCACTGAGGCCTTTGGTACTGCAATATCTCCAAAAGGAATGTTGCATCCATTATCCCAACAGACTCTGGTAAGTTCTTGAACCTTGCTTGGATTTCAAAAAGCTATTTCCTCTAGATCATTAGTTCCCAAATGCACCAGGAAATCGGTTTCCCTCCACAATCCCTAACCATTTCATACACCATGAACTTTGCTCTTGTGCACTGTCAGCCCAGAGATACTCACTACCTTCACCTGGCTATGGCATCCACCCCTGTTCCTCCAATGGATACCCCTAATCATCGAGTCTCCCAATAACAGAACTTAATACCGCCATCATCCTTATGGTTACCTCCACTATGCCTCTCAGCCCCCTTCCCCCCCTTTATTCATGATCTCAATTTCATGGAGTCTTCCTGCCTTATTAGAGACCCCTTGTCACCCTCCCTTCTGCCTCCTTGCTATTTGCCCATTAACTCAAACCCTCTGAATAGGTGTCCCTTTAACCTCTCTTATCTGAACCATTTATCCTGGCCCTGATGGTTTCCCTTCCCCACACCACCATCCTTCCCCTTGTAATAGTACCCTGCTTCCAGAGGTTCTCTGTGGGTCCCCTTTAGCTAGGGCCCCATCCTTGGTACTGACCTCCCAGCTGAAGGGGCTCCTCTCCACCTCCTTGCCTCCCAGTTTCTCTCCAATCATGCTCTCCTCCCTCATGTCTGGAATATGTTGCATCTCCCCCATTTGCTTAACATATATGTTTCCCCTTCTCCCTCTGGGACTATGTCTATCCTTTCCATAGCTGGTCTGTGATGCCCTATGGGTATCTGACTCCCTCCCCCCGGCCTCTGTATAAGTTTCCTCATTTCCACCAACCCCTTCCTCCCCCTCTAGGTTGCTTAGTAGCTCAAATTTATTGTGACACTCTATATCAGCCTCCATCAAGTAACCCGAGTTTCCCCTGACTGCATCTTTAAACTGACCCTCTTCTTCCTCTCTTGCACTGTTCACCTTAGGAGCTTCCTTCCCACAGTCTGCTGTTTTAGGCTTCCGCACAACAGCCCCTCCTGACTCTTCCCCCTCCAGTCTCTTTGTATTCAGAATGTTCACCCCGTACGCTTTCCCCTTAGCATCAACTTCTCTATCCAAGGGTCCTCTGTCCCTAATATCCCCCCTCCTGCTTGCTGTAACATAATGTCCTGTAATTTTAGAGTGTTGCCCCAGCCTCCCCTCAGCCCCACCCTTCTGCTGCCCATATCCACACCCCTTATCCTTGGACACCCCCCAGCTCCCACAGCTTACTCCTTAACCAATATACCTCACTCCTGATACAAGATAGCTGTCTACAGAGTGGGCAGCCTCCCTCTCTCCAGGTCCAATTTAGAATTATTGCCATCCCACAGCCTGTGCAGCCTACAACCCTTCCAAAGATGCCTGCCATGGTGGAATATGGCCACCCTGATTTTCCCCCTCTGTTTATAATAGCACACCCCCTTTTCTCAGTCCCTTTCCCTGGAGTACAGTTTCTCTCTATACTGACTGTAGTTATTTACAAACCCAATTTCAACCCCACCAATAATGTTCCCAAGTCTCACAAACACATACAGTCCAGTGTGTGTTCGGTCCCACTAACAGTGTATGTAAGCAGACATCAGGTACCATACGATGTCACAGGCCCACCAGCTCCTGTTGCTTCGAATTTCAGTCCCAAACAGAAATACTCAGCCCTTCAATCCCAACCCCCAGTGGCTTTTCAGTATTTAAGAAGGCATACAAAACAGGGTGGGTGGGAGGGCTCTTACCAAACACCAGGCAAACAACACATTTAAATTTCCTCTAAGTATCCTGCCAAACAACTATCCCAAGCCACCAAAGTTACAATGTAACAGTTCTAATTCAAGGTAATAATTTTAACACATAAAACTAATTTCACTTACAAACTATTCAAATATTTCAGTTAAAACAGAATATAACGCCAGCCCTCTTTCCTACCTGGCTGCTGCTTAAGCTCCCAAGTGAACAATGAAAGCCAAGTTAATTCCTGTTTAGAGATAAGGTAATTGCAGCTAATGTCCCATCCCCCAAACATCAGGCAAACAACACATTTAAATTTCCCTCTAAGTATCCCTGCCAAACAACTATCCCCAAGCCACCAAAGTTACAATGTAACAGTTCTAATTCAAGGTAATAATTTTTAACACATAAAACTAATTTCACTTACAAACTATTCAAATATTTCAGTTAAAACAGAATATAACGCCAGCCCTCTTTCCTACCTGGCTGCTGCTTAAGCTCCCAAGTGAACAATGAAAGCCAAGTTAATTCCTGTTTAGAGATAAGGTAATTGCAGCTAATGTCCCATCCCCAAACATCAGGCAAACAACACATTTAAATTTCCTCTAAGTATCCCTGCCAAACAACTATCCCCAAGCCACCAAAGTTACAATATAACAGTTCTAATTCAAGGTAATAATTTTAACACATAAAACTAATTTCACTTACAAACTATTCAAATATTTCAGTTAAAACAGAATATAACGCCAGCCTCTTTCCTACCTGGCTGCTGCTTAAGCTCCCAAGTGAACAATAAAGCCAAGTTAATTCCTGTTTAGAGATAAGGTAATTGCAGCTAATGTCCCATCCCCCAAACACCAGGCAAACAACACATTTAAATTTCCCTCTAAGTATCCCTGCCAAACAACTATCCCCAAGCCACCAAAGTTACAATGTAACAGTTCTAATTCAAGGTAATAATTTTTTAACACATAAAACTAATTTCACTTACAAACTATTCAAATATTTCAGTTAAAACAGAATATAACACCAGCCCTCTTTCCTACCTGGCTGCTGCTTAAGCTCCCAAGTGAACAATGAATTCCATGAGATAATTTTTTATACCAGACATTTCACACCCAGATAGTAGATTCCCTGTCCAGCTATTATAACTATCTCTAGGTTATCTCTTCTCTCCTGTGCAATAGTGTGCTCTCTCTCCTTCCAAATACCCCCAACCCTCCCCTTCCCCAATCCCCGATCCCAAGATCGCCCTCCTACCGAAAAATGGTTCATTGATGAGCTATTTGCAGTGTGCTCCTAAGACCCCACAGTCAGACCAGCATTTTTCATAAAACTTCCACTATCCTTCACCCCCTACTATCCATTAACTACTCCATTTTTTCTTTCCCCTTATGCTTATAATTCCCCCAACACATATCCTTTCCGCTTAATTACTACCTACGTCAAACTTCGAACTCTTGCTACACTAACTTATAACCTCTCCTATACCAGTCTCTTATCCAGCCGTTATCAACAGAAAATCAGGAGTTGCCCATCCAAAATAAAACTAACTCCCTGTCCCTTTAAGAATGCCCGTCAATCCGGAAAATCCAGGAAATATGCCCGACCCCTGAGGACTCCCATTGTCCCTTTATTTTGCTTATATAGTTCTCTCACAA
The DNA here is from genome assembly GCA_016271365.2 of Neoceratodus forsteri. Classification (NCBI taxonomy): domain Eukaryota; kingdom Metazoa; phylum Chordata; order Ceratodontiformes; family Ceratodontidae; genus Neoceratodus; species Neoceratodus forsteri. Next base: position 1,879,585,466 of record CM057456.1, read on the forward strand.
GGCGATAGGAAATATCTCTTTCACATACAGGGACTTCATTAACCCACCTACCTGCTTACCCCGTTAAAAAAAGAAAAAAAAACCTTAAACATTCCTTGTCCCCATCAATAACAGCCACATGGTACCCAACCACTCCATGATCCCCAATATCCCAATCCCTTTCATTCTCCGAGGAGGAAGCCCCTCAATACACTCATCCACTTCCAAATGTATTCGAAGCAGAATACCCCAACTAATCCCCCCATACACCCAAACTACAAAAAAAGATAATCGCCTTATTGGCCCATACACCCCCCATTCATTTATTTTCTGAACTATCCTTACACTTCCTGTAACTAGCCTATCATTTTCAGATTCAGAAGAGGAGAAAAAAAACGAAGAACAATAACAAGGGGAAACACCCCTCTCCACCAAATAGCAGTTTTGATCACAGGTCCATTAACATAAGGACAATCCAAATTGGTAGTAACAGAAGAAACCACAATTCGCAGCCCTCTTATCTCAGGTCCCCAATGTAGAAAGTTAAATGAACCACTTCTTCTTTCTTTTTATGTATATTCACGTTGTAGATTGAAATAGAGCCGATAACTCGGACCTCAGACCTTCCATTGCATCCCTAGCAGATAAATATCTTTTTTCCCCTGTTTGAAGATAAACATGCAGGATTGCAGGATATTGCATCCTATATTTTATGCCCACAAGATACAGCTTCTTCTTAATATCAGCGTATTCCTTCTGCTTCTCCCGCACTGAGGGTGTCTGATCCTGGAATAACCAAATAGAAGCACCATTCCACTGCAGGGCTTTATTCTGTCGAGCCTTAGCTAGGACATGTGATTTCTCTTTGTAGTTTAAGAACCTCATGATTACCACTTTGGGTCTCACTCCCAGTGGAGGCATCTCTCTTAGAGCCCTATGCACCCTCTCTAAATTATATGCTTCTCCATAAGGTGTGGGGCCCAACAATTTAAAGAGCAGTTCTTGCGTAAAGCTAACACAGTCCAACCCCTCTGCCCTCTCTGGTAGGCCAGCCAGGATAAGATTATTTCTACGACTTCTGGACTCCTGATCATCCATTCGATCCTCTAATTTTTTAATCTTTTTGCGAGCTAAGATCAATGCCTGATCTATAGTGGAGACCTTCCGTTCTTGCGATGAGACTCTAGCTTCCACATCCCCCATCCTTTGTGCTAACAACTGCAGCACCGGCTTCACAGTAGAGAAGTCAGCAACCAAGCCTTGCAGTAACAATTTAATCTCCGTTAGGTCGTCCATATTCTTAGTGTCTCCACCTTCTTGCTCTTGATCTGGTTTATCCAGTTGCTCCTGGAGCTCTGGCAACTGTGATTTCGGCTGCTTAACAGTAGGCGCTCTCGTCGCAAGGGGTTCAGGAACTTCCCCCTCCATCTTGGTGCTTTAACTGGGCCTCACACCGCTGTCAGCTTCACCACGTTGGCTGAGAGAAATTACTACATTTAAGCACTCAAACCGCAATATTTTACCACCGGCAACCACACAGGATTACTTCACCGATTGAGGCACTGGAAGCAATTTGCTGCAGTGATTCGGATGGAGTTTTTGCAGCTTTTAAAAATAGTCAGGGCCTAGGAGCAGCACCGCGGATGTCCTCTCATGCCAAGCTCATCACGTGACCTCCTGGCCAGTGCAACTTCTGAATATGGCTCCTGTTGCACCAAGGCACATCAGATTTGCACTGCGCTGGACTTGTGCTGGCCTTTGGTGCATTTCTGAATATCTGGGCCTATATGTACACCCTCGTCTCTCTTGGTTGCCCACTCCCAGACTAGATGGCAAAAAGTCCTGTGAGCCTCCTACATGGTAGTCACTGTTGATGGTCTTTTTCTTTCTTCTCTCAGTTGAGGGCTGACATCCTGTTATAACCCTACATGCTAGGTGGTACCCAGGGTGTGGGCATGTTAACCAAGGATTCCATCTGCATCTAGAGGTATGCTGTTGCTTGCTTTCCTGAGGTCTTCCCTGCACAGTTACTATGGTAGTTTCACTATACTGTATATGACATTTCACTCCTTTAACTCTTTGCTTCTGAGTGAGTTGCACTCAGGACCAGTACTGTCGGTATAGAAATAAACATTCTAATATGTTTAGTTTTAGTGTCATGTTTACTAACATATTACAGTTACACACTCAGGAACATGCTTCACAAAACACTCTTCTTGTCAACACTGTAAGACAGGCTAGATTCTGACCCTTGACAAAGTTCAGAACCTCAGGGTCCCTTATGTAAAACCTGTACTCTTTTTTCATGTAGATGGAGATCCCATGACTCCCAATATTCCTTTCAGTTTACCAGTGGGTGAGGTTATACCTCAAGCTAGAGCCTCTCCTCTCCACATGCTAAATTTCCCAGATTTCACATCATTGGCTTTGGGGTGTACTTATTTTTACACTTACCTGTACAAATAAAGCCTTGACCTCAGGTCTGCTGGTATGCAGGAGGCAGCACAACTGTAAGACCTTTTACTCAGGCATATCTGGCTAATGTCCACCTCCTTTCTGGATGTCTCTCTTCAAGTAGATTCTTCATCTCACTGGACAGTGTGCTGGGCATCAATGTGGATATGCATACCTCAGTCTATCCACTGGCAGTGGCTGACAATCTCTCCAAGCCCTCTGCCAGAGGTTGAATCCCTGTATTATATCCTGGCTTGGAATTCCCTAAAATAATAGCAGGCATATCTCCTACCTGCATCTGCAGCTCAGCATCTGTTACCAGAGCACTCACCATATTCAGCATTACTACAACTTCTCTTTTGGAAACAGGATTGATATTGCCACTCTCCCTCCCCCGATGTAAGGCTGATCTGCACTCAAGGGCCTCAGACTCCAATTTCCCAAAGTCTTCACCATTGTCCTGGTGTCTGTCCCTTGTGGTTACCTGATGACCAAACAATGAGTTCTGCTGTTCTCACACACACACTGGATCCACAAACAGCTGCTACAAGCAAAGGGGCATCCATCTCCTCAGGTGGTCCAGAAAGAGACCTTATGAAAGGATACCCTAGAGGCACACTTGTACCCTCCCATCACTATGCCATCCTGACATACATCTGTCTGCACCCAACAACTGTCACTCTAGCTTCACCTACTGGCTGTCAGAGACTCTAGCAATAAGTTTGCTCTGTGGTCTGGCATTCTTGTAAACAAGCCATCTCTCCCTGCTGGCAGGAGAGGGTTGGTACATTTAATATCTACACTATATTTACAAGATATACAGCAAACTAGGGGGAAAAAACAACACTAGGAAATTTAACAAATAAACAGTTTTAAACAGATAATTACAAACAGCAAAACCTCAGTAATACTTACCCCATGGGTCTTCTCAGGAACAAAAGACCTGAGATCCACAAGTCCTACACTACCCTTTCAATGGTGGGTATCAAGTTTTATCGCTGACTCAAGAGTCTGAAAAATTATAGCTATGACTCCCGTGATATGCCTTGCATGACCGCCCACCTCACATCACTCAGAGGGTTCAGACCACTTCTTGCTGGAAAATTCTACAGCTCATTAATGGACTCCTAGCTGGTTCAGATCACTTTGACTCTGACAGCTGAGCATGTTAATTGGGAGTTTGGCTTCTGACAAATAAACCAGTTACTTTACTAACCTGCCACTAAGTGGCCAGATGTAAGTGCAGCTAGGTTACCATTATGAATCTGCTAGCAGGTAGCCTCTTAACTCCATGCTATTCAAATTTCAAATCCCTGCATTCATTGACATGTAAGCACCTCTGAGCAGTTAATTACATATGAACAGTGCCTGCTTGCCCAAGGTGACTCAAATGAGACATACAGTAAATCATACATAGAAAGAAATACAAACAATAATTATTTTCTTGTTATATCTTGTTGTTCTATAATTTTGCAAACATCAGCCTTCCTAAGGTCAAGGACTACACTGCTGGATTTGTAAATGCTGAGATTCCAATACAGTGTTTAACATAATGCTATTGTGGTTGTTCTGTCTGTCTGAATCCTCAGTTCAAATATCTCTGATAATGTCCTGACTGAACATTACCAGGTTCAAAAGTGTTTCCCCCCTCTGGTTGCCTCTAATGCCTACTGTGTGAGAAAATAGTCCTGTGTTACCTCTATAAACCTCTGTCTTTTTTGGCTTACTGCTGATGGGATGTCCCAGTCTATGTCTTGGAGATTAGAGTCTCCCATGAGTATAGCTCTCCCCTGACTAGCTGCCTTCTTAATTTCCCTTTCATGCTCCTCATTCTTGTCTGCCTCCGGGCTTGGTAGTCCATGGGCTTCAGCTTAAATCAACAAAAGTAGGGAAATGTGGTTTTAAGATTTCCAACCCTAAATCCCCCCTCCCAGTGGCAAAAGGGAAAAACACTAGGGTTTTGGCTCTCCTGAGTCATGCCAAATAAGGGTTGGGCTGTTCCTAGAGGTTCTCAACCATAATGCTCACCCCCCCGAGCAGAGAAAGTCAGATGTGATGTGTTTTGTTGAGACAGGGCCCACAGGTTGTTGGCATCATGTGGCGAGATATACTTCTCTACCTTTGAAGAGTGTATCAGTATGAGGCAATAGCTTGGAGCTGTACCTTGTGCTTCAAACAGAAGGCTATGGACTTGGGGGGAAGGGGTAGCATTTGGGTTGAGAATACCAAGGAAGAGCCTGGCACTGATTTGACAAGATTCAGGAGACCCAAAGCCCTAATATTTTGTTTTCCTTTTGCTGCTTGGGGTGGTGTGAGGAGACAGGGTTTGAAACCTTAACACCACATTTCCCTACTTTTGTTGCTGTAAGCTGAATACTAACTGGTGAATGAATGCAGGTTTGTGCAATTAATTTCCTTTCTTTCTGAGATAGCACAACCATAACATTAATTACACAGGTCCCTTCAGGACCTTCATGAACACCTCCAGTTGGGTGTGGAAGAGCAGGGCCCTCTGGGCCCTGTGCTTCCATGCATGTATGCATGCAGATACACAGTGCCCTTTGGATCATGCAACAAATGTGGAGTCCATGAAGCTGCAGAAGTGCAAGACCCACTGGGCCCTGCAGCTCTCTGTGGGATACAAATGAAGACATGCAGGGCTTTCTGGGCCATGCAGCATCTGAGATGTCCATGTGGGTGTGAAAGCATAGGGCCTAGCAAGCCTTGTAGTTCTGTGTTTGTACAGATGTAGATGCACAGGAATCCATCTGGGTACAAAACAAATTACATGCAAAATCTTGTCTCGTGAGCCCACTTTCTTGTTTCGTGACATTTTCATTACCTCAGAAAACCAGATGCCTTCTCATGAAAGAAGAATGTGAAAAAATCTAAGTCCAAAATCTTGTTTTGTGAGAAAGCATCCTCCTTCATGAGATTTTCGTGAGCTCACAAAAGAAGATACTTTCTCGTGAAATAAGACTGAAAAAAGTCCAAAATCTTCTTTTGTGAGACTAAATATTTCTTTTGTATGGCCCTATTTCTCTTTCATGAGCCTCATAAAGAAGAAAATCAGCTCACAAAGAAGACACAGTAAAGATTTTTGGGATGTCCCAAAAACACATTTCAGGTCATTTTTCAAAAAAGTAAGTCCAGAATGGAGCTAAACATATTACACATTTATCTGTGTTCCTAATTTACATTAATCAGAGTACTATGTATTTACTCATTCATTAATAAATCCCAGCTACCTTTATTTACATATACCTACAGGAGAGACAGGGAGGGGAGAAGAGGGGAGGAGTAGCTCTCTATGTAAGGGAAGGGATACAACCAACTGAACAAAAGAGTAAACAGGGAGGAGAGGAGGCACTGTGGGTCACCTTAGAGACTGAAAATGGCACCACAATCCACACAGGGGTTGTATACAGACCTCATGTCAGGGGGAGGGAATGGACAAGGATATGATAGAAGGCATCCTTAGGATGGCAGAGAAAGGACAGATACTGTTGATGGGGGACCTGAATATGCCAGATGTTAACTGGAGCACCTTGGCTGCAGCCACACCCAAAAGCAGGGCCCTTCTCGATGCCCTTCAGGTGGCATGCCTCAGACAGCTAGTTTTGGAACCCACTCATGAGGGAGCAATCTTAGACCTCATACTCTCAAATGGGGATGGTGAGAGGATCTCAGATCTAGACGTGGGTAGCCATCTAGGAAAAAGTGACCACCAAACAGTGTGGTTCACGATAAACTCAGCTACAGAGTCAAGCCATCAAAAAGTGAGAGTTCTGGACTTCAGGAGAGCTGACTTTGGCAAGATTGGAGAGTGCCTTAGAAAAGCACTAGCAAATAGGCTAGAAGGAGGGGTGGAGCAACAATGGGAAAACATCAAAACTGCCATCACAGAGGAAACAAGCCTTTGTGTGAAGCAAATAAATCAAAATGAAAGAAAAAGTCACTATGGTTCTCAAAAGAGGTGGTGGTGAAGGTTAGGGAGAAAAAGATAGCATTTAGGAAGTATAAGGAAACACAGAAGGAGCAGGACAGAGAACTGTACCAGTTAAGGCAGAAGGAAGCAGGGAGGGTAGTCAGAATAGCAAAGGCCCAAATTGACAAAAAGATAGCCAACTCAGTTAAGAAGGGGGATAAAACCTTTTATAGGGACATCAGGGAGCATAGAAAGACAAAGAGAGGGATAGTGAGGCTGAATAGAATGGACGGTGGGTGGGCAGAGAGGGACAGTGAAAAAGCAGGGATACTGAACGAATACTTCTGCTCAGTATTCACAAAAGAGGAGGAGGGGGAGGTGCCTAATCCAATTAACAGAAGCACTCTGGATAGGGAGTCAATCCCAGACCTTTCACAGAAGAAAAGGTTCTGAAAGAACTCCTAGAACTGAAGGTGGACAAAGCAATGGGGCCTGACAGAATTCACCCCAGAATTCTAAAAGAATTAAGGATAGAACTAGTGACACCACTGACTACTCTTTTTAACAAATTATGGGAGGGTGGTGTGGTACCTGAGGACTGGAGGAAGGCAGATGTGATACCCCTTCACAATAGTAGGAGCAAGACAGAGGCAGGAAACTACAGACCTGTCAGTTTGACCTCTGTGGTAGGGAAAGTGATGAAATCACTTCTGAAGGAAAGAATTGTTGAGTACCTAGAGGCCAGTGGGGCAGAGGACCCAAGGCAGCATGAGTTCACATCAGGAAGGTCATGTCAGATGAATCTAATTGATTTATTTGACTGGATGACCAAAGTAGTAGACTAGGGAGGGGCTGTGGACATGGCCTACCTAAACTTTAGCAAGGCATTTGACACAGTCCCACACAAAAGATTAATAATCAAATTAACCAGCCTGGGAGTGGGTCCCAGGGTGGTAGCCTGGGTAAAACAATGGCTGGACAACAGGACACAGAAGGTAATTGTAAATGAAGTCCACTCTGAAGAAAGAGAGGTTACTAGTGGGGTACCACAGGATTCAGTACTGGGTCCAGTCCTTTTAATGTCTTTATAAGTGACATTGCAGAGGGACTGGAAGGAAAAGTATGCTTCTTTGCAGATGACACAAAGATCTGCAATAGGGTTGATACACATGGAGGCATGGAAAGGATGAGAAGGGACTTGGCAAGGCTGGAGGAATGGTCAGAAGTATGGCAGCTTAGATTCAATGCAAAGAAGTGCAAAATAATGCACCTGGGAAACAAAAACCCAGGGGCAATGTGAGGAAGTATTTTTTCACAGAAAGGGTGGTGTATGCATGGAACAGCCTTCTTGAGGAGGTTGTGGGGTCTAAAACTGGGACAATTCAAGAACGCATGGGACAGACATAAGGCTATTTTTGTGTGGGGTAGGAAGAAATAGGCTGTTGGTTAAATAGGATCTGCAGCTTATCCTGTAGGTAGGGAAATGCGCAGACAAGGTGGGCCAAGTGGTCCTTATCTGCCATCAAAGTCTATGTTTCTATATAGTATCAAAGTGATACTATTTATCTTGGCCTCATGGATCCTATGTCTGCCTTTGCAAGTTGCCACTATATAATGCTACCTAATATGCAAAAGAGAAAGAAAAACATATGTTCATATTCTAATTAGTGAGAAGTGGTGCTAAAAATAATTCATAAATGGTTGTTTACCTTATTAGTTTTATAATCTAGCATTTATAATGCCACTTAGATTTGGTCTTTTCAACTGTCGGTGCCAATAAAACACGACGAAACAGTGACTTTGAGAACAATACAATGACCCCATATGCACGTAAGTAATTGTTTACATAGTACTATGTAAAAGTATCTATCCTAAATAGATACTTCTGCTCAGTATTTACTGAAGAGAATGAAGGGCAGGGCCCACAGCTCAGCACCATGGACACAGGGGGGAGGGAGGTGAGCACTAGTCCATTCACAAAAGAAAGTGTCCTACAAGAGCTCAATAAGCTCAGGGTGGACAAGGCAATGAGACTTGATGGCATACATCCCAGAGTACTAAATGAGCTAAGGGTGGAACTAGCAGAGCCATTATCAGAACTGTTTTGTGAGTCTGTGAGCACAGGAAAGGTCCCAGAAGACGAGAAGGGCTCATGTGATCCCGCTCCACAAGAGTGGTAGCAGAGAGGAGGCAGGGAACTACAGACCAGTCAGTCTTACCTCAGTAGTGGGCAAGATTATTGAGGCACTCCTTAAGGAAAGGATAGTGCCACACCTGGAATCCATAGGAGCACAGGATCCAAGACAGCATGGGTTTACAAAAGGAAGGTCCTGTCAAACTAATCTCATAGATTTCTTTGACTGGGTAACCAGAGTGGCGGACCAAGGGAGAGCAGTTGATGTTGCCTACCTTGACTTCAGCAAAGCTTTCAATACTGTTCCACATAGAAGATTGGTTAATAAGCTGGGTAGGCTCAGGGTGGGTCAGAAGTTGGTCAACTGGGTGGCAAACTAGTTGACGGGCAGAAAACAGAGCGTGGTGGCAAACGGTATACAGTCAGAAGAGATTCAAGTCACAAGTTTGGTACCTCAGGGATCAGTCTCTGGTCATGTCCTCTGCAATATCTTCATCAGTGACCTTGCAGATGGACTGGAGTATAAGGTTTGTCTGTTTGAAGATGACACCAAGATCTGCAACAGAGTGGATGATCCAGATGGGGTGGGCAGAATGAGAAGAGATCTGGATAAACTAGCAAAATGGTCAGAAGAGTGGCAACTGGGGTTTAATGCAAAGAAGTGCAAGATCATGCACATAGGGAAGAGAAACCCTGAAGCCACCTATAGGCTGGGAGGGGAGTTGCTGGCAGCCACAAGGGAAGAAAGAGACTTGGGCATCATCATCACCGATGACCTGAAATCATCCAAGCAGACCACTAAAGCAGTAGGTAAGGCTAGGGGATGTTGGGGTGTATTAGTAGGGGTATCACAAGTCAGAAGAGGGAGGTAATAATCCTCTTTACAAGACACTGGTTAGCCCCATCTGGAGTACTGCATGCAGTACTGGAGGTCACACCTTCACAAGGACATTAACCAAATTGAGGCAGTCTAGAGAAGGGCAACCAAAATGGTGCAGGGACTGCATCAGAAAACATATGAGGACAGATTAACAGAGCTTAGTATGTATACCCTAGAGCAAAGGAGGAAGAGAGGTGATATGATCAAAACATTCAAACACCTTAAGGGCATTAACAAGGTGAAATAGTCTGACATGTTTCAATATAAGAAAAATAGCAGGACAAGAGGACACAGCATGAGATTAGAGGGAGACCGATTAAGCGGTAATGTGAGGAAGTTCTTTTTCACAGAAAGGGTGGTGGATGCATAGAACAGCCTACCTCAGGAAGTGGTGGATATGAATACAGTGCAGGACTTCAAACAGGTATGGGATAGGCATAAAGGAGCAATACAGATGAGTATGAATAAATATGCCATTGACAGAGCAAAGGCCGATAACACATTTATAAGGTAGAAAAAAATGGCCAGACTGGATGGGCCTTGCAGTCCTTATCTGCCATCAGCTTCTATGTTTCTATGTTACTCTGATTAATGTAAATTAGAAACATACATAAATAAATAAATATGTATACGTGATAATTAGTCAAAGTGAAGCACATGAGCATGTAATCAACGTGTATATAAGAAAATTCTTAAAATGTTCATTTTTATGCAGAATGTATACTAAATATGATTTATTTTTTCTCTGTAGTCCCCCAGAAGCTTAAACAGGCAAAACATTGGGGCTCACTAAGATATTGAAGAAATTAATAAAGAATTGAACTAAGAATAATAGTGGTCTGTTGGCGTTTACTTGCTAGAGCGATCATTACTCTCTCTCTTGACTTCTTGAACTACCGTCAATTTGGTCTCCTTCACCTTGAACTTTGGACTTACATTTCTGGTGAGTTCCCTTAGGACCCCTCCTTTAAAAAAAACTAAGGGGTCTCAAAAAGGCCATGTTGAGAATTTGGGCTCAAAATATGCAAAAATGGTAAAGTTATGCCACAAATTTGAAACCCCCATTGAATATATTGAATTGTACTTACCTTAGTTTCTCACATTGCAATCAGTGATTCCAGCAGCAAGATGTGTATTTGACTGGACAGTAGATCTTCACCCTGGGACCTGCTCAGGTGAGTTAAGTGTGTGGGAGGTGGGGGGTGCAGGGTGGTGTGTGCTCACTGGGAGGTTGGATGGGCTGGTTGGATCACCAAGGGACCATTTCTTTTTACAGGTTTAAAGACATTGAGGACCATTTTCTTTATTACAATGTGGAAGGTGATCAGAGAGTGGGGGTGCCACTAGACATTAGGAAAATATAACTTCAATATGGGGACCCAATCAGAGGTGGGGGTGCCACTAGACACCAGGGAAAGATTATTATACTACAGGGTGATCAGAGGGTGCGGTGCCACTAGACACCAGGGAAAGATAAATTTACAATGGGAACAGGATCAGATGGTTAGGGGTGCCAATAGATACCAGGAAAATGTTAATTCATTGTTGAGGTGGCAATCGGAGGGTGGGGGTGACACTAGATACCATAGAAATGTTAATTAATTGCAAGGACAGCAATCAGAGGGTGGGGATGCCACTAGACATCACAAAAAGCTACATTTACTATGGGAACAGGATCAGAGGGTTGGGGTGCCTCTAGACACCAGGGAAACATTAATTCATTGCAGGGAAGACAATCAAGAGGGGGTGCCACTGGACACCAGAGCAACAGTACACACATACAGGGATGGCATGGGGGGGCCCTACTAGACACCAGGGGAATGGCAGCTCAGTGCTGTCACTGCAGCACACAGCATGAGTTCCAGCTATGGTTGTAGAAGTCAGGAAATTGCTGCTGTTCTCATACAGAGAAAGTGATTCAACGGCTCCTCTCACTAAGCTGGACACCCTGGAATTTGGGCTGTCCAGAAGACGCAGTTATGGCAACCTTTTAAACAAACATAAGAATATAGCTGAATGGGTCCAATTTTGCATACTAAGATTACATACTAAGAGTAACAGATGACACAGAAGGCTGTGGCCCATATAAGTGTATCTCCAAGTTTTTGGATATCTTTAAACCAAATTTAATAAATATGTATCCAAATTTATCTTGAAGGTTTCAGCATTTTCTGTATCTAGCAATGTTTAGGTAACCCGTTCCAAACTGAAATTATTCTTTGAGAAAAAAAGAACATCTGGTGTCTAATCTGGGGAAAGTTAGAGATAATAGGAATTTATAACTTCTGAGGTTGCATTCCCTCATATTCAAAGTCATTCCCAACTGAGCCATGAGCTTGTTATCCTTTATTATATTGAACATCAAGAGAAGGTCATCCCTAATTCTTCTACTCTCCAATGAGTACAACCCCAACTATTCAAGTCATTCCTCATATTCTTTATTCTGCAAGCCAGCTATCATCTTAGTGATCCTACGCTGCACACCCTCCAGTGCATTTATATCATGTCTAAGGTGGGGACTCCATAGTGGTGAACAATAATCTAAGTGAGGGTGCACATATGCTCTATAGAAAGGGAGAATGCATGCCCTATTTCTGGAGACAAAAGACCTTTTGATGCACCCAATAATTTTATTTGCTTGATTTTTAATATAATTACAATGAGAGGAGAAAGTAAGGTCAGCTTTAATTATAACACCCAGATCCTTTACTTCTTTTGATAAAATCAGATCTGAATCTTTTAACCTATACTGCATATTTCGATTATTATCACCCAAATGCATAATAACACATTTATTGATATTCAATTCTGCATCATTTTGGTTGGACCAGTATTCGAGTTCCTGAAGGTCTTTTTTGAAGTAAGCTATTTCCTCTGGTGAGCCTACATTGGCTGCAATCTTTGTGTCATCTGCAAATTTTATTGCCATGTTAAGACTAACTGTCGTATCTGACACAAAGATATTAAACAGGATGGGTCCCAGAACAGACCCCTGAGGCACTCCACTAGTAACTGTTCCTGAAGTCGAGTATATCCTCTTATCGTACTACCACCTGTGTAGATTTCTTAACCACTCTTTGCCCAGTTTACTATCATGGGATGCATCCAATTTTTTTCATTTATTAATCAGGGTATAATGTGGCACTTTGTCGAATGCCTTACACAAGTCCAGATATAATGTATCTACTGGTACTTTTTCATAAAGGAGATTACTTACTCTCTCTTAAAATACTAAGTTACTTGTTAAGCAAGATCTTTTCTTTCTGAAGCCATGCTGGTTTAGATCCACAGGCTGCTTAAGCATTAGATCATCTTCTATTCTATCTTTTAAAATTCCCTCAAAAACTTTACCCAGAACACTGGTCAGACTGATTGGCCTATAATTAAATATGTCACTCTTATTGCCCTTTTTGTGCATTGGAGTTATTAATGCAGACTTCCAGTCACTTGGTATTAATCCAGTAATTAGGGACATATTAAACAATTTGTATAAGGGATCAATCAACCAGGAAGCTATTTCTTTCAACAACCGTGGATGAAGATTATCCAAACCCAGGGATTTATTTATTTTAATTGAATCCAATTTATTCTTTATTTCAAGTTTACTTATCTCAGGTATATCATAATCAGTTCAATTTATATCACTCTCCTTGTCTATGTATAAATTTTGTATGGGACTGAAAATAGAGCAAAATATTTATTAAATTCTTGGGCCATTTCTTGGGGGGACTGAATGGTATTATTGTTGATGACTAAAGGGCCAATGATTTTAGTTGTTTGTTTTCTGTTATTCACATATGAATAAAAACTTTTATCTCCATCATTGATGTGTGCTAATTTAAATTCAACTTTTTTCCTTTCTTTCTTCATTAGGGCCTTACATTTTCTTAATGTTTCCCTATATTTAGAGTTATTGTATCCATTATTACATTGTTTTAAGGCTCTGTGCACTCTCCTTTTTTATTAATTAAATAACATATGGTGGGGGTGACCGAGATTGGTAGTTTTCCCCAGTTATTATAACCTATCTTATCTGGGACATGCTTTTGTTCTACAGAAAGTATTTTATTTACCAATAATTTCCAAAACTCATCTGGAGATGTAATACTATGTTCGCAATTCCATGCTATTAGTTCTTTATTTATAAGATCAAAATTTGCCCTTCCATAATCCTTAAAAGTGGTTTTACCAGAATTGCTTTCAATATGAGTTATTATTCTAAACGTTATTTCACAATGGTCACTGTTAGACAATGGATTTTGATTTTGATATTACTAACTAGTTGGAGGATATCTGTTATTACCAGATCCAGTATATTATTTTTCTTGTTGGGGTATGTATTAACTGGGTTAGATCATAAGAATCACATAAATCCAGGAATGTATTTTCCATTTTATTTTTGGTGGTACCATTTGTCCAATCAATTCCTGGTAATTAAAATCACCTAAGAGTATTATATCTGAATTATTCATTTTTGAACTTAAGTTATTTAGTAGAGCTAGGTGTTCAGTTTGATGGTATTACCGTGGTCTGTAACAGAGTCCTACAGCCAATTTAGTTTGTGTCTCTTATTATTTCAATCCATAAGTTTTCACTTGGTATTTCTTCGTCAGGTCCATTGATGGACTTGTAATTAATGTTGTTTTATAAAAATACAATCCCTCCTCCTCTTTTCTGGGGTCTGTTTTTATATACTGTATTATATCCAGTTATGTTTGTATTCCAACTAGATTTGCCTTCCCACCATGTTTCGGTGATTGAAGCAATATCTATACTATCTTTATGGAGTAGTATCTCCAGCTCATCCAATTTTGTCATATGGAGACTTCTTGCATTCGTAAGGAGGAAGGTCAAACCATGTTTCATTTGTTTACAAAATAATTTTATAGGTTTATTTTTGATCATCTCCCTTTTCCCCCAAGAATTTAGTTTTTGCTGGTGTGGAGTTTTGATACTGTTATGAATAATGCACCTATAATATTCTTGTGCCTTTTTTGTTTAGATGTAATCCGTCATAACTATATAGGTCTTCCTTCCTTCAAATATTTCCCAAGTAGTTATACACTTGATATTATTAGTGAGGCACCATCTTCTTAACCAGTTATTGTAAACTTTTATATTTTTAGTTCTTTAACTACTTGCTCTTGGGACAGGTAGAACTTCAGAAATAACAGGAGTCACATTAAGTGATCTTAATGTTTGTACAGCATCCTCCATATCTTTATTATTTTTCAACCTCCTGTTTCCCAAAATCGTTAGTCCCTACATGTAATACAGCTATTTTTGGATTTGTAATATTCTAAACATACCTGGAATATACTAGCTACATCTTAATTTGTACACACTATAGCTGCAACTTGCAACATTTTCTTTGTTTCCCTAGTGGTAAATCTGTTGGTAAATCTAGTTATTGAGTCTCCCAGAATGTATTTTGGTCAGGCAATATAATTGAGCTTGAAGTTATAGTTTCATTTTGGGTAGTATCAGTGTAGAGAGGGGTACCCAGGAGGGGTACCATTCCATTATCATTTCTAGCAGTAATGGGATGTGGTTCTAGTGGACAATTAGGGGCAATATTATTGTTGTGAGGGGTTACCAGGGGAGGTATATTTATGTAATGGGGGTGAGGATAAAAAGTGGCAAATAACAGCAGTATTTTTGCCTGGTAAGACCTACAGTGAGAATATTGCATTTATCCTCACTGTCGGTAATAACCAGACACTATCTGCACTTCACCACAACTACTCAGAAAGCTTTTGATTAGTGGGAGCTGGCAGCACGAGCAGTACAATTAGAATTCACCTGCTCACTTGTATTCCAGCTCCCACTAACAGTTTCATTTCTGTCCACAGCACACAGAACACTTTCATTTTCTCCCAAATCTTTTTCAGCTTTATATAGCCCTTGCAGAAGTCACCTAAAAATACAAACATGTCTCCAACCTAACCCACCCCTCGACTCCATCTAAGGTTTACAGACTTTTAAAAAAATCAGCACATTTAAACTACTGCACCATCAACTCCAAGTCTCCATCAACAGAGCTGCTCCAAACACTCCATTGGGACAACACCACACCACATTAGAGCTTCTAAAGCAGTGTTTCTTTTTTTGCTTGTCCCTGCACATTCTACCTAACACATTCATTTACACCTGCAACTTACTGTCATCAACACCACACCACAGCATACTACAAAGTACATGTTAAATAATGGACTTCACCTGTGGACCACTTCCAGTTCTAAACCTCCTCAGTGTGAAACCAGCATTCCACACAAGACATTTACTTTATTTTTTTTCTGTTTCACTTTTTCTTATTATGTTTCAGTACTCTCACAACTACAGAACATCACCTCCTCCCTTCCTAGTCCCACTCCCAGCACCTAACTAGTCTACCTCTTACTGGCTTGGAGTACTTTCCTTCTTGACACCTACCTCCTCAACAGTACACAGCTCCTCCACATGGCATTCCCTCACCACGTCAAACCGCCACTGAAAGCAGGATCAGCTAGATCGCTCCTCAAAAAATCAGGATCAACCACATAGCTTATATTTCAGACAATTAATTTACAAACAAAAAAACAAAACACAACTTCAGAATGGCAACTTGTCTTCCTTGCTAAGTGAATGCTGCTGCCACCGCCATGTTTTTAAAAGTATTAAACCCACCCACATACAAAACTGTAGCCAATCAGATGACATGCTTCCAACTGGTAGCCAATCAGATACCGCACTCCCAGCAAAAGCTTCCAGTAATTCTAGCTACCTCTTCAAACCACAAACAGCAGAGAAACAGCAACTCTCTATATATAAATATTTAAAACTTTAAAAACACAGACAAAAAAAGAAAAACTCACCATTACATGAATCGAATATGCAATGGGGCTACTGGAAATATCACTAATATTTCCCCTCATGCAGTTGGACCTTGTGACCTCACTCGTGGCTCCGCCACTTGTGAGGTCATAAGGTCAAACTACACTCGAGGGAAAATATCAGTGATATTTCCAAAGCACATTACGTATCTATATATATATATATATATATATAATATATATATATGTGTGTGTGTGTGTGTGTGTGTGTGTGTGTATATATATATATATATATATATATATATATATATATACAGTATTTGTATATCTACACAGCCAATATAGTTAGGGTTGCGGACCCTGAATTTTGCACTTTAATAACTTTGCCACCGTGTGATGATTTGCCTGAAATTTTGCATGTGCGGTGGGGTACCACAGATCCCTGGATCTGCAAGTTGCATTATGGTTGGATGAGCAGTTGTGGAGCTGCAGAGTGCCAAAAAATGAGCAAAAACTGGGTTTTTGTGCATTTCTTTGCTCATGGCTACAGCCTGCATGATTTGTCCATTTGGTCTGAAATCTTCAGGGATGATGCAGTCTGTGTCACTGATGTGCTTTTCAAAGATTTGGTGAAAAAATATTAAACCGTTCAAAAGTTATTCAAATAAAACAAGTTTCCCATTATAGTCAATGGGAAAAAAATGTATGTGTCTCTCGAAAGCTGCCACCACTACAGTTTACTGTGGCAAATGGCCCTTTTATTGTCATGCAGCGGCCATCTTGTTTTCACTTAGTGAGAGAGAAAAATGCCAGGCATCTAAATTTGGGACCCTCTAGGTAAACACTGATTGTTGGGTTTACCTAGTCGGGTCCTGAGAATGCCAGCCCAATCTTTTTTGGGGGGGTAAAACCCCCCTAGAAATGCCATTTTTAAAATCAGCTCCACAGTACTTTCACAAATTGTGGAAAATCTGTTGGACACTTTCGCAAATGCGAAAGTTTCATGCTGTATTTGTGAAAGCTTTTGCAATATGTGAAAGAACTTTGCCCAAAAACTGCAAATCTTGCCATCCTCCGGCAACAAAATGGTTGGGGCTTTTAGGCTGAAATTTGCAGGGTAGCAAGCCCTGGTCCCACATATGTGCCTTTCAGTGGTTTGGTCCCAAAACATTCAATGGGCCCATAGTTACAGCTCTCTGAATTTGAGAAATTTCCCATAGGCTAACACTGTGGCGCCCGCAGCAACTTTTGATGCCCATATCTCAGAAATGGTGCAAGATACGGATTTTCAATCTCCACACCTTAGTCCACCTTTGTGTCTCTCAAAAGCTTTAGGTGGACTAAGCTTGTGTGGCATTTTCAAAGTCATGAATACCACTGCAGTGAAGTTTTATTTCATAGTTGCTATAGTTACTGAGCTATTGCCAAATTACTGTTACAAGCTGCTGTATGGCTCTGTACTTATGTGTAAGTGGGGTCACAGGGCCTGGAAGGCCCATGCTCCAACTACCACATACCACTTACTATTTGCATTACACTCTGAAAAAGAAGGGAAATTCATTGCAAAAAACATTGTTAATGCATCAGTTAGGATTGATAGCACAGCAACAAAAGCATGGAAATATGATGTTAGGGTTACCCACACACACCCATGGCCCACCCCCACACTCCACACACCAACAGATATCGGTGTGTGACATGGGGTCATCAGGCCTAACTCTCACCCCATTCTCCTATACTGTTGCATGTCTGCCTGTCTGAGGACCCCATGTCACACCCCAATGTCTGTTGATGTATGGAGTGTGGGACTGGAAGATGGGAGGTGTGGGGGGTAACTCTAACATCATATTTCCAAACTTTTGAAGCTGTGCTATCAACCCTAACTGATGCATTAACTAAGTTTTTTTTGCAATGAATATATATAGAGAGAAAAAGAGACAGAAAGAGAGAATAATGGATGGGTAGCTAGTTATAACAATGATTTTACACACCCCCAAGGGGTGGGATGCCATATAAACCCTGAAAGCGAAGCTCAATGGGGTTTATGAGAGCATCCCCCTGAGAGGGTGTGTAAAATCCAAGTTTTAACTAGCTACCCATCTTTTATTTTGTATAATTGCTGGGGATTGTTTCTTCACCGAAGCAATTATACAAAATAAATGTAGCCATAGAGCTGAGCCACAGACTGTTGGGGTTAGAAAATGGTCTGTTGTGGCTTGGCTCCTGACATAAATTAGTGTTTACGTCTCTTTTTTTTAAATTTCAAACCAAAAAGAAACATTTTTGCCCAGACATATTGTTTGAAAAAAGGAAAACAAACAAAGTTACTCCTACTTTGCTGACGTGTAGAGTGATGAGGAGCATGATGGAAGGGAAGGGTAGAGACGAGGAAGTTCACTGTAGTTCAGAATAAGGTTTCATTTTTGTTTTGATTTGGGAAGCAGCCACTGTATAAAACTAAAAAAAAATCTCTTTCGTGACTTGCGATACCGAGTGGCAGATGGTAAATGGTACAGGATAAGAAATGGCAGTCGCAGGAAAAAATGGGAGAGCGGGAACTGGTGCATGTCAATAGAGAGGAAACTGGGCTCAAGAATGTCGTTATAACTGGCTGGTTATAACACTAGAATTATAACCCAGTTTCCCTATGGGAAAAATGGTAACCAGTTATTATATATATATATAGATATATAGATAGATAGATAGATAGATAGATAGATAGATAGATAGATATTCTATGCAAAATAATTTGTTAATGCATCAGTTAGGGTTATTCTACAGTGAAAAAACAAAGAAATTCAACATTAGGGATCCCAACCCTTGTAACCCACCCCCATCCTGGCCTCACCAACAGGTATCGGGCTGTGCGTTGGGGTCATCGCCCCTAACTCTCACCACATCTCATATGTAAACAAGCTGAGGTGGTGCAGTGTAGGAGAATGGGCTGAGAGTTAGAGCCGACAACCCCAACACAGTCTGATGCCTGATGGTGAGGCCAGGTGGGTAAGTAGTACAAGGGTGGAACCCGAACGCTACCTTGTTTTTGTCGCTGTAGAATAACCCTAACTAATACATTACTGAAGTTTTTGCATAGAATTTCCTTACTTTTAAAGAAAGAATAAAAGTAGAAAGTTCGCATGAAGTTGGTGGGGCTCCCACCAACTTGAATCGTTAGACCACATTACACAGCTGATGACTAAAAGTACAGTGACAACAGCACAAGCAGCCACTAAACAAATATGATGTAGTAAGAACAATAAGCGCTGTCCACAAAACATTAAGTGTGCCACGCAATCTCTCCACAAAAATAAATTGACGAGACATAAACACACCAATTCACATCTAGGAAATCCCGTCAACACTCTCCAAATTTCAAGTGAAAGACCAAACCATCTCTGAGATATAACATGTTACAGTTTGAAATTTTAATTCGTCAGACTGGCACAATTTCACACCTGTTGACATTTAACACACACAACAACTGGAAACTACATCCATGACACTAAGGCTAGGTATCCTATCAATTTCAAGGCACCACCACAAGCAAAACACTGTCCACAGAATGTAAACTGCGCCATGCATCATATCTCCAGCAAATAAATTTTTCCCAACACGTAATCCTGTTATTTACATACACAGAACATGCCATAAACACCCTCAAATTTCAAGTAAAAAACCAAACCGTTTCGAGATATTCAATCTTAAAGTTTGGTAAAATTTCCCTATCTATTCCATTATAAAAAAATCTGACCATCATGGCCTGCCCTCACGATCAAAGATGGCGATCAAAGAATCTCACAATCAAAGAATTTGCAGGCTCGTGATCAAAGAATTTACAGGCTCACGAACTAAGAATAAAAACTTTGGTAATTTAGAAAATTGAAAGAATTGCGGTAAACCACCACCATGGTTCGACAGAACGAAGCCTCCTGAGTAAAAACCCACCTTCATTTGACTTTCTAGGGCACACCTGGGCTGAGAAAATTGATTTTTTAATCCGGTCATCTTGTTCTACCCTCACGATGCACAATCCCGATCAAAGAATCTCACGATCAGAGAATTTGCAGGCTCGCAATCAAAGAATTTGCAGGGTCATGACCAAAGAATAAAAACTTGTGTAATTTACAAAATTCAAAGAACTGCAGTAAACCATCATCATGGTTCATCAGAACGACGCCCCCTGAGTGAAACCCATCCTCATTCGTCTTCATAGGACACCCTGAGTTGAGAAAATAGATTTTTTATTTGGCCATCTCGTCCCTCTCTCATGATACCGATCGTGTTCAAAGAATCCTGCGATCAAAGATTTGCAGGCTCACGGTACAATAAATTGCTCGCTCACAAACAAAGAGTGGGGGACGAGATGGCCAGCTTTCAAAATAGTTGTTTGTAGCTCAGGGGTACCCTAGAAAGTTATATAAGGGTGGGTTTTGCTCAGAGGGCTTCGTTCTGCCCCATCTGAATGAAAAAACATAACTTTTCAATATCCCTGGTAGTCTAGCAGCCCCCCCAATCATGATGATGTACATAATGATCCCTGTATCCCTGGTAGTCTAGTGGCCCCCCCAATGAGTATTTTATTAATATGTGTGTAGAGGTGGGTGCTCAGTGGGAGGGTGGGGATAGGAGGGGAAATTGGGTAGATGACAAGGGACTATATATATATATATACTTTTAGGCACACTGGGTTGGCTCCCAGTGTGCCACTTGAGTTGGGGATATCCTGCTGACAGGGGATTAGCCACCTGTTGGCAAAAAGAAGAGGTCTTGGGGGCATCAACACCGGGAGTGGGCATCCCGGTGTCGGAAAGATAAAAATAATTAAAAAATATCTGGGCACATTGGGGTGGGCTCCCAGTGTGCCACATAACTGTGTGTGTGTTGGGTAGGAGGTATACCAACGTGAGGATTGGGCACCCCGATGTCAGTGAGGAATTTGGGTGTGGGGGCAGACCACAGTACTTCGATGCAGGATCCTACATTGAAAAGTTCGATGCAGGATTCTGCACTGAAGATAAAAGACATCGGGGGACAGTTTTCTTTATTTAACAGTAATGAAAAAAACCAAAAACATTTGGGCACACTGGGATGGGCTCCCAGTGTGCCACATCCATAGTGCTTGTGGTGGTGGTGATAGGTGATTTCTGCTGCCGACACGGGGATTAGGCCACCTGATGTCAGCAATGCAATAAATGTGCAAGGTAGCAAGCCCTGGTCCCACAGACGTGCCTTTTGGTGATTTGGTCCCAAAACATTCAGTGGGCCATAGTTATAGCATTCCTTTCAAGTCATGATTACAACTGCAGTGGAATTTTTTTCATAGTTCTTACAGTTACTGAGATATTTACCAAATGGGTGTTCTGAGAGTTCCTTTTCAGTACTAATAGGGCTGCTGTAGAGCATTACTTATGTACAGAGTAGAATTACAGGTCCAGAAGAACATACTGCGCCCACAGAAGCATACCATTACACAAAAAAAATGGACAGCGTGAAGGGAACACAGGGCCCAGAGGCCCCAGGCTCCTAAAACTCAAGCCATTTACCAGTTACATTACACTTTCTCAGAAAAGGAAATTAATTGAAAAACTTTGTTAATGCACCAGTTAAGGTTGATAGCACAGCAACAAAAGTAGGAAATGTGATGTTGGGGTTACCCCCATCACCCCTACCCACCCCACACCCTCCACACACCAACAGATGTCAGAGTGTGCCATGGGGTTGTCAGACCTAACTTTCATCCCATTCTTCTATACTGTAGCATGTCAGCTTGCTTACACATGGAATAGTCTGAGAGTTGGGACTGATGACCCCATGGCACACCCCGACGTCTGTTGGTGTGTGGAAGGTGAGGGAGGTGGGGTGGTAGGGGGAGTAACCCTAACATCACATATACATACTTTTGTTTCTATGCTATCAACCCTAACTGGTGCATTAATGAAGTTTTTTGCAATATATATATTATGGTAGCACGGTAGTGCTACCATAGTTAGGTTTGAGGAGCCATTTACATGTTAAACCTAAAATTTTGCACCTTAATAACTTTGCAACCGTTCAGCTGATTTGCCTGAAATTTGGAATACACTATCAGAACCATACATCTTGGCATCTGCCAACTTTTGTACTGTTTGGATATACATGCGGAGTTATTAAAGCGCTTGATCTCTTACGTCTTGATTCGCTTTTTGGAATTCTTTGTTCATCCCTATAGGTCGACGGTTTGTACGACTGATCCAAAAGCTTTAGGTAATGTGTGGCCGGGGTCCCCGATGTGCCTTTTGAAGATTTCGTGAAAAAATATTAAACGGTTCAAAAGTTATTCAAAAAACAATTTCCCATTATGTCAATGGGAAAAGTTAACAAAAAGTTCGACAGTGTCGCAAATACACTTTTTAGTGTCGCAAATGGCCCTAGTAGTGTCACAAATCCACCATTTTGTTTTCAGTTAGTGATCAGAAAAATGCTTGGCATTTAAATTTGGGACCCTCTAGCAACACAATTCTTTTTGTGTTTACCTAGTCGGACCCTGAGGATGCTAGGCATGTCTTTATTTTGAGGTTAAACACCCTAGAAATATGTTTTTCAATTTCTGGAAAATGTAGTGTTGCAAAGTAGTGTCACACTCACTAAAGTGTCGCAAGTGCTTGTGAAAGCTGTCGCAAATCACGACACTACTTTGCAACACTATGGCCAAAATAACAGGAATTATTTGCCACCTGCTGCAAATGAACTGTTTGGTCTTTTGGGTTGAAATTTGGAGGAAGGCAGCCAACATCTCACAGATGTGCCTTTTGATGGTTTGGTGACAAAATATTGCATGGATGCAAAGTTACGGTACTCCAAAGTTGACACTTTTTCCTATAGACTAACATTGCGGTGCCCGCTGCATGACAGGAATTCTTTGCCACCCTGCTGCAAAATAACAGTTTGGTCTTTTACACTGAAATTTGGAGGGAAGAAAGCCAACATCCCACAGATGTGTCTTTTGGTGGTTTGGTGAAAAAATATTAGAGGGCGTCAAATTTATGGCACTCCAAACTTCTCTTTTTTTCACCATTGGACAACATTACGGTGTTCGACGCGCCTTTCAGGGCCCGTATCTCAGAAACGGTGCAAGATTCGGACTTTTCATTGGAAAAATGCTTAAAGTACAAAACTAGCCAGGAAACTCATAAATCATATGACTTTTAAATGTTTTTTCTATGTCATACGGTTCCTGAGATATAAGCAATTTAGTATTCCAACTCCTCATTTTCTGCTCCGAGACCCATTATTATGCATACATTCTTTCTACTCACTGCCTTTCTCTATGCAGCGTTTGGGGAAAACCAGCCTGTGCGCTTACATTACTGTTACCATTATCGCTTCCGCTTGTGGTTCCGTACCCATTTCACTTACCATTCCCGTCTACGCCACCATGTGTGTTACCCTTTGCGTTTTCATTTGCGCTTGTGTTTGCGTTATTTTTACCATTTGTGTCTACAGTACCATTTCTCTTTCTATTTTGCTTTGTGTCACCATGCGCATTACCATTTGCGTTTGTGGGCACCATGTTACTATGTGACAAGACATCACATGGCGGGAGCATGGGGCCCGAAGAGCCCCGTGCTTCCGCCACCGCATTACATTCACTATTTCTCATTATCATTCTCAAAAAGAAGGGAAATTAGAGACAAAAAAATCCATTTAATGCATCAGTTAGGGTTGTTCCACAGCAACAAAAGCAAGGAAATTTGGTGTTAGGGTTGAAAGCCCCTTGGGCCCCTCAGCCTCCCTAACCGGCATCGGGAGTGCGCATGGGGTAGTGGTCTAACTCTCACCCCATTCTTCTATACCTCTGCTTCTTTACACTGATGGGGTGAGAGTTAGGGCTGATGGCCTCATGCGCACCGATGCTAATTAGGGAGTCCGAGGGGTGGAGGAACTCAACTAACAAATTCCGCTTTGTCACTGGAACCGAACAACCGATAAACAGGTTTTTTGCCTCTAATATATATATATATATATATATATATATATATATATATATATATATATATGTGTGTATATATATATATATATATATATATATATATATATATATATATATATATATATACTATATATTATATATATATATATATATATAATAGCTGTGCAGACAGTATTAGAGACAAAGAGTGACATTCATACACTCAAAAAGTTTTATAATTAGGCATGACTCAACCTTAATTTTAATGTGTATATGTGGTACTTGCATAATACAAAATATAAAGATAGTTCTGTTTTTCTAAGTTTAGAAAAATGGCACAGTTATTTATGGCATGTAAACTACTTTTGTGGGTAACTCTGTGTCCATTCTGCATTATTTTCCATTTCTAGTAATAAATAAAATGTTCAAATACAGTGTCTCTGTCTTCTATTTAAGTGTATTTGTTTGCAACATCTAATGATTTGATGTTCTTCCATACCTATGTGTGCTATCTATCCTCAATGTAAACAGCACTAAAAATACAAACTGGAGTTGCAAAGTTTCATTACTTCATGCTTATACTGTTTATGTCCAGTCTGTATGCCTTTCACACTTAAGCTGGACATTAAGTAGAAAGATAAACATGAACAAACCACTTGGTTGTACCTGATTTATTATGTGACCATCTCTGTTGCATAAAACTACTGTGGGTAACGCGGACACCACAGTAGCAATGCAACATGTGAAATACATGGTACAACTTTTATTAATGGCTTATTATCAACCAAACAGCCAATACACATTGATAAGTACCATGCCACATCAGGGGCCATTCTGACATCACTGTAGTTCTGCAGAGCCAGACTGAGGAGAGGCCCAACCACAGTTAACAACCAGAAAGCACCCAGGCAAGCTGTTTGGTACTGATAACTATAGATGAGGGTGCCACATGATGCTCCCTGGCAACCCTGTGCTTGCCTTTGAGGGGAAAATGATGCCAAAATATCACACAGGACCACCCTAAGCTCACCACCACATGCATCACAGGAATGCCACTGCAGCAGGGTTCTTGTTCTGCACATGGAATGCCACATCCAAACTACTCTACATGTCAAAACAATACACCAAAGTTCCCCATGAACAAGCAAAGGCAAGGCAAGAGACAGCTGGATGTTACATGCGGGCCCTAAGCCACATCAGGGTCATTTTGACATCACTGTACCTCCACAGAGTCAAACTCAGGGCAGGCCCAACCACAGTTACCAACCAGAAAGCACCCAGGCAAGCAGTTTGGTGTTGATAACTATAGATGCAGGCATTGCATGGCATCCCTAGCAACCAGTGCCAGACATTATGGAGGAAATGATGCCAAAATATCACACAGGCCTATCCTGTGCTCACCACCATGTGCATCACAGGGACACCACTGCTGAGGGTTCTTGTACTGCACATGAGATACCACATCCAAACTGCTTGAGTCAGGCCCAGGTGATGTATTTTTTTTCAAACAGTTCCAAGATATTATGCCAACACTGACATTTAATTTATAGAAATGTCTCATTATAAATAAATCTGATAAATGTTTTTGCCAGATGAATCCAAACCACTGATGTAGCCCAACAGGCACTATTACACCCAGGCAATGACCAGATTCCAGTACTATACATGGTGTCCCTCCCATACAACTGAATGTGCTAAGCAATGCCATGAGCAGCCTTTCTGAGGTAAGCCCAAGTGCTGTATTTTTTTTATTTTTAAACAGTTCCAACATATTGTGCCATCACTTGACATCTAATTTAGAGACAGTCTTATTATAAATAAATCAGGAAAATGTTTTTGCCAGATGCATCCAAAACAATGATGTTGCCCTATAGGCACTAGTACACCCAGGCAATGACCCAGTTATTACACGTGGTACCCCCCCATGCCATGAGCAGCCATTTTGAGTGAGGCCCATGTGTATTACAATATATTATGCCACCACTTGATGTCTAGTTTAGAAGCAGTCTCATTCCTACACATGGTAACCCCCTCCCATAACCTCGAATGAACTGACCAATGCCATAAGAAGCATTTTGAGGTAGGTCCCATTGCTTAGTTTTTTTTATTTTCAGACAGTTCCAATATAAGGAGACAGTAGTAGCGCAGTGGTCTGAGATGCAAATCTGTTGACATCCAGCAGACCAGACCTGGGTTTGAATCCTACAGCTTCCACTTGCATTCTGTATGATCCTGAGCAAGTCACTTAACTTCCTTGTGCTCCCAAACAAGCTCCAGCTTAGTGTGCCTTTTCTGGTTAAACAATTTCCCCTTCCCCTATATTATGCCACCACCCACACCCGATCCCCTAGTTCAGTGTGCCAATACAATGATGCTCCTTTATAATCTTACATCAAGGAAGGCAATTTTATCATTTAAAATAACACACTCACACTCACATCACACACACTCACAGACACACACACACACACACACACACACACACACACACACCTTGACTGGAGCCAGCATCACCCTTCTTTCTAAAATTACAAGCATCTCTCAAAATTGCATTTATTTTTATTTAAAACATTTTAAAAGTGCAGCTTTTATATTCATTCCATACTTCTAAAACAAAGCCATCATCCATCAACAGGTGCAGCATTCATTCGACAAATACACATTCTTAGAATTTACCTGTATGAACCCTGCAGGTGTTATTTTTCCCCATTTAAACATGATTAAAAATCATCACGGGGAAAGTTCACCAATATTAGCAATATTCTGAAGAAATCAAATTATACAATGAAAACCTGCTGGATGGATTGTAAATAAAAACTATAAATCTCAAACAAAACTCTATTTGATTAGACTTGGTCACATATATGCACAGCCCCATTTTGAAGAGGGGCCCTTCACAAACAGCTGGGCCATGAGAGAACACACTAAATTTAACTTTTCTGCCCCCAAGATGATAGAACTCAACTGCACTATAGACAGATAGTATTTAATATGCCCTGTTTAAACAGTGCCAGCACCAGAGGAAAGTTCTGCTGATATACTTCCAAACAAAACTTTAAAATATACTATTTAATATGCCCCATTTTAAACACCAACCGCACCAGAAGAAAAATCTGCTGATATATGTCCCATACACAACTTTAAACTATACTTATTTAATATGCCCCATTTACACAGTGCTAGAACCAGAGGAAAGTTCTGCTGATATACTTCCCAAACAAAACTTTAAAATATACTCATTGTGCTGCACAGCCCACTAATCCAATCATCCTCTATTTTGAAGAGGGGCCCTTCACAAGCAGCAGGACCATGAAGTCTTAAGGTGAATACTACTTTTCTGTCCCCAAAATGACATAGAATAACTGCTGCACTTTAGCCAGTCACTATTAATATGCCTCCCAGAATTTTAACTTTATGTTTTGTAGCAGAATGCTGAAGATCATGTTTTCTACTGACTGAGACCTCTGAGATCTGTCCAAACTCCTGTGCAGCACACCAGATTTAAAATGGACAACGCTTCATTCTACCTGTTTAAGAATGGAAAATGGGAGCATAGCGGGAAGAACAGTTTGCTTACAGCCAGAGTACCAAAACCGAATGCTTGATGTCACCTTCGGGTCCCAGTTATTTGTACCAATACCAGTATCATCATCATCCATGTGGGTAACATGGACAAGACAACAAGAGCCACAGCTTTTGATGCTGCTGCTCCTAGCAGGCTCTATGTACCACTGCATTAAGATTGCAGGTTTTGTGCCAGAGCATGCCAATCCAGTGGAAGCATTTCTGCATACTTCAGATGTGCATAGAATTTTGTGTTACTATACACACCGTACCAAGGACTGCAGGAAGTCCAAACAGTTGTTTATTTTCCACCTCTAGGAAGGAAGTGCCCTGTTTCTAAGCAGTACTTGTTCATATGGCTGGCTCAACTGCATTACGTTCTGTTACAGAATGTGCAGCAAGGAATTTCCTGAAGATGTTAAGGGCCATTCCATTAGGGTATGGCTGCTTCAGCTCCTCGTTTCAGGAACATCTCAGCCACAGAGATCGTGCAGCAGCTGTTTGAGTTGTCATTGCCTCTGTGGGCGCGGGCCATTTTGGCCTAGCCATTTCAAGTCTTCTTTCTTAGACTCGAGGCTTCCATCACCCAGTCTGCTTTATCTATGGCAGAACTGCTTGGGACTCGTTCCATAGGTATGGCCTGCTGCAAGAGATACCCCCAACATCAGATAGTACAGTTAGATAAAAACTTACTATAACAGTAGATCTGTGAGGGGATCTCTTACAGTAGGTCATGCCATCCCTCCCTCCCTTCTTCCCCCTGTACCTGGTACTCCTTTCTGTTGCCTTTGTGACTCCTTTATGCTTCTATATTGGCAGGAACCTTCGGTACCTTCTTGGTTCCTCAGCCGGAGACGCTTTTACTCTGGTCTCCAGCGGGACAACTGAAGAGGGAACAAGGGTCGCCCACTCATGTAGGGTTGGCTGACTTCCGAGGGTGATGTCAGAGTGGACGACCCCCAGACACGCTGCTCACTAGAAAAGTTTCCACATGGTCCTAGTGCCTAGCAGCTGCTGCAAGAGATACCCTTGCAGATCTTCTGTTACGGTAAGTTCTTATGTAACTGTACTTTCTGGAATGGCCGAGTTGTGCAAGCCCCTCCTTTGAGAGGGGTCCCCTACCCACTCTTGGAGCCCTGGCAGAGTGCTTAGCCTGGTCTGTCATGACCCTCCTCCTCCTCCTTCTCTGCGTTCTCCTCCCCTCCCCCTCTCCCAGGCATTTTTGGCCCTACAGGGGCTCTGACCTAGGAACAATTCAGGGCATCTGCTAGTGCATTCCCTGTTTACTTTAGGGCCATGGACCAGGTCATCTTTTGACCAGAAACCCCGGCACTGCCACCCCCAAATCCAGCTGTTCTTTATCGCTGTCTTTGTCCTCCGAGGAAGAGGACAGTTCAGTCCACTACTCCTCTGACACTAATTACACTGGCTATCAGTGGTTCCTTTTGGGGATGCTACAGAACTTGCATTTAGACCACTTAGCTGGATGCAATCCTACCCAATTGATGCTTTACTTCCTTGGGGAGTACAGTTCTGACGCCACCATCATACCTCTGTGGCTGCAACCTTTCACAGAGGCATCGCAGAATGTCTGGCTTCATCGCTGCGCCCCCTTTCCAGCCCCGAGGGATGTCCAATGCAGGTATTACGTACCCCTGGCATCTCCAGGAGCCAATGCCTCCCCCACTTCGGGTGTCCGGCTCCTAGACACCCCTTCTGGGCATCGCCACCCAGATTGCGACCGTCCACCTGAGTCAGACTCGGCCGATTTCGACCGTTGGGGTTGAAGAGTCTTCTAGGCGTTGCACACTGTGCTGTGCATTATGGCTCATGGAGCACACATGGTAGTTTATGGCAGGTACCTGTGAGTGACGCTGGGACAGCTTCTGCCATCCATGCCTGATTATGAGGCAACCATGCACAGGACCTGGAGCTGGCAAGACACCAGTCAAGGGCATCTTGTGACACCAAGTGAGGTAACCTCCAGGTTGGTGGGAACTATGGTCTGCATTCAGTGGATGGCATGGTTTCACCTGTCAAGGGTACTTTTAAATAGCTGCATTGTCTACAAGCGCGAGCGTGAGTGCCGCGAGCGCCACTCGGTAGAAAAAAAATATTTGAGGGGTTACTGATTGTACCTGGGATTTAAAGCTGTTTGTGGGATCTTTGGTGCGATATTTTAATAGGAAAAGTTTTCATTGTTTTAATTTTTTGACCTGAGTGTTGCAGCTAACTGAGGGAGCAGTGGATGTGGCAGCGGTCACTGAGACCTGGGCCACTGCAGGACACGACTGGGACCTGAACCTGGAGGGTTACACTAAAGTTCAGAAAGGACAGGGGGGAGGGAGGAAGGGGAGGAGGGTAGCAATAATAGTCAAAAACTGCATTGGCATAGGGGAGTAGAGGAGCGGAGGAACCGTGGAAGCGGTGGTCACCTTCATAACGGGGGCGAGAGTAAAAATAGAGTGGTGTATAGACCCCTGCCCTAGCGGAGGAGCATGAGGAGAGTTTGGTGGCAGATGTTGGGAGACACTTCAGACTGGGCAGAGGAACGGTGGTGGTGTTGGGGGACTTAAACATGCCAGGAACAGACTGGGAGACTATGACATCCTCTGTGACCAGGGAACAGAGGTTGTTGGATGACTTTCAAGATGCATTCCTAACTCAGCAGGTGGGGGAACCGACCAGGAGGCGTGAGTACTGGATGTGGTCCTGGCAGACAATGACCAGATTGGGGGCCTGGAGGTAAGCGACCCATTGGCGGGAGTGACCATGCCCGCAGTCTGGTTCTGCCTGGACCTAGGAGGGGTAGAAGGCTGCACAAAGACGAAGTAACCGACTTCAGGGGGGCAGATTTTAAGGAAATGGGAAGATCCTTAAGAAGCATTTGGATGGGATTGGGTCAGACATGGACGCTGATAGTAGGTGGGAAATCATCAGGAGAGGGGTGCAGGATGCTACCAGCACCTGTGCAAGAGTAAGACGAAAATGTGGTAGGGCCCGAAAACCCTGCTGGTGGACCAGGGAGGTCCAGGAGGTGGTGCGGGGAAAGAAGGCAGCCTATAGGCAATTCAAGTGCTCAAGGAGTGAAAGGGATCGAGGGGAGTATGAGCTGATGGCTAGAAGGGCCACTAGGGTGGTGAAGGCAGCTAAGGCAAGGAAGGAGCAGAACCTGGCCAGGGAAATTAGGAGAGGGAACAAGGGGTTCTTTAGATACACTGGGGAAAAACGAAGGGTGAAGGGGCAGATTAGCAGGATTAAATCAGGGGAGAGAGTGAAATTATCACTTAAGTGTTCAAGTGCAAGAGCACTGAATTAAAATCTGTCTGATTATGTGGGCCAGATGGGCAGAAGACGAAAGAGAAGTATTGTTGGTTGGAACAGAAAGTTGGATGGTCGTTCAAGTGCCTGTATCCACTATGGTATTAACATTTTGATCTCTCAGCTAATAACAGCACTGTAAGCATAGAGAAAGTAGCATGTGTATAGTGTCCTGAGATCACGGGCTGTGTTTTGTACCACAGCAGTGTGGTGTTTTATGAATAACTTAAAAGCAAAAAAATATATTTGATATTTCAGACAGCCGCTTAAAATGGACTTAAGGGTGCTACAGGTCCATTGCAAGTGGCTTATACTATGTATTATTGTTCTTTGTTAAACTTTTATGCTTTAATAATTTTAGAATTCAAGAAATGTGTTCTTAGGTAGATGCTGCCATAAACATGATGGATTAATTTGTTGTCACAGCTTCAAGAGTTTGAGGCAGCAGTCAAGCAGAGATGGCATCATCACACAACTGACTTCTAACCTACAGCAGTCAAGAAGAGAAAAGGATGAAATCATGAAGGAGTTCTTACAGTTAACCGAACAGAGTCAAAAACTGCAGATTCAGTTTCAGCAGGTAAAAGCGAACTGTTGTACACATTTGGTCTTGAGTTGTCAGGCAGTTTCCTTTCTAGCTTCTGGGCTGTGTTTATTTCTGTCAGGTTTGATGTGATCATTTTGAACATTGAAGTTCGTGAGTCTTTGCTTTCTCTTGGTGATGTCAAGGAAACTGCTTGAGTATCACAGATTTTTTTTTTAAAAAAGCGATTGACAATGAATATATAAAAATCACAACAGCAGAAGCAATTAGGAGTACATTATGTACACAGTAAACTGCCCATGTAGGAGGACAGGCAAAGTAAACAGTGCCTGTCTTCAACTGGAAGATAAAGCTGCGAAAAAAGCCTAGCAAATCTCAGTAATTACATAAAAGACAAAATAAAAATATCCTACCTAAAGAAATAACTTCTCCTTTTTGTGTATCTTAAATATTAAAATATCAACCTGACCTTCTTACGGAGTTGCATGATGTCACAAACGCACTCAGCAGGTCAGGCCCTCTGCTCCCACAGTGCCAACCTCAGAGAGCAATAGTGTGAACAGGTAACAGACAGGGTAACCCCCTGTCTGCTTTTGGGTCCGAATCACCTTTAGTTTCAAGTTCTGGGGGGATTCAAACTGCAAAACCTTGTGCTAGTATACCCAATGTACAGGCTCAGATCGTATCCTCTTCGGGATTGTGGTACAATCTTTTGCCTAAGGTCACCTAACCAAGTATCCAAAATGAACACTTTTAACTGTATAAGAGACCTTAAGTATATTCTTATCTTTTTTCAAGCTTAGTAACACCATCAAGCTGTTGAACAGTATTGTCAGACTTAACCCCCTATACATCACATGCAAAAAGAACTGGCAAACAACCAGGCATTCTTTCAGAGAAAAGGTACTTTACTAAAAGATGATAAAAATATGAAAAATGTAAACACAGAACAATATATCAAAGAGCTCACAATCACATAAAAGAACAAGGGAAAATTACAAAGCAAAACTCCTACCACAATACATTTAGATATTTACTATCTAAGGTATTACCTCTGGAAATGTATTTTAAAGTTAGATCAGAGAGCTGCGTCTCTCTAGAGTCCCAGAATGATATGACCTACATTTCAGACACAAGTATCAGTTTAAACTCTGTGTCTCCACACCCCTTCTGTGAGTCATCTAGCTCTTCCTTTTAGAATATAAAATTACAAAAAATGATTTCCTATAAGGAGGTATTTTAAATAAGGTGCCATCAGAAAAAAAAAGACATTTCCTATATGTAACTCCTTAATTGCATGTTTCCTTTGAATTTAGAAATCCCACATTGGCACCAATGTGTTAAAAAGCTAACAGGAATCAGCCTAATGACGTCCTGTTTCTGAAGTCATAAAGTCACATTTGGTTTGCACTTCAAAAAGCCTAGGCATATCATAAAAAGGTAATAAATTGCCATTCTGAAGGAAGTCGGATAACTAAATGGTTCCTGATCAGTTTTCAATCCTGTAGCTTCATTGAATCCTTGGGGTGGGGGTGGGCACACATGGAAGCACAGGCTGTCTTATGTAAGACAATCACATACTATATTTTTATATTATAAATATCATACAATAATCATAACCAGTCCTATGTAAGACCGTCATGTCATACCCTTGCAAGGCAAGACTCCATCTTAATAGTCTACCATTAGTTTTTCCCATTTGTGTCAGTCAAACCAGGGGGTTGTGGTCAGTTTGTACCTCAAAATGCTGCCCATATAAGTATGGCTCTAACTTCTTTAGGGCCCACACTATGACAAGACACTCTTTTTCCACAGTAGAGTAAGCCTGCTCTCTGGGAAGTAACTTTTTACTCAGGTACAATACAGGGTGATCTTTCCCTTGGCTGGATGTCTGACTCAGTACTGCCCCAATACCCACACCTGGGGCATCAGTCTGGACTATAAAGGGTCTGCTATAGTCAGGACTTGTCAACACAGGAGCACTGCACAGTGCCTCCTTCAGTCTGGTAAAGGCTTTTTCACAGGCTGGTTCCCAGGTAATTTTCTTAGGCATCCTTTTCTTTACCAGGTCAGATAGGGAGCAGCCAGGGCACTGTAATTGGGTACACATTTCCTATAGTACCCTGCTGTCCCTAGAAAACTCCTGACTGGTCTGGGCCATGCCTTGATCACCTCTATTTTTACTTGGTTAGGACGGAGCTGCCCTCTGGCCTACAACATGCCTGAGGTATGCCACTTCAGCCATGGCCACTTGGCACTTCTCAGCTTTGACAGTGAGCCTTGCCCTCTGTATCCTGCCCAGCACTTCCCTAAGGTGGGACAGGTGTTCTTCCCATCTGGCACTAAAGATGGCAGTGTCTTCCAGGTATGCTACGGTGTACTCCTCAGCACCATTTAACACCTGGTTCACCAACCTTTGGAAAGTGGCTGGGGCGTTCTTCATTCCGAAAGGCATTACTTTATATTCAGATTAGCCTATCGGAGTGATGAAGGCTGACTTCTCGCTAGCTCTGTCAGCTAACTCTACCTGCCAATACTCCTTTGTCAGGTCAATAGTCCATAGTCAGTAGTCAATAGGAGGCAGTATAGCGCAGTGGTCTAAGGCTCTGAGCTGCAAATTTGGTGACATCCAGCAGACCAGACCTGGGTTTGAATCCCACAGCTTCCACTTGCATACTGTGTGACCCTGAGCAAGTCACTTAACCTCCTTGTGCTCCCAGGTCGCTCCTGTAAAAAAGCTTTCAGCTTAGTGTGCTATACCTGGTTAAACAACTAAATAAAAAAATAAATAAATAGTCGTAAGGTATGTCGCCCCTCCCAACTTGTCCAGTAGTTCTTCCATCCGGGGCATCAGGTGGGCGTCTGACTTCGTGACTGCATTTAGTCCACACAAAAATGAGTTGAGCCATCTGGCTTGGGCACAAGGACTATGGGTGAGGCCCACAGGCTGTAGGATCTCTGGATTACCTCTAAATGCAGCATTTCCTCCACCTCCTCCAAATGTCCTTTTGGACAGCCTCTGACACCTGATATGCTGTCCGCTGTATGGGCATCTGTGTCCCTGTCTGTACATCGTGCGTTGCTAATGGTTTTAGTCCAGGCTTGGCGCTAAACAGTGGAGCAAAGCCTGCTTAAACCTCTCTTACTTCCTGGATCTTGTCTGGGGCCAGCTGGGGTGACAGTTTAACTGCCTCCACAGAGGACTCCCTTGCTTTCTTCCAGCAAGTCCAGAAGGGTCTCCTTCATCCATCCCCTCCCAGGACTACACACTGCAAACACCATGTCAGCCCCATTAGCATAAGGCTCATCATGTTGACATATCACATTCTTTCTGTATGTCTTCTGTCAGGCAACTCTATGATATAGTTCACGTCATTTACCTTTCTGACTACTTTGTATGGTCCTGCCCACTCAGCCTGCAGCTTGTCTTTCCAGGCCAGGATAAGGACCATGACTTCTGACCCACCGTGTGCGAGCGAGCTTTGGCTCTGCGGTCATACCACACTTTCTGTTTCTGTTGGCAGCTGCCAGGTTGCTCTGGGCTGTCCCCATAAGCTCCTTCAGCCTTTCCCTAAACCTGAGGACGTAATCCGCTATGGAAGTTCCCTGGGTGGCGTGCTTATCTTCCCAGTCCTCCCGGATCAAGTCTAGGGGCCCACGTACACAGCGTCGATATAAGAGCTCGAAGGGGGAAAACCCT
This sequence comes from Neoceratodus forsteri, assembly GCA_016271365.2. Classification (NCBI taxonomy): domain Eukaryota; kingdom Metazoa; phylum Chordata; order Ceratodontiformes; family Ceratodontidae; genus Neoceratodus; species Neoceratodus forsteri. Next base: position 1,879,620,730 of record CM057456.1, read on the forward strand.
GTTGACTCTTGGGGCACCTCCCTGTATGTAAACAACAGGTGGGGAAGGTATTTCTCCCAGTCCCTCCCATGCTGTTCAGCAAACGCTTGGAGCATTGCTTCAGGGTACCGTTAAATCTTTCCACAAGTCCATTGGCTTGTGAGTGATAAGGTATCGTGCGCTTCTGCACCACCCCACACTTCTCCCACAAACATTTCATCAGGTCCCACATGAAGGAACCCCCTCGATCAGTGATAAGCTCCTGCGGAAACCCAACACGGGAGAAAATCCCAAGTAAGGCATCTGCCACTTTGTCTGTCCTCAGTAAGGATAAGGGCAACTGCTTCTGTATACCGGGTGGCATAATCCACCACAGTCAGGATGAACCTCTTCCCGGAGGAACTGGGGGTATTTAAAGTCCCCACAATATCCATTCCAACCCTCTGTAATGGCTCCTCCACTATGGGCAATGGAATTAGGGTGGCTTAGGTTTTCTTACCTGCCTTCCCTATTTCTTGGCACCGGTGTCAAGACCTGCAGTACTCCTTCACCTGCTGGGTGAAGTTGGGCCAATAGAAATTCTGGGCTAACCACTGCGTAGTGCGCACGATTCCCAAATGACCAGACAAGGGCATATCGTGTGCAGTCTTGAGCAACTGCTCACGTACCACTGAGGAATGACAGGCTGCATGCCTATCACCACTCCTCTGTCTTAGCATCCTGCATATACATCAGTCCGTTGTCTCAATAAATTTTATGTTTTCTGTCACCTTCCTGTGCTCTGTCAGAGTCTGCCCAAGCCCTCAGCTTCTTTAGACTAGGGTCACTTTTCTGAGCAGCTGCAAACTCCTTACGCATTCCCAAGGCATGGGACAGGTCCCCTTCAGTCTCTAAACTAGGGTACCTATTTCTAGCATCAGGGCACTCAGGATTACTGTCATTCCCTAACCCTCTGACAATGGGTCACCCCTCCTTCTTTGGAATAACCCTCCATAGCTGTTTGGTTAACTGCTACTGGGGAAATTTCTACCCCCCCCCCTTCATTAGTCTCCATATCAGGGGACACAGGCTGAGGAACCAGCCTCCCAGTGATTTCCACAGTGGCTTCTGTGGTGTCCCGGGAACTACAGTTTTCCCTTGCCACTTGGCTTCGGGTAACTGCACACACCATCCCGTTTGAGATTGTTGCCACGGATGACATTAACTGCTAAAGTTTTGGCTACAGCCACCTGTTGCACACTTCCTCCTGTTTCACCCCAGTCTAGGAGAACACTAGTGAGTGGCAATGTTGTTTCCTCCCCAGTGAACCCTTGTACAGTTACAAATTTATTGGACATAAGCTGACCAGGCTCTACCAGATCCTCTTTTACCAACGTTGGGGATGCCCCTGTGTCTCTTAACCCTTGTGTCTGTACACCATTCACAGTGACTGGAAGTATGTGTTCCCTCATGTTCAGAGGCATGCTTCCAGGGACACACAAACAACCCACTTCTCTCCTAGCCCCATTTTGCGTATTGCTCGTCCGTTTGGGACACTGTCTGGCAATATGCCCAGTTTCTTTACAAACCTAACATTCGTTTCTTTTCTCAGAGAAATATTTTCTTTAAAACCTGGGGCTAACTGGTTTCGGTGGAGGCAGTGAGGGTTTTAGCTGCCCTGAAGGCATGCTTTTCCCTTTATGTGCTGCCACTCCCACCCCATTCACTCTCAGAGCAGGTCTACTCTTGGCATAGCGATCCGAGGAATTCAAGCAGCCTCTTGCACTGTTTTGGGAACTTGGTCTTCCAGCCAGGTTTTCAGCTCTGCTGGGGATGCCCAAAAACAGCTCTAACAATATAGCATTTTCAATTTCATCTACAGAGTTTTCTTCATTTCCTACCCACTGTTTTAAAACTGACGTAGTTTCATGGCTAGCTCTCATAGCTCATGTCAGGCTTCTCCTGAGCTTACGGAATTTAGCTCTGTATGCTTCTGCAGTTAAATCAAACTTTTTTAAAGTGCAGCTTTAAGTTTGCTGTAATTATTACTGTCCTCGTTGTCCATTTGTCCCAATGCATCCTGAGCTTTCCGTAAGTAGCGGGATAGCTGGAAGCTCCAGAACCCCTAAGTTTTTTTGCCTGAATACAAACTTTTTCAAAGGAATTTAAAAGACATCCATATCCCCCTTTAAATTCAGCTATCAATTTGGAATTTAATTTGTACAGTCCTATAGTTCCAGTTAAACCCAAGCCACTTACCTGTTCTGGTGCTGGTGGTAGGAGTCGTAGCTTCTCCAGTTCATGTCACCTCTGGCGCACACTCTTCACGGTCCACCTCTTGATGTTCACATTCAGCTTCTCGCTCAGCCTCCCTCTGGGACTCCAGCTCCATTCTGCTCAACTCAATCCTGCGGCCTGATTGCTTCTGGCTCCAGAATGCCCGTGGCCTTCCCCTGCTGCTGTGGCCCTTGGCTTGCACTGGCTCTGCTGTCCTCCTCACTGGATCTGGACACTGCAATGGTCGCTGGCCCCTCCGTGCCCAAGGTTTGGTCCTTTACATTCACAGTCTGTGACTCGATACTCTAGGCATCAGCTGCCATCAGGGCATCTACGAGGTTCTGCTTGGTGGCTCTCCCCTCGTGCAGGACTCCCCTCTCCTTGCACAACTGCTTCAGGTAGTCTGCAGTGTGCTCACTGTAGTTGGAAGCCATCTTCTTCCCTAACTATGGCTACTCTAACTTGCACTTTGAAAAAAAATAAAATGGTTAGGAACTTTAACTGTAAGCAAAATTATATCGTTCTGTTTTCTCTTTTAAAAATAAATCATGGTCCGGCCCGGTGGCGCTGAGGGTTTAGGTGCTGGACGCCTCACCTCGTACCACACCGGTGACTCAGGTCTGGGAGCAGACTCGGGTCAATGGGAGTCGGCTGGGGAGGGAGAAGGATTGAGCGCACAATGGCTGCTCTCCTTCTCTGTGGAAGGGGGACCGTACTCTCCACTGTGATACCGCCACCTGTTGGGGGAACCTCAGGGTGGTTGATGCAGCTGGGAGACACTCTACAGAAGGGTAGATGTTGGCAGAGGACCGACTTCGATGTGCATCTCTATGCACGCCGGCAGCCTTGCTCCTCATTGCACACCAACGTTGGGGATCCATCAGAACACCTGAAAAACCCTGCCCTGATCTAGGCGACACGCCTCAGCATTGGTTCCAAGGCAGAAACCGAGAAGCAGACTCCGCTGTGCGCGCTTCCAACAATGCTCGGGGAGATGTAGGGGATCTCCGCCGCCCTGCCCGGAGGGTAATCCAAGGCCCTGAAGGTACGAGGGTAGCATTAGCACTCTAGGGGTAGACTCCTTGGGGCTGCAAATTGGGATCTCTGAGGGAGCTCTGAGAGAGGATCAGTGGCAGTAGCAGGAGGATAAAGAAATAGTTAAAATAAATAAATAAATCCTGCCTTATTTTGCAAGTGAGCTGTACAGTATTAAGCTGACACACTGAACAGTTAAAGCTTGTGTTACCAACATTTTAAATCACACCAATGCCAACCAAATCTGTCACAAATTCACTCAGCAGGTCAGGCCCCTCTGCTCCCACAGTGCCAACCTTGGAGCGCAACAGTGTGAACAGGTAACTGACAGGGTAACCCTCCTGTCTGCTTTTGGGTCTGAATCACCTTTAGTCTCAAGTTCTGGAGGGATTCAAACTGTGAAACTTATGCTAGCATACCCAGTGTACAGGCTCAGACACATACCCTCTTCGAGGATTGCGGTAGAATCTTTCGCCTAAGGTCACCTAACCAGGCCCTCTGCTCCCACAGTGCCAACCTCAGAGAGCAATAGTGTGAACAGGTAACAGACAGGGTAACCCCCCTGTCTGCTTTTGGATCCGAATCACCTTTAGTTTCAAGTTCTGGGGGGGTTCAAACTGCAAAACCTTGTGCTAGTACACCCAATGTACAGGCTCAGATACGTACCCTCTTCGGGGATTGTGGTACAATCTTTTGCCTAAGGTCACCTAACCAAGTATCCAAAATGAACCCTTTTAACTTTGTAGGAGACCTTAGGTATATTCTTACCTTTTTTCCAAGCTTAGTAACACCTTCAAGCTGTTGAACAGTTTTGTCAGACTTAACCTCCATACGGCACATGCAAAAAGAACTGGCAGACACCCAGGCATTCTTTCAAAGAAAAGGTATTTTACTAAAAGATGATAAAAATATGAAAAATGTAAACACAGAACAATATATCAAAGAGCTCACAATCACATAAACGAACTAGGGAAAATTACAAAGCAAAACTCCTACCACAATACATTTAGATGTTTGCTATCTAAGGTATTACCTCTGGAAGTGCGTTTTAAAGTTAGATCAGAGAGCTGTGTCTCTCTAGAGTCCCAAAATGATATGACCTACATTTCAGACACAAGTATCAGTTTAAACTCTGTGTCATCACGCCTTCTGTGAGTCATCTAGCTCCTCCTTGTAGAATATAAAATTGCAAAAATGATTTCCTATAAGGAGGTATTTTAAGTAAGGTGCCATCAGAAGAAAAAAGACATTTCCTATATATAACTCCTTAATTACACATCTTTCCTTTGAACTTAGTAATCCCATACTGTCAGCAGTGTGTTGAAAAGCTAACAGGAATCAACCTAATGACGTCCTGTTTCTGAAGTCATAAAGTCACGTTTGGTTTGCACTTCAAAAAGCCTAGGCATGTTATAAATGGTAATAAAATGGCATTCTGAAGGAATTCAGTTCATTAAATGGTTCCTGGTCAGTTTTCATATCCTGTAGCTTCACTGAAACCTGGGGGCACATGGAAGCACAGGCTGTCTCATGTGAGACAGTCACATACTATATTTTTATATTACAGATATCATACAATAATCATAACCAGCTGGCAAGCATCACACATGGTTCGGTTGTTGAGAACAGATGTGCAGTTTAGTGACTTGTTTGGAATTTGACCCTTCTGAGTTTTGTTCATTTATTTACCAGACACACAGGCCCTTATATTCAAAAGAGATGAACGGTACAAAATGGAGATGTGCAGCACATCTCTAAAAATGCATGGAAGCATGACATTCAAAAGGGAGAGATGCGTTACGCATCTCCGAATGCACGATTGCACAGAAATAATGTATGCATCACAAAAAAGGGATGTGTGTACATGAATATGCCAGGCATCCATATATTCAGCCAAAATCTGCAGTGCATCTAAGCTGGCCTGGTGGCGCAGAGGGCTGAGGCATGTCTGCCTTACCTCACGCCACGCCGGTGACCCGGGTTCGGGAATGACCTCGGGTCATTGGGGCGCAGGCACAGGTGGGGAGCAGGATTGAGCTGCCTTGCAGTGGCTCTCCTCTCCCGGGGAGGGGGATTGCCCTCCCACAGTCCTGCCATCACTGGGTGGAGGTCTGGTGGTGGTGCAGATGGGTATGGGCAACCGGTAGGGTGTGGCGTCCCACAGTGCCCATCATGCCTGTGTCTCCACATGTGCACGCTCACGCCAAGGATGTGAGGGCAGTGGGGGAATGAAAACCGGGGGGTGGGGACGAACAAAAAAAAAAAGTGCAATGCGCTGCAGCGCATCTCAGAACTGTGCAGCGCAGTTAGGCAGACGAAAGGATGGCCTAAATCAGCCACCCACCCACAGGCAGGCTGCAGAACTACCTGCAGGCCATCCTCAGACAGCCCTTGGAGGTGCACCAGGACATGATCCAGGCACCCACACCTGCACCGCTCAGAGAGCCATCCCACACCGCACCCAGGGCGTGACACCCAGCAGCCACATGCCGGTACTGTTGGGTGCCTCCCTAGCACACCAGTGGAGCAGACAGCCACAAGGCAGCACATGTACTAGGGGCCATGACCTGCATCCATGTGATCTGCAGGGCGCCACCCAGTGGTGACATCGCCCATGGTGACGATCTCGGCAATGGTGCCCAGGTAGCCTGGTGGTACTAGTGGCAGCATGGCATGGGCCAGTGACTGACCTGTGGCATACACTCATGGTGGTGCACCATAGGTGCACACAGTGCCCCCATGCCAGGCCCACACAACAGGCAGCTACAGACATGTCACCGATGCCTGCCATGCGGTTTGACACTGCCACAGGGGCACTGTGGTGGGTTTGTCTGGTGTTCCTGTGGTGGATATAGCACAGCAGTGGGAAGCATGGGGCAGGGGTGTCACAACCTGTGGCCTGGGGGTGACATGGACATGCCTCACGGACACTCAACCCCTCCGGTGTTAGGCGTGCGGACACCATGGGCATATACATGGCCATTGTCAGACTGGCCCACTGGGTTACCTGGAGTGGTCCAGGTGGGACCTACCCACTCAAGTACTTGATCACCTTCTGAACACTGACATTCCTTGCGTGCTTCACCATGTTCCCATCATGTGGGGTGTCACAAACCCACTCAGCAGGTCAGGCCCTCTGCTTCCACAGTGCCAACCTCCGAGCGCAGTCTTGTGAACAGTTAGCAGAAACAGGGTAGCCTTCCTGTCTGTTTTGTGGGTTCGAATCAAACTTTGGTCTCAAGTCTTGGAGGGATTCAAACTGTGAACCTCTTGCTAGCTTACCCAATGTACAGGCTCAGATAATTCTGCTCTTCGGGAGGGCCAGATATCTTTTGCCTATGGGCTCCTAACCAGGCATACAGAATGAACCTTTAAAACTCTATTAAAGACCTTAGAATAAATTCTTAGCTTTTCCCAGTTTGGTAAAACCAGTAAGCTTTGTACCGTGTCAACTTTAACCATGTATGCTGCACTTGTCAAGAAAAAGAATTTCAAAGGCACACCAAGTAATCTCTAAAGTAGAGGTTTACTTCAGAATAGATAAAAAAAAATGTAACATGTAAATACAGAACCATAAATCACAAAACATACTGAATCACTTAAACAAAACAGGTTTAAAAGTGCAGACAAAATCTCCTATCACAGTATACTTATCTCCTAACAGTGCCTGATGTTGCTTATTCAGAGTCCAAACATTTGTGTCAAAATGGAAAACAGAATACTGTTTAAAAACTGGCTTTACCAACCTCTTTGCATGAGGTTACCTAGCTCCTCCCTGTCAGAGTATAAAAAAAAATATCTATGCAAAACAGGATGTCTTATCAAAGTATTAAATTCTATAACCTCAGCGTAACTCATTTTCTTCAAATGACTTTCTTTGATCTTATGAGCAGCTTCCTTCCAGGACATCAGAGCATCTTTTATGACCGCACTAAAGTGTCATAACCTGCTCTTCTTCCTCTAAACGTTATAAAAGTTTATGATCTATCTTGGCAGTTGGCAAGCTGCAATTAGTCACATAAGCAGGAGATGCTTATTTTTTAAGGTATGTTCTAACCTGTAATTATCTCTTGGCCTTCCAGGTCACACCTTTTAGCTAAAACCTGGGAGAGGGTGTCATTCCACAGACTGTCAGCATCTCTCATGAGAGACATTCAATAACACATTTTAATATTACAAAAAGCATAGATTAATCAGAACCAGCTGTCTGAGTGTCACATGGGGCACTGCAGGTGACTAAACTGCAAACATAGCAAGTGTATCACATTCCTGAGGTATACTGACCAGAGTGTGTCACCCTATGCCCTCCCTTGTTGCTTGACCAGGTGTGCCTCTGTACCCCAGTCAGATCCTGTACATGGCCATGGGTAGTAGCACTGTACTCAGGCCAGTGCAGCCCACCCACCTACACACAAATATTCCATCACACCTGCTTGCTAGGCTGCAGTACCTCCTGTTCACCAGAGTGGTGGGGCATCCCTGCAAAGCTGGAACTGCGTGTGCCTTGGATATGCAAAATGACCTGAATACATTCCAGTAATTAGCTGTGCATGTGAGGAATGGGCTTGGAATATGCAGTGAGGTCATTTGCATATCCCGGCCGAATACTGCAGTTTTGTGTACGGCACATGTGGCAGCCTGTCTGGCATTTCCCTATGCCCTGCATAGGTCTCAGAGCACCTGCAGTGCATCTCCCACTGCACGATTGCGCATGTTCGGGATGTTCAGCTCTACATGCGCGATCACATCTTATGGTACATCTTCTGAACATACCGTTATTTTGTGCCAGCGCATCTCAGCTGCACGGTGCAGGCACTTGTGCGATGCAACCTGGGACTGTTGAATATGGGGCCCATGCATTTTGTCTACATTACTGTATTTCCTTGGGTTTCTAACTTAGCTTTGTAATATGGAAACGTTCTTGCATTTGTGGGATGGAAGAAAAAAATGCATAAGTATAAAACTCAAAAACATGATTGCACTTATTTAGTTTTTTACTTTTTAATTATAATTTTAATTCTTTCAGATACAGAAATTCATTAATTTTTAAAAAAAGAAAATCATTCTAATTATATTTATACCTGTTACAAACTCCCTCACTACTTTAAGATCTTAATAAAAAAAATAAGGAAATAAATATTAATTTGTCTGGAGTATTGGTAGATGTCGTAGGTACAATAAATGAAAAGAGGAAAGAACTCAAAAGCAATCCTTATAAAAGTACAAATCCAAAAGTATGGAAGAGGATCCAAGAGGTGCAAAGCGTGCAGTGCTAATAAGTTTCTAACATGAAAGTTAGATAAGATTATCAGACATAAAGAAAAGAACATTGGGCAAGGTACCCTGTCGCCATCCCCTCTTGAGTTTTCAAGGTAGGGTGGGCATGCAGGAAGGAGTAGAGAGAGAATGCGCAGGGATCTTGCAAAAACACGAGGAGTGGTCAAAAGCATGGCAGTTGGGGTTCAGTGCCATATTGTGCAAAATCATGCACCTAGGGCATAGGAACCTAGAAGCTGAGTGTAGGGTGGGGAAGGTACTGACAGTCACTAAACAGGAAAGCGACCTTACGGTTATCATGTCTGAGGACCTCTGAGAAACAGGGCAGTGTGACAAAGCAGTGGGTAGGCCTAGTGGGATACTGGGGTACATAGTGAGGATATATCAAAGTGGGAAGTGGGAGGTGGTGTTGCCACCGTAATCTGCCTGGTGAGACAGCACCTGCAGTAGTGTGTCCAGTTTTGAAGACAGCATCTCAGAAAGGACATAGACAGGATTAAAGCAGCGCAGGGGAGGGCAACTAAAATGGTGCCGGGGTTGTACTAGAAGCCCTATGAGGAGAGACTGAAGGATGTCAGCATGTGCACCCTAGAAGAGAAGAGAGGCGACATAATAGAGACCTACAAGTACCTCACAAAGGTAAACAGTGTACAGGAGGGGAGTCTGAATCTAATGAGAAGAGCACCTTGACCTGGGGGCATGTGAAGAAGCTGGGGTAGGGGGTGAAGTTCAAGTGTGATGGTAAGGAAATTGTTCTTCATTGAAAGGGTGGTAAACACCTGGAACAGACTACCAGTAGAAGTAGTGGAGGCTGAAACAGTGGGGGGCTTCAGAGCTGCGTGAGATAGACATAGGGGTATGTTAGAAAAGAGGCAGGAAGGCGGAAAGGTCACCGGAGACCAGATAGAGTTTGCAGAAACAGATTAGGCAAGAAACATCTGAGCAGACTCACGTGGCCATGCAGTCCTTTCTGATGACAAATTATTATTTTTTTGTTAAGTAAAGTTGTTATTTTTCAAGTTTTATGGATACAGCAATAGTTTTCTTGGTCAGAGGGTGAGGTGTCCACCCCACCTTGAAGGTACTGTACAGTACTTGATGCAATACATGGAGTATGATTAAAGTAGATACATAAAACACTTTCAATATGTTTGTACAAGCCAGTAAATGCAGTAAGTATGCTAATTAAGTACTGCATTATACCTGTACTGCAAAAACTAGTTTTGCCTTTATTTTTCTATTTAAGAGCTGAAGCTTATCAGGTAAAACCAAAACTTCTGCATTTGTTTCTGTTTCTAGGTACAGCAAGTATTAAGACATTTAAATGATGATAAAGTGGGGTTTTATGCCCATTGAGTTGGAGGCAAGTCTAGTAAATGGGATGTCTTTAGAGAAATTTCAAATTTTGTTTGAGTCCAAGATAAAGTCTTGTAACTCTCTAATAAAGACATATTTTAATTCATAATCCAGTAGTTTATCTGTGGCAGAAATGATTTTACTCAATATCTGAGTCAGCGCTTTACTGTTTTTCTTGTCTCACGTTAGCTTAAGCAAAATATCTAAGCTGGTCAAGTTTGATGAACATGCATTTTGCCCATTTGCAGCAGTTGTATGGGACATTTAGCTGGAAATGGTATCGAAATAGTTGCTCCCAATTTAAAGGGGACAGTCAGCACAGAGGGCCCCACACTTGTGTGGGCTGGCCCCAGTGTGCACTATGCGGCACAAATATTTTGGTTTACTTAATGTTTACTGTAAGTATCAGACTATTTTTTCTTAGTTGTATGGATATCTTCTGTTACTACAAATCCCAGAATCCCCAGCAGCTGACATCAGAGCAGTAGGCAGCAGTGGGAGATTCAGTAACCTGCAGTGCATGTAGAGTTTATATATGTACTGGTCATTTGTTTGCGGCCCTGCTGTCTTCCTGCTGAGTACAGTCACAGAGGACTGTACTAACCCCTGGAGAAAAACAGTCCTGGAAAACATATGATGTTAGGTTATACCAGCTCTGACATGCACTGCAGGGTATTGAATCTCCACTGTTGCCTACTGCTCTGATCTCAGCTGCTGGGGATTTCTAGGATTTGTAGTAACAGAGAAGTGTTAGCCTAGAACTAAGAAAAATTGATTTGATACAATCCGCTATACTACAGTAAACAGTAAGAATCCAAAATGTTTTTGCATGCAGTACACTGGGATCAGCCCCACACTTGAGTCAGTTGAGGAGACCAAGGAACACCTGACTAGGCTGGGTGACAAACTATCATCTATTTCGTCCGGCATCTCCTTCTCTGAGATCCTGCCAGTCTGGGAGAAGGGAGCAGATGGACGGAAGGTCAGAGAAGGGGAGATAGGGGAGCTAAACACGTGGCTCAAGGACTGGTGCCAGGAAAAAGGACACAGATTTGTAGGGAACTGGCAACAGTTCTGGGAGGCAGTTCTTTAAATTTGATGGACTGCATCTGACTAAAGAGGAGTCAGTGCATTGGGACAGAAGTTTGATGTCTTTGCAGAATATTTAAACTAGCAAATGGGGAGAGGTGCAGCACCCCACTCGTCGAATGGGAAGAACACCCCTCCCCTCAGCTAGTGGTCAAACAGGAATTCAGCGTGTTTGCCATTCATTTGCATCACCAGGTAAGAAAAAGGTTTGTCTCCCCATACGATGCACAGGGTAATGCCAAACTTCACCCAACAACTAACACACCAAAATCTGGCCAATGGAAAATCATGTACACACTAGCTCACAGCCTGGGAAATAAGATCCCAGACCTGCAGGCAATAATGTCAGAGGCCAAACTGGACATAGTAGCAATTAGTGAGACGTGGTTTACCAGTAACCACACGGGAGACTTCAGTACCTGGACATCGTATTGTTCAGAAGAGACCGAGGTGCAAAAGGGGGAGGGGTGGCCCTGTATGTTAATGAAAATATCAAAGCTACAGAAATTCAGAGTACACACAAGGAGCCAGAAGAACTGTGGGTCACCCTGGAAACAGGTAATGGGACAGCCATAAGAACTGGGGTTGTCTACCAGGCCCCCAGGACCAGAGGGAGGACATAGACACAGTACTGTTAGAAGATATACAAAACATGACAGCTAAAGGGGAGGTTCTGATAATGGGAGACTTCAACATGCCAGATACAGATTGGTCAATACCAGCAGGAACATCTGCCAGAACTAGACTCATAGTGGATTCCCTGCAGGGAGGGCCTCAAACAACTGGTACAGCAACCCACAAGAGACAGGGCTATCCTAGATCTAGTACTGACTAACAAAGAAGGGATCACAGATCTCCAGGTAGAAGGTCACCTGGGGCCAGTGACCATCATAATATGGTTCAATTTGGCTACATCTAAATCATCCCATTCAAGGCAAAAATATGGGACTTCAGAGGAGCTGACTTTGATAAGATGGCCAACAGAGTTAAGCTAGCCCTGGCAAAAAAGAAACACAGGTGAGGAGGCACAGGCAAAGTGGGCAAGCATTAAGGATACAATACTTGAAGCAACATCCCATTGTGTTAGACAGAAAAGGAAGTGCAAAAGAAGAAGGAACCACTTTGGTTCTCAAATATAGTAGCAGAAAAGGTCAGAGCCAAAAGGCTGGCCTTCAGAAAATATAAGGAACACAGCTGGATGAAGATAGGAGGCATACCAAACTGCCCTAAGGGAAGCAGGTAAGGCAGCAAGGCAGGCAAAGTCCCAAACTGAGGAAACACTAGCACGAACAGTAAAGAAGGTGACAAGACTTTCTATAGATACATTAGTGAAAGGAGAAAGTCCAGAGGGGGAATGCTAAGCTAATGGAGAAAAGGAGCATGTGAGGAGGAGGACCCTGTAAAGGCATCTATCCTAAATAGATACTTTTGCTCAGTATTTACTGAAGAGAAGGTAGGGCAGGGCCACAGCTCAGCATCATGGACACAGGGGAGGGAGGTGAGCACTACTCCCTTCACAAAGAAAGGGTCCTACAAGAGCTTGCTAAGCTCCAGGGTGGATAAGGCAATGGGACCTGATGGCATACATCCCAGGGTACTTAAGGAGCCAAAGGAGGAACTAGCAGAGCCATTAGCAGAATTGTTTAGTGAGTCTCTGAGCACAGGAGAGGTCCCAGAAGACTGGAGAAAGCTCATGTGATCCACTCCACAAGAGTGGTAGCAGGGAGGAGCGAGGGAACTACAGACCGGTCAGTCTTACCTCAGTAGTGGGCAAGATTATGGAGGCACTCCTTAAGGAAAGGATAGTGCAACACCTGGAATCCATAGGGGCACAGGATCCAAGACAGCATGGGTTTACAAAAGGAAGGTCCTGTCAAACTAATCTCATAGATTTCTTTGACTGGGTAAACAGAGTGGTGGACCAAGGGGGAGCAGTTGATGTCGCCTACCTTGACTTCAGCAAAGCTTTTGACACTGTTCCACATAGAAGATTGATAAATAAGCTAGGTAGGCTCGGGGTGGGTCAGAAGTTGGTCAACTGGGTGGCAAACTGGTTGACTGGCAGAAAACAGAGAGTGGTGGTAAATGGTATACAGTCAGAAGAGATGCAAGTCACAAGTGGGGTACCTCAGGGATCAGTCCTGGGGCCAGTCCTATTCAACATCTTCATTAGTGACCTCGCAGATGGACTAGAGGGTAAGACTTGTCTGTTTGCAGATGACACCAAGATCTGCAACAGAGTAGATGATCCAGATGGGGTGGGCAGAATGAGAAGAGATCTGGATAAACTAGCAGAATGGTCAGAAGAGTGGCAACTGGGATTTAATGCAAAAAGTGCAAAATCATGCACATAGGGAAGAAAACCTGAAGCCACTTATAGGCTGGGAGGGAGTTGCTAGCAGTCACAAGGAAGAAAGAGACTTGGGCATCATCATCACTGATGACCTAAAATCATCAAGCAGACCTCTAAAGCAGTAGGTAAGGCTAGGGGGGTTGTTAGGGTGTATTAGTAGGGGTATCTGAAGTCGTAAGAGGGGAGTAATAATCCCACTCTGTACAAAGACATTGGTTAGGCCCCATCTGGAGTACTGCAGCAGTATTGGAGGCCACACCTTCACAAGGACATTAACCAAATTGAGGCAGTCCAGAGAAGGGCAACCAAAATGGTGCAGGGACTGCATCAGAAGACATATAAGGACAGATTAACGGGCTCAATATATATACCCTTGAGCAAAGGAGAGAGAGGTGATATGATCGAGACATTTAAACACCTTAGAGGAATAAACAAGGTGAAAGAGTCTAACATGTTTAAATATAAGAAAAATAGCAGGACAAGAGGACACAGCATGAGATTAGAGGGAGGCGATTAAGGGGAATGGAAATTCTTTTTCAGAAAAGAGGTGGTAGATGCATGGAAAGGCTTACAAGAAGTGAGTGGCTATGAATACAGTGCAGGGCTTCAAACAGGCATGGGATAGGCATAAAGAGAGCAATACAAATGACTATGAATAGATAGGTCACTGACAGAGCAAAGGCCGATGGCACATTTATAAGGTAGAAAAAGAAATGGGCAGACTGGATGGGCCTTGCGGTCCTTATCTGCCGTCAACTTCTATGTTTCTATGTTTCTTTGTGTATGTCCTCACTCCTCAGTGTTCATTGTAAAGAAATGTTGGATATTGCTGGGAAATTATACAACGTACAATTCTAGAAACGTAAGGCACCCTTGTTTTGTGCAGTTTGAGTTACTATTGCCTTGTCTCTTTCAGAAGAAAGTGTGAACGATCCCGATCCCTCCCCCCCGATTTTCTTTTATACTTTGATCAGAGCTATTGGCATTTGGCTCATTTTCAGTGCCTATAGTCTGGGCCTCAGTGCTGTTATTGAAATAATTTTTTTTTTTAAACTTGTGAAGTTTCTTAAACCACAGTATCAAGGTTCATGTAGATGGTACAATCCAAACAAATATTGCAACAAGCATTCAGATCTAATTTAAAAGACATTACAATTGTAACTGAATAAACAGTGCAAAAGGTTACAGTCTCAGTGCTTGTACAATAAGGTCCAGTAACCATTATTTACTTCTTTTAGGCAACACCTCTTCTTCTCGTGGTCCACTACCTGCTTTGCAATTCTGGGACTGACAAGGAGGGCCCTCCTAGGTCTTCACTGTACCACCCATATTTGTACCATGCTTTCAGTGCTACTGTATATTGCAGAAAATTTTAAAGCAATCATTTAAAATAATTAAACAACAAATAATGAAGTAATAAAACAAAACAACCCACACAAGTGTGCCCTTGAATTAATTTTTGTTCATGTTAAGGCTATAAAGGCCACTAGGTAACTGTACCTTTCCCAGCCATTTTATCCTAAGAGCTGCTCAGCAGAAGATGTGCTCTTCTCCTCCCAATAGTGGAACAAGAGTAGCCACCTAGCATTAATTTTTCTTGCTGTAAGCGGGTAGTGTGGTAATTGATTCCATGCTTTTGATCTTAAGGTCATTGTGCTGCCACTGGTTTAGCTGTGGGCAAGTGTTACTAAGCCAATGCTGACTGATGGTTTTACCCACTGTTGCCATCAAGACAAAAAACAGGTACCTTTTCTTGTGCGGATCTAGCTCCTTTGGGAGGCCCAGAATCAGGTACCGAAAACAGCGGAATGAGTAAATACAACATCCCTTCTATGGCATCTGCTGCTTCTGCCCAGAATGGTCTTGTCTCCAGACATTCCCCCAAATAATGGAACTGTGTGCACCTCCACCACATCCTGTCTAACACCAATCGGAGAACCTAGTACCATAATGTTGAGATACCACTGGCATAATAAAGAATCTTGCACACAGTTTCCAATGAAATTTTCACCAGGACAATGAAGCAGTTGTTTGTGCACTCCCTCCCAAATTGTGTACCGTTCCTCTTGTGTGAGATGGATGCCAGCCTCATCCTCCCACTTAGTTTGACTTAGCCCTGTGGCCTCTTTACCCTCATCTTCCTTCAGAAATCTATACACCCTGGAGATAAAAACCCCTTTGTTCCGGAGCCATTGCCCTATTCCACATAAAATCTACACCCTATGCAGATGCCCTTTGTAATCCTGCTATGCCAGGGCTTTCATTATGTAATCCCTACATTGCAAACACCTGTGGAAATTCCTAGGCAATAAATCAAAATCCACTTTCAACTGCTGAAAGTTTAAGCACACTCTTCCGTCTGAAGTGCTGCAGAGTTACCAATCCCTTCCTTCCCCATATCCGAAAGCTACTGTCCCATCTGGCTGGTGGGAACTGGAGTAACTATTGGATAGGAGCCATAGACCAAACTGGGTCAACGGCTCCCTATTGTAGCCTCATCTTGAGCCATACGCATGTGGTGTGCCTCGTCCATACATTAGAAACATTACTTTGCTCTTGTAAAGTAATAACCCATGGAAGTTGATGCAGGGGGAGTGAAGGTATGCACCCCATGCTAAGTTCACTCATCCATTATTTTCTGTTTACCTCATAAGTTCTCACCTGTCCCAGTTGGGCAGCATCATAACATTGTGGTAAGCTGGGTAGCCCCATAGCTCCATTATTCTTATGTTCTATTAGAATTGACCAGTGTATGCTAGATTTTCTACCCCCTCATATGAATTTTGAGAGCTTTCGTTTCAGCTCCATCCAGTCCTTCTGGGGTATTGAAACTGGTAACACAATATAAAAACAGACATCTAGGCAGTAAGTTAGTTTTGACAGTCTTGATTCTATCAGAGAAAGTCAAGGATAAATAACTCCACCTGTTAAGGTCCGGACTAACTAATCTGTTGCTGGAACGCCTCATAGTTCACCTTATATAGTTTATGAAGACTAGTGGGGATTTGTATCCCTAAAAAACAGACTTTGTTTCTGACCCATTTAAGTGAAATCGTGTTTTTCAGTGGGGCTGGTACTACGCCACTAATTATCATAGTCTTACTTTTATTTAGATTAAGCTTGAGATCAGAGGCTAGACCCAAAATGAGTATTTTCTTTGTGACCTTTTTGTGATATTCTGAATGCCCTGCTTACAAAGGATACGTTTTTGAATGGTAATCTCATTGAATCTATAGAAACTGCTTTTAGGAGATATCCGATATTTCCATATTCGGCATTCAAACAGTTTGATGGTCCAGTTAATCTTAGATTCCTTTAGTTTTGTAAGTTTTAGAGATTTTCAGTTTTTCTTTTTAAGGTGGAATAGTGGAGATTCAAACTGCTTTGAGAATAATTAGTCTTAAGTTTGAAGCTTCTGTTTAAGTTGACATAGAAACATGGAATTTGTTGGCAGACAAGGACTGCTTGGCCAACCCAGTCTGCTCATTATTCCCTGCCTATACGTTTACCACAGGTCCTACATGATCTCTGGTACTGCCGCCACTTTCATTTCATTTTTATTTATAGTATATGGTTTGGGCTTATTATGTATGTAATTCCGTGGATACTCAAATGTTGTGCACATTCTAAAAGTTGTTGTGCACGTTCTCTAATTAATATTCATAAGGTCCTAATAAATATTCATGCCCCCAGCTGCTGTCTGCCACCTGATTGGTCCAAATGGAAATGTTCACACAAAAATCAAAACCAGCATGGCGGTGCCGCTTACTGAGTGGCTCACTGAGACACTTGGAACATGGACTGCCGTGCTCGGCTCTGGGTTTCAACCCAAACAAATTTGACATTTTTTTCTTAAACTGCTGCTGTGAATGGTAGGACATTCAGAAGTGGAACAGGACTGCTGTTTGTACCAATGGACTCTGAAGCAGACCGTGCTGCCAACAGCAGCTACGATGGCGAACACAAGTTATGAAACCTTGTAACATGTACACGTTTGCAAATTTAACTTTTTTTTCACAGAGGGGAACCATATACTATAAAAAATAAAACACAGGCGAGCATACACAACTCACCTTGTGTTTCCGTCTCAGGGTAGAGATACCAGCGTATGGACCTCTTGACCTTCGCTCTCGAGGTCCATACGCTGGTATCGCAACCCCTCAGTGAAACACTGGGCTCATTGTGTATGCTTCCCTATACTATTCCTTATATTATATTGGGAAAACCTTAATAGGCAGAGACCCTTTTCATAAGAGCCCAGTAGCAACAACATTAGAAACCGATATGACAGTACAAATGTATAAAGATGAGTTAATTAATAACAGTTGCAAATAGACTATGATGATGAATACTGTGCACAAGCCATTTTAAAGGGAAGCTCCTGCACAGCTGAAAAGTGCAGCAACTGCTGCAGAAACACCCGATTAGGACTTTTAGCATCAAAGCTAAGTTTTTCCTTTACTTGCCGCATTGCAGTTTTAATTCCAAAGACCCACTGCATCCATAATGGCTGTAGAGCCACAGGCAGCCATCTCGCGCACCCCGGGCAGCTTCCACTGTGCAGGTTATGCTAATAAGGGCTACCAACTTATGATATTAACAGCCATACATTGGTCCTTCATAGAATACTAACTTCCACAAGTGGGATTCTGGAAGTATTTTCAGACACCCTGGTAACTTCACTATCTTTACTGTGCTTATCTGTTGACAGGGCAGCTTTATCTTTTTTATCTCTCCCCTCTGACAGGGAAGACAGCTGCTGCTTCTGAGAAGAACCACCCCCCACACACACACACATATTGATGCATGCTTTCCACCATCATTAGAAACTCCTTCTGGGCCTTTATTGTGTTTGGTGACATAAGTTCAAGTTTATTGTGAAGGGCTAAAATCCATTGAACAAACTCATTTGCAAGGAGGTCCTTTATACAGAATGACAATAATACAATAAATAGTACAAAAAATACAAAACAGATGAAAAGGATACATGATAACGGGAATAGCAAATCCTGTATATATGGTATATACAATATGTACAGTAACATCAGTAACAATGCCTTCAGTAGAGGAAAACATAAAAACAGACTGAGAAGCCACAAATTCTCTTTTTACAGCCCCAATGCCTTCAGTAGAGGAAAACATAAAAGCGGATGGAGAAGCCATAAATTCTCTTTTTACAGCCCTTTTATTTGGGATTTTAGGGCAAAACATTTTACTCAACCCATAACTGATAACATCATGATCTGGACCCATGCACTTTAAGCAAAACTTGTGGCAGTCTGCCCTTGCTAGGACCTGAAACCAGTTTACAGTTTTTAAAGCCTGTTGGTCCTGTTTGTATTTAGGTCTATCAGTCGTGCCAGTCGGTCATGCCAGTCACTGAAAGACCATTTAGAAACAACTGTTCGGGTCTCTGTATACAAACATGATAGTTACAAATTATTGTAAATTGTTTTCCTCCTCACTGATCGATAAGGAACCCACTATAAAGCAAAGCGGCTTGATTATTTAAGAAAAAAGTGGTTTAGTTCCTTAAAGAGCTGCTGACATCTCAAAGAAAAGTTTGGAAATCATTGTAATTAGGTACCATTCAGCTTTGATTCCATATATATTCTATAGATTTCTCCTCCCCATTATTTATTACTGAGGAAATGTGCATGAATACATGATCCTTTTCCCTTAGAGTTCATCTGACTCTATAGCTTACTCCCTACTTCGAGTCATAAACCTCTGTTGTGACATCACAATCTGTTGCCATGGGAGTAACTTTGATGTCACAAGCAGTGCATTATGACCTCAGGTAAGGAGAAAGCAACAGGAATAGATGAATTCTTCAGGAGCAAAGGTCTTGTTTTCATACAAATGGCCCCAGTAATAAATAATGGTGAGGAGAAATTCAGAACTAATGTGCAGTATAAGCTGAACTGTATCTAAATATTATGATTTGTTAAAGTTCTCCTGAAGGCGTCAGCTGCTCTTTAAAAGTGGGAACTGAGTGTAAATTATGCCAGAAACCACTGAAATAATAAAAACCTTTGTGTTTTATAAAGCTTTTTGTCAAATGTGGGTGGTTCCCCCCCAAGGCAAGAACTGCATTTCAGTCACAGCCTTCGCTGGTCTCTGGCACCAATCGGAAACCTGAGAAAACTGCAAAATATTAAATAAAAATAAACACCTTAACTAATGTGAATATTGAGAAACCAACTCATTTAACAATATAACAAAAACTATAAGTAATAAACTTGTTGACCAGAGCTGACTTTGGGGTGACAGCTCTCATCAGCGAAGAAACAAATCTGATGTTAGCACACTAGCGAGAGAGTGCAGAGATTGAACTTGTATTCTAAACTGTATAATTAGCATAAAGTTCTATTTCCGGGGCATCACACTCCGGCAGGATGATGCTTTTGTGAATCATCATTGCTGGATTCCTGTTGCTTGAACTATGGTTACAAGTAAGTGATCTCTCTTTACTGTACACATTCCCTCCCTCCCAACAGCAGCAGGTCACTTTAAATGTTTGTCAGGAGTCAGCAAAGATAATCTTCATAGCTCCTGAGTGGGCCAGACAAGTCTGTTACTTGAACATTCTTCTCTTGTGACCCTGCAGTCTCTTCCCCATTTCCCCTCAATAGATCTAAGCTGAGAATAGTCCATCTGGACCTCCTGTCGCTGCACCTGAGACTTCCCCCTATTTAGCTCTCAGACAATGCCATAAAGGTCATGTTATTCTTGGAGAAAACAGTTACCAGAAAAGCTTATGCCTTTAATTAGTAAAGATTTTCCATTTGGCATTGAATTCCTGTGACTTAAAATTCCTTTCCTGGAAAACAGCATTTCTAGTAGCCACAACCTCGACCAGGAGGAAGCGAGTTTCAGGCTCTTAATGTTTGTCTTCCATGAGGATAAAGTAAATAGGACTCACTGAAGATTCTTGCCTGTTTGTTATGGGTCCTCACCACAGGAGGCAAGTATTGTTATAAACAGTTTTAAAACAGGCTTTGCTTTAGGAGCCAGGGGACCACACGATGTTTCAGTGCCGCATTGTACCATCCAAGTTCCCAGACGCTTGTGGCACCATTGTAGTATTGTGGGTGCCACGGGTGCACAATGGGATTCTTGGCGACCAGCAAGGAACTGAAATCCTATGGAAAAGGTAACCAGATGACTAATTACCTCAGTAGGAGCTTGGTACTGGTGTTATTTTTAAAAATGTTTTCTGTGCTTTATGTTCCTCTCCCCAGCTACCCTTCCAACCGACTCCCCCAGCCTCACCACCCGGCTCCTCTGGGACTTACCTTGAGCAAGCATCCTCTGCCACAGGACTGTGGCATGTGCGGAGCCTGCAGGAGGTTAGTCATCATCCTGCCTCCGGGGAGGGGGTTTCCGCCAGTTTTCTTACTTATTTCTTCAAGGCCTTGGCCAACATGGTCACGCATGTGTGCTGGCACTGACAACAGTCCTGATCCACCCACCTGGCTAGTGTCAGCCCCCCCAGTGCCCGATGTTAACATCGAGCCTCCACTTAGTGGCAGCCAAGAGCTGGGGAGGCAGTATAGTGCAGTGGTTCAAGGCACTGAGCTGCAAACCTGGAGACCTGGGTTTGAATCCCACATCCCCCACTTACATACTGTGTGAGCCTGAGCAAGTCACTTAACTTCCTTGTGCTCCCAGGTCACACCTGTAAACAAGCTTCAGCTTAGTGTGTCTCTCCTGGTTAAAAAATAAATAAATAAATAAAATAAAAGGCCTGCTTCCCCAATCCGGGAGAGGAGAGCTGCATGGTGGCTGCTCTATCCACTCCAAGCCCTCCCTGGCTGACTCCCGGCAACCAATGCCCGTTCCCAAACACTGATTGCTGGCATGGTGAGAGGTAAGGCACCCTGCACTTCAGCCTTCCACACCACTGGGCTGGCTGTTTTTTTTTTTTTTTTAATTTTTGACTGTTCGCTCAATTTTCAATTGTGTAAGTGCATTTGATTCCCTTAACCTGAGTTACAGCACTGTCTGTTCACACTGCTGTTAACTCGGATTAAGGAAACTGTCTTTCTAAACCATGGTCAAGCCTACCTCCGAGCAGGAGGGCTGTTGCACGCTTTTAGAATACGGGCTATAACACGGGTTTTTACCGTGCTTCAGTCTGAATGAAAACCTTTGAAAATATTCTAACGGAGTTAGAATGGTTTGAAAAGGCCTAGTATTTGACCAGTTCATTTATTGCCTCAGTTTTTAGGCTTCCTCACTAAAAGAGGTTAAGAAAACCTTCTCCTTCTGGCTTTGAAGAAGGTGCTTAGTGTTTGAGCTGCTAGGACCAGACCTGTTAAGTATAAGATCATTCAGTTATTTGTTTTGTTTGAGAATACTTTTTCAGGTCAGCCTGTGACCAAAAATACCCTATTTTACTGACTAGTTACCTGTATCTCACTTAGCAATGTCCTTGCCTCTCACCGGTTTCATGAAGGACTGTATTCCCACTAATCTAGGGCTGTGGCCACTTCTGTGACCACCTATAGGTTCATCCCCTTTATAGAAGTCTGCACGGTGGCCTCCTGGGCAACTGTCCACATGTTTTCTTCCCATTTGTGTTTGAGCCTCCAGTCCTGCAGGTAGGCGGTTGCTGTAGTAAAGAGTTTCTTCCCAAATAGAAACATAAAAACACAGAATTTGTTGGCAGAAAAGGACCATCTGGCCCACCCAGTCTGCCCATATGTTCTCTCACTGATCTGTGTCTGCAGACCCTGTCTGGTGACCCTCCTCTTCCCTACGGTTTTCTAATACACCCTATGTTTATCCCATGTATGCTTGAAACCTACCACTGTTTTTGCCTCCACGCTTCTGCTGGCAGTCTGTTCCAGGCATCAACAACCCTTTCAGTGAAAAAAATGTTTCCTCATCTCTCTCTTAAACGCCACCCTCCTCCTCCAACTTCATTACATGTCTCCAGGTCTTAGTGCTCCTTCTCATTCGAAAGAGACGTTCCTCCTGCACCCTTTTCACCCCTGTAGGTCTCTCTCAAGTAATTTTTCATTCTCCTCTCTTCCAAGGTGCACATGTTACAATCCTTCAGTCTCTCCTCCTACAGCTTCTCATGCAGTGCCAGCTCCGTTTTAGTTGCCCTCCTCTGGACTGCCTCCACCCTGTCTATGACCTCTATGAGGTGTGACCTCCAAAACCAGGCACAGTACTCCAGGTGGGCTTTAACCAGTGAGCAGTACAGTGGCAACACCACCTCTGTCCTCTTGCTGGATATATTTCTTACTATACATCCCAGCATCCCACTAAGCGCTACCCTTTGATTTGTCACACTACTCTGTCTCTTGAGGTCATCAGATGTAACTCTAAGGTCCTTTTCTGTTTAGTGATGGTCAGTACCCCCCGTCCTATACTCGCTGCCTGTGTTCCTATGCCCTAGGTGCAAGATCTTGCACTTACTGGCATTGAACCCCAGCTGCCATGTTTTAGACCACTCCTCGAGTTTCCCCAGATCCCTGCTCCTTTTATATACCTCTACTGAGTGTCCACCCTATTGCATATTTTGGCATCATCTGCAAAAAGGCATACCTTCCATTCCATTTTCTCAGCAATGTCACTTCTGAAGACATCGAAGAGGACTGGTCCCAGTACTGAGCCCTGTGGCATGCCACTGGCCATGCCGCAGCCTCCAACATTCAAGTTTTTGCAGTTTCCCTCCACCGTCTGTCTCCTATCCCTTAACCAGTTTCTAACCCAATTTACCACTTTGGATCCCACCCTGAAGCTGCTCAGTTTCTTTATCAGCCTTCTGTGTGGCACAATGTTGAAGGCCATGCTGAAGACCATAGGCCACGTCCTTCACCTTCCTCTGGTCTTTTTCCCTGGTTATCCATCAAACAAATCCATGAGATTCATTTGGCATAACCTCCCCCCCCTTGATTCCATGCAGCCTCTGCTCTTGCAGCCTATTGGGTTCAAGATACTCAACCAGTTTTTCCTTTAGCAGGGTTTCCATTCATTTCCCCACCACTGATGTAAGACTGTCCATTGTGGCATCTGCAACACTGTCCCTGTTTGTAAGCACCAGGTCCAGCACCGCACCGGCCTTAGTGGGTTCTTTGACTAGCGGCCTGGGAAAGGCCCCTTCTAAGGAGTCAAGGATGACCCTACTCCTGCAGACGCTGCAGTTGGAAGGTTCCACTGCATGTCCAGCAGATTGAAGTCACCAACAAACAGCACCTCCTCTTAACTCACTATTGTGATGAGGGCTTCCCCAAGGACCGTATCCAACTCCTTTTCCTGTGCCAGAGGCCTGTGCACTACCCAATGCAGACAACAGCCTTGCAGCTTAGCTGGCGCAGAGGGCATCCATGCCTCATCTGCTACCACGGGGTGACCCAGGTTCAGGGACGGACTTAGGTCGCTTGGGAGTTGGCTGGGGGGAGGATGATCGAGCATCCAGACGGACACTGTCCTCCTCCATGGAGGGTGGACAGACTGCTATGCTTCAATACTGCCACATAGGTGACCGTAGGTGGCGGTGCAAGTTGGAGCAGCAGTTTTGGATGGGGTATGTTCCCGGACAGAAGACATCAGCACGTCCTCTGATGTACGCACGTCCGGCCAGTGCCTCCACAGAGCATCCAAAGGTTGGGAAAACCAAAGAAAAACACTGCAGAATCCCACCGGCAGCAGGATGCCGCCCCATGGATCTTGGCAGACCTTGCACCACCTACTGGGCAATGGGATCATCGGATTTAACGTGGCACTGGAGGGGGGTTTGGGGGTCCTCCCAAAGGCCCTGCCATAGGGGACAATCTGTGGAGGACTCATGGCACCCAAGGTAAGTCCAAGAGATGGCAGGTGACAAGGCTGGAGGATCTGTGAGGGCTCAAGGGGGCTCGTCTGTGGAGTGGGAGAAAAATAAAAACAGCCCCGGGGCCTGTCTTCAGGGTGACCCACAGCACCTCCAGCTCTTCCTTTTCTTGTTGATGCACCTGTTCCTCTATGGAATTGATTCCCTCCCTCCCTCACATAGAAAACAACCCCTCCTCCCTGCCTTGTCTGTCCTGAACATAAAGTAGCCCAGTATGGCCATCTCCCAGTCCTGGTGCTCATTGCACCACGACTCCATAATAGACAATAAATCCAGGTCAACCTCCACCATGATGGCTTCCAGCTCTGGAATTTTATTTTCAAGACTTCTTGTATCAATGCACATGGCTCTCCACACCCTTTTCACCCCCTCCCTGCTTCCCTCCCATACGTGACTGTGTTTCCCCTAAATCCCCCTGACTTTCTGCCTTTTTAATTTCCCCATTCCTTGACTCCTTCAGTCCTTTGCTGTCACTTATCTGAGTTTAACCCCCTCCCCCTTTCCATCTGCCTTTACCCATCCCTGTCTTTCTGCACCCCTGCCTTAGGCGAGTTTTCTCCACTAGGGTCAATCCTCCCTGCTTCTTCATCATTGGGGGGGTGTAATTTTGCCTCCCTTTGTCTTACTGCCTCCCCCCACCTCCAGTAGTTTAAATACTCATCCAAGTACAAATTCACCCTACAAAATAACTTGCCGTCTCCCCCTTGTGGTGCAGTTCATGTTCATAGCAAACACGTGGTTATGGATAAAAACGTTGCTTATATTAGGGGTGGGTACTTCTAGTTTGTTCATCCGTAGCCACACACATTTCAGTTTTTCACTGAGGAGGGGGGTTATCTGAATGGAGTCCCTTTCATTTGGAACTATCTGACTAATGAAAGGAGAAGGGCACAGGGTATGGGATGCTATATGTGTGGGTGGTTCAAATCTACCGGAACATCTTCGGTGCCATCTCCTTGAGTAGAGATTCTGCTGGTGTGTGGGTGTGGATGCATGTCACCAGAAAAAAACACAACATGACAAGTAAGTAACTTACTTCTGAACCACTTTTTGTGAGGTGAAGCATCTCAGCTAGTATTTTCTAAAACTTGAACAGTACCAAGTTTTACCCCCTCCCCCTTTCCATCTGCCTTTACCCATCCCTGTCTTTCTGCACCCCTGCCTTAGGCGAGTTTTCTCCACTAGGGTCAATCCTCCCTGCTTCTTCATCATTGGGGGGGTGTAATTTTGCCTCCCTTTGTCTTACTGCCTCCCCACCTCCAGTGGTTTAAATACTCATCCAAGTACAAATTCACCCTACAAAATAACTTGCCGTCTCCCCTTGTGGTGCAGTTCATGTTCATAGCAAACACGTGGTTATGGATAAAAGCGTTGCTTATATTAGGGTGGGTACTTCTAGTTTGTTCATCCGTAGCACACACATTTCAGTTTTCACTGAGGAGGGGTTATCTGAATGGAGTCCTTTCATTTGGAACTATCTGACTAATGAAAGGAGAAGGGCTACAGGGTATGGGATGCTATATGTGTGGGTGGTTCAAATCTACCGGAACATCTTGAGTGCCATCTCCTTGAGTAGAGATTCTGCTGGTGTGGGGTGTGGATGCATGTCACCAGAAAAAAACACAACATGACAAGTAAGTAACTTACTTCTGAACCACTTTTTGTGAGGTGAAGCATCTCAGCTAGTATTTTCTAAAACTTGAACAGTACCAAATATTTAAATGTAGAATAAATGTTAGGCTTTTGAATTGTCATGGAAACCAGATAATTTTGAGCGTCAACCACGGCTCTTTTGAAAGCTGCACACAGCTTTGTTCAGATTGCCGTGGAGGTTGGGCATTTCCTTTGCATGTACTGTTATTGTTTGCTTGCTTGATGTGAATGTACGGACTATTCAAAAGTATTTTTGGAAAAAAAAATCACATTGTTGCCAGCCCTTTGAATTGGGCTATGCAGTGTATCAATACTGTCGATGTATTGTGCCTCAAACACAGTGTTTTTAATCACTTAACTGAAGCGTATTTTGTACAGTAGTTCTAGTAAACGACAGTAACCTTTGGCCAAGAAACAAAGGACACATGCAAAGATCCCATTTTCTACAGTTTCTAAAACACGATTTGTCCATCTTTGGAACTCTATTCCTATCCTGCAGTGGATATGAATACCATTATTTCCTATTCTGCATGAAATTACAGACTTTCATTTAGGGAGGCAAAAGCTGATGACCACATAAAATCTACCTTCGGGAATTGTTCAGTTAGTAGTCAGAAGTTACCTCAAGGTGAAACAGGGATCAAGTCCTTTTTACCAATCTGTATGGACTATGTTTCTTGCTGTTACAGCTTGCCTTATCTGTAAATCTTTGTAATCCTCCTAGGTCATACCTGAAAATAGGCATGTATTTGTCTAGTGTGCTTACCTGGTCAATAAAATCTAAATGAATAAATTGATCATTTTATTCTAAACATATAAATGTATGTTGCTTAATGTAAGATGTTTTTCTTCTTTTCCAAGGTTATTTAATATTTAAGGAACTGTTTCTTCCTTTTTTAAATTTTCATTTTTCTATCTTTTAGGCAGTGGGTTAGGTTTTCTTTCAGCTCGTCCACAGAACCTTGATCCTCTACCTTCTGGAGTGGTCACCACTGGCCCTCAAATACCTATTGCCTTTCCTCTTTTTAAATAATCCAGCACTTACCCCACCAGGTGGGCTAGCCAGCTAGGAGTATGGCAGTCTGGAAGTTTTATGACTAGAGGGAATGGCAGAAGGATCAGAAATCAGGTGCTGCAGCTGAGAAGGAGAGCCTAGCAATGTTTCTATCAGGCGGCATTACTGAACACCATTTTCTTAAGTGGTTTGTGCTTCTTTCCGACTGGCCCCATCAGGTCTCCCCGTTCTGTCACCCTTCTTCTCCATGCAGGTCCCATCCTTCACATCTTGCCCCCGTCATGGCGCAGGTTCCCCTGACCCCTCAGTGATGTCCCTGGAAATCTGGATCCAGTGGACGTGGCTGCTGGTCAGTGGTGTGGGGCCTGTGAGGGGGCAGACATTCACCATGCATTGGTTGAGGGTATTCTGCCAGGTTTCTTTACCCAGTCCCAGGCAGTATGCACAGTGTACAGGGGGAGGGCCTCCGAGGCACACAGTGTGCCCCTGTTGGGAGAGCAAGCTCCCTGGCTCACCTGTAGAAACCACTGTGGTTCTGGAACATGCTGCCCCCTTTACTGGCTGAGACATGCTGCCATTAGAAGCGTGCATCCCCCAGCCAGGCTGCCCATGTGCAGGCCCTGTGTTTGTGCCCGAATTAAGCTCACTAACATGGAAGAGTTGGCCATTGGGCAATCCACTAACATCAGCTTTTCATGCCCACTGTGTCCCACACCACTGGGGCAGAGCATGAAATTGGCTTGCGGACGACCATCCAGTTGAAACATCAGGAACAGGGCTGGACAAAGAATGCTACCATGTCATTTGTCAGCATCTTGTAGCAGTATTTTACCCCATGTGGTCTGGAGCCATGGTTTCCAGCTCTCACATCTCCCTGCGCATGGGCCACAGGGGGACGCACATGTAATGTAATGGTTGGAGTCATGCATCATCCCTGAGGCAGAAGGTTCTGTGACAGATGCTTAGCACTGCCTTTGTTGCCTGATGTGTGACAGACTGGACCCAAGATGTGAACCAGTTTCATTCTTTTTTATAAATATGAAAATGCACAAACCGTTGCTGTCAAAGAAAATGATTGTGAAACTATATAACTGGGAGAATAATAAAATGTAATTGTTTTCTTTAATGAAGCTGCAGGCCAGTGAAAACTTGAGGAAAACCAGTCATAGTACTGCAACTACAGATCTTCTGCAAGCCAGGCAACAAATTCTCACCTACCAGCAGCAACTTGAAGAACAGGGACAACAGATGAAAAACTGTCAGAAAAAGTGTGAAGAATACCAAGTACAAATAAACCTTCTGCAAGACAGAATCAACATATGTGAAATGGTATGGCAACACCTCTTTTTTTTAATCCATTTTTCTATGCCCGTAGCAGAGATGAATGCAATTGTTCACATACTGTATAGAGCAAAAAGAAAAGAGGGGATACTTTGCTCTACTTACTCATCAGTGGTGAACTCATGTATTTGTCTTGTTTATGCATTTGACATTCAAAGAAACATAGATTGTACTACATCAAATATATGTGTATATCTTGCTGTCTGTCCATCCGTCCATCTAGCCAGCCATCCATCCTTATAAATATATATTATAGAACCTCGGTTGAGCAGTTACCTCAAGCTCACCTTGGGTTTGTAGAAGTCTGAGCTACATTATGAAGGTGACCTGCTCAGATCATCATAATGCCAACTCTGCTGGTAGCTACTCACCATATCCTCACGGCTGGAATTTTGTGTCTTTCATCACAGACATGAAGGTCTTAATGGGGACATGACACTGTTCGAAGAGATGGGTCTGACACCTAACCCTCCCTATCATGACTGCTAGATCTATCCATATTGCATCAGGAGGAGACCTATTGCATTCAGCTATGTGGGATGAGGGCACTTTTCCTGGGCACTGAGGAAAGTCACAGATGTCGGAAAAAAAAAAAACCATCATGATATATTTCTAACTGAGAGCTCCGCGTTCAGTAGTGGACAGAGTTCATCACTGAATCACTGATGTGCTAAAAGCATTATTTTTTGTTATCGACTCTTCCTGTCTCCACCCAAAGTAACTGCTGATTTTCGTCAAGGATATTTTCTCCCTTGGGCCACATCTTTAGAACTGTAAGCCATCAGCATCAGGACTACGTGTAAACTTTTATTAGCTGGGCGCTGCATGCGATGGCTTGCAGTGTCAGCGCATACATAATCATGGATGGGCCCACTGCTCCTCAGTTCTTTCTCCCACCGTTGACTGTTCATTGGACTTTGTTTATTGTTTTTCAATGAACATACAGTTCAAATTCTGATGTAGTACATATCAGGACAAGTATTACTTAATCAGTGAGGGCGCCAACCCTCTTAATACACGCAAATATAAGAAAAAAGAGAATCGTGCTACATCTGTAAGATACATCATAGAGGGTTTACCATATATTACTATTATCTTTTACTATCCAATAAATTGCTGTTTAATGGGCCCATAGGGCACGGTAATATCCCAGATATCTAGCATTAATACTTCCTGTTTCCATTTCCTAAAAGGAAAAAATAAGTAAGACCATGCACTTTTCATGTTAAAGTAACCTAATGCGAGGTTTTATCTCCCTATGTAACTGAAGCCCTTGAATCAGCAGCAATACTGATACTTCAGTCACTTTAACTACCGCATAAACATAAGCTAATCCTTGAAAGTCTCAGTTGTAAAAGAATGCACTTCGACAAATCTAAATATAAATGTACTTTACTTAACTGAATAAGCTCCTTAAAACTATATATTCTTAGTAAGGGAAGATTACCTCAAATAGGTGAAAAGAGGCTTAACTAGGGAATCATTTGGGACACATCCTAGTCCCATGGCGACCCCCTCCCCTCTCTTCCCATAGCCCATCAGATCACATTCCAATAACCTTTTCGAATAGAGACGAATTCTCCTAACCACACAAAATAGTTTGTTTTTTAAATTAAGTCTTAACTTGGAAAAGGAGAGTGAGAGCGAGAGAGAGAGAACAATGTTCACAATACTGGCCTATTCAGGAGCCTGTAATGGCCTCATCCTCCGACTCCAGATCCAACGATGCCTCCCTATGACGATAGGTAACTGCGTGGCGCTGAGCCCATTTCTGGGCTTCTGCTGGATCAGTGAACAAAAATACTCGGCCCTGATGCAGGATTCTCAATCTTGCTGGAAAGACTTTTCCATGAGCTATGCCTGCTTCCCATAGGAGTGCCCGCACTCCATCGAAACGTTTCCTCCTCTGACGTGTCGCGTAGATCAGATCTGGAAATAGAGAAATTTGCTGACCTTCAAAAAGCAGGGTATGTTGTCTTCTTGCCAATGCTAGTATACGATCTCTCATTCCTGGTCCATCCAAAACTGCTACGATTGCCCTGGGAGCTTCGGAGTTATCCTGCCAACCTCTGTAGGCCACTCTATAGACCTTTTGAATATTAATGCTCCCATTCTGCATTGGCTGCTCCAGTTGTTGTTCCAGCCAGTCTTCTACAAATAATGGCGAATGGTCGCCCTCACTTCTTTCAGGCATTCCAGTGATCCATAGGTTAGAAGAGCGTACTTGATTTTCTAGAGACTCAATTCTGGACCGTAAATGAGTATCGTCTTTGATCAGGCTGCTAGTAGCTCCCATAACAGCCATTGCTTGTTGTTTGGCTTTTGTAGTTTCAATTTGTAGCTGGGACATTTCCGTCTCCAAGGTGATAACTCGATTCCCCAGGGAATCAAACTTTTCAGATAGGTTTGCTACTGAGGAAATCAGTCTTTGAGCTTTATGCCAGCACTGTGGAGTGTCTCAGTACCTGAGTTGTCCAGTGCAGATTCCACAGCGGCCCTGTATGGATTAGGTGGCCAGAGGAGCAGGAGCATTTTACCTTTTGCTCCTTCCTGCTGTGTCTTGTCCTTTTTTGGATTGCCCATCCTATCTCATAGATTTCTTTGACTGGGTAACCAGAGTGGCGGACCAAGGAGAGCAGTTGATGTTGCCTACCTTGACTTCAGCAAAGCTTTCAATACTGTTCCACATAGAAGATTGGTTAATAAGCTGGGTAGGCTCAGGGTGGGTCAGAAGTTGGTCAACTGGGTGGCAAACTAGTTGACGGGCAGAAAACAGAGCGTGGTGGCAAACGGTATACAGTCAGAAGAGATTCAAGTCACAAGTTTGGTACCTCAGGGATCAGTCCTGGGTCATGTCCTCTGCAATATCTTCGTCAGTGACCTTGCAGATGGACTGGAGTATAAGGTTTGTCTGTTTGAAGATGACACCAAGATCTGCAACAGAGTGGATGATCCAGATGGGGTGGGCAGAATGAGAAGAGATCTGGATAAACTAGCAAAATGGTCAGAAGAGTGGCAACTGGGGTTTAATGCAAAGAAGTGCAAGATCATGCACATAGGGAAGAGAAACCCTGAAGCCACCTATAGGCTGGAAGGGGAGTTGCTGGCAGCCACAAGGGAAGAAAGAGACTTGGGCATCATCATCACCGATGACCTGAAATCATCCAAGCAGACCACTAAAGCAGTAGGAAAGGCTAGGTGGATATTAGGGTGTATTAGTAGGGGTATCACAAGTCAGAAGAGGGAGGTAATAATCCCTCTTTACAAGACACTGGTTAGCCCCATCTGGAGTACTGCATGCAGTACTGGAGGTCACACCTTCACAAGGACATTAACCAAATTGAGGCAGTCTAGAGAAGGGCAACCAAAATGGTGCAGGGACTGCATCAGAAAACATATGAGGACAGATTAACAGAGCTTAGTATGTATACCCTAGAGCAAAGGAGGAAGAGAGGTGATATGATCAAAACATTCAAACACCTTAAGGGCATTAACAAGGTGAAATAGTCTGACATGTTTCAATATAAGAAAAATAGCAGGACAAGAGGACACAGCATGAGATTAGAGGGAGACCGATTAAGCGGTAATGTGAGGAAGTTCTTTTTCACAGAAAGGGTGGTGGATGCCTAGAACAGCCTACCTCAGGAAGTGGTGGATATGAATACAGTGCAGGACTTCAAACAGGTATGGGATAGGCATAAAGGAGCAATACAGATGAGTATGAATAAATATGCCATTGACAGAGCAAAGGCCGATAACACATTTATAAGGTAGAAAAAAATGGCCAGACTGGATGGGCCTTGCAGTCCTTATCTGCCATCAGCTTCTATGTTTCTATGTTACTCTGATTAATGTAAATTAGAAACATACATAAATAAATAAATATGTATACGTGATAATTAGTCAAAGTGAAGCACATGAGCATGTAATCAACGTGTATATAAGAAAATTCTTAAAATGTTCATTTTTATGCAGAATGTATACTAAATATGATTTATTTTTCTCTGTAGTCCCCAGAAGCTTAAACAGGCAAAACATTGGGGCTCACTAAGATATTGAAGAAATTAATAAAGAATTGAACTAAGAATAATAGTGGTCTGTTAGGCGTTTACTTGTAGAGCGATCATTACTCTCTCTTGACTTTGAACTACCTCACAATTTGGTCTCCTTCACCTTGAACTTTGACTTACATTTCTGGTGAGTTCTCTTTAGGACCCTCCTTTAAAAAAAACTAAGGGGTCTCAAAAAGGCCATGTTGAGAATTTGGGCTCAAAATATGCAAAAATGGTAAAGTTATGCCACAAATTTGAAACCCCCATTGAATATATTGAATTGTACTTACCTTAGTTTCTCACATTGCAATCAGTGATTCCAGCAGCAAGATGTGTATTTGACTGGACAGTAGATCTTCACCCTGGGACCTGCTCAGGTGAGTTAGAGTGTGTGGGAGGTGTGGGGGTGCAGGGTGGTGTGTGCTCACTGGGAGGTTGGGATGGGCTGGTTGGATCACCAAGGGACCATTTTCTTTTTTACAGGTTTAAAAAAAGACATTGAGGGACCATTTTCTTTATTACAATGTGGAAGGTGATCAGAGAGTTGGGGGTGCCACTAGACATTAGGAAAATATAACTTCAATATGGGGACCACAATCAGAGGGTGGGGGTGCCACTAGACACCAGGGAAAGATTATTATACTACAGGGGTGGTGATCAGAGGGTGCCGGGGTGCCACTAGACACCAGGGAAAGATAAATTTACAATGGGAACAGGATCAGATGGTTAGGGGTGCCAATAGATACCAGGAAAATGTTAATTCATTGTTGAGGTGGCAATCGGAGGGTGGGGGTGACACTAGATACCATAGAAATGTTAATTAATTGCAAGGACAGCAATCAGAGGGTGGGGATGCCACTAGACATCACAAAAAGCTACATTTACTATGGGAACAGGATCAGAGGGTGGGGGTGCCTCTAGACACCAGGGAAACATTAATTCATTGCAGGGAAGACAATCAAGAGGGGGTGCCACTGGACACCAGAGCAACAGTACACACATACAGGGATGGCATGGGGGGGCACTACTAGACACCAGGGGAATGGCAGCTCAGTGCTGTCACTGCAGCACACAGCATGAGTTCCAGCTATGGTTGTAGAAGTCAGGAAATTGCTGTGTCTCATACAGAGAAAGTGATTCAACGGCTCCTCTCACTAAGCTGGACACCCTGGAATTTGGGCTGTCCAGAAGACAGGTTATGGCAACCTTTAAAACAAACATAAGAATATAGCTGAATGGGTCCAATTTTGCATACTAAGATTACATACTAAGAGTAACAGATGACACAGAAGGCTGTGGCCCATATAAGTGTATTCTCAAGTTTTTGGATATCTTTAAACCAAATTTAATAAATATGTATCCAAATTTATCTTGAAGGTTTCAGCATTTTCTGTATCTAGCAATGTTTAGGTAACCTGTTCCAAACTGAAATTATTCTTTGAGAAAAAGAACATCTGGTGTCTAATCTGGGAAAGTTAGAGATAATAGGAATTTATAACTTCTGAGGTTGCATTCCCTCATATTCAAAGTCATTCCCAACTGAGCCATGAGCTTGTTATCCTTTATTATATTGAACATCAAGAGAAGGTCATCCCTAATTCTTCTACTCTCCAATGAGTACAACCCCAACTATTCAAGTCATTCCTCATATTCTTTATTCTGCAAGCCAGCTATCATCTTAGTGATCCTACGCTGCACACCCTCCAGTGCATTTATATCATGTCTAAGGTGGGGACTCCATAGTGGTGTAGAATAATCTCAGTAAAATACGCCTATGCGTTGAAAGGGAGGAATGCATGCCCTATTTCTGGAGACAAAAGACCTTTTGATGCACCCAATAATTTTATTTGCTTGATTTTTAATATAATTACAATGAGAGGAGAAAGTAAGGTCAGCTTTAATTATAACACCCAGATCCTTTACTTTTTGATAAAATCAGATCTGAATCTTTAACCTATACTGCATATTTCATTATTATCACCCAAATGCATAATAACACATTTATTGATATTCAATTCTGCATCATTTTGGTTGGACCAGTATTCGAGTTCCTGAAGGTCTTTTTTGAAGTAAGCTATTTCCTCTGGTGAGCCTACATTGGCTGCAATCTTTGTGTCATCTGCAAATTTTATTGCCATGTTAAGACTAACTGTCGTATCTGACACAAAGATATTAAACAGGATGGGTCCCAGAACAGACCCCTGAGGCACTCCACTAGTAACTGTTCCTGAAGTCGAGGTATATCCTCTTATACGTACTACCTGTGTATGATTTCTTAACCACTCTTTTGCCCAGTTTACTATCATGGGATGCATCCCAATTTTTTTTCATTTTATTAATCAGGGTATAATGTGGCACTTTGTCGAATGCCTTACACAAGTCCAGATATAATGTATCTACTGGTACTTTTTCATAAAGGAGATTACTTACTCTCTCTTAAAATACTAAGTTACTTGTTAAGCAAGATCTTTTCTTTCTGAAGCCATGCTGGTTTAGATCCACAGGCTGCTTAAGCATTAGATCATCTTCTATTCTATCTTTAAAATTCTCAAAACTTTACCCAGAACACTGGTCAGACTGATTGGCCTATAATTAAATATGTCACTCTTATTGCCCTTTTGTGCATTGGAGTTATTAATGCAGACTTCAGTCACTTGGTATTAATCCAGTAATTAGGACATATTAAACAATTTGTATAAGGGATCAATCAACCAGGAAGCTATTTCTTTCAACAACTGTGGATGAAGATTATCCAAACCAGGGATTTATTTATTTTAATTGAATCCAATTTATTCTTTATTTCAAGTTTACTTATCTCAGGTATATCATAATCAGTTCAATTTATATCACTCTCCTTGTCTATGTATAAATTTTGTATGGGACTGAAAATAGAGCAAAATATTTATTAAATTCTTGGGCCATTTCTTGGGGGGACTGAATGGTATTATTGTTGATGACTAAAGGGCCAATGATTTTAGTTGTTTGTTTTCT
The DNA here is from genome assembly GCA_016271365.2 of Neoceratodus forsteri. Lineage (NCBI taxonomy): Eukaryota > Metazoa > Chordata > Ceratodontiformes > Ceratodontidae > Neoceratodus > Neoceratodus forsteri. Next base: position 1,879,655,976 of record CM057456.1, read on the forward strand.
GTTATTCACATATGAATAAAAACTTTTATCTCCATCATTGATGTGTGCTAATTTAAATTCAACTTTTTTCTTTTCTTTCTTCATTAGGGCCTTACATTTTCTTAATGTTTCCCTATATTTAGAGTTATTGTATCCATTATTACATTGTTTTAAGGCTCTGTGCACTCTCCTTTTTATTAATTAAATAACATATGGTGGGGTGACTGAGATTGGTAGTTTTCCTCAGTTATTATAACCTATCTTATCTGGGACATGCTTTTGTTCTACAGAAAGTATTTTATTTACCAATAATTTCCAAAACTCATCTGGAGATGTAATACTATGTTCGCAATTCCATGCTATTAGTTCTTTATTTATAAGATCAAAATTTGCCCTTCCATAATCCTTAAAAGTGGTTTTACCAGAATTGCTTTCAATATGAGTTATTATTCTAAACGTTATTTCACAATGGTCACTGTTAGACAATGGATTTTGAATTTTGATATTACTAACTAGTTGGAGGATATCTGTTATTACCAGATCCAGTATATTATTTTTTCTTGTTGGGGTATGTATTAACTGGGTTAGATCATAAGAATCACATAAATCCAGGAATGTATTTTCCATTTTATTTTTGGTGGTACCATTTGTCCAATCAATTCCTGGGTAATTAAAATCACCTAAGAGTATTATATCTGAATTATTCATTTTTGAACTTAAGTTATTTAGTAGAGCTAGGTGTTCAGTTTGATCGGTACCCGGTGGTCTGTAACAGAGTCCTACAGCCAATTTAGTTTGTGTCTCTCTTATTATTTCAATCCATAAGTTTTCACTTGGTATTTCTTCGTCAGGTCCATTGATGGACTTGTAATTAATGTTGTTTTTTATAAAAAATACAATCCCTCCTCCTCTTTTCTGGGGTCTGTTTTTATATACTGTATTATATCCAGTTATGTTTGTATTCCAACTAGATTTGCCTTCCCACCATGTTTCGGTGATTGAAGCAATATCTATACTATCTTTATGGAGTAGTATCTCCAGCTCATCCAATTTTGTCATATGGAGACTTCTTGCATTCGTAAGGAGGAAGGTCAAACCATGTTTCATTTGTTTACAAAATAATTTTATAGGTTTATTTTTGATCATCTCCCTTTTCCCCCAAGAATTTAGTTTTTTGCTGGTGTGGAGTTTTTGATACTGTTATGAATAATGCACCCTAATATTCTTGTGCCTTTTTTTGTTTAGATGTAATCCGTCATAACTATATAGGTCTTCCCTTCCTTCAAATATTTCCCAAGTAGTTATACACTTGATATTATTAGTGAGGCACCATCTTCTTAACCAGTTATTGTAAACTTTTATATTTTTAGTTCTTTAACTACTTGCTCTTGGGACAGGTAGAACTTCAGAAATAACAGGAGTCACATTAAGTGATCTTAATGTTTGTACAGCATCCTCCATATCTTTTATTATTTTTTCAACCTCCTGTTTCCCAAAATCGTTAGTCCCTACATGTAATACAGCTATTTTTGGATTTGTAATATTCTGAAACATACCGGGGAATATACTAGCCACATCCTTAATTTGTGCACCACTATAGCTGCAACTTGCAACATTTTCTTTGTTTCCCCTAGTGGTAAATCTGTTGGTAAATCTAGTTATTGAGTCTCCCAGAATGTATTTTGGTCAGGCAATATAATTGAGCTTGAAGTTATAGTTTCATTTTGGGTAGTATCAGTGTAGAGAGGGGTACCCAGGAGGGGTACCATTCCATTATCATTTCTAGCAGTAATGGGATGTGGTTCTAGTGGACAATTAGGGGCAATATTATTGTTGTGAGGGGTTACCAGGGAGGTATATTTATGTAATGGGGTGAGGATAAAAGTGGCAAATAATAGCAGTATTTTTGCCTGGTAAGACCTACAGTGAGAATATTGCATTTATCCTCACTGTCGGTAATAACCAGACACTATCTGCACTTCACCACAACTACTCAGAAAGCTTTTGATTAGTGGGAGCTGGCAGCACGAGCAGTACAATTAGAATTCACCTGCTCACTTGTATTCCAGCTCCCACTAACAGTTTCATTTCTGTCCAGCAGCACACAGAACACTTTCATTTTCTCCCCAAATCTTTTTTCAGCAGCACATATAGCCCTTGCAGAAGTCACCTAAAAAAATACAAACATGTCTCCAACCTAACCCCCACCCCCCGCACTCCATCTAAGGTTTACAGACTTTTTAAAAAAAAATCCTGGCAGCACATTTAAACTACTGCACCATCAACTCCCAAGTCTCCATCAACAGAGCTGCTCCAAACACTCCACTGGGACAACACCACACCACATTAGAGCTTCTAAAGCAGTGTTTCTTTTTTTTGCTTGTCCCTGCACATTCTACCTAACACATTCATTTACACCTGCAACTTACTGTCATCAACACCACACCACAGCATACTACAAAGTACATGTTAAATAATGGACTTCACCTGTGGACCACTTCCAGTTCTAAACCTCCTCAGTGTGAAACCAGCATTCACACCAAGACATTTACTTTATTTTTTTTTTCTGTTTCACTTTTTCTTATTATGTTTCAGTACTCTCACAACTACAGAACATCACCTCCTCCCTTCCTAGTCCCACTCCCAGCACCTAACTAGTCTACCTCTTACTGGCTTGGAGTACTTTCCTTCTTGACACCTACCTCCTCAACAGTACACAGCTCCTCCACATGGCATTCCCTCACCACGTCAAACCGCCACTGAAAGCAGGATCAGCTAGATTGCTCCTCAAAAAATCAGGATCAACCACATAGCTTATATTTCAGACAATTAATTTACAAACAAAAAAAAACAAAACACAACTTCAGAATGGCAACTTGTCTTCCTTGCTAAGTGAATGCTGCTGCCACCGCCATGTTTTTAAAAGTATTAAACCCACCCACATACAAAACTGTAGCCAATCAGATGACATGCTCAACTGGTAGCCAATCAGATACCGCTGACCCAGCAAAAGCTTCCAGTAATTCTAGCTACCTCTTCAAACCACAAACAGCAGAGAAACAGCAACTCTCTATATATAAATATTTAAAACTTTAAAAACACAGACAAAAAAAGAAAAACTCACCATTACATGAATCGAATATGCAATGGGGCTACTGGAAATATCACTAATATTTCCCCTCATGCAGTTGGACCTTGTGACCTCACTCGTGGCTCCGCCACTTGTGAGGTCATAAGGTCAAACTGCACTCGGGGGGAAAATATCAGTGATATTTCCAGAAGCCCCATTATGTATCCTATATATATATATATATATATATATATATAATGTGTATGTGTGTGTGTGTGTGTGTGTGTGTGTAGTATATATATATATATATATATATATATATATATATACAGTATTTGTATATCTACACAGCCAATATAGTTAGGGTTATGGACCCTGAATTTTGCACTTTAATAACTTTGCCACCGTGTGATGATTTGCCTGAAATTTTGCATGTGCGGTGGGGTACCACAGATCCCTGGATCTGCAAGTTGCATTATGGTTGGATGAGCAGTTGTGGAGCTGCAGAGTGCCAAAATGAGCAAAACTGGGTTTTGTGCATTTCTGTTCATGGCTACAGCCTGCATGATTTGTCCATTTGGTCTGAAATCTTCAGGGATGATGCAGTCTGTGTCACTGATGTGCTTTTCAAAGATTTGGTGAAAAAATATTAAACCGTTCAAAAGTTATTCAAAATAAAACAAGTTTCCCATTATAGTCAATGGAAAAAAATGTATGTCTCTCGAAGCTGCCACCACTACAGTTTACTGTGGCAAATGGCCCTTTATTGTCATGCAGCGCCATCTTGTTTTCACTTAGTGAGAGAAAAATGCCAGGCATCTAAATTTGGGACCTCTAGGTAAACACTGATTGTTGGGTTTACCTAGTCGGGTCCTGAGAATGCCAGCCCAATCTTTTTTGGGGGGGTAAAACCCCCCTAGAAATGCCATTTTTAAAATCAGCTCCACAGTACTTTCACAAATTGTGGGAAAAACTGCTGTGACACTTTCGCAAATGCGAAAGTTTCATGCTGTATTTGTGAAGCTTTTGCAATATGTGAAAGAACTTTGCCCAAAAACTGCAAATCTTTGCCATCCTCCGGCAACAAAATGGTTGGGGCTTTTAGGCTGAAATTTGCAGGGTAGCAAGCCCTGGTCCCACATATGTGCCTTTCAGTGGTTTGGTCCCAAAACATTCAATGGGCCCATAGTTACAGCTCTCTGAATTTGAGAAATTTCCTATAGGCTAACACTGTGGCGCCCGCAGCAACTTTTGATGCCCATATCTCAGAAATGGTGCAAGATAATGATTTTCAATCTTCCACACCTTAGTCCACCTTTGTGTCTCAAAAGCTTTAGGTGGATCTAAGCTTGTGTGCATTTTCAAAGTCATGAATACCACTGCAGTGAAGTTTTATTTCATAGTTGCTATAGTTACTGAGCTATTGCCAAATTACTGTTACAAGCTGCTGTATGGCTCTGTACTTATGTGTAAGTGGGGTCACAGGGCCTGGAGGGCCCATGCTCCAACTACCACATACCACTTACTATTTGCATTACACTCTGAAAAAGAAGGGAAATTCATTGCAAAAAACATTGTTAATGCATCAGTTAGGATTGATAGCACAGCAACAAAAGCATGGAAATATGATGTTAGGGTTACCCACACACACCCATGGCCCACCCCCACACTCCACACACCAACAGATATCGGTGTGTGACATGGGGTCATCAGGCCTAACTCTCACCCCATTCTCCTATACTGTTGCATGTCTGCCTGTCTGAGGACCCCATGTCACACCCCAATGTCTGTTGATGTATGGAGTGTGGGACTGGAAGATGGGAGGTGTGGGGGGTAACTCTAACATCATATTTCCAAACTTTTGAAGCTGTGCTATCAACCCTAACTGATGCATTAACTAAGTTTTTTTTGCAATGAATATATATAGAGAGAAAAAGAGACAGAAAGAGAGAATAATGGATGGGTAGCTAGTTATAACAATGATTTTACACACCCCCAAGGGGTGGGATGCCATATAAACCCTGAAAGCGAAGCTCAATGGGGTTTTATGAAGGCATCCAACCCCTGAGGAGGTGTGTAAAATCCAAGTTTTAACTAGCTACCCATCTTTTATTTTGTATAATTGCTGGGGATTGTTTCTTCACCGAAGCAATTATACAAAATAAATGTAGCCATAGAGCTGAGCCACAGACTGTTGGGGTTAGAAAATGGTCTGTTGTGGCTTGGCTCCTGACATAAATTAGTGTTATGTCTCTTTTTAAATTTCAACCAAAAGAAACATTTTGCCCAGACATATTGTTTGAAAAAGGAAAACAAACAAAGTTACTCCTACTTTGCTGACGTGTAGAGTGATGAGGAGCATGATGGAAGGGAAGGGTAGAGACGAGGAAGTTCACTGTAGTTCAGAATAAGGTTTCATTTTTGTTTTGATTTGGGAAGCAGCCACTGTATAAAACTAAAAAAAAATCTCTTTCGTGACTTGCGATACCGAGTGGCAGATGGTAAATGGTACAGGATAAGAAATGGCAGTCGCAGGAAAAAATGGGAGAGCGGGAACTGGTGCATGTCCAATAGAAGGGAAACTGGGCTCAAGAATGTCGTTATAACTGGCTGGTTATAACACTAGAATTATAACCCAGTTTCCCTATGGGAGAAAATGGTAACCAGTTATTATATATATATATAGATATATAGATAGATAGATAGATAGATAGATAGATATATAGATAGATATTCTATGCAAAATAATTTGTTAATGCATCAGTTAGGGTTATTCTACAGTGAAAAAACAAAGAAATTCAACATTAGGGATCCAACCCCTTGTAACCCACCCCCATCCTGGCCTCACCAACAGGTATCGGGCTGTGCGTTGGAGTCAGTCGACCTAACTCTCACCACATCTCATATGTAAACAAGCTGAGGTGGTGCAGTGGGAGAATGGGCTGAGAGTTGGGGCCGACAACCCCAACACAGTCTGATGCCTGATGGTGAGGCCAGACAGGGTGGGTGAAGGGTGGAAACCCTAAGCTCAATTCTTGTTTTTGTCGCCTGTAGAATAACCCTAACTAATACATTACTGAAGTTTTTTGCATAGAATTTCCTTACTTTTTAAGAAAGAATAAAAAGTAGAAAGTTGCGCAAGTTGGTGGGAGCGCTCCCACCAACTTGTAAGTGTTGGGCCACATTACACAGCTGATGACTAAAAAGTACAGTGACAACAGCACAAGCAGCCACTAAACAAATATGAATGTAGTAGAACAATAGAAAACGCTGTCCACAAAACATTAAGTGTGCCACGCAATCTCTCCACAAAAAATAAATTGACCGAGACATAAACACCGCAATTCACATCTACAGGAAATCCCGTCAACACTCTCCAAATTTCAAGTGAAAAGACCAAACCATCTCTGAGATATAACATGTTACAGTTTGAAATTTTAATTCGTCAGACTGGCACAATTTCACACCTGTTGACATTTAACACACACAACAACTGGAAACTACATCCATGACACTAAGGCTAGGTATCCTATCAATTTCAAGGCACCACCACAAGCAAAACACTGTCCACAGAATGTAAACTGCGCCACGCCATATCTCCAGCAAATAAATTTTTCCCAACACGTAATCACTGTTATTTACATACACAGAACATGCCATAAACACCCTCCAAATTTCAAGTAAAAAGACCAAACCGTTTCCGAGATATTCAATCTTAAAGTTTGGTAAAATTTCCCTATCTATTCCATTATAAAAAAATCTGACCATCATGGCCTGCCCTCACGATCAAAGATGGCGATCAAAGAATCTCACAATCAAAGAATTTGCAGGCTCGTGATCAAAGAATTTACAGGCTCACGAACTAAGAATAAAACTTTGGTAATTTAGAAAATTGAAAGAATTACGGTAAACCACCACCATGGTTCGGGCAAACGAAGCCTCCTGAGTAAAACCCACCTTCATTTGACTTTCTAGGGCACACCTGGGCTGAGAAAATTGATTTTTAATCCGGTCATCTTGTTCTACCCTCACGATGCACAATCCGATCAAAGAATCTCACGATCAGAGAATTTGCAGGCCTCGCAATCAAAGAATTTGCAGGGTCATGACCAAAGAATAAAAACTTGTGTAATTTACAAAATTCAAAGAACTGCAGTAAACCATCATCATGGTTCATCAGAACGACGCCCCCTGAGTGAAACCCATCCTCATTCGTCTTCATAGGACACCCCTGAGTTGAGAAAATAGATTTTTTTATTTGGCCATCTCGTCCCTCTCTCGCGATGCACGATCGTGTTCAAAGAATCCTGCGATCAAAGATTTGCAGGCTCACGGTACAATAAATTGCTCGCTCACAAACAAAGAGTGGGGGACGAGATGGCCAGCTTTCAAAATAGTTGTTTGTAGCTCAGGGGTACCCTAGAAAGTTATATAAGGGTGGGTTTTGCTCAGAGGGCTTCGTTCTGCCCCATCTGAATGAAAAACATAACTTTTCAATATCCCTGGTAGTCTAGCAGCCCCCCATCATGATGATGTACATAATGATCCCTGTATCCCTGGTAGTCTAGTGGCCCCCCCAATGAGTATTTTATTAATATGTGTGTAGAGGTGGGTGCTCAGTGGGAGGGTGGGGATAGGAGGGGAAATTGGGTAGATGACAAGGGACTATATATATATATATACTTTTAGGCACACTGGGTTGGCTCCCAGTGTGCCACTTGAGTTTGGGGGGATATCCTGCTGACAGGGGGATTGGCCACCCCTGTTGGCAAAGAAAGAGGTCTTGGGGGGGCATCCAACACCGGGAGTGGGCATCCCGGTGTCGGAAAGATAAAAATAATTAAAAAATATCTGGGCACATTGGGGTGGGCTCCCAGTGTGCCACATAACTGTGTGTGTGTTGGGTGGGAGGTATACCAGCGTGAGGATTGGGCACCCGATGTCAGTGAGGAATTTGGGTGTGGGGCAGACCACAGTACTTCGATGCAGGATCCTACATTGAAAAGTTCGATGCAGGATTCTGCACTGAAATAAAAAGACATCGGGGACAGTTTTCTTTATTTAACAGTAATGAAAAAACAAAAACATTTGGGCACACTGGGATGGGCTCCCAGTGTGCCACATCCATAGTGCTTGTGGTGGTGGTGATAGGTGATTTCTGCTGCCGACACGGGGATTAGGCCACCTGATGTCAGCAATGCAATAAATGTGCAAGGTAGCAAGCCCTGGTCCCACAGACGTGCCTTTTGGTGATTTGGTCCCAAAACATTCAGTGGGCCATAGTTATAGCATTCCTTTCAAGTCATGATTACAACTGCAGTGGAATTTTTTTTCATAGTTCTTACAGTTACTGAGATATTGCCAAATGAGTGTTACGAGAGTTCCTTTTCAGTACTAATAGGGCTGCTGTAGCAAGCCATTACTTATGTACAGAGTGGAGTGCAGGTCCCAGAGAACATGCGCCCACAGAAGCATACCATTACACAAAAAAAATGGACAACGTGAAGGGAACACAGGGCCCAGAGGGCCCAGGCTCCCACAAACTCAAGCCATTTACCAGTTACATTACACTTTCTCAGAAAAGGGAAATTAATTGAAAAAAACTTTGTTAATGCACCAGTTAAGGTTGATAGCACAGCAACAAAAGTATGGAAATGTGATGTTAGGGTTACCCCCATACCACCCCACCCCACACCTTCCACACACCAACAGATGTCAGAGTGTGCCATGGGGTTGTCAGACCTAACTTTCATCCCATTCTTCTATACTGTAGCATGTCAGCTTGCTTACACATGGAATAGTCTGAGAGTTGGGACTGATGACCCCATGGCACACCGCGACGTCTGTTGGTGTGTGGAAGGTGAGGGAGGTGGGGTGGTAGGGGGAGTAACCCTAACATCACATATACATACTTTTGTTTCTATGCTATCAACCCTAACTGGTGCATTAATGAAGTTTTTTGCAATATATATATTATGGTAGCACGGTAGTGCTACCATAGTTAGGTTTGAGGAGCCATTTACATGTTAAACCTAAAATTTTGCACCTTAATAACTTTGCAACCGTTCAGCTGATTTGCCTGAAATTTGGAATACACTATCAAGAACCATACATCTTGGCATCTGCCAACTTTTGTACTGTTTGGATATACGATGCGGAGTTATTAAAGCGCTTGATCTCTACGTCTTGTATTCACCTTTTTGGAATTCTTTGTTCATCCTATAGGTCGAACGGTTTGTACGACTGATCCAAAAGCTTTAGGTAATGTGTGTCGGGTCCCCGATGTGCCTTTTGAAGATTTTGAAAAATATTAAACGGTTCAAAAGTTATTCAAAAAACAATTTCCCATTATGTCAATGGGAAAAGTTAACAAAAAGTTCGACAGTGTCGCAAATACACTTTTTAGTGTCGCAAATGGCCCTAGTAGTGTCACAAATCCACCATTTTGTTTTCAGTTAGTGATCAGAAAAATGCTTGGCATTTAAATTTGTGACCCTCTAGCAACACAATTCTTTTTGTGTTTACCTAGTCGGACCCTGAGGATGCTAGGCATGTCTTTATTTTGAGGTTAAACACCCTAGAAATATGTTTTTTCAATTTCTGGAAAATGTAGTGTTGCAAAGTAGTGTCACACTCACTAAAGTGTCGCAAGTGCTTGTGAAAGCTGTCGCAAATCACGACACTACTTTGCAACACTATGGCCAAAATAACAGGAATTATTTGCCACCCTGCTGCAAATGAACTGTTTGGTCTTTTGGGTTGAAATTTGGAGGGAAGGCAGCCAACATCTCACAGATGTGCCTTTTGATGGTTTGGTGACAAAATATTGCATGGATGCAAAGTTACGGTACTCCAAAGTTGACACTTTTTCCTATAGACTAACATTGCGGTGCCCGCTGCATGACAGGAATTCTTTGCCACCCTGCTGCAAAATAACAGTTTGGTCTTTTACACTGAAATTTGGAGGGAAGAAAGCCAACATCCCACAGATGTGTCTTTTGGTGGTTTGGTGAAAAAATATTAGAGGCGTCAAATTTATGGCACTCCAAACTTCTCTTTTTTTCACCATTGGACAACATTACGGTGTTCGCCGCGCCTTTCAGGGCCCGTATCTCAGAAACGGTGCAAGATTCGGACTTTTCATTGGAAAAATGCTTAAAGTACAAAACTAGCCAGGAAACTCATAAATCATATGACTTTTAAATGTTTTTTCTATGTCATACGGTTCCTGAGATATAAGCAATTTAGTATTCCAACTCCTCATTTTCTGCTCCGAGACCCATTATTATGCATACATTCTTTCTACTCACTGCCTTTCTCTATGCAGCGTTTGGGGAAAACCAGCCTGTGCGCTTACATTACTGTTACCATTATCGCTTCCGCTGAGGTTTCCGTACCATTTCACTTACCATTTCCGTCGCCACCATGTGTGTTACCCTTTGCGTTTCATTTGCGCTTGTGTTTGCGTTATTTTTACCATTTGTGTCTACAGTACCATTTCTCTTTCTATTTTGCTTTGTGTCACCATCGCATTACCATTTGCGTTTGTGGGCTACATGTTACTATGTGACAAGACATCACATGAGGGGAGCATGGGGCCCGAAAAAGAGCCCGTGCTTCCGCCACCGCATTGCATTCACTATTTCTCATTATCATTCTCAAAGAAGGAAATTAGAGACAAAAAAATCCATTTAATGCATCAGTTAGGTTGTTCCACAGCAACAAAAGCAAAAATTTGGTGTTAGGGTTGAGAGCCCCCTTGGGCCCCTCAGCCTCCCCACCGGCATCGGGAGTGCGCATTGGGTAGTTGGTCTAACTCTCACCCCATTCTTCTATACCTCTGCTTCTTTACACACATGATGGGGTGAGAGTTAGGGCTGATGACCCCAATGCGCACCCGATGCTGGTTAGGTGGGAGTCCGAAGGGGGGGGCCTCAACCCTAACACCAAATTCTCTGCTTTTGTCACTGTGGAACAACCCTAACTTCTAATTAACTGAGTTTTTTGCCTCTATATATATATATATATATATATATATATATATATATATATATATATATATATATATATATATATATATATATATATATATATATATATATATATATATATATATATATATATATATATATATATACTGTATATATATATATATATATATATATATATATATATATATAGCTGTGCAGACAGTATTCGAGAGACAAAGCGTGACATTCATACACTCAAAAAAAGTTTTATAATTAGGCATGACTCAACCTTAATTTTAATGTGTATATGTGGTACTTGCATAATACAAAATATAAAGATAGTTCTGTTTTTCTAAGTTTAGAAAAATGGCACAGTTATTTATGGCATGTAAACTACTTTTGTGGGTAACTCTGTGTCCATTCTGCATTATTTTCCATTTCTAGTAATAAATAAAATGTTCAAATACAGTGTCTCTGTCTTCTATTTAAGTGTATTTGTTTGCAACATCTAATGATTTGATGTTCTTCCATACCTATGTGTTGCTATCTATCCTCCAATGTAAACAGCACTAAAAATACAAACTGGAGGTTGCCAAAGTTTCATTACTTCATGCTTATACTGTTTATGTCCAGTCTGTATGCCTTTCACACTTAAGCTGGACATTAAGTAGAAAGATAAACATGAACAAACCACTTGGTTGTACCTGATTTATTATGTGACCATCTCTGTTGCATAAAACTACTGTGGGTAACGCGGACACCACAGTAGCAATGCAACATGTGAAATACATGGTACAACTTTTATTAATGGCTTATTATCAACCAAACAGCCAATACACATTGATAAGTACCATGCCACATCAGGGGCCATTCTGACATCACTGTAGTTCTGCAGAGCCAGACTGAGGAGAGGCCCAACCACAGTTAACAACCAGAAAGCACCCAGGCAAGCTGTTTGGTACTGATAACTATAGATGAGGGTGCACATGATGCTCCTGGCAACCCTGTGCTTGCCTTTGAGGGAAAATGATGCAAAATATCACACAGGACCACCCTAAGCTCACCACCACATGCATCACAGGAATGCCACTGCAGCAGGGTTCTTGTTCTGCACATGGAATGCCACATCCAAACTACTCTACATGTCAAAACAATACACCAAAGTTCCCCATGAACAAGCAAAGGCAAGGCAAGAGACAGCTGGATGTTACATGGCGGGCCTGAGCCACATCAGGGGTCATTTTGACATCACTGTACCTCCACAGAGTCAAACTCAGGGCAGGCCCAACCACAGTTACCAACCAGAAAGCACCCAGGCAAGCAGTTTGGTGTTGATAACTATAGATGCAGGCATTGCATGGCATCCCCTGGCAACCCAGTGCCAGACATTATGGAGGAAATGATGCCAAAATATCACACAGGCCTATCCTGTGCTCACCACCATGTGCATCACAGGGACACCACTGCTGCAGGGTTCTTGTACTGCACATGGAATGCCACATCCAAACTGCTTGAGTCAGGCCCAGGTGATGTATTTTTTTTTTCAAACAGTTCCAAGATATTATGCCAACACTTGACATTTAATTTATAGGCAGTCTCATTATAAATAAATCTGATAAATGTTTTTGCCAGATGAATCCAAACCACTGATGTAGCCCAACAGGCACTATTACACCCAGGCAATGACCAGATTCCAGTACTATACATGGTGTCCCTCCCATACAACTGAATGTGCTAAGCAATGCCATGAGCAGCCTTTCTGAGGTAAGCCCAAGTGCTGTATTTTTTTTATTTTTAAACAGTTCCAACATATTGTGCCATCACTTGACATCTAATTTAGAGACAGTCTTATTATAAATAAATCAGGAAAATGTTTTTGCCAGATGCATCCAAAACAATGATGTTGCCCTATAGGCACTAGTACACCCAGGCAATGACCCAGTTATTACACGTGGTACCCCCCCATGCCATGAGCAGCCATTTTGAGGTAGGCCCATGTGCTGTATTACAATATATTATGCCACCACTTGATGTCTAGTTTAGAAGCAGTCTCATTCCTACACATGGTAACCCTTCCCCCATAACCTCGAATGAACTGACCAATGCCATAAGAAGCATTTTTGAGGTAGGTCCCATTGCTGTAGTTTTTTTTTATTTTCAGACAGTTCCAATATAAGGAGACAGTATAGCGCAGTGGTCTGAGATGCAAATCTGTTGACATCCAGCAGACCAGACCTGGGTTTGAATCCTACAGCTTCCACTTGCATTCTGTATGATCCTGAGCAAGTCACTTAACTTCCTTGTGCTCCCAAACAAGCTCCAGCTTAGTGTGCCTTTTCTGGTTAAACAATTTCCCCTTCCCCTATATTATGCCACCACCCACACCCGATCCCCTAGTTCAGTGTGCCAATACAATGATGCTCCTTTATAATCTTACATCAAGGAAGGCAATTTTATCATTTTAAAATAACACCGCACACTCACACATGCACACACACTCACAGACACACACACACACACACACATGCACACACACACACACACACCTTGACTGGAGCCAGCATCACCCCTTCTTTCTAAAAATTACAAGCATCTCTCACAAATTGCATTTATTTTTATTTAAAACATTTTAAGAGTGCAGCTTTTATATTCATTCCATACTTCTAAAACAAAGCCATCATCACATCAACAGGTGCAGCATTCATTCGACAAATACACATTCTTAGAATTTACCTGTATGAACCCTGCAGGTGTTATTTTTTCCCCATTTAAACATGATTAAAGTCATCACCGGGGGAAAGTTCACCAATATTAGCAATATTCTGAAGAAATCAAATTATACAATGAAAACCTGCTGGATGGATTGTAAATAAAAAACTATAAATCTCAAACAAAACTCTATTTGATTAGACTGGTCACATATATGCACAGCCCCATTTTGAAGAGGGGCCCTTCACAAACAGCTGGGCCATGAGAGAACACACAAATTTAACTTTTCTGCCCCCAAAGATGATAGAACTCAACTGCTGCACTATAGACAGATAGTATTTAATATGCCCTGTTTAAACAGTGCCAGCACCAGAGGAAAGTTCTGCTGATATACTTCCCAAACAAAACTTTAAAATATACTATTTAATATGCCCCATTTAAACACCAACCGCACCAGAAGAAAAATCTGCTGATATATGTCCCATACACAACTTTAAACTATACTATTTAATATGCCCCATTTACACAGTGCTAGAACCAGAGGAAAGTTCTGCTGATATACTTCCCAAACAAAACTTTAAAATATACTCATTGTGCTGCACAGCCCACTAATCCAATCATCCTCTATTTTGAAGAGGGGCCCTTCACAAACGGCAGGACCATGAAGTCTTAAGGTGAATACTTTACTTTTTCTGTCCCCAAAATGACATAGAATAACTGCTGCACTTTAGCCAGTCACTATTTAATATGCCTCCCAGAATTTTAACTTTATGTTTTGTAGCAGAATGCTGAAGATCATGTTTTCTACTGACTGGAGACCTCTGAGATCTGTCCAAACTCCTGTGCAGCACACCAGATTTAAAATGGACAACGCTTCATTCTACCTGTTTTAAGAATGGAAAATGGGAGAAGCAGCGGGAAGAGAACAGTTTTGCTTACAGCCAGAGTACCAAAACCGAATGCTTGATGTCACCTTCGGGTCCCAGTTATTTGTACCAATACCAGTATCATCATCATCCATGTGGGTAACATGGACAAGACAGCAAGAGCCACAGCTTTTGATGCTGCTGCTCCTAGCAGGCTCTATGTACCACTGCATTAAGATTGCAGGTTTTTGTGGGGGAAACACATTAAGCAACGTGAACTGACACAGAAAAAAAACTCAAAGTATAAAGGCAGAACACAAAAGATTATTATGCAGCTATATAAGACACCACAGTAATGCAGGAAAGTAATAAATTACATGTGGTGTCATGTAAATGTAATTACATCTGCATAAAATCAATAATCACTGGAGGACAGTTACACATCCACTCTGTCCACTAAAAAAGAAAACTTTAGTTTTGTGCTTTAAATACAGTAAATGTAATGGTCACCAAAGTGTGTAGCACAGCCATGTCACAAAATGGCTGCCTTTTTAAAAGCTATTTTCATTATTAAAATGTTGCCACAATAAAATAAAATACATACACCTTTTTTATGCATACTATCTCTTGACCATATTGGCAACAGTACAGAGCACAAACTCTGTATTTTAATAAATTATAGGTAAAATACAGACCTTATTTTAAGTGCACATCCAAGTCTCTCGAATACTGTCCACACACATATATATATATATATATACACACACACATACATATATATATATATATATATATATATATATATATATATATATATATATATATATATATATAGCGCTTCAATAACCACTTCACAATGGCTGGCCTTGCCTTTGACACCTCTCCAGCTAACTGCTGAGGGAACAATTAAGCTCCCAGTACACTGGTGTTCAGAGAGCTAACTCTTCCTTCAGCTTCAAATCTGTACTGTTGAAGCAAGTAGAGGACCTACTATGGCAGCTGGATACCAAAAAAAGCACAGGGGCAGACTCTCTGGACCCCTATTTTCTAAAGATTGCATCCCATGTACTTGCAGTCCCCCTAACTCATCTCTTTAACCTATCTCTAAACTCTGGTTCTATTCCCACACTGTGGAAGACAGCCCAAGTGGTTCCCCTTCTAAAATCAGGGGACCCTATGGAACTTAATAATTACAGACCCATTTCCATTCTACCAGTGCTTTCCAAGATGCTGGAGAAATTAGTGAAGTAACCAGTTAAGGGAGTATCTTGACAATGCTAACCTCTTGAATCAGCTCAATCTGGATTCAGAGATTGCTATAACACTATAGCTGCACCAGCCAAGGTCACAAATGATTTGCAAACCAAATTAGATAAAAGAATAATGTCTGTGCAGTATTTCTGGACCTGAGCAAAGCATTCGATACTGTGGACCACGAGCTTCTACTATCATCCTTGCACTCCCTTGGCCTTGATCCACCCTCCCTTAATTGGTTCCGGTGTTATCTCACCGTAGTTCACAGCAAGTAAAAGCTGAAGGTGACCTATCCCCATTAAAACCACTGTTAAGAGGAGTCCCCCAAGGTTCTATCCTGGGTCCTATCCTTTTTGCTATTTATATAAATAACATTGATTCAACCCTCACCAATTCCTCTGTACACCTCTTTGCTGATGACACTGTTTTGTATGTCAGCAGACCTTCATCTGCAGCTGCTCATGAAATCCTACAAACAGAATTCTCCTTGTTACAATATCAGCTACTTGAGAAAAAGCTTCTGTTGAATACAAAGAAAACTAAAGCAATGATGTTCACAAATCAAAGCTCCACCAGCACCTCCTCTTCAATCATTCTCCCACAGCTATGCACTATACTTGGAGAAAACCTGGAGTATGTAGAAAATTTCAAATACCTAGGTGTGTGGATTGACAACAGACTTGACTTCACTCACCATTTAGAAGAACTGCTAAAAAAGCTTCACCAAAGGCTTGGCCATCTCTATAGATTAAAACCCTTCCTAAACAGAGATTCAAAGATGAGGTTAGTCCAGGCCATTTTTCTCTCAGTCGTTGACTATGCAGACTTCCTTTATAGTCACTGCCCCATCTCCTATCTACACAAGTTGGATACCTTATACCATACAGCAATAAGATTCATTACAGATCTGCCATCTAATACCCATCACTGCTCTCTTTATGCTGCAGTTGGATGGGTTTCCCTTCACCTCAGAAGGAATAGAAATGCAGCCCTATGGATCTACAGAGCGTTATCAAAAAAACTTCCAAACTATATTCTGGACTGCTTCACTCAGACCATTCCTGGCTCCTATGCCCTAAGAAGCAACAACATCATCCTGCTCAAATTGCCCCGAATTCAACACCGGATAGGAAGGGCAGCAATCAGCTATTCTCTAGCTATAGCATGGAACACCTACAAAATCCCTAAAACTGTCAATATTATTCCAATTGCATCCTTTAAACAGCGTTGTACAGTTTTCTTCACAGAGAAATGCAGTTGCTACCGCTAAAACTAGCCTTGTCATCTCACAATCTCCTTCAAAAATTAATAACCATATATGGCATAATCTTTGTTCTTCAGTTCTCCCTCCCAGGCAGACACCCCATCTTATGGCGCCAGTAATACCTTCACCATCCTAGCATTACATTATACTGTGTTTGCCATGGCCCTTCACTGGGATATGTATATACTGTATATACTGTAAATATTAGCTTAACTCTCCTATAACCCATTTGTATCATGTGAATTTTATTGTACATCACTGTGTTTATAAACATTTTTTCCCCTGTATGTATAACTGTTTTATATAAGTGTATGATGTATCTGTTATGTATCAACTGTTAAATCTTGACCTTATCAGGTCCATCTTGTAAATGAGCCTTGTTCAATGATGTTCGTCTGAATAAATAAAGATTTGATGATGATATATATATATATATATATATATATATATATATATGTTATACTAGTCCATTAGGCCAGTATAGTTCGGGTTGCATGGTCACTTCTATGTTAAGCCCAAAATGTTGTACTTTAATAAATTTGCAACCATTCATCTGAGTTGCCTGAAAGTTTGCATGCTCAGTGTGGTACCATAGATATCTGGCTCTGGAAAGTTTTGTTCCAGTCAGATTTGCGGTTGCAGAGCCATGGAGTGCGAAAAAGTGTGAAAAATCCACAATTTTGTGGAATTCTTTGCTCATCTCCACAGCCCAAACGGTTTATCCATCTGGTCTGAAATTTTCAGGGTGTATGGGGACTGTGTCAAGGAAGTGTCTTTTGAAGGTTTGGTGAAAAAATATTAATCCATTCAAAAGTATTAAAGTTTAAAGTTTCCCATTATAGCCTATGGGAAAAATATATATGTCCAGCTTGAAAGCACTTTTTGCTTTCGCAAAAATACTTTTTACTGCCGCAAATGGGTGTGGTAGTTTGTTGCTGCCATCATCTTGTTTTCAGTTAGTGAGACAGAAAAACAATGTAGCTCAAAAAATAATGCCCCTTGATAAACACCAACAGTTGGGTTTACCTAATTGGGGCCCTAGGAATACGAGCCTGGCATTAGTTTTTCACTACAATGCCTGGAAATATGTTTTTAAAAATTTTCTGCCATCTTAGCCACAGAACATTCATGAAAGTACTACAAACTTTCGTGAAAATTTCCTTACAAATGAAATGGAGTGAAAGGTAGGGTCGATGACCCCAAGGCACACCCCAGTGCCTGTTGGTGTGTGTGGGGGTGGAGGGTATAACCCTAACATCAAATTTCCAAACTTTTGTCATTGTCATGACAACCCTAACTGATGCATTAAGAGTTTTTTGCAATTAATGTGTGTGCGTGTGTGCATGCATGCATGGGTGTGTATGTGATTATGTGAGAGTGTGTTGCGTGTGTGTGTGTGTGTCTGTATAGATATACAAGTATATCATATAGATATTGTACTTTAGATAGACAGACAGACAGGCAGGCAGACAGACAGACAGATAGACCTTATGAAAAAAATCCTTGTCTGTGATTGGTCCAGAGCCAGTCACATGATAATTAAGGTATCTGAACTATTGACTAGTTTCAAACAAAAACTGGTCAATAATTCATATGAAACTGGTCGATAGTTAACTAGAATGGGCAATAGTCTTTTTTTCATTAAAGTTTATTGACACATTACAATTACATACAGTTATAACATTAAGTATTTATCCTACCAAGAACAATTAATATAACTAGGTTTAATGTCACTCAAGACAAGAAGACTGCAAGGAGACTTGCTGTTATTCTATGATGTAATGTAAGCCGAATATCTGTTAAATGAGATGTGTTTTGAGTTTAAAAACAATAGCCAATGTACGAGAGGTCAGCCTTTACAACAGAGGCCAAAAAATCCTGCAATAGTAAGAGAGAGGCCTTTTACAGTCAGAGAGTGGTCAGCCCCTGGAATAAACTCCCTCTTAATATTATAATTAGTGAAAGTAAGCTACAATTCAAATACAGGCTTGACTCATATATCAGTGGGGGAAACATACCTTCTTATTATGGGTAGTTGGAAAGGAGCAATTATGGGCTCACTGCCTTTCTCAGTTCCTTACACCATTGAATGAACCGTAGTATGTATCTGTTAACAAATTTGTTTTAAAGATATATGTCTGCAAGAACTACATGGAATTTAGGGAAATCTCTGTTACATTCTGAAAGATCTTAAGTACATGTCCATTATTCTTATTGGCTGTCTGGAGGTCTTCTCTGTGCATCACCTGTAGTTTCCGAAGATGTACCTGGGACAAAAGGTTTCTGACAAATATAACTACCACTGCATGCAACAAAGTATATTCAAGTCTGTCCTTTTAGTGCCTTGTTTTAACGGGACACTCAAACTTTTTTGCATTGTGTTATTTCTAGATAAAACCCTAGATTTTATGATTGCTTATGTTCTCTAAAATTCATCAGTGTTCCTTTTTGTTGTGTCTGCTTCCTTTCTTTGTGGAACAGAATTGCATGCTGGCAGTGTAATTATACCCAACCTTGTTTTGTTTCAAATCCTTGATTTACTCCTACAGTATTACTCTCATTACAGACTTCCAGAACATTGGGAAATCCCCCAAACAGTGCAGTCACTCATGATTCAGTAGGCTCCTCTCCTCCCACTTTATCATGAGGGGCTAGACTGTGTTGTGAGTGTTCTCAAGTCCAGGAAAGATAGTGGAAGTTGGTCAAGGGAATGTAAACAAACATGTTTTTGTGGAATAATGCCAGTACGACCAGCAATCTATGTTTCACTTTTTAAAAGAACAAATAAATTGGACACAAACTGCCATTTATATAAACAACCTCTTCAGAATGTGACCAATCATAATGTGTTTTTAAACTAGGGACAGAGAGCAGCCACCAGCTTCCTTATAGCAAGGAGGTGATTTAATAGAGTACGCTGAATTGAATTCTTAATTTGGGGGCCTGTGTAAGTAAGTAGAAGCCAGTGTTTTGGTTTGCTGTTTTTGGGGATGACTTTTCTTAGTATAACTTTTATTTGCCAGGGAGGAAATCTAGCTGGGAGAATATCTGCAGTCATTTGTGACTAGACCTGTTACTTAAACTCTGTGAAATAGGTGTCTGAAAGTAAGGAAGGCACTTACTGAGGTGGTGGGTCAGAGTTGTAGTTGACTGTTTCTGAAGGACACGGGCTTAGTCCTACCCACCTTGCCACTCACCCCACCCACCCCAAGTGCATCATTGCCTTTATATCAGGGGTTCTGACATCACTTCCTCAAAAGTACAAAGGACATACACCTGTTCATATCCTTAAAGGCACAGCACACTGAATAGGAGGCAAACACACTCACATGCTTGCACACACCAAAAAAAAAAGAAAACATCTTAAACAGGAAGGAGATAGACATGTGGGGAGTGGTGCAATGCACTGACTGTGGAACGGCAGTCTTCTGGGAAACATTCTGGAGGCTGCATTGCTGCCCTATTTGCAGGCTCCTCTCTGGTCTGAGGGAAGAGGTTGCCCATCTCCATGCTGATCTGGTGAGGATTTTGGAAACATCCTCCTCCACCAAGGGACCACCCAGGCCACCACCACTACCTCAGAGGTTGCCAAGAAAGAGGAGTGATTGGATCATAGTGGGCTGAGGGAGGGTGAGACTGTTGGAACAGAGGTGCATCCCTCCAGTTGTACCTCTTCACAATTCATTCACCATTCTGGTGAGTGTGGTTCTTCTATGGAGGCACCAGCAGTGGAGACCAAGGAGGATGCTGGGAACCTCCACAAAGGAGACCCACAGGAGGGTGGCAAGGGACCCAACAGGGGAAATAAACAACTCCTTGTGGGGCACTCAATCATTGGGGGTAGAACTGGGGGATGGAAAGGAGAGGGAGGTAAGGTGTCTGCCCGGTGCTATGGCTTGGAGGAACAGGAAGCAAATCCTCAGGATCATGGGAGCTGCCACACATGGGAGGGAGCTGGATGTCATTGTCTACCTAGGTACAAATTACCTGGCTGGGAATGGGATCAGAGCAGTGCAGCAGCAGTTTGTGGAGTTGGGGAGGGGCCTTAGACAAGTGGCACACATGGTAACTTTCTGGAAGGTGCTACCTGTCTATGGTATGGGTGAGGTAAGGATACTCTGCACCATGGAATTCAATGAATGGTTATAAAACTGGTGTGGAGCTCAGGGATTTGGCTTCATTGGGGACTGGGGGGCCACCTGGAGGGATACAGGCCTATACTGACATGATGGTCTGCATCTGTCTGGGAGGGGAACCAGGATCCAAGGTGATAGGTTTAAATGCTTCATTGGCAAGCATTTAAACTAGCCAAGGGGTGAGGCACTGAAGAGAAGCAGGGAAATCCCAGGCCCCCCAACAAAACAGGGTAGTAAGCAATGTAGACACAAAGGTAGAGAAGTTGACAGGGAGCAGGACAGGAGTAAATCTAGAAAAAGGCAAATGCAGTAAGCACAGGGATGGGCCTTAAAGGGGTAAGGTCATCAAAAAATGGAAGGTGATGAGTACCAATGCCCATAGTCTGGGTAACAAGTTCCCTGAACTAGTGGCCTTGATGGAAGAGAGATGCCTGGATATTGTGGCAGTCACAGAAACATGGTACACAGAGAACCATAACTGGGATGTCAACATAACAGGGTACACAATCTACAGGAGGAACAGGGAGGGTAAAAGAGGAGGAGGAGCAGTGGCTCTCTACATAAAGGAAGGAATCAAAGCAACAGAACTAAAGGGTAAACAGGGAGGGACAGAGGCACTGTGGGTCACCCTGGAGATGGGAAATGGCACCATAATCCACACAGGGGTTGTTTACAGATTGCCGTCTCAGGGGGAGGCAATGGACAAGGAAATGATAGAAGGAATCCTTAGAATGGCAAAGAAAGGAGAGATATTGTTGATGGGGGACCTGAATATGCCAGATGTTAGCTGGGGCACCTTTACTGCAGCCACATCCAAGAGCAGGGTACTTCTCAATGCCCTACAGGGTGCATGCCTCAGACAGCTAGTGTTGGAACCCACTTGGGAGGGAGCAGTCTTAGACCTGGTACTCTCAAATGGGGATGGAGAGAGGATCTCAGATTTAGAAGTGGGTAGCCATCTGGGAACAAGCAACCACCAAACAGTGTAGTTCACAGTAAATGCAGCTGTAGAGTCAAGCCATACAAAAGCAAGGGTGTTGGACTTTAGAAGGGCTAACTTTGGCAAAATGGGAGAGTGCCTCAGAAAAGCATTAACAAACAGGCAAGAAGGAGGGGTGGAAGAACAATGGGGGGAAATCAAAACTGCCATCACAGAGGCAACAACCCTTTGTGTAAAGCAAATCAACAAAACAAAACAAAGGAAAAAGCCACTATGGTTCTCAAAGAGGTGGCAGGGAAGGTTAAGGAGAAAAGGGTAGCATTCAGGAAATATAAGGAAACACAGAAGGAGCAGGACAAAGACTGATATCAGATAAAGCAGAAGGAGGCAGGGAAGGCAGTCAGAATAGCAAAGGCCCAAACTCCGGAAAAAATAGCCAACTCTGTTAAGAAGGGGGATAAAACCTTTTATAGGTACATTTGGGCACAAAGAAAGACCAAGGGAGGGATATCAAGGCTTAATAAAGGGAAGGGAATGTGGGCAGAGGGTGACAGTGAAAAAGCAGGGATACTGAATGAATACGTCTGCTCAGTATTCACAAAAGAAGAGGAGGGGAAGGTACCTAAACCAAACAATAGAAACACTCTGGATAGGAAGGTTGATACCAGTCCATTCACAGAAGAAAGGGTTCTGAAAGAACTCTTAAAACTGAAGGTGGACAAAGCAATGGGGCCTGACGGGATTCACCCAAGAATTCTTAAAGAACTAAGGGTAGAACTAGTAACACCACTGACTACCCTCTTTAACAAATCATGGGAGGATGGGGTGGTACCTGAGGACTGGAGGGGGTGGATGTGATTCCACTTCACAAAAGTGGGAGCAAGGCAGAGGCAGGAAACTACAGACCTGTTAGTTTGACCTCAGTGGTAGGGAAAATGATGGAATCAATTCTGAAGGGAAGAACTGTTGATTACCGAGAAGCCAGTGAGGCACAGGACCCAAGGAAGCATGGATTCACAGCGGGAAGGTTGTGTCAGATGAATCTAATAGATTTATTTGATGGGGTGACTAAAGTAGTAGACCAGGGAAGGGCTGTGGACATGGTCTACCTAGATTTTAGCAAGGCATTTGCCACAGTCCCACACAAAAGAGTAATATACAAGTCAGCCACCATTGGAGTGGGTCCCAAGGTGGTAGCCAGGGTAAAAAACTGGCTGGACAACAGGACGCAGAGGGTAATAGTAAAGGGAATCCATTCTGAAAAAAAGGGGAGTTACTAGTGGGGTGCCACAGGGTTCAGTACTGGGACCAGTCCTCTTTAATGTCTTTATAAGTGACATTGCAGAGGGACTGGAAGGAAAAGTATGACTCTTTGCAGATGACACAAAGATCTTCAACAGGGTTGATACACCAGATGGGATGGAAAGGATGAGAAGGGACTTGGCAAGGTTGGAGGAATGGCCAAATGTATGGCAACTTAGATTCAATGCAAAGTAATGCACCTGGGAAACAAAAACCCAGGGGAAGAGTACACAATGGGGGGGGTGAGATACTAACAACAACAAAAATGGAAAGGGACCTGGGGGTAGTCATATCAGATGACCTAAAGGTGGGCAAGCAATGTGAGAAGGCAGTAAGGTGGGCTGGGGGATACTGGGATGCATAGAGAGAGGCATCACCAGTAGGAAACAGGAAGTTGTTATCCCTCTGTACAGACAGTTGGTGACACCCCATCTGGAGTACTGTGTGCAGTTCTGGAGACCCCATCTCTGCAAGGACATAGACAGAATGGAGGCAGCCCAGATAAGGGCAACTAAAATGGTGCAGGGTCTGCACCAGAAGACATACAAAGAGAGACTAAAGGAGTTTAATATGCAGACCCTCGAGGAAAGGAGGGAGAGGGCAGACATGATAGAAACTTTCAAGTCCTCAAGGGAATCAACAAAGTCCAAGAGGGTAGCATCTTTCAGAAAAAGAGATGTGCAAGAACAAGGGGACACAATTTGAAGATAGAGGGGGGACAGCTCAGAGGTAATGTGAGGAAGTATTTTTCATGGAGAGGGTTGTGGATACATGGAACGGCCTTCCTGAGGAAGTTGTGGAGTCAAAAACAGTGGGGAAATTCAAGAATGCATGGGACAGACATAAGGCAATTCTAGTGGGGGGGTAGGAGGAAGTAGGCTGTTGGTTAACTAGGATCTGCAGCTTATCCATTAGGTAGGGAAATGGGCAGACTAGGTGGGCCAAGCGGTCCTTATCTGCCATCAAATTCTATGTTTCTATTGAGATCGAGGGGGGTTGACAGTGTACCTTTAGCATATATGGGGTTACCCAGTGTTTTATCCCTCTACCAACCTCTTCACCTCCTCCTTTGTACTTAAAAACCCATACTTCCCCATTTTCCCCATCTTCGCTCATAGTGCTATGTCCGAAGTTATCTTCCGCTGGGCATGCATTACATGTGAAAAGCATTTCCATTTTACCTTCCCATCTCGTGGAGCATGCTGGACTGTCCATTCCAATTTATTAAAATTTGGTTCTTAACCCTGCTGATGTCCCTTACTAACTGGTAGAGTATCCACAGCATTCCCAAAGGGTGGAAAAGAGAAAGACTCAGAATAAATGATTTTCCCCCAACTGGACTAGAGGTCATATTCAAACAGTATAACTGTCTATTTTGTGTGTTCAAAAACTCCTACTCTTTCTCTTCCCTTTTTTCCACCCCTCCCCCAACTAATAAGTTGGGGAGTGGCAGTTAAAACTAGGTAACTGACACTAAGACTAGTCATTTTCCTACATATTAATTCTTTGCTCTAGGACTGAGGTGCCTTCCAGTTTCGCTATGAGATGTTCAAAGGGAGCCATCTGGCTATGCGTATTCCTTGCTGTAGGTGGAGCTGAGCAGTAACAAATTACATGGCCTTAATGTTCTTTATGTTTGCCAACCAGTGTTCTTATTTGTACCTATTGTCTGTAAGCAAATTTTGGTTGATTGCTTTAGGTGTGGCTGCTGTCATATGTTGAATAAATATTTGCTATTACACCTGTGTGCCCCTCTCATGTCCCTCAGTCTCAAATGTTTGCTGATGTGCTGTCTGACCTTCTTCCAGAATTTCTGACTCTCCAGGCACTCCCAGAAGATATGTGTGCCCTTTACTCCACATTTCTGCCAGTGTCTATATGTGTTGCTGGTTACTAAGTGTTTTCTTCTCTCTGGGGTTAAAAAGTATCTGATATAGACTTGCCACCTAAACTTCCTCCAGCTTCCTGTTATGGTGGTCTTCTGTGCAGACTCCCAGATGGATGCCCATTTCTTGGGGTGGTATCTCTATCCCTCCTTCTGCCTTCCACTTTTTACAAACCTTGTCTACCACTGCCAAGCCAATTTCTATACTTGTTTCTGTATAGAGCTGGAATATGAGTCTCTTGTTGTCTGTCTACTGTGAGGCCACCCAGATCATATTTGCCAATTGGCAGTTTGTTCTCTGTAAGTCGGCCAGTGTATTCCTTTTATTTAAGAAGAAGCATGTCTATAGATACTTAAAATGACCTCTTCTGGGTACCTGAAATCTCTGTACTATCAGCTCAAAAGTCATGGTCTTGCCCCCTTCCATGACTTGGTGAAAGTATTTTAAACCCAGGTTTTCCCATCTTTTATAAGTTGGGTCTGTCCTACCTGGTTTGAAGTCTCTGGGTGCCACTTGATAGGTACCCAGGAGATTTATCTAGTCATGTCCCCAAACTTTCTTTTTGATACCTCCCAAGTACTAATTGTGTGCCTTGTCCACCTGTTTACCAAGTGACTGTTATACTTCAACTGAGTGGTCAGCCATGGCAAGTAGGGCAGGGGTATATCCCTACTATTGCAAAATGACATCAACATTGTTCATGAGGAGGGGTCTCAAAAAGGGTATGTTGAAAATTTGGTGTCATAATCTTTAAAAATGACAAAGTTATGCACCAAAGTTGAAAACCCCTTTGAAATAAATTGAACCACATTTACCTTAGTTTTTCAATTCCCTGGTAGTTTAGTGGTCCCTTCCCCTCCCCCATTATCTGATCGCCATCCTGTTATGTAAAAAATAATTCCCTGGTAGCCTTGTGGTCCCTCCCCCATTCTCCAATAGCTGTCCCACTGTGTAAGAAATAATTTCATGGTGGTCTAGTAGTCCCTCCCCCCTCCCACATTCTCCAATCACTGTCCTGTTGTGTAAAAAATAATTCCATGGTAGTCTAGTGGTCCCTCCCCCTCTTCCCATGTCTAAGCACTGTCCTTGTATTAAAAAAATATATTTCCCAGGTAGTCTAGTGGTCTCCCCTCCCCCAATGTCCGAGCACTGTCCCCGTATAAAAAATATATTTCCCTGGTAGTCTAGTGTTCCTCACCCTCCGCCGATGTCTAATTGCTGTCTCCATATAAAAAATATATATTTCCCTGGTAGTCTAGTGGCTCCTCCCCTGTTCACTGATCCTTGACCCCAGGTAAAATAATATATTAATCCCTGGTAGTCTAGTGGTCCCTCCCCCTCCCTGAGGTTGATCTTGGTCCCGTTAATTCTTTTTAAATTTCCCTGGTAGTCTAGTGGTCCCCCCCCGTCCCTGATCCCTATCCTGTGAAAACACAGTAACAGATCCCTGGTGGTCTGGTGAACCCCCCAACCCCCCACCCTCTCAGGGTGATGGATGTCTGTTGTGTCATGGGAAGAGTTCTAGGTTGCTTGTCTTACCTGATGATGGATATCTGTGGTTGCTTGTGTTGCCTTGCCCCCTTTGGCTGCTTGGGGGGAATGCGAAGGTAGGGTTGAAAACCCTAACGTCACATTTCCATACTTTTGTCACTTTAATAATAACTCTAACTGATGCATAAACTGAGTTTTTTGCAAAGAATTTCTTT
The DNA here is from genome assembly GCA_016271365.2 of Neoceratodus forsteri. Classification (NCBI taxonomy): domain Eukaryota; kingdom Metazoa; phylum Chordata; order Ceratodontiformes; family Ceratodontidae; genus Neoceratodus; species Neoceratodus forsteri. The sequence goes on from CM057456.1 coordinate 1,879,683,058, forward strand.
ACTTTTTGAGACAGTATAATCTTATCCTCATTTGCCTGTGGGAGTGCAAGGCCCTCTGGGCCCTTCACTCCCATCTCACCACAGATGTGGATCCTCATTGGCCTGTGGGAACGCAGGGCCTAGAGAGCCCTATGCTCCCATCCCTTCATAGATGCAGACACGTATGTTGCTGTGGAAGCGCAGAGCCATCTGGGCCCTTCGCTTGCATTTGTAGCAGAACAGTAACAAAATCATCAGCACAACCTTCTTATTACCCCACCTCATGAACCCAGTACTGAATATGTTTAAATCCCCATTGAAATGTTATTCCACACCACCAGAGTGTTGTCCCACACCACAGGTGTGAAAACACAGTTTAGGCAGGATTTGAAAAATGACAGCTATCACTTTCATGAGGTGGTATAAAAAAATTGCTATGCTGAAAATTTGGGGTCAGAATATTTTAAATTACCAAAGTTACAAGCAAACATAGAAAAATGTCAATGTATGCACATACCTTTGCCATTTTTACATACTTTGACCCCAAATGTTTACTATACCCATCTCATGATCCAACCTCATGAACAAGGGCAGCGACAATTTTCAATGCCTGCCCCAAAGGTGATTTCGCTAAGCAGCAAGAAATTACCTTTCAGGCTGGATTTGTGTAAATCCATCAACACTGTACTTGAGGCAGTGCCTCAAAAAGGCCATGTTGAAAATTTAGGCTAAAAATATGAACAAATGGCAAAGTTATGCCACAAAGTTGAAATCCCCATTGAAATACATGGAACTGCATTTACCTTACTTTCTCATATAGCAGTCTGCATTTCCAACAGCAAGACGTGTCTTTGATCAGAGACTGGATCTTCACCCTGGGACATGTTCAGGTGAGCGAGGGTATGTGGGGGGGGGGATGTGGATGCTAAGTGGAAGGTCAGGGTACGGGGGTTGAATCACCGAGGGACCATTTTATTTTTTACGGTATCCCATAATATGGGCGAGTCAAATTGAGTGACTCAGTTGGAGTGCCTACAGCAACAGCGACTGTGAAAGTATAGCGAGTTTAGTATACAGCAAGTGTCTCAGTGAGCTACACTTGCTGTATTACATTAAAGGGCTGTGTTTGGCCAGGCAGTTCCCGTGAAACTGGTGGACCTGGGTCTGGGTGTAGGTGGGGAGTTTTTTTTTTTTTTCAGGTGTAATCAAAAGTTTGATTATAAGTCCCATTTCCCAGTTCCCTCCCACCCGCATGTTGCCCCCCCAGAGTAGCCCCCTTCCTGAGTTTCCCCTTCCCCTGTGTCTTTCCCCCCTGAGTTGATTATAAATATTATAGGGGGTGTGGGGACAAAGCCCTCCTGAAATGGGGGTGCGGGTAGCATAGACCCCCACATAAAAAATTTATGTATATTGCCCCCGAGTAGTGAGTAAGCATCTGTCACTGTTTGCAGCGGTTTCTGTAAATGACATTGTCATTTTTGCTTTTGAAGATATTGTGGTCGCTGTTCTTGTCGGCGCTCTTTTTGAGTCACTGTTATTACGTGGAACACTTTTTTACAGGTTGTAAAAAAAAAAGACATCAAAGGACAGCTGGTCCTCATGAGTCAAATTACTAAATGCAAATAGAATAATGTAAGGGAGAAATTCCCGACAATGGTCTGAAAGAAGTGTTTAGGGTCCCTTTAAAAAATTAGCATATAGTATGTGAGGAACCATGGCAGAAGTTAGAGTTTGAGAATTAGAGATCAGTTTGATACAAGTACTTGCAATATTTGTAGTCTCATAACAGGACCTCCTGATTAGCATATCTGGCTACTCCAATTGCATGTTTCTCATGAATCTCCTCACACATCAGCAACTCCAGACGAGCTGTCCTCTCCATGGCTCCTGCTCTGCTCAGAATCGTTTGTGTCTGGTCGTCGCCTGTTGAAAGAGAAAAATATTGCTCAAACTGAACACAGTAAATTGAGATCAAAGGTTGATCCATGTACTGTTTAGGCAATGTTAGCCTGCTTTTTATATAATAGTTTAAAGCATATCAGTATAAGCATAATGCTAGGTGTATAAATGATCTCTGGCACACCAACTCCTCTTGTGTTTTTTTTCCATAATTCTCCTTTTGGCTTCTGGGTTGTCCGGGCACAGAATGGACCTTGCAGCCTCCTAATTTTCTTACTCTCAGAGGTACCGATTATTGTCCTCCATAGGAAGTCATAGGAACTCCATGCACAGCACACCAAAACATTGTCCACAAGTCAACAGCTACACTGGGACATGTCGGGCAGATGACAGCCAAGTCCATTCACAACTGTCATTTCCCATTTCTTCTCTGATTCATCACTTAAGCACCTCAGTCCGCAATGGCTTCAATGGTGCAATACCTGTAGCTCAACCTTAAAACTTTAACTCACTGATTCAGTGCTATGGGAGACAATAGGTGCCAACACTGGTTTATTAGAGTGGGTCAACAAAAAAAATGAGTTGCACACTTAGGGTTCCTGTCAATTCTGAATTCGCTGCCAGAGAATTACAATTTTATGGTTAACTATAAGTGAAATTAGTTACAAACCAGGAATTCAAATAAGTTGATGTTGTAACCAAACTTTAAGCAAGTCAGAGAAGCAGCGTGGCAATCTTGCTCTGTGGGAGAAGGAGTTTTGGGGTAATTTTTCAACAATTGAAGGGACACTGTCAACCCTCTAGTTAGACTGCACACTCATTACTAAGTTTGTTTTGCAATAAAAATGATATTCAAAACTCACTGATGTGTTTACTGTGTGCCTTTTTTGTAATAAAATTTTTTTTAGAAAAGCATCCTTTGTTTATTTGTTTACATTTTACAGTTATGGGTACCATGCTTACCCTCCTCAGTGCTGCAACTGATGACAAGCATGATGACGTACAACTCAGCATAATGCAGGAAGTCAGCTGCAAAGGCCAACAAAATGCTGGGTTGTATTGTCAGTGGTATATCTTCAAGGAGAGGGGAGGTGATCCTGCCATTGTATAGGTCACTAGTTAGGCCACAGCTGGAGTATTGCATGCAGTACTGGTACCCATACCTGAATAGGGACATTAAGTTACTGGAGGGAGTGCAGCGCAGGGCAACAAAGATGATCCAGGGATATGGGGACATACCCTACGTGAGCAGGCTGAGGGAGTTGAACATGTACTCACTGGAGGAGAGGAGAGGAGAGACGGGAGGATATGATTGAAACCTTCAAGTACATGAAGAGAATAAGCAAGATAGGCACAGAGGGACTATTCAAGTTAAGGGGGGTAGGGACACTCAAGGTCATGATCTCAGATTGGAGGGGGGGAAGGTTCAGGAGGGAAATGAGAAGACACTTTTTCATGGAGAGAGTGGTGTCTGGGTGGAATGCATTGCCTGTGGAAGTGGTATCCTGTAGAACAGTGGACTGCTTCAAAAGGGGCTGGGATCGGGTAAGAGGGAGGGTCAGGGAGGGGAGGGAGGGGCAGCTGCAGTTGACCCCTGCCAACCATATACATGACTTTCAGTGAGTAATCCAGGCATCACACAGCTGGTGTGATACAGGATCACCCTATCCCTGCAGAAGGATTGTTGTGCTGTAAGTAGAATAAGTAGAGAGCCCAGCATTTCTTGAACTTAGCCAATTGGTAGGACTGTAGAATTGAAATCCTGTCTAGTGTAGCCAAGGTGGACATGGAGGCCAGGACCTCCTCTATAGTGGGGGCAACTATCGAGTGCCATTTACCGAAAATTGCTCTCTTTGTTTGGCTTGCCAGAAGTGTCAGCCATCTGCATTCTTGTGGTGAGAGAGGTGGGAGGTCCGATTTAATCCCTAGCACAAAGAATGTGGGAGAACAGGGGATCTTTCTGTGAAGGACTCTAGAGGCCGTTAGGCATATCTGCTTCCATAGGTGCTGTAGGGAGGGGCATGCCCAAAGTATGTGCAGCAGGTCTCCCCCAGGAGCCTGGCACCTCCAGCACTCATCTTTTTCTAGAAGCTTGGCTTTGTGGAGGACCACCGGGGTTTTGTACCAGGCATGTGAGATCTTGCTCAGGATCAGTCTGGTACGAGCATCTTTATACCACCCATGTGTATCCTTCCATGCTTGTTCCCACTGGGCCTGGGAGATACTCATATGAAGCATTGTCTCCCATTTCCCTCAGAATTCGGCTGATTGTGAGGGGAGCTTATTCCTCAGTTTGGCATATATCCTGCCAGCTAGGCCCTTGGGTGGTTTAGCCAGACACTTGGCTCTGATGGAATGGTATGTCCTGAGACAGTCTCGAGGAGGGGTTTGAGCACCACTCAAAGCTACAGGTACCTCCAGAAGTAGGTTTGTGGGAGTCCCTGTGAGTCCTTCAATCTGCTGAGGCAGTAGCCACCTTCCCGTGGTGATCTTTCAGACCAGATGTGTGCCTCACCGCTTGTTGTCACCTAAGTTGGTAGACCAGGATCTTGCCCCTTTGTCCCATGTGGCACAGATGAAGAACAGTCACTTCGGCCTTCCTGTTCAGGAGCTGGTTGATCTCTAGTCAGTAGATGAGGATTTCTCTGCCTGTGGGGGAACTGGGGGAGGGGGAGGGCATTGCTTTGTAGATGATCTCCGCCTGTGCCAGCCTCACCTCCAGATTAACCAGTTGTCATTCTCGGTCTCTGCACTTGACCGCAGCATACCCCATGATGCTACCCCTTATGGTGGCCTTAAAGGCCTCTCACGTGTTTGCTGAGGAAGTGTCTGTGACCGGATTGTGTTCCAGAAAGAGAGATGCCTCATTTCTGGCTCACAGGACAAAGTATGGGTCCCTCATCAGTAGCGGGTCCAGCCTCCAGCTACCGGGTGTGGGGGACAAAGGTTCCCAGGTCACCAGGAGCTGGACCGGGGCATGATCCGAGATCACCTTTGGGAGGATAGTGGTGTCCAGGGAATTCTGCAGCAGGGATCAAGATGGCAACCAGAAATCTAGTCGGCTGTGGGAGGAGCTGGGTTTGAAGTTGTAGGTGTAGTCCCCAACCCACGGGTGGAAAAGTCTCCAAACAACTTTTAGTCCGAAGTCTGTCATGAGTTGATGCAGGGCCTTACCTCCTCCCTAGTGTGGGACTCTACCCCCATGTCATTTCTGTCTAGGCAAGGTACCAGGGTGAGACTGAAGTCCCCCCCCACCAATACCAGGCAAGCAGGGGGCACAAAGGTACATAGTGTTCGGGTAGAGCATGGAAAAAGTGAGGGTCATCATTATTGGGTGCATAGATGATACACAAGATCAGGGGACCCACTGTGGTCATATAGTGGGACATTACCCACCTACATTCAGGGTCATCCAAAGAATCAGCCAGGGACCACTGTCAGGCTCTGTGAAGTAGAATGGCCACCTCCGCTTCCTCGTTGAGGCCCCAGCATGTACCTCCTGCCCCACCCGGGCCTTTACCAGCAAGGCATGATCATCTTTGGTTAGTCTGGTCTCCTGGAGGAAGGCCACCTGGGCCTTCAGGTGTTTTAGGTGTGAGAGAACTTTCTTTCTCTTGACAGCAGAATTCAGCCTCCTGACATTCCAGGTGTGAAAAATTGTTTCACCCATTTCGTTAGGTGAGCCCCCTACGGCGCCTTGCACCTGGGCACCACTATCTGGTGTAGCAAGTCAGCCCTCACCAATGACTCTGTATCCCGGTCCCAACCTGGGACCCTGGTTGAGACCTCTGGGGATGTGCAAGTGTGTTATAACATATGAGGCTTGGAGCTGGGTCCTAACACCTTAGTTCTAAAAGGGGAAGTGCTGTCCTGGGATATTGACTAACTGAGTCTTTAACAACAACAACAACAGTGAGAGAGCTTCATCTATGATTCATAGTACTATTGAACCTAAGTGCAGATATATAAAAAAAAACAACTAAAAGATAGCTAAGGGTCACAGCCTTGGCTTAGCCAGCTGGAAAATCAACCAGTGGCTGTCCCAGCTGTCCCCACGGGGAGTGATAAGAGGGTGAATGGCTAGGGCTGCTGTACCCTGCCTTCAGAACAAACTTGAAGGAACAGGAGAGACAGCAACTGACTTCTGCCTCTACTCAATGAAATGAACAACACTCCCTAGGGGTAACCGCTACCCGGAGATACAGGGGTCCTTGTCTATACCCAGTGCCATATTTGAGACTGCAGTATGGATGGGGAGTGTGAGTAAGGGTTAAACGGGATACCCAGGAGGAGCCCAGCTAAGGTTGGCAGGGACACAGCACCAGCAGGGGGGTCACTGGGCTAGGACAGAATGGAGCACCCCAGCAGAAAGCATGGCCCCTGGCAATATAATACAAGGTTTCTGATCTCATTATTGTTCAGCGGGGCAATGCAGATCTAGTGGAGCATCCCACTCTGTCAGGTAGGTGGTGGCCCAGGGGCCCTCCTATGGCTCTCCCTTCCACCCTGAAGGGAAGGGGGAAAGAGGGCCACACATTCCACTCAGCTGCACCCAAGAGAAAAGAAAAAGAAGTGGGGGGGAAGGGGGAGATCAGACAGGCAGAAGGGAGTATGGCAACCTTACTGTAGAAATCCGGATTCATGGACCTCCGTACATTGGTTAAACAGCCTCACCCCATATAAGCCAAAGGACCCGACCCCAACAAGCCCCCAACACAGTCCACATCATTCAAGCAACATAATCTTCCAGCAGCTGTACATTTACCCACAAGGGGTGGTGTGCACGGGTGGGGACAAGGTAACGTACAACCCTGCCCATCTTGTAAAACCCCACTAGGCCAGGGGTAAAGATGAAGGCCCAGAACATGATGATTACTGTCAGAAAACAGGACATTCAACCTCTCCCCCTCCCAGAAACCTTCCTCCCCTTTATTTCCCACTGAAACACAAACCCTATTAAGCATGTACTTATCTGGAGTCAGCCCTCATTCAGGAAGAGTTATAGAGAGTTCCTGCTGACCACCTCCACCTTCTCCACCTGTGACCTGCGTCTTCATCTGTCCTTGTGCATGGCCTATCAGGGACAGTGAGACCTCCGACTCTGGTAATGGAAGAGCAGAGTCCAGGGGGGCTGCTCATAATGGAAGGGCCTGCTCGTTCTGTTGGTCTTGATGTGCTGGATCAGAAAGGTCCATACCTGGAAACTCATCATCATCGTAGTATAGCAGGGAGGTCAGGGCCAGTGGGGAAAATCAATTTCTGGAGGAATATAGGCTGGTAAGCTCAAGTTTCTGTGTGTCCCCTCGGTGGTCTGCCAGCCTGGTGTAGTCTTCTTCATCTCCACTACGGTCCTGTGGATGATCCCTCCTGGTGTGCGCCACATGCTGTAGGCACTTTTGGGTGGTTTGAGGCCTTGACTCCAGCTACCACCTGGGTCCCGGGTTAGCAGACCAGTCAGAGGAGGTGCCCTTGTCCCTCTCCAGCAGTGATCTGCAGTTGGTGTATGCACTCCTGGGTCTCTGAGATGGGCCTTGTGGTGGACTGTTCCTCCGGTTGTTGGAGGGGAGACAGATCACCACGATAAAGCCCACAGCCGCTGTTGGAGTAGTGAACCGCAAGGGAGAGCCTGTATGGGTGACCCAGAGCACTGCAGGATATTGAAGCGTGAACGGCACCTGGAGGTCGTGCAGCTTTTTTCTGACCTCTGTAAAAGCCTTGTGTTGTGCAGCCAAATCCTTGGAATAATCTTGAAAGATCATAATTCTGTGACCCTTCCAGTCCAGGGCTCCCAGTTCTCTGTTCCTGGATTGGATTGCTTCCTTTTCAGTAAAATTTAGGATCCTGGCTGGAATAGGCCTTGGTCTCTCACCAGTGGATGGTCTCAGCTGTAGGGTCCGGTGTGCCCTTTTGATCATGATATGTGTGCCTCCTAGGAGCTTCAGCAATTCCAGAAGGGCTCACTGTAAAAATTTAACTCCCCTGCCCTCCTCACAGCCCTCTGGGAAGCCCAGGAGCTGCAAGTTATTATGGCAGCTCCTTTTCGCCAGATCCTCCATTTTGTCCTGTAGGGCTTTGATTTGCAGCGCCTGCTCCTGCAACGTAGTACAATGTCCCTGAAGTGCCTCTCCTTGCTCTGCTGCTTTCCATTCAGTAAGCCCCATTCTAAGATCGAACTGATGCAAGGTACAGGCCCCGCTGTTGGAGGCAATCATAAGTTCTTTGATGCAGCTTAAAATAGAAGAGAACATCTCTCTAACCGAAGGCTCTGAGCCCCCTTTGCTGCTGTGCGCCATGCGGTCATGAGGATGAAACAGACCTTCGAGACAGCATGGAGCAAGTTAGTACATGGCAATTCTGAGTGATTCCTCCAACAAACTACACTGTCACACACACTCAAGTATTAGAACGAGAACGGTGTGCTAGGTGAGACCTGAGAAATCAGTGTTCTTCACTGCATGGTGAATGATCGATTACATTTAAGATGCCATCTTGTTTGATGGCTAAGCCACGCCCCCCCACTCTCTATTACTTAAACATTTTCTATCCCTATAAATGGGTTATGACGGGGGGGGTAGTCTTTGGTAACCGGGTAAGGCCCACTAGGCACAAATGCCTGTTTTCAGGGGCGACCTGGGAGCACTGGGTGGTTAAGTGACTTGCTCAGAGTCACAGTGTGCAAGTGGAGGTTGTGGGAATCAAACTCAGGTCTGCTGGATGTACCAAGCTTATTCACAGCTTGTTACTCTAACCCCTAGTCTATACTCCCAGCCAAGGTGCCACCCTTGGTGCCAAGTTTTTGGTTATCCATTTTTCATATCCAAGACTATATGTGGTAACTCAGTCCGGGGGTTACTGTTTTAACCCTGAGTTATAGTGTGGTGATGGGAAAATACCCTTTCTTCCTTCCTTCTTCATTGTTTGAATCATGCAGAGTGCAGAGTGGTGGCCTGTGACCACATATATATAGGTCTGCCGTTATCCCTCTGTTCATCCTAAATGGCTTGGTTATATTTACTAACATGGTTGTTGGTGTTATCTTTCTTGATTTACTTGTTTAAATACCGAGAGATCTGTTTGCTGGACTTTAGGAGACCATACGCTATTTCCAATTATCCACACCTTGCTACTGCCTGACCCATTACATTTTGTATTTGTCCACTGTGTCATTTATTATGTTTATGCGGACTTTGTATTTGGGCACACTGGGTTCTCTGACATAATCCTTATACCTGTACTTACCTTTGACTCATTAGCTCTCCCTAATGGCTGACCTTTTGATATACACTTGGAATGTCAGAGGTCTCAATGCCTCTAGTAAGCATAAAAGGGTTTTGACACATCTTAAGCATCATAAAGCTCAAATTGCTTTTTGACAAGAAACCAAACTGCTGTCAGTGGATAATGATAGAATGCAGTGAGATTGGGTTGGGCAGGTAATACCAGCCTCCGCACCCTCTGAAAAATGAGGGGCTACAATTTTGATTCAAAACAGTCTAAAATGGAAACCTCTTTCTATCATACAAGATCCTCAAGACAGATGAGTGATAGCTCTCTTAGATACTACTTCTAGCCCTCTACAATTAGTCAATGTCTATGCAACCAGTACCGATTAACCTGAATTTTTTCACAATTTGGCTCAGCATATATCCTCTAACACCACTTCTAATATACCCATTATTTTGGGCAGAGACCTTAACTTTACTTTAGATTATTCACTGGACAGGAGTAACTCATCCTTGGATTCCCATAATAGAAGTATGGTATGCCACGCTAACAGTGACATTTCTACAGCAACATGCGTCGATATCGACTACTGTGCCATGCTGCCGTAGACGTGCCACTAAAAGGGGGCAACCACTTTGAGACTTACACCTCCCAGAACTAACTCCAAACTGGGTTAGAATCCATTAGTTCAGGGGGTGCGTGGGGCAAACTCCCCTTTGTAAAAATGATCCTAAATGAGTATGCACCATGCCGACTGCAACTTGAAATCGACATGCAGCCCATCGCTGTAATGCCGGTCACGATCTTTTTTGTCGAGCTGGCATATACAACCCTAGAAGTATACCAGCACTTTCCTTGCTGATGAGAGATGCAGGGCTTTCAGATTTGCGTAAATTATTTCATCCCCGAGGGATAGGGAGTATACTTATTATTCTTCTAATCATCAATCCTATAGTAAAATTGATTACTGGTTAGGTGCTTCCTCAGTCATACAGAATGTGGTTGATTCCACCATCTTGCCTTTGCTTATTTCCAACCATGCTCCAGAAAATTATATCTATTATGGGGCTCCCCCACCCCCTCCATTGCCCTTCCTGGCTCTTGGATCCCCTTTTACTTAAAGACCCCACATTTTTGCCCTGGACTAGACAAGAGGTGATAGAGTTTTTGACCTCTAATGACCCAATTGAAACTACCACTGGGATTACTTGGGAGGCTCTAAACGCCACCTTTCACAGTAAAATTATCAGCTATGCCTCACATTGAAGGAAAATGAGAAGACACCAACTTAACGAGCTAGAGAAAACACTCAAAGCTAAGGAAGCTCTTTATGCGGCTTAAACTCATCCCGACCCTAAGTCACCTTTACACTATGAAATTTTACAACTCTGCATGGAAATAAATACTTTAATTTCCCAGAAAACAGAGATTGCCATCTTTAAAATTAAACATAAATATTGGGAAGGTGGGGAGAAAGGTGATAAATTCTTGGCATATTGCCTTTGTATGCAACAAATGGAACAATATATAGCTGGTCTACAAGACTTATCTGGTCGAGTATGTGCTAACACTGCCTCTGTAAATTACATTGTGACCTCCTTTTACAAACAACTATATACATCTAGATCCAACACTGATCAAACATCCATCACCAACTTTTTGGAAAGATTGGCTCTCCCACGCCTCTCACCTGAGGTATCAGTTGCATTAGAGCAGCCATTTACACAGGCAGAGGTGAGACAGGTTCTAATGTCCCTAAAAACAGGTAAGGTACATGGGAGTGATGGGTTCCCTGTTGATTTTTATAAACCACTAGCGGGCCTCTTTTTCCCCTTGCTTTGCAAGGTTTATGAGGAAGCGATAATTTCTGGAATACTCCCCTATACAATGAGGAAAGTGGTTATTACCATTCTTCCAAAAAAGAACAAAGACTCTACCTTCCCTTCCAATTATCAGCCCATTTCACTGTTCAATATAGACAGTAAAATGCATGCAAAATTATTGACATCTCATCTTGAGCCCTTCAGTCCCCGTATGGTTAATCATTCCCATGTATGAATTGTCACTGGGTGGTTAGGTTCAGATCACCTTCGTTCTGTGCTTAATCTTATGCATAAAGCTAAACACCTCAAATCTCCGGAAGATGCTATAGCTGTTGATTTAGAAAAAGCATTTGATTTTTTTAAAATGGCATTACTTACACCTTGCTTTATCCCATCTGGGAATTGGTGACCATTTTTTTTTTGATAAAGCTCCTCTACTCCTCTCCCTGCACAAGGGTCCTCACTAACTCTACTCTGTCACCTGCATTTCAGTTAGCCAGAGGTACAACACAGTGGTGTTCTCCATCCCCTTTACATTTTATGTTAGCTTTAGAACCCCTTGCCACTGCCCTTCATCAGTCCTCCGAGATAAAAGGTATGTCTGTAGGTAGTGTGCAATATACATCATTACTTTATGCAGATCATTTATTAATTATTTTAGAACATGTGAAATCCTCTGCCTCTTCACTTCTCTCACTCCTAAAAACATTTACTGTATTATCTGATCTTTCTGTGAATTATAGCAAAACAGAAGTTATGCCACTGAATAGTTTTTGCAAACCGTATGTGGCAAGTCCCCAAGGATTTAGTTGGGCTACAACCAGAATCACTTACTTGGGGATAAACATTTTATCTGATTTTGACAAGATTTGGGATGCTAACCTTCTCCCCTTATTATCTGATATTAAAATTACACTTAACTGATGGAAAACACTTAAACTCACACTGACAGGAAAAAATTCTGTCATCAAATTGATGGTAATGCCAAAACTCCTATATTGTATTTCTAATACTCCTCCAGCCCTGCCTCGACTTTTACTAACTAAATTAGATCACATTCTAGGTGACTTTCTATGGGAAGGCTCCTCACCATGATTTAGCTGCACCAAACTGCGGGCTCATTGGTCCATGGGTGTACTTGGCCTCCCATGGTTTCAAGGCTATTTGTGAGCCTTTCAAGCTTTACAAACTATACGTCGGTTTGAGAAACTTACCCCTGATGCCACACAATGGTTACATATGGAAACCTCCCAAATTCCTAGTGAAGTTTCCTCTAATTTCATTTATAATGCCTTACCTAAAAAGCTGAAATGTCAACCAACCATAGGCCCTTCAGTTTATTACTGGAACAAGCTTCATAATGGCAGGGCACCAACCCTCAGCCTTTTTTATATACCCATCTTTGGGGTAACCTAAAAATCACAATTGGGGGTCTGTTGCTATTTTGTTGACCATGGAAATTAAGGGGGATTCAGCATTTGGGAGACATTTTAGTTAAAGACTCACCTGTACTGAATTCCTACTCTAGCTTACAAGCACATTGGGGATTACCTAAACAGTATTTCTAGAAGTTTTTACAGATTCGTGAAGCCACTCTGAACCTATTCCAAACCAAACTTAGTCAACCACAATCTTCTGCACCATTCTCTTCTTGTTTACAATGTAATTCCAGTAGGGCAGGGATGATTTATAGGACTATTAGAAAACATCTACCAGATCAATCATTGGCCGCTAAAACCAAATGGGAATCTGCCTTACAAGTAACTATTTCAGAGTAACATTGGAAAAGGTATTGGATTTTTTGCCATACTACTTTCAAAGCCTGTATTATGCTCATCCAGCATAAAATAGTTTATTTTTGGTATAGGACCTCATCAGTATTGTATTGCTTAAACCTTTTACTAAATGACAAATGCTGGAGATGCAATGCTTCTGGGGGCATGGTATTTCATTTTTTATGGTCATGTAACCTTATTAACCCATTTTGGCAAAAGGTCCATCGATCTGCTGTAAGTGCCCTTGGCCACAACACTCCATGTTTCAGCTCCTTTATTTTTATTGGGTATCATTGACTATGCTCCGTATCTTTCATGCATGCAACACAGATGATTGGAAATTCTTATTATGCAGGTGAAGCAGCTCATCTTAACTAGATGGAAGACCCCAATGATACCCTCCTTTGCTGATTTACTGACTAGCCTCACTCAGGCTTCTTCCTTTGACTGGCTTGTATATTTGGCCTCAAGTCAGTCTAATTATTTTATAAATTGTTTTGTAATCATATTTCAACTCTTTTAAATCCTCCAAAACTGGGGCTGCTTAGATCTCTCTTTAGTGTCCAGCACTATGTAAATTTTTATATTCCACAGTAATATTTTATCTCTCCATGTTTATATTGAATTTCTAGTTTTACATTTCTTATGTATAATGGTTACATTGTTTAACCTGTTATGTTTTTTCAGGTTACACCTATTTAAGACATATAATTCTGTGCTTTCTAATTGTGACACCAATAGTGCCGTTTGTTCATTACTTTACTACTGTTACCCATATCAGTTTGCTCTTACCTATTTACTGTATATGTACTGTACATATGCCTTAAAATTCAATAAAAAGGTTAACTGCAAAAAAATGAATGTATACTTACATAGCTGCAAAAGAAAAAAAGCTTCTGGGACCGAAGATAGGAGGTGATTATACAGAAGGAGAGGAGCACTGAGGAAAAAGAAAGAACAAGAACTTGTTTAATATATGGCCATTTACAGTGGGACGTATACTAAACTTGGAAGGGAAAACAGGGAAAATAGGGATCTAACACAGGCATTGGCTTGTTACCTATTTTTATTTTATTAACAATTTATTTTTACCAGCTGCTTCTTTCTTATTGTATTTTATGTAGGATGTTAGGGTGCATTGATCTTAGTGGATCACTGGAGACTGCAGTGGTGCAGCTTACAGACAATTTCACCCTATGGGAGGTCGGCTGTGATCAGGCTCTGCGGTGACACTATATTGTTTTCCATGCCTATGTTAGTTATGGAGGAGCTTTCTGTTTTGAATATTAAACACTTTGTTTTGACAACCATTCTTTTAGTTATTTTAACTTAATACAGACGGTAACTTTTAGCTTTTATTCTTAGAGCTGAACTCATAGCTGAGCAATATGAGAGACACTGTACTTAGATGAGCAAGCCACATCACTGACCACTGCAGGAACTGTGGTAACAAGCATGCATGCATGCTGTTTGCTATTCAGCAGCACAGCTAAATGTAAGCAAACAGCTCAGGCAGTGTGGTGACACTAACATGGTGAATGCTTAGATTTTGTAATTTTTTAATGAAAAATAAGCCTCTTTTTTAAAAATAAGCATCATGGGCACATTTAGGATGATAGCACAGACAGGAATGTATCAATAGTACACTATGGAAATTTTTTTATAAAACTTGGGTTGAAAGCGTCTCTTTAAGGATTTTTCCATCATGAAAAATTATATTTTTTCATGACTCATGACATGAAAAAAGATTATTTTTTCATATCACATGTCATGAGAAAGATTTATAATATAACAAAATAACATTTCAAGGGCATTTCTCCAATGGTGAATTGCAAATTACACCTAACGGGGTCCCAATCAGCCAGATAGATGTGTTTGTCCCTCTCCAGGATATCCTTTTTGTGGCTTTTGAATTTTTTTAAAGAAAAAAATGGGAACAAGATGGTAAACAAAAAAAAAATGATTATTCCAATACAAAAAAGGATTCCTTTTTTATTTTATACAGCTATCTTGAAGTGAATACTGAGTATGCTCAAACCCATATTTTTCAAAATTTTTAAATTAAATAACTTTGGAACAGATTAATATTTTTTCACCAAACAAGCAAAAGGCACATATGTGGGCTAGCCCCTTTCTACTCTGAACATTACAGACCACAATTCCAAACTATCTGGGCTGTAGGCAAGATCAAAGAAAACAAAAACTGCAAAACCAATTAGCAAAAATTCACTTTTGCACTATCCAGAACTCAGAATCTGCACATTCAACCAAAGCAAAACTTGGCACCTCCACAGAGCTATTACATGAGACTATGCATGCAAAATCTCATGCAACTCTGTTGAATTGTTGCAAAGTTATTAAAGTGCAAAAATTGGGGTTTAACATTAAACTGCCTACTGAATCCTAACTATAGTGGTGCAATCACACCCCTATAACATATGTGTATAGATATGTGTGTGTGTGTGTGCATGTGATATATAGATAGATAGATAGATAGATAGATAGATAGATAGATAGATAGCTATAGATACAGATATACATACATATATTCATTGCAAAAACCTTTGTTAATACACTAGTTAGGGTTAAAGGGACAAAATTATGGAAATGTGGCATTAGGCTTTCCAACCGTAACACCCCACCCCCACCCTGCAAGCAGTAACAGAAAATGCCATTAAAGTTTCCTCTCTCTTGCCTCTTCACAAATCAGGCATGGAGTGTGCCTTGGGGTTGTCAGCCCTAATGCTCACCCCATTCCATCAGTAAATAAGTTGAGATTGGTACAGTATATGAGAATGGGGTAAGCATTAGGGTTGACAACTCCAAGGCACACCACATGTATGATTTGCAAAGAGACAAGAGAGGTGAAACTGTAATTTTTTTTCCTGTTGCTTCCTGCAGGGTGGGGGCAGGGTGTTATTGTTGGAAACATTAACACCTCATTTTCCCACTTTTTTCACTTTAACCCTAAGTAGTGCATTAACGAAGTTTTTTGCAATGAATTTCATTACTTTTTGAGACAGTATTATCGTATACTTATTTGCCTGTGGGATCAATTCAGCATTACAAAAGTTTAGCCCAGCAAACTTTCAGGCATCTGTCCATACTGGGTAGAGGCATTTGGGTTAGACATAACAGAACATCAGTGGCAGAAAATCTGGTAGGACATATACAAATATTACACTGTAAGGATGCAAATCCCTCCACCATGCTCTCCAAACTTCAAACAGATTTTCACAGCCTCCATTCCTGATTCACCACTCAGGGGATGTTTTTAAATTAAAAAAATGTATGGTATTGGCTGGTGCACACAAACCATTTAATTTTAATTTCACCCTCATTGATAATGATGGCTCTGTCATTGAGCAGGTGCAAGAATTTAAATACCTTGGCCTTACTTTAGATGAGCACCTCTCTTTCAGCCCACACATTACACAATTAATAAACAAAATTCACCAGCAACTGGTGGTCCTATATAGGATCAGGCAACTCCTTATCTCTGAATCTAGAAGTAGGCTACTGGACCCTTGTGTAAATGGGCAATCTGCCATCATGCTTTTCCAGTATAAAATAAAAATGGAATGGAATAAAATATGTTAAGCAAGACAGGTTGTGGTTACAACAATTCAAGGTACTGTACCATATGTAATTTACCACCGACATACTGTTCAAAATGGGTAGAAAATAGGACGTGCTTTGCACAAGGTGTGGAGCCATAGAGGGCACACTCAACTATGCCCTTGGCAATGTGAGAAAGTGCAAGCCTTCTCTGCAGACATTAAAAACAAGTTAGACCCTTACAGGGATTACATGATGCCTTTACCCCAGAGATTAGTTTACTAGTGTATATTCAGGTAGACTTTTCTGACCTAGAAAGAGCCACATTGCACTTATTGCTGCAATAGTAAAACTAGTAATATTAAGACATTGGTTAGATACTGAGATTCCCGCTAGAGCAGAGTGTCTCAAAGAGATTCTGTCTGCCTTGAATGTGAAAAAGTCCACTGCTAGCCTTGTTCACAGATATGCATCTTTTCAGAAAAATGTGAGGCACTGCAGACCTTACCAATGATAATGTAATAGGTACTTATTGAGTATGTCCAGAGGGCCTTGTTCAAAAACACTATACAGTGTGCTGGGATTTCAAATTTTCCAGATACCAGATCCCTTTGACGGATGGATTTTGATGATTACAAACTATATCTTCTGATCTTCTACAATGCTGTATCAATGTCCAGATTGGAGGGGAGGCAGTATGTGGGGCTGTTTGTTTGTATATGTGATGTAATATTCCTTGTATTGTACTTGTCTTGTCTTGAACAAATTTGAAGTTCTCAATAAAATACACTTAATTACAAATGTGTAAAATACATAGAACCATTTTATAAGCTGTGTAAGACACTTCATGTATGTGCATTAGACAGTTCTAATGCATGACCAAAGACTGATGGCACATGGCCACATGCCCCTGGCCATGCATTAGAACTGTTTAATGCACACTCCGTCATGTCTTATTGCTTACTTTACCACTCATAATGAATTTAGAGATTTCTATACTTTATATATTAAAAAACAAACAAATGTGCTACATAAAATATTTTTATTTTAGGACTTGATGCCTTGAAAAGGCTAGACTTCTTTGTGAAATGTTGGCACAGATTAGCAGGGCTGATATTCTGAACTTCAATAAATTGATGAATTATTTCTGAGTTGGGTCATCATTCCTACTTTGGTTGTACCGAACTACACATTTTTGTAGGAACTGAACTCTTCTCATTGTTTCCTATTTTCTAGGCCCATGAACCAGGAGGGTTGTGTACAATGGCCTTGGAGCACCAGAGTGCTGTAGTTGACTGAAGGCTTTACTGGTTTATGTATTTTACCAGTTTGGGCTGGGAAAGGCACACTGAGCTAAAGCTAATTTCTGGGTGAATCCTGGGAACACAGGGAGGCTAAGTGTCTTGCTTGGGGTTGCACATTATGCAAGAGGAGGTTGTGGGAATTAACCCCAGGTCTGCTAGATGTACCAACCTCGCTCACAGCTCACCACTCTCACCTCTAAGTTATATTGTCAGCCCTACTTGGTTACATGAAGCTTTGATTGGTGGCAGCTTCTTGAATTTTTTCTCCATCCGTCCCCCCTCTCCTCTTCCCTGGAGGGTACCTATTGTGGTGGATGTCAGCTATGGGATTGGTAATGCAGTAGACAAATGTGGTTCGCAGACCTACAAAACTGTCCCAGGCCCAAGTTAAGCATGGTAGGAGGGAGCAACAGGGTCGAGAGACTATGACCTATGAGAGGAAAATGTGTGGAAAACAAAAAAAGTATAAAATTATGACTACTGATTAGATCAGAAACATCAGTGTCAAAACTATAACCACTTCTTAATGCAAAAGTAAAATGTAGAGCACAGCGCAGTATGACAGAAACATCAGTAATGATTCACTTGATTTGAATTAGATGAGATTAGAATCTCTACATCTGTTTGCAGCTGTTACTAATGATCCCTATTCATGGAGATTCAATAGTATTGAATAAATAATTTATGTTAAATAAAACATCTCAGAATTTGCTGGACTGCTAAAAGAGGCATTCAGAATTAATTTAGTTTACTCAGTCAAGGTTGCCAGACATAGTAGTGAATAAAGTTATCCAGATGTAGAAGTGAAACTGTAATTTTGGGGATTAAGTCAATAAATATTAATCATCTATGGCCTTAATGGCCATGAAACTTCAAGGATTCATGCACAGATTTCCTGCTAGCATCAGTCTGGGGCCTTGGAGAGTTTGGTTAAATTCACAATGGTGAAGTAGAAACACAGGCTTCTCTCTTTTATGCAAATTCCAGTATAATTTTTCACTTAAACCTTCTGAACTAATCAAGCAGCAAGCAGACTGCATGAGTAATTTTCAATTACCCCCAAGTATTTTTACAAGTGCTTTAATAATAACAAATTACAGTTTTCTAACTGGCAGTCTATTCCGAGGCAATGCTTTAATCATCCTTTAAAATAAACAATTAGTTACTAAGACATGTTGATGAACTCTTTGACTTCCCCCAAATGTTATTTCTATACTGTTAGCCATCTTGAAAATAGTATGCACTGAATTATGTACCTGTTGATCTTGAAATGTTGATTTTTTTTGTTTCACAACAAAACATGCTTTTCCAACTTTCCTATTTACAGTTTGTTTAGTTTCTGATTGACTTGTCAGATATCTAGTCTTTCCAAAAGGGTGTGTTACTATTCACATAGAAAGTCCCAAGTTAGAATTTGCTTGTAATTGGTAACCACTAACTATAAATTAATGCGAAACTGGTTTTTAAATAAGTTTGTATTTAAAAGTTATTATCACATGTTCCTAGTAACTCCAGATCTGAATTACTAGTATATGGCATTATCTGCAGACTTTTCTTGCAATTCTTTTGCGTGATAGCAAGTGGCCTATATCTTGCATTTCATGTGCACTGAAGAAGAAGACAGACATCCTTGGGGGAAGAAGTGCTTGACAATAGCCACCCATTGCACCTGTAATGCAGTATTGATCACAACTGAGTTTCCTTCTGACATTACTGTGTTGTATACCGTGGCACTCAGTGAAACATTCATTATTACTGCAGATATCCTAATACTAGTATCATAATGCCCTTAGCCATAACTAGTTATAACACTAGAAACCAATGCCCTTAGCCATAATTAATTATAACACTAGAAACCAATACATGTTACATAGGTGTCCATTTAATAGAATTAAGTATTGTTGAGTTCCTGAGAGTTACTGATTGACATGCTGTGACATAACAGAACTTGTGACTGGGCACCACTGTAGCATCTCAGGTATTTTTAAAAAGAGTTGCCTTGCAACATAATTCAGTTCACAGTCCCAACATGTGACATGTTTCTTTTGGGTATATCACATACTGTGTAACTACAGTCAGTGGAAGATCACAGCACCATGTTCTGTGTAATGAGTAGGAAGCTGCTGGTTCTGAGTTCAGCATTCTTGATTAAAAGATTCACCAGGAGATGTGTCTCATGGATTGCACAGAGCTTGCCTTAGTAGTGTACCCATACCACTTTTATCTACCTGTACTTTGTGCAGTGAACTAAAACTCTCATAGTTCATGGCTGCATAGAGCCTTCTATAATGTATTGTGTTCTGCTGCAGCTGCTGCTGCTGCCTGCAGGAAAGAAGCCATGCCATGACATAGAATTACATGAAAATCAATTGTAACCCCACCACCACCACCACCAAATGGGGGCCTAGAATGGTTTATTGCTACAGCAGAAACAAACCAAGGCATTAATTGTTTAAGGTTCACGCACCATTAAGCATGTGAAACATGATATATTTAAAGTTCTGTCAGCTTGGATTGGGGCCTTAATGAATTATGTCCCACTTCCCTAGCTAGCACCAAGGTTAGAGATCAAACAGACACTCTAAGAACACACAGAGTAGTGTTAATTATCTTAAAGGAGGAATTCCACTTACTGTAGGTACTTCTAAGTAAAAAGACATGTTTTTCATTACTCTTTGGAGTATGACATCATAGTCCTTGGTCCCATGCTTTTCTATTCTAGGGGAGGGTTAAGAAGTTGCAATAGAAGATTAGCTCCTCAGCCATCTTCAAGTAGGGGAGAAGGAGGTCAGCCATTAGCTCTTACAGAGTGAGGATGGGTTGGGGCTACTAATCCAAGCTATTAGAGGAAGCCTGCCTGGGCTTTCACAGTTACTTGTTCAGGAAAATTTCAAAGGTTTTTACAACCTTTATAGTACAGAACCTGAACTGTTTGCTCCTGATGCAGGAGAACAACACCTTTTGAAGAAAGAGACTGTTCCTGTTTTCCCTTTGAAAGGAGGCAAAAGCTTGCTGATCCAGTAAGTGGGTCCTAGCTATAGCCTGTGTGCACCAAAGATTGTGTCTGAAAGGCTGCCTCAAATCCTACAGATACATCTGGGAGAATAGAAAGTTGGTGCTACTGCCAGGTACTAGCTAATGCTCCACACTAGGGTTCTGGAGCTTTGATGTGAGTGTAAAGTGTGTGGTCCGTGTTCTTTAGACTGATTTGTCCTGCAGAGGAGGAAGAGGGAAGAGCTAGAGAGGTCCAAACAACTGTGGACACAGAAAGCTTGATCTGAGGCAGAGGTATCTAAGACCTGCATTTTCTAGCTGCCCTCCCAACTGCACAACTGAACCATCAGCCTAAGAGGACCTGCAGCTACAGCAAGGAGAAGAAGGAGGAGCCCAACTTGACAAGGGAGCTGATACATCTGAACTGTGAGTACTTTCAGGGCTTGCCCTGCAACTTATTTATTTATGTATTTATTTATTTATTTGAATTCTGTGACTGGGTAGGCCTGCGGAGACAGAGTTGTCCCTTTTTCGTGGGTGATCTGGGGAACATAAACATTCCAGGCATATTACAATACATTACAGAGGTAATTCACAGTTAAAATTCCTGTGTACAAAAATACAGTTTACAATATATTGATATCAAATCATGTAAGAATATAGGTTACAAAACAGAGGAGTGCAACATACTGTACATTACTGAGATTTTTGCTATTGGGCAAAAAGAATGCATTGATAGGATAATGGTACTGTACATAACAAGGACTTTTTTTCAGTAATTATTTGGTACAGTGGTAATGGTGGTTTCACAAGCACGTACAACATCATGTGAAACAACATATAACAGATTGTTATTATACTAAAGAGGGTAAGATGTATATACATATTTACAAACTGTCATATGAAGTAAAGTCATAAGAGGTGACGCATTAGAGATGGGCAAGGACAGGTAGCTATTAGGTCAAGAAGATGGGAGTGGAGGGGAGATGGGGAGAGAAGACCAGTGACAATAAAAGATGTTGTTAGCAGTTACAGATGGGCGATAGAAAGAATGTTTCTTTGAAAGGTCTTTCAAACTGATGAAGAGACATACAGGAAAGTAAGCCATGTGAGAGGCTGTTCCATTTTTGAGGGGCTGCAAATGAGAAGGCTCTCTTACCAATGGCTAAGCAAGGCTTTGGTAGATATAGCATTGGATATTGGGAGGATCGAAGGGATCTGGTGAAAGGTTTCAACATGAGCAGATTGAAGAGGCTGGGGGGAGGGGAGGTGGATGAGTTTATATGTGGTGCACAGTAGGGAGAAATCCAGCTTAGCTTCGAAGGAAGGCCAGTCTAGGGTATTAAGCAACTCACAGTGGTGGGTTCGAGCATGGGTTGTAGCAGTAAATCTGGCTATCCTCTGATATGTTTGTCTAAATCTGTTTATGATTGAGAGCTTGGCAGTGTTGATAAGCGGAGCTCCCTATAGGAGCCTAGGGAATAGGGTAGCAGAAGCTATAGTCCTTTGGGAATGTGATGTAAGGTAAGGGGCTGTATGGTATAATAGGTCAAGCTTCTGATGAGTGGATTTAATAACTTTATCTGCATGTGTTTCGAAAGATAGGTGCTCATCGAGGATAACACCAAGGTATTTTAAGGAGTTTACCCCTTCTAGTGCCACACTGGTTGAGGTCTTAACAACCAGAGGAGGATGGGTAGACAGGTCAAAAGGAGGTGTGGTGGAACAGCATGGTTTTAGTTTTATTTACGTTATCTTTGAACCATGCCTCCAGCAACTGGAAGTCCCTTTCCAGGTTAGAGTTGAGGGAGGAGATATCCTTAGAAGATCTGTAGAGTATTGCGTCATCCACATAAAGCTGTATATTTTCCCTGCCACAGTTTAAAGGAACCTTATTTATAAAAATGGAAAATAAGAGAGGACCCAATAAGGATCCTTGGGGGACACCATCTGTGATGGGAGATAGGGATGACGTAGCACCAGACCATATGACACACTGTAACCTGCTGGTTAAGTAATTGAAGCAGCACAAGGCGAGAAGTGCACAGCTGACAACTGGTGCTAGCTTAAAAAGGACGAAGAAAAACACAAAAAGCAAGCAGCAAACTGGCGGCAGTAACAAAACAAATCAGACACAAATAAATTGCATAAATGTGAAGGAACCCGCAGCTACCTTCCCCAGTGCTTTGAGTCTAAATCGTGACCCTTTCTCAAGGGGTATATAATTAGTTAGCCATGAGTGGGAGAGGTTGTTGAGCCCTATAACTGGGAAAGTTTGTACAAAAGCTCTGCCACCAAATCTACAGATTTGGCCAATGGGCCAGGAGCTACAAATACCTCATATGGAGGCTTGCCATTTAAGCAACTGCATGGCTCGTTGGGTTTTGGATTTAACTGTTCTGCTTGTATTAAAATGTGCCACCACTGGCCGGCCAGTTGCAATGTTACTGGGCCTGCACCGTTCCTATGCTGGGTACCCGGTAAAGTACAGGGAGCTCATTTAAGGTTTAAAGGTTTAAGCTGGTACCAGTGGATAGTGCACCCAGTACAGGTGGTCTGGTAATACTAAAAGGTTTACAGCATTCTTTTCTGCTGCCTTGTCTTGTCTGTGAGCACTGTTACTGTTACTGTTAATGTTACTGTCACTGTTACTGTTACTGTCACTGTCACTGTCACTGTCACTGTTACTGTTAATGTTACTGTTACTGTTACTGTCACTGTTACTGTTAATGTTAATGTTACTTCTGTTTTAAATTGTTTTACTGGCTGAGCCTAGCCAGGCACTTAATTTCAGTCCTGGGACCAGAGTTAATGAGTGTCTTCCAAAACCAATTTTGCTTTGCATTCCCCCATCCCTTGTGAATATTCCCCAATAAATATTTCTTTGATGTTTTACTTTTTGTCTTATGAGCATATTATTAGTGGTAAGTCACTAATTGCATTTTGTTTTGGCTTTAAGGTTGCACCGTGATCTTCCATGTGTAGGGGAACACTGTGGAGAGGTGGATAGGTACAGCATCCCAGGGGGCTGTACTGCTCTAATACCAGGCCCACTTACATTTTTACTCTGGGTGGAGGCACCATGCTAAACTTAAAAGATCTGGATTCAAACCTCCCAATCAGGAAAGTCAGAACTCAGGCTCCTCAACCTTGTTTGAGTCCACAAGGCAGAGCTAGTAACCACAACAACCAGAATGACCCAGTTACACAAGTCATGTTTATTTATTGGCTTGGTGTGCTAAACTGATGCCTTTTTACCATACTGTGTTTGAAGCTAGTTTGCAGTGAACTCCATTTCCCATTATTCCCTGTTGAATACTTTCTGCAGCAGCATCTTATATCATTCTTAGTTCCGGCGTGCCTGGATACTTTCAGGTACACCACTGGTGTGGCCCTAACAAAATCCTGGTTTATAAGTTAACAGGGCCTCTGAGAGGAGTCTCTTATGGTATAAGACACACCAAGAATGAGGTCTGGGTGAGCGGACCATGAAGCTGAGCAGTTCTGTCTGCTCAGACCTTACAAGAGATGTCTCTTATACCATAAGAGACACCCCTTGGAGGCCCTATTAACTTATTATAAATCACTTGCGTTCAGCTTGAGAGATTTATAATAAGTTTAGAGCCTTTTTTTATTAACTTATGCTGTCCTCACCCAGCCACTGAAGTGGAGGGCTCTCATCTAATGCTCCCACACAAGAGCACACTGTGCACAGGATAAGATGTACAGTGGCTCTGTGTGCTGATTGGCTGAAATCACCTCAGCGATTTATAATATTTTTCAGAGTGGGATGTGAACTGGTTCCCCCATGTTATTTGGGGGGATTACAGTGCTTTTTATATCCCTCATTCAGCACTTTGCTATGCAAAACTGTGTATCTGCCATTTTTTACACCTAAAAATTGTTTAATACTCTGTTAAATGCATTACATGTTCCCTGGTCATTTTCTGTTTTATGCAAGAAAAATATGGTGAGCATATGCTGTCTACAGTAGGTCCCCTATGATCAGTATCCCAATGAAGACTCTCGTGGTCTCTTTTCATTTTAAAGAACTAGCTCCCACCCATGTGTGTGTTACAAGAGGAAGAAAGCAGCTATGAAGATAGTGTAACCAGCCTCTCTTCTCCCAAGCACAAGGCTGCTTACTAGTGCGCACTTGAAAGGTTAAGCTGGACCCTGGGAGCTGCTGTCTAAGTGAGCCTCAGTTAAGAGACATGACACCCGATTCTCAAAGCTCTTGGGTAGCGCAAGGGGCCTGCATCCCTCTGATTGGCACAAAGTGTCCCTTGCGCCAAATGATTCTCCGGGAGTGCTTCACAAAGGCAGCTTGCATCCATCACAGGCTGCCTGCACCAAACAGGGCTTGCACTGCATGTGCACCACAAAATGGGATGCAGCAAGGTGCTAGGGGCTTGCAGCAGACATAGGCTGCCACAACACCCCAAACAGCATTCTCAAAATTCACCCAGAAGGTAAATTTCTAAGTACCTTTAGACCAGCCAGGGCTGGGTCTAAAGGTACTTAAAAATTCACCCTCTGGGTGAGATGAGCACATTGCAGCAATGTGCCATGGTCCCCTTCCCCTGCCCCGATTTGTAGGGGCGTAGCCAGGAATTTTAAACTTGTATTCAAAACTGATGCACATTTGCCCCCCCCCGCTATGTAAACATAAACCAAAAATATGTGCTGCCATGCCACATCATTGCCCCCGCTAGCCATGACTGAGTTCAAGTAATCAGTTTCCTCCTGTACTCCTCCTTCCTTTATTTTTCTGACTCCCTGGTAAGTTGTTCTTGTTGGTGTATTTGGCCAGTGGCATCAGTGCCCCATAGCGAGCAACAAAGGCAAAAGGGTTCAGCGCAATACAGACACAATGCGACTCACAATGTCCTTGCTTTCCTCTTTTTGTTGCCCCTGCCTGATTTGTTGCCCCTACCTGATTTGTTTTACTGTACTCTGATGCATACAGTGCATATGCCTGCCGACATCCCTGCCAATGTGGCCAGTAGTCATAATGCATAAATAACCCCCTCCTGGTGGTCTGGCGGTCTCCCCATCCCTAATGCTGCTGGTGTTGTATTACTTAATATATTCCCCAGTCCTTGATGGAGAATTTTGGTTGCCATTAGGAGGTTATATTTCAGTATTTTTTGATGTATTATTGCAGTCACAGCTTTACCCACATGGATACATGGATGCATAGCCCATATGGATACATGGATGCATCCCTAGTTCTAATGGCCCTAAGAGGAGTTGTCCTCATGTCACTTCCTGCAGTCTTATTCAGAATGCATTAGCCTGTCTCTGAGGGTGCTTACTTTTTTTGATACAATCATGGGTGAATGTTGAAACTTTTATACAAATGTGGGATGTGAAGCTAAGATATAAATTTATCTTTTAGATAAGAATGTGGGTAACATAAACTGAAACATGAAGATCTGCAATAAAATGATTATAACAAGGTATGAAGCACCATTCAGTAAAATGAACAATAAGAGCAACTAGAGACAGCAACTTAATTAATATTATTATGCAGACAAGTGTTTGTACTGCTGTGCAAAATATTCAGGGATAAGTGTTACACATGAAGTACGCGAGGAACGGTAAACATGAGAGCACTAGAGCCCAGTGCAGACGTAGTAAACTTGTATTCATTTGCACAGTGGTTAAGCACCCATATGCGATGTAGTAGCACTCACTAGACAGCCAGCAGCAAAATGCTGCACAGTATATGTACGATAGTCAACTGTATCTACTATATAAATTTCAGCACAAATGAATGTAAGAAATTTATAAGAAGCTTTACAAATTTAAAGTAGAACAGTTGGATAACTCCTAACACCAGCAGAAATCTTAGCGAGAACAATATTAACTTCACAAAATGACACTGGGGTTAGAAAGTAGTAATTTAAACAATTTTACAGAACTTGGAAAATGAAAAATTAAAAGAATAAACTTCTTAGGCTTTGACATCCATGGGAGACATAACTCGAGGAATGCTCATACAAAATTGTATCACAAGCAGTGCAATTCAAACATCAGAGTTTAGGTGAGTTAACTGAACAATTAAGAATGAATATGAATGCGTAAAATAATTTTTTTCTAAATATCACTCATTTCAGATGTTTTTTTCTCATCCTTTTTTGCAATTAGTAAAAGTTTGTATGAGTACCAGTGATTGTGACTCAAACTGACCTTAAAGATCAGGTGTTTACTTTTTCTTCTCCCCTTCAGTCACTGTGTAGCTTACCCCTCAGTTTAGATATCCTCCCTGGAGCAGTAATTTTTATGTTTCTATATTGTTCAATAAAATGCTCATAAAATTTGGGCCTGGGACCCATGGTCAAAACAGCCATATTTCCGAGGTTGGAAGCACTCCCCCCCACCACCACCACCACACTGGCACATTTTGTGATGTCTGCCCTAGAATAGCATGGGGCGTGCTCCACAGGCTTCTATAGGGCCAGTTTGTACATGCTTTTTAAGCACTTTAAAGTGCCGGTTTTGAGAAAAGAAGGCCACCGCTCAACTAACAAGGACCTTGTTAGTTGAGCAGTGGCCTTCTTTTCTCAAAACTGTCACATTAAAGTACTTAGAAAAGCACATAAAAAAAGGTCCCATTAAAGCTTATGGATCTTCCCCCATGCTATTCTAGGACTGACATGACAAAATGTGCCAGCGTGGGGGCATGCCTCCAACTTAGGAAATACGGCCATTTTGACCACGGGTCCCAGGCCCAAGTTTTACGAGCATTTTATTGAAAAATATAGAACCACAAAAATTATGGCTCCAGGAAGGATATCTAAACTGAGGGGTAAGCTACACAGTGACTGAAGAGGGGGAGATAAGATGAAAAAGTAAACACCTGCTCTTTAACTACTAATCCAACATCAGACAGTAGAGGGTACCAAAGTATTGTGAATATAGATAACTGAATTACGTAAGAAATGTTTTATGTAAGCAATAACCCGTGACAGGTTATGGGGTTATTGGGGATTAATCAACACCCCGGGTGCATTGTGAGGCATGAGTCCACAGGCCAAGTGTACTCATAGCACCTGGGGTGTTGATTAATCCCCAATAACCCCTTACCCAGGAGTGGGTTATTGCTCTTATAACATGGGTTATGTTTAAACAACAACAACAAAAATTTCAGAACTGTGTTTTTTTTGCTGCTTAAATAGCAACAAAGGTACTGTATCCTGCCATCATGCTAAACAGTCCCTACCAAATAATACATTCTGCATTGCTGTTATGCACATAGAAATGTCATACATACGCTAGTGAGATGATCTGTGACATTTATTGTGCATAATATTGTCTGCTTCATTGCCCACAGTGTTTTCTGTAGCCCCGGCCCCCCCAATCTACATGCACAGTACTCAATGTGCAGACTGCAGGCAGGGCTTGGGAGTCAGTGCCAGGTGTACTTTAACATTTTATTCCAAACAACCATCAGTACCACAGGAGGGCACTTTCGACAGACACTAGCAACTAGCACTCAGTGACTGCTCCACTGTCTCGCTGTCTCTCGTATACAGATGCCAATGTTACTGACCTGCATGCAGCACACTCACAGAAGTGCTGGCACACTGGTGCAGTGGTTGGATTTCTGCTTGCTATGCTGATGACCTGAGTTCGGATGTGAGCTCGGGGAGTTGGAGGGCCAGCCGGGGAGAGAAGAATCGAGCATCCGACGGACTGCTTACCTCCTCTGGGGGGAGGGTGGGGAAGCACTCAGTCTGTGACTGACTCCTAGCATAGGCTGGGGGCCAGTGCAGGTGAAGTGTAGTAATTCCATGAGGTGTGCAGGATGTGGGCACGTGCATCCATGTATCATTGCACACCACACTTCCCATCACAAAGGGTACAAAAAATGGATTCCAAATACAGTAGCCCAACCCCACAAAGTCTAGCACAAGGATCCACACTGCTGCTGGGCTACACAACATGGCACCATTTGGAGGGGTACTTGGGGTGGCCCCTCCCAGTGGCCCCACCCCGGAGGGGTAATCCGGGGTGAACGCCAGCGGAGGTGACAGCGGTCCCAGGGGATGGGGACAGGTGAATGGTAGGGGGAGAGTCCAAGGGGAAAAAAAAGAACACTTAGAGAAAGAGAGAGAGATACACACACACACTGTTGAACGCTGAACTCCGCATCCCGATTGTGCCATCACTCTGTGTATGTCTGTGTCTGGTGGGCACCTCTTGTTATGTATAAAAATTATTAATTCCTGCAAAAGGTGATATGGTGCTCCTATCTGAACTGCCATATCCCATAATTCCCAGTATGTGTTAAGGAGGTGATCCTTTAGACAGCTGACCGTGAATTCTGAAAGACTGCCTAGTGTCTCAAAAAACTCTTACCTCCTTCACTGCTAGCTTTTCCTGTAAGTATTTCCATAATGGTGGACTCAAGTGGCCAGGAGATGTGAATGGCACCTGCAAACTGGACTCACAGAGCAGTACTTCAGTGTGGAGGGGTTCAGGATAATAAAACACAACACTTTTTGAGGAGTGTGCCCTGTGATCGGGACTGCTGTGTCTCTCCTGTACCTTCTCTGTCTGTGACTGTAATTTTCTGTTGGCGGCAGCACTTCTGTTAGGTTGTGTCTACAGTGGTGTCTGTGTGAGTTATGAGCACACATGTGACACACAAAAAGACAGAAAGAGGCACAGCCGGCACATCAGGATGAGGGGCACGGTGTAAATCAGGATGTGTGCTGTGTTCTGTTCCTCAGTTCTGTAGTGACTTTCACATATGGGTGACATCACAGTGAGAACCCCTCGATGCTCCTCACCCACGGTCTATTAGCAGACTATGCCAATGAGATGGAGCTGGCAAAGCAGTGCACTTCTAGCTCGCACAGACACCACTACAGACACAACCTAACAGAAGTGCTGCCACCAACAGAAAATTACATTCACAGACAGAGAAGGTACAGGACAACTATCACAGTCCTAATCACTTAGTCAGGGTTTTTAATGGCTGCCAACACAGTTTGCATTGGACTTCAAAGATGAAGACCCTTGCGGATCTCTAGAGTTAATTCTAACTTAATCCACGGGCACGCAGAGTGACTGCACCAATCAAGTGCCACTTTTCTCAAAACCCATGTTATAATTTTTACTAACTGCAGTAACAGAAAATGAACAAATAATATGTAAGTTTGGAACCTGAATGAATAAATTCATGTGTTCTTAATGCAATGTGTAAATGCTGAATTTAAAAATCATTGCACAGCATAAACCATTAGTTCAAATGTATAAAAATAGATATTACAGAATATTAATAATTACTGTCTTAGTAATAGATCCTTTCCCCCTGAAGAAGCCCAAGAGGTGAAACATTGGGCATGAGGATCTATGGTTGATTTCCTTGAAATAAAGCAAAAATTATAATTGAAGAATCTATTGGAGTGGCTGGTATTCTATTATTTTCTGGCCAAACAGGACAGCTTTTGTTTTGTTTTTTTTGGCATTTAGCACCAGCTGGTTTCACAGGGTCCACTTCTCAAGGGCAGAGAAGTCGGACTGTAGTTGTAAGCCAAGAGCCTTATCGTCACTCGAGTGTCATCTGCATACAGAATGAGATGACTATTACTGCAATTTCTGCCCAGATCGTTGATGAACACAAAAGTGAGGGTATTGGACTTTAGGAGGGCTGACTTTGGCAAAATGGGAGAGTGCCTCAGAAAAGCACTAGCAAACGGGCTACAAGGAGGGGTGGAGGAACAATGGGGAAAAATCAGAATTGCCAATCAGAGAGGCAACAAGCCTTTGTGTGAAGCAAATAAACAAAGTGAAGGAAAAAAAACACTATGATTCTCAAAAGAGATGCCGGGGAAGGTTAGGGAGAAAAAGATAGCATTCAGGAAGTATAAGGAAACACAGAAGGAGCAGGATAGAGAACTGTACCAGTTAAAGCAGAAGAAATCGGGGAAGACAGTTAGAACAGCAAAGGCCCAAACTGAGGAAAAGATAGCCAACTCAGTTAAGAAGGGGGATAAAACTTTTTACAGGTATATTAGGGAGTGAAAAAAGACTAAGGGAGGGATAGTGAGGCTTAATGAAGGGGGGGAGGGAGAGGGTGACAGTGAAAAAGCAGGTATACTGAACAAATACATCTGCTCAGTATTCACAAAAGAAGAGGAGGGGGAGACATCTAAACCAATCAATAGAAGGACTCTGGTTGGGGGGTC
This sequence comes from Neoceratodus forsteri, assembly GCA_016271365.2. NCBI lineage: Eukaryota > Metazoa > Chordata > Ceratodontiformes > Ceratodontidae > Neoceratodus > Neoceratodus forsteri. Next base: position 1,879,713,816 of record CM057456.1, read on the forward strand.
GATACCAGTCCTTTCACAGAAGAAAGAGTCCTGAAAGAACTCTTGAAACTGAAGGTGGACAAAGCAATGGAACCTGATGGGATTCACCCCAGAATTCTAAAATAACTAAGGGGAAAGAACTAGTGACACCACTGACTACCTTTTTTAACAAATCACGGGAGGATGGTGTGGCACCTGAGGACTGGAGGAGAGCAAATTTAATTCCCCTTCACAAAAGTGGGAACAAGGCAGAGGCAGGAATCCACAGATCTGTTAGTTTGACCTCAGTGGTAGGGAAAATGATGGAATCACTTCTGAAAGAAAGAATTGTTGAGTACTTAGAGGCCAGTGGGGCACAGGACCCAAGGCAGCATGGATTCACAGTGGGAAGATCATGTCAGATGAATCTAATAAATTTCTTTGACTGGGTGACCAAAGTAGTAGACCAGGGAGGGGCTGTGGACGTGACCCACCTAGATTTTAGCAAGGAATTTAACACAGTCCCACACAAAAGATTAATAAATACGTTAGTCAGCCTGGGAGTGGGTGTCAGGGTAGTAACCTGGGTAAACAATTGACCGGACAACAGGATGCAGAGGGTAATAGTAAACAGAGTCCACTCTGAAGAAAGGGGGGTTGCTAGTGGAGTACTGCAGGGTTCAGTACTGGGACCAGTCCTCTTTAATGTCTTTATAGGTGACATTGCAGAGGGACTAGAAGGAAAAGTATGCCTCTTTGCAGATGACACAAAGATCTGCAACAGGGTGGCTACACAAGGGAGGGTGGAAAGGATGAGAAGGGACTTGTCAAGGTTGGAGGAATGGTCAAAGTATGGCAGCTTAGATTCAATGTAAAGAAGTGCAAAGTAATGCACCTGGGAAACAAATACCCAGGGGAAGAGTACACAATGTTGGGGGGGGATTAACAAAAACAAAAATGGAAAGAGGCCTGGGGGTAGTCATATCAGATGACCTAAAGGTAAACAAGCAATGTGAGAAGGCAGTAAGGAGGGCTGGGGGGATACTGGGATGCATAGTGAGAGGCATCACCAGTAGAAAACAGGAAGTTGTTATTCCTCTGTACAAACAGTTGGTGAGACCCTATCTGGAGTACTTTGTGCAGTTCTGGAGACCCCATCTCTACAAGGACATAGACAGGATGGAGGCAGTCCAGAGGAGGGCAACTAAAATGGCGCAGGGTCTGCACCAGAGGCAATATAGAGACTAAAAGAGCTTAATATGTATACCCTCGAGGAAAGGTGGGGACATGATAGAAACTTTCAAGTACCTTAAGGGAATCAACAAAGTCCAAGAGGGTAGCATCTTTCAGAAAAAGAGATGTGCAAAAACATGGGGACACAATCTGAAGATAGAGGGAGGGGACGGCTCAGGGGCAACATGAGGAAGTATTTTTTCATGGATAGGGTGCTAGATGCATGGAACAGCCTTTCTGAGGAGGTCGTGGGATCAAAAACAGTGGATGAATTTAAGAATGCATGGGACAAACATAAGGCAATTCTAGTGGGGGGTAGGAGGAAGTAAGCTGTTGCTTAACTAGGATCTGCAGCCAATTCAATAGGTAGCGAAATGGGCAGACTGGGTGGGCCAAGCGGTCCTTATCTGCCATCAAAGTCTATGTTTCTATCAACAGGGAAAATAGTAAGGGACCTAATACTGAGCCCTGAGGTGCACCATCAGTGATTGGTAGCTGCCTAGACAAGGCTCCACGACATGTGTCCATCTGGGTACAGCATGTTAGGTGATGGGAGAACCAGGCAAGCACATGAGAATTTAGGTTGATCTGTTTTAGTTTACCAAGAAATACTATGGATACTATGGAATGTAGGACATAAGGGGGTGAAAGCCAATCTGGAATATCCCTCACATGAGTGGGCCATTATATTGTCAAGTGAATATTATAGTACAATTTATCTAATGCCTTTTTAAAGTTATCAAAGTTATTGATATCAACCACATGTTGGGGTAATCTGTTCCATGCCTTTATTGATCTGATGGTATAGAAATTATCTCTAGGTTGTGGCTGACCAAATCAAAGGCCTTCATGAGGTCTAAGAAGATGGTCCCAGTAGGAATCCCGCTGTCCAGCACCTGCAGAACATCAGTGATTAATTTAATTAAGGAAGTGTCTGTCCCGTGATTACTCCTGAATCCATGCTGCTGAGGGTACAAGAGGTGGTGCAGCTCAAGATAGTCCTGCAGCTGGTTGTATGACAGCCCCTCTTGGATTCTGGCCAGAACACAGAGCAGAGAGATCAGCCTATAGTTGCCTATATTATTTATCAATTTATTTGAATTTTGGTAACCAGGTAAGACCACTGAGACAATTACATTCCCTTTTTCAGGGTCGACCCGCAAGACAACACAACAAAAATACAAGGCAATGACAGCAAATTCAGGAAGAGACAAGTTACAGTAGAAGGATTCTAAGTACAGAAAGTCAAGTAATAATGAGGAATAAAGATGAAATATAATTTACAAAATATACATTGCATAGCTAAGCACAAGCGAGGGACAATCAGCAGTCATAGTTAGCAGATCTAAATGCACAGCACAATGTATATAAAGAGAATATCACACATTCTGATATATACAACTCTAATCAATGTTCAAGTGTAGGCACCATTAGCAACCACAACCAGCAAAATAAATACACAGTTAGGGTGGGGGAGTCAGATAACAGGTAAAGGGAGCAAGGGAGCAAAGGCAGAGCAGAGGGAAAAAGAGAGGGACTAGGGTTACAGAGAAGAAAAAAGGGAGGGGGTAAAGTCAATCTGAGGCACAAGAGTGTGATTAGAACTGCAATCTAGGTAGTGAACAGTCAAAAAGCCTGAGGCCATAGGGGTTGAGTAATCAATGACAGAAGCAACTGCATTTAGCAGAGGAGGCAAGAAAGGCAACTAAGCTGGACTGGAACATAGAAAGAGAGGTGCAGGACAAGACTGAAGGGTGCAACGAGTTCCAGTCGGCTACTGCTGTGATGGAGAAGGCTTTTCATGTGACAGCTAGCTGCAGGTTAGGTCTAAGGAGAAGAGGGAGGGAGACTGATCTGAGGGTCCGAGGTGCCAGTCTCCAGTGGATAATCCCACTGAGGCAAGGGAGGTGTATTTGTGGACAAGTTTGTACATGAAGCTCAGGGAGGAGAGCCTCAATTTTGATTCAAAAGGCAACCAGCCCAATGAAGAGAGGACAGTACAATGGTGTAAATGGGAGTTGACACCTAGGAGAAGCAAAGAGGAGGCAATCTTAAGGTAAGAGGAGGCAGTGAGGAAATGGCGGATGCAATAGAGAAGACCTAGTTTCTGATTAAGAGTCTTAATTAGGGTGGAGACATGGGTGGTGAGAGGGAGAGAGAGAGCAATCCAGGGTAATACCCAGATACTTGAAGGTATTGACAGCCTCAAGAACATCACCATTGAGGGAGGTGAAAGAGGGGAGAGAAGGTGGTAAAAGGGTGGTAGATGAGAGAAGAGCATACTCTTTGTCTTTTTTATATTTAGGACAAGCTGATTATGCATGAACCAATCCTCAAGGTCAGCAAAGTGACATGCAATTTCCATATTAATCCAAGCAACATCGGGAGAAGAGCAGTTTATAATTGCATCATCCATGTAGACATGCACAGCAGCCCCTCCACAGTTGTTGGGTAATTTGTTGATGAAAAGTGAGAACAATAAAGGACCCAATAAGGACCCAATATGGAGCCCTGTGGGACCCCATGAGTTATTGGTTTAAATTCCGAGAAAAAGCCAGACCACTTGACCCTTTGAGACCGGGAGGAGATATAGCTATGGACCCAGTGGAGGGCACTGGAGTCCAGACCAATATCACGAAGCTGCTTAAGCAGAAGACTGTGGTTCACCAGGTGAAATGCTTTTTTAAGGTCGACAAAGTGGCAGAACCATAGTCCATGGCTTGATAGATGTCAGATGTTACCTTAAGCAGGGCCGTGAGGGTGCTGTGGTTCTTTCTGAAACCATGCTGGAAAGGTGAAAGCAGATTGTGGTGATCCAGATAGTCCCGAAGGTGATAGTAAATGATGCGCTCCTGTATTTTGGCCAGGGGGCAAAGGATGGAGATCAGTCTGAAATTCTCAATGACAGAGCTGGATCCACCTTTATGCATGGGTACAACAATGGCTACCTTCCATTTGTCAGGAACGGTACTAGTCAAGAAGGAATGGTTAAATAAGTCTCAAGCAGGGTGAGCAAGGGCTAGAGCTCCCAACTTGAGAAATTTTGGCTCCAGGGAGTCATGACCAGGAGTGCTCTCATCCTTCAAATTGGTAAGAAGTCTCTGGACTTCATTAGGCAAGTTTCAACTGAAATAAAGGTCTAGTCCTGACTTCCTTCGCAGAGGACGGAACTGAGGATGCCACAGCAGAGTTATGGAATTGTGAGGTGTATTTGTGTAGATCTGTAAAAAAGTCATTAAAGCCAGTGGCAATAGATGGGGAGTCAGTGAGGGTAACACCCTGGGTGGAGATGGAGCGCAGGAGTTTGGCAGCCTTAACTTTCACCAGTGCATTGATCTGCCTCCAGAACTCCTTGGGTTTGCAGAGGTGTGATTTGAAATGGAGGCATTTGGCTTCATGAAGGGAGTTTTTGCATTTGTTACACAGTTGCCTATAGATTTGTCAGTCCTGGGGTAATCTTTCCTGAGACCACCCTTGTGGACTGGGACAACTATTGCTTCCTTCCATTTTGCCGGGATCTCTCCTTCGAGGAAGGACCTGTTGATCAGCATGGTTACCGGGGATGCAATGACTTGGACAGCTACCCTCAGGGCCTGCAGAGTTGCTGGATTTTATTTTCTTGAGGAGGCGAGCATCTCCTTTCATGACACCAGCTGTGGGTAAAATTCAGGGTGAGGAAGATCAGGTTGGGGGGGTTAACAAGGGCAGGGAAGGGGGCAAAGATTATATTCTTATATTTTTCCAGGTCTATAAAATAAAGGTTAAAGGCATCAGCTACAGACTGAGGGTCGCTTATAGTCTGATCATTGGCCACTATTGAGCAATGCGAGGCACTGGTACCACCCTTGATCAGGTCATTTATTTGGACCCAGAGTTGTCTAGGGTCAGACAGGTTGTTATGCTAAAGACCCCTAACATACTCTTGCTTAGATGCCTTAGAGATTTTCTTGCACAGGTTGTGAAATTCTCTATATTTGGTCCAATCAGGAGTAAGCCCAGACTTCTTAAACTGAGCCCAGGCTCTATCACACTGTGACATCATTGTTTTTAGCTCAGCGGTAAGCCATCTGTAGCATTTGCCCTTGACCCTGAGCATCCTAAGTGGAGCAGCCTTATTGATTGATTAATGATTGATTGATTGATTGAGTGACTGATTGTTTGATAACATTTGATTTTTATCCAGGCACAAACTTTAGGGATAATATGCCTGTTTCCAATAAGAATGCCCTGTACAAATTGACAATTTATACAAAACAGGATCACAAAAGTACAACAGTTGTTAAATACACAAACACTATTACACACAGTTATTCAATTCAATGTAAATCACATGTAGCAATTAGACTGTAGTTTAAAATGTTTTCTCAAAGCTGTCTGGAATTCAGATAGGGAGTTTTTAGCCTTTAATTCTAAAGGTATATTGTTCCAAGTCTTTGCTACCAAAGTTCGTAAGGTAATTTTTCCAAACCTGTTATGAGTTATTGACAGAGGATGTGAAGCAGTTCACAAAGAACTCCAGGGCATCATTAATGCTGGTCAGTGAGAGGACTGGACTCCAGTCCAGGTCAGCCAGGTAGGTCTTGAAGGAATCAGCAGAGAAGCATGAGTAGTCTCTAGCTGAGAAGACTCTGGAGGTAACTTTAGGTGACCTATTCTTACAAACAAAGAAGATGGGAGAGTGGCCACTTAGAATATCTGAGAAAATACCCACGGCCCAGATACTATTAGGGTTGGATACCAGTACCCAGTCTAGTAATAAGTGGTTACCAGACTTCTCATTGTGCTTAGTAGGTTCGCTGATGACCTAGGTTAGGTCTGCTTTTAAGAGTTGCGTCTTGAGCCCTAGCTCAGTGTCCAGTGACAAACTGAGGTTGAAGTATCCCAAAATGATTACCTCAGAGGGAGTGTGTTTGGCCAGAAGCTTTGAGAGGGAATCAAGTGCTGGGCCAGCTACTCAAGGTGAGTTATAAAGGCATCCAATTGCAAGGGTATTTGCATTCCCCAGGATTAACTTTATGAAAATTACTTCACTGCCAGCACAGTCTAGTGGTGGAAGAGAGGCAGCAGCGGCACAGAGAGTGTCTTTGGTGTACATGCCTTACCAGCAACTTGTTTTTTATGAAAATGTGAGCAAATTATTACATGATAAAATACCAGTGGATGTTGTGTATTTGGACCTCTGTAAAGCATTCGATAAAGTGCCTCATAGTACTTTGATCAATAAAATGCATACGCTAGATATAAATAACAAACTGGTTAACTGGGTTGGCGAATGGCTCAAGAATCGCACACAGGTTGTCTGTATAAGGGGACATTCTTCAGATATAGGCACTGTCACCAATGAGGTGCTGCAGGGGTCCGTTTTGGGATCCGTGTTGTTTTCTATATTTGTGTCTGACATGATGACCAACTTGAAGAACTTTGCTATTAAGCTTGCAGATGACACCAACATTGCAGCCAAAGTTGGATCAGAGGTAGATATATCCAATCTTACCAAAGATCTAAATAGTCTAGATGAATGGGCCAAACTTAATAACATGACTTATAATGTCAACAAATGTGTAATAATGCATCTAGGAGATGCAAACAAAAAACAACAGTATAATCTAAATGGCTACCTACTGACCCCGATAACAGAAGAAAAAAATCTGGGAGTCATCATTAAATCAGACCTTTTATTCAGTAATCACTGCAACTATATGAGAAATCAAGCCAATAGATTAATAGGGTTTATAAGATGGGCAAAAAAAACGAAGCCACTGATTGGCTGTTTCACCCTCCTAGCCGTGTCCTTAATCCCTGGTATTTTACCCAGCCGGCACTAACGCCTGCTAGTCTGCCCCTTCACAACAGCGAATCATTGAGCTGTGCCAAGCCAAAAGAAAAACATAGCCTGGCACAACTGGGCGAGCAGCAGCGGGAAATCAGTAGTCTGAAGTGACAGGAAACACAGACAGCAATATCCTGAATAGACAAGCATAGCATCCCAGATAAAAACTAGCGGCACTAGACAAACATTTTTTTTAAACAAATTCCACCTACAGCCTTCATCGTGCATCGCACTCCTCACCCACCCGTTCTATCAAATATGGCAAGTTCTCAAAAGGATATGATAAAATAAAAACAGTACCTTCTGCCTTCACAATTTTAACTCCATTAAAAAAAGTCATTCTTTCATTAGAGCCACCGGAGATTCACGGAGCATTCCCACGTGCAGCCAACAAAACTGCTTTAAAATGAAAGCCGAAACTACCGCCTCCCCCATCATACATCTTTGTCTCCATCAACCCGCCGCCTTCCATGAACCAGTAGACCCCAAATGAAAAAGTTAAATAAAAAAGCACAACACCACTCGCTACCGCTACCTACGTATGGTTTCAAAACCGCAAATACAGAAACAGCTTCATACAGTAACCAAAAAGGGACACGCCCGTTGTTACAGAACTAAACAAATAGCTACGGGGGCCTGTAAAGAACAAGCTCGCTCCCCAATCACAGTAAAATACCGAAACTTGTCCCCTTGCTGTCACCTGACAGAATTTCACTCAAAGAAGTCAAAATCTTTTCAAAACTGTGTTATGAGAGCATAGAAAGACACAATCAGCATCTGATGGCTTTCTGGAAACTCAAAGAATGCTTGTAGAAAAGTAATGACTATAGCCAGTAAGAGACATGCTCACTGCCATCAAAACTGGCTCACATTGAGGAAAAAAAATACAAATTTAAAAACAAAGCCAGTTTAAAATGTACTTGTGTGCACTTAGTGTGTGTGTGTGTGTGTGTGTGTGTGTGTGTGTGTGTGTGTGTGTGTGTCTCTGTCTCTGTCAGGAGGGGGGCATGCACTGGACATCATACAGTACAGAAAGTACCTCAACAGAGGGACTATTTTACTACTTCAGGTAATAAAAGCTAAAATTATTAAAATGCTTTCTGTCTTTTTTTTTTTTTTGTTAAATCTTTACTTGGAGAACCCATTTTATAAGGGCAATAAGACACTCTGAGGTTTGGTTTATTGCCTGATAAAAACATGCCCAGTGGCATAAGGCACTTGGCGCAAGCGCCTCATGCATTAGTACACTGCTGGGCATGCTCTTATGAGGCGATAAACCACACCTCGTCATGTCTTATTGCTTGTGCATTAAAACATCCTTTGTTTCCAGAAATAGGGAATGTATCCTACCACTGTACAGAGCATACATACGCCCCCATTTGGATTATTGTTCCCCACTCTGGAGTCGCTACCTGAGGAGGCATATCAACAGATTGGAGGGAGTTCAGTGTAGAGTTACTAAAATGATAGATAATATGCAAAGTAAAAGTTATGAGGAACAACTAGAGGAATTAGATCTCTATTCGCTTGAATTAAGAAGGATAAGGGGCGATTTACTGTTAATGTTTAAAATATCGGAAGACACAGTACTGATGCCACACCTGGGCATGACTTTTAATATAAGAGGATGTAATTTGAGAAGTCACATGCTTCAGTTGACATTAACATATCCTAGGACAGACATTAGATGCCTCTTTTTCACGCAGCAAATTACGCTTATATGGAACACCCTTCCCAAATCTCTTCTAAACACAACTAGCCAGGACACCTTTAAGACAAACCTAGATAAATATCTACTGAATCGTTCATAAATGTTCCAGGCTTCTGGAGATGTACTCATATGGGCTGCCGCCTTCTGTACATCTATCATTCCTAGTATGAGTATGAATCCTAGTATATTGCGACACCCCCTGACTTTTGTATCCTCCCTCTCTTTCCTGAAGACAGAGTATCCAGAGAGCTCAACCTCGTGCATCAACACATTTGGTTTCAGCCAGGTTTCCAATACTGCAAGGATATCAGGCTTATATAGGTCAGCCCTGGATTGCAACTCATGTATCTTAGGGTGCAGGCTGCATATATTCAGGTGCACCATCTTTAGGCTCTTGGAGTATACCCAGTTTTGATCAGAGTGGGAGTGGATAATTATGTTGGACAGAGGAGGGCTAGGGTTCATTTAGACATCCCCAGAGAGTAATATTAGTGATATGGATAGTAGTTTCACTGCTTTGGACAAATCACAGCAGACATGTCCCATTCTGTGTCAAGCTATACAGAGTTATTAGGGTTGAGACATACATCAGAGGTGAAGTGAGGGTAGTCAGAGGAGAGGTGTGTTCTGTGGGTTCACTGGCCAGTGCTCCACAGAGTAGGCAATCTACCCATAGGGTTAGTAGTATATATGTGAGGGCCATGGTCACACCCCTTGTAGCAATACTTAGGAAGTTACTTAGCTGCAGCACACAGACTGTCTGAAGAAGTTAAGGAAAACCCAGAGCTGCATCCAACATGCAGAGCAGAGAAGCAACTACACATCCACACCTGTTAGAATAGATGACTAGCTACAAGCAGTTCCCTACTTAACAGCTACTATAGTCAATTTCCTGTCTAGAGGCAGAGTGTTAACATTTGCATTGGGATATCTAAATGTAGCATGCAACATTTATGCAAATTCTTGCCCACCCACCAGCAATAGAACAGCCCACTAGCCTAATACAGAGCCAGCATATATGCTAAGTAATCTGACAGAAGCAAACGGAGTTATTCAAGGTCTTGTCTGCCCTCCTGCAGTAGGACCACCGCCTTTCTTGTGACTGAGACTGACATCAGGTTCATTGCTTATTTAATACTGGGGGAGGGGCAGGGTAGGTGGGCTGAACATTCAGAGTTGCTCTCAGAGTGAACAGTAAGAACAGATAAAGTTAGTTGCTCTCAGAGTAAAAAATTAAGCTAAATATAGAGCTGCTGTCAAGTTGCCATGTCATGTCTTATCTGAGCATTGGCACAGTGAGTTCCACAGGTCTGGAACAGTTTAGGGGCTCCGATGTGCAGACAGTAAACAGCTGTCGAGCAAGGCTATTGACAATCTGGCAAAGTCCGTTGTTGGGGTGAGGAGGTCCCAGTGAAGGGAAGAAGCCACTTCTACCCCAGCACAGCGCAGGGCTTCTTTGAGTGTGCAGTCCAAATCAGCACTCTGTTTAACAGCAGAGAAGCCTTTGTTGTGAGTTCAAATTTTGACGCCAGCCAAAAGCTCCTCCGAGATTGGCTGGTTGCAGCTCCTAGGGTCTGTTTGAAGACTTTGCAGTTTCTGATAGCCACAGCAACTTTGCCTGTGGTTCTGCCTTTTTTTTTATTTTATTTTAGGGCCCAATAAAACTACCCATCTTCTCAGTCATGTCTCCCATCCCCCTTCCACTAAGCCACTCATTATAAAAATACTGTAGTAGCCCACCGCCTGCCCCTCACAAGGCCCCATCTCTCTCCCCACAGCAAAGTTTGTAATATATTGTCAGATTCACTGCTGTCAGTAAAATTCTTCCCCCCCACCCACAAAGGCAAATTTCCTCCCACCTCTCCCCATCTGTGCCTCTATTCATGACATAACCCCATCCACTCTTTAACACCTTCTTGCCAGTTAACATCCTTCCTCCCCCCCAAAGCCCTCAAACCAAAGTCCGCAGGTCCATTCCAAACCTGTAAAAAGAAAAACATCCCCCACTGGACAATGTGGCAAATGTTCCTCTCATGTTGGAGTCTTTGAGCCAAATGAATGATGAGTGACATATACCCTAGTAGTAATATCTGACTGATAGAAAATTTAGTACAAGAACTTTCACCTTTGTCTGGTTAATTCTGTAATGAGGTCACTGGCCAAAGAGTTCTAATTTGCTGAAACTTTGGGGAAAACAATTTCAGGGTCTGCAATATAAAGGAGGACATCATCTGCATAGAATGATATGCACAAAGCTGCAGGACCCTCCATTGTGTATTTCTTCTCAAAAAAATGTGCACAAGGAAACATGATGATTTACAGTTAAAACAAATCACATATGCTAACCAAAACTGGAGCTCTCATCCATCTTCAAATACCACAAGGCTACAGTAATATTATAAACTTTTATTAGAAAATGACACATATCATGACATGTTCAGATAGAATATCCTTTCTCTATCTGAAATGCACTGTATGATATGTGTCGTTTTTTTACTTAATAAAAGTTTATAATTTACTTGAAGCGCTCTGGTGGTATTTGAAGATGGGTGAGAGTGATCCAGTTTTTGGTTTGCATACCCTCCATTGTTTGTCTGATAAACTGAATAAGAGGTTCAATATATGAAGTAAAAAGCTAAAGGGAAGGGGACACCCCTACCCCGTGCCCAGCTGTGACTTGACAGTCAAGGCTAGAATCCAGTTTTTGTTGTAATAAAGGCTACTTATTGGGAGTAACTTCTTAAGATGAGTTCACAGAATTCTACAGGAAACCAAATAGGAGGCAGTATGGTGCAGTGGTTTAAGGCTCTGAGCTGCAAACCTGGAGACCTGGGTTTGAATCCCATAGCCCTCACTTGCATACTGTGTGACCCTGAGCAAGTCACTTAACTTCCCTGTGCTCCCAGGTCACACCTGTAAACAAGCTTTCAGCGTAGTGTGTCACTCCTGGTTAAACAATTGGAAAAATAAAATACATTACAATCCCAATTATTCAACCTGCCTGGGAGACATCAGATCTGTTTGGACAATCGAGATGCCAGATGCTGAGAATTCCATAGGCAAAAGCAATTAAGTGATGTAGTCTCTTACCCTCCTACCTCCATATTGAAACAATTTTACACCCACCGGCAGGCACTTTCTGAACACTGTCACCCAGATCAGACAACCAATGTTACACTGCACAGCAAATTTAAAATCAGCTCAACTCACTCTTTCCTCCTTACCTGCCATCGATGGGCTCTCTGTGCTCCTCGACCTGCTCGTACACAAATGGCAGGCACTGTACAGCAAATTTTTAAATCATCTCAACTCGCTCTTTCCTCACTTTCTCCTTCTTACTCTCTATCGATGATCTCACTGTACTCCTCATCCTGCTCCTGCTTGTCCTGTTCCATGACTGTTTGACGAGACCGCAAGCTGAAACTCAGAAATGCTCCAAGAAACTGGATGGAGTTTCATGGGGGTGTAGAAAATGCTAAAAATGACCAATCCTTGTTCTGCTCCATGTTCTGTACATGCCTGTTCAGTGGGACTGCAAACTCGGAAATGCTCTGAGAAGCTGGACAGCATGGACCACATGGATCATGGGGTTGGGACAGAAAATTCTCAAAAATGTACAAAACGCACAAAATGATTACGTCAGTAATTTAAAAACCTTCACTGTTCCTGAAGCCCTAAGTTAGTGTTCTTGTGTGAGCTGTTCATTTAGTTAAAAAAAAGATATTTACCCAAGGGAGGGTTGTAATGGCAAGCCCCATCCACACTTGCATTTCTTTCCTACCACATGGTTCTCTCCCCCAGCTGTCTTCTGCTGCAGCCTTCTAGCCTTCTAGGTAAGGTTAGAATAGTCAATGTATATGACTTTGAGTGATCCCTTGTGGCAGTAATGAAGTGAGCAACAGAACAACAATACTGTACAACCCATGTATCCGACCTCTTTATCACCATTCTGACCTATAGTTAAACACTTAGGAGACAAGGGTTGAGTCCATTAGATAAGGAATTTTGGAATAATCAGGGTTTGGATAGTCGGGATTGTACTGTACCTTTAAAGTGGAAAAGAGAAATCTCCACAACACCCCGGTGAAGGCTTTCTCCCACTCCATACTGGCAATTAAGAAAGGAATCTTGGCTACATTCACTTGATGGATAATATGCAGGGTCTGTCTTGTACAGACAAATCCAGTTTGATCTGGTTTAATGAAGGAGGTCAAAATACTATACAGTCTTTTTGGTTATTACTGATGCAAGATAATTAGTTGTTTAAACCTGTAGTACAAGGTAATCGAGGATAAGGTTTAAATACACCTGAAAAACTGGTCTGGAGCCATATCTTTCCAGGCACTGGAACATCACAGCTCAAGTCTTTGGCCAATAGATTACATATCTAGTCATGGTGGAAGGTTGTGTCTCTAAATGCAAAGAGCCTAAGGAACAAAATGGCTGAGCTGCAATCACGGATGGCACAGGGAGAAATAGACATAGCTGCCATCAAGGAGATATGGGCCATGCCAAATCATGACTGAGGCATCTCTGTCCATGGGTATAAGCTGTACAGGAGGGATGAGGGGTAAGAAGAGGTGGCAGTGTCTCTGTACATGAGGGAAGGGATAACTGGTACAAGGGAGGAGAAGTCAGATGGAAAGACAGAGGTGCTGTGAGGTCAGGTACAATCAATGAAAGGTAGAACAGGCCACTTAACCAAGATAAGGAACTGGGCAGGGAACTGGGGTCCAAAACTGTGGAGATGGCCAGCAGTGCAGAGGTAGTGATTATGGGGGACTTCAATCTGCCTGTGGTAGACTTGAAGATCCCTTCCACCATCTGTATCAGCACTCAAGTGCTGCTGGATGCATTCCAGAGTGGGTTTCTGACACAATGTGTCCTGGAGCCCACGAGGGAGAGGGTGATACCGGACCTGATTCTGTCTACTGGTGCACATGTCCAAGAGGTAAAGATGGAGGCACCACTTGCAGGAAGCAACCATCACAATGCGTGGTTCCACCTGGACATGGGCAGGGAAAAGATTATGACAAAAAGGAGGGCAGAATACAGTAGTATGCGGGAGATCTTAGGAGAGCACCTTGCCAGGATAAGAATGGACGTGGGTCAGAAATGGGCCATAATCAAGAAGGGACTGTTGGCAGCTAGTAACAAGTATGCCAAACTCAAAAGCAAGACATCTAGAGCCAAAGAGTCCAACTGGTTTGATAGAGGGGTAGCCCAGGCGGTAAAGAGTAAGAAGTCAGCCTTCACAAAGTATAAACACACCCAGTGGAATAAGGACATTGAGAAGTACTGTCCCAAGGCAAGAAAGGCAGACAGGGCAGCCAACTGGCAAAGGCCAAGAGACAGTTGCACTTAGCAGAGGGGGTGAAAACAAGGGGAGAAGGCTTTCTTCCAGTATGTCAAGGAGAAGGGGATACCAAGCATGAGGTAGTCAGGTTCAGAATGCAGGAGAGGTGAGTGGAGGGATATGAAGAGAAAGCAGAAGTACTTAACAAGTATGTCTGTTCAGTTTTCACTAAGGAGAAAAATGGTCCAGTACCTCAGGGGAAGAAGGGAATAAGGCAACGAGGTGCGTGGGGTCATAGATGGGGAGACTGAAATTGATAGTTTAGTTTAGTTTAGTTTAGTTTAGTTTATTGTTCTAGGAATTATTACCTTTGAGCCATGGCTCTTTTACAAAGGTTCCACATCGATTGTGTACAAACAAGTCAAGTTACATAGAATGGCAAACAAGTTGTGTTGTGTCAATAGCCAGTAAAACACAGTCCCTTAACGACAAACTTAGTGCAAAACAGGGAAGAAAAAAAAGAAAACAAAAATACTTATCATACAACAAAACAAGCTAGTTGTGGGGAAAACGTTAGAGAAATGTACAAATGGAAAGGGTAGGAGGAGGTGAAGGGAGCAGACATAGCGAGAATGGAGATTCTCATATGCCTTTGTCAAGAAATGAAGCAGAGTGGGTAAATGAAAACAACAGAGCAGCAGGTGGGAAAAAAAAATGTAATCATGGCAGTCACAGGAGCTGGAGGCTGCGAGGTGAGAGTGTAGCCTAGATTTGGAAACTCCAAGGGAGGTGGAGAAGGTGATGAGAGTGCTGAGGGCAGTAAGCCAGCTGGGGGCATGATAGGCAAATGATCTTTGACCCTGAGTAGTCCGGCATCAGGGGACCTGGAGAGGCTGATGTTCTGAACTTCTGGTGAAATGGATGCTGGTATTCAGACATAACAGGTCTTGGATACACGGTGGAGTGAGGCCCAAGGTGGATTTTTTCGCCATCAAGCAGATAAGGTACTTTAAACAGTTTGAGAGTTGCAACCAACCTGTTTCAGTGTAGAGCTCACATGTGTGAGTGCGTCTATGAGCACCAGTGAGCAGTCGACAGGCCTTGTTTAGGGAGGTTGTGATGCGCCTAAGTGCGGTGGTTGAGGCAGACCCATAGATAATTAAGCCATAGTCAATGATTGAGATGACAGAGCTTTGAATAGCAATCCTCAATGCAGACTGGGTAAGGTGCTGTCGGTTCCGGTACAGGATACCAATGCACTGATTCACCGCTTTCGCTGTACTATCAATGTGGGTCGCAAAAGTTAGGCCTTGATCAAAGGTGATTCCAAGATATTTAAATGTTGTCACTTGTTCGAGGGTACTTCCCAGGTGCGTATTGATAGTAAGTGGTATTTGCCTTTTCTTGTTTTGCGGGCTGGAGAAAAGCAAGGATTTTGTTTTTTTGTGGTTTAGGACCAGCTTGTGATCTAGGAACCACATCTCAACCTTGGAAAAAGCAAGTTGCAGGCTATGGAGTAAGGGTTTCGGATCTTTATGAGAGGAAAGAATCACGGCATCATCAGCATAGAGGATTATTTGTTCTGGGCAGGATTTGGGGAGAGAGTTTAGGAAAAGACTGAAAAGAAGAGGGCCTAAGATGGATCCCTGGGGAACACCTGAGAGAACCGGTTTTGAGTCTGAGAGAACTCCTGCGATTTTTACAGCTTGAGAGCGTTGTGCGAGGTAACTTTTTACCCAGGCACCAGGACCCTGAGAGAGCCCAAGAGACTGTAGTTGTTTGACGAGTAAGCCATGGTGAACAATATCAAACGCCTTAGTTAGGTCAATGAAAACAGCTCCAGTTTGGTATCCTTTGTCCAAAGCATTGTGGATTGCTCCTGAGAATTCCAGTAGTGCGGTCGATGTACTGTGCCCTTTCCTGAATCCATGTTGCTGAGCGCAGAGGATGTTATACTTTTGCAGGTAGTCTGTGAGTTGGTCCACCACTATACGTTCAAGGGCCTTGGAGAGGAGTGGGAGTATTGATATGGGTCGATAGTTACCAGGTAGGGACTTGTCACCACTTTTTGTACACCGGTGTGACAATTGCAGACTTCCATTTGCTGGGAAATTAACTGAAGCAGAGGGAGAGATTGAAAACTTTAGTGAGTGGGAGCAGCACCTCTTCCAGAGTAAGGGACAGAAATTTGAGGTCAATAGTATTGCTACTTGCTCGGGACTTAGAAATAGCCTTCTTTATATATTTGCAGACTTCATGTGCCTTGACTATTTTGAAATGGAAGGGCGGTTTGTTTGGAGAGGCAGTAGGAGACATTGGTTTTGGAGAGTCAGCATCAGAGAAGAAGTCCAGAGGGAGGACCCCACTAAGGTCTGTGAAGGTTTCATTTAGGCTCTTTGCCATGACCATTGGGTCTAGGGTAGTGGTTCCATCCACAGTCATTATTGTAAGAGAGGACTCGGACTGCTTACCCGTGATATTTCTAATGTTGTCCCAGAAGGATTTCCCGTTGCCCCAGGAGTTGGAGAGGGCATTCTTGTAGTAGGAGCTCTTCGTCAATTGGATTTGTTTAGTACAGTGATTGCGAGCCTGTTTATACTTTTGAATGTCCATCAGAGAGCCTGTGGCTCTTGCAATAGCCCAGAGGTGGTCCCTACCTTTGAGTTGTGCCAATAGCTTTCCTGTGAGCCAGGGATTTGAGAGCGCTTTGATTTTGCGCTTTTTTACTGGTGCGTAGGTGTCGCAGGCAGTGTTGAAATTAGTGATAAAGTAATCAAGGACTGTGTCAACATCTTAAGTATTATATATTAGGGACCAGTCTTGCTGCCTGAGACAGGCCTTGAGATGAGTAAGGTTGCCATAAGGTAGTACTCTGCTTGAGATGTTTTTTGGAGGCGGCTTTCGGAACTTATTGGTCCAGGTACAGATTACAGGGGAGTGGTCACTGAGAGAGTCCGGGAGAACAACTGCATTATTTATGCAAGCTGGGTGGCTGGTAAGGATCCAGTCTGTAAGGGTGCTAGTCCCAGATTTGTAGTTTTTCAAGGTAGGGGAGCTAACCATCTGCGTTAGGTTTGCTGCTAGGATAGCATCCTTGTGGGACCCTACCTCAGGTGCGAGCCAATTGATATTAAAGTCACCAAGGAGAAGGAGCTCAGTGTCAGGAGGTTGTGATCTTATGAATTCGAGGACAGTCTGGAGGCCGGACCCAGGGTCTTTAGGTGGGATATAGACAGCAGCAACAGTGAGTACTTTGTTTTGGGCACCAAGGAGTAGTTTGATGGGAAGGAATTGCACTGAGGTGTCTGTGGTGGTATAAATAACAGGGTGACTGGTGAGGTTGTCCTTTATGTAAATTGCACAACCCCCTCCCCTTTTTGTAGTCCTATCCAGCCTGAGTATATTGTATTCTTGTAGAGAGATGGCATGGTCGGGAGTGTTAGATGTCAGTCAGATTTCAACAATGGCTAGGATATTGGGGTTGTATTGGCTGGCAAAGATTTGAAGGGAGGCCAGTTTTGGGAGGAGACTGCAGATATTTAGGGTGGCGATGGTGAGACCCCCTCCATTTTGGCAGGATTAGTTGAACTGGAGGAAACAGGGCCAGGATTTGTATGGACACTTCCTGACATCAAGAGGAGGAGGAGTAGGAGTTTGAGTCATCTGTCGTAATTCATAGTATGTGGAATAACACCTCTGCTGCTTGTCTGGTTGAATACAGTGCAGGTGTTTAGGGTCCCAGTGCATGGTAATGGCTAGTAGCAGAGGACGATTTGCCCACATTCCATTGGCGTGACTTCTCATTAGTAGCCAGTCCTTTGCAGGAGGGTGCCACAGGTGAGGGTAGGGGGAATTTGCCATGGTACTGAATAAGTGGTAATGGGCGTGAATGGTCGGAGTGTAGGGTGGAGAGGGGTAGGAGGAAATTGGAAGATGGCATAGAGGCGGAAAGAAGGAGAGGGCAAGAAGAGACAGGAGAAGGTGGCTGTAGAGAGGCATATCAGAGAAGGAAAAAAACAAGGATGTGAATTATGGAGGTGGTAGGGTGCAGAGCAGGAAAAAAATCGGAGATAACTAGAGAGTACAGGGGTTTGTGAAGCCAGCTTATTTCAAACAGAGAAACTAGCAGAAAAAATGCAGGAAGAGAGGGAGTGGTATAGCTGGGGAACAGGAAAGGAGGCAAGATCAGGGGAGGGTCCTAGGAGCAGGGGGCGGAGCGAAGAGACTATTTAATAAAGGCCGGGGGGCGGGCATAAAATTTCGGCACTGAGTAGTGCAAGTGAATGGGCGCCTAGCCCAGCAAAGCAACAAATTCAGAATCACCAATCGGTAGGCAGGGTCTGGAACCGGAGGCCAATCAGTGTTCGGCTCAGAGCATGGTCGGCCAATAGTAGCCGATCACAGATCTTCCCCAGCCCAGAGGATGTCCTTACCCGGCTTTCGGGAGTCTAACAGCGGCAGGAGGAGGCGCTAGGGTGGCGGGAATTCCAGGGCACCAAAACCGTGCCTAAGAGGCACACGGCCGGCCCGTTCGGAGCTCAAATCTGGAGTTAGGAGAAGAGAAAAAAGACTGGGGTGAGTAGGCAACTTAACATGAGGAAAACAAAAGGCAGTGACGTGGGTTCAATTTCTAGGGGCGGGGGAAAAACACCAGAGACGGCAGCAAGATGGGGAAGCAGAAAAAGATTAAGGATGAAGGTGTAAAATTGTAAATGTGGGGGGCGGGGGTAGCAGCCAGAAATGATCGGCATCAACAATTGCTCTGGCGCCAGCTTGGAAAGATGGTATGGGCTGGGAAAAATTAACAGGGAGGGAGCGAGAGGAGAGCTGAGAAAGAAATGAAGAATTTAAAACAATGAGGGTAAATTATGGAGACAGGGGATAGACCAAGCAGGTAGGCAGGGCAAAAAGAGTGGGAGTGAGAGACAGAGTTAGGTATAGTGCTCAGTAATGAAAAGCAAACACTGAAATTCAGGCAAGAACTGCAGCAGAGATCACTGCACAGAGTCTGTATACAGGGAAAGCCAAAAGCAGTTACAGGAGGAGAGTTTAGAGTAGCAGGCTAAAACAGGGCAATTCAGGAGAAGAGTTATGAGCAGGCTATCAGTACATTCGGTGGGGGGTATCAAGCAGGCTAAAAAAGTGCTAGAGCAGTAAATCAGATACATTGGCTAACTAAACTAACTAGGGTTAGGAAAGGCTTAAAGGTTCTAAAGGTAGACAAGTGCCTGGGACCAGATGGCATACATCTGAAGGTGTTGAGAAAGTTGGTGGATGTGTTGGCAGGTCACTGGAGACAGGGGAAGTACCCCTGGACTGGAAGACAGCACATGTATTGCCGCTACTCAAAAGCAGACCAAGGGATGACCCTGTGACCTCGATAGTTCGAAACTCATAGACGCCATACTAAAAGAAAGACTGATAAGCTTTCTGGATGAAAATGGGCTCCAGGATGAGAGGCAGCATGGGTTCATGTCAAGGTACTGCTGCCACAGTAACCTAACTGATTTCTTTGACAGAGTAACCAGGACAGTGTACAAAGGCCAAGCAGTGGACATCCTGTATCTGGATTTCAGTAAGGCTTTTGATTTTGTTCTCCACAGGAGATTAATCAGGAAGCTGGAGGACCTGGGGGTAGGGCCAAAATGGGCTATGTAGGAACATAGCAACATAGAAGTTGATGGCAGATAAGGACCGCAAGGCCCATCCAGTCTGCCCATTTCTTTTTCTACCTTATGAATGTGCTATCGGCCTTTGCGCTGTCAATGGCCTATCTATTCATACTCATCTGTATTGCTTCCATATGCCTATCCCATGCCTGTTTGAAGCCCTGCACTGTATTCATATCTACCACTTCCTGAGGTAGGCCATTCCATGCATCCACCGCCCTTTCTGTGAAAAAGAACTTCCTCACATTACCCCTTAATCGGCCTCCCTCTAATCTCATGCTGTGTCTTCTTGTCCTGCTATTTTCTTATATTTAAACATGTTAGACACTTTCATTTGTTAATGCCCTTAGGTGTTTGAATGCTTGATCATATCACTCTCTCCTTGCTCTAGGTATATATATATTGAGCTCCATTAATCTGTCCTCATATGTTTTCTGATGCAGCCCTGCACCATTTTGGTTGCCCTTCTCTGGACTGCCTCAGTTTGGTTAATGTCATTGTGAAGGTGTGGCCTCAGTACTGCATGCAGTACTCCAGATGGGGCCTAACCAGTGTCTTGTAAAGAGGGATTATTACCTCCCTCTTACGACTTGTGGTACCCCTACTAATACACCCCAACTTCCCCCTAGCCTTACCTACTGCTTTAGAGGTCTGCTTGGATGATTTCAGGTCATCTGTGATGTTATATGTGGGTTAAAAACTGGCTGCAGGATAGAAGTCAGAGGGTGTAGGTTAGGAAGAGTTCTCAGAGGCTAGGCCTGTCACGAGCAGGGTCCCACAGGGCTCGGTGGTCAGACCAGAGTTATTTAAAATCTTCATCAGTGACACTGCAGACTTTGATAAAAGGTATAATATGTCTGTTTGCAGATGACACAAAGCAGACATGGAAGAGGGGAGACAAAACCTCAGAGAAGACGTGGCCAAGCTCGATAATTGGTCAGGTATTTGGCAACTGGTATTCAACACCAAAAAGTGTAAGGTCGGTTGGGAAGAACCTGTAGACAAAATAGTGGCTGGGAGGTGTGTAGGTTACCAGGTCAGAGGAGGAAAAGAGCTTGAAAGTGATCATTAAAAGTGACCTGAAGCACTCAGCACACTGCAGGAAAGAAGCAGTCAAGGCAAATCGGATGCTGGGCTGTATAACCAGCAGTAAAATGGAGGTCATTCTACCACTGTACAGATCCCTGATTTGGCCACATCTTGAGTACAGTGTGCAGTATTGGTTCCCTTATCTAAGAGAAGACATCAACCTGCTGAAAACAGTCCACTGAAGGGCAAATAAGATGATCCATCCAGGGGCAGCAAGGCAGAACATACAAGGTGAGACTCAGAGACCTCAGTGTGTACTCCCTGAAAGATAGACAGGAGAGGGGGGTGACATGATTGAAACCTTCAGATATCTTAAAGGTTTCAACAGAGTAAGCTCAGAGGGTCTCTTCAACCATAGTGGGAACAAGACCACTAGGGGGCACTGCCTCAAGCTGCTGGGGGAAGATTCAGGAGAGAAATGAGGAGGCACTTTTCACTGAGAGGTTGATGGCCAAGTGGAATGAGTTGCCAGAGGAAGTAGTCTCCCTAAAGACTATAAACAGCTTCAAGAGAGTCTGAGACAGAGTAAAGGTGAAAGTGTCATGTGGGGGGTGGTGGGAGGGGGAGACATCGGTGAGGAGGGAAGAGTCGATAATGGGAAGGGGGTAAATCCCATCTGCAAATTTGAGCAGACATGATAGACTGCAAGGCCTTTTTCCGCTGGCTCAATCATATGTTCATATGTTCGAATCTGTGGCTTCCATGTGCAGCAGTCACAATGGCACTCACAGGAACATGAAAAAAAGCTCTCCTGCAGCATGTCACATTAATTTTTTATTCAGGAATGCTACTTTATAGCTAAACTCGCCTGCCACAAACATTGAAAAGCCCTGGCACTTTGAGGTAAACCAACCTCTTCCTCTGGGGGCGTGGTCTGAGTCCATACTGAGCCCACTTTTAAAGTCCAATGCAGATGATGAACTCATGATGTCATGGTGGCACAATTCCTGGTTCATATAAAAAAGTAAGCAAGTCTACAATAACTCACTATAGCAACTATGCTAGAGAGAGAGAGATGAGATTTATGCTCCACCAGGTAAGGTAAAGTTAAAAAATAAGAGAAATGCTGTGATTGACAATTTTCAAAGGAACGTTTTACCAAGAAGGTAACAAAGTGATGCGTGTGTGCTTGCTACAAAAAGGAGGGAGGCAGATAGTATCAAAATTCTTAAGAACTGATCAAATTCAAATCTTACACCTCAATACTGGGCATAGATGGTGAGAGACCAGAGAAAACAGTCCATTTTGGTACTCTTAGATCTGTCATCAGCTTTTGACACCGTTGACCATGGGGTTCTGCTTGAGCACCTGAGATTTATCTGTGGGATCTCTAGTTTGGTCCACAGATGGTTTACATCTTTTCTCACTGGAAGAACTCAGAGGGTGGTGTCGGGGTTTTTTCCTCTGATTCTATCTCTCTGTCTTGTGGAGTTCCTCAGGGCTCAGTGCTATCCCCCATGTTGTTTGCAGTGTATATGCTTTCCCTCGGAGACACTGTAAGACGGTATGGGCTGAGGTTTCATTGTTATGCCAAGGATACCCAGCTCTACCTGTCTTTTGCACACCGACCGGGAAGGAGCACTCTCAGTATTTAATGACTGCCTTGTTGAAATCCAGGATTGGATGAGGTCCAGCTGGCTGAAGTTGAGCCCTGGGAAAACGGAGGTGATGGTTGTGGATCCAGGTCTCCGGATAGGGGGGTTGGGGGCAGGTCGACCCTTGGGCTTATTCCTTGGGGACTACGAGCTTCCTTCCTCTGAACAGGTGCGAGACCTAGGGGTGATACTTGATGGGGGGTTGCCACTTCTAGCACAGGTGTTGACTGTTGTTAAGTCATCTTTTTACCATCTGAGAAACATCGCTAGGATCAAGCACCTTGTTTCATCCAGTGACCTTCCTACACTGATCCATGCCTTTGTGACCTCACATCTGGATTATTGCAACTCGCTTTACTTTGGGCTACCGGGGCTTGATATCCGTCACTTGCAGCTGGTGCAGAATTCTGCAGCCCGGTTGTTGATGGGGATTCCTAGATCTTCCCATATCATGCCTGTGCTGCGGGAACTGCACTGGCTGCTGGTTCAGTGGCGGATAATCTTCAAAGTCGGTTTACTGACATATAAAGCCCTACATGGACTGGGCCCTGACTACCTGAAAGAGCTTCTGGTTCCTTATCACCCTGAACGACCACTCCGCTCATCCAGCAAGGGGTTGCTGGAGATTTCGAGGGTGTCTTTAAAATCTGCTGGGGCCCGGGCTTTTATGTTCATGGCCCCTATCCTCTGGAATTCTCTACCCCATCGGATTAGGGAGTGCATGACCATGGGGGGATTTAAACAGGCCTTAAAAACTTTTTTGTGGAAAAAGGCATACAGTGATGAAGATTGTAGATTTTGATTATGCTGTGAATTTGAATGGGATTATAAGATTGTTTTATCTGTTTTAACTGTATTGCGCCTTGACATATGAAAGGTGCATTAAAAATAAAGTATATCATTATTATTATTATTATTATAGAGGTATGGCTGCTTATAAGAAGATGCTTGAGTTAATATAGATATGAAAAAAATCTATTTTAAATGGACCAGTGGAATTGCAATAATTGCAACATCTGCAGTTTGAAAAAAATAATTTATACAGTGGGTTCT
Organism: Neoceratodus forsteri; assembly: GCA_016271365.2. Taxonomy (NCBI): domain Eukaryota; kingdom Metazoa; phylum Chordata; order Ceratodontiformes; family Ceratodontidae; genus Neoceratodus; species Neoceratodus forsteri. The sequence goes on from CM057456.1 coordinate 1,879,737,250, forward strand.
GAGGAGAACTTTACAAGAATAATCTTTTATACAAACGTTTTTTACACATACTTAAATCCTATCACAAATGTGGTGAAATACAAAGCATGATACAAAGTTTTCTTCTATCATTCGACTTAAACAAATTACCAAATTGAAGCCTCATAGTTATATTTTCTACATGTATATTTAGTAAACTTGTAGGCAAGCTGGTTCTGCTTAAAAAAAGGCAATCCTGACTTATCAACATTTTTATGTTCAATGGGTCTATGCAACCAGAGTAGTGTTATGCTTGTGCAATTGTGATAACTGTTTGGCTGTTCATGGTCTCTATTCCACAGTGACTTACCACCCTGTAGGGGTGCCAAAGGCAAGGAACATTTGAAGAGGGTCCGCCCCTAGAAGTGCTGCGGGAAGATTCCCTTGGCTAAATATACCTTAGGAAGGAACTCCAAAAAGAACATTAGGTAGTAAACATTGACTTTGAGGTAGACAGGCAATTGACAGCAATGAGACAGTTTGAGAAAACACAAATAAGAATCAAGGTTTTGCAGATAACACTGATAAAACGGGTTGCACTGATGACAGCAGGGGACTTCCTAAGGAGAGAGAGAGAGAACAGTGAGTAGGGCCACTATCCATCTCCATCCAACAGTGGCACCTAGCTAGGAGACCAGGGAATATGCTATAACAACTAACCACATATAGTGATCTTTGGCATGGAGGAAAGGAAAACTCCCCCATTTTAAGAGGAGGAAACCTCTGGTGATCCAAGGCCTAGGTCACCTTCCCTCCAGGTTGAGGGTAGTTTATTTTGTGATGGCTCTGCTGCTGCAATATAGAAGCCCAGTCAAGGGAGGAAGGTCCAATTTGGTGAAAAGGTAATGGTCATGGTTGGCATGCCTACGATTTATAAATGAAAATATTTTTTTTGATGAGAGCATGAATCACTTCAAGTGCCAGATGAGAGGAGGCCAGGACTCAGCAGCTGTAGATTAGGTAGCAGTTTATCGATGAGGAGGTCAGTCAAGTGGTCATTGTAGAAATTTATAAGGAGGCCAGGCAAGCCAGCAGCTGTAGATATTGATTAGAAGGCAGGTAACAGTGTTGTAGGAGAGATTAAGCATAGTGTGGTTCAATGAGCATAGGTCCAGGAACTGAAAAGGACAATGAATACAGGAATGACATAGTCCTGCAGAATGCCAGAGAAAACTCGCACAGTGTCATGGCTTTTTGGTTTGATGATTCAGGGAGATCAGTTCACAACATGAGACGAAATAAGGAAAATGGTATATGGTGAGCAGAGTTATCAGGCCCAGTAAATGAAGCTGCAATTGGTTTCCTGAATCTCAGCTGATGAGGTAAAGTAGAAGAGGCAGCTAGGACAGCATTTTCTTAGTCACGGAGGAAGGAAAACTCCTGGAGTTGAGATGAGTATATGTGACGGCAAGATCTCTGAGTAGGTAGGAAAATGAGTTGAAACATAAAGAAGTAATGGAGAGTAGCTGGTATGAATATTGAAATTTCCATGTAGATGAGCAAGTACTGAGCGCTGGATGTCCTTCTGGAAGGCTGAAAGCAGTGAAGGTCGGAGGAGAAAGAGACATCCTTGTGCAGAAGAAGTCTGAGTCTAACACAAACTCTTGCATCCCTGGAGGACAAGGAATGACTGTACCTACAGTCGAGCCTGCCAGAATGATAGGATAAGGAAAACAGGTTTAAGTTGTACGTCATTGCTGAAGGAGAATAATAGCCGCAATGAGAGATGAAAACACTTGCTCAGGTGGCTCAAATTACAAGGTGTCCAGTTCAAGCAGATAAAATGGAGGTCATTCGTGAAGCAGAAGTCCAAGAAAGCTCAAGTAGGCAATAAATGGAATGGGCTGAGCAGAGTCAAGCAGAAGATGTTCAAAGGGCTTCTTGGAGACCATGTTCTGACAGGTACATGACATGAGTTAGAGACCAGTGTGTCAAATAGGAGATAAATAGAAGAAGTCCAAGGGGCTTCCCTTAAGACCTTCTTTGAGTAGGCAAGTACATGGAATGAGATAGAGTCCAGTGTATCAAGGAGATATGACTAGAAGATGTTGAGGGGGGATCCCTGGGGACCACCTTCTAGTATGCCAGTAGAGATGTCCAAGGGGCTTCCCTGAAGGCCATCTCTAAGTAGGCAGGGATGCAAAACATGGTAAAGACTTCTAGGACAGGTAAAAGATATCTAAGGGGCTTCCCTGAGGACCACCGTCGAGTATGTCAGACAGATGTCTGAGGGGCTTCCCTGAAGACCATCTCCAAGAAGGCAGGAATGTAAGTAAGCTAGAGACATCTGGGACAGTAGAAAACATCCAAGGGCTTCCTGGCAGACTGAGCAGGTATGCAAAGGTGGGTAGAGACTTCCAAGACCATTAGGTATAAAAAGTGAGGTGGAGACATCTGGGACAAGTATGAAAACAAAGGCGGGTAGAGACTTCCAAGACCATTAGGTATAAAAAGTGAGGTGGAGACATCTGGGACAAGTATGAAAAATATAAGAGATGAGGACTCACTCCCTAGCCCAATGTCTTCCTGACAATCATCCATGACTAGCTCTAGTCTCTCTAGGATTGAATATGGAAATACAGTTCTCCAGAGGCATTCATTTCCATCAGACAGTGTATAATATCCACAATACAGCAGTCACTTTCTGTAATAAGTATGGCAAGATGACTTCTAAACAGTTGGAGATTTCTCCCGTTAAGGTATGATTGAAAGATAGTAACATCCTCTGTGGATACCCAGGTTAGGGATTTGGGTAGCATAAAGAATGTACTTGGCTAACGCTTATCAGGGATGGAAGATAATGGTCATGTCCTGGATGTACATTAGAAGTGATTTAATTATGCCAGATAGCTACATTTAAAACTCATTTAAGACCCACTGCAACTATTCCATCAGAAACTCCCATTTTGATGGACAAAAGACATCTGTCATTCCTGATTACATAAGACTCCATGAAATTAAGTACTGGTGATAAGATGTCCTTGAGAAAACAGTTCACATGAGGCCAGCTAGATATGGACCATGCTAGAGGCAATGGTCAGGCTGTAATTTCATTAAAATAGAACCAGAATAAGGAAGCAGGAATAATAATCAAGGTAATTTAGATATACAACACGACTGTAGTCAGCGAAATAAATTCCGGTCCAGAAACAATAAACACACATCAAGTGGTGCCTCAGTACTGACAATGTTCCTTTAAGAACCAAGTCCATGTAGGAGATGGGTTTGTAGCTATAAACCGCACAGTGAGTTATACAAAGTAAGTAGAATTTGTGTGAAAATGTTTAATCCACTTTTAGCTGTTTGAGTACTGGAGCCAAAATCAAGCAGCTAGGCTTGCTGGCTAAACAGAGGCAGTGGTACATAGAAGTACAATGAGCAAGTGAGTAAGGTCTGTTGGCTGATTAGAGGCTGTCACATAGTAGTACAATGAGCAAATCATACAGAAGGTTGGAGATGTCGCAGAACACGGAATCATAATTCTGCTAATGATATAAACAAGTCCCAGAGTCCTAAGTGGCATGATGTTCATGAAGTAGGACAATGTTGGTCAAGTTCTGCAGGAAGTAGGTTCAGGAGATGGTGCAACAGGATGAACGATGTCAGCTAAAGAGTCGTCCTCTCAATTTGGGAGCCATACTGAAATGAAGATTGTCAGCAGAAGCACTAATTAGCAGGTCTAGGTGCAGAACAGACAAGGTCTGTGAATTACACCTAAAGCAATCAAAGAACAGCTCTATACTGCTGAGTGGACTTCTGCTGATGAGGCTATAGCGTGAGACATAGATAAAATTGTAGTAGAGCTACACCAGCCAGTTGGCTTGGGCTAGGTAGGAGATTATGGTGTGAGCAAAAGCTTGGAGGTTCGATAGTAGTGGTGCCAATGGAAAACAACCAACCAAATCCATTACGGAAGCCAATTAATGGTGGCAGAGAAGGTAGGTGGTTAGGTAGTGGGAGGCTGAAATGCCAGTGATAGAATCAACAAGATGTAGCATAGTTGAATCGATATGGGCTAACTGATGATTGCTATGGTTGCAGTATAAATAGGGAATAGATGAGACTGACATGATACCTGTAAAGCCATTATGGCAGAGGTAGAGTAATATAAGGCAGTAAGTAGTTGCAAGCATTAATGGCATGAACACCTTAAATGCCATCAAGGCAGAGATTGGATATTGCAAGGCAGTAAAATTGCAACTCAGTAATGGCGTAAATATGCAGAATGAATGCACGAAGGTCTTGGAAGTCATGTAGGCTGTAAAGTAAATATAGGTATGCATGGATAGCTCAAAAGCAATGTAGGCAAGAAGCAATAAGATTCATATGACTTACTGAAAGCATGCTCCTGCTACCCAGGGTGATGATGCACTGTCAAGACACCACAGTCCTCCACCATAGGAATGACAGAGAATAAGGAGCAAAGCACCATAATACCAGGCAGCTATAAAATAGCAGAAGTATCAGTATAGCAATGCAGCATATATCCTAGTGGAGCTAGCACTGAGTTAATTATGAGCAAAGCTGTAAAACAGGGAGTAGCAGCTAGCTGAGCAGCAGAGCCAGGATCAGCTGTAATCAATTAAGGCAGATGTTCAGGAGGCAGCAGACTGCAGTGAGACAGCAGGTAGGAAAACAGCACTGACAGCCAAAGCATACAACAACAATGCAGTTGACTGAGGGCTAGCAAAATGTAGGGTGCAATGGAAGTCGGATGGCACAGGCACAGGCAGCTTAAGGTAAGGAAACAACAATATATAACCTTAAGCACAAATAAACAATGTATACACAGCATGCTAGAAAACTAGAAATGCCCAAAAGAAACAAATGAAAGCAAACACAAGGACAGGAGCAGGAAGGAAATAAGCACACAAGGAAGCATGGAACAGTCAGGGGAAAGCAATACTATCCAAAAGCAGCAGAAACACAACAAACAGAAGTCCAGCAAAACAAAGCAGAGCCCAAGCACAAGCAACCGGGGGGTGGGGGGTGGGGAGGCAAAGCCCCATGGGCCCAAAGGGAGAAAACAGACTGACAGAGCCTCTGGCCAGCAAGGAGGTTGAGAGAAACTGCTTGTATAGATCAAGAAGGAAGCATGGCTGGTTGCTTACTCCACTGAATCACAGGCATAGCCTTTCAATTGGAATTAGGGCCTTAAGAATTTGCTTATGCATCTGGATTTTTAAGCCAAAACTGGCACTTACAGTTTGTGTTTTTCCCTCTTACCATTGAGATGGCTTGACACACCATGAAAACAAACATCCACTGAAATAGTTATTCAAGAACAAAGGCTAGAACTGATATGCTCATTATACTAATATTCCTTAACTTGTACTAGAAACTATGGATGGTGACTTCTCCTAAGAGCAAATTATTACCAAGTCTGCTGTAAATTTCCTAAGAATAAGTAGTCAGTTTTTTCTCTAGGACAATGACCCCGGGCACACAGCTCCAGCAGAATTCATTGCCAGTCATAGGATCAAAATGTCCCAGATGTATGTGGGGGGGGGATTCCCAAATACCAAACATGTTTCTAACATGACTCCAGCTAGCCCAGTATTGGGCAACAATCATTAGCTGTATTAGTACAATAATATGTTGGACTATAACAATATCTCCAAGAGGTCCCAATTGCACAAACATCACCTCAAGAAGGAAGAGCATCTCCATAAAACATTCACATACTGTAACAACTCCTAAACATGTATTATACCCATGGTTTAGCAGATAAAGTATTAAACTGGATGAATTGCTGTTTCATACAGCTGTTGCATCTGGGATATGCCCCCTATCATCCCATATACACCTCACACTGTATTTCTGGTCTATTGTACTGTGATACTGCTATTTTGCACTTATATATAGATATGAGTGCTAGGAATGTGCTTTGCTGCTAAGATATGCTAATATTGTCATGCATGATTTATTATACAGTACCTCACTATAATACATTTATCTAGATTATGTTTGTCTTTTATAGATATTCCATATATTATCTACCTAATTACTGATAAGATGACTCAGAGGCATCATCAGTGATTATTGTATACTTATATTCACATATAATTATATGTAGTGTATTTTACACTCAGATATGCCATGTAAAAGGCCTGTCAGCAGTTCTCTTTGTCTCTAAGCAAGCTGACAGAGACAGAAGGCCTTGTTATGTCTAATATTTTATATTGTATGTAAGTAAGAAATGTGCATGTCAGCATTTCTTTTGTCTAAGCTATAATGCTAATGGAAGCATATTCTGTCTCATATGATACTCATTAGTAATTCTGTCTCCTAAGTCATTCTCCAATGGAGAATGACTTAGGACCAATACATATTGTTTCTCATATCTGTATCTACGTTGTAATCTCTGTTGCTATGCTGTTATCTTAGTATTTCGCTGTCCGCAACCCACTGTAGCTCTCTCGAGACACTACTGTAACTTCTCTAGAAAAGCAGAGAGCAGGAGCGTGGGAAGAGATAGAACAAGATCTTAGAGAACCTAAGATCTACAATTCTGGAGATTATGTACATTCTTCAGGAATGGTGAGTAACCCAACTCCCTTATGATTTTCTCTGTCACATGCTTGGCATAAGTAGCATAATAAACTTTATTAGTACTCCTTGCTTGTTTACAAATGTTTCTTGGCAGATTCCGAGACACAAGAATCTGTATTATTATTATTATTTTTATTGTTTACCCTACACACCAATAGCGTTTAGACAACATAATGGTGACCGCAAAATGGAGTCTGGATGTTTTTGCCAAGTTTCATTTTAATTTCCTCTGTAAATTAAAACACTGGAAGATCCTCAGTAAAAACAAGCTGAAAGTGTCAATGTTTAAAATTTTTCGGTCAGTTGTGTGTTCTACAGTGCAGACAAAACAATCTCTTGGCAGATATTCAATTTCTGTGTAATGAGTTGTTTTATTTTTGATATTTTTTTCCCTATCCTTTCTCTGTGGGAACACAGCTATAAAGGATCCAAAACAAACAGACAGCTTTCTTGTGCATTCAGATCCTGATGGGTATTTACAAATCTAGGTGTCCACATATGCCAAAGGCTGTTTGTGTGCTTTCATGAATTTTGGTTGCAAACAAAGTTTTTTTGATCAACAGACAGCTAAGGGTTTCTTATCTTAAGACATGTCTAAATATATCACTACTGAGTTGAGGCTGAATGCCTTAACAAGCCAAACTGCTAACAGTAGTTGGCTTGATTTTGCTAAAGTAGCAGAACCCAATGGTAGCCCGTGAATGGACATCCTTGCCCATTATGGGAAACTGAAAAATGGTACCAATGATCCTGCAGGATTATTAATTGCAACGTTGTTTAATTGTTTTGATGCTGTTCTAAATAAGATAACTGTTTTGGAAAGTGAGTATGATGCTTGCAAAATGGAGAATTCTGCCTACAAGCAGGAGATTAGTCTGAAGAGGGCTTCTCATACAGAAAAAATAGCTGGACTACTGTCTGAGCTACAATCTGTCCGTCAAGAAAATGAGTCTCTATTTAATGAGAGAAGCAGCCACAACCTGCATGCCTTAAGAGATAATGCTGAAAAGGCAAAACTTAAAAAAAATGTTTTTCAAACAAATGGTGTTCTGGCTAGTAACACTGATTCCTTACATTTTGAAAACAAGGAACTTAGAGATGATAAGTCTGAAGTAATTACTGAAAAAGTTAACAAGCTGGTATTTCAACACCAGACCTTGACGGTACAGCATGATTCAGTATGTTTTAATTACAGCAGATTTGAAATAAAGGTTTTCAATTTAAACTATGACACGGCTTCTGTTGATAATAAGCATGTTTTACGAGACGGGAATGTCTTGAAATCTGAAAACAAAGCACTTAATAGCATGCTAACTCCTGTATCTGAGTTAGAATGTAGGAGTAAAAAGTCAGATATGGCGAACTTGCACCGTCAGCCAGAGGTATTGGCAGGGCATATTAGCTTAATGCCCAAAGACCTTGCCTCTTCTAATGTTGAAGAGTTTGATTTTAAACACTCACAGTGTGCTGTGGAGTGGACTAGAGCAAAGGCTAGCCACTTGTTTTTCTGTGATTCACAAAATGGAGAATTGTTAGAGTCTCAAAATGGTGGACACACATGTAATCAGGTTGCATCCCCATACCATCCCCAAGATGGCCACTCATGGTCATGTGATGATGGTCATGACACAGTAACCCATGATGCCCATGATTTAATCCAAAATGGCCGACCTTCATCTCACGGAGGTTCGATCCTGCAGTCACAGGGACCTGTGATTGCTGCCATAACCAAACAAAACATACTGGAGTTTTTTGGCTTGATTAATAATGTTATCAGTAACACTAGAGTTTCTGAGGGACAGAAGATTCTCATTAAAAATGATGTTGACGTACTTTTGAATAAGACTGATATGCAATCTGTCATAAAGTCAGCATCTAATGCTGAAGAAACAGCTGATGCTGTTAACAATGCTTGCTTTATTAGCATGGCCTTGGTTAAAGAACACAATGAAGTTAATTACATGAAATGTCTTTATTTCCTGTGCAATGATACATCAGCTTTCCTGGAGAAGACTGAACGTATTGCTTTTCCTATGCACTGCATTAATACCTTAAGCTGCAACATTAAAAACAATGTTGCTACCATACAGCAACATTCCAGTGGGAAAACTCACTTTACATTTGTTGGGGAAGGGGACAACCCTGATTCTGAAAGCCCCATGGCTGTGATATTTTCAGCATCACAGGCCACGTTGGGGGAGGAGGGTTACAGGTTTGATTTCTGAACCTGAGCTGACAGTTGTCTCAGCACTACTTTCTCCACCCCTAATGGCTACTGAACCACAGTTCATAGCTGGAGAATTACGTGCAGCTTGCAAAACACTTTTCTCCACTGTGCAGGCACCCCTAATAGTGCCAGCACTGCCTGCACATGATGCAGAACCCCCCCCATCAGTGACACCTGTTCCCATCCCGGAACCAAATATCATTAAGTCTAGTCCTAACTATCTTGATGCTCTATCTCAATTTTTTTACTTATTTTTAATATCCATACAGGCAACTGAAGTTTGTCTCTTCAATTTCTTCCTAATAGGACAGATACACACCTGATACATATCAATATTTACTGATTGTTTTGATATTGAAAAACACCATTGTGAAGTTTTATTGCAAATGTTTATAGTAATACAATGTTTACTAACATTTTTCCTTGTAATTACATTTTGTTGTTTTAGGAAATTCCTGATACACCACCGTGACTAGTTAATATTCCTCTATCAGGTGTGTGCCTTGGGCCTGTAGACGAATGGTGCCTAACCTCCATCTTCTTGTTGTGTTGCCACTTTTGCAATTAGGGCAACAAAGAGGGGATTGTTGCACCTGGGTTATGCCCCCTATCGTCCCATATACACCTCACACTGTATTTCTGGTCTATTGTACTGTGATACTGCTATTTTGCACATATATATATAGATATGAGTGCTAGGAAATTGCTTTGCTGCTAAGATATGCTAATATTGTCATGCATGATTTATTATACAGTACCTCACTATAATACATTTAGAAACATAGAAACATAGAAGTTGACGGCAGATAAGGACCGCAAGGCCCATCCAGTCTACCCATTTCTTTTTCTACCTTATAAATGTGCCATCGACCTTTGCTCTGTTAGTGGCCTATCTATTCATAGTCATTTGTATTGCTCCCTTATGCCTATCCCATGCCTGTTTGAAGCCCTGCACTGTATTCATAGCCATCACTTCTTGTGGTAAGCCATTCCATGCATCCACCACCCTTTCTGTGAAAAGAATTTCCTCACATTCCCCCTTAATCAGCCCCTCTAATCTCATGCTGTGTCCTCTTGTCCTGCTGTTTTTCTTATATTTAAACATGTTAGACTCTTTCACCTTGTTAATGCCCTTTAGGTGTTTGAATGCCTCGATCATATCACCTCTCTCCATCCTTTGCTCAAGGGTATACATATTGAGTTCTGTTAATCTGTCCTCATATGTCTTCTGATGCAGTCCCTGCACCATTTTGGTTGCTCTTCTCTAGACTGCCTCAATTTGGTTAATGTCCTTGTGAAGGTGTGGCCTCCAATACTGCACGAAGTAACACAGGTGGGGCCTAACCAGTGTCTTGTAAAGAGGGATTATTACCTCCCTCTTACAACTTGTGATAACCCTACTAATACACCCTAACACCCTCCTAGCCTTACCTACTGCTTTAGAGGTCTGCTTAGATGATTTCAGGTCATCAGTGATGATGATGCCCAAGTCTCTTTCTTCCTTTGTGACTGCTAGCAACTCCCCTCCCAGCCTATAGGTGGCTTCAGGGTTTCTCTTCCCGATGTGCATGATTTTGCACTTCTTTGCATTAAATCCCAGTTGCCACTCTTCTGACCATTTTGCTAGTTTATTCAGATCTTTCTCATTCTGCCCACCCCATCTGGATCATCTACTCTGTTGCAGATCTTGGTGTCATCTGCAAACAGACAAGCTTTACCCTCTAGTCCATCTGCAAGGTCACTAATGAAGATGTTGAAGAGGACTGGCCCCAGGACTGATCCCTGAGGTACCTCACTTGTGACTTGCATCTCTTCTGACTGTATACCATTTACCACCACTCTCTGTTTTCTGCCCGTCAACCAGTTTGCCACCCAGTTGACCAACTTCTGACCCACCCCGAGCCTACCCAGCTTATTTATCAATCTTCTATGTGAACAGTGTCAAAGCTTTGCTGAAGTCAAGGTAGGCAACATCAACTGCTCCCCTTGGTCCACCACTCTGGTTACCCAGTCAAAGAAATCTATGAGATTAGTTTGACAGGACCTTCTTTGTAAACCCATGCTCTTGGATCCTGTCCCCTATGGATTCCAGGTGTTGCACTATCCTTTCCTTAAGGAGTGCCTCCATAATCTTGCCCACTACAGAGGTAAGACTGACTGGTCTGTAGTTCCCTGCCTCCTCCTGCTACCACTCTTGTGGAGCGGGATCACATGAGCCCTTCTCCAGTCTTCTGGGACCTCTCCTGTGCTCAGAGACTCACTAAACAGTTCTGCTAATGGCTCTGCTAGTTCCACCTTTAGCTCCTTAAGTACCCTGGGATGTATGCCATCAGGTCCCATTGCCTTATCCACCCTGAGCTTAGCAGCTCTTGTAGGACCCTTTCTTTTGTGAAGGGAGTGGTGCTCACCTCCCTCCCCCTGTGTCCATGATGCTGAGCTGCGGGCCCTGCCTACCTTCTCTTCAGTAAATACTGAGCAAAAGTATCTATTTAGGATAGATGCTTTACAGGGTCCTCCTCCTCACATGCTCCCTTTTCTCCATTAAGCTTAGCAATACCACCTCTGGACTTTCTCCTTTCACTAATGTATCTATAGAAAGTCTTGTCACCTTCTTTTACTGTTTGTGCTAGTGTTTCCTCAGTTTGGGACTTTGCCTGCCTTACTGCCTTATCTGCTTCCCTTAGGGCAGTTTGGTATGCCTCCCTATCTTCATCCCGCTGTGTTCACTTATATTTCCTGAAGGCCAGCCTTTTGGCTCTGACCTTTTCTGCTACTGTATTTGAGAACCAAAGTGGTTTCCTTCTTCTTTTGCACTTCCTTTTCTGTCTAAAACAATGAAATGTTGCTTCAAGTATTGCATCCTTAATGCTTGCCCACTTTGCCTGTACCCCCTCACCTGTGTTTCTTTTTGCCAGGGCTAGCTTAACTCTGTTGACCATCTTATCAAAGTCAGCTCCTCTGAAGTCCCATATTTTTGCCTTGAAATGGGATGATTTAGATGTAGTAGCCAAATTGAGCCATACCATGTGATGGTCACTGGCCCCCAGGTGACCTTCTACCTGGAGATCTGTGATCCTTCCTTGTTAGTCAGTACTAGATCTAGGATAGCCCTGTCTCTTGTGGGTTGCTGTACCAGTTGTTTGAGGCCCTCCCCTGCAGGAATCCACTATGTGTCTAGTTCTGGCAGATGTTCCTGCTGGTATTGACCAATCTGTATCCGGCATGTTGAAGTCTCCCATTATCAGAACCTCCCCTTTAGCTGTCATGTTTTGTATATCTTCTAACAGTAATGTGTCTTTGTTCTCCCCCTGGTCTGGGGACCTGTAGACAACCCCAGTTCTTATGGCTGTCCCATTTCCTGTTTCCAGGGTGACCCACAGTTCTTCTGGCTCCTTATGTGTATTCTGAATTTCTGTAGCTTTGATATTTTCATTGACATACAGGGCCACTCCTCCCCCTTTTTGTACCTCAGTCTCTTCTGAACAATACACTTGTCGGTACTGAAGTCTCCCAGATGTGGTTACTATTGAAACCACGTCTCACTAATGCTACTATGTCAGTTTAGCCTCTGACATTATTGCCTGCAGATCTGAGATCTTATTTCCCAGGCTGTGAGCATTTGTGTACATGATTTTCCATTGGCCAGATTTTGGTGTGTTAGTTGTTGGGTGAGGTTTGGCATTACTCCTGTAAGTCGTATGGAGAGACAAACCTTTTTTCTTACCTGGTGATGCAAATGAACTGCAAACATGCTGAATCCCTGTTTGACCACTAGCTGAGGGGGGAGGGGTGTTCTTCCCATTCGACGTATGGGGTGCTGCACCCCTCTCCCCATTTGCTAGTTTAAATGTTCTACAAAGACGTCAAACTTCTGCCCCAATGCACTGACTCCCTCTTTAGTCAGACGCAGTCCATCAAATTTAAAGAACTTTCGCTCCCAGAACTGTTGCCAGTTCCCTACAAATCTGTGTCCTTTTTCCTGGCACCAGCCCTTGAGCCATGTGTTTAGCTCCCCTATCTCCCCTTCTCTGACCTTCCGTCCATCTGCTCCACTCTCCCAGACTGGCAGGATCTCAGAGAAGGAGATGCTGGATGAAATAGATGATAGTTTGTCACCCAGCCTAGTCAGGTGTTCCTTGGTCTCCACAACTGACCGGCTGGTGAGATCATTAGTCCTTATGTGTACTAGGACATCAATGTTTTCTCCTGCTTTGTGAACAATTTTAGCAATGCGGTCAGTGTCTCTCCATGCTGATGTACCTGGGAGACATCTGACCATTACCCCTGGCTGGAGATGGGTATCAACTCCCTGAATCATGAAGCCTCCTATGATCAGAAGTTTTTTGGATTTCCTTTTTGCTTTTTTTGTTTTGGTTCCTGATTTGGGTGAGTTTTGTTGTGCTAGCTCCTGTGCTGCAGAGTCCTGCTCTGCAGTGTCTTCTGCCTCTTTCTTTGATTTCAGAGATAGAGGAAGATACCTGTTTGTAGTGTTTATATGGTTTTTGGAGGTATTATGTTGGAGAGCAGAGAGTGATGGGGCACACGATTTGCCCCTCCTAACCACCTGCCAACCTCCTGGACCAACTACCCTCTGCGGTCGAGGTTTTTCTGTTGGATGCTGGGGAAATGGCGGGTGGTTCTTATAATGTATTTCCTCTTGAATATGAAATTTGAGGCATGCAATCTCTGCCCATGCTGTCCAGAGCTGAGCCCTAAGATCTCCAAAGGCCCAGCATGTAGGACAGTGTCCTAAATCCTGTAAGATTGTCCTTCTGAAAATTGTTCCACAGTACCTGCAGTTAATGATATCCATTCCAGATAAGTTGCTGGGTTTATAACCTAGTCAGAGTAATTAGAAGAAAAAAAGGGAAACAAATGCAAGTAATGGTTTGATTGTGTTTTGTTTAACTTGTTATAACAAGTTAAATTACTAGTGCCCCTGTAAATGAGCTCACCTTGTGGAGGCCCCACTGATCCACCCCTTCCTGCTCTGCCACAGGAAATGTCACAACTGTGGTACCCTATAAAAGGAGTGTAGTGTGGGGTGGTTGGGGATGGGGGTGGGTAGCTGGGCCCTTCCCCTGCCAAATAAGAAGAACCACGGATGAAAGAACAAGGAGGTAAGAGCAGAAACAATCAGTCAACAACAAATGCAGTAACCCTGAAAGCTTATCCTAATGTTAGATAAAACTGTAAAACCTGTAAAGCACCACCTGTAATAATTTCAGAGAAGATATATGCTGTAAGAAACACTTTGCTACAGAGAAAAATAGAGCAATGAAATGTTAGCAACAAACAGTAGCAATCCCTGTGAGTAAAAATTAAAAACACCACCACACAGTAAATCTATTTAGCCAAAATAAGTCTTAATCCTTTTCCCTTGCTCTGGTAAGTTTCTCTACTCTGCCTTTCAAGCAGTCTTAGAAGGAAAGAGCTCAGGTGAAGCTAGGTGCCTTGGCCAGCAAACCAAGTCTTCTACCTAGATTATAGATACATAGATACATAGACAGTGTCGGCAGATAAGGGCCTATAGCCCACCCAGTCTGCCCATTTGAGCTTGTAAGTTCAGTTTTTTTTCCTAGAAGTCTGTTTCCCCTTACCCCTGACCTCTAGAATTCCTTTATGTCTATCCCATGCATTCTTAAATCCCGTGATTGTTTCAGCCCCCACCACTTCCTCTGGCAGGGTGTTCCACTTGTCCACCACCCATTCTGTGAAGAAATTCTTTCTCATGTTTCCTCTGAATCGTCCTCCCTCCAACTTCATCCCATGCTCTCTAGTCCTGGAACATCTTTTTCGCTTAAAAAATTATGTTTGTCTTTTGCAGATATTCCATATATTATCTACCTAATTACTGATAAGATGACTCAGAGGCATCATCAGTGATTATTGTATACTTATATTCACATATAATTATATGTAGTGTATTTTACACTCAGATATGCCATGTAATAGGCCTGTCAGCAGTTCTCTTTGTCTCTAAGCAAGCTGACAGAGACAGAAGGCCTTTGTTATGTCTAATGTTTTACATTGTACGTAAGTAAGAAATGTGCATGTAGTTTTAAACTGTCTGCATTTCTTTTGTCTAAACTATAATGCTAATGGAAACATATTCTCTCTTATATGATACTCATTAGTAATTCTGTCTCCTAAGTCATTCTCCAATGGAGAATGACTTAGGACCATTACATATTGTTTCTCATATTGTAACTATGTTGTAATCTCTGTTGCTATGCTGTTATCTGTAGTATTTAACTGTCTGCAACCCATTGTAGCTCTCTCGAGATAATACTGTAACTTCTCTAGAAGGGCAGAGAGCTGGAGTGCAGGGAGAGCTAGAACAAGATCTTAGAGAACGTAAGATCTACAATTCTGGAGATTATGTACATTCTTCAGGAATGGTGAGAAACCCATCTCCCTTGTGATTTTCTCTGTCACATGCTTGGTGTAAGTAGCATAATAAACTTTATTAGTACTCATTGCTTATTTATGAATGTTTCTTGGCAGACTCTGAGACACAAGAATCTGTATTATTATTATTTTTATTGTTTACCCTACACACCAAGAGTGATTAGACAACACAGATTGAATGAATTGTAAAAATGTGATGTTACATGTATCTGGCCAAAGGACCTTAGCATTCATTGCCTCATGCTTATGGAACAATCTTCCAGTTAACTCATAAGATTGTACCTCACTAATGACTTAAAAAAATCTCTCGGGGGCATTCTCTTGTGTGTAACCAATGTACCTGCCACCACTGAGTCTACTGGCAAGGACTCTTTTGTTTATATGTGACTTGGTTCACACATTATTACTTCTATATTGAATGGCCAACTTGAAACTAATGCTGACTATTGTACTTTTGTGTGTCTTTGTACATTTCTTATGCAATACACTTGAACCAATTGATTATTCCTGTATCTTTGTGTGATTTCTATGCCAAACCCGTATCGTGGATTTGTTCTTAGTGGATAATGACAACTTAGAGACACAGTTAGAGCATAAGCATTTTTTTAACAGCTATGCCAAAATACAGTAGAAGTACAGCATACATACCAATCTGGGAGTGAGGGCAATCCTCCCCCCATCTACAGTCTGGGCTCTACTCAACTGAGTGGGAGACCCCAAACTAATCCTATATTTATGCAGTATTTCATGACTAGCGCTTTTGTTTCAGCTTCCTATATCTACATACAGAAACAAGCACTTTCTCAGTACAGAACATCAGTAGCTTCAGCTCATCATGTGCGACTGCTTTCGTATCAAACTAGCTAACCTTGGGTTTTCTTTCAGTAGTAGGGAACAGTACATTCTGGTCTCCTGCATGTACACATCTCCCGAAAGTACTTTTCCACACTCAGCATGGTCAGTAAAATTAAATCTCAGTAAACTACTCATAGCAGCATGTACATAAATGGTCAGTCAGCAATTCTGACAGGCACTTAGCACTAATAAACTAATAACTCTAACAACGGATTTCACTAAAACCTAATCTATAGCTAGCAGCAAATACATGCCTATGATTAGTAATATACATATAGGGAATGTATGTGTGACAGTGTGCATATATGACAGATCACAAGCATATGCTAGCAAGCTTTTGTAGGTAATAAATTCTGGGTTGCTCCTGAAAAAGGGACTTTTTTATCTCAGTGAGCCTACCCAGCTACCAAAGTCCAATAAATAAATACATAAACATGTTTGTATTTTTGATAACTGCAATAAAATACATTTGAAAAAACACCTCCTGAGTAAACCAGCATTTTTTTTGCATTAAGATGAAACCAAGGGATCAGTTAATGTCTATTAATCTAATCCTAGGGGATCATGAAACAACTGGCACAGTTGAGTGTTTTACTCACCTAGGATTAAATTAACAAAGGTAACCCAATCCCTGGAGTGCCTGAATGCTCATTTTAGGCTAAAATGTTTTCATTTCTTTTTAAAACTATTTTAATCATTTTTAAGTTTTAATTTGTTTATTGTACATAAGGGTTTGCAGCTGTTAACATAACTCTCTTGGAATGCTGTCAGACAATCAGAACGCTCCACTTCCAGTCATTGCTTTACATACATACATACATACATTCGAATATACAAAGAAGCCAGCAGAAGAAGGCCATTTGGTCTATCTAGTCTGCTTATGTTGCAGGGCACACAGCTTGAGCTACTGTACCTGCCCTCCCTCCTCACACCTCCCATCCTTCCTACCCATGATCCTTACCTTCCCCCATGCCTATCCCAGACTCTCTTAAAGCTGCCCACTATCTTCAATGACATCACCTCTTCTGGCACCACATTCCAAGTGCTCACCATCCTCTCTGTGAAGAAGTGCTTCCTGACCTCCCTCCTAAACCTCCCACCCTCCAGCTTAAGACTGTGGCCCCTCATGTTATGGTTACCACTCAGCTTAAAGAGACACTCCTTATCCACCATATTTATCCCTTTCAAGTACTTCAAGGTTCCAATCATGTTCCCTCTCTCTCTCTACTGTCTTCCAGCGAGTACATGTTCAGTGCCCTCAACCTCTCCTCATATGCCTTACCCTGCTGACCCACTGTCATATTTGTAGCCCTCCTCTGGACCTTCTCCAGCAGGTTAATGTCCTTTTTGAGGTGTGGGCACCAGTACTGAACTCCATACTCTAGATGAGGTGTTACCAGTGACCTGGACAAGGGCAGTATAACCTCCTCTCTCCTACTACTGATCCCCCTAGATATGCATCCCAGCATCTTGTTTGGCTTTGCTGCTGCTTTCTTGCACTGCATGGAGTGCTTCAGGTCACTAGTGCTTATCACTCACAGGTCCTTTTCCTCCTCTGATGCACATATTCGGACTCCAACCAGGTAGTACTCTGTCCTGGGATTCTTGGCTTCAGTATGCATAACTTTGCATTTCTTGGTATTGAAGCCAAGCTACCAGATCCTGAACCACCTTGCCAGCTTTTCCAGATCATCCTGTAGGTCCTGTATCCCTTCAGCTGTGTCCACTCTCCCGCAGAGCTTGGTGTCATCCATGAATAGGCACATTTTGCCCTTAATGCCATCTCCAATGTCATTGATGAAGACACTAAACACAACTGGCTGCAGCACTGAGCCCTGCAGGACCCCACTGGTTACCTCTTTGGTGCCAGATAACTCTTCCCCTCACAACCACCCTCTGAGTTCTATCCCTCAGCCTGTTTTCCACCCATCTGGCCATCATTTCCCCAATTCTGAGATCCACCAACCTATTGATCAACCTTTTATGGGGCACAGAGTCAAAGGCTTTGCTGAAATCAAGATGACAGATGTCTACCACTTGGCCCCAGTCTACTGTCATAGTGACACAGTCAAAGAAGTCAATCAGATTCATTTGACACAATACCCCCCCCCAATGAACTCATGCTGCCTCTCATCCTGGAGACCATGCTCCTCTAGATATTCCACCAACCTTTCCTTTAGTATGGTCTCCATGAACTTGCCCACAATGGAGGTCAAACTGACTGGTCTGTAATTCCCTGGGTCATCCTTGGGACCACTTTTGCGGAGAGGCACTACGTGTGCTGTTCACCAGTCCTGCAGTACCACACTTGACTCTAGTGAACTATTAAATAGGTCTGCCAGTGGCCCTGCCACCTCTTCAGCCAGTTTCTCTAGTACCCTGGATGTACTCTGTCTAGGCCTGGTGATTTGTCCACCTTCAATGCCAGAAGTCCCTCCCTCACTCTAGCCTCCTCTATCTCTATATCTGCGTCCCCCCCGACTCCTCTTTTCCCTCCTGAAGGCACTGGTCCATCCTTCTCTTGGTGAAGACAAAACAGAAGTATTCATTTAGTGTATCTGCTTTTCCCCCATTATCATCCACCCCTCCCCTTTCTTAAGCCTAATGATCCCTTCCTTCTTATCCATTTTCTCACTTATATAGTGAAAGGAAGCCTTCTCCCCTTCTTAATTCCTTCAGCTATCTGCAGCTCCTTTTGTGCCTTTGCTCACCAGATTTTCTTACTTGCCTTACTAGCCAACCTTAGGTAATGTTCCCTAACCTCCTCTCTCTTGGTCTTCCTGAATTTTCTATAGGCTAACCTCTTTTCCCTTACTGCCTGGACAACCCCAGAAATGAACCAGTCACGCACTTTGCCCCTTGTATTCTTCCCCCTGGAGTCTAACACACTTATCTGTGGCAACCAGTATTCTTCCTTAATGATAGACCACCTTTGGTCCACCCCCATATCTGCTCTGATGCCCACTGGGTGGCTCCTTAGTACTTCACCCATTTCCCTGAAGTCCACCCTCCTGAAATCCAAGATTTTGCTTTGAAGCACTCATTGCTTTGAAGTACTCTCTGGTAATGCCCTTTATTGGCTACTACAATCTGTGTTTTTTTTCTCTCTTACTTAAAGGGAATCTTTACATTTGAGACTAGTCTTTCTGATTTAAGATCTTTACCTTCCAATTTAGCTGCTATTGTAGTCACAGTAATTTTTCAGTTGCTGCAAATTGTGTTGCACCATTTTCCTGTCCAGCACTGAATGTTCTGTTATGCTCCTTCTCAGAGCATGACATACTGTACATGTCTCCCCAGTGGTGTATACAATGTGTAAGCATCTCCTCTGCTATCCTACCTCTTGCTTACAGTAGCACATGTAAGGTGTGAGGTAGTTCAATACTTCTGCCAACAAACTGACTGTATCATCTACTGCATACATTTTTGAATTTGTTGCTGTTCTCTTAATTTTTGTGTGCTGTGGGACATGCCATATAGAAATATTGAGCTGCCTCACACCCTTGCATGCCCTACTGTTGGCAGCTGGAAGTACAGCTCTGGAGATGCTTACACAGTATAAGCAACTCTGGTGAGGCATGTACATCATGTGCTGAGATGGAGCATGAAAAAGAGTGTAATGTTGATCAGGAAAATGGTGCAGATGGTTGGGGTTTCTGGAGCCCAGACCTCCACCACATCACTGTCAGAAAATAAGGACACTGCTGGCATACATCCCTGTCATAAACAAACTCTGGTCAGAGCCACTAGGGCTGCTAATATATTAACTTGATAAGTGTGTATCATGGGCTTAAACATAAAATTGAAGTGCCATAGTCAGGTCCATGTGTAAATGTTGTTTTTGTTAAATGGATGATTATTGTTATTGGATTGTTATTGGGTTGATCCTGTGTTTCCCATGTGTTTAAAATGTGAGCAGCAAGTGCATCTTGTACTATATGGAGAAGTAGAGGGAGCTCCGCACCAAGGCTTTCAAGTAATGGTAGAAGAAATGGTGCAGAAAGGAGAGGTATGGCTACATTAAGGACTGTGGACCAACCTGGAAGGATAAGAGCCTATACCAAGTTGATGGCCTGATTCCATCCAGGAGTGAACTATAGTCCTCAGTGGATGGTTTAAATGTTACTTCAATGGACATTTAAATCAGTCGAGGGGGGTGACAGAAGAAATTGGGAGGTAGAAAGTGGCCCACCACAGGCAGAGATAGAGAGAAGGGAGATCTCTAGGGGAGAGAGTCCCACCAGAATGCAAGTTATTCAAGGATGTAGTAGGTTAGCAAAGGAGAAAGTAGGGAGGAAGGGAGCAGTCAAAAGAGAAATGTGAGGAAGGGGAAAACAATTAGGAAAAGGAAACAGCAACAAGAAAAGTACTAACAAAATATGGATGGTGATGTGTGCTAATGCTAGAGTTTGAGAAATGAGATCCCAGACCTAGAAGTCATCATGGCGGAGGCAGATCTGGATACTGTGGCAATTACCGAATCACCATGTACTGAAAACTATGTCTGGAACATGGTCATACCAGCCTACACAACGTTCAGAAGAGACAGAGTAGGAAAGAAAGGAGGGTGTGTAGTGCTTTATGTGAAGGAAACATAAAAGCGATGGAGGTACAGGGAATTCAGGGTGGTCGAGGTGATGTGGGTCACTCTGTAGTGGAGAAACAGAGCCACTGTTTGGACAGGAGTAATCTTCAAGCCTCTGACACAAAGGAGGACTCAGATAAAGAAATGTAAGTAGCAACTGGCAAAATGGCTGAAAGGGAGTAGTGTTGCTGTTGGTGGACTTCAATCTGCTGGATAAAGTTTAGAGCCTTTCAGCTACAGCATCAGCTAGGAGCAGGGATATCCTGGACTCCCTGCAAGGGGCATTCTTCAGGCAATTAGTCAGTGAACCCACTTGTGATTGGGCAATACCGGGCCTGGTTCTTACTAACAGGGACAGTATTGCAGATATGAAGGTCGGAAGCCAACTAAGGACCAGTGGTCACCATACAGTGTAGTTCAACAAAAGAACTGGGGCAGTCTCCAACCACACAAGGGGAGGGTTGTGGTCTTCAGAATGACTGAGGGTACAAAGATCCTTGAATGCCTCAGGAATGACCTGGCAGGGGAGATGATGTGAGGGGGGTGGAGGAAAAGTGAGTCAAACTAAAAGAGGGCATAGTGAAGCTAATAAACCTCAGTGTCAAACAAGTAAGCAAAAGGAAAATGAGACTGCTATGGTTCTTGAAAGAGGTGTTAGAAAAGGTAAAGGCTGAAAGAGTAAATTTCAGAAGGCATAAGGAGACCCAGAGGGAGGAGAATAGGGAAGTGTCTGAGGGAAAATAGAGCATAGAAAGCAGTAATAGTGCAAAGGCACAAAGTGAGGAAAGAATAGCTCAGGCAGTATTAAAAGGGGACAGGATATTTTGGGGGTATATCAGTGAAAAAGGGAAGACATAGGGAAGGATTGTACAGTTAAGGTGGGGGCTGTATGGAGGGGGACCAAGAAATGGTAGACATCCTAAACAAATACTTCAGCCCAGTGCTCAGAGTACAAGGTGAAGGAAAGGGAACACAGAAATGCACAAAGGGCTTTGAGGGGAGGAAAATGGACAGCAGTCCCTTTTCTGAGGACAGAGTTCAGAAACAACTTCGTAATCTGAAGGTAGACAAAGCTAATGTATGGGGTCAGAAGGGGTGCATCCAAGGGTACTGAAGGAGATCAGGGAAGTACTAGTTGCACCTCTGACAGACATATTCAACAAACATGGGAAGGGCATGCCAAACAAATCTGACAGATTACTTTGACCAGGTAATAAAGTTGCTAGTTTTTTAGTGCCAACAAAAGTGCAAAGTCATGCATCTGGTTCACAGAAACCCAGGGGCAGAGTACAAAATTGGGGGAGCGATACTGACAGTGACCAAGCAAGAAAGAGATCTTGGAGTTAATGATATCAGATGACCTAAGGGTGGCCAGGCAACATGACAAAGAGGGCTAGTGGGATGCTGAGGTGCACAGGTAGGGATATCACCATCAGGAAGAGGGAGGTGGTGTTGCCCCTGTATAGGTCAATGCATAGCACCCCACCTGGAGAACTGTGTCCAGTTCTGGATACCACATTTCTGGAAGGAGATAAGCAGAGTGAAGGTGGTCCGGAGGACAGCTGTCAAAATGGTGCAAGGTCTGCATCAGAAGCCCTATGAGGCGAGACTAAAAGAATTCAATATGTACACCCTGGCGGAGTGAAGGGAAAGTGGGATATGATAGAGACCTTTAAATACCTCACAGAATTTAATAAAATACAGGAGGGAGATACATTTCAGAAAAAAATGTGCTCTAGACATGTTCATTGCCCTGGGCCACCAATCATAAAAAGGAATTAAATAATTATTTAAAAAGGATAAACTTCAAATGGATAAGGAGAGAAAGTTGGTTAGGTAGGTTAGTGTTAAAACAGTTAAAGCTGTTTAATAAGTACAACAAGAAGGTCAGAATTTCCTCCTTCTGTATTTCAAATAGTTTAGCTAGGTCAATAGAGTGCAGAGCCATGAACCTAGATAATCCATGTTAAAACCCATAACCACTAATTCATCATTGTATGACCCTGAGCAAGTCAAGGGACCTTCCTGTGCTTAACCCCTGTGTTATCTTTCTTATGTCTGTCTCTGTTGTTTCTATCTCCCTATTCACCTAATAGCACAGTTATTCTGTCCCATCTCTCCCTTGGATTGTCAAACACTTATAACTTGTATGAAACACGCTATATAAAACAAAATTCCATTCCTTCCCTTAAAATGTCCCAGAATTGTATGATTCCCAGTACTTGACCACACTGTCTTCCTACATATGACTTTCTACTTTAGTAATTCCTGTTATCTTGAAGGATGGCACACCTAAAGGCAATCCAATCATAATTCTAAAATACAAATAAACTTTTTCAGACATACAATTAGTCATGTAGTTAGTCACATAATATGTAAAGATCAGCATTGTCTTTAAGAGAATCTTGCAAAGAATCACATCAATACTGGTACTTTACTGTATCCACTAAAAAGCTTTCTTTTATTTCCTTTAACTAAAAAAATTAGAAAGAAGCCCAATGACGCTTTAATTGCAAAAGAGATATATACAGGAAACCTTGTCAGCTAAAAACAAATAGTGAAACAGTTCCTCAGGTAACAAAAATCACTAGAATTGAAACTACAGGCAGGCTGTAGTTGTTTGGAAAAGTAAACCCTCAAGACATGGCCTGTGTTAGAAAACTGCCAGTGCCTTATACTGCAGCTACCATGTCTCCTAATTGACGTTTAATTACTGTACCATCACTATAACATTTGACACTCATCTCCCATGTGCAACCTTTAACAACAAAGGCAGCTCTAGCTATCATTTTGGGAGCAAATCAGGAGAATGTGACTGATCAGCCCTCACTTTCCTGCAACTCCCTACCAGCGTCAGTATTCAGCCAAGTTCATGCAGCATTGCTGTTTATCTCAGGCCAACGAAACCTACAAGGAGCCTGTCTCCATTTCTAAAGAGCTCACTGACCTTTAAGCAGCAGCAAAACAAAAACAAGTTCTGCAGTTTTCTGATGGTTTTGTAGTTATTCGGTAATAGTTTTTTTTTTATCATTTTTATACTTCTTCCATATTTCGTGCTGTGTCCCACACCATTCACTGCTGAGCCATGGATGTGAGGTAGTGGGGGAATGATGTCAAAGTGACTCAGCAGTGCGAAGCTAGTCAGAGTGGCTCCTCCTTTCAAAAACTATCGGAATTCTGTTGAATTAATCTTTTTAACCTCCATCCCATACAAGTCATTCTCCCAAGTACTGCATGTCTCCCCACCCCCTGCCTTGAAAACAATCCCTCATCATGTCCTCCACGAGTCCTCAACACTGCATGCTCAACTCCCATCCACCATGCACTCCCCAAGGTAGTACCCCTGCTCCTTCATGGGGACCAGCGCAATCCATAATTGAATGCCATCATAATCCTAGCTCAAGACTTCACCATCTGAGACAGACTTCAGAGGATCAGAAGAGGAGAGCTGTTAAGTTTTTCCACCTCTCCCTGCGCTGATCACCTCTTCATTGGCCAGCTCATGCTCCCTAGGATGCTGGGATGAACACCCAGTTGGGCTGTTCAGTGGATTGCAATCATGATCAGTGATTTAAATGGTAGCCAGCCATGGAGGTGAATTGAGGGACAGTGCCAGCTGCTGTGAAGGGTGGGGGCACCTACGGTGGATTGTGCACACTGGACAGGGGTGGTACATTGATCACCGGCGCATAGCTTCTCTGTACCTGTGCAGGGTTTTGTTTTAGGATATAGTATCCTGACCTCAAAAAATGAGCCATAGTTACAGCCCCCCCAACCCTGCATCAAGCAAAAAGTCACTCACCAGCAAGATTACATATGAAGGGAAACAACAACAGCACTCCAAGGAATTCATGATAACATGGATTCCAAAAACACAACCATGATGCATACATGCATGTTTAGGGGAGACACGGACTTGGGAATCATGCAACTGTACAAAAAAGCATAACATTACATATACCTATGTAATGCATTCTCTAGAGTACATACTAAATAAAATATGTATGCATATATACATACATACTGATACATAATGCATAGGCATCAGACACATGTATGAATAAACATAATATACATATGCAGCTCATACACTACACTGTGCAGAATGAACATACTGAATTGTCTGGAAAAGGTATGTACTTATCGGAAGTAGAAATGTGCGGTATAACTGAAGACAGGGCTCTATGTGAAAAATTGCATTCTTCTGTTTAAGCAGAGTTCAAGGAGAATGCTGTTGCCACTCCAAGACACATTTTGAATTCCAACTACCGATCTGAAGAGCCCTGGGATTACTGGAACCTCATCGGACTCTGTTTGTTTTTGTTTTCTTGTGTTTATATGTACAAGACAACAGGGTGGAATCTATCTGATTTTAAATAAGGTACATAAAAATAAGGGTTTCAAAATAAAGTTTTATTAATTTACCCCAAACAGTTGCAGTAGCATACATAGTCTTCTCCTCTCAGATGCAGTAAGATGTAATTGTGAAAGTGGTCCAAAACAGCATTCATGTCCACCAAGCAAGCTATTGCCTGTAGGAGCCCATAACCAAGGTCAGCTCTAGATGATGGAATAAATCATTGACTCTAATTTGAGTGCTAACAAAAAATAAGCTGTGCACATTTTTTTAACAGAAAATTAAATTGCTTTAAACAGGCATGCACACCTATAACTCAGTGTTATACTTGTGCATGCCGCTTTAAGGCAATAGTTATTATTTTTCCTAAATGAAACAAAAAAACAGTAAGTTAGATGTCCTTACCATCAAAATGGATGCCCCTAGGATCATGAAAATCATGGTCTTGGTGCTCATGTGATTCAGTTTCGAAGCTGACAAGTGTTGGACAATTTCCTGGGAAAGCGCTGCTCTCTTTCACTCATGCAGCTTCCCCACAAAGGTCAGGGTTTGCAAGGCCCCCCTCCAGCTGCGGCAGTCCTGACCACCACCACCATCAAAAGATGGGGGGATCCAGCAGCAGCACGAGAAGCCCCCACAGTGTGATGCGTGTCCACCTCGTCCTTAGAATAGATGGGAGATCTACCCATTCCTTTACCTGTTTCTAGGGCAAGTCTGACATGTCAAAATTCCCTCTTTTCTCAGTCAGAGTCGAGGCTCAACGCCAGATGAGAAAAGAGGGGAGGTGCACCATATTGCCAGCAGCTTGCAAAAAGAGTCTCTTTCATCCAGCCAGCAACTGGAATTTGATACAGCTTTGGCAAAGTCAATAAATAATTCAATGTCAAGAGAGTGGTGTATGAACTAGAGAACTGTCAGATTTTTTTTGGGGGGGGGGGCTGGTGGTGGTAGGGCAATCAATTGCTTTGGTTGTAGACCACAAGCTTTTTTAAAATTTTCAGTGATCACTTTTCCAAAAAACAAGATCGATGTCCCCTTCAAGGCAAAAAGAAAACATGACCTGTGCTGATGCATGTCATGTTCTTTTTATGGTGACATTGCAGCTTGAATTTGTATTTGAGACCATACATCTTGGGGATGGGCTTTTTTTTCAGGGTAAAAATATGCTAATCCTATCAACTTCTTCTAAGTGAATAAAACACAACTGAATATTCCTCTTCATTGAGCAGGACTAAGGAGCTCCGAAGTGCCAGCAGCAAGCAGCAGGATTCCAGCCCTTCTTTCCACTTGCATTTGCAGCAGCTGTATAATTTGAAAATGGAGTTTGCATGTTCAAAATGTCTAACCAGTCTCTTACAGTATCAGGACATCTGCCCAGGTACCCAAGAGGCAAATCAGCTCTAGGGGAGGCTGTTGGCTCCCTTGGGTGTACATTACTTCTTGTTACTGACATTATCGTTTGTGTTTGGTCAGGACATGGACTCTGAAATTAAAATTTGTTGCACCTGCAAGCATGTAGTCAAGATGTGAGGGATAGTGGTGACCCAATGCTCCTTTTTAAAAGCAAGTGTACACAGCAGGGGATGCAGGTTGGTGGGAGGAGGAGACTGACAATCTTTCAAAGCCACTCTCGCTCTGTGGCTTTTTTGTGTTTCTGGGCAAGGCTTCCACTGCCTCCGGACAAAGATGCAGGTGTTGGGGGAGGGGGGAGCTATGTCTGGTACCCTGGCTGCAAATACAAAATATGGCAGGGACAGCGCAGTAATGCACTGAGATTCTAACCTGCTGTGCCCCCCCCCATCCCATATGTCACTTCCAGTCAGCACATAGATAGCCCACTGGTGGAGTCAGAACTGTCAGGTACTGTAAGTGTCTGATACATTTTTATGGTTGAATCTTTGGATATAAAACACACCCTGTGATTTGAATCTAATTTTAAAAACATTGCCGTGTTCTGTCGTGACTGAAATAATTCAGTGCTATGGTCGCTGAGACAATATAGATGGATTGCTTCACAGATGCGTAGGCGACTGTGAGGCAATCCAGCATGTTTGTTTGGAAGAAATGCAATGTCCTTTTTACTCAGTGATCCTAAAAGGATTGCAGGGCTACGCACACTGCAGCCCTAAAAAGTGGCTTATTTCATCATCTACTTTTATGGACAATGTTTTTTTTATTTATTTATTTTTATTTAAGTTTATGGTTTTGGTTTAATTTTGCAGTCTTGAGCAAGATACTGTATTCTTTACTAGCAGAAGAAAAAAGAATATGTTTGCACTATAAAATGATTTTAGTGGCTATTTTAATAAGAACTATACAAAGAAGAATTATAAATTAAAACAGCAGAAAAGGGATTATTTTAAACTGAAGATAAAGACATGTTCGAATCAGGAATAGGAAGAGGCTTCAGTGGTGGGGTTTGGGGTCCAGCAGGGTCCAAGTGGGCTGGGTCAGAGCCTAGACTAGGCAAGTATTATAGAACTAATTTAGGAGGAACAGGGTGGGAGGAGGGGTAATAAATTTGATGAGAGATATGATAATATGACATTGTGTACTTACTAATCCTACATAATTGAGTTTTATTGTGTATGTTTTTCAAGATGCACTGAAGACCAACATTATTTATGTGTTTGTGTAAACTATCTATTGTCCATGTATTTGACATTTAGTTTGTATGTTGAGTGTATTTTGCAAATTTTGTATATTTGGTTTATTGATGAAGTTTTAAAAAATTCAATAAACAGATTAACTACAAAAGAAACATTCAAATCAGCCTGTTATTATGCATCAGAGTATGCCAGAATACTTAGCATCAAAAGGGTTACATGCCATATATCAACTTAAAATCAAAGACAGTCTTTTTCACTTGCCTTTAAACAAAGAAAAGACAAAACCACTAGCTGGTTTCTTCATAAATTTAAAATTTAAACATGCTGCATTAATGTGTCATACAGCATGTTGAAGATTTTAAAACAAATGTGAAGAACTAACTGATACGTTTCTTAGAGGTGTATTAATGAAGTTGTGGACAAACGTCATCACCTGAAATGGAAGAATTATATCCATCAAGTTTGGCCTTTTTGGAACCAGCCATTCATAAGGGGTCTGAAATGTGACTTTCACAAAGAATGGCATTGCATGAAAGAGTTGTGAAAAGTTACAAAGAAGGTTGTAGCTGTGAACATTAAAGTCTGACTAAGGCCCTGTACACACTACAGAACTGTTTTTGAAAAATGTTTTTAAAACCAGTTTAGCTAAACTATTCCAGTGCATCCACACTACTCAGCAACCATTTTTGATAATGGTTTAGTGTGTCTACACTGCTAGTGTTAAACCTGTTCTCCTTGTAATTATTTTAAGTCCAACACACAGAACAGTGCTTTCCTGTACACACTGCAGCTGGAACTGTTTTAGTTAAACCATTACAGCTTAAAACATTTTTACTCCTGTCCAGATCTGTGAGTAAAACTATGCTAGCTCTAAAACATTTTTAAAAATGGTTTTAAGACTAGGTATCTAGCAGGGTTTAAAAACATTTCTGCTAAAACGTTTTAAGGGGCTTGTAATCTGGATGCAAACAGTGCTATGGGGATTTAAGACGTTTTAAGGCACTTAAACCATTTTAAGTTCCACAGTGTGTACAGGGCCTTAGAATTATGATCTAACCACATACCAGATAAACATAACAGACACTTTCAACCAAGACAGAGGATTTATTTTTTCAGTATTTCAAATGTGAATTATAAGAAGAACATTGTGAGTACAGCCATCTCACCAGTGTCATCTAATAAGAATTACAATTCAGGAACATTATGATGTGTTTACAGCTTTCAGCCATATTTTAAAGTTATTACAAGAAATTGATTACTCGAAGACTGAAGCTGTATGAAGATAGGAGTCACTTTAAAATGTTCCTTACATGCTGGATAGCATGGGATTGTGGTTTGTTTGAATGTGTCAGTGTTATAGCAAACGTTTTTTACTGATTAAGATTTTTTAGTCAAAGTAAAATGAGGAGTATTTTTATACAGACCCCCACCCTTAACAATGTTGGATGAAGGAAGGAGGAAGACATTCATGAGATTTCATGTTCTCCAGTCAGTTTCACCAAATGTGTTTGTTGTGATGTCATAAAACTGTGACATCACTGTGGGAGGGCAGGTTGGAGTGAAGACACAGTAGGCAAGAAACGTTATTTAAGATGTATCATAGGGCACTGCACATTAGGGCCCTGTCCACACTACACTGGAAAACGCCCGCTGTAATGTTACAGAGTGCCTATAATGGTAGCGTAACAGCTAGCGTTTACACTGGTAATGTTACAGCAGGCATTTCCGAAACCGTTGTGGAAACCTGCTGGGAGGTGGTTTCAACAACGGTTTCCATAATGTTTGCACTGCTGTAACGTTACAGAGCACTGTGCAAACGGACACCCGTGTAGCCCCAGGTCCCCTCCTGCCTGCTGGTATACCACAGTGCCGTGCAGCAGCTCAATGATGCCAGCACCCAGTGCAGGAGGCAACCAGGGAGAGGAGCACAGCAAGCCGCACCCGACAATGCCTGCCCACAGCATCACACTCCACAGATGTCCCACCCCCCCCCGTAAGACACCCTGTGCAGCCATCCCAGAACAAGTACCACAGCAGCCCCCAAAGATGCATATGAAGAACTGATGGGATCCGTACATATCCCCGACATGCGTATGCCCACCAAATCATACCTTGACTCTGTTTGCCAAACAAGGTGTGTATCCCGACAAGTATGTAACCGACCGCAAGTAACCCGATGGTAGTGTGCCCGACATTCCTGACATAGTGATGCAGGGTGATACTAGAGGTACTATGTACGTAGAGCAGTCATCAGTTACCAGAGTTGGGACTACAATGTGCCAATACCCAGTTGCACGCACAAGAACAGTTCACAGGTCACAGATACAGAGTGGCATGGATTCAGGACAGTAGACTTATGCACAGAGGGATCACCTGCAGTGAAAGGAATTGCACATATACAAGCAGGTGGACAACCAATGGAAAGGCATGTGCCTGTGTGTAAGCTCCACATGCCCCTACTCGATAGCCCAATATAGAATAAGCCATGTTCCATGTTATCAAGGATGATGATACCCCAGGGCATTAATGTAGCCATGTTCTAGGGTATGGCAGTTTGACATGGCACATGTTCCAAAAGGTGTCGACTGTTGTTCCTTAGGTGTATCCTGAGTCATACTACTGTATGACACCATGGCAACAGTAAGGTACATGACGTTCAAATCACCAAGTGCACATCATATACGTGCACTGCTGCACCACAACATGTTGTGTGATGTTCCACGAGTGGAGACATGGGAGTTGGGCACAGATCAACTACATGTGAGGTGTCAGGATGTCAGGGTACTGCACGGGGTGGTTAAATGCAGATACATGCTATGTCATCTGTTTGCTTCCGAACTGTATCAGTGCAAATACGTGTATGTGGATATGAAAGCTCCGTGCTCTGGTATGATTATACTCAACATCACTGTCTTGATGGATTACAAATATGTGTCTGTTGCACGTGCATCTGGGTAGTACCCCATTGCCATCCCAACTATTGCAATCTGAACCTGTAGTGATGGTCTGAACATGATGGAATGGTGACTGTACATGCACCCAGTGTGTACAGAAATACTTTGTGAGTGTAATGGACCAGTTGTTGGGCGTATGTGTTTTGGTAGGAATGACCCGACGGTACACCGCAATGCAGGCATTCAGAGGTGGGATATTAATATTCGGAACGGTATATGGCAGGTATTGGTACTAGATCCTAACAGACAACTGCCGTGCCATATAGGGAGGCCTGCCATCTGCTGGCCTCTAACACCCCTCACCCTCCCAGGCTATAATGCCCGTCGTATGTCACAATATGCCTGTCCGTGTGTACCGGTAGTGGCTCCCATAACAGCCATGGTTACAACGGACAACATAATGTCCCCCAAACCTCACAGATAAGGGGCTGTGACTCCCAGCCACTGTACATATGTCCCATACAGGTGTGGTTCGACACTGTGACATGGCAGCCGATTGTGGGGAATCGGGACATGGGGACGACTACACAGCTCCGATCCACACCACTGCCCGATGGGCCACTGTATGCGGTCACACATGCTCTTTCCCAGCATCCAGGGACTGGGATGGTTGACACGGGTGGAGAATGGGGGGGCAGGCTTGGTATGCAGCAGCTGTGGCCCAGGACAGGGTGGGTTGGGGGCAGACTGCGGGTAGGCAAGGGCCAGCATGGGTGGAACTTGGAACCAGACCCACATCCCGCACAGCGCTCCCCTGGACACCATGCCTGATACGATCTGTATGTCCCTGCACCACATATCCTGCAGGGGCATATCACCCAGTATGTACAGTAATGGAGTGGGGTGGCACCAGGGCAGATTACTGGGAGTGGGTCCATGGGATGTGGTTGGGCAGCTGCAACGTGTCATGGACCCACTGCAGCCATGGGATGTCTTGCAGTACAGTCCGTCGCAGTACGTGCAGGCATTACACAGTCTGGCACCCTTCTGTGGTGTGGGGCACTTCTTCCACGTCTCTGCTGCTCCACTGCCACAGGCACATGGATGTGTGGTGCAGTGTGGAGCATACCTAGTGTCAGGGCCTGCAGCAGAGGAGCCACTGCAGCACCGTGCAGCCGTGTCCCACACCACAGGAGAGTACCATACTGTTTATTCCCTGCACTTCTGGATCATGGCCTATCTGCAGGATGTCCAGTGGCAGCATGTATTGGTGCCTGACATTTGGGGGCAGTGCCTAAGCAGCCACTGCACAAAATAATCTGGATGTTCTGCTGCCAGAACATTGTGACAGAGTTAAGCTGCATCTAATACCACACCATGGCACTGTGGCATTCACATGCTTGGCTCTCGGTGGTGATATTGTGCTGGGGAGGACATACTGGGAGTGGGAATGGTTCTCTGCATACTGCTGCATCATGGGATATGCCCAGCTTTACATGGGTTGGTAACTGTTTGGGCTCCAGTAGCAGTCTGGACAGGCTGTACTGTTTTGGAACCATTTCCTCTTCTAGTGTGGACACACTATAACAGTTTCAGTCTGTACTGTTTTCAGACGTTTCAGACCTTTCAGGTGTAGTGTGGACAGGGCCTAAGGAATAAGGATTTGGAAACACCGGACAAAGAAATAAACACTTCAGATAGTATAAATCTGGACCATCTGAATTACGTGTACCACTTGACTAGTCAGGATGATCTTTGGCTACTAACAAAAACTTGGCTTGAAGAACAGTTGTCTCCCACTCAGCCAGTAAGCCCATAAGGACAAGACCAATAAGTGAGGGTGGTCCTACCTGTTCCTACATCCCTACAGTCCATACTTCAGGTAGACCATTTATCTCTCCAGCTGCCTGACTCCATTCTGGTCCAAAAACTCCCAGCCTTGGCTAGCATCATCAGCGGCCAGCCTTTCTGAAGTTACCCTAGCACCAACTATGCGTCTCTTGCAACAGTTTCACTCTGACGAAGAACTGCTCCCTCCACAATCCAGATATCGTCTGTCAGACTTTGTACAGCCCACCCACCTCACATTGCTGGAGATGATTTGACCTGCCAGTCATACCTTTACTTGCACGTTTATGTACACAGCACTTTTATTTATGGTTGTTTCAAGCAAAGAAGAAAACAGAAATGAAAAACAACATTTTAATACAGATCTGCTTTATACAATCACAAAATAAGGCAAAAAGAAAACAAAGAAGGAAACTCCTGGCAGGAACATGGCCCTTCTTGTTTCTAGACTCCCTCTTGTCAGGGTGCTATAAAACCTATAGATTCCAGCCAGCCTGAGCCTATAGGACTCCACAAAGTGGAGACCAGTAAACCAAAGCACATACAGCTAGGCATTACTTAAACAGGCACTCTTCTAACCTTAACACATAGCAATGTGTGTAGTTCCTGCATAAATAAACATTTCATTTAATATCAGAAAAATGCAATCAAGACCAGAAATATAAAAGAAAATGCATTGCTAATGCATTGTTTGTGGCAGTTTGTAAAGCACATGTTTTATACATTTTATCCCCCAAGAACAGCTTCAAGCTGCTTGATACCTGAATTACCCTAACTTCTTTCTAACCTGGAGGAAAAGAACATGTAAAACTGAAGGTTATTTGTATTAATTCACCTTCAATGTTTTATTTAATTACTTACATTTTAATGAGGGTCAAAAACAGAGAACACAGAGGCAGAGCATTTGTTTCTGTATTTTCTCCCACAGCTATTGCATTTTGAAAATGGCAACTCTTAGCAGGGGAAGAAAACTTGGCATCAAAACCCACAAACTTTTATTGCTCCCCATATGTGCTAAAGTAGCCATTGTGACTTAATGCATAGGGGTGTGTCTATGTGTGTGTGGTCATGAAGAAGAGAAGATTTAGAAAGATCATTAAAATGTTTCTACCTGGGTGATCAGGCCAGAAAAGAAGTCAGAATATCAGAAAGGTTAACAGAAAAGAAAGGTTCAGTCAAAATAGGAAAGAAAAGTTAAAGATTATCTGGCATGCTGGAAGCCTATTTCTGCACTGAAGGGTTTAGGTTTTAGCATGCTTTTATTATGTTCACCCTTGCACTTGCGCAAAGTGAACATATTGGTAAGATGGGGGGGTTTGAGAGATGTGTCACTGTTGGTCCAATGTAGGGCAGTCTGCAAGGGGCTCAACAGTGTCAGACCAATCACCAGCCAGACTGGTCATGACAATCTTCTGGTCTTGCTGGGTGGAAACTTCATGTAGTTCAAAGAAAATAGCTGAATGAATCATAAAGTGGTTCTTTCCTTTGATCTGCATAAGCCACCTAGCAGGCAGAACTTATCATTGTCATGATCAGCCTACTGAGGTCCTTCCACCAATGTAAAAACAATCCCTCCCACCCACTGCCAAGTATCTCTCTCACCTCCCACTGCTTCCGTTTTCTTAATTTTTTGACACTGGGGTGCCCAATTCCCAGTGCCAGCTAGTACCCCGCACCCCATCCATTTTCACAGTGCAACACCAGGATCCCACCCCTGGTGCCACAAAACATAACACTGACACTGGGGTGCCCAAGTCCCAGTGTTGGTACCTGAAATAAAGAAAACCATCCCTCTTAGTCTTTTATATTTTTATACATCCTGTGAAAAAGAAAACCGGGGCCAGCCCATCAGCACAGTGATAGAGCTACTGCTCACAACACTGGTGACCTGGGTTCAGGGGGAGGTGAACTGAGTGGCCTTTGTAAACTCTCCACCCCACCTGACCCTCGCACTCAGCACCACCACCCCACACATCCCAACCTCTTACTTACCTACCAAGGGTCCAACACCATAATCTTCTCTGGACTGGAAATACATCTTCTCTCTTCAATGCCAGACTGGAAACTGAGAACATCAGGTAAGCAGTCCAATGTAGTTCAGTGGGTTTTGAACTTGTCTTTATGACTTGGTCATTTTTAGACATTGTTTGCCAAATTTATAACATGACTTTTTTGGGACCACACCTCATGAACAAGGGTGGTAAAATTATGCAAATCTGTCACAAAAGATGATTTCACCATCACTGTGTGAAATCACCTTTGAGGAAAGATTTGAACATTTTCTCTGTCCTTGTTCATGACGTGAGGTCACAAGAAAGCTAAGTTGAAAATGCTGGGTAAAAATATTTAAAAACAATAAAGTTATGAGCCTACATTGAAATTTTTCAAAGCACACACGTAGCTTTGGTAATTTGATTTTCAATATTTTGACCCCATATTTTCAACATAGCCATTTTTTCACAGCACCTCATGAATGTGACAACTGTCATTTTTCAAATACTTGCCAAAATGTGTTTTTGCACTTGTGGCACAAAATCACCTTTCAGGCAGGGTTTGAAAATTTTCTCGACCCTTGTTAATGAGGTGGGGCCATTAGAAGACTATGTTAAAAATGTGGGGTAAAAATATCACAAAACAAAAACCACAACAAAGTCACAAGCAAGCATTGAAATTTTTCCGCTCACTTATAACTTTGGTAATTTTCAATATTTTGAACCAAAATTTCCAACATAGCCATTTTTTCACACCACCTCATAAACATGACAGCTCAATTTTTTCAAATCTTGGCCAAAATGTGTTTTCACACTTGTGACAAAAAATGACATTTAGGCTATTATTTTATAAAGGAAATCTGTGATGCTCATAAGAAGTGGTCATAAAAAGACAATGTTAAAAATTTAGAGTCAAAATGTAAAAAAAAAAGTAAGTAATGAGGAAATACTGAATTGTTCCAGTGTTTACTCATAACTTTATTTTTGCAGATTTTTAGTCCCTAATGTTCAACATATCCCCTATGTTATCCCACCTCCTGAGCATGACAGGTGTCATTTTTCAATTCCCCTCCAAAACTTGCTTCCACAGTCAGACAGCAAAATCACCTTTCAGACGTGATTTAAAAGATTCCACCTGTCTTGATCATAACATCAGGTCATAAGAAGACTTGGAAATGTGGGGTCAAAATGTGGAAGCCCACCGAAAACTAGATATTGCCTCTCAGCTGGCCTATCCTGGGTAAACATCATCAAAAAATGTGTAAAAGTAGGAAACCACTGAAAATGAGATATTGCATCTTAGCTGGTCTATCCTGGGTAAATATATACCGCAGTAAAATGTGTACAATGGTACAACAGCAATGCAAGCAGTGAACATTCAGCATTGACAAATGCTTGTTTTACCTGATACCTTATGGTAGTCTTGTTGTGGCTATATTGCTTTCACTAAGAGCGTACTAGAACCTCTTTTTCTACAAAAAATGTGGGTGGGTTGGACCCTATTCCTGTGTGGAATTTTCCAGAAGACAAGTACTAAATTACCGATTAAATGGCACTGCTAAATGTTGCTATATCCTGTCTTCCAGGGAAAGCCAAATTTCCTACAGTAAGCTCTCCACCATTCTGTATAAAGATCGAAGACCACATCCTGCTATTGTATCTGCTACAGTACTGTATTAACTATATTTTCAGATATTTATATTTCATAGTGTAGTGTTGGATTGGTAAGGTGCATTAGTTTTGTTTTATTTTAATTTTTCTATTGTTTTTTAAAAGGTCTTTGAAACACGGAGCAATCTGGGTATACAAAATGATGACAATTTTTTTTAACAATTGACTGTAAAGGAAAAACTTAAGCAATCTTTTCAAAATAATTTAGAAGTGCTTTCTTTAATGTTAAAACCTAATCAAATTAATGATAAAGCTGGATAGCCAGTCTTTTGTTATGACATCTACATTACCCCAACTTCACCTTGCAGGCATTCCATGGTAGGATTGTAGCAGGTCATTGTGAGCTGGAGAAGTGAGAGAATCAGGGTATGCCATGGGACTCCTGAAGGATGTCTGAAAAAAAGGTGGGGGTGTGCTCACAGGAACAAAGTGTATCATCCACTGTGGCAAACTGGTATTTCCCAGACTCAGCCTGTCAGTGTTACCAGCTTTCTCAAACCCTTCAGATGCCTGCAGAGGTAATCAGTAGCTGCCACCACTCGGTCAGGGTATCTCTAGGTCTGAATCCCTACAGAGCCACTGCTCACACAGTACAGTGCTCCTTGCCCAAGGGCAAATGTACCACCCCTCTCTGTCACAGCTGAGAACACCTTACTTAATTATGGTAACTGTAGTCTTCTCTTCAGAGGTGGAAATAAAGTTTTTGTTAGTTATAAATTAGTTGTCTGTAATTCAAAGGATTCAGTCACAAAAATCATGAAGTGTATGAAAATAATTCGTAATACTTCAAGATATTTAAATATATAATACAGTATACTACACATACAGACTACAGGCAACAGTAACTCTACAAAATGGAAAAGAAAATGTTTGAACAGGGCTTCACACAGAAAACCTTCTCTCTCTCTCTCTCTCTCTCTCTCTCTCTCTCTTTCTCTCATTAGCAAGATAGAATGACTTACCACACAAGAAACTTTGGAGAATCAGGGTACACTCAAACTCTTAGGTGGCACCTTGTTCATAGTCCCAAACCTGATTGACTCTTTGACCTCAAGACCCTCCAGTTGCCCCCCCACCCGCCCACATCATCCAGGAATGTCTGGTTTAACTAGTAGCTTCCTGACATCAAAAGACCCTTGCTAAGCTACTACATAAATTGTCCAGGGCTCCTGTCATGATAATGGACAGTACAGACACTAAATTGCCATCAGAGCGGGGGGTCTGCTCTGATAAGGATCTTGCCTTTTTCCCCCAGAAATGCCAGATTTGTCCAATAGCTGCTACATTCCAAGTGACACCCAGGTACAAAGAATTGAATAAAATAAAATAAAAATACACAGTAACAGGTTTACATAGCAAATTGTTACATCCCCCGCCCCCGAGAGAAAAGAAAAAAAAGAAATCTTTTAGCAGCACTGTGTTTTTTTTTTTCTCACATTTTTATCTGGCTCCACCTGGTATGCCCTCAGTTCACTCTTTATGTGAACCCCACCTTTGTTTCTCCTAGCATCTCTCCTACTTAGGAAAAAACAAAGGCACTAACTATTGTCTGGACAACCCATCTGCACTGGCATGCTTCAACCCACTGCAGTGTCTAATGTCCATGTTAAAGAACTGCAGTACCAGACCCCATCCTAGTAATTTTGAGTTCTGACTGCTAGTCCTATGCAACCATGTAAGGGGGTCGTGAACCATGACCAGGGTGAATTCCCTTCCATAAAGGTAAGGTTGCAGCTTCTACAAGGCCCAGACAATCACTAGACACTCCTTCCTGATCATGGTGTAGGTTTCTTCTCTGGTTAGCAGCTTCCCACTCAGGTACACTGTAATTTAAAGGCTTGCCTGTAGTTATGTGGGAGAAGAGCCCTACCCCACACACTACTTAACTAACTCATTACAGGTGCTCTGCTTAGAGCGAGTATACTGCCAGTGGCGCCTGCTGGTGCCTCGGCTGCTCTTTCCTCCTCTGCCCCTACCTCCTGCTCGCTTGCCCATTTTCATTTTCTGTTTGTTGCCCCCGTTGTGTGCTGTTTGTTTTGGTCCCTTCTTTTATTCCTCTCACCTGCTTCATTGTTTTCCTTCTACTACTGACTGCCTCCTTGCTGTATGCTACTGCTTCCCTGCCTCTGCTTCTCAGCAGCCATTGCCCATGCTCTGCTGAGTTCAGTATCATCACATAATGTTTATTTCACTCATTTTAGACCTGCCAGCTGATCAGGTTCCTACTCCCAGCTAGTAATCACTTGCCATTTCCTACATCTTACTAGGTTGGGATTTCACGCTCCTGTAGGACGCATGTAGATATCCCTAAAATGCTACCCATGAACCTGGATTTTCCTTACGGACTCAAGGTACATCTAGCTAAGGACT
The DNA here is from genome assembly GCA_016271365.2 of Neoceratodus forsteri. Lineage (NCBI taxonomy): Eukaryota > Metazoa > Chordata > Ceratodontiformes > Ceratodontidae > Neoceratodus > Neoceratodus forsteri. Next base: position 1,879,775,638 of record CM057456.1, read on the forward strand.
CTAACCTGATCTTCAAACAGCCCTTACCTCTGGGACTTTGGACTACCCCTTCCTCGAACAGTTGCTTAAACTCTGCTGCAGCCACACGCCACTTCTCCAAGCTGGGTTCCATTGCCTCATTACTTCACTGGGGATATCTGTGCAATCTCCCCCTTGGCATCCATGCCTGTTGCTGGCCGTCAGCTCACACAGCACATATTTCGCCATAGGCTTCTAGTTTGGACCAGCACACAAGGACCGGGACATCGCTGACTGCTGCATGGTTTGCATTTCTCGATGACTACACTTCCTCTAATGATTGCCATGCAGACCTCTGGCTTAAAGCCACAGAATTCATTTTACGGGGCATGCATGGCAGCCCAGCTAGCTTCACTATAGGACCCAGTACTTTGCATTTTGTAGTTTTGCTGCCTACAAGGCATTCCTCTCCCTACACCGTAATAGTTATAAGTTCCCTAATTCAATGACATTATACAAATACTGCTCTGCTTTCCTGGCCAGTTTACCTTTTGGGTTCAACCTGAAGCAGCCTAAGGCAGATACTAATTACCTGCAACATTCAGTTGCTAATCAATCAGTATCTCAATTAAGGGGACGCTGGCTTTATTAAGATTCCTGGAACAGCTATAGCTGCTGCATTTTTTGATCTTATGGCGGTTCTAGTTACTCCTACTACTCTCAGCCTATCAGAGAAGCTACTATGGTGCGTTAGGTATTTTACTGAGCATCTTTTGTAGAGCTACCCTGGCCACTGAGCAGACATTCAAAAATTTCTTAGTACTTTTTGACTTGATGAGTGAAGGATGGGGACATGTTTAGAGCTACGTTTCAAGTATGCAGACAGGATACTTTATCATTTATCAACATCGCTGTCCCTTATGGATGGGCTTCAAGACACTATCTATTCAAGGCATTTATTTCACAAGCCAGCTTGAACTACTGATTTAATGCACTCAATTAAGGTGTAAGTCGTTTGTAGCTCACTGCACGTTAATGCAGTGCTGGTCCTTTCCTCAGACATGTCTAACTGTATTCAGTCGCACATTGCCTTTCAGCATGCAGTCCACTGGAAGCGTTTACAGGCACCGCCTCCCCCTTCTGCTAAGTTCATGTTGCAAGTACACCCACATGGCCTCCCATTTTAACTTATTGCTGTACTCCCTGACATTTCAGTTTCAGACCTGGGATGTCCATCCAGCTGGGCAGCCCTCTGTGGTGGCACCATCGTGCTAGCCTATGTGGGATCTAGCTTGACTTGTGCTCTCATTACCCCTACCTGCCTGAGGTCTGCCATACCACTAGCCACATGGGGGTCTCACCTGGCTCACTTTATGCTTCTTTTCTGCCTATGTGGGGGTGCGTGCAGCCTGCTAGCCTTCATGTGGTTTAGCTGCCACTCCCTACTTATTTCACCGACTGACCTATGTGTGGTCCAGATGCACATGCTTGCCTTCATGGCATCTAGCTGCCGCTCTACTCATTTTACCGGCTGACCTACGTGTGGTCCAGCCACACAGCTTATACTTTGTATGGGCCTAGCTCCCATTTACTTCTTTGGATGCTACCTATCAGGATGCTTCAATTCATTTGGGCCTACTACCACTCCTATTACCTGCCTGGATTCTTAGCTGAGCTCTATTCCATCATGCCTCCATAATGGCTCAAACCTCGAATCCTACCTATTTCAGTGCCATATATTATTGACTGTGGTTTATGTTGCCAACTCACCCACCTTTGCCTCCTTTTGCATTCTGCCTTCTTGATCATCAGGACTTCCTATACCTGCTTCGCCCTCTATGGGGGCCTGGAGGTTTCACTATTAATATGCAACACCTGCCTCGCCTAACATCGGAGACTGGAAGTTTGCATACTCTACTCTACGCCTTCCTGCAGCCTTCTCTCATAGCCTTCAAGGAGCTCCTTGTTCCACTTGAACATACATCTGGCTTAACGTGACCATTCACCATCGATACTTGGATGCTTCTGCCCACACTTGCATATAATCGTTGCTTCACCTCATGCCTACTGCCCTCCCTTAGCTTCAGCCTCTAGGATTCTTCAGTACTCAATTCTGCATTCAGCTTGCAAGTCTCAGCACTCACTGCTCATTACAATCTCAGCACACCCTGCTTACTCAGCTCACGGGCTCTCAGCTCTTAATCATTATACCTTCCTGGCTTCCCTAACAGTACATATATATATATATATATATATATATATATATATATATATGCATCGCTCTATTGAGCTATATTGCTCAGCAATGAGAAGCTCTTCATTGTATACACTTATCTACATTCTCAGTGCTCTCCACTGAGTACCTACATAATCTACTCAATACAACTCCTTTTACTCATCAGGATTTGTTTTACATCTCCATCGCTACCTCCATATCAGAGACTGGGGTTCGATTATTCCTCTGCTACTATGTCTGCTTCATGCAAGTCTGATTTACTACTACTACTGATCTATACAGGTCCACTTATGTACACTGTCTACTCATATTAACCTGCTTCATGCTGTCAGGGCCTAGAGGTTCATCGAAAACTATCTCACCTAATCTACAACCTGCTTCGCCCCTTGGGCCTATGGGTTTTAGCTCTCCATCTACTCATATTGAGTTCTATTGCAATATCTACTCCTATCTGCTTGCCCTGCTTAGAACCTGAAGTTTCAACAGCTTGCCCCAGCTTATAGCCTGCATCTAGCTTCCTTACTGCACCAAGGACCTAACCTATGCATAGCTGCCATCGAATCCAAAATCTCAAATCCTCTTATGCTGGATCACAGAGTCATTCGTTCAAGCTCAAGTCCTCCTCAGAAAGAATTCTCCACCTGCTGGATTGCTTTGACCGGTACAACTCTACCCCTGCAGTTTACTTCCGCTCACCTGTGGATTTGAACCTATCCGTAACAGATTCTTACCTGCACTTGGATATCTAGTGGACTCTGACTTCACTAGAAGGATTGCTGCCATCTCTCAATGGACTCTCATCATCAGGGCTCTGATTCCAGCCTCTCTGTTTCATTGGATTCCGGATTCACAATTATTGGACTTCGGATTAGCTGACAACCTATATCTTTAATTAGGATTACTCTCCTTTAGCATGCCCAGAAGGATGTGCAGGTCAGTAGCCATGGGTCCTCAGAGGTTTCCCCCAAGAGGGTGTCACAAATCTGCTGAGCAGGCCAGGCCCTCTGCTCCCACAGTGCCAACCTCCGAGTGCAGTATTGTGAACAGGTAACAAAACAGGGTAACCCTCCTGTCTGCTTGTGGGTCCGAATCACCTTTGATCTCAAGTTCTGGGGGGATTCAAACTGTGAACCTTATGATAGCATACCCAAATGTACAGGCTCAGATAATCTGCTCTTCGGGGGGGGGATGCCAGATATCTTTCGCCGAAGGGCACCTAACCAGGTATCCAAAATGAACCCTTAAAACTCTATAAAAGAACTTAGGCATATTCTTAAATTTTCCCAGTTTAGTACACTATCAAGCTTTGAACAGTTTTAGTCAGTCTTAACTGTCTATACATCACATGCAAAAGAAAGAATTTCGAAGACACAACAGGCAGTTTCTTTAAAATGAGAGGTTTACTTAAAAATGGCTAAAAATATGTAAAATGTAAACACAGAACACTATATCACAAAGCATACAATCACTTAAAAGAAAACAAGGAAAAGTACAAACTCCTACCAACATACAGTTAGACTTTTTCTATCTAATGTATACCTCTACCAGTACCTTAGTTAGATCTGAGATCTTGTTTCCTAGGAGTTCAAAAGGGAAAGTGTCTCAGTGGAAATACAGAATACAGTTTAAACTCTGTGTCTCCACCCCTTCTATGATGCCATCTAGCTCCTCCTTTTAGAATATAACAATTGTACAAACAGGATGTCCTATCAGGAGGTATATTAAATAAGGTGACATCAGCAAAATTAATTTCCCAAATTATGTCTGTCTTTAAATCAAGCCTTTCCTTTGATCTTCTGTGGTTTCCTGCTCTCCCAAGGATTCAAAGGATATATATGACTTTCACACCATGGTATAAAACTGTTTTTTTCTTCTAAGACATCATAAAAGTTTACAAGCCCTATATCCTGGTTGCTGGTTCAGCTCTAATTAAGTCAGGGAAACAGAAGACCCTTAATTATGTCTCTCTAGCCTTTAATTACCTCCTGGTTTCAGGTTAATATATTCTATATTCTCACTAAAACCTGATCCATGGCATAGCTGCCTTATGGAGACAAATCACACACTACATTTCTATATCACAAATATCAAAGAACAATCATAACCAGCTGGCCAAGTGTCACAAGGTATTTTTCCTCTCCTGTGTGCTGCTGGCCACACTCGCCAGAGTTTATAGGAGATAATCATTCCATAATTGTTTGATACTTATTAATTTTTGGGGGGATATCTTCCTACTTGACTAAGCAGCCTTCCTACGGTGGGTTACAGAGTAAAGCCAAAACATCAAAGTTTTATCAACTTTCTCAACAGCTTAAACAGTTAAGCACCATGCCTATACTATCCAGTTTACAGATACTTTAACCATTGACTTACTCAAATCTACGGAAGTACCTAAGCACTTATCAGTTCCTACAACCAATACTGTGACAGCATTGTCCTGCTTCTGCTGGCCTCTGTATCCAAGCACAACTTACATTAAACTGCAGTATGAAGCATAAGCACTGAGCTATGAATGACACATAACAGCTGTTGAACAACTTTTCCACAAAAAAGTAATTGGGAACCTTCATTTCTAGGGGGTTACCTGGTTGGAGATCCAGAACTGTAGGGACCTTGCCACAGTGGGAGGTCAGACCCTGTGCAAAAATAAATAAATGAAAGTATGTGAGCATAATAGCATTTAAGCCAGCAGGTGTGAGTTAAGGAGGGAGGAGATTGCTTTCACCCTTACACGCAGTACACATTAATCTGCCATTTAAAAAATATTGCTTGTCACTTTATGTAAGAAATAGTAGGTGCAGCAACTTCTGCAGCCAAGGGCTATAGTTTGGTTGCCCTGGCTAGTGGTTAGTTGCCCTGTTAAATATCCCTAAGCCCTGGTGGTCCAGTAGTAAATGTGGGGCCAGCCTGGGAAGGAAGGAGTAAAAGTATTATTTTAAATAAATACTGTGCCTATGTTTAAATGATTTGTTTTCCCAGCAGTTGCAGAGTTTAATTTGTTTGCAGAGCAGCACCTGCAAGGTGCCAAGGTGCTGAGAGAGAAAGTGAAGAAGTGGTGGTAGACAGCTGAGTCACAGCTCCATAGCAAAAGCACTTCCATGTTAAAGGGGAATCCCCTGTTAACAGCTGAGGAGTGGCTAGAGTGAAATGTGACCTTGGTTGCAGAGCAGGCTAAGGCCTGCTGGAGCGGTTCAGAACATGGAGATGCCAAGAGTAAGAGCACTCCTGAAAGCTTGAGACCAGGGGCCAGATACTCAAAAAAGTGCAAAACAGAGTGCAAATATTTGCACTCCATCTTGCAAAAGCACCAGCGGGAAAAATGCTATATTCAGAGGACTAGCACTGGGCACTATTCCTCTGAATATAGGGCCATTATGGCCCAGCACTAAGCCATTTAGTACACCCTGATAGTGCCTCTGAAATAGGGCCCCTGCAATAGCCAGTGCTGGGGCTAAATTTGCAATATTCAAAAGTCCCCATGCAAATGAACCCATTGGGCATGCAAGGTGCTAATGGGTCATTTGCATGCCCATTATGTGTTCATTTGCATGGAGAGTGAGGCCAATTTGACTGGCTCAGACCCCCAATTGCCTAAATCCAGTGAGCTGTCCCAGAAGCTAGTGGTAACCACCCCTTGCTGATCGCTGGCCTGAGTAATGACATACAATATCCGCGGTGGTTAGTGGTCCTTCCCCCGCTGATCATTGTCCTGATCCAAATAATACACTCCTGTATATGTCCCTGTTGCTAGTAGTCAACCCTCACCCCCATGACCAATATCCGGCCCAATATAATATACAATCCTTGGTGGTGTAGTGTTCACCCCCTCACTAAATGCCAGCCCACAACATGTTTATTCTCTGGTGCCAGTGGTTCCCCTTCCCCCACCAATCACTTCCCGATAATAAGAATATATAAAATCCCCAATGTCTAGTGGGCCCTCCCCCACCCGCACCCACGCCCGATCTCATAATAAGTATCCCTGTCATACAGTGTACCATGTACCCTCCATCCCAGTCCCAGTATAGTATAGTCAAACATTTCCCTGGTGGTGTAGCGGACCTCCCTCACCCCAATCCCCTGTAACTTGCAATACAACTGTACTCTGGCATCTAGTGGTCTCCCCACCCCAGCAGGTAGTGACCCACTGCCCTGCTCCCTCCCATCCCATCCCCAAGCTGGCGACCGGCACAGCCCTCTACTCACCACCACAACTGGTCACCGACTGAGCTCTCAGTGAGCGCATATTTTATACAGTCGGCAGCCGGTGTGAAGGTGTTTGGATTGAAGACAGGACACCAATTCCAGTTGTAGAAGATGGAACTCAAATGTCCAAATATTTATTTGAATAACAGAAAACAAAATAAAGCATCAGCGGACTTAAAATGACAAAACAAAACTCCAAAGGCAACATAAATGCAGCTCTAGAAAGGACTAGAGAGATGTTGACTTGACACAGACCAACTCAAGACTGACTTTGAACAATATCTGAGCTCTTTTTATATGGAGGAATGGTCACCTGATCTGTAACCCCTCCCCTGAGCTTAGATGAGAGATATCTTTTGTTTTAAATAAATTTTCTTTTACCTTCTCATATATTATTTACATTCACACAATTTAAAAGAACATAAAGATTGCTCTGAATTTCATTTTTGTAATATATTCTTTTAGTTCAGCACATTCAATCCCCTCCCACATTAAGGTATGGTATAAATATTAACACAAAGAGGCCAGCCGGCTCTTAGAATAGCAAGCATGGTGAGGAGGAGAAGAAGGTTTTGAGATTCAGCAATTCATGCAAGTTGAGTAAGTAGTATTAAACAAAACAAAACTTAGAGGTTTAAATAAACACCACTTTCCATCTAACATCTGAATTTATAAAGGAGGGTTTAGTTATCTTAATACTGCATTGAATGTTATAAAACCAAATGCTCCTTTTTATAAAGCTCACTGAATAATGACAAATGCCAAACCTTTTAGTTTAACACAAAATAAAAACTATTCAATTATTTTATTTGTAGGAGAGGTTGCACTACGCTACATCGTAGACTGGAAAACATTGTTTGAATATGAAGTGCCACATTGCAACACGCCAGCCTTTGTGCTAACCGGCTGGATTGTTAACAAACAGCTTTTAATGTCTGGTTCTGCAGCCGAAGCAGTATTACTAAGAGACACAGACCAAGAAGCTCCTTAGATGAATTGTACTTTTATTTGAAGAAAACGAAGCCCCGGTCGTGTCCTGTGTATATTTTAGGGAGTAACTGCCCTTTTGCCCTCTCGCACATTCGAGGTGAAACCATAACTGAATAATAAAAAAAAAATAGCGGAGACAAATCTCCATAGCGAGTGGATTAATACTGAACAATGAAAACGGACGAAAGACAGGATTTCCCCACTTTGTATTCCAACTCGCACGTTCACGAGGTCCGTAGCAAATAGACAACATGGACCTGAAGCAGGGAATCCTGTTCATCGGAACAGAAAATCTTGAACGGGAATATCAGAAGAGGAAAGGTAGATCTGGATACTTTGCATTACTGGATACTTTGAATTACCGAGTGGGGGGCGTTTGCTGGGAGCTAGGCAACATAAAATAAAACACACAGGAAAGAAATTACCCTCGGAAGCGTGATATGTGGGTGGCCAGTCTACATACACTAAGGAGAAAAGTATTTTGATCAAAGCAATAATAATAATGTGCTGTTGTGCAACAGACTTGGCGGGGGTAATATTAAAGAACAAAGCTTGCCAGCTCCAGAAACAAAGCAGGGAAGTTATTCCCTATTACATACCTCCCCCTTTTTGTACAAAATCATTCCTTTGAATGTTTTGTACCTTAATTATTCTTAGGAAAGGTAGTTGTCTCAGATCTCCCACTGAACTGAGAGATGGAGCTTTAGCCCACCCAATCCTAAAGCTCCACCCCGGGGTCCCTGTTATTATAGAAAACAAAAATAATTTTCAGTGAAGTCAATAGCAGTTGATAATTTTCACCTCAATATACTTTTATCCCGGGGTCTGATTATGTTACCCTTCTGGTCTGGGTATTCCTGCACCGAATCTGGACAAGTAATCCGCGTTTTTATGAGCTGATCCAGCCTTATGTTTTATTGTAAAATTATGAGGCTGCAAGGCAAGGTATCATCTCATAATGCATGGATTCTTGTCCTTCATTGCCATCAACCAGCAGAGGGGATTATGATCCGTTATTAATTCAAATTGTGTTCCCCATAAATAAAACTTTAGTGTTTCTACAGCCCAGTGTACAGCCAGACATTCTTTATCAATGGTAGCATAATTTATTTCTCGAGTATGTAATTTTCTACTTATATATAGCACAGGGTGTTCCTGTCCATCTATTATTTGTGATAGTGGGGCCCCTATACCTGTGGCAGAGGCATCGGTCTGTACTATAAAAGGTTGAGAAAAATCCGGACTTACTAGTACTGGAGCAGCACATAGTAAAGCTTTAATAGTACAGAAGGCCGTCTCACATTCAGGGGTCCATTTTACTTTAGTAGGATTTCGTTTCTTTGTAAGATCAGTCAAAGGGCTGGCTAGGGAGGCGAAGTTGGGTATAAATCGCCTATAATATCCAGCCAAACCAAGGAAAGATCGTACTTGTTTCTTTGTCTTTGGTCTTGGACTATTAGCTACTGCATCAATTTTGCTTATTTCTGGTTTAATACATCTCTTGCCTATCATAAACCGTAAGTATTTAGTTTCTTGCATAGCAAAGGTGCATTTTTCTGGGTTGACAGTAAGCCCTGCACTTTTCAGAGCCTGTAGTACTGCTTCTAAATGTTGTTTATGATCTTCCCATGTGGGACTATAAATGAAACATCGTCAAGGTAGGCAGCACTATAGCCCAAGTGGGGTTGTAGAATTTTATCCATTAGTCTCTGAAAAGTGGCAGGGATGCCATGTAACCCAAAAGGCATCATAGTGAAATGGTAAAGACCTTTTGGGGTACTAAATGCTGTTTTCTCTTTTGAAGTCTCATCTAATGGTATCTGCCAATATCCCTTGGATAGATCGAGTGTGGTCAAATAATGGTCTTTCCCTAAACGATCGACTATATCGTTGATGCTTGGCATGGGGTAACTGTCAAATTTCGAGAAAACATTAAGTTTTTGAAAGTCCAAACAAAGACGGATTCCACCCTTCTTTTTGTTTACTATGACCATAGGAAAAGACCTGTCACTACTAAAAGGTTCTATAACCTTTAATCCTATCATTTTGTCTATCTCTGCAATTACTTCTTTTCTCAATCTTTCAGGGAGCCGATAGGGTTTCACCCGTATAGGGGTTGGGTGCAGAACCTCAATATGATGATAAATCAGCTTGGTCTTTCCTGGTTTATTGGTGAAAATGTCTTGATTAACCTGTAAAATGTGTTCAAGTTCTTGAGATTGTGTTTCAGTTAAGGTGGGATTTCTGTAAATGTCTAATATAGAACCTTTTCCGTCTAACTGTTTATACGCCATCTCAAGTTCACTTTCTATTGGTTCAGGGCATACGTAACAGACCGAATCGGTCCTTTCTTGCCATTGTTTCAGTAGATTAACATGATATATTTTTTGTTTTGTTTTCTTATCAGGTGTTTCTATTTCATATGTTACTGGACCACACTGTTTATTCACTGTATAGGGCCCCTGCCATTTCATGTTTAGTTTATTGTCAGAGGAGGGTAGGAGCAATAGTACGCGATCTCCCGTCTGAAATGATTTTTGTCCTACCCCTCTGTCATAAAGAAGCTTCTGTCTTGATTGTTGTTGAAGCTCCTTTTTATGGGCTAAGTCTACATATCTTACTAACTTTTGTCTAAGGTTATTGACAAAGTCAAGTGTTGTCGTGGGGCCTACGTCCTGCCCTTCTTCCCATTGCTCTTTCACTATATCAAGGGGGCCCCGAGGATTCCTGCCATATTATAATTAAAAAGGTGAATATCCGTTTGATGCTTGTGGAACCTTCCTATACGCAAACATTAAGAAGGTAAATACTGATCCCAATCCCTTCCTTCCTCCTGTGTATATTTTTTTAACATTTGCTTTAAAGTTTAGTTAAACCGTTCCACAAGACCATCTGTTTGAGGGTGATAGGGTGTAGTGTGGATAGCATGAACATTAAGGGCCTGATATAACCGTTTTAATACCTGAGAGCAAAAATTACTACCTCTATCTGTCAGAATGTCTTTGGGTATACCCAATCGACTGAATATTTTAATAAGTTCTTCTGCTATTTTGTTGGCGGTTATAGTTCGCAAGGGAATAGCTTCAGGATATTTTGTGTGGTAGTCACAGACCACTAAAATGAAGTGATTCCCTTTTCTGGTTTTCTGTAAGGGACCCACTATATCCATCGCTATACGCTCAAACGGGTGGTTTATAATGGGCAGGGGTTGCAATGGAACAGTATCCTTTTTCCCTATTTTAGCCACTAACTGGCATTCAGGGCAGGTCAGACAGTATCGTTCTACGTCTTTATGAATGCCGGGCCAGAAGAACCGATATAGGATTCTGGCCAGAGTACGATCCCTCCCCAGGTGCCCAGCAAGGGGACTGTCATGAGCTAGCTGTAATATTTGCATCCTGTACTCCTTGGGTACTAGTAATTGATCTACCTGTTCTCCTGTTCTAGGGTGAGTACAAATTTGGTATAATAAGTTGTGCTTCACCCTGTAACAGGGTTTTCCCTCTACTTCCTCTTGGGACACCTGTGAAAACAATGGGGTTAATGATTCGTCTTTCTTTTGTTCAATCTCAAAATCACATTTCTTACTCAGAACATTTATATCAATCTCTTTACTGTCCAAGTCAGAGACATGAGCCTTAGTTCATTGTAATTTATCCTGTCGTCATTCCCTTTTGGGTTTCCTGGTCTTATCAGGAACCCCAAAAACATCTTCGTCAAAAGGAGGCAAGGGGAACTTCTCACTTTCTTTATGTTGCGCCCGTGTAGTAATTGCAGCCAAATAAACTTTAAAGTCAGGATGGTCTTGACCCAACAATACTGGAACAGGTAGTAGGGGCACTATCCCTGCGTCTATCACTCTTTTAGAGTGGGAGGTTTGTAATTCTACGGATGTTGTTGGGTAGTAATGTGCATCTCCATGTATGCAGATCACCCCTGTCTGCACAGGATTCCTGGGTTTGCCTTCTACCAGTTCTGGATGAACCAATGTTTGTTTACTCCCCGAGTCAATAAGTCCCATAACTGTCTGTGATCCAATCTGTATGGGAATAACATACTGCCCCAGGTTTGCTAAGGCCAAGTGTACATTTCCAGTTTGTTTCTTAGGACAAAATCGAGCAATATGACCTCGTTCATGACAGTCTCTGCACACAACATCGGAAAGGGGTGGTCTAGTTGGTCTAATTCCAGCCCGTGTTATCAGTTGTCTAACTGATGGACTAATATTAGTGACTGAGGCAACAGGAGAGGTGAAAGTAGGAGTAGGAGAAGAAGAAGAAGGTCTCACCATAGAAGTCCAGTAGATGGCATCTTCTTTCTATAAGGACGGGCCGTCAGATAATCTTCAGCTAATGAAATGGCCTTCTCTGAAGTTTCCGGGCGGTGCTCCTTTACCCACAGCTGAACGTCTTGGGGCAACACCCGTATATATTGTTCTACTACAATGGCTTCCATAATTTGATTTATAGTCTTTGTCCCAGGCTGTAACCATTTATTACATAAGTCATTCAGGCGTACATATATTTCTCTGGGGTGATCCGTAGGTTGAAACCGTAGTGTACGAAATCATTGTCGATGGGTCTCAGCACTAATGTCGTATCTTCTCAATATTTCTCTCTTTACAGCATCATAATTTCCCACCTGTTGGCTGTCCATGTTCCCATAGGCCAACTGTGCCCTTCCAGTGAGGTAAGGAGCCAGACGAAGGACCCACTGTTCCCTTGGCCATCCACAGGCCCCAGCAATCCATTCAAAAGTTGTTAGATAAGTTTCAATATCATTTTGCTCACCCAATTTTGCGAGTTTGATGTCCTTCAGGGCTTCTATAGGTGCTGTAGGACTTCGAGGGGTACTGATGGTTTGGAAGGCCCTCAAGGTCTCCTGCCATCTTCTCTCATTCCATTCCTGTTCCTTCTCCCTCTCCTTATCCAATGCTAACTGCTTAATACAGAGCCATCTCAGTAGTTCATGCAACTGTTCTGGTGGCTCTTCCTCTAGTGAAGTACCAGTAGGTGGAGCTTCAGCTGTTGCCCCCTGAAGATCTTCCATCTCTTCCTGTAATACCTGCTCAGTTTTGAGTCTTTCTTTCTTCTGATCGGGTAGTCCAAACAGTAATGGTTCCCCTAGCTTATCCACCATAGTCCTGGTCAAGACGCCTTTGGGTCTGGTAACAGGGTCCGCTTCTCTTGTGTCTCTCTCCATCCCAGGGTTGGTCTGTCTACGCCTTGGAATATCGCCAAAAGGACCTCGATCCCACTTCTAACACCAACTGTGAAGGTGTTGGGATTGAAGACAGGACACCAATTCCAGTTGTAGAAGATGGAACTCAAATGTCAAAATATTTATTTGAATAACAGAAAACAAAATAAAGCATCAGTGGACTTAAAACGACAAAACAAAACTCCAAAGGCAACATAAATGCAGCTCTAGAAAGGACTAGAGAGATGTGGACTTGACACAGACCAACTCAAGACTGACTTTGAACAATATCTGAGCTCTTTTTATATGGAGGAACGGTCACCTGATCTGTAACCCTTCCCCTGAGCTTAGATGAGAGATATCTTTTGTTTTAAATAAATTTTCTTTTACCCTCTCATATATTATGTACAGTCACACAATTTAAAAGAACATAAAGATTGCTCTGAATTTCATTTTTGTAATATATTCTTTTAGTTCAGCACATTCAATCCCCTCCCACATTAAGGTATGGTATAAATATTAACACAAAGAGGCCAGCCGGCTCTTAGAATAGCAAGCATGGTGAGGAGGAGAAGAAGGTGTTGAGATTCAGCAATTCATGCAAGTTGACTAAGTAGTATTAAACAAAACAAAACTTAGAGGTTTAAATAAACACCACTTTCCATCTAACATCTGAATTTATAAAGGAGGGTTTAGTTATCTTAATACTGCATTGAGTGTTATAAAACCAAATGCTCCTTTTTATAAAGCTCACTGAATAATGACAAATGCCAAACCTTTTAGTTTAACACAAAATAAAAACTATTCAATTATTTTATTTGTAGGAGAGGTTGCACTACGCTACATCGTAGACTGGAAAACATTGTTTGAATATGAAGTGCCACATTGCGACACGCCAGCCTTTGTGCTAACCAGCTGGATTGTTAACAAACAGCTTTTAATGTCTGGTTCTGCAGCCGAAGCAGTATTACTAAGAGACACAGACCAAGAAGCTCCTTAAATGAATTGTACTTTTATTTGAAGAAAACGAAGCCCCGGTCGTGTCCCGTGTATATTTTAGGGAGTAACTGCCCTTTTGCCCTCTCGCACGTTCAAGAGGTGAAACCATAACTGAATAATAAAAAAAAAATAGCGGAGACAAATCTCCATACCGAGTGGATTAATACTGAACAATGAAAACGGACGAAAGACAGGATTTCCCCACTTTGTATTCCAACTCGCACATTCACGAGGTCCGTAGCAAATAGACAACATGGACCTGAAGTGGGGCATCCTGTTCATCGGAACAGAAAATATTGAACGGGAATATCAGATGAGGAAAGGTAGATTCGGATACTTTGAATTACTGGATACTTTGAATTACCGGGCGAGGGGGGGGCGTTTTGCCTCGGGAGCTAGGCAACATAAAAATAAAACACACAGGAAAGAAATTACCCTCAGGAAGCGTGATGTGTAGGTGGCTAGTCTACATACACAAGAAGGTAATTATTTTGAACAGAAGATTAATAGAATGAAAGAACAGACTTGGGGGTAACATTAAAGAACAAAGCTTGCAGCTTCAGAAACAAAGCGGGGAAGTTATTCCCTATTACAGCTGGCCATGGTGGTAAATAGAGGGCTGTGTTGGTCTCCAGCTCTGGGATGGGATGGGAGGAGTGAGGTGGTAGGTCACTACCTGCAGGGGTCGGGCAGTGGGAACCCTAGACAACAGGGTACAGTTGTATTGCAATTTACAGGGGATCAGTGAGAGGAGAGGGTCTGCTAGACCACCAGGGAAATGTTTGACTGTACTATACAGGAGATTGAGATGGGATGGTACACTCGATGCCAGGGATACTTATTACGATATTGGGTATGGATGCAGGTGGGGATAAGGACCACTGGACACTGGGGATTTCATATATGCCTATTATCGAATGGTGATCAGATGGTAATCGGCAATCACAGGGGGGGGACCACTGGTACCAGGATATAAACATGTTGTGGGGCAGCATTTGTTGTTGGGGGGACACTAGACCACCAGGGATTATATATTATATCAGGCTGGAGATCGTCCATGGGGGGTGGGGTGACCACTAGCACCAAGGATATATACAGGAGTGTACTGTTTGAATTGGGACAATGCTAGGTGGGGGGAGGGACCACTAACCACCAGGGACACTGAATGTCATTACTCACACCAGCAGTCAGTGAGAGGGGTTACCACTAGCACCAGGGACATTGATTATCATTACTCAGGGTGGCAATCAGTGGGGGGGAAGGGACCACTAGCCACCAGGGACTTTGCTTACCATTACTCAGGATGGCAATCGGTGAGAGGAAGACCACTAGTCACCAGGGAGCACTGTGTTGGTATGGGGGGGCACCGACGCACTACTCTGGCAACCACTATGGTTGCACTGGATTAAGACAAGGGTTGGGACAGCTGTATTTTGTCTGTGTAAGGCGACCACGCAAAGTGCCCCTGTGCAGAGCAAATACTCCAAATATCAGACTGCACTGATATTCAGGTCCCTGCCCCCCCCCGAGCTATTTAATTTTGACTTGCACACCTCCATCATTTGCCCCAGGTGCAAGCCCATTATACCAGCACAAAACAGCTTTTTAAATATGGGACCTCGGTGCAAAACCCATCTTGCATGGGCAAAATGGGTTTTGCACCAGGGCAATCTTTTCAATATCGGGCCCCAGATATTTTAAATAAATAAACTAGTTTGCAAGTGGCAAGCACCAAGTTACTGATGTAGGGACTACCAACTATTAAAACATTAATTAAAAGGGGCACATAATGTAAATGGGGATGGGCTCCTAATACACATAAAGTGATCCAGGCACTATGTTAAGCAGTAAAGTAGGCTGCTAATTTGAAGAAGCATCCCAGTACAAAACATTTAATGTAAATAAGCACAGAAGTGATTAAACTAATAAAATAAAGCTACACAGGGCAAGTACTCAGTCTTGTCTACACATACATATGCATTTTATGCCACATATTTGCTTAGTTTTAAAAACAGAACTGTTTAAAAGTACAGTGTTACTGTATAATGAATCAGCATAATTTAAAAAGTAAAAATGTGCAACTTTTTTATTTTCTAAAAGGCACATCCAGGCCATTTTAAGTTGGAATTAAACCAAACATGACATATTTGTAGTTTGAAAGATGGGCTATCTGGTAAAAATAATTTTGTCTGTTAAAAAGTTCATGAATGAGGGGTTGCTGACCTGTTAAGGTGGAATAGTCTGGGAGGAGAATCTGCAGTCAAGAAGCCATGCTGGCAGGGGTATACTGTTGTTACAGTGATGCTGTAATAACAAATCCCCCACATCGACACAACCCGTTCAACACCCGTAGTGTTAAACGGTTTGTCAGAGTAATGAACAGATTCACCAACTTCCGAGTTTGGCCACTTGCTCCACAAATCCACCCCCCCGCCGGACTTAGATATATATAGATCCAGGGGGTGCACTGGGGCAAATCCCCCACAAACAATACAAAAGTGCCCTGATGCTTGGGGCACTTCAGCCATCCATCGATGGATTTGCCAGGTCACGTGGTCGCTGTCTACAAAATCCTGTCACTGTGCCAGACTTCAATAACTTTGTTGTCGAACTGGCTTGTTGGAAATGCTGGCAGGCAGGGAGGTTGAAGGAGGAGCCAGGAGAGGGTGTG
This sequence comes from Neoceratodus forsteri, assembly GCA_016271365.2. Lineage (NCBI taxonomy): Eukaryota > Metazoa > Chordata > Ceratodontiformes > Ceratodontidae > Neoceratodus > Neoceratodus forsteri. The sequence goes on from CM057456.1 coordinate 1,879,791,897, forward strand.
TGCTCTAGGGCAGGAGTGGTTACTGACACCCTTGGAACAGTCCCTGGCAGGGTCTCAGAGCTCAACCAAATATTTAATTTGTCTGAGCTCCAAACAAAAGGAAAGTGTTTTATTTAAAGGGAAATTGCTCAATTTAAGTGGAAATCTTATCCTTGTTTAGTGTGAGAGTTAAACAGCAAGCTGTTATTTTTTTTCCACAGGGTGGAAAACTTTAAAGTCCTATTTACATGGCGGCAGTGGTTGAAAATATGCACCGCACCTCGCCCACTAAGCTGTCTGTGGTCATGGCAGTTAATTGTTTACACAGCCCCTTGTGCTGTGCCACAAGTTGCGCTGCAGGGTGGCTGTTCCTTCAGTGGGGACGTGTTCCAGATTCCAGAAAAACAAAGGACTTCAGTGGATCGAGCGCATTATTGTGTTTACAGTGCAGAAAAATGCACTTGATCCAAAATGGGTAGCCTCTTCTGTGCTGATCCAAAAACTGGATCTGAAGGCATCCTGAGGCACTCTGGTGAATGTCCACATAGTGACATTTGCAGCGCATTGACCACTGAGCATGGGCTGATGCACTGCAAATGGTGTAGTATAAACAGGGCTTATGTTTAAGTGACTTAATCATCCCTTAACCCAGTCTGTTAATGAGAAATACTGGAGAAAGCCAGAAATGTGAGCTTTCTTATGGGGAAGGTGTGAAGGTGATTAAATTTTATTTTGAGGTAACTGCATGGTATTTTATACAATGTACACTAATACTGAATGTAAGTTAACAGAGCAGAATAGGCTCAGAATTTTCAGAACAGCAGTTGAGAATTCAAACTTGGGATTCCATTGTGACTCATTCTGCTACAGAATTCCAATGTAGACTCAAAGTTGATTGGTGCTGAGGATTGGAACAGGGTCCTGTCCACTCAGTGACCAGGATTTGGTAGTAATGTAATGTTCAATGGGTATAAAAGGAGCTGCACAGCTCATTTTCTGGGAGATTGAGCCAAGAGACAGACCTGAAAGGACCAGTCCCGTCCAGAGGGAGTTCAGTCTACTGAGGCCTACCTGTAGTTAGAGTGTGGGGAACTAGCCCTCAATTGAATATTGTAGACTGTAGGACATTATCTGCATCCCAGTGTTAACAATAGTAGGGCAGTAAAGTGAGAGCAGGGACAGAATAGATTAGCCTGCTGCTTTGAGTACCTGTTTTTGTAAAGTGTCTTCAGCTGCATCCAGCAAGTTTGCATCTGCTTCAAGCAACCAGGTCATCTTTGAGGATCAACAGCATCAGATCCAGTGCCATCTCCAGAGTCTGAGTTGCAAACATTTTCCAGCAATTAAAAGAAAGTGTTATAGTAATTTTAATTTCATTGTGGGACTAATTCAAGAGGGACATTCATCTGCTGCATTGAATTCTGGAATAACTATTACTTCAACGACTACTGTCCAGCAATTGAAGGACTGAATTCAGAGACTAAGGGGGGGGAGGAATATATCATGAATGCCATAAACTAATTGTTACATAATGCGAAGTGAATGCTATTGTGAATTGCTTACAGTATAAGTGAATAGAGTGCATATGCAATGCAAGGATTAACCCATGACAGAGCATGGGATTACATGAGAATTAATCCATGCCTGGGGGTGATTAGGGCACGAGGCCGCAGGCCGAGTGCCTCCAACCACCTGGACGTGAATTAATTCTCAAGTTAACCCATGCTCCAGAGTGGGTTAATTCACTTGTACCATGGCTCTTAAAAATGCAACCAGAGAGATGGCAACTCAAGACAGAGACAGACAGAAAAAGGAGAGCACAGGCATGCTTGTCCAAGTGTTCTCTCTCTCTCTCTCTTCATCTCACTTTCACATCCAGTGCATGCCACACAGACACTAGCCGCATACACTCACCATGCGGTGCTGGGTTCCCCTCACTCTCTTCCATTTCTCAGATGTCACTGATTCCCTCCATTGAGCACCGCTTACTACCTACTATATATTCATGGTCTCTTTAGTTCTAGGATTATGTGCAGTGCCGAGGTCTCCTCCCTCTCTTCCATCACCTAGATGTCACCCATTCCCTCTGCTGAGCACCACTTTCTACCTACTGCAGATTCTTGGTTTCTTTAGTTCTAGGATTACATGCAGTGCTGAGTTCCTCTCGCTCTCTCTCGTTGCCCAAATGTCTCCCATTCCCTCCATTGAGTACCACTTACTACCTACTGCAGATTCACAGTTTCTTTCATTCTAGGATTACTTTGCTGAGTATGACTCTCATTCCCAGTAAACAGGTATGTAACTAGTGTCTGTGTGGCGAGCCTTGGATGCAAAAGGGACAGAGAGAGAGAGAGAGAGAGAGAGAGAGAGACAAAATCAGACACGGATTCCTGCACTCTCCTCTCTCTTTCTCTGTCTCTCTCTCTCTTGAGTTGCTATCTCTCCAGTTGCATTTTTGACAGCCATCATACTTACAATGCCCAATAGTTTTTTCTCATCATTAGAAGCTCCCTTAATATACTTAATGAAAATCCCAGTTTAGCGCTGGATGCGAGTGGATAATGGAGAGACAGACAAATCGGACAATTCCTGCGGTCTCCTCAGATATACAAATTTCCAGTTTTGTTTCAAACATTCTCAAGAAATTCATTGTGTCCTTGTTACTATGAAACAATGTGTAATTTCTGCATGCACTTCCGATAGCTATGCTCACACACACAGGAAGACACCAGCAACTGTGGATTCCACAGCCTTCCCCAACAAAACTCCCCGAGGATGGCCACCCCAAAGCCCAGATGAGGGTTAGGGTCACGAGGGCCAGGAGCACAGCACAGCCCTCCCCAACAAAACTCCCCGAAGACGGACCCCCCCGAAGCCCAGGTACGAGGAACAAAGGCGCCATTTTCAAATTATATTCTGGCTGAAAACGAAGCTCTGGAGCCTGCCTGCCATGCTCCCTGCAGTGTCTGCTTGTTTGTTGTTTAATGTTGTAATCCCTAGCTGTCTAAAGAGTCGGCACAGGTGTGCTGATAGTTTTTCTCAACTCAATGTACGAGCTGCCTGCATACTCCGTTACCATTTTGTATGTTACTTTAAGAAGCTAGCTCTGTTGAACCAATACCGCGTGGCTTTTAAATGGCGTTTATAAGCATGCTACGCTAGTCACTTTAAGAAGCTCGTACAATTTTGAAACCCTAGTAAAAAATCACTCATGGAAGCTGTACTGAGCTTAGGAACTTACTGTAATTCCAGCTTATTTTACCACAGTTTACTAGTTTCCTACTGCATATCATCGCTTTTCTCAGAGCATACAGTAAGCCCCTAGTCTCTCCAAGCATTTAAAGGCAATTTCATGGTAAAGGGCATTTCAACCTAGGTGGGGTGTATACAGCTAGCTGGCAGCGTTTCCTACGGACAAAGCAAATGTCTTGGAAAGCAACACTTTACAATTGTAGTACAAAGCCTGCACAAATGCTCACAGCAGCACGCTGCTTTAATTCAAACCCTGAATCAGGAGAGAAATTAAATATCCCGCTTCTGGTGGTAATTGTAATTAACTGTACTAAAATTGACTAGTAAAGGAACACTGTACAGGAGACAAACGAAGTTTACTTTTGCCCAATAAGAAGCACCACATACCTGCATTCCTCCCACAGCTCTGCAGCTATATAATTCAAGTCTTTCTTTCTCTCTCCACAGATGAGGGTTAGGGTCACGAGGGCCAGGAGCACAGCACAGCCCTCCCCAACAAAACTCCCCAAGGACGGACCCCCAAAGCCCAGGTATGAGGAACAAAGGCGCCATTTTCAAATTATATTCTGGCTGAAAACGAAGCTCTGAAGCCTGCCTGCTCTGCTCCCTGCAGTGTCTGCTTGTTTCTACCCTGCCACCCCCACCACCACACTTGGTGAGCTTCCCCTTAAATAGTCACTGTCACATGACTCTCGAAAACCTATCAGCCCACTTCTCCACCTGCAGCTTATCAGCTGCGACCACCAGAGGGTCCTCAACCAAAAACTACACCCCCCCAACTACTTTCCCTAGCAAGGATGCTGCTGCTACCTATCTTATTTATTTTCTTCCTACTAGCAAGTGATTCCCCCTTGCCACAAGCTACTCCTTCATGCACTATGCAGCCATCACCTATGTTCCCATATCTAACCCCTCAACCATACTACGCTTCCTATGCACACACTTTTCAGCCATACAAGACAAATGTCCACTACAGCAACATTAGTCCCTCGATACTTCCTCCATCATTTCGCATGGGTCAGTTGGTTCTATACTAAACCTCCTATCAACCCCCCCACTACCCATACCTCTCGCACCACCTCATCCTGCCTTAATCCGCCCTGGGTCAAGCATAAACACCTTCTCACCATTCTCCTACTCCTGTCAAGGGACATAGAGCCAAACCCTGGCCCAAATCCCCCAGTTTCAAATGCCCACTCCCCCTTCTCTTTCCCAAAAGGCCTCCGCATCATCCACCTAAACACCTGCAGCCTTCTCTCTAAACTCTCCCTACTGCAACCGCTTACCTTAACCCTGCACCCAGATATCTTAGTCATATCCAAAACCTGGCTAAAACAGCACCACACGAACTCGGAAGTATCCCTACCAGGGTATACAATAATCAGGCATGACCGCCAAGGCAAAAAGAGAGGCGGAGGCACAGCAATGTACATCGCAAACAGTCACCAGTTCTCTGTAGTGGACATCCCCATGACCTCAGGAAACATTGACTCACTACTCATCAACATCTCTCTCCCCTGCTCCAACCCCATCTATGTGGCTGGCTCATACTGCCCCCCCTGCACTCCCCCCAAGGACATCCTTTCCCATCTGAGCAACCTACAGTCTCTAGTGGCTGGGGGTGAGCTCCACGTCACCGGCAACTTTAACATAAACGGCTTGGCACAGTTAAAGCCCACCTAAAACCAAAATAAAGGCCCAAAATCTCTCCCAGCTCATTGCTGCTCCCACCAGGCTAAACCACAAAACCCAAAACCACACCTTGCTGGACTGGGCTCTCACTCTCATACCCATAGGATAATAAGCGGGCCTCCTGCCAGACTCCATAAGCGACCATCATATGATTTTCATGGTCAGAAAGATACACAACCCCTGCCCACCCCCAAAGACACTAATCACCAGGTCATATACTCCCTTAACTTATCCTCCCTCCTGTCAGACCTAAGACTGATAAATGGTCTTTCATCTCAGTGGCACCTCCATAGACATAGTTCTCGAGGCTTTCAAAACAAATTTCCTAAAAGTTTGGGACAAACATGCCCCATTACGCTAAAAAAGAGTCCGAGGAGCGCATCTACCCTGGATCTCAGCCAATATAATTAGTAAATGCCATGCCAGAGACTGTGTCTGGAAAGCCTACAAAAAGCTGGGCACTCAGGCTTCCCTCGATACTTACAGATCCTTTCGTAACACATGTACAACCAGCATTCGCCAAGCAAAAAAAACTACTTCCTATTGGCATTCAATAAAAACATAAATCATCCAACCAATTTTTGGAAATCTCGGAAATCCCTGCTCTCCCCCCCCACCCAACCTGCACCCCCGACACTACTAATACAGGATTCCCTCGTCTCCGACCCAATCCTAGTAGCTGAGGCTTTTAATACTCACTTCGCCAACTGCGCTGATAAGCTCCTTTCCTCCCTCCCCCACACCCACTCTATGGTTCCCCCCCACCGCACCTGCACCCCTCAAACTGCCTCTACAACCACACTGTTCTCCTTCCACACCGTATCCCAAGCAGATGTCTTTCGTTCCCTACGGGCACTAAACCAAAACAAAGGGAAATGTCCCACATCAATGGACGCAAAGATGCTTTACCTCTCTGCTCCAGCCATAGCCACCCCACTAGCCGACCTCTTCAATCTATCCTTTGCCCTGGGCAAGATTCCAACACCCTGGAAGCTGGCCACCGTTATTCCCCTGCCAAAAGAAGGTGACCTTTCCTCTACTGGAAACTTCTGACCTATCTCCCTTCTTCCTAACCTGGCTAAACTACAGGACAGGCTGGTCTTGTCCCAACTTTCTCCGTACCTAGCCGCCTCCTCCTTTTTTACCCCTTTCCAATCGGGCTTCCGAAAATCCCACTCTACCACCACCTCCCTACTGCGAGTCACAGACGACATCCTCACGAGTATGGACAAAGGACACATCACATCAGCTATTTTCATTGACCTAGCCAAAGCCTTTGACACCGTCTCCCACTCCCTACTCCTCTCCAAACTCACTTATGCAGGGCTCTCCACTCAGGCCACAAACTGGTTCCATGACTACCTAGTAGGCAGGAAACAAGTAGTCAAAATATCCTCCCACACCTCTCCCCCACTGCCTGTCCCTGCAGGGGTACCCCAAGGCTCAGTCCTGGGCCCATTACTCTTCTCTGTCTTTTTAACTGATCTCCCAGCAGCATGCTCCTACTCCTCCATTCAGATGTACGCAGATGACACTGCCCTATACACATCTGGCCCCACAACAACCAGTGTAGCTATCCGACTCCAAGAGGATTTTAATGCCATCCAGAACTGGTTTAGGTCCAACCAGCTGTTTCTAAACCCCCAAAAAACTGTATCCCTAACTTTCGGCACTCCACAAAGACTATCCCATCAAACTCCCAGCACCCCCTTCAAAACCCTGAACGGTACTCCCCTGGAAAATCGCACAAGTATCAGATACCTGGGAGTATGGCTAGATCAGCACCTAGATTTCTCAGCCCACATCTCCTCCCTACACAAGGAGCTGCTCCCTAAACTTAGCGCATTGCACTGCAACAAATGCTGCCTCCCCACACAGACAAGACATGCCATAGTGCAAAAAATGATCCTTCCCGTCCTTGACTACGGTAACATAGTTTACTCCATCGCCCCCGGGTCCACCCAGGCTAGCCTTGACACCCTATTCCACTCCTTCTGCCGCCTCATCCTTGGCTGCCCCAATCAACACACCACTGCAACCTTTATAACTCATTAGCCCTACCATCCCTTCATGACCGCAGACAAATCAACTGCACCAGATTCGCAGCCAAATATTGGTCCCACTCCCTTCCACCTTACCTGACCTCTGTCCTCTCCCAACAATCGTCACCTATTTACTCCCTTAGAAGCTCAGACCCTAAACTGTTCCATGTTCCGTTCATGCGCACAACCAAAGGCCAGGCTGCTTTTAACTACCGCATACCCCAGTCCTGGAACACCCTACCTGCCCCATCAGGCACGCACCTAACACCCACCTACGAAACCAGTTACTCAGGACATATTTCACCTCCAGCTGCTCCTGTTCTAACTAAGAATGTTACCAAATATCTCTCTGCTGTTAATCTAAAACGTCTTGTACAGTACCCTACTCCCCATGTCATTATACTGTTTATGCCAATTGTATTGTAAAATACCCTTGTCTGCATTTTTCACCCTAAATGTATGTTTATGCACTTGCTCTCTCAGTACTGTATAAGCAATTCCCATTTATGTATGTGGGTCTCAGCCCCCAGGTCGCATCTGGAATCGAGCATGTTGCTCAGTATGCTTTCCTGGTAAAACTCGTAAATAAATAAATTGAGAATTAATCCATGGTCAGCTGATGTATTTCATTGAATGAGAGACGGATGCATTTTTGAGAGTCATGGTACAAATAGAGTTCAATATTTCTGTGTTAGATACCAGGGAGTATCTGGTGCTAAGGGGTGAGTGGACTGACTGAGGTGGGTATAGGCCTAGTAGCCACTAAACACCCTTAAGGCAAATAAATTGAATGTACAGCAACTGAGGTCCAAAGGGTGACCTAGTGCTGGGTTGGTATTTAAGTAACTGGAGGGCTGGTGGTTGGTGGAATGGCCTACAGTCTCCAGGGGTAGTAGCTACAGACCTGTGGGAATATAAAATGAGAGTGTATTAATAATGCTCAAGGTATTTGTTCAATTTATTTATTTATTTAGTTAAAAAAGATTCACTAGGAAGGCAACATGAACTGTGAACAGCTTGTTTCCCGAAGCACCCTGGGGGGAGGAGGGGGTTACATTAGAAGTAGGGGAAAAACAGCAGTCAATAGAACAGGTGTACAGAACATATGCATTCCTCATACAGTCCAGGTAATAAAGACAAGTACTTAAATTAGAAATAGCAGGGCAGAATAAGCAGATATTAGAAACATAGAAACATAGACTTTGATGGCAGATAAGGACTGCTTGGCCCACCTAGTCTGCCCATTTCCCTACCTACTGGATAAGCTGCAGATCCTAGTTAACCAACAGCCTATTTCTTCCTACCCCCCACAAGAACTGCCTTATGTCTGTCCCATGCATTCTTGAATTTTCCCACAGTTTTAGACCCCACAACCTCCTCAGGAAGGCTGTTCCATGCGTCCACCACCCTCTCTGTGGAAAAATACTTCCTCAAATTGCCCCTGAGCCGTCCCCTCTCTATCTTCAAATTGTGTCCCCTTGTTCTTGCACATCTCTTTTTCTGAAAGATGCTACCCTCTTGGACTTTGTTGATTCCACTGAGGTACTTAAAAGTTGGACATAGAGTTGCCATCAAGGTCTATGTTTCTATGTATGTGTCCAACTCCGTGCGGCAGTTGAGCTTGTGATAGTCAATGCAGAACTTCATGATCCCATCCTTTTTGGGACTCAGTACCATTAGTGAGGCCCAGAGACTACTGGATGCCTAGATCACCTAGAGAGCCAGCATCTCTTTGATTTCCCCCTCTCTGGCATGTCTTATACTTTCTGGGACTCTAGGGGTGACTGTTTCAGTGGGGCTTGGGACCCCATATCCACCTGGTGATCTGCCAGCTTGGTATACCCCAGCATCTCTGTGAACATTTCACTAAATGTACATAGCACCACCCGCATTTCAGCAGCATGGGCTGGGGTCCACTGCTCCAAAAGGATTCTCCCTTAACCTCTCCCAAGAGATCCACCAGTGGTCTGTTTCTGCCCCCTCCTCCAGATAGCCACACACAGCCAGGTTAATTTCATCCCTGTCATGGTAGAGTTTCATCATGATTACGTGACAAACATACTGTTTGCCCCTCTTGTCTGGTAGCTGCACCATGCAATTAACACCATTCACCCTTCTGACCACCAAGTAAGGCCCTTCCCAAGCTGCATATCATTTGTTCTGCCGAACAGAGATGAATACAATCACTTATTGTAGGATTTCTTACTCCCAAGCTCTGGCACCATAGCTGTACCATGTCTTCTGCCTGTTATGCAGTGGATAGGTGCTCCTGGGAAAACCCCATGAGTTCCATGAGCCAGGATGTGAAATTCAGGACATACTCCACAACAGATTCCCCTTGGAGAGCAAGCACCCCCTCCCATTCATCACTTACCAAATCAAGGGTGCCCCTTACTCTATGACCAAACATGAGCTCGAAGGATGAGAACACTGGACACATGGGAGACTTCTTTGCATGCGAATAGGAGATGGGGAAGGTATTTGGCCCACTGTCTCACATGCTTGTCAACAAATGCCCTTACCGTGGTCTTATGAGACCAATTGAATAGCCCAACCAGACCGTTAGTCTGGGTGGTATGGCAAGGCCCTGAGTTGCATTACCCCACACTTCTTTCAAACACTAACCATAAGATCAGACATGAAGTTAGTGCCCTGGTCCAAAAGACTCTCCTTCGGAAACCCACACAGCTAAATACCTCCCGCAGTTCATCAGCCACCTTGTCAGCTTTGATGGAGGACAAGGGCATTGCCTCTGGGTTCCTTGAGGTGAAATCTACGACCACTAAGATGTACCACTTGCCAGTGCAACTTGGGTTGCTAAGTGGCCCCACAATGTCCACAGTAACTCACTGAAATGTCTCTTCTGTAACAGGTAAGGGAATCAATGCTGCCTTAACCTTGTCTGCAACCTTTCCCTCCCTCTGGCACTGCAGACAAGTCTGGCAGTAGTTAGCCACATCTTTAAAAATACTGGGCTAGTAAAAATTGTCAGCTGCCTTTTGTATAGCTGACCCCCAAGTGTCCTGAAAAGGGTATGTCATCGGCTAAGGCCAGAAGCTGCTTCCCATACTCTCTTGATGCCAGGCACCTTTCCACTGTGCCTCCTTTATATCTAAATTGGTTTGGTTCCCTTCCTTCCTACCTTACTTATCCTCTCCCTCAGCTTCCTGCTATCCTTTATGTAATATTGCTTTTCATTCCCTTGCTATAGCTTCTAGAAAATCTAAAGCTTATTGCTTAAAAAACTGACCAGGCAACATCCGTTCTGCTTCAATCAAATCCTGCCTCATAAAAGAAATGAAGACCCCAGTGTCCCTCTATCCCTGGTTCACCATCCCATTAACACTAATCCCATTCATGCTTTCTCTTATCACTTTCCTAAACTTTGGTCTGCCCTTCCATTGTCTAATCACTCTGCCTCTTTGGCTTTCTCCTGCAACTGTCCTTGACCCTCTTCCTTCACCCCCTCACTAGCCTTGCCCCAGCTAATTTTGTTTCCCCTTACCTATGCATATGTTATTCTGATTTGTATTGAAGTTTTATTATTTCTTCATTTAAATAGTATTGCTGTATTCTCTATATAAATTGTAAATGCTTTATATTTATTTAACAGTTTTACCAGGAAAGCATACTGAGCAGACAACTGCTCATTTCTAGATGCGTCCTGTGTGGTGGGGAACATAGGAGAGGGTACATTAGTATACAAAAATTTGTACCAAAGTAGAACATGAACCTCAATGTAAAATAATACAATAATAGTATATATACAGCAAATTAATATAACACCAGCATTCCCCACATTGAGCTGCCGGGCAGCCCAGCCTAGGCAGATATGCAAGTGCTAGAACATAATTCAGTAGCAAGATGGTTAGTAGCAGGAACAGGAGGTGCGGAAGTGGGCTTTGAGGAGAGTGTTGAAATAGTTGGGGGATGGGGTGTGGAAAATGGCAGAGGGGAGAGAATTCCACAGTTTAGGCAACTGATAGGAGAAGGCAGCCTGGCCTGCAGAGGTGGACATGTGAGGGACCAACAAGGAGCAGGAATCATAGTGTCTGAGGGAGTGGGAGGGAGGGGGAAAGAATGGAAGAGAGATAAGGGGGTAGGAACTGTGACCAGTATTTAGCCATGAGACTAGCGCAGTGGGCCTGTCTCCTGTCCTGTAGGGCTGGGAGGGACAGGGTTTGGTAGAGGACACAATGTTGGGTACTGGGAGGACAGTCAAGGGCGAAATGACAGTAGGAGTGGAAGAGGGTGTCCAGTCTGGTTAGGGAAGTTTTGGGAGTGGCACTGTAGACTACATCACAGTAGTCGAAAATAGGGAGAATCATTTTCTGTACTATTGCATAGCTGGCTGGCAGCAGGATGCACCCACAGTTGTGATACAGGGCACCCAGTTTGGGGTGCAGTTTCTTGTGGATGGCCTCAATATGTACAGAAAAGCTGAGGTGCTGGTTCAGCCAGACCCCAAGGTATCTAAAGGAGGAGTAGCCCTCCAGTTTTGTCCCATCCAGGGTGTGGAAAGTGGGAAGGGAAGGGAGTTGAGAGAGTCTCTGCCATGTGCCAAAGGTCATGGAGACTGTTTTCTTGGCATTCAGAAAGAGCTGATTTGTGCGAAACCAGAACTGGACTTCCTTGAAGTCGCACTATAGTCTGGTTGCCACATAAGAGGTAGAGTGTCCAGATGTATACAGGACAGTGTCATCCACATACATGTGGATGGATGTGTGTGGGCAGGCAGAGGTCAGGATAGAGAACAGCAGAGGGCCAAGGATAGAGCCTTGAGGAACACCAGTGGTGATGGGGAAGAAGGAGGAAAGGGAGTTTCCAATCCTGACAGACTGAGTCCTACCCATAAGATAGGAGTGGAGCCAGCTGGTGGCTTCATTAGAGAGCCCTGCTAATGATAGCTTGGATAAGAGGAGAGGGTGTGAGACAGTGTTGAAAGCCTTTGCAAGGTTGACAAAAATGTCAGAGGTGATGACGCCCTGGTCCATGCCAGTATGGATGAATTCAGAGAGCCTTTGCAGGGAGGCAGTGGTGGATGGGACTTCCTAAACCCAGACCAGTATGGTGTGAAGAAGGAGATGGAGTCAAGGAAGGAGGAAAGCTGGGAGAGTATGAGATGTTCCTGTAGTTTTGCCAGAATGGGAGGGAGAGAGAGAGAGAGATAGATATGATGTTCCCCATCCCCTTCCCCAGGACACATCTGGAAATGAGCTGTTACCAGATCAGTATATCCTAATTGGTGAAACTTTTGAAATAAATAAATAAATAAATAGATAATACTCCCTAGGAACCATTATCTGCTGGAGTACCCATTCCTCCGGTCCTTCCTTAGGAATCCACTCACTGTACAGAAGCCCATTGCCCATGGCAAGTACTATTGGTGATGCTAGGAAAGGGGGGCAGGATGGGGGGGAAGGTGAAGGTGGTTACCCTTAATACTAGGAGCCTTGGGAGGAAAACTGCAGAGTTACAGGTTCTCATGGCAGAGGGAGAGGTGGACATTGCAGCCATCACAGAAACTGGGGCGACCCAATACAATGACTGGGACCTGTCTGTACCAGGGTACAGGTTATTTTGTAGGGACAGGGTGATTGGAAAAGGAGGGGGGTGGCACTATTTGTGAAGGAAGGACTGAAGTGTGTAAGGGAGGAAGGGGAGGAGGGTAGTACGGAATCACTTTGGATGCAAATCCAGGATTCCAAGAATAGGATTCTTAGAATGGGAGTGGTGTACAGGCCACCATCTCAGACGGAGGAGTTAGACAGGGAACTAGTGGGACAGATCAGGAGGACCTGCGAGAAGGGTAGTGTGGTGATTGTGGGGGACTTCAACATGCCAGGAGTGGACTGGAGTACCCCAACAGCAAGGAACAGAAGGGAGCAGGTACTGCTGGATGCCTTCCAGGACAGCTTCCTGCTGCAATGGTCAGTGAACCAACCAGGTTAGGGAATACCCTTGACCTTGTGCTGGCAAATGGGGACTTTGTGAGAGAACTTACAGTGGAGGAACCACTGTCAGGGAGTGACCACCACTCAGTATGGCTCACATTGGATATGGGCAAGGAAGGAGTGGAATCTGACACAAGAGTGCTTGACTTCAGGAGGGCCGCCTTTGGGAGGATGGGGGAAGTGGTAAAAGGGTACCTGGCCAGAATTCAATCTAGTATGGACACTAACCAGAGGTGGGAGCTCATAAAGCTGAGGATAGTGGAGGCAACCAAAACCTGCTGCAAAGCCCAGAGCAAGAAGGCTAGGGCTAAGAAACCGAGCTGGTTGAGCAAGGAAGTCATGGAAAAGGTAAGGAGGAAAAGAGCTGCCTTTAGAAAGTACAAGAAAACAGGGAGGGGGGAGGACAGGGAGGAGTACTTGACAGACTCGAAGGAGGTGACAAGGCAGTAAGGGGAGCCAAAGCATCTATGGAACTCAGGCTGGCACAAGGCATTAAGAAGGAGGAGAAGGACTTCTTTAAGTACATCAGGGAGAAAAGGAGCTGTAAGGACCACATAGTAAGGATTAGGAAGGAGGGGGGTTGGGTGGAAGCAGGGTGCGATAAGGCAGAAGCACTAAATGAGTACTACTGCTCAGTATTTACTAAAGAGAAGAGGGGGTGACACCCAAGGTGGGAGAAATGGCAGAAACAGGGGGGAAGGGGTGACAGATGGGGAAATCATAGAGGGCAGAGTTCGAGAGGGTTTGAAGGCACTGAGGGTGGACAAGGCGCCAGGCCCAGATGGCATCCACCCCAGGGTACTGATGGAGCTGGCAGAGGTCCTTGCAGGACCTTTGCAGACCTATTTAATGCCTCACTACATTCGGGGTGTGTACCTCAGGAGGATGGCTCATGTGGTGCCCCTCCACAAGAGTGGCCCCAAGGATGAACTGGGAAACTACAGACCAGTGAGCCCCACATCCATCGTGGGTAAGCTAATGCAGACTATCCTGAAGGAGCGGCTAGGGGCCCTCCTAGAGGCCAAAGGACTACAGGACAGCAGACAGCATGGCTTCATACGTGGCAGATCCTGCCAAACCAACCTGGTGGAGTTCTATGACTGGGTAACTAGGCAACTGGACAGGGGCCATGCAGTGGATGTCCTGTATCTGGACTTCAGTAAGGCATTCGACTTGGTGCCGCATGGAAGGATGGGAAGGAAGTTAGTAGGCACAGGGGCGGGTGCAAAGCTGGTGAGATGGGTAGGAAACTGGCTTCAGGGAAGGCAACAGAGGGTGGTGGTGGGCGGGAGCTCTCACACCCAAGGGCAGTGACGAGCGGTGTTCCACAGGGCTCAGTGTTGGGACCAGTGTTGTTTTGGATATTCATTGCAGACATATCATGGGACATCAAGAGCAAGATCAATCTGTTTGCTGATGATACCAAGCTAGGCCGTGGTGGATGACCTAGGGGATGGCAGGGATTGCAGGATGATCTGGCAAAGCTTGAAACCTGGTCAGACACCTGGCAACTGGGGTTTAATGCCAAAAGTGCAAGGTGCTGCATTTTGGGATGAAGAACCCAAGGAGGAGTTACCAGCTAGGGGGAGTGCAGCTAGCCCAGACAGAGGAGGAGAAGGATCTGGGTGTGCTCATTACAGGGTCAATGAACAACTCGGCACAATGTAGGAAGGCAGCTGCAAAGGCCAACAAAATGCTGGGTTGTATTGCAAGGGGTATATCCTCAAGGAGGAGGAGATTCTGCCACTGTATAGGTCATTAGTTAGACCACACCTGGAGTACTGCGTGCAGTACTGGCTCCTATATCTGAAGAGGGACATTAAGTTACTGGAGGGGGTGCAGCGCAGGGTGACAAAGATGATCAAGGGGCTGGGGGACTTATCATATGAGAGGAGGTTTAAGGAGTTGAACATGTACTCACTGGAGGAGAGGAGGGACAGGGGTGACATGATTGAAACCTTTAAATACATGAAAGGAATAAACAAGACAGGTACAGAGGGGTTGTTCAAAGTAAGGGAGGAGAGGGCCACCAGGGGCCATGATATGAGACTGGAGGGAGGAAGGTTCAGGAGGGAGATGAGCAGACACTTTTTTACAGAGAGGGTGGTGGCTGGGTGGAATGCGTTACCTGCAGAAGTGGTATCAAGTAGAACAGTGGACTGCTTCAAAAGGGGATGGGACAAGACAAGGGGGAGGGTTAATGAAGGGGAAGGGTGGAAGGGAGGGGCAGCTGCAGAATAAGGGGTGCTAGCTGCACATTCGAGCAGACTTGATAGACCTCTAGGCCTTTATCTGCTGGCAAATTTCGTATGTTCGTATGTTCATTCTCCCAGTTCACCTCCCTTAACCTAGAACATGGAGAGTCACTTCCACACTAGTGACTAACTTGCTTACCATTTGGAGGGATGAGTTAGGTTGCAAGCTCTCCCTCTCTGCATGCCATCCTTTGCCAAAACACACTCTGCTGTGGGACAGTCACCCATGACTGTGCTCTCCTCAGTCTGTAGCTGTGGTTCAGAACTGCTGCTCCCAGCTTGTTCCTCAGCTACAACTTCTCCTGCTTCCTGAGGTAGGGGCTGCTTCCTTGTGCTCTGGCCCATCTGTGTCCTCAGGGGCTGGTTCCCTTGCCTTGCTATGGGTAGTGACACACACAATACTGGCCCCACTACTGAAGTCATTACCCATGATTACATCACTGGGCAGGTCTAGTATAGCACCCACCTCCTGTATGCCCTGGCTACCTTTCCAGTTTCAAAAGATCTGGGCCAGTGGCACTGAGATGGCAGGACCCATCATTCCTCTAATCATGATTATAGAAAGGGCCTCAGAAATGCTGCAATATGATTGGCTGTTAGGATTCCAACAGCCTTACATTAATCCCCGTTTCACTATCATGTACAGCCTGATCACCATGGCACATTGATTCTTCCTGTCAGCATTCCATCTTCTAGCACTGCTGAATGACTGGAGGGATGCATTCTGATTTTTAACCAGCATTCTTAAATTATTAGTGGAAGAACTACTTTATTAAAAATTTCCCTCTAAATGAGGAAAACATTAAAGAAGTGTACTTTTAACACTTTTCTTTTGGAATAATTTTTTTTATAATAGCAATAAGGCACTCCCAGGAATTAGATTAACAGTCAATCACCCCCTAGGGGCAATATGACACTCAGCTGAGCCTTGTGCCACATTACACCCCTAGGGATGATTAACAGACTGTTAGTCTAACCCCTGGTCATGCCTTATTGCTTATAAAACTGACCAGGCAAGATCTTTTCTGCTTCAACCAAATCCTGCCTCACCAAAGAAATGAAGACCCTAGTGTCCCTCTATCCCTGGGACACATCCCATTAACACACACAGGGTGCATGTGTGCAGTGGAGATAGAGGGTCAGGCTACAAACTACAGGAAGCATCTCAAGCTACTCCCTCCAGCTGCACTCCCACCTTTTTTACATTTGTCAGAAAATCATAAGACAAATGCACCACTTTCTAGCAGATATAACACCTGCATTCACCTGACTCCATGCTTATAAGACCAGGCGGCTTCCCATTTTGTTCAGATACAGGCTGGCTTCCTTTAGGTTGCCCCTCTGAGGTTCCCTTAAAACCATCTGAAGCACCTCCCCCATTAACTTTGCAATGAGAGGATAGTCAGCTGGATATGAACTACTCATCTCTCTTGGCTGCCTCCCTCATGGAGCTCAGAGTTCTATCCAACAAACATCTCAGATCCTAAGGCACGGTTTTCAGAAACTGTTCCAGAAGAAATAAATCTTTTGTTTCTTCAACAGGGTGAGCTTTTTTGCACCCTCTACCCAATATTCTAACAAGTTATTTAGCTTCACACACATTTCAGCCTTGCTATCCCATGGTGCCTTTCTGAACCCTCTAGATTTTTGCCTATAGGTCATGAAGTTTAACTCAGAATGCCTTAGCAAGGCATATTTCACCGTAACATAATCCTTGCAGTCCTCGTTGTCCATTTAGGCAAAAGCTTCTAATGCCTTGCCTATAAGCAGTAGCAATAGGTGAGTTGCCCAAGAAGCCCTGACCAATTCTAATTTCCCACTGATTCTCTTATAAGATCTTAAAAACAAATCAATATCATCCCCCTCCTGATAGCCAGGAAACATTTTAGAATAAATTTTGGCTGGCCAGGCTGGTGGTATGGAGGGCTGGGGCACCAAGCCTCACCTGCTGCTACGTTGGCAACCCAGAGTCAGGAGCAATCTCATGGCATTGGGGTCAGTCAGGGAGAGGAGGTTCAGTCATCCAGAGGACAGCTCTCCTTCTCTGGGGAGGGGGACACTGGCCCTGGCATTTCCATTTCTGGGTCATATCCCCTATATATGTAAAGATGGTGGCCACACTGGGCTGACCGTCGGGAGCGCAGAGCCAGAGCAAAGTGAAAGTAGTGTTTTAATTTGTTTTTATTTGTTTTATTTAATTTTATTTTAGTCAGCATTTGTAAAGTAAATTAAATTAATTTAGCATCAGTGTAGTGACAGTACTAGTTGTATTATTCTGTTGTTTGAACTGTTTGTTTGTTGCCTGCTATTGCTAGTTCTTTGGATTGAACCCAGTGTGTGGAGCTGACTGAAATCAGCGAAAACACAAGTATAAGCAGAAGTTGTCTGCTTATAGTTTGTTCCTGTCCGATTAGTTGCCCATTTGCCTATGGTACAGAATTATCATCATTTTTGAACTGTTACCTGCTTGTATGAGGGAACCAGGGAAGAGTTCTGTCTACGGAGTTCTTTGGACTGAATCCGGAGGTTGGAGCCTGCAGCTGAAATTGAAGATAGAGGTCTGGAGATCAAAGATGGAGACTGGGTCTCAAGCTCTTTTAGTTGAGTAGTGATTGGGGGATCTCCTTCTTGGTTCTGGCCCTTACCCAGTTATGCTCTGCAGTGTAGCTGCCAGAGGCAACTGCGGCAGCATTGCTCCATTCCATTGTGCGGTTGTTGGTGGGCAGTTGCGACAGCGGTCAGGTCCAGAGATAGGGCTGGGATCCGGAGAGTCTTCCTCTGTTTTAGGAGGCTAAAGAGCTTTGCGAGGAATACTACTGGTCATTTCTTTAGTGATCCTGCAGGGTCTAGTGGGTGAGTTACCTCTGCACTCTCAGCCTTTGTTGGGACCATTGGGAACTCAATTTGACCCATTGGGCTCTGTGGGGTAAAAGAAGGATCAGGATTGAATGCTCCGGTGGAATATTCTACAGGATTTGGACTTGCCAGACTTTCTAATCTGGTAAACCCTCTTCAACACTCTGCAAGTAACTATAGTTGGCATTTGCGTCAAAACTAAATAGTAATTAATCAGTTAATTTCTAATGTGGGGCAATGCCATAATCCATCCTTGGAACTTTATGGAGTTAGAGTCCTTAAAGAACTGGAGATTAACATTTATAAGCCCTAGGAGGTGGGAGTTCCTAGGTTCAGCTGCTAAGTTTTGTTTTACTCATAAGTAACTAAATTCTTGAACTTTTGTGGAGTGACAGTCCTAAAAGACTGGATATGGACATTCATTAGCTCAAGGAGGTGGGAGCTCCAAGGTCAATTTTCTAAAAACTATTTGTGGACTGGGTTCGATCCAAATATATTGATCCAAATATAGTTTTTCAATTTCAAACTTAATTGTGTTGATGCTGCTATAAACATTTGTTATTTTATGTTGTTAATTGTGGGTGGTGGGGATTAGCATTGTCTTTTTTGAGTATTGATTAATGTTGATGTATGGTGTGTAATTGTGTTGTTTGAGAGTATTAAGAGTGTGTTTGAGAATTGTGAGTATTCGTGGTTATTGGTTGTTTTTGATGGTGTAAGGATAGAGTGGGTGGGTGGTTATAGTGTTGGAGTATTGTTTGAGTGTGTGTGTGTGATTTGATTGATTGTGTTACTGTCTCTGCTATATGAAATGTGTTTGAACGGTAGTAAGAAGGTCAGGAGCTATTCCTCCTCCAGACTCAGGGACCTTCACCCCTTTGACTGTCCCCCTTTTGTCAGCTGAGGCATACAGTAGATGTCGTGCCTTGGGGATAGTTAGGAGAAGGAGGAAGGGAGCTGGGTCTTGGGGGGGAATGAAGAGGAGTGGTCGGACAGAGGTAGTGGGAACAAGGCGATGCCCTGGGGCAAAATGGGATCAGAATAGGGGTCTTCCCTGTCTGATTCCCATACCCAAGGGTTCTGTTGAATGCAGGCAGGTGGCGCGGTCTCCTTCGACCACTCATCCTACTTGGATGGTGTTATGTAATGCCAGGTCTATTCGAAACATGACTGCTATTATAGCAGATCTTGTTGGGACATCTGACCTGGCATGCATCACCGAGACCTGGCTGAATGAGAATGCTGGCCCAGTATTGGCTTCAGCTGTTCCGCTCGGGTACTCAGAGATACACCGTCTGAGAATGGATCGTAGGAGCGGGGGTGTAGCCATCTGTTTTAGATCAGAACTGGGCCTTATGGAGGTGCCAGTGGGGTTCACCAGATCCTTTGAGTTTATCGTGGGTGCGGGTGTGGGGTGCAGGATACTCCTCATCTACCATCCACCTGGAGATAGGAAAGAGTTCCTGCAGGAAGTCGCGGACTTCATTGTCAATGTGGTATTGGGATCCCCCAGATGGTTGATTTTGGGGGACTTTAATGCCTGAGTCAGTGATGGAACTCTCGCAATTTGGTTGTCACTTGCTCCAACTAATGACTTCATTGTGTCTCATGCAGGTTGTTACCTCTGCAACCCATGTTAGAGGTCACTCATTGGATCTGGTGTTCTTCCTGGGGATGGAGATACCTGACTTGGTGGTGGAACCAGTTGGATGGTCTGACCATCACTCCATAGGTTACAGTTTTGTGGCACCCTCTAATAGGCCTGCCCAATGGAGATGGTCCAGTACCACCCTTTGTGGGATGTGACCCCAGATGGCCTAATGACAGTGCTGGATCTATTGAGCGTGCTGAGGGAGTGCAAGGATCCAGAGGACCTGGTGCTTGCCTGTAATATAGTGGTAACGGAGGCCCTGGATTCTATTGCCCTGTTCATGTTCACCCCCTCACCCTCTGTCCAAGGTCTCCATGGTTTGATGGGACCTTGAACGAGTTAAGGACAGTGGGGTGAAGGTTGGAGAGGGCCTGGTGGAAATCGGGCCTGGAAGGTGACAGGCTTAGATTGATGGAACATTTTATAATCTATCAGTTGACAATCTCCCGTAAGAAGGCAGAATTCCTGTCCAGGGAGATTGCCATTGCACAAAATCAACCAGCTCAGCTCTTCCAGACTGTGGACAGATTGTGCAATCCAATCTGTCTCCAGTTTGTTGGAGCTTTTTCACAAGAGAAGTGTGATGAGTTTGCTCAATTTTTTGCAGATAAGGTTGCAGCCATCAGGTCTGAGATTGGCCAGACTACCTCTAAGGGGTGCTGTAGTGGTCAGTGGGAGGTCACAAGTACCCAGTTTGTTTGGACGGGCTTTAGTGGGCCAGAATTCATTGACATCATGAGGGTCATCCAGACGTTGCGGCCAACCAACTGTAGTTTGGATCTGGGCCCCATGAGACTCCTAGTGGGCTGCATGGATGAGATCGGCCCAATCCTTGCAGAGATAGTCTGGAGTTCATTGGAGAGGGGGATCTTCCCCAATTCCCTAAAGGAGGTGGTCATGTGACTGCTCCTGAAAAAATCTCCCTTGACCCAGATTGTCCTGCTAAATACAGACCTGTCTCTAACCTGCCCTTTGTGGGTAAGGTTATTGAGAAGGTGGTTGTGTTGCAGCTGGATGACCATCTTACCACCCATGATGTCTATGATTCTCTCCAGTCCGGATTCTGAAAGAGGCATAGTACCGAGACAGCTCTTGTCCAGGTGCTAAATGATCTCCTAATAGCAAGAGATTGGAGGACTTGTTCTATCGTGGTCCTCCTTGATCTCTCTGCGGCATTTGACACTGTGGACCATGGTGTGCTATTGGAGCACCTGCAAGTCATCTTTGGACTATCTGGTATGGTTCTCAGATGGTTTAGATCTTTCCTCCAGGGTAGGACTCAGAGAGTGGTCACTGGGATTTATTCCTCTGATGCTCTCCCCCTATTCTGTGGCATTCCACAGGGCTCCATTTTGGCACCCATGTTGTTCGTAGTGTATATGTTGCCATTGGGAGACATTGTTAGGTGGTATGGCTTGTGTTTTCACTGCTATGCAGATGATACTCAGCTGTACTTGTCCTTCATACCCGGGCAGGAGGATGCGATCTCGGTATTTAACAACTGTCTGTCCAAAATCCATGACTGGATGAGTGCCAGCTGGCTGAGGTTTAATCCAGATAAGACTGAGGTGTTGGTGGTGGACCCAGATCATTGGATGACAGGTATGCTGGCTGGACAGTCATCTGGGCTTTGGCTCAGGGATGCTCAGCTGGCTGCCTCACATCAGGTGCGTAACCTGGGCATTATTTTTGATGATGCGCTGACCCTGAAATATCAGGTGTCAGTGGTTGTCAAGATCTCATTCTTTCATCTGAGGAATATCACCCAGGGGAAGCACCTGGTTCCTCACAATGATCTTTCTACCTTGGTCCACACCTTTGTAACCACCCACATTGACTACTGCAACACCCTGTACCTAGCGCTACTGGGGGTTGACATCTGCCACTTGCAACTAGTGCAAAATACAGTTCCCAGGCTTGTGACTGGTGCTTGTAGGACCAGTCACATTACACCTGTGCTCCACAGACTGCACTGGCTGCCTGTACAGTGGCAGATCACCTTCAAGGTTGGTCTGCTGACCTATAAAGCCCTACATGAACAAGAACTTCACTACCTGAAAGATCTCCTTTGCCCCTACTGTCCCTCCCAATTGCTTCGATCCACCGACGAGGGATTGCTAGAGATTCCCAGGATGCGCTTGAAGACATCTGGGGCTTGTTCTTTTGCTTATGCAGCCCCTACCCTGTGGAATTCTCTACCACGTCAGGTGGGGAAGTGCCTGACTGTCCAAAGTTTCAAGTTAGCCCTCAAGACCTATTTATTTAGGTTTGCTTTTCCTGACAGTGCCAGCTGATAGTTTTGGTTATTAATGTTAGGTTGCTGTTGGAAATTATATTATGAGAATAACTTATTTTAATTGGATTTTATGAAATGTTAAAAGGTGTTATTGTTATATGTGTTTTATATTTCATGTTCAGCACCTTGATCCTCTGGAAAGGCACTTCATAAATAAAGCTTATTATTATTATTATTATTATTTATTATTTGCCTGACCATTAACAGTGACTGGAGGAACAGAGAGTTGGGGCTGCAACATGGGGAATGGAGGAGCAGTGGCCAACGACGTCCTACACACAGGAGCATGCATAGGCATGTTTGGATGCCATTGCATGTCCACTCCACCATTGGGAGGAAAACCTGGCAGAAAATGACTGGCAGTGGGGCAGAATGAAACCGACCCCTCACAAGCTCCGCAACCAGGATACAGGGCCCTATCCTGGAAACCAGATTCATTCCATCAGCAGGTGAGAGCCGTCAACCCTGCCAGGGAGGCAAGCCATTGGAGAAGACCGGGATGAAAGTAAGTCCCTGGGAAGCCAGGTGATGGGTCTTCTACATTGGTGGAAGGAGCAGCCCACCCTGGCAGGGAGAGAAACAGAGTAAGAAAATCAAAAGAATTAATTTTGGCTTCCTGGGTTGAACTCCTCATGCCATTATTCACAGTTTGTGGTGATGACCTCTGGTGCAGCCTCTCCACCTCTCACTCATGCTGGCACTGCTTCTCTTGCTCCTCAGCTTTTGCTCCTTTGCCCTCTCTCACTCATGCTGGCACTACTTTTCTTGCTTTTCAGCCTTTCACTTCTCCTCCTTCTCTTGCTCCTTTCTTCCAGCTTCATCTTCTTGATCTCAAGTTCTGCCTTTGCATTACCCAGGGCAAGCTCCAGCTCCAACATTTGTACCCAGTCTGCTTGTGCAGCGGCGCCATTCACAAGCTCTGGCTCACCTGCATTTTCCCCAGCCTCCACCTCACAACTTTGACTAGCAGTGACCTCTTTTGCATGGCTTTCCTGGTCACTTCTTTGGAGGATGGCTATCAGTTCCACTTGTGTTTGGCCCTCCTTGCAGGCCAGTTTCTCTCTCTCTCTCTCTCTCTCTCTCTCTCTCTCTGCACAGCTCATGCTGGTGCAGCATTTTGCACTTTTTATATGGTCCAGACAAAATGGGAACTCAATTCTCAGAGGTTGACGCAGCCCTGCATCAAACTCTGTGCTGCACTGACCACATTTACAGCAGCTTGCATCAAATA
The DNA here is from genome assembly GCA_016271365.2 of Neoceratodus forsteri. Classification (NCBI taxonomy): domain Eukaryota; kingdom Metazoa; phylum Chordata; order Ceratodontiformes; family Ceratodontidae; genus Neoceratodus; species Neoceratodus forsteri. Next base: position 1,879,815,105 of record CM057456.1, read on the forward strand.
TTTGGTGCAAACTCTGCAAAAAGGTCTGTGAAGTTAGACCAGCAAAAGCTGGTCTAATTTGTTGCATGTAGTGCACAGGGGGTTTCAGGAATGAGAATTTTGATTTTTGGCCACAGACTCCGGACGTCCCATGTGCCATGTATTCAGTGCACCTGGGGCATGCAGCAGTCTAAACCCTAACAGAATTGAGCCCAATGTCTTCTATCTATCTACTCTTGCTTAACAAAAAAGAAAACTGGCAGAATATACAGTCCTCATTTGCATATCCTGGTTCTGTGACTGGACAGACAACCTTTATACTGACAAAACTGTTTCAGATCACACCACTGCCTCCAGTTTGTGGCAAACTGGTCTTTCTCAGACTCAACCTGTCAATGTTACCAGCTTTCTTGAACCCTTCAGATACCTGCAGTGATAGAAGTTATACAAGACAATCATACGGGAACCCACAACAGAGAAGAAAGCAACCATTCTTAGTTTCAGTACACATAACTTAAACCCCATTGAGACACAGGTTTGGGGTTTTTTTTTTACAATTCTGTTTCTTCACCTGTTCGCAAATGGGGAGCTGTTCCCTGATCAGGCCTGTTTCATGGGGTCTCATACCCAGCCAGCCACCAGCCTCTGCCACAATCATGGACAGCAGGGAAGACCATGACTTGCCCCCCACGGTTGGGCCCTCCACCGGGGCGCTCTGTGGAAAGGAGACCACATCATTCTGTGACCCTGCCCCGAGGATGGGCTTTGTTTGGTGGTGGCAGGCAGGACCTCGTCGGAGACATCATCCTGTCTCGAACAGGGGCATTTACAATGTAGTGTGAGTAGTGTTCCCTCCCCTGAGACACGGACATGCAATTACATCAACGTGGCTAATGCAGACATCTGCCGAGTCCTACCCTGTCCATGGCATTGCTCCTGAGTAGCCGCTGGTCTCCACCAGAGGCCACTACAGAGTGATGCACTCTAAAAGCCCACCCCAGGAGAGGAGAGCAGTCCTCCAGATGCTCAATCCTCTCCTTCCCCTGCTGATCCCCGGTGCCCCAAGCTCATTCCCGAACCAGGGTCATGGTGCGAGGTCAGATGTCCAGCACCTCAACCCTCAGCGCCATCAGGCTGACATTCCAAGATACAGGTTTTAAGTAAAGGCCTATCCTTTTTACGGAGCACTAAAGTTGACAAATTTGAATTAGAATGTGATCTTCAAACATTTTATAGAACACTACGGCTGAGATCCACTTTTGCAGACAAGACAAAAACAAATCCATGTCAGAAAGAAGTAAAACAGGCTTTGAAGGTAAAGTTAACATATATCCCACTAGCAGGGAAGAATCCATCTATAGAAACTTTTATTAAAACCATAGATAAAGAAATACAACATCTATTCAGTAATACAGAAGAAAGAATACCAAAGGAAAACGTATCGGCAGAAGAAATGATAGTCATAAAGAATCTGAACAGCGACAACAGTGCTATTATAAAACCCACCAACAAAGGCAGAGGAATTGTTATAATGGGGTATGAACAATATAAAAGTATGTCTTTAAAACTTGTGAATGGCAACAAAAATTATGTGAGGCTACCAAGTGACCCCATTTATGCCATAAAGAGGGAGGTTACTATGCTGTTGGACAAAATGGTCAACTACAGATGGATCACATTGTGGGAGAAGGAAGTTATGGAGAAGTATCACCCTAAAACACCAATGTTTTATGCAATGCTAAGACCCAACCTGCCCAGACATCCAACTGTATCAGGCATAGATTCAATTTTTGAACCTATAGCCTCATACATAAGTTACCATTTGTAACCATTGGTTGAAAATATTACCACTTATGTTAAAGAGATTACATGTTTGATATCGGAAAAGAGATTAACCTCAGCTCAGCTGGCATGATGGGGGATTGCTTTCTAGCCACACTGGACATCTGTGGCCTGTATACATCCATCCAACCAACCATCCCCCCCGAGGATGGAGTGAGAGCAATGGTGAGCATGTTATACTCTAAAGCCACACCAGTCTAACCATGTACAGGGTTCCTACAAGAGTTAGCTACCCTCATGTTGAATAACAACTACTTTGATTTTGAGGATGTAGTCTATGAACAGAAAAGAGGAACGGCCATGGAGTCAACCATGGCCCTGACCTATGCAAATGCATTTGTCTATGATTTTCAGAAACATCATATTTTCAGTTCAGAGGTTAACCAATATCATCAGTACCTGTTCCATTACAGCAGGTATATAGATGATATATTTCTTGCATGGAAAGGCACTGAAATCAGCTTACAGGAATTTTCTTCAATACCTCAATCAATGTTTGGAAGATTCGAGGTTTACTCTGAATAAACAGCAGAAAACAGATCCTCTACCTAGATCTAAAATATCTCTACAAAATGGAAGGCTTCAAACAGGCCTATATCAAAAATGAATGGATGGTAACATTCTCCTACATCATAAACATTACCACCAACAGAAGCTTAGAAACAGCATTCCTTGTTCCCACTTTTTATGTGTGAGAAGGAACTGTAGTACAGAGCAAGAGTTTAAGGAACAGCTACAGGAAACTAGCCAGAGATTCCAAGATGGGATACCCAGAAAGGTACTGCAACAAGCTAAAGTAAGCGTAAAAAACATACACAGAGACTAAATATTAAGAACATAATAAATGTTCAGTGTTGGAGAACGGAAAATAGTGCTTGCAGTGAAAAACAATAAAAATACGTCAAAGATTAATAAACACTGGAATATCCTGCAGGCATACCATGCCAATTGGAGAATGTTTGACCAGAAACTGGTAGTGGCAACAAAAAGGTCAGCACCTTTAAGGATACCCTGGTGCATACGGCACACACCCTTCCAGCCAGCAAGAAAGACGGTTGTTGTTGGGACCACTTCATCCTGAAATGGTTCCACATGGAAAATGTTCAGTGTGTGGCCATACTGGCAGAAAATATATCTAGGGGCATCCACACTGTAAAAAGAAGCATGAGATTAAACAAAATATCACATGTGACACTGCAGGAGTAGTATGTGTTTTGCAGCATCCATATGATAGGATATTCACTGAAAAAAACTATTAGACCATTAAAGATCAGTGTCCTGGAACATAACAGTGCCATCAAAAACAATGAAAAGGGGTCACCAGTAGTTGGACGTTTTTAACCAGAGGGCAACATGGGGGCTTCTCTTAGGTTCTGGGGGCTAGCAAAAAGTAGAACCACCTAAAAATGAGGGTAACTTTAACAAACTACTAGAGAAGAGTGAAATGGTATGGATTTACACTCTGGATGCACTTAACCACTACGCTGGCATGAATAAAGAAACAAACTGTAATGCTTGTTGGTATTCTATACATATCAGTGTGCACCTAACTGTCTGGATCTTTGTCTATTGGACATAAGGGAGTGGAGTCCTGAGCATGCAGGTTTATAACTGAGCCATGGATAGTGGCTAGGAATAATAATCTGTAAATGTAGCCTCCCTTTTCCACTTTCCCTCACATTCCCCCTGCATCCACCCCCCCCCACCACCACCACCACCACTTTTCATATAATTTACATTAGACATCTCATTATGACACAGTAGTGGAATAAGCAATTTCATGTACAGACATAAATTAAATATGTTACTATGTGATATAAATATGGTGAATAACAAAAAAAATAAGCAGTCTGTTTAAACAAAAAAAATGAATATAACATGTATTTAAAGCATAAACTAGAATTGGTGATTACAAATCCATACAATTCTGGTGTGGTGTATATGTGTTGCTGCTGCCTGTGCTCAGATGGGCCAGCAATGCCAGTCAGCACACTAACTGGCTAGTGTGTTAGTGGATTGCCTAGTAACCCAGCATGTATATGTGCACACGCACACCATTTGATGACACACATCACATGACATCAATATACTTTGCAGAAACATAGAATCTGATGGCAGATAAGGACCGCTTGGCCCACCTAGTCTGCCCATTTTCCTACCTAACAGATAAGCTACAGATCCTAGTTAACCAACAGCTTAGTTCCTCCTACTCCCCACTAAGACTGACTTATGTCTGTCCCATGCATTCTTGAATTCCACCACTGTTCTTGACTCCATGACCTCCTCAGGGAGACTGTTCCATGCATCCACAACCCTCTCCATGAAAAAATACTTCCTCACATTACCTCTGAGCCGTCCCCCCTCTATCTTCAAATTGGTCCCCCTTGTTCTTGCACATCTCTTTTTCTGAAAGATGCTACCCTCTTGGACTTTGTTGATTCCCTTGAGGTACTTGAAAGTTTCTATCATGTCCCCTCTCTCCCTTCATTCCTCAAGGGTATACATATTAAGCTCCTTTAGTCTTTCATTGTATGTCTTCTGGTGCAGACCCTGCACCATTTTGATTGCCCTCCTCTGGACAGCCTCCACTCTATGTCCTTGCAGACATGCGGTCTCCAGAACTGCACACAGTACTCCAGGTAAGGTCTCACCAACTGTCTGTATAGAGGGATGTGCAGGCTAAACAGGAATCAGGAAGTGTTTGGTATCCTGGCCTGCATGAACGCACAATGGAGTATCTGAGCTAGGTAAGACACTCGCTTTGATACTTTCATTGTACATCACAAAGTTTTGAGTTCCAAATTAATTTAAACAAACCTAAAATAATTTTAGATTGATAGACAAGAAAACGAATGCACTTTCTTTAACATAACAGCAACGGACAGTAAAAATGAAACAAAAACATGGAGTGAATAGCAGAAATTTCTGCAGTCTAGTGTTGAAAGTGGCCAGTGGCCAAAGTTTAGTGACCAGTGACCAAACTTTTATCAACAATATGTAATTGGCTAACCAAAAGGTTGAGGAGATAGAACAGTGTAAAATGGCTAGTATAGAGGCTGCAAAGGGCTAGTAAAAGGTGAAGGTGGCTAGTACATGACTACATGATACCAACATGTAGATTGATGTGCCTTGTAAGTGCAGAGGTGTTTGGAGAGTAATTGTTGAAACCATGCAAATAATGATACCACTGTGCAAATTGATGTCTGTGTAGATGCCCAGGTTCAAAAGGTGTTGGGGCCCTTTAAATAACTGTGGAAAATAAGTGAAGAGCATAAACCGTGTTTAAAAAAAATAAACATTTTAAAGAAAATTAGCTTTGCTTTGCTCAGTAGAGATATTTTGTACAAAGTCTTCCTTCAACCCAAGGTCATAGCCAAAATAAGGTTCAGCTGCTTCAAACCACTGCAGCTTAGATACAGTTCCTCATTTTAGGATGTCTTGTGTTTAAAAAGAATGTGTAACAGAGAGTTGATAGGAAACGGTTATGTCCGTGTTTTGGGCACTGTCTAGTCAGCAAGTTATTTAAAGTGAATGTGAAGTCCCCTGATTTGTTTTCTGTACCCTAAAGCGAGTTATTTTTGATAAATGTAAAATCCTCTGATCACTTGTTTTTCCATCTAAGAATGGCCACATGTCTTGGCAAAGTGTCAAATGTATCTTATGACCAAGGTATCTCATGGCCACTTTATTTTTCAAACCCAAACCTCAGGATGTATCAGATGACCTAGTGTCTAGGCTAAAATGTGCTGTGGTAGGCTTTGGAAATTTCCACCATGCATTTTTGGGGTATAAATACAGGACCTAAATGTCATGGCCAGTGTGTTTTTAGAGGAATAGCTACGGCTGCTATAGATGCTAAAACACCCAGAAAAGGCAGCGGTTCACTCCACTTTTCTGTACCCATAGCCCTGGTGGTAAAAAGCCATCAGCTGTTTAGATTTGATCATGTTAGAGGTAAAACTGTTAGGGCTTATTTGGTATTAATAAATTGCAACTGATTTAAAACAACATTTGGTGTCAGGTGGCTTTATTGGATTACCAGGGACCACTAGCCAAGAACCTTGTGCTTTTACAAATTGGTGAGCCAGCCAGGAGGTGGTTTTGGTTCTGGTCTTGGTAAATCTGGTAAAGCCTAGTGTTTACTCTAAACAGGGTCCACACAGGTAAGGGTCATAACCTAACTGTGGGGCTGGGAAAAAGAGTCTAATGGACTCTGAGTGTTCGAGTGGACTTGAACATACAGGAAAAGGTCTATGGTGCAGCTATAAGCTGGGTAAGGATAATGTATATTTATGTGGGGTTCTGAGGACCCCAAGTTTAAGGATATGTGGAGAAATGAATTAAGGAAAAGTCTCTCAAGCAAGTAAGGGCAACTGTCCTTGTAATTTGTGCTTGCTAGAAGTATATACTGTTAGAACCGATGATGGCTTTCACAGTTCAGGCTGCTTTTAGAAGAAAAGCGGTGTCTAATCAAGTAACGTTAAATATGCAACATTTAGAGAAAGAAAAATAAACTACTGTGGATGCATACACAGTAGGTGTGACTACAAACAGGTTGATTTGAAAATCCTTCCCCCCCCCCCCCATGTTTCCTATCTGTGTAGTTTCAAGGGGTTTTTTTTTGTATCAATTTCAAGTTCTCTTGACTCCTATAGAGGCTGAAACATTTGATCCCAAACCCAGGTATTGGGGATCTCCACCAGTTGGATCTCAACCTAGTACCTAGTACTGCTACAGATTTTTAAACTGCAAACCAGAGCTCAGGGAAAAGACTTGGTTTGGCAGGTTACTGAAATGGCCAAAAGAAAGCCTTTGAAAGGGTTAATAGCTGCAGCATTTGGAGATTATCATGAAGGTCCTGCAGTCATTTTTCTGAATCAGACTGGTGTATCAGAAAAGAAGAAGGAAAATACCTTGGCACAGGGTAAGTCTGAATTTTTTTTTATTTAAAGTTTTTTATGTCTATCTGTTTTATTTTTGTGATACATGTACTAAACAAGGTAATGCTCCATCTCTCTCTCACGCATATTTTCCAGTGTATATCTGTGTTCTGTAATTATGTTCTGTTGTCAAGATTGCAAGATAGCATTGACTGCCTTTGGCGCAGAACATGTTACACTAAAAAAGAAGAAGCTTCTTTGCCTCATATCTGACTGTTTTAATTAGTTTTATTTTTAATAAAACATTTGTGCTGCCTAGATAGGGTCAGTGAAGAACTTTTGTATGTAGTTGTTGGTTGGAGCAGGTAGTGTTGAAGGTAAAGAGATATGATGTCATAGATTGCAATGTGCAGAAAGATTTGTAGTTTGCAGGCAGCGTGCCAAGCCACTGCTAGGTGAAAATGTAATGTGTTAACAGCTATGAATGGCCTTATCATACTTCTAGTTAAAACCAGAAACTTTTTGCAAAATGGCAGAGTGCCATATTTTGGCTATGCACCAAAAGGTGTAACCATGTTATACTAGATGTGTCCACTTACAGATGGTATGTTGTGCTGCATTTTAAAGGCATTGGAAGGTGTTTAAAAACGTTTTTGTTCTGAAAAGATTTGGCATGGAGATATGCATAAATGTGTTGGTTTAAAAGGTTGTCGGTGTTACAAGACAGGCAGGAGGCAGCACATATATCTAAAATACTTACAGTTTTCTAATGAAACTATGGGCATTACCTCAGCAAATTGGTGTCAAATAATGTCAGTCTTATTTTGCGATAAGCATTTCTTTTTGTGTATGTGTATATGTGTGTACTGTCTTGGCCAGCAGTTTTATTTTGTGCTCTATTATTGTTTAAAGATATTTTAATATCAGTAGTGTTCAAGGACACTACAAAAACAGCTGGGTTTGAGCCACCCTTGCGTGCATACTGTGTGACCTTTTGCATGTTATTTGACCTTCTTGTGTTTCAACATTTTATGTTACTACCAGTTCAAACTTGATGTGTGTTCCCTACTTAAAGCACAACTTTTCACACAAAATGTATGTTTTCATGGAAGCACACCAAGAGTGAACCATACAATCTGACTTTTTATTACAGAACTGGCATTCTAAGTAAAAAGAAACAAACGTTTTTGTGGGTTTTTTTTTCTTTCTGGTCTTGCAGCCAACACAGGCAATGCTCAAAGCCTTCCTCCATGAAGATTTGGTTGTAGTACAGCTCCTTCGTTCCTAAACAATATCACGTGATTCCTCTACTATGCAAGGTGCTTAAGGAAGGTGGGTCACTTACTACCCCCTGCATTTTTTACATATATACAGTATACTGTTAAAGAAATATTACAGCTGTTTTTGAGAGAGTTTACCATCTACAGTTAAAAAACAATGTCTTTTGTTTTTATGTGTGACCATGATGTAATCATTTTTTTTCTTTTAAAATGCATTCTAGAAATACGTCGTATGTATTACCATCAATCCGGATCTTTTATAAACTCAGCTGACATTTGTCATGCTTAGGATGAGGAACAGGGAACGCTAGCTTCTTTATCCTATGAAGTAAACTTGTTTTATTTTTAGACTTGTGTATGTCTGTTTTTGTTTTTGTTGTTTGTCTGTGTGTTTCTTCTCTTTCTTCTAGAGAAAAGAAGTTCCCCATCTTTATAGTAAGGTATGAAACTTACTAAACTAGTTGCATATAGTTCTGTTATAATTTGAAGTGTGCTAGGTGGGGGCTGACAGTAGGCGCCACCATTACCATTTATCCAGTGCACATTTTTTTTATAAAAGTGTTGCACGACTGGCTACTAATATTGCCAGACCATTTCTGGTTCAATATCCATGTCACCATCCACAGCTAACATTTTTATTGCTACAGTAGTCAAGCTGTCTCTTCCACCAGTAGGAACTGGAAGGGGGGGGGACATACTATCCTTCCTTCCAGTGCAATACCCACAAAGGTTGCAAGCTACATCACTGTCTCCCCAAAGGGGTAAATAAAGAAAATGTGTATTTTCCAATAATTATTTCTTATTTACAAGTTTTGAAAGACCCAATGTACTTTGACAGTATAACCTAGCTCAGTCCCTCTGCTTTTTCTAGTGCAAACAGTTAAACCTCATACCTATCATTGGTACAAGGGCTTCTGCACTCAGCAAGTAATCAGTTAAGCTGGAGGGGGGATTGTGTATGTATTTCCATACATATTCATGTCTTTTAATTGTCTTTTCAGCTTTCTTATCCTGTCAGACAATTATAAAACAACTTTCCATAGCCTTACAGCAATGGATGCATTTTTACCAAGGACTGCAACGTATAAACTTAAACTGTACCACACACCCTCTGCAACTTATTCCATGGTTATGTTCAACATGTAAATTCACAATACTCTGACATTCCTGGACTCTCAACTAAGCTTACAGGCTATATTTGTTCTGTGTTTAAAATGTATTTTATGCATTATGCTCAATATTGAATTTGTTCTATTGCAAAAATACTTATGTTTCACGTTTATGTTATAATGTTTTGATATACATCTTGCTACACTGTAGCATGTGTGTATTCAGAAAAGTGCTCACATGTATAAATGTTTTAATGCTACAGCAAACCTAAATACTGGGGCAGCATGCTGACCCACCCTCAATATGTTCTAAGCAAAACCCCAGACAAATTAATGCTTGTTTATCTTATTACTCACTAGTACCCCTAAAAATAAGTGCACTCTATGCAGGTTTTGTCATTTTAAATCTTAACAATTATAATATGCCGAATTTAGATTGTGCTCCAAACCTATGCTTCAAGCCTTACCTCACTCAGTACTTTGAAGTATTTCACTATACAGGGTAAAGAAGGTAGACCTTTTCACTTGTCACAGGTGCAATAGGCACTACTATTAGTTGGCATAGGCCAACAATATATATATATTTGTCCCACTATTGCATAGTGTAACAGGCATATTGCCATAAACTATATGTTTGAAGCATGTTATTGTAACATTACAAGATTTTATAACTCTGGTCTCAGTTAGGCCTGCTAGCAACAGACAGGGAAATCATGTTCATCACTGTCATAACCTCTTCTGTAATTTTAAAGCAGGGTGCAACCATAACATTGTCATGGATTCACAGATGGTCAAATGGTATAATTGGATCTTGGCCTGCACCCCCAGGTGTGCGGTTGATGTCCCATTTTAATTTTTGTTTTTCCAATTGCCAGAATTTAGGCTCTGTCACACCGCTCTTTACAAAACAAAAAGTAATTGGTTTAAAAGATTGTTATTTACGTGTTCTTAACTCAGTTTCTAACACACTTTGTAAGTTTGCAAGTTTCCACGGTGTGGCACACATAACATCTCCACGTACAACAGCAGTAACACTTTCATCTAAGCTGCAAAAACCTTCATCTTTTTCCTGAAAAGAAAACAACTGCTAAAGCTTCAGTGTCATCACTACCTTTGTGCCTGACTGGTTCCACATAAGGACTACTACATGAAACAGAATTTTATTACCTCTGGAAGTGTAATGTTTTCAGCAAAATTACACCTATTTGTAGAACTTTAAATCAACTGAAAAAGGTCCAGTCAGTTCAGACTCTGCAATCAAGCTTATTGTTTCTGCTTACTATGAAGTTAAGTCTGGGGTAGGGGCAATCCCCTAACTTCAGCAAGAAGATTTTTCTTCAATTAATCTTCAAGCAAGACATCCATTTTCTTCACTACTGCTTGTTTCAAACATGGCTGGTACTTTCTACAAACCTATTGCTTTATTGTGGACTGTGTTCTTAATGGTTTATTGTAAACTATTACTTTTTTATGGACTGTTAATCTTTGTGCCAGGGTGTAATCAACTACCACAACACAAATGCCATGCCAGTGTGTGTGTGGCTACTCCATTAAAAGGACTCAATGCACAATCTAATGCACCCATGGCCAATGTGTCTGCCAATCAGCCATCCAGCAGCCAACAACATGAACACTGACTTTTCTACTATGCTGGTGTTTTGTTTTTAAATTACTGTCTGCATTGCCCCATGTGCCTTGTGGGGTTACCACCATTCTGCAAATGACATTTCACCTGTACTGTAACTACACCAACTTGTGGTTACTTATATGAACTTAATGAACTGTTAATTTCATGGACTGTTATTCATATAAACTTTCTAAACTGGTTATATATGTTTTATAAGGACTTATCTGTCAAGAGACATTATCAACAGATTCTTCAATCAAGCTCCAAGGGTGTGCCACACCTCAACACCAGGTAGCATCTACCTTATCCACTCTCAAAGTGGATTCCATGAACTCTTCTTCATCAACAAAATTGTTATGTCATATTGTGTTATATGTGGTATCACATGTTAACATCTTTTCACATATTTCGATTGTGGTGTTGGCATCCCTGAGTTCTGCACTACGTTTTACAAACTCACCATTTGTGCTCCATCTGTAACCACCCCTGTATCAACTCCAGAACAGGATGCTTTTTTATAAATGCCTTGACCATCTGTATGCTGGCAACCAGTTTTAAAAAAAGGTTTTTCATGTAATCAATTATGAACTGTTTTTCTAGCTTAAAAAAATTGTAGCTTGTATTATAATAGCTTAGAAATTATGTAAGGTAAAAGTATTAAAATGCAATTAACAGATTAAGATCAAAAGTGTTTAGTTACACCAAACTTATATACTAATCAAAGTATTATCTGTGGGGGTTCAAGACTCCCCTTACCAGTCTTCCTTCACCCCCATAATCAGAATTGTTAAAAGTGTTCCCAGTTAATACCAGGGCCCCCTAGCCAACTAACTGCTACTACAGTACATGAAACCCTTATAAATAATGTACAATTTATGCATATACCTGTTGTCTTAAATATCTCCCATTGAAATATGGCTGAGTTTAAACAAGCATTCAAACTAATGTATCCTTATTTTATGTCTCCCTAATAATAGATGTAATGACAGCCCATTATCAGAGATCACAAGATAGAATCACAGGGCAGTAAGCTTTAAAAACATTTATTTAATAATTAGCATCTTTATTTTTATGTTTACTTTTGCGAAGGCTCGGGTCCCCAATACAGGTCCCTTGCCTTCGAGGTGGGGATTTTTGAAAGTGGTCAGTGGCCAAAGTTTAGTGACCAGTGACCAAACTTTTATCAACAATATGTAACTGGCTAACCAAAAGGTTGAGGAGATAGAAAGGTGTAAAATGGCTAGTGTAGAGGCTGCAAAGGGCTAGTAAAAGGTGAAGGTGGCTAGTAGATGACTACATGATACCAACATGTAGATTGATGTGCCTTGTAAGTGCAGAGGCGTTTGGAGAGTAATTGTTGAAACCATGCACATAATGATACCACTGTGCAAATTGATGTCTGTGTAGATGTCCAGGTTCAAAAGGTGTTGGGGCCCTTTAAATAACTGTGGAAAATAAGTGAAGAGCATAAACCTTGTTTTAAAAAAATAAACGTTTTAAAGAAAATTAGCTTTGCTTTGCTCAGTAGAGATATCTTGTACAAAATCTTCCTTCAACCCAAGGTCATAGCCAAAATAAGGTTCAGCTGCTTCAAACCACTGCAGCTTAGATACAGTTCCTCATTTTATGATTTCTTGTGTTTAAAAAGAATGTGTAACAGAGAGTTGATAGGAAATGGTTATGTCCTTGTTTTGGCCACTGTCTAGTCAGCACGTTATTTAAAGTGAATGTGAAGTCCCCTCATATGTTTTTTGTATCCTAAAGAGAGTTATTTTTGATAAATGTAAAATCCCCTGATCACTTGTTTTTCCATCTAAGAATGGCCACATGTCTTGGCAAAGTGTCAAATGTATCTTATGGCCAAGGTATCTCATGACCACTTTACTTTTCAAACCCAAACCTCAGGATGTATCAGATGACCTAGTGTCTAGGCTAAAATGTGCTGTGGTAGGCTTTGGAAATTTTCACCATGCATTTTTGGGGTATAAATACAGGATCTAAATGTCATGGCCAGTGTGTTTTTAGAGAAATAGCTACGGCTGCTATAGACACTAAAACACCCAGAAAAGGGAGCGGTTAACTCCACTTTTCTGTACCTGTAGCCCTGGTGGTAAAAAGCCATCATCTGTTTAGATTTGATCATGTTAGAGGTAAAATTGTTAGGGCTTATTTGGTATTAATAAATTGCGATTGATTTAAAACAACATTTGGTGTCAGGTGGCTTTATTGGATTACCAGGGACCACTAGCCAAGAATCTTGTGCTTTTACACTAGGAGCTGTATCTCATGCAGCCAGGTTCCAATAACACAGCTGGCTATGGAGTGAAATTGCATTTTATGGCAGTGATATTTTTTGAGTACGTGGTGTGTGGTAAAGGTGCAGCGTGCTATGAACACTTGTGGTTAGTAATGGGAATAGACAGAGGACTGAAATAATAAATGGTACAGAAAGTTATTGAGTTCAGAAACTGAAGTTTATTATAGCATATTTTACTCCATGTAGGCAAAAGTACTCAGAATCCTGCAGACTTAGCACTGGAGGTGCTTAATTGCTGCATATAGAGGTACTGTGGTTGACCATGTATTGGTCTTCAGGAATTACTTGAAGAATGACTATACAAACACTTGTAAACATACTAACAATACTGTTATTATTATTTTTAAAGGACAAATAATTTAAAGGAAATTCTAAAGAAGCCATAAATATGGTGAAACATTGAGGTACCATCTGAAAAGTTAACACAGAGTATTGGTTTGCAAGACTTTTGTGGACAATACGCTTTGTTTCAGTGAGCATACCCCACCCCCATACACTCTCACCTTTTTTCTAGATATAGTTTTCAGCATTCCATGGGCAGCTCCTACCTACAGTACTTCAAATAATCTTGACATCATTTCTGAAATCTCCTCATTGACTCCTGAGGGAGCCAGGTGCCAGGGATGTGTAGGGGAAGAAAAACTACATATAAAAAAAAAAGTTGGGCCTACCTACTAATGTATCCTTCAAGCTGTCTCTCCACCAAGCCTATAGAACATGTTCCAAAACAATGAGACACCTACCAGTTCTGAGTCACCTTGGCAAAGTCCATAAACATCCAACATGATATAAAAACTGTTCTGGACACAGAATTAAACATAGTCCTCAGACAGTTTTATGTGGGAGCAATACACACTCTCTGGTTTTTCCGGGTTATGCACTGTCTCAACTGGCATTTCAAATCACCCAACACAGCATGATCCAGCAACATCAGTGGCAATGGAACATTCAAAGCTATTAATACTGTCTTCTTCTCTGTAATCAAAAGCTACAACTAAGACAAAAATATACAGCCCAACATCATCTGCCTATATCAGAAACTCACCTACAAAACCTGAGAGAGAATCACCTGCCGTGTCCTCCCTCACCTTTCCTGGCCTTATAGACACAGTATGGCTTGACATTCAGTTCAGCATGGCCAGGCACAGCAGAGGACTGTGAAACCTTGAACTGGACTTCACTGTTAAAAATAGATAACAATGAGAATGAAAATATTACAATTTTAAATTCATTGCAAAGACAAAAAAATCCTAACATTCACTCTAAAATACCTGAATAGCAATAATAAGGATTTTTATATGCAGTCCCAAACAGCTTACTATACCCTGTAGCTAGCTTCAGGAAATATCTTTCAAACTTACCGCCAAATACTCCTCCATTTTATACTCACCCCAAATCACACCCTCAACAATACCTCAATAGACTCAAGGCCTGATACATACTAGAACCAATGGGTATGAATTTCCTTTCTTAAATGATATCTAACTTGAATAAGCTAACATATATGACAAGGCCACAGTTGATGTCAGTACATTACGCCATATCTTACATGCTCAGATAAGGTTAAGGAGCCTAGGTTGTTAACTACTGTGGGGATTTGATACCAGATGAAAGAAGCTGTAATATCGCAGTACCTCCATACAGGGTAGGCTAGGTGACAAGCTAGAACTGCCTCCAGGAATTAATACCAACCATGGTCCCTACTGGTACAATCCAACTACTTCCAATATAATGCAAAAACACTAGACTTAAACTGTGCACACATAGTAAATGAAAGAAAAACAGAGAGATTTGTTGAGGTCAGGATTAGGCTCTTGGGACAAGGAAAGGTTAAGCAGGTAAAACAAAAAATGTCTGAAGCTATCAGGCCTCATTTTGACACAACCCACCCTTAACATGGTGCCCTGCCTGACTGTACTGACAAGGAACTAGCCCACTACCCAACTGCTAATGGTTACCCCTCTGTCTGCAGGAAGCTCCTGGTGCTTTACTGGGGTACAGTTATACAGCCGCTGAAATGATGCAAGCCAATGTCTGATCACAGTGCATGTGTTTAGCAGGTGGTTGGCATGCTGAATTATAAATATAAATCAAAGTCCAAAGATATTGGAAGGGGTTTGCCATGAAGGCATACTGTGCTGCCTGATTAAATCTTGCATATTAGCAATAAAATCATGCTATAAAATGAGTGATATTAAAAGGCTAAACACTATAAGGTATACTCATATTTAGATTTTATTGACGTTGCTTTTATCTGGAAATGTAAATATTAATCCTGATCCCAACAGCACAGACCTATCATCTACTTCTGACCCTGGTATAAAAGGTGCAATATCAATTGTTCATACTAATATTTATAGTCTCATGACCAAAATGGATGAATTTAAAGTGTGGGTTGCTAGTCACAATTTTGATATAATATCACTTTCAGAGATTTGGTTGAATCCTAGGATTAATGACAATACTCTGGAGTCACCTGGATATACCCTATTTAGAAAAGATCGATAAAGAAAATGAGTGGGGGGGGCCCTACTATATATTAAATCTAATTTCACAGCTGTTCAAGAAAACGTCCTTTCCACTTATAATGGCTGTGATTTTCTGTCTGTTAGGTTATTATTAGGTGGTATAAAAAATCTGTATGTAAGTACTTTTTATTTTCCCCCAGGACTAGCAGACAAAGACTTCTCTTTGTTGTCTCATTATGTTAATACATATGGGACTATTAAAGAACATATTTTAATGGGAGATACAAATGTTAATTGGGCTGAGAAAACACATTTTAAATTTAAGGACCTGGTTGCTGGTTTGAATTTATTTCAATTAATCAAAAGCCCTACTCATATTAATTACAAAACTGGTACCTCATCTATTATTGATTGGGCTTTAACTAATAAACCTGAGCATACTTATTCAGATGGGCCACTCTCAGATTCTTTGAATAACCACAGTCCTATAATCTGCTACTGGAAATCTAAAAGACCACGTTTGCCACATAAATTTATCCATATATGATTATATAGCTTCCGAATGTAACTGTATTTGTGATCTATTTGCCCCTATTTGAAAATTGAGGGTAAAACATTGAAACTATGATTGGATATCCCTTGAATTATTAACACTGATAACAGAAAGGGATAGGACTTGGAAGGTTTATAGGTCTGAAAAAAACTACCCAGTCTTGTAATATTTATAAGAATTTAAGAAATTGATGTAAATCTGCAGTTAGAGGATGTAAATCTGATTACTATCTGGATAAACAGACTAATAATTCTCAAAATTCGTCTAATAATTGGAAAGCTCTTAATTAGTTCTTGGGTAAATCTCATAATCAGTTCATTACTTTCTTAAATACATCCTCTGTTTTTTTAATTGATATTAGAGAAATGGCTAAGGAGTTTATTCAAGTCTTCTATAATGTTGCTGGTTCATCATCAACAGTGGATGATAAAAACGATTTGCCCAGTAATAATCTTGTTGGTTCTTCTTACCCTTCCTTTACATTTCATTCAATCTCCTTGGAAGAGACTGCCTGGTATCTTAACTCTATGAACTGGAAAACACATAATGGTAGTGATTTGATGGAGCTGAGATTATTATTTCTAGTGAATGATCACATGCTTTATCCCTTAAATTTGTTATATAATTTTTCTATATCTACCGGTACAATCCCTACTTTATGGAAACAAGCTACAGCAATTCCAATTTTTAAATCAGGAGATAAGTCATTAGTTAGCAGCTATTGACCCATATCTTTATTATCCTCTTTATCCAAGGTTTTGGAAAGAATTGTAATGGATCAACGGAAGGACCACTTAGACGGTCAAAATGTACTCTCACCCTTTCAACATGGGTTTCAATCCGGATATAGCACACTTCCTGCCTTGACTGAATTTACTGATTACATGCATTCCGCCTTGGATAAAAGGGAGTTGGCTGCAGCATTATTTCTAGATCTGTACAAGGCTTTCGATGCCATTGACCACAGGCTCTTCATTTCTAAACTTCATTTGCTAGGATTTTTCGAGCTGGTGGTTGCCTGGTTTACAGATTATTTTGACCCACCAAAAACAGAGTGTAGTACTGGGCTCAATTATTTCATCTTTCCAATATGTGACCCAAGGAGTTCCACAGGGCTCAATTTTGGGCCCTATTCTTTTTAGTTTATTTGTTAATGATTTACTCACAGTGGCTCAAAACACTCAATCACTCATGTACACAGATGATATTGTTTTATATGTGAAAAACTCATGTGTACATTATTGATAAGTCAGATAGAACACAATTTCTCTCTGGTGCAGGAGTGGCTGACTGCTAATAGATTAATTTTGAATGTTAGTAAAACAAAACATGATTTTCAACACTTTATGAACTCAAGTCATAAATGATCCATATTGGGTAATTAGGGACTTAAAAGGAGTTGTGATTGAAAGGGTAGATTGCTTTAAATAATTGGTTTTGTTTTGGACAGCACCTTGTCCTATGTTAATCACATTGATTCATTAATTAAAAAACTAGGCTTGACTAGGTTTACTTTATAAAGTGAAACATTGTTTAACCTTTAAATCTAAAAAAAAAATAATAGTACAAACAATGCTTTTGTCTCTAATGGACTATGGTATGCCCATTTAAGCTGCTGCCAATAAAACTACATTAAAACAGGTAGGGGTAATATATAATCAGATTTGTAGATGTGTAACCTGTGATCCACAACTTACTGTACAGATCATTGTGCATTATATCCTCTTTTGCACTTAGATGCTCGTATGTAAGGCTTCTTGCCTTTTGGAAATTTTTATAAAGGATCAGTTCCTTTCCACTTCAAATCAACGTTGGGTACTCTAGTTCTGAGTTATATTACTAGGTCAACTATTACTGGTAAGATCAAAACTCTTTTATATGATACTGCTACAGGGCAACGGTGTTTTGTGTTTAAGTCCATTGCTGATTGGAACTCTCTTCTAATGGAATTTCATCTACCTACAGTATGTCTTACTACAGGTTTAAGACTCACTTGAAAAGCCATTTTCTAGGATCATCTAAATGTTGTTGCTTTGATTAATGTGGTTATATAGTCTATACTTATAACTTGGTATTGTTATTTAGTATATTTTGTATTTAATCTGTATTGTACCGTTTGTATTTTTGGGTCCCCCATGAAAATGGTTATTTGACATGCTCAGGTTTTTACTTGGTTAACAAATCAAAAAAATAAACAAATAAACAGTATACAGTATGTAATCCTAGCAGGATGGCCTAAACCATTAAATATCCACACAGTGGCCCTATCTAGCTAATATGATTGGTTGCAGGATCTCTAGACCCTGCTGGTCTTACTCCTTGTTCTCCTGGCTGTTAAGTCTTCACCCTTATCTGCAGTTCTGGCTGTGTTTACTGGTTCTATCCCACAGCTCTGGCACACCTCCAGCAGCTCTTTAGCTCTCCTCTACTGATTGCTCCCTCTGGCACTTCACACTGATCAGCTGGGCTCTTTCTTTGTCAATCTCTCAGAGTAGTCAATTGAAATCTTGGCTGGCAAGCTCACTTCCTACAGTACAAACCCAAGGCAACACACACTATAGGCAATCACTGGACTGTGGAGGCAGTCCAGATGAGGGCAACTAAAATGGTGTAAGGTCTGCAACAGAAGTCATATGAAGAGAGACTAAAAGAGCTTAATATGTATACCCTTGAGGAAAGGAGAGAGAGGGTGGGGGACGTGATAGAAACTTTCAAGTACCTCAAGGGAATCAACAAAGTCCAAGAGAGTAGCATCTTTCTGAAAAAGAGATGTGCAAGAACAAGGGGGCACAATTTGAAGATAGAGGGGGGAATGGCTCAGAGGCAATGTAAGGAAGTAAACAAAGAGGGTGGTGGATGAATGGAACAGCCTTCCTGAGGAGGTCGTGGGGTCACAAACAGTGGGGGAATTCAAGAATGTATGGGACAAACATAAGGCAATTCTGGTGGGGGGGTAGGAAGAAGTAGGCTGTTGGTAAACTAGGATCTGAAGCTTATCCAATAGGTAGGGAAATGGGCAGACTAGGTGGGCCAAGTGGTCTTTATCTGTCATCAAAGTCTATGTTCCTATGTGTCTTTGAATGCTGACTTCCAATCTCTTGGCTTCAGGCCTTCGGGCCTAACTGTAGTCAAAGACTCTGTTTCTACCTGTGCACACTGTGGGTGGGATCAGTCACAAGGTGGCTCCCCTAGCAAAATGACTCCTTCAGCTGCTGGGTGCAGTGTAACTCACACATGTCCTGCATATAGCAGCTTCCTCCTTCTTGGCTGAGTTAACACAAATATCTGTACAGTTTCTCACTCTCTCGCAGACAGTAGGTCTGCTCTTACTTCCCCCTATGGCTGTTTTTTTTTTTGGCAAAGAGACTGAGTGCTGGAAAGTGTCTCAGTGAAAAGTGAGCAAACAGCCCTCCCATTCATTAGGCCCAGATGTCAGTCACTGGAGAGAGTCTGTCTGGCTGATACTCATTGGCTGATTGATCATTCAAATCCCAGATGAATTAATGAAGTCCTTCTGAAGTTCATGAGCCCTCTTGACTCTGTTGCAGGCTCCAGAAACTGATTAATTGATAGCTGGCTTCTGACCCCATTGCCATGCTGAAAACATGTCAGAGTCTAACAAAGAGGGTGACAACTATCAGTCCTAGGCACAGTTCACAAAAAATATTTTCTGATAGTTCCTCCCCATTGGGCACACTGTGTACTCCAAGACAAGGCTAGCACTGATGCTTGGTTACTTCCAGTTAAGTCTTGTGGTCAGTTGGGGGATGTCCCCATTTTTGTTAGTGTGAGCTGTGCTCCTCCATTGGTGGAAGTGAAAAGACAGTACAAACAGCAGAAAAGGTGCAACTCTGTGATACAGAAGGTACCAAAGAAATGGCAACCCTCTCTACTCCCACCCCAACTCCCACCATGGCAGTCCACAGTCCATGAGGGTCAGAGAGAGCACAAATACCAGATAGCAATGCTGGGTCCCCGGGGGGGGTCAGTCAAGTTAAGCCCCACTTTGGGGTTACACTGTTCTCTGACTCAAGCTTGACATCTAGATCAAGGCTGAGCAAAGAGTCCAAATGAGGTAAGTACATCTATTAATGCAATTTATCTAGACAATTGTTTCCTAGCAGGCATAGGCAAACAATAGGCAATGACATTCTGTCTAGACACATTCTTCCTGATCTTTTTTTTTGTTATTTTTATTTAAAGGTTTTGTAACTGGGTAAAATCTATTAATGAAGGCTCTCCTAATGGTACTGATGAGCTTGTTTGCCTTTCCTGTAATTGAAATACTGTGGTCATTATTTCTGGGGATGTTGTTAACTATTATTGCCAGCTCTCTTTCCTTCCTGGTCTCTTTAAGAGTTATTTCACTTATCATGTGTGACTGTTTAGGGTTGTTTGCACCTAGGTGCATTACTGCGTACTGATCTGCATTAGATGCCATCCCATTTCTCACTGCCCAAATTTCTATGCTCCTGAGGTAATTGATTCATTGCTGCTCTTCTGATATGGTCTCAACTGTGCCTTCTAATTTAGTGTTGCCCACAAAGACATTAGTCCACCCCTTTATGCTGTTGTCCATATCTGATATGAATGCCATGAACAGCGCAGGAACCAGGACAGAGCCCAGGGCACACCAGTAAACATAGAAATACAGAATTTGACGGCAGATAAGGACCACTTGGCCCACCCAGTCTGCCCATTTCCCTACCTAATGGATAAGCTGCAGATCCTAGTTAGCCAGCAGCCTACTTCTTTCTACCCCCACTCCCTAGAATTGCCTTATGGCTGTCCCTTGCACGCTTGAATTCAACCACTGTTTTTGACTCCACAACCTCCTCTGGAAGGCCGTTCCATGCATCCACAACCCTCTCTGTGAAAAAATACTTCCTTACATTAACTCTGAGCCGCCTTCCCTCTATCTTCAAATTGTGCCCCTTGTTCTTGCACACCTCTTTTTTTGAAAGATGCTACCCTCTTGGACTTTGTTGATTCCCTTGAGGTACTTGAAAGTTTCTATCATGTCCCCCCCTCCTTTCCTCGAGGCTATACATATTAAGCTCCTTTAGTCTCTCTTCATATGTCTTCCAGTGCAGACCCTGCACCATTTTAGTTGCCCTCCTCTGGACAGCTTCCATCTTGTCTATGTCCTTAGGAGATTGGGTCTCCAGAACTGCACACAGTACTCCAGATGGGGTCTCACCAGCTGTCTGTACAGAGGGATAACAACTTCCTGTTTTCTACTGGTGATGCCTCTCCCTATGCATCCCAGTATCCTCCCAGCCCTCCTTACTGCCCTCTCACATTGCTTGTCCACCTTTAAGTCATCTGTTATGACTACCCCAGGTCCCTTTCCATTTTTGTTGTTGTTAGTATCTCACGCCCCATTGTGTACTCTTCCCCTGGGTTTTTGTTTCCCAGGTGCATTACCTTGCACTTCTTAGCATTAAATCTAAGCTGCCATACATTTGACCATTCCTCTAACTTTGCCAAGTCCCTTCTCATCCTTTCCACCCCACCTTGTGCATCAACTCTGTTGCAGATCTTTGTGTCATCTGCAAAGAGACATACTTTTCCTTCCAGTCCCTCTGCAATGTCGCTTATAAAGACATTGAAGAGGACCGGTCCTAATACTGAACCCTGGGCACCCCACTAGTAACCCCCTTTCTTCAGAGTGGACTCCATTTACTATTACTCTCTGTGTCCTATTCTCCAGCCAATTCTTTACCCAGGCTATCATCTTGGGACCCACTCCCAGGCTGGCTAACTTGTATATTAATCTTTTGTGTGGGACTGTGTCAAATGCCTTGCTAAAGTCTAGGTAGGCCATGTCCACAGCCCTTCTCTGATCTACTACTTTGGTCACCCAGTCAAAGAAATCTATTAGATTCGTCTGGCATGACCTTCCCGCTGTGAATCCATGCTGCCTTGGGTCCTGTGCTCCTCTGGCCTCTAGGTACTCGACAATTCTTTCCTTCAGAAGTGATTCCATCATTTTCCCTATCACTGAGGTTAAACTAACAGGTCTGTAGTTTCCTGCTTCTGCCCTGCTCCCACTTTTGTGAAGTGGAATCACATCTGACCTCCTCCAGTCCTCAGGTACCACCCCATCCTCCCATGATTTGTTAAAGAGGGTAGTCAGTGGTGTCACTAGTTCTACCCTTAGTTCTTTTAGAATTCTGGGATGAATCCCATCAGGCCCCATTGCTTTGTCCACCTTCAGTTTTAAGAGTTCTTTCAAGAACCCTTTCTTCTGTAAATGGGCTGGTATCAACTTCTGTATCCAGAGTGTTTATATTATTTGTTTTAGGTACCTCCCTCTTCATTTGTAAATACTGAGCAAAAATTTGTTCAGTATCTCTGCCTTTCACAGTCACCCTCTGCCCACCCCCTCCCTTTATTAAGCCTCACTATCCCTCCCTTAGTCTTCCTTCGCTCCTGATGTACCTAAAAAAGGTTTTATCCCCTTCTTAACTGAGTTGGCTATCTTTCCTCGGTTTGGGCCGTTGCGGTTCTGACTGCCTTCCCAGCTTCCTTTTGCTTTAACTGATACAATTCTCTGTCCTGCTCCTTCTGTGATTCCTTGTACTTTCTGGATGCTTTCTTTTTCTCTTGAACCTTCACTACCACCTCCTTTGAGAACCATAGTGGTTTCTTACATTGTTTTGTTTTGTTTATTTGCTTCACATAAAGGCTTGTTACATCTGTGATGGCAGTTTTTATTATTCCCCATTGTTCTTCCACCCCTCTTTCCTGCCCATTTGCTAGTGCATTCCTTAGGCACTCACCCATTTTGGCAAAGTCAGCCCTCCTGAAGTCCAGTACTTTTGCCTTTGTATGGCTTGACTCTATTGCTGTGTTTATTGTGAACCATACTGTTCGATGGTCACTAGTTCCCAGATGGCTACCCACTTCTACATCTGTGATCCTCTCTCCATCTCCATTTGAGAGGACCAGGTCTAAGATTGCTCCCTCTCAAGTGGGTTCCAATACTAGTTGTCTAAGGCATGCCCCTGTAGGGCATCTAGAATAACCCCACTCTTAGAAGTGGCTGCTGCAACTGCACTCCAGTTAACATCTGGCATATTCAGATCACCCATCAGCAATATCTCCCCTTTATCTGCCATTCTAAGTATACTTTCTATCATTTCCTTGTCCATTTCCTCCCCCTGAGAGGGGGGTCTGTATACAACCCCTGTGCGGATTGTGGTGCCATTGCCTGCCTCCAAATTGACCCACAGTGCTTCTTCTCCTCTGTTTACCCTTTTGTTCTGTTGCTTTGATTTCTTCTCTTATGTAGAGAGCTACTCCTCCTCCACTTTTACCCTCCCTGTCCCTCCTGTAGATAGTGTATCCTGGTATGTTTACGTCCCAGTCATGGTTCTGTGTATACCATGTTTCTGTGACTGCCACAATATCCAGATGTTCCTCCTCCATCAAGGCCACTAATTCAGGAAGCTTGTTACCCAGACTATGGGCATTGGTACTCATTGCTCTTCATTTTTTGATGGCTTTACCTTCTGTAGCAGCATCCCCCACTGACCTTTCTACCTTGGTCTTTTTCTCATTTAGTACCCTGTTTTGTAGGGGGAGGCTGGGATTTTCCTGCTGCTTATCAGTGCCTCCCCTTGACTAGTTTAAAAGCTTGCCAATGAAGCATTTAAATCGATTGCCCAAAAGACTTGTTCCCTTCCTGGACAGATGCAGACCATCCTGCCAGTATAGGCTGGTGTCCCTCTAGATGGAACCCCAGTCCCCAATGAAGCCAAACCCCTGTGCTCCACACCATTTTTTCAACCATTCATTAAACTGCATGGTGCAAAGTACCCTCGCCTCACCCATGCCACTGACAGGCAGCACCTCTGAGAAGGATACTGTGTGTGCTACTTGTCTTAAGCCCCTCCCCAACTCTACAAAGTCCTTCTGCACTGCTCTAATCTCATGATGAGCCAAGTCATTTGTCACTAAGTGGACAATGACATCCAGCTCAGACTCCCGTGCAACTGTTTTCATGATCCTAAGGATGTGTTTCCTGTCCCTCCAAGCCATGGCACCAGGCAGGCACTTTACTTCAGTTTTCCCTACTCCCTCCAGTTCTATCCCCCTAATAATTGAGTCCCCCACCAGGAGCTGCTTTCTTTCCCTGTGGTGCCCTCTGCCTCCTTCCCGAGGGCCTCCCTTGTGACAGTTATCTGCACCCTCCTTAGTCTCCTCTGCAGGTGCATCCATAGGGGAACTATGCTCCCCCAGAATGGTGTATGAATTGTGGAGTGGAACAACTGACTGGGTGTGCCTCTGTTCCACCACCCTTACCCTCCCTGAGCCCACTGTGGTCCAACTGCTGTGCTTTCTTCGCAACCTCTGAGGTAGTGGTGGTGGCTCTGGTGCTCCCTGGATGGGGGAGGTTCCCTTGCTACTGTCCAGTGCAGCCTGAAGACAGGCAATTTCCTCCCTCAGGGCAGATAGTTGTCTGCAAACAGGGCAGCATCTCAGCCTCCAGAAAGACTCCCGGAAGACTGCTGCCCCACAGCCATTGCATTGCACTACTCCCCACATAACTGTCTACCTTGTTTAGTTTTTTTGTTGCTGTTTTTTGTGTGTGTGTGTGTGTGTGTGTGTGTGTGTGTGTGTGTGTGTGATTGGTGTGTTATATAGAAATATATGTATTTATATAATGTGTATGCTTATATTGTCAGTGCAGTGTGCTAGAGAGGATATGACAGTGATATGCACCTTGCCCTCTTGAGGAAATGATGTCAGAACCCCAGGTATAAAGGAACTATTCCAGGGGGTGGGGTGATGGGTGGGAAGGGTTTGGGCCTAAACCAGCCTCACAAAACAATCAGCTAAAAACTCTGACCTACCGCTGCGATGAGTGCCTTCCTGTCAGCAAGATGCCCTACATGACAATTTGACAGAGAAAATACCCTGCTAATCAAACAGAGAAAAATCCAAACATCCAAGTCAGACACAGGTAAACCTCCCCAGCTCCAAAACAGCCTGGTGACTTGTGCTCTGAAAGCAGTCAGCCCCAAAACACGTCAGCTGTGCAGAAGGGCAGACACAGAAAACAGTATTAAGCCCCTGTGGGTTGAAACTCTTCCTGCACTGAAAATCTTAACAATTGTAACAAAAGTAAAACAAGCTCCACCTCCCTCTGTTGATTGAAAGACTGCCTTTTCTGATAATTCTAAATTCCTTATTTCACCCTTCAGTTAGAAGTATCCTCCACCTGAAGAATATTAACTTTCCTAAGGAATCTGCTTCAAACCAAAGACAATTGTAAATTGTAAGGTTCACCTCCCTCTGTTGTGAGCACAACTCGCTTTCTTGCAAATCTTAAGTCCAGTGTTGCAGCTTCCAGCCAGAGGTAGCTTCACCTGAAGACTATTACATTATCTGATGAGCCTGCTAAAATTAGTACTTTTATCAAGGTCTGTAAGACTCTTCCAGAGCTAATGGCTGTTAAGTAGCTGTGATGTAAGCACTTCCTGATACAGTCTGGCCTGGCCTTTTAAAGCACACAGAGATAAACAAAAGAAAAAACAGTTTCCACTCCCTAGGCACTGTCTGGGTCCAATACATAGCCTGTAACCTGCTCTCAATTCAGGACTTATGACAAATTCTTAGCCCAGTGAATAACTCACAGTATTACAAATATTGCAATGCAAACAGTCAATGAATAACTCCAATCAAGTCAGCTGTGCAGAAGGGCAGACACAGACAACAGTATTAAGCCCCTGTGGGTTGAAACTCTTCCTGCACTGAAAATCTTAACAATTGTAACAAAAGTAAAGCAAGCTCCACCTCCCTCTGTTGATTGAAAGACTGCCTTTTCTGATAATTCTAAGTTCCTTATTTCACCCTTCAGTTAGAAGTATCCTCCACCTGAAGAATATTAAGTTTCCTAACGAATCTGCTTCAAACAAAAAACAATTGTAAATTGTAAGGTTCACTTCCCTCTGTTGTGAGCACAACTCGCTTTCTTGCAAATCTTAAGTCCAGCGTTGCAGCTTCTCTTTCTCCAGACAGCACACCACTGATTCTGACTCATTGTTTCCTTTTGGTTAACCAGTTGCTAATCAATACTGTCATAGAGCCACAGTACTTATTAATGCTTTTTTGGTTTCTTTATTAAGGGCTCATGAGGTACCTTCTCAAAAGCCTTCTGGTAGTCAAGGAAGATTATATCTATTGGTTTGTTGCTGTCCATATTCTCACTTACATTTTTGTAGAATGTTGATAAATTGGTCTGGCATGATCTGTTTTGTGTAAATCCATGTTGATTTAGTTTTCTTCAACCTGTTATTGTTTAATTAAGTTTTTTGAGAATTAAGCCCTCCATAATTTTCACCATGACTGAAGTGTGATAGGGTCAGAAGGTGACCTATCACAGGTAAAGGTCAGATTAGGGCTTGTAGGGATCTGAAGCTAAAGATGCCACCTATCTAGACATCACCCCAGCTTAACGTACATCATTTCACCTTTGTACTTTCTCTTAGTCTGCCCCAACCCCCACTGAGTCAGGAACTCGTGAAATTGGACTGACAATAAAAGCACACTCCTGTTCTGCCTCAAGGATGCAGGATGTGCATACCAGTGAGCAGAGCCATGATGGAATATGGACATCCTATAAACAAAAGATAGATAGATAATAGATGAAAATGTGCTTACCTTCATTATGTCTATTCTCTGCTTCCTCTCTTTTCTTTGTTTTCAACCTAGGCTGGCCATCCGGTGGTGCTTTCTTCTTCTGTTTCTCTTTCTTCTCCCCCCCCCAGGACAGTATTAGGTCTGATACTTCAGACCCCAGGAAAATGAGTCTGGTAAGAGGGCTGCAATGTGTAGTGACCTCCCTACTATGTGGTAAAATGTAAATTTAAGTTGTCCCTGCTGGGAGACATCTAAAATGGCACCCTAGAAAACAAAGGGCTGTTTTGTTATTGTTTGTATCCCTACCTACCTTTATTTTTGCAGATGGGATACTGGAAAAACAGTTCAGCTCAGCATCAAAGGAACTTGCTATTGAAATACATAGGCACTTGCTGAGGGAGCTCAGAAGTTCTAAACATAGGAGTGCTTTCAAAATATTTGTGTCCGACACTGAAATTTTAGCCACGGTGGAGTTTGTTATATAAATTAAGGGGGGTGCAGGGGGTGAGGCCCCCTGAAATATGAAATAAACTCCATCGTGGGCAAAATTTCAATGTCGGACAACCGTGTGCCGGGTATGTGGCATCGGGATACTGAACCCCGGGCAAGTGGAATTTGGTATTTCATAGTAAATCCTGCAAAAGTCTTGGGCCAGCATGGAATATTCTGAGCCATGGATCACAATCCAGCCAGCTTTCACTCCAAAATGTAGCAGGATTAAAAACATACTATATATTTTGCTTAAACAAGGGAATTCTGTAGAATTCAAAATTATGGTGTTCCCTCAGACCAGCAGGGAAGGCTGGGCCCTGAGGTTGAAAAGGGACCAGTATGCAAGGACTTCCCAGTCTTACAAGGCCTGGTGCTGCCAGTCCAAATCTGAGGTGTGGCTTGTCCCATCCACATGGAACTTATGGCTGCTTGGCAGCGTAAAAGGCTGAAGGCCAAGAACAAATGTAAATGAAAGTAATTGCAGAAAGTCACATTTTAAGCACAAGCACACACTAGGTGGTATTGAAGAAAGGGTTATGTGTGTTAAATTTATATTTACTCTCCTGTTCTTTCACTCCAATCTGTGGGTACCTATACCTAACTTTTATTTGCCTCTACCCCAGGCCTACCTCCTTGCCACTCCACTCCCTACCTCACCCTCACTTTGCTTCTTCCCCTCCATGGGCCCTTCCCCTGCCATGTCAACATGACTGCACTTTCCTCCCTGTTCGGTCTTACTCATTTACCACACCCTCACACTGTTCTGCTGTACCCAGTCCTGCTCTTTTCTCGCAGCAACTCAACTCTTGACAAAGTCTCCCATTTTACAGCATCCCTTTTTTTCAGCCTGTGTATTGCATTATCCAAGCCCTATGATTGCAATCTATTGTGTTATATTGATTGTTATGCAACTGCATGTTATTTTTTCATGTAATCTGTAACCTTATTACTGTAACTGTTCCTTTGTCTGTTGCTTCCTGTACTCATGACCGTGGAACCTTTGTAAAAGAGTCTCTGACCCAAAGGTATTGTAATTCCAAGACACTAATAAATATCTAAATAAATTAAATATATGTTGAAATGCCTTTTGTGTGATATAATGCCCTGTCCTGAGTGTTCATTGTGTTTGTAGAAAATAAAGTAGAAACCTTACCTTAAAGGAAACAATGCTTCTTAGAAGCCAGACGGCCATATAATGAGGCTTTTTTAATCCTGTATGTTGGAAGTGAGGCAGACCATGTGACTCAGAGGGGAGGGGTGTATATAAGCCCTGTGGAATTGAAGCTAGTCAGTCCTGTCTTTGGTCAGGGTAAGGGAAAAACCTCACTGTTAAAGAGGAGTCTGAAGCTCTAACAGAAACAGGTTTCAGTTTGAAACCTGGTTGATTGTGCCGGGGGGAGGGGGTTGGTTTAATGCTAATTTACTTGGTTAGTCTGGTTAACCTGATCTGTTCTTACAAAGAACTGCCTGCATTATCTGCAAAATGGTCACAAAGACTTGCCTTTTTAAGAAAAATTGACATTGTCAAATAAAACCACATTGGATACATCTTAAGCCTGACACTTGATACCTGTTTTCCTTTTGCAAACCCACTACCCTCCCACAAGAAGTCAAGCTAATTGGTCTGCAGTTCCCTGCTTTCATTCTGTCCCCAGTTTTGTGCATTGGTACCACCTTTGCCATACGCCAATCCAGTAGTACCTTTTCTGTCTTTATTGATTCATTAGTTTAAGCAAGGGTATGTCAATCTCTTTAGCTAATTCTTTGATTAGTCATGGGTGAATTTGTTTGCCTTAAGTTTTGCTATCTTTGGCTCGGGTCCAAAATATCAGATTGTATTTGATCAACGTGGTTGTTCTGACCTGTGTCTTTCTCTTCTATTTCTACACTACCTGCTTTGTTATGCACTGATGTGAAAAAGGTGGTGAATAAGGTTGCCATTTCTCTGGTGCACATATTTTTTCCCCATTGCTATGTAATGGCCCCAGCACTGGAGTAGCTATAGAGTTACTTTAGGTTCTCTTTGGTGTGTGTGTTATTCTAAGTTGCAGTCGGTTACATTCTCCCCTTATTGTTTTCTTTACACACCTAAATGATTATTTATATTTTTTGATATTGTCCTCTGAGTTGTGTCCTTTTAACCTGTTGTATAACTTTCTGTTTATTGAGTTAGTGACTCCATTTGTTAACCACCCTGTTGTTTTTCCTTTTTCATTACAGAGTTTTGTTTTAGGTGTATATTTTCCTTCTAGTTGTAGCAGTCTGTTTTTTTTTTTTGTTTTGTTTTTTACTCTCTATTTATCCTCAGTGCCTCTTTCTACCCTCAACCTCTCCACTCAATCGGAACTCCCAATGCCACAAGCGTCACGACCCATCCAACTTCAAGGTCTGCTCCTAGAGTACCTCAGCTCGATGCTCCTACAACCTGAAGAGTCCGGATTACCCCCCGGGTGGGGTGAGGAAAGAATTCCCCTTACCTTGTCCTCTGAAATGTTCACAGGGAGAGGGCCTTGGCACTGCGGGGTCTGCCCTGATGATGGTATCGGTGGTGGCACGCCTGCTTGCTGGGGAGATCGTCACCTAGGAGAGGTGAAGGATTTTTTCCTCCACCCCTGATGCCCGTGTGCAATAGGAACAAGGGGTCAGGTGCACACAGAGATGTGCATCCGCCCCAGTTCCCTGCCAGTGTTAACCCGCTATGTTGCTGCATTTCTTCCTTCGCACTGACTTCCCCCCAGTTCACCAGGAGGTGGCAGTATTGCGGCGGAGAAAGCTGCAGATCACCCCCCGGAGAAGGAGAGCAAGCCATTGGGCACTCGATCCTTCTCCTCCCAGCTGACCCACCGATGACCAGGGTCCGTTAACAAACCCGGGTCGCCGGTGTAGAGCGAGATGTGGCATCCAGCGCCTCAACTCTCAGCACTACTGGGCCAGTCAGCAGTCTCTTTTTGATTCTATATTTGTACAATATATTAAAAAACATACCCTGAACATGCCCAAGTGAGAAACTCTATATAGACTAACAGTGTCTCATGCACAGGGGAAAGGAGCACTCTGATTGGTGGGCTGCGATCCCTTGATGTACAATGGCTTGACCAGGAGAAGGTGAGGATACATTCTTTAGCTCTCAGTAGCTAATGATGTGCAGGGACCCAGAAAAGCAAAGCTCCTACACATTAGCAGACATGGCAAAACAGCATTTTTCCACTAGAAATTAAACACATTCCATCATTGTGCACTAAGAAATATTATAAAATGGCAAGAAAGAATGCTGGCTGCTGATTGGTTAGTCTGGGACTGGACCTGTGATGTTATCCCAGTACAACATCATGTGTCTAGTCTCAGCACACAGATGACCGCATCAACTGTTTGCAGAATCACTCCATGCAGCCCACCTCAGTGATCACCGTCCCAATTGGTAAACCACTTTAGTGATCCTAGCTTGCAGGCCTTGACTGAGTGCTCCTACCTCCTTTATTATTAAAATTAAAAAAAAAAACTCACACCAAGTCACACTCTTTACTCCCCTAGAACATTAATTTTGTGTCCGTTTCTTCCCGAACCCAGCGGCTTCCATGAACCGTGGAGTTCACTGACAGTGCTCCATTATGGTGCATATTTAAAATATCCATTTCCACCCAGTCACTGTGGCAGAAACCAAAAAAAAATCTGTCTAAGCTGTCAGGGCGATCACTTTCACAGCCACAGAAGTAGAGTCTTTCTCTGTGGTTGTGAAGTTGATTGCTCCGACGGCTTTCAGTAATAATCTTGGATCTTCTTCATGTTGCACTCTTCCTGCTCACTCGCAGTACACGTGGCTTTACAACATACCCACTCTGCTCCACAGGACCATGAAGGCAGTTCCACCTGCTCTGTTCCCAAACACCTCTGCAGCTCTTCATAAGGTAAAAAAAAAAGGAAAAAGTGAAAGAAATCATATTCTCCCAGTTTCCTGTAGTGTGTGCGTATGTGTGTGGAGGGGAGTACACAAGAGTTCAGCACAATTCAGCAGAGCTACCTGCTTACTGGAACAGTGAAACAGAACTTTTTTTAATATGTATACCTCCCCTTCTAAAAATTAACTGAAAATGTGTTGTTTCAAAATATACATTTTAATGTTCTTTCTTTTTTCTCTTTATACTCAAGCCATTGTATAATAGCAATAATGCACTCCAGGGTGTGTGTTGTGCTGGGTTAACGTCATGCCTTGCTGTTGGTCGCACTCGGCCTCATGCCCAGCCACACAAGGCATGACGTTATCCCAGCACAATACACACCCTGGAGTGCATTATTGCTTAATTAGCACACATATTTGTCATGCAAACTCATTTATCGATAGAACTGACATACAGTGCCACCCACTAGGAGCAAGAACATGGTGTGAGATGTCATAGTTTATTGCATGGCAAACTGAAGTAATTGCCATTCGATTACACTGCGTTCCTGCAGATCTTGCAACATCTCATGTGTTTTGTGCCTCTTGTTTTTCACTGCTATTTGCTGATGAGATGATACAATACACCAGCTTCAAAAAACTGACTGATGTGAACTCCCACTTTAACTAGGGTTTCTGTAAGGTGCAATCCTGGCACTCATGAAATAAGATACTTTTTAACTCTTAGAAGATCCATTCTATGCTATTTGGAACTGCACCTAAAGTGAAGATGTATACAAAAGCATCTCACTGTTTTCTGTATGGATGTATATATGTGTTTCAAACATATATGCACACCGCACTCCTTGATAATAATGTTGTAATTCAAATATGTGTAGCGCCAGGGCGTACATTCGAGAAAAAGTTGAGCACCCTTGGGGATACTCAAGCTCCAGTTATCCTGGTAGCACAGCTGGTTAGTGCAGCAGAATTGTATTCTGAGCAGACCTGGTTTCAGATCAAAAGCTGGAGCACTTATTTTTTTCCCACTGCCTTGTCACACTGCACTGCTAGTTTTAGGTCACTAGATATTATAACCCAGAGGTCCCTTTCTTATCTAGTGACCAATAGTACATGCTCTTTCTTTTCTTTTTTGGTTTTATTTTTCTCCCCCTCCCTGGCTGGCCCCCATCATCACCACTCCCCCAACCCCATCACCTGACTTCTCATGGACTTACTGGCTCTGTCCCCCATGGCTTACACACACTCTCACACACACACACACACACACACACTGTGGTGGGCTGGTGGAGAGTCTGCCTCAATCTGCTCCTTCAGGATCCAGTAGAACTGCACCAAGGTCATCGGTGCAGGGCCTGAGAGGGGGCCAGCAGATCACTCTGACAATCAGGGTGATTTTTCCACCATGTTTTCCTCCCCTGGAGGAACAACATACGTATGACATCAGACAGCTGCCATTCCTACCTCCTAAGTTGCCATCCCAGTGCTCTGCCTGGTAGCTGCTGCCAGGGGCCTGGATAACACCGGGTGCTGCACCACCCCTCACTCAGAGGAGAAACTCAGTCCTTCAGATGCTTAATCCACCTCACTTGGCCTACCTCTAGCATCCCAAGTCCACTCCCAAACTGGAGTCTCCAGTGTGGTGGGTGGTAGTGCTACCAAGCTGCTCAGCACCCTGTTTTATACTCAGCTCCATAGTTTCTATGCTCCAAGCGCATTATTTTGCATTTTTTGGCACTGAACCCTAGCTGCCATACCCTTAACTACTCCTCAAATTTTCTAAGGTCCCTTCTCATTCACTCCACCCTTTGCTGAGTATCCACCCTATTACAGATCTGTGTGTCATCTGCAAAAAGGCATACCTTCCCTTCCAGCTCTTCTGCAATGTCACTTACAAAGACACCAAAAAGGGCCTATCCTACTACTGAGCCCTGAGGCACCCTACTGGTCAGTCTACCCTCATTAGAGTGAGTGCCTTTTAGCACCACCTTCTGTCACCTAGCCATTAACCAGTTATTTACCCAATCGCTACTTAGGATCCCACCCCTAGACTGTACAATTTCTTTATCAGTCCACTATGTGGCATAATGTTGAAGGCCTTGCTGAAGTCCAAGTAGACCAGATCCACGACAGAAGTCCGACAGTATTTCTGTCGAACGTCCTGTCAACAACACTGGCAGGTCGACCGCATTCTGCAGTCAGCTGCCAGTTTGCTATCGTTTTCTTTGTTTTCTTCGGGGGCTTTGCCCCCGCCCGAACACCCTCGCGGAGGGCTGTGCCCCCCGCATCCTCCCACTTAAAGATTCTCAACTCCAGTTGGAGCTGATTGGGGGGTGCAGGACCCCCGACAGGCAGCGCCAGGTTCCAGCGGGTCTCCCACCGCGGCTAGGCACTGTAGTCACTGTGGGAGACCTCGCTGGCAAAATGTCACTGCGAGGGGGTAAATGAAATAGATCACGTCCACTGCCCTTCTTTGATCTATTTCTCTGTACACCCAGTCCAAGAAATTAATCAGATTCATCTGGCGTCCCCCATAAATCCATGCTGCCTTTGGTCTTGCAGCCCATTGGATTAAAGATATTCTATTAGCCTTTCTTTTAACAGGCCTTCCATTAATTTCCCCACCACTACTGATGTGAGACTGACCAGTCTATAGTAGCTAAACTCCACCTTGCTGCCACTTTTAAGGAGCTGGACTCCATCAGCTCTCCTCCAGTCCATTGGAACCATTCCTGTTTCCAGTGTCTTTCCCTTATCTTTGTATCCTTACCACAGGCTTATTGTAACTATTGTCTTGAATACTGCATTACATATAACTGTCATGGCTACTTTTGCACACTCCCAGGTTGTGCTTGAAAATAGGTGTTATATTTTTTAGTGTATCTACCTGGCTAACAAAAACTAAATAAATAAATAAGATATCACAGCAGGAACTGAGATAGGAGTGGTAAATCCTGCCAGATGTCACTGTTTATTACAATCAAACCAGATGAAATGCATAAGGAACTACATAGAGTCTTGTGTAGCAGATGCCTCAAAGCTGTTGTTCACCTCACGTACCCCCTCTCAGAGTAACACCAAGATGTTGACACTGCTGAGCCAAGAAAACATAAAAAATAGCCTAAACTAATATAAACTTAAAAAATAAAGTTTATATCGTCTATGCTATAATAAGTGTTAATCAGATTCCGGGAACTGTATTCTATTTGCTTCAAAGCTGTGACAATGCTGTGGGTGGAGTGCTACAACTATATCATGAGGCTGGATTCGTTACTGATATATTTATTGATCGATTGAGTGACTGATTGATTGATTTAAACAGGTAAGTGTGCTGGTCCAATGGACCTGTATCAGGCATGACCCAGGTCCAGAAATGTAGTGCAAAGATTGAGAATTGAAACATTCAGTTCTAGAAATGGAAGTGGGGGCAGTTGTCGGACCAGAAAATGGAACAATGAGATCCCAGTTCTTATCCAACCAAGCCAACTGTGTGCCTTTTGTGAGTCACTTTGCCTTCATGTGTCTTAGCTCTTCCAGCTATAAATTTCAGCAAAAGCAAGGCCACACTGTACTGTAAGTAACATGGAACGCTAAACCACAGCTTTCATTGGCAGAACACCCTGAGTGCAAGAACAGCAAGTCAACCAAACTATGAATCAATCTGGAACATCTGAACAGCTAAAGTAAGACAAATGGACTGGAGTTCAAAGAACAAAATGCCAGATTCTGTTGAGCTAGTGTGTGGGGAAATATAGTGTATTTTGAGAAAGGTAGTGTATTTTTAGAAAATATATTGGATCTGTATGCTGCGTTAAAGATTTGCCAACTCCTTTGTTCTGTTAGTAAAAAACATTGGAATAATGATGAAATGAGAAACTTGAACACATTAGACAGGAAGTTGGAAAGGAACTAGAGAATGTCTGGTTTAGCTGTGCAACTAGAAATCTGGAAACAGTATCATAAACCGTGCTAATATGCACTTACAGCAGCCAAAACCACATTTTATTCTGGTATCATAACCTCACGCCATTTTATTTGGAACACTAGTCTTTTAAAGTACTGCAAAAATCAAACTCAGTCTTTAGGCTCGTAATTCCACTGTGAGGAAATTGCTGCCTTCCACCTCGAGAAGGCTTTGTTATGAGGTCATAAAACCGGGTAATAGTTACTCTCTTGTCCTTTTTTGCGGACAATTTTCACATTCCTTTTTCAGGATCCCACACATCACAGAGTTCATTATTCTAATCCACCTTCCATTTCTGGTGTTTTGCTTTCTATAATAAGCATTTCTTAGAATTTAGATCTGCTACATGCTTTTCTGATTAAATCCTGTTCTTATGTTTTGACTAATATGACTGGTGATGCTCCTTATTACCAAATCCCTGTTTAAATTTAAATATCATCCTTTTAAAACTAAAGTATGAACTATACTTCAAAGAGGAAAACCAGCTTCCTTGGGAGCAGATGCTTTTGAAATTACAGTACCATTCACATTAATGTGTCTCACGAACTAATTTCTTTAGCATTTCTCAACAAGTTTTATACATGTTGCTGGTTAAAGCACACAGCTTTGTAAAAACTGTTGCTTAAGAGTCACAGGTTAGTTTTATGGCATATTGTGATAGAACAACAGATTAATTCCAGCTGGGTTACAAAACAATTTTATAAAAGTCGATCTTGAGCTGGTTAAGTGTTGAAAAACAACCAGCACAAGTATGTTGCCTCTGAATTTCCAGCTTTGAAAAACTATGCAAAACCAACTCATTGACATGACTGCTGATCAGTTGTTCGTAGCATGTTTGACCATATTCAGACAATCATACAGCTCACTGCCGAAAGACAGCTTTATAATATTGTATCAAAAAAATGTATACCTTACTAATGTTCTACTCTTTACAAGACAAATAAGAAAATGGATACCTACTATACCAGCCAGGTAACTGAGAGGTTTCTTTGTTTGCACATGTCTGTGCTTTTCATGAGATTGTGAAACTAGTGTTGCTCGGGTAGTATACCACTAGGTCAGGTATCATCAGATACGATCATATTTGCCAGACTTCAGATGGCTTCAGATGGTGTAGGCACCCAACCAAAGATCTGACCACCTAGGATCCACAGTCAGAATCCAAGGTGTCCGTGGATCTGACCATCAGATCCAGGTATCTAACCATCAGTTCCAATGATTTTTGAAGCTGGATCCAATGGATTCAGCTTCGGATACCTGGATCTGACCTTGCATCCACAACCATCCGACTATGGATCTAGAATCCGACTTTGGTCATATTCAGAGGTGGATACCAGCAAAATCTGACAGAGGGTAGTCAGATTCATAGAAGCACAATCTTTGCACACTAAGTGAAACCGATGCTCACCAGACATTGGAAAACCATGCAAACCAGGTATAAAACCAGTTAATAAAGTTTGATTTGTGGTTCCATTTTGTGATTTATATGTTATTGTTTTGCTACCTTACATTTAAACACATCAAGGTTCCACGAATACATTCCTTAACTTTTAATTTTTCTTGAAAAGACGTATATTGTGTTGTCTCTCCCAACCAATGGGGAGGCACAAATATTGTTTTAGGACATATAAAAAGAAGAACCATTAATTTAGGATTGATCAGATTCTTCAGAATATGTTCCATTTGCACCTGTCAGATAATCAGAAATTCTGTTTCCATTTTGATGCCTTTCAAGGCACTGGGATTTGAGACAGAATTTCTAATTCTGCATCCAACAACAAATAAAACTGCCTCCCACCCAGTACTAAAATATGAATGAGGCCCTCAGGACAGCAAAGGCCTCTCCCTTCCCACACCCTTGTTTTCCCCAGGCTCCCTTTACCTTATGTTACCTCTGCTGCTGGGGGTCATCTCCATTGCTGTTCTGAGTGTGACACTGTCTTCTTGCACCTACCTCTTCTCCTGCCTGCTGCTGCCTGGGGTCCCCTTTCTGTTTGACTATGTTGCTGACTGGGGTCCCCTTTCTGTTTGACTATGCTGCTGTCTGGGATCCCCTTTCTGTTTGAATATGCTGCTGCTGCTTGTGGTCCCCTTTCTATTTGACTATGCTGCTGTTGCTTGTGGTCCCCTTTCTGTTTGACTATGCTGCTGCTGCTTGGGGTCCCCTTTCTGTTTGACTATGCTGCTGCTGCCCATGAGTCCACCACCTTATCCTCCTGATTACAGCCCAGAACTAAACTGATGTCATGCAACTAAGTCACCCAAGCTACTCTTTTATTGAATCCCCTCCAGAACTATAGCTCACACCTTGACACCACCACCAACCTACCCCAGCCACTCTCCCACAGGACCCAGTTGTGGTCCTGACCCCCAGCCCAGCCACAGCCAGATCAATCAAAATCAGTGTTGTCCATGTCCGTTACCCTCTGTGTTACCCAGGTCACTCAGGGACAGATAGGATCACATCTTGTCATGATGGCTGCTGGCCTTTTCTCAGTGTAGTGGTACTGGCGGGCTAAGGGGAAGGGGAGCATAGGAGTTTGGATTCATTGGGCTGTGGCTGTGCTGGGGGTCAGTACCAGAACTGGATCCTGTGGGACTGTGGCTGGGGGGACTGGTGGTGACAGAAGGGTATGAGTTGTGCTTGGGGGTCCAATAATGAACAAGAGCAGTGTGTGGGACTCAGTTGCAAAGCATCGGTTCAGTTCTGGATCAAAATTAAGAGGAGGAGGTGGTGGACTCATGAGCAACAGCAGCACAGTTGAATGGAGAAGGGGATGCCCAGCAGCAGCAGACA
This sequence comes from Neoceratodus forsteri, assembly GCA_016271365.2. NCBI lineage: Eukaryota > Metazoa > Chordata > Ceratodontiformes > Ceratodontidae > Neoceratodus > Neoceratodus forsteri. The sequence goes on from CM057456.1 coordinate 1,879,852,958, forward strand.
AGTGAGGAGGGAAATGCAAGAAGATAGTAACATACCCAGCACAGCAGCAGCAAAGATGACCCACAGCAGCAGCAGTAACATAAGGTGAGGACATCCAGAGGAAAACAAGGGTGGGGAGACTGGGCAGCACATACAGGTCTAGTTCAGACTTAATGTATGTTGAATTTTGCAATTTTTTTTTTTGTTTGTTTTAAGATTTTTGGCTTCAGAATCCAAATATCTTAACTCCAAAAACACAACCTGAACCTGATTAAATCAGATTACAAGAAATGAATTTTGATCATCCCTACTTCATTTGGAAATGAACCACAGGCTCAAACTTCAACGGCAGCAGCTCTACCATTTGGCTAATTCTGAAATCTCCCTTGGTTGTTTGTTAGAGCTCTATGGTAGCCTTCCCATCACTGAAGCCCCTCACCACTGTAGGACAATTTTCATAGACTGATTTGTCAGGCATAACATCTAAATCCACTTTCTGAGAGTTGAGCAGCCCATCTGGCCCCACCTGGTGGCAAGCTTATCAGTTAACTACAGCATGCATTTTGTGTTTGAGATTTTAGAGGTTACAGAGGGTTACATACGTTGTTTATTAAAAATGTTCCTTCTTGGCTGAACGAGTACTAGAACTTTCATAGATTTCAGATGCCTGTATTTGTTTGCGACTACAAAATAGCAGAATCTGGAGTATCTGGGAAGCAGCTGTGCTTAACAATCAAGTTCTGTCAACATAGTTCTATTTGACTTGTTAATGTAATACAGTGATTGTTTTTGTTAGAATGGACAATGGCAGCTGGCCCATCAAACAGTGCAGCAGCAGCAGTGCTGTCTGTGTCGCTGGTGACCTGAGTTCAGAAACAAATCTGGATCATCAAGATCAGTCAGTGGGGAAGAGGATCGGGCATCCCAGAGGAGGATAAAGTGTCACAGAGGATGCTCTACCCCTCTAGGTTGGAAGGGGTGCTATCTCTGCTGCAGTATTTCTACCTGGCTGACTTCAGGTAGCAGTGCACTCAGAGTAGTGAGCGGGTGGGAGGATGCCAGCTGACACCCTGTGCAGGCATGCATCTGTGTGCTATGTGCACTAGAAGCCTTTGCCACTGACATTCTGATAACTGGGGGAAGAAACATGGAAAAGGTCTTGACATGCAGCAGCATGAAGCCAGCCCTCTTGGGCCCCACCACTCCTAACTGCCAGCTGGTCCCCCCCACAAGGCACTTAACCTCTCACTGCTATAGTTCACCCAGCTGTAAAAGTGGGTAAAATCAGGACCCCACTAAAAATGAGACATGACATCTCAGATGGAAAAATAAAAAATTAAAAATGTGTTAACTGTGAAATACAAGTTTGTTAGGACACTGAGAGGGTCTGGTGACATCACAGAACCAAAAGAGTAAATCTTGAATATTTCTGTTATGCCACCAGAAGCCCGAGGTCTTCTAGCAACCTTTTATTTCACAACTGGCAGTTTTTTGTTTTCTTCTGAAGCTTTTTAGAGGATACATGGTTATTTAAGCAATTGGGCATGACAAGGGGCTATGCTAATGCATGCCCTCCAGGTTATATTTGCCACATACCCCCAGGGGGTGATTAAATGACCATTAACATAACCCCTGGGACAGCCCTATTATTATTATAATGAAATGGGATTTTAAATAGTCATGTACTATGTCCAGCATGTGGTTAGGCTCTGCACGTGCTGTATGTTAACTAGAGAAAACTGCATCATGTCCCGTCTCAGTCTCCTTTGCTCCAATTAAAGCATGTTAAGCACCATCAGCTTGTTCTCATAGCTTTTGACTTTCGTGCCCTGTTTATTTTGGTGGCGTTATGCATCCTCTTAACTGCCTCACGGTCCTTTTCATACTGCAGAGTCCAGAACTGCATATAGTACTCCAGGTAGAGCCCTTTAAAGGGGCAGAATAACTCCTCTTCCCTGCTGGTCACCCTCCCTTCCCCTTTTGAAGCACCCCATTCTCTTCATATGTATACAAATCAGAAATTGTTTATAGTATTTTCAAAACATTTTTATCATCAATTTGTATTTTGTCTACAGTAACTCCCAACTAGGGTGGGGTGTTTTATGAAGTAGCTAAAGGAGTAGTTTCAGTCAAGAAGACAGTACGGTTAGTACCAGGGTGTTACTGCAGTATACTGTAGGTAGGAGTCAAGTACAGTTCTGCCCAGCATCATGTTGTGTTCTGCCATGTCATGTATCATGTGTTATTGTAGCATTCTGTGGTCACCAGTGATGCACAACCATTTTGTGTTGTGGAGATGCCGATTCTGAGATGCTGTCATGGTGCCCAACTGTAGCAGTTCATTTACATTTTCAAAGGGGTGTGTCAGTATTAATGTCTATAAAGGTATCCTGCAGCATGGCAAGCATCATATAAAACAACCCCCCAAAAACCACTTTACCTTTATTTTATGAACCCTGCTTCCAGTGGTCCACAGTAATGTAGTGTGTGTCATCATATGTTTCTGTAGTGCTGTTAGAAGGTGGAGTTGCTGCATGAGTAGCCATGTGTCATCGTGGCTCAGTCATTGCATGTTCATCTCTTGTGTCTGCATTCAGTGGTTCGAGTGGTATGTCATGTTGGTTGTTTAATTATGATGGTTCGTGTGTTGTTTAGTGATGTGGGTGAGGCATGGATGTGAGGTGGAGAAAGCATGGAGGTGTGATTTGTGCATGGTTTTGTGTGGCAGGGAGGGGTGAGTGAGGTGTGAAAGCAATACTTTTTCTTTATTGAAATATTTAGTGGTAGCAGGTAACTACAGAGTTCTTTTAGAATTACGCTTATTTTTTTGTCATTTTTTCATGTTTTTGCTACATGGTTGTAGTGTGAGCTATTCTTCACAGGCAGTCCAGGAGTGGTTGCTGTTGTCTGCTGTCGAGGAGAGTCACCAGTCTGGTCTCTTTCTTTGCATAATGTTTTCGGACAGATTGTGATACTTCTCTACTGAAAGCTTAGATGACTGTATCTGTTGTTGTTATTCTTTGTGGGGCTCCAGGATAAATCTGTGGCGTCAAAAGTGTGCTTTTCCAATAAGGGAGGTCATTCTTCTGTGCCATGCTTCAACGTTGTTTTGTGTTAATGTCCACCACTTGTTTGTCGGGATATTGTGCTTGTCGGTTTAGAGATTGTCGGGACTGTGAAGTCAGGCGGGTGTTTGTCAGGATTTTGCACGAGATACAACTTGGTTACTTGGATATAGATCCATTGAGAAAGGGAGTGTTATTTCCAAAATGCATCTGGATATTTTGCACACTGCATTTTGCACATTGCCACTAATAAAATGAAGTACCTTTGAAAAGATTGCTTGAGCTTCCTTTACTTCAGGTGGTGAGTGTGGGATTTTTACAGTGGAGCTTATTTGGTTATACAGGACAAAGGAAGGCTGAAAGCCCATCTGGATTGTCTCCTACTTCTACTGGGTGGAATATTTGTCAAGCCCAGTTTTAAAACTGTTAACAGATGTTTTATTCGCCAGCTTGTGGGGGAGTCTGTACCACAGTTGAGTGGCTTGTATCGTAAAGTAATTATTTTTTTTATTGATATTTGCTTTTTCAACAATCAATTGTCTATTGTGTGACCTCAAGTTGGTGGTTCTAACATTGAATTAGCTAGCATGTGTGGACCTACAAGAAGACTTCAGCACTTTGCAGAATAATCTTCTTTACCTAAAATTATGGCGTAATACCAAAAAAACAAAGGCCATGTTATTTTCTCCCCCAGCTATTGGATCTAAGTCAGTTAACTCTGCAAAGCCTCCCCAAGTCTTTACCCTCTTAGGGGAGTCTCTTGAATTTGTGACAAAATTCAAGTACCTAGGCCTATGGATTGACAATAAACTTTCTTTTGTGGACCATGTGGAGGAGCTTGCAAAGAAGCTGAAACAGAGACATGGCCTCTTTTTTTAGGATACAAAACCTGCTAACACAAAAAGCAAAAGTTAGGTTAGTCCAAACAACCTCCTTGCCCCTTCTGGACTATGCAGACTTTTTCTATGGGCAAGGCCCTAGTTCCGCCCTCTCAAAGCTAGACACACTTTACCATCAGGCGATTAGATTTATTACAGGTGCCCCATACCGCATGCACAACTGTACACTCTATACCATGATTGGTTGGTCCTCCCTTGGTTTCAGATATCAGAGAAATGCAATCCTATGGACCTACAGGGCGATTATCGGTAAACTGCCCCGCTATATCTCTGACTCTCTTCCTCCTTCCTCACCAAGTTGCTATGAACTCAGAAGCCTTTCCTTGTTCTCCTTGTCTGTTCCTAAGATTAGGACACATTTTGCTGTAGCCGCTATAAGTTATGCTCTTCCTGTACTATAGAATAAACTGCAAAAGACCCTAAAGCTCGTAGTGCCTGTAAGCATGTCCCTCTTTAAGGCTCTGTTGCACCGCAAGATCAGTGAAAATGTGATTGTTTTAATTAACTTCCTCCTTCAACACCTCCTCCGTTCCCCTTCTTTTTATTACCCAGGCCCTACTTCCTGCTCCATGACACCTTGCACCCCTCCGTCCTCTTCCCCCCCCATGCCCTACCTTTTCTTTCAAACTGGGTATATATTTTAACTTCTTTTGCATTAGCTATGTATTTCAAGGTTATCACTTGTTCCTATAGTGCATCTCCTATAATTTATGTACTGCCTTGTATATCTTTCCTCCTATAAAACACTCTGTGGCTAAGTTTATTGACATCTCTGTTATTGACTCATTTAATCTGATGTACCTGCTCTGCATTGTTTATTGCTGTACTGTTTGTTCCAAATATTGGTGTATGTGACTTATTACTGTTGTACTCAGGTCCACCTTGCAAATGAGCATGTCTCAATTGTGTATTCGCCTGATAAAATAAAGATGATTGATTGATTGATTGTTTGAATTCAAAGACCACACTGGGACATTAGCTCAGAATTGTTTGATATGTTAACTAGAAGAAGCAAATCCCCCCTCTGCCTTCTCTCCTCCAGGCTAAACAAACCAGTCTCTGCCAGTCTCTCCTCATAGCTCATGGTCCCCATCCCTGAAATGAACTTAGTCACCCGCCTCTGGACCCTTTCTACCAGGTTAACTTCTCTCCTTAGATATGGGTTCCAAAAAGGGGAGCCAAAGTCTAAGTATAGTCTTTTATGGTCTTATATAAGTCCTGTAGAGCGGTAGAATACACTGTTTGCTCCTAGATACAAATGTACGTCTGACAAATTTTAATAACCTATTTGTAATTTGAGTCACTTTTCTACAATGGTCAAAAGCTGATAGTTTGTTATTTATTATAATTCCCAGGTCTTGTTCCTTATCAACAGACCGTAGCTGTACGTTGTTTAAATAATACGGATACCTAGGGTTATTTCTACCAAAATGGAGTACTGTACATTTGTCTGGATTAAATCTCATTTTGTTTTTAATGTTCCAATCTTCAATACTTAGATCATCACTCATAGTACGGTATGTGGCAGGGGTGTCCACCTCACCACCCAATTTCGTATCATCCATAAATTTTGATATTGAGTTGTTAATATTTTGGTGCATGTCACTTATGAAAAGGCCGAAGAGGGTTGGACCCAACACCAGCCCCGAGAAACCCCACTGCTGCCCAAACCCTCATCTAATAGATGCCCATTTATCCTAACCCGCCGAGTACGGTCAGTTAACCAATCTTCTACCCACCTGATCAGGTATGGGCTAATGCCCATGCCTCTCAGTTCTTCCACAAGTAGGAAGTGTGGGACAGTATAAAATGCCTTCCCCAGGTCCAACAGCATCACGTTAACTGGATTTTCATTAATGATGCTTATGCTACTCTTATTATAGTTAGTTTAGTTTATTGATTTAATAGCGTGCTCTGTTTCATTGTGACTCTAGGTGCTTTAAAGATACCCAAGATCTATACGCAAATTAAAATACATGCAATAACAGACCACAGTAGTTAAAAACTGAACATTAAATGGAGGAGAAAGCTTTATTAAATAAAACAACCTTCATGTCCCTTCTAAAGGCACTAACTGAGGGGGCCTCTCTGAGTAAACAAGGCAGTGAATTCCACAGGGTCAGCACCACAAAAGAAAAAGCCAGAGCACTGGATGACTTCAGATAGACCCTGGGAATAACCAGGAGGCCATCATCGGCAAACTGGAGGGGATGAGATGGACGGTAGGGCTGTAGGAGGTCTTGCAGGTAACTAGGCCCCAGTCATGTAGGGCTTTATAGGTCAGCAACCTAACCTTGAAAGTGATCCGCCACCTAATAGGAAACCAGTGCAGAAAGCACAGCACAGGCGTAATGTGACATGACCTCGAAAGGCCAGTCAACAGCCTGGCCACCGCATTCTGCACTAGCTGTAGGCGGTGAAGAACAGCCCCCTGATAGCCCTAGGTAAAGAGCATTACTCTAATCTATTTATTTATTTATGTCTTTGGTAACTGAGTAAGGGAGCTGATCCAAAGGACCATTTTTAGTCATGACCCAGGCCACAAGGTGGCAATAACATGAGTCAAACAAAAAAACAGTACAAACCGGAGCACAGGATAAACACACATCAACATGAGGCGATGGAAAGAATGTACAATAAATAACTGGTTATACAAACACAAATAGCAATAGGACAAGTACATGTGATTACAACATAAGCAAATAGTGCAAGTAACAGTCAGTAGCTATGTCACCAGGCGTGGGTATAGGATAACACAATTTCAGGCAGACCACAGGTCAGGTGCATAAAAAATGCATAGTTGCATTTATCATTTTATTTCTAGTGCATATAAAACAAATTATGCAGAAAATGGGAAACAAAAGGTTAGTCAAAAGAAATCAAATGACAACTGCTTCCTTCCAGCAGTGTCTAAGGCTTTTCTTCAGCCTAGCATGAATTAAACAGTGTGAAAGCACACACTACCAGCAAGTCTTCCACCTTCATCAGTTAGTATCCAACTGACCACCCTATCTATCCTTTCAGCACTGAGGTAGGGCTTTTTATAAACTCAGTAGAAGCTGGAAAAATTTCCACTGCCTTTTGAGTGACAGCAGACATAACATAAAACTGGCCTCTAGGGGCCACTGTTGCCCCATAGAGAACAGTTCAGTTTGCACCTGGTGAACAGCACAGAACATGCAATTCTTTTTTCTTTTGTTGACAACACTGGAAAGGGTCAGACCCCCAGGTCAGAATATTCTGTGCTCTCCTAAACTCTCCTGCAGAGCCCTATTACCCCATGCTGTCTGATGCAAAATATATCTTAGAAGGGGCTGCTAACATCTAGAAAAAACAGTTGCAAATTTTTGTTATTCTTATATTAAGAATGCCCTCTCATTTTATAACTGTACTCTTAGTTTTGTTTTTTGGCCAAAGACCTGAGAAGAAAACAATATATAACTTTCATATTCTTTGAGGGTTTGGCTGGTTTCTAGGTAGTTTTTAGGTTAATATGCACAAAAAGCTTTATAAGCATTTCAGCACTTAATTTATAAACAGCCAACCAGCATGTTGGATATTATACAAAACATACTGTATAAACTGCTTGGAAAAGGGGTTTCAATTTATCCCAGGGGTGTCCACTATGACAGGGACCATGCTGTCACAAGCTACATGCGATTACATGACATATTTTCATATTAACATCAGGTACCCAACAACAAAAGATGTGCAGATTCAGACAATCAAACTTTCATGGACTTCATAGAGATCAAAGCAGGATCAGACAGCAAAAGTGCAAGGTGCAATAGGATAATGAGGGTCTAGGGCATAAGAAGGTGAGAAAGGGAGAGGCAGGGAGGTGGGGATATGCAGCGAAGCTGTCTCATTATAGAGCATGTTTGTAGGCCCTAATGTTGTGGAAAGCAGTGACAAGCGGCTGCAGTCAGGAGCCAGTCTTTTAGGTTTTTTTTGAAAGACAGGTGAGAGAGGGAGGGATGAACAAATGGACGTAATCAAGTCGTGATGTCACAAAGGCATGGACTAGTCATGGCAGATCACCTGAGAGAATCAGGTGTCTAATCCTAATGATGTTCCTAAGATGATAAAAAGCATTATGGACCACGGCTGACGCCTGAAGTTCAAGCATTAGGCCGCTATCCAGCACAATGCCAAAGAACACCGGACTATCCTAGCAAGGACCAGGCTGATGGATTCAATGCACCCTACAAGTAGGCGCATCGGACCCAGATCCAGACTACAGTAGGTAGGCCTTAACTCCTGGATTACCCTAACGGCATCCTCAACCACCAACTGGTCAAAATCAGACCAGAAAAATGGAATGCTTGTGACAAATATCGGCTCGCCACTGCAATAGAATGCTTTTAGAATGATATCAGATTGGTAGTACAAGATAGACCACATCTGAAACCAGTCCCTCAGAGGACAGAAAAAGACATCTTTCAGCTTTATAGGACTCAGGGCTTCTGGTGGTCAGCAGGGGACCCTTTGGGGTACATGTAGCCCACATTTCATGTTAAAACACCAAGAAATGCCAAATTATAAGTGCTTTTATGTGATGTTTATAGAACAAACTCAGTTGCTCAGAGGAGAGAAAAAACCTTCCTTCAGCTTGCTAGGGATCACATAACACCATCACCCTGAAAAGCACTTTACTCTTGAGTGGACCTTAAAATCCTTACCAGCCACGCAGTAATTTTACACACTTAAATAATACTCTTACAATAATAGTACATTCTTTTTTAATTTGCTTCTTTTTACCAATTACATATATTTTTTAATAATACTATAGTACAGTATTTTCAGGAGGTTGTACAGTCTCATTTTCCAGCTATTCTTCTAGCTGAGTCGGGGTCTAAGGCTCCAGGACTCCCATCCATTATTGTCAGTCTGAAATACAGACGGTCAAGATGTATTTTCAGTAATGGGAAGACAGTACCACAGCATCATTCACATGATTTATTACTACAATAATTATTATGGTATTTTACTGTGATCAGTACTCACTTGGCGCCCTACCATGGTTCCACATCAAGTCCACAAAAACAATACGGCATGATAGAACACAATGTGGAGAAAACTGTGGAATGAAAACCACACCTGCAATAACAGTGAAGAAAAAAAAACACATTGAATGTAGATTTACTGTTAAAACACCACGCCGCCATGGATCACCACTCCAGTAAATATTTGACATGAGTGTAGATTTAATGTGAAAACACCATGCTGCTATGGACCACCACTACAGTGTAATTTATTTCACTTATGCTGTGTTTCTTTCCTCTGTGTTATTCACAGGTGCAGTTTTAAGTTTCACGGTTTTCTCCATGCTGTTTCGTATCTGTGCTGTATTGTTTTCACAGACTTGATGTGATACCCCCTACCACTACCCACTCCCTGTCACAGCAGTCCCCATAGTGATCCCCTTCATGGGGTTGTGCAGGTGGTAGTGGAGTGCCATCCCTTAGCACAGGCTGGTGCAGACCTCCTCCTCCTATGACCTGCCCCTCTCTTGGGACCTCTGTCAATGTAATTGTCATCTCATCATCCTGCAAGGATAAATGATTGAAGATTGCTTATTTATACTGAACTGTACACACTTCTCACACATAATTTAAAAGTATTAAAATATTGCATGATGCACCAAATTATGCTTGTACTCTCTCTGGTGAAAGTCAGCACCCACTCACACTGGGTGGATGCAATGAACATACACACACCTGTGGGTCTAGGAATGCCACTATGAAGTGGCTCAGTGGCATAGACAGTCCTGTTTCAGCTATTTTTGTGTTGGCTTGCACGTGAGCAAGCAACATCTTGTGGCAGTAGTGCATTTCAGGGGTGTGTCAGTGTTGTCGCCAATGCAGGGAATGCTTTAGTGGGTGTGTCCCTCAGCCACCAGTTAGCGAGCATGCTGCAGATGACAGAAGTTTTAAAGAGAGCCACGGAGTTGAAAGAAATCTGCCGCTCCAATGAGGTGCAGTTTCCTCATTGGAGCATCAGATGACAAGACTCCATTAAGTGCCTTTCCTGGTGAAACATTTCAATAAATATGACGGCTCCTGCCATCTGCCATGCAATCCCCAGAAAGTCGACTTTGGGGGTGCCTAATCCCCATGTCAGCATGCCCAGTTCAATCGACTGGAGTGCCCAATCGTCAGAATCATGCCCACCCCCACTTTGTTTCTGATGGGGTCCCCGTCAACATCAGTTCCCCACCCCAAACTCATTTGGCACATAGGAGCCCACCCAGTGTGCCCAAAATTTTTAAACCTGTAATAAAAGCCTTCCCCTGACATCTGTTTTTTTTTCTTGTCCCTGTAAAAAAAAAAAAAGTCCCTCATTGTCCTACTGCTCCCCCAACCCGCACTCATCCTCTGTGCACACCACCTCCCCTTGCCCCATATTTACCTCCAGAGGTCCAGCACTGCAATCTTTGGTGGAGCGGGACACGACTGGACTCTTCAAAAGCCGACTGCAACTTGAAGAAAATCATGGTTAACTTTATAATGGCATCAAAGGGAGGGTTTCAACTTAGGTGGATAGCTCAGCCATTTTCTGAAATTTTGGCTCCAAATTTTCAACATGGAGTTCTTGAGACCCCACGTCATGAACATGTGACTGTCATTTTGTTACTCGGTCCCGAAAGGTAATTTCTCGGTCACTGCATGGAATAACCTTTCATGACTGATAAACAAAATGACAGTGTGACTGTTCATGAGGTGTGGTCCCAAAAAACTCATGTTGAAAATTTGGTGAAAAAATTCCAAAAAATGACTGCGTTATGAGCGTGCATTGCGCAGTTTGCATGCACACTCATAACTTTGCCAATTTTTAATATTTTCATTCCAGATTTTCAACATTGGCATTTTTTCACCTCCTTATGAACAGTAAAGCTGTAATTTTTTACATCCTGCCCCAAATGTGTTTTCGCACCTGTGGCGCACAATGGCACAGTCACTGTGGGAAATCAACTTTTCGGACAGATTAACAAAATCACAGTGCCACTGTTCATGAGGGGAGGTCCCAAAATGCCTACGCTGAAAATCTGGTAAAAACAATCCAAAAAATTATTGCATTACAGGTGTGCATTGTGCAGTTTCTACGCATGCTCACGATTTCACCAATTTTTTATATTTTCACTCAAGATTTTCAACATTGCCATTTGTTTACAGCTCCTCGTGAACAGTACAGCTGTCATTTTTCACATCCTGCCCAACATGTGTTTTCATACCTGTGGTGCCAAATGGTGCAGTAGCTGTGCAAAATCACCTTTCAGCTAACAAACAGATAATGCCACTGTTTATGAGATGGGGTCACAAAAAGCCCATGATATAAATTTGGAGTGAAAATACCAACAAACACCTGGGATGTTAGGGTTTCCAACCATAATGCCCCACCCTGTAGAGACTGACAGGCATTGGAGGTGTGACTTGGGATCATCAGCCTTAATGCTCACGCCATTCCACCCCCACCCCCACCCTGCAGCCAGTGACAGGCATCGAGGTGTGTCTTGGAGTCTTTGGCCCCAAAGTTCATCCCATTCTCCTACACTGCACCCATCTCAGCATATTTCCTTATGGAATGGGGTGAACAAAAGACCCGAATACCCCAAGGCACACAGTGACACCTGTCGGTGTCTGCAGGGTAGGATGAGGTGAAATGGCATGAATGTTATGGCTGATGACCCAACGGCACACCCCCAATGCCTGTCAGTCTCTGCAGGGTGGGGGTGGAGTTGGAGTCACTTCAATACTTCACTGCCATTCCTATTATGCATCTCTCTAATTCCTGAACTACCAATGCCAATGGCAGCAAGCCAACATTCGGCATTGACAAATGCTTGTTTTAAACACATTTACTGTAGAGTGTGATTTATAGTTTGGATTCCTGGGATGCAACCTTTCCTAGTGGGGGTGATAAGTTGGTGTTTGCTACTTTCCTGTCTGAATATTTGTAGCAAGTGAGGGAGCTCGGCAGTCCAGGAGGGCCAGTGGGGAAAAAAAAAAAAGAGTGCAGATAGGATGGTTTTCTCATGTGTCGTGGTCGACGAGGAGTGGAGGAATGAAGCTCCATGGGGAAAATGTAGCCAGGCCCTGCGTCGTTGGGGGCAGGGACAGTAGGTGGCTTTGTAGGCCAGAAAAGTGCAGGAGCCCTTAGAACCCCTTGGAAGTAGTACCTCAGGTTGCCAGGGGTGGGAGAACAGTGGCAGAACCCTACTAGGAGGGTTGCTGGTGGCAGTGGCTCCTTTTGTACCTGGTATGGAAGGGTGGCCTGGGGGTAGAGAGAGCCGGGTGCCTTTCACCCATGTATGGGGCCTGCTTTGGAGGGGGTAGGTCCTGGGGCACTGGTATATTGAGGTCCAGGTGGGTCACAGGCTGTAATGGCAGACCTTGGAGGGTGGCCCCCATGTTGGAGTTTAATTCAAGCCCGGGTAGTGAAAATGAGGATGTGGGCCTGGTTGGGACTCCCGAGGAATTAGGACCAGCAGAGCCCAGAGTGATTTGGGCCACCAGTGAGAAGGCAGTGTGCTGAGGCAGAGCCAAGTGGGGTGGCAGGTTTTGCATTAGAACCAGGTTCAGTGGTAACCGTGTCAAGCGGGTTGGGGCCTGGGTCATTAGTAAAATTCCTGGAGGCCCTGTGGCTTGTGCACTCACCCAGGGGTCCAGGTGAGGAAGGCAGCTCACTTTCCCACATCAGAGTGTTGAGGCGATGACCAGTACCAGTGTGAAAAGTGAGTGGCCCAGGTGAGGAAGAAAAAAAAACAAAGTGTGCCTTACCAGATCCTAGGAAGCCAGGAGATTGCAGGGACCTGAGTTCAAGTATATCTCAGGTAAAGCATCCGAGAAACAGAGAGAGGGGAAAAAGAAATCCTTGCTTGTGTCTGCCTGTATCCATTGTTTCTGCTGCCTTAGAATGTCCAGCCAGTTTTGTAAAAAGTTAAATAGCTCCATGTAGCTTCTTTATCTATTTAAGAAGATGACGTACGTAACCCCTGTATTGCTGGAAATCATTTGCATTACAGGTGCAAAATAAAAGCCAGTTTGGGGAGGAAATAGTGGTTATGTGCATTATTTAACTGAGAGGGGGAAGTAAATGAAATGAAATCCTTCTTTCCCCCTTTTATCTTCAACGTGATTAATTTTCCATGAGTTGCATTCCAATTGCAGTATTCATACAGCCTGGGTGGGACCGTAAGTGCTCCTGAAACAGCTGAGGTGCATCATGGAAGTCTTGGTCCAGTGGGCTGCTCCGGGGAGGAGAAAAGCTTTTTATAGCCAAACTAATGGAGGTAAAATGGGATAGATTATTCTTAATGCCTTCTTTAGACTTGGCAATACAAGAATACGCAGACTGGCATAGAGAAGTACGTGACAAACTAGCTCCTTTTGAGTACAAAAAGCAAAGAAAAAAACACGTTCCATGGGTTTCAGAAAAATCAAAAAAGCAGATTAGAATTAAATCTAGACTTTGGAAGAAAGCAAGTAGAACTTTGGATCCTTTGGATTGGGCATATTATAAATCAGCTAGAAATTCTCTAAGATTAAAAATTAGAAAGGCTAAACAAGCCTATTATAAAACTAAGATAAATGAAACTTCAGACTCTGAACAGTATTGGTCCTTAATAAAATCCTTTGAGGTCCCTGTCTTTCAGAGACCCAAAATTCAAATGATTAAGAATGGTCTCTGTCAGACTCCAATTAAATCAGTGAATATACTAAATGAGTAGTTTGCAACTCTCTCAGATATCCCAATTCATACTCCAGTTAGAAGAAAGGCACACTCTAATAATGGTCCTTTACCTTTAAATATTCCCAGGTTTAGATTTAGGTGTGTCTCCTGTAAACAAGTAAAAGATGAAATTAAGAAATTAAACCGACATAAATCATTTGGTCTAGATGGAATTGAGAATAGGTTTCTCAGAGATTCAGTTAGTGTGATTGCGCCTATCCTGACAAAACTGTTTAATTGGAGCCTGACAGAAGGAATCTTTCCTAAAATGTGGAAGAAAACAAAAATTATTCAAATTTTTAAATCAGGCTTACTGTCTGAACCCACAAATTATAGGCCTATTGCCCTGCTTTCGTCGGTGTTGAAGATCTTGGAACGGTTGGTACAGTGACAGCTTGGAGAGTATCTTGAACAGTACTCCTTGCTTTCTGCTTACCAGTCAGGTTTTAGGAAGAACCAGTCCATGGACACCGTACTCGCAGACCTGGTGGATCTGATTGCATCTCAACTGGAGAGAGGCAGGTCAGTGGGTGTGGTGTTTGTGGACCTTTCCAAGGCCTTTGACACTGTCGATCATGGTCTGCTGTGTGACAGACTTGCAGAAGCGGGCCTGTCAACAGAAGTAGTGGGATGATTTTCATCCTACCTACAGGACCGCTTTCAGCAATTTTGCATGGATGGTCTCCTCTCTGACAGTGTTTCTGTTCAGAGGGGTGTGCCACAAGGGTCAATTTTGGGGCCAACTTTATTTCTGATATACATAAATGGAATAGTTGAAGTAGCAAATAATTCTAAACTTAGGCTTTATGCCGACAACACCATTTTGGTTGCAAATGGCTTGAATTTGGAACAAATGGAAAGAAATCTTCAAAGGGATTTTCTAGCACTCTGTACATGGATCAAGGAATTGTGTTTGGTTATGAATTATGAAAAAATGAAATCCATGGTTTTTAGGAAAAAAGAATTAGGAAAGATTACTGATGCCCCTTATATTAAAATAATGACTGAAAATGGTTTCCAAAGAGCTCAGGATACAACATATAGATATCTGGGTGTCTGCCTAGATGAGAGTCTGATTTTTGACTATCATATAGAACATACCATAAGTAAGGTAAATAAGCGACTCGGAGTGTTTAGGCGCTCAAAATCATGCTTGAACAAACAAATGAGACTGGCAGTTGTAAATCAACTTCCACTTCCAGTTATGGATTATGGAAGTCTCGTATACGATTGTGCTCATAAGAAAAGCTTGGTGAAAGTTGATACGATACATAATAGACTTGCAAGGTTTATATTGGGAAAAGGAATAGGCTGACATTACTGTACTTTGTTTAGTGATCATGGATGGTTAACCCCAACTTTAAATAGGAAGTTGCAAATGGCAAATCTAGCTCATAAAGTTTTACATATGAAAAGGCCAATTTACTTATTTGAAAAATTAGAAAAAATACATCATCATAATTTACATCAGACACCTTCACATGGATTTATTCCTCCAAAATTAATAAATAAATATAGTTCTATGCGTTTCACAGCTATTATGTTTCAAATATGGAATTCAATAGCTAATCAGACTGATGCTAAAATGTTTATGAAGGAGTTAAAACTTGAATTGAGTGTACGTTGTATGTGCAATGATTAGAATGTAGATACAATGTTGATGTAAATGATGTTATATGATATTTGTTATACCTGTTATTGTCTTTGTACTCTGTGTTATACTGAGAATGAACAGGAGCATCTATAATATAGGACTTGTCCTAAAGATGTTTTATACCAGCTTGTCCTGTATAAAAATAAGTATTTGTACTACTACTACTACTACTACTAAACACTGAGGGAAAAGACAGAGTGCACGAGTATTGAAGATGCCTGAGAGGTAGGAATATTATTTCCCTGCCTTAATTTGGAAGTGCATTTGTCTTAATGTTAGAGCTGGAGAGTACCCCGTTTCTTTGCCCTGAAACATCTGCGAAAGAAAGTTTATGCCCCTAGATGGGGGCATGAAGGGGGGGTTACACTGGATTAGAAACTGGTTAACGGATAAGAGACAGGGGGGGGTGGTTAACACCACTCACTAACAATGGAAGAGTAACCAGCGAGGTGCTGCAGGGCTCAGTACTGGAACCAGTCCTCTTCAATGCTTTCAATAAGTGGCGTTTCAGATGAACTGGAAGGGAAACATGTTCCATAATGGGTCCCCTAATAATCACCAAATGCCTGGGTTCATATAAGAAGGACAAAGTGGCTTCCAGTGGGGTTATGCAATACCTGTCAAATTGCAGGATGACTTCTCTCCCCTGAGGGCCTGTCTTTGTTTGGCAGACATCACGTAAAAGCACTCATAAGTTTTGCATTTCTTTGTGTTTTAACAAGAAATTCAGGAAACATATTCCCCAAATGATCCCCTGACAATCACCAGAAGTCTGGGTTCCTACAATAAGGGTTAAGTGGGAGGTGGCTTTATGTGATGCCTGTCAAGCTGCAGCACAAGTGTTTCTCTCCTCTGAAGGTCTGGCTGTGTTTGGCAGATATACCATAAAAGCATCCACAATGTTTGCATTTCTTGTGGTATTAATATGAAATTCTGGATACATGTTCCCTAAAGGGTCCCTAATGACTACCAGAAGCCCAGGTACATACAGGAAGGGTAAAGTGGTTTTCAGGAATGCATCTGTCAGGTGTTTGGCAGTGCAGAATGTTTTTCGCTGCTCTAAGATACTGCCTTTGTTTCACAGAAGAAGCACTCATAACTCTAGCATTTCCTGTGGTATTAATAAGGAATTTGGGATACATGTTCCTCAAAGGGTCCCCAGAATTCTAAGTGCCCGGGTGGAAATTTGAGTAAACCTGGTTTTCAAAAGGTGCATCTCTGTATGGTGTATTTTAAATTTTACACTGCTGGCTGCCATTTCACTGTTTAAAAGTGCCTACATTGCAAAGGACATCACACAGAAGCAGTTATAACTTTGGCATTTACTGGTGTTTTAACAATATGTTCAGGAAACATGTTCCCCAAAAGGTTCCCAGATGACCACCAGAAGCCCAGGTTAATACAAAAACAGTGAAGTGTTGGGGGTATGATGTCTGTCAAGCTCCAGGATGACTTTTTCTCTCCTGAGGACCTGGCTTTGTTTGGCAGATGTAGCAGACATCACACAAAGCACTCATAACGTTGGCATTTCTTGTGATATAAACATGAAATTCAAGATACAAGTTCCCCAAAGAGTCCCCTGACAACCATCAGAAGCTCAAGTACATACAAAAAAGGATAAAGTGGTTTTCAGTGGGTGTATTGGTGTATTAGTAGGGGTATCACAAGTCGTAAGAGGGAGGTAATAATCCCTCTTTACAAGACACTGGTTAGGCCCCATCTGGAGTACTGCATGCAGTACTGGAGGCCACACCTTCACAAGGACATTAACAAAATGGAGGCAGTCCAGAGAAGGGCAAACAAAATGGTGCAGGGACTGCATCAGAAAGCATATAAGGACAGATTAACTGAGTTCAATATATATACCCTAGAGCAAAGGAAGGAGAGAGGTGATATGATCAAAACATTCAAACATCTTAAGGGCATTAACAAGGTGAAAGAGTCTAACATGTTTCAATATAAGAAAAATAGCAGGACAAGAGGACACAGCATGAGATTAGAGGGAGGCCGATTAACGGGTAATGTGAGGAAGTTCTTTTTCACAGAAAGGGTGATGGATTCATGGAACGGCCTACTTCAGGAAGTGGTGGATGTGAATACAGTGCAGGGCTTCAAACAGGCATGGGATAGGCATAAGGGAGCAATACAAATGAGTATGAATAGATAGGCAATTGACAGAGCAAAGGCCGATGGCACATTGATAAGGTACAAAAAATGGGCAGACTGGATGGGCCTTGTGGTCCTTATCTGCTGTCAACGTCTATGTTTCATGTTTTGCCCACAAGGAAAAGCAAGTGAAGTACCGTTGAGCTGGTACATGTGCATAATTAATAGCTGCAAATAGCACACTGTAGAAGTGAGATGCAATTACATGGAAAGTTACAACCCCAAGAATACATAAAGTCAGTGCTGTGGAAATGACGTATCCAGACAGCAAAGAGACATGGTGTGTGAACGTGTCACTGTGCTGTCAAATGACAGAAAACAACATGCTGCTGGCCACAACTGTAGGAATTGTATAAAGGCAGATAGCAGATTGTATGAAGGACAAGTACAGTGGGGAGATAGTCAGCTGCAGGGACTGTGGGGTGCTTATCTCTTGGCTTATGCTCAACAGTAGGGGACACTGCCTCATAAGTAGAACATTTGTGGAGCTCCAGACACATAGGTAGTATCAAGAGAAGAGATATCGCAGTGCTGACAACAACTGACCTTGTACCCACAGGCACACCCCTCACCCCCACTCCTTCAGAAGCCCATTGGCCTGGGAGGCTGGAGGATGGTGTTGGTGGCAAGGGGAAGAGAGAGGGGTGCCAGGGGCTCTGAGAAAGGAGTTTGTCGATGCTCACCAAATCCTAACAGGAAATCACTTTGTACCATTGGAGGAGGAGCAGGTACCTGACTCCTTTAGGAGAATTCAGAGCCACTCCTGAAGAGTGAACAGGGTGATTTGGTGGATCCTGGTTTTGAGAACATGAGAAAGACAGCAAGGAGTGTCCTAGTTGTAGAGAACTCTATGATTAGAGGGGTGAAGAAGGTGGTGGAAGTGGGGTTTAGAGACCTTTCTGGTACATCTGCCATCTGGGACATGGATAGGATAGAGGGGACGGTAGAGGAGTGGGAGAGGGAGCTGGGCTGCTGGTACACTCGGATATCAATGATCTGACTAACCAGCATATTGAGGCAGTGAAGCACTACTTTTGAAGGCTGGAGGACAGTCTGAAGGTACACTCGGCTTCCCTGCCCTTTTCAGAGGTCCTCCCTGTGTAGGGTAGTTGGAAAAAAGAAAGATAAAGTGACAAAGGAGGAGACTGAGTAGTTTAATAGGTGGTTGAAGGGATAGTGTCAGAAGGAGGGGTACAATTTTTTGGGAGACTGGGGTGTTTCTTTGAAAGGAGTCTCTTCAAGGGAGACAGCCTTCACTTAACAAGACAGCGGACTAGTGTGCTTAGACAGAAGTTTGATGTCTACATTGGTGGACATTTAAATTGACTGGGGGGACTGAGGCTGGGGGAACAACAGACGAAAAGGAGCAAAAGGAGAACCTAGCTAAGACTCCCCCAGAAATGAGGCTAGGAACTATGGAGAGGGAAGCAGCAAGGCAGGGGTCCATAATATGTTAAGCAAAGGTGCCAGAGAGGGAGGGCTCACAAAGATGGCAAGGATCAGGAAAATCAGTAAATTAAGGAAGTAAGGGGATGGCAGAGAGAGAGAGAGAGGAGCTGAAAAAAGGGTTGGAGTTTAGGACAAGTTAGAGGGCAGTCTGCCTTAATGCCAGGAGCCTAGTAAACAAAATTAGTGCGCTCCAAGCAATGGTGGCAGATATGCAGTTAGACCTCGTAGCCAGGAATAACAACTGAGACCTGGCAGTACCAGGCTACACCATGTATAGGTGATATGGGGAAGGGAAAAGGAGGTGGAGTAGCCCTCTGTGTCAAGGGAAGGCATCTGGCAGTAGAGAATTAGTCCATCAGGGGAGTGACTGTGGAAACAGAATCACTGTGGGTATAGCTCACGACAGAATAAGGTAAGAAGTTGCACATGGGGGTGGTCTATAGATTGCTGGGATGGGGGGAAAATGGAGATAGGGAACATGGGGCATAAATAGAGAAGGGGGCCACAAAGAGGGTGGTACTGGTGGTGGGGATCTCAACTTGTTAGACATAGACTGGCACCTTCCAGCAGCTAAGAGCACAAGATGTCAAGCCCTGCTAGACATATTGCAAGACTGCCTGCTGATGCAGCTGCTCAGGGAACCCACAAGGCAGGCTACCATTCTCAATATTTTTTCTTTTTTTTTTTACTTGTTTAACCAGGAGTAGCACACTAAGCTGAAAGCTTTTTTATATGTGCATCCTGGGAGCACAGGGAAGTTAAGGGACTTGCTCAGGGTCACACAGTATGTAAGTGGAAGCTGTGGGATTCAAACCCAGGTCTGGTCTGCTGGATGTCATCAGATTTGCAGTTCAGAGCCTTAAACCACTGTGCTATACTGCCAATATGGTGCTCACCAACTCAGAAATGGTAGGTGGAGTACAGGTTGTGGAACCACTGGGGTCTAGTGAAACCGTTTACCCCCCTCACAGCGACATTTCGCCAGCGAGGTCCCCTACAGTGACTCACAGCGCCTCAGCCACAGTGGGAGACCTACTGAACCCGGGCTGCCGTTCGGCGTCTCACCCCCCAATCAGCTCCAACTTGAGTTGAGAATCCTTATGGGGTGCGGGCAAAGCCCCCAATCGAAAACAAAGAAAATGATAGTGAACCGCAGCCAACTGCAGAATGCGGTCTACCTGCTGGTGTCGCTGACAGGGCATTCGACAGAAATACTGTTGGACTCCTGTTGCGGATCCTAGTGAAACACAGAAACATAGAAGTTGATGGCAGATAAGGACCGCAAGGCACATCCAGTCTGCCCATTTCTTTTTCTGCCTTATGAATGTGCCATCGGCCTTTGCTCTGTCAATGGCCTATCTATTCATACTCATCTGTATTGCTCCCTTATGTCTATCCCATGCCTGTTTGAAGCCCTTCACTATATTCATATCCAACACTTCCTGAGGTAGGCCGTTCCATACATCCACCACCCTTTCTGTGAAAAAGAACTTCCTCAAATTACCTCTTAATTGGCCTCCCTCTAACCTCATGCTGTGTCCTCTTGTCCTGCTATTTTTCTTATATTGAAACATGTTAGACTCTTTCACCTTGTTAATGCCCTTAAGGTGTTTGACTGTTTTGATCATATCACCTCTCTCCCTCCTTAGTGACCATAACACCATATGGTTCAAACTGACCCTGGGTACCAGACAGTATACCCTTGACAAATACTAAGGTTCTGGATTTTGGAAGAGCAGATTTTCATCAGATGAGAGAATTAGTCTAGGATATTCTCCCCTTCTTTCCTTGCATATCCATGATGGTACTACAACTGAAGATGTTTCCTCCTCAGGGTTTGGCTTGATTGCCATTTAGATTTTTCTGTTTATGTGGATGCTATCCACAAGAAGCTCCACCCAAAGCTTGGGGCGCTATACAGAAATACTGTAAGAGAATCATTCTGTTTCCTGCATACAGTGAAATCCAGACTAAGATGATTCTGCCTACAATATTTTTGACGATGGAGACTTTGTTTATAGTGCTGCTGCAAAGTCTACTTTAGCTAGACTGGACCCTCTCTTTCACACCTTCTGTTGCTTTGCCCTTCATAAACCCTTGTGTGCACATCATTGTACCCTGTATTCTTCCCTCCCTCTCCCCTCTCTTGATGGCATACACCTTACCCACCGTGTTTCCTTTAGCTCTAAAGTTTGGATTAGCTCTCTCCTCTCATATCTAGCCTTTCTCAACTCCTTTCCCCCTTCATCCTTTTACTCTCTTCACAATACTTGCTCTCACTCTTTTGCCCTCCCTCAAATAAAATCTACTGCAGGCCTAGCTGCCTTCTCATTTTGTTTCCCTAGACTATGGGATTCCCTTCCCCCTTTTATTTGCTCTGCTCCTTCCTTTCTTGCTCTTAAATCTCTCTTACGTGATTTCTCTGCCCAATCCTGCAGTTGTTTCTGACATTGGTTTGGTCCCCCTCACCTGAAACTCTTAATCATTGTCTTCTGCATTCCCCACTTCCTTAGCATCAGTCATTCCCTATGTTCCTTATTTTGATATGTTGATTACTATTTAATTGATCTTTTGCCAGTTCCACAATTTACTGTATGTAACTTATTAATTGTCAATTTATTCGTAAGCATTATTATCTTATTTATTTTGATATACTTATTTCTGTTCAATGTATTATTTACTCTGTATTTTGTATTGCACAATTTAGTGCATCTAACTTGCTGTCAATTTATTCTTAAGCATTATTGTCTTATTTATTTTGATGTACTTATTTCTAGTCAATGTATAATTTACTCTCTGTATCTGTTCTCTAGGAAGGAAGGAAGGAAATGAAACTTGAGAACAGTTACCAAGAGAAACAGACACAAGAGCCCAATCTGGTTCTCTAAGAAGGTGAAGGAGGCATTTAAGGCCAAACAGGGCCTTCATTAGCTGCAAGAAGAAGCAAGGGAACGAGGAATGGGGTGAATATCAAGCAAGTAAAGATAAGGGAGGCCTGGAAGGCAATCAGGGACTGAAAGCAGATACAGAGTTTTGTAGTTTTTCAGCCACATTAGGGAAAAAAAGATGAAAGGGGGAGTCGTAAGACTGATAGAGGGGAGCAAGATAAGAGGAGAAGATGCAGAAGGCATTCTTAAGAACTATTTCTGCTCAGTATTCACAGTAGATGCCTTTGCTGAAACGTGGCATAAAGGCTGGTGCAAGCAGAATCCCAGAAATGGGGCAGGTGGTATTTACAGGAGAAAAGATCAGGAAAGGGTTTTCAGACCCAAAAATAGATAAGGCTCCAGGGTCAAATGGGATGCACCCAAAGGTGCTCGAGGACTTGGCATTGGAACTGTCTGAACCCCTGGCAGGGCTATTCAATAGCTCAATTCAGTCAGGGGCAGTTCTGAAAGATTGGAGGGTAGCAGATGTAGTTCCTCTTAACAAAGGAAGGGACAAGTAGCAACTAGGTACCTAGAGGTCTATCAGTCTTACCTCTATTTTGTGTAACTAATGTCAATCATAGTCAAGGAGGACCTAGTGGACTACCGGGAGAGAAATGGGCTCCAGAAGAGTAAATAACACAGGTTTGTGGCAGAAAGGTCTTGCTAGGTAACTTGATAATATTCTTTGACTAGGCGACTAAGGCAGTGGATAAGGACTAGTGACCTGAAGCACTCCATGCAGTGCAAGAAAACAGCAGGGCAAACAAGATGCTGGGATGCATAGCTAGGAGGATCAGTAGTGGGAGAGAGGAGGTTATACTATCCTTGTACAGGTCGCTGGTGAGGCCACATCTAGAGTGTGGAATTCAGTACTGGTGCCCACACCTCAAAAAGGCATTAACTTGCTAGAAAAGGTCCAGAGGAGGGCTACAAAGATGATAGCAGGTCAGTAGGGTAAGGCATATGAGGATAGGTTGAGGGCATTGAACATGTACTCCCTGGAGGAAAGGAGAGAGAAAGGGGGCATGATTGGGTCCTTAAAGTACTTGAAAGGGATAAATAAGATATATAAGGGGGGTCTCTTTAAGCTGAGTGGCAATCATAACACAAAGGGGCACAGTCTTAAGCTGAAGGGGGAGGTTTAGGAGGGAGGTCAGGAAGCACTTCTTCACAGAGAGAGTGGTGGACACTTGTAATGCACTGCCAGAAGAGGGTCTCATTGAACACAGTGGGCAGCTTCAAGAGAGGCTGGGATAGGCATAGAGGGAAGGTAAGGATCATGGGAAGGGGGGTGGGAGGAGGGGGGGACAGGGACAGTATCTCAAGCTGTGAATCCAGCAATACAAGCAGACTAAATAGACCAAATGGTATTCTTCTGCTGGCTTCTTCCTATGTTCGTATGTAACAAGCAGTGGATTTACTCTACTTCTTCTTCAACAAGACATTCGACTCAGTACCACAGAGAAGGTTGCTAACAAAGTTTGAGGATCTAAGTGCAGTGAAGGACCTAGTTTGGTGGGTAGGTAGTTAGTTGTGGGGACACAGTAGAGGGTAGAGGTAAATGGAGTCAAGTCAGGGAAAGGAAGGTCATAAGTGGGGTTACACAAGGGTCAGTCCTGGGTCCAGTCCTTTTCAATATGTTTATCAGCAACATAGGAGAAGGAATACAGGGCAAGACGTGTCTCTTTGTAGATGACACTAAGCTCTGTGCAGGGTGAACAGTGATGAGGGGTTAAGGGAGTTGCAGAGGAATCTGCATAGGTTGAAGAGGTGGTCCATGGTCTGGCATTTGAAATTCAATGTCAAAAGTGCAAGGTAATGCACATTGGGAACAAGAACCCCAGGATAGAATACTGAATGGGAGGAATTAAGATGGGCACTGTTTCTGAGGAAAAAGACTTGGGAGTCATCATAAGTGATTCCCTAAAACAATCTAGCCTATGTAACAAGGTTTACAGCAAGGCAACCAGGATGTTGGGATGTATAGGGAGGAGTTTCGAGAGCAGGAGGAAGGAGGTAATACTACCTCTCTCTCTATAAATCACTGGTGAAGCCCCAACTGGAATATTGTGCCCAGTTCTGGAGTCTCCACCTAAGGAAAGACAAAGACAGGCTGGAGTCCATGCAGCGTGTGGTAACCAAAATGATGCAGGACCAACAGGGCAGATCCTATGAGGATCGGCTCAGGACATTGAACATGTACTGGTATCATGTCAAAATAGCGACTCAAATTGAACAACTCGATTTTGAGCAACTCAAGTTTGAGTGCTTGTGATCTGAGCTACCCCTGAAAGGGTAGTAAGTGTGGTTATAGTGATGAGGGAGGGGGAAAAAAAGAGTGAACTAGTAACAGGGTGAAGGACAGGAACAGGAGGGTCCAGAAAGCAGGGTCCAGGAAGCAGAGGTATTTGGCCTGTGGTTAGGCGGTGTGGTGCCAAGCTGGTGTTGTGGTGTGGTGATGAGGGTGGTTGGCCTGCAGTGAGGGAAGTTCGGGGCTGGGTAGGGTAGGTGTTTTATTTTTTGTTCGTTGTGCGGGAATTAATTTTTGCATTCCTGTTTTCCCCCTCTTCAACACGCACCCCCCTGGAGTTGAGAATATTAATTTAGGGGGTGCAGGGGGAGCACAGCCCCCTCATAGATAACATTTTGGCCTGTGGTGGCTGTTTTTGGGTTCACTTGGGAGTGTACATCACCATTTTGCTTATCGGCAATGTACACTCACTGTAACAGCGATCGCTGTTATGATATGGAACTCATGTACTCACTGAAGGCAAGAAGGGAGAGGGGCGATATACTAGAGACCTTCAAGTTTCTGAAAGGAATGAATAGGGTAAACCATGAAGAACTATTCAGTGGGAATAGTGAGTAAAACATTCTGGGACATAAGTGGAAGCTGATGGGAAGATTTAGGAGGAATGTGAGAAAGTTTGATATACAAAGAGAGTTGATGAGCAATGGAACAGCCTGCCAGCAGTGGAAACAGGTACATAAAACTCACAAACTGTCCATGTAGGTCGGCACCTCGTAGCCATCCACTGTCAGATATAAATTCCACAAATGATGTGTCAGGATAAAAGCCTTTATTCCAAAATAGGCAGATCGGTCAGCAAACATACGAGATATAGGCTCAATACACCTAGCCCTTCCCCACGGAACCAAACGTTTTCGCGTCACAGTTACACTTTCTCAAGGCTATGGCAATTGGGGATAATACACCTTATATACCTTTTTTTAAAGGTGAAGTTTAAAGGCAATGTTTACTCCTATAAATAAATCCCCATATTAAATTTCTATTGCCATAACGTTAATGGTACTGGATAATATTGCTTATACCTGTTCCTTATGGCAATAGAAATTTAATATGGGGAGCCTATATCTCGTATGTTTGCTGACCGATCTGCCTATTTTGGAATAAAAGGCTTTTATCCTGACACATCATTTGTGGAATTTATATCTAACAGTGGATGGCTACGAGGTGCCGATCTACATGGACAGTCTGTGAGTACTATTTGGATTTGGTTTTGGCCCCGTCTTTGCAGCGTTTGTAGCCGCCTATGTATACAGGTACATAAAACATTAATGGTTCCAAGCATGTTGGGACAGAGTCAACGGTTTAATAGTTATTCAGAGGGGTAGCAGTAAGGCAGGGAGCAAGGGTGAGGAGGGGCTAAAACTCTATCTAGACAACAGGTCTCAGGATAGGGTATAAAATGGCAGACTAGATGGACTAACGGTCTTTTCCTGTTGACATTGTCTATGTTTCTGTTTCTTTACTATAAATCTGACGGTTAAAGAAAATCAATAGTGCCCCTTCACCAAACCAAGATATAAACTGAAAATCACAGTGGTAAATTTTTCAAGGCACTACGGGTACAATTCAGCTATATTATGAGTCACTTGTCCACATTTTCTGTTTTCTTAAACTATTACATGGAGAATAAAGAATGGGGAACCATAAACTTGCTAGATGACAACATACGACGTTAAGAGTGAAGCCCGAGAGGTCCATGATGTCATCTCATCTCCAGGATGGAAACATAAGCCAAATTGGGCATGGTTGCCAATGTTTTATTTTTTTATATTATATGGTTTTACAATATGTCAGAAGTGAAGATTTCACTTTATGTACAGTAGTAAGAAAGACTCATCGACTCCCCTCCCACCTACCCTTAATTGCCTGTAGTCTGTAACTATATCAAACATAAATTATTATGTTGATGGTGGGGGGGTAACAGGAGATAACCATATACAATAATTTGTTATGAACCTGTGGACTATGCACAACAACTTTTTATGAGCTTTGAACAACGCACATCTGCCCATGCACAACAAGGATTTTAAATGTATGGAAATCCATGCACAATAACACTGAGCCATATAGTATATACACTTACACATAGTAAAATTGTCGAAAAAATACCAAATAAGAATAAGCCCTCATTTCTATACAAATTCCAAAGCTGACAACCTGGAGATAAGCTGCTCCATCAGACAAGCCTGATAGTTCTTTTTTTAAATAGTTATACATATATTTAGGAATAAACCACTACTTAAGCAATGGCATTATTTATGTTTTTGTTTTCTGTATTTTATTTTTGCTTAGTCCATGCACTCCTTGGTAATATTAGGCTGGCTATCAGGTTAATAAGTCACAAGAAATCAAATGTATCAGTACCTGAAACTATTGTTTCGATCTGTGCCTTTATTATGACGTTATTCTCAGGGTTTATAGCTTCCCTTGCAATTTTGAGTAACAACATCATTTTAGAATTGTAGCCTCATGTAAGTATGTCAAATCAAGTAAGTGCTTTTCAAACCAAGGGACTTACCACTTAGTGTAGAAACCAACATGGCTCCCATTGCCTTCTCTGTGCAGGAGTAATTGCATCAGTTGCAACAGCAAATCAGGAATCGGGCAAGAGCTCACACGTGGGGCATCCCACCTCATGAATGATGTCACCACCCATAGGAGAACATGTCCGAGTGTGGGTGCATACTCAGGTTCCCACCTGATCAACAGATAGCAGCACCTAGTGTTAGACAGTGGGAACTGACATCTAGGTATCCAGAAAACAGAACAGTTTATTTTAGTTGATAAATCAAATCAAGTTCAATTACATATTCAACACTGCTCTTTACATTTTAAAGAAAACTCAGTGCTGTTTTTAAACTGTGAAGGGTTCAGCACTAGACTTCTACTTCTGAATCAGTTTAAATAAAATTATATACAGTCTGATACAGCTCAGTCTCAATCAATCTCCCAAGCCGTGCTAATCTTCAAAAAATTTAATAATCAAGATGGTGTACCTGGCAGGAGTCTAATGTGCAATTAAGTAAAAAACTATTCTGTTGTGCCCAAATGAGGACTATATGGATTGTAACTAAGGTGATTATATAGTGTACCTATGACACAGGTGAACCAGGTAGAAAATGAATGTGCGTTTTTCGTTGCGACTACTAGTTGGCTGCATCGAGGTCCTGGGTCTGGTTTTTGCAGAGACTGTC
Organism: Neoceratodus forsteri; assembly: GCA_016271365.2. Lineage (NCBI taxonomy): Eukaryota > Metazoa > Chordata > Ceratodontiformes > Ceratodontidae > Neoceratodus > Neoceratodus forsteri. The sequence goes on from CM057456.1 coordinate 1,879,880,337, forward strand.
TGGAATCCCTTGTCGTCGGGGGTTTTACCAGAGGTTAAGCCCCTGCTGAAGAAAACATCTTTGGACCCCGGCCTCTTGGCAAATTACCACCCAATCTCAAACCTCCCCTTTTTGGGGAAGGTTCTTGGAGAAGGTGGTCGCAGAACAGCTCGAGAGTCACCTCACGGACTTCTAAATCTAGGAACCATTTCAGTCTAGGTTTAGGGCCTTGCACAGCACAGAGACCACGCTGGTTAGGGTGCTGAATGACCTGCTCAGGGCAAGGGATAGAGGAGAATGAACAATTCTCGTTCTCCTCGATCTCTCTTTAGCGTTTGACACTGTGGACCATAGGATGTTGTTGGACAGGCTGAGGGAATATACAGGACTCACTGGCAAGGTCATCAGCTGGTTTGAGTCCTTTCTCTGGGGCAGGTCTCAGAGGGTGATACTAGGGAATTATTCTTCATATCCAATAGACCTGCCCTGTGGAGCTCCCCAATGTTCTGTCCTCTCCCCTATGTTGTTCGCAGTGTATATGCTGCCCCTGGGTGTGGTTATAAGGTGGTATAAGCTGAATTTACATTGCTATGCTGATCAGCTGTACCTGTCCTTTGCACCCAGAAGATCAGACATGGTTGACATGCTGAATGAGTGCTCGGCCGAAATCCGGGCTTGGATGTCATTGAACTGGCTGGGACTTAACCCAGGGAAGACTGAGGTGCTGTCATTGAGCTGGGTTGAAGGGGTGGAATGAGGGCCTCTGAGGGTAGGTTGGGGCTTTTTAATCACCCAACCAAATTAGAGGCCTCCTCAGATGTGAAGAATCTGGGCATTGTCCCGGACAACGAGCTGACACTTGAAGCTCAGGTGTCGGCTGTTGTTTGGACCGCGTTTTACTATCTCCAGAACATCACCCAAATTATGTCCCTTGTTCCCCCCAATGACCTAGCCACAATGGTACATGCATTCATCACCTCAAGGCTTGACTACTATAATGCACTCTGCCTCGGGTTCAGAGGAGGTGCGATGCAGTGCCTGCAGCTTCTGCAGAACATAGCAGCCCGGTTGTTGACTGGACACTCAAGGTTCAGTCACATTACACTGGTGTTGTGTGAACTGCATTGGCTGCCGATGCTCTGGTGCATCACCTTTAAAGTAGGTTTTTTGACCTACAAGACCCTACATGGGTTGGGTCCGGGCTACCTGAAGGAGCTTCTGTATCCCTACATCCCATCTCGCTCCCTCAGCTCGGCAGGTGAGACCCTCCTGGAGGTCCCCATAGCTAGATTGAAATTTTCCAGGGACAAGGCAATTGCAGTAGCAGCCCCGGTATTCTGGAATTATTTGCTGGGGTACCTCTGGGAGATGCCATCTGTAGAGATCTTTAAAAAAACACCTTAAGACCTTTTTATTTGAATAGGCCTTTGGGACCTGACAGTCTTAGTTTGGTTTTTAGACAGCTGGGGATTTAGTCTGATTTTAGATTCTTTTAATGGGCAATGAAAATGTTTTTATGTATTGTTATGTAAACTGTTCTCCTATTGCTGTACTTGTACATTTTTTAATTTGTTGTAAGGATGCCCTAAGGCTTCGGGGAAGGGCACCCGAAATAAATAAACTCTACTACTACTACTACTACAATATCCTGGAGGTGCAGACCATTAAGAGGGAATGAGAGAAAAATAATTACTTACTATGGCTAAAGACAGAACTCGGTTAGAGAGAGTCAGATACCTGTAACAGGTAACCGGTTAATGCTGTCATTTAGAAAACGGGTTGGAGAAACTCTGGTTCCTGACTGGGTGACAGTGCCTAGGACCTGGACAGGTACTAGGCAACAGAGACCAGTAAATAACTAGTCCCTGTGCCTATCTGCCTTTTTACCAAATGAATCAGTGTGCCTGAAATAGAATTTTCAGCTTCAAGTTCACAGCCATTTTCTTAAGTTGCTTATCAAGCTGAAAGCATACTACCCCTACTAGCTCATCATTTTCCCCAGTCTGCAACATAAAAAACATAAATAAATCAATAGCAAGTGCCACTTGAAATTGCAATCATTTTAACAATTAATCCCCACTACTGACTGAGAATGCTCTGAACAAACCACTTTCATTCTTCCACTGCCAGCTGCTCTTTGGTCATGCTAGATTTCCGAGTGTGCTTTTAAAAAAAGTCCAAAACCAGACCACTACTTGAGGAGGAAGGACAGACAGCAATTAAAAATAAATAGAAAGCAACTGAGGCGTGGGGGCTGAGAATAAAAATGAAACCTTGGTGGGGGGGGGGACAGGACATTCAACAGAATGACTACAATCCAAACAAGCATTTGTCAATGCCGAATGTTTGTTTGCTGATATTAGCATTGGACATGCAGGAGTTAGACAGATGCAGAATAGGAATGGCAGTGAAGTATTAAACTCACACGAACCCCACCTCCACCCTGCAGAGATGGACAGGCATTGGGGTGTGCCTTTGTATCGTCACCCATAAGGCTCACGTCATTTCACCTCACCCTAACCTGCAGACACCAGCAAGTGTTGAGGTGTGCCTTGGGGTGCCCAGCTTGGCAGTCACCCCATTTCATAAGGACGTATGCTGAAATGGGTGCAATATAGGAGAATGGGGTGAATTCTGGGGCCAAAGAGTCCAAGGCACACCTCGATGCCTGTGACTTGCTGCAGGGTGGGGTTGGGGGTCGAATAATGTGAGCATTACAGCTGGCAATCCAAAGGCACACTCCTGACACCTATCAGTCTGTACAGGGTGGGACGTTATGGTTAGAAACCCTCATGCCCCAGGTGTTTGCTGGTATTTGCACTACAAATTTTAAACATGGCCTTTTTGTGACCCCTCATCTCATGAAAGCATTTAGGACCTCTGCTCATGAACAGTGGCTCTGTGATTTTGTTAATCTGTCCTGAACATTGATTTCCCACAGCAACTGCACCATTCTGCGCTAGATGTGTGAAAACACAGTTCAGGCAGGATGTGAAAAACGACAGCTGTACCTTTCATAGGGAGGTGTGAAGAGATGGCAATGTTGAAAATCTGGAGTGAAAATATTAAAAATGCTTGAAGGTACTAGCGTACATCGAAACTGCACAATGCACGCTCGTAACACAGTCATTTAGTGGAATTATTTCACCAAATGGTCAACATAGGCATTTTGTGACCTCTGCTCATGAACAGTGTCACAATGATTTTCTTAATCTGTTCAAATATAGATTTCCCACAGCTACCGCGCCATTGTATGTCAGATGTGTGAAAACACATTTCAGGCAGGATGTGAAAAATGACAGCTGTACTACTGTTCATAAGGAGGTGTGAAAAAATGCCAACGTTGAAAATCTGGAGTGAAAATATTACAAATTTGTGAAGTTACGAGTGTGCATGGAAACTGCACGATGCACGCTCATAACACAGTCATTTTTTGGAATTTTTTCACCAAATTTTTAACATAGGCTTTTTGGGAGCCCAACTCATGAACAGTGACACTGTTGTTTTGTTAGTCAGTCCAGAAAGGTGATTCCACACAGTGACTGCGAAATCACCGTTTGGGACCGAATAACCAGATGGCAGTCACTGAATTCATGCAATGGGATCCCAAGAACTCCATGTTGAAAATGTGGTGCCAAAATTCAGAAAAATGGCCGAGATATCCACATAAGTTGAAAACCCTCCATTTATGCCATTATACAGCTTACCGGAATTTCTTCAGTTTGTAGTCAGCTATGAAGAGTGCAGACGTGTTCCTGCTCCACCGAAGATCGCCGCACCAGCCTCCGGAGGTAAGTATGGGGTGGGGGTGTTGAGAGGTGGGGTGCAGAGGTGGGTGTGGGTTGGGGAGGTGGGCACCGAGCGAGGGACCTTTTTCTTGTTTACAGGGTTTTAAAAATAAAAACAATGCAGGAAGGTTTTCTTTTTTTACAGGTGGTTTTAGCATGCTGGGGTGGCTCTAGCATGCCACCTGTAAATGTTCTTGGGGGCTGTGACCAGCGGGATTGGGCACCCTTGGGCACCACATACAGAAACAGAGTGTTTGGGGCCACATGAACCGAGAGGATTGGGCACCCCCCTCACCACACAACAAATGGGGGAAGACATTATGCCGATGGGGATTTGGCTACCCATCAGCAAATGAACTGGGGAGGGGGCTTGCCAAGAGGGGGATTGGGCACCCCCGTCGGCTTTCATGGGGGCTGAGAGGCAGCCGATGACAGCCACCGCTTGATGTCAATATGCAGATTGCCTACACATTACCACAGCTGATTGCAGCAGTGGTTTTCTTTCAATTGCACACCACTGCATCTGAACTGTTGTCATAGATAGCTCACCCATGCATTGGTGTGGTGTGGTCACACCTGCAAAATGGATCAGAGCATTGGCAGAGCGGGCGGCACACCTCCATAAAGTTGTATGGTGGCACTATGTTTCTTGCACATGTTCGCATGCAAACATAAAAACACAGTCAAACACAACAGCACCCTCTACTGCCAATGCCATCAGTGAAGGAACCGCATTACACAAATTTTTTGTATTGATTTCTCTTAACTTTCTACATTTTTTTTTTGTTTAAGCATTTTATCTAAAATGCAACCCAAACCCCACTTTCTAAGTGCAATAATATGCTTCAGGGTGGGCAGCATAGGCTATGCCCACCCTTCCAGGGGCTATAAGGCTCTCCATCTTCAGTGTTTGGCCTTATTGCTCCCTTGGGCAGGCATGTATAGCCAGGTACTGCCCACCTTGTTGTGTATTATGGCTTGCTTAGTCTATACAGTATCTTTTATCTGTTGTGTTGACACTGCCTATGCAAAACACTTCTCTTGTCAGCAGTTTCTCTTCCAGATCTACAACTCACCCACCTAGCCTCACTTATCCAATTGCAAAGAACCTCAGACTAGGTAGTTGGTGATGTGCTTCCTCAAAGTGTCTTGCAACTGGCGAATTGATATCCCCTCTCATGGATAGCACTTTTATGATCCCCTATCCTCACTTTTAACGGTCTGGCAGCCTTGCCTATTTATACCTTGTAGCAAGGACAGTTAGGCATACAGTTCAGTCAGCCAGGATGCCATGCACATTTCAGTTTATGCCAGCGACATACTGCAGGATTCTGCAGGAATGCAATGTAATCCAATGGAAATTACTTCAGTTTGTCACGTGGGAAAGTCTGCAATGCTTATCACATACTGGCTGATTCACTGCATACATTACCCCTGTGATCTTCCCATCTTCTTTTATTTCAGTATTGTCTCTTTGGCATGCGTGTCTGGCTGTTTGTACCTTATATGTGTTATTGTGGTGTGTGCAATGTCCACAGGCAAAATTTCAATACTTAATAATAGTGTCTGTGATATCATAAATTATATCATTGTATGTTGTTATGACCACTACTCGATCTTCCTGTGAATCTCTTCTGTCAGTAGCACTGTTGATTAATAGTCATGTGCTCTGTGTATGGACACTCTTTTCAATGCCCCACTTATTACTTCTTTTTCTAAGACTCTTTCTGTATACCTCCTGGACATCTCCTGTGCATCTCGCTCCCTCTCTCTCTCCTCCCTCCCTCCCTCTCTCTCTCTCTGCTAAAAATTCCTTTGGCTCATATAAATTGGCCATATGGGATACTGTTAACCTTTTTCAGTGAAAGCTGCTGGCATCCAGAATATCGTTTATGTTTTTTTCTTTACTGTGCACTTTTGTATATCAATTGTTATCTTCAGAAAATTGTGAGATCCAAATAAAGGATCTCATGTGTGTTATTATTCAAAATGAAGACTCGATGGTCAGATCTGGTATTCGGGTGCATACTCCTTTACTCCTGTGCAAAATTTCCAGATAACAATAATATCACCAATAAACTACTTCCACCATATAGTTTTCTTGATAAATGGATGGTTCTCACGGTACACATATCTCCTTGTAAATGCATCCATGTTCCTTAGACATTTGCATAGGATGGAGCCATGGGCAACCACATAGCCATCCTTCTCATTTACCAGTAATAGTACTTATCAACTCTGAAATAGTTTTTAGATAATCAGATAAAACTATTTTAGCCAGCACAGTCAAAAATTCATTAGGGATCCCCTTCCACCCAGTTCCTCTGTAGTGTTTCTGCTGGAGCCTTGAGATCTTTTGTGTGGGAAATGTGACGAGTAAGCAGTCCCCAAGTCCATATTCGTATTGTTATCTCTCTTACCATAGTTATGATGTTGGTGTTATCTTTTACACAGTATAACCAGCTTACTCTCAAATGTTTGAGGCAGGTTGCCAGTAGGTGCTCTTGGGTTTAACTTGTTCCCTTAGAGCTGTGTCTTTGCCAGGCCCCAGCTGGAGAAGGAGTGTCTGGATGTTTGTGTCCTTGTGCTTCCTGATTTGCCATGTGTGATCTGGATATGAACAGTCATGGGTCTGACCTTCCCACTTTGCCTATATAGGGATGAAGCTAGCTGGGCCAGGCAGGCAGAATGGCAAGGCCCTAAAGGGTTGGCACCCTTTTGAAAGACCAGAGAGACAGGAGAGAGAAAAAAATCCCAGAGAGAAGCATCACTTCTCCTCACTCCTCAGGGAGTGGCAGAAGCCTCCAACACCTGCATGGAGGAGGAACCCATAACATTGTGCTAACAGGGGGCATACCAGCTAAAAGATCCCAACATGAGAAGCACCTAAAAGAAATCTCAGGGAGGCATTCGCAAGTGCCTTGCATCCATTTTGGCATTACATTAACCCACTATGCCTGTCCATCAGATTATTACTTTGTGATAAATTCCACACCCATATAACAGGACCCTCACCCATTACACAGTGGTTCCCCAAGAAGAGGAGGAAATGCTCTGATCACTCCCTATCCCTATCATTTGGTGCCCTCCTCAAACTAATCTTCTTCCTTCTGATCAGTATTGGTACTATTGAAATCAATCCTGGCCCCACTGAAAGTTTTTATCCCCATCTGATCTAACCTCCATAAATGGCCTAAGTTTCTTCACTTCAATGCCTGCAGCCTCCTAAAAAAGTTCTCCTTAATACAGGCATGGGTTGCACATACCCTACCTGACTTCCTGGTTATCTCTGAAACTTGGCTCAGATCTACAACAAAAGACAATGATATAAACCTTCCCAATTACCAGCTCTTCAGATCAGATCACCCTTCCAGGGGTGGTGGGGTAGGCCATCTCGTCAAAAGAAACCATCTCTGCATCCTGCCTCATCAATACATGCAGACCAAAAGGAATTTGAATGCTTGTCAATTAAAATATCCCTTCTTAACATGTCTTCCTTTAAATTGATTGGCTGCTATAGGCCCCCTCTGCAGGCCTCAAACTCCTATCCCACCTAGGATCAATACTCAGTCTAGGCCCTGAAGATACCATCATCCTTGGTGATTTGAATTTAAATTGGTTATCTAATGCATCTGCACCCTAGTAACCTTCTGTGACATCTATGGATTCACTCAATTAATCAAAGATCCAACAAGGATTAACCTAAAAACACTACCAACAGCTCACTCCTGGATATTATGATGGTAAACAAGCCTCACTTATATTCTCATGCTGGAGTGCTACCCAGTGATGTAAGTGATCATTGTCCTATAGCTGGCATAAGATCTACACTCAAGCCATCCAATCCTGCAAAATTTCTCCATAAAGGTCAAAAGAATTTCAACATCTCAGGATATCTCCATGATTTGTGCAATACAACATATTGGCAAGATTTTTACCTTACAACCTCAGTTGAGACAGCTCTTCAGATCTTAAAGGACATTATCACTAATGCCCTCAATATACATGCACCAATCACCAGTGTCAGAACTAAAGTAAAATCTTGTCGTTGGTTCACTGCTGACCTTAAATCAGCTTTGTTAGCCAGAGACAAACTCTGGAAAAGGCAAGAAAAACAAAGGATACTAGAGACTGGCTTCAATTCAGAAAAGCAAGAAACTCATGCACAAAACAAATAAGAAATGCCAAAGCTGCCTACTATAGAGCTGAATTGGATGCATCCTATACTAACCCATCCAGATTCTGGGGTACTATAAAGGGAATTCTAGGCCAAAATTCTACCCTGCCTTACCCTCCAAACTGCTACTAAGTGACATAGAAATCATTGACAAGCAAGAAATCTTAAATACCTTCAATGACCATTTCACCACAGCTGGCCTAGCATTTGACTCTTCACCTGTAAATCTCTTGAGATCATCATTAAACCTTCAATCCACTGTGGGACAAAAGGCTGCTTCAACATTCTCCTTCAAACCAATATCCTTAAAAGAAGTAGAAGACCTTCTATCCAATTTAGATACTTCAAAGTGCAGGTGCAGACTCCTGGACCCTACTTTCTTAAAGTAGCATTGCACTTTATCTGCCCCCTCACTCACCTCTTCAATCTTTCCCTAGCTACTGGTTCCATCCCCTCCATATGGAAAACAGCTCAAGTAGTTCCACTACTTAAATCAGGTGATCCCATGGACCTTAACAATTACAGGCCCATTTCCATCCTACCGGTACTATCCAAGATGCTTGAAAAATTAGTAAATTCACAGTTAAGGGCCTATCTGGACACCAACAACCTCCTAAATCCAGCACAATCTGGATTTAGATCAATGCATAGCACCATCTCTGCCCTAGCCAAAGTCACTAACAATTGGCAGACTGCCTTGGATAAAAAGAATAGTACCTGTGCTGTGTTCCTGGATTTGAGTAAAGCATTTGATACAGTGGATCATGAATCATTAATCTCCTCTCTTAGCTCTGTAGGCCTTGATTCACTCTCACTCAGTTGGTTTAGGTGCTATCTCTCTGGAAGGTTACAATTGGTAAAAATGAAATTACCTATCTACCTCTAAACCACTGCTAAGAGGTGTACAAGGCTCTATCCTAGGCCCCATCCTCTTTGCCATTTATATTAATAACATTGATGCCAACCTCTCTCAATCTAACATTCATCTGTTTGCTTGATAATACTGTATTATATGTCAGCAATCCCTCACCATCAAAAGCCTGTGAACTGTTACAGTCAGAATTCTCCATCCTACAACACAACCTATTGGAAAAAAATTACTTCTAAATGCCAAAAAACAAAAGCTATGTTCTTTGCAACAAAGAATTGTCTGCCACTACCCCATCATTCATCACCCCACAATTATCCACCTTATTTGGAGAAAAGCTGGAATTTGTGGATAAATTCAGATATCTTGGAGTCTGGATTGACAATAAAGCTTGACTACTCTGTCCACATTGAAGAGCTATTAAAAAGTTGAGACAAAGGCTTGGCCTATTTTACAGAATAAAACACTACCTTACCAGAGACTCCAAACAAAGATTAATCCAGGCATCATTCCTATCCCTTATTGACTATGCTGACTTTCTCTATGGCCATTGCTCACCTCCCTCTTAAATAAGCTGGACATCCTGTATCATAGAGCCATCAGATTTATTACAGACCTTCCCTCCAGCACCCATCATTGCTCTCTTTATATGGCAGTCAATTGGACATCCCTACAGCACAGAAGAAAAAGAATGCTGCAATCTGGATCTTTAAAAGCTTTATCAGGCAAACTCCCTCCTATATCTCAGACTGTTTCACCCGAATCACATCTAGGCCATACACCTTAAGGATCAATAAGCTCATTATGCTAAAGATTCCCATTACCTGCACCCGGTTTGGGAGGGCTGCTATCAGCTATTCCCTAGCATTTGTCTGGAACTCACTCCAAAAATCTATGAATCTGAATACCCTCTTACCCTTATCATCCTTCAAAGATTATACACGCCCTTTTTCCAGAGTTGTGCAACTGCTTCCATAAGGCCTAGTCTCCATCCAACCTACACCCCTTCTGTAATCCACTATGTTTAGTTTCCTTCTTCTACCCAGTCAGTTATCACATTTCATATAAAAGCCTACAAAAGCCCTATTACTTGATTATTATCCTTGCTATATCTATTATCCTCTTCATTTTTACAGGTTAAGTTATTTTACTGTTCCTTGTATATCTGTAAATTTTGTATATATCTCTTATTTATTTGATTGTACTAATGTTATGCTATTCTCATGTCTTTGTAAAAAAACTTGTACCCTTATTTGTATGACCACTCAGGTCCATCTTGTAAATGAGCTACGCTCAATGATGTTTGCCTGAATAAATAAAGATTTTGATTGATTGATTGATTGATTGATTCGAGGTGGTTTGCCTGGGATAGGTATTTTGCTCCAGGGCTTCTGGACATGAGGCACCAGAGACCAGCCAGAGCAGGAGTCAGGGCCCATTGGCAAATGTTAGACAGTGACACCCTTAGGTCTTTCGAGGATTGCTCAAATCAGTTTGGTTGGAATCCAAGGGATCGGTTTCTATATTTTCAGTTGCAGCACATTGTCAGTAAGCAGCTTCAATCAATGAATCACTTTATTTAACCAGGCATAAACACCATTGAGCAAGCTCATTTTCAAGGTGGTCCTGGGGCTTAGGGCTCAGAAATGGGAGGAGCCCCAAGTGACGGGTGGGGGGTCAGCAAATCAATATCTAAGGATGCAATCTCTGTTCTGCATAGATTTCTATAACATGATCTGTACAGGGCAGTAAACCATTGTGAGGAAAAGTGGAAAGCAGAGACTCAATCCCAGCTGACAGACCAGAAATGGGGAGAAGTCTGGGTGGGAGTTTACAGAACATCATTTTCCTCTAGATCGATCACTTGATAAAGCACCGTTCACTTGCAAAATAGCGTCAGGGTCTTTGTGTAGTGGCAGGGAACTCTGCACCATTTGTGACTGCACCTAGATCATGTATCATGATTAAATGAAATAAAAACGTTTACAAGTTATCATTTTGTTTGGTACAGACATTTTTGCTCACACATGTGGGTAAGGTAGTGAGTTCTGGCTCTTTGTTGTGTAGTGATTTGATAGCAATACAGCATCGTTTTTTATCAGGGCACACTCTCTTTGTTCCCTGTTCCTCTAGATGACATGAATTTACTTGGAAAGAGAAGATCAGATTCTTAATTACACTCCCGTTGTAGAACAAATCAGATAAATGTTTCACAGCAGTTTGCTGGAGATGTTGTGGGATAAATGCAGTCATGCACAGGCACATTTTTTGTTAATGTGAGAAGCTGCAGGACTTTTGGAGAGGGGTTTCTGAGAGGATTTAGAAGATGCTAAATGGCCGCCATGTGACATGGAGGGCTAAGGCACCTAGCACCTTACCTCCTGCCATGCCAGCGACCCAGGTTCAGGATTGGACTAGGGTCACTAGGAGTCGGCCGGGATGGGAGAAGATTAAGCATCCCAGACACAGCTGTCCACTCATGGGAGGGGTGGCCAGTCATCTTTGCCTTTGACATCCACCAGGTGAAGGTCTGGTGGTAGTGCAGGCTCCAAGTGTCTCAAAGGGTGGGGCTGCAGCTCTGCGGGGCATGTGCACCTCCATACATAAGTCCTAATGTGACTCTGTGACAGAGGAAGGGAGCAAATGGTAAACTGGGGAAGACAGGCTTCATGAAGCCTTGCCCACTGCGCTGCAGCCTGACCCCTAGAGGGTCATCTGGATTTGCATACTGGAGGGGCAGTGCTCCCCCTCCTGGCCCCATCACAGTGGAATCTATGGAGAATAAGGCTCCTGTGGGTCAGGGGAGCCAGATGTCACTCACAGGGAGTGGAGACTGAGCTGAGAGCCTGCCCACCTACCCCAGGCAGAGAAAAGCAATATTGAAAAAAAGGTGGTGTTAAATCTCAGTGACCACTTATGATTTATTCATCTGATTCTAAGGGTGGAACCTTGTGCCTTACAGGGTAACGAGGCAATCTATCTCTGGTATGTTCTGATTGCAGCAGCTGCCAAGGCAATCACCAGTAGGTGGTTACAGGTGTCCTCCCCCCACCCAGATACTAAGGAATGGGAGGTGACTGGATAGCAATTTTGGAAATGGAACGCATAACTTTTTTGGTACATTCTAAACTCCTGGCTTATACTACAGATGGACTAGATGGGAGTTATACTGATTGAGATAGGAGCCTGAAGATGGACACCTATGGTGCACTTCCCAGGGTTACATATCACATGGGTGGGAGGGGGTCTTCTCTTTTTCCTTTTTTTTTTGTTTGCTGTCAGTGCTGGAAACCTGGCAGGGGAGGAGGTAGTTGGGAGGTGACCCCTGCTATTATTTCTATAGTAAAGATGCTTGAGAATACATTCCAGTACTTGGGTATGCCTAAAAATAATTTGATTCCTCTCTTTTGTTCTGTTTATGCTGTTCTCATGTTCTTAAGACATGGACTTACAAGGTAGTGCACCCATAGTGTGATGTGACACACTACTCTGTTGATACTACTGTATTCTGTATTGCCTTTAGCAGAGATAATCATATGCCATTTTCTCATTAAAATGTATGACTTTTTGTATTGTGATCACATTTCTTAATAAAATAAATATAACAAAAAAGAAGTCTCAGTTAGTAGTGGTGGGCCTCCTCTCAATGGAGCCCACTGGAGGTTCTTGCAGGCCCACTCCCAAGTCAGTAGCAGATGTAAGGTATATGAGTCCACTTCCAGGAACATGCAGGTAACCAAGGTGAAGAAGGACCCAGTGTGAACCTCCAAGGGGTCAGGAAATTCATTGGTAAGCAGCACTGAGGTAATTTTCATGGCCCCTGTGTGCATGGCTAGAGTTAGGGTCAGTCAAGTCCCACAGAAGTTGGCTGGGCCATGAAGGTGCCTGTGGTTAGGTCAAAAAGGTGACCAAGGTTGTATGGCACTAGTGAGGTGTCACACAAGGGCTGAATTGACTAGTGTGATGTTGCAAGGAAGCCATACTCTGGTCCCATGTTTCCATTATGTGTCAATAGCTAGCACTCTGTTTAAGCACAGGCATTGCCCTCCCCACAAACAGTATCTCGCCCTGCCTGGGGAAGGTGCCACTAGTGTGAGTCCTGTGGGATACTTCCCTCATGGGTCACTATATAAAAAGGTCTCAGGTACATGTAAATAGTAGTAATCCTAAATGTATGGTAATAGAGGTAACAGCAAAGCCAAGTGTATCCTATACAGATGTACACAGTAAGTACAAGTGCCAACCTTAATATAAAGTCAATGGGTGTATGATAATAAAATAACAGTGGCCTATACAGTGAAGTAGTCCTTCTGAGGACTGATGTGACAATTTCATAATGCCTACTGTGCTCCATAAACATTCAAAACATATTAAATATAAAAAAGAAAAATCAGAAGCTTATGTAAATTGCCTACCTGCTTGATTCCAGCTCCAAGTGTGGACAGTCTGCTTGTGAGCATTCTGCCTGTTGATGGTGCCCGTAGGTGTTTGATCTTCCTAGTCCCCATTTCCCTGACCCCTGAAGACAAGGTAAAATGCAAGATGTTTGTTTGCAATGCCCAGTACCCTGGACAAGAGTGTCACTGAACCCCTAGACAAAGCGCGGGGAGGGTGCAGTTACAATTGGATTCTGTGTGTTCGACCAGTGGCCTGATGTGGAAATCTACAGCACATACTGTACACTGATAGTGGTTACAGGAGTCAGCTCAGCCCGGCTACTATAGACCTGCTGGGAGGTTCACAGTGTTTTTGTGTATCTTTGGTAGGGCGTAATGCATATTTTGATGTAGCCTTTGTTATCATTCTTGTGTTCTTTTTTATATTTTTAAAAAAGATGTACTCTGGAGCCAGCATGGAAGCGCAAAAGGTAGACAGCAGTCAATGAGTTCTATTCCCAAGCTGACTCGCTGTCTACCGAAGCCCCAGCTGCCCGATATGTTCAAAGAGGAGAATCAGTCAGATAGGGTTTTTTCCTGTTTGTGTTTTTTTTTTAGTGATAAAGGTAGGGTGAACAGTAAAAGAATCAGTTACCTCAGGAGAGGGAATCTCTGTAATGGGAGTCCTCGGAGTGAGAAAACGAAGCCACCATATTTTTTCAAGTGTTCGGCCCACCCACGCACAGCCAAAGAGCCAGTGAGGTGGCACACTCTTTATGACTGACATTGGATGACATTACTGAAAGCAAAAACTTTGGAAAACGCCATAATAACCGGATTTCAGGTTATTACAGCATTTTACAGTACTCGTAATCCAGTTGATAAAGTGGGTCACCAGTAATTATACATTGATCTCTTTATCTGATGTAATCTTGAGTTATAATAGACTTTTACCTGCATTTTTTACCACAACTGTTTCATCACTCCCAAGTTTCCTTAGTGCTACATACTGTACTTACCCGATGACAAATTGTAGAAACATAGAACACAGAAACAGAGAATTTGACAGCAGATAAGGACTGCTTGGCCCACCCAGTCTGCCTATTTCCTACATACAGTGTCACTGCAGACTCTACTTGATCTACAGCTCTTTCTCCCCTCCCCCCTTCCTTCCCACTATGATTCCCTTGTGCCTATTTAATGCATTCTTGAACCTCACCACTGTTTTCACCCCACCACTTTCACTTGAAAACTGTTCCAGGAATCTACCACTCTTTGTTTGAAGTAGTACTTCCTCACATCCTTCCTGAATCTACCCCCTCCAGCTTCATAGCATGTCTCCTTGTTTTCGAGCACCTTTTTTCTTAAAATGATTCCCTTCTGTACTTTATTTACCACTGTGAGGTAAACATCTCTATCATATCCCCCTCTCCCCCCTCTCTTCCAGGGTGTACATATTGAGGTCCTTTAGTCTCCCCTTGTAGGGTTTTTGGTGCAGACCATGCACCATTTTTATTGCCCTCCTCTGGACTGCCTCTACTCTGTGTCCTCCTGGAGATGTTTTATTTTTATTTATTTTACCATTTTTGGGCAGGAAGGGCACACTAAGCTGAGGCTTGTTTCCAGGTTCATCCTGGGAGCACAGGGAAGTTAAGTGATTTGCTCACGGTCACACAGCTTGCAGGTGGTGGCTGTGGGATTCAAACCCAGGGCTCCAGGCTTGTAGCTCAGTGCTCTTAACCACTATTCTTTACTGCCTCCCTGGACACAGAGCTCTAAGTGGGGTCTTACCGGCAATCTATTCAGAGGCAATATCACCTCCCTCTTTCTCCTGGTGATACCCACTCTCTGTGCACCTCAGCATTTCACTAGCCTTTCCAATTGCCTTGTACTGCCCAGCCACCTTTAGGTCATCAGATATGATTATCCCATCCTGCTTGGTAGTCATCGATACCACTCCAGTCATTTTGTACCCCACCCCTGGGTTTCTACGCCTGAAGTGCATAAAAAATGGACAGACTAGGTGGGCCAAGCAGTCCTTATCTGTCGTCAAATTCTGTTTGTTTCCATGCTTCTATCTGGACTTTTTTTGCACTGGATTCATTTTTCTAGACCTTCATTTAGATCACTAATATAGATGCTGAACACTACGGTCCCAGTATCAATCCCTGCAGCACCTTTCCCACCTCTGATACAAAGGTATTAACTCTCTGGTATCTCTTGTTTAGCCAATAACCTACCCCATTTACAACGTTGTTCTCAATCCCTATATTTATTAACTTGCTAACTAATTATTGGTGATGTAACAAATTAAATATCTTGCTGAAATCCACGTATACCGCATGATGTCAGCTGTTGTGCCCGTCTAGGTTTTTTCTCACTTGCTCGTAGAATCTCAGTAGGTTGGCAAGATATGACGTACTTCTTGTGAAGCCCATGCTAGGATTAATCTAGCCTGTTAGTTTGACCCAACTATTTCACAGTACTGTCCCTTAACAAAGACTCCATTATAGTGTATAGCAGAGCATTGCTCTGTGTAGAATTCCATCCCTTTCAAAATGCTGTTGTACCACAGTTCAAAGGTCATGAAATATGATTGTACCCCTCTGTGGTTCAATAGTACTCTGAAACCTCTAGAGAATGCATGAGTCAGTTTCATTTTGAAAGCGAAAGAACCACCGCCTGCACATTTCACGCAATGGACACAGACAGAGAGTGAGGTAACTACAATGGGATGGTGGGGAGTTCAATGATTTGACAGCATGTAGTTCACACAAACACAAAGCGAAGCTGCAGCTAGTGAGAGTAAGCGATAACAAGGGTGAATATTTTTTTACTATACACTGTAAGAAATACAGGATGAGCAACTTTATGTACAAAAATACAAGATGAGCAACTTTAGGTACAACCAGTATGTTCTGTTACCTCAGGGTTCTGATTCCCATGGACCTCTTGAGTTTCGCTCTCAAGGTCAGAGGGAAACAGATCCCCTCTGTGGCAGAACACACTGGTTGTGAATAGCTGCCCATCCAGTATTTACTGCATTCTATCCACTACGGAATTAAGGCTTACTGGTCTATAGGGCCCAGTTTTACAAAGTGGATGCAGGGCTTGCACCAAGCCCTGCATCCGATGCAAAGGGGGGGTCACAGATGCGCCAAGAGTCCCTCAGATGCAAACAGTCCGATTTTCAAAGGGTGGCGACGTGTGACAATTTCCAATTTACGACATTGTATGGCGCAGTGCCACAACCTCGATGCAAGTTAAACTAGGAAGATTGTGGTCTAACTCCTTGCATCCCAGGTTCTGGACTTGCGGCAGGTGTTTGCGGCCACTTGATTGAAAATCCCACTTACCACAAGGTGTGACGCAAGTCGCAACTTGTGGCACACCCTGCTGCAAGTCTGCTGCTTCACTGCATATCTTTTTAAACTCAACGGAATCATAATTTTAACCACAATTGATGACTGGCAGTCTCCTGAACCTTTCCCACATTAAGGGATCATTTGTTGACTAATGATTCCACTAGATCTGCTAGTTGTACACATACTGTAGTTCCTTCAGTAGTTTTGGGTGCAACTCATCTGTTCCTTAGTGACATCTAGCTCATATAACTTCTCCATGGTTTTACTTTTGTTGGTAAGATCCTTTTCAGTAACTTATCCCAGGTCCTCCTGATATCCAAGTATTTGTCTCATGTCCCTTAATCTCACTAAGTATTGAGAAGACAGAAGAGAAATAGGTATGTAAGGATTTATGTGATAACGGCAAAAGCCTAAAGGCGATCACCGTTATTGTGAAGCCAGAGTGCCAAAAATCAATTTCGGCACTCTGGCTTCCCAGCGCACAGCAAAACAGCACCAGGGACTTGTGTTTTACAGGTTTTATGTGGGAAGCAGTGCCCCCCGCACCCCTCTACTTAAAGATTCTCAACTCCAGAGGGTGCATGTGGGGGGTGGTGCAAAAACATGTGAAAAAAAATTTGGGCCAGGCACAACAAAAATGCACTAGCGCCTGGGCCCAAACCCAGCACCCTGCCTACCGAAGCCAC
Source organism: Neoceratodus forsteri (assembly GCA_016271365.2). Lineage (NCBI taxonomy): Eukaryota > Metazoa > Chordata > Ceratodontiformes > Ceratodontidae > Neoceratodus > Neoceratodus forsteri. The sequence goes on from CM057456.1 coordinate 1,879,897,576, forward strand.
CAACCCATCCACCATGCCACAGGGCTAGCTCAGCAACCCACAATGGTACCACCCCTCACAATCCCTCCAGCCCCTCGCTGTGTGTGTTCGCTCCCCCGCGCGCACATACGTATACCGTCGCTATATTCGCCGGACCCCCCATCCGGTTGCCCTACCCTGTCGGTAGCCCCGATGACATGAGCCAGGGATTGGGTCGCCATTATTGCAGGCACCCAATCGCCAACGCCCATGTCATGGGCTACCGGTATTTAAGGCATCAGCTATTTATTTTTCTAATGTTACTCCATCAAAGTATGAACAGTCTTATTTAACTAGATTTATGCACTCCATTAACATAATTGAAAAACTGCTTGCTATTACCCTTTAAATTTGCTGCTGTCCCTTGTTCTATTTTTTTCATTACTAATACCCTTCTTAGTTGTAGCAAGATCTCTTTAAATGCATTGTTAGCTATTGCTGTCCCCTCATTTTTAAGGGGATTTCGGGGGAGGGTGTCACTTCTGAACCCATTGCAGTTGAAACAGGAAGGGGCTCAGCAGTCTAGATCAATGACCACACTCTGTGATCACGACACCACTCGCTGCTTGCTGGGTGGAAACTTTTTGTACTTGAAAGGACTGAACTGCTCCAATCAGAGATGGCTTCAGTCCTTTGATTTGCATGAAGCTGGTCAGCAAGCAGCTGATCAGCTTTCAACATCAGGAGCCTGTCTTTGTCTCTGTTAAAGGGATACTGCCAGCTTTTGGGGGCATTTTTATGTACTGTAGTACCAGATGATAGTGCCTGTTGCAATCAGCCATACAAAAGTTGCCTCCACTTTCAATCACTATTTTACCAACTGCACTAAATCTCTACTGACAAAATCATCAATCCTCTCACCCAAACCCAAACACCATGCGCACCGCCCGCACTCCCCCCAAACCACCAAATTCTCCTTCAAACCGGTCTCCCTGGCTGAAGTTCTAGCCGCCCTAAAATCCCTTGACCTCAATAAGGGAAAATGCCCACTAGGCCTGGACACTAAACTCTTATACCTATCTGCCCCTGCCATTTCTGCTCCCCTCACCGATCTCCTAAACCACTCCTTCTCCTCAGCACAAATTCCAACAGTCTGGAAGGAGGCAATAGTTATCCCATTGCCAAAGGGGAAACCCAGCAGAGCCTGGGAATTACTGCCTATCTCCCTCCTCCCCACCCTGGGCAAGCTGCAAGAAAAAATAGCCCTATCTCAACTCACTCAATTCCTTGACACCACCTCCTTTTTCACCCCTTCCAGTCAGGCTTTCGGAAATCACACTCCACCATAACTGCGCTTCTTAGACTCACCAACGATATTGCCTCAGGCATGGATAAAGGGTTCCTCACCTCAGCCATATTCATTGACCTGGCCAAGGCATTTGATACCATTTCCCACCCTAAGCTTATCGCAAAACTGCAAGATGCTGGCCTATCCGAACTAGCCACCAGGTGGTTCCAAGACTACCTCTCTGGGAGGAAACAATCAGTCAAAATTGGCACTCATGTATCCCCCTTGCTCCCAGTCACCATGGGGTTCCCCCAGGGCTCCGCCCTGGGCCCCCTTCTCTTTTCAATATTTCTAGATGACCTCCCACTATCCTGCCCAAATTCAGCAATTCAAATGTACGCGGACGATACCGTTCTGTATTACACACCTCCGGCCCCACAAATGAGGCTCTAAACTCTACCCTACAGCAGGATTTTGATGCTGTCCAAACTTGGCTTAGCTCCAACCAACTCGTCATAAATGCTAAGAAAACCGTATCCATAACTTTCGACACACAGCCCAGAATCTCCCGGTTAGCGGCTCCACCCACGTTTCAAACACTGGACGGAACCACCCTGGAATCCTGTCACCTCCTTTAGGTATCTGGGGTATGGCTGGATTGTCACTTGGACTTCTCCATCCACATAGACTCCCTCCAGAAAAAACTGCACCCGAAACTAGGAACCCTTTACCGCAACAAAGAGTGCCTAACCACCCCAGTCAGGAGAGAGCTAGTGTACAAAATGATTCTCCCAATCTTCGACTACGGTGACGTGGTCTATGGCGCAGCCTCACCATCCACTCTAGCCAACCTGGACCCCTTTTCATTCCTTCTGCCGCCTTATCCTAGATTGCCCCCCTACCACCCACAACTGTGACCTATATACTGCCCTAGGTCTCCCATCACTGCACTCCAGGCGTCGGCTTCACTGCGCTAATCTTGTAGCTAAGCACTGGTCAAACTCCCTCCCCTCTTATCTCAGCTCCACTCTATCAACCCAGCCCACCCCTGCCTACTCCTTGCAGGGCACTGACTCTAAACTACTACATATCCCTTTCATGCGCACCTCAAAGGGCCAATCTGCTTACAAATATAGGCTGCCCACGCTCTGGAATAACCTCACAGCAGAAATCAGGCATTCCACCAACCCAAAGACCTTGCTCCCTCTACTTCAGGTCCACTTCTCTGACAAATGTAACTGCAACCTGCAGGCCAGATCTGTTATAATAAAGCAGCATAATGTGACTTAAAGGGGCACTTACCAAACAACTGTATTATTTCTTGTGCTGCTCCTGTTTTCTCTTTTGTCCTCTTTCCCCATGGTCACTGTATGTAATGTCTATGGTCACAGACCCCATTTATTTTTTTTGTTTTTTGTTTTTTCTTGCACTCGGCGATAACTTTGCAACTAAACAACATATGCATAAGTTCTGCCTGTAACACCTATGGACTTGTTGTCTCGCCCCTTACTGTGTCTGCTGTACTTGTTGTCTGTACCATTATGTACCTGTTTTTCATGCCACCACTGTCTATGTACCCATGTAACTTAGTAATTTAATGTATTGTAACTCCAGGTCGCATCTGGAAACGAGTGGATTCCCGCTCAGTATGCTTATCTGGCTAATCTCTTTAATAAATAAATAAAAGAATGTATACTGTGCCCACAAGTATGGTATAATAAGGATTTTTTTTGTAATTTTAATAAAATCCTAATGTAAGAGGTCCAGTTGTTTTGCCACCGCCAGACGCCAAACAGCATTCCTGATACTCACATGGTGCTGAGATGCCGGAAAAACTCGTGCATGCACTAGTATGGCATTAAATATGCATAGTGCGCTAAGTTCATCTTTGTAATACTGGCAGTCAAATGAACTTACCAAACTATTTGCTAAGTTGAAATGAGCACTCTAACAGCATGACATTTAGAGTTGAAAACTAATGCTGTGACTCTGGGAATGCGTGTTGACACTGGTGCACATGCTCTGACTCATGGCATTAGTTTTTAACTCTAAATTTCAAGCTGTTAGAGTACTCGTTTCAGCCTGGCAAACAGTTTGCTAAGTTCATTTGACTGCCAGCAGTACAAAGATGAACTTAGCTCACTGCACATTTAATGACATATTCAAGCATGCAGGAATTTACCAGCACCCCCAGTGTCATGTTGGTATCAGAAATGCAATTTGTCTGGTCGCAGCAAAATGGTTGAACTGCTTACATTAGGATTTTATAAAAATTACAAAAAAAAAATCTTTATTATATCAAATTTGTGGCCCAAAGTACACTCTTTTTTAAGGCTGATGGCAACAGCCACCATCATCTGGTACTACATAAAAATGCCCCCCAAACTGACAGTGTCCTTTTAAACCCTGTAAAAAAAAAAAGTCCATCAATATCTGTTGCGTCGCTTGTCCCCCCACCTGATCCTCCCACTCAGCACCCACCGCTCCACACACTCCCAAACATAACACAGACACTGGGGGGGGGGTGCCCAAACCCCCAGTGTCCACCAGATATAAAGAGAACCATCCATCGTAGTTTTTATATATACATACATACATATATATATATATAGATATATTATGGTAGCACGGTAGTGCTACCATAGTTAGGTTGACGAGCCATTTACATGTTAAACCCAAAATTTTGCATCTTAATAACTTTGCAACTGTTTGACGGATTTGCCTGAAATTTGGAAGACACAATCAAGACCCATATGCCTTGGGATCCACCAAGTTTCGTATCAGTCGATACACAGCTGCGGAGTTATTAAGCATGATCTGTGTGTGCGTTTACGCTTTTTCTGGAATTCTACAGCCGCACCTACAGGTCTCACGGTTTGTGCGACCGGCCCAAAATCTTCAGGGAACATGTGGCCAGGGTCCCTGATGTGCCTTTCAAAGATTTCGTGAAAAAATATTAAACTGTTCAAACGTTATGGCATTCCGAACCGCTGTTTTTTTCCCATAGGATAACATTACGGCGTTCGCCGCTCCTTTGAGGGCCCGTATCTCGAAAACGGTGCGAGATACGGAGTTTTTGTCAAAAAGTTAGAGGGGGCTATGTATAAAACTAGCCAGGAAAGTGATAATACATATGACTTTTAAATTTTTTTTCTATGTCGTATGGTTACTGAGATATAAGCAATTTACTATTACAACTACTGATTTTTGTGTTCCGAGAGTCATTATTTTGCATACATTCTTTCTTCTCACTGTCTTTCTCTATATAGCTTTTGGGGAAAACCAGCCTGTGCGCTTACATTACTCTTACCATTACCGTTTCTGCTTGCGGTTCCTTACCCGTTTCACTTACCGTTCACGTTTACGCCACCATTTGCGTTACTCTTTGCGTTTTCATTTGCAGTTCTGTTTCTGTTGTTTTTAACATTTCTGTCTACAGTACTGTTCCTCTTTCTGTTTTGCTTTGCGTCACCATGCACATTACGATTTGCATTTGCGGGCACAATGTAACAATGCGACAAGGCATCACCCCCACGCTCCGGCCGCTGCATTACATTCACTATTTCTCATTATCATTCTCAAAAAGAAGGGAAATTAGAGGCAAAAAACTCTGTTTAATGCATCAGTTAGGGTTGTTCCACAGCAACAAAAGCGAGGGAATGTTAGGCTAAACCCCTTGCACCCTCCAGCCCAATTTCAACTGGAATCGGGTGTACATTAGGTCATCGGTCCTAACTGTCACCCCATTCTCCTATTCCTCAGCTTCTTTCCACATGTGATGGGGTGACACTTAGGGACGATGACTCAATGCGCACTCCGATTCCGTGGGGTGGGCTGGAGGGTGCAAGGGGTTTCAACCCTAACATCGAATTTCTCGCTTTGTCACTGTGGAACAACCCTAACTGATGCATTAAACAGAGTTTTTGCCTCTAATATGTGTATATATATATATATATATATATATATATATATATACCTGTAAAAAAGAAAACATCCATTGATATCTGTTTCAGCTGCCTTTACTGTCCACACAACCATAATACTGACACTGAGGGTGCCTAATATCCCAGTGTCCATCCAAATAAAGAAAAGCATCCTCATGTTTTTTTTGTAATATATCTATATATATATATATATATCTAGCCTGTAAAAGAAAACCATCCATCAATGTCTGTTTTGCCACCCTTACTGTCCACCCACCACCCTCCCACTTCAGCACCTGCCACCCCACTACCTCCACAAACATAACACTGACTCTGGGGTGGCTAACCTCCAGCGCTGCCACCTGAAATAAAGAAAACTGTATCTGTTTTTTTTTTTGTAGTAGTTTTATTTTGCTTAAAATCCTGTAAAAAGGAAAACCATCCATCGATGTCTGTTACGCCATTAGTCTCACCCCACCCCACCCTCCCACTCAGCACCCACCACCCCACCCCCCAAGCCCTTACTTACCCACCAGGGATCCAACGCTGCATCCTGTCTTGACCGCAGACACGCTCTTTCACTCTTCAAAGCCGGACTGCAAACTGAGGAAATCAAGTATGTGATTCAATATATTTCAATGGGGTTTTGAACTTAGTGGCATAAATTGGCCATTCTGGAATGTTTTTGCCCCAAATTTTCAACATGCATTTTTTGGGGCCCCACCTCATGAACAATGGCAGTGAAATTAGGCAAATCTGCCCTGAAAAGTGATTTTGCGGTCGCTGCACGAAGTCATCTTTCGGGCAGGAGTTGAACATTTTCTCCACCCTTGTTCATGAGATAGGGCCATAAGAAAGCTATTTTGAAACGTTGGTATAAAAATATTTAAAAACAACAAAGTTATGAGTCTGCATTAAAATTTGTGAACACAGGCTCGTAACAGGCAGGTTGGTAATTTTCAATATTTTGACCCCAAATTTTCAACATAGCCATTTCTTCACAACACCTCATAAATGTGACAGCTGTCATTTTTCAATCCTGGCCAGAATTTGTTTTCGTACTGTACCTGTGGTGTGAAATAACGTTTTGGCGGGGATTTGAAAATTTTCACCTACCGAGTTCACTGTGGGAGAATTCAAGAATGCATGGGACAGACATAAGGCAATTTTTGTGGGGGGTAGGAAGAACTAGGCAGTTGGTTAAATAGGATCTGCAGCTTATCCTCTAGGTAGGGAAACGGGTAGACTAGGTGGGCCAAGCGGCCCTTATCTGCCGTCAAAGTCTATGTTTCTACTAGGTGGGGTAATAAGAAGGCAATGCTGAAAGCTGGGTGTACAAATATGGTAAAATGCCCAGGTTATGATTGAATGTTATACTATTTCAGCATTCACTTGTAACTTCGCTAATTTTCAATATTTTGGCTCCAAATGTTCAACATAGCCATTTTTCCACACCACCTCATAACATGACGAGTCATTTTTAAAACCCTGGATGATACTGTATGTGTTTTCGCACCTCTGGTGTGAAATGACATTTCGGCCAATATACTATAAATGCCACATGTCATGTCTATAAGGCGAATCCTAAAACAGGTACCTTCAAAAGTTGGGATTAAAAGTAAAAAAAAAATGTTTAGCAAGAAACAAATGTTCAGCATTGACAAATGCTTGTTCATTTCTTATATACTCTCCTTTTAAAGTTGTTTGTTTATCTCTGCATTAAGCCAGACTTGTTTTCTGCCAGTTTGGTTGTATTTTGCACTGATTGGGCTATATACTGCCTACTTTGTCATTGTTGCTGTTTAGTTTTAAACACTGTCCATTGTCCCTCTACTCCTTAATGCTTCATATCATGTTTCCAATTTCACTGTTCAGGTTCTTTCCATATTTTGTTGAAGTCTGCCTTATTGTAATTGTTTGTGTGCTTTTTTAATTACTGTTTAACCTCCCAGCTGCCCTCCTGTGGCCCCCACCAGTCATGCTACTGTCTAGCCCCATCTCCAACCAAGACCACAGAGAACCACCATACCTGCCCCATGGAAAACCCTTCCACAGAAGGGCTTACTGGGGCATCACTCTTCCCTCCAGTCAACACTGGGTTTTGTGATGGGGGGCTCCTCATGCTGAGTGGGGGGGGTAAAGTGGGGCCTGAGCATGCCTGCTTCCTCTGCCAGGCTGAAATGTCTCAGGTTCCTCTCCTCCTAGGATGGTGTGGCTACATGCGCCCAGCTTTGCATGCAATGGGCATGCAAGGGAACATTCCACTCATCCTTCCTTCCCTCTGCTGAGCCTGCTCTGCCGCTCCACATGTGACATTACAGGTGGCATTGGTGTGGCAGGCTGCAGACACCCTACCCACCCAAAGAAGGTTAGTATCCTCTGGGATGCTCAAGCCTCCTCCCCCACTGGCACTCTAACAGCCCAGGTTCACTCCTGAACCTGGGTCATCAGCATCACAAATGGCAGCCATGTGCCTGCATCATCAGGCCAGCTTTGCCCTATTGTAACATTTAGTCATTCCCCTTTCTGTTACTTCATGTCTCTCGATTATGAACTACACCACGTTATGGCTGTTTCTCCTCAGTGGTTCTCTCACACTGCACTGCTCCGTCTCTTCTCTCAGGCTGCTCAGCACCAGATCAAGGATTGTATTCTTTCTTGTGCTTTCTTGCACATATTGTGTAAAATAGTTTTCTATCACTTTAAGTCTATTGTTCTTGGAACTAGCTCTAGAGAGGCTTTGTTCTCAAGAGATAATAAGTACTCTGGGAAGAATCTGTTCTCACACTGGCAGGCTTTGCCACAAAAACAGGGTCTCCCAAACAGACAGCTGTTAAAAACAGATAGAGCAAGAAGCAATCTGTGTGATTGGAACTGCAAAAGGTGAGATAAAATTATATAGCAAACCATCAAACTCTGTCCTCTACCTGCCCCGGTGGTCTCCGTGGCTTTACTTTTTCCTCCAGCCTGGAGGGAAGGCAAGCAGCCACATTCATAGTGGGCACCAAGTCCACTCCCCACCCTCTCTTCCCAGTAGCCAAGGATTTCACCTTCACAACATACATGGCCTCATGCTGACCCTAGGACAGAACGCCCAAGTCCGCATATGAACCTAGGGTTCCTAGGTGGCACTGTGGAGCACTGCTATCCCACCACTTTGTCAACCACAGTGTTACACATTTTTAATAGACAGTGAATACCCCATGTGACTTTTTAAGCTTTCTCTTTATTGAGAATATTAAGATGGTTTAAATTCTGTCACACTAGTTCACTGTACATTCTCATAATCATTAGTTCACAGTATATTCTCATAATCACTTATAGTAATGTGATGATGGAAGGGATGTAGAGTCCATCATGTCTTCCCTTCCTCCCACATGGTACTGACTGCACTCAATTTGAGTACAAACACACATCCAAGTTTTGCAGCCAGAATCTCAGTCCTACTCATGTTGTGTAACCCAAAATACCATTCTCTCTCAGGAATCTGTCTAGTCTTGCTTTCAAAACCTGAACACTGCTAGTTTCTACAATGTTACAAAGTAGGCTGTTCCACATCAACCACCCTTCATGTGAACTAATACTTTCTAATGTTTCCCCTCATTCTGCCCCCGTTTGAAATCATGCTCTCTAGTTCTGCCTTTACTTACCATCTCAAACATCTGTGTATACTCCACCCTGTCTAACCCCTATAGTATTCGGAAAACTGCAATATGACCCCCTCTCAGCCTCCTCTTTCCTAGACTAAATACAATCTATAATTGTAGCTCTTGCCTCCTTATAACAATAAGGCATCTGTTACCTAGCAGCAATTTTTTTGCATGCATACCTGAAGTCAGACAAAAATTGTCATCTGCTCTATATATATTTTATTTCTTTCACATGACATTGCTACCTTGATTTGATTTGATTAATTATACATGACTCCTACTCAAATGTGATGCTTTTACTTGACTGTGACATTTATATCTTGATATGTAGAAGATATATCACATTCTGAAATGAGATATGGCATTTTTCACATGAGAGCAAAACCAAATAACTCAAGACTGGCAGAGCCATGATTGATTTGTGTAAGGTTTTGCTCACAAATACAGGAAAGACCATGGGCTTGAACTAAAGAAAGGAATTTCATTGTGCAAACTATCAGCGATGTAGACACCTATATTATAAAGCACAGTTTCTTGGGGAAAATAAATGTTTCCCCACAGTGCACAGGGACATTATTGGAATTTACCACCTCCTTCTAATTGAGCTTTACTGTAAATCATGTTAACTGTACAGAGGCATTATTCTCCCAAGAACAGTGTAAAAGAGAGAGAGAGAGATGACAGTAACAATAGTGGCCCATTTCAGTTCTTTTTTCGTCTTACACTCCATGTCTACCTCAAAATATGATATTCTATGTATATAATTTATTCTTAAAATGTAAACCCTAAAGAACAGCATGCTTTATTAATTTTTTTGTGCAAAGAATAATTTTGGCACCATCTAGGATTACAGACAAGAGGAGTAGGATATACTCTGCCAGCTTGCTTAGATGCCCACAGGTTGTATGAAAAATGTTACTTGGTATTGTTCCCTAATGATGGGGGTGCTTCCAGAAAACTGGAGAGTAGGATATGAGCTGCTGCTTCCCAAAAGTGGGGCCCAGGAATTACAGACTGAGCCATCTAACCTTGACTGCAGGGAAGCTTCCAGTAATCAGTATTATAAGGCTAACTGATAACTAATGAGGTGATGGCTCTGTCTGATTGGCTACTGGCTCGATCATTAATGGTCAGTTAATGACCAATCCAGCAGTCAAACAGATACGAGTGGCTACCTCACATAGTTGTGCTGTATTACAGTGCACCATCAGCCCATACACTCACAATATCCTGTCATCTGATGTGTGAGCTGACAGTGCCGCACACATCAAAGGAAACAGGAACTGCAGTTAGTGAAAAGTGGTACTCTCAGTGTAAGTGAAACATAAGGGTTTTTTTTGTCTTTAAAAGACAATGTCAGCAAGCAAGTCAAGTTTCACCCTGCTTACTGTTGTAACAACAGAGGTATACTGTATCTAGACAAAATAATAGGCAGTATAGCGCAGTGGTCTAAGGCTCTCAGCTGCAAATCTGGTGACATCCAGCAGACCAGACCTGGGTTTGAATCCCACAGCTTCCACTTGCATACTGTGTGACCCTGAGCAAGTCACTTAACCTCCTTGTGCTCCCAGGTCGCTCCTGTAAAAAAGCTTCCAGCTTAGTGTGCTATACCTGGTTAAACAACTAAATAAAAAAAATAAATCAGTGAAGCCAACAATCAAAATGACAGGGAAGATCAAATCCTGTCAGAAGAAGTTACTGTCATTATCAGTGGATCACAGTGGGAGATTCTCGCAGGATCACACGACCCTGAAAAAGTAGTGTTTCCTGAAAGTGATGTAAATGTCACAATTATGACCGAAAGCTGGTCAGAACCTGATGTGAATGTCACAAACCACACAGAAGTGGATGTAGAGAGTGAATCTAATGTCATGTCAGAAAGCCATTTATACAAACCTGAAACTGAACTAATACTGGACAATGATGTAAATGTCACTGTATTGAGAGAAAGTCAAATTATGTCTGAAGCTGTTATGGATATCACAACTGAAATGGTATTAGGCTCTCTACACAACAGTTCACAATACACAAGGTAAAACATACTCAATACAAAGTTTTGTATCTATCAGATCTGGCACAAACCAACACTTAAGTGGGCCACCACATTGCAGAAACCTGAACATTATATCTAACCCTGCATTCACATCTTCTAACAACATCTTTATTTCAGTCCTTAAAAAACTGAAGAAAACAACAAATGACAGAACACTTGCTCACCCACTTTTAGCGCAAGTGACTTACAAAAGTTAGGAGAAACCACTGCAATGGACATGAACAATCCAAGGGGCTTCTCAACAAAGTGAAGTTTGACATGTAACTGTTTTTTGCATGCTGGCATCGGGAAGGGCAAAGACAGCTTCCAGGAGATGCATTTCAAATAAAAATTGTGAAGATGGGAGAGAATATGCCACTCTCGCTTTCAATAGAAAAAATGCAAAAACCATGCAGACTCTCTTGAAACCTCTTATCGCATGTATGGGGAAGCAATGCACTCTATATGAGACTTTCCTCATTGTTCGATTCAGTCCCTCTGGAAATATTTGTCAGAACTGCCTACTTCAGCTTCTTGGTTCTATCTAAGCTCAAAGCAATGAAACTACAGGATACTGACAAGTATCCAGTATGATATGACAATGTTCCAGTAGGTAAAAACACCCATGGATCCACAATGAAAACCCTGAACAAAAGTGCCAACCTCTCTGAAATGTACACCAACCATTCAAATAGGTCCACAACAATACAGATATTGTCGAATGTTGGCTTTGAAAGTCATGATATTGTACGTGTTACTGGGCATAAAATTGAATGTTCTTTAAATACTATTGGACACCAACCCTGAACTGATGGAAATCATGGATCAAAATCATTGGCAATGCAAATGACGGTAACACTTCAACATCGGCCACTATGCCACCTACGACTCAAACAGCCTCACCACAGAAGCAACTACACCCCAAAATGTGTTCCAGAATGAAAGAAACTAAGCAAGCAGTAGCCACCATGCAAAAGTGCAGAAATAAAGTAGAATTGGATGCCTCAAATGGCAAAAATGCACAGTAACAATATACAAAAACTACCATGGACAGACTACCAGTATTTTTCAATTGCCAGTGTTATTTTGCTGGCAGTGTTTCTTTCAGTTTCACAAATAATTAAAAAAAATACTAGCTGTGTTTGCTTAATGGTAAAAAATACATATTTCATCCTTTTCCTGGTCCACTTTGCTACTGTACCTCTTAATAATATATGAAAGACCTGATTAACAATTTTTAAATGAAACAGTTTTCTTAACTTCGTCCCCCAAAAAAATGTTCTGGGGCTTCACAGTTTGAAATCCTTGCTCAGTTCATCAAGCACAAAAAATATGTTTTGGGAGTTCACATTTTAAAATAGTTGTTGTTTTTGTGTGATAATTATGAACTGTGAAAGAACTGTTTAATTAGCATATCTGAACCCTTGTTCAGTACTTTGCAAGCAGTTTATTCCACTAGAAACAGTTGGCAGTTTATTACAGCAGTAAATAGAACAGCTGATGTTGCATTTTCAGATTGTACTGTTGAACATAATAAAGTGTGACATGTCATCCCTTTTAAATCATATATTTCATGTTGTTTGTCTACTTATGTGCTCAAGACACTTGTGCATACTATTTATTATCTGCCTAATGTAAACCCAGCACAACTACTGATCCCATTCCCCATGTCTTTAAAAAGAAAAATCTGGTATATTACAGAGCCCTGTACATACCTTTTATCCCCAGCCATGGTGATACAAATGCTCTGTTACCTTTTCTCCCAGGTGCAAAAAAAAACTCAAACAAGATGCATAGAATACAATCCATACGTTTACATATTAAGTAAAATCTCGCATTAAACATGCAAGCTGGTAATACTCCAGGTATGACAGATGAGCTTCTACTCCATGGGGCTGCACTTTATTTGTCAGTGGCTTGAGAACAGTGTACACACGCACAATCACATCAAGACCTAAGGACGTTCACGCAACATGTGGACATCACAAAGATTGCACGCCTGCTCCAAAAACAGAAACCTCAAAAATAGTAAGTTACTTTTTTCAATATCTTGCCGTTAGAAGGTTGAATTGGTGGTGATAGTGGAGAACATCAGACCACTGCTGACCTATGTTATTAGTGTAGCACACCTGCCTTGCAGTTAGTTTTTACAGTTTCATGTTTCGAGTACTTTTTTTATTCGTTTATTTAGTATGAGGCTTCCCACAACCCCTGTGTTAAAACACAGGTGTGGGAGTGCAGCACCCCCCTACTCAAACAAACAAAACCCAAGTGAACACCACACACATGATAAAAGTAGCCTGGTGCAGCTACAGTACAGCGCAACAAGCACACCACATTGTATTCACTATAGCTTTACAATGCGCTACTTGCAGTAGTCCGATATTCTCCACTATCACTGAATTAGCCTTATAATGGCAATAACAGCCTCACTGGTGGTCATTTCCTGGGGCTTAATGAGCAGGTGGTGGGTGGTGGCCCTCAGCACAACCCTCACTCAGTCGTTTATCCCAGGAAATGACAAACAGTTTGGTTGTTATTGCTTAATTAAGAAACAGATAGTGGAAGTATTGAAGGCAAATGGCTTGCAGGGCAGCAGGCAAAACAGATTTGTAGCATGGAGCTCCTGTCAAACTAATATAATTTGACTTCTTCGACTAGGTCACAATGCCAGTAGAAAGGGGTCAAGCAGTTGATGTGTCATACCTCGATTTTAGCAAAGTCTTCAATACTGTTCCACACAGAACAGAAGGCAAATAAAAAAGTTGTGACCTGCTGTTCGGGGACAAATTTCCCAGGTAGATAAGAAACTGGTTGTGTGGAGCAGAACACAGAAGGTGATCATCAGTGGGATGCACTTATCGCCCTGGAGAGTCATGAACAGGTACTGAATGGATTGGTTCTGGGACCACTGCTCTACAATATCTTCATTTGTGATACAAGAATGGAAACCCACAATGAGGTGGGCATGGGCCTCTTTGCTCATGGCATTAAGATCTTGGGAAGAGCCTGATAAAAATTGGAAACATGGTCCTAAAGGTGGCCACGCCATGTGACAAGGCAGTAGGGAGGGCAAGTGGGATGCTGGGGTGCACACGAAGGGGTATCACCAGCAGAAAGATGGAGGTGGTGTTGACCCTGTATAGATCACTGGTAAGACCCCCCACCTTGAATACTGTGTCCAGTTCTTGAGACCACATCTGTGGAAGGACATAGATAGAGTGGAGGCAGTCCAGAAGAGGGCAACTAAAATAATGCAGGGTCTGCATCAAAAGTCCTATGAGAAGAGACTAAAGGAACTTAGTATGTGTACATGGGAAGCGAGGAGGAAGAGAGGGATATGATAGAGAACTTGAAATACCTCACAGGGGTAAATGAGGCACAAGAGGGAAATATATTTCAGGAAAAAAAGTGCTGAAGAATGGGAACATGCTATGAAACTGGAAAGGGGTAGATTCAGGGGAGAAGTAAAGAAATATTTCTTAACAGAAAGAGTGGTGGATGCCTAAAACAGGCTTCCAGTGGAAGTGGTGGTTGTGAACACAGGGTGGGGTTCCAGAATGCATGGTACAGGCACATGGGAATCATAGCGGAAAGCAAGGGAGGGAGCGAGAAAGAGCTATAGATCAAATAGAGTCTGCTGTGAGAATGCAGGTAGGAAAAATGAGCAGACTGGCAGGGCCAAGCAGCCTTTATCTGCTATCAGAGTCTATGTTTCTATGGTCCAGATTATGACAACTAAAATTCAATGCAAAAAAGCAGAGAAGTGCATCAATAAAAAGAACTCTACAATGGACTACTTGATGGAGTGAGTAAGGACGGTGCCGACAACTGAAGAGAGAGACCTGGGGGGGTCATCATTTCTGACAGTATCAAGTCCACTGCTCAGGGCAACAAAGCATATGAGAAGGCAAACAGGATGCTGGGATTTAGAGGAAGGGAATTTAATAATAGAAGGAAGAGTTGATACTGCCTCTCTGCAAGTCCCTGGTAAGGCCACCTGTTGTACTGCATGTAGCTCTGGAGCCCACACATCAAGAAAGACTGAGTTCACACAGAGACCATACAAAGCAGGGCCACAAAGATGATCCAGGGGCCACAGGGTAAGTTGTATGAGAAAAGATTTTCGGACCTTAACATGTATGCACTGGAATCTAGGAGGGAAAGGGGGATGTTATTGAGCCATTTGTCAAAGAGAACAGCAGTCCCTTCCCCTTCACGGGGACTGGAGATGGACACTTAGCAACTGGGAAGAGGCTTACAGATGAACACTACATGCTTTGAAGTTCTCAGTGCAACACAGCTTTCTCTTTATTTTAAAGTGCCATTCAAACTCAGTACAAAAACAAGCAGGATAAAGTGGTTTTAGATGATTTTAGAAGTCCGGCATATCAAAACCACAGGATGCCAACTTGGCATTCACAAGTCCCAACTGACATTTCATGCTTTGCACATCCTTGGAGTTGTGCTGTTCTATTGGTTAGCTCACTTCCATGTTCACAAGTGAGAGATCACGGGGCACTGTTGCTTGGTTACCCAAAGGGCATTGGGCTATGAATTACTTTAGACTTCTAAGAGTCAAAACAGTTTTTTTAAGTACAGAAATAGACAGAAGCAACATACAATAAATATTTAAGATAAATCTCTTTTCTTATTTGCTAGACTAGGAGGGGCAAAGCCAACATGAAATAATCTATTTTCAAATGCTGTAACTCCATTTCAGTCCAAACTCCAGTCTGCAAAAAATAAAATAAAAAAGTATGTTTAAGAAAAGTCCATTTATACGTATTTACATATCTCAGACTCTAGCCTCCAGTAAAGCTGATAACAGGACCCAAAATCCCAGTACTTCATCCCTATCTGCATCTTCGTCAAGAGCAGGTCCCACCTCCTGGAGAAGACATGGATGAGGTTGAAGCACTGGGGCTTTGGGTTCTAGTCTGACTGTTTTCCACATGGTGCCTACCAAATAAATAAGTAAATAATATGATCTGATGCCTTGGATTACTTATTTCTGGGTGCCATGAGTGTAGAGCTTCTTTGGTTTCATTTGTAGCAGGCTGGCCACCTTGTTGTGCACTGCCTCCACTTCCAGAGCATGACATTTCTTTGGCTTTATGTACTGTATGCAAGACTACACTGGGCTCTGCACCACCCCAGGAGGTAGGCGGGAGAACATCTTGGAGGTTAATGGCAGCTGCTCAGGATGATGGGCTCACCAAACTCCACAGCAGATCCTTACACCCCTCCATTGGCTCTGCCATGGGGTAAGCCATGGTAGACCTTG
The DNA here is from genome assembly GCA_016271365.2 of Neoceratodus forsteri. Classification (NCBI taxonomy): domain Eukaryota; kingdom Metazoa; phylum Chordata; order Ceratodontiformes; family Ceratodontidae; genus Neoceratodus; species Neoceratodus forsteri. Next base: position 1,879,913,714 of record CM057456.1, read on the forward strand.
GAATTGGCTGGGTTGCTGAGAGGGATGGGTGGTTGTTGGAGCACGAAAGAAGGGGAATGGTCAGGAGGATCAATAAAGGAAGATCAATACCTTCATAAAAACAGAACAAGAATAACTGAAGCAACCAATCACATAAGTTAAAAAAGAAAAATCTTACAGCGGAAGGGAGCCAGTAATTTTTTTATTTTATTTTTTTTATTTTTATTTTAGTCTTTGGTAACCGGTAAGGCCCACTAGGCACAAGTGCCTGTTTTCAGGGGCGACCTGGGAGCACTGGGCGGTTAAGTGACTTGCTCAGAGTCACACAGTAAGCAAGTGGAGGTTGTGAGAATAAACTAAGATCTGGTCTACTGGATATACTAAGCTCGTTCACACTTCGCTCCTCTAACCTCTAGGCTATACTGCCAGCCCCAGGGAGCCAGTCATAAAGCATGGGGTGGCACACAAGATGCTGTCATACTGTTAGAGAGTTCTATGTATGCCAGCCTATCGGTGCAGTGATAGCGCTACCACTCGGAATGCCGGTGAGCCTGGATCAGCAAGGGCTAGCTAGATAGAGGTGAACTAAGCATCCCAGCAGATTCTCTCCTCCTCCGGGTTGGGGGAGTCCTCATTGAGATACTGACACCTGGGTGACCACAGGTGGTAGTGCAGACAAAGTATGCTGAGTGGGAGAGAAGGACATTAGCGGGGGACCCGCACTGAGCATGTATAGTATGCATGTGTGCATTGGTCACCCGTGTGTGTCCACATCCTCTAGGGACACAAAACTAAGAACAAAAGCTCGGCCCCAGCATCAACTGTTACAGGACCCTGGTATATCCTAGATGGTCCCAGCTGCCTCCTTTATTGCCCAGCATGACAAACAGTCAAGGATGTATCCCCCACCCCAGTGCCCACCCATGGGGTAAAGTAAAGCAACATGGTGCCTGACAGAGGACGTTAAGTTGGAGGCCAGGGAGAATGCTGGGGAAGTCTGGGGAACCAGCGATACGGGAACATAAACAATAATTAAAAAAAAAGACAAAGTACTATGCAACGGCTCACAAGTGAAAAACCTCATGCTGTGCAACAAGCTACATTGTTGGAAGTAAAGGTCATGAACTGCTACATGCTTTACATGTCAGCCCCCAGATTCACACAGCATTGCTATTAGAACACTGGATTGTTCTCTCATTGTTAAGCTTGTCTCCTCATTTGTGTATGTTAAAGCAGCAGTGCAACGAAAATAGGCTAAAATTTTAACCCACCTTTTTTTCTTCCTAAACTGTTGCCCGTTTTATTTTGGTGGTTAAAATTTAAGTTTTTGTTATCATTTAAGAATCGTATGAAAGTTTTAGTCATTATTTCTTAAGAAAAAAAGATGATCACCTCATTTCTGCATAGAAATAATATTGAGGACGCAAGGAGGGTACAAATCCAGACAAAAACGCAAATTCACAGTACACAGCATAGGAAGCATCCAGAAAAAAACATATCAACAGTTATGCCAATATTTTTCATAACCATAGCAAAAAATTAGCTTTTTGGAATAACTTTTTTTTGTTGCATTGCTGCTTTAATTCTATATTCATGTTATCATTGTCATACTTAAACACATTACTGCATTGATAAACTAGACCTTTGCTGAATTTAAACATACTTAACATTTTGAAGTTTGGTGTCCCACATTGTGGTCTCCAAAAAAATTGAAGTGCCTGGTATGTTTTTCTGCTTTGGGAACCTGAACTGTCACTTCATAAAGTGAAATAGCTGCTTTCTATTTTCATTTTAACATATTTCTGGAATCTTCAAATGTAGCCTTTTAGCTGGTTGTCTGTCTCCTAGCCTGGTGAATTATTAATGCTAACTGAGGAGTGAGACTTGTGGCATCAGCGAGTATTCTGTCATGTTTGGTAGTTGTTGTCTTGTCTTCACAGGTTTGAGAGTGTTGTACTGGGATGATAGAGAACTCATTTTCAGGATGGTGTATTTTCACACACTCCATGCCAATGTGTTTTTCTTTTTTTTTTTGTATACTTTTTCTCCCTGTCTCCAGCAACCCATGTTCAAGAGGGAGCCCCAGCCACGTCCTCCTGACATCCACTGACACCCCCTAGTGGAATTGGTGAGAAACGCCCAAGCCCCCACTGAGGAATAGATTCAGTTCCGGTCGGCGCCTGGCTGGTTGGGGAGAGGGACCTGCAAGCCCCTACTTCATCCAACCCCCGGAGACATTTTTTCCTCTTTTCTTTGAGAGTTAGGGCACGCAATGATGCCAGTGGCGGTGTCACATGTGTTTCCATGCGTGGCATGCTGGACGTCTGCCCCACCTCCTCCCACCTTGTGGAGCATCAGTGTGCCATTCCCCAGCCTCTGCTAGGGGACAGGCAAGCACCAGTTGCTCACCCTCCCACCCAAAGAAGGAGAACTGTCCTTCAGATGCTCAATCCTTCCCCTCCTCCCTGGCCAACCCCCAGTGACCCCACTCGCACCATGAACACCAGTCGCTGGCGTGGCAGGAGGTAAGGCATGATGCCTCAGCCCTCCACACCACCGGGCCAGCTGCTAATGTGTATTTCAATGTATATGTAATAAAGAAATAAATATATGCCAATATATTCCCAAATATGTCAAAATCATCTGTTAATAAGCTGCAGTGCAGTGCAATTAGAAATATCTATTTGCTTGCTTATACACATCAATTGTTTTATTAATCAGCCAACCAAACACCGGGGGGTGGCCTCAGCTTCTTAATAGTGTCATTTGTATGTACACTTTCTATGTTTCTGGGCCCTAACTCTATAGAACTTTACAGTAAGCTGTCACAACCTGTCCTCACCCATGACTCAGTCTGCAATAGTTTGCCAAGTTTCTTACCCCTCAACTCCTGTAAGGGTACCTCGGTAACTGCCACCACTCAGAAGTGATTCTCTTACCTGGGGACTTTCTTGGTCCAAATCCCACCAGACCCACTGTCCACTCAGTACAGTGCTCCTTTTGCTAAGGGGAAACGGTCTTCCCCTGTCATTCACTCCTGAGAAAACATTCTACTTTTTAGAATATGATAACTGAAGCCTTCTTCCCTCTTCGAAGATGGATCATGGATTTGTCAATACCAACAGTTATCTATTGCCCCCAGATGATTCAGTCACAGAGGCATGAAGTATATAAAAACAATATTTAGTACTTCACAATACTTACACATTCTACAAGATATCACACATGCACAAGACTATGGGAATTACAGGGTTATTACAGAAATTAAAAGTAAATGGTTTGCATACAGCAGAAGAAGCAAAAAGAAGAAACATCCTTTTAGCTTCTTAACTCTAGTAGAGTAGAAAGATTCTTACCACACAGGATACCTTAGTGAGCCATGGCAGACTCCAGCTTTTAGATGTTGTATGTACAAAGTCTCAACATAGACTGCTTTACAGTTCTCCCATTTAGACTTAAAGGGAAACAATGGAAAAGACAAAGCTTTCCTCAGACACTGCAGAAACTCTCAGTTAGTGCTTTCAGACAGTAACAACTTTATTTAATGATTTAGAACAGCTACCCACAACTTCCACTTCCTGTTGCTGGCAGCAGCCATTTCATAGTATCAGTGAGCTTCCCTGAGCTCACTGTATATAACTATGCCTATCTGACCTCAACTATTGATTTGGCAGGACATATTAGCATAAAGTGAGCTCAGGAAGCTCTCAGCTACTCATGAAATGGTGGCTGCCAGCAATAGAAAGTGAAAGTTGAAGGCCACTGTTTAAATCGTTAAAAAATCAATGAGAGTAATTTGTTAAAAAAATGGTACTGTCTGAAAGCACTAATCAGACATTTTTGTAGTGCCTGGGTAAAGCTGTGTCTTTTCCACTGTTTGCCTTTAAGCCTGCTTGCAAGCCTGGCTTGACTCAACCTCATTACTCCTGCTTGGTGACATCATTTCCAGGGCCAGTGCTTTGTTCTCTCAGGATGGCCCTCTAAAGGAACTAGTTAAAACTGAACCCATGGATTTTATGTACCCAAGGACACCTCTCCTTGTTTTACTTGCTGTCTGCTCTACAGAGAATCATCTGGGTGCCTAAGGCAGTTTCGTGACATGAAAGGGACTTCTCTACTTTGATATTCTCCCATTAACTGACTAGGTGGTCCTGTCATTTACAGGACAAAGAGACTGAAATAACCTCAGAGATGGCTGGTCTGTCTTTCAATAAAAATCTTCCTTTTATTTTCAGAAAGCCTACTTTCTCCCTTTAGCTGATTAGATTCTAACTGATATATGTGCAGATAGAATTAATTTTAAAAAAAGTACAAAATTGTTACATCTTTCCCCACCCTGAGAAATTAAAAAAAAACATTCCTTTAACACCCCTAAAGGATGTTTGTTTTTCATGTGAGCCAGCAGGCACCAATTACTATGTCTGGTTTACATTCTGTGTGAATCCCAAGCTAGTTCCTCACAGCACCTCCCCCCCTTTTTTATCTTCTTGGTCTGAGTTATTGTCTAGATAACTCAGTAGTGTTTCCCTGAAGTGACTCATTGTGGTGCCTAATGTCCAAATGACAGGACAGCAGCACCAGGCTCCACCACAGCAATTTAGGGTTTTGTCCACTGCTCCTATGCAGCCATGTGATGGGGTAGTGGTCCATGACCAGGATGAACACCCTCCCATACTGATAAGGTTGCAGCTTCTGCAAAGCCCAGACAATACCTAGACACTCCATGCAGGCCTCCTCTCTAGGCAGCAGCTTCCTGCTCAGTTACATGACTGGGTTTTACTCTTCTAAGTATAAAACCTGACTCAGAACCACACCTAGCCCATGACCAGATGCAGCTACTTGTACAATGAACCTAAGAGAATAGTCCAGGCTAGAGGGTGCAAGTGCCCTACACAATGTCTCCTTTAGCTGGAAGAACTTGGTATCACAGGTTTCTGTCCACTGAACCTTGTCCAACATTTTCTTCCTGGTAAGATCGGGTAGGAGTTTGGCCATGCTGATGAAATTTGGCACATACTTATGATAGCACCCTGCCAGCCCTAGGAAGGCCTGTACTTTTCGCTTAGTGGTGGATGTGGCTCATCCCTGTAGGCCTCAGTCTCCACTAGATCAGGCTGGATGTACCCACTCCTCACCCTGTGCACAAATAATGACACCTCCACCATTCCTATCTGGCAGTTCTCTCCCTTGACTGTCAGCCCAGTGGCCTACAGTCAGCAGAACACTTCAGACACATGTCTGATGTGATCCTCCCAGGTCTGGCTATAGATGGCTATAGATGGCGATGTCATCCATGTATGACAGTGCAAAAGCTCCTGCCCCTTTCAGAATGCTATCCACAAGTTGTTGAAAGGTGTCTGGCACATTCTTCATATTGAATTGCATTACTCTGAACTTGAATAACTCAAATGGGGTGACAAAGACTGACCTCTCTGGCTTTAGGGGTCAGAGGCACCTACCAATAGCCCTTTGGCAGGTCTATGGTGGTCAGGTACATCACCCCCAAACCTCTCTAAGACCTCATCTGTCCTGGGCATGTCATATGCTTCCAACTCCATAGAGCAATTAAGCTTGTGGTAGTTGACACAGAAACTCATGGTCCCATCCTTGTGGGGGATCAGAACCTTTGGCGAGTCCCAGGGACTACTGGACTCCAGAATCTCCCAGAGAGCCAGCATCTCCTTGATCTCCCCAGGCATGGGACCCGTGTCCACATGGTGTTCTGCCAGCATGGAATACCCCAGCTTCCCCATGCAGATCCCCTTGAATGTTCACAGCACCATATGCAATTCAGTAGCTTGGGCCGGAGTCAGCCTGTTTGAGGGGGTGACAGCGTCCACTGAGGAATCTCCTTTAACCACTCCCAAGAGATCCGCCAGCAGGTCCACCTCTGTCTCTTTCTTTGGGTAGCTGAACACAGCCAGGGCCATCTCATCTCGGTCATGGGAGGGCTTCAATATGTTTATGTGGTAGATCCACTGTTCCCACTCCTGTCAGGCAGCTCCATCACATAGTTAACATCATTCAGCCTGCTGCTCACCGAGTACTGACCTTCCCAAACAACCTGCAATTTATTCCTCCAGATGGGGATGAGAACCATATCCCATTGCCCAACTTTGTGCTCCTGGTCTCTGGCCCCACAGTTGTACTATGTCTTCTGTCTCTGTTGCACAGAGGCTAGGTGCTCCTAAATTAACCACATGAGCTCCTTGAGCCTAGACCTGAAATTGGACAAACTCCACAACAGTTTCCCCTTTTGGAGCAAACTCACCCTCCCATTTATCCCTAACCAAATCAAGGGGTTCCCGCACCCTATGGCCAAATAGGAGTTTGAAGGGTGAGAACTCCATGGATTTTTGGAGGACTGCCCTATATTTAAATAAGAGATGGGGTAAGTACTTGTCCCATTGTCTTGCATCCTTGTCAGCAAGTGCTTACAACATGGCCTTATGAGATGCATTAAATTGCTTGACCAGATCATTAGTCTGAGGATGGTATGGGGAGGTCCTTAGCTGCCTCACTTCACACTTCTTCCAAAGACTAGTCATCAAATCAGACAAGAAGATGGTGCCCTAGTCTTAGAGAAGAAAAGATTACTCACCAAAGTAATCTTGTTTCTTCCAAGGTATTCTTCAATATGTTTAACTCTTGCAGTCAGCCTCCTGTGTTGAACTGCCCCAGAGAAAATGGAACATATGCAAATGATGGAACACTCATTGGCTCGTGCCACCATTCAAGCTGCTGCCCTTATAAACTGCTGTGTTCCATAATGTTCATATTCATCGGAGCCTGCAGGGAAAGGCCCCTTAACTAAGCTATCCTAATCATACTTAAACTTTTTTAAATTACAAAACCCCCCATTAAGAGCGTCTTAAACAGTCTGGCAGGACCACAAGAAGGGGTAAAGAAAACAACACCCATCTAGGTTCAAAAGACGTAACACAACTAGGGTATAAACCACCCTTTTTCTAAATACAGAAACCCAGCTGTTGCACAAAGGCCACTGGTCCTGGAAGGGGGATAGGGAGGGAGAGTTAAGCATATTGAAGAATACCTTGGAAGAAACAAGATTACTAAGGTGAGTAATTAGTTCTTCTAACCCCAGGAATTCTTCAATATGCATATCTCTTGCAAACTATGAAGCAGTGCTTTTGGAGGAGGGAAGAGAACCTACTTAGGAAATAGGCTCTGCAGCACTGCTGTGCCAAACCTGGCATCACTTCTGGATAGAATATCCAAGCAGTAGTGCTTTGTAAAAGTGTGTACTGTTCTCCATGTAGCTGCTTTACAGAAAAATGTCTCTAACTACTGCTACAGTAGCAGCACTTCCCCTTGTGAAATGGGCCCACAGGCCTATTGGGGGCTCCTTCCCAGCTTTACTGTAACAAAACTGAATACGCTGCACTATCCAGCATGCAATAGTCCTTTTCAAAGCTGGTTTTCCTTTTCCCACATCCCCATAAATCTTTAAAGCTGTTGTCTGCCCTGTCTGTGGGCCTTTGTATGGTTAATATAGTAATTCAGAGCTCTTTTGATATTCAGGCTATGCAGCCTGCACTTCTCTGAACTAGAATGTTCAGTAAAAAGGACAGGTAAAGTGACTGACTGGTTCAGGTGGAAGTCAGAAACTACCCTTGGTAGGAACTTTCTGTTAGCCAGGAGAACCGCCTTATCTCTGTGGAAGGAAATATAATTCAGCTCCGTACACAGGGCCTGTAGCTCACTAATCCGACTGGCTGAAACATAGAAACATAGAAGTTGACGGCAGATAAGGACCGCAAGGCCCATCCAGTCTGCCCATTTCTTTTTCTACTTTATAAATGTGCCATCGGCCTTTGCTCTGTCGGTGACCTATCTATTCATAGTCATTTGTATTGCTCCCTTATGCCTATCCCATGCCTGTTTGAAGCCCTGCACTGTATTCATAGTCACCACTTCTTGTGGTAAGCCATTCCATGCATCCACCACCCTTTCTGTGAAAAAGAATTTCCTCACATTCCCCCTTAATCGGCCTCCCTCTAATCTCATGCTGTGTCCTCTTGTCCTGCTATTTTTCTTATATTTAAACATGTTAGACTCTTTCACCTTGTTTATGCCCTTAAGGTGTTTGAATGCCGTGATCATATCACTCTCTCCCTCCTTTGCTCAAGGGTATACCTATTGAGCTCCGTTAATCTGTCCTCATATGTCTTCTGATGCAGTCCTGCACCATTTGGTTGCCCTTCTGGACTGCCTCAATTTGGTTAATGTCCTTGTGAAGGTGTGGCCTCCAATACTGCGCGCAGTACTCCAGATGGGGCCTAACTCAATGTCTTGTACAGAGGATTATTACCTCCCTCTTACGACTTGTGATACTCCCTACTAATGCCATTCTAACACCCCTCAGCCTTACCTACTGCTTTGAGGTCTGCTTGATGATTTTAGGTCATCAGTGATGATGATGCCCAAGTCTCTTTCTTCCTTTGTGACTGCTAGCAACTCCTCCCAGCCTATAAGTGGCTTCAGGGTTTCTCTTCCCTATGTGCATGATTTTGCACCGTTGCATTAAATCCAGTTGCCACTCTTCTGACCATTCTGCTAGTTTATCCAGATCTCTTCTCATTCTGCCCACCCCATCTGGCTCATCTACTCTGTTGCAGATCTGGTGTCATCTGCAAACAGACAATACTTACCCTCTAGTCCATCTGCAAGGTCACTAATGAAGATGTTGAATAGGACTGCCCCAGGACTGATCCCCTAGGTACCCCACTTGTGACCTGCATCTCTTCTGACTGTATACCATTTACCACCACTCTCTGTTTTCTGCCAGTCAAGCAGTTTGCCACCCAGTTGACCAACTTCTGACCCACCCTGAGCCTACCCAGCTTATTTATCAATCTTCTATGTGGAACAGTGTCAAAAGCTTTGCTGAAGTCAAGGTGGCGACATCAACTGCTCCCCTTGGTCCACCACTCTGGTTACCCAGTCAAAGAAATCTATGAGATTAGTTTGACAGGACCTTCCTTGTAAACCCATGCTGTCTTGGATCCTGTACCCTATGGTTCCAGGTGTTGCACTATCCTTTCCTTAAGGTGCCTCCATAATCTTGCCCACTACTGAGGTAAGACTGACCGGTCTGTAGTTCCCGCTCCTCCTGCTACCACTCTTGTGGAGCCGGGATCACATGAGCCCTTCTCCAGTCTTCTGGGACCCTCCTGTGCTCAGAGACTCACTCAAACACCCTCAATGGCTCTGCTAGTTCCTCCTTAGCTCCCTAAGTACCCTGGGATGTATGCCATCAGGTCCCATTGCCTTATCCACCTGAGCTTAGCAAGCTCTTGTAGGACCCTTTCTTTGTGAAGGAGAAGTGCTCACCTCCCTCCCCCTGTGTCCATGATGCTGAGCTGTGGGCCCTGCCTACCTTCTCTTCAGTAAATACTGAGCAAAAGTATCTATTTAGGATAGATGCCTTTACAGGGTCCTCCTCCTCACATGCTCCCTTTTCTCCATTAAGCTTAGCAATACCCCTCTGGACTTTCTCCTTTCACTAATGTATCTATAGAAAGTCTTGTCACCTTCTTCTTTACTGTTAGTACTAGTGTTTCCTCAGTTTGGGACTTTGCCTGCCTTACTGCCTTACCTGCTTCCCTTAGGGCAGTTTGGTATGCCTCCTATCTTCATCCGCTGTGTTCACTTATATTTCCTGAAGGCCAGCCTTTTGGCTCTGACCTTTCTGCTACTGTATTTGAGAACCAAAGTGGTTTCCTTCTTCTTTTGCACTTCCTTTTCTGTCTAACACAATGGGATGTTGCTTCAAGTATTGCATCATAATGCTTGCCACTTTGCCTGTACCCCCTCACCTGTGTTTCTTTTTGCCAGGGCTAGCTTAACTCTGTTGGCCATCTTATCAAAGTCAGCTCCTCTGAAGTCCCATATTTTTGCCTTGAGTGGGATGATTTAGATGTAGAGCCAAATTGAACCATACCATGTGATGGTCACTGGCCCCCAGGTGACCTTCTACCTGGAGATCTGTGATCCTTCTTTGTTAGTCAGTACTAGATCTAGGATAGCCCTGTCTCTTGTGGGTTGCTGTACCAGTTGTTTGAGGCCCTCCCTGCAGGGAATCCACTATGAGTCTAGTTCTGGCAGATGTTCCTGCTGGTATTGACCAATCTGTATCTGAATGTTGAAGTCTCCCATTATCAGAACCTCCCTTTAGCTGTCAAGTGTTTTGTATATCTTCTAACAGTAATGTGTCTATGTCCTCCCTCTGGTCTGGGGGCCTGTAGACAACCCCAGTTCTTATGGCTGTCCCATTTCCTGTTTCCAGGGTGACCCACAGTTCTTCTGGCTCCTTATGTGTATTCTGAATTTCTGTAGCTTGATATTTTCATTAACATACAGGGCCATCCTCCCCTTTGCACCTCGGTCTCTTCTGAACAATACATAGCCAGGTACTGAAGTCTCCCAAGTGTGGTTACTGGTAAACCACGTCTCACTAATTGCTACTATGTCCAGTTTAGCCTCTGACATTATTGCCTGCAGGTCTGGGATCTTATTTCCCAGGCTGTGAGCATTTATGTACATGATTTTCCATTGGCAGATTTTTGGTGTGTTAGTTGTTGGGTGAAGTTTGGCATTACCTGTGCATCGTCATGGGAGACAAACCCTTTTTCTTACCTGGTGATGCAAATGAACGGCAAGCACACTGAATTCCTGTTTGACCACTAGCTGAGGGAGGTGTTCTTCCCATTCGACGTATGGTGCTGCACCCTCCCCATTTGCTAGTTTAAATATTCTGCAAAGACGTCAAACTTCTGCCCCAATGCACTCCTCTTTAGTCAGATGCAGTCCATCAAATTTAAGAACTTTCGCTCCCAGAACTGTTGCCAGTTCCTACAAATCTGTGTCCTTTTCCTGGCACCAGTCCTTGAGCCACGTGTTTAGCTCCCTATCTCCCTTCTCTGACCTTCCGTCCATCTGCTCCCCTCTCCCAGACTGGCAGGATCTCAGAGAAGGAGATGCTGGATGAAATAGATGATAGTTTGTCACCCAGCCTAGTCAGGTGTTCCTTGGTCTCCACAACTGACCGGCTGGCGAGATCATTAGTCCCTATGTGTACTAGGACATCAATGTTTTCTCCTGCTTTGTGAACAATTGTGATAGCAACCAGGAAGACAGCCTTCCAGGTTATGAATTTCAGGTGTGCTGTAACCATATGTTCAAATGGGGGTTCCATGAGTTTGGCAATGCAAACATTGAGGTCCCAGGCTGGCACCGGTTCCCTGTGGGGAGGGTGTAGAAGGGCCAATCCTTTGAAAAACTTCTTAAAAATAGGACTGGCTTCCATGGAAACACCTTTGCCAGCTGAAATATAGGCTGAGACTGAGGCCAGGTGGACTCTGAGAGTTGTGTACTGTAAGCCCAGGGAATGTAGATGGGTTAGGTAGTCCAATAAAGTTGGCAACCCTGCCTGTGATGGCACTACATTGTTATCAGAGCACCATATGGAAAACCTCTTCCATTGAGAAGCATTGGTTTTCTTGGTCGAGGACTTCCTGGACCCCGTTAGGACATTAAGAACACTCTCTGAGAAGTGTAGACCAGCATACTCTAGGTCTTCAAGAGCCAGGCTTTGAGCCTGAGACCTGAGGTTCAGGTACAGGATCCTCCCCTGTGAGGAAGTTAAGAGATTGTGCCTCTGAGGAAGGTGTATTGGTGGTACCTCTGACAGGGAAAGCAGCAGTGAGCACCATGGTTGCCTGGCCCAGTTTGGGGCTATCTGGATAATTAAAGCTGGCTGGGACCTAAGCTTGATCAGGACTCTGAGTATCAGCAGGAATGGAGGAAAAGCATAGAGCTTCCTTCTTTACCAGTCCTGCACTAGAGCATCCAGTGGTACTGTCCCCTTTGCTGGAGGCCTGCAGCAGGATTTTTGCAACTAATAGTTGTCCTGGGAGACAAAGAGCTCTATCTCTGGTGTGCTCCATCTCCCGAATACCACCTGGAGCACCAGTCTGCTTAGAGACCATTCGTGGTGGCTCTGGTTGATTCTGCTGAGTGCGTCTGCTAAGGTGTTTTCCTTTCCTGGCAGATGGATGGCCACCATGGAAGCCTGTAAGGAGTAGGCCAGACTCCACACCTTCATTGCTTCTGTGCAAAGGAGGCTGGACCTTGTCCCACTCTGTTTGTTGATGTAGTACATGGTGGTGGTATTGTCTGTTCTGGCTTGTACCAACTTGCCCTGTATCAGGGATGCAAAAGCTTTTAGTGCAAGAAGTACTGTTCTTAGTTCCAGCAGATTTATGTGTTGGAGTGACTCTTCTGCAGACCAAGTACCATGCACATTGTGCTCTCCCAGATGTTCTCCCCAACCCAGGAATGAGGCATCTGTGGTGAGTACTATTGAGGGGGACTCCTGCTGGAAAGGGACGCCTTCTCTGAGGTTTTCCGCTTCCTGCCACCATTGCAAAGCTTGTAGCAGTGCTTTTGTTACTGGAATCAACTTTGAAAGATGGTCCCTTCTCTGCACCCAATGTGCTCTGTGATGGAACTAAATGTCCCTCATTTGGAATCTGTTACATGAGACTGTGCTTGTGGCTGCAGCCATGTGCCCTAGTAGCTGTAAGAAGTGTCTTGCTGTCCTTGGTGCATTTAGGCTGAAGGATGCTGTCCACCCTTTTCTGTGAGAGGAAGGCCCTTCCCCTCAAGGTATCCAACTCTGCACCTATGAACTTTAACACCTGAACCGGTTGAAGGACAGACTTTTTGGTGTTGATCAGGAACCCCAGAGACTCCAACAAATCCTGGGTGGACCTCAGATCACCAATTACCTGTTAAGGTGATTTTCCCACCACTAGCCAGTCATCTAGATTGGGAACTACTGTGATGCCTTGCCTTCTCAGGTATGCCACCACTACTGCCAGGCACTTTGTGAATCCCCTGGGTGCTGAAGTAAGACCGAATGGCATAGCTGAAAACTGGTAATGACCCAATGGTAATCTGAATCTTAGATGCTTTCTGTGGGACTCCCTTATGGGGATGTGGAAGTAAACATTTTTTAAATCCAGTGATGCCAGCCAGTCTCCTCTTTGGAGCATGGGTAGAATCATAGCTAGGGTTACCATCCTGAACTTTGGCTTTGCCAGGTGCTTATTTAAGCACTGTCAGATTTAAAATGGATCATCACTCCCCATTTTTCTTAAAGGTCAGGAAATAGAGTAGAACCCTTTTCCGCTTTGTAGCAGATGCACTGGTTCTGTTGCTTTTGATTTCAGAGGGTGTGTTACTTCTCCAGAAGTTTTCTTTCTGAAAGGGAAGCTGGCCTGAAAACCTTTGACCTTTGTTTGGGGAAGGATTTGAAGCTCTAGGCCCTGACTCACTACTTCCAGGACCCACTTGTCTGTAGTGATGTTTCTCCAAGCCTGAAAGTAGTGAGCCAGCTTGCCCCCCTACTGGAAGTGGGGAGGCGACCAAGGCAAGCATGTCAGGGATTCTGTTTTGGTTGAGACTGAGCCTGGTTGACTTGGGTCCCACGTCTGGAGCCCCTTCTGCCCCTGCCCCTGAAATAGCCTTGCTGAGGGTATTGTGGGGTGGTCTGGGCCTGAATGAAAGGTCTGCTATATGCTGACTTACCTCTACCTCCCCTTCCATATGGTCTATAAGAGGTTGAAGGCTTGTCCTTGGCCGAGTGGCTTTTATAGGTGGTTTTGTACCCATCCACCTTTTTCATGTAGGCCACAGTTTTGTCTCCAAACAGTGAATTGTTCTCATAGGGGAAATCCATGGCCTTTGTTTGAGTATCCTGTGTCATAGTCATGGCTCTCAGCTAGGCAAACCTCCTTAAAGCCACAGTGCGAGCCCTCCACCTGGCAGCATTGTCGTTGGCATCTACTGCCATGTTGAATTGGTATTTTATGGCTTCCAGACCACATAGAAACATAGACTTTGACGGCAGATAAGGACCACTTGGCCCACCCAGTCTGCCCATTTCCCTACCTATTGGATAAGCTGCAGATTCTAGTTAACCAACAGCCTACTTCCTGCAACCCCCCACTATAATTGCCTTATGTCTGTCCCATGCATGTTTGAATTCCCCCACTGTTTTAGACCCCACAACCTCTCCAGGAAGGCAGTTCCATCGTCCACCACTCTCTCGTGAAAAGAATTTCCTCACATTACCCTGAGCCGTCCCCCTCTAACTTTAAATTGTACCCTTGTTCTTACACATCTCTTTTCTGAAATATGCTACCTCCTGGACTTTGTTGATTCCCTTGAGGTACTTAAAAGTTTCTATCATGTCCCCCTGTCCCTCCTTTCATCAAGGGTATACATATTAAGCTCTCTAGTCTCTCTTCATATGGTTTCTGATGTAGACCCTGCACCATTTAGTTGCCCTCCTCTGGACTGCTTCCATCCTGTCTATGTCCTTGCGTAGATGGGGTCTCCAAACTGCACTAGTACTCCAGATGGGGTCTCACCAACTGTCTGTACAGAGGGATAACCACTTCCTTTTTCTACTTGTGATGCCCTCCTATGCATCCCAGCATCCCCTGGCTCTCCCTTACTGACTTCTCACATTGCTTACCCACCTTAGGTCATCTGATAGACTACACCCAGATCCCTTTCCATTATTGTTGTTAGTACCTCCCTGCTATGTGTGTACTCTTCCTGGATTTTTATTTCCAGGTGCATTACTTTGCACTTCTTGCATTGAATCTAAGTTGCCATATGTCTGACCATTCCTCCAGCCTTGCCAAGTCCCTTCTCATCCTTTCTACCCCCCATGTATCAACTCTGTTACAGATCTTTGTGTCATCTGCAAAGAGGCATACCTTTCCTTCCAGACCCTCTGCAATGTCGCCTATAAAGACGTTAAAGAGGACTGGAGAGTACTGAGCCCTGAGGTACTCCACTAGTAACCCCCTTTCTTCAGAATGTGTTCCATTCACTATTACCTTCTGTGTCCTGTTGTACAGCCAGTTTGCTACCCAGGCTACCACCCTGGGACCCACTCCCAGGCTGGCTAACTTGATTATTAATCTTTTGTGTGGGACTGTGTCAAATGCCTTGCTAAAGTCTAGGTAGGCCATATCCACAGCCCCTCCCTGGTCTATTACTTTGGTCACCCAGTCAAAGAAATCGATTAGATTCGTCACAATGAGCCTTCCTGCTGTCAATCCATGCTGCTTTGGGTCCTGTGTCCCGCTGGCCTCTATGTACTGAACAATTCTTTCTTTCAAAAGTGATTCCATCATTTTCCCCACCACTGAGGTCAAACTAACAGGTCTGTAGTTTCCTGCTTCTGCCTTGCTCCCACTTTTGTGAAGGGGAATCACATCTGCCCTCCTCCAGTCC
Source organism: Neoceratodus forsteri (assembly GCA_016271365.2). Lineage (NCBI taxonomy): Eukaryota > Metazoa > Chordata > Ceratodontiformes > Ceratodontidae > Neoceratodus > Neoceratodus forsteri. Next base: position 1,879,929,029 of record CM057456.1, read on the forward strand.
TCAGGTACCACCCCATCTTCCCATGATTTGTTAAAAAGTGTGTTAGTGATGTCACTAGGTCCTCCCTTAGCTCTTTTAGGATTCTAGGGTGAATCCCATCAGGTCCCATTGCTTTGCCCACCTTGAGTTTTAGGAGTTCTTTCAGGACTCTTTCTTCTGTAAATGGACTGGCGTCAACATCTGGCTGTTTCAGCCAAATCTGCAGCAGTCTCTGCAGCAGGCTTGTCTGCCATGACCAGGACAGACTGCTATAGATTCTTCTGGTACTGGGATGCATAGGCCATATAATTGGCCAGTCTTATGGCCAGGGAGACTTCAAGATAGCCCTTTTTGGCATGCTGTCAATCATCCTAGAATCCTTTTCTGGACAGTGTGATGTTATGGGAACCCTGGCCCTGTTGCAAGCTGCAGCTTGCACCACCCCTTGATGGTCAGAATGTGAAAATAAAAATTCAGCCCCTGACCTCTCCAGCTGGTACTTTTTATCAGCTTTTTGGTCCACAGGTGGGACTGAGTTGGGGGTCTCTAGGATCTTCATCTGTTTCTTTAATGACTTATTTATTGGCAACAATAGCCTTTTGGTAGGTGCCAGGCCCATCATCTCTAGAAAATCAGCTTCCTCCTCACCTTCTACCATTTCATTGGTAGTGATGCCCAGTGCCTTAACCATTTGCTTGACAAATGTAAAATGAGAGGAATAATCCTCTGGCAAATGAGGAGGAGTATTAAATTCATAATCTAGGGGCACCTTAGGTTCAATAAGCTCCCCTTCATCATCATCATCATCCTCATCATAAAGTTCAAAAGTCAGATCCTGTAAGAGAGAAACCGGACACAGAACCAGGACAATCATCAGTTGTGGAACCGCTGGAGGAACCGTTCAAGCAACTGGAACCGTGTGAACTGGAACCGGTAAAAGTCCCTGATTAGACGCTATCTGCATGGCTTGGAGAACCTCCAGAGCTTGGGCAACTGCCTCAGCTGACGGTATGGAAGTTTTTGAAACAGAAGTCTCCTTTGCCTTTTCAGCTGGAGGTTCTGTGTATTTTAGTTTATATTTCTTCTTAGCCGGAACCAGTTTGTCGGCCACCTCTTTGGTCCATTTTTGCATTGATGGCTCTCCTTTTTTTGAGGAAATCAGTTCCTTTTATTTGGTTTTATCCATTTTGTGATAGAAGGAGGACTGGACTGGTCAGAGTCCTGATTCCCCAGAACCACTTGAGAAGCCATTTTTTTCTTTAACCTTTCAACCCTTTTCTCAATAGTTTTTGAGGGAAAGGTTTTGCAAATGTCACAATCCGAAGTAAAATGGTATTCACCCAAACAAACCAAACACAAATCGTGTTTATCAGTCTTTGCAAACATGTCCCCATGCTTAGTACAATTTTTAAAACCAGTGGGGCCTGCTTTCTTCTTAGGTCTCTCTGACATTATTTAAGAAACCCAGTGGAAGGGTTGTTTTAAACTCAGAGCTTGTACCTCACAGTTAAAAAATATATATAAATACTGGTTCTTTTTAACCACACAAGGTCTTTAGAAATCTGTTCTCAAAAGTGAAGAAACCGCTAACTGGACAAAAAATATACCAAAAATAACAGCACAGATCCGATGAGTTAAAAATTAGAAAAATAAAAGGTAAAATAAGTAAACGAAGTGACGGTTCCTCAGTGTTTTTTCACAGCCAAAGAGGAACCACAAAACTAAAATAAAATTACAACTAAACTAGCGCTAAACTATACAAAAGACGGTAAAGGCAGCTAATGAAATAAAATTAAAAGTTTACTTGTTTTTTCGTGAACAAACAGTGAATTTCACAGACTTCTGAGAAGATTTCTCTGAGGTGTCTTGACTAGCAGGTGGAGAATGAAATCTGAGCGTTATAGAACACAGCAGTTGGTAAGGGCAGCAGTTTGAATGGTGGCACGAGCCAATGAGTGTTCCATCATTTGTATATGTTTCATTTTCTCTGGGGCAGTTCAACACAGGAGTCTGACTGCAAGACTTAAGCATATAGAAGAATTCTTGGGGTTAGAATCACCGGGGGAAAACCCACCTGGCTAAATATCCTCAGCAGTTCATCGACCACTTTCTCAGCCTCCATGGATGACAAGGGCACTGCCTCTGGGTACCTTGTGGCATAATCTACAATAACCAAGACGTACCACTTGCTGGTGTGACTTGTGATACTAAGTGGCCCCACAATATTCATGGTAACTTGTCTAAATGGCTGTTCAATAACAGGCATGGGAATCAAAGCCACCATAGCCTTGTCCCCAACCAATCTCACCCCATGGAACTGCAGACAATTCTGGAAGTAGTTTGCCACATTTTTAAAAATACTGGGCCAGTGCCAGCCCGGTGACACTGAGGGCTGAGGTGCTGGACAATACACCTCGCACCATACCGGTGACCAGGTTCGGCAATGAACTCGGGTCGTTGGGGGTCGGCAGGGGGAAGGAGGATCGAACGTCCCAATGGATGCTCTCCTCCTTCATGGTGGGTTTCCAGGGGTGCTTCAGGCACCTGATGTCCTTGAAGGTCAGTGGGAGCACCGACTTTTGGGGCTTTGGTGGTTTCCATGGTGCTGTAGTCGGAGAGGGGAGGACACTGTTAGGCATTTGGTAGCGTCGTCTACCCAAGCCAGTATCCTTAGGGGCGGAACAGAACACAGAAAAATGAAAAAAAAACTCTTTGGTCCTAGAGGACGACCAATCTGTGCCTCCCAGCCACCAATCCATGGGCAGACCCCATTGTGCAGGCTCTCCTCTGAAAAAGGTCGAGGAAGAGGGGCCCTTCCTCGCCTCACCCGGGGGGGATATCCGGGCATTAAAGAAGTACAATGGAAAGGCCTGGCACTCTAGTGGCAGACTCCGTGATGGTGGTCAGAGGGGTTGATCAGTCCAAAGGAGTGGATAGAGAGGACAGGACAGGTGGAATAAAAAATAAAGTAAAAGAAAAAAAATACTGGGCCAGTAAAAATTGTTAGTAAGCTGCTTTTTTGTACAGCTGATCAGTACGTATCCAGAAAGGGGTATATCATGGGCTAAGGCCAGAAGCTGCTTCCTATATTCCCTAGGAACCACTGTCTGCCAGAGTACACATTCCTCTGGTTGTCCCTTAGGAACCCACTCATGGTACAGGAGCCCATTCTTCCAGTACACCTCCCTTTTATTCAAAACTTGGAGAATCACCTTCCACACTGGTGGCTAACTCTCTTAATCTCTGGAGGAATGGATCAGCTTGCGGAGCGCTCTGCAGCACTGCACCCCTGACCTTCCCAAAACATACTCTCCTGTTGGAGAGACACCCATGGCTGGACTTTCCTCTGTAGACATGGTTCAGAACTGGTGCTCCCAGTCCATCCCTCAGCTGTGGCTTCCCCTGCTACTGAGGTAGAGGTTGCTTCCTCTTGCAGTGCCCCTCTGCATCTCCAGGAACCTGTTCCCTCACCTTGCTATGGGTAGTGCACGTACAATAACCTCAATAAACATATGTAGCCTTCTCAACAAATTTGACAAATTTCAGGGCTGGGTTACCCAGCACCACTCTGATGTCACTTGAGTAGTTGAAACATGACTTAATGACCGTATCCCTGACTCCGCGATCTCTCTTCCCCGGTATACATTATATCGCACAGACAGGACCTCCAGAAAAGGTGGGGGCTGTGCACTGTACATCTGGGACTCACTACATGGTATGTCCGTCCCTCCACCAACCCTTGAACACAGTGTCCAGGCCCTTACCCCAAAAATCACAATCACCTCAAACAGAGCTCGCCTGTTCCTCTCCTCAGTCTACATTCCCACCCCCCACCGGAATCAAAAGGGTGCCTTCCAGTCTGTTCTCACCCACCTCCAGACATTCCCTGACAATGCAGAAACCATTACCCTTGGGGATTTTAATCTTAACTAGCTGGCTGACACATCTGCTCCCATAAGAAATGCCACAGCCTCACACAACCTATCCCAGCTCGTGACCACTGCCACTAGAGTCAACCAGAGGATTGGCACTGCCACCCTCCTTGATCTCGTACTCACCAACTCACCACACAAAGCTACCAAGATTAGGGTCCTTCCCAATGCACTGAGTGATCACTCCCCAGTGGTCTGTCATTGGTCTTATATCACAAAAAAGTCTCCTCCCAAAACTATCCTTCAGCGCCGTCCCAAACCCGGCAAACTACAATCCCTTAAACAATGCCTCTCAAACTGTGACTGGTCACCCATCACTGCTGCCATGGACATTGACTTGGCACTAGAATATTTTATAAACACCTTCAGTTCTGCCTGTGACTGCTTTGCACCCCTAAACAAACAGGTCATCAAAGGGTTGATACTCCCTGGATGTCTCAAGCCCTGTTAGACCAAATGTGTGACCATGACAACCAATGGCACATTGCCTTGGAAACCGGTAACATAAAAAAATAGAAACATAGACTTTGACGGCAGATAAGGACCGCTTGACCCACCTAGTCTGCCCATTTCCCTACCTACAGGATAGGCCGCAAATCCTAGTTAACCAACAGCCTATTTCTTCCTACCCCCCCAACAAGAATTGCCCTATGTCTGTCCCATGCATTCTTGAATTCTCCACCAGTTTTAGACCCCACAACCTCCTCAGGAAGGCTGTTCCATGCATCCCCTACCTTCTCTGTGAAAAAATACTTCCTCACATTGCCCCGGAACCTCCCCCCCTCTATCTTTAAATTGTGTCCCCTTGTTCTTGCACATCTCTTTTTCTGAAAGATGCTACCCTCTTGGACTTTGTTGATTTCACTGAGGTACTTAAAAGTTTCTATCATGTCCCCTCCTCCTTTCTTTCCTCAAGGGTATACATATTAAGCTCCTTTAGTCTCTCCTCAGATCGGCTTCTCTTGCAGACCCCACCATTTGAGTTGCCCTCCTCTGGACTGCCTCTATCCTGTCTATGTCCTTGCGGAGATGGGGTCTCCAGAACTGGATGCAGTACTCCAGATGGAGTCTCACCAACTGTCTGTACAGAAGGATAACAACTTCCTGTTTTCTGCTGGTGATGCCTCTCCCTATTCATCCCAGTATACACCCAGCCCTCCCTACTGCCTTCTCACACTGCTTGCTAACCTTAAGGTCATCTGATATGATTACCCCCCGGTCCCTTTCCTTTTTGTTGTTGTTACTACCTCCCCCATTGTGTAATTTTCCCTGGTTCTTGTTTCCAAGGTGCATTATTTTGCACTTCTTTGCATTGAATCCTAGCTGCCATACTTCTGACCGTTCCTCCAACCTTGCCAAGTCCCTTCTCATCCTTTCCACGCCTCCTTGTGTATCAACCCTGCTGCAGATCTTTGTGTCATCTGCAAAGAGGCATACTTTTCCTTCCAGTTCCTCTGCAATGTCAATTATAAAGACATTAAAAAGGACTGGACCCAGTACTGAACCCTGCGGTACCCCACTAGTAACCCCTCTTTCTTCAGAGTGGACTCCATTTACAATTACCTTCTGTGTCCTGTTGTCCAGCCAATGTTTTACCCAGGCTACCACCCTGGGACCCACTCCCAGGCTGATTAACTTGACTGTTAATCTTTTGTGTGGGAACGGTGTCAAATGCCTTGCTAAAGTCTAGGTAGGCCATGTCCACAGCTCCTCCCTGGTCTACTACTTTGGTCACCCAGTCAAAGAAATCTATTATATTCGTCTGACATGACCTTCCCGCTGTGGACACATGCTGCCTTGGGTCCTGTGCCCCACTGGCCTCAAGATACTCAACAATTCTTTCCTTCAGAAGTGACTCCATCACTTTCCCTATCACAGAGGTCAAACTGACAGGTCTGTAGTTTCCTGCCTCTGTCTTGGTCCCACTTTTGTGAAGGGGAATCACATCCGCCTTCCTCTAGTCCTCAGGTACCACACCATCCTCCCATGATTTATTAAAAAGAGTAGTCAGTGGTTTCTCTAGTTCCCCCCTTAATTCTTTTAGAATTCTGGGGTGAATTCCATCAGGCCCCATTGCTTTGTCCACCTTCAGTTTTAGGAGTTCTTGCAGAACCCTCTCTTCTGTGAAAGGGCTGGGATCGACACCCCTATCCAGAGTGCTTCTGTTAATTGGATTAGGCACTTCCCCCTCATCTTTTGTGAATACTGAGCAGAAATATTCATTCAGTATCCCTGCTTTTTCACTGTCCCCCTCTGCCCACCCACCATTCATTCTATTCAACCTCACTATCCCTCCCTTTGTCTTTCTACGCTCTCTGATGTACCTATAAAAGGTTTTATCCCCCTTCTTAACCGAGTTGGCTATCTTTTCCTCAGTTTGGGCCTTTGCTATTCTAACTTCTGTCCCTGCTTCCTTCTGCCTAAACTGGTACAGCTCTCTGTCCTGCTCCTTCTGTGTTTTCTTATACTTCCTGAATGCTATCTTTTTCCCCCTGACTTTCCCAGCCACCTCTTTTGAGAACCATAGTGGCGTTTTCTTTCATTTTGATTTGTTTATTTGCTTCACAAAAAGGCTTGTTGCCCCTGTGATGGCAGTTTTGATGATTCCCCATTGTTGCTCCACCCCTCCTTCTAGCCTGTTTGCTAGTGCTTTTCTGAAGCACTCTCCCATCTTGCCAAAGTCAGCCTTCCTGAAGTCCAGTACCCTCACTTTTGTATGGCTTGACTCTGTAGCTGAGTTTAACGTGAACCACACTGTTTGATGGTTACTTGTTCCCAGATGGCAACCCACTTCTAGATCTGAGATCCTCTCACTGCCCCCATTTGAGAGTACGAGGTCTAAGATTGCTCCCTCACGAGTGGGTTCCAAAACTAGCTGTCTGAGGCCTGCCACCTGTAGGGCATCGAGAATGGCCCTGCTCTTGGATGTGGCTGCAACAAATTTGCTCCAGTTAACATCTGGCATATTCAGGTCTCCCATCAACAGTATCTCCCCTTTCTCTGCCATCCTAAGAATGCCTTCTATCATATCCTTGTCCATTCCTTCCCCCTGACATGGGGGTCTGTACACAACCCCTGTGCAGATTGTGATGCCCTTTCCAGTCTCCAAGGTGACCCACAGTGCCTCCTCTCCTCCCTGTTTACTCTTTTGTTCAGTTGCTTTTATCCCTTCCTTTACATAGAGAGCTACTCCTCCCCCTCTTCTCTCCTGACTGTCCCTCCTGTAGGTTATGTACCCTGGTATGTTAACATCCCAGTCATGGTTCTCTGTGTACCATGTTTCTGTGACTGCTACGATATCCAGACATCCCTCTTCCATCAAGGCCACCAGCTCAGGGAGCTTGTTGCCCAGACTACGGGCATTGGTACTCATTAACCTCCATTTCCTGATGGCCTTACTCCTTTTTGCCCCATCCCTGTCCTTCTTGCCTTTGTCACTTTCCCCATTTACCCCTGCCCTTCTCCCTATCACCACCTCTGTGTTGGTGTTTACCACACTTACTACCATGATTTTTTTGGGGGGGCTAGGATTTCCCTGCTCCTTTCCAGTGTCTCCCCTTGGCTAGTTTAAATGCTTGCCAATGAAGCATTTAAACCTATCACCTAAGATCCTGGTTCCCTCCTGGACAGATGCAGCCCATCATGCCAGTAAGGCTTGCATCACTCCAGGTGACCCCAGTCCCCAATGAAGTCAAATCCCTGAGCTCTGCACCAGTTTTTCAACCACTGATTGAATCCCATGGTGCAGAACACCCTAGCCTCTCCTACGCCATAGATGGGCAGCACCTCCGTGAAGGTTACCGTGCATGCTACTTGTTTAAGGCCCCTCCCCAATTCCACAAACTCTTCCTGCACTGCTCTAATTCCTTTCTTAGCCAGTAAACCCTCCAATAGACAGTGCTACCAAGAGGCACGTATTAAATGTACATGGGCCATCCACAAGGCCAAAGCTGAGTATTATCGTGCCTCACTCACTACCACCTGGGGTTCAGGACATAAATCTGGGACTCACTTAAAGAGCTCAGCGGGAAAACCACCACTGTCCCTCCCTCCCAGCTCTGGGCCAATGGGTCTATTACCACCAACCTTGCCCTGACTCTAAATATGTTTAACACCTCCTTCTCTGACCTTTGCAGTGCTCTCCTTCCTAATTTTTTCTTCCCCACCCCCTATCACCCCCATTCCCCCCTTTCCACTTTAAAATAGTATCACAGTGTGAAGCCGCCCCACTGCTCCACAAGGCCCTTAGAAAATCAAGATTCAGCAGCAACTTGCGGATCTCAAGCTTCTAAGGCTCACTGTCAGTGAGGTCCTCTACCCCCCCACCTTGCTACTGAACTGGTCCCTATCGCTGGTCCAATTTCTTTCTAAATGGAAATCAGCATTCATTATACCCATTCTGAAGAGCGGTGACCGCACCCAACCAGGGAACTATCGCCCCATCTCAATACTGCCTCCTCTCTCCAAAGCCCTGGAGAAAATTGTGGCCACACAGCTTACTGACTACCTCTCCTAATATAGCCTCCTCTGCTCTGAGCAACACGGTTTCTGTAACAACCACAGCACCACAACAGCCCTCCTGAAGTTCACCAATGCTCTCCACATGTCCCTGGACATGGGCCTCACTGCTGGTGCCATTTTTATAGACCTGTCCAATGCGTTTGATACTGTGCACTACACACTTCTCCTTGACACCCTCACACATATAGGGTTGTCCCCAGAGTCCACAGGCTGGTTTGCCAGCTATCTGTCCCATAGAACGCAGAGAGTTAGGCTTGCCCATACCCAGTCCTCCCCCTCCAAGTTTGCCCAGGAGTCCCACAGGGCTCAATCCTAGGCCTGCTATTGTTTTTCCCTGTTTCTCAACTCTCTGCCCAAGGTATGCTCCAGAAAACTACTTCTATATGCAGATAATGCTGTCCTCTTCAGCACCCATACTGATCCTGCCACTCTCCATTGTGCCCTCCAAAAGTCATTTGCTGAAGCCGAATCCTGGTTCATACAGCGCAGGCTAGTCCTTAACTATAAAAAAACAAAATCCATGGTATTTGCCCATGCCCAAAATAAGAATGGAGGGCTTCCTCTGCTCATATTAAACTCCCTAAATGACCCCCTTGAGCAGGTCACCTCTTTTAAATATCTGGGAATCACCCTAGACTTGGGACTCACCTACTATGAACACATCCGTAAACTGAGAGCCGCTGTCAATGTGCTCATTGGCTTACTTCATCGCTACAAGCACTGCCTCCCTCCTGAAGCTCTTCACCTAGCTATCTCCTCTTCTAGCCCATTACTCATTGATTATGGTATCATTATCTATGGGTCGGCTGATAACACACACCTTAACAAAATCAGGATGGCCCTTAATAAGGCATGTAGACTAGCCACTGGCTGTGACAAATCCACACATACCTGTACACTTTACGCTTCCAGCAACTGGCTAAATTTTGATGGGAGGCTAAAATATCAGAGTTGCCTCTTTGCAATAAAAATCACCGCTGGACTACTCCCAACCGCACTTACCCCCCTTCTCTAGGCACCCTTGTCCACCCAGCCCACTCGGCAGTCTGTGCCAACTCGTTTCCGGGTCCCTCTATGCAAGACCATCATGGGTCAAAGAACCTTTCGCTGCCATGCCCCTGTCTGGCTTAACTCCCTCCCAAACACCCTGTTCACTGAACCTAGACTGGGCCAGTTCAAGACCCGCCTGTGTAACCTAATCACCCAGGACTCACTCTGTGACTGTCATTAATCTCAGCCACTGCACATCCTGTCTCTGACAATGGACAGTACCATGGTCCTGCCACCTGCTATGGTTGATAGTGGACACCTCCTGTCTGGCCTTTGTCCCAATATGCACTCAGGTACTGTCTTCCCCTGGCAAGTACCACCAATCCTGCAGTGCAGATGTTCTGCTAACTACTAATACTATCTGCTGTAACAGATGTGGCACCCACCGTGCCATGAATATATCCAATTCTTATTCTACTGGTGTCACCTAACTGCTAACACTAACTGCTGGACCTGCTGATGCATTCATTGTACTATGTATATCTCCTACTGTAAATTCTCTGTATCTGTAACATTTGATGTGATATTACGTCCACTGTAACTGTACTGTCTAGCTGTTATTACTGTACTCTTATGTCTCTGTATGTATGACTTGGACTCTTTGTAAGGGAGTCTATGACTCAAAGGTATGTTATCCGATATTTCGCAATGAATAAATAAACAATATTGGCCCTGCTATTAGAGTCATTCCCCATAATCACATCCACGGGCAGGTCTGGTTCAACACCCACTTCCCATATGCCCTGACCACCTTCTTAGCTTAGGAAGATCCAGGCCACTGGCACAAAGACTGCCGGACTCATCACCACTCTACTCCAAGAAAACTGGCCAGGCAAGACCTGTTCCTCATGAATCAAATCCTGCTTCACCATAGAAGTAGAGGCCCCTGTGTCCCTCAGCCCCTGGGTTACAATTCCATTCATCACCACTGGCTGCATATGTGCAGTGGAGTTAGGGAGCACTGCACTCTGTGCACAGGCCATTATCTGCTGGGAGCTCCATGAGTTGTCCCCTCTTGCAGCACTAGCCTCTTTTGTTACATTTCTCGGACAATCATATTACAAATGCTCCAATTTCTGACAGATATAACAACTGCATTCTCCTGACTCTTTACCTCTGAAACCACTTGGCTTCCATTTTAGGTCAGACACAGGCTGGCTTCCTTTAGGTTGCCCCTCTGGGTTCTCTTAAAATCACCTGATGTCCCTCCCCATTACCTCTGCGATGACAGTATGGTTGACCAGATATCAACTGATCAGCCTTCTCCGCTGCCTCCCTTGCGGAGCTCAGAGTTCTAGCCAACAACCATATTCTCAGTTCCTCAGGTACAGGTTTTTTGTTTTCCATATAGGTTTTTACAATCTCTGAGTCTGGCAGGTGGCTTTGGTCCATCCCTCGGAGGGGCTCAGTCTCCGGACGCACCGTTCTCCAAACCAACACCCCCTAATTCCCCCATGGGTCCACCCCATTGCATGGCCGGGGTGAAGGGACGCTGGCTTTACCCCCTCCCCCAGAGTTAAATCCAGATGTCAGAGGGCTGGCTGGAGCACTGGTGCAGCCAACATGGAACCTGCTGGCTCCTTTTCCTTTTTCTCCCATCCCCCCTCCCCACCAAAGTAAAGATGCCAGCATGTGCCCTCCTGACCCGTGCAGCCCTCCGGCCACCGTCAGAGGGCAGTCGGTAAGCAAGATGGCAAACCTCCCTCCCCCCAAGAGAGGAGAGCAGTCCTCCGGATGCTTGATCCTCTCTTCCCTCTGGCCCGGGCTCATTCCTGAACCCAGGTCACCGGCATGGCGCAAGATGTAGTGACCAGAGCCTCAACTTACAGCACCACCAAGCCAGCTCGCAGGTACAGTTTTTAGGAACTGTTCCATCTGAACATCTTTTATTTCCTCTATAGAGCAATCTTTCGTACTCTCTACCCAGCATTCTCACAAACTGCTTATCTGCATACACATTTCAGCATAGCTATCTATCAGCACATTTCTTAACTCTCTAAACGTTTGCCTATTGTCCTCAGGAGTCCATTAAAAATGCCTTAGTAAGGCATTTTTTATTTTATCATAGTCCATGCAGTCCTCTTCATCCATTCTGGTGGAAACTTCCAATGCCTGCCTGGAAAAGAGTAAGTTACCCAAGAAGCCCTGCTCCTTTCAAATTGCCCACAGATTATCTCAAAAGATCTTAAAAACAAATAAAGGACATCCCCTCCTGATACCAGAGAAACATTTTTGAATTAATTTTGGCTTTCTAGGTCAAACCCCTCATGCCATTACTCACAATTTGTGGGGTTGTCTTCTGGTGCAGAATCTCCATCTATCTCTCATGATCACACTCTTTCAGCTGGATCTCTTGCTGGCACTCTTTCTATCACTTCTCTGCTTCCAGCTGTATCTGCTGCAGCTCTTACTAAGCCTTTCACTTCTCCACATCAGCCTTTCACTTCTCCTCCTTCTCTCACTCTTCTGCTTTCAGCTGCATCTTCTGTAGCTCTGCCTCAGCCTTTGCCTTAATCAGGGAACGCTCTAGATCCATCCTCTATACCTGCATAGCTGCTCCAGTTCCTGGCTCTGGCTCACGTTTCTGCTCTTCAGCCTCTCTTTTATGACTTTGACTAGCACTGACTACTTTGACCCCCCTTCTCTGGCCACTCTCCTCGAGGATGTTTATGAGTTCTGTCCTAGACTGGCTTTCTTCATAACACACCCCTCTCCTTTTGCACAGTTCTTGTAGTTAAGCAAAGTGCACTTTTTATATGGTCCAGACATAATGTCTTCTCTCTAACTACTCTTGCTTGAAACAACAATAATAGAAGTGGTGTAAACTGTGTTCCCTTATGTAATATCCTGGTTTGTGACTGGACAGTTAACTAGGTTATTGACAATCCCTTTCAAATCTACACCACTGGCACCAGTTTGTCACAACCCATCCTCACCCAGGACTCAGTCTGAAACAGGTTGCCAAGTTTTCCACCCCTTAATGCCTGTAAGGGTAACTCAATAACTACCGCCATTCAGAAGAGATTCTCTTACCTGGGAACTTTCTTGATCCGAATCCCCCCAGAGCCACTGCCCACACAGTACAGTTCTCCTTTGGCTAAGAACAAATGGCCTTCCCTTTCACTCACTTCTGAGAAAACAGGGTAACCATATAAATCTTCTCTCTTCAAAGATGGATTATGGATTTGTCAGTACAAACAGTTACCTGCTCCCCCACAGGATTTTGTCACAGAAGCATGAAGTATGTAAAAATATTTACTACTTCATAATATGTATATATTCAACAGGATATTACACATATACAAGACTGAGGCAACTACAAAGTTACTACAGAAATTGAAAAGAAATGGTTTGCACACAGCAGAAGAAGCCAACAGAAAAAAACTCATTATAGCTTCTTAACTCCAGCAGAGTAGAAATATTCTTACCACACAGGATACCTTAGTGAGCCATGGCAGACTCCAACTCTTAGATGGTGTATGTATGAAGTCCCAGCACAGACTGACTGACAGTTCTCACATTCAGACTTAAGCCTGCTTACAAGAAGCCTGGCCCCACTCACCCTTGTCTCCCCTGCTTGGTGACATCATTACCAGGAACAGTGCTTTGTTCTCTCAGGATAGCCCCTCTAAAGTAACTAGTTGAAACAGGACCCATGAATTTTGTATACTCAAAGACACCTCTCATTGTTTTACTTGCTGTCTGCTCTACAGGGTATTGTCCAAGTGCCAAAGACAGTTTTCTGACATGAAAGAGACTTCTTTACGCTGAAGTTCTCCCATTAACTGAACAGAGGGTGTTGTCATTTACAGGGTAAAGAGATTGAAATTACCCTCAGAGACAGCTGGTCTGTCTTCTGATACAAATCTTCCATTTATTTTCAGGAAGCATACTTTGTCCCTTCTGCTGATTAGAGTCTAACTGATAACAGTACAGATAGAATTAATTTAAAAAATGTACAACATTATTGTTACATAAGCATTTAATTAAAACTGTCCTAAATAAAGGTCACCCCGATAGCCAATGTGCTGCTGTGTAGGTGACCTGGGTTTGGGAGCATGACATCAGGAGGCAAACCAGACTGCAGGCAGCTACCAAGAGGTTGTATGCTTTTGCCTTCTACTGTGGTCCACTGTGCATGTGCATGGCCAACTGAAACACTGCCCATGACACAGGGAGGAAGTAGGCAGGTGAAATATGGGCAACACCTGGAAGAGAAATCACCCAACTACCAGCTGCATGATAACTGCACCCTGAAAAGGGTATATACCTGATGACAGGGTAGATCTCTGATTACAGGGTATGTCCCTGGATGACAGCATGGTCAAGGATAATATGGAAGTGGGAAATAATTGTCCTAAATATGTATAAATTCTACTGGCACAACTTACTGGCTTGGGAGCATGTAACAGTTATTTTTCTGTCTCTAAAAGTGAAAGTTACTGATATGGGGGATACAAAAGGCATGTTACATAGTCACAGAGCAAAGACTGTAGACCGTACTTCTCACATTCTGTCATTGTGAGTCTCCCCCTTAATTATAGAAAAAATTGTTGCCCTCTCTATAGAAGAAACTACGTACAATACTTTTCAAAGTATGCAAGGAATAAAGCAAAATGCCTTCAAATAAATGATGACACAGAAAAATAATATGTTTCCCATATTGGTCCTTGTACAGTAACAAAAGATCAAAAAAAGATGATTTGATACCTTTTATTGGACCAACATAGATGTTATAAAAGAAAACAGGTGCTTAATCTTTCAAATTACACACAATGCTTCATCAGAAGCTAAAGACAGTTGTTTTGGAAAAAGTTGTTATATGATCTGGTTTTTAACAGGATGTATTCTTCCAAAACAACTGTCTTTGCCTGATGAAAGGGAATATGTAATCCAACAGCACCTGTTTCTTTTGTAACATGCATGTTGGTCCAATAAAAGGTGTCAAATCACCTTTTTTCTTGATCTTTTGAATAAATGATTATTTATTGGAATTTTTTATATTACTTTGGTCACATCCCTTTACATAAAGTATGAAAAACTCAAAATGTTAATAACTGGTATATTGTCATGTTAACATGAGCCTCCCTTGCAACAGGTTGGGAGCTTTCATTGTAAGCTGGCCTCCCAGTCTGAGAAACACTGCACTAGTCAAATAATATATGCAGTAGTGTACAGCAGTCACATAAGTAAAGGTCTGCTATGAACAGATGATTTACATAGAGGATAATGCCTGATGTACTGGTGATAACCATGGTGTAATCACCTCGAGTGGTTGCTAGGGCATCAGTAAACCTCGAGAGCGCAGCTCGAGACGATTAGCATTGCCCTAGCAACCACGAGAGATAATTACACCATGGTTATCACCTGTACATCAGGCATTATCATTTATAGTGTATGGGACTCAACATGAGAAGTTACACCCCCCCCACACCCAAACACAGGTAATTTAGCCTTACCTTATTAATGAATCTGCACTACAGCCACATGATTGTGTAGGAAAACTATTTATTAGGATACACTGACTGAACAACAGCGGGCTGAAATAACACTAGAGTTAAAATCTGTATCAGACATAGTGATTGCTAGATTCAGTAACAATAAACTGAGACAGCTGGAATGTTATTTGAATAGTGTACTGAGACTAACAATCACATTCTGGGTGTTTAGAATACTGAGTTACACTGGCATTCCATTTTGTAAACTCACTGCCATGACATAAATGAGATAGGTTTATATAGAGGATAATGGCTGGAGATCAGGTAATAACCACGCTGTAATCACTTCGAGTAGTTGCTAGGGCAACATGGTAAACCTCAAGAGCGCAGCTTAAGAGGTTTACTGTAGCCCTAGCAACCACGAGAGGTGATTTCAGCGAGGTTGTCACCCGATCCCCAGCCATCATCTTTTATAGTGTATGGTCAAAAAAACACTGTTTGCATTCTATGTGTGAGAATTATGGAACTCTGGTGCATTCTTTTTTCTTATGCCACTGTTTGGAAGTTCCAAAGTGTGGTTAGCAACTTTAAAAATTCTAAACAGTGCATAACAAAGCTGTGTGACTGCTGATTATGGTGGTTAATAGGCACTTACCATACATTATAAGGTTCTGACATCACAATGGTGGGACTACAAGGTTGTAATCTGTTTGATTTCAGTGGGTAATAAGGGCTACCCATACATTATAGTATGCTATTATCGAGGGATCCATTTTCTTTTTCAGAAAGCATTGGGAATTTCAGAGATGTGGCCAGCTTCTTACAGTAAAATTGCTGTCTCAGTGCTGATGTGAGGAAGCAGGTGGCCTCCCACCTCCTGCACCCTAGCAATGGTGTAACTGGGAAAATAACATTTGAAAGCCAGAACCCTTTGGTGTCTCTTTACTAGAGATGCAGTGAATTTAAAATCCACTGGTGAAGTGAACGCAAAGTGGCCATCTCGCGTTGGCACTTCGCTATGCGGAGTGTCCCATAGGAAAGGCTCACTTCACCTTGTTGTTATTACTTTGCATTGTCACGCCGCCTTAAACACGAAGTAAGGTGGAGTGATAACAATATTAGCAGCATCACACCCACACAGTCACCAGAATGAATGTGCATCCCCAAAGTGCTACTGTCTTGTGTCCAGAAAACTCCCCAGGGCTGATGAAGTGAAATGAGAGTGTAACAAGAAATGCAAAGTCTCCCAGAATTAATGGTGCACTCAGTCATGCGACACAGTGGCCAGATCACACACAGAGTCACCAGAATTAATGTGCATCCCCAAAATGCTACTGTCTTGTGTCCAGAAATGTTCCCAGTGCTGACGAAGTGAAATGAGAGCGTAACAAGAAATGCAGCCTCCCAGAATTAATGGTGCCATGCAAACGCACAAACAGTTTAAGATTGTGCTGCACACTCAAGGAATGCATACAAAAAGGCACAACCAGTGCTCACAAGTCACAAATCCAAATCTGGAAAGGAATACATTTTGTCAGTTGGGGGATTAGTGCACGGCAGTAACAATCCACTACCAGTAAAGATACCACAAAGCAGTATAAAAAATTCATGCAGGTATGGTGGATAGCAGGTTCACATTGCTGCAATTACTCTGTAACACAATAAAAGGTGTCTTATTTAATGGCACGCATTGCACACAACTCACACACACTCCCTCCAAGGTACGCCACCTCCACCAGCCTATCGGAAGCCAAGCACCTTTTTGCTGAGCGTCCCTGATTGGTCAGGAGCCAAGGGCTTTCAATTCGAACCTTACTTTGCCAAAAGGACTCTGCTTTCCCCTCTGGGATTGAATTTGTAACATCTAGCAGAATTGTCTTTTGAATCTATTGTGTTTGTTGTAGAAAATACAGTTATTTTGACTAAGCTACTGTTTGCAAGTGATTACAGCCCAGTTAAGCTAGAGCAGACTGTTAAACTGCCCCCTCCTTTCTGGCGCCCACTCTAAGTACTTCCTTTGTCTTGCAAACCTTCTGCCCCTGTGCTACATGACCCTGCTGTACCCTAGCTGCCTATAAATCCTGCTTTTCTCTCTTTTTTCTCCAGTGGGCCCCACCCCCGTGACTTGGGAGAGCGCTCGCTCTACCTGCTCACATAGCCTAGCGGTCGGGTGGCGATTTCATAGCCGTCGACCAAGCAGCCCAGCCCAGATTCCACTCCCTCCAAGGTACGCCACCTCCACCAGCCTATCGGAAGCTGAGCGCCTTTTTGCTGAGCGGTCCCGATTGGTCAGGAGCCAAGGGCTTTCAATTCGAACTTTCCTCTGCAAAAGGACTCTGCTTTCCCTCTGGGTTTTCTCCCACCCCGCCCAGGCCCCCATTAAATACACTCTAGCCCTGCCTCATCTAGAATCACTCCACTGTCATTGGGCAATAATTGGCCCTATCCCTAGGGCTCCCCATTTCGCTCCAGGAAAGGCACTCTTTCTAGGAATCCTCTCTCTTTACCCCCCCTACCAAAACTATGGCATACTACACTTCTAGCATCCTGCTGATATGCTACTGTGTACCTCTTACTCTGTGCACTATCGAGGAGTTAGGCATTGAAATATTACCTGCCCTACTATATCCTGTCATTCAAGCCTCCCACGCCCTACCTTACCCAGCATCCCCCCCTCTCTTGTCCTTACGCCAATGTCCCTTAACCTGCTGCTCCCATCGCCATTCATGGCTTCTGCACTCCCTTTACTTTCCCTGCAGAGCCACATCTCAACAAACCCCACCAGCAAAATCTTGCATACATCACCACCACCAAACAAACGTCGTTCAAGGAATAGGTGTTCCATCTGCACACTTAAGAAACTACTCCTCCTGCTTCTACTTTGCTCAGGCAATGTCGAGGTAAACCCAGGCCCTCGCTCATTGTTTAGCTCACAAACTGAGTACACATCAGCCTCAGGCCTTAAAATAATGTTAGTTAATATATTAAGCCTTGCAAAAAAATATTGATCAATTGCAAGTTTGGGCCCTTCACACAAGGCCTGATCTCATTGTCATTACGTAATCCTGGTTAAAAAAGTCAACTCTGGATCAACAAGTCTCTCTCCTGGGATACAATCTCTATAGAGCAAATAGGGTATCCAGAGGAGGGGAGTAGCTATATATGCAAAAACCAAATTCTCAATCAGTGAAATCTTTTGCAGCACTAAGCACAAGGAATATGAAATAGTCTCCCTAAAATTACACCTCCCTTCTAAGAAATGTATTACAATCATAGGTGGTTATAGGCTCCCTAACAGTGGCACAGACATCTTGAAGGCTTTGAAATCTTTAACCACCTCTGTAAATACGGAAGTTTTAATCCTAAGAGATTTTAACCTTAATTGGCTCACACATAAATCTCAAACCCTCTCTCTGTGATGAATTGGGTCTCATCCAAATAATGACCAAACCAACCAGGACTAACAAGGTAAACGATGCGAATAGCTCCATTCTTGACCTCATTCTTACTACCCATCCTAGCAAATTCCTCCACACAGCCGTGTTTCACAATGACATGAGTGACCATGGAATAATAGTATGTACCAGGTCCCAAGCAAAAACGCGAAACCAAACCAAGTTCATAACCAAACGATCATTCAGAAAATTTCTAACAGCTAATTTCCTAAGCAACCTTAGTAAGGTTAGGTGGCAGAACCTTTACCTCGCTACAACTCCAGATGAGGCGGTTTCAGTCTTAAATGAGAAACTCAACCATATAGTAAACAAACATGCACCGATCATTAAAGTTAAAACGCGGAAGTTCTCTCACCCCTGGTTCTCACTAGAGCTCAAGTCTGCTCTCTCTGAGCGTGACAAGCTATGGGCAAAGGCGAGGCATACTAAGAGTCCGGTAGACTGGCAGGCCTCCCGAGCCTTGAGGAATGCCTGCATCAAGCTTATCCACTCCGTCAAAGCCAATTTCTATGTGATCACACTAGAACAGGCCAAAGGGGATGCCCAGAAAATCTGGAAGACCTTGAAGTCAATCGAAGGGAAACCGATGGCATCACCCTTACCAAAGAAAATCATTAAAAGCAATGTAACCACTGAAGATAGTAGCCAAATCCTAGAAGAATATAACTCTCACTTCGCCACCACTAGGCTAGCATTTGATTCATCCCCCTATGCCTCACGAGTGAACAGACAGGTTGACTCAGACCTCGCCATGCCTACAACAAGCTGCCCTTTTCGACTCCTCCCTATCAGCTTTAAAGAAGTGGAAGATGCCCTTATTAAGCTAGACACCAAAAAAAGTGCAGGAAATGATGGAATCGAACCATTCTTCTTAAAACTCGGATTCCCCCACCTTACTGCCCCCATTCTCCACATTTTCAGCCTTTCTATTTCAGCATCCACTGTCCCGTCATGCTGGAAGCTAGCCCACATCCTTCCTCTTTTTAAATCAGGTGACCCTTGTGATCTGAATAACTACAGACCTATTTCGATCCTTCCAGTCCTCTCCAAAGTCTTTGAAAAATTTATTTACATGCAACTAAAGCAACACATGGACACCTCCTTGCTCCTGAACCCAGTTCAATCTGGTTTCCGTTCCAGCCATAGTACTGTTACTGCCCTCGCCAAAGTAACCGATGACTGGATTACCGCTATGGACTCTAAGAAGATTATGGGGGCTGTCTTTCTAGACCTAAGCAAGGCATTTGACACAGTAGACCACTCCATAATCAAACACAGCCTTGCCAATATAGGTGCTACTCCAACGACCATATGGTGGTTTAACAGCTACCTCTCAGGGAGGTTGCAAAACATTAAAGCTGGTAGCATGTTCTCCACACCCCTACCAGTCACTAGAGAGTCCCACAAGGCTCTA
Source organism: Neoceratodus forsteri (assembly GCA_016271365.2). Lineage (NCBI taxonomy): Eukaryota > Metazoa > Chordata > Ceratodontiformes > Ceratodontidae > Neoceratodus > Neoceratodus forsteri. Next base: position 1,879,948,818 of record CM057456.1, read on the forward strand.
TATTAGGCCCAATGCTTTTCTCTATATACATTAATGAACTCGACCATCATATAACACAATTGAAACTCCATTTCTTTGCCGACGACATGGTTCTGTATACTTCTGAGGCATCTGTATCTAAGGTTAGGGAGATCCTCCAAGCTGACCTTGCCCAACTCGAAACTAATCTCATTAATACCAGACTTCTCTTAAATGCTAAAAAAAACAAAGCTATGATCTTCTCTCCCAAAACGGTGCCCTCATTAACTTCCACCCTGCCGAAAGAATTCTTAGTTACATCCCTAGGTGAACCTCTCAAAGTCACCCCAAAGTTTAAATACCTCGGGTTCTGGATTGACAATAAGCTCACCTTTTTGGAATATATAGATGACCTTGCCAGAAGGTTAAAAATATGCCTAGGCTTCCTGTTCCAAAACAGGACACTTTTCCCACTCAACATCAGAAACAGACTCGTACAAGCCACGTTCCTCCTGCTCCTTGACTATGGGGATATAATTTACACCTCTTCTACAACTTCAAATCTAGGAAACTGGACATCCTTTACCACCGGGCCTTGCGCTTCATTATGATACAGACGCATCACTGTAACCTATATACAGCCGTAGGCTGGACGTCACTCACTACTAGACGTATGCTCCACGTCGGTACTTGGGCCATAAAACTCTTTCAACAAGCTTCCTAGTTATCTAACATCCCTTATTCAGACTGCTCACAGCACCTACTTTCTCAGGAACTTTATAACGTTAAAGGTCCCAATTACCCGCACCAATCTGGGAAAACGTGCCTTCTCAATCACCCTCCCCACCATCTGAAACCAGTTACAAACATTCCTGAAACTTCCCAAACTGGTCTCGCCTAGCCTTTTCAAATTGTTATCTAATGCAAAGATAAAAGACGTATGTAACTGCCACTAAGATCTTTGTTGTCTCAGCCTATCTAATTACACTGGTCTTGAATGTCGGTACTAGCATGCTTGACAGGCGTGTAGTTGCACTGTTATCTGTTGAGCACTTAATGTACACACTAAGCACTTACTGTATGTATGTAGCATCAGCCTTGTCTGTATATATATGTTTCAGGACCTCCTTGTGAATGAGCTTGCTCAATGGAGTTTTTTCCTGCAATAAACTTGAACTTGAACACTACAAGTACTGCGTATCAAATTGAAAACCTTTAGTAATATAACCAAATGTTTTAAACAAACTGAAATTATACACTGCTGCACCACAACAATCAGCAAAAAATGTCAAGAATTACTGAAAATATTACTGTGTGTACATTAACACAGTTATACAAGAAAAATATAACCAAAACCAAAAGACTGCCTTTTTCTCCCAGTTAATCTACCTACACCACAAATACGCCCCTCCCCCAAAGCACACTTCACAGTATACAGACTGACTGTTCTAAATTAACATTCAAAATCCACACACAGCAATAAACACCCGATGATATGAGCACAGAAGGGTTTCCTACAATCGATGTACTCAATTTTGAGCAAAAAATATTACTCAGAAAGGCATTTTAAACAGCTTTTAGAGGTTTTGAATCGTAGAGCCCTGAGAGCAAACTGTCTCCAGCTATCATTGCACACACACTACCCAGGGCAGAACAGAGGCTGTGCTGAACAATCTAGAGCCCATGTGACCTGCAATCCCATGAATAACTTCAGAATTTCATTTGGAGCTCAATTACAAGACAAAGTGAGGTGAATTACATTGATTGCAATGTACTTTGCCTTAAAATTGGTGGAGAAGTGGTTTGGGGAAGGCGGAATAACGCAAAGACATTGGTTTCAATGCACTTGGTGTTCCTCATTATGAAGCGAAGTACTCCGCTTCACATTGTAGAGTTCTCCGTGGATTCCGTGTTACTCAGTGAATCACTTCACGGAGCAAATTGGGGCCACTTCGCCCACCACTACTTAAAGTACCGTAACTCACATGCTGTCCGGGAAGGAACACAAATGCCTATGGCTGTACTTCCCCGATGAGCTGTAGCACAAAACTCCCCTACTTAAAAATGTTTATTAATGAATACAGTGGTAGAGTGGTGAAGCCTGGAAAGATATTACTAAACAGGCTTACAATACATCCAAGTAACTAGTAAAAAAATTAATGTTGTGATTCATGACGTGATCGTGAATAGTGATTTGTGACTGCATTTGTGACCGTGATGATGAAGAACATGATTTGTATCACGAGTGACTCGTGATGATGGTCCTGACTTAAAAACGCATATTAATGAGTACAATGTTCATGCAGAATTATGCACCATACCTGTCCAGTACTCTGAAGGGAAGCCAAAGAAACAACTGTGACTTAAGTTACAGATGGAGATTGGGCCCTAAAGAGATGCAAATGTGCAGACAGATTAAGATTGTGCTGTGCACTGAAGAGATGCAGATGCAAAGGCACAACACCTAACCAGTGTTCACCATCAGAAATTCAAATCTGGAAAAGAATACCCTTGCCGGTTTGAACCGGCTGCGGGGAGGGGGCAGTGTACTGCACTGCTGCAGTAACAGTCACTAGTACTAGTACTAGCAAAGATACCACAAAGAAGTACAAAAATCACACAGCTGCAGTGGATAGCAGATTTACATTGCTGAAATTATTACGTGGCACAATAAAAGGTGTCTGATTTGATGGCATGCATCACACACACACATACTCATTACACACACTAAGTAATGTATAGCAAATTGAAAACATCATTAATATAACTTCATATTTTAAACAAACTAAAATTATGCAGTGCTGCACCAAAACAATCAGCAAAAAAATGGCAAGAATTATTGAAAATATTACTGTGTGTACATTAACACAGTTATACAAGAAAAATGTCACCAAAACAGAAAGCACTTTCTTTTTCTCCAAGTTAATCTACCTACACCACAGATATGCCCCACCCCCAAAGCACACTTCCACTGTCTCGCAGTACGCAGACTGAATGTTGTATATTAACATTCAAAATCCACACACAAACAATAAACGCTCGATGATATGAGCACAGGAGGGTTTCCTATAATCAATGAACAAAGGTTTCAGCAAAAAAAATTACTCAAAAAGGCTTTTTTAACAGCTTTTAGAAGGTTTGAATCGCAGAGAACTCTCAGAGCAGATTGTCTCCTACAGCTTCCTACACACACTACCCCAAACTGAGGCTATGCAGAACAATCTAGAGCCCACGTGACCTGAAATCTCATGAATCACTGCAAAATTTTCCTTTGTAGCTTAAAAACAAGGTGAAGTGAGGTGAAGTACATAGTTTTCAATGTATTTCGCCTTAAGAATTGGTGGAGTAGTGGTTTGGGAAAGGCGGAATGTCACAGTAATTGTTTTCAATGGACTTAGAGTTACAAATATCTTGATACTCCTCTTTGCATTGTAGAGCCCTCCATAATTCTTCTTCACTCCGCGAATCACTTTGCAGAATGAATTGGGGCCACTTCGCCCATCTTTACTCTTTACAACCCCCCTTCCATTGTAGACATACCCACTCTGTCTTCAGCCCGGAAGAGTTTCCTCGAATGAGGATTGTGAGGAATTTGCTCGTTTTTTCTCGGACAGGGTGTCTGCGATCCGGCGGGAGGTTTCCTTAGCCAGTAATATCATTGCTGTCAGTGGTCGCCAGTTGTGTTCTAAGAGCACTCTCTCTAGGTGGGGGGAGTTTAGGCCAGTGGAGGTTCGTGAGGTCATTGAGATAGTGGCCAACTTGAGGTATACCTTTTGTGAACTGGATCCCGTGTAGCTTCTTGATAAGTGCATTGACACTGTTGGCCAGTGTTTGCCCTGATTGTCCGGTGCTCCCTGAGTCAGGGTGTCTTTCCGGATGCCTTGAAGGAGACTCTGGTGAGACCCCTTTAAAAAAGCTTCTCTGGACCCGGAGATTAGGGCAAATTACGTCCTATCTCCAATCTTCCATTTTGGAAAGATTGTTGAGAAGGTGATATCACTTCAGTTGGGGAACATCTCATGACCCACGAGGTTGTATGATCCCTTCCAGTCAGCTTTGGGCCAGACATAGCACTGAAACTGCATTAGTTCAGTTGCAAAATAACCTCCTCAGGGCTAGAGATCAGAGGGACAAGACAATTCTTGTTCTCCTCGATCTCTCTTCAACATTGATACTGTGGACCATAGTGTGTTGCTTTTCACTGAGGAGTTATGCGGACTCACCGGTGTTGTCATCAAATGGTTTGAGTCATTTCTTACTAACAGGAGGCAGCGGGTTGTGATGGGTAATTTCTCATCTGCACCCTACCTCCTTTCGTGTGGAGTCCCTCAGGGTTCGGTATTGGCCCCTATGTTGTTCGCAGTATACATGCTGCCCTTGGGGGAGATCATTAGGAGGTATGGTTTGAGTTTTCATTGCTATGCTGATGACACTCAACTATACCTTTCCTTTGCCCCAGGAACATCAAATGCAGTGGATGTGATAAATATCTGTCTGGCTGAAATAATGACTGGATGTCTTCCAGCTGTCTGCGACTGAACTCTAACAAGACTGAGGTACTAGTAGTGGAGTCGAACAGAGTTCGTGATGGGATGGTCTCTGACTCTGTAACTGGCATTGTGCTAGGAGCTGTGTCATTGATGGCCTCCCCATGGGTGCGTAACCTTGGTGTGATCTTTGACAGGAATTTGTCCATGGAGGCTCAAATATCCTCTGTGGTTCATTCCTGTTTTTTTCATCTGAGAAATATCGTCAGGATTAAGCCCCTTGTTCCGGCTCTGGACCTCCCTACTCTGGTACATGCCTTAGTCACTTCTAGGCTTGATTACTGTAATGCCCTCTATCTCGGGGTCTCTGGAACTTCTCTTCACAGACTGCAGCTAGTGCAAAATGCTGCTGCCCGGTTTTTGACTGGACAAAGTAAGTTCTGTCACATTACTACGGTATTGCGCGAATTGCACTGGCTGCCTGTCAGGTGAAGAGTATTGTTCAAGGTGGGTTTTCTCACCTATAAGACCCTACATGGACAGGGCCCTGGTTACCTTTCTGATCTCCTGGTACTGTCCACCTCTATCCGTGATCTCCGCTCCTCTAATAGTGGCCTCCTCAAAGTCCCGAGAGCGAGATTGAAATCAGCTGGGGATCGATCATTTGGAGTTGCTGCTCCAGCTTTCTGGAACTCGCTGCCGCTGGAAGTGAGAGAGGCCCCTACTATAGAGGCTTTTAAGAACCATCTGAAGACCTTTTTATTTATGCAGGCTTTTGGAAATTGAATTTATATGTATGTTATTTTAAGGAAATGTATACGGTATGACATACTGTACAGTTTTGTGCGGTGCCCAGAGCCTTTGGGATTGGGCGTCTTTTTAAATAAAATTGACATTGACATTGACATATTTGTTACATAGATCCCTTGTATACCCCTAGTTTTAAGCATTTAGCATTATGTTTAATTCAAGCAGAGCACATCAATCATATTATAACAGCAGCAGGAGTGAATATCAGAGAGTAGGAGTACTCAAATCACTGGCCAGGGCTCAAAATACTGCCCCCCTCCAATAAACTTGTAAGCTGTGGCTTGCTAGAAGAATGCATTCCTATGCCCATGCACCCTAATACTGACTATGGTGACATCACATACCATTGTGCAAACAAAACTACTCTGCTGCCCCTAGATTGCTTTTACATGTGTAGGTTTATCCCCTCCTGTAGCTGGTTTACTTATCATTGTCTGCTGTATGACCAGCTTAACAAGCAAAGTCCCTCAATTAGATGTGACTATAGATCGAGGGAGCACTCCTGACCAATCGGAGCACTCCTTTCCTCCACGAGTGAAACACTCTTATTCTGTGAAGTGTGTCTCATGCATAGATGCCCTGAAAATGGGCATGTTCCGGGACAGTTTTAAAAAAATACATATATTATTGATCGCTCTCGATCAATAGTATAATAATAATAATATGTCCCCTGGAACCACTTGTTGCTGGATAAGAGTGGTTTCACTTATGTTCTGCTCAGTCCAAAATAGCTCAGCTTCACTTCGCTGTTCTCTCTGGAGCTGAACATGCGTGAAACCACTCTTATCAGGATAGGATGGAGGCAGTCCAGAGGAGGGCAACTAAAATGGTGCAGGGTCTGCAAAAGAAGCCATATGGGGAGAGACTAAAGGAGCTTAATATGTATACCCTTGAGAAAAGGAGGGAAAGGGGGGACATGACAGAAACTTTTAAGTACCTCAGTGAAATCAACAAAGTCCAAGAGGGTAGCATCTTTCAGAAAAAGAGATGTGCAAGAACAAGGGGACACAATTTGAAGATAGAGAGGGGACGGCTCAGGGGCAATGTGAGGAAGTATTTTTCACAGAGAAGGTGATGGAGGCATGGAACCACCTTGCTAAGGAGGTTGTAGAGTCTAAAACTGTGGGAGAATTCAAGAATGAATGGGACAGACATAAGGCAATTCTTGTGGGGGGTAGGAAGAAATATGCTGTTGGTTAACTAGGATCTGCAGCTTATCCGTTAGGTAGGGAAATGGGCAGACTAGGTGGGCCAAGTGGTCCTTATCTGCTATCAAAGTCTATATTTCTACATTTCAATGTTTCTATCCAGCAATGAGTGTCTCTGGGGGACGTATTAATATATACAACTGTGCACAAGGAAAAGCTACTGATTATCTCCTAGCCCATCTTATAGAGCCAAGCAGTGCCAACTCACAGTAGCATTTACTTTCTCATTTCCTAGAATAGGCATAAATTTGGTAGAAAGGCCTTGCATTCGTAGCACCAGTTATCTGGAAAAAAAAAACCCTCCAGCTGAGGAATGTTTTTACTTTGCACATGTTCCAAGTCCAGTCTTTCCAGCCAGCTTAGAACCCACTGTATTTGCTTCAGTCCAGTATCCCTCTCTCACTGACCATGATCACATTACATAACAGTGTGCATGCTCTTCGTTTGTTGTGACCCCACTTTGTTAACTTGCTTTGATTACTGTTTGGATGCTCTTATCTTTGTAGTATATTTTTTATGTTGTACATTTTTCAACCTGTATGTAACTACTGTATTCCTGCTGGATGATGTTAACCTGTTGACTGCTGCTATCCTCCCTGGGACCACCATGAAAATGAGACACTGCATTTCATGAGGGTTATCCAGGTGGCAGTAATTTCAAATAAATAAATAAAACTGTGTTTTTAATTTGCTAGGTAACAAACAACACTAGTTAGTGTTATGTCTGTCCTCTCTACTCAGGCAGGTGCACGTCCAGCCCTTCCTGGGATTCCATCTGTGGCCCCTATTTCCAAGGGCAGCAACTCTACCCATTTAGCTAAAGAGAAATTCCCACTTGCTGGGAGATTTTGTGTAACAGGATGTCATGGATAGTGCAGTTACTACCCCAGGCTTGTGGGCTCAGACTAGGTTGAGGGGGCTGGATCATAAAACTCCTGGTTGGCGGGGTTCATGTCTAAGGTTTTAGTTATTTGAGCAATGCCTCTACCAAGAGAAAGGTTTTCAGTGGGCCTGGTGTCAGTATGGTACAACTCTCTGGGACCCACTACCCCACAGGAATCACCTCACACACGAACACATGCAGTTCAAGGACAGTCATCCCAATGGGTGTGCAACTTCTCACTTTAAACAATTGCTCAGGCAAGGAATTCAAACAGAAGAACAAGATTTAGGGACAGGGTCCTAAATATAATAAACTCTAGCCAGAGCTGATACAGTTGTGGCGAGCTGCCAAATGACCAAAGTTACACGTGTGCGGAGAAAATTTTGAACGACCGGGTATAACGTGGCTATTTTTTGGAGTTGTTTCACCAAATTTTCCACATGACCTTTTTGGGACCCCACCTCATGAAGAGTGCCACTGTCATTTTGTTCACTTGTCCTGAAAAGATGATTCTCGCAGAGCAACTGTGCCATTCTGTGGCACAGGTGCAAAAACACGTTTCGGGCAGGATGTGATGTTGAAAATCGACAGTGAAAATATTAAAAATTTGCAAAGTTAGAAGCGTGTGTAAAAACTGTGCAATGTACACTTGTAACACAGTTATTTTTCAGAATTTATTCACCAAATTTGCAACATGGTCTTTTTGGGACCCCCACCTCATGAACAGTGGCACTGTCATTTCGTTAATTGGTCCCGAAAGGTGATCCCTCACAGTAACTGCAAAATTACCTTTCAGAACTGAGTAATGAAATGACAGTGACAATGTTCACAAGGTGGGGTCCCAAGAACCCCATGTTGAAAATTTGGGGCCAAAAGTCCTACAAATGGCTGAGCTATCAACCTAAGTTGAAACCCCCATTGACTTGCATTATACAGTGCTTATCTTTGATTCTTCAGTTCCCAGTTCGGCTTTTAAGAGTGCAGACATGTCCTGGTCCAGAGAAGATGACAGCACCAACCTCCGGAGGTAATTGTGGGTATGAGGGGATGCGAGAGGTGAGGTGCTCAGTGGGAGGGTTGGGAATGGGGAGGGGACTGGGGCAACGATGAGGGACCGTTTCTTTTTCAGGTAAAAAAAAACATCGGGGATGGTTTTCTTTATTTACAGGAAAAAAAATAAATTTTGGCACACTGGGGTGGGCTCCCAGTGTGCCACATGAGTTGGGGGAACATGATGCCGACATGGGGATTGGGCACCGCGATGTCGGCAGGGTGGGAAAAAATGAAAAAAATAAAGTTAGGCACAGTGGGGTGGGCTCCCAGTGTGCCACATGAGTCAGTGGGGAGGGGGGTATGTGATGCTGACATAGGGACTGTGCACCCTGGTGTCGGTGAAGGAGAAAAAAAAATACATAACTTTGGGCACACTGGGGTGGGCTCCCAGTGTGCCACATGAGTTGGGAGGGGTTACATGATGCTGACACAGGGATTAGGCACCCTGGTGTCAGTGCGTGGATGGGAAATGGAGGAAGTGGGGAGGACAGCAGCAGTGGGAGGAAGCAGGAGACTTTTATTACCTGCCAGTGCTGGGAGGGCACAGAGGGAGCAAGGAGGATAGGAACAGTGGGAGGGTCCTCTACTAAAGGATTCTCAACTCCAGGGGAGTGCAAAACATAAAAACAAAATGACCCAGTGCAAAAACACAATCGCGCCCAGAACCAAACCCAGCACCCTCCCAACCCCAGGCTGCCACCAACCTACCACACCACGCAGCCAGCTCAGCAGCCCACTGCCACACTACACCCCACAAATCCTCCCTGCCCTTCCACCCATCACATGGCATGGTCCCCCCCACACGTACGTATACATAATGACATCCCATCACTATATTAGCCTACCCCTCGTATCTAGTTGCTACCCTGCCAGATAGCCCTGTGCACAGGCACCATGACTGAATCACCCTTTTTGAAAGCACTCACTCGCAGTTGCCCTGTACACGGGATACCTGTAGGGCCAATGGTGTTGCACATGGCTGGCCGGCAGGGATGCCTTTAACAAAAAAAGCAATGGTTGGAAATAAAAACCCAAAGCAGAATGCTCAGGAAACCAAAATCAGGTATCTGTAAACCCTGGCCCGATGGTCAAATGTAGTAAATGTTTTCTAACTATAATACACAAAGGTGGTGGTTGCAGGGCAAGCCCTGAGTTTACTCACAGAACAGGAGCTTTCCCCTCAATGCAGAGAGGTAATGGTGAAGTTTGCAGTAAGTCCTTTCTGCTGGTTTCACTCTCTCTATTTCTTTGGTGCTACAGGCCCCTGCAGTCAGCTGAGAGACAATTGCATTCTCTGGTCCCAGTCAGGCCTTTCTTGACCACCACATTCAGCAGACAATCCTCAACTTCACAGGGATGCTTCTACTATAGCAGTCTCTTAGATCCACCCTACACGACATGTAATGACATCCAGTACCAAGGGGTGGTGATAACCAGGACCAGCCTGTGGTGCTGGCTATTTGGTCTCTGTCATAGCCTCTGGCTACAGTGCAGCAAAAGTCTCTACTCAAGCTGCAGCTTTTGCTTTCACTTGAGGATAGCATGTGACTGCCTCATTTTTCTGTAGCAGGAGATCAGCTTCTTATTTGTCACTCGGTCAGTGACAAATACACTGTTGGCCTCAGCAGCAGCTCCACCAGTCTGCTTCTCACAGCAGCCACATGCAGGGCATGGGAACAGCCTTTGATGTTCATTGGGAAATGCCAGCTCACTGTTGGTCCATGCAGCTGTCACTTACTGTGACTCTGGGCTGGAGGTCCATCACAGAAAGTTATTTGCCCCTTAATTTGTGCCAGAATTTCTGCTGTCCTCATATGTTCCGGGAACTCCTTATGACCAAGGCCACTGATTTACGGTGATTAAAACATTGAAATTCCATTTTCAATACTTCATATTCCAGAATTGCAGTGGTGATTGTCATTCTACTTTCCAGATTTTACCGGGATTCTGCTGTCATTCTTTTAGTATGTGTATAAATAATCAGAATAAAAGAAGGCTTAATATACAGAGCATTAAATAAAGCAAATTGAAAATAGTTCAGGAAGCAATCATAAGAAAAAAACAAGTTTTGTAGAATTACTGATCTAGTATAAAATGGCAGATTCCATGAAATCTTTGTTTTTACCGGTATTCAGGCAGCCCTAATTCCGGAATTTTACCGGGTTTTCTGGTAAAAACTGAAAAAATGTAGCCTTGCTTATGACTCCCGTGCAGGCTCTGCAACATGATTGGTTGAGGGTGAAGCCCCTGACCCATGTTACTGTGGTCATGGGGTCAGGATACATCAAGATGGTGGTGATCCTCTTTGTTGTGGGGCACTGGCCCCAAATGTCTTATTTTGAAGGGACACCTGTCCTTAAACAAATATCCCCTGTGTCTGTGCCCCAGTCATGCTGGAGTTCAGGAGTCAGGGCTTGTGATCAGGTAATCCAAAATCTGTCACAAGTAGCAACTGTGCTCATTCATTGGTGGCAAGCTGACAGTCGCTTTGATGCATGTCACTGACCTGGTGCACACACTGACACTCTCAGCATCCTCTTTACTCCCAGTCCCTGTTGGCTGTTCTGGGAACTGGTGAGCAATACAGAAGCATTGTCCGTGGTGTGGGGGGAAAAAAGGCTCTGTAATCCCCCAAAGGTAAATCCACACATGTTGAGAGTTACACATTCTCCTGGCCAAACATCTGATGTCCCTGATACATCTGATCCAACAGTATCCATTTGTGAACAAACACAAACAATGTCTGTTGTCTGTGTTTGTCTGTGAACAAACACAAACAATAGACATTCCTATCTATTCAATTGCTTTCAAAACTGAATTGTTTCACAACATCAACAATATTGATTGCTTGGCTAGATAACTATTAGCTAGCATTGGTCAATTATCAGCACATCCTATATAGATACATAGCCTCCTGTCTAACAATTTTCAGACTTGAAGTTCTCCCATACAATATCTACAACCCTGACTGATGGGGATAGAACACAGCAAAAGTCAATACTAAGGTAATGCTATGCTCCTTATTAATGGAAGAACAAATAGTGATCCAAATGGGGCTTATACTTATATGGGCCCAAGTGGTGCATCCATAATAGATCATTGCTGGTGCATGGTAAATATTATACATTTAGTAGTAGATATGCAAATTGGAAGTAGGGCTGAAAGTGAACATTGTCCTTTAAAACTCAATATGAATATAAGGGTATTTAATAATAATAACAAAAATAATACACAAGTAACAAGAGTGAAAAAAGGAGTCAAATAGGATTTAATAGAAAATTACAAATTTATACAGATCTTACATGATCTAGGAATTAGGGAGGATATTATAAACTTCATTAATAATGAGGAAAAGGGATGTAGTATTCAGGTTTTTGAATCAATAATGGCTAGTATTTCACAACTTTAGTTGCGGTAATAGAAAGTAAAACTAAAAAGGGAAGTAAACGGTACGATAAAGAATATAAAATAATTAAACAAGGGATAAATAAAATGGTTAGAAGTTTACAAAAGAATCAGAATAAAGGGAAAATAAAAAACTTAATAAGATGAGAAAGAATTACAAAAAAAATGCTTAAATTAAAGAAAGACAAGTATCGATTAACCCTGTGGGCAGAATTTGAAAAAACTGTCTGGGAAAAAAAATAATATAAAGTTTTGGAGGTTGATCACATACGGTTGGGAAAAACATACAGAGGAAATAGAAAACTATATTGACTCCAAAACCTGGGAGATATATTACAAAAATGTATTTTTTTATATAAATATAACAAAAGATAAGTTGGAATGGATTACATCAAATGAAACAAATATAGAAAAAGAGATAAAACAAGTAATGCAACTATTAAAACATCAAAAGGTTCCAGGCCCAGACAAAGTTCCCCAGGCTGTATTTAAAGATGACCCAGAGCTGAGGACCCCTTTGTAAACAGTGTATAATTTTATAGTAAAAATGGGCATTATACCTCACTCGTGGAAGAATAATGTTATTTCACCAATTTATGAAAAGGGTGACAGATTGGACCCAGGTAATTATAGGTTAATAAGCTTATTGGATACATCTCAAAAAATCTTTACAAAAATTCTGCATTAAGAGAGTAATGGATTAGATAAATAAGAAAGACCTAATAGATGAAGCACAGGCAGGTTTTATGCCTAAACATTCAACTATAGATCAGTGTTTCATATTAACTCATTTAATCCATAAATATACTTATATTAAAAAACAAAGGCTATTCTGTGTATTCATAGATTTAAAAGCGGCCTTTGACAGGGCAAATAGAAAAGAATTATGGGAAGTTCTGGATGAGTATGGAATGGGTCCTATAATGATTATTATTTTGAAATCTCTATATAATAATAACTATACAGTAGTAAGATATAATAAGGAAGGTGACAAAACAAGAACATTTCTAACAAATGTAGGTCTCAGACAAGGCTGTGTTCTCTCTCCAATTTTGTTTAATATATTTCTGAACAGGGTATTGGAAGGTATGTATGATCCCGAGCTGCACATGCCTAGATTGGACTCTAGGCCATGCCCATACCTGACTTATGCAGATGATGTGGTCCTTATCTCAACCAGTTACTTGGGAATACAAAGAAGTTTGAATAAAATCTATGTAAGGTGCAGGAATGCATCCTTGGAAATTAATTTTCAAAAGACAAAATACATGATTTTTAACAAACAACTGGTTCACAGGGGGAAGTTATGCACATTAAAGTGTAACAACCAAAAAATAGAACTAGTAAAAACATTCAATTGTCTGGGAATAGTTTTTAGTTTTAATCTGAAATGGCAAGAGCATATTAAATCCATAAAAGACAAAATGAAAAAGTTCTACCCAGCAGTTGAAAAATTTCATATAAATACAGAGGGCAATCTGTGAAAGGCTGCCTAGGATTAATAAATACGAAATTAAAATCACGGTTGTTATATGCAGCGGAAATATGGGGATATACTAAAATAGAAAGTTTAGAGGTTATTATGAATAAATCTTATAAAAGGTTATTAGGGCTTCCTGGGGGAGCATCCTCCAGTCTAGTTAGATACGAGCTGGGTCAACCAACAGTAAAACAGTGTATAGAACAAAGATTACGTCTGTATTGGCTGAAGGTCTACAATATGCATGATAAACGGATACCTAGAATAGCTCTAGAAGAATCTTTGAGTTATAAGCAGAAAGGCTTCACATTTCCTAGCTTGTAAACTGTGGAAAATTTAATTAGACCATATGGATTATTGTATTGCATCACCGAATGTACCAGGGTACCAACAAAAATCATAGAGAATCAAATAAGAACAAGAATTCAGGATATCAATTTTGAATTAGAAGTAAACTTGGTAAAAAATTGCAAACTTAGTTGCTGGCTAAAAGTAAATAAGAAAAGATCTATGGGGATGGAGAAATACCTATCAAAGATATCAGACCCAAAGAATAGAAAAGCTCTTTCTAAACTAAGATTTGAATATATAAATAGCCAGACTCAAAAAAATATGTATAAAGAAAAAAAAAACAAATCTATATGCCTGTAACATCGGTGATGACAACCCAGTACATTTGCTCATTTTATGTCCATTGTATAATTATGAAAAGAATCAGATATTGAGTGATGTTTTAAAAGAAATAGATATGGAACCCTGTTACCAATACAATTGTATGTGGTTGGAGAAAGTGGCTAAATTATGTAGGATTATAGAGAGAAAACAGAAACATGTGGTGAAAAATAGATAAGGATGTACTCATGGTTTTAATTACGTAAACCATTTATTTTTATTACTATTTCAGGGTAATATATTAGAATTTTATTTTTTTTCTGCATGAAACGTGTAGCTTGTAATGTATAATGTATTATTTTTAAAGACAAATTTTATCTTTGTCAAACAATAAACTAAATTAACTAAAAAAAATACTGGACAAGGACCTAGGCATAACGTAAATACCTCTGTGTACTACATGCATGGGTAGATCAGTGGAGGTACCTGCAGAGCCATAAGCTAATTTGATTATTTGCTTGATGGCTCTTTCAGAACAATGAAGTGGAACTGACTCTTCTTCTTGAGATGTTTGGCATCGACATTCCATCTCTTCCACCAGTGAAAGAGTATCCTCAGACACAATGGTGGCTGAATGGTTGTGGTTTGCCTTTGTCTTTTCTATACATGCCATCTGCACATAGCAGCTCTAGTTACTGGGGGGTTTGGGGGTCCTCCAACAACGGTCGCTCTGTGGTGCCCCTTTACAGGTTTTTCAGTGGCAGGTGCCACAGCAGCATCTTGAGTTGGATATCCATGGCATCTGCAACTCTCCCATCTCCAGGGCCCAATGGGCAACTTTCTTCAGTTGCTCCATCTCCCTCTATGAGTGAAACATGCCACACCTAGTAGTCTGGATCATATTGTGGTGGTGTTCTCCAAGGGTGCTCTTGAAGGGCTATCTGAGCTTGCCTTCCACTTCCTCCATTGCAGTTCTTATTGTGAAAAGCTTTCCATACAGTGCTCTGGGTACCTGAAACTTTCCTTTGCCACCAAAGTAAACTAGGTTTCTGTAGCACTCTAGGCTGAGGTGCTGAATGCACTCCACTGAAGTTTCCCTGCTTCCTGGATCTTTCTTTAAATTTGGCTGTGACCTTCCTGAAGTCCTCAGGTGATTGGCACTCTCTCTCTCCAGGTGTCCACTTTCTGCACAATGATGGCATAAAATTCTATTTTGGTGAGCTCAGTTAGATGGTGGCACAGTTGTGGGCTTCCAGGTCTGGCCTCCTTCCCTTGGGGTATCATCAAAGGGTATCTTAGTGGGGTCCTCCACCATAAAAGGTTCCTGCTTTTGGGCTTGCAGAGAGTCCCATCACAGGCTTTGTCAAAGTTCTCATCTGCAGATCACTAATGGCCAATCCACCTACTTCACTGAGGTAACATTAATGGGCATCGAACTGCAAACCATATGCGGGAGTGCTTGAGGAGTTTCTCTTCTCAAAATCCAGTCCCCTTGCTTCCATACCAGTTCTCCATAGAATAGTAACCTATCCAGGTGGTCCCTCAAGCACAAAATAGTCAAAATATTTTTGGAGTTCTTGGCTCCTTCTAGCACTTGTTCCACCTGGACAGATCCATGTCAGCAGCTAACAAACTTCCTTTCAGATGTGCGCTCTATACCAATTCTCTATCCCCATCATAGGTCTGAGAGCCTCTCTCCTTCTTTCTGCTTGTTAAGGTTAACTGCATCATAACTGGTCCAGGTTTCTCCACACTCCCAAGCATATTCCAACATGAACAGATAACTGAGTGGGGTAGCATCAGGTCTGGTAACTTTCAAAGTCTTAGATTGCATCCAGTGCTGGTTCTCTCAGGTACTCACCCATCTGAGCTTTCTTTCCTCATCGGAACACATCAGGCCCTGCACCATCTGTGTAACCTGTTCAGTTCATGTGTACACATACTCTTTCCCACTGGGGTTAGGCTTAATTACTGAAAATGTACGAAGGTTCTTATACTGTAATCTTTGTAGCCTCTTGGTAGCTTCTGGGCCTTTTCCATTAAGGATCCTACTGCCTGTAGTAGTGACTCAGCTGATGTCACCACATTCCTGCTAGGCATCACAAATGTGTACAAGTCCTGAATAGTCTTACCTTCACTGATGAGCAAATTCTTTAGCTTTGGCATCCAGTTCACATTTCAAGGCTGGCTAGGAGGAGGATCCCTGGTGCCCCCCCCCCCCACACTAATCAAGCACCACTCTTCTGATGTACCCACATGGCTAAACATTAATGTGACCATTTTGTCACCATAATGTGACCATTTGTTCACCATTCATGCTGCTAAACAATGGAATGTGCTCCCCCTGTCTGTGGTAGAAGCTTCAACTTTCAAACTTTTCAAAACTAAGCTAGACTGGATGTAACCATGACTAATATACCTACACATTCATGGAAGACAATCTCGATGGGCCTTGGCCTACTTTTGTCTAAAATCACCTAGTAACCTAGCAATCTAAACAAAGCAGGACATTTCAGTTCATATACATATGTATTACTCTCCAGTATTGCACTGTCTGTATCCGAGGCAGAATCACAAGACATCTGGTGGGCCTTCACTTTTCCTATCCCATCAAGTCCAACTTGCAACATATTCATAATGCTGACTCTTTTGATCCCCTGAGGGATATTCTTCTCTACCAGCATCTTCTTGGGGTGTACTGCTCTGCACAATATCAATTCTCAATCTCCTGGAAGGCCATGTTGTGAAATTTTCAATTTTTTCCCAAAAGCAATTTCAGGGGGTACCAAATGGTTCCTTGGTCACACTGGTGGTACACATGGCTGTCCAGATGTTAAATAGGAGATCACAGCAGTGCCTCCAAACATGTAAGCAGGTTGCAATGAATGTTATGGTTACTACTCCTGCCTTCTGGGCTCAAACAAGTTGAGGGGCATAGGTCATTAAATTCCTAACTGGGTGTTCATATCTAAGGTTTAAATTATTTGTACTGTGCCTCCATCCAGAGAAAGGTTTTATGTGGGCCTGGTTCCAGTAGGGTACAGCCAGCTGGGACACAGAACATCCCCACAGGCATCACCCCACCCATGAACCAAGGCAATGCAATGACAGTTACCCCAATGAGCATGCAGCTTATCACTTTAAACAACAATTGCTCAGACAAGGAATTCAAACAAAAGAACAAAAGTTGTATTTAGGAAAAGAGCCTTAAATGGAAAAATAGAGTTGGCTAGAAATGAAAGCAGTATTTGGAGACTACATCATCCCAGACAACGAGATTACACCTTTTATTCCTCTTTACATAAATCATATAGTAGGATAGATTATTGGTTCTCTTCTCCCCTCATTACTGAAAAAATTATTGATACATCGATTCTCCCTATTGTTATATCTGATCATTCCCCTATCAGTTTGCATTTACTCTGGGGTCCACCTTCTTCTAAATCCCCATCTTGGCTTAGCCACTTTTACTCAGAGACCCTGAATTCACTCCTTGGATTAAAACCCAGATTCAAGATTTTCTTTCTATTAACGATACTCCAGATATGTCTCAAGGTACTATCTGGAAGCATTAAAAGCCACTATTAGAGGTAAAATTATTAGTTATGCAGCGATAGAAAGAAATTAAGAGAACAACAATTAGCTAATTTAGAAAAATCCCTTAAAGAAAAAGAAACCCAATACTATAAATTAAATAAACCCAATCATAATTCACAGCTTCATCTGGAAATTCTACAATTAAAATTAAAATTAACGAGTTGATATCCAGGAAAGCTGAACTTGCCCTTTTAGGATTAAACACGGTTATTGGGAACAAGGGATAAATGCGGAAAGTTGCTCTTACCAGCTAAAAACTCAACAGATGCAGAGACATATAGCAGGTCTAAAAGATCCATCAGGTCAGACACACAGACAACCTTTCAATCAATCGTATTATGCAATCCTTTTACCATCAACTATACTCGCAACCTAATACTACAAATCCCAACCTAATACAACATTTTCTGGAAAAATTGAATCTACCCCACCTATCCCCTCAGGACAAAGCTATGCTTGATAAACCAATCACTTTACAGGAAATCCAAACTGCTTTATCATCATTAAAAACGGTAAAGCACCTGGCAGTGATGGGTTCCTATTGATTTTATAAAACCCTATCTGACACTCTTTGTCCTGTATTAGTCAATGTATTCCAAGAAGCAACCTTAATAAAGAAACTCCCATGCACAATGACCAAGCCATCATAACAGTCTTACCAAAAAGACAAAGACCCTTTACTTCCTTCAAGCTATAGACCGATCTCACTTCTTAATACTGACGGAAAAATCTTTGCCAAATTATTAACTCTCCGCTTAGAATCTTTAATGACTAAACTCATCCATACTTCTCAATCAGGATTTATCAAAATAGAAACAGTTCCGATCATCTTCGCTCATTACTCAATTTAATTCACAAAGCAAAAACTCTAAAACCCCAGCTGCAATAGCTATTGACTTTGAGAAAGCATTTGACTCTCTCAATTGGGAATATCTTTATCAGGTGCTATCTCATTTGGCTTTACAAATAATTTTTGTGCTTGGATTCAATCATTGTATACCTCCTTCAGCCTCGAGTTCTCACAAACTCTATTTTGTCCCCTCCTTTTACTTAGCAAGAGGCACCAGACAAGGATGCCTTATCGCCTTCATTGTTTATACTTGCCATGGAACCTCTTTCTGCATCCCTACGTCAATCCGGTACAATTAAAGGCATTACTATTGGTAACTCTCACTATACTTCACTCTCATATGCAGATGATCTCCTTATTTTACTCGAAAACCTCGAAAGTTCTGGGCAACCTTTAGTTAAACTACTGAATGACTTCACCTCCCACTCCGGTCTAGCTGTAAACCTTAACAAATCTGAAACGCTACCACTGAATAACCTTTGTAGTCCCCTCATGAACAACTCATTAGGCTTTCGTTGGGCCCCCCAAGGTATATCTTATCTTGGCATTCGGATCACCCCGACATTGAATAAATTATGGGATGCTAATCTTTCCCCTCTGTTAACCAGTATCCAAACAACACTTGATAGATGGAAGCTACTTAAACTTTCTTTTAATGGTAAAATTTCCGCCATAAAATGTCAATAACTCCTAAAATATTATACCTATTTTCTAATATCCCTTTGATACTTCCCTCTAGTTTTCTTACCAAAACAGACAAAATTATCGGCAGCTTCATTTGGGAAGGCAAAATACCTAGATTTAGTCGTAATAAACTTAGATCCCATTGGTCAAAAGGTGGCTTTGGCCTTCCTTGGTTCCAAGCCTACTTATGGGCTTTCCGTACATCTCAAACAATTAAATGGTTTAACAAACCCAACATCCAGTCTCCTTTATGGTCAATATGGAAACATCCTTATGTCCTGGTAATGTGGCAACTTCTTTCCTTTGTAACACCCTTACCTCTTCTTTAAAGTCTCACCCTACCATAGCTGCTTCTATATTCTATTGGAAAATCATTCACAAGCATATTAAATCTAACCCCAAACCTTAGCTTACACCCCCATCTGGGGTAACCACCATATATCTCTTGATAATCACCCATTTTTGTCGTACCTGGAAAATAGGGTATTCTCTTTTGCAGGATATACTTGAACCCAAGTCATTAAAGTTAAAATCTTACACCGACCTACAGGCATATGGAATCTTCCCCATCAGGATTTTGAAATATCTACAGCTCAGACTGATGCAACTCTTACCTCACACCTTCTCTATCAATTCTCTGTATGATAAGCACATCTCTAAACGGATAAAACAACATCCAATTTAAATAGCACTGTTTACAAAGATATTTGTGATATCCTTCCTGATTACTCTGTCAATGCTAAAACAGATGGAGTACTTTGCTACAATATAATATCACCAATGCACAATGGTCCAGATGTTGGCTCTCCTGTCACAAATCTTTTAATGATAAACGCAGTTCCCTCATTCAAACCAAGATCCTTCATTTGTGGTACAGAACTCCTGTTGTATTACAAAAAATGGGTTTATTGAACAATAGCAATTGCTGGCGCTGCAGTTCCCCCAATGAGGATTTATTGCATATCTTATGGCACTGTCCCCTCATACAAAAGATTTGGCACTGTACTCACAGATTTGCAATGAAAGTGGTAGGTCAACCTTTTACACTAGACCCTAAACATTGCATTCTTGGTATTTTAATCACCGTTCTTATAAAATTTCATATTCCAGAGCAGATGGTTAAATATACTCTTCCTTCAAGTTAAACACACAATCCTCATGCATTGGAGATCCAACATAATCCCTACCCTTCCCGTATCATTAACCAACTATTGCAATATGCCTCTCTGGACCGTATGATATATATCTTGTCTGACCGACTCATGTTATATAACAATTGTTGGCAGGGCTTTTTAATTTTTGAATCAACTAAATCTTCCAACACCAATGTATGGACTTAATATATATGGATTTTCCCTTTACTGTTACATCATTGTAGTCTCGCTTTTTTCCCTTTTTATAGTTTCCCTCTCTCTCTTCTTAACTTTCTTATATATCTTTTCTTTCCTATACTCTGTTCTCAATCATTCTTTATTACTCCACAATCCTTTTATGAATGTACTTTTTTCCCTTTTGCAGCATCATATATAATTATGTAACATTTTAATATAAACCGTATCTAATCATACTATCTGCTTTAAGTTCACTACAAATGTCAAGTATATGCTAATTACATGACCTGTATTGTTTACTATATTTTAAACCAAAAGCTCCTTGTATTATTGTAGCAATGTTCTTATTATATGCTGCCTCAATTTCTTTAAAAAAAAAAAAAATCCTCACATTGTACTGTACTGTAAGAGGTTTGTCTGTATATCTTATGGAAAATTAATAAAAAAGTTTAACTGCAAGAAATGAAAGCAGTGTGCACCCTCACTAGTTCTTCAGTGCCCTCCCAAGCCTAATCCAAATTAAACACAGGGGCTGCTCTTCCATGCCCTCCTAAAGGCAGCCAAGCAATTTTCCTCTGGGCTATATTTCAAGCATCCTTCCAGGCTCAGCCCTGTAACAGTTACCACCCCCACAACACATACTGCACAGTGCGGTAGCCAGCTTGTCTGCCCACCTGTACTGGGGGCACTACCCTTCACCCACTGGTACCAGTGTAAAACACTTAGTAACCACACAAGAGTGTTTCTGGTGCTTTACAGAGTTCCAAGCCATAGAAACAGTGTAGTCCCACTGACGTTGCATGGGGTTGACCGGCAGTGGTGCACTTCAACAGACAAAGCAATGCTTGCAAATAAAAGCCCCAAACCTGAATGCTCATGAAACCCAATTTGGGTATTTGGAAATCCACTTTTCAACTATGATACACAAAGGTGGTGGTGGTTGCAGGGCGACCTGCTGTGTACTGTTTACTCATGGCTCTCCCAGACCAGGGGATCTCCCTTGATGCACAAGGGTGATGGTGCAGTTTCACCCCAAATGTCTTAATTTATAACGGCTCCTGCCCTTTAACAAGTATCTGGTGCCTCTTGTATCTTTACATGAGTTGTGCTGTAGTTTAGTTGGTTGGGGCTTGCCATCGGAGAATCCCTGATCTAATCATGAGTAGGTGGGTACTCAGTTTGATGGGCAGTGCAGAGCCACTGCACACACTGGCACTCTTGGTGCTGAAGATTCTGGCCCTCCTCTTTGTTCCTAGTCCCTGCTGGCAGTCCTAGGGAGCAGAGGGCAACAAAGAGTGGCAGCAGTGGTGTGGGAAGTAAGGCAGCTCCCAAAGGAAGGCTCCTATACACTGGGGGTTACACCTGCTTTTCTATAGACCACCACTACAGAGCTGTAGCTGTTATAATTATTCAGCACTGCTTTTGTCTGTAATTCATTGCATTCACTGCTAAATGGCACTGCTTTGCACAGTCTGCCTTTTCTCATTTAAAGCAGACAGACAGATAGATAGATAGATAGATAGATAGATAGATAGATAGATAGATACAGATCAGCTGACTCATCGGCACAGGGGTAACACTACTGCTTGTGATGCTGGTGACCCAGTTTCAGGAACAAACCTAGGTCATTGGAGGGCTTGGGGGAGGATGGGAAGAAGCCTAGGTCATTGGAGGGCTGGAGGCAGGATAGTAGAATGTCCCACAATCTTTCACCTCCTTAGGGGTGGGAGGGCATCTGAACTCCGCTGCAATACCACCACCTGGGTGACCACAGGTGGCAGTGCAAGCTGGAGCCAGGGACTGAGGACTAGGGAACATTGGCAGTCTGACACAACTCCGCATCAGTCAAGGCCTTTCAAGGTCTGTGGACTGGGGAAGAAATGTTGGAAAAAGCCCCAACTGTGAGGAATGCCATCTGCAACCCGCCTCAGGCCCTGCACTGTTTACTGGACTCCCCACTACAGAACCAACATTTTAGCTCTATTTGGGGGAGCTGGAGCCAACCCCAGAAGCCCTTCCCATGAGGTGGTCATCCATGGTGGAACACAGAGTGGAGGTACATGCCAGAGACGGTGGGTGACAGGACTGGGCGGGGTGGAGGGGAGCAGCATGACCGGTGTGAGATGGTCAGGAAAAGGGAGTGTAAAGCACAATAAATAAATAAAAAAGAGGGGAGAGACAGATCACTGTTGTGTTTTGAAATTTTAGGTATAAAAGGTTGCTCAAGTTAATTATCTGCATGTTCTCTTCTGCTTAACGAGCTTGAAACTTTAGTAGATTACATATCCTGTATCCTGTTCAGCTTCCTGTGCTTTGCTGCTAAGAAACAGCAGCCTCTGTTGTAAGAGTGATTAGAAAGCAGCTAGGTCTAAAGATGCAGTTTTCTGTTCATAGTCCTGCTGACTTACGAATGTAATAAAATAATCATATTTTGAGAGACTCAATTACAGCTCTATTTCAAAAACAAACCATCGCTAGACCAGGGTCTTCGCATACTTTACATAACTGAAGTTATTAGGCACAGAGGTAGCAGTAATGAAATGCTGAAGGGAAACTATTAATGCATGCTTAGAATACCGGGTGCACCCAAACCCCTGCATAGAACTTTAAAGGAGAACTGCGATGAACCTGTAAGTAATGTCTCCTTGCAGAGGCTGTTTTGTAAATACTGGTTCAAATTCTGCTATTGTTTCATCTACAAAGGCCTCTGGTATTTCTGCTGTACAGTCTGATGGTACCATTTTAGAACTGCATGATGTAGTTTATGTCCCAAACAACCACAGAGTTCTGTAGTAGAACATGGATGCATTGTGCCAACAATAGAAGAGCAGAAGAGGGGCATAAACTACATCATGCAGTTTTAAAATGGTTCTTACCAACAGCATGTAAATCAAAAACATCCACTAGGATAACTAAAAGTCTGTATCACTAGAGTAATAACAGAATTTGGAGCAGTATTTGAAAAACAGCTTCTTCTGGGCTAAACTAAGTCTGTTTAAATTAAAGCTTCGTGCCCGTCTCGCATCATACAGTAGTTGTGACTGTAACTCCTAACTGTACCAGCTTGGCCTGAAAACCATGTTCTATGTTTGCACTTACTGTTTCACTTTACTCTTCCCCCCACCTACCAACTGGAAATTCACCCCCCTCAACTCAACACCTACCCCCCACCTCACTACCACCTGCAGACTTTCCTTCCTCACTTCACTCCACCTCCCTTGGACCATACCAGCACATGGTCCCATTCCCCCCTTCAACTTCAGTACATAGCCACTGAAACTGCAACCGACCTCTCATCTCTATCCATCAGAATGTCCTCTGTCCTATTCCTTGTAATCCTCCTAGTCCACCTGGATAATCCACCTCTTCATCTGTAAATGTCCACTCTGCTCAGCCAACAGCCATAACTACATCTGAACTGCATGTACTGCACTTAGACAAAAACTGTTTTCAAACATGCTTGCTAAACCTCTTCGAAACAATGTAACTAAGACTTCCTAGATACTGTATGTATGGTTATGTCTTGTATTGTATTTGTTTTTTGGTTTTTCATTAGATGTGGAACCTTTGTAAATGAGCTTCTAGCTCAAAAGTATGTAAATCCAAGATCGAATAAATAAATAAAATGAATAAATGACTTATAAATTCAGCACAGTTCTCCTTTGATAAGGGTTAGAGACTGGGGTCATTAAATTCCTGTGGGGATATGTTACCCAATTAAAGGAGAACTGTGTTGAACCTGTTGTTCGTTTTCCTAGCAAAAGCTGTTTTTAAGTACTGGTTAAAATTTTGTTATTGTTCCATCTATCTAGGCCTTTTAGTAACCTCAGTGAGTGTTTCTGCTTTACAATCTAGTGATAAGTACCATTTTAGAACTATATGATGTAGTTTATGTCTCAAACAACCTCAGAGTTCTATAGTAGATCATAAACACATCATGCCAAGAATAGAAGAGTAGAACAGGGGCATAGACTACATCATACAGTTCTAAAATGGTTCTTGCCAGCAGCATGTAAATCAGAGACAGTCTCTCTGATAACTAAAAGGCCTGGATAGCTAGAGCTACAACAGAATTTGAACCAGTATTTAAAAAACAGCTTCTTTTGGGAAAAATGACTTATAGATTTAGCGTAGTTCTCCTTTAAGTAGTTGTTATGCACAGTGATTTCTGCCAGAGAAATAAGTGGGATAGGTAATAGTTTAGTCCCACCCCTTGAACAGCAATACTGATGCACTGCGTCCCCTGTTGGTACACTCCTCCCACTTCCTAAACAAGGCTGTGACAAGTCCCAACAATCAACCTAACATTCAATAAATAATACGTACTCAGAAAGAAATTACAAAAAAAATGACATGGATTTTTGTTGGGGGAAACAGAAACTGGGCTCTGCAAGGGAGACAGAGTTAAAGCAGAATGCTATCATAACTAATAATAAACAGTAACTATGCCCCTGACAGAGTACGCCTGCCTGCCTGCTCCACCACCATGCCCTGTCCAATTGTACTGCTGGGCTGCTATCCTAATCCTCATTGGTAGCAACATACACCTTTAGTTTTTAGACAGTTCCCCAGGAAGCTTGAGTACCCAAGTGTTGGATCAGAGTACCCAGGAGAATCAGTAAATCATCGTTCATGGGTGTGCCACAAGGCTCAGTACTGGGGCTGGTCCTCTTTAAATGTCTTTATTAGCAACACTGCAGAGGGACTAATAGGAAAGGTATGTCTTTTTGCAGATAACACTAAGATCTGTAATAGGGTAGACACTCTGGGAAGTGGAAAAAATGAGGAGAGATCTAGGAAAACTTGAGTGGTCAAGAGTGTGGCAACTGAATTTCAAAGTGAAAAAGTGCAAAATCATGCACCGGTGGCACAGAAACAAAGACGCGGAGTATAAAAAAGGTGGGAGTAGTACTGGTGACCACTAAACAAGAAAGAGACCTGGGGTGATCATACCTGATGATCTAAAGGTGGCCAAGCAGTGTGACAAGGCAGTGTGGAATGTCAGTGGGAGGCTGCGTTGCATAGGAAGGGGTATCACCAGAAGAAAGATGGAGGTGGTGATACTGCTGTATAAATCACTGGTGAGACCTCACTTAGAGTACTATGTCCAGTTCTGGTGACCACATCTCAGGAATGACATAGACAGAGTAGAAGCGGTCCAAAGGAGAGTAACAAAATGGTGAAGGGTCTGCATCGAAAGCCCTATGAGGGGAGATTGAAGGACCTTAATATGTACACCCTGGAGGAAAGGAGAGAGAGAGGAGAGAGAGAGAGATATGATACAGACTTTCAGATACCTCATGGGTAACTAAGGTTCAAGAAGAAAGCCTTTTGCAGAGCAAAAGATGTTTAAGAACTAGGGGCCATGCTATGAACCTGAAGGGGGGACTGTATGGAGGAGGACCAAGAAAAGGCTAACACCTTAAACAAATACTTCTGCTTGGTGTTCACAGTAGAAGGAGAAGGGGATGGACCACTGAATAGGCACCAAGAGCTTTGAGCCAAGGGAAGGGAAGTGGACACCAGTCCCCTTTCTGAGAAGAGGGTAAGGAAAGTACTCACTAATCTGAGGATGGACAAAGCCATGGAGCCAGATGGGGTGCATCCAAGACTGCTGGAGGAACACATGGAGGTACTGGCTGCACCCCTGACAGACTTGTTTAACAGTTCACTGGAGATGGGAGTGGTGCCAGAAGACTGGAGAAGAGTGGATGCACTTCACAAATGTGGCAGCAAGGAGGAGGTAGGCAATTATAGGCCTGTCAGCCTAACTTCAGTGGTAGGAAAATTCATGGAAACACTATTCAAGGAAAGGATTGTAGAATACATGGAATCCAACAGACTGCAGGACCTAAGACAGCATGATTTCACAGAGGGAAGGTCGTGCCAAACAAATCTGGTAGATTTTTTTGCTGGGTAACTAAGGTGTTAGATCAAGGAGGGGCAGTGAATGTGGCCTACCTAGAGTTCAGCAAGGCCTTCAACAGTGTTTCACATAGGAAACTGGTAAACAAGTTGAGTAGCATGGGGGTGGGCAACAAGGTGGTAACCTGAGAAGAAACTGATTAGGGGATAGGAGGCAGAGGGTGACTGTGAATGGAGTTTGCTCAGAGGAGGGGACAGTAACCAGCGGGTACCTCAGGGGTCAGTGCTGGGGACAGTCCTCTTTAATGTTTTCATTAGTGACATAGCAGAGCTGGAAGGGAAGGGCTACCTCTTTTCAGATGACACCAAGATCTGCAACACACTAGACCACTAGACACTCTGGGGGTGGGGGTTGCAAAGGATGGTAAGAAATTTAAAATGACTGGAGGAGTGGTCAAAAGTTTGGCAGCTACAGTTTAATGCAAAAAAGTGCAAAATAATGCAATTATTCATGCAATTCAAGGTTTTTTATTTGCCCATCCAGTGTAGTTAGCGTAGCAGGAAAATCTTACATTTCACCATCAACACTGAGACCACTCCTCTTAAATACATGCTACTCACAACCTGTGCCAATCACATCAAGACAAGTGGGATGAGGAGGCACACCAATGAACCGCTATCAACAGTTTTAAATATCTCGAGCAGGGAATTGTCAGAGGCCAAGATACAGGTACTCTTTGTCTCTAAGGGTCTTACTTTTGTCACTTCTTTTTAATTGACAGAATTTAATGCATTTGTGGATATAGAACATTTTGCCAGAAACATTAACCTTAAGATATTTTATGCTGATAAGGACTGTAATGTCTATGGACCCACACAAGAAGACCCTGAGACTACTAATGAGATTGATGGTAATGTTGATGTGAACGAAAGTCATAGTAAAATCTTTAGGCCTGATTCTACCTTTTGCCCCATACCCCAGCATCAGCACATTCATCAATTATTGTACCAAAGATCTAAAGGACTTATATGGGGGATCTAGTAATATGCATTATTGCAATATTTCTAACAGGGAAAGGGAAGCCTTGTATAATTTAGCATATGATCCTGACATTGTAATTAAGCCAACAGATAAGGGTGGCAGAGTGGTAATACAAGACAGAGACAAATATTCCTCTGAAATTCACAGATAGCTCAAAGATAGTAAATTCTATAGTCACCTGCCCAGTGATCCTACAAAAAACAGACAACAAAAAATGGAATTGTGTTTACTTGAAGTTTTTCAGAATGGCCTCACACTAACAAATTGTTCTATCTTTCAGTGGAATCCCCCCCAAAAATGACCATATACACTCTACCGAAGACCCACAAGGATCTGGTTTCACCTCCTTTTAGACCTATAATTTCAGGAATAGGTTGGGTCACCAAGCTGCTATCACGGTATATGGATAGCTTTATTTGCCCCATAGTCACCAAACTTCATAGCCACCTGAGAGATACTAGCCACAGTCTAACATTTCTGGATGAAATACAGGCTCAGGATGAGTGGCTGTTGGTTACTCTCAACATGGATTCTTTGTACACGAACATCTCCCATGAAGGGGGGATCTCTGCCATTGAACATTACCTTCAACTCCATATTGCTTTGGCACAGAGCGAAATACATTTTTTGTTCAGTCTAACAGAATTTGTATTACAGAACAACATTTTCATGTTTAAAGGTAAGATTTATTGGCAAGGGAGCGGGAGAGCAATGGGAGCTACATTGGCCCCTAGTGTGGCGA
Source organism: Neoceratodus forsteri (assembly GCA_016271365.2). Lineage (NCBI taxonomy): Eukaryota > Metazoa > Chordata > Ceratodontiformes > Ceratodontidae > Neoceratodus > Neoceratodus forsteri. Next base: position 1,879,976,825 of record CM057456.1, read on the forward strand.
ACTTGTACATGGGGCGGTGGAAGGAGGAGTGTGTACTTGATGCAGAGAAAAATCTGTTTAATGATAAAACTGATTTTTTTTAAAGGTTTATTGATGATTTGCTTCTAATATGGAAAGGGACACAAGCTGAATTAGTAGAATTTGTAAGATTTCTGGAGTCAACAAATGAGAATCTCAGGTTCAAGATAAATATACAGGAAACATGTATTAACTTTCTTGACATTAGGATTTATAAACAAGCTGACAGCACTCTTAGAACAAGCAGAGCACCAGGAGGAAGGACCTGCTGGTATAACTAAACTTCTCTACTGGGACTAAGAACTAGAACTCTTGTACTGGGACCTTCAATTTAGGGTAAAAAAAAAAGTTAGTGTGTTTGTCAGAGTTTGTTGAAGTGAATTGTTATCTGTTATCTGTGTAGTTATCTAGGTGCTTGTCACAGGTGGCTGAAGGGAATTTTCTATGAAATTAACTAAGTGCAGAAAGATTTGCAAAGTAGGGGGAGTGACTTAGCTAGAAGGAGCCAGGTTAAAACCAGATTTAAACACTGCCCTAGATAGCTTCTGCCAGAGAACAAGCAGAGCACCAGGAGGAAGGACCTGCTGGTATAACTAACTCATTGGGACTATATTGCCCTCCTTCCTCCCTCCCTCCACCCCCCACCCAAAGGCAGTTCTACTTTTATAGGCACAGGATTTAACTGACAACAGGAACTTCCTGTTTGGGAGCAGGAAGTGAGTGATCACAGAGCCACCAAAGACTCACCATCCTAAAAGGGCAAGAGTAGATCTCCGTCCCCACCTAGCTGCTGGAGGTCTGACTTTGAGCAAGTAAGGAGACTACTGAGAAACATAGGAACTTCTTGTCTCAGAACAGGAAGATCAGGGACTAAAAGGGCACAGAGGCAGTACATAAGTAGTGACAGAAAAAAAAGAGAAATAAACAAAGGAAAGAGTAAGTATTCCAAACAACAATTAGGGGGCCAGAAATAAGACATGATGAGAGTGGTGCAGTGCAGTGGCTGTGTCGCAGCAGTCTTCCGGGAGACATTCTGGAGGATGCGGTGTTGTTCCATCTGCAGGCACCTCTCTGAGCTGAGGGAGGAGGTTGCTCATCTCCAGGCTGAGTTGGCCAGGATTTGTGGGACTTCCTCTCCCACCCAGGGACCACCAGGGTCACTGCCGTTGCCTCATAGGTTGCCAAGAAAGAGGAGCAGTTGGACCACAGTGAGCTCAGGGAGGGTGAGGGTGGTGGAACAGAGGCACACCCCTCCAGTTGTACCTCTCTACGATTTCTATGCCATTCTGTAAAAGTGTGGTTCCTCTATGGATGCACCCACAGTGGAGACCAAGAAGGATGCTGGGAACCTCCACAAAGGAGACCCACAGAAGGGTGGCATGGGACCCACAGGGGAAGGAAACAACTCCTGGTGGGGGACTCCACTGTTAGGAAGGTAGAACTGGGGGAGGAAGGGGAGAGAGAGGTAAGGTGCCTGCCTGAAGTCATGACTTGGAGGGACAGGGAGCAAATCCTCAGGATTGCAGGAGCAGCTGCACAGGGGAGGGAGATGGATGTCATTGTTCACCTAGGGACAAATGACCCTGCCAAGAAAGGGATTAGAGCAGTGCAAGAAGTGTTTGTAGAGATGGGGAGGGGCCTTAGACAAATAGCAAGCATGGTAACCTTCCCGGAGGTGCAGCCTGTCTATGGCATGGGTGAGGCTAGGGTGCTCCACACCATGGGATTCAATCAGTGGTTGAAAAACTGGTACAGAGCTCAGGGATTTGGCTTCACTGGGGACTGGGGGTCCACCTGGAGGGATGCAGGCCTATACTGGTGTGATGGTCTGCATCTGTCCAGGAGGGGAACCAGGATCCAAAGTGATAGGTTTAAATGCTTCATTGGCAAGTTACTTTAAACTAGCCAAGGGAGGCACTGAGAGCAAGGAAATCCTAGCCCCCCCCAAAAAAAATCAGGGTACTAAGTAAGGTAGACACCAACATAGAGATGTCGATAGGGAGAAGTGCTGGGGTAAATGGAGAAAGTGACAAATGCAATAAGGACAGGGATGGGGAAAAGGGGTAAGGCCATCAAGAAATGGAGAGTAATGAGTACCAACGCCCTTTGTCTGGGCAACAAGCTCCCTGAACTGGTGGCTTTGATGGAAGAGGGTTGCCTGGATATCATAGCAGTCACAGAAACATGGTACACAGAGAACCATGACTGGAATGTTAACATACCAGGGTACACAACCTACAGGAGAGACAGGGAGGGGAGAAGAGGGGGAGGAGTAGCTCTCTATGTAAGTGAAGGGATAAAAGCAACTGAACAAAAGAGTAAACAGAGAGGAGAGGAGGCACTGTTGGTCACCTTAGAGACTGGAAATGGCACCACAATCCACACAGGGGTTGTATACAGACCCCCATGTCAGGGGGAGGGAATCGACAAGGATATGATAGAAGGCATACTTAGGATGGCAGAGAAAGTGGAGATACTGTTGATGAGGGACCTTAATATGCCGGATGTCAACTGGAGCACCTTTGCTGCAGCCACATCCAAAAGCAGGGCCATTCTCAATGCCCTTCAGGTGGCATGACTCAGACAGCTAGTTTTGGAACCTACTCATGAGGGAGCAATCTTAGACCTCGTACTCTCAAACGGGGGCAGTGAGAGGATCTCAGATCTAGAAGTGGGTTGCCATCTGGGAACAAGTGACCATCAAACAGTGTGGTTCACGTTAAACTCGGCTACAGAGTCAAGCCATACAAAAGTGAGGGTACTGGACTTCAGGAGGGCTGACTTTGGCAAGATGGGAGAGTGCCTTAGAAAAGCACTAGCAAACAGGCTAGAAGGAGGGGTGAAGCAACAATGGGGAAATATCAAAACTGCCATTACAGAGGCAACAAGCCTTTGTGTGAAGCAAATAAACAAATAGAAGTGAAAGGGAAAGCGACTATGGTTCTCAAAAGAGATGGCGGTGAAGGTTAGAGAGAAAAAGATAGCATTTAGGAAGTATAAGGAAACACTGAAGGAGCAGGACAGAGAACTGTACCAGTTAAGGCAGAAGGAAGCAGGGCGGGTAGTCAGAATAGCAAAGGCCCAAACTGAGGAAAAGATAGCTAACTCAGTTAAGAAGGAGGATAAAACCTTTCATAGGTATATCAGGGAGCGTAGAAAGACAAAGGGAGGGATAGTGAGGCTGAATAGAATAGATGGTGGGTGAGCAGAGAGGGACAGTGAAAAAGCAGGGATACTAAATGAATACGTCTGTTCAGTATTCACAAAACAGGAGGTGGGGGAGGTGCCAGATCCAATTAACAGAAGCACTCTGAATAGGGGGGTTGATCCCAGTCCTTTCACAGAAGAAATGGTTCTGAAAGTACTCCTAAAACTGAAGATGGAAAAAACAATGGGGCCAGATCAAATTCACCCCAGAATTCTAAAATAATTAAGCAGAGAACTAGTGACACCACTAACTATCCTTTTTAACAAATCATGGGAGGATGGTGTGGTACCTCAGGACGGGAGGAAGGCAGATGTGATTCCCCTTCACAAAAGTGGGACCAAGACAGAGGCAGGAAACTACAGACCTGTCAGTTTGACCTCTGTGGTAGGGAAAGTGATGGAATCACTTCTGAAGGAAAGAATTGTTGAGTACCTAGAGGCCAGTGGGGCACAGGACCCAAGGTAGCATGGGTTCACAGTGGGAAGATCATGTCAGACGAATCTAATTGATTTCTTTGACTGGGTGACCAAAGTAGTAGACCAGGGAGGGGCTGTGGACATGGCCTACCTAGACTTTAGCAAGGCATTTGACACAGTCCCACACAAAAGATTAATAGTCAAATTAACCAGCCTGGGAGTGAGTCCCAGGGTGGCAGCCTGGGTAAAATATTGACTGGACAACAAGACACAGAAAGTAATTGTAAATAGAGTCCACTCTGAAGAAAGAGGGGTTACTAGTGGGGTACCGCAGGGTTCAGTACTGGGTCCAGTCCTTTTTAATGTCTTTATAAGTGACATTGCAAAGGGACTGGAAGGAAAAGTATGCCTTTTTGAACATGACACAAAGATCTGCAACAGGGTTGACACACAGGAGTGTGGAAATGATGAGAAGGGACTTGGCAAGATTGGAGGAATGGTCAGGAAGTATGGCAGCTTGATTCAATGCAAAGAAGTGCAAACAATGCACCTGGGAAACAAAACCCAGGGGAAGATTACACAATGGGGGGAGGTAGTAACAACAACAAAAATGGAAAGGGACCTGGGGGTAATCATATCAGATGACCTTAAGTTGGCAAGCAATGTGAGAAGGCAGTAGGGAGGGCTGGGGGGATACTGGGATGTATAGGGAGAGGCATCACCAGCAGAAAACAGGAAGTTGTTATCCCACTGTACTGACAGTTGGTGAGACTCCATCTGGAGTACGGCATCCAGTTCTGGAGACACCATCTCCACAAGGACATAGACAGTATGGAGGCAGTTCAGAGGAGGGCAACTAAAATGGTGCAGGGTCTGCAAGAGAAGCCACACGAGGAGAAAGTAAAAGAGCTTTAATATGTATACCCTGAGGAAAGGAGGGAGGGGGAACATGATAGAAACGTTAAGTACCTCAGTGGGATCAACAAAGTCCAAGAGGGTAGCATCTTTCAGAAAAAGAGATGTGCAAGAACAAGGGACACAATTTGAAGATAGAGAGGGGACGGCTCAGGGCAATGTGAGCAAGTATTTTCCAGAGAGGGTAGGGATGCATGGAATAGCCTTCCTGAGGAGGTTGTGGGGTCTAAAACTGTGGGAGAATTCAAGAATGCATGGGATAGACATAAGGCAATTTTTGTAGGGGGTAGGAAGAAATAGGCTGTTGGTTAAATAAGATCTGCAGCTTATCCTCTAAGTAGGGAAATGGGCAGACTAGGTGGGCCAAGTGGACCTCATCGGCCATCAAAATCTATGTTTCTGTTTCTATATAGAAAACTAACAGACTTTAACAACCTATTATTAGCATCTTCTTGTCACCCTTCACATGTTACCCGTAATCTACCCAAGGGACAGTACATTAGGGTGAGGAGAAACTGTGGCACTGTTGAGCACTATGATATACGATCGGAGGAACTTAGATGCAGACTGAGGGAGAGAGGATACAGAGACAGTGACATTACCAGGGCAGCAGTTGAAATGAAGCACATAACCAGACAGTCACTTCTTTACCCAAAACACACTAAGAAAAAATCCATTAAACAGTTTCATTTTGTAATCTGCTTTGGGGGTGGCACTCAAGAAGTGGTTGATATAGTAAAGAAGAACATTGCGGCCTTTAGAGGGACACCACAACCTAAAGACATGCTTAATAAACCACTTAGAGTCACATACAGACATGGACGTAACATCAGGGACACACTTGTTAAGAGCTACCTACCCAGACTACAAGGTGGTATACAGAACTGGGGGATGAAATCATGTGGAAACTGCAAAACATGTTACCTAGTGGAACGAGGGAAATATTTTACCCACCCCATCACGAAGAAAGAGGTCAAAATTATTGGCAACATTAATTGCAATACAGAAAGTGTTGTTTACCTACTGATGTGCAGCTGTGACAGGTACTACATGGGTAGGACAAAAAGAAAACTTAGAGATTATGTGAACATGTCCTTGCCATCAGGAACAATAACCCTAAATATGCCACGGCTGTACACTTCAATTCAGAGCAGGACAGTAAACAACACAAAATTAAAGTAATTGGTATTGAAGCAGTTAAAATGGAGATACGAGGGGGTGACATAAATATTGTCTTGAACCATAAAGAACAAAAATGGATTTATGTTTTGGTTGCATTAAGGCCACCAGGCCTTAATGACCGATTTGAACTTAAACCAGTTTTAAAGAAAAGGAAATAAATGGTAAAAAACTGATTTTGAACTGCTTTTCTGGTCGTGCTTAAGAGATTTGGGTAACTACATTAATTGTGATCCTTGTATATGTTTCAAAAATCCTGTTCCTATCTTCCACCCCCCCATCTGAGGAACCAAATCTATAGTGATATATATATATATATATATATATATATATAAAATGCCACAGTATCTGTACTAATCCAGTAAATAAATGCTTTTTCTGTTTACAGATTAAAACAGTGGATGCCTTGCCAGCCTGAACTATGAACTTTTGTTATGAATTTTGAGTGAATCAATTGATTTTTGTCACAATTATTGAGACTAACTGTTTTTCATATGTTGTTTGATGCAAGTAATGAGACCATAGAATGGTGTCACATGCTTTTATTTAACATGTAACTTGATGTGATTGGCACAAAGTTGTGAGTAGCATGTATTTAAGAGGGGTGATCTCAGTATGGAGTCATTCTCTGATGAAGCCTTGATGGTGAAGTGTAAGATTTTCTTGCTACACTAACTACACTGGATGGGTGAATAAGAAACCTTGAATTGTTTATTCATCTGATGTCCTTACTGCATGGGTGAGTGCTGCACTCATTACATTTTAAATGACTGACTACTGTGCACCACCATCCCAGTGCACACCTTCACATAGCTGCACTAATAGAGTAGAGGCGGTCCAGAGAAGGGCTACCAAGATGGTGCAGGGTCTGCATCAAATGCCCTACCAGAAGAAGTTAAAGGACCTCAGTATGTACACCCTGAAGGAAAGGAGGTAGAGGGTGATATGATTGAGACCTTTAAATACCTTATGGGGGTGAATAAGCTACAGGTGGAAGGTATTTTCCAGAGAAAAGGTTGCTGTAGAACAAGGTGTCATGATATGAAGCTGGGGGGTAGATTCAGGAGAGATATGAGGAAATATTTCTTCACAGAAAGGGTGGTGGATTCCTGGAACAGTCTTCCAGTGGAGGCAGTGGGTGTGAAAACAGTGGTGGGATTCAAAAAAGTCTGGGATAGACACAAGGGAAACATAAGGAAAAGGAAGGGGTGGAAGAGACAGTGCCATTGACCAAGGAGGGTCTGCAGCAAAAGCAATCACAATGAAAATGGGCAGACTGGATGGACCAAGCGGCCCTTATCTGCCATCAGTTTCTATGTTAGATCATGATTTAATCATCAAACATGTAACTTTCAAATCACAGTTGATGATCATTGATTCTTTTTCATCTCCTTTTCTCTCTGCGCTGTCCCCCTCGCCTGGAAAACTACCAAGGTACTCCCCTCCACAAAGGGGGTGATCCTTTGTCTCCTGGAATCTACAGACTTATCTTCCTCCTTCCTTCTCTTGTTAAACTACAGGAATCAATAGTCCACTCAAGATTAGTCAATTTCCTTGACTCCTCTTCTTTCCTATCCCCTTTCCAGTCTGGTTTCAGGAAAAAAACACTCCACTAGCACCTCCCATCTCCGTGTCACCAACTCAATCCATACAGGGATAGACCATGGTCTCATCACAGCTGCTATTTTATAGATCTTGCAAACGCATTCAACTCAATATCACACCCACTCTTTTTAAACTGCTGGCTGCAGCTGGTCTCTCCACTCCTGTAGTTAAGTGGTTCCACTCTTACCTGTCTAAGCACCAGCAGTTTATGCAAGTGGGTGGTGCACTATCCCCCCCTCCCATTCTCGCAGGAGTGCCCAAGGCTCTATTCTGGCCCCATTCTCTTCTCTGTCTTTTTAAATTAATTCCCTTCTGTCTGTGTCTCCTCCCATATTCATATGTACACCAAAGAAACTGTCCTCCACACATCTGTCTCCTCCACATCAGTGGTAGTTTTCTCATTCCAGCACAATTTTCATAATGTTCTACGCTGGATTCAAGCCAACCATCTTAAAATAAATACCAAGAAAATGGTGTCCATGACCTTCAACCAAAAGCTAGCTAGGCTCTCGCCATTCTTAGTTTTCTCCACTGTTCATGGCATCCAGTTGGAGGTAGTCCACACTTATAATTACCTCGGTGTGTGGCTCGACAGTAACCTGAACTTCTGAGCACACATCGATGCTATTCACTCAAAGCTCCACCTCAAATTAGGCATCCCTTTTCACAACAAGGACTGCCTCCCCTCGAATGTCCAAAAGGACCTGCTTGTCAAAATGATCCCCTCAAAGTTTGACTATGCAGATGTGGTTTACAGCGCAGCATCTCCTTCCACCCTCACTAGACTGGACACCCTTTGTAATGCCTTCTGTTGCTTTGCTACTAACTCCCCCCCGCATACATCACTGTTCCCTCTGCTCCACACTTTCTACTGCCCAGCTGCCCTCAAGTCACCTTTCCTACTGCTTGTCCCTTATTGGTAAATACTGTACCGGTTCACAGATGAGCTGTTAGTCACTGTCAATGAGTATGTACTGTATACAGTAAGTGCTCCTTGAGAGTTCAGTCGGCAGCCAGCCATAGTGGGGAGAGAAGGGCTGTGCTGGTCGCCGGCCGGGGGTCTGTTGAGGGGAGCGGGGTGGTGAGTCTCTCTTTTACCAGGTGGGGGGCCACTAGAACACCAGGGTATTATTTCCCATACTTCTACAGGGATCGGGATAAGGGGCAGGTACTACAGATACCAGGGCTTTAGGTTATGTATTAGGCAAGTGGGAGGAGGGGCCATTAGAATACCAGGGATATTGTACTGATTATATGGGGATGGTGATCAGGGAATGGGGGGAAGGACCACTAGACTACCAGGGAGGTTTTTATTTTATAACAGGACAACAATCGAAACATCAGGGGAGGGGGCAGGGACTACTAGCCTTCCATGGAGGTTTATATTTCATAATGGGATGGCGATCAGAGCATTGGTATGGGGGGAGGGCCACTAGACTACCAGGGACATTCTTTTGTTCATACGGGGATGATGATCAGAGAATGGGGAAGGGACAATTAGACTGCCAGGGATGTGTTTCCTGCTACAGGGACTGCAATTGGAGGACAGGTGGGAGGAGATTCTATCAGTACACAGTGGCCCAGATATTCAAACTGCGCCCAAAAAGTACACAATAGCAGGAGCAAGAGCAAGTCCATTGCGCCCATGCGCAAGAGGTGAGATATTCAAAATCGGAGCAGGCCAAACTGCGCCTACAGCCGACGACTGAATATCACACCACCTGCACCATAGCGCAACCAGGGAGGGGAAGCTAAGCAGATTTGATGCGCCATAACGCGACAAGGGATGTGCAGCTGAGCTGTCCAGAGGCGCCATAGCGCAACCAGGGACGCCCCCCAGCAGCAGAGCAATGCAACTGCACAATCAGGGAGGTAGAGGCCCACCACCCACGCCACAGATGGGCACAGGAACACACAGCAGAACAGACATCGTCCCCCAACACCCCATGCACTGCACAACTGGGGGAGGGCTGGAATAACCACCAGCCCATGGAGACAAGCAAACAACCCACAGCTGGGCCATGGTGCCCCATCACACCCCGCAAGCTGTGACTGGCACACAAGGAGGGCTGACCACCCCATGCCACACCATCCCCCAATGCAGAGCACACCCTGCACCGTGACCCCTAGACACCCTGCCCAGGAGCAGTGACCACCACTGCAGGAAACCCCATGCATGCCACCACCCCCACTGTGACACTACAACCCTGTGCACCACAGAACCATGCAAGGCAGCCCCACCACGAGCACCCATCAGCGGGTGGCAGCACACAGCGATGCAACAATGGCATACACAGTGCCACCACGTACAGTCCCCCCGAGGTACTGCTGAGAGACCAACCATGCATTGGCACATGAGGTACCCCACACGGGACAGGGCTTGCCCCGGACACCACCACCAGTGGTACAGCACCCTGCACAGTATCCCAATGACACACCCCGACCCAGCACTGGCCACAACAGCCAGCACAGACACCCACAGTGGTGCGTGGAAGCATGCACCACACCGGATGCCACACAGTGCATGGACAGACACCCACCCATACCCAAGGGCACAACAACACAGGAACGCAGTGGTGGGGCAACCAAGCCCTCAGCATGGGCCCATGTAAACTGTGTACACACAACCCACAGTCTTCCATGGCACTGGAGTGCCAGCCACCCTGTGCAGGCACTGTGGACCTGTACGTCACCAGCATTTTCCCGAAGCACAAGTCACAGACAATGGTGCACATCCCCTGCAACACACACAAGGCACAGCATGGAGGTGGGTCAACAACTGTGGAGGTCACAGCATCACCCAAGGCAGACATGCACCACACCAGTGACAGGAGGCAACCAAGCAGTGTGATGGGTACAGTGGCTGCCCTGCATGGACTGCCACCACTGATATGCCAGCGGACTGTGCAGGTCACAGACATGCATGTGTGTCAGCTGCACAGGCCATGGACGGCCTGATAGGGGCGCTATGGACACAGAGCACGCACCATGGACCATTGCACACAGTCATTCAGTGCACAGGGCACAACACACACACCACAGACACTGACTGATAGCTACCCCCACACCATAGTCACCTCCACACGGACACACACACATACCCATGACCGCACCACCCCTGACGCCATGCACACCACTGCAGCTGAGCACCTATAGCCCGCTGCAAATCAGAGACCACCACAGTATTCATATTAAAATAACTGTATTGAAACAACATATAAAAGTTAACTATTTACTAAATATATACAAGATGGGGGGAGGGCCACAAACAAGGTAGGGGTGGGTAAGGGGCAGGGGTGGACAAATGGGACAGGAAAGGAGGGGTGTGAGGGTGGGTCCAGGGGGGTAGGGGATATCAGGGGCAGAGGGAATTCTAGCGGAAGCACCGCTCCCCGCTCCAGCTCCGTCGCTGTCTGTGCCTCCGCAGGACCCCGGTGTCATCGATTCTGCGGAGGATGTCGAGTGATGCCCTCGCCACCTGCAGGATCTCCCGAAGTGCCTCCCTTATCTCTTGGAGCTGGCGTGTACCTAGGACAAGGGAGCACAGTCAATAGGTGTGAATGCACAGCCCCATACAGCCCACCCACTGTGCATGGCATATGGCCATGGGACATACCTCTGTGATGGTGTGTGACCACCCACAGTGATCACGTCCACATGACCTGCCCACCCAGGCGCATACAGCCATGCGGAATGCTGCACACACCCACCGGCCAAGTCACGCACAGCACCACCATGGCCCGTTTAGTGACATGGCTATGTGGTGCAAAGGCAGTGGCACAGCCATGTACCCGGTGCACGCATGGACCACCATCGACGCACTCCCAGACATGCATTGCCACTGGACAGTGTTGACTGTAACAAGTTGCATGCATGGCAGTGGTGTCGATGGATGGTGGCCATGCCCCGCTGCCCACCCTGTTACACAGCATGCAATAGTAATCAGGGAGGTATGGCACTCACCATCATCGGGCTGGTCCCTTGGGTACTGCGGACCCTCGCCCCGCCTGGCTTCCCTCTCTTCTTCTTCATTTCGTCACAGCTCACGGGCCAGGCGCCGTTTCTCCGGGCCTGTGGTGCAAACGTGGAGAGAGGAACATAAGTACAATCCCATAGCAAAGCCCCCCTGCACCCAGGTGTGTGCCCTCCCACCCAGCCAGACCCACCCATCCCACACCTTGATAACACCACTAGAGCCAACCCTGGACGGTCCTTCCCTCATGTGCTGGACACATACAACTGTGATACCCATATGGAAGATAAAAGTGCGTTGACGTAACACCTACCTGGCCGTGACACCGTGCCCCTCCTGGCACGTGCCTGCAGGCGGGCTAGCAGCTCCGGTTCCCTCCACCGCAGGTCCCCATACCTGTGGCGGCACTGCTCTGTGCTTCTCCCCCATCCAGTGGCCTCCTCAAGTGCAGTGGCCACCTCCTCCCACACCTGGCTCCTGGACCTGTCCAGGGGGGCCTCCCCGAATGGTGGCCCATGGTGTGGCTCCACAATGGCCACTAGGTTGGCCAGCTCTATCTGAGACCACTGAGCAGCCCTCCTGCATGCCATACTTTCTGCTCGATCTGCAAATGTGGCGCTCTGCAGCGCGGCTCCCCATGTGCAGATGCTGCGCAGTACAGCGCTGCCATTCCCTATCGTGCTGTCACCGAATAGCGCAATAGTGGTGTACCCATGCCTGACGCATGGCGCCTAGGGGGCAAAGGTCGGGCACAGGGTCAATGGTCTCTGGCGCACGAACACGCACAGCGCCATTGGAACCCTATGCGTGTAGCGTGATTGGCTGCCTGTGTGCTACCGCCAGTAGTGGCCTACCGTGCTGTTGCCCCAGTGTGCCTATGATGGCCCAGTGCCACAGCACCATGTAAGTGACCATCGCTATAGCGCCACTGACACAATGGTGGCCGTGCCCTGCATTGCTTCCAGCGCACAGCACATCAGCAGCATGGCAGATGCCTGCGTCAGCAACCCGGGCATGTGCAGTGAGGTGTGTACTATGCATGTCACAGAACTGTGCCATTGGCTCAGCACGTTCAACACAATTGCACAAAGTGCAAAAGCGCAATATTCAGCCGTCATATGCAAATCATCTAATCAGCCATTCAATGGCGCAGCACTGCAATCTGCATCTACTTAAAGTTGCACCTCGCCTCATTTGCATGGGTTGTGCTATAAGAGTGCGACATTGGGCTGCACTGGACATAGTCGGTTACTGAAGTCTTTTGGTGAGTTGCATGCTGTTTGGGAGTGTGGACTGTGGATTTAGGGACATGCATGGGACTGCACAGTCACAGGTAACAACTGCCATTCTTACAGGCTAAATAATGACTGAGCAAGTTATGGGAGAGGAGAAACACAGTGGTGGGAGGAGGAGGAGGAGGCCTAGTTTTACCAAGGCCGAGACCGAAGCCCTGTTTGATGCCTACCTGGATCTGGAGTCACTACTCAGCGGACAGCAGGGAACACCTCAAGCCCACGCTGCTGCATGGGAGGAGGTGGCATGTGCTGTGAACCTGCATGGCAGCCACCAGCGCTCTGTGCAGGAGTGCAAGAAAAAGATGGGCACAGACAGGAGGAGGATAAAGGAGAAGGTGGCTGCCGTCAGGGCAGCATGAGCTGCAACAGGTGGGGGACAGCCGGAGGTGGTACACCTGACCCCACAGGAGGAGAGGATTGCTGGAAGCATGCAGCGTAGTGCCATTGAGGGTGTTCTGGGTGGTGGCTTCCAGATGGGTGGTGGCCCATCACTGCATGGTAAGTCATGGTCTGTCTATGGGGGGGCAGGGTAGGTCACATGCAGTAACGTGACTTTGCTTTCCCTTACAGATCCTGAGCATCTGTATGGGTCAGCGGTGGTGGGTATGACCACTGAGGACAGTCAGCTGGAGATGGAAGAGGGCCCATGCACCTCCACAGGTATACGTGGCTCAGTGCGACAGTGCAGCCACCTGGCTGTCCACACTGATGTTGTTGTTACAGATGCGGAGGAAGCCCTGCCTGTGTCCCAGCATGCCGGCATCCACGGATGCCGGCATGCTGTGACTGGGGCCGGTGCCAAGTCCGTCACCAATGATGATGTCGCTAACGGCATGGGCAGTGACACGTGTGTGCCACGGGATGGCCACACAGCAGGACACATCGCGGCCATGGATGTGGGTGGTGCTGCCATGGAGGCCTGCGTGTCAGCACAGTCCCAGCCTGTGCCTGTCAGCACCAGTGGGGCAGCACTGGTGTTTGTTCAGGACAGTGGGACTGTTGCGGCCACTGCGGTGGCACCACTGAGCCCTGGGGGGCAGCAGCCGGAGGGGCAGCATCAGCAGTCAGCCAATGGGCTTGGGGGTACAGGGTTCAGCAGCCGCATCTGTGCACCACCTGTGGACATGCCCAGACCTGGTCCTGGTGCACAGCACCCACCGTCAAGGGGTGCTGAGCATCAGGGCCACGCACACCCTGAGGGACAGGATGCCGAGGAGGCAGATAACCTCTTGGACGAACACACCCGCCTACTGCAAGCATCAGTCCAGCAGCAGATGCGGCTTGTGACATTGGTGGATGCACTGCGTGTGGCTCTGGAGTGGGCAGAGGAGCATCGCAGCAGGGACACCGCTCTGATTCTGGCGGGGATGGACCGATTGCGGGAAGATGTGACCGCTGCCATTGACAGGCATGCACAGGCATTCACTGCTGTCATGGCCACAATGGGCACACAGTCATGTTCCCATGCATTGCAGACACCACACAGTGCACTGTCCACCCCTCATTCCCGGCGTCGTGTGACACCCTCCCTGTCGACACTGGGTTCAGCTGTGGGCATCCCGAGCACGCCTGGCACAGGCATGTTTGGTGTGCTGCAGACCCCTGCATGAGCACGGTCATGTTCATGCAGTGGAACCCTTGGGGGACCATCTGTGTCACCCCATGAGGCCAGTGGTCAGCCTGTCAGTGCTGGTGGGTCTCGGTGGGGCCGACCACGCATCCGTGGTGGCCGGGGCACTGTGTCATGTGACTGACCTGTCTCCCAATGCGGCTACTGTCTGGTGCTGCCCTGTGTGCATTGTGTCTTTCAGTGGGCAGTGCACGGGTGGGTACCCAGCCCTGCATGCAGACACACAGTCCATCTGCACACCCTCCCGGCTACAGTCTGCAGTTGCATGTGCATGATGATGCCTGCATTGCGCTGTACACCAATGTGCAATGGTGCTCAGCATCTGACACAAAAGCATGGACAGGCAGTGGGCATGGTGGTCTGTGGACATGTGTGTGGCTAGGGGTGGCGTTCTGGGTCGGTGTGCCTCCTGCCCTTTGTGCAAGTTTGGTGCATTGTGTGTGTGTGTCCGTCCACATGGCATGTTAATCCTCACCCATCCTGGGTTGTGTGTGTGTGGTTCCATGCCCTGCCACTTCCCTTGACGGCATGCACCCCTGGTGTGTGTCCATGCGTGTTTGTGGGTTGTGCCTTAGCCACTGTTGGCCGCAATATGGCCCCATGATTCTACCTGCTGGCTAGTGCCCTCCGTGATGGTGTCCCGCAGCTGTGCCAGCCGAGACGTCAGGTCCCATCGGCCAAGGGGAGCTGCCCATCACCATCATCACCGCATACTCATTGTCCCCATCGCTGTCCCCCTCTTTGACCTGTATGGCTATCCCACATTCATTGGCCATGTTGTGCAGGATGCAACAGGCCAGGAATAGCCCACAGGCCTTTGAGGGGCTGTACTGTAGGGCACCGCCGGAGGTGTCCAGGCAATGGAAATGTGCCTTCAGCATCCCGAACACCCACTTGATGACATTACATGTGGTGGCGTGTGCCTCATTGTAGCATTGCGATGGGGTTGCGGGCTGCAGGTAGGGTGTGAGCAGCCAGGGATGGAGTGAGTATTCACTGTTACCTGTGTGTACAGGGTGGAGGTTAGTTTGGTGATCAGCATCGCCCTGCCACAGGCCATGTAGGCCACTACCCATGTCACCTCTGGCCATGTCCCCCCAGGCCCTATGATTGTCCATGTTGTTTGCATACTCACCCACTAGGTGTCCAGTGGGGATCTCCCCACTCTCGAATCTGTGGCACAGTGCCGACTGGTGCCAGATGAAGGCATCGGTTGCTCCCCCAGGGTGTGTGGCACAGACATTGATTATGCACCCCCTGGCATCGCACACCACCTGGCAGTTGATGCTGGCATAGCCCTTGCGATTGATATATGCAGCCTCCTTGGGGCCAGGTGGTGTGCGTATGGCCACATGGGTGCACTTTATTGCCCCTAGCATGCCAGGCATACGTGCTGCCCTGTGGAACTCCTGTATGTTTGCTGTGCACTCCGCCGGTGTGCTGGGGAAATGGATGTACTCCACAGCATGTGGCAGCAGTGTGCTGAGGAATTGGGTGAGGTGGCATGACGTGGCCAACTGGGTTATGCCTGTGGTGTCCTCAGTTGATCTCTGGAAGGTACCCGTGGTGAGCAAGCACATGCAAGCTGTCACTTTTGTCTCCACTGACAGGGCATGGCTCCGTCGTGTGGGTGCCTGCATCACATTACTGCACAGCTCACAGTGCCGCCTCAGAATTGCCTGATTCAGATGGTACCAGCCCACAATCTTGGTATCACTGTACAGCTTGAAGCTGGTGCAGGCTCAGTACTGCCTGTTGGGGGCATACCGCCAACGGGCCCTTCCACGGCCACGCCCCCCTGCTGCCCACCTTCTCACCCCCCTCATAACAGCCTCCATCTGGAAGGTGGCACTGGCCATGTCCCTGGCTTATGTTCACCCACCCTGGCAGCTGTTACTGTATTCCCCCCGCTGTCCTCACTGCTTCTTCCCCTGCACCGGGAACACCTGCCTGTGGTGCCCTCTGTGCTGTGTGGCACTTCCCCCTTCTGCACTTGCTGTGGCTCCCCACACCTTCCCTGTGCCTCTGTGTTCAGGGTGCCCTTTCTCTGGCCTGCCCTGTGTATCCCTCCTGCCCTGTCTGTGTGGCTAGAGTTCAGCCTCATGTGCCTTCCCTGTAGCATTCTTGTGCCTCTCCCTTGTTCCTTTTTATTTTGGCTCATTTCTGCTATGGCGCAACTTCTGCTTGCTCCCCTATTACGCATGGCGCAAGTTGTTGAATGTCACACTCGCCATTTATGCATGGTTCCTCCCCCTTCAGTTGCGCATGCCTTCATTATCATTGCGCTGTTGCTCAGCGTGATTTGGGGGGTGCAACTGCCTCCTGCTGAATATCGCAGAATGGCGCAATTTCGGACTTGCGCAGGTGCAACCCTATTGCGCATGGCTCAACTCTTTTGAATATCTGGGCCAGTATATATACATATGTATATATCTGTTACTAGAGATGTTTGAATAAATGTAAAGGACTATATATAAATAACTCCAAGGATAGCAAAACAGAAGTAGTGATCCCTTTGTTTGTCATGCAACTTGGTTAATGGAAGTGCCTTCCTTATATTAATGTCTTCTTATTTAAAATCTTCATTTAAATAATACAGAAAGCAAAAAGTGGTAAATAATCCCTTTCCATCATTCCCATAGGTTTAAAACCTTTTGAGAGGTTTACAAAACTTATTGTACACGTCAGAGAATTTTGATTAAGGCAGTGTAGCGCAGGGGGGTTAAGGTTGTGAGCTACAGATCTGCAAACCTGGGTTTGAATCCCACAGCTGCTCAGACACGTACTCTGTAATTCTTAGCAAGTCACTTAACTTCATTGTGCTCCCAGGTTGCATCTGGAAACACGCTTCAGCTTAGTGTGCTACTCCTGTTTAAACAATGTTCCCTTTCCCCTTGATTTAATTCCGTTTTAATGGATATGTTTTTTTTTTTTGTTCTTTAGTATTTGGATCTCCCCCTCTCCTGAAATGACTTTAAGTTAAACACAATATATGATGTATGAAGAAATATATGCCTGTAATGTAAAATCCCTATGTGATGGTGTTTGGACAGGTTTGTATTCTGTGTATTTACTTGTTAAATATAAAATTCAAAAACAAAAAGTAAAAAAGCAGAATCTAGGGCCCAGATATTCAAACTGCGCCATTCTGAGGCGCAAGCCTGTGCGCCGCTCAAATTTGTTGCGCAGGGGTGTGGCCAGGGCAATATTCAATGGAGTTGCGCTATGGTGCAACTGCTTTAATATCACCTCAATAATTCCCTTTACTGTGCATGCACAGTGGAACTGCACCAGTGCAAGTGGTGAGAGTGGAGCATTGAGATGCGGTGGCGCAAGTGCCATTGCACCATGCACAGCACCTGCAATATTCAAAGGGTGACATGCAAATGGGGCCATAATTTATGCAAGGCACATGGGGGGCCATTTGCATCTGATTACGGCCCCATTTGCATGCCATTAAAATGCAGGTGCGCCGATTCCCCGACGACTTGCACCTGGCGCCCTGCCAGGCAGCAGCCGTTGGGGACCGACGCCCCTGCAGCCTGATCATGGGACGTCCCGTAAGGGACAAAGAATGTCTCCTATCCCTGGTGGTCCAGTGGACAGCAATTAGCCCAATCGTGGGCATAACTGTATCCCCCTCATTAGCCCAATCGTGGGCATAACTGTATCCCCCCTGATTAGCCCGATCGCGGGCATAACTGTCCCCCCCAAAGTCCAATATCCCTGGTGGTCCAGTGCACCGTGATTAGCCTGATCATGGGCATCAGTATCCCCCCCATAAAGGCTAATATCCCTGGTGGTCCAGTGGGCCGCACAGAGCCTGATCGTAGGTGGCATTCCTCACCCCCCCAAGTCCAAAATCCCTGGTGATCTAGTGGACCACCTGCCCACTGAGCCCTACCACCCCACTCCCCCCTGTCAGCCGGCGGGCAGCAGCACCCCACCCACCTGCCACCCAGCTGCCCGCCGACTGACAGCTCAGTATGGCTGCACGCCCATTGGTTCAGAGCATGAGCCATCATGCAGCCCATACCGTACTAGTCAGTCCAGATATGTGATTAAGTATTTAGTTGTATGTGAAGCCATATAATAAAATATGAAATTGGGTATTTTCTAACCGCCTAGATTTTTAGGACGCAATAGTTTTTGTAATGCAATTCTAAGTGCATTATTTAATCATATAAAGTTGTTTATGATTGAATGTAGTTTGAAGAACCAAGTAAGAGGGAGGAATACGTTAAGCATATTTATGTGGAAAAAAATTCTTGGGAAGATGTTCATCTTTATGATGCTAATTTGCCTTGAAAAGAAATGGGGAGATTAACCCATCAGTTTAAATCTTGAGCGATTTTTTACAAGGACAAGTCTAAGTTTAACTTAACTGAGATTCATCTTTGGAAATATTTATACCTAAATATTTGATCCCTGATGGGTTCCATGAGAGACCTAAGTCACCAATTTCTACCTTACAGAAACAATTTGATAAAGGCATCACCTCTGTTTTTTCCTCTATTAAGCTTATAGTTGGAGACTTTATTATAATTCTCAATAGTCTTCAGAGCTGCTTTGATTGAATTTAATGGATCAGAGACTTGTAATAAAATGTCATCAGCAAAGGCTGACAGTTTAAGATAATATTTTAGCAAAGGGATTCCTTTAACCTCTTTATTAGAATATAGGGAGTAAATGAGGGGTTCTAAATAAAAATTAAAAAGAATAGGAGAAAGGGGACAATCTTGTCTAGTGCCTTGAAATAATCTGAAAGGAGGTGAGAGTAAGCTATTGCAGCTAATTTTAGTAGTAGTGTTGGAGTATAGAATTTTTAATCATTTTATAAAAGTTGAGGGAAAACCAAATTTACCTAAAGTAACATATAGAAAATTATGGTGGACTCTATCGAAGGCTTTTTCTGCATCTAGTGACACTAACGCCCATGAATGTTTGGTGTCCCTGGATGTGGAAAGAATATGTGAAATTTTTCTGAAATGGTCAGAAACTTGTCTATAGGGTATAAAACCAACTTGGTGTGGGCTAATAAAATTTTGCCATACCCTTTTCATTCTTTGTGCTAGAATGTAAGTTAGAATTTTAATATCATAATTGATTAATGAGATAGGATGATAATTGGTAACTTTTTGTTTAGATTTATTAGGTTTAGGGGAGAAGAATTATGTGTGCTTCCAACAATGACCTATCTGAAATACCCTCTGTGAATATAAAATCAAAAAGTTGTTTTAAAATACGGACAAGGGAAATTTTAAATGTTTTATAGAAATTTGATATAAGGCCATCAGGTCCAGGAGCCTTGTTAATAGTAAAGTTATTTACAGCCTTTTCAATTTCTATTTAGGTAATCAGAGCTATTAGTTGAGTAGTACCAGCCTTACTAATGTGAGGACAAGAGAAATTCAAAAGAAAGTTGTCTATCTCTTCTATAGTGTGAGGACTGGAGGTTGGTCCATAAAGTTCTGAGTAATATATATAAAACTCATTGAGAATGTCTTTGTAATCAGTTAACACCTTATTTTGATTGTCAGATATTATAGAATCTATATGCCTTGATTGTTCCATTTTTTTAATTCTTTGAGCAAGCAATTTGCTAGATTTGTCACCTAGATCGGCATATGATGCCTTTGTTCTAATAATCAAAAATCAGCTTGGTTTTTCTGAAGAAATTGAATATCATGTTTAAGTTTTTGAATTAGTGAAGTTCTTGAGAAGAAAGGGAGTGTGAGTCTTTCATTTCTACATTTTCAGTTTACTGGTTAAATCGTTTAATTTTTCAATCTTTTGTTTTTTAATTTTCACCCCAAATCTAATGAATTCACCCCAATATAACATTTGAAGGATGCCCAAATGAAATCCACTTTTTCAATGGAATTGAAGTTATGGTTCCAGAAAATTTGAACAGCTTCTTTGATATAGTTTGTAATATAATCTTGTCTCAAGAGATTGGGATTAAGTCTCCAAGAAAAATATCAAGAATAGGAAATACCTAACTATAAAGTAATATGTATCAAGGAGTGATCAGATATGACCTGTAGTAGTATCTGGGGTTCAGAAATTGAGGGAAGTAACATATTGGAGACTAGAAAATAGTCAATTCCAGAGAAAGAATTATGGGCTTGTGAAACAAAAGTGAATGCTTTTTACAAGGGTAGTGTATTTTCCATGGATCAACTAAGACATATATCTTTATTAAATCATAAAGATCCAAATTATTAGATGAAATTGTGTAATTTGAGGGATTAGATTTGTCCAAATTGTAGTCTAGGGGTAAATTCCAATCACCTCCTAGTATAATTTGGTAGGAATAATAAGGTGTAAGTTTGGTAATCAAATCCATATAGAAGTTTGATGATGTGTTGTTCAGACCATAAATTGATCCAAACACATATTTAGTTTGAGCAATTTCTCCCACAGCTAAAACATATCCTTCTTCTTGGTCTAGGATGAGTTTGGATACACGAAGGTCCACAGATGAATCTATTAGAATTGCCACCCCTGATTTCGCAGTATATTTACCTGCTCCATATATTGATCTGTAGCTGAATTTTTTCAGGCAATCAGTTTCAGAACTTAGTAAATGCATTTCCCATGAAAAAAAATAATTAAATCCCATAACCCTTAAGTAGTTTAAAATTGTTATCCTTTTAGTTTTTGATCACAATCCTTTAATATTCCAGGAAGCTAATTTAATAGTTATAACACTCATATCATATAAAAATATTAGGATAGGTGAAACCAAGTAGTCATTCCAAGTTGTAAACAGGCCCTTAATATATTATAGGAACCTCCCACCCTACTGTCCTCCCCCCAACTTTCCCATCCCTTCCCCCTCCATGAACAAACCAAACCATGTGAACCCAACGTAATCTAATAGTCATCATTGTAGGTAATAAGTAATGTACCTAAATTCAGTTAAACCCCCAGTCCCTTAGACTGACCTCCTAAAAATACGTAAATGCGGTGAAACCACTCTATTCTAACTCCATTTATCCAACCCAACAAATTGTAGTTATTAAGTTACTAAAGCATTACTGACTCCTAAAAAGGAGTAAAATGTTCTAAATGCAT
This sequence comes from Neoceratodus forsteri, assembly GCA_016271365.2. Taxonomy (NCBI): domain Eukaryota; kingdom Metazoa; phylum Chordata; order Ceratodontiformes; family Ceratodontidae; genus Neoceratodus; species Neoceratodus forsteri. The sequence continues at coordinate 1,879,998,144 of CM057456.1, forward strand.
TCTTGTCAAATGGAGAATGAAAATTTGAACTAAATATAGTATAACCATTTTGTTAATTATGAAGTACCTGATGGATATAATTAAAAAAACAAACTTGATCTCTTATAAAATATGAGTTTATCCGTCAGGGCTCTTCAGTTGAAGCAAGAAATAGTGAAGACAAATAAAATGTTCTGAAATCTAAACTATCAGTTAAATCCGAAGTAGGCTTGCCAGGTATGTAAGATGCTTAAACAAACAAAAACCCTCGCAATTATTTGCAAGGCGGTCTTGCCACTTGGCATCGGTATCTTATTATTGTTCTTTATTACCAAAATCTGAAACTGTGTGGGATAAAACCTAAGGGGGTTATATCACCAACCAATATAGTGTTGTAAAAGCCTATATTTAGATTCAGGGATGTGATAAAGGACGGGCCATCAGAAGCAGCTTAACCCTGGGGTTTAAAATTAATAAGAATGGATCAGGATTCTGTAAAGGATTAGACTTCTCTACCATTTCTACCTATAATATCTGTTGAAAGTGAGAGACGACTGCAAAAAAATGTAATAAAAGCATATTGAAAATTGAATCAGGCTTAAAAGAGTTGGAGTACCTCTATCCACCCAGAATACCTCCTTATTTATCGGGATCAATAGGTCATCTTGGGTGATAGCATAAAAGAAGGTATAATCCCTATTTAATGGGGTCAAGCTTTGTGTGTTTGTTTGAGCTTAGTGGCCGCCTCCACTGTATAGCAATATATTATGATGATCTTTTAGGTGGAAGCTATAAGCCTAAAAATTATTCCCTTGCTAACTGGGCTTGGTAAACCTAAGATTGCAGCAAGGCAGACCATGATCTCTCCATTGAGCCAATCCAGATTTCAGATAAACTAAAAACATCCAAATAATATTATCTGACCACTACTTAATGGGTATATCAAATATCTAAAGGTAAGTGTAACTGGGAAGAAGTGTAAAAAGGTAACCAGTACTGAAGCCAAGACCCATATCATTTTAAGTAAAGGAAGGATCCTGTTAAAAAGAATTTATCTCTAATTAATTTAGAATTCTCTGGATTTCAACTCCAACAAACTGTCCCTTCTGGCCCCCCATTTCCCCTCCCTGATTCCACCTATCGTAATATAGAAACATTATAGATGTTAAAGCAGCCAATGTTGTTTAAATGACCCTCCGGAAAATCCAACACAACTCAGTTAGTGCAAGTAAACTGAAAAATAATGCATCTGTAGGGTCCACAAGACTACTAAATTTATAACCTAAATTAATATTATTCTGCTATTTATAAATATTGTTCTTAAGTCAAATTTCTGTGAATATTAATATGATTTCAAAAAAGAAAGAAAAAAGAAAATGTAGCTTTCTCCTTCTGATTATAAATAGCCTCCAGAGAAAAAAAATATGTTTTGGAAATCAAATAGCAGGGAGTGATACATTCCTCTGTATTTATGACCATGTTGTGGCTATTGCAACCCACAGAACATAAACAGTTAGAATGTCTCAGTCTATGTGGTAACATACAGGAGAGGAGTTAATTAAATCCAGAGATTCATCAGAACCATGAACCAGTCAAAACTACCTAGATCTAGATATAGAAATGGAGCCTTTAATGCTTTGACTTGAAGATTATAGAATATTCGGTAGCCGCAGTGTGACCAGAGAGTTCCATTACGAATTCTGCCATGCTCCAAAAACAAAAGATGTGGCAGAGGTTTTAATCCCTCACCATAAACTCAGTTAACTAAAAATAGAAAAACCCTGCATCAGGAACCTGAACTTGCAGCAAGATTTCAAGTAGCATCAAAACACTGTCTCGGCACAAAGCAAGTACAGCATGAAGTGGGAACTGCCAGACGCAGGTTCTCATAGCCACAAGAAATATCACTTTAAATTTTCATATCAGTGAGAAGTAAACTCACCAGAGTCTTTGCTTAGGGCTTCAACTCTTCTTGAACTAATCAGGGAACAAACCCGATAGCTGAGGGAATGCTTGGTCTGGAGATTCAAAGGCATAGTTTTTCCCTTCTTTAACAATGGATGGTTTTGCCGGGCACGCCATGCGGAATTTAATCCCTGCCAAGATGAGTTTGCTAACTATCGGTGTAAAATCTCTCCTTCTTTGGTGAACTTCCTGGGGAAGGTCTTTGATAAGCTTGATTTTTTTATCATCCCATGACAGATCTTTATGAACTTTTGCTTTATGTAAAACATGGGATCTATACAGGTAGTTCAAAAAATGAACAATAAATGGTCTTGGGGGTTTGCTTTTTGCTGGTGGGGGTCTCAAAGCCCTGTGTGCTCTCTCTGTTAGATATATGGCACCATTAGGAGAGCTGCCTACAATATTCTTGCACATCACTTGTGCGAAGTGTATGGGATCTGAACCTTCTGAGGATTTTGGAAGGCCGTAGATCACCACATTATTACATCAGACTTACCTTCCAGATCCTCCAGTGATTTTGTGTCTTAGATCTGGGAATTCTGGCTCACTTTTAGCCCTCCAGTCCTCCACTGATGAGATTTTCACTTCTGCATTTGTAATATGGTTAGTGATTTTATTTAATGTTTCCCTTGTATTTTTAGATTCCTGGACCAGCTGTGAAATAGCCTCCTTAAGGTCATTAATTTTGGACATGAATTTTTCCTCCAAGAGTAGGGTTTTAGTCCCAGTGTCAGATGTAGTTTTACCTCCTTGTTGTTTAGGCCTTTTAGAGCTTGGTGTTCTATCTGGAGTCGGTGGCGGGGTATGTCTGATCGGTGTTCTCATATCCGTGTTCATTTTGCTCAAGTTTGCCTAAATAAGTGTAGTACTCAATGCAAAGTAGGATTTCAGAAAGAAATAGAGCTACTTATCGACTGTTTTAGTAAGTAACTGTGAATTTTTGTTAGATTAGGTAACAGAGCTTTCCGACAAACGTCCTACCCTAGCAGAGCCATCACCAGAAGTCAAGAAAAATAACTTAAATCCTTATAACTCTGAAACCATTTAAATATTTTTCATAAAACCTTCAAAAGGCACCACCTTGCACAAGACACTTATACCCTGAACATTTTGGAAAAAATACATTTTGTTCTATGTAGGCTGTAAGTGAGATCAAAAATAAAATAAAAGAAACATGTTAAGTATAGAAACACATTTAGCCATCTGAGTATCTCTCAGAAACTGCACAAAATGCTGTCACAAACCTTTCCACATAGTTAGACCTTGCCTTCTAGAGAATGCCTGTCAAATCTGGGGCGGTTTGTTTGAACACTGCCAAAGCTATTAAGGAGTAAAGTTAGGGGTTTAACATAGAACCTATTGGTCAACCCTAACTATACTGGTGATACTGCAGCAGAATAGTGTAATATAATATAACATAAAATTATATAATTCTCTGCAAAAAAAAACTTTGTTAATGCACCATTAGGGTTCCACTGTCAAAAGTAGGGAAAAAGCCATCCATCTAAGGGTTCCTAACCTAAACCCATCCCCACCCTAACACTGCACTCCCATCCTGCAGGCAGGAGCAAGCATGGGGTGTGCCGTGGGGTTGTCAACCTTAACGCTTACCCGATTCTTATATACTGTGTCAATGTGAGCTTACTTACACATGGAATTGGGTGAGCATTAGGATCCTGCTTATCGATAATACTCATGCACATCCAGACACTGAAAATTTGACAACTGATGACCACAGTATCCGTTGCTTATTTCTTCCCCCCTAACACCACAGCAAAGCTACAGCCACTTGATCAGGGAGTCCTCACAACACTGAAACGCATTTACAAAAGCAAACTTCTAAACAATGTCCTCTGTGAGGAGAACGACTCTTTGCCACTTGCTGATGTGATAAAAGGGTCATGATAAAAGATGTCTGTTACCTTTTATCAGAATCATGGGCACAGGTGTGGGCTGACACAATTGTCACATGCTGCAGCCATTCACAAGTTCATTCCCCAGCTATGGAAGCAATAACAATTGAACAGCAGGACGAAGCTACTGATGGGTTGCTATAGATCGGTGAAGAGCTGCACATCCCAGAATAGCATCTTGCCAACTGGAAAGAAGTCAATGCTGAGGACGAGGGTTATGAGAAGCTGACTGATAATGATATCCTGGCTATCGCAATTGAAGTACAGTCAAAAACGGATCCAGGAAATGAAGAGGATGACCAGGATGTCAATGTGACCATTCTGCCAAGTGCTTCTGAGGCAGCTGCTGCATTCCAGAAATGCATCCTGTGGCTGGAGAGTCAGCAGGAGTGTGATTATCTACACACACTCCTGCTTCGACAGCTGAAACAAAAGGCACTTTGGAAACAAAACGAAGCAGCAAAACAAAAATCGATTAAAGACTATTTCTGTTAAACTTACATATTAAATTGATAAAATTAAAGTTTAATTAGATGCAACAAAAAGAAAAATGTTTGTAGGCTCAAGAATGCAAAAATGACTTCAAAAATATTCCAAACAGAGTTGGAAGTATTGGTGCTCCTTCCAGGAGAAAGTATCAAAACAATGTGTATCGCACAAGCTTCTACATCTAAATGAAGTGCACTCAAAATCAGCACTACAGCTTTTTCTTGTTGCCAGAGATATTATTTAATAATGTCACAAACACACCAACTTAGAAAATAATTCAAAACATCTCCCTATAATGCCCATATACATGGTGTTCACAACGTAAAGTGCCCATTAGATTCAGTTACTGACTCTGAATGTTATTCGTTAGGCAAGCTCACACAAAAGTCACAATATAATTATTTTTACTTAACAGACTCCTGCTAGCTTAGCAGGTCCACACCATTGCTTCTTGGCTCAATTGCCTAATTCCATTTGGGGTCTGGACTGGGTTACTCATCAAACAAGCCAAAAGAAGGACGCTAGTGGCATGTTCTTGATTTCACTGAGCGTCATTACTTCTTCATGCTGCTTTCATCTCAGATGACTACCTATGTGGACCAACCATGATAGAAAGGGCAGACGTTTCCGACATGTGACGTCTTCATCAGAGCTATCTAGTTTTCTAAGTTGGTGTGTTTGTGACATTATTAAATAATATCTCAGGCAACAAGAAAAAGCTGTAGTGCTGATTTTGAGTGCACTTCGTTTAGATGTAGAAACTTGTGTGATACACATTGTTTTAAAGTTTCATTGGTTTGCTATGCACGCATTATGCCTTTTAAGATGAATAAAGCCATGTCATTTTAATTTATAAACATACATAGAAACATATACGTTGACGGCAGATAAGGACAGTTTGGCCTACCTAGTCTGCCCATTTCCCTACCTAGACATGTTGTGAATTTTTTAACATGGAAGTCAATCAATGCTCGATTATCCAAACTACTCATTTATCCAAACTAAACCTATGTCTCCCATGAAGTTCGGATAAACAAGGTTGTACTGTAGTAAGTCAGGTGGTGGCAGCATTCATTTACAAGGAATGCCCACAATCAAACTAACTCCCCCAGCACTTCGACCAATGGTATGGTCTTCCTCAGGGAGTGGAGAATATTTGATTATCCCTCCCTTAAGTAGTCATTCCACAAGCATTTTAGAGCTCCTATAGTTTAAGAGTAGAATAACAACTTAACTTTTTAAACACTCTTATATGGCCCTGGAGGGATCAGGACCCTGAAAACATACTAAACTTAATTTACTCTATCATATAACATTTTTTTAACATTTTATTAAAACTATATAGCAACACAATATAAATAATATTTAAACAAAATACATAAAGAAAAAAATGTTATTAGAAAATGATAATATTTATTTATTTAAGAGATTTACCAGGAAGGCATACTGAGCAGAGTACCGCTCGATTCCAGATGCGCCCTGGGGTGTGGGGATTACAAAGGTACAGTAATACAGAAAAAAACATACATAAATACGTTTGGTACAAAACAATGGATGAGACAGTCGTAATGCAATATTGAAGGTACATTTTCATTAACATTTCAATAACATTTGGAGCTGACAGCATCACAACTACCGAAAATGGAGAACCAGACTGGTGTTAACAGCTGGTAATTAGGAATTGTGAGGGGTTCAATGGGGGGGGTACAGAAGCAGTTGGTAGAGAAGTGCGTTTTAAGAAGGGCATTCCGGTGTGGAGTACTTGTGGCATGTCTAATATCGGCTGATAGGGAGTTCCATAATTTGGGCAACCTGAAGCTGAAGGCAGCCTGGCCTGTCCAGGTGGATCTGTGTGAAATGTGCAGGAGCCTAGAGTCTATGTTCCTGAGTGCGTAGGCCGGTGGGAGGAGGGCAGTTAGGGAGGACGACAGGTAGGAGGGGAGTGTCTGCGATCAGTACTTAGCAGTGGTTCTGGCACAGTGTAGAGAAGGGAGATCCAAGGACTGGTAGAGGTCACAGTGATGAGTATTAGGAGGGTGGTCCAAGGAGAACCGGCAGAAGGAGTTGAAGGGGGGATCAAGCCTAGCTAAGGAAGTTTGGGGTGCAGCACAGTAGACAACATCACCATAATCCATAATCGGGAGGATCATTTTTTGGACTATTGCTAGTCTGGTTGGTAGAGGTATGCAATTTTTGTTCCGGAAGAGAGCTCCCAGCATGGGATGCAGTTTTTTGTGTAGAGCATCTATACGCACAGAAAAGTCAAGGTACTGATCTAACCAGACACAGAGATATCTATATGAAGTGCAGGCCTCTAGTGGGGAGCTATCCAGAGTGTAGAACGTGGGGGGGGGCAGTAAGGCGGGTTAGTTTGGCCCGAGAGCCGAAGGTGAGGGAGACTGTTTCTTTAGAGTTTAAGAATAGTTGATTAGAGAGGAACCAACGTTGGATGGAGTCAAAGTCCTTCTGTAGACAGGCTGTCACTGCATTAGTGGATGGGCCAGAGGCAAACAGCACCATATCGTCTGCGTACATATGGATAGCAGAATGTGGGCAGGCAGCAGGCAGATCATTGAGAAAGATAGAGAACAGCAGAGGGCTGAGTACAGACCCTTGGGGACTCCACTGGTGACAGGGAGTGAGGTGGAACTAGCCAAGCCAATACAGACTGATTGGGACCTACCTGTCAGATATGAATGGAACCAGTTAATTGCGTTCACAGAGAGTCCAGCTTGGGCAAGTTTAGTCAGCAGCAGGGGATGAGAGACTGTGTCAAAGGCTTTAGCCAGGTCAATAAATATGGCTGCTGTTATTTACCCTTTGTCCATTCCCATAAGGATGGAGTTAGTGAAGCGAAGAAGATGGTGGTGGAGTGGTTTTTTCGGAAGCCGGCCTGGTAGGGGGTGAAAAATGTTATGGTATCTAGATACTGTTGGAGCTGGGATAGTACAAGGCGCTCTTGAATTTTGGCTAGGATGGGGAGCAGTGATATGGGATGGTAGTTGGATGGGGAGGAAAGGTCCCCTCCTTTAGCAAGGGGAATGACTGTGGCTTGTTTCCATATTGTGGAGACTGCCCCGAGTCAAAAAGACAGGTTATAGAGCAAGGTTAGAGGGTGGGCTATGGCAGGTGCTGAGAGCAGGAGCATTTTGGAATCAAGGCCCGATGGGCATTTACCTTTGGATGGGTTGAGTGACTGCAGTATTTTTAGCACCTGGCCAGGTGAGACTGGGCAGAGCGAGAAGGAGGCAGGGAAGATACTGTAGGGGAACAAAGGGGGGGGATGGGGATGGGAGGAGAGTAGAGAGATCTAGTGGAGGAGAAATATGAATTAAACTCAGTGGCAACCAAGCTAGGCTCCACGATGATTTTTCCTCCTAGGTTGAGAGTGGGAGTGGGGGTTGGGCCGGTGGGGAAAGAGGTGATTTTATTGACTTCCAGAATTGAGTAGGGTGAGCGAAGTTATTGTTGAACGCAGTTTTAAAGTAATTTGATTTGGCCTGGCGTATGAGTCTTGTGCAGGCATTTCTTAGTGTCCTGTAGTGTTGCTGAGCCATATGATCACCTGTAGCCTTGAACGATTTCCAGGCTCGGTCTCTGGCTCGTAGGTGAGACATGAGGTTAGTAGTGACCCATGGTAAGTGGGCTCCTCTTACTCTGGATCTCCTGAGAGGAGCGTGGAGATCCCAGATGTCTAGGAAGCTGGTAGAGAAAAATTTCAGGGCCTCGTCCATGGAGGTGGCCCTAGGGATGAAAGACCAGTCAATGCTGTTGAGGTCATTTAGGAGAGCGGTCAGATCAAGGGTTCTGTAAACTCTGTTGTAAAGCATGTGGGGTAGAGGGGCCTTGGGTCAGAAGATTTTACGCACCATATAAATCATATGGTGGTCACTAAGGGAGTCTGGTAGGAGGCCAGCATTAACTATCCGATGAGGGTGGGTGGTAAGGGCCCAATCCAGTAGTGTGTGTTTATTGGATTTGTGGTTTAGGCGAGTGGGTCCCCCTATTTGCTGGTGCAAGTTTAGGGCAGTTATTTGGCATCACATTTTGGAGGCTATGCTGCCTAGCCAGTTCTGGTTGAAGTCTCCAAGGATATGGAGTTCGCTGCCTGCCATAAGGGACCTCAGGTTGCCAAGGTGGTCAAGGATGCTGCCCAGAGGTGTGTCTGGTGGGCAGTATGACCCTGCTATGTATACTGGGATAGAGTGTGGCAGGGGGATTTTGATTAGAAGGGAATCTATAGATTGTATGGGTACTGTAGGTGTGATTTTGGAAAACTGGAGATTAGAGGAGATATACATGGCAGTGCCACCACCCTTCTTTCTGCTCTGCCTGTCTTGGCGGACTAAGGAGAACCCAGGTATTAAGAATTCCTCATCCAGGTTATGGGGCTTCAGCCAAGATTCAGTAATGACTATGATATCAGGGCAAAGGGCTAGGACAGTGGTTTGTAGTGCGGCTATTTTGTTTAGGATGCTGTATATGTTTAGGTGGACTATTTTAAAACCTCTAGGGAGGTGAGTAGCTGGTATGGGGGGTTGGCCAGCTATAATGGTTGGTGGACCTGGGTTACGTTCTACATCCCCGGCTATAAGGAGAAGGAGAGCCAGGGTGTGCCTTGCTAGACGCATGGTCTTTAGTGATGACCAGCATCGAGGGGGACGGTTTGGAGTTAGCGAGTTAGGCTTAGGGTCTGAGTAGAAGGGGATATATAGGGCTGGTAGCTCTGCATGGAAAGAGGGAGGGAGGATAGAGGCCCCCAGGGACCAATTATGCCGGTGGTGCCGATTGTGGCTCGCTGGTGCAGAGGAGGAGTGGAGGGGTGGCTTTGCAATCGAAGAGAGAAGTGGCAGTGAGCCAGGTAGAACAGGGTAGGATGAGGGTGGAAGGGAAGATAAGGTTAGGCATAGCATAAGAATTGCTAATGTGAGATACTGCATTTTTTTTTTTTCAGTAGTAGATTTGAAAGCTGTTCTGCGGTGGCCACTAGTGGCTGAATAATATAAGAAGCTAATGGGAAAGTGGGCTGATTGGTTTACGCACTCATGAGGTCACACTATATAAGGAGGAGCTCACCAAGGGTGGTGGTGGGGGCAGTGGGGAGCCTGCACACAGCACAGGCGAGCTAGAGCTCCCTGAAGCAGCTGGAAGCTGGGATTGCTACCTGGGTGCTCTGGTGCTCCGTTCTCCGCAGGGGGAATTCAGTGGCTGTGGGGAGGGCTGAACTGCTTGCCCTCATGACCGCACTGCTGGAAGGAACAAAAAAGGCAGCTATAAGTAGAGGTAGGTAGGGAGGAGGAGCTAGTACATCTACACTGTTTAACATGCTGAAGCAGCTGGAAGCTGGGATTGCTACCTGGGCGCTCTGGTGCTCCGTTCTCCGTGGGGGGAAGATTCTGTGGCTGTGGGGAGGGCTGAACTGCTTGCCCTCGTGACCGCATTGCTGTAAGGAACAAAAAAGGCAGCTATAAGTAGAGGTAGGTAGGGAGGAGGAGCTAGTACATCTACACTGTTTAACACACAGCAAAGATTGTAATTATGCAGCTTAAATTGATTTAGGTAGTATTACAGGCAGGAAGGTTACAGAAACAAATAATAGATTCAGGCTCAGTTTAAATGCAGTCAGAGTAGCTTTGCTGGGTTAAAGATCTTTAAAAAAGTGTTCGGTTCCCGATTAAAGTAAATTACTGTGCTGCTCTATTCCCCATAAAAGTACTGTTCCCCTGGCATAATTTCAGTGTCGGTTTGTGAGGCAGAGTGCTGTGAAAAAAACTATCTGCACTGCTCCTCCGACACAAAACCGAAAAGGCACAGTCAGTCTTTGAATTGAAAAAGGCGCCAAGTTTAAATCTGCGGCGCAGCTCCCTGAAGCAGCTGGAAGCTGGGATTGCTACCTGGGTGCTCTGGTGCTCGTTCTCCGCTGGGGGGAATTCGGTGGCTGTGGGAAGGGCAACTGCTTGCCCTCATGGCCCAGCACTGCTGGAACTCTGGTGCTCAGATTCTCCATAGGGGCGGATTCGGTGGCTGTGGGGAGGCTGAACTGCTTCCCCTCGACGACCGCATCGCGCTCTGTGCTCCATTCTCCGCGGGGGGGGGAATTCGGTGGCTGTGGGAAGGGCTGAACTGCTATTTATAACAAAAAGCTAAATCATATTGGAGGATTGTTATATATCCTGTTTATACAATCATTTTGTGTTAATCTGCCTCAGGTATTCTCCAAGCAACCAAAAAAATTTTTAAACTTCATTTCTAATTAATTGTATTATTAGTGGTGTATGGGCAGAATACAGATGAGGGGTTAAATAACCTTCTTCTTTCAGTAAAAAGATCTTGCTCCATAACCACATCCTGTTCATCACTGTTATCTCTCATATCATCCATCAATAAACTTTCTAGTGTCTGTAAGTCTCTTTCCAGTACTTCATTTTCATATTCAACATCTAATTCAGCATTTACATCAATTGATGATTCACTTAATTCTGTGAGTAATTTTATCATGCTGTTATCAATATTGTCCCCCCATATCTCTCCCTCTGCAATCTCCACATCTAAACCCATTCTGGTAATTTCCTGTCTTGCATGATATTCTCTTAATCTAATTTTTCAAAATAGTTTAAATAAGTCCACTTGAGTCCTGAAATGATCTGAGTCTCTGGAGGGTGCAAAATTAAGACCTTTCTGTAACAATTGTTATTTGGAAAAGCATGGAAGCCAAGTGGAAGGCATCAAATTCATGGCCCTAGAACAGATAATGAGACATCCAAGAGGGAATAAACTCCTGCAACAAGAAAGCTATTGGATTTTTACCTTAAATAGCTTACAGCCTAGAGGTTTGAACACTGAGTGGGACCTAAAACCATTTTTGAAAAAGTAATTGAAAAAATAATAGAAAAATAATAAAGTAATTGTGAGGAATCTTTCCTGTAACTGTAATATATATTATCTTTTGTTTTTTCAGGTCCAGAAATGGTTAACCCTTGGATAGTGACTCCCCCTACAGGAATGCTACTGTTGAAAGTAATATGGGAGTGATCACTGCCTGGATAGGTTCCATTGTTTAGACATTTTGTATATCAACTCTAAGCAAGACGTAATTATTTAGAAATTAAGTTTAAAAAATGTTTGGTTGCTTGGAGGATACCTGAGGCAGATTAACACAAAATAATTGTATAAACAGGATATATAACAACCCTCCAATATGATTTAGCTTTTTGTTATAAAAATATTATTTTCTAATAATACATATATAGTTTTTATAAAATGTTAAAAAAAATTTATATGATAGAGTAAATTAAGTTTGGTATGTTTTCAGGGTCCTGATCCCTCCAGGGCCACTTAACAGTGTTTAAAAAGTTAAGTTGTTATTCTACTCTTAAACTATAGGGGCACTAAAATGATTGTGGAATGACTACTTAAGGGAGGGATAATCAAACATTCTCCACCCCCTGAGGAAGACCATACCATTGGTCAAAGCGCTGAGGGAGTTAGTTTGATTGTGGGCATGCTGCATTGTAGGAGCAACACACTTTGTTAAAATTGAAGCTTTTTCAAAATAAAACCTGGATTGAATAGATATTGCCTTTGGTTTCAATTGCACTTGGAGTGCAGGACTATCTTTGTTTCTCAATTTTGTATGCAGTAGGGATTAGCAGCCCCTTCAGTCCTGCACCCAGCTCTATCTTTACTGAGCACACGGCATTTTGGAGCTTGGATTTCATCTGCAAGGAGCTGTCCAAATGTTCTGTCATCTGGGAAAATGCACATCATAATATGAGTTACTATTCCCCTGTTCTCAGTACAGTTAATGAAGTAATTATCTACATTGCCACTGGGTGTCAGGTTGGGTCCTTAGTCAGGGCAACCTTATTGCTAAAGGGAGGTTCAAAGCTAATGCAATGGGGCAAAAGTTAAAAATAAATTATTTTAGTATGCCAAAGACTGAAACTTTCGTTATCTAAAGCTCATGTTGTCTATTAAAAAATGTTCATTTTTTCTGTCTGACATGTTCTCCCCATGTTATTTAGGATGCTTTAAAAGGAACATAACAGATATCCATGAGGATAGCTGTTTGCTAAATTAAAAACAAAGCAGAGCAGCTCATTATAATACTTATGAGATACACATTACTTTGGAAACTAGGGTGCAGTTCAGAATGACTTATAACCTGGTACTTAGAAGGTTACGCAACCCGTAACGTGGCAAAGAATTTATTCAGGTTTGCCGTGTTCAGAGTAGTCTGTGCCAGTTACCAGTACTCCATACTGTATTACTGACCCCATATGTCAGTACTTCATAATGCAGACAGTGAGAGTTCATATAACGGAAGGAGGCAAGCAGCATTATACACAATACAATACCCAGTGACAAACCCAAATACAGTCATGCTGACCATACAGATTTGCACAGATGTTTACTAACACACAGGACCCAGTGCAAATCCATGCACTCACCTGAAAAACAAACATGGATGCCAGCCCAGGCCAGCAGAAGGTAAGCTGAGAATCAAAGTAGGATGCTCTCAAGAGAAGGTGGGGAGACCAGCAGCGAGTGTGGTATGTGTACTGGTTAGGGGGGAGACACTGCAACAACTAAGCCATAAAGCCATGAAGTTAGTGAGCAATAAAGAGCAGGTGATTACACATGCTGCTTGACTTTCCATCTGATGCCGAGGGGGTGAAAATACGCAATGGAAAGAAGTACACCAAGTGGAGGAGAGTACTACTGTATGTTCTTCACATTCACAAAGGAGCCATCGCATTATCTTTTGTGGAGACCACCTCCTCCCTCACTAGATACATGTACAGATTAGAGGAGGTGATTTCTAGCCACACTGTGGAAGTGGGGGAGGGCCCACAAAGGCTTACAGGGGATCCAGAGGATCAGTGCCAGTGGTTTGGTGAAGGTAATTCAGATTGGTTACCTAGGATGAGAAGTAGACTTGTAGTAGGTCATAGGACAGCCTGGGCACTCTGGTAGGGGGGGAAAAACAGATTTTTTTTATTAACAAATTGGAAACTTATTTAGAACCACATGGCATATAATCCCAGTGAGCTGTCAATTTTATATTTGAAAAGATGCGCCAATAATTGTATATTACTGTTATTTTTTACAACACCATTTTACTGTCAGATTTGTTTGGTTTATTTTATATTGCTTCCTGTTTGGTTTACACTATAATACTGCCATTGTTTGACTGCTTTGCTTGTAGCAGAGTTATTTTTTTTTGCAGTTTCACAATATATAGTTTCTGTCCTAAGATCAAAGCATAATATTTTTATTTATATGCTGTATCATTCATTTATTTTTAACCCAACCTGTAGACTAAAGTTAACAACACACAGATTATCAATACAGTCATAAAACATTATATAAGGAATAAAGTACACCCAGGTGTACATCATGCGGGTGTAATTCTATCAAGGGGTCATGGTGCTATTTATAAACCACAGGAGCAAAGCTCGAGAGGTTTATATTTGGCACCAAAACTCTGAGGTAGAATTACACCCTTATTCATGTGTATCGGGGAATACTTTCTTTGTTACAATATATAGTAGTTAGCACTGGTGTAGAGATTGAACCAACAAGGAGGGAAACTCTGTTCAGAATGAAGAGACTGGATTGATTTAAGCCAGCAGAGCAGGATGCACTCTTTAAAGTAAGACCAGCCTGATTACAGTCAGAGGAGCATAGTTTAGTTGCAGTTTACCAAAAAAATCATGATGCAGGAGGAAATTATTTTGCAGCTTTATAACAGGTGAGTTCTCTGACATCAGAACTAGTAGATTATGAAGCTATAAAATATAGGGAATTATAGCTCTGTGAGTATTCCCCTATATATTGTATTATACTAGCATTAGATTGACAGCGCTAGACTTCCAGTGACATCATCACTTTGATGGCAACTTAGCTTCAGAGATCCATCTCAGTCTACTGCATCTAAACCAATACTGGTACAAGAACTTCTCCATCCATTCAAAAAGATCAGTAACAGAAGTACTGATGGCAACAAAACAAGGCTCAAGAAATGTTTGGCCACAGTGATCTCTAAAGTGTAAAAATCACAGTTGTCTGAGCAACTGCAAGGTCATAGAGGATCCATGTCTTGGGCTGCGGTGGCATCACCAGCAACAAGCGATCTCAATGAGGAGGAGGACTTTACTATCACGTCAAAAAAACTGTATTTATAACTGCGAGATATCAGAGATACCCTCAGCAGGTTAGAGTCAATGGTCGCCAGCGATAGAAGGGACTACCGTATAGTGGAAAAATGAATGGGAGTTGTGGAGGCCTGTCAGATGGAATATACCCTCACAGCCGACATGCACAATTTGGCTTTGCTGGTGCTACTTAATAAAGAGCAGGATACTGAATGTAAATTAGGTGAGCTTGAAACTATATGCAGGTGAAACAATATTCATCTGCATTGTTTGCCTAAAAAAGGTAGAGATTGGGGACATCTTAAAGTTTATGGAGGAGCTGTTACAGGAGATTCTGGGCCTGCCAAAAGATAAACCCTTCCACTTGACCTGAGCCCACAGAGCACTTGCTGCACAATGCAAGGAAGCCAGTGCTAGACCCCGATCCATCATATTGGCTTTTCTGAACTATAGAATTAAGGATGAGAGCCACCCCGTTGGCGTAGAGGGCTGAGGCACTGGAGACATTACCTCTCATCACACCAGTGACCTGGATTCAGATACAGACTCAAGTCATCAGGGAGTCAGCACGGGGGGGGTGAGAGCAGGATTAAGCAGCCGTGGGGCAGCTCTCCTCTCTCGGGGTGGTTAGCGCTCCCCCATAGTTCTGCTGCCACTGGGTGGAGATCTGGTGGCTAGTGTAGGTGGGAGGAAGCAGCAAGTCATGGGAGGCTGTCTCGAGCAATGGCATGCACATACCTCCACATACGCACACGTGGCCGAGAACAGGGACGGGCAAAAAAACAGGAAAAATACAGGGGCATAAAATATGTATGGAAAAAAAGAACCAAGGATGAGGTGCTGAGAATGGCATGGTCTAAAAAGGAAGTATTTTTCAGGGACAAGAGAGTGGCTCTGGACCACAGTTTTATCCCTGCAACAGTCCAGCACTACCACCAAGTCCTACAAGTGCAAAGAGCCCTCAAACAAAAAAGAGTTGACACATTTCTGGAGTATCCTGCCCATTTAAAACTGCAAACCCCAGATGGCATAAAGCACTTCCATGAACTACCAGATGCAGCAGACTTTTGGGCAGCACATGGCTTACAGCTCAATGAGCTCCAAAAGTAATTCAATCAACAGGAGGTACAAGGGTGGGTCTTACAAAAACATCAACAGAATCGCAGATCAGCAACTAAACTGGCCACTGCCATTTGGGGCACTATCAGGACTCATGCCAAAAAACCCACTTCAACCAACACCATGCCAGCCACCCAGCACAGCGCTGCTTCATCTGACCCAAGACCCTCCACATCAGACACCTGAGAACTGGGACAGATTGACTATTGCACCATATCTCAAGTTACAGGGACTCCCAACATAACTATCTTGTAATGCCTTGGATAGGGACTTTATTTTTCTTTGTTAATTAAAAAAACTTATTGTTTTCAACAGGATTGCTGACATGGAACACCCCTTAGCAGCAGCTGGGAGGGAGAGGTAGGTGCCTAGTGGCTGGGGGTAGCTGGTGGACCATGCACCGTAGAGACGGGACTGCTGGGGATCCATTGGGGGGTCTGGTCTGTTCTCACACATCTATGGCACACCACTCTTTTTTGGGAGGGGGAGTCAAGGTATCAAGAAGACTCAACTCATGGAACAGGTCTATCAAGAACATGGTTCTCATAAATAAAATTATGAATTTACAGGCACTGTCTCCAAGGTAATGGACTGCCCTCGATATACCAGGAGGGCACCCAAGGAAGGAGTAGACTATGGCATATGACTAAATCACGGGCACAGACAGTATCAATATGGTGCTTAGCTGAGAACCCTAACATATACTGGGAGACCTAGGTTGCCAAATTGAGGTGGCATATGCTGCCTGGGTTCAGTGGAAAAGGCTTCGGCAATTTTTGAGCCCTGGACTCTGCCTCGATTGGAAAATCACTTAGCTCATGGTATATTTTCATAAAACCCATACGTTGTTGGCTCCCTACCTCTTCTCCCTTGACTAACACACCCAGGTACAGTAGGAAGCATTGGAGAGCCCTGACACAAGGTGGGGCACTCCAGGTGTTCCAAACACAATTTGAGTGTTATGTTGTTTAAATGCTCTGAAGGTGTCAGCATGTTGGGGGGGGAGCTCCTGAGGACTCCTGGGGGATGTCAGTGGGTGCAGTGTTTGTGGATTTGTCAAAGGCTTTTGATACAATGCACTATCAAATACTGATGAGAAGACTCCAAAATTCAGGAGTGTCGGAAGATGCTAGGAGATGGCTTTGGTCTTATTTAACAAATCGAACTCAACAGACTGTGGTGGGTAAATCCTTATTAATAAAAGCAGAGGTGAAGTGAGGAGTGCCCCAGGGATCAATCCTGGGCCCACTTTTGTGTCTGGTCTAATCAAATCCAGTAATCCAAACAGTAAGAGTCTCAGATATTCGTCTATACGCAGATGACACTGTTTTACTAGTTAAAGGTAAAGACATTTGTCAAATACAAATACAATTACAAGCAGATTTTGATAAAATTCAGGAATGGTTGGGAAGTCTAATTTGGTTTTGAACAGTGGAAAATCAAAGACCATGCTTTTCACCCAAAAAACTAAAGATAAAGTGACCCTGAAAATTATATCTAAGGATGGTAGGGAGTTAGAACAAGTGAGTGAATATAAATATTTAAGTTTTGGGATAGACCAGAGACTGACCTTTGAATATCACATCAATGAGAAGGTAAATAAATTGAATGGAAGACTTGGGGCCCTGCGTAGAACAGGCCATTGTATAAATGAGTCTATGAGGAAGTCCACAGTAAACCATATGTTGGTACTAGTATTAGACTACGGAATAAATATTTGTATGTTTGCCAGGGTCTCTGAAATAAAAAGGGTTGAAATTATGTATCGTAGGCTGGCAAGATTTGTTTTGAAAGCAGATAGGAGGATCCATCATTGTAAATTATATGAAGAGTTAAACTGGCGCACCTTAGAAAATAAATGAAAAATTGTTTGGGTTACCATGACAAGGCAACTTCTCGATTCAGGGAGATCACTTTATTTAAGAGAAAAACTACAGAAAGTGGAACATACTCATGAACTGAGACACACAACAAAACTGAGGGAGTTCAAAATAACTACATCAAGAACTAGGATAGAAGAAATATCTTTTGCCTACGTAGCAATAACATTCTGAAATGAGTTAAAGATTCAAGTGTCTGTTGCTTGGGCTTCTCAGAAGGAACTAGAAGGGGGACAGGATCAGATCTGTACAGTACAGTAGCTTGTACTTGTTGCTTGTACATTGTTTCTTGTGGATTCTACTTGGTAGAAGGTTATTTATTTTCTTTCTTGCTACTTCGAAGGGGCTAGCAGGGTATTGTTTGGGGCTGTTGCAATTTTGAAATCTGTTTTGGTAGCTATAAGTGGGCTCATTTGTTTGATGTTTCACTGTGTGGCAGGTTGCATTTGTAGAGGCCTGTTTCTTCTGATTTAAAAACATAAGTGGTGTGATTTAACTGGGTCTGTTTCTTTGAATTGGAGACCTATATCTTCGAATTTCAAGCCTATTTTGATGTGTTGGTGAAGCTGTTTGGAGTCCTATTTCTTTGGGTAGCAAACCTATTTTGGGGGCTTTGAGTAGAATTGTGATTCATCATTGTTGGCTTCACTAGCTGCAAAGCTTAGTGCAGAGAGGGGGAAGGGTGCTAATGGTCTGACCAGGGGCCTCAGCTACCTGATTTTTCTCTGGAAGACTTGGGCTGGTCCCACCCCCCAAGCCACTCACCCCACCCACCCCTGGTCCATTATTTCCTTTATACCAGAGGTTCTGACAACAGTTCCTCAAACGGGCAAAGGATATGCACCTGTCATAGCAGGAGTAGACATCCAGGAAAGGAACAGCAGCAAGTGAAGAGGTGACTGCTATCTCAGTGGAAGGGAAGTAAATGCAAATCTAGGAGCTTTCATTGCTACTTCTTTGCATTGCTATTGCATTGGGGAAAGGAGGAGTAGGAGTTTGAGGAAGGTTGTGCAATAGCTACTTAAAGTCTCTTTTTGAGTGTGGATAGAAAGGATAGGAATATAAAAAGCAGTTGCTCAATCTATCTAAACGTGTACAACAAAGGGGGTAAGGGAAATTAAGAAAAGAATGTTTTGCACTGATGGGGGAGAGGGGAGACTTGGGGAAGTGTTTGGTATCCTGCATCTGGAAGGGTGGGGGGTCGCTGGTGGGCAACGACAGCAATGTGTAGGGTGGTAGGCTGCAACAACAGCGGTGCACCAATCTTTCTAAAAATTGCGTGGAGTGTGGGAGGATGTCTAGTGTGCAACTACATAGAGAAACTTAGAAAGGAGATCGAGAGTCTGCAGGAGGAACTAAGACATGCAAGGCAGATTGGGGGTAGGTTTAGCCCAATACTGGAGGGAGGAAGAAGGGGAGATGAGGGAAGGTGATTTAAGCCAACAGTGGTGAGGAGAGGGTCGGAAGAAGGGAAGCAGAGACAAAGGGGCCCAGGCCTGGAAGAACGATTGCCGGGGGAAACCAGGTCAGGAGACAAAAGACAAATGGAAGGAGGAGATAGGGACTTGTGAGGGGAGGCAAAGAAGTGGCAAAAGTCATGGAGTGGAAAGGAGAGAACAGGTTACTATGCAGAGAGAGGGAGCGGGCATTTGTGAAGGGTCTTCAGAAAATAGTTTTGCACTGCTAGAGAGGAAGAAGGTGGAGGAGGGAAATAATGAAATTAGAGGAGTAATTGATAAATGCCTGGGCCAAATTGGAGAGGGGGGAAGTTCTGCTGGGAGGATTGCAACAGGGCCAAAAGGGGGAAATAATGTGCAGGAAGAAGAAGAAGAGGAGCTGGAAGTGAGAGAGGGAGAGGAATGGAAGCAAGCAGGGAGTAAGAGTGGTGGAATCTTAGTGCTGAGGGACTCAATACTAAGAGGAGTCAGGTGGGGTAGCAAGGGGGAGAGGCATAGTCGCATTTGGGTGGAGCCCATGCCAGGAATGACAGCAGAAAGGGTGGGACAATCTGTTCTGAAGTATGCTAGAAGGGGTAGGGACAAGCCTCATTTAATTATACATCTTGGGACAAATGACCTAGCTGACAAGGCAGTAGATATAGTCCAGAGGAGGTTTGAGGAACTAGCACAATTATGTGAGGGGGCAGGAAGATCAGTAACTTTTTCAGAGATACTTCCAGTGCCCAAGGCAAGCACAACAAGAAAGCTGAGAATAGAGGAATTTAACAGATGGCTAAGAACCTGGTGTTGTGCTAAAGGGTATGGGCTGTTGGGGGGTGGGAGGACCTGGGAGAACAGTAGTCTGTATGCCAAGAACAGACTACACTTGAGTGAGAAGAGAAAGAAAGTGTTGAAACAAAGGATGGAGAGTGTACATAGAGGAAGTTGGGAATTTAAACTAGTAGTGGGGTGGCAATTGGGCAAGATATATGCAGAGACCACAGGTTGGGAAACCATATGAGCTTACCCCCATAACAGTGACAAAGGACAAATGGCAAGTACTATTGGTGATGCTAGGAAAGGAGGGCAGGATGGGGGGGAAGGGTGGAAGGTGGTTACCCTTAATGCTAGGAGCCTTGGGAGAAAAACTGCAGAGTTACAGGTGCTCATGGCAGAGGGAGAGGTGGACATTGCAGCCATCACAGAAACATAGGCCACCTAATACAATGACTGGGACCTGTCTGTACCAGGGTACAGGTTATTTCGTAGGGACAGGGTGATTGGGAAAGGAGGGGGTGTGGCACTATATGTGAAGGAAGGACTATAGTGTGTAAGGGAGGAAGGGGAGGAGGGTAGTACAGAGTCACTTTGGATACAAATCCAGGATTCCAAGAATAGGATTCTTAGAATGGGCGTGGTGTACAGGCCACCATCTCAGATGGAGGAGTTAGACAGGGAACTAGCAGAACATATCAGGAGGACCTGCGAGAAGGTAGTGTGGTGATTATGGGGGACTTCAACATGCCAGGAGTGGACTGGAGTACCCCAACAACCAGGAACAGAAGGGAGCAGGTACTGCTGGATGCCTTCCAAGACAGCTTCCTGCTGCAAATGGTCAGTGAACCAACCAGGTTAGGAAATACCCTTGACCTTGTGCTGGCAAATTGGGACTTTGTGAGAGAACTTACAGTGGAGGAACCGCTGTCAGGGAGTGACCACCACTCAGTATGGCTCACATTGGATATGGGCAAGGAAGGAGTGGAATCAGGCACAAGAGTGCTGGACTTCAGGAGAGCCGACTTTGGGAAGATGGGGGAAGTGGTAAAAGGCTACCTGGCCAGAATTCAATCTAGTATGAACACTAACCAGAGGTGGGAGCTCATAAAGCTGGGGACAGTGGAGGCAACCAAAACCTGCTTCAAGGCCCAGAGCAAGAAGGCTAGGATTAAGAAACCGAGCTGGCTGAGCAAGGAGGTCATGGAAAAGGTAAGGAGAAAAAGAGCTGCCTTTAGGAAGTACAAGAAAACAGGAAGGGGCGAGGACAGGGAAGAGTACTTGACAGAATCGAAGGAGGTGACAAGGGCAGTAAGGGGAGCCAAAGCATCTACGGAACTCAGGCTGGCACAAGGCATTAAGAAGGAGGAGAAGGACTTCTTTAGGTACATCAGGGAGAAAAGGAGCTGTAAGGACCACATAGTAAGGCTTAGGAAGGAGGGGGGTTGGGTGCAAGCAGGGTGTGCGATAAGGCAGAAGAACTAAATGAGTACTTCTGCTCAGTATTTGCTAAAAAGAAGAGAGGGGTGACACCCAAGGGGGGAGAAATGGCAGAAACAGGGGAGGGGGTGACAGATGGGGAAATCATGGAGGGCAGAGTTCAGGAGGGTTTGAAGGCACTGAGGGTGGACAAGGCACCAGGCCCAGATGGCATCCACCCCAGGGTACTGAAGGAGCTGGCAGAGGTCCTTGCAGGTCCTTTGGCAGACCTATTTAATGCCTCACTACATTTGGGGTGTGTACCTCAGGACTGGAGGATGGCTCATGTGGTGCCCCTCCACAAGAGTGGCCCCAAGGATGAACCGGGAAACTACAGACCAATGAGCCTCACATCCATCGTGGGTAAGCTAATGGAGACCATCCTGAAGGAGAGGCTGGTGGCCCTTCTAGAGGCCAAAGGACTACAGGACAGCAGACAGCATGGCTTCATACAGTGCAGATCCTGCCAAACCAACCTGGTGGAGTTCTATGACTGGGTAACTAGGCAACTGGACAAGGGCCATGCAGTGGATGTCCTGTATCTAGACTTCAGTAAGGCATTCAACTCGGTGCAGCATGGAAGGTTGGGAAGTAAGTTAGTAGGCACAGGGGCAGGTGCAAAGCTGGTGAGATGGGTAGGAAACCGGCTTCAGGGAAGGCAATAGAGGGTGGTGGTGGGTGGGGAGCTCTCACACCCAAGGGTAGTGATGAGCGGTGTTCCACAGGGCTCAGTGTTGGGACCAGTGTTGTTTGGGATATTCATTGCAGACATATCATGGGACATCAAGAGCAAGATTAGTCTGTTTGCTGATGACACCAAGGTAGGAGCAGTGGTGGATGACCTATGGGGATGGCAGGGGTTGCAGGATGATCTGGCAAAGCTTGAAACCTGGTCAGACACCTGGCAACTGGGGTTTAATGCCAAAAAGTGCAAGGTGCTGCATTTTGGGATGAAGAACCCAAGGAGGAGTTACCAGCTGGGGAGTGCAGCTAGCCCAGACAGAGGAGGAGAAGGATCTGGGGGTGCTCATTACAGGGTCAATGAACAACTCGGCACAATGTAGCAAGGCAGCTGCAAAGGCAAACAAAATGCTGGGTTGTATTGCAAGGGGTATATCTTCGAGGAGGGAGGAGGTGATTCTGCCACTGTATAGGTCATTAGTTAGACTGCACCTGGAGTACTGCGTGCAGTACTGGCGCCCGTATCTGAAGAGGGACATTAAGTTACTGGAGGGGGTGCAGTGCAGGGCGACAAAGATGATCAAGGGGCTGGGGGACTTATCATACGAGAGGAGATTGAGGGAGTTGAACATGTACTCATTGGGGGACAGGAGGGACGGGGACATGATTGAAACCTTTAAATATATGAAAAGAATAAACAAGACAGGTACAGAGGGGCTGTTCAAAGTAAGGGAGGGGAGGGACACCAGGGGCCATGATATGAGACTGGAGGGAGGAAGGTTCAGGAGGGAGATGAGGAGACACTTTTTTACAGAGAGGGTGGTGGCTGGGTGGAATGCGTTACCTGCAGAAGTGGTATCCAGTAGAACAGTGGACTGCTTCAAAAGGGGATGGGACAGGACAAGGGGGAGGGTTAACGAAGGGGAAGGGTGGAAGGGAGGGGCAGCTGCAGAATAAGGGGTGCTAGCTGCACATTCGAGCAGACTTGATAGACCTCTAGGCCTTTATCTGCTGGAAAATTTCATATGTTCGTATGTTCAAGGGAAAAAGATAGATATGGGTTCACATGAATTTAATACTGCCTTGAAAAATTAATTAGCAGTAAGATGTACTTGTTTTGATTAAGTATAAAAGGTTTTAAGAAAATTGTATGTTATATTTGATATGTGCAACTGATTTTAGGAATGCCTTGTAAATAGGATTTTATCCTAACGGTGTAAAAATGAGTCATTTTTGTATCCTGTATAAAAATAAATGCTTTTTACTACTACTACTACTACTACTTACTAACAAAAAGGCATGGGGCTTTGTGCATTGCGCTGGTAGCTGGCTATAATAAGTATGTTTTATTTTTTGTTTAAATTGTGTTGACCACTGTTCATGCTCCCAATCTGCTGAAGAACCCAGGGGCCGCTCGCTCTGGAATGTTAAACTTGATACTACATTTAGTGGTCTGAGACAGAGGGCAACATTTAATTATAGCCAATTGTCATCAGCTTTAAAGCAGCTGCCATGTCCTGTACCCAGTACATCACACTACAGAATCTAGTACCTGGTACCGATACCCCCCTCTGGCCGTGAGCAATCCTTGCAGAAAGAGTCAGACATAAGTTCTCCTTAAAGAGGCACCTAACAACCCCCCACTCCTCTCACCCCCCACCCCTACTCCACACATGCAGTTGGGGATGGAAAAGGGTGGAACACCTTGAAGCATTAGGAATCATTCTCTCAGATGTATATTCCTTAACATATGTATTTGGAATGCAGATGCTATGTTACCTCTGGTTTACAGTTAATCCATACTGGCTGCATATGTCAGATTGTTTGTTTATGTTTGAAGGTAGCTTTTACCAGGGTCCAAATGTTTGAATGTCAGTCACAAATCAGGTTTGTTAAATGGCAGACCTGAAGATCATTTCATATAAAGTAAAGGGCATCAATAATCCAGTGAAAAGAACTAGAATCCTTCAGGAGTTGCAAAGGAATGGTGCAGGGATTGCATTCCTGCAGGAAAATCAACTTACAGCAGCTGAACATACTGTATGGAACTAAGATGGGCATGTGCAGGGGACGTTTATGCATCTCACTATGAACAGCACCCTCACAGGAAGGTGGAGCATTGCTATCTTAATACAGAAAAACTTCCCTTTCCAGGTAACACAGGTACAGGCTGACCCAGAAGGTCTCTTTGTCAGGTTAATTAGTGAACAAGGGGCCAAAAATGCATTCTGTTGAATCGCCGTGCCACCAGTGAGAAGAAGCCTCAGATTAGTTCCTGAAGAAGGTGATTTCTGAAACAGTGACTGATGCACATAGCCTGATCCTCACTGGAGGGGATTTTAACACAGTCCTTTCACTGGCCTTAGATAAATCAGGCTAGTCAACACAACCACAGATCAGGGTGACTAAGCTCTTGCACAGACTCAGTACTGAATTGGGTCTAATTATTATCTGGCACTATAGGAACCCTCGGGTTTTAGGAATATTCTTATTATTCCCCCAGGCATGATCAGTACTGTAGAACTCAATACTTTCTCATGCCCTTACAGTGGGTGCATGCAGCACAGAGAAGCTCGATGACACTATAACCGCTTCAGAGCATGCTCCAGTTACATTTTCAATCACAAGAATGTGGTGTGCATATTTATGGAACACATACAAACAGAAGAGAGAAAGAAGTAAGGGCCTCAGCTGGGACTTGAACCAGGCCACCTGGAATACCGTTCCGGTTGCGCTACCAGCTTTATCATCAAGGCATCTGGAAACTGGGCTGCCCCAGAGCACATTATTCTTTCTCCAGTGTACAACCTGGTGCTGCACAGATAATTACATTTTCAATCACAACAGTGCAGTGTGCATATTTATTCCCGGGAGGCCTGAGTTCAAGTCCCAGCTGAAGTACTATTTCTTTTTCTCCTCTGTTTGTATGTGTTCCATACATATGCACACCACATTCGTGTGATTGAAAATGTAATTATCTGTGCAACACCAGGTTGTGCACTGGAGAAAGAGTAATGTGCTGCGGGATAGCCCAGTTTGCAGTTGCCTTGGTGGTGCAGCTGGTAGTGCAACCAGAATGGTATTCCAGGTGGCCTGGGTACAAGTCCCAGCTGAAGCACTTACTTCTTTCTCTCCTCTGGATGTGTTCCATAAATATGCACATTGCACTCTTGTGATTGAAAATGTAATTATCTGTGAAGCACCAGCTTGTGTGCTGGTGAAAGAGTAATGTGTTCTAGACAGCCCAGTTTCCAGTTGCTGTGGTGGTGCAGCTGGTAGTGAAGCCAGAATGGTATTCTGTGTTGCCTGGTTTCAAGTCCCAGCTGAAGCATTTACTTCTTTCTCTCCTGTTTGTACATGCTCCAGTTATATTAGTGCTCTCTGTATGTCAGGCACCAAGGAGTACTGCCTGGAGATTAAATGTCAGTTTGCTTAATAAGCAGGAACTTCAGAGATTGGTAATGCAGGAAGTTAGGGAATTCACAGTAAACAATCCACTGGCAGACAGCACTGACACGATACATTGGGACACAGTAAAATCCATCCTAAGGGGTAAAATCATTTCATACACCTCGCAGGTGAAGAGAGAAAGGGCTGGCAGACAACTTTCCTTGGAACAGGAAACTGAACAGCTGGAGTTCCAACACAAAATAGTTTTAGACACCACAATAAAACAGCAACTGGCTTTAAAAAGGGCAGACCTAACATGGTTACTGGAGCACAGAATAGAGGGGACCCTCAGATGTTCTCAACAAAGGTGCTACAAGAATGACAACAGAGCAGAGAGGCTCCTGGCAGGACAATGGAGACAGCAGGCAGCATCCTGGGCAGTTCTGAGACTAAAAACAGGGGTATCTGGGTGTTGAACAACCAACCCAACTGAAATCCAGAATATGTTTTCAGACATTTATAAGAAGCTTTATTGGCAGAAAGAGGTCCAAACCATCACAGGGTAATACAGTCATACATGGACAACACCCCTGACTTCTTACTTTAAGGGACCAGGAATAGGAGGAGCTTAATGCACGCATCACAACCCAAGAAATAAAGGCAAAAATTAAATATCTGAAAAACAGCAAGTTCGCTGGCCCTGATGGCTACCCAGCAGAATTTTGCAAGATCTTTCAGGAGATTCTGGTCCCACATTTGATAGCAGTGGTGGATGCAATTATCAATGACAGTTTACAGGCCCCCCTTCCCAGTATCAGGCCCTAATTTCTGTTCTCCTCAAACCAGGTAAGGACCCAGAGGATCGTAGTTCCTATCGTCTAATTCTACTCTTGAACACCAATTTAAAAATATTTATTAATATTCTGGCAGACGGCCTACAGGGGCACATACAGAATATAGTACACTGCAACCAAATGGGATTTATCCACGGCAGGCTACTGCAGAACAGCATAAAGAGGTTTTCAATATTATATCTGCTCAAAGCAGTAAGAGGGCCTTCCAGCTACCCAACAGTATGGACACTGAAAAGGTCTTCAATATGGTCAATTGGCCTTCCTCATACAGGTTTTACAAAAGTGTTAGCTGGGGATAAATTTATGAGGGCCATTTCTTCCTCATATGAAGGTCCAGAAGTGTGTGTGAAAGTTAATGGTCATCTCTCTCTCAAAGATTTACTTTGGGGAGGGGAACCAGCAGGGGCACCCCCTCTCACCCTTGTTGTTTGCACTTAACCTGGAGCCCCTAGATGCAAACATTAGAGTGCACCCAGACATCAGAGGTGTAATGGCTGGGGGTGGAACAGAAAATAGTTTTACTGTATATGCAGATGATTCCTTTTTTTTTTTCATTGTCCGGTTCATTCCCTCCCATATCTGCTGGATACATTAGCAAGGTATGGTACACTAGCTGGACACAGGATAAACAAATCTAAATCAGAAACGATGATATTTAGTGGCACCCCACCTCCAGGCCTTAGACGCACCTATCCCTTTTCATGGGTATCCAGGAACACTTTCTGATATTTCAGGATCAGAGTCTCTGTGGATACCTCCCACCCACTACCATACATCCATTTCCATGACTTTTGACACCAGTCAGAAACTGGCCAAGCTCTTATTCCCACCCTATTTTCTCCACATTGGACAGCACCCCTCTGGAGGTTGTCCCTGCCTTCAAGTACCTCAGTGTGTGGCTTGATAGCAAGCTTGACTTTTCTCCCCACTTTGACACTATCCATATCAAGCTTCATCCTAGACTTGGTGCCCTTGGTGCCGTTACAAGGACTGCCTCTCCCTCAAGGTCCACCAGGAACTGGTTACTAAAATGGTTCTCCCAATCTTTGGCTATGCAGACGTGATCAATGGTACCCCCCCCCTTCCTCCTGCCTTGCCAGATTGTATTCCCTCTGCATGGCTTGCTGCCATTTTGCTACGAACTCTCCACCCACCACACTCATCATTGTTCCCTCTATTCCTCCCTCTCCATCCTCCTGTTTTCAAGTCACCACTAGTCCTACTGTGCTTCCTTTACAGCCTAATACTGGATTGGATCCCTTCCTTCCTACCTCTCCTGACTAATCTCCCCTGCCCCATCCTCTTTGTACCATCTCCACTCCAGGAACTCCCATATCTTCTCCATCCCCGCACCCTCACTCCTCTGCATGTCAAGCATCTTTCTCCTACTGCTTCCTCTCCCTCTGGAACCAACTCCCTTCCCCCCTGCTCCTGTTCCCCTCACTTCCTGCTTTTAAAATACCAATTAAGGCATATTTCTTTTTTTCTCTATTCCTGCCAACTCACCCATTGATCCTTTCCCCTCTCTTCTGTCACCCCTTCCTTCTCAGTCCCACCCTATACTATTGCCTTTGACTCCTCTTTTGTCTATCTTCACATGCTGATTGCACTGTCTCCTACCCCAATAGGCACTGAGCACATTTCCTGACTTTTTCGTGACTGTCTGTTTTTTATTACATAATACATTTGCTGCTGCATTTACATGTAGTATTCCACTTGCTTCATTATCTGTAAATATATGCCTATTGTAACCTCCATTTGTTTTTTTTGTATTCTCAGATACTTTTATGTTATCCAGATACTATTCTCAGATTTTGTATGTTCGTCTTCTCTGTATTCCCTTCCCCCAGATCACACCTAGAAACGTGCCTTGGCTCAGTGTGCCTTTCCCAGTTACCCATTTTTTAAATAAAATAAAGAAATACACTGCCAGAGACTTTAAAACTGGATGTAGCTAGATGAAAAACTACTTCCTTTTTCCTTGTATGGCAGGGTACAAATAATGAAAATGAATATATTGTCACAATTTCTATTTTTATTTCAGACCTTCCCAGTTCCAGTCCCTAACTCTGACTGGAATGTACTGCTAAAGAAGGTATCCAGGTTCATATGGCTGGCAAAATGGCCAAAAGTGGCGCAGAATATTCTACAGCTGCCAAAAGAACATGGTGGTTTGGGACTGCTTTGTTTCAAAACATATTACTAAGCAGCTCAGGCAGCATGCTTGATAACATGGACAAAACAAAGAATAGACTCAGGTTGGTAACAAATTTAAGAATCAGACTCCCCTGCCTTATTCCTCTGGACCATCCCAATCATGCTCTTGCCACGAGACCTCAGTCATGCCTTGAGAAATCCTTGGACCAGGAACATGGTAAAAATGTTGATCAAGGTTAGAAAACTAACTGGGGGGGGGATCTGTTGAGCACACTCACTAGAAAGATGCACTTAACCTCATCTCTGCAGACACTGAACTTATTTTACTAAAATACTAAAAAGTTTTCTTTGGTTTGAACTTTTTATTTGTTGCATCATAAAGCTTACAGTGTAAGAAACTGAATGAGACTGGACATGATAATAGGGCATTCAAATAAAGGTGGCCCCCGGCAGATCTAAACCTCCACTGTCCTCAGAGCAGCAGGCACCAACAATGACTGCGGCGGTCTCGCAGTCTGGTGAACCACCATGGAATTCCTTGACTCTTTCCATGAGGGCCATTGATGGCAAAGTCAAGGAGATCCTCTGACACATGGGGGAACAAGATATTAAAACTGAAGTGGCCACTAAAACTGCCCTTGCCACAGAAGCTCAGGTCTGAAAGCCCTAATCGCAACTACTAAGCTGGTACAAGAAAACAGTCAACTGAGATATTGTCTTGAGGCCCTTGAGAACCTTCACTTGGTTGGGCTTCTGGAAGGCAGTGAAGGCACAGATCTTATTGCCTTTTTTGTGGAATTTGTATCCTGGTGCCTTGGGAGTGGAGGGTGACTTTGGCATGACTCCTTTCCTTATAAGAGCCTACCAAATTTCTCCATGAGCAGCACCCAACCAGCCCAACCTACCCAGAATGATCCTCATAGTCACCACGGGAGTGACTGTCTGGGATGTCTTTCTACAGGTGGTAAGAGAGTTGAAGCATTTCAACTTTAATGGACAAACTTTACATCTGTTCCCGGATCTGTCATTTGCTACCCGGGTCCGTAGGAAAAAAATTATCACAGTCCGGGCACGTCTCTGCAGCTTGGGAATTGTGCATTCCCTCATGATGCCAACTCTCCTTCATATACAACATGGTGGCCATACTTATCAATACATGGACCCCATGGAACTGGACAGAAGGCTGAAGCCCTTGAGAGGGAGTTTGCAGTGGCTCACCTACCCAACGAAGAAGACTCGAAGGGACACACTTGAACCAGCTAAGCTTTAAATGTTTGTATTACTTCACCATTTGGTGTTGGTTACCTGGAACATGTTGGCAAATTTGGATCCTAAAGAAGGTGGCACAATATAGTAATACTCCAAACATGTTTGAGGGCATGTTGGGCTCAAATACAGACATTCAGTATTAGTTTTTATGTGACCTAAGATTTGCTAACTCCTTTGTATGCCTATATTACTTTTGTTAAACAGATCCTTGGCAACTGCAGTCACATGTGCGATATGCACGTTGCAAAGTTTCATATACTAACTATGAAGCTACTGCCTCCTTAGGTGGTAGTTCTGTTTAAAGTTCAGTATTTTATTATGATTAAAGTGAGAATTCGATAGTTCGACGGGAGAGAGTAGGGAGTGCTACCATTACTGCAATGAATGTATGTTCGGAATGTATCACATTAGCCTCAGGCTGATTATAAAAAATCTTTGGACTACCTTATTGTTGCAAGGTCGCCACACTGTTATAGGATGCAGCCATGTTTGGGACATTTTCAGTACTACTGATTGTTTGGAATACCGCCAGCTCCTTACATCAGACTACTGAGGCTACCCCTTTTACCGTTTTCCATTGGATGGCTCCTATGTGCTTAGCATTGTATGCCTGGCAGGAGGTATTATGTTGTTTTTCTTCTGAACACAATAAATACAAAGTTTGAAAAAAGGTTAGAAAACAAATGGGCACTCTGAGCACTTTGGGGCCTCTCAATCTTATCAGGCACCATGAAGGCTGCCCAGTTAGACTTGGGGTATAAATCCTAGCAAATTAAGAGACTTACATGATTCAGCCAATGTTCACCAGAATAGCAGTGTCTACTTTTTCAGACCCTAAGAAATAAATTTCAGTTAAGCAGAGAAGAACACTACCATTTCCTGTAAGTCAGGCCCTTTTTATTAAAGGGAGACAACCTAACATAGGTTGCAAGACCACAGTCAGACTTGGAACGATACTTTTTCTGGTTGGTAAACCTGAAGGCGAAGGCCAGACTCATCTCAGACCTGTACAAATTGGTCAGCAAATTGGAGACTTCTCCTCTGGAACAAATCAGAATGTGATGGAAGTTGGGGGGGGGATCATATTGCTAGTTAAACAATGAGAAAAGAGATTATCAAGGGGGTGGGCAGTCATGGCCTTTCCTACCATTTTGGCAAGAGATACATGCTGAAATACAACTTGTGTTGAAAGTGCATTTCCCCTTTGACTCCCAGAACTTGGTGCTGATGTCTGCCATACTTTTGCAAGGCTCCCATAACAGAAGAAGACTGGGACAAATACCTCGGGTAGCAGCTGTAAAATGCCTTAC
Organism: Neoceratodus forsteri; assembly: GCA_016271365.2. Classification (NCBI taxonomy): domain Eukaryota; kingdom Metazoa; phylum Chordata; order Ceratodontiformes; family Ceratodontidae; genus Neoceratodus; species Neoceratodus forsteri. The sequence continues at coordinate 1,880,028,999 of CM057456.1, forward strand.
TTTGTAGTGGCTGTCTACTCTCACCAACCGCTGAGCTGTGGAGGAGGAAGATATCCAAGACTGAAATAGTGGAATGCATAACTGCCTCCTTACAAATAAGGTACCCTAAATTTGGAGAAATCTGGCACCCCTGACATTGTTACATGGCAACGCAATTGGTGGAGGAAGATGGAGCAACTTCCCCTAGATCCAAGTAGACCTTGGGTAGTGGATCAGCCTGAAGCTTGCAATGAAGCAACAATAATACAAACTCAGACATGGAATGAGACAAAAATAAACAGAGCAAGAAGAAAATAAACACAGATGTACAAGGCAGATAAGAAGAGCTGACTTTTAATGTTAAAACGTATGCATCTTTACAAATTCAGTAACTTTTGATATAACCACTACACTGGATAAAATCCTGTTGCTGATCAGAATGAACTTACTATAGGTACTGTTCTGATCACAGAAGCTACAAATGTTATAAGTACAATATTTGTGCTATTTTGGATTTTGGGAATATTGTTAACATTTTAGATATTTAATGTTTGATTATCAATTTAGATGAAACAGGTTTTAACAAGGTTCAGAGAGGTGCTCTTTTTCTCCAATTGTACAATTTTAGGCACCCTTAATGTACACGTACAGTATGTCTTGCATATCACCCAGATTAATAAACTAAGTTAAACAGAAAAGATTTACAGTGCTCTTACTTACACAGACATATACATACATATATATATGTGTGTGTGTGTGTGTATGTATATATATATATATATATATATATATATATATATCACCATACACAGATCTTATGTAATTGGAAAGAAAGCTAAACAAATATAAGAAGTCATACTTTGATAAACAGTACATTGTGATCATCAGTAAGATATATGACAAGGCTTCATATAATATAACTTTAAAACATCATATTACCCAACAATAATAATCTTTCATTGGAACTGACAATGTTGTTATGAACTGTAACATAAACTGGCATCACTCAGGAAGATTTATTTATTTCTAGTGAAATGCTGCTGACACTGTAACATTTACAAGGGAGATTTTTCGTATGAGAAATTTCCCAGTAATATGAGTCATTGAAAATCAGGTAAATGATTCCTATTAGCCATAGGGTATGATTTATGCTTCAGATGGAATGACATGAGGAAACAATCTGGCACAATAATATTGAGGAGATTTCCTCATAAGGAGATGAGTTACACAGGGATGAATAAAGGTTTCAGACAATCAGAAACTTAAGGAACAACAAAAACCAGCACCATCCAAAGAAATACTTGTTGACATATAGTTCATTGCAGAACCAAAGTGCCTAGAAAAAACAGGCTCACATTTTCAGTACACAGCAAAACCTCTAAAGGAGACACCCAGCAGTTTTTGTTGTTCTGTTGTTATTTTTAAACTCACACAAATTGGTAGTGGAGCTGCCTTTGTTGTCCTTAGTCAGAGACTTACGTCAAGCTTTGATATGTTGTACTAAAGACTCGATAAATATAGCAGATTGATCCTTCTTTTTTCTGTTCCTTTTACTGAGTGGTTAGCCATGTTGTACCTTTCACATACTTACATTTATTTTTTTCTCCAGTAATTCTTTTGTTTGGGCAAATTAGAGGTGGCATTTATGTTGCTAGTATGATCCAAAAGGAAATAAAAACATTATTCTGGTGCACACACATGAATACAGAGTGGGGCAATTATATATTTCACACACAGAATTGGCAGGGTCTTTTTTTTTGGGGGGGGGGGCTACTCAGCATGTCACAGTCACTTTTCCATTCCATCCAAATGAAATGACTGATCCAAACTAAATTTTTAAAAATAACAGCCCCAGTTCAGATAACATACTTGCATAAATAGCTTGGCTGCCTTTAAACAGATGTCCACACCAGTAGAGTTGGTGTAGTGGAGGACATAGGCAGGCCCATCAGACTTCAGTGGGAAGTCTTTGCTGTTCCTGAAGGTAACCAGTTTCAGTGTGTTTATTTGACCCAAACATAAAATCGAAACATTAAAAAGGCAAGCTAAAAGATGCTTCTGTTTATCTCTAAGGAGTGCACCCTCTCCTTCTCACATATGCATGTCATGAAATGTCAGAGCATGGGGGTATGCCACTCATACCAATAAGGAGAAGGGATTGTGCGATCGACTCCTCTGACAAAATTTATGATCCTTCCCATGTTGCCATGCAACATTTAAGTCTGTGTCAGGTACAGTAAGAACAATAACAAGGCACTGCAGCCGCATGTGGTCTGAAAACAAAACAAAATGGTACTATTAAATACATGCTGAAAATAGAAAATAGAGTTAAAATCAACGTTTTGACCTTGGGTCTTCTTCATGAAATATCTAAAAGAGAAAAAAGCAATGTTAGTACAGACAGAAGGGAAATAAGGGATATACATGTGGGGAAAGAAAAAGGGGGAGGCTCTGGGAGAAGTGATAAATGGCAAGATAAAAAAAGAAACTGGAAAACAAAAAAGGTGGTGATGATGGGAATGACAAGGCATAATAGTGGTGAATGCACTAGAGAAGTACCCAGGTTGGGACTACTTAACAGAGCCTAGTAAGAAAGCTGAAAGGTTACAAATGAGGGGGAAGGAGACAGAGATGGAGACATCTGAGGAAAATGAAAATAGATGTGCACAGATACAGATAGTTTCTGTTTGTTGGTTGGGTGGAGGAACAGTTTTTTTCTTTCTTCACAGGGACTGTGCCTGAACTCTACAAACACTACATAGACGACTGTGTGGGGGCCACCTCCTGGTCCAGGGAGACCCTTCAAGTCTTCTTGGACAAGTTTACCATGGCCCATCCTTCCCTTCAATACACTGTCGAAGTATCCTCCTCTGCACTGCCTCTTCTGGATATCAAGCTGTCGGTGCAGAACACTGGTCTGAAGACATCAGTTTATTACAAACCCACTGACTCACACAGTTTTCTCCTCCACAGTTCCTTCCATCCTAAACATGTTAATAATGGCCTGCCATATTCACAGTTTCTTAGACTTTGCGGGTTATGCAATGAAGATGATGATTTTGTTGAGTAGGCCCAAATAATGCATAGTTTTTTTTATTAACAGGGGATACCCTAAAAGCACAGTGGACAGAGCACTCTCCCAGATCAGTAACATGCCCCAGAACCTTGACCCCGTAGGAAGGATCCTGTCACACAACAACAACGCATTCCACTAGTGCTTCCCTTCAATCACAGTACACCTTCTCTTCACAGGATAATCACAAGTAACTTTCAGATTTTGCAAACTGATCCTAATATCAGTGCTTCCTTTACAGAACCACTTGTTGCCCCTACCATCGACCACCCAACCTGCAGAATTTCTAGGTAAGAAGCAGCCTACATACTCCTAACAGTTCCTCTCTACCAGGTACCAAACCTTGCAACAGAACTCGCTGGTACACCTGCAAAGTTATTTCTAGTGTGACTGAAATTTGGGGTCCCACAGGTGTTTTTCACATCACCAAGGAGTTCTCATGCACCTCCACTAATGTGGTATATGTATTTTTTGCAGGAAGTGTGCAGCTATTTACCTCAGAGAAACTGGCAGATGCCTGGCTGTCCAATTCAGGGAATATTACAGGGCAGTCAGGTATGAAGACACTGATAAACCCATTGTATCCCTTTTTACCTCCAGGGAGCACAGTGTCAATTATCTTTCTCTTTGTGTCATTTAGCAGGGTTTCTGGGATGCTGACCAAAGAAAAAACGTGGAAACCAAGCTAATCATCTGCCTTGGCTCCCAGCAGCCTTCCAGTTTAAATGATAAACTTATTTTCTACTAATATCTTTCAGTTACCCCTTGTTTTCCCCTACAGTCTGTTTGTATCTGTGCACATCTATTTTCATTTTCCCCAGATGTCACCATCTCTATCTCCTTCCCCCCCTTGTTTGTCACCTTTCAGCCTTCTTACTAGGCCCTGTTAATTAGTCCCCACCTGGGGACTTCTCTAGCTTATTCACTGCTATTATGCCTTGTCATTCCCATCATCACCACCTTTTTTGTTTTCCAGATTCTCCCTTTATCTTGTCATTTATCACTTCTTCTCCCAGAGCATTCCTTTTTTCTTTCCCCATATACTGTGTATATATATATATATATATATATATATATATATATATATACCCTATTTTCCCTCCCCTCTTTGCTAACTTTACCTATTTCTCTTTTAGATATTTCCTGAAGAAGACCCAAGGTTGAAATGTCAATTTTTAACTCTATTTTCTATTTTCAGCATGCATGTAATATTATCATTTTGTTGTGCATCAGGTAAGCCAGTTCTAGGGCCTTTGGAGAGGGCACTGACCTAGGTGCTCTTTTAAATACTTAGAGAGTTAAAAATAGGTCCACCTGCCAGTAAAAAATATATACATCTGGCATCGGCAGAATTCAAGTGTACTCCATTGTAATACAAGCCTACACATTCAAGTAATTCTGGTCATTATTACTGAGAGTATTACTAAAGGGTATTTATAAGAAAACAGGAAATTTCCCCATTACAGTTCATCTTCAGCTGAGGCGTAGACTGGCACTGACCTCACAATATACCCTTCTTGTGACATTACAGTAATTTCCACAGTGACAGAATTCATCACCTGCAGGGAATTATATCACTTCCATCTCCAGACTCAGTGTCAGCTGTAACTGAACTGACAGGGACAGAGAGCCAGATTTTATGTATCTGGCATTAATATAGAAATGAATGGCTGCAAGTCCCCAATTTTTGAGAATGCTGTCTACGGTACTTGATCTCTTCTTACATGATCTATAACTTACTTGCTGGTGACTGAAGCCCCACTGTTTCAATTTTACTAGTCATACCGTCTTGGCCACCAGTTTGGCCCCATTTGCCCTATGCAAGCCCCCAGTTCTGTCACTGCACACTCACCACTTTTGATTCCCCAGCTCACTTCCCCACCCCCAGTGTGTGGCCTTTGAGTCAGCATTTCCTCCAGAACATACATCAAGGTGTGGCAGCTGCCAGTACAAGGCCCTAGATTACCAGATCTCAACTTGCTCAAACTGGGAGAGGTTTTCTCACCAAACCCCTGGACACTGGCAAAGGTATGCCAACTGTGCTTGTAAGGTGTAGCAATGCAGTGCACATCTGATGTTCATCCCATCCAACTTCTGCCACCCAGCTGCACCCTCAGCTGTGACCACCCAGGTGGCAGTAGTGTAGTCCACGCAAGGACCCTCCCTCACCAGGGGAGGAGGGCATCTCCTGGGGCACTTGATCCACCCCTCTGCACCAGCCCACCAACAAATCAAGCTCAAGTAATGAACCTAGGTCATTGGCACCATGAGTGGAAATGCTACCACTACATTGATGGACAACTGACTGGAGCCCCTAGTTAAACCATTCAGTTTATTCTGTAGTAGGTGATAAATGCAGATTTTTTTTAAATATTTTGCTCTTTATGCTTGTCATTGCTGTATTTAGAACTGTTTTTTTTAGATTAATAGGCTTAAGCTCCTAATTTAAAGTTGTTTCTTGAGCTAACGTAATGGTGACATCATGTATTGGTTTGCCCTGTTTTTCAGTGAGTCCTCTGTCAGCCGGGTTCAGGAGTGCTGACAACTGAAATCTACTTGTGGCATTTGAAAGTACCAATTCCACACAGAACCCTTATGATGCAGCACAGACTAGTACATGCCTCACTTCTGCCACATTAGGGGGACATAAATGTTTGAAACTAGGGCCTTCTCTCAGCATACTAATAAACTTTTACTTATAGTCCAAAACACTCCTATTTTTGAAACAAGTTGGTAAGAAATATTCGCTTCTAACAAACCATGTGAGAAATTCTTGTACTTTGCAAGATCAGCTACAGTACAAAGCATTCATTTTCATAGACAAAAAATATCAAAACAGATACAGCCACATGGGACTGCAAGTGTCACAGAGAAAATGACTATAACTCTTGCTGTTCCTAAGGAGAGACAAGGCAGCCATACTTAACTATTTATGGATCAACAAAGGAATTTTAACTAAGAATTTCAAAAGGGGAGTTAGAATGATACCCCCAAAAGTATATGGCCTGCCATCTTTTATAGTTTGTTTAGCATCCTCTGTTATCTTTATTTCAGTGTTTGCTTTTGCATTCCTAATGATTTACTTTTTATATTTTCTGCTACAGACCCCCCTGTCTAAGTCTGATTGTACTCCACTGTTACTCCCAAAAGCAATCTTCTTTCCCCTGATTGTTTCTTTGACCTGTCCAGTAAACCAAACTGAATTTATATACTTGTTTGCCTTAACAACATACATAACACACTCCTGGGAAGCCTCCCATATTACTCTTTTTTATGTTCATTTGTTTCATACCCTTTTATTTCAACTATGTAATTCTATTTAGCAATTTTTAGTTTCCCTATTCTATTGAAGTCCCTTTTCTAAAGTTAAGAATTATGTTAGTGGAATTAGGATTGGCAATGAGTCCCCAGCACTGTACAAAATTATATGTAATTATGGTGACTCTGACTTATAGAAGCTACAATCTTAAAGAGGACAGGAAATGATTTCTAATTGGCAGCTGTGTATAATGTTCCCATTTACAGAAATAATATCCATAAGACTAAATGATCCATATGTAACAGTACCCGAATAAAATGTGATGTGAAAAACTGTATTTTGCATTTTTTTTTGTGAGCAGCATTCTGCTACAGTACTCTCCCTAGAGCCAGTGATCTAGACTTTTAAATACTGTATATCATGGTTTGTGCACAGAACTTTGAACAACGTTCTGATAGGACAATAGCTGTTGCTAAGCATTCTGTACACAGTCAAAACTCCAAATCACTGACTACATGAAGAGAACTGCACAGAATGCTGTCTATAAAAGGAAAACAATTGAAAACACAATTTTCACATCAGTGTTTATTCAGGTACAGCTAAATATGGCTCATTTACAAATGCAAATTCCCATAAGATAACACTGGAACTTTAACAAGCACACAACGAAGGAAAGAAATTGCTGTTTCAGCAGAAATGGAAGAGCAGGGCCCAAAGGGCCCTGCGCTTTCACAGCAATATACATGAACTGCTGCGCCAGTGGGCAAGCGATGATGGGTCTTTCTACAGTATTGTAGTTCTTCTCTTTTTCTTTGTAATGGATGTAATAGCTATACTTTAACCTACTTACCCCCAGGGCACACTGGAAATGAATTGTTCTTAATTCAGTGTTCCATCCAGGCCAAATATTTCTAATAAATAAAGAAATTGTGTTTTTCAGCAGTGCACACAAGGTGTCCAGGGAAACGTTCTAAAATAAAATATGACGAAAAAAGAAGAAAGCTGCTCCCTGAATTCATAGCAGTGCTATAACAACAAAATCAGCAGAAAGTAGAAAAAGGGAACACTCATCTCTCAGTGGTCAAGTCAAGTTGGTTTTATTGTTATTCAGCAAATTGCCTCTATACCACACTAAAAAAAGTGCATATGCCATACAAGACACATTTAAGCAATAAAAAAGAATGTCAAACATTTTCCAGATCATATTCTAAAAATGAATAAAAATTCATGTCATATTTCTAAAAAATAGCTATTCTTAGAACATAATCTTTTATCTTAAATTTAGCAATTCTATTTGATTGCAGAACAGTTTGGGGCAACAACAGTTCACAAGTAACATTGCACAGTCGCTATTTATAGAACTCAATGTAAAACTCAACAAAATGTGCACAAAAACATTTAATAATTTTAAATAACAGCAATTTGAAAACATTTGTGGAACAAAGCTCTCATAAGATTTACTTGCTTCATTGTTAGCCCTAAGAGGGTCTGCACATACTTGGAACCCAGTTGACCCACCCTGCAACAGTACCTACAGACCCAGTGCAAATCACAGCAGCAATTCCAAGCAATAAGGCAATAAGACAGAAACACTGGCCAGTTAAACACCAGAGTCCATCTTTGTATAAAAGAGGTTGTCCTATTAAAGGGCAGCCCAGATTGTCAGTAGTCTCACTGGAAGCAGTGGAAGGAGTCAGGAGAGGGGTGGGGGAGGAGCCAGGCCAATCCTAGAAGGAGGGATAGTGGTGAGGAAGTGACATCACAGAATGGGAGGGTTTATGAGGTTATGAAAGGGAAGGGGGACAGGCAACCGGGGGGGTGATTGACAGGCCCACCTGATTGGAGGAAGGAGTCAATAGGGGTGGGGCTACTGAGGGGTAGAAAAAAGGGCTGCAAGAGAGAAGAAATCCCTCTTTCTACTGCAGCTACTAAATCTTTAGCAATTTGCACAGGATGTTTGAAGTTTGGGGTAGAATTCTCTGCGAGATCTCAGGTAAGGTGTGGGAGCAGTGAGCCCAGCTACAGGATCTGGGGAGGCCGAGGTTGGCTGGGGACACACTGTGCCTGAGGACAATTATTGAAAAAAAAAAGACTGTTTTATTTTGTTTAAATTTGTACAAGTGTTTTAATCAGTGTATCTGTGTTTCAGGATATTGTGTATATCAGATGATTTGGATGATGTTGGGGGTCACAGGCTTGTGAGTATACAGCTGGGCTGTTTCCAGGTAGGACTGGCAAGGAGATGGGAATTTTCACAGCAAAACAGCAACTCTGTAACTGTGGGCCAGTGGGAGGAGCGTGGGTCATGGCACAGGAGTACAGGCTGTGAGCAGGGCCGCTATCAGTGGTCTGTGGTATTTTGTTAAAAAATTTGATGCTCCTTTGAAGTGGGAACAGCGGGCATTTTCCCTGGGATGGTCCACCTGTTTTGCTGGTGTGTCCGACTCAGGAGGCCTGGGAAGAGGTTGGTGTGGCAGTGTGGAGCTGGGCAGGCAGGGCATTCAGTGGCCACCGGCACATTTCAGCCTCTCAAGAGGAACAGTGTTTGGCTCTTTTTTGCAGGTTACAGTTTTGGGGCATTTGCGCCCAAAGTAAAAAAAAAAAATTCAAGTTGTTTGAAGCCATTTGCTTGATGTGTTGCTGCATTTCAGTGGGCCAATGGTGAGGTGGCCAGTTTCAGGCCAGGAGCCAGCGTGGTGGTAGCAGGCCATACAGGCCCCAAGTGCAGAGGCTGCGTGGTGCTGCCCCCATGAGGGGCCCCTCATTTTTTGGAATGCCTGCAGTTCTCTTGCTGGTCTCCATGGGGAGACAGTATTGGGAGGGATTTTTCCCGGCTGGCAATGCAGGTGCGCATTTCACCACACCAGGAAACAGCTTGCCAGGGAGGCTCATTTCATGAACAGCCATGCGTTTAGGAGGGCCTAAGGTACTCCAGGCCTGTGGGGCCACTTTTGGTTATGGAGTGAGTGATGGCCTGTCGGGTGCCCCACCACGCTTCCAGTCCTAGGGCTTTTGCGGTGACTGTAGGGGGGAGCCGAGAGGGGGGTTCTCAAAATGGGTGGAGGGCCTCAGAACACTGAGGACTGTGGCTGAATTTCTCCTTGTTGGGTTATAGTGCTGGGGCACCCCACCCGCACATCCACTATACTGGGTGCCTTTGTGTTACTTTACCTCCTGCTAGGGAGGAAGCCAAGCAAGCGTGCTATCAGGAACAGGGGAGGCGGTAGGGAGTGTCCACATGGCACTGCCCATGAGGTGGACATCTTGGGGGGGACTAACAGGAGGTGGTACTGGGGTAGGCAGGCATGCAGGGGAAGCATGAGCAGGAGATCCACATTCACCTGCCCCCTCGGGGGAATACTAGCAGGTTTTTGGTGTGCTGCTGGCCCAGAGGGGCACTTGTATTCTCATGTCCGCTCCACAACATGGGGGAGGCTGGGACATGGGAAGGCAGGGGACGGGTAGGCCAGCCAGGCCACAGTAAATTTATTTTGGGAGGGAGTGTGCGGATCCACTCCCCTGAGGCCTGCATTGCGGCTCCTCCATAGCGGACTTTTTGGCAAGGGAAGGAGGTGCTTGCCTGTACGGGCTTGCCCAGAAGGCCAACGGGGGGGGTCAGAGGCCAGGCTGCATGGCTGCCACATGCCACTCCAGTCAAAGGGCAGGTTAAGGATGGAAAAAACAATAAAAAAACAGAAACAAATCAAACAACAATCAGCAATTGATGATAAAATATATTTAAATAGCAGGTAGTACAGGGATGGGGGGCCTCTCCCCTTCCTTCCCCACCCAGTGCACCTTTCGGAGGTGTAAAAAAAAAAATCAGTCAACTAAGGTGATAGGATTACTGTGAATCGAGGGGGCAGGAGATTGCAGCGGCTATGAAGGACTAACAGGTTTTTTGGTTGTTGCAGCATGGCACCCAAGAAAGTGATGAAACAGAAGACCAGTGAAGCACTGGAGCATAAAGCCACAGAACTAATGGATCAGGTCCAGGTGATCCTCAAAGAATCCAGGGTGGTGGAGGAGAAAGACATGAAGGCGGACAAGAGGAAAGAACTGCCATCTGAGAAGGAGACAGCCAACAAGAGGCCGACTAGGAGCAGCCTGGATGAGAGTGGTGAGCCTCAGCCAGTGGAGGGTAAGGTATCTGTGGTAGACCTGTTGGTAGAAGGTAGCTTGAAGGGTTACCTGGCAGGCATCATGAAGGAACAGGGGGGGGGGGGAGGCTGGGTGGAGGTGGATAAAGCATGGAAAGAGATACAGGAAAAAAAAAGTCAGAGCAGAGGACAAGTAATATGGGGTCGGGGTGGTGGCCGATAAAGGGACATTCGGTTTGCTCCCAGGCATGACACTGGGGGACCACGTGCGCCAGGCATTGAAGGAAAAGATATGGAAAGGGAAGTATGTGGACATGTTCACCCTTATCGATAAAGATATGGCAAAGAAGATCGAGCAGAAAGAGTCAGTGGGAAACTCGGAGATGGCGGTCACTTTGGCCATTGTAGGTAAGACCAACGAGGATGTTACCTACACACACAGTCACTTTAGCATCACTTGAGTAAGAAAGAAAAACACAATAAATGCCAAATAACTGCAAATGCAAATATTTATTTGACTGCTAGGCCAAAATCGACTCAACCCCTAGCACCTCGACTGTGAAGCCTTCTAAGGGGGTATACCATACCAGACACATATAGAGTTCAAAGCAGTTATGGGTGGTTAATATACGATGAGAAATTCTGCCAAAGGGTAGCATCTCACGGGGATGTCAGGTGGGACGTCACACTATCCGAGCTCTGGGTCAGGACCTTGTCAGCTCAAGGGGGCTCGGGACAATGAAATGAAAGGTACAGGGAGGGGAGACATGTTGGGCATATAATATGCCAAACTGCACATGGGCCAATTGCAAATATAGGCATGCTTGCTCAGGATGCAGTGGGTGCACCCGTCATCAGGCGCAGGACACAGGGAACAGACAAGCAGCATCTGCCGGGGCAGTCCTTTGGAGAGGATACGGGGAGGACACAATGGGCCAGAAACTATTTCAAGTGACAAAGTGGGGGGTATGGGGGAGGTAAACCAAGCCAGATAGTGATGTCAGGGGACAGGAGTTTTCCCCTGGCGCTTTCCCCTGTGAAGGCAGGAGTGGTCACCATGTGGACCAAGGATTACCTGGATCAAGCGGCAGGGCGTATGCTGAGAAAGGGTTTCAATTGGGAGTTTAACTTTTATAATATGGGGGACAGAAAGGCTATGGGGGCCAGAAACCTGGCGTCCATCAAGGGAAAAGAGGAGATAGTGGAAAGAAAGATAAAGAAAGAGCTGTATGTGTGGAGGATCCTTTCCAGGACCCCCCTTTCAGGAACCTGAGGGTGTCACCACTGGGTATCATACCAAAGAAGGCACCAGGGGAATACAGGCTGATACACCACCTGTCTTACCCTGATGGTGACTCTGTGAATGATGCCATCACCCCAGAAAGGAGCATGGTGTCATATGACACATTGGATAAAGCAGTGGACCTCATAAGAGCCAGACGAGGGGTCTGGGTGGCTAAGACTGACATTGAATCCGCTTTCTGGCTGCTACCGGTACAGTAGGAAAATTGGGATTTATTGCGTTTCCAGTTTCAGGGCAAGTACTAGTTAGACAAAGCCATGCCCATGGGGTGTTCGGTGGCCTGCGCCACCTTTGAAGCATTCAGTGCCTGGCTGCAGTGGGTATGCACTGAGAAGCACAAGTAGGGTGCAGTGGTCCACTTCTTGAACAACATCCTGTTTATAGGGGAAGGTGGGGAGGGCATGCAGGCCATGCTGGCAGCCTTCAAAGATGCTTGTGAGGTGATTGGGGTCCCAGTAGCCAGACAGAAAATGGTAGGTCCCAGCCACAAACTGGAATTTTTAGGCATTGAACTGGATTTGGACCACCAATGCTTCCGATTACTGAAGGACAAGGTAGCCAGACTGCAGAGCCTCATCTTGGGAATCAAGGGACATAGGCAGGTGCAGTTCAGGATGTTACAGCAGGTGTTGGGGCACATGAACATTGCCTGTCGGGCTATAGCCCCGGCAGGGTATTCACCAGGTGTTTTTGGCCAGGGTATCTTCAAAGGCCAAGCTCCCCCACCATTGGGTTGATTTTCCCATAGGGGTAAAGGATGATTTGCTCACTTGGGAGGTGTTCTTGAGGGGTTACAATGGCGTGACTTTTTGGAGGGACCAATGGGAGGAGGGAGCAGATTTGGAGCTCTTTCCTGATGCAGCCGGGGGTTTTGGCATGGGAGCCTACTACCAAGGGAAGTGGATATCAAAGGTTTGGCTGCCCAGATGGGTGGAGTTGGGGTTAACAAAGGACATCACCTTTTTAAAGGCTTTCCTCATCTGGGTGGCCCTGGTGGTATAGGGACATAGGCTCAGGAATAAAAAACTTATCTTCAGGTGTGACAACATGGCGGTGGTAGCCAGCATAAACAAACAGTCGGGGTCCATGGAAGTGGTGTTGAGGATTGCACACATGCTAGTGTGGGAGGGTCTACAGCTTAACTTATCCATTATGTCTAGGCACTTGGAGGGAGCAAGGAATGATATAGCTGACAGTCTCTCATGTTTCCAGTTGGACAGATTCTGTGAGCTGGCTCCGAGGGTGGCCATCCAGAGGTCACAGGTGCCCCTGTGACTTTAAGAAATTGGATGAACTGAGCCCAGCTATTGTTCTGGAGTGCCTGGGCACCAAACACACTGAAAGATTATGAGGCAGCATGGAGGAGCTTCCAGGAGTTCTGGGAGTGGGCTGGTTTGGAGGCAAGTGGCCCAGTAACAGAAGCCCAGGTGATGAGATACATGGTGGTCAAGTGGGAGGCAGGCACGGCTGGAGCCACAATAGGCATCCACCTCACTAGCATAGGTATTGTGTGCCAGTTGCAGAGGTGAAAGGCACCCAACAGGGCACCGGTAATCCATAGGATGCAGCAGGGATGAATCAGATTGCAGGGACAGAGGTAGATGGGTGCAGGCCTAATGGGGGGGGGGCCTGTTGGAGAGGCTAGTGGTGGTGCTGCCATACATTTATTCCTCAGCTCAGGAGGCAGGCCTATTTGCAGCCATTTTTAGGGTGATGCAGAAAGGGGTCTTTCGAGTGGGGGAGATAATGGCACAGAGAAAAGGGGACAAAAAGAAGGGACTACAGGAGGGGGACATCACATGCTCAGCACACTAGGCCATGATCTGGCTGAGGCATTCCAAAATGGATCAGGTTGGGAAAGGTTGCAAGGTTGAACTGTCCAAAGAGGGTGCACAGGGTTCAGCAATAGTAAGAGCATTAGAAAGCTATGGGGCAGCTCGACCACCAGGGAAGGAGAGTTTTTTCTGGCATGGGAATGGGGACCAGGTGAATGCATCATAGGTCACAACGGTGCTCAAAAATGTGATGGTTTTCCTTGAGAAGGAAGCCAGGAACTTCACTTCCCATTTTTTCTGAATAGGTGCAGCCTCAGACATGGCAAGGCAGGGGAGCTCCCAGCTAGAAGTCAAGAGAGTGGGCAGGTGGTCCTCACAAGCATACAAGAGGTATGTTCTGCAATGACTGCTAATATTAACAAATTAATGTTTTACAGGGCCTAGGTGTCACAGGGTGGTATGGACTGTGGGCCATTCATTCATCCACTGGGCAGAAAAATGGGCTCGCACAATGACAGTTATTCCTCAGCTGGGCCAGGACCTGAAATGAACCAGGATTGAATGGTGTGGGCACAGGGGTTTGACTTGAACAAGGCTGCTGCCACTGCTGAAGGAATGTAGCAGATCTGTGCTGGCCCCAGACTTGATTGTGTGCATGCCAGGGGCAATGATTTGGGCAAGCTGCCCTGGGTGATGTTGGTCCACATGATACTGAAGGACTTTGGAAGGATAAGGTCCAGGTGGCCAGGGGTACAGCTGGCTTGGTCTGAGATTGTTCATCGTAGTTGCTGGAGGGGGGCATGGGATATACTGGCAATAGACAGAGCCTGGAAGAGAGTGAATAGGAGGTTAGCAAAGTGGGCTAGGCAGGCAGCGGGGTTTGTACATTAGGCATGAACTGATCGCACATGATATGAACAAATGGTACAGAGAGGACAGGGTACACTTATCAGGCTGACACAAGGTGTAGGTATTGATAACTCCAAATAAGCAGAGATCAGAGATGTCAATTCAAGTTCTGACCTCAAAAAGCTCTAGAGGACTATTTATTTGATAACCAAATCATTAACTTCACAAAAAAAAAAAGAAAACACTTTGGTATAAAAATACAAAAGAAATCCTAGCTCACCAAGAGCTTTTAGGAAACAATTCTCACATAGGGTGGAAAAGGCTTAGCTCAGGTTCCCATCAACATCTATGTAAATTCACCAAAGAAAGAGACATACTCTCTCCCCAACGTCTCTGTTGTAAATGAGCACTGAAGTTCTTTAAATATTCCTCTGACCGGGTATAATTGATCAGCTGATTAGTTTGATCCTCCCCTATTCTAAAATTATTCACATAGCCTACTCTAATACAATAAGTTGGGGGATCAAACATACCTATATCTGGCATACTAAAGTTTAATAAAGCAAGAACATTCACATATTCTTTTATTATGACTGTTGGACCCTAAAATGCAGCATAAATACACAAGGGCTCATTATTCTAATAAGGGAGCCACCCACAAGGAGGAGCCAACTCCAAGTTGTACCCTATAAATAAGCTTTACATTGCGCCACTGCCCTCCTAAGGTCAAACCTATCTCCAAGCTTAACACTGGGCTCTAGGTAAGAACTCTTTGAAACAGAGTACAATGTGTTGCTAGGTCAGTAAAGAAAAACAGCAGAGCTAGGCTTTAATCTAATACCTTTCTGCCTTAGTTTTAAAAAGTCTTCAAGGATATTTCAGGAAGGGGGAAAAAATGTTTTAGACTCCTGCATTTGTCTAACATCAATAATTATTTTAGGGAAAGCAGGCTACTTGCTGACACTTCAGCATTACTCAGAGCTATGCATTCTGATTGAAGGGGGGGAGCCGTGATGCTGAAAGACAAATGCAAAAAATCTCTAAATAAAACAAGGGCTTAGAGACTACATTTCTTTCTGTCCTGATATGTTCAGGACCTAGAGGGACAGAATACAGCAAGAGCTTTGTCTTTGTTTAGACCGAGAAGTTGCAAGCGCATAGCGAGCGCTTGGGGGACTTCCTCATTCAATTCAAGGCACAGGAAAGAGAGAGTTGCTAGAAACAAGCGCGTTTACCAGAATTAACCTCCTACAGCATTCAAGGGGAATTTCCTTCGTTACACAAATGAACGGGGCTATTCAAACAACGGCAGGCGTACTGCTGAATCTGCAATGTCACAATAAGGTAACGTCCTTGTCCCCAAACCCATGATCTGAAACTTTTCAAAATCTGCTTAATTTAAAGTGTGAATGAAGGAATTCATACAAACAGTGTCAAAATGGGATCGGCAAGCAGACGTGCCTTAAAACAAACTAGGGAATACTTTATTTGCAAAAAGGAGGGTATAATACTGCTCTCAGGTTTTTATACACTCGCAGAGGAAAATAACTCTCTCCCCCACTCTGGTTCTTGAGGCAAATGAAAATGAAATACAACTGAGAAGATATAGAAAGGAATTATGATAGGAGGCCACCCTATCATAATGTGAAAAAGGGAAAATAATTAAGTTAGAAAAGGTTAGAAAAGACGTTACAGCAGAGTAGGTTTATTTAAAGAAGGAAAAGAACATGCCTCAAGATTCTCCCTAGCTGATAGCACAAAGCAGCACTGCCACACAGGCATGGGTAATGCGGCCCTCAATGGTGCCATCAGGGAGGCCATTGTGGTCTGTGGGCTAGTTTTTAATGGGGGAAGCCCAGAGGATGAGTGGGGTCAGCCTATGGGCTAGTGGGAAAAAATATATAAAAGTGGGGCCTGGCCGGAGGGGGGTATAGCAAGGCAGGGGACAGGGCTGGGGAGGTCAGGTGGGGGGACACCTGAGCCCAGAAAGAAGAAGAAGAAGGACCAGGCTTCGGGGTTCTACACTCGGGCTGCAAGAAGTGCCAAATTATGCATATGGTTTGAAAGCATGCAAATTGTAAATATTGTGAATAAGGAATGAACCCTCCAAGCATTGTGAATATTGAATATTGATATGATGTACAAAGGTATTATGGATCTAAAATGTGATGCATGTTGTTGTTGTTGTTGTTGTTGTTGTTGTTGTTGTTGTTTATTCACTTAATGGGTAAGCACACTAGAAAACTAGTTCCTTTTACAGGTGCAACCCATATAAAAAACATACATGTACAATACAAGTGTATGAGACCAAAAAATTTCTTCGTTACAAAAGAAAATAAATAATCATAAAAAACATTTAGTATTAGATTGCAGTTCAAAAAACATCCTTAATTCATTTGCAAACACTTCAGCAGATTGCAGCTGTCTTATATCACAAAGAATTTCATTCCAGATGAATGGAGCAATATAAGCAAAAGCTCTCTGTTCACATTTGGTTCTCATAAAAGGTATTATTAGAACCAAACCACCTGTCCTATGTCTGGAAAAGTAACCCTCATCATAAGGCCTCAACAGAATACATAGCGTTTGTGGGATTCCAGAATTAACAATTCTATGTGTAAATTTGGCTATACAATTGTGAAAGTGCAACGACACCAGAAGCCAACGTATTTCTTTCAAAATTTCGCAATGATGGGACAGTTTAGGATAGTTCAAAGCAAATTTAGCAATCAATTGTAATAAAATAGATTTCTTAGAAATTATTGTAGCAGAGGCAGTATAGGTTCTGATAGCAGCATAATTTACAATAGGAACTAAACAATGATTGGAAATAGCTAACCTAGATTCCCTAATAAGAAACAAATGAATTCTATGTAAAGGGGTCATTCTACAGTGAACTCTAGAAGTTACCCTTGTAAAATGAGGTTCATAACTTAAATTAGAATCTAGTAAGACCCCAAGATACTGAAATGTATCCACTTGCTCAAACAACGATTCATCAAGGGATTTAACCTGCAGGCAATGACCCTCAGTTCTTAATCTTGCCGTAGTTCTAAAAATCATCACTTTTGTTTTTATTTAAGACCATTCTACTAAAAATAAGAGATGATTGAAAGCTGAACACTTCTTTTGTTAGGGAATCACTTAGATCACCAACAGAAGAGCCCTGAATATATATTACTGCATCATCTGCATACAGAGTTAAAAAAGTGTTAATTACTTTCACTTGCTGATCAAAAAACAAAGAAAACAAAAGTGGTCCTAGTATGGAGCCTTGAGGGACCCCACCCTTTACCATTGCAGATTCAGAAATAGCACCTCCATATTTAACCCTTTGTGACAGATCACATGTTGAGAATCTACCTCAATAAACTTCAAAGGTTTGAACCATTAAGATTGGTGTGGGTGTGGGTGTGACTGAGTTCAGGGGATCCAATGACAATATTAATTTTGTTACCACTAAAAAATGTAATTTAGGCACAGGAGATCCCAATTTCATTAAAAAATTTGCTAATGCAACATCAGCAGTGCTGCTCCTTTAGTAAGAGTTCATCTGCTAAAGTTTTAAAAATTCTGGTAGAGATAACCATTGTGGTACTCCAGCTATTCGATCAATAAGCAGACCTATCCAGGGACTTGATACTGTTGAGGCTGCGCTAATCGAGGTGTTTTAAACTATCTCAATTAGGAGACTAATAATCCAACCACAAATTTAAATATGATAATGCTAGTTGATGCATGATACTATAAAAGAGAACAAAATGCACAGATATTCAAAAATTATTAAACAAACATATAAACATAGATGGTTTGAACCTTTCCTACAACATTTAGCATAAGATGTTAATGAATTTCTGTTTGACAGAGTTATGGCTCCATTGCACTCAGGAGTCCTGTCATTTTGATTTTAAGTTGAGGTAATCAGGCTCCATTAATTCAGGAGTCCGTAAAGTAATATATTAAACTAAAAGGCTCTGATCATTGTTCTGGAGTCCATCAGATTGTGGGTAAAAGTAAATAAGGGCCAGAAAACACCATTTAAGTTTCATGGTTCATTATTCCCTCCAACCACG
The DNA here is from genome assembly GCA_016271365.2 of Neoceratodus forsteri. Lineage (NCBI taxonomy): Eukaryota > Metazoa > Chordata > Ceratodontiformes > Ceratodontidae > Neoceratodus > Neoceratodus forsteri. The sequence goes on from CM057456.1 coordinate 1,880,047,410, forward strand.
AAGTAATGGTAATAAATATTTTTTGGGAGGATCCTTTCTTTGCTCAGCCCATAGAGTGTCATATTCAAACATCAAAATAAAATACTACACTTTTTTTGAATTCAGTTTTTGCAAATCCAGAAAGCACTTTTAGCAAAAGGTCAACTACCTGATGGTGAGTAAAAACCTTTGAGGGGGTTTCTTCTTTCCTTATAGGCTTCCTTATGCACTGAAAATCAGTGTCCTCAAAATAATCATAGTCAGCAAAAATAGACACCACAAGGAGAAAAATGACCACTTAAAATTAGTCAAATGATCAAAATGTAATATCCTAGGGAATGTAAAAAAAAGCAGTACCTCAAATGGGGGTTTAACTCCTGACCAACCTCTATCAGTCACCAAACTGACATTCCTCAGAGTTGAGCTTATTGCTGAGGCCAGTTACATCAATACTTTTACTGACCTGAGTAGATAGTTACCAACTGTTTCTGGTGTTGAGGACCAAATAGACAATACCTGGATTTCCATTCCTAATCAGCAGAGCTTTTCGTTTTTCTTTTGTCCACTCGTCCCTGCATTTAAAAATATGTGTTGGAGTTTACTAGCCAAAGCCGAAAAGCTTAAGTAGTCTCTTCTCTAATTCTCAGGATCCATAGCTTCAAGTTTCCATTCCTTTACTCTTGTAGTAAGCTGAAAGAGAAAAAGAAGAAAAGCACTCCTCTGAGCGCAGTATTTCCAATTCAGTAAATGAAATAGAACTACCCGGCCACAGGAGGCATTGGCATACCCTGCAAAATGTTTTAAAGCACATATAATCAGTTTGCAGTGCTTCATTTAGGTCTCTCCCAGTTTCTTTGGCCCCGGTGTGTAATACACATTAGCCAAAATTCACAAAACATCCAGCTGCAGCACAGCAAAAGCACAGCACCAACACTGAGCTCGGTATGCCACACAAAAGCATTTCTGGAGTGCAACTTCTCAAAATCTTAATAGTGTCATTATTTTAATTGAGAGCTCTGCCTTTAATCCAGAGCTCCAGCACAGTGGTAACATAGTTCAGAAAGAGGGCTCCATTCTGCGTTCTTTACATCTCTCATTCAAATTCAACAAATATCTTGGCTGGCAGTATAGCCTAGAGGTTACAGTAATGAGCTGTGAATGAGCTTGGTACCTGCAGACCTGGGTTTGATTCCCATAGCCTCCATTTGTATACTGTGTGACTCTGAGCAAGTCACTTAACCAGCCCAAAGTTCCCGGGTCACCACTGAAAACAGGCACTTGTGTCTAGTGGACTTTACCCAGTTAACAAAGAATAAATAAATAAATAAATATCTGACAAAATGCTGGAAAACAATGTACAGCCAGGACAACCACTCAAGGGCAAAAAAAAAAAAAAATGGACCGTGGCTTCCAAGATACAAAGGAAGCACATTTCCAGAGACTGCAAGTTAAAACAGGATGGGTTTCATTCATAAACCCACCCAAAAAAAACTTTTTAGTGAGCGGCGAGTGAGAAGCAAACACCATGCAGTGGGAAGCAGCGCAGCACAGTGGCTATCTTGCTGCTCCACCCTGCCCCCTAGTGACTGGACAACATCCTCCACCCACCCCTATCTCTCAGTAAATAAGCTAGGAAGCATGACACGCTACTCATTGGACCATCAGACAGACCCATTTTTATGTGTTTTGGGTTTTTTTGCCATAAAGGTTTTTCTCTGTGGGTTGCAGGCAACCATCAGACACATCCCTTCTCACCCCAACTGAAACACATTTTCTCCAGTCAGTAAAATTGAAACCCTCCAGCAACCTTCTGACTCAGATATGAGTTACTTACTGATTTATACTGTCACACTGTGGATTTAACTATTGCAGTCAATTCTTAAAGCCTCCATTCATCTCTCCACCTCATAGATTCCCCTTCCCCTTAATGAAGCTGTGCCCAATTTCTTCCAACCAGCATAGTCATGCAGCCATCAGCTCTGCATTTGTGCACCAGGAAGGGGGAGAATGTCCCTCCCCCAATACATTTTCTGTGGCTGCAATCCACAGGGGACTCCTGGTGACTGGGGGAGATGTGCCCAAGTCAGAGTGAGAAGGGACGCAGTGTGTCAGTATAAACCAGTAGGTAACTCACTAATGTCTGAGTCACAAGGTTGCTTGAAGGTTTCAGTTTTACATCAGGATTTTGGCTTATACCCAACATGGACATAACAGTGTGTTCCTAGACAGGGCCCTCAGTTCTGTGTGACACTTAAATCCTGCATTCCATTGCAGAGCTCCTTAACTTCAGTGTAAGGTCTGACTCACTTTGACTACAGGATTTATTTATTTGAGTCGACCTTCTGTTCACTCATTTGCTGACGTACAATGCAATGTCATTAGTGATGTCAAACATTAAGCATGAGAGAAAGGCCTTCAGGACAATGGAACAGGGGATGGGAACCAGAAATGTAAGAAAACTAGTATGTTTTAATAGAAAATTACCACAAATGGTGAATTCTGCAGCAATGCATCAGTTTGGCAGAGGGTCAAAGGGTCTATGGCCAGTTCAATGGCTGTAGAACCGCAAAATTTCAAAGGCTTGTTAACAGACAAATGCTTCCTTACTGGAAGTGCCATTCATCAGATGGGATCTTTTTTTATTTTTTTGAAATTGAATATACTTTATTCATTTTATACCATTGCAGTACTTCTTAACAGGCATACAACTTTCCAGCAATAATTACATTGGTACCATGGCATGAGTCATTAACAAAACATATATTCGAGAGACTTAAGGAGCTGAATATGTATAGCCTCGAGGAAAGGAGGGAGAGGGGGGACATGATAGAAACTTTCAAGTACCTCAAGGGAATCAACAAAGTCCAAGAGGGTAGCATCTTTCAAAAAAAGAGGTGTGCAAGAACAAGGGGGCACAATTTGAAGATAGAAGAGGGGCGGCTCAGAGGTAATTTAAGGAAGTATTTTTTCACAGAGAGGGTTGTGGATGCATGGAACGCCTTCCGGAGGAGGTTGTGGAGTCAAAACAGTGGTGGAATTCAAGCATGCATGGGACAGTCATAAGGCAATTCTAGGGGGTGGGGGTAGGAAGAAGTAGGCTGCTGGTTAACTAGGATCTGCAGCTTATCCATTAGGTAGGGAAACGGACAGACTGGGTGGGCCAAGCGGTCCTTATCTGCCGTCAAAATCTATGTTACTATGTTCCTATGTTTCTATAACATTTTAAAATTCTGTAATATAATAGATACAGGGAATAAATATAGTCTAACCATGCCTTCCAATCAACTGCCAACTACTCCCCCATACCTCTCCCTACCCCCATCCACCCCCATCCCTCCCCACCAGAGCCATATTTACCCTCCCCTAAGGTGCAGTTCCTGGCTACTAGGTAGCTCCACTATCTCATTTATATATATAAATTAAATGAAGGGGTCATCTGTGAAATTGTCTCTAATTTAGGGCAGCAAGGGGCTCCTTATGCTATGCCCATATAGTGTGTTGTCTACTCAGCTGCTCTTCCCCACTTACTGGGTTTCCTGAGAAACAGGAGGCAGGGACCAAAGCGTAAAAAGCTCTTCCCATCTGGACTTGTACAGGGGGAGCCTACCACGAAGACTCGCAATTGCCTTTTCTATTCTTAGGTTGTATAGGAGTTCCTTTACCCACTCAAGGTAAGAAATCACATGTTGGTCCTTCCAGTAGCGAAGGACAAGCCTTTTAACTGACAGAGAAATAATGGCCATATGGTACCTCCTCTCCTTGAAAGGGACAGTGGTATAATCCCCTACTATACAAACCTGTGGTGAGAAGTGTTCCTGTAACCCCAGCAATGGGTTGGCCCTTTCCCAAATGGTTCTCCACAGGCAGACCACTTTGGGACAATCCCATAGTATGTGAAGTAGCATCCCTGGTTCCTGTTCACACCTAAAACATGCTTAATTCTGCATCTTGTCCATTCCATGCAGTTTAACTGGGGTATAATAAATGTTATGCAATATGTAGAACTGTGTCAGTCGTAAATGGTCGTTAGCAGTGTATAAACAAACTCCTTCCCAAATTTTATCCCATAAAAAATTGTCATGCGGAAAATTACGCGTCCAATAATTAGAGTGACCTGATACCTCCAGGTTTAGTTTCCCCTATAACAATGATACCAACTGAGATATGGCATGTAGTTGCTTAACACATTCAAGAAACTCCTGAAAAGGAGCCACCTGTTGCATATTCCATATACCCGCGCCGAACCAGTTTATCAACATGAGCCTAATCTGAAACACAAAAAAGGAGTATTTATTGGGAAGCTGAAAATGAGTTAATAGCTCTAACGACCCCCCTAGTTTACCATTTACTACCAGGTCATGAACTTTGACTTGAGAGTCCGAGCACTCCTTGGGAGCAACAATTTTCTTATCCCCCTGTTTAAAATTAAGATTACCAAAAACGGGTTGCGATAAGTCCTGTTGGTTATTATATTTCATTGACTTACAAAATTGTGAATGGACCTTTAGTGAAATATGTATAACTGAGCCTCGGAAATTGCTGGGCAATTTACCGGGTTATAAATAAAAGGCTTTCCAGAGATAACCCAGCTAATAAGTATTGTTCAACTTGTAACCCTATGAAAAATTTAGCAATATTTTCTATGTCAGAAGGGGTAACAATCCAGCTCATATACTTAACCATGTGGCTGGCTAAATAGTAGTAGTAAAAGTTAGGGAGTTTAAGACCCCCAAGTTGTCTTGGGGCACTTAAGCGATTATATGCTCTACATAGGGTCTTGTTTCTCCATCTAAATTGTGAAATTATACTGTGGAGTCTATGTAACCAGTTCAAGTGAAGATAGACATTTAACATATTGAGTGGATAGAATACCCTCAGCAAAACATTCATTTTAATTACACTGACCCTCGCTTGGAGGGACAAATGCATAGAGTCCCATCTATTTAGATCCAATTGAATCTCCTTTACTAAATTATCTAAATTCAACTTTTTCATCAGGAACACTGATGTAGATAAAATTATTTCTAGGTATTTAAGGCGGGTGGTCCAGGCCATGAATAGCGGGGTAATATCTTTCCTAGAAAGCAAGGGGTTCAGCTGCATCACTTCTGATTTGCTAAGATTACGTTTATAGTTTGAAACTTTGCTAAACTTTTGAATTATCTGTAGGGCAGCTTGGATGGATTCACAAGGATTGGTGACAATCCGCGTAAACTGATAACTTTAAGTGAAACATCCCTAGTCTGATACCTTTTAATATTGGGGAAGCAGTTAACTGTCGTAACAATGGTTCTAGATATAAGTTAAATGATAGTGGAGAAAGTGGGCAACCTTGCCTAGTACCCGATTTTAAAGGAAAGGCAAAGGAGAAAACTCCATTGCAGTAAACTTTTGCTCTAGGATCAGAATATAATGCTTTAACCCAGGAAACAAAAAGGGCTGAAAAACCCATTACAGCTAAGGTATCAAACAGATATGTCCAATTAACCCTATCAAATGCCTTCTCCACATCCAGAGAAACCAGAGCCATTGGTTTATCTGCCTCCCTAGATACGGAGAAGACATGTGCCAGTTTACGAATATGGTCCGATGAGACTCTACCCTGTACAAACCCAATCTGCTCAGGACTCAGAAGCCCCTCCCAGACTTTGGACACCCTTGTTGCTAGTATTTTGGCAAAGATTTTTATGTCGTAGTTCATCAATGAGATGGGACAAAAGTTTGTAACCCTATTCTTCTCCTTACCTGGTTTTGGCAGTACCACTATAATTGCCTCCAGGAGTGTCATATCTGTGATCCCTTTCTCACATATAAAATTAAACAGGTGAAGGAGAATGGGGCACAGATCCACCTCAAAAACTTTATAAAAATTGGATGGGAAACCATCCAGGCCTGGAGCCTTATCTTTAATAAGAGACCTAATAGCATCCCTAATCTCTTGCTGTGAAATAGGGTGTGCCAAAAACTCTTGCTGGGCTACCTCCAGCGAAGGCAATGATGACGCTAACAAGTAATCCTAAATTTTATTAGGTGGGGGGGTAGGTTCAGGAGGACTATACAGCTGCGTGTAGTATTGTTCAAATTCCTTGGCAATTTGCCTAGGGGTGGTTAAGATAGCATTAGTCGATAGGGAAAACACAAAGGGAACAAGATGAGACTCCTCTTGTTTTCTAAGCCTCATCACCAGAAGATGACTGGTTTTCTCCCCTTGTTTAATGTACTTAGCTTGGGTTTAGAAGAGGGCATATTCCACTCTCTCCATCAGAATTTCTGCATATTCGTTCTGCAGTACTACCAAACGCAACATTTCTTCATCTAATGGGGATATGACAGTGAGGCTTCTAAGGCCTTAATTTCCTCCAAGAGGGCTTTAGTTCTTATATCTTGTTTTCACTTTTTGGTAGCCGAAACTCTAATAAATTCCCCCCGCAGAACGCATTTTAATGTACACCATATTTTATCAAAAGCAGGACTAGATCCTTAATTTTGACCCATAAATTGCTTTATAAGATCTTTAATCCGAGTTACTGTGTCCTCCTGATTAAGAAGCTGAGAGTTTAATTTCTATATAGTATCTTTTTGAATACTTGGGGCTAAGTTAACTTCCAACCAAATTGGGGAATGATCAGACAGCACCCTGGGGGTGATCCCACTTACCCGCAATCCTGCAATTACTCTCTGGTTAGCCAGAAAAAAATCAATCAGGGAGAGGGATCTATGCACAGGTGAATAGAAAGTATAAGCCCTTGTGCCAGGATTCAGTATGCGCCATGGATCTATTAAGCCATACACGTCTATGAAATCTTGTAGAGATCTTTGTGCCGGGGAGAGATTGGGCCCTACTGAAGAGGACCTGTCTAGGGTGGAATCTATAATTAGATTCCAGTTTCCTGCTAGAATTATGGGTAATCCACTAAAGGGAGCTAGGGTTAAAGATAGGTTAACAAAAAAATCTGAGGAGTCTTTGTTCGGGCCATATATCGTGCCTATGAGCACTTCTGTACTTTCTAGAATCCCCCTCAGAAAAATAAACCTACCTTGCAGGTCAACCACCTTTTGTAGTCCTAGAAACTGAGTACCTTTAGCTATCAGTATCGCTACTCCACATTGTGTTGTGGAGGTCCCTGCCGTATACATCGTCCCAATAAAACCCCTTCTCAGTAAATTATTATCTGTTTCCAGCATGTGCGTTTCCTGTAAAAAAGTGACATAGCAGTTCAATACCGCTAAATGCTTGAGTATTTGAAGCTGCTTAACCCAAGACCTAGCTCCTTTGACATTCCATGATATAATTTTCATTTAAAAAATTTAATATTTGGGATATCCACTTGGGCATCAGAGTGTATTACTTGCACCCTTAAAAGTTGTGTTAGAGATGGCTCTGGACCCCTCCTCCCTCCTCCCCTCCCTCCATCTCTCCCACTCCAATCCCAACCATATACATTCTCATCCATACCTCCTCCCCTTCCCCTATCCCAGCCCCCATATATAAACGTCCCTAAACACTAATGCACCACCTTTATCCCCCAGCCCAAATGACTGTACTCCAACCTCTTCATCTGGCATGATGACAACCATGCTGCCCAAAAAGTTCTCCCACTACCATTGCCCGTCCCACCACTCAAATCCTGTACATTGTGATCTTCACTATAGTTTACAAAAAATCCTAATATAACATCAGGAAAAGTAAATATATTTTACTTAGGATTCCATGATCCTGTTGTCAAAAGGCTTCTATGAGGAGCTTCCATATTAACCTTTTGACTTCAGTAAATAGCAAACCAAAGAACAAGGTCTCATAACCCAAATAGGAGTTTAAACTATTACCATTCCTAAACATAGTTAACTTGATTAATCCCAAGATGCCATCATAATATTTAGCTATATAAGAAAAAAGAACCAATGGGAGCAATATAACAACGCCCCTTATGTTAGAGTCCTCCAACCAATTAACACCATGGGTTAAACATGAAAAATTCCCCACCCCTTTTATATTTCAATGTGGCCAGTGGCTCTGCATCTTGTTCTGGGGTTCACAGGCTCCTCTCAGCTGAATATTTGGCACTTAGGCAAAATCATCTGGCACAATATATATTTTTGTCCTGTACAAACAAGGATACAAATCTGTCCAGCTCACATCTCCAACTACGCACTTCTAGTACCACCAAATAGCCACTAGATGGTGCTACAGTCTCATTTAAACAGATCAGGGAACATATGATTGCAGGATTCAGTTGCAGTTTCCACATTTTCAAATGAATGCCAACAGCCCTCGTGGAATATTTGTAAGGTTGCTGGGTACCTCACTCTGAACTTGATTCCAGCAGAAATAAGTTTAGTGACCACGGGATGAAGGACAGACCTTTTTTGTCGCACTGTGTATGGTAAGTCCTGTGCCACTCTAATCTTTTTATCCTCCCATTTAATTTCCTGTAAATCTTTGAGTTTGGCAATGATATGCTGCTTGTCTAAAAAGTTGAGTAGCTTAAACAAAAAGGGCCTGGGAGGAGAGCCTGCAGGCGGCATAGGCCGTAAAGAGTGATTTGCCCACTTGATTATGTATGCAGGCCCATTGGGAGAGGGCCCCACTAATTTCTCACATAGCTTCTGGGAGAACTCTACGGGAAGGGAACCCTCTTCCCCCTCGGGCAGTCCCAGCACAACGAGATTGTTTCGCCTCAATCTCCCCTCAAGGTTTTCAAGCTTTTCTTTGGCTTTTTTGAACCTGTGTTTCATGTGCACCATCTCTGGCTCTAAACACTGCCGCCAGTCATCCAACGATGATATGATGGCCTCATATTCGAGGTCCGAGTAGCGAGCTATTTGAGTGATGCTCCCATGCTTCGCAATTCCAAGGCTAACACCAGCAGTGTCTTTCATGGGTGTTAGCTCCTCAAGAAATCATTTTTCACTAAGCGCTTCTTGCTGCTGAGTATGGGAACTCAGATCCTCTGCCTGTGCTTTGGCCCGTTTAGACATCTCCTTGCTTGGGGTGGACGTTGGGGTATGCTTCAATGTGGCCTTTTTTTATTTCTGCGTCCATTGTAAGTGAGATTTCATTTCTTCCCTGACTAAACAATGTGGATTTGATGCCGACCATCTACCTGGTTTGCTTTTGACAGAAAAACCATTAAACTCAGGCAAAAAACGCGATTTGAGTGGGACTGATACAGGAGCTATCCGTGAGAGCACTTAATCAGGCAGCCATTATGCCGGAAGTCCCATCGGATGGGATCTTAAGCCTAGGACCCCTCTTCTGTTTTCTAGAAATTTTTCAGGTGTGTGTTAAACATCTAGGGTTCAATGCTGAGCTGCTAACTGCTGCACTAAGTGATAGAAAAGCTGGCTTAGCACTGGTTCACACTTGCGACCTCTCTGAACCATGCTCAACAGGAGTTGCAACCCTCTACCCATGTGCCCACAAGGGTCATTTTAGGCAGCTGGAAAGGGGAAGCCACCATGCAGTGGCCTACAGGGTATTCACAGAAGCATATTGACCCTCATAGACCTGGCTGTGTACTGCACTAACCTCTTGGGTTGTCTGTGACATGCAGGCAGTAATAGGGTTAAATGGGTAAAAGTAGAGCAGCTGGAATCCAAAAAGATATTGGGGAGGGTCGCCTGAATCATCACCACAAATGTTGAATTCTGTGGCAACACATAAAATTCTTTAGTGGACCAAATATTCTCTGGCCAGTTCGGTGGCTGTAGAACCACAGAATTCTGAAGGCCTTGGTAATAGATGAATGCTTCCCTACTAGAAATGCCATTTGCCAGATGAGATGTTAAACCCTGGTCCCCTCTGCCCATTTTTGGAGGTTGTTCAGGTGTGTGTTAAAGATCTTAGGTTTAATTCTGAGCTGCTAAGTGATACACTAAATAGTCAAAAACATCGGGTAGCTGGTGTTCACTTCCAACCAGACTACACCATGCTCACTGAGGGTCACAACCTCTTCCCATATGTTTCAAGGGTAATTTCAGGCAGTTGGGAAAGGGGAGCATCATGCAAGTGGCTCACAGCGCATTCATAAAAGCATGTTGGCCCTTGTAACTTGGCTGCATGCCGCACTGACCACTCAGTTTTATTTATTTATTTATTGGAGTTTCGGAAATACCTTTGAGTCAGAGACTCCTTTACAAAGGTTCCACATTACAAGTATTACAAACAGAGAAAGACAGGTTACATAGCAGTACAGCAGTACATAGTCAGGTAGTTACAGTAGCAGTTGTGAGGCTAACAGTGTAAGCAATAATAATTAGGGAAAAGTTAGTCCAAACATACTAAGCAGATAGCCAACATGTGTAGAATTAGACTAAGGGGGCACAGGTTGAGGCAGGGAGTGAGGGAAGTCCGGCCACTGCCTACGCCGGTCAGAAATAGTGTAAGGTATTTCAGTGGCAATCACAGTGATTCGAGGACTGTAGTAGGTTTCTGAGGGCAGTTTTGAATGGGCCATTTCTGCTCTCTTTTGTAAGTGGTGTGGGCAGACCATTCATCCAGGAAGGGGCTCTGAAGCTGAAAGACCTTTGGTACGGGGAAGTACGGCAGTCATGGACAGAAAGGAGTTGCTTACCAAAGCTATGAGTGTGCTTGAGTGTCAGGGCCGGCCTTATTAGTGGTGTGAGTCCTATTGGGCAGAGACCTAGAGCTATTTTTTTTGCAATGAGACAGGTGTGGAACTTAATCCTGTTGTCAAGGTTCAGCCAGTTGGTCTCATTATATAGAGAGCATGTATGAGTTAGATGGTCACAGCCCAAGGTGAGGCAACAGGCTTTGTTTAGGGAAGTACGTAGTCTGCTGAGGGCTGATGAGTTCACCGCCCTGTAGATGACTAGGCCATAATCTAGCAGGGAGAGGACAGAGGAGGAGACAGTAAGCCTCAAAGCATTTGGGGTAAAGCAATATTTGAGGTGATACAGGAGCCCTAGCCGCACATTGAGTTCAGTAGATAGGAGGTGGATATGTTGGTGGAAGGTGAGTGCAGGGTCGAGTGTTAAGCCTAGGTATCTGAAGGAGTCCACTTGCTCCAGGGGGGGTCTGATTGGCAGTCAGTACTTGAGGCATAGTTCCTTTTAGTATTAGCGGATGGGAAACGTACATAACCTTAGTCTTGCAATAGTTCAGGATAAGCCGATGTGAGGTGAACCATTTGTCTGCGCATCTAAAGGACTACTGGAGGAGAGGTGGAGTTGCAGTGGGTCTGTGTTGGAGGAGTAGAGTACAGCGTCATCCGCATAGAGAAGAAGGTTCCCAGGGCAGGTACTGGGGAGGGAGTTGAGAAAGAGGCTGAACAGTAATGGTCCAAGGACAAACCCTTGCGGGACACCCTAGAGGACAGGAAGCCTGCTTGATACGGTGTCTCCAATTTTGACCTGCTGGGAACAGTTAGACAGGTAGTCAGAGAACCAGTCAAGGGCATCCTGAGAGAATCCAGTCCTGGTCAGTGCGGATAGCAGGAGCGGATGGTTCACTGTGTCGAATGCCTTTGCTGTCTACTACATAAAAAAACACAGACTCCAGTGCACCACACACACACACACACACACACACACACACACACACACACACACACACACACACATGCTCACCCACACACATGGCACATATAATAAATAAAATATTTGAACTTCCTGAATTGGTTATTTTCTTACTTTTAACTCTTAGTTATCAGATTGGAATTCCAATGTGAGCAAGCCAAACCACCAATCGTCAAGCTGGAACCCTAAGGCTTGGCCCCTACTTCCCAACTCTGAAATGACTGCAATGGCTACTGTTAAACAGAGTGAATTGCCTAAATTGGCTCCTTTGTAGTAAAGTGCTTCCACCCAGGAAATATCACAGGTGATCAAAGGGAGCATGCTCACAAAATTCAATTCACGTTTCTACTAAGCAGTGCTAGCTGGGGGCTAGCTGCACAAACGAGCTGACTAGATAGACCATGAGGCCTGTTTCTGCTGGCATTTCATATGTACTGGTTTGTGGCATATGACAAACAAACAGAAACCAGTGGAATGTGTTAAGAGTTTGGGGAGTTTGTGGTTCTCCTTCTAGCATGCTCCCTTTGATCAATATATTATATACATTAAAATCACTAACTCTAGACAGAAAATAAAACAGGTCACAATATTATTTTATCAAAACGAAACAATCATCAGCACTAAGATCCCCACACCAAAGTATTTTGCTTGTTGTCATAATTTACACTTTGTATTAAAATATTTTTTTACTCACTATGTACTATGAATAGTACATTGTTTTATACTAATTCTTCTGACTTTCTCTCTGATGGGTTCTGAAAGTTAATATAAGGTCCCAGGTCACACCATGAGATAAGCAACTTGTTGTTCAATGTGCCCTCCTGGTGAAGCATTTCAATAAATAAATGAATAAATAATTATAAATCCACATAACTCATGCAACTGACATCAGAGCAGGATTGCAGTAATGGAAGAGTGAATGACCTGCAGTGTCCATTGTATGCTTTTATAATCTCCGAGCTGATGTTTGCTGTCCCACGGTTCTCACGGGGTTAAGTTCTGTCCTATCTATGTCAACTGTATCACTGACATACACTTGGCCCAGGGTTGGAGGACAACTGGACCAGCTAACAAAAACATGGTGCTTAAACAAGCTCCTAACATGCATTGCAGACTTCTGTATCAGTAGTCAGATGCAAGGGAATTCTTAGGTTTGTATTTAAAGTAATTGACTGACTGAACATTCAACATTAAGCCATTGTCAATATTAAAATGATCAGTTATGCATCTAACTAAATCCATAAATTATTGCCTAGTAAAATTCATAAACTCTTGTCCCACAGCCAGGCTGCTAATGAGGCCCTTGTGGCTGGATTTTTGGATCTAAATGGACAAGACAGGTAAGCAATGAAGTGAGCTAAACATAGCTTCCCTGAAGCTTAGTTGTAACAAGCAAGAGCAGAACATACAGAGGCAACAACGTCATTCAGCATCATCCATATTAATCTCATCATCAAATCAATATCATCAGTCATATTGTCTCATTTGAGTGCAGGCCAGGCAGAGGCAGTTAGTTGACACTTTGCTGCAGAGACAAGGGAAGGACATCAAGAGGCAACCGATCTCACTGTAGTCAACAAGTCAGCAAGCAATCATCAGCAAGTCATTAATGTACATAGACAAGATGAAACAAACATGCATATAATATGAAGTATCAAGATATATGTTTTGATGTGATGTGAAACCTGTGCATTAGTAAAAGAACAAGCAGAACTGCCCTGACTCTCACTCTCATAGTATTAAGTCATTATCTAGGTTGTAGTGTGAGGTTTGTTTCAGCTTGGCAGCAGAAAACCACTGGTATGGGATGGGGGGTTTGATGCCTTGTGTGGCAAACATGGTGTTTAAATGGGAAAGAGGAGGCATTTAGGAAAATTACAAAATAAACTCTAAAAAAGGTAATGTTAATGTATTTAATTTTATGATTAATTTTCCAAACTGAATGATCCAAAACTCTCATTAACAGTCATATAGTCAGTCATCATTACTCTCATAGTAACAAGGACACATGGTGGCAATAGAAAGGATGAGAGTCTGAGTCCAACAGGGCAGTTCCAGGACCAATGCAAGTAATTAAGAACAGATCAAAAGCAGCATCAGATCAAGTGGCAGCCACAGTCAGATTCAGCAACACCTCAGTCAGTAATATCTTTCACTCACTGCTACAGGGAGGAGGGGAAGTCATCAAGTTAGTGACTGGCAGACAAAAGAATTAGCAAGCAGTATGTCAAGGACTATTTGCACTTGAAAGAGGCTCCCAAACTGAGTCTATAAGTCATTTGAATGCTGACCCCCTAGTTCTAATATTTTTCCATATTGATTTTTATGCTCCACAGCAGGCCGCAGCTTATATTGGCCAGCCTTCGCCAACTCCTGGGTCTTTTGAGCACTTAATGTGCTATGCATGGCCCGGAAAATCCCTGGAGCCAGCCTAGAGGTGTCATCCTTGCTCAATCCCCACATATCCATATTTTCTACCCCCGTTACCCGAGGGCCCGGAACATGGTTGTGTGTGCGCGCATGGAGGCACACACACACACACACACACACACACACACACACACACACACCACAACTCCAGTGACAGCCTCTTCCACCCACCCCAGTCTAACGTCAGGGCTCCTCGGTGTGACACCACCACCCAGCCTCCACCAGGTGGCAACCAAGCACCAAGAAGGCCCTCTAAACCCTCCCAAGGAGGAGAGCTGCCAGCCAGCAGCTCAATCAGCTCCTCTCCCCCCCCCCAGCCAACTCCCAGCATCCTGAGCTTGCACCCAAACCCAGATTGCCAGCATGGTGTGAAGTGTAGCATTCAGTGCCTCAACCCTCAGCACCTCTGGGTCAGTCCCTAGTCATAATATTAATAACATAGTTTTTTGACTCTATGTATAACATCGTTATTTGACTCTGTGTGTACTAAGTAACTCAGTTCATTATTATTCAGTTTTGCTAACTAAAGTTATACAATCTAAGTTCACTAAAAAAATACCAACTACAGCTTAATCTGGTTCAAGGTCAGTTGGCATTCATCTGTATCCCCCTCCCCTGGGTCGTGACTGAAAATAGGCAGAATTTGTCTAGTGCGCATACCCAGTCAACAAAAACTAAATGAATAAAGTGAAGTCATTAACAATGTAAACTATTGAGTGTCAAGTTAAGTAAGAAACATACAATTGGCAGTGATTAATCATCCGCTAGGCGCTGTAGTATATTTTTTAAAGAAAGGAACTTTGTTTTCTGGCTTACAGATAGTACAGTCTTTATTTGGATAATCCAGTTGCAACATTCTTACTGATAGTGAAAATTTAAGAGGTAGACAGTGTGTTGAAGTGAGCCGTTGGCCAAAAGTAAAATTCTGAGAAAGTGAATTTACTGAAATGTTCCATGTTCATTATTCAACTGTGATTTTGGTTAGTCCCAGGAAACATCACTAGAACATTATCAGTGGCCCTCGTCTATCTGTGTGTCATGTATTTATATGTATGTCAGTACGTTATTCTTGTGAAATTCTTCGTCATCATCAAACATCATCATCTTGTCATAATAAAGGCACAGGTGCATCTTCTCATCATATTCTTATGTCTTAGAACAAACTCGGTGACAGATGTTAATGTCACTGCAGTCTATGATGCTATTATTGTTCAAGCAATACAACTTCATGTATTGGTGATTCAAGGTCTGCCATGCATGACACAGAGATGAAACTCAGGTTGTATAACCTAAGTGAGGGAGAGAGAGAGAGAGAGAGAGAGAAGTTCATCATCCCAAAGCTATTGAGATAGATCAAAAACATCAGCAAGATAACAATTTCAAAAAAAAAATACCTTGTAACTAATTTCCTTTTTGAAGTGGGACTGAGATACACAAGTCATATCACATCGATACATTGTAAGACTAAGAGGTTAAAAGTAATACACAACTCAGTGAAATGTCAGAAATTTCTGCAACTGCATGTTGAAACTGTAAAGAAGCAGCAGTCTGAACTTAACATTGCCAGTGAATGGCTGAAATAGGAATCGAGATGGAGTAGTGGAGAATATTTCATGCACACTGTGTTCAAAACATGAATCAGAATTGAGAGTGCTTAGAAATTTCAATACAGCATTTATAAATGATGTAGTAGGCTCATCATTAGAAAAAGATAATGTTAATATATGCATCAAGATGCACTCAGTCTTGAAAAAAACATCAGTTGTGGATATTTATAAAACTCACTGATAGGTAAATCAATTGCAGGCACTGAGAACAATGAGCAAAAGCATGTTCACAAAGTAATGGATGCTGCACACCTATTGGCCACATTAGAAATGCCTTTTTCAAAATGTTCACATGTTGCAAGACTGGAAAAACATCATGGGGTTGACATGGGAGAAACGTACTTGACTAAAATCAGATGCAGAGAATTTACTGACTGCATTGGTAAGGTCATGGAAGAACTATTGAGTTCCATTCAGAAGTCCAGTTATTTCTCAGTTTTAATTAGTGGAGCAACATGCACAAGTATTGTCAAGAAAGAAATAACATATGTCCTGTTTGTTTGTTGACAAAATATTTTAGACTTTAAAACATAGACCATGGTAATGCTGAAGGTTTGCATCAGTGCATTCTGTGTGAATTTTAAGGTGCTGGTATTGAGGTTAACAACAAATATGTATGTTTCGTGGCTGATGGGGGCAGTGGAAATCTTGGGGTGTAAAAGAGTGTTTCCACAATCGTACATGTGATATGACACACATTATGTGTAATCCACGGCCTCAGTCACTGATTAGCGCTTGCAGCAATGGATGCTTTTAAAGGCACAATTTTTAAAGAAGTTACAGATATGCTGAATTTATTGTTCTATATGTATCAGCACAGTGCAAAAAGCCTTCACAGCTTAAGAAGTCTGACAGAAATTATGGAGGAGACTATCACAAAGCCTCAGAAAGCAAATGGTACTCATTGGGTGCAACTTAAAAATACAGCAGCCAAAGCTTCACACAACTCATGTCCTGCCTTGGTGGCACACATGGAAAAAATGGCAAGTGGCATGGCTGTTTCTGCCAGTGAGAAATCTAAATGCAAAGGAGATTTGAATATATTTAAGAGCTTAAACTTTGTGCTTCATTTCCTATTTTCTGCAAAAGTGCTAGTAGCCCTCTGTAACCTCTCTCTCTCTCTCTCTCTCTCTTACTGCAATAGGACAGTGCTGAGCTCCTGTATGCTCCCTCATTCTTAGAAAGACTCTACAATTCAATGGAGAAAACAAAATCTGGTACCCTTCAATTTGGTCTATTGAGCAAACTGCTAAGCCCACTGCTAAGGATCCAGTATCAGTACTTTATGTGGCATGAAACTGCTCTGTTGTGATAGCACTGTGCTTAAGATGTTCAAGAAAAATATCCCCAAGTATATCAACTCTGTCTACAGCTGTGTGAAATCTTGATTTGGTAATCTTATGATGAACAAATTTTCCAGTCTTTAAAATTATTAGACATCAATTTATGGATGTAAAACTTGATAGATTTGGAGGGAACCTGAGATTGAAATATTTAAACAGCTCTTTGGCAAACTTTTAAAAATGAGCACTATAGATGTTCAGTAACTAACTTCAGAGTGGGATTTATTCAAAAGTTTTAAACTAAAATATTTAACACATATAAATAGGGTTGAGTTGTTGCATGGCTTCTTCTCAAAGTACAGTACGAAGTTTTAAAACCTTCAATATGTAATTTGTATTCTGCAGTCTTTCCAGTTTCAAATGCTGTTGTTGAGCACAGATTTCCCACCATGGCCAGAGTTGAAACTGACTACAGAAAGAGACTCAGAGAAACAGTGGTAGAATACCACATGAGAATTTGAATTGAGGGACCAGACCCAGAAAAATACGATCTTAGCCCTGCTATAGATTATTTATCCTCTCAACCATGGAGACCCAACTGTTTACCATATGGAAAGAGGACAGCAACTCATCATATCAGGGCTGATGCTGAAGAAACCATAGCAGCTCATCAAGAAGAAAACAAGGGGATGATCGACATTTTCAGGAATCTGATTCTGATGATAACAGACAAGAAAGTTAGAGATATAATGCACAGTTCTGTTTTATTGGCAGCACTCCCAGACTAGAACAAGTTTCAATGTGCATTTACTTTCCATACGCCATCAACAACCAACTGATTTTGAACACCATCAGATTTGTTTTTAATACACAAACAATATCGACTCTAGCTCAGGCAGTAGCTGACCACCACCACACCAGCTGACGTTTGTGCATCATGATGACAGTCCAGAAGACACCATCAACCACTGAATAGCAGTATGTCAAAACTTGATAAAAATTAACATGAAAGTCTAAAGGACTATGAGGGCCAATATCAAGAAAATGAAGACTGATAACAATGACAAATTTAATTGAAATGTATTACATTCTGTCCAGGGTTTTTTGTTACTAACATAACCTATTACCTGATGATGGCAAAAGTAATTTGTGTCAAATTCTGCTATTGTTCTGTATGTCAAGTCAACTAGTTTTGGAGGGAAGGGATTGTAAATTAGGCTTAAGCATTGGCCAGCTGATTCCTTCCACTTCCCAGTCAGCAGGCATGATGCATAGCTCACAGCACAGCCAATTGAAGCATACGGGGGTGTTTATAAAAATATTTTATATTTGCTTAAACAACCGTTGACATAACTGAAAGCCACAGCTCAAGTAACATGGCTCCAATTAGTTGAGCTGTGGCTTTCATTTACTATAAAACTAGTTATTTTCACTCAAAGTAATTTGAGCACAAACACAACTGCAACTATAACTGCATAAATTAAATTTAGTGCCAAGTCATTATGACCACATACATTACAATGGGAAAAGTGCTAAAAACACTACTTAGCTCAAATTAATTTTAGCACAAATTAGTGCTTCAGCGAATATGGCAATGATTATTTGACAGTGAAAATTTCAAGTTTTACAGTATGTAAATAGTTGTTTAAGTATATATAAAGCTGCTTTGAAAACACCACCCACGTGCTTCAATTGGATGCCCCCCCCCCCACACTCTCTCTGTTTAGATGTCACATAACATCTGAGTGCTACGGTTTGGCCAGCAGACTGTGAAGTTGAAGAGATCAGTTTGCCATCACCCAGGCATGCTTTACAATACATTCCATCCAGAACTGGGCACACATATAAAAATTATGGAGTTTAACTCAAATGACTTTCTGCCAACTCAGAGATAATGGCCTATTCTGTCAGTAAAAAAGCCCTTGATAGAGTCATATATTTTTCCTTTAACTGGAATTTATTGCTTTGTTAGTGTGTCATTCTCATTTACAGAGTGATTTTGAATACTATCCTTTCTCACAGTATTCAATTTAGCATAATATTGCAAGTGTCAACTAGTCTGTATCACCTGAGTTGCATTACACTTCATTTGTACTACTGTGCTTTAAACAATATTATGTCACGTATATTGTGCTGGGTGGGCCAGATGAGTGTTTGGGCAGTTGAGTGTGTCTGGCTCTTTCTTTTGTGCCATCCTGCAGTATGTAATTGCTGCATCATTGACTCTGTACTTGGTGTCCATCACAGTAACATATAGTAACATACACTGTAAATGACCATTCAAAAATTGAACGTGTACAACAGTCTATCATGTCTTGTCTCTCAAACTGATCTTCTGTTTAACTTTTAAACCATAACTGATAAATGCAGCCTTACTATTGACATCAGTTGTGTTCTGGTGATGGATCTCATCCAACAAAGTCTTATTAATATAATGTATGATTTATGTGACCATTTTCAGTATTATCAGTCGGTGTGCAGACAGCTGTAGCATGTCCAGTGCTTTGCCACTCAGCCTGCACTGCCATTCCAATCTTGGCATCTTGGCATCCACATATCTCTTCATGATGAATAAGGATGACAGATGCCAATGCCCAAATCATTTCAATCACTCATGCTCTCTCTTACTTTCTCCAGATCTTCTTTTTGTGTGTATTGCATGTCAGACTCTGTGTTGATATTGCTCCTCATGCTAAAAGATTGTGATGACCACAATTTCAAGTTTCCTTTGCAATCCAACTATATCCCCATATAAGCTCAGTCTCACTTTTTATGATGTCATAGTCATTGTTATCCTTCATGTGCCTTGCTGGCTGGTGGCCATTGCATTCTTTCAGTCTTCATAATCTGCTGCCATGTGTTGCGATTAGACAGGTCCTGATAATGATGAATGAATGATGATAAATGGTAATGACCATGCTGTTTACCTCTGGATGGGCGAGGGACTGAAGGGTAAATGTCATTTACCCTACACATCAGTACTGCACTGTTTTTTAAACTTACAAAGGTTGTATCTCCTGAGATTTTCTTATAACCCTATCAGGACTGCCACAATACTTTCTCTGTACACAACTGTTGACATCTGTGAACAACGATGACAGATGCATTAAGTATTACAAGCAAATCGAAAACAAGCCATCACCCATCAGCCCAACTTCAGTCTTAACTATGATGACTTATTATCATAGACTGAACACCAAGCAGAGTTGTACATAAAGTAATGCTATACTGTGGTCTGTAACAGCATTGGTATAACCAGGCCAACAGGACCATCTCCCATATGTTCATTCACAATGTTCAGTGAAGTCTCTTTCTACATTCTAGTCTTCCTATTCTGCAAGTCATTAATTTTAATGTGTCATCTCATTCATTTCAGATGGGATGGATGCTATGGACCTTCAGCAACCACTAATAATATGATATAGAGAATAATGGCTAAGTAGGTGTATGTTATGTTTTTTTACACACCCGAGGTGAGTGATGAGCTGTAAACCCCGAGAGTGATGCTCGAGAGGTTTATGAGCTCATCACTCACTGAGGGTGTGTAAAAAAACATCATGAACACACACCTACCTAGACTTTATTTTTTATAATTACTGTTACAAAGACTTACTCCCCGAGACAATCTGTTTCCTTTCTGCAGCCCATTAGCAAGTGAGTCAGGTCCCTTAATGAAGCGTGACTGAGCTGTGTGTGTTCCAGAAAATAATATTGCCCAAAATGCACACAAACTGCAGTGCTTTGTTTAAAAATCCTGTCACTTGTAGTAGTTAACCTCATTTTTCTTATTTTATGTGTTAGGAAAGCTGCCGAGTATAGACTGTGGAGAGTGAGTGACTCTGCGGCTTCAAAACACGAGATTCAGGTGTAAGTGAGTGTTGTTATGCTTGAATTTTGTCTTCTATACATAAAAGAGAGGTATACATAGTTAATTGTGAGGATAATCGGCATTATAAAACTATAGCTAATTTAAAGTTTCATGTGAATGCAGGGGTTGCATCTGAATTTATGGGATGGAAAATGTACAAAACATGTTTAGACTGTAAGGGCAATTGCCCCTGGGCAAGGACCACAATGCACATCCTGTTTGATTGTGAAAACTTCAATAACCTTAGATATCTATGGCTCAAGCAAGACTTATTTAAGATTGACAGTGTAACTAAAGAAATGAAACTTAGATGTCTTCTAAATTCAAATATTGCAGTTTTGTACAGTGTTTTAAGGTCAAGGTCAAGTTTATTTACAAGTATGTATACACAAAAGTTCACATACAAACAAGTTCATTAAAAACATACAAATTAAAATCAAAGTACAAATGCATTGCAACAGGCAAAACAAATAATATGCATATGTCACAGAATTGGGTAAATTCAGTAGGCAGCATCGTATCAATAATGTAAATAGATTACAGACCACATGGACATAATATATATAAATAATATAATTTAATGTACTGACATATTAATTCTCCTAATAGCACTCTGTGCAAAATTTCCCATGGCATATATACACACTGGATTATCCAGGGACATAAACATTTTAAAGAGATCTTCACTGGATTTTGTATGGCGCTGCATATGCAGAGGATTAATCCATCTAGTTCTTTCCTCCTTCAGTGTATCACATTCAAGTATTAGATGAGCTATTGTAAGCCTAATTTTCTCTGAACAAATACATGGAGAGTTAAGCCTGTCTGTTGATTTCCAGACATTCCATAATAAACCTGTCCTAATTCTTGCTAATGCCTTCCTTTGCCCTGCTTTGTTACAATAGGTCAAGTACTTTTCCTCACCCCACATTATTTTAACTGACCTAAATATACAATAGTCACTTGACTCGTGAAGAAGTGCCAAATCATTTTGACTTGCAATGTCTACTATTCTTTGTTTTGCAGCAGCAAAGATGTTAGATTCCCTAAGCATGTGAGTACATAATCTCTTCCTAACCCAGCCTTATTCATTATACTATTAAGTTCGCTAAACCAAGATGATTTACATAGGTTGTTTAAGACCTCTTACCAACAGTGGTAAAGTAGGTTGTCAGGAGATTTATGAGATATTGTCATTAAAAATGACAAATATTGTTTAATTATTTTAGT
Source organism: Neoceratodus forsteri (assembly GCA_016271365.2). Taxonomy (NCBI): domain Eukaryota; kingdom Metazoa; phylum Chordata; order Ceratodontiformes; family Ceratodontidae; genus Neoceratodus; species Neoceratodus forsteri. Next base: position 1,880,069,345 of record CM057456.1, read on the forward strand.
CTTAATATCCAGAATGCCAGTCTCCACATGAATAATTGCACTAGGGGTATAAGTTGGGAGACCCAGCAAAATTTTGAGGTAAAGATTTTGAATCTTTTCTAGTTCTTGAATATTATCATTTATGTCCCAAACCTCTGCAGCATAAAGCATCTGGGCATTGACTTTTGCTTCATAACATCTTTTTTGTGCCTTATATGAGTGTCCTCCAAATTTCCCAGCAAATCTAATTATTGTTAACACAGATTTTTTTTTGCCATAGAAGTAATAGATTGGATAAGTTTTTTCCAGGAAATACTTTTATTGAATATAACCCCTAGATACTTATATTCATTGACCACTTCTAACTTGTGTCCATCAATAAACCCTACGCTGCCTCTATTGCCTTTACTATTTGATCCAAACGTAATAATTGTGTTTTTTGTAGATTATTTTCCAATTCTAGTTTTAATAGGGAATTCTGAAGTGAATTTAAACCCTGCTGTAGACCTAAAAGCGTTTGTGCCAGGATCACAGCGTTGTCTGCATATAATAATAATCTTATTGGTATTTTATTAATGTATGGTGGGAAAGTGTCACATCTAGAAATATCTTCAATTAATGTTTTTATATATATATATATTTTTTTTTAAATAAAGTTGGGGCTGAGACACAACCCTGGTTTACCCCAAAGTCAACACTTGCTGGGAGAGTAAGAGCACAATCTTTTCCATATCTGACCTGATACATGGTATTTTCATGTAGTTTCTTGATTAGCAAAAGTAGTTTCATGTTTATCCCTTTAGCGTCCATACTAGACCATAAAATATTTCTATTCATGCTGCCAAATGCAGCACAGATGTCTATAAAAGCCACATATATCATTTGAACTTTTTGTACTATATATTTGTCCAGTATACAATGTAATGTAAAAATATCATAAGTTGACTGCCCATGCCTGAAACCTGTCTGAAACATTGATAAAATATCCTTTTCCACTACCCAAAGTTCTAATCTAGTCAATAATAGACAGGACAGTATTTTTAAACTGATACAAAGTAGGGAGATTGGTCTATATTGTGCTGGATCATTGTTGGGGCCCTTTTTGTGTAATGGAACAATAATAGATGTTAATCAGTGTTCAGGATAATATTCTGTTTTGCACAAATAATTATAATAGGAACATAGCAATTCAGTCCACCACTGAATGTTGGCTTGGTAAACTTCTGCCGATATTTTATCCAGGCCTGGGGCATTGTTTCTTTTTTGCATTTTTAGTGCTACTACGACCTTACGTAAAATCTGTCTATCCGGTAACATTTTCAGAGATAAGTGGTTTAGCTACATGGAAATAGGCCAAGGAGTTTATTTTTAAAACAGGGTTTGACTCTGTTTTGAAAATATTTTTAAAATGGGATAACCACACAGTTGGAGTGATCATTGCTTCAATGTTCATTCTATTTTCATCTTCTCCCTTTGCAACAAGAATCCAAAAAGTTTTATCATCTTTCTCTATTATAGCATTTTGTAAGGTTTCCCACAGATATTTTTTATAGTTTGTCTTTTTTTATCCATAAGGGCCCAGATATTCAAAAGGGTTGCGCGTGCGCAACTCCAAAATCACGCCATTCTGCGATATTGAGAAGGGGCCAGTTCGCCCACGGCTGCAGCTGAGCCACAGCGCAATGGAAATGAAGGCATGTGCAACCGAAGGGGCGGTCCATGCACAGTCTTGTAAGCACGATATTTGAACACTTGCCAATGCGCCAAGAGTGGCTCAGCCGGAAGTGGCGCAGTGGACCGGATTTGAGCCAAAAATAAAACGCTCAAGGGAGCGGGCGCAAGAACTCGAGCAGGCCTAAACCGGGGGAGAGACAGAGAGAGAGAGAGAGACAGAGACAGAGACAGGAAGGAAGAGAGGGACAGTGGGTCCTGGAGGACAGAGAGGCCAGTGGGGTGCCGGTGCAGTGGAAGCAGCAGTGGGGGCAGTGGGGTAACACAGGAACAGCAGCTGGGGGAAGAAGCCAGGAGATGGACAGTGTCAGCTTCCACATGGAAGCTGTAATGAGGGTGAGACAGCATGCTGCAGGGGGCGGCACGTGGAGGCCCGTCGGCAGTACTCCCCGACAAGCGGTATCGATGCCCGCATCAGCTACGAGCTGTACAGTGATGTTGAGATCGTGGCCGGTACCACCTGAACAGGGCAATACTGAGAGCGGCTCAGTGAGCTGTGCAGTGATGTGATGCAGGCACCCTCACGGCGGAGTCACGCTCTGTCCGTGGAGACCAAGGTGACAGCCTGCATGTGCCTGCTCACCACGGGCACCTTCCAGAGGGCGACAGAGGGGACACCACAGGCATCCGCATGATCGACCACGTCCGCATTCTCACCCAATTCCTCAAGCGCTGCTGCCTCATGCTTTGAGTACATCCATTTCCCCAGCACCGTGGCAGAGCGTGCAGCAAACATGCAGGAGTTCCACAGGGTAGCACAAATGCCTGGCGTGGGTGCCATAGACTGCACCCATGTGGCCATTCTGCGCCACCTGGCCCCGACGGCAAGCATATTGGAACCGAAAGGGCTACTCGAGTGTCAACTGCCAGGGGTGTGTGATGCCACTGGGCGCATCATCAATGTCTGTGCCACACACCCTGGCGGAGCACATGATGCCTTCATATGGCACCAATCTGCACTGTGCCATCGATTTGAGTGGGAACATCCCACGGGTCATCTAGTGGGTGAGTACACATGTATGGAATGCAAACTCTGTGCAAGGGTGGGAATGACACAGGTGCCATGGTAGTGGCACACAAGGATATGGGCAATATTTACCTGACCTAACACTGATCTCACTATCTCCACACAGGTGCTGTGGATACCCTCTGTCCCTGGCTGCTCACACCATACGGCGCCCCGACCCCAGCGCCTTACGGTTTCAATGAGGCACACGCTGCAACACGGAACATCATAGAGCGGGTGTTCGGGATACTCAAGGCACGCTTCCGATGCCTGGACACCTCCGCGAGCTCCACAGTACAGCCCCAAAAGGCCTGTGGGATATTCCTGGCCTGTTGCATCCTGCACAACATGGCCAAAGACCATGGGATAGCCGTACAGGTCCAAGAGGGGACAGCGATGGGGAGCAGCCAGTGGCGCCAGGTGATATGGGTGATGACCACCCCCTAGGGCCGGAGGACCCGACTGACCGGCAGGCCAGCTGCACCAGGACACCATTGCAGAAGAGCACCACGACAACACAGGTAAGTCAAGGGACATGCAGGCAACACTGTCTATGTCTAAACCACAGGCACACAGGGGAACACACTGTGCATGAAGGTCAGGGAGTTGAAGGTCTCGCATACCAACACATTAGCAGAGAGGGTGAGCACTCAAATAAACACACACACACACACCAGGCAGCATACAGGGGCAGCAGCACAGCAATGCGAGTACAGCTATCACACAGCACCACCAACCACCCTCACCACCTGGACTGTCCCACGTCGTGTGTCAGGACCTGGGCAACTGCCTTGGTGTACAGTGCAATGCAGGCATCATCATCCACACGCACCTGTGGACAGCAGTTGGGAGAGTGTGCAGGTGGTCGTGTGTCAGTTTGGTGAGCAGAGCACCAGCAGTCACTGCCCACCATGACACACATTGCACACAGGGCAGCACCAGACAGGGCCTGCATTGGGAGACAGCTCAGTCAGGAGCACTGTCCCACGGCCACCACGGATGCGTGGGCGGCCCCGCCGTGGCCTAGCAGCACTGGCAGGCTGCGCAGGGGCCACATCGGGTGGCACTACTGCACCACCAGGGGTCCCAGTGCGTGACCGCGACCTTGCCTGCACAGGGGTCTGCATCCAGCGAAAGAAACTTGCACCAGGGGTGCTCGGGATGCCCACAGCAGAACCCAGCGTCGACAGGCCTGGTGTTGCACGATGCCGGGAACGGGGAGTGGAGTGCGCACTGTGTGGGGTGCGTGGTACAGGGTCACCAGACAGTGTGGTCAATGCGGTCGCCACAGAGACCACTGCCTGGGTCAGCCTGTCGATGGCAGCGGTCACATCCGTCCGCGCATATGGACCATCTCGGCCCGGTCGAGCACACTCCCTGCTATGCCGCTCCACGGACACAGTCAGTGCCTCCACGGACCTTGCAACCCGCCCCTGCAGCTGTACCGACTCCTGCAGCAGGCAGGTGTGCGCGTCCAAAGGGTACTGTGCCCCAATGGCATCGTGACCCCCAGGGTGTGGATGGTCCTGGTGCACAGCACCCCCCTGAGGTGGCCGCTGTTCACCAGGACCAGGTATGGGGCTGATCAAGGGCGGTGGACAAGTGCCACTGCCTGACGCTGTCCCCAGGCCTGGTGTGCAACTGCTGCTTCCCTCAACTGCTGAGCCCCAGGTCCACCTGTTCCACCCTGTGCTGTCAACAGTGCCAGACACCTGCTCAGCCACGGTGCTGCCCCACGGTGCTGACAAACCCAACCTGTGACTGTGCCAGCATGCTGGTACACAGGTGTGAGCTGGGCGGCCGAGACACGTGCCTAGCCTGCCGTGTGTCCCTACGTGGGACACACACCTCTCACTAGCCATTGCAGGCCTGCCATCATCAATAGTGCCAGTCGTGCCACTGCCATAGGCACAGCATGCTGGCACACCTGCATACCAGACTGCTGTGACACAGGCTGTGCACCCCTGCACCGTATCACTGCCGGTGGAGTTGTCAGCCCAGCCGGCCTGCTGCTGCAGTGCGTGCAGGCTGCTGGCGAGGTGGAAGGTCCTCCTCCTGGTCAGCAGGCCTGCCTCACTGTCAGCACCCACCACCGTCTCCTGCAGGCGGACAGGATCTGAAACAGAGAAAGTACAGGTGAATGCGAAGACAACAGCCCACACCCCTTATCACAGCAGGTGCGATGATGAGCCCCATCTGGAATCCTCCACCGGAACACCCCTAATAACACCAGCTGCATGACGCGACCAGTGTCTCCCGGTGAGATCAACACCCTTACTGATAGTCCCCACAGTGGCAGCATCCCACCCACGCACTTCTCTTAGCCATCCTCCCGCGGTCAGTCCCCATCTTCTTGGCCACTCCTGAGGACGCTGGTGGCTTCGTGCAGGATTGGCCAGAGCTACCCCTCTCACCATGCTGCGGCGCTGCTGAGGGTGCCCCTCCGCCCACTCAAAGCGGCTCATCCTCCAGGTAGGCCTGGAAGAGGGCCTCGGTCTCTGCTGTGGTGAAGTTCAGCCTCCTCCTCGCCACCGTCCACACCCTCGGCCTGGTTCTCGTCAGTCATGCTGATCTGTATGGGTGGAAGTGGACACCTGTCACACTGCAGTCACAGCATTTCCCCATGAGCATAGCTGCAGGCGGGGGGCAGAAGCCCCTTTCCCTCGCTGCCTGGGAGATACTGATGGAAAGGGTGCCCTCTGCCCCCTTCTAGTGCCCTCATCATGCTCAGCCCCTCATCCCGTGACACCCTCCAGCACCCCTGCCCATGTGCATTGTCCTGGGCATCACACAGCATGTAACTCACCTCTCAGCTGCAACAACCAAATCTAGGCCGCCACAACCCAGTGTCGTATTTTATAGCGCAACACATGCAAATGAGGTGTGGCGCAACTTTAACAACATGCTAATCGGCGCCACTGCGCCTTTGAATGTGATCGCCTGCTTTGCATATGTCGGCTGAATATCGCGTAAATGCGCTTAGCGCAATAGGGAAGGTCCGGCTGAGCCGATGGCGCATGTTTGTGGTTGTGTGCTACACTGCATTGCGCATGCCCAGACGGGTTACGCATGCGTCGATCGCGCTGCAGAACTGCTGAGCGCGATAGGCTATTCTGGACATGGCCACCATTGTGCCAGTGGCGCTGCAGCACTGGGCACTATATGGTGCTGTGGCACCTCTGCGCGATAGTCCCCTGTGGCACTGGTGCTGTGCTTCGCAGTCGCGCAGGATACCTATGCATCCTATGGCTGTCGTGGCCTTGCGTCATTGCCGTGACCTTGGGTATGCCCTCTGACCCTGGCGCTGAGTGCATGCCGCCATGCGTCCCTATTGCGCTGTCTCGCTACAGCGCCATGTAAAAGTAACTGACACTGTCGCGAACAGCGCGATAGGTGCCTGTGCTGGTCTATTGCTCAACAACTCCCATGGGGTCACAGCGCGCGGCGCCATAATGCCTGCTGTAAAGTTGGTGCCATGGCTAGGAGGAGGCCGGTGCCGTGGAGCCAAGTTGAGGTGGCCAACCTGGTGGCCTAGTGGAGCCCACTATGACCAACTGTATGGTGAGGCCCCCTCACCGGACCGAGAACCCATGTGGCAGCAAGTGGCCACTGACCTGGTGAGGGTCACTGGCGGGGCCGGTCTGCGGAGCAGTGCGGCACGGTTCGTGATCTCGCCCGGAGGACCTGAGCTGTTAAGCGGCTGCGTTCCCGTGCCAGGCGGGGCCTGGTGCCTGAGCCACGTAGGTGTACCATCTATTCACCTATATTCTCTGTAAGGGTGTGTGTGCCTGGGTGGCTGTGCATCGGTGTGTCAGTGTGTGCAGCTGTGCGATGGATGGTTATGGCTGTGTGGGCAGGCAGTCTTACTGGGGCAGGGGCACTCTGCTTTTGAGTCACACTGATGTTTGTCTCACCATATGTCTCCCACAGGCCGGATGGTGATGGCGCCGGACGCGGCTGATGTGGGCCATGCCAGGGCCCCAGTCCCACAGGCCGTCGGCCCGCAGCGGCAGCAGCAGCGGCAGACTGAGCTGCTGGAGGAGTGTGAGTATCATTACGTCATGGATGCTATTGCATGCTGGGGGGGCAGGACCACCAACCATGATGGACACAACCAGATGGGTGGTAGTAGTTCCACTATACGTAACACTAGTGAGTCCCCACACTGGAGTACAGTGTACAGTTCCGGAACACATAGCTGCGTATGGACAGGGACTGGGTGGAGAGTGTTCACAGGAGGCGACATGGATGGTGCATGGATTGCATCACATGTCCTATGCAGACAGGTTGACGGAACTGAACATGTACTCCCTGGAGGAGGAGGGTGTGGGGATATGATGGGGTCATCTGAGTATTGTACAGGGGAACAGTGTGCAGGAACCAATATTTGTCAGCGTGAGGATGTTCCAGGTGTAGAGGGCATGGGATGCAGTTGGAGGGGCTCGTTTAAGGGAAACATCAAATGTGTTTCCTCACATTATGGGTGGTGGACAGTGGAACACCCTGCCAGAGGATGTGGTGGGGGCTGACTTGGTCACGGAGATCTGTGTGTGGGCTCGCCATGAGGGACTTCTGGAGGTCAGGGGTGAGGGGAATGGACTTATAGGACATGAGAGTGATCGTACAAGGCCAAATGGCCAGACTAGGTGTCCCATAGGCCCCTATCTGCCGACACTGTCTATGTATCCATGTATGTAGGTGTGACACAGGTGACCTGCATCACAGTGCAGCATCACGACCGTCTGTGTATGCATCACAGGTGGTCCAGGCATGCACTGGGCACATAGCTGTGTGACTGGCATCGCACCACGTTGCAACATCACATGACAGCCTAGTTTGTACTGTGATTGGCGTGGGCAGTGTGTGTGGGTGGTGGTGCGCATGGCTGGTGCCGCCTGTTTGTGATGCCATGTGCATGTTCACTGTGGGTGGGTGCATGCCATCACATGTGCAGCACATTGGGTTAGCTGGGTTGCAGGTTGGGTGGTGTTCAGGGTTGTGGTCAGTCTCAGCCATTGACTGTGTTCCCATTTTCCTAGGCCTCAGTGTGCCTTTGCGCATGGGCCGCGATGTCAGCGCCTGACACAGCTGGCCGGCGACAACAGAGAAACTCTCCTGCAAGCCCTACAGCAACAACAGGAGCGGCACAGACACAGGGAGGAAGACGGCAGGGAGGAGCAGGAGCCTGCTGGGCGTAGCCACCTTTTATTTGCCCTTCCCCATCCCTTTCACCCTGACTTCCCTCTCAAGTTGTTTCCCTCCCCTTGCACACCCCTGCCTTTTACCGTCCCCCAACTTTACATAGTTTTAGCTGTTTTGTTACCTCTTTTGTTTGAATATAAAATTCTATTTTGGTACAACTGCTGTGTTGGTGTCTGCTTTGCAACTGGCTCTGGGTGCTCCGTTGCAGGGGTGTACATGCCATCTGGGCTACTATGGTCCTGGATATATGTGTGTGTGTGTGTGTGTGTGTCCATGGGGAGGTATCACCAGCATAGCATTGCCTTTCTGTTGCTCTCCATCTGCTGCCACCCACTGCTGGGTGCACTGGGGTGAGTCTGGGTGGTCTGCTTCTCTGCAGCATGGGGTTGGCGATGTGTACGGGGTGCATGGTGTTTCCTGCAGTGCCTGTCACTGCACACATGAGCGGTGTCTTGGGGGCACGGTGCGCGCTGTGCTGTGCGTACAGGGGACTGATGTGCACTGTGGTTGTCAACCCCTGGGTGTGGCACTCTCTGCCTGCCAGTGGTTGTGCTGGGCGTCATGGCTCTGCTATGCTTTAGTTGGTTTGTCCCCATGGGCACGTGGATCAGCCATCCCACCCCAGTGATGCTGTGCTTGGGGTGTGCCAGTGTGGTGTGGGTTCTGCAGTGAGTTCCTGTGCCCATGTGTGCATGGCTGGCAGTGGGCCCCAGCCTGCCTCCCTGGATGTGCAGTTCCATTGCTCTGGGGGGCTGTGTTGCGCTATGGCAGCTCTGCACTGCTCAGCTGAGCTTCCATGGTTGCGCCATAGCGCAGCATTTTGGCTCAGCTTCTCCTTCCTGGTTGCGCGATGGCGCAGTAAGTGCGATATTCAGACGTTGGTTGCTTGCGCAATTTGCTCTGCTCCATGTTTGAATATTGCACCTGTTGCGCATTTGCGCAACTGGTTTGTGCTTGCTCCTGCTGTTGCGCCAGTTTTGAGCGCAGTTTGAATATCTGGGCCAAGGTATCTATATTCTGATCTTAGATTAAAGTATGCTATTCTATCAGAAAAATTATGTGTTTTATGCATTCTTCTTCCCTGTTTATACAGTGTTTTTTTAGCCCTGTAACATTCAGTATCTTACCATTTATCTCCTACTACAGCATTGTTGCCCATAACCCTGTGAGATGTTGTCAGACCTTTTATTATTTTTCTTTCCAAGTTGGGAACAATATTTATACTTTTTTTTAATCTATGAAAGTAGTTTCAGTAGAGCTTCTTTCATGAATAACCTTCTCCAATTGTTTGGTAATTGCATTTTTAACCCCCATCATATTTTGAATTGAATAGAGTAAAATCTGTTCAGTATAGGGATTCCATTTGATCTTCCTGCCATTTTTTATTACCATATGGGTATCAGCCTCTAATTTTGTATCCAAATTGTTGCATGTACATGGGAACCCCCAACTGATTTCCATTAAAATTGGGAAGTGATCACTGTCCCATATCTGTAACACATGTAAGTCATTAATTTTTTTTAAATGAATATGTCAATAATAAAAAAAAATCTAGAACACTTCCACCTCTTTTTCTTGGGAAAATTCATTCTCCTGGTGAATCACCTTTAGAATGTCCATTAACTATTCTAAGATTATATTCTTTAAGAACTTTTAACAATTGCTGGCCATCTATATTACTTCTCCTTTGAACTTCTAATTGTTATATCTAATACATCATCCAATGACCATGTTGTAACAGGATATTCTGGCATTTCCCCCAATCTCAGACTCAGATCACCTCACAGAATCACTAAGACATTTCCTTAATTTGTTCTAATATTAGATAATATAGTGTCAAAACTCTTTAGTGATTCATTAATAGCTGTTTTATCGGCTTCATGATTTAAGTATGCATTAATCAGAATGCCACAGATTTTCTGTCCTATACTGAGTTCTAGACACAATGGTGACTTTGAAATATTACTAAGTATAGTTCGTCCACTTAAATCCAAAGAGATATCAATTAATGCACAAATACCACTGGAGACCTGACCATATTTTGTTTCTTTTGAAGCATTTATGTTCCAAACCTAATAACCTTCCAAAAAACAAGAATCCTAGTCTAGACTCCAAGTTTCCAGTAAATTAAATAATTGGACATTTTCTAAGGAAGTCTTAAGCAGCCACAGTCTTTTAATTTTTTTGCCATTCTGGCAAAATTCCAGCTTTATAATTTTAAATTGTCTTTTTTAATTACTCTAGAAAGTCAGAGTCCACATTTCCTGATTGGGTTGGGCTGTTAGCAACTTCTTCCATACAAGATTGCTTACTAGTATATCTTTGATATATTTGATTTTACATTCTTGTTAGTTACTAATACAGTAGATTCAGTCTCTGTGTACTCAAGGATTCTACTAGAATAATACTGCTGTTTATTCTGGGTCCTAGACATTTTCTACCTTTTATATACAAATTCTTATTAAGAATTCTTTCAGGGCTAGACGTCAAGACATGCACAGTTTTTACCGGTTCAAGGTACAGTACTTAGTTATTCTACTCTGTTGTTTTGGTATATATATTTTTTTTTTCTTTGGTAATTGAGCTTTTACTGAGGCCAATTGTTTAATAGTGTGTTCTTTACTTTTTATAGAGGATAAAATTGAAACTTCTGCTTTTCAACCTATGATTTCAAATTCTGCTTGATGTTGTAGCAGAGTCTGCCTTTGTTCTTTAGTTCTGGTGACTAAACATATCCAATCTCTTTCAAGGTCTGCTCTATATCTGTATACTGACATGGGGCCTGATTCACAAAGGGGGCTGCATTCAGCAAAGCTGCCGCAAATAACAGCTTGTGCTGAAGCCCCATCTGCCGGCGCCTAAGTCCCGACACCTGTGGCAACCCCTTCCTTGCAGCAAACACATTGAACATAGAAAGGGGTTGCTGCAGACCCTTTGCAGCAATGGCCAGCTGTTGTGCCCCATACTGAAATATTACATGCCCCACAGGTATAGGAAATACTCCCCCTCCCAGAACCCTGATATGCCAAAGTATAATAAATATTTGAGACTCCCCACACCCAGAACCCTGATGTGCCCCACAAGTCTCATACTAAAAGAAACCCCCTCACTGATCCCCAATGTGCCCCACAATGATCAGAAATATATTAGACTCTCCCAGCTGATAACCCTGATGTGCTCCACAAGTCTCATACTTATAGAAATCCCCACCCTGATCCCCAATGTCTTTGTATGACAATGAAAATACCCCTCATTGGTGGTCCATTGCCCTCCCACCCCCACCCCAGCCTGTAGTGTCCCCCATCCCCAGACAGAGCCAGGGACTGGCACAGCCCTCTTCATGCCTCCATGGCTGGTCCCCAACTGACCTGTCAATAGGCGCATACTGTAATGTGCATGAATGCATACACATTACAGTATGCACTCATTGACAGTTCAGTCGTAGACCAGCCATGGAGGTGTAAGAAGGGCTATGCTGGGTCCCGGCTCTATCTGGGGATGGAAGGGGAACACTATCGGCTGGGGTTGGGAGGGAACTGGACCACCAATGAGGGGTTATTCCCATTACCATACAGACAAACACATCAAGGATCAGGTTGGGGGTTTCTATTAGTATGAGACTTGTGAGGTGCATTGGGGTTCTGGGCATTTCTGGGGCTATGGCAGCTTGCATCTGCCACATGCCCCCTAGCACCTTGTCACAGCCCATTTCTGGGCACATGCCCCATTTGGGATAGGCAGCCTGTGGTTGATGCAGACTGCCTTTATGAATCACTCAGAGGGCATTTATGGATGCAAGGTGGACCTTGCACCATATGTGTTTGGCGCAAGCACCTTGCATCCCACTTTGGGCTTTGTGAATTGGACCCCAGATGTTTGACCATGCACATTTGTTGCCCAGAATTCCTTTACAAATATTATACACAGCTATTTTTAGTGTCTCTCTAGATTCAAATCTTGTTTTTGGGATACCCTTAAAAAAGACTGTTGGGGCCTTCTAGTTTTCTTTCCCTTGTTTATTGTTTAATTTTTTTGTTTTCTCTGTTTGTTCTTCTCTGTCATTATGACATGTGTGACTTGTACTATTCTGTGTACTCAAGTCAGTTTGACATGAATATATATTATTCCTTTTCCCCTTGTGATCTGTATTGTTTAATTCCCTTTGATTCATACAATGTCTTGCCTTATATTCTTTTCTTGTCCTTTGTTTCTTATTTTTTTCTTATCATTTTTTGTGATATTTGCAATATTTAGTTGCACCTGCTTTGATTTATTAAGAACACCTTGATTGGCTTCAATTTTTTTCAGTTTAATTTATTTTAGTAGTTTGTCTTGTTCTATTAGTTCTTTGTCACCAGTCTTTTTTGTTATTTCTTTATTTTTTTTTTTTTGCTTTTTTGTTGGGATAACCAATGATACATCGTCACTTTTTTGCTCTTTTGATTTGCTAGAATGGGTGACTTTTACCCTGTCTTTACAACCAGTAGTCTTAGTTGTAATGATTTGTGCTTTTTCAGGCAGTGCTGACCCACAACTGTCTCTAATTAAATTTATTAGTTCATTTAATAATTTTTTACTCCTGTAAGTTTTTTTCCTGATGTTAATTAACTCTTTCCCTAGACAATTGTTTATTGATTCAATCATTTCAAGGTCTGGAGTGCTTTTTTCTATTTCTGTCACCCATAAGTGGGGAATATCTGGAGGACACTTTGTTGGATTGTCCAGAGCCATTTTCTTATCATAAAGAGTTATAAAATTATCAAATTCTTGTAAATATGTATTTTGAATTGTACCCTCTTGTGCACAATACTGTTTGTAACACTGTTCTCACTCACAGCATCTAAAACTTCATGACAGATTTCCACCAACACTTCAACATGACTTGCTTTTTATCACTGGTGTTCGTCTTTTTTATTTACAGATGTTCCATTTGCTATAGTCTTACTTTTCAGAAATGTTTCTGTGTCCTGTTCACCTTCTAGGTTATTTATTGCATCCATAAGTGAATGGATGTCTTTTTCTGATGGTTTTGATCCCTGATTCATGCTAGTTATAGTGGGGGAGGGAGCACATTGCTGATGAGAGGTTTGGCTTTTTACCAGAGCCTCAGAATTAGTTACTACTACTTGTTTTTCAGGACCTTTAATGTATTTAGTTATTTTTATTTAATTAGATTCAGGTTTCCTTTTTTGACATAGTTTTTTTTTTTTGTTTTTGTTTTGTTTAACCACATTTAGTGATTTAGACACGTGCTTCTTAGATAGCCTTGTTTCCATTTTAAAAACCTTGACATAAATAACAGTGTTAAATTATCTAATAGTAGCAGCTGCCAGTTTAAAATATTGTCAAGAGAAACATGAATAAACAGATACTGAAACAGATACTAAATGCGTAGTTATTCAAAAGGCTAAAATCCAGTTCCCATTAGACTGCAAATCCAAGGTTGCAATGAAAATTAAAATTATCAGACAATGTAAACGTAGATAAACCAGGCCATATTCTTGAAGATTTGATAAACAAATGATCTCAATGAAAGCATCTCTTACTGAAAAAAGCTTCCTGCCAGTTCAATCTGGATGACAGTTCTCTGGTGTCCCAGCACAGTGCAGGGTTTCCAGTATGCACTCTCCTTTTATTTTTCAGATCAAGTACTTGATTGACAAAACAAGCAGGTACTTCTCAGAAATACACTCCAGGCTTCAGAGATCGAGACAGCTTGGTGTTAATCATAGGCCAAGACATTAAATGTTAGGGGCCAAAAAGAAAACAGATGCCATAACACCAGGACAAACCAAATACAACAAGTTATTAATATTAAATAGTTTTAGGATATTATAATATTATAATGACTTCAACCAACTTAAATGTCCAAGCAGCACTTTATATTATGTCTTATTTAAAGTATGAATATCTAAACATATAGAAAAGTATTGACTAGCCAATTAGACTGAAGATTTAGCAAAAAGAAACTTAGTGGAGAAATCACCAATAGCCCAAATATCCCAAATATACTTACTATTGGGTATTCTCAAGCGGTGGTTCACTAAGTTGAGTGGTTCACTGAGAATCACATATGCGGCAGCTTTTTCAATTCAAATAACAAGCAGTCTAATATCAATAAGTTTCTTATCGAGGAATAGCCACTGTTGCATTTACTACAATGGTACCTATGCCAAATGCAACACTAAACACTTTTAAAAAGCATTTGATTCAGATGCTTTGTAAAAACGAAACTAAGATTTAACACCAAATGCAAGTGATAAATTTTCTAGAAAGACAGTGACAGAGGTAAGCTATGTTTCCTCAGTAGCAAAGCAGTGATCTGAGTAACGTCAGTGACTTGCAGAATTTAAAAGGGCATCTTGTAATTATCCTTAATTAAGCCCCCGTGAAGCACTCTAGGAATTGCCACGAGGAGCAGATTAGTGATTAAAGGAGTGGAGAACAGGCACGATACTAGAATCTAACAGATCAAATATCAAATAAGCAGTATATTATCTGCTACAAGTAATTAGCAGCTTCAGGGGATTTTTCAACACTTGCAATAGGCTAGAAAGACTGCAAATTAAACTTCACACAGTTTAGCACTATTAATTCAATATATTTTACCCTTATCAGGGGTTAACCTGTGTTTAAATAAATCGATGACTAAGAGTATACTTAAAACAGACATAGTACAAGCCAACAATGTAGGATCACTTCAATTCCATGGAAATTACCTCAAGCCTGTTATGAGTCATTTAGTCTCATTATTTTTGTTTAAATTTATCAGCAGTTAGTCAGCAATCTTAATTGAAGTAGTCATCCACTCAGAACAGTTGCACATATTTAAATTAAACTAAGCATTCATTAAAATAGAAAATGTCCTATTGCCTTTGTCTTTTGTTAAAATAGTTGTCATACAGCACAAAAATTACATGCTAGTAAAATCATACAAAAGGAAAAACATTAAAAAATAATACTGAAATACAAATATCTAGCACTGATTCTGTTAAGACCCGGAATGGCTGATTAAGAAAAACTACATCAACAAAGACAGCAGCCATGAGTCTGTGTTATCTGCAAATTCTATTGGTTTTGCCCGTAATTATGTCTCTTTAATGCTAAAATAAAGTCCTGTAAAGAGACATAGAGCACAGAACATTCAGTTCATTCAGATTTATTCAACTTGATCAAACTGATCAGTTTAACATTCGGCTTCAGCTTCAGTAATCGAATTATCAGGGCCGATTACTGTAGCTGCTGACCATCAAATCCCATAAACCTCCAAACAATGTGTGCAATATAATGTTGTTTTATTTTCTTAAAACTTGCAGTAAATAGCAGTGGATTGCTCAGCCTAGGTGTTCTGAGCACTTTCTGTGGAACCCCCAGCCGGAGCAGGCTGCTTCACCGCTACTGCACTCCAAGTTCCAATGGGAGACCACAGAGCAATGGCACTGCCAAACACCAAATGCCCAAAAATGACTAGAAAGGCTGCATACTTGCCAACAGAAAAGGCAATGGTGGTATACCTGTTATAGGCAGAAAATCAGCGTTGTACAGCTCCTGCTCCCACAGCGCAACTCCTCAACTGCATAGCATGCTGCACCTTAGCAGCATCCGGGTCCTTCACAACACCCTCTCCTTATGCTTTTTCAGATTAGGGTTCCAAAACTCTACACAATACTCCAAGTGAGGACTAATCATTGACCTGTTTTGTACAGTGTTGCAAAATTCTCTGTTGCAGCTCACTGTTTATTAAAAATAGGAATTGATTAATTGTTTTTAAACTGTCTGTTTGATATAAACTGTGCATTATTTTCTTATGCCATCATGGTTTTAAAGAGCAACTGACACCACTCTGGCCAAAAGTGCTACATTGCAGAATTAGAATAAGCATACCCCCAGTAAATCTCATACCAAAAACTAGATTTCTAGTTTACTTCATTTTAAAGTTATGAACTATTTTGTAACCCAGATTTCACTACCTGTTCAAAAAAGCCTGTTTCAGTGGAGAGCTGATGATGATGATGTCATCTCAGGAACTCACAGTTTAGTATTCCCTGTCAGCAAGCTTACAGGACCTGTGTCTCCAAAGTGCTAAGGAACATGTGCAATGGTTTTCACAAGTAAAACAGGCAGCAGCATTCAATAACATTGTTTTAAAAACTATGTGTGTTTCAGGTTTTGTAACAAAGCTGAAACTTTTTGTGGGGTGCCTTTTTGTTGTGGACCTTTTTTTCCAGGGTTGCTAGAAGCTGGGTCATAGCACACTGTTGCGAGGTTTGCAGACTGAATAGGTTTCTGTTGTGATGAAAGGCTGAGATCATTCACACCTATCATTCAACTGAGGTGATTTCTAAGGATGGCACTGTAAAACAATTATTCTGTCTCCTTGTCAATGGGAGTGGGAGAGGTAATGCTGTTTTGAAACCTTACTAGGAGTTTCTAATATAGCCAGCCCAATGTGTTCTCCCTGTCAGGCTGTTTTAACCTACATTCAGTGACTCCAGTGTTGCTGGATGCTGAGTCAGCATGCCTCCAGGCTGCTGAGTAAGCATTAAGTCACCCAAAAGGAGGCTTCTACTAGGGAATTAATGTATGGTTGGGGGGTGGTGCACAAGGCTGAAGGACGAGTGCCTTAACCACCTACCCATGCATTAATTCCCTAGCAGAAGCCTTCTTTTGATTGGCTTAGTACGCTTGTAAAATGGCAAATGCCAGCAATTAATATATGTACAAAATACACTGACCATTTTTGATATGTCCATTTCTTTTATGTAAAAATAGAACAGAAACAAGTTTTAACATAAACCATATTTGTTAAAATGGTGATTTGTATTTGTATAATAATATAACAATGTGTTCTACTTTCACACAACTTATGATTATTTGAATCACATATTTAAAACTATGATATATTTCCATTGAACACTGTTTTTTAACTCAAAAATCAACTGTTTCGATTGTTTGCTATGATTTATGGGATACCACTACCATTAATTTGCATACTGATTTCTTTAATATTTCAGGCAAAAGATGATAAACTTTGAAAGATACTCATTGTTTTTAACAGTAATGTGTACTACACATCTGAACAGTGTACAGTTTTTAACTGTTTTAATCACTTATAACATTTTTACAACATTACCGAAAATATCAGAAACGGTAAACATTATTTGCTCCATTTCACTGGGAAAAACATTACTACACTCTGCACAGATTTATTATGTGCCTTCTTTCTTGCTGGGTAAGTAATAATTGAAATTGACAGGTCCATTTATCATGAAGTTGCTTAGATTACATGGATTCACATTCATCAGAGATGTAGGAGGACAGAATGTTTCACCCACTGGTTCTGCTGTGTGCTGACTTCCTCCTGCAGTTGGATTGTTGAAGGGCTGCTGTGTGTGGAGTTGCTCAGGGTGCTTTTCTGTGGGGGATATTGGTTTATTACTGACAGATTTTTCTCTTTCTCCATTGACATCTCTCTGTGTTCATTTACACACAAACTGATTCCCATAACCGCATAAAGAAAAAGTACTAGTAAAATCATCCATATTGTTACTTTTGTTAGAGAAACGAAATATGTGTGGAGATAGTCAGAGTTCCTGGGTGGGTGGGTGGGATAGGAACCGTGTCTGAGGGCAATTTAAATGTGGCTTTCAGTGGTATTACACTAGCAGGCATTACTAGGGAATTAATCCCCGCTGTTTCATAATCACATGCTTAGAATACACCAATGAGTAACTCTCATTTCAAGTTGTATTTCTTGCCATGTTACAATGCCATTTGAAGTGCTGCTCTACTGTGCCTGTTAGGAAGTTGTATTGCTGCTAGTATTGTAATGTTGGTAACTTCACTGCTGTTTGTCAGTGTCTGCTTTACAATAAGGCCCAGATATGTAAACTGCACCACAAAGTAGCGCAATAGCAGGAGTAGGTGCAAGTCCACTGCGCCCATATGCAACACGCGTGATAATCAAACACTGCGCAGGTCAAGATGCACCTGCAGCACACAACCGAATATCGTGCCAACTGTGCCATGGTGCAACCAAGGATGCGCAGTGGTGCAGGTCTGATGTGCAATAGCACAACCAGGGATGCACTGTGGAGCAGGGTAGAAGCACATCAGCACAACCAGGGATGCGCAGGGACAGGATGCAGGGGTCCACCACCCATGGTAGATATGGGCAGAGGAGCACATAGCAGAACAGACATCGCCTCCCACACCCCATGCACCACACAACCTGAGGAGAGCTGGAAGAACCACCAGCCCATGGACACCAGCAACAATCCCACAGCCAGGGCATGGTACCCCAGCACACCCCCTGGTAAGCTGTGATTGGCACACAAGGATGTTCATCTACCCCATGCCACACCATCCCACCAATGCAGAGCACACCCTGCACCATGATCCTCATACACCCTGCCCAGGAGTAGTGCCCAACAGTGCAGGACACCCCATGCATGCCACCACCCCCACTGTGACAATGCAACCCTGTGCACCATGGAGCCATGCAAGGCAGCCCCACCATGAGCACCCTGCAGTGGGTGGCAGCAGACAGTGAAGCAACAACTGTATACACGGTGCTGCCCTGCATGTCCCCCCCAGAGGTACAGCTGAGAGACCGACCATGCGTTGGCACATGAGGTACCCCATATGCGACAGGGCATGCCCCGGACCTCACCACCAGAGGTACAGTACCCTGCACACCCTCCCAAGGACACACTCCATCCCAGCACTGGCCACAACAGCCAGCCCAGATACCCACAGTGTTGCATGGAAGCATGCGCCACAGAGGATGCAACACAGTGCATGGACAAACACTCACCCATACTCAAGGGCACACCAACACAGGGACACAGTAGTGGGTCAACCAAGCCACTGGCGTGTGGCCACAGCAGCCGTGTACACATGGCCAGCACCCCTCCATGGCACAGGTGTGCCAGCCACTCTGCGCAGGCACCATGAAGCTGTACACCACCAGCATGTGGCCAGAGCACAAGTGACAGACAGTGGAGCACATCCCCTGCAACAGACACAAGCGACAGCATGGAGGTGGGACAACAACAATGGAGGCCACAGTGCCACCCAAGGCAGACGTGCACCATACCGGTGACAGGAGGCAACCCGGCATTGTGCTGGGTACAGTGGTTGTCCAGCATGGACAGCCACCACTGACATGCCAGCAGATCATGCAGATCACAGACATGCAAGGGTGTCAGCTGCACAGGCCATGGACGGTCTGACAGGGGTGCCATGGACACAATGCATGCACCATGTACCACTGCACACAGTCATCCAGTGCACAGGGAACAACACACAAACCACAGACAGTGACTGATAGCTACGCCCACACCATAGGCGGTTCATCTCCGGACAAACACACATGCCCATGCCTGCACCACCCATGACGCCATGAACACCACTGCAGCTGACCACCTGTAGCCTGCTGCAAATCAGAGACCACCACAGTAGGCATAACAAAACAAATGTATTATAATAAGGTACAAACAACTATATACAAGTATATACATAAGGGGGGTGAGGGCCACATACCAAGTGGGGGTGGGTAAGGGGCAGGGGTGAACAAATGGGAGAGGGAAGAAGGGGTGTAAGGGTGGGTCCAGGGGGGTAGGGTGAATCTGGAGGCATGGAGGGCTTAGCGGCCACCCCGCTCCCCACTCCTGTGGTGCCTCCTTGTCCTCCGCTTCCAGACACCATGCTGCTCCAATCTCTGGAGTATCTCTAACGACGCTCTCTCTATCTGCAGGAGCTCCTGCATGGCCTTCTCCAACCATATCAGCTGATGTCCACCTAGGACAAGGGAGCAGAGTCAATATGTGTGAATGTCCATCCCCCTGCAGCCCACCCTTTGTGCATGGCATACAGCCATGGGCCATGCTCCTGTGATGGTGTGCGACCACCCAGTGATCATGTCCATATGACCTGCCCACCCAGGCGCACACAGCCATGTGGATCACTGCACACACCCACCACCCAAGTCCCGCACAGCACCACCATGGCTGTACAGTGACATGGCTATGCGGTGCAAAGGCAGTGGCACAGCCATGTACGCGGTGCACGCATGGACCACCAGCAATGCACACCCACACAAGCAGTGCCACAGGACAGTGCTGAGTGTACCGTGTGGTGTGCACATCAGTGGTGTCAATGGATGGTGGCCATGCCCCGCCGCCAACCCTGCAACACAGCATGCACAGAATATCCTGGAAGAAAGGCACTCACCTTCATCGGCTTGATCTGAGTGCTGTTGCAGGTTGGGCCCGACAGCCCATGGCTGTTGCCTTGCATCCCTTTCCTGCCGGCATTGCCATTCCTCCTTGGCTCTGCGCCACTCCTCAGGGCCTAGGGTGCAAACATGGGAGAGGGGAACATCAGTACAAACCAGTAGCAAAGTCCCCCCCAGGTGTCTGCGATCCCGCACAGCCCAGCCATGCCACAACCCCACCACCACCGCCCACACTGGATGGCCCACCCCCCATGTGGTGGGCACATGCCCACCATGATACCCGTATGGACACAAGTGTATGGATGGAGCACCTACCTGGACGTGGCACTGCGCCTCGCCTGGCACATGCCTGTAGGCGGGCAAGCCTGTCTGGGTCCCTCCGCTGGAGGTCCCCGTAGCAGTGGCGACACTGTTCAGCTGTTCTGCCAATTCCTGTGGCCTCTTCAAGTGCCACTGCCACCTCCTCCCAGACTGCACTTCTGGCCCTGTCCAGGGGGTCATACCCAAAAAGGGCCCAAGCATGGGGCTCCACAATGGCCACCAAATTGGCCAGCTACAGTTGGCTCCAGACAGCAGCTCTCCTCCTTGCCATCACAGCTTCAGGTAGGAAAACAAAATGGCGCTCCATAGCACACATCCACCACGTGCAGATACTGCACGGTACAGCGCTGCCATTCCCCATCGGGCTGTCACCGAACACCATGATGGGGTGCACCCATGTGGACGCATGGCACCTAGGGGGTAAAGGTCAAGCACAAGGTCAAGGTTCTCTAGCACACGGACTGCCACAGCATGATTGGGACTCCCTGCATGCAGTGCAGTTGGGTGCCTGTGTGAGACACCCTGCAGTGGCCTACCACACTGTGGCACCATGGCGCCTATGGCGCTCCAGGGCACGAGTGCCAGACATGTGAACAGCACACTAGCACCACTGGCACAGTGGTAGCCATGCCCTGCACTGCCTCCCGTGCTCAGCACATCAGCAGCACGGCAGATGTCGGCATCAGCACCCTGGGCATGCGCCGTGCGGTGCCTACTGTGCACGTCACAGAGCTCCGCCTGTGCCTGAGCATGCTCAACACAATTGCACAAGGTGCAACAGCGCAATTTTCAGCCAGCATATGAAAATCAGCTCATCAGCAATTCCATGGCGCAGCTACTACATTAGCATCCACTTAAAGTTGCGCCTCACCTCATTTGCATGCCTTGCACTATATAAATGTGACATGGGGCTGCAGAGGCCATAGTTTGGTATTGCAGTCTATTGTGGTAGGTTGCATGCTGTTTGGAAGTGTGGACTGTGGTGTGTGGGAGATGCATGGGACTGCACATTGAAAGGTAACACCTGTCATTCCCACAGGCTCTATAATGACCGAGCATGAGGAAGAGGAGGCCCAACTTCACATGGGCGGAAATAGATGCCCTGTTTGAGGCATACCTCGGCAGGGAACCACTGCTCAGTGGACAGTGGGGAACACCACAGGCCTGTGCTGTAGCATAGGGTGAGGTTGCGCATGCCGTGAACCAGCATGGCAGCCACCAGCGGTCCATGCAAGAATGTAAAAAGAAGGTCGGCATGGACAGGAGGAGAATTAAGGACAAGGTGGCTGCCATCAGGGCAGCACATGCTGCAACCGATGGAGAGCAGCCAGATGTGCCACGCCTGACGCCATAGGAGGAGCAGGTGGCTGGCAGCATGCAGCGTTGTGCCATAGAGGGCATTCCAGGTGGTGGCTTCCAGATGGGTGGCAGCCCGTCACTGCATGGTAGGTCCTGTGCTGTCACTATGTGGGAGGTGGGGGGAATGTCACAGGGTAGGGCAGATTCATTAACACTACTGTGTTCCCTTATAGCTCCTGAGCGTCTACATGGGTCAGCAGTGGTGGGTGTGTCCACCATGGGTGAGGTCCTGGACACGGAGGAGTGCCCATCCACCTCCACAGGTGTCCGAGGGTCAGTACCATCGCATACCTGCCTGTCTGTCCTGAACGAAGATGGTGATGCTGGTGCGGACGAGGCCCTGTCTGTGTCTCAGCATGACAGCAGCCACAGACTCCAGCATGCTGGGACATGGACTAGTGCTGGATCAGGCACTGATGATGATGTATCACACACATCCCAGAAAGTGACACGTGTGGGATGCAGGATGGTCCCACAGCAGGGAATAGCATGGGCGTAGCCGTGGCTGGTGCTGCCATGGAGGCCTGCATGACATCACAGTCCCAACCTGAGCCTGTATGCCCCAGTGGGGCAGTACTGGTGTGCGACCAGGCCGGTGGGGCTGTTGCAGCTGCTGCGGCAGCACCGGAGAGCCCTGACGATTGGTGGCCGGAGGGGCAGTGCCAGCAGTCAGTAAATGGGGATGGGAGGACAGTGTTGGGGGGCGGCATCAGTGCACCACGTGTGGACGTGCCCAGGTATGGCTCTGGTGTGCAGCACCCAACTTCAAGGGGTGCTGCCCATCATGGCCATGAACAGCATGAGGGACAGCATGCTGATCAGGCAGATGACCTCTTTGATGAGCACAGCCACATACTCCAGGATTCAGTGGATCAGCAGTTGCGGCTTGTGACAGCAGTGGATACACTCAGTGTGGTCCTGCACCAGGCAGAGGAGTGGCACAGCAGGGACCATGGTCTGCACCTGGCAGGGATGTACCAGCCGTGGGAAGATGTGACCACTGCCATTGACAGGCAGACACATGCATTCACGGCTGTCATGGCCACATTGGGCACCCAGTTCATTGCCCATGCGCCGCAGACACCGTGCAGTGCCATGTCCACCCCCCATTCCCGGCATCGTGCGGCACCTTCCATGTCGACACCGGGTTTGGCTGTGGGCATACTGAGCACACCAGGCGCAGGCATGTTCGGTGAGCTGCAGACCCCTGCACGAACACGGTCTGGTTCCCGCAGCGTCACCCCTGGGAGACCATCGGTGCCACCCCATGAGGCCAATAGTCAGCCTGGCATGGCTGGCAGGTCTCAGCGGGGCAGCCCACGCATCCATGGTGGCTGTGGCACTGTGCCGCATGACTGACCTGTCTCCCACCATGGCCACTGTCTTCCATTGCCCTGTGTGCAATGTGTCGTGCACCATACGATGCACGGGTGGGGTACCCGGCCCTGCACACACACAGTCCATGTGCACACCCTCCCAGCTGCTGGCCACTGTGGTGTGTGCATGATGATGCCTGTGTTGCACTGTCCACCAGTGTGCAATGGTGCCCAGCATCTGAGACACGCACAGTGATGGCCACTGGGCGTGGTCATGTGTGGACCTGTGTGTGGCTAGGGGTTGCAGTTGTGGTCGGCGTGCCTTCTACCCTCGGCATGTCTTGTGGTGTGTGTGTGTGTGTATGCGCGCATGTTCGCGTCGTGGTTTGGCCATGCCCATCCCTGATGGCATGTGCGGATCCACGCTCAGTCCCATTCACTTGCCATCCACCCCTGGGGTTCGTCCATGCCTGTCTGTGGGTTGTGCCCTTGCCATTGGTGGTTGCACATGGCCCCGTGACCTACCTGTGTTGGCCGAAGTGCTCCTCTGTGATGGTGTCCCAGTGCAGTTGCGCCATCCTGAACAGGTGGGGGTCCCTTCACCAAGGGGGTGGCTGCCCATCACCGTCTGGACCGGCGTCCTCATCATCCCCATCACTGTCCCCCTCTTTGACCTCTATGGCTATCCCACAGTCATTGGCCATGTTGTGCAGGATGCAACAGGCCAGGAATAGCCCACAGGCCTTCAAGGGGCTGTACTATAGGGCACTACCAGATGTGTCCAGGCACCGGAAATGTGACTTCAGCATCCCGAACACCTGCTCGATGATATTATATGTGGTGGCATGTGTCTCATTGTACCACTGCTGCGATGGGGTCGAGGGGTGCCGGTACTGTGTGAGCAGCCAGGGACGGAGTGGGTATCCACTGTCACCTGTGTATACAGGATGTACATTAGTATGGTGGTCTGCATCACTCTGCCATATGCTGTCAAGGCCGGTACCCATGGCACCTCTGACTATGCCTTCCCCCCACGTCTGCCCATGTCATCCTGCGTGTCGTGCATACTCACCCACTAGGTGGCCAGTGGGGATGTCCCCACTCTCAAACCTGTGGCACATGCAGACTGGTGCCAGATGAAGGCATCATGTGCTCCCCAGGGTGCATGGCACAGACATTGGTTATGCACCCCCTGGCATCGCACACCACCTGGTAGTTGATGCTGGCGAATCCTTTGCGGTTGATGTACGCTACACCATCCGGGCCAGGTGGCGTGCGGATGGCCACATGGGTGCAGTCAATGGCTCTGAGCATGCCAGGCATATGTGTTACCCTGTGAAACTGTTGTATGTGTGCTGCGTGCTCCACCTGTGTGCTGGGGAAATGGATGTACTCTGCAGCATGTGGCAGCAGTGTGCTGAGGAATTGTGAGTAGGCATGATGCGGCCGACTGGGTTATGCCTGTTGTGTCCCCTGTTGATCTCTGGAAGGTGCCCGTGGTGAGCAGGCACATGACAGCTGTCACCTTTGTCTCCACTGACACAGCATGGCTCCGTCATGTGGGTGCCTGCATCTCATCACTGCACAGCTCACAGAGCCGCCTCAGGATCACCCAGTTCAGGTGGTACCAGCCCACAATCTCTGTATCAGTATACTGCTCGAAGGTGATGCGGGCTCGGTACCACCTGTTGGGGGCATACCACCAACGGGCCCTTCCACTGCCGCGCCCCCCTGCTGTCTGCCTTCTCACACCCTTCATTACCACCTCCATCTGTATGGTGGCACTGGCCATGTCCCTGACTGTTGCTCCCCCCTGGCAGATGTTGTCCCGTTCCCCCCGCTGTCCTCTGTGCTGCTCCCCCTGCACCGGGTACACCTCCGGCCTTTGGCTGTCCTGCCTCCTGCCACTGCCTTCACTACTCTGCAGCACTGCCCTGTCTGTCCTGCACACTGTCTCAGGCTCCCCACTCCTGTCCTGTGTGGTCACAGGTGTGCCCTGTCCTGCTCCTTTTGTGTCCCACTCACTGCTGCCCTCTTAGCTATTGCTGCCAGCTCGCTCCCACCTCTGGCTTCCCTGTAGCGTTCTTACACCTCTCTCTTGTTCCTTTTTATTTTGGATCATTTCTGCTATCGCGTAACTTCCGCTAGCTCCCCTATTACGCATGGCGCATGCTGTTGAATATCGCACTGCGCCATTTATTCATGGTTCCTCCCCCTACGGTTGCACATGCATTCATTACCATTGCACTCTTGCACATTGCAACTTGAGTGGTGCAGCTGCCTCCCACTGAATATCACACAATGGCGCATTTTCGGACTTGCGCTGGTGCATCTGTGTTGCACATGGCACAACCCTTTTGAATATCTGGCCCTAAGTGTTAACAGGGACCTTATGTGTTAATTCCTACTGGGGTGGAAATGTTAGCTCTGGTAAAATGATCATTTTTATTTAGAGTAGAACATAGATGAGCCTGAATGTAGATCAAAACAGCCTGACATGGAAGAAACATTGGGTTGGATTCAAAACAGCATTACCTTTCCCACCCCCATTGACAAGCAGATAGAATAATTGTTTGAAAGTGCCATCCTTAGAAGTCACCTCAACTGAATGATAAGTGTGAATGATCTCAGCCTTTCACTACATCAGAGACTTATTCAGTCTGCAAACCTCACGACAGTGTGCTATGACCCAGCACCCAGCAACCCTGGAAGAAAGGACCTCAACAAAAAGGCACCCCCAAAACACTTGTCAGCTTTGTTACAAGTCCTGAAACACACATAATTTTTAAAGCAATGTTTATTGAATGGTACTGCCTGTTTTTCTTGTGAACACCATTGCACATGATCTTTATAACTTTGGAGACACAGGTCCTATAAGCTTGCTGACAGAGAGTACTAGACTGTGAGTTCCTGAGATGACATCAGCAGCAGCTCTTCGCTGACACAGGCTTTTTTGAACAGGCAGTGAAATCAGGGTTACAAAATAGCTCATACCTTTACAATGAAGTAAAGCAGAAATCTAGTTTTTGGTATGAGATTTACTGGGGGTGTGCTTATCCTAATTCTGCAATGTAGCAGAAGTGGTGTCAGTTGCTCTTTAAATTTAAGCTGCTTTTGTGTGCTACTTTTTGGACTACACATTGTGATTCAATAAACTTGTAAATTAAAGGGAATCAGATTTCTTTCTACTGTATTTTGTACGTATTTCTTGTACAGTTCTAATCATTACTGTAACATGCATAAGTATGTTTTTGGGAAATGGGTTTCAATACACATTCAGTGGTGAGTTAATTACTAATGCCAAATTCAGCATTACCATTGAATCTCTTATTTATTCAAAAACAAGGGGTCATGCTATGAAATTGTAGGGAGGCAGATTCAGGAGAGATGTGAGGAAGTACTTCTTCAGAGAAAGAGTGGTGGATTCCTGGAATGGACTACCAGTCAATATGTGGGGACAAAAACAGTGGTGGGGTTCAAGAATGCACGGGATAGGAATAAGAGACTCTCACTGGAAAATAATGGGAAGAGGGATAAGAGATGAAGATCAGGTTGGGTATACAGAGATATTGTAGGCAGGGGAAAATGGGCAAAGTGGGTGGGCCTGGTGGGCTCTATCTGCCAACAAATTCTATGTTTCTGTGTTGTGAAAGATCAAAGTGTAATGTTACATTGACTTTTATAAATGAATAATGTTCTGTTTGTGTCAGTCTTGAAAACACTGTCTTCTCGAAATTGCTTCAAAATATAATAGGTACAATAATAGCTGTCTGTTCCAGTGACATACTAGTATAAGCTGTGTGGGGTGGAGAGCCAGCATTGTCAGTGCAGCTAGCATCAACTCACACTTATACTGATATTGCTACAATCATTCTCAATCAGTCATTCACTACTGAGTGTCAGCTACTAGTCAGTTCTCTTACTGACTCTTAAATATCTTTCCATGACATCTTGTATACTTAATTATCTCTTGGTACATTTCTAATCTTAGTAGTAATAACACATGTCCTAAGTGCCTTTGGGAATTGGGATGGTATGCACGCTGATGGAGTCTCTGATGCAAACCTTTAACATTACTATGTTTGAGCCTTTTAATTGTGAGAAACAAAAAGAAATGTGTTCAATTTAATTTTTAAAAGAAGACTGATCCGTTTCTCAGTCTCTCCAGCCACTGATTCAAAACATAATAGGTTCAGTGTCTGTTGGCGTGGCAGTGGCCCACTTGTAGAATCTGTACAGTGTGGAGTCAGGGTACCATTCTAATTAACATCAACTCACTCTTGCACTAAACTCGTTCTCACCCTAGTCATTCATTATTGATTGTTAGTAAGTGTGTTAGTCACTTGGATTACTCCCTGACATCCTATAAATATCTTCCAAAGTTGTTTACTGGTTCCTATGGATGGGCAGACAGACAGATAGATATGCTGTACCTTCCACTCTCAGCTGGGACAGACAGATAGAATAATCTGACAGTAAGATGACATGCCCCAACTCCATACCCTGCACTCTATTCCATCTGTTCTAGCAGATGACATCTCCTGCCTTGCAGGGAATTTTCTTAATGCTTTCTGTTATTTGTTCTGGCTAATCAAGTATGGCTTGTGTACTTACTTCTTGCAACATTCCTAATATGATAGTAGTAAGTAACCTACATCAAAAGTATGTTTTTGGGAGATGGGTTAGATAGATGCTCGTTGACCCAATAAGTGCCTATCCAACTCCTCTTCCAAAAACATACTTTCAATATATGTTAAAAGTCTCTGATGCAAAGCTTCAGCATTACCATGTTTGAGTCTCTTATTCATCAAATACCAAAGTAACTCATTCATTACATGTTGAATAACGTATGGTCAACCCATACCACACCCAGCACTGCTTTTTTCCACTGAGTTGACATGAGATGACAGAGTGGCAACAACCTTGGAGTGTCAGTGTCAGTGGCTCAGTAGGAAGCACACTCACCTCTGAGGCCAGGAGATCAGAGGGCAGTGGGTTCAGTTCCCACATCTGGCACTTGGGTTAATATCCCAGTACTGACACTGTAATGCAGCATGAGAGGGGTGCTGCATTTCTGAGGTGCCGTCTTTCAGATGAGATGTTAAACCGAGGTCCCATCTGCCTGGATTGGTGGTAGTTCAGGTGGATGTTAAAGATCCCATGGCACTTATCGAAAAGAGTAGGGGAATTTCCCCGGTGTCCTGGCCAAATTTCCCTCATTCACTAAAAATACCACCAACAGCTTAATCTGGTTCAAGGTCAGTTGGCATTCATCTGTATCCCCCTCCTCCGGGTCGTGCCTGAAAGTAGGCAGGATTTGTCTAGTGCACTTACGCGGTCAACAAAAGCTAAATAAAATAAATTTATTCTGTTTTAAGGATTTTTAAGTGTATAGCTTTCAGTACACAACAAGGTCAGCCCACACACCACTTTAAATTTTTAAATGACAGCTCTATTCACAAACATAGGTACAAGTATCATTTCTAAAAGACTGTGAATATAAATTAGCATGCATAAGTATACTATTATGTTATTTACTATAATGTAACACACTGATGTTCTCTCTGACTAGCACCTGATCTGGCTGCTACCTACAATAGGTGAGCCAGCATTACTAGTGCTACACTGATGGCCTGTTGGATCTGCTAGGCAGACTAGGAATAACTGGAACACACCAGAGCAGTACAAGAGTTAAATAAAATAATAGTAGTCATGCTGAGCGATAGTTAGAATATTTAAGAAATTAAGTATTTACAGTTTTATCTTCATCTTTAATATGGATTATGTATGAATGTCTCACTTGCCATACTATTGTAAAAAATGTTTTACTGCGCAAGTTACATTTCTGTGAATGTTTCAATACGTCATCTGGGTTGATGAATATATTTACCTAAAATACTATCTCATGTTGTGCTTATAAAGAAAGCATAAATTTTAATCTTCATGAGACACCTGACTGTAGGCTGTCACCCTGTCTGTGACATGTGTGGCATTGCCTGGGCCTGTCAGAAAATCACACAGTCTTCTCTTGTTATGTATACACTGAGACAATAAAAATATTTGTGGAATACTATGATCACTGTGGTGATTTATTTATTAATATACAATTAAATTTGATGATTTTCCATGAATACAACCTTTACACAGTAGAAATGTCATATGCTAGCCTAACAGTATCACATAGTTTTATATGCAATTGCCATATAATTTTTTTTTTCAAAAATGAGACTAGCTGTCAGTGCCATCATCATCACCATCATTATCATCACTGCTGGCCTGGGCTCTGATTCTTCTTCATCCTAGTTATGAGTCCCAGTCCCAGTATTTTACAGAAGCAGCAGTCCGCAGAAACAGCCATCACCAAGCGTGTAGGGTACTAGGGTGAGAGATAGTTGACATCCACCTTGCAATGACAATTGAGTCATTATCATAGCATCAGATAAGACATAGTAAGATTGGAGAGAGAGACTTTGACATTTTTTTCTGTCACACTGCAGAACTTACAGCAGGATCAACATATCACCAGTTGTTAGCAGAGGAGTCAGGCATAATATACTATATTTCATTGATTAGAAGCCACGGCTCCTATTTGACATTAGGAGTTTTAGCCGTAGCTTCTAATCAGGGATGGTCTGTAAACAGGGGTTGCCTCTATTAATTAATGACAACCCAATACCCTATTTATACCCTCTCCAACACCCCTTCTCACACTTATAAGTTACCTGCTAACCAGTCAACCAGGTCAAAATGCAAGGCATATAAATTGGAGTACAAAGTGATGGCTGTCCACAAAGCCAAGGTTATCAGGAACTGGCCAGCAGCTCTAGAATTAAATGTTGCTGGAAAACAAATCCATAAGTGGAAGAAGAGAAAAAAAGAGCTTGAGTCTATCTTTATTGAAATGGGATCCAGCTTCAATAACAGAAAGAGAAGGCTGGACAGAGGTGGACAGAAGGCTCTTTTTCCAGCTGAGGAGACAGAGCTGGCAGAGTGTGTCAGCCTCCAGCATAAGCAGCACTTACAGGTGACCCATAAGACATCTACTTCAAGGCTGCCACTTAGTGTGTGACCCCTTCATTTACTGGAAGTTGTGGTTGGTTCAACTGTTTCCTTTGGAGATGGGGCTTAACAATGTGACAAAAAACCACAATGGGTCAGAAGCTGCTCAAGGACTACATTTCAAAAATTGTGTGATTTGTCACTTTCTGTGACAGGCAAAGCAGCCATCACAACATTACATTTGCAGCTATAGGCAAGATGGGCAAATTGGCTGTTTGGGCAGACATGTCTGGTGACATGACAATAGATAAGGTTGGCATAAAGGTTGGCGTACAAATTGTCCCCATACTTACCATTGGTCATGCAAACAGCAAGTGACAGTTTGCCTCGCTGCCTTGGCCAATGGTAGAAAACTGCCACTGTTTGTTGTACTCAAAGGGAAATGTATACCCTGTGGCAAGCACACATGGAGTGGTAATTGTTATATCCAAGAATGGATGGATGCCAACATTCATATGGCCGGATATGGTATGGGGAGAGCTGGCATGCCAAAAAGAATGCTAGTGTTAGACTTTATTGTGGTTCATTTTAATTTATTTTCCTTTTCCTCACTAACCAATAGGATAATCACACAAGCACCAAAAGTGCATAATGGTGTTTGGTATGCCCCGCGTACAGCGACACTTTCACAGCGACGTACATCGATGCCAACTGCATCGACATGTCACTGTAAAAGTCCACCCAGGACCTGGCAACACCTTCCCCATCCTGCATCCTCTCCCTGAATCAACTCTGACTCAGAGTTGGACTCATTTAGAATGGGGGTGCAGGGGGCAGGGGTTCAGGGGACAGCTCCCTGATGTAAACACACACACACTGTTCCTGATGGCTTTTCTGGTAACTACAAAGTGCAACTGACATAAAGCCATCACTGTCGGGTCCCATCACAATGAAGTTATCAACAGGACGTCGTAGAGCCATGTTGTTTATTATGGTAGTTCATAGGGACTGCGTTACAGATTACATAGCCACTTAGCAGCTCAACAGCAAAGACCCACCCATACAGAAGTCATGGTTTTTAAATGAGGGAAACTTTTATTTTTGATCATTTTTAATTTGGCTGCACTTGCACACCCAACATTTAGTGGCAATGACAGGAACTTTGGGGGGGGTGTCACTGCTGAGCCCATTGCAGTTTACAAAAGCAAGGGCTCAGCAGTCTATACCAATGACCTAGGGCTGTGGTTCTGACATCACTCTCTGCTTGGTGGGCTGAAACTTTGGGTATTTCAAAGGACTAAGACATTCCAATCAGAGAGGGCTTCAGTCCTTTGATTTGCATGAAGCCGTCAGCAAACAGCTGAGTGACTTGTCTTTAGTATTGCTCCAAAACAAAATAACGCATTCATTGATGTCTGTTTCTGCCCCTTCATCACCCCCCATAACTGGAACTCCAGTCAACCCTCCCTCTCAGCACCCACCATCCCCCCAAACATAACACTGACACTGGGGGTGCCCAGATCCCCCAGTGTCGCTACCTCATAGTTTTTTTTTCTTGGTTTAATTTTAGTTAAATATTGCCTGTAATGAAGAAAACCATCCCTCAATGTCTGTAGCTGGTGTCCTGTAACTTCTCCCCCCACCCAATCCTCCCTCTGAGCACCTACCACCCCACCCATAAATGTAACACTGACACTGGGGTGCCCAATCCTCCAGTGTTTGTTTGTTTTTTTATTTAAGGTTAAAGACCATTGAGCCAAGGCTCATTCACAATGGTGACCTTATAATACAATGCAAATATATACACATAATACAAACAGGATAACACATAATTATCTTCTTAAGTTACAATCAATTAAAACAGTTATAGGCCCTCTGAGTAGATAAGGTAATGTTTCAATACTGAGACAGATGGCTGTTTACTATGAAGTAGTCAAAATTCAGAAGGAAGTTAGATCCAATAGGTAGGGACAAATTGACTAAAAAAGTACAAGGATCTTTTTGTTTTGGTACAAGGTATGAATAATTCCTGTATATGAGAATTTCTCAAAGAAGAAGCAATTTTTCTAAAAGAGAGACTGTTGTGTAAAAACGTTGGGACAAGACCCCGGCCACAATTATAGGAAAAGATACATTTATGTATTTCCTGCCTATTAGATAAAGAAGTCCAACCAAGTTACTGATGCAATTCACAATGATATACATTTTTGGGGCATTTCAAAATTAGCCTAGCTAAACGGTTATATAATACATCTAATCTATGAGTCGATCCTTAGTGATATTAACATATAAAATATCAGCAGAATCAGTCAAAGGCAAAACCTGGACCTGAACTATAATTTCTGGATCCAAACAATCATGATTTCTATACAAAAATCCCACCCGCTTACCAACCTGAGTAATTAGTTTGTCCACATGTTTATTCCCAGAACCAGTTTGTTCTAGTCCAAATATTTGTATGTATCAACGCACTCCAAAGCAGTTCCAGCATCATCCAAAATTATTAAATTCTCACTCATTTTCAATTTAGAAGCAGGCCCAAGCAACATAGATTTAGTTTTAATAGTATTCTATTTTAGCTTAGAACCTGTGAAAAACATTTGGAGTTCACTTTGTATCACAGATACTGAAGAGTGCCAAGTGTAAATTATTGTGTCGTCATCATATAAATGATAGCTAGAGCTCCCCATACTTTTCCTATGTCTTTTAAGTAAATTAGGAAAAGGAGGGAGCCCAGGACAGAGCCCTGTGGCACCCCTCTAACCACAGATAGTGGGGAAGACTCAGCACAATCTATAGCTGTAACTTGTGATCTGTGTCTTAGAAATGAACAGAACCAGATTAGAACACCACACTTAAACCCACTTTATAAAGTCTTTGTAACACTAACTGGTGGTCAACCATGTCAAAGGCCTTGGAAAAGATTAACCAGTATCGCTCCCGTAAAACACTGGCTATCGTTTGCCATACCGATATCATCCAAGACTCCCAACATGGAGACCACCGTTCCATGAAGTTTATGGAATCCAGATTGATATTGATCAAAAAGATTCTGTTCTTGAAAATAATCCATGAGTTACCTAGCTAACAGTCGTTCTAATAACTTACTTACTTACAATGGGGAGGTTCACGGGCACCGCTCTACTGGATTTCCATAATCAAGTAGTAACATCACTTGATCAGGGAAAGGCCTGATCGTGAACCTCAGTAAAGCTTTTGATTTGGTTCAGCATAGAAAACTGTTGGAAAGACTTTGGTTGGTAGGGATAGAGGAAGGACCATTAACAAGGATGGCATCATGTTTGGCAAACCGTAGACAGTGTGTCATCATTGGAGGCTCTGTGTCGAGCTTTGAGGAAATAAATCATGGTGTTCCTCAGGGATCGATACTCGGCCCGTTGATGTTCAATGTCTATGTAAATGAACTTGCACAAACAATAAAATATAGGGAGATCAGATTATACGCGGATGACACGGTTTTGCAGGTTTCAGCAGATAATATGGGAATTGTAGAACAAAAGTTGCAGAGGGATTTAATTCTATTGGAAAATTGGATGGGTGACTCTGGACTCTTACTTACTGCCAAGAAAACTCAGTGTATGAAGTTTGGTTTAGGGCATAAGTTGAAAATTGAACCACAGTTACACATCCACTTAACAAATGGTATACAAATTGAGGAAGTAAAAGGTTATAGGTATTTGAGAATGTATATAGATTCTGGTATGACATTTGAAAATCATGTTGATATACAGATAAAAAAAAGTTAATCAAAGACTGGGTGCCCTTAGAAGATTAACAAATGTATTGCCTAAATTAGCTAGAGAGAAACTTGTTAAGCAAATGCTAATACCGGTACTTGAATATGATGCGTTGATCTATATGAATGCCTCTCAGAAAGTGTTAAAAAAAAGTTAATCAAACAGTTTATAGATTAGGTAAATTTATTGTTAAAGGTGGATATAAAATGTATCATTGTAAGTTATATGATAAATTAAATTGGTTGCACCCTGAGGCGCAAAGAAATTATGCATGGTTAATTAATTGTTATAGGATTATACATGCGAAAAGTATTCATCCTTTAGCTAAGTATGTTCAATTACCGTTTTTGGATAGCCAAAGTTTTTGTACAAGAAATTCAGAAAATAGAATTCCAATACTTAAATATTGTAGTAATATAGGGGAAATTAAATTACAAAATAGATTTGCTTCATCGTGGAATAAATTGCCTAAATACCTACAAAATATAGTTAGCTTGTCTAGTTTTAAAGGTAAATTATTTGAACATTTGCAGAGTGAATGTGTATGTTACGGATAATGTTATTTATTATGTTATGTTGTTTGTAATGTATGTTTATTGAATGTTTATTTGTGAAATTATTTCACAGGACCTGATTGTAAACAGTGTTTTTGGCACTAATCAAATGTTCCTGTATAAAAATAAAGTTTTAAACAAACAAACAATAGGAAGTAAAGAAATAGGTCTATAGCTGGATAAGTGACCAGGCCTGCCCCCCCCCTTAAAAGTAGGGGCAACCCTGGCCAACTTTCCAAGCCTGAGGGAAATAACCCAAGGAAATAAACTGATTAAATAAATATATCAAAGGACTAGCTATCTGAAAAGCAGCATATTTTAACATAGTTGAGGTCAGGCCATCAGGTCCCCTGCTCCCATTGGTTTTTAATTCTAATAAAATTTTCATTACTTTATATACTTCAATTTTCCTGAAGGAAAATAGAGAAGTATCCTCTTTAAATTTATCCCAGGGGTTCCACAGGGGCTGTGGCACATCTCCAAAGAAGTTACCAGATTCAACAGAAAAATGATTACATCTATTGGGAGTTGAACTACCAGTGTCAAACGTTTCGTCAGGTGACAGAAAAATGGTTTCATTACATTTAGACTGGCCATTTAGATCTTTAATAACTGACCAGAATTTCTTCAGATTCCCCATAGATTCAGAAGTTGTATCATTAAAGAATTTCTTCTTAGTTTCTCTTACCCCGTGACATAAATGTTCCTTAATTTCTTATACTGCTGCCAATCTTCTAGTGTCCCTGCAGATCATGCTTTTTCCCATGCCTTATTTTTATCCCATTTCAATTTCTTTAATTTCAAAGTAAACCAGATAGCTGAATTTAACTTAATTTTTTAGATTTTATTGGGAAATGTTTATTGCAAACTTTCATTAATTCATCCAAAAAATATTTCTAGGCCAGGTCCATATCTGGAATCAACTCAACTTGATCCCAGTTTGTATTTTCAAGGTCAAAAATAAAGTCCAGATAATCAAAATCTTTAAAAGATCTGAACTTTATTAATTTAGCTGGGCCTTTTATTCTACTTTTGCCCTATTACAATACACCCCGTTGTGATCACTAAAAAGTTCAGCAGAGACCCCTGCAGCGGTATAGTAATAAGGACAACTTGTTAAAAGTAAATCAATCAGGGAGGAATCCTCGGGATTATTAAGATGACCACGGGTAGGGGCAGTCTTCAATTGAGTCAGTCCTAAAACCAAAGCAATTGTTCTTATATTTTTAGATTTTATAGGATTTAACCAATCGGCATTAAAATCCCCTAAAAGAAGAAATTCATGGGTTATAGAATATGGGAGTAAAGCATCATGAATAGATGATAAAGATAAAAAGGAAACTTGAAGTGGTCTACAACCTCCAAATAGTAAAAGTGATTTACCAGTATACAATTTAATGTCCAAAGCCAAATATTCACAACTATTGGGATCAATGTTCAACATAAGACTTTTTTTGGGACACATTTCTCAGAGTAATATATTAAGACAGCCCCACCCCTTTAATTTTGATCTGCCCTTAGCAAGTTAAAACCCTGAATTTCTAACTGAGCATCATCCTGTCTGTCACTCAACCAAGTTTCAGTAAAAATCATGAACTCCAGTTCATAATCCACAGCAAATTCTTTAATCAGATCCAGCTTGGGACAGATACTTCTAACATTTGAGTGAATGAACAAAATTCCCTTCCTATTCTTAATACTATTATCAAGTGGTCCTGGGTTGGGGCAAATGTCCTCACATTTAAGCGGAATCAATAAAATACATGCTCTAGATAAAATTCCCAAACCTGACTGACCCAAGAGAGATGAACTAGATAATCCACCCTTTCATATTTCACTACCCAAAAAACATCCAGAGCCTGTAGTTAAAGTGCAACATCCAGCCATTACCAAAAGTTGATTCTGTAACAAAATGTTAAGGTTACAAGAATAAACATGTCATAAAAACTTTTTAAAACATGGAATAATTGAGTTATTTTCAGTGTCCATACTATGATGGGCCAAATCTAAACCATTTAACTGGAGATCTCATGTAGTACGATCTTGCTGTACCTCCCACTGTAAGGATCCCAGAATTAATGCTAGAGAGGGGGGCTCACAATGTATGAGTTCACATATGAGTTCACGGGCTCACAATGGAGGCAGTATAGCACAGTGATTGGAGGCAGTATAGCACAAAATGGTTGGATGCAGTATAGTGCAGTGGTTTAAGGCTCTGAGCTGCAAACCTGGAGACCTGGGTTTGAATCCCACTTGCATACTGTGTGACCCTGAGCAAGTCACTTAACTTCCTTGTGCTCCCATGTTGCACCTGTAAACAAGCTTTTAGCTTAGTGTGTTTCACCTGGTAAAACAAAAAGTAAAAAAAAAGTAAACAAACAACGTGGGGGCTCATCCAGGATTTGATCAAAAGAAAGCAACAGAACTATTTGGGGAACCTGTGCCCTGTTTAGACTGCCTAAATTAATGCTGCAGGGGGATTTCCAACTTTTTAAGCATCATCTTGAACTTGTGCGGTTTTCACACCTCAACGCCAAGCCATTTGGTA
Organism: Neoceratodus forsteri; assembly: GCA_016271365.2. NCBI lineage: Eukaryota > Metazoa > Chordata > Ceratodontiformes > Ceratodontidae > Neoceratodus > Neoceratodus forsteri. Next base: position 1,880,106,356 of record CM057456.1, read on the forward strand.
GCATGAACTGTTAGTAAGCTGTTAATGTATGTAGAATGTGGAAGACTTCATTTGATTGGCTGAGACTTCAGTGTTGGGCTGTGGGGGTCACATTACATCGAAGGAAGCAGAGCCATTTTGACTAACAGCTTTTACGAACTGCGCCTCAGTGTTTGACCTTTGCTTGTGTAAAGACTGTGTGCTGAAATAATGGGCGAGGCTCAGGAGAATCAGATGACTTAGGTGCCTGCATCTTTGTTTTCATTGCTCTGGGAAGTAGCCCAGTGGAGAGGCACTCTCCCAAAAATGCATTATCTGCCATCAGACTGGAGGAGTAGTGAAGGTCCTCTGGTTGTGTTTGGACTGTGCTGGAACTGGATCTGTCCTCCTGCCTAGGCCTACCATTGCTTATCAGCCAGCCTGGAGCCTGGCAGCCACCCCTGCTTGGCCAGTGTTGCATCTTCGAGCCTAAATACTTGGGAGCAGTTGGAGGGGGTGACTAGTGAGATTCAATGTGGAGAGGAGAGTGATAGACATCTTCCCAGCCCTTCTCCTCTGTTGGTGTCTAATCCTCCCCATGGCAGAGGGAGAGGTAGTGGAGTGGCAGACATGACTGAACCTTCTGTGTCCTCTGCATTGAGCCCATATCCCATGCCAACTGGTACCATAAGGAAACCTCAAAGACCACCCCCTGTGGCTTGGGAGGTGCCACCTGCCCCATCACCTGATGTAACTGTGGAGGAAGTTATTTCAGAAGGTGAGTCTAGTGAGGATGAGCAAGAATATCCTGTGCCCCCTCTTCCAGGAGTGACATGCAAAGCTTACACTTTTGATGACCAGCTGTGGGTGCGAGATATCCCAAAGCCATATCACTTTCCTAGCCAGAAGTTTCCTGACAACATCCCCTGACTGCAACAAATGTGCACCAAAAAGAGTTCAGATAAGGACTCTTTGAGACCCTCTGATGCTGTCTACCTGCAATACACGTTGGGAATTGGTTGCTAAAAGGCACAGCACCCAGAATCAGTGTTCACAGCATTCCATGCTGGGTCCGTCGCCGCATTTGTAAGGAGTACCCTGGTGAGAACTACCCATATTTAACAGAACACCATTGGGATATCACTGAAGAGAGAAGAGAGGGCTGGGTGTTCCAGACTGCTTTGGACAAGGTAAAAATCAAAGGTCGTGGGAGTGCTTTAGAGTTGGGAAACCATGAGCCGACAGCCACTAAGAAAGCTTGGCCAAAGTTTTTGTCAACTGTGTGGACTGGCATGACCTTATTTAAAACTTTTGCCATGGTTCAGGACTTTGAAGGCTAGTGAACCATGTACTACATTACTTGTGAATCAGGTTTTTGTTGGTCAAAGACTAACAGAAGAGACTATATACAAATGGCATCAGTGACTAATAAACAGGTTTATTACACAAAATCAGAACCAAGCTCTACACGGAATCTTACCTAGATACTGGGAGCCAGAGTATTCCCTATATTCCCAGGGATATGAAGATGGACTCAGGGCAACAATATCATGCAAAAGCTCTTATACAATAGATAATTATTATAGCAACACATTCTTCTTACGCACATTAGAATTACAGACAAGCCCTATTGGCCAAAATGTTAGGTGGCTCCTCAGTATCAGAGATATATATTTGTAGTAAAGTCAGCTAAGTTATGAATACAATGGTTTCTCACAAATCATAGAAAAACAAGTGCTTGTTACAGAGATGCACACAATGGCAGCATAGACCATGCATAATTATACAACTTCACAGAAGATTGCAATATGTGTTAGAATCAGAACACAGTAATACATTATTAGTACATTGCATATATATTTCCAATGAATCATAACAATAGTCTTATAGATTGTCCCTGATACCTTATTCTTTTATGGTAGGTACCTACACCCTAATTTATTTATTTATTGAATGTCTTAGATTACAAATACCTATGAGTCAGGAACTCTTTTATATAGGTTCCACATCAGATTACCAAAGAATAATGCCACAATTACAAGGGTGAGAGAAAACAGTTACATATCATTGGTTGCAGTAGTAACACAAAACAATACAGGTTGCTGTACAAGATGAGATACAAGCATACATTCATGGCTACAAAACGTTGTCCTAGGATGCAGTTGCAAAAAAAAAAAATTAAAAACCATGGGATCACATTAACCTAGGGAGAATAATTCATAGGTGGAATCAAGGAGACAAGTGATTGTTTAAGTACAGCAGTTTGTGAGGTGCAGCTGGGGGTGGCATTGTCAGCTAGGGCTAAAATTGGCCTGTGGTAGGCTTTGTCAGGGAGAGAGGTCATGAAGAGAGGGAGGAAAAGGAGGAAGTGTTGTTTGAGACTAAGCAGGGCAGTCACAGTGGCTAAGTGTGACAAGATGATTTCTCAGGAGATGCTTAAAAGGACCAAGGGAGGGTAAGTCAAGGATATCCGGTGGCAGCCCATTTAGCCAGTTGGGGGTGTGGTAGCTAAAAGAATGCTGAGCTTGGGTAGTTCGACAAAAAGAGACTTTGAAGGCTTGGTTAGGGGCACTTCTGGTAGCACGTGAGTTGAAGGCATGGGGGAGCAGGTCCTGGGAGTTGGGCAGAGTAAGGCCCATGCTTATCTTCTTCCCATATAAGCAGGTGTGGTACTTAATCCTATCATCGAGATTAAGCCAGTTTGAACCAGAGTACAGATCACAAGTATGTGTGCAGTTGTTGGCTCCTGAGACCAGATGACAAGCTTTGTTTAGGGCTACTCATACTCTTTTCAGGGATGTGTCAGTAGCAGCACCATAAATGATTAGTCCATAGTCTACTGTGGCAAGAATGGCACTCAAGACTGCGGTACAGAGTGCCTCTTGGGTCATGCAGTGTTTATGTTTGTAGAGTATTCCAAGCCTCAGGTTAACTGCTTTAGAGACAGAGCTGATATGGTGTGCATAGGACAGCGCACTATCGAGGATGATCCCAAGGTACTTAAATGTTTGAACTTGTTCTAGTGGGGCATTTTGACTATTTAAAATATTGAATGGAGATGATTTAAGTCTGTTTTGTGAGTTTGCAAAGAGCATGATTTTAGTTTTTTTATAATCCATGACTAGCTTATGTTGTGAAAACCATTCTTCTGCTGCAGAGAAGCTGGATTGGAGGCTGTGGGTGAGGACTAATGGGTCTTGGTGGCTGGCGAGTAGCACTGCATCATCCGCATAAAGAAGAAGTAGTTTGTCAGGGCAGGCTTGGGGGAGTTAGTTGAGGAAAAGGCTAAATAATAGAGGGCCCAGGATGGACCCTTGTGAGACCCCTGATTGGACAGGTTTCCTAGAGGATAGCTCACTGCAGATTTTTACCTGTTGTGATCTACCCTCAAGATAACTTTTAAACCAGCCCGCCATCCCTGGGGAGGCACCAATGGAGATGAGGGAGTTTATTAGAAGGGAATGGTTCACCGTAATGAAAGCCTTGATAAGGTCAATGTACACTGACTCCACAAGGTGCTTTCGATCAAGTGCTTTGTGGATGAAGGAGGTGTATTCCAGCAGGGCAGAGGTGGTACTGTGGCTTTTCCTGAAGCCATGCTGCTCATGGCACTGGATGTCATGTTTTGCTAGGAATTCTGATAGCTGGTCTACAACTATCTACTCCAGTGCCTTTGAGAGTGGGGGGAGGATGGAGATGGGGTGATAGTTGGAGTGCAAGACACAGTCACCGCTTATTGTGGATCGGGGTCACAACTTCAGCTTTCCGTTGAGAGGGGAATTGTCCAAGGCAGAGGGACAAGTTTAGAATTTTTGTAAGTGGCAGGAGAACCAAATCTAATGATAAAAGTAGCAGCTTTAGGTCAAGCATGTCACTACTATATCATGATTTACCTAGGACCTTAAGAAAGTACATTTTGGCTGTGCTGGGTGAGACAGTCTTAAATAAAAGGGCAGGTGTGTTGTGGCAGGGGCCGCAATGGGTTGATCCAGTGTAGGGGAGGGAGGGACAAAGAAGTCCTATGGAAGAACACCACTGAGGTCAGAAAAACCAGAGTTGAAGATGTTGGCAATTTGCAATGGCTCTTGGGTGACAGCCCCATCGATGCAAAGCATGGTGGGAGGGGCTTTGATGGGTTACCAGTGAGTTCTTTTATATTGTCCCAGAATTTCCTGCTGTCACCACAGGAGTTTTTTACCAGGACTTTTTAGTGCTGACTTACCTGCATTTAACTATGTAGTTCCAGAATCTTCTGGCCGGATAATTCTCACACTCGTACAACAGCTTCTGTGTAGCCACCCTTCTCTCTCTCTCTCTTTATCTCTGTCTTCCTCACTGTCTCTCTCTCTCTCTCTCCTTTTCTATCTTGGCCTGATTTATAGAATATATGTTTAATGGTTCTTGTGTCACTTCTAACTGCTTGTAATATTGTCATCTGGTTTATTATGACTTGACTGATCTTTCACATGTACTTTTGTGTTTTTGTCTACCCATGCCTGTAACCTGTTTGATGTCCAGGACCACCTTGAAAATGAGCTTACTCAATGGTGTCTATGCCTGGTTAAATAAAGTTTGATTGACTGATTGATTGATTGACTGAGTTTGAGAGAACACCCTTGAAATGCACAATTTTTGCCTGCCTAATGCCCTGGGTACAGGTGTTTCTGGCAGTTCTGTAGTATTGCCAGTGAGTTGGATCACCAGTGGCCCATGCTTTATGCCAGAGATGGTCTCTATTTACCATCTGAGTAAGAATGGAGGTGATATCCAGGGGTTTTTAAATCCTTTTTTTCTCAGCTTCCTTTTAGGGGTGAAAATGTTGCAGGCGGTGTTGAATTTGTTAATATAGCAGTCAAGGGCATGATCTACGCAGGTGGCAGAGTCCAAGTCAGACCAGTCCTGGCTGCAGAGATGGGCTCTGAAATGTGTTAGTCCACCCTTTTTGAGTATGTGTTAAAATGTTGTTTTGACAGGGAGTTTGGAGGATTCATTGGACCACAGGCAGGAAACAGGGGAGTGGTTGCTTAGGCAGTCAGGGAGGACCTTGGCACCAGTTATTCTATCTGGTCTTTTTGAGAAGATGAGGTCAAGCAGGGTTGAGCTACCAGTCCCATTGTTATATCTGGTTGGTGTGAGTACTACCTGGGTCAGGTTAATGGCTGTGGTGGCATCCCTGTATTTGTCAGAAACAGGCGCCAGCCAGTTAACACTGAAATCCCCAAGGAGCACTATATTGGCTGTAGGGGGAAAGGATGAGATATGATTAATTAAGGTTGAGAAGCCTTTGAGGTGGCTTTGGGGAGGGACATAGCAAGCTATGAAGGTGAGAGTTTTTTCCATGATGACCCAGGAGCAGTTTAACAGCTAGGGCTTGAGTGTGGCTGTTGAACTCAAAGGTAGGGACAGCTTGCCCTTGCAGGGGGGCTTTAAGGTAGATAACACAACCCCCACCCCTCTTTCCGATCCTATCACTCCTAAAGAGTGAGTAGCCTACTAATTGGATGGCACTGTCTGGGATCTTTGGGGTGAGCCACGTTTCGACCACAGCAATGATGTCAGGTCTGTGTTGGGCCACCCATACCTGGAGAAGTTGGTGGAGACTTCTAATGTTAATAGATGCCAGTTTAAGTGCTCCATGATTGTTTCCATTGGCCTGGTGGGTCAGTGAGGGTCCAGGATTGGGGTGGATGTTCCCTGATAAGAGCAGCAGTAGTAAGAAATTTCATAATAAGAGGTATTTTAGAGCTTTAAGAAGAGATAGACGTTTATACGACCTGGGCTTGTGAACTATCGTGATGGCAGGGGGGTAGGAGAGGTCAGGTAGGGCTAGTAGGAAGAGGAGGTGAGGGGGGCCAGTTGAATTTAGCACTGGATTAGATGGGTGGTTAGTAGTGGGTAGAGTGGAGAATTTAGTTGTAGAGGCCAAGGGGGTGCCCTGTGCTGGAAGTAGTTGGGGGGAACAGGTAAGGATGGGGTACTTCGAGGAAGTGCAGGGGGAGACAAACCATTAGGAGAGCTAGTTGCAGGGAGTGTGTCATGAAGCCCATCTTGCTGAAATTAGTAATTTAGTGTAATCTGTGCTTGATCCTAAATTAAAACAGCCTTACACAGGCTTCAGGGCATAAAAGTATTGCAGACAGAAAAAACAGTGCTATCTGTAGGTCATTGCACCTTAAAAAGAAATGGATAAAGCAGACCTGGTGGCACTGAGGGTTGAGGTGCTGGACACCACACCTCGCACCACGCTGGCAACCCGGGTTTGGGAACGAGCTTGGGCTGCTGGGGGTCAGCCAGGGAGGGTTAAGGATAAGTCCCCTTGTGGTGAAATCCTCCCTGGGTAGATCGGGGTGGGTTGTCCCAGCATGCTAGTGGCCCCCGGTGGAGACCAGGGGCACTACAGCAAGCCAGACAAGCATATATCCACCGTGGACGATGCCGGCAGGGTTGCCGTGCACCAGGACGTCGACGTGCAGCACGCAGGGAGGGAGTGGGAGGGGCAGTGCACAGAACAGGGAAAGCAATGGTGCCATGGACAGGCGATGGCACCTGTCCCCAATGCCCAATACCGGGGCCAGCCCCGACTGACCTTCCAGGTCCTCCGCCACAGCCCCTACCCTGCAGCCAGAGTCTGACTAGTAAGTGTACCCAAGAGAAGGGGGTGACCAACCCTGGGTGGGTCAAACCGGGGGTGCTGGCTGCGGGGATGTGGGGGGGGGAGGAGGCACAGATCGGGAGGGGCTTCAGGCAGGACAGGATAAGGACTAGGTTGTCTGAGAGAGGTTCCATGGGGCCACGACTGGAGGGAAAGAAATTAAAAAAATAAATAAATGGATAGAGCATGGATGGACAGCCAGATTGGAGGCGGAGGTGGTAGCCTTCCTGCAATTAAAATCGAGGGTCAATACATCTTTAAGAGGAAATCATAGGTTGATACACCTTTTAGGGAAAAAGAGAGGGTGAGCCTGATTGGATGAGGAGGAGACAATCTCCAGCTGGGCAGGTGGATTTAATTAAGGCTGGGGGTGGGGGTCACTGGGGGGCGCAAAATCTGCTTTGTGTGGGCTCACGGCAGGGTAGCTGAAACCACACAGGCAGTCCAGGATAAACTGGAGTGAAACTGTGGTGTTTCAAGCACTGCTGTGTTCCGCTCCAAACAGCGCCAATCAGGACCGGAGCTTCAGAGGGTGCCAAGAATTGAAAAAGAAATGCATGAGGACTCTGGCATACCTTGCAGATTCGGGAACAGCTGTGTTTTGCTGAGGCAGAGGAGAGCAAGCCCATTCAGAGGAGGAATCCCCTAAGAGAAAGAAAAAAGAGGGGATTAAGTAGGAGGCACGAGGGAAGGGGGAAATTGTAGAAGACAAAGTGAACACATAGGCTGGGGAGGGTCAGAGGGTTAAATGGGGGTTGGGAGGTGTTTGTGCTAGTAGCTGCAGGGGTGGCTTGTCAAGTGCCACAAATTTAGCTGGGGCAGGGAGCCTTTACTTTTGGGTTAGTCTACGATGGCCCCAGAGTTCTGGAAAATTAAAACAAACAGTTTCCAAACTCTAATAAGCCTCTAAACAGGTTTGGCTCAGTTCTGCTGGCAAACTAAACACAACAATTATTTCAACACAGTAAAAATTAAAATAATACTCTAAACAGACATTGAGCTGGCTTAATTTGGTTCAGCTGGCAGACTAGGCAGCTGGAACATCAAGTTTTCATTTTAGTAGTAGTGAAAATGCAAAAAACAGAAAATTAATTGAACTACAAGTCCATTAAAAATAAATTCACCCTTCAAGCTGTACTAGGGTAAATTCTCCTCGGTGGCTGAAATCTGCTTTGTGTGGGCACACAGCAGGGGAGCTGAAATAGCAGAGGCAGCCCAGAACAAACTGGAGTGAAACTGCAGTGTTTCAAACACTGCTGTGTTCAGCTCCAAACGGCACCACTCCAGACGGGCGCTTCAGAGGGTGACAAGAATTAAAAAAGAAATGCAAGCGGACTCTGGTGTACCTTGCAGGTTTGGGGACAGCTGCATTTAGCCAAGGCAGAGGAGAGCAAACCCATTCAGGGCAGGAATCCCCTAAAAGAAAGAAAAAAAGAGGGGATTAAGTAGGAGGCACGAGGGAAGGGGAAGTTGTAGGAGACAAAGTGAACAAATAGGCTGGGGAGGGTCAGAGAGTTAATCTAATTAGTTAGTATTGATTATAGCTTGTATTGGAGCCATGATTAGATAATACTATGGATGCTGTCAGGGGTGTACTGTAGGTTTCCAATATAGGTTAGTGGACCAGGCCTAAAAATTCCTCCCCTTGTTGCCATACTGAAAAGTCAACAACTACTGGGTAAGTTGTGGGTGATAGCATCATTACAGACCAGCTGCACAAGCCTTGTAGAGAAACTGTAGTTGTTCATGGTGTCATTTGGGAGTGCACCTAAGACAGCAGAGGGTTAGTTTCATGAAAAATATCAAAAAGACTTGTATAATCACAAAACGTTTCAAAGTTAATTCTAACCAGGCATTGGAGAGTGCCTTGCTGAGGTCACCGTCATGAAATAAATCAATAAGGGAATCTCCTGCCTTGGAGATAATATTAAATAGTCAAAGGATGTGCTATATAACCAGGTTTTGGAATAGGAATGGGGCAAACACCGTATGGTAAATAACAGTGCTTTCATGTATGACAAAGCAAAAGTTAGGTTTAGAAATAGTGCATGACGATTTACCATATGAAAACAGTGTGTGATTAATTACAACACAGTATTATTTATCACATGAAAAACCTTGTTAAAAATGGTGCATAGTAGACAGATAGTCAGGGAAACTGTGAAGGCAGTCCTATTCCTGAGTTGGTAAAGGGGTGATCACAGATTGACCAAGAATGGTTTGTTTGTAAGGCACAAAGCAGAAACTAGGTATGTCAACACCACAATTGATATGTGTATAAGAAAAATTGTTGATATTTGTCATCACACAACATTGTTTGTAAAAACAGAATTAAAACAGTATTGAATGCATTGTACAGCATAAGATGATACACCATTGTCCTTTGATAATAAAGAGTCTATTTGGAGAGTGGAGAAGGCAGGTAACGGTGGCATTCATTTTTCTTGATTGAAGAATCTGTTGATAATGTCCTTTGACCACAGGTCATAGGTTATTGTTAAATGTGTATGACCAGTCCATAAAGTGCAGGTGAATAACCACAAAGCGGCGTACTTACATGTGAAATGTCATTTGCAGAAAGATTGTAACCCCATATGGCACATGGGGCTACACAGCTGTGTGGTTGAAGAAGAAACACCAGCAAGGTAAGAAAGTTAATATTCATGTTGCTGGGTGCCGGGTGGCTGGATTTGCAGAGGCCTTAGCAGGAGGTGCATTAGCTTGTTCATTGAGTCTTTCAATAGTATAGCCACACACACTGACATATCGTTGTTGTTATAGACATTGATCACACCCCTGCACATGTATTGACAGTCCATAATAGAACAATCAGTTTGTATGAAGCACCAGCCAGACTTGGAAAACACCAGCAGTGAAGAAAAGCTGATGTGTTGCTTGAAGATCTTACACATGCCACTCTGTTGAAACCTGAAAACTCTGTTAGAAACACAGTTAATGAATCACACATAGCTATTTGGATGGAAAAATGACAAGGTTATTAGCACTATCTTTGATTAAGGCGTGGTGTAGTGTGACATAACCTAAGTTTCTGGTAGTCATGAGAGAAAAGTGATGGTGTCGGCCATGCACTTGGAGGTGTAGACCGAGCTCCAATAATGAGGGTAATACCATTTGGTCATCTGTGAACACACCCTGCTTCTAGGTCTCAGAAGAGGTTGTGACAGTGATTAAACATAGTTTCCCTGCCTGTGTGTTGTTGTTTGAAACTTCAAAGCTTTGCTCTTGATTGCAGCCAAATCTGCTTGGTTTTAGATGGGCATAGTGGTTTTAGAATAAACCGGTGACAGCGTCTGTTGCACCTGTGACATTTGAAAAATCCCTCTCTTGGGTGATTCCTTTCCTTTGTTTTCTAGGATGAAATACTCCTAGGTATTCAGTAGTGTGAGTCCCTGTTACTGGATCTTGCGTACATACTGGTATGATGCAAGTAGGTCTAGGAACATTTCGCTATGAAACCTAGACGTGTTACTGGAGCAGAATCTAAATTCTGCCATATTGCAGTTTAGTTGGTGAGATGTAAAATAATGGTCACATGCATGAATTGCACATTGGGTACCTGGGTGATGAGGCAACCAGACCACTAGCTGGTTAGGGTTTCTGCACTGGACATTGGGTAGGGTTTTACTCTGTTGGGGGAACAACAGTTGGAAACATGGCAGTGCTAGTAATGGAATGAAGTGCACAATACTGTGCAGTAGTATCATTTGGAAATTGAGCACAATTGGGATTTATAAGTGTAGTGTGATTGTATAGACCTGTGTGTTGCGCTTGGGCCTGGCATATAGACAGGGTACCATTGGTGAAATTTTGGTGTTGGGCCAACCTTGAAAGGTGTCTGGTTAGGCAGGCCATGTGGATTTGTTTTCCACTGCTGTCAGTCTGCCATTTAATTTGTAGTGAAGATTGGTCAGGTGCTACCACCATGGTGTTTACGTATGCATGTTTTACCTGGTTATACAGTAATTAATGTGGATGGAGCAGCCATGCTGACCCCTTTGTATGAGTTTGGTGATGGCACATAATCTGGGGGAAAGAAGCAATAGATTTGGGTTGTTGTTGGGAGACTTTAGAATATTTTGAGGCCGCAAAAATAACTAATTTGTTTTCCAAGTTTTTGTGTAGCCCCACCCCCACACTCCATGTCAGACTGACAGATTTATCCCAAATAGGGCTAGTACACTCCCCACCAGGTCTGTTACACCCAAATGTTGCAGGATGTGTATTGAGTGGCACATCCCTAGATGTGGAGTAGATTTCTGAGCTTATGCTTGATAAGCTGCAACTATATGTAAAAAAAAATAGCATGAAGCCCAAATATATATGTAATGACACAATGACCAAGTTGGGCATAGTGCATCACAGTATATTTAAATTTACAGAGACACACATGTAGTGAACATTTCTAAAATAGAATTATAGGAATGTAAATTGCAATCAGGCCCCTGGATGGGCCTGACTTTAAGGTAGGCCTTGTGAAGGCTGTGGTTGAAGAGTGGTGATGTCAAAATGTGTGTAAACAGTTTGCTGGCCATCTGGTGGGATGAGTTGCAGAGGGTGGATATACAATTAGGTTCGTGGAACCATGTGGTGTTGCAAGTTTTTTTTTGTTTGTTAAAGGAGAATTATTTTGGCATCCCACCTCTCTGCATTTGTGGGTTTGAAAAAGGGGGCCTGGCTCTTTGTGTTGCCAGGCATTATGGTTAGGATTGGTGTGACCTTTTCAGGATACACCATCTGGAACCATGGATAAATTAGGTGGAGTTCTTCTATGTCTGGAAAGGCAGATGTTTCTTGTCCAGTCAAAATCTTTTGCAATGTCCTGTGAAGACAAAATGACGGTGAAGGTACAACCCCGCCCCCACACAGCTCAGCTAATTATTTATTAAGGCTTAGGGCCTTGCACCAGACTGGTGCTAGCTGGCATGAAACCACTTGTTTTTATCACATCTTTATTTATCTCCTCTGGTCAGCCACCCCATTCCAGCCGACTCCCCCAGCCGCATCCCCCAGAATAGCCGGTGCTTACCTTGTACCCGGCCCGGGAGCGGAACCTGTGGGGAGTCGGTCCTCATCCTGCTGCCGCCAGCATTTTCTCCTCCGGTTATCACCCAGGAGCCCCAGGAGTAGGAGCACATGCATGTGGAGGTGTGCATGTATCCTATGGCCCTGATTACAGCTCCTTTCCCCCACCCCATGGCCTAACGCCCAGGCCCCCTCCAGCCGGTACCACTCCCAGCCTCCACTAGGGGTCACCATTGGCAGAGGGGTACCGCTTCAGCTCCCTGGAGAGCAGAGCCTGCCTGTCGGCAGCTCAATCCAGCTCCTGTCTCCCCCTCCCACTGCCAACCTCCAGGGACCCAAGCTTGTTACCAAACCCGGGTCGCTGGCATGCCGTGAGGTAAGGCGTCAAGCGCCTCAGCCCTTAGTGCCACCGGGCCAGCACATGAAACCACTTGTTAATAGGCTTTGTGCAGTTTGGTCACCGCACTTGACAAACTGAGGGGCTGAGCTGGTTTGCAATGTTAAAGTACATTAAGCCATTTCCAAACTATAAGCAACAAATGGATTATTTGTAGACATTTCTTTTTCTGTGGCTTTGGAGAGATATTGGTATACTTCCTTTATTTCTGGATCTGCCAGCTATGGCTCAGTCAGGTCCAGAGGGACTTTTTGTTTATAGCCACCTTAGGTGTTGCACTGGAAGGGGGCATGGTCCATATCTCCCCCGCCCCCCCCCCGTGCTCCTTCTTTGGTTATAGAGTCAACTCGTTGTTGTAGTAATGGAAGGGTTGTGCTTGGGGCTGACCAATGCTGCAGCAGAGGCCGGGCAAGAAATTAGTAAACTCCTAGGAAATTTACCAGTAACAGTTTTGCATAGATGCCAGATTACATTCCATTTACAGTAGGGTTAAGGACAGCTAACCCCAAATGTTCTGGCAATCTCATTTGCCAATCAGTCATCACCATTTTTTTTTTATTTAGTTATTTAACCAGGTATAGCACACCTTAAACAGTATATGCTGACTAGATGCTGATGGGGGGACCCCAATTTGCCATTAGGAATAAGGGCAATAGAGCATCCCAATGTTTTTCAAATTTTTAACAGCATTTGAAATTAGCCTACTTCATAAATTACTAGAGGTGCTTTGTAGGTTACTGAGTGTTGCTGCCCCCCCAAAGAGGGATTGGTCTTTGTACTTTTGGTGATTCAGTTCCCAGTCATAGGGATTATCCTATTCTTCCTGAGAAAGAAAAAGAAAATACGCACAAAGAGCAAGGTCTTGTAGACCATTTTCTCTGTGATAGATTATCATTGATTTTTTAAAATGCTACTGCATTAACCTTATATAGATGTATGCCTTTGGCTACCCCAGGCAGGGTAGATGGTCCTATGGCTGCTAGCCACACACTACTTGATTCCTGAAAATCAAATAGAATTAAAGGTAAAACCAGAGAAGAAAGGGCGTCCCATTTTTCCAATTTTAAAGAGGGGCTCCAGCCAAAAGTGCAACTTTACATAATTAGAATAAGCATACCGCCAATAAATCACATACCAAAAATTAGGTTTCTGTGTCATTTCATTTTAAAGTTATGAGCTATTTTGTAACCCTGATTTCACTACCTGTTCAAAAAAGCCAGTTTCAGTGAAGAGCTGCTGCTGCTGTCATCTCCAGAACTCACAGTCTAGTCTTGCCTGTCAGCAAGCTTACAGAACCAGTTTCTCCAATGTTTAAAAATCATGTGCAATGGTTTTTACAAGTACAGAAAGCAGCAACATTCAAAAAAACATTTCTATAAAATCTATGTGTGTTTCAGGTTTTGAAACAAAGTTGACAAATTCATATTTTTAATGCCTTTTTGATGTAGTCCATTTCTGCAGGGTTGCTGAGTGTGAATCAGCATGCCTCCAGGTTGCTGATACTATTTGTGGTGCTACTCTACTGTGTCTGTTAGGAAGTTGTATTCCTACTAGTATTACATAATGTTGGTAACTTCACTGTTTGTCAGTGTCTGCCTTATAATAAGTTTTAAAGAGCACCTTTCCCAGGCCTTTTGACTTTCATGCATAACTTACCATTTCTTGCATTGATTTTGGAATTGTATTTCGTTGCTGTCCTCTGCAGTTAGTTTTTGCACTCTGCAAAATGAATGAAATGCAATTCCAAATCAGTAAAAAGAATATATATGCATGAAAGTCAAACGGACTGGGAAAGGTGCTCTAAATCTCAATCTCTCTCTATAGCTCAACAAAATATTGTTGTTTTATAAGATATCCTTTCCTAGCAGTTGATTCTTGCAAGTTTCATGTCCTGTCTTTCACAAAATGGGGTAATTTTTGCATGAAAGTCAAAAGGACTGGGAACGATGCTGACAGCAACTCTATCTTTTCTCAATCCCCTTGCTTTGTTACCGAGGCAGAAGAAAGTCAATTTTAGAAAAAAAAAAACATGCTAAAAAGGCATTTGGATTTTGGCATAATGCATTGCTAACAGGGTGTATTGGGGAAGGGAGACCATAGTATGTACACTGAATACTGGTAATTGCTGTGACTGCATCGGGAGCCAGCAGCCCAGCAGCTGAACAGCAAAGGCAAGTGCAGCAGGGCTAAAGCAGGGCTCAAGAACAAATCCAAACTATGGAAGGCAGAGTAAACCTTGGCCAAAAATAAATGCACACACTCTTTCAGGTCTAGTACTGCATATGACTACAAGATGTAACTTCTTGGACCATCATGAAAGGTGCTCTTTAACAGGGGCCTAATACGTGTTAATTCTTGCTAGTAGTGGAAGTGTTAACCCTGGTAAAATTATAATTTTAATGTGGAATATAACATAGATGAGTCTGAATGTAGGTTAAGTAACAGCCTGTCAGGGAGAAAACACTAGGAGCCAGGTATTCAAATCTTTATGCGTGGCGCAAATCGATTGCGCCACAATTGCACCACATTTGCACCAGAATGCTATATTCAAAAGGTCACATAGTGCTGGTGCAGTGTGATAGCACTAACACTATGAGATAATGTTTGCGAGGAACAAAATTGGGGGGAGGGGACACGCATACAGGCACAATGGTATATTCAAAAGTATAGCACATGCAACATGCATTAGCACACCATAGAAACACAGAATCTGTCAGCAGATAAGGACCATACAGCCCACCTAGTCTGCCCATTTCCCTACTTGGTTTGGCAATCCCTACTCTTATCTGGACTGCCTTTCCCCCACTCTGCTGTACAGCAGGGTGCCTTTATGCTTATCCCATGCACTCTTGAATCCTCATATTGTTTTCACTTCCACCACCTCCACTGGTAGGCTGTTCCATGGATCCACCACCCTCTCTGTGAAAAAATACTTCCTAGCATTCCCCTTAAGCCTCCCTCCCTCCAGCATTATGTTATGTCCCCTTGAACTTGTGCACGCTCTTCTCTGAAATGTTCCCCTCCTGTACCCTGTTTATTCCTCTAAAATATTTGAAAGTCTCTATGTATCCCCTTTCTCCCTTCTCTCTTCCAGTGAATAGATGTATAGTTCCTCGAGTCTTTCCTCATAAGGCTTGTGGTGCAGTCCATGTATCATTTTTGTTGCTCTTCTCTGGACTGCTTCCATTCTGTCTATGTCCTTCCTGAAATGTGATCTCCAGAACTGGACACAGTATTCCAGATGAGGCCTCACCAGTGATCTATACAGTGGCATCACCACTGTACTCCTCCTACTGGTTATGCCCCTTCCTGTGTACCCCAGCATTCTGTTTGCTTTCTCCACTGCTTTTTCACATTGTTTGGCTGACTTCAGGTCATTGGATATGATAATCCCCAGGTTTCTCTCCTGACTTGTGGTGGCTAGAACCTGCTCCCTTCCCCATCCTGTATTCCTCTCTTGGGTTTCTGTGTCCTAGGTGCATTATCTTGTACTTTTTAGCATTGAAACCCAACTTCCAAACCCTTGATCATTCCTCAAGTAGTCCTAGGTCATTTCTCATTTTATCTAGCCCCTTCTGTATGTCGACTCTGTTACAGATCTTGGTGTCATCTGTGAACAGGCATACTTTCCCCTCCAGTCACATTACAATGCCACTTATGAAGACATTGAATAGAACTGGACCCAGCAACGATCCCTGTGGAAACCCACTGGTCACCTCCCCCTCTTCTGATTTTATGCCATTTACTACCACCCTCTGGGTCCTGCCTTTTAGCCAGTTTCCAACCCATTTTGCCACTTTAGAGCCCACACCCAGATTCCCCAATTTGTTAAGTAATCTTCTATGCAGAACAGTGTCGAAGGCCATACTGAAATCCAGGTAGGCCACATCTATTGTCCCTCCCTGGTCCACCACCCTGGTCACCCAGTCAAAGAAATCAATAAGATTAATCTGACAGAACCTACCCTCAGTGAATCCATGCTGCCATGGGTCTTCTGCACCACTTGACTCCAGGAACTTCACTATATAGCACAGCACAAATTACTGCCCATGAAAAGGTGGTCTTAATGCTGGGGAAACCCAGGATGGGAGTTGTGGACACAGCAGCAACAGGAAACAAGGCTGTATGTATCCAATGAAGAGGCAGTGTGGGTGGACGGCTACCCTGGGCCACTCCATATGCACAGGTACACAAACTGTGGAATGCAATGCCCCAACAGGGCTGTAAAATGCCCCAACAGTGCTATGAAGTGAGCAGTGCAGGATCCACCGAGGGTCCCAGGACAGGTTGCGATGGCTGTGCTGAATCTGCTCTCCCCAACCCCCCAAAACTCAGAAGCAGTTCACGATCCACCGGGGGTCCCTAGACAGGTTGCAAGAGCCATGTTGAATCTGCCCTCCCCACCCCAAAAACTCAGAAGCAGTTCACGATCCACCGGGGTCCCTGGACAGGTCACAAGGGCCATGCTGAATCTGCCCTGCCCCACCCCGAAACTCAAAGCAGCTCAAGATACACTGGGGTCCCAGGACAGGTCGCGAGGGCAATGCTGAATCTGCTCTCCCCCACCCACCGAAACTCAGAAGGTACGCAAGAGCTCCAGTGGTTGTTTCTACACACTGGTCCAATGCAGCTGTAGCTGATTGGCACCATTTTTAATTTGAATTGTTGTCACCATGACAGTGGAGATAGTTTTTTACAAGGGCTTTTTCTATATTCTGTGTACTACGCATTTACCACGGAGCTTTAAGAGGTCGCAGGGGTTTGGGGCTTTCTTAAACAAATGTAAACGTTTGCTTTTAGAACCTCTTACTTAAAGTACCTCTGTACTAGGCTTGGCTTTCAGTGCTTACCAAAGGGAGCCTTGATATTTAAATAAATAATCACTTTACTCAGGCATTGTAAACACAGCATGTAAATGTAAAAAACAGAAAAATATATATTTAAACACCATAATGCTGCTTAAGTAACAATGTACTGTGCTAGAACGCATTAAGAGTAAGTTAGATCCACAAGCTCTGTAGCCACAAGATTGCCCTTGCATTTAACTCTGGCCACAAGATTGTCCTTTCATTTAGCTCTGCCTGTAACATGAAGTGCTTACCGCGTATGCTAATAATTAAGCCCTTCCTGCAAGTATAAAACTCTCTCACCTCCCTTCTGTCCTTCACAGCACTGTTGGGGCATTGCATTCCACAGTTTGTGTACCTGTCCCACCGAGGGTCCCAGGACAGGGCACAAGGGCTGTGCTGAATCTGTCCTCCCCCCCAAAAAACTCAGAAGCAGCTCAGAATCCACAGAGGGTCCCAGGACAGGTCACGAGGGCAGTGCTGAATCTGCCCTCCCCCACCCTCCAAAACTCAGAAGGTACACAAGAGCTCCAGCAGCTGTTTCTACACGCTGGTCCAACGCAGCTGTAGCTGATCCCTGCCCACCCCAATGCCCTCCCACCCTTAGCTGGTATTCTTTTTATAGTGACTGCCTTCTGTCACCTCTAGCGAGACGAAATCTACTATCTCCCTGGTTTCCTAATTGGTCCTTATATTAGTTGGCCACCAGAGGTCGCCGGTTAGCTCCTGGTTCTCTAGCTCTCTGCCTGTCAGTGCTGACAAGACCATCTTTTCCCCCAACCTCTATCACCCTCTCCCTCCTCCAGCAATCTAGCTCACTAGTTACTGGTACAATTAATCTGCTAGTGTTCTGCCCCTACGTGCCTCTACCATGTCCCTACTGCTAGGCTACATGCCACTTCTTGCTATCTTAATCATCTGCCACCCACCACTCCTCTCCAACTTACAAAAAATATCCAATAAACTGCCACCCCCATCTTGCCTGTCCTAATAGGGTCCCCCTACCCCCCAAGTGCTGCGACCACCACTCCCCTCAGCCAAAAGTGGGTCCACTCAAACTTGCACCCCTGCTCCTTCCTTTTCCCTCCCTCACACACTTGGATACTTCTCCAACTTCTTACCTTCAATTGATCCTATTACAGCTGCCCGCTGGCACATACACGGCGGTGCTCAACCACTTATAAGTGGCTACACCTTATAGGGCACTACCTTACTATTGCCCTACTACTCCTTGCAGCTGGGGACATACATCTGAACCCAGGTCAACTCCACACCCCTACTCTGCAAAATTCTCCGAGTTCCTCTCCTAACTCGCCTACTGCCACAATCCCTTGCGGCAGCTCTCTCCCACATGGGCTGTGCATCTTGCACCTAAACATAAGAATCCTGGCCCAAAAACTTGACTCCCTACAGGTGCTAGTGGCCCATTATGCCCCTGACATCACTGCCCTGTCCAAGACTTGGCTAAACAAAAATACCTCTGAGCCCTCCGTCTCAATCCCAGGCTACGTCATGACTCACCAGGACAAGGTTACCAGAGGTGGTGGTGTGGCAATTTACATAAATACAAAACTACACTACTCTGTAGTCTTACCTATGTCCCAACCTAAAGCCCATGAGCTATTACTGGTTCAACTGGAACTACCCTTCTCACTCCCTATTTACATTGCCAGGGTATACTGTCAGCCAGGCACCCCAGCATCATCTGTCACCGACCTACTCAAGCAAATTTCCTCCCTAACCTCAATGGGGGAATTGTATATTTTGAGGGATTTTAACCACAACTAGTTATCTCCTTCTCTCAGCAAAATCCATGCTGATATTTTGGCACTAAACCTGTCACAATCAATCACAGAGCCCACCCAACTAAACCTCAAATCAGGAAACCACTCACTAATAGACTGGACACTTACCACCCACACTCACCGCGTCATCCAAGCTGGTCTGCTTCCTGATTCCCTGAGTAACCACCATACTATATACCTAGTCAGAAAAATCCACCGCCTCACATCTGCCCCAAAGTTTCTCATCCAACGGTCCTATAAATCCCTCAACCTAGCCACTGTGCTCAAAGACCTAGCCTTCACTAACTGGACCACACCCTCTACTGTCTGCTCCATAGATGATGCCCTCATACACTTCCAAGACACATTCCTCAATATCTGGAATACACATGCCCCACTGTGTCACTCAAGGGTATGTGGTAACCACCTGCCTTGGATTACCCAAGAACTTATAGCCTGCCAACATGCCCGTGACAAAGCATGGTGAGCGCACAAATCTTCACGCCTCAAACAACACTTCACCACATACCGTATGCTGCGTAACAAATGCACCAGAGCAACTCAGCTCACTAAGCAAGCAATACCCGACAGGGTGGGCGGTATTGGGCAATACCGGACTGCCCAGGGGCGTAATGAGGCCCGACGCCGCAGGCGGAGGGCCTTAAAGCCCCTGGAAGGTCCGGTATTGCCCATACCGCCCACCCTGGAGGGTATTATTGCGCTTAGAAAATGGGCTATTTGTGACATTGTTTTATAATATAATTTAAAATGTCTCAAATTTGCTCAGACAAGTTGTATAAACTAATAGAAAATATGGTGTTGTAAAGTAATCCCTGTACTGGTACAGCTGCCTGCAGAGGGTGCTTTTGTCTTCAGTACTCTGTTTTCTGTGCCTTCATACCTGCTTGAAAGCTCGTTTTCTTGTGATGCCTGCTTTACAGTTGGCTTCCTCGTGTCCCTGTTTTTTTTTTTTTTTTGCTTGGTTCTCTTTTTTTGAAGATATGGAGAAATATGGCAAAATGGATTAGTTGCAGCCTGCGTCTCCAAGTTCAGCTGGAGCTTCATTCCTTTACTGCCAGATTACTGTCTGCTCACTGCATTGCCACTGAGTCAAGGTATGAGAGAAACTCACAACAAAGATTAATAAAATAATAAAATAGAGATGTGTTCTGATAGCAGGCCGGGGGGATGCTCACTAAGAAGTTGCAAACAGCGGGCTCGCATCTGGAGGAGGCACGAGATCACTGTCGGGAGACGAGTGGTGCCGTTAGAAAGGCTGACAGGAACACTTATTTTCTGTCTTTCAGCCGCCAATGAAACAAAGTGTGTGTTTCTTGCTTGCTTTCTTTTCTTTTTTTTTTAGATATGATACTTTTACGTGTCTACATATTCAGCTGGCAGAGGAGGGTATACGAGTTGTAGTTGACAGCCAGCAGTATCAGAAGCGGTGCCCGTGATCAGTACTGTACGGTTACCACAACTTTTTTTTCAGTTCTCTTCATCTTCTCGTTATAGCAGAGGACTGCCGTTGTGACAGTTTTAATTGGGGGGGGCAGTTGCAATCAGGGAAATACTCGCTAACAGACATAGAAAAAATGGCGCCCATTTGAAATTCAGTGCCCCATTTTTTTTGCCAATGGGAAAGCAAGGTGAGCACACACAAGGATGCTGGAGTGAGTGAAGGGGCAGCTGGGCTGGCACTTTTTATTTGGTGGGCATCTATTGAAAGTTAATGTACCCCTCTGGCAGGGGTACCAGCCAATCGGAGCCCAGCAAATAAAAAGCCCATTTTCTAAAGCAGAATATTTCAACTCCTCCCTCCAGTCAAACTTAAATAGCCCATCCACATTCTGGAAGGTCATCCACTCCATCTTCTCCTCCCCAACTGTGAACCCCACACCACTCCTAAAAGTAAACAACTCACTCCTCTCTGACCCAAGGGTGGTGACTGCTGAGTTCAATGCCTATTTCACCTCCTGTGCCTCAGCTCTTCTCTTCTCTTCTCCCTGCCCCCCACTGCTCCTCCCGACCCTGCTGCGGGAGCCTCAAACTCACTAAGGCCGTGCTCCTTCTCCTTCAAAGCTATCACACAAACTGAAGCCCTTGAGGCCCTACTGGCCCTAAACCCATCTAAAGATAATTCCCCCAACTGGCTGGGCACCAAACTCCTCCACCTCTCTGCTCCCGCCATAGCGACACCTCTTGCCAATCACCTAAACCTCTCCTTTACCACTGCTGCTGTCCCACAGGCCTGGAAACACACCATTGTCATCCCCCTCCCTAAATGGGGCCCCCACCTTCACTTCAAACTACTGCCCTATCTTTCTCCTCCCAGTCCTTGCTAAAACACCAGAATACCTGCTGCTCGCACAACTTACCTCCTTTCTCTCTGACTCTACCTTTTTCACACCATTTCAGTCTGAGTTCAGAAAGGAGCATCCTCCTTATTATGACTCACTGACACCATCCTCTCTGGAATGGACAGTGGGCAGATCTCCTCGGCAATATTTGTCGACCTTGCTAAAGCATTCGACATGGTCTCCCACCCCTTGCAGTTAAAAAGCCTCTTAGATGCTGGCCTCCCTATCTCAGCCACTAACTGGTTCAGTGCCTACCTCTCAGGAAGAGTACAATCAGTAAAAATAGCAGATGCCACTTCCTCCCCCCCTCCCTGTGACTACTGGTGTCCCCCAAGGGTCAGTACTTGGCCCCATCCTGTTCTCCATTTTCCTGAACAACCTGCCACAAATCTGTACAACCACATCTATACACATGTAAGCAGACAATACTGTCCTTTTCACCACCGGCTCCTCGCTGGAAGAAGTAGCTCACAATCTCCAGTCCAATTTCAATAATGTTCAACACTGGTTGAATTCGCATTGGCTCTCTCTCCACGCTAAAAGAACTGTCACCATGACCTTCAGCATGAGTCAGTGGCTAGCCCAACTGCCCTCCTTCCCCTCCTTCCACACTCTGGATGGGACAACTCTGGAGGACGTTGCTTCCTTCCACTATCTTGGGGTATGGCTCGACCATCACTTTACCTTCCCTAACCACATTGATGCAATCATTAAAAAACTGTGCCCCAAGCTAGGTGCCTTGTACAGGAACTGCTCTTGCCTCCCCTTTCCAGTTAGGCAGGAACTAGTGCAGAAGATGATCCTCCCCTCCTTAGACTACTATGATACAGTCTACAGCGCTGCACCTAAATCCACCTTATCTAAACTAGACCCCCTTTTCAATGTCTTCTGATGTTTCACCCTCAATGTCCCCCCCTTTCCAACCACTGTGACCTCTACTGCTCTCTCGCCCTCCCATCTCTCGAAAATCACCGACAACTGCACTGCACAAATTTGTCTCAAATTTCTGGCTCAATGCCCTCCCCTCCTACCTCATCACCATACTATTGCCAGATCCCACCCCCCCATGCCCTCTGGTCCTTTAGCACCTGGCTACTAAATATCCCCAGACAAAATACCTCTATTGGACAGATAGCCTTCTAGCACCGATTCCCAAAAATCTGGAATGCTCTTCCCCCTCAGATTCATCAGTCTTCCTCCACCCATTCCTTATCAATCACACTGGCTAACTACCTCATGGTAAACTGTACATGCACTCACTAACGCTGGTTGTCCCACCCCTCCAAATTCCCATTGCCTGACTAGCGGCTATGCCCTACCCCTGGATGCTGACTTATATATTATAATCCGCCACAGCGAGCTCTCTCTGCGCATGTATGTATGCAAGTAATGTATGCATGTATTAATTGTAAGTTTGTATGCCTCTGGTCTACACCTTTAGCCGACTGTTAACCTACGTGGCAATATGTGATATTTTCCTCTGTATCAGATTTTAACTGTCTGTTAACCTGTGTGACAAATTGTGACATTTTTCACTGTAAATCTGATTCATTGTTATGGTGATAACCTGCGTGTTATCCTCCCCTTGTAACCCTTCCCCCAGGTTGCACCGGGAGACGAGCATCTTTTTGCTCAGTGTGCCTTTCCTGGTGAATCAATTGAAGAAAGAAAGAAAGAAAGAAAGAAAGAAAGAAAGAAAGAAAGAAGAAAGAAAGAAAGAAAGAAAGAAAGAAAGAAATGTAAATGTTACAACTGAGCTAGAACAACACCTGCAGCAACAAACTATTTGTACGGTATTGTAATGTATCGTAATGTATACCTAATGTGATATTTGTCTATTGTGTGTTGTTGTGTATTGTATATCTTTATTGTACACCATTGCACCTCAGCCAGTTAGTGTCTCCGGGTCATTCCTGACACTGGGCCTTGGCCCAGTGTGCTTGCTTGGGGAACAAGGAGATAAAAAGCAATGAACAGAACACATACATGGCCGTG
The DNA here is from genome assembly GCA_016271365.2 of Neoceratodus forsteri. NCBI lineage: Eukaryota > Metazoa > Chordata > Ceratodontiformes > Ceratodontidae > Neoceratodus > Neoceratodus forsteri. Next base: position 1,880,129,392 of record CM057456.1, read on the forward strand.
ACATGCAGCACACAGATGGCACTGCCCATGTCACCATCATCTGGCACCAGTCCTAATCCTGCCAGGTATTAGTGGGTGCCCCAGCACCCAGTGGACACCATGGTAGTGTGTCCATGCAGCACACACCTCCAGTTCCCCCACTGGGGTACACCAACACAGTCCAGAAGACACATGCTGCACTAGGGGACTGGAGGGTGTCGAGGGAAGGGTGTACACGTAGCCAGGCTGCACCACATAGTAGGTACTGCCACACAGCTGGAGCCATCCACACAGTGCACATGTTCCACTGATGGGACTGCTCACAACAGCAGTGTGCCAGTATGATGGTATGTGTGCCCCCCCGGGGCACATACCCTACACCTGTCCAGGATCCCTGCACACATGGACAGCCATGTGTATGGTAGTGTTGGGATCCCATGCCACTGGTGCAGCACATGAGGGTCGCAGGACAGTATGATCATGATGTCCACTGTCAGACCACACCTTCCTGCTGTGCATGTCACTGTGTGGATAGCACCAGTCACTGTTGCCTGGCACACTGTAGACATTGCTGTGTACCTCAAAGCATCACCTACTATGATACTGTACCATCTGATAAACACTGTAGCAGGAACAACAATTTGCCTCTGGCATGCAGCACAACCACCCATTCCTGTAGTGCTACTCCCCTGGACCACATTAGTCTTTGCATCTGTGTCCAAACTAAGACTGCAGCTAATGTTCTGTAAGCTGTGAGCATACAATGAATGTGGTAACTGACCTGTAATAATAGTCAGATCTACAGGTGGAGCTGTGAGCACAGAAAGAAATGTGGCTACCGACCTGTAATTCCAGTCGGACCTACAGGTGGAGCTGTGTGCACCAAGTTTTAGTGCCGGGCAATCCATATGTAAAGCAGGCTGTAATGAGATGCTAATGTGGCTGTTTGCCCATGGATTGCCTGAGTAGGCTCATTTGTATTGCAGTTTTGAATATAGCAAACTTTAGTGCCAGGCAAATGGGATTGTGCTGGGCAATTGTGTCAGCGCCATGCAAATATGTTAGCACCACACAATACTCTAATTTTGCATTGCATGGTTCTGCAGTATTTGGCCTGCACTATTGTTTGATGTTGTTGTGCTCCACTGCTTTGCTAGCACACATGTTGCCAACATTGCTCAGCCTTAACTCACTCCACCTCTGTGTGCACTGGGCCACTGTTGCAGTTTGCTGCTCTCAGTTGCTATATTCAGTGCTGTCTTATTTGCTGGGCTATTGTTGCACTGCACTCTCAGCCCTGTCTGCACACCTTCATTTGCATGCTATATTCAACTCATTTAGCCCCGGGGCTATTCCTTTGAATATGGCATGCAAATGGTTCTGGGCTAATTTTGCCCACCATGCAGTGTTAATTTTGCTCTGGGGCAAAGTTTTGAATATCTGGCCCTTGGTTGGCTGGGTTGGCAACTGCATAGAAACTCATAGTAAGGTTTCAAAACAGCATAATCTCTCTCACCCCCATTTACAGGGAGGTAGAATAATTGTGTTAAAGTGCCATCCTGAGAAATCACCTCAGTTGAATGACAGGTGTGAATGATCACAGCCTTCCACCACATCAGATAATTATTCAGTCTGCAAACTTCACCAGTGAAAACAGGAAATTTTGCTCACATGCCTTTCCAGTATAAAAAATAAACTGAAACTGAAACTAAACCTCACTGCAGTGTACTATGATTCAGCATTCAGCAACCCTGAAGAAAAGGACCATAACATAAAGGCACCAAAATAAATAAAACACACACACACACTTGTCAACTTTTTTACAAAACCTGAAACACACACTTTTTATAGCAATTTTTTTTTTTGAATGCTGCTACCTGTTTCACTTTGTGAAAACTATTGCACATGATATCCAACCTTTGAAGAAACAGGTTCTATAAGCTTCCTGACAGGGAAGACTAGACTCTGAGTTCTGGAGATGACATCAGCAACAGCTTTTCACTGAAACTGACTTTTTTGAACGGGCAGTGAATTTAGGGTTGTAAAATGACTTATAACTTTTAAACAAAGTAACTTAGAGATCTAATTTTTGGCATGAGGCTGATTGGGGCTATGATGATCCAAATTCTGAAATTTATTGATGCCAGAAAAGTTGACTGTAGTCCCTCTTTAAGACTACAAAACAATGTCAGCTGAGTTATATAAAATCCAGATTAATGCCAATAGTTGTACTCCGTGGCATTATGTAATACATTTTATTTTACATGTAAAAGGTGGTAATATTCAGGCCTGAAACAAAAAATTAAAACAAGTCAAAATGATTGGGAGAATCTCCCTATTAATCTGCTCCCTAGTGGTGTCTCATATGTATTGGTTATTACAGAAATGAATTTGTGAAAAACCCAGTTCTAATATTTTTCCTTTCAGCAGCTAAAACTGTATAGCAAGTGATCTTGATTTCTTTTCCCTGTGAGCTATCAAAGTTATCGGCTTGTTATGGATGCTGGGGTGTTGGGGTATTCAAGTACCCCCCCACACACACACACACACTGATTGCCTTGCTTGGCAGGGGAATCACATGGTAATTTACGGAGAAGGCATGCTGAGAATGACCTCCATGAAAGAACACCATACATATGGTTGAACAATAGAGTACTGGCACCAAGCCCAGAAGAAAATGGTTGTCCTGTTGCTCGGACAGAGTAGAAGCACCTTTAAAAAAAAAGTAAAATGTTAGGGATCACAGTTGATGTGTGTCTCTTAAAACTTGCATTCAAAGGAAAATAGTTGCTTAATTAGGGAATCACATGAAGCCTGAACTGGTAGTCAGGTATAACTTGGAAGTACAAGGAGGACAAGTGACTTGCCAGAGGTCACACAGTATGGAAGTGATGGCTGGTGGGATTCAAACCCAGCTGTATGTGCAGTGCCTTTAAGCATGATGCTGTATCAAGGTGTCTTTAATGATAAAAGAACAAAAATAAAAGCTGCCAGTGGAGGCAGTGGAGTATAAATATATGCTGCCTGCTTTCTTCCTTTCAATAAACCAAAACCCTAACTTGAACCAGTATATTAATGAATCCATTCCAAATCCTGCTAAAGTGTACACATCCTTCAACTTTCAGACCACATTGCAAAATAAAAGAAAACATTATCATATCCGTTCCTTTCAGGCTAGCAATGTCCTATCTGCAAGGTCCTAAACGTAAAGTATAGTTGCAACAGAAAACTTTGCTGTGGTAGAAAACACATCAAGCAGTCCAGGCGACGCTCTTGGGCTCAATACCAAAATCAGTCTCTGCCATTTTGGAACTTCTGTTATGAGCATACCTTTCCCTTTAGAAAAGAGTTTGTTGTTTAATTAAAACCATGTTAAAGGCATTTATAGCTGTTAATACACTACAGTTGAACCTAGCAGTTTCTTGGCACATTGCCTGCAAACTACAAATCTTTGCACACATTACAGCCCATTAGGTCACATCTCTTCGCATTCAAAACCAGGCTATTAATCTCCACACAAACACAACTGAGACTTTCACCTACCTTCTTAACACTTGCTAAAACCAGTATTTATCAATCTTCCTTTTCATGCAAGCATGATTCTTTTATCAGGAAACCAGTTTACTGTAGTGACTAAAATAAAGCTACATGACGTAACCAATCTATCATGGGTATATGAATATCATGGGTCAGCAGTCCAAATCCTCTCCTACAATAATGAATGTGGATGGAACCACTACATTAGACCCAGAGATCATTGCAAACACCCTAAATGATACCTTCACGGACCTTAGTGGTGTCCTCTCATCTGATTTCTTCACTGATGCTGACCCTCCAATTTCTACTTCTACTACTGCCTCTCCAACCAAACCACCCTTCCATTTCAAACTAGTAAAGGCACATGAAGTCTATAAATATGTAAAGAAGGCCATTTCTAAGTCCCGAGAAAGCAGCGACACTATTGACCTTAAACTTCTGTCCCTCACTCTGGAGGAAGTACTGCTCCCCCTCACAAAAATTTTCAATCTCTCCCTCTGCTACAGCCAATTCCCTAGGAAATGAAAGCTGCAGTTGTCACTCTGGTGCACAAAAGTGGTGATAAGTCACTGCCTGGTAACTATCGCCCAATATCAATACTACCACCTCTCTCTAAGGCCCTTGAATGCTTGGTGGCGGACCAACTTTCAGACTACCTGGAAAAGCACAACATCCTATGCACTCAGCAGCATGGATTTAGGAAAGGGCACAGCACATCAACTGCCCTACTTGAATTCTCAGGAGCAAGCCACAATGCCATGGACAAAGAAAACCTAACTGGAGCAGTCTACATTGACTTAACCAAGGCATTTGATACAGTTCACCATGGCCTACTTATCAAACAACTACTATCCCTAGGGCTCTCATGAGGTCACTGGTGACTGGTAAAAAAATTACCTTGCTCAAGCTCTCAATCTGTAAAAGTAGCTGGAGTTCTCTCAGACTCAAAACCCGGTTCGCTCAGGAGTTCCCCAGGGATCCATCCTGGGCCCCCTCCTTTCAGCCTTTTCCTAAACTCCCTCCCCAAATCCTGCCCTGAACAAATAATCCTCTATGCCGGCGATGCGTGATTCTTGCCACTCATAAAGATCCGAACCTCTTAAGCCTCACCCTTCAGCATGCTTTTCCAAAGTTGAGATGTGGTTCCTTGAACATAAGCTGGTTCTAAACCACAAAAAACTAAATCCATGCTCTTCTCTAACCCATAAAACAAAAGCGGCAAGTCCACTCACCATTAATACATACCTAGGAAATACCCTTGAACAAAGTGCCAATTTTCAAATATCTTGGAATCAACTTTGATCAAGGCCTAACCTTTGCAACTCACATTGATAGTACAGCAAAACTATTAATCAGCAATTGGGATTCTGTATCGGAACTGACAGCTTCTTACTCATTCTGCACTGAGTTGCCATCAATCCCCTATCATCTCAGTCGTTGATTATGGCTTAGTTTATATACGGATCTGCCACTACTACAGCACTTAGTCGCATTACAACATCCCTAAATAAGGCCTGTCAGTTGCTCACTGGTGCACCGGCGTACCCACACATGTGAACTCTATGCTGACTCAGGTTGGTTGCAACTCTCAAACGGATAAAGTACCTTACCTGCCTGGTAAGGTGAAAAAATCCACTCTGGAGCCTCACTCCACCCTGTATCCAAGACCTGTTATGCCGGCGCTAGCACCCATTTTACCAGAAGATCAGAACACCAGCCTCTCCAAGTCCCCGATGCGGACTTCTCAGGGACAAAGATCATTTGCCTATCGTTGCCCCAGCTGGCTAAATGCCCTCAGCACTCATATTACTGCCTCCACCTCTCTAGGTATTTTCAAATCAAGGCTTTTCTCTCACCTTGCCACCTCCAGCTCCTGTGACTGCCCTGATTAAACCTCCTATTTTCTCACTACCCACCCTGTCCCGTTATTTGACAAAGACATGTTTGGAAACCTTTTCTCCTGCTATTGTCTGCTCCCACACCTTTCACTTACCCTCTCTGTTCTGGACTTTTCCTATTTGTTTCTCCTAATCTGGCATGACCTCTTTCTTGTAATAATAATGTGATTATTGATATCTCATGTCCTTTTGCACAAATGATTTGATATGTATTTGTATATGTTTTCTTGCTCTTGACACAACACAAATTGTTGTGTCATCTATGTAACCTTTAGTACTGTACCTAATTGACGTGGAACCTTTGTAAAAGAGCCTCTAGCTCAAAGGTAGTAATTCCTAGAACAATAAACTAAACTAAACTAAACTAATCTAGAAGACAGACCTGACGTTCCCTGCCTTGAGAACACTAATAAGCAACACAGTTTTAAAACATCCAGGCAACACATGTGGAAAACAGCAAGATAATAATAAGCAAAGAAGCTGTTGCTTTCATATCATAACTTATACTGCAAAACATTCTCTGTTGTTTTTAATTCAGCTTCTACAAAGGTTATTATCTCTTTGCAGTTCACAGTAACCTTGAGTCATTCATTAATTTACGACAAACAGTTATACTCTGAAAGAGTTAGAGAGGAGAGGAGAGGAGAGAGAGAGAGAGAGAATTAATATGGTGTGTGTGTGTGTGTGTGTGTGTGTGCACGTGCATGTGTGTGTGTGTGCCTGGAATAGAATAATACTGTGACATATCAGACCAGGTTTAGAAATTAAAGGGGTAGAAAGAATTAGACATTAGCTGGTCAGCTGACAGAAGTACAAACAAACAACAAAGAAAGGCTGTTAGGACAGGATACTTACCAACCTTCTCCTAGGTCAGAGAAGTCCCTTCTCTGTTCTGACAGCTCTATATTCCCAGAAACTTTCCACAATGACTGAAAAAACTTGATTGTTACCTCTGAGACTGCTGCAGCCATTAACCCTTTCAGGTCAGGTTGCTTTTTGATCATTTCAGTAGCCTACAAGCCCAACTCATTATTTAGAGCAGCATTTTGTAGTTCAACAGAATGAAACCTCAATTCACATGCTTCTAAAGCAGTGAATAGGGCAGTGACCAATAAATCTTTTTGGGTGTGTTTCTTAGCTGTCTGTCATGTCTCTGAGTACTCAGTGGAGATCCATAGTACTGGGTTGTCTGATAAGTTGCTCCAGCCCCCATGGAAGGCAAGAAAACTTAAGACATCAAGCCTCAAATCTGTGCAGATATTTGACATGGTAGGAAAACTCAAAATAAGCTGTCAGTGGTGCCCCGGTGTGTATTGATCCACATCAGTTAAACCAAAGGATGGTCAGGCATCTGTACTCCACAATCCTACAACTCAAAACTGCTGTGGACCAAGGTGAGAAATAGTTGTTCTTGCCTAGTGTGCAGCCAGACTTTGGAGGGTGCTACGGAGTGTATGGACTGGTAAGGGCAAACCTCTTACAACCCGTCCAAATGCCAGATGAATTTTGAATCCCTGTTAACTCTGCTGACCATCTGCTTGCAGTCACCAAAATGTAGAGGAGTATTACCTCTCAGGTTCTTGTTGGTCAGAGGCTAACAGAAGAGACTATAAACAAATGGTATCAGTGAGTAATAAACAGGTTTATTACACAAAATCAGAACTAAGCCCTACATGGAATCTTACCTAGCTACTGGGAGCGAGTGTATTCCCTATACCCCGGGATATAAAGATGGACGTGGGGCAACAATATCATGCAAAAGCTCTTACACTATAGATAATTACTATAGTAACACATTCCCCTTATGCACATTAGAATTGCAGACAAGCTCTACTGGCCAAAATGCTAGGTGGCTCCTTGGTATCAGAGCTATGCATTTGTAGTAAAGTCAGCTAAGTTGTGAATACAATGGTTTCTCACAAATCATAGAAAGACAAATGCAGTGTTGCAAAGATCCACATGATGGCAGCATAGACCATGCATAGTTACTGCATATAACTTCGTAGAAGATTGCAATATGTGTTCGAATCAGAACACAGTAATACATTATTAGTACATTGCATATATATATTTCCAATGAATCTTAATAATCTTATAGATTGTCCCCAATACCTTCTCTTATGTGGTAGGTACCTATGCCCTAATAGGTTAGTACTTATTACAGCTCATATTGGAGCCATGATTAGATAATACTGTGGATGCTGTCAGGGGTGTACTGTAGGTTTCCAATCTAGGTTAGGGGACCAGTCCTAGCAAAGGAGATGAGTGTACTAAATCGTACTCTAAACTGTATTTTGCTTAACATCTAACAGACATTTCAGTGCTCTGATGCCAACTTTATTCAGACTGAAGTAACAAACTATTCTGGTTGCTCTAAAAATTTTAGCATCTATTTCATCAATCAGAACTGTCCAATGAAAACTCTCTACATTGGTGCCTATGTTTAAAATGTTTAAAGGTTGATTCTTTTAAATATCTTGACTCTAATATTTGATTGCCATGATCTTAAATGTGTTTTGAAATTTTGCTTAGAAAGAGAGACAGAGAAAGAAAGAAAGAAAGAAAGAAAGAAAGAAAGAAAGAAAGAAAGAAAGAAGGAAAGAAAATATGGATCAAAGTAATACTATTTTATGTGCGGGTAGTAGTGCAAATGTGGAGTGCGTTGGAAAAATTGCACACTAAATGATATAAAGTTCTTATAAGATGGAAGAATGATCTGTGTACATGAGTAGAATCAAACTTTAGAGTATTTCAAATAGGTAGACAATATTTAGATACAACTGCAAACAGGACTGTTTGCAAGTTCAGTCATGGTTAATAAGTGTTCACTGGTGTCTGTTTAAGTGCATAGAGGGAATGACCAAAAAAGAATTCAACTTAGCTTGTGCCCATTCCTGGCAGCATTGGGTAGCATAACAGAAAGATAGTAGATAGAGAGGTGTATAGTAGTAAAAATGAGGGGAGACGGCAGGCTGCTGCTGTGGTACCTGGCAGGTGACCATGAGAACCGGTGGTGGATTTCCAAATTTTGGGAAACTTTGAAGAGTGTAGGAAAGAGCTATATCAATAGTGTTGGGGTTTATAAGTTCAGCGTTCCACCGTTTCGGCAGTGCAGCTGGCTTAATGCTATGACTCTCTGGGGGGAGAGAGAGAGTGGCCATATCTCTGCTCCAGATGAATTGGCAGTGCAGCCTGGTTGGACATTCACCAGGAGGTGAATATTTTGTGTGAGGGGAAAGTGTAAGCACCCTTTGGGTGCTTGCTGGTTAATCTTTGGTTGCTAGGGGGGTAACTAGGCAGACAGAGAGAGAGAGAGAGAGCGAGAGCTAGTGGTGCCACTGAGTCTGGGATGTGATGCTGCCTGCTAACTGTAGGTGGGGTCCCATCGGTAGAGGGTATAAATAGCAGGGAATTTTGGCACCAAAGGGAGATTGGAGGGAGAAAGCCATGGAGAGAAGAGTTGGGGGGTTTGGCCCTCAAGTTCGGCCAGAGGGACATGGCAGGCCACTTGCCACCTTGACCCTCCACCCTTGAAGACCCGCGATGTGAGAGCAATGGTTAGGGTGCAGAAAGGGAAGCTTGGAGCAAAAGAAAAGGGCCTATCGGTGCATTTGGGAGCCAGAGCTTGGGGAGAAGAAAGAAAAATGGAGGCCCGCCAAGTGAACTTCAGCACCTTGGTAGTGTAAGCACCAATAAGGCCTAAAGCCCTAAACAAGAGAGAGAGAGAGAGAGAGAGAGAGAGAGAGTGCCCATGGGTGAGTTCAGCTGTTGGGTTGGAATGATTTACTATGAGAGGGCCTGCTATGGCAAATAGGGCATGGGGCATGGCTTGGAAGTGGCAGCTCTTGCAGTTGAGGGCATAATGGTGGCAGGTTACCCCTATTCCCCAGGCTGGAGGCCGCCGCAGAGTTGAGACCCACAGGGGGAGCTGCTTATGGAGACAGGGAAAGTCCATTTGAGGGAGTAATGTTTGGGAACCCAGCGGGGTTGCAGTCCGTTAAGTGATCTTTGTGGCACTGGCACAGGACCCACTAATGAGTTAGTTCAGAGGCTGGAATCACTGCATGAGCAGAGCATGCTGGTAGGACTGAGATCAGGTCCGTGGCACCCAAAACCCCAGAATAAGGCCCATCCACTGGCTGAGGCACCAGCAAGTGGATTTCTGAAAGGGTTCTGGTGGTTTGGTTCTTGCTATATGAACATCAATTAAAACGTACAGAAATATTTATTTATTTAGTGATTCAGAAAAGACCTTTGCACACAAGCTCTTTTACAAAGGTTCCACGTCACAGATTGCAAAACAAAGAACAATAGGAGAAAGCAAAGGTACATTACAATGAATGCTACAGCTTGGATTCAGAACTTACAGAATAACTCAAAACATAGGCACAAGTTAAAATAACAAGAAAAACACTTTATGAGGGTGGGGGGGGGATAAGCAGCCACAGAGTGCCTTGTCAGTAGTTCAGAGGGACGAGGATAGCTGGCAGTGGGGTGAAGAAAAGAGGTACGAGAGAGAGGTATGTAATGCGGTAGAGGTGAAGGGTGGGGGAAGAAGGGTGATAAGGAATAGGGATAAATGGTGGGGTGAGGGGAGACTGAGTGGAGAAGACATGCTAAAGTAAATGGTGGGGTGTGAGGAGGCATGGTCAGGCAGTTTGCACTAGTAGTGACTGTTAGGGAAACTCATGGGACTGTGAGTTATAAGATCCAGAAGGGATAGAAAAGTATGCTCCATGATTAATAGCCCCCAGGTAGAAAAGGTATGTGATCAGGCTGTGGATAGGAATTGAAGAGAGTATAAAAGTTTGGGACGGTAGAAATGTCTCGTGCTGTCATAAGCCAGAGTAACGGTAGAGGAATGAAACTGCCTGAAGAGAGTGTGAAGGGAAAGAAATGTAACTGCTGCACAGAGAGAGAGAAAGGAATTCGATATGCATCAGGGAAATGTTTTAGTGTCAAGCTGCCTCATGTAGTGGCCTTTTCGGCCCTAGAAATGCTGCAAGAAATTCTAGCCTTTTTGGCTTAGGGGAGATCTGCATGAAATAAATAGTCTGTTAGCACAACAGACTGTTGTAGTAGACTTCCCAGCTGTGTCTGTGAAAGAAACCAACCGCATTTAAAACTCCCTGCTCCATGGAGTGGTTGTTACTGTTTTTCTAGTTTAATTTAAATTGTTTTGCATTTTGATCTTGGAGTGGTCAATCAGCTTAATCAATGTGACTGTTTATGCTTGCCTGCTAACCAGTCTTCTCCTGCAGCCTTCGGAACACCCAGCAGCAGATTTGTTCCCCTGTTTGCTATGATCTCCAGTCACAACAACTCAACAAACCCAGGTAACAAGTTGCCTCCATTATAATTATTTGGACTGTGTTGCTTGTGTTGTGGAATGCCCTTCTCCCATATATTTACCATCTGGATATCCCTAGATGGGAAGGGAGACTTACATTTGTAAAACAGGCCCCACTAGTACAGCTGTAATTACAGTAAAACAAAAGTTAATGCTTACTAGTAATGTGAAGTGTGCTCCTCAGATTATTTTTCCCAAGTGGTGCTTGTGCCACTCATGCACGCGCCAGTGGGTAGCACAGGCTTTAAAGATCTTGATGTGCCCCACCCCCTAAGTACTACTTGCTTTGTTCAGCCCACCACTGAGCCCCCTCACCAACCACTAGCAGTACAGGTTCAAAAGCAGCAAAAGTTCAAAAACACAGAGGACACAGTCAGTTATAACACAGTCTTACTGCAGTAGTATGATGGAGGTGCTCCTGAGGTCCCAAAGTGCAGCAACCCACACAGAATGGAGATGGCTTTTAGCAGCTCTCACATGCAGCCAGTAATGTAAATGGAATGGGTGCTTCAAAGTCACAATGGGTGACACATGCTTTACAGATCTTGATGTGCCCTGCCCCTTAAGTACTGCTCACTTTGTTCAGCCTGCTGCCAATCCCCCTCACCAACCGCGAGTAGCACAGGTTCAAAAGCTGCTAAAGTTCAAAAGCACATAGGACACAGTCAGTTATAACACAGTCTTAAGGCAGTAGTATGATGGATGTGCTCCAGTGTCATCACCTGTAATATAGAAAACTGTCCCTTGTCGTTTTGTTGTATCTTTTGTTTTTTTTAATCCCTGTAAAACAGAAAACTATCCATCATTATCTGTTGTGCCATTAGTCCCCCACCCGACCCTCTCATTCAGCACCCACCACTCCACACACCCCCAAGCCCTTACTTACTCAGTGGGGGTCTGATGCCATCATCTTCTCCAGACCACAGAGCCATCTTCACTCTTCAATGCTGAACCACGAACTGAGGAAATCAGGTTTGCAGTGTGACACTTGGCCAACTGGTTATGATTGTTCTGTGGTATTTGTAATATAAAAATATAGTGCGTGACTGTCACAGTGCTTCCATGGGTCCTCCCCCCACCCCCAGGTCTCAGAGAAGATACAGGATATATTAACCTGAAACCAGGAGGTAATTAAAGGACCAGAGAGACTTAATTAAGGGTCTCCTGTTTTTCTGTCTTAATTAGAACTGACCCAGCTACCAGGATATAAGGCTGGTAAACTTTTATGACGTCTTAAGAGGGAAAACATGTTATATCACCGTGGTGTGAAAAGCTATCAAATCTTTGACCAGCCTTGGGAACAGGAAACAACACAAGATCAAAGGAAATGCTTAATTAAAGACTGTCATAATTTGGGAAATTAGTTTTTGCTGAAAACACAGTATTTAAAATATCTTCTGACAAGAAGATTATTGTTTGTATATTTTTTATATTCTAAATGGAGGAGCTAGATGACATCATAGAATGTGTGTGTGAGAGAGACAAAGTTTAACTAGGACTTGTTTCTGATCTTTGAGGCATATCTTTTTGGACTCTTAAGAAACAAGATCTCTAACTTAGGCACTTAGAGGTAATCCATTAGATAAAAAAGATCTAAATGTACATTGGTAGGAGTTTGTAGTTTTCCTTGTTTTTCATTATGTGATTGTATGCTCTTTCATATATTGTTCTGTGTTTACATTTAACATATTTTTATCCATTTTTAAATAAACCTTTTTTTTGAAAGATACTGTCTGGGTCTTCCAAGTTCTTTCTTTTGCATGTGATGTATAGAGGGTTAAGACTAACAAAATTGTTCAAGAGCTTGATGGTGTTACTAAACTGGGAGAAGGTAAGAATATACCTAAGGTCTTTTACAGAGTTTTAAGGGTTCATTTTGGAAGCCTGGCTTGGTGCCCCCTGGCATAAGATTTTACCGCAATCCCCGAAGAGGGTACGAATCTGCACCTGTAAATTTGGGTACGCTAGCATAAGATTCACAGTTTGAATCCCCCCAGAACTTGAGACTAAAGGTGATTTGGATCCACAAGCAGACAGGAGGGTTACCCTGTCTGTTACCTGTTCATATTACTGTGCTCAGAGGCTGGCACTGTGGGAGCAAAGGGTCTGGCCTGCTGAGTGCATTTGTGACATGTAATTCAATGTATTTCAATGGGGTTTTGAACTTAGTAGCATAACTTGGGCATTTTTCAATATTTTTGACCCAAATTTTCAACATACCTTTTTTGGGACACCACTTTATGGACAATGCAAGTGACGTTAAGTAAATCTGTCCCGAAAGGTGATGTCATGGTCGCTGCATGAAATCTCCTTTCAGGCAGGAGTTGAAAATTTTCTCCACCATTTTTCATGAGGTGAGGTCATAAGAAGGTGATATTGAAAATGTTGTTGTAAAGATAGTAAAAAACAACAAAGTTATGAGCCTACATTGAAGTTTGCCAATGCAGGCTCATAACTTTGGTAATTTTCAATATTTTGACCCCAAATTTTCAACATAGCCATTTCTTCACAGCACCTCATGAATGTGATAACTATAATTTTTCAAATCCTGGCCAAAATATGTTTTCACATCCGGAAAGGTGATTCCACAGTCACTGTGTGAAATTACCTTACAGGCAGGAGTTGACGATTTTCTCCACTATTGTTCATAAGGTGGGGTCATAAGAAAGCTATGTTGAAAATGTGGGGCACAAATGTAAAAAACTATAAAGTCATGAGCCAATGTTGTAATTTACGAATGTAGGCTCATAACTTTGATAATTTTCAATATTTTGACCCCCAATTTTCAACATAGTTATTTCTTCACAGAACTTTATGAATGTGACAGCTGTCATTATTCAAATCCTGGCCAAAATGTGTTTTTGTACCTGTGGCATGAAATGACAAGGCAAAGCAAGGCAAGATTTATTTCTATGGCATCCATTCCCAGAGGATCTGGGCATCTTACATTTAAAAACACATAAGGGAGTAGAAGAAACATACATAAATCATATTAAAACTATAATAAAAGCAGATAATATAAAATCAGTAATTAGTTCATTTCACTAACAATTTCTGCATCGGGTCAAATATCTATGTCTGGAAAGGCCACAGAGAAAAGATGGGTCTTAAGGTGGCTCTTAAATACCTCAGCTTAAGGGGCCTCCCTGATGACTAGTGGAAGCAAATTCCACAGCACATGGCCGGCGATGCTGAATGCCCTGTCACTGGCAGTTTTAGGTCTTGTCCTGGGAATCACCAGGAGGCCCCTAGAGGAGGAATGGAGGGAGCAGACTGGGGTGGCAGGTGTTAGCAGATCAGACAGATAGCCAGGGCCTAGTCCATGTAGGATCACCTTGAAAGGCCAGTCAGCAACCTGGCAACTGCGTTTTGCACTAGCTGCAGTCGGTGAAGCGTACCTCCTGAGACCCCAAAGTAAAGACCGCTACAGTAATCAAGCCTGGATGTTACAAAGGCATGAAACAGAGTGGGAAGATCCTCAGGCAGAACTAGGGGTTTGATCCTGGTGATATTCCTCAAGTGGTAAAAACCACTTCGGACAACCGATGACAACTGAGATTGAAATATAATTTCATCATCCAGGAACATGCCAAGATCTTGCACCCTAGAGGAAGCCATCAATGGTGTAGGCCCCAGGAAAAGACCAGTTGCCACACCGGAGGCATTCCTATCACACCTTTGGCCTGGTTCCACTTCCAGAACCTCCATCAGGGTTCAGTCACAACCAGCTGGAGGACATCCAGTCATTGATCTTGGCCAAGCAGATGTTTAGCACTTCCACAGCGTCAGATGTTCCAGGGGCAAAGGACAGATACAATTGAGCATCATCTGCATAGCAGTGAGAACCCACATTGTATTTTCTAATGAGCTCACCCGTGGCAGCATATACACTGCAAACAGCATTGGTGACAAGACTGATCCCTGATGTACTCCACATGACAGGAGCTTCGGGGAGAAGGAGAAATTCCCCGTCACTACCTGTTGTTTCCTGTCAGTGAGGTAGGACTCAAACCAGTCGATGACAGTGCCAGCAAGCCCACAGTACTCTCTGAGATGAACAAGCAGCACAAAGAGGTCTACAGTGTCAAAGGTTGAGGAGAGATCAAGAAGAGCAAGAACTGAACCATCTCCTCTATCCCTCGCCCTAAGGAGGTCATCATGCACCCAAACTAATGTTGTTTCGCTGCTATGCTTGGCTCAGAAACCAGACTGGAGTGGCTCATAGATGTCAAAGGTCATGAGGTGCTCTTCAAGCTGTTGCACCACAATCTTCTCAACAACCATTCCCAAAAATAGAAGATTGGAGATGGGTCGGTAATTCACCAAGATGTCCAGGGCAAGAGATGGTTTCTTCAGAAGGGGCCTAACCACAGCCTCTTTCAAAGAATCCAGGAAGACACCCTCTGACAATGTGCACTGGACAATCAAGGCAAACACTGGGCCAACGGAATCAACGTATCCCATTAACAAATGCATTGGAACCGGGTCCAGTTCATAGTATGTCATAGTCAGCTTCAAAGTAACCTCAATGACTTCAACCACCTCCACCAGTTTAAACTCCCCCCAGACAGGTACAGTGCCTCTACTACATTCAAGGCAATCACTGCAAGTCGTCATACGGCTCACTGGTGGGATTCCCTGCCAGATAGAGGACACCCTGTTAATAAAGAACTGAACAATCTCATCACACAAAGTGACCGAAAAGCTTTTTTCGGCTGCAGACAGATCAGATGTAGAAGTCTGTCTATAGTCCGAAAAAGCATAGCTGGTCAGTTCTTCCCTGCGGCAATCTCCCTGGACAGGAACTCTGCCTTCTCATGGTTGATTCCCCCTGGTACTCACCATAGTGGATACGAAGGGCCAGTTTGTCCTCCTCTAGTCTGGTCCTCTGCCAGCAACACTCTGACTTCCGACCCCTAATCTTCATCACCTTGAGCTCTCCATCAAACCAGGGATACTTCAAGTGTGTTTGTCGAGGATTTGAAACTTTTCACCTACTGCATTCATTAGGTGGGCTAACAGGAAGACTATGCTGAACATCTGGTGTACAAATACGGTCAAATGCCCAGGCTATTATTGAACGTTACACTATTTCAATGTTTACTCATAACGTCACTCATTTTCAATATTTTGACTCCAGCCTTTCAACAGAGCCATTTTTCCACACCACCTACTAAATGTGACATGTCATTCTTAAAATTCTAGACAAGATGTGTTTTCGCACCACTGCTGCGAAATAATATTTTGGACAATATACTAAAAATGGCACATGTCATGCCTACAATACAAATCCTAAAAAAAGTATCTTCAAAATCTGGGGTCAGAATTGCAAAAAACAAATTGCTTGTTTTCTATGTGGCTTCTATAGGGGAGTGGCTTTTAATCAAGATGGCATGTAATCAGTGAAATGTGATAAGTATTGTCACTCAACATATGGAACATCATCACCAGAAGGTTGGAATCTCTTGCAATTTTTATTTTTATTTATTTACTGTCTGGTACTGTAAGATCTTACATAATCACTTAGATTATATATAAATAAAAAAACATATAGGCCCAGATATTCAAACTGCACCAGGCTGTGGCACAAGCTTGGGCGCAGCACAACTTGGCTGTGCAGGGGTGTGGACTGGGCGATATTCAACGAAGCTGCGTCATGGCACAGCATCACTGAATATCGCACCCTGGCCACCCGCAGTGTGCATGGTGCAGTGGCACCGCGCCAGCACAAGTGGCCAGAGTGAAGCAGGGGGATGCGCTAGCACAAGTTCCATTGCGCTATGCACAGCAACCGCGATATTCAAAACTTGACATGCAAATGGGGCCATTATGTATGCAAGGCGCAAATGGGGCCATTTACATGTCATTAAGGCCCCATTTGCATGCAGGCGTGCTGATCCCCGACGACTTGCGCCTGGTGCCCTGCCAGGCAGCAGCCGTCAGGGACCGATGCCCCCTGCAGCTGGCAATGTGCTCCACAGCCCAATCATGGGCTGCAGTAAAAAAAGGACACGCATAAACCCCTGGTAGTCCAGTGGACCGCTGTCTGCCTGATCGCGGGCATTTGTAAAAAAAAAAGACTAATGTCCAATATCCCTGGTGGTCTAGTGGTACCCCTCCTCCCCACCTGCCCACTGTGCCCCAAAGCCCTGCTCCCCCCTGGTCAGCCGGTGGGCGGCAGCACCCCACCCCCCTGCTGCCCGCCACCATCGACTGACACCGTGGGTAGGGCTGTACACCCATTGGTCCACAGCATGAGCCAATGGGCGTGCAGCCCGTACCATACACATTCCAGATATGTGAATGGATCCATTCACTTATCTGGAATATGTATGACCTGACTGCACACCCATTGGCTCACGCTGTGGACCAATGGGCGTGCAACCCTATGGTGTCAGTCAGCGGGCGGCGGGGCGGCAAGCAGTAGTGCCTACCCGACGACGGGAAAGCGAAGCCGACAAGGGCGATGAAGCTTGAAATAGTGAGAAGAAACCACTGAACCACCGAAGACAATGAACGATATTTATGCAAATATCCGCGATCTGGCGAACAGCGATCACTGGACCACCAGGGATATTGGACATTAATCTTTTTTTATACAAATGTCCACGATCAGGCAGACTGTGGCCCACTGGACCACCAGGGATATTAGACATTAATCTTTTTTTTATACAAATGCCCACGATCGGGCAGACAGCGATCCACTGGACCACCAGGGATATTGGATAGATTTCTTCTTTTTTTTTACAAATGCCTGCGATCGTGCATGGGAGGGCACCACCAGGTGCAGCCAGAGCTCGATTGGCCACCCACAGGTGGCAGCTGCCGTGTTGTGCCCTGCAATGTGGCAGCTCTCCTGTGGGTGACCATCAGTTGTTCCTTTTTTTTTTTGGATCAACTTTGTGCCGGCGCAGGTAGGGGTTGCGCATGCATGGGTCTGCACATCCCGGGCTGAATATCGGGCTGTGCAGGGTATGCATGGGCACACCCCCTCCCCACCTGTGCCTGCCTACATTACTGATGCGCTCCAGTGCATCGAGATTTGTGCTGCACACTTTTCCATTTTGAATATCGCACCAGGGCACATCAGTGGGTTGCGCATGGCGCAACACTGTTGCGCCATGCACAATCCTTTTGAATATCTGGGTCATAGAGTAAAACAAATGCTTTTCTAGTCATTGGTAGAAGTTTTTAAAAATTCCATGCAATTCCATGCTACAGGTATGCCAAATGCAGTATGTGTTGTTGTTGTAGCTATGCAAAACTCTCGGAGTAAAATATTCCTTGCACATGACCTAAATCAAAGGGCAGTTTCTACACCAACTTGATAAACTGATTCAAAAAGAAATCGAGAGCCCACAGTGGTGAATTCAGAGCAAGGTATTAATACATAGATTTAAGGCTATAGGAATGGTTTAAAATCCCATTCCAAATTTAGTCCTTTAGGTTGGAGGGAGCCCAGAGAGACTATTCAGAAGCTTTCTCTCCAAAGTAGTCGAGTAAGCCTGTCTCCATGATGTATAGACCTGCCCACTGTTTCAATTCCCATCCATCTGACACATGTGAGGTCACTGTTGTGTTCTTCTGCAAAATGTCTGCTAAGAGGAGTGTTGGCTAACCCAGACCTTATGCAGCATATCTGCTCCTGTATACGCTGGTTTAAGGGTCTGCAATACAATCAATATAGAGATGGGGACAGCCACACCAAATGGCATAGAGGACAAAACTGCTACTGCAGTTAATGGAGGTTCTAATTTCAACCTCCCTGTTGAATCCATCAAGTCTAAAACAGCTCCCCTGGTGGCAAAATTGGCAGATGTTAGTGTCCAAATCTGTGCATGCCCTTCAGTGGGGTTGGAAGCCAATTCATGAAAGCATTGTGTTCTTAGTCTATCCCGTATTGGCTCTGCACAGGTTTGTCCTTGAGGTTTGGAGCTCTGGAAAAGGCAATTCTAGGTGAGTCTCCTAGTTATGTAGCCAGTACTGGATCATTAAGTAGGATAGGCCAGTATTTTTTGATAATACCACCTATTTGGCCTTAAATTGGAGTGTATCTCGTGACAAAGCAGACAGGCTCTTTGTCACAAGATGTTTTCTTTTTAGGTGTGAGGAGGGTATTTCTGTCAATGTTTTTTGTCTCTCTCTAGTGCACCCTCAAGACGGATTTTGGCTCTCTTTAGTGCCCCCCCAAGACAGTTCCCATCATACCTCTTGACAAAAATCTCAAATCTCACCAGTGAATTGTCCTTTAAAGTCACTCTCAGATGAGTAGCTCATATGAATATGCAAGTAGTGGCCATGGAGACAGAACTGACCACAGAGCAAGGGAGGGTACTTTCAGTTCTTAAAAGGCTATTTGTAGCCATAGGCTTGCAATACCCTTGTGTGCAGACCATCTTGTCATTACCAACCATAAGGGTTAAGTAAAAGAAATTCAAACTAGTGTCATTAATGTGCTGATAAATTTTAGAATGAGTTCATTGGTATTTAACCATTCCCGCCAGATGCTCACAATGTTGTCAATATATGTGTACCACTTTATTATGTGGTGTAGAAAGCAGTTAGTGACCAGACTGAGGCCATGGTTTTCTCCCAGAAACCCAGGAGGATGGCTGGCCTATCAGCGCAGTGGTAGCACTATCGACTGCAACACTGGTGACTCAGCTTCAGAAATGAGCCTGGGTCATCGGGGGCTGGCCAGTAGGAGGACGTTCGAGCATCCGACAGGATGCTCTCCTCCACTAAGAGGGGAAGGGTTGTCACACTGCACAGGCAGATGCTCAGGACTAGCGATGTGTGGGGAGGATGCCATTAGGCACTTGACTAAGACATGCATCAGCATGTCTATAGCCTGGACTTCTATCCTTGTGCCAGCATCCTCAGGGTTAAAGATTCAAGGGGACACTCTAAGGTTAAAAAAAAAGCCCCCACTGCCATACAGCATGAGCCCCGATAAGGGATGAGCATGGATGGTTGGTACAACCGCCCCCGAGCTCCATTGGCAGTGGATGATAATTGTTTAAAAAAAAATCCAGGAGACTGGCAAATGATGCCTAGCTGCACCCATTGTTGTGCCACACAACTGAAAGCAGAATGACTGGGTAAACTCAAAATAGTTGTGGCTGAGTACAAAAGAGAGACCTTCAACTCTGCTTTACAAATGCCTATATCCCGCGGTCGTGAGGAGGCCAGCACAGCCAAAGGCCCTTCTCCCCCCCATACGACTCACTACAGGCCTTCAAGACTTGCATCACAGCACACCAGGATCCAAGCCTTAGCCATCAGCCAATCAGAGGGTCACAAAAGATGTGCTGGCCAATCATCTGCACAGGCACATATTTTGAATATTTCTGCTTCCCTGTCTGAAAAATCAAATGATCAAGTGCGAGTGGTACTCTTCAGGGATTCTGCTCAAAGCTGCCTGTATCCTAGGGTCATAAAAACACAAGCACAGTCAAAGATCTCCTTCCCCCAGTGACTCTCAACGGACCTTCAAGACCTGTGTCAGAGCCCACTGGGACCCAAGCCTTGCCTGTCAGCCAATCAGAAGGCTAGAAAAGACGTACCAGCTAATCATCTGCACAGGCACCAATTTGGAACATTTCTGCCTCCCTGCCTACAAAATGGAGTGCGAATGGTGCTTTTCCGAGATTCTGCCCACAGCTGTCTGTCTTGAGGCAATATAGTGTAGTGGTTTAAGGCTCTGAACTGCAAACCTGGAGACCTGGGTTTGAATACCACAGCCCCCACTTGCATACTGTGTGTCCCTGAGCAAGTCATTTAACTTCCTTGTGCTCCCAGGTCACACCTGGAAACAAGCTTCAGCTGAGTGTGCCTTTCCTGATTAAACAATTTCCCTTTTCACTTTCCCAAGGTTGTAAGGAGGCCAGTACAGCCAAATACCCTTTTCCACTAACGACTCACTGCAGACCATTGAGACCCATGTCAGAGCCCACAGCAACCCAACCCTCACCCACAAGCCAACCAGAGGGCCGGAAAAGATGTGCTGGCTAATCACCTGCACAGGCTCCAATTCTGAACATTTCTGCCTCCCTTCCTACAAAATCAAGTGCGAGTGGTACTCTTCAGACACTCTGCTCACAGCTGCCTGTATTCCAGGGTTGTGAGGAGGCCAAAACAGCCAAAGACCCTCCTCCTCCTCCTCCCCAATAACTCGCCACAGCCTTCTTCCATTCCATATCCTAGTATGAACCTTGGAGACACCCATCAAGGCCCACCGGAATCCACGCCTCAGCCACCAGCTATCAGAGGGCCCAAAAAGATGTGCCTTCCAATCATCTGCACAGGCACCAGTTCTGAACATTTTTGTCTTGCTACCAACAAGATCGAGTGCTAGTGGCACTCTTTGGAGACTCTGCTCACAGCTCCCTGTATCTCTGGGTCGTGAGGAAGCTAGCACAAAGACCCTATTCTCCCCAACAACTCACTGCAGACCTTCAAGGTCCATATCAGAGCCCACCAGGACCCAAGCCTTGCCTGCCAGCCAATCAGAGAGCTGGAAAAGATGTGCTGGCCAATTGTCTGGACAGGCAACAATTTTTAACATTTTTTATCTCCCTGCCTATAAAATAGAGTGTGAGTGGCACTCTTCAGAGGCTCTGCTCAAAGCTGCTTGCATCCAGGGTCATGAGAAAGCCAATACAGCAAAAGGCCCTCCTCTTCCCCCCCCCAACAACTCACCATAGACCTTTGAGACCCGCTTCGGAGTCCACTGGCACCTAAGACTCACCTATCAGTCAATTAGAGAGCCAGGAATTTCTCTTTACACAGGATTTAACCCAACCCCTGTAGCATACTGTGGCCCTCTGTGTGAAGGACAAAGTGCAAAGAACATTGACTGGAGTCTGTCCAGGAGTCAGCCATCCTGTCCAACTGAGTTCTGCAAGTAAGTTATCACTCAGTCTTCATACTAAAAGGAACTCTAAACACTTTGGTTACCTCCTAGACTTTCCACCTAGGGACCTTTCCCAGTTCGAAGTGACCTTCTTCCTCCACAGCCTAAGAGAAATTAACTGGAGACTAGTAAATAAAAACCCTGGGGAAGATTACAGAATGGGGGGGAGGTAGTAACAACAACAAAAATGGAAAGAGACCTGGGGGTAATCATATCAGATGACCTTAAGGCTAACAAGCAATGTGAGAAGGCAGTAGGGAGGGCTGGGGTTATACTGGGATGTATAGGGAGAGGCATCACCAGCAGAAAACAGGAAGTTGTTATCCCTCTGTATAGATAGTTGGTGAGACCCCATCTGGAGTACTGCATCCAGTTCTGGAGCCCCATCTCCGTAAGGACATAGACAGAATAGGGGCAGTCCAGAGGAGGGCAACTAAAAGGGTGCAGGGTCTGCAACAGAAGCCCTATGAGGAGAGACTAAAGGAGCTTAATATGTATATCCTTGAGGAAAGGAGGGAGAGGGGGAACATGATAGAAACTTTTAAGTACCTCAGCAGAATCAACAAAGTCCAAGAGGGTAGCATCTTTCAGAAAAATAGATGTGCAAGAACAAGGGGACACAATTTAAAGATAGAGGGGGGCAGTTCAGGGGCAATGTGAGGAAGTATTTTTTCACAGAGAGAGTGGTGGATGCAAGGAACAGCCTTTCTGAGGAGGTTGTGGGGTCTAAAATGTGGGAGAATTCAAGAATACATGGGACAGACATAAGGCAATTCTTGTGGGGGGTAAGAAGAAATAGGCTGTTGGTTAACTAAGATCTGCAACTTATCCTGTAGGTAGGGAAATGGGCAGACTAGGTGGGCCAAGCGGTCCTTATCTGCCGTCAAAGTCTATGTTTCTAAGTTAAATGATCTCACTGATGTGAACCATGCCCTGAATTATTTCAGCAATAACTTCAATAGTGTGGTCAACAAGCATGCTTCCATAAAGCAATGTAGGGCTAAATGTCACTGCACTAAACGATTGAGCAGTGACCTCCACAAGGCTATGAATCAATGAGACAAGGCCTGGGGCCAAATTAAGAAATCTGGGCTGTCATCTGATTGGAACACCTATAGCAGCCCAAGAAACTCCTCTAAAACTAGTCTCAAAGTCGCCAAGAGAATGAATCCAAAATCCCTCAGGACCAAGAATCTGTCCAACCCCCAAAATTTTTGGACTCAAATAGTCTTTTAAAAGATTTCAGTCAGTGGACAAGCCCTATCTGACCTAAAATCCACGACAACGAAATTCAGTAAGTTCCACATGGACTTGAACTGGTTCAAGACCCTCAGGGGGTTACTCCAATAGTTCCTAGCTTCCTTGCCAACCGCCAATACCTGGACCTCAATCCCAGTTCTATTTCAGACTGGTGAGCAGAAAAGAAATCCTCATGCAACTCCAGACACATAAAATGTGAAGATTCTCCTGGCTATCATAATGTGTATACCAAATTCTTAAAAAGAGCTGTCCCCATCATTGCCACCCCCTTAAGTATTTTATTAATAAATCTCTTCTTTTGGGGATGGTCCCTGAAAAATGGAAAGTAGCAATAGTGGTTCTAGTCCACAAAGGTGGGAGAAAGAACTGATGGAGATTTACAGGCCAGTCTCCCTTCTCTGCTTCCTTGCTAAAATGCATGAGAGACTGGTTTATGACCAAATACAGGTCTACATGGAGTATAGTAACTCCCTCACAAGTGTCCAGCATATATTTTGCAAACATCATGGTACCAACACTGCACTAGTGTGTGTGACCTCTGATAAACTAAATGCTTTAAAAAATGCTTGGTTTAGCCGGCCCAGTGGTGTGGAGGGCTGAGGCATCCATGCCTTATCTCCTGCAATGCCAGCGACCCATGTTCGTGGTACAAGCGGGTCACCAGGGTCAGCTGGGGAGGGAGAGGATTGAGCATCTGGAGGACAGCTCTCCTCTCCTCTCCCAGGAAGGGAGACTTGGCTGCCCTGCTAAATGACTACCCCTAGGGGGAGGCCTAAAGGTTAAACGGGATGGGGCACTAATGGAAGGGTGGGGGTTGCAAGACTCTGCAGCATGCATACACCTCCACTTACACTGCTGACATGTTGCACCCCGGCAATGGGGAGGTATGGAGAGAAAAATGGAGGGGGGAAAAAAAACATCTTGCAGTGGCTGGATGAAGATCAACCCCCTCACAGGCTACACACTGGTGGCCAGGCAGCCGATCCTGTGGCTAGGACAGCGCAAGGTAAGATCCCAGAGGAGGTGGGTTACAGGGCTGGAGGGTCAAGCAGGTATGGGCCACCATGGGGAGACAAGTGAATAAAGTGTGAACAAAAAAAAAAACAGCTTGGTTATGGGTGCAATCTTTGTCAACCTTACCAAGGCATTCGACTTAGTCAATCATGGATGCCTACTGGCTAAGCTAAAGTCACTTGGGTTGGCTGACCTTTCCTGTTGCTGGTTTCATAACTACCTGACCAATAGACAACAAAGTGTAATGTGGTATGGTGGTTTATCAGATTTTTGGGTTATAACAGATTGAGTTCAGTAAGGTTCTGTCCTGGGTCCCTTCTGAATTCCATATTTACCATTGACATGCCCAGTAACTGTGGAGGGGTCATGTTACAACTCTGTGCACAGAAGCTATCCTACACAAATCCTCTGCTGATATTAAATGGAATAGCAATCTGGAGAGGGACGTCTAACAACCTGAAACCTGGTTCTTGTCAAACAGACTTCTTCTTAATGTGAAAACGACCAAAGCTATACTCTTTTGACACAGGAGGCGAGGCATCAAGAGACAACACCTGCTTAGGCTGTCCACAATGGCAGCACTCACCTTGAAGTGGTGAGGTAACTGAAATATTTTGATGTCTTACTTGACCAAGACATGATATTTGTCCCCCATGTGGATGCCATAATCAGAGCACTTCATCAGAAACTGAGTCTCCTCTACAGGCTTCTCCCCTACCTCTCAAAGGAGGCTCTCCTTGTCATTGCAGGCAGTACCTTAATGCCTGTACTCTTCTATGATAATCTTGTCCTACAGGCCATGCGAGACTTACACCTAAGCAGTCTCAAAACCCTCCATTGCAATATCATTAGATTAGCGGCTAGTACTCCCCCTAGGGATCACCACTGTGGAGTGTTCACAGCTCCTGGATGACCCTCATTTGAAGTAAGGCTGCAGTACCCATAGCAAATGCCCTACCTTCAAACTTGCCATGCTTTCTACATCCCTCCCTTCATGAGCATACTAAAGTTTAAGCAGCATGTGAGGCCCCGGCACTGTGCATCTACCCCTGTACTGGAAATCCCTAAAGAATGGTCTGGATCTGGAAGGGGATCCTTCTCACTTGTGGCCCATTCTCCTATGTAATTCACTATCCTGTGAGATTCAAAACTGCCCTACCCTTTGTTTGCATACATTTGTGATCTGTCATATACAGGTTGTCATACATGTATTCCCTATATGTATGTTACTAATGATAGAAATGTATTTGCTGTTATAGGTTAGGTTTTAGTGAAATCCATTGTTAGAGAGTTACTAGTTTACTAGTGCTAAGTGCCTTTTAGAACTGCTGAGTGACTATTTATGTACATGCTGCTATGATATTAGTCTTAGTAAGATTCACTAATGGAATTTTACTGACCATACTGAATGTGGAAAAGTACTGTCAGGAGACAAGAATATATTGTTCTCTACAACTGCAAGAAAGGCCAAGGTTAGGTAACAGCTACCAAGCAGAAGATGTACTGAGAATATACTTATTTTGTGTGTAGATATGGGAAGCTGAAACAATAGCTCTAGTTATGAAAGCTGTATAAATACAGCATCAGTTTGGGGTCTCAGTTGAGTACAGCCCGATACTGCAGACTGGGGGTTGCCATCACTCCTGGGAATGGTATGTATATTTTTCCTGTAATTTGTCATAGCTACTAATAAATATGTTATATGCTGTAACTGTGTTTCTCTGTGATGTCATTACCCATTGTGAACAAATCCATGATAAGGGTTTGTTATAGAAATCATATCAATTTACACCTTGCACTTTTTAAGAAGAGGCTCAAAGACTACTCACTTAGGATGAACCAATGCAGGTGCAAATGGTGACATATCACTATACCTGGCTATATAATAATCCTGAGGCAGACCCTAATGGTATAACCATCCTAACCAGAGTCTTGCATTCTTCTATTGCAGTACTTGATTGTGATGTTGCCTTGCTGTACCTGTGATTCTGTTAGTTGGTACTGAATGTTTATACCGTTGATGCTGAATGTTTTTATCATTTGAACTCAAATTGTAATTCGTGGATGTCATGTTTCACCAGGAAAGACAACATCAGCTGTAAAACAGCTCATTTCCAGAAGTGTCTGGGGGGGGTGTTACAGGAGTTGGGAGAAACAGGAATACATAGCAATAAATTGAGAAATACAATATACAGTTATAAAAATGAAGCACTTGTATGGTACCGGTCCGTATATACAAAGACAATACAAAATACAGTTAACAACAATTTTAAAACACAAGTGAGGTACCTTTATGGAGCAGAGAAACCCAGGCCTATCGATGAAGGTGAACAAAATAAAATACGAGACAAATCATACTTTGGAACAATACTCAAGAGACATGCTAGAGATCACAGTTTGGGTACAAGCCTCTAGTAGGGGAAAAATAGGGGGATGAGGGGTAGAGGGTGAGGGGGTGAAGAGGGGGAGAAGAGGAACCCATGAAGGCCTATATGCCAGCAGGATGCTGTGACCTCTGTCTGGGGAAACAGGACAAGGCAGAGAGGGAAGGAAGGGGAGAGAAAGGGACAATGAAGAAAGAGGGGGGATAGGAAGGGGGGAGGAAGGTGGCATAGTAGTAGGGTGGAGGGAGGCAGGGAAGTGAGAATTTGGTGGAAGGGGAGAGGAAAAGAGGAGGTAAACCAGTTTAGACCCCCCACAGAAAGAAGAAAACCTTGCAAGGGAGAAGGATTGGTAAGTGGGAGGAAGGGAAGAGGGAGGAAAGGTAGAGAGAGAGAGCCAGGATCAATATCCCTCAGGATGCAGAGAACCCTGTAGGGAGGCTGGACCTGACAGAGAAGAGGGTAGAGAGAACCAGGATCAGTGCCCCCCAGGATTCAGAGAACCCTGCAGGGGGACTGGGACTGACAGAAAGTAAGGGAGGGATACAGCCCTGAGCAGCACCCCCAGGATGTAGAAAACCCTGCAGGAGGACTAGGCCAAAACATTAAGAAGAGGAGGGAGTGAGGGGTAGGATAGGAGGACAGGAGCGTGAGGGTGGAGGAGGGTGGGGAGAGGGAGATATGGGCACCAGCATTAAAGTGGTGAGATATACTAGTAGGTATTGGATGGTGATAGTGATAAAATGATAAAATTATCCAGTAGGATGGGGAGGGTTATGGGAGGGGGCTGGGAAAAATAGAATAGTTAGGAGATTAGAAGTGAAGCAGGGTTGTAGAAAATTATGAGCCGGGGAGGGATATAGGAGGGCTAAAAACAAGTACAGTTAGGGGAGAAGAAATTGTGTAAGGCTAGAGAAATAGAAGAAGTGGATGAGGAGAGCCTGATAGGAGGTGGTAGCGAGTTCCAAAGTTTTGGGAAGCGGTAGGAGAAAGCTTCCTGGCCTATGGAGGTGGAGCAATGAGGACTGGCCAGGGTGCATGCATCAGAGGATCTGAGAAGGTGGGAGGAAGGAGGTGGAACAGCTAAAGAGGAGGAGAGGTAGGAGGGAAGAGAACCAAACCAGAATTTGGATGTGAACTTGGCACAGTGAGAGAGGCACCTGCACTCAAGGGAAGGCTAGAGAGTGGTATAAGATACAATGATGCATTGAAAAGAGTATCCAACCTGGAAAGGGAAGACATAGGAGCAGCACTGTAGACTATGTCACAGTAGTCTAAAATAGGGAGTACCATTTTCTGAACAAGATCGTGCCTAACTGGTAGTGGTAAGGAACTACTGTTCCTGTAAAGAGCGCCGAGCTTGGGGCGCAGTTTTTTCAGGATGGCGTCAATATGTACAGAGAAGTTACAGTGTTGGTCAAGCCAGATATCCAGGTATTTAAAAGAAGGGGTGTCCTCTAGTGGTGTCCTGTCAAGGGTGTGGAAGGAGGGAAGGGAGGGCAGCCTAGAGAGTCTCTGCCTAGTGCCAAAGGTCATGGAGACAGTCTTCTTGGCATTGAGGAATAATTGACGTGAGCTTAGCCAACAATGAACATTGTTGAAGTCAGCTTGTAGTCTGGAAGACACATCAGAGGGAGTTTGGCCAGAGGTGTACAAGATCATGTCATCAGCATACATATGGATAGTGGAAGAGTAGCATACTGACGGTAGGTCATTTTAAAAGATTCAGAATAAGACTGGGCCTCGGACCAAGCCTTGAGGCACACCAGAAGAGATGGGTAGTGGTGGGGATATACAGTCAGCTACTTTAACAAATTGAGTTCTTCCTACTAGGTAAGCTCAGAACCAGTTGCAGGCTGAGAGAGACAAGCCAGCTGATGAGAGGGTGTCAAGGAGGAGTGGGTGGGAGACTGTTTCGAAAGCCTTGGCCAGGTCAACAAAGATGGCAGACGTGATGTGACCAGTCAATTAGTCTAAGTAGGGAAGTGATAGTACAGTGGATCTTCCGAAATCTAGATTGGAATGGAGTGAAGAAGGAGGAAGTCATCAAGAAAGGAGGAGAGTTGGGAGAGAACAAGGTGCTCCTGTATTTTAGCCAGTGTGGGTAGATGCGAGATGGGGCGGTAGTTCCCAGAGAATGAGAAATCACCTCCCTTTGGTAGGGGGAGAACTGTAGCATGTTTCCAGGCTTCAGGGATAGCCACAGTATAGAAGGATAGATTGAGGAGTTCAGCAAGAGGGAGAGAAATGGCAGGAGCAGAGAGGTACAGCATCTTAGGGTCAAGGCCATCGGAAGAGCCTCCGTTTGTTAGGTTAATTGGGAGCAGCACCTTTAGGATGTCATCTTGAGAGATGGGTGAGAAGGTAACGTTCACTGCAAAATGTTGATGCTAGGAGATATTTGAAGGCAAGGAGGTATTTGAAGGCAAGGAGGAGGGAGTGGGATGGGATGGAGGCTAGGAGGGTGGAGGCACAGGAGGTAAAGTAGGAATTGAATTCCTTAGCTACTGTAGGGTGGTCAGTAGTGGGTTGGTTGTTTATAATGAGTAGAGGTGGAGGGGGGTTAGACTGGGGAGAGAAGAGTGAGTATACTACTTTCCAAAACTTGTATGGGTTCTTTTATTTTCTTCTTAATTCTCCCATTTATTGTATTATAATCATGTCCTGCACTGTAATTTATTGTTGAAAGTTTTTTTTCAACTGTGTGTAACTAATTCCGGGTTGCCCCTGAAAAATGGACTTGTATATCTCGGTGGGCCTACCCAGTCATCAAAATTCAAATAAATAAAAAAAATAAGTATGAAAGTTATAGGGAAGGAGTCTTTCGAGGGGGTTACATTCCAAAAAATGCAAATGAGCGTGTATACCTACTGTTCAGTACATGTATACAACGACTCTGTGTCAAATCCCAGCCATGGTATCTGGTGAAAACTGCCAATCCAAAACAGCGTGGCATATAACAGCACTTGTAACATGGCTAAAATAAGAGCACCACAGGCAAGAAAAATGATTGGTGGAAGAGTGTCACCTGGTACAGGAGCAACTCGTCATTATTCAAGCAATAATGCCGTGTTGAGAGTGTGAACGTGCTTACAAAGATACGGCTGTAGTGTGTTCAATAGCGCTAGTTCGACCAATAGGTGGCCGACTAACACAGAGATCGAAACCCAACTGGGAGCCCCATCAGAGACAGTGGACGGAGCACTGTGTTGCCCGGTGCTGCAAGTGACAATTATTGCAGAAATGAGACAAACAAGGGGTAATTGTCGTGTTTCCCATCCACCCACCCAGTTGATAGTGTAGAAGTCGCAGCAGAAGACAACACAGCACTGGGAAGCACAAGTGGCTCACGGCATGGCACACAGCAGAGTAGAACATGACATACATATGTGATGTACTGCTCTCTCGTCTGTGGACTCCTTCACTATTGCAGGATTGTACGCAAGAGCGCCTTTTGCCTGAAGCCATAATAATTATTCAGACCTATAGGTGCCGGTTTTAAATAGTCACATAACTACAGATGAGCTGGAAACAGAAGAAATGTTATGTGACTGTTTAAAAGCGCCACCTATAGGTCGAAATAATGATTAAGGCTTCAGGCAAAAGGCGCTGTTGGGCTCAGTGCTGCAATACTGAAGGATTCCACAGACGACAGAGCAGCACATCATATAAGTATGTAAGGTAAAAGAATGCTGTGTACCGTGCGGCAAGGTACCCCAATCACATAGTGACAATGGCACGAGAATTCTGGTGGAAAAGTACGGCGCCAGGAAATACATGATTGCGAAAAAGAAGAGAGGTGCCGAGATCTTCTGAAAGCACCATCTACTGGTCAGAAAAGTCACTGCTGCGGTGTACAGGAACAGTACAAGAGTGCTGTCAGTGTTGGAGCATTGCAAAATACAGTATGCGCCCAATATATTGTGCCCACAATCCATCACGTCATCAG
The DNA here is from genome assembly GCA_016271365.2 of Neoceratodus forsteri. Lineage (NCBI taxonomy): Eukaryota > Metazoa > Chordata > Ceratodontiformes > Ceratodontidae > Neoceratodus > Neoceratodus forsteri. The sequence continues at coordinate 1,880,159,675 of CM057456.1, forward strand.
TTTCAGATGGAAATGGATAGAGAGCATATAGGATAGTGCATGGGGAACGGTTGACAACAGGGCTATTCTTTCACCGAGTTGGCACTATGACGATGGATTACCTCGAGGCGCGGCTCAAGGAGGTAATCCGTTAATCATAGTGCCAGCAGTGAAAAATGCCCTGTTGTCAACTATTCCATGCACTTTCCTATAGTGTATGGTGGAACGTAGTTTTTTTGGAAAAAAACAGTTACTAGAAGGAAAAAAGAATTTACATTGTGAACGTTTTCACACTAACCATTAATACTGCCCCCGATATTGCTGCTTTCGCCATGTGTCGTGTCTATGGAGTGAGCCCTAACTGTCAAATGCTGCGCGAGGACACAGTGTGACGTTCGCAGTACAGTAGAAAACATCATTCTGTTGTACTGCGAACGTCATTAGTGTGTGACTACAAGGTTTCGAAAACAATCAATTTCGGTGGAGAACGACGTTCCACCATACATTATAATACAGTAGCCAGGTACTAGTGGCAACTTTTCAGGGGGCAGCATTAATTTATCGTTAGGCTGATAGAGCAAAATTGTAACGTGTGAGAAATTGGTAAACACTACATTACTCTATGTGTGCCGTGCAACGTGCATGCTCACGCTTCCAGTTAGACACAGCCTAAAAAAGTAACAGAGCAGAAGCATAATTGTGGAAGTGAAATAAGTAGCTCTGCTCATTTGTGCTGAATAGCAATTAAAACAGTATCTAAGTACTACTAGCCTTGCACTTGCCATGTTGTAAGAGCATTAAGCCACTCTGAAGGTGGCATCTAATGGGGAATTAATGCATGGTTAAGCCATTGTAGGCACTCGGCCGTAATGGTTCCAACCATGCATTAATTCCCCATTAGATGCCACCTTCGTCGTGGCTTAATGCTTACATGTATATGAGCACATGCGCAAATTAGCAAGCGATTCATTTTAGCGCGGTACGGATTAGCTGCTCAGTTCTGCTAACTGAAGGCTGACTTTGATCTAAGTGAAGATGAGTTGTCAGGCACTGTGCAAATGGTAGAAATGCATTAGCAAGCAGTGTAGAAAGGCAGGAAAAAAATACACTGCAAAGTTCACTATCTTACCTGTAGCCGTAAACATTTATTCCTAAGTGTCTGATTGTAGTTCAATCGAATGAGTCCTGAAAGGCAGGAATAAAACATTAACTCGGGACACTGCTAAGTTCATTATCTTTTACCATCAGCCGTAAACATTTATTGTGTCTGATTATCACACTGACTGTTAGGATAGCTGATGGGAGTAGGCTAGTTACAGTTAGCGCATGTCTTAAATAGTGGTGATTATGCTCCTGTTTGAGGGTGCCAAAAGTACTTAAATACAGTGTGTTGGCAAATGTTCATCAGATCACCATCATGTCTGTACATTTCATTCCAAGTCAAAAAGGAAGCGATTTAGCCTTCTATGAGGGTTTTCTGTACAGAAGAGAATGACTGTCTGGCAATAATGAATGAATTCGCTAAATAAATAAATGCATGCTTAGTTGAAGAAGTTTTTTTAATTGTAATTGTATTCATAGTTCTTAATGTGGCACTCATGCACATAATTCAGTTACTTAATGAATGCAGGATTCATTGCAGAAATAGGAACACAAATTGTATGCTGAGTTTCAAATAAAGTATATACAAATGTATAACTGTGGGAGTTTTTTTTTGTAGTTCAGTGTTGCTGTAATATTAAGAGGATTACTTGGTTTTGTTTTTTTTTTGCTACCCTGTGCCTTCACTTATATGGCTTTTAAGTGACAGACTGCTGCTACCATTTAGCAAACGTTTCCAGATTAGATATTGCATTTGTGCCAGGCATGTACCAGCACGTGGCATACTTGTGCTTATACTGCTAATGTCTGATTTGTCTGAATGCTATTTTAGCACGTGATGAAAAAGCAGTGCTTATTATTATAAGTGCGACTGTTGTCATACGGTTTTCACTGTAATCCCCCAGCCACAGGTAATTTTCATTCTAGCTGTATTCAATAAATTTGTTCAGGACGTCCATTGTGTCATGTAAGTATGACTCCTAGTTTGACAAGACAGTCTTTCAGAAGAATAGAGAAACACAGAGCCTACCACTGACACAACTGGATGTCCAGGTGGTCATACCAAGCTTTTATGAATTGTGGGCAGAGCATAAATGTGGGAATGGTGGGAGTCTCTGTCCAAAGGTACTTAAATTAATTGTCCATGTTCTGATAGGTGGCTGTACCACATTCCAGAACTTTTTTTTATTTAATCATTTAATCATTTGTTAATTGATAACCTATCAAATGAAAAAAAATTATTTTTAAAGATTTCAGTGGGGTCACCTGGAAGTGGCCTCTAGTACCGCTGGTTTAATAACAACTCCATGCCGCATTCTTTATAGCTGCTTCCATCAAGCACTAGCAAACAAACATAGAAGATGACAGCAAAAGGGGCCTGTGGTCCACTGAGTCTGCCCAAGTGAGGTATCCCGGGACCTATTGTGCACCAGTGTTCTGTCCTCATAGACACCCAGCCTAGGCCTTGCCAGTGCCACGTGTTAGTTCCCAATACTTGTCCCACCCATGCTTAAAGCTTGATACTGATGTTGCAGCCACCACCTCAGGAGGTAATCTATAACAAGGTTCCACACCCTCTCTGAGAAGTAATACTTTCTGATGTCCCTCTTGAACACTCCACCCTTCAATTTCCACTCGTGCCCTCTTGTAGTAGAATTGACGTTCCTTGTAAAAAGCTACGCTTCTGGCACCTTGTTGATGTCTTTACAGAACTTGCAGGTCTCAATCATATCCCCATCTCCTTCTTAGTCTCTAGTGAGTACAATGTCAGAGCCCCAAGCCTCTCTTCATAGGTGATTTCCTGAAAGCCACGTATAATTTTTGTTGGCCTTCTTTGGATTACTTTCAATCTATAAATGTCCTTTCTTAGGTGAGGCCTCCAGTAGTGTACACAGTACTCCAGATGAGGCCTCACTAATGGTCAGTAAAGTGGTAGTATCATCTCCCTTGTTCCTGCTGTCTATCCCCTACCAATACATCCTAACACCCTGCTAACCCTGCTGTAAGCCTTATTGCACTGACTTTGCTGCTTGAGGTTGTCTCTAATGATGACTCCCAGATCACGTTCCTCAGCAGAGGAGCTCAGCTGGACTCTGTTTAGCCAGTATACTTTTTCTTGGGATTGGCCCTACCCAGGTGCATCACCTTACGCTTCTGAGCACTGAAGTTTAATCTCCATATTTGTGACCACCTTTCCAACTTCGTAAGCTCTTCCTACAGTTGTCTGACTCCCTCTGTACTATCCACTCTTCCGCTGAGTTTCATGTCATCTGCAAACAAGGCGATGTTGCCATTTATGCCCTCGTTGATGTCACTAATGAATACGTTGAAGAAGACCAATCCCAGAACCGACCCCTGAGGCACCCAACTAGTGACCTGCCTCTCATTAGATTTCACCCCCATTTACTACAACCCTTTTTTTTTTCTGTCTCTCAGCCAACTCCGTACCCGCTTTACTATCTGTTCTGCTACCCCAAGGTCTTCTAGCTTTTTTAAGAGGCATCTATGCAGGACTGTGTCAAATGCCTTACTGAAGTCAAAGTAAAGCAAGTCCACGGCATGACCCCTGTCCAACTCCTTGGTCACAACCTGCCCGTCACAAACACATGTTGTTTGTAGTTCTGGAAGTGATTTACTTCGAGGTATTCCACTAGATCTTGCTTGATAAGGGCCTCCTTAAGTTTACCCATTACTGATGTGAGGCTGATTGGCCTATAGTTACCTGTATCTTCCCTGTCTCCACTATTGTGCAGTGGCACCACGTCAGACACCCTCCAGTCACCTGGAACTACCCCTGACTCCAGTGACCTGTTGAACAGGTGCACGAGAGGTGCTGCCAGCTCTTCTGCAAACTCCCTGAACACTTTAGGGTGCAAACTATCAGGGCCAGGGCCTTGTTGAGTCTAATGTCTGAAAGGCCCTTCCTGACTCTGTCTGTGGTGAACTCTGGGTGCACATTCTCTGAACTCCTCTGGTCTTGGCTCTGATACCACTGTCTGGCAGTCAGCCCAGATTCTCCCTCAAGAATACCAAGCAAAAGTATTCAATTAGGGCCTCAGTTTTTTGTCAGCTGTCCTCCAGAGCTTAATCCCCCATTACTAACCTTACAATTCCTCCCCCTTTCTTCCTTTTTTCACTGATATAGCAGAAAAAAGTGTTCTCCCCTGATTTGACTCCACAAACAATTTTCAGCTCTTTTGTTGCCTTTGCCTCCCTCACTATTTTCCTCGACTCCTTACTTTTCTGAGTGTAATCCTTCCACTCCCTGTCCCCTTTATGTTGCCTGAACCATTTGTATGCATTCCATTTGGCCCTGATTGCCTCTCTTACTGGATGGGAGAACAGAGGCAGGAAACTACAGACCTGTCAGTTTGACCTCTGTGGTAGGGAAACTGATGGAATCACTTCTGAAGGAAAAAATTATTGAGTACCTAGAGGCCAGTGGGGCACAGGACCCAAGGCAGCATGGGTTCACAGCGGGAAGGTCATGTCAGATGAATCTAATCAATTTCTTTGACTGGGTGACCAAAGTAGTAGACCAGGGAGGGGCTATGAACATGGCCTAACTAGACTTTAGCAAGGCATCTGACACAGTTCCACACAAAAGATTAATAAACAAATTAACCAGCCTGGGAGTGGGTTCCAGGGTGGTATCCTGGGTAAAACATTGGTTGGACAATGGGACACAGAAGGTAATTGTAAACAGAGTCTACTCTGAACAAAGGGGGGTTACTAGTGGGGTACCGCAGGGTTCAGTACTAGATCCAGTCCTTTTTAATGTCTTTATAAGTGACATTGCACAGGGACTGGAAGCAAAAATATGCCTCTTTGTAGATGACACAAAGATCTGCAACAGGGTTGATACATTAAGAGGCGTGGAAAGGATGATAAGGGACTTACGAACATACGAACATATGAAATTGGTCAGCAGATAAAGGCCTAGAGGTCTATTGATTCTGCTTGAATGTGCAGCTAGTACCCCTTATTCTGAAGCTGCCCCTCTCTTCCACCCTTCCCCTTCATTTACCCTCCCCACTTGTCCTGTCCCATCCTCTTTTGAAGCAGTCCACTGTTCTACTGGATACCACTTCTGCAGGTAACGCATTCCACCCAGCCACCACCCTCTCTGTAAAAAAGTGTCTCCGCATCTCCCTCCTGAACCTTCCTCCCTCCCTCCAGTCTCATATCATGGTCCCTGGTGTCCTTCCCTTGGGACTTGGCAAGGTTGGAGGAATGGTCAGAAGTATGGCAGCTTGGATTCAATGCAAATAAGTGCAAAATAATGCACATGGGAAACAAAAACCCAGGGGAAGAGTACACAATGGAGGGGAGGTTGTAACAACAACAAAAATGGAAAGGGACCTGGGGGTAATCATATCAGATGGCCTTAAGGTTGGCAAGCAATGTGAGAAGGCAGTAGGGAGGGCTGGGGGATACTGGGATGTATAGGGACAGGCGTCACCAGTAGAAAACAGGAAGTTGTTATCCCTCTGTACAGACAGGTGGTGAGACCCCATCTGGAGTACTGCGTCCAGTTCTGGAGACCCCATCTCTGCAAGGACATAGACAGGATGGAGGCAGTCCAGAGGAGGGCAACTAAAATGGTGCAGGGTCTGCAAGAAAGCCATATGAGGAGATACTAAAGGAACTTAAAATGTATATCCTTGAGGAAAGGAGGGAGAGAGGGGACATGATAAAAACTTTTAAGTACCTCAGTGGAATCAACAAAGTCCAAGAGGGTAGCACCTTTCAGAAAAAGAGATGTGCAAGAACAAGGGGACACAATTTGAAGGTAGAGGGGGGGATGGCTCAGGGGCAATGTGAGGAAGTATTTTTTCACAGAGAGGGTGGTGGATGCAAGGAACAGCCTTCCTGAGGAGGTTGTGGGGTTTAAAGCTGTGGGAGAATTCAAGAATGCATAGGACAGACATAAGGCAATTCTTACAGGGGTGTGCCCTCCTCTGGACTGCCTCCATTCTGTCTATGTCCTTACGGAGATGGGGCCTCCATAACTGGACAGAGCCTCTCCCTTTACATCCCAGTATCCCCCCAACCATCCCTACTGCCCTCTCACATTGCTTGCTTACCTTTAGGTGTTCTGATATGACTACTCCCAGGTCCCTTTCCATTTCTGTTGCTGTTAATTACCCCCCCCCCATTGTGTACCCTTCCCCTGGGTTTTTGTTTCCCAGGTGCATTATTTTGCACTTCTTTGCATTGAATCCAAGCTGCCATATTTTTGACCATTCCTCCAACCTTGCCAAGTCCCTTCCAAACCAAGTCTAGACTTTTTTTTTAAACAACCAGTGGATGACATGCACGTTTGCTCGGCCTCTTCCACCTCTCCACTTTTTTCCTGGCCAGTAGAACTAATAAATCAATCCACATCAGTTCCTTATGGGCAGCATATAACAGTGAGACTGGAGAATTGTATATTTTTAACTATAAACTGAAATCCAAAGTGGTGCAGTCACTCATCATGGGAATCAATTCAACCTTCTTTGCAGAGGGAAGACAAGTGTCCTCACGAGCCTGCTAGCAAAACTGTTTTATTGTATGTGCAACCCTTGAGTGCAGTCAGAGCATAATGTGGGCCAAAATAAATTAACTATGTAAAATGATATAAAAAATAAAACAAATTTGACTTTAATGCTATCAACAGCTGTGAGCAGACACTTGGTAGTTGAGCATGTGTACAAACTACAGTCGGGAAGGAGAGCCAGGGGGATATTGGGATGCATAGGAAGGGGCATCACAAGTAGAAAAAGGGAAGTGGTTATCCCTCTATACAGACAGTTGGTGAGACCCCATCTGGAGTACTGTGTGCAGTTTTGGAGACCTCATCTACGCAAGGACATAGACAGGATGGAAGCAGTCCAGAGGAGGGCAACTAAAATGGTGCAGGGTCTGCAGCAGAAACCATATGAAGAGAGACTGACAGAGCTTAATATGTATACTCTTGATGAAAGGAGGAACCAGGGGACATGATAGAAACGTTCAAGTACCTCAAGGGAATCAACAAAGTCCAGGAGGGTAGCATCTTTCAGAAAAGAGATGTATAAGAACAAGGGGGCATAATTTAAAGATAGAGGGGGGACGGCTCAGGGGTAATGTGAGGAAATTTTATTTCACAGAGAGAGTGGTGGATACATGGAACAGCCTTCCTGAAAAGGTCGTTGGGTCTAAAACAGTGGGGGAATTCAAACATGCATGGGACAGACACAAGGCAATTATAGTTGGGGGTTGCAGGAAGTAGGCTGTTGGTTGACTAGAATCTGCAGCTTATCCAGTAGGTAGGGAAACGAGCAGACTGGGTGGGCCAAGTGGTCCTTATCTGCCATCGAAGTCTATATTTCTATGTTTCTATATTTCTACAAGCAGCATCAACCCTTACCCAAATTCACATTTATGTAGTGGAAAAAAATTATTTATTTATTTCATTTTTGTTGACCCAACAGTACAATTCAGGGAAGGCTAACTATTAAACTGACCAACCTTTACAAAACTGATGCTCCCCTTATCACAGAACAGTACAGTATTAATTTCTGTAAGGGAAGGGAGCTCAACTATGTTTCCAGTTATGGAAAACGCTACATTACTCTCACTCTATTGGTTTAATTTTTTTTTTAATTTGTAATTGCTGCTGCAGTTCAGGTGGTTCGCCAGAACTACTAAACCTGATAATATGAATCACTGATAATAGCCACATGTGTGTGTGGGGGGGGGGTGTCATGGTTTATTCGGTGTATTTTTTCTACAGGCAACTTTACCCATAGACCCATGTGAGTCCTTTTGTACAGCTGCATACCAAGAGCTATACTGATGTATTGCTAATACAGAAAGAAGGGGGCTGTGGAAGCACATAACTGGATACTGAGCAAATCACACAATTGCAGTAATGCTTGCTCTGCAGAGTGGAGTTTATGAACAACCAGTCCGCTTTCTGTCTCTGTGTCCCCCCCCCCCCACACACACACACACACTTTTTCTGCCTGTCCCACTCTCTTTCATCTCCCCACCTCCTCCTCACAGCAAGGGAGTCGCCATCATCACCAGCCCCTTCCCACAACAACAGAGCCAGGCTCATTGCCGGCAATTCTTCTACTCACCCCCCTTCCACAGTGGATGTGTGGCACAGCAAACAATGTCAGTCGGGATGGCAGGTGGATGGGAATAGTGCAAGTGACAGAGGAGCCACTGTCTTCTATCACCCTGCTCTCTACAACTAAGATCAAGAGGGCTTTACTTAATCTATGGCATATTTTGCTATCTGTCATACAAATAAAAATGAGTTAATCAATGAAACTCAACCTATTTCTAAACAGGGAGTCACAAATTCCCATATGTCAACAGTAGTTTTCCTCACAATTTGCAGCTCATATTGCTCTGTTCAGATTGCCAGTGGTGCCGATGACAATACACTATCTGTAGTTGTACTCTCACTGTATCTTCCTTGTTTTCTTTCTCTACTGACACTGAAATTAAGGTCAAAATAGCAAGTGTACAAAATCGTGTACATCCAGTAGTAAATAAATCATGGATGTGAAGGAATTCAGCGCTGATGAAGGAAGATTCGCTCTTTTGTCAGAATGTCTGCTTTCACTCTTTGCTAGCAAAATTAGGGACCAATTGGGGACCTCAATTGTTTTTAACAGCTCTTTATAAGTGCCTGTGTTGCCCTAGCCCCATGCTTCATATAATTTAATAGTCTATGTGTAGCATGGCAAGAGAGCCTTTTCTGCCCACCCCCCTCCAACCAAATCTCACCTCGACATCATCTGGAGCAGACTAAATCTTAGAATGACGTTTATGAATTAAAAAAATATTTCGCTCACACTTGTTAGAAGTACGACTAGCTCCCCCCAGCCTGAGATGGGGGCTCGATATGTGATTTGCCTCATTGTTCACTAGACTCTCCCCAATCACTCATTGGCTTTTTGTCCTTCAGTGGTGCAGTATTCAACACATTGAAATATACAAAAAAACATACTTCACTGATAATTTAACTCACTCTTGTGTAATGACTGCCACTTTGATACAGTGCTCCTGTTTTTTTTTTTTGGGGGGGGGTGAAATCCAAAGATTTGTTGACTGTATGAATCTTACAAGCTGCAGCATAAAAAGTGAATGTGAATCACTCGTACGGACAGCTTGTAAGCTATTACTATTGTTTCCCCGTGGATTACCACAGTGCCACACACACACAAAATAAACTGGGTAGAATACGGCTATTAGTTTTCTTATGTCAGTAGATCTGGCCGCAGCAGATGAGTGAAAGATCAAGTCCCTGTTTTGGGGTCTGGAGGTGGGATCTGGTCGCATAAGCGCTGAATTCCTTCACGGCCATGGTTTATTTACTACAGGATGTACATGATTGTGTACACTTGCTAATCTGACCATAATTTCACTGTCAACAATGATAAAAAATAAAAACCAAGGAAGATATACTGAGAGTATAACTACTGTACACATAGTGTGCTATCATTCCTGGCACCACTGACAGTCTGAACATTTTGTCAAGCGCATTATCACATACAAGCTGCAAACTGTGAGGAAAACTCCTATTAAACAGAAATATTTGAATTTGTGACTCTCTGTTTAGAAATAGGTTGACTTTCATTGCTGAACTTACTTATATTTATATGACAGATACTGTATCAAAATATGGCACAGATTAAGTAAACCCCTCTCAATCTCACTCATAGATAGCAGGGTGATACAAGACAGTGTCTCCTCTGTCACTCACACTGTTCCCACTGACCTGCAATCCCACCCATTACTGAGTGACATTGTTTGCTGTGCCACACATCCCCATCTCCAGTTGGGAATGAGTACAGTTCAGACAACAAGCATGCTTATCCATGAAACCTGAGTCATTCACTGTTAGTGACATCGAAACAACTCGGGCTTCGTTGTCCATCAGAGAATTAGAAAACAAATCAGCACATTCTGCTCTTTAAAGGGAAAGGCAGTGCTCACCTGCTGACAACCGCTACGTTATTTTTAAATCTTCCTGTTGGTAGAATTAATATGTTATTGGGAGAACTGCTTTACTTACTTAATGCACCCTGATATGTACAATGTTCAATAGGTATGCATGCCCTATGGTCCTTATCAAGTGACTACATTAGCAGCCATAGTGACTCTGACCAGATTTTTGGTTTAACTTTCATTTATTTTCCTTTCTGGTGGCTTTCAGGAGTTCCTGACCTGTTCTAAAAAAACAATTGCTTTGGAACTCTCTCCCCTGCTTCTGAAGTGCTTTCCTCAGCTTCACTGCTGCTATTTTTCTCATTAGTGGAAGTAGTGGGGTTTTGCCTATTTCTGCACTTAAAGCGTCCTCTGCTGCTTGACCCAGAGTGCCTGTGCCAAGTTAAAATAGTTTCTGTGACAAAATCCACACTGTCACAGTCCAACTTGGATTGCTTTCTTTTTATTACATTGTTTCCAAGCTTTTCAAGCATAGATTTCAAATGTTTGTCAAGTTCTGAGAAAAGTGAGTGGTGCTGAAGTTTGGAAAGTTCTTGTTTTATTTTTTTTATTTCTTCACTTACTTCAGTGTGTTGGTCAATATTTTCTGCAGTCAGTAATTCAATAAATGTTTTACTGCACACAGTGGCTGCTTTCTACCACTTTCCCCTCCTACTGAAGTTTTCTAGGCCACTAGCTGGTATTTTAGTGATCCAGAGGCCCCTAGAAGAGTGCTTTCTCTCCAAATATGTCTCAAGTGTTATGATGTCATAGGTAACATTCAATTCTACAAAGCTAAGTCTCTCTAGTGAAACAAACAGTTCTTTAATATTGTCCTCTGTAGTGTCAGTATTAGAGGAGCTTCAAGTTTCACAGAGCTTACCTTTGGCTCTATCTTTTCCTGTCTGTAATTGCTCTGTTGCAGCCAAGCATACAGGAATGGCAGCAGCTGCTGATGCTTCATTTTCAATGGCACAGTCTTGTGAATACATACTCCAAAAAGTTGAGAATGGACAGTCCAGCATATTGATAGATGGAGCGTCCACTCAGAAGCAGGTACTTGTGATATTCTGCAAAAGTCCCAGACATCAGTGCTACTGATACCCGCACCCACACAGAAAGCAATACCAAGGAAACAGTGTGCAGGCAGAGAGGGACCCGGTGCTTAGCAAGAGCAGCCCAGCTCGGAAACCAAACATGACAGTGCAGGAAGGCAAAACTCTCACAGCGGGCTGAAGGTCCAAATGCAAACACAGTTACCACATCATTGTTCTGCAAACATGTTTATTGAGCAATGAACCATGAACCAGTCAAACAGGAAGCTCCTTGTCTAACCAACACTTGCCCCAGCACTTCAACTGCAGTCTTCGTCAGGGGGCTGGGTTAGTGTGGGTAACACTCCAGCATTTATACCACACCTAGGAACTACAGAGAAATCTAGTTGGTTCATCTGGTTCACATTGTAAGTGCCTGTAAGTAGCTGTGGTGGGATTCAAAATGGATAACACAGAACACTGCAGTGTCAAAACAACAGTGCTATCTAATAAAGTGTACATTAAATTTGAAACAGGCAATGCTCAGCAAAAAATAGGCAAGTATGATGACAAATGGTACTTTGTTGTTGAAAACTCAAACAGTGCTGTAAACTGGAGATTCAAAATTGCTATTGATCTGGTGTTCTGATTAGCACTTAGGAGACAAATAATTGACAGAAGATAGAAAGACAAATACTCACTGTGGAGTGACCATTAGAACTGTGGATGCATTAGCATTGAGACAGAGAGAGTGAGAATAAATAGAAAGACTAGACTCACTCCAGCTCCTGCAATCACCCCATTAAAGGGAAAGTCCCCTCACCCTTGTTTTCTATATGCCTTTTTAGTTCATAGGCATGAACAATGATCCCCTCTCTTGCATCTCCCTAGTTTCATCATAATTTAAATCAAGTTGCTTCACTCTCTTCTGCCCTGGTGTGAAAACCTGTTTGACTCCATTACAAAGGTCATGACTCCATTCATAAAAAGGAAAATGAGAGTTGATAATGTGTATTTGCACATCAAAGGGACTCAGGATGCTCAGTGAGTAAGCAAAGAACTCCTAGCTGCTAGGAGTTCTACTCACTGAGCATCCTGAGTCTAAGTTGGAAAAATGCAGTTTGCAGGATGCTGATGCTTGTGACATTTTGTTATTCTGCTGATTAATTCAATTATGTGCAAGGACCTAGGATTTACATATTGGGCCTGTGTAGTACAGTATGGTCTGCACGCCCATTGGTCCATGCAGTGGACCAATAGGTGTACAGACCGTACTGTACACTGTCATTCGGCAGGCGGCATTTGAGCGGGGTGCTGCCGCCCCCAATGACAGGGGGGGTGCTGGGTGGCAGGGATCCTCAGTGGGCAGGTGGGGAGGGGGTACCTCTGGGCCACCAGGGTATCTAATGCTAGTTCCGCCCACAATTAGGCACTGGGGGGGGTTACCACTGGACCATCAGGGATGGTAAAAATACTAATGCCCGCGATCAGGCAATGGGGATATTATGAGCACTCATGCCCATGATTGGGCGATGGGGGGGTTACCACTGGACCACTAGGGAAGATAAAAATACTAATGCCAGTGAACTGGCGATGGGGGTTTCCACTGGACCACCAGAATGTGTATTATGTAGCCTTACGATGAGACGTGGGGTGGGGGCACAATGTTCCCAGGGCAGGGGTCTTGTGGTCAGTGTTCTGGTTGGGCAGGTGGCCACCCACGGCTGGTGGCTGCCGTATTGCACCTTGCAATATGGCAGCTCACCTGTGGGTGGCCTGGATTTGTTCCTGGTTTTCCCAGCCACATCTTTGTGCCCCACTGAGTGGCACAAGGCGGGGTTGTGCCAGCATAGGTGCTGCACATCCTGGGCTGAATATCAGGATGTGCCACATATGCGTGGGCATGCCCCATGCACTTGCGCTGCATACATTACCGATGCCCCCCAGCACAAAGGGAGTTGCACATCGCAACTTGCCCCATTGAATATCATCCTGGGGCGCATTGGTGGGTTGCGCATGGCACATCCCTGTTGAGCCATGCACAACCCTTTTGAATATCCAGGCCAAGGACTTCAGAAGACATACAACAGAACTGACTGACAGTAGCACTTCAGCTCCCCTGATGTCTTGCATGAGTAGGGTCATGATCTTTGCAATGGTGTCAGACAGGTTTTCACACCTGGGAAGAACAGAGTGAAGCAACTTCATTTAAATTTAAATTAGGATGCAATTAGTGGGGTATAAGAGAGGGAATCATTGTTCATGCCTAAGAACTATACAGGTATACAGAAAATAGGTTGAGGGAACTTTCCCTTTAAGATTTGTGACAGTTCAGGTACTCAGGGATCAGCCAGTTGCTGGATTTATTCTGCCTGGATGGTGGCTTAAAGAGAGAAAGAGTCCATTGTTAAGAGTTACAGCAGTGACAGTAGAACATGTGTCAAATATGGAACAAAAAAGAAATATTCATAGGAATATTGTCATATGTTGAAACTACAATTTAAATGCACATGGATATTGAATATATCCTTATTTAATATATCTACATTTAAATCGCTACCTCTAGACAGAAAACAAAACAGGTCACATGAGCTAAATCAAAGGGCAGTTTCTAAACCAATGTGATGAACTGATTCAAAAGAAACTGAGACTCTAAAACAGTGAACTTAGACCTGTGCACCAGGGCATACAGGAACACATACGCTGCATAAAGTCTGGGTTAGACAACACTTCTGTTGGGAGAGATTTTGCAGAAAAGCACAACAGTGATTTCACACATGTGAGATGGATGGAAATTGAAACAGTGGACAGGTCTAAACATGGTGGAGACAGGCTCACTCGCCTACTCCAGAGAGAAAGCTTCTGGATAGTCTCTCCAGGTTCCCTCCAACCTACAGGACTACATTCAGAATGGGACCTTAAAACATTCCTATAGCTCTAAATCTGTGTACAAAACCTTGGCTCTATGTTCACTGTTTTGGGCTCAGTTTCTTTTTGAAGCAGTTTCTCATGTTGGCTTAGACACTGCCCTTTGATTTAGGTTATGTGACCTGTTTTGTTTTTCATCTATAGATAGTGATTTAAATGTGTACATAATAAATATGTATATATTCAATATTCTTTGCAAAAAACTTTGTTAGTGCACCAGTAAGGTTAAAGCAACAAAAGTAGGGAAATGTGACATTAGGATTTCCAACCCTAACACCCCACTCCCAGCCTGCAGGCAGCAACAAGAAAAAACAAGTTTCACCTCACTTGCCTCTTTACAAATCAAGCATGGGGTATGCCTTGGAGTTGTTTACCCTAACACTCACCCCATTCCATCAGTAAATAAGCTGAGATGGGTACAGTATATAAGAATGGGGTAAGTGTTAGGACTGACAACACCAAAGCACACCCTACGCCTGATTTGAGAACAGTCAAAAGAGGAGAAAATGTAATGATTTTTCCTGTTGCTGCCTGCAGGGTGGGGTTTGGGTATTAGGATTAAAATCCCTAATGCCACACTTCCCTAAATTTGTCATTTTAACCCTAACTAGTGCATTAACACATTTTTTTGCAAAGAATTTCCTTACTTTTTGAGATAGCATAATTGTATCCTCATTTGTCTGTGGGAGCACAGAGCCCTCAAAATTGTCATGACAGCCTTCTTATTACCCCACCTCATGAACACCATAATGAAAATTTTTAAATCCCTGCCAAAACGTGAGTCCGCACAACTGCAATGGCATTGTGTGCCGCAGGGGCAAAAACACAGTTTGACTAGGGTTTGGAAAAAGACAGCTGTTCGTGAGGTTGTGTAAAAAGATGATTATGTTGCAAACTTGGTGTCAAAATGTTTTAAATTGCCAAAGTTAGGAGCGAGTGTAGCAAAATCTCAATGTATGGCCATAACTTTGACATTTTTACATATTTTTCCACAAATTTTTAACATAGCCTTCTTATGACCCCACTTCATGAACAAGGGTGGTAAAAAGTTTCAAATCCTGCCCAAAAGGTGATTTCACCAAACAACCATGAAATCAACTTTCAAGCTTAATCTGCAAAATTCCTCTAATATTGGTCATGAGGTGGGGTTCCAAAAAGGGCATGTTGAAAATGTGGGGTCAAAATCTACAAAAATGACAGAGTTATGCATCAAAGTTCAAAACCCCAATGAAATACATTGAACCACATTTACCTTAGTTTCTCATACTGAAGTTCCCGCAGCAAGACATGTTTACAGTCAGAGTGGATCTTGACTCTGGGATCTGTTCAGGTGAGTGAGGATGTGTAGGGGTGTGAGGGAGGCGCAGGGTGGTGGGTGTTCAGTGGGAGGTCAGGCTGGGGGGTTGGAACAGTGAGGGACCCTTTTTGTTTTTACAGGTTAAAAAATTTCAAAAAAAGACATCAAGGGAAGATTTTCTTTTTTACAGGGTATTAAAAGACAGGGAGAGCGATCGAAGGGGGGTGCCACTAGACTCCAGGAAAATATATATGAATGATGGGCACGGTGATTGGAGGGTGCTACTAGACACCAGGGAAATATATATTAATTATGGGGATGGTGATCGGAGCAGAGAGGAACCACTAAACAGCAGGGAAATTTTAAGAATACCTCCACGGCAATCAGAGGGGTGGGGGATGCCACTAGACATCAGAGAAGAGTGGCAACATACAGGGATGTGATCGGAGGGATGGCCACAAATGAAAAAGGATTTCACCTCATGAAAAAGCACTGGGCTCATATGAAAAAGGATTCATTTTTCATTTCTAGCAAACCACGAAAAAAGATTTATAATCTGGAAAAAAAAAACATTTCAGGGGCATTTCTCCAAGTGTTAAGTGCAGAATCCAGCTAACAGGGTCCCCATGAGCAAGATACATGTGTTGGTTGCTCTCCAGAATGTTATTTTTGAGGCTTTTGAATTTTTTTTCATAATTAAAAATGGAAAACAAGATGGCGGCAAATGAAAAAGGATCTCCCCCCTCAGGAAAAAGGATGATGTCAATACAAACAGGCATTTGTCAATGCCGAATGTTGGCTGCTTGTTAAACAATTTGTGTTTTGCAATCCTAACCCCAAATTTTGAAAATACATGTTTTAGGATTTGCCTTATAGACATGACATGTGCCATTTATAGTATATTAGCCAAAATGTCATTTCACACCAGAGGTGTGAAAAGACATCTCGTCCAGAATTTTAAAAATGACACATCACATTTATGAGGTGGTGTGGAAAAAATGGCTATGTTGAAAGGTTAGACTCAAAATATTGAAAATGAGTGACGTGATGAGTGAACATTGAAATGGTGTAATGTTCAATCATAACCTGGGTATTTGACCATATTTGTACAACAAATGTTCAACATAGCCTTCCAATTAACCCACCTAATGGATACAGTAGGTGAACATTTTCAAATCCCTGACAAAGTGTAATTTTGTGGCACAGTACGAAAACACATTTTGGCCAGGATTTGAATAATGGCAGCTGTCACATTCATGAGGTTCTGTGAAGAAATGGCTATGTTGAAAATTTGGGGTGAAAATATTGTAACTTACCAAAGTTACAAGGCTACATTCACAAACTTCATGTATAACTTTGCTGTTTTTTAATATTTTTTTTTCCAAATTTTTAACATAGCCTTCTTATGACCCTACCTCATGAACAATAGTGGGGACATTTTTCACTCCTGCCTGAAAGGTGATTTTGTGCAGTGACTGAAAAATCACCTTTTGAGATGTGAAAACACATTTTGGCCAGGATTTGAAAAATGACAGCTGTCACATTCATGGGGCGCTATGAAGAAATGGCTATATTGAAAGTTTGAGGTCAAAATATTGAAAATTAGCGAAGTTACAAGCCTGTGTTTGTATATTCCAACATAGGTTCATGACTTTATTGTTTTTTAACATTTGTGCCTCAGATTTTCAACATAGCCTTCTTATGACCCCTCCTCATGAACAATGGTGGGGAAAATGTTTGACTCTTGTCCAAAAGGTGATTTCATGCAGTGACCATGGAATCACCTTTTGGGACAGATTTACCTATGGTCACTTGCACTGTTCATGAGGTGGTGTCCTAAAAAAGGTATACTAAAAATTTGGAGCAAAAAATATTGAAAAATGTCCAAGTTATGCTTCTAAGTTCAAAACCCCTTTGAAATACATTGAACCACCTACCTGATTTCCTCAGTTCACGGACTGGCATTGAAGAGTGAAGACATCTCCGCAGTCTGGAGAAGATCCTGGTGTCAGACCCCTGCTGGGCAAGTAGGGAATGAGGGGTGGGGTTGGGTGCTAAGTGGGAGGATCTGGTGGGGAGACCAACGGCGCAACAGACAATGATGTATGGTTTTCTGTTTTACAGGGTTAAAAAAATAAACAACAACAAAATGATGAGGGACAGTTTCCTATATTTCAGGTGATGACACTGGCAGATTGGATACCCCCAGTGTCAGTGTTACCTTTATGGGGTGGGGGTGCTGAGAGGAGGGTCGGTGGGGGTAATAGTTAAAAGAAAAAAAACATGAGGGACAGCTCTGAGGATTGGGCACCCCAGTGTCAGTGTTATGTTTGTTGGGGGGTGCCAGAGGGAGGGTCAGGTGGGGGAAGCACTTACAGGGGCACCAACTACAGACATCAAAGGAAGGTGTTACAGGCAATAGATGAATAAAATTAAAAAAGAAAAAACTATGAGGTGGCAACACTGGGGGAACTGGGCACCTCCAGTGTCAGTGTAATATCTGGGGGGGCAGTGTGTGTTCAGAGGGCCCAGTGGGGGGGCAGCTATGGGGGGCAGAAACAGATATCGATGGACATGTTTTTTTTAACAAGACTAAAGACTGAGAGGCTCCTTTGAAAGCCACTCAGCTGTTTGCTGATGGCTTCGTGCAAATCAAAGGACCGAAGCCTGCTTTGATTGGAGCAACTTCAGTCCTTTGAAACACAAAGTTTCAGCCCAGCAAACTGAGAGTGATGTCAGGACAACAGCCCACAGTCATTGGTGTAGACTGCTGAGTCCTTGCTTTTGTGAATTGCAATGGGCTCAGAAGTGACGCACTCACGAAATCCCCTGTCCTTGCCACAAAATGTTGGCTACGCAAGTGCAGCCATTGTAAAAAGGATTCTTTTTTTTGTTTCATACAGCTGTTTTGAAGTGCTTACTGAGCATGCTCAGAACCAATTTTTCAAAATTTCAAAATTAAATAACTTTGGAACGGATTAATATTTTTTCACCAAACAAGCAAAAGGCACATCTGTGGGCTAGCTCTCTTTCTACCCTGAAAATTTCCGACCACAATTCCAAACCATCTGGGTGCTACAGGTGTCAGAAAAAAGCACAACAAAACCAGTGGGAAAACACACCCGAAAATTCACTATTTGCACTATCCAAAACTCGTAATCCACACATCCAACTGGAACAAAACTTGGTACATCCACAGACCTGCCACACGAGACTACACATGAAAAATGTCATGCAAGTCCATTGCACTGTTTTGATGTTATTAAACTGCAAGAATTGGGGCTTAACATTAAACTGCCAACTCAACCCTAACTGTAGTCCTGCTACCGTGCCACTGTAATCCATGTGCACTTAAATTGTAATTTCATCTTGTGATAATATTCCGATGACTATTTCTTTTTTGTTCCTTATTTATTTTACTTCATTTATTTAGTTTTTGTTGACTGGGAAGGAGGACTAAACAATTTTTTACCTATTTTCATCCTCATTCCGGGGGGGGGGGGAGATACAGATGGATGCCAATTGAAATTGAACCAGATTTTAAGCTGTTGGTGGTATTTTTAGTGAATGGAGGAAATTTGGCCAGGACACCAGGGAAATTCCCCTACTCTTTTGAGAAGTGCCATGGGATCTTTAACATCCACCTGAACTACCACCAGAACAGGCAGATGGGACCTCAGTTTAACGTCTTATCCAAAAGACGGCACCTCAGGAGTGCAGCACCCCCCTCATGTTGCACTACAGTGTCAGTATTAGGATTTAGCCCAAGTGCCTGGAGTGGAGTGCTTATTTGATGTGTGTGGCTACTGTAACTCTAACAATTGACTCTTTCCCTCATTCAGTCACCATCCAGGCAGGACAAATCCAGAAACTGACTGACCCCAAGTATCTGAACTGTCATGAATCTTAATGGGAAAATCGTAGGAGTTGGAGTGACTCCAGCCTTTTTGTGTATTCTGTCTCTCCCTTACTCATATGCCAAATCATCCACAGTTCTTAAAGTCACTCTGCAGTGAGTATTTGTCTTTTTATCTTTTGTCTATTATCTGTCTTCTAAGTGCTAATCACTGTGTTGGATCAACAGTAATTTTGAATCTCCAGTTTACAGCACTATTTGAGTTTTAGACGACAAACTACCATTTATCATTATACTTTCCTATTTTTGTTGAATGTTGCCTGTTTCAAACGTTATGCACACTTTACTAGACGGCACTGTTGTTTTGACACTGTGTTCTATTTATGTAATGAAATTTTTGAAAATGGGTTTGCAATTTCCTGGTCTCTGATTGGCTGAGTGCCCTGCCAAGGTGGGCATTTATGTGGCAACAGAGACTGGGAAATAACAAGTCCCTATGCCAGCCTGCCCTTTTACAATAGCGATCACTCTGCCCATAGAATTTTAAAAATTGAATGCCAGCCATGTTTATTTCCTTTCTTAGCAAGTGACCCCCCCCCCAAAAAAAAAAGCTGACTGCTTTTCATTTCCCCGTTCTCTCAGAGCTGACAGCTAGAGACAAAGAAACACTCCACTTTTTAGTATGCGGTCGGGAAGAGAAAGAACAACTGAGTATTTCTCCCTACCATGCTAATTTCAACAGAACTGTAGCTACAACCACTGTCAATATTTTCATCTGAACTGCGCTGAGCATTCCTTTCCAACTGCGGTTACAGAGAGAGAGTTTCTCGATTGCCATACCATGTCTCCCTAAACATTTCAGCTTTCCTTAAACTTTATTCAGTCCCCTCCAACAAGATAAAATGGAAACCATTGAGCAGTATGCAACAATTCAATGGCATCATTCCTACAGTGCTCTAAAACCTTGTCATAGCAATTCCTTGTTCCCTGAACTGCTGTGCTGAACTAACTGCACTACTGAGATCCCACCACTTTTAGGCAGAACATGTTATCGCCTCACCACCTTTTTGTTTGTATTTCTCAGCTACTGACAGGCTGGCAGTACCACTGTACTTACCTTCAATGGTGTGCTGGCAGTGCTCACACCACATTCCTTACAGCATTCCCATCCCTCAGCTCCACTCAGCCTTCTGATCACATGCACCTGTACAGCAACAGCAACAACAAAAAATGTCCCACCACAAACAGATGGCCATCAATACAGAAACAAAATAAACTGATGTGCCACAAGCACTGCTGGGGAAGGGGGACAACAAGCATAAAACAACCAGGCTGTCAAAACTTCAGTGCCTTCTACAGGTAACTCCACCAGTACAGGGACTACTTTATGTAATCAATAATACCCAACAGGGTGGGTATTATTGGGATATAACAGACTGCTCAGGGGCATAATGAGGCCTGATGCTGCAGGTGGGGAGCCTTATAGCCCCGGGAAGGTCTATTACATCCCATAACACCCACCCTGGAGGGTATTATTACGCTTAGAAAATTGTATTTCTTGCATTTTTTTAATTAATGATTTGGGAAGGAAAAGGAGATAAAATATGAATGAAAATGAACAGAAAGAGCAGTTTCTATAAAATAGTCCCTGTATTGGCCGAATTGCCAGTATATTTATTTATTTATTTAAGAGTTTTACCAGGAAAGCATACTGAGCAGAGTACCGCTCGATTCCAGATGCGCCCGGGGGGGGTGGGGTTACAAATGGTAAAGTAATACAGAAGTAAACATACATAAATATAAGTGTGATACAAGACAGTTGGTGGGAGCAGACATAATTACAATAGACAGGTACAATTTCAGCAAACATATGGATCTGTAAAATATCAAATACTTTAAAGGTATAACCAGACCGTGTTAAATGCTGGAAGTTAGGTTGTGAGGGGTTCTAGGGGGAGGAATACAGGAGCAGTATGTAGAGAAGTGAATATTAAGAAGGGCATTCCGGTGTGGAGTACTAGTGGCATGTCTAATATCTGCTGCCAAGGAGTTCCATAATTTGGGCAACCTGAAGCTGAAGGCAGCTTGGCCAGACCGGGTGGATCTGTGCGGGATATGAAGGAGCCGAGAGTCGATGTTCCTGAGAGCGTAAGCTGGTGGGGGGAGGGCAGTTAGGGAGGACATCAGGTAGGAGGGGAGTGTCTGCATCCAGAATTTGGCAGTGGTTCTAGCACAGTGTAGCAATCGCCAGTTATGGAGAGAGGGGAGGCCCACGGACTGGTAGAGGTCACAGTGATGAGTATTAGGACGACGGTCCAAGGCGAACCGGCAGAAGGAGTTGAAGAGGGGGTCAAGCCTGGATAAGGAAGTTTGGGGGGCAGCACAGTAGACTACATCGCCGTAATCCATAATCGGGAGGACCATTTTTGACTATTGCTAGTCGTGGTTGGTAGAGGGATGCAATTTTGTTATGGTAGAGGGCACCCAGCATGGGATGCAGTTTTGTGTAGAGCATCTATATGTGCAGAAAAGTCAAGGTACTGATCTAGCCAGACACCGAGATATCTATAGGAAGTGCAGGCCTTCAGTGGGGAGCTATCCAGAGTGTAGAACGGGGGGCAGGAAGGCGGTTAGTTTGCCTCCGAGAGCTGAAGGTGAGGGACTGTTTTATTTGAGTTTAAAATAAATTGATTTGAGAGGAACCAACGTTGGATGGAGTCGAAGTCCTTCTGCAGACAGGCTGTCACTGCATTGGGGGATGAGCCAGAAGCAAACAACACCGTGTCGTCTGTGTACATGTGTATGGCTGTATGTGGGCAGGCAACAGGCAGGTCGTTGAGAAAGATAGAGAACAGCAGAGGGCCAAGAACAGACCCTTGGGGGACTCCCCTGGTGACAGGGAGAGAAGTGGAACTAGCCGAGCCAATAAGGACTGATTGTGACCTACCTGCCAGGTATGAATGGAACCAGTTATTTGCAGACACAGACAGTCCAGCTTGAGCGAAGTTTTGCCAACAACAGGGATGCGAGACCGTGTTCAAGGCTTTGGCCAGGTCGATAAAGATAGCTGCAGTTATTTCCCCTTTGTCCATACCTGTAAGGATGGTGTTAGTGATGTGAAGAAGAGAGGTGGTGGTGGAGTGATTTTTCCTGAAACCAGCCTGGAAGGGGGTGAAGAATGATATGGCATCAAGATAGTGGTGGAGCTGGGTTAGTACAAGGCGCTCTTGAATTTTGGCTAGAATGGGGAGCAGTGATATGGGTCGGTAGTTGGATGGGGAGGAAAGGTCACCGCCTTTGGCTAGGGGAATGACTGTGGCTTGTTTCTATGTAGTAGGGACTGACCCGAATCTAAAAGACAGGTTGTAGAGGGAGGTTAGAGGGTAGGCTATGGCAGGTGCGGAGAGCAGGAGCATTTTGGAGTCAAGGCCTGATGGGCATTTCCCTTTGGATGGGTTGAGTGACTGCAGTATTTTTAGTACCTGGTCAGGTGTGACTGGGCAGAGCGAGAAGGAGGCCGGAGAGGATACAGCAGGGGAAACAAAGGGTGGGGGATGGGGATGGGAGGCGAGTAGAGAAGATGTTGTGGTGGAGAAATATGAATTAAACTCAGTGGCAACTGTGCTAGGATCCACGATGATGCTTCCACCTATGTTGAGAGTGGGAGTCGGGGGTTGGGCCAGGGGGTTAAGAAGGGATTTTATAGATTTCCAGAATTGAGTAGGGCGAGCGGAGTTATTGTTGAAAGCAGACTTAAAGTAGTTAGATTTGGCCTGACGTATGAGTCTAGTGCAGGCATTTCTTAGCGATCGGTAGTGTTGCAGAGCCGTTTGAACACCTGTTGCCTTGAACGATTTCCAGGCTCGGTCTCGGGCTCATAGTTGATCCAAGAGGTTAGCTGCTACCCAAGGTAAGTGTGCTCCTCTTACTCTGGATCTTCTGAGAGGAGCGTGCAAGTCCCAGATGGCTAGGACGTTGGTAGAGAAAAACTTTAGGGCCTCGTCCATGGAGGTGACCCTAGGGATGACTGACCAGTCAATGTTGGTAAGGTCATTTAGGAGAGTGGTTAAGTCAAGGGATTTGTAAGCTCTGTTGTAAAGCATGCAGGGGGGAGGGGCCTTGGGTTGGAAGATTTTGCGCACAATATAAATCATATGGTGATCACTAAGGAGTCTGGTAGTAGGCCAGCTTTAACTATCCGATGAGGGTGGGGTGGTGAGGGCCCAATCCAGTAGTGTATGCTTTTGGATTTGTGGTTTAGAGTAGTGGGTTCCCTATTTGCTGGGACAGGTTTAGAGCATTTATTTGGGAACGTGTTTTGGTGGCGACGCTGCCTAGCCAGTCCTGGTTGAAGTCACCAAGGATATGGAGTTCACCGCCTGCCATCAGGGACCTCAGGTTGCCAAGGTGGTCAAGGATGCTACCCAGTGGTGTGTCTGGTGGACAGTATAACCCTGCTATGTATACAGGGATAGAGTGCGGAAGGGGGATTTTGATTAGTAGGGAATCTATTGAATTTTTGGGTACAGTAGGGGTGATTATGGAGAACTGGAGTTTAGAGGAGATATACATGGCAGTGCCGCCACCCTTCTTTCTGCCCTGTCTGTCTTGGCGGATTAAGGAGAACCCGGGTATTGAGAATTCCACATCAAGGTTATGGGGCTTCAGCCAAGATTCAGTAATGATTACAATATCAGGGCGAAGGGATAGGACAGTAGTTTGTAGGGCTGTTGTTTTGTTCAGGATGCTGCAGATGTTTAGGTGGACAATTTTGAAACCTCTTGGGAGGTGGGTAGCCGGTGCAGGAGATCGCCCAGCTATTGGGGATGGAGGACCTGGGTTACGTTCTACGTCCCCAGCTATAAGGAGAAGCAGAGCCAGGAAGTGCCTTGCTAGGCACATGGTCTTTTGAGATGACCAGCGTAGAGGGGGACAGTTAAGAGTTTGTGAGTTAGGCTTAGGGACCAAGTAGAAGGGGATATATAAGGCCGGTAGCTCTGCATGGAAGGAGAGAGGGAGGATAGTGGCCCCCAGGGACCAGTTATGCCAGTGGTGCCGAGTGTGGTCCACTAGGGCAGAGGAGGAGTGGAGGGGTGGCTTTGTATTCTCAGGGGGGAGTGGCAAAGAGCTAGGTAGAATTGGGTGGGATGAGGGTGGAAGGAAAGATAAGGTTAGGCAAAGCATAGTAATTATCAATGGGAGATACTGCATTTTAGTAGTAGATTTGAGAGCTGCTCTGGGGTGGCCACTAGTGGCTGAATAATATAAGGAGCTAATGGGAAAGTGGGCTGATTGGTTCACGCACACACAAGGTAACCCTATAAAAGGAGGAGCTCACCAAGGGTGGTGGTGGGGGCGGTGGGGAGCCTGCGCGTAGCGCAGGCGGGGCCTCACTCTGGCGCAGCACTCTGTCTCGGCTGCAAGCGCGGGATCGCTACCTGGGATCACTGGGCTGCTCCATTTTTCCGCGGGGGGATTCGGGGTGGCTGTGGGGAGGGCTTGAACCAGCTTGCCCTCTCGACCACACTGTTGGAAAGGAAAAAAAAAGGCAGTTTAAGTATTGGTCAGTAGGGAGGTGGAGCTAGCAACAGGTACGTGGCTTTACAAGCAGCAAATGTAATTGTGCAGCTTTACATTGACTTAGGCAAAATTCAAAAGCAGTAAGGCTACAGAGAGAAACAAATTGATTCAGGCTCTCATTCACAAGCAGTGTTGTTACAACAGGATCACTGTGTTCCCATTTAGCCTACCCGGTTACAAAAGAATCACTGAGTCCCCTTAAACCCACACGTTTACAAATAGAATCACTGTCCCCTTAAGCCTACTCCGGAATAATTCCTTAAAGTAATGTTCCCCTAGGTGGAAATCCTGAGTCGGTAATGAGGCAGTGTGTGGTGAAAAAAAAACAATCTCCACTGCTCCACCGACGGAAAACCGAGAGAGGCAACAGTCAGTCAGGGTATAATAAAAGGCGGCAAGTTCAAATATCTCTGGTGCAACACTCTGTCTCGGCTGCAAGCGCGGGATCGCTACCTGGGATCACTGGGCTGCTCCATTTTTCCGCGGGGGGATTCGGGGTGGCTGTGGGGAGGGCTTGAACCAGCTTGCCCTCTCGACCACACTGTTGGAAAGGAAAAAAAAAGGCAGTTTAAGTATTGGTCGGTAGGGAGGTGGAGCTAGCAACAGGTACATGGCTTTACAAGCAGCAAATGTAATTGTGCAGCTTTACATTGACTTAGGCAAAATTCAAAAGCAGTAAGGCTGCAGAGGGAAACAAACTGATTCAGGCTCTCATTCACAAGCAGAGGGCTTGAACCAGCTTGCCCTCTCGACTGCACTGGGATCACTGGGCTGCTCCGTTTTTCCTCGGGGGGATTCGGGGTGGCTGTGGGGAGGGCTTGAACCAGCTTGCCCTCTCGACTGCACTGGGATCACTGGGCTGCTCCGTTTTTCTGTGGGGGGATTCGGGGTGGCTGTGGGAAGGGCTTGAACCAGCTTGCCCTCTCGACCGCACTGGTGCTGTTGCCTGTGACACTGTTTTTTACTTTAGTTTCACTTTCACTCACTGCCCCCCCCCCAATTTCTGATTGAGAGTGAAAGCTTTTGGGTACATACTTTTGGGGGGATTTGAGAAAAAAGAATTTGTTGGTGGGAGAGTTTGAGTGGACAGCAAGTGCCTCAGCACTGCAGTGGGATGGTCCAGCATTCCTTTCAGGCGGTGGATCACAGAGGAAGTGTGGATTCGGGTCACAAACTGTAGCGGAGAAATAAAGCAGAGGCAGTATAATTTCTAGGAAAAAATATGTCCCTGAATGCCACTAGGGGTAAGGGGGTGATTTTGTTTAAGGTGGTTTAGAAAGGCGAGTGGCTGGCTGCATGAGGGTGTAGGGTCCATTCGCTAACAAACACAGCAGACTGGTATCTGCAGAAGGGGCACAAGAGTGAGGTCGGGGAGTGCCACTGTTGGAAAATTACCACCAGCAATGATCAGTTGTCTCTGCCCTGAAGGAGGAAAAAAAAGTGGAGTATGTTTTTTCCCCATGTAAGGGTACCGAACTTAAAGACAGATGGGGGGAGGGCATTGCCAACTCCCTCGGTAAGTGAGAGAGAAAAAATGGCAGCAGATTGACTTTGGGAATTCGGGGTCAAAAACCAGTGGAACGTGGGCACAGGGATACAACCTGGTGATGGGTGCTACTATGAGAGACACTTGTTATTTAGAGGGTGTTGTTAAAAAATAATGGCATGGGTGGTAGAGTGTTGCAGCCAATCAGAATGCAGCTTTTGCAATGCCCATTTTCTAAAATAAAATCTAGCAATTTAAATGATTTTACACATAAATTTTTTTACCTCTTAAAACTTTTCCTAAAAAAATACTGTACGTATACCCATTTTCTAAGTGCAGTAACATCATTCAGGGTGGGCAGTATTGGGCTATACCAGATCTTTAAGGGGCTATAAGGCCCTCTGCCTGTGGCGTTGGACCCCATTATGCCCCTGGGTGGTCTGGTATAGCCCAGTACTGCCCATCCTGTCAGGTATTATTGCTTACAGACTACACTGTCACATTTTCATTTGCATTCTGCATGCTCCATTCTCGAGTCCCACCACAGCCACTTACAGTCGCTTACGTGAACCAGATGAATCAACTGGATTCTGCTGGAATGCCTAGGAGTGGCATAAATCTGGAAGTGTCAACCACACTAACCTAATTCTCTGACAAACACTACAGACAAAGCACTGAGGCTGGTGTTGGTCAGACAAAGAGCTTCCTGTTTGACTGATCTATGGTTCATGGCTCAATAAACATTTTTGCAGCAAAATGATGTAATAACTGAGTTTGTGTTTGTACCTTCAGCCTGCTATGAGTGCTTTGCCTTCCTGCACTATCCTGACTAACTTTAAAGAGCTGGTGACAAGTTCAGGAGAACTTTAACAAAACATAGGGCCCAATTCTAGAAGGGATATGCCTGGCATAACTTGACTTGTGCCATAAAAAAAAAGTTACACCAGCAGTTGTGTCATTCGGTATTCAGCAAAGCAGCCTGCGACATGTCCCCAACCCCGAAACACAGGTCCCTGCAGTGCAGCAAAGTTGTTTATTTTTTGCATTTATATTTTGGTCACTGGCATGTGTGAAATAATAACAACTCCCCAATATCCCTGGTAGTCTAGTGGCCCCCCACCCAGCAGTGCCAGTCCACCCCGCATCCCCCAGACCCATCCCCAGCAGGCGACTGGCAAAGCCCATCTCTCATGACCCTGGCTAGCCACCGACTGAGCTCTGTAGGAGTACTGTCATTCATTCATTGAGCACGTATATAAAGTAACTTTTTGGCATTGCAGGGCCCTGTGTTTCAGGGTGAGGGAACAGGTCCTGGGGGGGACAGAGCTGCCCTGCGGAACTATTACCATTGTGGGGGTTTGGGGGCTGGGGGGCATTTACAGTTTGGGGGATTGGGGGCTAGGGGACACAGCTGCCCTGCGGGGCTTTCTGGGCATGGGGGGGCACATGCACCCCCCAGCCGAGGAGGACTGCGACTTGCGGCATGCCCCTCGGTTATGCCCTGCATTTGGCATAGCTACACACATGTTGCAAGTCACAAGACTTAGCCACAGGGACCCTGCCCATTACAGAATCAGGTGCAGAGTCCTTGGCGCGACTACACCCCTCGCATGTCGCAACTTGCGACATGCATAGGGGTGCTTCTAGAATCACATCCATAATATTTAGGCACTGTTCAGCTTGTATTTCCCATTAGTTATGTATTCCTCCTCCCCATTACTTAGCAGTGCAGTCATTTGCATGAAAACAGGATCCTTGCACCTGAAGAGTTCATCTATTTCTGTTGCTTTCTCCCTACCGGAAGTCATAGAGCACCACTTGTGGCCTTACAGTTACTCCCATGGCAATAGATTGTGATATCACAACAGAGGATTATGACTTGAAGTAGAGAGTAAGCTATAGAGGCAGATGAATTCAAAATGATTTATAAGGGACAACAATCATATATTCATACATATTTCTTTAGAAATATATTATGGAGAGGAGAAATATATAAAATATAAATTGAATGCAAACAGAATTGTACCTAATTATTATGTTTTTTAAAGTTTTCTCTGAGGCATCTGTAGCTCTTTAACAATACTGAGATTACGGGACTATCTCTAGCAATATTGGGACTAGTTTAAGCATTAATGGGACTATCTTTAACAATAACGGGACAATTTTAACTATATTGGGACTATCTTTAGCAACACTGGGACTATCTTTAACAAAACTAGGACTAGCCTGAAAAATACTGAGACTCTAGCAGTTCTGGGACAATCTTAAACAATTGTGGGACCATCTTGAGCAATACTGGGACTATCTTTAGGAATATCAGTACTATCTTTAATAATACTGGAACTATCGTTGGCAATATTGAGGCTATCTTTAACAATACTGGGGCTAGTCTGAACAATACTGGGACTATCTTTAACAATACTGGGACTATCTTTAGCAATATCAGTATTATCTTTAATTATACTGGGACTATCTTTAGCAATACTGAGCCTATCTTCAACAATACTAGGACTATAGCAATACTGGGACTATCTTTAGCAATATCAGTACTATCTTTAATAATACTGGGACTATCTTGGGCAATATTGGGGCTATCTTTAATAATACTTGGGCTAGTCTGAACAGTACTGGGACTATCTTTAACGATACTGTGACTAGCTTTAGCAATATCAGTACTATCTTTAATAATACTGGGACTATCTTTGGCAATATTGAGCCTTTCTTTAACACTACTAGGACTATCTTTAGCAATATTGGGATTATCTTTAGCAATACCGGTATGATCTTTAACTATACAGAGACTATCTTTAACAACATGGGCCCAGATATTCAAACTGCACCCAAAAAGTGCGCAACAGCAGGAGCAAGTGCAAGTCCACTGCGCCTATGCACAAGAAGCGCGATATTCAAAAACTGCGCAGCCCAAGATGTGCCTGCGGCACACGACTGAATATCACGTCACCTGCACCATAGCGCAACCAGGGATGTGCAGTTATGCATTTCAGATGTGCCATAGTGCAACAAGGGATGCTCAGTGGAGCAGTCCAGATGCGCCATAGCGCAACCAGGGATGCCCCGTGGAGCAGGGCAGCAATGCAACAGCACAACCAGGGATGCAGGGGCCCACCACCCATGCCACAGATGGGCAGAGGAGCACACAGCAGAACAGACATCGTCCCCCACACCCCATGCACTGCACAACTGGGGGAGAGCTGGAATAACCACCGGCCCATGGATACCAGCAACCAACCCACAGCCGGGCCATGATGCCCCAGCACACCCCCTGGCAAGCTGTGACTGGCACACAAGGAGGGCCGACCACCCCGTGCCACACCATCCCACCAATGCAGAGCACATCGTGCACCACGATCACCATACACCCTTCCCAGGAGTAGCGCCCAACAGTACAGGACACCCCATGCATGCCACCACCCCCACTGTGACAATGCAACCCTGTGCACCATGTAGCCATGCAAGACAACCCCACCATGTGCACCCTGCAGTGGGCGGCAGCAGACAGCAATGCAACAACAGCATACACAGTGCGACCCTGCATGTCCCCCCGAGGTACAGCTGAGAGACCGTCCATGCGTCGGCACACGAGGTACCCCACATGCGATAGGGCATGCCCCGGACCCCATCACCAGCGGTACAGCACCCTGCACACCCTCCCAAGGACACAACCCATCCCAGCACTGGCCACAGTAGCCAGCACAGACACACACAGTGTTGCACGGAAGCATGCACCACACAGGATGCAACACAGTGCACAGACAAACAGCCACCCATACCCAAGGGCACACCAACACAGGGACACAGTAGCGGGTCAACCAAGCCCCCGGCATGTGGCCACGGCAGCCGTGTGCACATGGCCAGAACCCCTCCACAGCACAGGTGTGCCAGCAACCCTGTGCAGGCACCACGACGCTGTACGCCATCAGCATGCAGCTGGAGCACAAGTGACAGACAGTGGAGCACATCCCCTGCAGCATACACAAGTTACAGCATCGAGGTGGGACAACAACAGCGGAGGCAACAGTGCCACCCGAGGTAGACGTGCACCCCACCAGTGACAGGAGGCAACCCAGCATCATGCTGGGTACAGTGGCAGTCCAGCATGGGCAGCCACCACTGACACGCCAGCGGACTGTGCAGGTCACAGACATGCAAGGGTGGCACCTGCACAGGCCATGGATGGTCTGACAGGTGCGCCATGGACACAGCGCATGCACCGTGTACCACTGCACACAGTTATCCAGTGCACAGGGAACAACACACAAACCACAGACAGTGACTGAGAGCTATGCCCACACCAAACTTTCCTCCCCTACGGACACACACACACACACACACACCCCCATGATAGCACCACCCCCGACACCATGCACACCACTGCAGTTGAGCACCATTAGCCTGCTGCAAATCAGAGACCACCACAGTAGGCATAACTAAACTAATGTATTAGAAGTAGAAACAAAACTATGTACATATTTACAGTAAAAAATGGGGTGAGGGCCACAAACTGGGTGGAGGTGGGTAAGGGCAGGGTGAGAACAAATGGTAGAGGAAAGGAGGGGTGTGAGGGTGGGTCCAGGGGGGTTGTAGTAGTCCAAGTGTACAGTCTTCAGTGGGAGCCCTGCTCCCCACTCCTATGGCACCTCCTGCGATGTCTTCTCCTCATGCCATGCCGATCCACCCTCTCTAGAATGGCCAGAGAGGCCCTGGCTACCTGGAGCAGCTCCTGCAGCACCCTCTAGATATGGACCATCCTCCTTCCACCTAGGACAAGGGAGCAGAGCCAATAGGCGCGAATGCACAGCCCCCTGCAGCCCACCCATTGTGCATGGCATACAGCCGTAGGACATGCCCCTGTGATGGTGTGCAACCACCCACAGTGATCGTGTCCACGAGACCTGCCCATCCAGGCGCACACAGCCACATGGACCGCTGCACACACCCATCACCCAAGTCCCACACAGCACTACCATGGCTGTACAGTGACATGGCTTTGCGGTGCGAAGGCAGTGGCACAGCCATGTACCCGTTGCACGCATGGACCCCCAGTGATGCACTCCCGGACATGCAGTGCCACTGGACAGTGCTGACTGTACTATGTGGCATGCATGGCAGTGCTGTCAATGGATGGTGGCCATGCCCTGCTGCCCGCCCTGCTACACAGCATGCACAGAAAATCCTGGATGTAAGGCACTCACCATCATCAGGCTGGTCCTGGCGCTGAGCCAGTAAGGGTCATCCTGCATCGGGACATGCCTCACACCGCTGCCGCTCCTCCCTCGCATGGTGACGTTCCTCAGGGCCTAGGGTGCAAACATGGAGAGAGGAACATTAGTACAATCCAGTAGCAAAGGCCCCCCACCCCTGGGTGTGTGCGATCCCACACAGTAAACTATTCAGCCCCCCCACCCCTATACCACCACCACCACTGCCCACACTGGACGGACCAACCCCCCGTGTGGTGGACACATGCTCACCTCAATACCTGTATGGACGTAACCAGTGTATGGATGGGGCACCTACCTGGCCATGGAACCATGCCTCTCCTGGAGCGTGCCCACAGGCAGGCAAGCCTGTCCAGGTCCCTCTGTTGGAGGTCCCCATACCGGTGCCTGCACTGCTCCATGGTTCTCTGGATCCCTGTCACCTCCTCCAGGGCCACCGCCACCTCCTTCCACATGGCACTCCTGGCCCTGTCCAGGGGTGTCTCACCAAAGACAGCACCAGCATGGGGCTCAACTAAGGAAACAAGGTTAGCCAGTTCCACCTGGCTCCAGATAGGTGCTCGTCTCTGTGCCATCTTTCCACCGATTTAGAATCAAAATGGTGCTCCCTAGCGCACGTCCGCCACATGCGGATGCTGCATGGTACTGTGCTGCCATTCTCCATTGCGCTGTCACAGAACAGCACGATAGGGGTGCACCCATGCAGACGCATGGTGCCTAGGGGGCAAAGGTCGGGCACAGGGTCAAGGGTCTCTCATGCATGGACAGCCACAGTGCGATTGGAACCCAATGCGTGTAACGCAATTGGGTGCCTGTGTGCCAACTCCTGTAGTGGCCTACAGCGCTGCGGCCCCAGTGCGCCTATGGCGCCCCAGTGCCACAGCGCCATATATGTGAATAGCGCAGTAGCACCACTGACACAATGGTGGCCGTGCCCTGCATTGCCTCCCATGCACAGCACGTCAGCAGCGCAGCAGGCATCTGCGTCATCACCCCGGGCATGCGCAGTTCGGTGTGTACTGCGCATGTCACAGAACTGCGCCCTTGGCTGAGCACGTTCAACACAACTGTGCAAAGCACAACAGCGCAATATTCAGCCGGCATATGCAAATCAGCTAATCAGCCATTCAATGGCGCAGACACTGCATTTTGCATCCACTTAAAAATGTGCCTCACCTCATTTGCATGCGTTGCGCTATAAAAATGCGACATTGGGCTGCACTGGCCATATTCGGTTACTGCAGTCTATTGTGGTGAGTTGCATGCTGTTTGGGAGTGTGGACTGTGGTGTGTGGGACGTGCATGGGACTGCACAGTCACAGGTAACACCTGTCATTCTCACAGGATGAATAATGACTGATCGTGAGGTGGAGGAAGAGGAACAGATACGTGGGCGGAAGAGGAGGCCTAACTTCACCAAGGCAGAAACAGATGCCCTGTTTGAGGCCTACCTCGACCAGGAGCCCGCTGCTTAGTGGACGCCAGGGAACACCACAGGCCTGTGCTGCTGCATGGGAAGAGGTGGCGCGTGCCACCAACCTGCATGGCAGCCACCAGCGGTCCGTGCAGGAGTGCAAATAGAAGATGGGCATGGACAGGCGGAGGATTAAGGAGAAGGTGGCTGCCATCAGGGCAGCACAGTCTGTGACCAGTGGGGAACAACCGGACGTGCAACATCTGACCCCACAAGAAGAGCGGGTTGCTGGCAGCATGCAGCGTTGTGCCATCGAGGGTGTTCCGGGTAGTGGATTCCAGACGGGTGATAGCCCGTCACTGCATGGTAGATCCTGGTCTGCCAATGGGGGGGGGACAGGGTAGGTCACATACATTAATGCTACTGTTTTTCCCTTACAACTCCTGAGCGTCTACATGGGTCAGCGGTGGTGGGCTTGTCCACTGAGGGCGGTAGCATGGAGATAGAGGAGGGCCAGTCCACCTCCACAGGCATACGAGGGTCAGGGCGACAGTGGGCCCGCCTGGATGTCCGGACTGATGTTGGTGGAGCAGGTGCGGAGGAGGCCCTGCCTGTGTCCCAGAGTGCCAGCGTCCATGGATGCCAGCATGCTGAGACTCGGGCTGATGCTGGATCCATCACTGATGATGATGGAGCTAACGTCATGGGCAATGATACGTGTGGGCCACAGGATGGCCACACAGCAGGTGACTTCCCGGGCATGGCCATGGGTGGTGCCATCATGGAGGCCTGTGTGACATCACAGTCCCAGCCTGTGCCTGTCTGCACCAGTGGGGCAGCACTGGTGTGTGTCCAGGACAGTGGGGCTGTTGCAGCCACTGCAGCGGCACCGTTGAGCCCTGGAGAGCAACAGTCGGAGGGGCAGTGTCAGCAGTCGGCCAATGGCCATGGGGGTACAGTGCCAGGGGGCGGCATCAGTGCACCACCTGTGGACATGCCCAGGCCTGGCCCTGGTGTGCAGCGCCCACCCTCAAGGGGTGCTGACCATCAGGACCATGAACACCATGAGGGACAGCATGCCGATCAGGCAGATGACCTCTTAGATGAGCACACCCCCATACTCCAAGCATCAGTCAATCAGCAGGTGCAGCTTGGGACGGCAGTGGTTGCACTCAGTGCGGCTCTGCGCCAGGCAGAGGAGCAGTGCAGCAGAGACATTGCTCTGCTCCTGGCAGGGATGGACCGGTTGCAGGAGGATGTGACCGCTGCCATTGACAGGCAGACACAGGCAATCACAGCTGTCATGGCCACAATGGGCACACAGTTATTTGCCCATGCGTCGCAGACACCGTGCAGTGCAATGTCCACCCTCTGTTCCCAGCATCGTGTGACACCCTCCTTGTCGACACCGGGTTCAGCTGTGGGCATCCCAAACACGCCTGGCGCAGGCATGTTCGGTGTGCTGCAGACCCCTGCGCGAACACGGTCACGTTCACGCAGTGGAACCCCTGGGGGACCATCGGTGCCACCCCATGAGGCCATTGGTCAGCCTGTCACTGCTGGTGGTTCTTGGTGGGGCCGCCCATGCATCTGTGGTGGCCGTGGCACTGTGCCACGTGACTGACCTGTCTCCCAGCATGGCTACTTTCTGATGCTGCCCTGCGTGCATTGTGTTGTTCAGCATGCAATGCATGGGTGGGGTACCAGGCCCTGCACGCGCAGACACGTTCCATCTGCACACCCTCCTGGCTGCTGTCCACTGTGGTGTGTGCATGATGATGCCTGCATTGCACTGTCCGCCACTGTGCAATGGTGCCCAGCGTCTGCACATGCACAATGACAGGCATTGGGTATGGTGGTCTGTGGACGTGTGTGTGGCTAGGGGTGGCGGTCAGGGTCGGCGTGTCTCCTGCCCTTTGTGCATGTCTTGTGAGGTGTGTGTGTGACCACGTGCTGTGTTAGACCTTGCCCATCCCTGGCGGCATGTGCGGTTCCATGCTCGGCCAATTCCCTTAACGCCATGCACCCCTGGTGTTTGTCCATGTGTGTTTGTGGGTTGTGCCTTTGCCTCCAGTGGTTGCACATGGCCCCATGACTTACCTGGGTTGGCTGAAGTGCTCCTCTGTGATGGTGTCCCGGTGCAGCTGTGCCAGCCGGATCAGTCGGGGGTCCCTTCACCCAAGGGGGGCTGCCCATTGCCGTCTTCAGCAGCGTCCTCATCGTCCCCATCACTGTCCCCCTCTTCGACCTGTACAGCTATCCCACAGTCGTTGGCCATGTTGTGCAGGATGCAACAGGCCAGAAATAGCCTGCAGGCCTTGGAGGGGCTGTACTGTAGGGCACCACCAGACGTCTCCAGGCAACGGAAATGTGCCTTCAGCATCCGGAACACCCACTCGATAACATATCATTTGTGGTGGCATATGCCTCATTGTAGCATTGCTCTGATGGGGCCATGGGCCGCCGGTATGGTGTGAGCAGCCAGGGACGGAGTGGGTATCCACTGTCACCTGTGTGCAGAGGGTGGAAGTTAGTTTGGTGATCAGCATCACCCTGCCTTGGGCCATCTAGGCCAATACCCATGTCACCTCTGACTATGCCCCTCCCAAGCTCCATGTCTTTCTGCGTGGTTTGCATACTCACCCACTAAGTGGCCAGTGGGGATGTCCCTACTCTCGAATCTGTGGCACAGTGCTAACTGGTGCCAGATGAAGGCATCATTTGCTCCCCCCAGGGTGTGTGGCACAGACACTGATTATGCACCCCCTAGCATCACACACCACCTGGCAGTTGATGCTTGCATACCCCTTCTGATTCATGTATGCAGCCCCTTCAGGGCCAGGTGGTGTGTGGATGGCCACATGGGTGCAGTCTATTGCCCTGAGCACGCCAGGCATACGTGCTACCCTGTGGAACTCCTGTATGTTTGCTGTGTGCTCCACTGGTGTGCTGGGGAAATGGATGTACTCCGCAGCATGTGGCAGCAGTGCGCGGAGGAATTGGGTGAGGTGGCATGACGAGGCCGACTGGGTTATGCCTGTCATGTCCCCTGTTGGTCTCTGGAAGCTACCCGTGGTGAGCAGGCACATGCAAGCTGTCACTTTTGTCTCCACTGACAGAGCATGGCTCCATCGTGTGGGTGCCTGCATCACATCACTGCACAGCTCACAGAGCCACCTCAATAGTACCGGCCCACGATCTCAGTATCGGTGTACAGCTTGAAGCTGGTGCGGGCTTGGTACTGCCTGTTGAGGGGCATACCGCCAACGGGCCCTTCCACGGCCGTGCCCCCCTGCTGCCTGCCTTGTCACCCCCTCATAACTGCCTCCATCTGGATGGTGGCACTGGCCATGTCCCTGGCTTGTGTCCCCCCCAGCAGCTGTTTCTGTGTTCCCCCCGCTGTCCTTGCTGCTACTTCCCCTGCACCAGGAACACCTTTCTGTGGTGGCCTCAGTGCTGTGTGGCACTTCCCTCTTTTGCACTGCACTGTGGCTGTGGCTCCCCACACCTTCCCTGTTCCTGGGGGTTCCAGATGCTCTGTCTCTGTCCTGCCCTGTGTGTGTGTTGCCTGTGTGGCTGCCTATAGTTCAGCAACATGTGCCTTCCCTGTAGCGTTCTTGCACCTCTCTCTTGTTCCTTTTTATTTTGGCTTAGTTCCACTATTGCGCAACTTCCACTTGCTCCCCTATTGCGCATGGCGCATGTTGTTGAATATCGTACTGCGCCATTTATGCATGGTTCCTCCCCCTTCAGTTGCACATGCATTCATTATCATTGCACTCTTGCGCAGTATGATTTGGGGGGTGCATCTGCCTCCCACTGAATATCGCAGAATGGTGCATTTTCGGACTTGGGCTGGCGCATCCCTATTGCACATGGCACAACCCTTTTGAATATCTGGGCCACGGAGTCTATCATTAACAATACTGTGACTATATTTAGCAATATCTGGATTATCTTTAATAATACTAGGACTAGCCTGAGCAATATTGGGATGATCTTTAGCAATATCTGGATTATCTTTAATAATACTAGGACTAACCTGAGCAATACTAGGACTGTCTTTAGCAATACTGGGACAATCTTTAGCAATATCTGGACTATCTTTAACAATGCTAGGACTAGCCTGAGCAATACTTGGACTATCTTTCGCAAAACTGGGACGATCTTTAACAATACTGGGACCATCTTCTCCAGTACTGGGGCTATCTTTACCAATACTGGGACAATCTTTCTGGACCCAACCCACCTTCTGCACAGTGCCAGGTATCACCCAGTCAGGTGGTGCTAGCACACAGTGTGGCCAACAGAGGATGCAATCTCCCTGGCCCCAATGATAGGGGTCACTAGTGCAGCAGAACCTGGTGTCTCTCCTCAGCTGGGAGTGTTGCTGCATGGTAGCACCTCCTCAGCCTCCCCCCAAGCCACCTGGCTAGCCGCCAAGTCCAGGGCTGAACTTGGTTTGCCAGCATAGGAGGACAATGAGCTGTCCACTGGGCTATGGGTCAGGTCTAGTGAGACTATCTTTAGCAATGCCAAGACTATCTTAACAAGACTAGGACTACCCTGAACAATACTGGGACTCTCTTAAACAACTGGGACTACATTTGGCAATACTGGGACTAGCCTTAACAATACTGAGTCTATCCTTGGCAATACTGGGACAACCTTTAACAATACTGGGGCTATCTTTAACAATACCAGGTCTATCTTCAGAAATACTGGGTCTGCCTTTAATAATACTTGGACTATCTTTAATAATACTGGGTCTGTCTTTAACACAAATGGGACTATCTTTAACAATACTAGAACTAGCCTTAACAATACTGGGACTATCTTGAGCAATACTGAGATGGCTTAGCACTCACAATACATCTTTGATTGTTCTGCATGTTGTGTGTTATCAGAAGGGCTCCTGCGAAAAGAATATCACATAGTTTATTTTTTACATACATAAGATAAGATAAATCTTTATTTTCAAACAGGATAGAACTATTAGGATTTTCGCAGCCCTGTTTACAAAGTTATCCTGCTTTGTTATACAGGAGATGTACAAATTCAATCAAATGACATTTTGTCACATAACACAGGTATAGATACATACTTCAGTATATACACATATATTCCAAACACAATGTATTCAGTTATCATTCATTATTAATACAGTTTTGTTGTGGGTACTTATACAACAGCTACTTCTATAAACAATTTAATTTTTTAATTCTAAAAAGCTTCAGAATTATGAGATTTCAGATGTGAAAGTTTACTAAGAGCATTGCTTGCAAAGAGAAAATCCCTAATAAAAATGTCTGTTGTCTAAACAGTGTTAAATAAGGGCATGACACTGTTTCAGTGAGATGTCAGGACTTTTCAGAATCAAGTCCTTTATCAACTCAGCCAAATGCAGAGCTATGGATTGAGGTCAGTGACCCTTCAGTCTAGAATGTTATGACCTTTCTCTGCAAAATGTTTGCACATTTACTGAACACTGTTTAGGAGAGAAGTGATTCTGATCTACTCTGCACTGTGGTTTCAAAATGTTTTCTAGATTTTTAAAGCTAGCAGCTGGGGGCTGGCAGTAAAGCCTAGAGGCTAGAGTAAAGAGCTGCGAATGAGCTTGGTACATCCAACAGATTTGGGTCTGATTCCCACGATGTCCACTTGAATACCGTGTGACTCTGAGCAAGTCACTAAACCTCCCCAGTGCTCCTGGGTTGCCCGTGAAAACAGGCACTTGTGCCTAGTGGGCCTTACCCAGTTACAAAAGAATAAAACAAAACCATAATAAACCCCTATTCAGTTTATTCCCAAGCTTCCTGGATACCTTTCTCTTTAACTACTATATCACCATCAAATAGTGCTGAAATGGTCCACCATTTGCACTTTATAACCAGGCTCGTTCATCCTGCACCCAGTGGTTTCTCAGAGAGTGAAAGATCATTTAGTTCCAGGATAACAGTATAATTGACAACCACCTAGATTAGAGCAGTGATTACATCAGTTTAGCAGACTTCTGCATGTGTCCCCACCCACTGCAACTGTCTGAATTCATAACACCTGCAATTAGAAACATGCAGAGAGGCTGAGAGGGTCTGTGGTGCCACAGCAGTTTAAGGGATGCAACTGCAAACCATAAGTGTGAAGAAAGAACAAGTTAAGAAAAAAGACAATTATTTTTGTAACACGTATACAAATTGATGAAAAGTGGACCACAACAATACCTCCAAACCCCATCTGCCAAGCCAATAGGCAACAGGTAACATTATGAGCTACCCTTCATGATTCCTGCTCTTATGTACCTTGTATAATCCCGGCCATTCCCACCACCAGCTCCTCTGGTTGAGAGGGGCTCTGTCCTTGTAAGGCCGCCGTCCCCTCCAATGATTGACGGTAGACGCATCCATCACAATTGGACCCTCATGCCAGAATGACAGCTCATGGCACCAGCCAGTTGGAAGCCTGCTCACCCATGGGACAGCCAATTGGGCTTCCTGACACCAACTTTTTAAACTCCCAACCCCAGACTACAAGGCAGTCAGCGCGGGCGTTGAACTTCACATCCCGGCCATCACCGCCACCAGCTCCTGGGGTCAAGCGAGTCTCTTTCCTTGTAAGGACCTCCTTCCCTGCATCAATCAATGGCAGAGGCTCAATAATTGGAACCTTGGGCCACAATGATGGCTCATGGCTCCAGCCAATCAGAGCATGCTGACCAGTCCACCCTCTTCAAAATGACTTCTGTCCCAGATGGTCCAGAGCACTGCAGTCCAGAAAACTAAGGGCCACAGTGTAAAGGGTAACAGTGTCTCAGCCACAGCACAAAGGACAACAGAGTCTAAGCCATAGTGCAAAGAAAAACAGAGTCTCACATGTGAGTCAGCACAAAGGCCAACTGAGTCTCAGCCACATTGCAAAGGGCAACAAGGTCTCATGTGTGAGTCAGCACAAAGGGCAACACAGTCTCAGCCACATTGCCAAGGGCAACAGGGTCTCATGTGTGAGTCAGCACAAAGGGCAACACAGTCTCAGCCACATTGCCAAGGGCAACAGGGTCTCGTGTGTGAGTCAGATGTGGAAAGCAGCCAGAGCCAGTTACACTGCTCGTCCTACTCCTTAACTCTCAAGGCTTTTACTAAATTACTGCCCCAATATATCTCAGACTGTCTTCCTCTAAGTGCAGTAGGTAAGTATGCCCTAAGGAGTTCTACTTACATCTTACTTGCAGTACCTAAGTTTAAGTCACGCTTTGGTAGGTCTGCCATTAATCATGCTCTATCCACACTATGGAACAACCTGCAAAAAATCTTGCGACTGTCATTCCCATTTAAACTATCAGCCTTCAAAGCACTATATTCTCATTCATTTAAGGAATCCTGTAACTGCTTCCCCTGATGTCACAGCCTCCCAGCATCCCCCAGATTCAGTTTCCAGCCCTTTCAAGAGTATTCAATTCCTGGTACTCCAGCCCCACTACTCATTATGTTTGTGTCTATTTGTGCCCCACCTGATACTTCCACCCAGTCTAAGTTGGAGTCTCCCTTTATGAGTTAGCATGGCATCTACTAATATTACACTTCCTGGCAGGTCACCCTCTCCCCCTATTCCTGGTGTATTGCACCTAGCTCTATAACCATTGCCACCTGCCCCATGTGCTCTAAAGTCCCTCAGACACCCCTGCACTTATGCTCTCATTCCCGAGTTCCTCTCCCTTCCTCACCCAGGCCCCTCCTTGCACTACATACTCAATACTTAAATCCAAGCTTGCTCCCTGAAAACTCTGTATGTATGGTTGTATAGGCTTACTCTGTATCTTTTGCAACACAAGTTCTGTAGCACATGGTATTTAGATTTCTGTCTTATTTTATAGATGTACTCCAGTGCTGTTATTAACCTTGTGTGTGTAATCCTTATTCTATGTAATGACTCTGTAAGTTGGTATTCCTCTATATGTATTTTCATGTATCTTGCCCAGTTCCTTCTTGAAAATGAGCTTGCTCAATGGTGTTCACCTGATTAAACAAATATTTGATTGATTGATTGATTGATTGATTAACACAAAACTTTACAATCCTCAGCTATCACTACAGCCACAATAAAACTGAAAGAAGGTAATGAACTTGGAGGGCGAAGCAAGATGGTGGCTGTGAGCCAGAAGTGAGAGGAGCATGGAGTGGGGAACATGCCAAACCCCTGCCAAGTCTATGCCACATTGCAAAACTTAAGTTATTAAAATAAATTTGCTTAATAGTAAGCACTGCATAATGAAAAATTGTACTTACCACTGAAAATGAAAAGAACTAGATATGCTGTGGCTTCTGTGAATACCGGGCTTCCTGTAACACCAAAACACTGAGTGGAAATGTTGAACGGAGGCAGAAGGTCTGGAGAAACTCCAAACACAGCGGTTATAGAAACAGCTAACTTCAGCTTCAGAACACCAAAAAAACAAGAAAAGGCAAATGGAGAAAAAATAAGAAGGGCTAGAGGAAATTGTAAGGTATGAGAGAAACTAAGTAGCAGTTAAATGAAATGCTTTACAGTCATGCTATATTGCTGAGTCACCTCTCTTTTCTTTAAAATTAATGACTTAAAACCAGTAAGTAAAAGAATGCAATTGTGCCCCATATAATGTTGGAAATAGTTTCAGAAGTATGTGACGGACAATAAAAATTAACCACTGTACTCTATGCAATGCTCCTCTATTTTACAAACAGCTAAAGTGAAAAAGTTGCCTCATGATTTAGACTGAAAACTTGAAATAAGGATATTATTCTTCTCTGGGCAGCAGCTTGAATTACTGCAGGAATAAGTGGCGAGCTGTTACAACTGAAAATGAAGTAAAAGCAATACCGTAGATGTAAGCAGTTGGGAAGCCACAGCCAAAACAGAAAAATAATTCAAAGTAACAATGCAGATATAGGCATTCAGGAAGTCAAGGCAAATGCCTGAATATGTTGCTGACAGTTAGTTGAGAAGGACAAGGAATGAATTATTCAGTTGAAGGGAAAGGAAAGCTTATTGTGAAATAAAGGAAAGGCTTTAAGAACCACAGGTCTGTTAGACAGTAAATTTGACACGAGCAAAGTGGATTTAGTGTCTACTTTTTCTGTTAAAAAAAAGATGGCAGTTCTGTAAGTCAGTACATTGGGGGACTGCATGAACACTTGCCAACATGTGCCATAAGACTGACACCAGGATTTGGACTACTGGACATTGAAGTTCTGATAAAAAGACAAGCACTGTATGTGCTCTGAATGGACAATATGTGACTACTGAAAGCACAGAAGGAGGAGGAAAAAGAAATGGGGAAATTAAATACATGTAAATGGTAATGTATTTGAAAGTGTGCTGCAATGGATAGCAGTTCTGGAAGTTGGTACTTCAGGGGACTGCAAGCACATTTGCCAGCAAGTGCTATACGAGAATAAAAGGACAATACAACACAATGCCAGAAAACAAAGTTAAAAAATAAATGGTGGTCCTGATATAAAATTAAAAAGAGACCAAGCAGATTTTCATTAAGACTTGGAATACTAAATATTGGAGTTCTGATAAAAGATAAGTGCTGTATGTGCTTTGAATGGACAATATGTGAATACTGAAAGCACACAAGCAATAAGAAACTTTTATATTGGTAACTGAGCTATGGTAGTTCTATAAACTGGTACAACGGGACTGCATGAACTAATGCTATAAAATAATAAACACAAAATGAGTAAAAAAGAAATAAAAGATCTGAAATATTTTTTCAAGAAAATTCCAGAGAAAAATACCAAAATAGAGGACAACAGGAAACCTAAAAGAAATGTGACAAGGAAACCCCAAGCACAGAATGCTGCTTCAAAAGTTGTGGAAAGTTAGACAAGGAAAAGAAACTTGCTGGAAGAAGAAGAAGAAGATACAGAAGAGAATATTGTGCACCAGACTGAACAGTTACTCAAAGTGAACAAAAGAAGGGGGAAAATATGGCAAAAAATGCAATACGAATGTACAGAACCAAACAAGTACAAGTATATTACAAATTCCAGAGGGATTTGAATTTACATACACCCATAATACAGAACTAGGAGCAAATCCCAAAAGACAAAACTAAAATGCGATCTCACAATATTAAAGATCAAGCAGAGAGATCACAAGTTAAGGAAAAAGAAAAAAATAGTACAGAATGATTTTATGCTGGAACTAAGAAATTGTTTTGTTGAGATAAATCTTAAAATAGATAAATTAATGGGTGAAATAGGAGTTGTGAAAAGTGAAATTAAAGAAATCAATAACATGGTGACTGAATTAGAGAACAAAATTTCAGATGTTGAGGACCTTATGCCCCAGATAGAACCTAAAATATCAGAGCACGCAAACGACATTCAGGAAATAAAACAAAAAGCAGAAGATATGGAATGGAGGTCGAGAAGGAATAATTTAACATTTCTGAATATACCTGAAGGTGCAGAAAATCAAGACATATGGAAGTTTGTTGGAGAATGGTTAAATGAGAGTCTTAAGTAAGAATTACAATGCCATGCAATTGAAATAGATTAAGCTCATAGAACACCTGGAAAGAATGCCATATACACCACAGAAACTTCCTAGGGTGGTCTATGTGAGGTTCCTAAGGCTTCAAGACACAGAAAAGGTACTGTCCTTATCAAAAAAGCATGAACTTGCAATAAATGGTATACAAATATTGACTTTAAAGATTTGGGACCAAATCTGCATAAAAAAGAAAGACTTTTAATCCCATAAAAATGGCTTTT
The DNA here is from genome assembly GCA_016271365.2 of Neoceratodus forsteri. Taxonomy (NCBI): domain Eukaryota; kingdom Metazoa; phylum Chordata; order Ceratodontiformes; family Ceratodontidae; genus Neoceratodus; species Neoceratodus forsteri. The sequence continues at coordinate 1,880,203,314 of CM057456.1, forward strand.
TGGGAAAAACATGTTAAATTTCAATGCTCATTTCCAAACACTTTAAGGATTTATTACTAAGGAAAATACAATAGTTGAGACAATCGAAGATGCAGAGGCCTTCATGAAGGAAGCATTTTGAATTTCATTGAGGAGAAACTTTTAACAATGTTGACATAAAAAGACACCTGAAAAGAAAGCAGAAGAACCAGAGGAAAGACATGATCAAGATGAGAATTCAAGTAAAGATGACAGTAAAGAAGGAGCAACTTCAACGACAGTGGATCAAAAAGGAGTAATCCATCAAGAGGAAGAAGATAAAGAATGTCAGAAGAAAAATGAACATAATCGGGTTAACCAAGATGAAACAAACAAGACAAATGTGAAGTCAAAAGAAAAGGACTGTTTTTAAGGGGAGAAAACATTCTGATCATCATATTGACCAATCTCTTTGTTCAATTCTGACTACAAGATTTTTATAAAATGTTTGACTACAAGGTTGGAAAAGATCTTTCCCGACCTGATAGAGGATGACTAGACAGGCTTCATCAAGGGAAGAAGGAGTCAAAACAACATTAGAAATGCACTGAATATCTGGGGAGTATTAGATATCTAACCCTAGCAAGAATTTATCTAATTCATTTTTGCATGTCTTGAAATCTTTGATTTCAACTGCATGTTGAGGCAAGGAGTTCCATAATGTGGCCACCCTAATGGTAAAGCAGTGTTTCCGTTTATTTGTAGCCGATCTTGGAATGCAGATCTGCCTATTATGACATTGTAATTTTATAGGTTTTTCCCACAAATTTAATGCCACACTCCTTCATGAATGTATCGTCTTGTAATATATTGAATAGCAGCAACAAGTCTCCCTGGTTTCTCCTTGTTTGCAAGCCATAGAGTTCTAATGCAGTTAATCTATCTTGATAACAAGGATTTTAACCCTTGGTATTAACTTGGTGGTCCTTCTTTTCATATTTTCTATAATCTTCTTATCTTTTTCAAAGTAGGGAGCCCAGAAGGAGACTGACTAATCAGTATGAGGCCTTACGAATGATGAATACAGCAAGAGGATACAGTTTTCATTCCTTGTTATAAAGGATATTTTAATAGCAGCTAGGATACGATTACCTACCTGAGCAATTTCCTACAATGCTCACTTTGTGAAAAAAAGGTTGTTCACAATAATGCCCTGATCCTTTTCAGATTTAGCTAATTCAATAGGGTTGCCATTTAGTGTGTAAATAATCTTTGGATTTTTTGATCCCAGGTGTATAACTGTACATTTTTCTATACTGAAAAACATTTCATTTTTTACCACTCAGTTTTCAAAAGCATCAAATCTTGTTTGAACATTCTGATTTGTTCTTCAGAATCCACTTCCGATGAGATTTTAGTATCATCTGTGAACTAATCCCTCAATATATGATCTATTAAAAATGATTGTTAAAGAGCCTAACAACTCATTCAATGTTTGTTTTAAAAAATATGTATTTATATTATCAGGACCAGGTGACAAGTTGTTTTTAAAAGCTACTATTGCTGCTTTTATTTCATCTGGCGTTATTTCTTTATAGTTATGTATGTATTAGTTGGTATTACTTGGTGCGATAGAACAGAAGAAGGCTGTGGCCCATCATGGCTGTTCCCCACACAATGTGGGACATTGTTTAGTAGTTATCCCTTATCCAAACATCTAGTTTATTTTTGAAAGTTGTAATGCTAGGTGCCTCAACTAAATCTTGTGGCAAGGTGTTCCATACACAAGGAGCCCTTACTGAAAAGAAGTTTCCCCTCTTACTGTTTCTATAGCTTTTGACCTCAAGCTGTTCATTATGCAGTCTTGGGACATGTCTCCTTTTGGAGAAAGTTAGACCGCATTGTTCCATGAGATCTGGTGAGTTTATTAAGTTAAAAACTATAAGCATATCACCTCATAATCTCCAATTTTGAAGAGAGAAGAGACCAGTAGCTAGTAATCTTCCCTGGTAGTCCAGATTAGTTAGTCTGGGAATCATTTCAGTTGCTCTCCTCTGTACTTGTTCTAGTATGGCAATATCTTTTTTAGATTTGGATTCCAAAAGGGGGAACTATAGTTGAGGTAAGGTCTAATATAGGCCCTGTAAAGTGGGATAAGGCATTGTTCAGTGTGATTTATAAAAGTTTGTTTTATTTGCCTCAAGAGTCTACTGGTCATACCAGCAGTTTTAACACAGTGATCCCTTGACGTAAGTGTGTTCTTAATATGGACACCTAGGTCTTTCTCACAGTTTGATGAGTGAAGTGGAAGTCCATTTATATGATATACTGTATTAGGATTTTTTTTGACCAAAATGTAATACCATGCATTTATCTTGATTGAATTGAATATGGTTATGATTAGCCCAAAATATAAATTTTTCCAAGTCCTCCTTTAATGAGGAAATATTTTCATGGTTATTAACCTTGCCCCCCAGTTTAGTATCATCTGTGAATTTAACCATGAAATTGTTAGGCCCAGTCTGTAAATCACTAATGAAAAGATTAAATAATGTAGGTCCCAGGACTGACCCCTGAGGCACACCACTTGTTACTTTATCCAGGTCAGACAAGGCATCATTTATTCTAACCTTCTGGGGGGGGATTTTTGTGCTAGCTTTGTTTTGGTTTTTTTAGCAAGGACAGTCCCAAAGTATTTATTAAAGATATTACATATCTCAATTTTATTATCAATTATGATCCCATTCTTACGTATAGATGTAATAGTTTGATCACAATATTTATTAGAGTTGATGTACAAATAAAAAGCATTTGTATTGCCCTTGGATATGGAGAGGTTTAACTTTGATTTTCTTTCACTCCTTTATAATAAATTCTTTCTTTTTTTAAGTTTGGACATATATGTAGCTCTATTTTCCCATTTGAGTCATTTTAAATTTTTTAAAGGCCTATTCTTATTTGCTTCAGTACATTTTGTGTTCGCCATGGTGGTATTTTTCCTTTAGTATTTCTAGTTTTTTTCAGTGGAATAAATCTATGTTCAAGATCATGTATAATATTTCTCAACATAATCCAAGATTCATCTGTACCTGTATCAGAAAGTAGGGTATCCTAGTCATAGTTATTTAGTGAGTTTCTTATTTTTATGTAATGCCCTTTGCTGTAAATTTATTTGTATTATTCCTCATATGAATTTTTTGTTTATTAATAGTGAAAATTACTGTATAATGGTCACTGGTTCCTATGGGTTCAGCTGTTTCAATGTCTGAAATCCACAGTGGAAAATTTGTTAACACAATGTCCAATATATTCTTATCCCTAGTAGGTTCAGTGAACAAATGTTCTAATCCTAGGGCCAGGAATGTCTCTAAGTACAATAGCTCAATTTGTGATGATGCAGTTAGGTTATCCCAATCACTACCAGGTAAATTGAAGTCTCCCATAATAACAGCATCTGATTTATTTACAATATCTCTGATAGCACTGATTAAGTTCTGGTTATACGAGGCACAGGCTGATGGAGGTCTGTAGAAATTGGCCAGCAATAATTTCTTCCCATTCTGATATTCAACTTGCATACAACATCCTTCTATGTCAGAGCCCTCTGCAAAGTCAGTTGCTGTTTCTACGATTCTTAATGTATTTTTTGCATATACTGTATACAGACATTTCCACCATTTTTATTAATCCTATTTTTTTGGTATAGCGTGTAACCCGGTATGGCATTGTGCCAAGATGAGGCATCATCCCACCATGTTTCCATGACTGCTGTAATATCTATGTTTTTATGCTTCAGAACACCTGCAAGTTCGCTGGTTTTTGTTACATTAAGATTCACTGCCCAGAAGGAATTTATAATTGCTACTAGTTGCATAGTGCTAATTTGAATTCTCCCCTTTTTGCCCCGATCCTCTAATTTAAAGACTTATTAATCTCTGCCAATATTTGTTTCCCAAGGGTGTGGCTATCTTTTTTGCTTAGGTGAAGCCGTCCCAGCTAAGCAAACTGTAGTCATTATCAAATTTCTCCCAATGTGTTATACATTTTATTTTATTCTTTTTATAGAAACATAACATAGAATTTGTCGGCAGATAAGGACCGTTTGGCCCACCTAGTCTGCCCATTACCCTACTTGATGGATAAGCTGCAGATTCTAGTTAATCAACAGCTTACTTCCTCCTACGCCCCACTAGAATTGCCTTATGCCTGTCCCATGCATTCTTGAATTTATGAACGCTTAAAGATACATTACATGTATGTGGAAGGATACAGAGATACCATCTATTCAGCTTTGGAAAAATCTGTTTTTAGAAACCATGAGATTATAAAAAGGGTATTATTACAATAATAATCAAATACAGTAATATTGGAAGAAATGGGAACCAATCCCAAGGGCAATTGATGAGTTAAAAATTAAAGGAGATACAAAGGAAATACAAATACTGCTACAAAGGAACCTGATGAAAGGAAATAGAATAAGTTGTTCTGGTATTAAAGAAGCATGAGAGTATGAGATGCTAGGAAGTAATGTTGTAATGGAAACATATTAATAATGATCTGTTTATTAATATTAAAGATTTTCATAAATAAGAAGTATATGCGGTAATTAATTTATTAAAATGTAAAACTTACTGCATGGTAGATGTTTGGTACGTACTATTTGTATGTAACACTATGTTAAAGCAAAATAAAAAGATTTTTTTCAAAAACAAGGTGATGAACTCACACGCCCGGTAAAGAAATTGCTAAAAATGTTGCCAGTGCTTGTTCAACGGTCCTCTCTACTCTCAGAGACTCAGAGACTGGTGTTATGTAGTAAGTACTCTGATAGTACTTATTCAAGAGCAGGGCCATTCTCAATGCCTTACAGGGGCATGCCTCAGACAGCTAGTTTTGGAACCCACTCAGGAGGGAGCAATCTTAGACCTGTTACTCTGAAATGGGGATGGACAGAGGATCTCTGATCTTGAAGTGGGTAGCCATCTGGGAACAAGCAACCACCAAACAGTGTGGTTCACAATAAACTTAGCTGTAGAGTCAAGCCATACAAATGTGAAGGTACTGGACTTCAGAAGGGTTGATTTTGTCAAAAAGGGAGAGTGCCTCAGAAAAGCACTAGCAAACAGGCAAGAAGGTGGGGTGAAGCAACAATGGGGAAACATCAAAACCGACATTACAGAGGCAACAAGCTTTTGTGTGAAGCAAATAAACAAATCAAAATGAAAGAAAAAACCACTATGGATCTCAAAAGAAATGGTGGGGAAGGTTAGGGAGAAAAAGACAGCATTCAGGAAGTATAAGGAAACATAGAAGGAGCAGGACAGAGAACTGTACCAGTTAAAGCAGAAGGAAGTGGGGAAGGCAGTCAGAATAGCAAAGGCCCAAACTGAGGAAAAGACAGCCTAATCGGTTAAGAAGGGGGATAAAACCTTTTATAGGTACATTAGGGAGCAAAGAAAGACTAAGGCTGGGATACTGAGGCTGAATAAAGAGGAAGGTGGTTGGGCAGAGAGTGACAGTGAAAAAGCAGGGATACTGAATGAATACTTCTGCTCAGTATTCACAACGGAAAAGCAGGGGGAGGTACCTAATTCAGTCAATAGAAGCACTCTGGATAGGGAGGTTGATATTAGTCCTTTCACAAAAGAAAGGGTTCTGAAAGAACTCTTAAAACTGAAGGTGGATAAAGCAATGGGGCCTGATGGGATTCACCCCAGAATTCTAAAAGAACTAAGGGAAGAACTGGTAACACCACCAATTACCCTTTTTAATAAATCATGGGAGGATGGTGTGGTACCTGAGGATTGGAGGAGGGCGGATGTGATTCCCCTTCACAAAAGTGGGAGCAAGACAGAGGCAGGAAACTACAGACCTGTCAGTTAGACCTCAGTGGTAGGGAAAATGATGGAATCACTTCTGAAGGAAAGAATTGTTTAGTACCTAGAGGCCACTGGGGCACAGAACCCATGGAAGCATGGATTCACAGCTGGAAGGCCATGTCAGATAAATCTAATAGATTTCTTTGACTGGGTGACCAAAGTAGTAGACCAGGAAGGGGCTGTAGACATGGCTTACCTAGACTTTAGCAAGGCATTTGACACAGTCCCGCATAAAAGATTAATAAACAAATTAGCCAGCCTGGGAGTGGGTCCCAGGGTGGTAGCCTGGGTAAAACACTGGCTGGACAACGGGACACAGCGGGTAGTAGCAAATGGACTCCACAGTGAAGAAAGGGGGTTACTAGTGGGGTACCGCAGGATTCAGTAGTGGGGCCAGACCTTTTTAATGCCTTTATAAGTGACATTGCAGAGGGACTGAAAAGGAAAGTATGTCTCTTTGCAGATGACGCAAAGATCTGCAACAGGGTTGATACACAAGGTGGGGTTGAAAGGATGAAAAGGGACTTGGCAAGGTTGGAGGAATGGTCAAATGTATGGCAGCTTAGATTCAATCCAAAGAAGTGCATTTCCCCTGAGAAACAAAAACCCAGGGGAAGAGTACTCAATGGGGGGGTGAGATACTGACAACAACAAAAACGGAAAGGGACCTGGGGGGTAGTCATATCAGATTACCTAAAGGAGGGCCAGCAATGTGAGAAGGCAGTAAGGAGGGCTGGGGGGATACTGGGATGCATAGGGAGAGGCATCATCAGAAGAAAACAGGAAGTTGGCCCTCTGTACAGACAGTTGGTAAGACCACATCTGGAGTACTGTGTGCAGTTCTGGAGATCCCATCTCTGCAAAGACATAGACAGGGTGGAGGCTGTCCAGAGGAGGGCAACCAAAATGGTGCAGGGTCTGCACCAGAAGACATATGAAGAAAGACTAAAGGAGCTTAAGTTGTATAGTCTCGAGGAAAGGAGGGAGAGGGGGGATATGATAGAAACTTTCAAATACCTCAAGGGAATCAACAAAGTCCAAGAGGGTAGCATCTTTCAGAAAAAGAAATGTGCAAGAACAAGGGGGCACAATTTGAAGATAGAGGCGGGACAGCTCAGAGGTAATGTGAGGAATTATTTCTTCACAGAGAGGGTTGTAGAGGCATGGAATTGCCTTCCTGAAGAGGTCGTAGAGTCAAAAACAGTGGAGGAATTCATGAGTGCATGGGACAGACATAAGGCAATTCTAGTGGGGGGTAGGAGGAAGTAGGCTGTTGGTTAACTAGAATCTGCAGCTTATCTGTTAGGCAGGGAAATGGGCAGACTAGGCAGGCCAAGCAGTCCTTATCTGCCATCAAATTCTATGTTTCTACGTTTACTTAATTCCACCACCTACTTCTATATTATGTGTCATCATGATCTCTGCTAATGCTTTAAACAGCCACCTTCTACCATGTTTTGCATGTTGCTCTGTTTCAAACCACTCAACTACACTACGGTGATAGCACCACAGTGCAGCTGAGAGGGGCGTCTAACCCCTCAGTAAACCACGTATGCAAAACGCTGCATTCAAAGAGAAATGATTAAAATGACCATCACACAGGATTCTTGCTGTAATGAGCTTGCAGTTTATTGCCAAATTAGCTACATAGCAACAGAGTAAAGTGTAGACAAGTTGCCAGCATCCCAGCACTTCACCAGAGATGGCTTCATCAGGTCCCCCCCCCCCCACCGATAGTTATTTTTATCATTTCTCTTTGAGTTCAGCTTTTTTTTTTCTTTACATGTTGCTACCTGCTTCACTAAACATAGTGCCTTCCCTTGGCAGTTTAAATGGTTATATAGTGTGCTGGCACCAGTGGTACTATTGTTGTTGACCGTGGGTTTTCTTACAACTACAGCTGTGGTGACCTAGCACTTTTAGAGAAAACTGTTAAGTGTTTCCACTTGTGAACTCACTCCCAGTCACAAGATGTAAAGGTTCTTATGCCTCACACTAATGCTAGCTGCTACCTGCTACTCCTAGCTCTCCCTACCTGGGTGGAATGCATATTCTAGTCCTATATTAGGTCACACACTTTATATTAGGTCACACACTGATGCAGCTTTCCTAGCTGCTCCCTATCTGGGAAACGCGGATATTCTAATCCACTTCATGCTGCACTTCAGACTATCTAGGTACTAAAAATCCTTCAGTTAATGCTCATTATATTTGATAGAAGTGATGTTATCTGATGCACTGTACTGGTTAATATTTGTTTCTATATTATACAAAAGCAGGCCTAAGGTTCCCTGTCAGTAACTGTGTATTCTGGGAAGTGAATACTCTAGTCCACTACCCTCTCCACCTCAGACTATTAGGCTACTAAGAATCCCCCAGTTATTGTTCTATATGGGTTCTGTATTGTTCTGTTCCCTGGGTTGCACATGGAAACGAGTCTCGACTCAGTGTGCCTTCTCCGGTTACCAAATTTTAAATAAATAAAATAAATATGTTTTGATAGAAGTTATGGGATTTGATGTACCTGTTCCTACTTACTTTTCTACCATACTGAGGCAGACCTAGGATCCCTGTAACTGTGTATTTTTGGGCCCTGCTGCATATTCTCACCTGAGTGCTCTGTTCATTCTGAGCCTCAGCTCCCCTCTTTGATATAGGCCTAGGATTATCCCTTCATAACTGCTAACGTAAGGTCCTGTGGAACTCCCCTCTGGGTTTCCTGTATACGTTGAGCCTGACAGGGTGAGGGTCCTGCCTACCAACTGTGGGGTACTGCTACTAGCGACATTCTGAATCCCCACCACATTCTGAGCCTGTCCTCCTAGATCAGACACTAGCTGATCACTCCCAACCCTGGTCAAAGCCCGCACTCACCTTCACCTCATCTGGCCTTCACTACATCCAGGTGAAGCCCATGCAAAATTGGCATATATCTGAAACAATGATGAGGCTGAAGACCCTGCACCTTAACACTGCCCTTTCCTGCCAGTACTTCCATAAGACACCTCCACCCCCCAGGAAAGGCAGGTTTCTACTCCTCCTACTGCTTCTAATGGGAGGAGACATGGAGGTCAACCCCAGTCTCTATCACAACCCTAATAGTGGCTCCCTCCTCTTACCTAAGGACCTCAAAATTTTCCACACAAACATCAGAAGCCTCTTCCCCAAATATGACTTAGTAAAAACTGGGTTCAATCTGAACCGTCCAGACTTCCTCCGCCTGACAAAGACCTCATATGGCCATAGCTGCTATAGTTTAGTGTCCTCCATGGCCCAATAAAGCTGTTCACTTTGGTTAATATGCTTATACAAGCCTCTTTAGTTTCTTGCTTGCCGAGTATGGTTCATTTGTTTTATCTCATGCTATCTGAAACCTGGCTCTCTCCCCGAATCACCTCCTCAGCCATAGACATCCCAGGCTACCTCTCCCACAGGCAAGACCACTTCAAGCGAGGAGGTGGGGTCTTCATATACTCTTGTCTGTTGCTGCAATTACACCATCTTCCTCCCAGAAGCCATCCCCAAATCACAGGAGCTCATCTCTGGGGTCCTTTCCCAATAGCTCTCCATCCCAATTGCAATCACTGCTGCTGTCTACTGCACTCCTGGGAATCCTCCCAATGCAGTCACAGGTATACTACAAAAGGTACTGGACCCTCTACCCAATGGAGAACATATCGTACTTGGTGACTTCAGCATCAACTGAATGGCCAGTTCAGTCCTTCCTTCCCCTCCAATCTTCACTCCAAAGTCAAAGCTTTGAACTTGAGCCAGATGATCTCTCACTCACATGCTTTAACACCAGGACTTCCAATCACAGCACAATAGACTGGGTGCTGGTGTCTCATCCTCAAAGAATTCTTGTTGCAGTCACCTTGCCCGACATACAGTATTTAGTCATCACTGCATGACCTACTGTGTGCAGAAAATCAAATCAGTATAAGCCCCTCACAAAGCTACCCTTGCCAGATCTTTCATCTTGTTCAAACCAGACAAATTCTTACAAGATCTTACATTGGCCAGTTGGGCTTTCACCCTAACAGCACAAGACCCTGAGGAGGACGTGGCCTATTTCACTGCCACCTTCACTGCAATTTGCAGCAAACATGCTCTAGTCAAAAGGTCCAGAGTCTGTCCTTGGTCTCCCCTGATTTCCTGTATGCTGCAAGTGCAGAGATGCAGCATGGGCCAGGTATAAATCTACAGGACTCCCATTGGATAGGCAAGCCTTCACCTCCCTCTGCACCAAGCTCATAAGAAAGGACACAGAAGCATTCTTCCAGAGCAAGCTGTCGTGCAATGTTTTGGATCCATCTAAATTCTGGAAAAATGATCCACAGCCTTCCCACCCATCTCCTTTGTCAACAGAAGACGAGTCCACTCCTTGCACCACTCTGTCAGCTGATGTTCTACACCAGGACTTCATTGAAGGTACTGATATTTGTTTTCCTGCTGCATTTGTGGCCCGGGTTGTGACTGAAAACGGTCCTTTAGATCAGCTTGCTTACCCGGTTATCAAACACATAAGTAAAATAAAATAAATAAATATGGTCTGAGGGCTCTAATCCCTCGGTTCTGTGACACCCACCACCACCACCACCCCCAACCCCCCAGCTGGAAACTTCTGCCTTCAGGCAATCCCAGCTGAAGATGTCTATAATGAGCTCTCGGTCCAAAAAATTTATTTTAGCTGTGGTGGTGATCGTATCACCCCCAAATTTCTTAACATTGGTATCCCTGCAATATCTGCTCTGATTGCCCATATTTTCAACCAGTGCTTCTCCACTTGCTCCTTCAGCTGGAACCATGCCTTAGTAGTTCCTAATCACAAAGATGGCCCCGCGGGCATGCCAACCAACTATTGCCCGATATACCGCCTACTCATCCTCTCCAAAAATTCTCGACAATGAGCAGGCAGCTCTCCAACCTCTACTCAAGCTCTGGTTTCCTGATCACATATCAGTCTGACTTTTGATACAACCATTCACCTCCACCTCCCTCCTCTGAGCCACTGACCACATCCACTCAAATATGGATAACAGCATGGTCACAGGGACCATTTTCATTGCTCTAGCTAAGGCCTTCAACACCATGGACCACAACCTCCGACTTAAGGAACCATTCCTCTCCCATCCCAGTCACCCTTAGGGCCCCGCAAGGCTGTCTTGGAACCACTGCTCTTCACAGTTTTCATCCATGACCTCCCCTTGGCTCCCTCCTCCTGCAGCATCCACAAGTATGCTGGCAATACAATCATCTACTCATCCAGACCTACTATCCCTTTCGTCAAGGGGCCCTTGCAACAGGACTTCACTGCAGTACAAAAATTGTTCCAGGACAACCAGGTAGTCATGAACCAAAAGAAAACTGTCTCCATGTTGTTCAGCTCCAGTCGATAGTTAAGGTCCACCCAGTCTCAATGAATCTGCGCTCCTCCCTAGGTAACTACCTGGACTCCATATCCACCTACAAGGACCTAGACCTTCACCTGGACCAACACCTTGACTACTCCGGTCATGTTTCACAGGCAGTAGCCAAGTGCTATGCAAAACTTGGGGCTCTCTAGAGGGTAAAGAGCCATCTTCAGCCTCACATTAGGAAGCTGCTGGTTGAACACTACATTCTTCCCATGATGGATTATGGGGACATTGTTTACTCTGGAACCAACTCCTCCACTCCGACCAAACTTACTACTGTATTCAATGCCCTGTGTAGATTCACACTGGCCCCCTCCCCAAACTCATCACTGCACCATGTATAATGACATTGGTTGGGTGCCTTCCTCATTGAAGCACTCGCTGCACACCACCCTAGTGGGTGCTAGGTACTGGTCAGGCAGTCTTCTGAGTTACCACTAGGATCTCTTCACCCCTGCAGCAGACCTTACCTGTTCACTCAAATCTGAGGACAGCTGCCAATTCTAAATCCCTCACTGCAGGCACAACCTAGGGCAAGCCTCCATTACTTACAGGCTCCCTACCATATGGAAAACCTCCTTGCCAAAATCACATCTCCAACCTGCTGCTCATGCAAGAGATTAATCAAGACACCCCACTCCTTTTCGATGTCATGAACCAGCTGTCCCAGACACAACTCTGCTGCTTCCAAATGATATAGCCCATGCTATTGTATCTCAGGGCTGCCTATACTGTGTTTTTTATGTACTTTACCCTATAGTAAGTCAAGGTGTCCGGATATTCCAAATTATGAAATCTCTGTTATTGTATCTCAAGAATGCCTGTATTGTGGTTGTTGTATTTTACCTTGTAGCCCAAGAGAGGGGCCTAGTTGTAACCTCATTATTTGCACAATGCACATTGCACCACTATGTCTTTAAAATGTATCTGTAATTAAGAGTTACGTGTGTGGATGTAATATTTCCTATTATCACTCCCACCCCACCCCCAGGTTGCAATTGGAAACAAGTCTTCTGGCCTCTATTTGATTACCTGGAAAATATGTTTTAAATAAATAACTAGTATATTCACAGTAATCACAAGGGAAGCTTTTAGTAGAAGAAGTCCCTAGTCCACAACTTTATGGGTAATAGTTTGAAAATTATCATGGGGTGGTTATCCATGCTTCAGCAGGATAAAAAGCTGTTGGAATTAGGGTCCTATTTTTTCCACTACAGAAGACAGTAAAGAAAATGGACACGTGGTTCATCCTCCTTGGGACTCATTTGTGTGGCGAAGTCACTACCCATAATGTTTTGCATTGAAGGTTCCCTGTGTCTAAAAGTTCTCTCTATGTAAGGATGGATATACTGGTCCATGTAAAATAGGAACCCCCTCCTCTGATCTCACAAAATATGGCGGACCAAAGTAGGTCCAGACTCTGCCACCAATATTCCTGGCCTGCCTCATTTTTATGTTGCTTTCACGCATGTGCAAGAAACATAGTGCCATCATCTGAGTTTTCGAAGGTGTGTCAGCCAGTCTTCCAATGCAGTCAGTGTGTTTGCAGGCACGGCCCCAGTTCCCCAATCACTGCTGCAGCTATCTATGACAAGCTGAAAATGCAGTGGCATACAGTTGAAAGGGAGAGCTCCGCTTGAGTGAGCAGAGCTCTCCCCCACACTGCATGCACGCACACTCGTGCTCTGCCTCCCCTCCCCACACTGTACGGCCGACAGGGGCCCAATACCCCGCTGGTTCCACACCCCAAAGCATCCAGATGCCATGCTGGGCCCACCCAGAGTGGCAAAATGATGTCTGACCGACAGGGTGCCCAATCCCTGTCAGCTCCAGTGTCTCCCCCATGCTGTCACCGGCAGGGGTGCCCAATCCTTATCGGCTCCACTGTCTCTCCCCACCCAAGCATTAAGGTGCCACGCTGAGCCCACCCCAGTGTGGCAAAATGTTATAGCTGACGGGTGCCCAATCCCCATCGGCTCCATGCCCCCACCAGCAGTCCTTGTGCCACGCTGGGGCCCACCCAGTGTGGCAAGCGTCCCAGCGTCGTCATTAAAAAAAAATCTAAATTAGAAACTGTCCTCAGGCGCTTCTCCCTAGCCCCCAACCCGCACCCACCACTGCGCACCCTACCACCCCACCCCCTCACCCCATACTTACCTCCAGACCTCGGCTGACGATCTTGGTGGACTAGGAACACGTCTGCACTCTTCAAAGCCGACCGCAACTGAGGAAATGCCGGTAAGCTGTATAATGGAATAGATAGGGTTTTTTCAACTTTATTGCATATCTCAGGCATTTTTTGGAATTTTTGCACCAAATTTTCAACATGGGGTTTTTGGGACCCCTTCTCATGAATGATGCCACTGTCATGGCGTTACTCGGGTCCGAAGGGTGATTTTGCAGCCACTGCGCGAAATCACCTTTCTGGAATGATTAACAAAATGACACTGCCAGTGTTCATAAGGAGGACTCTCAAAAAGCCTATTTTGAAATTGGTGCAAAATTCTAAAATGACTGTTCATTAAGCATGCATTGGCAAGTAGTTCCTACGCACTGTAAGTTCGTGAATTTTCAATATTTTCACTCAGATTTTCAACATTGCCATTTTACCATACCTCCTTATGAGCAGTATAGCTGTCATTTTTCACATCCTGCCCAAAATGTGTTTCCGCCCATGTAGCGCACAATGGCGCAGTCGGTGTGCGAAATCAAGGTATGGGACACATTAAGAAAATCACAGTGACACTGGTCATGAGCAGAGGTCTTAAAATGGCTGTGTTGAACATTTGGTGAAAAAATTCCTAAAAATGACTGTTTTTCGAGCGTGCATTGCGCAGTTCCTATGCACGCTCGTAAGTTCGTGAATTTTCAATATTTGCACTCCAATGACTTCCAAATTCCTAAACAGCACATAGAAGCAAGCAACATTCGGCATTGACAAATGCTTGTTTTTTTTATTTATACTTTTTGGGCCACTATCCAGTGCTAGTACCTCAGCCCGGGCCACAGATCTCGCCGTCACTCGCTACCCACATGAGCCGCTACTCTCCCTCGATACCCCCGGCTTACCCCCAGGGCAGGGCTGTGGCACCAGCCCTAAGTGCCACAGATGTCGGGATAGATCAAGGAGAGTCAGTCTGGGAGCAATTTTTGGGAACAGGGAGGTGGGCGCCAACAAGGTGCTGGATGTGGCATTTTTCTTTCCCCTGTAAGCAAGGGGTGGGAACGTGCAATGATGCCTGCATCCATCCTGCCCCTCAGAATCTGGCTGATGCCGGCTACTGTGGCACCTCCAGCCTCCACCAGGGTTCCCTCTAGCACTGATCGTGCACCGCACCTTCCCCCCGGAGAAGGAGAGCAGTCCATGGGATGCTCAATCATTCTCCCCCGGCCGGCCCTCCAATGATCCAGGTCCATTCCCAAACCCGGGTCACCGGCGTCACAAGCGTAAATCCAACCGCTGCGCTGACGGGCCTGCCGGCCTGCCTCATTTTTAACAAAAATATGATATACTGTATTGGCCAGCCTGGAGCATAAAACCAAAAAAGTAATTTTTGACTCTCCCCATCTGCAATGCCCTCCCAGCACTAGTAAATGTCAAATCATAAAACACAGCAGTTTACGTAATCTTCAGATGATCTCCAGATCCATTTTTACTGCTGGTCACCACCATGCTGCCTGCTTGCTCTTACTAATGATCCTGCACTGTCCCCATTGCAACACTTCAAGCACTCTGGTACATGCAAATATGGATGCCACCGAGGCATCTCTACACTCCTCAAGAGTGTTGCAAGGCACATTCTTTGGGGGATTGGATCGGGAGCTACTGTAAAGGTAAGTCATTTTTGCACCCAAAGGACGTGAGGGGTGGCACTCTTGAAGAGTGTAGAGCTTTATCAGTCAGTCAATTTATAAAGCATTAACTGTACAAAAATATATAAAAAAATAATTTTAAAAAAGTATCCCTGTTGGAAAAAGTTAGACAATCCCATTTTTCAAAGTTGGCACGTGAGGACATTTTGTGGTTTCAAGAGGTACTCAAAGGGAAGCAAATCTAGTCCTTGATTCCTTGAATCTGTGTCAATGATTTATAATATATGTACTAAGTATCCTCGCTTGTTGCAGCTAGCTAACTGTGTTTCTGTGCAAGGCAGCAGCGGCATCACACTAAGCAGTCTTAAGACTAGCACAATACATGACTGTGGTTGTATGAACATAAATGCCTATTTCAACCAACTTTTTGGCCTGTTTTAAGCCCCTGCCCCCCTCCCCATCTAATTAGCTCATTCCTATCCATGTTGCTTTTCACAGGGGACTTCCTGTACCAAAAACTAGCTCTCAGTCAACAAGAATAGGGCCAGCTACTGTATGTCACAAAGTAACTCCTGCTACCCATTTGGATAAGACAACAGTCATTGTTTCAGTCTACTGTTAATTTCTAAAAAGACCCAGGCGGGCCATACAGCACAGCAGTAGCACTACCACTTGCTACACAAGTGACCCAGGTTCAGTGACTGACTCAGGTCGCTCAGGGACTGGCCAGAAGAGGGAGCATTGAGCATCCCAAAGACAGCTCTCCTCCCTTGGGGATGGGGGGTTACTGTGTCCAGGTGGTCTGCTGCCACCTGGAAGGATCTGGGTGGCAGCACAGGGAAGGGGTCCCATGCCCGGACAGCTGGGGCATCTCTGCAGAGACAGAGTGTGCACATCACATCAGAGCATCCGTATAGCCCCATGGGGCAGAACAAATGCCAGAAAACCTCCAGCCCCAGCTGAATGACAGCCCAGTCCCCCACAGGCCTTGCACTGGTGACTAGGCACCTCCGACAGATCCTGTCAGAGGAACTATAGCAAGGTAAGCTCTAGAGATGATGTGTGGAGAGGCACGGAGGACCAGTCCTGATTGGAGAAGGTCAGCAGACAGGAGCAGAAAGTACTAATAAAAAATAAATGAATAAAAAAGACCTTTCAACATTCTTACAGAGAAAATGTTAACTCCTCCCCCATACAGAAATCTGAGCTCATCCTTGTCGGTCACTTATTTAAACTAATCCAAATACAGTATGAACATGTATAGAATTTAACAAGATCAGACTGAAGCAAACCAAACTGCTGACCAACTGCTGGACATAAAGTGCATGTAGAAGTGCAGACAGAAAAATGAATGACTGATGTCATGCCAGTTGTGAACCAAAGTATAACAACCTTTGAAAATGTTCCCAGTTGAGGACTGTTAAACATATACTCTTTTTTTTGCAAAGGAAATCTATTAAAAGTTCAAAATATTACTACATTTTGCCAACGGTTACATTGGGGTTGATTGCTTTAGCAGTATGCATCACTTTAAAACTTGATTTACCGTGTTTTTCACAGATCCTCTTTCCAAATATCAAACTGGGTTTCAGACAGAAATATATATACTTTTTACATTTAGATAAAGTATTTCTTTGTTTTTCTTTATTCAACAATTTCTAATAAACAGATATAATAGAACATTAAATTCATCTTATTTTGTATTTTTGACCTCTTCCAGCCGCACCAGATTACCCCTTTCTTGTCCCCCAATCTGTGTGTATACAGAATCTTGCCTCGTCCAAAGTGGGACCACATAGGGGCTCAGGATCCCTTGTTGCCATGATAGAAGTTCAGAGGTATCTGGGAGTCATCATTACTGGTTTGATTGTGATTGTTCCTATTCTATGATTTGAAAAGATACTTATAAATAATTTTTTATGCAGTGTTTAAATTTTGTTGTACTTTAATCAATTTACTTATTCATTGCTCCATCTGGTTTCAGTGTTGCCATGTCATATTTAAAATTCTGTATTAATCCATTTACACAGTTCAAATTCAGATCATGAAGTCGGGGTGAGATTCTGTTTAAGGGAAGTAAGCATTTAGAGAACTATTACTGTGCCACAGTGACCTCTGGTGGTGAAAATGCAATTCCTTTATGTTATTCTATTATTCATTTATTTAGTTAGTTTTTGTTTACCAGGTAGGTGCGCTAGCCGTAGAGATGACTATTTTCAGGCATGACCTGGGAGGGTACAAGGAAACATTACAGGTACTGTATGAGAGGATACAGGACAAGGTAATTATACATAGGCTATGCAGTAATTAACAACATACAATTCAGGTCAAAGCATTAACAACATAATATTCAAACCAAAGCATCAGAACAATTAGGCTAGAGCAAAGCAGAGAAGTTAAATAACACACTAGGAGAATGCACTAGAAACTTTAAGCAAGAATAAGGAAAGTAAAATACATCAGATATAATCCAGCAAGACACAACAGACAGATCCTTGAAAATATATGCAAAATAATTGATAAGTGCAAAGGGATATGACATGGGGGTAGGAAAGCTGCAACAGCTGAGGTAAACAAAGGTGCTAAGTTCAGAGATAAGGTCAGAATATGGGTATAAGAGGGCAACAAGGAAGGGGGATCAAAGTAAACAAACATTTGTCAATGCTGAATGTTTGCTTGCTGGCATTAGCAGTTGAAGTGCAGGAGTTAGAGAGATGCAGTATAGGAGTGGCATTGAAGTACTGAACTGATGCCAACTCCATCCTCACCCTGCAGAGATGGAATGGCATTGTGGTGTGCCTCTGGGCTGTCGCCCATGATGGTCATGACATTTCACCTCACCCTACCCTTCAGACACTGACAAGTGTCGAGGTGTGCCTTGGGGTGTCTGGGCTTTACATTCACCTCATTCCATAAGGAAATACACTGAAATGGGTGCAGTATAGGAGAATGGGGTGAACTCTGGGAGCAAAGAGTCCAAGCCGCACCTCAATGCCTAACACTGGCTGCACGGTGGGGGTGGGGGTGGAATGGAACGAACAATTTTGTCGACAATCCTAAGTTACACCCCTGACGCCTGTCAGTCCCTACAGGGTAGGGCATCATGGTCAAAAACTCTAATGCCTTGGGCGTTTCTTGGTATTTTCACTCCAAGTTTTCCATATGAGCTTTTTGTGATCCCACCGCATGAACAGTGGCACTATCAGTTCTTTAGGCGAAAGGTGATTTTGTACAGTGACTGTGCCATTTGGCACCACAGGTGCGAAGACACATTTCGAACAGGATGTGAAAAGTGACAGATGTACTGTTCATGAGGAGGTGTAAAAAATGGTACTGTTGAAAATCTGGAGTGAAAATATACAAAAACTGCTGACATCATGAGCATGCATAGAAACTGCGCAATGTACACCCGTAATGTAATTAGTCTGGGGATTTTTTACAGCAGATTTTCAACATAGGCATTTTGGGACCTCTGCTCATGAACAGTGTCACTGTGATTTTCTTAATGTGTCGCGAACACTAATTTCCTACAGCAAACATGTTATTCTGTGTCAGAAGTGTGAAAACACATTTCGGCCAGGTGTGAAAAATGATTGCTGTACTGTTCATAAGTTCATGAACTTACAAGGGTGTGTGGAAATTGCACAATGGATGCTTGTAACAGAGTCATTTTATGGACTTTTGTCATCAAATGTTAAACATAGCCATTTTAACACCTCTACTCATGAACAGTGTCATTGTGATCTTCGTCATGTGTCCCAAACATTAATTTTGCACACCGACTGCACTAATGCGCAACACATGTGTGAAAACATATTTTGGGTGAGGTATGAAAAATGACAGCTGTACTTTTCGTAAGGAGGTGTGGTAAAATGTCAATGTTGAAAATCTGGAGTGAAAATATTAAAAATTCTCAAAGTTACAAGCATGCATAAGAACTGTGCAAAGCACACTCTTAAAACAGTCATTTTGGGGAATTTTTTCACCAAATTTTCAACATAGGATTTTTGGGAGCCTACCTCATGAACTGGGACACTGTCATTTCATTAATCCATCCAGAAAGGTGGTTTCACGCAGTGATTGCGAAATCACCTTTCAGGACTGAATAACAAAATGACAGTGACTGAATTCATGAGGTGTGGCCACAAGAACCCATGTTGAAAATTTGTGAAAATAACCCATTTATGCCATTATACAGCTTACCATCATTTCTTCAGTTTGTGGTCGGCTTTGAAGAGTGCAGACATGTTCTCAGTCCACCGAAGATCGTCACGCTGGGCTCCAGAGGTAAGTAAGGGATCGGGAGGTGTGTGGGAGGTGGGTGCGCAGAGGATGAGCGTGGGTTGGGAAAGGGGAAAAGACCATCAACGAGGCACCATTTTATTTATTTTTTTTTTTTACAGGTATTGTTTTTTTTTCTTTTTTAGGAAGACAAAGCAGGACTTTTACCACACTGGGGTGGGCTCCCAGCATGGCAGCTGGAAGCTTGTTTGGGGGGGTAGTGAAGCCGACGGGGGATTGGGCAACCCCATCAGCCATAGGGACTTTTGCCGTGCTGGGGTGGGCTCCCAGCATGGCACCTGGAAGTCTGTTTGGGGGGGCAGTGGAGCCAACAGGGGACTGGGCACCCCCATCGGCCATACAGTGTGCGGGGGGGAGTGCAAGAGCATGCTGGGATGGGCTCCTAGCGTGCTATGTGGGAGTTTGTTGGGAGGGTCAAGAAAAAAATGGAGCTGTCTATAACAGTTGTTCAGATGCAGTGCTGACGTGTAGACACTCTGTATACTGCTGACAGCAGTATGTAAATTGCCTGCCGACGACAGTATGCAAATTGCCGACACATTACCACTGCTGATTGTAGCAGTCTTTTGCTTTCAGCTGTATGCCACTGCAACTGAACTACTGTCATAGACAGCTCGGACATTTACTGGTGCAGTGAGGCCGCACCTGCAAGAAGGAGCAGGGCACTGGAAGCGGGGTGGCACACTTATGAAAATTTGTATGGTGGCACTATGTTTCTTGCACATGCGTGCAAGCAAACATAGAATTTGTCAGCAGAACAGAACCACTCAGCCCACTCAATCCTGCCCAGGTGTTGCCTACCAGCTAGTAACTCCTGCCTGTATATGTTACTGCATGTCTTATTCTGCCTGTGTCCATCAAGACCTCCTTGGGAATGAGCTTGCTCAATGGATTTTTCCTGCAATGAACTTGAACCTACTCCACCTCCATAGCCCTATTGATCTCCGTTGACCCCCTCCTTCCCCTTTTTCTAATATAACCCTATGTTTATCCCATGCATGCTTCATGCCTCTTACCATTTTAGCTTCCACCACTTCTCCTGGCAGTCTGTTCAAGGCGTCTACCACCCTTTCAGTAAAGAAATATTTCTTCACATCTATCCTGAACTCCGCCCCCCCCCCCCACAGCTTCACTGTATATCCTTTGGTTTGGGTGCTCATCCTCATTTGAAGGAAACTCCCCAACTGTACCCAGTTTACCCCTGTGAGGTACTTTGTAGGTCTTGATCATGTCACCTCTCGTCCTCCTCTCTTCCAGAGTGTACATGATGAGGTTCTTCAGCCTTTCCTTGTAGGGATTCTTGTGAAAATCCTGAACCATTTTAGTTGCCCTCCTCTGGAAAATCTGCACCTTATGTCCTTTCTGAAGTGTGGACTCTAAAACTGGACACAGTACTCCAGGTGGGGGTACACCAGGGAGCGATACAATGGCAGCACAACATCCCTCCTCCTCCTACTGGAGATGCCATTGCTTATGCACCCCAGAATCCAATTTGCCCTGCCCATAGCCTTGTCACACTGTACTGCCATCTTGAGGTCCTTTGATATAATAACCTCAAGGACCCTTTCATGTCTAGTGAGTATCAGTGCCTACTGTCATCTTATACTCAGCATCAGAGTTCCTATGCCCTATGTACATGATTTTAGACTTGCTGGCACTGAACCCCAACTAAGTAAGAAAATGGAATTTATCTGAATGAATTGCAGACTTTTAAGCAACTTTTTGGGGTGTGTGTATGTGTGTGGGGGGGGGGTGGCTCTGCTACTATAACTATTAGCTTTTGATTTTGGCCTCAAATCAGGTGCACTCCAGTAAACAGATAAAACATGTTTAAGAAAGACTAATAAGAAATGTGATAAAGTCTTTGTACTTTAGCCTGGGCTGAGCTTGCAGACAGGAGAAACAGAAACATAGATTTTGACAGCAGATAAGGACTGCTTGGCCCACCTAGTCTGCCAATTTCCCTAAATTCAGGATAAGCTGCAGATCCTAGTTAACCAACAGCCTATTTCTTTCTACCCCCACAAGAATTGACTTGTCTGTCCCATGCATTCTCCCACAGCTTTAGAGCCCACAACCTCCTCAGGAAGGCTGGTCCATGCGTCCACCACTCTCTCTATGAAAAAATACTTCCTCACATTGCCTCTGAGCTGTCCCCCCTCTATCTTCAAATTGTGTCCCCTTGTTTTTGCACATCTCTTTTTCTGAAAGATGCTACCCTCTTGGACTTTGTTGATTCCACTGAGGTACTTAAAAGTTTCTATCATGTCCCCCCTCTCACTCCTTTCCTCAAGGGTATACATATTAAGCTCCTTTAGTCTCTTCTCGTATGGCTTCTCTTGCAGATCCTGCACCATTTTAGTTGCCCTCCTCTGGACTGCCTCCATCCTGTCTATGTCCTTTTGGAGATGGGGTCTCCAGAACTGGATGCAGTACTCCAGGTGGGGTATCACCAACTGTCTGTACAGACGGATAACAAGTTCCTGTTTTCTGTGGTGATGCCTCTCCCTATATATCCCAGTATCCCTCCAGCCCTTGCTACTGCCTTCTC
The DNA here is from genome assembly GCA_016271365.2 of Neoceratodus forsteri. NCBI lineage: Eukaryota > Metazoa > Chordata > Ceratodontiformes > Ceratodontidae > Neoceratodus > Neoceratodus forsteri. The sequence goes on from CM057456.1 coordinate 1,880,225,234, forward strand.
ACACTGCTTTCTAACCTTAAGGTCATCTGATATGAGTACCCCAGGTTCCTTTCCATTTTTGTTGTTGTTACTACCCCCACCCCCCCCAATTGTATAATCTTGCCCTGGGTTTTTGTTTCCCAGGTGCATTACTTTGCAGTTCCTTGCATTGAATCCAAGCTGCCATACTTCTTACCATTCCTCCAACCTCGCCAAGTCCCTTCTCATCCTTTCCACACCTCCTTGTGTATCAACCCTGCTGCAGATCTTGGTGTCTGCAAAGAGGCATACTTTTCCTTCCAGTCCCTCTGCAATGTCACTTATAAAGACATTAAAAAGGAGATGCAGTCTGTTTCCAATTAATGAGCTTCTCGCTGGTCACCTGTGAGCCTCTTATGAGCCAGAGCTTACTACACAAGCATTTGTCAATGCCAGATGGTTGCTTGCTGACATTAGCAGTGGAAGTGCAGGGGTTAGACAGATGGGGCCCCAATTCTCAAAGCCCTGTGTCAGACACAAGGTGCCTGCAGTGAATAGATATGGTCAAAGGTGGACCTTGCATCTATGATTGTCCTCCGTGGGCCATGGGCCACCCAATATAATGACTGGGACCTGTCTGTACCAGGGTACAGGTTATTTCATAGGGACAGAGTGATTGGGAAAGGAGGGGGGTGGCACTATATGTGAAGGAAGGACTGAAGTGTGTAAGGGAGGAAGGGGAGGAGGGTAGTACAGAGTCACTTGGATGCAAATCCAGGATTCCAAGAATAGGATTCTTAGAATGGGAGTGGTGTACAGGCCACCATCTCAGGCCGGAGGAGTTAGACAGGGAACTAGCGGGACAGATCAGGAGGACCTCGAGAAGGGTAGTGTGGTGATTGTGGGAGACTTCACATGCCAGGAGTGGACTGGAGCACCCCAACAACCAGGAACAGAAGGAGCAGGTACTGCTGGATGCCTTCCAGGACAGCTTCCTGCAGCAAATGGTCAGTGAATCAACCAGGTTAGGGAATACCCTTGACCTTGTGCTGGCAAATGGGGACTTTGTGAGAGAACTTACAGTGGAGGAACCGCTGTCGAGTGACCACCACTCAGTATGGCTCACATTGGATATGGGCAAGGAAGAAGTGGAATCTGGCACAATAGTGCTGGACTTCAGGAGGGCGACTTTGGGAGGATGGGGAAGTGTTAAAGGGTACCTGGCCAGAATTCAATCTAGTATGGACACTAACCAGAGGTGGGAGCTCATAAAGCTGGGGATAGTGGAGGCACCAAAACCTGCTGCAAAGCCCAGAGCAAGAAGGCTAGGGCTAAGAAACCGATCTGGTTGAGCAAGGAGGTCATGGAAAAGGTAAGGAGGAAAAGAGCTGCCTTTAGGAAATACAAGAAAACAGGGAGGGGGGAAGACAGGGAGGAGTACTTGACAGAATCGAAGGAGGTGACAAGGGCAGTAAGGGAAGCTAAAGCATCTACGGAACTCAGGCTGGCACAAGACATTAAGAAGGGGGAGAAGGACTTCTTTAAGTAAATCAGGGAGAAAAAGAGCTGTAAGGACCACATAGTAAGGATTAGGAAGGAGGGGGGTTGGGTGGAAGCAGGGTGCGATAAGGCGGAAGCACTAAATGAGTACTTCTGCTCAGTATTTACTAAAGAGAAGAGGGGGGTGACACCCAAGGTGGGAGAAATGGCAGAAGCAGGGTGGAAAGTGGTGACAGATGGGGAAATCATGGAGAGCAGAGTTTGAGAGGGTTTGAAGGCACTGAGGGTGGACAAGGCGCCAGGCCCAGATGGCATCCACCCCAGGGTACTGAAGGAGCTGGTAGAGGTCCTTGCAAGACCTTTGGCAGACCTATTTAATGCCTCACTACATTCGGGGTGTGTACCTCAGGACTGGAGGATGGCTCATGTGGTGCCCCTCCACAAGAGTGGCCCCAAGGATGAACCGGGAAACTACAGACCAGTGAGCCTCACATCCATCGTGGGTAAGCCAATGGAGACTATCCTGAAGGAGAGGCTGGTGGCCCTCCTAGAGGCCAAAGGACTACAGGACAGCAGACAGCATGGCTTCATATGTGGCAGATCCTGCCAAACCAACCTGGTCGAGTTCTATGACTGGGTAACTAGGCAACTGGACAGGGGCCATGCAGTGGATGTCCTGTATCTGGACTTCAGTAAGGCATTCGACTCAGTGCCACATGGAAGGCTGGGAAGGAATTTAGTAGGCACAGGGTGGGTGCAAAGCTGGTGAGATGGGTAGGAAACTGGCTGCAGGGAAGGCAACAGAGGGGAGCTCTCACACCCAAGGGCAGTGACGAGCGGTGTTCCACAGGGCTCGGTGTTGGGACCAGTGTTGTTTGGGATATTCATTGCAGACATATCATGGGACATCAAGAGCAAGATCAGTCTGTTTGCTGATGATACCAAGGTAGGTGCGGTGGTGGATGACCTAGGGGGATGACAGGGGTTGCAGCATGATCTGGCAAAGCTTGAAACCTGGTCAGACACCTGGCAACTGGGCTTTAATGCCAAAAGTGCAAGGTGCTGCATTTTGGGATGAAGAACCCAGGAGGAGTTGCCAGCTAGGAGGTGCAGCTAGCCCAGACAGAGGAGGAGAGAAGGATCTGGGTGTGCTCATGCAGGGTCAATGAACAACTCGGCACAATGTAGGAAGGCAGCTGCAAAGGCCAACAAAATGATGAGTTGTATTGCAAGGGGTATATCCTCGAGGAGGGAGGAGGTGATTCTGCCACTGTATAGGTCATTAGTTAGACCACACCTGGAGTACTGCGTGCAGTACTGGCGTCCGTATCTGAAGAGGGACATTAAGTTACTGGAGGGGGTGCAGCGCAGAGCGACAAAGATGATCAAGGGTCTGGGGGACTTATCATACGAGAGGAGGTTGAAGGAGTTGAACATGTACTCACTGGAGGTGAGGAGAGACAGGGTGACTATGATTGAAACCTTTAAATACATGAAAGGAATAAACAAGACAGGTACAGAAGGGCTGTTCAAAGTAAGGAGGAGGGGACACCAGGGGCCATGATATAAGACTGGGCGAGGAAGGTTCAAGAGGAGATGAGAGACACTTTTACAGAGAGGTGGTGGCTGGGTGGAATCGTTACCTGCTGAGTGGTATGCAGTAGAACAGTGGACTGCTTCAAATGAGGATGGGACAGGACAAGGGAGGGTTAATGAAGGGAAGGGTGGAAAGGAGGGGCAGCTGCAGAATAAGGGGTGCTAGCTGCACATTCGAGCAGACTTGATAGATCTCTAGGCCTTTATCTGCTGGCAAATTTCATATGTTCATGATTCACAAAGGTGGCCTGCGTCGACCGCAGTCCACCTGCTCCAAACAGGGCTTGCACCTACAATGCACTGTGGCACGGCAGTCAGGAGAATGCGGCCGATGCAAGCTGCATCCTGCGATTGACAGACATCACCTGGTGGGAGAAGTGTCCTTAGACCAGCCAGGGCAGCCATAAGGGAACTTAGACATTCTCCCCTGGGTGACATGCCTGTGTGTGGCACGCCATGGGTGAAGGTCCACCCACCATACACCCCAGAGAGTGTGGCCCCGTATGTGTGGCCCCCACCCTAGTGGTCCAATGGCACTTCTCACAGCTCCCCGATGCCACCTATGTACCATGTTGGTAATGTACCATGTTGGTACCCCCATCCTGATGTGGCTCTTCCAATCCTCGATTTTGCACATTGACTGCAGCATTTGGCGACACAGGTGTGAAAACACATTTCGAACAGGATGTGAAAAATGACAGTTGTACTGTTCATGAGGAGGTGTAAAAAAATGACAATGCTGAAAATCTGGAATAAATATATAAAAAAACTAGTGAAGTCATGAGTGTGCATAGAAACCGCGCTAAGCACACCTGTAATGTAATTAGTTTGGGGATTTTTTACAGCAGTTTCAGCACAGGCATTTTGGGACCTTTGCTCATGAACAGTGTCACTATGATTTTCTTAATCTATCGAACACTGATTTCCCATAGCAAGCGTGCTATTCTGCACTGGAAGTGCAGCCTTATTCAGCCAGGTTGTGAAAAATGACAGCTGTTCTGTTCATAAGGAGGTGTGGAAAAATGACAATGTTGAAAATCTGGACTGAAAAGATTACAAATTTGTGAACATCCGAGGGTGCATGGAAATTGCACAATGTACACTCGTAACACAGTCATTCTATGGACTTTTGTCACCAAATTTTCAACATAGCCAGTTTAAGACCTCTGCTCATGAATAGTGTCACTGTAATTTTCTTAATCTGTCCTGAACATTGATTTCGCACACTGACCATGCCATTGTATGCTACATGTCCGAAAACACATATCGGGTGAAATGTGAAAAATTACAGTTGTACTGTTCATAAGGAGGTGTGGTAAAATGGCAATGCTGAAAATCTGGAGTGAAAATATTAAAAATGCTCGAAGTTATGAGCCTGCATAGGAACTGTGCAATGCACGCTCGTAAAACAGTCATTTTGGGGACTTTTTTCACCAAATTTTCAACATAGCCATTTTAACACCTTTGCTCATGAACAGTTTCACTATGATTTTCTTAATGTGTCCTGAACACTGATTTCACACACCGACCCTGCCATTATGCGCTACATGTGCAAAAACAATTTCAGATGAGATGTGACAAATGACAGCTATACTATTCATAAGAAGGTGTGGTAAAATGACAATGTTGAAAATCTGGAGTGAAAATATTAATAATGCTCGAAATTATGAGCTGCGTAGGAACTGCACAATGCATGCTCGTACAACAATTATTTTTGGGAATTTTTCCACCAAATTTTCAACACAGGGTTTTGGGGGGCCTACCTCATGAACTGTGACACTGTCATTTTGTTAATCAGTCTCGAAAGGTGGCTCTGCGCAGTGACTGCAAAATCACCTTTCAGGACGGAATAACAATATGACAGTGGCTGAATTCGTGAGGAGGGGTCCCAAAAACCTCATGTTGAAAATGCAGTGCCAAAATTCCAAAAAATGCCTGAGATATGCATCAAAGTTGAAAAAACCCTATTTATTCCATTATATAGCTTACTGGCATTTCCTCAGTTCATGGTCGACTTTGGAGAGTACAGACGTGTTCCCAGTCCACCGAAGATCATTGCACCAGACTCCACAGGTAAGTATGGGGTGAGGGGGGTCTGGGGAGGTGGGTTACGCAGAGAGTGGGTGCAGTTTGGGGAAGGAATCGACAAGGGACTGTTTTTTTACTTTATAGGCTTATTTTTAAAAAAAACATTGCGGGAAGGTTTTCTTTTTTACAGCGACATTTTGTTTGGTTATGCTGGGGTGGACTCCCAGCATGCCACCTGACTTTTTGGGGGGCTGTAGCCGATGGAGGATTGGGCACCCCCGTCAGCACATATTGAATGCTGGGGTCGGGGGGAGACAAGAGCAGAAGGGGATTGGGTACCCTCCTCCGCACAGAAGAAATTGGAGGTCCCCCATTGGCAAACTTAAGAAGAAAGGGGCATGCCGACAGGGAGATTGGGCACCCCTGTCGGCACCTAAGAAATTAGTGGGGGGAGCATTATGTTGATGGGGAGTGGGCTACCCTGTCGGCTTTTTCACCAGGAAGGCACACTGAATGGTGGGCATCAGCTTTCCGTCGGCTTTGTGAGGCCGACGGAGAAGCTGTCGCCTGTCACCATAGAAACACAGCATCATGGAGCTGTGTAATTAGCTGCTGCAATCAGGGAGCGTACCGAACAGCTGATTGCGTACTGACAGGGCACTCCCTGATTGCAGCAGTTCAATTTCTCTGATGTAGTGGCCTTCTAGTTAATTGCAGTGATCCAGGGCATGCTCCTCTATTGGCCAGGCAGAGACCAGCCCCTGAATGGGCTGCTGTCATTCGGCACAACACTGCCGCGCCTCCACAACCCTTTGTAAAGAAAGCTGACCCAATGTGTTTCTTACGCGTGTGCAAGCAAACAAAAAAAGGGAGGGTGAGGCAGGGGACAGGGCAGAGAAAGTTACAAAACAGAGTATTAAAAGGACGCTGAAAGGAGATTAGAACTATATTTATTGAAATGTATTTAAAACAGTGATGGGATGCAACATAACACACACACACACATATATACACACTGACATTCAGCATCACATAAGATCAATTTTGCTTATACAGTATTTCTTGTATCAAGAGTCAAATAATTTATTGCATGACAAAGCTACCTGTAGTGCCTGTAATTCAGTTTACAATCGAAGCCCCCCACCCCACCCCATAGCTGGAGAGAGTACATTATCTACTGTACATAAAAAGCTGATGTGCCTTCCTCACAAAAGGCTTGTGATCATTTTAGTTCACTGAATGTAATGATGGGTGGATAAATAATCACTAGAGGTTCACCTGCAGCTTGACTGTCAGAGAACTGTTAGGCCATTCTAAGACACTTGAGAACTGAAGCACTTTTCTTCACACCTGTCTCTGAGACATAGATAAACTGTTTAACTTTTGCAAATGTATAGCGGTCAGTATTGTAATGATAACAGAGGGTTTAATTTACTGTCCACAGAAATCTTTAGATTACTATTAATTGGGATTCTTTTAATTTACTAAACTCAACAATCTCTAACACAGGCTAGTCAGTTAATAGCACTCTATAGATGTCCATGGGCAATAGATTAAACAGTCCTACCCAATCCACACAATTGCACCTCACAATGCAGTAACACAATAATTGAGCAATAAACATTATTATTCAGAAGTAAAATGCAAACAAAGGGAAGGATATGGATTTATTGGGGAAGGCAGGAACAAGGCTCTGGAGAAGGAAGTGCAGCAGCTACAGTTCAAATGCAGGTCCTTTGCCCAGAGTAACAGCCATCACTGCAGCAGAGGGGGCTTGAAGAACCCCAGGCCTGCTTGTTTTCACCCTGCATGGGGACACTTCTCTTCACCCCTTAGTGGGGACTTTCTTCCTCCTCTTCTTCCCCACCGGGGGGAGGAGGGGACTTGCACTACAACATGACTGATGGCTGGGGCCAGTCGCTCTCATATTCCTCTCTCTCTCTCTCTCTCTCGGGATGGGCTACTGCTGGAACACACTCTGCAGGCATCAGCCTCAATAAGTTTCTGTCTCTTGCTGCTTAAAGGGGCACCAATTTGGGGAAAGTCCTTCATGCAGATCTACCCAGCTCCAAACAATTTACCCTTTCTGCTTGTCAGGAGAAGAATGGAGCTGCTTCCTACAACTGAACTGAATTTACATACATTCTCAGGCCTACCAGCCCCTCATGGAACACTAGCATCATTTCTGGTTCCTCCCAGACTGGAGCAGGAACAGCACAGAATCTCTGCATCAATAGGCTTTTAAAGTCTCAGAATGCTAGCTCCTCATTGACAGATTCACAGGCAACACTGTGCATGTAACAGCCCCTGGACTCACCTTGGCTGTTTCCGGGGTCCTCGGGTGTCACACCTGCACACACCTCCAAGGGGGCCAGACGGCCTGGGTTCACTAGCTGACAGGAGAAGAAATGGCAGAGAACACCTGTGGACAAACTGCAGGTTACCACCCCACAGGAAAATACAGTAGCTGCCCCCACAAGCACTTCCCCACTTGGCAACAATAACACCCCCCCCCCATTATACCAAACAGTAATGACAGAATGTAGCATGAACAATAACAGTGTTTATTTGAGGGGGGAGAGAAGCAATACACAACAATTTAGTAGCAGTAAATTTTGACTGTACCCCACTTTTTCCCACACTTCCCACCTGCAGGTTCACCCTTTACCCTTCTGGCCAGTAAAATTTGTGGTGGTGGTTACCTCACCCAGGTGATGACTCTAAATACTGGGATGTGAAGCTGCAACAGTCTTTAACTTGGAAAACCTTTCATTGGGGCCCAATAACTTTAAACAGTAGAACAATTTTACTTCAAGCCTGTGCTTAGCTGATTTGCCAAAGTCCCACCAAGGGCCTAATCCCCTGGTCTCCAAACTAGCTACAGTACCTAGCTAAATATGGTCTCTCTCTAGAACCGCAGTTCAGGGGTACACAAAGTTCAACTGGAAACAAAGAAACTGTTCAACAGTCCCCAGTTTTGAACACCATGCACAAGATCTCTTGGACAGAGTTTTGTCACGGGGATACAATGGATCTATCCTGTAGGATGCCACTTCACATGCCCCAGCCCAGGATCATTCGGTTCACTTACAGCCCAAAGACAGATTTACTGACAATGACAATTGTATCAACTATATTGCTGAGTAACCATATTACACCCAAGATTGCTGGAGCCCTTAAGCGATTGTGGCATATTTTGGAAGCTGACCAGGACCTTAATGGCAAGATTGGCAGTACTCCCAGAGTGGTCTATAAAAAGGTGAGAGTATTAAGGACCAAATAGTTAGGAGCCATTTCACACCAGAGGTACCCACAATTAAAAGCACTTTGCCACTTGGGTCATTAGGTTCTCAGCGCTGCGGCAACTGTAATGTTTGTCAATTTATGCAGCATGGCAACATTTTTTGCAGCCCCCATAAACGGGGTTCAGCTTGAAGTAAAACATTTCATCACATGCCGTACCACACATGTGGCTTATGTGCTATGGTGTGACTGCCCCAGTTTATATGTGGGCATGACTACGCCCACCTTAAAAGAGCGCATACAGGAGCATGTTCGTGTCATTTTACATGCCCGTTTTGACACTCCAGTAGGGACACACTGGAGTTTGTGCCATGGACAGCTTTTGGGTACCTTCAAGTTTATGGCCATGTTCCTCCCAATATACGTGGGGTAACCATCAGAATGACATTTTACAAAGGTAAAGCAGACATATTTATGAGCTAAGTGCACCTTACCCAGGAGGCCTCAATGAGTACTGGGACATTACACCCTTTTTGTAGCCCCCTTTTTTGTTTAATTGCAAGTGTAAATTTGATCCTGGCCATTTTACTTGTAGTTATGGAACAATATTATTGTGTGTGGAGTATGATTCAGTCTGCTGTTTGATTTTATGTGGGACATAGTAATGTGGAGTTTTCCCAGATGGCTTGGATGGTTCTGTCTGTATTACTTATATCATTTATGGTACTTTCTGTTATTATTTCTTCCCTTTTTTCCTTTATAAATTCTGTATTATTTTTCCTGTTCGTGCTTTCCTATTTTATTTCATTTTATCATATTCTATCTGATTCAGTTTTCTGATGGTTGCTTTGGTTTTCATTTTTCTCATAGGTGTCTCTGAAAATTTAATTGCCCTGAACATTACAAGGAAGCATGGTTCTGACCTTTTGCCTTGCCATTGCATCAATTTTTTGTATTTTGATGTAAATTATGAATTTAAACCTATTTAACTAGCTGCAATAAGTTTAAGAATAGTTCAAGACTTTAAGTCATAGGAGTAGTAATTATTGTCATCCGCTTCTCTTCAGTCGGGCATCTTGGCTTAACCGAATGAGAAACCTCAATGCAAGGTTCAAGTTAAAACAATTACTTTTATTAAGCCTTACATTTTGAAAAGCAAGCAGCACTCCTTCTTCCCCTGGCACGTACGTGTCACGTGACCAATGTTTCACGTCACTCTGACGCTTTGTCAAGGTTACCATACAACTCTCTCTCTCTATATGACAATTTAAAGTGCTCTCTTAAAGATACATAGTCACCAAAAAAATGTTTCCATATATACAAATATTATCATTAAAGTGCTGTGCCTCAAAAAATCCTGTGTACATGAATAAATATCTATTTCAATAAACAACATCCATTTCCAAAAATGCATCTATTATTAAAAGACTATAACAAATATATAGCTAAAGACACATATTTATATGTCGTTTTGTCTTTCCAGCATAGAAGTCTTTGCATGTACAAATTGCAACATACATCACATATGTTGATGCACAATTTATAAAGCTTCTATTGACATACTTTTTTCCTGAAATCGGATGTTCAAAAAAAGTACCTGGCTGTACATGTGTACAGAATGAGCAATTACCACACTGGAAAATCCCTCCAGGTAAATCTGGGCATAGATTTTCCTTCGGTGCCACATACAAGCTTCTTGTTACAATATGCAACGTTCTGTCCTCTCCTATATGTCATATGGGAGAGATTCTTTGTTGCACTTTCTAGTTTGGTCTCCAATGTAACCCCTTCCCTCCTCCCCTTTTTTATTCCTTTTTTCCCTTTCTTTTATTCTCTTATGTCTTTATATATATTCCTTTGGTGCAACAATGAGTGAAAACTGTGAATTAAATAGATAAAAAAAGATTTTGAAGAAAGATATTTGCTGATAAAATTTAGGAGGTCTTTATATGTTTAGATATTAATTTTTTCTGAAATATAAATATGTCTTTAGCTTTGCCTGCTGTCAACTGAAGCATCCCTGCTGCAGCTTCAGCTAGGAGCAGGGGCATCCTGGACTCCCTGCAGGGGGCTTTCCTCAGGCAACTAGTAAAAGAGCCCACTTGTAAGGGGGCCGTACTGGACCTGGTACTCACCAACAGGGAGAGTGTTGCAGACATCACAGTGGGTGGCCACCTAGGGAGCAGTGATCACCATACAGTGTGGTTCAATGTAAGTACTGCGGCATGATCGAACCACACAAAGGTGAGGGTCCTCGACTTCAGGAGAGCTGATTTTAAAAAGATGGGGGAATGCCTCAGGGATGCCCTGGCCGAGGGGGGAGGAGGACTTGGGGGGAGTGAAGGAACAGTGGGCAAATCTAAAAGAAGAGATAGAGAAAGCAATGAACCGCTGCATCAGACAAGTAAGCAAAAGCAGGAGGAAAAACAGGCCACTATGGTTCTCAAAAGAGGTGGCCGGGAAGATAAGGGCAAAAAAGCTAGCATTCAGGAGGTATAAGGAGACACAGAGAGAGGAAGACAGAGAGGTGTATCAGGAGAAACAGAGGGAGACAGGGAAAGCAATTAGGAGCACAGAGGTACAGATGGAGGACAAAACAGTCCAGGCAATGCAGAAAGGGGACAAGGTATTTTTCAGGTATGTAAGTGAAAGGAGAAATACCAGGGGAGGGATAGTAAGGCTTAGGAAAGAAGGAGGGGAGTGCGTGGAGATGGGCCAGGAAAAAGCAGACATCTTGAACAAGTACTTTTGTTCAGTGTTTACAAAGGAAGGGGAAGGACCACAGATAAGGGCCAGAAGCATAGAAGGAAGGGAGGTAGACACTTGTCCATTTACAGAGGAGAGGGTCATAAAGGAACTCACAAATCTGAAAGTGGACAAGGCAATGGGGCCAGAAGGGGTGCATCCTAGGATATTGAGAGAGCTCAGGAAGTGCTGGCTGCACCTCTGACAGCCCTGTTCAACCACTCACTGGAGATGGGAGTTGTTCTGGAGGACTGGAGGAGGGTAGATGTACTCCCACTTTACAGAAGTGGAAGCAAAGAGGAGGCTGTCAACTACAGGCAAGTCAGCCTGAGTTCGGTGGTGAGGAAAGTAATGAAATCACTACTGAAGAAGAGGATTGTGGAGCTTCTAGAATCCAGTGGCCTTCAGGATCCAAGGCAGCATGGATTAACTGGGGGAGATCATGTCAAATAAGTCTGAGAGATTTCTTTGACTGGGTGACCAGGGAATTTCAATCAGGGTGGAGCAGTGCATGTGGCCTACCTAGATTTCAGCAAGGCATTCAACACCGTTCCACATAGGAAACTCGTAAACAAGCTGGGAAGCCCAGCAGTGGGTCCTAAGGTGGCAAGCTGGGTGAGAAATTGTTTGGGGTACAAGAGACAGCGGGTGGTGGTAAATGGAGTTCACTCTGAGGGGAGGGAGGAAGAGTGACAAGTGGGATGCCACAGGAATCAGTACTGGGATCGGTCGTCTTTAATTTTTTTAATAACGACAATGCAGAGGGGGTTAGAAGGGAAGGTATGCCTCTTTGCAAATGACACTAAAATCTGTAATAGGGTAGACACTCCAGGGGTGGTAAAAAAGATGAACAGTGATCTAGGAAGGTCAGAGGAGTGGTCATGGATGTGGCAGTTAAGTTTCAATGCAAAGAAGTGCAAAATCATGCACCTGGGGCACAGAAACCCAGGGGCGGAGTACAAAATGGGGGGGGGGGCAGTGTTAACCACCACCAAACAGGAAAGTAATCTGGGAGTAATCATAGCTGATGACATAAAGGTGGCCAGACAGTGTGACAAGGTGGTGGGGATAGCTAGTGGGATGCTAGGGTGCATAGGGAGGGGTATCACCAGCAGAGACAGGTGGTGTTATCGCTGTATAGATCACTGGTGAGGGCCTTACCTAGAGTACTATGTCCCGTTCTGGAGACCATATCTCCAGAAGGACATAGACAGGGTAGAGCCAGTCCAAAGGAGGGCAACCAAAATGGTGCAGGTCTGCATTACAAGCTCCATGAGGAGAGATTGAAGGACCTCAATATGTACACCCTGGAGGAAAGGAGGGAGAGGGGGATGTGATAGAAACATTCAAATATCTTACAGGTATAAATAAAGTTCAAGAAGGAAGCATTTTTCAGAAAAAAAGATGTTCAAGAACAAGGGGACATGCTATGAAGTTGGGGTGGGGACTCAGGGGAGATGTGAGGAAGTACTTCTTCACAGAAAGAATGGTTGATGCCTGGAACAGCCTCCCAGCAGAGGTGGTGGGGGCAAAAATGGTAATGGCTTCAAGAATGCATGGGACAGACATAAGAGAAGCTCAGAGGTAGGGAAAGGGGGGTAAAGCCAGAGATCAAGTAGGGTCTGTGGTGTTACAGTAGGTAAGGAAAATGGGCAGACTTGGTGGGCCAAGCAGTCCTTATCTGCTGTCAGATTCTACGTTTCTATGTTTAGGTGCCTCAGTCAGCTGTGTCCTTGCTCTGATAGCAAGTTCACAATTAATTAATGAATTCATTCATTACAATAACACAACTATATTGCCAATACATGGCTGATTCTTGGCATCTTCTAAGCTAGGTGGACATGGGGTCATAGGCCCCTCACGTTCCAAAACGGGGAGAATTAAAAACCAAGTCTGCACACCTGAGGGCAATAAAGCTGTGTGACCGGGTCCCTCTACCCCTTGCAGAGCAGAGATTACAAGAACCTCGAGGGGGTGTCCGTGGAATATAGTTATGCTAATGCCAATAAGTACAGTGCAGTTTAATTGTAAGTACTGTTTAAGCATGCACTTAAACCACATGGTGTGAAAATGATCAGTGACATTAATCAATCCCCACATAATTCGTATCACTGCAGGGTTTCCTGGGTGAGGCTACCAGTACTGAACTGTGGCAGTAGGACAGCAACGTGCTCCCACAGGGTTTTCCACTGCCTGCTGGGTGGCACCAGTACCCACACATCTTATAAGGAAAGGTACTGGTTACATGGATGTCCAGGCGTGTTGACAGACAATAGTGTCTGCATCCCCTGAATTTAATGTCACAGCTGACAGATAATATATTAATCATTAAAATGTACAATGTACGTCATGGTATTTGTTCATTACCTTTTCTTTATTTACCATATAACTAGATCCCTCTGGGCCATCCGGACATGGACACCAGCATCCCTAGCTCCCCCCGGAGTCCAGGATAAAAACTTTGTAGGGACGGGGGTAGCCAATGCTATCCAAAAGGAGGGGGTAGTACTGTAAAAACCCTTATCTGCTGTCAAATTCTATGTTTTTATGTGTTTCTTGTTCCTGGTACAACAGGAGAACAGGGGGAGGTCATAACAAGGAGGAAAACAAATGTGAAGTATTGTTTATAAGTTTATAATTATAAATGTGTATATTTTATATTTTGGGGTGGGATTTACTTTTCTTATATAATTCAATTTTAGTTTGTATTTATTATTTTAAAGCAGCAGTGCAACAATACGTTTTTCCAAAAAAGTTAGTTTCAGCTACAAGTAATAAAAATATTAGCATATTTATCAAATCTACTTTTCTAGGTACCCCAAAGGCTGCACAGCATGAGGTGTTTTTTGTTTTGTTTTTTTTATTTTCTCAAGTTTTGCACTTGTCAGTTCTGCAATGCTATTTCTAAGCCACATGTGGTGACCATCTCTTTTTCTTGAGAAAAAAAAAATTTGTAAAATATTAAAATTTTCGAGGAACTAGAACATTTTACCATCAAATAAAACTGGGTGCTGCCTGGAATCTTTTATGGTGAAAAAATGGTAGGGTCAGATTTTATTTCTTGTAATATATATTTTTAATTAAGAGTGTCATTTATATGTTTTAAATTATAATTCATATATTTTTCTACTTATGTTGTGGGAAGTATATTTCTATTTTATGTTATACAATTCTATTTTCCTTTGTATAGCCTTTCTAATAAATATTTACTGTACATCTCACTTGTGTTGCAAAAACTGCTGAATTTGTTGCCCCATAAACATATTTCTTGACTGTCAAAAGTGAAAACCGAGTGGTTGTGAAGATAGGTTGTATGTAAGCTGTCTTCAAATTTGTTGCAAAACCTCAAAAAAGCTCAGCTCCTGTTTTGTACAGAGCCCAAAGAGCCCTATGCATCCTACTGGGCCCTGCACAAAGCAAGTTACAACTCTACTTCCTCAAAAAGTAAAGCAATTCTTTGCAAAATACTGTGTTAATGCACCATTAGGGAACCATGGCCACATAAGGAAGGAAAGTGGCATTTTCTTTAGCCCCAATGGTCATTTCCCTCCAACAGCCCCTAGCCTTGTGACCCAAAGCCAAGCTAGATGTCTGGGGCCATGATCCATGGGTCTGCTGCTTCAAGCTACAGGAGTGGGGCCCTCTGTGAAGAAAGTTTTGACTAATTTCATGCTTCATGCATGGCCCCAATGGTCATGTGAGAAGAAATTTATCAGTGTTCCTGTTTCACACAGGCCCTGTGCAAACAAAATTATCACTGGTCTTGTGCTTCACACAGGGTCCAAAGGGCCCTATAGCTTGAAGCAGCAGACCTGTGGAGCATGGTACCAGACCCGTAGCTTGGCCTTGGTTCAAAAGGCAAAGGGCTGAGGAGAGGGATGGGTGTAAGGGATGCAGTATTTTTGCAATGAAGACCTATATAAATTATAGGGGCGCGGTAGTGCCTGTATGTTAGGAATGAATGTTAAACCCAAATTTTTGCACCTTAATAACTTTGACATTGTTTGATGAAATAGCCCAAAATTTAGCATGTGTGGTCAGGCTGCCAGAATCTCAAGATGTGAAAAGTTACATGATGGCATCTTGTTCAGTTTTCAAGATACGGATTGCTAAGAAATGAAAAAAAAAGTTTGATTTCCCTATACTTAACATTGAGTATTTTTTGTTCTCATCTGTAGCCTAGATGGTGTTGAATTTTTTTTCTATTATGTTTTTATGCAGTGTTTTTCCCTATTTTTTCATCGGCCCCTTCCCCAGACATGCACATGTGGAGGCATGCGTGCACCGCGTTCCGAGGCACCCTCCGGACTTGCCACCCGCTTGCACTGCCGCCAGACCTCCACCCAGTGGCAGCAGAACTATGGGGGGTGACAACCACCCCAGGAGAGGAGAGCTGCCATTAGTCTGCTCGATCCCTCCCTCCCCCGTGCCAGCACCCCGATGACCCGAGATCATTCCCAAACCTGGGTCGCCAGCATGGCACAAGTTGTGGCATCCAGCACCTCAACGCTCAGTGCCACCGGGTCGGCATGGTGTTGAATTTTTTCATGAAATTTTCAGGGTTGAAAGGGGCCATGCCAAGGGTGTACCTTTGGGAGGTTACATGAAAAAATATTATATGGTTCCAGAGTTATAACAATTTTAAAGTTACCGTCCTGATGTGAACAGTAAAAAAGGAAAAAAAAAGATATCGTAGTTGCTTATTTCATTATTTATCCTTTATACAGTAAAGAAAAACTGATGACGACTGCTTATTTTCAGGATTTACCTCTCATGCTGACAGAAATACCAATCGTGTTGGCTGCCATTTGTTTCTTCATTTTAAAATCACAAACATTAATATTTATAAAAATAATCTCTTTTCAAAAAACAAGTCCCTGAACCTAGCTAAATGGGAACCATTTAGCCACATTCTGCTGTTTATTTTTTTTTTAAAGTAGTCAGAAATACCTTTTCTGAGCACCCCAAAATACAGGATGCCCAGGTTAGAGAGAGGAGCTGTTCACCTGTGTTCTCTGTATGAGAACAGTGGAGAACAGTGGAACGTTCTTGATATTTGCAGTCGCAGCTGGAACTCATGCTGCGGGCTACAATGACAGGAGTGAGCTGCCAATCCCCTCTTCTGTCTGCCTCTGTCTGTCTTTTAAAGTCTGCCTGTCTGTCTATTTATCTATCTGCCTATCTACCTATCTATTGATTCATTCATTCATTCAAAGAGCTGCTGCCGCCTCAAAAAAAACTTTAAAAAACATAATATTTTGGTACGATTCAGCTTGCATTCCATATATATTCTACAGATTTCTCCTCCTCATTATTTATTACTAAGGAAACTTGCATGAATACATGATCTGTATGTCTCAGAGTTCATCTGCCTCTATAACTGACTCCCTACTTCATGTCATAATCCTCTGTTGAGTCCTATCTCTCAGACAGGATGCAGCAGGCGGTGATGGGGAATTTCTCCTCCTCCCCAATGCCTCTGTCCTGTGGAGTACCACAGGGTTTGATCTTGTCGCCGATGCTGTTCACAGTGTACAGTATATGCTGCCCCTGGGTGAGATCATTCGACAATGCAGCGCGGAGTTTCATTGCTATGCAGATGATACCCAGCTGTATTTGTCTTTGGCCCCCGAAACATCAGGAGCTGTTGATGTGCTTAATAACTGTTTGGCCAAAATCAATGACTGGCTGGCTTCCAGCTGGTTGAGACTTAACCTGGCCAAGAGAGAGGTACTAGTGATTGAGCCTGGTCACGGGCGTGATGGGTTGCCACCTGGGGCTGGCACAGGTCTTTTCCTGGGCTCTGCTACATTGGTGGCTTCCTCAAGGGTGCGAAATATGGGCATGATCCTAGACAGCAGATTGACCTTTGAAGGCCAGGTGTCATCTGTTGTTAAAAGTGGTTTATACCACTTGCAGAACATTGCCAGGATCAAGCCCCTCGTTCTGCCTGAGGATCTGCCCATGCTGGTGCATGCCTTGGTTACCTCTAGGCTCAACTACTGTAACTCTCTTTACTTCGGGGTCATGAGAGGGACCCTTCGCAGACTGCAGCTTGCAGAATGCAGCAGCCCGGTTGCTGAAGGGCCTTTCGAGGTCTAGTCATGTGACCACAGTTCTGCATGGACTGCACTGGCTGCCTGTCAGGTGGAGGGTCCTTTTCAAGGTGGGTTTTCTCACCTATAAGGCTCATTCCCTCTGCTCCTCTTTGAGGGGCTTCCTGGACGTTCCTAGGGTTAGGCTCAGGACATCAGAAGACCGTGCTTTTAGTGTCTCTGGGCCGATCCTGTGGAACCCACTTCCACCCGCAGTCCGGGAGGTCCCCTCGATTGAAGTGTTTAAGCTGAGGCTGAAGGCCCACCTCTTTAGCCTGGCCTTTGCAGACTGCTGAGTATATCCTTTATGTCCAGTCCATACAGTTGGCAAACCTGAAACTTGTTCTCTTAAGCTGTGTTTTAAATTGTATTTTATTACTTTTGTAAGGTTTTCTTTATTGCATTTTAATTGTTTCCTCTATTTTACTGATGTTTCTTAGGCTCCCAGAGCCTCCGGGAATGGGCGCCCTATAAATAAAATTGTCTTGCTTTGCCATACATTGAAATTTTTCTACGATCACTCATAACTTTGGTAGTTTTAAATATTTTGACCCAAAATTTTTAACACAGCCATTTTTTCACATCTTCTCATTAATGTGCCTTGGGGTTCTCAAGGGCAATGCTCACTCCCTTCCATAAGTAAAGAAGCTGAGATGTGTACAGTGTATGAGAATGATGTGAGCGTTAGGCCTGAGAACCCCAAGACACACCCCACACCTGGTTTACTGCCTGCAGGGTGGGGGTGGGGTGTTAGGGTTGGGAACCCTAGCACCACATTTCCCTACTCTTGTCACTTTAACCCTAACTGATGCATTAACAGAGTTTTTGCAAAGAATTTCCTTACTTTTTGAAATAGTATAATCATATCATTTGCCTGTGGGAGCGCAGGGCCCAGAGGGCCCTATGCCCCCCATCCCTCCACAGATGCGTACATGTATGTTGCCATGGAAGCATTTCAGTCAAAACAGCAACCAAACTGTCGGCATAGCCTTGTTATTATCCCACCTCATGAACACTGGGCTGAGAATTTTCAAATCCCTGCCAAAACATCATTCTGCACCACCGCAATGTAATTCCAAGCCACAGATGAGAAAACACATTTTGACCAGGATTTGAAAAATGAGAGTTGTCATGTTCATGAGGTGATGTAAAAAATGACTATGTTGAAAATTTGGGGTGACCATGTTTAAAATTACCAAAGTTACGAGCGAGCGTAGTTAAGTTTAAATGCATGTGCATAACTTTGCCATTTTTACATATTTTGACCCCAAATATTCAACATAGCCTTCTTATGACCCCACCTCATGAACAAAGGCACTGAAAATTTTCAAATCATGCTTGAAAGGTGATTCTGGCAAGTGACTGCGAAATCGCCTTTTGAGCTGAATTTGTGAAAATCCACTGATGTTGTTCACAAGGTGGGGGCCCCAAAAGGCCATGTTGAGAATTTGGTGTCAAAAAATGCAAAAATGGCCAAGTTATGCATCAAAGTTGAAAACCCCATTGAAATAAATTGAACAGCATTTACTTTAGTTTCTCATATTGCAGTCACCAGTTCCAGCAGCAAGACATGTCTTCAATCGGAGAATGAATCTTCACCCTGTGACCTGTACAGATGAGTGAGAGTGTGTGGTGATGTACTGGGGGTGTGGGGTGGTGGATGCTGAGTAGGAGGTGGGGGTGGGGGGCAGATCAGCTAGGGAGCCAGAGGATGGACCCTCAGACTGCAAATCTGTACATATTGCAAGTCTGCAGCAAAAGAATCAATTTTATGAATGGGGACAGCGATCAAAATAAGATGTGACAAAGAGAGAAAGATTTTCCCCTCATGAAAAAGAATCTTTTTTCATGACTCATGATACTAAAAAATATTTTTTTCCGTATCACACAGTCACAAAAAAGGATGTAAACTGCAACAAAAAAACACATTTGGGGATAATTTTTAACATTTAAGTGCAGCATCCACCAAACGGGGTCCCGATGAGCCAGACAGATGTGTTGGGAGACTAGAACTGTTACCCTGAATTAAGAACACCCCCTCCCTAACAAATCCTGTGTTACAAAACAGAAAAAGCTTACCACTGACCCCTAATATTAATCAAAAGGGGGGAGCAACATTCAAAATATGAAGCCATATGGGTTAACTCTACCTAGGCAACTGACAAGAGATGTCAACACAGATAAATTTACAGAGACAGGGTACAGAAGAATATAATCAAAGTTACATCAAGCAGGAAGTCAATTATAAAAACTCGGAATAGTCAAGCTAATTATGGAGCCCTCATAGCTGCATATGCTGCAAAGCAAAGATCCATCTGCTTTCTTTTTGCAAAGGCAGTCTGTTTCCATCACTTTCCCACTCTCGAACTGGCATGTGATCTATACCCATAAATTTAAACCTAGCAGAGTCCCATGAATAGTCCTCAGGAAGTGGGTACCAGGGCATTGCCAGTGGTTCCAGCTCTAACAGCTCCAACATGCTCTGTTATTTGGAATGTACACATGATTCTGCAAGGTGCATGATTTTCTAGGGATAATCTGCCCGCCCATCCAAAATTTATTTTTCATAACAGGATGAAAATTAAAATGCATGAAAACATAGCTAACAAATTTTGTTGGAAACACCTCTTCTCTTCTTTTTCATAGTGTGTGTGTGTGTGTGTGT
Organism: Neoceratodus forsteri; assembly: GCA_016271365.2. Lineage (NCBI taxonomy): Eukaryota > Metazoa > Chordata > Ceratodontiformes > Ceratodontidae > Neoceratodus > Neoceratodus forsteri. Next base: position 1,880,245,064 of record CM057456.1, read on the forward strand.
GTGTGTGTGTGTGTGCGCGCTAAATACTGTAGTCCCTCTAAGCATGTAACCAGAAGTCTACCAAGTAGGGGTATGAGACAGGGAACAAGAAGCTCTCATTGTTTGCAGCTAAGCACAGAAGTCCATTTCCCTTTACAGTGAGTTTTAATGTGTGTCATTTAGGGTGCTGATAGAAAAGCAGCCATCTGAAGTTAATTAATGAACAATTTACCAAACAAAATGACAGAATGCTGAAAGTTTAATGGAGCAGTAGAAATTACTAGAAGAACTGCACGTTGTTTCCCTTGTAATAAAATTAGAAGAATGACACACAAAAACTGCAAGCTTTTTTTCAGAGTTCTCAAAACCATACATGTATTGCTTCATTCTCTTTATAGCATGCATGCTGCAAGTCATACCCATCATCCATACAGTCTGCTGTGGATATAAAATTAAGTCACCCAGACGCTGAAAGTTGTGAAGGCACCTGGAAGACTGGAATGTGCATGCAAGCCCCCAAAATCCCACCTTGGGACCGGCATGGGGCAGGAGTGTCACATAGGTGAGGAGCTTCACTCCTGTGAAAGGAAGGAGGGTGTAGGCAAAATGAGCCCTCTAACTGCTGAAACAAGCATTTAAAGAAGTGGAACTGAGACTCCAGGCATGTGCATCAGTGGCACCACTGATACGTATGGCCGGAGTCCTAGTTGCCCTTTTCTAAACCCTCATTTTAGCAGTTAGAGCATTCATGTTAAAATGTCTAAAACTGTCAAGTTCATTAATATGCAAGCTTTCTGAATCTGCATCTAGCTCACCTTGCATAAAAGGCCTAACTTGTGCATGCACAAGTTTGCTGGCGGTTCAGTAGAATCTTTGGTTCATGAACATGCTGAGCATCAGGTAGCAGAACGTATCATGCTATCAGATCAACTCGCTTCAAATTCCTTTATTTTCAAGAAAACAACATACAAAATGTACAGATGCAGCAGATCGGGGGCCATATTTGGCATCAGTAGGCAGGTAGACCGCAGCAGTGGTCACACAGCACCAGTGACTACCCGTGCTAGGGACACTGTCATGAATTTTATGATTTTCTGGTCCTGTGGGACAGTGTGCCTATTCACATTGTACTGGCATTCTTATTTCTTGCATGGACCCCAATCTGCCTAAAATTTTTGTTTGTTTGTTTGCCATAAAAATTGTTATTAACTTTTCCACTTTCAACAACATTTAAAGATGTTTGATTTTATGTGAAGGTACATACAGGAGTAGTAGATTAAATATAAGAACATGATTACCTAAATATCCCAGTTCTATATGCGAGAATTAAGTAACACTAATGCACTTGCACCAACTGCAACCAGGTTTTGGACTGGCATTCGATGCAGAAACAGAATACATGATAAAGCTAACTGGACATGAAATCAATAGGATTTATGACTACACCCTTACTAGAATATGAGATTTGATTACAGACAAGTCCCATTTCCAGATCAAGGATCTATGCTTCAATATGCTGAGGTATGTTGAGCAGAGACAGTAGCATTCATAGTCGAAGTAGTAAAATAGTCATACCAGAGTATAGACCTAGAGCAACCTATACACAAACTTAACACATGTAACTACTGACCTGGCCCTCTCTGCATCAAAGCCAAAAGTGGCAGGTAAGACACTTAAATCCCCTATATAGGGGTCCTTTGAAGAGGTTAAGGACAGAAGGGAAGGCTGGCAGGTAACCTGGGAGGGGACCACGGGGTGGTGTAGTGAGGGAGGGAGGGAGGGCAAGACGGGAGGGCAAAAGTGAGGTCTAAGACAGAGCATTTGTGAAGTGACATACAGCAGTATGGTGCATTCAATGGAGGTTTACAATGGACAGGAAGACTCCCATGGTCTTTGCAGAAGGACAATGGAGGGGTGGATGAGCTATGTTTCACCTCTTCGGGGGGATGGTCAGTGTCCCCAAGGGTCTCACAGGTAGGTATGGAGCCCATATTTTCATGTAGATAGTTTCCCAACTGCAGCATGTGCTACCCTTTCACATCTAGCAGTAAGTTGCAGAAGTGCTTCACATTCTTGTATGGTTGGGAGTTAGGGGTCCCTCCAGTGATGCAAGATAACTCTGTTTGCTACTGCAAGGACACCATTTACCCAACTGAGTTGTGGTGAAGACAAACTTGTAGAATCCAGTAGGAAGCCAAGGAGGACTAGGGTAGGGTCACGAGCATCTGGGACTAGTGCCACAAATCTGCAAAAGTTTCATATACTATACTGGTCCAATAGGTGTCAAGTGCTGCACATGTGTGTAAGGTTTACTTGTAGAGAGACGCAGCACCAACAGTCACTATGTGACATTAGTCTGGCCCTGTACAGTTATGTAGGTGTTCTATTAGATCTGTGTAATATTCTGTAATGCAAAGCCTTCACCTGTAGTTTTATTTTTATTTATTTATTGAACATATTGGAATTACAAACCTTTGAGTCAGAGACTCCTTTGCAAAGGCTCCACGTCAAAGTTCTGTTTGCTCTGTAAGCATACAAGTTCCCAAGTCTCACTGGGAAGGGGGATGTCTAGCTCAAGTGCATATTTTATCTGGGGCCTTCTGATACTGTTGTGGAGAGTTCCTGCTCCTTTGTAGAAATTGGCCTGCAAGATGTTTGGAGGACTTCCATGAGGAAATCTAGTTTTCCAGGGTACCCTGTGATGGAACAGTAGGAGATTCCAGAGCTGTAAATATTTCCATAAGAATATACAAAGTTGCCAACAGAAACAGGCCACAGCGATCTATCAAGTCTACTTGAGTATGCAGCTGGATTGCCATAAATTGGTATTCGGTAAGTTATATGCCATTTGAATGTCATGGAATGTTATGAGAACACTCGTGGATGGACTGTATAAGTCCCCCCAAGAGGGTGTATACCATGGTCTCTCAAAAGGTTCCACAGTAGGGGACAGCCATTAATGGTTAAATGTGGGTTGTGCCAGATGGGGCAGGCACGGCAATCTTGAGTTCCCAACCAAGTGGGGGTGGCATGTTTGGTCCATATGCATGGGGATGACTGAAGACCTAGTTGCTAGTCTGTACAGGGATGGCAGTAAGTGGTGGCAGGCTGCTCTGGATGAGTTTGAGATGAAGCCATCTAGGGGGAGGTTTGTCGAGTTCCATCCTATAGCACATAGTCTCCTGACATAGTACTATGCTCTCATTAAAGAGTCTGAGGTCAGGCAAGCTGAACCCCTTCTCCCCCGCCTCTTGCTCCAGTGGGTTTGTAGTGTCTTTAGCTTTATTTCAGAGGATTTTTTAGCCCAAATAAAAGCAGAAAGCTTGGAGGACATTCTTCTGAAAAGGTACCTAGAAGAGGCACTGGGAGATTGGACAATATTTACTTCAGCTTGGGTAGCGTAATAAGTTCTAGGGCATTAGTTTTGCCCCATATAGATAAGTGAATGCCTCCCCAGCTGTGAGAGTTTGCATCCAATTTGTCCAACATCTTCTGTACATTTGCTTGCACTGTGGCTGGCATTGAGATGCATATTTGGATCCCTAGGCACACCACTCCCTCTAGCGCCCACTGGTAGGGATGGCCCTGAAACAAAGTTTGGTGACATGTCTGGTTGAAGGTTAGCACTTGGTACTTTGTGCCTTTTAATTTGTAGCCTGACAAGGCAGAGTACTTCTGTATAGTAGTGTGGAGGGTTTGTAAGGACAGAGGTACAGTTGTCAGGAATAGATATCGTTTGCAGAGAGTGCTTTTACGTGACACACCTCCAGTTACTAGTCTGGGAGAAATCTGCTGCCTCTCTGATCTCGTGAGCCAGGAGCTCCACTGCTAGGAGGAACAGAAAAGGTGAAAGGGAGTACTCCTGTCTGCAGCCTCTACCCAGACCAAAGCAAGGTGAAATAACTGACTTAGTTAATACTGAGGCTATTGAGGAGGTGTAAAACAGACAAACTAAGAATATGAAATCCTCTGCAAAGCCAGACCTCTGCTTGGCATCAAAAAGGTATGCTCACTCCACCCTGTTGAATGCTTGCACAGCATCTAATGACAGTGAGGCAGTGGGCAAGGTCGAGGTTCGGGCCTCCCATATGAGATCCAGGATTTGCCTAACGTTCACCAATCCCATTTGCCCTGGGATGAATCCCAGCAAATCTGGATGTATCAGGTGGCCCATTATATCTTCCATTCTGTGAGGTAGCAATTTGGCAAATACTGTATCTTCCTATCCATATTGATCAAGGAGACAAGGCAAAACTGGGAACAGAGGTTGCTATATTTCCCTTTTTGGGGTACAAAGGTGATAAAGGCTTGGGAGAATGATGGGGGAAAGTGCCAGGTTTCCCATGCATCATTATAATCGTTGGCCAGCCAGAAGGCCAGGTGTTGTACACACTCCTGGTAAAATTCACTAGGAAATTCTTCTAACCTGAATGATTGGCCCCTAGATATAGATTTTAAGGCTTTTCCCACCTCTTCTGGTGTGATGGGGGACATCAGTCTGATTGATGGGTTCGGGAACCTGCGGAAGCATGAGGTCCGAGTGAAATGCATCATATTGTGCAGACAATGGGAACGCTTCAGACGTATACTGAGAGCTATACTAGGTTTGAAATACTGCATTAATGAGTTGGGGTGAGGACACTGGGAGTCCCTGGGCTGTGCGGATTATAGGGATGTACGTCACCGCTTCCCATGCTTGTAGGTGGTGGGCCAGCAGTTTACCGGGCTGTTCACCTGCCTCCCAGTATGACTGGTTGAGATGGAACAGTGCAAACTCCATTCTGTAATGCTAATTATAAGGCTAATTAATTATTAATGAGCTAAACTAGCTCTGATTGGCTGCCGTGCCAGTCTGAAATCTCTTAAAAATGACCGTCATGCCTGCCTCACTTGGCTCACATGCTGTACGCCAACAGCAACAGTAGGTAAACAAAACAGTTTTCGGCACTCAAATGCCAAAAGAAAAAATTTGTTATTGCAATTAGACTTATAATTGCAATAATGACCTCAGAGACGGTCATTTCCTTTCTATTAACAACCGGCTGGGTGGGGTGGCCCTCGGCAGTGCCTTGAGCCATCCTTCCCCCCAGCCAGTCGTTAATCTCTAGGAAATGACCGGCTTTTCGGTCATTATTGTTTAAATATCTTCTATGGTGTCCCAAACAGCTGAGATGAGGGGATGTGAGGTATCTCTCTGCTCTTGGTGGGTTTAGGCAGTCATTTCCAGCTATTTGAATTTGCTCTCTTGGTGACAGAGCATTTTCTCCCTATTCTTCTTTCTCTGGAAGGCATGGATGATTAGCTTTCCCCAGGAAACAGCATTCATTGCCTCCAATTGGGTGGCCACACTGGTGTCTGGGTTCTCACTCAGGGAGAAATATTCCAGTAGTTCTGTCTCCCAACCATTTATTTATTTATTTGTACATCGGTTTACAACCTTTGAGCCTGAGGCTCATTTCCAAAGGTACCTCATCACATTGAGGACAAATACATAACAGACTTTTGGTTACAGCATATGAGTTACATAGTTAGCAAGCACATAACAGACTTTTGGTTACAGCATATGGGTTACATAGTTAGCAAGCACATGTGATTACAACAGATAAACAGATAAGCCAGTTTGGTTACAATGGCACATTCTTGCACGATGGTAAGAGCAAGCAGCAGGATAATAGCAGTTCAATCAGCAATGGGTGAGGATTAAAAGAGGTGTGGTGTGGATGCATTGCGTTGTCAGGGCACAGAGCTATGCCTCAATTATAGAACAGGTGCAGCTACATGTATTAAATAGTTGGCTTGAGTGCAGTTTTGAATTTGGAAATTGTGGGGCATCCGAGATGGGGGGCAGGGCGAGTTATACCGGATGGAGCTCTATAGCAGGAGGACCCTGTCCATGGGAGGTCCTAGATCTTGGGACCAGAAAAGTGGCCTTGCAGGAGGTCCGTGTACAGACCAAGGGTTGGGCTTGGTGGAGGGAGGCTGTCAGCCCGGGTGGGGATAGCCCGAGAAGAGTTTTTTTTGTTATTAGACATGTTTGGTATCATAGACGTTCGTCTAAATTCAGCAGTATTGCCATGTCATAGAGCTGGCACAGATATGTGAGCCTGGGAGCCAGTGTGATTAGCCTGCATGCCTTATTTAGATGAGGCAAATTTTATTGAGGGTGGTCGTCGGCAGCACCGTATACTGGTAGAGCCATAGTCAACAAGGGATAATATAGAGGATGTAGGCTAGACGGAGGGCAGCAGGGGGGAGGCAGTTTTTATAGCGGTATAAGATACCTAGCCGCACATTAGTGGCTGAGGCAAGTGCATCAATGTGGGTGTGGTAGGTGAGGGCTGAGTCAAAGGAGACCCCAAGGTACTTGTAGGAGTGGACTTACTCTAGTGGTTGTAGGGGAGAATATGGAGTGGGAAGTTGCTGGCTTTGTTTTGGGGGTGGGCAAAGAGCATTCTTTTGGTTTTTTTGAGATTAATGACCAGTATGTGCTCTTTAAACCAGGTTTCAGCATTATTATAGGATAGTTGTAGGGAGTCCTGGAGGGAGATAGGGTTACGGTGGGTGGCAAAGATGCCGGCGTCATCTGCATACAGCAGAATTTTCCCAGTGCATGCACTGGGCAGGGTGTTAAGGTAGATTGATAAGAGTAGGGGTCCCAGGATGGAGCCCTGAGGAACCCCTGAGCGGATGGGACAAGTTTTGGAAAGTGTCCCATTAATTCTGACACATTGGGAGCAGGTAGATAGGTAGCTGGTGCACCAGGCGAGAGGCCCAGTAGAGAAGCCAGTGTAGCAGAGAGCATCCAGCAGGAGGGGGTGGGAGACAGTGTCGAATGCCTTTGAGAGGTCGACGAACACTGCCCTGGCTAGGGAGCCAGAGTCCAGAGAGGAGTGTAGGAAAGTTGAAAATTCAACTAGTGCAGTGCCAGTACTGTGTCCTGCATGGAAACCGTGCTGTTCAGGGCAGAGGATGTTGTGTTTGGTCAGGTATTCAGTGATTTGTGTGGTAACCAGCTTTTCTAGGGCTTTGGAGAGGGGTGGGAGTATGGAGATAGGATGGTAGTTCCCGGCAGAGGACCTGTCACCACCTTTGTGAATGGGAGTAACAATGGCGGTTTTCCATGCAGTTGGAAATTTCCCCAGGCAGAGAAGGCTGGTAAAAGAAGGTTGAGAAGGCTGGTAAGTGGGGCAAGGACCTGATCCAGTACCAGATAGAAGATGCTGGGGTCCAGGGAGTCGTCGCCGGGACTAGTGCTTTTTAATGCTCTGACCAGGTGGGGTCTGGCTTCCTGGGCAGTTACCCTATGTAGGTAGAAGCTAGGGCATTGGAGGACTGGGGCAGGAAGGGAGGGTGGCGGGTCAAATAAATTACTGGGGAGGACAGAGCTAAGGTCCGTAAAGGATGTGTTAAGGTAGTTTGCAATGTTTGCTGGGTCCGTAACGGTTGTGCCGTCAATGGTGATCTGGGATGGGGAAGGGGAGCGTGTGCTCCCATTTAATTGTTTGACATTATCCCAGAAAGTACGGGCACACCCCCAGGAGGAGGTGAGAGTGGCCTGGTAGTGGTCGACCTTGGCTTTACAAATGGCCCAAGTGCACTTATTCTGCACAACATTGTAGGCCTGTCTGTCAGCCATCCGGCCTGTTTCGTGGCAAGGTGCCATAGATTATCCCTAAGCCTGAGCAATTGTAATAGGGAAGGAGTAATCCAGGGCACGTTATGTTTTTTGGTTCAGGCAGCCATGAAGGGTGCGAAGAGGTCACAGGCTTTGTTAAAGGTTTGGAAAAAGAAGGCAAGGGCAGTATTTATGTCAGGAGCGTGGTGAATGGGGGATCAGTTTATCTGGGCAAGAAATTGCTTGAAGTTTTTCAGCCCACCTGGTCTGAAATGCCAGCGGAGTGTGGGCTGGGCTGTGAGTCGGGGTGAGGGGATCACCCAGCGGAATAGGATAGGATAGGGAAATGGTCACTGAGTGAGTCAGGGAGGACTTGGATGTCCAGGAATTTTTTGGAGCGGTTGGTGATGATAACATCTAGGAGGGTGCTGGTACCTCTCTTAGGGTTTACTCTTGTGGGTTGGAAAATGAGCTGTGTCAGATCAATGGCCGCGAAGGAGTCCCGAGTGGTGGAGGAGGTGGCGCTGAGCCAGTTCACGTTAAGGTCCCCCACAAGGATTTGTTCTGCCTTGTGAGGGAGGGTGGCAAGATAATCAGTTAAGGATAATAGTGCCGGTTTTGGTTCTTTGGGAGAATGTAGGCAGAGGTGAGATAAAGGGGGCCCCTGGAGGGGTCCGGAGTAAGTTTAAGGGTAAGGGCCTGTGCCCCGCTTGCAAGGGCCGAAGCAAGGAGTGCTTGACCAGTGAGTGTATCCCTGATATAGATTGCACAGCCACCCCCACGTTTGCTACACAATCCTTCCGGTATAGGGTGTAGCCAGGGAGGGAGACAATGGAGTCAGGGGTGGACTTTGAAAGCCAGGTTTCCACCAGTGCAATGACATCTGGTTTGTGCAGCATGACCCAGCATTGGAGAGGATCATATTTTTTTAATATGCTGCATATATTCATGGAGGCAATGCTCAGACCGGGGGACCCACCTGGTGGGTTGGTCTGGGTGGGGCCTGGGTTAGGATGTATCTTGCCTGTTAAGAGTAGAAGGAGAACCACGGCTCTGGCCAGGGAGCGGTGATGTGTGGGCTTCCAATGGGTATGTGGGGATGGGGAGGGGACCTTCAGGGAACAGGGGCTAGGTAGGGTTTGCCAGGTTGGGAGGGCGAGAACGATTAGCCACCAAAGGGAGCCTGGGTGGGTGGTGGGGAGGTACCCAGGGGATGGGTGCTGTGGGCCAGTGCACATGGTCAGTGTAGGGTGAGATCGAACTATGTCAGGGAGAATTGTTGGCGCTGGTACCATTGAGCCAGGGGAGAAGACTGGCTGGTGGGACGAGGGTACTAGAAAGTAGATGAGGGGGGAGACATTTTAGGAGGAGGTGGACTAACATGGCTCTTGTGGTAGCAGTAGGGTAGAAAGGTAGAAGTATTTAGGTTGTCTTCCAGAAAGCATGGATACCACTTTGGATTAGTGGTAGTGACACGGACTCTGGTGGACAGGGTACAAGGTTTGAGTCTCTGCCAGGGCAGCTAGAAAAGTGCCTGGGTGAGAGCGTGATCCACGTTCTAGGGGTCTGATGCAGGCTGGGTTGGGTCCGAAAACCGTGTGAGAAATAGCGACTCCTAGTGTTCACTGTGTGTAGGTTTGGAGGTGCAGTTAGGAGTCAGGATGTAGGGCAAGCTGTGGGGCTGGGTGCTGGGAGAGGTGTGGGCAGAGGTAGGTGTGAGTTGTGGAGGAGAGAAGTGGCACAGGAGGTTAGAGGGGTTTCAGGAAGTCGGGGGGGGAGGAAGACAGGTAGTGGAGCCTGAGGTGGGAGTGTGTGGGTCCCTCTAGTGGCTGACAGGTATAACCTGCAAATGGAAAAGTGGGGACTTAGTATTTCAGCAGGCAGGAAGTGATGTCGGGAGGGCCTATAATTTTTTTTTTTTAAGTTGTTTAACCAGGAGTAGCACACTAAGCTGAAAGCTTTTTTACAGGTGTGACCTGGGAGCACAGGGAAGTTAAGTGACTTGCTCAGGGTCACACAGTATGTAAGTGGAAGCTGTGGGATTCAAACCCAGGTCTGGTCTGCTGGATGTCACCAGATTTTCAGCTCAGAGCCTTAAACCACTGCGCTATACTGCCTCCCCTAAATTAAAGGCGCCCGTGGGTGGGTGGCTGGGTGGGCGGGGCAGTCGGCGCACAGCGTCGACAGGCTAACACCCCACACAGGTAGCAGTCTTGGGGAGAGGTATCCTTTACCTCTTAGGTGCTCCATTGAAGTCCTGCTCCAGGAGGGAGCTTGCAGGCATCCAAAATGCTACCGTGACTGTTGTGAGTGCGCAGGGGGGCTGCAAGGCCTATTGAAGGAAACCAGACAAAGGAAATTAGTATGCAGCAGGAGGATTACAGGGCTAAGACCCTAACTGCGCATGCGCAAGCTGTTGGGCTATGTCCCGATTACAGCTCCTACTGTGTGTGCTCAAGAAATCCAGATCATGGCAACATCCAGGTCTAGCTCAGAAAACAGTATTAAATGCCTTAATTCAGACAAAAGCAGTAAAGACTAAGCAGAACTCGTGAGTATCAGCAGTTGTACTGTCCCCCATAAATATAGTCTGAGTAGGTGGCTAGGCAGAGATACACACAAAACAAACAGTCGATAGAATGGCAGATTGCTCCCAGACTAAAAGAACCCCCGAGAATTACATCAAACAGCTAGGCAGCAAGGCAGTGTCCCAATCCAAAAAAACAATCAGTTGTTGTGTGGGGACACAAAAGAGCTCTTAAGGAACCTTTAAAAACACCCCACACAGGTAGCAGTCTTGGGGAGAGGTATCCTTTACCTCTTAGGTGCTCTGTTGAAGTCCTGCTCCAGGAGGGAGCTTGCAGGCATCCAAAATGCTACCGCGACTGTTGTGAGTGTGGGGGGGGGGGCTGTGAGGCCTCTTAAATGCTCCGTTGAAGTCCTGCTCCAGGAAGGAGCTTGCAGGTGTCCAAAACGCTACCGCGTCTGTTGTGAGTGCGGGGGGGGCTGCAAGGCCTCTTAGGCGCTCCGTTGAAGTCCTGCTCCAGGAGGGAGCTTGCAGGCGTCCAAAATGCTACCATGACTGTTGTGAGTGTGGTAAAGGTAGGTTGCTAGCTAGCCCGCCGGTGCATCAGTAGAGCTACTGCTCACGACTATGCTGACTCGGGTTCAGGAATGAGCCTGGACCATCAGAAGGCCAGACAGGAGGAGGATGGTAGAGCATCTCAGAGGACGCTCTCCACAACTGGGGGGTGAGTGTCATGTCCCACTGCTTTAATGCCACCTGGGTGCACTTGGGTGGTGGTGCAGGGGATTCAAGGCTTCCGGGTGGGGCCATGGGAGTGCAGTTCCAGTTTGGCTGCTTCGGGATTCCTTGGCAACCTATCCCCTCGCGCACTCCCGACAGGTGGGTGGAACAACAGAAAAAGGGAAAATGGATGCAGGTTTGGACAGATGAAGCCGCTGCCGGCCCACAACCTCCACCACTGGTTCCACTCCAGCACCCATCGAGGGATACCACCAGCCTTCACCTCTGACAAGGGTGGCCAGATGTCTGCAGTGGGGAGGTCGCCATGGCACTGAAGGCGAACCCTAGCCCTGGGGGGTAAACCGGGGACAGCACAGCAGTGTGTCATGGATGGGTTGATGGTCCTGACAGGTGGCTGGTGGATCTCGGCCAGAGGGAATAAGAGCCATATGGCAGAAGGTGGAAGAAGGTCCCGACTTGCCCATAGCCAAAGAGGAAAAACAAACTTAAAAAAAAAAGTGGGTTGTTGTAGTAAAGCAGTGTTGAATCTCCACTTATTTCTAGGGCCTGTGACCCTGTCCCTCACTAAGGACAGGATAACATGTGTGTTATCAGAAACAAGGATGTTCCCCAGTGTTTCCCTCAGGCACAGGAGACAAGCTTAGAGGAGGTGAAGAGGATATCAGTGTGGCTGTATGTACCATGAACTGAAGAGTAGCATGTGAAGTCACACTTGGTGGGGTGAACAGAGCACCCATATGTCATGGAAGTCTGCTTGCTGATAACTGCATAGCATGTGTATGGATACAGAGCTTTGTTATGTACTGCCCTGTCCCATGCAATCTAGTGTTGGGTTTAAAGCCAGATTAATGTCCCCTTCTATAATGATCTCCAAAGGCCATCAAGGAAGTTCGGCAATCTTGGAGTTGAAGAGTGTGGGATCCAGATTATTGAGGGTATAGACATCACCTAGTGTGATAGGTTCTCCCTGGAATGTCCCTTCAAGTAGTAGGACCCTTCCCTCCCCATCTTTAAAGACCCAATGGATCTCCAGTTAGAAACCCTTTTTTATACATAAGATGGCTATGCCACATTGCCTAGTAGCATAGGCCTTGTGGTATGCGTTGCCAACCCACATGGAGGTGATCACCCTCCCTCTCTACCATGTGTATTTCCTGAAGGAAGGCACTGTCACACTGCAGGTCTTTCAGTTTCAAGCATACCTTGTGACACTTAATGGGACAGTTCAATCCCCTGGTATTCCAGGATATAATCTTTAGACTGTTGTTATGTTGCCACAGTATCAAACTTTGTAAAAAAAACAATGAAACTGTAACACACTCCCCACTCCCCCCACAACCACAATCACAAACACAGAAGAGAGATCAGCATCAAACAGTAAAAACCCTGATGTACAGGAATAAAAATTTAGAAAGTAGGAATTTCTGTAACTCGGAGGCTATTTTCACATGACTTAAGTAGAGGTTCAACATCGAAATAAAGTGTGGGATTAAAATAAGATAAGATGTTATGGAAGGATTCCAATAGGTTGAGGCAGACCAGTTACTGTCACTAACTGACAGTGGCAAAGAATATTTAAGCCATCACTCAGAAGGACCTGAGGTGAAGGCTTGAGCAGAAAGGAAGTTCTGGCCACCTTGGGAGAAACTATGCCTACATACAACCACAGGATTCAATTGTTGGAAAAGGTATAATTTGGTTAGTTTGCTGCCGCTCCCTCAAAAAATGCCAGCAAGGAGGCAGAGTGGCTGGACCTTGGTGGGCTCTGGGATGGTGGGGGGAGGAAGGAGAGAGCACCCTTCAGACCTTACAGCAGCGTAATGCCTTTGCCATTCTGGCAGGACAGTGAAGCTAAGAGGAAGCACCCGAGACAGGAGTAAGAGAGGAGGTGGCAGTCCTCAAGGGAGCAGGCCCCAAGGAGGGTGGGAGAGTCCCCCAGCCAAGAAAGAGGCAGTTGCTGGTTGGGCACTCCAAAGTCAGGGGGGCTGAGTTGGGAACAGGGGAAGGGAGGGATAGGGTAGTACAGTGCATTCCAGCCACTATGGTGGGGAGGACTGGAAGGCAGATCTTTGAGATTGCCAGAGAAAAGGGTGTAGGGAGGGAGCTGGATATTGTTCTCCACCTGGGGATGAAAGATCTGCCAAGGGAAGCTGTAGGGGCAGTGCAGGATAGGTTTTCTGGAGCTGGGAAGGGGCCTGAAGCAGGTAGCTTGCATAGCAGCCTTCACTGAGGTGCTACCCATGCACTGTCCAGGGAAGGCTTGGAAACTTCACATCAGGTCCTTCAATGAGTGGTTGAAGGCATGGTGTATGGAGGAGGGCTTTGGCTACATTGGGAACTGTGGCCATAGGGGTTGGGGGATGGAGGTCTGTACAATGGAGATGGCTTCCAACCATCCAGGAGGGGAACAGCGGTCCTTGGTGGAGGGTTTAAATGCTACTTTTATAAAGCATTTAAACTAGTCAAGGCGGAAGCAGAAAGACTAAGGGAAGCAGATACTGACCCCCCAACCCGGCAGAGACTACTGTTACTGGGAAGGTTAACCCAGGGAGAAGAAATTCCTCAGAGGTTGATGAAGCAAAGAGAAGGGTACAGCAGGCAAGTCTGGAGGAGGAACTTCAGTTGAAGAGTTAACAGGGGAGGGCAGGACCAAGGTAACAGAGGGGGCAAGGGGGCAGCAGAAAGGGGAGGCATGTTAGAGGGAAAGAGGGATGAAGGAACGGAGAGTCTGGGAAACCAAATTCCTGACCTTGCGGCAAACATTGCAGAGGCACAATCATGATGTATGGACAACCACAGCTGGCTAGTGGCCATCCCAAGGCTGCATTATGTTCCAGAAAGTCAGGTCAGGGAGGAAAGCCAGAGGGGCTGTTTTATATGTGAAGGGGGGTATAACGGCCACTGAGATACAGGAGCAACAGGGGGACAATGAAGGACTGGAGGTACTATGGGTCAGCCTAGAGACAGGGTCGGGCTGTTATTCACAAAGGGGTGGCATACAGACCTCTGACATGGAGGGGGGTTTAGACAGAGTCATGGGGGAAATCATTACAAAATGACCAACAAAGGGGAAGTTTTGATTATAGGGACTTTATTCTGCCGGGTGAATATTGGGGCATTCAGGCTGCAGCTACATCAAGGGTAGGGCCATCCTTGACTCAATACAAGTAGCATTTCTCAGGCAACTGATTTTGGAACCCACTAGGGATGGGGCAGTGCTGGATCTGGTACTTAGAAATAGTGACAGTATTGCTGACATCACATGCGTTGTCCCTCTTCTGGACCGGAAAATTTCTCTATGCTTTCCCACCTTTTCCCCTTCTGCAGTGAGTTCTGCTCAAACTACAGTCAGAGCCAGCAACCTTGATACTGGTAGCACTGTTCTGGCCCAGACAGATCCCCAGATACAAGAGATCACAGTACAGTGTGGTTTGGCATATGGATAGGTTAGAGAAAAAAACACTAAGACGAGAGCCCTTAACTTCAGAAGGGCAGATTTTAAAGAGATAGGAAACTGTGTCAGAGAATGCTTTGAAGGGGGAAAGGCAGAGGGGGAGTGGAGGTTCAATGGAGAAAGATTAAAGAGAATAAAGCCCAAACAATGACATGCTGTTTGAAGGAAGTGCGCAAGGGAAAGAGGAGGAAGAGGCCACTAGAGTTCTCTAAGGAGGTGGCAAAGGCAGTGAAGAAGAAAACAGCATTTAGAAAGTACAAAGATGGTGCATGGATTGCATCACAAGTCCTATGAAGACAGGTTGAAGGAACTGAACATGTACTCCTTGGAGGAGAGGAGGGAGAGAGGGGATATGATAGAGACATACAAGTATCTCACAGGGAGGAACAGGGTGCAGGAATACACTATTTTTAAGCGAAAAAGATGTTCCAGGACTAGAGGGCATGGGATGAAGTTGGAGGGAGGACGATTCAGAGGAAACATGAGGAAGAATTTCTTCACAGAACGGTGGTGGACAAGTGGAACACCCTGCCAGAGGAAGTGGTGGGGGCTGAGACAATCATGGGATTTAAGAATGCATGGGATAGACATAAAGAAATTCTGGAGGTCAGGGGTAAGGGGCAACAGACTTCTAGGAAAACATAAACTGAATTTACAAGCTCAAATGGGCAGACTGGGTGGGCCATAGGCCCTTATCTGCTGACACTGTCTATGTATCTATGCAAGAAAACCCAGAAGGATGAAGACAGGGAGGTATATCTGGCAAAAAAAAAAGGCAGGAAGGTGGTGAGAGCAGCTAAAGCACTAACAGGAGAGGATAGCTAAGAAGGTCAAAAAAAGGGGGGGGCCTTCTTCGTGTATGAGGGGGAAAAGAAAGACAAGGGGAGGGACAGTGAGAATGAGGGCAAGGGGGACTGCGCAGAGGATGAGCCAGAGAAAGAGGAAATACTATAACGATTACTTCTGCTTAGTCTTCACTGTAGAGGGTGGAGGGGGATAGACCAGCATGCTGCAGTACACATCAGGGAGAGGGGGGAGTTGACGCAAGTCCATTCTCAGTGGAGACAGTCCAGAAGGGACTGGAAGCCTTAATGGAGAATAAGGTGATGGGGCTAGAATGGTGCTAGATGCCCTTCTGACAGCACTTTATAGCACCTCAGTGAAGATGGGGAAATTCCAGAGGACTAGAAGAAGGCCAGTGTGATCTCTCTGCACAAAAGCAACAGTAGAAAGGATGCTAACAACTACAGGCCAGTCAGTTTGATACCAGTGGTAGGGAAGGTAATGGAGACACTACTAACGGAGAAGCTTGTGAAGCATCTGGAGGCAAAAGGGCTACAGGACCACTGGCAGCAAGGTTTCACAGGGAGAAGGCCATGTCAAACTAATATCATAGATTTATATTTCTTTGACTGGTTTACCAGGGAGGTAGATCAAGGGAGAGCAGTGGACATGGCCTATCTGGACTTCAGTAAGGTTTTAGACACTGTACCGCACGGAAGGTTAGTTAAGAAACTAAGCAGCCTGTAGGTGGTAAGAACGTCACAAGCTGGGTATCAAAATTGTTAAGGGATAGGAAGCAAAGGGTGGTGGTAAATGGCATCTCAGGTGACAGGAGAGTGACTAATGGGGTGCCACAGGGTTCAGTGCTGGAACTGGTCTTCTTCATCGTCTGCATAAGTAACATTGCGGAACAGCTTGAGGAAAAGGTGTGTCTCTTTGCAGATGATACAAAAATCTGCAATAGAGTTGACAGTGAGGAAGGGGTGGAGAGAATGCAAAGAGATCTAAGGAAACTAGAGGAGTGGTCTAGGGAGTGGTAGCTGGCTTTCAAAGCCAAAAAGTGCAAGGTTATGCACTTAGGGCTGTGGGGTGCTGGGGTGCAGTCTCTCCTCAAAATGCTTCTGATGGAGCCCCTATGCCTTTTTAGTTGCCCTCCTCTGGACAGTGTTCACCCTATGTGCTTTCTCAGATGTGATCTCCCGAACTGAACTTGGGGTCTCACCAGCGATCTATACAGTGGTACCACCTCCCTCCGTCTGCTGGTGATACCCCTGCCTATGTACCTCAGCATTCCACTGGCCTTACCTAATGCCTAGTCACACTGTCTCACCACCTTGAGGTCATCCAATATTACTCCCAGGTCCCTTTCCTGTTTAGTGACTGTCAATACCTCTTCTCCCATTTTGTACTCTGCCTCTGGGATTCTGTGCCCTAGGTGCATGATTTTGCACTTTTTCACTCTAAAACCCAGCTGCCATGCCCTCAACCACTACTCGTCTTGTTTTAGGTCACTGCACATTCTTTCCACCCACTCCAAGTGTCTACCTATAGCAGATTTTAGTGACATCTGCAAAGAGGTATACCTTCCCTTCCAGCTTCTCTACAAATTTTAACACAATAACATTAAAGAGGACTGGTCCCAGTACTCAGCCCTGAGACACCCTGCTGATCACCTTCCCTTCCTGGAGTGAAATCTGTTTACCACTACCTCTGTTGTTAATCCATTAACCAATTTCTTACCCACTTTACCACCTAAGGACCCATCCCAAGCTGCCCAAGTTCCTTATGAGTCTCTTACATTGTACTGTGTCGAATGCTAGACATAGATATGCCTATTTTTCAGGCACGACCCGAGTCAAAGAAATCTATCAGATTTGTCTGACATGGCCTCCCCCACCCACCCGTGAATCCGTACTGCCTCACATCTTGTCACCCACTAGATTCAGATACTCCACAATCCTTTCCTTTAGCAGTGAATCCATTTACTTCACAACCACTGATGTCAGACTGACCAGCCTATGTTTACCACCCTCCTCCCTGCTACCATTTTTATGAAGCAGGATTACATCTGCCCTCCTCCAGTCCTGCAGAACCACTCATTTCCAATGAGTTATTGAACAGGGCTTTCAGAGGTGCAGCCAGTACCTTCCTGAGCTCCCTCAATACCCTTGGATGCACCACATCTGACCCCATAGCTTTGTTCACTTTCACATTTGTGAGTCCCTTCAGAACTCTCTCCTCTGTAAATGGACTTACGTCTACCTTCCTCTCCCTAGTGCTCCTCCTGCTTTTATGTGGCCTATCCACATCCCCTTCCTCTGTGAAGACCGAACAAAAGTATTTGTTCAAGATATCTGCTTTTCCTGATCCTCCTCCACACAGCACCCACCACCCTTTCTTATCTTAACAATCTCTCCCCTAGTCTTCCTCTTTTCACTTATGTACATTACCTAAAAAAGGTCTTCTCCCCTTCACTTACCCCTTGAGCTACTCTCCTCAGAGTGTGCTTTTGCACTCCTCTCCTCTCTGCTTTCACTGCTTCTCTCTGTGCCTCCTGATGTACCTCACTGTTCTCTTCTCTCTTTCTTTATACCTCTTGAATGCTACCCTTTTAGTCTTAACCTTCTCAGCCACTTCCTTTGAGAAGCATAGAAGTCTCTTTTTCCTCCTGTTTTTTTCGCTCACTACCTTTGCACATGTAACCCCCCCCCTACAAATGGGGGTTCCTATAATGTCTTCCTGGTCTTGCCTAATGCCCACTGTCAGGACGGTGTCCTGTGTCTGTAGTAGTTTTATTGTTTACATGACAGTGCTATAATAAGCCTCCGTGCCTGTCTCTTTAAGAGAATCATTATGCTGTGTTAGAAATTAGTCTGGACTGGGTCCGAGTGGTTTAAGGTTCGTGACCAGTCAGGCAAGTTGTATTGGGCTCCATTCTGTGGTCGCTATTAGCGCAGAGGGAGCCCTGTTAGGAACTGTGATCATTTACTGTCTATCTGCCTTATTAATAATGATATAGGAGTTTGTCTAACCTGCTTTAAATTGCAGCTTGAACTTTTGCATAGGAGCCATCATTTTGGTTCTGGACTGCCAGAGTTGGACCAATCGGAACCTCAGGGGACTTAAGATGGAGACTGTCCCAGAGGCCTTGTCGGAGTGAATTTCTGTAGGAATTGTAGTTTTTAAGGCTTGGCGCCTAAGTGGACCTGAAGGGGGGGAGCGCTTGCTGTGACAGACAGTTCCCTCAGTCAACCGAACCTTTTGGATCACTGGGAAAGCCCAGAGCTGCCTGCAGCAGTGAGTCAGTCGAGAGTTGGAGTTTGGAGAGTGAACAGCTCGAGCCATTCGAGCAGTGGCTCCTGCGTAGTAGCGCGGGAGAATCGGTGGGAAGGCTGTGTTTGGCCTGTCTGTCGCCATCTTCCTGAGTGAGGAATCCACTGATAGTAACGGTCAGATTTAATTCCGATAATCCTTGTGGAAACCAGAAGGCTGAAAAGAAGTGCATGTGTTCACTGCCTACAAGTGGACCGAAGACTTGCTCCAGAAGCAATCGGCCTGTCAGGTACCTAAGTGAGCATCAGAGTGAAAGGTTTGTACAGAAACCCTGCAGAATTGCAAACAGGCTTTATTTTTTTTTTTTAATTTAGTTGTTTAACCAGGTATAGCACACTAAGCTGGAAGCTTTTTTACAGGAGCGACCTGGGAGCACAAGGAAGTTAAGTGACTTGCTCAGGGTCACACAGTATGCAAGTGGAAGCTGTGGGATTCAAATCCAGGTCTGGTCTGCTGGATATCACCAGATTTGCAGCTCAGAGCCTTAGACCACTGCGCTATACTGCCTCCTTTTATCCAAACTGTGGCTAATAGTTGTGTTGCTTATAAGTGTGCTAAATGTGTAGTGTGGGTCACGATTTGTTTCCCCACCATTGTGTATGTTATGCTAGCTGGAAGCTGTTCCAGCACTCGTTACGGACTATATCTGAACTGCCTGCTCTGTCTGGGCCCTGCCATGTTGGCCTAGACTGCCGCTCCCATCACAGAGACATTTCCGTTGAAAGATCCACTTGGGGATTTGGACCCCTGCTCAACACCACCGAACAGGTAGCGGCCACCATGGTGAGTTGTGTAGGCCCTGCTTCCCCTGGCAATCCAGTACAGCATCCAGAGGTCTTCATCTAGTAAATTCTGCCTCCTGGTCTGGGTAACATGAGTACAAAGCAGGGTAGCTCCCTGCAACAAAGCTACAATCAATGTGTATTATCTGATTTCCATGTTTGGGTTTATCACAATGAACTGAGCCATCCGGCTCCAGATTACAAATTCTGGGATGATATGCATGCTAATTGTTTTCTTTCCTAAGGGCCCCAACAACAGCTACAACACCAGCCTAACCCAGGCAACGCTTCAGGCTAGCCCGTTTAACAACTGGGTACCCAGGGTTGTGTGACTGTAACAAAGGGATTCACTGTGCATGCATGGTCAGCCTGAGTCAATCAGATCTGCTAATCATCTGCTAAATTCCTGCCCCACCCTTGTTCAAATCCCCCTGAATAAATCAGATTGTGGTTTTTCTACAGTTAACCTGGCTGGAGTGTATTTTTTTTGGTGGGGATATTGTACTGCTCTTAAATTGTTGCATCACTGGTCTTATTTTACAGGGGGTCTCCAGGGCACTTGTAGCTGATCCAGCCCTGGAGGTAAGTGCAAAGAGTGTGGGATCAGTACTGTTGTCATATGGTATATGTGAATGTTATTCTGCTGATCTGTGAAGGCCACTAGAAGGGTTGGTGGGTGGTTATAGCATCCTGGAGGGCTATACCAACCGCAGTTAAGCTACCCCAAAACCATTCTTCCAGTTGGAGGCACCCACTCACCAAGCTCAGGCCCCTCAACCTGTGTCTAGTCACGCAGGCAGGGGTAGTAGCCCATAGGATAGCGCCACCTAGGGGTTACACACAGAGGTTTGTTACCTTCACTATGCTCTCCCTTAACTTAGCCCACTGAACCTCCACCCCAAGCACGTCATGTCCTCCTCCCCCCACTAGGTCATCTCTGAGGCAGTCACCCATTTTTTTTTTATTTGCCCATCTGAAGTCCAGGACCCTCTTCCTTGTGTGGTTTGCTTCTGCTGTCATCCTTATGTTGAACCACAATGTACAGTGATCACTGGTCCCAAGGTGGCCTCCCACCCTGACATTTGCAATACTGTCAGGCTGCTTGATGCTCGAGATCAAGGCGAGCAGGCTGGACCCCAAGCTGGTTTGGAAGAAAGCATCCATCTTGGCTGGTGTATGGTATTACTCAAATTTGCCCTTAAAGGTAACTGCTAGGGTGGCTGGGTATAAGAGCGCATAAGGAAGGCTTCTGTTTGGCAGGCCTGCCTTCACCTGGTCAAATGCTTGTCTCTTGTCTGGTATGCTGCATAGCTTGTCAGGGTAAAAAAGAGATCCTAGCAGCCACAACATATCTTTCAACTCCCTGACTCTCTTCAAGATCAGTTCCTTGTCCTGGTACTGGTAGCGCTGCAATTTTAAGATTAAAGGATGAGGTCTTGGATTCACACTGTCTGTTACGCTTAATGGATACTGTGGCCCATTCGATTTCAAAATCATATTTGGAGGGTTCCAGGCTGAGCCAGTGGGGAATACTGGAACACAGGTACTGAATAGCATCTTTCCCTTCTGTGTTCCAGGAGGCCAATTAACAGAGTTTTTTTCTTTCTTTCCTTGCTCTCCAGATCTTCAGGCTTTTTAGTTGGCCAATCTATTTGAGCCTCTACTAATTAAAGCCACTGGTCATGGGTGGCCTGGGTATTGGTGAGTGTGGAAATTCTTGTTTCGGTCAGTGTTACTCAAAAGGTAAGGGCAGATATGCTGAGTTTCAGTCACTGTTAGCCTTAGTGTTTCAACGCGGGCAGTGATTTTCTCCAGAAGGCTGGTCTGTCTGTCTGTCCACAGATGGAAGAACTACTGTTACCAGATCCTGCAGGGTCACCATCTTTGCAGCAGGTAGCTACTGGGAGGGAGAAAAGGCCTCAATGGCTTTTTTTCTGTTTTTGGGGTGTCGATGGCGATTCAAAATCAGTCAAGTCAGTGCTCATAATTCTTTGTTCCCTTTCTATTATGGGACTGTTGTCTGATCACTGCAGGAATCACTGAATGGAGGGTGACTCTCTTGGCAGCTGGAAACTGTGGGTTTAGGAAACCATCTTAGGCACTCACATGACCTCCATATTCTTTTTATTAATATTAATTAAAACTACAATTGCATGCAGCCTGAGCTTAATACCTATATGCTCACCACGGATTGGAGTCCTGAAACTTCTGTGCTTTCGTCTTGAGAAACGCTGGGTGTCTCTTTACGATGGCCACCAAACTGAAGCTGTACTTGTGCATGTATGAGTTTTGACTTTTCAATGCCCCGTAATATTGTTAGCGTTTCTAAAAGTAAGGCAGATTCTGAGCAAGTAAATGCTACTTGTATCAAAAACTAAGCATTATAACGCTTAAGATGAGGCATTAGAAATGTAAAACATTAGCTTCTGGACAGGTGCAATGGAACCTGGGGGAGGCAGTATAATGCAGTGGTTTAAGGCTCTGAGCTGCAAACCTGGAGACCTGGGTTTGAATCCCACACCCCCACTTGCATAATGTGTGATCCTGAGCAAGTCACTTAACTTCTTGTGCTCCCAAGTTGCACCTGTAAACAAGCTTCAGCTTAGTGTCTCTCTCCTGGTTAAAAAAAAAAAAACTTGTGCCAGTGTGCATGCAGGGAAGCGAAAGTTTCACATTTCTAACTTGTCACTGTAAGGGGTATCATGGTAATGGGAAACTTTTTAATTGTTACCTCTATAATTGATGTGTTGGGCGGAAGGTTGTTTATTAAACTGGGGGTTTGTGGCTTGTGCCAGGGTAGGGGAAGAAGGAAGGCAGGTGAGGGACTTTTCTTTTTACTACAAGGCACCTATTAATTATGTGTACTGTTCACAGGGCTTAAGAGGGAGGAGGGAGACAGGCCTAAGGTAGTTTTGGGGGGTCATCAACAACATTGGGGTTGGGGGGCCTTTCACAGAGTGGGGGAGTTTTTTACATGTAATTTGGAATTTAGGATATCCAGCAACTTTATCTGAATATATTAAATCCTAAATTTTGACTGAAATCTATCTTTTAGATAATGGATGTCTGAGCATCCTTACATACATATGAACATACGAAGAAGCCAGCAGAAGAAGGCCATTTGGTCTATCTAGCCTGCTGGTATTGCAGGGTCCACAACTTGAGCTACTGTCCCTGCCCTCCCTCCCCACTCCTCCCATCCTCCCTATCCATGATCCTTACCTTCCCCCCATGCCTATCCTAGCCTCTCTTAAAGCTGCCCACTTTCTTCAACAAGTTCACCTCTTCCAACAGCACATTCCAAGTGACCACCACCCTCTCTGTGAAGAAATACTTCCTGATCTCCCACCTAAACCTCCCACCCTCCAGCTTAAGACTGTGCCCCTCATGTTATGGTTGCCACTTAGCTTAAAGAGACTCTCCTTATCAACCTTATTTATTCCTTTCAAGTACTTGAAGGTCCCAATCATGCCCCCTCACTCTCTCCTGTCTTCCAGGGAGTGCATGTTCAGTGCCCTCAACCTCTCCTGATATGCCTTACCCTGCTGCCCCGTTATCATCTTTGTAGCCCTCCTCTGGACCTTCTCTAGCAGGTTAATGTCCTTTTTGAGATGTGGGCACCAGAACTGAACTCCATGCTCTAGATGCGGCCTTACCAGTGACCTGTACAAAGGCAATATAACCTCCTCTCTCCTACTACTGATCCTCCTAGATATGCATCCCAGCATCTTGTTTGCCTTTGCTGCTGCTTTCTTGCACTGCGTGGAGTCCTTCAGATCACTAGCGATCATCACTCCCAGGTCCTTCTCCTCTTCCCCTGATGCAGATACTCAGACTGCACCCAGGTAGTACTCTGTCCTGGGATTCTCAGCTCCAATATGCATAACTTTGCATTTATTGGCATCAAAGCCAAGCTGCCAGATCCTGGACCACCTCCCCAGCTTTTCCAGATCTTCCTGTAGGTCCTGTATCTCTTCAACTGTGTCTACTCTCCCACAGAGCTTGGTGTCATCTGTGAATAGGGACACTTTGCCCTTAAAGCCATCCCCAATGTCACTTATAAAGACAATGAACAACACCAGATCCAGCACCAAGCCCTGCAGGACCCCACTGGTTACCTCTCTGGTGCCAGATAACTCCCCCCCCCCAACAACCACCCTCTGTTCTGTCCCTCAGCCAGTTTTACACCCATCTGGCCATTGTTTCCCCAACCCCAAGATCCACCAACTTCCTGATCAACCTTTTATGGGGCACAAAGTCAAAGGCCTTGCTAAAATCAAGATAGAGGGTGTCTACCACTTGTCCCCTGTCCACTGTCTCAGTGACACAGTCAAAGAAGTCAATCAGATTTGTTTGACACAATCTCACCCCCCCCCCCACCATGAACCCATGCTGCCTCGTATCCTGGAGACCATGCTCCTCTAGATATTCCACCAACCTCTCCTTTAGTATGATCTTTATGAGCTTGCCCACATTGGAGGTCAGACTGACTGGTCTGTAATTCCCTGAGTCATCCCTGGGACCACTTTTGTGGAGGGGCACTACATGTTCTGTTCTCCAGTCCTGAGATACCATGCCTGACTCTAGTGAACTATTAAATAGGTCTGCCAGTGGCCCTGCCAGCTCCTCAGCCAGTTCCTTTAGTACCCTTGGATGTACTCTGTCCAGGCCTGTTGATTTACCCTGGACTCTTGCACCAGTCCATGTCTGTCCACTGCCCTTCCGACATAATACACCATGGTATGATGACCTGTGGTGGTTTAAGGCAGCAGGGCAAAGATTGAAGCATTCTTGGGAAACATCCAACTCAATGGATGACAGGGTGGCTCTGAGGGTTCATTACAGACTATCAGGATGCAGTCACTCTTGAAAAGTCAGAATTCCTTTTCATGGGTGTTTGCTTCAAGCTAGAATCAACTGGATCAGCTTCTGCACACTGAGGACACATCACTGCATCTGCCCTTTCTAGAGTCTGGAGGAGCTTGGACAGCAGGGAAGTATGAAGAGTTTGGTGGGTTCTTCTTTTACAGTGTCGTCCATCAAGACAGGTATTTTCACAAGTGGCCTGTAAAGGGCTGGCAGTATCAAGTCATCAATACCAGATAGCCCTCCATAGCCCTGGAGTGAGTGTCAGTCAGTCTTGGTTAAGGAGGTGCTCAATGTAATCTTAGAGGTGGGCCCCACGTTCTGTCTTTTTGACCCTGAACTGTTGGTGGACTGTCGGGAGCACTTTGGTCCAGCTGTTGTAAGGGCTGTTTGTTCCACATCAAGATAGTGACTTTTAATCCACGACTACAAAAATGGCACACTAAACACAGCAAGACCATTTACGGCGATCACTGTTTGTGCAGGAGCATCGACCTCCACCCTTCAGGGGCTTTGCCTTGTCTCCCCTACTAGATCCTCACACCTCCTTACTAAATATACTAACTCCAGGGTGGAAGTAACTCGGGGAAGGGGAAACCACCGGTCACTGACATGGCACTCATTGTTTTCCTGTGCCATTTTTGCAGTCGCAGTTTAACAGTCACTATCTTGATTGGATACCAGGACTGTTTGGTGTTCCATGGAGGAGTGGTGCTTCACCTCAGCTCTAAGTAGGCAGTGGTGAGGTTGCTCATAAAGAAACCATCTTTGGACGTGAACTCTTTTGCAAAATACAGTACAGGAATTTCTGTAGAGTTCCACATTATCAATGGGTATTCATTATGCCTGGGTATAGTGCACCCCTACTCGGGGGAATGGCACAACCCAAAGCTTTAGAATGTTGGGCATATGAAGATTCCAGACAGCAACTCCCCAGCTGTGCTACTAAGCTGTGCCACTAAAGGGGAAACATCTCTCAGGCTTCTCTGAAGAAACTTTAAGCCTCTAGACTTTGGGTCTACCTGGTGACAGGGAGCACCCCCAGATTAAAATTGTACCTATTAAACTGAAGCTTTCAAATTGACTAAACTGCTCTCCCCATTTCCACTGCTTGTGCTTGGACTGGAGGCCATGTCTGCCTTTTAGTTCAGGGTGTTGTTATTTTATAAGGTCTCCGATAATTGAGAAAAAAAGTGGTGCCACAGGTAAGTCTATTTCTCTAGCTTTTGGGAGGAGTACTAGTCTAAGGCTTCCTAGGGAGGGCTCCTTCTGCTATTTATGCATCGGTCCCTCCCTCCCCCACTCAGTTTTTAGGCTCTCATCTTTTTCCTGTATTTTTTCTTTCAGGCCTTTGGTTTTAAGGGTATTGCCTTTTATATTTATTAATTGGAACAATTTCACTAGGAAAGGCATTCTGAGTTGCAATAGCTTATTTCCAGATGCATTCTGGGGGGAAGGGGAGAAAGGAGTACAGTATGATAATAAATACAGAGTACAGTAAATATTGGTAAATATACAGAGATTTACAGGTAATTAATACAGGTGAACAGTAACACAAGCAGCATCCTTTAGTATACTAGCATGGTAATTCAGGTAGTAAACCGATAAAAACATGTATGCACACTGGCAGACAGGTAAATCAAGAATGCACTAGGTGACAGATGGAGAGCCAACGGATATAGTGTAGCAGCTGAATGTAGGGAAGCAGTGAAAAACTGAAATGAGAGGAATTTGTCACTTCCCCCATTAAGCTTTCCTCAGCAGCCTTAACCCCAGTATTTGGGCTAAAAGTGAAAGTTCAGCTGCTAAGGAGTGAATCGTTTTGTTCTTTATTGAGTGCAGAGTAAGAGTTTACTTTCCAAGGGAAGGTCTTCCCATTTTTCTACCTTTTTCTTACTGTATTTGGCCGCCATCAGCTGGTGGTGTTTCTCGGCTCTCTTGAGCCACCTAGTTTTCCTGCCATTCGTGCGATTGTTTTCTGTTGTGTACATGCCTGCTTTGTGCACTTACATGATGCACTGTTACAGCACCTCATTAGCGTGTCTGTAATGTGCATGTGTGCCTATTTTGTGAACTTGCATGATCCACTGTTACAGCGTGCCACTGGCATGTCTACAGTATGCGTGTACCTTTCTCCTAACATAACAACATTACGCAAAGCATCATGACATCGCACACACTAGTCTGAGAGCGTGCGCACGTCTAGGCTTCTACATAGCTTCTAAATACAATCAGATCAACTGAAGGCATACACTCTGCAGAATTCCATTGTCAGAATTATTTTCTTTCATCTATAAATATATATATAAGCAACTATGTCTTACCTCTTAAATGTAACTGCTGAAAAACTACTAAGTATTATGTTCCTCGCTGTCTAGTGTAATGTACCTGTGCTGTATGGTACCCCATGTATTATTCTATGTAATTCCCCAGGTCGCCCCTGGAAAAAGGAACCTTCGGGGCCCAGCGGGCTTGCCCGGTTATCAAAATTTAATAAATAACAAATATATACATATACATACATATATATATATATATGTGTGTGACAGAGATCCTATTATTTTCAGCCCAGGCATTTTACAGGGCTGTTATTTTTGGCACAAGCAAAAAGACCAGCACCATTTACCAGTACACTTTAAATGAAGGACAGACACAACAAAGAACAGTGTATAAATAAATGTATTAAATATCAAGGTCTGTGGGTCCAGCACCCATGAAAGAACACCAGCAGGAAGGAACTCCACTCACCAGCCAACCTCCAACTGGTTTTGCTCAAGGTGTCATCAGGGATTTTTGGCACCATGGCTTATCGGAGACCACTAAGATTTAAAAAATGTAAGACCTGCAAAAGGGTGATGATACCCTTTCCATGGGTTCATATTGCCCCTTTGTGTTTCTCAGGCTAATATGTCTCTTACAGCCCCCCCCATAGGCCCTTCAAGCTGAGGAGGGGGCACCTGGTTTTTCAGTTGGTAGAGGCAAAGTAGAATTGCATAAATTCTTTCTACTGCTCTTATAACAGTTTTTGGGCCCCGATGTTCTGCAGGACATCCCAGCAGACACACTTGACCCCAAACTGGGCCCTGCAGGTCAGGGAGGGCCCAAACAGGCATGTCCAGGTGCATTGCAGCAGAACAGGGCTGCAGATACAGATGTGTAGGCAGACCCTGACACTGAATATTTAGAGGGTTAGGATGAGAATATTGGGGATCTTAGGGAAAACCCTGACCCTATAAAGCTACTTTATGATGAAGAGGACAACCCCTCTGAGGAGGAAGAAGGGAATGCTGAAGAGGAGGATTCCTATCCCTCCCTGAAGAGGAGGATTCCTATCCGTACCCTGTTTAATACCAAGTCCTTGTCCTACCTGATAGCTGAGGCATGTAGGTCCTTATAGCTCAAGGAAGAGCAATCCATGGAGGCAGTGGACGTAAATTCTACACTGTCCACATCCTTCTCTGCTCCAAAGTGTTTTCTGAGCTTTATTCACTGTGACCAAATTATTGAACAAGAATGGGCAGATGTGGACCAAAGAAAGTATCTGACAAAACCTAAGGGCAACAGTATTGCCTTTTTTTGGAGGAAAAACTTCATAGGTGGGAAGCCCTTCTTCTGGCAGATAACGGCTGTGCATAATTCTGTCAAGCACACCACTGCTCCAACTGAGGGGGTCACAGACCTTAGCGGATGCGTATGACAAGTGGGTGGATGCCACATGTAGAAGGACCTTCGCCTCCAACGGCGCAAACCTGTGCACCTCCTATGCCTTTTTTATTGTTGCCAGAGCTTTAAACTTGTGGGTTACTACTATGAGCAGCTTTGTCCCCCTGGATTCCAAAGGAGCAAGCATTCTGCAACTGGTTGCCATGGCCTTCACTTTCCTAGGGGATACAGTGGTGGAGAATCTGCGCATGTCGGTTTGCTCCACCTATCACACTATGTTGACTATGCGAAGTGTATGGCTTAGGCATTGGGTTGCTGATCAGTTTTGAAGACTAAGCTGCTCAGTCACCCCTTTGAGGGAGGGTTGTTGTTCAGTTCAGGCCAAGATAACATTTTAAAGGATAACCAAGATAAAAAGGGCCACCTTCCAGTGTCAATACAACAACATAAGGCCACATCAACCCCTAAATGTCAAGGAGGTGGCCAAAAGAGGCAATTTCAAGGAGGTTTTTCATCCCTTTAGGAACTTCAGTAACCAGAGAAGTAAAGGAGCCTGTTCTGGTTACAAGAGCTACAGTAACAGAGGGGACCTCACCAGACAACATATCGGAGGCCCAGGGTGAAAAGCAGGTGCCTCACAATGAGGGTACGTGGAGCCATCTCTGCCCCTTTCCTTGGTGGAGGACAGCACAATTTTTACTCAAGATAGGCCTAGATAACTTCAGATGCTTGGCTTTTGGAAATTCTGGCCTTAGGTTATGCAGTAGAATATTCAAAATTCCCCTCAAAGGGGCATTTTTTGCTGACCCCAGTTCCAAAGGAACCCGTAAAGAAACAAGTGGTATCAGAGACCCTGACCCACCTCAATCAAATTGGGGTGATTCTGCTGGTTCCTCAAAGCAAGCAAAGCCAGGGATTCTACTACTGTATATCTAATTCATAGTTTCCAAGAAGTCGGGGGTCCGGCCTATACTGGATCTGAAACATCTAAACAAGTCTGTGTGCCACATGACCTTCAAGATGGTCTCCCTGTGTTCTATTACCCAAGCTGTCCAGTCGGGGGATATCCAAGCTTTCATAGATCTGATGGATACGCATCTCTACATCCCCATCTGTCAGTCTCATCAGCGATTTCTCAGATTCACAGTCTCGGGTCAGCACTTCCAGTACTGGGCACTTCCTTTTGGGCTTACAACAGCCCCCAGAGTCTTCTTGAAGGTGCTCATAGTCCTGGTGGCTCAACTTCAACAGAAGAGACATCATGTCTATCCCTACCTGGACGACCCACTCATTTGAGCACTGTCTGCAACACTGGCAAGGAGGTTGGTGACCAGGACTTTGGAGATGTTGAAGTCCTACGGCTGGGTGGTGAATCAGGAGAAAAGCTTTCTCAAACCGTCCTAGACCCAAGAACACCTGGAAGCAGTATTCAGGACAGACCATGGAAAAGTCTTCCTTTCACCATCTAGAAAGGAGACCCTTTTGAGAGAGATTCAGTGGCTGAGGACTCAACCATCAGCTTCAGCTCTCTGCTTGCTGTGAATTCTGGGCCTCATGATGGCAGCGATAGAACTAATTATGTGGGCTCGCCATCATGCGGTCCCTACAGTTGGAGTTACTGTCTGTTTGGGATCTGGCCTCAGAGGATTATCAGGCCAGGATCCCCCTCTCGCCACAACTGCAGCACTGAGTTAGTTGGTCAGTTTGGAGAATTTGAACAAAGGAGTTCCCTTCAAAGTTCCCCAGGAGCTGATTTTGACAACCAATGCCAGTCTGTCAGGTTGAGGGGCAGTCCTGAACCACTTTCCAATTCAGGGAACTTGGTCAGTGCAGGAAAGTACAGTTACGTAAGAACTTACCGTAACAGTAGATCTTCGAGAACAGCTCTTGCAGCAGGTTACACCATTAGAACTGAAGCCGGCAGGCGGCAGGACCCCAGAAAAATTCTAGCTAGCTATCTTCAGCGAGACCCGCCCAGCAGTCAGTCCCGCCTCAAATCCAGGCGTGGTACAAAAGGGGGCGGTCCCGTCAGATTCCCCAGTTCTCCCGCCGGAGACTTCCGGCCGCAGGCTGACATCGAAATGGGAGACCGAGGATTCGCCGTCAGAAGACAGAAAGATATAAATCCTTGCTCAGAAAGACTGAGCCATGCCTCCTCAAAGGGGGAAGGTGGGCGGGAAGGTACCTGCTGCAAGAGCTGTTCTCGAAGATCTACTGTTACGGTAAGTTCTTACGTAACTGTACTATCTTACTTCGAGACACAGCTCTTGCAGCAGGTTACACCATTAGGACTGATTCCCAAGCAGTAACACTGCCAGAAATTCCGGGAGGAGGAAAATAGGAAGTACATTCCAGGTCCTGAACCTAGGACAGGAGACCCTGTAGCACCGCAAGGCCGAAACCAGCCCTTCACCGAGAGGCGATGTCCAGGCTATAATGCCTGATAAAGGTATGCACAGAGCTCCAAGTGGCTGCAGCACAAATAGCAGAGGTGGAGACATTTCTGAGTGCTAAGGATGTGGCCACACCCTAGTAGAATGACCCAGACCGAGCCGGGAGGGCTTTGTTTTATATCATAACAGTAGGAAATACACTGGACAAGCCAGCGAGACAGAGACTGTTTGGATACTGATTGGCCCATCATTCTTTCAGAGAGAGCAAAAAGCTGTTCAGAACTACGAGAGGTTTAGTTCTGTTGAGGTAATACCTCAGGCTACGGTGAACATCCAGGGTGTGGAGCAAAGCCTCTCCTCTATTTGAATAACTCGGGAAGTAGACCGGAAGGTCAATGTCCTGGTTTAGAGAGAGTGAAGAGACCACCTTAGGCAAAAACTTAGGATTCGTCCTCAGGGATACTCTGTCCCGGTGGAAAACTAAATAAGGCTCTTTGCACATAAGAGCATGAAGCTCAGAAATTCTTCTCGCTGAAGTTAACAGCAACTAAAAATAACGTTTTCCACGACAGAAAGCGTAGCTACGTAATCAGCGGCAGGTTCAAAAGGAGGGAGCGTGAGCTGTTCCAGGACAAAGAGCAGATCCCATGGAAGCACAGGGTCCCCTAATGGGAGGCCTAAGGTGTAACACTCCCTAAGAAATTCCGAGGCGTCAATTGAGCTACTGTACAATGTCCCACGGTGATAAGCAGAAATGGCACAGAGGTGCACCTTAATAGAAGAGTAGGCTAGGCCTGAATGAAAAGGGAGAGGAGGTAATCCAAAACTACTCCCACAGGACAACCTAAGGGAAAGATCACGAGCTCGTGACCATAAACAAAAGCAGCGCCATTTCATGGCATACGTTACATCGTTGCAGCTTTCTGGCTGCAGAAAGAACCTCTGCAGCCTCTTGCGAGACCCCGTGACGCAAGATGGCTATGTCTCTAGGAGCCAAGCATGCAGGTTCAGAGAGCGTAGGTCCGGATTGACTAATGAACCTTTCTCCTGAGACAGGAGGTGGAAGCTGAACGGCAACGGGAGCGGGGTTTCCCGAGATAGTTGCACCAGCAATGGGAACCAGATCTGTCTGGGCCAGAACAGGGCCACCAGGATCATGAGTGCGTGCTCCCTGCGCAGTTTGAGAAGAACTCTCTGGATCAACGGGAAGGGAGGGAAAGCGTAGAGGAATCTGTTCGCCCAGGAGAGGGATAACGCGTCTCGCCAGAAAACACCAGGCCCTGGATCTAGCGAGCAAAAATTGGGCCGTTTTGCGTTGGATGGGGATGCGAACAAATCTAGTTCTGGAATTCCCCAACGAAGAAACAGATCCTCTGCTACCTCTTGAAGAAGTTCCCACTCGTGGACTCTGGCCTGGGATCGACTCAGGCCGCC
The DNA here is from genome assembly GCA_016271365.2 of Neoceratodus forsteri. Taxonomy (NCBI): domain Eukaryota; kingdom Metazoa; phylum Chordata; order Ceratodontiformes; family Ceratodontidae; genus Neoceratodus; species Neoceratodus forsteri. The sequence goes on from CM057456.1 coordinate 1,880,276,634, forward strand.
TGCAACTGTGTTGTCCATCCCGGGAACATGCACAGTGATCAGATTTGCGCCTTGTCCGATTACCCAATCCCACACCCTCATGGCCTCCCTGCAAAGGGGGTAAGAGTGTGCGCCTCCTTGTTTGTTGAGGTAATACATCACCGCCGTGTTGTCTGTCTGAAGCAGGAGAGTACACGGTGGGATTACTGACTGAAAGGCCTACAGGGCATAGAGAACCGCCCTCATCTCTAGGACATTGATATGGAGATGAGCTTCCAACGGGGTCCACGTACCCTGGGACTTTACCCCGTCCAGGTGTGCCCCCCACCCAAGACCTGAGGCGTCCATGGTGAGGGTTACCTCCGGGGATGGCGCTACAAACGGGACGCCCTTGGAGAGCGACCCGGGGACTAGCCACCACTGCCAGTCTCGGATGACTGAGTTCGTGATCCTGACCGGATGCTGCTAGTGGTCTTGCCTTTGGTCCCATTGTACCTTGAGCATCCACTGGGTTACCCGCATGTGGAGCCTTGCGAAAGGGACAGTAGGAATGGCCGCAGCCATGTGTCCGAGCAAGCGAAGGACCGACCTGGCAGGTACGATCTTGTTCGACGACAAATCCCTTATGAAGGATCTGATGCGCTCCGCTCTGTCATCCGGAAGAAAAGCTCTTCCCTGAACAGTGTCCAGGACTGCACCTATAAACTGCAGTTTCTGCGACGGTACCAGGAGAGACTTCTCGTAATTTATGAGAATGCCCAGAGATTGGAACAAGTCCTGGGTACTCTGAATAACAACGCCTCTCTGGAGGCGGCCATGAGAAGCCAGTCGTCGAGGTACGGCAACACATAGTGGCCCTGTCTCCTCAGGGATGCTGCCACGACTGCCATGCACTTGGTAAAGACCCTTGGTGCGGATGACAGTCCGAACGGAAGAGCTCGGAACTGAAAGTGGTGGTCGAGAAACTCAAAGCGCAGGAACCTCTGGTGCGCGTGAGCTATGGGGATATGTAGGTATGCATCCTGCATGTCTAGAGACGCTAAAAAGGCGTCTTGTTTCAGCATGGGAATAAGGCCCGGAAGAGTCACCATGCGGAATCTTTTGTATGCGACCGATACATTGAGGTCGCTGAGGTCCAGAATCGGACGGAGGTCCCCTGATTTCTTGGGAACCAGGAAGAAGTGGGAATAATATCCTCGTCCTCTCTGGTTCTCCGGGACGTACTCTATCGCTCCTTTCCTTAGGAGCGCGAGCACCTCTTGCCAGATCAAATTTTTGGGCTGACCCAGATACCGGGAGAGCAAAGGAGGCCTCGAGGGTGGCTTTTCTGCGAATTCTATAAAGTGGCCTAGACTGACCAACTGCAGAAACCACCTGTTGGTGGTAATGGCCTGCCATCCCGGCAGGAAGTTCGCAATGCGACCCCCGACCATGATTTCCCGTTGATCCTGAGGGGCGGGGGCCGGAAAGGAGTCAGGCTGTGGCGGCAGATGGGCCCGCTGGCTGGGTCGGCCTAGGGAGCGCGGCCTCGGCTAGCGGGCTGTTTTCCCTGGGTTCTCACGAAGCGGAGCCCTCTGATGTGTAGAAGCGGGGGCTGCTGCCTCTGTGTCCGCCCACAGCGGCTTTGGTTCCTACAAAGGAACCAAGCTTGGAGTCGGTACATGGCCTGAACCGACCTCACCGCCTTCCGGCCTCTTGAAGTTTGGTAATGATCTTCTCGGAAGGATTACCAAATAAAACTTCTCCCTCGAACAGAGCGTCCATAATGTTTTTCTGGACATCCGGTGTAAAGCCGGAGACACGTAACCAGGAGCATCTCCGGAGGCATACGCCAGAAGCTGCTGCTCGGGCCGATGAGTCCGCGGAGTTGTATGCGGCTCGAAGCACTTGGGTCCCCACGTCTGAACCCGTACGGAGGAGCTGGAGCATCTCCTCCTTCTGCTCACCTTTGGGCAGCTTTTCAGCTGCCTCCAGACCCTGTTCCCACAAAGCGTTCTGGAACTGAACCATGTGGGTCAGGTAGTTCAAGGATCTGACGGCGCAGGTAGCGGAAGCGTACGTGCGCCTGCCCAGTGCGTCCAACTGTTTGGACTCTGGGTTCGGTGGCAGGGTGCTCAAATGTTGCGGCCTCTGTGACCGGTCATGTGAGGCTGTGATGACCAGAGAGTCGGCCTGAGGCTGCTGTGTCAGGTACTGGTCGTCCTTAGGAGCCTTGTACAGACGATCAGCTTTCTTCGGCACCGCCGGAAGCGAATGTGGACGCTTCCACTCTGCCTTGGTGACGTCCACGAAAGTGTCCACCAAGGGTGGTACCACCACAGGCTTGGGGTCCTTTGCTGAAGATATTTGGCAAGGCGTAACCTTCCGGGGTCTAGTTCTTCTGCATCCCATCCCATGTTCTCCTGGATATGTCGCATAATATCCATGAACGAGGGGTCATCTGCAGGAGATCTCGGTGTCTCACGTGGGTCCGGAGAAGGGATGGAGAGAGGAGATGGGGATCTAGAGGAAGAGTAGACTGATCCCGTGCCCTCCGTCGACGGCGAACGTCGGTGTCTCCTGGATCTCTTGGGGCTGGGTGATCCAGAAGAGGATTTTGACGGAGGTCTCCGTTTTTCTGACCCTCCCCTGGGAGAGGATCCAGGCTCCTGGGAGGTGGCGGCCTGCCGCACCCCAAGACGAAGGGGGCGGTGCGGAGGTGGGGGAGGAGGAGGAGCGGTGGGGGCCATGTCCCTTTTAATGGTGTCCCACCAGTAAGTGAAGAGATCCTTCACTTCCGCTATAGAAAATCCCGACGACGGCCCAGGTGGGCGGTCGTCGGGTCCCAGCGTTGGCTCCACAGGGGCCTCGGTAAGGGCGAGGGGGCCCTGGGAGTTTCGTCGAGGCCAGGGTCGCCCGTCTGGTCCTCGGGCTGCGTTAAGTCCTCCTCAGTCGGCGTCTCCTGACCGATGTCGGTTTGGGCGTGACCCCTCTTCTCACGGTAGGCAGACGCGGTCCCCAACCGAGTCCACTGGGATGGTTTGGCTGGACGGCCGTCCGGCCGCCGACGGCTCCAGGGAGGAATGACGTACGGCCGACGACGGTCGGGCCGGCGTCGGGTCCACAGGTCTCTTCAACGGTGTGAGCTCCAAAGTTTTGCGTGGAGGCACAGAAGACGACTGGACGTCGGGAGCCAAAGGGCGGGAACCCGACTTATGATGATGGTGGTGGCGCTCCCCGGACTTCGCCAAGGCCTTGGAAGAGGAGGAAGACGACGTCCTGGCGGACTTGGCCTAAGAAGAAGGCGGCTTTCTTACCGCAGGGGAGGCTGAGAGCTGGCCCTGGAAGGGGAGCGGTCGGACCGAGAACCGGAGCTGCGGGACTCTGAAGCCCTGGACGGGGACCTGGAAGGGGCCTTCTCCCTTCTTTTCTCCGCGTGCTTGTGGGATTTGGACGAAGATTCCCCCTTGGAGGACATGGTCTTGAGTTTTTCCTCCAACAAAAAAGCCTGGAGGGCCTTCTGACGTCGGATCCTTGTTCGGCTGTTAAAGCCCTGGCAAAACGAACAGGCCCGGGTATCGTGGTCTGGGCCCAGGCACCTAACACAGGCCGTGTGGGGGTCCTTGAAGGGGATCTGTTTCCCGCAGCAACACTTGGAGGGGATGACCGGAGGTCGGAGAGGACATCAGCAACAATCTTGCTTGAAGAAAAAGAATTTCCCCGAGGAAAGCTGAACCACGCGCCGCGTTAGACTGGAACCGGCGGTCGAGACATGCAAGTCGACGGCGGGAAAGAACTGGGAAATCTTGCGGGACCGCCCCTTTGTACCACACCTGGACGCCGGAGGCGGACCGACAGTCGGGGCGGTCTCGCTGAAGATAGCTAGCTAGAATTTTTCCGTGGGGTCCTGACACCTGCCGGCTTCAGTTCTAATGGTGTAACCTGCTGCAAGAGCTGTGTCTCGAAGTAAGATCACTACCGTCACATAAACGTTTTAGAGATGAGGGCTGTCTGCTTTGCTCTTCTTCGATTTTAAAGTCCACTGTAATCATAGGCTGTGAAAATAAAGTCAGACAATGCTGTCATGGTGGCGTACACAAACAATCAAGGAGGGGAGTTGAACATTCAGACTGACTGGCTAAGCCACGAAAATGTTCATTCAGGGGAGTGGATGCTGAACCCAGAGGTGCTCAACCTTCTGTATCAAAGGATCAGTCATTGTTAGACAGATCTTTTTCACCTCCGGCCAAAATGCTCAAACTCAGTGGTTCCTCAGCCACTACAGGAGTCCACAGGCAGAAGCAGTGGATGCCCTGACACAAAAGTGGAGCTTCAACAGAGTGTATGCCTTTCCTCATCAGCCTCTCCTTCCCAAGGTCATATGCAAAACAGGACACTCAACAGGAAGCATCCTTCTAATAGCACCCATAAGACTGTGGTTCATGCACTTAGTGAACCTAGCTCAACACGTTTCCCTTCATCTTCCAGTGCCGGGGGACTTTCTCTCTCAGGGCTCCATTCTTGTATCCAAATCTAGGAGTGATGTAGCTCGAACCTGGCTCCTGAAAAGAGGAGACTCCTAAAACTAGGTTTCTCTAAGAAGGCAGTAGACACACTGATGGATGCCAGGAAGACTTTCACTTCAACAGCTTATGCTCGTGTGTGGACCACATTTTCAACTTGGGCGAGAGAAAAAGAAATCCGGCCTTCCAAAGCCTTGGTCCCACAGATTTTAGATTTCCTGCAAGAAGGAATGGAAAAAGGTTTGGCCTTGAGCACCCTGAGAGGTCAGATGTCAACCCTTGGAGCCTCCTTGGGTATATCCTTAGGGACTAATAAGAGAGGTGATTCATTTTCTACAGGCTGTCAGCAGGAGTCGACCTATGTTCCAATACCAGTTCCTCCTTGGGATTTGAATCTGAAGGTGAATGCTCTCTATAAGGAACCTTTCAAACCACTGTCATCCATTCCATTGGATATGCTGTCTTACAATGTATGTTTTTTGGTTGCTATGTGCTGAGCCAGGAGGATTGGCAGACTCCAGGCTTTGTTCCACAAAGAATCATACCTTGTCATGCATACGGACAAGGTGGTGCTCCGAACAGTCCCATCCTTCATCCCCAATGTTCCCATAGCCTTGCATGTGAAATTGGAAATCTGTCTTCTCTCTGTCTGCAACCTTATTTATTTATTTATTTATTTGGTAATTCGGATACAGCCTTTGAGTATACATTTCTTTACAAAGGTTCCATGTCAGACCAGACCTTCTCACCCAAAGGAGAAGGATTAGCATAAGTTGGACTTGTGACAGGCCATTAGGACATACCTTAGCTGGACTGCTGAGTTCCACTCTTCAGATAAGTGGTTTGTCTTTTTGGAGCATCCAAACATGGACATAATTGCCTCCAAGGTCATCCTAGCTAGGTGGGTCAGGGGCTGAATTGTCAAGGCCTATGTCTGCTTTAGACCTGTGTAAGGCAACTACGTGGTCATGCATCCATCCCTTCACCAAACACAACAGGTTGGATGTTCAAGGTTCTGCTGACGTGGCCTTGGTTGCAGAGTTTTGCAGGCGGTGGTTAGCAGGTAAATTTCTTTTCCTATATGTGGTTGACATATAGGACAATATTCTCACCCACCTGGTTTCCTCTTGGGTACTGCTTCCTAAAACCCAAGTGTAATGAATACCATTGACAATGTGGAGTGCTATAGAAAGGAAAGAAAAAATTTCTTCATAATTTCCTTTTCTGTTATCTCCAACATTGTCAATGGGGCCCACCTGGGAGACTTACGCTCCTCCGCGAGAATATTATCCAATATGCCAGCATGGGGATGTCACTGTCCTGTTATAATCTCTGTTTCATAAGCCTATCTGGACATCCCTCTTTAGTTTACTTGCTGTGCCTCTGTTTGTTTGGTGGTATCTGGTTAAGACATAGCTGCCATAATATCAAAGCAATATCGCGGCTAGAATCTCCGCAACATTTAGGGATACAACAGCATTACAAAGTTACAGTTACCCCTGTTGCTAAATGTGTAGATGGGGAAGGGAAAGGAGTAGTGGGGAAGGGATAAAGGGGTAGTAGGTGTGGTGCGTCATTGAGGAGACCAGGGTTTGGTTGCCTGTCTCCAGAACCGAACTTGTGTATTTTATTTTATTTTAGAAAGACACTTCCCCCCTCCCAAGTCCCCCCCAGTCCCCAAGGTCCACACCTCCTCAAAGTTGAGTATATTACTTCCAGGGGCAAATCCCCCGCATCAGGGTGTGGGGGCAGAACCCTTCACAAAACAAAAGACTCCTTGATGTTTTTTTTTTTATTTCTGTGTTGTTTCAGCATTTGTGCCAGTCGGTGTTTTTACCAGTATTGTATGTGGTTTTAAAGGTTCTAGCTGTGCTGTTGTGTGCCACAATGTTTTTGTACACCATATTATTACCTAGATCAGTTTGGATATATATTAAAAAAACACATAATAGTAATAAGGAGAGCAGTTCCACATCAGAATGTTGATTGCTGCTATGCAAATTCAACAGGCTGAAGTTTGATACTAGCCAAGGGTGCCTTCCTTTGTTGCAGGTGAGTGCTTACACTGCATGCGATCCTTGCTTTGTTACTATTTTGGTTTTCTTTCCAGTTGCCACTTCCTATTGGACTGTGCAACATGTGAACTGTAGAAGACGGGTTTTGAGCAATCACCTTTCCTCAGCTGTCAAGGTAGGCCACTGTTTACTATGTTTTACCCTGCCTACAGTCATATCTATACAGATGGTTAATTATGTGCTTTGGTGTCAAGTCAAACGATATGGCATTTATTTCATATTTAGAGGCACTGCAAGGGCAATGGTGACTGGAGAGTTGCTGCTGTCCAGAATCCTCATATGCCCAACATTCTAAAGCTCGGGCTGTGCCATTTCCCCTAGTAGGGATACAATATACCCAAGTGTAATGAATAGCCACTGACAATGTTGGCACTAACAGAAATATAGAATAATGTATGAGTGGGTGTGTGTAACCAGAATTTTATACACCGGTGGTGTGGGATGCTACATCCCGAGGGGTTTATACAAGCATCCCACACCGAGGGTGTGTGTAAAATTCTGTTTCACACACATCCACCCATATATTATTTTATTTAACAGCCAGCAGTTTTTTCGGAGGGTGTTTTTATTTTCCTGCTCAGAGATTATGTCTTCCCTGCTCAGTAAGTCACTGAGGTCGAATCTGGATTCCATGCTTGTTTTGTTTTTTCTTTATAGAATGGTCATTTAATTTTGTTTTATGTGGTTTTCTGACATTTTGTTCCATTTTCTGGCTTGGCATTTTGTCCGTGGAAATCCGTTACAGCAGTTCACAGCAGGTTGCTTAGCTCACGCTAAGGTGAGCATGAGTGAGACTGACAGGTGCCGATTACAACCTCCTGATTATATCGAAAATATCAACTGGGAGGTTGTAACCAGAAATAAAACTATCATTATCTGTGTATAAAAAATGCTGACCGTTAATTAAAATTAAAATTAAAAGGAAATTACAGTAAGTATGAAGAACTTTCTTCCTTCTCAAACATTCCCTTTTTGGGAAAAGATGACTGAAAAGATAGTGGTGGCACAGCCAAAGGCCCACCTAGAGACATAGACAGGGTAGAGAAGGTTCAGAGGAGGGCAACAAAGATGGTGCATGGATTGCATCACAAGTCCTATGAAGACAGGTTGAAGAAACTAAACATGTACTCCCTGGAGGAGAAGAGGGAGAGAGGGGATATGATAGAGACATACAAGTATCTTACAGGGAGGAACAGGGTGCAGGAATACACTATTTTTAAGCGAAAAAGATGTTCCAGGACTAGAGGGCATGGAATGAAGTTGGAGGGAGGACGATTCAGAGGAAACATAAGGAAGAATTTCTTCACAGAACGGGTGGTGGACAAGTGGAACACCCTGCCAGAGGAAGTGGTGGGGGCTGAAACAATCACGGGATTTAAGAATGCATGGGATAGACATAAAGGAATTCTGGAGGTCAGGGTTAAGGTGCAACAGACTTCTAGGAAAACAAACTGAACGTACAAGCTCAAATGGGCAAACTGGGTGGGCCATAGGCCCTTATCTGCCGACACTGTCTATGTATCTATGTATATAGCATCTAAGAGCCATTCCAGTCAGGTATCAGGCTTTGGCACAGCAGGGAGACAGGGCTTATCAAAGTGTTTAATGGCATTCTTCAGGCAAGAGACAGAGGGGACTGCTCTACTGTAGTGCTCCTCAATCTCTCATAGGCATTTAATATGGTGGATCATGTTTTTTTTTTATAGGTCACCTGCTGCAATAAAGAGGCTCACTGGAACAGCTCTAAGGTGATTTGAGTCCTTATCTGGCAGATTCATGCAAGTTGCCTTGGAAGCTTTCTCTTCATGATCAGCTATGGGATACTGGAGGAGTCAATTTCGATCCCCCATGTTATTTACTGTATACATGCTGCTGTTTGGAGAGGTCATTCAGTAAAAGTTGTTTTACTGCCATATAGATGATGCCCAACTGTACCAGTCCTTTGCACTGTAAGTATGATGTGATCCCTGTGCTAGATCAATACCTAAAACAAATCTTTGACTAGATGGCTTACTGCTGACTGAGCTCATATAGGGGAAAGGGAGGTACTGCTATTTAAGCCAGATCCCATGGTTCTGCAATGACTAGTGGTTCACCGATCCAATCTGTACATATTTAAATAGTTTTACACTACGAGCCATGGATAGGATTAAGACTCTGTGCATCATTCTGGAAGACAGGCAGTTCCTAGAACATCAGATGGTATCTGTAGTCCACAGTTGATTTTTCCAACTTATGAATATTGCCTGAATAAGGCTCTATCTTGTGCACAATATCCTAGTGACTGGTGCATGCTTTTGTGACATCTAGACTAAATTATTGCAATGTTCTATACCTAGGGCTCATTGGAAAGTTGGTGCATTAACTGCAGTTGGTGCAGAACGCTGCAGCCAGGTCAACTGTCAGACTTAAACTCTCTGAGCACATCACTTCTGTGCTACACGAACTGCAGTGACTGCCATTCAGTGTTGCACCACTTTCAAGGTTGGGGTGTTAACATCCAAAGCCCTGCATGGATTGGGTCCAAGCTACCATAAATATTTCTAGGTCTTACATGTTCTGGGTCGCTCTCTCCACTCCACCAAAGCTAATTTACAGTCTGTCATCAGGTCACAGTTGAAGCTACCTGGTGACAGAACATTTTCTATTGCAGCACCAATTCTATGGAATGCACTGCCTACCATCTTATGAATTGCCCCTCAGTAGAGGCATTTAAAAAGGGGCTATAGTTTTATTTATTTAATTACGCTTTTAATGTCATCTAGGCTTTCAGCTCCAGAAGTCAGTCTTTTAGTAGGTTTCTTAATTTATAAAACAGGATTTTACTAACTCTAAATGCCTATTTATTGATGTTAATTTGCTTGATTTGGTGTTTATATATGTTGTTTGTATATCTTTTCAGTTCAAATGTACAGCACCCAGAGCACTAGGAGATATTTCACAGCATAAATACATTATCTTTGCCAGTGACCTGTGTTTGTGTCCCAAACCCAGGAAACAGATATGGGCCAGCAAAAGACTGGGGAGTTGTCTGCCTGTACACTCCCAGTCTGTTGGTGGAAGGGATGCTGGCTGCCTGCTCTGCCACTGCTCGCTGGTGTTCCCAGGGAAGTACTGCAGGGAGAGGGGTGCTAACTTGACCAGCAGGCATGCGTTTGAGGCTTCACTGCCAATGCCATCAACAGACGAGGAAAAATCATCAGCTGTAGGATGACTGCCCCAAGTACTCTCACATGCCCTGCACCACTGCCATATCACACTGCATCCTGTTCTGGAAGGAAGACACACCTAAAGGCCACACAATAGGGAGGGGACTGAGGAGTAAACCATGTGGGAATCTGATAGGGGTAGGTGGTTGATAGGGCTGGAATATCACCAATGGGGACAACAGGGGGTGCCTAAGTCAAGGATAAAAAAATCAATATGGAAAAAAATAAATACATTTTTACTTTATTTATCCCTATTTGCAAATTTGGTGTTTATTTTGCTTACCTGACTTTGAACATTGACAATTATTCTCAGTCCAAAGGTCAGAAGGTCAATGGTAATAAAAAAACAGCATTCAATCAAAATTTACAGCATTTACCTACCATTATGCAGCAGTGCCTTGAATAAATGGTGAGATATCAATGTCGACACATGGGTCAGGGCACTAAAACTAACTGTACAGCAGCACAGAAAGGATATTTCACACATAAGAGCACAACAGGACCAGATGCTTCAAATTACAGCCAAGGACAGTAAATACCTGCACAATTAAGTGGAACCTAGAGAATTAACTTTGGGCCACAAAAGTTCAGTTTTTATTCTTAACCTTCTTTGCCAGTTCAGAGATGGGGGAACAGTGCAGAGCTTTGTTGCAGAGACTCTGCACGTTGCCCGCATGCTGGTAAGCCAGGCATTTTGACTCCTGCAGCAACAATGGCAGGAAAATTGTGGATTTCAAAAGGTGATTGTGCTTGTATCCATCAGGTGTTCAGAAGACATGTTTCTAGTTTTGCAGTGGCAAAGGCACATCCAGATCTCTTACATAACAGCAGTGTTATCTATTTTTTATGACACCTATGCCACTGCTAAATGTAAAGCCCAACTGGTTTGCAAAGCATACTTCCAGGACATGGGCATCCAGCTTAGCTTAGATTTGTGCACTGAGGTAAACCCTATGGGCTAGATATTCAAAGGAGTTGTGCCTGGCACAACTGAGTTGCATCAGAGCAACCCCAGAAATGTGCCCCAGAGAAATATTCAAAAGGGGGAATTGCACAGTGCAATGCCCGATGCGCTGGGGCACAAAGATAATGTATGCGGCACATCTCCAGTGGGCACGTCCATGCATATGTGGCACATCTTGATATTCAGTCGTGATGTGCAATGCATATGTCGGCACATCCCGGAGCTGTGTCGCATACCTAGGCACAAAGTTGAGCATGGAAAAATCATGCTCAAGTGGAAGCCACCCACAGGCGAGTTGCCATAATGCAAGACGCATCACAGCAGCCACCAGCCATGGGTGGCTTCCCCCCCAGAACACCATACACAAGCACCCACAATAATCCCTGGTGGTCCAGTTGTACCCCCCTCCCAGCCCATAACCCCAATCGCTTGAAATAAATGTTTTTAAATTCCCTGCATGTCTAGTGGTACCCCCCTCCCCTACCCTCCAGTAACCCCAATCACTGAGAAATTGTCCAAATTCATTCTCTGGTAGTCTAGTAGTCCTCCCCACATCCCACCCACACAGGATCCCCAGCCCACCCAGCTCCTCTTGGTCATCGGCAGGCAGCATACCATACCACCTGCATACCTCCACGGCTGCCCACTGAATGACAGCTTACAGTATGTTACTGCAGCACATTGGTCCACACTGTGGACCAATGGACTTGCAGTGCATACTGTAATAGTCATTCCAACTTGTGAATGACTATTACAGTATGCACTGAAGTCCACTGGTCCACTGTGTGGACCAATGAGCTTGCAGCACATCCTGTAAGCTGTCATTTGGTGACAGCAGAGGCATAAGGGTGGGCAGGATGAGGGGAAGCTGGGCAGGCTGGGGGTCTCAGTGGGTGGGGACCACTAGACTACCAGGGAAATGAATTTGACAATTTCTTGGTAATCAGGGTCATGGGCAGGGGAGTAAACCACTGACCACCAAGGAGCTTAAAATACTTATAAACGGTGATCGGTGGCACGGGATGGGGAGGGGGTACTACTGCAGTACCTGGTACTGGGATCGCATGTTGTGCAGGGTGCCAGGCACATTTCGCTGGCCAGCCCTGCACAGCTCATGCAAATGGGGCCATAATGACATGCAAATTGTCCCATTTGCGCCTTGCATGCATTATGGTCCCATTTGCATATTTGTGTCTGAATATCAGAAATTTGCACACGGTGTATCTCTCATGTGCTGGAACACTTCCCATTCCTGGTATTCAGACCTGTCTGGGGGATGCTCCGGCGCACTGTATTTGCACCGTGGGCATATTTTGGTATATTCAGACAAGATGCAACATGACACATCTCCTTTGAATATATCCTTTTCTTGCTCCAGCGCAACTCAGTTGCGTGGAGCAACCACTAGCACCATTGCCAGGTGCACTTTTGAATATCAGGCCCAATTTGTTTACTGATCCTGAGGTGGCACATCAGTTTCTGGATGCTTTCCAGGACTTTGTGGGAAATTTATTTGAAGAGGACAATGAAGGCTAAGCTTTTCCAGGAACAATGCTTTGAGAAGACATAATACATTGGACTGTAAGCCATCTATGGGATGTGCCTATGTGTACAACAGAGCTGCACAGCATTTCTATTATAACACTGGGGGCCCCCAACAACTTTAGTTTGCCACCATCAGTGAATGGAGATCTAAACATCCACCAACAGTAGAATTGTGGCCGCCCAAACTAATCATGCACCGAGAGGCAGAGGGAGTACAGCGAACACCACCCAATACACAGTAAGTGGTGGTGCATGATAAAAAACAGTACTCACTGGCCCGGTGGCATGAAAGTCTGAGGCACTGGGCACTTCATCTCCTGCTACGTAGACAATCAGAGTTCCGGAACCAGCTTGAGTTGCCAGGGGTCAGCCGGGATGGAAAAGGATCGAGCATCTGATGAACTGTTCTCCTCTCCTGGGGTAGAAGACTTACTAGCTGGCCTTAGATTACCACCAAGTGGAGGCCCGGTGTCAGTGCAGCTTGGGTGGCATGAAGGAAGGGGTGAAAGTGCATGATGTGTGTGTGCCTCCATGTGCACAATTATGTGCTTTGCAGCAGGGAAGATTAAAAAAACAGAAAATGATGGCAAGGGCTAAATAAAACCCAGCCCACCTGTCTCTGACCTATGCTGCTACCTGGGACCCAGATCCACAGGTACACACCAGATTAGTCTGAGGGGGGACATCCCTCCCTCCTACAACCCAGCCACAGAGGAAAAGCCATGAGGGAACGTGTCAAGAACAGGCGAGTCCCCAGGGGAAGCAGCCATCAGGCAGGGGGAGACAGAAACAGAGCTGAACAGATGCCCTCAGCCAGAGGGAGAAAAAAACACAATGGAAAAACAAAACATGGTACAGTCATTATGTGGTGCCGTGCCAAGAATTAAAAAAGAATAGTCCACCATACAAGGTGGAAGGTGAGCGGCAAGGTTTTGATTCTATGGAAATCCTCTCAAAGATCTAAATTACCTGGTAAGCAAAGCACTTATCTTCTTTGAGAGCACACTGTCTCCATAGAGCCATAATATACTGAATGATTACCAAGCAGTACCAACTCCAGCCGGGTGACTGGTAAAATAGTGGACCAACCCCTCAGGAAAGCAAGACTTGTAAGACAGCAAAGTCAAAACCCACACTCTGGGAGATCAGATCCCAACTGTAATGCTTAGCAAAAGTACGGACTGTGTGGCACGTAGCAGCCCTGCAAATAGGTAGGTAGGTAAAAGTTTATTTTTATAAAGGTAATACATGTCATTTGGACCAATAGTCCAGTTTACATGACAGACCTGTGTAATCCATATCTAAAAATACAGACTATAATTATAACATCAAGCTAGAATATGCCATAAGACATACAGACTTTCAATATAACAAAAACATAAACACATTCACATAGTTACAAATGTTACTAATATAGCAACAATATAACAAAAACATATAAAAAAAACTACCATCAAACCTATATAAAGTACAGAACTTAGACATTGCAACACATGAAGATAGTAATTAACAAATGCAAATGGGGACTTCAAATCTCTTATAGTATGAACAAATGTGGAACAATTTACAATTTCCCTTACATCAGAGGAAAGTGAATTCCAAATAATGGCAGCTTGGTGGATTAAAATTCTATCCCCATGTTTATTTTGTGACTTTTCCATAGTGATCTTATTCAAATGTACTGACCTAGTTAATACCATTTTTGTGTGTTGATTCACTGGAAATAGTAATTTTGAAATTGGATGATTAAGACACGAATATTTCATTTATTGAATTAAGGTTAACCATTGACAGATATAATTTGTGTCCAGAGGCAACCAGTTTAATTTACTTAACAATAAGCAATGATGAGTACGATAATTTCCCTTACGCACATATCTAGCCACTCAAAAATAAATTTTATCCAATCTGGCCAAGAGTGTTTTATTGGCTATTCTATATATCAATTCACCATATCATAATACTGGAATAATTAACTGTTCGGCTAATTTCTTTCTATCTGTTAATGTTAAACATTCTATGGTTCTCCTTAGGGCCCCCACCCTTTTGTTCACTTTTTTTGCTAAAGCCATATGTTGAGAAAAGGACATCTGCTCATCAAAGGTCACTCCCAAATAACTATAATCCATCACCTGTTCCAATTTGGTCTAATTAGTTGTATAAATTTGTAATTTGGAAGAAATACCATTTATTTTTGTTTGTTTTTAGTAAAAATTTTATACACTTCATTTTTTTTGTATTCATACTCCGCCTTGACCTGGTGAACCACCCCTCAATTTTAAAAAAATCAGACTGCAGGTTTGATTGCAACTCATCATCAGAGTGGCCAGATGCAACAATTACCGTATCCTCAGCATATAACCAGATTTCTGTATGCTCAGCCACTAGTGGAAGATCATTTATGAAAATAAGAAACAGAAGAGGTCCCAGGATCGATCACTGAGGGATGCCCCTGGTGACACCCCCCCCCCACACTCTCAGATGAATAACCCTGAACCTCCACCAACTGGGAGCGATTGCTCAGATAAGATTTTAACCAGTCAAGAGGGCCATCTCTGATACCTAGCCCTTGAAGTTTCTCAATCAATAAGGGTTGGTCCACCAGGTCAAAGGCCTTCGAAAGGTCCACAGAAATTACTGCAGTCTCCATGCTGTTTCCCAGTGACCTGTTTAACAAGTCATTAAACTCTAAAAGGGCTACAGTAGTAGAATAATCCTTTCTAAAACTAGATTGATTTGGGGTTGGAAGGCTATATTTATTTAAGTAGTCCGTGACTGGAACAGAAATAAGTTTCTCCAAACTTTTTGACAATAGAGATAATAAGGCTATAGGGCTATAGTTGTTAACTTCTACCACACTTCCCCCCCCTTATAAATTGGTTTTACCCTACTTTCCTTCCAAGATGGTGGAAAGTGACCAATTTGAAGGCTCCAATTATATAAGTAGGTAATAATTGGTGCTATATGATACGCTGCTAACTTCAGAAACCTACCTTCAAGACCATCCCTACCAGAGGCCTTATGAATGTTTATTTTTTGTAATACTTTACAAACACTAGTGATTGTAAGAATCTTAAATCTAAAAGGGGGCAATCCATCCTGTAGAGGAATAGTTTTTGATGTTCAATTTCTTGCTTATAAGGGATCTTACAATTTGGGAGGTCAATAAAGAAGTCATTTAATGCGTTAGAAATATCTTTCAGAGCATCAATAAAAGTATCTCCATTTTTTAGCCTTATTTCTTCATGGGATTTTCCTCCCAGATTGGTTAGTTGTTTAACTACATTCCAAAAATGTTTTGGGTCTGTACTCAAATTAATTTTGTTTTTATAATACGACTTTTTAGAAATCTTAACTAATCTTTTGCATTTGTTTCTAGCTGCCTTAAAAAGTACCCAAACCTTTTCTAATTTGGATTTCAATGCTTTTTTCCAGACTCTATTTTTGATCCGAATTTGTTTTAGTACTCTATCATTAATCCAAGGCAATTTAGAGGGTTTTTTTAAGGTTTTAACTTTAGGTGTGTGCAGATCACAAGTTTCTCCAAAGGTCTAAGTAAAATATTCAATCGCAACATCAATGTCTGGGATTAGTCTGCAGCGGTCCCAGTTCTCCTTACCTGTACTGTCCAAAAATCGGATCTCAGAGAATTTTCTAAAGTCTCTGATCCAATTCTGACATTGATAGGCAAGATCTTGCTGGAACTGGGACAGTGGCAGAGTAACCCAAACAGGATTGTGATCACCAAGGCAGGGAGGTAAAATACCCGAAACTTAGATCTCGATTTGAGTAGAGACCAGACTTAAATTTAAAATTGACCCATTGGTGTCATTAGATGTAAATCTGGTTGGGCTTTTTATAAGTTGTTTTAGCCCTAGTGTAGAGACTATATCCTTTAAGTGTCTTCCCTGTGAATTTTTCCAATCGCAGTTTAAATCACCCATCAAAAGTAAAAGCCTACTTCCCACTATGTCTACTATTTTTGTTAATATTATTTCTAAATCTGATATATTTGATTTTGGAGGTGAATAAACTACTGAAATAACTAACCCAAATATGTTCCAAATTCACTACCAAATAGTCTATATTCTTATCACTGCCTTGCAACAAAATTTCTGATTGACCAAGAGCTCATTTTAAAAAGAGCATTACCCCCTTCCCCTCTGGATTTCCTATCTGCCCTCCATACATAATAATTATGTGTACCGAATTCATGATCATAATGTTTATCAGAAAGCCTTGTTTCACTTTATCCAAGTACACATGGGTCATGTTAAGCTAGTAGTGTTACCAAAGTGTCATTCTTTGCCCCAATACTTCTCGCATTATCATGCAAAAACTTCATATTCAAGGCATCAGGCCCAGGGTTTATTTTAATATTCCCCCCAATATTAATAATAAACAACAAGCCCCTGAAAATTTCATAACTGGAGTACTAAGTCTATAAGGACTTGAAGGTCCATAGCAACCCCGAGTTTAGCTTCCTCCAATATACCTGGAAGGAATTTCTCCTCGGTTTATTACCGTTGTTTTTCTGTGGATGATTATAAGGAATCAACCAATTTATTAAAGACTTGTCTTTTGTTAAACTATTAGTTTTACTAAAATCATTTGAGGCAGCAATGCTCAGGAGAGAGCAACAGATCAGATAGCCTATAAACTTTGATAGTAACATTTTCTGTATAGAAATAACCAGATAAAACTCTATTGCTAAAACAGCACTATCCTATAACCTAAACAAGGTCTGTAACTTGTAAACTATTGATTGCTAGTATTAAATACTAGTACTAAATAAATTAAAACATAAGAGAAAACAATAGCCCCAAGTGCCCTGAAATGACGGTAGGTGTTCATACGTCTTTCCCTCAACAAGGGAAATAAGCAAAAACTGATGTTTTCACTCACCAAAGTGCCAGGGTAAACCAGGGATTAATCTCTCTGTCACCAAACTGTTCTAATAGACATTTCTTCATAAATACACTAAAGTTAAAATAGTAAACCCCAATTTGTATTTATATTTTTCTCTTAGGAGTAGGCTGAAACTGACCATAAACAGGCCATCAAGATGGACATGCCTTGTGTGGGGTGCCCGGTTAGAATACCTAGCAGATCCTGACCCACCTGCTTGTAGCAGAATATGATGCAGAAGAAGATCCATTTGGAGAGTTATCACCAGGAAACTTGTGTACCCCTGATGCCAGGTCAAAAGAAAACAAACAGCACACTGGATGCAGTCTTTGATATGGTCCAAATAGTAACAAAGGGTTCTGCAGACATCTGAGGATTACAACAGCACCTCGTCTGGGTTCTGAGGTGTAGGAAAAGATTCAGGCAATCAACAGACCGATGCAACATGAAATTATTTATGAACATAGGCAGGAATTTGGTGTGAGCACACAATGACAATTCTCTGGGAGAGGAGGAGGACACTTCCGTGGTCATCAGTGTTGCAGCTAAATTTAATTTGGGGGTGAAACTTTTTTTTTTACTCTATTTCCCTCCGGCCACAGCCCATGGGGGTATCTCTCTGGCATCCTGCCTGATCCTGCCTGCCTGAGGTCCCCTCTGAACCTGTGCCTCCTCTCTCCACTCCTCCCACAGCCAGCATCCCCCGCTTAACCCTTCCTGGTGCCATCGCCTCCCCTGTGGAGCTGGGGTTTTCCATTTTCTTGGTGCCCCTGTAAAAGCTGTTAAGAATCTTGGGGTCATCCTGGACTGCAAGTTGACACTTGGTCAACAGAAGTCAGCTGTGTTCCAAGCTGGCTTCCACTGTACCATCTTCATAACATTTCCAGGAGGAGGGGCAAGATGGCGGCGGTGCTGTGCCACGATCTCTGAGCGCTGTTACGCTGCCCCAGGAATTCTTGTATAATTCCGTTTTTAGTATTTTTATTTTGTACGTTTTGTAGTTATTTTTTAAGTATTTGGTTATCTCTTCGTTTAAATTTTTGTTTTCGTGGTGGAAGTATCTGTTCTTTGGGTCCCCTCCTTTTTTCGTTAATGCTGGCGGTTGTTTGTAAGAACGTTGGTACTCTTGTGGAGATTTAGCCCTCTGGACCAAAGATCGGTTTTCTGGGCAGCGGAGTGGAGGATTGGAGCCGTGGAATTTGACTGTTTCGACTGTCGATTGGACCTGAGGTATACGCTGTATTGGTTTTCTAGGCAGCGGAGCGGAGGATTGGAGCAGTGGAATTTGGACTGTTCCGACTGTCGATTGGACCTGAGGTGCATGCTGTGTCCCTGTGGATTGAGGAGCTCGAGAAGGGACTTCCTTAGCGATGCTTGGATCCGTATTACGTCTTTTTGTCATCTGGAGGTAAAGAGAGTTTGGGGGCTAGTTTTTGGCCTCCTCGGAGGCTCTCTGTGTTTGTGGGCTGTCCTGTTGGACACCTGTCCTCTGGAAGGTGGTGGGCCGGGAGGCTGCAGCTGTTTGGTGGCAGGCCTCTTGGCTCTTCTGACCCACCCCAGATTGGCTGGAGAGCTGACCAGGAGGCGGTAAGGTCCGTGGAGAGGCGGGTTGTTCGCTGGGTAAGTCCCTGGAACATACAGAGGCCTTTTCGGGTCCTTTTCTCGGTGGTTCGAACTTGGAAAGCTTTTATGAAAGAAGACCTTCATTATGCTGCTGCCGTTAAATCTTTTCCAGAGGAGGAGGTGATTCCATAGGGTTTTTGCAGAAGGAGACAGTCGGATCTGTAATTCATCCTGGTAGTGAGAACCCATGTGGGACTGCAAATTTTACTGTACTCTTTTTATTAATCTCTCCGGGACCTGCTGACTTTAGTACACTGTCTTGGAAACTTCTTTGCCTGCTTTGACTCCCCCTGGGTGGTGAGAGCTCCCTTTGGGGTTTGATTTGGGGGGAGGGGCCCTTTTTTGCATTTTTGGGTCTTTATTTTAATTTGTTTTATTGGAAGCATGGAGTAAGAAACCGTGCTTCTATATTTAGACATTCTTACGGTGGAAGGTGGGAGCTCCACTGTTTTAATTTTGACTTCTTAATACCTATCTGAACTGGTTATTATTAAGTGATTATTACTATTATTGTATGTTTATTTAGATATTTTGATTGTTTAGTTTAATTTATGTCAAGTTGATTTGTGTTTTTAAGTCTTAATATTTTATTTTTATTTTATTGGGATTTCTCGGGAGTTTTGAGATCATTGTTCTGGCCTGATGTTTGTGGATGACGTTAGTTTTTCCTGTTCTGCCCCCCTCCCCCATCATGCACTATTCATCCGCCACTCTTCATGCCCTCCGCCCTTTCTTTGCCCCCCCCTTTGCCTTTCCCTGTTTACCAATGCTGTAGGACCTTGGGAATTGCATGTGGCAGGGTTTAGCGGGCCGGGGGCGTGAACAGTGGAGGATGGATGAGGGGGGTGTTCACGTTCGAGTGGTTAAGTCCAGATGACGCCCTGGGGAAATGGAGTGACGAACGGGGTCCTTCCTGGTTGGTCCCCATACCCAAGGGCACCACCACTTTCGCAAATGGTGGACAGGTGGTCAGAGCTTCCCAAGAGTCCTATCCAACTCGGGCGGTGTTGTGCAATGCCAGGTCCGTTGTGAACAAGACTGCCATTATAGCAGACTTGGTAGGTACGGCGGACCTGACCTGCATCACCGAAACCTGGCTGGATAGTAATGCTGCCCCAGTTCTTGAGGCAGCAATTCTGGCCGGGTATTCGGTGATTCACCACCCGAGATTGGATCGCAGGGTTGGGGGGCTGCGGTCTGTTTCAAGACCGAATTGGACCTCACTAGTGTTCAGTGGAGGAGACCAGATCCTTTAGATGTGTCGTGATGGCAGGTGGGGCTTTAGAATAGCACTCGTCTATCATTCGCCCGGTGACGAGAAGCTATTCTTAAAGGAAGTGGCGGACTTCTCGTGTCGACCTGGTACTTGAATCATCCAGGCTGATGGTGCTGGGCGATTTTAATGACTGGATCGATGACGAACTCTCGCTCTTTGGTCAGCACTTCCTCCAATTGATGTGTTCATTGGGCCTCTCACAGGTGGTTATTACCTCTGCCACTCATAAACATGGCCACTCACTCGATCTGGTCTTCCTGCTGGCGTTGGAGGCCTCCGATGTGGGGGTGGAACTAGTCGGATGGTCCGACCACCAGACTGTGAGGTTCAATTTTTGCACCCCCCCCCCCCGCATAGACCTACCCCAGTGGAGATGGTCAAGTACCGCCCTTTAGGGGATGTTACTCCCACTGGTCTATCTGCAGTTCTTGACCTATCAGAATTTGCTGGGTTGAGCTTAAATCCTGAAGTGATGGTGCAAGCCTATAATAAGGCTGTCACTTCTGCTTTGGATTTAATTGCTCCCACCCATGTGCGGCCTCTCTCTCCCTTCGCCCCCAATCCCCCTGGTTTGATCGGGATCTGAGGGAGTTGTGGAGATTTGGTCGCGGGTTGAAGAGATGTTGGCAGAAGTCCGGCTTAGATGCCGACCATCTTAGACTCCTAGAGCATTATAAACTCTATCAGTCAGCAATTACTCATAAGAAGGCAGCGTTCCTGTCCGGAGAAATTGCTGCTGCTCAGAATCGACCAGCCCAACTCTTTCGAACCGTAGATGGGCTGTGCAACTCAGCCTGTCTGCAGGTTCGTCGAGCTTTTTCACAGATACAGTGTGTGGAGCTTGCTCGATTCTTTGCAGATAAGGTGGCCAACATCAGGGCCGAGATTTGCGCTGCCCCCTCCATGGGAGTTGTGGTGGTCCAGCCTACGGTCGCAAGCACACTGTTCACCTGGAGCTCCTTCATAAGGCCGGAAATCGAGGATGTTATGAGGATTGTCCAGGGTATGCGTACCACAAGCTGTAGTTTAGACCCGGGTCCCTCAGGCCTGATTATGGGCTGTGGGGAGGTTATCTTTCCGGTTCTTGCCAGGATAGTCTGGTGTTCCCTAGACACTGGTGAATATCCCCGCTCCCTGAAGGAAGCGGTAGTGACACCAGTGTTGAAAAAGGCATCTTTGGACCCCGACTCCCTGGCAAACTACAGACCTATCTTGAACCTCCCCTTTGTTGGGAAGGTAATCGAGAAAGTGGTGGCAGCCCAGTTGGACAACCATCTTACCATCCATAACATCTACGACCCTCTTCAATCAGGCTTTCGAAAGAGGCACAGCACTGAGACTGCGCTGGTTCGGGTCCTCAATGATCTCCTGATGGTGAGAGACCAGAAAAAATGGTCCATCTTGGTCCTTCTGGATTTGTCAGCAGTATTTGACACCGTAGACCATGGGGTGTTGCTTGAGCGCCTGATATGCATCTGTGGGTTGTTGGGTTTGGTGCACAGATGGTTTACTTCCTTCCTCACAAGTAGAACTCAGAGGGTGGTATCCGGGATGTTTTCCTCCGATCCTACTGCTCTGACCTGTGGGGTGCCTCAGGGCTCGGTGTTGTCCCCCATGTTGTTTGCAGTGTACATGCTTCCCTTCGGAGACATTGTAAGATGATACGGGCTGGAGTTTCATTGTTATGCCGATGACACCCAGCTCTATCTGTCTTTTGTACTTGACCAGAATAGAGCACTCTCAGTATTTAACTGTCTCAGTGAGATCCAGGATGGGATGAGGTCCAGCTGGTTGAAGTTGAATTCTCGGAAGACAGAGGTGTTGGTTGTGGATCCTGGCCGCCGG
Organism: Neoceratodus forsteri; assembly: GCA_016271365.2. Taxonomy (NCBI): domain Eukaryota; kingdom Metazoa; phylum Chordata; order Ceratodontiformes; family Ceratodontidae; genus Neoceratodus; species Neoceratodus forsteri. The sequence goes on from CM057456.1 coordinate 1,880,298,560, forward strand.
ACTAAGGGGTCAGGGGCACTTCAAACCTCTGGTTTATTCCTGGGAGATGCGGAGCTCCCAACTTCTGAACGGGTGCGAGACCTGGGGGTGATCCTTGATGATCAGCTGACACTGTGTGCACAAGTGTTGGCAGTCGTTAAGGTATCCTTTTACCATCTTAGGAACATCGCCAGGATCAAGCACCTTGTTCCATCCGGCGACCTACCTACATTGATCCACTCTTTTGTGACCTTGCGTCTGGACTACTGCAACTCCCTTTACTTTGGGATGCCTGGGGTTGATATCCACCACCTGCAGCTAGTGCAGAACTCGGCAGCCCGGTTGTTAATGGGGACCACTCGTTCCTCTCATATTACACCGGTGCTCCGAGACCTGCACTGGCTGCCAATTCAGTGGCGGATCACCTTTAAAGTCGGTCTTCTGACTTATAAAGCCCTACACGGGTTGGGCCCGGATTACCTGAAAGAGCTTCTGGTGCCTTACCTAGCGACGCGACCACTCCGCTCAGCCAACGAGGGGTTGCTAGAGATCCTGAGGGTAACGTTAAAATCCTCCGGCGCTCAAGCTTTTATGTTCGTGGCGCAGACCCTCTGGAATTCTCTACCACCTTGGATTCGAGAGTGCATGACGGTGGAGGATTTTAAAAGGGGCCTAAAGCCTTTCCTATTGAATAAGGCATTTGTAGATAATTTGGATGCCTATTGATTGCTCAGTTGTCAATTCAGTTTTAATATGTTTCGGATGTTTTATTCTGTATTTTATTGTAATGCGCCTTGGCTTTAAGAAAGGCGTAGCTAAATAAAGTTTATTATTATTAAATGACATCTAGTCCCTGTTGACCTGGCGATGACAGTGCATGCCTTTGTCACCTCTAGGCTTGAGTACTGCAAAACTTTATACTTAGGGTTATCTGGAGGTTTGTTGCAATGCCTGCAGCTAGTCCAGAATGCTGCAGCCTGGCTGATTGTACATTGCAGCGCATAACCTTCAAGACATGCTTGACAACATTCAAGGCCCTATATGGTCTGGGAACAGACTACTTAAAAGACCTCCTAATTCCCTACAGCCCAACTCGCTCACTCCAGACTTCCAATATGGGCTTGCTTTCTGTCCCTATTTCTAGGCTGTAGTAATCTGGGAACAGAGCAACATGTGTGGCAGCACCTACCTTGTGGAATGCCTTGCCAGAACATGTTAAAATCTGCCCATATGGTAGGGGCCTTTAAGTCCAATCTAAACACCTTTCTTTTTGCTGAAGCCTTTCAATGCACTTTTAAATTACTGTTGTATATATGACTCATACCAGCTGCTCGTCTTATATTAATAATTTGAAGTTTTGCTGTTATTTACTGAAAAGTGCCCCAAGCCTTCGCAAAAAGAGTGTAATAGAAATAAAGTTGCCTTGCCTTGCCAGAGGGCAGAGGCAGAAAGGCATGCAGGAATCTCCCTTTCCAGCAGAGGGACAATGCCTTGTGCCAAAACATGCCACACCCTGGAACCAGCAAGCAAAAACGCGTCGGTTTTGCATTGTGTGGGGATGCTAAAAGGTTCAAATCTGGCCTCCCCACATCCAAAAAAAATGGTCTTCAACAGCTTAACTGAGTGTCAACTCATGAGGCTGAACTACAGGCCAGCTGACACTGTTCACCTGGACATTCAGAAAGCCTACGATTCTGACAGCAAAGAACAAGACAGTTTGGGCTACTACTAAGTCCCACACTCTCACTGCCTACTGGCACAGATGGTAGCAGTGTGTACCCCTAGCTTTTTCAGGTAACACATAGTACTCTGATTATCAAACTGCATCAGCAGAGATGTCCCTTGAACCTGGGAGGCGAGTGCCTGGAGACCATAGAGAACCACCCTCATTTCCAGTGCTTTTATGTGAAAGCCTTGTTCCAACAGCGGATCCGGATCCCTGGGTCTGATAAGGACCTAAGTAGGTGCCCACCCTAAATTAGAGCCATCCAAGCTGGGGATTACATGCAGCTGTGGTTGCAGAAAAGGAGAATCCGCATGCAGGTGATCCTTGTTCTGCCACAACAGCAGGGCATACTGCAGGGGCTGGAAAACTACAATTAGGTGGTCCAGCAGCTGCGAGGTCTAAGACTACTGAACGTGCAGTAACCAATGAGGGACCCACCTATGCAGATGGGCTACAGGGACCATGTGTCTGGAGGCCATAATGAGCCCAGCAGGCAGGGCATGATGCAGGCCAAAACCCTGTCACTGTCTGCCACTGTAGTTGCTTGAGCCACTAAGGCCAAATCCCTGTCTGAGCAAAGGAAGGCATGTCCAAGGGCTGAGTCCAGGACTGCCCTCAGCTTTTGAGAAGGAATCAGAACAGACACTGCTTCACTGACCAACCCCCCCACTGCAGTGCAAAGTGTACTCCACCCTGACAACTGATGCCTCTATAGGAAGCCAGTTGCCCAGGTACAGAAAGGCATACAGCTTCTCCCAAGGCAGCACCACAGGCACTACATCAAAGCATTTGGTAAAGATATGCAGTACTGATGACAACTCAATGGGCAAGACCCAAAACTGGTAATGGTACCCTTCCAGGCCAAATTAGAAGTACCTGTGGTACCACCTGATTTTTATGTGCAGGTAGGCATCTTTCATATCCACAGTGCACAGCTAATCTCTCCTTACAACCAGGGAGAAAGGAGGGAGCTCAGAGGCAGCCTGCAGAACTTTTTGTATGACACGTGTTGGTTGAGCCCCCTAAGGTTCAAGACAGGTCAGATACTGACTGTTTCCTTGGGTACCAGAAAATACCCAACCCTGGCTTGAGTTCTGCAAGGGGGAACAGGCTGAATGGCCTCTTTGTGCAGCAATGCCTGCACCTCCTCGTTCAGGACAGTAAGGTGCTTGAGGGAGTAATGCAGAGCATTGGAGGCATCACTGGGGGTTGTGATATTAATTCTAGAAAGTAAAAACAAAACTGCACGCACAGAGAAACCACCCAACTCCTGGATGAAGTGTCAAAATATAGCTTTATTCCAACATAAGTAAAAGGTGCAGAACAAGCCATAGACCGCTACTGCCCCTGCGCCTCGAGTATTCCACTCTTCATCAGGGGGCATGGCTACAGGAGTGCCACATCAGCTTAAATACATCTCATGAACATTAAAATATTTACAAAAACATGATGTGAAAAAAATCGGTTACAGACAAGAACATACTACAGTAATAGGGTTCATAAAGGAGTTACAACTCATTGCACTCACTAATTAATTTCAGTGAAATGCCCTAACATTTACAATAAAACAGACATTTAAAAAATGCACAGAAAGGACAATATCACTTCTGTGGGGCATTTCACTGAAATTAATTAGTAAGCGCAATAAGTTGTAGCTCCTTTATGAACTCTGTCACTCTAGTATGTACTCGTCTGTAACTTTTTTTTTCATGTCACTGCTTTTGTAAATATTTTAACATTCATGAGATGTGGTATTTAAACTGACATGGAACTCCTGCAGCCACGCCCCCTGACGAAGAGTGAGATACTCAAAGCGCCAGGGCAGTAGTGGTTTACAGCTTGTTCTGCATCTTTTACTTCAGGAACACAATTAGAATAAAACTGTATTTGGATACTTCATCCAGGAGTTGGGTGATTTCTCCAGGAGTGTGGTTTTGTTTTTTTCTTTCTTGTTTTCACTATCAGACTGGCTGCCTGTTTGTTACTGCACCTGCCTTGCACTGGAGTTCACAGTCTGACCTTTTGAACTGTGACATTAATTCCAGGGCATATCAATGCTGGACAATGTCTAGGACCATCTGTTTGTGGTCACCATCTGTAAGCAGGGCTCCAGATAAGGTGAGTACCGACCTATTTTACTCAACTCATTTTAGGAAATACTGTACCCCAGAAATGTTTTTAGTGAGTACCAATACTCACCCAATGTTCATAAATGTGCCACACTTCATAGAATAGTGCTTCATAACATAACCGGTGATTCAAAAGGAGCAGTGTTTTCCAGATTTACAGCACTCCTACACATCCTAATTTTGTTTTACTCACTATATATTAGAACTGGAGAGTAAATTACTCCTACATCTCAACATTATATGGAGCACTGCCTGTAAGTGCAGCAGAAAAAGACAGAGAGAGAGAGCTTGTACCCACCTCTCACCCAGGGTCCTGAGCAGGGATCCAACAAAGAGGTTAGGGAGTCAGATGGGGGGGCAGGCAGCCCCCTTTCCTGTGTTCATTGGATGCTTTGTAAGGGGTCTCCATAAATTACTGCTGCTGGGTAGCAAAACTACATCCCTGACACAGGGAAGGTTAATGCAAGAGCTCCTGCAAAAGAAACCTCTGCCACAGCCAGTTTGGCAAGCATTCACTGCCATGAATGACCTCGACATCTAGTCAGAAAAGTTTGGTGTCCTGAAAGAAGCATTCAGGGCCAACTGCTGCACATACAGGGAACATACCATAATGTGGAGCCAAAAGTGATGTCTTAAGTGCCAGAGAAGGCAGCCCTGGCGGCAGCATCTGAGGCATCATAGACTGATTTCAGGAGGTGATTGCAGCATCAGGACACTGGGACACAAAGGTGAGGGCCTCTGATTTCAGGGACCCATAAAGCATGCTGCGAAGAATAAGGCTGGGATCCCTCAGCATACAGTTATGGTACTTGGACAGATATGCCCAGTAACTAGCAATGTGCAGGTCAAGGGAGGCCGAGATGAACATGCGCTTGCCCATAATGTCCAATTTTCTTATGTCCTTGTCCGGTGGTCTGGTGCTCATCCTCTAGGAAGCTCCAAAACCTGCCATGTGCAGTCATGACTACCTTGAGCCTGTATCAGGCTAAGTAACATAATACTTGTTATCCCCAGGAGCCAGATATTGTTTGTCTGCCTTCCTAGGGATGGACGGTAGGGTACTGGGCCTGTGCTGGCACGACAGTCTGGGTAGCTACCTCCAAAAATATGTTAAGATATTGTCTGGCAAAAAAATGCTTATTGGCCCATCCAGTCTGCCCACCCTACCCAACTACTCTGCACTGGCCCTAGCGGCAAGCCGACCCCTTAATTTCTGCCCTCCCCACCTCTAAGACTATATGCCTGACCCATAACTGCTTGAAGCTACTTACTGATTCGGCCTTTACCACTTCCTCTAGCAAGCTGTTTCACTTGCCCACCACTCTAGCCACACAAAGGTGCTTGTGGATATCCTTCTTGAATCTCCCCCCTACTAGTTTAAGTGGGTACCTCTTATCTCTGTGTTTGAGCTCAAGAATGAGAGTTTCTTGGCAGATCCACCCTGTTTATCCCTTTCATGTGTTTGTATGTTTCTATCATGTCACCCCTTTCCCATCTCAAGAATGAACATGTCCATGTCCTGCAGCCTCTCTGTGAATAACTGGTCCCCTAGTCCCTGGACCATCTCGATTGCCCTGTACTGTACTGCTTCCACTTTGTCACAATTCTTCCTCAGGTATGGACTCCAGTATCTTGTGCAGTATTCTGATGTGGTCTCTCTACTAATCTGTACAGTGGAAGGATCACCTCCCAACTTCTACTGCTCATCCACCTACCTATTCACTCCAGCATCCTGTCTGCCTTCCTAACAGCTATGTTACAATGTGCTGTGGATAGGGTCAGTGATATCATGACCCCTAGGTCCTTTTCGTCTATGATGCTTTCCAGCACCACCACCCACCCCAGATGTTATCTGTAGGATCCACTTACACAGTCTGCCTTCAATAGGTCCCTGCACTGCCTACTAGAGTCCTCTGCAGTCTTCCTGCAGAAGCCACAATGCTGGGGCACTCATGCAATGGGATACTTGGGTGGTGGGAACATTATACACTTATACCACATCCTGCTAGGATACAGCTGGCTACTGCACATCACATTATTCGTGCAACTCCCCTGCTGTCCTCCAACCTCACTAAATGACCACCACTCTACTTCCTGCAATCACAATTTCTGAGTCTGTACACTGGGGAGGATGCCCCCAGCCCTGTCACAGGGGAAAACCATAAGGAACTCAGTCATGGCAGACTGGGGGAGGCATACATTGGTCGGGAAGAGCGAGGACAGGTCTGAGAGCCTGCCTGCCTGATTCCAGAAGGTAAAAAACATCTATGAAAAAAAAAAACAACAATAAAAAAGCCCAATGTAGCTAATTTTTTCATGAGATTTCACACACTGCACCACACCAATGGCGCTGATGCTCTACAACCCCATGTACTTGTAAAAAGCAGTTACAGCATTTTAATACACTTATTCCAGCTACCAGCTAAGAAGTAACTGACCGCTGTGCATTACGTGATTCCTGCAACTTCGATGCTGTCCTTCAACTGCACAAGATGGCCAAGGGTCTACGTCCTGCAATCACAACCAGGAAAAGTCTGCAAAATATAAAAAAGCCCAATTTAGACTGTTTTTTCCACAGCTGCAGGAATGGCAAGGATGATCACTAAGGAGAAGGTTTCGACCTCCTTAAAATCACAAAGATTTTTTTTTTTTAAAGACTCTTCCTCATCCAGCGGGAAATTCAGAGTCTCCAAAACATGAGGCTGAGAAGGCAGCATTCTCTTCATGAAATCAGAGAATCATTTAAGAACACCACCTGAGATGGTGAATATGGGTCGTAAACAGCATCAGCGAGACAGTACTGGATAATGCAGTCCTCAAAGTGCAAGAGGGAGGCTATTGTACCCTTGAAATCAGATCTAAATCTTTAGCATGTGCAGTTCTGGCCTAGCAGAAGCTAAATACTCCTGGTTTGATGGCACAGTAGAAATGACAATGAAAGATTCAATTCCTGCTGACCAAGGCAGCTCTCCAGTGACGATGGAGAAGACTCCGACCAGGCAGTCAATTTCATCAGATACCACAGCATCAACTTACTGTATGTGGTAACCCTGACCCTTTTTCCTTCACCAACTGTTTTGATTTTGCCTATGCAGCGATTCTGGTGCCTACTGCGGTAGCTCTGTCCATTTTTTCCAAGGAAATTCTTCAAATGCTTACACCTGTGTATCCTGGTTGAAATCCTGGCAGATGGCACAAATGCATTACATCATGGGCTAGGCCCAAAACAATGCATGTACAGATCATGCTTATCATCCTGAGATATCTGATTTCTGCAGTGACGAAAGCAAAAAAAGCGCTTTACTCTGCAAAGTCATATGCCAGCAATAAACTTTCTCAAAGGAGTAACTACTAGAAAAAAAAATCCAATTGATGAAAATAGATGATGTAAAAAACTTCCACTGCTTCAACATTCACTCGCTCAATGGTGGAAGAAAAAGAACTGAATAATATGGGAACCTCCCAGGTTATATAAGCAATGCTGTGTGCCGACAATTTAGGCATATTGATGTGGACGGCCCCGTCTTGCAAAGGTTTCCTGCAAAGTCCTGATGCTGATAGCTTACTTTCCAATGTATTATGGCTCTCTGTAGATGCCTTAGCAGAAGTTCTTGCATCTCCTGTTTTAGCTACAGTATTTATTTTATTTTGCCTTGCTTCTGGTTTGTCAGGGGATGTATCCACCACTCCTTCCTAAACACTGCATTTTAAAAATATGTTTACAGTACCCAAACGATGTACCTGGCAGATTTAAATAGAATGTTTTACTGTAACTGCAGCCTTCTGTTGCCCTGCCATGATGTTGCTACTGTATGTTAGGTCACATGATATTTTTGCAATAAAAGTGGGCAGTCCTCTTATTTTACACAGATGTAAATACACCCATTGTATGGTATTTTTTTTTAAGACAGGGGAATCTACCTAACCCTCACCTCAATTCCTCTTGTTCTCAATTTAATTTACAGAACATCCCACACTTTGTTGCATGCTATATTACTTGCATGGTGCATACATTTTCAAAACTTCAAAGCCAAGCTGGTCCACGTTTGGATTAGGGACAGGCTGATACTAAATACTATTTATTTGGACTAACACATTAGATTTTCCAACTGCCCTGTTCTCTGATTGTTGTGAACCGCTATGCAAGAACAGCATTTGTTGCTGAGCAGAAAATGACTTACAAATCTAACAGCACTGTGGACTAAAAACTTGAAATGTTTGTTAGTTTATAGTGTAATGCAGTAGCCACTGATTGCCGAATAAAAATGGCTGACAAACCTTGCATAGGTCTGTCCCCTATTCAGTGTATATTATTTCAGAGTATATATTTTAGTGTACTATACACGAAGTGTAGTCTGAAAGAGATTATGTAACATAAAGAAAACTTGAACCTGGGCTCCTCGGAATTTGGTTGTGGTGCGTTACTACTTGAGTAGTCAGGCCAACTAGCCAGTCTGATCTTCATGTTGCCCAATTTCTTCTCGTATCACAAATGGTTCATCCAATAATATTTGAAATGGTAGGACAATGTTGGTACTATTTTTAACCATCCACAAGATCTCAAAACATAACTGTAGTGAAAAAGAAATGGCACGACCTAACAGAGAAATAAACCTCTGGAACAGTATTCATGGGGCTTAAGTTCAAGTCCCAGTTGATTCAACATATTTGTTTCTCGATACTGTTTGGGTTTCAAATGCCTATCACTGGCTAATACCAAACATATTTCTTCTTCCTTCCAGCTTACTATACAAAGAATTAGCAGTATACACTACCTGAAATACAGTCAACCACTATTATGCCTAAAAAGACTAACAGAATAAACATTTGAGCAACAATTGCATGTGACAATGTTCTTCAACCCAAAAATTACGAAAATCTTCAGTTCAAGATGTCATGTGAGGTGTGGCAAGTGGCAGAAATTACCAGAAAATGTGCTTCTGACTCCAATCAGGAATTAGTCCTCAGAGCTGCCACAAGGGGATCTGTATTTTCTTTCTCCCCAGTGTTCCATTCATGATACAGCTCTGCAGGAAAAGACTGATACATTTTCAGTCAGGTGTACTGGCATTAAGCGCTCAGTAGTTTTAAATTTTATTTATTGTGGACGCCCTTCCCTGAAATCTCAGGGCACCCTTACAGCATAAAATTGACAGATAGCAACATGTAAGCATACTACAGCGCTCAGCTTAAGCACAGATAATTTATTATTGCAGAGTGCACCTGTTCTTTAATTGTAAACAAGTTGCAGAGTTCATTAAGAATAGCCAGAAAATCAGAAGATTCAGAAGTCAACTCAACCCCCTCTTCAGAGACCTCTACCCAGTTTTAGCACAATATATTAATAAAATAAATACTGCAAACATAGAGACATCTTAATTTTGATGGGTCTGCTATTTACAATGTACAGTTCTGTAGGACATTTTGCCTATTAAACTTGCAGAATATAGTCATTTTAACAAGAAATAAAGTTTTGTTTTTTTATTTCCTTCTATGGGGAATTGTCCTTCCCTATGTTTTCCATAACTAAGTTCTACATTTATTATAATCAAAAATGTGAATGTCAGGCTTAGATTTTGCAAACATAGGGAAGGACATGATATATTTAATAGTGAAAATCTCTGTACATCAAGCAATGCATGAAGAGGGGAACCACAGCGCCACAGTCTCGTGTGGTTACAAGTCTCATTTAGTGTGATCTTGGAGCAGTCGGCAACAGCACTTGATATCTGCCTGCCTACTTGCTTAACACTGACAAATACAGAACTGGTGTCATTTTACAAATGTACTCTTAATTTTGGGACAGCTACAGTACATGGCAGCAGCTTCCCCTAGTCCCTGTCTCTTCAGAAAACCTTTTTTAAGATATGCCCACAGTCGTTCTTAAAGAAATTCATATACCCAGTGAGAGCAGTAAAATTTGTTATGAACGCTTTACGGACTAATATTTTTATTTATTTATTGAAAAGTTTCACCAGAAAAGCACACTGAACAACAAGCTGCTCATCTCCTGGTGCACTCTGGAGGAAAGGGGAGTGGAGTACAGAAACAAGAAAGTACGTGTGACAATGGTACATTATATAGCACATACAGGAGAACATAATTACACAAGAGTATAAAATCTGGAGAAGTGCTAAAACATTGAAGCAAAGTACAATGAGAGAATGCAGTTATACAATGAGCAAAAAAACGGAAAAGAGCTAAAAACAAATGAGGTTTATATAAACCACACACTTAAAAGTCTGCATGCTGACTTGATCTATCAGGCAGGGGAACGGAATAAGTAAAGGATGGGGAGACTGATTGGGATTTAGAATATAATTGGACAATAGTAGGAAGAACTCAACAAGGTGCTAGATGAAGGGGATGCAGCGGCGAGTAGGTGAGGGACAATTAAGAGTCTGAGGAAGAACTAACGAACTGACAAGGTTTAAGTGGTAGTGGTAGGGGTAGTGGGAGGAGATGTGTAAGACTAGGAGCATGTACAATTTGTAGAGTAGATGTTGTGCAAGGAAAAGGAGGTAGATGAAGGAGAAGAGGAAGTTCCACAGTTTTGGGAAGCAACAGGAGAATGCAGCCTGGCCAATGGTGGTGGTATGGCACGGGACAGCAAGGGTGCGAGAATCAGTAGACCTAAGCATGTGGGAGAGGGGAAGAGGAGTAGAAAGGGAGGAAGAGAGGTAAGAGGGGAGAGAACCAAACCAGAATTTAGAAATAAATTTACCCATGTGTGAGAGGCAGCGGTTGTGCAGTGAAGAGAAGGCCAGGGAGTGATATAAGCTGCAGTGGTGTGTGGGGGGGGAGCCTAGTGCAAAGCGACAGAAGGCTTTGAAGAGAGTATCCAACCTGGCTAAGGAAGACTTGGGAGCGGCACCATAGACAACATCGCAGTAGATGAAAATGGGGAGTATCATTTTTTGTACAAGTTCGCGCCTAGCCATTAGAGGTATGCATCTACAGTTCCGGAATAGGGCACCAAGCTTGGGGTGCAGTTTTTTCAGGATGGCGTCCACATGTAGGGAAAAGTTAAGGTGTTGGTCCAGCCAAACACCCAAATATCTGAATGAGGAACTGTCCTCAAGAGAAGTCCTGTCAAGGGTGTGGAAGGAGGGTAGGGAGGACAGCCTAGAGAGTCTCTGTCTAGTGCCAAAGGTCCTGGAGACTGTCTTTTTGGCGTTAAAAAAAAAAGCTGATGTGAGCTTAGCCAGAGCTAAACTTTGTCAAAGTCATGCTGAAGTCTGGCAGCGAAATTGGAGGGAAACTGGCCAGAGGTGAAAAAGACTGTATCGTCAGCAACGTATGGATATAAGATGAGGAGCATACGGACGGGAGATCATTTAGAAATATGGAGAATAGTATGGGGCCAAGCACTGAGCCTTGTGTAACACCAGTGGTAATCTGGAGTGGAGGTGATATACTGTGGTATTGGCTATTTTGACTGATTGCATTCGGCCTACAAGGTATGCTCTGAACCAGTCTCTTGCAGAATCAGTCAGGCTAGCCGCTGTGAGGGATTCAAGGAGAGCATGGGAGACAGTGTTGAAAGCCTTAGCAAAGTCAACAAAGACTGAAGATGAGATTAAGTCATTGTCTATCCCAGTAAGGATGGAGTCAGTGAGCCTAAGCAGGAAGGTTGTGGTAGAATGATTCTTCCGAAAACCAGACTGGTATGGAGTGAAAAAGGAGGTGTCAGAGAGGAGGGGAGTGAGCTGAGCTAGAACAACATGCCCCTGTAGTTTCGCAGTATAGGTAGACGCGATATAGGGTGATAAGTTACCTGTCGAGGAGGGGTCCCCTTTCTCAGGAAGGGGGAGGATGGTGGCGTGCTTCCAGGCATTAGGGACTGAGGAAGAAAGGAAAGAGGTTTAAGAGATCAGCCAGAGAAGAGGAGATAGCTGGAGCTGACAGGTAGAGGTGCTTTGGGTCAAGACCATCAGGTGAGTTACTTTTTGAGGGGTTGAGGGCAAGGAGGGCCTCTAATATGTCAGCAGGAGAGACTAGGGAGAATGAGAATTTCTCGGTATATCATGATGGACTGGAGGAAAGGTCAGGGGAGGAAGGGTTAGTGGTTGAAATGGGGAAGGAGCACAGAAGGGCAGAGGCACAGAATGTGAAGTGTGAGTTGAATTTCTCAGTGACACTATGGTGGTCTGATATTAATAAGCCATTTTTTACAATGGGAGGTATAGGGGAACTGGACATAGGGGAAAACAGGGAGTGAACGACCTTCGCGAATTCAGAAGGGTTATTTATGTTGGTTTGAAAAGTGGTTTGGAAGTATTCGGCCTTGGCCAACCAAATGGCTTTAGTGCATGAATTTCTGAGCGTCTAGTATTTTGTGAGGTCAATTGGCAACTTGGAAGATTTGTAAACCTTCCAACCTTCATCACACACTCATTGGCAAGCCAGCAGTTCGGGGGTGACCCATGGGAGGTGGTTACCTCGAACTCTGGCTCATTTTAAAGGAGCATGCTTGTTCCAGATATTAATGAAATTATTTTTAAAGTATTCCAGAGCTATGTCAGGAGATATGGCAGAGGCTATGGGCGATCAATCAATATGGGAGAGGTCTTGAATCAAAGGGGTAAGGTCTAGAGATCTGTATGAATGTATCTGGAGAACTTTGCGTGGGGCCTTTAGTCTATGTATTTTACGAACCAGATAAATCATGTGGTGGTTGCTTAGAGCATTGGGAAGCAAACCTGCTTGAATGACCCTGTGTGGATGCGAGGTAAGGGCCCAGTCAATCAGGGAATGGTTTGGGGTTTTGGCATTCAATTGAGCTGGCTCTGGTATTAGCTGCGTGAGGTTTTGGGCAGCTAACTCGTTACGCAATTGGCATAATGAGGGGGGACAACCAGTTCTGATTGAGGTCACCCAGAATATGTAGCTCACCTGCAGTAGCTAGAGACACTATGGTGGCAAGTAATCTCAAGGGCAGTGATTGAGGGAAGGTTGGGATGGCAGTAGACTCTAGCAATGAAGACGGGTTCAAAGAAGGGCATGGATAGCTTTAGGATCAGAGCCTCATAGGCAGAAGGGACAACAGTAGACAAAATTGTGGTAGACTGCAAGCTAGAAGAGGTATAGAGCACCACACCACGGCCCCTGGCAGTCTGATCTTGCTGGGAAGCAGTGTATCCAGGGAAAGCAATAGCGGAGTCTAGGATTTTGGTGTTTAATCATGATTCTGAGAGAAAAAAGACCTCTAGGGTGAAGGAAGTTACGAGAAGTTGTAATTGGTTGAGTTTTGGTAGCAGGCTGCATATATTAAGGTGGATAATTTTTAGTCCACGGGATATAGTTAAGGGGGTAGAGGTGATGGAGTCATTGTAGGTAGATGTTGGGACAGTGGTCATGGAGGGTGGCAGACCAGGATTGGGATTTATATCACCAGCAGCTAGGAGTAACAGTGCAATGATTAAGGCATGAAGTTTGGCGTTCTTGCACCAGGTCTGGGAAGTTTTAGAAGTTGACAGCGGGGGGATGGTATAGGGCAGTCAATTGCTAGAATTTTAACATCCGTAGATAAACAACAGAGCTAGGCACTGTTGTGAGTGAAGCACAAGGCAAGAACGGGAAATGGGACAAGATGAGATTGTGTGGGGGGGGGTTGGTGTGACTGTAAGAATGAAGATTGGTGCACCTAGGGCAGGAGAGTAGGAAGAAGGGGGAAGAGAAGAGATTTGGGGAGGGAGAGAAGTAAAGATGGGGAAGGAGAACAAAACTGTGAATGTGAAGACTGAACTGTGATAGGAAGGATTTATATACATTTTGGGTTTGTGAAACTAGTTTCAAAGCATTCTTGATGTAAGGAGAAAGGAGTGAAATATGAATTCTCTGGGGCCCTCTAGTGGAGGCACTGTATAACGTGCTAGTGGGGAAGTGGACGGTTGGTAAATACTGATATATTGGGGATTTTCCTTCACTCTTACACCCTCAGGATTTCCCTCAGAAAATTTTAAAAGGACGGGGGCATTTGTCAACTTACACAGGCATGATTCATCAGGTCCCCTTCTCCGATCTTTGAATTTTCTCCCCATTTCTTTCTCTGAGTCCTTTTACTTTTACTTTTCTTTCCATAGATTTCTTTGTAGCTCTAGGTCATCTTTCTTTTATTGTTTTCTTCTGTAGTTCACCCAAATGCTGGAATTAAAACAAAATTAGGTACCATAGGTGTGCTTTAAACATGTTCCGACAGATATGCCACTTGTAATTAAATGCTTATTTCACAGGTATGATTTATGTTATGTTATTTTATGTTATGTTACAAATGCGAGTGAATGATATTTTACTTAACTGTCTTGTTACGAATGTAATTGAATGTTTAATTTCTTGTATATTTTAAATGTTAAACTGTAAGTCTAATTCTTCATCCAATAGTACCCCCCACCCACCCCCGATCACACCGGGAGACAAGCAACTTGTTGTTCAGTGTGCCTTCCTGGTGAATCTTTTCAATAAATGAATTAAATAAACATGAAGGAAGCATGGGGGTGTTGTAAAAAGATGGTGGCTAAAATTAAAGAATGGGGTACTCCCATGCTTAAGTGTTTTAAGGGAAACCCTGGCCCTTCTTTTTTGAGGCCCTATATCAGACTTATGAATAACTGTCCTGATTTGTAAGCTCGGTTTCAAATAATTAAATGATTTCGTGAACTACTTTGATGGACAGTTTCACATACTGTATTGCAGTTGTACTGGGACAGTTTTAGATATAGGGAATACATAATGGATTGCAATGGAATAACATTTATTTCCACTAGTGAGTGGTAAGACCCATAACTCACGAGTGGAGAAGCCATGAGTTAATTATGACGGTCTTACCACTTGTGTGAAAATAAATGTGTTATTCTACTACAACTCATTGTGTATTTGATATATACCACACTATTTGTAATGTTTTTACTGAGGTTTTACATTGTTTAAGCTTAAAACTGCCTTTTTTCCATTGTAAGATCTCTATCTGGTCCATTGCTGTGAATGTTCCAGTTCCAGATTCTAAATGGAAATAACATGTTCTAAATTAAATAAATTGCATCTTATAGAGGATAATGGCTGGGGATCGAGTGATAACCATGCTGTAATCACCTCGAGTGGTTGCTAGGGCAACATGGTACACCTCGAGAGCGCAGCTCGAGAGGTTTACTGTAGCCCTAGCAACCACAAGAGGTGATTTTAGCTTGGTTGTCACCCGATCCCCAGGCATCATCTTTTATAGTGTATGGTCAAAAAAACACTGTTTGCATTCTACTATATGTGTGAGAATTATGGAACTCTGGTGCATTCTTTTTTGTTATGCCACTGTTTGGAAGTTCCGAAGTGTGGTTAACAGCTTTTAAAATTCTAAACAGTGCATAACAAAACTGTGTGACTGTTGATTATGGTGGTTAATAGGCACTTACCATACATTATAAGTGAAATAAATGGTGCTCTAAGTGAAAATAAACATTTATCCCAAAATAACATGATTTATTTACCCAGTTTATTCACCACTGGTGTGGTATATATACGTTTATTAAATGATCTTAGGCTACCAATTGAGTAAAGGTTACTTAAAGTTATACTAGGCATGAAATTGTGCATTACTCTCTGAAAATGGCGAATTATTGCTTCTTTCAGTGTGACTGTAAGAAGATAATGTTGCTTATTTTATTTCACTCGAATCTCTCTAAAATTGGGTTAACAGTTATTGCTCCTTATTTATTGCTAACAATGCAGGTTAAAAACTTTTTTTTTCTATTTATTGATATTCTGTTTGATCTAAAATGCATTGATGGTACAAACTCTATATGGAAGACTTTTGTACTGCTTTCTCTGCAAAGTCCCTCAATAAAAAAGGACAATGTTCTTCAGTTCACTTGGCATACAGAAGTAGTTTTACAGTGCAGGTCTTTACAAATTACTGACCCAGAATTTTTCACCTGCTTGTACTTGATTTTAGTGTGGCTACACAGAATGGTGGACTGCCATATACATCTTTCACAATCCCCCCCCCCAACTATTCCATCAAGTCCAGCTTCTGGATCATCTATTCACCTCCGGCCACCATTTGTTCATGACTCCCCCTTATGGCAGCTCCCCACTGGGTTGCTACCACTAGATCAGGAACAGATCTGAGTGGGCTTACTCCATGACTAGGTGGTGAGTTTTGTCCCCCTGTACATTCAGTCCAGGGACCCCAATTTGGCAGAGCACTGCATATGCATCTTGCCAGCATTATGCCCCATCGCCATTTCTTTTTGTGGAGGGGGAGTTAATTTGTACTCCCAGTCCCACCGGCCACCCCAACCCCATCATCCCAGCTTTCCATCAGGACTTATGATTGCACTACAGCTGCATGACCCTGAAGTTGATCAGGTGTGCAGCCTGCAGGTGGTCGGAGATGACCAACTGAACTGAGGACTGCCCTTTTTCCACCTTTTCTACCCTAGGGGAGCAGACGGCAATGCCGCCCAAGACAGCCCTACACTTCCATGCACAGGACATCAGCAGCCACCACTTCCCTTTTCCCTGCCATGATGGTCCCTGGCTGCCTTCCCACCGGCAATTGATGGGGCCAGGTTTACACCGGGAACCATATCCCACCCTCCATGGGAAAGGAAAGCTGTCCTCTGGATGCTCAGTCCTCTCCCTCTCCAGCTGCACCCCCCCCCACACACAATAACCCTGGTCCACTTCCAAACCAGGGTTGCTGGGGTGGCGGCAAGTGTTGCATCTAAAGCCTCAACCCTCCAGCTTCTATCCCCATTTCTGAATGCTGATCAGCTGCACTGTTTCCTTGGTCCACCGGTGAACAGTGACGCACCAAGGACCCCCACTACTCAGAAATATAGAGCGGTGGTTGTGCTGACTGGGGCAAATGGAGCATTATTCCTTTGACCGTCGACTTGCATTGTAAATGTGCATAAATGGTTGCGTTAGATGTAAAGCACTGGTATCACAACAGGTGTAAAAGTGCAATACAGAATGGTGTAAATGGCAATTTTAGATGATTTTATACAAACAAATAAGAGTGATGACCACAAACACAGTGTGGTGATAAAAAAAAGAGAAGCAGTTAAACACAAATACAGGCTGGTGGCCAACCATACTGAAATAATGAATCAGGAACAGTGTGTATCAACTAAGAACTCCCACCCTCACCAAAAGCAGAGGGCTCAGATGCCACTCCTTTGCTAGTCTGCGACAGAAGAACTGGATCGCAAACTCTAGATCAACCGTTTGGCAGCACAAAAGGCTGCCCCTTTAAATTAACTTTAAAAAAAATACCACAGAAATCTATTCCTCTGTTCAGTGAAGATTTAATTCCAGCATTTTGGTTAAACATGTATTTTCATGCATAGGGAGGTTGATAGGGTCCCATTGTGTACAAATTCTTTGGATGTCTGATACAATGATAACATAACATTCAGTACTAGGAGTCCTGTACCTTATACTGTACTCTTTACACCATGCTAATAACAGCAAACATAATAATTTCCTTTGATTTTATTACACTATTTCGTAATGCAGTCATTCAACTGTCACTCATACTGTTTCTTTAGGCTCTGTAAATCTTTGTTTCTTTAGGTACTGTAAATCTTTGCTTATTTAGGGTATTTTCAAAGTGAAATTTTTGTACACGTCAGTGTTTCATCTTACACTTTAACAGTAATGATGAATAATCATTTATCATTATTTGTCCTACTTTTTAAATGTGGTAATTAGTTTTATTTCATTTTGAAAACTGGGGTGAGTGCACTGGCTCCAAGGTGCCTTTTTCAGGCACGACCCAGGTACAGAAGAGTACAAGTCAAGGCAGTGATGCATGATACAAGTCAGTATAAAATATAAATACATGGTGCATAACAAACTGACATGATGCAAGCATAAAACACTCAACCTGTTCAGCAGTTATTGGTACAGTATTAGACATGGCTAAGTATCTGAAACACAAAAGAATGTGTGATCTAACTTGGAACCTGACTCGGGCACCTGGTGTCATAGGGTTCTGCTCCAGGACAGATTCTCTTAACTACAGCATTCAGACAACTGTGTATAATTTTATCAAGGGTTTACCTTAGTAAGCCTTGCACTATTAAAAACTGAATTTATACAGCATTAGCTCCAACACAAAACTACCACTAATGGTCTTCCTTCGATAGCTGGTTTCAGGTGGTCTTAGGTCACATAGTCTGTGTGACAGGCCATTGCTTGTCTGTTTCCAATGTAGTTCAGTGGCTCTGGTAAACTGAAGCATTCCATACTGGTTGCATTTCAGAACAGCACTGCCTTTGAAGGTAAGGCACAAACATTCTAGCATAAATGGATGAACACTGGCACAGATGCAAAAAAGGCAGCTGTCCTTATGCATCATTACATCAAACCAGCAAACCAAAATCTGTAGTGCCACTAAAAACTGAAATTAAACTAAGCAGCAGCACAACAAAACTGGGGAAAAAAATTGACCCCATTTTATTTTCCACTATACAATATTCCAGGCATCTTCCAGTTTTATTTGGTGATAAAATGTTTGTGGTTACACCAACATTTAAGTATTTTGTAAATGTTTTCATGTAATATTTCTGGATTAGAAGTAGTACTGTAGAACTGGCAAAGGCTAGAATTCAGAAAATAAAAAACTCAAGGTGCACAGCATGGCAGGTACCTAAACAAGTAGATTTCACTAGTATGCAAATATTTATACCAATTCTAGCTGAAACTAGCTTTTTGGGGACTTTTTTTGCACTTCTCCTTTAAAGCATACCTCTCAACTGCTATGAATTCTGCATAGCGCTATGATTTTCACACTCAAATTTACCCTTGCTCCTCACAAGCTTACCAATGTTCCTCATAATGTTAGAGCTATTTCTGGACACAGAAACTATTAAATCATTGAACTAAGCTGGTAGAAACATTCCTTATAACTTACTATATGGGGTCCACTATCTGTATACATAATATTGTTTAAAATAAGAAAGTGCTCCACATTCTGACCCTTTACTATGATTTTTGAAGGCCAATGCTATGATTTTTAATGCTGAGAGGTTGAGCGGTATGCTTTAAAGGCTTAATGTTATGGTGTGGGGAAGGGGAATTGCAAAACCTAAATTGAACTGAGTGTTATACTGTACATGTAATATGAATCCAATCTGAATCTGTATATCTGATAATGATTATCTTTTAGCAAACATCTAATCAGCTATGGCGATGATGATTATGTAATCAGTGCAGTAATTTAACATAATTCAGCTATGCATAGGATATTCAGATTACTTGCAGCAGATTGCTTCTATTACACATTTAAATGCCAAAATAAACATACTTCAGGTTAATACAAGAAAAAACACAGATTTTGCACAACTGTCTGCGGTATTGCCAGGGTAGACTGAGCAGTTACTGCTGCCATACCTTTTTGAAACAATGTAAACCCCTTTTCAATTAAATTTGTACAATCAAGCACAACTTTATTGTACACCCATATCCTCCTAGTCATTCTTCAGATATTACACACAACTTCTCCAGCTTGGCTTCAAATCTTTTCCAGCTTGAGTCCAGAATACCGATGCCGCATTCTGTGAAGTTATAACCAGCTCTTTTGAGACCCTCAATCCTTCTTTTTATAGTTTCCAGACTAAATTCCAGCACTCTAGGTTTTTCAAGAATCTGGTTAATATGAATCCCTGCTTCCAAAAGACAATCAATTTTACTGGTGAGATTCTCAGGTGAAACATAAAGGGCTGGAGCATAATTAACAATAAAATCCCTTACCTCCTGTTGGCTGCATTCAAGAGACAGCAGTTTGTGGTCAGCACTTCTAAAGTTCCTTTTCACATATTCATTAGAAAGATCTAAAACGTTTGCACCAGGGCCCTGAAGAAAATTGAGAAGTTCCTCATCTGTCAAGCTTAGGGCTGTTTGCAGAAATTCAATGTTTGTTTTAACCCGTTTGATGCTTCGGATGAGTATGTAGACATTTCTAGTAATGAGCTGCTTTACAAAATGGTCTGGATTATCACCACCTAAAGAAAAACAGATGTCCTGTAGGAATTCCACCATCTGTTTGTTAAGCTCACAGCTGTTTGAGAAAGTCCTTGGTGCTGTAGTTAATAAGCGAAGCAAGTCTTTTGAGGTTAAGCCAAGCGAGCCAAGGAACTTTATGTTTTTCTTTAGGTTCTCATTATCACTTGAGCGGAAGAAAGACTCTGGGGATCGGTCAATGACTTTCACAATATCCAGGTCTGTATTGAAAATGCTTCTCCACAAACGCCATCTTTCTTCCAGATGATCAAAATTACGGGTGATTGCTCGTGGGTATCTGGAAATAATGCTTGCAATGGCTTCCTTACCAGCTCCTTTGCTCTGCAGAAACTCTGCAACACCTCTTTCGTTTGTGATCACCTTTCTCAAGACCCCAGGTTGTCTTTTTCGTACCATTTTGATGTCCACTCCCATGATAACCAAATTGTTTAATAAGGTGTCATTCTCTTTGTTGACACTCTTAACACTGCTGTCTGATGAACTGTAGCTGCAGAATTTACAGTGAGGTGGTCTGAACTCTGCAGGGGCTACAGAGAAAAATCTGGCCAAACTGGAGTGCCTCATGGTATGCAGGAAAAGACCTGTAACTTGGACCAATGCTCCAAATGCCATGTTGTTCCAGAATTACAATCCTCATGTGAACTTTCCTCTTTCAGACCTTGCAGGAGGGGGAAAAAGGCAAGATGAAATCATATGACATGTAAGTGCCATTTTTGTTACAAGAAAAAATAATATACAGAGCCTGAGTTTGGGTACAGATAGGTATACACCCAATAGGCCAACAATTCACCATTTCACTACAAGCATAATTTACAGTATTATGTCTATTTTTACAGTGCAACTTTCCACTACAGTAACCACTACACTAAGTATAACAATACTGTTCATTCATCTTTTTTCTGATGGAGTCTGTCACCCTGTTTTGTTCCCAGATCCCCTGTCCCATGCTCCAATGCCAATTACAGTTCAAGTTGCACCCCACTTTGTGGATACTGCCCATGGTTTACACAAAGTCCTTGTCAATTACAAATCAGAAACCAACCACAGGAACAGCTAGAGACTGAGATACTCTAGCCTTCCCTTCCCTTCCTAAAACGCGAGTGAATCACCAACATGACATGCCCTGTGAGAGACATAAGTTTTCTCCCTAACCTGGGCCTCCCATGTGGGAGCCCAGTGCAGTACTGCTGAACCAAAGGGCCAGCATTCCATCCTTCTGAAGTTTCAGTGGCTTCTCTTGCTGAACACCACTGAAGTCAGTGATAGTGGAGGACTCTGAACCCACTAACACTATTTTGATAACTACGTTATGTTCTACCCCTCTTTGATTACTCTGTTCTGCCGATTTGAGCGTCAGTAGAAATCTACAGACCCACTTACACTAGTTGTGCTACTAGAGATTAGTTGGTACAGCCCTGTAAGTTTTTTTAAATCAATTTATTTGATATGATGGGCTTTGCCCACCTCCCAGTGTTAAGTAAAAAAAGTGGGGGGTGGGGCAGATCCCCACAACTCAAATAAACTGATAAGAAAAAAAAACTACACATCCATACCAACTAACCCCAGGTAGTGTAAGCTGGTCCGTAACTAGTGTAAGTGGGTCCACAGAACTCCACTAACGCTGAAGTCAGCAGAGCAGCAAGTAGCATAGCAGTACTATAGCGTAATGTATGCTAATTTCATGACAGACCGCTACGCTACTTGCATGGGTCTGGAGTCCTCCACTATTGCACTGAAGTCTCCAGATGAGGGGTGCCAACAAAACTGGAACCTCACTGAGAGAGATACAAAGAAATTGAAGCCTCTGCTAGTTAGCAAAGAAACTGGAACCCAATGCCAGGGAGCAAACAGGGGCCTGGTAATCAAACCCAACCCCCATTCCCATATAAAGGGCTAAAGGTAGGCACCAACACCAAAGTTCCTGTTCTGACAGACCTGCCAGATCCCTTAAGTTGTCTGCAAGAGTTAACACATCACTCCTCTCCATTACAAAAAGGGCACAGTACTGGACACTTGTTCTCCCCCGGGAGGGTTATGCCTAGTGCAGCAGAAGTTAAGGTAGCCAGCTCAGGGTTTACAAGTGGGAGGAGTGTAGGGTATAAGGAGGCTGGTAAGAGCTTGCTCTGGTGAGCCGGGAAAGTGTAGCCCCAAGAGAAAGGAGGACTGAGGGGGCGGCTGTGCTTAAGGGAGGCTCCCTGAGGGCTTTAAGGCCTAGAATAGTTCAGGGTTGTGGACCATTAAGGGACTCTGGATGTGGAAAAGGAAGGATGATGGCCCCAGGACACCCAGCATCTAGCTTGTACACCAGATACATACAAGGTAAAGACAAATATATGCCTTCAGGCCCATCAAGTCTGCCCATCCCACTTGACTACTGTACACGGCTTTAGCCATACTGGCCATCCCTCCCCTTGTCTTACTCCCCTTCTAACTAAAGTCATGTGCTGTTACCATCTCCTCCAGCAATTAGTTTCACTTGTCCGCCATTCTTTTGATGAAAATGTTCATAAATCTACCTCCAGTTTCAATGAGTTTCCCATCGTCCCTGTATTCGTACTTAAGAAAAACAAGGTCTTGTAGTCTACCCTGTTTACCCCATGCAGGTAACTGTAGGTTTATATCAGGTCTCCGCTTTCACCTCTCACTGCAAGGGTGTACATGTCGAGGTCCTATAGCCTCAATAAGCCAAGTCCCTCAGACCATGGACCATTCTGGTCACGCTTCCCTATACTGCCTCCACATTACTGTAGTCCTTCATCAGGTATGGCCTCCAGTATCTTGTGCAGATCTCCAAATGTGGTTTCACCAATGATCTGTATAGCGGGAGGATAACATTCTGGTTTCTACTACTGATCCCACTCCCTATGCTTCCCTCCCTCACCTCCGAGAACTCCCAATTCACCACTACTCTCTGTGTCCTTCCTCTCAGCCAGCTTTCCACCCAAGCTGCCAACCTTTCTTCTGCACCAAGGTCTCTTGGTTTTTGACCAGTCTCCTGTGGGGGACTGAGTCAAAAGCCTAGCTGAAATCTAAGTATAGTATATTGACTGCCTGCCCTTTGTCGACCACCCTGCTCACCCAGTAAAAGAATCCAGCAGCTTTACCTGGCAAGTCCCCCCATGAACCCGTGCTGCCTAGTGACCTGCAGCCAATGCCCCTCCAGGATCAATCAATCAATCAAATTTTATTTGTAAAAAAAGCGCAATTCCATAAAATGATAAAAGTGCTTGTACAATAAGATATTAAAATAAGATAAATAAGGACACTGAATAAAAACAGAATAAATCTAGTAAATACAATTTAATAATCAATCAGAATATGGAAAAGCCAGGTTAAAAATATGGGCTGTAAGAGCTGACTTAAAGCTCTCAGCAGTCAGGCACTCTCTTACCCAACAAGGTAGAGAGTTCCACAGGGTGGGGGCTGCAAAAGCAAAACAGCAAGCACCAGAGTTCTTAAGGCGAACCCTCAGATCCTATAGCAATCTCTCTTTAGGGGAACGGAGAGGCCAGAGTGGGTGGTAGGGGACGAGGAGATCTTGCAGATAGCCCAGTCTCTGCCCGTGTAGGCCTTACAGGTCAGTAAACGAACCTTGAAGGTGCTCTGCCAGAGAACCGGCAGTCGTCCAGACTGTGGAGCACAGGTGTAATATGACAGGATCTGAGTAGACCAGTCAACAACCTGGCTGCTGCATTCTGAACTAACTGCAAGCAGCGGATATCCTCCCGGGAAGCCCTAGGTACAGGGCATTGCAGTAAGTCAAGCGATGTAAGTCACAAAGGTATGGACTAATACAGAAAGGTCTCTGTGGGGGGGGACAAGATGCTTAACCCTGGCGATGTTCCTCAGATGGTAAAGAGAGGTCTTCACGACAGAAGATGTCTACCAGTTCTTCTTTTAGTATGGCCCCATAGCCTTCCCCCAATACATACTTTAGGCTGATTGGTCTATAGTTTCCTAGTTCATATTCCCTTCTGCTTTTAAGCAGAAGGACCACGTCTGCTGTCCTCCAGTCCCTGGGGACCACCCCTGTGGCTAAAGAACAGTTAAAAATGTTTGCAAGTTGAGCCACTATTGCCGCTGCTGCCTCCTTCAGTACCCTAGGATGCAGCCCATCTAGCCCCATAGATCTGTCCTCCTTTAGCCCTTTTATTCCCTCTAACACCCTCTTCTTAGTTATACAACCTATACTATTTGCACCTGCCTCCCCTTCTTCCCCTTCACCCACATTCTGGAAAAGGTCCCTCTCTCTCCCTCCCTGGTAAATACTGAACAAAAGTACTGGTTCAGTATCTTTGCCTTGCCTCCTTGCCTATATCCCCCCCACCCCAAGCTTTCCTCCTTTTTCAGCCTCACTATACTCCCACTTTAAACAATCAGTCAATCAATCTTTATTTTGCCAGGTGAAACACCTTTGAGGAAAAACTCATTTACAAGATGGACCTGGAATATTATACATGTAAAACAACAATCAAGGCCAGTTTTATATGACACAGCATACATCACATTTCATCACATATTTCAAGAAGAATAAATGACTTACCATAGTAATTGTGTTTCTTCCCAGTGATGCTCAGATATTCTTAACTTTATGCAGTCAGCATGTAGGGTTGGACTGCCCGGAGAGATGGAACAAATGCAAATGACGGAACACTTTGCACGCGAGCATCTTTCAAAGACTGCCTCTACTGTGTTCTAACCTCTTCAGATTTTATACAGGAGCCTGAAAAGATGGCTCAGGATAATGTAATAATACTAAGAAATTCTTATCATTATGTAACAACCCAGGTGGTATGCCGTTTGAATCTGACAGCAATACCAGGTGGGCTGGGTTCGGGGAGGAATAAGTCACTCAGCACAAAGGCTAGGTTTGGCTACTCTGCACAGGGGCACCCAAGCGATTACACTGCAGCACACAGATTCAGCTGGCTTGGGGTGGGACTGACTGCAGTCTCATCAATCGCATGATGCCATGCAAATAAGCCTCTTTCCTCTCAAGCGCTCTTCTCCTCATGGCGATCGTCAAGCAGACAAATTTAAACTGCAAAACCACACTTTTTTTTTTTCGACTGACTCCATGGTGGGAACCCATTTCAACTATTTTTCATGCCCATTAACACAACAAGTCTCTCAATTCTTTAGAAAGCATTTCCAACATCCAGGGCACAATTTTCCTTTTGCTACCCCTAGTCTTCCACACTTTTCTTTGTCACAACAGTTTTTAAAAGCTGGCAAAACACTGTGATTTTTGATGCAGAACAAGGACATACTTTCTCGGGCTTTACTGCTCCTTGGTAAACAGTTGCCATTTAACAGCAGCACATGGACAATAGCACACAGCGACACATTAGTTAACCTTGCTTTAGCTTTTTGGGCTCCCCACTGCCAGATAACCAAAACGCTAGCCCTTTGCTCGAGCACCTTTCCTCCCTAAAATTTCAAACTCAAATCCTAGTGGTGCCTCCATTTTGTAACGACCCAGGTGGTATGCCGTTTGAATCTGACAGCAACACCAGGTGGGCTGGGTTCGGGGAGGAATAGGTCACTCGGCACAAAGGCTAGGTTTGGCTACTCTGCACAGGGGCACCCAAGTAATTTCGAACACAGGAAGCAATAACTGTAATGTCCAATACCAAAAGTGGGGTTCTAAAGTGTGGCTTTATTCACATCCAAACAGAATAAACAAAGCATAGCTGGACTCCCACGGGGCTACACTCCTGGTAATGCAGATTAAAAGAATCAAGAACACTTCCTCAACACTTCAGCCCTCAGGCTCTAAACCCACCGGGCACACTGCTTTGGGTACACAGCCCGAACTTGTACGCTGTTCTGGGGTTTCCCAGGCTCGGCTCCCTTGCCAGCCACTCGGACACCTTCCATATGACATGGAAACATTTTCTGGTGGCTCCCTAAACCACCTAAGAGCACCTCAGCTCTATCAGGGAATTCTTCCTTTTAATCCCACGTTTGGGTACTTTACTCAGGCACTGGCCAAGTGCCTGACAGAAAGTAAAAGGTGCCTCAGAGCAAATCCGTAGAGGTGAATTTGGTTAATACTGATGGGTGGTCTCCCACCTCTGGCTCCCACAATTCATACCTGGCCATTTCTCTGGACAGTAAACACCTCATACTGTAAAGCTTGGCAATGTAGATTATTGCTAAATGTATGTCACATTCCCTCTACTTGTCTTGCTTTCCCTTTGTGCTGGACTTGAGCATATTTTTAATTGGCATAGCCCATTGCTCTAGGCCCCTCACTGATTAAGCAGTCCAATCCCCACTTTACAACTGTACTTGGCTGTCTTTTCCTGACCCCACAGTAACCGTCCCTTTAGTTTCCTTCTGTTAAGGTAAAAAACACTTGGCCCTCTTTCAGAGTGAACTCACCCTTTGGTTGCAGGTGCCCCACATGCGATTCCTCCACAGGAAGTTCTCTCACAGAGCTTCTGGTGCCGCAGCACAACTTGAACAGGCAGCTTCTTCCCTTAGCCGAAACCAGCAGGGTTGCCCCTGGAAAACAGGCAAACCTTTCCCCCCCATCCCCTCAGGGATGGGGCACTAGGACCAGTAACAGCGGTCTTCACCACTTCAACTACCAGTTTCTGTATTCCCCTTACAATGGAAAAACACACCTTTCTAATCAGTAGCTCTAAATCAGAGCTTAAAGCTCTGAGAGCCTGCACACAGACAGCTGTACTACTGTCTCTCACCAAGACTGCACACAGACTGAATTCAAAATCCCCAGTGTTCTATGCTAACCTCCAACTGCAACATTCCAGTATGGCTTATGCAGCTGCGAAAGTTCTATGGTGATGTCATCCCTCAGTCTCAGCTGAGACTGAGAACAGAGTGAGACAGTGTGAAATCCATTTAACTGAAGTTCCACAAACTGCCTTCCCTGCCTACCACTAGGTCTTACTTGGATTCTAATAACCCCGGGTAACAGGAGGGTTACAATTAAAATTGGGGCTACTGCATAATCTGGATTTTATTAAAAATAATCCTCCAACTGGAGGAAAATAAGTTAGAACAACATGTCAGAAAAATTTTCAAAAACTAAACACAATGAGCTCTGTTCACCTACTTGTACAGGTGCAGAGGATAATGTTCCCCCAAGGGTGTAAAGTGATGAGTGGCACCAGCATGCGAAGTGCAGAGGCTGAAGTTCTGGAAGGGGAGGTAGGGAGGGAAGTTAAGA
Source organism: Neoceratodus forsteri (assembly GCA_016271365.2). Classification (NCBI taxonomy): domain Eukaryota; kingdom Metazoa; phylum Chordata; order Ceratodontiformes; family Ceratodontidae; genus Neoceratodus; species Neoceratodus forsteri. The sequence goes on from CM057456.1 coordinate 1,880,325,615, forward strand.
ATATCTGAGCATCACTGGGAAGAAAACACAATTACTATGGTAAGTAATTTTTTCTTCTAACCCCAGTAATGCTCAGTATATTCTTAACTTTATGCAGACTACCAAGCAGTATCACTGGAGGTGGGCACATAGCTTTATTTTGGAAACAGACTTTGCAGGACTGCTGTGCCACATTTAGCATCACTTCTGGATAAAGTATCCAGGTTGCAGTGCTTTGTAAAGGTGTGAACTGTTTCCCAGGTAGCTGCTTTACATATATCCACTAATGAGACATCCCTGGCTGCTGCTAGAGTAGCAGCTGTCCCTCTTGTAGAATAAGCCCTTAATCCTGATGGGGGCTCGTATGCCAGCATTAGTGTAACAGAATTGGATACACTGGACTATCCAACGAGAAATAGATCTTTTTGAGGCTGGATTACCTATTCCCACATCCCATAGGTCAGAAACAATTGCTTTCTATCCTGTCTAAGGTCCTTAGAGGCTGTCATGTAATAACTAAGGGCCCTCTTCATACCTAAACTGTGCAGTCTCCTTTCACCAGAAGTGGAGTGCTCAGTGAAAAAGACAGGTAGGGTGATAGATTGATTTAAATGAAAATCCGAAACTACCCTGGGGAGAAACTTCCTGTTTGTTCTGAGGACTACTTTATCCCTATGAAAAGAGATACAGTCCTGATCAATACAGAGAGATTGAAGCTCACTGATTTTTCTTGCAGAAGTCATTCCCACTAGGAAAACTGTTTTCAAGTGACATTTTAAGGTGAGCTGTAGCCATGGGCTCGAAGGGGGCAGCCATCAGCTTAGCTATACACACATTCAGATCCCAAACTGGGACTGGTGGCCTGTGAGGAGGATGTAGATGATCCAGGCATTTAAAGAAAATTCTGAAAATAATGTTAGAAGTCAATGTCACCTTTTTCCCAGCAGACAGATAAGCAGACACTGCTGCAAGGTGGACCCTCAAAGAACTGGATTGTAGTCCTAGGGAGTGAGTGAGGTACTCCAATACCTCTGATAAGCCAGCTTGAACTGGAACCAGAGTCTTGTCCCAACACCAGACAGAAAATCTCTTCCATTTGGAAAAATAATTCTTTGTAGTTGAGGGTTTTCTGTAACCTCTTAGAATACTTAATACATGTTCAGAAAGTTTTAAATCAGTGTATTCTAAGTCTTCAAGAGCCAGGCCTTGAGATTGAGAGACTTGAGGTTCGGGTACAATAAGGTTCCCTGATTCGAGGTCAATAGGTTGTGCCTCTGAGGAAGATGTATTGGATTTACAACAGACACTGAGAGCAAATTGAGAGTACCATGGCTGCCTCGGCCAGTCTGAAGCTATCAAGATCAGAGATGCTGTATGGGATCTGAGCTTGGTCAGTACTCTGTAAATGAGAGGGAAAGGAGGAAAAGCATAGAAGAACCTCCCTGACCAGTCCAGACTGAGGGCATCCAGAGGAAAGGTTCCCTAATCTGGAGGTCTGCAACAATACTGCAGCAGGTGGTGGTTCTGTTGGGATGTGAACAAGTCCACCTCTGGAGTACCCCACCTTCTGAAAATAACTTGGACCACCTGCCTGTTTAGGGTCCACTCATGATGGGCCTGGTTTATTCAACTCAAGGCATCTGCCAGGGTATTGTCCTTCCCCTGGCAAGTGAACTGCTTGCAGAGACACTTCTAATGAACAGGCCAGAGTCCAAATCCTTATGGCCTCCAAGCAGAGAGGCCCCGACCTTGTGCTTCCCTGCTTGTTTACGTAATACATCATGGTGGTATTGTCTGTTATGACCTGCACCACCTTGCCCCTGTCTACGTGGGCAAAGGTTTTTAAAACCAGTAGCACTGCTCTGAGTTCCAAGACATTTATGTGCTGAAGAGACTCTGAGGCTGACCAAGTGCCCTGAGTTGTGTGATCCCCTATATGGGCACCCCAGCCCAAGAGGGATGCAACTGTTGTGAGGATCACTGAAGGATTCTCTGTTTGAAAGGAAACTCCCTGTCTTAAGTTGGATTTCCTCCTTCCACCATGACAGCCTGTAGCAGTGACCTTGTTACTGGGATGAGCTTTGAAAAGGAATCTTTTCTTTGGCACCAGTGGAATCAGAGGTGGAACTGAATGTCCCTCATGTGAAACCTTGCACCCAGGACTGTGCCTGTGGATGCAGCCATGTGGCCTAATAGCTAAAGAAACTGTCTTTTAGTTTTTGAATTGTGAAGCTTGAAAGAGTTTGCTATTATCTGAATGTTTTTTACCCTTTCCAGGGGCAGACATGCTCTGGCCTTTAGGGTATTGATTTCCTCTCCTATGAACTGCAACACTTGTGTAGGAGTGAAAACTGACGTTTTGTGATTGATTAGAAATCCGAGGGACTCCAGGAGGTCCTGCTTGACCTTCAGGTCTTGCTGGACCTGTAGGGAAGATTTTCCTACGACCAACCAGTCATCTAGGTAAGGGAAAACAGCTATTCCCTGTCTGTGAAGATGTGCCACTACAGCTGCCAGGCACTTTGTGAATACCCTTGGGGCCGAAGAAAGGCCAAAAGGCAGGGTTGAAAACTAGTAGTGACTTGAAGGGAGCCTGAATCTGAGGTATTTTCTGTAAGATTCCTTTATGGGGATGTGAAAATATGTGTCTTTCAAGTCCAGTGATGCCAACCAGCCTGCTTTCTGAAGTGTTGGCAGGATCAGAGCCAAAGTTACCACCCTGAACTTTGGTTTTCTTAAGAACCTGTTTAAAGCTGTTCCTCACGTGGGCTGTTGGATAAGCTGGGAGAAATGGGGGTGGGGAACCAGATGATCAGATGGATAGGCAACTGACTCCAGGACTGGATCCAGAGGGTCATAGTTAGCGGGATAGTCTCATCCCCAAGGAAGGTCATTAGTGGGGTCCCACAGGGATCAGTTCTTGGGCCCCTCCTGTTCAATGCCTACGTCTCTGACATAAGGACAGGTATCAGGAGTGAGATGAATCTCTTTGTGGATGACTCAAAACTGAAGGCAGTGGTGGATGGGGAGGGGAGGGAGGGTGGCCCTACAGTGGGACCTGGAGGCTCTGGAAAGATGGTCTAGAAAGTGGAAGCTGAGGTTCACATACAGGACGCATGGTACTGCACCTGGGGGCCAGAAACCCAGGCCAAGTGTACACCCTGGGGATGCTACAAGTCTCGATGGCTGACAGGGACCTGGGGGCGGTGGTGGATGTCAAGATGAACAACTTGGAGACTTGTAGGAGGGCAGCAGCCAAGGCCAACAGGATGCTGGGATGCATCACTAGAGGGATCACCTCCAGAAGGAGGGAAGTGATACTCCCTCTGTATAACTGCTTGGTGAGGCCGCACCTTGAGTACTGCGTGCAGTTTTGGAGGCCACACTTAAAGAGGGACATTAAACTCCTGAAGAGGAGTCCAGAGAAGGGCAACCAAAATGATTTGGGGCCTGGGGGACAGGACCTATGAGGAGAGGCTCAAAGAGTTAAATATGTACACACTGGAAGAGAGAAGGGACCGGGGGGACATGATAGAGGTCTTCAGGTACATGAAGGGGGTAAATAGGGGAGGAACAGTCAGGGTGCTTCGAAGGAAGGAGGAGGGGGCCACGAGGGCATGGGTGGAAGCTGGAGGAAGATTCAGGGGAGAAAGCAGGAGGTGCTACTTCACTGAAAGGTGCTGCAACGTGTCGCTGCTCTACGGGGCTGGTGGAGGGGTTCAAGAGGGGTGGGACAGGTACAGGGGAAGGGTTCTGGAAGCAAAATCCAATGCAGCAAGAATATCCGGAACTGGGAAGGGAGAAGCCAGAGAAGGCGGGGAGGGCAGCAAGTTCAGCTTCCAGGGTGGGGGCTGACCAAACGAGAAGACACGAAAGACCGTTAGGCCTATTCTGCTACCATTTTAGTATGTTAGTATGTTAGTAAAGCTCTTAAATCCAGCATAGGCCACCACTCCCCACTTTTCTTTGTGGTCAAGAAGTATCTGGAACAGAAGCCCTTTCCCCTTTGAGACTTTGGAACTGGTTCCACTGTTTTTAACTGCAGTAAGTTCCAAACCTCTGCCTCTAAGAGCACTTTTTTTGCTAGCGAGGGAGAGCTGAACACTCTGGATTTTTGAAAGGGAAAGGCCTTGAATCCCAGAGACAGACCCTATCCCAGCACCTCCAACACCCACTTGTCTGTGGTGATTTTCAGCCAAGTTTGGAGAAAGTGAGAGAATTTGCCCCCTACAGGTGGGGAGAAAGTGGTCTGCATTTCAGAGGGTCTGTTTGGTTTGAGGCTGAGTATGAGTATGAGACCCTCGCCTCGAGCTCCTGCCCCTACAGTAACCCTGCTGTGGGTACTGCTGGTACTGGGGTACTACCACAGGTTGGAAGAAGGGCCTGGTGTAAAAGGACCTGCCCGGACCTCCCTTCCATAAGGTCTGGTGGATGTAGAAGCTCTCTCTTTAGCAGAGCTGCTTCTGTAAGTGGCTTTATACTCATCTACCTTCTTCATATATGCTACTGTTGACTCCCCAAAGAGAGAATTTCCTTCCAGGGGAAAATCCAGGGCCTGTTGTCGTGTATCCTGAGTAAGGTTTGTGGCCCTAAACCAAGCAAACCTCCTCTGTGCCACTGTGTTTGCCATCCATCTGGCTGCAGTATCATTAGTGTCAGCAGCCATTTGGAACTGAATCTTAGCTGCCTCCAACCCAAACCTGGCAGTTTCAGCTAGGTCATCTGACAAGGGCGAGGGAGCTTTCTGGGACATGGCCAGGACTGACTGCCACAGAGATTTTTGGTACTGGGCAGCATATGCCTGGAAGGTAGCCTGACGCACAGCCAAAGAGGCTGACAGGTACCCTTTTTTGGCCATACTTTCAATTTTCCTAGAGTCCTTTTCCGGAGGGTGAGAGGACAGAGGGACCCTAGCCTTGTCAAAGGCAGCCTGCTGTATAACCCCCTGGTGGTTGGGGTGGGAGAAAAGGAAGTCAACTCCCTCCCTTTCCAACTGGTACTTCTTATCCATCCTCCTGTCTATATGAGGAGTGGAATTCTGCACCTGTAAAATCTTTAGAGCATCCTTTTTAAAGAATTTATAGACAGGGAGGAGGAGAGCCTTTGTGGGTGTTAACCATATAATTTCTAAGTACTCAACCTCCTCCTCATCTTCAATTTGCTCAGTGGTGGAGATGTCAAGGGCATCTGCCGTCCTTCTTACAAAGGTGAAATGGGATAAAAAATCCTAAGACACCCTTGGGGGAGAACCAAAGTCCTGTTTGGGGGACACTTCTGGTTCTATTGATCCCTCTTCTTCATCATCATCATCATCATCTAAAGTTTCCACACTTTGAAGGGGAAGAGGATGCACATTGCTGCCAACCGGTGGGGGGCTATTGCCTGTAAGGACTAAATGATTTTAAAAGACTGAGCAATCTCTTGGGCTGTAGGTACAGGCAAAGTAGTCACAGAAGTCTCCAGTTTGACAGGCGAGGGTTCTGTGTGTTTTAATTTCTTTCCTATTTTTGCAGGAACCGGGAGTCAGCCGATTCAATTGCTCTTTTAGTTCCCTTTGTGCCCGTCTCAGGGGCAGGAACTGAAGGAAAGTATGGGTTCAGCCACAATGTTTTGGGGTAGCGGCTGGTCAGAGCCAGAGGGACCCCTAGGAATTTTCTTCTTTAGCCTTTCAAGACATTTCTCAACAGTTTTCTCAGGGAATGCCTTACATACTCCACATTCCTCATTTAAGTGGTCAAAGCCCAGACAAACTACACAAAGTCTCTGTCTGTCTGCCTTTGCAAAGAACTCTCCACATTGGGCACAGTTTTTGAAACCAGACTCACCAGTTTTCTTTTGGGGTTTTTCTAACATATTCAAAATTTTAGCAACCATTAAGAAAACAAATTTTTTTTTTTTTTTTTTTAATCGGTTTCAGGAATCGAAAAGGAACCAAAGAAACTGGATCATTTGTTAAAACTGAACCGAGATACGATTCAATAACCAAGATTTATCGGTTTAAATTTTAACAATTTTAGTCAACATAAAAAGAATATAGGTGGTTCTTTAATCAGAGAACCCCGATTCTAAGATAAACAATCCCGGTTCCCCCATGGCTATACCGAACCGAGAGGAACCGAGAAAAACAACAATTATAACGTAAATAAGATTATCTAGACAAACAAATAGTAGAGGCAGTAAATGAAAACGAAAAGGCATACTTATACAGTATGAAAACATTACTCACCTTAGTAATGTTGTTTCTTCTAATGGAGTCTTGCTATATTATGACATATGCAGTTTGTCCGAACCTTAGAACTGCTCCGGAGGTGAAAGAGTTAAAGTCCATGCCAGGCATGGAACTTAGAGCTCGATTGAAAATTCTATCTGTTGTTCTTCAAACTTAAACTGTCAGATCTTTACGAGCAAAAACTCACTAAGACTCTGTGTGGAAGCTGTAAACCTACACTAGCCAACTGGCTACTTAATTAAACAAACACATTTTTTGGTGCCACAATGAAGACTCGAGTCAGGAGACCCAAAAAATGACAAACACAACAAAGATCACCCCAAAAAGAGGGGTGAAAAACAAGGTGGGCATCTAAAAAGTGCCAACACTGCCCTGCCCACCCACATCTCCAAGAGTAAGGTTCTGAGAGGGGCAGGCGGGGAGGTCATAATATAGCAAGACTCCATTAGAAGAAACAACATTACTAAGGTGAGTAATTTTTTCTTTAAACAACATGAAGTCTTGCTATTTTATGACATATGCAGACTACACAGCAGTACCTCCATGGAGGAGGGACAGAACCTACTTAGGAAATAGGCTCTGAAGCACAGCTGTGCCAAAATAAGCATCACTCCTAGCCTGGATATCCAGGGAGTAATGCTTAGTGAAAGTGTGCACCGTTTTCCAGGCAGCTGCTTGACATATCTCTAGGATAGGGATGTCCCTGGCAGCAGCCAGAGACGCAGCTGTACATCTGGTGGAGTGAGCCCTCAGGCCTGAGGGAGGAACTTTACCCAGTTTTTCATAGCAGAATTGGATACAAGAGACGATCCACCGGGCAATGGATCTCTTAGTGGCAGGTTTCCCTTTGCCAACCTCACCATAAGTGAGGAACAGTTGGAGGGAGTTAAACCTGTGACCTTTGTGCACGATCTATGTAGTAGCTAGTTGATCTTTTGACATCTAAATGTGCAACCTCCTCACCAGAAGAAGAATGGTCAGTGAAGTACACAGGAGAGATATAGATTGATTAAGGTGGAAATCTGAGACCACCTTAGGCAAGAACTTTTGGTTAGTCCTGAGGACTACCTTATCTCTGTGAAAGGAGATAAAATCAGCTCCACTGACAATGCTTGTAACTCACTTACGCCTGGCAGAAGTGATGGCTACCAAAACACAGTTTTCCAAGTCAAGTACTTGATCTCTGCTGAAGACAAGGGGCTCAAAAGGGGTTGCATAAGCTAGGCAATGCAAATATTAAGATCCCAGGCAGAGGAAGGATCCTGAATGGGGGTTGTGTGAAGCAACCCTTTGAAAACTTGGAGAATACAGGATGAGCTGAAAGAGAAGAGGGCTTACCTGCTGACAAGAAAGCAGACACGGCTGCCAAGTGCACTTTAGGGTAGCTGGTCCAGCCCTAAAGTATTTAAATGAACCATATAATCCAGGACTGTGGGTAAGTCAGCAGATTCTAAGGAAGTATGCTTCTTAAGCACCACTATGGAAAATCTCTTCCATTTGGAATTATAAGAACCCTAAGTGGAAGGCTTCCTAGAACCTTCAGAATATCCAATATACCTTGGGAAAGGTGTAGGTCAGCAAACTCTAACTCTTCAAGAGCCAGGCCTTGAGATTGAGAGATTTGAGGTTCGGGTACCAAACCCTCCCTTGAGCACAGGATAACAGATTGTGATTCCTGGGAAGACACAGGGGAAGGTGGACTGCTAAGGACATAAGGAGTGGGTACCAGGGCTGTCTGGCCCAGTCTGGAGCAATCAGAAGAAAAAAATTACTCACCTTAGTAATTGCTTTTCTTCTCATGGAGTCTTGCTATATTATAACAATAGCAGTCAGCCACTGCAGCTGAACTGCCCCGGAGAGGAAGGAGTTAACTCCAGAAGATCTAGAGTTCTACAGCAGAGGGCTGTGCCCAAAGCTTCATCTGGCAGTTTCAAATGAAACTGTCAGATCTTTACAGCTAACATCAAAGGACGGGAAAGTCTGTGTGAAAAACTACACTAGCCCATGGCTACCTACTAGTAGTAATAACAACAATATAAAGAACAAAGAAACACTCAGAGCCATAATAACAAAAATTGATGGTATTATGGTTCGCTTACCACCCTTGACAAGTAATATATGAACCCCCTTCCCCAAAGACTCAAGTCCAGGAAGGGGGCAATATAAATAACCTAAATGAAACAATCTAGATCCCTAACTCAAAGGAAAGAGGTAAGGAAAAACTACAATGGCATGACACAGTACTTGCACCATCGCCACCTACCCAAGTAGAAGTTCTGAAGAGGGCAGGAGGGAGGGTGGTTATAATATAGCAAGACTCCATGAGAAGAAAAGCAATTACTAAGGTGAGCAATTTTTCTTCAAACACCATGAAGTCTTGCTATATTATAACAATAACAGATACACAGCAGTACCTCCATGGAGGAGGGTCAGAACCTCGCAGGAAATAGGCTCTGATATCGCACTGCCAAACTGAAGCATCTCTCCTGGACTGGACATCCAGGGAATAATGCTGGTAAAGGTGTGAACTGTCTTCCAGTAGCAGCTGACAAATCTCCAGAATGGGATGTCTCTAGCAGCCGCTAGAGACGCAGCTGTACCCTGGTGGAGTGGGCCCTCAATCCTGGGGGTACTCTACCCAGTTTCTGATAACAGAATGGATACAAGAAACAAGCCACCTTGCAATTGTTCTCTTAGTGGCAGGTTTCCTTTGCCAACCTCGCCATAGGTAAGAAAGAGTTGGAGGGATTCGAACCTATGACCTCTGGTGCTTCTAAATAGTAGCTTAAGGCTCTTTGACATCCAAGCTGTGCAGTCTCCTCTCACCTGAGGAAGAATGCTCAGTGAAAAATACTGGGAGAGAGATAGATTGATTCAGGTGGAAATCAGAAACCACCTTAGGCAAAAACTTTCTATTAGTCCTAAGGACTACCTTTATCTCTGTGGAAAGAGATAAAATCTTCTTCCACTGACAGGGCCTGTAGCTCACTTATACGTCTGGCAGAGGTGACAGCGACTAGGAAAACGGTTTTCCAAGTTAAATACTTGAGCTCTGCAGAAGACAGAGGCTCAAAGGGGGGTTGCATTAACTGAGCAATGCAAATATTCAGGTCCCAGGCGGGAGCTGGTTCCCGAAAAGGAGGGTTAGTATGAAGTAACCCTTTAAAAAACTTGGAGAACACCGGGTGAGAAGAAAGGGAGGCAGGCTTCCCTGCTGACACAAAAGCAGAGACAGCTGCCAGATGAACCTTCAGGGTAGCTGGTCTAAGGCCTAGGGAATTCAGATGGACCAAATAGTCCAGTAGAATGGGAAGATCAGCAGATTCTGGGATAATCTGCCTCTCAGAGCACCAGATGGAAAACCTCTTCCACTTAGAATTATAAGTGGCTCCTAGTGGAAGGCTTCCTTGAAGCCTTTAAATATCCATGACACCTTGAGAAAGGTGTAAGTCAGGGCTCAGCTCCTCAAGAGCCAAGCCTTGAGGTGGAGGGATTTGAGGTCCGGATACCACACTCTCCCCTGTGCACAGGCCAGTAAGTCGTGGACTCTGGGCAGGCTCAGGGCAGGGTGGACTGCCAAGGACAGGAGCAGAGGGTACCAGGGCTGTCTGGCCCAATCTGGGGCAATCAGAATCACTCTGCAAGGTTGAGATCTGATTTTTACTAGTACCCTGAAAAGGAGAGGAAAGGGGGGAAAGGCATACAGGAACTTCCCTTTCCAGTCCAACAGAAAGGCGTCCAGAGGGACTGAGCCCAGAACTGGAGGCCTGCAACAGAAAAGAGGAAGTTGGTGGTTGTCTGGGGCTGCGAAAAGATCTATCTGAGGAGTGCCCCATCTGGCAAAGACAGACCCCAGCACTTGTGGATTCAGAGCCCATTCGTGATGGCCCTGAGAAATTCTGCTGAGGGCGTCCGCCAGGACATTGTCCTTCCCTGGGAGATGAACCGCTATCAGGGAGGTGTTCAGGGAGTAAGCCAGAGACCACAACTTCATTGCTTCGGTGCACAAGGCTGAAGACCGAGTGCCCCCTTGCTTGTTGATGTACCACATTGTGGTGGTATTGTCTGTCCTGACTTGAACCACTTTGTTCTGGACAGAATCTGAAAACACCCGAAGAGCTAAAAAGACAGCTCTGAGTTCCAAAAGATTGATGTGGAGCAGAGACTCCTGAGGAGACCATACCCCCTGAGTGGCAAGGTCGCCCAGGTGAGCCCCCCACCCTAACAGGGAGGCATCCGTGGTGAGGGTGAGGGAGTGAGAAATGGGAATGAAGGGAACCCCCTGTCTTAAATTGCTCTGGACCTGCCACCAGTGGAGGGCTAGGATCAGAGTTTGAGTAACTGGGACCAACTTAGTAAGGGGGTCCTTCCTTTGAGACCAATAGGCCCTCAAATGGAACTGAATGTCCCTCATCTGGAATCTTGCTCCCTGCACGACAGCTGTGGAAGCAGCCATGTGCCCGAGGAGTTGCAGAAAATGCCTTGCTGGTCGAGAGACCCGCAGGGTAAAGGAGGATGCCAGGGCGATGAGTCTGTCCACCCTTTCCGAGGGAAGAAAAGCCCTGGCTAACCTTGTGTTCAATTCTGCCTATGAAAGTTAGACCTGAACTGGTTCCAGAACTGACTTTGGTAAGTTTAGCAGGAATCCCAGGGAAGTGAGAAGCTGCTGGGTGACTTGCAAGTGGGATTACCTGACCTGGAGACTGACCCACAATGAGCCAGTCGTCCAGGTAGGGAAACACAGCAACCCTTGCCTTCTTAAATGAGCCACTACTACAGCGAGACATTTTGTGAATACCCTTGGCGCAGAGGTAAGGCCAAGGGCATTGCCCTGAACTGGTAGTGGCCTGAGGGCAGTTCAACCTGAGGTACTTTCGTGAGAAGGCCTGATCAGAACATGAAAATAGGCATCCTTGAGGTCCAGGGAAGCTAGCCAGTCCCCTGGCTTTAGGGAAGGCAATATCATTGCCAGAGTCAACATTTTGAACTTTGGTTTCAACAGATGCTTGTTCAAGTATCTTAAATCTAGAATGGGCCGCCATTCTCCTGTCTTTTTTGGGGTAAGAAAGTATCTTGAATAAAGCCCTTGCCCTGATGGCAAGGAGGAACCCTTTCCACTGCTTTGCAGTCCAGCAGAGCAGAAACCTCTGCTTCCAAAGCAAGGGCTTTGAAGGATTTGTAGGTGGAAATGCCTGGCTCTCATCTTTGGAAAGTGTTTGAAGCTGAGAACCAGACCCTGGCCTATTACCTCCAGAACCCATCTGTCCGTAGTTAGGGACAGCCAGTTCTGGCTGAAATAGGCCAACCTGCCCCCCACTGGTACAGGAGAATCGGCCCTGGGCACCCCATCAGGGTGCCTGCTTAGCAGCAGCCTTAGGCTGAGGGGAGGGGGACGGTTTACTTGTGCCTCGTCTACCCCTGCCTCTGAAGAAACCCCTCTGCGAGACAGCAGAGGAGGCTTGAAATTGGTAAAAGGCCTGAAAAGGGCCTGCCTCCTCTCTGGGAGCATGCCTTGTGGCATGGCATGCTTCTCCTTAGCCTGGGCACTTTTGTAGATAGTTCTGTATTCATCCATCTTTTTCATATAGTTTTCTGTTTGTTCCTCAAAAAGAGAATTTCCCACTACAGGAAAATCCATAGCCTTTGACTGGGTATCTTGGGACAGATTAGTGCATCTGAGCCATGCCAACCTCACGGAAGCTACAGAAGTGGCCATGACCCTAGAGGAAACATCATTAACATCAACAGCAGTATGAAATTGAACTTTAGAGGCTTCAATGCCATCAGCAGCCACCTGTTCCAACTCACTAGCCAGCTGGCCATGGGCCTGCTTGGCTAACTGCAATACTGTGTCCCACCCAGATTTCTGATATCTAGCCACATATCCATATAATTTGCCTGCCTGAGTCCCAAAGAAGCTGCCATATACTGTTTCTTCGCCATGGCATCAATCTTCCTGGAATCCTTATCAGGAGGATGTGAGGCCAGAGGAATATTAGCCTTGTCACAGGCTGCAGCTTGTACCACACCTACATGACTACACTGCTCAGTAAGGAAGTCTGTATCCGAGCCTGACAAAGTATACCTTCTGTCCATTTTTTTATCTACAGGAGGGACAGAATGAGGATTTTTTAAAATCTTTGTTGTTTGCTTCCTAAATGACTTATGCAAAGGAAGAGACAACCTCCTAGACTCTGGAATATCCATCATTTCCACATAATCAGGCTCCTCTTGCTCATCCACAGCCTCCTCTAAAGGAAGCTGGAGGGTTTCTGCAACCTTTTTGTAAAAAATAAAGAAAGAAGGGGACTCAGACAGAATAGGAGGAGATTCTAAAGGTCTGTCTGGAGAAATGTCCGGTTCAATGGGCACGTCCAGACTCCCCCAGCCACACATATATTGATCAAATTCCTCCTCCCCCTCCTGTGGTTCATAAAAATCCTCAACTTCAAAATCCTGAACTACTGGGACTGAACGAACCAACCTTTTACCAGCTGTTGGTGGTTCTACAGATCCCTGAGACAGTGACTGGACAATCTGAATGGCTTTAGCTTATCTCTGCAGCAGTTGGAGACACAATTTGGACTCCAGACCTACTGATTTCTTGTCTTTTTACTTGGGACTGGTTCCTCTGAACCAGCCTTCCTTTGCCCGAGGAAGTCTCGCCTGGTCAGAGGGCACTCCTCTGGTCCAGTGGGTACTGGACCGGCTGGCCATCCGGGTCAGCGGACTTTTGGCTTCCTCGCCCCTGAGCCAGCCCAATCTCTTCTCCAGGGTGGCTGCAGGGAAATTTACACACCTGGCAGTCTGACAGGAGGTGGTCAGCCTCAGACAATAAACACAGTGGTGTGGGTCAGCCTTGGCAAAGGCTTCCCACAGACATCACAGTGTTGAAACCCAGTGGGCCTGGTTTTTCTTTTGGGTTTCTAGACATAATGCCAGCCTAACCAAAACTTGCCCCTTTGATGGCAGTGCCAGGCAAGACACCCTTATCGGTTCCTAACCGTGTCACGGTATTTGAAAAAACGTTATAATTCCGCTTTTTTAGAACCGATAAGAACCGGAACCGCACTCTAAAACCCACTGTACACTTTTAAAATGCAGAAAACTAACCGATCGTTTTAAAACCGAACCGATAATTAATTTTCCACACAGACTTAAATTTTAGTACTTACGGTTACCAGATAGAGCTTTAAAACCGAAATGCGGTAAAATAATAACTTTGCCGGTTCAAATGAACGAAAATACTCGCTTGAACCGAGAATGAACCGAGCTGAAGGAGCTGATCTCCGGAGCGACTGTTCAGTGAAGCGGAGTAAAGAATCTGACAGTTTCATTTGAAACTGCCAGATAGAGCTTTGGGCACAGCACCCTCGCGCTGTAGAACTCCAGATCTTCTGGAGTTAACTCCTTCCTCTCCGGGGCAGTTCAGCTGCAGTGGCTGACTGCTATTGTTATAATATAGCAAGACTTCATGGTGTTTGAATCATCTTGCAGGATTGAGATCTGATTTTTACTAGCACTTTGAACAGGAGAGGGAAGGGTGGAAAGGCATAGAGAAACTTCCCTTCCCAACTGAGAAGGAAGGCATCCAGGGGGACTGAGCCCAACACTGGGGGCCTGCAACAAAAAGGGGAAGTTGGTGATTGTCTGGGGCTGCAAAAAGATCTATCTGAGGTGTGCCCCATCTGGCAAATACCACCTCCAGAACTAGGGGATCCAGAGCCCACTTGTGATGGCCTTGGGAAATCCTGCTGAGAGCATCTGCCAGGACATTGTCCTTGCCTGGGAGGTGAACTGCTACCAGAGAGGTGTTCAGGGAGTAAACCAGAGACCACAACTTCATTGCTTCGGTGCACAAGGCCGTAGACCGAGTGCCCCCTTGCTTGTTGATGTACCACATTGTGGTGGTATTGCCTGTTCTGACCTGGATAACCTTGTTCTGAACAGATTTGGAAAAAGCTTGAAGTGCTAGAAAAACTGCTCTGAGTTCCAACAGATTGATGTGGAGCAGAGATTCCTGAGGGGACCACAATCCCTGGGTGGTGAGGTCGCCCATGTGAGCTCCCCACCCAATAGGGATGCATCTGTAGTAAGGATTAAGGAGTGAGACTGAGGGGTAAAGGGGACCCCCTGTCTCAAACTGCCCAGGTCCTGCCACCACTGAAGGGCCTGGATCAGGGTTCGAGTCACTGGAATTAATTTGGTTAGAGGGTCCTTTCTTTGAGACCAAAAGGCTCTCAAATGGAACTGAATGTCCTCTCTGAAATTTGGCTCCTGCACTACTGCTGGTCAAGCAGCCATGTGTCCCAGGAGCTGTAGAAAGTGCCTTGCTGGTCGAGAGACCTGCAGGGTGAAGGAGGAAGCCAGAGAAATCAGGGTACTTGCCCTTTCCAGAGGAAGGAAGGCTCTGGCTTTTTTGTGTTCAGTTCTGCACCTATGAAGGTGAGAAGCTGGACAGGCTCTAGGACTGACTTTGGAAGACTGAGGAGGAAACCTAGAGAAGTAAGCAGTTGCTGAGTTACTTGAAGGTGTAACCTGACTTGGTCTGGGGACTGGCCTACTATGAGCCAGTCGTCCAAGTAAGGAAAGATGGAAATTTTTTGCCATCTTAAGTGGGCAGCTGCTACTGCCAGGCATTTTGTGAATACCCTTGGGGCAGATGTAAGGCCGAAGGGCATTGCTCTGAACTGGTAATGACCTGAGGGCAGTTCGAATCTGAGGTACTTTCGATGGGAGCTTCTGATGAGAACATGAAAATAAGCATCCTTGAGGTCCAGGGACACTAGCCAGTCCCCTGGCCTTAAAGAGGGTAAAATAATTCCCAGAGTCACCATTTTGAATTTTGGTTTTAAAAGGTGCTTGTTTAGACACCTGAGATCCAGGATGGGCCGCCATTCTCCTGTCTTTTTTTGGGTAAGGAAGTACCTGGAGTACAACCCTTTGCCTTGGTGTAGGGGTCGAACCCTTTCCACAGCTCTGAGAGCCAGGAGGGTAGAGACTTCTGCCTCCAGGGCAATAGCCTCTGAAGGATTTGCAGGTGGAAACGATCTGATTCCCATCTTTGGAATTTTTTTGAAGCTGAGAACCAGTCCCTGGCTAACTACTTCCAGGACCCACTTGTCTGATGTTAGAGACTCCCAGTCCTGGACAAAGTAAGCCAGCCTGCCCCTTACAGGTAGTGGAGAATCGGCCCTGGGCGCCCCATCAGGGTGCCTGTTTGGCAGGGGCTTTAGGCTGAGGGGTGGAAGCAGGCCTGCCTGCACCCCGTCTGCCTCTTCCTCTTAAGAACCCCTTCTGTGCAAAAGCTGAACAGGAAGCCTGGGCTTGGTAAAAAGGCCTATGAAAAGGCCTACCCCTGCCCCTGGGAGGCTGCCTTTGGGGAGTGACTTGCCTTTCCTTGGCCTGTGCACTCCTATAGGTGGTCCTATATTCATCCATTTTCTTCATGTAATTCTCTGTTTGCTCCCCAAACAGAGAGTTGCCCACAACAGGGAAATCCATGGCCTTAGTCTGGGTATCCCAGACAGGCTAGTACATCTGAGCCAAGCCATTCTACGGAGCCACAGATGTAGCCATGACTCTGGATGAAACATCATTAGAGTCCACTGCAGCATGGAATTGCACCTTGGATGCCTCAATACCATCAGCGGCCACCTGCTCCAGCTTTGCCAGCTGGCCAGGAACCTGCTTTGCTAGAGCTAAAACAGTATCCCATCTGGATTTTTATATCTAGCAACATAAGCCATATAATTAGCCGGTCTGAATCCTAAGGAAGCTACCATGTACAGTTTCTTTGCCATGGCATCTATCCTTCTGGAGTCCTTGTCAGTTGGGTGAGAGGCTAGGGGAACATTTGCCTTGTCACAGGCTGCAGCCTGCACCACCGCCACATGGCTGCATTGTTGTGTAAGGAACTCCGTATCAGAGCCTGATAATGCATACCTTTTGTCCATTCTTTTATCAACAGGAGGTATGGTGTGAGGAGCTTTTAAAATCTTTACTGTCTGTTTCCAAAAAGATTTATGCAGAGGAATAGACAGTCTCCTAGACTCTGGGATATCCATCATTTCTACAAAATCAGGCTCCTCCTGATCATCCTCAGCTTCCTCCATAGGGAGCTGGAGGGTTTCAGCCACTTTTTTATAAAACATAAAATGAGAAGGAGACTCAGAAAGCCTAGGGGGAGACACCTGAAGGTCTGTCTGGAGAGATGTCCGGTTCAATGGGCACATCCAGACTTTCAAAATCACATTCACTCTCCTCATACTCCTCTTCTCCCTCCTCTGGTTCATAAAATTCCTCTAAATAATACTCTTGAACCAGGGGAACCGACTAGACAGTACCGATGCCGAGTTCGGGTCAGAACCGGGAGAGTGATTGGACAATTTTTATTGCTTTAGCTATTTCTTCAGCGGTTGGAGAGGGAAGTTTTGACTCCACACCAGCTGATTTTCTAGATTTCTTTGTTGGAACCGACTCCTCAGAGTCGGCTCTTCTTTTGCCCGAGGAAGTATCGCCCTGGTCAGAGGGCACTCCCTCCGGTTCGGTTGAAACCGAACCGGACTGGCCATCCAGGTCAGCGGACTTTTTGGCCTCTCATTCCCTGAGTCTACCAACTCTCTCATCCAGGGTAGCTGCAGGAAAACCCTTACAAATCTGGCAGTCTAAATTGAGGTGGTCAAACCCCAGACAATAAACACATGTGGTGTGGGGGTCAGCCTTGGCAAAGGCTTCCCCACATACAACACAGTGCTGAAACCCAGTGGGCCCGGTTTTTCTTTTGAGTTTCTCAGACATAGTGCCAGTCTAACCAAAAACTTGCCCGTTTACGGCAATCTGCCAAGCAAGACTCCCTTATCGGTTCCCAACCGTGTCACGGGTCGTGGAAAAAAACGTAATTAAATCTGTTTTTTTTAGAACTGATAAGAACCGGGAACCGCACTTCTAAAAGTACTGTAATGTAACAGAGGTAACTTGATCGGTTCAAACCGAACCGATGGAAATGTTTACAAGTTCCACACAGAAAATAAATGTAAAACCTATCTAGTACTTACGATACCACAGATAGAACTTGAACCGACCGGTTGCGTTTAATTTTTGGTTTAAAAACCGAAACTTTATATTTTAACCGACAAAATGAACCGAGCAGAAGGAGGAATCTCCGGAGCGACTGTTCAGTGAGGCGGAGTAAAGAATCTGACAGTTTAAGTTTGAAGAACAACAGATAGAATTTTCAACCGAGCTCGAGCTCTAAGTTCCATGCCTGGCATGGACTTTAACTCTTTCACCTCCGGAGCAGTTCAAAGGTTGGGACAAACTGCATATGTCATAATATAGCAAGACTTCATGTTGTTTGAACTGATGTTTTCTTCACACAGGAGAAAGTGGACGAACGAGACTCCGAGCGACCAGACTTTTCAGGCAGAGAGAAAAATCTGAAGAGGTTAGAACACAGGCAGTTAGTAGAGGTAGTGTTTGAAAGATGCTCACGTGCAAAGTGTTCCATCATTTGCATGTGTTCCATCTCTCCGGGCAGTCCAACCCTACATGCTCACTGCATGAAGTTAAGAAAATACTGAGCATTACTGGGGTTAGAACAAAGGAACAAGCAATTTAGGATAATTTTATGTACAGCAAATTACAGAGGTGCAAGTAAATCAGGTTTCTACAGAGCAGTAAGTACTAGGTAGATAAGTATAAGTTGCAAGGGGGAAGAAACGGAAGACAGCGGAGAGAAGGGGAGATGTCATGTGACACTCCATAGTCGGAGTATCAACTGGCACAATCACAGAACTCTTTGAAAGCATGTGAAAACATAATTTTGAAGGTAGACAGCTTTACAGAGACAGCTTTTCTGAAGAGTGTTCCACAAGTAGGGACGGGAATAACTTATGGAGGATCTGCCAAATCAAGATCGGACTTTTGGAATAGCCAGGGATACATATATGCGTGGTTTCTCAAGGCATAACTTCCAAGGGAGCAAATAGATAGACGATCAGTGATATACTGGGGAAGCTTTTTGATGATGGCACGGTAGGTCCAAATGGCTGCATTTTTTTGCTGTCTGAATTTGAGGGAATGTCCAGCCAACCAGAGAATAAAGAGAGCAGTGGTGAGTAGAATAAGGTACTCCTGTAATGAATCTTTTTGCTTTGTGATATAAGGTGTCAAACTTAGCTAACATTGAGTTGGCACCTTGTCAAAGGGTGATCTAATGCCGTGGACTTATGCGTTTACATGGGCAGATATTGTATTGTTAGCCAGAAATTACCCCCCCAAACAACTCTGTATTGTCTTTACGTTTCTTTTGTTTGTCTTAGCATAGACTGGCCACCTATGCAAATAGTTCTTTTGTGTAATTGTTTGTCATTTATGTATTTCTGGCTGACCAATACCTTGTTGTCCATGTTATAATTTAATGCTGTAAGTTCAACTGGCATGGCCCCTTTAAGAAGCCATAATGAGATAAGGATATTTCAAAACCTTCCTGCATAAAACCGGAGTTTTATGCCAAATTTCATCATTTACAGCATGTTCCTTGAGATTGACTCTTTAGAATCTCATGTCGCTAAAGCGCCTTCGAGATTGCGCTGTGCTGCGAGCTGCATCTAACGCAGCACTCGTGCAGCTCGCAAATGCCGAACGCTCAAAAGACGCTTGCTTCCAAAATGCGCCAGAGAGGCTGTAGCACTGATTCTTGTGGTGTTAAGCGCTGCTCTCTGACTAGGTGAAGCAAATGAAATATTAAACCCCTTTCCAGTGCAAACAACTAAGGTTAATAAAGACAACATAGAGTGTTGTCTATAAACCTTTTTTAAATGGTTCCTGGATAGTTTGTCCTGTTCTAAAACCAAAACTGCAATAGTTATTTAAACTAAGTAAGGCAATAGTATGTAAATAACTTTGAGAATCACAGAAATGCTGTTTACCTGGTATATATTGGGTATAAATGCAGAAGCTTGTAGAGGCTTTGTTGTATGTTGTGTATGCCTTCTCTCTAGAGCCCACTGCCATTGTGTTGGTTCTCTTATACAAAGAGGGAGGGACTTACTAGTACGAACTTAACATAGGAGTCTAAACAAAATATTAATACTTCCACAACTCATATATGTGTTTAGATTGTGTTATAGTGAACTCCTTCATAATTAAAAGATATAAATAACTGTGTTATACAGGAAAATCTCTAGTACACTTGATTGATGGATAGTTCATCCAATGGAAGATCACTCTAGGGTATATATTGCCAGCAGTTCAAGTTGAACATCAGTAGCAGTCAGGATGGTGATGTGAATGCCTCTGAACTAGTGCTCTAGTTAAAGATATAAAGGCTGCTATTCATGTCTCTTGCCTTTATGCCTGTTATATTTTGCTATTTACTTTGTCGAAACAAGTCCGCTTTATTTTATTTTGTAACTGGCTGGAAATTCTATAAATAAATTTTTTGAAGCTGCTGAAGATTAGAGCCTTCGGTGAAGTTATTCTGCTCAACAACATTTTTCCCTCCACACTGGTGTTAGAAGTGGGATCCTGGTTGCAATTAACCGGTGAGTCTGTCCAAGACTCTCATGAACTCTGTATGCAGAAGACACAGACAGATCCTGATACTTTTTCTAGGATTGTTACTCGCTCAATTTCTGCAGCTTTTCATTTACCTTTGTATCCTGGCATGGAACAAGTGGTGAGAAAGAAGGAAGGGAAGCAGACTTCTCAGGTGGAAGAGAAACCTGAGGCAAGTGGAGGAGGTGCAGGAGGAACAAGCGAAGAGATTCCACCCCAGGAGACACACGAACTGGTAAGGTGGCTATGCATGCAACAGATGGAGATGGCAAGACAAAGGGAACTGGATAAAAAGGAGTATGAGGCCAGATGGGCTGATACCTTGAGGGCAATACAAGCCCTAGGTGTCAGTAGACCGCCAGACCAATCAGTGGGTGGATATAAAATATAAAATTAGCAAAACTAACAGACTCTGATGATATTGAAGCCTACATTATGACTCTTTGAAAGAGTTGCTACAGCATAGCTTGGCCCAGAGATCAGTGGGTGATCTGGTCTGGCCCCTACTTGACTGGGAAAGCTCAGCTGGCATATAGTCATGTGGAGGTGGCACACGCAAATAATTATGAGCAAGTAAAAGCTGCCATCTTGAAGCGTATATGATATAAACACTGGAGACTTATCGCCAGCGGTTTCGGACTTATAAATATTTGAATGCAGACAACCCTCAGGACGCCTATGTGCGATAAAAGACTCTGTGCTTAAGTGGCTCCAGCCTGCTACTAGGACCCTTGATCAGATTCTGAAATCATTGTGCTGGAACAATTTATCAAAATTCTTCCACAAGAGGTTCAATTATGGGTGAAGGAACATCGGCCAGAGACCTCGGATGCTGCAATTTGACTTGAAGACTTTATTGCTGCCAGATCTTCACGGTCAAAGGGATTTTACCTCATAGCCATCCTTCCACTGGACCCAGAAAGACTGTACCTCCTTCTTCTTCTTCTCCGACGTCGACAAAGGTAAACCCCAGGGTGCAAAGAGGATATAACCCGGACATCATCTGTCGTGAATGTGGTGGTAAGGGGCATGTAGCACAATTTTGTCCAAAAAAAAAATCTGAAACCATACACTTAGCCTTAGCCAATTGGGGACATTATATGTTGCCAGTTCAAGTTGGGCAAAGTACTGTATATGGCCTACTTGATTCCGGGAGTAAACAGACTCTCATACAAAGCACCTTATTAAATTTAGCTTCTAAGGACAAGCCTCAAACAACTAGAGTGACATGTATACATGGGGATACCCATCGCTACCCTCTTTATAATCTGGACATAACAATACAAGGGTACACACATAACATCCCAGTGGGTGTTGTCCCTAACTTACCAGTTCCTGTATTGATTGGACATGACTATCCTGACTTTCAGACTTTAATATCTAACAACTTAGTTGCCATGGTAACCAGATCTCAGACAAAAGAAGGCCTAGAACAGATATTCCCGTTCTCTTCTGATATTTATGGTGACACTAAGAAGAGCAAGAAATCAAAGGCACAGAAGCGGAAAGACAAAAGGCAGTGGAACCAAGAGCATAACAAGAAGCCTAACATGAACACTGAGTCCATAGTTTCCACAAGTGACTTTAAGATTGCACAACAACAGGATACTAGCTTACAGGACTATTTTTTATAATTGGATGATGGTCAAAAATATAAAATGCATAATGTTTTGTTGTATCGTAAATGTGTAAACCCAAAAAACTGGGGAAGAAATAGACCAGTTAGTAGTGCCCAGCAAATACAGACAACAATTATTAGAATTAGCCCATGATATACCGTTAGCTGGACATTTAGGTAGAGACCTACATTAAATCGATTATTGTATCGGTTCTATTGGCCTGGTATTCATGAGCAAGTGGCAGATTTTTGTAAAAGTTGTACCGAGTGTCAAAAGGTGGCTAAGTTAAAGAAAAGTGATAAGGTTCCCGTTACCCTTACCCCTGATAGCTGCCCCTTTTGAGCGAATAGCCATGGATATAGTCGGCCCACTTCCAAAAAGTTCAAAAGGCAATCGATATATATTAGTAGTGTGTGACTACACTACTAAATACCCAGAGGCTATTCCTTTACGTACTATCACTACTTCAAAAATAGCAGAGGAACTAGGTAAACTTTTCAGTAGAACAGGCATACCGAAAGAGATCTTAACTGACAGGGGCAGTAACTTCTGCTCTCTCCTATTAAAGAGATTATATAATGTTTTGGGTATCTCTGCCATTCATACTACCCCATATCACCCACAAACAGATGGTCTAGTGGAACAGGTTCAACCAGACACTTAAGAAAATGTTGCAAAAATTCTGTCAGGAGGAGGGCCGCAAATGGGATGTACTACTTCCCTATTTGATGTTCGCATACAGGGAAGTACCACATGCCTCTACTGGGTTTTCTCCTTTCGAACTACTCTATGGTCGAAACCCACGAGGTCCACTAGACCTGGTAAAAGAACAGTGGGAAGATGGGAAAGTGTCACATGGTCAAGATCCTAGTGAGTATATATCTCACCTTAGAAAGAAGTTATCTAGATACATAGAACTTGCTCACCAGGTGAATAGCAAACAACAAGGAATACAAAAACTCCATTATGATAAGGGTACAAAACCCAAGGTATTCCAAGAGGGTGAAAAAGTCCTACTGTTACTTCCATCATCTGATAACAAGTTATATATGAAGTGGCAAGGCCCATACACAGTGGTTAAACAAACAGGCCCCGTTACCTACCAGATTGAATTGCCAGATAAAACAAAAAGATTCAATATATTCCATGTAAACCTACTAAAGAAATGGGTAGAAAGGAAAGATCCTCCCGTTTGTTTTATCTGTCCCGAAACTCCCATCAGTGAATTAGACATAGTGTACCAACGCCTTGAAATGAAGGCTGGTGGCCTCAATGATCTTAATGTTAACTCTGAGCTCTCTAGTCAGCAAAAGGCAGAACTAAATACTATGCTGCAACCTTTTGCTGAATATTTTACAGGAACACCAGGTAGAGTAACAGATGTTCATCACATTATTGAAACTACTCAGAAGGAACCTATAAGGGTAAGACCCTACAGAATTCCAGAAAAACTGAGACCTGAAGTAGAAAAGGAATTAATAAACATGCAACAACTGGGTATTATTGAACCTTCTCGCAGTGACTGGAACTTCCCCATGGTGATTGTAAGCAAAAAAGAGGGTGGGGTTCGGATTTGTCTGGATTTCAGGAAACTAAATGATATCTCTAAATTTGACAGTTATCCAATGCCCCGCGTTGATGACATTCTTGATCGTTTGGGAAGAGCACAATATATTTCAACCCTTGACCTCACTAAGGGATATTGGCAGATCCCTTTAAGAATGAAGGACAAGGAGAAAACTGCTTTCAGTACTCCACTTGGCCTATATCAATATACGGTCATGCCATTTGGGCTCCATGGGGCCCCAGCAACTTTCCAACGGCTTATGGATAAACTTCTCTTACCACATTCTGCATATAGCGCTGCTTATATGGATGATGTGGTAATTTTTAGTAACACATGGTCAGACCATTTATTTCACCTAGCTACCGTACTAAATGTTATTACTTCTGCAGGTTTAACAATTAATCCAAACAAATGCTCACTAGCCATGAAAGAAACTGAATATCTGGGCTTCCAAATAGGTGGAGGTCTAGTAAAACCTATAAAATCTAAAATTGAGGCGGTAGCAAATAGCCCAAGGCCAGTGACTAAAAAAGATGTAAGGTCTTTCCTAGGACTTGCCAGTTATTACAGGCATTTCATTCCAAATTTTTCTATGATTGCTAACCCTCTCACCGAGTTAACAGAGAAACGTCTGCCTGAAA
The DNA here is from genome assembly GCA_016271365.2 of Neoceratodus forsteri. Taxonomy (NCBI): domain Eukaryota; kingdom Metazoa; phylum Chordata; order Ceratodontiformes; family Ceratodontidae; genus Neoceratodus; species Neoceratodus forsteri. The sequence goes on from CM057456.1 coordinate 1,880,349,210, forward strand.
AGGTGACATGGATGCCAGATTGTGAAGAAGCCTTCACAACAATTAAAGCAATATTATGTTCATTCCCAGTTCTACGTTCACCTGACTTTACAATACCTTTCATATTACAAACAGATGCGTCAAATTCTGGTATAGGAGCTGTTTTATCTCAAATTATAGAGGGGGAAGAACATCTTATCATTTACATTAGCAGAAAGTTACATGAGAGAGAAGTCAAATATTCCACCATTGAGAAAGAATGTTTGACAGTACGCTGGGCCATAGAGACATTAAGATTTTATTTATGGGGAGCCGAGTTTGAGCTGTGGACAGATCATAACCCTTTATGTTGGCTTAATATTATGAAAGATCGCAACCCCAGGATTATGAGATGGTACCTGGCATTGCAGCCATATTGCTTCAAAATAAAACATAGGAAAAGTAACGAACACACAAATGCGGATTTCATGTCTAGGTATGGCTTTGACCACACAACTACAGACCTCGGGGTAAAGTAATATAATAACAGTAAAAAAAAAAAAAAAATTTTGAATTGCCATTTTTTTCTTTGTAGCAGCCAATGAAATTTGTTGCTACAATTTCCTATGGGACCCCGAGGTGGAGCCTGAGGAGTGGGTGGGCTCTGGCTCCATCCTTTACAGTAAGGGATCTAAATCTAAGTAAAATATAAACAAATGGCACTGTTAATCAGTGACTTTTTGTTATTTTGAGGTGGGAGGAGAATGTCAAGGGTGATCTAATGCCGTGGACTTATGCGTTTACATGGGCAGATATTGTATTGTTAGCCAGAAATTACCCCCAAACGCCTCTGTATTGTCTTTACGCTCTTTTGTTTGTCTTAGCATAGACTGGCCACCTATGCAAATAGTTCTTTGTGTAATTGTTTGTCATTTATGTATTTCTGGCTGACCAATACCTTGTTGTCCATGTTATAATTTAATGCTGTAAGTTCAACTGGCATGGCCCTTTAAGAAGCCATAATGAGATAAGGATATTTCAAACCTTTTTCCTGCATAAAACCGAGTTTTATGCCAAATTTCATCATTTACAGCATGTTCCTTGAGATTGGACTCCTTAGAATCTCTCTATGGCGCGCTCATAGCGTTGCGCTGCGAGCTGCCTGCGAACCGTCGCTTCTTTCGCGGCAGCTCGTAAACGCCGCGAACGCTTCAAAAAGACGTTTTCTGCTTCCAAAATGTGCCAGAGAGGCTGTAGCACTGATTCTTGTGGCGTTAAGCGCTGCCTCTCTGACTAGGTGAAGCAAATGAAATATTAAACCCCCTTTCCAGTGCAAACAACTAAGTGCTAATAAAGACAACATAGAGTGTTGTCTATAAACCTTTTTTTTTTAAGTGGTTCCTGAGATAGTTTGTCCTGTTCTCTAAAACCAAAAACTGCAATAGTTATTTAAACTAAGTAAGGCAACAGTATGTAAATAACTTTGGAGAATCACAGAAATGCTGTTTACCTGGTATATGATGGGCATATAATGCAGAAGCTTGTAAGAGGCTTTGTTGTATGTTGTGTATGCCTTCTCTCTAGGAGCTCGCCGGCCATTGTGTTGGTTCTCTTATACAAAGAGGGGAGGGACTTACAGTACGAACTTAACATAGGGGAGTCTAAACAAAATATTAATACTTCCACAACTCATATATGTGTTTAGATTGTGTTATAGTGAAATCCTTCATAATTAAAAGGTATAAATAACTGTGTTATACAGGAAAATCTCTAGTACACTTGATTGATGGATAGTTCATCCAATGGAAGATCAGTCTAGGGTATATATTGCCAGCAGTTCAAGTTGAACATCAGTAGCAGTCAGGATGGTGATGTGAATGCCTCTGAACTAGTGCTCTAGTTAAAGATATAAAGGCTGCTATTCATGTCTCTTGCCTTTATGCCCGTTATATTTTGCTATTTACTTTGTCGAAACAAGTCCGCTTTATTTTATTTTCTAACTCTGGCTGGAAATTCTATAAATACATTTTTTGAAGCTGTTGAAGATTAGAGCCTTCGGTGAAGTTCTTCTGCTCAACAACATTTTTCCCTCCACACACCTTGACCATACAGAATGTCAGCACAATCAATGAGTGGCATAAAGGGCACCTGGACAAGTCAAGTTTAAGCTTCCAATGTAAAAAGGTGCTTAATCCTAAAGAATATACCAAGTCTCTGCTTCAATTTTTTGGCCAAAGCCTCTGTATGATCTGTGAAGGTCAATTTGTGGTCTATGCAGACGCTCAAGTATTTGAAGTCTGCCACATATTCTAGTTGTTCGTCTAGGAGGGTGGTAATCTGAGGTAATAAGCCTAAAGCCGGGGTTTGAGGAGCATTAACTGCAGGGGAGAACATAGAAACATAGACTCTGACGGCAGATAAGGACCGCTAGGCCCATCTAGTCTGCCCATTTCCCTACCTACAGGATAGGCCGCAGATCCTAGTTAACCAACAGCCTATTTCTTCCTACCCCCACAAGAATTGCCTTATGTCTGTCCCATGCATTCTTGAATTCTCCCACAGTTTTAGACCCATTAACCTCCTCAGGAAGGCTGTTCCATGCATCCACTACCTCTCTGTGAAATAATACTTCCTCACATTGCCCCTGAACCGCCCTCCTTCTATCTTTAAATTGTGTCCCCTTGTTCTTGCAAGTCTTTTTCTGAAAGATGCTACCTCTTGGACTTTGTTGATTCCACTGAGGTACTTAAAAGTTTCTATCATGTCCCCCCTCTCCCTTCTTTCCTCAAGGGTATACATATTAAGCTCCTTTAGTCTCTCCTCATACGGCTTCTTTTGCAGACCCTGCACCATTTTAGTTGCCCTCCTCTGGACTGCCTCTATCCTGTCTATGTCCTTGCGGAGATGGGGTCTCCAGAACTGGACACAGTACTCCAGATGGGGTCTCACCAACTGTCTGTACAGAGGGATAACAACTTCCTGTTTTCTGCTGATGATGCCTCTCCTATACATCCCAGTATACCCCCAGCCCTCCCTACTGCCTTCTCACATTGCTTGCTAACCTTAAGGTCATCTGATATGATTACCCCAGGTCCCTTTCCTTTTTGTTGTTGTTACTACCTCCCACCCATTGTGTATTCTTCCCTGGGTTCTTGTTTCCACAGGTGCATTATTTTGCACTTTTTGCATTGAATCTAGCTGCCATACTTGACCATTCCTCCAACCTTGCCAAGTCCCTTTTCATCCTTTCCACGCCTCCTTGTGTATCAACCCTGTTGCAGATCTTTGTGTCATCTGCAAAAAGGCATACTTTTCCTTCCAGTCCCTCTGCAATGTCACAGATGAAGACATTAAAAAGGACTGGACCCAATACTGAACCCTGCGGTACCCCACTAGTAACCCCCCTTTCTTCAGAGTGGACTCCATTTACAATTACCTTCTGTGTCCTGTTGTCCAGCCAATGTTTTACCCAGGCAAGGCTACCACCCTGGGTCCCACTCCCGGGCTGGTTAATTTGACCATTAATCTTTTGTGTGGGACTGTGTCAAATGCCTTGCTATAGTCTAGGTAGGCCATGTCCACAGCCCCTCCCTGGTCTACTACTTTGGTCACCCAGTCAAAGAAATCTATTAGATTCGTCTGACATGACCTTCCCGCTGTGAACCCATGCTGCCTTAGGTCCTGTGCTCCACTGGCCTCTAGGTACTCAACTATTCTTTCCTTCAGAAGTGACTCCATCACTTTCCCTACCACAGAGGTCAGACTGACAGGTCTGTAGTTTCCTGCCTCTGTCTTGGTCCCACTTTTGTGAAGGGAATCACATCCGCCTTCCTCCAGTCCTCGGGTACCACACCATCCTCCCATGATTTATTAAAAGAGTAGCCAGTGGTTTCACTAGTTCCTTCCTTAATTTTTAGAATTCTGGGGTGAATTCCATCAGGACCCATTGCTTTGTCCACCTTCAGTTTTAGGAGTTCTTGCAGAACCCTTTCTTCTGTGAAAGGACTGGGTTGACTTCTATCAAGAGTGCTTCTGTTAATTGGATTAGGCACTTCCCTCTCTTTTAGAATACTGAGCAGAAATATTCGCTCAGTATTCCTGCTTTTCACTGTCCCCTCTGCCCACCCACTGTTCATTCTATTCAGCCTCACTATCCCTCCCTTTGTCTTTCTACGCTCGCTGATGTACCTATAAAAGGTTTTATCCCCCTTCTTAACTGAGTTGGCTATCTTTTCCTCAGTTTGGGCCTTTGCTATTCTGACTTACCTCCCCGCTTCTTTCTGCCTTAACTGGTACAGCTCTCTGTCCTGCTCCTTCTGTGTTTCCTTATACTCCGAATGCTATCTTTTTCTTCCTGACTTTCACAGCCACCTCTTTTGAGAACTATTGTGGCTTTTTCTTTCGTTTTGATTTGTTTATTTGCTTCACACAAAGGCTTGTTGCCTCTGTGATGGCAGTTTTGATAATTCCCCATTGTTGCTCCACACCTCCTTCTAGCCTGTTTGCTAGTGCTTTTCTGAGGCACTCTCCCATCTTGCCAAAGTCATCCCTCCTAAAGTCCAGTACCCTCACTTTTGTATGGCTTGACTCTGTAGCTGAGTTTAACGTGAACCACACTGTTTGATGGTCACTTGTCCCCAGATGGCAACCCACTTCTAGATCTGAGATCCTCTCACTGCCCCCGTTTGAGAGTATGAGGTCTAAGATTGCTCCCTCACGAGTGGGGTTCCAAACTAGCTATCTAATGCCTGCCACCTGTAGGGCATCAAGAATGGCCCTGCTCTTGGATGTGGCTGCAGCAAATGTGCTCCAGTTAACATCTGGCATATTCAGGTCTCCCATCAACAGTATCTCCCCTTTCTCTGCCATTCTAAGAATGCCTTCTATCATATCCTTGTCCATTCCTTCCCCTGACATGGGGGTCTGTACACAACCCCTGTGCGGATTGTGGTGCCCTTTCCAGTCTCCAAGGTGACCCACAGTGCCTCCTCTCCTCCCTGTTTACTCTTTGTTCAGTTGCTTTTATCCCTTCCTTTACAGAGAGCTACTCCTCCCTCTTCTCCCTGCCTGTCTCTCCTGTAGGTTATGTACCCTGGTATGTTAACATCCCAGTCATGGTTCACTGTGTACCATGTTTCTGTGACTGCTACGATATCCAGGCATCCCTCTTCCATTAAGGCCATTAGCTCAGGGGCTTGTTGCCCAGACTACGGGCATTGGTACTCATTACCTCCATTTCCTGATGGCCTTACTCCCTTTGCCCCATCCCTGTTCTTCTTGCCTTTGTCACTTTCTCCATTTACCCCTGCCCTTCTCCCATCGACACCTCTATGTTGGTGTTTGCCGCACTTACTACCGTGATTATTTGGGGGCTAGATTTTCCTGCTCCTTTCCAGTGCTCCCCTTGGCTAGTTTAAAAGCTTGCCAATGAAGCATTTAAACCTATCACCTAGGATCCTGGTTCCCTCCCGGACAGATGCAGCCCACCATGCCAGTATAGGCTTGCATCACTCCAGGTGGACCCCCAGTCCCCAATGAAGCCAAATCCCTGAGCTCCACACCAGTTTTTCAACCACTGATTGAATCCTATGGTGCGGAACACCCTAGCCTCTCCTATGCCATAGATGGGTAGCACCTCCGAGAAGGTTACCTCCGAGAAGTACATAGCCTTTGTTTTTCTTGCATTAAGTAGTAGCTTTAATTGAAGTAGATTTAGCTGAAGGCAATTAAAGTCAAACTGGAGGTCCGTGCAGGTCGATTCAGGGGTGGGCCTGTCAATGGAAAGGACTGTGTCATCAGCGAAGAGGTGGATACTTGCCAATTATATACCAATGTAAATGCTCTTTATGTAGACAGAAAAGAGCAGAGGACCCAGGATAGATCTCTGGGGTACACCTCTCGACAGGGATTTTAGGGGGATAGTTCACCTTCTGCTTTAACTTGTTGTTGACAACCGATTAGATACAGTAGCTATTAAACCATTTTAGGGCCACATGGTCGAAACCAATGTTTTAAAGGATGTCCAGAAGCAGAACGTGGTCCACTGTATCAAATGCCTTGTTCAAGTCAAGGAATAAAGCACATACATGTTTCTTACTACCCAAGGCATTTAACCAGTTATTTGAGACTGTTACTAGTGCGGAGACTGTTCTATGGCATGGTCTGATGCCTGACTGCATTGGTAAAAATCAGATCACAGAAGTCTTGGTAATTTCTAATCTGAAGGTTAACACATTTTTCACGCATTCTCGATAGGGCAGTCAGCAAGAAAATTGGCCTACAGTTGTTTAGATTGCTCAGATCACCTGATTTGAAAAGTAGGATGACATGGCCAGTTTTCCAGAGAGAAGGGAGGGCACCCTGGGAGAGTGACATGTTAAATAGATGGGTAATATGGGGGGCCAGGATATGATGGCCAATTCTCAAAAAATAAGGGTCGATGAGGTCTGCACCAGCACTTTTATTGGTATCTAGTTTCAGAAGGTCTTCTATTTGCTTCAGTGAAATGGGACAGAAGGAGAAACAGGCTTTGTTTACTGAGGAGGCTGTCAAGCCAGGAAGCAAATCTTGACTACAAAGCTGATTTCATAGGTTACTGTCTGGGGAGGAATCAAAGGCCAACCCCGTGGTAGAGAAATGGTTGTTAAGGAGATCAAGGATTGTTGATTTGTCTGAGAAAGTGGAGCTTCCAAGAGTGATTTTTGTGGGGAGGCAGTTGGAGGACCTGTGTCCTTCAACACTTTTTAGGGTCTTCCAGAACTGCATGGCACAACAGGAAGACAAGTACAACTGGTTGCTAAAATAACTAGCTTTTTCAGCTCTGATAAGCTTGGTGCACTGGTTTCTAATTGTCCTGAAGGCTGTCCAGTCAGAAGGGAGTTTGGTTTTGCACACCTGCTTCCAGAGAGCATCCCTATGTCTTAATGCAGTCTTACGTATAGCCATGAACCACGGGCATGAGTTTTTTATTTCATATCCTTACTAGGGGTGTATGCCGATCAATGACAGCAAGGAGAATGTATGAAACACTTCGTAAGCCTCTGTGATTGTTGAGGACAGACAAAATTTTTGCCAGGAAGAATACTGAAGGTCCAGGTTATGGTGACACCTTTTGAAGATATACTTTGATGTGGAGATAGGTTTGGGTACTGTCCTCACACAAGCAATAATGCAATGATTGCTGAGGTCACTGAAGAGAACACCAGAGTGGGAGAACAGATGGGGTTTATTCACAAGGATAATATTGAGTAACATGCTGTGGGCATGGTTTTTTAGGTTGGGTTGGGTGACTTCTGAGATGAGATCCGTAAGACCAAGAGTGTCACAGAATTCCTTAATGGGCTTGGCACTGTCAGAAGGCCAGTCTAAGTTAAAATCACCCATAATTATGACCTCTGAGGTAGTGGTCTCCAAGGTTTTATACAGGTGATCCAACACCTTGAGATCAGCCGAAGGTGGTCTATAACAACCGATGATAAGGAATGAGACAGAGCATGAGAGATGGACCATGACAGTAAGGCTTTCAAACTCCTTGGGCACCGATATGGAGTTAATGATGTGGTAGTTTGGCCCACCCCTTTTTTTCAGGAGTTCAAGGCATATCTTTTCTATCCCCCTCTCTAAAGCCTGCTGTTAGTTTGGCTCCCCCCACCTTTTTTCAGGAATTCAAGGCATATCTTTTCTATCCCCCTCTCTCTAAAGCCTACTGCAGTAGCACCTTCTCTTACTTCTATCCCTGTTTATATCACTTTCTGCTATCGTGGGCAGGCCACCCATGATAGTGCCTCTGCTCACTTGTGCTAGTCCCTCTTTCATATTCCATTTTCTCCCCTGCCCCTGCCAGTCCATTTGCAGTAGAAAACGTCCTATAAAATGTGTACATACTGAAAAGACAGGACATTCTAGCTTCTAGCTATATGAAATGCTGCATCTTCTGTAAATGTGCCAGATATGGTACAACATTACTGTTTAAATGTGCAGCATAGTAGTTATTGGCTATGTATGCAGCACAAGTTGTACAAGGTTTAATGATGTTAAAACACAAGCTCTGGGGCACTGTGGAGCTCCCAATATGGTGGCAGCCTTTTCTTCAGCTCCAGACAGGGCTTCGACTAAAAGTTAATTTTGCTGACCTTCAGAAACAGGATTTATCTTCAGATCATCTCTAATTGTGGGGGAATAGATAGAGATCAGAAATATGGGACCGAAAAAGATCATAAGCATTCAGCACCGAATCTGGAAGCTTATCTTTCCTCCATGTTAGCCTCAAGAGGTTGGGGCCTTCCTCCTCTGCAGAAACCAAAACCTCTGATGCACCAAATCCCCAGATTATGACGATGTTACAGAACATACAAGCCAATGGGGAAGAAACTAACTGCTGACTTGACGCAGTTAAAGCCCGCTTTGCAGAAACAGACACTAAGTTTCAGATCAATGAAGCACATATCACTGAACTTAACGCTGAAGGTGCATGCCAGCAAGAAAGAAATACAGCATTTACTCAGGACTTTATTTAAAGGCAAAGGAGGAGGCCCTAGAAAATGCCCAGTGACAAACCAACATTCGCATTGTGGGTTTCCCTCCCAGATTCGCGAGCAGCTCTGAGATTGTGGCTGCAGTAACCTGACTGATCTTCACAGATCTTACCTTGCTGCCGGAAGACTCCGGAGTGAAGGTGATTAACGCCTTCACCATTCCGATGTGAGCTAGAGCAAGACCAAAACAGAATGCTTGTCCTTTAACAGCCATAGTGTCTCTCTCTAATCCAGAAGCACGCATCCCACTTCTACAAGCTGCTAGAAGACATAGCGACATAGTGTGGGAAGGCAGCAAGATCTCTCGGTTTCTGGACATATCGACACAGACGCAAACCCGGAAAAAAGTGCTGCAAACCATTTAAAAGTCTCTGCTGGAAAACGGAACTGATGCTTAGCTCCTATTCCCTGCATGGCTCCAGGTTCACCATGCAAGTAAGATACATGTCCTAACTGATCCCAAGGCAGGTGCTGCCTTTGCTACTAAGTTCATAGCTGCCCAGTCTGGTTCTGGAGCATGGGAGGAAGATATTGATCCTGAGTCGGATACTAATGACTGATCCTGGTGGGGAGTACTCCTGGATTCAAGCTTACACTCAACACTTAGGTGTTTTGCACTGTGTTTACTGGAACTGTTATATACTCCTTCTGAACAAGGACTATAGCTAACCTGTACTGTATTTTTGTTACCATATTGGTTGATTCACTGATATATTAGCCTAGCATGTTTCTTTTTGCATGTAATGTTTTGCTCCTGGAAAAACTAATTCATGTAGGGGTGAAGTAATACCCCACTCAATTTGTGAACTTTAGTTTGCTGGGTCCTGTCAAATCTCCTGTCTCCCTATCAGACACTGTATGGCTTGTGTGGTATGGTTGTAATGCAGCTTAATTGAGTACAGATAATCTGTTTATTAAACTCTTCTTGGTCTCTCTTTAGGGTGTTTTCAGCCCTCCACCACTTATTTCAGTTCCTACAAGGGGCAGCAATAATGGCAAATTCCCTTCAAGATATATAATTGGTGAAGAGCGTACCCTTCTACATTATGGTCTAGCTGGACATTGAATCCTTAGTTAGTCACTATTGGCGGTTCTGCCATGGATAATGGACACTAAACGTTTAGTAGTTTATTTTACAGAGCCTGTACAATCCCATGCTGAAGTGCTTGTCAACTGATGGCTGTATAATCTTATGAAAATATGGTTGTACTGTATTTCATAAAATTTATACATAAAAAGTAAAAAAAAAAAACACAAACATTGCTGAAACAACAACAACTAAATATATCAAAATAATTACTGGTGACCCCCTTTATCAACCTGATTTCAGATATGCTTCAAACGCCGTAATAACCTGAAATCGGGTTATTACGGCGTTTGAGTAGCTCTGAGTCACTGCTCACTTACACTGTCCTTTACATTACTTCAACACAGCAGCGTTTCCGATTGGTGTTCTCTTTGATCAATTACATGCCCCAAATCCTCAAAAAGAGAAGTGCTTTGTATAAAAAATTGTAACTGCGGTGCTCAGCTAATTTTTCTCTAAGTTTTAGAACAGAGCCGCCGAGTAGACTGAGGAGAGCGAGTGATCTGGCGGTTTCAGAAGCTGAGATCATGTTGAATGAGCTGCCATAGCAACACCTGCTCATGCTTGAATCTCGCCTTCTGAAGCCGCCGAGCCATCGCTCTCCTCAGTCTACACTCGTCGGCTTCTGTTTCTCAAAACTGTGATAACAATTAGCTGAGCACCCACAGGTAACAATATTTTTATACAAGGCACTTCTTTCTTTGTGGATTTGGGGGGCATGTCATTTACCAAAACAAACACCACTGGGCCGTTCTCTCTCTCTCCCGCCTAAGTTCTTCTACACACAAAGTCCATGCACCAGTAATTATATAAAATAAAAGATATGGAAATGTGTGTGTATGAATATTTTTTTCACACCCTTGGTGTGTGATGGCTACATAAACCTCTCGAGCTTCGCTCTCGAGGTTTATGGGTCATCACACACCTCAGGTGTGAAAAAAAAATTCATCACACACACTTCCATATCCATTATTCTCTATATAACGAGCAGTTTATGAACGTACAGGGCTAATCTTTATGCCCTTTTCTTACTTCAATACTCTGCCTCTTCATGTTATGCTGTGTGCTCTTGAAAGGCCCTACTTTAAAACCTGTGCTCTGTTTGTATTGTCCTGAAGGCTCCTGAAACATTAATGAATGGGAACACTTTATGAATTAAATTTCTGAATGAGAATGTAAACTGAAATGAAACTGAATGAGAATGTAAACTGAAATGGAACTGAATGAGAATGTACACTAAAAAGGAAACTGAAGTCCTACTGTTAAGTAAAGTGGCAGAGTGGCTTACCTGAAGTTCAGGCAGTTCAAAATGGGCTCCCTTAGGTGTCAGCAGCCCCAAACAGAGGCTCTTTTATGTGTGTGGCATCTGTCCAGCACCTGGACAGGGGGCGGAGCTACATACTATTATGAGAGTCATTAACTCATTCTGGTATAACATTTTATTCTGAACATAATCTTTGTGAAAACTGGTACCCAGATCAATGCCAGCATATTGTAATGTGTCTTTCAACAGGCAGCTAATCTCCCAGATACCTGTATTAGAGTAGGAATTCTTTGTTAGTGGAAAGGGGGTGGATCAGCTGACCTATTGATGCTGCAAGATGGGTATAAAAGGAGACCTTCTGTGCACTGCAATCAGATCCGTCCAGGAGAGTGTCATGTGAGGTTGTTGGTGAGAACATAAGAACACAGAAGATTTTAGTTAAACTGCTAAAGTTAAAATAACTACTCTGTGGCAGAACTACGGAGGTGGCATAGTTCTGGACCTTGAGGAGAGCTGTTTAATTTCTTTATTTTCCAACAACAGTCTGAAGTTAAGACCTGTTTATTTTCTTTTTGTTTGCTTTATTTTTGAAGTTTGTCTTGATAGTCCTGTGGACAAATAAAATTCACTCAACAAACTGTGTGTTTTAAAACCTGTCTGTGTTGTGTGTCTATATTACCCTACCCACATTACTCAGTCACAAATGACAGTGGCAGGGAATTTAACCTTGACGTACATAGCTACCCCTCCTCTTCTGTAGACTCTGTCTGCTCTGAATACACTATAAGCGGGGGACACTGATTTCGGAATCCTGGGTGTGGGATCTGAGCCATGTTTCAGAAACCACCAGGACTTCAAAATTAGTATGATTGATCCAAGAATGGATGGAGTCAAATTTCTTCATGAGGCTACATGCGTTTACATGGAGTAGGCTCAACATCCTTAACTGTGCTAGCTCTGAAGGTGTTTGAATAGGAGGAATAAGACTGGGGTTTAGTTCTATGTTGCCCGAGGAAAGTAGCGACAGCAGTAAGATCTTTTTGAGAGCGCTTAGTACTAATCTCAGCAGCCGAACATGACCCCTTTTATGGTTATAGGAGGAGTTGGGGGGTGAGGTTAGTGAAATGAGGTCCTATAGGATGCGAGGATGGGTATCCGGACCACATAGGTATGGGCTGGAGGTAGATAGGGAGGAGATGTGGCAGATGAATAATTGTTCCAATAAGAATTGGTAAACGGACCACAAACATTAGACCGTTGCCAGGATATATCCAGTTGTGACAACGAAAGGTCATGGGGAAAGTGACAGAATATATTAATCCCTAAGTAATTTGGTATGTCAGTTTGAGTAAGGGGAAAAGGGGAGGACCTGAAAGATCCATGCATGGCTTAGGTTATCTGTTTGTATGGGGTCAGGTTTATGGTTTAGGGTCGGAAGAAGCATGTTTGCTTGGCAGTGGAGCATCAGCATGGTGGGCTTCATTTCGTGGCGAGTCAGCTAGGAGACTTAAAAACAGCTGAGTTACGGCTCGTGTAGAGCTACAAGTGAGGGAACAGATAGTGATTTCCCCTTTAAGCACAGGGCTACCACAACTGCCAGTAGAAGGAGTAGCTTAAAAAAGGGAGGAGGGAAGGTGGATTTAATAAGGACGGGGGAAAAGAGTGGGTGGCCATGCAGAAAATTCAAGTTAGTCCAGCCAGTAGCAAGGGAAAAGCCATCCGGGGAACAGCTGTTCAGTTCAGTCCAGCAGGGCAAGGAGCCAATGTTCCAATCAGGTAGCAAGCTGCGCCATGAAAGCCAATAGTAGGCAGCGGCAAGTGCTCGTGAGCCAATAGAATCCCCAGGTATCAGTCCCGGTCTTGGTTGAAAGCCATACCTGGTAAGCTCTGGGGTGTCCAGGGGTGAGGTAGTGCGGCCGGCGGCTTCCTTCCCACTATGACCACAAACAAGAAGCAGCCCGATCAAGGGCTTAGCCTGCAGGGGACAGAAAAGGGCAGTTAGACAGATGTAGCAGACAAGACAAAAGCACTGAATTAGAGGGCTGAGGAAAGGGGATTAGAGCTAAATCGAAGGCCAGGGGAAAGAAAAGAAAGGAAAAAAAACTGCACAAACGGGATAGTTAGCGAAATCGGGGGGCAGGAAGGCAAGAGATTAAGTAAAAGAGCTGAGAATTAGGGCAGGAGACAAGCAGCCAGATGGCAGGCAGCGGCCATTCAGTTGGTGCCGTCTCTGCACTCTGTGTTACTGGGCAAGTTACCAGTTCATTAAGTTGCAAACTGAAAGAGAAGAGGAAAATTTAGTAGGAGACAGGAATAGTCCTAAAAGGGAGTAAAGGCCAGTGGCTAGGGTAAGGGACAGGATAAATTTGGTAGCAAGGTAGGTAGGGCTGAAAGGAATAAAAGCACAGTAAATTAATAAAGCAAGGTGGGAATAGGAAAAACCCTTCCAGGTACAAAATACATTCGGATTTTACCTATGGCACAGCTAATCTGTACTAGCCGAATACAGTGAAATAGCAGATGTCAGTAATCCAGAGTAAAAATTGCTGAATACTGTTACACTTAAAGGGAAAATAAATTTAGTCCAGCAGTATACCTTAACAGCTACTCTATATTAGCTGACTTTAGTAAGCAGTAGAACAAGTCTTTATTCGTGAGTTAAAGTTGCCAAATACTGTTACATTTAAAAAAGAGAAACAATTTAGCCCGGCAGTATACTTTAACGTGGAAAATTCAAGTTAGTCCAGCAGTAAGGGAAAAGCCATTCAGTTCATCCAGCAGGGCAAGGAGCCAATGCTCCAATCAGGTAACAAGTCACGCCTTGGAAGCCAACAGCAGGCAGCGGCAAGTGCTCCTGAGCCAATGGAATCTCCAGGTATCAGTACCGGTCCTGGTTGGAAGCCATACCTGGTAAGCTCTGGTGTGTTTGCGGGAAGAGGTAGTGCGGCTGGCAGCTGGCGGCTTCCTTCATGCCATGACTGCAAGCGAGGAGCAGCCCGATCAACGGCTTAGCCTGGTAAGCTCTGGGGTGCCTGGGGGAGAGGTAGTGCAGCTGGCAGCTTCCTTCTCACCATGACTGCAAGCATGCACAGGGCTGTCTTGGGGGGGGCAATGCATGCCCGCTCCCTAAGAGAGAAAATCAGAGGAGAAAAAACAGCAGTTCCCAGTCTGGCTGGCCATCTCTGATCATTCGCAGGCCCCACACTTGTCGAGTACCCAGGCCACACAGCGGAAGTGCAACTATAAGTCCCGGAGAAAAGCCGGGCTGATGGGGCTGGGGGTAATCAGACAACCTGAGGACTCAGGGCAAGAAAACAGATTACTGTAACTGCAAAAAAAAGAAAAGAAAAAAAAAGCATTATGGAGCACAGACCTCATAAAGCAGATTTTTTTTCAAATCCCAAACCAAATCCAAACCAGCCCTGGATTCTGCAAAACTGAAATAAAACCTACCACAGATTTTCCTACCTTTTTTTGGATTCGACAATGTCCAAAGCTTGGTAAACTCCCTCTGTAATATGTAGGTGTGTATACTAAGAATATATTAGTGTACCTTGTTGGCTTTAGCCTTAATACCCTCTTATACAACTCTTTTCAAAATAACTGCAGTTCTCTGGTATGTGTATACAGAGGAGATAAAAACACAGAAAACAAGTGATATACAGTACTCTAACTTACAATATCAAGAGATATCACTAGATGATGACACAATTAAAAGATGTCACTAGTTATTAATGTCATACTTACATGATGTCACGTGTTACTGATGTCACACTCAGACAATAATAACAATACAGTGGAACCCTATTAAAATGGACACGGTTTGTATTAGCAGGTTTTGTCCATTGTAAGAGTCACTGTCCTCTCTAAATATAAATCTCGTTTACCACATACCAGAGTTAAAATCAGAACATAATCCGTTCACTGTTAAGTGGGAGAGGGGGAGATTATTCAGAAAGGCAACCTGTGTTGTGAAGTAATCCCCAGGATTAAGGTGTCAGGTATCAGGTGAGGTGAGTGATGACTTGATTACGCCAGACAAATCATAGACACATAGATACATAGACAGTGTCAGCAGATAAGGGCCTATGGCCACCCAGTCTGCCCATTTGAGCTTGCAAATTCAGTTTATGTTTTCCTAGAAGTCTGTTGCCCCTTACCCCTGACCTCCAGAATTCCTTTATGTCTATCCCATGCATTCTTAAATCCCGTGATTGTTTCAGCCCCCACCACTTCCTCTGGCAGGGTGTTCCACTTGTCCACCACCCGTTCTGTAAAGAAATTCTTCCTCATGTTTCCTCTGAATCGTCCTCCCTCCAACTTCATCCCATGCCCTCTAGTCCTGGAACATCTTTTTCACTTAAAAATTGTGTATTCCTGCACCCTGTTCCTTAAGATACTTGTATGTCTCTATCATATCCCCTCTCTCCCTCCTTTCCTCCAGGGAGTACATGTTCAGTTCCTTCAACCTGTCCTCATAGGACTTGTGATGCAATCCATGCACCATCTTTGTTGCCCTCCTCTGAACCTTCTCTACCTTGTCTATGTCCTTACATAGCTAAGGTCTCCATAACTGTACAGTGTACTCCAGGTGGGGCCTCACTAGTGTCTTGTATAGTGGAATTATGACCTCCCTTTTCCTGCTGGTGATGCCCCTGCCTGTGCATCCCAGCATCCTATTTGCTTTACTTGCTGCCTTGTCACACTGTTTCCCTACCTTGAGGTCATCAGAAATGATTTATTTATTAGCTTTTGGTAACCGGGTAAGTGTGCTAGGCAACAGACCTGCCTATTTTCAGGCACGACCCGGGAGAGCACAGGACATTGGTTACAATATGCAGAAATGCACAGACATAATATAGGTGTACAGAAGCAAAACAAGATATACATTGGGTAGTACAGTAACAGTTACATAAGGGTACATTTTAGGCATAGATCATAATAAGGATGTAAAATAAAGCAATTAGGGTAACCATAAAACAGCTGAGGACAGTAAAGACATCAAGGTTCATAGCCACCTAGACAAATTGCATGGGAGAACATTAGTGTAGTGCTCAGGGTCAGACCTGACAGCCTGCAGTGGGACAAAGCAAATTAAGAGCATTTGCACTGGCCAGAGGCTAGGAGGTGGGTGAACAGCGAGTTTCTGAATTCTCGATGGGAGGATGACGTTTTCACCATAAGGGGGAGTGAGTTCCAGAATTTGGGAGCAAAATGGTCAAATGCCTGTTCACCCATTTTTGTCATGCAAGGTCTAGTGGACAGCATGGGGACAGAGGAAGACCTGAGGGTACGGGTGTGTGAGGCAGGAGTCAGGAGGTTGGCAAGATAGACAGGGCAGGGAGGTCTAGACAGGGAGTCGATAAAGCAGCCCAGGGAGTAGGCTCGAATATCCTTAGGTGACAGCCAATTTAAGCCAACGTAAAGGAGACAATGATGGGTAAGACGTGGGGCAGTTAAGGCGAATCTACAGATGTTGTTGTAGACAGTGTCCCATTTGTGGAGTGTAGCAGAGTTTGCAGCAAAGAGGAGGGGCAGAGCATATTGGAGCTAGGGTAAAAGAATACCTTTCGCAACAGAAAGTCTAGCGGAAGGAGTGAGGGAGTGGCGCACACGATAAGCTCCACCAATTTTAGCACTGACGGCACGGCACACCATATTTGACATGTTGAGACAGGTCAAGTGTGGGATCCAAAGTGACCCCAAGGTACTTGAAGGACTCAGTGTTTGAGATGAGGGAGCCATGATAACCCCAAGATCCCTTTCCTGCTTGGTGCATGCTATATCCTCACCCCTCAACTGATACATTGTGCCAGGGTTTTTGTGCCCCATATGCATTACCTTGCACTTCTTTGCATTGAATTTCAACTGCCAAACCCCTGACTATTCTTCAAGTTTCTGCAGGTCCCTTCTCATTCTGTCTACACCCTCTGGTGTGTCTACTCAGTTACAGAACTTTGTGTCATCAGTGTCATCATTTTTGTCAATCTTTTTGGCTTTCACTTTCTTTGATACCTCTTTGGAAAACCATAATCAGCTGAACAATTAGGTAAAGATTAAGAGGCAGTTAGCAGACAGGTCACAGCATGTAACAGGCACAAAGTAGCTTGCAGTGTCCACTATACAGGGGTTGCAGAGTATGGTATAAATGAGATTTTTAACATTACAGGCATAGCTTCTGGAAATGAGGATCTGTCTGTTATAAGCAGGTGTCTGCTGTAGCAGCATCCACTATAACTGTGTCAGACCAGTGACAGCACTACAGGTTTTAAAACATGGGTCAACTTAGATCCACTGGTGTAAAAAACGTGTGTCAAAATAAGAAACAACTGGGTCAAAACCTAATCGTAAGTAAAAATGTCACCATTACAGAAGCTTAAATTTGTCAAGTGAAAATACTTTTCTATTGTTTACTTTTCCATCTTTCGTCTATTGTTATAGCCCAAGTGCACCACTTTGGACCAACTGTCATGTGAAAACTGGGTAATTTCTGGGCAAGCTGCAACTTTTTCCCTTTTTGCCCTATCTAGCGCTGTCCCCGTGTCAGACTGTATTTCATTAAAGATGTTAAACTCACACCTACTTACTAACCAACTGCACTGAACATTTTCAGTGGTATTTCCCCTTGCCAAAAATACTGAAATGTCAAAAATGGTGAAGCTGCTTTGGTTTTGACTGTATATGAAATACAACATAGAGTTATATATGAACATATGAAATTGCCAGCAGCTACAGGTCTTATGGTCGATCTAGTCTGCTCAAGTGTGCAGCACTTCAGTCCATTAGACTGCAGCTGCCCCCTTCCCACACTTTTTTCTTCACACCTACCCCCCTGCCCCCTCACGGTTTGCACCCTCCCTTTGAAACTGTCCCACCCTGTCTTGAAGCTCCCCACTATCTGTAACGATATGACTTCTCTAGCAGAGCGTTCCACCCTGCAACCACCCTTTCGGTGAAATACTGTCTCCTCATCTCCCTCCTGAACCAGCCCCCTTCCAACTTCAGAGAGTGTCCACTAGTTTCCCTTCCACCTTTTAGGTTGAACGAACTCCCGGTGCCTACTCTGTTCATACCCTTCAGGTACTTGAAGGTCTCAATCACATCACCTCTCTCTCTTCTGTCCTCCAGGGTATATATATTGAACTCATTCAGTCTCTCCTCATAGGGTTTATCCCCCAACCTCAGGATCATTTTTGTTGCCCTGAGCTGCACCCCCTTCTAGTAGTTTGATGTCTCTCGTTAAGTAGGAGCGCCAGAATTGCACGCAGTACTCCAAGTGTGGCCTCACCAGGGACCTGTACATGGGCAAGATGACTTCCTCATGCCTAGAAGTAATACCCCTTGCTATGCACCCTAGCATCCTGTTGGCTTTGCAGCAGCCTTCCTTCACTGGGCTGAGTTGTTCATTTCCCCAGTTACTAATACCCCAGATCCTTCTCCTCTTTGGTTGTGGATAACTGCACCCCCCCCCCCCCCAACCAGTAACTGTATTCTGGGTTCCTGGCTCCTAAATGTATCACTTTACACTTCTTGGCATTGAATCCAAGCTACCAAGTATGAGACCATTCCTCCAGTCATGCCAAATCCTCCTGGAGTTCTTTACCATCACCCCCCACACACACACACACACACACACACACACACATCTTAGTGTCATCTGCGAAGAGACTGATCTTATTCTTGATCCCTACTGAGAAGCTGGCAATGAAAATGTTAAACAGAACCGGTCTCAGCACCAACCCTTGTGGGACACTTGTTATTGCCCTGGGTTCCGATGCCTCACCCCCCCACACACTACTACCTTCTGCTGTCTACCCTGCAGCCAGTTCTTGACCCATCTGACCAGTTTCCTCCCTGCTCCCAGACTGCTCAACTTGCTAGTCAACCTACCATGTGGCACCAAATCAAAGGCCTTGCTGAAATCCAGGTAGAGGACGTCCACCACATGACCCCTATCCAGTGCCTGCGTCACCCAGTTGAAAAAGTCAACCAAGTTCACCTGGCAGGATCTACCCGAGACAAACCTGTGCTGCCTGCCATCTTGGAGATCATTATCCTCAAGAAAATTTACCAGCCTTTCCTTGAAGATAGTCTCCATCAGTTTCCCCACAACTGCGTTAAGACTCGCCGGTCTGCAGTTCCCAGTTCATCCCTGGGCCCACTCTTCAATTCCTGGGCACATACCCCGTTTCCAGAGAGATGTTGAACAAATTCGCCAAATGCCCTGCCAAGACTACTGCCAACTCTCTCAACACTCTGGGATGAACTCCATCTGGCCCAAGTGCCTTGTCTACCCTCAGGGCCTTAAGGCCCTCCACCACCCTTTCCACCATGATTTCCCCATCTGTGGTTTCCTCCCACCCACCCTTCCCTCAGGTACAGGCCCCTCTCTCTCTTTGATGAATACTGAACAGAAGTACTCGTTGAGCACTTCTGCCTGCTCAGTCCCCTTTTCTACCCAACCACTGCCTTTCTTGAGCATAACAAACTGATCCTCGCTCTTCCTCTTCTCCTTTATATAACTGAAGAAATCCTTTTCCCCTTCTTTGATCTCCTGCGCTAGCCTCAGTTCTCTTGCTGCCTTGGCTACCCATACCATTCTGCTCACTTCCCTGGATTTCCTCACATATTCTTCTCTGTCCTCGGCCCTGCTGGATCTCTTGTAGGACCTAAATGCAATCCTCTTACCCCTCACCTTCTTCACTACCTCCCTACTCATCCAGCTTGGCTTTTTGGTCCTGGATTTCTTGCTCTGGCTCTTGACACAAGTGTTAGTGGCTTCAGTCAGTCCTAGCTTGATGGCTGCCCATTTTTGTTCAGCATCCCTGTCTGGGCGGATGCTAGCAATGTGCCTTTCCAGTATGCTAACCATCCTGCCAAAGTCTGCCCTTTTAAAATCCAGGACTTTAGTTTTAGCAGTGTCTACCTCCTTCCCCAGACTGACTGAGAACAACACTGTGCGGTGATCACCACCCACCACTGGTTCCTCCACCCCAACATCCCTGATCTGCTCCCCGTCCCCCAGCACCAGGTCTAGAATGTTCCCCTCCCTCATTGGCTCTGTTACCCTCTGGGTCAGGAAGCCACCCTGGAAGGCTTCTTGGAGGATCTGCTCCCTGGAGCATGAGGTAGCCAGGATGCTTCAATCCACCCCTGGTAGATTAAAGTCCCCACCCACCACAGTGCTCCCTTTGCCACTAAGCCTCCTTCACTGCTCCCCAGCTCTCTATCAACCTCTTCCTTCTGGGCTGGAGGCCTGTATACAACCCCCAATCTGACCTTAGCCCCTCTCAGGTTGTGTAGTTGCAGCCAAATGACTTCTGACCTGCTCTCCTCCCAATTACATCTGATCCCTTCCTTAGCATAAATGGTCACACACGGGGCCGGCCCGCCGGCGCAGCGGTTGATTCGCTTGCGATGCCAGCGACCCGGGTTCGGGAACGGACCCGGGTCATCGGAGGGCCGGCCGGGGGGAGAAGGATTGAGCGCCCGCAGGCAGCTCTCCTTCTCCGGGGGGAGGGTCCCGACAGTATCCGGAGCGATGAGGACTCCTAGCGGAGGCTGGGAGACCTCACGCTACCGGCCTGTGGCGAGGGAGGGGCGAGGTAGGCGGGGCGGACGCTGGCGTCATTGCACGTCCCCGCCTCCTCGAGGGAGGGGAAGTATAGGGATAAAATCCCTGCCTAGCGTCTAAATGATGCTCTGCCCAGGATTGCCCTGATTGGCCACCGGAGCCGTTCCCCCTAACCAGTCACAGTTCAGCGGCGATAAAGGGGTCGGTGTCGCGGCCCCGCTCTCTGGGGGGTAAGCCAGAGATGATCAGGGGGATTCGGCGATGTCCGGTGGTCGGGGCTCCAGGGTCCGTGACCGGAGCAGAAGCCGGACGTAAGGTGGGGGCATAAAGAAGCAAAAAAAAAAAATAAATGGTCACACACACCCCCCTTCCCTTTTTCCCTGTCCCTCCGGAATAATCTGAAACCTAGGATGGCTAGGTCTCAGTCATGGTGTTGGGTTGCCCACGTCTGGCTATGTCCACCTCTGCCATCAACGCCTGCAACTCAGTCATCTTGTTCCCCAGGATCCTAGCATTAAGTGATACAACCTGATCCTATCCTATCCTTATTGTGCCCTTACCCCCCCCCCACACCATCCTCTATCAAACTTAAGTTTGGCTCCATCCTTGCTAAGAGGGGGAGATCCAAGGAACCGCTCGTCTGTTGATTTCCACCTCCAATTCCCCCCCTTTTCTAGTTTAAATTATACCTCTCTTTGATAAATTCCCCTAGCCTCTGCTTCAAAACCTGTGAACCGTCTTTACTAAGGAGCAGCCTATCATTTGCGTACAGATCTGTGTTATCCTGTTTGCCGCCCTACTCTTCCATCAATCCATAACCCATTGTCCCACAACCAATTACTGAAGTCCATGATTCTCTGCTTCCTGGCTGAACTCTCTCTTGGTACTGGTAGGATTTCTCAGAAGGCTACTGACCTCCCCCCATCACTACATAGTTTCCCCAAGTTCCCTGAAGCTGTCCTGTACCTCCTCTAGTCTTCTCCCGTCCAGGTCGTTTGTTCCCAGGTGCACTAGAATGTGGGGTTTTACCCCTACCTTCCTCACATATCTGCCAATATGCTGACCCACACTCCCTGCTGTCATGCCTAGCATGCACTCCACCCAGATGCTTTTTCTGGCACCCTGTCCCCCCCATCTTACACCCTTAAGTATTGAGTCCCCGAGAATTATGACACTCTCACTCTTATTCTGTTTACCGTCACAATGCCTGGTAATCTCCTGCCCCCAACTTGATCTCCCCTTCCATGCCCACCCCCCGATTCTGAACCCTTTTGCATCCCCTTATCTATGCCCTGTCTTCTCCCCAAAACAACTTTGGCCAGTCTGTCAGCTTCCACTTTGGAAACATAGAATTTGACAGTAGATATGGACCGCTTGGCCCACCTAGTCTGCCCATTTCCCTTCCTAACGGATAAGTTGCAGATCCTAGTTAACCAACAGCCTACTTCCTCCTACCCCACACTAGAATTGCCTTATGTCTGTCCCATGCATTCTTGAATTCCCCCACTGTTTCTGACTCTACAACCTCCTCAGGAAGGCTGTTCCATGTATCCACAACCCTATCTGTGAAGAAATACTTCCTCACATTACCTCTGAACCGTCCACCCTCTATCTTCAAATTGTGCCCCCTTGTTTTAGCACATCTCTTTTTCTGAAAGATGCTACCCTCTTGGACGTTGTTGATTCCCTTGAGGTATTTGAAAGTTTCTATCATGTCCCCCCTCTCCCTCCTTTCCTCAAGGCTATACATCTTTAGTTCCTTTAGTCTTTCTTCAAATGTCTTCTGATGCAAACCCTGCATCATTTTGGTTGCCCTCCTCTGGACAGCCTCCACCCTGTCTATGTCTTTGCGGAGATGGGGTCTCCAGAACTGTATACAGTACTCCAGATGTGGTCTTACCAATTGTCTGTACAGAGGGCCAACAACTTCCTGTTTTCAACTGGTGATGCCTCTCCCAATGCATCCCAGTATCCCCCCAACCATCCTTACTGCCTTCTCACATTGCTGGCCCTCATCTAGGTCATCTGATATGACTACCCCCAGGTCCCTTTCCATTTTTGTCATTGTCGGTATCTCACCCCCCATTGTATACTCTTCCCCTGGGGTTTTTTTCCCCCAGGTGCAATACTTTGCACTGAATCTAAGCTGCCATACATTTGACCATTCCTCCAACCTTGCCAAGTCCCTTTTCATCCTTTCCACCCCACCTTGTGTATCAACCCTGTTGCAGATCTTTGTGTCATCTGCAAAGAGACATACTTTCCCTTCCTGTCCCTCTGCAATGTCACTTATAAAGACATTAAAAAGGACCAGCCCCATTACTGAACCCTGCGGTACCCCATTAGTAACCCTCCTTTCTTCACTGTGAACTCCATTTACTATTTCCCACTGTGTCCTGTTGTCCAACCAGTGTTTTACCCAGGCTACCACCCTAGGACCCACTCCCAGGCTGGCTAATTTGTTTATTAATCTTTTGTGTGGGACTGTGTCAAATGCCTTGCTAAAGTCTAGGTAGGCTATGTCCACAGCCCCTCCCTCAACTACTGCTTTAGTCACTCAGTCAAAGAAATCAATTAGATTTGTCTGTCATGATCTTCCCACTGTGAATCCATGCTGCCTTGGGTCCTGTGCCCCACTGACCTCTAAGTACTCAACAATTCTTTCCTTCAGAAGTGATTTCATCATTTTCCCTACCACTGAGGTCAAACTGACAGATCTGTAGTTTCCTGCCTCTATCTTGCTCCCACTTTTGTGACTTCCCCTCTGCACACCCTTCCCTTCTCCCACACCTGCTATACCACCCCCCTCCATACCACCCCCTCTGCTACTGCCTCTCTGTGTCACCCCTGAACTGCGCTCATCCCTTACGTGGTTCCCCTCCTCTCCTTTGCGCCATCCTTACCCGGGCTGTCTGTTGAGTCCCCCATCCCCTTATATAACTGCTCCTTCTTCACCAATACAGTTTTCTGTTACTCCACCACCTTCCTTCTGCCCATCCTTGCCTCTGCTACTCCCTGGGCTACCGCTAGTGTCTTCTGACTCCCTGCTGCATCCCTTCTCCCCCACAGAGTCCTCTTCCCTTACCTTCACCATAGCTTCTCTTCCTGTCTCCTCCTGCTCCTCCAGGCTAGTTAGAACTGAAAATCTGTTTCTAATGTTAGTCTCTTTTTTCTGAGCGACTCCAGCCTTCCCTCCTTGAGAATTATATCCCTGCCCTGACCCAGCTCTAGCCTTACCCCTGTGCATGACCCTCCTCCATTCGTCGTTCTTTGCCCCTAGCTGCTCCTGATTGTATGCTCCTCCTGTTCCCCTGCCTAGCTTACCCTTTTGTTTGCCTACAGCAAGCTCTGTTGGGTGCTTCCTCGGGCCCCCTCCCGCTAGTAATGTCCCCCATCCTGGCCCATCTCCCTCCTCAACCATCCAATCTCCTCTCTAAGCTGTCTCACCTGCTGACACACCACACAGCCCCCTACCCTCAATGCAATTCCTAGTAATATGGCTGCTCCGCATCCATTGCAACCTACAACCTTTTCTGCCTCCTGCCCTGGTTGACTGTCCATGTACACCCTCCCTCCCCATGGCCGGTTCCTGCCCCACTTCCTGGGACCCCCCCCGGCCTCCCCATGTCTGTTGTTGACCCACTCATTGTACGCCCTGCCATCTCTAGCAGCATGACCTGCTGCCTGCTGACGCCCTGCAGATGCCACTCAAGACATCACACTCCTGCATCTTGGCACTCACGCTTTGGGGTCACTTGGCCCCGTGGCAGAGAAATACTGACTCCGGCCTTCCTACAGGCCCAGCCAGATCTTGTGACTCTCTCTTGGCTTGCAATGTAATCCTTCATTCTCTGGTCTACCTCCCACCCACCCGGACCACATTTCCAGACGATATACACTTTAAACACACATTAAACCAGACTGCTCCCCAAACAGTGGCTTCCTACAACAATAAGTAAAATCACTTCCCGCCTCCCATGATATCCGTTCTGCTTCAGCTGCCTCCTTCCCTGTAGTGAAGGAACTACCAAAATGGCCATGCATTTTATTTCAGTGACTCAGGCCTTCCTATAGGCCCAGTCGGGTCACGTAACTCTGGGCCTGCGATGTAATCCCTCCCTCTCCGGTCTAATTCCCACATCCCAGGCCCCGTTACCAGCCGATATACACTTCAAATACACATTAAGCCCCCGACTGCTCCCCAAACAGTGGCTGCCTACAACAATAAGTAAAATCACTTCCCTCATCCGATTATGTCCGTTCCGTTCCAGCCACCTCCTTCCCTGTAGTGAAGGAACTACCAAAATGGCCCCGCTTTTTATTTCAGTGACTCTGGCCTTCCTATAGGCC
Organism: Neoceratodus forsteri; assembly: GCA_016271365.2. Taxonomy (NCBI): domain Eukaryota; kingdom Metazoa; phylum Chordata; order Ceratodontiformes; family Ceratodontidae; genus Neoceratodus; species Neoceratodus forsteri. The sequence goes on from CM057456.1 coordinate 1,880,373,977, forward strand.
CAGCCGGGTCATGTGACTCTCTCTCTCTCCGGTCTACCTCCCACCTCCCAGGCCCCGTTTCCAGCTGAAATAAACTTTAAACACACATTAAGCGCCCAACTGCTTCCCAAACAGTGGCTGCCTACAACAATAAGTAAAATCGCTTCCCTCCTCTGATGATGTCCATTCCATTTCAGCCGCCTCCTTCCTCGTAAAGGAACTACCAAATGGCCTGCTTTTATTTCTGTGACTTCACCTTCCTATAGGCCCAGTCGGGTCACGTGATTCTTTCTCGGCATGCAATGTAATCCCTCCCTCTCCGGTCTACCTCCCAGGCCCCATTTCCAAATGATATACACTTTAAATACACATTAAGCCTCCGACTGCTCCCCAAACAGCGGTTGCCTACAACAATAAGTAAAATCACTTCCTTCCTCCAATGATGTCTGTTCCATTTCAGTCGCCTCCTTCCCCATAGTGAAGGAACTACCAAAATGGCCCCGCTTTTTATTTCATAAGACTCCGACCTTCCTATAGGCCCAGCCGGGTCATGTGACTCTCTCTCAGCCTATGATGTAATCCCTCCCTTTCCGGTCTACCTCCCACCTCCCAGGCCCCGTTTCCAGCTGAAATAAACTTTAAACACACATTAAGCGCCCAACTGCTTCCCAAACAGTGCTGCCTACAACAATAAGTAAAATCGCTTCCCTCCTCTGATGATGTCCATTCCATTTCAGCCGCCTCCTTCCTCGTAAAGGAACTACCAAAATGGCCCTGCTTTTTATTTCTGTGACTTCGACCTTCCTATAGGCCCAGTCGGGTCACGTGATTCTTTCTCGGCATGCAATGTAATCCCTCCCTCTCCGGTCTACCTCCCAGGCCCCATTTCCAAACGATATACACTTTAAATACACATTAAGCCTCCGACTGCTCCCCAAACAGCGGTTGCCTACAACAATAAGTAAAATCACTTCCCTCCTCCAATGATGTCTGTTCCATTTCAGTCGCCTCCTTCCCCATAGTGAAGGAACTACCAAAATGGCCCCGCTTTTTATTTCATAAGACTCCGACCTTCCTATAGGCCCAGCCGGGTCATGTGACTCTCTCTCAGCCTATGATGTAATCCCTCCCTTTCCGGTCTACCTCCCACCTCCCAGACCCTGTTTCCAGCTGATACATACTTTAAACACACATTAAGCCCCCGACTGCTCCCCAAACAGTGGCTGCCTACAACAATAAGTAAAATCACTTCCCTCCTCTGATGATGTCCATTCCGTTTCAGCCACCTCCTTCCCCGCAGTGCGTACATCCAGTACATGCTGGCTTAATGGAAGTATCAGAAATATCTTCATTCATTGTACTTGACTTCTATTGACTTCATCACTTAAAGGGAATGTCCAAGATGACGAAGTGGGCTTTTTTTAATGGCATAGCTTATTACCTCATAATGGCAAAAGTCTTTTTAGTTATTACACAAATTTTGTAAAGTCTTCCTATTTATAGGTAGATTACGAGTCTACAGATCAGATGACCCATGATGACTCACCACTAATTAGTGGTATTGCCTACATTTTTCAACTCTCATATGTTGATCCAAACTATGTTTGAAAGATGTCATAGAACTACAGGACACAAATTCCTCTGGCAATGCATTCCAAACATTAACCACTCGCTGACTAAACCACTTGCCCCTCATTCTAACCCTAAACAAGTCCCCTTGTAACTGCAGGCTATGTGATCTTGTAGTCATTAAGTTAGGACTTTTTTGCAGTCCTATTGATTCCCACAAGAATTTATTCTTACTGACATTATATGCATAACAGAGATCTCCCCTTAATCTTCTGTGCTCAACAGAATATAAATTTCAGCTTAGTCAGTCTGACATGATGTGAATTATTAGCCATATTATGTATTCTTTTAGTCATTTTCAGCTGCACTTCCTCCACTGATTTTTTTATCCTTAATTGTTTGAGGGGCGCAGAAGGGGGAACAATATTCTAATTACGGTCTAACCAGTGATGAATATAATGGAATGATTACCTCTTTATTTCTATTCTTAATATTTCTAAGAATATAGCCAAGAATTTTATGACATTTTTGTACCTTACACTATGAGTGTGTACTTAGAGATAACTTATTTGTCATAATCACCCCAATATCCTTTTCATTACTGGTTTCTAGGAGTGTGGTGTTGCCTAGCTGGTAACTGGTTTGTGCGTTCTTATGTCCAAAGTGCATGACCCGACACTTTTCAACATTAAATCTCAGTTTATTTTTTTCAGCCCAATTATAAATTCAATCCAAGTCTTTTTGTAATGACTTCCCATCGTTCTGATTATTGACAATGGCTCCCATTTTGGTATCATCTGCATATTTGGCCATCCATGACTTATTTGATGTCTGCATTCCTTAGATGAAAACACTGAAAAGTGTCCGGCCAAGCACTGATCCCTGAGGAACACCACTCATCACAGTGCCCCATTCTGAGCAATAACCTCTTATTGTCACCATTTGTCTCCTGTCATTTAGGGAAGATTATATATTCAGAAGGGAAGGGATCATAAATTCAGCCAAACAGATGGCCAGATGATCCCTTCCACTTTCTGGTTCATTAGCCCGTGCTCAGGCGCTCTGTGACTTCTAACAAAGAAGAGTGCAGGGGCCCATTGATATTAAAGGCTGCTTAAAAATACATGAAACTCTTTTCAAAACTGACTCCAGAGTCTTCAACAGGGTGCACCCCTGCGATCTCCCTGGTTAGACATCACAAAACATCTGAGTACGGGGTGGGGCCGACAGACCGGGAAATGGAAGGGATCGGCTGGCCATCTGTTTGGCTGATTTTATGATCCCTTCCCTTCCAAACAGGAGAGCTTTACAAAATGTGGTTATTGGCTAAAAAGGCTTTCGCCAATATCAGGTAATAGGCTATGACATTAAAAAAAGCCCACTTTGTAATCTCTGAGCATTCTCTTTAAGGTCAGAAGTCAAGTAGAACTTGTGAAGATATGTCTGCTCCATTCTAATAAGTCAGTATATCTTCCATATATATGCATGCAGTGGGCTAACTCAAAATATACAATTTATCTTCCCATGCGAGGGAGCAGGACCATAACTCACTACTGGCAGATAGGGGAGTGAGATATGAAAGTCCTGCCTCCCCACAAGGGTTGATGAACTAAATATTTTGACTAAGGCCTTTGCATATTCACATTTTTTTTAATTCTTTGGTAACCAGGTAAGACCCAGTAGGCACAATGCCTGTTTTCAGAGGCCACCAGGAAGCACTGGGAAGGTTAAGTGGCTTGCTCAGGGTTACCTAGTATACAAGAGGAGGCTGTAGGACTCAAACACAGGTCTGCTGGATGGATGTACATAGCTCATTCACAGTTTGTTACTCTAACCTCTAGACTATAATGTCAGCCAATAGTTAATTTAAACAATAACAGCTGGCAATCTAAACATAGGAACATAGATTTTGATGGCAGATTAGGCTGCTTGGCCCACCTAGTCTGCCCATTTCCCTATCTACTGGATAAGCTGCAGATCCTAGTTAACCAACAGCCTACTTCCTCTTACCCCCTACCAAAATTGCCTTATGTTTGTCCCATGCATTCTTGAATTCCCCCACTGTTTTTGACCCCACAACCTCCTCAGGAAGGCCATTCCAGGTGTCCACCACCCTCCATGAAAAAATAATTCCTCACACTGCCCCTTTGCTGTCCCCCCCTTTATCTTCAAATTGTTCCCCCTTGTTCTTACACAGCTAGTTACTTTTAACATACTGTGTGTGTGAAGATTTTTTTTTTTGTTACTGATCGCAAATTCTGGCTTTAGGGGTGCACCAAGATATCGTAATGTCATCAGGTTTGTGAAAGCTGCTTTCTGATTTGCTCAGTATTCCAGTGTAATGTATCCAATTTCAAGATATCAAATGTGACTTATCTAACCTTCAAGATATCATATGTTAAGAGTAGATAAAAAGAGTATCACTTGCCATCTTGCCATAAGTTTATTTATAAAACAGGTAAGAAAGATCTTATTCTATCATTTACAAACACATCACATGATCATGCAGTAATTTCCAAAGACCACCTCCATGTACCTTTTCATATGCTGTTTTCCTATATACAGTATTAATTTTGTGCCCATTTTACAAGTGTAATAACACACTTCAAGGTGTGCAGTTGTACTCTGATATGCACACTGCTCAGGTGTTTGAAAGTGTTCCTTACACCTCACATCTCACCCAAGGCATGCATGTATCAAACCACAACTCCTCACCTTGTTGTGGGTTATCATACATTACATAGATAGTATAGATTAGGAGATCAGAGGGATGTGGGTTCAGTTCCCACATCTGGCACTTGGATTAATATTCCAGTACTGACACTGTAGTGCAGCATGAGAGGGGTGCTGCACTTCTGAGGTGCCATCTTTCGGATGAGACGTTAAACCGAGGTCCCATCTGCCTGGACTGGTGGTAGTTCAGGTGGATGTTAAAGATCCCATGGCACTTTTCGAAAAGAGTAGGGGAATTTCCCTGGTGTCCTGGTCAAATTTCCCTCATTCACTAAAAATACCACCAACAGCTTAATCTGGTTCAAGGTCAGTTGGCATTCATCTGTATCCCCCCAACCAGGTCGTGCCTGAAAATAGGCAGGATTTGTCTAGTGCACTTCTCCGGTCAACATAAACTAACTAAACTAAACTAACTATAGGAGCGGTAACACCTATATATTAGGGTTGAGTAAGCACTTTAATTTTTTTTTTGAGGTCTTTTTCCTTCCGGTCGCTGACCTCTGGAGCCTCCCTCAGTCATCATAATCCCGCCCTGCCTGAGACCCTCCCTCCCTACCCGAGGACCCCTGGACCTCCGACCCACCTGCAACACACCTGCAGGCAACCCCCCAGCTTGCACACCTCGAGGCAGAGCTGCATTCAGCTCCTTGGCACTTCCTTACCCATATCCAATGGCCTGCAAGGGGAGGTAAAGACTGGAGGTATTCATGACTCAGGAGAGTAGGACCCAGTGGTGGGTTGTGTCCTATTACAGAGACACTCTCGTTTATCAGCTGACAGGGCCGGCTCCCTGTTTGCAAATGCCACCATTTTCATTTAGCAGGGACAGGGCTATATGTCAGTATGCAGTCCTGCCCCTGCGGAGCGAGCTGTGCATGTGTATGTGGCTACGTCTGTCATTAGCCACGTAAGCAGCTTTATTTATTGGAACTGGACACTGGAGTGCCCAGTCCCTGGTGACAGTTTAATTAATAATGTAGTCCGACACCAGGATGCCCACCCCTGCTGCCAGTTCGTTCCCCCTCTACTCTGTAATGTCCACCACCACAACACCCCTAATTTATACTTTTCAACACTGGGGGCCCAATCCCAGCACAGTGTCATGCCGACACTGGGGTGCCCAGTTCCCAGCGGTGGTGGTACCTAACTCCCTCCCCTCAAAAAGTGCATTTTATACTGTCCGACACTGGGGTGCCCAATCTCTGGTGTCGAACTAGATAACCTCACTCTCCCTGGCAAAGTAGTCTGGGACACTGGGGTGCCCACCCCTTCAATACCCCCAAGTGTCATGCCAACAAAAAAAAAGAAAAAACTATCCGAGGACATCTTTTTTTTTTTATTGTTGAAACAAAGAAAACGGTCGCTTGTTGTCTCTCGCCGTCTCCACCTCGACCCTCCACACTCAGCACCCAGCACCCCACCCCTTTACCCCATACTCATGCAGCCGAGGTCAACACCATAATCCTTTCTGGACCAGAGACATGTCTTCACTCATCAATGCCAAACCGAGGAAAGTAAGTAAGTGCCATATGGACTTTAGAAGGGCTGACTTTGGCAAGATGGGAGAGTGCCTCAGAAAAGCACTAGCAAACAGGCTAGAAGGAGGTGTGGAGCAACAATGGGGAATTATCAAAACTGCCATCACAGAGGCAACAAGCCTTTGTGTGAAGCAAATAAACAAATCAAAATGAAAGAAAAAGCCACTATGGTTCTCAAAAGAGGTGGCTGTGAAAGTCAGAAAGAAAAAGATAGCATTCCAGAAGTATAAGGAAACACAGAAGGAGCAGGACAGAGAGCTGTACCGGTTAAGGCAGAAGGAAGCAGGGAGGAAGTCAGAATAGCAAAGGCCCAAACTGAGGAAAAGATAGCCAACTCAGTTAAGAAGGGGGATAAAACCTTTTATAGGTACATCAGCGAGCGTAGAAAGACAAAGGGAGGGATAGTGAGGCTGAATAGGATGAACAGTGGGTGGGCAGAGGGGGACAGTGAAAAAGCAGGAATACTGAACGAATATTTCTGCTCAGTATTCACAAAAGAGGAGGGGGAAGTGCCTAATCCAATTAACAGAAGCACTCTTGATAGGGGTCAATCCCAGTCCTTTCACAGAAGAAAGGGTTCTGCAAGAACTCCTAAAACTGAAGGTGGACAAAGCAATGGGTCCTGATGGAATTCACCCCAGAATTCTAAAAGAATTAAGGAGGAACTAGTGAAACCACTGGCTACTCTTTTAATAAATCATGGGAGGATGGTGTGGTACCGAGGACTGGAGGAAGGCGGATGTGATCCCCTTCACAAAAGTGGGACCAAGACAGAGGCAGGAAACTACAGACCTGTCAGTCTGACCTCTGTGGTAGGGAAAGTGATGGAGTCACTTCTGAAGGAAAGAACAGTTGAGTACCTAGAGGCCAGTGGAGCACAGGACCCAAGGCAGCATGGGTTCACAGCGGGGAGAGTCTTGCCAGGCGAATCTAATAGATTTCTTTGACTGGGTGACCAAAGTAGTAGACCAGGGAGGGCTGTGGACATGGCCTACCTAGACTTTAGCAAGGCATTTGACACAGTCCCACACAAAAGATTAATAGTCAAATTAACCAGCCTGGGAGTGGGACCCAGGGTGGTAGCCTGGGTAAAACATTGGCTGGACAACAGGACACAGAAGGTAATTGTAAATGGAGTCCACTTGAAGAAAGAGGGGTTACTAGTGGGGTACCGCAGGGTTCAGTATTGGGTCCAGTCCTTTTTAATGTCTTCATCAGTGACATTGCAGAGGGACTGGAAGGAAAAGTATGCCTTTTTGCAGATGACACAAAGATCTGCAACAGGGTTGATACACAAGCAGGCATGGAAAGGATGAAAAGGGACTTGGCAAGGTTGGAGGAATGGTCAGAAGTATGGCAGCTAGGATTCAATGCAAAGAAGTGCAAAATAATGCACCTGGGAAACAAGAACCCAGGGGAAGAATACACAATGGGGGGGGAGATAGTAACAACAACAAAAAGGAAAGGGACCTGGGGGTAATCATATCAGATGACCTTAAGGTTAGCAAACAATGTGAGAAGGCAGTAGGGAGGGCTGGGGGAATACTGGGATGTATAGGGAGAGGCATCAGCAGCAGAAAACAGGAAGTTGTTATCCCTCTGTACAGACAGTTGGTGAGACCCCATCTGGAGTACTGTGTCCAGTTCTGGAGACTCCCATCTCCTCAAGGACATAGACAGGGTAGAGGCAGTCCAGAGAAGGGCAACTAAAATGGTGCAGGGTCTGCAAGAGAAGCCGTATGAGGAGAGACTAAAGGAGCTTAATATGTATACCCTTGAGGAAAGAAGGGAGAGGGGGGACATGATAGAAACTTTTAAGTACCTCAGTGGAATTAACAAAGTCCAAGAGGGTAGCATCTTTCAGAAAAAGAGACTTGCAAGAACAAGGGGACACAATTTAAAGATAGAAGGAGGGCGGTTCAGGGGCAATGTGAGGAAGAATTATTTCACAAAGAGGGTAGTGGATGCATGGAACAGCCTTCCTGAGGAGATTGTGGGGTCTAAAACTGTGGGAGAATTCAAGAATGCATGGGACAGACATAAGGCAATTCTTGTGGGGGGTAGGAAGAAACAGGCTATTGGATAACTGGGATCTCCGGCCTATCCTGTAGGTAGGGAAATGGGCAGACTACATGGGCCTAGCGGTCCTTATCTGCCGTCAAAGTCTATGTTTCTATGTTTATATGAAGCATTTCTATGCGTTTTGAACTTTTCATCATAACGGACATTTTTACATATTTTTTCCCAATTTGGAACCCCCGTCTTATGAACGAACACTACTAGTGAAATTATGTTAATCTAGCTTGGAAGGTGATTTCATGATCGTTGCATACAATAACCTTTCAGGCCAGATTTACATAATTTCATCGCCCATGTTCATGGGGGTCGTCTAAAAGGCCATGATGAAAACCTGGGCAAAAAATATGTAAAAATTACCGTGTTATGAATGTACCGTGAAAAATGTTGACACTTGCTCACAAGTTTGGTAATTTTCAATATTTTGACCCCAAATTCTCATCATAGCTATTTTTTTTACACCACCTTGTGAACATTACAGCTGCCATTGTTCACATCTTAGCCAAAACATGTTTTCGCACCTGTGGCACAAAATGACATTTAGGTGGCGATCTGAACATTTTCAGCTACCTGGTTCATGAGGTGGGGTCACAAGAAGACGATGTTGAAAATCTGGGGGACAAAATATTGAAAAACAACAAAGTTATGACAGTATGTTGTTATTTTTCTACACACGCTCATAACTTTAGTAATTTTCAATATTTAAACCCCAAATGTTCATTATAGCCATTTTTTTCACACAACCTCATGAACGTGACAGCTGTTGTTTTTCAAATCCTGGCCAACATGTGATTTTGCACTTCTGGTGCAGAATAACGTTTTGTCCAGTATGTTATTAAATGACACCTGTCATGTTCAGAAGAAGGGGTCATAAAAAGACTCTGTTGAAATTTTGCGATCAAAATGTCAAAAAAATAAAATGATGAAGTAATATTGTTTGCAGGAACATTGTTTGGCCCACTGGGGACCATAAGGCCTTCCCATGCCAGTGACCGGAGTTCAGGTGCGAGCTCAGTGAGCTAGCTTAATGGACCAATGTTGGGGTGGGGTGGGTACTTTAGCATGCAGCACTGGCTCCTGCCTGGGGAAGTACAGAGCAGCATTCTGGTGCACATACGACATCTTGTGGTGGGCCAGGGAGACTTGCTGCACAAGATGTTGACATATGTGTCAAGGTCTAATGGGCCAATGCACTAGGTCAGGACGAGTTTTGCACAGATCCTAAAGGGAGGTTCATTCCAAAAAACTATGTTGGTGCAGACATTTGGGTTGAAGAACATAATGCGCACAAAGTAGGGAAATTAAAAACATTAGGGTTTTGGGTCTCCAGAGTATTGGCGAATTAGTGATGTGGTCTTCCTTGGGGTTGTCAACCCTAATGCTCACCCCCTCCCCTAAGCAAACAAGGTCCAGACATTATTTCTTTTTGTCATGCACGGCCACAGGGCCCCTTCATGAAGAAAGCTATGACTGATTTTGTTGGCAACATGTGGGAAGGCATACTACTCTACCTCCAAAGAGTTTATAACTATGAGGCACTGGCTTGGAGCTGTACCTTGTGCTTCAGACAGAAGGCTACAGGCCAAGGTGGAGGGGGTGGGTGTTAGGGTTGACAACCCAAAGGAAGACCACACCACTGATTTGCCAATAGTCCAGAGACCCAAAACCTCAATGGTTTTCATTTTCCTACTTTGTGCACTTTCTGTTCTGCAACCCTAATGTCTGCATTAATGTAGTATTTTGCAATTAATATATATTTATACAGACACAGTAGAGCCTGTATATTAGGGTTGAGTAAGAACATTAATGTTAAACCCTAATTTTTGCACCTTAATAACTTTGACCCTATTCAAAAGATTTACTTGAAATTTGGAATGTGCAGAGATTGTGCCTGGATCTCTGGATCCTGAAACTTCCGTGGCAATCGGTTCATTTGTAGCAAAATTACAGAGGAGCAAGACTCAGACAAATTACATAAAGTAAGACCATTTTTCTCAACTATAACTAAAAAACTAGAAGGATTTGAAACCTGAAACTTGCAGGTTTGATAAGCTTGGCCTAAGGTGTGTGCATGTGTGGTTTTTATTTTCCAAAGTTAAGTAGTTTTTCAAATGGTTAAGAAAAAATCTGTTGTTGAGCATGCACAGTTTAAAAAAAAAAAATCAGCATTCTAAAGATGACTAACTTTTGCGATCAAATGAAGTCATGAGATCGAATTATGGAAATGTACTCATTTATCAGCTTGAAGGAATGGCTCCTTGTCTGCATATGCCATTCTGCTGTTTCCATGGTGTGTAGCGTGTGCACGTGCATGTGTGCTTTTGTAGAGTGTCCGCCATTAGCTGCATGAGCAGCTTTATTTATTTGAACTGAACAGCGGGGTCCCCAATACACTGAGCCAGTTTAATGATTAAAAATATAGTCTGACACGGGGGGGGCCACCCCCAGTGCTGGTTCATTCCCCCCTCCCCCTCTGTAGTGCCCCCCCATGCCCATAATTTATACTTGCCAACACCGGGGCCCAACTCCCGGTGTCACTGTAGATAACTTCCCTCTCATTGAGCCAGCAGTCTGGGACAACAGGGCATCCACCCCAGTGCCCCTAATTGTCATGCTGACACTGGGGTGCCCAATCCCCAGTGTCAGAGTTACCTTCCCCCTCCCCTTATGTCCTCTCCCAACGCTCATTTCTACTTGCTGACACCTAGATGCTCAATCCTTGGTGTCAGCGTAGGCAACCCCCTCATCCCCAACCCAGCAGGTTGGGACACCAGGGTGCCAAGCCCTGGCACCTGCAAGTGTCATGCTGACACTACTGTGCCCAATCCCCAGTGTCAGAGGTACTTAAACCATCCCGTGATGCCTTTTTTTTCCTCAAATAAAGAAAACAGTCCCTTGTTGTCTATAATCGACTCCTTCTACCAACACCCCCAATCAGCACCCACCACCTCACCCCACCCCTTACCCTATACTTACCCAGCCAAGGTCCAACACCGTAATCCTTTCTGGACCGGAGACACATCTTCGCTCTTCAATGCCATACCGGGAACTGAGGAAAACAGGTAAGTGCTGTACAATGTATTTCAATGTGGTCTGATCTCTTCTTCATAACGTGGTCATTTTTTTCATATTTTTTGGCCAAACTTTAAACATGGGCAGTAAAATTAAGTAAATCTGGCCCAAATTAGGGTCGCTGCACTAAACCATCTTTCGAGCCTAATTTACACAATTTCACCACTACTGTTCATGAGGCTGGGTCCCAAAAAGGCAACGTCAAAATCACCTTTCGAGACGAAGTTACACAGTTTCATTGCTGCTGTTCATGAGATGAGGTCCCAAAAAGGCCATGTCAAAAACTTGGGCAAAAAATATTAAAACATGACTGAGTTATAAGCCTATGTGCAATTTTTCTACACTTGCTCATAACTTTGGCAATCAGAACTTTGGCAATTTTCAATAATTTGACCCCAGATTTTCAACATATCCGCTTTTCCACAACACATCATGAGTGTCACAGCTATCATTTTTCACATCTTGGCCGAAACATGTTTTCACACCTGCAGCACAAAATGATATTTGGCAGGGATTTGAAAATTGTCACCTACCAGGTTAATTAGGTGGGGTCATAAGAAAACTATGTTGAAAATCTGGGGATAAAATATTACAAAACAATAAAGTAATGAAGGTACGTTGTAATTTTTCTACGCAGCTCAAAATTTGGTAATTTTCAATATTTAAAAAACAAATTTTCAACACAGCCATTTCTTCACACCACCTCATGAACTTGGCAACTGTTGCTGTTGAAATCCTGGCCAACATGTTATTTTGTACTTCTGGTGAAAAATACATTTTGTCCAGTACGTTATTAACTCATTACCTCTTGGGCAGCCATTTTTGTGTCAGGTAAACAATGGACGGTTCAGACTTCATATGGAGCTACTGGAGGTAATGACGACACCTGCCATGTTCAGGAGGAGGAGGAGGCATTAAAAGACTCTGCTGAAATTTGGGGATCAAAATGTCACAAAAAAAACTGAAGTAATGTTGTTTGCAGAGATATCTGTTAGCTCAGCAGGGACTACACTGCCTTCCCATGCCAGTGGTCTAAATTTGGGTGCGAGCTCAGCGAGCCGGCTTAATAGGCCAAGGCTGTAGGGTAAGCTGCTGCAGCATACAGCAACTGTCCAAGCCTCGGGAAGGATGGAGCAATGTTCTGGTGCACACACAACACTCTGTGGTGGGCCAGAGAGTCTTCCTTCACAAGGTGTTGATGGCACGCATGTCATGGCCTGATGGGCCCATGCACGGAGTCAGGAATATCTCCAGTATTCTATTTATTTCATTTTGGGTAGTTCCCAAAGGGACCTGCACAAATGAGGATATGATCCCACTATCAGAAAAAGAAGGGAAATTGATTGCAAAAAGCTCCATTAATGCACACATTGGAGTTGAGGAACACAAAGTAAGGAAATGAAAAACACTAGAGTTTTGGGACTCCAGAGTATTGGCAAATCAGTGGTGGGGTCTTCCTTGGGTTTTTCAGCCCTAATGCCCACCCCCTCATGCCCCTGCCTGTAGCCTCCTATATGAAGCACACGATACAGCTCCAAGCCAGTGCCTCACAGTGATACACTCTTCAAAGATACAGAAGTAGGGCTCGCCACATGTTGCCAATGGAATCTGGCATTACTTTCTTCACACAGGGCTCTGTATGAAGAAAAGGGATCATATCTGACATGCTCAGGGGAGGGAAGGGGATTAGCATTAGGGTTGGCAACCCCAAGAAAGACCCCACCACTAATTCACCAAAACTCCAAAGACCCAAAACCCTAATGTTTTTGATCTGCCTACTTTGTGCACCTTGGATTCTTCAGCCCTACTGTCTGCATTAATGCAGTTTTTGCAATTAATATATGTATACTGTATATGAGAGAGAGAGAGACACAGATGGATCAATTGACAGACAGCCCTCTTAATCTTCTGTTTTACTACAATTTACCACATTAAGGTACTGATAACAGCAATTCCCCCTTACTGCCGTATGCTTCAAGGTACCATATTAGTTGAAGTGTTACCTTACTCTGCTAAGCACAATAATGGTAACAGTTCAGCTAATATGGTACCTTGAGGATACTGCAGTAAGGGGAAAGTGCGGTTATGCCGCACCTTGATGTGGTAAACTGTTTTGTGGTAAAGCAAATCAGGATGGCTGCACAGAGATATAGATAGTTTACGCTCAGCATGGTCTAGTATTAAAAAAGAATTTATCATAAAATAGAATAACATACAAAGACACTGATGCTTGAGGACAAATGAAGACAAAGTCCACGTAGTCTTTCCTTTTTACCTACCTTGGCTTACCACAGAAACATAGAAGTTATCAGCCAATAAGGACCTCTTGGCCCACCTAGTCTGCCCTAAATTCTCTACCTACTGTGCTACCGCAGACCCTATTCGATCTCCAGTCCCCTCCCCTGCCCTATTACTATGGTCCTCTTGTGTCGATCCCATGCATGCTTGAATCCTGCTACTACTTTGGCACCCACCACCTCTACTAGGAGGCCGTTCCAAGCATCCACCACCCATTCCATGCAGAAGTATTTCCTCACATTCCCTCTAAGTCGCCCCCTCCCTCCACCTTCATGTCATGACCCCTTGTCCTCGAGCATCTCTCTCCATGTAAAATGCTACCCTTCTATATCTTAATATTACCTTTGAGGTATTTGAACATTTCTATCATTTACCCCTTTTCCATCCTTTCCTCTACAGAGTACACATTTAATTCCTTGAGTCTTTCCTCATAGGACCTTTGGTGCAGGCCATGCACCATTTTGGATGCCCTCTTCTGTACCACCTCCACCCCATCCATGTCTTTCTAGAGATGGGGCCTCCAGTACTGGACATAGTACTCTAGGTGGGGCCTCTCCATTGATCTATACAGGGGGTAACACTACCTCCCTCTTCCTGCTGGTGATACCCCTCCCTATGCACCCGACCATTCTAATAGCTTTTCCCACTGTATTTATCACACTGCTTTGCTACCTTCAGGACATCAAATATGATGACCCCCAGGTCCCTTTCCTGTTTTGTAGTTGCCAATATCGCCCCACCCAAACAGTACATTGCCCTTGGGTTTCTGTGCCCCACGTGCATAATTTTGCACATTTTGGCACTGAAACCCAGTTTCCAAACCCCTGACCAGTCTTCCAGCTTAAGATTTGAACTCCTGACCTTATGTTTAGAAGGCAGAAATCCTACAAGTGGACTACTAAGCAGTAGTACCATAATCATTTAGACGTTGCCAGTGCTCCCTTCAACCTTCTGCTTATTTCTAATTATCCCCCTGTAACTGGCAATACCACTGGGGTTTGAACCCAGACATTGTACTGGCACGGACTACAACTTTGGGCAGCTTGTTCCATTTATCAACCCTGTCTGTAAATAAATAATTCCTTTTGTCTTGCTTGAAATAACCCCCTACACATATGCATGTGAGCGCACACACAAACACACTTTGAGGCTGTGACCCCTGGTGGGTTGTCTGCCCTTTTAACTTAAAAAAATCCATGGCATCTACCTTGTTATGTCCTTGTATGGATTTGTAGATGTTTCTACCACGTGCCCCCATCTCACTCCCACCCTTCAAATACATTTTTAGCTCTCCAGAAATGTTCTCTGTTGAATAAGAATAATTTCTATTATCTTTTACTAGATACTGTATTTTCCAGTCTCTCCTCATTTATGTTCGGATGAGGGTTCCAAACTGCACACAGTGCTTCAGGTGTGGCCAAACCAATGACAAATATAGTGACAAGATTACATCGAAATTTAAATACCTGCAAATTTTCTTTCTCTGATGGCTGGTCTCCGGGATTCCATACTCCTGGGCTGCACCTCCTGATACTGACACACAGGCTCAGGAATCAGACCTCTGCAGCAGAGGACATCCAGCCCTCCACTTCCTGTCTCCCTCAGTTCTTCCTAAAGCAGTCCAATGTGGCAATACTACAAGAACTTGGAAACAGAAAACAAGAATTTTAAGGCATATATGGCCGAGAGGCCAGCCAACAATATACATTCTGGGAGGGAATCTGAAGCCCGGAGACCAGCCGTCGGAGAAAGAAATTTTACAGGTATTTAAATTTCGATTTCTCTCTCCTAAACTGGTCTCCGGGCTTCCTTACTCCTGGGATATACAAAAGCAGTACGTCCCCAGATGTTCCGGTTGGGAAGAATGTCAGGAGCTCTTAAGGATCCAGCACCACTTGAAGCACTCTGTGACCAAATGATGCCTCATCCAATGGCATCGCTTCCAGCAAATAAAATGTTGAAAATGTATGAATGAATTATCAAGTGGCCGCTCTGCATAAGTGTGCTATTGATGCTTCTCTGAAGTATGTCCACAAAGGGGCCATAGCTCTGGTGGAATGGGTTCTCCCTGGGCCAGGCAAGTTACTCCGGCCTGATCCTAAGCCATGGAAGTGGCTGATAGAATCTGTCTGGCTACTGAGACTTTTGAGTCCTTGTTACCCATAAATTTGGGCCCACAGCTGGCATTAACAAATTTGAGGTTTTGCAAATAGCTTCCTCTCTCTTAATATACATTTTCGTCGGGGGCAGACTGGATGGGCCTCGAGGTCCCCATCCTCAACCTCCATGTCTCTATGTTTCTATCACACCTCCCAGGAAAAGAGGATGCAATTCCCTTTCCTTATTGCTTTTGGAGAGTGGGCAAAAGAAAGGAAGACTGAACCCTTGATTGTAATGGAAGGGAAGCATAACTTTGGCAAAAAACCTGGAACTGTTCGAGCCTGATGAAAAACAGTGTATGGCTCTTGGGTAAGCAATGCCTTTAGTTTGCTGATCCTCCTGGCTGAAGCAAAAGCTATGAGAAAAAAGGTTACCTTTATCTTGAAACGCTTGATGATATCTCCTTGATAGGCCCTAAGGGGGGCCTAGGGCACAGCCTTGAGAACCGGCAGTTTTGGTGGGTTGGAAGGCATCTTAATGTTGCTGTCTTTACAAACCTACAGGCATGTGTATAATAATCCAACGATTCCCCTGAATCCATCAACAAGAGTGCTCCCAGTGGGAAAACCTGAACTTGTAAGGTGGCTGGTTGCAGTCCTTTGTCCATTCATCTGAAAGGAACTGCAGTAGAACAGGCAATTATATTGGATAGTTCTATATGTGTTTAAAATGAAGCCAGAACCAACATTTTCTCCAGATTCAATAATACACTTCGGCAGAGGAAGAAGACAGACAAGTTCCCCATTCCATAAGAGGAGCTGAGTAGCCTAGCTCCTTGAAGGTCTTTCCTCTCCATGTTCAGGCCTACAGACAAGTTGTTTAAGTGGGATGCAGAGCCAGACCTTGAAGGAGAATGTTCTGGCTGAACTTGAATGTTAGACGTGGTCACCTTGACAAACGAATGACAATCGGGACTATGTGCGAAAAAGCCATAAGGGGCAGGCTAAAATCATGACTATCCTGTCCCGAGCCACTTTGTGAAGGACTCGTGACAGAAGCAGTATTGGAAGAAAGGCATACAGGAGACTGAACTCATCATAGTTTAGGGAAAAAAGGTGTCCTGAGCCACAGCTGGTTCATCTTGGCCAGGGAGCAGAAATGTCTTATCTTGGAGTACCACCAGCAGGTGAAAAAATCTGTCTTAAGAGGATTGCCCCACTGTTCTGTCCAGATGTCGGAGGCACTATCCTTTAGCTCCCATTCCCCTGGTCGACCAACCTTACCGCTAAGCCAGTCTGCTGTGACATGCACCTGTCTTGGGATATGCATCGCTCAGTGGTGCTCAGCCTACTGTGAGAAAAAGGATTCCCTTAGCATTTTGAGCTTCTTGTGCCGTCTTGATGGTTGGTGTATGCCAAAGTTGACAGATTGTTGGTTGGAACCAGACTATCCTGATTAGGGAATTGCTGTTCAGAGTGCCTCAGTGGATGGCCTGGGGAATTGCTGTTCAGAGTGCCTCAGGGCATGGCCTACTGTTCACATGTTGGAAGCGTTTATGCTTACCTTGTGTCTCTAACATTGACCCCCTGCCAGTGCCAACAGCTGATGTAGGCAAGCTCTCCCCAGCTCCCAAGGCTTGCATCGGTTGCGATTCGGGTTTGGTGAGGAAAGGCCTAACTTGCAACCCTTCATAACCTGCCCTCCAAGACCGTCACTGGAGGAAGGGTTTACTCTGTCTCAATGAACCGTATGAGAAAATAAGCACACAGCTGAGGAGTTATGTGAAATTTCTTGATGAGCTTCGGCAGAATCTGAAATTTAGTTTTCGGGGGAAAAAAACTTGTGTCATGATTTCTGCCCCGAGAAGGATCAAGGTCTGGTTTGGAATTAGGGAAGTCTTTCTCCAGATGATGAGAAAACCGTGTGCCAGCGGGTATCAGACTGCCTCTGCCACTGCTTGTAATCTTTGGTTGAGCTGTGGGGCCTTGTGTGTACTATGACCACTACTAGTACCTTTAATTCTGTCGATGGGTCTGACGAAGATCCCAATGGCAGAGTCTGAATTGAAGTACTGTTCTGCCATTCTGAACCTGAGCCATACATGTGACATTACTGAGTGGGAAAAGAAAAGAGGCATCTTGCAGATCTATGGATGCAGGAAAAAAAAAAAGCCTTTTTGCGATTCCCTAATTGATGACAAGGTTTCCGCCTTGTAGGGTACGCTGCGGACCAAACTATTCAAGATTTCGAAAACTAGGACTGGCATGAACCCCCCGTGTATTTTGGTATGATGAAGAATGGGAAACTAGCCCATTTGCAATAATCCCATAATGTCCTGTAGTGTTGCCTTTCAGATGGGTTGCCAGTGATGGGGGAGGGCAGGCATGTATTAGGTGCTGGTAATGTCTATGATCCCTCTGTCTGACTTAGTTTGGGCCCATGACTCGAACATTTTTAGAAACTGATGAGCCTGGATAGCATGATCTTTTTCCAGAGAAACTAGTATAGTATTTTGACCCTTATTAAAAGCTAGCTAATGCAACAAGCATCTGGGGCCTGAGATGAAGATGGGCCTCTGCCTCTTGACGTGGCATGTGTGCCTTGGCATTTCCACATAATCCCGCACTATCTCCTTCGGAGCTGAGCCAAACAGGAGATTATCTACATTGGGTGGGTTGACTGACTGACTCTTGTAGAGGCGACTGCTTGCCAGACCAAAAGCTAGGAACTACGGCAAGTCGAGGTTGGATACATGCTCAGAGTGGCGCACCTGACCGCCTCTCCAAGGACCACAGCTGATGAGGAATAGGTCTGTTCCTCTCTGGATCACTTACAGGAAAATAAAAGACTAAAAGCGGGACCCCAGACAGGCATTTTGGCTAACACAGGATTGGTTAGGGAATTATTTCTCTAGTCGTCACCCTGAGGTGTTGTTGATGCTCGGAGGACCTAGTTGAGTGAGGCATCCACATCCTTATACACTGGGTTTCTGAGAGAAGCCTCTCCTTCGCTAGAATGACCAACTTCTTGGTCAGGTTTGAACTGGAGGGTCGATGCCGGGGCAGACTAACCACTTTCTAGATTGCTGCTTGTCAGACTCGGGGAATCTTAGAGATCTGCCAGGCCACCGGATAGGTGCATTCTGGACTTCGTCATTCC